>CM064426.1:5700844-10700844 GCA_032690845.1 Eleusine coracana subsp. coracana
TTCCGTGCCGACCAGCGGCGGGTGGGCGACGGCGGGATGAACGTGGTCTGGTCGGAGGTGTCCGGCGGCATCGGCGACCGCGCCGTGTTCGTGGACCACTTCCGAGCCTTCTGCGTCGAGGCCAACGGACTCAACGGGCTGCGGAGGAACTGCATGTACGTCGCGAGCTCCTACGGGTCCGTCGACGACGACTACGGCGGCGGGATGATGGAGTTCACCAGGGGCCACTACACTGTCTCCGTGCTCAACCTCGCCGACCTCACGACCGAGAATCTCCGGCGCAAGGTTGAGAAGAAGAATGTCAAGTACGGGAACTTATCGAAGCTGAATTGCAACACATTCTGGCAGTGGCCATCCTGGTTGCTGCCAAATTCGCACTGAACTATCCATCGATAAATGCTTCGCAGTACGTTAATCAAGGTGCGTGCAGGGTTCAAATAACTGATTTAACCGCGAGCCGCCTGGCTCGCGGTTTGGTGGAAAACCGATTAGTTAACTGGAATAACCGGCCAGTTAATCGTATAGCTACAGTATCAAATCCGATTTTTTCGGCTAACCAGTCGGTTAGCGCGACTGACCGGGACCAGTTATCCGGTTAACCGTCCGGTTTTATTCGGTTATTCCAACCCTGGGTGTGTGACTATCGAGTTCTTTGAGTGGATCTGAACGGTAAGTTGGAATAACAAGCTGTTCAAAAGTAAGCATTCATTGTTTTCTGAACAAGTCATCAGATTGTATTCTGTTGCAGTTTAATTTGCCAGTAATGTATTAAAAAATATTGTATTATCATCATTGTATAAACGATGAATGTGGCCTTTTTCTAGTATGAGTTTTGCTCTCAATGTCTATTTTGTATGACAATAACTATCAACAGGGACGAAGATCCTCTATCTCTCTCCCAACGGCAAGCTGCAAATCAATCGGATTCATAAGTGCTTCCAGAACAAGAACGGAACATGCGTTCATCTACAGCTATTTCACCCAGGGTTTGAATAACCAGTGGCAACCGGCCGGTTAACCAGAAAATCAGTTCCGGCCAGTCACGCTAACCGGCTGATTAGCCTCAGAAAATCGGATTTAGTACTGTAACTATTTGGTTAATTGACCGGTTATTCCGGTTAACCAGTCGGTTTTCCACCAAACCAAACCGACCGGTCCATCCGGTTATTTGAACCCTGATTTCACCCTCCTTTACCGAACTATTGTTTGATGAAATGCAAGAACAACTCTGTGAACAGGTTCATATAAATTGATTTACACTATGACGTTAGGGGTATCTTTTGTCAACAATATCCATCTGTCTATTTTGATCGCTATAAAGTCCTACACAAATTTACATCTAGACCAAATATCATGTTTTTACTTACTACCAGGCAACATGTTTTTCCTGCTCATTTTTTTCTCCTCGACATAGGTGTTTCTGTCTGATTGTATTTGCCAAGATTTAGTTTTGTACTCCTTGGTATTTTGACTTTGCTTTAGACGACTTGAGTATGTTTTCTATCTATGTTTTTTTTAATCTATAAAAAACATTGAATTAATGTTTCCTTGTACTCAGGCCCATCTAGCTAATCATCTAGTCTCCTCTCTCAGGCCCATGCACTTGGCCCAACCGTTTTTTTCTCCATCTGCCTCGACCTCAACACAAATCGCAAAAGCCAGTGCTCGCTTCCCACCTCCACCATCTCCTTCCAAAAATGGCGGTTTGCCTAACTAGTTCAATCATCACACACACAAAAAAAACTTCATCGTATCAACGTAACATCAGCGTAATCCGCAAGATGTCTACAAGCACAAACGAGACGCTTTCTAAAATAAATCATCAAGTGGCCGTGCGCTGTAAGCCTGTAACCATTTTTGCATGTCGCCAACTTTGGTGGCTGGCTTAAGCATTGCTGTAAGCTTGAACTAGAATGCCAGAGCAATATGTACCACAGTTCCATTCTGCAAGAGGGCTGACGCTTTCTATTGGTAATCTCACGCTTGAAACTGCAACAATCAATTTACCTTTCCCCTCTGGCCACCACCATCTCCGGGACTACTTTTCGCGTGCTGTAACTGCATTCAGAAGGCACCGTGCCTGAAGGCTGCGTGACCACTCAATCTGAACTCGGAAACCTGGAAGCAAAACAACCGCGCTGCTTTCCTTCGATCTTCCTTTACCACCATCCCCCCACGACGGCTTGTTGATAACTTTCAACACGGCTCCCTTCAACTTCCAAATACTTGTTCATTATTCTACATGGTCGTCAGAAGAATATCTAACAAATTGCATCCACACTTTGACCCACATGTAAGAGTATTCAACGAGCATGTTCCTCTAAGAGCCTGCACATGTGCCCCTACCCTGCACATATCTTCATTCAAAATGATTCAGGTGATGATTTTTTAACAAAATGATTTGGGTAACTGTAACCAACACAATGCATCTTTGATTAGCGTGCGGTGTTAGCCAGGCTTAATCTCACCGGCCGGCGCCTCGGGTTAAGCGAAACACCGCAAAGTAATCGCGCGGCCCTGTCTTCTAATCCAAGTGACTGACTGATGAGCCGAGCGGATCCGCCCCCACCATAACATAACACACGGCTCGTGGCACCGGCCGAATCGACCAACCGCCACATTTGTTTAGCCCCCAAAATTTCCCGTCGCCTCGTCCCCGTTCGTTCGCCCCGTCTCCGCAGCCCAGATCCGCCACCGCCCCGCTCCTCGATCCTTGCGCCCGCAGGTGAGCCCCCTGCCGATCCGCCTCCGCCAGGCGTCGCCGTCTGCCATTCCGTCACGTTGCTCACGCCGCGTGCGCTTGTGCGTGCAGGTTGGGGTAGGAGGAGGAGGAGGAGGAGGAGGCGGAGGGTGGTGCGACCACCACCACCAGCAGCAGCATGGCGGCGCCACCGGCGAGGGCCCGGGCCGACTACGACTACCTGATCAAGTTGCTCCTAATCGGGGACAGCGGTGGGTGCCCGATAGATCTCTGTTCCTGTCGATCGAGTCGCGTAAGTGTTCGTGGGTTCGGTGGCGGATTGGGGGCTTATGCCCGAAATGGATCTCGCTCGTGCTGGTCGTGGTCGTTATCGTGCGATCGATCCGGGTTCCATTTACAGTAGTCTGGGGATGAAATGATTGCTTGCTTGCCGTAGTTGTATCCTGCTTGGGCCTTTGGAAGCGTAGCTTGTGCTGTTAATTAGGGAGGAGTGATTAGAAAGACGGATTGTGTGGCTTCCTTCGAGATTTCACCTTTCCTTTCATGAATGAACTTTTTATTTACTGGTGAATTTGCTACGGTTTTTCTCTCTTACGTGTATGAACGTTTCAAGTGTGGAAATTGTTTGGCTGGAGGTGACACATTGGAAATAGTCCAATCTGTAGGAATGCGTTCTTAGATTTTTTTTTCCCTGCTCTGCAGATTAAGTTGGCAGACTTGTTCAACGGTTGACATGTTGGGTTGATTCTTCCTGGTTAAGAAATGCTTTCTTTTACTCATTCCACCAATGGGCAGAGAGACTAGGAAATGTTACTTTAAAGTACATTTTATTTGGGTTCTTTTGAATTTTCATAATGTAAAAATATTTGTTTGTGATCTCATGGGCTTATGTCTTGTATGTATAGTCCTTTACTTTGTAGTGCATAGCATGAATAGCATGAAGTCTTTATGCAGCATGTTGCTAATGGAGTGGATGGTATTTTTCTTTCTTGCTTGCTTCTGAGGTTCTATGACTCATGAAAGAGCCACTGCTGGATGTCAGTTGAACCAGTGAAACTAATTTATTGAGCAGAAAGTTGAAGTATTGTCCTAGTTAGGAAAAAGAATGCTTCTGGAAGTTCTCTCCAACAGTTGAAGTAATTAAAATTTGGCCAGGAAATAAGCCTCAGTTAAACTAGGACCATTGCCATGTTCTTTCTCTGCATCACTATTCCTAGATGGCTAGATAACCTGATCCAGCATTACTGATTGATATCAGTACTATGTTATCACCCATGGATATCAGTACCTTCGTCTTTGGTTTTGAGGAATTCTATTGTCACTGGGCCTTGCTCTAGTTATATTGTTATAACATGAATAGCTTTGGACAGTTATCATATGAGGTCATGTTTATGACTGAATAGTTAATTTGTAGCTACCAGTATTAATAATTTCTTCCTCCTGTGTCCATCCAAAAAGTTAAAATTTCCGTTGTATCAATTTCCTTATAAAAGCCCTTGGTACCCCCTTATGTCAGGTGTTGGCAAGAGTTGCCTCCTCTTGCGGTTCTCTGATGGTTCCTTCACCACAAGCTTTATCACCACAATAGGGTAAATATCTTTGGTGTGTGATGAACATTTTAAGTGCTTATCATGTCTTCCTGCATCAAATGGAAATTGTTGCATTTGTTGTGTACCTACTTTTATTTTTGTACTTGTTTTCTGCAGAATTGACTTTAAAATAAGAACCATAGAATTGGATGGCAAGCGTATCAAGCTACAGATTTGGGATACAGCGGGTCAGGAACGCTTCCGGACAATTACTACTGGTATAGTGCTTATATCATATCTGATTGGTTATTTACTTAATTGAAGTAATAAGCGTTTTGGTCTAGTAACCATTATTTGTCTCAGCGTACTACCGAGGAGCTATGGGCATCCTGCTTGTGTATGATGTCACCGATGAGTCTTCTTTTAACAGTAATATCCCCATAACCATATGCCCTTATCCTCTATGCTTTGATTTTGAGATGTTTTAACCATTTGTTAACAATCTGTTCATCTAACATATAGACATCCGAAACTGGATTCGGAATATCGAGCAACATGCCTCAGATAATGTCAACAAAATATTGGTCGGCAACAAGGCCGATATGGATGAAAGTAAAAGGGTACATATCCATGAGCTGATCTTTCTTCTTTGTTTGCTCTAGCATTCTATATTGTTTGACTGACTTCATGTTGTATCATATGTTTGATTATATGTTTCCATAACTTGCTAAATAATTAAGTCTCAATGTCCTTTTCAACTGTTGCTTCAGGCTGTGCCTACTGCGAAAGGACAAGCACTTGCTGACGAATATGGCATCAAATTTTTTGAAACTGTAGGTTGCTTGCCTTCATTGACTGACCATTTCTACAGCAAAGTTGTTTTTGTCTCATAGTGTGTGCGGTGTCTTTCAGAGTGCCAAAACAAACCTCAACGTGGAGCAAGTCTTTTTCTCCATTGCTCGCGACATTAAGCAGAGGCTTGCCGAGACTGATTCAAAGCCAGAGGTACAGATAAACACACTTAGTTATGCTTGAACTTCCACCTTGTTCAACATTTCGCTGTTCTGAGAAGCATATTTTTTCTCTGCAGGACAAGACAATTAAGATAAACAACAAGACAGACGGGGGTGCTGAGGCACCAGCAGCCACACGATCTGCCTGCTGCGGCTCATAGGGGATGCACGAAGTTCCCTATCATTCGTTATTTGACATTATTTATTTCTCGTGTCGCTGCTATAGGAAGAGTTTGAAGAAGCTACTTGTGATACTGATGTGGTTGTACCTGTGTTTGCTTCCGTTATTTGAAGCAACCACGCTTGCTGTTGACGTAGCTATTGCATTTGCTGGGAGCTCCTGTACTGTTGGATTTCGATCCGTTAAAAACCTCTCCCTACAGTGTGTAATGAAATCCATGTCGTTGGGTTTGCATTTATCAGTCAATGCATGGAATAATGTATTATTGCTCTGGTTGTGAATTGTGATATTTGATTCCTTGGGCGTCTTCCCCGCCTTGCTTCTTGGTGTCACTTATCAAGGACAGCTTTGGTTATTAAATGACCAATATATGAAGCATATGCACCAGAAAGAAACCATTGTAAACCAACAAAACTAAAACTAGTATTATATGACAGCTTATTAAAAGATGCAATCTATTATTGGCATACTCCCTTTGTTCTAAAATTATTGTTGTTATTATTAAAAATATTTTAAAAAATATCATATATTTTCTCATGATTTATTTTATCAGTAGATAAAATTTAAATGTAACTTATAATTTTTTATATTTAAATAAATAGTTTGAATAACACGAATGGTTAAAGATAATAGAATAAGTCATGACAATTTTGGAATAAAAGGGGTATTCTGTACGCCTTCTGTACGCCTTGCGGTCTGGTAGTGTCAAGCATAGCGTTCTTCTGGCACTTGATGCAGCTCGCCGACGGCGTCAGGTTCAATTCCAGACAGATGCCACCGGCGCAGTCCTCGCCATTGTCGTCAGCCTTCGCCGATGCCCTGGACGCGGAGCCGCATGCTTCCGGTGTCACGGTCTTGGAAACTTGCAGTTGCGCTTCGCATGTTACCCGCCACGGCCCGGTGCCTCCGCATGTGCCCGCCGAGCGCCTGCCCGACGGCGAACTCGACACCGCAGATGGGGCAACCGTGCACCCTCGGGCCGGCAGCGCACGCGCCGTCGTGCACGGTCTCCAGCTTCCGGCTGCCAAGGCCGCAAGGATAGGGACCCGGGCGCCTGTGGCTGGCGCGGTGCCCGCCCAGCGCCTGGAACGTCGGGAACTGCCTGCCGCAGGTCTTGCACTCGAACAAGCGCCCGGCGCGCTGGCTTTGCCGCTGCTGCTGCGAAAGGAACGCGAGCACGCGGGCCGTGGCCGTGTCAGTCTCGTTCTCCATCGTCTTCTCGGCTTGCTGATTTCTGCTCATTTGTTAGAGCCCGTCGCTATACCACAATTTGGTGGATCAATATTTGAGTGGTTCAATGCTACGCTCTGCACCAATACATGGGACATGGCTATTTATATGTAGCTCGACATGCGACATTGCGACTCACTGCTAAGCAAATCAGCATGCAGGAATGGACTTGGCCCAGTGTAAAAGGTTTCTAGACAAATGTCGGTAAACTTTTCAATGCCGCGGTCTGAAATGGATCAATCTGCTCAGTAAGAGATGCACGCGTGGGGCCTGAGGCCGCGATCGAGCTGCCTCAATTAAAGCTTTAGAGGGAAAAGAAAGAAAAAAAAAAAGAGGGGGCGGCAACACTGCTAACAGTGGGTTGTTGCGAGCTGACGCGCAGGGTTAGATCGTGCAAAATTCTACATCCGCGCAGCGACGCCTGGAGCGAGCGACCCAGCCGTGGTTTGGCGTTCCATTCCGGCGTTTCACACCTGGGTTGGTGTTGTTGAACTTGATGAGTAGTGGCTCATTAGCTGGACCGCCTGGACCTTGCATTCGTGTTTCAGAAGTCAGAACCCATGTTCGGCAAGCGTCAGGAGCATGTTCCTCGGCACGAATCGGATCAGACCCCGCTCTGGACGTTCTTTGACCAGTTTCCAGGGATCGTTAAGCGCAAACTTGTGTTCCTCTGATCCTTTCCTGATGCGTTCCAACCAGCATTGACCTTTGTAATTTCGTTGCATCTGGCCACAGGTCGATTAGAGTATCCTGATATAAACCAGGTCACATTCAGCGGTTTGGAACGGCTTCGTTTCTGTTCCCAGCAGGGGGTCCAGTCATACCAAACCTTTCACTGACCTCCGGCGTCCGACGATTTAGCAGGTCCAATTGCCGCCCGAATTCTGCATTACGACCTTCAATTAAATAAAAGAGGATTTGATTCCCAAACTAACGCGAAAATTGTCAGGACCATTTATTTGCAGACTTCAGTAATCTGAACAAGCTGTCAAGCACACGCAGTAAGCTGGGAGTGGCTAATCGCTGTCTACCACTGAAGTAACCTCCTAATTTGGCTCCAAATCAGATCATTTCTCGCTTTCTGAGACCAAGTCTTCAGATCTGATGTTTGGTGAGGCATGTCGGGCGTGCGAACGAGATCGTTACGCCGGCGCCAGGAACGACGTTGGCCGCGGGAAAAGCGCGGCCAGCCAAACAAGCAGCTCGACCTCGACGCTTCTACGCCTTCGTGTGTGGTCATCATCAGGGGTTAGGTGGGCCGTAAATTGATTGAAACAGACCCCAAATTGTTATAAGCCCATATAGGAGCTCACGGTTTGAGCCGGATCCGCAAGCCCAGCGTACTCGACTATGCTATACTCCAGTCCAACCGGAACGGCGTCCCGTTTCGTTCGTTCACCTCACTCGTCCGCACGGCGTCGTCCTCGTTCGTCCTTTTGTTGGTCCGCGCTGCGCTTACCTGTTGCCGGCGATCTGGACCGCCGTGTTCGTTCCCCTCAGCCACCGGCGAAGACATCTGCCTCTCGCAATGGTACGCAGCCTTATCTCTCCACTCTGCCTCCTACCAGGCGTCTTCGCAGCACTGCCGGTTCTAGATCTTTCCCCCGATCCATCGCGCTCAGCCTTTCGCGCAATGATGGCTTCTTGGAGATCCAGCCTTTTGCTCCGTGCGATATCGTTTTCCCTCTCTATTTCGTGATCTAACCGTGCTGGGGAGGCGGCCGCGATGAGATCCGCGGAGGGCGGCGACCTTAATTGCGTTATTTGTTGACGGTAGGGTTCAACTTATGCTGGTGCAGGAGACCTGCCCGAAGGTGAAGAACATCCTCTTGCTGGACTCGGAGGGGAAGCGCGTCGCCGTGAAGTACTACAGCGATGATTGGCCCACGCTCTCTGCGAAGATGGCCTTCGAGAAGGCGGTCTTCACAAAGACCCAGAAAGCTAATGCTGGCACAGAGGGTAATTTCCACCTCGTTTTTTAATTTCTAATATAAGGGATGGTGTGGTTTGTATCTGATAACGATGGTACTGTGTTAGCTTGATTTGATCTGAAATATGATATTGTTATTGTCGTGTGCAAATTCATGGATCTGGAACATGCAATTTCTATACTTCGTCCCATAAATCATTAACAAACCAATAAGCTGAAAGTGGATTGTATATATATGCTGATGCTGCTCTAGAATACTACTTTTTCTTTATTTTATTTGATGATGTCCGGCAGTTCAAAACTACACTAGGGAACGTCAAGAATAAAAATATGGAGGGAGTAATATACATGAGTGAGCTTAATCAATTCAATGCGTAGAGCGATTACTCATGGATGTCAAATCATGTTCTCCTTGTTTTCCAATTCTTTTGGATCCTTACCATGTTAATTTCTTGTGCCTATTCCATTTCATTGCTCAAGAATACTTCTTCTACTCATCTATATATTTCCATTTTTTACTTGTCTACTCTGTTATGGGCTCTTGGTATTTCAAAGTTAACCCAATAATATGATCTGAAGTTCAAATATGCCCTCCCATGACACACCAATCAGAGAATGAGTTCTGAACAATTTCAAAATCTTTAAACTTCTATACGCTACCATCTGGAATTTCCTATTTATCCATTGAAAACGTTTCATATTCTTTTTTTTTCACAGCTGAGATTGTGATGTTTGACGGCCAAATTGTTGTGTATAAGTTCATCCAAGATCTGCATTTTTTTGTTACTGGAGGAGAAGAGGATAATGAGCTTATATTAGCATCAGTTCTTCAGGGATTCTCTGATGCGGTTGACCAACTTCTCAGGTTAGGATCACTTGCAAAGTCTTTCTTTTGGATGACGGACGACCTCTATGTATTATGTCTCATACATTTTTTATGCAAGTGCTGATTGCATATGGATGTCTTTTCAACCTCTGTTTTCAGGAACATCGTGGACAAAAGGACAGCACTCGAAAATTTGGACCTGATCCTATTGTGTATCGATGAAATTGTCGATGGAGGGTACATCCCTATCTTTCTACTTCAAATTTTGCTAGGATCCAGATCCACTTTAAAAGACAAAATTGCCATGAACAGAACTGACAGATTTGGCAGGAAACTAAAATTTAGAACAAATTTGTATACTTTAAAAGTACACAAGGATGAAAAAGGAATAAACAGAAGGAAATCCAAATCTTTGATTTCAAATAATCTGGGGAGTGGACCTCAGATATTGGAACTCTACCACACAAACATTGTGGTCTCATTAGTGTTTGAAATGCTAAAGTGATTCAATAATTCTGTGCCAAACTTTGGCCCTGTTTGGATCCAGCTCAGATTCTTAAAATTTGATTTTTATTTTGAGATTTTAGAATCCAGATTCTAAATAAAATCTTGGTGGTGGTGTTTGGATACCTGATTTTTATCTTGAGATTCTTAAAATCTGATTTTAGCTGGGTATAACCAGATTATGAGATTCTTAAAATCTGGGGACTTATATTTTGAAATCCAGAAAAAATTAAAAAAATACCCCATTTGGAGGCCTCATGAATTCTAAATCTTGATTCTTAAAATCTCAGTGGGGATCCAAACAGGGCCTTAGAGATTAGTAATAATACAACTTGGTAGCAGCTTGTAAGTTGTAACTACGTTCTCCACTAAACTCACCTTTTTTGAATGGTTGGTTACAGGATTGTATTAGAAACAGAAGGAAGTGTGATAGCTGAAAAGGTGTCATCAGCTCATGGAATGGAAGGTGCCACATCATTAGCTGAGCAGGTAGGCTGCAGCCGTGATATATATTTTTTTCAGGGCAAGAAAATAGTTTCCTTTTAACTTGCTATCGCTTTCTGCATGCAGACTTTAGTCCAAGCCTTCACGACAGCAAGGGAGCACTTTGCCAAATCTCTTCTCATGTGATGTTGTGCTTTGCTTTTTGAGGGTGGAGATGGAGTATCGTTTTTTATTATGTTCAAGGAGGGATAATACATTCTTTCCATTACTTATGTATGTGTAGAATGATATACAATGCTTCCAACATTCTCTGGTTATCAATTTTGCATTTCTTGGTCTTAAAAATTGTGTTGTGATTATTCCACTTTGATTCATGGTTTGTACCTTTGTTTGTTTTTGAGAATGGAAAGTGACAGCTTGTAAATAACGAGGCATGGTCTATCTTCGCAAACTAGGTCTGCGCTGTTCTCAAAATGGTACCAACGTCACTGAAAGGATATCAGAATCTGTCAAAATTCACCTTACAATTTTGTATGCATTGTTCTATATCGATTGGTTCAAGAGGCGTGGTAGAAAACCACAAAGCTCACAAAGTCTTTTTGCCCGCACTGACATATTGGGAAATGAGATCTCTCTGCTTAGCTGCGTCACCATTCGTGACATTGCAGAATTGCTGCTTGTACCCCTGGTCATGGTTGCCTGTAACCAGCATCTCTTTGCTTAGAGGACCGTCCATGTCAATGATGATGTTGGTGATCAAGCAGCAGACGAAGATGATCCTCGGCAGCCGGTGCTTGTCAGGCCTCCACAGTTCTCCCTGAATAACCCGCCATCTCCCCTTGAGTGTTGCCAGTGTGTTCTCCACCACCGTTGTCGCTGCCTTGTGCCGCTTGTTGAATTCAGCTTTGGACGCCGGGAGATCCTGTTCTTGGTATGGAGTCATCAGCCAAGGAAGTAGAGGGTAGCTTGCATCTCCAACTATGTATTCCCTAACCATTGATCCTCCAGGAAGCTCCATTTGCTTGTCCAGCCTGACACCTTTCTCGCATAGCCGGTAGAAGCCAGAGGTGCGCAGGATGCATGAGTCATCCAAGCTCCCAGGCCAGCCACTGACAACGTCTCTGAACCGCATGTCAGCATCGACAACAGCCTGCAAGACCATGCTGTTTTTGTTCTCTTTGTCCAGCCAGACTCTGCTATTTGGCTGAGACGAGGAGCACATGAGGATATGTGTGGTATCGATGGCACCACAGCAGTTTGGGAGGCCATAAATCTTTTCAAATCTTGTTTTGATGGTTGCAGTCTCTTCAGGGCTCGGCCACTTCATATGACAGATAGCACGCTCCTCCATAGACTCAATGAACCGCCAAGTGATGTTTGAGATGGCTGAATGATTCATGCCAAACCACATTCCTATGTTCTGCAGTGATTCCCCAGATGTCAGCCTCATTAGAGCCACCGCGACCTGATCCTCCACACCTAGAATCATCTTGTCACCGAACCTGAAGTTTCTGAAACCGTATGTCTTCGTTGTCAGGTCCTTCTTAACAAGCGAGCAGATATAGTCAAAGGTCTTCCTTGACATCATGAGGATAGACTCCATGCTCTGGTGTTCTCTTGGAAAAGAGGAGTGTCCTGTGGAAGCGATAAACAGAGGCTATTTTAGCTGTTGTTATGTAAATGATTAAGAAAGCTCTATCTATGAAAGACAACTAATTTTTAAATGTTAAATCTCAAAAAATATTGCTGTTATGTAAATACAATTTATAGCTGCTACACATCAGGAATAAGCAAAGCTCCACCTACAGAAACCAAATAATTTAAAAAACTGAGAAACAGTGTGCCTTAAACTTGGAGCTAGCTGCAAGGACAAACAACAATAGAAATACAAATGTATCCGGTACTCTCTAACAAAACAATGATCAGGGAAAATAAAATTGCTCGATTACAAAATACATAGCTAGATCAGTAGTACGTGACTTACAAGGTATAATTTTTTTCTCGTTAACAACCACGTGCAACAGATATTTGTATATTTGTATTAAGAACACCATTGCAAAATACAGGCCTTTTCATTCAACAAAACATTTGGACATTGAGTTTAAGACTCAGATTTGGAGAGTTCAATGAGACCATTCAAAATGGCATCAGAATGATCTAGTAGCTAGTATAGCATATAACTACAACAAAAAATTGTTACAAAAAGAAAATAAAAACAAATAAAACAATGATTGATTCCAGCTGTTCAGACTGCAGAGTGTTTAACCATTTTCAGCTCCCACTTACTCTAGTCTCAGCTTAACAGAAAAACCCACTTTCCTTAGACAAACTTATGGTTTCCACACTTGACACCTGGCTCTTTTCCCTTCTAATGAAATGTATGCAACACACGCTCTTGAAAAAAGAAAAAACAGCTCAATACAAAGTGAACTTGGCTAATCATACCAAACACTGAGCAGATTGTTCATACAAAGTGAAAAAGGATCATAAGCCCTATCAGATTGCATTGCAATTTATCCTTTATAGCTAACCCATACCTTAAAGATTTACACTCACAACACCAAGCTCATAAGGAAGCAATTCCCAAATAGCAAAAGATTAAATAATAAAACCACTGGTCACAATTACACCACTATTATTTACAACTAGCCTTCAATTACTGAACATAGCCATACGTCATAACAAATGTTTCCGATTTTTTTTGCGGATGACACACAAATCACGATACGATCTAGAACAACAAAATTGATGTCCAAATTATGAGCCTGCAATCTATCAAAATCAAAGAATCACATGTTTGTTCTCTCTTCCTACTTTGCTGTTCCTTTCCCCATTTAGTAAACTGAAAGTTCCATTTCTGGAAGGATTCAAGGCATTGTTGCGTAAAACATCGACACCGTGCCGAGCTCTCAACTGAATCTGGATTGAATAAAAAAAAGTGGGGAAAACAACCATCACCCAAAATCATCCTCTCTAATTGCAGTTGCGGCGGCTTTTCAGATCTGGATTCCACAACATACACGACCGAACAACAAGAAATGGAATCCGGTTGCTGAATTTCCTAAATATGCTCTACTGAATTGATGCAGCCAAAGCAGCGAGCAATCGCCAGCAGCAGCCACGGTCTCGAGCTCTCAATCCACAACGCACCATTCCAATGTTTCTTACCACTTTGCACCTGCATCCTCGAAACACATCTCGCGTAATCAACCGATTAAGCTACACATCCACACTCGCAAAGTGCAATTGTAACTCCCTTCAGATCCACCCACGGACTATCTCAATCTCTCGGGGCTGACGCATTACACCTTGAACAAAAAAAATTTCTAACGTACCAGTGTGATCATGCTTACGGCGATGAAAGAAGCAAGGAGACACACATGACTAAACTTCCAAGAGCACAAGGGATGCAGGTAAGGAAGGAGCGAGAGGAGAGGCGACCTGCAATCCTGCGAAAGAAGACGTCCCACCAATCGCCGCCGTCCGGCAGCGGCGGCAGCGGCAACCTGGGAGACGGTGCCGGCGCGGGCTTCTCCGCCCGCTTCCTCTTCTTGGCGCCCCTCACAGGCGCCATGGACGCCGAGGGAGATCAAGGAAAGCGCCCCGAGGACTCGAAGACTGGAGGCGCTGAGATGGTCTGTCCCGAAAAATAAAGTATTTCGAGGACGGGTTTATTTGGTATTATGAAGCTATGTGCAGCAAAGCATGCAGAGAGCCTTTGCTGTGTCCTACTGCCTGTAGGGTTGTGTAAGTTGTGTGTGCTGGAACGTGTGACTGGCTGACTGCGTGAGTGCGGCTAACACAATATAACATAATATGAGATATTCTATTAATCAATTGTAAATATCTACTTATAATCGAGGGAAATTTTTATTTACAATCTATAAAATAAAATATTTTTCATATTCTCACTTGTGTCTGTTTGTCACGATGACTATTACATGTTGTAATCAAGTGTAATCAAAACATAATACTTAATCTTGAATCCATTTGTTAAACATGACATCTCAATATATTACAGGTTGATGGCTAATCTTATCGGCTAATCTCATCATCACATATATGACTAAGTATTAAAATGAACTGGCATTGATTTCATACCCAATAACATAGATTTCTTCTTGTCATTTATCTCGATCTGGTTAACCTCTAAAATCACTAAGGTCGATATGCGGGTTTCTCACATGCCTATCTAATTCCTCAACAGTTTCACTATGAAAAGGATAACAAAACAATGTAAGAGCTATCAACTTTAACATATTCGAGTCCAAATGAATAAGCAAACGAGATTAGTCTTCAGTCTGTGACATACGCTTGTAACATATTAAGCCAAAACACTAAATAAATAGACTCAAAATTAAGTGACATGTTTTGATGATATATAACTGTCACATGTAATGGTCAATGCGACAAATATATAATAGTGAAATATGAAATGCCCCATTTGTAAATTGGTTGATTGAATAAAAAGTGTTTTAGGTGAATAAACAAAAATTCCCCTCAGTTATAGGTGTGTATTTATAAATTTCCTATTAATCAATATAATCAACCAAACTCAACATTCTTTCAGAGTATTCTTTTTAATTACTTGAGAGTTGTGACCTGATAAATGTGCTTTGTCATGTAACTACATGTATCATGACGCACAACTCAAAAAGTTAAACTAAATTCATTTAGTTCTTCCAAATAATAATAACATGTTAAAAAATCATTAACAATCCTCTTTTATCATGTCAAAAATTTGGGTTAACAGTCACATCAGACTGATATGATCACGATCTCCACGTCATTGATCTCCAGCATGGCACATAAATACATAATATAAATATTAATTTTATATTTATTATATCTACACATATGTAGATATTTCTATATTATATACTTACCGCATATATGTCGTCTCTTCCACTCTCATAAGTTTTTTCCTCTTTTTTTTTCTTATGTGTTTCATATACCTTTATCTTCTTTGTGTTTTGCAAGATTAGATCAATTTTTGTGATTTATATGGAAGTTAATTTCCTACCGAGAGCTATATTAAATTAATCAATAATACATTGTTAGTTGAAGAAGAAAAAATAAATTTAATGTTTGGGTTGCTAATTTTCTCAGATTTGATTTTGTTTTAACTTTGATTAATAGAATTATTATCTGTTTTCCGATAACAATTTTCTGCTTGCCGACGAAACCTTTCGGTAGCCGTTCCGATTTCGTGAAATTTTGTTTAAATTCGCTTTTTAAATTTTGACCGGTTAAGAGATCCGTTTTTAGGTTTTCACAAAAACCGCCAAACCGGCGGTAGGCGGTTTTCCTTGTGTCTGACTCAGCCTGTCGAAACCGCAGCCACACAGCAAGCCGGCAGCCCGACACTGGGCGTCCGGCCTCCGGCGGCATCCATGGCTCGCCTTTCGAAGCTCTACCTCCTCTGCTACAACTCCCTTCAGTCTCTGGGATGGTAAGCCAGGACCACCTGTGATGACAGGCCTACTGGCTCCTGCTTCCTCCAGTGACATCTCTCTCAATTTCCTTGCTGAATTCAGGTTCATCGCTCTCCTCCGCCTCCTGCCCTGCCTCGCCCCTCCCCTCTCCATCCACTCGGCCTACGCGGTCGCCGGCGAGCTCATCTGTACCTCCTCAACCCTTCCCGACCCACCCACCCACGCACGCCCGCACATTCCTGTTTTTTGTGCAATCTCATCTGAGTTGTGGCTGGCGCGCGTTAATAATTTCTCCTGCTTTTGAACCAGGCCTTCTGCAGACCTGCGCGATTCTTGAAACGGTCCACGCTGCAATTGGTGGGATGAACTATTGAACTCCTTCCATCTTTTGTTCCTTTTCTTAAAGGGGAAATTGTGATGATGTGACATTGACGAGACACTGGTGCCGTTTTGGTTTTAGGATTGGTGCCCACAGCGCCGATTCTTACTTTCTTGCAATGGGGAGGGAGGACTCACTTCGCTCTCGCTGTTGTCCAGCA
This sequence comes from Eleusine coracana subsp. coracana, assembly GCA_032690845.1. Taxonomy (NCBI): domain Eukaryota; kingdom Viridiplantae; phylum Streptophyta; class Magnoliopsida; order Poales; family Poaceae; genus Eleusine; species Eleusine coracana. Next base: position 5,717,177 of record CM064426.1, read on the forward strand.
AATCCCCGAGGTGAGCCACAGTGGCATGAGACCTTGAGTGCTACTCCAACATATCAGAATCGGAACTAATTTTTTCTAGAGCCTTGAAGGATTTTTTTTTTTTTGAAACGATATCTTTACTTCCTTAGATTTCACATACACGCTAATAATTGGAAACTGCAGGTTCAGAGCAGCCCATCTGTGTTCATAACGTTTATAGCTTGGAGCATATCTGAGGTGTGACACAATGACCGCTAATATCATTTCTTTCTTTGTTCACACCAACAAATACAATTTTATTTGAACAGTAGGTTGTAATGTCTTGACTTTTAACATAAAAAGTGAAGATTTTATCTTTCATGTGTGGGTTATCATTTATATCTATTTGAGATACTCCGACAAATGTGGTTCTGAACTATTGATACATTGACCTGTTTCTATATTTGGATGAAAATAGTGTATCATTTAATGCTGATTACGGGTTCAGAAAAAGAATGATTAAACTAGTATGAACACTCAAGTAGTGACAGCAAAAGTTGAAAAAGATACTATGGTGTATAATTAAAAATATTGTATATTTATGAAGAAAAGAGAGGTATCTTTAAAGTAATGCTTTGCTGACAACCGTATGTTAATTCATAACCTATTATATATTCCACAACATGTGAATGTGAAGTATTGCTTTGGTATCCATTAGTACTGGTCTTGAATTCAACTATCATTTTTTTCTGTTCCTATTATGTATCCCACAAGATATGCTTTGAAGTTCAATCTTTTATGTGACTATTGTTTAAACATGTCAATCTGCTGCTGTTTTGACATACAGGTCATCAGATACTCTCATTATGCTCTGACTATATTGAAATTTTCTCCAGCATGGCTGACTTATATCAGGTAATCAGGTTTCACCAAATAACATCTCAGTTATAGTCCGTAGAAATTCAACTGATGGGTAGATAACCTTTATAGTTTAATGAAAAGAAGATGTTGCCCCTAAAATTGGAAAAGTTATTGTGAAATATTTTGTATGAATTAGATAGTCGTTCCTATAGGTGTTCAAAAATGTTTGACCACTGGGAAAAGTTCAATAAGTTAGAATGCAAGGATGAAAGCGTCGAGTGTTCGAAAGTTGCAGAACACTTAATCATGCAAGTGTTGAGTCATGTATGTTCAGAAATGTTGTGTTCTTCAGAATCTCCTGTAGAATTTCTGATAGAGTTTCAATTAGCTGTTCTGTTTTATAGTCAGTCAAGGTTATGTCTGGTAGAACTTTTCTTCCTTTATTTATATTCCTAAGTACAAAACTACATCATGTCACTAAGGAGGCGCAGATCAGACCTTAGTGACCCTATTCTTCAGTTGTTGTTGTTTTATAGTCAGTCAAGTTTAGTATTAGTCTTTGGGAGAATAGAAAGCACGACATTTTGCTGGCCATATACTAAAGAATAGGGTCACTAAGGCCTAATCTGCTCCTCCTTAGTGCCATGATCTAGTTTTGTACTTGGGAATATAAATAAAGGAGGGAAAAACTGAAAACACTGCAGCTTCATCGCCGCCAAACAAAAAAGCTCTGTGTTCTTGTTGTTTAGTGAGCTCAGATTATGAAAGCTTGCCTGATTTCCACGAGCAAGTAAAAGCCCTTGTTTTGAGAATTCCATCACATGCTCTGCAAAATCGGTTCCAGATCATTTTGGATAAGAACCCATCATTAAGATGACTTCCCGTGATATAGAACACCATAATCTTTAGTTCATCTTCTTTTTTTCCAATTTGCTACTCCGTTTTAGAAGATGCATACCATCAAGCAAATTAAAAGGCTTTTTCAGTCCAGTTCATAGTATTACCTACTCCACTTAGATTTTCTACTGTCGCATTTCCAGTCCGCAGCTTGAGCAACTGTTGTATTTGTAAGCTGAATATCATCATTTTTCTGGATGGTCACATGTAAATGCCTATAGGTACACTGCTTTTATCCCACTGTATCCAATCGGGGTCGGACCAGGAGAAAGTAAGCTCGAACGCTCTTACACACAGCATGGCTGCTCCCAGTGCAGTAACATTGAGCTTGATCATTGCTTTCTTTGCAGTGTGGACCATATACCAAGCTCTTCCCTTTGTGAAGGAGAGGAAACTCTACTCAGGTTTCTTCGAGAAGTTCTCCATGAGCTACCATTCCTTTTTAGTGGTATGTCGAGTCAGTGAAGCTACCTGAAGCGTTCTATTTGTTAACAAAATTTAGCTGCTTCTAGTTTCTGATGTTTGTGTGGCAACGTCCCAGGGCGGGCTGCTGTGCTATCCGTTTCTTTGGTTGAAGCTGTACCTGCACGTGTTCAAGCAACGCAGGTCGAAGCTGGGAAAGATGGACAGGAATAAACGAGCCTGAGAAAAAAAAATGGTTCGGGTCCGCTCAGGTGTCATCTGTCACCGGCTTGTGACATGCTTGATGCAGCAACTTACTGGACTATTAGCAGTCTAGTGGGTCCTTTGTTTATTTCAGCTGCTCGGATGGCTACTGATCTGCTGATACTGTAGCTTTTTTTTTTTATCAGTCATCGAGTTGAAGAAGTATTATGTATATTCATAATGATTTGTGCTTCTGCTTAGTTGAATTCAAACTGGTCATAGGCCTTAGCACTTTAGGCGTGAACATGTCTTTACCTGCTCTCCGAAGCCATCGAGACTTTCCCAATCCACACAATGCGGAGCCAAGCGGCAGGAACAGCCTCCCCAATCCGCCGCCATCCCACATCACGCCACTCGAAAATGCCTCACCGCCGGCGGCCGGGCCGTCATTCCAGCCAATAAACCACATTGCCCCGGCCGTGGCGGCGGCCAACCTTGTCTGGAGTATGCTTTATTTAGCTTATTGTCAGTGCAAACTGCCGACGCTTTCAATCCAAGAATTATCTGTATAGTCGTTACCTTTTTCACATGGTTTACTAACTCTGAATATATATAGTTATTATTTATGTTTGCAATTAGTGAACGTGTCTACTGTTTATTCAGAAAAAAATAAGGAGTGGGAAATCCGGTAAAAACATTCAATGGGCATTTATCTGGATTGCATTTATCTTGTGGATCCAGACAAAGGATGAGATTGGTGAAAGGATTGTTTTCCTGTCTTTATCAGGTCCAGCTTCTATTGCATTTGACTTAAAAGTGTGATCACAACAAAAATCGTTCAAAGGGCGATAACTTGGCATGACCTTAAATGTGTGATGTGTCCATACCGCTGCTGCTATCTTGAGCCCAAAAATGTGTGGTCAGTTTGCATCCACCTTTTAGTATTTCCCTTCTATCATCCACATGAACAGATAAGTCCAAGTGATAGGCTGAGAGTTGTTGTGACACTACCGAAGATAGAGGTATATAAACATATTTTGGAGCTAAGATTTGAGTACCGGTTGGGATCACGAAATGGATCGTGTTCTTCTGAGCTCCTACTTACCATCTCACACGATAATTAATGCACGGTACGCTTCTCGAACTTAGTTTATCCACAAAAAAAATTGGTTGAAATTTTCTGGGACCCGGATTCATGTTCATATCTTTGTCATGTAATATGTCAGTTATTCTGATCATTTTCAGGCTTCAACAAGGTTCTGGTGATGTTGACAGTATCGGATTTGCAGTAATAAGGAAGGGATGCATAAAATTGAGATGTTATGCGACTGGTGATGGACTTGGTGATCCAGGGTATTTAAACGATCCATTGAACAAAAATGGTTCAGTTTTCCAAGGATCTGGTGCCTCGGTTCGAACTGTTGGCGCTGAAATCACTCAGGAAACAGGAGATTTCTTTGTAAGTGACGCAGACGGTGATCCAGACAAACCTACCGATGGTTTCTCCTCGATTGATCAGGCTATAAAAGCTTTACGTGAAGGAAAAGTAGGTGAATGGAGACATTAAAATATCTCACAGACTGCTACTTTTCCTTTCTGTATTTTTTATGACCGTATTCAGAGTTTCATCTGAACTTGGCCTGTTGGCATGGAACTTGTACTTCTGTAGCATCATGTCAAGAGTTCGCTCAATATTTTTCACCTTTGTATTTCTCGCTTGTCCTAGACACTGAACCGGCATGATCAAGAGTGAATTGGATCTCTATTTTAATATCATGTTCTACATGTACTTGGTTTTTTTTTGACAATTTAAAATATACCAGTAGCTCCCAATTAAGCATGATTTGGATTATTACTGAATTTTGTTTTCATTTTTGAAACAAGAGTTCTATGGCTCAACAGTAGCAAATTCTGGGCATTGGACCTGGAATGCATAATTGTGTTACTGTTGTTTTCCTACTGCAGTTAAATTTAACCACAAAGTTAACTATTCATTCTTCTCCAGTTCGTTATTGCTGTAGATGATGAAAATGGAGACAATGAAGGAGATCTTGTCATGGCAGCCACACTAGTGAACTCAGACTCCATTGCATTCATGATCAGGAATGGTTCTGGGATCATCTCAGTTGGCATGAAAGAAGAGGACCTATCAAGATTGATGATTCCTATGATGTCTCCAATCACAGAAATTGAGGATATTTCAGCTGCTGCTTCCACAGTTACAGTGGTAAAAATCTACTCCTCTGCAAATACAAAATGATCCAGGATCCTTGTGTATTTGTGGTTTGTCATTCACTCATTGTGCAAAAGTTGAAGCTTTGCTTTTATCTATTCAGGATGCCAGAGTAGGAGTATCCAGCGGGGTCTCAGCGGCAGATAGAGCAAAAACCATCCTTACTCTAGCCTCCCCTGATTCCAAGCCCAGCGATCTCAGAAGACCAGGTCATATATTCCCTCTCAAGTACAGAAACGGAGGTGTGCTCAAAAGAGCCGGGCACACGGAGGCATCAGTTGATCTTGTCACATTGGCGGGTCTGCGCCCTGTATCCGTCCTGTCGACTGTCATGGATCCGAAGGACGGCTCAATGGCTAGCATAACAGTTCTTCAACAGATGGCTTTGGAACATGATATACCGATCATTTCGATCACTGATCTCATCCGGTTAGTATATCTTAAGGTGAAGCCTTTGTGAACCTATAGCTTTGCTTTGTTGTGCTTTAAACTATACTGACAGAAATTTCAACTAGATAAATGGAGTCTTGTTCTAAGAAAAAAAAACTGCAGGCAATGTTATTATGTCAGGATAGCTCCATGCTGCTGGTGCCCTCTATGAATATTTCATCTCAAACTTTTGGTGTTTTCAGGTATAGAAGAAAAAGGGAGAAGCTGGTAGAGCTGATCGCTGTGTCTCGCTTGCCTACGAAATGGGGCCTTTTCCAAGCTTATTGCTACCAATCGAAGCTCGATGGAACTGAACACATTGCAGTCGTGAAGGTATGCAGTGCCAATTCCGCCTTATCTCCATTTGCCAGGATGTTCAGATTGAGCTGAAACATACAGTTTTCATGGTGTGTAGTACTAGTTGGACAGGATGACATATCAACAAAAATTGTCCACGCTCCATACAAATACGGTCTCATAGTTCTACGGTGGCTAATGTATGCAGGGTGACATCGGTGACGGCGAGGACGTCCTAGTGAGGGTCCACTCCGAGTGCCTGACGGGTGACATCCTGGGCTCTGCTCGCTGCGATTGCGGCGAGCAACTGGACCTGGCGCTGCGGCTGATCGAGAAGGCTGGCCGTGGCGTGGTCGTCTACCTCCGTGGCCACGAGGGCCGAGGCATTGGCCTGGGCCAAAAGCTCCGCGCCTACAACCTTCAGGATCAGGGCCACGACACCGTCGAGGCTAACATCGAGCTCGGCCTCGCCGTGGACGCCCGCGAGTACGGCATCGGCGCCCAGGTAATCAGAGCTCCCAATCCACGCCACAATCCATCAGATTCTTGGCTCATTTCGACAGATTTCCAAAAGGGGATTTGGTGCGGCAATAACTGAATCAGATGTCTATTCCAGATACTGCGGGACATCGGTGTGCGCACAATGCGGCTGATGACCAACAACCCGGCCAAGTTCATCGGGCTCAAGGGCTACGGCCTCGCCGTGGTGGGGAGAGTGCCGGTGATCTCACCGATCACCAAGGAGAACGAGAAGTATCTCGAAACAAAGCGGACCAAGATGGGGCACGTCTATGGCTCCGACCTCCCTGGCAGCATTCCGGAAGAATTCGTCAATCCAGAGGACACAAATGACACCCAAAACTGAGAGTCTGAGACAACGATACAATCACAATAGAAAATTCTCCTCTGTTTTTGTTCCCCAAATCGTTCTGATTCAGAACGAGAACTGCAGATAGTATTATCACATCATAACCTTCATACAGCAAGAATGAGCAAATGTGGCAGTATCATTCATTCAATTTTCTATAATCCAACACCACCAATTACAAACTAAGCCTCGACCCCTGACACGAGGAAGAGGCAAGAACACAAGGAACTGGTCAAAGGGGGGCCATATCTTTCAATCTAAGATGAGGTGAACTTGGTTACGGCCTTGGTGCCCTCGGAGACGGCGTGTTTGGCGAGCTCGCCGGGGAGGACGAGGCGCACCGAAGTCTGGATCTCGCGCGACGTGATCGTGGGCTTCTTGTTGTACCTCGCCAGGCGCGCCGCCTCCTGCGCGAGCTTCTCGAAGATGTCGTTGATGAAGGAGTTCATGATGGACATGGCTTTGGAGGAGATGCCGATGTCAGGGTGAACCTGCTTGAGCACCTTGAAGATGTAGATCTTGTAGGTCTCCACGCTCTTCTTGGCCTTCTTCTTTCCCTTCTTGTCCGAGCCGCCCTCCTTGGACGCCGGCAGCCGCTTCTCCGCCTTGGGCTTCTTGTCGGCCTTCTCCTCCGTTGGCTTCTTCTCGGCCTGCTTCTTCTCCGCCTTCGGCGCCATCACGAGCGGATCGGGGCGAAGCGAGGAGGGCGGGAGGTTGAAGGAAGCTCGCGAGGAGGCTGGAAGAGGCGGTTTCGTGAGTGATGATGCGATGGAGAATTGCGGGGAGGCGCGGGGCATATATAGAGCGGCGCGATGGAGCCTGATTGGTTGAGAGAAGGAGGGCTCGGATCGATGAGATGGCAGGATGCGGAGCGTTCGATGGATGGGCGGCTGCGTGGGAGATGGAGATTGGATAACTGCGGTGCGGTACGGATCCCGCAACGGTTTAGGCGGTAAGCGTTAATTTTAGGCGCCGGATTTTCAATTTTCTTTTTCCTTCCGGTTTCTAGTTTGCCTTTCGTAGCGTGGGTCCTGACTGAGAAAAGCTGAGCCTCATTTAAAACTGATTATACTCATCATATTCTAAAACCATTCTCTATATATCTTAATTATTAAAATTTTCTTTTCTATATTTTAAATCTTATTCTCTATCTCAACTATCTCTGTGGAGATCTACCGCTCAGCCTCTCCCCTCTTACCTTTTTTCCTTCTCTCTTTCTTTCTTCCCTTCCCGATCCCTCTTCTCTCCCCCGAGCTCCACACCGCCGCTCACCTTCCTCTACGCCGCCGCCTCACCACGTCCTCTCTCTCCCTCGCCTTGAGCTTCGTCGCCAGCCCTCCCTGCACGCCCGGCCGCCAGTCCTCACGGAGCCCCACGCCGCCGCAGCCCTCTCCCTCGACGGCGCGACCCCAACCCTCTCCCTCCACGGCTCCGGCCCCCTCCAAGGCTTCGGACCCCTCATCCCACCACGCCGCCGCAGCCCTCTCCCTGCAGCATGGCGACGGGGCCCGGCACGCGCGGATCCGGTCGTCGGGCCGTAGATTCGGTGGCCAGGGCGCCGATTCGGCCGCCTGGCCTCTCTCGCGCGCGTAGCACAGGTCCTGCTCCCCTTCGCCGAGCTCCACCGAGGTCTGCTCCATGGAGGTCGCCCTTGAGCTCCATGGAGGGCTGCTCCATGCAGGTCTTCACCGAGCTCCACCAAGGCCGTTCCTCGACCTCTCCGAGCCAGGTCCTCGCGGCCTGGATTCACGGCCGACGTCGCCCTCGTCATGCCCACCGTCGATGCCGACCCGGCCTCCGCTTCGTCGGTCTCCAACGCCTGCTCTCTTCCCTCCCTCTTTTTCCCGCGCGTGAGTGGAGATAGCGGACGTCCGTACGTCCGTTGGGAGTAGCGGACGCGGCCTCATCCACAAGCGTAGCGGACACGATAGCGTCCCCCGCTGCAGCTATTTTTACGATAAAATAGTGCTGCAGCAGAGGATAGCCAACGCTATATTGGAACCGGTGCGAGCAGTCTAAATTACGTGAAAAGTAAGCCTGTTCACCGGCAGTCCGGTTAAACATGTAACAAACCGGCATCCCTCAACGAAGCTACGGCATGAACATAATCAAGGCAATAAACAGTAACTCGTATATAGAAATGCACTGCTGGTTTCTTAGGCAGTTCGGCAGTTTCACTTTTGAATATCCCTAGTGGAAAGTATTCCATTCGTTTTAAAAATATTGTTGTTATTGACTTTTTTGTTAATTTTAATCATTCATCTTATTAAAAAAATATAAAATATTATATATATATTATTATTATTTATTTAATCATCAATGAAAATAAACCAAATTTTATAATTTTATATATTTGAAATAATATTTTGAATAAAATGAATAGTAAAAATTATAAAAAAAGTCTGGTGACAACAATTTGAAAACGTATTTATTTTCTGTTTTCATGTTATTAGCAAAATGAATATAGTTGATTGAAGAGGCGATAATCATTTGGCTAAAGCTCGGCTTCGGCGTCAGGTCATAACAAATTGATGAGTAGCAATCAGATAAACTCTAGTTGCTTTGCCGTTTAGTGGAGCGACTAATTAAATCATACAAAGAAATTAAATTTCGATCTTGCACCCTGGATTTCCCCGACTAATGTGAAAGTTATTACATGATTAAGCCAATAAAATATTAGCTTTTATCACGTGAAAATCAACTTTCACGTAAAAGGTAACAAAGAACCCGAAAGATGCGCAAGCTAAAAAAGAAATCTATTGTTTTTTAAAACATTGAATTCAATCGATTTGTGAAAACAAGAGAGCTTGCTTGATCATATGAATAGAATCGATCCTATTAGTTTGTGATATTTAAGTTTTTTGTGCGCATTTCACATATTCGACAAAGTTAGCAATCTCTATAATCTATTAATTTAGGTGAATATGTTCAAATCTGTCGTACGCCCACAAATTTAGAGATTGAATCCAAATCGATTTCGTACTTTCCATCAAGCACCGAATTAAAAAAATCATAAATCTCTCGTCCGGAGTTCAAATGAGGTAAACTCGGACTCTATCTCATAGCCCTCAAAAAGTTATACAACTTTTTTATTCAATGGAAGTCAAGATTTCGTCGTTTTGTTTTCCAAATGTACAATGCAAAAATATTTATTCTGATTCGGACTTCTCTGCGCAAGTCTCTGTGCGGGGTCATATCTCCTACCTCCGAACTCCAAATAATATGATTCACATATCTTCCGAAAAGGTCTCGACGATATATACAACTTTCGTGTTTTAACTTTTCTCATTAGAGCATGTGTTCAAGTCAAAAATCGTGTCGTAATATAGTGTTGTTTTTTTCGTATCGGATAAAATTATTAAAAATCTTTAGACATTGGGTCACGGCATTGATCTTGCATGTTAGGTTTCATAGAGATCCAGTGATGTCTTGTAGGTGTTATATCAATACTTCTTATATTCGAGCATTTTTTTAATATGATTTCACTTAATTTTATAACATAGTACTCAGACGATATTATATGTGGAAATCATTAATATTAGAGATAAAAAATATTTATGATAAAAATACAGTAAAAAATGATAGAAAAATTATTACTTATGACATATAAAATAGTACACTAAGAAGTACCAAACAATAATATAAATATAATTTTTTATATAAAAATATCAATAATTATATTGTATAAATAATTTATATTTAAATCATAAAGAGTTTTACTTTTTTTAAACCCGTAGCAACACACAGGTACTTTGCTAGTTCAACATATTCTATGTGAAAGTTAACAATTCACTACTAAAACTTTGATTTTATCCTTCTCTTTTGTTTAGTTTTTTATTGTCTTTTTCGATCTCTTCTTTTCTTTTTTCTTATCTAGTTTTATTTCCTTTTTTTTATTGCTTCTTTCCCGCATCTCTTCTTTACATTTTTTTTTCATTGTTTATTTTACTCGTGCTTGGTTCTTCTGATCTTCGAAGTTTCATTTCTAACCTGCTTAACTTTGCTAATCTAATTTAATTTAAACTAATTAGCTATCCTAAACGTCATATATTTCACAACAGAAGTTAGTAGATTACAAATTCCAGGTTCTGCACATTAACATAATAATTAAAAAAACTCAACTTGCAAGGTTAAGACAACCCGGGCATTTTGTTAAGAAAAAGACTTCCTCACACAGATAAAAAAAATCCCCCAACTCTCGCCCCACCCTTACACAGCGGTACCATGGCTTTAACATATTAACAAGCAAGAAGATTTTTTTACCCCAACATATAAATTCACTCCCACTAAAAATCGAACCCGAAACCTTAGAGGTTAAAGCACCTCATTAGGCTGAAGGACCGTTCGCCTGCACATTAACATAGGCAACAATCACTTCTTCCTTACGATGTTCATCATGAAAATTATGATTAGGTGGCAGCATATTCAAAATATTCTTCGACATCACTCCATGCCACACAATACAATCGAATTTTTGGGATAGAAGACATTCCCGAGTTTCTGTGGAGACAAAACCAACACCACCATAGGAATGACACTGAATGGAAAATATACAGGGAGGCGTTAAATTGCTGGAATCAGGTGTGCATCGGGTGAATTATGAAGTGCACCGCACCAGTTGCAGCACTAGTTAGACTCCCCATTTCCTCTTTCAGAACATTTCCTGAGATTTGCGGACGCATGCCCTAACCTTTTTCTTGAAATCTTCCCTTCTTTCTCTCCAATCCTTCTGCAAAACAGAACTCAGTACAACAGAAACGAAGCAAGTCCATCTGCTACTTACAAATTGTACATTCTATATCATTCTCAACTAATCCTGGAAAGTTTTCAGGAGTTGACAGCTCGATGCAGTCCAAAGAATATTATGCAGCTACGTGTCAGCCAATTAGCTCAGGGGCATGGTTGCAAATATTAATTTAGCATTATAATAAATGTTGTCAACTAGCAAAGCTAATTGTTGTAGCTGTGAATCAGACAAGTTACTCTGGATGCACAGAACAGATTACTAGCGTTGCTTTTCTTTTCAAGCTTATATTTCACATAAGAAAGAAAATAATGTTAAGTGCACTTACAGCTGCTTCAATATTAGCTGGAGATTCATCGTTTGGACTAGAGAGCATCGAAATGATACTCAAAACTATACTCTCAACCTGCACATCATGAAATCACTTAGCAACAGCAAGAAGCAAATTTGGTGTTTATGAAACATGCAGAAAAGAATGGCATATATTCAAGGTAAATTTGTCTGTAGGACACTTTTTTTAGAACACTAGGCGGTGTCCTGTGGACAAAAAAATATGAACACAGCATCCTGCAGACAAATGGCCCTATACTCCATCAATTTGGGCACAAGCGGGAAGCAGCCAGTTTCTTTTCTTTTTCCTTTTTTTTTTGGGAGGGGGGGGAGCAGAATCGTGTTCATCAATCATAAAAACAACATTCATGGACCAATCAATAAAACAGGACAATAATGACCTCTTGTTAACTTTTTGGAGTTAACAGATTTCGCAAACCAAGAGTTGGTTTGTGATTCTAAAATGTTCAGCTAATTGCAGCAATGAAAGAACCTGGAAATAAATCACAAGGAAATCAGCCTGAAGACATTCTTCAATAGATGTCTTTTAAGTCTCAAGCACTATCATCTAACCCCCAAAGAAAAGACTCAATTAGTCATTTTGCTAGTTTGGAGACAATCTTGACAAGGAAAACGGTAATGGGTGTACAGTGCAATTTTCAGATTGAAGCAGAATCACTAATACTAAGTGTATCTAGAATAAAGATATCAGATCAGCTAGTGCAGATTAACTGGGAGCACAGCTGTTTATAAGAGGGACCCAAAAAGAACAAACGAAACATCTACATGACCTGAATGACCTTACCGTGTGCACTGGTGTCCACCGTTCACTTGCAAGCTCATAACCGTTGGGATCTTCACCAGGTGGATGAAGGATAGAAATGCACACACGTCCGTCAGGATAAACTGAGAATTCGTCATAATAAGAATTATCAGGATACTGAAATAATAAAATTGGGCATATGAATCTCAGCTGGGGAAGAGCTTACCATTTGGATGCCACATCTCAGATGTAAATCTTACTGACGGTGGACTGTTGGGATAATTCTGGGGGAAGGTCATTACTGCATTGAAGTAGCCTCCATCACTGCAAAAGAAAATTTGACCATGTTTAATTCATGAAATTACAGGAAAAATTAAAGTAATAAATGTTTACATAACGTCTTTCTCATGAACTTTCTCACGAAGTGAAGTTTATGATAACAAAGAAAGACAACTACACAAAAATGCAACCACTTACTTAAACATAGATGCTACTGCAGTGTTATCTAACAGTAAAGGGCTAAATTATTTTGCTAACCTTAAAGAAGAGGGTAAGCAGTAGGAACGTAGGTGGGTACCCAAGTGGGTATTTGTGGTTCAAGTCTAGTTCATTTGTTCTACTAGGTTGTTAAGATGAAAGACATTTTTAGTTTATTTTAGAGAGTTCTGGATTGACCCACCGACCAACAATTTTTAAACTTGCATTCAGTCTGAAGCTAGCCTAGAATAAAGACGTGAACTCCCCCTAGGTTAAATCCATTAGAATTAGAAGTAATTAGTTCCACAACCAATATGAGGAAATATGAGGGCACTTAATTTTCTTCTTTCAACCTTAGTATACAATTTTTAGTAACTTGAACATTCCTTTCCAAAAAAATATATATCTACAATATGTTTTTAGAAAAAATTCCAGGGCTTGAAAGTGTGTTACAAATTGTGTAATTTATATCATCTGTCCCTGTTCTAATATTCCATAGCATGATGCAGTAAAAAACACAACTGGTATTCCCTTATGGTTAGCTCAAATACACACTGTCATCAAGTATTACTGACCCAAAATAGAATTGTATAACATAGCCCTGAACTCTAAAGAAAATAATTTACCACCGGTCACTTGTACACTACCTCCAAATCTGTTTTATTTTCTTCGATGGAATTAATCTGATACATTAAGGTAAATTAATGTTGCTGTTGCTTCAAAACAAATATGACATAAAACTATATATAATCATATATTTTCCTTGCCAGAAATTGTTTCATGTACCTACGTAGTTTTCTGCAACTGTACCAGCACATTCCTCTTATCAAGTAAGCTCCAGCAAAAACAACATACGCTCTTCCTCTAGGAGGATGAGGAACAAAAAAAATAAAAATCCCACATTCTACACCCAGTTCATTAACAAAAGTATTGGTGGTATGAGAAGGTCTGACTACTATCAGTTCGCTAGCAAGCCAAATCCTATGGATATCGATTGTGCTAAGCAGCAACTTATATATCGCTTATGCTAACCAGCTACTTATATGTATCAATTGGATAGCACAACAAAAACATAATGCGAACTGGTAAAGTGCCTGCACCGAGAAAAGGAGGGCCTCTAAGAACACAGATCCATGCTGAATTGCTGACATATACAGCTCGGCAAATCAGGTAAACTGAACGGTCTGAACTTCAACAGCTGCCGATGCCTCGATTCATAGACAAGTTAAGGACCGGTATCAAGACATGGAATCCAGTGTGTTACAACATAATTCACAATCTAGAGCTGTGGATCGACACCAGAACGTGGAATTCCCATAGTATACCATGCAACCCAAAAAATTATGACAGAAGGCGAATACGCGCACCCATCAAGCATGCAGTACATAACACCCTAGCGCCTCATGCAGTGATTAGAGGGCTCGAACTCACTATAGGGTATCGGGGGGGCCGATGATGGTGACCTGCCACTCGAAGACGTTGCTATCATCCACCAACCCCGCGGAGAACCCATCTACGGGGTTCTTCGTAAGATCTGCGACAGTAAACAACAAAAGCAGAAGGGATCAGGATTCAAGAGCCGATCGCAGCGAATCGGGCCAAAAAAGAAGAGGAAACCGGGGGCCGTCCGGATCCGTACCCTTGAGCTGCTTCTGGAGCAGGAGGCTCGCCTGGCTCGCGGTGCCCGCCATGGGAAGCAGCGCTCCTCGATCGGATCGGGGTTAGGGTTTTGGCGATGGGGCTGGTGTGGTACGCCGCCCCCGGGAGGAGCTGCTTTATTTCTGGGGGCGTGAGCAGCTTTGGAGGGAGGTGGGATGAATCGGGAGGAAGAGGAGAGGTGGCTTACAGGCTGGATTTATATGAAAACTCGAGAGAGAGTTCGAGATCGATTAATGATGACAACCGGGCTAATCCTGCGGTTTATCATCAGTTTTGATTTAGGCTTGACATTATTAATCCGAAACTTGCTTATGGCCTGGAACTAACTTTGTAAATATGTGTGTTTGGTCCTCCAACCCGAACTATCAAACTCTTTGCAAAATCCTCTTTAGGGCCCCGATATTATTTGACGGACAAATTTGTTATCAATTCAAATTTTTTATCAATTATTTACATTTTTAAAAAATAGCTATGAAACACAGCAAAAACGAGGATTACACACCACAAGAATCGTATTTATGCTAGATACACTATAAAATCATGATTTTTAACTATAACACATTACCTCTATGATAATATTCTTTTTGGCTATAAGAGATTAGAGGAATTTTTTTAAAATGGCATTGATACCCCCCCCCCCCTTGGAGTTGTTTGGGCCGATGCCTCTCACCCTGCCACCCCTCTTATTCGCCCCGCCATGCCTGTCATCTCTACTCCTTGTCCTGCTATGGCCGTCGCCCCTGCTCCTCGCCCCGCCAAGGTCGTTGCCCCTACTTGTCGTCCCACCACCACCGCTCTACGTCATGGTCATTGTCCTTGGTTCCTCTCCCCGTTGCCCCCGCATTGCTCCTCGCCCCACGGTAGCCACTCTTTATCTTGTTGCGGTCATCACTATTCCTGCTACCTACCTCGTCGCCCGTGTAGTCGTCGCTAGTTGCCGCCACTTCCTCTATGTTGACGCCTGCCTCTGCTCCCCTATCCATTTTAATATGAACCAACCAAGGGCAAAAAGATCTTTTCGCCCTCTCTATCGAAAATAATATTATGACAACTATAACTAAAAACACAAGTTTATAGTGTGATCGGCCTAAATAAGATTTTTACAGTGTGTTACACCCAAATCCACGTTTTTTATAGTGTCTCACAACTATTTTTCTCTTAAAATTTTGAAGTTTTTTATTAGCCATCGGTCTTATCTTTTATTCCTTATTCACTACTATTATTACTTTACTAGCAAAATGTCTGTGCGTTGCCACAGATTTTTGTTAAAAAAATTTATGATTAGAATGTTTTTTATAACTGTAAAAGATTTTTAATTAATCAATATTTTTTGCTTGAGCATTTGCTCTATTTTTATTTTGCTTTACCTTTTTGAGTTTTAAAAAGAATATTCATTATAATAGTTTTGGAATGAGTTATTATTAGAATTCTTGTTATTAATTTCTATCAAAAATATAATATTAAAATAATAGATAATTAATTATTGTTAGTATGAAATATCGAATTAAAATTGGAGTCCAATTCAACAACGACTCAAACTGATTAGTGAATCATTGTAGGATACAAACTGAATACGACAATGCTACAGACACATCTGGACACGAAAAAAGTGGTCTAGACGATCTCACCTCAATTAATAAGTTGTATAGATTATATTAGATAGAAGGAGAAAAGATGAATTTATCCTTTTTGTAAATATATACGGTGTTAAATATGTTTTTTTATTTAAAAATTATATATAGTTGTTTTATAAAATATTACTATATGTATGGTCATGTTTTTCTCTTAAAAATATAGATGTAAAAAAGACTTTTTCATATGCACCAAAATGGCTAATATAAAAATTTTAGTATAAAAATAAAACTGGGGCAAATCAGTCTTTTTCATTCTTTTTAAGACCAATAAGTAATGACAGTGATGAATAAAAAGCAAAAGATAAAATCTATGGTTAATAAGAAATTTCAAAATTTGAAGTGATTGATAAGGAAATTGAAGTTTTATAAGTGGTTTGTAAGGAATTTATCCTTGTTTGACGGTTGTTACTAATTTAAATATAAATATTCTATTACTCTATCAATAATCTTCTACATTAACAATATGCATTCATCTTATTCAACTCAATTTTTTAGGCAATATAATATATCTTAATACGCCAACCTTGCGAGAGGGTGAACATTCATGAGTTTGGAGTTTAATTTGCTATCATTTATCTTATGAAGACGAGAGGAAAGACCCCCATCTAATTAATAAAAGTTTCTTGTAAAGAGTTGTGAATAGGCAACAAAGTTAAAATAAGAGAAAAGAAAAAAAAATCATCAAACCAAGCATAACTTAGCTGGTTAGGTTCGCTACAGTGTAACAACTCATCCAGATTTAAATACTAGGTTTGGATATTTGCTTTTATGATTAATTATTTTTTCGGTGAGACGATGTCATCCATCAAATCATTCAAATACGCTCATAAGGATTGGGGGGAGGGGGTATGCGTTCATGCGGATAAGTACTCGTTTTATACATGTAAGTATTTATATTTGTATTGTGTTCATTTGTAAAAATAAAATAGAAAAATGACTCAATTTGATGTCTTATCCTGCAAAATAAAAAAGTGTTCTAGTGTTTTTTTTCCTTTCGAGTCAACTGCACATAGAGCCATATTGTCACATTGTGCTAGTTTGTAAGATATGTGGCACGTTGTATCATGTTTTAGTCTAAGTATGATCACTTTGCATACTCTTTAACATTGTGCTTGATAATTAATGAACAGGGAGTGTCCTTCAAAGATTGCACACTTATACTCTTTCGGTATGAGATTTCTGCCATTTCAGACAGGGAGAATGAACTATAAATGAACAAGAAGAGGATGTCGGAACGACAATAATAAATAACGGAGGAGTATAGTTTAGCAACATCATTAAAATTAACTGAAATTATGAGTGAGCTACTCTTTTTGGTCTTTAAATGGTGATGTACAAATGTCTTAAGATAGAAATAAACTAAAAGTGCTATCCTAACATAATAAATTTATGAAAACATGAATATTTTGAAATTAATGCTTGATTTTTATCATACTAGAAAAATCATACATGAATGCAAGAAAATAAATAGTAGTAAGGGGATGGACATAAAACTATTGAGTACAATTTGTTAAATTCATACATACCATTTGGTGAATCCCATCAAACTATAAAAATCTATTACAAATAAAATTATATATGTAAATAGGCCCTTAATTAGTAATTATGTTTTAAAATATGATCAATATGCTTATGCATAATCCAATAGATTTAATGTTGTTGCCTCTGGTGTGTTAGAGTAAAAGATGGTGCAAGCTGATAATCGTTCGTCTAAAACATAGTGCATGGTGAAACATCTGCTAAATCCCGGAGCAAATAGAAAATTGACTCTAAAACATGGTGTTTTATGTAAGTCACTGTTTCAAAAAAACTAGCAATGAATATGAAGGGAGTACCCTATTAATTAATTTTTAAAACTTATTAGTACCGCATACAAGGAACTTAAAGTTGCAAGTCCTCTAGAAGCTTCTAAAATTTCCTCCGCCATCATAGAAGAACATGTGATTAGTGGACATAGTTTTTTTTTGGGTGCTCTTGCCCATTAGCTAAACACTCAAGATGCGTTAGGTAGTCTGAATGTCCTTGATCTGTATGGATCAACAAAGCCTAATTCACTTAGTATCAGCTCGTGCAATGTCATTTTGTCTGCTAGGCTGCATTTTGAGGGTGTAGGCCTACTGAACAGTTTATTTGTCAGCCTGGACATGAGGTGGATCAATGTTATAACCATGCCAAGGTGGCTCGCTCAACAGGTGCAGCTAGCTGCATCGCGGAAGCCGGAAGCGTGGCTCTGAGACAAAGGCCAATTTCTACGTATATGCTGATGGTGCAGGCAAATCGGCCTCTTTTACATGCGTTGGACCTGACCCAAACCCCCGTCTAGTCTACCAAATACGGTTGAATGCACGCGTTGGACCCGCCTGGAGGTCTATACAGGCTACCAAACGCATCCTCAAACATTATCGCCGGATGTGCATGAAGCGTCTTCCTCTCGACATGGAGACGCGGATATGCTTATTATATTATTCAAAAAAATGGATATGTTCAACGAACTAAGAAACGGGAACTGAGACCAACTTGGGTCCTCTAACACGGCTGACAGACCTACTTTGCTCGGCCACCAAATAAAAAGACTAAATCAGATGGAACAACAAACTGAAGATCAAAATGGATTGAAAACCAATTCAAATGTCAAATAATAATTTTTCTTCCCATTCAGAATATTCGATCCAAAACACGAACACACCTGTAGGTATGGCGTCTGCTGCCTGTTGGCTTGTTGCTCTTTACATAATAACAAGAAAAAAATTATCCGGTTGGTGTACAATGGTATCCAGATCCAATACGGGCGCTCTCCGTAAATCTACATCAATGATTTGCCTAGACAACTAACTCATGTCACCACCGCTTCTAATTGGTGATCCAATTAATCAAGACTCATCAGAGTCTGGCTCGCATGGTCTCCACAAGGTACCTGTTGGTTCGTCCATCATGGCAATGCCCAGGGCGGCAAGGTCTTTCCTGATTCTGTCAGACACATCGAATTGCTTGTTCCTCCTGGCATCATTCCTTTGTTCAATCTGATTTTGCAACTGATCCTCAGTCAGTTTTGCCCTTTCTAATGCTTTGCCTTTAAGCTGCTTCAGTACCTATTGGAACAACATTTTGTTCGTGAAAAAAACAAAATCATAAATCAAATGCGTATTAACATTACTGTTTTTAAACTACACAGGAATAGTGACTTCGGTACCTCTTCCAATGACAGTGGCGGCATCAGACCAAGTATAGATAGTTTATTTTTAAGTTCTGTCTCCAGTGCAATCAGAGCTTTAACGTGGTCTTTTAGCCGTTTTTGTTTTTGCTGTTGCTTCTGTTGCTGCTTCTTCTGCGGCTGCTGTTTCTTCTTTTGCTGTTCCAATTTTTGTTGAAGTTTCTGAAAGTTTATAAGGTGTTAGATGTCAAATGGAAAATGATAGGTATGACAATTTCAGAACACATAAACCTTTTGGCACTATAAAGCATGATAAAGAATACAAACATACCTTCAAATCATTCATATTGCTGTTTATGGCCTTCAATAGATTCATGAAGCCATCAAAAACATCTGTAGTTTTAAGATCATCTGACATATATTTTAGGAGCTCTAAATGGTGCTCGTCAATTATCTTTTGCTCCTCAGCTGGTACCGGGACAGAGAAACCCTCTTCACGATAAACAGATAACATTTCCTCACAATCATATAAAGTCTGTATATATTTCACATTGAGCATTAATAGGCCAGATATTAACACAATGGCCAATATTTGAACTGAAGTAAGCCAAGCACCTGATAAATGTAATACACGCGATCGGAAGCAATCGCAAGAGCTTCATCAGAGTGATTCACATCAGATCTGTAATGTGTACGCATCAGAAAAAACCTCAAAGCCATTGGGTGGTATTGAGCAAGTATCTGGAAGAAAATAATTGTCAGCGATCTCAAAAGGAACCACAATGTTTTAAATGTAGCCACAGAACTAAATTAAAAAGACCAGAAGTTCACCCCTTACATCTCTGATCGTGAAAAAATTATTTTCTGATTTTGCCATCTTCTGATCATCCTTGTTAACAAAGCCATTATGCATCCAGCACTTGACCTCACTGTCTGGATATGCCGCTCGGCTTTGTGCAATTTCATTCTCATAATAAGGAAATATCAAATCTTTCCCCCCACCGTGAATATCAAACACGTGCCCTAGGTAGTGAGCACTCATTGCACTGCATTCAATATGCCATCCAGGCCTTCCACGTCCCCAAGGGCTATCCCAAAAACGCTCACCCTCCTTTGCAGACTGGAACATGATTTAACAAGGATAAGATGAAAGTGACAACAAATAAGCGTAAGGTCAAAACATGACGCACAAAACTTACCTTCCATAATGCAAAATCTGCAGTATAACGTTTCCTCGAATCAAAAGCAACCCGAGCGCCTGCAAGATTATTATCCAATTTTCTTCCAGATAAACGGAGATATTCAGGAAAACTATCAACTGAGAAGTAAACATCTCCTTCCATTTCATAGCCTTTCCCATTCTCCATTATCTGTCCAGAAACATATAAAGTAAGTTAAGTATGATTGCTCATTATGGTGGAAATCAAATATTGTGCAAGATTATGGCTTAGATATGTATGCTAAAAACTAATGTAATCATCAGTGTTAATTTTGTTTATGGCAACCAAACACTATACTATGGAAGAATAAGTAAACATATTATTTGTATCAGTTATTATGCTGCTTTGGTATTACTTGCTGCTATACTCAACCATACCTTTGTTATCAACTCTATAATATGCTCAATGTGCTCTGTCACACGTGGCTCATGAGTTGGAGACAAGCACTGGAGCTCAGCCATATCAAGAAGGAATTCATTGATAAATCAACCACTCAAACTCTCAACTGTTTCACCAGCTTCAT
This sequence comes from Eleusine coracana subsp. coracana, assembly GCA_032690845.1. NCBI lineage: Eukaryota > Viridiplantae > Streptophyta > Magnoliopsida > Poales > Poaceae > Eleusine > Eleusine coracana. The sequence goes on from CM064426.1 coordinate 5,737,827, forward strand.
TTGCACGCTTAATAATCTATACAGAGAATGCAAAATATAAGATCACTACAGCATTAGAAGATAGGAAAATATATTTTATCTCATTTTCCAGAAAATGAATCTAGGGAAAGAAAACCATAACAATATTTTCGTAAAACATATTCAAGACACTACAAGAGAATGAATAGAGTGGGGAGCTGATCCTAAATCTAGAGCAACAGTGCAACATAAGTTCTAGGATATATTTAAGCCTGGAACTGTTCTATAAGCAACACACACAGCAAACACAAGGGATGCTGGGGCGAAGGAAAATATGGCGAAGTGTAATACTTATTAAGAAACTTGCTTATGCTTCAACTAGTTATATGGTTCTTTCGTTTAAACATAATTCAAGACTATATTCCTTCTGTTATGACACCTCAAAATGTTCTCCGTCCATTTTCTCAACTACTTAAGTGTACTCTTACTGATGTGGGCAAATTATTACCTTGTCATCAATGTTCGTGAAGTTACGGACATATTCAACATCATATCCCAAAAACTTTAGGTACCTGCATGGAATGTGGAAACTTAATTAAAAATGATATATTACCAAAATGTCAGAAGTGGTAGCAACAGTGAATATGGCTTCATAGATAGTCTTTTGGTACATGTATTGAGATTTATAATTCAAGCAAACAGTTGCGAGTATGATTTGAACAAGCACAGCGTTAGCGTTACAGTAGTAGCACCAGGATAAGGTCAGCATAAACAAGATTCAAGGTACCAAGTGTAACAAAACTTATAAAATAGCATGGCTGGATGCCATGGGTATCATACGTAGCAAGACATGTAACAAGATTCAGAAGCAAAGAGTAGAAGCTAATGCAATTCAAACATAGTCGGGCTCGGGTATCCACCTAACAGGTGCCGAATGCCTAAACCCGAGAACGACCAAAAACCCATAAACCCACAACATTACACCAGAGTCATCAGCACTGGATCATGTCTGAACAAGATTGATCAACCCGCATGCGAGCAGAGGGCTCCGTCGAAGTGCACTCAATTACGGAACAAATTCCTTAATCCTCACGTTGTTTTAGAGTACCAAATCAACATAATTCCGCCGACTAAATGCATCGCGCCGCACAGCCGATCCCAACAACTGCACATTTAGGACGGAGCCGCATCCGAGGGGGACGGGGTCGCTACCTGTAGAGGACGTCGAAGGCGACGTAGGCACGCGCGTGGCCGATGTGGCTGAAGTCGTAGGGCGTGACGCCGCATACGTACATGCCGACCTTGCCCTCCACCCTCGGCGTGAAGATCTCCTTCTCCTTCGTCATGGAGTTGAACAGCCTCAGCTTGGTCGGGTCGTCCTCGGCCTTCGTCATCTCCGGCTCCGCCATGGTGGGGACGCGGAGGGGAGGAGGGCTGCAGAGCGCCGACCAGGACGCCGCGGCGGCGGAGACGCGGGAGCGGAGAAGCAGTGAGGACCGGGGCGCGGCCGCGGTGAAGGAGCGGAGGAGAGACGCCAGCGATCGTCCGCTCCTTCACCGCGCGGCGACGCGGTGGTGTGGAAGGGTGGCGACGCGGTGGTGTGGAAGGGGCTGTAACTGGAAAGGGACACGGCTGCGTGGGAGCTACGAACTCGGCCTACTGGCTGTAAAGGAGCCGAACTCGAGCGAGGCTGGAATCTGACTGAGCCTCCCTGCAGACTGGGTGGAGCTCGGCTCGACTGAAGCTCGTTTCTGGCGTCCAAGGAGAGGGAGCTCGGCGGGGTCCGCGATCAGCGAGCTTGAGAGCCGGCTTGAGCTCGGCTCGTTTTAGCACCTGTTTTCGGTGGAAGTGGGCTGGATGGGCCGGCACGCAGCCCATATAATCAAAATCGCAGACGAACCCCCGGATTGCTTGGACGCGGATCTCCGTCACCTACACGGAGTCCAAGAAGCCTTCTTTCTGAGCCGGACGAACCGTCCTCCTGTGGATTTATATAATCAGCAAATCAACCTCGTAACGCATCATCATCGTATTACTAGCATAATCTCTTTCGTAAAAAAAAAAAGGCAATGATGACGAGTCTGGGCAAGCCGGCCGCGCGCCGCTCCGCGCTCCCCGTCCCGCCCGACCCGCTCCACAGCTTCCTGGGGTTCCTCTTCACCGGCGGCGCCAACAGGAATGGGTGCGGTTGGTTGGACAATTTCGAGAACGACATAGAATTCGGAGTGTTGGCCGATGATCTGGAGGCTGAGTTCCCGGGAATTCCTGGTGAGGACCTGGCGCCGCCGGACACCACGACGACGGCAATCCTTACCAACAACGTCGTAGCAGCGGGAGCGCCATCAGAGCGAGGAGCCGAAGCCGCGAGTGAACCGACGTCGGCGTCGCGGAGCGACGATTCCTCGTCTGAGGAAGACGACGACGACATGGGCGACCCCTGCTTCCATCCCAAGGCAAAGAAACGTGTGCGACCGGCGCAGAAGCAGCAGCAGCAGCAGCAGCGAGGTCCGACCGGGCAATGGAAGCCGAAAAGCGTGCCGCTCGTCGCGGTGGTCGCGGTGGAGGAGGGCGCGAGGCATTGTCGGGAGTGCGATACAACGCAGACCACGCAGTGGCGCGCCGGCCCGGGCGGGCCGAACACGCTGTGCAACGCGTGCGGCCTGCGGTGGAAGAAGAAGCACAACGCCAAGCGCCAACCGGCGGCAAAGACGAGCCATGCCAAGCACAGCAAGAATAACTTGTGTACGCCTTGCCGTTGAATGGGGAACGTGAAGTGGCGAGGAAGCAGCGTAGTGCCACCATCTTCCTAGACTAATTGAAAAAGGTTGCATCTCGCATTTTGGAACAAGGAAAACCATGCATGAAGAACAATTGCTATTTTTTAATGTAACGTATATAGTCAGTGAGAATCTTTTTTTTCATGTATATAGTCAGTAAGAAAATCAAAAAATATTTTATATCAGTGAGAGAAATGTTTTTTTCTGGCATTAAAACCATTCTTTTTCATATACAAAACATTTTGTTTTGGTATTAAAATGGGAAAAAGGATACCTCGTTGTTGATTAGGATAAAACCAACATAGCAACACTATTCCCTACATAACATCTGATTAACTACCGCATAAAATTAGGTCAAATATGTTCAAATTTTCATCACCTAACTTTATCAATGTTGATTTTTTTATTATTCCTCCGTTTCAAAATTGTTATCATCATTGATATTTTTTATTATGTTTGACTGTTTATCTTATTCAAAATATTTTAAAAAATTATTATATATTTTTATGATTAATTTTATTACTAGATAAACTTATAATATAATCAATAATTTTATATATTTGAGATAATTTTTTAAATAAGACAAATGATCAAAGTTTATAAAAAGAGTTAATGACGACAACAATTTTAAAATAAAGAAAGTACTCATTAACGTTAATTGAAGTAGACATGAAACATGGAGAAAGAATTCCAACTCACAAAGTTGCAATAACCAATCTGGCAGCAAGGTCTAGATTTGTACGGGAAAACCAAAGACATACGAGGACACCACGATCAATAGCAGTGTTGTTATTAAAATGACACATGCACATGTCTCAAGAGTACTCTATTTTTGCGTCGCGGTCACTGCTTGTTATCATAACAACTCGAATTCTTTTCTATTTCTTTAGATATTTTAATTTAAATACATAATTTAGAATGTCAATCAGTAGACATACTCTATTATTATGTTTTATTATTTGACAATGAGATATTTTAATTTAAAATACATAATTTAGATATAGCAACTCAAATGGCTATCATTAGACATACATCATTTATTCTGTTTTATTTTTGATAGCCATTTGATGTTGAGAAAACTAGATTTACTTATCTCGACATCAAATAAATTAGAACAATGGGTGTATGTCTGATAGTCATTTATGACTAAGAAAAAAAATAAAAAACCTTAGAGCTTAATGATCCTGAAACTCATACTATGGGTCTGCCTGTGTAGCTCAATCATATATACATTCATATTAAGGCTATTTTTAATAGGAGTTTTATTTTTATTAAATAAGATGTCACATAGGTAAATTTGATGGCATGTCAGCAAATTTACGAAGAGAGAGATAAGAAGAGTTTCACCTAAATAAAACTGAGTCTACATGATTTCCTAAAATTAAAACACCATAAAATTAGCATTAGAGAGGAATAATTTTATTTTATTTTTTAGATAACTAATAAAACCATATAGAAGTAAGTGCTATGAAATACCAAAATGAAATATATATTAAAAGAATGATTTCATTCATAATTTTAAACTAATAAAGATGATATAATACTCTTAAAAACATCAAAATAAAATTATCCATTAAAATTAGCCTAAGAGCTTAAAGGAGGAGAGCGGTAGCGTCCACATCGTGGTGAGTCCATTAACATTTGAAATTTAAATTGAGATAAGGAGAAATCATGTACTTGTACAAAACTTTATTATTCCGCTAATATTAGAAATCTTACCTCCTTTCAGATGAAAACGACATCCATTCCCCATCGAAAGCAGTAACCCCGACGCCACAGCGGTGTGCAAGCGCTCAAGCAGGCCACCCGTGAGCCGTGAGTCATGGCACACATTAATGTTTGAATGCACAGAGGGGAAGCAAAAAAAAAAAAAACCGTTGCCGCCCGACTTTACCTACGAATCGAATCCAACACCACACCGGCCATGCGACGCTCCTGCACAGTGTAGAACCTTTTTTTTAGAACGCACAGTGTAGAACTTACCAGAGCACAAAAAGCGCGCGCGGGTTCTCCTAAAAAAAAAAAAGCGCGCGGGCGGGTCCCACCTATCCAGCCGCGTCCCGCCTCCCACCGGAACCACCCAGCACCCTCGCGACTCTTCGAGAACCCAGATCCAACGGCCCAGATCGCCGGAGCCGGAACATTCTAGGCCCGCCACCTTCGCCATAAGACCTCCCCGTCTCCTCTACCTCTCCCACCCACCTGTCTCGTTCGAGAAAAAAAATAAAAATTCCGCACGCGATTCACCGCAAGCACCAAGCAAGCAACCAGCCGCGCCCGCGAGAGGATTTCGTGTGGTTTTTGTGAGAGAGGGGAAGAGAAGATGGCGAAGGGCGAGGGGCCGGCGATCGGCATCGACCTCGGCACGACCTACTCGTGCGTCGGCGTGTGGCAGCACGACCGCGTCGAGATCATCGCCAACGACCAGGGGAACCGCACCACGCCGTCGTATGTCGCCTTCACCGACACCGAGCGGCTCATCGGCGACGCCGCCAAGAACCAGGTCGCCATGAACCCCACCAACACCGTCTTCGGTAAGTCACGGCGCGCCCATGCTCTTTTCCTTTGAACTCGAGCTGCGACTGCTTTTAGATTGATTTGCCTGTGCATCTGTGCGGTGTGCATGTAGAAATTGTTTAACACTTTGAATGCTTTAGATGCTAGATCTGAGAGAAGTTGGTCTTATGTTAGCGGTAGTTGCTCTGTTCCCGTTGTCCAGAATAGTAGCAGTAATAATCGTAGTAGTGATTTTGTTGCATGTGTAGCTGTAGAGGCTTCAGTTTATTTGATACGTGAACCTTCAGAAGGCGATTCGAAATAGAGATTTGAGTTTTCATTGCTGATGTAATATATCATCTGTTTCTGAACTTGTTAGTGGTAAATAGTAGTGTTGGCCTCTGCTACTGCACGCGCGTGTAACTAGAATAGCTGTGAGATTAAGTTTTGATTCAACAGTAACCTCTAGCTAATTCAGTAGAAATATGCATGTTTATAAAAACTACCGGTAGTAGGATCTGTCTGTTCATTACAATGTGTCAGTTAATCACTGACAGGTGTCTGAAAATTACTGGTAGTTTTCTGCTTCAGTTTGTGATTTTTGGTCCAAATAGCCAGTGCTGGTGCTGTCTATTCTCTATTTCTGAATTTGTTTGTTAGCTAATTTTAGTATGGCCTCTGTTAGTGCATCCTTAGTTAGTGATCTCTAACAAATTCAGTAAAAAATGTATTTGTTTATAAAAAATAAAAATATTGGTGGTGTTCTGTCTGTTCATCAAAATGTGCCTGCTAATCGCTTACTAGAGTCTGGATATTAGTAGTATTCTACCTGTTCATCAAATTGTGCCTGATCACTTACTAGTGTCTGGAAATTAGGAGTATTTGTACTGTAATTCAGAGATTTTCTGCTTGATTTTACGGTCCACTAAAATAACTTAGTGCTGGTGTTGTCTATCCTCTGTTTCTGAACTTGTTAGTTAATGTATGGCCTATGCTAGTGCACGCGCGGGTGATTTCTGCCATCATTTTGAACTAGAATTTTATTTGTGAGAACACATCTTGGTTATGATTCTATAGTAATCTCCAACAAAGTCAGGAGAATAATGCCTGTTTACAAAAAAAAATATTGGTAGTATTCTGTCTGTTTAATCAATATGTGCCTGTTAATCACTGACTTGGTTTCTGCAGATTGGTAGTGTTTCATACTATAATCTAAGAGATTTTCTGCTTCAGTTTGTGATTTTACGGTCCGACTTATTGTTGTTTCATGTTTCTTCGATGCAGATGCGAAGCGGTTGATCGGCAGGAGGTTCTCTGACCCTTCTGTTCAGAGTGACATGAAGCTATGGCCGTTCAAGGTCGTGGCTGGCCCTGGCGACAAGCCTATGATCGTGGTCCAGTATAAGGGCGAGGAGAAGCAGTTCAGTGCGGAGGAGATCTCCTCCATGGTCCTCACCAAGATGAAGGAGATCGCTGAGGCGTACCTCGGCTCCACCATCAAGAACGCCGTGGTCACGGTGCCTGCCTACTTCAACGACTCCCAGAGGCAGGCCACCAAGGACGCCGGTGTCATCTCCGGCCTCAACGTGATGCGAATCATCAACGAGCCCACTGCTGCTGCCATCGCATATGGGCTTGACAAGAAGGCCACCAGCACCGGTGAGAAGAACGTGCTCATCTTCGACCTTGGCGGTGGCACCTTCGATGTGTCACTGCTGACCATCGAGGAGGGCATCTTCGAGGTCAAGTCGACCGCCGGTGACACTCACCTCGGTGGTGAGGACTTCGACAACCGCATGGTCAACCACTTCGTGCAAGAGTTCAAGAGGAAGCACAAGAAGGACATCAGCGGCAACCCACGCGCCCTGCGGCGGCTGCGGACGGCCTGCGAGCGCGCCAAGCGCACGCTGTCGTCCACGGCGCAGACCACCATCGAGATCGACTCGCTGTACGAGGGCATCGACTTCTACACCACCATCACGCGTGCCCGTTTCGAGGAGCTCAACATGGACCTGTTCCGCAAGTGCATGGAGCCCGTGGAGAAGTGCCTCCGCGACGCCAAGATGGACAAGAGCACCGTGCACGACGTCGTCCTCGTCGGCGGCTCCACCCGTATCCCCAAGGTGCAGCAGCTGCTCCAGGACTTCTTCAACGGCAAGGAGCTCTGCAAGAGCATCAACCCCGACGAGGCCGTGGCGTACGGCGCCGCTGTCCAGGCCGCCATCCTCAGCGGCGAGGGCAACGAGAAGGTGCAGGACCTGCTCCTGCTCGACGTCACGCCGCTGTCCCTGGGTCTGGAGACCGCCGGTGGTGTGATGACCGTGCTGATCCCCAGGAACACCACCATCCCCACCAAGAAGGAGCAGGTCTTCTCCACCTACTCCGACAACCAGCCCGGCGTCCTGATCCAGGTGTACGAGGGTGAGCGTGCCAGGACCAAGGACAACAACCTCCTCGGCAAGTTCGAGCTGTCCGGCATCCCTCCTGCACCCCGCGGCGTGCCCCAGATCACCGTCTGCTTCGACATCGACGCCAACGGCATCCTCAACGTCTCTGCGGAGGACAAGACGACGGGCCAGAAGAACAAGATCACCATCACCAACGACAAGGGTCGTCTCAGCAAGGAGGAGATTGAGAAGATGGTCCAGGAGGCGGAGAAGTACAAGGCGGAGGACGAGGAGCACAAGAAGAAGGTGGACGCCAAGAACGCCCTGGAGAACTACGCCTACAACATGCGCAACACCATCAAGGACGACAAGATCGCCTCCAAGCTGCCCGCGGACGACAAGAAGAAGATCGAGGACGCCATTGACGGCGCCATCAGCTGGCTTGACAGCAACCAGCTGGCGGAGGCTGACGAGTTCGAGGACAAGATGAAGGAGCTGGAGGGCATCTGCAACCCCATCATCGCCAAGATGTACCAGGGCGCCGGGGCTGACATGGCTGGTGGGATGGACGAGGACACGCCGGCGGGTGGCAGCGGTGGTGCTGGTCCCAAGATCGAGGAGGTCGACTAAGCTCTCGAGCGGATGGGATCATGTTCTTCGACAAGGTTTCATTGAGCGCTGTTCGTCATCTCTAGTAGTAGTAGTCAATCAGTTTGGGAAGCAGGAAGACTTTTGAGTTGTGTTGTGGAACTTAAATGTTGGATATCAGTTCTTGAAAGTATGGTTATGCTTCCTTGTCATTCTTGCTTTCTGTTTAATTTGTTTTACTTTTCTTAATTTGCTTGCTCTCTGTTTAATCTGTTTTACATCCGCCGATTTCGTCAAATTGTTTGTGCTCCAAACAATACTACTCCGGTTTTTTCTTTAGTTATGTTTGATTATTTATTTGTCTTATTTATAATATTTATTTTAATATAAAAACTACTCCTTTCATTTTAAAATTGTTGTTGTTATTAAATTTTTTTTATTATTTTATTTTATTTAAAATATTTTAAAAATTATTATATATTTTTTTATGATTAGTTTTGTTACTACATAAACTTATCATATATTTTTATGGAGAGAGTATGTGATATTTGTCCATCTCATCAGTTCTGTCAAATCATGTTTCATAATTTTATGTGTTTGAGATAATTTTTTAAATAAGATGAATTATCAAATTTTATGAAAAAGTCAATGACGATAATAATTTTGAAAGAGAGTATATATTATATTTAAATTTTATTTAATAATAAAATAAATTATAAGAAATATATGATAATTTTTTAAAAGAATAATAGAATGAATGCTAAAAAATAACAAGGAAAGAGTATCTATTTTATTCAAAATATTTTAAAATTATTATATATTTTTTTATAATTAGTTTTATTACTATATAAACTTATAATATAATCAATAATTTCATGTGTTTGAGATAATTTTTTGAATAAGACAAATGATTAAATTTCATGAAAAAGTCAATGGTGACAATAATTTTGGAGGAGGGAGTATATATTATATTTAAATTTTATTTAATAATAAAATAAATTATGAGAAATATATGATAATTTTTTTAAAAAATAAGAAAACGAATGCTAAAAATAACAAGAAAAAGTCGATGGAGAGAGTATCTGATATTTGCTCATCTCGTCAGTTCTGCCAAATCACGCTTCGAAAATTGAGATGGAGCCGTTCTTAGCTGCGTTATGAAACCAGGTGCCCATGGTTTTGGAAAGATTTGCTGCTACTGCTGGTGGTGGTTCCCATGGCCCTGTTTGGTCGGCAAGAGTAGCAGTCTCATTTGTGTGTAAGTGTGAGCAAGAAGCAGCAGTCGTTTATGTTTCATACGAGCAGGATAATAAACTGTAGGAAATTTCTTCCTCAAAACAGAGGCTGCGATGCTATGTCTATTTCTGAAATATTGAGCCTTTTGTGTATACACAAGTTATTTTCTCATCATCTCAATTCAAATATTTTTTTTCTCGAACAGAGTTTCTCATCTTCTTCAACAAGTGTCGTTTTTTGCAACCATGTCCTCATTTGCCAAGATGTACCAGGGTGCTCAGCACAAGCCGGCCGCGGCAACCGCGACTCAGTCCCGTTTCACTTCATCCACCGGAGCAACAGGGTTTCATTGGTCTGATCTCATCATCGTGTCGACGGATCAATAGTGGCAGTTTGATCAACGCTAGCAGACCCTGACGTAAGTCACGCACCGAGCAACTCAATTCAATATAACGATGTTTCGCTTGGATATCAAATTTTTAATACTGTCGTTCTGGAAAGTTCTCATTATGTCATTCTCACTGGAGCTCATGCCTCACAGCTCTGTGAGAAGAAAATTTACTAGTTTGAATACTATGCAGTAACCTCGACCTCACCTGTGTTATTCGGGAAAAAAACTCTTAAATACTGTTTGCACTTCTCCGAGAAATATAAAAGACTCGAAGACTTTGGCATCAAACAGCTTATGCGTGCACAAGCATTTCGGGGCACATTCAACATCGCTTCAGTAAAAACATGAAAGGCAAAACAAAATAATACAATACCACAAACAAAAATTGACGAACCATGCATTCAAAGTTTTTGAACTGATGATGTTCACGCAAACTAACAGCATAAGTTTGGCATCAAGTTTTGGTACTACTGGTAGGAAAAACAGACAGCCAACAGAATTGCCATCAACTTCCTCAAACATGAGACGCTCTACTTCTTCTTGTCGGTGTGAGTTCCAGCAGCCCTGAAATATCCCAAAAGAAGTCCAGTCCAGTTAGATCACATAATTTGAATAAAAAAAACAATCAAATCACAAGGCCTTCATAATGGAAGGTCAGGAAAACGTAGCACAAGATAGTCCACACACCTCATCTTCCTCAGGACATTGGCCATCTCCTCTCTCTTCTTCTTGGCCCTCTTGTGGGTTCCAAGCTTCCTCTTGGCGACCTTCAGGGCACGCTTGTCCTTACCAACCTTAAGAAGCTCAGTGATACGCTTCTCATAAGGCGCAAACCCAGCAACCTCCCTGATCAAGTTCCGGACAAAAGTGACCCGCTTGGTTGCTTTCTGCAAATAAGAATGTCATCTTGTAAAGCTAGAAGACATACAATTAATGGTAAATAACTGTAAAGTACTATGACACTTGATCAATTCAATATGAAGGCACAATGACAAAAATCCACAAACAATTTACAGGAACCAAGCTGATGATGAGATAAAAATCATGCAATTCCTACAATGCAAACAAAATCCTAAGGTAATGATTGGCCAGCAGCAAATTGTTCAATCATGTGAGCTAGCCTTTGCTAAACAATCCATTATAACATGTGCGTTACTTTCCGTGATAACTTGAAACCAGTTGGACATCACGGCTATCTAGACTATAATTTATTAATTGATAGTACTTTTTGTAGGCAATGAGAATCAGTAGCGTGGACCAGTAAAACTTAAGACAAGTAAATAACCTCATATGGCATGAAACCTACCAAGATGATAATTTACAAAATTGAAAGTAACAGATTTAATATTGAGCTAGCACCAGAGGTCAGGAACATTATGTTTTAATAAATCAAAACAATTAACAAGAGAACCGTGAAACTTATGCAAACATGGTCTAAAATGGTGGCGAGCTAACAGATCCGTCAGAACTACGCAAGCGATGAACAGACTCACAAACCCTCCAAACTGCTCAAGCATCTACAAGTGACCAATCCAATCAAGCAACTGAACATCATGCTAACCACAAGCAGATCGAACAGAATCACAACTACCAGCGACACCAACTGCGCGTCACTAGAACACCTCGAGTCGTAGACACTTACCCCCTTGCGGTCGGTCGGGCGCGGCGGGAGCTCGCGCTTGGTGACGACATGGCCCTTGTTGATCCCAACAAAGAGCCCCGACTTCGGCTGCGCCGGCGCCATGAGAACGAACTCTTTCCTGCTCACAAACAAGGAGAGAGATCAACATAAGCGAGGGAAAGAGGACGAGGGTTTCAGATCGGCGGCGGCGGCGGCGGCGCGTAAGGGACTCACCTTACCTGGGAGAAGTGAAGCGGCTGCGACGGAGGAGAACCCTAGCAGCCAGTGGGTCTTATATAAGCGGCGCGGAGGTGAGCCGCGTTGGTGAGAAATGGGCCGGGCTGAAATGAGCTTTGGTTCAAGTTGGACAGTTTTGCTCTGTTGTTCGGCCTTTCATAAGATGGGTCCAGTGGATTCGGACCAGGAACATGGGCTTTTATGTGGATATACTTTCAGACCATCTATTGAAATTGCTGGGCTAGATGCGACTAGTACTCCTGTGGGCTTGACGGCGCGTTGTAATATCTATGAGATTCCAAAATTGATATGGTTGATCTAAAAAAAAATAAAAATAAAAACAAGATTGATATGAAAAGATGTCCTATTTATACCTAAATTTTCTCTGGAATGTGACATGCTCAGTGTCAATAGCTCTCCAGATGTAAGTTCTCACGGTTTCTACATTTTCTACAAAATCCCTACATGTCATTATTATTGCCGTCGCTACAGTATATATACACCATAATAAAGGGGCAATGGTAAAACTACACTAGTTTTCAATCTCAATTCAGAAATGGACCTGTTTTGAGACTTTGTGAGAATAGATTTGTTTCTTGAAACGAGGTCCAACCTTGCAACTGTGCAAAATTGTACTGTGGTTCTGAACGCTACATAATTATGCACTCGTAAATGCACATTGTCTAACGACTAGAAAATCACACTCACACTACTACACTGCTGTAAATTCAATTTGCTTCAGCTACAACGAACAGGCGAAAACTCAATGAGCAAGCCCTTGAGAGAAGTTTGGTCGTACAATGGATAATGTGTTTGCAAACATGGACCTACCCAGTAGTAGCTTTAGAACGCAAGAAGATAAAAAAAAAAAAAAAGCAGCAGCCTCGTCAGTCCCGCATCACGTAGGCACAGCAGCAAAAAGAAGGCATATGCGTCAATGATAAGTTTTGCGAGGAAATTCAGGATAAGATGCAAACAAGCTCTGGAACTAGCGACCCCCTCCCCAGGAATGGTGAATCCAGCAGGATAAGAAGATGCAAACTGGTGATCACCCGGGGGGCGAAGCAAAGCAGCAACGCTCGAGCTGGCGCACGACGCAACCGACAAAACACGGGTCCAACTCCAACATGCCCCGCCCACAAGCCCCGGTAGCAAGGCTCCAAACGAATTTCCAGCGCCGCCAGCTCATTCCCAACGACGAGCCAGCCGAGAAACATCATCTCGTTAATTAGGCGTCACGGACGCCATGATAAGGCAGGCAGAGAGGCAATGATTCATCAGCCTGTGCTTGGAGTTGGAGACCGGCAGGCACCCACATTCTGAGATGAGGAGAGAAGGAGAATTTTTTGTCACGAACATGGATGGGGTTCGTCAATGTAGCGACATGTGGTCGTGTTTGGCACGGGCGGGGACTCGTTTCAGAGAAAACACGCAGTGTCTTCGCTTCCTTTCCGGCCCTTCACTCTGTGGTGCCCGTACAGTACCAGAGCCAGCCCCATGGTTGAACCGAGCTCCTGATACTACTGCACAAGCTTATCAGACGCTCATTCATGTCATTAGTCAATAGGGCAGGCCCCCATGTTCCCACAGCGCGCCGTGAGAGCAAGATCCAGCTGCAAATGCGGTACAGAGGTCCAGCCCGGCAGCGTGTCCACTTCAACACTCAATGAATGATCGAGCAATCAACAGTTCGTTCCGAAGCAAAACCATGGCATCACTTTCTGACCGTACAAACCCATCCGATCCCTAGGTAAATAAACTCCAGTTCCAGTGCCCGTAAGTAGTAATACAAGGTTAAATCAGGATGCTTATGGAGAGAGGAAAAAAAAAGATGAGAGCTGCTATGCTGACCCAGACGATCAGCCGGCTAACGCTGACCAAACAAGAGCGCTTTTCACCGCGCTTGCACGGTCGCCTCGAGCCGGAATTCCTGGCGGGCGGCGCGACAGGTAGCAGACACGGGGTGGCCGTGCGCCGAGCAGAGCAGAGGCGACGCAAGCGAGACGCGCGATCGAATCTAGCCGGGGGCGCCTGCGACTCTGGCGGCCGCGTCCCTGCCCGCCAGCTCACTGCCAGCCAGCCACCCACCACCGCTATCCACTCACCCCCGGTGCGCTCTTTCGCCTCCCTCCCAGCCCCTTCACTGTAATCCAAGCACATGCACACAGAAAAATGTAGTAATTGACTTGCAGGATCGGATGAATTTTTACATGATGGTCGTGTTATTATTATTTCCCTTTTTCTCCAACATAGATGAACAAGTAGTAGTAATAAGAAATGAAAAAAAAGAATGCTGCATTTTGCAGCTCAATCTTCTTCTTCTTCTTCACCTCCTCCCTCCCGCCCTCCCAGTCTACGTACAGGTTCTAGCAAAATCCAAAGAAAAGAAGAAAAGAGAGAGAGAGAGAGAGAGAGAGAGAGAGAGAGAGAGAGAGAAAGAAGAGCAAGGCAAAAATCGATCGAGCACAAGAGGAACAACGGCAATGTGGACTGGTAACCATGCCCGGATCTCATACCAGATGCGGAAGTAACACCAATGCTGCTATACACCACCACCCGATTGCTGCTCTCACCAGCGAATAAGGCGCCGACGACGCCGTGCCGTAGTCCTGCCCGCCGCCGCCGCGTAGCGCGGGCGGGGACGACAGCTTCGTCGGCGGCTTCCGCGCGCCCTCCGACTGGGCCTCCGGCGGCGCTGCCGCGGCCGCGGCAGCGACAACGGACGAGTCATCACCCCCCTCGGTTCGTGTGAACATCTCCTTGGGCAGCAATACCTTGGACACAGCGAACACTGCGACGGGGTTCTGGTCGAACACCGTCCTTGTGATCGTGGCCTGCACGACGCCGGTGTCGATGGCGACGGAGCCGTTGGCCCGGGTGATGTTGAGCGTGAACCTGCCCGCGTTGGAGGACTCGGTGGCGAGCGTGGGCTGGAGCGGGTTCACGATGGACTCCAGCGACCCCAGCGGGTAGTAGCTGTGGAGCACGTGGAACCGGAGCACGGTGGCCTTGCGCTCCGCCGGCAGCGACTGCAGCCTGTCTCCGGCGGGCAACCCCGCGAAGGCGTCGTCGGTGGGCGCGAACACCGTGATGCCCGCGCCGCGCTCGTCCGCCTCGAACTCGCCCGCCACGCCCGACGCCTCCAGCATCGACGCCGCCACGTTGAATGCGCGCGCGTCGGTGAGGACGCGGGTGATGTTGACCCCGGACGCCGGCGGGCGGGCCTCGGAGGCGGCGAGGTCGAACCCCGAGGGGACGAGGAGGGCGTTCACGGCGAGGACGCTGAGGTTGTAAGGGACGGCGGTGATGGCGCCCAGCACGGTGGCGTTGTTGGAGGCGGGGAACGGGGACGGGGAGCGGACGACGGCGAGGGAGGAGGCGGAGGCCGTGACGTTGACGGCGCCGAGGTCGGCGGGGGCGCGGCCGGTGGTCTGGAAGAGGGTGGTCACCAGCTTCCCGGAGGTGGGGAGGCGGCGGAGGTCGGCGGGGGCGAGGTACTCGAGGAGGACGTGGTAGCGGAGCACGTCGGCGACGTCGGCGCCGGAGGCCGCAGCGAAGGACGACGGAGACGGCGGGAGGTTGCCGTTGGGGACGGCGAGGAGGGTCAGCGACGACCGGCCGGAGAGCTCCGCCGCGACGGGGCTGGACGCCAGCAGCCGCGCGAAGTCGGCGAGGTCCGGGAACCCCGCGAGCACGGCGGTCACGTTGACCGCGGACGCCGGCGCGAGCAGCGCCGCGAGGAGGAGGAGGAGGAGGAGGAGGAGGAGGAGGGCGGGGCGGGGGACGGGAGGGATCTGTCCCCGCATCTCGGCCGCCACACTTTGGGAGTGGAGCAGAAGCGCACTCGAGTGTGGGAGTGAGTGAAGGTGGTGAGGCGTTCAGATGCGAGCGGGTGAGCGGAAAGGAATGATTATTATTTTATTTTTTCCTGTCAGGTTAACGCCATTTCTTTTCGGAGAAGAAAAAGGCATGGACTTTTCTTCTTCTTCTTCCAGTAGCAAAGAAAAAAAAACAGGTTGGAGTGCGTCGCGATTTGCGTTTTCCGGGAAATTAATGCCACGAGGGCCCGCTGGTGGGTGGCTTGCACACTGTAGACGCAGCTAGGCGATTTCGCAGAGCCAGCTCAAGAGCAACAATGCGACAATACGGACTACTACTAGGCTACGGTTCCTGATACTCGCAGCAGCGTTTGATCTACAAGATCAATGCGCTCTGGGCCATAACCACCAAAAGATATCGATGAATTACTTTAACTAGTACAGGGAAAATCGTATTATCTGAACGGAAATTCATGAGACTACAATACAAAACAATGTAGTGATATACTGATATGGTCCGAATTAGATATCAACAAAGTATTTAATTCGGTCATTTGGATAAGTAGAGTGAGTTCGGACATGCAGTCTATTGCCAGGTGTGCGTGGTTTGGATACCGGGTCACTCTACTCGCCCTCGGCATGAAAACGGTAAATCGTGTTTACTCTAGATCAGGGCAGTACTTGATCGGAATAGCGCCCTACCTCATTGACATCAGATGACGTAAGAAAAAGAGGAGCTACAGAGGAGCATGGACAGTAGAATCTCATGGTTCCTGATTTTTGTGTTGCCAGGACTGCTGCCCGTACGAATGCGCGAAGCTTTGTGCTCTACCGCTGCTCTTTGTACGTGTTGATGGGTGATAACAGCTTCACACAAAGAGGAATCAGTGATTATTCCTAATCAGGTAGAAACCACGCATGCATGGCCAAAGGCACAAAGGAAGTGTCAATTTTCCCGCCGATGCTCCCACTCCAGTTTTAATGGGGTTTCATCAGTACAGTATTAAATGAGGTGTCACATAAATAAAAGAGATGGCGTGGTATAGTAATTAATATGAAACTGGACAAATAAGTTTCATAGTTATGAAACTCTCATTGAGAACATATAATTTTATCCCAATATATTTTGATCAATTTTAATGTAACAAATAGATATTAATTTAATGTTATAACTTATATATAAAATTATAAGCTGAAACTATGTATTAATAGATACTATTTTATACATCAAACTAAATTTTTAAATTTAATATGACACTTTTAAAAAGTATAAAATGAAACTATATATTAAAACTGGCCTAACGTGAGCATCAATTCATAGAGAAAACAATCAATCAACATGGGGAATTGGAAAATAACATCAATATTATGACGCCACGTCAGACCTGAACCCACGTGGTCAATGGCACTTCAATGTGATTTCCCACAGCAACATGCAAGCAGCAAACGCACCCGCTCTAGAGAAGCAATCAATAAACAGTGTTTCCTTCCAGATAATTATAGATTCATTTAAAAATGTGTTTCCTTTCAGATATTGTTTCAACTAAAACCTTTTGTTTATTAAGTCCAAGGCAATAGAGAAAGAGAGAGATATTTAAATTATGAACCGGAGCATGTGAAAAAGGAAGTAAGAGCGACTGTTTCAACTAATGCCACTGAGTAGAACTTTTTTCATCATTTGGACCTATCAATGACATTAATACCTTGTTGCTATTGGGAATTAAGCTGGACCATCAACCATGGACCTTGCCCAAACTGAAAATAAAGAGCACGTAAGATGGGCAACTGTGAGTCCAATTTCAAAACAGAGGTTTTGTTGACCAGTTCTGAATTCAACACCTCGCTCTTCTTTGTGTGTCCAGATTCGCAGCCTACCAACAGTCTTGCATGTGAAAATAAGGCCAGTCTCGATAGAGCATCTCATAAACATTAAATGTTATGTTACATAAACATTTTTTTGCTGACATGGCAAGATAATTATGAAGAGAGAGAATTATTTCTTTCATTCCATATGAGAGACCTTTCATCAGAATGAAATGATGTTGACATACTTACCTGTTTTGAAAAAAGTACAATGAAAAGATATATTAAAACTGGCCTAAAGAGCACGTAAATGGGCAGCTGTGTGTCCAATTTCAAAACAGAGTTTTTGTCGACCTGTTCTACCTTCATTCCAGATTCGCAGCCAACCAACAGTCACATGCGATCCACTTCAATGATCAGATCCGCTGTGCTGACACTACTAAGGGCCTCCACAATGGTTGAATGACTGTAATTTTTAATAGATAGACAAAAGTTAATACTTCTTACCATTCAACTATAACACATTATCCTAGAAAATTATGATCCCATATGTCAGATTGTTTTATATTTTCTTTTCCCATCCTCATCCGTCTGGGACTTAGAAAACGTGTACGGAGACATCAAGCATATCTTTACGTAGCTTTAGACTTGGCAATGTATCAGCGCCGATGCAATAGCTAACTCCCTTCTCTTTCCTTATTTTATATTCTTTTCATCTGACAATAGCTAGCTGTAACAAACCGTTCTGGAGGCCCTAACGCTAAATGTTTGCACCTATGACAGAATTAAGTAACCTGACAAATAAGCAGATAAGAAGGCTGAAGGCTTGGCTTCGTAATGCCAATGAAAGAATCAAGTATCACCAAGCAATTTCCATTGACAAAATTGTTAATACCAGTGTCAGATGGTTACGATTTACAACAGAGAAGACCTAGCTATAAGAATACAGAAAGAGACTATTGCAGCAATGCTCATCTTCGCAGCAAGATGAAAAATGGATTACATTTTCTGCCTTGCATTCATACTTTACACATCATGTCAGACTGTAAATGAACCACGTACAGGAGTCAACGCTACCCCAAACAGCTTGATACTTCATTGATGATGGATAGCATCCCTATAGGTATAGCGGTTAGAACTTTTGTGTATTGTTAGCATCAGTCACTAACTCTACAGAATTTGGTGTATCCATGTTTGCAAATGCTATTTCCACCAGCCTAGGGAGAGTAGGTTGATGTACAATGCTGTGGCCACGCATCACACAAAAAATGAACAAAATGAGAATGAGGTTAGTCTATTCAAATGTGTCTATATAAGATACTATCTACTGTGTCTGGGTTTTGAGTGTTCTGTTCTATTCAAGCGGCACATGCAGTCAGGACAAGGAAAGGTATATATGGATTCATTTGGTCTTTTCATTTCAATCCCTTTGGAATCACTGTGTACTCTCATACTGAGTAAGTGTCGTTTCAATGATTTCCATCTGCAGAAAAATGAAAACTACAGTTATTTTAGTAACAAAGAATGTGAGCTATTCAGTGCTTTAAACCCAAAATAAAGAAAAACACTAAGGACAATGAGTATTTTATCATACCCGATACGTGGATTAGCAAAGAGTACAGCCAGCCTTCTTTTGTCGGGTTTGATTGTTTTTGAATGCCCACCATACAAGTATCTCCTGTGCCCCATAAGAAAATGAGGGAAATTTCCACCTTGCGTGGTCACAAAAACTTCACTTTGCGCACAAACACTATAATCAATAGCGGCCATCCTTGAGGAAAAATTCTGGCAATCATGTGTAATTATAGAACAATGAACATAATGAAGCGCAGAACAAACAAACAGAGAAAATAACAACAGATAAACTATTGTCCCTACCTTGAAAGGAGCAAGTTCCTCTTCGGATGCTAGAGTCTGCTTCGTCTGTAGAAGAGGAAACATTTCAAGAAGAGGAGACATGTTTTTCTCTGCTCTGTAAATTTTTCCAGATGCCAAAAAGATTGCCGTCTTATTGCTGAAACCCATTCCACGAAGCATTAATCCAACCTAAAGAAAGGAGATGAACGCAGCATGGTAAGCAAAGCATGCTTGAAGACAAGTATCTGTAATTTGCTAACAGGAGGTGTTCCAACTTCATTAGACACCAACATACCTCCAAAGGTGTAAGTGGGCATTTTCCATTCATTCTTATTACTCCTGGTCTTATCACCCGTCCTCTCTTAGTAAATTTCCCTCTCCATCCTATTTCTCTGGCTGCATCCATCTCCTTCTTCTCTTCATCACCACCGTCGTAGACACAGCATGAAAAGGCAACCATATCCTGCAAGTTAACAGTTTGCATGTGCCTCCATTAGTCCATAGGACTGGTGACATAACACCAAGAGGTAAATGGAAAAGGTCGGATCCCTAGATGCCAAATATATTAAGCACTCTCAAGCTTCCATGAAGAAATCCAACCTCCTCAAAACGAAGATGCACTGAGATATACTTTCCATTGCTTTCAACACTTTTCTCTTTCATTCGAGAAACTAAGGTCTCCGATAAAGATGTAATTGACTTGGAAAATTTTAAAGCTTCAAAATTTGCCAAGCATCTCAAACGCTGAACAACAGCTGGTGCATCAAATGAGAGCCGGTTGGCAAAAGGAGAAATCCTGATGAATCTGTACTATTGAGCATAGCATCAGAAAGAGTCACGTCATAATAGATGAAAACTGCAGACAGCATTTCCAGAAATGGATGCAATCAGCCAATTTCTAGATAAACAGTAGTGTCAGGGTAAACATAAATGGTTTCACCAACAAGGGCACCTTTTTACAAGTAAAAATGCATCTAACTAAAAAGAAAGCACAAGTAATTCAATGTTCCTTGGAACTCAGTACCCTCAGGCCATGGAAACTACTGAAAAGAGATGAAAGATTTGACCCAGTCAGAGAATATTGCTACTGGTAATTCCGTCAGGTGTAAAACGGCACTAGCCTGATAGAACAGTTAACATGATAGTGCTGAATAGATGCTCCAATTACCAACAATGATTTTTAATATAGGATTTGGTACAAGAACTAGCTGTGGATCAATATTGTAGAAGTGTAACAAATGTTGTAGTTGTTACAAAGATATCATATAGCGATCTTACAGATTTCCATCCCAAGCTTTAATGACATCAATTTCGTACTTAGCACAATAGCAGTGCATCTCAAAGTTTTACACTAGTGGTAATAACGAGTTTCTGTTAAGGATTAAGCCTATAACTCTTCAACAATAAAGCATACTTAATGTCAGGATATAACATGAGTTCAAAACACACAATACAACACTTAATATACCTAAAAAAATGATTCAACATAAGCAACATTAAACTGATGAAGAAATAATTGAACTGAACTTAAGCTTACCTTTCTTCAACTAATTTGGGAAGAACTACATTTTTGTAGTACTGAATACGAGCCCAAGCCTTTATCTTGAAATTGAATACATTGCTGAGATTGTGACCGAATCGCTCCATTATAAAGTCAGGAACCTTGTCAACTACACGAACATCATTTTGTAGACGTTGTACAAAGTGTTCTTCATCATAGATATCACTGAATTTGCTGTATCAGGAAAGAAATAGAAATATCAATAATTGTATCTTGTTAATAAAATTATGAGCTCAAGGTACAAAACTGATAGCCAATGTTATTGTGTGCTATCATGAAGCTAGGCATATAAAAATGATCAATTACATATGCAACCACCAGAGCTCCTTCAACCGGGTTATTCTACTCCACTTCTAGGTAGAGAAAAGAACTAAAGGAAGAAAGAACCTAAAGGAAACTGAACAATCAAGAAAAGGGCAGAGTCATCCAACAAATTCCAAACGTATGCGAAGTGCAACAATAGGTAAAGCCAAACGGCAAACAATTATGCCATCTGCCATTTTGCCTCATAAAATTAATTGATACATGTCTTTTAGGGCTTTCGTCGCAATTACAATAAGTGAACACAGTATAACTACCCAAGTTTAACCAGATAACAATATCTATCAACTAGAGACTCAGTGCAAAAATCGCTTCAAATAAACATTATCTTTGTATGCTGTTAAGATTATACAGGCAGATATTGAAGACACTTTTGGTTGCTTCTAGAGGTAATGAAGATGAGAAGTCAATTTTCTCAGCTCGACATTGACAATAATACAAGCTACATCTAAAATGAAAATAAGAAAAAGTATAAAGCTTGACTTCAGCATTATAGCAACATTAAAAGTTTAGAAGTAAAACAAGTCATTAGTGTTTGGCAAAGACAGTTGCACAGAAATGAAGAAACATCCTTCACATTAGCATCAAACATCACAAGTAATACAAAAAAAAAATGATCTGTTACAGTTTCAACATCATGGACTTTTACTGCATTCATAAAATAACATGATGAACTTTTACCATATATGTCAGATATAATTCATGTTAATAACAAGTAAAATAAATATTGGAAGTGGGTAGATGGTAGTAACGGAGACCTAGGATCCCTCCAAATGCTATGGAAATGGAAATTCGGTATAATAAGAGTAGCATTTAGAAATCCAGCGATTGCCACTGCATTACATATCTGGAAAAAAAACAGAAAAACAAAAGAGAAAAAACACTGAGTAACTCAAAATAATAGCTAACAAATAACGATTGGAGTTAATGAAAACTATTGGGAGAAATGAGGAAATCACTGAAGAAGGCAACTACCGATGTCCTCTGTTGATTTAAACCACCGTTTGCCTCAACATATATGTAGCCATTTGACTCAGGCAAGCCTAACAGAAGAGGGAAAAAGGATCAGGGAGATACAAGGGGCACGTTCAAATATGCAAGCAATCAACTCATTACAGTCACAAACAAAAAGATTGCCCTTACACGGGCCATATGACAGAACTTTTGTTAATTGCAAAATATCTGTATATCATGGTAAGGTTATACAAGGGTGATATTATTTATGAGACAATTATTATGACAGATTTACCCATACCATTTTTATCTATCCGAAAAAACGTATTCTTCAAAACTTAAAGTCAAAATTAACATGGTTCAACTACTTTCTAAACCTGGCTCTACCTGGCTCTAAAAATGGAATAAAACACTTATAAGGTAGCAATGTCTGAGTCCTTCAAGTATGAACTCAATAAGCACAACACTAAGAACAAACTGTACTCAAGAAGGAAGAAAAATGAGTGTTATATCAGGCAGACAATCTGTTAACCATCATTAAGGACTTGCCAGCCATTGTACAGATAATATTAGGTCCCAACATGTACTGCTTGCAAATTATATGAGGAACCCACTACAGCAGAGGCCGTAGAGCAATAATAAGAAATATTACATATTCTACTTACATGTTCAAACTTCTACAACAAACAATGTAACTATGAGCAAAGGATCCAAAAGATCATTTGATAATAAGTAAACATAAAACGTCATCAACAACTCTAGGAGTGACAAAATATTTAAAATGTCCTTTCTCCACAAATCAGACTATGTTCAGGGATTTACTATTCAGATATCAGAATAAATAAATAAACTGCAGTTACATTTCAGAAATATTACAAGAAGGAAAAAAAAGCAATGCTAGAACTAACTTCTTCTCTTTTTCATGTACATATACTTACCTGTTCTTTCTCTCTTACAGTTTTTTTTTTCACTGAAGGGAACTCCCACAGTTTCATGTAAAAAACAATGCTAGATCTATAACTATAAATATATGAGATATGCCCATATGACGTATCTTATTTAGTCAAGAAAAGTAAAACAGCCAAAACAATGACATACCGTTAGTTCCATTATTTATACAGGGTCGCCAAGTGCCACCTTTGGAAGTGTGCCTCCATACAGTTGCTAGCTAGAAAAAAAAATGCCAATGTGAGAAAAAGTATACACACAAAAATTAGACAGGGTGTGGATGTATGCATAGACCATCCAAGTTTGAGTTGTTTTTTGACATGAATATGATTGTGTATTTCTTCTTAATATAAAGCCACTTAATTCCTCCTAGGTTGGTCTATTTTTCTTCTTATTTAGATACAAATAAACATAAAATAAAGAAGCACGAAAATATGGGGAGAAGTAACAGAAATATCATGAAAAACATGCAATAGAAGATTAACTATGTAATACAGGGCATGTTCTTCTACATCATTGCAGGAGATTACTGTATCATATAGTTCAGACAACTGCAAAAGAGATGTGAAACACCTAAGCTTCAGAAATGAAGTTTGCTTGTTACCAGTGGAGCCTCTTGAACATGAGTGTCATTTTTTTTTCAGACATCATGATTCATCCTTTTTTTTTCCTCAATGATGTGTGTTCAATAATTAATACTCCAACTCCCTTGGGACTAAAACGTTGTTGTTTTCCATGTGTTTGGCGAGCAAATCACCATCCATACGGCAGAAATGACATTACTCATAAGCGCAAATAAATAAACAAAAACCCACTACCCCTGGCAAACTGAAGACTGAGACAAATCGGAAGTAATCAACACGAGTTCAACAAATTTAAACGGACATGAACTCTCTCTGCTTGATTGGTATATAGGCGACACTTCAGGTGGAACCCAACACATACATTACACAGGTTATGATCAAATGGCGAGACAGTCCAGCCACATTGCAATTCACAATACCAGTGGCAACAAACGTGTAGTGAGGAGTCACTGACCGCGTCGGTAGAGTTATCGGCGTCCATGTCGGCGCGTAGGCGAGCGTACAGCTGCGGGCTGCGGTACACGGACCCGGGCGCCTGGCGCGCGATGATCCGCGGCATGACGTCGAGTGGGAGGGAGCCCATGTACAGCAGCATCGCGGCGACGTACAGCAGCGGCGCGAAGAGGAACACCGCCTGCCTCCGTAGCAGCGCCGCGAGCACCGCCCGCGCGGCCCTCCCCGCCGCGCCGCGCCACCCGACCCACACCGCCGCCGACGTGCCCACCGGTGCGCCCCTCGCCGCGGCCACCTTCGCGGGTGACCGCCTCCCGCCACCGCCGGCCCGAGCGGGAGACGACGGCAGTGGCGGCGGGGAGGGCGCGCCCGCCGCGCCGCTGAAGCTCCCCAGGCGGCTGTACGCCTGGCCCTGCATCATCGGGCCCTCCCGCCGCGACACCTCCCGCACCGGGAGCCGGCCGCCGGAGCTAGGTTTAGGGCTCCCCCGCGCGCGATCGTTCCCGCCCGCGCCGCGCAATGGGGAGAGGGAGGAGGTGGTGGTGGCGCGAGCGAGCGAGCGAGGAGGGAGGGTGGCGCGAGTGCGCGGCGCGTGACCGACCGAGAGCAGCGCGGGTTGGCGTCCCGGTCACGGTCGCAGCCGGGCACGAGTACGACGTTGCGCGAGCGCGACTCGAGCTCGATTTGGATCGGGATTTAAAAACGCGGCCGCCAGGTGATGAAGACTTGATTTGGAGTTTGGGAGTCAAACGACGAACGGCCGGCCTGTTTCAAGGGCCTTGATTTGAGAAGCCGTGGACAATTAAAGTGGGCTAAGCTAAGCGGACGTGAATGATGGTCCTTGCTCGTGGGTTATGTCTGACAGCGACGCTTTGATGCTTACCTGCTGAGAGAAACGTGAAAAGAAACATATGTAAATGCTCTATATTCTAGTCAATGTGCCTTGGCTAGTTTAGAAGTTTCGTATCGGGTGAATGGATGGAAATATTAAGTATACTATGCTAACACATCAGTTCAAAGGATGTTTCACAAAAGGCTGAGGAAAGGGATTGATGTTTCCGTCATGCCTTAAGCATAAGCTGTCCCAAGCTCTCATGAAAAACCAGCAGAAGGTTCATTACTAGTCATATTAATCATACAGCGAGCTGTCTTGAGTAACAGAATCATACAACTAAACTATTTCAAGGGATACATGAACTACTATACACTCTACAATCAGGTTGCCCGTTTAGCTCAGTCGGTAGAGCGCAAGGCTCTTAACCTTGTGGTCGTGGGTTCGAGCCCCACGGTGGGCGACTTTAGTTTTCATTTTTTTATTGTTTGGCGTCTTTCGTTTTCATTTTTTTTTTTTGGCCTTTCTACTCTGTGTCAGTAGGTTGCAATCCCTGTACAGGTTCCTCCTGAATGCGCAAAAAACACATTCTCTAATTCCTAAATGGTGTTAGAGTCTATGCAATATTTCAGAGAACAGTTCATTTCAGGGAATACGATTTCATGGTAGTATATTCCCAAACTTCATCTAACTGAATGGAACATTCAACATAGGAATAACTCATTTTGGAGAAACGCATTCTCACAGGTAAATCTGGAACAGGGAGAAGCAGCTCACTGCTCCATGCATGTAAAGTAGCAGTACATCTCCTAGATAGTTGTCCAACTAAAAACACACTCAAAAGATAACAGTACAAGATTTAAGTTGCAGCAGGATATCTCCAGAAATCGCCAACACAAGGTTGAACTAACTTCAGCTGCAGCACAACAATCCAGACCTGAGCGTACCCAATGTACTACAGTACACCATCCATTTGGAGGATTATTTGAAGATTCCAGAGGCCGTCTTCTTTAGGATGTCTTGGATCTACAAGTACAACACAGCACAGGAAACCAACGGCATTACTGGTAGTGAGGGACAAAAGAGTGTCAAGTTATCCACTTTAAGAAATCCAAAAAAGAAGTACCTGTTTCTGTGACAGGCCTATGTTTTCCAAATCTGCAAGCTGGAAAACAAATGTGTGTTAGTAGATTATTTCAAACATCAGGATTAATTTGCACTCTACAAACTTACAGATTTGAATGGCTTTGGTGAATCCTCCCGTAGCTCCAGTATGTATTCTGCTCTCCTCACCCCAATTCCCTAAGACACAACGAGGGAGTTAGTCAGATGAAAAGGCCACTATAACACTGGTCAAATTATTTTGAGATGGAAGAACCATACTTTCAGCTGTTGTAGCTCCTCCCTGCATTTGATATGTGAATTGGACAGTTAGAACGGTTCAAAAAAAAATGATTGGAGACAATCACAGAAGTCAAGCTAAGCGCAAAAGTCCACAACCAGAGTTTCATTGATGAGGAAACAGTGAGGAACAACAGGATTCCTGTTTTAGTGTTCAGTGCTTCAGTGTCTATGAAGAACTTTTCAGCACAAGTAGATGGCAAAGAAATATGGTTTGGCCTGCAACTTTTAAACCTACACCTAGGCGATCTAATTATTTGAAGCGCTCTAAGAAAAGTACTTGGGTCAGAAAGGCAAGCCAATAAAAAATGAGAAACTAAAATAGCACCACCAGATGTAACCCCATCTTGGAAAAGGTCCTTAAGTTAATTTGTGATGTTCATTTCCACACAGCTGACATATCCATGTTGATTTGTCAAGGCCAAAGATGTATGTCCCACGAGGGACTATAGCCTAAACATAGAAATAAGAGGAAGGAGGAAGATTTAATTCAAGTTATATCCACTAACATGTGGGCTGTATAACAATATCTATTTATTTACCATCAAATAGTTTTTTTTATAAATTACCATATCAATAGATAGGTTTTAGTAAATAAAGTAGACATATGTCAATGCCATAATTATACAAGACTTGAAAAACAATTATGATAGTCACAACTAGGAGGATTTGTGGCGATTAAATTTAGTTTTTTTTGTCTACCACCTTAATCAGTTTTAACAACAATCAACCATTTTATATATATCAAATAATGTAAAAATGATTCTACTATCCTTGAACACTGAGGTGCCATCAAAAAGGACTTACTTGTTTGCACAATTTAAGAAGTCAAGGTACTGCTGAACAAGAGCTTCCTGGAATGTTATATAGTTATTAATAAATCTTAAACTATAGTAAATCACATTGTTATGAAATAGACAAGAGTCATGCCAACCTTCAGGGTAGACCCTAGTGCATTGAATTTGTCTAACGGTGTGGCAGCTGGAATCTTCTCAAGTATGTTACATGTTACTACTGGAGTTTTAGGCTCTAACAAAATGGAGGAATTGTCGGATTCAGATGTTTGCTGGTTTACATTCGAAGAAATTGGCGAAAGAGCTCTCCTGAGGGAAGAATCAGACTTCTTCACCACTTTGCAAGGACTTGCTGATGGATGTAGTGCTGCACAAGAAAATTTACATGTCAGGTTCGCATGTGAAAACACATGTAAAACACAGAATCTGTACCTATGTACATTCTGTAATCACTATTTAATACAGCTTGAATGCTCTACAGCATGTTAAAAAATATACCTTTATTCACTTTTGGATCATCTTGTGTGCATGCTCTTGGTAGTTTTTCATTTTGTACACAACTGGCCAGATCAAAAAGTACTCTGTGTAGCAAAAGATAAAGAAATAAGAATAATATCAATTTCATATTTTTTTTAATTAAAGTACATGATGAGACATACTCACTTCTTAACCTTAGTACCATCTTGATCCATTGCCTTAACTCTAGTGGAAATCTTGGAAGATGTCGGTTGTTTCATATGGCTCATAGATGATGGAGTCTTTCTTGCACTTGGGGAGAAAAGACCATTTGTTCTTTGTGTACTCTTCGTCTTTCCCTTTGACTCCAACCATGCCCGCAATTTATCTTCCATATCAACCTTCACTTTAGGAGTTTCTGGCTTGCTTGCTAAACTCATATAGTTCCCAATGTGACGTGACGGAGCAGCTAGGCATATTGTATTGACTGCCTCCTGATATTCTGCAGGATTCTAAAACAGCAAAAAAAAAAAAAAAACAGTTAGCAAATGTTATATTGGATAAGATTTCTATAGAAGGATTCAACAAAACTCACGAGGCATGCTATCATCACAGCGCAGCTGCTGCCTCCAAGAGAATCTTGCAGTATGCGGGTCAATTTACTCCCTCTATATGGTATTTTGCGTTCGTTCTTGTTTAGAGCTGAAATGACATTTGACAGTGCAAGCAATGACTGATTGATCTTAGAGCTTTCTTGAAGGCGAATCCCCTGATTCATTGTCCTTCTATTATCTTCACTACCTATAAAGATCAATCAAGCCCAACATGAGTTAAAACTATATGGATAATAAGGCTTAACCATACACAGCTCATTCTGGAGAGACATACCTGCCAAGTCTATGAGGTTAAGCTTCCCTTTCACAACAGAAGTACTAACCCTAACAGAGAACACAGCATGACTTCTACTGGAAACGTCATTGAGTCCAGTGTGAGCAACCTTTCGCCTCTGAACACCTATGGAATAGAGTTCCTCGAATTCCTCCATGGATCGCACTGGGGTCTTCAACCACCAAAAGATAAAAATAAGCAACAATCTGGACAGATATAATCAGTAATTTAACAATCACCAAGCCCCAGCACATTACCCAGCATAAGCCCTTCAGCTGCAGGTTACCATCTTTGTCTTCCAAGGCCATGATCTCCTTTGCCTTAGGCTCCAGCAAGTCATAGCAGCGCTCCATGTACACCTCATAGTACGAGATGTCCATGGAGCACCACGTGCCGGTGCAGCGTGCCAGGATGGCCGACACCGCCAATGGTATGAGGCCCGGGCAGTCCTCCGTCCCCTGCACAACACAATAACACCCAGGTTTCAATGATAGGTTATGTTGCCAACAGGGACATTTCGTCAAACACACTACAATCACGAGAATATCAGTCACCTGCATGGTAAATGTCTTGCCACTGCCAGTTGCTCCGTAGGCGAAGACCGTAGCATTGGTTCCCTCGAACATGCCCGGGATCAATGGGCTGACCTCCCTATCGAAGATCTCGCTGACGCTGTTCTCTTGGCCGAAGAACGCATCTAAGTTGTAGTGCTCACTCCGACTGCAGAAAAAGTACCAGTGCACCAAAACAAAAGGATAATCAAAATAAGCATGAGGGATCCCGGCTATCTAAGTCATTACTACTTTACTAGTGGAAGGGCAAACGGGATCTATTCTGGAGAAAACATATGCATTTTTCACGGCAAATTCTACGATTTTTGGGCAAGTTTACTGAACCGGAACTACCAAACAGGGGAAAATCTGAATCCTTGGGGACCAATTGTTAAAATCCGGGGGATTCGGTTTTTTGGACGAGGCTCACCTTGTGTATTGGTCTTTCAGCTTGACGGTGACCTCGCTACCGGGGTAGCCGTCGACGAGGGAGACGCAGGGCACGCAGAAAGAGGCGGCCTCCGACGGGAGGAACGGGCGCACGCGCAGCAGGATGCGCAGCGGCTGCGCCGAGGAGGATGCGGTCGTCGCGGTCGCCATCGCAGAGGGGATCTCGCGCTGTCAGGACACGGGCGGTGAGCTGAAGAGGAGATCGGCGGTGTGTTCGTCGTGCTGTGAGTCTGTGACCGTTGGGAATCGAGCGCGGATTTGGTTCGAATTAGAACGGTCGAGGCGGCATTTTTCGGAAAAAAAAAAAGAATGGTCGAGGCGGTGTGTTGTGGTCGTGGACGCGCACGCGGTGGGTGGACCACCACCAGGCAGGCACCTTGGATTCTGTTGCCATGCCGTCCTGAGCCAGTAGCCCAGTAGTCCTGTGGGCACTAGTCTATTGCTGGCCCACTTACGAATACGGAACGGGCTTTCCCGTGGGCACTAGTCTATTGCTGGCCACGAAAATTATGGGCCTTCATCCATACTGGCCCATTCCTTCATTTTTGGACCTCTGCGTATTGGGTTCGAGTCAAATATGGCCCAACTTGACTAAATACAAACAATTGCAAAGATGAAGCAAACTAATGCTGTCAAAATCCTCTCCCTAAAAGTGTGATTCTTCTATAGGAAAAGAAAAACGAAAAAAAAAATGCTTGAACTAAAGAGCATGGCCCCTCTGTCTGAAAAAGGAAAAGGACCGCAGAGCTTCGACGATTTTATTAATACTTCTATTCTATTCTTTGTCGATGGCCATTAACTTTAGCCTTTGATGCAAGCCAGCAGTTCGGCAGGGCCAATCAGCTTTACCCGCAAAATCCAATCCAAAATCATTTTATATAAACCAAAAGTGAAAGGGCGCGAGCAAGTCAAAAGCGTTGGATATAAAGCCTGAAATGGACAAATGATAGCGCCAGCGCTCGTTAATTCCTCTTTGATGTCAAGATTGACACCAAAATCTTATCCGCGACCCATCTTTCTCTCATCAGGGAAACGAAGAATTTCTCACTGTTGCCTCCTTTTTATGCCCTCAAACCAAAATTACATGTCACGCAGTCGCCTGATCTGCCGCACTAGTGTCCCACCCACGAGGATCCGGCTGCCTAACAGTCTGCGAAAATGGACCAAACCAGACCGTCTTACACGGGTTGTAAGAGTTACCTACTTCGGTGCAGCACGAGGACAGGGAATCAGCAGGAAAAAAGCTCTTGGTCTTTCGGAGGAAGGGGGAAAAAAGAGAGAGAAAGGTCGTTAAGTTCTGCCGCCAAAGACCAGCACCAGAACATGCGCGCCCTGGCGCGCCAGCCAGCCAGCCGGGGTCTCGCGCCAAACCGGGCACAGGCAGGCGCGCCCATGCGCCGCCATGAATACGTCGCGATCTGCTTTCCGTGCCCGGTCGGCCCCGTCCCCGACGGCATGATTGGAGAGAGGTCTCAGCCATTGCCGTCGCATCGCCCGTCGTCGCCGCGGGCGCGATCCATCAGAGATGAGCAAGCGGTTCGTCAGGCGTCAGGTTTGGTGAGGCCCTGTTCCCTCGTTTCCATGTCATACATGTCACCGGTACGCCAAAGATCATGAAGCCGCGCCGGGCACAATTCGGCCTTCCAACCTCGCCGCGTCGCTTCTAGGACCACGAGAAGGAGGGGCCGTCAGCCAGCTACCTTCCGATCTGTGATCCGAGGTATCCGGACGGGGTG
Organism: Eleusine coracana subsp. coracana; assembly: GCA_032690845.1. Taxonomy (NCBI): domain Eukaryota; kingdom Viridiplantae; phylum Streptophyta; class Magnoliopsida; order Poales; family Poaceae; genus Eleusine; species Eleusine coracana. Next base: position 5,768,925 of record CM064426.1, read on the forward strand.
CGTATGTGTGTGTGTGTGTGCAGTGTGCTGGATCGAGGACTATCTGCTTGCTACAATCTTCCCGTCGGTTTTCAGGGTACAGAAGCACGAGCACTCTTGTGTCTTCCACTAGAACATCTATGCGGCTTATGTCGTACTACATATGTAAGAGAAGTGGATTGTTGCACATGACAGGAGGAGATCCAAGAAGTCGATCTAGTATGCAAGTTTCAGCAGGGGGCTGCGTCGTCCTTTTGCAGCGCAGAGCGCACTACGTGAGACTGGCTTTTGTTTCTAACAATGATTTTAAGGGCATAGTGGGTGGCCCATGCCGCTCAACCACTCATCATGTCACTCAATCGAGTGTCCTGCCCCCAACTAACTTTAGCTCCTCTCCATGATCATGGCGGCAACACCCCCCATCTGTCCTTTTAGAATCTAGATGCATGTCACCAGTGAAAAATACAGAGGGCAGAGACTGAACGAACCCTGGTCAAAAAAACAAATTTCTGTTTCACGGAACATGGTCTTCATCAAAGGCAGAAAAAGATCGGTGTCACTCTATAACAGGTGAAAAGATTAGCATATATTCATCTTTTTTTTATATAAGTTAGTACATGATGCCTACTTCCACAAAAACAGATAAGAGGTGCTGAAAAAGAGAGAGAGAGAGAGAGAGAGAACAGACAGTAACAGCTACTTTTTCCCAGATTCTGTATTGCTCGTCACTTTCCTCTCTAAACTCGACAGCTCCAGCTTTGCAAATGCCTAGCAAGTAAGAGCAAGGTGCAATTGGAATTTGTGTTGAAGTTCGATCAAAAAGAATTTCACAATTCTTCCGTGAAAACAATGAGCGCAGCGAGAAAGAAGGACTATGGGATCGCGCAGATTTCCAAACCACGCACTGTACAGGAAACTATAGCAACATGTGCTAGGAAAGTGTGGCAGCACGGACGGCTTCATCGATGATTATTTCAGGGATATGAGTATTACCGAAATGTGAGATCCATGGAAGAAAAAAAAAAAACCTATGCTTGATTTGCTGAAACACTTTGTTCAACAGATCTATACATTCCCCGGCAGCAGCAGGGGAGGTGAATGAACACTTGCACCGACACTGAAACCTGTTTCAAAGAATTAGACCCTCTCTGCAGATCGCAAGCCGAGCAGCATACCTGTCCTGAGCTGCTGGAGTTGGCAGGATGCTTGTGGCGTCATTGGAGATTGCAGAGTGATGCTCAGCTCAGTAATCTCAGTGAGCCACCGCGACCCGGGACTGCAGAGTGATGCTCTTCTGGCTCGGGATTGCGAGCATGGCGGTGTGGTCCAGGAAGTCCTTGAGCTCCACCACCGACTGCAGTATCCTCCGGAGGTCGTCGGCGCGCATGAACCCGGCGGCGCCCAGCCGGCGCACGGCGTAGACGTAGATGGTGAGGCAGCCCTTCCGGAACTTGAACCGCGCCATCTCGCTTCCCGAGAGCCCGCGGATGAGCTTCTTGTTGACGTCCCCGAGCGGGATCATGGCCGGCCAGAGCTGGTCCACGGCGGCCTTCATGCTCTCGGACTCGAACACGAAGAGGACAACCTTGGACTTCTTGGTGCCCAGGCCCAGCGTGAGCGTGTGCCACGCCTGGTGCGCCAGGATGGTGAAGCTGGTAGGCATGTAGGCGGTGGTGGACGGGAACGGCAGGCTCTGGCACTCGCTCAGGTACGACGGCGGGATGTCCAGCAGCCGGAGCAGCTCCAGCGGCGACGCCCGCCGCACCGTGAACGACTTGACGATGAACTGCCCGCCGAACCGGATGCCCTTCACGTCGGCGCTCGGCTTGAAGTGCGCCTGCTCCGACTGCTTCTCCTTGTCCTTGTCCTTCTGCTTGTGCTTGTGCTTCTTCCTCTCCTCTGCCATGGCGGCGTGCTTTCGGCTGGAGTGAGCTGTGCTGCTGGGGTGACCCGGGAAAAGGCTGTAATGACGAGTCCCACGGCCCGTCCCCTTGCTGTGCCTGCTGGTACCATATCACAAAGGTGCTGTCAGATTGAAGGGCCATCCGCTTGGGCATTAAGGAAGAGCTAAGCTTTACCATTTTTGTAATCTGGTTGGTTGGTCAGACAACGCGGAGGCATTGCTGGCAATGTCCCCATCTTTAGACATATGAAAACGAATTACAGTTGTTTATTTCAGAATCTTTGTAGACGCACACGCACGCGTGTCTACTTCTGTGCAATTGTATATATACTTTCGCCTGTTCCTTTTGGTGTAGTGTAGCCCTACAGAGCAACCCAACTACGATGATGCTTCTCAATGTTTTCGACGGGAAATGATGTTTCCCTCTGCTTGCTGAAAAGGCGCTACACATGATTCTAGGATCTAGGATCAGCTAAGACATTAATGAGTAGTTCAAACTAAATAATGAGCCCCATTGATGCACATATGTAAATCTAATCCCATTTCTTTCATATGCTCTTATCCTAACTCCTAAGTTTAGGATGATGGATGGATTTCATGGAACAATACAAAAGTATGATGACAAAAGTAGGTTAATCTAGAACTCCAATGAGATAATAGTAACACCCTAAAAAGAAAACGTACAAGACAGACTTTGAAACATACCTGCCTGTTCACACAACTGAACTTGCGAGGAAAAGGCAATGCTCCTGACAGAAGCGTAGAGAAGAAGCTCCAACAAGCCTTAGCAGATCAGGTGAGCCATTACTTCAGCTTCCGTTGTGCTCTCCTATTCTCTACTCAGTACTCACTGCAGCTATGAAAGCGAGTGATCATGCCAATCTGTTCGAGCCTCTTCAGTTAAACATCTTGACATGTAAGGCTATTCACCACAGATGGCAATGCTATGCTTAAAAGAGAATCCATTTAGGAATTACGGCAACAACGACAGCACAACAACCTAGGCCTAGCCTGGCACATTTTGAGCTTACTGAATGTTGATACTGTACTTCAAGATCCAAAATTCCAGCTAATCCTTCCTTTTGTATTGAGTGCTTCCTGTTTAGTATTTCTTATATCTGAAACTTTTCTTCTATGGGAATTGGCATATGGTATTTCATTTATCGAAACTGAGCCCAGATTTATGGACCCAAGAAAATGTTTACTTGTTTTATTAAATAAAGTTCTCTATTTGGTAAAAAAACCCAATTCTCTTGGGAAACAAAATCTTCAGCATTAAGCTACAGTGCACACAACAGAATTACGGACAACAAAAGCATTAATAAACGGCCTACTCTGTCCTGAGTCTCACTCTCTAAGATGTAAACCCTTTTGCTTTCTGTCGGTTTGGATCACAGGGTCAGTAAAGTACAAGAGTACGAAGGCCGAAGTGCCTAGCGGCCATCTGGTGCTTGATATTAAGCTAAGTACATCACAAATGTACAGCTTAGTGATCATTCTCCAGTGTAAGAACCAATCTCAAAATATAAATGCCCAAGTTTAGTGCTCTGAGTTGATCTGCTTTGTTATGTAGCTTTATGCATCAACATAACAGAGAGCGCATGATTAGAAAGCTCAACAACTGTAATCGACTATGGATACCAGCGCAGGTATCAAATTGTTAAAAAAGATCAGAATACCTTGTCAAGCATATAAATGAAGAAAATTGACAAAATTAAGTGCAGAGAGTTAAAGCTCACCAAATGATCTAGCAGTTATAGCTCACCAAATAAAAAGTTGAGTCTTTACATATTTGACCTTGTGAGCTGCCATATTGCTGAAGCATTATATGAATGATGACAGATAGTCAGATGCTGCCAAACAGAGCCGACAATAAAGAAAAAAGATCATCATCAACATGTACATAAACACAACAAATTCAGATGCTATAGTTCTATATGTTCCATACATGTAATAAAAAGTAAATCATCACCCACATGTACAAATACATAAAATTCAGATATAAACTATCTTTATGTTCCATAGAATACAATTCATTGTAATGGTCAAACTGTATCAAAATCCAGTAAAAAGGATTCTTGTGCTCAATTGGATAGAAATATAAAGTTCTAAATGATAGAAGACCCCTTTAAAGCTACCAGGTGAGCAAATAATGCACACAAATCTAAGTCAAGTCAAAACAGAGTGCAAACAGCAAGTTACTCAATGTACAGGACCAAGCCATAAATAATAAATCGATGTTTATAAAATCTCAGGCTAGATTTGGGTGCACAATGAGGTGCTTGAAGCTTCGTGGTAAGTTGATATGGTTACTATCTGGGCTGTCAATTTTTCAGCTACGATCCTTCTTTAAAGAAAAGAAAGCATGAGTTCGCTTGCAAAAATAAAGACACAAGACAACAAGATACAACTTTTAGCTTACAATGTTCGGAAGCTGTCTCACTCATCCTACACAGAGACAAGAACTTCTCTTAATTTAGGTGGACAGAATACAGTGATGAAAGCTTTAAGGACTTCCAATCGAATCAGTACCAAACGCACACAAGAATCAAGCAAGACATCAGAAGTAAGCAGAATCAAATACAGGTCAACCAACGAGCACACGAAAGCAGTTGTAAAGTACGCAAGCGAGACAATTCAGTCGTCATAGACTGGTAGGTTGAGATGTCTGCAATAGCTAGTACTAGAACCTCCAACCCGCTGGCCCGATTGAGCTGATGCAGGCTTCAAAGGGGAATACCCTCGAACACCTGGCCTGCGTGACGTTGCTAGCATGCTTCCCTTGGGAGCCAATCCCAAACTCTTCTTCAACGAGAGGAGTTGAGATGTGGAGAGGAGAGAAGTTATCAATCCTGACACGAGTCTGCCTCTGGTTGGCTGACACAGCCCTTTGTGAGGACAGCGCGCGCCAGGTCGGCACCGCAGGTCAAATCCAGGAGAACCAGAGAAGGAGAAGAATGCGACATGTCCGCTACAATTCCTGACATCCAGTGGAGATGGACTCTGGCCGGAGCCCCTAGGCCTCTTCGCCGTTGGGAATCGAGAACCCCGCAGAGCCAGAGAGGAAAGCGGCGGCGGAGGGCGCGCCGGTGGTGGAGTCGAGCAAGCGACACTGCAAACCAGGGGGCTCTTTGTAAAAATTGGGATCGCGGTCAATAATAGCAATCCAAATATTTACGAAATGCTCCCTAAATTGGATCACGGAGAATAATCTCCATCCAAATCAGGAGGTTTTGTGAAAATATTTGGATCGCGATTATTAGTCGCGATCCAAATTAGGGGCCACATTGCAAAGTTACGGGCTGCCGGCGTGGTCGGCGACGCGGCCTTCCTGCCGTCGGCAAGACTCCGCTGCCGCAGAAGACCTCAGCCAGACCCTTCCCCATCCATACTCACCGCTAGATCCTGCTCCCGCGCGCTCTGCTCTCGGTCATAGCCCCTCAGGAGATGCTGCATCATCGGCGACGGCGGCGGCTCGTGGGTCTTTTTGCTGGCCGTGATTCCGTTGGTAACGACGTGGATCGGAGGCTCAGCGATGTAGTGGAGTACCTTGCGATGTGGTGAGATCATTTCCGAGATTTAGACAGACGGATTTTGATGCATTGCGGGGTGAATTGCAGGGACGCCTCACGTCGGCCGTGCACGAGGACGGCAGGTTCGATTTTATCTCTGGGCAACGGAGAGGAATGACGGGAACTGGGGAATCCGGCAGCCATTGTTTCTCTTGACCGTACGCAGCAAGGTGGGGCTGCGGCGCAATACTTCGTCGATCTCAGCCTAGGAGAAGGCCAGGGATGCAGAGGCCTGCCAGATTTCTGCAGCAATTCCAATGGACTTCGGCCGGAGCGCCGAGGCCTGACCACCGTCGAGACTCGAGAGTCGACACCCTTCTCACGCCTCTCCCGCACAGGCGCGAAGGCAACTTCGCCTTCGCATTGGGCATGGGACACCATTGCCACAAGAGTGGAGCCGTGTTCGTTGCTCTGTCAGCGTCTCTGCTTTTAGCAGTCAACCGGGCAACGGTGAGTCTTGGCGAGTCGGCGACCTCGTCGTCGGCCGGTCGGGAGATAAAATCCAGTGCTGTTGGTACGGCTGGCCGCCGCTGGCAGTGGCAGGTGAAACAGTGGTTCGGTCGGGTGGAGGTTTCAGGTTTGCTGCGATGCTGTAGAGTGGCGCGATGGCCGGTGCGCCACTTTGATGACTGATGGATCATATCATGTACTCCATAGAGGAAGAATATATAGCAAAACGGATGGATTTCAATTCTAAAAAAAATCCATCGATATAGCTTGGGAACTCTAAAGACCATCAGAGCACACAAGCACGTAAAAACTGTACCACCACATCCACGAACCGAACTCGTTTGTTGGCATTCACACATTCCAAACAGCATACCAGTATTTGAAGTTGATTGTATAGCAATGCCAGGGATTCAGAGTTGTGCACTCTTCATAAGGCACTACAGCGATTGTAAAAAAAAAGTTTGGCTCAGACAGGTAAAATTGCAGCCATGCATCCAGTGACAGAACATATACGAAATCACTCTTCAGCTTTCATTCAAAAAAAAAAAATCACAGAACATGTAGAAACTCTCTATACAGATAGACTGGACCAGCAAGCCCACGAACTGATGAAGTTATGCATTGTTAACGATCCATGTCTCATAGATCTTTTAGATACTTTCCAGTACATCACAGTTCCTGAAGGTAAATCAAAATCATGCCAGGCATAAAGAGAGACTGAGAGGGCCAGATGTTCATAAATGAATACAGAACTAGTTGACAAACCCCGCGCGTTGCTGCGGAAACAACTGGAATGAAACGCCAACACACAAAAAGTGAAGAACATAAATCCATATAGAACTTAAACATATGCCAAAAAAAATTCAAGTGTAAAAAGACAATAACATAGAGTGTAATTGTGTACCTATTAAGATTGTTCAAAATGATAGGAGAACTCAAAGTGCTGTTTTGCTGATCTACCACAAACATCTGCATATAAAATGCAAGCTCTACTAAATGGGTACAAAGTGAATTTCAAATATGATAATAAATACTATACAAATATCCCCACACAGCATTGTCTAAGTAAGAGTAACTAATACAAATGACTTGTCATGACTGGAAGTATCCATGAATGATGATGAAATCATACTTGGACATTTAGTCATAAAAAATAATAGGATTTCCATCTATTCATATCATTATATGAAAGTATATGAAGCCCAAAGTCAGACCAAGCTACACAGTAGCCGATTCATGGAGGAAGCAAATATGGTTTTACTTTTACTACAGAGAAACTGTGAAACTGAGGAGATCAAGGTGGGAGCAAATAATCCAATATTCATACAGCAACGAAAGGACAAATTCCATGGATCAGCTTCACATAACAGTATGACAGATGGAACATTTCTTCAGACACATGACCTGCATATAGCTGAAGGAGGCATATCAAAGCAGAGGAGGCAGTCGTGGTTGAGACGGAGCTTGGATAGCTTGTAGCCGCACACTGTGCACAACAATCATTGTGAAGAAAAAATGGACTTCACCCTCACGCTCTGGACTACAGCTTAATTTGAAGCACCGATGGCAGCAGGTTACATCAATTTCAAGTGTTCGTTGGTGAGAGACGGATTATGCTTGCTGAAAAAAAAAATCAGATATGCTTGCTGCGGCAAGCACTGACCTCAGATCATTGCAGGCACAGGGAAGGGCTTCGCTGGATGATACAGAAATGGCCGCATGCATTGTCTCTGCCGGTGTTCATGCTGCTGCCGAACTCAGGTCAGTGGAACCGTTTAGTGGAGGCCTGGAAGGTAATCCAAGGCTGTTGATGTGCATATGGCCATCTCAAGGATGCTGCGCAAGAACAGGCGATTGGTCTAGTCTATGATTTATACTTGAGCGTGCTGACGATGAGTAGTTAATGGACATTAGTGCGCGACGTCGGTTACTGGTACTCGAAGAGGCGGACAGGGAATGTAGCGGAGGGCCGTTTCTCGTAGGATGTAATGACGGCTCCTAAATGGTAGGAATCGACAGCATGACGGAGAGTTGCGAGCGTGGGGAGGCATGCGAAATGGACGGAGCTGAGGCTGGTCACTTTTACTATAAGCACACTGCCGGTGACAAAGGGAACCTGATTATGTAGTGAGAATTAATGACACGTGGACGCACAGATGAGACTTAGAGACCATGATCGTACGGGGCAAATAAAAAAGATGACGTGGCTTGTTCTGCTTTGAGAGAAATAACAATAATGATTCTTCGTGGGTTACATATTTTAAAGAAAAGTAGATTCGACAATGATTGCCCAACATATCGTATGACCATTAAAAGACAACTGAAACAATATCAAAGATTACCATCCAGAATGATCAGCTACAGAAAGAATATGCAGGATACGAGTTGCACACAAACAAAAAAGGGTACTAGGACTAGGATGGAGCCAACACTTAGGTTTGCAAGTGAACCAGCATTTCACATTTTGTCCGTTGCAAAATCTAAAGTTGCTCAGTCCCTCCCCCCTTCCAACGTTAGCTCTACTCACTACCACAAAATGATTTTTTCTCGTGTGTGAGTTATTTTCATGAGAGGCATAAAAAAACCTCCATATTTATTATTGTTTTTCATGAGATTGTAACAAAATCGTTACTAAAACTAATTTTCATGGAGAATGTTTCAAACCGTCATCAAAATTATTATTATCGTGAGAGTAAGTACAAACCTTCACAAAATTAAAATATTCGTGACGGTATCTAGCCTCCACAAAAATGTATTTCATATCACACGCTAGCTCCAGCATGTTCGGATTTTATTTGACACCAATTTCTGTTCGTCAGGCGTACTTTTTTTTCATATCCCGCGCACTTCGCTCCTCGCATCCCGTGCAATAGGCCAGCAGCCCAGCACGGTACCCCTCACCATCACCTATTCTCTTCCTTCTCCCATGAGCAGCTCACGCACATCCCCATCCCCAGGCCATTCTCAAGCTCTCTCCAATGTCTAGCTTGCCCCCAAGAATCTACACCCCCAAATCCCATGTTCTTCAGATTGCTCCAGCCAGATTCCCCCAGTACGCTTGCATCTAGTATCCACGCCATCATCTCCCTGACCCAAATCCCACATCTCCAACCGAAATCCGGACCTAGGTTCTGCAGCCCCAGAAGCCGCCGCCTCAAATCCTCCATTAGGCCTCACAACTCCACGTCTCCAGTCCCAAATCCAAGTCTCCATTTGGCAAGCACGTTCTCCATCAGATCTTCGTCACGCGCTTTCCTGTATCAACCACGGACAACAACGGTGTTGCTGCCCCACGCTCGAACCTGCTGTACAAATTGAAGACCTTCAAACACTACTACTGACAGAGGCTGCATCTCTCGATCTCGTCAACGCTTCTCACTACTACTGTAGTATGTAAAATCCTCTCAATTCGAAACCTCCTCGAAAAAAAAACCTTACCAACGGCATCTTCAGTTCTTCTCTAACCTTTCGTAGCTCTTTTTGTCAAAAAAAAAAACCCTTTCGTAGCTCTAGCTCATAGTCTGCATGCAATCAGGCCGGTCAGCCCAGTTTCAGCCCACTGAGTGCATGGGCCCCAATAAAATCAGGCATCCTATTTTCTGCGTATCTTTTTTTTTCTTAATCTCATGTATCCTAATTTGGGACCTTCTATATCTATAATTTCATTTCTATGACCTATACATGATCGAGTATTTTATAGTCTATATCTGAAAAATTTCATGAATTCTAATCACATATATGTATACTCGGATCAGCTGTCACGGATCTACGTTGTAGCTTATGGGTGTGTCTGTATCTAAGGTAATTCAAAATTCAGTCATGAGCTTCACATAGATTTCGTTCTGTGCCACACCCTCCTCCATTTCCATCAACAAGGACATCAATAGTTACTAACAAGTACTCCCTCCGGATTTTAATTGTTGACGCAGTTCAAATATACAACATTATATGTTAAGTTTTAATATTCTTTAGTGATAAAACAAATTGTAACAAAATATCTAATAAAATTTTAAATTTTTTAAATAAAATAAATAGTCAAATATAACTAAAAATGTTAATTGTGTCAATAATTAAAATCCAGAGAGAGTAACAAATACTATGTGTGTGTGATTGTTAAGGCTTAATTGTACATTGCACCCCATATTACACTCTGAGTTTGATATTCCCCCCTAAAAGCCCATTTGTGGTAGAAGCCCACCCACCCGGAGCCCAATAGATTAAAACTGCTCCCCTCTTGTGCACGTGATATGCCAACTGCTCAAAACTTACCACGACGGATGCATGCACTTTGCCCAGTCAAACGAGTCGGTCCTCATCTGAGTATGCCTTCACGGCTTGGCTCCAACAAAGCTACTGTGTGGGTCTACCCGAGCCGCGCCTCGTCGTAACAGAACGGCCGCAAACTCGTGCCAGTTTTTTCTCATAGAGAAGGCGGCGGCAATTCTAGTGAGGCTTGTGGGAAGGAGGCAATCACCGTACTTTTCTACGTTCACAGCATTGGAGGGGATAGTAAGCATCATCGATAGGTGCTCGACGACGCAGACTGGTGAGTTTTATTCATCATGGTTGTCAGTTTTTTAGATGAATTGATATCACATCATGAGTGAGATCGAATCGTATGCCGTACATCCTAACAACCACACATTCTTCATATCTGTACTTGTATTCTATTCAAGATAAACGATAAGCATGATTAAGCCTTGCTAATGATCAACTTCAAATCCAAATCTATTTTATGGATGCCGGCCTTGACGAGGTCTGCCAGATAGGCCTCGTATTTGGACACCATGTACTCCATCTGCAGCGATGGTAGGTTGTAGTAAATAAATATAACATATTTTGCTTGGTAAAAGTTCAGTTAATTTCATTTGTTAGCTACGTACTAGTCATTGCATATAAATTGAGTTGAAATGGTGCGTATGTTGCTTAATTTCTTGCATATGGAGAACAAATCTATAATCACACTAAAGGTATTCATCGGCACTGTGTTTACAATTGATGGAGTGTTTGGAGGAGAATGCAAATGTATCCCAGATTTTGACAAGGACTACATGAGTTATTTTGAGCTGCGAGATCAATTGAAGGACATTGGGCTCAAAGATGATGACTGATTGTATTATCTGAAGCCTGGATATTGTCCACCTGTAGGGCTCAGGATTATTCTGGATGACAAGCAATGCAATGAACTACTGAGATATCATAATGGCAAGGATGATTGCACATTGTATATAGTCCAAAACCCTATGAAAGCAATGCTTGATCATGTAAGATTGCTAAAAGAAGATAATGTCATGACAGAGTTCGATGCTAATGATGGAGGAATGGAGGGTGATGGTGATAATGATAGAGGAATAGGGGATAATGGTATTATAGATGGAGGCATGCCAGAAACTGCAATTGATGGTGATGATAGTGTCGAGTCCTCAGATGTTGAGATTATTGCTGAACATGAGATTGAAAACAAGCTTGTAGATTCAGGTGGATATGTATTTAAAGGCGATGTTAGGGATGAAGAATTGTATTATCTCAAGAAGCAACCATTTGGATCTAAAAATGCTGCTAACTCTAATGAGAAGGGAAAAGCCAAGGTCAGTGCAAGAACCATTAGAATGGAAAATAGCCAAACAAAGCAGAACGTCTCAAGTGGTCCATGTAACCTACTTGATGAACCAGATGATGACAACCACACCCCGGATGAGGCTTATGAAACTACAATTTTTATACATAGCTCGAGGGGTCTTGAGGAAAAGTGGTTTAACGAGGCAACAATAGGACATCCTATATTAGAGGAGGGTATGTTGTTTGCTGATGTTGGTCAATTTAGAGAGGCACTAAAGAGCTTGATTATCAGAGAAGGGAGAAAGGTTCAAAGGAAAAAGAATGACCCAGAAAAAGTTTCTGCTAAGTGCTTTGGGCTTGGATATCACTGGTACATATATGGTAGAGTGATACCTAGTGAGAAGACATTCAAGTTGAGAAAGTATGTGAAGCAACATACATGTGGAAGGTCTCATGATATTAAACAATTGGATGCAAAGTGGATATCAAAGGAGTATATCAAAGATTTCAGAAGTGACAGGGATTGGAAAGTGAAGCATCTAAAAGACTCTGTACTTAGGGACACACATATCGGAATTTCAAAGTACAAAGCTTATAGAACTAAGAGGGAAGCAGTGAAAATGGTGCTAGGTGATCACCCGGATCAGTTCAAGAGGATCCAAGACTATGCACATACCCTTTTGCATGTCAATACAGGAAGCAAAGTTGTAGTTAAGTATGATGTTTCCATAGATCTAGCTGTGAAGCCTGTATTTGAGAGAATGTTTATATCATTTAAGGCTCAGATTGACGGATTCATTGCTAGATGTAGACCCTTCATTGGTATTGATGGAACTCATGTTAAGCTACCAAACGGAGCATAAATATTAGCAGCAACGGGGAGAGATGCCAATAACAATATGTATCCAATTGCATTTGCAATAGCCGAATCTGAAAATCATGATTCATGGGAATGGTTATTGAAGTCCTTAAAGGACTGCATTGGAGATGGCCATCAACATGGTGGTTGGGTTTTCATGAGTGACAGATAGAAGGGAGTCTTGTCTGTTGTGCCTATTGTGTTTCCTACAGCTGAACACAGGTATTGTCTTAGACATTTGCATGTGAACTTTGTGGTTGCTGGTTTTAGGGGGGATGAGCTGAAGAAATTGATAGAGGCTACTGCATATGCATATAGGCAATATGATTTTAATGTGGCAATGGAGAAGTTGAAGAGTGTTAACTTAGAAGCATGGAAATGGTTGAAAAAAATCCCACCTGAACATTGGAGTAGGCACAAGTTTTCTTCAAGGGCAAAAACAGACTTGGTGGCAAAAACAGACTTGGTGGTAAACAATATAAGTGAGACTTACAACTCTTCCATATTAGAGGCTAGAGATGAGCCAGTGGTCACAATGCTAGAGCACATGAGAACTAAGATCGTGGAGAGTTTTGCAACTAAGGATGAGAACGGGCAAAGGGACATGTGGGTCATTGCGCCAAATTACCAGAAAAGACTAGAATTAGAGAAAGAGTTTGCAAGCTTATGCAGACCTACTTGCTGGAAGAGGGATATGACATGTCTCAATGGGTGAGTTCACTTTTATAGTAGATTTAAACAAAAGGACTTGTGGTTGTAGAAAATGGGATGTCACTGGTATACCATGTTATCATACTGTGTGTGCCATACAAAAATTCAATCATAAACCTGAAGACTATGTAGATGACCTTTTCAAGAAGGAAGCATATGTGCTTACCTATGCAGGGCAAATCATGCCTATCCTAGATAAGGCACAATGGATAAAGACTGAATACCCAGATGTTGATCCTCCTAGATTCCGTGTGCAGCCAGGAAGGCCAAAGAAGAAGAGGAGAAAGGCTGATGGCAAATCTTCGAAGAGGAAGTCAATTAGGTGCAGCCGCTGCAAGTGTTTGGGTCATAATGCCTCATATTACCAGAACAGGATCAGTTCTGAAAATAGGGTACAAAAAAGTTGTCATTCCCTGTAACATTTATATACTTCATTTTTGTCAATACAAGATAACAAATTATGACTTTATATTATTTGCAGGGAGCAAGTAGTAGTAGTACTATCTCACAACAACAAAGGAGGGGTCCAAAGCCCAAAAAAGTTGCTACTTCTAGCTCACAATAGCCAACTCAAGAAAGGGATGAGTTTTTCTCCACCTCTCAAGCAGAACACATAGGTTCTAGTACACCTCATGCTCAGTTCTGCTCCCAACCTCCTCCTGTAGCACCAATTCCCATAAACAATTGGTATGGAATTGGATTGTTCCATGAGGTTGAAGGATGGCCAACAATCAATAACATTGTAGCTTCAAGGGCTCGGTTTATGGCCAATAGGAGAAAGTAGATACATGTTTTAAGATCATGTTCCTGTTTTATAAAATGACAGATCACATACTCCACATGGTTTTTCATTATCTTAGGATTTTCAGCTAGCCTTCACTAGAAATATTTTATCATACCAGTATGCAACTGTTATTCTACTTTCAAGATACGGAGTTTTCAATGATTTTACAATCTCTTATACTATATACTACTTCAGATTTTTGTCTAGCTACTCTTAACTTATAATATATATCCTCTACATTTAGAACTGGTATATCCATTATAGTCTGATGATAGCTTGCAAGAGAAATTAATCATTTATAATATAAAGAAAATTTGCAGACCAACAACTTTGTCTTTATTGTATTTCCAATTTACTCTGAACAAATACATAAGAATGTCATGCCTACTTGTTCATAGAAACTAGCTACAGCAAGTCACCACCTAAACCTGCTACCACTACACTTTGACACTATAGCAAAAACCGAGAACAAGAGCAAACACTAGCAGCACGTTCCTTCTCTCTCTCTCTCTCTTCATCAGCTTAATTAGAAGACCATGGCTCTAGCATTTTTCTGTAACAAAGGAAGAAAAGGAAGGGAATGAGAACAAAATAATACAAATAAGTTTGCATGCAACAGTTGAGCAGTAAGCTCCAAATCACAGACATGGACCTCAATCCTTGAAATAGAACAAGCTGAAACCTCAATTTACACGCATTAACTCAAGAACAAGCTGAAACCTCAATTTACACGCATTAACTCTTGTTCAGATACATGAAATGTTCTTTGGTCAAATAATTCAAACTTTTTTCTTATTCTATAATTACACGCTATCTAACCAATAATACAATAGTGTGAGTAACTTATCAAATCGTGGTTGGCAATATTAACACCTGAACACACCAGTTGACTAAATGTAAGTCTTGTAACTCGACATTATTGTTGATTTCGTTTCCTACCTTGTACTTCTCCATGGCAGAAAAAATCATTATCCCTAGTGTGATATCTGTATGCGTTTAGATGTGATTTCATCTTTTTTCTGGCATAGCTTGCACAGTGAGTGGTTCCCTAGAAAATTTAACACCACACGAGGGCAAGCAAGTCCATATGAGCAGTCTCCAAAGGGCGGATTGAAATCTCCCAATCCGATGCATCTGGAATCTGTGAAATAGAACAAATTAGAACTTCGAATCTTCAATTTAGAAATACTAGAGCCCTCAATCCCAATCCAACTGACCTACCGCATCACTGCCATTGGATGAACCTTAATCCCCCATTCCAAACCAAAACAAACATGGTGACCAATTTTTTGAGATCGCACCTATGTAGAAGACTAAGCCATCTTCTTCCTCCGGCTAATCCTGCTCCTAACACCGTACTGCCCTGTTCTTTCCCTCCGCTGCTCGATCTGAGTTAGAGAAGATGACTAGCGCGGACGTGGGTGTGGCTACGTGCGGCCAGGCACGACTCAGCTCGTGGTCAGACCCGGTGTAGCCAGCCGAACCACGAAGGTGACTTGAACCATTGTCGACACGACTCGGCTGACTATACACACGACATGCGTCCACGGTGGCGGATTTTAGTCGTGTTGGCAATACCGGGGAGTTGTTTCCGCCTCTTGTGCTCGGGGTGGATAAACTTCCACCACAAATAGGTTTTTTGGGGGAATATAATATAGGGTGAAATATACAATTAAGCCGATTGTTAATGCCTTCACGTTACTGCAGCGGAGCATCTGAATCCCTCGTATGAACACAGCGTTCAAGATGCAAACGAAACACAATAACACATGACGACATCGGTCACACTTCAGCAACCAGCCTAACGTCCAGAAGCAAACGAATTAACTGACGCGATTTTCATCCAAGAAAAAAAAGGAAAAAGCTGACGCGGTTGGCAACCGAGATGGGCTGCAGCAGTTGACTGGCATTGACTGGACCGCGAAGTACTAGTAGACCGACCGCAACACGCGGAGCGAGCCACGGCTCGGTCGCGGCAATCCAACCACGCGCGGGACCTACGACTCCGAAGGATCGGTCGCAGACTAGCAGCGCGCCACGCCTCGTGACCTGCGCCGCGGCGGCGTGAGGAGGAGCCGTTACGGGTTCGAAACAAAACACGCTGTCGCTCGCCCGCCGCATATGCCGGCGCAACGGGTACTGTTCGGGCTCGTCGTCGCCGTCGTCAGACGGGTTCGTTACTCGTGTGACTCTTGAGGTAGCAGCAGCGATCTTTTCGCCAGACCCGTGGGAATTGGGATCGCCAGGACCGACGGCACCGCCGCTGCCACCGCGCCGTGAAATTCCCTCCCTGTCGCTTTCATTGTTTGTGGGCGCCTTCCGTTTTGGATTCAGCAGGGTCATGTCATGGGCTTTTGTCCTCGTTCCATGCCCTTGGAGACCAGCTAATTCCAAACCGGTCCTTTTGTTGCAGATCGGCCGGTTCACTCTGTCACCATCTAAGTTGTTCTACACTTCCACTCCTACCTACCATATTGGGAAAAAAATACAGATATTTTTTAACAGAATTTTGTGACGTCAATGTATATGTCACTTGCCAACTTTTACGATCAACTATTATGACAGATTCTCCAAAATCTCGTCAAGCCTTTGACCAAACGGGAGTCACCAGCCAGCTACACAAACCACCTCTGTCAATTCGCGAAACGCCAGGGTGCTACGTCAAAATAAGCAAGGAGTAAATTATTCCTTGCCCCTTTTGCTCAACGGGCGAGGTTTTTTGAACGCCGCCTCCTTCCCTTTCGCCCCCCTTCCTCTTCCTCTCCCCTCCCCCAACACACAACCGAAGCCGCCCCCGCCCCGCGGCGCAAAAAGCCGCGCGCGGTTACGCCGCCTAGGGTTTCCGGCCTGCCCGCCTCGCTCTCCCTTCGCGCCATCTCCATCTCCCGATCCGATCCCGCCCGATTCCCCGATCCGGGGGCTACCTGGTTCGTAATCGCCGCCGGCGGCTCTTTGATTCTGTAACTCCAGGCGTTTCTGTTGGGATTTTTTTTTGGTCTAAAGTTTGGGTTTTCTCCATTTCCTGTGTGGCTTTAGCTGTTGATGAGGTGTTTGCTGCAGTAGATGGGCGCGATGACGGCGGTGAAGATGGAGGAGCGCGAGGGGACCGCGGAGGGCTGGCGGAATCTGATGGTGTCGTTGCCGCCGCCGTCGGCGTTCAAGGCGGAAAGTTATGGAGGCGGCTCGCAGATGTCTCCGGTGCTGCCCAGCCCGACGGACTCCGTCTCTGGTCCCAGGTAGTGCTCGCTGCTCATCTGAACTGTCTCAGACTCTGTTGTTGGGTACTAGTGGTTGCGTACGTCGCCCTGACGCTTATTTCTTCATCTGATCGGGTTGTGGATCGGAGGGGATTGTTGTTCTCCTCGGGAATTTAGTGTTTTTTATTGTTTCGTTTTAGTTCGCCGATCTGGTTTGATTAGATTGATGAGCTCATCTCCTGTCCATCGTTCTCTTGTGTATATGATGCCTTTTGGAAGCCATTTCGAATGGAAATCCGACTCACGAACTGTGTGTTGACTGTTGGTCTCGAAAGCTGAGTTCGTTGTGACTGAAACCTGGTGTCTGTCTGGTGTATTGATACTGATTCTGTCGAAATTTTGTTCAGTGCTATACATTTTTTTTTAAGTTTCCCGTGGTTGTAAAATGCTAGTGTTGGGATGTTATGATCTTTACATTTATGGGCATAGGTGGTTCGTTTGGCTGGACATTACATATTCCCTGTATTGGGTCGGTCATAGTAGTTCAGAAAGGACAAATGGTAATTATTTTTTGTACCAGAGCGTTTAGTCTACCATTTCGTGGATATGTGATGCTTGCCTTCTGCTAGCTATTCTTGTGCTGGATCATCAAGTAGTTTGGTAGAGCTATATGGTTTTTTTTTTTTTGCGGGTATGATAGAGCTATATGTTGTCTTGGAAACGTGGATGATTTTTCTTTCCGAAGGGACACTGAAGATATTTTGCAACTGCTGTTTTGCATGAGTATGAACGGAGTTTTTTGTTGGATTTAAAGGTCCAAAATTTGGGTTTCCACTATTTTTAGCTTTCCCTATGGCGTCACTACAAATCATGCATCATTTGATTTGTTCTCGTTTTGATGCCCACATTTCGTTTATCAACTGGACGCCAGATATTGCTATAAACCATTTTTTAATTCCCTGAACTTCTAGGAATTTTTCATGGTTCAAATCCTCATCAACTATTCCGGTTTTCTGAAAGAAAAATAGACTTATAAACTACTGGGAAACCCAGGCTATGAGAGTTGATTTCTTGTTTTTATTGTTATCTTGTCAAACTTCAATGTAGTCTATACAGTTACAATGTAACTTGTCCTTTTATATTCTGCTGGTTGCTTGTTACTTTCTTACTATATGACTGTCAATATCATACAATGATCAGGCGAACAAGTGGCCCTGTAAGGAGAGCTAAGGGTGGCTGGACACCAGAAGAGGTATTTGAGTCTTTTTCCCTACAACTCATTTGTACTTAATACTGATACATCGTAAATTTTAACTGCCTCCTTTTAGTTATATCAAATACAGGAGACAAGGGTTTTGTATATGGGTTACTGCCATTATTTTGCTGTGCTACTGTAACATCTTTTTTTCTTTTTATATTTGGGATGGGGTCGGTGACATGTGTCATTGTTTTGCTCTGTTTCTTCTACTTCTTGGCCTGACACTTTGATTGTTGACATATCACTAATGCCAGGATTTTATCTTTTCTGTTTGAAATAAAATTTATCTCATAGTTGCTTTCAATACAAATGCCCATCTTTTGCTTATCTAGCTCATGATATGTGGCTGCAGGATGAAAATTTGCGCAAGGCAGTGGATACTTTTAAGGCTAGACACTGGAAGAAGATAGGTTTGCATTTTTCTCTATACTGTGCATTCAACAGGAAATTTCAGAAAACTAGTAATCATACATTTATTTTGATTATAAACATGATAAATGTATCCCATAGTTTGTCTAATTTCGAGGACATTATATATTTGTGCTTCATGGAAGAGACTTCTCGCTTCTTGTTGTTTTGCCTCATAAGTTAATTGCCTAATTCACTGTAATGTTTCAGTTAAATAGTTTCAGTTGTCACTGCAGTAATAATTGAGGTGTCATCATATCATATTTTTAATGTAAAAAGAAATGAAATGGATTACTAGGAATCTATAAATATGAATGGGTCAGGGTATATTGTCCATTATGCACTGCCTTGGACATTCTATATTTAGAAATAGGATTGTTGACTGGGGATTCAATGAATTATTTGCTCTTTATCATTGTACAGAATGTGTTGTACATAGTGGGTTTACAGTTAATGAATAATGATTGAATCGTTTTGCATTATTTTTATGACCTCCTCTGTTCTTGTTTTGAATGCTTGAGGTAGAACTTATTGCAGCCCCTCATATTCAGGGGAACCAAATAGCACTGTAATAATGTGTAGCTCACAAGTCAGAACTCAGAAAAATTGAGCTAGTTAGACTCTTAATGCAGTTTTGTGCTTATTTTCTGGAACTTCACACACACAAAAAAAACACAAGTCTGCTAAGCCTTCAGATTTCATTATCTTTGTATGCAGCTGAATTTATTCCTGATAGAACAGAGGTACAATGTTTGCATAGATGGCAGAAAGTTCTTAACCCTGAACTTGTAAAAGGTTATTGGACTCAAGAGGTTTGTCAAATTAAATTATTATTCCAGTTCCATAAAAATAAATGCTTGCATGTTCTGTATTATAACTTATCTGGGTTGTCTGGCAGGAAGATGATATCATCATCGACATGGTAAAGAAGCATGGCCCAAAAAAATGGTCTGTGATAGCAAAGGCGCTAGATGGTCGCATCGGAAAACAATGCCGAGAGAGGTATTCATCTAAAGACTTACAAAGGATGTGGCTGTAGATGAATTATAAGTGGAAATGTCATGTTCATATTTCATTGAAACCCCAAGTAAACTTCCACTTCTAGCAGTTCGTTAGATTTAAATTTACAACCCACAGCCCAGCTCTTACTCTCAAATCACAAATTCACAATTCATGCCGCAAATAAATATTCCTGCCTTTCGGTCTCGAAATACCAGTGCTACAGACTCCTGTTAGGAGTGTATGTTTAGTAGTTTACCATGGGGGACAAAGAAACTTTGATACAGAAGGTATAAAGTGAAAGGTTTATGAGTACGGCTATGTCATACCTTTAGTTTTTTCGGTTTTGACTTGGTACACAAGTAATACATGCACATAATATATGCATATTACAACACGTAAAGTCGATAAAAGATGTTCCACTGCTTCATTTATGGCCAACTTTCGGCATCCTTGGAATGCCAATGGCATGTCTTGTATCTGTATTTCTTGGCAAAAGGGCAGAAAGTAAGGACATCTCTTGGCATTGTATTAAGCGGATGCAGCGCTCTGCATAACCATTTATTCTTCATTGGTCATTATTTAGAAAAAATGTTTCTTACAAACAATGAGATCAATACTTGGCTGTCTTTTTTTAGGAATAATAAGGATGCCTGATATTGTTAGATTCTTTAAAATTTGTATTGTTACTTAAGTTTAGTTAAAAACTTCACCAGAGTAAAGAGCTTATTTTACCTCTCGAATTGGTGCTAATTGCCAAATTCTAAAATTTAGGTGGCATAATCATTTGGATCCCCAAATACGGAAAGAGGCCTGGACAGTTGAAGAGGAGCGTCTGCTTGTTAATGCTCATCATGCGTATGGTAACAAATGGGCAGAAATTGCAAAACTTCTTCCTGGAAGGTTCTACTCAGAATCACCCCTCTTGAAAAATATTTAATTATTACTTTGGCTTTAGATAAATAATGTTTTGTTGTTATTTGAAAGATTTACATGTGGGATCTAAGACAAATTAGTCTGTATGAAGTGCAGGAATTGTACTAATCTTGAAAGCTTTATGTATTACCTCCACATAAATGTGGTTCACCTGCTGCAATGAAATAATAGGACCTTTCTAATGCACTGCCTATTTGCACACTGTTGATCTCTGGTCTATCATGTGCTTACATGCAGACATATTGTTAGGATACTTCTTTTCTCACCAGTCAAAGTTGTAATTTGTTTTTTGCGAATCTTTTAGTCTCGAGCTGGATAATTGTGTACTTTTACAACTTTTTTTCAACTCGTTTCTTTGTTGTGTTTGTTACAACTAGCACTCTTGTTTGTGGTATGATGTCAGCAGTGGTGCATGATGAGCCAGAAATGTCAGTGGTAATGGACATGTTGCATTTAGATTGGGAGAAGACGATAAAAAAATAGTGAAATACACATGTTTGTTAGAATCAAATTACGTAGTCTTCTATTTTTCCTCACAATAATTTTCTCATTTTGGGTCTGTGCTGATGTATGTTTTTCTTGTCTCCAGGACAGATAACTCAATAAAAAACCATTGGAACAGTTCATTGAAAAAAAGGTTAGATAACTACAAGACAAGTAGCACTCTGCCAGTTTCATTGCATATTAGTCGTGATTGTTTGAAACACGCAAAGCAACCTACTGCCCTGAACCATATTGACTTGAACAAAGATCCCAATATCCATTTGAGGGATCCCCCAGAAATAGTTGGCCATTCTGAACATGCATCTCATCGTCACACTTGCAATGTGAAAGATATTAAGAGCTGCTCAGAATTCCTTTCACTTTCTATGCCAACTGCTCAGCCAGAAATCCCGTGGGAGGCATTGGCAGCTCAGGGTTCTGCTGCTGCTTTAGCAATGCAAGGGCTGAAGCTCGATGCTGTTGATGACAAAGGCACAGAAATAAATTTTGTTTGTGAGAAGGGTATGGGGATTGGTTCACTCAATCCAGAGGCAGTGGACATTGGCCGTGTAACAGATAAAATGGTGTGTTCAGGATCAATTAGACCAGAAGGCAAAACAGCCAGTAACTTGTGTGAATTATCCCTGATGAATGAGTCTAGCTCCTCACT
This sequence comes from Eleusine coracana subsp. coracana, assembly GCA_032690845.1. NCBI lineage: Eukaryota > Viridiplantae > Streptophyta > Magnoliopsida > Poales > Poaceae > Eleusine > Eleusine coracana. The sequence continues at coordinate 5,790,693 of CM064426.1, forward strand.
TTGTTCTCTTTGTTATCAGATACCTACGATAGATGATATTATCCCTGCTCACTCCCCAGTTTTTTCTAGACATCTTGTACAAGATAATTACAGCTACAACAATGAATTCCAGTCACCCACTGGCTATTCTACTTCCTCTCCCGTGGATGGAAACATATCAGATCAGCTAAGTGTTGAATCAATATTGAAGAGTGCAGCTGAAAACTTTCCAGGTACTCCTTCAATATTAAGGAGGAGAAAGAGGGAGAAGCCATCTGATGATCAAGAAAGCAATCTAAAGATTGATATGTTAAATGGCAATAGTTTTCATACTCCCTTGTGAAAATGCACTGCAGAAAGCCCACATTCATTCAAGACGGCACCATTTTTGTCCCTGGGTCCTCCAGATGGTGAAGGGTTATCTACTGCACTAGGGAGTGTTGATGTTTCCCCAGCATATCGGCTAAGGTCGAAAAGAATGACTGTATTGAAAAGCATTGAGAGGCATCTGGATTTTTCATCAGTACAAATGGACAATTGTAGTACTCCTGATCTTTCAAAAGCCGCATCCTGGAACACCAATTCTACCCCAGATATTTCAAACATGCCAGAGAAAAACATGAGGAATATGTTTGGATTGGAAACTTTAGCCAAGGACTTTGCACATACAACCAAGTTAGATTTGATCTAGTTCTGCAGCATGCAGGTATTATTCCATTTCCCCCTTTTCTTGGATGACATCTGCATGTGCTGCATAATGCCTATACGATGAATAAGATGTCACCTGTGAGCTTAAGCTATGAAATGCATCTTGAATTTATTCTGTGTTTTAGATGAATGAGGTCCTTGAAGATACTTGTATATAATCTATTCTCTCCATCTTGCAGAAAATCTGGTGCCGAAGTGGACCGGATGACCTGATGTGTCTTAGGTGTTTTGAAGATCTAAATGCAGATAGAAATCATTGACTAAGAGTCTCTTCTATATTGGATTGATCTACCCAGCCATCTCTCCTTGGCGGGGTGCGGGGGTGTACAAAGTCGTCTCATTCTAGCGATACCTTCCTTTTTTTTCCCATAGGCTATACTTTTTGCTTGTTTCTTTCTGTTGGTCCGGAAAAGGTGATCAAGTGTAAAGAAAATACAGCTTTAGAAACTTACAGGCTTATACAGTGGTAAACTAAGAAACAAGTATCACCATGGAGACCCCGGATAGTGTTCTTTCTTCAGCTTTCTACTCTGTAACTGATGATGAAATGAGTCTGCCTGTCGAAGAAACTGGGACGAACATATGCAATTAGGGGATATGCATAACGATGGTTTTCAATATAATGTGCTGCAAACTGGGCTGGCAAACCCGAGTAAATGTTACATTTGCTTGTGTTCCCATCGAAAAGCTAATCCGATATGCGGATGTTCTCATTCTTCTGTAATGCGAAATAAACATTTTATTCATTAACCATTATAATTGCCAAAGCATTCTTACTGCACTTCTGCAGTTTACACACAACAAAGAATACACCAAAACAAAGTTAACGCAGGGGTATAGTCAGCTAGGAATCAGCTAGCTGCACCGGTACTCCTCAGTCAGTCAGTAACTGAAGGAGCTTACACCAGTTAACGCAAATCAAACCACACCAAAAGCACGACATCGTGATTCAGGAACAAGAATCGAACTGCAGGCGGCACCAAGGGCAAATTAATTAGTAGCTTGATTGCCCGGCGGGGCCGGCATCGTCTAGCATTTGGGCAGGTCGGTGGGCGGTGGCGGCAGCTTCTGGTTCGGCTGGGTGCCGTCCTGCACCACCCACGCCATTTTCAGGCCCCAGCTGAGGTGCACCTCCAGGTGACAGTGCATGAACCACACACCTGCACACGAATCCAGATACGTTTTGTTGTTTTAGTGCTTCATCACTCGCGCTTGTTACCAATCGCAAACCAGTGTTTTAAATTTTAATTTGAAGGGAGAAAACAAAACTGTCACCTGGATTGTCTGCACGGAAGCGCACGGCGACCCATCCGCCAGCGTGAACCCCGACGGTGTTGCGCTCAACGGGGTCGACGAGGTTGAACTTGGCCGGGTCGTTCACCGGGTCGAAGTTCCCGAACCCCTGCCCGACGACGTAGAAGTTGAACCCGTGCAGGTGCAGCGGGTGGCTCTCAGCCCCCAGGATGCTGGTGTCCTGCATCACTAGCTCCACGGTGGTGCCGAACGGCAGCACCACCACCTTGGTCCCGCTCATCACGTTGGTGTTGTTGGGCGGCGCGCCCGTGTAGTTGAACGGCGTCAGCGGGAATGCCGGGAAGTTGGTGGCGTAGACGCCGTTGGACGCGCCCGAGTAGTGCGCCTGCAGCAGCGCGGTGGTCGGGAGCACGAAGGAGACGTTGTTGATGGAGGCGGCGAGGCGGGACCCGTTCGGGCCCTGGCAGGTGGTCCCGTTTGCCGCCCCGCACGGGTGGGTCCCGAGCCCGACCGTGAAGAAGAAGCGCCTGTCCACCTGTTGCGGGACGGCGGCCGGGTAGTCCGCGCTCGCGAGGCTGCGGAGCTTGCTCGAGAAGTTGGCCACGAAGGCCGTGTCGTTGATTCGCGGCAGCGTCGGGCTCAGCACGAGGAGCTGGTGCAGCGACGGCGCGGCTGGGTCGTCGTCGTACTCGAGGACGCCGGCGACCGTGGTGTTGTCGAAGGTGCCCTGCGTCGTGCTGTACGGGCGCGCCAGCATGTAGAAGCTGGTGTTGGGGTGGGTCGGTTTGGCGGTGAGCAGCACGTTGGCGGTCTGGCCGGGCGTGATGATGAGCGTGTCCACGGTCAGCGGCTTGATGTAGCTCGCGTCCACGTCGACCACGGTGAGCGTGTGGTTGGCGATGGAGAAGAAGAGCTCGTCGTTGAGCGCCGCGTTGATGAGGCGCAGCATGTACGTCTTCCCGGGCTTCACCTTCAGCCTGAACGTGTCTGCGGGCACGCACAGTTTAGTTTGGATTTTGAAGTCATTTCGTACTTCGTACGTGTTCGCGCGGGCAAACCAAACAGAGTCCAACCTTGAGTCGAGCAGTTGTAGAGCGGCCCGGGGAGGCCGTTGATGGTGTAGGCGTCGGAGACGTTGGGCCCGCCGCCGGTGCGCAGCGCCTCGGCGATGACCGCCTCCGTGTCGTTCCTCCACCACTCGCCGAGCATGACGGGCACCTCCTCGTCGGGCTTGGGGAACGGGTACGGCACGCCGGTGGGCGGGAGGATGACGAGCGGGCCGTACAGCGTGGCGCGCAGCCAGGAGAAGTGCGCGTGCCACCACAGCGTGCCGCGCTGCCCGATGATCTGGAACCGGTACGTGTAGCTCTGCCCGGGCTGGATCGGACACTGCGTGATGTACGCCGGGCCGTCGGCCCACCCGCTCCGCAGCTGCCGGACGCCGTGCCTGCGTTGCGGCGTGAGCGTGGAGACTGTCAAGTTCTTTAATTTGGTCGTGGAACCAAGATTCATCGGAAAGGTTAATTAGCGGCGTACGATACGAGGAATTAATTACGTATGTACGTACCAGTGGATGGTGACGTTGTAGGGGACGTTGTTGACGACCTTGACGACGAGGTGGTCGCCCTCCCTGGCAAACACCTTGGGCCCGGGGAACTGCCCGTTCACCGTCACAATGCTCTTGCTGCTGCACAGCCGGGTCACGTTCGTCATTTGTACCTGTTATTACGCCCAAACGGTAGAATACGGCGTGTGTCAGAGGAGAAATTCGACCAGCGGAAACAGAATCCGAACGCGCACGTTTCAGCATATATGGTATGCTCACGTCGAAGGTGTAGTGCCTGGTGGCGGCCCGGACTTGCACGCCGGAGAAGGCCAGCACCACTGCCGCCGCGAGCAGCAGTGTGGCGGAAGGCAGAGCAGAGGAGACGCCCATGATGCTGTCAAACCGGCCGACCCCCGAGTCACTCGACACTAGCACAGGACTATACTAGAGATCTCGATCTTTTAATTGGTGGATGAACAAGTGCGAGCACGTGCGTTTATATAGTGCGGCCAGCCTTGATTAGCTAGAGACAACCCATGGTGTTCCTGCCTCTGATTCTCGTTTTGGCAAGTTGATTAGCTCACGTGACTACCTCATTTGGGCAAGCTGAGTGCCTTAACCAGGGTGCGCGCGTGCCGCTCACCGGACACTCTGTCATTGTCCTGTTTGGTGCCTGATCTGGGGACGGAGATGCTCTTGCATCTATCTGCTGCATGCGAGGCAACAGTCATGCTCATGCGTTGCTTTGGAGTATCTCCACGGTCAGCTCGCCATTAGAGCGCTGTTTGCTTCGCTAGCTTCCTTGCTTGGAGTATTAAATTGGTTCGACCACCAGTGGTCACCGGCCTGCATGCATTGATGCCTTAGCTATCAAGTCAACGCCGACCGTTTGCCGTTCAGTATTCTAAAATCGAAGGTTAGAAAATATAGTTCGGTTTGCAGCCTTTCTAACTCATGGTAACATCAACATTTAGTAGCAAAAACTGATGTTTGGATTACAACCTTACCAATATTTACCAACATTCTCCCTATGACATATGGGGTCAATATGTCATTGATCTTTTGCTTTATTATAGCATAGTCAAATGAGATCTTATTTTATAGAAAAAAAACTGTAAATATTTTTATGATACAAATAAATCATAATTGTGGTGCTGTCACCTCACACCAATTCATTTTCTCTCTCTTGCCAATGCATTGACACCTTGGCGGAGGTATCTGTGTCCCAAATTTTTGCCACAGAAAGCCAAGGGCCGTGTCAAATTTTCAAGGGTAACACCAATAGTTGGTACAGAACCAAATGAGGAATTGAGAATCAAATGTTGTGGGCACGCTAAAATTTGGAAGGTTTTCATTGGTAGCAATCTAAACATACCCCTAATCTTCCATTGTTGGTAAGCATGTGCAAGAGGGGACGGCTATACTAAGAGATGTAACCAATTTCAACTATCCAAACATACCCCTGAATTAATCATAATATCAGCCGGCGGTACTTTTTAACTAGCTGAGGAAGATTTTGCAATAAAAACAAAACCGGCTGCACGGATTGTCCTCTCTTGGGAAAAAGGGTGCAACTATAACATGGCACCAATAATGCTAACTTATTTTAGTAACAAAATTAAATGTTGTAAATAGTGGAAAAGTAACAAAATTAAACAAACATCTTAAGTTACCTTGGCACCTAAAGGAGTGCTGCTGACAGATAAATTATGCTAATATAAAGGTCGTGCGACTGCTAAGTAGTATCGCCACATGCACGCGGACCAAACAATTCTGACTTGCCGTCAGTGGCATTTCCATGGCATGGTTTGCAAGCTTGATCTCCTGAACTGTCAATACTCCTACAGTAGTATTCTGCAATAACCTCGATCGTGTCCTTGTACCAATGCAAAGAACGCTACAGATCGAGCTGAAACGAGTAAACCGTCGCTGTCGGACAAACGGAAAGCTGGACTTCTTTTCTTATGGCAAATTGCTTTGTGTCGCACTGTACAGCATTGCGTGTGCCTGATATATCTTCTCGTGGATGCGTCGCGTCGCGTGAGCAACTGAAAAAGCCTGTCTTCTGTGCAGTATGCTACTGCCGATTTGGTTTGGTTACTTATGAGCCATGCCATCTCGTGTTTTCCTTGCCTCCTTTTGTCTTTCCAAGCACGAGTATAAGTTATATATTTTTCAACAGTCAATAAGAAATCATCAACAATATCGTTCATCATAGTTTGATGGATATTTAATCTAGCACGAGTATAAGTTATATATTTTTCAACAGTCAATAAGAAATCACCAACAATATCGTTCATCATAGTTTTGATGGATATTTAATCTAATATCTGTAAACATCTGGCCACTTGTAAGAAAACCACCGTTTAGAAACAAAATATTAGTCGTAGGGAATAACCTATGCATCCGCTTCTAAATGGGTAGGACATACAAATCATGTAAACCTTTCAAGACTTAAGTGCAATCACTATTATTTGAAACTCCAAATATACGTACGAATATATATAAGTGTCCTCTGCCCGAATCAGATTATATAAGCATGCCGTATTAAATCCATTAGTAGGTTGAGGTTGTTGTATGGTTGCTAAAGTTGTTTTGTAGATTGTTTGGTGGCTATATGTGTTTTCCTAAACATCAATTGTCACTAAATATGCTCTTTGTAAAAAGAAAAATATAAAGAGGTTTAGAGCAATGGTGGTATGTGCAACAGTCAAAAGTCAAATACATATTTGTTTCATAAAAAAAATTGTAACTCACAAACTTGAAAGGAAAGATTCTATATCGAGAGAAATGAAATTTATTAAAAGTAGTCATATTTTAAGAACACTAGTTCTCACAAAGTTTAATCATGACATGAAGAAACAATTCCAAGTAGTAACTTAGTAAATTATATGATCATAAGGTTTGATTTGGTGCTAGTGAAGCCTAAGATGTCAACTCATTGTCGATTTCTATTTAGTGAGCTTTAGTATTGTAGCCCTAACTTACATGTCCAAAGCCTATACTATAATGTTATCATTAGACACTTCTGTTACACTATTTGCAACCAATATCTTCTTTTTCCATAAAAAGACCTAAACCAGTAAAGGGAGATTTCTAAAGAGTCACCCAGACTAAAAAAACAAACGATCAAAATATACAGGTTTATAATGAATAGCTTCATGGTGTGCCACCCATCTCATATCCATACGTGAGGTAGATGCCACCAACACAGCTAGTACGACAAGTGTTGTCTCGGCTACAAATGATCTGAGTTCCATTCTATCACACCCTTATATTAAAAGTCAGCAAAAAAATTTAAGTGATTGTAGTTCTCAATTATATTTCTTTAATTTCAATAAAATGTATGTATAGATCCAAACTACCCACATTTTGGATCGGATTCAAACACATATACATAAAAAAAAGGCACAAACATAACAAGAAGCACTGTTAAGAGTGAAGCTCTATCGAAACAAATCGCTCGCAATAATAATATCACTGAAATTAAATAAGAGCAAAAATAACTCCATACAAACACACAGCTAGCTACCTGGCAACAATGGGCACTAGCCTGAGGAACAAATTAATCAAAAAACCACATCACTAAGAAGCAAATCACAGGACCCATTTGATGTACGAACACGTACGACGAGGTGTGTACAACATGGCATGCGTCGAAGCAAGGAAGCAGCCAATTCAACTTGATCACTGGTCTCGACTCTTACACGCGCATGCCTAGCACTGTGGCAGATCCGACGGTGGAGGCGGGAGCTTCTGGTTTGGCAGTTTGCCGTCCAGCACCAGCCACGCCATTTTCAGGCCCCAGCTCATGTGCACCTCCAGGTGACAATGCATGAACCACACACCTGCGGCACACACCATTATTGCCAAAGACGATGGTGGGCCATGAGCTTATTAAGAAAAACGAAAACGAGACGCATGTATTGTATTAGCCAAAACGGACCTGGGTTGTCTGCACGGAAGCGGATTGCGACCCAGCCTCCGGCGGGCACGCCGACAGTGTTGCGCTCGACGGGGTCGACGAGATTGAACTTGGCCGGGTCGTTGGCCGGGTCGAAGTTCCCGAACCCTTGCCCGACGACGAAGAAGTTGTAGCCGTGGAGGTGGAGCGGGTGGCTCTCGGCCCCCAGGATGCTGGTGTCCTGCATCACCAGCTCCACGGTGGTGCCGAACGGGAGAACCACCACCTTGGTCCCGTTCATCACGTTGGTGTTGTTGGGCGGCGTGCCCGTGTAGTTGAACGGCATGAGCGGGAAGGACGGGAAGTTGGAGGCGTAGACGCCCCGGGACTTCCCCGTGAAGTGCGACTGCAGAATTGCCTTGGTCGGGAGCACGAAGGAGACGTTGTTGATGGACGCGGCGAAGCGTGACCCGTTCGGGCCCTGACACGTCCCGTTCACCGCGCACGGGTGCGTCCCGAGCCCCACCGTGAAGAAGAAGCGCCGGTCCACCTTCTGCGGCACGGCGGCCGGGTACTCCGCGCTCGCGAGGCTGCGGAGCTTGGCCGTGTAGTTGGCCACGAAGCTCGTGTCGTTGATCTGCGGCAGGTCAGGCGCGAAGACGGGGACGACGGACGATGATGAGGTGGGGCCGCCGGTGGTGGTGGGGCAGGGATCGTCGTACTCGAGGATGCCGGCGACGGTGGTGTTGTCGAAGGTGCCCTGCGTGTTGGTGTAGGGGCGAGCCTCCATCAAGTAGCGCGCGCCCGAGTAGGAGGGCTTGGCGGCGAGGATCACGTTGCTGGTCTGCCCCGGCGCGATGACCAGCGTGTCCACGGTGAAGGGCTTCACGTAGACCGCGTCCACGTCGACCACGGTCAGCGTGTGGTTGGCGATGGAGAAGAAGAGCTCGTCGTTGAGCGCCGCGTTGATGAGCCGCAGCATGTACGTCTTCCCGGGCTTCACCTTCAGCCTGAACGTGTCTGCAGCAACCACAGTTTTGAAGTTCGTTTGTTTTTCACGCATACGTTCACCAAAACGGAGCACGTAGGACACGTAATCTTACCTTGAGCTGAGCAGTTGTAGAGGGGGCCAGGGAGCCCGTTAATGGTGTAGGCGTCGGAGATGTTGGGCCCGCCGCCGGTGCGCAGCGCCTCGGCGATCACCGCCTCCGTGTCGTTTCGCCACCACTCGCCGAAGATCACGGGCACTTCCTCGTCGGGGGCCGGGAAGGGGTACGGCACGCCGGCGGGCGGGAGGATGACGATGGGCCCGTGCACGGTGGCCCGCAGCCAGGAGATGTGCGCGTGCCACCACAGCGTGCCGCGTTGCCCGACGATCTGGAACCGGTACGTGTAGCTCTGCCCGGGCTGGATCGGGCACTGCGTGATGTACGACGGGCCGTCGGCCCACGCGCTGAACAGCTGCCGGACGCCGTGCCAGTGGATGCTCATGTTGTAAGGGGAGTGGTTGACCACGTTGACCTCCACGTGGTCGCCCTCCCGCGCGAACAGCGTCGGCCCAGGGTACTGCCCGTTCACCGTCACGATGCTCTTGGTGCCGCACAGCCGCGTCACGCTCGTCATTTGCACCTGCCGCCGCCATTAATAATTATACACCGTGTAGCCAATTAATAGTAGTTACGCGCATTGTTTTGTGATACTGTCACAGCTAATTACTTGCTGCTAATCAGGATGGAGATAGAGAGACCAAGGGTGCATGCAACAGTGTGATGAACTTACATCGAATTGGTAGCGCCTCGTCTCGGCCTCGGCTCCCACTGCGGCGAGCAGCAACATCACCGCCACGGTGACGACAACCACCAAGAACCTGTCGGAAGGGGCAGCAGAGGAGAACGCCATTGCAAAATGAAGCTCAAGCTCTGCTTCTTTCATTTGTGATGCTAGAAGCACAGAGGATGGCATCTATATATACACAGGAAGATCGAGGTGCTTTGCATTGGTTGTACTCATCTCGATCGACGGGCTGGTGGGACCCAATGCAAGGGCCAATGCATGCCGGTATGCATGGGGCATGGCTTCGTATATGGGAACTTCTGGTATGCTCCATGCTTCAAGGCTGCGACTTGGCCCTTCTGTTCTGTTTAGTAGCTATCCGTTGTTGTTCAGCAGCTCAATCGACCGATTGGTGAACTCTGGATCACGGTCGCGTCAACGTCGGCCGCAGCTGGCTAGCGTAGCGGCTGCTTGCTGCTGATAAACGGAGAGAAGGGAGGCTGGCCAACTCGTGCATGCAGAAAAAGCACTCGGTCTCTGTAGCTTTGGAGTGTGGCTGAATCAATCTGCGTGTGTATTGTTCATGCTCAACAGTCTATGTTTCTGCATGCGTTCATGCCTTGGTTGACACGCACAAATGTTTCTATTCTGTTCTTCTCTGTGAAGGATAGATAGGCAGATGTATTTATAGTGCATCCCGCCTAAAAACAACTTCGAATTGGTGACCCAAATCCTGAGAAAATTAGTTTTGGTATGGGCCACGAATATGAAATGATTCGTACCTGCAATCAACAAAACACATATTCGGATTCAAACCATGGCCCAACTCTGACAAAATTTGACTCCACCAACCCTACGGAAATCTGTTTCAGATTCAAAGCGTTATTTAGTTTTTCTTTATGACGAGTCGACTCTTAGACGTTCTACCAGTTTTTTTTAGGCCTTCGGAGAGGGCTCCACCAACCCTACCAAAATCTGTTAAAATCAACAGTGGATGTACCTTCGCTGAGTGACGAGCACGCGAGTGTAGTGTTGAAACGGTGATGGAAATTCCTGATATATCAATAATTGTTTTTAAAAAAATAAAAAATAGGAAAATGATTATGAGAAATACGAAAATAATAACAAAAATAGGAAAACCTTGGCGGAAATGAAAATAAAAACGATAGAGCCAATTTGTAATCGAATGTCTGGTATATCGTATTCGTTCAAAATTTTCCGTGTAAAATATCAAATTTTTGAAGGACTAACTTTTATACCCAACCAACCATCACAACCCTAAGATGTATAGTGCTAAACTCCCTCTTTGACTCCTGGTTATTGTTGCATGTACCCTACACCAGCTCTTAAAACTATTAATTTTTCATATATCATGTCACTCTTATTTATAGTGTCAACTATGTCGATATTTATCTTTTTTGTCATATTAGTTTTATGATAATAATTATTTTAATCATGCAAGATGAATGGTATGATTATGTGATTATGTTGATGTGAATACCTAGCATAACATTATAGTCCGTAGTATTGATCGTGATTATCAATTTTCAATCGATATTGACATATTTTCGTATCAACAATTTTTTATGATTTTCGATAGTATCATTATTGTTTTCATTTCCAAACTTATCGGTTTCATTTTTCTTTTCAACTAAAAAATATAATTGAGAAATGATAATGTTAATTTTCGACCATTTCCGATCGTTTTCATCCCTACACGAGTGCATCCACAACCTTTTTAGCAAAATCAAAAGGACTCAACGTGACCTGGAGTAAGGTGACAAGCGGATCGATTCATTATCCCCTTGAACGGGGCCCTTAAATTTCATTTCTATCAATCAACGAGGTAACCTTTCAAAAAAAAATCAACGAGGTAACCACAAACAGGTTCACACCTGGTGCAGAATTCACACTAGTGCTTTGTGCTCTATTTTGAATATGCATAATTCTTTAATAAACATTGTATTTATGACTTGTTGCCTGTGGTGAAATTATTGACATCAAAACGGTGATGCTATAGCCTATAATGGAATGATTTGAGCCTGATGATTTTTATGGGAGCTAAACAACATGTCTCTCCTCTTTGTTTTTATCTTTCTCGAAAGTTTGATTTCTTGTTGTATGTATGGTATGGTTAACAAGTACATTGTCAATTTCCTCTTGTGCATGGATATCTAGCTTGTTCAATTCATGATTCAGTTATTATGTGAAGCAAAATTTAGTTATTGTTGGTTAAATGATAGTTATGTCACACACATCTGTTTGATGTCTTCAATGGACAACATCTTTAGCTAAAGAACTCTGAGTTGTACTATGGTCTTGTACTTTATCTTTGTAAGCATTTATTTAACTCCAACTTCTATTAACTTTTTGCATTGCTTCTCTGATGTTGTCTGAAGCAGATATCACACAACACTCTACTGAAGTTCAAGTTGAATAAAGGCTACTAATGTTCAAGTTAATTCATCTAGATAATGTTACTGATCCAATATGGATGTTTTTTTGCTTTATTTCTGTTAAGCTATGTAAATTATGTACTGTTAGAGGAGACTTGAGATCATGGTACTGTAAGAACTAGTGTTCTAAATTCTTTAAATTATGCCATCAAGCTTCTAAATTCTATAGATTATGTCATCAAGCTTCCGTCTTTCTGAATTTTATCACTGATACTGAAAGCTGCTAATTAGTTGATGTTCTTTATAATCTGAATGGAACAAAATGGATCATATCGAATAGTCTGCTGACGATGGAATTAATCTGATCAGATTTAATTTTCCATTTTTTTATGCATACTTGGTCATCTGTTTTACTGAAAAATACTCAGCACTTGTATGAATTCTTGCATGAAAGTAGCAAGCGGTGATGGTAACCTTACCAATTCTAGGCCAAGGTGATATGATCAGACTCACATGCGGCCAACTAATCATACCTTTGTGCACCCACGCATGCAGCCCAAGGCGAATTGGAGTCGACCAAACACGCACCTAGTCGAGTCAGGCTGAGAACAAATCAGCCTACCAAACACATGGGCTTATATTTGTGGAGCCTGGTTCTGCTGGTCCTGCATCTACCCTTGAACCAGGGCCAGATTGAGCAGGTAACCAGACACACCCGAGGTTTCCTATATGTAGCGTCGAGCTACATATAGCTTCTACATAGCACACTTCAAAATTTGTGTTTAGCCCCACATCAAACAGCGAGGAGTGGAGAAGCGGACGTACCATGCTGAAGCGGGCTGACAGTGGTCAATTCAAGGACACATGTTCGCGTTCTAATGGTCAGACACATGTATTAGTTTGATTCAATTTTCAAATTGATTTTTCTTCCAAACGAGAAGTCCGCTTTCAGATTCGTTTGAATCATTGTACTCTTTGCAATTAATGCAACAAAACTAGATCTTACATGACTATATTATTTTGAACATTTGAATTTGAATTTTTTTAAATTAAATTTGTGTTTGAGTTGTTGATCCTAAATCTGATGTTCCAATAGTGAAAATTGATTGTTCTAGTAGTAGTGATAAATTGTTGTTCTAGCAGTGAAAAATGATTGTTCCAGTGGTGAATATTGATTATTCTAGCATTAAAATCGATTGTTTCAAATTTCAATAGTGAACATATATTGTCTCAGCGGTGAATATATATCTAAAATAAAAAATTCTTCTCAATAATAATCATGCATGAAAAAAATTACATGAACTTTTGTTTTTTTTTTCTCGATAACATGCTGCATGGAAAGAAAAAGAACCAAACCAACATCAATATTTGCTCACGTTGTCATGGGCCGCGCCCACCTTGGCTGCTACCAGGCCATGGGCCGTGCTATACCTATGCTTCGCGTAGCACGTGGTGAATATAGGAGCTGCGCATAAGCAGTCCCGTATTGTAGGCGTTCGTCGTAGTCTCCACTCTCCAGCATCCCGAAATCGAGAATGCCGCCTCGTCCGTGCTTCTTTTTCCACCCTGCAAAGCAAACCCTAGAGCATGGAGATCAGAGACCAGCATGAATCTGATAATTTGGAGAGCCGCGATAAGGATAATTGCCCGCGTTGTGTCAACTATGGCAGATCCAGATCCATGGCGTGGGCCATTGGTTTGAAAAAGGGAAGAGACTTCCTCGATGTGGTGAAGATACCGCCGATGTGTGCTATCCTGCACATAGGTACTGGCTACCTTATGTTTCTTATCCTTATCAAATTACCTCCGTTTCAATGGAAATTAGGGTATAGTATTTTAGGTCTCAGTGTATGTGGGCTTTCATAACTATGCTGGACTTAGAGTAGGTTGTGCGATGGTAGGGCGGCCGCATGTAGGAGGCGGGAAAGACGGCGGGCGGCAAGGTGGTGATGGGACGGGTGGGGGAGCTCGATTTGGACAGGTTAGCATGGCAGTGGAAGGAAGAAGGCTCGTACCTTCTAGCACGGCTGCAGCCGTTGATTGAACGAACCAGTGATTTCAATAGCCTGAAAAATAGCACCACTACGAGAGGAGGTGATCTATCAATTTGTTTTAGAAATTTCACTTTTGTGCACTCTTCTGGCTTTGTGGTTAGTGTTGGATTACTCCCATCTAAGAAAGTGGATGAATAATGCAGTTACTTCAAAATGGTGTGCCTCCTAGCTTTCAGGGTCTCTTGAATCTCGATTCTTCAATATGTTTTTAAGTGAAAAGTTGATGATAGGAACCAGGGCTGGCAACTTGGGATGCCAAAGTTAGGGTTGCTGGGGCTGTTTGGGAATGGGTGATTACAGGCTAAGAGCATCTAAAATAGCTATCCTAAAAATGGAATCCTAAAACTGGTTTTAAGCATAGGAGAGAGAAGGTTTTAGCAATTGCTAACATGCTCCTCTCCAGCAGAATTCCCATAACTAGATATCTATAAAAAATCATGAAATGCTATCAAAGTCGAGGGCTTTTCTATTAAAACGCCAAGACACATAAAGATGATGAAAAATTACAATATTTCCTTAGGACTTATTTGTAAAACATGCATCCATATTATCCCTCGCACGGGCGCACGGGGAGGTCCTACGCTCGATACCCGCCAGGAATCGCCATCCATGCAGGCCTGATCATGCACGCGAGCTCGGGATTTGGGGAAGGATGGTTGCACGCGGCTGGAGATTGGCGGTGGCGCGGGATTTTGGAAATGAGAGTCACACGCAGGCTGGAGACTTGGGCTCAGAAATGTCCAAGATTGACGGTTTGTTCTCCCGTCACTGCTCTCTAGTTTAGGACTCCAGGACTTGGATTGCTATCTTTGAGCTTTGGAGAGAGAAAAATAGGATATATCCTAAATGTTTTAGGGATAGCAATTTATATAGGAATGCTGCTGGAGTGCTGGAGCAATGTTTTTGTTGAATTTTAGGATCTCTGGTAGGTTTTAGGGATAGCAATCCATTATAGGATTGCTATTGGAGATGCTCTAAGAGGAGGGACTTGGGCTGGCCAGCTTGGCGGTGGTGACACAACAAGGCTACAAGGAGACCACTGATGGCCTAGAGTGTGGTGGGGTCTGTGGTAGCGGACCATGTGAGAAGGAAGCAAGGCATCATAGGATCTATGATTGAGTTTGCGATTGAGTGCTTGTGTTTGTGATTAAGTGCCAATGAAATATCCAACACTCCCTACTCCCACTCTATCACCATCTCTTGTTATTTTTGGTCCATAATATGTTGGTTTTACTTTTTGCCATATTATATTTTTCTTATTGTATTTTTTTTGTCGGTATGCTCCATACCAAGAAATTCTTGAGAAAGCATGGGGCTGGGACAAGGTGGTGCCCTACAAACCTGGTGATGTTGAATGTCATGAATTCAAGGAATACCTTGTGAATTATTTCATGAGAACTGATAAAAATAACACTGTACTTGCCAATTGGAAGCCAGAGCAAGTTAGACTATCTGTTGAGGTTGCTGCTGTACCTGATTCCCTGACAGCTGCCATTGATGCAATAAGACCCTTCTGCTCTACTCTAAAACTAAATCGTCTTGCCCTATGTGGTTTATCAATTCAGTTGTGGATTAATTTCCTTGCACTATTGCAAAACTACCTGCCATTTCCAGTGTGTCGAGATTGAGAAAGAGCTACTTGTGAACTTTTTTGATGATTTCGCTCTGGAGGATATTGAAAGTGCATCTAGGCCCCCGTGTGGGGTTTTGGTTGATTAATGATGAACAATTAAAGGACTAATTACATCTTCTAAGTGTATGAGCAAGGCAAATACTTCATGCATCAAAGATGACCCCTCAAAATGAAAAGGAAAAAGAAAGAAGGCAACCGGTGACTCTTAATTTTAATTCTCACTTTTTGAGTCATAGGTGTGCCGTACTATCAAGAGGGATACAAGAAAGAAAGTGGTGAAATTAACTAAGTGCTACTAACTTTTAACATCATATTGCATTCCCACACCAATATTTCTTTCTCCCCTCTCTGGAACCCGGACTAGGCCGGATTAGGCCGGACTAGGCCGGCTGGGGCCGAAACAGAACCAGTTCGGTTCTGGAATCGACCTGGCCGGACTAAGACGCTGAAATCCGGACTAAGGCGAGAACCAGGGGAGGCCGGACTAAGACAACAACAGCCGGACTAAGACGGGACAGGGTCCTTCCAGAAACCTTTTCCTCGGGAAGCTGGCTGATCCGGACTAGGCCAGGATTTTCCGGACTAGTCCGGGTCACTAACACTTAGCCATTTTTAGGGGTTGGCTGAGCCTCCATGTAACTTTTTGAACTCCAGTCCGGCCCTCGATACTGGACTAAGCCGGGTCCGTGACACCCCAACAGCTCTTTTACTTCCCTCGACTATAAATACAACCTTTCGTCCCTAAAGCACGGTTGGCCACTCCATTGAGCTGAAAAATAGATTTGAGCACTCAAGAGCTTCTCCAACTCTCCCCCAATATTGCTACTCCGATTCTTGAGGGATTGAGAGGAGATTTGTGAGGATTTGAGTGAGCCACCTCATATTGCATTGAAGCACTTCGGTTTCTCTTCACCATTGGTATTGCTTGTGTTTGTTACTCTTGGGGATTCATCCCCTAGACGGTTAGGCGTCACCCGGGGCTCCCAAGCTTGTGGTTGAAGACCTGGGAAGTTTGTATTGCCCTCCTTGCAAAGGATTGATAGTAGAAAAATGAGCTTGACCTTTGTGGTTGCTTGGAAGAGCTTCTAGGGTTGAGAGCAACCGGTCCTTTGTGGACTCCTTTACGGAGACGTAGGTTCCTTTGTGGGACTGAACTTCGATGAACAATTACTTGTGTCTCGTGTGCTTGCTGTTGTTCATATCCCTATTTATGCTATATTGTTGTCTCTCTCCAATATTACTTGTGTAGCCTGTTCTCTAGCTTTATTGAACTATTTTATGGTTCCTTATATTTGCTACTAGCTGTCTCTAAGCCTTGCGATATTTGTTGTTACTCAGAATTCGATCTAGAGCTTGTTTTATTATCTGTCGTGTGCAGGACCCGGACTTAAATGCTAACCCTAGCGGACTAAGACGCCAGCCTGGACTTAGACGCCAACACTTGCGTCTTAGTCCGGCCCCTGTCAGAACTAATTGTTTTAATTAGTGGTTTTCAAGAGAATTTGCCTATTCACCCTCCCTCTAGGTAACTTTCAATTGGTATCAGAGCAGGTATCTCCTACAAGGCCCTACCGCTTGGAGATCAAAGATGACGAACTCGAGGGAAAATCCGGAAACAATTCCGGAAACTGTTAGAGATGACAACAACGGCAAGAATTCGAAGGTTCACAAGAACGGTAGCAAAAGCAAGAGCAACAAGAGTGGCAAGAGCTCAAAGCCAAGAGAAAGCACTACCAATGTTGACGATGACTCAAGTGATGGATGTGTCTCTTCCACCAACACCAAGAAGAAGAAAAAGGAAGATAAGAAATTCCATGCTATTCACTTTGATTACAATCGTTTAAATCCTAACTCCAACTTCATGACCATCCACATGGGTAAGCCGCCCCATTTTGATGGGACACACTATACCAAGTGGAGGCAAAACATGAAGTTGCATTTGATATCGGTGCATCCGAGTCTTTGGAAAATTATGACCACAGGTATTGAGCTGCCGGATAGTGATGATGATGAAGAACTCTCAACGGAGCAACAACATGACATTCATCGCAATGCTCAAGAAACCGCCATCATTCTCTCATCATTGAACCAAGAGCAATTTAACAAGGTTGATGGTCTAGAGGTTGCTAAGGAAATTTGGGATACACTCAAGATGGCCCATGAAGGTAACAAGACCATAAAAGCGGCCAAGATTGAGTTGATTGAAGGAGAGTTGAGACGGTTTGTAATTGAGGACAATGAAAGTCCTCAAGCTATGTACAACCGCCTCAAGGTCATAGTGAACAAAGTTAGATCCTATGGAAGCAAATCTTGGACCGATCATGAAGTGTGCAAAAGGATGCTTAGAGCCTTCACAGTGAGGAATCCTACAATTTGCACCTTGATACGTGAGTATCCATTGTTTGATAAGATGACTCCCGATGAAGTTCTTGGAAGATTCATCAATCAAGAAATGATGGAGAGGGAAGCCGAATATGTGAAGAATCTTGCTAGAAGTGCGGCCATGTTGAAGAACAATGAGATAGCGCTCAAAGCAAGCAAAGAGAAGAAACTTGAAGAAAGCTCAAGTGAAGAAGAAAATAAAAGCTCAAGTTCTGAAAATGATGATGAAGACATAGCTCTCTTCATGAAAAGATTCAAGAAGTTCATGAGGAAAGAATGTCATGGAGATAAGAAAGGAAAGTCAAAATCAAGAACCAAGAGAAATTGCTACAAGTATGGCAAGCCCGGACATTTTATTGCAAATTGTCCAAATGAGAGAAAAGGAGAAAGGGATGACAATAAAGATAGAAGAAACAACAGAAAGAAATATTCCGGTGAAGCACACATTAGAAAAACATGGGACTCCAATGATGAGGATGCGGATGATGACAATGGTCATGTAGCAACCATGGCCGTTCACAAGACCTCATCAAGCAAGACTCTCTTCTCAAATCTCAACAAAGAGAAAGAAGTCAACCACAAGTGCTTCATGGCAAAGGAGAGCAAATGCAAGGTATCATCACAATCTTCCCCCTCTCCCAAATATACCTCTAGTGATGATGATGATGATGATAATGAATTTGAACCCTTACTCAAAGGGTTAAGTAAAAATGCTCTCTACAAAATTAAAAAGCTTGTGGAGGAATTGGAAGAACGAGATGAGATTCTTGAGAAACAAGAAGACTTGCTCATCCTTGAAAAGGAGAGAAACCTTGAGCTTGAGAATCTCTTAAAACTTGAGCAAAATAAGAATGAGGAGTTAGACCAAGAACTTGCCAAAAGCAAGGAGATTATTACTAGTCTTAAGGACTCAAATGTTGCTCTTCAAGGCGAAGCGAACATGTTCTCTTAAAAAAGGAACATGAGAAAATTAAAGTGCAATTTGATGTCCTTTGGTCTACTAAACCCTCTTCTCCCTCAAGTGCACCTCAATCTTCCGAAGCCTCCACAAGTCAAGGATGTGCTAGGTGCTACAATGTTGATATTGATGCTTGTACTACTAATGTCAAATTGGTTAAAGATTTGAAAAAGAAAGTTGAAGGTTTAAAGAGCCAAGAACAACCAAAGAAGAAATCAAGTGATAAGGAAAAGGTTGAGTATGCAAAAGGTGTATACACAAACACTCGACGCCCTCACATCATGGATGGCATTGGCTTCAAGCATGGTGCAAAACACAATGCTAGAGAGGTGAAAAATGGAAAGGAATTCCTAAAGTTCACCAAAGGAGGCACATACACAAAGAAGCAAGAAGAGCCCAAAGTCACTAATGATTTCTCTTATAATTACAATGCTAATGCTTCTAGAGTGAATTCCATACTTGACACTTATGTGCTAATGAGAAATAAGTATTGAAATGTTTTTGCCAAATATTTTGGGCCACGCAACAAGCGTCCAAAGGCTTGTGTGTGGGTGCCCAAGGCACTTGTGACTAATGTAAAAGGACCCAAGAAAATTTGGGTACCTAAAACCAAGGCTTAATTTGTGTTGTAGGACTACTCCTCCGGCGGATCAAGTTGGGTGGTTGACAGTGGATGCACAAATCACATGACCGGAAACAAGAGTATGTTCAACACTTTACAAGAAAGTGATTCAAATTCATGGATCACTTTCGGTGACAATAGCAAAGGAAAAGTCTTGAGAAGTGGTAACATTTCTATTTCTCCCAAGCATTCTCTTTCTAAGGTTTTGCTTGTTGACAATGTTGACTTCAATTTGTTGTCTATCTCACAACTTTGTGGGATGGGTTACAATTGCTTGTTCAACGATGAGGGTCTGACCGTCTCTAAGAGAAGTGATGGCTCGCTCGCTTTTAAAGGTGTGCTAAAAGGGAAGCTTTATGTTGTGGATTTCTCCTCAAATGAAGCGGAACTTGATACATGCTTGATAGCGAAAGCTAACATGGGTTGGCTATGGCATCGAAGGCTTGCCCATGTTGGTATGAGAAATCTTCACAAGCTCCAAAAAGGGAGCCACATCCTTGGACTAACCAATGTTGTGTTTGAGAAAGATAGACCTTGTGGAGCATGTCAAGACGGAAAGCAAGTTGGAGCTCCACATCCCGCCAAGAATGTGATGACTACAAAAAAGCCATTGGAATTACTTCACATGGATTTATTTAGTCCAATTGCCTACATTAGCATTGGCGGTAACAAATATGGTTTAGTAATTGTTGATGATTTTACTCGTTTCACTTGGGTATTCTTTTTGCATGACAAAAGTGAAACACAAGGAGTATTAAAGAAATTCTTGAGAAGGGCTCAAAATGAATTTGAGTTGAAAGTCAAGAGGATAAGAAGTGATAACGGGACGGAGTTCAAGAACACTCAAGTGGAGGAGTTTTTTGAAGAAGAAGGCATCAAGCATGAATTTTTGGCACCCTATACTCCACAATCAAATGGGGTGGCCGAAAGAAAGAACCGCACACTTATTGAGATGGCAAGAACAATGCTTGACGAATACAAGACCTCTGACCGCTTTTGGGCCGAAGCCATCAACACAGACGTTCATGCCACCAACCGACTCTATCTTCATCGAATCTTGAAGAAAATATCTTATGAGCTTCTCACCAGTAACAAACCCAATGTATCTTATTTTCGTGTCTTTGGGAGCAAATGCTTTGCACTTAACAAAAGGGCAAGGTCATCAAAGTTTGCCCCTAAAGCTTATGAATGCATCTTTCTTGGTTATGACCCAAATTTGTGCGCTTACCGTGTTTTCAACAAGGACTCCGGTTGTGTTGAGATCACAAGTGACGTGCAATTTGATGAAACTAATGGCTCTCAAGTGGAGCAAGTTGATCTTGATGTGCTAGATGATGATGAGGCTCCATGTGATGCATTGAGAAGAATGGCCATAGGTGATGTTCGACCACATGATCCAAGTGATGATCAAGTTGATCCATCTTCAAATGAAGCTTCTCCACCCACACAAGATGATGATCAAGATCATGACGATAGCAATGATCAAGGGGGAGTAGATGAAGAAGATGGAGATGATACAAGACCACAAGTCGCACATCCAAGAGTACATCAAAGTGTGCAACGAGATCACCCCGTAGACAACATTCTTAGTGACATTGAAAAAGGGGTAACAACTAGATCATGCATTGCTACATTTTGTGAACATTACTCCTTTGTGTCTTCTTTTGAGCCATTTAAGGTAGAAGATGCACTACTTGATCCGGATTGGGTATTGGCTATGCAAGAGGAGTTGAACAATTTTGAAAGAAATGAAATATGGACCTTGGTAGAAAGACCAAAGCAAAACGTTGTGGGCACCAAGTGGGTGTTTTGCAATAAACAAGATAAGCATGGTGTGGTGACAAGGAACAAGGCGAGGCTAGTGGCAAAAGGTTATTCACAAGATGAAGGTTTGGATTTCGATGAAACTTTTGCTCCCGTAGCTAGGCTTGAATCAATTCGAATATTACTTGCCTATGCTACTCACCATGATTTCAAGCTATATCAAATGAATGTGAAAAGTGCCTTCCTCAACGGGCCAATCAAGGAGGAAGTGTATGTGGAGCAACCACCCGGCTTTGAAGATGAAAAATATCCTAACCATGTATTTAAACTCAAAAAGGCGCTCTATGGGCTTAAGCAAGCTCCTAGAGCATGGTATGAATGCCTTAGAGATTTTCTCATTAATCATGGTTTTAAAATTGGCAAAGCCGACTCCACACTCTTCACAAGAAGAGTTGATGATGATATATTTGTGTGCCAAATTTATGTCGAGGACATAATCTTTGGTTCTACTAACAAAGCTTTTTGTGATGAGTTTAGTTCTATCATGACCAAAAGGTTTGAGATGTCTATGATGGGTGAATTATCATTCTTCCTCGGTTTTCAAGTGAAGCAACTCGAGGAAAGGACATTCATAAGTCAAACAAAGTATACTCAAGATATTCTTAAAAAGTTTGACATGAAGAACGCCAAGCCCATCAAGACGCCCATGGCCACAAATGGGCACCTCGACCTTGACATGGGAGGTAAAGCGGTGGAACAAAAGGTATATCGCTCCATGATTGGATCTTTGCTTTACCTTTGTGCATCTAGGCCCGATATCATGCTTAGTGTGTGTATGTGTACAAGGTTTCAAGCTGCTCCTAAAGAATGCCATTTAAGGGTTGTTAAAAGAATTATGCGATATTTGGTTTATACTCCCAACCTAGGGCTTTGGTATCCAAAGGGCTCCGCATTTAAGCTCATTGGTTATTCCGATGCCGATTATGCGGGGTGTAAGGTTGATAGGAAGAGCACGTCCGGGACATGCCAATTCTTGGGTAGGTCACTTGTATCATGGTCATCCAAGAAACAAAATTCCGTTGCTCTTTTCACAGCCGAAGCAGAGTATGTTGTAGCCGATAGTTGTTGTGCACAACTTCTATGGATGCGACAAACTCTAAAGGACTTTGGTTACACTATGAACAAAGTTCTCCTCCTATGTGACAATGAGAGTGCCATAAAAATAGTCAATAACCCCATTGATCACAACTGCACAAAGCACATAGATATTAGACACCATTTCTTGAGAGATCATACCATCAAAGGGGATATCTTGATTAGTCATGTGCGCACCGATAAACAATTGGCCGATATATTCACCAAGCCACTAGATCAGAAAAGATTTTGTGAGCTTAGGAATGAGCTAAATATCATTGATTCTAGGAATGTGGCTTGAAAGGTTGCACATCTCTTGTGGTATAGGATAGATGTTTGCAAAACAAAATGATTGAAAAATATTGATTGTTTCCCCCTTTTTAAAATTTTTTTTGGAGTTGATCTTTGGATCTTGTTGATTTGGATGTGACCATTGTTGGATTGGTTGTTTGTGGCTGGTCTCATTCAATGAAACACTCTTTGAAAATCTTGTCCAAACTGATCAACAAGATCTCCTATGCAAAGGATAAATTCTGCACATTTTTGTGCTCTCTGTTCTGCCAGTAGCCGGACTAAGACGGCCCTGTTAGTGTCTTAGTCCGGGTCTGTCTATTCCTACGGGCTTCAGTCAGAAGCCGGACTAGGACGCCAACCCTAGCGTCTTAGTCCGGCGTCGGGTGTTCACTTATAACCGTTGGGGACTTACCTCTTCGATCAACCCTCTTCCATTCTCTTCCCCAACTCGACTCCTCTCTCTCCCCAAATAGTAACCCGGCGACTCCAAGCACTCCTCCGACGATCTCTCTCTCCCTCCATTAACGGGACCAGGTTTTTGGGGGAAAAGGCTCCTTGGGGCGCGGTCAAGTCCGGGACCCCATCATTTTTGAGCTCTCCTCTTCTTCCCTCAAGGTACCTAGGGTTTCCTCCCTTGTCTCTTCTAATCCCAAGATGCCCTAGGATTTTTCTTGAAATGTAGATGGCATAGATGACTCCTATGACATCATTTTTGTACCTAGTACCTCATATGATTAGGGGACGCCGATTGGTTGCTTTAGTAGCATGGTTAGGGGTCGGCTCTGTCAGGAGCCGGACTAGGATGGCACAGACCCGTCCAAGTCCGGGTACTAATGGTAAAAACCCTTGATTTATGCTTCAATCAACACACCATTTACTGTAGAACCCACTGGCTGCTTGTGACAACAAATTTTGGAGAACTTTCTGTCAGGGCCCGGTCTAGGCCATCTCCTACGGCGTCTTAGTCCAGCTTCTGATAGAAAGGTCTCCACTGGTTTGGTGTTGTGAGTATCTTTTGACCTCGCCTATCCATTGGTCCTTATGTATCATGTTTATATCCCTCAGGAACCATGGCCGGTGATGAAGGCAAGGGCAAGGGCAAGAAACGTGCAGATATGGCCGGCTATCAACATCGTCCTAGAGCCAAGTCCGCCCGTGGTGGTAGCAGCAGCAGTGCAGCAACCGGGAATGTTTTATTGCAGTCCAGATATGATGATGTGATCGAGGAACAGCCGGTTGCAGATGTCCCACAACAGCAGCAGCAGCAGCCACCCCCTCAGGGGGAGATTGGACCTCTTGTCATGGCACCGCCGGTTCAAGACCCCACCAATCCAAGGCGTGTCAAGGACTACACTAAGGATGTACCTGTAGCATCGAGCTTAAGGAATGTTGATCCATATGCTTTGCCCAAGGAATCTCCTGATCCTCGTTTTAGGAGCCATTTCCATGCGGATTTCTACTCCTCCGCCTATCTCCACAAGGTGACTCCTATCATTGAGGCTCAGTGGGTGGATTGGGATTACATGGAAAGGAAAGGCACTCAGGAATTTCTTGAAGTGATAGAGGCTTGCAACCACCATGGGGTGTATGACCTCATGGCCCTTCAATATCCATGGAACAAAGAGGTCATCACTTAGTTCTTCTCCACTGTCTATTTCACCACTCATAGTAGCAACCCAAAGATGACATGGATGACCAATGGTGAGAGTTACTCAGTCACCTACAAAAGGTTTGCTTCCATTCTTGGTCTCCAACAATGCCTCAAGTACTCCAAGCGTATTCATGAGGAGACAGTGATGAGCCCGGATGACATGTTTTTCATGTATGAGAGAGGCGTTGCAGCAGCTCCTCCAAATGTTCATGGTTTTCTTCCATTCTTCACGGCTCTTAACCGTTGTGTGTGGAAGACCCTTGGCCCGCGTGATGGAGATGCATCTTTTGTTCCCACCAACTTGAGGAACTTGCTAGCTAGACTTCACTGGAAGCCAAAATTCAATGCTTTTGACTTTATTTGGGAGGAAATCTATAACATATCCATTACTCCTGCTCGGTCTTGCTGCTATGGCCCATACATCATGAAGATGATTGAAGAAGTCAGCGAGATCACCTTTGTCAAGGATGTGCCTCACAAGCCATTGAGGCCTCAAAAGCCCGTTTCCTTGATTTCTTCCCGGTCTACTCGAGGTGAGAGTTCTAGTTCAGCTGCTCCATCTTCTTCTCGAGGAAGCAAAACTCTCTTCAAGTTCCTCTCCACCTTGTTTTGTCTTGGGCGTGATACTAACTTGGCGATAGCACAAGAAAGGAAAGAAAGGAAGAAAAATACAAGGACTCTCAAGCAACTATCAGCCTATCATAATTTCACTCCAGCTCGTTCTCCACCGGATTCCAATGACAATGACTCTCCTCCACGTCACTATCCTCATCCCGCTCTTTCCTTCACTAGGGAAGACCACGAGTACTTTGGTATCACCGAAAGGGACATTGAGGAGGCCACCGGTGCGGTTGGTGAGAGTGAAGGTGAGAGTGATGGAGATGGCAATGGCCATGAAGATGATGAGGGTGAGCCAAGTGGGAGTGAGTATGTTGGAAGCGGTTGATCATGCTCTTTGACCATTCTTTTTCTTTTTTGGTGTCTTGATGCCAAAAGGGGAGAAGAAAACTTCTAGTTGAGCATGGACTATCTTTGTTTTTGAAAACTTGTATTGTTTAAGACTATGTGTTGTATGGATGTTATGTGGTGTGCCTTCCTCTTGTTGTCATTTGGTTATGTAAGACCTTGTAAGACCTATTTGTGATCATTGTGTAATGACTATGTTCTATGGATGATATGTTGATGGATGATGTTTGTTGGCTATGTGTTTTTGCTCTTGTGTTATTCATTCACTCTTGTATATCAATTGATCACACTTGTTAGGCACCCCAAGGTTGCAATGAATATATGAATGAGCTCTCAAAATTGATGTCTTAATATGCATATGAATTGTTGTTGTTTGATTCATTGATGCATAAATTTAGGGGGAGCTCTACATATATTCGTTGGAATAAAATTCATTTTATCTCATATGTAAGCTTTAATTGGTTGTCATCAATCACCAAAAAGGGGGAGATTGAAAGTGCATCTAGGCCCCCGTGTGGGTTTTGGTTGATTAATGATGAACAATTAAATGACTAATTACATTTTCTAAGTGTATGAGCAGGGCGAATACTTCATGCATCAAAGATGACCCCTCAAAATGAAAAGGAAAAAGAAAGAAGGCAACCGACGACTCTTAATTTTAATTCTCACTTTTTGAGTTCATAGGTGTGCCGTACTATCAAGAGGGATACAAGAAAGAAAGTGGTGAAATTAACCAAGTGCTACTAACTTTTAACATCATATTGCATTCCCACACCAATATTTCTTTCTCCCCTCTCTGGAACCCGGACTAGGCCGGATTAGGCCGGACTAGGCCGGCTGGGGCCGAAACAGAACCAGTTCTAGAATTGCTCAGGCCAGACTAAGACGCCGAAATCCGGACTAAGCCGGGAACCAGGGGAGGCCGGACTAAGACGGCAACAGCCGGACTAAGACGGGACAGGGTCCTTCCAGAAACCTTTTCCTCAGGAAGCTGGCTGATCCAGACTAGGTCGGGATTTTCCGGACTAGTCCGGGTCACTAACACTTAGCCATTTTTAGGGGTCGGCTGAGCCTCCGTGTAACTTTTGGAACTCCAGGGCCGGACTAGTCCGGCCCCCAATACCGGACTAAGCTGGGTCCCTGACACCCCAACGACTCTTTTACTTCCCCCGACTATAAATACAACCCTTCGTCCCCAAAGCACGGTTGACCACTCCATTGAGCTGAAAAATAGATTTGAGCACTCAAGAGCTTCTCCAACTCTCCCCCAAGCTTGCTACTCTGATTCTTGAGGGATTGAGAGGAGATTTGTGAGGATTTAAGTGAGCCACCTCATATTGCATTGAAGCACTTCGGTTTCTCTTCACCATTGGTATTGCTTGTGTTTGTTACTCTTGAGGATTCATCTCCTAGACGGTTAGGTGTCACCCGGGGCTCCCAAGCTTGTGGTTGAAGACCCGGGAAGTTTGTATTGCCCTCCTTGCAAAGGATTAATAGTGGAAAACCGAGCTTGACCTTTGTGGTTGCTTGGAAGAGGTTCTAGGGTTGAGAGCAACCCGGTCCTTTGTGGACTCCTCAACGGAGACGTAGGTTTCTTTGTGGGACTGAACTTCGATGAACAATTACTTGTGTCTTGTGTGCTTGTTGTTGTTCATATCCTTATTTATGCTACATTGTTGTCTCTCTCCAATATTACTTGTGTAGCTTGTTCTCTAGCTTTATTGAACTGTTTTATGGTTCCTTATATTTGCTACTAGCTGTCTCTAAGCCTTGCAATATTTGTTGTTACTCAGAATTCGATCTAGAGCTTGTTTTATTATCTGTCGTGTGCAGGATCCGGACTTAAACGCTAACCCTAGCGGACTAAGATGCCAGCCCGGATTTAGACGCCAACACTTGCGTCTTAGTCCGGCCCCTGTCAGAACTAATTATTTTAATTAGTGGTTTTCAGAAGAATTTGCCTATTCACCCCCCTCCCCCCCCCCCCCCCCCTCCCCCCCCTCTAGGCAACTTTCAGATATCTTCTTGAGTAAGCAGATCATAGAACATGCAACACAGCTAAGCAGTTCAACGTGTGTATCTTCTGCTGCAGCTGCAGCCTTGCTGGTATGCCTGTTACAAAATAGATCAATTGTTGTTGTGTGCCTAATCCTAGTAATTACGTTTTATGCTAACTTTTTACTTGCAGCAATTGCAAATGATGCTTCCAAGTGTATCACAAAGGAGGATGAGTTGATGTTAGAATTGTTGAGTCGCCGGTTTGACCCCTCTGAGACAGTCAAGTTCTGCAATATGATTCGACGATCTGCCTCAAATCTTATGCTTTGCAAAGGTTCTGGATCTGATGTTAATGCTGCTGCTGGTGCCATGTTGGTCTGTTCTTTGCGTAAATAAACTGATATTTGCTTAACTTTTGGTGTCTATTCTTTTTATGCTGACAAGCGAATTATAACCAATTGCAAAAACAATTTTAAATGGTATTGAAAAGGAGGCTGCGTGGATTCTTGATGTGCTTGAAAGAGATTATTCGGAGGCGTATTATGAGTATTTGGTTTCTAATAAGATCCGGCAACAAACAGCAACTGCTTTGACCAAGCTTGAACAAGAACTTGCCTGTCAAACTGATGGAACTGATGGGAGTGACACTCGTAAAGGGTATGATCTAAAAATAGTTAACATTTTGTTTCTCTTCATGCAAATATTGTTACACCACATTATCGACTTTTTTTCTCTTCCTTCAATTCCAATAGGGTCAGTACTTCTGGAGATCTGGATTGTGAAGGATCTGGTTCAATGGGAAGCTCTAAAGGGGATATGAATAAGCACTCTGAAATGAACAGAAATACAACAGGGGACAAGCTACCAAGGAACAAGACTGTTCAGACAATAGTGACGAACCAAGGTCGAAGCATTAAAGAAATCTGCATCATTACGCTGATTCATTATTTATTGTCATGCAGAAGTTCCTACTGACATGCATTGTTTGTTAATTGATTGGTTTGACAGTGTCTGATGACTAGGACCTTGACGGGAAGCCTTTGTAGTCAATTGAGCTGCCTAAGGTCAGTGGAATCACAGATGAAATGTTTCAGTCTTACATATCGAGTATCATATGTAGCACTCCCTCCATTCCAAATTATACAACATTCTAGCCTTCTTATTTTTTCTCAAATTATATGACACCCTGGCATCCTAATGCACATTTCTCTCTTTTCAATATATCTCTATCTCTATCTCTCTCGTTTCTTGTGCAGCACATCTTTTCATCCCTCCTTAATTCTTGTGCCAAGAGCCAAAACGTCATATAATGTTGAATGGAGGGGGTAGTTATGAAGTGCTGGTTGTCTTGCAAACATAAGCACTGTTCAGTCCTGGTGCCATTTTTGTGTTTTTGCAATTATTGTGCTGCACATTTTTTGAGTTAACTTGTTACATTCATGCAATTTTAATTTTCTGGTTATAACTTATATGTCTGGTATGATTTCATTCTATGGTAATTTTCCTGCAGGAAGTAATGCAGTATGGAACAAGGATTGTTACTTGTGGCGATGAAGCCATGTTACTATAAAGTACTAGTACCGTATGCTAGTTTACTGGCCATGGATCTGAATATTGTTGCAGTGAAGTACTAGCATTGTTTTCTGGATTTATTTTGAACTCCTGTTTTATTTTTCTGGGGCCAAGTTTGTCTTAATATTCCGTTGTAACAATGTGATTTGATGCTAAGTTTGAACTATGTTGTGTTGGCTTGTTGCAGTTAACTGGCAGTACATTATTTTGAAGTAGGGTATAACTAGCAGTACAATATTTTGTGCGTAAAATTAAAATTCAACTCAATCTTAAATAGTTATGATTAATTGATAAAT
Organism: Eleusine coracana subsp. coracana; assembly: GCA_032690845.1. Lineage (NCBI taxonomy): Eukaryota > Viridiplantae > Streptophyta > Magnoliopsida > Poales > Poaceae > Eleusine > Eleusine coracana. The sequence goes on from CM064426.1 coordinate 5,819,577, forward strand.
GCATAAACTTCTTGATCATTATTTGCCATTGGAATATAATTTCCCTCTACGTGATGCCGTGAATATTGTTGGATTCGTGAATGGTGAGATGTGGAAAGAACTGTAATGCATGAGAACCCCTTTTGTTTTTTTAGTGAGCTTCCCGTTAACTGTTAGTGATAAGTTCAGAGCAGCGCTCTACACAAGCTTTCTCTGGCAGAGCATTAATTATGCCGCATGTATATGTATCGGAGGGGCTGGGAGGAGCGGTCCAGCGTGGCGGCGGCGCTGAGATGGCTCCCTGCAAAAAAGCAAGGCTGGTGTGTTTATGTTTCGTCTTTATTAAAAATAGAGAGTTGTAGAGAGACAATTGAGACTCCGTGGTAATAGAATGGTTGTTCTTTATTAATGATAATAGGTATAATTTATAGTTAGGGGAAGAGTAGAAGCCAAGTAATTAACGTGTTTACACTATAGATGTGTTTACACTATAGTCTATGGTGTATGACATGATTAGTCAATAATCCGTCATATGGATTTATAACACTCTCTCTTGATCAATCGATCGTCATCGTATACCATCTTATAGCTCCTCCAAAAACCCTATGGGAAAAAAGTGAGGAGTTACAGAGTAATATGCTGTGAAAATTCCTTAAACCCAATGGAAAAATCAGGAGAAAATGATACAACATATATTGTATATTGTCTCGTTATAAACTCAAATGAGAAAGACCCAAGCGAGTTTAGAGACAATATTATGTCATATGATATCACCCTTCAAAAACCCTAGAAGGGAAAAATCAGAAGATATGATATACACTTATATTAATATTGCATCATTAAAAACATTTCTTGAGAAATCATGTAGGAAAACTCACGAAGGAAAAAGAGTGTAATATGATGTTCGTATAAGTTACTATTCAGAAGGATACTCCTCCTGAACATTGATAATCTGTGAGTGAATTACATGATTTTTCAAATATTTTATCAATTCAATATATTATAGTACATGAGGATAAAACAAATATGAGTAATGCATTTAATGGTATTGCTTTTTTGTAACCTGTTGCATCTAAGCAATACAAGAGACACTATCTCGCGGATAGTGGCAGATGGTTCAATGGAACCATTACTACATAAATAATATAGTTAATTATTCTTCAATCTAATATGCACAATATGTGATGTTTGGAATGATATGTGAAAGTAGCCATGAGAATATAGTAGATCCTCACGTAAAGACCACTTCACCATGAAATCAGTCAATGTATATATGTCATGCATATTTTACCATGGTCATGTCTTAATAGAATCACCAAGACCTTATGTGCCCTAAGGATGAATATCCTCTTTGACTCTTGTCTAATGGCATGTAGAGTAGCGTTTTAAGCTAGTAAGCTAATGAGCGATTTGATGACACTTTTCATCAACAATCCGATAGGTGAATACAATTGCATTAATACTCAGAATTGGACGAGACCAAAAATATTGGATGAATATGGTAGTCTAATATCATTTGATATTAAAATAAATATCGATTGAATATTAGTTGACTGATTAATGACATTCCAGATGGAATGTGCTCAAGTTTGAAAAGTTAAGTCTAATTTGGATTTACCCAAATTATTCATCTCAAATTTTGTCATTGCTTTGTTGTATGTTCTTTGGAGATGATTCAAAATCCAAATGAGACTTCACAGTGAACACACAAAGCAATTTTGAGCTTTCTTTCAGTGGAAAAAACTCTCTAGTTAGTTGTACCATAACAACTTAACAATTTTGAGTCATCGAATGACTCTAACGATACATAATATCATCGCGATTTGAATTTGGATTCTAATGTCTGAATCTATCCAAATTTTTAATCTGCCAATAATCATAAATATAGGAACATAATTTTCACACATCCAGAGTCTCTGCATGGACCCATATGCTACAATGCTTCGCCTTTGCACCACCTATAGTAATAAATATTCTATTATGTTTCCACATGGAATATGATAGGAGGAAAATATATCACTTCTCTCTCTATGAGCAAAAGCATTATCCATAATTACCATCTATGGTTCAATCATTTTGAGTAGTGAGGTACTCTACCTAGAATATTGGTCTCGATCCAATATAGAGTAATCTTGAGGAGAAATATATCGATATTTTGTAGTTTTTATATTGATTCAATGGAACCAACAAAATTTATGAAAATATTATCCTTGATGCACTTGAAACGGTTCTATGAATGTAAATTGATTAGAAAATCAAGCTACTGATACTACAAATTAAGATGGATGGTTTATGGAGAGAGGCAGGCGAGAAGACACGTGTTCTGCGAGGGCTGTCAGGGCATTCTCATTGAGTTGTTAAATATAGATTACTGACAAAACCCAATCCATACCCCTCCCTCTGAATGATGAGACGAATCTATTAAAACTAATTAGATCATAATTAGATAATTTAATGCTACAATAAACATCTCTTAATGATGATTTAATTAAACTTAATAAATTTGTCACGCTGATGCGTATTTAACTCTGTAATTAGTTTTATATCTAATATATATTTAATAATCATATATAGCATTTTAATGATTGATGTGACCTCACTAAAATTTAGACCCAAAAAAACAAACACACCCATTGTCTGATGTCTCCGTTGAGACAACCACCACCAGAAGCATTTGATTCCATTTGATGTACAGAAGGAGCATTGCGCCTGTAATATCCCCAGAGGTCTTTCTTGTATCATGACCAAGAATTCATAAGATAGTATGGCAGTATACTATACCATCCACATGCCCTCTTCAGAAGATCAGTGCAGGAAAGCGAGCAAAAAAAAAAGCTCTATCAAAGAAAACGAAATTAACATTTAATTACAGAGGGAGCAATAAAATGACATAGAAAGGGAATTGGACTTACGCGGATCTGAATAAAAATGTCATGGTGTCACTGTAGTATACTGCCTAGTTGAACAACTCCGATTCCAGTTGTTCTAATAAGGTGAGCACACCATTATTTTTTAAAAAAAATAGGATGAGCACAGCACACACAGCTATTGCCATAAATCTAACAGGAATCCTTTTATCCAATCGACTGAAAACGTCGGTCCCTTTCAGTCGATAGTTTAACAATAACTAATATTGTTATTTATTTCTTTTATTCTTTTTATTCTTTATTTATTTATAGAATTATTTGCATTAATTAGTATTATGTATAGACTAGAGAAAAATTTTGTTTTTTATATTCATTGGATCTAGATCTAAGGATCAAAAGTGTTGATTGAAAGAAATCCCTATTTTCAATTGACTGAAAATAAGACACTCCCTAAATCTAACTTAACCAGCCTATCTGGGTGGTCAACAATCTCAGACGGTGGTGGTACCGACAGACCAATCTTTCTGGCTGCCTTCAGGGTAGAGCAGATGATGAAGCCATTAGGAAGAACAAGAGGAATAATAAAACTGGTCTTCAGTCTGGTGTCACTGCAATGTACTCGGACACTGAGGCAGACCATACCGAAGATGCATAGCTCTATATCAAATAAAAACTGTGAAAGACGATTAGCACATTTTCCAAAGTCCACCAAAATCGCGAAGCTTCGGATGAAAGGAGCTAAAGTGCTAAACAATTATCAAAGGCAAACAAAATTGAGATCAATCCATCCATGATCCATATACAATCACTCAGGTTGTTAAATTCAAGCATTTGATTTGCTAAATTTTCACTGGTCCAACAAATCTCACAACATACACAGGGCCATTAGAATGAATAGAAAGAAATTAATGGTATTTTCATCAGGTAAGCCCTGATCGATACAGAAACATTCAGGCTGCAACTAAGGAATGCGGAATCAAACAACATGAGACACAAACGCAGAGTGTCAGATCACTCAAATCCCCAACCCACCACACCCAACGAATCAATCGAATCCGAACCACTCATCACCAAAATTCACAATTCTTCCTCAGGACTTCTTGAAGCTGGTGGCGATGGGCACGATGACGAGAAGGACGAGGAGCAGCAGGATGATGAAGCCGATGCAGAGGCACCTCCGACTGCTGCGCTGGTACTCCTTGGCCTTGCCCAGCTCCTTGTTGCCGCCCTGCACGTAGTGCGAGGCGTTGGCGACGTGGCTCTCGATGTCGTCAAGTTTCTCTCCCTGCGTCTCCACCATGACGGCCATGTCGAGGAACACCTGGTGGAGCTCGAGGAGGCTGCGCTCCACCTCGCGCGCGGCGTCGTGGCGGTCCTGGATCTCGTGCAGCGCGGCGAGCACGGCACCCTTGCCGTGCTCCGCGACGGCGGCGCTCATGAGCTCCTCGCCGCGGCCGTCGGAGATGATGCGCTCGATCACCTCCTCCTCGGGAACCTCTCCCGTGAGCGCGTAGTAGCGGCGCTCGACGGTCTCCTTGTACTCAGACATCATTCGCTGCCGCAGCGCCTGGAAGTCGAGCATGAGGTCCTTGAGCTTCTTCCGGAGCCCCGCGGTGACGGCGGTGCGGGTGCGGTCAAGCGGCGTGCCCTCGCGGCATCCCGCGGAGAGCCTCCGCTGCGCGGCGTTGGCGCGGTCCATGGACTCGAGCCTGGAGCGGATGTCGCGGGCGCGGCGGAGCACGGCGATGATGTCGGCGTTGACGCGGCCGCGGTGCGCGCGCAGGGCGTCGGGCTGGTGAAGCGACTTGCCCTCCTCGTTGGAGGCGTGGAGGCGGTCCAGCGAGTCGCGGATGGCCGCCATCTCCGCCTTCACCACCTCCGCCTCCTGGAAGAAACCCCGCAGGCGCTCGTCCGTGACGCCGCCCGCCGCCCCCTCCGGAAGTTCGATCCCGTCGCCCCCCGCCTCCAGATCCTTCATCGCCGCCTTCTTCAGATCGACGTAGCTCATGAAGGACTTGGTCATGAGGTCGTTCATGGCGCCGATCTCTGGATCGCCTTGCCTCTTCTCTCTCTGTGTTAGGGTTTCGCGGCAGTGGAATTCGCGGACACGAGTGGGTTTGCGTTGGGGAAGAGAGGCGAGAAGATGGGGAAGGCTTTGGGAGGGGAAAGACGAAAGAGCCGTTGGGAGAGAGCCGTTGGCTAGACAATTTGGAACCGTCGGTGGGCTTGATCAATTTGGCATCCAATGGGTGGTTGTCTCCACTACAAATTAATACCGTTTCCATTGGCGTCTTCCATTTTCTTTTTTCTTTCTCCCTTTTCCCCTCTTCCAGGCCACTCAAAAGGACCAGAATACCCTCTGCGTCGGATAACTGGATAAGGCCATTGTGCAAATTCAACTAGTTTTCCTAAAAAAACTACATTTCCAAGTTAGTATAACTGGATAATGCTGCTGATTTATACAATTTCGGATTCTATAACGATGACCAGGAATATACAGATTAAGCATGTTTGTGCAGAACCTCGCCAAGTAAAGTAAGGAATATACAGACTGATCATGAGACACCTTGGCATTCTCTCTGGTGCGTGGCTCTTATCATCTTCATCCAGGAACAGATGCATGAAGTAAGTCAAAATTGTTTGTTCTGTTGCGGCAGTGCCTTGAATGTGCACTACTGCATTCACCAACTATCTTAATCAGATCTTAATGGCGAAGGACTTATCTCTCATTTCTTCAACAAATTTCTATCATTTGAGCTACTTGCTCGTGCTCTTTCATCAGTATCATTTTTTCTTATAGGGCTCACGCCCTTGCTAACCCTCTCTCTGATTTATGTAAGGTTTGGTCATTTCAAAATCCTGAGAAAATTGCTATTATCTTTCTGGTTTCATTCATATGAGACCAAGAGACTTACATAGTTAGGTGTTAGGTATCTTGATTTATAGAAGCAGATTAGCAGAATACCCAAAAATTGACAACACTACCCATGCTTGAGTATGCATTCATGATATAAGTGACAAAATAATGACTTACAAAACTATAGCTAATATCTATTGAGCACGTTCTTATAAAACTATATATATATTAGCTTGGATTTGGTAGTCTAAAAATTCCTAGCCATTTCACACAAAAGATCAGTCAAATGAAAACAGAAGTGTTGTAGAACTCCCATGTAGTTGGCCCACCTACTCAGTGTGATGTATGGAGAAAATAGAAGTAAAGTAGAAGCAAATGGATGGAGGTTAGAGGAGGGGAGAAAGGGCAGAATCAGCAAGAGACAGGAGACAGCCTTCCTACCTGTTTTTCGTTCCTCACTTTCTCCCTTCAAAGTAAACGTGGCTAATAATTGTTCCTGAAACTGTATATGCGTAGAGGAGAGGAGGAAGAATGAAGGAAACCTAAGAAAGCTCCCTATCACCTTCTCTTTCCACCAAATACTTCTTGGTAGGCTCCTTTAAGTCTTCATTCACCCCTGGTCACTACCTACTCAAAAGAATACAAGACCGGATAGGGAGAGGGTTGGGAGGAGACAGAGGTGCTGCCAAGAGGCTTGTGGTGGTCAAGAAGATGAAATGGGTCTTGGCCATTGCTATTCTTGCTGCTGCTGCTGCTGCAGTGTTGTTTAATGGATCTGAAGCACAGGAGGTGAAGCAAACAGAGAGGACCTCAGGTGCGGAAGGCTTTCTTCTCCTTGTGTCATTTCCTTCTTGCTTTTGATCCTAACTAGATTCTATACTTCTGCAAGGAGTAAAACCTCCACTCGACAAATAATCCAAGGCTTGAATTAAGTTACAAAATGAAAACAAGTTTCTGTCCAAAGGGATTATGATGAATTTCCGTGTGAACTAAAGAAATGATTAGCTCTATTAGCTTGAAGATGATATTAGTAATAGGAAATACCCACATTCTATTTTCTCCTTTGCTTCATTAATGAAGGTGAAAATATAATTCAAGTATATGAAGCTACATAATGCCCAAAACTCTTTTTTTTTTTAACTCCCAATACCCAGAACTTGGTCAAAAAAAAATGATCATTTTTGTGTTGCTAGTGAGGCACACTCTCTATTTTTTAGATACAGTCATAGTTACTGCCTATTTCTGGCTAAAAATCAATCCTAGTCCTTAGCCGCACTTCATTGAGTGTTACTGCATCACTCTCTATTTTTTAGATACAATCATAGTTACTGCCTATTTCTGGCTAAAAATCAATCCTAGTCCTTAGCCGCACTTCATTGAGTGTTACTGCATAGTTGATAAACAGTTTGTCCATAGTTTCATAACTAAAATAAGACTAAAAGTTTCAAGTGCAGCGGATACTCTACAATATGTACAGGATAGATTTTTTGAAACGCAACTCACCTCCATGTTTCAGCCATTGTGTGATATCAAATACTGGTTCTCAGTCATAAAATCAGTTAAAACGAATTAGGAATTTCAGGACATTGCACTACCATGATATGAAAGTTCAGTTCTATCATATGCTTAATGTTTTTTATGACATCAATTTGTCAGACACGAACAATGGAGAAAATTTAGCTCCTAATCTCCTGGCGAATAACAAGAAAGGGAGTGGTTAACACTTTTGGTGTTTTGGCACGGTTTGCCCTATAAATCTGGATCTGGGCATGAACTGAAAAAAAATAATTGTTTATTTTGAAAACTCAAAATAACAAGAATCTGCAGATCAAAAGCAATCCCTACATGATTATTTAATGTATCTAACAGTTGGTTTCACCCCTTTCCAATATCCAGATATTACAATTCACAGACGATTGCAGAACACATGACGATGTCTCTTGCAATGTGATAACAATTATGCATTTCACCACTTGCAAATGCTAAAAGTCCTCACAGGCAAAATGCCGAACAGATATGAGACATAACAGACATTCCTTTGACGAGATAAATTGCATCAAACTCACTACAGAGCTTGGAAGGGCACTCACACTCTGGACCGGCGGAGACCCAACGCAATGTCCACGCTCAAGTGGTACATGGCTGCGGCCATCTGCCTTCCTGCGCCGGCACAGCTGTCCCCGTCCAAGGCTGTGCCTGCACATAGCAAGGAAAGGAAGTGGTTGATGGCAAGGAAAACAGACACATCCCTGGTACCTGCGGCTCCCCGGACAGCTAGGCGCATACCGGACCGCTCATGGTAGTGTGAGTGACAGGACCAGGACGCACAGTCTGCTAGGCCATGCGCGCCGCAGGAGAATCGAGCGGATCCGCACCCGTAGCTTCACCTCCATCACTGCCTACCCCTGACTCCTCCCTCGGAGAGCCTGGAGCTCGTGGCGTGAAATTCTACGGTCGCCGCCTCCATCCCTCAAGATTGAATCGAGAAACGAGCCCTCAAGCCGGCGGGGCAATATCGAGGCGGCAGCCGGCGACGCCGGCCGGCCGGCCAGTCGCGGCGGCTTGGTTCGGACGTCCTCGAAGTCAATCTGGACCGCTCACTTCGATTCCAACGGCAGCTCTACCTCACTCGAAAATATTTCAGAAAACCACCAAGTTTGGATTGCGACTAATAATCACGATCCAAATATTTATATAAACACTTTGATTTGGATCACGATTAATAGTTGCAATACAAATATTTACAAAAACACCCTCAGTTTAGATTGTAATTAATAACCATGATTCAAATATTTGCAGAAACAACCGTAATTTGGATCGTGATTAATGATGGCGATCCAAATATTTCCGAATACCCCTACACCTTACAAAATGTTGACAGAGTAGTCCTTCCAGCTCTTCCTCTCCGTTGTGTCCCCGTCGGCTCCGCCGACTCCGGCGACGGCCACGGCCGAATCCTCGGGGCGAATCGGATCCTGCTCCCCTCCGATCATCTCGTACCTATGTGCCGCCAGATCTTCCCTGTGCGAGTGCCCTCCCACCCCATCTCTTGCTCCTCCAGCAGGTCGCGCTGCTATCCTTGCTCCAGCCATATCAGTCGTTGGCGTCCTCCATTGCCATGTTCCTGTATGAGTCCAATCCTCCCCCCATAATATCTTCAAGGATCCCAGTCGAGTTGTTCGGCGACTGAGGGCCTCCCGTCAGTCTCTCCGCCGTCGCCAGCTCCTCCAATTGGACGGCACGGTTCATGTCGAGATTTGAGTAAATTGCAGAAATGTGCCGGTTTTGTTCCCCTATAGCGACAGAAAACCTCAAATTTCTAGCCTCGGAAACAAGAAAAAAAATCAACAGAAAGAAATCACTAACCATCACGGTGTACCAATTATTTTGAGCAAATGCAGATACAGGTACTGAAGCAGAGTGTCAAAAAGCTCTGAGGTCTGAGCCTGCAAATGGCGCGTCCTGACTCTTGTGTTTGCCCATCAACGAAACTGCAGGCCGCACCGGCGACGTGCTGGAAGACGACCCGACGGGGCGGCTCAAGGTCTACGTGTACGACCTCCCAAGCAAGTACAACACGGAGCTGGTGGAGAAGGACCCGCGGTGCCTGACCCACATGTTCGCCACGGAGGTGTTCGTGCACCGCTCCCTCCTCTCCAGCCCCGTCCGCACCCTCGACCCGGACGAAGCCGACTGGTTCTTCGCGCCCGTGTACACCACCTGCGACCTGACCCCGTCGGGCCACCCGATGCCGTTCGACTCCCCGCGGATGATGCGCAGCGCGATTAAGCTGATCGCCGACCAGTGGCCGTACTGGAACCGGTCCGAGGGCGCCGACCACTTCTTCGTCGCGCCGCACGACTTCGGCGCCTGCTTCCACTTCAAGGAGGAGAAGGCTGTGGAGCGTGGCGTGCTGCCCGTGCTACGGCGAGCCACGCTGGTCCAGACGTTTGGGCAGAGGAACCACGCGTGCCTCATGGACGGGTCCATCACCGTGCCGCCGTACGCGCCGCCGGGGAAGATGCGGGACCAGGTCATCCCGCCGGGTACGCCGCGCTCCATCTTCGCCTACTTCCGCGGCCTCTTCTACGACACCACCAACGACCCCGAGGGCGGCTACTACGCAAGGTACAATCAATAATGTTGAATTGCTGATCCCTGATGATGATTGATGAATGACGAATTGACGATGATGAATGCGTGCAGGGGTGCGCGCGCGTCGGTGTGGGAGAACTTCAAGAACAACCCGCTGTTCGACATCTCCATGGACCACCCGACGACCTACTACCAGGACCTGCAGCGGGCCGTGTTCTGCCTGTGCCCGCTGGGGTGGGCGCCGTGGAGCCCGCGGCTGGTGGAGGCCGTGGTGTTCGGCTGCGTGCCGGTGATCGTGGCCGACGACATCGTGCTGCCCTTCGCGGACGCCATTCCCTGGGAGGAGATCGCCCTGTTCGTGGCCGAGGAGGACGTCCCGAGGCTGGACACCATCCTCGCGTCCGTCCCGCCGGAGGCCGTGCTCAGGAAGCAGCGCCTGCTCGCCAGCCCGGCCATGAAGCGCGCCGTGCTGTTCCCGCAGCCGCCGGAGCCCGGGGACGCGTTCCACCAGATACTCAACGGGCTCGCGCGGGAGCTGCCCCACGGCGATGACGTCTTCTTGAAGCCCGGGCAGACGGTCCTCAACTGGACGGAAGGCCCGCCGGGGGACCTTGAACCTTGGAAAGGCGACGACATTTAAATTACCAGGACCATGCGTAGGCCAAATATATAGATTTTGTATGTCAACGCTGCCGATAGATTTGATACAAAAACCTGGTTTAATTTACTAGGGCCAATGGCCTAAGAACACGCAATTTACTGATAGTCTTAAATCCCCTGTATCATTGCGTTAGAATAGATAATGGGGAAAAAAAATCAGGTATTGTAGCCTTGTATAGTACTCCATTACAATATTGATGTTGTTTACGACATGACATTTGTACTACCTATGACTTAGTTATTCTTAGCTGAACGACAAGATTTTCGGAATATAGAGTAGTATATGTGAATATCACAATCGAACAATTACAGTGCTTTCACTTTTTAAAGTCTAAGTTCACATACCATTACCCTCAGATTTGCCAATATGAACTGCAAATATTTCAAAAAAAAAAAAATGGACTGCAAAAATCCTGCAACGACCATTTTTGCTTGTCTGCAATTAACAACGTCGAACAAAGTAGGCCACACATGTCAATGATCAAAAGGCTCCAGTTGTCCATCAGTTCCCAGAGACACTGTTACAGGCAACATCTTCATCTGTGTGCAGACTACACCGTATTCCACACATTCGTGAGAAGGGAACATTTGACTCAAGGTAGCACGCCAGATGGTACAATCACTCTTTGCGCCACCTCATCAGTTGGCAGAATCTTTGAAAAATAAAAATACAAGATTCAGAACCTTTGGGTCATAACTATGAGCTCAAAGCATGAACCTCGACTAGCTCATTGATCAACAGGGCTGCAACCTGTGGGAAGCCAACGGCATTCCTACATTGGCATGATTAGACGAGGGCGCTAATTTATACAGTTTCTTATGCTGCAACAACAAACAAGAATCTAGCGAATAAGCGTGCAATGTACAACTGTGACTTTGGGGCAAACTACGTGGGTACAACCTCGCCCAGCGAGGGAGATGCGTCGTCATCAGGCACCTCAGCACCCTTTGCCGGTGCTTGGCTCTTATTCTCCTCATCTTGGAAACCCTGCTTGAAGAGGTCGTAGTTGGTTGGTTCTGCTGCCTTGAATGGGCGTTCTCCTAGTACCCTAGTCAGATCGTCCTGGTGGAGAACTTCCTTCTCGAGCAGTAATTCTGCAATTTGCGCTACTTGCTCCTTGTGCTCTGTTATGAGTTCGACTGTTTTCTTATAGGCCTTGCCAACCCATTCTCTAACCTCATCATCAATGATGGATGCTGTCTGGTTGCTGTAAGGTTTCGACATTTCAAAACCATCATCCCTCTGAGGGAAGGATAGAAGTCCAACCTTTTCACTGAAACCATACACAGCAACCTGTGCATATGTCATTTTGGTAACCTTCTCTAGGTCATTTTGAGCACCAGTTGATATTTTTCCAATCAAAACCTGAAATAAAGCATGTTAGAGAAAGAATATGTGGTTATAATGTTATATTGCAAAAGATTTGACACAGATCCATGACTAAATGGACACAACAGCATTAGGTATTGATGTAGCACTTTGTGTTTTCCAATAACAAATTTAGATGTTTATCTATGTTTAATCATTTGAAAATAGTTAACCAATTTGACTAAATGTGATGATGCATGTCCACATTTAATCATCGTAGATATTACACAAGCAGAGCAGAAGGAAAAAAAATACAACAGCATTTCTGGTTCAGCTCATGGGCAATCCAAGAATTTTTACCAAACTGTGATAACATTGGCCATATTCACGATGACATCTAAGTGGTGAATATCAATCTAGAAGACTACAATGGTATCTAATACAAGTCAAAAATTACTGATGACTAATTTTATTCAACCCTAAATTGGCTAAAACGCAGAAATGACAGGGCAGTGTCCATTGAATCCTGGCTATTTAGCATAAATGACCAGCTAAAAGAAGATATAAGAAAACATTGTACCTCCTCTGCAGCTCGGCCGCCTAATGTCATACATGTCATATCAAAAAGCTGCTCCTTTGTCATCAAAAGATTTTCACTTGGGACATACTGTGCAAATCCTAAAGCAGCTGTTCCACGGGGAACAATTGTGACCTTTAGAAGTGGCTCTGCATGCTCCAAGAACCAACCAGCAACAGCATGTCCAGATTCATGGTAAGCAACAGTACGTCGCTCCAGTTTGCTAATGACCTGCAAAAGGATTAACACGTTCAGTAGTCAAGAAACAAAAAAAACTATATTTACATAAAACAATACTACAATAATAGCAAAAGAATTTACCTTATTTTTCTTCTCCAACCCACCAATAATCCTATCAATCGCAGACTCAAAATGCTGCATTGTAATCTGAGTTTGCTCATTTCTTGCAGCAATTAAAGCAGCTTCATTACAAACATTGGCAATGTCAGCTCCAGCAAAACCAGGTGTCAAAGCAGCCAGTCTTTGCGAATAAAACGAAGGTTCATTGTCTAGCTTAAGCTTTTGAAGGTAGATGCGGAATATTTGGTCACGACCCTTTATATCTGGTTTGTCAATTGATATCTGCCGATCAAATCTTCCTGGCCTAAGCAATGCCTTATCCAGGATGTCAGGTCTGTTTGTCCCCGCAAGAACAACAACACCAGAAGTTGTACCAAATCCATCCATCTCTACAAGCAGTTGATTCAAAGTACTCTCACGCTCATCATTTGAACCTGAAAAACCTCCACGTCCTCTCGCACGACCAATTGCATCGATCTCATCAATAAATACAATACTAGGTGCACACTGCCGAGCTTCTTGGAATAAGTTTCGCACCCTGGATGGTCCAACGCCAACAAACATTTCCATGAAATCTGAACCAGAAATAGACAAAAAGGGAACACCAGACTCTCCAGCTGTAGCTTTGGCAAGCAGGGTCTTCCCTGTCCCAGGAGGACCTACAAGGAGAGCGCCTTTAGGTATTTTAGCTCCCAACTCTTCGTACTTCTTGGGATTTTTAAGGAAATGCACAAACTCCATTATTTCTTGTTTAGCTTCATCACAACCAGCAACATCCTTAAAAAACACCTGCACCAATAGAAAAGCTGATGTTAGTGTAAAGAAGAAATAAACAAGATTTTCATGTAGCCTGCAAAACAGGCAACTGCAAGAAAAGAATAAGCTACATGGCTTTATCAGAGCTCAAGAATTTTTCTGTGCATGTAGAGAAAGGGGGTTGTACATTCTGATTGACACCTTTGCATAGCACGAATCAGAACGATAAGAAGGATGAAGCATAAAAAAAAGAGGAACAGACCTTATTTTTAGAGTTTTTGTCCATCTTTGTCACCGTAGCTTTTCCAATGTTGAAAATACCACCTCTTCCCTTCCCAGGACCACCTCCAATATTAAAACCACTCTGCATCCTTCTCCCCATCAAATATATCAGTCCAACAAGAAATGCTGTTGGAGCAAACCTCATCAGTTCTTGGAACCAATTTACTTCAGCAACATAAGTTACTGGGACAAAATTATGCGAATCAATTCCCAAAGCTTCCTGGGCTTCCTCTAGCTTCTCTTCAAAGGAATCAACACTACCAATGTTGAAGTAATATTTGCATCGGCTGGCACCAGGCCTGCCTGGAACATCACTGGTGGAAATATGGGTATCAGTATTTTGGCCTTGGTTTTTTGGCTGTGCTGTACTCCTGACATAGACCTTTGCCACTGATTTATTTGAAACAACAATGTGATCGACTAAACCAGGTTCTAATAACTTGTTCTTGAATTCTTGGAAGCTTATCTGCATATGTATGAAACACAAGATATTGTAATGGACCATCCAACTGCAGAATAAACTTTCAATATGCTAAATTAACAACAGATATATGTTAATCATGAAATCATTTTGTCCAAAACAAAAAATCAGTTATTCAAAACTAAATTGTTCCCAAGATTGCATTCATGTACAAAGGCAACAAAATCAACTACAAGCATGCATGATTAAAACTACTTAAGAACAGGATAGTAAGATAGATATGCCAGCACAAATTAACAGTCAAATAAACTTATCGCTGGGATGAGAAATTGTACAAAAGCAATGCTGCAATAAAAATAAAATAACATCAATTTTTTTTCACTCATCGATATAAACTAAATCTTGGAACATCATGATCATGTGCCACCTGCTACCTAGTGCATGCATCAGGTCAAAGCATCTAAAAGGGCGAAAGTGCAACTGTTTCTGCTGAGATCTCTCATGCCCATGACAAAAATCATATGGTTAAAGATGATCCTACTATTTCATACCGATTGTATCTACTATGAAAAACTAACCAATGTCACAAATTTGACTTGGGCTAGCAGTGGCCTTTCAAAGTCAACTTTTTTGTTGATACTTTCAGGACAGACCAATGCTACATGTTCTGAACAGAGAAATTTAACATCAAGTCTAATTTGTACACACTATAACAAAAAGAACAAAGGAAAAGAAACTTGCAGAACTATTTGCCAAAGATTTAGCAAAGTAGTGAACTGAAATTACCTCCTTCTGCTCAGATGTACCAGAAGACATGGATGAGAGCATCAGGCCAAGAATCAATAGAGGTGCCAGGAGATTTTGCAGATGTTTTGTAATAGTCTCCTGAAAGTTCCATTGACCTTCTGATTCGGATTCCTCTGCATGTCACAAAACCACAATTCCATCAGGGTGAAATGGTTAGAAGCACACCCAGTTCTAAAGCTAAGAATCTAAATGCAGTGTGCAACTGTAGATAATCCCTTGTCCAGTCCAGGCGAACAACCTAGTTTCTCATATAATAGCATAAATCATCTAAGGTACATGTAGGGTAGGGAAATAAGTAATCCAATGCGAAGTTGCCCATCTTATTCATCAAATACAAAAAATCACTAAGTCAATTTGCAGCCAGTGTACAAAAGATGTGATTGTCCACATCTTATAACATATAACATGTGATATCTCCAAACGACAATACACCACCGTCCTGATAGAAACAAATACAGCCACCGTCCTGACACAGACGAGAGAAGCACAGGGGAACACAGGAAAACTTACGCTTCGATTCAGACTTCTTACTCCCGTCTCCTTTCGGCACCTCCTTCTTGCCCTTCGGGTAGTAGTTCTCATAATCTAAAACCAAAAAAGCACAAAACATTTTTAGCACCCTAGCTACCAGACAGACCTAACAATGAGCAAAAGGAGGAAACATACTCTTCTTGGACCCGTCGGAGAAGAGCCGGCGGAACTGCGGGCTCGCCAGGAGGGCCCTCCAATCCATGGCCTTCCCCGCGGCGGGCCTACCCAGCGCCGCGGTGGCCGATGCCGCCGTCAGGTACCCGCGCACGAATCCAATCCCCACGCCATCCCCGCCGTGGACAGGCGGCGGCAGCGGCGGCGCGGGCGGCGAGCGGAGCCCGCCTAGCCCCCCGAGCTGGAAACCCTAAGAGAAACGGCGAAAAGTCAGGCCTCTGCCTCCCACCGGGACACGGCGGATGCGAGCGATAGGATGGGGGAGGAGTGGGAGGGGAGGCTCACCTGACGCGGGCGGGAGGAGCGCGCGGACCGGCTGACAGCGCGGGCAAGGGAGGAGAGCGCCATGTCTTCGTCGTCGTCAAGTCGGCGCCGTGCGCATGGGAGGGCCGGACCGGGCCGTACGGATCCGGGCAGCGAGTAGGGAAAGGGCGAAGGAGGAAGCGCTCCGGGTTCTGTTGGTGCCGCGTGAGGAGGGAGGGGTCTCGCCGCGGCGGCGACGAAGGGAAGTGTGGGGTGCGGCGCGGCGCGAGCGCGACCGTGGTTTCGGGGGGCGGGCGGCGCTCACGGGATCGGGTGGTCGCTTTCGGGGATGCTGTTGCGTGGCCTGGTTTCCACCGGGTTCACAGCAACCTACCCAAACCCAAGACGCGGCGAAACGGCTCAAGATCTTTTTTTGGAGATGGGCATGAGCTAATCCTGATCTGAAATCGTCCCGTTCCAAGCACAAAGTTACACACACTTCTCGTGTACAGCTGTTGTTTGTGAGACACAGTGAGAGTACGAAGATGTCGGCTTGGTCACGCTTGCAACATCAAAGACAAACGATCTTTGGAATAAATAAAAACATCAAAGGCAAAGCAGTGATCTGAAAGGCTATTGGGTGGATAATCGCAGTCCACGCGCTCTCTTGGGCTCTTGGCTCCTCCCATCGATCTTGTTTCCCAAGAAAGAAACGCTGGTGAATATAATTAAAGCGAAAAGGAACTAGTAGGACAGGTTTGAATGTTGATCCCGTCGGACGAAAATGATTTTTCAACTTGCGAGGAAATGGGATTCGCAAAGCAGTGACGTCAGCGCATCATGTACCCCGCGGCTTGTACGGTTCTATTCTATCTGATCAACGTCCTGGATGATGCTGGGCCGTGCAGCAGTTAGAGATTAATCACAAGCACAACAATCTGATAGATGATGCTGGGCCTATGCGCAGAAAATTGAATGGGCTAGTACGGCCATCGCATTGTTCCCTGGTTCCATCCATCGGCCATCGCCCACACTTCTGGCCCAACACAAAAATGTACTGTTATATGCTCCTATCTAAAATTAAATCCGTCTCAAAAAAATCTAAAATTAAATTAATTTCAAATATCATGAAGTAGCGAAGTAAGGGGGACTAAAAACTGCTCATGTGATGCTTGTTTGTTTAGTATACTCCTGTTGCTCCTCGCCATAGAAGATCCTATATCAGCTTGCACTCTGACTCTATTCTTTAACTTCCTCATGGAAAGTTTGCGTAGCCCATTTTACGTTTTCTTTGAAGGCACAAAAAAAGGTTTTCCAAAGATGGTCCAAACATAATGCCATGTACTATAACTCAAGCGTAACACCAGTGAGGTATCACTGTCATGCTTTCTTGCCTCCAGAGATCTCGCAGTCTGCAAGCCTGAAACATCTGCTGTTGTACCACTGTTGTCAGGGTATCACAAGTTCAGAATAACATCTGCCCTCCTGTCGGAGAAGAGAAGACGTCAACGTGCACGAAGATCCTCGGACGAGAAACATTCCCAGGCCAGGAGGCAGCAGGCTTTGCGGACAGCCGGTTTGGTGCGTTCGGTGGTTGCAGAGATCCGGCCAGACAGTTGGTAGCCTTCTCCGTTTCATGACATTGACACAACGTCGCATGGCTTTCCATTTCAGTTCACTGCTACTATGTTCCAAGCATTTCCGTTGGAAAAATTAACTGTATTACTGTGAGTACATACCCATAATCAGTTCATCAACCTCTCTTTGGTTGGCCAGGCATCCATGTCCTCAAACGTGAGGAATGCTCGGTGCATGGGTGATGCCGATAGGAACAGTTTGTGATTACTTTCAGGATAGATATGCTAGTAAACTTCATTCTGGTGTCGAACTGCTAGACTCCCTGGTTCAGAGCTTGTGATCCTAGACTGCATTCTTGATACGCTACACCGCGTGCGTCACTGCTGTCTGATGAACGAAAACAAATCTTCAAACCCATATCTGAAACTGCATGTAGCGCAAGTTTAATTTCATTTATCTGAAAAGAATAAATAATATCGTTCATCTGAAACAATCATTATAGTACGTATTCCTCTCTCTTAAAACAAAAAGGGAACGAATTTCTAGAACTCCGAGTATGCTCACAAACGAGGTGTAACTATCCAAGCTCTGCAGGCCGACCGCCGGCAGGTCGGGGGTAGTTCTCTCGGCGCTCTTTATCTGGACGATGGCAGCTATAATTCGCTCCAGCGATCATATCAGCCTTCTCCGTGAGTAACAGCAGCAGCGGTACATGATCTCTACTGATGGCAACTTAACACTGACCGGAAATTGTAGTTTAGTGGAGCGCTACGACTAACGAGCTAGGTTCCGACCGTAAAGCTTGGGCCTGACGCCTGAACCGTCGAGTTGGTCAGCTGCTAGTGCTAGTGATCTTCGATGCATGGCCACGAGAGGTGCAGCAACGCTCCCCAACCGCTCGCTCCATGACTCCAAACGCCGGCGGCCGGCCGGCTGGCGCACGAGGTCGGCTACACGATGCGTCGGCTTGAAGCCAGAGCAGAAGCGAACCGGCCTGCCGCGCGTTGCATCACAATTAACTGGGCCGTAACGTTTTGTCACATCGTAACCGACGTTGAATCCGGTTGATCTCATCGACCTGCATGCTAATCCTACCAGTATGTTGTGGAAATGGTATCTATCATATATTTTACCTTTTTTAAAAAATAAGTTTTTAGCTAGGGTGACAGAACCAAAGGCATATGTATTGTGCACTACTTGTGCATGTAGTTTTTCTCACATCAAGAAATGCTTGCCAGCAAACATCCCTTCTGAAACACTGTTAGGAAATATTAACATGCATGCAAAGGTTGTCCCACCTTAAAGCAATAGATTTAGTGTTCATTCAGATGTGTACTAGTTGTTGGTCCCCTAACCTCCATGGCCTCCCTTGGATACCAAGACAGACATAATGTGAGACTTTTGACAGGGCCCCAGCAAAAAGGATTTATCAGATCACAAGGTAGCATGCATATCCCAACCGGCAAAAAAGCAGGGAGCTCCACTGCAACAACTCAATGGCTCCAATTAAGCAACACTCAAGAAACCATAAAAACAATATTCAATTTAATTATTTCTGGTTATATATAATTGGAGAAAAGCGAGGCAGGAAAAGAAAAAAGAAGACATGGATTTGACCCTGGGTAAGGGGGGCATGGTTAGCTTCAGAAGTTCACAAAGAAAGGCAGAAAGCTGCTTGCAGATTGCAGCGGTGCTGCGACGCAACAGGACGGCAGAGAACTAGGAAATTGTCTTAATTAAGATAGAAAAAGGCAGCCACTGACGAGGAAAATGTTTTGGCACTGGTACTGAAGGTCCCATAAAGCTTTCACGCATGCCTCTTTCAGAAGTGATATTCTACCATATTATTACATTTTTTTCAGTTGGGGCACAACACAATTATGAGATTATCATGTGCAATTTACCAATGATTAATGCATGCGGCAGGGTAAGCACTGCAATGAAATGGGATTGTTTTGTCTATATTCGAACGACAGTGAGAATGATCCATGTGTTGATGGACCCGGTCGACCACCTTTGCATCCAGACGAGATGCGATTAGTCACTGTGGATCCATATATAGAATTTGCTCTAGATATAACGTTGCATGTCAGCAGGTCCATTCCAATTAACTGATTAGTAGTCTTAATGATGATGGTAACAACGAGTTCAGCAAATTCACTTGTTGTAGCTACGTGTAGGCTTAACTGAAACTCTACGCACCAGCGTGAAAACGAAATTGATATTTCAGCCGCCGTTCTGGTGAGGGCTAGCTAGCATCTACAGGCATTTAAGATGTTTCTAAACTGGAAGATAATCGCAACTTGCAACGATCGATGGGCGCAACCGCTCGCAGGCGAGGCGTCTTTCGATCGGGTCGCCGGAGCTAGAACAGAAAAAAGTAAGGAATGGCCCGGCGCCGAATTTTCTATGCGCGCGAGTACGTGTCCACCAACCCCAGCCAACCACTGTCACCCTGTGACCTCCTACCATGCACGGCACCGCCGGGAGTTTTGAGCACGCGCGTCCCGGCCGTTTAAATAGCCTGCTGTGCCACTCACCAGCTTCATCCTCGATCGGTTCATCTCTTGCTTGATCAGTGATCTTTCGATCGGAACGACTCACAATGGCCGGCGGTCGTCGTCCCCTGCGGTGCCTCTCCCCTGCGTGCCTCCTTCTCGCTGTCGCCGTCGTCCTCGCCATGCCGGGCCTCGCCGCCGCCCGCACTCGCCACTACACGTTCAATGTACGTTCCGTCGCCCATTTCTCATCAGCGATCAGCCCATGCCTCTGCCTGTAGCGTGTCTGGATAGTGGGTAATCAGAAGTAGCAAATAATTAATGGTGATTGTGCTTTTGCAGGTGACGATGGCCACGGTGACGCGGCTGTGCGTGACGAAGAGCATCCCCACGGTGAACGGGCAGTTCCCGGGCCCGAGGCTCGTCGTGCGGGAGGGCGACCGCCTCGTGGTGAACGTCCACAACAACATCAACAACAACGTCACCTTCCACTGGCACGGCGTCCGGCAGCTGCGTAGCGCGTGGGCCGACGGCCCGTCGTACATCACGCAGTGCCCGATCCGGCCGGGGCAGAGCTACACGTACCGGTTCCAGATCATCGGGCAACGCGGCACGCTGTGGTGGCACGCGCACTTCTCCTGGCTGCGCGCCACGCTGTACGGCCCGCTCGTCATCCTCCCGCCCGCCGGCGTACCGTACCCGTTCCCCAAGCCGTACAGGGAGGTGCCCCTCATGCTCGGTAAGCAGCATCATCAACATGTTGTTGCACCGCTAACAATCAGCACGATACCTTGACGCGTTTGAACGAACGAATCCTCACACGGCTCAAATTGAACGAACCTGCAGGCGAGTGGTTCAACGCGGACCCGGAGGCCGTGATCAAGCAGGCCCTGCGGTCCGGCGGCGGGCCCAACGTCTCCGACGCCTACACCTTCAACGGCCTGCCAGGCCCCACCTACAACTGCTCGGCCACCGACACGTTCAAGCTGAAGGTGAAGCCGGGGAAGACGTACATGCTCCGGCTCATCAACGCCGCGCTCAACGACGAGCTCTTCTTCGGCGTGGCCAACCACACGCTCACCGTTGTCCAGGCCGACGCCAGCTACGTCAAGCCGTTCTCCGCCGCCACGGTGGTCATCTCCCCCGGGCAGACCATGGACGTCCTCCTCACCGCCGCGTCAAACCCGGCCTCCCCGGCCTTCGCCATGGCCATCGCGCCCTACACCAACACGGTCGGCACGTTCGACAACACCACCGCCACGGCCGTGCTCGAGTACGCGCCCCAGCGCGCGGGTTCGCTCCGCGGCATCCCGACCCCGTCCCTCCCCGCGTACAACGACACGGGCGCCGTGACCAACTTCACGTCCAAGTTCCGGAGCCTGGCGAGCGCGGCGTACCCGGCGCGGGTTCCCCGGGCCGTGGACCGCCGGTTCTTCTTCGCGGTCGGGCTGGGCACGGACCCGTGCAAGGGCCGTCCGAACGGGACCACGTGCCAGGGCCCCAACGGCACGGCCCGGTTCGCGGCGTCCATGAACAACGTCTCCTTCGCCATGCCCCGCACCACCTCCCTCCTCACCGCCCACTACCAGCGCCGCTACGCCGGCGTGCTGGCCGCCAACTTCCCGGCCACCCCGCCGCGCCCGTTCAACTACACGGGGGTCCCGCCAAACAACACGTTCGTGAGCCACGGCACGCGGGTGGTGCCGCTGCGCTTCAACGCTAGCGTGGAGGTGGTGCTGCAGGACACCAGCATCCTGGCCGCAGAGAGCCACCCGCTGCACCTCCACGGCTACGACTTCTTCGTCGTCGGCACCGGGTTCGGGAACTACGACGCGGGCAAGGACACGGCGAGGTACAACCTGGTGGACCCAGTGCAGCGGAACACCATCAGCGTGCCCACCGGTGGGTGGGTGGCGATCAGGTTCGTCGCGGATAACCCCGGCGCGTGGATCATGCACTGCCACTTCGACGTGCACTTGAGCTGGGGGCTCGCCATGGCGTGGCTCGTGAACGACGGACCGTTGCCCAACCAGAAGCTGCCGCCGCCGCCGTCCGACTTGCCCAAATGCTGATAAGATGATGCATACTCTCTTCTGAGGCGGTTTTGATTAGAGCCCCTGGGAAAGCTCTGGTTCTGTGGTGGTGGTGGCCAGGGTTCCTGCTCGACGATGGTTTGCCCATTTTGTTGTGATGACGATGTCTGGATGTTGACGCTCTGTCTCTCGGGGATAGAAACAAAAGACCGATGTAAGAAATTCACATTCACGGGTGGTCGTGTGTGTTGTGTAATTGTTTTTTTGTAACAATTCTTTTCATTCAAGATTTTGCTTTCGATGGTGAACAAATTTGGTGTTAGTTGGCAGCAAAAGGACGATGTTATCCGTATGTAGTAGTCTCAGCAAAAGGACGATGTTACCCAACGCGGCGGTCCAGCCGAGACGAGCCGCAAAAGCCCCGTGCACCGCCCTTCTGTTGATGAACGCTCTCGAGGCGGGCACGACCATTGGCCGGGAGAGGAAGACGGCTGGCACGGGCGCACCCCAGTGGTCCATCCTACTGGCGCTGTGTATGTGTGCGATCGATGCGACGCGTCCCTCTCGCGCCCTGCTGCTAGCTGTTGATCCCTGCTCTGCGCGCACGGCACCAAAGTACACGTGAACTTTGACACGGCGCAGGGCATGCAAGTACAAGCCACGATTCAAGCGCTAGTAACAAAGTACGATTGGCTGCCCAAAGCCCTGCAGCGAAGGGAGGGCCCTACAGTGCACAGCACCGCGCTCCATGACGGCACGTTCTCCATCACGCGCCGAGAGCTCTCTGCTGCCACTTGGCCCGTCGTCTCGTCCCGCTCCGCTCCTCCCATTTCGTCCCGCTCGCATCAAGCGCGTGGCGCGTCTATACGACGAGCTCGATCCGAGTCGCGCGTGCACTGCGTCGTTCGTCTTCGTCCCATGGAGACGCGCGCCGATGAACAAGGCGCGCGCAGGTTGTGCATTTGCAAGAAGAGGAAATGGAAGGGAGGCGTCGCGGGGACGACGGAGCCAGCCAAAAGCGACGGCGGCGGCGGCGGCAAGAGCGGCGCGTGGTGCTTCGCCACCGGTGCGCGAGGCTGGTCCGGGAGCAGTGCGCGCGGCTCTACATCGCGCGCCGCTGCGTCACCATGCTGGCGTGCTGGCGGGACAGCTCCTGATCGACCTGAGGTAGATGGGGAGACAGGACATTTTCTTGGAGCATTTTGGGTGATGTGAGTATGTGACCTGTTACACGCACACGAAGTGTACTTATTATCTAGTAGGGCATGTGAACTTGACTGGAATATTTTAATCATTTTTTTTCCTAGAATATTTTGCTTGTTGTTTTGAAATCTATCATTTTTTTCACACGTGAACTCTGTGATATTGAGATTTATGAAGTCACAAGGATGTCTGTTATCGACAGACAGAGATCATTGACTCCTGCTACAAGGGTATTATTGGATAAATTTCATTCTTGATCTAACCAGTTGAGCTAGTTTGCGAGCATATTATACATAATAATTAAAGTTGCATCTTCATATTATTATTTGTCTTGTGAGATTCTTTTAGACTCGTAGCATGCTTAATCAACTTATTTATGAGGACGTGCAAATCCAAAGAAGAAGAAGAAGTTGCATCTCAAAGACAATAAAAGGCCAACACACCCCATAATCAAATGCTATTTGATTCGAGACATTATTATGGTTGGAATTTATAAATTCCAGAAAGCTGGACTTAGATTTTGTTAATTTCTTAGTCACATTTTAGGGTCATAGGATCTTGATTCAACCATCCATATTTTTCATTCACTTGTACGGAAATAATATTCTTTGAAAAATTAAAAATATTCTGCCAAAAACTAATTGTTTTAATAATACATTTTTATTGTTATTACAACAGTACATATATTTCTATTGTCCTAACAGTATATTTTTATTGTTCTGAAAATCCGACTAAGGCAAAAGCAAAAATTTCAGTTAACTGAGCAAATGTGGAAATATAAAGACAGGATGCCTCGAATCTTGGGCAGAATCTGGATAGCGACGCGGAATTTTTTGCTCTGCCGGTCTGCCCTCAGTACAAACCAATCTGGTTCTCCCCAAACGGATTCCTTCCCCTCCTCGCGGCGCAAGGCGAGGTCACCCAATCCGGCCTCCACTGCTCTCTACCGGAACCGGAAGGTCGGACCCCGAAATCTTGCCCCTCAAGCGAAGCACACCAGGTACTCATCGCTCGTAGTCCCCTGCCCCTCCACCCCTCGACCGCCCGGTGTAGAGATCCATCCGACCTGAGTCGTGAATTCCTAGCATGCTTTCTTGGACAGATTGCTTCATTTGCGTGATATCCGGATCGATTTTTTTCATGTTTAGGGAAGAAGGGACTGCAAAATAGTACTAAGTAGTGAGTGATGACTCTCAATTAATTAAATTATTCAATGTTTGATAGGATTAAACCCTTCGACTGTTGGGTCTCCTCCTGTCATTTCTTGCACTGGATCCTGTATTCCTGTGCCACAAAATTATCAGTGTGAGCTCCAATATGAGTTGCCGTTAAATTGGTTTCTAGTGGAAGAAGTCTGATTTATCCTTTTTGTGCCTAGTACTTTGATAAATCTTGCTTGGGATAAAAAGGCTTTGTTGTTGTTGTTGTTGTGCCTAGTACTTTGATAAATCTTGGTTATGCTAAGGAATTAGAATACTAGTAATCAGGTATCGTTCTTTCAGAATTTCATTGTGAAAGCAGGGCAATGGCAGAGACCATTGATTTAACAGGGGATGGAGGTGTTCTTAAGGCAGTGGTCAGGAAGGCAAAGGATGATGCTACAGCGCCGTCTGATAGCCTTCCCTTAGTTGATGGTATGCAATTCATCTATCACGCCTGAGCTAAGCATTGCCATACTCATTTTCTTTCTGACTTATTTTTGCTTGAAAAAATTGCTCACACACATGAATTGTCATAGGAGTTATTGTTTTCTTGGCCTTTTGTTTTGGTAAAATTTATTCATCCAGCTTCTTTGCGCTGATCTAACTGCAATTCACGTTTTGATGTTTGTCAAGAACTGCTTTTCTAGTTTGTCTTGTAGGCTATGAATAAACTCAGGTTTCAAATAAGAATATATCCAGAATACAACACATACAATTAGATAATCATTTACCTCTCTACATCATTCGCAGTTCATTATGAAGGATCACTTGCTGAAACCGGTGAAGTGTTTGACACCACTCATGAAGACAACTCAATTTTCTCATTTGAAGTTGGACAGGGGGCTGTAATTAAAGCATGGGATATAGCCTTAAGAACCATGAAGGTATTTTATGAGTAACCGTTCTAGTTTCTGGCTTGGTCTGATCATCTGTAATATGATTGACATATTGGAACACTGAAGGTTGGCGAGGTAGCAAAGATCACATGCAAGCCAGAATATGCATATGGAAGTGCGGGCGCACCACCGGAGATACCTCCCAAGTATCTTTCCTGTTTCAACTGTTGGATTCAAAATTAAGTTCTGTGATGGTGATAATGTTAGTAACTGGAGGAGTTTATCTTTGCAGTGCAACTCTAATTTTTGAGGTGGAGTTATTGGCTTGCAGACCGAGGAAAGGTTCAAGTCTGGGCAGTGTATCTGAAGAGAAAGCGAGGCTTGAGTAAGACATTTCCCATCTGTCTTATCTTTCTCAATAGTTGACACATAGTGAAAATTATAAACCATTTACTTCTAAAACTTTCATCCTCAAGTGAGTTTTTTTTATGAGAATATGATATGGAAAACCCAACTTGTATTTAAGTGTGATTTGTTAATTATATCAAAGGTGACATATCCAAGATTTATGTTATGATCATGGAGTAATAGATACATAATTTTCGGGCAGGGAACTTAAGAAGCAGCGTGAGCTAGCAGCCGCTACCAAAGAGGAAGAGAAGAGGAAGAGGGAGGAAGCAAAGGCTGCTGCCGCAGCCCGGGTGCAAGCAAAGCTTGACGCTAAGAAGGGCAAGGGCAAAGGAAAGGGGAAATAGATAACTAGTACTTTGTTACTGACAATCATAACCTAGAAAATAATCAGCCTGCGTCATCAACCTGGGTCACTTGCTGGCTACAGTGCTTGATGTAGCCATGCTTTACTTCTACCTGACACTGTTGCTGTACTGAAAAGAGAAAACAAGCATATCTGTCCTTGGTATCTGCAGTTCTGCACAAATCGGTCATATCTGATAACCTTTTCACATATGATGGTTTAGCTGCAAATTTATACCTGATTGTTTGAATTTAGTTCCTGGCTGGTGTTAAATAATATTCTTTAGCACTAATCTTTGCATCATAAAATTGCATCAAATTTAGCTAGAAATTGCTCAAATCCTAAACAACTACTTATAGTCTATAGAGCAATGGTCAGACGAGACAATGCTGTACATAAATGGCTGGCTCCCAACGAGAGAAGGTAATTATGTAAAAAAAAAAAATCCCTGGATCTGGTAAAATCCCAAGATCCGCTCTAACCTTCTAACCTGCAGTGTTGTGCTGCATCCTGTTTCTTCTCGCTTCTGTGACATACGCAAACTGCAAACTCAGAAAAAAGTCCGAGCAGGGCTTATGCAGCTCGGATGGCAGAGACTTTCATTACATCCATATATATAGTTCAGGTGTAACATTCAATCAGCACAAATGTACACAAAATCTTGGAAAATTGCTTTCATCACCTTTCACTACATTACATGGCTTTCGAACACGGTATCAACACAACTTTACAACAGAACTGCCACTGTCCAAACTCTGTATGCACAGCCTACTCCAGGTTATGAGCAAGCAACATCAAGTTTTCTCATCCAAGTATGTGAAGAATGAAAGAAACAACTAGGCTAACATTTTCATGTATGACTCGAGATAAGACACATGGAGAAATACTCCTGGGACCTCATGTATTGCAGAGTTACAAGACCTGGCCTGCCCAAATAAAAAATGGTTCAAAACAAAGACATTCAAGCAGCAGAATGGGAAGTCAGAGTTTCACAATTGAAAATCACCTATCGTGAATGTACTGCTATCTTCTGTAATCACATTGGTGGTGTAGACACTGGAATATCATAGGATGTACGATAGCGAAGGCCATTGCCTAAAGAATTCAATACTGGGCATAGCCAACAGAATATGTTAGGCCCAAGAACCTGTGGACAAAAAACAGGAAACATTGGAACATTACTGACAAGTGATGATAATGGCATCCTGGGGTGAAAAAGAAGCTACTCTGGTATATAAATATCCTACACTCCTGTTCTTACCATTTTATGTTTTAGGGGCTCGAAAGTGTTCATTTTATTTGATGCTGTAAGATTTGAAAAGGAGAGTTCTTCCTTGAAGCAATCTTACTCAGTTTCATATTTGTACTATAATTTACAAGACTCAACATTTTTTTCTCAACGGTCAGTGGGCGGTTTAGGTGACATACAGATGTAATTTGGTTGCACATTTTACTAGTGCCATACATACATCTTTTGTTACTTTTTTTTTCTAAATGAACAAACTGAAAGAAAGGACGGTAGTCAACCATAAATACACACAAATATATTCCATTACTGATACATACTACCTCCAGTTTGAAATTATATTGATGTTCAGATAGCTGCTTTAAACTAATTTAACACAAAAATTTCTGTCTGAATGTCAACAAAAGAAATATGGAGGGAGTACTAAATAGCCATCAAGTAATTCATTCTTCCCTTTGCAAAATATTGAAATGCTAATCATAACATGTCAAACAGCAAACGTTGAAAACAATCAATTCATGCTCTGTTCCTTTCTTATTCCTTCTTGTGGGCAGATGGGTTGACAAAATCAGATTCTAGCAAGGAAAAAAGTTCAGCCCAAATTTCATATCTTCAGATGGAAGATAAAAAAGTTGTCCTGAACATTGTTTCTCATGACAAAATACTTGATAATCCTTATTTTGCATTTAGAAATGAATGTGGATCATTTATGCTCTAAGAAACACACGGTATAGCAGCATAGACAGTTCTTACAGAAATAAGATTTCCGTAGACACCAAGGTCATATGGATGATGATAGAGATCTCCACACTTTTCTGCCAACCACATCGCTCTAACTCCTTCATGGTACTGTGAATCATTAATAACAACCATTGTCAAAACTTCCACAAACAATAGTGCGGCCCGGTATATCAAGGGAAATTTTATGTCACAGACCTCGATTGTAGTTTTATTCTGTACTATGAGGTAAACATGCCAACCCAAGAGCACTGCCAACGCCAAAGTTAAAGGGCAAAGAATGACCCCACAAATAATCTGCCAATTCGATAAGTTCCTCAAAAATCTTACTTTGATGGAATACTGACAATTGTTCAGAGTACTTACAAGCGATGTTCGAGTAGAATCACTGCCTGCCTGTTCATCTTTAGGAACACTGTGGATGACACTCCCTATAATCAGAATCTGAGATAACAATGAAAATATTTAATGCTATAATCCTCATAAAAATAGCCCTTGAGTATATTAAAGAAAAAAAGTACCATTGAATAGAAGCTTGCAACCACAGCATACAATACAAAGACCAAAAAAATCTTGTAATTTTCATGTCCAACACAGTTATTAATCCAAATACAGTGATGGTCCTGCAGATATGAAGGTGGTGAAAATGTGAACATGGAGAGATTATAAAAGGATGGCATCACAGAATTACTACTGGCAGTACCATTTTTAGAACACATCTCTTGCAAACACGACAATGGTGTGCACGTGGAGGTTTATAGTGGCAACATTTCTGGCAATATCTCAAATCACCACCCTGCAAAAGCAATGAAAAATATAACATGTTGTAATCACATTATCACAGGCAAATTAGAAACTATATTTGTCAGTTACCAGCGAAAAGAAGTATACTCCTAAAGTGAAGTGATAGGCTGGGTCAAGATTTTTGCACATATTAAAAGGCTGATGCATTCTGTTTATCTCAGCTTACACACTCCTTTTTTTTTGCAAGTCATTAAGTACTCCCTCCATTTTAAAATGTAGGGCAAGCTTTGAATATTTGTGATATCCAAGAGTGTAGACCACTAATGGATCATATCTTAATTTATCACGATACAAAATCATGACCATTGGAAAATAATTTTAAATAACAGTCAAATGGTTCCAATTTTCTATCATAAAATCTGTAAATTTATTACTCCGTCCATATTTCTTTTGTTGACATTCAGACAGGAAACTTCGTTTTAAGCTAACTCATTTGTCCGGAGATTAACAATTTCTGTCAGGAGGTAGTAATAAGTTTTATTGGTCAAAGTTTATTGAGTTTGAATCTTGAAAAGAATGCAAGCCCTAATTGAAATAGAGAGAGTACCACACTGTGTTTATTTGCAAAATTAATGTAAGGCACTAATTTCTTCCATTTCCAGAGAGAAGTTGTGTATTATCTGTTTATCTCCATTCAGTCACATCCATTTAAAGAAATGCAATGCAAGAAAGGACAACAAAGTAATGAATTAAATGCTTTGTAGGGTAGTACATAATAGGCTTTATTTTTCACAAAGACTCTTCCAAATGCATTGTATTGTATTGCTGGTATTAGTTTGTTGTTTTCTAGGCTTCTTAAAGCAACACATGTTTGCATATGTTGTTCTTTCTTTTCTTTGATTCCTCGTCATGTCACTAAAAAGTTCTAATATGGCACTCAATAAATGTGCATGATACTTTTCAATGGGAGTAATCCAAAACAATCAGCAGCGGCAGCTTCTCAATTCAGGGCCAGTTTGGTTTTTTTTTTCAGCTTAATTGATTAAGATTTAGATGCTCATAATATAGTATTTAACCAGTCTGACATTCAACTAATAAAAAAACTATAAATCATATTAGATCCACATACTCGGTGGAAGGTACAGGGGAACATTCGAATTCGTGAATGGCCTTCGTGAATTATCTACTTGCAAAACAGGTCCATCCTGCTCTCAGAGTCCAATTAGGCTGGACGGGACAATTTAACCCGAAATGATCCACATGAAGGAACCAAAAGTGCCTCCATTTGGCATTTTTTTCCTACATGTACGAACGTCACCACCCCGTAGATCCAAAACTCCACACCGACACAACCGGGGGACAAGGACAAAGCGCGAACGAACCTTGCGCTTGATCTCGTGGATGGCGCTCTCGGCGTCCTCAACGTCGGGCATGAAGTCCGGTGGCACGCGGCCGGGGTCCCTGCTAACGGCGACGGCGTAGGTGGCGACGCAGGCGGCGGCGAGCGCCGTGAACGCGGCGGCGTTGGCGACCCCCGCTGCGGTGGCGAGGCCCAGCCATCGCGCCACGGCCACGAACACCGTGGTGTAGTAGACGTACCCGATCGCCGCGAGCACCGAGAAGATGGGCAAGGTGAGGTATCCCGGCCGTCCCGCCATCGGCCCGAGCTCGAGCCCGAGCTAGAAGCTAGGCAGCCGCCTAGGGTTCCTCCTCCGGCCGGGGGCTGCGCATCGAGCCCGTCCGCGTGCGGGGGAGGCGGGCAAGCGGGTCGGGCGCGCGCACGCGGCGTCCGCTCCGCCCGTTAAAGGCAAGGAAGCCGCTCCGCTCGCTAGCTCTTGTTTGCCGCGGGAGCTAGGAGACGAGCGAGCAAGGCACGGGGACCCGAGAAATTGCAGTTCGGTGAGGAGAATGGCTAGTGCTGTTGACGTGGCGGGGGCCACGCGTGGTATTCATGGGTGTTCAGTGTTTTCTTTTTTATTTTTCGCTTTTGGGATTTGGCATCTTGCCATTACATACAAGGTTGATCATCGCGTGTGGTTAACTGAGAATTCGAGTGTAAACAACGGTGGCGTGAGATGGCTTGATTTGGCTGTGACGGCTTTGCGTGAGTGCAAAACTAGCTGACATAATTTCCTTTGATTAAAAGAAGTGTCCATTCTAGCGTTCGAGATCTGGGCCAAGATGAGGTGTTGGTTGCTTGTTCCAGCACATAACGTCACACTTCACATGCAATGATTTGCTTTGGGTCTGGGGGGACTATATTGTCGTGGTGCCTTTTTTTGGTAAGTTTGCTAACACGTTGTAGGTATGCCAAATAGAAAACGGGTGCATGTATACACATCATTAAATGGGGGAGAATTCTAGCGTAAACATAGTATTCAGTGTAATGGTGCAAACAAGAACTGCTGATCATCGAATCACGATCTAACAGCCTACAACTCTCTTTTTATTCTACTTAAACTAATTTACAGACCTCCCCCTAGAAAGATCCCATGTTTCATGAATATATCCTTGGACAGGTCTTCTTCCTCCTCTCTCTATCCCTCTCTCTCCTTCTTGACCAGTCATTGTTGAAAAGTAGCGTAAAAGAATTTTTCAGTTACCATATTGTAATCCATCAAGTGGCTTGATTCACTTCAATCATCCCATCAAGAAGCTAAACCAGTGTACTCTTTTTTGTTGAGAAGGAAAATCCTCCCTTAATTTATACTGCAATATTGTTTTTTTATTTGAAAGCAGTAGGAGAGGCTCCTACTGTGAAATATATATATATATATATATATATATATATATATATATATATATATATATATATATATATATATAGAGGCATTTTTTCTACTCCTAAGAGTAGCTACTCCCGCATGTATATCTCACAATCTAGAGAATATCATTACATACTTGATGTTTCTAAATGTAGTATGTAGTCATACTAGAGGGTATGTGGACATACTTACTTTTTTTTGTTGTGATATATGAAGTATGAAGACATACTTACTTTTATATAACAGTAAATGTGATATATGTTCATATGTTTATAACTTAAAGACTCTTTAAAAAAAATTTATGGTTATCACTCTTAAAAATCATGTTTTAAGTATGTGTATATACTCAAAATGATAAATGGGTATGAACACATACCCAAAGTGGTTTTTTCAACGTGGGAGTAACTACACTTGAGAGTAGAATGGAATTACTCTATATATATATATATATATATATATAGGAGGCATTTTTCCTACTCCCAGGAGTAGCTACTCCCGCATGTATATCTCACAATCTAGAGAGTATTATTACATACTTGATGTTTCTAAATGTAGTATGTAGTCATACTAGAGGGTATGTGGACATATTCACTTTTTTTTTGTTGTGATATATGAAGTATGAAGACATACTTACTTTTATATAACAGTAAATATGATATATGTTCATATGTTTATAACTTAAAGATCCTTCAAAAAAATTATGGTTATCACTCTCAAAAATCATGTTTTAAGTATGTGTATATACTCAAAATGATAAATGGGTATGAATACATACCCAAAGTGGTTTTTTGAACATGGGAGTAACTACACTTGGGAGTATAATGGAATTACCATATATATATATATATATATATATATATATATATATATATATATATATATATATATATATATATATATAAGAACAAAGAAAGAGTTATACAAGGTTAGAGGGCTAAAAGAAAAGAAAAGGCTACGTCAGCGTTGTTAGAAAAGGGACTAATCTATCATAATTACAGGTTCCATAAGCTGCTGCAGCCACGTCAGAATGTTATCTCTAGTTGCAGGTTTTGCTCTATGCACTTGCAGGTGCACTTCCTCCTTGAAAGCTTCCCACCACGACTGTAGGGTAGGTGTGACATTGTCAAAAACTACCTTGTTTCTCTGTTTTCAAATATGCCAAGCTGCTATGATAAAGATCTCGACGAAGTTGGGCATTGTGGATCTTCTTCTTGCTTCATGTATCATTTCAAAGAACTCCATTGTCGCGTTCCATTCGATCCCAATTTGGGCCCAGCACCCCAAGCTGAATGGGCACTCAAAGAAAAGATGGAATGTTGTTTCCTCTATTGGCTGGGCGCATGTTGCACAGTTGTAGTTGTTCCCTTGTAGTGGAGTTCTTTTCCTTCTCAGAATACTCCTTGCATTTAGCCTGTCCAGTAATAGTAACCATGTGAATATCTTGATTTTCTTTGAACATTTTGATTTCCAGATCCACTAGAATGGTGCTGGAGGTTTGATTGCCAGGAAAGGTATCATGTAGAATTTTGATGTCTTGTAGATTCCTGAGCCCTATATGTAATGCCATTCATCTTTCTGTTATCCCTGGTCATCTTTCTATTGTCCCTGGTTTTGAGATAGATGTTGCATGATGATGTTTAATTCTTGAAGTTCACTGTGAGCTTCAATACTCATTGGCAAGTAGAAATTGTCTTATATGGCCGAGTTTGCCATGTATGCAGCCACAGAAACTTTGATGTTCTTTGCATATGAATACAACCTGGGTAGTTGGTCATGGAGGTTATAATTATTCCATATGTCATTCCAGAGCATCACTATTGTCCCATCACCCACTTTGCATGTTGCTATCCCCCTGTAGTGATCTTTGAATGACATTATGTCTCTCCACCAGAAAGAACACCTTGATGTAGTTTCATGTGGTATCTGTCCATTAGGGTAATACGTGTGCCACACCAGATTGACCCATGGGATATCTCTTCTGTTGTAAAACTTGTCCAGGTGTTTCATGAGTAGGGCTTCGTTCTGCAACCTGAGGTTCTTTATGCCTAGTCCACCTTTCTCCTTGGGGATGATACATTTATTCCATGCTACCAGTGCTTTACCCCTAGAATCCATCTCTCTGCCTCTCTAGATTGCTGCCCTACACAGCTGATCAATATGATCCGCAACTGTGGCATGTATCTTGAGTGTACACATTGCATAGACCGGTATTGACCTGATAGCTGAGTTGATGTAAGTGACTCTTCCAGCTAGTGCTAAGAAAGTGCTGGTCGCTGAGAGCCTCCTTTCAATTTTGCTAACTATTGGGGCATGGTCCTCCACTGAGGGCTTTGTGGTACCTAGTGGTAGACCTAGATATGTAAATGGCATGGCCCCTACTGAGCACCCAAATGTTCCTGCAAGTAGTTGAACTTCTTCTGCACTGGTGTTGATGGGCACCATACAAGACTTCTGGAAGTTGACTTTCAGCCCAGTGGACATTGTGAAGGCGTGGAGAAGTCCTTTTAGGTTAAAGAGTTCCCTTTGTGATGCCTTCATGATTAATATTGTGTCATCTGCATATTACACTATAGGAAAGTCCTGCTCACTGGCGTTATGAAGTGGTACTATGAGGAGGCCGATGTTCTTTGCTTTGTTAACCACTGCCTGCAATAGGTCTGCTGCTAGAACAAATAGGAGGGGGGAGAGTGGGTCATCCTACCTGACTCCCCTTTTGTATTGGATTGTATTTCCTGGTACTCCATTGAGGAGTATTGACGTTGTGGCTGAGTTAAGGATACTTTGAACCCATCTGCTCCACCTGTCATGGAAACCCAATTGGTGCATCATTTCTATGATCACTGAATGTTCCACTGTGTCAAAGGCCTTTGCAAAATCTAGCTTTAGGATCACTATTTTCTCTTTGGACTGGTGGCATTGATATAAATACTCATAGGCCCAAGCAAGGCAGTCCTGGATGGACCTTGTCTTAATGAAGCCATATTGATTTCTGTGTATTAAAGGGATGATTATCTTTTGTAGTTTGTTAGCCATTAGCTTTGTTATGAGCTTGAGGACACAGTTTAACAGAGAGATTGGTCGGCAGTCATTCGCCATAATTGGTGCATTTGTGTGATGAAGGAGTTATTAATTGACTGCAGGTCTAATGTGTCGTTACAAAAGGCTTGACATAGCTCATAGAAGTCCCCCTTGATTATATGCCAGCACTTCTTTAAAAATATTCCATTGAAACCATCGGGCCCAGGTGATTTATCATTTGGCATCTCTTTAATCACTGCATCAATCTCCTCTATAGTGAAGGTTGTGCTCAGTACCTCTAGATTGTCATGCCTTGGGACCAGATCTTGGAGGTTAAATTGCATCCTTGGTTGCTCAGTACAACCCATTATGTCCTTGTACACTTGCAGTAGCAAGGCAGCCTTCTCGTGGTGTGATGTCCGAATTCTCCCATCTTCTGTCTCTATCTGTGTGATTGTGTTGATTCTATATCTTTCAGTGGTTGCTGCATGAAAGAATTTGGTATCTTCATCTCCCAGCTTAACCCACCTCACTGTAAATCGTTTCCTCCAATATTCATTTTGGTACTTCAGTAGCCTCATGATGTGCTTCTTGAGCAGCGTCCTAAAGTTCTTTTCCTGGATACGCATGGGTCTTTATTCTTCCAGCTTGTCCAAGTAGCCAGGACTATATTGCAATTTTTGATCAGCTTAGCTAGCTTAGAGATTGCTTTGCTCCAGATTTTGAGTTCCCTTCTGAGGTTTTTGAACTTTGCCACTATTTTTGCTGCCATGTTCTGCCCTCTCACTGGCCTATTCCATAAATTTTGCACTAGCTCATAGAACCCTGGGTGATCAACCCAATAATTCTTGAATCTAAATATTTTGGCTTGTGGGATGCTGATCCTAATCTGTATGTTGCACAAGATATGATCAGAGGTGGGCTTAGCCATAGGTAACATCAGGGTGTTTGGATATTCCAGTGCCCAATTAACTGATGCAAAACACCAGTCTAGCTGAACCAATAGAGGATCTTCCTGCATATTGCTCCATGTATATTGTTTGCCTTTGAGAGGTATCTCCATGAGCCCCATTGCATCTATGGTCTGATTGAAAGTGAGGACATCATTTATATTTCCTCCTTGTCTATTTCTGTTGTCTAGGGCTCTGTAGAAATTGAAGTCAACCATTAGTAACCAGTTGTCCTCTTCCTGTATTTCCAAGTTGCCAAGCCAAGTTATGAAGTCCTCTCTTTCTGCTCCTTGACATGGTCCATATACTGTTGTTAAGAAAAAGGTTTCTGCATTGTGGGCTGATGTTAGCTTCACTGTGACTGCAAACTTGAGGTTGTGAATCACCTGTCCTATGAACATGTTGCCTGCCCAACCAATTATAATCCCCCATGACTGGCCTTCTAATGGGTGATAGGCGAATTGGTTAAACCGTTTGGGAGCTCATTTCCTTATGTTGGAATGATCTTTGTGCTGCATTTTGGTTTCCTGTATACAATAGATGGCACAACCACTTTCATCAATTTTTGATCTCACTGCACGTTGTTTATCATCTGAATTTAACCCCCTGATATTCCAGTTCAAAATGTTCCAATTTCTTTTCTTGTGAGTTGTAGCGTTGCTGACTGTGCTACTGCTATTTTGTTGGTTTTGATCCATAAATCACAATTTGCTTTGTGGGGTCAGTTCTACCCCCTGGGAGTGAGATACGGCCTGTGCAGGGTCTTTCTCTCCCTGCTCAGTGACTTGGTCCTTCTCCACTAGCAGTAGCTCCTTGGCTACCTCCTTAGAAGACAGCCCATATTCCTCCATAGCCACTTTTTGAATTGCATGAATTGATATTGCAGGGAATGGTGTGAGGCTCTCACCAATGTCTTTAGTTGTTGGAAATTTTTTAGGTCCAGCAAACATATCGTGGGCAGATGTTACTGAGTTAGTAGCAAGGGAACAAACCTGTTACAGGCCTTCTATGTGGCTGCTGCTTTGCAATTGAGCAGGCTTGCTGCTCTGAGTGAGCACAAGTTTGTGTCCTTCATTGATTTCCTCCATTCTCGGGCTTCTCAAACCTTTTGTGGTGATTGGTGTTGGAGTTTTCCCCTGGGTCTTCCTCCTCTTGTTCTTATTCTTTCTCTGATATGTGATCTCAATGATCCTATTGTGAGCAAACTTGAACCGGGACAATTTTTTCCTGCAGTAGACTATAACCTTTCCTCTATCTCTCTCCCTTGTAATACCTTTCCCCTGCACTTTGGGTGCAATGTCTGTCAATGGAATTTGTTTAGTTCCGGCAGCTCCCATCTTCACAATTTGCATTGCCTCATTGCTTGTTGTATCTTCCTCTGCAGTTATCTGTTGTTGACCGTGCTGTTCTTGCTCGTGTTCATGGTCTTGGCCCCCATTGTGTTGCTGCAGACCCGGTGCTGATGCTGGTGGCAATATTTCAGGCCATTGTAAAGCTTCATGTTCTGGCATTGGTTCATGTGTTGCAGGTAGGCAATCTGGCCACTTATAGTCATATGCTGTGGGCAAATAATCTGGGAGCTGGAAGTCCTCTTGCATATGCGGCGCTTGGACATTTGGCAGTTGATCTTGGTCCATTGGCTATACAATATGCTGCTGCACCTGATGAGTTTCCACATGTTGCTCTGAACCAGCTTCCTGCATAAGAGAGTTGTGCACTGATGCTAAGAACACCTCTGAATGCTTGTCTTGATCAGGCTCTTGAGCTACAGGTGCCACAATTTCTGCTTGTTCCCATGCTGGCCATCCCTCCAGGTTTTGAGGCTATTGGTTGGGTTGCTCTGGGTTGATGGCAAAATTTGCCATTGTCGAGATGTTGTCGACCTCAACGGCAACGATCTGCTCTGCCCTAGTCATAATGAGCAGTTCAGCTTAGGGCGACGTTACTTCTTCTGTGACTAGGCACTCTGATGCGGGAGCATCGACCTTGACCGTAGATGCGTGGGTGCATGTTTCAATGGTGTTTGAAATGATGTTTGTGTTTTGGGGCTTTAACTTTCGCTGCCAAGCCTGTTTGCTCCCTAACCTCCTCCTAAAGCATGCACGGGCAATGTGGCCATAATTAAAGCAAGCTCTGCACCTTACCAAGCTCAAACAGTCTCTGACGAAGTGGCCTGGGCTGAGGCATCAAAAACAATTCAGGTTGAGAGTTGACCATTGGAAGGTTGATGCCATGACAACCTCCTCTAAGCGTGAGTCTGCCTTCAACAGGATTTCCGGCTAGAAACTAGGCTGCTCTGTTGCTCGTGGGGCTGACCCTGTCTTGACCCTGTTTGAAATTTGAAATTGGCTTCCTTGGAACGCCATGACAGCCGAGCTCGAAGAATAGGATGATCTATCTAGGTTGATTGAACAGTTGAAAGCTTCAAATTGGAGTGAGGTGACAGGCAAAGCAGGCTTGAACTTACTACATGGTGAACTCTGCTTCAAGGGGATGGCGAAGGACACTTTCTTGGCCATCTTCTTGCTCTGCTTGCTTGTGATGACCGTCCATTGGCCTTCCTCTTCCTTTTCCCAACTTGCTTTGTCTCTACACCAGTCTGCACCACCATCTCTCCAGAGGTGGAAATAGACATCAAAGTGTCGTGCGATCACACTGAAGCATCTAGGCCCGCTTTAGTGTATTGGTAATTAATGACGACCCTTATTTTTGACTAACTACGTTGTTGAGATAATTGTGGTTGTAGTCATAATAAGGAATGGAATGATGGACGAAGTGGTATACATATGGATGGCTCAAGGCAAAGGTATCTTGATAGGATTTTTCTGTTTTGCCGGTCACAAGGAGATTAGAGTTGAGTGACCGGATTATAGGTTAAATGCCGTACTATCAAGAGGGGTCGATGAGATGACCTTGAGTATCCATGGTTGCCACAAATGCTCAAAACCTATCGTTGTGAGTGGTTCGTTGAGAGACAGCTAAGGGATATAGAAAGGAGGGCTGGCAGAACGCTCCTGGCGGTCTGACCGTGGGGATCCATGGTCTGACCGTAGGTGCCTCCCAGAGACGGCCAGAGTAGTTGGTCCTCGGGTGGCTCGGGTGGTGGCCCGACGGTCTGACCGTCGGGATCCACGGTCTGACCGTGGATGCTCCCCAAAGACGGCCAGAGGATTGAGTTCTCTGGTGGCTTGGGAGATGGCCCGACGGTCTGACCGTCCCAAGCCACGGTCTGACCGCCGTCACTTGTCTGGTGTCAACAGAGAATTTGTTCTCGGGTGAAAGTTGAAAGTGTCCCGACGGTCTGACCGTGGGTAATGACGGTCTGACCGTCGGGCTCGTGCCAGAAGGAGTTTGAAAGTCAAAGTAGCCGTTGGGTTGTACGATGGTCCGACCGTGGGGAGTCACGGTCAGACCGTCCGGTGCACAGAAAGCTGTAACGGCTAGTTTTCAAAGGGTGGCCTATTTATACCTCCTCCATCCCGTGCATAGCAGCTCTCTTGGCCATTTGAATAGTATTGTACACCCTTTGGAGCTTATTCCTCTCTCACACAAAGTCCTAGTGGAAAGATTGCAAGTGTGTGAGTGTGAGTGCCCTAAACTTGAGTGAGTTGAGCATTGTGGCACTTGGGATCCTCAAGCAAGCGTCATCGACTTGTTACTCTTGAAGGTTGTCGCCTCCTAGACGGCTTGGAGGAGTCAAATCCGTGAGCCCTTCAAGAAGTGTGTGAAGGAGGCCCGGACTCTTGTGAGAGGTGCGGTGCTCGCCTCGCCGGAGTGGTGAAGAGCAACCCTAGTGGAATCGAGGTTTGGAGAGGTTCAAGGTATTGATTGTGTTATATCTCAAGTTGTTCTTTGTGAGCACTTCTTGGTGGTGGAGAAGTGGATACTTGAGGAGAGTAGCACATCATACGCTTGGATCCACCTCAACGTGGATTAGGGGTGATCGGCAAATCACCGATACCACGGGAAAATATCCTTTGTCTCTTGTCGTGTTGTTCTTTTGTTGTTTACATACTAGAAGTTGCATGATGTATGTCACCTAGGATTGTCAACCTACTTTAGTTCAAACCTAGGTTTAGTTGTCTTGTGCTTTGCTTTTATCCAATTGTCTTTAAATTCCGCAATTAGTCGGATAGTTAGCTTTTAATTTTTAATTCGGCTATTCACCCCCCCTCTAGCCGGGGTCCTTCGATCCTACACACACGACGAAGATTGTAAACCATGAAGCCTATCGCCTTTGACGCAACTGGGAAGCGGAAATGCCGCTCTGACTCACGACGGACATGAAAGCAAGTTGAGGTTCCCCCAAGAATGGAAAACAGAGATTGGCTGATCGTGGCTTCATCGAGTCGGAAGGTGTACCTTCGAAAGACTGCAAGCATGTAGAAACTTCCTTCTAGCGTCAATTTAGGAAAGTGCACTTGCATCCCTATGCGCGCCGCCACCAGTGCTTTGAACTACTTTCCATGTTCCGTGTCCCAATCTTGAGGCAGAGCTTGCAGACGGTCACCGGCCATGGCGGATTAGTGGCGTTGCAGAATAGGGGAGATGTGGTGGGAAGGAGGGCGTCCGGGCGGTGGGTTGAGAGATGGAGGACAGGTGGCGAGCTACGAGAGGGAGGGCGGGTGGCAAGCTGTGAGAAGGCCTGCAGATGCGAAGTGTCTAGGTTAAAGGTCGACGGGAGGAAAACAGCGGCATGGAAGGGGATGGCGGGTGCGGAGGCTAGCGTCGGAGAGGGAGGGAGCGGGAGCGGGTGCCGGGGCGAGGTTAGGGAGGTCGACAGGAGCTAACCGACGGCGGGGAGAGGGACGACGGACATAGTGGCTATCGTTGGCGTGGGGGGGGGGGAGCGAGAGCTGTCGCAGGGGCGCCATCTAGCACACTACATATCAGCGCAATGTTGTATTTCAAAAATCCAAATCACCAACCATGGATGGGGTTCTCAAGCATTACTCCACAAGATAAATCGAATTGTGGATTTAGGCGCAACCAACGAAGCTGGTGAAGGCTGGTGGCGGCATACTGTAGATGTGGTAATTCCGATGGCAAGGTTGAATCATGAAGGAGAACTCGCACAGAAAAAGAGCACAGTTGGGGCTAGGGAAGGAGAAGGAGAAACCCTAGCCACCAGACACCCCAATATGTCGGCCTTCATTTTTTTTTGAGACATTGACCTCCTGTTTCTGATCAAGAACAAGAGAGAGGAATAGAGAGAGGAGGAAGAAGACCCGTCCAAGGGTATATTTGTGAAATATGGGATCTTTCTAAGGGGTTGTCTGTAAATCAATTTAAGTATAGTAGAGGGAGAGTTGTAGGATGTTGGATCGCAATCCGATGGTGAATAGCTCTTATTTGTACCATTGCACTGAATACTATGTTTGCACTAGTAATTTAAGTATAATAGAGGGAGAGTTGTAGGCTGTTGGATCATGATCCGATGGTGAATAGCTCTTGTTTGTACCATTGCACTGAATACTACATTTGCATTCACCATCGGATCGCGATCCAACAACCTACAACTCTCCCTCTATTATACTTAAATTGATTTACAGACAACTCCTCAGAAAGATCCCACGTTTCACAAATATACCCTTGGACGGGTCTTCTTCCTCCTCTCTCCTCTCACAATACTATGTTTGTACTAGAATTTCCCCCTATTATATGTCCCCTAAATCCTGCATCTATGCACGAAATAATTACGGCTGACTGGCCTCAAGTTCTCAACACCTAGGAACTGTCGAAACTGAAAATAAACCAATACACATGGCTTATTAACAGCAAAAGGTTAAGGTAGAATGTGCAATGCAAAAGCACTGTCTGGTGAGTACTTCTGATTTTGGGCATAATAATGTCATACAACAGAAAAACTGAATATCAGCACAATAAGTTTCCACTTTTCAGATGAAAAAAATAACCTCAAATCCACAAGCAAAGGAAGAAGAAACACTCGTCAGGGACAGATCAAACGAGAAAAGAAAACAACATCACTCCACCACTCGCTATGGACAACATGGAGCAACTAAACATCACCGATTCAATATGGCAAGTTGACCGTCGAGGACTCCTGTGATTTCTATGAAAAATAGTCCATTCGAATTTTTATTCTTATTGTTCAGACAATATTCGCAGTTCAACTTTAGTTCATTTGTGATGTCCGAACGTCAACAATTTACATCCGGAGGTAGTAGGTTATTACTGATTGATAGATAGATAGATGGATAGAGGGTCCCTCACTCAAGGATCACGTCGATGAAAGCTGGGGCACTTGGGGATGGGCAAGATCTAGTTTGGGGAATGAAGCTCTAGGATGAAGAGAGGAGGATCCTGATAGAAGTTTGTCTGTTGGTTGATTGCGCTACCAGCACTTGAGGTGCTAACATGAGTCCCATTTTATCTAAGCTATTATAGAGAAAAAAAGGTAGATAAACAATGTGCAACCATGTAAATACCTCTTTTATGCAAACACCCTTGAAAATATACTACCTTTGTCATTTATACCCTCAACACAATAATTTAAACACTCAAAAGATGCATGATTAAATTCTTTCATTTATAAATAGAATTGCTTGCTTTCCATCTTTAATTTATAATAATTCTAGTCAGATATGTTTAAAAGAGAATAAGTTTATGCTTTGACGTTGTAGAGTTATTAAGTTTAGCTTTTCTTTATTATATGTCCCCTTTCGTCCTTGCAGTTCATGAAAGTTTGTAAAATTTACATGGTCATCAAATCATCACAATCAATATACTACTTTATATATCCATAGATTATTCGTTAAAAAGATTATATCTTCTCATTATTTTTGCATACTTTATCGCACATACACATATAGTCATTTACAGTTTAATTTATGATACATGCAACGAAGCTTGTAAGGTTTAACAATCATGCAGTCACCATCATCATACATTTCCTTTATGCACTCATTTTTGCATATGTGTCTCTTGGTCCACCATGGAAAACAAAACACTTGATGATCTGCAAGGGTCCAGCAAGTCGGATCCTTAACGTTTCTTGCAGTAGTCTCGAGACCTAAAAATCATTTGAGGAAAAATAAGATCCAATCCCTATTCCAAAATGGAGATAGAGAGGGGGGAGGGGGCGGGGGAGAGAACCTCCAGATCCAAGAGTTAGTAATACAAGAAGCATAGAACATATCACCTGCTTCTGGGTTGCCATGTACAAAGCTCAGGATAATAACTAATACAAGATTGTTGGCTGGAAGAACTAAGGAGTTTGACCCTTATATTGTGATGAGTCTAGGACTTCTTTCTTGACTATTTTAACATAAAATAAGGCATGTGTCTAGCCAAAGAATACATATACATCTAGATAAGGATATCATTATATATTAAATCTCTTTATATCTATCTATCTATCTATCTATCTATCTATCTTTTAAACATGTCTGAACAAGTATTTTATTAAGAAGAAGAGGAGTCTAGTC
Organism: Eleusine coracana subsp. coracana; assembly: GCA_032690845.1. NCBI lineage: Eukaryota > Viridiplantae > Streptophyta > Magnoliopsida > Poales > Poaceae > Eleusine > Eleusine coracana. Next base: position 5,862,448 of record CM064426.1, read on the forward strand.
ACCTTCAAAGAAGAAACTAGGATGACCACAATTTAAAATCACACCACAACCGACTTGACATAAACACCAAGAAGCAAACACGCGTAGCAGAAATGATCCAACCTACCTCCCTAGGAAACTACTTGTTTGAAGGAAAGTCACCTAAGGCCAACTATAAAGACAATAAATGATCAAATAATTCTTAATCTCAATTCACTACTATAATAAGCATCATCAACAATGGATCGTAATAAGCCTTTGTGTGATGGACAAGATGTCCACCACAAATAATCGTTGCTAATATGTCATATGTTTTTGTGACGAGCTACATGTCCACCTTCCCCATAATGTTGGTAGTGGCCTTGACGAACACGGGCGACCGCCATGACAGTGACCATCCCTCTATGGCGGATCTGAGGGGGGGGGGTGTTTGAACGAGTTATAGAAGAACCTTACTAGAAATAATAAATTTTCAATGTATTGCAAATAAGTCAAGATGGCCGAGTTGGTCTAAGGCGCCAGTTTCAGGTACTGGTCCGAAAGGGCATGGGTTCGAATCCCATTCTTGACAAACATTTTTTTGGGAAATAATTTCTGCCGTTTTTTTTTTTTTTTTTTTTGTCACTGGTGGGAGAATGAATTGGCAACGCAAATCATTTTGTTCTCCCGTGACGGCATGAATATTGTAATCGCGCTACACAGTTTGGTCAACTGCCTTTGCATCAAGGCGTCGATCAGAACGTAATCGTCGTCACCAGTGACCACGTCAGAGCCGACAGAGAGTGGACAGAGGCAGTCACCAACCCGACTCGAAAAGGGCGGCGCCGCCGCAGCCGCGCAACGGTAACGAGAGCTAGAGCAGAAGGAAACAGGACGTTTGCAGCAATCAGGTGTGAACGCGGGCGTATGGCGCAAACGAGCACCACGTTCACCGGGGAATAAAGCACCCACGGAGTCACGGACTGCACCGTTTTCCTGTGTGCTTCACGTCTGTAACCAACTCATGTCACGTGACGTGTGAGGCCAGTCATCACCGGGAGACTGCCCCGGCCCGGCGTAATTTATTTGTTGATTGATGGCTTTGCCTCTTTTTGAGTGGTGGACTTTCATTTCTCATTCTTGTTTTTTATAACTATTTCTCATTCTTGTTAGCAGCGATTCCGTTGCCGCGTCTGTTTCAAGCATCATGTCGATCGCCGAACACACGTTGCCTATGTATGATCGGCAAGAGGGTTTCGAGTTGACGTCTCGCCGTCCCTGAATTTAGCTGGATCATGCATAGCCTCTCCCTGACGTCGCTGTACGGGGTTTTATTATGGGAGTCAACAATTGAAACTTTTCATGGGGAGCCAAAGAGATCTTTCCAACAATATAATGATTTCAAATATGTGGCTTAAGCCCGTGGTTCAACCTCTTGCTTTCTCGTAAAAGAAAACATATTGTAGTGTAAAAGGAAGTAGCAAACTCTAACTTCTGCTGACTTCTTTGAGCGGACAAGTGACACAGAGCTTTGGTAATCTGAACTCTGAAGATGATCAGGATAAAGAGGGACCATTTCTTTGGCTGGCCACCGGCTGAACCGCACCAAAACGAAAATTCAATCGATGTATTGAGGTTTACAATGCGAAATCTGAAGGACGCTGAACTTTTCCATCGATAGTCGGTACGCTCTTAATTGTTTGAGCGACAGAACATAGCTAGCATTGGGTTCATGAACGCTAATTCCCCGCAGCTGCGGCTTAGCGCGCTGTCATGTAACGTCACAGTCGCCATTTTCAGTCTATTTAGGTGTACGTTCTCATGTATGTTCATACTGTTGCGTGTCCTGCAGCCGGCTGAACTGTCACAAGGTTCACCTACGTGTATGTGAAACATTTGTCGTTATTATTAGGCATGTAGGATAGGAAGTGTTTGCTCACCTAATAATAACTGCTGATGACCATCTTAATTATTTAATTAAACGCCTTGGAAAATAAGAAGAAGGATATTTGAGGGAGCAAACTTTTGATCACTATAATTACAGTGGTAAAATTTCCTAAACATTCTACGAAAGTACTAGTAGTAAAGTTTTCCAAAACAAAATCACCATGGTGCAGAGTAAACTTGCTACTCGCTGTATTTTACATTACATGTATATAGAACTCAATCAAACAAATGTGTAGTCAATAACAGTAGAGTAGCGATCAGTAGTGGAGCAGGAAGCCGAGGACCTCCTGGGCCCGTCTCTGCCACCACGGCGTCGGCTCATCATCCGCGGCCGGCTGCGGCTTGGCGTTGACGATGCCGTCGTTGCCCGCGAGCACCCTGTACTTGTCCTTGCGCGTGAGGCTGGTGCACTCGAACCCGAGCTGCGCGGCGAGGATCCGCTGCACGTGGTTGGCCACGTCGACGGGGCTCTTCCCTCCCGCGCACGTGGCCTCGGCGGGGAGCTGGCCGAGGAACGTGACCTCGTACACGGGCCGCGGGTTCATGAAGAAGAAGATGGGGTCCATGGCCTTCCACCCGCGGGCCGTGGTGGGGTGGAACAGGCCCACCCGGTAGTCCATGGCGACGGGCACGATCCGGTCGCTGAGCTCCGCGAACAGCGCCGAGAAGCGCAGCAGGAAGGGCTCCCGGCACGTGGTCCCCTCCGGGCAGACCGCCACGTCACCGCGCGCCAGCTCGGCGCGCATGCGGGCCGCGTCGGCGCCGCGGTCACGCGTGAGACGCACGGTGGGGATGGGCGAGAGAACCTCGGAGAGGCGGGAGATGGAGTAGGTCACGGCGGCCACGCGGCGACCCAGCACGGTGGCGAGGACGACGGGGTCCATGAGCGTGCGGTGGGTGCAGACGAAGAGGACGCCGGAGGGGGAGGAGGAGCTCCCGACGGGGGGAGGCGCGCGGCCGTGGGCGATGACGGCGCCGCCGAAGATGGGGGCGATGTGGGGGATGGTCCAGATGGGGACCATGAGGCCGACGGCGATGCGGACGAAGGCGACGAGCGCGCCGAGGGGGAGCCAGACGAGGATGGCCAGGGACATGAACGGCGTGGGCCGGCACACCAGGCGCCCGTCGTGGAAGATGACGGGACGGAAGGTCGGCGGGGTGATCGTCGGGTCCACCGCGGCGAACGGCGGCTGGAGTTGCCTCTGCATGAACCACAATCAATCAGTCATCAGATCACTCATAAATACTGTCATTAGTCATAAATTACAGTATATCACTAGATAGATAACGATTAAGTCAGTGATGACTGTTTTTGTACTTATTGCAAAGTTTATTCTTTTTTTGGAGCAGGGAACAATTGCAAGTCGCATTCGGAATTAATGTGACACGACTCATGTGGCTATTTGATCACATGAACAAATGGTTAAGGCGAATTGGGAAAAAAATAATGGTTATTAAGGCGATGGGTAGCGGTTATGGTTCACATTTGTCGTCACCCATCGCAGATATTCCTGTGAACAGTAACGCGGGGGCAGCTAGCTAGCTCTACCATTGGTGCATTAGTGGCGCAGATAATCCAGCTGCCGTAGTGTTTCAATTTCTGTACTACGTTGTGATACAACTATTATACTAGCTGTACAGCGAAATTAAGCGGCCGCAACAGTAGACGGAAAAACGCGACGTAATAAATAAAACCACGTAAAGTAAGCACTGCACAATGCGATCGGGTGGTGCCGGACAAAAGTACAGTACGTACCCTGCAGAGCGGCAGGAAGGCCCGCGCCGTCTCCGACCGGGAGCCGATCCCTAGGTCCGGCCCGTCGCCGGCGCCGTCGAAAAAGAGCTCCCGCACGCGGTCGGGCCCGCCGGCCCGGACGAGGCCCGTGGACCGCTTGAGCCGGCTGTACTCGAGGTCGCAGCCCACGACGTGGTGCGCGCCGAGGTGCTCCCTCGCGAACCACTCCGCCATCACGCGGGGCAGCCGCGTGACCACCACGCGGCGGCCGGAGCACGACCCGAACGCGTCCCACGCGGCCGGGTCCACGTCGTCGGCCATGAACTTGGGCAGCACGGCCCGGGACACGGCCTCGATCTCGGCCCGCGGCACGCCCGCCGTGGCCGCGAACGCGGCCAGGCGGAGGGAGAGGTCGGCGCGGCCCAGGAGGTCGAGCAGGCGGAGGAGGGGCCACAGGGCTAGCAGGAACGCGAAGCGGGGCAGGCCCGAGGCCTCGAAGGCCATGAGCATGAAGTAGGGGAACGTGTCGGCGCTGCGTAGTAGCGCGCCCTCCAGCTCCGCCACCACGGAACGCCGCGCCACCCCGGGCGGCACCATCACCACCGTTGATCTCTCTTCGAGCTGTCAGCTCCTTCCTGACTGCTAGCTAGCTTTTTCTCGGTGATGGATCGGGACGTGGATGGCTGGTGGATGGACGATGGATGAATTCAAGCAAGGCGAGAGGAGCAAGGACGTGCGGCGAAGGATGATGATATAAAGAGGTTGGGGTTGGATGAAGGTGGGCAGCGTTTGGCTTGACCACGATCACCGAGCGGCGCACATGCGCGAAGTCCGGGGCCCGGGGATTCGGGTAAGCGGCCGCCACCAACTTGCACAGTTGCACTGGCGAGCAAGCGAACGACGTACGCCGGCGTGCAGCGGAGTGGCGGGGAAAACGCGCGGGATCGGGCAGATGACCAACCTCGCAATAAACAAACAAACAAGCCAGGCAAATTGGTTGTAAATTAAGTAGACCACCGTCGAGGGGGCTTTCGAGTTTAAATAAAGGAGAGTTCAATCGTGCTTGTCCCCTTCGTCACCGCCGCTTGGCTCCCTCTTGCTGCGTGAAGCGCTCCGCGCGGCGGGGCAGTGGCGGGCGCGTGCGTGTGGACTGACGGGATGGCCGCGCGACAGCTAGATGCGTGGTCGACCGGGGCGGCGGTTGCGTGACAGCGCGAATGACCGCGCGGCAAGACGAGGTCGACGGGATTTAAATTCTGATGGGAACTATCGCGTCAACGGTCGTTATACACGGTCGAGTACGTGCTCGAACCTTCTCACCAAACCCGGCCTCCAGCGCGCAACACAAACCGCGGCTGATGATCTCTCGCGGTCGCGCGGCTGGGCTCTGGCGAGCAAGCTGCTCCCGTGTCTTCGCTTTCATTGGTCGACGTCGGGGGACTCGGTCAGTGACCTCTCCCATTCCCATGCCTCGTGGACTGGCCGACTAGGACCGCCGCGTTTGCTTCGCCGAGAGCGCCGGTGATGAGTTAGTAGCCGTTAAGCACCTCTACAATTTGGATTTTTACGCATGCACGCCAGCCAAATAAAACGGCAGGCTTATGCAGATCAATGAGGTTTAGCCAAGTACACCACTAGTCGATTTAGCTTTCCACACGCCAAGCTCGGCGTAAGTTAATGAGGTGAGGTTACGTTCCCTGATCGACATGGGGGTACCTTTCGGGAAGGACAGAACGACATAGCACCCGGCATGCATGATACTGATTGAAGCTGATGGTCACACTGCATGCGGTGTATGCTCGATGACATGTGTACTGCTGAGGAACCTGGTCCGTGTGATAATAGTAAGTGCTGGCACGCTGTCCTGTTCTTCGCTGAACAGGGGAAGTACCAGAATTGGGCACACGCATTCCCAGCGCCCTACGTGGCTACGTATCGTACTGCTCAGTGAAGCTTTAAGCATTCACATACCAAACTAACGCAATGCCGCGGCGATTCCGACGCAGCCGCCGGCTGCGTGCGGTACCCATTTGCCTTGTATTGTACTGTATCACGTATCGCCCGGCTGTTTTGAGGGGTTCCACTTCCACGCGCTCGTCGAGTTGACCCTCCGTCAGTCGAGGCACCATGGGAACATCAGTGTCCGCGGTCTCCTTCCCGCTACTAGTTGAACTGAAGAGCCGCCATCGATCGACCGGTCGCTGCGCACTCAAAGTAGTCAGCACGACAACGACCGTGCGTGGGAATGAAAGATAGAGTCGTATCGTCCGCGCTGCCGTGCTTGTCGTCGTCGGCTTCTTCTTCTATCCATGCATGTTCATCATGACCTTTCGGATGAAGCAAACACAACTGTCATCTAGATCAAACGCAACGAACAGTTCAGGTTCAATGCAAACCAGGTCAGAAACCATATTAATAATAAATGCATACGAAAATTCAGGGGCTGCTGCACATGTACACTCTCGTCATAACACGGGAACAGGATCGCGTCTTCCATGTCTACAATTATCGCAGATCGTAGCGCTCCATGTTCCTGTGTTAGTTGTGCTCTGTACTGTATCAAAGTAGACGCCGGTCACTCGGACGGAACTGTGTTTAACCGGCTGCTGTTCCAGTTCCAGCTCTGGACTCTGTTCTTTCCGATCTGTCGTCCTCAGGTCCACATGTTAGCCGTGTAGTACTTGATTGGTCATGGCCCCTGAGATGACCTCGAGTTAACTCTTCTTCTCGGTTCCTGTCGCTCGGGGGGCATCCACGCGTAGAGCACGACGTGCCACGTGAAAACGGGAACTGGCCCGTTACCTTCCGCAGATTATAAACCCCACCTGTAATAACGCTGTCGCACCGTACTGTAACAATGACCTTGGTGATGATTTCGTATGAAGTTTGTCTCGGCTGAAAAAAGAAGAGAAGCCACACTGGATTATGGGCACCCCATGATGTCTGGGGTCCGAAGGTATTCATAACAGATTCTGTCTGTACTCCGAAGATATATATTCCACGATTATCAATGCAGTACAGCCTGATAAAACAAGCTGATCCATACTTGAACAGATGTGGAATAATCCAAGCATACATAAAACATGGGTCACATATCGTTTCGATATCGAGGTTTAGTGTAGCACCACATGATTGTATGGTGCCCTGATGCAGAGAGGAACAGTTCTACTCAGCAGACATTCCACGGTTTTCAATGCAGCACAGCCTGATAAACACACTTTTTTTTGGTTTGAGATGTTTATCCAATAATAAGAGTGGTACCATACTACCATGTCTCAAAAAAAAAAAAAAAGACTTGCACCGATTCTTTTGATAGTTTCATTTCAAACGCCCTTGAACTTTAATACCTGGACCCCATTTGTGTTTAGTTTCTTGTTAAGCTCTGCTCTTGCCGGAATAGCAGTCATGTGGTTCTGGTTTATTTTATGAGTTTTATTTTCTGAACGCTTTAGTTTTGACTTTTGTTTGACCCGGCAGAACCGCTGATACCGTGTTTGAGATATGCATTCGTTTCCCTAATAAATACATTCACATGTTGATTCTACGAGAGAGGTTAATTAGTAGCGTGTGAATCAAGCAGACGCCCGGGCAGCTCAGGAAATAATTGCAACGTGTGTTCTCGTATCGTCAAAGCAACAGGGGATGATACTGATAGAGTCTGACTTGATCCACGGATTCATGAGTATAAAATAGATACATTCTCTTGAACCACTAGTGTCGACCCAAATCAGCCGCCTTGAAACCGAAATGAAAGGGATAACTGCTTCCTTGTCAACTAAGTATACTACTGCAGTAATTGTGAAGGAGTTTGCTAGAAGTCAGTGAATGCATCGGTCACTATTCTGATGTTACCGGGCGTATTAGTCATGGCATGGTTGAGGAATTTGACAATTCCAATCATCGAATTTTCGTAGAAGAAATGCGACATTCATACAATTTCTTGAAGGGCCAATTGCATGGATGACCCTAGTTTAAACATCAACTATGAATTTATCCTTTTTACATGGTTTTTCGATAAACATCAACCAGAAGACATCCATCACTGTTCTGATGTTACTGCTTGTGTTTAGTTGTGGTTCGACAGTTTGACAATCATATGTGAAAAATAGTATGAAATTAATACGGTTTCTTGAAAGTCTTTTTTGCATATAGTAAAGAGGAGAAAACGGAGGATAATACAGGAGCTCACGTACATTTGACTCATCAATGCTGTTCTACTATGCATTTTACTCCTAATAAAACCTAAGCAAAATTGGGTATGTGACACCGAAGTTTCACTTTTCAGAAATATACTATCAAAAAGGATTGTTGATATTTGTATCACAGATTTTATTAAAAAAAGATTTATATCACTGAAAGATCATTCTTAGCCTATTAGATTATTTTATTTATTACATGTTTATAATCCTTGTTACAATAAGGAAATGGCATGTATGTTTTTGTTTTCTCAATCGACAAACTTTGTTTACAGTAAAACTAAGACAATAATCAAGAATAATTTCCAAAACTAGATCTACCGGGATAAGACCGCCCCAATGGTATTACATTAAGAAGAGAGGACCTTCTCACGCAGGTCTAGAAAATCCTCGAACCCCTCTTCCCCCTGATATGGTGACCCATTTTTTGGCCTGTGTGAGAGCTTCATAGTGCACCAGCCTTTAAATCGGGAGCAAAACCGCACCGATTGGCTTGAGGCAGGATCTTACACATGCTTTAGCTTAGGAAAAAGATGAGGGAATTTTTTTAACCTAGTCTAAAAATTCACTTCCAACAAGAATCGAACCCAAGACCTAGGAGATGCTACTAAGGCACCTTACCACTACGGTGTTTCATTGATATAAGCGTGTCCACAATGATAGAATATGCCGGTAGGAGAGTGAAATTTCCAAATATGCCTTGGGAAGGCACCCTCTCCACCGTTCATCTTAAAAATCTATGGCTTGTTTTCAATCACCATTCTATACAGGCCCACTAGCACAAATCATAAAGCACATCCAATCGTGAGCATCCGGTGTCTTCCACAGCAGGCACCTTCAGTTTGGTATTTCATTGAGTTTACGCCTACTGCTGGTCGCAAGAAGAACGGTTAATTCCCTCTCCCTTGTGCTTTATATTTTTAGAAGAAACGTGAGAAGGAAACATCAAGTAAGGTAATTTTCACAGTGAGCCCTAGCTTAGTACCTCCACATTGTGGGAGTGAAATTAGCTAATGTCCACTGTCATATGGTCCCACTGTTATACTACCGAACTCGGTAGCAAACATTACTATTGCCCTAATCAATGTACATTTATATGTTGTCAACATTAAAAAATAACGTCCGCTCGGTATGACGATGACCAAACGGACATATCCCATGGGGTAGTGGTTTCTAGAAACGATCACACGCGTAATCACTTATTATCCACTAATTTTGTAATTAACCATTTTAATTGTATAATTAACCAAATAATTTATCATTAATATTATGTTTCATAACAAACTTGTCGGCCATGGCTGCTCAAACCTGATAACGATTTGGTCTGCCCACCACAAAATCGAGTACCTAACCCTAAGTCCCTCCTAATCTAGTTACTGCAGCTAATTGAGTCCGAGTGATTTCTTTTTCCGGTCCAAATCGAGACATTGCCCATGACCTGTCACTGACGAGCACAACGTCAGGCGCATCTAGGAGTTACCCAATCACATGATCTTGCGATGGAATATTTCGAAAAAAAAAATGATCTTGTGATAGAGTTCTGAGGTGGAGGGACTTCATCTTTGATTGCCCGCCTGCATGAGCCATGAAGAGGTCAATGGACTTCCTGCTGCTGCTGCTGCTCGTCGGCGCCAGGCGCACTGCATCGCAGTACTGTTGTCTGCCACTCCACTCGTAGTTCTGTTTGGAACAAAAGGATTTCTGTATGGAAATGGGAAGAAGTCCATATCCCTCGGAAAAGGGAAGAAAAAATCCATATGAAAATGGATCCCCTCAGAGCCAACCAAACCAGGTCGAATTTCGGCCCAGTTTTAAGAGCCCGGCCGGACGGAGCCCAGAAATCGTAACAGGGTGCCGCGCGTCACCGGCGTCTTGCTGCCCCTGCCCGCTCTCGGCCTCCAGACAGAACACGTCGCCCCCTTGTCCCCTTCCAGATTCTGCTCCGCCGCTTCACGCTCTCACAACGGCGCAGGTGCAGCGCAGCCATGGCTATGATGGGCCCGATCCGATCGGCTCTCGCGCGGATGCTCGTTGCCCCGAAGCCGTGGGGGCCCCGCCAGTTCGCTGCCACCGCTGGCGAGACGCAGCCGGAGAGGGTGGCGGCGGAGATGGTCCGCTACGCCCTCGGCGGTGCCGTGCAGCGAAGCTCACCAGGTATATCCTCTTCGCCCCTTCCTCCTTCGGTGCTAGTCTGCATTAGGGTTTGGGGACTCACTCTCGCGCGCGGACCCGCTGTTGCCTGTGGCAGAGGAGGCGATGAGGATACTTGAGCAGGGGGCCTTGAACCTGCAGGGCGGAGGCGAGGGCAGCGCCGAGGCCGTGGGGATGCTCATGCTTGCCATGTCCACGCTGCTGTACCGGAGGTATGACGCTGGACCACTTATTTCTGGAATCCGAAGCTTTAATCTGAGCAAATTTCTGGCAGCTTTGCTTAAACTTGAGGCCGGCAAATTGGCATGTGACTGCATGGCTACTTATGGTTTTTGATTTTTTTGTATGCACGCGAATTAGTTAGGGATTCAGACATAACACATTATGAGATGAACAAGAGGATTTAGTGTAGACGTGTCTTCCATTTTGCATATTACGTATATATTGTCACTGACACATTAAAAGAGTCAGAAATACGCACGAATGGAGAATTCATACATTTTGTTATAGACAGTTTGGACTTAACATGAAAGATGTATGATATGATTAATATACACGGTGGATAATTACTGTTCCATTTTCATGTGGCATAATGCAGTTGAGTTGCTAGGGGTCTCCTACTTGTTCCTTGGATTTACCTTGGCTTGTTCCAGCTTGCACCCGAGCAGCATTTGTGTATTTGAGTAAATTTATGGGTGTTTTCTCTTGTGCAGTGGAAAACGCCAAGATGCTATTGAAAAGCTTAAAGCAACTCAACAAGTTGCTCCATCTGCACCTTTCAGAGGTATTTTAATATCTCGATATTTCTGTGGGAGAATCTCTAAATTGGAGTTGCCGAATGGATTGCTTGCTGATTAAACGTTTACAGCAAAAAAGTCTTAAGTCTTGCATTTGTATTCTAATTTTAGCCAGAGCTAGAGTAAGTGAGAAGCCAAATGTGTCGTTACTCAAAAGAGTTCTATTTTTTGTATCTGGCTGTGCTTTTGCTAAATATCATTCTTGTGTTGGAAAAAATTAGACAACTGAGTAAAGAGGGAAACATTTCCGTGTTTGAGGAAGGTTACCTAAAAATAAAAATAAATTGCAGTTAACATTCTTTAGTGGCATTTCTGATTGGTAACGGGTTGTACAGTTGCAGCATGGGAATCATTAATGGGACTACAGATGGAAGCAGGCCAGGTTTGGCACTGGAAGTTCATTTGGTCTTCTACGACCCTTATGTGGAATTTTATGGTTATCTTAAATACAGGAGATCTTGTCCTCAATGTCCCCAAATGATTCGGTTGATATGTCAAGCAAAGATGATGATAGCAACTCGCCTGATCAGGAGCATCTAAAATTTCGAGTTAATGCTATCAAAGGCCTTATTGCACTTCTGAATGGAGAAACAGATTCAGGTTCTCTTATGCCTTGAATATCACTGTGTGATCAATTATTAGGGAGTAATTGCCAAAGTTGATTTGAATTTGCTCTTTATCAGCAGCACAACTGTTTGTTAATGGGTGCAGAGACTTTGCTGGAGGCAAAAAACATACAGGTACGACTTATACTATTAAACACCACATATTCACACTTTTCTCCTCAACAAGCAGATATGTGTGTCTTATCAATGTCTTTATCAGAAAATGCTACCCTTTCATATGGTGAATATTTACATTGTGTTGGGGATTTTTCGATGGCAACACAAGTTTATGAGAGAGTTCTTGAGGCAATGTCCGTGGAAGATATGTCTAGAAATCTTTTAGTTGCTGGGAACATGGTTCCTGAAGAGGTTTCTCTTGGGGCCACTTCTTCCTATGGTCAGCTTTTATGTCACTCTGGGTAAAATTTGGACTCATTTGTACCATTATTCTTTGGTTAGGTTTGTTATAAAGCTACCTCGATACATTTATAACCTTACAGGGAACTTTCTTAATTTCTTCGTTTCTTCGGGATTCTCCTTTTCCTTTTAATCCAGGAAGTTTGCTGAGGCAGAGGACTATCTCACAAGAGCACTGAAGACGGCTGAAGGACAATTTGGTTTGGCATACTAATTTTGTTATAAATGAATACAAATAATAGTTACCAGACTAGAATTCAGCAATCATTTACATTTTAAATAATCCATGCAGGTGCAAGCCACCCAAAGGTCGGCATTGTGTTGACTTGTATTGCTAGGATGTACAAACTGAAAGCAAAATCCGAAGGTTCTAGTTCAATTATGGTTCAGGAGGTCGGTAACTTATCACATCTTCGAACAATTTTTCTGTGCATTAGAAATCATGAACTTCATCCTGTTTTCTCTTCCTGCTCTTATGAGTGAACGAAATTTTTTCAATACATGTTACCCTTTAGACCCGCACCTGAACTCGTTGAAATTGTTGCCTATTTAATCTGATGTTTTATGGCAGGGTTTGTACAGGAAGGCCCTAGAAGTATTGAAAGCCCCTGCTATCAGTTCCGAAGGTAAAGTAACGACTTCTATCTGTGATAGATATCTTTTCCCGTGACCGTAGTGATATATTTTTCTTTTTATATTTTGTAGGTACCAGCAAGCAGATGGAGTGGAGAGATATAATCTCCTTGCTAGAGGTTTGAAGTTTGCTAGTATTTTCCTTTTTTTTTTGCGTCTTGAAACTTAAAAGTTCTTGAGATTGGCCCGTACAAATCGCACATAGAGGAAGTAACTTTAGTGACGCCATGTTTTTTGTAATCTATTGTAGGTTGTAATGTTGGAAGAGCACTAATATGTTATCTATCAATCACCCATGTCACACTGTTCATAATACAAATCATAATCAGTTGATTTGAATCTTAAGATAACTGTATTCATCCTAGCTTATGCATAGTGTTTTGTCATTACATCTTGTTTGGAATAAGTTCATGGAGTGGACCGGTTCCATTTGAATTGGCTTGCACTAATTACTAATCAACGGATGAAGAAAATGATTTCTAATACTATACGTACTGTCTTCTGAGATTTCCTGAAAAGGAATAAGCTCTTTCCTTCAAGCTATTATAAGCTGGGGATTTGCTGAGACCTGACAAATCTGACTGTTGCAACAGTGTTAACATCAACTAGATTAGTCAGTCTGTCAGTATATTCACTAGATGTTCATGTGCATATGGGTATTCTGGCTCGTGTTGTGGGCCTTTCTGTGGGGTTGAGATGATACTGAAACTGCGCTCTTAACTTGCAGGTGAGTATGCAGAATTGTTGCTTATCCAATCAAATCGGAAGGCGGAAGGTGAGCGGATGAAGGAGTGGGCACAAGATGCTTGGAGGAATCGTAGATTAACACTGGCTCAAGCATTAGAGTTTACAGAGCCTTCGAAACCAACTGTTGTTGTTGACACTAGAATTGGCAGGGTCGTGTAGCCTGCTGACATGTACACTGTAGGAACTATAGGTGTATGCAATAATCAGTGAATACACCCAAGTGGGCAGCTGCACCGAACCATCAGTTAACATGCTAAGCTGGCTGAATGTTTTTAGTTTGAGTTTGTTACGGTTTACCGTACTGCATATTTTGGTAAGCCCGACCTTTTCTGCTACGGCTCATAGTCGATAAAAGAACAACATTTGCAAGAGATGCACGCGACATGTTGTGGTGCATAACAATTTTTTTTTTCTAAGAAAGGGAGTACAAAAACTAATACTGTTGCTGGAGCTCTGGAGCGGGAATTGAGCAACATTTTGGTTTTGCGAAAAAAAAAAAGGAGAGAATGAAACGGAATCAAAGCTTTATACACGAGCGCGGTCTTCAACGAAATATCCCGTACAATTTCGGGGCAATCTGTATTTCTGTACCCATCGGTTCGTCGATTTGGTCTCCAGACTCGGCGCCGGCGGCGAGCACCGGAGCAGGCCCGCCGGCGACTGAAACCCCGCTGCAAGGCCAGGCCCAATCGTCCGCACGCGTTGGGTCACGATCACAGGCCCCAGCAAACACTGGGCCTTATTGGGCCTCTTCTTAACCAGAAGAGGTTCCAGTTGACGTCATTAAATCAAATCCTGCCCAGCCTTTTAAACCAACGATCCACATCAGGTCCCTGTTGCTCGGTGTCTCCCGCTCCTGCTCGGCATTCCCGTTCGGCCGTCGTGAGTCTTGCGATCCGACAGCCCTATGGTTGACCGCTTCCGCGATAGCCGGGAGCCCGGGACCTTGCAGCGCATCAGATTGGCAAACATCCAGGCCAGGCCAGCCCAGCCCAGACGAAACCGTCCAGTCGACACTGCACACGTGTGCATCCCTCTCCCCTCGACACGCGCACTGGCCCGGACAACACGTCCCCACGTGACAGGGAGCCACCCGCGATATTTTTAGGCGCGCCGCGCCGAGCACACCACGAGGCCGCAGCGGGGCCCGTGTGAACCGGACTTGAAATTCGCTGTCGAGCCGCTGTCGCGCGCCCGCCCAGCAACCCGGCGCCGCCGCGTGTACCCCCCCCCACGCCGCTCGCGATCTCTCCGTCCGCTCATGGCGCTCCCGGACAACAACCGGCGCCCTGTCCCCCTCCACGTGTAGCTCCGCCACGCGGCCGCGCGATGGCTGCTGCTGCCTCGTCCCACTTTCCCGTCCTTCCCACGGGCGAGAGACAGGGGGAGCACGACACGGCACGGGCATTCTTATTGCCGCGTCCCGTCGCTCCGCTGGCGCTTGCTCGAGCTGTTGTTGTCGTTGTTGGCCGGGAGCGAGGGCCACGCGTGCGGTTCGGGAGGAGGAGAAGAGGGCGCGGCAAAAATCTAGCGCGCGCACATCGTCGTTGTTGCGGTGGCACTGGCATTGGGCGCCTCGGCCTCGCCCCCGCTCTGCTGCTCTCTGGCGTGCGCGCATGGCCGAGATCTGCTGCGAGGAGGCCAAGTCCCCGGCGCTCGGGAGGCGCCGACCGAGGGCCGAAATTGCGGTGCCCGGCGAGGGGCTCCGCCTCGCGCCGGCCGCGGACCAGGGCGGCAAGCGCCGGAGGGTGGCGGGTCCGCGGCCAGGCGCGGCAAGGTGGTGGTGGCCGCGGTACGGCGTCACCTCGGTCTGCGGGCCCCGGCGCGAGATGGAGGACACCGTGTCGATCAGGCCGGACTTCCTCCTCGGCAACGGGAAGCACCATTTCTTCGGTGTCTTCGACGGGCACGGCTGCTCCCACGTACGCACGCGCATCTTGTGTACAGTTTCTAATAAGCTACGGGCGATCCTCACCCGGGAATGCGTGCTGATGAGCGACGGTGTTGATCGTGGTCAGGTGGCCAGGATGTGCCAGGACAGGATGCACGAGCTGGTCGCGGACGAGCACAGCAAGGCGGGCTCCGGCACAACGGAGCAACCGGCGTGGAAGGAGGTGATGGAGAAGGGGTTCGCGCGGATGGACGACGAGGCGGCGAACTGGGCCGCGACCCGCGGCAGCGGCGGGGATGATGATCACGCCTGCCGCTGCGAACTGAAGACGCCGCCGGCACGGTGCGACCTCGTCGGGTCGACCGCCGTCGTTGCTGTCGTCGGTGCCACCGACATCGTTGTTGCGAACGCCGGCGACTCTCGCGCTGTGCTCTCTCGCGGCGGCGTTCCCGTGCCACTCTCAGTGGACCACAAGGTAAGCTTTGTTGATGCCAATGGGCGCGCTTGGCAGCTCAAGACCTTCCTCACAGTCTGTCATGTGCATTGTGCTCTCATGTCATATGTTTGTTTCAGCCTGACCGGCCCGACGAGCTGGACCGCATCCAGGCGGCGGGCGGCCGCGTCATCTACTGGGACGGCGCCAGGGTGCTCGGCGTCCTCGCCATGTCGCGGGCAATTGGTGAGCTTAGCTTAGTACTTTAGTCCGTAATCAAGAATGCATTTTCCCATCCGGGTCCGCAACGCTTAGTACTCTGATGTTTTTGGCGCGCAAAACAGGCGACGGGTACCTGAAGCCGTTCGTGACGTCGGAGCCGGAGGTCACCGTAACCGAGCGCACCGACAACGACGAGTGCCTCATCCTGGCCAGCGACGGGCTGTGGGACGTGGTCACCAACGAGACGGCGTGCCAGGTGGTCCGTGCCTGTTTCCGGAGCAACTGCCCGCCCAGCGCGCGGCCCAACGACGTGCTCCCGGCGTCCCCCTCCGACGTCGGCACCGCCGCGGTGAAGGGGGTGGACTCCGACAGGGCGTGCGCCGACGCGGCGCTGCTGCTGACGAAGCTCGCGCTCGCGCGCCGGAGCGCGGACAACGTCAGCGTGGTCGTCGTCGACCTCCGGCGAGGGTCGTCCTGATCATTCTTGGGGCAGGATTACATGCCCCGGCCCGCCCATTTGTTTGATTCCACCAGCCACTTGTTACAACTACGCGCCATGATTAATAAATTAATAGCCTAATTCCCTGATTACGTGCTACATCTTCAGTGTTACGATGGATATAATAGTTTAGTACGAGTCCCCATGGATTTTGTGGATCATTCATGGGCTTCGCAGTCAGAACAAAACTGCGGTGTGTCCCGCAGATGCAGAACATCTGACGCTCCCTGGAATCTGCTTGTCCTGTGGACATGAACAACGTATCTAGTGGGGAACGAATGTATGATGTAACAGACTGCTGATTGTCGGGTGCGCTACGTGCCAACCTTAATTATGCGGGACGTTGATTATGAATCCTGATCGGGCCCTGTCGGTGTCATGTGTTCTGTCGGGGTTATGTCACGCGGGAGACGGACATAACACGCGTGATTGTTGCCATGTTGCAGTCGTTATGAACCCTTATCCTGCTTCAATGATGCTAAGATGCTTAAACTGATTAATGCTACAACGCTGCTGCCGCATATCGGAATGCATCTCCCCTGACAAAGGCATAAGGAATTTGCCAACACAGCTAGTTCTACATTATTCGTAGCCACACGTGCACAAAGGCTCCAACTGGATAACACACTGGATTTGTCAAGATCACACTGCACTATTACTTGAATTCCACCGTATCTGCATACGTAATGTAAGCATACTTCTTAAGTTGTAACAGCACCTGCCACAACCGCCATTGCCCGGAGTTCACCGCCATTGCCCGGAGTTCCATCGCTCTCAGTCTTTCTTCCCGATGCCGTGGGACATGTTGTAAATCCCGCGCCCCTGCACACGCATCAGCAGAGTGATCAGCTCATGTTCCAAATAATGCGCTCGTCGAGACGAGACGAAGCTAAGAAGATTGATAAGAACTGTGAAATCTACATGAGCTGGATACTTACGATAAAGTACATGCTGGAGACGGCTAGAGCGAGGGGGATGGCCACGGAGGTGATGACGTCGTAGCGGCCCTTGAGGTAGGTCGGCTTGTGGACGCTCTGGAAGTACCTCTGCTTCTCCAGGATCTTCTCCCGCGGCCTGAACGGCGGCTCCGGCTCCGACGACGCCGACGGCGCCAGCAGCGACATCTTGCTTTGCCTCTCTCGCACAATCACTAACTGTGGCCACTAAGATTTTGCTTGCACGACGAGATCCCGGCAAAATTTTAAAGCTGTATGTGCACTGCAATCACAAGAAGCTACCAGCGTTTGCAGAGGCAAGACACAAACGATTACTAATTTGCTGATGTTGGAAAGATAAAAGGAGGATCTAACGAATCTCTGGATCGGCAAGCTCAAGCAAGCAAGATGCAGAGTTGGAGCATCTTTAATAGGCACCGGAGTCTTCAACTAGAAACTACCAGAAAGCGCGCATGAAGAAGAAAAGCAGCCACGGTCACGTCCAAGTAGGCTTTCCTTCTCAGACGCTCCCAATCCCACCACAATAATCCAGTCAGTTCGATTCGGTTCATCATCTAGACCCATCCAAAAGGCCGACCGAACGTTCTGCGGTCTGCTGGAACTAGGAAAGTTCGCTTATTCGACTGGATCACATGGGCCTTTTGCATGTTGGTGACGGACCAGTCGGTGGGCGTGCTACCTCCGCGCGCCTGACTAATGTGGCGATACGGTGGGCTGTATTTTGGAATGACTCGAATTAGACGGTGGATTTTTTCCACAATAATTTCGGTGAACTTCATAATGCGAAATCAACATTTGTGCGACTCCTCTCAGAATTTTATATAATGATTTTCAATACCTAACCACATATATACCCAACTAAATCTTGATTTCGAGAAAACTGGTACAAAACCAACTATTTTCAGAATAATGTTTTAAACAACAAATTTAAATTATAGAGTTAACAATGTTAAGGAAGTTTCCTTTTACAGGGACATCATCAAAGAAACAAGTTCGCTACATATAAAGAAACAAACATCAAATAAGAGCTTTATCTTGTGGCAGGACCGATGACCATCCTTTCCACCATCTCAAACACAGGGCTGCTCTGGCTTGCACTAGTAGCGGTGTATGCATTTGTGTTGTAGCTCGAGTTCAGATCATCGTTGTTACCCGTGTAAAAGCTTTGGGTCATGCCACCACCTGCACGGCCCTCTTCAAGCTCAAGGCACTCCTGTAGCTGAGCCACCACGTCGGTCATGGTGGGCCTCTGCATCGAAGCCTGTGCGGTGCATGCAAGCGCCACATTAGCAACCTTCCAAACACTGTTGATGTCATGGTCACCATTCATGCGCTCATCCACAATGCTCTCGATCTCGCCCCGTGCCAGGCGCAGTTTTGTCCATTGGATGACACCGATGGGCTCAGGATCACGCAGAATGGCCTGCTTCCCAGTGACCAACTCAAGCAGCACCACGCCAAAGCTAAACACGTCGCTTTTCACGGTTAGTTGCAGTGTTGACTGGTACCTGCATGTCCCGTATAATCGATTGCATAGATGTTAAAAAAAATAGCAGCGTACACTAACCTATCACTTCCAAGTTTAGAGTAAGAGAGAGAGAGACCAACACATACTCTGGATCTACGTATCCCACTGTACCAACAAGTGTATTTGTGGATACATGAGTGTACATGTCGCGGTTGAAAGCTTTTGACAGGCCAAAATCTGCGACCTTTGCCTCCAGTTTTCCGTTTAGTAGAATGTTCGTCGTTTTCACGTCCCTGTGAATGAGTGGCGGGTTGCACCCCTTGTGTAGGTACTCCAGCCCTGCACATCAGCATTCATGATACTAACAAAACGAAACAATCAACATCAAGTTCGATAGATTGCACTGAAATACCTTCCGCTGATTCCAGTGCGATTCGGAGCCTCTGTCTCCAAGTTAGATGTTTTTCTGCAAACAGAGAACAACAATATGAGAGAAAAATAGGCTCTTTAATTGATCTCAGAAACCATAACGTAACATTCTGAGGGCATCCTTCTGATCAAGTGATCACAGAGAGTTAGAGACGAAATGTTCAAGTCGACATGCACAAGTACAAAATGATATAGGAAAAGCTACTCCCCACTTAGGCGTTTTAGTCAGCTTCAGCACATGAATATTTTTCCTTCTCGTTATTGGTTTTTTCTTGCCTTTCTACTTCTCCGTCGTAGCACCCGGATTTTGTTTCTTGCTATTGTTAGAGCCACCCTTTTCAGAAGTTACAATGGATAGATATTGGTGCTACAACCATATTTATATGTAACTAGCAAAGTGGTCGTACATTGCTATGGGTTTGAAAAAAAAACTAATTTCTATATAAAAATATATATGTGAGCTTTCTGACTCTTATCTCACTCTCTCTTAAAAACTGGGGTTTGAAAATAAAAAAAAACTTATTTCTATATAAAAAATATATGTGACTTTTCTGACTCTTATCTCACTCTATCTTAAAAACTGATTACTGTTCATTCAGGTTCCTCCAAACTTTTTCATTGGGAGCTGACATCAGCACTTTCCCTTTCTCTATGATGTCGCTATGGATGTAACATAATATATATTGCTTATGGCTCTTCCTTAATAGTTGTAAAGTACAAGAATGAAAGGATGTTTCTGTTCTGTCTCCATCCCTGAATTCTTAGTTTATGGGTGTGTTCGTTTCTTGGGGTCTAAATTTTAGTGAGGTCATATCAATCATTAAAATGTTATATATAATTATTAATATATATATTAAATATAAAACTAATTACAAAGTTGAATACGCATCCACATAATAAATTTATTAAACTTAATTAAGTCATCATTAAGAGATATTTACTATAGCATCATATTATCTAATCATGACCTAATTAGTTTTAGTTTTAATAGATTCGTCTTGTCAATCAGAGGGAGAGTTATAGACTAGGTTTTATCAATAATCTATATTTAATACTCCTAATTAGTATCACAATATTCGATAGGACAGATTTAAAAATCAGAGGGGTGAAAACGAACACACGTCATGTCTGCGAACAACATGGTCACTCACGGATAGCTGCTCTGCCATTCTAGGCCCCACTCGCTACTGTCATTCTTGAGGTTAACCACGAGGAATACTACTGGCATGTCCACAATCAAATACCGCGTGCGCCTATCCACCGTCTACAAGAACAACATTGTGACGAGCATGTTGCTGGAAACGAAAAAGTTGACAATGTAGTGCAGCGTGTGCTGATTCATTTTCACGTCGTATTTTCTTGAGAATGTCTCGGTTGTTCCCGACAAGACAATTGCCCATCTAGAAGCGAGTGACACGGTGATGCGAATTGTGGTCGCCTTGATGAAGAGTAAGGATGTGGATCACATGATGTGATGTGGTGTAGAGGAATCTGCAGGAGACGGGAGGACACACATGCTGGCTAGAGACGATAAAAAGTATGAATATAGGAATGACAATTCAGGGCTTGGGTCTAAGTCACCAGGGTTTTTTTTTTCTGCCCTGGCGGGTGCTCGAAATTGGTCTGATAGTAAATTTCAGTCCAGTCCAATAGGAAGAGAGACACTAGCCCAGTTCCAAAGCCCAAAACTGAATGCGACTCAAATATGGCCTTATCATTATTTAGTTGTCCAGAAGTTCAATAAAACCTTATCTCTTTACGTCTTCACACCATATAGGATATTTCTCACGCTTTTTCTAGTACTGTGACGAACACAATAGACTAGATCCAGACCCCAACAATGAGCAGGCTGCAGCTTCAACATCTTGTCCCGGACGGGTATTCCAACTGGGGCAACTTGGCAACAGTGACAACACCCAGGATCACAAGGACCTTGGCACTGGCCATGCTAATAGTTTCGCTCACCATAGCCTTTACTTCAAGTGTCACCCGGTCGCTCCCAATGGTGCATGGCTCCCATCTGGCATGACGTGCGCATTGCTCCCACGGGCGTAGCACGGTGCCTTGACCAACAACTCCTGACGCGTAACACGCATGCTGGTATACGAAACGGACTCGCATGAGCTTACATCAACACCAAAGCCACCACCAAACAAAAACAACATTAATGATAATCTTATCTAAATTATTAAGAGTAGAGATTTAAATTAGTATTGGTGTATAAGAAACCATGTTGAATATACTAAGGTTTATAATATGTGATGAGTATTTGATATTGGCTTGTTTAATGCCTGGGTTGAAATGTGAGATTTTGAGAATGGCATGAGTTTGTGCATGATTATGTTTTTGACTAACTGGAATTGATGAATGTGTTAGAGAAGTTGCAGGAGAAGAAAAATATGTTTGCTTGTCTCATGATATGTAGGTCAATGGAGTTATCTTAACGATCAACGGTGAGAGGAAGTTGGAGACTTGAGACCGGACGATCGGAAGATCGGCTGAAGTCAAAGATGATCCACACCATACACGTGGAGAGGTAAGGAGCATAGATGGTTTTACAGTTGAACCTCAAAACCATGGTGTTTACCATGACGACGAGGTTGACCAAGTCAAAGGTGATCGGGTCGATGCAAGTCTAATGATTGTCCAATTGACCGGAAATGGGAGAGACTCGCTGACGAGGAGGATTGTAGGACGAGGTGACATGCATCAAGGTGAGAAGACTTGTTTTAGTGGAAGCAAGCTTGAAGTCGCGCTTTGAGAAGCGTGCAAGACGGTTTTTTGATTTGGGCCTCAAAATCAATGACAGTGATTGGTGGTGTACATGACATCATTGCAAATCTTAAATCAATACAAAACAAAAATATGAATGGCCTGATGGAGTTCGGGCGATGGAGAAAAAGTTGGACAAATTTGCCCCTAGTGGTAGTTGGGTAGTGTATTGAAGGTCAAGGGCAATTCAGTCTTTTGGACACGCCTTGGCCAATATAAGGAGAGGTAGTATTGACCGGAGAGATGGATGTCACTCCACCTAGTCATGTGTTAGGGTTTCATTTTGAGAGAGCTAGGGTGTGCTTCATGATGTAGAGGAGAGGAGAGATTGTGTGAGAGATAACTCTTTACTCTGTAGCTATATATCCATGTATATTGGATGATTGAATCAATGATATAAGATTCATTTTCATGTTCTTCCTCATCCTCTAAATCTCGAATTTGTTCTTTTTCAATTTTTTGGAGCTATTTTCTTAGGAATTTTTTATCTATTATTTTATTGAGTTTTGAAATGAAGTTCTTGGGAGATCTTGGTGTGATGTGCTAGAATAATCCTAGATGAGTCCTTGACCAAATTGAAGATATAAGCACCATCAATTTAATGGATTCTTCCAAACCCTAGACTTTTCGATAGAATCCAAAATTTGTGGTGATTTCTTGGGTTTTGAGATGGATCCACTTGGAGGAGTTGCACCCTTCCATGATGAACCCTTGGTTCAAATTTTATGATTTTTAAAGTTTGTTTGATAAGATTTTGGTATTTTTCTTTGAGAATTATCATTGTTGTTTTGACTGTGTTGGGCCTGATCGGCACTGCTAATGCTTTAACAAAACTGCTCGGTTTAGAACTTGATCTATCCATTGTGTTGAGTTTTGTTTGTGTTCTTTCATATTGTTCTATTTCTGCTTTAAGTTTCATCATCTTGAATTATTTCTAGGATTAGCACATCTTAAGTTAGTTAATGGATCTTAGCATGACTTGATTAGGGGTTGCTTTAGGTTGTAATTGAAATATAGGCCAAATTTTTATAAATAGTTTTAATTAAGTCCCATTCACCCACCTCTGGTCGCCTTGTTCGCTCCTTTAATGTAGTGATTAAAAAAATCATTCGATGATGTCCTAATAACATCCAAAATCTAAGCTGATCTTTTTAAATCCAATAAGCAAAAAATTCATCTGTTAACAACCCTCAAAACACCCTAGTGTTTTATAGAAATCCTAGAATGATATACTTACCTATAATATGCTCCTGCAGGGTGCCCTCTGACATGTACTCGTACACAAGTGCCATGTAATCCTCATCTTTGCAGTATCCGATCATGGAAACAAGATTCTTGTGATGAATCCGTGTTAAGATCTGGACCTGAACAAGAAAGATCCTCACTCATTAAACTCCAATGCAATGAAAATTTGTGATACAATTTTGAAGTTAAAATAAAAAAAATTATACCTGAGGAAAAAGAAATGCTTACCTCCGTGAGGAACTCCCTCACACCCTGAGTGGACGACTCAGACCGCAGCTTGACTGCCACCTGAGTGCCATCCTCCAAGAAGCCATTGTAGACATACCCAAAGCCGCCCCGGCCGAGCACATGCTGGAAGTTGTTCGTGATCATTGCCAGCTCGTTGTACGTGAACCGCCGGTTTTCAAGCCGCAACGAACTTTGATAGTCACCTGTTGGCACATGGCTCATCGACGTCTCATTCTTTTGGGGCTTTGCAGAATTGTTCACCCATTCTGAACAAGTGCGAAACTTCAGGGTTTTTTTTTTTTTTTTTTTTTTTTTTTTTTTTTTTTTTTTTTTTGGTGTGTGTGTGTGTGTGTGTTGCTCACGATGGGGATGGGAAATAGCTATTGCAGAAGAATGATGTGGTTACCTTGCTTCTTTCGCCTTAGCAAGATATAAGTTACCACCGCTGATACTACCACCAAAGCCATAACTACAAGCGCAACAGTGTATATGGCTAGCCTGCTCTTCACTTTGTCTCTCGTACATGAATTGCCATTGCCGCAGAGATTTGGATTATTGCCATATCTACAAACAGATCGATGAGACAATGATTATTTTAGTCATGTTTCAAGCAAGAAGCTAAGGAGCTGCTTTGAACCAAAAGGGAACAGGGGATAGACCTTAGATTTAAGGAACCAGCTTGAATCTTTTTGAGAAGTCCAGGGGGAATTGATCCACTGAGGTTGTTACCCGTCAAATCCCTGAAACAAACGAAATCCTATTCATGTGACATGCGAGTCAACCAGATGGAGTAAAGAAAAAAAGGGATCCACATGAAAGCAAAGTAAAAAATATTCAGAATGCGACAGGTCAACAGACTTACAGAGTTGTTAGTGAAAGTAATTGTGACAATGCGTCAGGAATTGAGCCTGTGAGATTGTTGTATGACAAATCCCTGGATGATAGACCAATACATATTTGTCTTATTTGTTTCTATGAGATGACTGATGATGGCATTGATAGATAGAAATAAGATTTTGTTTTCTATGCGTACATGTATTGGACGGCTGTGAGATTTGCGAAAGCAGATGATATGTCGCCGTTCAGACTACTGAAAGACATGTTTCTGCAAAATAAATCACACAGTAGCTTAGCTAATTAGACCAGATCAACAATAAGCTTTCCCCTCACTTCTTCCATGTAGTTTCATGCATAAATTGAGTCAACTTACGCGCCAGTAATTCTTGAAGGAGCAGCAATGGCGGAGCTGCATGTCAACCCAAACCATGCGACAGTATCGCAAGGGTCACCCATCCAGTTTTTGGTCACCCCATAATTCATCTTGATTGCCGTTATAGCAGATACTGCCAATCGTACATGATGTGATTTTCAGCCCATTTTGAGTTACGTGCAGTCAACATGTTTGACATAGTACGTTAAGTATCATTATCTTATTTAATATTCTGATTGAACCTTTTACAAAATAGTATAGCTAGAATTCTTTTGTGGGGGAAGAGAATTCGATATGAGGAGTAGAAGAATTTTGAGGAAAATAATGCCTTGACACAAGGGATGCATGCATATGCCACACTGCAAAGTCTTTTACAATATTCTATATATTTTTTATTATATATTCCCTCTGACTTTTTTTTATTGACATTGGTTAGTGCAATTTCAAGAAATAAAACTGAAGTGAGTAGTTTTTACTGTCCAAAATACTGGTCAGTAGTTTTGAAAAACTATTGGCCAGTAGTTTGAGGGTAATTTTATAATTGCACTATTAATTAATAAATTTATATTTATTTTCACAATAGAATATTAAATCTATCAAGTAATTAAAATGTTAGTTTATCTTAAAAAATATATAAAACATTAGTTATTAATTAGATTGTTAATGTAACTTTATTTATAACAACAAAAACTAATTAATATAAATCTATAACTCTTATTTTTTTCTGATATTGTCCTCAAATTGAAAACTACTGGCTAGTAGATACGATTTTAGATTATGAAATCTATATCATTAGATCAAACTACTGACCAGTAGTTTCTTAAAACTACTTGTTAATATTTTGGACAATAAAACTCCTCGAGTAATATGGTCAATTGAAGATCAGTAGTATATCTAAAACGATAATTATGTATACTTAGGCCAATCTGAATCCAATTTTATGACATATCACATAAGCCAAAGTAGTGATGTTACATATAATTTATGATGAGAGAGAATAGTTAGGTTTCATGTAAATGAAACCTGGTATACACAATTACCTAGACTATGAAATTTAAAGAAAATCTCTATTGAGATTAATTTGTTTCACCTCCACATTTTGTGGATTATTATTGGTCACTTAGATGTAACAATTAAGTCATATCTTAGCCTATGAATTCATAACATGAATTTTATATTGAGAGATCTTGTTTCATTCATTAACTCAAATATTTGTATATAATATGGCACCTAAAATCTTGCATTGAAACTGGTGTTATGTTCAGGAGCAATGTGTTTCTGTAGAGATGCGTACCATCCTGGGAGTCTGTTCCAAACTTGGCAGTAGAGATTACGTAGAAAGACTCGAAGGCATTGATGATTGGTGGCAGCGTTGAGTTAGCAGTGGCGTTGATCATAACAGTGTACTTTGTGTAGCCTCTGTAAGGATACGTATTGAATACAGCACCAGAGTAGAGGTACGGTGGCGTGTAGCCTTCCCCGGGTGGGTTGTCGTTGATGTTGATGTAGAATTGTCGCACGGCTTTGCTGGGGAGGGACTCTAGCTCAGAAAAGTAAAACACGTGGATGCAGCCCGACGATGGGTTTGCACTGAGGCACCACTCGAACTGGATGTTGTAGGGAGCAATGCGAGGCGTGATCGCCGTCTGTAGCACCTTCGAAGGGGCCTCGAATTTATCATCATCATAGTTCCGCACCGTCTCTTCCGTCGAAATGACAGTCCATCGTGTGGTGTTAATCTTAGTCGGTTGCCATATTCTATCATATGGATCATCCGGGTATCTGATGACCATTCAATTGTTATCATAGCCAGTTAATGCAAGGATTTTGTTAAATTGATTACAAATTTTCTCTATTTTTTTTACGAATGGTAGAATTTATAAATCTTTTAAAGTGTTTACGAGTTTCATATTATTAATTAGAATCTTTTGGATGGTGAAAATAAATTATTTCTCCATCTCAAAATATAAACATTTCTAGGTGTGGTCTAAGTTAAACTCTAATAAATTTACTAAAAAATAAATTATTTCAAATATAAAAGTCACATATTATGAAAAGTGGTTTCACGATGAGTCAAATAATATCATGTTTTATAAGTTCAACCATTATGAGTTCTATCCTACTGACAGTCAAAGTGGAAAGTGTTTGACTTTGACCAATCTATGAAAATGCTTATATTTTGGCAATGCGGATATCAACCAACAGTCCCCGATAAAAGAATCATCATTAGCCATTTATTAAAAAGTGCTTGAAAGAAAATGTATGTGGACAGTAACCATTCATCACTTTATTAAAGCATGAAACAAAAACAAATGAATATATTGCAAGGTAGTATGACCAACAAAAGAAGTTACCACATATTCACTCTCAAGAACTAAAAGTTATCATATTAATTAGAAAAAGAAATAAAAATTATCCACCACTATCATTATGATATATCTTATCCATGTTTTTACAATCACGCCACTATAATCAAATAGACTAAAATACTCATATTTATAAATTTATAACTTACTCACTATTGTCACTACGTAAATAATCATCCATAAAGACTAGTAAAAAAATAGGGACGATAACACAATTATAAATTAGTGAGACATAATAGTTTCATTATTGTTACTAGCCGTGTAAATGCACGGAACAAACCTGCTATTTAAGTAGTAAGTAAAATTGAAGTCACACTAAAACTTGGTAGCAAATATTAAGGCGATCGATTAAGTTCTCACCTGATGGTGGTGCCTGTCTGTCCCATACTGCGCCTACTCACCACCACCAGCCCCTGCGTCACATTCACTTGCGGATACATGGAGCTCTTGAGAGGTCTTAGCTCTAGCCCGGAGATGAACGGTGTCGTGGCACCGGTTTTAACAAGGCAAACCTGTACGGAATTGTCCGCCACGACCACGATGGCCTCCCACCACAGTGCGGATCGTTCCAGGCTCCAACCCTCCACTGTGGCCCAGTAGTTGAGGCCTATGTAGAGGTCAAAGACGGGCGGAATAACGAGGCCGTCGTAGTAGCCGTACATGAAGCTGGCGCGGAACAGGTACTTGTTCCCAGCAGTGAGGGACCGGAGAGTGTAGCAGTTGCGCGTCCCATTAGGGAAGCTGCGTAAGTCTCCATAGAGCCCTTGGAGCCCCAGCAAGACGTTATAGGACGGGATGTTGTGGTTCTCGCCGGCGTCGGTGAAGGCGGCGTCTGGTTGGTATGTCAGGTTGTTGGTCTCGTCCACATAGCTTGGCCCGGCAAGGCCACAGTCTATGCTAATGAAACCTGAAGACGCGCAAGAAATTACTTCGTTCAGTCGTGTACAATGCATGATAGAGCAATTGTGCAATTATATTTCCCTCATGACTGGTGAGGTGCTCATTGACAATCATACCGTTGCTATCGGGCTGGGCACGAGTTTGGAGTACTCCGTCGGGGGCAACGGCGACGAGGTAAAGGAGCAGCAACCACAACAACCTGCTTGTCGCCATTGATTCCTGCATGCTGTGGCTAGTATGAGCTCTAGCTCGGTCTATATTATTGAGCGAACTCGGGGCTCCTTCTAATGTGATGTCTCTGACCGTGTATATATTAGGAGCACAATATTGCGCCACTTTCTTTTGTGGGGCCGGCATATGTCCTTGACTGTGTGCTAAGAGCCAACTAACCGCGTCGAAGAGATAGTGGAGGGAGCCTCTGGGACTGGGAGGGTCACTCGTTGGAGCTGGACTAGCGCAGGATCCGTCAAACACGCAAGCCGTCAACGGAGTTACTTGATGCACGTACGACTTGGGACTTGGCATGAAGCACCAATTTGATGGTTACGTTTGTGCTTTCATTTTAGCGTGCCATTGCGTCTCAACTCAATCATTCTATGAGTCGGCATACGTGATAATAGCTCTGCTCCAATCATCGATCGCACTCCTCCATTTGCGGGCCTGGCATGTAAGTGACCGGTTGACTTGAATAGGACGTCGTCATCGACTTTGCTTTCCTTCGTGTACGACTTTGTCCTGACTCCCTCACTAGTAGATTGACTGATTCTGCAGAAAAAGAGGAACATTCTTCTGAAGAAAAAAAAAACTATACTGCTTCCCCTGCCACCAAGAGAAACATCCGAACTGGAGAAATTTCTAGGTTCAGAAATTCGTCAATTTGCACCGTGTTTTCATTGGTCCCATATGCCCTTTTGTTTTCTTAATATCCTACGAGTTCTAATCACATATCTTATTTGTTTGCACCAGCAAAATACTCGGACGTTGCCAGGGATCTTTGTTAAAAAGTTCTATGGTTAGAATATTTTTTGAAATTATAAAATATTTTTAATTAATCAATTTTTTGGCTTGATTATTTGCTCTATCTTTATTTTGCATTACCCTTTCAAGTTTTAAAAAGAATATTCATTATAATAATTTTAGAGTGAGTTATTATTTGAATTCTTGTTATTAGTTTCCATCCAAATATGATGTTAGAGCGACAGATGATTAGTTGTTGTTATTATGCTTCTGCTTGTTCGAAATATCACCCCTTTTTGGTATAATAGACTTCTTAAAATCACAGTGATGTTTGTAAGAAATCATGTCCTCTCCAGGAGTGCAGTTGAATACCAATTAAAATTAAAAAATTTTATTTGAGCCTTGATGCTATTTACCGTTCCCTTTTGTTGACTTATGTACTTCAAATGGGAAGATTGTTTATAATAGCATTAATGAATAAAATTAATAAATAAGAAAATGTGATTCAGATGTCATAACCATAGCATGATAGCGAGAATGCTGGTTGTCGTGGTCGTGTAATCAGTATGATACCAAGCCCAGTAGATATCAGACCTATCCAAGGTCTCAACCTAAGCCAACATAACCCACGAATAAAAGCCTGACCCATGAAAGAAAGCCCACAAAGAAAAAAAAAAGAATTAGAGCCTATATAGAAGAAAGACATCGTCTTCTTCCTCGGAAGGAAGACGCCATCATCCGCCATGGCAGTGAACATGAGCTCACATCGACTGCTAAAAAGGATCAAAAGATGGCTGAAAAATAGGAAAATAAAACCACAATAACATAAAAAATCTAAGCTAGAGTGTTCTTCAGATTTGACTTTGCTCATTCTCGAGGTTTCATAGTTGTGGCATGTGGAATGAAGGAAAAATACGGTGATGTCTGGCGGCATACGGTGGCGCTAATGGCGAGTTGGGAAGGAGTAGAGACTAACATGGGTTCTAAATTATGAAATATCGAATCGAAATCGAAGTTCAATTTAACAAATAATCAGAAAATGGTTTAAAGAGACTCAAACTAGTTGGTGAATCATGGTAGGATATAAATTGAATACGTCAACGTTACGGACACCTTTAGACATGAAAAAAGGGGATCTAGACGACCTCACCTCAATTAATAAGTTGTATAGATTAATTAAAAGAAATAGAAACACACTTAGAGAAAAAGGTAATTAAGGACTACATACACACCTTCTCTGCTGGCAAGAGAAGTTAAGTACGTGCAGCCATCGTGAAGACGAGGGCGACCGGAAACCCCTGTCCATCATCACGACTCCTTATTGCAATCTCATTTTATTTTACCATTACATGTCGAGCATGTGTAGCCGTAGGGAGGGGGTCACATGAAAGTGGTAAAAAAGGTCCTGGAAACGCTGGGGGGAGGGGGGTTGTGGAGCCTGCGCCCTCACTGTGAGGGCGATGGGAGGAACCCTAACCACTGCCGCCGCCCTTAGCCTCGCCCCCGAGCTGCCCTCGCCGCCGCCAGAGTGGACCATTTGCCAAAGCAGGCGACCACAGGGATGGCGGCGGCGGGGCCTCCCTTCTCTCGTACGGTCGGATCTCGTCCACAACTCACTGCCTCTCCACCCCCCCCCCCCACACCCTTGACTCTGGTGCGCCTCGTGGACTCCATTGGCACCCCTGTAGCAGCTCCGGCCTCGTCGTTGCCGGATCCGACCCCATCGTTACCGGATCTACATGGTTGTGGCTTGTTTGGCCTTGTCGCGGGTAGAGGGGAAGCAATTGTCGCAAGGGTTGGCGGCTGGCCGCGATGCTGCTGCTGCTCCGGGGCATGGATGGGGTCGCATTGTGCTGCGCGCCGTCTCTGGTTCCTACTCACGACAACACTCGGTTTGGCCCGTCACTCAAATTCGGGGCCTTTCGCTCAACCATGGCCATATTTGGCCTTCCATGGTCCGGATCTGGTCATGGAGCTGCACGATCGATTCCCGCCTCGGGCTCCCCCAAGCCTCTGTGTCGACATCTGAGCCTCACAGTTCGGGGGTAGCTGCCATCTCCTCTACTCGTAGAGGACGCACTGCGCCCTACTGCTCGCGCGAGCCATAAGGGTTCAAGTGGCTAGGTGTGGTGATGTTCCTCAATCTGCCAAGGAGCTTCGGATCGGCAACTCTGGTCAAGGATGCTACAATCAGAGGTTCATGAAGTCAAAGTGGTGGTCATGTTGACGACCTGTTCTCTATCGAGCATAGAAGACCGATGCATGCTCATGGTGGTCTTTATCTCGTCTCTTGCCAGCGGACAGTGTGTGTGTGGGGGGGGGGGGGGGGGGGGGGGGCGCACGTGCGTGCGTGCTTTCTATTGCAGGATGAGATTGTTCAATCGACATGGATTCAACATGCGCAACAAGAAGGCGCAGTGCTCCGGGCGAAAGCCTTACTCAGTCAGCAGTGGTGGCGTCTTATGAGTAATTTTTCCACTTGATGGCGCTGCTTAGGTGCACTCTGCCGTCAGCCTTAAGAGCTATCTGGGTAAAAACCTAGGTCTAGCAAAATCTGCTAGACCAGGCCAACGAAAGTGTCAAGATGTCACATTCCCTCCTGTGGGTGTTGCCTTAGATTGCTCTGCTTGTGTTGAAGATCTTAACATCAGGATTTATGAGCGCGATACTAGGTGTATGCAGAAAAGGGTTACTCCTATCATTAGTGCCTAGAGTTTGTATTTCCTCCCATGTAATCCCTCTATTTCTGTCCCTTTTTCAAGCTTGTTGCAAACCTATATTAAGCCAATTTGGGACCAACACCATTATCATTATAATGGAATTTAGGTGGGGAGTTCTCCTTGCCCCCGATGACTGTAAAAAAAAAGTGGTAAAAAATTACATTTAAAACCCTTACGCTAGGTGCGGTGCTCTTTTGCTGCCCCGACCCTACCACTCCAGACCGGCACGTGATTTCCTATGCGCAAGGGTTAAAAAACCGCTATAATGGGTAAATTTTTTTTCTCACTATAAACCGGCCGGTAAACTAGAAAAGTCAATCGAAAACCATTTTACTACAATACATAGGATCAGTTTTTACGATAAACCGGATGTCTGGTGAAACAAAACCAGACTAGTTACACCGAAAACCGTTAAAACTGACTGATTTTCAACGGTTTTTGAACCTATGCCTGTGTGTGGCTGAGCATGCTCCGGTGGACTGTTGGTCAAATCTGACCATGCCAAGGTCGGATCCTCCAGCTCTAACATGGATCTGGGATCGCCCCCACCCCAAATCAGCAGGAGCTCCTCCTCAATAGTGACATGAGTTGGTCCAACTGTAAGAAGGCAGGGCCACATGGTGTTTCAGGCGTTGTAGCTCCAAGTTCCACCATCACCCCGCTTCGTCTGTGCTATGGCCAATTCTAATCGTCCAAGGGTCTAATCTAGTGCCCCAACTATTTTGTTAATTTGGGGCTCACTCGTTGGCAAACTCCATATGACTAGTGATCCATTGTGGTCATCCTACGGATTCCCTGCCACCTTGAGCTCCTCAACTACAACTTCAGATGATCTGGAGAAGGCAGCTTCTCCAGCCACATGTCGTAGTTGTTGTTAATCCACCCACCTCAGATCATGCGAAGATATAGTGTAAAGGAGCTCAACGTGGCAGGAAAGCACATAAATCAGTCCCAAGGGTAGTTGAAACTGCCTGTAGCACGAATACCATGGACCACCTTCAAACCACCCATGTTAGTGGGTACAATAAATAACACCAACACTAAGACAAAATAGTAGTGAAAAAGAGACTACTATGCCTCTAATTTCAGTTCAACACACCACCCACCTGGCACCAAATTAATTGCACAAAGTTTACCTATCCCTAGTTTAAATCCCTTACATTTTAAAACATTTTTTTAACTCTAGAATCTCTTACATTATCAAACAATATCATATGACATGGAAACTTTTAAAACCATGACATGATATCAAGGATTTGGAGTAATCCAATAAAGTACATCACCTTTCCGAAGGTCATATATCTCGAACTACTTAACCGTTATTGTAAACCTCAATCTATAAAGCTCTCATTTCCTGAATAGGAAAAGTATAGTGAAAACACTTCAAGTATCTGAAAATTGCAATTACTTAGGTGATACACTATAAAAGTCGGTGAATATGATTCCTAATATTTAAGGAAATGTTCTTTGGACCGAACATGCAATAAAACTTTATCTTGTGGCAGGGCCTCCACTAATCATTTCCACCATTTGAAGTGCAACACTGCTCTGGCTCACATCAATATAGCAATGGAATGGATTATAGAGCAAATAAATCCCAGTTAATTTTAATTGGTTGAACAACACAAGAAATCGAAATCCGAATCTGATGCTTAACTCAATCTACAACAGGGTCCAGCGTTGCCACCGTCCCTATTCGACTCACCACCATGTACCTTCCGGCAAGAGAGCATGCACGTCAGGATGTCTCGGTCGCCTGCGTGGCATCCACGCTGCCAAGAGCAAAGCCAACCAACTACAAGCCAAAACAAGCCACACAGGCGCACACACACGCCAATGTCTAAAAGCCACAGATGAATGCCGCGTCTGCGTGGGTGCATGATTTTGGGTTGCGATTCTCTGGTAATCCTCGTGGCCTAGAGGCTGTGGAAGAGCACAACACCAGGGGTGTTCGAGTTCCGTGCTATTCAACCAGTGTGTGAGCTCGAAACAGGCCAAGCTCACGGGCCTTTCCCGGGTTGAGGCCTCTTTTTGCCACGATTTACCAATACTTCTTTGAAGGGCTAGTCCTCCGCAGCTGGACAGCTTCTAAGCCCAAATATGGGTCCTTCTTGTTTTCTTTTCTTTTTAGTAGAAGTCGAATTTGGTCTCTTAACTATTATGATTGTGTGGTTTTAGTTCTTCAATTATAAAACTGGACACTCAAAGTCACTCAACTCATAAATCCATTCGGTTTTTATTCCTCGGCAGTTTTGACTCCGGTTTTGTCCTACATAGCACGCTCTTAACATGGACCCTATCTATTTTTTATATTACTTTCCCCTTTTCTCCTCTTCTCCCTCTCATGCGTGGACAGACAGCGTCGCCACAACCTTGCCGCCTTGTCGAGGGTGGTGGTGAGCGCAGGCGCGTGCACGTGTATGGAGGCAGAGGGCGGTGCGGGCTCAGGCGGTGCTGGGGCAGAGCGCGGGCGGCAGAAGCGGAGGCGGACGGCATTGGGGCAGCGCGGGCTCGAGTGGAGATGGGGCGGGCGCGGGCGGCATAGGCGGAGGCGGAGGGCGGCGCAGGCGGGCGGCGCTGGAGCCGCATGCACGCATGAGGCGGAGGGCGTCGTGGGCTCGGACGAAGGCGGGCGGCATGGGCAGCGCCGCTTCTTTTTTCTCTAGTCACAGTTGAGTTTGCAAGTCAAGACTGCCACGTAGGATAATACTAGAATCAAAACTGCTGAAGGACGAAAACATAATGGATTTATGAGTTCAGGGATTCTGAGTGCCCAATTTTGTAATTGAAGGACCAAAATCACACATCCGCAATAATTGAGAGACCAAAATATAACTTCTTACTTCTTTTTATAAGGGCGTCATCTTTTTTCTTGAGAAGCAAACATACCTTAAGATCATAGTGTGTCTGTGTGTGGCCTACACTCCAGTTTAGAATTACTCGCCTTTGCCAAGGAAAATTAACCTTATTTTAACATGTTTTCTAGTTTTTAATTGACTTTTAGTCAAAAGTTTGTTGCTTTGTGTTTTGATTATTTTTTTTAGTATTTTTTTAATAATAAACACAAATTATTGGATTTAGATTTGATGGTTCAAAATAGTGATTGAAAATAGTAAGTCTCTTATTTTAAAGATAAAGAAGGTGCAACAAATTAAAGGTTAGGTATATACGCACGAGGATTCTATCAATGTGTTTGTTCTCCTGCGCATGCAGTTTGTTACTCAAATACTGTCAGGTCGATGTTCAGATTAGGCATCGAGTAGAAAGGTGTGCATATGTTCCCTATTCGGATGCAGCTTCTACCTAATCATCGGTGCCAAGTCTCAGTCAGAATTCGACTAAACAAACATACATTGCGACGGCGCCAACGGAAAACCTCCAGCTACCAGCTAAAGGCCCATGGGATTCCCTCCAGCGTCCAAATGTGTACGTGTATCATCTTTTGCCCTTTGCCTTCTGGAGACGCCTTGTTTTTGTTGCAGAGGACACTTCAAAGAGAGGCTCAAAGGAACTAAGGACATGGCAGGAAGGCAAGGCAAAGCACAAGTAGCGCCGCCTCCAACTCTTTTACCCAGTCCGAGTTGAAGCTTATCTGGTTTTCCTGGAATTCTGCTGAGACCCAACTGAATTACCTGAACGAAATTAGTTGGGACGCCCATATCACAGCCAAACTGGCAATAATATAACAGCGCCATCTGGCATACCAGCTGCTGCCTATCATTTTGTTTTACCCGATCTTATTAGCATAAGAAATTTCAGACAGCTGATACAGCATACACAGAAGCTATTGTTCTGGTCTGAACTGTCGCCTCCGCAGCATCTCCAGACTCCAACAGGATCATCTAAACAAACCATTCCCGTGCTAATTTATTCCGGTCAACGTCACAATCATGCGTCCATTCTTCAGCTCCAGCCACACGAGCTGCCACATTATCTAGTATTTTATCATCTCCCGGTACGCGAGAGTGCTCGAGAAGTCATCGTCTGGATTGATGGGCACAGGCGGCTTGTCTTGCCCGAGGCGGAGTCGGCTGGAGTGACGCAAGATCGATTAACCGGGATTTTCCGTGCTGGCGCCGGTTTCTCAGACGGATTACGCCACCCGGAATATGTCGGATTAAAATTTCAACCGACTGCCCAATCATGATAAGAGCACGGAGTGAGGTGGCTTACTTTTCTTTCGTAGCAGGTAACCGGTATGCTTCCATGGGTTGAAATGGGGAAAAGACATCCCCGCACTGAACTGCCCACACGTCACTGTCCACTTGTAAAACTCTCCTTCTAAGACTGACCATAACTTGCGTTCAAGTCTGCTCCCCTTTCTGGAGTTCTACCGTGCAAATTAAACCCGTTCATTTAGTGAGATAAAATTACTTGAATTTTCATAGGCTGACAGCTAGTTCGCATGGAATCAGTTTAAATTGAGAAAAGGTGGACAATATGCTTGAACCCTCCCATTTGAAAACAATAACCACCACCACCTTACAATTAGTTTTAAAATTTAATAAAACCTTAAACTGGCAATGCAAGGTGGACAAGTTGACGAAATCGAGAACATATGTTTGAGTATGTGACAACTGACAAAGACATATTCAGCTCAAAGTTGTTCTCAAGCTGCCAGAAGACAAATATAAAATTAAGTACGATCTTGCCTTCGCCTGTCTTTTAGCAGCTCCAGTGAGACCCTTGGCAAATACTCCATTATTTGGTCTCTATCCATTTCAAGAGTTCAAGTCATGCACCTTTGCCTCCCTTTTTAAGCTCACCCTTCCCCTCTCTCAACATCTCAGGCACAGAAACCTCTCTCCAGTGTCGTAACGACCTCTCCTTGACTCCTTCCTTCTTCATCCTCTTGGATCAGCAGCTCTCGGAAAGCACAAAAGCTTCTGCAGGTTTTTCAAATGGAGGGCCTCATCCCGTTCATCTACAGGGCCGTGGTGCAGTACAGGAAGGAAGGGCAGGTCTCCTTCGCCGACCTCTTCTTCGACGAGCCGTCGCCGACGTCCTACTTCCATCTCCCGGGTGACTCTGGCCGGTACCAGGTGACCGTGAACGACCTGTTCTCACACACGATGGTGGACTCCGGTGCGGCCGGCTCGACGACGCGGCGGTCTCCGGCAAGGAGCCCGTCGCACCGCTGGCGTCGTTCCTAGGATCGTCTTCTGTGATGAGAGAAGTGCATGCAGGGAGAAGCAAGAAAAGAAACCCAAAGGGAAGCAACCGAAGGCTTGCACATAGCTTGCTGTGGAGGTGGTAGCGAGTCGTATATGCAGGTTTCGTGCAATTGTGAATATTATCTGCCTAAGTTGTAGTGTAAGTGTAAATCATTATGTGATAAAAATTATGTAATGCATGGGGTGCAAATCTTTCGAAGGAGGCTTTGCACCTTGGAGTAAGAATTGTGTATTCTCAGTTGGAATAATACAGCAAAAAGAAGTGCTGGAACTGTGGAGCACATGAATTTCGCTGTGACGCCATTTTTGACTCGGCCCAAATAAGCCGAGCCCAGCTCACCCAAACAAGGTTTTTCCTGCGCTGTGACATGTGTTCTGGAAGTTGTTGTGAAAGGGCCCAAATCAAGGGTTCTCTACTTTATGTCGAACGGAAAGTCTTTATGCGCTCGCGCGCGGATCCGCTTGCCTTGGATCTGTTTCGTGGTGTTTGCACCTGTGCATATACCTGTGCGACGGACTATGCACTGTGCTGCTACTTGGCCCCTGCGACTGCCGACTGCCCATTCATTTTATGTTCAATATTGCGGCAATAAAAGCTGTATAACATGGTGCGTTACTTGATGCTATCTATCCGTCAATAAGCATGAATTTTCGTCACTCAGATGAATTTTCTTTTGCAGAAATTTAGAAACAACTCACGCTATGTGAAACTGTCATACTTGTTTCTGAAGTAACAGGATTTATCATCGACAAGAGCTTGAGTAAAAAAATGCAGCAGGAAACTGAAATGCCATCTCTGACCCAATTCAGCCCAGTATTATATATATAAAAAAAACAACTCGGCCAAGCAGGGGTAAGGCCACCCCGATGCATTGCAGGCCTTAACCAGTCCTTTGAGATTGCGAAGAGAAGAGAGGATTTGTTTTAACTCAGACCATAATTCATCCCCACCGGAGATTAAACCTAGGACATGAGAGGTGTGACCGGGACACCTAACCACTCGACTAGAGCCCCTATCGCCAGCCCAGTATTATTAGTGTCTGTATACCGGAGCTGTTGGGTTGCAGTATGAGGTCAAAATGCATCATCTCAACCATCAAAAGATAATCAGAATAGCATGGAGCCATGGAGGAAATGACCCTGTAGCATCTGAATTCGAATATTATGAAAAGGCAATAACTCATCAGCTTCTGTCATCTGAAGCAAAGTTTCTTATCAATTTCTAGTAATCAGTTAATTAGTATATTCTCACCCGTCGACTTTACATGATCCCAACACTTCCATTTTTGGGGAGTTGTCATTTCTCGAATATGTGGTCTGGAAAATTATCAGTCAAAAGCTGAAAAGCGAAGAATGAAAAAGAAGACACTATAAACATCGCTAGCACGTTACTATACACAGATTCAGGACGAAGCCAGGAGCCAAAACATGATTATGGCTGATGTAGCGCTTTGTGCCCAAGCTAGGAAAGCAAATGCTGTGGCAAGTTCATATCTTCCGCAAGGGAGTTGGGGATACCTTCTGCAGAAAAGCACGTCCCTCCTGAATAGAATTACCACACCACCAGCTGAGCATGATGCAGCGAATGATAGAATTGCTGTCACCTGCATGCCATAGGATGGATTTCATTAATGCTTCTAAAGGCACAGATGCGGCTAGATGGACATAGGTCTCAAGCCAACTCATTTAGTTTGTCTTAACAAATTTGTACAATGATAACTTGTCCAAAGCAGACTGGCATGATCTGATGTTTCCTCTATAAGTCAAATTAGTATAATCCCAAGCTGAGCCCTGGATGTATCATGCATCAAATTGGTGGAGCATGAATCGTTTTAACAACATCAACAACAAAACCAATGTCTAACAAGTACAAACTAACATAACTGTACTAATGCACAAATATCAACTCTTCAATAGGAAACTCCAACTATATCATTAAAATGTCACTCAATCTAAGTATGTGTGAGGGAAACTGAGTGTGATGGCGGTAGTTTAGTATTACGCCCTCAGCAAGCAACAAGTGATATTTACAACAATTATGTCTAGCAGTCTCTAAAACATGAGATAGACCACCAAATCCAAAACAAAATATGTTCAATGCATGCATGTAAATATACTGGTAGCCAAAACTTCAAAGCTTGACACCATGAACCCTAGAATGTCATTTATTTTTGTGAGTGGAGTATGATAGGAAAATGTGTGGATAGAAGGTTAATATGTCTCCTATATCTGCAATGAAGATAGAGGAGAAAAATTGAACGTATGAATTGACATGGTTTCTCCATGTGGTCAATATCACTGCTTGCTTTAAACAGTACTCCCTCCGTTCCAAAATTGTTGTCGCCATTGACTTTTTTCGTTATCTTTAACCATTCGTCTTATTCAAAAAAATTTCAAAAGATGTTAGATATTTTCTTAATTGTTTTGTCATTAGATAAGATTTAAATATAACTTATAATTTCTCATATTTGAACAAATATTTTGAATAAGACGAATGGTCAAAGGTAATGAAAAAAGTCAATGGCAACAACAATTTTGGAACGGAGGGAGTATAAAGGAATGATTTAGTAAAGTACATGAAGGGTAAAAAAAACCAATCAAGGCAGAAAGCTAGATCACTAAAGATTTAGAAAGAGTTTAGTCATTACCCAGTCTCCAACTAGAAATAAGCTCACAAGAATTGGGCTGGTGAGATCTTTCTTGGCTTTAAGAGCATATCCATCAAGACATGCAAGTCCCAAGCTCCACAGTGACTGCAGTGCCATTGACGCAAGCAAGTAGCTGAAAAATGAAAAGCCAAAATTAGCTCTCCACACGCCCCACAGATATTTTGCACTAGAAAGTCCACAAATCCAAATAGGAAAAGTTTGTTGAGAGCCTATTAATAAACAGCATAAAACAAGTTACCATTGCACCAGATTATTGTGAGCATATGAATTGCTATAGATGCAAGAGTATTTCATGCTCCCACCCAACCAAGGTTGAAATAACCGATTTAACCGGCCGGCTCAGTTCGGTGGAAAACCGACCGGTTAACCGGGATAACCGGCCGGTTAACCGTATAGCTACAGTGTCGAGTCCGGTTTTCTTCGGCTAACCAGTCGGTTAGCGTGACCGGCCGGGACCGGTTAACCGGGATAACCAGCCGGTTTTGTTTGGTTATTCCAACCCTGCACCCAACATCTGTTTCAAGACCGTGCATTGCACCTTTTGTAACTCCCACCCAAAGTTGTACCAAACAAAATGGTGATTTCATTCATCATACAAAACTAAATGGTGTTTCAGTTTCACCATACCAAGACCATATCAAACAAATAGGGGTCAAGTTCGCTTTCACCAATACTAAACTGTTGCTATTTATTTTCGGATTGCCCAAATGACTGAATGGTCTGCGGCATTACATTCTGAGAATTTTCCTCTTGAACATGCTGTAATCGACCATCCCAATTAAATTCCCTTGTAAATTAACAATTAACAGAATTTCTACCTGCATATTACTAACACCCTTGTAAATTACCCCTGCATCACTCCTATTATCTGCTAAATTTGACTTGCTATGATTACTGATGAGTCGGCGACAAGTGATTCTGGGCAAAATGGGTTACCACTCCTTACTACCACACCGAAACCCTAACTCACAACCGAAAATTAAGCAACCGTCAACTCGCATTGCGGCAGCTGAGAGGCGGGAGCGAACCGAAGCAGTGCAGATCGACCTGATCCCCTTCTTAGATTAACTAGAACCCCCCAAGCAGCTGAACAGAGTGCGTGGGTAGGCTAGAACAGAAAAGCAACAGGGGTGCTGCTTACCAGAAGGCGGTGTAGCTGGCGAACCCAAGCGATGACCCCATGATGCCGACGCAGAGGCCGGCGCAGACCGCCTGCCCCGCCCGCAGCACCAGCCCGCCCCACGACCCCGGCCTCCCCGCCATCCCCGGCATCTCGTCCCTCCTCGCCTCCCGCCGCCGCTCAGCGGCCGCGCCGGTCGGTCATGCGCCCCCCGGCGGGCGGGCCGTTCGCTGATTCGGTGGGTGGTGGACTGGTTGGTGGGCGAGCGGATCGCTGCAGGTTCTAGAGCTTTGAGCGCTCAAGCGGAGGCGATAGGGGAGGGGATTTCGATTGGTTAACTAGCAGAGAGACAACAGTGACAGGAGGAGGAGGAGGAAAAGGAGGGGGAGAGGTAGGAAAGGGGAGGTAGATTTCGGTGGACGGTGCCCGCTCGGCTCGGCGCCACCCCCCGCCCCCGCCACGGCGGCGGAGCTTTGGTGCGCGATGGTGCGGGCGCTGCCGGCCGCGGCTGCGGCTGTGGATCCCGGTCGCAGTCTCCCGGTCTCCGAGACGCGACGCGGAAGCCGGGTGAAGAAAAAAAAAGCGCGGCCGGGTTGCTTGCGCACGCCGGCACGCGGCTTCCGCCTGCCAAACGGTGCCGTACAGAAAAGTTGGACGGGGACGTGCGCTTACGTGGATGTGATTATGATGGTTATAGTGGATTTAGGGTGACGATTATGCTTGATAGCAGGATGATATAATCAAACAATTACTAATAAACAAACTAAGCAAGTTACGTGCAAGCTCTGTCTTTTCGACGAACTTTCGTGCCTGTACTCTCTATAGTGCCCTCGCGGCGGAATGGAAAGGGGACCGACCATTTCCCCATTTAGACTGTGTAGTAGGCATTGCCAAATCGGTGCCACAAGCTCAAGAAGGATACAAGGACGGAGTGCAGTGAAGTCCAGGTCCGGGCACATGGTACTGCTCGCTAAAATCTGGTTCCGATTCATTCCGTTCCATCGGTGACCACCACACGGAAGCTAAAAACGTGGGCGACCTGTAAGGGCGTCCACTATGGTAGTTTTGTAGGTATCGTTTGCAGGCCAACTCAGAAACCAATCTGATGTAGAGGGAAATTAAATATGAGAGAGAGAAAAGTTACCTCTAGCTATAATGGTAATGTATAGGCAAAATTAAAGTTGCTATATAGATAGATCTAACTATATCTAACACGTTTTATGAACCTGGATGTATGTAGTGCTTGTCACCTCCGTTTAAGCCTCCTGCTATTTCTACACATTACTGTATATATGTTGGATTAAAAATAGAAAAAAATAACTATATAGCTAGATCTTTTAACAGTTATCTTTCGTACTAACTTTTGACAAATTATATACAATCACCTTTAGAGACGCCCTAACATGCACCATTGCCATTGCACGGGGATGACGCTATAAATAAAGCAGTTTGGCGTATCGTCTTGACATGCTTGGCTTCTACCGGCAACTTAAGCCCCCCCCCCCCCCCCCCCCCCCCCCCCGGTCTTTTGATGATTTGGTCTTGGGGAAACAATAGGCCACGAAGATGAAGCCAGTCAGGGTAAGGAAACGTAGCGTCGAAGCAATTGCGACATGGTCAAGACACAAAATAAACCGGAAAATGAGTAATTTCCCATAGCCAATCGCTCCTGCGACTTCGCCCCCGAGCTCGATGGGCTGGGCATGCGGCATGCTGAGTATTGACGAATGAACGAGTGAGGAGTGATGGCGGCCCCATAGTGGACCGAGGAAGAATATGCGAATATTCGATGCAATTCTTTTTGGAGATTGGGATCTAGACTTCTTTTTAGAGGAAAAAACTGCTCATAGTTGTCCTTGTCCAACAACATTAGATTGGGTCGTTCTAATATGGCTTTCTAACGAGTGCATCACGTTGGGCTGGACCGCTGGAGGCCAACGACCGTTAGTCTGTCACCTTGTTGTGAGTTGTGAACTCTGTTGTCAGTTGTGAACTCTGATCGAAGAGATGGACATTTTTACTTAACCTTCTCGACATGGCTTAATCACGGCCGCATGCCAGGAGGCGCAGATGCTGACGCTCCGATTCCTACTCATAGCCTATAGCTAGCGCGCAAGACACTGCACTGCGACGGCTGACTGCTGCCGTCGGTCGAGTGGACGGAATCATATCCAATCACTCGACGCGCGTCCTCCGTCATTGCGTTGCCGTTGCCGCAATCCTGCATCCGCCAGGCGCAGCATATGAGGTCATCTTTAGTGACATGTAAATTTAAGCTCTTAAATCTATTTTGTGAGTTTATCTATAAAATTTTGGAGGCTAATCTTGTAACCAACTCTAATAAAATATGCATATAGACTCCTATTTAAGTGTGGGATCCAGTGGTAAAAAAAGTTCACAATCTCTTCTTCAATCGGGCAACCCGCACCACACGCTACCGCCTTGCTCCCAGCCGACGTCGTCGTCTTAGCTCTCGTCGTCTCCCTTCTCCTATGCTAGCCAAAAGATAGATGGGTTAGGAATTAAAAACTTAAGGTGCAAAACCAATGTTTGTTAAGTAAATAACTTTTAAAACTTTTTAATAAGGATAGATTATGATAATAACTTCTGAGAAATAAATATCTATGGAATAAGACAGTAACACAAGTTGAGAGGACGTCAAGTAATTTTATTTTTGGATGGGTTTGTTGAAAGTTAAGGACGCCTTCATCTCACTAGGAACTTTTCACCTAAAGGATGGCCATCAAATTAGGTTCCGGAAGATAGATGGATTGGTAATTACACCTTAAAACAAC
Organism: Eleusine coracana subsp. coracana; assembly: GCA_032690845.1. Classification (NCBI taxonomy): domain Eukaryota; kingdom Viridiplantae; phylum Streptophyta; class Magnoliopsida; order Poales; family Poaceae; genus Eleusine; species Eleusine coracana. The sequence continues at coordinate 5,905,688 of CM064426.1, forward strand.
AATACCTCTCTCCGTACCATATTGCTCGTAAGAAGCATAACAGGGTGGCAAAAGGTTTCTGAGACAATACCTCTAAACATATCGTTTAGAATGACGTTAGTTGGTCGTGATTTGCTATTTTGGCATCATTTGGTTCGGTGCATTTGTCATATTCATTTGAACAATAATAGAGATACCTTTAGTTGGAATCTCACTCATTGAGGAATGTTTTCATTTTATTCAATGTACAATACTTTGATTAGTAATGGCAATGTGCAGCGAAACAAAAAAGCTATCCCTCCAAAGATTAAAATATTCATATAATATTAAAAAAAAGATTGTTCTAACTAAGAATAATATAACTAAAAAGGATTGAAAGGGATTTCTATAAAGAGCTGCATAATTTACTTTTAATTTACAACCATCTGCTGAGGATGCATGGTAATACTAAAAGCACATTATTGGAGGGCGCATCTGCTTTATAGTATGCGACATGGCTTAGTAGAAATGATGAAGTCTCGAATTAAAACTTACTTGCATGTATTATACAAAGGGACACACTGAATCTGGTTTTGGGCGCACTTACACGGGCATGAGAAAGACCGTTAAACAATAAATGATGCATGTTAAGTTTTAGAGGTGTTGCTTATGCAAATTTTTACTCACCATGGATAGAGATTTAGTGATGCGTTTTGATTACTTTTTTATTAAATTAAACGTTATGGCATTGTGTTTTTTTTTCATTTATTGAGTGCAGACGAAAGTGCTGTGTTAATGTATTATGTGGTCGTAGCTATTAAAGGCAAAGGCTGGACAAATTCCATTATCTAAAAAAATATTCACCCGCGTCGTACTGCTACCGAAGATTTGCCGCAGCGTCTACGGTGAAAAAGAACCAGCTCTGCTTCGACATCCAAGTATCCAACAACCGGACGCGTGTGTGGACAGACGCCCATCAATCGCCAACGGGACCGCGCGGGCTACGGTGCTGCCGCATCGGTTTCACCGATACCGACGATGCAGTCCTGTCGCCGTTCCCATCGTGTCTCCTGTACAAGCTGCAATCTCGGCAAGATATTTCCGCACTCGTGGAGGCAGTGCTGCAGAAGGGCTGCGGCGGCACAGCAGAAAAATGGCTCGCCACTTCGTCCTCAACACCGGCGCCACCATCCCGTCGGTCGGGCTCGGGACATGGCAGGCCGACCCGGGCGTCATCGGCGACGCGATCTACACCGCCGTCAAGGTGCGTGTGCACGCACCCTCCTTGTGCTGCTCCTGGTTTTCGGGCGTCGTGTCCTGTTATTATCAGGGTGTCCGTTATGTTCATCATGTTGCCACTTCGCAGTACCTGAATTGACCAACTGGATAAATGTGCAGGCAGGCTACAGGCATATCGACTGTGCTCAAGCATACCGCAACGAGAAGGAGGTAAATCTCTCTACCTCAACTCCACTCACCAGTCATGGCAATGGTATTTGAACTGTAGATTCAGACTCGCCGCTAATGCTCTGCAGGTAGGATTTGCTCTCAAGAAAGTGATCGATGAGGGCGTAGCCAAGCGTGAGGATCTTTTCATCACCTCCAAGCTCTGGTCAGTATCGTATTCTCATCATCCAGTACTTATTAGGCACTTTGCGATTGCAGTAATCTTGGCTCATCGTTACCGATATGAAACTTTTTCTGCAGGTGCACGAACCATGCGCCGGAGGACGTCCCGGTCGCACTCGAAGGCACGCTGAATGACTTGCAGACCGACTACGTGGATCTCTACCTCGTAAGCCAAATGACCCAGATGCACGGATCATCTCGTTGTTGCAGGGCACTGAGAATTTCGAGATTGTTGCTCCGCAGATCCACTGGCCGCTGCGGATGAAGAAAGGCGCCGGCTTCAGCGCGGAGAACGTCATCCCGTCCGACATCCCGGCGACATGGGCTGCGATGGAGAGGCTGTTCGACGCCGGCAAGGCGCGGACCATCGGCGTCAGCAACTTCTCGAGCAAGAAGCTGGCGGACCTGCTCGCCGTCGCGCGCGTGCCGCCGGCCGTCGACCAGGTGGAGTGCCACCCCGTGTGGCAGCAAGGCAAGCTCCGCGCCTTCTGCGAGGCCAATGGGATCCACCTCTCGGTGCGTATTCAGTGCGTCAGCTCGACTGCTCGAGCGTCCAGCCTGAGCTCTGTTCCTGAGCAGTGAGTGTGCTCAAAAGTTTCTTTGAATGCGCAGGCGTACTCGCCGTTGGGCTCGCCGGGGTCGACGATGGTGAAGGCAGGCGCGGTGCTCGAGCACCCCGTCGTGGTCGCCGCGGCGGAGAAGCTGGGGAAGACGCCGGCGCAGGTGGTGCTGCGGTGGGGGGTCCAGAAGGGGCACAGCGTGCTGCCGAAGAGCACCAACGAGGAGAGGATCAAGGCCAACATCGACGTCTACGACTGGTCCATCCCGGACGACCTGTTCGCGAAGTTCTCGGAGATCGAGCAGGCAAGTAGTACTACCACCGCGGCGTCCGCGTCAGACGTTCAGAAGCTGGAAACTTTGGCTGCTGTCAGGGACAACGTGCTTACGTTTCCTGCTGGTGATTGTGTGATTTGCAGGTGAAGCTGATTCGAGCGGATGTCTTCATTCACCCGGAAGGCGTCTTCAAATCCGTCCAAGAGCTCTGGGACGGCGAGATATGAATGATCTGGGAAGTCGTGGAAATTTCTCTCGAATAATTAGCTTATTATCTGAATCGTGAAACAATAGTGTTGCCGTTGCAAAATCAGAGATGCATCGTGACAGTGTGGATGTACCAGCAGTACACTCGCTTTTGTCACGCTGAATCTTCTCATCCATGTGTCCTTGTATGAGTCCATGATTAATACAGATGATGCTGCTCAGTCGCAGTCCCCAGCCGTTCCAGACCTCATCTGTCACGAAGCACGCACCGGCGAACATTTTTGTACAACAAGCCGCTACAGTCAGAGAAACGCGCGCGGTGCCACCTTCTCGTGCAACGCAACGCGAGGCACGCACACAAAAGCAGCAACCACCGTTTTGTCGTTCTCGCTTCTCACAAGTTTTCGCCAACCCGCAGTCTCTTTTCACCGTCTCGGCTCTCTTCTCCAACCTCGCGGAGGTCATTGTTTTGGGGATCAATGGCCGGATCATTTGCTCTGAACACCGGGGCGTCGATCCCGGCGATCGGCCTCGGCACCTGGCACGCCCAACCTGGGGTTGTCGGCGACGCCATCTATGCAGCTGTCAAGGTCGTGTTATTTTTCCGTACGCGCAAAAGCTTTGATCTTTCCATCCTTTTATCTACCTGTTTCGTTTTATCAATCTGATTTACTTCTGTGAGAAAATATACATCAAACATGTAAGGAATTGCTTGCTGAGGTTGCAAGAACGATGGTATAGAGTTTCGCTGTTTTCAGCTCCAAAAAACAAAAACAAAAAAACTTCACTGTTTTTGAATTCTGATGGTGCAGGCTGGGTATTGCCACATTGAATGCGCTCCATCTTACGGCAACGAGAAAGAGGTAACAGTCAGTGCATTGTGTCATACTATCATACTTCTGGGGAAAGAAATTAGAGGGTTGGCACCGATTCTTCACTCCGTTCTGTCTCCTTTTCCAGGTCGGATTGGCTCTGACGAAATTATTTCAGGATGGGGTAGTTAAGCGTGAAGATCTTTTTATCACGTCCAAGCTGTGGTTAGACAACCTCTTTGTTGCACACATATGTAGCAAAAAAAAAACAGAGAAAGGTAATTTTAGCATACGTTTTATGTACTCTGGATTTTGCAGGTACTGTAACAATGCACCAGAATACGTGCCAGAGGCAATCCAAACCACTCTTGATGATCTGCAGTTGGAGTACTTGGATCTGTACCTCGTAAGTGGCAGAAAAATGCGACCATAAACATGCGTGTTCTTTTCTTTCCCCATGATTCCTAATTCACTATCTTACTGATCTATGCTTCCATGAACAAATGATGAATTAAGGGCTGTTCTGTCAGTATGCCATATGCCACCAGATTTCAGTTCTTGCCAAATTCCAGTGACCTCCTCCAACACCAACACTGCAGATCCACGGCCCGATCCGTCTCAAGAAGGGAACCGCGCCGCTCTCCGAGAACTCCCTCCCCTGCGACATCCCCGCGACATGGGCGGCAATGGAGAAGCTGCACGAGGCCGGCAAGGCCCGCGCCATCGGCGTGAGCAACTTCTCCTGCCGGAAACTGGAGTCCCTGCTCGCCGTCACGCGCGTGCCTCCGGCAGTCAACCAGGTCGCGTGCCACCCGGGCTGGCAGCAGGCCAAGCTTCGCGACCTGTGCAAGTCCACCGGCGTTCACCTCTCGGTAAAACACAGCCTCGCCCATCTTCATGGCTGCACGTTGCACACTGCCATTTCTTCATGTTCCGTGATCACTGACGAATGAAAACTAAAAATAAAAAGAGCAATGTTTCTGCAGGCGTATTCGCCGTTGGGTTCGCCAGCAGCGGCTGGCCTCAACGCGCCAAGCGTGCTCGGCCACCCTGTCCTGACGTCCATCGCCCACAGGTTGCAGAGCCGCAGAGGACTCCTGCACAGGTGGCGCTTCGCTGGGGACTGCAGATGGGCCAGAGCGTGCTCCCGAAGAGCACCGATGTTGCAAGGATCAAGGAGAACCTTGACGTCTTTGACTGGTGCATCCCTGAAGAGCTGATGGCCGAAATGTTGGAAATCGAACAGGTCTGCAGCTTACAAAACATTTTAATTTTTTTGGCGTCCTTGTCTAAGCAGAGTTGTTGGTGTGATGTTGTTGATGAGTATTCAGTGATCGGTGGCTCTGAAGAGTGCTCTTGCTGCGTGTTGTAGGTCAAGCTGCTGAGAGCTGAGTTCGGCGTGCACCCGGTGGACGGTTACAAGAGTCTGGAAGACCTGTGAGATGGCGAGATATGAATCTTGTGACCTCATTTCAGCGAGATTTGAGTGAAGGCGTTGATATTTGTGCGCCGTTGCCGTGCAGACAAAAATGGTGCACTTCGAGAAAACAGCACATGTTCCGGTCTAAACTTTCATGAACAACCGATAAGCAAAAAGGCGATAGTTGTGCGGTCGTGCAGACAAAAAAAATGTGCACTCCTAGAAGAAGAAAACACATATTTCAGTGTAAAATTTCCTGAACAACCGAGAAAAAGCCGATACTTGTGCGTTATTTTTACCATATTCAAAAAGCGACTTGGTGGTGAATGGCGACGGTGGTGCTCGCTCCCAAGTTCCAACCACATCCAGGCATGCTGACATGTGGACCCATCTCATCCGCATCCTGTTTCATTGCTCCAATTCGATCAGTTCTTCTCTCTCACAGCATAACAGGCTCTATCATATCACTAGATGTTGTTACGTGTCAGTAGCAGGTGTCCGTTCAGGGTTTACAATCCCGAATGACCAGGTGATCTCAGTCAAGATCGGGACATTGAAAACCGCGGTTTCCGGTAATACCAGCTGGGATTTTGGGCATAATTTGATTTGGACGGGCGGTTTCGAGCAACCGAGATCCCGGCCAGGATGACCGGGATTCTGTTCTCGAGGCTCCAAATTCGATTGTTAAAAAAACTCAAAAAATATGTGTAAAAATTAAAATTTTTGACATGACTTTTATAGAATATTTGTTATATTATTTGTGACATATATAATTAAATAAAATATGATAAAAGCTTAAGTAAAATGACAAATTCACGAGACAAAACATGAAACATCGGTAATTACAAGTCCACAAATCACACATAGTTCAAGTCCACAAATTATAAGCATCCACAACTAATAAGTACATGACATACATAATATGACATATGAACATGAAATCATGAACATCGCTCGTTAAAGGAATTATACATTGCGTGGTTGTATTCCTCGCTTGACATGAGTTGAATCTATTTGTTAGCCAATAATTATGCTCTATATTAGTTCCAACTTAATTCCCAATCACGATCCAACATTGCTCACTGCATAAACATAAATCATACATAAGTTACTAAGCCAATCAACATAAACATGCACATCAATCATTTGATTCACTACATATTTCATTCATTACATATTTTAAATATGCATAATATTCATAACATAATAGCAAAAATTAATAACTACAAATAGGACAAATTCAATGATGCTAACCTTCAAAACAAAATTCGGATTTTGGGAGAGGGGGGGAGAGGGGATTCGCTGGATTGCTGAGGGTCGGGATCCCGCTCCTGCCAGGCGGCTTCTCGCTAATGCCAACCAGGATCCCGCCAATCCCGACCAGAATCCCGAGTGCCCACCGTCGCCCGGGCACGCGGCAGCTGCGCGGGGTGCTCGTCCCGGAGCTCCCGGTTGGTTCCCGCCAATCCCGGCCGGGATCCCGAGCTCGGGGGCCGGGACACCCACTCACGGCGGCGCCTCGCCGGCGGCGACGACCGAAGGAGGGAGAGGTGGCGTGGAGGTGCTATCGCGGAGGGAGGGACTACGCCTGTGGCTGTGGGAGGGGGCGGTGGCGAATGGGGAGAGGGTTGGAGTGGATAAGGGTTTTTTTTTTCTTTTTTTCCTATTTCTTATTCACCCTTGTCTTTTATCAATTTTTTTTCTATCTCAAATTTGATTATTTTTATGATTTGATTTCATCATAAATTTTTATTTTTCATCAAGTTTTTTTACATATTTTTTTTTTACAAATTCCTTCAAAAATTCAAAAATTTAAATTTCAAATCACCGGGATCCCGGTTTCCCGATAAACCCGGCCTGGACCGGGATCCCCGAATTCCGTGAAAACCGGCCGGATCCGGTCGGGATTGTGAACCATGTGTCCGTCCTGCTTGACCCGAAGTTCTAATTGCGCATACCTTGCCGCCAAACCGACTGCTAAAAGAATACTAGCCTATCAAAATGTTGTGTATTTTTTAAATACATAACTATTTTATTATGCAAAATAATGTTGTATAAAATATCAGAATGAAACTCACATAAGCTCGCTAGTATAGAGAAAAATGTGCACTCCAACAATCAAACACCTGTTTCAGAGTAAAATTTCCTCAACAATCAAGAAAAAAAATGTGTTTTTTTTTTCTTCTGTTCATTTGTTCTCGTTTACTCTATCTTGCTACTTCAATGTCAGGGAGAGAGGCGTGCAACTCCTCTGTGCTAGAGATATTACTGTATGTGTACAATAATACTCACCATCTACCATCCAAACCACATCTGTTGATCCTAATTTCTATCGATTAACTCTGATTATTACTTAAGAAAGGAAAAATCTCAGGACAAAGGATAAAATACGGAGCAAATTCTGCGTCATCTTCCTCCTTAATGTGAGACTTGGCAGTGGCCAGAGATGAGAGTTGCAATTGTTTTTGTGAAATCATCTAAATTAAGGACCTCATTCTTGCTAGTTATGTACATAAATTGTGAATTCTTTCTCCAGGTAGAATCTATCACAAAGATCACAATTCGTACATGAATTGAATAATATCTGTGACTGCCGCAAATCACAAAGCTTTTGCCCTTAGTTATAATAACCACATTTTCCCCTTTGTTCTGAGTTTTTTTATCCTTAATTAATAACAAAAATTAATCAATAGAAACCAAATCCAATAGATGGTGAGTATTATTGTCCCATACTGTCGGTATTTTGATTACCGGCTAGTAGAATTTATTCCGGGGATGGACTTAGGCTCGGTGATGGCAATGTAAGAAGACACAAAGAATTATACTGGTTCGGGATATTCCCCTAGGTCCAGTTTGAATAGCTGCTCGTGTTACTTGCACTGGGGTATATAATGGAGTTGAGAGAGGAAAGTTCTTCAAGTCTCAATGAGTGAATGTGTGAGTGTTGGAATCGATCGGATTTCGACGTGATTCTCTGTTGTTGAGGATGAAGAAGGACCTCCCCTTTTATACTTCAAGCCTTTTATACTTCAAGGGGCAGGGCCACATTACAGTGAGATAGATAGATAGATAGAGAAGCAAGTATGTGCGAGGGTTGGCAAAGCCGTGCGGAAGGAGGCGTGGACTTTGATCGGTGGCATGGTCTTTGGTCTTCGTGGGTCCCCCCCCCCCCCCCCCCCATCTTGGTCTTGAGCTCACAGTCGCTGTGTCGAGGCGTGCTCTCATCTTTTGTTGATGAGTTGAAACTTATCGTTCATGTAGTTGGCGTGAGCTGGATAACCTGAGTGGCTCAGCATATAGCGTATGAGGTTGCCGCAAGGCCACGCGTCGTGCCTATCCGTCAGGTTGTCCTTGATGACCCCTGTTGGGGCATTATCTCGATGAACTGTGTCGTAGCGTCATGTTATATCCCATCGGGCAGGTTATGATGGTGACGAGGGTAGGTTCGCTAGGGGATTAGACTCCTTGATACTATTGCCGCATACGTGGTATGGCTCTTGCAAAGGCGCAGGGACTGATTGTTGACTCCCGTCGAGCTCAACCCTTTCCGAGGGAACTCGGTTCGTCGTGTAGTGTTTGGGTCGAAACGCTTGGATGCCGTCTGACCCTGTCATAGTCATGATACCCAGGCTTCTTCAATCTGTTACTCCTGTGGGGTCGGCGGCGAGGTGCATTGTCTCATCTTGGCGTGATGGGTTGACAGAGGTTAGCGATGGTGACAAACGTGCTAGTGTCACTGTACCTACACGGGTAGGAACCGCTACTGTGTGGATGCTGTTGGCGTTCTTATCCAGGGTCCACTCGACCCTTGACGGGGGTCGAGCGAGGTGAAGCTTGCCCCGTTCCCTCGCGGGGGCTAAGCGAGGCGGGGCGCGGTCGACCCCTCCGATGAGGGTCGAGGGGTGATGCGACGCGCTCGACCCCTTCGACCAAGGTCGAGCGAGGCAGAATCAGACTCGTCCTCATCGACGGAGGCCGAGTGAGGCGGGACACGGTGAGTCCTTACTTGGGACCGTTGACTCTATTGACCCCGTGCTATAAGAGATCAGGAGTCTACTGGTACACTATGGTTTTTCGATGCAATTACTTATTGTTTTAGAAAAAAGGGAGTTAGCGACCGCCACATAGCACCACTAATATTTATCCGTGACATATATATACGGAACTAAATCCTCTACCTTTAGGGGATAACCCATAAAGGCACCAGCAAAATAGTAACATGTGCCTTGATGAACAGTGTGGGTGACTTTAATTACGGTAGCAATGTACTATGATGGTAACTTACTGTAGTTTTTTTACTGTAGCATCCGTTTTTAATCTAACGGTGCAAAAGTGACCTAAAGGCACAAAAGCAAAGGATCTCAATCCCCATAATACTCCCTCTATTTTAAAATTATTATGGACATTGACTTTTTTATTATTTTTTATCATTCTTCTTATTTAAAATATTTATTCAAATATGAAAAGGTATAAATTATATTTAAATTTTATCTAGTAATAAAACAAGTTATAAGAAAATATATAATATTTTTTAAATTTTTTTGAATAGGACAAATAATTAAAAATAACAAAAAAGTCAATGGTGATAACAATTTTGAACGGAGGGAGTACCTCATATCACTACCAGTGAGGAGTCGCACCCCATGGAGAGGAGGTTTACTTGCCGTCCCATGCAAAAACGTTCTTTCTTTCCTTCGTGCCTCTCGGTGGTAGCGGAGGTCTACGCACGCCTTGTGATCGGTGCCTCCCCGTGAGAGGTTACTAGCCGAGATGAGCAGGAGCTCCGCCAGCGCCACCGTCACCGCCGTCGTAGTCGCGGGATGATAGAAGTCATGCGGAGTGTGGACTACGACGGGTGGTAAGCTTGGATTACCTTTCACGTGTTTTTCAGATGCTCCATCCCTTTTAAGGCCTGTTTCATATGCTCCAAACCCTTGTACCATCTTCGTTCTAAAATGTAAGCATTCATTAACTTTGAAGAATCATATTTGACTATTTTATCTTATTTGAAAAAATATAAAAATATTAGTTATTTTAATATAATATTTTTACTATTTATATATTTTACATATAACTAATTTATTTTTATATTTTTATATTTTTATAAAATAGATTGAATAAAATAAATGATCAAGCATGATGCATAGAGTTAACAAATGATTATATTTTGGACCCGAGGTAGTAAATTATAGGCCTAGAATTTTTCGAACGGTTGCCAGAAAAATGTGCTTGGATGACCGGTTTACCGGAAACAAATTCCGTCGGTTTGGGCAAAACCGGCCGTAAAAATAGAATCGCCTCGCCGCGCGTCCTTTTTTATCCAACGAATGTCGGGCTCGAGCGATCCCGCTCACTCGCCGCCGTTGGTGCCTGTTCACTTCCTCCTCCCGTGATCTCCTGACCCATCTTCCATCACCTCACAGCCACGGCAACACGGCTCATATCCACTTCAGTTCCTGCCCCTCTTGAAGTTGGGGCTTCTCCGCTGGTCGTGAGGAGATATCCTCCCGATAGGCTCATCGGCGACCTCTATCCCCAATCAAAATGTGACAACAAGCTTCCGCCTCTACCAGTCTCGGTTTTGATTTGTTGGCCGGGTGTGAAATTGATGTTCTATTTGAGATCTTTATCTGATTTGACGTCCAATTTTCTCTCTTCCCCGATTTGTGCGCTGATCGGAAATTGGGTTGATCTGAATTTTTCCGATTTCAATTGGAGCTCTCTAGTCGGATCGTGTTGTTCCAATACAATGCTCAGAACTGAACAGGTCTGTGGAAATCGAAGATTAGCTGAAATTTGACCGTCTTTGTAAATGATTTCCGCCTCCCCAAACAATCGTTTACTTGTGAAATAAATTACAGCAGTTTCGATGTGCACTACTTCCGAACAGTGACTGGTAGAAGTAGCAAATACACTTGTAACTCATTTACACGTCAAAAAACATACAAGTCTTCCGAACAGTGACTGGTAGAAGCGTCTTCGGCAGTACGGCTGTACCCATCTCCGAACAGTGATATGCTTATCCATTAGTGGTAGTAGCAGCAGTACGGCTGTACCTATCTCTTGCTAAACAATGACTGGTAGAAGCGTCTTCGGCATCAGTGTGCATTTTCAATTGTTGAATGTGTCCCTAAAAAAATGTATGGTAAAAAATGGAGCACCACCGTCACTGCCGCTGTCAGCCTGACACGAGCGTAGCAGTTGTTGGAACAAACACCTCCACCACCTCCCTTTAAGAATCTCCACATACAAGCCCGACCACATCCGCAGCTCCACTCGCCCTTCTCAGTATTTTTTTCTCTGCTTTCCTCTCCAAATCTTTGCTTGGGTGTCACTGGCCAAGGATGGCTGAATCCTTTGTTCTGAACACTGGCGCAAGGATCCCGTCAGTTGGCCTTGGCGTATGGCAGATAAAGCCTGAGGCCGTCAGCGATGTCATCTATGCTGCTGTCAAGGTCTTCCCGGATTGCCCCCATGCTCTCCTGGTTGCTTCTTATTGCAAGCTTTGCCTGCGTCTGTATCGTTCACCTGAATTGTTCATTCCATTTATATGAGGACAGGATCAGCTTTGCTTTATCGCAAGGATGTCCATTGATATGGTTACCTATGCCGACCTAACTAGTTACTTCGATTGCAAAATGAACTTAAAAATTCAAATTCGGCTTGCTCTTGATGCCTTCATATTGTCCATAGGGCCATAGGGCTAGAATTATGGATTCAACAGTACTTGTAATTTTCCTTTTTGTTTCTGTTTTTTTTTCCTCTTTGTTGCACAGTTGTACTCTTTTCTCTCAATAAAATCCTGTAGGAGCTTATGCTCCTCCAGTTTGCTTAAAAAAATGTCCATAGGGCCATAAGTATTCTTTTGATAAGAAAATTAATGATATTTAAGTCCTCCTTTTGTAAAAGACGGCGTTTTAGGTCTCTGCAGTATATTATCAGATCGTAACCTTTTCACCCCTAATATAAAATTGTTTGCTGGATATCTGAAACAGGCTGGGTATCGGCATATTGATTGTGCTGCAGCATACAGCAATGAGAAGGAGGTAAGTAGTAATCACAAGATCTTCCCTTATATGCTCATATTACTAATTTTTCACCGTAACTGATGTAGTTGCACTTAGTCGAATCGATTTCGTCTTTGACTATTAGCTTGACCACATCAGGAATGTTTTCCCTCAGAAAAAAGTCGAACGACTATAATAATTTATAATTATTTGGATAGTAATATATAACAGACATAGGTAGCGCCGATACGCCGGCAGCCAAAACTCGGCCGTATCTGATACGTATCAGAACAGTGTTTACCTACTGTTTTCCTCTGTTTTGTTTTGAATTACCTAGACAGGCATGCTAGTAATCTAAACTTTCTTTTGCCTCGTAATGTGGATATTGATGTGCAGAAAACTAAATGAACTTGTTTTTCAAACAATATCAAGAGGAAATAATCATACCTGGTAGAACGAAAGGGGTATTAGGGTTCTACAAGATGCAAATGATATACTGACTAAAAAGGGGTTTAATTAGGCTAGCACAATGATTAAACTATGAACATATCAGAAGTTATATAATTTAATATGATATATGATACGTGGGAAATTTGGCAGTTTTATTGTCGTTCGATTTGATGTCAAAGCACTATATTATTTTATATTCCTAAGTTAACTAAAAAAATTCCCGTATCATAGGTGGGATTGGCTTTGAAGAAATTATTTGAGGATGGTGTGGTTAAGCGTGAAGATATGTTTATCACCTCTAAGCTATGGTCAGCCTCCATTCATTTTTGTTCTTGCTCAAAGCAATGTTTGTAGTCTTTGTAACTTCTAATTTAGCCTGAAAATATATAATTAAATAATCTTTTGTGAGTTTTGCAGGGCTGCTAATCATGCACCTGAAGACGTGCTAGAGGGAATTGATAACAGCCTTAAGGATTTGCAGCTTGACTTTTTAGACCTGTACCTTGTAATTCTCATGCTTCATAGTTTATTCAGTTAGTAGTTTTTGTTGTTATTCATGTGTTAAGATATGTCTCTGATTTACTGAACTCTAGAACTTAAAGTTACTATCCCAAGAGATAATTTATTTGGTTCTTTTTGTGTCTAACTAACTTCATGCTAGTGATGCATAGTGAACCATATATTAGTTGCATGCCAAATAAAGTATCGACACCAGGGCTATCAATATGAAAGCCTTTTGTGTTATGTTTCTTTTTTTTTTCAGAAGACCCGGTTCTTGCCGGTGTTATATTATAAGTAGAAGCAGAGGTTTTATGCGCCAGTGGCGCATTACAACACTAATTCGTCTAGGAGCATGGGCTAGACGAATGTATCAAATTGAGTGATTACTCGCTATTCCAGAAAACTACTGCTATTGATAAACATCTAGCTCCTGCCGCACACCACAATGTAGTTTCATCTTGATATGTGACACGATTTGAGCAACTGTCGTGTGTTATGTTTCACACAGAACAGTTACAATTTTTTCCTATGATGAGAATAGTTTAACTTTAATTAATGCTTATTTTGTCATGCTTTTGGGCACATGTCTGCTATTTTATTTCCTCATGTGACTTGGTGGATGGTGGCTCAAATAAACTTATTTTACAGATCCATGGCCCCATCCGTATCAAGAAAGGAACTACTATGAGCCCTGAAAACCTTATCCGTACTGACATCCCTGCTACATGGGGAGCGATGGAGAAGTTATATGACTCTGGAAAGGCTCGTGCGATCGGTGTGAGTAACTTCACTTGTAACAAGCTAGAGGATTTGTTTGCAGTTGCACGCGTGCCTCCAGCTGTCAACCAGGTTGAGTGCCATCCGGTTTGGCAGCAAGACAAGCTCCGGAAGCTATGCCAGTTGAAGGGTGTTCATCTTTCTGTAAGCTTGACATAGCCTAGCTAATACTGGAGCAATTTTTATTACTCAACTTTTGACCCATCAAGTTTCTTTTTCTGAACTCGTACTCCTATTATTACAGGCGTTTTCGCCCTTAGGTTCACCTGGATCACCTGGGCTCAATGGGCCAAGCGTTCTCAGCAACCCTGTTATTGTCTCTGTTGCTGAAAAGTTGCAGAAAACGCCTGCCCAGGTTGCCCTACGGTGGGGCATTCAAATGGGGCATAGTGTACTCCCCAAAAGCGCCAATGAAGAGAGGATCAAGGGGAATATCGACATATTTGGCTGGTCTATTCCTGAAGATTTAATGGCAAAGTTCTCTGAAATCAAACAGGCATGTCATTCTGTAGCCTTTTCTGCTAGTTGCATATCCTTCTAGTTCTTGTTCTATATTTGTTACACCAATCATGATGTAGCAGAAGATTATGCGTAGCAATCCAGGATGCACAGTCCCTCACACTAAACCTTTTGTCAAGAAACATTACCTGAGATTCCTTTTGGTTTGAAACATGCAGGTTAGGTTGCCGAGAGCTGAAGTTGCAGTTCACCCGAATAGTGGTTACAATACATTGGAAGATCTATGGGACGGTGAAATATAACGCATACAGACTTCCCTCGGATTCGCAGTTCAGCCTAGAATACTTTCCGGAAAGCCTGAGAAGAATTGCCCATAAGCCGTGTTCTTCAGTGTGTTTTGTGTTCCAAGGGTCAGAGATGGCTTTGCTCTGACTTCTTTGACCAAATAAAATAGATGGCATGTGAGTTGCTCCGTTAATTGATATCTAGCTCGATCTCAACTTATGTTTATGACAAGGAAGATGTTAGAGCATGATATTACTATCCAAGCTCAAAATAATGACACAGTTTTAAAGTTTCAAACGACTCTGCATATTTATTTCCTTCGTGGCCGCTACTTCTACTCGTGACATGCTCGCGATCTGAGCATGCACAAGACCCGCACGAACTCAGCCCGCGTCAGGCTGAGGACTCGGGCACAGACAACTAACTGCTGCGCCTCTAGCCTTAAGTAAATTTGATGTAAAAACTAATAAAGGAAGAATAGAATGCACAAGTTTATTCTAACAGATAACAATCTAGAATGCGGAGTTCCAGAAACTAAATGTTTAAACGTTTTTGTTGAGAGATGTTACCTGAGATTTCTTTTAGCGGTTACAAAACGTTGGACGGTTGGAGGATCTTTGGGATGGTGAAGTATCATACGAGTTTTCCCTGAATGAAAGCACCGAGATAGGGGACCATTCTGATTTCTTGAGATAATTTTCTTGAACAACACAGACTACTTGCATTTCATTTGTGAAAAAAAATCAAGATCAATTGCTTCTGTGTGACCATAATTGTTTCATGATTATGCAGGGATGAGGGATAGTTGTGTAAAGTATGCGTGGTCTACTGCTATTATTGTAATGATAGTCCTTTTTCATCGTTTTCCCTAGATCAATGCGTTAGAAGATGATAAATTGTTGTTTTATACATTTATTAAGGATATATTCATGATCGCAGTGATGTTTCTTCAGAACTAGTAGTACTAACTAGGTTAGAGCCCATGTAGCCTGCCTGTACAATGTGAGTAGAACCTAAGAGCTTCCCATCCTTCAACAACATTTCCATTTTAAAAGAAAAGGATATTTTTACTTTTGCATCAACGACGATACCGTCTCAGCAATTTCAGTCATTACGTACCAAGTAGCCAAGTTTGGGATGGGGCATCAAAATCAACGTCTATTTTAGGTGTATGTGTTTGTTTCTTAGAGTCTAAATTTTAGTGTTATCATAATTCATATCAATCCTTAAAATGTTAAATAGAGTAATTAAATATAAATTAAATATAAAACTAATTAGATAGTTAGATGCTAATTTGCAAGATACTTTCTCTGGATTTAAATTGTTAATACAGTTGATTTTTTTAATTACGTTTGACCATTGTCGTCTTATTCAAAAAATTTAAAAAATTATTAGATATTTTGTTACTATCTATTTTATCACTAATGAAAATTAAAATTCTAACATATAATTTTGTATATTTAAACAAATATTTTAAATAAGATGAATGATCAAACATAGCTAAAAAAATCAACTGTGTTAACAATTAAAATTCGAAGCGAGTAAATCGCTTACGATCACGTTGATGGTTGCAACAACCAGCTCTCCTTGCATTGATGCAAAAGTTGCCGCCCTTGCCGTGATGTCTGCTGAAAGGCAGAAGCTTGCACGTACGATCAATGTTCATGTTCCGTTCTTTGTCGAGCACAACAGCCGGCTGCCTGGAGCGGTGCAGCCTAGAGAGGCTGCCTGATAGGTCCCACTTCACGGTAGCAGCGGGGCGCCCGAAACTGAAACCGAAAGCGGCAACGAGTAGGGACCCTCGCCACTCCACTCCACCGCGCTCCTATATCTTCCGCCGGCCGGCCTCGCCGCAGCATTCCCCGCGCTGTCGTGTCCGCTGCCCGCCGGATCACCCACCACCCTGTGTGGCGCCGCACCTGCTTCATCCAGGCCGCGCGGGCCTCTCCTCTCCCGCTTTCTCAGAGACTGGAGCTCTGTTAAGGTTCGTCCCCGCTGTGCCCATTAGCAGGCCTAGCCCTCAACACTGGAGCGCTGTTAAGGTTCGTTTCTCCCACCGAACCTTGTGGTCGTGTATTCATGTCCCGCAGCCGGAGTAGTTGTCGAATTATGTCGGGCGCATCGCGCTTTCCTGGATTTTTTGCGGCGCCGCGGCTCCTTTTCACGCGATTCCTTTCATCGAGCGGCTTGAGTGGTCAGCGATTCTGATGCGGTAGCTGTAGATGAGGGAGGAATTACTAGGATTCTCCAATTGTAAAGGTTGCAATTGGTTAGATTTCCTTGTGGTGGAGCACAGAAAATGATGTGTTCACTTTCATGTCTGCGAGTGCTATGTCCTTGTTCATAGCTGCGAGAAATGGTATACTGCTGATGATTCAGTATTGTTAGGCAAACTCTCCCTCCTCGGCAGCGCGGGGAGCTGGGGGCGCATCCGCGCATGGCGCAGGCGGACGCGGCAGCAGTGAGGTCGACTGCTGAATCGTTATGGGCCAAATATCCTTGTTGGGCCGACAGGGACAGGCAAAGGACGCCGCAGCTGAGAGGAGAAGTGAGAACTGAAGCAGCTCGTAGGCAAATGGCCGCCGAGTTATGACCAGATTGTGTAACCCGGCAGCTCAAACGGCCCAACAACCGCTTGTTTCTCCGGCCGGCGACTCACGAACCCTCTCCCTCGCAAAACCTTCAGGCTCCGGGATGGCCGTCACCTCCAACCTCCGTCGGGCGCCGTGGGCGGCGGCGTCTGCCGCACGGGGCCTCCTCGCGGCCAGGATCCGCGGGGTCCGCGCTCCCCATACTCATCCTGCACGGGCTCTTCTATCTTCCCTTTCCACGCCGCAGCCGGGCGCCGCCGCCGCGGTCGACGCCCACCTCCTCCGGGTCATCAACTACGAGATTTCCTGCGCCCAGCAAGACTGCAAGAAGCGAGATTGGGTATGTGACTCCTACCGGCCTTTTTTTTCCCCGTTTTCTTTGGATGGTCCTTCGTCGCCGTCGGCGAGCAAACACCCACAAATGAAATGAAGGAAGATAAACATTATGTGACAACATTAATAGTTAGATAGAGCATATGGAGACTAACGTTTTATGGGAACATAATTCTAGCTATCCGTTTGCCATTGATGGTTGTGCGTGCAGGCCCGTTTGCCATTGATGGTTGTGCGTGCAGGTTGCTTGTTACAAATTATTTCAGACAGTATTAGGACTGATTTTTATCGAGAGAGCTCTCTCATTTTTATTCCCTGTTTTGTCGATACTTGGGGTCGTGGAATGTATCATCCTTTTCATTTCAGAATGTAGTAATGTACTCTATGATTGTCTCACGCCAGGCCAAGGAATTAGGAGGACGGTTCCCCTTTCAGATCCAAGATACGGAGGGTACCGGCGGCATAACTCTCACCAAAAGAGATCAAAAGGAGCAAATAGAAGTAGAGGTGTTCTTGCCAAGCCCTGCTGATCCAGCAGACCAAAATGACGAGCAAGAAGGCCAGGCTGAAGATGACAACCGCCAGAGCCAGTACTGTATCCCGCTGATGGTGAGAATCCACAAAGGATCGGTTTCGCTGGAAATCAGTTGTAACTCTTACCCTGATGAACTCCTCATCGAGAGTTTGGCGTTTGGGCCAAGTGATAAATCTGTTTTATCGAGCGTTGAAGCTAAATTAAGGTGAATGTTGAACTGATATTTTTCCTCTTGGATGTTATTATTTCTTATTGACCATGGGTCTACATCCTTTTCCTGAGGAACTTCAGATGGCTTTTTATTCCTACTTGAAAAGTAGGGGCATTTCGGAAGATGTCACCAATTTCTTACATGCGTACATGATAAATAAGGAGTGCCATGAGTACTTGTCTTGGCTGAGAAAACTCAAGAGTTTGATTAAAAGTTGAATGAGGTACAACAAATGTTTTACGTAGTTTGGGAAAGAGGTGCCCCTTCTTTCAGTTCTTGAAGCCCTTTTCCAGTAGCTGTGTGTCGTCTGAGCGATGTGACACGGCTACCAAATATACCATTTGAGATCACGAAGTACGGGTTTGTTTTGTTAATAATATTGTGTCTACAGACTATTACACTCCTTCCTCCTTGAATATCAAGTTATCATTAGTCTCAACTTGTTCACTGTTCAGGCTCGGCCTTGTGGCATTCAGTGGGGTGGAATTGTTGACACCTGGAGAAAATTGGTCTCTCGCCCCGCGTTGCTCGTCACAGGTGACTCGGGTGGCTCTATGAAACCCTAGCCGCCACTCCTCTCTCCCCCTCCTCTTTCCCTTGCCGCCGCCGAAGTGAGCAGCCGGTAAGCCGTGCGGCAAGCTGGGATGGTGGCGGCGGGGCCTCTCACTCGGATTCGTTCAGCAGCAGGCGAGCGCGGTGGCGGACCGCATGGCTGGCGCGACGGCGCCCCGTGGTGGGCATGGCTCGCACAGCGGGCGAGCACGGCGGTGGCTCGTCGTGGGCGAGGCCAAGATCTCGGAGCATGTTGGTGGATGTGTGCTCAGGCAGTGTGCGCCTTGATGGCCGCATCGGGGGCTGTTAGCTCGACGCACGTGACACGCACGTGACAGCCACTCGTGGTGAGGGCTTTGGGTGTGGTGGCCTGCTATTCTTGAGCCGCCATGGTGGGAGTCGCCCAGATCTGGAGCCGCCATGGCCGGATTCCTCTCTTTTGGATCTGGGCAGCAGGCGGCGGGGTGTCTCAGGGCGTTGGGCGCGGCGGCAGCTCGGCGGTTCCTCACGGTGGCTGCAGCGACGGCTCGTGCTGGCGGGGCGGGCAGGGCTTGCACATCGGGCTCAATAGCATTTCCATGGTGAGCTGCTCTGCAGCCATGTTAGCTAGGTGTAGATGTTAGTTTGATGCTGGCCAGATCCACAAGGAAAAGTTGGATCCGTTCTTTGGTGTTCGAATCTGGTCAGGTAGGGCCTGTTAAGCAGGTCGCTGGACGTTAGCGGCATTGTTGACCATCACCATGGTGATTGTTGGTTGTCTCTACAATGGCCTAGTGTGATGCTCTCATGTTGTGGATATCGGTAGAGAGGATGAGGTTGGGCAGTGTGGTAGTGCATTATGACTAGGCATCGGTGGTGAGAAAGAGACTCGGAATGGCAAAGGTGTTCGACACCTGCGAGTGTTGTTTTCCTTCTTGGAGGCGTTGCCATCGTGCCCCTACATCCTTACTTGAGGGTTTATTCGGATGAAAATTTTAATTCGGTTTATCAGATCAGACAACAACGATGTCTTTTAACGTCGTGACCTCGTTGGAGGCATTGTCTTGGAGCTCTCTCATGCTGCCCTTCAACGAATACTTGTCATCTTGGACTTGTAGTTTTCTTAGATCAGTTTTGTTGGTTTGCTGGTTTCCTTGTTGTTGCTCTTGATTTGCTCTCTACGATGTTGTTGCTGTGAAGTCGTTGCTGCGAGTCGTGGGTGTGCAACTATGCTTGGTGATGATGACAGACAATGGACCGATTGAAACTCTTAGGCATGATCTAATGACTTTAAGGCATTGGCTATCTGTTTCTTGAGCATTGACTGTCTATTTCTTGATGTGAGCTACCTTTGATGTCTTGTGACAGATTCCATCGACGTGCAGTGAGTTGTTGGGGTTTTCAAACGGTTGTCTTCTTTTTTTTTTAACCAAACTTTGTAAAAACTTTTAGTTAGTTTTTTCTCTTTTTACCACTTTAGTGTCATATTTTTCTTCTAATATAATCGTCCACTATATGGCTTTAAAAAAAAAGAATTGTTGACACAAATCGCACACACATCATGTGCCTATTTTTCTGTTCTGTTTTGGTCAGAGTGATTTCATTCAAAGATTGGTCTAAGGCTCACAACTAGATGAATGAAGGGGAAAATGAATGCTTAAAACTCCCAATAACGATCAGATGCCACTGCAGAACTGACAGGCATGTTCAATCGGCAGCAGGCTGTCCAGCAGTAGAGATCACCGTCGATCGTAGTTGCTGGCTGGCAACTGGAACCTGAAAGTCAGTCACCTGTGTCGATTTCATGCTGCGGGTCCGTGTGTGCACATGAACAACTTTCATCAAACTAGCACTGCAAGTCTGCAACCCAACTTCCAGTTTTTACAGACAAAAGTGCAAAACAGTTTGCAACCATATGAGATGTACAAGCAATACAAAAAAAAAGGGTGCTAATAACTGTGCGTTTTCTTACTGACCAACGCCAGAAGACAGAAAATGTTAATTCTGTTGGCTACACGAGCAAGAGTCACCGAAGCAGAAGAAAAGGAAGGGAAAAAAAAAAGGACTTGCGAATTAGACAATTTCACACAGTGCAATCCCTGAGGCTTAATAAATCTAGGGTCAATATGTATGTCAAATCAACAAGGAAAACTAGTCTTCTTATCCTTCAAAAGATGCTTGCCAAACCATGATGTGTAGAAAGAGCACATCAGCTTGCCTATCAAAAACAGAAGCAAATATATTAGAACCCTTAGCCTCAGATAGTCGAAGAACTTTGTTGAAGGAGAATACAAAAGAGAGGCAAACCTTAGCAAAATCAACTAGAACCTCAGGCAAAAAAGAAAACTTTGATGAACAATGCCAGAGCAAACTGTATCACTGCAGCACTTGCTATCAAAACCATCATATCAGCTCCTTCAGTGCACTCCTTCAAGTTCAATGCGATAAACCAAGATGATGCACCACCAACAAGAACTATTATGACCCACCGAAGAAATTCCACAGGAATAAGCAAAAGCACCTGAAGCAGAAAAGAAAGAAGAAAATACAAAGTTGGTCAATATGTAATCACATATAAACAAATACCTTTCATTCAGAAGAAAGGCAGAGCGAAGCTAAATGCTGACAACAAATAACATTAGAGATTCTTTACAGTAAAAATCATTCTTAAAACTATTATATAAACTGGATTCAAAGAGGCAGTGAAAATTAATAAGCATGTATACAAAGGTTCAAAGGCAGTTCTCTGTAATTGTGCATTAATGGCAATGATGTACATTACAAAACTAATGGATGGACTTAGAATACTTACAGATGCTGGTATGAAGACAAACAGAGAATAGCCCCACAAACACCAAAATCGAACAAGACTTGGGCGTGATCCAAAATACTGGAACAGGAAAAAGAATACAGCGGGTACAATGATAGCATAACCATACATGACTGATGCTGCCCAATTGAAATATCCAACATCGAAGTTCCATATGTCCAAATCCTTTTTCTTTTGTATCAGATAAGTGGCAAAGTTCCCGAATGTAGCTAGCATGAATATCAGAGTAGTGGTAATCCATAACGGTCCATACCTGCAGGAACCAAAACAAGTCAAAAGATATCATAACCTAAATCTATGTGATCAAAATGAGGGTACACAGAATGTTGAAAATCTACAGAAAAATCCATTTGGATAATGATACAACAAAATCCCTTCAAAACTCTGACTTGTCTAGTTCCCCAAAACCTATTTGTCTAGATAATTATACAATCTGCTATGGTAGGCACTCAGAGCTACTATGCATTCTGCAAAACTCCACAAGTTCCCTACTCAAACCTCCATCTCATGCTAATATTACTTCACCACAACAAATTAGATTTTGTGTGAAATTATTCATAAAACTTTACGAGATTAAAACAACAAAGTATTTAAGAGCCAGTTTTTTTCAGAAATGAAGACAGATAGCGATAGAATCCATCTGGAACAAGAGAAACATACATGTCAGGATTGGCATCAATCTTCCTCAAAAACCCATCCATTGGATAAACTGAACTGATGAGCCTGTCAACTACTACATCAGTATCAACATTGAAGTACGGAGTGTAAGATGCAACATTGAAGTATCCTTTCCAATTTGCTTGATTTTCTACATCTCCATCTGCAAGTAAAGAGAAACATCAACACAGTGCAATGCATGCATAAAACGAAAACCACTATCCTTTCATTCTATATCCAATGCCGAGCACAATAAATTCAATTTTGCTCATCAAAATAAACAGTGCCAGGTAGCAAACTTCAATAAAATTAAGAAATAAAAAAGGTGTTCTGATGATTTGTATCAAGTTGAAATGGCCTGAGTTCATGGTATTCATCCATAGGGACACATTTCGTAAGCATAACTATACGGCCAGTGCAAATTTACTGTCATTGTATGCAACAGTCATGACACGAATGACTCACTCAGAGAACAATTCTTTCAATCCCAATCTACAAGAAATAAACGCATACTGCATAAATGGATACCGTTTCACAATAACCTTCAACATGATCCCTGTAAACAAAACAGTTGCAGGATATATTTGAGATGATATTCATGGGGAAACAATGCAATTCAACCGAAACTTTTGAACACAAGCAATAACGCTGCACCTAAGCTAGGCACATCAAAATATTCTTCTCCAATTCCCCTGAATCTAACATTCTCATTTCGAGTTCAATGTTACACTGTATACATGCGCCCTCTTTTTAGAACGGAGGAGCTTGTATTAAATAACGGCAGGGTTTACTGTATATATGCACTTGGGCCTTAACATTTACAATGTAACCACACAGCACAATCACTGGCGCCACAACATGTCCAGTATCCAGAACGTATGTTGTCAAATCGGCAACCCAGCATACCCAGCAGGCCCATTCGAATCCTGACAAGATGCTACAGAACGTGGCCACGTCTAAGTGCAAACAGCAACATCACTTAAAAGAGTTATATACCTGCAGGTGTAGGGGTACCTGGTGGGCGATAACCTCCTCCACTACCACCAGAAGCAGGCGGCGGAAATTCCTGCAAGTGCGAGGTGGCAGCAGTATCTGCAACCGAAACTAATTAGCGCCAATCACAACAACAATCAGATACAATCAAGACCGCGCACAACACGCCGTTACCTGCGGCGGGGCCACCACCAGGCTTCCTGTCGTCGGGAGTCACAGCCTACAGAAACCGAGCACCCTAGATCAGCGGCTAAGCCTACGAAACGAGCGGAACGAACAATTAAAAGCGAGAAGAGAAAGGGGGTCAGGGATTGAGTCGGTACCGGAACGGAGCCGAGGAGGTGGCTGGTGGGGAGGTTGGCGTAGCCCTCGTCCATGGCCGGTCGTGCTGGTGTCGCCGCTTCTCAGCAGCCGTGCATGCCGAAAGGCTCGTCGCCGGAGCCGGAGTGGGATCGGGGGATTTGAGAGCGGAGGGGAAAGTGGGGACAGGTCACAGGTCTGCCGCGAGCGGAGGAGGGGAAGTCGTCGTCGTACGCCTCGTCCTCGGTGTTGCTTCGGAACGAAGAAGGCCACGAGTAGGGCCGGTGCTGGGGCGGGTTGCATCTGGAAAGCCCGGTAAATAATCCACCGGCCCAGCGAGGCCCACTGTACGTTTAATGGGATTTTTTAATTTTTATTAAAAACACTTGCATGCGCGCATGAATTTGGGTCTAATAATTTTATAAAATGGTATAAATGTAAGATCCTCGAACCATACAAAACACGCATACTAATACGTGCTATTTGTTGAGAACCTTCATTATCCAATTCCTGCTAATATATTGGTCTCAAATTTAAGAGCCGAATTTTATCTCTTGTTTGTAGCATATCAGTTATTTCCTAGTTTGACGCAAAAGAAAAAAAGTTCTTTCCTAGTTTTCTTAGATTACTTTTGACGATGAACGAATTTTTGATACAGCATTATTTCCTTAAAAGCATAAAAAACTTCATGGTTAGTACTTAGTACTCCTTGGCATGGGGACAAATTTTAAATTTCGATTAAAAATTCTGCAAAACACAAATACGACTCGGCAGTAAAACATGCCAAACATGCCACCTCAAGATGCGCCAAGTGCATGACACCCTCGCGGCCCCACCGTATCCCCCTCCCCCGTCCTCACTGCTCTCGCTTTCGCTCGCCATCCGCACACCGCCGCGCCTCGACGATGCCGTCGGCCGCCAGGGCCGCGCTCGCGGCTCCGTCGGCGTCTCTCCACCGCGGTGCGTTCACGCACCAACGCCTCACTCAGCCACCCAGCTTCCTCCCCTCCCGCGCCCTCCTCAATTCCGCGCGCGTCATCGCCCCGGGTCCTCTCCTGCCGCTCGTCCACGCGCCGAGGGTGCCTCTGACGGCGGTGAGGGCGGCCGCGAGGTCGCCCACTTCCGGCGGCCAGATGCTGGTACGGATCTGGTTTGGTCTGTCCGTTGGATTTGTTTACCCATTGGTACGTGCGCACTCACCTATCGGTCGGCGGTGGTGTGTCTGTTTCGCAGGTGTTCGTCCCGCCGCACCCGTTGATAAAGCATTGGGTCTCCGTGCTGCGCAACGAGCAGACGCCCTGCGCCATATTCAGTGAGTGTTCTTCTGAATAACTTGCAAGTTGCATAATACTTGTAATTGAGCCCAACTAGTTGCTGGGGATTTATAGCGTAAGCAAAATTTTGTTCTGCCGAGTTGGAATGTTATTGTTGGTTATGATTGCTGAACAGACTTATTTTCCCAGATAATTTTGAGCTAGTCTGACCAAAATTTATCCTAAGACTGGTGAATTTTAACCATTCTTTTTTTCTTGTGATAGAGAGTGCCATGGCGGAGCTTGGCCGGCTGCTCATATACGAAGCTTCCAGAGATTGGTTGGTGAGTTGAAATTTTGCATGGCTAAGCGTATTCTGTTATTCCTCACTTATTTTATCCCCAGCACGGACACAACGATAAAGCCTCATAGTCCCACGCAAGTTGGGGTAGGCTTATCCCAAGCATGTAGCTTTGTATTAATCTTGAGAATCCATCATCACCGCCATCAAACAATTTCAATTATGCACAATGCATTGCTCCATGAAGGTGTGTAAATTTTGGTCTGTCTGAGGCGCATCAATAAAATGTACATAGTGCATCAGATGGATGATAAATTGTTTTAAACCCTTGCAGCCTACAATCACAGGAGAGATTGAAACACCTGTAGCTGTATCCAGTGTTGAATTTATTGATCCAAGAGAGCCTGTTATGGTAAGTCTGTTTCTTTAACACTATTTTGTATGTGACATTCATGGTGTTGTCAGTCATATTTAGTCTTTCCATTAGCATGTCTAACAGGTTATTCCAATATTGAGAGCTGGCCTTGCACTAGCTGAAAATGCTTCATCAGTTCTGCCAGCCACCAAGACTTATCACCTCGGTAAGTTTAGTAGAGAGCTATTTGTGTCTTAACACATTAAAGTCAATTGCTTTTCTTTCTTTAGTTAAATTCATCATCCTTTTTCTTCTCTCATATTGCTAATGTAAACTCTATGACCCAAATTCCAGAAATGCAAACTGATTATTTTGTTTTCCTGCATACCTGTACTATTGCTTGGTATCTGGATTTGATGCATGTATATTTTACAGTCTACAGCCTACAATATCTATATATTATTTACTTCACGAACTCATGCTATTATTCTTTTTGTCATTAATGTATTAGTGAAGACATGAATTGAAATACTTCCCCATGTGGGATTACAACAAAGAAGTTAAATATTTACGCACTTGAAAATGCAATATTTCAGTTGCTTTAGTCTTCAAATCCCCAATCAATTATTCTTACTTCTGTTTTATTAAAACATAAAGGCCTTCGTAGGGATGATGAAACACTGCAGCCTTCAGTATATCTGAACAAGTATGTTTCGTTCTTCCTCACAACTCTGTACTTTTGCTTTCATACACTTTGTTTGTAATTACTTGCCCTGTTTTAGCTCACATGAGTAATTTAACTGACTGTTTTGGTTCATGAGACTCTATTAGACTACATTATGTCAAACTGCAGGTGCAGTTCTGTAATTTTTACTATTAAAAAGGCTAATCCCTCATTTTGTTGCATGGTATGGTAGATATATTATAGTTCAATGATCCCATTGCTATCACAGAAAAGTACCTGTTGTTGTACTAAGCACTAGGCTTTTTGTTAGTTACACCTCACATTCTTACTGAGCTGTCCTGTTCTGTCTGGGAAAAACCTTGAATTTCCAACACTAAGCAGAGTACTCTATGTTCTTTCTTATTTCAATCCAGCTTGCCAGACAAGATTCCAGAGGGGACTCGTGTGCTAGTTGTTGATCCAATGCTGGCCACAGGTATACTTTTGTTTCTACTATCTACATAAACAACTTGTGTTCTGCCTGTTGTCAGACCAAATAGTAATTGTATTCTCAGTTCTTCTTCATATGCATGTTGATTGTTATCTCAAGTAAATAAGCACCTGCCTCCTCAAAAGAAATAAATGGAATAACAATTTAGGTACCTAAGCTGATATACAAGAAAAGCTGCTGTTAAGTAATTGAGCATTGTGGCACTAACAAAGTGTGATATGATATATGAACATGTTTTTTTTCAGATATGAGAGGTAGATATGCGAACTATAAACTATATGACCATTATAATCAGTATGCCATTGTAACAGTAGCTCACAAATATGAAAGAAGTATGATGGTGTACATGTGACTATGTCTTTAGGTGGGACAATCGTTGCTGCTATTGATTTGTTGATTGAACGCGGAGCCACCAGCAAACAGATCAAAGTGGTAAATTTCTGGAAATTTCCTTGTGTAGCTGTTACATACACATGAAAATTAGATCAACATTGAACACTACTTCACTCACAATGCAGGTATCTGCTGTTGCAGCATCACCTGCACTGCAAAAGCTCAGCGAAAAGTTCCCTGGGTAAGAATTGATGCACTGTGTGTACTAAAGGTTCATCTTGCATGTCATATTTACAATTCTCCTCCCAATCCAGGCTCCATGTGTACACAGGAATAATTGATGCTGAAGTAAATGAGAAAGGGTATTGTTCTAAACTCTGGTATCCGCCTACTGTACAATGTACAATGCATGCAACATCTTCATTTTGTCATTAACTAACGACGCATTGTTCATTTGTTCCCACAGTTTCATAGTTCCAGGGTTGGGGGATGCTGGCGACAGAAGTTTTGCCACATAATTACTGTTCATTGGATGAAGCGATGTTATACCAGCAGGAATCTGTGCATGAATCCCTTAGAGTAATTGAAAGTAAAAGGAGTGTTAATTGCTTGTAGATTGCTATTCATTTGAGATGTTGCTTCTTCTCAGTGAGACACTTAGGTGCCTATAATTTTGTAGACTAATCCATGTGGGTATCCTTAATAAGAAAATGATTTTCAGTAATTTTTTTCTCCTGTCATTTAAAGATATACATCTTACTTTCGACTTTCAGTAATTTTTTTCTCTTGTCGTTTAAACATTATATACATCTTACTTTCGACCTTGTGGGGGTGATGACAAAATCTTAACTGATTTAATAGGAAGATGTTGCTTCTTCTCAGTGAGACACTTATGTGCCTATAATTTTGTAGACTAATCCATGAGGGTATCCATAATAAGAAAATGATTTTCAGTAAATTTTTTTCTCCTGTCGTTTAAACATTTTATACATCTTACTTTCGACTTTCAGTAATTTTTTTCTCCTGTCGTTTAAACATTATTTACATCTTACTTTCGACCTTGTGGGGGTGATGACAAAATTTTAACCGATTTAATAGGAAGAGGATTTTGTCACAATAGCTCTCGTTTAGCCAATGAAACTGTGATAGCTAATATTTCACAAATTGAAGGGACAAATCCATCCTTTGTTATACATATTTCATAGCCTTCAATCAACTAAAAGCTTTTAGTTATAATAATTATAAACCATTAGATCTAAATCCAATGGCTCAAAACGATGATGCGATGATTGAAAGTGGTACAAACTTAGTCAGTTGAAAAATTAGAAAGTCCCTATGTTATATGTTCAATCCAGTCACTCTAACGGTGTCATCCATACTTTCTCAACACATATTGTGTTTAGATATTAGTTGAGCCAAAGCAAAAGATTCACTATGGTGACTGTTTGGAAATGACTGAAAAATAAGATAATCTGAAGAGATATGGATCCAGTTTTCACTAACCCAACTCAGTTGAAATATATATCAAAACAAATTTCTAGTCACAATACGTAAAATGAACCAAATGAGTCATGTAGTATGAAGCAGTCATTTCAAACAACATATGGTTTTATCGAGATCAAGATACATTTTTTACATCCTTTACATGCTGTCCTTGCTCCAATGCTCGGTTAGGGAGAAGTCCAAGAAAAAAAAATATTCTGATTTGGAGGGTCGCAAGCTAATGTGTGGCACCAGCTTCCAGGCCAACCAAGTCCATCTCCAAAACGAGCAAGTAGTCACAGACTAATGTGCAATGGCGTATCACCCTCATCCACCTATCTCCTACATCACAACCCACAAACAGGGATGTTTCAGCACAAGATGCCTTTTCTTACCACATGAAGCTGCATGGAAAAGACAACTTATTGATTAGCTACCAATGACAAGGTTTATCATAATAATCAGCTAGCATGTCCGTTTGTGCCAGTAGAATAAACAAACAAGTCTGTCATATCCAACATAGACAAACAAGGCACACAGGCAAAGGATTAAATAGTTATTGAGTGACCGTCTGATGTAGAATAGGACATGCTACAAACAATACAAGTGAATTACTGTTGCTACAACAACTACTACAGTACCAATGCAGGGGCTGTTCATACACTCACAGATTATGTTTTGTTTTTCTGCGCAACAGTGACACAATTGAAACTTAAGTACATGTTACTAATCAGATCAACGTAGGGTTAATCTCAAGCTTATTATTACAGTACATCTTTGTTAAGGATGATGTCAGATATTCATGTGAGACGAAACCATATCATGTAAGATTATAGTTGATGTTGCATTGGAGTTCATGTTCCAATTCAATATGGTAAGATTAAATACAGCACCAATTTTAATGCAAGAATATGTCCAGTTCATAAGAATACATGTATGAATAGAGATGCGGTATTGCAGCTATAGATAAGCTGACGACAACTTAGACAACAACTGAGGCACTTACATGAGATTAACATAGAGACATTAAAGCTCGCTATAATTCCTCCAAACAGCTCGGAATTCCTCTCTGAATGTGTTAAGGCGTGCTTTCAAATTCGGTGTTCTGAAACTTGCATGAAGCACAGTTGCTGCACAAAAGAGAAGACCATAAGGGCATTCCATATTTGCACGTGGTATGCACAATATGCCAAAATCCAGAACAATACACTAACATACCAAATATCGCAATAAGAAGTGCCCACAAGACTGTGAGGAGACTGCAGGAGGTCAACCAGAGCATACAGCTAACTGAACACATGAAAACAGGTGATATCGGTATCAAAAATTATGGTGTGAAATAGTGTTGATGAGCAGTTTTAAGTGCTCACCTGCAGAAAAGAATAGGACAAAAACCCAGCGAGGTCGCCCACAAATATGAATTGATCTCTTTGAGCTTGGTCGACCACGAAGAACAGGGCTGAAAATGTCATTGAAAATAGCATTAATATCATCACATTTTCTAATCGCCCCAAATAAACAAATAAAAAGAAGCACCACAAAACTAAGATACTGACGTCATTGGTGGCCTCATCTTTGCAGCCAAATGTGGTGAAAACTGCCTCACAGTCCTTGTGACCTTCTCATTGAAAGTGACTGCAACGCTGAAACATCAAACAAAATAATTAGCTTACAGAAATTATCCTGTCAACCAATATCAAAGAAAAAGGAACAGATGATTTATTCACATAAGAAACTCAATAATTATGCATCACGATTATTGGATGGAATGCCAAGCACATGCATAATTGTGCAATAGTCACAACCACAGTAACAAATCAGGATGATTAGGAACTCAATAAACAGACTGTTGAAAGTGAAAGTTGCAGATAGATGCATCATATCCTGCTTATGCAGGAACATGATTTCTTGGTAATTTATGAAAGAATATGGAGCTTTAGAAGAAAATGGAACAGCTAGGTAAACATGCCCTTGTATTCTCAAGATAATACCCCAAACTAGGTCGGTAAATCTGAAAATGTACCATAGTAATCAGGAAAAAAGCTTGTTGCAAGAAGTTCGAGTCAAGAGGCTCACATACTATCTCCTTATCACTTCTACAGATTTCATGGATCTAGATGGTACCAGAGCCACCACCGCTCAATTTCATCAGCTCTAGGGGCAATTCCTAAACTTGTGTCAACAATTTTCGATCGTTTTATTGTAATGCCTTCAAAAAAAAAAAATATTGTGTTTCCTACTCCCTAGATCTTCTATGTGGATTCAGAAACTCTGCTAGGAACTGTCAGTTTTTAAGTGTTAGTACAGAACTAATTTAAAAAGCTTTACATTGTTGAAGTTCCACAGTTAAAATTACTAAAAATCTATTCTACAGTTGCTACTTACTTTTATGTTATAATAACAGTCATTATGGGCGAAAATACCACCAAATGCCTCAATACCTTTCTTAATGCAAAGTAAGAATACACGTAACCTCCACAGTTGGACAAGTAGAAGAAACTTAAATGAAAACCAAACTAAAGCACAAGCAGCAAAGGATACAAGTGTATGCTTACCGGTCATTGAGAAATGCAACGCTGACTCCAGTCATAAAGGCTGCAACGACAGCTATCGGCTTCCAAAGGAAGCCCATGCCTATGTATATCAAAGGCAGGAAATCAGAGTCAGCACCAAAACTAAAGGCAGGAAAAGAAGGTAGTATACAAATCATTCTTCCTTACCAAGGATGAACATGATCAAGATGAAGTAGTTTGTCCTGTAGCTGCAGAACAAAACTTCCAAGTTAATACAAGAAAAATAACACAATGAAGTTGTCTGACAAGTTGGCTAGTGCACTATCCACCTTTCTGAGCACAATGTATCTAATCCAAAGTGAAAAAAGAAAAACAAAAAGTCTTAGCATGTCTCATGAACCTGTGCATTCAAAAAATATGAAGCATGATGCCTTCAATGGAACCAAAGAGGGGAAACTAGGTTGATTGAAGTTTGATATTGCACCTGGACATAACTAAAAGCTCTAAGCCTTTAATGTGAGTGCCCACAAGTCAAAATGTCAAATGCACCTTGTGTGATTCTCTTGCTAAGTGTAAGCCCCTTCACATATGTAAATTACATTCTGGAGGAGCTGGGTTATCCCATCGTTGCAATAAATCTTGAGTTAAGAGATCTAAGCCAGCTAATAAGCAGACCAAAAGCAGAGGGGAAAAAACAAGAACTAAATAAACATCTCATGACTCATATCACCAGTGTCAATCGGTCGAATTTTTTTTTTTAAGAACTAGACTGAAGCCTTAATCTCTTAATGGTCTTAATAGGTTCTAAAGAACTAATCTAGCGAACACGATATAATTGTTCTTATGGTCTTATTCTTTTAAATAGTATCATTACTGAGCAATGAGAATGAAGCAAAGGCTGCTACTGAAGAAATGTATCCGATTTAGTTAACTAGTAAACTCAATGGGATCTGCACCCGATTTACCTATTAACCATAACAACACGATGGCCCCGTGCTATCAGATGGAGTTGCAAGCTCAGGCTCGCGTCCGCACACCCTAATTTCTCAAAAGGCAACCGCCTGATCCAGAACAAATCGCCCGAGATGCTCGCAAATCCTAGAGCAACCCGCCCCCTCAACACAAATTCGTAGCAAATTCAACGCGGTAATCTGAGTCCCATGTCAATCGTGGGTGCGCGCGAGGCGTAGAATAGCACAGCGGTGAGGGTTCAGGGGAGGGGGAGGAGGCGGATCGTACTAGTAGAGGTTGCACTTGAGGCGGCTGGTCCACTTGGAGTAGGAGCGGGGGACGGTGAAGCGGGAGAAGAACTCCGGGACGGGCCGCGGCGGCGTGGACCAGTCCACCTCACGCAGCGCGTCCACCAGGTCCTCCGCCGTCACCGCGCTCCAGTCCATCGCCGGCGATCCCCCCGCGGCAACCAAACCCTAGAGAGCGTGTCCGACGGCGCGAGCAGCCGGACGGGGAGGCGGGAGGATGGACGGCGGCGAAGCTTCTAGACAGCTGGGCTCGGCGAGGAGGGCGGTGCGGTCCGGTCCGGTCGGGTTCGTGCGCGATGGCGTCGCTTCCTTCGATTTGGGGGTGGGAATGGTTTGTGCGGCGTGGACGGGAGACGCCTCTGCAAATCTCCTGCGTTTTGCGTGTGCCGCGGCCGCAGTTGTGCGCGTTCCTTCGTTTGCTTGCCGTGGGGGGTGGCGTGCGTGTGGCGGAGTCGTGGTCGGTTCAGTGGGCCGGGTGCATTTCTTTGGGCTGCGGGCTCGCGGCCAGGTCGGGAGAATGTTGGGTTACCAAACGCTGCGGTAATTCAAGCAGGATGTTGGGCTGCTGGACTGGTGGGTCATGTGCCGCTGACCCAGTACAGAAAACAGTGATGCTCAAAAAAGAAAAAAAATTGAGAGTACAGCGATCGCATTCAATGTGACAAGTGGCGTGTTGAGGCATGGTCACTTGTCAGCTGTCGCAGCTGTATTGCTTTTCAGCTCAGACGTGGAAATAAAACGTGTCGTTTTAGAATTGCAACAAAGGATCCTGTGTTCCCAAAGACCACAGAACATGGATGGGGTAGCGGGTCAAGGACCAACGCGTACGCGTGCACGGCGCAGGAGCTCCGAATGGATAACGCATCAAGCTTTGGTTGGGTGAACAGTTCGCACGACAGAGTCCAGGTTCACGGAACCACGTTCACAGACCTTGCGAGCTGCACGCACCTCCCTACTTCTACCTAATCTGGGCTCAGACTCTCACGCCAAGCTTCGCCGGGCAGCGCGCTGCCGCCGCCAAGTGTTCCAGCACGACCGGGCCCCTGTGACTCGTTTGTCGCGCGCGGCCGCGAGGCGCCAAAGCGCGGCCCGCGTGGATTTGGCGCTGTCAGGGGGCGGCGGCGTCATGCGAGCGGCAGATTCCGCTCCAACCACCCTCCCTCAGATCACGCCCCCGAAAGGGCGCTTGTCGCGTCGCGTGCGCCGTAGTTCCACGGCCGCGGCAGCCCACGAGCGGCTCCGGCGCGTCGCGACCCGCCACGGTTGCGAAAACCAAGAAGAGACGGATCGTGCGCGATCGTGACAGATCATTTTTCTGTGACACCACGTTGTGCTACGGCTAAATCCGAATATTCCGCACCATTATAGTTGATCCAATGCTCATTATTCGTACAAATGCAAACACATACTTACGCTTATATACTTGATGCATATACAGCACCTGAAATTCAATTCATGAATTTATAATGTTTGAACATATATGTGTATATCGTTCAATTTAAACTCGTTTCTTATCATATTTCTCATCACAAAAAGAAAGCAATGTAGACATATCCTTTTATAAAATA
The DNA here is from genome assembly GCA_032690845.1 of Eleusine coracana subsp. coracana. NCBI lineage: Eukaryota > Viridiplantae > Streptophyta > Magnoliopsida > Poales > Poaceae > Eleusine > Eleusine coracana. The sequence continues at coordinate 5,939,247 of CM064426.1, forward strand.
TACATGAATGTAGTATTACTCTAGCCATCTCAAATTATTTATCATGTTGACTCTTGTATTAGGTTTATATAACATTTTATGAATCTAGATAAATCAACTACTTTTTCTGTCTTAATTTACTTATCATTCTATCTATATATTAAATTTATAAAATATTTTATAAAATTAGATAGATTAGAAGATACTATGCAGATTTATGAAGGATACTATGAATTTGGATAAAAAAATCACCCACAACAACAAATAAACAAAACGTACAATACAAACTAAAACAAAAGAAATAAATGCACACACATTGAAAAGTACGTGGCACGTGAATGGTGCAGACACATGTAAAATGCACCGCCCTTTTCCTCCGTGTCAACAGCAAAACGAAACCATATACGAACTGAACACTTGGACGAAAATTTCGCAACGAAACAACTCCATCCCAATCTTGACTCAGAAAGAATCTGCATACCGCACTGCGTCCGTGCGCCACACGCGCTCGACATGCCTGCGAATCGGACGGCTAGGATCAGCTGACGAGCTGGGCGACCCTCATTCTCCTCCGTCCGTGGAGCTCCAGGAGGATCAGATAAACCCACCCGACGCGTCGTGGCGGCGGCGCAGAGGATCCGGCAGGTCGTTGGGCTTGCGCTGGTGGCCGAGGATTTTCTGCCCACCTCATCCCACCACCACTTCCCTTCAAAACCCCTCGCCCCTCCTCCGCTCTGCTCGCGATTGCGGCGACGGGGCGACGAGAGATCCCATAAAAACAGGGCAGATAAGAGAGGGAGAGCGAGAGGCTGACAAGGAGGCGGAGACGGGGGAGCAGACGCGGCGAGTCGAGAAGCGTCGCCGGCGGACATGGCGACCGCGGACCGCACCCGGACCTTCATGAAGGACGTGAAGCGCCTCATCATCAAGGTGATTAACGGATCGTCCGGCCTGCTAGATCCAACTCGCTCGCGGGCTCGTGCGTGTTCTCGCGCGGCGCTGTTTTAATTTGCATTGCGCCGCTCGCGTTCCTCTGCGATTGTTTTTTAGGCTGTGTTCTTCGTTTTGGATTGTAGCGCGAATGATTGCCGGAGCAGCCGTGTCTGATTTGGGTTCTCGTCGACGGGACGAGTGGCGTGGCAGGAGGGTTTTGTTTGGGTTTTACTAGTAGATTGTTGCTCCTGTCACTTATGCTTGAGGTGACGGGTGGTTGATGGTGAAGTTTCAGATACGAAATCGCCATGTTCGTTGACTCACCTGTGCTGTGTTTAGGGATCGAATTTGCATAGTTTTTTTATGATTTTATTTTTCTATCAGATGAAGATTCTGTAAATAGAACTCACATATCGAATCAGCCCCGCGAGTTCGAGGATGACTTTTCATATGCGATATACCCTGTATCTTTAGCCTCTCTTTGAGGGGAATTTGGGAGCTGGATGACATATCCATGAATTTAACTGGCAAAGGGAAGGACATATAGTGATCTCAAAAAGGAAATAAGGAAAGGAACATGTCATTTTTCGGGCTGAGCAACACCCTTTGTGTGCAGTCTTATCCCAAAAGGGGACTGACAACTTTTGGAAAGTACCAATTCGTCTTCTTAGGAATCAGTCTGGATCTCCATATTCGGTTAGTTTGGAACTGATCCTTCTCTTTCGTGGCAGGTGGGCACTGCAGTTGTCACTAGAAATGATGGGAGACTTGCTTTGGGTAGGCTTGGAGGTCTGTGTGAACAGGTACAATTTTAATCTGAACTTTCAGATTGTTCTAACAAGTACTGCAAAGTCTGAGAAGATGCTTAGCCAATTATTTGTTAAAACGTAGGTGAAGGAACTGAACACTCTCGGATACGAGGTGATTCTGGTCACCTCGGGTGCTGTTGGCGTGGGGAAACAAAGGCTCAAGTACCGCAAACTTGTCAATAGCAGCTTTGCTGATCTGCAAAAGCCACAAATGGAGCTTGATGGAAAAGCTTGTGCTGCGGTTGGTCAGAGTGGCCTCATGGCTCTTTACGATATGTTATTTACCCAAGTATGTTTTTCAGACAGCCTGGTATTATAAATCAGTGTAAAAAAATTGGTATCTTGTTCATTTGTTTCTAATATCAAATTTCTCCTGATGCAGCTTGATGTGTCCTCGTCTCAACTTCTTGTGACAGACAATGATTTTGAGAATCCTAACTTCCGGGAGAGGCTGCGTGATACTGTTGAGTCACTGTTAGATCTGAAAGTTATACCAGTATTTAATGAAAATGACGCCGTGAGCACAAGGAAAGCTCCATATGAGGTGCGAGTTGTGCCATGTAGTAACTTAAAAATATGAATCAATGTTTCCTTTTTTGTTTTCACTAATAGTATCTCTTTACAGGACTCATCTGGTATATTCTGGGATAATGATAGTTTAGCAGGTCTATTGGCAATGGAACTCAAAGCTGATCTACTTGTTTTACTCAGTGATGTGGATGGGCTCTACAATGGCCCGCCAAGTGATCCTCGGTCAAAGCTCATACATACTTACATTAAAGAGAAACATCACAATGAAATTACTTTTGGGGACAAGTCGCGTGTAGGTAGAGGCGGCATGACAGCAAAAGTGAAGGCAGCAATTGTGGCTTCAACCAGTGGCACACCTGTTGTCATTACAAGGTAAGGGGAGCATTTGCCTCTCTTAGCAAACGATCATGACTGTCCATCATTGTTCATTTATGTACTCACATAACGTCCCTAGTATCATCACATAGTTAGCAGTGAGCTGATGTTTTTTACTTAATGCATTGTTCTTAGGCCTTCAATTTTACTCCTGTTTCATATAAGATCTGAAATGGTGTGAAGTCAAAGATTCAAAGTGAAAAGGCTATTTACATACATGTCATGAACCTCACAAGTTATAATAAAATCTTTGCTTCGATTTTCTGTGCTTACACGTGGTAATTTTGTTTTTGTTAAGTAATCTTGATTGTGTGTTTTGCTTGTTACCAGCAAAATGCTATGTAGTTAAACCAAATAGTGTCTTGTGAATTGGGATAGTTGATTCCATTGGTCAGCTTGATAGAATCATGTTAAGTCCACATTTTACAAGCTATGTTTCTTTCTGCCATGAATGGTTAAGATACTAACTTTGCTACCATATTTGAAGTGGATTTGCATCCCAGAGCATTATTAATGTTCTTCGTGGAGAGAGAATCGGTACTTTATTTCACAAGGACGCAAGTTTGTGGGAACCATCTAAGGATGTTACTTCTCGAGAGATGGCTGTTGCTGCAAGAGAAAGTTCAAGGCGTCTACAGGTTTTTTATCCTAACATATGATAAAAACTACTCTTAACACACTATGGTTTGCCTGGACCTTCCTATGTTAATTCTATGGACGTCTGAAACAGGATTTGTCATCAGATGAACGGAAGAAAATACTCTTAGATGTTGCTGATGCTTTAGAGGAAAATATTGATTTAATTAGAACTGAGAATGAAGCTGATGTAGCTGCAGCACAAGATGCTGGATATGAGAAGTCTTTGATTGCTAGGTTGACCTTGAAACCCGGAAAGGTGGGCCAATACATATTTTAGAAAAATTTATCATTGGATTCTAATTTCTTGTTGCATAGTATGGGTGATTTGGTGTTCATAATGGATCATTTTTCTTTTCTCCTTTTTAAATACTGTTTTTAATCTGATTCAACATATATTTCATCATTGTTCAGATAACGAGCCTAGCAAAATCAATCCGCACTCTTGCAAATATGGATGATCCCATTAACCAAATACTCAAAAGAATGGAGGTGAGAGCTTATATCTCACTACAATCTCTCTTAGATGGGAACTTTTTCATGTTTTGAAATTATATATGCTACATCTACATGTATCTTAACTGAAATAGTACCATTCCAGGTGGCTGAAAATTTAGTTCTCGAGAAAACATCTTGCCCTTTAGGTGTGTTGTTGATTGTTTTTGAGTCTCGGCCTGATGCCTTGGTCCAGGTATTTTTTATGATCATTCATTAGGCTAATGTCCAGATGTTTTGCATGCTTTATACTTACGTTTGCTAAGAAACTTAGTTCTAACTTCGGCTGTCATTCTGTAGATTGCATCTTTAGCAATCCGAAGTGGCAATGGTCTTCTCCTCAAAGGTGGGAAAGAAGCTATGAGATCAAACGCAGTACTACATAAGGTACTTTCTTGTGTTCTGTAGTATTAGCCAACTGCTTTCAACATTACATAATTTTAACTTGGGTGTCCTTAAATATAACTTTAATGTCTTTTAGGTTATAACTGGTGCCATTCCTGAAAATGTTGGTGAAAAACTTATTGGACTTGTTACAAGTAGAGATGAAATTGCTGACTTGCTTAAGGTGAGCATGTGGAAGGCTTATAGAAATAACAATTTTACATGTATGCCTAAACTCCAAATATGTTGTACAGCTTGATGATGTCATTGATCTTGTCATTCCAAGAGGCAGCAATAAGCTAGTTTCTCAAATTAAGGCATCGACAAAGATTCCTGTTCTTGGTCATGCAGGTAGTTTACATTTGAATCTTTCAACATTTGTTTGATCTCAATGGCTGATTGGATACTAAACTTGAACTGCATATTTTCTTCTGCAGATGGTGTCTGTCATGTATACATTGACAAGTCAGCCGACATGGGTATGGCAAAACGGATTGTTATGGATGCAAAAATTGATTATCCAGCAGCCTGCAATGCAATGGTATGTGTCTAATTTTGTGCAGTGTATAGTATCTTTTTTCTTTTTGTGAATGGTACAGTGTATAGTATCTAGTGTATAGTATCTGATGCATTCCTGGTTCAGCATCACTTGGATGGATGCTTCACCTATTCATAATGGATTGCATTTGGCAAAGTCTATATAGATACATTTACACAACTAGCAACATGTTGAAACTTATGTCTATCATTGATTCATTGTCTCCACAATTCTTTTCTTTAAAAAAAAAAATGATTAGCTGCAGCTGACAATTGTATGGACATGCAGCGTTTAGTCTGTCATTACCTTTATGTTCCTAAGTTTGTAACTTGATGTATTGCTGAAAAAAAATGTTCTGGAACGTTTATCCTTTGTAACTTAACCTTTTGTTTGCAAGAATAGAGTTACTTGCGAAACATTTTGGTTGTTGTTCATATGGTATTTGCAGCATAACTCCCATATTATTGTTGCTTTCCTTTCAAACATCTAAGTACTGCTACATATACCCCGTATAATTAACAGATTTGGTCTTTATTTGCTTTATTCAGGAGACATTACTTGTTCATAAAGATCTTATGAAGTCTCCAGGTCTGGATGACATACTGTTATCACTTAAAACAGAAGGTTTGGTTTCTGTTTACAGACTGAACCTGTGATAATAATTGCAGCGCACCATATTTCCAAAGAAAAGAAAATCTTGCAGTGCACCTAACATGTTGTCAGGAAAAAATTATTGCTATTCTGGACTGTTTTCTGCTTGTGTCAAACCTGTTGGTCCCTTGTTGCTTCATATACCTAATGTGTATCCTATAAAACTATAATAATTGCTACTTTCACCTTTGCTTGTGTTATGATATGGAATCAATTTAGGCATACCGCTGTAAGTATTGTTTCCAATTCAAATATCATAGTTCTGTTAAGAACTTGAGATGTTGTGAAAAGGAACTTGCCACTTACTATTTAGTTGATACCTTGAAAATAAATATAGTGGGGGGAAACAGTCAATTCCTGAGTTAGCACATGTTATGCAATTCTCTATCTATTGCTGTTGTTTGTAGATATTTCATATTTCGAGATCTGATGTCTCATCAATTGACATTTTGGATATCATGTCATAGAGATAGTGTAACCTTTATGTTACACTATATGAATATGAAGTTGTGTCCAATGTAGACATTCATGCTATGATTCGTTACTTGTGGATTGTTATGGAGTGGCCATGATCTTGAGAAAAATATGTTGTACTGCAGGAGTTTCTGTTTATGGTGGACCTATTGCACATGAAGTGCTGGGTGTTCCAAAAGCTTCTTCGTTACATCATGAGTATAGTGCTCCTGCCTGCACAGTTGAGTTCGTTGATGATGTACAGGCAGCAATCGATCACATACATCGTTACGGAAGGTACTCGAAAGTTGCTTTCTACTCTCTCACGCATCTTATCCATAAAATCAAGGGAAATCATATTCGGTGTAACTGACTCTGACTTTGTCCGCTGTCTTTTTTCAGTTCACATACAGATTGCATTGTCACTACAGACGATAAAGTAGCAGAAACTTTTCTGCGTAAAGTTGATAGGTATTCTTTTTATCAGCGTCCCCTTATTTATTCAATTTGTTTCTCATGTGCAAGTTAGTAATAGTAAATGTTCAGTCTTTGTTTAGAGTGCACACATTTGGTGATGATGTACGTATCTTACATGTGTTATGTTTTATTTCTATACTACAGTGCTGCTGTAGTCCATAATGCTAGTACGCGATTCTCTGATGGTGCTCGCTTTGGACTGGGTGCTGAGGTACTTAAAGTGGAGTTTTCATTTACTTGTTTTAGTTATACTTCCAAAATTTGTGCCTTTTGGAATATAATAAGTAGATTGGCATAAGTTGCTGTCTTGGTGATTATAACTATTACTTTCTTATGAATCATTTCGAAATTCTTCAATAGGTTGGCATAAGTACCGGACGCATACATGCACGTGGACCTGTGGGTGTTGAAGGTCTTTTAACTACAAGATGGTATGGACTTTCTCGTTCAATCATTGTACTTCAATTTAGTTATTCTTATGTATTATGACTATCAATTATGCAACTGTTGTATGTTAGCTGCACATTTATGTTTTGTTATTGGAGACTGTTATATATAAGCCGTACAAGAGAAGTATATATGATCAGTTTAGAAGGTTCTGATAGAAATCCAGACCTGTGTGCATCGTATTGATGGGTGGAAGGCTGCTACACTTTATTTTTATATATTTTGATGAATAAGATGTGGGGTACTGCAGTTATTTGCACATGTGGAATCTCAGCATTCTACAGTTACAGTTCTTGTCTGCTGGACAGTGGAGGCTCAGAACTAGTATTGTAAAGCTGGGCTAATATATGTTCTTGTGATCAGTCAGTTCTAGCATAATTGTAGTTATATTGTACGCCCTATTACAAACATTGATATGTGTGTTCCTTATCATCTGATTTATAGTCTGGAATTGAAAACATGTGCCTTATCATTTCAGCTCTATTAGCCTTGCAGTTTTAGTCAACAGAGGACTCTAGTCAATTATCTAAGAACTAACCTTCCAATTTAAAGAATTATGTGGCTTCGTATGGATCTGAATCTCGAGATTAAAGCTGTTCTGCTGCTACGTGTGTATTCTGCCTATTTTATTATAAGTAATGCATTAAGATTTTGCTGACCTTTTTTGAGTGTACAAATTTGATATGTAGGATCTTACGAGGAAATGGGCAAGTGGTGAATGGGGACAAGGGCGTTGCATATACCCATAAGATTATTCCATTGCAATGAGGCAAGTGCTGCATTTTTTTTAGCCTGAACCTAATGGATTCATTTTTAGATTCTTTTACATGTTATGTTAACCTTTCATTTTCATTAACATGAATCAATTGAAGTGTCTACTCCCTCCATTTATAAATTATTTCGAACTAAAAATGTTGTCCTGATGACTACAATTTGACAATGGAGTATTAAGGTTTTCGGATGTTTCCCCATGATGTTATAGATTGTTGTTGCCTACTGTTAAATCATAATGGGGGGTTAAAGTGTACTTATCCTTACCAACATTGCAGGTTATTGCCCTTTTTTGGCTTGATCAGGATTCATGGTTATCCTGTGAAGTTTGATAGTTTCATCAGACATGGAGCCTAATGTGGTGAATCTTTTCAAGATTGAGGACGGTGAATCCATTGATTGTCCAGTCATTGTGTAAAAAACATTTTATTGCGGCATCTTAATAGATCATTTTGTATGAGCTTGAGGCTACACCTCCCAGTGTTATAATAATAAAACAGTATTGAGAGTAAGAGAACTGATGTACGGAGGAAATGTGATTCAAACCAGACAGTTGGGTCTCGTCCTCATGATGCACTGCCTCCTGTCACAAATTTCATGCAGTTCAGCTAATCTAGTACTCTATATGCAGGCCGTTTTTGTTCGTAGTCAAACGCCACCACAAGTGTCACCAATTTTTTCATCAAACTTTTTAGTGCTCACACTTTTGACTAAAGCTAGGTGTGGTGAAGTGTGGCTAGCAACCAAAAGCACCCTACTACTTCCGTGACAGTATATTGAGTACTAGTAGATAGTATGATGTATGCATATTTACCTATGAAAATGCTACATACAATTTATTGCGGCTCGATTTTTTTTTTAAACTGCTGCTCAAATTTATATTGCATTGTGAAGCTTTAGCTTAAGTTGCTACCATTGGGCATTCTATTCACCTTGCCACGAGTCAATATGTTATTTCTGTAAATATTTTATTGAGATATGGGTGTATAGAAAATGATTCGAAGTGTTGTATTAATTTTTTTTTAGCGTAGTACAGCAATATACGATTACTTTCCAATCAGTTGTGAAATACTACACACCAAGAACTATTTTAATATCTATTGTGGGCTTTTACAATATAAGATATAAAAATAGTTCTATCTTTTGAAAAAATACTTACTATTCAAACTATAGGTATGAGAATTTTATACTTCAAATAAATTAATTGATTGTATTGTCTTATTTAGTTGAGTTTTGCCAAATTCATTAATCCTTGTACTGGTCCCGGCCATAACTCGTGCGAGTTCAGGGGTATTGTCCCTGATGCTGGTCACCTCCTATCAAAAGACACAAGCATGTCATAAACTCAACTTGCGCCAACTTACATTCTTGCTGGTTTAGTTATATCACCTCCATCACTTCAACATTAGGCTTCTCCAATCGGCAATGACCACCCGAATCTATACAATCCGGATAATTTGATCATTATCCACGACACAAGCATAAGCTGTTACACAATCAGCACCTGAAGTTTTTCTTCAGGCGTGCTTTGGTCAAACTACTAAACCACGGGCAACCTCAATACAAGCAATCGCATCATCAATAATACAGTGACGCGCATCATCAGCTGATCACGCGACCGGCGGCCAGTGCGCGGGATCCTTGGACGTGTCAAGCGACGTCGGCGGTATCCACTGCCAGAACGCGGCCGGCGGCGGGTAGCTGGCGTACGGGACAAACTTGCCGGCGTGAGCAAACGCCGCCGGGTGGAACGGAGGCGGGGCAGCGGCGGCGGCAGGGTGCGGAAGGAACTGCGCCGGAGCAGCTGCCGCGCTGACGCCCTTGAGCATCTGCTCGAGCCTCTCCCTCTCGGCCTTCAGCTTCGTCTTCTCGTCTCGCAGCTCGGACTTCTCGGCCTGCAGTCAGTCAGTCAGTCACAATGAAGGCCCATTTCATCTCTGAATTTTCTCTCTTCAGACGGACGGTGTCAAGGTGAGTCAGCTGGGTGCAAGATGTTACCTTGAGGCTCTTGATGGAGTCCTGCAGCGATTCATTCGATTTCTGGAGCTTCTGAGCCTCGGCACGAAGCTGGCTCAGAAGACGAGTAGCGTCACTCAGAATGGCGACTTTGTCAGCCTTTGGTGGCTTTCCTGGTTCCAAAATGGCACAGAGCTCATTGAACCTGGAAAGGAAGATGGTACATGAAGCGTTGGCAGGTTCACGTTAGTACTGAAACTCTGAACTCTGAAACATACCTTTCGTTGAGCCTGTCTCGCCGGAGCTTTTCACGGCAAGCCTTGGTGCCGGGTTGTGCGCTGGACTCCGGCCGGGATCTGCATAGGGCAAAGAAGGCTACAGTCAAACGGTGCTCATGTGCTCCAGGTCAGTAGTTGTGGTCCTAAAGTTTGTGATGCTATCCAGGTCGGTAGAATAGAACTGATCCAAAAGTTTGTGATGGTAATACTTGCATCAGCGATGTAGACAGATTAACTTTCCTGGACCGCAGTTGTTTCTGACTGTATGTTGAAATCGGTTTTAATTGATGAATCGTCATGTGCTGTAAATCAGCAGGACTCATAGGCCGTAGCTGTTAAGTTGAATCCAACCAATTGGTACTAAAATCTTAGCAGTGTTTTCGCGCACGACGCGTCTTTAGTGCTACTGACTTGCAGGTCTGCTATTTTTGTCAACCAAATCGGATGATGATAAGGTACGGTACTTAATAAGTGAGCAGGAGGATAAGCATGATTGGTACGAGTAGCAAGCAACTAATCCTGAAACAAGGCATGATGGAAGCAGAATGAAAAGGAAGCAAGAAGATTGCCTTTTCTTGGGGCCGGAGTTGTCCTGGACGCCGTCGTCCTTCCTACTGGGAGCATCGAAGCCCAGGATCACGCTGCAAACCAACCAATCAATCAGCAAGCAAGCATCAGGGAACCAACCAACTACCAGAAAACTCCCAGAGCAGAACCGGTGAAGAACTGCAGGAAGTAGATGACCTGGAGACGGTCGGGTCGTCCACCATGTAGATGAACTCGGACCCCTGGATCTCCTCCTCGACGAGGCCGTAGTCCAGCAGCCACCCGCCGCCGCCGCCGTTCCCCCCGCAGCTCATCCCGGCCACTACTACTAGTCCGGAGAGAAGATTTTTTTGGAGGTGGGAGACGCGGGGCGGGCACGAGCCGGAGAGAGCGCGAGATCGGCGTGCCGTGTGCGGGTGGGTGGTGGAATGGAATGGGGGGATCGCGTGCAGTGCTTCTTCTCAGTGCTTGCGTTGCGCCTGCCTGCCCTCCCCTCCTGCGCGCTCCTTTTTTCGCCTTTTGGCGCGACTAAACAACACGCAACATGGATGGCTGCTTGGCCTCCCCCCGTCCCCTCGCCCGGCTCAGTGGTGGCTTTTCGCGAGTAAAATACGCGCCCCCGGTGCTGCCGGCGTGGCGTGGCGTGGTTGGCTTGGCTGGGCCCCGCCGAACGAGACGGTTTGGTGGCTCCGGCCGGGACGCGCGGGTCGAATCGGGGAGGAAAAAAAACTGGGCGATTTTCGGTGGGGGCCGGGCTGGTACTAGTATGCAGTGCGGGCGAGCGGTCGAGGCGTGTCCGCGTGTGGAGCTGAGCGAGCCGGGTCGCGTGGGCGCGGCGCGGCCATGTCGCGCGGGTACGCGTTCGCCTCGCTCACATCATCGGAACGAGGCATCCTACGTCGTCGTCGTCTTCGGAACCGGTCGATTCGAAGGAGCATCGCCGCCTCGCGCGGCCGGATCAAGATTCCGCGATCGAAGCCTTTCGGCACGAGCGACCCGACCGGTCATGTCCGCCTCCGGCCTATCCCCGTCGGTTAAATTTTGCTTTCAGTTTCAGAACGCGGAAAAGCGTGGCGGCAAACGAGCAGCGCTTTGCTACAGGGGCGTCACGCTATCACGGCGGCCTTCCGTTGCTGTGCGCTATGCCCGAGAGAGGATTCAAACATACTGCTAGTACTACACGGCACCGCGGACAAGCGGACCGACGGACGACGATCGGATTGTTTGCTTGCTTCTTGGTTGTGACGCGGACCTCTCCGATCCAGCGTCGACGGTGATCGATCGCGTTTCCCTTTTTTTTTCAGATAAACAACGGTACGTGGTCCACTCACGAGTCCCCCCAAGCTCTGCGATCACATCCAGCTTAACGAAACACCCAGGACGTCACTCCTTCCGTGTTCCCGTATGCCTGCTTTTTAGTTTTTTTTCCATATATAAACAAAGACGTTAACATGCTTGACACGTGACAGTGCACTCAGGAATTGCGAGCCCCACTGTGTGGTGAGTTTAGGTATGTGTTCATCCAGACGACATTTCACAAATCCAACACGACTCGATTGATTCTGTAAAAAAAAATATAGGTGCTGCGTCACGAAGGTAAAATGCTAGGCACAAACTCGACGAATATGTGGTCAGACCTAAAGTAATGAAATGCTCATGAAAAAGTTTTATACCCAGAGAGCATTGGATAATAAAGGGATGATTCTTTTTGGATCCCTGCAAAATTTCGTCGATTTTTAGAATTGTAGTGAGGTTAGTGCTCATGAGAGCTTCCTCTAAATCACAGCGAACTTTTTATCATTTAAACACCTTCAGTAATTTCTTTGTTTCTTTCTCATGTACTCGTGTATGATCCCTTTTTTTTTCTCTCTTATGTAGCATTCCATTTTTCAGCTTTTGATCTTTTTATATGCATGTTTTTGTTCATTTTTTTTATTTGTATCATGATTTGTTCTTCGATTTATTATCATAAGTAACTGGCCTTCTCCCAAACAATAAAATAGTACAAGGGAACATATATAAAGAGCACGAGGGATTCCACTTCTTGCGAGATAGTGCAACACTACTCAAGAGATGTGCCATATAGCCTTTGCCTCTTGCAAAAGCTACCACGACGCGTGGTCTTTCGCAATCGCACCTTCTCTTCCAGATATTAAAAAAACAAGGATTCCATGACGACATTAATTAGCGGCTCATAGTGACTTCAGAGTTGACCCACGAATTAGCGTGGATAGTGGAAATGTGCTCTTTCCCGAACTTAATGAGGTCCCCATTGGTCTGGGATGGTTTATTTGTGTGTTATTAAACATTCAACAGAGATGTTGGTTTAATTTGTAGCTCTATATTGAAAATTATCTTTTTCAAAACATCGATAGATTATTTTGATTTTGAAACAGTTGGAGGTAGAACTAATAAAACGTATGTCTATCAATGTTAGGATAAAAAATTGTCAAAATAAATGTATAAACATTTACTATGCGGTTGTAAACAATTTCAAGATTATATTGAACGTCATTATTTTGTTCAGAAGGGACAAAAAAAAATCTGACAAATCAAGTACCATTGATGTGGTGGCTTTTACATACCCATTGTATCATGTAATCGTAAAGTATATTTTATGTGTGTGTGTTATATATGATGTTTCATCTCCAAACCATAATTAAAGAGTTATTACACCACACGCCTTCCAAGAAATGCTACCATTTCTTTAGTAGGCCGTGTGGAAGGAGCACGCAATAAGCCGCAAAGGCCACGGACCTGGATTAACATAATCCTTTCGTATAGCCTCCGCTTCCTGAACCCGATTAAGATACACGCCTTATTTGCCACGAAACGTAGACCGTGTCTGCCACACTGTTCTGCTTGAGCTTTTGGCGAAACCGAAAGGCCGTGCTCCGGCCAACTTGCCAAGGCACGTGAGAGCGACAGGGTACAGGGTATAGAACCAGGAGTGTTAGTTGTTTATCAATCATTGTTGCGAGCAGAGATTCGACGGGTTACAGCGGCTTGAGGAGGGGCTTATCATTGACTTGTTGGCGCGTGGCCATATCGGGAGGCTGCTATCGTCCCAACGATGCCATTGGGTGGTAGCCCATCGTCCATGACGGAAGATTCTTCCTAGATGCTAGCTACTCCTAGCTCCAGCATAATATATGCCGTTATCCATCCATCCACCAGACAAATGACCGTCGTCAATCGTCATGATTTGGTGTAATACGCGTGCGTAAATTGCTTTCTCTTTTCAAGGCGTTCGATGAGATTTCGAGTGTTTCCCATCGTATTGTGCGGATGTGCCGTGCTGCGGTAGCCACAGTGACCTCTCTGAGACTGTACACATTCTTTATACTTTAAATTTATACTTTAAAACAAACATTCTATCCTAATTAGTAAGATTTTCTCCTTTATATCCAATTTAGCTGCACCTGTTCATACTCTATATCATTCTCTATATCAACTAACCCAATATTTTATTCAATCTTCTCCAACTACCATCTCCTTTCACATCTCCTCCTCTTTCTTTTCTTTTTTACTCCTTTCCCTTTTATAATAGTTTAATAATCCAATTTTTAATCAATAATAATGTTTTTTCTCTTTCTTTTTTCTCCCTTTTTCTTTTTTTCTTTTCTTTTTTCCTCTCTTTTTTCTCCCTTTCCCTTTCTTTTTCTTCTCTCCAGATCCTTCTCTTCTTTCCACCGCCTCCCCTACCTCCTTAATCTGTCGCCTCTTCTCTAATCCTCGCGTTGTCCACCTTGCGTCCCCCGTCGCCCTCCGCCGCCTCCCTCCTTCACCTCCGCCGCCTCCCTCCTTCACCTCCGCCCGTGCCTTGCGTCGCCCATCGCCCTCCGCCGCCTCCCTCCTCTGTCTCCGCCTGCGCGCCCGCCTCCCTCCTCCGCCTCCGCCCGCGGCAGCGATGCCTCTAGCCTCCAGGACGACCTCGCCCTCTCTCCTCCTCCGCTGTCGGGCCCGCCTCCCTCCCCACTCTCTCTCCACCCCCACCGTGGAGCTCCACCGCCGCCCCGACGCAGATCTAGCAAAGGAGGGCGAGCTCGACCTCCACTGCCGGGATCCTCCGCCGCGCGCGCGTCCTCCACCGGTTGTCCTCTCCGCGCGCGTCCTCCTCGACAGCGGCGATAGCCCGGGCTCCTCCTCCATCCTCGGCAGAGGCGGCAAGCAGGTGGCAGGCATCTGCCTCGAGCTCTCCGATGACGCCTCCCTTCCTTCTCTTCCCTGGCGGCTTCTCCATCCCTTCTCTTCCCCTACGACGCGCGAGAAGGCAGTGGTTAAAAGAGGGACCCGTGGTTACGCGCGTGAAGACGATAACGCACCGCCATACATCCGCTGGAAATAGCGTGCGCGAGGTTGTACACAAACATAGCGGACGGAATAACAGCCCCCGATACAGCTTCTATTTCCGATATCTGTTCCTGAAGGAACGGATAACGGCTCCCGGTGCGAGCAGTCTGAGCCGCGGAGCACGAGCGACTCCTGCTGGCCGCCGCCCGCCGCGGTGCCGTGCCCGCGAGCGCTCGGGCGAGACTCCGCTGCGAATGTGACGACTGTCGGGCGCGTAGCCGTGGACATGCGGCTCGGGGGCGCGAAGAATCGCGCAACGACATTGGAGGCCCACGCTCACGAACGCACATGTGGCCCATGCAGGAGCCCATCGCCGTACGAGTTGAGGTCCATTGGACCTTATGGACTTATTATTGATGTGTTGGGAACTTGGGATCCTTGCATGCGATGGATCATGTGTTTTTCTTGGGCCTGTGTTATTGTGGTGGGCCGTGGGCAATCTACGGCTCTACGCAATATTGTCTGCAGAACAATTCAGTTTCATCCTTAGCACACAGCAAACAAACTTTACGTAGTTTCAAAACAAACAAACAAACCCCACGTACACACAAAAAAGGGTAAAACTTTAATTTAAGTGCATGACACTAGGAATTTGTAGCTCTTGCCCCCAAGGACCGTTATAGAGAACAAGTCTATTTTTTTATCTAGTCAATGCACAAAATGTACACTAGAATTTGTGACGTTGCATCAAAATACATTACTTAATTATCTATCCATGTATTGGTTCTAATTTACATGTAAATTTTAATAGACTATTGAATTTTTAGACTAAAATATGCAAACAATCTTAACACTCAAAAAAAAAATGCAAACAATCGCAAAAACTAAGAGATCTCGTGATAATAGGTAGTCCTTCATTTAAGATCCAAGCTCGACTACATGAACTTCATGTTGCAAGGAACCATCAAATATTTACCATTAACATATGGCTGAAGAGATGAGTTTTGGTAAATATAGATACGGCTCTACATCCAGTAAACCACACTAGCAAATTCAGTTTCACCCAAGGTCGCAAAGACGATGGTGCACATATGTGTGCCCCTTCCACAACAAATTATCCAAGCCCAAGAGTCTGCTCTAGAATTGTATGCCTTGTGAGGCGTGCATCGCCCTTCAGATTCTCACCTTGCCCAGCCATGGTGGAGCACCTCTGAAGCTCAGCGAATGCTTGCTTCATCACTGTATCTCCCCAAGGAAACCGTTATGTAGTCATCCCCGAGAAATGAGAACAATTTGTTTATACTTACCACCGCAGTGCAGTGCAGTGCCGGCAGGGCAAACCCAACAAACTGAACAATTTCTCTTTTTAAAAGGCTACGAGCTATAGTACCGATGACTTGTTTATCCATCCATGCAGATGCAGGCTGGCAGTACTGCGGCCACTGCAGAGAGCCATAGCCCATAGGTCACCAGGGCAAGGGCGCGAGGCTGGCTGTGCTGAGGCATGATGCAAAAGCCCGTGGTTCCGGTGCCCGTCCAATCCACTGCGACGCTTGCTTGCACTCCAGTTCGGTTCAGTGTGTGCCTGCCTTCTTGCTGCTGCTCCCACTTCCCGAGAAAAGCAAATATTCTATGCGGGGGCAGTGGCGCATGTCATTTCCGAGGCGAAAGCACGTTGCGCCCCCTGCCCTGCCGCTGTGGACGGGGGTGGTGCGGCAGGTCGTCGGAGATGGCCACTCGGATTAGACAAACAAAAGCCGCAAGGGCCATCAGGGGCATCTCGTTAAAAGTGGCAAGGCAAATCCAGAGACGGATCGTCAGATCGGCCGGCCATATCTTAAGAGTAGAAAGAACATATGCTTAACGAGATCAGCCACCACCGTAGATTAGGGATAAGAAAAAAAAAAAGGCCTTTAGCTTTGGCTGCTTTGGTACTTCCATGGCCCACCCGTGATTTGTTAACATGATCAAGAGGTTAAAGGAAACTTTTTTTTTGCGAAGAGAGGTTAAAAGAAACTGGCACCACGGAGCATTGAAGCAAGCAAACAAAGGTTTACCCAGTGTTGCAGACACAGACAGGAGAGGGGAGGGGGGGGGGGGGGGGGTTACTGTGGCGACTGGCGAGATGGCCATGACATACGACAGATAGACGGTCTGGACACGCGGGGGTGAGGACGAGACGGTGGAGTCACGCAGCGCTACGGCGAGATGGCCCATGCGCGAGTGGCTCGGACATGGACAAGGCGATCTGGAAAGCTCGGTCCAAAGGAAGAAGAAGAAGAAGTCCAAGAGCAAATAAGTCATTTCCTCTCAAAGACTCATGTGTAGTGGCTCTCAAGGGAAAGAAAATCTCATCTAATGACAAAGAAGAGAAATGAAAATTTTCGGTGGCTAAGAAAAGAAAAACAGAACTTTTTTTGCTTATAAGAAATTTCCTTCACCACACAAATAGAGTGAAAAGATGTTAAATACTCTCTCCATTCTTATTTATAAGCATTTCTATACTCTTATAGGAATGCTTATAAATAGAAATAGAGGTAGTATTGTGCTAGTAGCTGCTACTCCTATGATTTGCACCACTACAAAAAGATCATCTGATCAAGCTAGAAGTATTTGTATCACTGCGAAAGAACATCTGATCTCTCTAGTCTCCTCACTTGCAAGTTAACTGAAAAGATATGTGAAATGCTAGTTTAAGCTGTCGAGAAGAAAATTCGACGACAAAAGGAACAAAGCACCAAAATTGGCCCCATCGTAAGGTAGAGAGCTTTTTCTTCACTCGAGAATACAGTGCCGCGGCTCAGTACGTAATGTAGCTCCGGCAGTGCTGATATGAGTTAACGTGATTCCGATTTGACAACAGAGAGTTCTCGTTTTTCACGTCGGAAAACACTCCCAAGTCTCTCCTGCAACAGAGAACTGGAATGTCTTGGCAGCCTTTTCTCCTCCCATACACATACCACGCATATTCACAGCCTACAAACAAACTTCAGTTCTCCTTCCATGAGTGGCAATGATCACACTCGTGCTTTATCCGCGGAGGAGAAAGGCAGCACATCATTTTTCTTCACTTGGCATGCATGCAGAATCAGAGAGCAATAATCTGCCCATGCAGTCACCACTAGATTAGAGCCTAGAAAAGAAAGTTGGCCACAGCGCCCTTTTCAAACAAGAGCAGTGGTCGCTTTTGGGCAGAGAAGCAGCAGTGGTCAGTGACGTGCACGGATTCCCTCCACGCAAAAAAGCGCGTGCATGGAGCCCGCCCCAGCTGTTATTCTACTCACTCGCCGGCCAAGCCAAAGCGTACATCAAATCAGGTGCTGCAAGACCGAGGCCCATGGATAACTGATCCCAGGTAACATGGGCTTTTACACTGGGGAAAGGTAAAAAAAGCATGAAAGATCATGACACTGCTTGCCCATGTCACCCCGCTGGCTAATTGGCCAGTTTGTTTAGTGCGTTGATCAAGGCAGAAGCTAGCCTGCCATAGGCACAACTCAGCCCTAACAGGTGGTGTTAGGGCGCGGTGACAAGGCCTGTCTGGAAGGTTAGCAGATGGGCAAATCATGGCTTGTCCAAGCTTTAGGAGGCTACTCCATCTAAGGATGCAAGATCTGGCACAAATTAATACTGCCACACATGCTTTCTTAGTTTAATGGAGTGCATGGAAAGGCTAACTAGACGGCATCCTTGAAGATAAGGCTGCTGTCCTATGCAGTCATATTTTAGGGCTACACAACGAAGCTAAAGGCGGTAAATTATTGCAACAAACATTTCAACAGGATATATGCTGGGGATACATGGAGCAATAACCCTTTATTTGACACTTGGAAATAATCTAGCTACAATCACTCCAATTGCATGTCAAAGTAATATTACATGTTAACAAGGTTCAATCCTCTGGATTAGAACAAATAGGGTACAAACACTACAGCAACAGGTCCTGAATCAAAGGTATGGTCATGCCCCCAATCGCCCCCACATTGTCAAATGTTGACAGCATTCCCCGGATCTACAGGAGACGCACGAACGCCCCATTTTTTCTTCACTGTTCTACCCCTAGTACAATACAACTGGATCATATCTCCATGCACTGCAGAGCTCCCACCAGCCTTGCTTGATCAACCAACAAAGTCATGCACCAAATGGTGGCCACCAATCTCCTTGGTGAAATGCCGGTCCTGGCCTCCAAATGACCCCATCACATAGGCGTCACTCACGTCCTCCAGTCCGAAACGGTGCGCGAGGTTAAGCGGGAGTGCTGCTGGAAGGGGCTCGGCGATGTAGGTCCGGTCGTTCTGGTGGAGGCCGAGTGTAAGGGATACACCGCTGTTGGCTGCGCCGCCGACGCTAATTGCTTCAGCTTGCTGGGGGTGTGACAGTGCGAGGTTGTGGTGCCCGGCCAGCCCACTGTATGCAAAGCTTACCTGTGAGGACATGTCATGGGGCATCTGGGATAGCTCATCTTGGATGTGCCTGGAGGCCGGGGAACTGAGGTTCCTTATTGTCATGCCGCTACTTTCCCGGCGTTGAGAACTTGAAGGATCAGAAGGCTTGCCGCTGCTGTCCGATGAGTGTTGTGTTTGCTGCGTGCCAAGCTGGTTCTTTTCCAGAGATGAGTTCTTATGCAGCTGCCGCATCTCGAGGTTGTGAATTTCTTCTACCATTGGCTTCCAAAGCCTCACCCTTGCATTGATAAACCAGTTTGAAACCTGCACATGTAATGTCCAAGATTCTGATCAGACACCTAATAATATTTAAAAACTTGAACCTGCATTAGTTTGGTGCTATTTAGGTTTGAAGAAATGACTATTATAATGTAATAATTAACATGTTTCAATATATTTAATAAAAATGCTAACTAGCAAATGGTGAACTACCACAAATTTATTAATTTCAGTAATACGAGAAATTCAGAGGCCAAGTTCCTTGCCTGGTTTCTTGTCAAGCCTGTCTGTTTAGCCAGCATTTGCTTGTCACTATCAGTAGGATATCTGGAATGCAAAGGACCATGAGAGACCCATACTGATGACGTACTAGAAAACTGAACTTTCATTGTGCATGTCTTTCCAGGCATTAGTATCTTCCATTTCCAATCAAAGAATAAAACTCAATACCATGGATGTAGAACTCAATAATACTACCATCTAATAAAATTTCCAATAATGTCAAGGCCAATTAAGAAACGTTCTTGCATTAAAACAATTAAGTGACAATTTGGCCCCTAATTTCATTAAAACATATAAAGTCGTATTATCACTCTTGCCTGGTCTAAATATTTTACTAGTGATTTGGTTTAGTAAAGTTTAAACTAGTTTGTATCCACATCTTCATCTACAAGGACACTAGGGTAAGTACCATGTAAAATGGTCAACCAATTCCATGAACCATAAAATGCCTCTATATGACTATAGGTATAGATATTGGTGTGCACCTAAATTTTTATTATGTTTTAATCAAATAGGTAGGTATTTATGTGATGCAAGTAGTACTTTAAAGTTGATGAAGAACTAGATGACTAATAACAGACGGGTCCCATTTAGAAATCCACAACAGGCATCGGCATCTTTTAATTTACAGCAGGCAGAAATGTAGAAGCACTCAGATGTTAACGAATCAGAAACAATGTATGTTGTGGCACAATAGCAATTAGCAAAGATTCATTTTTGATAACCCCCTTAAAGGAATTTTCCATGATGCCTTCTAGCTGATAAACATATGGATAGAAAGAAGTGGTTATTGTGCACCAATGAAAAGCAAAAAAAGAAATAAAAATACAGCTCAAGTGCATGCACATCTAGAAGATTTCAATAAATGCAATGAGTTTCAGCCGTTGGTTTGGTTGGAACTATGTAGGCATTTATCCCATTCTCAGGACTAATGCCTGATTCTACCACAAAGAATCATGATATGTTGCGCAAGTAGCACGTCATCATGGCATGTCAAGTCCATGCTAGTGCTACTCAATGGATAAACTTGCCTAATGCACCTTTAGCATCATAACATTGCCCAAACTTTAATATTTGTGCTCAACAGCCTAATTCAGCAATGTGAACTGACTATATTGCTTTGGGAAGATCAGTTTCATGAACATCAAATAACTTCGGTCAAAAGCGAGATAGGAAGAATATACTTACGGGTGTAAAAAGTGTTCAAACAGCCATGCACGAAGAACAGATACCGCACGCTCTGGAAGACCCCTTTGGGGCCTCCAAATGTTATGAGGCTGGTTAAACGCATTCGCACTGCTTCCCCGTAGGAGCCCCGAGCCACCTCCCATAAGCGCAAAATTGGACATGTCCTCCTTGCCGATACCATCACTGGCAACCTTGCTCGTGTTGCGCAGTTGGTTCAGAATCACGCCCTTGAGACACTTGAAATGCTTGGACATTGTCCGGAGGGCCATGGAAGCAAAGGGCGCTGCCATACTCAGCCCCGCAACGGTCTCGAATGAGGAGATCACGGCTTGTAGCTGCTGGTAGTACTGTTTGTACCGCTTGCAGACCTGCAAGGTTCATGTCTTAACTAGTGAGTAAAATCAATACTAACCTACAAAAATTACGGATATAGGACATGTGGCAACTATTCCACATGTCTTTTCCTTAATCAAGCTTTTGTTTCGGACCGCTAGACAAGACTTCATCAAAGCATGTCTCTTCCTTAATGAAGGAACCATAGCGCTCTTAAATACTTTGCTAGGTTAAAGTACAACATGTACAATTGATTTTTTTAAGAAAAAGAAATGGATGAGCAGATAAACAGAATCTTTCTGCAGCGTACACTGATGCATATAGCATCGTTGTGGAAGAAGACAAAAACTATAGGAATCTTATCGAGTAGTAGTAGGAACTTTGAAATCTTACATGGGATAAAAACTAGAGCAAGGAATTGGGATATGTTTCATATGTCCATGAACTGCTTATTTGTGTGAGGAGCTAGTACTGATCATGAACTTCATTCACAAGAAGCTGCTAGTTGTACAAGCAGCCAAAAGGGAAAAAAGAAAGGAAACTGCTCGGCGTAACAGTTGAAAACATTGATTTGATTTGATACATATAATAAACAAAGAAAGAAACATATCCCGAAAGAACTCAAATCACAATCCGTATCTACTGTCATCAAATCACAAGCACAAGAAATGAGCTGTGCGGGCACAGTAAGTAAAGATTGGCACAGGCTGTAGCATATCAATGATGATGTGACCATGAGGTGTTCGTTAGATTCTTCTCCACCACGAAGAAGCAACAATTCTACGCCATGAAACGGCCGGGAGGAAGAAGAAACGAAGAGTTCAGAGAGCGCGGCTGCCTTCAAACGATCAAGAAACCAAACGCAGAGATCATACTAGTAGCAATTATTAGGGAATAACTCACGTCTTCCATGAGGGATATGAGCCTGGTCTTCCTCCACTGCTGCTCGGCGCCGGAGACGGTGACCCCCTCGGCGGCCGCGCGCTCGCCGCCGCCGGCGTCCATGTCATGATCCACGTCACCCACGGCGTCGTCGTCCAAGTCGAGCAGGCCGTCGTCGTCGCGGCGGTCCGCGGGCCTCCCGCCCACGTCGCAGATCTCCTCGAGCAGCTTCTGCGCGGGGCCCAGGAACCTGGACCGCCCCAGCACGGCCGCGTAGCCCGTGAACGGGCCGTACGGGCCCGTGGCGCAAGCCAGCTGGTGCTGGTGGTGCTGATGCTGCTGGTTGTGGTGCCTCCGGTGCGGCGCGGGCGGAGGAGGAGGGTTGGAGGACGCCGAGGACAGCGAGAGCGCGAAGCTCTGCTGGCTCGGGATCTGGGCCCCTCCGGCCGGGGCCAGCGCGTGGCCCACCAGATGGTGCGGGTGCGCCAGCGCGGTGGTGGGGCTGTGCGGCGAGTAGGAGGATGTCGACGAGGACGCGTAGGCGGAGTAGAAGGGCGGCTGGTGGTGCCACGCGCCGTGCCCGTGCGGCGGCGCGGGCGGAGGTGGCGAGTCGTCGGGCGGGAACCGCAGCTTCTCGCGGCGGCTGTGCTGCGGCACGTGGTAGAGCTGCCCCGCGGCCTGACCCAGCAGCAGGTGGTGCTGGTGCTGGTGGTGCTCGCCGCCGCCGCCGTACCCGCCGCCCGCTGCCGAGGACATCTCGTCGCGCACGCACAGGGGCTAGTGGCTACGGGTCCGTACGTACGTGCGCTTGCCTCGGGACCTCCGCACGCAGCGCAGGGCGACGCGCTGGAGCGGGTGCGCGTGCGGAGAGAAAGCGAGAGAGATGAGAGCAGGCAGGAGGGAATTGAAGGGAAGCTAGCGTGCGCGGCTCCCGGACGACGGTGGATGGAAGAAGAGCCTGCTTGGCTGGCTGCAAGTAACAGGCAGGCGGCAGTACTGCCCGCCGCGTTGTTTGCTTTGTCCCGCGCGACTCGCAGCCGGGCCGCGCGCTTTTGTGCTCTCCTCTCTGGTGGTGCTGGCCTTGGTGGAGGGGCGTCTGTGCCTTTCTTTCTGCAAATCAAAGCTGCGTGCGGGGTGCGGCAGAGAGACTGGGGCGAGGTGAAAAAGAGGAGGCGAGGTAGAGAGAGAGAGAGAGAGGAGGCAGGGACGGGAAAAATGGTGAGCAGTGAAAGCGAAAGGCAGAAAGGGAGTTGGTGCTTGTCTGCTGCTCGTGTGATTGTGGTGCGAGCCTGCGAGTAAGAGGAGGAGGGGGTCTTTTGTTAGGGCGTGGCGGTGCGTGCGGGCGACACCAGGAGGGTTTTGTACTTCGCCACCGAGCCCGTAAACTCCGGCTGGGTAATTAGCCGCAAACTTTGACCCTGGCGTTCTGATTTCCTGTTGCTCCGCAGCTCTTCTTCGGCCGCAAACTTACTGATTATAAAAAATTTAAGTCCATTCAAAATGAAGTGTAGTAATACCTAGATCATGTTTCACTATGAACGTGTTTCTTTGTTAGGTACTTAACACTGCCACAGCAAACATTAGCGGTGCTATAAATTTTTCGGGTAATGTTTCTTATAATTGTATTTGCTACATTATTATCGCATAATTTATGCATATATAGTTGCTAAACTATATTTATCACATTTTTTATAGATCTTAATAGAGATATGTGCAATGTTATCAAATACACTCTAAATTGGTAAGAAATGATATAATCTCTAAATTCTAGTATTTCTTTCTTTTATATCGAATGTCTATCTACTATGATCAATATCTTCATACAAAACATTTACTCTCTCTAATAAACTAAAAACTTATTATAAGATATTAGTTAAAAGTCCGAGAGTAGAATTCTTAGATATTTGATAGTTAGCTTTTATCTTAGGGTGTGTATCCTCTGTTGTTGAGAACAAAATGCAAAGAATTGTAGCATCAACTACAATAAAATATGAGAGGCCGAGTTGTTACCTGCCTTAGTAATGGTAGCGAACAAATATCAAATAGTAACCCTAGTATTGTAGCATTTGTTTTTGTATTATTCATTGAGCTATAGAAGTTAATCTGAATCCTTCGTTTTCTATCAAAAATTCAAAAATAGGGCTAATTCAAGATACTGTAGCTTCTCTGCACTGAAGCCTCCACAATGGACGATGAGAATCATTTATCTTATGTTTCAAGAATATATGATCATAATAACACTTACATTACTTGACTTTTATGGTGAATGAATTCTATTTCACCATATTTAATAAGCATATATACTTTAAATAATCAAAAGATTAAATTTAAATACTTGATTTAATATCATATCTCCGGGCAACATTACAATTAATGATTCATATAAATATCTTATGGTAACATCGGATGATGATGTTCTTGGCAATGCCATATTCCATTTGGTTTTAATTAATTAATTCATAATGTTAACATTGTTATAACTAAAGTGAGTATATTACAAGAAAGAGATGATTTGTGGTGTTATTGCAAAGAGTTGTTTTAAATTTTTTCTACGACATGTTTTTCCACTTCTTCTAGTCCCTCTTCCTGACATTCTCATGTTTTCTTTTATCTTCTTTTTTGTAGAAACTTGCACTCCCATGTTACATATGTGGATATGATTATTTGAAGTACTCATTTGAATGAAATATCTTGAAACTTTTTAGTGCAATGGTACGCATAACTTTCTGCCAAGCGTCTGGCTAGTAAAATTGAGGGGCTATGAAATGGACCAGCTATGATGCAAGTTGGAGTGGTAGATTACACCGTTGCGAGAAGGAAAAAAAAAGTGCCTTCCTATTTCTCTTTTGATCATTCATGGTCCATTGTCAAATCGTGGATCAAAGTCTTGCCGTATGAGCACAAAGCTACATATGTGGTTCTTATCCTCCTCCACTATACTTGTGGGTTGTGTCGGCACACAAGAATTTTGGGGCACTGTTGACATCTCGTGGATAGTTTATCTTTCGAAGAAAACAATTTGACATGAATCTCCTTAATTCCACTAGACATGGAGTAACTCCTGCTTATGAGATATGATTGTTTTGAGGGAAAATGTGTCACATATTTCCTTGTCCCCCAGTTTTAAGGTCTTCTTTATTGTTAGATCATGATTTTTCTTTTTCCGAATACCAGGGTAATCGAAACCAAGTCCTGTACTTCAAAAGTTGCCTGACCTTTCTAACTTTCTTTCTCCAGCTTATTAATAGAGAATGCTCAACTGCAACAAAATAAATCAATTAACTTGACAGCAGATCGACTAATCAGGCGCGTACGTACAAGCCTCACGGCATTAACGCTGCCGTTTCAAAGGACCCCGGCGGTGGTGTCGCCGTTGGTTCAGCTCACGCAACAACGAACGGTGTTGGGTGGGGGAAGCACGGGCGGAGCGACCCCATGAGGCCCATAAATAATTGGACCCCCAAGTGAGCAAGCAAGCATCCGCCTCCCTCCCTCCCGGGGTCCCGCCGCCGACGCGACGTAACATTGCACAGCCCTGGCCCAGGCCCGTCGCCGTCACGTGCGCCGCTGACGCGTGGGCCGCCGCGGCGCCCGTCGTCCTCCTCTCTCCCTGTTCCAGGGCGTAGCAGTACAGTACAGCAGGAAGGGAGGAGGAGGAGGATTGTCACGTAGATTCCCCAGGATACGGGGGACGACGACGACGACGACGGACCCGCGCTACGGTCGTCACGTCCGAGTCAGGCAGACTCCTGACGGGACGCGTGTCGCATCCCCATAGGGGGGAAAGGCTACGGCCGCGAGATACGGTCGCGCGACGCAAGTACTACGGGATATGGATACGTTCACACCGCACAGGTAGAGAGTACTAGTAGGGAGGATAAAGCTATTACTACGGCGGTGTAGCTGTGATGATAATGATGGCCTTGTTGCAACAGTAGGTGGTAGCTAGGCAGTCTGGGAGGTGACGTGCCTGCTGTTTCCATTTAACGTCACGTCCATCCATCAAGCCGGAGGCAGAGGTGAGTACTGACTGGTACTGCACCGGGTGAAAGGAACCGGTCCTCCGTGGGCGGGCTTTTGTTGTTACTGTAGCCTCCTTTCCTGTAGTGCCCTTTCTTGTACCCGTAGCATCGTCACCGGCCCGTAGAGTACGTACTCCTACGTCGTCGTCGTCGTCGTCCTCGCCAGTACAGTACTCCTACTACCTGTGGTATAGGACGAGTAAAAACAGGGCCTCGATTGCGGCACAGTGGCCCAACAGTGCCGCGGCACGTGGACGCGGGGGGGGGGGGGGGGGGGGGGGGGGTGTTACTGTGCGCCATTGCTGTGTGCGCTGGAGCACTGGTCGCTCTAGCTATCTCCGATCCCCCATTCATGATTCATGGCGCGGCGTCGATCGAGGACCCGTACACTCGGTCAAGGCTGGTTCAATTGCACGGACGGGCGCGTACTCGATCGCGCGCGGCCAATGGACGGGCGCGCGGTGGGTTGGTGGCGTTAACTGTCGCGGCGAGCACGGACGGGAGGCGATCCGTGATCGGAATTCATAGGCCACGCCCGGCGCTGGAGAACGGAGATTGGAGGCGGCCTTCTGTTTTAGGAGCTTCTATCCTCGGGTAGAGCACAATCACCGGAGTTGATCCAATTTGTATATATAGCAGGTATGATCAGTACTACCAATGTTTCATCACCGTGTAAGTGAGGACTGATGGGTTCGTCGTGGCCAGTGCGGCGCTCTCGACCGGTCAGTCACCACAGTCACATGCGCACAGGAGTCCCGTGCGCTCTGGAATTCGTCCGGCCACGAGCGATCTCTGTGTTCCCTGCCCGGCTGCCGCCTCACCTCACCTGGGCAGCTGGGCTGGCAAACGCCATCGTCGCGCTTTGTCCTGGCACGACAGAATCGCTCAGAACGCGAGGTGGCCCGCCGGAGTTAGTGGCGATGCAGTCAGCAGCAGCAGAGACAGCATGCAGACACGGCCACGAGCGATCCTGGCACGGGCGCACGTTCGCGCCCGGATCGGCATGGCGCCATCTTTCTTTCTTTCGCTTCAATGGGGGCACGGACGACCAAGATCGCTGAGAGAGAAAAGAAAAATTAAGCAGAGCGGCCGGGGGAGCAGTTGAGTTGAGGCAGAGAGGCGCCCGAGTTTCCCGTCGAGCCCATGACGCGACCTCCGCGCAGAGAGAGGGGGCCATGGCGTCCTGCCGCGGCCGTGTCTCCTTGTGCGCTTGTGTGCTTGTGCGTGCATGGGGTGGGGTGGGTCACGTCACACCACCTCACACCGCGCGCTTACGGGGCGTCGTGTGCATGCCATGCATGCGAGCGGTGCACGCTTTAATGGTCTCCTAATCGAGATGGGGTGGGTGAACAAGAACGGATCGAAGTGTGTATGTGTGTGTGTGCATGGGGGCGGAGAGAAGGGGACAGGCGAAAGCCGGCCAGGCTACTGTCGCATTTTGATATGATATGATGCATGGGCGCATTTGGTTTCTCTGTTTCTAGCATCACATGTGCGCTCATCACCCACTCCCCCTCGTGTTCATTTCCGTAGAACAGTGATATACTTATTAATTTTCTGTAACAAATGCTCACATCTTTACAAATGCTTCTTAACAAGGACATATATAAGCTAATCTATGACGCACTATTTCTCTTGCAGTGTAGAAAGGGGCTCTGACATCTCTCTGACTCTCCAAGAGGCACACTTTCTTTTGCATGGTGCACTTTAATAAACTGCTGATTGCTGAATCAGCAGATGCATGTGGCTGGCCTTTTTCTCCTTGGTGCATTTAGGCAGGTGCTGGCCTGATCATGTCATACTGTCTAATCCAAACCTGCAAGTCGGAGTTGGAGTGTCGCTCTTTCATCATCGTTGTCTGGAGCTGCATGCAGCTAAGGTTAGTATACTGTTGTATTAATCCAAGGACAAACGATTCACCACCCCCTAACTCATAAACAATACAACTATCTCCGAGTAATAGCATGTTAGTACAGGCTTACAGCTCAAGGAGCAGTTTCGACAATGCATCTGACTAGTCAATGGCAATTCTGGACAATGCAGCACAAGATATATATGCCGTGAAGTCGTACAAGCTCTCAGGATCTCCATGCTCTTCTCCTCAACGAGCTTTGTCACGATGCCATTACGCCGCCGATTTGACCTCCCTCCCCGGTTTGTTTTGTTTGCTCAATCATAAACTTCCTGGCTGGATGTCCCATTCCTGATGCATTCCCAACGCTACCGACCCCAGAGGCCAGGCGTCCTGTTCTCGTAGTCTCGTACGGCATTTATCTACCACTCCCTGCCGCCGCAGTCTGCCCCGCTCACTGCAGTGTACCGGTACCTAGCGCTTCACGTACTTTACTTCGTGGGTGAGTGACTCTTCATACGTACGTACGTCAGCGTCTGCCCATTGATTGAATCGAATCGAATCGAATCGAATCCGGCGTCCCCGTACGTATATGCGCTCCGTCCGGGCCATGTTCGTCTGCCTGCCCCAACTCCCATGGCACTGTTTAACGACGACGTGGTTTAAAGAAAGGAGCAGTTTAACGACGTGGTTTTTTTTTAAAAAAAAAAAGGAGCTTCACTTTCTGTGCATATGCGACACGAACTGCCCATGCACCGATCGCACGCATTTTGTGGCGAGGAGAACAGAACAGGACGTCTTGTCGTCGCGGTTCGGCACCGATCAGGCATTGGCCTCTGCTGGTAACCTCGCTTTCACGGATTTTTATAAGAATATGACCACCGAGAAGCATATGGCATGTGCTGATAACGAAGCAGCAGGGACATGAACATATAGTAAATAAATTACTACAGTATACTACGGACGGCGCCCGGCGGAGACGTGTCGAGGGTGCATACGCCGGCCGTGGCTTTCGGCCCATCAACGCGCTGCTACGCTTCCTCCGGCAACCTAAAGCCCGTATGTCACGTCACTCGCGTGTGTCTTTTGCCGATAACTACGAGGTCGCATGGCGTGGTGGTGGTGGCCCGGCGGTCGGGTTTGGCTTGGCGCCGCGGCCGCGCGCGGCATGGGCGCACACGACGGACTACTCGTCGTCTCCATATTCCAATAGTTTAAGCCCCCACATCGCCTGTTCCGTCGATCCCTCCATTCCTCGCCGTCGCAGCCGCGCGCTGTCGGGCCAGCCGGTTCATGAACTCGTGTGATCGCGCGCGCGGCGCCGACCGATCGGATCGGACGTCGTGTACTCGTGTGTTGAACGCCGCCGCCGTTTGGGGTAACTGGAGGAAAGTGGCACGCAACGTGAACACATGGCCTGACCGCGCGCCTGAGGATAATAAGAATTTTTCGGATGAGCGCATGTATCTGGTCGCATTACGTACATGAGTTCACGGTTATGTCAAAGGGCCTGGGGTGTATTTACGTGCCCTGTTCGTCTAGCTATCTTCCTTTTTGATGTGTAATCGGTCGAGAAAAGCTGTAGCTATGGTCGATGCAACGCCGGGTAAGTAGCGTGTGTAGCGTACCTAATTAATTCTCGGTCATGACAGGGACATGTGTGGTTTCGCACCCGGCTTAATAAGGTGTGCGGTCATCTGGGCGTCCGGCTGCGCGCACGCACGCATCGATCGGGAGAGAAAAGGTGGCCGCCCAATTCCACCGAAAAGGGTTTCTGATTGAACGTGCGCAACCAACTGCCTCGACTACACTATGTCTTTTAATTTGGGCCTTGGCCCCAACCACGGTGAACAAAAGCTACATGGACGTTCTCTTCGATTTGTTGCAGCGTGGATTGTCCGCCGGCGTGGCTCAATTCCCACCGCAACGCGGGTCGTATTTTTCTTAATACGTCTAGGTGTAGTTTAGTTTGCTGGTGTGTCATCGATCACCAGTACAGTACCACCAGCAACAGCTCCCGTGCAACGGGACGGAACCAGCGAACCAATCCGCGGTCGGCAGCAGACGAGTGAGACCGGTAGTAGGCCACGCACGGACGGAGCCGTCGATCGATCGATGGCGCAGCGGCAGCATCTTTTAAATTCCCTTTCCGTGCTTTCGCCCTCAGCGGCGTCACGACGCGAGGAAATCCGATCGATGATATCACGGCGCGCTCAATCGCTCGTCGCGTTGGATGATGATGATCATGGCGGGTGGTGACGGGTAGTAGCGTCGATCGGCTGACGCGAGACCAGATCCTCCCGCGCTCGCTCGTGTCGTGGCGAGCGATGGAGACGGGAAACGCATCGGCGAGGCTCACAGGACGCGTGCCAGCCGGTCAGGTGCCTACAACGGATGACAGTGGCGTCGCGGTCGGAGCCCTTGCTTTTTTTTTTTTTTTTTGAGGGAAGGTCGGAGCCCTTGCTGGAGGAGGCGGCCGGAGCGCGCCATGTTCGTGCCGACTACTTTGATGGATGGCAAGTAATTCTGGACTGTGGAAAGGGGCGCGCGTGCCACTGCTGACCTGCTGCGCGCGGAAGGGATCGTGTTCGTACTACAATTGTAAATAGAGACCAAACTGAGTGGATAACGTAAGTATCGCATCATCTTGGCAGATCGGCGTCGAATCTGTTGAACTCTTCTTCCTTCTCTCCTCCGTTGTGCGATGTGGTGGAGGATATGCTGGTGTGCTGAACTCGTGCGTGGATGAAATTACACTGAGCTTGGGCGCGGAAGAAACTCCCAGCCCAAGAACGAAACTCCCATCCCCGAGGGCCCGAGGCCTAGTAACATATATGTTAGCCCATAGAGCTTGTTTCCACCTTTTAACATTCGGCCCAAAACTAAACCTTCGCCAGCTCCTTTTCTTTGTTTCGAACTCCCTTTCACCTTTGTACACTGCGGAACGGTCAACCGCCTATCTATGATCTATCGCCTTTTGCGAGCGCCTAGGTTCTGGACCACGGCCGCACCACAAACATCTGACTGAAGCTTTCGATCCATGATCAGATCAACTGGCTCCCAAAAGCTCTCCAAATCCATGATCCCGACCGGCCTCTTTATATTACCCACGAAAGACCCCCACTGCTGCTGCTGACCGGAGCTGAGCCCAACCCCATACATCAGAAGCCCACTTCACCGGCGAGCTTTCCCTGTCCCGTCCCTTCGAGCCGCCAAGGGACCAACTTTTCGGCGCGCGCGTCGTGCCGTGCTGCTTTGCCTATCCTCCTTGCTCGGCTCGATCGATCGGGGACGCCAACGCCGATGCCTGACGGCGACGCGCGCGTCAGCCGCAACTGCCAACAACTACCTACCCACCCACCGAGAGCGCTCGATCGAGCAGCGCGACGACGTGCAGTAGTATCAGGATAACGCGGCGGCAAATAAACTAGCTTATCGTTAAACCACCCGAGATGATCACTACAGCTCTCGATCGATCCAACAAGATTTAATTCGCTCGCCCTTCGAGAGAAAGATATTGATCCGATGCTTCTCGCTGCTTCCACGGTTCTACTACCGGCTCGATCGTGGGGCCTCCTGTGTTGCCGCGCTCGAATCCTTCGGGAACCCGGATAGATATACCTCACTCCACTTGCATGTCGATCGTTGGTTCGTCAAAACCACCGCGCGCGCGCGCGCACGGGAGGATAGAGACGGATCGTTCGCTGGGTCCAAATCTTCCCATGCATTTGCCTTTCCGTTTTTCCCCTCTCGTCAGTCGTCACCCCCTCTGCAGAAGTCGCCTTCGACGGGGGAACGGATAAAAAGCAGAGCCCGCCGCAGCATCGATCTTGCTGGCCCGCGGCGCGTGCGTGGGCTCACACGCACTGTCACACGCAACACGGCAGCTGAGCTGAGCTGCTACTTGCAGTTTGTTAAGGACGACAGATCGACCTGGAAAGGAGACATGATGAGATAAGGATGAGCTCGGCATGCTGCTTAAATTATTGATGCGTCGCGCATATCTCATCTCATCTCATCTCATTCAGGCCCTGCACTGGTCGGGGGGTGACGATCCGCTTTTTTCCCCCCCTCTCTCGCTCCTTTGATTGATGAAGGGGGAGGGGTGATCCACTTATCCACTTGTCATCAATGATAATATCTTCAGAATTTATGCAGGTACGGCGGGTTTATCCGGTGAATCGTGCGGGTTCCAATTGCCGTCTTGCCGGCGAGCATTTTGGACCGGAAGAAAGATACGTTTGCCTGCAGGTGCATCGATGCGAGCTGCCGGGTCGAGGCAGGAGATAAACAGATCGCGGAGATATGGTGCTGGTGGTGATGCTAGCCGGCGGCCCCATTGTGCAGGAGCGAAGCAGAGCTGTTCGAGTAAACTCCGAAGATTAGTCAATGCGCAACTGGATAATTTGAAGCTGCTTGGTGCTTTCGGGACTCTTGCATGGTTCAGGATTGAAAGGAACAGACAGTGCATCTCGAAGTGGACAGTGCCATGGGTGCCGTGATGCGGCTCGCGTTGAATTGATGAACAGACCTAACTGCTTTTTGGATACGTATAGAAGGATGTGAAAATGCTGCGTGTGGATCTGGAAGATATGGAATTATCCTATGGGATCCACACGTGCATTTGCAACTAGTATTGCCCACGATGAAGTCGTGCAAGTAGACGATGCGAGTCAGAGTGTGAAAATGCAAGATTCTTCTTCTTTTTTTTAGTCAAAATGCAAGATTCTTTTTCGTGCAGAATTTATGGAAAAGATAGAGATATTCTTCGCTAGGATTGCAGGAAGAAATCCAAAACGGCAATGGTTCACAGGAGCTCACATACTAGATTTTGGTAAAAACATATAACAAATTCAAATCCCAACTATGAAAAACTAAAATAAACAATCAGAGTCAATGGCATCAGAAACCAAAATTCATAATTCTCAAAAAAAGAAAAAATCAAAATTCATAAAAAAATTATACTAACTATTTTGTCGGTGAATAAAATCTTTACTGACTATTCTTGTATCAAACTAATTAAGTTATCGTAATAGAGAACAAAACTTCATCATTAATCGTTTCCCTTCTTGCGTCGCAAGTAAGGCTTTATTATGAGCAGAATCTCGATCCTCAAGTCCCCGACTCCTCCCGCGATCAAGAGGTGATTACACTCTGCCACTTCGTTGTATCAAACCTACTAGTACTCACAATCCAGGTGATTACACTCTGCCTTTGATACTGCCCCAATTCCTCTGTTCACCATAGTGAACCTTTACTACCGCCAACTCCTTTATTAACACCCGTCAACTAAGAACGTTGTTGTTCCTAAAAAATAAATAAGAACGTTGTTCATTTACAAAAAAAAAAAGGAAAAGTAAGAACG
The DNA here is from genome assembly GCA_032690845.1 of Eleusine coracana subsp. coracana. Classification (NCBI taxonomy): domain Eukaryota; kingdom Viridiplantae; phylum Streptophyta; class Magnoliopsida; order Poales; family Poaceae; genus Eleusine; species Eleusine coracana. The sequence continues at coordinate 5,972,390 of CM064426.1, forward strand.
TTGCTATTTTCAGTCTTAGAAACATTAATGAGGATAACAAATACGGCGGAATTCCAATCCCACAAGGTTGTGCTGCTACTTCTCTTGTGGGCAGGGGAGCCAGACCAAAATATAATTTCTTATCAGCCCCTCAGAATCATGAAAATAATGAAGAACCGTGGTGCTTCATCGAGTCCTCTATAAATGCGGGCACAGATGGAGGCCAGAGCAGCACGCCACGAAGCAAGTCACCAACTGCTTCCTCCGCGCCGCCGCTTATAACGACCACTTCACGTGCCCTATCTTTCTCCGCCTATTCACGGCTCCATCCTCCCGAGAGCCTAGCCAGGTTCATCTCCCTAAACCGCTGAAAGCCTGAAACCGAGTCGCCATGGAGGCCAAGAAGAAGTCGACATCGGCCGCTACCGGAGCCGGAGCCGGAGCCGCGCCGCCTGCGGCCAACGGATACTTCAGCAACTACTTCCCCGCATCGCCCGCGGTATCGTCTTCTTGAGCTTATACAGATTGTTTCGATGTCTCTGTTTTTCGTCTCGGTGATTTAATTAATGATATTATCCTCTGAGTTGGTTGATTTCCCAGAAAAGAAAAGGAAATTCATTTTGTGTAGTTACGAAGGGTAATTTTATTTCGTGATCGATGGAGGATTCATCAAAATTGGGTATGATTTTGACTTAGTTGTGCTTATTTTAACTTGAAGGGAAATGCAAGAGACGCAAAGCCCGACTTGATGTCGATGCTGAACAAGCAGAGCTCCAGAGGGCAGAATGGCAGTGGCATTGCAGGTAGTTATGGAATGTCCATTCTATTTTATATTGATATATGCGGCTAAGCGTTGCAGTAGTTTATAAGTTGAACAAGATATCATAAAACAGGATGCATTCCAATGCGCAACAGACGTAAAATAAAATGGTCTCTTTGATCATTGCTCACTGGTATAGGTTTTCTTTACCATGTTTGATAACCATCAAACTTTAGGGAGGAATTTGGGGATTGACGTACAATAATCAATTAATTAACTGTGGATATTTTATTCATCCTCTAGGCAGTAAATCCCAAAGCCATGCTGCTTACAAGGATGAAAAGCATGGTTATCCAAATGAATCCTCAGAGTCCCCTTATTTTGGCTCATCTGTGCATTACGGCGGTCGGGATTTCTACAACAGCACTCCACAGAAGCAGACCACTGAACCCCCAAGAAATGTACATAGAAATGTTCTATACTTCTATACACTGGTAAAGCTCACTCAGATCGCTTATGTTTTATGTTTATTTTGCATGTCAAATGCAGTATAAGGAGGAGGATTCAGATGGCTCTGCTACTAGAGGTGATTGGTGGCAAGGTATGGCATTATTGTAAGGTTTTATACCAATATTTTCAGTACATTAATGAATAAAAGTTAACTGTATTATACTGCCAGGTTCACTTTATTACTGAATAATCTTTCGACAGCTCTCCTTTTGTGAACAAGGTATACCACTGAAACACGTTTCTCGTATTCAACTGGTTCAATTGTTTCAATTGTGCTTCCCGTTGCACATATATACACGCTGGCATTATGCAGTTAGTTCATCCCCATATTGTGCAATGCCTTTCTGTCAGCTTCATTATCCTGTTTGTCAGAAGTAACATAACATCTTCTATATCTTAACAGTTAGCAATTATTTGAACAGTTTAAATAGATGATAGATTGCTCGCCTTTTATACTAGGAACCTAACTGTGCAACATACAAGATGTGATGTCGCAACCAAGTTTCATTGAGTACTTTAGAGCACATAGTTTTTTTATGTTTGTGCTCTTATCACAGTTAAATTTTCAATAAACAATAACTGAAATATGCACAAGAATAATTTGTCACCTGTGCAATCGGTGCACGTGATTGCACAATAGTGGAGGCTGACAATGACGCCTCTGTGACGGGTCAACTATGGGCGTGATTGGTTTACATCTCACGGGAGCCTGATCTGTATCTGCGATCCAGGCCTAGCTCAGCCAGGCTGAGGCGTGCAAGTACAGTCATGATTGGTTGGCTGTATCATAGGGCCAAGCTGAGTTGAGCCGGTGATTGGTTTGTGCGCGTCTGAGCTCGTTCCCATGCGTAGAGACAGAAAAAGTCCTGCGATTGCATCAGTTGAGCCAGGCCCGCGAGAAACGGAAATGATTCGCGTTTCTACGGAGCCAGGTTGAGCGCTGTTTTTTTGCATCCGGCTGGCCAGGCCAAGCGCGTGTGCACGCAACCAATCAGTCCGTGTTTGTATCTGGCGAGCCTGGCTGGGCCATCTGCGGCCAACCAATCACATCCTATATCATTACACAGAAACTTAAATTAAACAGAAAATAATTATGTAACTATCAAAGAACAATTTACATCACAATCATTCTTACCCGTCTAGGCTAAAATACCATCTCCTGCGTTCCATTAGCTTTAGAATTTGGAAACATTCAGAGTTCTATCATAACTCTGATGTATAATTAGAGTGAACTATGGAGCTGCAAAGAATATTTTTGGATCAGCCTTAACTGATGATCGTGAAATATCTAAGGTGTTGTTACATGTTTCTTTTTTTACTTCGGATAATTTATAAATCAGTTATAAATGTGTTAAATCTAACAGACGACATATATGAGGAGTAAGTAATTCTGAATAGCTAATGGCGGCATATTGTTCTGCATTTTTATTGATCAGCTATAAACTGCGACTCTGTTTCAGGTAGCCTTATAGTTGGTTTACTTTGCACCTTACTCGTTTGTTTGTCTCTCTCAGAGAATAAAAGGAGTGGAGCTGAGCTTTGGTTTGCTGTAGTGTTGAACTGTTGATATGAACCCGTCAGTCACTGAAAAGTCTTACTTGGAAGCTGGAAGCTGGAGCTGGAGCTGGAGCTACATCAGCTCTGCCGGTGGAAGCGGTATTTAGATGCATCATCTCACCTGGACAGACGTAGGCCCTGTCTCCTTTTCCCTTTGGTTTCCTGTAGTTTAGTGGCAGCACTAATGGAATGGTAGGGCTGCAGGAAGTAGTTCCATAAACTTTTACAAAAAGAAAGTAGTTTTATATGAATTGTAAGTTCCTACCGAGTGTTTTTCCTCGTTTGCGAATACGAGATTTTCTAGAGTTGCAATTTTGTCTCAAAAAAATAAAAAGGAGATGAAGCTGCGGGCTGATTGGGTTTCGGCCTGCAGAACCTTGCCCCTTAGGTTTGGGACTAAGGAGTTGCGTAGCGGGGACGAGATGGGATTCAGGCCGTTTCGCAAGTCAAGGTTCTGATTCATACTGGACCTACAGAATCTTCCCCGTTGGTTTTGGGCTTAAGAAGCACTGCAGAGGTCCATGAGGAGTTGCGGATGAGACGTGGGCCCTTTAGCAAATTCAGACTGGGCCTGCCCACCACTCTTTTCTTTGTTCGTTGTGGGCTTGTGGCCTTTGTGCTTCGTTAGCCTGTGCCCTCAATTGCCTGAACCCGGCGAGAACCGTGGTTTGATCCGATGAACATCGGGTTTTTTTGGATTAAGAACTCTCTGAGCACTGGTAACAGCTGTTCTAAACATATACGCATCACAAACCGAGGGCGACAAAGGCAAATCGCCCTCCCTCATACTCTCTCAGTCTCAGCACATGGCAAGCAAATCCAAAGCGCGCGCACACATTACAACGCCAACACGAGGTGATCGAACTGGTGAAGTATACACAGAGAGATGCCTCTGAACCTCGCCTCCTCCGGCGGGGCCCGCGCGTCTTCACAGCTCTGCTATGACAGCATCCGGGAGGTCGAACACCATCCCCTTGACGACCTCCACGCCGTCAGCCGTCGACGACTTCGTCCTCTTCCCGCCGGTGGCGAGTCTGCCGTAGTGGTGGGGCCGGCGGTCGACCAGCACGGCCCTACCGATCATCTTGTTGGACGGGCTCGACGGCTGCGGCGGCGAGAAGCAGCTGGGCGTGGCGTACGCCGTCTCATACGGCGTGCCCGAGGCGGGCACCGCCACCTGGTACGGCGGCGACGGCGCGATGACGACGGCCTTGACGCCGTTGATGTTCTTGCTGATGCCGGTGATCTTCGCGTCCGCGGCGACGCCGGCGGCGGTGAGGTGGTCCGTCTTCTTGCTGAGGTCGTCGACGTTGAGCAGGTCGTCGATCCGCGCGATGATGTTGGACGCCAGGCTCTCCAGAACCCTTGAGTAGCTCTCCAGGATCGACTTCCCCACGTCCTGCACATTAATTCGCACGTACGGTCTCAAATCCGCAATAATATTTGGTCATCAATGAATGAGAGATTGATCGCGATGGATTCTGAACAGTGAACACACGTGTGTACAACTGTAGATACACAAACCTTGTTGTACTGGATCTTGCTCATGTCCAGGCTGGTCTGCGTGAGCCCGGGGAACCGCTGCTTGAGGGAGATGAGCAGGCCCTCGGCGCGCTCGGCGAGCAGGTCCCGCTTCTCCGTGTCCATGATCATATCCTTCACCATGCCTCCCCACGTCGACGCCTTACTGGCGCCGCCGCCGCCGCGGCTCGACGGCTTATTCGCGGCGGAGCCCCTCCGGCGCCACACGTAGATGGAGGCCTCGACGCGGTTGGCGATCTCCAGCGCGTGGTACTCCGACGAGAGGTCCAGGCAGTCAAGGAGGCAGTCCGGGTTGAACTGGTCCGATGTGATGTACCGGTACATGACGTTGCCCAGCGTCGCGCGCCCGTTCTAAACATTATTGGTCACGATAGAGAATCGTCGTGTCAGAACCAACAAAATAATGCACCCACAACATTTGGTACGTGATGACAATGTTGAGACCGATCTCAATGGTGTGATGGTGCACTAGTATACCTTTGGGAGCGAGTCGAGGTAGGATTCCGGCACGTCCATCTCGGCGAGGGCGTTGCTGTTGATGGCCATGGCGGCCTTGAGGATCTGGCTGGCGCAGTCGCGGCGGTGCTTGACGTGGCGCCGCGTGGCGTCGCGGAGGCCGCCGGGAGGCACGCGGGGCACGGGGAGCCACCACTTGTCGTCGCGGCGGTGGAATGTCGTACGCCGGAACGAGGAGTCGCAGTCCTTGGCGGCGCTGATGCCCTGGTCCACGTACCAGAACTCAGAGTCCCGGAAGCTCTCCAGGATTTCCTGGCACAAGTAACAGCAGGCACATGTCAGTCACCGTTGATTATTACCTGGGATTTTTTTTTTCTTTCAGAAGAAGAAAGAAAGGTTTGTTGATGAACTCACGAGGAGCATGTTGTCTAGCTTCCGTAGTGCCGGTAGATTGATGAAGAGATCAGACCGTGGCCTGCTTGTCATGATCTGAAACCATGCCATAGACACTCAATTAACAACGTTCGAACAAGTAATACTTATTGCCATCTACAGGTGGGGAGGTGTCTGGTATCTCCATTCATTCATTCATACTGTAGTGTAGTGCAGAAAAGGGTACTCGATCAAGTAAAATTCGACGGAACAAGTTTTGGCGCCGCGCGCTAGCGATGAAGGAAGGCACTTTGGCGGAACGCGATAAAGCGCGCTACCAAACGGACAAGCCATTGATGCGCACTTTACTCTTTGGACCTCAAACCATCACGCGCCTGTCTGCCTTATCTGATACTGTACAGTGGATTAGCTATCAAAACGGCCAAGTACTGCTCTTCGCCGCCGCGGTCCTGCGCAACCACAATCCAACTCAAATGACCCAAGATTTCTCGCTTGATACCGCTGCGTACACTCTTTTGAAGAGTATAGAGGTGGGGACTCTTATTCCATTATCTAAAAAAAAAGATTTCTCGCTTGATTACACTCGGGCAGGACACCCCGCGGAGTCACAGCATTTGCCATATGGAACACAACATGCGCCGATGCTATTTCTGAACGATTTCCTCAGCTAATTACCGTAAGTTTATTCAGGATGCCTGTGTATTCAAATCCATGTCGGTTGTTGACATAACTAATGTAGGAGCCACGTTATTATTTCCTTCCTACGTACACTGTAGAGGAATATTTGATACTACAGTATATAATTGTACTAGTGTTTGAAGAATATGCTACCGCCTTGACATTATAATCATTAATAATCAAGTACACTGCTGCTGCAGTGTTGGTTTCAGGCTTAATTTGAGCGTGTAATGAAATACGGTTTATAGATTAACTGCTACGAGAGTACATGTACTACGGCGTACAGTAGTGAATGATATACCTCAAGCTTGGTTCCATCCGGGAACGTCTGCCACGTGGGCACGAGCTCGACGATGTGGTCGCTGACGCAGAGCAGCCACTCCATCTCTCGCCGCCACATCGCCTTCTTCTCCGGCAGCAGCGGCTCCAGCCTCCAGAGCTGCCCGAATATCGTCGCTGCGAGAGAGAGAGAGAGAGAGAGAGAGAGAGAGAGAGAGAGAGAGAGATGGTGTATACTCCGTTATTCGAGTGATTTCGTTTCGTCCAATTAATGACATGCATGGACAAAAGGATAATAAGAAAGCGGGCCACGTCTCGTACCGCAGAGGTTGGTGACGGCGTTGGAGATGGCGAGCGCCGTGCAGACCCCCTTCCCGCTCCCGGACATGTCCTCCCCCAGCAGCAGCTTCGCGAACCTCTCCTTCATCATCTCCACCTCTTTTGCAAGAAAATCAGACCACGCGGTAAGAGAGAGATTCATTAATTCACCACGGAGGAGTGAGGAGTCTGTGAATTACTTGGGGGAAAGATGAATTAATTCGCGGCGTACCTGATGAGGTCCGGTGCTTGTCCGTGGTCGCATCGTCCCCGCCGGGCGGCGCCGGCTTCTCCTCCTTGTCAACAGCCTTAACAACAACTTGGGCGGAGACGCAGGTCTTGATGGCCACGCGCTGCCACTCGCCGTAGCTGGAGGAGACGGTGGACGCGGTCTCGGAGCTGGAGCTGCTCCCGCGGCGGCACTCGTCGTCGGCCGAGTCCGCCGTCAGCACCTCGCTCACCGACCTCTCCTCCTCCTCCTCTTCCTCCCCAGAGCCTCCTCTCGGCGCCATCCTCCTACTCCTCTCCGGCCGACGAGCCGAGCTCGATCGATTTCAGTCTTACTCTCTCTCAGCAGTCAGCACGCACGCTTTTGGCTTTCCTCACAGAACGCAGCAGCGGAGAAGACGCCGGTCGCTTTGCTTGCTCCTAGCAGCCTCCTACTGGTGGTGGTGTATGTGTTAATTACACTTTGTTGTTGCGTGCAAAACGAGAGGGGCAGCTCAGCTCGAACATTAGAGCATGGCTGGATCCCGGTGGGGCGGGTGCATGCGCTGCGACGGTGGGAGGAGTAAAGGCTTAAAAGAAGCGAAAGGCGAGGAGGGAGGAGGAGTGACCGTTGGGTTTTGAGTTTTTTTGGTGGGCTTTTTCAGCGCAGACAGTAGTAACAACGGTTGGAGAGGCTGCAGTGATGGTCGGCCTACGCTCCTGGAGTGGACCGTCGTGTGTGTGGCGTCGTCTCCACGTATCTGGACCAGCGCTTTGCCGTTGAAGGTTGTCCGGCCGCTCATGTGGAGGACGACGGGGTCCGAACGTGGGTGGGGTTGCAGGGTCTGCAAGCTACGGAACCTCCGACGACGCGAAAAAGTGCCGTTTGGTGATTCCTCGTTGCGTTTTTGAGGGAATAGTTTAATGGCGTTGAACGTGATCAAACGGTCAAGCGCTCAGTGACTAATTAAGTACTGGACTTCTTCAGTCCATGACTTGCGACAACTCTGTTTCTTCAGTATATCTTATTCTGAATTTAGTTTTCTGTTTACATATCTACACTTCAAGCCTGTTTGTGAAAGAACGTAACAAACACGCCGAATTGAGTGACATATTTTTTTTCTTAAAAAAATAAGACAGAAACACTATCAATTATTAAGATAGAAAGAAACAATTACAGTTTAAAGGCACAAGTTCTAAGCTCAATAGAATGGACTTGAAGAACCTGATAAAAAATACAACATTATATGAAGCCACTGAACAATACAACCACCTAAAATTTCAACCCACACATTAACAACACCTAAATAAGCAACCAACGACACATCTTAAACAGAAGAAATCCTCTCTTTTTCTAGCAACATGCGTGCTCCGTTCCAACAAAGATGACAGGATAAGAGCATATCAGCATACTCACATAGTACAAAATTAAATCTGCAGTTGGAAGTTGAACTCGCGATAGGTAGCTCATCGTGCTCGTCGCTTGCCACGACGCACGAGGGAGCTGAGGATGCAGAAAAAAGGTGCCGTTTTTGGAGATTCCTCGTTGCAGTTTTGGGCATTCTTTAATGGCGTTGAACGTGATCAAACGGTCAAGCGACGGACAACCAGTGGTGACTTGCGGGTGTGAAATGTTTGGGTATTTTGTTGATCGTTCTCACGTGTCAGTGACTGCGCAGAGAACTTTTGTCTAGTGACTTGGATACACAACAGTATGGGCGACTGTGTTTCAGTGATATATTTTCTTAATTTATAGTTTTGCATCGCGATAGGCCGTTCTTTGATTGCATATCTAGACTTAAAAGCTTGTTTGTGAAAGATCGTAACGAACACGCCGAGTCGGGCAGCGTACGCAGTAGTAGAAATTAAACCCGGAGTTGGAAGTTGAACTCAATGGCTTACCTTCGAGCACATGTTCGTCGTGAGTGAGCCACGACGCACGAGGGAGCTTAGCGATTTCAAATTCCGGGTTTGAAAACGCCGAGACAGCAAAAACAAAAGCCGGAGCAAAAAGGGCTGCAATGGATAGGCAAGAAGGCGGACGCATCTGGTGTCAGCCAAAACGTTCGGAAAAAGAAGAGCGACTGCGGTTTGACTCGGTTACCGCGGCAAGTATCTCCTTTTTGCGGCGCATGGAAAATCCAGCCCGTGTTGTTCTCTGTCCGTCGTCCCCCACACTACTGTCCCCCCATCCAGCTCGCACCTGACACCACCTTCTTCAAAACGATCGCGTACTTGTGCAATGAACTAAATAAGTCTCGGCTCACTTGTGCACGAAGCAAAGATTGCTCAAGAACTTGGCGAGATATTTGGTCGTGATCGCAAGCAACGGGAAGAAATGATGGCCACTTTACTATTTGGCCCACCTGTTAGTGGCTTTTGATAATGCTCCGTATTTGCTTTACTCGGCTGCATATGGCTGATTAATAGCTTTAAATCATACGAGGACGCTTCTCGAATCGTAGCAGTAGTACTATGTGTTTATGCAAACAGGATCGACTAGAATCATGTTACTGGAGGTACACGGAGTCCCATCGCTTAACAAATCCAATTGATACTGACTTCGTCCAGAATTCCAGTAGCTGCAGTGGTAAGACAAGACTTCCCATATTCCCAGAAATAGAAAATTGTGCTTGGCCCGACTTCACCGACTGTCCTATCCATTTTTTTTCTTTACTACAAGTCAAAGTTCATGGCGTACAGTATAGAGGAGAATCACAGTCGCGCCATGCGAGAACTCCAAGCTAGGGACTCGAATGTCAAAGAGAAGAAGACCCTCTCTGCCTTAAAGAATGTTCCATGAGAGTACGAGCAGTGGACAGCGTGCAGACACAACAGAGCTACTGCCAGTCAGTGCAGCTCCACGAGAAGGTTTTGAGAGCCCAAGGCCGAAGCGTGCGTACGCGCGGCATGCGCTCACCGGATGCAGCATCCCGCGCCGCGGCACGGCGACCCAGGGATCAGTCAGGGACGAATGCATCGCCGGGCAAGGCCCGTAGCAAGACGACCTTCCTGCTAGGATTAGCTCGGAATCTGCCGAGTCGTCGGTTTCTGTGGCGTCGGGGAAGACAAGACCGGTGATGACGGCGCTGAGAGAGAGCCAATAGAGAGCGGCCAAGAGTCTCGGGATGACGTTCCCTCTGGTCTATTGGTTAAGCTAATCTAGGCTAATTATTTGAACCTAACTTATGATTTGTTTGCTTGGTGGACGGAATGTTGGGTCTAATAAGTGCTAGAGAAAAGACATTCTTAGCTTGGAAGGCTGAGGTATAGCATAATTATTCGTATAATTGTACCTCTCTACCCTGTCATTGGTCGCCTAGCTAGCAGTATTCTACAACAAGAATGGAATCATCATGTCATGCCTGCCTGTTGGGGCCAGACAAATCTTCCAGATTATGGACATAAGATGGTAGTGGTATCTCGTCAGGACCATGTCCTACTAGTTAGTTACGCACCCAAGAACAACATTACGACACCGCCGAAAAAACAGAGGGAGAAGAATTTGAAATAGTGTTGCTTGCGCTTTTTGAATATCTCGTTCCGGTTGGTAGTTCGGTTTTACGTTTGAATTGAGGTATGGACCAGGGTTAGGTGTGACAGCCCTGGTTTATTTTAGCATAAGAAAAAAAAACGAAATTTGAAAAAAAAAATCTTACCTTTACTGTATCATGAGACCCGCTGGCCCCATCTGCCAGGTCCGAATTCGCTGCAACGCCACCGCCTGCGCCCCATCTGCGCGTGCGAGCTGGAGGCGCCACGCCGTCCTACACTCAGGCCCCACCACCGCTCGGCCCAGGGATTTTACCCCGACTCATCTCTCTCTCGGTCAATTCTCTTTTCTCTTCCTCTGTTTTCTCCTCTGCCACCACCGAAGCAAGCTCAGAGCTTGAGCTCCCGCCGTCACCATCGCCTTCCCGATCCGGCCAACGCCACAAACCATCGCGCGGACCCCCTCTGAACCCTTCTCCATGGCCGCCCAGCACCGGCTCCTGCCGTAGCTCGCGGATTTCAGCCGTCTTCCTCCCGGTGAGCACCGATGACCTTCCTGTTCATCTCCAAAATTCTTGAGCTACATCAAATCATACTCAAATTCCTCACAAACGAAGCTTGCTCACTTATTTTCGCATCATTTGATTAGGTGCCGGTCTCGTTTCCATTTGAAAGGGAGCCTTGCTTCGAGTTTTTCCGGCCGCCGTCGTTGTGCCGAAACCGCCGTCTGTCGCCGCCTGCCTTCGCCACTGTTCCGGTGAGAACTAGCTGGCGTCGACCTCTCTTCTGCCTTCCCCTCGCAGCGCCGCCCCCGTCGATGCGCTCGGCTCACCGAGCCGCGCCCGGGAGCGCCTCCTGGCCGCAGCGGTCACGCCGCCATACGCGTGCGCAAGGGAGCCGAAGGCTCCCTAGAGCTGGGCCGTGCCCCGCCCAGCTGGGCCGTGGTCGCACAGCTGGGCCAAGACCTCGAGCTGCTGGACTGGGCTGAGCCCAGTAGCGGCTGGGCCGCCGAGTGGCCCATGGGACCATTTTTGTTGGGCTGCCCAATTTCAGAATTTCTGTATATTAGAATAATTCTAGAGTTTAGATAATTCATAAATAGAGTTTTAGGGCTTCAAAAATTATAGGACCAACTTTGTTGAGTTCCAAATATTTTTCTCTACCAGTTTATGAAATAAAAATAAATATTTATTTTCCTTGATTTTCAAGTATTTAATTAAGATTAAGAAATACCCTCTTAATTGTTAATTAATTTAATAATTCCTAAATTAATGATTTACTTAAATTATTTTAAGATTAATAAAAAAGGGGTAATTAAGGGTGATTAACTTGATTAAGCATGACACCCCCTTGTCATTAGTAGACGTAATCACATTTAATTTGAAGGAAATACTTCAGACAAGAGTAACTAGGTTCTTGTCCACTATTTATTCGCGCTGCCATTTCAAGCATCATATTTTGCATTCATGCATCGCTAGCACTAACTTGCGACGTATTGACGAATTGCATAAGACCGGAGATCGTCGAGCAGTCTGTCGAGAGTGGACCCGAGGTGGTGATTGTTGAGCCTGACTCCATGCCTGCATCGCCGTACTCGGACGAACCACAAGGCAAGCCCCGGTGCATCCCACCTATGTTTTTAAATTCTTTCTTTTATCACAGTCAGTCGAGTCATGATTGTGCACTAGGTTCTAGGAATTGATCGACACCCACCTGCATTACTACCATATCCTATGATGTATTTATACTATACAGGTACCGGGAGCATGATAGACGCTATGCTTATGTCATAGGAATATCGGTAGCACTGTATAGGATGATCTTAAAGCATGGAGGCTTTAAGTTGAGTGAGATCTGTGAGAATTCAAATGAAAGATGATGATGATGATGAAACCGGACGGGCCCGTAGAGGAAAGGGCAAAGACTGGGTCTTGTAAGGTGGTAGCCCCGTCCGTGTCGGATTTAGGACTAAGCCGTTGGCGGCTCCATGAACAAGTATTGAACAGTACCGATCTACATGTTGGTATATGGGACCAGTAAGCTGATGTACCCTAACTTCCTCAGTGGTAGGACGTAGCCAACTTTCTTTTGCCAGCTGTTAGTGAAATTGAAGTCTCACGGGAGGGAAATGGTGGTCGCTCATGAATAACGTCTAGGACGGGTATCACGTGGGGTCTCCATATTTCCGGGAAAGTTGGAAATGGATCAACCTCTGGTTGGGGTTAGAAGGGAAGGTTGTCATATACGACCAATGTGGTGCGTATGTGACGTGTAGTCGGGTTTTACCCAGCTGGTTGAAATTGATTCGAGTCGCTGTCCTTCGCAGTAATGAGTACCAATTGTTCATTTGGCGCGAACGTAGATAATCGAGAGTAATAAGAAGAGGAGAGCTATTTCAGTTAAATAATTTCTTTGCTTGCAAGACTTGATTGTAATAGTTACAGGATGCAAACCTTTTTGCTAATAAACTTAATCTTGAGCTAAAGATGAAAGTAGATGTCCACTATTAGTGTTGTTTTTCGCAAGTCTGAGTCAACCCACCAGCCAAAGGCCTATACATTCTAGATGTCGGTCTTAGCGAGCCACGTTGATGGGTCAGTCTTGCGGAGTATATTAGATACTCAGGGCTTTGTCCATGTTGATTTTAGGTGGTGAGCCATATTCCTATGGCTGGTCCGAGAATATACCAGGTGAAGGGCAACTTCCGAAAGGAGGATCTCTCCAGTGGGAATGCATCCCGTCATCGGAAGAATAGAAGATGATCGTGTTCCAGGAGCATAGTTTAGATAGTAGAATAAAGCTCCTCGTTGCCAAACTGTTCGTGTTTAGAGTTTCAAACACTTTGTTGTAATAAATGTTTTCCGCTGCAAAACTCTGGTTTGTTTTCCGAAAATATGGTTGTATTATACCATGATGTAATATATGCTGGGCTTGTAAGAATGTATATGCTGTTGTAACTCGCTTCGTCGAGTGTCCTCCTGTACGTGATCCTGGTTATCCCAGAGGGGATATCACAGCTGGTATCAGAGCAATACAGGAGCAACGGCATGTCATTCTCAAGTCGGTTTTTAAAAACTTTATTTGCAAAACCTCTATAGGACCCCATGAGTGAGAACGACAGGTTAGTAAGATGCTAGAAGTCACGAGTAGATGTTGCTATTCGAATTAGAATATGTAACTAACTACTAACTAATTAATTTTTGTTTGCATACCGTTTGCATCATATCATCTCATATAATTGGAAATATTGGGGTATTAATGATTAAGTCTCTAGACTTAGTTTTGTTTTGTTACTATTGTTGCTTTGTTTCCACTGTGGGAAGAAGTGTTTAACTTGTTAAACCTTTTTCCTGCAGATGCCACAGAGTCGTAGACGTGTGCGTGAGATTGACGTGCAGGAGGCACGTAACGCGGACTTAGAGCGTCAGCTCCACGACACAGAGATGCGACTAGTAGAGGCTACCCAGCAGGGGAACAACCAACGTGTTATTTACTGACGACAGTTTCAGGCAGACAGTCAGTGGATTGCTACACTCGAGGGACAGATTATGGAGCTTACTAGAGACCGTGATGGTTTTCACCAGAGGGCGATAGACCTTGAGGGACAGATGACAGGACTTACCGACGAGCGTGACACGGCTCGCTAGAGGGTCACACTGGTGGAGGGTGAGCTAGTAGGTGTCACTCAGCAGCGTGACCAGTTTGTTGAGGTGTTACTTAACGTTGCAGATCAAAGGGACCACCTCCAGCTACAGGTGCAGCACCTTATACAGGAGCAGCAGACGTTTGACGAGCATCACCTAGACCTTCACCACCAGCTTGAGGAGTTGCAGCAGCAGCAGCTGGGACAGGCAGGGGGTGACGAGGCTCCTGTGTTGGGCCTTGACTCTGAGGGACCCCCTGTTGCACCAGATGACGACGTTGTGTCAGATGGGTACAGCCACGCACCACCACAGTAGATGGTGCGGGGATTAGGCTAGCAGTAGGAGAGTAGCAGCAGTGGACTAGGAGTAGCAGGGTAGCCATATTTTTGCTGACAGGATGTTAGATTGTATAGCCACCGGGCAGTATGCTAGAGATAGGGTTGTTTAGTTAGATGGCGATAGTCGCCGCATTTTGCTGACGTAGGTCAGATTGTATAGTAGGTCGACGGTAGACCTCCCCGCTATAGCAGTTTGTACTAGTAGTAGTAGAAAACTCATGTATTAGGTTGCTAATAAATAAAAGTGGATGTTCTAGCAGTTTCTTTTACATGAATGTGTTGTATCGCCAGAGGCCTTTTGATATTAATACCTGTTAATCTTGTTGCTCCGCAGAGATGACCAGTGGTGGTAATGGCATCAGTGATGCGGAAGGGCAGCAGTGTCACTTATGCCAAGAGAAAAACATACGCATAGCAGAATTGGAAAAATCAACTACGGGTTAGAGAGGAATGGCTGGTCATTCAAGATAGTCAGTTAAATGACAAGGATGAACAACTTGGTAGTAGGGATCAGCAGCTTGCAACAGCTAATGTCTCGATCCAACAACTAGAGGAGGATTTGATTCAAATGCATAATAATATGTTGAATCAAGAATTTGAGCAACAACAACTAGAGGAAGAGGAAGATGAACCAGAGGAGATTGTGGATGCAGAGTCGGTGATAGACATGACCGAGCTTCCATCACTGCAGGATGGGGGTTCAGGAGTGGAGGACTCCGGGAATCAGGAAGTGACCTTCGCGCTTCGTTCGGTTGATTGAGCGTTAGAGTGTTGTACCGTGTACTATAGCAAGAAAAGGAGTGCGAGTAAATGTGTAGTAGCTATAAGTGGTATGACGAATAAAGTTAGTGTGAACTATGGATGTCAACCCATGCTTTGTGTTAAATGTTAAGTTGCTATAATAAACAGTTGTTTTACGCAAGTTGTGCCATGAAAATGTTATTGTCAATTATTCCTGTTTCACTCGTAAGTCATGTGTTATTAATGAAAAGATTTTTTTTCTTGGACAGAATGGCTGAAACGGGAAATGGAAGTGGTGCAGAGAATTCGCAAAATGGGGAAACAGAAGTACCACCACCTCCACCCACGTTGGCACAAGCTATTGCAGTTATACTAAACTATGGAGCAGCATAGGAGGACTTACTCCGTCAAATAGTTCGGAATACCACTCCACAAGAGAACCGTTAGAGTCATCATGCTCCAGATAATCAAGCAACTTATTCGGATTTTCTGGCTACCCGTCCGCCTATTTTCTCGGATGCCGGAGAACCTCTAGAAGTGGACCACTGGTTACGCACTATTGAATCAAAACTGGAGTTAATACCTTACACGGATACCCAGAAGACCTTGTTTGCCGCCCAACAGTTGCAAGGGAGTGCAGGGGCTTGGTGGGCAAATTACAGGGCAATGCGTCCACCTAACTATCAGTATACCTGGACATAGTTTACTAAGGCTTTTCACGAGTATCATATTCCAGAAGGTCTTCTGGATCAGAAGCGAAATGAATTTCTAGCATTAAAGCAAGTAGATATGACCGTGCATGCTTACTCCAAGGTATTCAATCGTCTTGCCCAATACGCCCCAGAATATGTGGATACAGATGATAAGAAGAAAGTTCGCTTCAAAGGAGGGCTATCTACAAAGCTGTAGTCTCGCATTGTTCTGAACAGGACTGCCAGCTTCAATGAATTCGTCAGTGATGCTATTATCTTAGAAGATTCTCTTCGCATCCACAAGGTGGCAAAGGAAAAAGAGAAGAGGTTCATGGGCCAAGGAAGTGGAAGACCATCCAAATATAGGTTGGTGTATACATCGTCAACAGGTTAGCGCTGGGATGACTGCTGAGGTGCCTGGTAATTAGTTGGGGAGGAAGAATGTGCAGCAACCTCGACAAACTTATTCAGTATCACAGCCAAATACTCTACCATGTTACAATTGTGGTCGTTCTGGACACTTCGCTCGGAGTTGTCCCTATCCACCGAAGATATCTAATGCACCACGTCCTCAAGGATCAGGACCCAATCAGTAGAAAAATCAGCCCAAGAATACACAAGTGAAAACCGGGCATGCTAATTTTACTACGGCTGGGCAAATACCAGAAGGAGGACAAGTTCTTGCGGGTATGTTTTCTATTGCTGATCATCCTACTATGGTATTATTTGATTCTGGAGCTATCCATAATTTCATCAGCAAAGCATATGTTCAACAACATTATATCCTACCATCCAAATTGTTATGCCCACATCTCATTTCAACACCTGGGGGTAGAATACTTGCAAATCAAGAAGCTGCAAACCTACCATTAAAACTGGGTAGTAAAGCTTATTCTATATCCTTGATCATTTTGGAAGGGCAAGGGTTAGATGTAATGCTTGGTATGCAATGGATGGGTTTCCATAAGGCAGTCCTTGATATAGCTTCCCGCACCGTATATTTGGACTCACCTGTCCATGGCCGAGATTCTTTGATTTTAACTATCCCACAGTCCTTCTTGCCAATGGTTAATAAAATCATCGGTAAAAGTCTAGAAGAGATACCAATAGTCTGTGAATACCCAGATGTGTTTCCAAACGATTTACCAGGTTTACCTCCTGAGCGGGAAATAGAATTTAAGATAGAGCTTCAACCTGGAACAGCACCGATATCTCGAAGATCTTATCGGATGCCTCCTAATGAACTTGCTGAGGTGAAAGTGCAGTTACAGGAATTATTGGACAAAGGATACATACGCCCAAGTTCATCACCTTGGGGTTGTCCAGTCCTGTTTGTCAAGAAAAAGGATCAAACCTTGAGATTATGTGTAGATTATCAGCCTTTAAATGCCGTTACTATCAAGAACAAATACCCACTTCCTCGGATTGACATATTATTCGATCAATTGATGGGAGCCAAGGTGTTCTCTAAAATAGACCTTCGATCGGGATACCACCAGATCCGAATTAGAGCTGAAGACATACCTAAGACAGCTTTCTCTACCAGGTATGGACTTTATGAATACCTAGTGATGTCTTTTGGTTTGACCAATGCACCGGCACATTTCATGTACCTCATGAACTCGATATTCATGCCGGAATTGGGCAAGTTCGTAGTGGTCTTTATAGATGATATTCTGATATACTCCAAGTCAGAAGAGGAGCATGCTGAACATTTGCGGATTGTTCTACAACGCCTAAGAGATCACCAATTGTACGCCAAGTTTAGTAAATATGAGTTTTGATTGAAGAAGGTACCATTCTTAGGTCATGTGATTTCTGCGAAAGGTGTAGCGGTCGATCCGAATAATGTTCAGAAGGTATTGGATTGGGAACCACCCAGGTCAGTCACTCAAATCCATAGCTTTCTAGGTTTGGCAGGCTACTACAGAAGGTTTATTCCTAATTTCTTAAAGATTGCTAAACCAATGACAAAACTACTTGAAAAGAACAAGAAGTATGAATGGAGTAGCGAATGTGATGAAGCTTTCCAAACTCTAAAGAAATTACTGACAACTGCTCTAGTATTAGCCCAACCAGATTTAACGAAGCCGTTTGATGTCTATTGTGATGCTTCTGGTATAGGACTTGGTTGTGTCCTTATGCAAGAAGGTCGAGTAATTGCATATGCATCATGACAACTTAGAAAACATGAGGAACACGACCCAACCCATGATTTGGAATTGGCATCAGTAGTTCTAGCCCTGAAAATTTGGCGACACTATCTCTTGGGAAATTTGGTACATCTTTACATGGACCATAAGAGTCTCAAGTACATATTCACCCAAGCAAATCTGAATATGCGTTAAAGAAGGTGGTTAGAACTAATCAAGGATTACGAGATCGAGCTCCATTATCATCCTGGCAAGGCAAATGTTGTGGCCGATGCTCTAAATCGAAAAGTGCATTGCAATAACCTCACAGCTCTGCTACTAACCAAGGAGTCGAGGAAAGAAGTAAGTGAGCCCAGTCTTTGTGTTCTTCCATATGGGGAATTAACCAACTTGGCACTTATTCCCACCATTCGTGAGGATATCGTGATAGCTCAAAAGAAGGATGTGGGTATACAACATATAAAAAGGCGATTAAAGATTGGAGAGGTAAAATGTTTTCGAGAAGACAACAAAGGTGTTATTTGGTTCAAGAATAGTCTGGTAGTCCCTAAAGACTTCAACCTTCATAAGAAAATTTTGGATGAAGCTCATACTTCTAAGTATTCCATTCATCCTGGAACTAACAAGATGTATCAGGATTTAAAACAAAGGTTTTGGTGGACAAGAATGAAGAGAGAAATAGCAAGGTATGTCGTTAAATGTGATACTTGTCGACGAGTAAAAGTATACCTGCATGGAAATGGGAGGACATCAGTATGAATTTCACTGTTGGCTTACCCTTAAGCCCACGGAAGCACAACTCTATCTGGGTAGTTGTTGACAGGTTAACCAAGTCCGCTCGTTTCATACCCGTGCATACTCAGTATATTGTAGAGAAGTACGCTGAGCTCTACATATCTCATATTCTCTGCTTGCATGGGATACCAAAAACCATTATCTCGGATAGAGGAGCTTAGTTTATTTCCAGATTTTGGGAGCACATACATCAATCCCTTGGAACACAATTGATTCGAAGCTCAACATACCACCCTCAAACAGATGGGCAAACAGAGCGAATCAATCAATATCTGGAAGATATGCTTTGTGCATGTGTGTTGACATATAGTAAGGATTGGGAAAGATGTTTACCCTTAGCAGAATTCTCCTACAACAATAGCTATCAAGAAAGCATTGGTATGTTGCCATTCCAAGCTTTATATGGACGTAGTTGTCGTACACCACTAAATTGGTCTGAAAGTGGTGAAAGGGTAATCTTTGGCCCAGATATGATAAAAGATGCTGAAGAACGAGTGCGTCTAATTCAACAAAATCTGAAGCGGGCCAAGTCATGACAACTCAGCTATACAAATAAAAGGCGACGAAAGTTGATATTTAATATTGGGGATCAGGTATATTTACGAGTATCCCCCATGAAAGGTGTTCAACATTTTGGACTCAAAGGGAAATTGGCACCACGATATATTGGACCTTTTGTTATTCAGGCACAATGTGGACCCGTAGCCTATCGATTGGAGTTGCCAACACATCTTTCGGGAGTTCACAATGTTTTTCATGTGTCTCAACTGAAGAAGTGTCTGAAGGCACCAATAGACGTCGTTATTAGAGAGATGGAATCATTGCAGCCCGACTTAACTTACGACGAGCATCCAGTCAAAACTATTGATACAAAAGATCGAGTGACACGACAGCGAACTATCAAATTTTACAACGTCCAGTGGAGTAACCATTCTGAAAGGGAAGCTACTTGGGAACAAGAAGAATTCTTACAAACACATTATCCAGCATTTCTCCAGACCGCGACTTCTTAGTATCGTGCATCTCGGAACGAGGTTCCTGTAAGGGGGGAGGACTGTGACAGCCCTGCTTTATTTTAGCATAAGGAAAAAAAAATGAAATTTGAAAAAAAAAATCTTACTTTTACTGTATCGTGGGACCCGCTGGCCCCACCTGCTAGGTCCGAATTTGCTGCACCGCCGCCGCCAGCGCCGAGGCAGCGCTGGCGCGCGCGCGCGAGCTGGAGGCGCCACGCCGTCCTGCGATCAGGTCCCACCACCGCTCGGCCCAGGGGATTTTACCCCGACTCATCTCTCTCTCGGTCAATTCTCTTTTCTCTTCCTCTGTTTTCTCCTCTGCCACCACCGAAGCAAGCTCAGAGCTTGAGCTCCCGCCGTCGCCATCGCCTTCCCGACCCTGCCAACACTGCAAACCGTCGCGCGGACCCCCTCTGAACCCTTCTCCATGGCCGTCCAGCACCGGCTCCTGCCGTAACTCGCGGATTTCAGCCGTCTTCCTCTCGGTGAGCACCGATGACCTTCCTGTTCATCTCCAAAATTCTTGAGCTACATCAAATCATACTCAAATTCCTCACAAACGAAGCTTGCTAACTTATATTTGCATCATTTAATTAGGTGTCAGTCTTGTTTCCATTTGAAAGGGAGCCTTGCTCCGAGTTTTTCCGCCCGTCGTCGCTGTTCCGAAACCGCCGTCTGTCGCCGCCTGCCTTTGCCACTGTTCCGGTGAGCACTAGCTGGCGCCGACCTCTCTTCTGCCTTCCCCTCGTAGCGCCGCCCGTGCCGATGCGCTTGGCTCACCGAGCCGCGCCCGGGAGCGCCTCCTGGCCGCA
Organism: Eleusine coracana subsp. coracana; assembly: GCA_032690845.1. Classification (NCBI taxonomy): domain Eukaryota; kingdom Viridiplantae; phylum Streptophyta; class Magnoliopsida; order Poales; family Poaceae; genus Eleusine; species Eleusine coracana. The sequence continues at coordinate 5,992,752 of CM064426.1, forward strand.
GCGGTCGCGCCGCCATACACGTGCGCGCGCGTGCGCAAGGGAGCCGAAGGCTCCTTGGAGCTGGGCTGTGCCCCGCCCAGCTAGGCCATGGTCGCACAGCTGGGCCAAGACCTCGAGCTGCTGGACTGGGCTGAGCCCAGTAGCGGCTGGGCCGTCGAGTGGCCCATGGGGCCATTTTTGTTGGGCTGCCCAATTTCGGAATTTTTGTATATTAGAATAATTCTAGAGTTTAGATAATTCATAAATAGAGTTTTAGGGCTTCAAAAATTATGGGACCAACTTTGTTGAGTTCCAAATATTTTTCTCTACCAGTTTATAAAATAAAAATAAATATTTATTTTCCTTGATTTTCAAGTATTTAATTAAGATTAAAAAATACCCGCTTAATTGTTAATTAATTTAATAATTCCTAAATTAATGATTTACTTAAATTATTTTAAGATTAATAAAAAAAGGGGTGATTAAGGGTGATTAACTTGATTAAGCATGACACCCTCTTGTCATTAGTAGACGTAATCACATTTAATTTGAAGGAAATACTTCAGACAAGAGTAACTAGGTTCTTGTCCACTATTTATTCGCGTTGCCATTTCAAGCATCGCATTTTGCATTCATGCATCGGTAGCACTAACTTGCGACGTATCGACGAATTGCATAGGACCGGAGATCGTCGAGCAGTCTATCGAGAGTACACCCGAGGTGGTGATTGTTGAGCCTGACTCCACGCTTGCACCGCCGTACTCGGACGAACCACAAGGCAAGCCCCGGTGCATCCCACTTATGTTTTTAAATTCTTTCTTTTATCACAGTCAGTCGAGTCATGATTATGCACTAGGTTCTAGGAATTGATCGACACCCACCTACATTACTACCATATCCTATGATGTATTTATACTATACAGGTACCGGGAGCATGATAGGCGCTATGCTTATGTCATAGGAATATCGGTAGTACTATATAGGATGATCTTAAAGCATGGAGGCTTTAAGTTGAGTGAGATCTGTGAGAATTCAAATGAAAGATGATGATGATGATGAGACCGGACGGGCTCGTAGAGGAAAGGGCAAAGACTGGGTCTTGCAAGGTGGTAGCCCCGTCCGTGTCGGATTTAGGACCAAGCCGTTGGCGGCTCCGTGAACAAGTATTGAACAATACCGATTTACATGTTGATATATGGGACCTAGTAAGCTGATGTACCCTAACTTTCTTAGTGGTAGGACGTAGCCAACTTTCTTTTGTCGGCTATTAGTGAGATTGAAGTCTCACGGGAGGGAAATGGTGGTCGCTCACGGATAACGTCTGGGACGGGTATCACGTGGGGTCTCCATATTTCCGGGGAAGTTGGAAACGGATTAACCTCTGGTTGAGGTTAGAAGGAAAGGTTGTCATATACGACCAATGTGGTGTGTATGTGACGTGTAGTCGGGTTTTACCCAGCTGTTTGAAATTGATTCGAGTCGCTGTCCCTCGCAACAATGAGTACCACTTGTTCACTTGGTACGAACGTCGATAATGGAGAGTAATGAGAAGAGGAGAGCTATTTCAGTTAAATAATTTCTTTGCTTGCAAGACTTGATTGCAATAGTTACAGAATGCAAACCTTTTTGCTAATAAACTTAATCTTGAGCTAAAAGATGAAAGTAGATGTCCACTATTAGTGCTGTTTTTTGCAAGTCTGAGTCAACCCACCAGCCAAAGGCCTATACATCTAGGTGTCGGTCTTAGCGAGCCACGTTAACGGGTCAGTCTTGCAGAGTATATTAGATACTCAGTGCTTTGTCCATGTTGATTTTATGTGGTGAGCCATCTTCCTATGGCTGCTCCGAGAATATACCAGGTGAAGGGCAACTTCCGGAAGGAGGATCCCTCCATTGGGAACGCATCCCGTCACCGGAAGAATAGAAGATGATCGTGTTCCAAGAGCATAGTTTAGATAGTAGAATAAAAGTCCTCGTTGCCAAACTGTTCGTGTTTAGAGTTTCAAACACTTTATTGTAATAAATGTTTTCCGCTGCAAACTCTGGTTTGTTTTTCGAAAACCTGATTGTGTTATACCATGATGTAATATATGCTGGACTTGTAAGAATGTATGTGCTGTTGTAACTCGCTTCGTCGAGTGTCCTCCTGTACGTGATCCTGGTTATCCCAGAGGGGATGTCACATTAGGTCAGCTTCTTAGAATGTCTTAGCACCACATGACACGGTGGAGGAACCAGAAGTAAAAGGGAAACATTCCAGGAGCTCGCTTATTAATGCAAGCAATACTGAAGACATTACAGAAAGTTCCTTTTATTCCTTTTACATGAATCTACTCTGTTCCACGCATCATGCTTAATGAAAACAAGGACCGGCAGGGTATGAACCGATAGTTTATTTCCTCACTAACTCCTGACATTAAATCATCATTTAAACACAACGGACAAATAATTGTTGGATAGTAGGCAAGAAAAGATGCATGCCAAACTTTTTCACCATTTTAATCCTAATGCAAAGGGCCACCTCAAAGGACTGCGAGCGTTTCAGATGACAAAAAAAAAAAAAAAAAAAAAAGCAAAGCACTCTATGCAAATAAACTAAACATGAACAGCTTTGTCGAATACAGCTCATGGAACATACTAGTAAATAAGTTTCATCAAAAGTTTCATGAGAAAGAGGAGCTATGTGTTTTTTTTTTTCATTTGAGAAGAAGGGGTTCAAATTCGAGTTGTAAAGGACTCAAAACTGGATGGTAGGTGGCTATCAACAGCTCCATTCCCTAACCAACTTTGCAAACCTCATTTACTTGGCACAGTAAACAAAGAGGTACATGTTTATCAATCAGCATCACACAATGGTGCAATTCAAATTTGAAAGCCTGTGATTATTATTAGCAAGATGCACACAGTACTTAAGAGCTCTAATACTTACTTCAGGTTATTTAGCAAACTTTGAGCTGGAGTTCTCCAACGAATGTTAGTGCAGAGATCGCCATGCCAATTTGCATGTTTCCCAAGAATAGAAGCATCTTAAGAAACTTGTGATGGTTTAAAGAAGATACCAATCGTGACTGAGTGATGTTGTATAATAGACCTTTACATAAATCCAGCAAGCAGAAACTTCCCCGCATGTACTGCAGTAGTACTGTTTCCTATTGAAGATAGAAAAGTCACTTGTGATGCGACAGAAAGACAGAATGAGCCCCTGTTGTGGTTTGTACCTAGAACAAGTCTAGAATCCAAACTTTCCAAGAACTGTGGCTTCTAACTAGCACAAGTTTTTTTTTTTTTTTTTTGACAATTCAAATCTGTATTCCATTGAATTAACGACAGATTACAGATTTAGGGGTAAAGGAACCCCAGGAAAAGTTCTGCAATGCCTCTAAAACTGGGCATTGTAAGTGGTGTGTTAAGTGATTACAAATGAGATTCGGAGTGTGAACATCATGTGATACTGCAGTAACTAGCACAAGTTAGAAACTGAACTCCGTAGAACTGTAGTCATAAGATTGTAGCACAAAGAGGGTAGAAGTGACTAAAACTGCACACACCTTATGTTTCTGAAAAACCCATAGTTGTGGCACAAGCAGGGCAGAAGTAAGCAGAGGAGATGGATTTTAGGAAGATCGCTTGTACACTTTACAATTTTATAAATTGTATTATGAGGTAATACAGCATAGAAAATTGTCACAGCAACAAAGCTGCTAGAAACACGACACATTCATCTAGTACTAGCAAGTCATCAGTAACAACCAGTTAGAAGCCATCAGTTCAGAAATCACCACTTGTAGTACCTCAACACCTGACACATAGTTTCAGCATGCAGCACAAAGGTTTTATTCCATCAGGCAGTAGGAAGCACCACAGCAGCGCTGGATAAGAGGCAGGATACATCCTGCCTGATAAAGTGATAATCAGCTCATGCATGCATAGTTTGAGCAACAGATCAAACACAGTACAAATCCTTCAAAATTGGTAGCTATCAATACCCTGAAGGTCTAAAATAAATATTTATGCAGTTAGCAGTGGCAGCTGAACTGGCTATATGAGCCAAATGAATATATTCAGCAATCATCAAGATGCTAAATTTCTGATATAAGTCAAGTAAGTTTTGGCCATTTCAAAAGAACATAGAACTATTACACAACTAAAAGTGCATATTGAGTGAGAAGATAAAAGTCGAGGGACAATACCAATCATACATCATATGTGATCCCTACTCCAGAAACTCCTCCATAAGACCCTATTACAATTTCAGTAGCATATTATTACCTGACACAACAATGATAGCAGGAGTCGACAAAGAAGGAATGCAAACCTGTGATATAAATTGTTCAGCATCTGTACGCCTTAGGAAATGAAGAGAATTCTTGGTTAATGATACCGAATGGTCACCGAGAGATACTTCACCAATATCCTCCAGCACCCGGACCTGAATGTAAGGATCCTTGGGAGGTACCATGTCCTACAACAACATCCAAAAAAAAAAAAGAGGGTGAGTCTATTGAATCTACCTCATCGTAAGAAAGAAGATGATAAAAGTAACATACCACTGTTAAATCTATATCCATCTCTGATATGTATGATTTTATGGCTGCAGAGTGGTTCTTGAAATACTCTTTCTCTGAGAAGTGGAGCTTTTCTTGTATATCATGAGGAAGCACAGGACCAATTTTCCATCTAAAGCTCTGAATGACCTCTGCTCGGTTGTACCTGATTGGATACAAGTGTGTGCCACAGAAAATCATTTTGAAGCATTTGCAATCAGCTTTAAACAGAGAAAAGAAAAGTTTGCTCAGTTGTAAATGTTGATCTGTACATGTAAGCCATGAGGCATCTTTTGTTACGAAGCAGAGAAAGATGGTGGATTGCAGCACCATAGTGGTCCTCGTTTCTTGTGGTTTCGATATCTAAGTTTTGCTCCACCATTTTCCTGTCATATGCCAAAGTACATATATAAGTAGACATTCTATAATGCCTTCATGTAGGATAAAGTGGGATAAGGGCACTCAACATTTTCTTTGAATGCAAGTTACCTGATCAGTGACTGAAACTGAGCATTGTGCTCATTGCATTCTCTAATAACCTGATCAAATATGTCACTCTGCACAATCGCAAATGGGGATCAAAGGAACTAAAAGAAACTGACATTAACAAAATCACATTGCTAGATAAATATAACTCGTTTGGTTTTGCTGCCTAAAAATAGCACATAAATACAATGCAGCAGCACCTACCCGGCTACCCGTAATTTGTTTTTGAGACTTCCCTAGACTTGATATGGAATACACATAATAAAACAGATTATGAAACAAACATGCCTTGAAACCGCAGTGTTTAAGCCCACAAAATTTCACAAAGAACTCAATTCAGCTAGCGTTGTTCGAAGGGGATGGGATGCTGCCATGCTGGTGCTGATTGGTCAGAAACATGCTCGCTAAGCGCACTGCGATCTGAATATGACTTAGCCAACCAATTTTAATTTTGGTGGTCATGGTCACCCAAATAGTAAAATATACTATACTGATTCCTCTCAATCATACACCTAACATACCAAATCAAACAAAATTGCTTCCTGATATGAACAAATACAGAGTAATAAGAGATCTCGAGTAATAACAGGTAGAAGCAACCGACAATTCACTGATTTCAAACTAAATTGAAAGTGGGTACAGGGAAGGAACAATTACGTTGAAAGGTGCGAGCTGGCCGGCCTCGCTGGAATCGATCTCCCTCACCAGCTGCGACGCGCGCCTCCCGTACATCCTCGTCCTCGTCCCACACGCCCTCCCGCAGCCGCGCGCGATGTGCTCGACGGAGTGCCGCTACAGGAGAAGGCCAGATCTGCTACGGCAGGACGCTGAGACCGTCCAGGCAACGGTCGAGGACGGGATGAGGGAGGTGGTCGGAACAGTGGCGCCGCAAGGAGAAGCGATGGTGGTCGGTTTGGCGGGTAGCGGCACGGCGGCGGGAGGGGAATTTTGGGGTGACCGCGCGGGAAGAATTTTGAGGTCTCCTTCGGAGGCGGGAATGCGGCTGCTGGCTGCAGCCTGCAGGAGGGTGTGGGTGTGCCTTTGGCCTTTGCCCTCTGCGGACTGACGCGCGGCGCGTTCGGATGATTTGCCAGATCCAACGGTTAGCGCTGCTTGGGCCCGTTTGGAACAAAGGATTTTTGCAGAATTTTGTAGGAACTTGATTGCAAAGGAATGCTGACGTCATGCGGCCTTTTTTGGAATGAAGAGTGACTTTCCTTTCCTTCAGAAACACTTGTCTTCCTTCACAAAATGCAGGAAAATCTACACTATATCCACTCAAACTCAAAAGTTTTTTATGAAGCCCGAGGCACACGTGCTGCGAAAGAGGAAGCAGAGGCGAGTAGGCGACGGTGGCGCTACGGATCCTGGTCGCCGGCATCAAGGCTTCTCGAGCTTCCCTGAGGCGTCACCTTCTCTTCCAAAATCCCCACGTTGATTTAGATATATTGCTCGTTGAGTAAAGAAATGGAGGAGGCTAGTTGGGGATTTGGATGATACGAAAAAAAAAACACCTTGACTTGTACATTTCTTTGCTTTTAGACACGCATGGTTTTTGTCACCTTGCTAATTCTTGTATGTTTCGTTTTTTATTATTCTTCTACTTACCATTCTTCTTTTCCAACAAGACTTAGGCCTTGTTCGGTTCCAGCGGAGGCCCAATCCAGCTGGAACAAAATGACACAGAATAAAATCTGTTTTCTTGAAAATTTGTTGTTCGGTTATAGGCTGAACGGAATAAAAATTGGCCTATTTCAGTTATTTTCTGTGTTTCAAGACCCGGAATGAAACTTTACCTCCTGAGGTCCGGATTCATTCTCTCTTTTGTTAAGTGAATCAACCGGATTCACGCAATCCGGATCCAAAATAATTCTTTACCCACATTTATTCTAGGGTAAACGAATAAGGCCTTAAGGTGGAAGTACGGTACTGAAAACGACAGACTCCACATGTTGGACTCAAAAAAGTTTTTTTTAAGGTTCATCAAAGGAAAGCATCTTAAAACGCTAGTTTTTAGTTAACTAAAATTTTATATTTGGTTCAGTCAGATTTTAGGAACACAACTAAAACATGATGAAGCAGTGAAATTGTATTGCTGGAACAATTAGTTTGAGAACTTTTTTTTACCATAAGTGAATATAATTTTGAGCGGTTCGATCAATACTGAAACATTAGCAAAATTTCAATCACTTAAAATCTAGCTTTTAAAATGCCTAATTTGAGACGTGAAGACACCACCAAGCAACAACGTCATTGCACGCGGCTGGGCAAAAATCGTGGTATATGCAGTAGATTATTGGCAAAACTTGAGCGCGACAAGAATTGACTAAAAATGAAATCACTTTGTGGGCATGAATAGTATTAAAATGGGACTTACTAAGTTTCAGCTGATTAAAAGTTTAGATAACTTTCAATCACCACTTTAAACTAGTAGATCTAGATACAATGATTTATGGTTATTATATAAAAAATCTTATAAAAAAAATCAATATATAAAAAAACAAACTATTGACTAAAAACTTTCAGTCGATTGAAAGTTAGAAAACATGTTAATTTATGCATGATCCAATACTATTGTGCAACACCTCGTGACACTGCTCCCAGGATGAAGGTAGTTCAACGTCCACTGAAGACTGAACAAAGCGTCAATACGTAATTGGTGCGGCCATGTGGACCTCTTATTGAGTTTCTAACGTATTCTAAGCTGTTTATTAGAGTAACCAAAATATCGATCATGATCAAGCGACAGGGCGGCCAAATGAATGAATCATAAAATTTGATCCGGATGAGAAGGAGCGCACACAATCAAACAAAGTCGCGCCGGATATTCATGCACATACACCGGTCAGAAAGATCTGTGATAGCTAGCACAGCAAATAAGAAGATCCATACTTTATTCAATACAGTACAAACACGGAACGAGTGCTTAAATCACGCAAGCTGCATCCACAATCACATCACCGGTAGGCTGGCATGAACACTCTACTTCCCCTTGACGACTGTCACCGGGCATGACGCGTTCGAGAGCACGAAGTTTGTCACACTTCCCAGAAGAATCCTGCAGTACATTGCCGGATAAAAAAGTCATCAGCAGAAGGTTACAAGCTAGAAAGTTCAGGGCCATGTTTTCATGCGTCAATATCTGAGTCTGAGCTCTATCTTCTGTCTGTATATAAGATCATTACATGTTTGTCCCATGCCATTGTTGTTAGAATAAAGTAGCGTCAAATATCGTGAGAAACGGCTAACAGAAACACAGCAAAAAGAATGTGGACACTGGAGATATGCAATCCTGAGAATTCATTATGATTTCTAACATTTAACAATAAACAGAGCAAGTGAATTGGGTACCTTTGTCTTTTTTATTGATGTATTTAACAGGTATTTAAACAGAGCAAATGAACTTGACAAAAGAAAACACTGTAGCAAGTTACAAACAGTTAGCATGAAGACTTATCATTTTTCTATATGAAGACTCATGATTTTAGGAAAAGCTGTCAGACATAATTGTGAAGACATTGAACTGGAGTCATCGTACCAAAGCATTACAGTACAATAGAACAGTTTGTCCAGTAGCACTAAGAATTATTTCCTTTGCACATGAACGGCACATATAACGCAGTTGTTGATCAATCCTATCTGCATCATTCCACTGCATCATCTATCATAGAGGCCTTTGAATCTCTTTTTCTTTTTTCGAAAGGCCACAGGGGCCTTTGAATATCAAGCGCAGTTTCCACATGGATAATTAAAAATTCTGGCAATCAAGATGTGAGTACAGCTCAGTACTGTATCGCTGAACGCAACGATACAAGTTGCCTCCGTAGATATTTAGATCAGCGTTATCGTTGACACTCGACGTGACGAACTAAGGCCGTTCCGGATTCAAGTACTCCGCCACGGACATTGACCTGGCACGCGGTATATCACTATCGATCCTAGCAACGCATCGTAAATTACTGCATTTTAATTCAGACACCCTTTCTATAGTGACGCAGACATGTACTAGTAGTATCGCTTGTCCAAACAAAGGTCGTCACTACTCGAAATTACCGGTTGATGCCGTGGCCTCATGTCATTTCAACGGTAGTAATAATGGCAGAATGAACCGTACCTCTGGATCGGGCCGAGGCCGCGGCTGCCCATGACGAGCGTGTCGATCTTGAGGTCCTCGACGGCGTCGCAGAGCTTCTCCCTGGCGTCGCCCCAGTACAGCTTCGCCACCACCTTGAGCTGCTCAGCACACACACACATAGAGGAATGGAGAAAAAGTGTCAGTGTGATGAAATTCCACGGACCCGAATTAGAATCAACAAAGCGACGAATTGAATGAAGGCGGAGGAACATCGCCGCTGACCTCCTTCTGGCGCGCCGCCGTGTCGATCATGTCGAGCACCTCGGCGTCGCAGGTGACGCCGTACTGCTTCATCACGGCGGGCTCCCGGAACTCGGAGAGGGGGATCAGCGCTGCGAGCGAGGGGGGAGAGAGGGGATCCGGAGATCAGATCACTTTGAACCAACACCGAAAAGCGAGGAGAAGGAGAGAGGAAGACATGCCGGCGGTGAGGGGTGGGTGGTGGTCTTACGGGTGCCGGACTTGGCCCAGAGCGCGTGGCCCTCGGATCCGTGGTGCAGGACGTGGAGGACGACGAGGGTGTCCCCCTTGCGCAGCAGGTTCTGGACGGCCCAGTCCAGCGCCTTCTTGCTGCTCGGCGAGTAGTCCATCGCCACCCCGATCTTGCGCACCCCGTCGCTGCCGGCGCCGGCCATCGCCGCAAAACAAAACCCTCGCGCTAGCTTGCTAGTAGTATGTGTTAGCTTTGCTCGCTGCTGTTGCTGCTGCTGCTCCTGAACGTGGTGGACTGGTGGTGGTGGTGTTGTCTGGCAGAGGAAGAGAACTCGATCGGAAGCGTTTGCGGTGATGCGACCGAGAGAGGGAGAAAGGAGGGGGGAGATATAAAACGAGTCGCTGGGTAGGTGGAGCCGCGTCGGCTTGTCCGGAATGAAAGTGCGATGGGCTGCGCGAACCGGCCGCGGGCGAGGGCGAATGGTCCGTCGTGCGTGCGGCACGTTTCGCCGCGTGCGTTTCGGCCGGGAGCAGAGAGAGGGACCCGCGCCGCGCGGCGGCCGGGGCGGTGGGGTCACGCGTCGTGGGGGAGCGTGCACTCAAGTGTTTTGTGCGCCGTGCCCGCGGAATCTTTGCGCGTCCCGTGCTGGCACACGGCACCGGCGGGTCTCTGTGATTCCGGGCGGCGGTGCGCCTGACTGAACAGTTGGCGCGGGCGGATCCGCGGCTGTGGTCTGTGGATGGTGGATGGCGTTGGTTTGGAAACAAGCTGTTTTCGTTCTTTTTTATTTGGGGGCACTCATGCAATAATTCTCCCTTCGTATTTATTTTGTTTTGAGACCTTTGGAAGCAAGCTTCTTCTCCTCTCCCCGCGCAAAGGAATGGCGCAGAAAGTGCTGCAGTTTTGCAAAAAAAAGGCCGCCGGGTTTGCGTGAACGAAAACGTTTGACGGGCCACACGGATTGCACGGGAACGTTAGCGTCCCTCCCTGTTTATTTTCTTAACAAACTCATGTAACCGCGTGGGCGCCTGAACACGATAAGCCTTGCTGACCGCTATGAGTTTACCGATCACGGCACTCAATGCACTAGTAGTGCTGCAACGACCAAGTTCCCTTTATTAGTATTTTAGTACATTTTTACTTGCAACGTCTAGATGACTAGATGTAGGGATAAACATGAATACATGATGCCGTGAAGCTTGTCAGCCACGTGCCGGGTAGTGGGGTGTGTCAGTTTGATACCGAAGGCAAACCACATGCAAACTGCAATTTCTTGCTGGAGCAGCAGTAGCCAGTAGGTAACGAACGTGCACCGGTGGCGCGCAGTGCAGTGAACCGGGCTCTCGCTTTTCTCCAGTCCCAATTACTCATATAGGCCCGTTTGTCTCTCACAGCCCATCTCAACCTCCGTATTATTCCATTTTTGGGCCTTTTGTGGCCTGAAGGCCTGAACGACCAATGCGCTGTTCTCCATGTCTGGCAACAACTGGACCTCATTTGTTTCGGGAAGGTTAATTACCACTTGATACGGCTTAATATTCCGCGCTCGTAAAAAATCTTTGTTTTTTAAAGAACTTACTAATTTTTAGCTGATCGAAAGTGTGGGTTTAATCACTACTTTGAGTCATTATATCTAGATCCAATAATTTATAATTATTAAACAAATATAATTTTATAAAAAAAATCAAAATACAAAATAACAAATAATTGACTAAAAACTTTGAGTCCATTCAAAGCAAAGCAATGTTTTTCTTTAATACTAAAAACCGTTGTTGAGGGGCAACAAATGGGGACGTGGATTGCCTGACTTAGCGTTTATTACTGCACGCTCTTGCAATAACATCTATCCACCATTCCTCCAAATATGACCGAAATTTAGATAATCTTTTAAATTATTATTTAATTTAATTTAATTTATAATTTATTAAAATAGTTTATTTTATATCTTTAATTGGTATTTTAATTCTGATTTATTGATATTTCAGTTGGGATTGTCTACTTATTGATATTTGAGTTAGGATTAAAATAGTTCACTTTACACCTCTAAGATATAGTTATATATTATATTAATTCATTTGTCATGTTAAACAAGACATGTGTACGATAATCTCTACTTAACCTTGATCTATATTAGTAATGTAGAATTAGAATACTAGTTAAAGATATAAAATAATCTAGTTTAGTAAATAATAAAGATAAAATAAACCAAACAATAGTTTAATAGTTTAAGGAGTTATCTAGATTCACCCATATTTCAAGAGAGTAAAGTGAAGGTCTAGTTCTTAAAGACTCACATAGGCCCACAACAAACCAACTTTTGTATCTCATAGCCCATCTCAAGTACGGCATTATTATTCAATTTTTCGGCTTCTTGTGGCCTAAAGCCTGAACTATCGACGACCAGTACGTTGTTCTCTATATCTGGCAATGGACCGCATTTTTTTTAGAAGGCTGATTACTACTTGACACGGCCCTGATCTCTTTTTAAAAAATAAGAGACTTGCTAATTTTTAGTTGACTGAAAATTTGGATAACTTTCAGTCACTTTTTTCAATTATTAGATCTAGATCTAATAACTTATAATTATTATACAAATAATTCTATAAAAAATTAAAACATAAAATAGCAAATTATTGACTGAAAGCTTTTAGCTGATTAAAAGCTAGAAAATATGAAAAAATAATATTACTCGACACGGCCCAATATTCGGACCCTCCCAAAAAAACATTGGAAAGAATAAATGTCGCGTGCGCGCACACACAGTATACAGTAAGGGCAGCCTTGTGAAAGATTTGTTTCTTCGCAGCCCCGCACGTATGAAGGTATGAAGCATTAGAACAGTTTTTATTTTTGAAGAGAGCATGGTTGATGGTTGGTGAGATCTCGTTTCTAAAACTGATATTATATTATAGGTTAGTAAACATAATTATTAAATTGTTCTTTTGTTTAGTTAAATTTATCTGCAGTGTTTTATTACATTAATAGTTTGTAATATAAATAATATTTTTTCTTTTTAAACACTAAAGAGCTATGGGATAAGACAAAAATAGAGATTAAGATAGTAATATGGTTTTTCTATGGTGTTTAGTCCTTGTAATGCATGAACTATAATAAAATATAACATTGTCCTCTAATCAAATTTCTCTTCCGATTCGTCCGTTTTTTCTATGTGGTGTTCTTTGTAGAGAGATCTGATGCATTGGATTAGATTGAAATTTAGAGTATTTCTCTTTTGATGCTTGCGTGTCATGCGTTTTGTCTCATAATTCATCTTTTCATATGTTAATTCATTCTTATAAGAAATTTCACTTCTTATATGACACTTTGATTGAGGGATCTACGTGTAACGAAAATATAATAAAAACAATCAATATAAATATTTTAACTTCTGTAATTTTCTTAAAAATATAAATCTTTATATATGTGCATCTTTGTCTTTGAGAATCATCAGATACTTGTTATTTTGTAGAATAAGTTATGACTGCTTTTCTGTATAGGCACCAGCTATAACTCTTTGGCAGAAACATGATAGTAAAATCTATCCAATAATATTATAAAAAATGTTCATTTTTGGGAATGTGCTCATCCCAAATGCATTACCATTGATACTTAAGTGATTGCTTCCTCAATATCTACATCATTCACCCGTTAGTTCCGATGTTTCACTTTCATCACTAGGGGATAATATGTAATTGCAAAACTACACTAGGATAACTCTAGCTTTGGTCCCCCGGCAAAAAAAAAAAAAAAAAAATCTATCTTTGATGAACTAATTTTTGATCCGGCAACACGGGTAATCAGGCGCGCGGTGCAACTCTGTAGTTGAACACTCAATGTGGTCCAGGGACTAGCGATTGTCGCTGCACGAAGACGGCACCAGCACTGCGTGGTGGGGGGTGTGAGACAAGAAAGGATCACCATCCGTTGGCTTGCCCGCACGTCGCGGTGGAATGCGAAAAAGGAAACAGAAACCGACATGTCAGCACGAGATATTTTCCCGTGGCGCTGCGTATCCTCAATTGGAGGAAGATGCAAAATACGTACTAGGACCAGAGGACGGAGACGGATCGGGACCGACGACGTACGTATGTGGTCACGGCGAGCCACGACGCCGCCGTCACGGGCCGGCCGTTCGTACCACCAAACGCTTCTTCCGCTCTCGGCTAGGCCGGTGTTCCCGATAATCGTAGCTGTGCTCTGTTGTGTACCAACTCGGGGCGGTGCAGGGCCTGTCGGCCATGGATCAGCGAATCACGTTGCAGCCCAGCAGCGCTGCCGGCCCACCGCCACCAGCAACGGCAGCCGGCTCCTTCGGTCAATGCGGTGGTGGATCCAGCGCGCAACCACCTCATCCGCACGGACGATCGAGGGGAAATGGATTGATTTGCCATGGCAATCCAAGCCGAGCCAAGCCAAGCAGAGGCAGAAGCGCGAAGCGTACGGCGCTAGGCACAAGAACGCCGCTACGCGCCGCGGAGACACGTCACGTCACGACGCGACGCGCGAATTCCCTCCCGTCGCCGTCCTCATCGCTGCCCCAATCCCTATCCGCTCCCCCTGCCTGCTCCTCTCTCTTCCTCGATCGCTTCCCGTCCAACTCACCCGCCTTCTCGTCTCCCTTTTCTACCGCCCGGGCGGGCGCCTAAAATATTCGGCCACCACCACGCAGGCGGGTGTTCTGGAAGGCCCCCCGCCCCACGTCCCCATAAAGGCGCCGCGCGCGCCGGTGACAAGGCGCCTGTCCTGCCCGCGCGCCTCCCCCCGTTTTAATCGCCGTCCAGCCGCCCGGCCCCGGCCGCGCCCCAGTCAATCATTCGTGCCGGCGCCATCGCCGTTCCCATCGCGCGCTCCGCTCTGTTCCGCCTGCTCTCTTTCCCCTTTTCGTCTCCCTCTTCTCCTCCAGCATCGACGGCGCCGCGGGCCGGGTTGACCATGTCATGTGGCCCCTCTGCGTCATCTCCGACAGGCTGTTCAAGGTGACCGGCGACGACGGCGGGCACGGCCCGGACTCGCCGACCGCGGACGGGCAGATTCCTCTGGCGCGCCGATCCTACTACGTCGATGTCAGCCTCCTGCTCCCTTTCTCTACTTCTGTGTGTGTCGCACACCCAATTATTACCTCGTTGCTGTTGCTGACAATTTCTGACTGCTGTACCGGTGCCCGGTGGTGGTAGGTTCCGCACGTGCAGCAAGCTTTCAACTGGGACTGCGGCCTCGCCTGCGTGCTCATGGTGCTCAGGACGCTGGGAAACGATTACGGCGGCGGCATTGCCGACCTCGAGAAGCTCTGCCGCACCACAAGGTACTGTTACAAGTACAATTAGCTGTGCCGCACTCTGTTTGATCATTCGATTTGGTTCTGGAAACGGTGCATTTGAAATATGCTAATCATGATGCAAAGCATGGTTGACTTGACTGGTTGTAAATAAAGACTAAAGACAGCACGTAGTCTAAAGTAATCATGGAAGTACACTGCATTTTGAAATGCAGCAATGATTCTCATTACTCTGTTGTACAGTAGCATATAATTTGCTATTTTCGTTTTAGAGGACTTCTTTCCTCACTGTTCCAAACCTTATAACATGATGGTATGAGGTGTTGATATGCATCAGAGATTTTTCTTTTTGGTTGCTGTGTGGAGTTGGATTTTCATTATGGATACCAACTGTAAATGGCTTACTCAGATTGTAGACATACAGTCATAATATGTTGTGACTATTTTGAGCTGAGTATGGTAGTTTATAGGAGTACATTCTATTAAAACGACGGTAAAGGCTCAATGAACTAACGCTGGCAACATCTCATTTGCTTTTTGCAGCATTTGGACGGTCGACTTGGCCTATCTGTTGAACAAGTTTTCAGTTAGTTTTTCTTTCTTGACTGTGACTCTTGGAGCAAACCCGCAGTATTCTGCTGAAACATTTTACAGGGTATGTGCTGTAGCCATCTGCTAGTTCAGATTTTTCCTGGAGGTCACATTCAAATTGGTTGATGTTATGGTTATAGGAGCAACTGCAAGAAGACATTGATAGAGTGGATGAGCTATTTGGAAGAGCAATTGATGCTGGAATAAGTATTCATGTATGCTCACAACAGCTATCATCACGAAATTTTTGCATCACACGTACTTTTCATAATGATTTCATAAGATTTTTTTTCAGCTTATGTTTTTCCTTCTCAGTGCAGGTCAATTAGTGCGTATCATATCGCTTTTCTAGTGTTATCTGGGCACTGCATTGCTATTGCATTAGTGGATAAAACAAAGCTAAAGTAAGCATCTTTTTTCTTTGGTTGTCACTCAGAAGTTATATGCCCCAGAATTTTACATTTACTCATTATTGTCACTGTCTCCAGTTTGGAATTATCAGTTGACAATTACATACTGCATAAACAAATATTCCATTAAGAAGTGTTCTGCCAGGAGAAATGTGCTGTGTGTTTGTGTGTGTAGATGATTAGATTAGTACAGTGCATGGAACAAATTTGCGATAAGACTCATTTAAATACCGCTAGCTCCTTTGATCAATGACTACCTGGTGACTGTTAGCATATCACTAGGGTCTGAATTTGAACAAACTAAATTTGCAGTTGCTACTTCTATTCCAGAACTACATAGGAATAGAGATCATATACAATCAGAAATTATTCTAGTTCAGGAAAATGATTTTAGATGGTCTTTCTCTCCCTGTGAACTGATTTGGAACTTGTGGATGTAATCCATGCATATATATACATTTTTTCTGTATCAATAAGCAGGATGTTATTTCACATTTATTTATGAGTCCAAAATACTTGAGAATTCAAGTGAGAATAATTGGTGCCCTAAATCGATTTGAATATTGAGGCAATGACACAATCAAATAATATCTGGAATTTGGTATGCAGTTCATCTTGGATGAATGATATACATGATGTGCAACATCTAAATGAGGAGTCAGAGTACATGGGTAAGTCGCTTTTACCTCCTACTTCATAACTTTCTATTTAAATGAACAATATCCACGTTCATTTTAGGTAAGTCATGCATTTTTTGTGCTTACGGTCCTAAATGTTTTGTTATATGGACTACAAGCACTACAATTTGTTCCCTGCCATCATTGTTTTGGCAGTGCAAACTCAGTGCTGGTGAACGGACAACTTCCGTAGCTTAGTTCTAGATTTAGTGAATAAACATTTAAATGTTTCCTTATTTTTACATGGAAAGCTTAGCATTTCTCTAAACATGAAATTTCCATGAAAGGAAACCATACTCATCTTCCATACATCCCTTAAATTGGAAATGTTCACTAGCTATGATGGTTGATAAACTTCACCTGTTGCTATGGCTATAGCTACGGTTTATCAGTACAGTTTTATAAATTTTCTGAAACGTGAATAATTCTATAAATGTGTTTAAGACTGCCAAGCTTGTTTCCGTTTGCAGGGCACTATGTTGTAATATGTGGTTATGATGCTGACTCTTGTGAATTTGAGATAAGGGATCCTGCCAGTTCCAGGTAACAAATTCACCTTGTCCAGGCTCTCAGTGATAAGAATTTCTCAGCTCACACATATGTACCTTCTGCTAATTGGGTAACTTTCCTATTAAGTTTTCGAGCCAATCTACTATGCATGAGTATGACTAGTATTTAATCGTGTTGAAATGACAAAATTTCATGTAACTTCAGATGCCCTAACTTCTTTGAGCTGATGCTTCATCTTAGCTTCCATTTATATTTGTATATGATTTTAAGCAGCAACCTCAGAGTTCCAATCAAAACCAAATGATGCCTATTTTTCATTTCAAGTTTCACTTTGCAAAAGGAGATTATGTGAATATTTGTTGATTATTTCAGAAAACATGAAAGGGTGACAATGAAGAGCTTAGATGAGGCTCGGAAGTCCTTTGGAACTGATGAGGATATTCTTTTGGTAAGAGTTGTAATATAATGTGTTCTTACTTTGAATTTCATCCCATCTTTTGCATCTTCACTCGTTGAAGTATGCTAGTACTTTCCGTAGGATCAAGAAATTTGAAGCAAAAAAAAAAAATGCATCTATGTCTGGTTATGTTTGTTTCATTCATTTTCAGGTCTCCCTTACTGGAAAAAATGGATTGAAGCTGTCGCGTAAACTCCTGGCCGGCACCATGTAAATTGTTCACTGGCCTTCGTCCTCTAGTCACCTTGTGTATATGCTGTACATGACCCTTGTATGTAGCTTGTGAACATTGTTACAGCCGATAGAACAGTGTGCCAGTGCATCCTGTAAGTCTTGTGATTGTCTCTGGCGTCAGTGCATCACCCACACTGTAGCTACCACAAGAATGCGCCAATAGCAGCAGCAGCAAAGCGTTGCCGTCCGCTCTTGTAACATATCAACAGCTATACCGTCATAGCTGAACGTGTACAGATGTCCTTGAATAAAATTGTGATGCTCTGCACCTCTCGGTTTTATTCTGCTTGCTGGAGTGTCTGGAGTGTGCAGTACGCTGCCAGCGCCGGCGTCACTGTCGGTGCGAGATCTGAATCTCGCCTATTCCTGGAGCTCTCGTTCGTCGTCGGCGTTAGGTCGCGGGAAGCGAACTCGCACCAACCTCGGCTCCCTGCCTGCACGTTGCTTTCCAGCGGTTGCATTTGCATCCTCTAGAGAAAATAATTCGAACAGGCAATCAGGATGTTGCTTTCCAGAACACAGTTCGAACCGGCAGTGATCAGGGAACGGCCAGGCATCCCGTTGTCGATGCTTGTGCATGTGAAGATGATGTGCGCGCGCGCGTCACCATGTATCTGCAAACATTCAGAGTCTACTTGTCCGTTACACGGAAAGCATGTGAAGTTCAGGTAGCATGTGCCTAGGAATTTCCGTAGAGGTTCACTGATGCTGTGGTGCTGCTACACCTGGACTTGGCTGATACTAGATTACTGAAATAGGAGTATAAGGCGAACAAGTAACCATACGGAAGTGGTAATATTCGGTCACTTGTGATCACAGCATAACGACCTCTCTTTTGCAAGTATTTATGCGGACATGATGGGGATGTGAAATGTGAATGCTCGCCCAGTTTCCGCCTCCTCCTACTATTATAGGCTGATTCAGCAGCAAGCGATGATCGCGATGGTGGTTACGGGAAAAGTCGTTAAAGGATGGCTTTCGTGAACTGCTCGGTCGATTCACTCGACTCACCAAACTGAAATAACGCCACGGGTAAAGGAGAGATTTTCCCCCGGAAGTTGCATCCGCGGAGGAAACTGATGTTCCGGGCTAAGCGAGTGCGACGGATCTCGTCGTCCAATTGCTCGCGAATCGCAGGTGATTGGGGACGCTGACATGGATTCAACTTCAGAGGTAGAGTAGGACAACGAAAGGCGTGCATGGATCATCATTTTCCTTTTTTATTTTTTTCCCCAAAGGCTTTCTGATCTGACAGTAGCATCTCTTCAGTTTCGTGTCGATTAGTATTTCCCACCGAAAATTTCTTTCACGTACGACCGGACGTGTGTGCGATTACTTGCTACAGCAGAAACCAGGTTGAAACTTCCAGGAGAAGGCAACTTATCATCACCTTTACGGCGGCACCGGCACGAGCCAATTATCATCCGTGGAGTAGTATGATGCAACGCTAGGAGCTTTCAAGTCAGATACTAGCACGACAATCAGAATGGTGCCAGCTTTCGAGTTTCGAGTCAGGAAACTCGGGTGCGCGAGTACAAGCAGGGAAAGCAGCTTTGGAACGGGCCGTTTACTTCGTCGACAGGTCATCGAGCCTATCGGGAGCCCTAGCTCGATTCGAGTCACGGCGCGCTCGGGCCATCCCTTCGGCCTCGTTGTTCATTTTTAGGCCGAGCCGGAAAAGCAGGACTACAAGATCCGGCTTGGTCTAGTATCACTCTCGCCTTCTCGACCGCTGAAAGCGATAGGAGATCGGGCGGTCGTGTTTGGCCGAGGCACCGTCGAGACCAAAGAGCCATATCGTTTCGCCGCCGGAGTGACCATCGGTCGATCGATCGAACGAGAGAGATTAACTTTCCGCCGTGACGCGACGCGACGCGGACGTCCGCTACGATCGATCGGGAATAACGTGCGTGTCGCGGCGTGGCGCCGGGCGGCCAATTGGAGTGTGGTGCGCGGCCGCCATCACTCGTGCGATTGGCCGCGCCAGGCTACCATGGTCACGAACCCGTGGAGAATGCTGCCGTCACGCCTGGGATTACACTGCTACCAGTAGTACTAGTAGCTTCTTTTCCGTGTCTGCTCTGCACGCTCGGTTTTAGGAGACGTCATCGACATCGAGTAGCGTGCGGCTGGTTTTCTCTGCGGGGCCGAGATTTGAGACGACGCACGCATGGCCGTATATATCTTTACCAGATAATGTTGCTTAAACTGATCGCGACATCACAGCATCTAAAGGGGTTACTAGAACATCGTTTCATCTGCTTAAAAAAAGAGAACCCAGACTCATGATCTCATCCTTCATTCAGTGGCAGTAACGAAGGGAGACGAGTATTTTCATTCAGTGCTAGCCCGGCAGAGATCACGAGTATTTTAATAAAAGTACTAGTAGAACAGAACGCCCTGCGGCAACTCTGACGAAATCGTAGCAGTAACTTCCTCCTCCAGCTTCAATGGCGTCGTCGATCACCCCCGCGCGGTCCCGGTCCCAAAGCGACGGGAACGGCCGCATGAATCAATGCTACTGATGACAGACTTGGCTTGGATCGAATCTAGCTGGGATTCTGTCCAATTCATTACTCCTCCGTATCGCGCTCTGTGCGGTCCGACTCGACCGCCGCTGCCCCACTCGCTTCGCCGTGGCAACAGCAACCAGCAGTCACCCATATCCGATGAGGGATGAGCTTTGCTTGCCCAAGTGACGTCAGGTTTTATCCCACTACAGCGCGGCACAGTTCTCGGCCTGAACCAGCAGCGTAAATGCGAGATCTCGCCTACCGACCAACCGAGTAGGGCCGGCCATGCTGTAGTCAACATGGAGATGTTAGCTGCAGCTGCTCAAGTGGAGAGGAACGAGCAAAACCTCTCTATTCATCACGCGTATCTCTTCACGGATCGTTTCAAAGTACAGCGATCTGCGATCCTAATCACGGTGATCGTTTGTTACTGCCTACGACGAGCACGGGCGTCCTTAGAAATCTCCCGGCCACGCAAGGGCGCCGAGTTTGCGAGCCACGTGCTTGTCCGGCTGGCCGGCTCACTGGCCATTTGCCATGGTGTTATTACTTCAACGCTGCGTTCATTATCTCCTGTATAAGTACATCAGTACGGCTGACCCCCTGGGATTGTGTCTCTGCGAAGAGGCCGTGCAACAAATATGAGGGCGACCGTAGCTTACCTTAAGGGCCTCAGGATCGTGATTTATGAACCTAAGACCCCGGATTGCGACTTGTGATCAAGGCGTGGCAAAGGCTTTGCAGACAATAGTAACACACCGCCGACGACACTTGATTTGACATCGCGTCGACAATTGCGCGGAGGCGTCTGTAGCTGACGTCTTTGATCGCCAATTCACCAATCACCATGGACGATCGGTCAGCCGCTGCTACAGTTTCATTGCTATAATCTGACAAGAAAGAGGGAAATAAAAAGATACATGGGCTGTAGGAAGTTTATAGTTCATACTAGCAAAGTGTTTGTGGGTTACTACGGATTAAAAATAAAATAAAACACACTTTTTGATTTAAATGTAAATTATTTATACAATATAATTATTAATATCTTTTACATGAAATATCATATTTATATTATTGTTGGTGTTTTTTACTGTACTATTTTATATATCATAAGAAATAATTTTTCTACTATTTTTTATCGTATTCTTATCATAAATATTTTATTTTATCTCTAATATTAATGATTTTCACATGTAATATCGTTTGAGTGCTATGTTGTAAAATTAAGTAAAATAATATTTAAAAATGCTCAAATATGAGAAGTATCGATATGAAGTCCAATTCACCATGCAAAGAGGGATTTTCACAAGCTCATGATGCTTACAAGATATCATTGGATCTCTACGAAGTTCAATATGCAAGACCAAGTTCAATATGCAAGACCAAGATCGTGACCCAATGGCTAAAAATTTATAGAAACTTTATTTGATAGTAAAAATTAATTCACACAGAATAGAAACAACACTGTATTGTAACGTAATTTTAGACTTAAAAACATGCTCTAATGAGAAACGTTAAAATATAAAAGTAGTAGATCTCGTCGATACCTTTTTGGAACATATATGGATCATATTATTTGGATTTCAGAGGTAGGAGATATGAGCCCCGTACAGAGACATGCGAAGAGGAGTTCGAATCAGGAAAAATATTTATGCATCGTAAATTTAGAAACCAAAACGGTGGAATCTTGACTTCCATTGAATATCAAAATTATAGAACTTTTTGAGGGCTCCGAGATAGAGTCGAGTTTACCTTATTTGAATTTTGGATGAAGAATTTATGATTTTTCAAATTTAATACTTCATATGGAAGGTATGAAACCGATTTGAATTCAATGTCTAACTTTGTGGGCGTACGGCAGGCGTGAACATGTTCACCTAAATAATACGATCTACATCTGTTTCGAAAATGTGTAGCAAGGTGTCCGTGTATTGCTACGGGTTTAAAAAAAATACTATTTATGATTTAAACGTAAATTATTTACATATTATTATTATTATTATTATTATTTACATAAAAATCATATTTATATTATTGATGGTATTTTTTAGTATACTATTTTATATGTCATAAGTAATAATTTTTCAATTATTTTTTACCATATTTTTATCATAAATATTTTTTTACCTCTAATATTAATGATTTTCACATATAGTGTCGTTTGAGTGCTATGTTACAAAATTAAGTGAAATGATATTAAAAAATTCTCAAATATAAGAAATCCCGATATAAAGCCTAATTCACTATGTAAAGAGGAATTCTCACAAGCTCATAACGTCTACAATACACCACTAGATCTCTATAAAGTCCAACATGAAAAATCAAAGTCGTGACATAATGCCTAAATATTTTTAAAAGCTTTATCCGATAAGAAAAATCAATTCACGCTGAATAGAAATAATATTGTACTATGACGCAATTTTGGATTTGAAAAAATATTCTAATGGGAAATATTAAAATATGAAAGTTGTAGATCTCGTCGAGAACTTTTCGGAACATATGTGGATCATATTATTTAAACTCTAAAAGTAGAAGATATGTACCCTATATAGAGACTTACGAACAGGAGTCCGAATCAAAAAAAATATTTTTGCATTGTATTGTGATGTAGATTGTAGAGATTTACTGACCTTTATAACTGCACTCTGGGTGTCAAGGAAAACAAGTATGCTCGCTGAATCGTTTTACTTCACTATCGCAAAGCTTATCTGTGATAGTTGCATTTAGTGTGTCGTACCTTGCATACCGGGCCCATCTGAGCTCCAACTCAGCTCCTCAGATCGTTTCAAAGTACAGTTATCTGCGGTCCTAGACTCCTAGTCACAGCGATCATTTTGTTACAGAAATCTCCCGGCCACGCAAGGGCGCCGAGTTTGCGAGCTTCGTGCATGTCCGGCTCAATGGCTGGCGTTATTACTTCAACGCCACGTTACTCATCTTTGTATGTACATCTGTATGCGTGACTTGTGAACCTATAACTTTTTTTTAAATACATAAGAGAGCCAGTATTTTTTTTGTTAAAGTATTTTTTTATTAAAAAAGAAGTACAACATAAGTCATCCTTGAGTGTTCGCTGATAGACATTAAGATTTACAATGACACACATATCCAGAGTTCATCAATTGTTTGAATTCTGACCCTTACACAAAAAGGTTCTACTCTCGTGACACTAAACTACCTAGAGCTTTGGCGCCGGTGGGCGTTCACAACTTGGATTCGGTCTTGATTGTCTCCACGATTATCGTTGTTGTTGGTGTATAGTTGTTGAAAACACTTTGGCATTACGTGTTTTCGAGATTTGTCATCCCGTTAGTAAGAGAGGAGTTTTATTGTCCAAAATACTGATCAGTAGTTTTTGAAAACTATTGACGAATAATTTGGACAGTAAAACTCCTCAAATAACAAGACCGAGTAAAGGCCTTTGCGCAGGACAACCCAACCCTGAATTCCCAGGCGTCCATGATATGGTGCTATGCGGCGATCATCCGATTGCTAAGGCCACTTGTTTGGACACCGAACAATGGAGGAGGTGCTCGATACTTTCCAATTACAGATCGCATAACGTACAATCATCGTTGACTTGAATGCCATGCCGTTTCCTTCTCTCTGAAGTTCATGTCCGACGTTGCCAAACTAGATAGAGTAAGAATTTGACTTTAGGTGGCTCCCATTTCTTCCAATATGACGACCCTCGGATCGTGTCTATGTGAAGAGACCGTGCAATCCGTATGGCGATGACCTTAATTTACCTTAAGACCTCGGGATCGAGATCCGTGAACCGAAGACCCCGGATTGCGACTTCTGATCAAGGCGTGGCGAGGCTTTGCAGGCATAGTACTACGCCGCTGACGGTACTTGATTAGATATCGTGTCGATAAGTGGGCGGAGGCACCTGTGGCTGACGTTTTGATGACCAATTCATCATACACGCTCAAACAAAGAGAGAGGGAATTAAAAACATATAAGGACGGTAGGAACTTCGTGGCTTATATTTACTGATCTTTATAATTGCCTTCTATATCATCTATTTTTTGTCCGTCACAAGTTCACATCGTTTTACTTCATTAATGCAGAGCTTATTTGTGTTAGTACTTGAGTATGTCGTACTAGGAGCATCGGGCCTGTTCAAGCTCCAACCCAGTTTCTCAAATCATCTTACGTGACATCATATTTTTTATATGACTTTGAAAAGCAAGACATTTGCATGCTTCAAGCATTGTGAAAATCGAAAGAGAGCAAAATAAAGTAAATATAAACCATAAAGTTAGAGTTATTGTTGTCCAACGTGAGTGTGTGCTTTAATAAGCTTATAACCTCCAACAGAGCTCTCTTCGTCCGAAAAAAAGAAAGAAAGAAAGAAAGAAAGGAAAACATTTGTAGAAGTTACCCAAGAAAAATAAAATATTCTACGGCAAAATACTTCTTCCCAGATTGGTTTCGGACATACAAGACTCCTTTTATCGATTTCACAGAGTTCCTATATTCTAATTTGACAAAATAGTCAAGTGGAGTAGAGAGATGTGGATACGACGTTAATTTTGGTGATAACAATCCAGCTATCAATAGGTATTTTTAAAGCATAAAATTCCTTGGCACATGGCATGGACTGTTTGAAAACACAATCTATTGGCATGTGACTCCTTGTGAAATAGAATGTTTCTGTTTTTTTTTTCTTCCGCGAATGTACAAGTACCGGATTAGTACCTTTGAAGGAATTAAACTATATTAATTGACCATCTTCGATGAATAAGTTGGACATACTAAATCACGCGTGCTAGTACCATTATCAGTTTTTCCGAGGTATTATCATTGAGAACCTGACAACACAGGCTGACTTTAAGTAAGTTTTTCTTTCTTGCGTATCACTGATTTTGAATCCCTACCCATTTTTACTGTTTCAATCCTCTTTGGCTTGAGAGATTTTTTTTTTATATCCAGTGTTTCTTCTATGAAACTAAATTATTGTCCAGTATGAAATTTGTTATGTTCTACTATCTAACAGCACAGTGCAAGAGAAACGATATACGTACGGAGTACTATACTGCATTTGTCTTACTGTCATATGGATCTGTGATGCGTGTTGTGAGTACATGCTGTACAAAGTAGGCTAGCGAGTACAGGTATGGCGGTAAAATGGCCATCGCGCCATGCCGCCAGAAGCAGGTGCCTTCATTTGCGCGGGAAAGCTCGGCACTCGTCCTCAATTGGCGGGAAAGCGAGCACGAGGCTTCAAAGCTGCGTTTGACCGGTGACAGCTGGCCCTAAGACCCGCAGCACCGCGCGCGCAGAGATCAGCGCAGCAGCAAAGGCCGAGATGCACGCCAGGAGATTTTACACTCGATGCTCGAGTGGCAGCGACATAAAATAAACCCAAATCAACTTTCGCTGCCATCTCACTGCACGCAGGTGCCGATACAGTTCTCGGTCTTAACAGAATCGAAGGGCCAAATCCAAATGTCACGTCACAGCCGCCACGATGAAATGTTTTTAAGGGCATGCCATTTCAAATTGTCCATTTGTCGCCTTGTCGGTAAGTATTTCTTAATGCATCGTCCATTTCGTACTAATTCCACGTACTTACTCAGTCCTCCATCAATATATTCCCGCCGCTTCCGCCCCCAAATAAAAAATACTGTACAAAAAGTAAAAAAAAAAATCTTTGTCTCTGGCGCGTCTCCTGACTCGCGCATGCGCCATGTAAAATGTCACGAGACAGCAGAGCGGCAGAGCTGCCGCCGCTCAGCACTCGTCGCAGCAGCAGCCAGCACACCAGCAGCAGCTGTGTTTCTTTCTCCATTGTGGTGTGGCTGCGAGCATTGTCACTGCGGCGGCAAGGCCGGAGCGCAGCCTAGAAAAAGAGAGAACCGCCGTGCCGCGCGCAGCGGGAGCGTGCAGGCCGGCCTGGAGACAAACGATTCGCTCCCTGCGTTTTCAAACTTTGGGGGTGTTTCAAGTCTTTGTTTGCACACGGCGCCGCTCTCCACGCCGGAGCCCGGACTCTGTTCCTGCCGGTGACAACACGATACATACAAAAGTGACAGGATCGCACATTAACATTTCCACTAATGCCCGCCTTTCGCGAGGCGAGCTGTGGTTGCTTAAACTGCTCGGCATGTCGAACACGCCGGGGCCTACATGTCCTTGGCCCAAAGATGGCGGCATGCCTTTATTCGAAAAGATCGGAAGAATGAGAGCGTTCTCAAGCATTGCAATGACCAAACAGGGTATCCTATGCGCGGGGATTTTAATTTAATTTTTTTGGTGGAGGGTTAACTTACGGCGAAGAAATCACGGGGCGCGCATCGTACATTACAAAACCTGTCCTGACGAGTACGATAAGAAGCGTCGCACTCGATGGTAAAGGCTGCCCAAAAGCGGCACGTCGCTCTCGGCGGCGCGTCACGCTGCCACTGAGGACGTGACACGCCCCCGCGAGCATGATTGGAGCTTTTCGTACGTTAAAATATACAATGATCGCTTGTCACCGTCGATCGATCGTCAATAATTCTGTCGCGGCGCGATTATTGGATAAGTTCTGCTGATCTCGGGGCGAAATCATCAGGAGATAGAATCGCCATGGCAGCCGCTTCTTCTTTGGGCACACATCGGTTTTCATTTCGCCGCCACAAGCTCGCACGCAAAAGCTTGAAGCGGAAAGAGAGAGAAGGAGCGAGCCAGGGATGGCGGGATGGGTCCTTTTCCGGAAGGGAAGAAAAGAACGTCACCACGCCCACCGAAAAAAAAATTTTGCGGTTAAAACGAGAGCGAAACCACGTTTCAAGTTTCATCTCGTTCGTTCGCCACGACCTTGGTGGACCCGGCTCACGAAGGCACGAACCAGCCGTAAACCCGCGAATTAACCTGATCCAAATGGCCCGGCCGTTGCGGCGTCGGTGACGGCAGCGGTTGCCCGGGCGCCACCGTCCAACGTGGCCCCCGCTCGCCGAGCGAGACGTGAGAGGTGGAGGAGGCCGCACGGCCCCGCGCGACGGCGACGTGGGCGCGGTCGTTGCTGGAATCTGTGGCGTCGTGCATCACCCGCGCGGAGATTCACAGGAATCCGCGAGTCTTCCGGCCCGGGACGATTGCAGGTGGGACCCTGTTGTGAGAAGGACCCTGTTCTGGGTCGCGCCGCTCTTATCCAAATCCTACCGCGGCGTGCGGTACGCGAACAATGATGTTCTGGTTCTACCGCCCTACTACTTGCAGCGTCGAAAGGAGCTGTTTTGTCATGCCAGAGTCCCCAGACTCAAAGGCTGCGGCTGGTACGTACAGTACGAGTATAGAGTTTGAAGTTCCATCCGTTCTAAAATTCGGAGGTACGTACAGTAGCTAGTTCAAATACGGATTACTTTGGTATATGAAATTCAAAATCGCTTCCGCCGTACATTCACTTCCCGCAAGACCTGCGAAACCTCAAAAACGTCCCCGTTTCGTCGGCGCAACGGTTCGAGCAACCCACCGTGGCGATCCCCTTCGTGAACGTGATCTCCGTCCGGCCGAACAGAGCTCGCCCCACCTTTTACCGGGTTACCGGGCGCGCCGTCCCTTGCTTCGACTGGTGGGGCCAGGGAGGCAGTGCGTTACGGGCCGCCGCATTTTCTACGTGAGCTGTGCCGGGCCATCACCACCACCTCGAACCCACGCCCTTTTCACGCTCCGTACCCCCGCCTTTAAAGCGCTCACGTCTCTAATGCGCTGTTAAAATTAAAATTCTTCTCCCGAAATCGCGCACCGATGCGGCCAACTCTCGTGACACACACATACACTACGACTCCACACCTTTCTCATGCTCTTCTGTTGCACCGGCAGCGTTGTTGATCTTCTTTCCGAGGCTCACGTTACGTACTTCTCACACAATGACGGAAACAAATTAGTATTCGTCAAAGAATACAGCGGATCCATTTACGTTTATAAATTAGTTGAACCACTCGTTGACAGGCCCGTAACAAAAAGTTAAAAAAGAGGACACCATCATTTGACTATGGACGGAGAAGTGGGTGGAGGCGCATTGACATGACGCATCACGCTGCCGAAAAAATCCCAGCGAAAACGCATTCACTCAACGAGTACATACCCATCCCACAATAACTACTCAACCCACAGCCACAGCCGTCCGGCCGTCCGAAAACCCGCGCAATAAATCAAACGAACTCCGGCGAGGAATGGCCGCGTTCGACTGCACCGGTTAAAAATGGCTGCAAATTAAAAATGCTTTTTCTCGATCGCTTTTTTTTTTCAAAAAAATTGCTCGGGGCCCGCCCGGCGGTTCTCTCTCCTCGGCGTCCTCTTTTATAAGCCCCAGGCGCCATGCCCGGCCGTTTAATATCACCCGCGTCCATCGACATTCCTCTACCTCTCTCGCCCCATCCATCTCTTTCCCTCCGCCGTCCGTCCAAGCCTCTTTTCGCTGATAAGCACGCTACCTCTTGTAATCCTCTTTCCATTCCTCCTGCCGCTGAGCCCTGCGGAAGCCGGCGGCTCTGTGTCGGCGCCGAGGTTTCTTCGAGGGTTTGGAAAGTGGAAGAAATGACGACGACGGAGTGGTCCGACAGCGGCGAGGAGTTCTCGCTTCCCGACGAGTTCCTGGTCTGGACGACGACTTCTTCTCCGAGGAGGAGAAGGCGGCAGTTGCGGCAAGGAGCGAGAGCGACGAGGAGGACAGCTTGGCCAGCCTGTCCCGCCGCCTTGCCAGCATCCTCGGCGATAACGGCGACCGCAAGTCCGATGCCAAGGTTGGTTTCGTCGTTCATCTTTGCATGCCTCTGTTTCTCTTACCTTTTGTACTTGGATATCCATGGCGTTCTGATTTTTTATGTTCTTCTGTTGCAGGAGGAAGTGACGGTTGGGTCGCCGCAGTCGACGCTGTGCGGGCTGCCCAAGTCTGGGCAGGAGACCCCGAACGATGGCGCGTCCAAGGGCAACTCCCCGCCGTCGTCGCCGCAGGAGCAGCGGCCGACCGACCCGTGGGACCTCTTCGAGGCCGCCGTCGAGGTCGCCCGCATGCGCGCCGCCGGTGCCAATCCCACTGGCATCCCGGTCCCCACCAACACCTTCGGGTTCAACGTCCACGGCGGGTTCGTCGCGCCGGTGAGGAAGCCGTCCCCACCGCCGCCGGCCGCCGCCGCCGCAAAGGTCCTGACCCCTGCTGCCGCCGGGGGCGGGTTCTACCACCCTTTCGCGCACCTCGTCACGCAGCGCCAGATGCAGGCCGCCCAGGTGCGTTGTTGTTCTCCCCGAGATTCTTCGAGT
Organism: Eleusine coracana subsp. coracana; assembly: GCA_032690845.1. Taxonomy (NCBI): domain Eukaryota; kingdom Viridiplantae; phylum Streptophyta; class Magnoliopsida; order Poales; family Poaceae; genus Eleusine; species Eleusine coracana. The sequence goes on from CM064426.1 coordinate 6,022,248, forward strand.
TTGTAACCTTCCCTTTGTTCCGTTCCTGTAGACTGACGTCGCTCTGTTTTCTTCGTTCTGTTCTGTTTGGTTGTGGTGTGCAGTTCCATCTCCTGAAGCAGCAGCAGTTGCTCAAGCAGCGCCAGCTCGCGGCCTGGAGGGCGCAGCAGCAGGGCGCCAAGGGCGCCGGCGAGAGCGCGCCGCTCGGGCTCAACCAGGCGGCGTGGCCGCCGCTGCAGAAGCCGCAGCAGCACCATGTCGCGCCGCCGTCCCAGGCGGCGGGCATGCGCGCCGTGTTCCTCACCCCGCCGGGCGCCAAGCGCGAGCGCACCGGCACCGGCGTCTTCCTCCCGCGCCCGGCCGGGTCCCCTGTCGAGCCGAGGAAGAAGTCAGGTGCGTCGGTTGTACCCATGTGTTTGTTTGTGTATTGCACTCTTTGATTCCTGGGCGGCTGTTCCTTTCCCAAAACATTGAGCTCATTTGCTGCCTTTGGCGTATTGCAGGGTGCTCGACGGTTCTTGTCCCCGCGCGCGTCGTGCAGGCTCTGAATCTGAACCTCGACGACCTCGGCGCGCAGCCTTGCTACCCCGGCGGCTTCTTTCTTGATCACGGTAACCATCTGAAACTACTGTCTAGTGTTCTCACACAATGGCTTGGTGATTAACGCTCTGTTAACTAATCATGTTTTCCTCTATTGCAGATGCCTTGATTAGCCGGAGTAACGCCATGCTGGCAAACCAGAAGCGGAGGGCTTCCACCGTCGCGACCGAACCTTCGTTCGCAATCTGCCATAGTTCTTAAGCTCTCGGCGTGAACAGAGGCAGGGTGCCACCAAGATTCCGGCGGCACTTTTCAACTGTTCCCCGTCGATTTCGTTCCTGATAATTAAATTTGCGTCAGTATGTTTGTGTTAGGTAGTGTGTTAGCAACAGAAGTAGGAGTTTAGTAGCAGCAGTAGCATCAGTTCTAGGTCGATTCATTTTGGTGTTGGTCATATATTGGTTTTTTGGCGTGTGGCCGGTGAGCGGTGGAGACGGATGAGCAGCCGCAGAGAAGAAATCCATGTCTCGCCGTCTCGGTTTGGTGGATGAGGAATAAGAAAATAAGTGGTTCTTTTGGAGATATGGTGGGAGGGGAGGCATTGGCTGCCGCAAAGGGAGAAGAAAGATGATGAGAAATGACGGTGAAAGGTCTGGTTGGATTATCTCGGCAAGCAGCAAAAATAAGATGAGCCCGGTTCCCAATTGATGGCTTTGCTTGCTTTGGTTGCCACCAGCAGAGACCCAGCTAAGCTCCCTCCCTCCGTTCCCCCTCTTTTTTGCAGCCTTTTTTTTTACTTGCAAAAGACGCTTGCGCCGTGGGCTCCATGAATAAGGGCGCTTGCTGCTAATGTTATTAGCTAGAGTATGATCAAAGGATGATTTTATTGTAGTTGTACTAGATGGTAGTAGTAGTTAAAGTGTCCCCTGACTTTTGTTACAAGGATGGTTAGGAGTCCAGTAGCTGTAGTTAGTTGCTGCAACAACTGTAGCAGCAGCACCCATTATTATAAATCTTGTGTGTACCACTTGTCCCCATTGCGTCATGGGGCGCCTTAATATAATGAAATTTCATTTGCCTAATTCGGTGCATCATGTCTTAATCAACTCTGTTCTGCTCTGCCTGCCCCCTTCCATTCCTCAACGTTCCCATAATTACCGCATGTGAGCGTGAGGAGGACGCTGTTTTGTCCGGGTGCCCTAACCACCTCAGAATCTGGCTTGGGTGTGGGTCATGGGATCTGCATCTCGACCTTGGAATCACTGGCGCCAAAACCTTGGGTGGCTGTCCAGCGCTGGTTTAGCTGGAGAGAGCGGCTGGCTGGCTCCGGGCGTTGGCACCATCCGGTGGCAGGACAGGCATATCTCTCGGCCGTTTTAATGCCCGTCTCGGACGCATTCGGACTCCGTGCGCCTGGTCTCTGGCCGGTAGCTGCTGGCGAGGATAAAAACTGTGTGGCTGATGGGTACCGGCTTCGTTGTTGTCTTGTGCATGCCATTGATGTCGCGCCTTGCATGCTGATGCGTTGCTGCGTCCTTGACTGACTGACTGGCCGGCGAGGATGGATGATGGGCCTGACCGGTCAAACCGTCAAAGCGGTCGCCTTTTTTTTTTCTCTCTTTCTGGCTAGGAGTGAGCGACGCCTTCCTTGCGTTGCGTCTCTCTCTCTCGACGCCATCGGTGGATGGGAAAGGCGTGTTTCCAAGAGAAAGCGGCCCGCCTCGGGTTCCCCCCGACCGGAGCTCATCAAAAAGCGGCCTCGCCTCGGGCCTTGTTACGATGATCCTGTCCCTTTTCCGGTAGGGTGAACCGCACGGTACCCCACTCCCGAATTTTAAAACTCGTTAGCAGGCGTAGTATATCGCAGCAGCGCAGCTTTAATCTGGATCGAAATTCACATGAGACTGCCTTTTGGTTTTTCTTGCCTCGCCTAAGGGCTGCGTTTTGGGTAGTGGCATGCACGCGGACCGGCGGCGGTGGTGGTGCCGCGGTTGTGTGTGGCCTGCGAAAGGGGAGGACGCGGCAGAGCAGATAGATAGATACTCGCGGCGTGGTGGTGTCGATGCCGAACGGTGGTGCGGCGTCGTGATCGCTGGAAAGGCGGGTTGGTTGCACGCACCTCTGCCGATTGCTGGAGCTAGTTTGTTACACTGCCAAACCCATGGCCGCATGTGGCCCTCACGTTGGGTCGTGCCGCGCGACGGTGGTGGTGGTGTGTTGGGTTGGGAGGGCCACCACCGTCCGCTCGGGGCTCGTTGTCGTGCTCGGTGCATCTCGCCAGCCCAGCGGCAGCAGCGGTGGGTTGGCTGCGCCTCAACTCCCGCCATTTTCTGGCACCGAACCTTTTCTTCGTCCGTGGTCCCCCTTTTACAAATCCCCTTCGTACGCCTTCCCGCCATCGCGTCCGAAGTTGAATCGCACGCCGGTAGATATTTTGCGACGCGCGAAGCAAACAAAAGATCATTCATCCGCCCTATCGCGCGCGGTGTGCCGGGCCGTCGTAACCGCTCACGTCGGCGACTCATGCAGGGCCCTCCAGCAGGAGACCTGTTGCTGCTCACAAATGTCCGGACCGGGTTCAATGTATTCGGTCTCCTGATTGTTCTCCCTTCTTAACAAAACAGAGTAGTACCAGTACAGTATTGGCGTGACGATGTCAAACCTTTCTTAAGTAGTAATGACCTTGCGGTTCGATGACCTAACCCAGCCGCATTATTGGCTCCAGGCCAACATCACATGGCCGGACGCCCGTCCATTTCACAAGCCGCGGCGACGACGATCGGTGTCGCCTTTCAAGACTGTTCCCCCAATTGGCATCGCTCATCTCAATGACAGGGCGGCGCGACGGCAAGTGGGAGCTCGAGTGCTCAGCTAAACTTCCTTAACTCGTTACAAGATTCTCTGTAATTCATTAATAACGATTAGTACCAGGACGGGATGGTGGCGTGTGACCCCTCCCTTTTTGTGCCTCCCTCTTTTTGCTCTTTTTCCCAACTGTTGCGTCTCGTTGAAGAAGGGTGTCACCCGGCCGACGAATTGCGCTGCCTAACGACCGCGACGTTGGGGTATTCCTGTCGTTGGCGTCGTTGAACTCGATGCTATATGCTCGGTGTGGTTTACCAACTGAACGCCTCGTATCACTTCCCGGCGGCCTTACGTAGATATGGAACAGTATATATGACGACGGTGTACCAACCACCCGAACCGACGAGCTGCCGTTTTGGCGGGATCCCACGTGTGTGTGCAACGCAACGAAATCCCACCAACCTGGCAAGTGTCGTCGCCTTAACTTGCATGGCCTCACGCCGGCAGCTAGTCCATTTGTCGGCAACCATAGCTCGCATGACAGCCGGCCACGCCTTTCCCACTCAACCCTGCCGCCGTAACTAACTCGTAATTTCCAATTGAAAACCCACCGTCTCTTGTTTAGCTTCTGCTTGTTTCCCATGTTAACAATTACGAGTAGGTTTGGGCTGCTGCTCCTGGCCGGCACAGTCACAGGTGAAGGAGAAGGCGATGCGTAGGAAAAGAACAGGAGCAGAGCACGCGCCGCCACGCCGACAAAGCGAAGAAGAAGGTGGCTCTTGTTCCTTCCTAGGTAAGCCAGCAGCGCCCCGGATCTCCGATCTCGTTGGCATGACAGCTCATCGCGCCCGCCAGCGGTTTGCCGGGCTGTTGCTAGCTGTTGGACCAGTAGTATGCCACAGCCCACAGCACGGGACGGGGGCGTGGCCTGTGAGCATTTTCTTCTACCAGACCACCAGTCGGCTTCACATCTGGCTGCGCCGAGGGGACCGAGACGCCAACAAAGGACAGCTAGAGTCTGGCTACACAACCAGTTTAATTACTAACCTGCAGCCTTTAAACTTAGGAACCCAGAAGGCCCCACCTGCTCCTTTCGGTAACCCAGTAAATTATTATTTTTTCTCTCCACTTGATCTTTAGTGGGTATCAGTACATGTTTGTTCTTAAGAGGACAGCTAGTTGTACTAAGGATTCCCCTATGTTGTACTGCTGGATTGTGATTAGTTTAATTAAAAACATAGGAGTAGTATTCTTTTCTTAGAAATAGTTATATATATAAAGATAATCATTCGTTCCAGTCATGGCCTAGATTATCTTCGGAGGCGGACGCCTGTTACACTAAACTAAACCATTAAATCTAGCTTGCTTTCTTTTCTTATATATATATATATATATATATATATATATAGAGAACACAACGCGTTGAATAGCTGGTCGGTTGGTGCAGTCCAACCAACTCAGCCCACAATCGTATATTTTATTCCGCGGTAGTATATCTGCTCTGAAGTAGTATATCAGCACAATATATATTCGAGTAATCCTGTGTCTTTTTCTCTCTCCATCCTCATTTTAAATCTCGTCTTCTCTCTCCTCTCCTCTCCTCTCGTCTGCTTGAGCTCTAACCCGTGTCGTCCGCTCGAGCTCCAGGATTTCCACAGACAGTAGCAAATCTGGACAGAGGAGCACATCAGGGAAGTTTGTGGGCGCTCATCCTCGACACTGTTTATTGATGGAGATGATGGTGTCATCATATTGGAGACGCTGCTACATGCAGATGAAGTCGGTACATTCATAGTGGCCGGTCAGACACAGACTCATGTGCGTCACTACTTGAAGGCCACTGTTGTGTTCCCGATAAACTCTGTCCACATCACCTTGCACAAGTGACGGTTCTCATCTTTTCCTCTAGCTAGCCGTCCACAACACCTTGCACACGCTCCATACACCTGCACAAGGTCCAGATTTGTATGCACAAACTCTATCACGCATTTCTTATTTATCCTATTTTCGGAGCTATTTTTGGGTGAATTTTTAATCTCTATTTTGACAGCGTTTGGGCTCAGATTTTCTTGGGGATTCAGGTGCTAGGACATGTGAGAACATTTGTGTGTTATGAAATGAATCAGTTTTCTCAATAGCACAGTTTAATTTCAGGGTTCTTATCTTTTCCTCATTCTTTAGAGTTATGCGATTATTCTGAAATTGGTGTTAAATACTCAATCTTTCTTAGGGCTTTTGGTTGAAATGGATTCCTCATGATGGAGTGAGCATGCTGTTAAAATTGTGTGATTTTTAGAGCTATTCTGATGGGTCTTATGATTTTTCAGTGAAGGAGGAACTAGCATATCGTGCTCTATGTTCTTAATAGAGCAAACAGCCTTGATAATATATTACTTTGATGATAGTATATAATTGTTGATAGTATATTACTTTCTTTAATATATATACTATTTTCTAGTACATATACAATTTTCAGATGCGTGAACAAGGAAGTAAGCAAACACAAAGTATATATACTTTCTGTAGTATATATATACTATTAAACTTATAGTAGAATAGTATTTTTTTCAATGCAATAGTACATCTCAGCTGATGTTGTTGTATTTTATAAATATTCTATTTTATAGTAAACTCAAATAGTATATATACTACCTCTTGTAATTCATTTTCTTATATTTTATAATAGTATGTCTATGATTATATACTGCTTCTTGCTAGTTATTCTACAATTTTTATATTGTATATATACTATCCTACAATACACAAATAATCACTTTCAATTGTATTTGCTAAATGTTGATATGGACAGTCGTATATTTTTCTTGATTGTTTGCTTCACCTGTGTATATTCAGATGTTGGATATTGCCTCTGACAACCATTTAATTTTTATTTGTTTTGTTATAGATTTATTTTAATTTTGTTTTTAGATTTACATCATATATTACTGAATTAGTATACTATTGTTTGAGATCAGTATTTTATAGCTCCTATAAATAAACCAGGTAAGTGTGTATATACCATTACACTTGTTATAGAATAATATTATTTTCAATGTTATAGTATATCCATGATAGTATACGAATTTTGTTGATGTTGATATATTTTATAAAGAATTTATTTTCTTGTAACCTCAAGTAGTATATATACTTACCTCATGATGTAGTATATATATTACCTCTTGTAATCTACTTTAAGACTAACAATATGCGGAATAGAGGAGTATATATACTAATCAATTTTCTTTCTCTTTTCTACCAGATTTTAATGCCCAAGTGTGATACCTTTTTGTCTGTGTGCAGCTTATAGATCTTGTTCAGTTGAAGCTCTTATAGTATTTTAATGTAGTATTTTAACTTTTGTTCTCTCTAAATTCATACTACAGTGTGCATTGTAAGGTAGTATATATACTCCATGAGATATTAGGATAGTATTTTGTTATAAATGTACATCTCTATGAATGTAAATCTATGTACTTATGAGTATGTATATGTATTTATATACTTATGACTATATTTTTTGAAATATATACGAAAACATTCTATAAGTATATCTTGTCTTGGTGATAGTATATCTCTACTAATGGTGTTATGGACAGCGTGATAGAATATCTCTACTCCTGTGATAGTATATCTCGTCAGGCTGATAGTGTATCTTAAAATATACTACCGCGATATACAATCGCGAAGGTTGATTTGATTAATTGGTGGTCAAAATAATGTGGACCTGAAAATATAGGACCATGATAAAAAATATATCACTGTTTACTTGAAAATATACGACCGCGGTTAAAAATATACTATCATGGAGGTTAGTTTGACTAGCTGATGGTTAAAAAAATATATGACTATTGATCTAAAAATATATACTACCACGATTGTACATATACTAGCGCGATATACGATCGCAGATATTGGTTTGACCACCTGGTAATCAAAAAAATATTGACCTGAAAATATACAACCTCGGTAGAAAATATACAACTGATGACCTGAAAATATATGACCACTATTGTACATATACTATCACGTTATACCGTTATAGAGACTAGTATATATACGATTGCGGAGGTTGGTTTGACCATTTAATGGTAGATAAAGTACTCATGCAACTGCTGACACAAAAAGTAGAGGACATAAAAGATTCCTTGCATGCAGCTCCTGACATAAAAGTAGTAGACCAAGGACATGATATGAATGTCATCGCTTGCTCTACTGCTTCAACAGCATGCATGCAGCAGACCATGACTCGCCTGGTGGTCAAACAATCGGCGCGCTGAATAATATTCAACGTGCAGCGCACCATTTAACGTTGTCATGTGTGTGTATATATATATAGAGAGAGAGAAACCTAGACAAGGCAATTGCAGGACAGATCCTTCTGGTGGTCAGCCTTCGTGATGTTAGCAACCAGAGGCAACAAGTGTCATATCATTAGGCACACCGCACACCTGATGGCTATTGCTTCAGTTGGCAGCTCTGAAACCCTAGGATCATGACCCAATATGACAACGCCCATATGAGGGATATTCAAAGCTCGCTGCATCTACGTTGATCATCAATCATCCATCGAAGGTGTAATGCACTTTGGAGCACAGTCTTCAAATTCAAGGCCATATGTACTCACATTTGAATTTAGTTGGGATGGGCGTTTTCTTTTTTTCACCATTGAGAATTGCATTCCTTGTCTCCCAAGCACTCTAAACCATGATAATAAGCATCATAGGTTCTCATCAGACGTATGAGCTAGGTTTTAAAAAGATAAAATAAAAAACTTATTTCATCGACAGAGTTTTGGATCTTACTTTTCAGGCCAAAGAGCTTTTTCATTTCCTTTTAGATTTAAGATGCATATGGGCATATTAAAATCATAGGAGGTGGGGCCTTGCTATACGTGTAAGGAGGATTAGTTTTAGTCAGCGGATGGTGGTTGACAGGCTGGGCGTGTTGTTGGGTACAATTCCGGGAGACTTTGGCAGTGAGTGCAGTGAGTGTAGGTGATATAAAGAAAGAAGGTCCTAGACATAGTTGGGTTGCTACTATTGCCGAACATGGAAAGCCACCACTAATCTAAATAGTCGCTGTTGATAGCCGAAGGAAGACAGTGCAGTTTTACGCGTCAGCAATGGCGGCGATCGGCTCTGCAAGCTCTGTCTCTTAGCGCCAATGACAAGTAGTACTTGTATGGGCTCCAGCAATATGGGTAGTTGAGCACAGCAGATGTCCACCTGTCACTACTATTGCTAACAATCAAGACTCTTCGTCCACACTCCATTTGCTCCTGTTCCCATGTCATCGGAAACGTATGGATCCGCCATGTTCGATTGCGGCACTCCACTCCACTCCACCGACGACTTGAATATCCAGCCCCGCGACGGGACCCAACCGGACCTGTTCGATTCAAGGAAATCCAATCCGTGGATTACAGACGACCAACATTCCGTGGCGGTCCCCGCTGCACCGACGGGCGGCGTGCGTGCCCGACCGGCCTCACGAAATCGCGCGGGCGTGTGTGTTTTTGCTTGTGGCGCACGGACGCGATCGTTCCGCGTGGACGCGTCTGCTTCACGCCTCGGCAAAGCAAGTTTCCCAGAGGTCGTCGAGCCCGGCCCGGAGCGCTTGGATTGGAACGACATGTGCCGCTTGGCGTTGCCCTGCTTCCGGTTTCGTACGTGCGCGGCTGCGGTTAAGGGATTGCCGCAGCACGCAAGGGTGGTGGAAACCGGCAAGGGGAAGCGACGTCGACGTCGCACGCTTCGGAGTATGGCGACATGACATCGCGTCCGTGACTGGCATGGCAAATGGGAGTAAAGAGTGAGGAGTGAGGACTACAAGAGCCGTGTGGGTTGTGGGATGTGGATCGCTCGTGTTCATGCTTCTGGAAATGAACTTTGCAGTTGCAGAACAGAACACCAGGAACCTGCTGTGCGTGACACTTGGTTAGTACTGCGGCTGCAACAAAGCTCTAATAAAGCCTGACCCAGTTGGATTACAGGGCCGTTTCCTTCCTGCCCGTGTTAACATATATGAATTGGGTTGACACTCGTTCGTGTCCAAATCAACCCGTTTACTGACCAGGGCGAATCGATTAGGCTGCACTCCAACAAGTAAGGCCCATTTGAAAAAAAGTTGTGAGAGCCTTACACGGCCCAATCATGGTAACCTTACACTGTCTAACAACATGCTCTGCTTTGTACTCCCCTCTCAAAGTGAAAAAAAAAAAACATAATATGTTCTTCTCTGTAAGTCTAGACATACAGACTATAAAAAGAAAACCTACCAGATGTCGAGGAGCTCCAAAAAATAAACTATAGTTCACAAAGTCAGCACAAGAGATGCCTCGACTGATTGATCAGTTGTTTACAAAGATTATTGTAATACAGACACAATACTGATACATACAATAAAGTAGCATGGGAAGAGCTGGAACTGGAAGCTTAAACGAACTGCATAAGAATAACATAATAATTCCTTGATCCCATGAGATCATCAACACTAACACGGTCACCTGCTCCGCTTTACATGGCAGTACTGTACAGGAATTTGCAAACAGGGACAATGGGAGGATTAGCAAAATCTTCAGGTGAAGAGAGCATGTACTTTGATGGGAGATCGCGGTTAGTAGCCTCCATGTCGTTGATCACTTCAAACCAGCCATCATCTCTCGTTGACGCGGAGCGTTGGATAAGGATTGCCGACGAACGGCGATGGCATCACCGTTGACCTCCTTCTCCTTGGTTGCTTCTCCCTTTTTTCTATGCGCCGACCGCAGATGTAATCATGAAAACGATAACATCCATTTCGTCATATTTGCTGTTCAAACTACATAAGCAAAGGAGGTTCGTACAAGAAAATCTGAAACAGAGAATCACGCCATCCTTTTCTGCTGAGGCATATGTTCAGTACTGCGGTTCCGTGCTTTGACAATGGCCGCGTACTGTACGCACTTGTACCCCAGCTTTTCTAACAGCTAGTCAAAAGCCTAACATTTGTTGACTTTCAGGGGAAAAAAAACTACTGTAACTCTTACGCTTACATGCTGCTAAAGTTTCAACATGGTTCTTATTATGACTGACAAGGGGTTTCAGAGAGCGGGGGGCTCGAGTGGAAGTTGACTTTTGGGCTGTCCATCACAATAATGTCCATGTTCACGTGGTTAGCTTCAGCATTTCCGGCTGAACATACCATGCTTCTCTGCCACAGGTGACAGGTGATTTGACTCTCTCAAAGTAAATTAACAAGTGGGAGTAAGTGAAAAGAAATGATTCTTGTGCAGGATCACAATTTTTTAATGTTTTAGATCGCACAAGAAATCATGGTGTTGCACATAATAAAACACACAGCACCAGGCTGAACCAGCCTTGTTCAAACACACAGACCACCCGGCGAGACATGCCTTTGGGCTGCAGTTGCATGGCGTTCATGTTCATCCACAATCTACAGATCTTGGCCTCGTGCCTACATAGCTCAGTCATCATTTGTTCAGTAGTTTCATTTGAACGGAATGACTTCCTCGTAAGATCTCTTTGCTAATCGCAAGATCAAATAGGTTCTTTGTATTTGTAGGCTTATTACTGCAAAATTGTCATTTACGGCGGAGATGTGCATGTGGCAGGAAGTTGTATGATTGTATCCTTGGCTCACTGTTGTCAGCTCGTCTCGTCACATGAATACATGATACGATGCACGTCCATATCTGCAATCGCTGCATGTGCCGGACACGCTGTATCGATCCAATTTTCTGCAAAAAGAAAATCGATCTTATTCAAGGAAAGAAAAAAAGGAATGGAATTCGCTGTCGCAAGGGGCTCAGCACCTCAACCAGGACACGTCAGTTTCCCGGAGCAGGTGGCGCCGCTGACTCGTCGCGTAGCGTGATCTCGTCACCTGGCACTCTCCGGGTCGGCATCCGCGGCAGGGACAGGGCGTTTGATCTGAGCCTCTAGGGCAGCCGCGGAGCCGGGGCCCGGCCAACTGCCGGCTCCACTAGCGAAGTTTGCGTCTGAATCCACTGAAGTGCGCGGTCCGTTGAATTCACTCACAATATTCAGGTTTCGTTTTTAATCAGACGATCGCTTTGTGTTTGAAAAAGATGTGACAAAATCAACCCCCTTTGTCTTGATAAGTGGACATCCGATCTAGTACTAGCGGATAAGATTTGGAGTAATTTGTTGATCTGAAACTTTAAGGTGTTTGGTACCTACACGGCAACATGTATTCATGCCCTTCTGTATGTATTTTGGTGAACGCTCCTGGCGCAACTACATGGAAGCGAACTCGACTGGCTACCAAATGCCACTACAATGTCATAGCACAATTACTGTACTTCATCTACAATGTTCTGCACACGATGCTGATAGATTACAAACTTTCGTTACGTAAATTAATGCTGAAGCACCGAACTTGAATGTTTTTTTTCCCCTGAAAGACCCAAGCAACAAACTTAATCCCTATGAAACAAAGTTATTCCTGACACCGGATTAGAATAGGGTTCTTGAGGGAGCTCGATCACATGGCTGCTTTGGCTAGAAAGACACGAGCACACACATGCATCGCGCCTTCACAATTTCTAAACTGCCCCGTGCCGAAAGGGCCGGTTACGGCTCATCACGAAGGCACGAAGAACGATCTTCATCACCGTTTGCCTTTTTTTCCACAAACCCCCTCGCGTCCCGCACCGCTTCCCAGACCCGCCCTCCGCTCCCCCACTCTCTTGTCTCTTGTTTCTCTCGATCTCTCGAACTCTCCTCCTCTTCCTCCTTCCCCCGACTCCCTACTCCCACGCCGACGGCCGCCGCCCAGGGACTGCCGCCGCCGCCGTCTCAGCAGCTGCCTGGGGAGGAACCCCAGGGGGCTGACTTACACGCCACCGTTGCAGCTGGAGAAGCGGGGGGCGGAATTGGCGGGCCTGCTCCCCGGTTCCTCTGCTCTCGGGGCGAGCGGCGATCCCGGCCGGGGGATGCGACGGCGCGAGGCGTGATGTGCGGATCGGAGCATGGACGTGATCGCGTCTCCGCTCAGTAGGAGCTGTTGCCGCGGGAGACGGGGTGGGAGCTGGGGTTGTTGCGTCGGCCGCGGGCATGACCATGTACATAGCGCGGGAGGCGTCGAAGGTGTCGCCTCGCTCTCGATTTGGGGACGTTTTATGGACTCCCTCGTGCGTTGTGGTTCCTTCGATCGAGCAGTGGGGATTGACGTTTTTCCTTGCGGGATTGTGTAGGTATGGAGGAAGGTGACCGCGGAGTTATGGGCGGAGCTGCCGCTCCTTCGCGAGAAGTGGCGGCTCCTCCTCGCCGGACTGATTTTCCAGGTGAGCTTCCTGGTCTGTTGCCATGCTTAGTTTTTAATTCCGTTCGTGCTCTGTTATGTCTATCGTGCGCTATTTTGAAGCTATTTAAGACATCATTTGATTTTCTCCACATCAGTAATTTCCCTGCATCATGAACTGATTTTGATCGTGTCTTCAGATTTGAAGGCCTTTGTTTCAGAGTCCTCTGATCAGTCTGTGTTGGTTTTTATTTTAGAGCAGTAGATGTATCTTATGAAACCAATGTGATGTATTGTTGCGTTTGTATGAAGCTGTCTGCATTCTGTTGTTTTGTATTGGTGATGAGGGCATAAAAATACTACGAAAATTGAATTGTGTATTGCTCCGTGCCGCACATTTTTCCACTTGAAGGAAAGGTGCGGTTGAAACATGTTGCCATTTTAGTTTGAATGTTAGTAGCATATCTTTATACATACACACACGAACAATGGTTAATAGCGCAAGAAATTTGCGCGGGCAAGTACTTTATTCAAATCTTCACTGTGCCTGAACAGTCTTTGCGTGATATATTTCAGTTTCTACTCACAGATGTAATTCGTTGGCATAAGTATGAGAAAGACATTGTGTAGTAAGCATGACATTTGAATACTTGTCCCGCTCAAGCAGCATTTGCGTGATATATATCGTGTCATGGAGCCAACTTGCCATGTTGTAACGGAATTGGGGTACTTGTTCCTGTCTTCCTCTTTCAAACGTTTACTAGTGTTTTAACATGTCAACATTAATTCGGCTTTTATTTTTGCACTTAAAGAATTAAATTTCACCAGGCATTAAGTTGTGCTTGAAAGAAATATCCTTTTCTGCATGTTGACCTTCGTACTTAAATGCTTTCCTCTGTTTCTCCAAGTAGTGTCACTGTGTTGGTGAATCACATGGGTCTGCCATAACATGAGAGACCTATATCCTCCCACATTTAGTAAATTGATGATTCTGGGATTTTACTATTACTTTCTCATGAATGTGGAACATGTTATCTGCGGTTTACACTATGCTGTCATTTGTGCTCTTTCACAATTATGATCATTGGTTAAAGTAAAAACAGGTTGGCGTTGTTAGTACTGACTACTGAGAAATGCATGATTTGCAGCACTACTCATTTGGTAGGCTATGGCATCGATCAGCTACAATTCTCTGTTGTTAATGATGGAATAAGTCTTGTACTGTTTGGTCTTGGTCTTTGTTTGACTGCTGGTCCTGTCCAGGACAGCATATTAGTCCTTGTATAGGACAGCATCTTGGTCCTATATAGGACAGTAGTTAGGACAGCATCTAGGACTGCATTAGATCATCTAGGCTGCACTTGCTTTATGCTTTTAGACTAGCATCTTAGACCAGCATATTAGCATATGCTGGCCCTTGGCCAGCTATAAATATGTATCCACAACCCCTTGGGTTGGTATGGCATTGTGTGAGTTGTGTGAGAAATAAACCAGAAAATTGCCCCATCTCCTAGTGTCATCCTCTCTCAATGAGAGTTACAGTTCAGTTTCTAACATCTGGTATCAGAGCCGTGTTGTCTTGTAGCCTAAACATCTCCTGCTCATCTCCCTCCCTAGCCTCTCAGTCAGCAGCAGGAACATCTGTTGTCCCTGCACATCTTCCTTCCCCTGCTCAGAGCAGCAGCAGCTCGTCAGGGGCAGCCTCTTCCCCACGCAGCAGCCCCCTAGTGGCGTGCCATGTCCGCAGAACATTCTCGGCGTTCGGTCGCCTCGAGCGAGCGACTTCGGCAGGAGGCCAAGCTCGCCGCGGCAGAGGAGCGCGAGCGTGCAGCAGCAGCAGCCGCTGCGGTGGCGGCGAGGGCGTCAAGGCTGGCAGCGGCGGAGCTGGCAGCAGCAAGGGCGGAGGCGGCGGCAGTGGCGGCGGCGGATGCAGCGCGTGCGGCCGCGGCAGACCTTGAGGCTCTGCGTGGTGGCAGCGTTGGCGGCTCTGTTGCTGATGGCAACATCGACGAAGAGCTCAGGGAGCTAGAGGCGGTGCGGGAGCAGGAGGCAGCGCAGGAGCGGGCGGCGCGGTGGGTGGCTGCGCACCCCCACGGGCGTGGTGGCGGCAGCCCAGACGGGCGTGGACGCGCGGGCAGCGTTTCTGGAGGGGACGCGTGCGGCGGTCGCACTCCTAGTGGTGGTCGGGTCGACGGAGGTCGTGGCTCTCACAGGCAGCGCGACTCTCCCTCCCCGGACCGGCGCTGTGGACACCACGGGGTCCAGGCTATCATCAGGGAAGTCGGTCCCGGTGGCGGGTGGCCTACCCTCACCAAGACCAACTACGTCGAGTGGGCTGCGGTGATGAGGGTGAGGCTCCAGGTGCGGCACATGTGGGATGCAGTCCGGTACGGCGATGTTGACTACGACGACGATCGACGGGCACTGGATGCCCTCATTGCCGCTGTCCCGCCTGAGATGCAGTTCACGCTTTCCAAGAAGCGGACAGCCAAGGAAGCCTAGGACGCCATTGCTGCGGCACGCATCGGCAGCGACCGTGCCCGTAGGTCCACACTGCAGGCATTTCGCAAGGAGTGGGAGAACCTGGCCTTCAAACCAGGTGAGGACCTTGATGATTTTGCTTTTCGTCTCAACACTTTGCTGCACAAGATGGTGCAGTTCGGCGATGACACCTACGACGAGGAGAGAGCTGTAGAGAAGCTCCTCCGCTGCGTCCCCGAGAGGTACAAGCAGATTGCTCGCTCGGTCGAGTCAATGTTGGACCTCTCCACGATGTCGATCGAAGAGGCGATAGGTCGCCTCAAGGTCGTCGACAACAACGAGCCACGGCCTCACTCGGGGCCTATCACCATCGGCGGGAAGCTTCATCTCACTCGGGAGCAGTGGGAGGCTTGCCAGCGTGACGAGAAGAAGGGGGAGTATTCCTCCTCGACAGGCGGCCATAGGCGTGGCAAGCCGGGCAAGCCCCGTGGAGGCACTCAGGGCGGAGGCGCCCAGGGCGGCGCCACCAGCAAACGAAAGCCGGCACGAGACGACATCTGCCACAACTGTGGTAAGACTGGCCATTGGGCTAGGGAGTGTCGGCAGCCACGACGCGGCCAGGCTCAGGCTCAGGCTCAGGCCCACGTCGCACGTGTGGAGGAGGAGCCAGCTCTGCTTCTGGCACACGCGAGCATCGAGCTACCTCCAGCAGCAACAGCTCTTCTCCACATCGACGAGTCAAAGGCAAGCGCCTTCCTCGGCGATGGCTTCAACGACGACAAGTGTGACGGGTGGTGCCTCGACACCGGCGCCACCCATCACATGACCGGACGGCAGGAGTACTTCTCCGACCTTGACACGAGCATCCGAGGCTCTGTCAAGTTTGGGGACGCCTCCGGGGTGGAGATCAAGGGTGTCGGCTCCATTCTTTTCACCGCCAAGTCCGGTGAGCATAGGCTCCTCACCGGAGTCTACTATATCCCCGCGTTGAGGAACTCCATCATCAGCTTGGGACAGCTGGACAAGAACGGCTCGCGCATGGAGATTGACAATGGCCTCCTACGGGTCTGGGACCCCCGGGGCCGTCTTCTCGCCAAGGTAAAGAGGGGGAGCAACCACCTCTACATCCTTCACATCGAGGTAGCACAGCCACTCTGTCTTGCAGCAAGACGGGACGACGACGCGTGGAGGTGGCACGAGCGTTTTGGGCACCTCAATTTTGAGGCCCTGAAGCAACTCGGTGTCAAGGAGATGGTACGAGATCTGCCGCACATCGACCACGTGGAGCAGTTATGCGACGTCTGCGTGCTGACGAAGCAGAGACGGTTTCCCTTCCCTCAGCAGACGAGCTTCCGAGCCAAGGAGCGGCTCGAACTCGTGCACGGGGACTTGTGTGGCCCGGTGACTCCGGCCACACCAGGAGGACGGCGCTACTTCCTGCTGCTCGTCGATGACCTCTCCCGCTACATGTGGGTGATGGTCCTCGGTAGCAAGGGAGAGGCTGCAGACGCCATCAGGCGTGCGCAGGCTGCTGCAGAGGCGTAGTGCGGCCGCAAGCTGCGCGTGCTACGCACAGACAATGGCGGCGAGTTCACGGCGGCTGAATTCGCGGCGTACTGCGCGGATGAGGGCATTCAGCGCCACTACTCCGCGCCGTACAGTCCACAGCAGAATGGCGTCGTCGAGCGGCGCAACCAGACGGTTGTGGGGATGGCTCGGGCCCTCCTCAAGCAGAGGGGGATGCCGGCTGTCTTCTGGGGAGAGGCGGTGGTGACCGCTGTCTACATCCTCAACCGTTCACCCACCAAGGCTCTTGATGGTAAGACGCCGTACGAGGCTTGGCACGGGCGCAAGCCGACGGTCTTCCACCTGCGGACTTTCGGCTGTCTCGCGTTCGCCAAGGAGCTCGGCCACATCGGCAAGCTCGACGACAGGAGCACTCCAGGAGTGTTCATTGGCTACGCGGAGGGCTCGAAGGCCTATCGCATTCTCGACCCGAAGACACAATGTGTGCGCACGGCGCGCGACGTAGTGTTCGACGAAGGGCAAGGATGGGCATGGGACAAGGCGGTGGATGACGGCTCGACTCCGACGTACGACTTCACCATCGAGTATGTTCACTTCGAGGGAGCTAGGGGAGCAGGCAGCTCCCCCTCACCAAGCGTTCCCGAGCCTCCACCGACTCCAGCGCTCACTACAGCGACTAGCTCTTCGTCGACACTGCCACAACCGGCGTCCCCGCGCACTCCAGCACCGACAGCCACTCCGTCGGGCACGTCTACTCCAACACAAGCTCATGTCGAGCAAAGCCCGGTGGAGTTTGCTACTCCGCTCTCCCGCGACGAGGAGCGTATCGACGCGTACCACGACAGCGAGCCGTTGCGGTATCGTACGATGGAAGACATCCTCGGCGATCAACCAGTGCCGGGACCGGCGCTTCGTGACCTAAAGGCACAGTTGCACCTTGCGTGCGATGATGGTGAACCTCAGTCTTTTGCAGAGGCCGAGAGAGACGGCGCATGGCGTGCCGCGATGCAGTCGGAGATGGACGCCGTTGCGGAGAACCGCACTTGGGAGGTTGCTGACCTTCCTCGTGGGCAACGTGCGATCACCCTTAAATGGGTCTTCAAGCTGAAGAGGGATGAAGCTGGTGCCATCGTCAAGCACAAGGCCCGCTTGGTAGCTCGTGGCTTCGTGCAGCAGGAGGGGATCGACTTCGACGATGCCTTCGCCCCCGTAGCACGGATGGAGTCCGTGCGACTTCTTCTTGCACTAGCTGCCCAAGAGGGCTGGTGCGTCCATCACATGGACGTCAAGTCGGCGTTCCTCAACGGCGACTTGAAGGAGGAGGTTTACGTGCACCAGCCGCCGGGATTTGTGATCCCCGGCAAGGAGGACAAGGTGCTGCGTTTGCGCAAGGCTCTCTACGGCTTGCGGCAAGCACCGAGGGCGTGGAACGCCAAACTGGACTCCACGCTAAAGGGGATGGGCTTTGAGCAAAGCCCGCACGAGGCGGCCATCTACCGGCGGGGCAATGGAGGCAATGCCCTGCTGGTGGGTGTCTACGTCGACGACTTGGTGATCACCGGCACCAAGGATGCGGAGGTGGCGGCATTCAAGGAAGACATGAAGGCCACTTTCCAAATGAGCGACCTGGGGCCTCTCTCCTTCTACTTGGGGATCGAGGTGCACCAGGATGACTCCGGGATCACGCTTCGACAGACCGCCTACGCCAAGCGCATCGTTGAGTTGGCCGGGCTCACCGACTGCAACCCAGCACTCACTCCGATGGAGGAGAAGTTGAAGTTGAGTCGCCACAGCACGGCAAAGGAGGTGGATGCCACACAGTACCGGCGTCTTGTGGGGAGCCTCCGCTACCTCGCCCACACACGGCCGGACTTGGCATTCTCCGTTGGTTATGTTAGTCGGTTCATGCAGCGACCGACGACGGAGCACCAGCAAGCTGTGAAGAGGATCATCCGCTATGTTGCGGGGACTCTCGACCACGGTATCTACTACCCGAGGTGTCGTGGAGAGGCACACTTCATCGGGTACAGCGACAGCGACCACGCCGGCGACATCGACACTAGCAAGAGCACCAGCGGGATACTCTTCTTCCTCGGCAAGTGTCTTGTTAGTTGGCAGTCAGTCAAGCAACCGGTGGTTGCTATGTCCAGCTGCGAGGCCGAGTACGTCGCGGCTTCCACCGTCTCGACTCAGGCGCTCTGGCTTGCTCGGCTGCTTGGTGACCTTCTCGGCAGAGACACTGAAGCAGTGGAACTTCGAGTGGACAGCATGTCCGCTTTGGCTCTAGCAAAGAACCCCGTTTTCCACGAACGGAGTAGGCACATCCGGGTGAGGTACCACTTAATCCGTGACTGCCTGAAGGAAGGAAGCATCAAGGCAAGCTACATCAACACCAATGACCAGCTTGCGGATCTGCTCACCAAGCCCCTTGGGAGGATCAAGTTCCTTGAACTCTGCTCCAGGATTGGGATGGTTCAACCTCCTCACAAGACAACGCACAAGACTTAGGGGGAGAATGATGGAATAAGTCTTGTACTGTTTGGTCTTGGTCTTTGTTTGACTGCTGGTCCTGTCCAGGACAGCATATTAGTCCTTGTATAGGACAGCATCTTGGTCCTATATAGGACAGTAGTTAGGACAGCATCTAGGACTGCATTAGATCATCTAGGCTGCACTTGCTTTATGCTTTTAGACTAGCATCTTAGACCAGCATATTAGCATATGCTGGCCCTTGGCCAGCTATAAATATGTATCCACAACCCCTTGGGTTGGTATGGCATTGTGTGAGTTGTGTGAGAAATAAACCAGAAAATTGCCCCATCTCCTAGTGTCATCCTCTCTCAATGAGAGTTACAGTTCAGTTTCTAACAGTTAATGTTATTTCTTCCCTCGTGCTCTCACATGTTTTCATTTCATAAATGTGATGGATATTTCCCGTTCGTCCCATTTATTTTATATATTTGTTATATAGTTATGTAGGTTTACTTATTCAACTATGTTTCTCAGTTGATTAATGGATTACTTTGGAGATTCATATACAACTATTTTGCCTATAAATAGTACATTCATGGATTGGCTGCTCGAGGAGTGCACTATTTGCATCGACCTGGACCACTGCTCCAGGATTTGGGATTTATGGCCCTTCCAGTACGTCGATTATCCTTTTTGTATTTTATTTCGTTCATAAGATATATTATTTGATATGAAACTCAAGACATCCATGTGGTATTATTGTAAATTCTAGGAGCTTGGGAAAGAAAAAGGATATCTTAGTGAGAGCATATTTTCTTCCATCTTCATCTCCTTTGTGTTGGTAATAATTCTTCATTGTTTTACTTAGTTTGATTCATAGTTTGTTATGTAAAACTAATCTTTGTATTTTCATTGTAGAAGTAATCTTCCAATGTTATATGTAGTTTGATACCTGTTAATCTGTTATCCTCCTTATATGCATCCATTTGTGTTTTTTTTGTTGTTCTTGTCCCAGTAGGGCTGTAAAGCCAAAAATGTGGACATGTTGTCTGAGCCAAAAAGTCATGTTTCTTTCAAATGAAACCTGATTATACTCCATTGATATTGTGCTCTAGTATGATATTAGGTAGCTTGTGTTGCAAACTGCATTGGAATTTTTTACTGTTCAGATGTTTCTTGAATTTGGTATATTTAACTCATGCAATCGCAAAAACAAATGTTTGTTGATAAAATCATAAACATTGATGTTATCCTTTTTATATGTTTGGCATGCCTTATTAGTGTGAGCGCTGTAGTTATTTATTTCAGAGCTGCATATCAGGCTTGATCTCCTAATATGACATTATGTTTATGTGCAGTGGACTTTTCATCCTTTCATTTATCACAGCAAACGTTTCTATACAGTGCTAATCTGGCGCAGGGTGCTTGCTTTTTTAGTTGTGAGTTCAGACTAAGTGTTCCACATTTGTTTCATCTGTATCTGTATATTTGCTATGCATACATCGAAAAGTCCTAACCATATATTGTTTGTCCAGGCTTCACAGTTTTTAAGGATTATTACATTCTATTCCACCCAGCTCCCAGGCCCAAACTACCATTGTCGTGAGGTAACCTTTGTTATTTGCTGTGCTCTGCATTACCACCCGTGATAACATTTATTTCAGTCATCTGAAGTCATTTAGTGTTGCTCTTGTAGGGCTCAGAACTGGCAACTCTTCCTCCACCTAATAGTATAATTGAAGTGCTCCTGATTAACTGTAAGTCTCTTTGGTGGTTTGACAGACTATTGAATTCTAACTGACCATTTGAAACTTTGAATTGCTGTTTACAGTTCCTCGTGGAGTACTGTTTGGTTGTGGTGATTTGATATTTTCGTCTCACATGATTTTCACTCTTGTTTTTGTTCGGACATACCATAAATATGGCTCAAAAAGGTAGTTCTCTGTTACTTTTATTTTTGAAGAGTTATCGCCGTGGTCACTCCTGAAGTGAGACTGAAATGGTGGACTTTTGATTACAGGTTTATTAAGTTTCTTGCCTGGATCATGGCTATAATTCAGAGTCTTCTTATAATTGCTTCTCGCAAGCATTACACTGTGGATGTTGTTGTTGCTTGGTATGTTAAACTTCTGTTTCATGCATCTGTCAGTTGTTAGTAGCCTCTCTTGACTGGTATTTCGGTATTTCCTTCCAGGTATACTGTAAACTTAGTGGTGTTCTTTGTCGACAACAAGCTCCCAGGTACTGTTTAATTTGACATTAACGCATCGCATTGAGGTGATCCATGCCAGACACTTTG
This sequence comes from Eleusine coracana subsp. coracana, assembly GCA_032690845.1. Classification (NCBI taxonomy): domain Eukaryota; kingdom Viridiplantae; phylum Streptophyta; class Magnoliopsida; order Poales; family Poaceae; genus Eleusine; species Eleusine coracana. The sequence continues at coordinate 6,043,615 of CM064426.1, forward strand.
TAACAGGACATGCTGGTATTTCTGCAGAAATGCCGGATAGGTCGAGTGGATCACCTTTGCTTCCGTTGAGTGCCAAAGAAAAAGATACCAGGTTGAAGGAGGACAGAGACAGCAAACTAAAGGATGAGTTCCATAAGCTGCTGAATGGGAACCATGGGGATCCTACTGATCGGGTAGCGTACTACCTCCGTTCTAAATTATATGACACTTTAGTCTTCTTAAATTTTCTCAAATTATAAGACACCCTCGCATCTCAATGCAACTTTCCATCTTTCCAATACATACTTATCTCTCCTGCTCGTTTTCTATCTGGCTATCTTTCCAATACATACATACCTATACCCACTGTAAAGTCAAAACGTCTTATAATTTCGAACAGAGGGAGTAGATCTTTTACAGACATGACTTGTTTAGTGCCTGATACTATAGTACAGAATTTGTTACCCGCCCTTTGTTTCCTCATAAAATACCTCGTCATCAGGGTCAGTTTTCGACGAAACCTCGTGGAATCTATTAGTATTACTTTAGTTGTTAAAGCTTGTTATAACCAAACATCGACTCTGTTGGCTCTTCCATCTAGGCATTCCTGTACGCGGTGTCCTGTCGGACCTCACTATTTTGCTGTTTACCTGACATGTCCGCTTCTGACTTTCAGCGACAGCGGGCGCAGATGAACGGGAAGCACGACGAGGACATCAATCACGCGCTCTCCGAGGCCACTGCCAACGGTACATGACCGTGGCATCTGCTTTTCACCGGGAGTTTTGTCCTTGGCGTCCGGAGGAGAATCCTCCGAGGGCAGACAAACTGCCGGGTCTATCTGCATGTTGAACTGAAGACATCCAAGATTGACGCCACTTCATTGATCAGCCTTTCGCGTGACGAAGAAGAACATTTTGGTGGCGTGGTGCAGATCTTCGGTACAGTTTTGGTTTATTTTCTCCATTGCAATGGCCTAGTTCAGGATGGCACTGAAATTTGATCTTGATGTACATATTGATCAGCTAAAGCTGTAGATTCTCTTTCGTATCCATCGTTGGTCTCCGAGTCTAACTGACTGGAGTCTTTGAATGGCTCTTGGTTGTTGCTTCGAGGCGACGCCTTCATGTTTGTTTCATGCTCTGGGAGAGCAAAGGATCTGTTGCCCTCCCGTATAAGAGCTGGTTTTAGCGTGCGACGCCGACACTAAACCTGTGAAAGCGGTGCCACGAGTGCCTCGAGCGCTCTCGGGTGCACAACAGTGGCTGACATGTGGGCCAGGTAGCAGTGGATCCACATGTCAGTTACTGTTAATGCTAATGTACAACTGCAGAGAATGTGGACTCAGGTCACAGGGCTATCGCGTTTGTCTCAATCTTAAACATCTTTGGTCGTAGCTAGCTCTACACGAAAATATCGGAATTGGGATTATCCCGACTGTCACCGCGACTCGTCAGGCAATAGTTAAAATGCAATACAGACGATTGATTGAGAATAAGCTTTGTTTGTTTTTCTTTGAGGATGCGGTCGATCTTGCCATCCGTCCAAATGGAAGAGTCCAAACAGGAGAAACAAGGAAGCTAGAATCACGAATCCTCTGGAGAACAGTAAAGTAATACTAGTTGTAATTAGGAAATGTCTAGATTCGTTCATTGTACCGGTAGGCCGTAGCAGCCCAACGTAGAAGTAGGGGTGGCAATAGGTAAAAACTCATCGGCTTTTAGTGTCTTATACCTATACCCACTGTAAATAATCAAATATATACCTATATCCATATCTGTGACGGGTTGAAGTTCATCCCATACTTATACTCGTCGAGTAATCGGGTATTTATGGGTTTTTCATACCCGTAATACTTGAAAAAATTCTTGATACTTTGATAAATTTAATCAATTTTGATGAGAATTTTTTTCTTAGCACATGCATAAAATAAGATTGTATGTTAGTCTAGTCTATTATGATAAAGTTAATAGAGGTAGAGTTATCAAAAAATAATAAATTCATATTATAAATTATAAATAACACATAAATATTGGATTTGTGGGTACACGGATATAGGTTTCTAGTTCTCATATCCAAACTCATGTATCCATCGAATGCAAGATTTAACCCATCTACATACCCATAGGTATAATTTATGTCCCATACTCACCCTCTAATAGGGGTTTTACCTATTGGATTTCGGATATCGAGTACCCATTACCATCCCTACGTGATTTGCAGTGCTGAAGATAACATCATTGTGCTACAGTACCTTCGTACCTGTAGAAATTCGAAATCAAACGCACGAATAGGTACTTTCAAATAGCGTTTATGATTTGTCGACATCGATTCGATCATGCATTTATACAATCGGGCCTACAAGCTTTAAAGTTCCCCGTGAATAAGATCAGGCCTAGAATCGTAGTACTAGTCAATTTATCGTGTGCCTCTGCAGCAAAGTTAACAACATGCACCCCGGATTCTGAAGCAGCGTCTCACCCAATCGAACAGCGTTCCGCGTCACTGTCCTAATCTCTTTGCACATCCAACACGCGAGTATCAACTAAATAACAACTAAACATACGAACGAACAATCCCCAGTCATTGCCTTCTTGGTCGAACGTCCAAGCATCTAACATCCAATTGTCAATCAAACACAGAACAATCACAACCCGATGTGTACAAATAACCTCAAGCATTTCACAATATTTTTTTTTCTTTCCAGCGACAGATCTGTGGCAGCAAATTTATCTACCGATCCTTAACAGGATCATGAGAACTCAAACAAAGGGTAAGTAGAAAGGAATATGAACAAAGTCACACCACACCAGCTGTCAAAATGATAGATGGTAAGAAAGATAGGAAACGACTACGCTAAATAATTCTTGTCTCCAGAAAATGGTAACAATAAACCCTACAAACAAATCATCGACTCTCTGCTTCCACCTCCATCTAGTACGCAAGCCGGCAGAAAAATGTTCATCTGGATTCCTTTCTTATGGGATCAGCAACCTTAATCTTTGAACTCTTTATTACCAAAGGAAAGGCATTCACCACAGACAAATGAAGATCATCATGCCACCACCACACTCTTCTTTTTCTTGTACCATCAAACTTTACTTCACAGCGTCCTGTTCTTCAGATTCGCTAGATCTTACCCACATGTTTGGAGTAATGGCTTTGAAGCTTTTACTGAGGGGCATGTGCACCGAATCTCAGCCCGGGACGTTGAAGTGAAACAGCCAGGAGATGACAAAGGCAAACACCATGCAGGCCAGAAGGAAGTTGAGAAACCGATGGCCTTGCCAAAACCTCCGGGTTTCAGCTTGTGGTGCTTGCACAGTAGCTGTGTTGTTTGTTTCACTCCACTGGTCACTGAGCTCTGGATCGCCTAAAACTACCACATTGCATGCCGTGGCGCTACATATTTCACAGATCCTAGACACAGAAACACAAAATTATTTCAATGCTGTCAAATTGTGAAAGTCATAAACAAAGCTTCGTATTTGTTGAAGATAATAGAGTTAAATAGTGAACGTTTCAACTTTTTTCTTGTTCACATAGCTGGTCTGAGGTCTTCAAGCAGAGACTCTGCTAGCCAGAAGAAATCTTAGGTTGTATCAAGTGAGGACTCAATGTTGTATGTTGTGACAAGGGTAAGAGCATCTCCCATCATTATGTAAAAAATTACTCCCTAAAGACAGGATTTAGGAGGTTTCTAAAACTATTGGAAGTAAAAAGAAGGCATGTCCTCCAACAACTCCCAATAATTCGTTTCTTAAAGATTAAAACCATGGAAATATGTCTTTAGGGAGTTCCAATCAGGTTGCCAAATATGGAGAGTGAAAGGCCTTGTTTTGGGAGTTGCTTAGGGATCTCATTTACAGAACGGTTGGAGGTTTGTTTTTTCAATCACTTCCTAAATCTTTGTTTAGGAACCTCATTTACATAATGGTTGGAGATGCTCTAATTGCTGAAACAATCCTGATTTTCTGAAATACGTTAATGCTCCATATGCACACAAAAATAATGCTTAGGCATCTCTGCATGATTTATCACGAGATCAACTTGATCTGCAAGTGTAAAAGACCTAGGATGCAATTTTTTTGAAAGAGTAGCTTGCAAGAATAAGAATAAACTTCTCCTAAACTTAATAAAAATTAGTAGGGGATTCCCCTGCTGTTCGTTCAAAAAAAAAAAAGACGAAAACAGGTGCTCTCTAGCTGTACTGTAGAGCGTGCATGCAGCACAAATGACCAATGTCTCTTTGAAGTTGAATTAAGTCCAAAAGCCAAATCTTATCCTGTTCAAGGTTTATATTCAGCAAGAATTTCAAACAACCCAGAAACAAATCACTGTAGAAATGTCCTTATTAGCAGCTTCACAGTACTTTCACATCATATGATGCATCAATTATTCCTAAACCCCAAATGAAATAAAATGTCGATTTGTTATCCTAAGCAATAAAAGTATTAGCTATATAACTCTATGAAAACACTAGCAATATACTGAACTCAGCTTTCTAATTAGTTTATAGTGTTTGGTATAAACACTATACTGTACAGAAGCAGCTAAACATTCTGCTCTAGAAATACCCCCCCCCCCCCCCCCCCCCCCCCCCTCCTCCCACAAATGGAAACACCTGCAACTGAGATGAAGTGCAAAACTTTATGGTTGCTGAGTGCTGACTACAATTTTATGAAAGCAAATACCATTAGTAGTGGGATGTGACATAACCATAACTACACTATCCCTACACCACCAAACAAAAACTCATGTCATGCCTACGTTAATCTATCAAAAACAGAATTAGTCAACCCAAGACTCCAGGAATCCCCCAGAAAAGAAAAAACAACACAACAATCTCAAAGAGCAAACAAATAATGCATAGAATCTGCAAAGTAGACTGAAAGAACAAATTCTAACTTTATCCTCTCCTACAATCTAATCCTTAGGGATTCCTACAAGCCTACTAATTAATCATTTGTTTTGCCTTTTGCCTCCCCATCTACTCCCTTTACCTTCCCCCCACCAAAAGAGAGTGAAAACAACTGCCACCTATTAAGATTCCTTAATCATGTGTCCATGCACTACTGAAATGTACGATTTTTCAGATAATATCTTCAACACTAAATCCTGCAAACCTTGTCTAGAATTCGTGGTAATGCCGACTCCACTGGACGAATTGCAGTTAAATTGCCAATTTTATATGACTTGACACGAAAGAGTAAGCACATTGCTCGCAGTGAAATAACAGAATTGGACTGAATCATTGAGTTCTACAAGCTGGAACTTACTTGTTGCCCCTGATCTTGAACCACGTATCGGCGCACTGCTTGTGGGCGTATGACAGGTCGCCCTTGCAGGAGCAGCCGAGCGTGATGCCGGCGCCGGACTCAGCCGCCGCGCTCTCCAGGCCGAGGTGGCAGATGCGGCAGTTCGTCTCGGCCTTCTCCGGGCTGGCCTTGATGATCTCGGCCAGCCCGGCCTCGAGGTCGATGTCGTCCAGCGAGCCCTCTGACACGCAGGACGACTTCCTGCAGTGCTCTCCGGCGAGCACGCTGTCGGCGTCAGCGTCGCAGGAGCTCGCGCGGGCGGAGGCGCACGGCGAGATGTAGTCCTCGTAGGCGGTGGAGGCTTGGCGTGAGTGCGCCGGGAACGACCGGTCCTCCGCGTCCGAGAAGTACTGGCTTTCTTCGTCGTCGTCCTCGTAGCCATCCGCGAACTCGCCCGGGCGCGGCCGCTCGCCGCGTTCGAGGTCCACCGCATCTGGGTCGATCACGAGCTGCTCTCCGCCGCCGCCCACCATTTTCCCTCCTCGAACGGGAATCTCTACTCCGACCTAAACATCAAGAAACGCGACCTAAACATCGACAGATCAATTCAGTGACTCCCAAATCAAAACCTCAACCAATAAAGATAGAAATTTACCAGTAAACTGGCGCCGCCGCCGCCGCCGCCGCTGAATCCCTCCTTCCTCGAAGAATCTAAGAACTGACGAGATGGACAAAATCAAGAAACAGAGGCAATGCGATCGCGAGAGGCGATCCAAATAGGGATGGAACCCACTAATGCAGCACCGGAGGGCTCCTGAGGTGGGGTTCCCGTGAGGTTTCTTGGTCCATGGCCGCAACGGGACAAGAGAAACCGGGGGAGAGAAAACGGATTGTGTGTGTGCTCCCCACACACACTGAGGAAAAGAGGAGTGAGAAAAGGAAAAGACGAGTCCCGTGCTTGTCGGGAGGAGAGAGAGCGAGGTAGAGAGAGGGTGGCTTCTCACTCAACTCATCTTATGGCCATGGACAAGAGTGCAGCACGCCAGCACAAGACTGCTTCTTGAATCTGTGGATGATGGGGTGGTGGAGTACAGTGGAGTTGGCAATTGAAGCTGCAGCCTACAGCCAACTTTTTTATTAGTTTTCTCTCTCTTTTCTCGAAAGAAAATAAATCATATTATTCTTTTGATGTCAATCTGGTATACAATACCAAGAAACGGAAAGCGTCATTATTTATCTCGTGTCCGTTGCTTGCAGATGTGGCTTATCCTCTACATGAGATCCATGGTTTATCAAAAGAGAAATGTTCATTACTCGAAAGAAAAAAAAACAGACAAACGTTTGCGTATACTGATCACAATTGATGATTCGTGCACTTATACCGGATTGCGCATCGGGGGAGCATGGAGCACGGGTTTACTATTGTTAGGTCAGACAAGGATGAGAGCGCCTACTGAAATCATGAGAAATAAGTTGTTAGTTTATCATGACTTCATCTCGCACGTATCGTTTCATGAGTTCAGTGAACCACCGGCTTATTTTTCATCTGACAAAACACCGTGACAGCTTTGGGTAAAAAAAAAATATGAGTAAACTATCTCAGCTTTGGTACGCATAGACAGCCAATTTTACCATCGTTCGTGCCTCCACTCCGGTTGTACAGATCTGTGCGATGGGAGACGTACTCTGCTTTTACAGTCTCACGCCTACAGCGTTTCACGAATAGAGCACACACCTTGTCTGTGAAGGTCGTGATGACGGCGCGTTCCTTCCGTCTCCAGCGCGACGGATCGTTCATGGATTCCTGATCTCGACATGATTTGACATGAGCTATTCTCGGCACGCTCTGAATCATTTTCACTGACTGAAATGTAGTACGAAGAAAAGACCCCACTCCACTGCAAGGAACCGTGGAAAATAAAATAAAAAAGAACTGGTTCACAGGATTGGAGCCAACTATTGTTTGTTTTTGTTATAAAATTTCCATAGAAAAATACGAGTAAACAGTCGCCTGTAAAATGTCAGTAAAGTCCGCAAAAAAAAAATGCATGCAGCCCACCACAAGTACTCGCCATGAATTTTATAGCAGCATAAATAATTGTGTCTGCCGGAGTCGCATTGCTCGTCACCGCTTCTCTGCGCCACACTACGCCGCAGAGATCATGCCCATAGATGCAGGAAAGGTAGGCAGCCATGATTTATCGGCAGCAGGCTTGCATCGCAACTGGCTCCGACCGGTCAAGATGCCACGCGGGGAGATGGCGAAGCATCGACAGCACACGTGTTGGCCTGCATTTGTCGGTTGATTGCCTTGTTTTCTGAACCCAGAAACAGTCGACCTTGCTAATCACGGAAAAAACATACTCATTGATTACTCTTGTCCATTCTTTGAAAGAAACTCTTGCTCTGGTTTTGGTTGAGCTTAATTAGGTGGAAAGTACAGCATGGCTTTTGTAGGGTTGGTGCTGCTAAGTATAGTAGGGTTAGCGACAGGTGAGAAAGTTTTTCCACCTAATGTACCAGCAGGTGAGTAAGAACTACTGAACTACTAGAAGCCATCAGCATCCTGGTGTCATGCTTGAAACAAGAGAGGTATTCCTATTTTCTTTGTTATCTGTTTCAGCCCCACTAATGTACCTGATTCTAATGGAATTGTGTCTTTCTGCAAGCAAAGCTAGTTAGCTGTCTCAGCCATCTGCAACAGTCCAGGTTTCCGAATAGGAGCATATGTCAGTTAGCTCGAAGATGCTTGCGCAAAACCAGGACGAGAGCTCAATGACATGGTGCCGTTGAGCACAACAGAGCTACAGAGGTTCGTAGCAGGAATGTAGGGAAATAATTGGGGTTGAAACGGCCGAAACGCAGTGTCATTGTGTCAACCACCACAAAGCATAAGCATGTTACGGCCTTTCTTTGTGTTGTTTTCGTGGGACCAGTGGATGGACGCATGGCCCACCAACCAGTGACCCTAAATAAGGGAAACTGAACCCGATGCTTGCTTGTAACGTCACCTCATTTGCATAAAAGATGTTGCCAAGATCTTTAGTGCAACTAAAGCAAACATGATACTGCCTGTCTTCGAAGCCCTGCCAAATAATGGCCAAGGGTTAGGTGTCAACCCTCACAATCTGTCATTAACAAATGAGTGAATTGCATAAAACTACAACTATTTGTCTCATTGTTGTAGAAAACTACAACTTTTGATTCCTATTTCACAAAATTACTACTACTTTGACCCCAAGTTGCAAAAAACTATAACTTTAACAAATTTCGTTCTGGAATGACTATGGATTCCACCTGTCGGTCTAATAGTGCCATTTCATTTCCTATGTCAGACGACATGTCATCATAATGATGTCAAAGATATAGAGCAGACATATCGTGTAGTTTTCTGCGCTGCCATGAACGTTAACGCCACGAGTATCAAGTGAGAAAGAGATGTCAATAGATATGATCGCCAATAAGTATTGCCCCATATGCTCGCTGGTCGAACAGGGGGTACACCAATCTTTTTACTCATGCTATTGGGTGAGGAGATGAGGAGCTGAGTACTGTAATTTGTTAGGCCAGGTCGATGTTTCGTCCCATCAAATCTCCATCATGATGACATGGCGTCTGATGTGGAAAACGAAATGACACTACTAGATTGACATGTAGGACTCATAATCACTCTAAAACAAAATTTATTAAAGTTGTAGTTTTCTGCAACTCAAAGTCAAAGTAGTTATAGTTTTGTGAAATACAAATCAAAAGTTGTAGTTTTCTACAACAATGGTACGAATAGTTGTAGTTTTGTGCAATTCACTCTTAACAAATTATCAGCACATACTGTACTGGCATGATAGCATCAGTTAGTCTCAAATTGCCTTTAAGTCACTACTCGAATCATTCTTTGCCAATCAGTTGCTTTTGGAGGCATGAGACCCACTCTTCGGTCTTGGTTAGTCCACCGGAAGCAGCTACGAGTTACTAATAACCGAGTACAGGTAGATTAGAGATGCATGGTTTTGGTTGCACAATACCTAAGATGCGGTGAAAGTAATCTAAAATAAGTAGGTGGTTTGGTTCGTTATCATACCCTAATCCTCTCTGCTTTCTCTGTTTGGTGAGATTTCTTCAGCATGAAATTTGATACTAGTGTACATTAAGCCCAGGGTACAGACCGCAGAGATCCCAAAAGCTCGTTGAATCTGACGACGTGTATTACTCCAGTCCGTGCGATAATGCAAGTAGTAAAACCGGCCATGAGACATTCGAATCTCCATAAATACAGACAGCAAACGTGGCAGGTTAATCAAGAAAAAGAAGGTCATGTACTGCATAGAGATAATGCAAGCACTTGCAGCTCATTTAGTGATGGCCGTATAGCTCAATCGACCGACAGAGATTGCTATGCACTTTGTTCAGAGAAAAAGATAGCTATGAGGCTGTAAATTGATGTTGCAGAATAATGCAAGTGTTGGCACTAATGGATGTGGCTGCAAGCGAAGGACGACAGATGCAGTGATGTCAGGTGATCAAATGAGATTACGTCTAAGCAAAACTTAATTGACTGCATTAACATGAATGCAAAGTGCAGCAACACAACTGCAGCTTGTATTTATGAACTCAATGCCATGGAGGATCAAACAGGAGTAACACTACGAAACACTGCAGCTTGTAGTAGAGAGATAGACAGGCATGCAGGGGGACACGAGAATCGCGAGCGGGATTATGCAGGTTCGTACCATACTCGCACGTTGCAGGTTAAGGAACAAGGGGGGACGGGTTATTAACGCCAAAGCCGGACCTGCATTCAACTGCACTGACAGCGTATCTCGTCACGATCACACAGAAATCTTCTACTATAGCGCTGTGTTTCATCCAGAGCTTGCACTTGCCGCCTTGCAAGTGCAGTGAAGCGCGTATAGGTTCTCTATATTTACACTGTCAGAAGTCGTTTTAGCTGATGCAGAAAATGTGTGTATGGGCAGTTCATGTTAGGACAAACAATAAGAAGATTCAGTGCTTGATGTATGACATGTATCCCATTTGGCATATGCACAGTGAACGGAGTAGCCGGTTCCATCAAAGAACACAGAGTTTGTAACAAGTCACAGCCAAGGCTGCTGTTGTAACGCGTAGTATTCAGCTGTCCTGGAATAAAGAAGATCATTGCCTCCTCCATGTATTGTGCTATACTAGTGTATTACTTACAATGGCCAATCGTTTAAAGTTCTTGTACTGTGTACTGCAGCTAAATTTCTACAGAAGTAAAGTTTTTTTTTTTTTGAAATGTACAGAAGTAAAAGAGCACTGGTAAAAATCACCAAACCGATTTGGTCCGATATTTATGGTTGAAGCAGATCACCTCATCTACGGCGTGATTCTACTCATTTATGCATGAAAATAATAAAAAAGAGAGGGGAAGAAAGACATTTCAATTATGCATGAAAATAAATAGTAAATAAATAAGATGCAATCTGGAGATGCGAGGAGTTGAAGCTACATCCCCAATTTCATAAATGATCTCATTATTTGTATATTTAAATTGATTAATAAATTTCCTCCAGTCCGGGTACTCTAGCGAGTTGATGAAGCGGGCCAATTATTTGTATATTTAAATTGATTAATGAATTTCCTCCAGTCCGGGTGCTCAGGGCAGCCCGACCCAAGACCACGGGGGCGTTCACGGGATGCCGAAGACTTGGAACGGAGGGCAGAAAACCCCTGCAGTCCTGCACGCATCGTGGCGCGCTTTCCTAGTCCCATATTTCATATTTTTTTTATGCAGAGAAAGAAAGAACATAAAGACAATCATGGAGATGCGAGGAGTCGAACCCCGTGCCTCTATCAAGCGTTTGATAATGCTCTACCAATTGAGCTACATCCCCAATTTTAGTTGTAATTTCTTTATAATTAAATTTATTATATGTTTCTCTCCAGTCCGGGGGATATTAGGATTTTGTAGTCGAGGGCGAGTTGATGAAACAGCCGTCTTGGGCCTAATCACGTGAGGAGAGGAAGCCTGTGCTCTGGGCGGCAGCGTGATCGATGAAGCCCGCCATAGGCCCAACAATCCAAAACGATTGTTCTTGTGTTGTGTACTGCATGAAAATAAATAATAAAAAGTGAAATCTGGAGATGTGAGGAATCGAACCCCGTGCCTCTATCAAGTCAAGAGTCTGATAATGCTCTACCAATTGAGCTACATCCCCGACTCTATTTATGTATTCAGTCTAATTAACCTTATAATAATAGTATGTTTACTCTTGATTAATTCCGTAAAATCTAGCGACTTGATGAAACGTCCATCTTGGGCCTAATTCCGCGAGGACAGCAAGCATGCACTATGGGCCGTGTCACCGATGACAACAAGCCGAAGGCCCAAAAATTCCAGACTTAAAGTGTTTCAGGCAGAGAAAGTCAAGGGCATCACTCGCAATATATGTTGATGAAATGAAGCACTAAAGTGTTTTATTTCATACTGAAGCAATGTATACATTCTACATATAAGCAGACGTCTATGTGGAAATCATATGTAACACGGAGCGCGCGCAGGACACTGCAGAATTATACGGGAAACGAAAGCACAATGTCACAACTCAGCACATCATTCACATGGGAGCCGCCGCCGCAGCCATCGGAGCCATTGCCACCGGAGCCGCGACCGGAGCGCCGAGCGGGGACATGCCACCACCGCCGAGCATCATACGGCGGTAGCCACTACTGACGACAGCATCAGCGTTCTCCATAATCTGCGCCGCATCGCACAGCGCGGGCAGCGACACGCCTTCGCCGGCGGCGAGGGTGGCGTAGAGGTCGACGATGTTGGGGCAGCCGTCTCGGCACGCCGGCGAGCAGAGCGCGCGGACGAGGCGGCGGTCCTCTCCAGCCACGGCGGGGAGGCCCAGCGCGGCGCGGTCGACGCCGCACGCGCGCACACAGGCGTCGGTCTCGACCCACGCGGAACCGGAGAGCCGGCCGCGCACGCGCAGTGGCGACGTCTGGCACTGAGCGAGCCCCTCGGGCGTGCGCTCCAGCACGCACCTCTTCCCGGTGGCCGACACCGCGAACGCGCACGCGTGCGGCGGCAGCGCCTCGCACACCAGCTCCGCACCTGCGTCATCACAAGTAAACAAAATTACATGTTGCATGAACGACATGAATATATAACTTGACAAAATGGAGAGCACCGGCGATGCGCGTACCACGACATGTCTGGACGGCGATGGTGAGGGCGAGGAGAACAATGGCAAGAGCGGCGGTGATGGAGGAAGCCATTGATGCTAAACGAATAACTGAACACAGGTTAGCCAAGAAGAGAAGTGTAGAGCTCGTGTTGTTTTGTAATGAATGATCATTGAAATGGTGATGAAAGAGGAGGAGATGAGTTCGTTTATATACGGCTTGTAGTGGCGTTGGCGTAGGAGTTGGGTGTCACGAGACACACGGAGACGACGCGGCACGTAACTCCCGGTCTGAACAGCAACACTGCCTGCCGTGCCTGCCCGGCCTCAGTGCCTGTGACCTGCAATGCACTTAGGTTTCTCAGATGCTTGGGGCAAAATTATTGCCTGGTTGTTTGTCGAAATTGCTGCACGCCGGCACTCCTCATCGTATCGTCCAGGCTCGTCGGAGAGGGACGTCTCGGTTCGTGCACGCGTCACAGGTGGTTTCATCCTGTCGCATCACAGGATTTGTTTAAAGGCTCCAAGCGAGCGAGCTTTGCAGTTTGTGATTTGAATTTGTCGTTGCTGTACAAGATTGATGGAAGATTCAGTCGTCAGTGATTACTTAAATCTTTATATGATCATGGTTCATGGAAGAACTCGGTCATCATCGTTGATTACTTATACTTAAATGAAGTAAAGACACGATCTGCAACAATCCCATAGAATAAAAAAAAAATGGATAACAAAACAACTGATGCTGAGGTAGCCGCTTCTCGTTGAAAGCAGTGGCGGCAGCTTAACTCAAATCCATGTTTGAGTTTCATCTGAAACCGTTTACATTGAGAAACCTAGTTTTATTTATCAACTTCAAAACTATGAGATAACATGATACTCTAAAAATAACAAAATGAATCCATCCTTTAAAAATGGCCTAAAAGTTCAACAATGCGGAACAAAGCAAAGTTTTGCTAATGAGCCTGCTTGTCAAATAGAGCCGGTTGACACAAACACCAACACTAAGACAAATGACCCAAACCATGCAGGTTCAGGCTTTGATAGGGCGTAACTAGAAGAAAAAAAAAACGTTTCACATTTCACAAGTGATATATCATCATGGATGATTGAATTATCAAACTGACTGTACATGTGTATTACAAAAATAATCATACATTACAGGCCACTGGTACATTCGCCAGAAACAATTTTGTCTTACATATATACTCTTTTCATTCTAAAATTATTGTCGTCATTGACCTTTTTTCATTAACTTTGATCATTCATCTTATTCAAAATATTTGTTCAAATATAAAAAATTATAAATTATATTTAAATTTTATCTAGTGATAAAACAATCATAAGAAAATATCTAACATTTTTTGAATTTTTTTGAATAAAACGAATAGTTAAAGATAACGAAAAAAAGTCGATGAGAACAGAGGGAGTAATATATAAGAGAATAAAAAGGAGAAAGTGCTAATAAAACTGAGCCAAATAGGACCGAGCATCAGTATCTGGGGTGCCCTGTGAGATCAAAAGGCTAGTGCAAGAATAGAGGAAATACATCACCGATGATCAATAAGTTTAACATCAGCAGCCAAAAGATTTTTCACAACGGGGAGCAATATGTTTTAGTAATTGATTAGCTAATCTAGAGCAGTGTGTACTAAGATATGAAATTATGCGTGCAGTGTGCTTGATTTGGTTCCCTGCATAACATGAACTGCTTGATGCTCTATTTTAATTTTCTTTTCTGAAATTACATCAGCGGGCGTGTAGCACGACATGGATCTCAGCAAGTAATGAGTTCTTCAGCACCTGTCAGGTTGCAGAAAGATAACGCAGTATTAATTGCATCATTGATGCATAACTTGGAACCGTAAAAAATCCACAAAACACTTGCACTTGTCATAATAAAATTAGCATGCTTTACAAATATGTAAATATGAACTTAAGAGCATCTCAGTATACGATCCCTAATGTTTTCTTCCCTAGAAAGGGTAATCTTCCCTCGAAGTGCAAGGATGATTATGGAGGTAATACATCACATATGCTCTCAAAAGTTAACATCAGCAGCAAAGTTGTTTTGTTTCACAAAGGAAAAGCTAACGCTATATGCTAACGCTAATTCATTTGTTTTCTCTGCGCAGCTAGTGTTGCCGCCACTTTCAGTTTACCTTCCTGAAAATGATCAAATCAATCGGGTATTGATCAAATCAATCGGGTATAGCGTGGCTGGGATCTCAGTAAGTTTTTGTCTTCTTCAGCACTTTTAAGAAGTTGCAGAAAAGACAACGCAGTAAACAGATACATCATCGATCTCGGACCCAAGGTCCGAAGCACAACCAATCTACAAAAAGAAAACAGATCAAGAAAAAAGGAGGAAGAACACGAGAGCATCTCAGACTACAATCCCCCATGGTTTCTTCACCGCGCAGCTCAAAGTGCAAGGATGAGTAAACTAGGATGTAACATCACCGATGCACCAAAGAAATCAAAGGCAAGTTTGAAAGGAAATCACGAAGCACGAAACCAATAACATATTAAAACAAAAAAGACAGGCCAGATCTAGGTATCAATTTCCCAGCGGGGTGGAGGATCCTCCGCCGGCGACAAGATGAACATAAAGATCGCGTCACGGCGAGCATCTGGGTCTACAGGTGAGGCTGTAGATCGACTATGATGGGGATGAGTCGGCGAGCGCGAGATATTAGCGTCAGCGCCACAGATCAACTCGAGGAGGTGGCGGCGCGGTTCCCGGACAGCCAGCTGGATCGACGGCCGCCGTCCACGAGAAAATACGATGGCAATAGGCGGCTTTGAGGTTTGTTCTGTACCAGAACCTAACCCTAACGGAGGGGTCGGTCGTGGCGGCGGCCTGATACGCCTGTAGATTTATGGTCTCCTGGGCTTATATTGGGTCAGTAGTTCCTTACAGGCCTTTTGGAAATTTAGATTGGGCCAGGTTAGCGTCGGCAAAACACGGCGCGTCTGGTTCATGGCAGATTGGCAATCGTGTTCAGAACGTCCTACACGCCAGTGTTCGGAACTCCGTTTCGAGTCGCCGCCAGATCGTGGTATTGAATCGCGACCATACCGCATATGGACGACATAATTTTCTCCACCAAAAAAAAAAAAAGAACGACATGAGGGTCACCCTGCGCTATATTATATCCTCCCTTCCATGGCCTTTCTTGTTCCCGCCCCTGGTGAGTGGTGACCTTGCCATTTCGAGGCATAAAACGGCGTCCAACCGCAGGTAAGTAGCCACAAAAACCGTCCTAAACCATGAGTTTGCCAAATCATCTATCAAAAGGATTGTAACATAGATCCAACATTATCAGAATGCACGGTTCGCATAAGTACAACCGATTGGTATGTCCTCTTCCACAGCAACCAGTAAAAACTTTGGTTGCGATTTACCTGCCGAACCCACAGTCCACAGCCCTGCGTCTGTGTAGCTTTTTATAAGTCTTCGTTAAGGATCATGGGTCATTCTATCGAGGTCTACCCAGAGGCACCAAAAAAAATGGCTACGCCGCCTTGACATGTACAGAAGGCACAGCCATTAAGTAGCTAGTATAAGGTATCAGAAATTCTCAGCCATAGGCCATCTATCTAAACGTGCGGGATGTTCCAAATACTGCAATTACTGCCGTGCTTCCTCTTCCTCTTCGTTATTTTCATCTGTTTGTGATGATAGCTTCACAATGTCTTCCACGAGGATCTTTCCTTCTGCAGGCATACAAACAGAATTTGATCCGAAGTCAATGAATCATTCAGAATCATTCATATTCTGTAGTGAACATAATGTCAATATCAGGGGGAACGGACCTTTGTCTTTAGAAAGGTTGCTGATAAGCTCTTGCACGCCTTCCTTCCCTATAGTGTCCTTGAGATAGGCCGCGGCTGCCGCCACCTCCTCAGGAGTTACCTTACCATCAAGGTCCCTGCAAATTAAATGCAAACTAGATAAGCATGCTGATGAATATGAGAGAAATGCTTAGTCAACGTGAGCAAAATTAGTTTCCTTCCCATACAAGATACACAGGTGCACTTTAGTCAGGAATGACTTTTCTGCTTGATGCAGAATACCTTTCTTAACATTCAGCTACTATATGAAACAACACAGCTATAACAGTGACGTCAAGGAAGTAACAGGTGATCACATCAGTGACACTGATATCGATTCAATGGGTATTGCTGGGTGAATCACGAAACGGGTGGCAAAGAACTGGGCTGCTCAAGAGCAACAGAGGTACAACCACAACTAAGAAGCAAACAATTTACGGCTCCATAAAACAGGGAATATACCAGCAATAAAACACACTACCCAACCGTCATGCAACATAAAAACATCATACATAGAAGTGACATGTACCTATCAAGCAGTTGCCAGCGGTTTCCAATTAGGGCATCCACATCATCGATCTCCTTTTCTAATTCATGAAGCATAGCATCAACCTGAATGCATCAAAGTAGGATGTGATTCATCAGAATAGACAAACCCCAAAATTAATGTCAAAAAGATGTGTGTATCACCAATATCACTGGTTGCCCCTCCTAAATTAAAACCTTTGGTGCAGAAATAACTCATAGCAAGATAGCATTTAGTGCTGCTAGCAAGATAAGATGCTCCCAACATTTCAAATTACTGTATAATACCTATTTCATGTGAGTACACAGAATACATTGTAGATAGCAGAAAAAGGTGAGAGTAAATGACTAAGCAATACTATTTATAAATACAATGGAAATGTGTGCGTGAATAGTCAACGAGGATGTTAATTAATAAATGCTGGAGAGAAGCTAAGATACACGGGCAAAAAAATGGGAAAACTATCAACATTTCAAACTAAAGTAGTATGAGTTGAGCAAAGGACAGGGTAAACTGGTATAGTTCAATTCTAGACCCAACTGAATATGAGTTCAGCATCTTATATTCCTACTTAAGGACTAGCACCCAATCAATGGTTGTTCAGCAGTTTTGTTCTCAAGCATGCAGATGCCAACAACATATAGATAATACAACAGCGCCATATTTGATTACTACAGATATGCTCCCTCCAGTTTTTATTTGGTGATGCCAGGACAAAATTATTAGTTTAGTTTTTTGAACCAAGAAAGTTGTCACATAAGTAGGGATGAAAGCAAAAGTGATAATTATCGGTTTACCGATGCTCGTTTTCGCATTTTATCGGTTTATGTGACATAAGGCATCACTTAAAAACTGGAAAGAGTAAATATTATATGAGGTGGATTTAGGTATGCACCATTTTTGTTATGTATAACCTCTTTGTTAGCTATTAGTATAAAGTAAATAACTCTCATCAGAAAACAGTACATAAAGAGAATCAGCCAAATGTTTCTTTTCTGGTCATTTAAAATGTCAAAAGAAATGACCAAATCAGGCAGTTAGTTGCTACACGGTTAATACATTATCCATCTAAGTACCTATCGAGATATGAAAGGCCAATAATGATTAATATAAGCAATAAAAGGCCAAATTTACAAACATTTGATAAAACTGTCTGCAAGTCCAATAATGGTTTGCAGCTCTATCTAGCACTTCAGAACTAGTTAGACAGCAGGTAGTGGCACCTTAAACAACATATTGCGGGACTTGGTACATTTTAACTAGAGAGTGATCAACTACATAAAATGTGTTGTGAAGGTCTTCTTACCTTCTCAATTAGCGCTGATGAGACGTTCCCTTCTGAATCGTCCTCAGAGTCATGGCTTGACTCCTCTCTAGCTGCTATATATGCTCTTTTAGCTTCTTCTTCATCCTCTGTACCCTCCTTTTCGATCATGGAGTTATACAGCTCTATCTGCATTCAGTGATTCAGACAACTGAGTCCTATTACTACATGATATGCTACAAAAAGACAGGTGAAGAATAATATTGTTGCTCCAATCCCACTTCGCATTATACCTCCTTGTTGACAAGGCTCAGGAATTCTTGGCGCTCCTTGCTAACAGACTGCAATGGAAAAATGGAAGAGAAAAATAGGTCAGAGTGAGTATTCTGGTATTCTGGAATATATATACAGTAGAATACAGATATATTAGGATCATACAGAGGCAGATGCCAGCACGGCTAATGCGCGGCTGATATTGCAGAGCTTTTCCTTGTCATGATGTTTTGCTTTTCTCAGTTCTTCCTCTTCCCTAGCAGTAGCCTCAGTCATTTCCTTCAAAGCTACATCTTCTTCAGCGGCCTCCGGTTCCTTTTGCTTTGCCTTCTCCTCTCTTTTTGCTTTTTCTTCTTTCTCTTTCTTTCTCTCTTCCTCCTGAATGTTTTCCATATGCCAAAAAAAAAACATCAACAATAGCGTAGTATTCGGCATTGTCTTTTAAATAAAATAATTATGTCAGATGAAAAAAATATAAATGCTTTTCTTTGGAACTATATTGACTAATTCAAGTAAACGCATTAGCAGGTTCATTCAGTGAAGATTTTATATAAACCGCACTACAACATACATCAGATAACAGCACTCCACATTAAATCGAGTGCAAATCCTAAGAATTCATGTGAGTTTAAAGACTACACAATTTGGTAGCACAAACCATGTACCAGGACACCTTGATACAGGCAGGGACATCAAGACCAAGTTTCAGTTATAAACGCATATTCCAATTTCTATCCATCAAATATATTCCAGATTTACCATGACATAGTATAAAGCATGTGCTAAGACAAGACACGTTAATGGTTTGTTATAAATAGGGATTACCCAAATCCTTCTCGATTGGCTTCAAATTATCTGCCTTAAAGGGACCCCACAACAACAACAACAAAGCCTTAAAGGGATTTGCTTTATGCCATATAAAGCTTATATTCAAATCTATGATCAGAACCTTTCTATTTGGGCTCTTTCATCTGAAAACCAACTGAATGAGAAGATGAATCTTTTATAAACATCACCTTGATAATTTCTTCTTGCATCTCAAGGAATTCCAGTTTTCTCCTCCTCTCAGAAACTGAATCTTCAGATGGCAATACTGTTCCAACTGTATCCACAACTTCATCTGGTAGAGAAGATAGTGTTGCTACAACAGCCTCCTCAGGATTCAATTTCCCAGATACAGTAAACGTTCTGGCAGCATTACAATGTAAGAATGCGAGCACAAAGTCACAAACAGAAGTATTGTAAAAAGTGGGAAATGCCAACCAAATTACCTTGAAAGTATTAGAAGTGAAGATGGCATAGCGTGATTAAGTGAGAGATCCAGCCAGTTTCGGAGCTGAAAAAAAATGAAATTGTAATCAATTTTACTACTCTCTCCGTTCCAAATTATATGACACTTTAGCTTTCTCAAGTTTTCTCAAATTATAAGACACCCTCACATCCCAATGCACCTTTTCCTCTTCCCAATACATCTTTATCGCTATATCTCTCCTGGTTTTCTGTGTACCTACCTTTTTCACTTCTCCTTAATTCCCATGCCCGAAGCTAAAACATCTTATAATTTGGAACAGAGGGAGTAGCACAGTTTAACATGCATTTACATGGTATCAACATATTTTCTTATATATGCATATAAATTTGACTCAGAAGTCACAAGGACATTTACAATATTCTGTTAATTAAAATAGATACGATAGATCAAATGTTATTCATCAACCGTCAGACACATTTTGAGTATATCATACCTTCATATGTTATCAGTTCATTCAGTTGGCCGATATACATGAAACAGTTAGTGGTCAAATCTAAACAATGAAGGCAAAATTGCTGGTCGTTTTGAATAGAGTATGTTACAGATTTATAGTTAAGGTGCACCAGCATGTAATCCAACTTCGGATGTGTTAAATTCTAAACATAATCCTTCACTGTAACTTTCCTGGCACAAGAGTTAGGTTGCGGTTGTGTTAGGAAGACTAAATTTATCCTTGTTCAAGATGGCCTAAGACATCCGAAATAATCAATAATGGAAGAGTATCTGAGAGAATGTTACAAATCTGTCTCAAAAGATAAGATTTCTTGGCTTGCAGTACGAAAGGCTGAATGACTAAAATAACATGTATGAATGTAAATGAGTAACAAAATAAAACTCCAAGAATAAGTAACTCAGTAAACTACTCAACATTTGGGTACCATCAGAAAAATGAAAAACAACCTGCTGGCGCATCTCTTCTACTGAACGCAGACCTAAGTGACCACGCTCGCGGCAGGCTTGCCGAAGCTCCTCTTCAGAAAGAGACTCAACACCCTCAGCTTGAATCATCTTATCATCATTCTTAATGCTGAAAAAGTAAGTACCATTACCAAAACAAGCATATATTTTATTTAGCATTTTAAGAAAACAGTTCAAACTATTGTGAAGTTAACGCAAAAATAACAAGACAAAAATAAAGGGGGGGGGGGGGGCTTGGAAATAGGGGAAATAAAAAAATAACCAAGGCAATATATCATATAGACAACAAACCAAAGTCCTGAATCTAAAGTCTAAACTTCTAAAGATGTTATGAATATACACCAGCAAAGGCAGTGCAAATATAAGAAATTGAACATGATATTATGAGCTGTTGCAGAGTGTTTTTTGAGGGAATTACAGTAGGGGAAGCACCTACTGTGGTAGCTGATGCAGAGTGTTTACTTGAGCTTACTGCATGCATTTTAGTATTAGCAATCCAGCTAGAGTGTTTACTTGAGCTTACTGCATGCATTTTACTATTAGCAATCCTGCTAGATAAAGTTCCGTTTTGTGTTAACTGTCCTTGTATTTCGACCTAAACTACCAATAGATTTAAAGTTCCAAATTGATAATTGTCAAACAAGGTTTCCAAAAAGATATAAGTAGCCCCAAGTCACACCATCACTGTTTCATCTCTAAAATAGAACATTCTATCATATTGTCATCGAATAGCATCTGAGTTATACTCGAGTACTTACTCTTGCAGTTTTTTGCGAAGCATGAACCTCAAGTAATTGTCTGTGCCAAAAGGCTGGACACCCATATATTTGCACATACTTACCAAGCGTGGTCTGCAAGAAATGTCAATCAACTAAGTCACAAGTGCGATTATGATGATGATTTGCACAGATATTAAACAAATGCCTAACCTGCTCATGTTATCCAGGGTGAGCTCATCATTGAACAGCTTCGCAAAACTCAAGATTTCTTCGTTAGATACACGTTCACCTCTCCTAACCTGATCAGAATTTCCCGACAAAAAATAGTGTAAAGAGGTTTACAATGCATAACTATAACAATGAAAATGCAGCATACTGGGAACTTATACCTTGTTCAAAAATTCGTCCAGATCTTCAGCTGTCTGTTTCATTTCGCCACTACGTGATGTTTGAAGTTCCTTTGCCATTTCTTTTGCGGTGTCTTGCAAAAACTTCGCATACTCCATCCTTGCTTTCAGTTTTCTTTTTAAAGCTTCCTGTAGGAAAATGAAGTACATCCTTCATCAGCTTGCACTATGATAAAGTCTGTGGATTCATATCAACAGTACAAATAGCAACAGGAACCCATTTCAAACATGTGGTACTGAAAAGATAAATCTATTGCAGCATGGAAGACAAGAGGGTATGCCACCCGATCAAATTAATAAATGGATAATGCACATGGTATATTGAGTTAGTAACATACAAGTAGTAGTGTGCATGCACAACAGGTGACATTTAAACAGTATAATTTCATGCAGTAATAACTCACAAAACGTGTACCTCTTCTTTCATTTTGTCCTGGAAAGTTGACGGCAGCATGTTTGGAAACACCTTGAGGAACACCGGCAGTAAGAATTCCATGAATGGTACAATGATGAACACGGCGACTGGTACCAGCCTGAAGATATCAGCTGTTGTACGCGTCAACTGTTGTCGCTCTCTCCTTGAAAGGCTCTTCCCACCAGCAAGTTTCACCAGCAATCTTGATGAGATCCTAACATCTGCCCAGAGTAGCTTTATCCCTAACCAGTAATGCTGCAGTGTAGAAACAAATTCATCCTTCCAGTGCTTGAGCTTCACAGCCCAATCAGCCCTTACCAAACAAAGGGGAAAAAAAAGTTTAGATTTGTGAATTAATAAAGGGGTCAATCTTGTTATAACTATAAATTTAAGTCAAAAGAAATATAATCAGACCTGCTCATTGAGGCAACAGCTCTGAGAGCAGGACCAATACCCAGAATCCTTGCCCAAACTTTCTGTATAACTGATTGGCCAGCCTTCAGAGATTCTTGTACCTGCTTAGCTTTGGCTTTAGCTTTTGCCGAGCTTAGGCCTTCTACAGCCTGGTCACATTCTTCTGGGGATGCCTCCTTTTTCTTTTTTATCTGCTTCTGATCCTCACTCTGCTCATCATCCATCTCCATCTTAGGTTGCCTTGCGGTTGCAGTTGATGCTCTGCGGACTGACTGCAGCAAATATCTAGCTCCCAGAGGCAGCCCAAATTCATTCCTTCCAATTCCAGAGTGTGGAAGAGAAATCAAATGAGCTGGACGCTGAAATCCATTACCAAGACCTTGCAGATCCTTCTTGTTCAAATCCACACTACAATGCTCCTTCTCACATCTGGAACTCCCAGAAGCTTGCTCGAGGAATCGCTGCGCTGTCCTTGGCTCAACCTCCAAACCAGATCTCCCATGTAGGAAAGTAGAGAAGGAGGACGATGAGAGGATGGGTGTGTTAACATGATCCAAGAGAAACTTCCTTCTCCTAATGATTGCCCTTGAAGCCATCCGAGAGTTGAGTGCTTCTCACCTTTCACAAGGGGAAGGCCAAGCTCATGTGGAAACCTGGAGTAACACAATTGTTCAAACATATCATCATTACAAATTATCCACACAGAACGAGGGGGAAAACTAACTAATGATTCATTGGACTTGATACGCAATGTATGAATTTGATCCTTTTGCAACTACACTCAACAGAAAACCCGTTGAAATTGCTAAAACAGTACATCGTTGCTGCTAAATCTCCCACAAAAAAGCAAAATAATAATCATAGTTAATACATAACGTGCAAATCAACACTTAGCGTCCCACCACAGCACCGAATACACCTCCGTACACCCAAGATGGCGTTAAAACTAAACATCTCCACGGGAAATTTCCCCGAAAATTCACAAAACAACAGTTAGTAGCAAGAGACTTACGCTAAGCGATCCACTTCACAAAGCCATCACGAATTCGAAGTTGGGGAAAAAAACACTAAGCCAAGCCACCCAACAAATCGAGAAGCGACGCTCTCACGCAATGGAAGCAGAATGGGCAAATACATCAACCACCTGGGGCGTCAAAGGGGCGCCTGGTGCGAATCGCGAGAGCAGGCTGCGGGGACTCACCTTGCGAAGGTGGTGGGACGCGACGCGAAGCCGGCCGGCCGGTGGGCTCGCCGCCGTACTGCACGGGGAGGTCGCGGTGGGTAGGGTTTAGGGTTTTGAGGAAGTGGAAGGGGGGAGAGAGAGGGAAGAGAAGAGGAAGGAGGCCGGCGTGGGGAGAAAGAAGAAATGAATCAGCCGCGTTGCGGGGGTTCGGAGAGTAGAGGACGAACAGCGTTCAGCTGCTACTGTGCATTGGTGCGGGCTGTTTACGGGCTAGCTTCTGGCCGAACAGGTGTCTGAAGTTGGGCCACACCGAAATACGTCTCAGAGAAGTTTCATAGGCCCAATACAGTGCACGAATATGGTAGGAAACCGAGAGCGTGCATGACACTATGACAGTGACAGTACTATAGGATGATTTGTCGTCTGAAAAACTACAGAAGTATCGGGTGTTCAATGCATGTGTTATTACTGTAACCTACAGCCTGAAAACAGGGCATAAGACAATATTCATAAATATTCATCTGGATGTATACTGCACTTCTAAAAAACGAATTAAACTGGATGTGCCAAGAACATGAGACATTTTATAAACTATTTCCTCTGAAGCAGTGTCATTATGAATCATTTTGTACATCAAAATCTCCTTGTTCCTCCCATCCTCTCTTGGACCATTTTTTTTTTCTGAGGATTCACTTCTTGGTCCCCCAGCCCTCTCAAGACCTGCATGAGCTGTCAGCCTAGGAAAAATAATCGAAACTGTCTTGTCTCTGTCAGTTTGCTAGAACTCTCTCCGGGCGATCCCTTGCCATGTGGAGGAAGCTTCATCATCTCCGTCCATGTAGCAGCTATTAAAGCGCTGGCAGTATGTTTCAAGACTGAACATATCCCTTTTCAAGATGAAATCCATTATCACTTGATCCTTTCAACCCTTTTACATAGGCACCCGGGGATAGGATTCGAGTAGAAGTATTCCTCCTGCCTTGGACTTTCACCAGGTAATCTTTCGTACGGACCTCCAACTCTGTTTTCATGGTGCTGCCTCACTGCACTCTGAAACTCGCTCCACGTCATGGAACCTTCATCAAGCTTGTCGATTAGCTCCACAAACTTCAATCTACAAATAAAGTACAACCAAATTAGTTCACATAATAGAATCAAGATATGAGGTAGTGTTATTCCACAGAAATTTCACGGGATTTCTTATCAGAACGAGGAAGATGGTTTGAGACGATGAGAAACACACCTGTCAGGGTTTATGGTTTTTCTGAATCCTTCAAATCTTCTGTGACCCTGCACCGCCCTGGCCATGTTGCCGTCATACGTATACACAAACACATCGCTCTGCAGCGCCACGATGTAATCCACGGCGGCGAGCCTGTTCTGGTACAGCTCGAGCGGTTCCAGCTCGTCCACCGTGGCGAGGCTGTAGTGCGTGTAGATGCTCGGGTACTCTGCCTTGAGACCTTCCATGCTGCGGGCGCCGTAGATCTCGCCGGCGACGATGTAGATCTTGGTCGTGGAAGGGTAGCCCATGGCCTTGAGGAAGACGGCCGCCTCGCGTGGTGTCATGGGGCACCCGCCCTGCAACCGCTTCTCCTCACTGTTGATCTCCTTCTCCTTCCAGTGCCGCACCTTGAGTCGCATGTCCTTCAGCTCCTCGGCCTCGTGGAGCGTCAGGTTGTGGTTGCAGCCGGTGAAGGACAGCATGTCCTTCTCGTATCTGCAAAATACAAAATGGACAGGAAGATTAGTGATCTGAAATTGGTTTGATTGTGCTGAAATGTTCTCAGCTTTGATTACTGAACTGAACGCTATGACGCTCCGGTTACCTCAAGTGAAGTGCGATGTAATGGTTGGAACGTGTACCGGAGCGCTTTGTAGTTTGCTCGGCAACGAAGCCGTTGTAGAGAAGGGGCAAGGCCGTTGTTCACTATCCGTGAATCCGTGTGTGTAAACCGCACCACTTTGAACTTCTTCAGTATCCTTCCAAAGTCTCTGTAATATGAAGCCTGTAAAAACGGAGCTGACGATCGATCAACCATTCAGTATTCACAAGCCTGGATTTTTTTTTAAGCTGGTGCAGCAATCTTGTATAGTCAACAAGGTGGTTGACTCGTACCCTGGACCATGAAGTGGGTGCTCTCACATAAGGTTTTACCCTCTGGTAAGCCGGTGGTAGGGAATCTACAATCACAATGTCTTCCTTCAGAGTTTCCTTGAAGTGATCGACGTCGAATATGTCTTTGAAATCACTGTATCAAACAATTAATTGTCAGTCTTCTTGGCACTTGTTAGTTTTAACAGGATGGTTAATAGCAACAAGAGATACATGATTACTGACCTTGGATCAGTCCAGAATGACCGATGATCCAGTGTAGGGATCACCAGACACGCGTTCATGATCTTCGCCACTGCAACCATATCACTTATCTGTAAGAATAATTGTGGAGGAATTAATAAGAGTTAGATCAAAGGCATTGCCGTGATGTAGGGATTAATACAGGGCTGTACGTACTCCCATCCTCATCTGGTTTAGTCCACCATTTGCATCAACCAATATGTAGCCGACGGTTGAATTGTTTGTCCCTGCAGTGAGCAGCCATAAATGAGAAATGCAGCTGGAGATGAACTTTCCAAGAGTTGAAATGAAAAATGTACACAAGTGAATTACTGCGTTGATTTCTTGGCCGTTCAATGCACTGGCTGTAACCCTCACTGTCTGGTTTCAACCATATCTCAGGTGTCTGTCCATGATTTGAAAGGAAACTTCAGTGAAGTCAAGATTTAAAGAACAGTCAAGATGAGCAGCATGGCATCTGAATAAATGCATTGCCTATGAGTTATGAATCATGTGTGCAATTTTTGGGCTGGACATAAACACAAGATTGCTTTCTGACAGGCTCTTTGCCAGAGTACCAGTTCTTTCCTAAACCGAAGGTTGTTGTCCTTACCAGGACAGGAGACCACGTTTCTTCCTTCTTGTGGGGTTGGGGTTGTACTAAGTTTAAAACCAACCACTTGTAAGAGGAGGAAAGCTCTACGAATATTAGGTTATAGTTCAATTTCGTAAGAGGAGGAAGCTCTAGGAATATTGGGTTCTAGTTCAAATTCGTACAGATCAATTCCTGAAAAACTTTCGAAAAAAATTAGCAAGCATTGAGCAACCTGTTATAGGCAGAGAATGGTTCAGCAAATTGAATTGTCTCTCTCCACACAGAGTTGTGTCAAAATGCATTATTGATACAGTTAACAGTTTGTTGTGGCCTTAAGTGATTGACAATTACAACAGAAAGCAACCGCGGCGACACCAACCCACGCCACTACTAAGTTCATAAGTTTGCATCGTGTATGACAACTGGATGATAAATGGCTCAAAAGCGACTGGAGAAATGGAAAAACAGCTGCGCATTCCGCGTACAGAGACAAAGAAATGCCACGGAAAACAAGAATGCGTCTGTCATAAAAACAAAAATCAGAGCTCGTGGGCTCTCGGGATCACGTCATGTGCTCTGTTCTCTGGTTCCGGTGACTCGCGCTAGCAACAAATACCGGCGCGATCGTTGTCCTTTATCACCAATCAATCATTTCTCCTATACGCACCCTCCCTCCATCCCGCGACGGCACGGCATGATCCAAAAGCCTCCCTTTTCATTTCTTCTCGATCGATCAAAAGGCGAGGTGCTTTCCAGTGTTCAGGCTTTCCAGCGTTCCATCCGTTTCATAGAAAACGCAAACAAACGGTGCAGAGTGAGTTTCAAGCTTCCGCAAGAAAAAGCTTTTGTGAGCCTCAAATTTCTGTCGGTTGCTTGGCGGTGATCGGTGAGTTGAATTTCCCACTTTGAACCTATCTGAATCCAGTCCTGCGTGGCAACTACAGCTACACTAATGGCGTCGTATCCCGAAACGGGAACGATGGCCGACGGATCACAGAACGCAACAACGACTGTTTCGTCCTCCAAATGCACCAAGTAATGCACCAATAAATGCCCGCTTCTCCAAGTACTACGTGCACGAGAGGTTTCTTTTGCGAAGGGGGAAAAAATTGGTTGAGGGAGTAGTCACTAGTCAGTTAACGTAATGATCACTGTAATAAAACGGTTCGGCGGCGATTGATGATCGATGATCACCGACGGCGTGGGGAAGGAGGGAGGGATGGAGGGAGGGGAGGTGCAGGCACGTACCGGCGGGCGGCGCGCGCGAGCCTTCGGGTCCTCCTCCGTCCACGCCATGGCGTCGGCGGCGTCCACCCTCTGCAACAGCCTCGCGTTATCGTCATCGACGACGACGCCATCGCCGCCCGCGGCGGAGCCAGCGCCACCGCCGCCGCCTCCGCGGTGGGAGCCGAGGAACCCGACGACCGCGACGAGGCCGAGGAGGCAGAGCACGACGGCCCTCATCCAGGCCCACCGATCGTGCGAGCCCGCGGCGGCCCAGGCGCCGCCGCGCTTCCTCCTACTTGCAGCCGACTGGTGCTTCCCGCCGCAGGGCGTGTGGCCGTGGAGGGTCCCGCCCTCGTCGTCGTCGTCGGCGCCGGCGCCGGCGCCGGCGCAGCCGCCGCAGCAGGAGTCGGCGGCGTCGTGCGGGTAGGCGTCGCGCTCGATGTCGCTAAGCAGGCGCGGCCTGCGGTGGTGCGGGCCGGCCGAGTGGATGGGGCTGGTGGTGGTGGTGGTCGAGGAGGTGGTGGTGGTGGTGGCTGCCGTCGTCGCGGCCGCGGCCATGGCCCTGGGTGGGCGCCGCGCGACCGACGGCCTCGCTTAACCGCGCGCGGTCTTGGTTCACACGTACGCAACGCCGCCTAAGAATAGTTCTCCCTCCGTCGAGTTGGGCGGGCGCGGGTGAAGGGGAGAAAAGCCCGGGAAACAGCAACTGAATCACACTCGTTTTCACACTGCCCTGCCTTGCCCGGACTCGATCGATCGATCAATCACGGACCTGCCTCTCTGCCTGGCCCTGGCGAGAACCGCTCGCTCAAGCGTGCGTGCGCGGTTTTTATATGGGTTTCAGGCCGCGACGATGGCAGGAAGGCACGGAAAATTCGGCAGCGGCGGTGATACTCCGTCTTGTCAGCGAGAGTCGCCGTCGGCGTGAGTGACGCGCCGCACGGCACGTTTGGGGCGGCTCCGACCGTGTGTCACGTAGGACGCCAGCACGTGAAACGAAAACAAAGGGAACCGACGATCGGAGGGACAACGGACGGCTCCGATCGTCTGTATGCGCGCTATCTGTGGGGAGAAACTGAGCGTGCTGGTGCGCAGTGGCGTATCGTAGGAGACTAGGAGTAGTACATGGTAATCCGTGGCCGTAACGGATGGCTCGGACAAGCACCTTTATTTGCACAACGCAGCTCGCAGATGCGGAACGTTTCATATCCGTGGTCTGCCAAGAAGCGTGTAGAAGATTATTTACACATGTGATCTGTCTCCTTGTTTATGTTTGTATACTACTCTTTTGATGTGACCGTCAGATGGACGCTACTGCTTATACTGAACAGCGACGACAATGCTTGTGCTTCACTCGAGGCCCAACACTCCAACGAAGAAGAAATTAAAGGTGCTTTTGGAAACACACACCCGAGGCCGCCAGGGTTGAGACGTTCTAAATTTACCCGGGTCAAACCGTAAGCGTGTGAAACGTTCTGAAATTTCACAATTGAACTCGGTCACCCTAATGACGCATCATTCCTGACGTTCTGGAGATTTACTTGAGATTCATATGACACCCCGACTCAACTTTTACCTTTCTTGAGCAAACAATCGAGTGACAGACAAGAAATCAACACTCACGGAACCTCGTGTGGCCCCATACTCGATTCATTCGTGGACCATCGAACCTAGCTATGTAGAACACACGTATACAAGAAACCTTTTCGTCCCCTTTTTGATCACGAGGAAAAGGGACTAACAAATCAAGGTTTGGTTAGTGCCAATGGACCACTGCATGGTGGGCCTCAGCGAACTAAAACAAGTATACGTGTCTTCCATTGCTAGCTTCTACAGTAGTATAGTTCCAATTCTAAGTGGAGGTGGTCCTGCTCCCAGCTTGTGTTGTTGTAGTGCCGGGTACTGTGTCCATGCCCCGATTTGTAACTACGGTGTGATCCGTATTAGTGGTGACCAAGCGAGGCATCCTCCATTTGCATGATTGGTTTCGTGGAGAAATGGTGATCATTCATACCGTCCGGACCGTACAGGCCTTCGTTGTATGAAAATCTGAAGTCGTACGTTGAATTGCTGAAGGAACGAGGACTCGCACGAAGGCGGCAGTAATTGGGCATTTGTGACTTTGATAAGTACTCGTCTTATCAGAGTCTTCCTCCACCAATAACACATCGTGGATTATTAAGTGATACAGGTTGGTGACGACAAGGTTCAACAAGAAAAACTGAATACTTCTATATGTCAAATTCTTCTCAAGTATTGTAAACACCCAGTACAATGTGATGACGTATACAGAAGGCAGACAAGCTATACTGTCATTATCCAAGAGCGCCGAGCTAGCGCTTCTCTCGATCGTTTCGTCCCCGTCATAACGCCGCCGCCCGCCCTTGCCCGGCGCCGAGCCGCACGGACAAAATCGGCGTAGCTCTCATCACCGTAGCCCTCCCTCCCCATCAACCAGTGCCGTGTACCGAGTGACAATAATGACATCAGGTCAGCGGCGTATGTATGGGTCTATTATCCGATAATTTTTTTTCGCGATCGTGCCTGGGCACGTTATTATCCGATAATCCGCGGCGAAATTTGCATTTTCTGGCTGAATCGCACGACGCGTGTACAGCTTTCGTATGGCTCAGGCTCGCCGTGTTGGGTGGTGACCTTGTTTTTTTTTTTTTTGAAGGAAAACTGGGTGGTGACCTTGTTGATCGAGATGTTCAGGTTGGATACCGTCAACTCGTCGAGCCTTATCGAACAAGAACTGGACACGCATATACCGATCGGTCGTGGTCGCACGGGTTTGCAGTATTCGACAGCTGAAGCGCTGTACCATATAGCCACGGATCACACCGGTTTAAGGCATTTCGAAGGTGTAAGTCATCGTCTTCTCGGCAGGGATTTCGGAGGAAAGAAAGACATGGTCATCGGCACAGACGAAGAGATTAATTTATATTTTGAACGAATCAGGCGAAGAGATTTATGGCTGGATACATACGTGCGGGTATCGTTGTGTACAGTTCCTGCTTTCAGGGATCCAACACAGCCAGGCATCTCAAGCAAGCGTTTAGCGTGCTGGCCATTGGTCCATGGATTGATTTTCTCCGGCGACTGAGCAAAAATTAAACCCGGTAGTGATTTAGCACGCGTGGGGATGGAAGATGATGGTGGTGGGTCGTTGGGTCTGTTCAGGTATACGGGTCGCTCTCGGTCAGCCGGGCCACATCAGGTCGGTTGCCGGCGAGACGGGCCGGCGGCCGCCCGCGTGCGCCGGGATAAAGAAGAGGATCGAGAGCACGCGCTGCAAGCCTCCGGCTCAAGATTTCGCTCTTTTTCCCAACTACATGCACACTCAACATAAAAGGATCACTTATAATTAGTTAATTGCAGTAGTGTACACTGCACTCGCGGCACTAAACAAGGTTAGCACGTTACATTCACGCTAACGAATACGAACACCCTCTGCCTCTCTCCTTGGTGTGTTCACGACATCTTGAAGCTTTTCTTTATTCACGCCACCTTGAAGCCTTTTTCTCCTTGCCTGTATACATTTACAAATTATACAGCTGGACCTGTTTCTTCTAGGTGGGGCCTACCAAGGATTGAAATCCTGGATTATAGTGGAATTTTTTTTTTAATAAAATCGGACCGGGATCCCGAATTGCTACAGTAACTAGAGTCGAAATTTACTGGAATCCCGGAAGAGTCTCCCGATAAAATCGGCCCGGACCGAAATTCCCTTTCTACAGTCGTATGTTTGGGACAGGTAACCATGTCTTGGCATGACTTGCATTGCTAAATTACGAAGAAAATAAAAATGGAGCTTGTTTAGACACCGCAGCAAACCTGAAGGAATGATGATGATTAGAAAAAGTTTGTGGATATGCATGCGTCAACGGCGCTCTTGATCAAGCAAAGCAGGGGACACTTGGAAACGATTCTTTTTTCTTATCCTTGTGTGCATAACAATATTGCAAACAAAAGGAGCACTGACCAAGCAGCTCGATGAGGACCTGCTAACATCACTCTTAGTTCAGATAGCCGCATGGGCGACCGATCCAACTGTCATGCGCCATCACCAGACCACACGCACGTACTCTCAACAAGGCGACTGGCGCCTAAATTAATCTCAGCTGGCTTGATAATCGCCAGTGAGGAAGACACCACGAGTCCCATCCCGTTCGTTGGCGAGGCTTTTCTTTTGGCCCCATGTCCTTATTGGATCGTGTGCACATCCATACGTGTCATCCCGTGTGGGAGTGTTGGACGGCCAGGGGTCCGCGGCACTCCGGCGATCCCTTGATTGGTAGAAGAATCCAAGTGATTTCAGCGTGATGCAACCCACTACGCGCCAACCAGGAACGCCATGTCTGTTGCCTTTACGCACTCAGTTGAAGATGGCGAGACATGGACTGTGTGGACTGAAAGGTGTCAGACAGGTTTTGCCATTAGTTGAACTGGAGTAGTATCGACGACCCGTGGGCAAGAATTCAAAAACCGTTTGAACAGTTAAAATCGGACCACGGGGGTTTGGCGAAAATCGTAAAAACCAGAAAAACCAGTCGGCTAGCCGGTTTCTAATTCAAACGCTGCCGTTTGAATTAGAAACTGGCTAGCCGACCGGTTTTTCCGGTTAGCCGACCGGTTTCATCGGTTAGCCGCTTGTGAAGTTACAGAAACTGATATTGAAGAAAATAAATAAAAAATGAGATGAAAAATGGTGTAAAAATGATAAAATTTTTGGTATGAAGTGTGCTAAGTATTTGTAACAGGCTTACGCATATATTATCAATATATGATCCATAGAGCATTCATAATATAAACTTCACAAGGATTTAAACATAGTTTATACATGTCTATTTGAAGAGTATATAGTTAAATAAAACATAGTTTAGGTAGTAATACAAGTGATACAATGACCTTCTACACTCGAGACCATGTTATCTCATTCCAATTGTAACATGTCCGGTGCCTCTTTCCAATTGTAAAATGTCTGGTTGTACTCCTCGGTAGACATGATAGCAATACCACGTTCTCGCAACAAATTCGCCTTGTATTATTGCCAACCTAATTCAGTCTAATGTGAAGTTGTTTATCATTGTGAAAATATCTAGTTATAAAAGTCTAGATCTTGCCACTCATAGACCCATGTTGAAGGCCGTTCAAGACTTGCATCAGGAACCATGTAATAAAAATAACCAGATGTTGTGTCACTAGTTGGTGTAAATGAAGACTCACTTTTCTCGGGGGATAGGTAGGATCTGTGATGATGTTGCCTACCCTTGCCTCTGCCACGATCTGTAACGGTCATCCTTTATGATTATGGAGCGTCATGATCTTGATCTTGGATAGCATGTGTGAAGTCTTCTTTACCTATAAATGAAAGGTTGGAGTTAGTGATTAATCTTGTAAACTTAATAAATATTACAACAAGATATTTGATCTGTGAACTGAACAGTGGACGGTGGAACCGTCCTACCACCTACGTCACTCGCATCGTTATCTGAATCAGATTTAGAGCTACTATCGTTTGACTCTTGGTACGATGGAATCTTTCTTAGATCTTCACTAGCAGTAGACTCATCACTGGAAACTAATTGTGGATCAACAATTTTCTTTTTTTTTGAATTAGGTTTCCTTAAAACAGCTTTATATTTCCGCTTGCCTATATATGTATCTCTCACATATTCCTCTGCCCACTCAACAAGAGAAGTTGTGCCAATAATCCTTTGCAATTGCCTAGGATCATCTCCCTTAGTCACCAAGTGGGAAGGGAGAGGGGTGTCACTCTCAGTGTCTTGCTTATTAAGTACTGGATCGGTATTTGATCGACTATTCTCTATCCAATCTCGTATAGGATTTTAATCATTATACAAAGAAAGCTCCATAAGTTTATGGAATGGATCTTCGTCTGGTGGCTTGTATAATCCCGTTTCCCTCATGCGAATGCACAGGTTGTAGTTGACATACACCAACTTATTTAGTTTCTTATGAGACAACCTGTTACGCACCTTTGTGTGAACCAATATAAATATACTCCAATTACGTTCACATCCGCTTGACGAACAACATTGGGACATAAGATGTAGTGCAAGCTTTTGAAGATGTGGAGTGTCACCACCGAATATAGCCTCATTACACTGTATCATAAAGTGCACAAAAAATAAGTATGGGAAAAAGTAGGTATGAATTAGAAAGAAACACAAGTATCACCACGGAACGTACCAGGAGAAGTATTACTGTCATATGCCATCTTTGGAGTCAATTTAGTGGAAAAGGAATCACTCTTACGTCTGTAATTTTCAGCTTCTTGGAGTGCTGCTACACACGTGTTTGTGTCGGTCATCGTCTCAAATGCTCGTCGAAGGTTATGAAGGATGTTATTCGTCGTGCCATATGCATAATGAGTTCTTAGGTGCACCCTCGCAGCTGTTACAAAAAAATGATAATTGTAAGAGCAATGTTCACCAATTAGATGTATATGATAATGAAATAAATATTACCTGCATTAACATAAGCGTCACTTGTATTGTCACTCATCCTTGAATTTATCACCGCCATGTAGCGATCAAACTCAAGTCTATCATTATGAAATAGACTATCATATTCACTACGTAGCATATTGAACCTTAAAAGAACTTCACTCAAATTGAGAATCTTATCCTGGTCGGTGAATCAAAGAAATACATATAATAGTTGTACTGCATTGACCACATGGCTCATGTTCTCCCACCATAACAAGCTGGACAAGCAAGAATGAGCATACCTTCCCTCATCTATATTATTGAAACGACTCTCTAAAAATGATGGAGAGGCCACTCATGTCATGAATTTATCTCTTCTATAAAGCATGTTCTCTAGAAACATATAGTTCGTGCCAAATCATATAGCATTCCATCTCACTAACTCACCTTTAATAGCTGCTCGCATCATAATATGCAACTTGTTATGGTTGTAAAGCCACCGACATATCCTTCGAGCAGCCTCGATCATAGCTTTGTGCTCTGGAAATTCTCTAATAGACTTCAGCATCAAATTGATAGTGTGAGCCACATATGACTGCCACACAATCTGGTACTTGCGAAATATCATCTTGCAAGCCTTCTTATAGTTTGCTCCATTATCAGTTATTATCTGCACAAATTGTTCTGACCCTAGCTCTTTCACCATTTTGCTAATTTTCTACAAATAACAACATCGATTAATATCATCTATCATCAGTATGAAGTTATAACATTATGTACATATCGTATAAATGAAGTTTGCATTCTTGTTATGACCGGTGGCATCAATTGACTTGTGGAAAAATATGATCCCACTGTAATATATCATGAAGTTGATGACACTCATCCCTGTTGGTCCGTCTAAGAATCACATATTACAGTAATACCATGTGTAGGCCAATCTAACTTGAACTTTGCAAATTACTTTCTAATGTCTTCCTCATTTGCATCTAAATATGTACCATCTATTTTTCTACTCATTGGATTGGAAATGTCCTCACCTGTAAATTTAAAACTGAATGGTAAGTTATAAAATAATGAAATAAATTTACCCTATCTTATATGTTACAAACTAAATGGTAAGTTACAAAACAATGAAATAAACTTACTCTATCTTTGTGTCTCCTTCACAACGCTAGTGAAATAAGAACTATCAGCCTTTTTATCAGGAATGACTTCTGCTAGAAACTACTTAGACCAAGCCTTACCAATTGCCCGTCTTGCAAGTTTACTTTTCGTTATTCACGGTCCAGTGTCAATCCTTGTTTGCACCTCCTTTCCTTTTTCTTTTCGAGAGACGGACCTCTTCAACATCCCCATTAATCCACCACCTTGACTGCCCCTAGGTTGAGACGATCCTCCACCGTGCTCGTATTACCCACCTTGCTCACGTACTCGCCTCGCATATGCCTCCTTATCCCGTGACTCATACAAGGCACGCTGCAACTCCTCATCATCCTCATCATCCACATTCCCTTCAGCGGTAATTTTCTCTCTTCTCAACCTCTCTTGTTGCCTACTCTTCCTCTTATCAGCAGCTCTATCCAACTCACGCCAGAAATA
Organism: Eleusine coracana subsp. coracana; assembly: GCA_032690845.1. Lineage (NCBI taxonomy): Eukaryota > Viridiplantae > Streptophyta > Magnoliopsida > Poales > Poaceae > Eleusine > Eleusine coracana. Next base: position 6,079,503 of record CM064426.1, read on the forward strand.
ATCATGAACCTTCGTCGGAACAAGAGTGTAAGACACAATATTGCTTCCACATCCTACCAAGTGTTCCTTGAATCGAGTGGCACCGTCCCCCTTCTTTCATGTCTTGTAATACTTGCATGCAAAGCCTAGATATATGTTCTCCTCATGCTCCCAAACGATATCGCTTTGATTATGATCCATCATAGTCTCGAACTCTCGATTTACCCTGTGCATTGAAATGACATGTGAAACATCTAGTAAGAATTATCTTTTTTTAAGTATATAGCTAACTATATTGATTTATAAACAAAAAAAATACAAAAAAAAGGAAAACTTACCTGCGCGGCTACTGTGGCCGAGCCGGACGGTCGCCCGGCTAGCTGCCCCCTCCTGCTGGCTAACCGCCAGATGCGCGCGGCTAGCCGCCCCCGACGCTTGGCTAGTCGAGCGGCATCTGCTGCCGCCAGGCGCGCTACCGGCTAGCCGCCCCCGACTCCCGGCTAGCTGCTCCCGACACCCGGCTAGCCGTGCGCAGCGCCTGGTTAGCCGGACGAATCAACCGAGTGGCGTCGATTTGAGTAGAATCGAGGTGTTGGAGGTTTGGAGGCTTGGAGCTAGGTGCTGGACAAGGAGAGTGCATCTGGTGGCCGTGGACACCGGTGGAGAAGAGGATAAGGTGAGTTTTATATTTTTTTTTATTTTTTTGTTCCTTTTGATTTACAATATTTTTTCATCCCACAACCTACTTTTGTATAATTCTTTGACCATAATTCTTAGTTTTTTCTCTAGTTTTTTATCATATTTTTTAATACAAAAGTTTTCAAATTTTCAAAAATTTGAATTTCGTCCGGTCGAAAACCGGTTGTCCGGTGAAACCGGACCGGACCGATTTCACTGAAAACCGCGGTTTTTGTTCGGTTTCCGTCGGTTTTTGAATCCATGCCCGTGGGCCGCTATGCAAGACCGCGAGATTCAGAGGTTCCCACGACCAGCCCAGGCACGATGTAAACGGAGAGGCGATTTCTGCTAGGGATTTCCTAGGCCGTAGAAACAGATTGCACTGAAGATGAGCTCTCCCTTTCAGTCTTCAGTTCTGGCTCCTGGCATCTCAATAATCTTATCAGCAAATAATATCGACGTGATGTTCCGGAAATGACGGATCACGGGCAGAATGACACCCTTTATTCTCTGATACCCGCCATTGGAATGGGTTCATGCTCTGTACATGTGACATAGTACTATCTGTGTTGGTTTGTACCCGGTACCTACCAGGTGCGTGTTCGTGTCTGAGTGAGGAACTGTTGTTGCCGGCTTGCTCATTTCTTGTAGACATGACATGTAGCTGTATTGGTTTCTACCCGGCACCTACTGGCATGTTTGATATGCCACTGAGAAACTGACACCAAGGCGTATAATTTGCATCAATAAATCTCTGCACACTGCAATTCAATTAGGTGTACATGTTTCCTCCATGCCACATCAAGTAGATTGCATTGGTGAAGTGTCATCTTCAGCATAATGAGGATGTCAGTTCTCATACAATTCCCATAATATTGGTTTACTGGGCATATTCCTAAACGAGGCAAACAGCGAGATGTCATAACTCGAGGGAATAATAACAAAATCATGACAATAAGATTTAAAGTTCCTTCTTTCACTCCGGGTCGTTGTGCATGGGTTGGTTTCAGAAGCAGGCGTGTTATGCAAAAGCAACAAAAATCATTGAAGTTTTAGCAGTAAGGACAAGTTGATCAATACAGTATCGGATTTCTGCACTCTGAGATGAGCTTATTACCTCTTTGGACAGGGCGATCCACTCATTTTATTTTCTTCCTGAGGTCAGCATTCCGAATTTACAATCGATGCACAAGTAGCTGTCTCAGTAATCTGAGAACACCAATTTCCTTCATGAAAACTAGACCGGGAAATCAAGCAGAGGCTGGGGAATTGGGGGCGGCGCTGCGATAGGCGGGAAACGGTGTAAACGAGAGCATAAGGGAGTGGTGTCGGCGCGCGGAAGGTTCCTGGAGGTAGCAGAGGAATAACCTTGACCAAGCCAATGGGAGACACGGTGGATGCTAACTGTTCGCCCGGTTCGCCGCCGGCCAGCCGCCGCTCGCGCTCGTGGCCAGGGAATACCGCAGGGGAAGACCGCGCGGGGGAGCGGAACGGGACGCCCCGTGAGAGGGCGGGCTCTTTTGCGAAAGTTGCTCGCTGTGTTTTTTCCTGGACACACCTGGGCCGTGCAGGATCCATCTAACGGCTTGTGATGACCAATGACACGGAGAATAGTCGCGATCTCTGAATTTGACAAAACGAACTTATATACGGGTCCTTTCGAAAAAGTATACTGCCATCTTTTTGTGGGCCTGAATCCGAGCCGCGGAGGCCCGAGGGTCCGGGTGCTGAATCATCACGGGCTGAACCTTTTCCGTTGTTGGTAATCAGCCCACTTATACATGCATGCATTTTGAATTTATTTTTTTTGAGTCAGAGCCATTTTTTTCGTTAAGCCATCTTGCAACTTCTGAAGCTTTACTTGGGCCATGTCAATGGAACGATGCGTCAGTGCCACAAACTTATCATTGACTTCCTGCCAATAAGTGCGCGACCTTTCATCCTTTTGAACCATCATTGACTTCAAATAGGAACCAACAACAACTTCTTGTTTTTCAACAGCCGGTACACTGTCATACATTTGACAAACTGTTAGTAATGTTTCCGAGTAATAGCATACCTGGAGCGTTCAGATAAAAAGCATGACAACGTTGGCAATGCTAAACGTGTACGTACGTATTCCATATTCGCTAGTACATATCAGCTGTGATTTTCTGTATGCAGGGCAATAGAGAAACGAAGCCTTTGAGCCTACCAATGGGTACAAAGTGCTCAAAGCGTGTTCTCCAACTCCATCCAACAAAGAAACCTGAAGAGGGCGACGTGAGCACTGCTGGCCTGCAACTGTTCACGGCACCGTTCCAGCGAAATCCGGAGCCATCCGCCTACCCGCCGATGCGTGTCGCCATCAGCAGTCACGAGTTCGGGCGATAGCATCGTCGGATTAGGATCACTTATCTAATCCTCCTCGCTGTCCCCATCAAACGCCACCATCACGGCACGTCTGCATCGCCCCACCTACTCGCCCATTCGGGCCCCACGCTGTCAGCGGCACCGCGAAACCGCCGTGCCCGGTTCAACAGGCCGAAACCGCGCGCCTCGGCCGCCCATAGCTAGAGACCGACGGCGACGGCTTGACCACCAACCCGCCCGCCCGCCCCTTCACTTTGGACCGAGCCAGAGCAAGAGCCGAGCGGAGAGGAAGGAAGCCCGCCACCCCCACCCACCATGGCGACGACGAGGCCGGCGCGCAGCGACCCGCACCTGTCGCCGGAGGAGGCGGCGCGGGTGGAGGCCGAGGTGCGGGTCTACTTCGACAGCGTGGCGCCGAGGCGACCCGCCAAGCCGCCGCGCAGCGACCCGTCGGAGGACGCCGCCGCCGCGGAGGCCGGCGACGGGGGCGGCGACCTGCCGGAGCTCCGCAAGCTCCAGGACCTCGCCGCGGAGCCCCAGGTCAGCACCGTTTTCATTCGAATTCTCGGTGTTTGACGGTTGGAAATTCGATCGGTCGATGTGACGTGGCGCCTCTCCCGTGTGCAGAAGTTGGTGCTGGACGGAGCAGGGGATGTGGACGGCGGGGAGGAGTACGTCGAGACGCGCTACTACGATGGGCTCAACTGCATCGACAAGCAGCATCACACGGTAAGCTTTTGCCGTACCTTGTGGACGTGCTCTTTAGGGAAAGTTCTGTTTACCGGATTTGTAACACTTCGATGTGACATGTGCTGTTATCTAGCTACCCACGTACTTCGTGGCTACTAGGATTATCAAGTTGGCAACTGCAATCTGAAATTTGTGCTTTCTTTGGGTATCAACTAATCAAGTAGTAGCACCGTATTGCTTTTGTAATTTTTTTTTCATATTACGGTCTAATTATTTATATGGAATCTATCCACCGTGATAACCATATTAGAGAAAATAAGATTGTTCACATAAACCTTGATAAATATTGCCCCTACATAGCTTTTTATTTCGAGAACTATAAAATTTTTGTTAGTTCAACTGCCAAAAATAACTATAGTACACTGACCAGAGACCTATAGGATGTTTTGTATTTTAGCTGTTTTTCAGTTTTCAGGTACCTTTTTAGCTGTATTATAAGTATGGCTTAGCCTAATGAATATGAATACCAGGAGTATTTTTGACACAATGTGTGTTATGTATAATCTTTCAATGCATATGTGGCTTGTTCAACTAGTGATACATAATATGTTTACTTTGCCTGTCAAAATGTATTTGTATTGATTTTGTTATATTGATAAATACAATGATTCAACTTGTGCAACAATATTCACATGGGATTGCCAGATATTGTACAGTTTTCTATGTGTACATCGGGTTAAAGTTAAGTACTTAAATCTGTTGATGTATGCATGTTGCTAACTTAGTATCATGCGCCATCGAAAAAGGGTTTGCATCATATTGGTAAGATATGAGGAGCACGCAATAAAATGTGAAACCCGGCCAATAGCAGTATGATAACTCAATGATCATGTCTAGAGTCCCGACCTGATTTTCCCATGGTTTTACTGGATGAAACTTGAAAGAAAAAACTTTTTGTTGGAACCTTGTTCCCCATAAGTATCATCAGCAATTGTTAAACATTGTTATCTCACATGTATGTGTCAAACTTCACAATAGTGATTCTCTTTGCATAGTCAATCTTGATCGAAATAATCTTGATCATCAGTTTTCTAGTTTGTAATAGTCTACTAAAGGCTCTTAGCTCAAGTAGCATAATCATCCTCAGACGCTAGAGTGGCTGAGCTCGGATATCAAAACAGGCTTTAGGTACTTAGATCTTAGAAATTCTAAGGCCCTAGATCTGTTATGATAGAATACAGCTAGTTGATGGAGAGTAGCCATGGATTCAAAGCGACTATGTCTATGTGCTGTTCCGTTTTTCCATCTCTAGATGTGGGTAGTGAATTATTCGTGTTAATGTCGTGAGTCACGATGTGTATCCCCTAGATCACATTTTTCAATATACTGAATCCAGTCATTTTACTTCACAGACTGGTACAGGCTTCATCAAAGTTGAGAGACCCAACAGCAACTCCTTGAATGTGGCAACAGCCGGTTACTCATCTGCGAGCAATGTCCGCTGCATGAGTAACCCTGCAACAAATGATTGGATACCATCTTCTGAGACGGTATGAGCAACTAAAACATCGCCAATCAAGTTAGCACCAAGCTAAGCTACATCTTACTGATCTCTAACCTATTAAACTTGCAGATTATTCCAGCTTCGAACAAACCAAGCAGGAGCGACTCTTGAGCCCTGAGCTGGGCTTCCTTCATTGTTGCTGTCATGCTGTGTGTGAGTTGTAATAAATAGCAAATGATGCAACCACTCGTGTAAAATCAAGGAATAACAAACAAAGGTGGAAAGCGAAGACTGAAGGACGGGGTGGGCAGATGGCAGTGCTCCCAAGTCTGCAAGTACCAGTGCTATTATACCTGAACATGCTTACTGTTGGTGTACACTTGTACTTCTGTTCAGTGGTTCAGTTTGAAATTTTAGTCCAGAGTGAACGTAAAGATGCATTTCGATCACCAGATGTGTGTGTGTCGTCCAGTGACTGTCCTGAGTTTGGTAGGATCTTTTGCAAGATTATGCATAAGTGCCATGAATCAGTTGGCTTGTGGCACTAGTTTGAAATTGGAGTTTTGGCCAGAGGATGCACTGTACCATCAATTGTTTTTCGTTGAATTGGCCTTTCAACCTGTTTGGTATAGTCATAAACTGAATTTTGTGCAAGATGATGCAAACTGCACTGTATGGATCAGTTTCGGTTTTAATAGGGATGGCCACGGCCCCTTCCATGTCTTATAGATCCGACAGTCGATGGCAGCCCATATCATCCAGCCTCAAGCAAATCAACAGATCCATGATCCTTGTCGTCCACAAATCCATGATCGTCAGCCTGTCCTATGGCCGGCGCGGCGGCGGGCAGCCGTCGACACTCCCGTCACGCTGTGACGCCCACGAAAGGCAGGCACGCACCCCCTCGCCCATCGCCGCCGCCGCTCCGTCCTCGGCTGCGCAGCGTCCGCACGGTTATTTCGTCAGAACATCTCCCCTCTTTACCAGTGATTTCTCATCACTCTGCAGTTCCCTCGAGCTTACACAGATGAAACAATCAATTTTCCTTTTTTTATTCCGTTCTTGGTGATAAACAAATGAGAGCTAGTACACTTTGTGATTTTGCACAAAAGAATCTTAGTCTTCACATCAGTCAAAAACCAGGTCGCCCGTCGCGTAAGTGTTGTAGAAGATGGTGGCGCTGAAGTACAGCCCCGCCGTGAGGGTGAGGAAGGCTTGGAAGGAGCCTAGCCATTGGACGAAGTAGCCGGTCCCGATGGTGCTAACTATGGCTGCCACCGTTCCGATGCCGTTCGTCAGCCCTGTTCACACAGCGGAAGAGATGTCAGTGCAAGCCCAAGACGCACTGTGAACTGGAAGTACTATCTGGCGTCTACTGATGATCAAGTGACGAACATACCGTGCAGAGATCCTGCGTATTTGGGAGCAATGTCCTGTGAGATAGATAAAGGAAAAGCCGTCCAGTTAGATTCATTAAAGTATGCAGTTGCGATGGATGTGCATTCTAAGAAATAAACAAACGTTCTTGTTCAAATTGGTATGATCAGACTCTGTCGGAAACACTACCTGTACATTACAGAAGTAACCAGCTTGACTGAAGGAACTCAAGCTCAGGGCAAGAGTCATGAGAACCGCAGCAACTGATGGAGTTTGAGCAAATTTTAAGCAGAGCAGTGACACTCCTGGTCCAATAAAACCAATGGACTGCAGTAGAAAAAAAGGAAAGGAATCAGAATTGTGATGGCTCGCTTGAATCACTGTTCATGCGACCAGTCTATACAGTGAACAGGACAAATGTAATATAAGTGGCTGCCATTTACCTGCATAATTTTCCTAACTAGTGCGATTGAGAAACCAGATTTGATTAGGAAATCAGCAGAAGCCCCTGCAACATAACCGGACATAGCCATTACTGCCCAAGGTATGGCGCTGAACCATGCTGCTTGCTTTAAGTTGACATTATAAACCTGTGGCAGGATCATGGTCAGAATTTGAGTAGAGTTGTGTACAATATACCAGTTATAAGGTTTGACACAACATACCGTCTTGAAGTACACGGGCATCCATGATAGTAGAACAAAATAGCCCTGCAAGGTATTTTGAATTTGCAAGTGTTAAATATGTACACAATTTAAGCGAACCCAAATTCCAGTGCCAACACATGGTTCTGTTACTCTTTCAGCCTTACCCAGTTGTTGACCACATTGGCTACAATGATGGCCCAGAACTGCATCTTGGATAACAATTCCTTGAGGGTTGGGAATTTGTTGCCTTGGAGTTTTGATGCGCTTCTTCCCGATACGATGTATTGCAGCTCAGATTTGCTTATCGTATGGCTGTCAAGTGGATCACTTTCCACATTGAACAGCCATACAGCGAGCCATAAGTAACCAAGTGAGGCGAAGAAGGCAAATGTTCCGGTTAGGCCTATGTGTGACATGATGATCGGAGTTGACAGGAAGCTAACGACGTTTCCAAGATGGAATCCTCCCATAGAAATGCCAACAGCGGTAGCACGTTCTTGTGTTGGGAACCACCTGTTTCATTTTCAAGAAGTAAGATTGAATAATCCAAACTGGAATTTTGCTTAATGACATCAATTGAAGCAGCCTTTTCAGTTTCTAGACTATGTAAATCTAGAATTGGATATTAAAAAGGGACCTAGGCTAAAATACTAGAAATTATTGTAACCAAGTGAAGAGACTTCTATGTACTGCTGGAAAATAAATATCCCAGCTACACAGTTACTCCGTATTAGCTATAGCAGATACAGCTACTATAAGTTAAATCTCAACCCAATTGATCATTCCTTTTTGTTTCCTTTTTTCCCAGTCCTTTTAGGGTTCTGGATCAATGTTGCTTAAATCAGACTACTTAAAAACCAGATAGGTGGGATGATTTACTCACTTAGGCAAGAAGGTGCTCATCGTCGGAAATGCAACACCCTCTGCAAGGCCAAAGAGTGCACGCACAGCAAGCAACAACATAGTAGACCGGGATGCAGCCCAGGGAGTGAGGAAAGTAGCTAAGGACCATAGTGCAGCAGCACCTGCCATCACCTTCTTCCCACCATATCGGTCTGCCAAAGCTCCTCCAACCATGGATGAGAAGACATATCCCCACAAGAATGATGACTGCAGAAGTGGTGAGAAAATAGCCTCAAGTCAATCAATTTGTAGCAGTTAGTCCCATCAAAAAGAATTTGTAGCAGTTACTAGTCACTAGTGGAATTGGGCATTTAGTTCTCAGTTCTATCAATCCCTTTATTTTCAGGCAGAGAAAACTATATTTTTCTCTATTTTGTGATGGAAATAGCTGGTGAGTGACTCGAAAAAAATTAATATCAATAGAAATGTTTTTATATTCTTCAGGCTGTCAATACATGAGTAGATTGCAGCATATAGCACACCATCATCGTCAAAAATAAGGTTTGTTTATATTCTTATAATTATTCAATTGCATCTCAGGGCTATTGGCATTTTCTCTGGTCCTTACCAAAACGAAAATTAAACTCCATTAGCTCGGATATTTCAAATATTTAGTTACCAAAATTTAACATTGTCAATATCAAGGTTGGATTTTTTTTTATCACATTTTGAGTTGCAGTCCTACCTCCTGCATCATAAAAATTGCAATACTCTAATGAGGAGGATGCATCATGTCTGGTGATTCTGAATGCAAACAGCATCTTCCAATCTCAAAAGTCTCTTCTGGTGATCTGATGGTAACTTCTTGTTTCAGTCGGCCGGCATTCAGTGAGTGACAGCCTGGCTTCATCGCCCACTGTTCAATTTTTTGTGCTCCTAGTGCTTGAGTCGCTCTCCCACTTTGTCTGAAGTTGATGGCTTTTATGCGGCGTTGACTTTGTTAAGCTACGAAGTTATGGTTTGGGACTTTGGAGCCTTCTGTTAGCTCAGCGACAGAACAACTAGTTCTTGCTTAATTTCTGAGCAAAAGAAGCTTTCCTTTGCTTGCACTTTGTGCCAATGCGCGGAGATGAAAGAAAAAAAGGAAAAACAGAGAGACGAGAGACGAGAGAGAAGCATGTGATGTGTTTGGTGAATCATTGACGCGTGCTTACTTGGACGATGCCCAGGAAGGCGCTGGACCACCCGTACTGCGCGGCGAGCGGGACGACGGCGACGGACATGACGACGCGGTGGGCGTTGCAGATCAGCATCACGGCGGCCACGAGCGCCACCACCTTGGTCCGCTCCGGGAACGCCGACGCCGCCACCGGCGCCACGGCGGCGGCGGCGGCGGGCGGTGGACCGACGGCGTCCAGGCTCGCGCTGCACATGGCGACGACCCGCCGCCCGCCCCGCATGATGGTGATCCTCCCGCCATCGCCGAGGAACCCGCTGCTACTACTGGCGCGAGCAGTATCTGTACGGCCGTCTCCGCTGAACGCCGACGACGAGGAAGAGGCGGGTTGTATCGACAGCCTTCCTGGCGCGCCCGGGGCGGCCCACCCGAGTCTCGTGGATCTGTATTTGACCGGGCTCGCTCCCGGCTTCACGGACAGGCACGACCTGACCGACGCCATGATTCGAACTCGGTGATCCGAGTGCGCGGCAAGCTTGAGTGCCTCAGACGCGACAGGAACAGGCTCTCAGAGCGGCACGGGGATGGGACGTCGACGAGCTGAGCCCATGGCAATGGGGAGCAGCGAGCAGCCGCGTTTGATCGACGGTTGGTGGGTTAAATTAGGACTTGGGAGGAGGAAGGACCGGAGCAAGTTGGTGAGTAGGGGCAGGGGCTGTACTACGCTGTCTGTAGGGGAGAGTGGGTCAGGCTTAAGCGCTCGTGTTAAGCAAGGGGGCACAGGTAATTTACGAGTGGCGCGCGAGCCGATGCGGCGGCGCGCGATTGGTGGGCTCTCCGAACTCGGAAGGGGTCAAGTAGTATTTGCAGTCGTGGTAGCGCCGTCGCGTGACCGGTCGATGGCGGACGCTCTCTGCTCTAAATAACGGACGGCGCCGCAGCCGAGCAGCCCACCTACCCAGCCGCGACAAAGGAGAGACACGGCTCTGCTCTGTTCTGCAACTGCGACGATCGATCTTGGCTTTGTTGACGTTTCTGAGCGGTGTTTGGTGTGATCCGCGGCGTGCCATGCATGCGGAAGGTCGGTCCGGAGTTAGTTGCCGGGTGCCGGCACTTGGCAACCGTTCCGTTGTAGTACTAGTATGTGTTTGGTGCTACCAACTCCGTGACGCAGCCGGATATGTCAACTTGTGACGGCGTCATACAGGACTGTATCGAGCGCCTGGATACTGGTCGCACTTTTATGTTTCTCTTCTTTTGGCGTGTGCCAACCCGCCCCGACTATGGGCAACGGCCGGTCGTCACCTGTATTTTCCATGTTGCCGTAACGGCAGGTGCTACTATAATTCAAGACTTCAAGTACAACACCGTCAGCGCAGGCAGAAAGTCTTTTCAAACGCACAAACCTGAAGCACCAGGCTCCATCTTCCTGTCAAAGTTGGCAGGCCATCAGCAAATGAGCAAGACTGTCAAGGTCGTAAGTTTGGTGGTCATGGTTTTTGGTCAAAAGTCTTATGTACTCGTGCTCAATCCTAATGTCACTGCTAGTAGTACAAAAGGAAGAAAAAGAAAAGGACACAATCTCAACCGGACCGCAGCAGTAGGGGCATGTTTGGTTTTAGCCTGGGCGCTAGCTGCCTGACCAGGCAATGCATCGCAGCCCTATGCGCTTAAAATCGTGCGCCTGGGAGCGCTGACTGGGAGGACAAGAAGCAAACAGACCCTAGGTGTTGTTCACTACGCCCATGATTTTATTAGACTGGCTTGTTTGTGTAACTTGGCAGCGCAATGTCGAGTACATGTAACGGGAACGTGAACAATTATTGGATTTTTATTGATAAATAGCGTAGGCAGCACGTCAGGCTTAAATTATGAAGATGCACAGAGAATGGGTCCGCTTGGTTAAGGAACTGTGCAACCTACGATGGCCACAATCAAATTCAGCAGACAAACTTCACAGAAAAAAGTTCGTCTTACTAGCATCAGCTTAGCTTATGTGCATTAGCATTACTTATGCTTCTCTCCACAAACCTGTGTGTCGAACATTGAGCAGTTAAAAATCCTTTTTAATAGATAAAAGATAAAATACTAGGTACCCGAAGACGAGAGAGAGTGAGAGACGCTCTCAGACTGACTCTAATCAAAGATATGCAAATGCAAAAATAGATCACGAACTGCTACTGTGTATGTTTTTACGGTCTCCAACCGGGAGAGACAATCGGACATGCAAAATACATGCCTGGAGAGAAGATAGCTCATGCATCTTCTCAACCAACTAGAGGCTCCCACGTCATGAACAAGATCCCACCCTAGTGATTTGCCTCTCCAAATGCCTATTGCTGTTGGAGATCAAAGAAAATGCATCCCTTTGCTAGTCTGTACGCGGTAGTCAAATCATTGTCTGCCTTTTCAATTTGCAATAACCCATTGGAGTCAGTCTCAGCAGTACAGAATCAGGATGGATATGCAATTGAAGGAGTGAAGAACTGAACACCAGTAATGGTGCGTCAATTTCTGTATCGGGGCCGACACTTCAACTCTTGTCAATTGTGACTGTGACTGAGGGTGTGTTTGGCAGGGCTTATAAAATGGCTTATATAGTATGATAAGCCATAAACCCTGCTAAATAGCTATTTTACATAAGTACTTATTATAATATAAATCCTCATAAGTTATTTGCCTTTTTTAATTAGGATAGCAAAGCTAACAAACACTAGTTTTTTAGGTTTATAGACCATCTTCTCTAGAATAAGCCATGGATAAACTATTTTGTTAAACAATTTGAGAGCTTATATTATAATAAATATTTTTTATAGATAAATCAAAACATAAGCTATTTTTAGCATAGGTATAAACCCTACCAAACACGCACTGAATACAATGTCGCCACCGAACATAGTGGGCAGCATTGATGTTTTCTCTGATTCTTTTTTCTGAACGAATCGCTGAAATGAAAATGGATTGAGACGTTAAACTGCAACAAATGATCATTCCCGTATCCTGGCCACGATCAATCGACGAGAACTGAAAGCCCAATTTTATCAACTACGGCCCATGATGACATAATATCCTCTACTTCGCTTTGGATCATGGCCTGGGCTACTTCGACCCACTGAATGCTGCGAAGTGCAAAATCCTCCGAGAAGGCCAACAACTTCGTAGTATGCGCTACATAGTACAAAAAAAATCATTGGAGATGAATGACAACCCACGTACGTCCTCGGAAAATGATTCGAGAAACTCACACTGAGCTCAATCTTGCGTGGCTTCAAAGGAAAAACTGACGAACGTCCTAACATGTTCCCCTCATCCCCTGTAAGAAGGACCAGAAAAAAGGTGGCCTAACATGGAGCAGAACTTGCACAGCTCATTCCACCGGCATGATCAATTGTCACGTCAAGTTTATTTACATGCATGAATCATCTGGCACGAAAGGGACAATTGTTGGAGCAAGGCAAGGAAGCGACTGGGAGATCGACCTTGTGTTCCCCGTGGATCGAGCCGGACCTGCCGGGGTCAACTTTAACCAGGGCAAAGTTGGCCCTGCAAATAGTTTTTCAGCTTATTGAGTTTTTTTTTATGATATATAGTAGTAGTATCTGATATTGATGCCTGTGACTTTGATGAAATGATCACGTTCCAGTGAAGTTTGAATTTCACAGAGCAGATCGTCAACAACAAGCAACAAGCTGGAAGTCCTCAGTACATCAATGTTAATGACGAGCTTATTTAGCCTGTACGGTGAAATAATTAGAGGCTACTACAAAGTTTCAGACGAGCCTGCACGCTGTCTCCGATCCAGCGTTTGAAGCGGTACCATCATCTGGCTGTCACACATGCAGCACTTGTACTCTGATGAGCGTGAAACACGTACTACTACTGAACTGAACCTTTGCAATGCACGGGCTGAAAAAAAGAGAGAGAAGCTGTACAGCGCCCCCCGTGCACTTGTTTCACGAACATGAGCTGAAAGATGACAGAGTCGGGATCGTGCACAGTCCATCCATGCCAACTGCCCACGTCGAACACCGTTCACTCGCACGGCAACGAATCTGTGTATGGTCACGCGCAGACGAGTGGCCAACTCATGTTCAGTTGCCTAACTGTTATGAGGAGACATCCATTGACATTTGACACGTCGCCTCTCCGATCCATTAGATCGATCGGGCGCAGGTAACAGGAGATCGATGAGACCGACGACAAGCTGCGCCCATTGCCATTTGCCAGGCAGGCCCCTATACGGAGGCTGAGCCCCACGACGGCGTAAGCTCCGCATCATCATATTCGCTCGCCTTCACTGCAGCGGGCAAGGGCAACTCAAGTCAGGAGCGCCATGAATGCGGGCGACTTTAACAGCGGGCACCCCCCTGGGGGGTGTTCAGAGCGCGCTGGGCCCTGGGCCCTGGCGGGGGCCCAGCCGCTTTACCCGTCGTCACGTACATCCCCGGGTGCCCAATTAAAGTCTCGTCGTGTATTCATTCCTCGACCGAGGCGGCCGCCCTACGACAAGAAAGCTCACGGCGCGCCATTGCTGCTATTGCTTAGCTGGGGATGAGCGTCTTCCCGCACCGAATCAGAATCTTCCCTGTGTTGTGCCGCCCCCGCCTCCCTCAGATCCCGCTGCTCCTCGCACAACCCAACAACCGCGCGTGCGCGCCCCGCGTTTCGCTCCTCTTCGCACAACCCAACAACGAAGAGAAACAAACCCGGCCGGCCAAGCGGGGAAAACGGGCCACGATACGGCGCCGCCGCAAGGATCGGCCGGCGGAGCGTGCCGAGAGAAGAGAACCGTGCGCCGCGTAACCCGTGGCCCGCGGCGCGGGGAGTGGAGTGGGGGCACCGTGGCCCGGCAAGTCGAGTGAAGCTGGCCCAACGGGCAGCGAGTGCGCCTAGGGACCAACAGAGCAGAATATGGCCCTGCTGTCCCTGAGAGGACCCACCCGTCAGGTGGGCTGGCCTCTGCTGTGGCGGAGAGCCGAGCCGAACGTTGCGTTGCGACCGCCGGGCGCACGCCAGGAGGACGGACGACTTTTGTGTCTCTTTGTCAAAGCACTAGCATTGCAGCGAGAGTTGACAAGAAAGTGACACCGTGTGGGTCAAAGGAATTTTGAAATCGCAACTCGATTGCCAGTTTTTGCGCTCTGCGGCGAACAAAAGCAGCAATGCCAGGGCCTGGCAATGGTGAAACGGGAACCATGGAAATAAGATGTTATTGTGAGATTAAACTTCACTCTATCCAGCCCACCGATAATGAACAAAACAAGGATCACTGCACTACACAATGATCATCATGCATGTAACAGGATTTATGGTTACGGGGCACCATCAGCTCAGCCAGCAATACTACACCTGAAGATCTACTAGTACGAAACTGAACGGAGCAGCTTTCTTTGACCTCGCCGGCGTCGAGTCAGTACTCAGTACAGCCTGAGCATGGTCCGCGCGAACGACTGCGACCGCAGCCCCCTTCCGGGCGTGCGCCGCCCGCTGGCGCTCCGCACCGGCGTCAGGTAGAACCGCAGCATGCCGTTGTCCACGTTCCCGCCCGGCGAGTACCGCGCGCTGCGGTTCCGCTCCAACGCCGCCGCGCCGCCGCACCACTCCTCCCCGCGCCGCCGCTTCGCGTCCGCGTGGCAGCCGCCGCTCCGCCGCGAGCTGCCCAGCCCGCCGCCGCTGTTGCTGCTGAACGAACTCCGCGCGCTCGCGTTGCTGTTGCACCGCTGCATCATCGTCCGCCCGTTGCTGCTGAACCCGAACCCCCGCGCGCGCATCGTCTCCTGCCACGGCTCCGAGAACGCGCGGTCGCCGCCGGCGGAGGCGTCGTGGGCCCGACGCAGCCCGGCGGCACGGCGGTGGATCAGGCCCCACAGGCTCCACGCCTTGCGCCACCGCCGCGGCTTCTTCGCCGCCGGGTTGCCGTTCAACGCGGCCTCGAAGCTCGAGGAGAAGTCGTCTACGAGGGAGCTGGTGCTGAAGCGGTGGTGGTGGTGGTCGAGCAGGTCCTCCGCGTGATGGAAGTGGTAGAACTCCGAGCTGCCCACCACAAGTGGAGACTCCCTGCCGTTGAGATGATTGGTGGTGACGGGAATGGGCACTCCTTGCACGGGCACTGGGTTTGTTGGGCCGGCGAGGTCGACGGACTTCCGCGCCGCCAGTGGGTTTGTTGTTGGGCCGGCGAGGTCCACCGACTTCCGCGCGGCCAGTAGGTTTGTTGGGCCGGCGAGCTCGACGGACTTCCGCGCGGCCAATGGGTTTGCTGGGCCGGCGAGCTCGACGGACCTCCGCGCGGAGCTGGCCCGGTCCAGGCTGCGGCGGCGCCGGCTGGACGACGAGTCCATGTAGTAGTCCCTTGTCTGGGCCGAGCCGCCGGGGACATTGGCATCGGGCTGCTGGGAATCCTCCTCCACAGGGATCTGCCCGTCTGAGCGCTCCACGAACCCGCCGCCGCCGGCGGGGGAGTCCTCGAGCGCGGAGAGGATGGGCGGGAGGCGTGAGAACACCGCCGGTGGTGCCACCGCCGCGCGGCCACTCGCAACGCCGAAGAGGTAGCCGTCCCACGACGCGCGGGGCTCGTCCCACGAGAACCCTCCTCCGAGGTCGTCGACGGACATGCGGCCGGCGTCGAGGGAGAAGCGCGGGTCGGTGTCGCAGGACCGGCGCCCGCCGGCGTGGTCCGAGTCGCCGCGGAACCGGTTCCGCCGGAGAAACGACGGCTTGGTGGACGGCTTCGACGGCATCGGCATTGCCGCGGCCGCCGCCTTGCTGGTGGTGGTGGAGGACGACGACTCCTGCTTCTTGAGCTTCTGCTTCCGCCGCCACTTCTGCCACTTCTTGCTGAACACCGAGGCCGCCAGCCAGAAGCTCCCAGCGATCTCCTTGAGGTCCTTGGGCGGCGGCTTCTTCGCCGCCTGAGACTGCGCGGACTCGAGATCTATGTGATCCCTCATGGCCCTCACATCCCGCGTACCAGCGGTTGCTGCTTCTGTATCCATTATTACCTCCCCGGATGTAGTGTCGTCGACCACCACCAGGACGGGCTCCTCCATGACGGGGATAATCTCGTCGGAATCCTCCTCCTCCTCCTCGGCCACCGCGATCTCCTCCTCCAGGAACTCCTCCGGGACGCACACCGGCGGATGGGGAGGCGGTTGGGGAGGGGGGTGGAGCTGGACCTCGGCGGCGAGCGCGGCGGCCGCGGCGGAGGATGAGGCCGGGAAGGCGCCGAACGCCGTGCCGTCGCGGACGCGCTCGCGGTCGTCCTGGTGGAACAGCGCCCACAGCGTCGTGCCCCGCCGCACGTCGCAGGACCGACGCTGCGGCTCGTCGGTGAACGCGTCGCCGCCCCAACGGCCGCACGAGAACGACTTGCATCTCCGGAGGTCCGGCGGCGCCTCGGCGGCGGCGAAGGAACAGGAAGGAGCGCCGGAGGCGGCGGCGGCGGCGAAGGGGCGGGAGAAGAGGGAGCGGATGGCGGAGGTGGACTTGCGGCCCGGCGCGGCGCCAAGGACGGCGGCGGAGGACTCGAGCCCGGAGAGGCGGTCGCGGAGGCAGGCGGCGCAGAAGCCCGTGAATGTCTCGCCCGGGTGGAGGTCGCAGCTGGTTGACACCGACCGGCGCGGCGGCGGCGCCGGCGGGTCCAGCGTGAGTGCTGCCATCGCCACGGCGACACCTGTGTGGCTAGTGGAGACGGCGGGCCGTCACATTTCCTGGACGCGCACGGCGGCCGTACGCTCGGGCCGTAGCAGCAGCTGCCAAGGGCGGGCGGATTCGAGGGTTCCTGGATGGTTTGTAGGATGCGTGAGGCGGTGAGCGGAGGCTGTAGAGAGAGAAAGGGGTGAAGGGGAATCACGGGGCCCGTCGGCTACCCCTTCCTCTCTCCTCTCTCTCTCCCTCTCTTCCCGTTTGCTTTGTTGGCTTTCTACCGTGTGGCCTTCTTGGGTTGAGGCTTGTTTGCTTTTTTTACATCTTTCCCAAGGGAGGGGGAGGGAGGGGATCGAAGATCAAACGCACACGCTCTCTCTAATCACACCCACACTTTGCTGCGCTGTGCCGTGTGTGTCGATCGGGTTACGGCCGCTGTGTTTTCGACAAGATTGACCTTTGGGATTGGGTTGATCGTTGGAGGCCGGTTATCCCACAGATTAGACGGAACCATGTTGGTGGACGAATCGAGCTGGCCGTACCAACAATTGCCAATTTGTAACGTGTAGGTGGATGCAAACAAGACACAGCATAGTATGCCAGTACTGCGGTACAGTAGCTAAGGGCCAAACATGATGTGTTGTGTCCCAACCGTATTCTCCGATAATTTTAGTTGCAGTAATGGATGTGGCCCAAGAACTTGCTGCCGGCTTGTGGCTAGATGTAGCGGTTGTGTAGACATTATTATGACCACGTTGGCACGCTCGGAAGCTAGCAGCCAAGGAGAATTCGTGTTTAAAATCCCAGTTTAAAATGTTGGCATGCCAATCCCGGCCGTTTTGCACTCTTTGCTTGCTCCTTTGTTTTCTCTGCCGTTCGACGAGCCATCGATGCAGCCGGCTGAGAATCGTCGCGTATCTCTGGTTCCTTAGCATGATGAAGAAACGCGCGTCGCTCGTCCTGTCCCGTGTCTGATGATGACTTGCACAAGACTGTCAGGTCAAGACCGTCACCGCGCAGGTAATCTCACGTCGAAATGCCCAGAAACAAAAGTGCCGGATGCTCTGACAGCCAGTGGTGGCCGGCAGCGTCTGTACGTCGTCCGAACCACGTGAAGTTTCTGAGGATAATAACTCGTTCAGCGAGGGTAGAAACTGTCCATGTTGTACAATGGGACCAGGTTAACAATCTCCCTGACGTGATGCAGGTAATAACAGCAGCATGAAACGATATTCATGCTAGTTCTATTAGCGGGCAAATCCATTTCTTTAGAACAAACCCTGCTCGTGCCAACAAATCATATCCCTGGATAGAAGATGGATTTCATGAAAAGAATAAGCCACTTCCATGGAATCTTGTCAGTGGAATCAAATACTCTACAATGCCACGAGTGTACTAATAGACGTAACCGGTGAAGGCATTTCTCACACCGTAGGGTAAAATCCTGCTTTATTACCTAGTCAAAATAATTGGCAAGCAGCATAAGCTTTCCTTGACAACATGTGTGCGAGATTTTCCGCTTTTACCCCACATCTACAAAAGAAAAGGACAGCGAAGTAAATTCACTCCAGCCTAACAAGCACAACAACAAAAGAACAAAAGAGTTTGTAAGATGCATGCGCTAGGGCCGTAGGGCGTCACTGTCTCGCTACTCCAGATTTGTCCTACTTAGGCAGGCATAAACCAAGCCCAAACTCGTGACAAAAGAAGGCATCTGACCATCAAAGGGCCCTCCGATCCTCCTAGGAGCTTAGGAGTTGTGATGAAAGGAGAGCGGAGCACATGAGCACAGCACCAAGATGTCGGCTTCGTCTTGCGTTCGGGAATGATTAAAAATCATGGCGGCTCCCTCCTCTTTTCTTCACTAGCTAGCCTTCTTCGCTCCCTTTTGATCCGGAACAATATCGTCACATGCGTGATCGATGATCTACGCTCCGGCCTCAACGGATCCAAATGTACGTTGCAATTTTTCTTCTTTACCTCTCCTTTTCCTTAGGGGACTTTGAGGTCTTGGTAATCGCGCATGCAAGGGCTGAGTATAAACTATAAACTGGACACTGTTGCATGCAAGCTTCCTTCCAGGAAGGAATGGATTGAACGGTTACACTGATCTGGTGGGTGTTAACTCGCGGTCTTGGATTTGTTAATTTAATCGCCGTCCTGGGGATCTCCTGCTCACACGGTGAAGATTTTATTCGTCGTGGCTACTGGCCAGCCACGTTGCCGAGCATTGACATTGCAACGGGCGACAATGTTTATATACGGCGAGATGGTTGAAATCTCGTCCGTCTTAAACATTGTTTATCCATGGCAAGTCGCTAACAACGCGTGTGAAGAAATAAACAGTACATGTACTACATGATGCTTGGTGTCAGGTTCAGACGACAGAGGCAGAGTAGATGCAGCGGAGAACAGATGGGGAGTAGGTTATGAGTGGTCTAAAAATCGCGCCATTTTGGAGAAGACTACGCGAGCTAGGTTGGGGCTAGAGCACGCCCTCTTTTGAGCAAGCACAAAGCGAAAGCAGGGCTGTGCGTGAGCATGGACAGCGAGCCGCTTTGATCGATCGATCGATGGATCGGAACCCACGCATCGGGATCGATCACATCGCGCAGATGCCAGATGCGCACAAGCAAACGCAAGCGGCAGCTCCGGACGCCGCCTTTCTACCTCGCCGTTTACCATGTCAAGCTCACAGCATGACAGTAACGGGGAGCAAGGAGTGAACTAACGCTGATTTCATTCACCGTGGCATCAAAGGACGGGGGAGAAAGAGAAGTTGCACATGGACGCTGTATAGGAATGAGCGAAAGAAAAGTAGCGATTCCATCATGATTGCCTGCCTCGACATGTGGACGGCCCGGATTCGATCGGCTTTTCCGGATCGCTGCAAAGAAGCGCCCGCCGGTGAAAAATGAGGGTGAAATCTACGGCGAACGCGCAGGAAATTCTCACTTGTTCATTAGGGAGGGTTTCTCTGCTCGGCAACGGGAAATGCTTTGCCGAAACGAGAGCTACTAGTAGCTCGTGCAGCGCGCCGCAACGGCGCTTGTGTCCGTTTGCTGTTTGCATGCAACACGCGGATCCTGAAGACAGAGCGTGCGTTGCGAGCAGGCTTGCACCGGAAGGGCGTGTGCAGATTGCTTGCCTGGCCTCTGGTAGAAGCGAGGCAGGGTGCGCAGGGCCAGGACCAGCAGCTGCTGCGGCACAGGCAAGGGGAGTACTACTAATTTTTATTTTCGACTCGGCTGAGCGCATCCGTCAGTACTAGTAATTTTTATTTTCGACTCGTGGTTCCATCTCTGCTGTGTCATGGGCCTGCAAAAGGAAATCGCTGGAGCCTGCTGGAACTGCGAACAGTGCATGTTTTTGTGTCAGCCCTCTAGATTCAAAGTTTTTATATACTACTGTACTTCCAGTTGTACAGTTGTGGTAACAGGTACCAGTAAGTAATACAGGAGCAGTACGCACGAGTTTATTTGAAGGATAAACATGATGAAACCGCAAACAAAAAAAAAAAATGAACGATTGAGCACATCAGTGGCCAATGGCTCAATTCTGTATCGCAGCCCATTCACTGATTTTAGTTCAGTTCAGCAATACGCTCCTACTCCGAAGGTTCTATTCTTAAAAACGATCTTGTATTACTGGAAGTATGAGTTCAACATTTGGCTCAGGGCAGCACGCCTTGGAGCTACTCACGCTGGCCCAGCAAGAGTGGGGGCCTGCAAAGTCATGCATCAATTGACACAAAGGCGGATTTGTTTTTCCATTACATGGGAATCATCCATCAGCTCCTGCTACTCACGTTCAATTGAATTCAAAGGCTCCCCATCCCAGCGAAGTGGGGCACAAAGAAGCAAACCAACGAGTCCACCAGCTTTCTCTCTTTTCCAGCCACGCCCGCATGCACAAGCCGTTCGTGCACTGTACACTGGAGGAGTATATTATACTACTCGTAGCCTGCTATACTAGCCTCATGTAGCCTGTACTCTAGAGGCTCAGTCACGCAGCGTACAGGTACAGTGGCCGCAGCAGCAGCCGCACGACGGACGGATGGCAAAGGCGGCAGAGCCAGATCATCAAATCAGCTCTCGCTCGTCGTCTTCAACCCAGGCTGCACCATTCGATCCACACCACAACCACCAGCCAGCCAGCAAGCAGAATGATGGGAGGGCATCTCCGGGCGCGCATCTCGACGCGCGCGCCCAATATTATCCCTCATGATGGCGGTTTACCACGATCGCGATCGCTTTTACCCACGCGCCAAAGAGCGCTTTCTTTTTTCTTCCCCCACCCGCGACCGCCGCCGGGCTGGTTTTTTCCTTGGACTAATCATTGCCGCGCGCTTGGATTTCGGGGGCGCTGTCGCCCTCTGGTTGTGTCCTTCTGCTACGTCGGTTCGGTTTCAGAGTGTGTGATCATGGGGAATGAATGATGATTGGTGGCAAACGTGAGGAGCAGAGCGAAGGGTGATGCGTTGGATGCTGGATTCGGATGTACAGTAGGAGGAGATAGGGCGTGCCGAGTGAGGCATCGAGAGCGTTTCTACACATGCTCGTTTGCAGACCACGAGAGGCCGAGATGGGCGTGCGTGCGTGTTTGGTTCGGTGGGCGCAGTGTGGCCGTCCATACTTTCTTTGTCTTTCCGTTTTAAGGCGAAACGTCATGATCCATGAAAGGATGGCAAATGCTTCGCCTGCACTGCACTGAACGCGCTGTGAATCGAACCAGCTGTAAAAGGTACTAGCAAATGATTTCATCACCGTCCGAAAATAAAGCTGCACTTGAAATGGACGACTTGGCATTCCCGTATCTCCTCCCCGAGGGATCACATGCGTATGACTTGAGGAACCAAAGCCACCATGATGCTCACAGCTCACGTGGCGTTGTCAGAACTCAGAAAACTCCTTGCTGCCAATGAGTGCAACCAACATGCAATGCAAGCGTAACCAGCATCGTAACAGGAACGATACGAAATGTCAGAGAGATGACTGCCGATCGGTGGCAGAGCAGGCAGCGTGCGGCCGTGTACCCGCGCGGCCGTTCGTCCTCGCGTTCACTCGTAAGGGACGGCGGAAGCACAAAATGGTCGTTATCATTCTCGTAGGCCCGTCGGCGGGGCGACGGACCAAATATGCGATCCACATAGAGGCAGGCAAGTTAGAGAAAAGGCCCAGCCAGCATTTGGGCTGTGGCTAGTGTGGAAGTAGCTTCTAGGCTGTAAATATTTCGGCCACCGGTTGTGCACGAATAGATGTTCCGGGCTGGCATCGCGTTGATGAGGCCTTGCAGAACGAAGATGGGCTTTTGAAGCCCAGGAACCGAGGTTTCCAAAAGTAGCGTGCTGGGCTGCTCGCTGCTGTGGCTTTTGGAGCCCAGGAGCCTGTGGGTTTGCCGATGGGTCGTCAATCGTCAGTGCCTGAGTGGACTAAACGCCCTGTTAATTTTCAAGCGGGCCAGATGTTGATCCATCTGTTATCAAGCTTCACTGGTTCTTTGTCTCCCCCCGAAACATCAAGCCGTGCATCTCTCACTTGCCATTGAACGACAATCGAACACAATTACACAAACATGGTCCCCGCCACACCTTTTCCTTTCAATCTAGTACTATCTAGGATTCCATTAGTAATTCTTTCAGTTCAGCGCGCCTCATAGTCAAAAGATGCACAGATATTTTCCGTCAGTAAAACCGCGGGTGAGCTCGGAGAAGCACCCTGAACCATCTTCAGTGGAGGAATCAATCTGTCACACTCGCACATGCGCAACACATTTTTTTCGGCCATAACCGGCATCGGATGCTTGCTTGCGCCATGACCTTCTCTTTTTTCCACAACCACAAGGAGGTCGTCGGAACTCCTACGCCACACTTTACAAGTCTGACAACCACGCTAGCTCGCAACATTCAACCAACCGCATCAACTGCCACCGATACCGATCAACCAACCACCGCTCAACATTCCTGCAAATTTGTTTCTTCTCCTGCCAGAAAAAGGAGAAAAAAAATCCATAGAAAATAATGCGGGTGTCCCTTTTCCAGTCATACAAATAATTTATATGTGACCTATTAAATAATACTAGTATTATGCATTTGCATGATGGGAATCTTTTCTTCCCTCCCCCTGGCTCGCTCTTGTCAGCACTCGATGTACTTTTCTCCCTCCCTGGCAATGGAGGAGCTGCACGGATCCAAAACGTCCGCTTGGCTCCTTGTGAAGTCATGTGACGGAGGCATCACAGGAAGGATGGGCATTGTTTATCTCGTGGCATCCCTTCGTTACCCCAAAGAGCAAGCTCCTTGCTGTTGGATCTATGCCAAAAGGAGGCCGGGAAAAGGTTTCAGAGCTGTATATGGCATTTGGAACTGGACTACTGGAGGACACTGCCTGCCACTGCGGCTTGCACAGCATCGTACACATGACACACAGGAATGCGAGAACCTAATCATCCAATGACAGGTCAACAAAAAAACGTCAAAAATACAGATCTAATAATTGCAAGGTAGTACTATAGATTACTATTTCTCACAGCTCGACCGATCATGCGGTGTTTATAAATTAACACAAAAATTAAACAAATGAGTTGTTTATGAAGCTGTAGTGACAAGCAGACAATGGTAGGCTCTAGCGGTAGATTAATAGAACGGGAAACCAAAAAGAAACTATTTTCTCCAAGGTGTGGGCTACATGGTCAAGTGTCCCCACTGGGCCTCGCTCAAATTTCAATCAGAGGATTGCGAGCTACGGAAGGAAGGAGGAGACAAGATGGAGGCCGCGAATTCCGAGTAGCATAGGACGCTTGGATTGGACGACCATCATTTTGTTTATGGCGCTAGAGGGACGACGGGTTAGCACGGAGACCGCACGCTGTGGTTTTGACTGCCCGAGTAAATACTGGTACGTGGTCTCCGTTGATTGGGCAAGAGTGCTTAGGCCCCGCGTGGGTTGTTAATCATGGCGTGATCTGCCGCTAATAAACGATTGGTTGCCTTGGTCTCTGCACTCGCGCTTGTCATTGGCTGGCAACACAAGTACATCGCGGCCCGTACCGGGGTTTAGATTAGTCCGGACGTGGGGCCATCATTTGAAGCCCGGATCTTCTACGGCTGAAGCAGAGTATGTACCGCCTGAAGAAAGATTTAAACATACTAACAAGCTAGTAGTTCGTGTAGAAAGCTCTTGTTGAAGGTCGAAGGATCCGAGCTCTGTTTGGCCGCAGCAAATCCACGCAGCTAGCAACCGATCTGACAGGTACACGAGTTCGTCGTCCAATTCGCCCGCTTTAATGATTCCGGCAAAAGCGACCGCGCATTAGCGCGCAATCGGCACTCGACACCGCACAGCACTCCGGACGAAAACGACCAAGATTCCTGCACATCCACCGGTGCCCACCACAAGGCAACATCTACTAGTAGTCCTAGTCCTAGGTAAATTCTCCCGGTGAAGATCCATCTCAATCCCCAGCTGCAGTAGCGGGAAGGAATCAGTTCCTGTAATCCCTTCCGTCAACGACGACCATCACAGATAACGCAATATTAACCCAACTGATAACTCTGCAACCCGTCAGGTAATAAAGAGAGGGAGTATTTGGTGTGTGTCCAAGTGCGGGCCATTGGACTCATAGGTGGTAGCTAGACTGGTAGTTGGTCACGTCGAACGGGACGGGACACCGGCGTGGGCGCGCGACAGCGAGGGATCTAATTCCCGTTCCAATCAGGCCACGCCCGTCATCGTCGGCACGGCTCCGGTGTCACCACCACCAGACCATCGGCGGCGCACGGGGATCACGCTGAAACCACAAGAACCCCCACGAGAACATCCAAATCCTCAACGGTATCGCGCAGCAAAACACGGCGGCCACGCACGTCCACATCGCATTAAATCCATCCAAGTACATAGCAAACCGCTCTTAGATCTCATTCTCCCTTTGTCATCCAATTTTTTTTAATCAAAACACATCACTCAAGCCGGTAGAGATGCATGCATACATCCGGTTAACCACTAGCGCCATGCACCAAGCGCCGTACGCACAATACTTTTTAAGTAAGCAAACCGGTCGCTGTGTTCGGTTTCAACTTTGTGATGAGCAGCAGGCAGGGAGGAAGAAGGCAACTTTGCCATGGCGCGGACACGCATGACACTTGCAAGCAGTCAGTGAAATAGTAAGATGGCGCATTAACTATTGAAAATGAGGTCAAGTCAGTGATGTACGAACCCCATTATAGCTAGGCTTGCCGAAAAGGGGAAGAGTTCGGTGGCGTAGATTGATCTTGGTGGACTCAGGGGGCATTTAAGCGCAACCATTAATGAAAACGGGTAAAAAGGACTTTCGGTCTGGGGCTTTGGGCGGTGGTATCCGTCACGTCTCTAGCTTAGCTTTCGTTTGCTTCTGGTCGAGTGATGAGTGATTGTAGACGCGGCTAGGGACACTTCCATCACAACGTACGTATAAAATTCCTACATTAGCCAATAATACGACTAGAAGCAAAGGAAAGGTGCAATGATCTGAATCAACCTACCTTTTGACCGAGGCATTGTTGCTAGTACATAGCGATATGCTCACCTAGATGTCCACCTGCTGCGTAAAAGCATCTTCAATTACGCACAAAAACTTGTTTCCAGTGTTGTCATATTTAGGATCGATCTCTATAACATTTCTTGTATGTCTTCACCATCCAACGACTTTCGACATAAATTATCGAGACATGAAACACATGTATCATCTCCTTTACATTTTATGTTTTTGCATGACACCCTAGCTGCCCAAATTTCACAGATTCCGCGTCTCTGTGCTTCCTCTGGCTTTTGTCCCCATTTTGCTACGCATACGTGCGTCACTGTTCCACTGTGCTCTGTAGTGACTGAATAGGGCGTGCATGCATGCACCAGAAAGGTGCGGTTCCATGTGAGCGGGGCCGGAGGCGTCAGATGCCGGCTTGGTTGAAGCTCCTCCTGTTAACAGGAGTGAACTGATGAATCGGCAATGCCGAGATGCACTGCGCGCAATCTTTCTCGATATGAACACGGCTACAAATGACCAATGAATTTCCACCACGCTAATATAAGAATAAAGAAAAGAAGCCGAGATGTCCCCCCCCCCCCCCCCCCCCCCCCCCCCGGTTTCCTCAAACTGTCATTGTACTACTACAATCGTAGGCTGCTACTTATACTGGTTGAAATGGCAGCTAGAACAAAAGTAGGCGTTGAAGGATCCTCTTGGAACATAATGTGCTGAACTTGGTTACAGTTTCCCAACCATAGTCAGTCCCGGCAAGGTCGATCCTTGGAAGCAAGTGAAAACGAGCAGCATAGCAAATCCATAAATGCACATAAAGTAAAGCGGCAGCAGAGCAGCCGAGTCCAGCATTGGGAAAAGCGGCCAGCAACGGCCAATAAAGAAAGAGCAGGGGCCACGACGTCGCCTGCAACCGCACCACAGACACCTCCTCCAGCCTGGACTGGACGAACACACACGAGCGGACGCCGAGCGAGCTCCTCCCCTCTTCTGTCCTCTGCTCCCGTGCTCGCAGAGGGACAAACGCAGCGAGCTAGAGCTGTGGCGGCACCAAGAGAGAGAGAGAGAGAGAGTGAGGAGGCTTTTCTTTGGTTGAGAGGCCACAAACTCCACTCCCG
The DNA here is from genome assembly GCA_032690845.1 of Eleusine coracana subsp. coracana. Taxonomy (NCBI): domain Eukaryota; kingdom Viridiplantae; phylum Streptophyta; class Magnoliopsida; order Poales; family Poaceae; genus Eleusine; species Eleusine coracana. The sequence continues at coordinate 6,106,023 of CM064426.1, forward strand.
TCCAATCGCGGAAGCGGCTCTGCTTTTCTTTAAGCCCTTCCCGCGGTGGCGGCCGAATCACCTCTAGCCACTTTGGCATCTGCCGGAATTTCACTGCACCGCTGCTTAAATACTAGCTCTCCCCGTCCGCTCCCACCTCCTCCCCCCTTTCCCCTCCGGCCTTCCAAGCAATCACTCTCCTCCTCCGACCGGAAAGGCGAAATCTTCGTCGGCCCCTCGTTGATCCGCACCTGGTTTGGTTTGGTTAATTAGTGGAGCGGCGGAGATGATGAAGGAGTCGTGGATGGAGGTGCTGCTGCCGCCACCCGCGCCTTACTTCGCCGGGCAGGCCGGCGGCTGGTTCCTGCAGGACCGGCGCGGCGGCGCGTGGACGCTGGAGGAGAACAAGATGTTCGAGCGGGCGCTGGCGAGCGTGAACTGGGACGCGCCCGACCGGTGGGACCGCGTGGCCGCGATGCTCCCCGGGAGGACGGTCGCCGACGTCGTGTCCCACTTCGACGACCTCGAGAACGACGTCCAGTTCATCGAGGCCGGGCTCGTGCCCTTCCCCTCCTACGGCGGCGGCGGTGGGACGCAGGCCGCAGGGTTCACCTTCGACTGGGACGCCGCCGCCGGGGACGACGGGTTCAGGCGTTCCTCCTGCTACGTGGTCGGCGGCAAGCGCGGGCGTGGCCCCGACCAGGAGCGCAAGAAGGGCGTGCCGTGGACGGAGGAGGAGCACAAGTAAGCCACCAATTGATGAATCTTGATGGTGCTGAAGAATAGTTGGTGGAATTTTCCGTGGCTAATCTGATTGTTGTTTCGTGTCTCAGGCTGTTCCTGATGGGGCTGAAGAAGTACGGGCGCGGGGACTGGCGGAACATCTCGCGCAACTTCGTGACGAGCCGGACGCCGACGCAGGTGGCCAGCCACGCGCAGAAGTACTTCATCCGCCTCAACTCCGGCGGCAAGGACAAGCGCCGCTCCAGCATCCACGACATCACCACCGTCAACCTGCCCGACGAAGACACAGTAAACCCCTCGGCGTCGCCGCCCTCCGTGCTCACCGCCGCCTCCACCCCGTCCTCCGGCGTGTCCGCCGACCAGTTCGGCGTCCACATCGAAAGCAAGCCGCCGCCGCTCGGGCACCAGCACCACCACTTCATGCCTCTCCCCTACGCCAACGTGAAACTGGAGCCCAACGGTTCACATCACGGCGGACTGCTGGACGACTCTGTTCTGATGCAGATGCATTGCGGCCAGCTGCAGCCTCTCGGTTGACCACGGTTCTTGCTGCAGCAACCTAGCCTATGGCACACAAGAAGAAAAAACTCTCATCTTTGGCCATGCACAGGGAGGGAATTGCCTCGCGTCTCTGCACCTGATTCCAAACATGCAAGCAACACATTTGTTTCTGTTGGATATGGATCATACAATGTCGAGCACACCATAATTAGCAACTGAGCTGATCAGCCAAGCTTCCTGCTCCTGCCGTGCGTCCCAGAGATGAGAGAGAGAAGACCAAGAACATACTAGACTAGAAGAGATGGACATTGGAATATCTTCATTTCGCCTCCGTGTACATACGACCACGCCCCCCGGTGAAATAATTTCCTATTGCAATTAGTCTCCTGTGTTATGGGATTAAGAGGAGAAGGTTCTAGATGCTGTGATTACGCTAGGTTTCCTTCATATTGATGTCATGTATTTTGGATAGCACGTAGCAGCAGCAGTAGCATGCTGTTTGATGTTTTCAAAAGTTTTTTATCTTCAGCTGGGTGTATTAGCATGGTCACCCTCTCATTGACCAGTGCTGTGTTAAGCATGATGGTGATTACTGATTCTAGTTTTCATCAGCTGTTTCCTGTCGCTTTTTTTTTTTCTGTTAAAACCTGATGCAGATGGGTGTGAGGTTTGATTCGTCAGCGCCTCTGTTTTGCCGTACAATCTAAGCCAAGCTGAACTTCTAATTGACTTTGCCTGAAAATTTGGTCTTACAAGAGTTTCAAGCACTGTACTTTATTAGCCAAATGACAGCTTATTTTCGTAGTACTTAAAATATCAGAGATCTGAGTTTGTTTATGACTTCTAATGTCAGATATCAACCTACTCTATAATATAACTGGAACAAACTCAGTTCCATCTCGTTTCTCTTGGCCAATGAGAACAGAGCGTCGGAGAACTTGATTAGCCGGATTAGATTAGCTTAAATGGAGGTTGTACCTTGCATGTACCTTACTTGACGTTGATGGAGGCATGGCTGGCGCACAGGCACCAGTAGCAGGGAATGATTTGAAGGTCCACCAATGGAGGAGGAACAAGGCATCACATGCCCCCCCTAGCCGCTGTCCTCCTCCCTGTCCTCTTCTTTCCCGTGCAAAGCAGAGCTCCTCCGCCCCGGCCAAGGGCACCACACGACACCAGCGAAAGAAACACCGCCGCAGAGCGTGTGGGTGCATACGGTCGCAGTCCTGCTCCTGTTGCCGGATTCACTTCGCCCCACCACTTGCGGCTCCCGTCCTGCAGATCCACTCTGAAAGCTGTGTTTTTTTCAGCGGCACGCACCGCCAAGCGCGAGGGATCGGACAGTTTCAGTGGCCGGTTGCATGGCCGTGTGCGTGGGTGAGAGCCGAAATGCTGCCCGGGAAAGGAAAAGGGCCGCCTGATTTGATACGGGAAACCAGCTTTTCGTCCGGTTCTGCGAGAGGAAAAAAAGGTTGATTTGTTCGGGAAGACGCAATCTTGGGAGAATTCTTGGCCTCCGGTGGTGGCTGCGGTATCTCATCTGCCCTGGACAATAGGCGAGAATCTCCATGCCGCAGAGAGAGATGGTTGTGCAAGACTGAAGGATTCAGTGTTTTGTTCTATATCTATTACTAGTAAGTACTTTTGGCGCTCGACTTTTGTCGAACTTTACTACTAGAATTCAGCTGCTTCACGAGAAATTCCTACTTTCCAAATCGCTGTGAAATGGATCGTTTTCACATAACAAAACTAAAGAAGAATCTAGAAGGACGTTGCACGAATATAGACCAAGTTCACTGGTGATGGAGATGTGTTAACCAGAATATGTTTTCTGTTAATAGAACACAACAGCAGCACGTTGCTAGCCCTCAATGTGACGCGGTGGCACCTGACTCAGCTCCAGCACAATTATATATTTCACTCCTATCACGTCAACTATTAGTTCCTCCATTCTCCAATAACCCGGTTCCACGTATTGCTGACCTCAGGATTTCCCCGTTTTAACCGAATGTTTCGGTCAATTAGGGCAGTGACGAACGCCGAAGTATGCTCGAAATGCAAGGTTGTAATTCGGTGTTTCGGCCCTCTCTGCTTCGTCACATGACCATCACCAGTTCCTGAATCTTACATGCCGGTTGGTTTGTGTCCCCTTCACTGAGAACCGTCAGATCATATTTTACTCTCCTTACCGTGCCTCTGCCACTGTGGCATATGACACTACACTACCTGTAACATCGCCAGTTATTATTTATATGCTTGTTATTATTGGTTGGACGTCTCTGAAGGCTCAAGGCAAAAAAAAAAAACACAATTCACAATTGCAACTTGCAGCTGTGGGGCTGCATGTGGACCCCCAAGTGGCACAGGAAAGATGCATGCAATCCAACACAAGCAAAGTGTTGGCTCTTGCGTGCCTTTTCTCTTGCCTTTTGCTTTCTTTGCTCTCTTCACTCGATCTCTTTTGATTCCTTTTCCTCGCACTAGGAAATGACAACGGTGATCTCTCTCATGTACAATAGTAGTAGTATTAAAACCTTTTGTCGAGCCTCTAGCTACTTTATTTATGGGACGTGAAATTAGCCCATTCAGCACACAAGTTCTCTACCTAGATGGAGGAAATATATATATAAGGTCTGAAGCGTTAGCAAAACGCAGAAATTTGCATCAGCTTACGAGTAAGCATAAGATGATAATACTTACAGAGCAGATTATGCTTTTCACCCGCTTCTTTCACGAGTTTCGGGCCTAGACTATAGAAGAATCTAGATGATCCTAAGCCACCTTGCTACCAAATATTAAACTAGCAATATGATTTATAGTCCGGATCATAATTTGCACTTGACTCTAGATAAGATCAAGATATAGAACAAAGACTAAGTTGCTTAAGTGCCCAATCAATCCCCATGCAGCACATTTTATTTATCATTTGGTACATCTGCAACTATAAGATCCATGCTACATTATGAGTTTTTAAGCTAACATAAAGGACTTATTTGCTTCCCACCCACGGAATCTTGCCAAAACGCTGCGACTGTTGCAGCCAGCACGAGGGCAACATCCAAACACACCGAGAGTGATTTGGATTTATACTTTTAGTCCAAATAAAATGACTGAACTAGAGATCTTCAGTTCATCCATATCTTATATCCATGGAGGGGCGGATCAAGCTGCAGGTGTGCTACGGCCCTTGATGAGTAACTAGATGACCATTTTCACTAAGATTTTTTCTCCTTTCTTTAGCTGGTTAAGCAAGGATTTGATGGACAAAGTGGGTGATGCCTGTGGGCCTGCGGCTCCGCTCCTGGATCACAGCTGTGCAACAGGGAATTTTGAAGCAGTGCACCATGGAATTTTGTCATCCTAGCTTCGCTACTGCCTGGATCTATAGATTTTCGAAAACATCTACTCCTATGAATTTTCTAAACCTGAAGCTCAACCAACTAAACAAGAAAGAAACAAGGAAATGATTCTGCGACAACATGCAGTGCGCAAACTCTAGTTAACCTTAACGAAGTACCAAACCAATCACCACGAGTGATGCGACACAGGGGTTCCGGGCTACGTACACGTCTGGTGACACTTACGCCGTGAAGGGTCTTGTTCCAACAGTAGAAGGTGCCAGCCACTCGTGCCGTGGAACCGAGTGTTTTCGGTGCTGCCGAGCTACCATTGGGCGGGTGGGGTGAACCGCATCGACACCACCACGCTTTTGGGCATCATGGGTCGGCGTCGGTAAAAGTCTTAGCATGAAGTAGCACTCGGATTCCGGGGGCTCTGCAAATGGATGCATAATTGAGCGCAGAGATTCCAGATTCCGCCCCCCTGCTTTCTCGCGTCGGACCACAAAGATTTGCTTCTCCCCACGGGGACAAAGCGTATCGTAAAGGAGAAAGAGGGAGGGAGGGAGGGAGAGAAATGAGCTCAACGGCAACACAAGGTGAAATCGTAAAACAGAAACACGTATTTGCCACCTTCACCTTTGGTACATGGAAGCAGAAGACGTATCAAGCAACAGGACTCCACAACAGCTTTTGGGATTCTACTGGAAAGTGGAAACTGCTTCCCACTAGTTTCTCCTACACGCTGGATTCTGCGCAACAAGACTACAAAAAGTTGCACTAAACAGGGCCAACAAGCATCTATCATAGCTAGGAATGTAGGTGGGCTAACCAATAGGTAGTAGTGGGTCACGTCTCTAATTCAATTGCTCTACTTGATTGAATAGGGTGGAGGTGGGGTTTAGTTCATTTGAAAAAGTTTTGAGCCAACCCATCGACCCAAAAAAGTGCAAACTTGCATCCCTAATCATAGCTCTAAAAGCCTCAGAAAACCAGAAGAATGGATATTTGTGGATGGTTGATCAAGGAACCTATTTGAACGCGAATTCGAGTATGCCCAGAGTTTGGTTCCGACCGCCTACACAGAACATGGATATCAAATTTCCGTCTACATTCGTACCGTATTGTGCAAGCACTTGAATTTGAAAATGGAGGCGAAACCCTTGGAGTCTAGTGCTATAGTGCATTAGTGCACAATCATACACATGTCCTTACCCACTCTAACTGAGCTCTGCACGCCCGCCGTGTAAAGGAGGCCACTTCGCCTCCTTTTTCCAAAATGAAGGGAAGGCAGAGGTATCTATGACTAGATTCGGTAGAAAGAGCTTAGACCATCTTAAGTAGGTATAGCTAACCCCGCACTGAGCTGAAAAGGCTCATGTTTTTGGCGTAGCTGACACTTCTATGCCCACTGCCACTGGGGGGGGGGGGGGGGGGGGGGGGGGGGGGAGCTGATCGTTGCACAACCAGTAAATAATTGTGCTTCATAACCCACCAGTGTAGAATATTAGTAGCACAATTATTATGCCGGGCAGGTGTATTTTCCCAGCAGGAGGCCGTGGGTAGTTTACTCCCTGTAGCCTACGATCAGAATACTCGTTCATGTCCCTGCCTGTGCCGAACAACTAAGTCCCAGCTTTTGCTTGCTTGGCCAGTAGACGACAGCAACTGCTACTATCACAAAAGTAAATTCAAGAATATGCAAGGATGGAATGGTGTGACATACCTTACGTGAAAGCAAGTTATTGCGCCCAATTATCACCGTTGCTCGGCGATGCAAAGTTGGAAACTGCACAAAGCCAAGAAATGGGCAGCCAACGGTTAAGATTGCCTCGGCATCTCCCTGACACTGGCAGTCAGATGGCCACCGAGCACCAACTGAACTGACCACCGCAACGACGTCATGGGTGACGATACGGGATGCCGTGCCGGGTACCAGTCGTTATCGCCGAACAGGTCCGGCGGCAGTGAGTGGATCAATGTCATATTGTCAATCATCGGTGAACCGGCCAGCCCGCAATATAACGGGAGCATCTAACGTTGCTTCCACGGTGCTAGTAGCGAATCCAACGCTGCATCAAAGGCTGTCCCAATCAGCAAAGTTTTTCCCGCAGCAGGTAGCCATCACCGTAGGGGGGCCGACCTCTCCAACTGCAACAATTACAATATTATGTACCTGTGCCTTCTACGAGACGCATATGAATTCTCCTATCCACCGGCAGATTAATACTTCTTCCCATGCAACAGATAGAGCTGAGCATGCCTGTGAATTTAGAAGTTGGATGTGTCAAATACTATGCTAACTGTTTATGCAAAGAAAAATGGAACAGGGACCAGTAAATTTTCTTTTTCTTGAGGGAAGTTGACAATGGGAATGCTGCACATGCATATCAGCATATGCGAAAAGAGACGTATGACCGCTCAATAATGGGCACATGCCTCGAGATTGAATGGGAAGCAAAATAATTACTCCGTATGATGTGCATGCTGCCACAGCAATACAATCTAGCTGACCGACAATGGAGTAGCAAAGCATCTTTTACCAGTTTAGAGTTAATACCGGTTTCTCACGCATGACAGCCTTTAGAGCAGTCGACAGACTGTAATTCTGTAAGTTTCCTCTTGATAGAGATCCAGGGTTGATCTGGCAGTAAATAACTCGTGATAATAAAGGAATAGTATGGGCAGAGAATTCTTGGTAACTTGCCCTTACATATTTGTCAGTGTCTAACAAGCTATCGGGGATTTTTAAAAGAAATATTTTGCATTCAAATTTGAAGGATTTTGACCATCAAGGTATGAATATCTGGGGCATGTTCGACACCGCACGAGGGGTATATGATCAGTACCTTCATCTTCCTGCCTTGCTCCCGGCCGCCGGGTTTGCTCCCGCTGGCTGACGGATCTAATCAATAATTTTTTTTGCTGTCTGTTGTACCAATTGTATTGCTAGTTTGCTACATTTGGTGAACTAGCATAACTACATTTCTTACAACATATTGCTTGACAATTCATAATTCCACTCTTGCTAAGTTTATGTATACTGTATATTAAAAGTGCAAAACCAACCAAAGAAAGTACATCTGACTTGAAGAACTTACAGAGTTACCGGCAGCAATTGAATGAATGACAAAGCACATAGTTGCTCAAAGACTTTTGTAAAAGAACCTTTACTTCATGAGCCCCTCAGATTCAATCTTGCAGCAGGTTGATGTAATGATTGTAATCCACAAATTATTCAAATCCATGCTGCAGGTTGATGTAATCCACAAATTATCCAAATTCATGCTGCAGGTTTAACAGTAAGTTATCTGAAAGAAAAGGTGTAGAAGTGGTAGTGATGTGTCAAGTTTATAATACATAAGTAATTGTAATGTGCAAGACCCGCATAGGGTATCTTAATTCCATCTTTATCCTACAAAATGTTCATCACGTGAATGGAAGAATTGTAAAATTCAAGCTAAGAGTAGAAAAACATTTAGCAGTTACACACACACGACAGAAATGCTTGGTGAAAGGAAAGATGCCATCCCCACTGGGACATATAGAGCGAACAGTTCAAATGACAGTGTCCTTCATGAAGTCCGTTTAAATTCTCCCAAGTCTAGGAAAAAAACAGTAGCTAACTTCCATAGACGAGTGTATCATTCTACATGGAAGGACGAAGAACAAGAAAGTGACACAGCATGCCGTTGGTTTGCAAAAGAATGGCTGTACCAATTGCTTGTGAAAATATAGAATGCGTTCAGGTTCTTGCTGGGTTCTGATGGAATTGCTCACATCCAATTTGAGGTCCTTATGGAGCTTCCAGAAACATGTATTAAAACTAGAATACAAACGTTTTGATTTGTTCATGCTCCTGAGGTTAAGTAAATACAACCAAACAACCGGCAAAATCTTAGCAGATCCAGGTGGCTTTTATATCCAGCATGGCCACTCACCTTCAGTATCAAGTTGTGAATGCTTCATCACCTACGGAGGTTGAAAAGTATTGAAGCATAATGTTAAGAAGCTCGAGCCTCTCAATTGTCATGATTACAGAAGAGTAGGCAGCATAAAGGGCACATAAATCCAAAGCAAGAGGCAAAATCAAACATCTATTGGTTAATGAGATGCCTGCATTCTACAGAAAGGTGTGATCCTTTGAACCCTGCTGTTGATAACTGCCATTACAACAGACGTAGTATGCCAGAGGTAACTCAGGGTTTTCTATTGACCAGTAATAAACCCTGATAATTTATCCCCATTCAGACTCTGTTCATTGTTAGATCGAAGCTTGCATTCAGTTAGAATTTGAAAATGGCTGTTGTCATTATGGGAGCAACACCAAGATTCAGGCATGTTTCAAGAAAGTAGCCAGCATAAAAGATCCTTGCATGTCATAAAAAATGGACCGTTCTCTGAAATACAAATTATCTGAAGCCTTGCAGGTAAACTGCATCATACGAGTCCATTTTGCTGAGCTGAGATCTTTTACCATCACGGGGAAGTGTGATAACAAATAGAATGGGTTAGGTGCTTGAAACTTCATTCAGAACATTAGTTATCTGCTGATACACTGACACAAATGATTAGGATGCACCAATCCTCCCCCTGTACATATCTTTCTGGATATATGATGAGCATGGTTAATAGCACTGTAACATGATTAAATTGAAGGAAATCAAGTAAATGTACTAAGTGATCAGATGAGTAGCTAAAATCAGGGGGAAATATATAATGTTATTTATACATTACAATGCATACTGCCACATGGCATTGTTTCTTTTTCTAAGTTTCCAAAATTCATTGGGTACAAAATGCTAAACATTTATCACAAAGATTCAAAAATATAACAACCATATAAATTATTTTTAATTGCCATCAGTTTGAAAAAAATTCAGCCCATATCCAACAGGGAATAATGGATCATAGTTAGCATTTCCAACATTAATAGGCAGTTGATCAACAGACCTATACCATGTCACAGGCAATGTGCCGACAAAATCGTGATCTCCAAAGAGGCAATCAGTAATTCCCATGCCCTCAGTTCCAGGTAACCAGGCAGCAACTAGAGCATTTATTTTCTCCAGAACTTGCGGTTCAATAACCAAGGGCCTTCCAGATACAACAATAACTACGGTAGGGATTTTATTTGCAACATGAGTGATAAGGTTGGAGCCATTAAATGGAATACTAAGGTCAGTTCTATCCCCTGTCCATTCAGCATATGGAACCTCGCCAACCACAACAACTGCATAGGAAAATTCCCCAGTTTCAATTGTAGCTTCAGTGGGGCATTCCTCATAAACCACTTCAGTCTGCACTCCCACTGATTCTTGTATTGCCTCCAATATGCTAGTACCTGTTAGTTTAAATATTATAAATATATGTTTTTTAAAATAGAATACTTCTTTCATCTTATGAAAATAAAAAATATTTTTGGAAAGAGTGGTCCTTTCAAGAGCAATTCACTACACAATATTTGAATGAGCACTACAGATATCTAGGGCTTGCATTGAAAGAAAGAAGTTACTATTTCGCTCTATCATAATATATGAATTACCAGTAACTTAACAAACACCTATATATATCCAGTGAGAAAAGGTTTTCCAGGACCAATGTCAGTGCACCGCAAATAATAACAATTTCGAGAGAGTAAGCTAAGTTTGGACAAGTGACAGACATAACAATACGTTTCTGCACTGTCTTAAAGACTTAAAGTACAAAGGATCTGTATGAATAGCACGATTAGTACACAAAATTGCAAAGTTAAGTTCGTTCTTACCAGGAGTTATTTTTCCACTATTTCCATGCCATGCTATTGTCCACCCACCGCACTGGTATCCAATATCATCAGCATGTGTTCCAGCAACCAGTATTCTTTTTACATTTTTGGCCAAGGGAAGGAACGGTTCTGTCTGATTCTTGCCATTTTTTAGGAGCACCAAAGACTTTCGAACAGCTCCACGTGCTAGCAACCGGTGTTCCTAAAAGGTTAATGATTAACATACTGTATATGTTTGGTGATATCATGAGATGAGTCAAAAAGAATAATAGTAAGAAGTAATGGTGAACAAATAAAACAGATCTACAAACATGCCTCTACCTTACAACCAACAATATCCAGGAGAGATGGGTCTGAAAATGGATGTTCAAAAACTCCAGAAATAAACTTGACCCTAAGAATCCGCTCAACTGCATCGTCAATCCGAGACAGTGGTATCTCCCCTGCCTCCACCAAGAACACGAGATCCTCCAAAAATTTCTCAAATCTGTGAGGTATCATAATCTGTAGATTGCTCAGCCAATGCAAATGAAACGGTGGCTACATAATGTATTCTATGTGAACAATAAAAAACAATTTACCATGTCCATTCCTGCATTAACTGACTGCACAATACAATAGCGATAATCGGACCCTCGAGCCTGTTGAGGCTCACATAGTCTATCAATACCCTCCCAGTCTGAAACCAAAAAACCCTGAAACATGGGACAAAACATGTCACAATTTACTATCAATAACTACACTCTAAGCTTAAATCAATATATTGATAAATCATCATAAGCTATACTACCTTGAAGCCTAACTTGCCCTTCAGAACATCCATCAGCAAATAGCGACTTGAATGCAATGGTTCCGCATTCCATTTAGAGTAGGATGCCATTATTGTTGCAACCCCTTGACCTATACAATCAGGGTAAGGGGGCATGTGGATCCTTTCTAAATCTTCATATGAACAAATGGCGTTCCCCTCATTGACCCCCTTATCTGTGCCACCATCTCCAATGAAATGCTTGGCGCAAGCAAGCACATTCTCCCTGCACATCACATGGATACATTTCTGCAAACAGGTCTTGGGCATAAGGATAACACAACTGTACATCAATATTGAAGTACCTGACTGAGCCGAGGAATGGATAACCGTGAGGGTGGTCTGCTGGTGGCTGTCCCTGCAGACCGGAGACAATGGTGGTTAGCGAGCGGACGATCTCTGGGTCCTCACTGTAACTCTCGTAGCATCTCCCCCACCTCGGATCCCGACAGACCTATCACACGGCAGAACAAACGCGCATCAAGAAGGTCGTCCAGGAATAGTATCTGCTTAACTTAAATCAGGATGGTTTTGAATTTTACTCACAGCGACGCAGGGCGCGAAGGTCCAGTGGATGCCAGTGGCGCGGACCTCGAGCGCCGTCGCCGCGCCGATCTTACGCAAGAGCTCCGCATCCCTGAGAGGTAAGGGCGCACGGTTGCTACAATAAATCAAATCACCATGCGGAATATACAGCTAAGGGGCCCAATCCAGCGCAGCATCACAGGGCGAGAGTCAATTGGTACCTGGAGGCGCCGAGGCCGACGTTGTGGGGGAAAACGGTGGCGCCGTAGACGTTGTTGTGGCCGTGGACAGCGTCGGTGCCGTAGAGGATGGGGATACCCAGGCGGGAGGAGAGCGCGAGGCGCTGCATACCGTCGACCATGGCGGCCCATTCCGCCGGCGAGGCGCGGTCGCGGGGCGCGCTTCCGCCGGCGTTGAGGACGCTGCCAGCACCGAGCTCCGCGAGGGCGCGCGGCGACGCCACGGTGCGCTCGATCTGGGCCATCTGCGCCGCCTTCTCCCGCAACGTCATGCGGGCCAGCAAGTCACGAACCCGATCCTCCACCGGAGCCGACGCGTCCCTGTACAGTGGCATCGCGTCGCCTCGCGCCGGCGTCGACGCCATGCGGTTGAGCAGGAGGGGGCGGCGAAGCGGAGACGGGAATTGGGGATATTTTTTTTTTTTTTTTTGAGACTTGTTTTTTTCTTTTTTGACTCAGGGAATTGGGGATTGGTTGGGTACTCGAGAGGCTGAGGGAGGAACGTACTGTCGCCTGGCGGTGACGTCTGCTCGTGCCACCTGGAGGATTACCTTTTCAAAATCGCCGCCGGCCTTTCTGGACCCACGCCTGCAGCCACATCAGACGGTACGGACTATGGGCCATATCTAGGAATGGGCTCTAGAGTGGCCTAATCCAGCCCAGGAAATTAATGCAAGCGCCTGTTTGATTTTCAAACCGAGATCAGTCTCCGATTTTTCACGTCTTTGCTGCTGGAACGGGACTACGGGAGTGCTGTGACTTGTGAGCAACATGAGAAGCACACCCAACCTGCAACATAACAGTGTTTAACAGTAAAGAAAACAAAAGTAATCTTGGCTACTCGGTACGAAGCTTGTGGACAGAGGACCTGTTTGAACCGATAACAAGTTGGGTAACCTTACTAGTATTCTACAATCTGTAGTCTCATTTCCCTCGCCAGCAGCAGGTGCAGGTTGCTTATGGAGATCCATGAACGAACTAGAGAGAGAAGTCCGTGGGTCGGGTCGATCAAGTAGTACTACTACAACTCTACTCTAGGATTCCTATTCCTAATGACAAAAATGTCATGCTTGACGGTATTTCTGCAGCCGCAACCATGTCATGTGCAGATCTGGAATATCATTGCCACGACGTACCCTGGAAACGGGATCACACTATTACACATACATCACTGACCCACGGTGTCCTGAATCACGCTTAGGGCGTGTTTGGAAGTCCTGTAATCATTTATCCGTGTAAATCAGTTACACCTGTAAACTTTCGTGCACAAGGAAACCCCCGAAATACATAGTAGTATTTTTTACACCTGAAAATTGGTGTTTGGGTAAGTGCCTGTTTGGAAGACCGGTTTTGAGCCTAATACCCCTGTAAATTACAGGCCTATTACTTTTACACCGGTAATAAAAAAAATCTGTTTGGATGTTTGGTATTCCGAAAACATTTACGATCGGTTCGGCTTGTTACCGGCGGAAAAATAAAATCGCCTGCGGAGGCGACACTTTTTTTTCCGGTAACTATCGGGCTCCTCCTTGGTCCTCACCTGTCGTCCCCCACACCGCTCCGCCCGTCCATTGCCGTCGCTGCCGAAAACTCGTAGGCCTCGAGAGGGAGCCACGTCCAAGCTCGATCCCATGCAACGTGGACGGGCAGCCATGCCCCAGCTCAATCCCGTGTGGCATTGACGGGGAGCCGCATCCAAGCACCGAGCCCCTACGGTTGGCGGCAAGGAGCCGAGTCCAATCGTCGAGCTCATACCTTTCTCACCGCCTGGATTTGCACCTTTGGTGCTGTTGGGCTTCGCCGTCGGCAAGCAGAAGGGCTCCTCCGGACATGTTGCTTGATGATTCCTCTGCATCTGCCGCAGCTCTGTTCCAATTTAATAGATTGGTATGAAATTTGATGCCCCACATGAGATCTGATTTGATTTGAGGTCCAAAACTGACCCTTCCGCGGCGGCGATGGATAGATGGTGGTAGCGAGCAGTCAGATGTTTGTTCACCGGTGCCTCAGTTTTTCATCTCTTTGTTCACCGAGCAGTCTTTTTTCTTCTTTTCCCCTTTGAAAGTCGATGCTCTGCTCTGAATTTTTGGCTCCCGTGTGTGATTCAGTTTGGAAATTATTCAGATGTTTGTTCAAAAATTTCACTGAATGAATTCTGATTATTCTTCAATTTTTATCCCGAGGTTGAATTTTGTTCTCAAGATTCAGTGAGTAGCCGGTGTTTTGTTGTGCTCGTATAAAACGCTGCTTTCTTTTCCTACGCATCTTTGGAGGCTAGCCTTTCAATTAGTGACCAAATCACCGAGCCGTGGTGCTATGCGAGTGTGCTGTTCTTTCATCCGGCTTTTTGGTCTTTTTATAAAATGGTTCGTGTTCTTGGCGTGCTGACGCTGATTCATCAAGGGCACGTATAGTGCCGTTGATGTTGAGCTAGCCGCTCTGAGCTCTCTCTTCGTTTCGATCGTCTCTAGCCCTCCAGCTCCAAAATGTCATTTGTATCCGCAGTATATAGCTGGTAATCTCCTCTTCTCATGTGCACATCTCCACTAACTATCACGCAATTTGTTTTTTAATTGATGAAGTTGAATACCTTGTCTAGTTTGAAAAATATTATCAAATACTCCCTTCACGTTTTAATTGTTATCGTTAAGACAACAACTCTACTCTAATTTACAACTAAAATTATCAGTAACACGCTAACAATTTGAAAACGAAGGAGTACCTTACAATAGGTAAAACAATATAGAATTGGGGCTACCGAACTTCACCAGTAATTGTTCAGATAACATTATGATCAGGATATATGTCGTGCAACATACAAGTCATTCTAATTGTATTCTTACAGATACAGCAGAGAACATCTCAAAGTAGACTGCCAAAAACAGGTATTCTTATACCTCCAATGTTGTACCAATCAGGGAAGCAAGCAGACTCTCATCGTCACTTAGTATACATCTAGGATTAGACAGCAGTACAGGCGAGAATAATATGCGGCTTATTCAAGTACATCTCAGCTACCAGTAGCTTATTACGGTACATAGCAGCTAGCCGTCCAGATCCATACAGCAACCACATATCAAGTTATCAACATTCGTGTTGACCTGGGAATCTAACAGGCAAGAACATATGACAGAGTACCAGCTTAGTGCATTTACAGTCACGCAGGATACAAAGGGACCACGGATTGTGGGCAGTCCAACCTCTTCCCGGCAAGAGAGTAGTATGCAAGTACCTGAGCTTGGCTATCTACACCAGGTTCCCCATTTTCCATCAGCCGATCGATGTTGTTGGGATTTGGCGGTGTAAACTCAATATTCCAGAAGGGCCTTGCCATCAGCATGAGATCACGGCCTGTTTGAGAGGCTTTGTAGCCCTGCACCCAGACATACCTCAGCGAGCGCATATGTAGCATAGCAAGTGCCAGAGCTCGCTCACTGAAGCAACAACTCCTGAGTTCAAGCTTTCGCAGGTTCGAGCATGCCAATGCGAAACGGATCAAACCATCATCCGTCTCTCCAACATTACCCAGGAGCATGTATTGGATGTTTCCACTGCACTGTCCTATATATTCAAGACCTACATCTGAGAGACCCCCTGGTCTCAAGTACAGAGCAAACCTCCCAAGTTTTGGGCAGCCCCTCAGCAGAGCTCGGACACCATTGTCCAGTGGTAATTCTGTTATCCTCTCTTCTCTATCCAACAGAACAAGCCGGAAGTCATATAGTTTCTTGCAGAAAGTACCAATAGATTCCAGGGCACCATTGGTTATATCGGAGACATAGGCAGCTATGTATTCCAGTTCACGACAACCTACGGCTATAGCCGTCAAGCCTACTTGAGAGACTCCACCCTGCTCCTCTTGTAGACCTGGATCGTCATCTCCTCGTTCAATTCTGAGCCTCTGGAGTTTCTTGCATGTATCTGCAACAACCCCTAATCCTCTATCTCCAATCACATTCCTCACCTACAGAAAACATTTATGTTAGTTACAATGAAATTGATCACCAGTCATATAATGTTGTTGTTGTTGTTGCGGAGATATTACCGCAAGAACTAATAAGTTCGGGCATTTTGCAATGAGTTGGCAATGATCTTCGGTGGTGAGGAAAGTGTACTGCAAATCCAGCTTCTTGAGTACCGCCGAGAAAGGAAATATAATAGGCATATCATTGGTTGCCATGAAAGTAAGTCCCAAGGAGCATAATCTTGATGGAAATTTGACATTCTCATACTTGGTGAGTTCCCCTTGTTCATTGAATGTTCCTCCAGCAAATTCTTCCAATGATGCGGCAACTCGAAAGAAACCTATTAAATCTGAAAGATCACATTCCCCACCTATCTTCAAGGAAATGAGTGACTTGCAGTTCTTTGCAAGAAGCTCCAGGTCAGCTGGCATTACTGTTAGGTCAGTCATGTGGAAATTCAATGTCGCCAGAACAGGATTGGGATTGCTGACTGCAAGATCGCGGATCCATTCACTGCCATGATCCTCAATTTGGCATTCTTCCAATAATAAAGTCCTCAGAGATCTGCTGAATCAAGCACAACAAGTTAGTGCAACGATTTCAAGACTAAGTATGTTAACAACAAAAATCATAGAATAATATGTGCACCACAGGCGAATAATTTAAATAACAGTTCCACTCTGCAACATTTGCCATGCCTAACATGGAAAGCTAATGGGTAATCAGGTAACAAAGGTAAAAGGTTCTTAAGTTGTATCAAGAACAATATTGCTGGTAATCCAATACATGCATTGAATAAGACAACAGATAATTTTGACTCCTTTCTGATGCAACCATCTAAATCGTTCATATATCAAAATCTTCTAACATTACCTTTTTCAAAGCATATCACAACATCAAGTCAGCAGAATGGTCAGATCATTTTGAAAACAATTAATAAAGATAAACGTACAACTCAAGCCTTGATTCGTGACCAACTGACCATACAGAAATGCAGAAGGATACTTAATGCTTTTCAACATCGATTCACTTTACAGTTTACAGCCTTAAATCATGTGAACACTGCACGACTTGAACTTGTAGATCTCAAGTCGGTTGTTAGCAAAAATACTATCCTTGTCAGTATACTACATAGTCAGAACAAGCTTCTAATAACAGAAACTGATATACCAGTTCGGGGCATCAGCTAAACTGCAGTTAAATTATTCGCTGAGTCACAACTCGCAATCTCCCAAGCCAGAATCGAGCTTCCTCCTACTTCCAGATCAGAGCTGAAGGGAACTATAGAACAGAGGAGTTTGCGTACCTGCAGAAGCGGGCAACAAGGCGAAGTCCGTCCGTGGTGAAACCGGAACATTTGTCGAGCTTCAGCTCCTGCAGCATGTGTCCTCGGGCGCGGACGAGCTCGGCGAGGTCGTCGTCGGTGACAACCATGCGGCGCAGGTGCAGCACCTTGAGGCACTCGAGCGGCGCGGCGAGCTCGGTGACCCACGGCCGGGCGTAGGCGCCCCAGTCGTCGGGGATGAGCCCGTACATGGCCGCGCGGGGCTTCCCCTTGACCGCGAGCGACTCGAGACGCGGGAACCGGGCCAGCAGGCGCGTGGGGGACACGGCGTAGCAGAAGGGCACGGTGACGTGCTTCCGCGTCAGCGCGTCGATGCGGTGCCACAGGCGGCACACCAGCGAGGCCGCCTCCCGGTCGCGCGGGTCTTCCACGTACCCCATCACCAGGTGCAGCGCCTCCTCGGGGACCCAGTCGCTGCCGCTTCCGCCGAAGCTCATCGCGCGGCTCAGTCGCTGCGGCTCCGGCGCCTCCCCGCCCATCGATCCGGTCAGGCGGCGAGCGGATCAGGCTCGGCGCTATCCGCCTCTACGCCCGCAACTTCGCGCTGGTTCCCCGGGGATCTGCTCCAGCGAGGGCCGGAGACATGGGGATTCCCTCCTCTTCTCCCTCTTCCCCCACTGATTTGGTGATGGTGCGTGGAGCTGGAGCAAGCAAGCAGAGCAAGAGGAGGGGAGAGAATTATTGGAGGAAGTGTAGAGAGGAGGACGATGGGGGATGGGGATTGGGGGCAGCGGGACGTTTACTTCTGCGCGATCCAGCTGGGGATGCCGAGCCACGTCGGCTCGGGGCCGTGAGGGCAATTTGCTCGGCACACACACATGTCCTGTCTCTGGGTGGTAACCCGTGTCCGTTTGTTCTTGTGTGTGTGGCAGCGGAAGCCGTCAGGTGACGATAGGATGGTAGATTTGACATGGGGCCGGGATGCGATTGCAGCTGTACCATGTGAGTGTTGGTTGGGCACGATCATTATCATCAGCTTGTACTTTGGGACAAGTTGATTAGTAACTTTAGACATCCTAATTACTACTATATGTTAATATGATATGTTGGAGGTGACGTAAAATACTATCAAGTGTGACTTTGAGCTCGATATATTTTGACTTGTTTAAATGTGATGCCCCTAAGTTAATATTTGGGAGAGCATTTTTCGCTTTTGGTTCTTTAGAAAGCTGAAAAAGCAAAAAACTTCTCAAAATTGGGCTTACTTCTCCAAACAACAAAAACTGAAATGCGATTCATTGTATTAAAGCAAAAAATAGACTCAAGGATCACTTCCTAAGCTTTTCCTTGTGCTCGTTTTTGCATTTCCACCCTAAGGGCCCAACACTCTCATCCCTCTCCTTGTGCTTCCGTTATGTTAGTCTCGACGCCTAGCTATCCTTATTACCTGAGCTCCCCTTCCATCCGAAACTTGCTTTTATGGTGGCTGCTGCAAAGCAACCTATCCACCACAATAAAGGGCCAACACTCAGAGAAGACTAATCCATTCTAAGATCTGTCAAGTCACAACAAGCTCTGCTCTATGCCAATGCCTGCTCAAGCACCCTTTCTCCCTAACGTTTTTGCCTCGAGAACTCCTCTAGCTTTCACACCTTTAGTCGGTGATATTGCATGGTAGCTCCATCTATCATAACGAGCCATATAGAGGAGCTCCACGTATAGACAAATATCGGCTTTCCCCTGAACTTTGTCCTTCTTGACCTTCCCTAAATGTCAATGGCCTTCCCTAATGTTTTCAGACCATTTCGATTAAAAGTGAGGTTGCCAAACATGCCACCATTTCTCCTCCAAAACATGGATTTTATAGCAAGTGATATTCACTTCTCCAAAATGCTACTTTTGTGAAGGCAGAAGAAGTAAAAACTATCGCTCCATCAAACAGAGGTCAAAACTAAAACATGCAACTAATCCAACTCATTTTGTTTGGTGTGTGTGTGTGTGTGGTTGGCACACTTTAGCAAAATAGATTCATTATTTCTTAGATTTATGCAACCAATTACATAGATATAATATGTATTTATATAAGACATAATCATGCTCCTTGCTCAATTTTAGACTCTCAGGATTTCTCAGTTAGGCATTCAATTGAAAGGTGGCATGACAATTAAAAGCTGAAAAATATAGGTTCATGATAGAAAATTTCATGATACAATGCAAATACTTCATAACTTTATAATACTTTAACATAGTTAACTATCCACTTCGGTGGCACAACGAAGTGATTGTCTAACTACTTATTATTGAGGTGGGACAAACAAATAAGTTTAGATCAGTTCTCCTTATGAAGAAATAAAATCTGGATGGAAAATTATAAGACAAGAACATGTGAAGCAAGGGTAGAGTTATACTTGACCGTCAAACTACATGCAGAATTGAGTATGCCATGATTTGGCCCAATCCGGTTTCATAAATCATGTCAGTATGCACAGTTTCATATCCTGTAGCAACGCCGGGGTGCACGTAGCATGTCGCAACATGTTTCTAATTTTTTCTTGCGGCCGGGAAAGCAGGCTGTCCGATTGGGCGAGAGGGCAGAGACAAGCCGGACCGGTGGGATGCACCCGATCTGAGGTCGTTTAGTGGGCATCTGGACACGCCGTACGTCATTACTAGTGCATATAAAAAGCGCTTCTCGTTCGCCGGGACGCCGGCGCGCGTAATTATTCTTACCCTGACCTGACGGTGAGATTTTCCGGTCCCGCCGCTCGGTCTTGGCGAGTGCTCCGCTGCGTATTGCTGCACCAAGCGAAAAATATTCGCGACGACATAGCCATCCATCTTCATCCAATGGCCGACGGACAGTCAGGGTGGTAAGAAATACTAAAAAGTTCTTAATACCCTTAATAACAACAGGCGGATTCTACTTTTATGTTATTTTAGAGAGGTCGGCGAGATTTTCTTGGTGATGCTTGTTCTCAGCTGAGCCTCCCTCGTAGTTTCCTTGGTGACAAAAAAATGGCCAAACAGGAAAGTGATCTAGGCATCAATAAAGGTCGCGACTAAACATGGAGAGGATAAGACGATGATGCGTCCGTGCTTCATTAAAAATGGCAGCACGCTGAAGGCGCGCGAGCAGCCTGGCATCAGTGGCGTAAAGGCGAGTGAGTGCACTGTACCGAGTGCCAGAAACGGAAAGGGAAGGGCGACCTCGCTGACCCGGAAAGCTGAAACTTTTTCCCTCAGTTTCTGTATGAGTACTCTGATCTGCATCTAGACATACCGAGAAGCTTACAGCTCGCTGCCATTATGCAGAGATCGTTATAAGGAAACTCCCTTTTTACCGGATATGGAAAATTGGTGTTGCGAACAAGATTACCGAGGCAAAGTGAGTAATCTAGCCCTATATTTGCAGCTATTCTTTTTGTGAGGTAGTACTAGTAGTTGTAGTAACCTATACAGCTAACCTACTATATACTCATTGGAGGACTGAGCTTTCAATAACCTGCTATGGTCAACACAAATCCACTTGCCAAGTTGTACAGTTTTTTTTTCCTTCTCTTCTTACCTGTGATGAAAGCAAAACACAGGAGTACTTTTTAATCATCGCTCATCGGACGCCGCACAGCGTCCGTGTAAAATAAAAGCGCTCGATCCACAAAAAATCTCAATCCTATCTTGTTGCCGGCAAATTCTTGGCGGCGCTCAAGCCGTCCAGTCCAGGTGATGTGCGGGAGTGACGCCGCGCTGATCCGGGACAAGTGGTACTGCGCTGCGGACTCGACTGGTGAACGCATCCGAGGCGTGGGCGGGAGGGAGGGAGGGAGGGAGGCAGCTGCAGCGTGTGGCGTGCCGGAGCCCGATCTCGAGAGAATCTTTCCCCACCCGGCTCATCCGTCCATCATAGGCGCACCTGGACGGCGCGGCGCCCACGCCGCCGTGTCCGTTCCCGTTGGGCCCCGCCCGCACAAGTGCCGTGAGAAATGGAGGTTCGCGGCATCCTTCTCGAGGTTTGCACTAATGGCTGGTGGTGGATGATGAGCCTACAGGGTAGCGTGAGTTGGTTCTCGGGTCGCTGGCCAAACAGAAAATCTGGTGGGGGAGCAGTAGTAGCAACAAGCAGCCACTTGCCCCGCTCGGTGCGTAAACCCAACACGTCTGCCCGATAATTCGCCCGGCTTACCTTGGCTGTAGTACTTGGCGGGGCAATAATTTATCATCCTTTGTTCCAAGTTGCAACTTTGCAAGTGAGCTTTGCGGCCGATCAAAAGGGGGGAGAAAACGACAATTCGTGCAGGGTTTCGGCTTCAGCTTTGACACTTTCTTCGTTCGTTCGTTCGCCCCATGCATGCAAGTTTTTTTAATCGATCTCCCCGATCTTATCGTCGTTCCAACCTCCGCCTCTCGACCCTCCGTGGAAAGGTTCGCGCCGCCCTTTTTTCAGTCGAGGTGATCTATGCCGTTCTTTCCTTATGCTTGAAAAAATGGAAATAGGTCTCTGTCAGCCTGCTTGTCGCAGCGGTTCGTTGGTCTCTTTCTTCAGCCCGTCCAAATATCGCATGGTCAAACTACACAGGGCTATTCTATATTTCTAGGGAGTGTTTAATTTTCAATCAATTAAAAATAGGGTTTCTTTCAATCAACGCTTTTAACACTTAGATCTAGATCTAATTAATAAAAAAACAAAAAAAAATTCATAGTCTATACATAATACTAATTAATATAAATAATCCTATAAATAGATAAATAACAAAAGGAATAAAAAAACAAAAAAAATATACACACAGACATCGATTGAAAGGGAAGCTACTTTTCAACCGATTGAAAAGTAGCATTACCGATATTTCTATTGATTGGATGCAGATCTTGGAGCGAGCACGTCAAGCATCACGTCCAGTCATCTATACTATTTGGTTGTTAGAAATATGCATGCCCGCTGTTACCTCTCCAGCTGTTTTATTTCCTCCTCTTATTTTCTAGATTATTATCAGTGACTATTGTGTCTTCCAAAAGAAAAAAAAAATAAAGGTATACTATCCACTTGTGTCGTTCTATTAATATTGGGAATATCGATGTCAGCTACACAACTCGGTAACGTATCCAGTCCGTGGATCTACAGTGGCAGAACATTATTACTCAAACTTCCAATATTTTCTGCCTCCCTTGGAATATACTGTTTAATATAGGAAATTCACATGAATCACATAGATTTCACAAGAAAATGTTGAGGAAGATTCAAGGAAAAAAAATCTCGCATTTAAAATGGACCCAGGCCTGCTGTCAGGCACGACAACCAGCAGCGCAAAACAGCTAGACGAGTTTCCTAGACGCCCAGGTAATCATCTACAAAAATCTGTCTTCGTGAGGAGGAAAGTATACTTTCCGAACTAGTAGCAGTGATAAATCAACTTCTGCTAAAAAAAAAACAGTGATAAATCCTTTCCGAGACATTCCGAGAAGACCACAACAGATAGATCTTCCATATTGATCAAGATCAAGAACCTAACCTTTGACTCCCGAGGGCCGAGGGTACCAAATCGGGCAAGGTACACTCTCCTGGCTTTTGTTGTGTGGACGGACCAATAAGAACTCAAGCAAGCAATCGTTCAAGCATCAACGGTGCCGCCATAGACCAACGACGAGACCAGCCTATACCAGCCACCGGATCGGATGCGTCGAGGTTATCCGTTCCTCCTGCTGTGGCTGTGGCTTCTAGAAGGACGCGAGTTGTCAGCGTCCTGCAAACAGGACGATGACGGGGACTGCACGTCGACAGCGACGCACTCGGACGATCGAAGCAAACGGGGAGTGCTATATACGTACAGAACGTAGAGGAGTAGATTCGGTGGTTCCGGCCGGTGGCTTACGTACGTAGCGCTACACCTACACACAACATGACTACTGAGTCATCATGACTCAACCTTCCGGCCGGCAAGTCGATCTAGAGGCAAAATTTTGCAACGGGGCCAGCTGCCCAGGTTCTCCGTATCTGCATGTTCACGGCTCGCCTCTTGACAGCGACGGCCCGGGACCGGCAGCCGGACGGAGCGGTCGACCTGTGCGCCGGTCCCGGGCCATTGAGTTGGTTGTTTCGCATTCCAGGGTACGGTTACACATGGTGGGGCGACGTCTGGGCCCTGGTGGCCGCAACGTGGTGGGAGCTGAGCGTTGCGTAAGCACGGAGGCCATGCACACGCTGCCACGCTAGTAGTAGTACTACAGTACTCATTTCAAAAAAAAAAAAAAAGCAGCGGGCAGCGGCTCTGAGATACGCAAGGCAGAGGGCGGCAAGGATATGCTGAACGGTCAGAGAGAGATCCAGTGCAAGTTTCGTGGGCCGGAGGTGTGCCAGGTACCTGAGGCTCCACAATTCATGGTCGTCAGCCCATATCGGTTATCACAATACACACAACCTTTGGAGCCCATTTTATCTGTCCATATCGGATCAAGTCTGTTCGCAACTTTTAAGGCCTTTAAAATTGTTTCAGCTTTCCTGCCGATCCCAATCATCATGAAAAGAAAAAAGAAAAATGAGGCTTTCCGCCCGATCCCCGTCATCAATCAATCAATCTAAAAAGAAAAGAAAATAACCCGCTTTTCCTCTGATCGACGATGATACGACGTGTACCTGTTGGTGTGGCCCACGCAGCACCCACCCACTGGCACTGGCGGCGTCGGTGTTTGCTCTCGCAGTGCGCGACGCCGATCGGGGCACGCAGCAGCGCCTCGCCTTTCTACCGTTTCACGCTCTCTGTCCGGTCGCTGACAAAGCACCGGGCCGCGCCCACGCCTTCCTTGCACAGAGCGGAGCGAGGCCACCCGCGCCCAACCGCAGCGCACGCGCCGACCCGCGCACGTCCACGACGCTCGGGAGGCTTCGGGTGCCATGTGCGCTGCCTCCCGCCGCGAACCTGAGCTGCGCGTGGGCGCCTGGCCCCCCGGCCGGGGCGGCGGGTCCGGGTGCGCTCGCTGTCCGCGAGGTCCGGTCCGGTTGGTGCGTGCCCTCCGGCACACGGCCAGCTCGTCTCGTGACAGGCGATTTCGCTGCCGTCGCGGTCGCGAGGATACAGATTCTTTTTTTTCCCCCGGAAATGCTTGGCGCGTTGCGGCGGCGTGGTGGGCCATGGGAGGGACAGGCCGCACGAGGGGCGGTCGCGTGGGACACGTGCGTGCAACAGTCGTACGGTGGCCCGGCCCGGCCACAGCCCAAGGTGGACCTACGCGCAGAGGCAAAAGCTCTCTCCTCTGTTCTAGTGACTGGTGCAGTGCTCTCTGCTCTGGCCGGTAACGTCGCGCTCACAGCTTGTGTTCCGATGCAGAGGTGCTCGGTATTTCCCGTTCGGTTTCGGTGTTCTTGGTACGCTTCTCAGTTGCATGCACCTCTTCTCTGATGCGTTGGTTCTCGTCTTCTTCTGTACAAGTGGAATTGGCGATTTGTTTCCAAACTTTGGAAATCATTGTCTCGTTTGTCTATCCTAATCAGATACAACCTGGAGGTTGGGCCCTGGGGTATTTGAGCGCGATGGAAGAGCAGTTTCAGAATGCGCAGAGATAGGACAATGAACATGATGAATTGGCGAAAGGTACTGCAGAAATACAGGTGCATGAACCCAGGCCTCCCGAGCCTATAAAACGTGCCCAACACCAAGCAAGGCCCAAGTCATAACCACACAACCCAGTGCAGATAAGCGGCGGGAAGATGGCTCCGCCGGTCTCAGCCGACGCCATGGTCGAGACTATCTCGTCCATTGCCGCAGCCCCGAGCATCGCGCCGCCAAGCAAAATGGCTCCGGGGTCCATCTCTGCCGATGCCATGGTCGTCGACGCTGCCTCGGCCATCGCGCAGCCGAACAAAATGTCTTGCACGGACGTGCCGGCCATCTCCCTCGTGTCGAAGCAGACCGTTCGGCCGGCCTGCCCCACGTCGGCGCCGGTGGGAGACCTGAAGCTCTCGGTCTCCGACATGCCGATGCTGTCGTGCCACTATATCCAGAAGGGCCTCTTCTTCCCGCCGCCTCCTCCCGGCGTGCCGACCTCCTCGCTGGTCTCCTCCCTCGCCGCGTCGCTCTCGCGCGCGCTCGGGGTGTTCCCCGCCCTCGCCGGCCGGCTCGTCACGCTCCCCGACGACGGCACCATCATGATCAGGTGCGACTCCAACACCGCCGCCGTCGAGTTCCGCCACGCGGTGGCGCCGTTGCTGTCCCTCCGCGACTTCCTCGTGCCCGACGGCGACGTGCCGACCCGGCTCACGAAGGAACTGTTCCCCATGGACCGGACCGTGAGCTACGACGGCCACCACCAGTCGCTGACGTCGTTCCAGGTCACCGTGCTCGGCGGCGACGGCGCCGTGTTTATTGGCGTCGTCGCCAACCACGCTGTTGTCGATGGCACCTCGTTCTGGCACTTCTTCAACACGTGGGCGGGGCTTTCCCGCGGCGAGCCGGCGGTCCGGGATCCGCCGAACTTCCGCCGTAGCTTTTTTGGAGAGTCCGCCGCGGTCATCCGGTTCCCCGGCGGCGCGGGTCCCGCCGTCACGTTCGACGCCGACGCGCCGCTCCGCGAGCGCGTCCTCCACTTCAGCGCCGCCGCGATCCGGAGCTCAAAGCGATCGCCAACGGCTGGAACCGAGCAACAGGTTTTCATGACGCGGCCGAGGAGGTTGAAGGCAAGCTCGCGCACGACGACTCCAGAAACGTCCGCGGGGAAAGTGAAATCTCGTCGTTCCAGTCGCTGTGCGCGCACATCTGGATCGCCGTGACGCGTGCGCGGCGGACGTTGCTCGCCGACGCAACCACCACGTTCCGCATGGCCGTGAACTGCCGGCACCGCCTGCGCCCGGCGATCTCGCCGGTCTACTTCGGCAACGCAATCCAGAGCGTGGCCACGACGGCCACGGTCTCCGAGCTCGCGTCCCACGGGCTGGGCTGGGCGGCGGCGCGGCTGCACGCGACGGTGGCGGCGCGTGACGACACGGCGATCCGGCTCGCCGCGGCGGAGTGGGAGGCGAATCCCAGGTGCTTCCCGCTGGGGAACCCCGACGGCGCCGCGCTCACCATGGGCAGCTCGCCGCGGTTCCCGATGTACGACGGGAACGACTTCGGGTGGGGCCGGGCGATCGCCGTGCGGAGCGGGCGCGCCAACAAGTTCGACGGGAAGATGTCGGCGTTCCCGGGGAGGGACGGGGACGGGAGCGTCGACGTCGAGGTGTGCCTCGCGCCGGACACCATGGCGTGCCTGCTCACGGACGCCGAGTTCTTGCGCTACGTGTCGTCCTCCCCTGCACCGTGACAGTGTAGGGAAGCGTCTCATCTGGAGACTGGAGGTGTTGCGCTGCTGTGTCGACACGCAGCGAAGCCGTACCGTTATTGGCAGTGGCGGATTTAACTTTTTCGGTTTGGTCATTCGTACGCTTTAAAAAAAAGATATAGTAGTATCAAGTACAAATCTGGCGATCAGTCAGTAATTAAGGAGTAACCATGTTGTAATGCTGGTTCATTCGTGATGCTATAGTACTAGGCCGGTCGTGAATTTTGGAGATTCGGATTTGGAGTGCTCTTAGACGGACGCAATGAAAGCTGAACGGACCCAACCTGATAGGCATCTCAGCTGTTGCTTCTTACACAGGTCAGCAATGGACATGGTACTCTGTTTTCAATTGATTGGTGGCGACATGGACAGTCGCCTCAGTGCCTAAAGTGGATCGTCAAGCAAAGAGTTGTTGCTGAATAAATTTGGTTCCGGGGACTGTTGTCCTTCAGGGATCGTTTAGTTGTTTTTAGTAAATCGTTTTAAGTAACTTTCATCCGAATCAAATAAAACCTGCTCCGAGACGTAAGTGACTTACCTGCTCCGACACGTAGACAATGTCGATGTAAACATATAGATGCAGAATGCACTGCTGATGTCTAATCAATAGGATTTCTTCTTCGATGCATGTACGCAATGGAGCCGAAGACCAGTAAGAAGAGGAAGCGGGAAGCGAGTACGCCAGCACCCGACCTGTTGGACGAGGTGATTATTGAGATCCTGCTCCGGCTGCCTGTGAAGTCCCTAGTGCGGTTCACGTCGGTCTGTAAAACATGGCGCACCATAATCTCCGATCCCTTCTTCATCCACATGCAACTCCAGTATTCCTGTTCCAGACAGGAGCTGGACCCGTCGTTTCTCATCACCCCACACACCCTTGACCGTATCATCCCTGGGGAAATCTGCCCTACAACCTTCTCCAACCACTTCCGCTTCTATCAATGGCAAGCAAGGTAATTCGAAGGCGACCTTTTTGCATGATAAAGACTTCGGTCACGAGTTTGGCATAGTGTGTAACTTTGCCCACTGTGATGGTCTGGTGCTGGCCCCAACCGATAACAAGCTGACCTGTTCAACCCGGCCACAAGGGAGTCATTTACGCTGCCTAACAGTAGCCACGATAATAATCAACAAGGCGGCCGTTACCATTCAACTGCAGGTCTTGGCCGAGATTCACATACAGGAAATTACAAGGTAGTCCGCTCCTTCTACCGTTTGTTCGATTATCAGAGGAAAATCTACCACATGGGGATGGAAGTGTTCACAGTTGGCATAAGCGGTGGTGTTTGGAGGGAGATCCTGCCCGATCCACCTTATTCCGTCCATAGATGGCAGACAGCTGTGACAGTTAAGGGGTTCTTATTTTGGTACATTGGCAAGGTCCACGGCGAGCAGCGGGGTATACTCCGCCTCTGCCTACAAAACGAGGAGTTTAGTGTCACTAGATTGCCGCATGGTTTGGATCCTGCGATTGGCAACGCCTTCATTATAGATGAGCTGCAGGGAGAGCTGGCGCTGACGGCCAGTACCAGTGTGTTGCCACCGCCTGGAACAGTGACGATTTGGGTAATGTCAATGGAGGGCGGCGTGCATTCGCAATGGGAGCCGCGTTATTCCATCCATGTATCTGGCCTCTCCATAGCATTATTCCGCCATGGACGCCATTGGGTACCAGGGGCGGAGGGTACGGAAATGGGAAAACCTGTCCAGGTTCAACGTAAAACCGTACACGCCGAGTCTCGTCCGGCCTACCACCTCCGTTTTGGGTTAATGGTCATTTCAGATTTAGATGAAATGTTTTTATATTTGATAGATTATTTTTTTTTTTTAAAAATGTAATATAATCTCATCGCTATGCTGCTGTTTGCTTGTTTAATCCATAAAAAGACCGAAACGGTCGGGCTTGTGTTTGTGTACTTGTAAGGCTCGTAAAACTTCTCATGGTTCTGTACTATAAGAAAAAGCAATTTGCTGCTTCAGTTGTGCATCCTGGCCACAGTGGGATTCCACTAAGTGCAACTTCAACTTCAGTAGTTTTCCAAAGGACTCGGTACTCTGTTTCGACGGATTGTTGGCTACGTGGACAGTTGCCTGCAAAGAATTGTTGCAGAAACTTTGAATGGATCTTTTTTTTTTCGTGCCTCGGTTTGTAATGAATCGACTTTTCTCTCTCTAATACAAATATACAAAGTTCTCGCACGGGTTCAGGAGAAAAAAAAAGTTGAACGAATCGGGAGTAGGGCCTTTTGGACGGAGCTCTGAGTGAGTGCCACAAAGAAACTCAGCAACCGGTGAGATGAGAGTCATGTTTTTTTTTTTCCTTTTCTGTAAGGTTTTATTACTTACAAAAGGCAAGATAACTTATGTCGATACATAAACGCTTCTGAGTTCTTATTACAAACATGACAACCGATCGGTCGCAACTCCCAGCGTTAAACAAAACGGTAAGATACTGTAACGCTGTCTTCATCAACCCTTCAGTGACACAAGGTGGCGATCGCTGCCGGTGAGCAGCACCCTGTACTTATCCTTGCGCGTGATGCTTGTGCACTCGAACCCGAGCTGCGCGGCGAGGATCCGCTGCACGTACCCCGCCACCTCGCCCGGCGCCCGCCCGCCGCCGCATGTAAGCTCGCGCGGCAGCCGGTTGAGGAACGTGACCTCGTACGCCGGACGCGGGTTCATGAAGAACAGGTACGGGTCCTCGCGCCAGCGCGCCGCGGACGAGCCGTGGAACATGCTCTCCCTGGCGTCGACGGCCACGGGCACGATGCGGTCCGTGAGCCCCGCGAAGCGCGCGCCGAACCGGAGCAGGAACGCGTCGCGGCTCGTGGCACCTTCCGGGAACACGACCACGTCGTGGCCCTCGTCGAGGAGCCGCCCGACGCGGGCCGCGTCGGCGTCGCGGTCTCCCGACAGCGCGACGAGCGGCGCGGAGGAGGTGATGATGGAGTCGTCGTCGCTGTCGTAGGTGGCGCAGGTCACCTTGCAGCCCAGCGCGGCGGCGAGCATGGCCGGGTCGAGCACGGTGCGGTGGTTGCACACGAAGAGGTGGCCGTTCTTGGGTGAAGGCGGCGGCGGCGGGTGGCCGCGCACGACGAGCTTGACGCCGAGGAGCTTGTACGCGAATGAGACGGCGCGCGGCGGGAGGTGGCGCGTGACGTGGACGCGGAGGAAAGCGAGCGTGAGGCCCAGTGGCAGCCACAGGAAGGTGAGCAGCGTGTTGATGTCGGTCGGGCGGCGGACGAGGCGGCCGTCGTGGAGGACGGCGCGGCTCTGCAGCTGGTCCCGGGGCGCCGCGCGGTACTGCTTCCGCGTCACCATGTACGCTTCCTGCATGCAATATGCCAATAGTCAGTCCATTGTATCAACAGTAGCAGTTTCGATCGTTTTGGGCACGAATTTCTTCCGGACAGTACGTCGCGTGGTTTGCCCAGCACGCAGTACCACGGTGCTGGTCCCCCTGGTTATTGTTACTTACCCGATGCAGGATCAGCACGAGCTGCACGACTGGCAGAGCGTTCGTTGAGATCGGAGCATGAATGAACACGTGATGTCCAAACTGAAACGCTGTTCTAGCAATTCTCTTCCACTGTGCGATGTTTTCGGGACCAGTGCCAGCAAAACGACCCGAGGGCGAAGCAATGCGGCATTGATTTGGCCCCAATCTAATCCGCAGATCCACTGTTCGATGATCTCTATCCACACGCAATACAGCTTGTAATCTTATTGGCTTTAATTGGGATCAGATATGTATTCTGGAAAAACAGCTACAGCAGACCACCACATCTGAATCTAAATCCACTAGTAGGTAGAATTTTCAGGCTCAAACTGTAGTGTAGGGCACCAATACTGACACAACTACCGCAACTACCAGACTCGTACACGGTGTCAGTCTCTTCAGTGTTCGAGTAGGAAGGGCCACCGGCCACGGCGTAAAGGATAAAGCCATAAACGACAACGCAGGAAATGCTCCGCAGATGGAATGTCTGATCGATGTCTGATGAATTCTGATAGTACTATGTGACAACTAGTAGAGATCAAGGCGTCCGGAAACGCATGGTACATCTGTTCTGTTAACGCTACACTCGTCTCACCTTATTCCATTTGCCGCGTGCATAACACTAACCAATCAACTTTTTACTATCAGTATACAAGAGGGGAAAAAAATGTGTTGCAGCACGCACGAAGCGCGCATAACGAAAGAACTGAAAAAAAAAAATCCATACCTTGCAGATGGACATGAAGTCGAAGTCGCTCTCCCGGTCCCCCATCCCGACGTCCGGCAGCTTGTCTCCGAACTCCCTCACCACCGCCCGCCTCTTGTGATCGCTGACGAGCACCCCTGGTTCGGCCACGAACCCCGTCGCCCTCCCAGACTGATCGTCCACCTCCAGCTCCGTGCCGATCACCACGTCGGCTCCCAGAAACTCCCTCGCGAACGGCTCCACCATCACCCGGGGGCTCGCCGTGACGATGCACCTCCGGCCGAACGCGCGGAACACGCGCCACCCCTCCGGGTGCACGTCGCCGGCGTAGAACCTGGGCAGCACGGTGCGGGCCACGCGCTCGATGTCCTTGACCCTGAGCCCGGCCACGGCGACGTAGAGCATCGCGCGCACGGCCAGCGGCTCGGAGAAGGAGACGTAGGTGAGGTAGACGAAGGGCACGGAGGCGAGGAGGGCCGCCGCGCGGAGGAGGCTGCCGGCCTCCAGCGCGATGAGGAGGTAGTAGGGGAACGCGCTGCGGGACAGGAGCAGCGTGCCGTCGAGGTCGGCGGCCACCGACTGGCGCGACCGCCCCTCCGTGGCGCACTGCTCGATCGCCCTGAACCTTCGTCGACCCGCCGCCATCGTTGTTGTGCGTGCTTGAACAGAGAAGGAATGGTGAAGGCAAAACTTTGAGTACACGGTACTATATGGGCATATCCGGCGAATGCAACAGGGGCTGCAGCTCGGGTTAGATCAACGTACTGGACAATTTGTATTTGCCGCAACGACGTGCATGCGGTCCGCAGAGGTGGTTTGACAGCAAACTGCGAATGTCGCCAGCTCGTCGGATCTACCAGCTAGTACTATGTATTTGTCGTGAAGTATTTTGTGATATACTACTTGCTGGGACACCTCATGAATTGAATTCGCTGCACTGATTGGTGGGTAATGTGAGATCCAATGGAACATTCCTGTCTTCTACGCAATGGATTTA
The DNA here is from genome assembly GCA_032690845.1 of Eleusine coracana subsp. coracana. Taxonomy (NCBI): domain Eukaryota; kingdom Viridiplantae; phylum Streptophyta; class Magnoliopsida; order Poales; family Poaceae; genus Eleusine; species Eleusine coracana. Next base: position 6,137,682 of record CM064426.1, read on the forward strand.
GATCCAAGCCTGTTGGGTGTTTGTATGTAGATTTTCATCAGGTTTACCTGTTCCATTTCAGGTTTAGGACTGTACGCTTCATCTTCAACACTAATTAAAATGTTCAATTCTTAATCCCTGGACCCTGCCCTGTCATGACTCGAGCCACGTATTAGCACTTAGCAGGTTGACCTGCTCATTTACATGGCTAATATAAATAGTAAAATAACCTACCATTTTAATCAGCAAGAGATTGCGAGCACAATAAATCCAGAATAACATTCTTCATATAATAAGTTTCAAAATAAAGGTTCATGTCCGTTCCCCAGCAAATCCTAAAATAAAAAATTGTTCGCATAAAGAAGATCTAGTTAAAGAGAACCCACTGCTCATGTCATTTGAGCTTCTGTCTTACACTACTTCAAATAATTGAAAATTATTGGTAAAATTTCATTGCTGAAATGAGCAAAAACTGAGAGAACAAAAGAACTCATTAGTCATTAGGTTGTATCTGTATATGTCAAGCCACCTACTTGTTCTATAGCTTCCCCAGTGAAGGGATGCCAATATCACCATCCTAATGTACACCTTGGCAGGAACATCCTTTTCACATATAATGCCTTCCTCAGTTCTTCAGCCTGTACAATCCATAAAACCATCAGACGAAAACCTCATAGTGCAATTTTCAACATAATTACAAATTATAATTCCTAGAGTCCTAAACCACTGATATGAATAAAATAAATTAGAGCTGTATGCTCTTACTCACTGGGGTAAGGATAACCAGCCAAAATCACAACGAAAACTAAAGTGCTGTTCGGCAGCCAGTTAGTGAAAGCCAATTGTGGCCAAGAAGCAGAACGGAAGCAGCAAATAAAAAGTTGCTTTCTTCTCAGTACAAGATCATGGGAAATTTTATGAGCCTTCTACGAGTAAAAAAAACACAAGCCCAACTATTTCTGTGGTTCAACGAAGTAAGATGCAGCATGATACACACACATACCATAATACTGACGAAATTGCAGTTATTATTCTCAGCATGGCATATATCAAATTTGATGTTACACGGTCGATCCTAATTATTTGAAATGTTATACTATGATTCACCTTAGCAAAATGTAAGCATTAATTTGTCATTTGACAAGAAAATTGACTACTTGGAGATATGCAACCAAAACTCCTCCCCTAAGGCCCTGACCCATTCCGCCATTTCTCCAATTCCAGCTAAACAGAAAAAACGACATTGCTGACCAATTCAGTACATAGCAGCAGTAACAAATAGCAGATGAATAAAATAATAGGTGATCAAACTGCACCTGTGCATAAATAACTTGTCATAGAGGCACCTATGGATGCATGACCCTCCTTGCTCTTTGGTGCTCTTACGACAGATATAAATTTGACCAGTGGCTTCTGTGGGTAGAAAAACAGCCTAAGAAGACGGACTATGTCCTTTCATCATGCATCATGGGATATACAATGGATAGAGAAAATATGCTCCATTGCAATGTACTGAAATACAGTAGTAACATGCATTCACTCCCTCTTTAGCTAAAGCATGCAGACATCACTGTTAAAAAGCTACGATTCCAGGTTCATTGACCCACAGAACTTAGATCTTGATGACATGATGTTGGCATAATGTTGGCAGGTCAATAATCATGTTGCAGTTGCAGCATTGTAATTACCAGCACAGCAAAGAGATCAAACAAGAAGGCATATCATCAAGAGTCTCATGGCCTCCATGATTCAGCAATAGAACACCGATTTTCTCATTGCCGACACAAAGTTTTCTGAGATCAGATTGGGAAATAGGGTCTGCCTCAGATGCTGATGAATATCCTCTGTAGTGACCCTTCGTCACATGATTGAAGTGAAGACCATCCCAGAACACATTTGCAGCCTGAAGGTTTCTTATCGTAACACTGTCCACGAGAAAATCCTGGGTGTTCAGCACAGTAGCAGGTAGCCATGTGAGTTACAATAAGCCACATTATAGTTAACAAAAGTACTGTCTATGCATATTTGCAGAACTACTGAACATAAGATAAGAGATCTATGGAAAAAAAAGAGAGAGTAAAAACATCAGTTCTAACTGTATAGGCTAATAAAAACTCCCAACTGACTGTGTTACACAAACAGCGAATAACCAGCACTAGTGTTGCATATCCTGTTAACAGTTCACTAAGTTTGCAATCCTGTTTCAGAACATGGAATTTAAATATATGAATATTAGTAAGAATTGTGATCAATAGTAGCTTCTAGCTAACTTAACAAGGCATGAGAAACATTATGCTTCTGGATAAGCATGCAGAGAACAAAAGAATGAAAACTTAAACTAGGGATGATCATCCATAACATGTGTAGCAATAACAATTAATTTCATCGATTGGGAATTCAGAGCTGGTATTTGCAATAATTCGGAGCCATGGTGTTCAATTACAGGTAGCTCATGACCAGGGCACCAGGCATGTCACCCCTATAGAATTAGCGCCTTAGCGGCACTTATGTTCCAGTTGGGCATAGATAGCTAACATGCGCGTAGCTATAATAAGTGAATGTTGGGAAAGTGATTGCTAGGGGAATGAACTTCCAGGCAAAGCTATCACCTCAGGCGACAAGGTCATACTCGTCCCGTGCAGGCGGCACAACATCGAGCCGCATCATGCTCCGGAACGCTGTGGGCACGGGCGCACCACCCTGCACACACAACTCCACCACTGCAGGGGCCTTGCCGTAGTACCGCTTCAGCTCGTTGGCCAGCGGCAGCATGCCGTCATCCGCAACATGCCACACATAGTTCGGCCGGACCAGGTCATCCACCGTGGCCTCCTGCCATGCATGCTGCCCGTCCCGCTGCTGGTGCTTGGTGGCCCGGCACATCCGCACCTTGTGTCCTTTCGGCCCCACCTGCACGTCCGGGCAGTACCCGCAGGTGTGCACTCTGTACTTCTTCATCAGCCTTGCTGCGCCCAACCGCATGTCGAGCCACGACTGCAGCGTCCTGGAGGCCAGGTCCTGCATCGTGATCTCCTCTTCCACCTTCCCTTCTCCATTCCCGTGATCAGCTGAAGTAGGATTAGCTGCGATTGGTGCCACAGGCAGAGATGACAACGGTGTGCACGCTGGTTCATGCACCGTCCCTGCTTCAGAGCTGTCTTCTTCATCCAGCTCGAAGTCTGCAATCCTGCCTTCAATGAAGTAGACCGGTCTGGTTCGCCGCTTGGTCGGGTAACTTTCAACATCCACACCTGCCTGGATGCAGAGCTCCAGGATGGCCGGGAGCCTTGGAACGTCATACTTCTCCTTGTGCACCACCCTGGGCTTCCCGACGCGGTCGAACAGGTGGTAGCAGTAGGGGAAGCCGACGACGTCCCGCACTGTCCCTGGCCGCCACACGTGCAGAGAGTTCCTCGCGGCGCTGTCACGCCCCTCGCATGTCCTGATCTCATGCCCGACGCGGCCGACGTGCACCTCAGCGCAAAACCTGACACGAACACGATCGCTCCGTAATTTTTTCCCGTGCGTAAATAAAGTGTTTAGGTTTCATAAAAAAGAATAAAGTGTTTAGGCCACGGCAATTTGCAGTTCAAGCAGTGTGTTCACCTGCATCGCTTCACCGGCACGGCCGACTCGCCCTCAACGAGCTTGGTCAAGCCGTCGAGGAGCCTCTCCCTGGCGGCGAACACGCGGTGCGCGACCTTGACGAGGTGCGGCACGAGGAGGCCGTTGTCGGGCGCGTGCTCGTGCACCTGGCACGGGTTCTCCTTCCGGATGCGGCGCTCCTCCTTGGCCCGCCGGATGAGGACCTTCATCGGCGTCACGTATGGCTTCCGCTCCCACTTCCTCCCGGGCCGAGGCACGTCGGCATATGGGACCGCCTCGTCCTCCTCGGGCTCCCCGCCGCCGGCCCCGTGCAGCCATCTCGTCCCTGCTGCGCCTACTCGAGGTGGAGGCGACTCGGCCAGCGCGAGGAGCTGACGCGCGAAAAGAACCCGCAGCGGCATAGGCGGACCGAGCAATCGGGCAAGATAGACAGTCTCCCTCCCCACCTAAAGGCGGCTGAGATACCCTCTGGCCAAGGTCGCCTGCCCGGAATTGGTGGCGTTGATGTCCCCGCGCAGCAATCCACCCTAGAATCTCAACTAGGAAGGAGGAGGATTGGCAGCTCTCACCTGGAGGGAGGAGGAGGAGGAGCGGCAGGCTTGGCCCCCCTTCCGGCCGCCGTGTATGAGACCGAGCCGCCGCCGTTCTCGGGCCGCCTTGGCTGAGGGCCTGAGGCCGGCGGGCTCACCGTGGTGGTGCCTGGGATCTGAGAGTATCTACCGTTGAATCCCATCCAAGAAATCCTACGGCCGCCACGCATTCCTGCCTCGAATGCGTACACCGTATAGGTAAAAGCTAAACGGCCCACTAAGGCCCACGCAATCAGCAGTGTGTAAGCCCTGCACCAGTTTCTGGGCCTCGTTCTAAAAAAGCTTCTGGGCCTTGTCGCCGGCTTGGCGCGCCGTGCACGGTGCACCAGTGTCTCTCGCTCCTAACTTTCGCTTGTTTTCACAAGAAGACGCACACTCCTCGGTCCTACTGACATACTACTATCGTATTCCAGCCTTAGGGTCCTCTCTTGAAGTCGTCTTCACTAGCTTGAACGAATAGGACCCACTTCACATGCACCAACAAATATCTTACACCACACCGTATCTAAAATCTTTATTAGGCGCCGTATGCAGTTAAACATACACACTATCCAGATATCAGAAAACTTACCTGAGACAAGGTTGAGTACCTTTTCGTATGTGGCCGTCTGGCCGATTAAACCTTTTGAAGAATGACATCCCAAGCACTAGCTTTTCCTTGCTGTGGATTTCGATTGTCTTGCCAGCACCAGCGCCACACACGCAGGATGAGCATGCTAACGCGCTGACATGGCGGATCAGGAACGTGGTGGAACAGCTGAGGTGGAAAAAAATACCTGCTGTTTTTCTTTTACATCACTACTGTTCATACATCCAAAATATGTTTCCGGATAATGTTTCTATCGAAAACGCCTCCGGATAATGAAGTACGATATACGTGTAGGAGGACATGTGTAAACTACAACTTGCAAACGCATCTTTCAGCACTTTTTATTCCTGTCAACAATAGACGCGAAAAGCGACCGCGTCAAATCATCTGAAATTAATCATCAGGCATCAGCATGTATTTCGTAAGCGAAGGGGCTAGGCAATGGTCGCTTGCTACAGGATTTCGGCATTACTCCGGAGCAACACATATACGTATCTCAATCTTAAATACACCCCCGAATTCATCAGCCTGTTTTCCGTAAGCTGGAGGCCAGGCATCTATAGCTTGCTACAGGATTCCTGCATTGAAGCAAACCAAACATATACTGCCTGTATCTGAAACATATACTGCCTGTATCTGAAACCTAAATCCATGTTATTATACGTATCTCCTACTAGGTTTGCGTACGCGTTGAACGTGAATATCTACGTACGAAGACCGTAGGCCGTAGCTCGACTCTCAGGCCAGCATAAAACTCGCATAGTGCCGAACATCATGCGTATTTGGTCACGGAAGGTTGTGAGCTCTCTGGTGCACACCTTCTGCTGTTGCCGCTGACCGAGCCACGACGACGACACGGTGACAGCGAGAGCGGCAGCTTTTCGCCCAAACCGCCACCGCAGCAGCCGACGGATCCATCCAGCTGTGAGACGGCGCGATGCGCCGGCCGGGGAGAGTGAGAAGATAACAGCGAGATGTTACGGGTATGGTGATCATTTAGGCCTGGCCGCGCATGCGTAGTAGAGTGGTACTGTATGTAACAACTGGTAGTAGTAACTTCTTATTCTCTTCTTTATGTTCCAGTCGTTCATCTGTCACTCTCCATAAGAATATTTTCCCCTTCTATGTTGACATTGACCAGACTATCATCATAAGTAAACGTGGTCGAAAGGCTGATTCGGTTATTCTCAGTTCGAAACTCGTACATGAAAATTACTTTTCTTTTTTCAGACCTGCAAAGTATGATCTGAAATGGAGAAAAGGACGGAATAGGATTATCCTATTTCTGTTTTCTGATTTCAGCAGTCTCTTTTTAATTTCTGTTCGCTTGAGAAAATATGAAAATGAAAACAAATTTTGGTGTTATCCCAACCGTTTTCATGCATTCATTTTCATATCTAACGTGAAGTTTGTGTATTACTTTAATTTATCTCCAACCAATTCAAACATTATTGTAATAGACATCTATCCCTAACTACATTGTTTAGAAGTGTAAAGATAGCTATGAGACGTAGGGCTCAAATTTGTTCCTTATTTTTTTTTGCACTTGTTTTTTTTAAGGATCCTAACACCATTGCTTCAAGATTTTCCAAAGAAAAATGCATGTATATCTAGTTTAACATAAATAATCACAAGCAAATCCTTAAATTGTCAAAAAAAATCTAGCCATAAAAAATGAAGTTAGATGAACCATAGCCATAAGATTTATAACATGATACTTTGTATCAATCATCCACGTGTCCCAAAATACCCTTAATATCTATTTCTAAATTACCAACTTTGCCATTATGAGTATGTAAATATCTAAATTGGGATAAGAAATAATAAAATACATGAATCTGTATTGAAGTCATTAGAAATATGTGAAAAAAGTGTCCATAACATATCCAATCCATAAATTATTCAATTTGTTATCAAAATATTTAAAATATATAGTTTATATTTCAATAAAAATAGAAACAACAAACTTATGTATGAGTATGTAAATAGCTAAATTTAGTTCGAAAGTAAAATAATACATGATCTCTACAATCTATTAATTGAGGTACGGTCATCCACTTCATGTTGACAAAGTTAGAGGTTGAATCCAAATCGGTTTTGTACCTTCTATATCAAATACCGAATTTCAAAAATCATAACTCCCACGTCCGGAGCTCAAATGAGGCAAACTCGGACTCTAACTCATAGCTCTTGAAAAGTTCTACAACTTTGGTATTCAATAAAAGTCTAGATCCCGCAGTTTTGATCTCCAAATATGCGATGCAAAAATATTTGTTCTGATTTGAACTCCTGTACGCAGGTCTCTATACGAGGCTCATATCTCCTAGCTCTGTAGTTCAAATAATATGATCCATATATGTTTTAAAAAGGTCTCGACGAGATCTACAACTTTCATGTTTTAACTTTTTCCATTAGAGCAAGTATTCAATTTCAAAATTGCGTTGCAATGCAGTTCTATTTCTGGATTCTGTGAATTAATTTTTCCTCCAGATAAAGCTTCTAAAATATGGTAAAAAATAGTGATAAAATTGTTACTTTTGACATATAAAATAATATACTAAGAAGCACTAATGGTAATATAAATATAATTTTTAATGTAAAAATGTCAATAATATTGTACTCCCTCTATCCCATTAAAAGTGTCGCTATGGTATCTCTGCGGGTCAAACTTTATTAAGTTTGACTATATTTATAGAAAATATTATTAACATTTGTATCTTTAAATAAATTAATTATAAAAATAGATTCAATAATCTATCTAATAATACTAATTATATATTATAAATATTAATAATTTTTTATATATGATTGGTCAAAGTTGAATATAGTTGACTCATCGAAAAGCGAGAACGACATTTTTAATGGGACGGAGGAAGTATATATCTAATAATTATATTATATAAAGAGTGTTTTATTTTTTAAGTCCGTAGCAACGCACGGACAATTTGCTAGTTCTATATGAAATTCAATTGGAAATGTGTGAAATTGAAATAAAAGTTTTTTCTAAAATATTTAGGTGGTGCACCTTTAAAAGATAAAACCATTACATATACAAAACATATATAATACAAATATAGATCAAAATATTTAAAGAGTTGATGTCTATTTAAATTTATCAATACAATTTTATTGAAAAATATTATGATAATTAAATTATATATCTTATGTATGTTCTTAAAAATTAGTAATCATAGTATTATATAATGGTGCAAGAGAGCGCACATCTTTGCTATTACTCCATTTGTCTTATTTTAATTGACACCCTACCATTAATCGTATTTTATTGAAATAATTGACGTTCTTAACTTCTAATACTACTCACTAGGATCCTCTATGGCTAAAGGGTTGCAACTCCCCCTCCATGAGCTCATCTTTTTTTTGCTATGGTCAACAGCTCGAGGAAGAGGAATGTTGTTGTGTCACTACGACCATCAACTTGAAGAAGGTTGTTATCATCTATGCAAGCTCACAGAAGACCATTGACTCCGACATCGACATTGCCGCTAGATCTATCATGATTGTGCGAGATCTATGAGAGAGGTCGCCATAGTTATGACCTTGGGAAAGAAAGACGTTGTTGCTGTGACCATGGAGAAGGATGACACCATGTTGCATAATTATCTTTTAAGTTTGATTAGAATATGGTAGAGGTTGTTGCTGTTGGTACATGTTTTCACATTGAGTTCATAACTACATATAATTATCTAATTGTTAAACTTTATTTTCCTGTAGAGCACATATATGAATAACCACATCTATGTTGCATGATGTATTTTTTCCTCCAATAATTTCAAAACCAGGTCACATAATAGATTGACACATTAGTTTAGCACATATATGAATAACCAGTAGACATTAGTGTATCTAAGTGCTAAATCTTAATTTCGAAACCAAATTATGCAAGGAAATACTCTCTAAATGGCAAACCACATTAGTTTTAAAAACCTCCTCTAAGTTCTCTTGAGTTGCCTTAACCAAGCTAAGGTCTTTCTTATAACTTGCTAGTGCAGTAGTATTTGTATTACAATATCGTCAACATATGCCCCCTTGTCCATAAGTGTTTCTGAGGTGACACGGAGGGAAGTACTCTGCTCACAAATATCCAGGAATATACTTAGACTATCTAGAAGCTTGCTCGCAATTGTTTTTGTTATTTGTCCGATTTAATCTTTTGCATGACGACACATCTCAAGTACTTTCCCAGACGTGGTGGATTTCATCTTGCTAGCGACTAGTGGGCTCCTACCAGTGCCACACAAGCAGGATTGACACATGCTAATTAATGACGCCGACGCCGCCGATCACGAATGTGGTTCAAACAAGGTGGAAATTAAAATATTCTTGCTAGTACTCAAATCTCTTTGTTTCCAGGTAGTGCTTTTGGTTAGACAATTACTTCCGGAAACACTAAGATTTGCTGAGTGCCCCTGTCACTCGGTAAAATTGAGAATAAATAGCACTTGGTAAAAAAAACTCTGCAGAATGTTTTTCGTCATGTTCTATCAAAATACACTCAGTCAAATCTTGCAATCGATAAAATGTAAATAAAAAAATTAATAAAATAAAATATATACTTTTTGAAATGATAGGTGGGCCCCACCAATGCCCATTTTATAATGTTTATAATATATTTTTATAGTTTTTTTCTAAAATAAATAGTTAAAATTAATAAAAAAATCAACAATGACAATAATTTAAGAACACATGAATATACATATTGAACATGTATGATTCAACTTGCATAGTCGGAATACACTAGAATAGGCCGCCTCGAGAAGTGCTCTAGGTGAACACAGACGGGGCCTTCTCAAGCGACGATTACATAGGCGCGACTGGTGCTATGGTAAGGGATCTGATGGGGTGTTTCTCATAGCAGCGGGGAGACGATTGCCGGCTATGACGTCGGCTTTGATAGTGGAGGGCGAACACGTGTGCCGGGATGGTGTCCGGGTGATATTCAATACGGTGCCGGTTGGGTGATACTTGAAATTAACTCAATGGAGTTTATGACGGTGTGGAATAGCTACCATCCTGAAAAAAGATATACAGGAAATTGCTCTTCAGTTCGTGCCCTTCACGGTGCAACATGTAAGGCGCAAGGTAAACTATCCGGCTCATGTTTGTGCGAGGAATGCTAGTGCTAGTGCTTCTTTATTCTACTTGGGACGAATTTCCCCTAATTTATTGTTTAGGCCCCTACAACATGATTGTAATATGGTGGACTAATGAATGAAGAAGTGATTTAAAAAAAAAAACACTTGTGCAGTACATTGAATTTTCTGAGATCAATAATCAGGGATCTGCATGCTGTATTCCGTAAGCGAAGGCCAGACATCGTTAGCTAGCTACAGGATTTCAACCTCAGGTCGAACCAACAAGTGTATACGTATCTCAAACTTGAATACACCCCCTAATTCGTCAGCCTGAATTTCGCGCGCAGGATCGGAGGCCAGCCAAAGCTACCTGCAGGATTCGTGCATTGAAGAAGCAAACCAGTGCGTCCTCGTATCTGAAAACAAAACCCATTCGTTCCAAGTCTCCCTACTTCGCGATGGATATACACACGCTGACACGCAGATACAGGAAACGTGCGTGTTCAACGTGAATATCTACGTATGAGGCCCGTAGGCCGTAGCATCAGTGCCAAACATCATGCGCAGTTTGGTCACGGAAGGTGATCTGACTTGTCACAACACCTCCTCTCCTGCTGCCGCTGTCCAAACGAGCCGCACAACAATGACGAGTGACGACGACGGCGTCGTGACAGCGAGGGCGCGGTGTTGCTGTTGGGGCTTTTTTCGGGCACAATCCGCCACCGCCACACCGCAGCGACCGCGGCATCCGCCTCACCGTCGAGAGCGACGCGCTGTGGCCGGGCCGGGTAAAGCGAGGGAAGATAGCTGCGGATTGTTACGGGTATGGTGATCGTTATCCCGCGCATATGCGTGATGCGTCAGGTCGCGGGAACGGGGAACGTTAACCGCGTCGACGGGCGCCGGGGAGGAGGAGGATAAGGCGCGCAGGGTTGGTTGGTGTGGACTGGAGGGAGTGAGCCGGCGCGACGGGGAAATTGCCGAAACGGTGATGCCGGGTGCCGGATGCGCCGAGCGAGCGGGACGGCGCGGGAGGATGCTGGTGGCGACGGGCCAGTGTGCTGTGACGATGCTGATCACTGGAGCGTTGGCGCCGGACGTAGCCCCCGGCCCCCTGATCCTGCTGCCTGCAAAAGGCCACATGGTCACGAACTCGCTAGGCCATTGCACGAGGGTGCCTTTTCTCTTGCTCTACATTGCTGATTTTACTGGAGCATGTTACACACACGTCTTGCAATTCAATTTACTACTCGTACGCTACAGCGCTTACAGTTGTATGCTTGGCCACTCTGCTCGGCACTCTCCATCCCCAACTCTGAACACTATTGTCAAAAAAAAAACAAAAACTCTGAACACTCCGGTGGTGATCAAATTGAACCATTGCAGTTTTGAGCTGCTTTGGTGAGTGAGAGCGGGCCGACATAAAAAAAATATCTCGAAACATTTGGTGGCTCCATGGCGCCTTTTCTTTGTCACTTCTCCAACGCACTCTTCTGCGGGACGCGAGTGATTAGTCAGGTGGGCCGACTGGTCACGTACCAACAGAGGGAGACTACACAAGTTGATGCGCATGTGAAATGTTTTTCCAACGGAGGACTGATTGTGGCGTCGCACCCTATTTGGGTTTCCTCAGGTTGGACGATTTTTCCCTTCCGGGGAGTACAGCTCGCCTCGCCCCTGGTGCAAAATATCCTGGCCGGACCCAAATTCTAATCTTCACCGTTTTGCGTTGCACTTCGACGGCATTGGGAGAGATCTACCTACCAGCCAATTCATCAATCATTGGGCTGGCGTCTCGCCCATTCTCAGCCGTCGGAAACCTCAGGGGGAGGCCGGGCCGGGGGCATATTCTCCCGGATCATGCCGACGACTGACGCTAGCAGCTACTGCTAGTACATTTTCACATGTGCGGGTATAATGTCTGCTGTGCCTGCGGCGGCGAGGTAGATGTTTTCGTCGGGGCTGGAAATCAACGGTGATTTGTGGAGAAGAGCTTCATTGGCGCATATGGACCACCGCGGGAACCTAGTACCATCACGACACGACTAGAGCTAGACAGGTTACACGGCCCTCCGCGGTTGCCTGCCGCAGAGATATTTTTCCTTGCTGAGGGATGCATGTCAGTGCTAGATATCGTTTCCTTGTCTCGTTACCAGAGCATCAACCAACGGTGCCATTTCGCCGCTAGGTGCGCGGCCCTGAAAAACGCATCCGTGCACCACTGAAAGTGCCATCTAATATATCTGCATTTGTTGGCTGCGAGCGGCGGATTCTTCACTCGCGTGCAAGTGCAACAACCGGGAAGGCCACACGTTTTACTTCTTCGTGTTGCCCAAAACCGAATGCCCTTGCGATTTTTGGTGCCGACCGGGAAGTGTGCCGGTCGAACAGAAATACTCCGCGCGATAAGATACTGCCAAACGATTACGGCTAGAGAGGAGAAAAGGGACACAGTAGGAAGGGAAGGCCAACTCCGATTTCACTCACTCCCCGGCTCCCAAAAAACGGGGATCCAGCTGAGCTCGGGCACGGCTGTGATTCCAGCTGATACCGGCGCGTCCATCCCAATGCACGCGCGCGACACGGCTGGGCCTGATCACACACACCGCCCCAGTTAGCCCCAAGCGCCCCACAGCTAGACCGTGACCCCGCCACAGCCGCTGCCCACCCACGCCTACCAATTCCCCCATGTGCCGCGCGTGGACGGAGAAGCGTCCAGGTTCCATCGGGAGCCTTGACCTCCCGCCGGATCGCCCACGCCTCCGCTACCCGCCGTCGGATCGCTCGGGAATGCGCACGCGCCCCCCCGCATGTCCGGGCCGACCCGTACAAAAACCCAGGTTGGATTGGACGTCGGAGTCTGGTGCCGCGTCTCTCATCCGCGGTCCGCCCTGCCGGCCCCTCCTCGCCGTCCGTTCACCGGGATATTTTCTCGTGGCCGTTCTTACCGCTTCAGCAGCTAGCGGGAGAAGGCGTCGCGTCGACCTCACCAACTTCTAGCGGGTGGGGCCGGGGAGTAGTCGCGATCAAGGATTTTGCGATGCACGGGCTGGGTACCGCCGCCAATCACACGGTTTAGTTTATTTGCGGCTCCCTCTTCACCGATTCTGGTCAATTTGCAATTGTAAAAAACAGAATCGAGCTGCTTGCACCGCCAAAGTACATCATAAAAAAGATTAGCTGCAGTGTTCCTACCATTTCAGTCTAAAAAGAGAAAAAAAAAAATTAGAACTGCATGTCTTATGTGAACCAACTTGTTTATGGATCTAGTAAAATTGAAAAAGACCTGATCACATGATTTAACAACTAAACATCACTTTGTTTTTTTCAGGAACATGTTGTTATGAGTGTAATTCCTCACATGTTTCATTTGCGAAAATGGAGCAAAAGGCATCTTAATTAATTTAGTGGATTGGTCTAACATTTGCATTGAGACGACACGATCTGAGTTCTGAGATTCTTCGGTTTCAACTTGTATTTGTATATTCATACATGTTGTTTCTAACTTCTGCAGCTAGATATTTCAAACCTCTAATGAACTAAATAATAGTTTGGTGGCAAGAAGTGGTGCATGGTTTCTCTTTAACTAACTAGCCACTCTATTGAAATAATAAACTATACAATCAACTCAGCTTCAAAGGAAATGGAAAAATTCCAAAGTACACCACACCCACTAAAGTCTATTTATTACAATATATAGTTTTGAAATATGGAGAGATACAAACTTAGATTTGGCTTCTGTAACTACCATGATCATATAGAAAATTTCTTATGTGGCTATTTGGAAATTTACTTAGTTTGAGAATTCATTTAATAATCCATAAGTTCATATCCTTTTTCCTTCTTAAATCCATGCATTATATCTAATTTGCTTGAGGTCAAATGTTTATATAATTGGTCATCAATTATTTAAAAATTTATATTCAGTAACATGTGAAATGTATATCATAAAATAATTACTTAAACTGTCTCTAACAAACCTAATGTTGTTGAACTACATAAATATTAATATTTAAATATGGAGAGATACAAACTTGGGATTTGGCTTCTGAAACTACCATGATTATATAGAAATTTTCTTATGTAGCCTTTTGGAAATTTACTAAAATTAATATACTTTAGTTTGAGAATCCATTTAATAATTCATAAGTGCATATCGTTTTTCCTTCTTAAATTCACACATTATATCTAATTTGCTCAAAGTCAAATGTTTCTATATCTGGTCATCAATTATTTAAAAAATTATTTGCAGTAACATGTGAAATGTATATCATAAAATAATTACTTAAAGTGTCTCTAAAAAACTTAATGTTGTTGAACTACATAAACATCAAATATTAATATTTAAATATAAAAATGTTTGCCCTTTAAGCAAAGAAATAATTACAAACAAACTAAAATAAATAGAGTAGGAGTATCTACAAATTAAATCCATAAACTTCAGATCTTATGCATATTTGTCTATAAAAATCTCTAGATTAACAGATAATTGTACTTTATTTTAATTTTGAGGCGCATATTGTTTTGTGTGTAATTTTTCACATGAATCATTTTGAAGTGGCGAAGGGTATCTATTAGTTTGTCGTGTGCTTTTAAATTTTCAATTAGATGTCTTGCAATGAGAGGTCTTGATTTGAGTTTCTTTTGTTTCAACCTGCATTTGTATATTGTTAAACGTTATTTTACACTAAACCTTGAGGTTCATAACCAACAAGTAGATTGATTGTTTGCTGCCAAGAAACGTGCATGTGTTTATAGCTCTGTTCTACGCTTGCAATAGATGTACTAAATAATTTCAGTGGCTCGTTCAAATGACAACACCCTTATATTGTTTCTTGGTAAAACTTCAAGACATGACCTTTACAAAATATAGTTGTGATTATTTTCATTTTCAATGTTATAATAATCCTAAATTGTAACTGTAAGCTTTTTCCAGGCGATCTTCTCTTGACACAAAATACTATTATTGTGATTATTTTTATTTGTGATACTATAGCAATACTAATTTGTTATGATTAGACTTTTAGAGGCGACTAAGCTCTTCTTTTTTTAATACCTTTTCGAGCCGACCTTTACAAAATACAGTTGTAATCTCTACACAAGTGACTGGCACCACACCACGCCACTTGACCTACGGTACCGCCGATCCACGGGCCGCGTGAGGCTGCTGACCGGGACACCTCTCCGGATCCTTAATTAAAGCGCCCCAACGCTTTCCCTTCTTTTCCTCGCATTCGAGCCAGCCCCGCCCGCCTCGCCTCCTCCTGCGGTCGTGCTGTGCTTGCTATTTCCACACCCTCCTCCCTCTCCCTCCGTGCGGTACGGTGCGGTGCGGTGCGGTGGTGGCCCAACCACAGACCAGCCGAGGGCTGCGCTCGTGAGACGACATCATCGCAAAGTCGATGGGTTTCCAGGTCGCGGCCGTCGCGGCGCCGTCCCCGTGCGCCCGCTCCTCCGCCGCTGCGTCGTCGCCCTCCACGTCCTCGCTGCCGTCCCTCGGCGGCGGCGGCGGCGGACTGTCGAGATCCCGGTCACCAATTAACTGGGCAGCCGGCGTAATGGCGCGGCGGCGCCCGGCACGGACAACGACTCCAGCTAGGTGCGCGCTGAGCGCCAGCCTGGACGGCGGCATGGGCGCCGGCGACGCCGAGTTCCTGCGACGGATCGAGGAGCTCGCGGCGGCGGCCGGGGTGGGCGTGGCGGCGTGCGGGTGGCCCGCGAGCGTGGAGCGGCGCGCCAGCAGCGTTGGCCTGCCGCTGTCGCTGCGGATGCTGAAGCGGAAGAAGCAGCAGCAGCAGCAGCAGCAGCAGGTGGCGCCCCCGAGGTGGGACGAGCGGCTGTTGCTGGTGGGCTGCCCGGCGGGCGAGTCCGTGGGCCGGGCCTTCTCGTCGATGGTGCTCATCGTGCGCGAGCTGCAGAGCTTCGCGCTGCGGCAGATGCGCGACGCGCTGCGCTGCGACGACGGCGTGCTGGCCCGCGTGCAGGCCGAGATGCACGCCTCCTTCGTCTGGCTCTTCCAGCACATCTTCGCGGGCACGCCCGCCCTCATGCTCGCGCTCATGCTCCTCCTCGCCAACTTCACCGTCCAGTCCATGGGCGACAGCGTCGCCGCCGCCGCGGCCGCTACCATCACGCCTCCTACGCCCGCGGCCGTCGAGGTGCTCGACGCGCAGCAGCACGGCGAGCCGTCGCGGTTCGACGCGGGGTCCGTCAAGACGTTCTCCGTGGGCCGGACGGCGTCGGTCGGCGGGAACAGCGGCGGCGGCGGGAAGGCCCGGCCCGTCGCGGGCGCCACGGGCGACGGCCGGTCCGACGAGTCGTTGTACCGGCTGGGCCGCGTCGCGCCGGACCAGTCGTCGGCGCCCGCACCCGGCGACGCGGACGAGCAGGCCGTGTGGGAGATGATGGTGTCGGAGGCCTCGCGGATGCAGGCCGGCGCGCGCGCCGAGGAGCTGCGCGACCCGGACGTGCTGGGCAGCCTGGTGGCGCCCGTGGAGGCGGAGATGGAGACGGAGGACTTCGCGGAGCACGCGCTGACGCGGCAGAGGTACGAGCTGGCCGTGTCCGAGGAGCCCGACAACTCGCTCATCCTCTCCAACTTCGCGCAGTTCCTCTACCTCGTGCAGAACGACCACGACAGGTACGCACGTCCACCACCTGTTCGACGGATTGACTGCCAGGCTCGGGGTTCATCACAGACGTAACTAATTAATCGTTGCGCAGGGCGGAGCACTACTTCGAGCGGGCAGTGCGCGCGGAGCCGGCGGACGCGGAGGCGCTGAGCCGGTACGCGACGTTCCTGTGGAAGGCGAGGGACGACCTCGCCGCGGCCGAGGACGTCTACCAGGAGGCCATCGCGGCCGACCCGGGGAACTCGCACCACGCCGCCGCCTACGCGCACTTCCTCTGGAACACCGGAGGTGAGGACACATGCTACCCACTCGATTGACGCGGCAAATCCCCCGCAATGGCCGCGGAGCAAAACACGAACCGGCCAAAACAAATCACGAAAAAGAAAAAAAGAATTGTATTCAAGGAATTCAAGTTCTTGCAGCAGGCGCGGGGGCGGCCACGCGGCGAGACGCCTAGGCCACGGCACTTCCATCCATCCATGGCACGGGCAACGGGCGGTGGAGTGGAGCTGACACATGAGATCGATCTGCCCCCCCTTTACTTTAGGCTGATTAGAAGAAGTGTGCGTGCGTGCGTTGGTGGCGTGGGCGGTGTGGAGTGGAGTGAGTTGCGATTCAGGGAGGGGACAAAAGCAAATCGTGGTGCTTCTTCCATCGTTCCGGGAATCAGGCAATTGGAGCTTCTGGCCGGGAACCAGGGGACGGCAGTGCGTCTCGGATCCCGGCGAACTTGTCGAGGCCAACCGGCGGCCGGGTGGCATGGACGGACGGCTGTGAAATTGTGGCGGCAGAGTGGAGTGTGAGTGCGACGGTGTGGCATGGATCAGGGATGGGTGGTCTGTTGAGTAGTAGTGTACAGCAACTTGCACCCTGTAATTACGTAGATGTGAAAACGAGTGAATAAAAACTCGGTGAATAATAAGAAAGATCGTACAATCTATCTCGGATCTTGCGTGTTCCTGCCACCGATGCGGTCCTTGGGACTGGTATTGGCGATCCCAATTGGGTTTTGGGGTTCGAGAGAATGTCGTCTGCACACGAATCCACACCACTGAGCCCGGACGAATATGAGATCGGTGTGCTTTGCCGCAGCCAGTTTGGACGATCAGTGTGATCTGCCACTGATGACTGTTCCTAGAAGTTGATGGAACGAACATCAATTAGTACTGGTACCAGTATTAAGTTGACTATCGAGTGACCGCAGGGCCCTTGCCTATCCAAGTTGTTGATGAGCGTTTTCTCTACGCAAGTACCGTGGCACATGCTCCTGCTACGGAGGTCACAGGCAGGCAGCACGAAGCGGAAGAGGACCGCAAAACTACCAGCGACGACGCTACCGAAGAAGGCAGGCCGGTACATCTATATCCCGGAGGAGGCGTAAGCATGGGTTCCTCTCCTTCTCCCGTGTAAGTTGTGTGGCCCGTCCTCTCCATGTGCTTGATCCCAGTGCGCTGCACCAAAATGGCACCCCGTTCTAGACGGTACACACAGGAATGTCATCGTCCCACCGTTCACGTAATTTCAGAGTCATCACCCATCGACACTAGCCTTCTCTCTAGTCCTTGCAGAGCAGCTAATACTGATCGATGCAGCCCCCCTGTAAACAGATTAGACCCCGTTGAAACAATGGCACAACGCAACCGTTTCTTCAAAAGATATTTACCTGATTTTCACGGGCGCTGCGTGCCAAGCCACAGTCGGCATCACACCCACTCCCTCTTTTTGACTGTGGATGCACTGGAGAAACCCATAGTTGACACGAAACCTACCAATCACACTCGTCCACCACCGACCTGATCGCTCACTGGCCAATAGATATTCTTCCCCGGGCTCCGGATCACGGGATAGAGTACAAAACGGACCGTGTGCGGGCACAGCGCTCGTACAGTTTCAGTTCATTAGGTGATGGGTTATCCATCCTGTCAGGCGGCAGCGCCATGATCCCCCGGCTAATGCACCAAGAGGGCGCGGCCAAAACCCGGCATGGGTGCGTGATTTGCTCGATGATGAAGAAGCGTGGGTTCTGGAACGGCTCGGATGGAGGCGGTGCGTGCATGTACGTGATGCGACCTGCTGGGCCGGCGGTGGCCATTTCGTCGGCACGAGCTTGCAGAGGCCGCCAGGCACGGCGGCAGCATGTGCCCGGTGTACTGCGAAGGCACTGGACAAGTGTGATCTGTACGGCTGCATCTGATCATATCGATTATCGACCAGTGCAATGTTTTCCACTTCTCTGTCATGTCGAAATCAAGCTAGCTCGATCGAGTTGCGACGTGGGACTGTGCGCGCGCTGATTGATCCGACACGCTGTATCAAGGGCAAAGCAAGGTTCGTGATTTGCATTCGTGTCCAAGGGGAAACGTCCATTGACGCCAGTTTGATTAGTGTGTCAAGAGTATTTTTTACAATACTCCAATAGGTATCAGGTACCGGAGGTACCAAAAACAGGAGCACAAGTGTCGTGGTGCTGAATAACATGGAGCTTGGCAAAATCTGTATTGCGTGTTCACCGAGCCCACGAGCCGTAGTGTTCTTCCTGTGTCGAGCTCTGCTAGAAGCTGTTCTCGCCCCACCTCGCCGGCCACCACGCCACGCTGTGTCTCCACCGATGTCCACCGTCCCCATTGCGCGTCGCTACAATCTGCAACACTATCGGCGAGGAAAGCGCATGGACAGTGAGATACGAGGAGAGAATCCATCTGAGTTCGGAGAATTGATTTAGCCATCCAAATGAGGGATCAGTCGAGATGGTGAATTCAGTGAATCGATTGAGTCATCCTGGTGAATTGGTGCGTTAGGCTCTTGCCTTTAGCTTGGAATCACTGCCACGATTGATGGAATTGCTAGTGCAATTGAGTTCATCGTCGTTTGGGAGAGAGAAAAAGAAAGAAGAGCAAGCACGTTGCACGCCCATTGCTCGGGACTTGGGAGAAAAAATCATTACTCCATGGTTGAACCACGCGTCGATGCTCATCTCGACCTAGGCCTCGATCCAGTGTCGCAGATCCTCTAGGACGACCTGCTCTTGGGCGGCCCTCCTGGAGTTCATCCTGCCGCCTCCGCGCGCTCCAGCACTGTATTTCACCACCGGCAAGCACCGTTGGCTTCCATGACAGGCAGACGCCGCTGTGGCTGCACCGGATGAGAGATGACCGCCGCCGCCGTCGATAGTTTCGTGCGGGTGGGACGAGAATCGACGAAATATTTTTGATGAAAAATTACCTGGCTACCCTTCATTATGGAAAGGCCCAATGCGGTGTCTCGAAGAGGTATCTGGTACCGGCATTTTTAGGCCATCGGATGCATTAGAGTGGACGGTTTAAATATATGGTACCTCCAGTACCTGGTACCTGTAGGAGTATGGTAAAAAAAAAGCCGTGTGTCAAAGGATGATGTGGAGAGGGTTGCTTCTTCCCAGAGTTGTACGTTCGCTGACGGAGTACCCATGGCATATTCGAAGAGCGCACATGGTAGTGTAGTTGTATTCTTCTACTTTGAATCTATCCTAGGATCATCCTTTTCACTAATTATTTGTTGGATCGGACTAGGTTCATTTGATCAACATGTGATTACTTTGACTAAAAAATTGAAGTGCATCTGTACATGTGGCCAGTCAGAACTCGGAAGCAAAAGTGTCCGACCCAACCACCAACAACCGGCCGGAGATTGACAATAGGCTTCGATTAAAGCCAATCAATAACGGAACGGCCCAACCAATCAAAAGCCCACTCCTATGGCTTTTGTTGATATCTTTACTTACTGTACTGAATCGTGCCATTGCATGCAAATACTGATCGTTATTGCGATTTATCAACAACTGATCATGTCACTCTTTCGTGTCTACAATATTTTCGCCATGTATATAATATAACAATCAGCAATTGGATATGTTGGTTCTTTCACTGAACGTGTCTCGCTGAATTGAATTGTGTACATTGGTGACGGGGTATTCCTATTCATATCTTGAAGCACACAGAGTAACGTTACCCCATCGATCAAGGCTATATAACACATACTTTTTTTAGATAAATCAAGGCTATATTCATGATTGATAAGTATTTGAGACGAGCCAAATTTTTGGCCCATCCAAGCAACCCAGGGCCCAACAAGGGAAAGAAGACTTTGGATTTATTGTGCAGCTCCGGGTCCCCTCTGCTTCAGGTCATGCCTGCATACGTGAAAATTGTTTGGGTCTCAAACTGGGGGAGGAAGTTCGGCAGGTTCCATGACCTAATGTGTGCCAGCGTGGGGGAGTGCAGGGCCGTCTTCCTATTTTTACCCGCTCATCATCACCGAATCACCATGACGCAAGTCAAAAGGGAAGAGTCATAGCCACTCAAGTATAATGCCACTGAACATTCGGCTATCAGACATCAATCAGTAAGGTAAGTGCCAAATCAAAACTGTTCTGCGCTCCTTATCATATATACTACCTCTGTTCAATATTATATAACACTCTAGCCTTCTCAAGTTTTCTCAAATTATAAGACATACTCGCTTCTCAATGCATCTTTCTCTCTTCCCAATATACCTCTATCTCTATCTCTCTCCTCCTTGTTTTCTATGTATTCACATTTTTCATCTCTCCTTAATTTTTGTGTCAAGAGCCAAAACGTCATATAATATTAAACGGAGGGAGTAGATTCTGCGGCCCAGAGAAGCAAGTTCAGTTGATACTCCATTACTCAAACAAGTCAAACAGTGTCTAGGGAGGGCGAAGAAAGGCTTTGATTTCACCTGCTAGTGCCCGCCTAGCTAGCTATAGTTCTAGGTTAGGGGAGAGCACTACGTCCAGCTGGTTTCTTTTTTTTCATCTAACCGATCCAACAAAAATGGAAAATAAAGTTGCTTTCACTGGTCGCCAGCAATCATTATTTTAACTCCTACTACTACATATAGAGAATTGAACTCTCACTAAACCAGTCCAGGTTTTAGTCCTCTCACCTCCTTGTGCAGGTTTAGTGAGAGCTATAAGAATGTGATTTCCTGCCTGTGATAATTCTGTTTTTAGTTGTATAGGCCTTATTTGGGTCAAAGAAAAAAAATGAAGGGCTTTCATGGGATTAAATCCTTCAGACAAATTCACCCCAAGTTGCTGCTAAGGCCTGGGAATTACTATGTTTTGACTGAAATATAAGAAAGCAAAATTAAATAACCACTGTTACCACTATAGTGATTTTTTTACTGAAAATAGGGTAAGGACTTTTATATAAATTACTGACACTACCATTGTGATCAATTCAACTCAATACTACTATATCTGTTTATTAATTAAACAATGTTGCTGTTAATGGAAACACAAAAAGAGAATGAAGTTCAGTGAAACGAGCATTCCAAACCTTTGCCACACCATAAGTGCGGCCACGCCGAAAGTTCAGCAAACAAAATTGTCGCCATATGTTTGGTATGTTTTGACATAAAAAATAAACTAGAGGCCTCTTAGGCGACTACGATACATGATAAGTTTTGCAATGAAGCAAACAATGACCAAAACAATTGCGTTGTGCTGGTTACCATCCAAATAATCTTACTGGAAATTATAAAAACAGTCCCAAGACGGCATGTATGGTCCTCTTGTATCCTCTTTCTCTTCTTAATACAATGATGTGCAGCTTTCCTGCGCTTCGAGAAAAAAAATCTTACTGAAAAGAGTGATCACAAAAAAAACACATTTACTAAAATATAAGCTATATTTATACTAGCTGTGAAATGTATTGGTTACCATGTCAATTCCTTTCTACGGCTCTCATTGCGTAGCAAACATAAGAGACAGCCTCTTCGAAAAATTCATTTGTATACATCTCTGCCTTTTCACTCCCGTGATTTATTTTACTTTCAATATAGGATTTCATGTGCTAAAGAAACCTACAGTAAGAACACTAGACTACCTAGCAGCTTGTATAACAATGAAACCATAAGAGAAACCTCAATTCCAAAGAAACCATAAGAGAAAAGCTACTATTGTTGCCAAATGGACGAGACGTAATATTAATAAGTTACAGTGAATATTATTTGCGTTCAAAGGGACAGATGCATCGTGTGAGAGCTACATGCGTGGAGAACACATAGCCACTACAGGATGGTGATATGCACGTCTCTTTCCGTCAGGAGGCTGGGGAAAGAGCTGCTAGGTAGTCTACCGCTCTTATCTGGGAACCGATTCCGTCGAAAGCTTGAGTGGAATTTAGGCAGGATCTGGGCCATATCTCAAAGGCTGGAATCTTTAAGCTATGAAAATTTTGGTTATAAGTCGTAGTCTATGCTTATTATATAATTAATGTTATAATTATCGCTTTTCACGACTACTCTCTCAAATATAAAATATCAGGAATATTACATGCGTTATCACAGGGAAGCAAGTCTTATTTTGGATCTCTACCAGGGCGTAAAAAGATGGACCACAACACTTTCATTCCCAAATAGACAAAAACGGGGAATAATAATATTTCAGTGCTTTCATGTCATGATATGCCTGGACAAAACTATCTTTCTAGAGCCCACGCCACGGATGATAAATGGTCACCAAGTATGCACGACGGACACCTGCGGAGGATAGAAGGACAGATCTTAGCGGCATGTCTAATCGCGCATTATTATCATGATGTTCGCCGGTATCTATCCTCTAATCTACCTGCTCATAGCCTTTCGGAAATCCGAATCTAAAGAAGAGCTCGATCTGCTCTCAGTGCCCTCCCGTCTCCACCGAGCAGGCTCGCTTGACGCTCGTTGAGTCTTTGCCCAAGCAGTGCTCGGTAATCATGGTGGCCCATGGCCCACGAGCATCACATTCACATTTAGAAGCGACCGGCTCACGACCTCGTGGCTTATGTGCAACCATGCAAATATGTAAAAGGCGGTTTTGAATGTGTATCATGACGGAAGATGCATGTCCCTAATTTTGCGACATGATTAGGATTAGGCACGCACAGGTCTGTCACAAGATTAAGGTGATTTCGGCCAAGTCGTCGAGCCATGCATTAGACAGCTCGCTGTGACAAACAAGACATGGACTACCACTGATTGGTGACTAAATAGGACAAGGTCTAAAGACATTGGCATGGTTGGACAAGATACGATCTTAATGTTTGGACAACGCTATTAAATTCGTCATATCTAAGCTAGCTATAAAATTGTGTATTAAGAGAGATTATTTCATCCATCAAACCAAACCTCTAGAGATGATGTGACACTCTTGAAAATTCTAAAATGGAATTGTACAATAAGACTGACTTTAGTGTTCCTAGGTTAGAAGCAAACACGTCTTTAACACGGGAGGTAGATGACAACGAATAAACTCATGGTGGTATACTTTGGCGACCAGAGTGTAGTACAGATCTTTCAAAAAAAATGTGATACGGTTCCTATCACACTCCTCTGAATAATTCAATTTGTCCATTTCGTACCCTAAATAAAATCATGACTCAATTTACTACCTTGACCAAACTGATGCAATATATCCTCTAATGAAATTTATATTTTTTTATTTCTCCGTGTACAAGTTGAATTTGACTCTTAAATTTTGTATGATGTAGTTCACAAGCTATGTTAATAATATCATATTTTCTAGCGTTTAATTGACTAAAAGATTTCAGTCAATAGTTTATTACTTTGTATTTTAGTTTTTCTTTTATAGGATTATTTGTACAATAATTATAAATCATTGAATCTAGATCCGATGGCTTAAAATAGTGATTGAAAGTAGTCTAAACTTTCAGTCAACTGAAAATTAGCAAGTTTCTAATAATATTATAACATACTTCCTTTGTCTCATATTACTTTTCGTCCTACACTCCTCCAAACTTCCTAATTTACTTGTCATCTTCGCATCTCAACGCACTTTTTTCTCTTTCCAACACATTTTATATCCATCTTTCTCATTCTCATTTTTTATACACCTATCTTTTTTACTTCTCCTTAATCTCCATGCCTTTAAAACGACAAGTAATAATAGAGGACGGAGATATTATTTATTTGATATTATTTTATAGTTTAATAACAATTAACAATATATAGATACAAATAACATTAAAATAATATGTTATCATTTCCTCAACAAAGTTTGTTGTCATCTATTATGATACAAAATTTGAACTTCACATTCAATTTATACATAAAGAAATGAAAAAGATAAAATCTCAATCGAGAACATATTGCACCAACTTGAATTGTTCAAAGGACTACATTAAGTCAAGATTTTGTTTATGACTTGAAAAACATGAATTATTTGGGAGAGTAAATGGGATTTTCCCAAAAAAAAAAGAATTATAGTGCATCAAAAAGGCACAACTGACTAACAACTTACAAGTTAGAAAAAAAGCACAAATATGCCAGTAAACAAAACACATACATTGTAATAGATGATTAGAAATCTCAATGGTAAAGACAGAAAACTTCGAACGTCTTGTACATGAAAATTGCAAAATGTTGCGACGTTCATATTTGACCGAAATGCAAGTTTTACCCATGGTATGACATTTTTACATGCAAATGTGGATTTCTGCCCCTTGGAGCTCATCCTTTTTTGGAAGACTAATATGTACTCACAGGGATGACATGCTGACCGAATCAAGGACGTCTGGAACATGGTCTAGCGATGATGGACGCATTGGACGTACTACATGACACCTTGAGTCCTTGACGTTGCAAGGCAAGGTACACGACACCTTTCGCTCGTAAGCAATGCAGCAACTCCAACTATACATGAGTACAGGACACGTTACCTCTTCTTTGCCTCTTTGGACGAGTCATGAATGAGTACATTAATCATATGTTGGTGGTAATATATACTCCCTCCGTTTCAAAATTGTTGTCGTTATTGACTTTTTTCATCAACTTTAATCATTCGTCTTATTCAAAAAAAATTCAAAAAATATCATATATTTTCTCATGATTTGTTTTATTACTAGATAAAATTGAAATATAATTTATAACTTTTCATATTTAAACAAATATTTTGAATAAGACGAATGATTAAAGATAACAAAAAAAGTCAACGGTGACAACAATTTTGAAACGGATGAAGTAATTAAATGGGTACATTGGTTTGCTTGGTCATTTTTTTTCCTTTTTGAAAAGGACTGATAATTGCTACCTCTGGGGTGACTTCATCCTTGGCTGGAAAATTACCAAGCAACGGCTAAATGCTGACACATTTTAATTTACCAAGCATTCTTCAGTTTCACAACCAGTAGATAGCAGGGGAACGAGCGATGAGCCATCCCAAACAAAGCAGAACCAGCAAAGAAAATCACAGTACCAATTTAATTTGCCCCGAATCCATCTGGCAAAAACTTGTACAAGATCATGCCACCCCAGTGGGCGCTGAGTAAATAAGTTGCAGCCAGGGGACCAAAAACGAGCTGAAAATGGGAGCAGCAGCATGCCTGCAGGGTCTGTCGCGTTATAAAACCCGGCATGCCCCTCCCTCCCCGGCCGATCCCCGCCCTCCCCTCTCACGCCGAAATTCTGTTGCCGGTTCATGAAGAACACACTGCTCTACTCCCCGATCCCCTCGCCTTAAAAGGAAGAGATCCCGGCTCGGCAGCTCTGCCAGTGAGATCCCGTAAACCTCGCGGCGGAGTAACTGCCGTGCTCCCCTCTGTCCTTTCCGTGCGAGCTCTGCGCTTCCGGGCGGCGCAGGCGGCGACCACCGTTTCCACGTCTCTGCGTGGCCTGCAAGAAAGTACTACAGTACGTACGTCGTTTCCTTTTCCATCCACCCAACAGTAAATTCCATCGGCGCGTGGGCGTGGCACAAGCCGCCGACCGACCTCCCAGCAGCCGTTATTTACTTCCCCTCCTCTGCCACCGGTTGGTGTGGTTGTTGTAACTCTGCTCCTTGCAGCACGCGTGTTCCCGGGTTCTATTGCGCGCGCGGCTATCCGGGGACGTTGAGGAAGATGTTTCCGGGCGAGCAGGCGGAGGACGCCATCGTGGCGGACGTCGCCAATGGGCACGGCAAGGAGGCGGCGGCGCGCGGCGGCGGGGCGATGGGCGTCGAGGGTGGCGATCATCGCGGGGAGGAGGAGGAGCAGCACGGCGGCGGCAAGTTCACCATGAAGAGCCTGCTCTGGCACGGCGGCTCCGTCTGGGATGCCTGGTTCAGCTGCGCCTCCAACCAGGTATGTAGTATTTTCTTTTGTTCGTTCGTTCATGTCGCTGCCGTTTGCCAAGACATGCTTCGGCTAGCTGGAGCTTTTATTGAAACAAATCAATGGCGTTTGCACAGGTGGCGCAGGTGCTGCTGACGCTGCCCTACTCCTTCTCGCAGCTGGGCATGGTCTCCGGCGTGCTGCTGCAGGTGTTCTACGGCCTCATGGGCAGCTGGACCGCCTACCTCATCAGCGTCCTCTACGTCGAGTACCGCACCCGCAAGGAGAGGCAAGGCGTCAGCTTCAAGAACCACGTCATCCAGGTCCGCTTCTCTCTCCCTGCATCGCTCTGCGTCGTCTTCTCTCTTGCATCTCCGCTGCAGTCTCGGTTTCGCCTCTTCCGCCGGCTTCCCGGCGCACCGGGAATTGGATCCGCTCGCCGTGATCGGTCACGCCGGAACAAGAATCCGATCACGCCGTGTGGCGTGGCCTGGAACTTCGAGCGCCGAGTTGTAATGAGTAGTGTTGCTTGCCCGACGGAAAGGCGTTTTCGCTTTGCTATCTGTGCCGACCTTGCCGTTGCCAGCCATTTTCCTGAACACTAAGCAAGCAAAACGACAACGCCATCGGCATGCACTTGTTTATTCCAGTAGTACTAAACCTGAATTGTTTTGTGCCGTTGACCAGTGGTTCGAGGTTCTGGACGGGCTCCTGGGCCCGTACTGGAAGGCTGCCGGGCTCATCTTCAACTGCACCTTCCTGCTCTTCGGCACCGTCATCCAGCTGATCGCCTGTGCGAGGTGAGTGAACAACCGTTCTTCTACCTCTGTTAATATAATGGTGGCATCCATCAAGCGGCTGAGACAGGAGAGATGAGCTCACCGTGGAATATCATTCATCCATGGCAGCAACATCTACTACATCAACGACCGGCTGGACAAGCGGACGTGGACATACATCTTCGGCGCGTGCTGCGCCACCACCGTGTTCATCCCTTCCTACCACAATTACCGTGTCTGGTCTTTCCTCGGCCTCGGCATGACCACCTACACCGCCTGGTACCTCACCATCGCTGCCGCCGTCCACGGCCAGGTGAATCCCATCAATCCCTGTCGCTCATTGATTGCGCTGGTTATTGCTCTCTGCCTGGGATCACATTATTACACTGATGCGTTAATGATGATTGCTCATCAGGTTGACGGCGTGACGCACTCGGGTCCGAAGAAGCTGGTGCTCTACTTCACCGGCGCTACCAACATCCTCTACACATTCGGCGGCCACGCGATCACTGTGTAAGTTCATCCCTGCAATTCCTTGACCAATTTTATGAGCTGTTATTGACAAATAGGCCCGACATCCATGTCACTTTTTGGAGAACACTTCTATATATGAATCCTTGAACAGGCGTTCACCACTAGCAGCTTTTGCCTAGTTCCGAGAGGACTTATCCCTACGATTGACAATTTTTTTGGCTGATTCCTACGCCATCTTTGTCCCCTCCTCGGTAATGACGATCTCTAGTTAAAAACATGTTTGTGGATGAGGCAAGTCCGATCCCAAGGAGTAGAAAATGATTCAGGGTTTGGTGGAAGCCAGCTTTTGTTACCTTCTTCTTCTAACCATTGGTTAGACAGAAATGCAGCATAGCCACTAAGCCCTAGTGACTAGCTAGCCCCTACATTCCCCCTAGTGAAGGTCTATGCTTGTTAGCCACCCACCATGCATTTCAATATTCCGAGTGAACAAATACTTTATTCCCATGGCTCATTACGTGTTCTTAGTCTAACACCTGGTATGATGATCTTTGCGGCGTGATGATTACAGGCCATTTTTTAGGATTAATCAGCGTTCATGCGCTATTCAAACGCCCGGGCATTAGGGAGTCCTTTACCTTAAAATTCAACTGCTTTCTGTAATGGTAAAAAAGTACTGATCTTTCGAGAGGTTGGCTGATGCTGACTGGTTTCAATTCAGCTAGTGGCGAGTTGACATCATGCAAAATAAACTAATTCCGTCCTGATGTTGCGCCCGTGCGTGATAAGATATCTACTGGATTGCGACTATTCAAAAACCCGTTGTTTCATGATCCTAGTTTATCTTTCGGTAATGACCTTTGGTTAGTGGAGCAAAAGTTGTTTAAGGTCCAAGTTAAATAATTTTGTTTTCAGACTTATAGGTTCCCTGTCACAGTTTTTCGCCTGAAACAAATTCTACGTTTCTTTTCTCACGAGTGATATGACAGTTTTCCATTTAGAAGCTAGTACGGTAGGATCGCTTGAGAGTATTAGGTGTTTAATTTATTCGTTAATTGCTCCATTTGGCCGTATTTGTCGGCCCCCACTGCTAAGTTGACCTTTGAGGTGGCCGTATCTTGCTTAATGATGTTGTTACAGTTGGTGAGATTCCTCGTGTCCCAATCTTTCAAAATATACTGACTAGGAGAAGCACTACTTTTCCGCCCTCCATGGCTTATGATTCAATCAACGTAAAAAGCCCGTTAGATTATTTGCGCGCATGTGCGGAAAGTGTGTGTGTAGTACGTTAAAATTCCAAGTCCTGATGCGGTCGGCTTTGATATGTTAGCAGCTCATTTTTTTTTCTCTGATAACTTTGTAGTGCTTTATTTCAACTGGCACTCATTTCGTGTGACTTTCAGACCACTGTTGTTTTAATGAGATAAGAGTGTAGAAAGCTGTCTTTACACGGCGTGTTGTTTTCTGATGATGTCACGATGACACTGACTGTTCATGTTAGAATTTTCTAGTAGGAAGATTTCATTAATGTAATTTTTTGGGGCGCATGCAGCGAGATCATGCACGCGATGTGGAAGCCGCAGAAGTTCAAGTACATCTACCTGGTGGCGACGCTGTACGTGTTCACGCTGACGCTTCCCTCGGCGGCGGCCATGTACTGGGCGTTCGGCGACCAGCTCCTGAACCACTCGAACGCGTTCTCGCTGCTGCCGCGGTCCCGGTGGCGCGACGCGGCGGTGATCCTGATGCTGATCCACCAGTTCATCACGTTCGGGTTCGCGTGCACCCCGCTCTACTTCGTGTGGGAGAAGGCGATCGGGATGCACGACACGGGCAGCGTCCTCCTCCGCGCGCTGGCGCGGCTCCCCGTCGTCGTGCCCGTCTGGTTCCTCGCCATCATCTTCCCCTTCTTCGGGCCCATCAACTCCGCCGTCGGCGCGCTCCTCGTCAGCTTCACCGTCTACATCATCCCCGCGCTCGCGCACATGCTCACGTACCGCTCCCCATCCGCCAGATTGGTAAGCATCATTCACTTCTTTGAATCCTGATTTCCATATGCCCAGTGCACTCAATTAGCGATGACATACCTCAAATGTACAACACGACGTTTAGCGCACACAGCACCTGTCACTCTGTCAGTGCGTTACCCCTCATGCTCCTCTGAAGATACGAGACTAGCTGATGTTGAGACACATATAATGTCCGCCACGCTGCCACTGTCACACTAGAAGAACAGGAAAAAGAGACGTGCTCGCACATCAAGCTAGTGCCAACAATTAATTGCCAAACGCACAGGGCCGCTGATGCCGAGAGCGCCCTCCGGGTTGCCGACCCGGTGCGCTCGCCTGACCTCGACGGGGCTCATCTTTCGCGCTCGGGACGGCGACGGCGCCGCGACGTGGGCGGCCGGACGCCGGTCGATCGACAGGCCGGGATTGCGACAGGAACCCACTGATGAGACGACGGCCGGCCGGTGGGACGCTGCTGTCCTCGTCTGTTGGTTTCCAAGACCTCGGCGTGCGGGGGACCTCATCTCCCCGGCGCGCCGAAAAGAGCCTGCACTTAGCTAGCGGGCAACCTCATCAGCGTGCGTGGGCACTCACTAACGCGCACACGCGAAACGTCACTCTTGTGCACACGTTGTTTTCGGTCGGCTTCTAACGTTTTCCGGTGCCTTTTTTTTTGTTTGTTTGCAGAACGCGGCGGAGAAGCCGCCGTCCTTCCTGCCGAGCTGGTCGGGGATGTTCGTGGTGAACGCGTTCGTGGTGGGGTGGGTCCTGGTGGTCGGCTTCGGCCTCGGCGGCTGGGCCAGCGTCGCCAACTTCGTCAAGCAGATCGACACGTTCGGCCTCTTCGCCAAGTGCTACCAGTGCCCGCCGAGGACGCACGCACCGGCCGGGCCGCCGTTGACGGCGCCGCCGCACCACTAATAACTGGCGAGTGCCAGGCGCGGAATAGGGAGGGACCTTCAACTCTAGGTCCGAAACAAGCTTTTGGGTTGCTGCCTTGTAATTTACAGCCGTCTTACATCGAGTAGTACTACAATGTAGCAGAACTGGTTAACTGGCTGGGACTTGTGTTTTGTGGATCGCATGGCTTTGATAATCAGGTGGTGTCGTTTTCTTGTTTGGGTAATTGGTTTGCTGCGCATTGTTGTATCTTAATTTTTTTTAAAAAAACCACACACATACGCTCAGATCTTATTAGAGCATCCACAAAAGTTGTTACCTATAATTTGTTATGTCAGATACAAAAGTTAGCTCTTTAAAGATACTAACTTTAACACATTATTTAATATTTAATGGGTCCATATAATAGTAGTTTATATTTGATGAGGAAGTGAGAGAAAGACACAAAGGAATAGAATCAATTGAACTTGTCCTGCTCTGACTTGAAGTACTATCTATAACTAATAGTTGCTGCCAACATTATCTCTCTTCTCTCTCCTAGTTCTTTTTGAAAAACAATAGATTCAGGGTGTATACCTTTCTTAGGGTCTAAATTTTAATGAAGTCACATCAATTATTAAATATATATTAAATATAAAATTAATTACAAAGTTAAATACACATCAGCGTGACAAATTTATTAAGTTTAATTAATTTATCATTAAGAGATGTTTACTATAGCATCATATTATCTAATCATAACCTAATTAGTCTTAATAGATTTGTCTCGTCATTCAAAGAGAGGATTATGGACTGGGTTTTGTCAGTAATCTATATTTAATACTCTTAATTAGTATCACAATATTTGATGGACAGGTCTAAAAATCAGAGGGGTGAAAACAAACACACTCTCAAGCATACAAACGCTCCCTATTATCAGACCATTATGAAGGTCCTTATAACATGTTCTAAAACTGAAACTCTTTATCCTCTTGATTTCATTTCCTAACTTTTCAACCTTGATTGATCCTTCTCCACTGCCTCTTCTAGTGTCCAAGAGACACCGTAAGCATCCCAACACTTCTAGTACTAGCAAGACCTAAGAAAATAACTTGTGCCCTCTTGATAGTCTGGTTTTTTCCAATAGACTCAAAACTACACACTAGCCAAGTAATCATAATACATTTGGACCTAGCTGTTCTTAGCCTTGATCCATCTCAATCACCGCGACTCTTCATCAAGATCTCCATGGTAATCCAACAAGTCCTCATCAATCACCAAGATGACCAATTACCGTAGTCACATGTTGAGTTGATAGATAATATGTTTGTCTCTACATCCACAACACTAAATGTTGGTGTTAACGCATATTTTATGTTGGTACTCAATCACAAAAATATTCATCATGATCATAAAGCTTACAACGAGGTTGCTAATAGAAGTTGTGGAGTTTTGAGAAAAATAAATACTTGTGTTACCATATGGGCACCAAACCAAAAGTTACGTAAAGTAGTATGAAAGTGGCTTGAATCTGATTAAAGAAAATAGGATGGGCATATGCCCCTGTGTTTAATGAAACTCGAGTGATGTAAGTATTTCTAGGGTTAAGACAAAATCTGGTAGGTTGGTAGATATGTTGATAATGAGTGAGTAAGATAAAATTAGGAGTATATGTGGCTTCTCCTCAGTTGACTAATTTTTTTGTCTTGGAATTCTAGGAATCCTCAGTTTTCAGTTAACTGAGATTTTATGTTTGATACAACTGCATTTTATAAATAATAAAAATATTCTTTTAAAACAGTAAAAATGTATTGTTGGAACAATAAGACTGTATTGCTGAAATAATTAGTTCTTAATTTGAACTTTTTTGATTTTTTTAGAAAACATTTGTTTTGACTTTAGTGAATGAAAAATCTGGACAATTGGATGAGTATCTTAGGATCAATATCTTATGTCTGAAAAAGGTGACTGAGAGAATGGTAAAATTATAGTAATCTAATATGAAGATAACTCCTATATAAGAGACACCAAGGAGTGCATAATAGTCAATGTGACACATGCACTGAATGTGAGTGACCAATCAGATATGATCATGTATGTTGATAGCTAATCTACGAATGTAAGATATTGCACCTGTTTTTTCATGGGAAGATTGTTAAGTTGCAACAGTTATATGAGCTTTTTAGTCCAACAATAAGCTACATAAAGCATATGCTAATTTGACGTGGGCCACATGTACACATGAAGTATTATGTCGCACTTCTAAGCACATTTTATTCGAAACATGGGTGGAATGATTTTTTTTTTTTTGAAATGACCATGATTTCTATTTTAGGTTTTCAATCATGGGCTTTCCCTAATCTCATCAGGAGGTTCAGCAATTGGACCTGTAGACGTCTGAATAGGTGAGCAAGCGATGCGATTCAGCCCAACAGGTTTCCAACTTCATGTCCCCATCGAAGGTTAAACCCGATGCTTTCCCCTTCCCGATCCGATCACATCACGCCCCCTCCGGCGGAATCCAGCACGGAACGACCTTTCCCCACCACATCCCCGCCCACTTTGAGTCGCCGTCGCCGCCCCCGTCAGAACCCCACCTCCCAATCCCGAAATCCTCCGGCGCGATGGCGGCGAGCCTGTGGCGCGCGCTGATGGGCTCGGGTGATTCCTCCTCTTCCTCGGCGCCGGGTGGCGACGCGGCGGGCGGCGTCGAGTTCTGGCACGGGCCGGAGCGGACGGGGTGGCTGACTAAGCAGGGCGAGTACATCAAGACGTGGCGGCGGCGGTGGTTCGTGCTCAAGC
This sequence comes from Eleusine coracana subsp. coracana, assembly GCA_032690845.1. NCBI lineage: Eukaryota > Viridiplantae > Streptophyta > Magnoliopsida > Poales > Poaceae > Eleusine > Eleusine coracana. The sequence continues at coordinate 6,171,205 of CM064426.1, forward strand.
AGGGCAGGCTATTCTGGTTCAAGGATCCCGCCGTGACTCGCGCCTCGATTCCCCGCGGCGTCATCCCGGTCGCCTCCTGCCTCACCGTGAAGGGCGCCGAGGACGTGCTCAATCGCCAGTTCGCCTTTGAGCTCTCCACCCCCGCCGAGACCATGTACTTCATCGCTGACTCTGAGAAGGAGAAGGAGGAGTGGATCAACTCCATCGGCCGCTCCATCGTCCAGCACTCCCGATCCGTTACTGACGCCGAGGTCGTTGACTACGACAGCCGCCCACAGACTAAAGCCAGCGAAGCAAGTGAAGCTTCAGCTTAAGAGTTAAAATTGCGGTGATCTCTGAGACTCTTGATATGGCTCTCAATCGCAGCATATGTACTTAAAATGATCGTGAACTTGTGCTCATGCTCCTTTGCTTCACATCTCTTGAGTCGTGTATATTAAATCTTAATAACTGCATGTTGGTAATAAGTTTGGTGTTACTGTGTATAAACACGGTACTTTATATTGCAATTGCAATACAATTGTTAATAATGTTTTGTATTATGTGGTCATGACGTCCTGTTGAAGTTATTTGGCTTCAATCTCAGAAGACAAAAAAGATTTAACTATAAGTCTCTCTACTCCTTGAAATGGATTTTTTTGCATCGAGTATCACAAAGTTGGGCCTCAATTTTCCTTTAGTTGTTATGTGGCATAGCTAGGATCTTTTACTATGTTATGTAAGCTTTTACTTCCTGGGTGCTTAATTGACTATTGCTACTGATGGTCCATTTGGCAGGTAAAACTTTTGATGCCAATTTCAGCTGTGCATTTTAACTGATGGGCCATGGCATAACTAAAGGCAAGCTCCAAATATAGCTCTGTTATATAGCGTAATAGTGTTCTTTTCAAGTTTGTTCCCTAGATAAACTATTGAAACTTATGTGAACAACTCCAATACTCCATGGAGTTAGAGATACTGAGCGTGTTAAGCAATTTTCTTGTTTCCTGATCAAGTCAAACAGGCATATAAAATGACTTAACGTTATGATCTGAAGTATTTGTATAGCACATAGCACACGTAATAGTACCATGGAATGTCTGCATCATGTTCACTATCTTTGGTCAGTTATACTTATATGCCATTTGGTGCTAATGGTTTCCCTGGTGGCCTCGGTACTTAAATGCCAACTGGCAATTTATGGTGTCGTGGACAGAGCTCTGAGTTTCAATGCCAATTTCACTCAGGTGGTCTCCTTATAGAAAACTATTCCGATGTTCAATCATGTTGTGTCCTGTAAACTAGACGACCAGAATTGTATCATTGCACCTTGTATTATACTAGTATAAAGTATGGAGCTGTACCCTATGTTTATTGGGTAACTTATTTCTTGTGATAGAACCTGAAATCTCTGAGTAGTTCAGACTTCCACTTCGGACTATTACTTCAGGTTCAGCTATCAGATTTTTTTATGTTCTTTCATTTAGAGTCTACTCCCTCTGTTTAGAATTAGATGTCGTTTTGGAGTTGGGCACGGGAAATAAGGAGAAGTAAAAAGGTGGGTGCACTAAAAACGAGAAGGAGAGAGATAGAGATGGAGATATAGTGAGAAGAGAGAATATTGTATTGGGAAGAGAGAAAGGTGCATTGGGAAGTGAGAATGACATGTAATTATAGAAAAGTTAGAAACCTTAGAATGACATGTAAATATGAACGGAGGGAGTAGCTATCTAGCAAGTACAATTAACTGATCTAATTCATATTCAGGTGCCTAGCTTTCTCTGCCGTTGGCCTTTTTTTTGTTAATAAAACTAATTTTTTGTAGTCTTTAGCTGTGAATAAAGCTTTTTTATTGTCTTTTCTATTTTTATATGATCTTTTTTTTCTGTTTCAGCAGCAATAGCAAAATGTTGTTAGTGTCGTGATTCAAAAATATATTGTCTGTGGTGCTTTGTTGCTTACATGTTCAATGAGGTCTATCGATATCGTTTATATTGGTCCGATCTACAAAGTAAACGGAAGAACTGCGATACAGAGGTGCTTAAGAAGCCTGGTGCCTTGGAAACACCGAGGACCCTCGTTAAAAGAGAGTTTGAGTTAAACAGACGGAGTTGGTTAAAAGTTCTGTAAAAAGGTTGACACGAAAGACAGCTTTACTTTTTGAAGAGCTATCTCTTGCGTAGGTTGTACAGTAAACTTAAGGTCCATAAACATCATAGACGGTGCATCTGCATTGTATCCTCTTGTAAAGTTGCAGTTTAAAAATGTGCTCGTAGCCGGCGTTTTAGGCTGATAGAAAGGCTGTCTATTTCTTATCTAAAAATATTATTCTAACTAGCAAAGGGTCCGTGCGTTGTTACGGACTTAAAAAATACAATACTCTTTATAATTTAAATATAAATTATTTACACAATAGAATTATTAGCTATATACAATATTATTTACATTTTTTATATGTAAGATCATATTTATATTATTGTTGGTGCTTCTTAGTATACTATTTTATATATCAAAAATAATATTTTTTCACCATTTTTTATCATATTCTAGAAGTGTTATCTAAAAGAAAAAAATCAATTTACGCAGTCTACAAAATAGCACTATATTACAACGCGATTTTAAACTTGAAACCTTGCTCCAATGGAAAACATTAAAACACGAAAGTTGTAAATCTCGTCGATATCTTTTCGAAATATATGTGGATCATATTATTTGGACTTTAGAGCTAGAAGATATGGACCCTGTACAGAGACTTGCGTAGAGAAGTCCGAATCAAAACAAATACTTTTGTATCGCATATTTGAAAATTTAAACGGCAGGATCTGTACTTCCATTCAATACCAAAATTATAGAACTTTTTGAGATCTACAATATAGAGTCTGAGTTTATTTAATTTAAGCTCCGGATAAGTGAGTTATGGTTTTATCATCAATTAAGAACCGTAAGGCATACAATATCCGAAGGCATGCAGCTTCAGGTTTTTAGTTTGTGCAGGCTGGAGTGTCGAGTACGAACTAGAACAGGACTCAATAACTGTCATCTGTCGAGCATCTAGTTTCTGCCTGCTCTTTTCCAGTTCCTACACAGTGCTCCAGTTGCATTTCCACGTCGAGCATTTGGAGTATCTTACAAGTGCTGCTGAATGCTATACTCCGTAAATGCAACTGTTTCACATTGACACGGAAATACCTGTTTTTGCAGCTCGCTCTCGTCTGCCGGTCGGATCCGCTTTCGTGTAACACTAGTGGGCCTTTGAGACTTTCGCAAAAAAAAACAAGTGGGCCTTTGGGCCGAAGCTCAAAACGCTAATATGACAAAGGCCGGGCCTACCGTCCGGAAACGCCGAAACCCACGACGAGATGAGGTGAGAGCTGGCTGGCGCCTTGGGATCCGTGTCCGTTGTGGGACCAAGGCGACGCGACGCAACGGTACGAACGGAACTATCACGAAAACCGAAACCGCCCTCCTGCCCACGCGCGAGATCCAACGGCAGGCGACTGACGAGGACCCGTCCCGTCCCGTCCCCCACAGTCCCTGCGCCGCGCTTGGCATCTCCTCCCTCGTCGCCACGCCATTCGCCGTCGCTCGCTGCAAAACCCACGAGGCCCCCGTGCCCCCACCGCAGCAGAAGGCCCCCGCAAAAACCCACTGGTGCCCAGCCAACCGGCGCGATCGACCGATAGCGGCATCATCCGCGGTTGCGGTTGCGGTTGCGGAAGCACGGCTGCAACAAGGCCAGCTCGTGAACCGCCGGTGCCGTGCCCCCATCATCTCGTCGGCGGCGCAGGATTTTGCGTTTCGGGCAGAAAGGGGATCGCCTCCCCAACCGAAAGTACATGGAAGCCGCGTTGACGGCGGCGGCGGCCTTCCGTGGCAGATCGCTCGTGCGGCCCCCGGTCGCTTACGGCTGCGCGCGGGAGCCGCGGCGCGTAGTGGGGTCTGGCCTCGGCCGCCGGAGGAGGCTCGTCACCGTTGCCGCGCTCCCGGAGCCACTGGAGCCGGTCCCGTCGCCGGCGCAGGAGGGCGCCGTGTCGCCAGCGCCCGAGGTGAGTCGCTTCGTTTCTGAATCCGCGGTGTTGTGGGTGCATTTTCGCTGCGCTGATGTTTGGGACACAGGCTGATGACGAGGAGGAACTGGAGGTCCATGGGGATGCTGCTGATGCTGAATCCTCGTCCCCCAGTAGTAGTGAGTCCGTGACGTTGCAAACTGATCAAATCTATGTGATGGTGATGGATCGTTTCTAATAGAATTTTGACCTGCCGCTTCCAGCTCCTGGGAAGACCGTGCGTGTCAGATTTGTGTTGCCCAAGGAGTGCCCGTTCGGCCAGAGTTTCCACCTCGTCGGCGACGACCCGGCGCTCGGTCTTTGGGATCCGGAAGAATCGGTTGCGTTGCAGTGGGCCGAGGGCCACGTGTGGGTCGCGGAGAAGGTGAGCCTCGGGTTGGGCGATGTTTGACGTTTTCTTCACTTCTTAAGTGATCTCCTCATCCTTTTATTTATCCATTTTGACCAGGATTTGCCGGCCAACAAGCTGATTGAGTTCAAGTTCCTGCTACGAGATACCTCGGGAACGTTCCAATGGCAGGATGGACCTAACAGAAGATTGCAGACTTGCGAAGCGGCAAGCACGTTGGTCGTCTATGAAGATTGGAGTGATGTGAAGAATCAGAAAATTGAAGAGGAGGGAAATACATCGATTGGGATAGGGGATGCGGTTGTTTCAGATGAAAAGGAAAGCAAAAAGGATAGTGTTGTAGAAGATGAGCTTCAAATGGATGATAACAAGGAGGTGGAACAGGATGAATCCGTTGTAGCTGAGAAGGATGAGAAGTCAGCCTTCGCCACAAATGATTCTGATCAAGGGGATTCGGTAATAAAGGCTTACAAAGCAGACCCACCAAAGGTATGTGTTCAATGAAGTTCTTCAGCACCTTCTTTTGTTTACATTACAAATGGCATAGAGTGGCCATAGTTTTTAACTAACTGAACTCCCAGAAGCATTTTATACATACATTGGCATGTTCTGCTGTAAATATGTTCCCAATTTTAGTGTCCATTCTAGTCATGCTATCTTAAATGGGACCTACCTTTTTTTATCTCATTATAATGACTATATTCTGCATAAAAAATGACTATCTTTTGGCTGCCTGGGAGACTGCAAGTGAGGAAGCTGATTATACATGATAGAGGTTAAAAATGCTTAGTTAGTTCAATTTACCAGGTCAGGATAACTTTTATCACGTAAGATAATTAGTTGAACTTGAACCACCCTTGAAACATAATAATGGTTACTTTAACAAGTGGAAGCTGTAAAAGTACGTCAGTTCAGACGTTTCCTGAAAACCTGGTCCCAGCACTTCAGTGTGACAGTGTCAATTGTGAGATGTGCAAATAACATAAGGATTTTGGTTGCTAGTTCAATTTAAGTTTATTTCTCATTTGAATGTTTTTGTCATTTTCAAGCTCAAATAATAGTCCTTTTATTATTGCCCCGGCCAGCCATTTCCGCGTGAAGAACTGAAAATGCAAGGCCAGCTCAATAAGGAGAAGGAAAATGGCTGCACTCCATTTGCTGATGAAAGTTATGCTGAAAAAACAGCAGAAGAAAATATCACGTCTGAGGATGGTGCTCCGGTTGAGAATGGATTAACCAATGCTTATGAACATGATTTTCTTTGGGGTTGGAAGGCCTTGCAGCAGCTACTGATGAACCTCGGTTTTAAAATGGACACATCATGAAATGAACATAATCTAGAGCCACATAAAAGTGTATGTCTATGTTCGTATGCAATGCAACGGTAATATTTTGGAAGATCATCTATTTCACACCTAGAAGACCACCTTATTGTCTATGTGTATATATCTTTCTTTCAGAAATGCTGTGTTCTTAGATATTAGAACCAGCTATCAATAATTGATCATGGATCAACCATCAGCTTTCTTGTTTGTCAATAGTCAAAACTTATGTTATTTCAACTCGCTGAAGATACTATAGTTTGTAGGTGCCGACGCAATTTATATCAGCGTTGAGAGAGCTGTCTGAGGAAGTGCATAAGGCCCATGGCGGCCACGGCCTTTCTGACTCCAGAATTTTCAGGTTTAATTCAAATTTGTATTAAGCCTTAGAAATATTAACTATAAAACTCACTTTAGAAATACGGCCGCGTCTTCCATTTCTACTTGAATGCAACCCCCTCTCCAGAACTTCGGTAATTGACACGGCTCTAACGCCAGCTTCTATCCAATGTAATATGCGTCAGATATGTCTCTTATCTAAAAGATACACAATCCATGATCACAGTTCAGAGTTCACAGATCATAAAACTCATGAGACATGATGGCTGGTTGGGTAAGGTTGAAGTTTAATTTGGGCCAGGTTATGTTTGCTAAGTTAGGCTAGGTTGAAATAACATGTTCATTTAGAAGCTTCAAAGTTTCTTCTACCTGCTTCCTTTTCTCTGGTGAATGCTTCCAAGCTTCTACTTGGAGATTCTTTTATAACAATTGGATATTTGCGTTGCTTTCCCCGGACACTATCGAGCATGTTGGTCCCTAAAAAACTGCAAGACATCACCCTGTTACCCAGATAAAAAATGGAGAAGGGAAGGAAGAAAGGTTGGCATTTCTTTTACTCTATTATGAAGAGTATGGTTTCGTGGGAAGCCATATTTATGTGTGTTTGGAGGATGGTTCGCTCTTCAGCGTTGAAGCCTAACACAAAGGGTTGCAATACGTGCTACAATATTTATGTGAGGAGAAACGCAATTCTTATTGTACCATCTAATCTTGTTCGTTAGCTTCCGATTAGGCAGCACTACCAGCGTCCAACTGAATACTTTTGATCCTATTGACCTCAATGCAAAAGATTCTAATCCGCATCGAGACCATTTTTGGGTCAACTGTGGTGCGCTGACTATGGTGAAAAGGTGCATATGAGGCATTGACAAACGATGATGATGCCATGGTGGGCGAATGTGGGAATGCAGTACATGATCTACTTGGAGGGAAAGCTTTAGAGGCCAAGGATGGATAAAAAAACGAGTGAGATGACTTTCTCCATGTAAATTAGTTTAAAGAAATAGTGTATAATAACAAATTAGGATACCCTATACTATTTTAAATCATGTAAAATGGAAACAAATTCTTCACCGGAGAATTGATCAATCGTTTTATTGGAGCATTAAAAAATTCAAGAAAGGAAAAGAAACGAGAGAGAGATAAAATTTTATATGATACAAGTTTAGATGTCTAAAGCCTTGTCCCAATTGTATTGGCTGTAGTTCTTATCACAATTCTTGGCTGCAAAGGAAGCCAGTGTGTCAAACTGTCACGTATTTTACAGCTAGCTCCATCCAGATCCGGGGACCCAGTAGATTCCCACAACCGCACCACCGAGTCCGCTAAACCCGAATCCGTCCTCCTCGCTCCGGCACGGCGACGAAACAACCCATCCGCCGTGCGATGGCCGACGGCGCCAGCAGCAGCGGGAGCGGCGGCGGCAGGGGCGGGGGCGAGTCGGTGATGATTGACTACGGCCGGCGCCGCACGACCTGCGGCTACTGCCGATCCACCAGTCCCACGAGCATCTCCCACGGTACCATTCCCAAAATCCCGTGCAATTAAACTGCGTTGATCTGCTTAGACTTGGATCGGACCTTAATGTCCTGTTTCGCGTGGAATCTGTCGTTGATTCTAGTATCTCGATACCTAGTCGTATCTCCCGTTGGTTTTAGCATCTCGAGTTGACGCGTCAAAAGCTGGATGTCTGCCTCCGGATCAGGGATCACCGCGGAATTTGAAAATTTCCGTGTTGATGTTCCTGCTAAGGGGCAGTGCCAGGGAACGATGTTTCTGTTTTTGAATTGTGGGATTCCTTGTTATTTCAGCTTTATGCTTGTAACGAACTGGGTTTAGTTGTGTAAATACGTATGTTCTATGAACCTGCAAATACTGGTTATTGCCATTTTTTTTTTCCCAATTCACATATGCCCTGCTGATCTTAATCATACTAGCGTATGAATGCTTCAGAGCCGCATGGTTGCACTTAGCTTGTACTTGCAGCAAACGTTTACTCTGAAACAAAACTGAAAAATAATTGTTGAATATGGAGCATATTGTAGTCTGTAATTTTATTAAGTATAACCATTTTGCATACTCTGTTACCTTTTTTCTTATCATTCTACCTGACAACAAATACTTGCCTATGCCAGGTTTCTTATATCATTTGTGGTAATACCTTCTGTCCAATTAATCTTTCAGGTCTGTGGGCTAACAGTCTGAAAGCTGATGACTACCAAGGTACATAATTTATTTAGTTCAAAGTTTTCCTGTATCTACTTGAAACCATGATTCTTTTTATCACATTGGTCAGTATTTTGGAGATTTGCTCTATGTTCCTTTTGTACACATAGTTTAAGGTTATCAAATGGTAAATGATTATATGGTCCTATAAAAGCAAAACTATTATATGAGTAAATGACCAAACAAAACACTTGTGCATTGTTCCGTCTTTTTTGCACAGTAACAGTGACAGGTGATTTAGCATGGCCAAAAGCTTGGGAAACTCAAAATAATAGTGAGACACCTAGTCATGGTTTTCAGTTGTAAACCATGCTGTAGTGTGTCCAGGACAATTTTGTGACTGTTGACTGTTGTGCTGCAAAATGGAATTTAGTAAGTAATAATAAAATTTACCTCATAATATTTTGCCATGATGGCCCTGAATGTTTTGATTTAAGTTTGAACTTTTTTTTTTGTCTAGACCTAGAGAAAACATTTGCTTCAAATAATGGAATGTAGACAGCCTTATAATTTTGTTGTGGAACTATCCATTTGGGAAGGAGAAGGGACAGTTAAAGTTGCTAGGATGATTACTTGGAGAAAATTCTTAGATGAGCTCAGGTTTCAGAAAACAGTTTTAAATTTTCCTGAACCTAGACCCTGAACCAGTAAGTGGATGGTTTCCGGCCAGTTCCTGGCTCAATTGTCTCCACTTTCTATTTACTTTCATTCTGTTTCATACAATCAACAAGCACCAATGGCCAATTCCTGATAAGTTCTGTACAGATTCATATCCACCAAAAACAGCTCAGAATAACATACTTACTGAGTGCTATAGTTCTGTTACCCACTGGGACTTTTAGAAAGAAAGGAGAATTGAAGTGAGGTTGAATATGCTGATCCATTGGCATATTGTATTGTATAACTGAACTAGCTGGCATGACTTTGACTCGTGACTATAATTGACTCATGACTATAATTGAAAATTCGTAGTTCTCCTTGATCGTTGTTTTTACTCCAGTTCTCCTTGATCGTGGGTGGAGGAGGTCTGGTTGTTTTCTTTACAAGCCTGAGATGGAACGAACATGCTGTCCTTCATATACAATACGCTTGAAGGCAAATGATTTCATTTGTTCTAAAGAGCAGGGTCGGGTGCTTAAAAAAATGCAAAGGTACAATTGTTTGTTTTGCATATTCCTCGATTTATGCATATGCCCTCCTATGCTGATCATAGCTATTTTTTAGTTCACTGACTCCTCAAATAGACCCTGTTTTTTGTGTCTTCACCCCATCCATGTGCAGGTTCCTTGATGGCGAGCTCGATCAACAGGTTGAAAGTTCCAAGTGCAAGCCAAGCCCTACAAAACGCTCACTCAGTGAACCTATGAAATCACCAACCTCAAAAGTATCCAAGGTGTCATCAAATGAGTTTCAAGCAGCAACATGTTCAAAAATTTCAAAAGAAGATGAGTTCACCTGTCCCCTGTCAAAAAAAATTGACGAGGCAGTAGCTACATGCTTCCAAGGGGAAATATCTAGTTGTAATGTCCAACTCCCTAAAGCTGTCGTGAAGACTGTTAAACCTCAAGTTAAAAAGAAAGTAGGAGAATCAATGCTAGAAAAGAAAGCAGGAGAAGCAGTCCAAGATTTGGCATATACATGTAATATAAGTTTCCAAGTAGTGGCAGCGGTTAGGCGTGCATTGCATAAAGAAAAGGACTCTGATCAAAGTGCATTAGTAGCAGACATTTCTCCAAATTCTGTTGCAGAAAAGCTGGCCATCACAATGAAACGTCTTGGAGGACTAGATGGTTTTGAAGTAAAAGCTTGTAATGGGCATCTGAATTTCTATTCAGCCATCAATCAGAGTACACAGAGCCATAACAGCCTTAATACACTTGCACAAGATCAAGAAAAGTCTGGTAGCTCAAAACAAGCAAACACAAATACTGCTAGACATTCTCAAAAAATAAGAAAGCTAGAAATTAGGATGAGATCATCACATTTTGATCCTGAGGAGTATGCTTTGTACCGAAGGTATCAGACAATAGTGCATAAGGAGAAGATAGTTTCAGAAAGCTCATACAGAAGATTTCTAGTGGATACACCGATAGTGTTTGTTCCTCCAAGAAGTGGTGATGACTCAATTCCACAATGTGGGTTTGGGTCATTTCATCAGCAGTACAGAATTGATGGAAAACTTGTTGCCGTTGGCGTAGTTGATATCCTACCGAAGTGTTTGTCAAGCAAGTATTTATTCTGGGATCCTGACCTTGCTTTCCTATCTCTTGGAAAGTATACTGCTCTAAAGGAGATAGATTGGGTCAAGACAGCACAGGAGCACTGCCCCAGCCTTCAGTACTACTATCTTGGTTACTATATACATTCTTGCAATAAGATGAGATACAAAGCTGCATACCGGCCATCAGAGCTTCTCTGTCCACTCCGTTATGAGTAAGTTGCTTTTTTTCTGTACTACATTTCGCAATGCATATTCCAGGTTTTGTTTTTTTGTAAATGCAACTTACAGGAGGTACAGAATTATGATTTAGATGCATATTTTATAATAAGGGTATTATTGATGGTTCCAGAGTAGTAATAACTTTAGGACACTGCTGTTCTACAGTTCAAGTTCATATCAATATCATCTTGACTGAGCATGGGTTAGCGAAGAGTTGAAAATATACAAAATTTTTATCTGCTTAAAAAGTATCCCCAGCTTCACTGTTGAAACTTCTGGCTAATTACTTTCATGTTTATGCTTCCATTCCCAACTATTCTCAAGCAGCAGGCTTTCATGCAAATTTATCGAAGGTGTTAAATTTGTTTGCTCATCAAAGTGAAAGTTTTTAACATTGAAATGACATGCTTAAATGTTGGAGGTATTACCATTTTCTGCGTTGTTTTTTGTTCTAACATTTAATTCTTAACATTGCAGGTGGGTTCGCTATGATTTAGTCAAACCTCTACTAGACAAAAGTCAATATTCTGTTCTATCTGATTTTGATAAGATGCAAGATGAACTGCCTCCACATATTTGTGGTCCTGATAATGACTCTTCAGCAAAAACTGATCACGATGAGTCTGCCAGTGACGAGGATGATGAAGATTTGAATGATTATGAATCAGACATGATCGTTGATGATGATATAAGTCATTCAGAAAAGGCTGATTCAACTGAGGACGGTTCCAACATAAAAGACATTGAAAATGTCATCCTAGACCTGAATGGTTCTCGAGTTAAATTTAAGGTATGCATACAAATTTGATCTCCAATCTAAAGGATGATACTAGTTCTGTACTGTGTGAACTAAAATAGGGTTGTACCATCTGGCTGGCATCACTTGTGGAACTTGGGGGGGGGGGGGGGGGGGGGGGGGCTGGCGGGGGCCATGGCCCGCCTAACTCCGGTAATTTATCTGGGCATGTACTGCTGTTCAGTCTTTTAGCAGGCCAAAAACTATGTCCAGTCTAGGAAAAAGGGTCTACTGCCAAAAAAAATGGCTATAAAATTGTCTCTGCCCCGCCCAGCAAAAACAAAAAACAGTCCAAGAATTCAGGGTTCAATAAAAGTTGGAAGTATGCTGGAATTGATGATGTACTAGGGGGGGGGGGGGGGGGGGGCTGGCGGGGGCCATGGCCCGCCTAACTCCGGTAATTTATCTGGGCATGTACTGCTGTTCAGTCTTTTAGCAGGCCAAAAACTATGTCCAGTCTAGGAAAAAGGGTCTACTGCCAAAAAAAATGGCTATAAAATTGTCTCTGCCCCGCCCAGCAAAAACAAAAAACAGTCCAAGAATTCAGGGTTCAATAAAAGTTGGAAGTATGCTGGAATTGATGATGTACTACTCTGCTTTTTTATTATTGACGTTCCGACAAGAAATTGTAGTTCATTTTGGTTAATAATCCTTGTCTGAAACGTCAATATTTGTAGACCGGAGGGAGTATTGGTTAAGGAGAATGATGACCATGCGGTTGGGAGGCACGGCCTCATGGAGTGGACAAGGATGAGAACAGTTAAGGGAGTGTCAAATGCATTAAAAATTTTCATAATTGACCAAATAAGAAATGATATCTTTCTCTTTTGGCCACCTCCCATTGAATTTAATTTACATCATAAGGATTTCAATCCTGCCATATAAATTCCCTATCTGATTCAGGGCATATAAATTTTTATAAAGTGTTTTTGTATGCAGGTTTTATACTATAGTTGTAACTAACTTCAGCTTTATTTTTTATCCATAACCTGAAAAAAAACATCTCGTATTGTATGGTATGATTCAAGCAACAAAAGTTATATTCATTGTAGGAAGCATTTGACTAGTATAGAACATATGTGTGTGAACATTTAAAATTTGATGTAAATCAATAAATGTTTGAGTCTAAAATTTTATCATGTTTCTGTGCCCCCCGCACACACACTTTCTTGTCCAGGTCTCCCACTGGCTGGCATTACTTTTTCTTTTCTAGTATAACTTGGTAATTATCTCTTTACTGTTACCAAACTTAAAAGTTACCATGTTCCAAAATTATCAGAATCCTATGATATCTGTAGAAAATTGTAACTCTGTAGGACGTGTGAACATATTCATCGAAGGGGGTGCATGAATATATAACCTTCCAGAATGTTGTTTGGTTTGTTGACCTGCTCGTACTGTTCATTTCAGAATCTTCAACAAGTGTTTGGGCCAATCGAGAGGAGACACCTCAGTGCACTAGAAGGACAATTGAGCAGATATGTCAAAGTGGTTGGAAAGGAGCTATCTGATCGAATGGTCTATTCCCTTACTTGATATATGCAACTTTGTATGAGGGATCAACGCTACGGTGAAAGGTGCAGATGAATGTTTACACTCATCTATATTCTTGTAGCGATAAAATTGCACATGAATTGATTTTATGATTTGTTATAAAGATCCAACATGAGGCTGGAAGGTGAAAAACATGACATATTTGCCTTTTCGATTGTCTATTTTTTGGCACTCATTCTTCTTTTCTGATCACTTGGTGCACAATCTGAGACTAGAATAGTTGGGGGGGGGGGGGGGGGGGGGGGTGGATGGGTCTTTTTTTTCGAAAATCAAAGAATGGAAGATAAAAATGACATTGAGACCACTCTTTATACTTATCTTGAGTCGTTTGAACTTTGAAGTCCGGCAAACCCAAAAGGCTATACACTTTGCACGGATGGATGCATATGTTTATAGAATATATAATGACTCCAGGTTACCACTGATAACTTCTTATACACTTTGCACGGATGGATGAATATGTTTATAGAATATATAATGACAGTTTCCTCAAAAAAAAAATATAATGACTCCAGGTTACCACTGATAACTTCTTACGGTTTGAGGATCGAAAGTGAGGAGATTGATCTGAGGCGGTGGCCATCCCATTCAGGGCCAGGAAAAACTGATGGCGGCTTTCCTAAGCAGTTATTGTATCTGTCGAACATCTTCAGTCCTTCGGCCAGGATTGCTGATAATTCCACTTTGCAGCGTGCCGCCCATCCTTGAGTTGGGCCTTAGCGGCCCTTTGCTTTGTTGATGTCCGGCTTACACGAGTTAGGCCAGGGAAGCAGGAGCTTCTCTTGCACACTCACTGCACGAGTTAGCGCTGTACTCGTGTCTCGTCTTCTACTACCTTCAGTAAGACAGCCGTCTTCTTCGTGGGCACCTGCGAACCATGCACTCTGCTGTTGTTAGTTGTTACTGATGCAAGACTAGTTTTGCTTGATGATTAACTAGTTTTCCTAACAAACTTATCAGGCTGCGATGTTAGGAAAAGCAAGGCTTGGACCCAAGATCTGGCTGTCATCACAGTCGAGACCACCGGCGGGGCCCTTCACCGCAATGGACGGGATCAGGCGGTCAGCAGAAGCCTAGAAAGGCTGCACGACGCCTGCCACCTGCTGGCCGGCTTGTCGGAGTGTGATGGATGGATGGCTTGCCTTTGCTGTATTGGTGCAATCTACACAACCCGCAAGTGCAAAGCCAGCCCGAGACAGCAACATTATCCCAATTCCCACGTTGGATTATGTGAAACACCAAACATAAGTCCGGAAGATAGCCAATCGCCGTAGATAGATTCTTTTATTTTTAGGCACCTGCTATTTTCGATCGACCAAAAATCAAGACACTCTTAAGTCTCGATAAACCCTAATCGTTCGATCGCCATCCAATGAATCAGAGATTATCTTCTGCCTCCTGCCCAAAAAACATCTCTCTCTATCTTCATCGAGCGTGTCCTCCCCGCCTCTCCTTCCTCTTTTGATCGTCTCGTTTAAGTCCCTAATTTCGCTTCCGTTACGCTAACTAATCGTCGTTAATCTCTTCACCTCGATCTAATCTAACTGTCATTTCTGATAGTCTACGAAGTAGTGCCACCTCTTCGTCCGCCTTCGTAGCGTAACCATCGTCAGGCTGCCATGCCTTCCTTGAGTCATTTTCTAGAAGTAGCAAATCTTCCCCCGGTAACCTTAACTCTTAAAGTCTGTCACTGTTGCTTGCTATGCGTCGTTTCAGTCGTCTCAAAACAGGCATTTCCGTTATTTTTACAGATGTACGTCGTCCGTACCGATACTGTGCACCAATACTCGGCCACTGCCAGTCAGTATCACGGCCTGGAATCAGTGCAGTAGGGGGCAGATTCTCACTTTACTCCCGTGAATTCACCACCGTTCACGGGGCACACGGACCTAGGCTCGGTGCCCCAAGCACGCCCCACCTGCCGATCTTATCAAGCACAAGCAGGCCCACACGTCAGAGCTGTAATGACACGACAGTCCCGTGGTGGCAGCATTGCCATGGCGCAGCAGCGAGCAGTGGCCGACTGGCCCTGGGCGGTTTGGCCATATCGATGAAAGGATGATGATGCCGCTGTACTCGGAGTAGGTGAGGGAGAGAGAGACTGGAAAAAAAAAAGGTTGTTGTGTGAGAAACGAGATGCCGCTGTACGGTAGGGGCTTTGGCAAAGAATAAGTAATGGGAGGCACCAACCTCCAGAAGCGGTGGACTGGCTCGGGAATGGCAGGTGCGTGTCGCCTTTTGCGTGGCCTGCTTTGGGACCCGGAGACGAGACGCCGGCGACGGAGAGGGCAGCGAGTTGGGCGAACTGACTTGTGAGGCCCGGGTTAGGTAGGGTCGTCGCGTGGGGATGGCGGGGGCGGGTTGCGTTCCCGTGAGGAGCGCGAGCGACGGCGGCTAAACGGTGGTTTCTGAAGGCCGTTATCGAGGAGCACGCAGGACGCAACTGCTCGCCCACATGATGCAAGTTTTTTTTTCCCGGTTAATGGGTTGGTTTCAATCTGATAGAGCAAATGAATTACAGGTATGACTAAGGATGCAAGTTTGTTATTTTTTGGATCAATGAATCAACCCAATTTCTCTCAAATGAATTAAGATTCACCTTCATTTTATCAATCTAGAAGAACAAATGAACTAGGAGTAAGACCTACTACTCAGTGGGTTGCCACCTGCATCCCTATGTATGACCTACTATTATTGAATAGATAGTTCACCTGTATTTCTGATAAAATCTAGGTCTTGCAAAACTTAGTGATCCATATATCTATATTTGTGATCATATAAAGCCGGCCACCCTACCTACTTAAGCAAAGCAAGCTGAGTGATGTCGTCGTATTCTTAGAGTGTGATTGGTCGATGGCTGATCAGACCTGTCGCATGTAACATCTACCTAATTAGATAATTGTATATAGACTTAGGCCAAACTAGATGCATGCAAACCACTCATTCTAGCTAGGCTTCGTAAAAACAAAAAGGAAATCAATTTCTCACGGGCCTGACTCGCGATGTATGACGAGAGCATCGGGAGAGTGCACGTGAGAGCAGAAAACACAAAAAAGTGGACATAAACGACTAAACATCGTTCCTTCTTGGGCCTGGCTGTATGGAGACTTCAAATCATTCTCACCTTGAACCTGGGCCACGACAGCCTGGCTGCGGAATGCCAGCCAGATTTAGGCTTCAACTCATACGACAACCAATCACGTCCTTATAATTTCTTACAGGGGCGAAGCTACGTGATCTTGCCGATATATCATCAGCTGATACAGATGATTTTTTTGTTAGAACAATGATGAATCATTGTTCACGAAGTGTGCTGATCCCGTTGATCAATGGTGATGACCTGGACGATCTTGCGTGTTGGCTTCGCCTCAGGCAGGTCGTCTTCCTCTGTGCCTTTTTCTCTCCTAGGTAACGCTTCATATTTTTTTTACGAGCTCTTGACTGTCGGAGAGCCAATGCTCATGAGCAATGGCGGACACAGCTGGATGAATGGAGGGGCGACGGTCCACTTTGAGATTCTGGAAAAACCGTGCTATAGCACAATATATAGTTTTTTTAAAGAAGGAACACTGTAGTTAATATTGTAGCACACCTTCATTATGCACGTATTATTCTTTTTCCCTTTACGGTCCATCCTAACGTTGGTCCGTAGCTCCGCCATTGCATGTCAGTTCCCGCCGTCATGATAATTAGCTAATCATGCTACTATAACACCATTGTCATTGCTCATGTGTCATGTCCACACACCCACAAGGGCGAAGCCCGTGTCATCCATCGGGGTCACTCAACGACTTCGCAAGAAAGTTCTATTTTGTCGGTTCTATATTACTTGTAGTTTTATACTTGGGTGTGAAAATTAAGAGAAGTAAAAAAAGTAGTTATACAAAAAACTAGAAGGAGCGAGATAGAGATAGAAATGTATTGGAAAGAGAAAAATATGCATTGGATATAATAATAATAAATAATTTGAAAAAACTGAAAAAATATAGGATAAAAAGTAATATGGAACGAATAAAGTATAAAACTAAGGCTAAACTTGTACTTGATTGATTCGGAAAAGATGTTACTTAGTGACACCGTTGATCAATGTTATTGATTTCGATCCTGTTTGTATACCTAACTAGAGCCAGATTTTATATGAGAAATAACTCACCATACTTTAGATTATAAGAATCTGACTAGTATTCAAATACCACCACCTAGAATTTATTTAGAATCTGGATTCCAAAATCTTAAAATAAAAATCAGATTTAACAATCTGAACTAGATCTAAACAGGGCCTTCGTCCCTGTATGCACCGTATAAAGAAGAACATGGACCAATTCGAACAAGAGCAATATCACGCCCAATGGGATGGTGTTAAGTTTAGGACAAAACACAATTTTGTTGAGAAAATTTTTTAGTGATTATAAAAAAATTGTGTTTCTTATGACCATCAAAATATTCCAACTTTCCTTCTGGCCATCAAGTTAAATTTTTTTGTCTTATTAGTCATCATAGTGTTAAAGTTGAAGAACAAAAGCAGTTTTGCCCAAGATAGCATCTTTATGACCAATGGTCTCTATTTACCATGAAATTGGAAAATATATTTGTTAATAATTAATTTGAAATTCTTGATGTTATGAGTGTCTATTTTAGATTTTTTTACAAAAATGATGTGTATTTTTTATAATTATAGAAATATTAATTCTGCTAAAAATATGAACAATATTTTGTTCATATTAAAAAATTATATTAAGTAAATTATGTGATTCATATGGAGGAATGCTGACACAAAAATATTGTTAGGGGCAAAAGTGACGCTTTCTCTCTAACTTTAACACTACAATAGTCAATAGGGCAAAAAATTTGAATCCAATGACCGCTAGGGAAGTTCAATTTTTTTATGGCCAATAAGAAATCAAAAAACTTTTCTGATGGTCAGGAAGGAAATTCTCCAATTTTGTTTTTGATTTACCTGTTGCTATTAGTTCTTTTTAAATAATCCGTAAGAAATTATATTATCAATAGGATTACAATCCGTGGCGAGTCTGCTATAAATAAGAACTTTGGAGGACACCCACTCAATTATAAGCATGATTTATCAGGACAAGGAACTTAGCACATTGGTATGTGCATCATTGCTCCTTGATTTACACAAATGAGAGAAAACAGAACCTAAGCTTCTGGCTAGCTCTTGCACATCACGCCAGATTCTCACCATAACACAAGCGAGCTAGGACTGGAGAAGCATCTCTCCAATGGCTGTCTTTCCCGGAGGTAACCCTAAAGGTGATCGAGATCCCCAACTAGGTCTGCCACTCCGACGTGATCTAGATTGCTGCCGACGGTCACTCCGGCCCCAGCGACCATGCCACGTCCACAGCATCCCGCCTATGCCGACATCCACCGCATATCGTCGGTTAGCCCTCCCGGCGCCGTCAACCATAAACTTCCCGATCTGGATCTCGGTTCTAACACTGCTTAGGATCTAGTTTTTTCTTGATTTGGGGATCGCTTGTGTGTGTGTCTCCCGATTTGATCACAAACCGAGACGTAACACTCTTGCGTCCCTCCCATTTGCTTGGTTTTCTTTTCTTATGGCAGCTCAAGGAGGTGAAAACCCCAGGGGGGACCGGACCTCCAGGAATCTGGACCGTGAGGCTGATCGGCCTAATGTCGTCGATCTCATGCAAAAGCTGAATCTAACCGCTGAAGAGGTGATGATTGCAAATTTCAGCGATGAGGAAGATGTGGGGACAAAACACATGTAGAGTGGGCTCTGGTGGGAAAAGTTCTCTCCCCGGTGGTGCTTCACCTCAACACAATTCGATTGGCTATGAGACCGGCTTGGGGTAACCCGTTTGGTCTGAAGATTAGATCAGTTGGAGGTAAAGGCTAAGTCACAAAGTTCCTGGAACGGTAGGGTCGAGGAACGAGAACGTGGGATGTGGTATGCAACTTATTAAAAACTGGTATGTTTGAGGGTATACATCTTCAGAATGCTAATTTGGGAACATGGAATGTGAACCAAAAAAAATTGGAATGATGGCTCGTTACAGATGGCTATTGGAACAGCTATTGAAACAAGGGAATGAGGTAACACAGGCTATTGGAACAGCTAGCTACAGATGGCTCGCTGGCGGCCACCTTCTTGCATAGGGACTAGGAAAATGGATAGTCCTCATCCTCCTCTCCTCTGAAATATCTTTTTCCCCTCCTAGAATCCTTCTTTTTCACCGAGACGAGTTCCCAACAGTGACCCGGATGGTGACCCACGTAGTTCCCGTTCCATGTTTTGGAACGAAGTTCCCGGGACGAGGAACGTGGTCAAGTTCCAAGTTCCCGGTGACTTAGGGTAAAGGCGACAATTTGTTCGTGGCCGAGTTTGGAAGCAATGTAGAGATGGACCATGCTCTAACAGGACCTTGGATGGTGGGGAAATATGCAGTTCTGCTACATCCCTATGATGAATGCCTTAGTGTGTTAGAAATCGAGTTTAACAAGATGGAGATCTAGGCAAGGATCATCAACCTTCCTTTGGGATGAATGAATGAACAAAAGGGGGCTCGTGCTATGGAATTGTTGGGAGAGCTGGTTAAGATGGATGTTGATGGGGATGGAAAAGCAAGTGGTGCCATCCTGAGAGCGAGGATCACCATTGAGATCAGCAAACCTGTTAAAAGGGGAGTGTTCCTACGAATGAGCAGGAAGGAAGAATCGCGATGGTTCATGGTTTAGTATGAAAAGCTGCCCTACTTCTATAAGGGGTGCGGCCTACTAGGACACTCAGAGATAGAATGCAGGACCCCTACTTGTAGGGATGCAGGCGGGATCACGTGCGACAAAGCACTCGGCTAGCAGGGGTCTGTTCAACGCCGCCAAGTGGAACGCAGGCACACGTATCACGGGATATGGAGCAGGATGACCTGGGGGAAGGCAAAGAGGAGAAAGTCATGTCCCTAGCAAAAACTAATACTGAAGGGAAGATGAAGGGAAATACGGGTATGACTAGTATACCCAGACAACTTTTGCAGGAGGATGAGGAAAGGGACAAACAACAGCTCAGGAAGAGGAAGCCAAAGGGAGCTACTTCACAGGAGACCGTAACCCCAGACCTTAACCTCCCGACTGATGACCACCATGCCATCGTCCTAGTAGGCCTGGTGAATGCTAGGGTAAATCATATTACGGGAGGTTTGAAAGATCTAAGTAAGAAATAAAAAACATCGAGAACCGACACCAACATTGCATCATCGGCGGTAACTGTGGGAGGCAGTCTCCGCCGGGCACAATGAGTCTCCTAAGTGTGAACTGTTGGGGTTGTGGGCAGCCTGAGGTAGATCCCACTTGGTGGAGCTACATTAGCCTACAATGGTTTTCTTGATGGAAACCAGGATGGAGGAGAATCGCTCTATGGACCTGAAGCACCAACTAGGTTTCCATAATGGCGGGCGGGGGGGGGGGGGGCGTTGTTCTAGAGATGAGATGTGGTGGTAAGTCTGCAGAGCAAATCCCAGTCTCATATTGACGTTATTGCCTCATGGGACAAGATAAATGTGAAGCAATGGAGGTTTACGGGTTTCTAGGGGAACCCGCAACGGGAGCTGAGGAAGAATAGTTGATACCTCATGGGCTTTCTTCAGGCACATCTTGTTCTACCATGGCTATGCGTGGAGGACTTTAATGAGGTCTTAGATGCAAGCAAATATCTGGGAGGGAAAGGCCAAGAAGAGTGACAAATGGCCGGATTCCAAGAAGTGGTGGCGGAGTGCCGCTTCACTGACTTGGAATTCTCTGGGATGCTTTTCACATGGGATAGCAGGCAGCATGGTGATAGAAACATTAAGGTTCGCCAGGATCGAGCACTGGGAGATGATAAGCTTATGGACTGTTTGGGTGCCACTGCAGTACAACATGTCCAACTCGCCAAATCCGATCATTGTGCGATCTTGGTGAAACTGAACACTTGGTAGGACGGGGGAGGTGCTACTATAGACGGAAATCTGAAACCCTTCTGATATGAAAACATGTGGTAGTGACATGAGGATTACATGAACTTCATGAATGATGCTTGGGCGACGGGCTTAGGGACGCAAACCTTGAGTGATGTGCTAGCTTGTTGAAATCCTTGCAAGGGTCCCTATCACAATGGAATAGGGAGGTATTTGGTTTGGTACAAAAAAGACTAAGGAATGATCTCGAGGAAGAACGGGGTTGGACAATGTATAGGGGCCCTATGGCAAAAGAAGTCCAACTGATGAACCAACTCTCCAAAAAGCTAGTCCGAGAGGAATCTATGGAGAAACAATGCTCAAGAGTGGAGTGGCTCAAAGCTGAGGATAGGAACACAAAGTTTTTAAGGATAAGGCCTGTGCCCATGCGCGTGGGCGAACCAATAGAATCCGTGTTTTATGATGAGAGGATGGATCAATGGTCAATGACCAGAAGGGTACGGAGGAGATGGCAGTGCAGTTCTACAAATATTTCTTCTTAGCGCAAGAGGATCTCTCCTCGGACGTGGTATGCCTACATGTTCCAACAAAGGTAACACCTCAGATGAATGAAATGTTGGATCGACCTTACATAGTGGAGGAGGTGGAGCCAACCCTCAAATGCATGAAGCCTAATAAGCCACCAGAGGTAGATGGCTTTATGACGGGTTTCTTTCAGAAACATTGGCCGCTGGTAAAGGATAGTGTAACCTCGACAGTGCTGGATTTCCTGAATGGAAGTAACATGCCAGAAGACATCAACTCAACCCTTCTAGTCCTAATTCCAAAAGTGGCTAATGCGCAAGAACTGGGACAATTTAGGTCGATTTCTTTGTGTATATAAGCTATGTTCCAAGATTATGGCTAATCGGTTTAGAACTATTCTGGATGAGATAATATCTGAGGAACAAAGTGCCTTTGTACTGGGTGGTTAATAATGGACAATGTGCTTATTGCGTACGAGTTCATCCACTATCTCAGACATAAGAAAGGCAAATCGAGAGCTTGTGCGGTTAAGCTGGATATGGCGAAGGCATATGATAGGGTGGAGTGGTCTTATTTGGAAAAGATGATGGAGGCTTTGGGATTCTCGGATCGATGGTGAGCATTGGTGATGCAATGTGTGACTATTGTATCCTTTTTGGTCTGGGTCAATGGAGTCTTCTTAGAGCCATTCAAACCAACGCGAGGGATCTGACAAGGTGTCCTATTTCACCTTACTTGTTTCTCATTTGCAGGAAGGGGTTGTCATGTATGTTGAAGAGTATAGGGCCACAATTTATCTCTGGAGGGGTCCGAGTTGGCATCCATGCCCCGTGGATCTCTAATCTCTTATTTGTGGATGATTGCCTCGTCTTCACCCAGGCTTCCTGTTGGGGGGGGGGGGGGGGGGGGGGGGGAGGATCTCTGACATTTTGGAGTAGTACAAAGAGGGGTCAGGACAACTTGTCAATAAGAGTAAATTTGTTGTCTTTTTTAGTGACAATTGCTCAGATGAAGTCAAACATGAGGTGCTTGAGGTGCTGCAGATACCAACTGAAGCCTTAGGGGAAAAATACTTGGGGCTACCAACATCGGTTGGGAAGGTGGTGGATGGAGCCTTCAGCTATGTACCAAATCGGGAGAGATCTTTTGTTTGTGGATGGGGAGAAAACGACCTGAGCTGTGCAGCTACTGAGGTGCTCATAAAGGCCAATGCCCAAGCAGTGCCAACGTACCCTATGAGTTGTTTAAGCTACCTGGTGAGGTGTGTAAGAAGATGACGAGGTGTGTAAGAAGATGACGACCTGCATATCTAACTAGTGGTAGGGGAGTGCTATTGATCGTCACAAGCTACATTGGTAAAAGTGGACTCGGTTAACTTTGGCTAAGCAGGATGGGGGTGTGGGATTCATAGAGCTTACCCTCTTCAACCAAGCTATGCTTGGTAAGCAGGGATAGCACCTCATTACAGGGCCCGAGTCTCTATGTGCAAGAGTTTTGAAGGGCAAGTACTTCCCAAACGAGGAATTTTTTGTAGCTAAAAGACACAAGAAGAGCTCTGAAACCTGGAGAGCGATTCTTCATGGCCGAGAAGTATTGCATAAAGGAGTCATAAAAAGAATAGGACCTGGAACTAATACATACATATGGGCAGACAACTGGGTTGAGGGGCTTCTGTCGCTAAAGCCAAGAGTTTGGTTGGAGGGGGTTGCGTTCACAAATGTCCACCAACTCTTCTATCTAGGGACAAGGGTATGGAATGATGCCCTCATAAAGGATTCACATCATGATGGATGTGGAGGAAATTTTGAAGTTGCAACAGGGAATCAATCTCCTAGAGGACATGTTGGCCTAGGCTCCGGAAAACACAACAACTACTCTGTCTGATCTACATATAGGTTACTCAAGTTGGAACAAAGACAACGTCTTGCAGCTGATGAAGGAGGGGCGTCCACTGATAGCAGCTGGTGGAAGGTACTGTGGAAACTGAAGATTCTACCAAAGGTTAGGATCTTTTGGTGGTGTGTGATCAATAACTTCCTGTCGGCCAGGGTAGAGCTTAGAAGAAGACACATTCGGAGGAGGGACACTGTGAGATTTGTGATGCATCAAACAAAACTTTGTTTCATGTCATGGTTCATTGCACCATCGCAAAGCAAATCTAGGTAGCGGTTACAGATATCCTGGGTAAGAAGTTGCCGAGGTTGCACCCCGCAACATGAATAAAATACCTCATGGTAGGAAGTATATGTAAGAAGGAAGATATAGGCCTCTTCATTTGTGGAATGTGGTTGCATTGGACGGGGTGAAATGCGAGAAATCATGGCAAGAAAGGATGGTCACCGGCAGTAGTGGTGCGTCATGTAACCAAGATGCTTGAGGATCTCATTTGCATGAAGACAAGTGCGGAATCGATGCCCACTCGCCAGAAGACTTCATGGAGACGACCAGAGGAGGGCTGGTGCAAAATCAAGTATGGTGAGGCATTTTCCACAACTTCCCATTCAGGTGGAGGGGGAGTGATAATACAAGATCATTTAGGTGCAGTTAAGAATGCAAAATCGAGGTGGTATAGATGGGCTGAAGACACTCTGATGGCCGAGGCAATGGCAGCAAGAGATTGTCTCCTCCTTGCACAACAAATTGGCCTTGACAAAGTTGTGTTGGAGCTTGATGACCTAGCCCTGGTGAAATCTCTTGGCAAAAATCACTAGGTCCGATCTTCTATCACATGTTTATGGTATGAAATTAAGGAGCTTAGCAAGTATTTTCTTCCTTTTTAGTTGTCTTTGCTAGAAGGGAGTCTAATTAGGCAGTGCATGCCTATGCTAGGTTGGCTTCCTGTGTGGAGTCGGTCTGTAATTGTGTGAGACATATATACCAGGGATATCTTATCACTCGGATATATTGCCGAGTAGGTCAGGATCCAATAAAGATAAAGCCCATAAAGATGACTACTCAGATCATTACTTGAACTAGACAATAAGTCAGTATTAGAGATAGAATCCCACTCGGATATCATGTTGTAACCAACTAGGAGACTTATTATGTAACCCTGCCATCCGGATATATAAGGGGGGCGGGGGGGCTCTTTCATAGATAATCTCTTCATACCTCGCCCCTCAAGAGTTAGGGTTTAGACACAATTAATACAATACACCACAGAATACAGGGGTAGGATTGTTATCCTTCGGGAGGTCCGAACCTATATAAATCTTGTGTCTTGTGTTATCATCGACTCTCAGTCTCACGCATGCCTATATTGATAAATAAAGATCATGGATAAACTATCCTAGATCTACTGCTCAATAAAACTATCAACAAATTGGTCGACATCTCCTCCTTATTATGTTATGGAGGTTGTCGCCAAAGATTGTAATCCTGCTATTGATTAATGAAAGCTCCTAAGTTGCCCAAAAATAAAAGGATTCTCACCATAACAGATGGAGAGCCATCCAAAGAGATCATCATATTGATAACACCAAGAATGTCTCCCTATGCATGACTAAAGGTCATTGCCAAGCCATCAGTATTAGCTCACTATATAGAGACACCTACAATAACACATAGCTTCATCTTTGGAGAAAAGTAAGAAGAGATTAAGAAAGCAAGGAAAAAAATTATAGATAAACTCAAAGATAAGATTAGGACAATAGTTCATGGGCTGCAGTGACGCTCGAGCTAGCCCATGGCACATTGTCCAGAGCGAGGGGCTAGTAGTTAGGATGAGGGATTGAAAGATCGCTACAATGCCATATTTTTCTTATAAAAAATCGGTCAATAAATCGAAAAAACTGACCAAAAATCGTTTTTGTTACCATACACAAATTCAGTTTTTGCGATGAACTGGTCATCCGCTGAAACCGGACATGACCGATTTCATTAAAAACCATCCGGTTTTCAAAGGTTTTTGAACCCACCATGAGGATGCGCTATATCGAGTTTCTACATAGCACACTTTCGATAAAAAAAACCCAGAGTACACTTTGTAATTTGCGACATTGTTGTTGGATAGCTTTGAGAAAGGGCAGCCTGCACAGTACGTGATGCAAGCGGTTAGATGACACTAAGTTAGGATTGCAAGCACTAAATTTTCATTTAAAATTATAATTCTTACTTTGAATTCAGTTAAACTATCATATTGTATAGAATTATATAACTAAGATCTGACATAAATATATTTTTAGTCTTTAAAAATCAATATTTTAAGAATGTTGAGTCAATGTTCCGTTACAAAATAATAACATTTGCCTTGCTAGACAGTAGTAGCCTGATGACCGGTAGACTTTGATAAGTTATGCTCCCTTTAAGGAGATTTTAAGAGTCCAGCACCCTCCAGATGGGGTGGCCTCCGGGAGCGCCTTCTGTTTCTTGACACGGGTCTCTCCTCTGTCA
Source organism: Eleusine coracana subsp. coracana (assembly GCA_032690845.1). NCBI lineage: Eukaryota > Viridiplantae > Streptophyta > Magnoliopsida > Poales > Poaceae > Eleusine > Eleusine coracana. The sequence continues at coordinate 6,197,128 of CM064426.1, forward strand.
GTGGGGTACGGCGGCGGCGGCGCTGCGCCAGATATGACACAACCAACTTATAACGGAGGCTAGTCAGCGAGCACAAGGCAGTAAAAGGAGAAGAGACGAAAGTGGTACGGATAAGGTTGCGCTCTCACCCCTCCCCCTCCCCCGCCCCTTCTTTTATACAAGCTGACACAACTTAGTGTCATGCCACAATTACGACTCTCCACTATGCTGTACTACTACTTAGGATAGTGTACTACGTAGGATAGTGATGGGCGCAGTCGTGCTCGTCTCTACTACGTTGTACAACTTAATGACCAACATGTCTTTCCGATCCATTTTGGTGGCTGGCTATAAAACACCCGACAGTAATCGCTAAAATGATTTTGTTGCTAAAGATTATTTTTATAGTAGTGAATGCAAGTAATGTCCTTGCATCATTGTAGGGTAATGTCCCATCATGTCTCCGTAGCACGAGATCTAGAAACTATGAGCTTATGTGATGTTACTATGAAGATTATATTTTAATTAGTGATATCTAATATTCTATATAAAAAGGTACCACTTTTATATAAAAAGGATTCTCAGCATGAATCTTATCTTATGCGTGTATATTAAGTTATATATGTTGCAACACACTATTATCATATACATTTCTATCAATGCGCAAGCGCAGAGTTAGTTCATGTTCACTACAATCAATATGTTGCTATTTTTTTATCAATTTTTTTGAAGGATATGTCATAAAGTCTGATATACATATTTACAATAAAAAAATCGACAATAGTGATAAACGACACCCGTTACTACTATTGACTCTACCGACATAAAAAGAGATGAGCCCACATAAAAAGGTATTGGGCCCTACTATGAATCCTAACGTTGGACCTAGGCAACAATGGCCGCCGTTGCAATCTCCGAGGCCACCACCTCGGCAACAACCTTGGCAGCATGGGCAGTGAGCTCGAGGGCCACCGCGACAGCCACCGCATCGACCGCCATGCTCGTGACCAACGACACCGCCACCCTCTCCCCTAGCTTGGTTGCAAGCCCAAGATCTGCCACCATTGGTGCAAATGCGAAGGCAGAGGCGTTGGCAATGATGGCACCGTTGTCACAGCGATGGCCATCGTCGCAATGCCGGACGAGGTGTACTAACAAACTTAAAGAAATGTCAAGAAAAACAGAAACTAACAAAGAAAATATAAAACACGTATGTTTTGGGTCATGTCGTGTCCATGTCGATTGTGTTGCCATACTGGTCTGTAGTGTCAGAATCATTGACCCAGTGAATTAGTGAATAACATTAGCATTGGATCACATTGCGTCAATGCTAAGATATGTTGAGCTAATAGATTAATGCGTGTTATTTGAAGCAATATTTGAAAATAACTAGATTTAGAGCTTATGATAATTTTGATCTATGGTCTATCTACCTCTTCGGCCTAGCCTATCAACTTATTGCTAGGTATGATCACAATAAAATTAAAATGTTAAGACTCGTAATTTCAGACTCAAAAGAACCTGAGGGATACTCAAAAGAAGTAGTGCAATATAAAGGATTGTAACATATGACAATTCCTACCATAACATATTGTGTAAGAATGAAATTTGAAAAGAAGAACTCGATGCAACATTTAGTAGTACTTATTGTAATATAAAAAGTATCTATTATAACATAGATAAAAATCAATAAAAAATATTAAATTTCACTCAACTAAAAATTAACAACTTCCAGAAAGATATATAAGCAAGTATATAGTTAGTCCATTTCATTTGATGTGATCATTACTAGCTGCGTTGAGGTATGTTGTTGTAGTTCACAAGGATCAGACAATTGAGAACGTTTGAATAAAAATCAGATGGTCAAACAGTTCATAGACCAGCTAGAAAGTTTTCCGCTGATAAGGAGGGGACCCATTTCTCCGTATTTATTCTTGATTGCAGCAGAGGGACTTTCGTGCCTCTTAAAATCCAGGAATCAGTCATTGGTACTCAAGGGTATTCGGGTGGCACCATCGGCCCCGGTGGTTAGTCACCTTCTTTTTAGAGGTGACAGACTGCTGTTATTCAGAGCAAATTCGGAGAGTGCCCTCGAGGTGACGGATGTGCTTCGGCTTTACTGTTGTGTGGCTGGACAACAAGTAAATCTGGAAAAGTCCTCTATTTATTTTGCAAAGGGATGCAGCCAGACTGTGACGGATGAGATCAAGATTGTCTTTGATGTACAAAATGAATTGCTCAGTGAGAAATACTTGGGTATGGCGTTAGATGTCGGGGCAACGCCAAATGGAGCTTTCATGTACTTAAAGGATAGGGTTTGGAACAAAATCCAAAGGTGGATGGAGCAGTGCCTATCTACAAAAGGCAATAAGGTACTAATAGAATCAGTGGCACATGCTATGATGTCGTGTTTTAAGTTATCACGAGGATTATGTAAGCACATTACTGGACTTTTGAGGAAGTTTTGGTGGGGATGCAAGGAAAGAAAGAAGAAAACCTATTGGGTAGCATGGGACGACATGGTTACGCCGAAGTGCCTCAGAGGTATGGGCTTCCGCGACATAGAATTGTTCAACCTGGCATTGCTAGTGAAACAGGTATGGAGGATACTTCAGAACCCGGACTCACTGAGTGCGAGGATTTTGAAGGCGGTATACTTTAGTCAGCGGGATGCAAGATTTCCTACAAGCCAACCTTGGTTCACGCCCGTCGAGGGTTTGGCAATCCATCTTGGAAGGCCTAAAGGTGCTTGAGCAAGGCCTGATCAAGCGCATCGGGACAGGTGAGAACACGATGATATGGGAGATGGATTGGCTACTGACAGACAGCCTGAGAAAGGCCGATCAATATAGAAATGGTAGATCAACCACAGCTAGTTGTAGAATTAATAGATGCGGCAACGGCGTCGTGGGATCAGGCAACGCTGTAGCGGTTTTGTAAAACCTGAGGGATACTCAAAAAATGTAGTGCAATACTAGGGAGTTTGGATGTGCTTCGCTCCGTTGGCTGAGGGTTTTATTTTTCTTCTTTCGTATTTGTTGTGTCTGCATTTCAGTATGCTGTGTTACCAAAGGCCGGCCGGGCAAACAGTTTTATTTTTTTTCTTTCTTTTCAATTGTATACGCTGTTGGAAATTCTAGATCAATTTTTATCCAACGGGCAAACAGTTTACAGAAACCCAATCTAAAACAGCAGACCAAACATCTGCCGGCCCAGTTCATATCTACATTGCTCAACCTAACTACATGGAGGCAGCATATCCATTACCTGCTGCTCTGTTCTCTCCCTCTCTTTCTTTCGCACATGTCGCTTCAATTTGTTCAAAGTGAGTTTGATGGAACCAGAGCAGGCGTCAGATCCTCCTCTCCTCCTCCCTCCTACCCTCTCAAATCTACTCACTGGAATCCAGAGCTCAGACTTCATTACATCCTCTCTTTTTTTCTAGCTCTACCATGAATGCATGAAGGGTAGCTATATCAGCTGCCGGTAGAACCATGCTTTGGGTGGGCCAATTACCGCCACGGCAGGTCTAAGGGAGTTGTTTCCTCCGCCAAGTGCTGCTGTGGTGCAGCCGCGTGCTTTTCCTCTGTCCGCTGCGGCAAATGAGAACGACACGAAGTGATGAGCATACACGGGCCGAGCTGGTGACGTGCTACTTCGTAACGTATCCACGACGGTGAAAAGTGATGTGGTCAAAGCGGAGGGTGACCACGTCTACCAAAACGCTGAGAGGGCTGTAAATCTTTCTCTTATCTACTTACTACTATAAAGGATTGTAACATATGACAATTTCTACCACAACATATTATGTAAGAATGAAATTTGAAAGAGACCTTTTCCAGTCCTCCATCCGGTACCACGCCAGACAGGTACTGAACACATCGGACCGTCCGTGTAGGCAGGGGTAGGATTGCCTTCATGCCTGTCCTGACCATCTCCTACGAGGAAAAAAATGACCCCCAAAAAGAAAATCAAAACAACCTCTCTCGCTACAGCCGGAGCTCAAGAACGGGCTATGCTACAGCTCCCAGAAGACGCTCGTCTGCAAGAACGTGCGACTTCAGCGGAACCTGCGACTTCGGCGCTGTCGCCACCCTCACCTCCAACGACCCTAGCTCGGCCCGAGCGGCACTGGCACTGGCGGCGGCATGGGCACCGGAGCGGGCACTAGAGCGGGTACAGGCGCCGGTGCGGGGATGACGACAGCAACACCTTGAGCCCACCGTTCGGCGGCGCGTACGGGCCCGCGGGCGCCAGAACCGGCCCCGGCTACAACGCGGGCAGGGCTGAGCGCCCTCGCCCTTCGACGAACACTGCTGGCCCGTAGCTGCCGCTGTTTGCCGCCTCCACAGCCTTTTGTGCGTGCACGACGAAAATAATCGAGAGATTGGTTTCAGATTGAAGAAGGAGCAGCGTGACGGGAGAAAATGGAATGAATGAGGCAGGTGGGCGGGCCATCGTGGGTCATATTTTGGTGCTCAAAATTACACCGGTACCCTTACCGAGGGAGTAGGGATGGCAATGGGTACCCGATACCCGATACCCGATGGGTAAATACCCTATTTAGGGGTGGATATGGGAGTAAAATAGTACCCGCGGGTATAAAAACGGGTAAAATGTTGCACTCATCGGGTATGGCGGGTGCGGGTATGGAAACCCCTCACCCGTACTTGTCGCATCCGCACACCCGAATCTAGCTCATCACGACCCAACTTTTCCTTTTTCAGCCTAGACCAAATACATAGTGTATATAATAAAAAAGAAACCCTAGTTATAGAATCTCAGTCCTCACCTCATCTCTCCCTGCACCCAGCCGCCAGCCGCAAGACGCCCACCGCCCGCGCCGACGCGTGAGCGCGCGACGGCGTGAGGCCGCGAATATGAGCGGCGTGTGCGACCACCTGCCGCTAGGCGCCACGCGCCCATCCCACTGTCCAGTCGTGACCCAGCCCGACGCCACCCACCCTGCCGCCCACCCGTCTACGACGCGCCGTCACTCAGCCAGCCTACAACGTATCACCACCCAGCCTACGACCTGTCGCCTCCCAGTCTGCAACCGGTCGTCGCCTCCATCGACCCCTGCCGCCAGTGCCTCCATCAGGATCCGCCAATGCCTTCATCACGGCTGCACGCGGGCTCCCAGGATCCATGGATCCGCCGCCTTCCCCGCTCCCTCGCTAGCCTCCACACCACCCTCCGTGCTCGATGTCAGTTGAGGTCCTATTGTCGGGTATGGGATACCCGTGGGTTGCCCATTACCCGATCGGGGTCGGGTATGGGATTGAAGTCTTACCCAGTAGCGAGTATGGGTGTGGGGGCGGGTACACCTTTTCCTTGTCGGGTGCGGGTATGGGAACGCAAAACCCGGTGGGTTTGTACCCGTTGCCATCCCTACGAGGGAGGCTGTTGTGCGGTACCTTAGCTGTTACTGTTGGTACTTGTGTATATGGAACGTTGGATGAAGCTAGATCGGACGGTTTAAAAGGTTGGTACCTTTGGTACCTGGTACCTGTTGGAGGACTGTAAAAAAACTCAATTTGAAAAGAACTCGATACAACATTTAGTAGTACTTATTATTGTAATATAAAAAATATCTACTATAACATAAACAAAAATCAATAAAAAATATTAAATTTCAATTGACTAAAAATTAGCAACTTCCAAAAAAATATATAATTAATGAAGTTTTAGTTATTAGCCCATTTCATTTAACATGATACTTACTAGCCGTTGAGGTATGTTGTTGTAGTTCGTGAAGATCGGAATTGAAAATGTTTGAAGTCACAAAAATCAGATGATCAAACGGTTGACAGATTAAAGTATTAGTTAGTCCATTTCATTTTATGTGATCGTTACTACCCGTTGAGGTATGTTGTTGTAGTTCGCGAAGATCCGACAATTGAGAACATTTGAAGTCATAAAAATCAGACGATCAAATGATTGACAGATTAAAATATTAGTTAGTCCATTTCATTTGATGTGATCGTTACTAGCCGTTGAGGTATGTTATTGTAGTTTGGGAAGATCGAACAATTGAGATTGTTTGAAGTCATAAAAATCAGACGATCAATTAGTCCATTTTATTTGATGTGACCGTTACTAGTCGTTGAGCTATGTTATTGTTGTTTGCGAAGACCGGACAATTGAGAACGTTTGAAAAATCGGACAATCAAAGGATTATGAATGTACATGTTAGAAGTAAGGGAGAATAATCTCACCAATCAAGATGGGAAAAAGCGGATTGCCCCGCGTCGCCCCTCACGGCAACTCGGGCGGCCTCCGCCACCCTTCATCGCTCCATCGCCACAACACCCTTCTCCGCCCTGTGGCCGTCGGAGCAGGCCGCCACCAAGGAGAACAGCTACAAGCAAGGCGTCAGCAGGGCTTCGCTCCTCCGCGACGATCTCACCTCCTCTGTGCGCGCACCGATGCTTTGACGGTCTCACCTCCTCCACACGTGCTGACGCTCTGACCTCCGTGTCTCTAGATCTAGGCGCCTACCACCTGATCCGGCCACCAATCCTTCATCTGACTGCCAATCCTCGACGGCCTTCAGCACGGACGATGTGATGGCATGGCAGAAGTGGCGGGGGCTCGCACAACGAGCTGATGGCGGTGGCGGTTTCCTCGTGCCTCCACAGCATCTCATGTAGAAAACCTAGACTACAATATTGGTTGAACGTGCGTCGGCCTCGCACGTCTTCGTGTTTATATATTGCAGTGAACAACACATCGCATGGTTTACAACATCTCTATCTCTTGGATAGAGTTTGGTTAGAATTACATCAGTTGTTACATAGAGATATAATATATCTCTAACATCCTCCCGCAATCTAAGCTCTTCCTAGATTTAGATTGTGTACAAGATTTTCTAATTTGCTAGCTGTGAGTGGTTTTGTGAAGCCGTCTGCGAGTTTATCTCCGGACGAAATAAACTTGATGTCCAGCAGTCCCTTCGCCACTCTTTCTCTGACAAAGTGGTAGTCAATTTCTATGTGTTTGGTTCGTTCGTGAAACACTGGATTTGCAAACATGTATGTAGCACCTATGTTATCACACCATATGCACGCATGCTTGGGTCCTCTGATCCGGAGTTCATGCAACAGAGACTGGATCCACATGATTTCAGCGGTAGTATTTGCTAACGCCTTATACTCCGCTTCTATGCTAGACCTGGAAACTGTGGGTTGCTTTCGAGCACTCCAAGATACTAAATTCGACCCCAGGAAAATGGCAAAACCACCCGTCGACCTTCTATCATCAAGACATCCTGCCCAGTCGGCATCCGTGAACCCACTAACCAATGTTGACTTTGATCTATTTATGCGAAGGCCAAGTCATAGCGTGTGTTTCAGGTACCTTAGGATCCTTTTCACCGCCGTCCAGTGATCAGTGGTTGGTGCATGGAGGAACTGACACACTTTATTCACTGGAAAGGAAAGATCAGGTCTGGTTAGTGTCAAGTATTGCAATGCCCCCACAATGCTTCTGTATCTTGTTGCATCTTCTGGCCCAAGTGCAGTCCTAGACAGAAGTGAGAGCTTGCTTGAAGTCGACATAGGAGTAGTTGCAGGCTTACAATTCATCATCCCAACTCACTTCAAAATATCTGATGCATATTTTTCTTATGTGAGTAGAATGCCAGAGGGTACCTTATTTACTTCAATGCAAAGGAAATAGTACAAGTCACCAAGGTCCTTAAGTGTGAAATCTTGCTTGAGATCCTTCAGAAGTGCCACTGTGGCTTCAGGCTTAGAACTTGCTAATATAATGTCGTCTATATACACCAAGACATAGATAGTAACATCTTCTCTGTGGAAGAAGAACAAGAAAGTATCTGCGTTAGACGGTTTGAAACCCAGTGCATACAACTTCATACTCAGTCTCGCATACCAAGCACGAGGTGCTTGTTTGAGTCCATATAGGGCCTTGTCAAGTTTGCATACAAAATTAGGATGGTGCTTGTCTTCATACCCTGGTGGTTGCCTCATGAACACCTTCTCCTCCAGAACACCATGCAGGAACGCGTTATGTACATTAAGTTGGCGAAGACACCATCCTCTAGAAACAACAATAGATAGTACAAGCCTAATAGTAGTTGCTTTTACGACTGGACTGAATGTATCTTCATAATCAACTCCATATCTTTGCTTAAATCCTTTTGCAACTAGGCGAGCCTTGTATCTATCAATGGTTCCATCAGCTTTTCTTTTTATCTTGTAAACCCACTTACAATAAATAATGTTGCGGCCTTTGCAAGGTGGAACTAGGTGCCAGGTTTTATTCTTGATTAGAGCATCATATTCAAGATCCATACCATGCTTTCAATTTTTATTTCCTAAGGCTTCAGACAGATCAGAAGGTTTCCAATAGCAGAAAAGAAACCCTCCTTTGGATTGTAACGGATGGTGCCATCAGAGTATACCTTTTCCTTGCGAATGCCCTTTGAAAGTCGGGTCGCTGGTCATGCATAGCAGAATCAACAACCGTAGAGGATCCGCCGCTAGCCGTTGCGGCAGTTGCGCCCGAATCACCTTCGGAAGGCGCACCTGACAGGCCCTACGTATTGGAGCCACCTGGATCACCTGGTCGGCTGGTCGGTTGGTCGGTGAAGTCATGCTCCGTGCCCGACAAGTTGGGTCCCGCGGCGGTTGCTCTGTCGGCGGGTTGGCGCGTCGTGCCAGAGCCGGACGCGGTTTCCTCAGCACGTGAAGTAGCGCGTGACGTGTCGTCTGCGGACGGGTTGAAGGCACTCAATGTCCCTGCTATGCCAGATGTGTCGCCTGGATTGGGACTTGCTCTGCCACCTGAAGAATCTGTCTGCACACCTGAATGATTGCTTTGAGCAGGATTAGTAGCACATGAAATATCAGTAAATTGGTCACCTATCTGCCCTTCCCTTTGGCTAGGATTTAGCAAGGATGGTGAAAATAGGAGAATTTCAGATCGAAATCTGGTTCCAGCATTTGGGTTCAATTGAGCAAAAGGAAATACATTCTCATCAAAAATAACGTCTCAGGAAATATAGATGTGGCCATCAGAAATATCTAGGCATTTAAATCCTTTATAAAGATTGCTATAGCCAAGGAATGTGAATTGCTTGGACCGAAATTGCAATTTTCTATCATTATATGGGCGCAAATTTGGTCAGCATGCACAACCAAATATTCTCAAGGATGAGTAATCTGGTTTTTCTTTAGTGAGGCGCTCCAAGGTAGTAGTGAAATTAAGAACACGACTTGGAGTTCTATTGATGAGATATGTGGCTGCTAGGAATGCTTCATCCCAATACTTAAGAAGCATGGAAGCTTGAGCGAGAAGTGCGAGGCCAACTTCAATAATATGACGATGCTTACGTTCTACCACACCATTTTGTTGGTGTGCATAGGGACATGAGACATGATGAGTGATGCCAGTTTTCTGGAAAAAAGAATTGAGCTTTTCATATTCACCACCCCAATCGGTTTGCATGGTGATAATTTTTTGATCGAAGCATTTCTCAACAAGTTTTTTAAAATCAATGAACTTTTCAAATACTTCAGACTTAAACTTGAGAAGATAAATCCAGGTAAATTTGTTGTAGTCATCAATAAAACTAACATAATAGTGTTTGCTTCCAAAGGAGGCGCAGGGCCCCAAACATCAAAGTGCACAAGTTCAAACGAAAAGCTAGACTCTTTGATAGATAACTGATAAGGAAGCTGATGACTCTTAGCCTTTTGACAGGCATCACAAACTGACTCATGACTCGAATCTCTAGAACAAAGGAGCTTATTTCTACTAATGACTTTCTGAACAATGGCTAATAAGGGATGACCTAAATGAAGATGCCATCTGTTGATGGATGGCTTCACTACTCCATAGGCTTGGCGAGCTTGACTTATTGCGAATGCAGAAGGAAGAGGGTAGAGTCCATGGTGACATCTCCCTCTAAGAAGAATATTCTTTGTGGCCCGATCCTTAATATAGAAGAAACAAGGGTGAAATTCAAGGAAACCATTGTTATCAGCAGCAATTTTGTGAACATATGCTAGATTTTTCTTTGTTTTTGGAACATAAAGCATATTATTTAGATGAATATCTCGAATTGGAGAAGGTACAGTAGTATGACCAATATAACTGATATCCATACCTGCGCCATTGGAAGTGTGCACTTGTTCGTTGCCGGTGTACTTGTCTCTTGTGGTCAGCTTGTCAAGTTCCCTGGTGATGTGATCTATTGCACCGGAATCGGTGTACCAGTGCGAATCACCTCCTCCATTGCCATAAGAGGTTGCTGCTGCATTCTTCTTAGGAGCAGCATAATCTTCATCAAACCGTTGCTAACACTCTAAGGCGGTGTGGCCACACTTGCCACACACTTGGCACATTTCCTTCTTCCTGTTGCCGTTGATGGAGCTGTTGGAGCCGCCACGGTTGTTACGGCCGTTGGATCGGCCACGGTTTCCGTGACCTCCTTGATTGCGCCCTCTAGAGCCGTGGCCACCAGGGAAGCGGCCACCACAAGTTGCAGAATTGGCAGAGGATAAAGATTGCACAGATTGTGTAGCTTGTAGAAGATTGATTCTATTTTCAAAGTTGACCATCTAGGAATACAATTCACTTATAGTGATTGGTTCGGTGTGGCCAAAAACTGACGCCACAACTAGATTGATGTCGTGGTCGAGGCCAGCAAGGATGTACGAGACAAGTTCCTCGTCATCCAGGGTTTTGCCGGCGGCTGCCATCTCATCGCCAAGGGCCTTCATCTTGCCAACGTACTCTGCGACGGTCATGGAACCCTTGCGTGTGGAGGAGAGTGTGAAGCGCATGTTCACAGACCGCGCGTGCGTGGTGGAGCTGAAGAGATCTTCAATGATCTGCCATGCTTGGGCAGCCGTCTTCGCCGATGTCGCTTGGATCAGGATGTCCCGTGACAAGGTTCCTAGCAGGAAGCTAAGCACCTGCTGGTCGAGCGCCACCCATCTGGCATACTCCGGGTTGGTGGCGGTGGTTTCCTTGCCGTCAACAGCCTTGATGACAACCTCCTTGGCCGGCGCAGAAAAAGATGCATCAATGAACCCATCAAGCTGCGCGCCACGGACGGTAGGGAGAACCTGGGCTTTCCACAACAGATGATTGAGCTTCATGAGCTTTTCGGTCACTAGATTGGCAAGGAGTTAGGTGAGACCCAAGGAGTTCGATGTGGAATTGGCCATGGCGATGGAATGATCGATCTATTGAGGAGGAGAGGCTCTGTATACCATGTAGAAAACCTAGACTACAATATTGGTTGAACGTGCATTGGCCTCGCACGTCTTCGTGTTTATATATTGCGGTGAATAACACACCACACCACATGGTTTACAACATCTCTATCTCTTGGATAGAGTTTGGTTAGAATTACATCAGTTATTACATGAAGATATAATATATCTCTAACATCTCGCCCAACAGGCCGACGACGGTGATGCCTCGTCCTCTCCTCATGCCACCATGACGAAGCATCGCGTTACTGATTGGCGGTCGTTACTTCCCCGCATCAATACCCCTACTTTATGGAGAAATTATAGATGATGACGATGGCAATGAAGAACAAGTCTATCGGCATTATTCCGAATTCCCTACCTACTCTAAGAAATAGGGTTCACGACGACGTTGATGGTCGCTGATCCCGCAATAGGGACGAACATTGATGATAGCGTGTCAGTGTCAAATGTTGTATACTGGATTGGAGCACTCTAACGATTGATACTATTGTTGTGGTGACAAGAATTGAAGGTAGCACCGATCACAAATCGCCTACTATACTTCGGGGATTGGACCATAGTGGTGTAGCGTCCAAGATGTCTTGCACTTGTCCTCAAGCTATTGTCGATCTTATGGTACGGCTTAAACCGGCATTGCTGTCCAATTCCTCCTATACTCTGAGGTTTTAACCGTTATGATGTTCATAGCGACAGACATTGATGTTTGTCTAAGCAAACCAGCAAAATTCAAAAATGGTTTTTCGTTATGGATGTTCTTTATTGGTAATGATCTCCAGCAGCTAGGTCATCAATAATGTCTTTGTGAGGACGGCCCTTCATGCATAATAAAACGGGTTTTATTTTTCTTTGTTTTTCTCATTAATGTTCAATTTTATAGATGATCTATACTAGTGGTTATATTTAGCTGTAACTCTGTTACAAATGAAGGTTATTTGATTATAGTTTTTTAATTAAAACTGAAATTAATACGATCTTTTTATTATCTTTAAAACATGTTGGCGGTAACAGCTTTTAAAAACTTCTCACTTGTTCCTCCATCGAGAATTTTCCTTCCCAGCCTCTTCCGCTTCCCCTCGCTGCGGAAGCATCTTGCCGGCTCTTCCGCTTTCCCCGGCCCTCACGCCGGTGTTTCCACTCCGCTGTCACGCCGGATCCTAGAGAAGTAACGGGACGGGACGCAAGGTGTATTCACGTCTCTGTATTTTCTTCCCCTTTCTTTCTCCCATTCCCCTTTCTGCCCCCTCTCTTGTGGCCTTTTTTCCTGGCGGCAACGACCTTCGCCGGCGACGAGCACCCACCAGGTAGGCCCGCTCCTTCTCTCTCCTTGTAATGTTGAAGAAGCAAGGAAGCTACCCCTCATGGCTCAAATCTGCAGGCAGCTCGTGCTGAGAACCAGGAGCATTCTGTTCAGTCATGTCATCATGGAGGGGCAATCCCAATATCCCCGGCAACAGGCCACGGTTCAGGAGTGCCAGGGTGCCTTATTCTCCGGAGCGTCAAAATCTTGATGGTACAGTGGCAGCAGGCGACAGCAATCCGATCAGTCCTCCGGCCTTATTCTCCGCATACTCCACCTCCAACCTGAATGTCATGCATGGGACTTCTGCTCCACAAGCAGCTTCATCGAGCTCGACGAGCTGCGCAGCCGAACAACACGCTGGCCCCTCCATCCCGCCGTCCTGGAATCTGCTTTCAGGATGCACACAGGTTCCTATTAATATCATAGTATTCCACAGGCGGCTAATAGGGAGGGGTTCGAGGCCTCAGATACCACTGTCTCATAGTTGTACGCCGGCACCTGCCTTGCCTGGTGTTCTAGAGGGTAAGCATTTCTTGATGTTTTTTCATTCAAGGAGTTTATCTAATTCAGCTTTGTGGCGGAATCGTCACCATAAATTGTGAATGTACTGACTGTTTTTTTTTCCTGCTGTTGCTCTGCATATTCTGGAGATGGAGCTTCTATTCAGTATGCTGGGAGAAATTTGTCACTTGGAAGAGCATCAAACATTGTTGCCAGTCACATGTCAATGGATCCTTCACAACTAGCCACTCCAGATAAGTCTGAGCATGCACCCACAGATCTTCAGCAAAATGTTATCGATGATGAAGCATCGAAGACTGAAAATGAAACAGAAGCTACCCAACTGCAGCAATCAGCAACGATCAATTCCTGTGACAGCCACACTACTTTGCAATCAGCAGTCCAAGCAAACACCTCGGAAGCACAAGTTAAGCATTCTCAAGAATCTACTGCCCTTCTTGGGAAAGGATCCGCTCATGACAACATTCATGTATACCAGCCGATGCCGAAAAGGTCCAAGAGAAAAATCAGCCAAAGTGAGCACACACCTTTGTCCACACCACCATCTGTACTCAAGGAGAGAACACTAAGTCAAATAGAAATGCAGATTGCAGATACTGAGAAAACTGAAACATTTAGGAATGAGGAAAGACCAGCACAGAGACTGAAGACTAGGAGGAAAAAACACAGACCAAAGGTAATTCGTGAGGACAGGAAAGCCAAAATGCAAAAACCTGTAGATTCAACGCCAGATGGAAAATCTCCAAACCTCAAAGTCAAGAGAAGTTACGTCCGGAAGAAAAGAACTGTCAGCTCTGTGGAGAAATGCTCAGGGCCAGTTAGTAACCAATCGATCTCTGGAGGAACGGAAATTGCTGCTCGAAGAACTGCATCAGTTCGACGAAGTTTGCATTTTGGACTTGAGGAACAAAGAGCGCAGGCATACCATATTCCGACAGCCAACTCACACCACAACAACATTGAGAAACTTGTTCACGGTCAAAGTTCTCTCTGCTCAGTGACTGATTCAGAATTGCCGGTTGGACAGGGACAGCAAGTAGAAATGGCAAATTCACCAGGAGAATTAGCTTTTGACATGAGTCTCAAATTGAATAAAATGTTAGACGAGTACATCCAGCTGCCAGAGGTCACACCAGAACCTACACAAGAAGTTTCAATTGCTACTTCGGAATGTTTTGGTAAGGAACTAGCAAGGGAACAAGTTAATACTGTAAGAGGTCATGAAGCTGATGAAACTAGTCAAAACAGGCTGCACACTGAAGAAAAAGTGGGGATAACAGTAGCAGAACGGAGCAAAACAGATTTGGAATTTAACCATTGTATTCCAGTTGATTTTTCTTTCTCAGGCGGGTCCGTACCTGATATGGAGCCCACGAGTCAGATGAATAAGATGTCGAAAATGGAAAACGATACACCCCATAACAATGATGAATTGTCCCTAACTGGCGCACGAGAATCCGTTATATTGAGAGCTGCAGCTAGGATGGTAGCGCTTTGCCAAACTGGGGGGATAAAAAAGAAGCGATCATCCCGAATCCCCAGAAATTCCTTCGTTTCTGTTATGGATCTTCAGAAGAATAATTCTTCACCAGCATCAACAAGACTGCCACAGCCATGTATGGATGCTTTGTATGAAAGTTCCTACATCAAGTTTATGACCAAGAAACGTTCACAAAAGTTACGTCCACAATGTCCCAGCTCCATTGAACCAAATTCGGAGCAAATAAACAGGCTATCAGCCGGAAGCATCTTTTGTGCTGAACATAATGGACCAAAAATATCAGAAGAGACTTTTCATAAATCTTCACCTTGGCCCGTGGAAAATCAAACATGCGGCCTCAATATTCGATGCAAAGCACCAGAAGGAAGCTCAACAAGTGTATCAACAGTATCATATAGTGATTACCTTCAAGGAGTCGCATCAAAGCTGCAACATCTTGATTTGAACACTGAGCATGTGTGCAGAACTGAGATGAGTTTATCTCGTGCTGTGCCATCTGTTATTTCTTTTGGAGGAATATATGGTATGTCAAATGCTCTGATCCCGTATGGTGATGGGGTGGTGGTTCCATACGAGAGGCCCTTGCAGATAGTCAAAAGGCAGCGCCCTCGTGCTAAGGTTGATTTGGATTTTGAGACAACAAGAGTTTGGAACCTTTTGATGGGTAGCAAAGCTGAGCCTGCAGATGGGACTGATGTTGAGAAGGAGAAATGGTGGCATCAAGAAAGAGAAGTTTTTCAAGGCCGTGCGAATTCATTTATAGCACGCATGCGACTTGTTCAAGGTACTGCTGCAAAACAATTTTGAACATGTATAGTATGCTGAAACAAAATCCCCTTTCTACTGCTACCAACCTTATTCTCTATAGAAAAATGTCTACTATATGGAACACTTTCATGTTGCACCAACACAAGTGAAACAATATGATGACAGCCATGTAGACTCGTGTCTTTCTGGCTTTGGCCTTAATATACATGGAAGGACTTGCGAGAGAAAAAAATCTACTCCCTCCGTTCATATTTAGATGTCGTTTTGGAGTTGGGCATGGGAAATAAGGAGAAGTAAAAAGATGGGTGCACTGAAAACGAGAAGGAGAGAGATAGAGATAGAGATGTAGTGGGAAAAGAGAATATTGTATTGGGAAGAGAGAAAGGTGCATTAGGAAGCGAGAATGACATGTAATTGTGAAAAAATTGGAAACCTTAGAATGACATGTAAATATGAACAGAGGGAGTATTATTAAAAAAATTACAATTTCCTTTCTTATGCCTAATTTTTAAGCCTTTTTGTTATCAGGAGACAGGCGCTTTTCTCCTTGGAAAGGATCTGTGGTTGATTCTGTAGTAGGAGTGTTTCTCACTCAGAATGTAGCTGATCATCTTTCAAGGTATGATATTCAAAATTAATGTTCCTCAGCAATACACTTATGGCCCTTTTTATCTTGCATCCTTTTTATGACAACTATTTTGACAAACTACAGCTCTGCCTTTATGGCCCTTGCTGCAACCTTTCCGCCACGGTCTGTCAATAACAGTTGTAAGGACAATACAACCACCCAAGACAATGGACAAACCATTGGTACTAGTGGTTTGGGAGGAAAAAGCATGCTCGACTTGTTTCATAACTGTGTCAGACCTAATCCAGTGTTGAATCGTGAGGAGCGATCAGTGAACTACGAGAAGAGAAACATGGGACCGAAAGACAATGCCAGCATCAATGAGTTGATCATAGGTGAAAAGTATTCGTTTGATTACAAAACAGCAAATGCAAGTGTTTTCAATCAGCAAGGGACTGGAATGGAACAGAAGGCACAACAAATGTCAGATTTCTCCTCAGTAGAATTGACTACTTCAACAGAAATCCTGCAAGAAATGCAGTTCCAGAGTGAGATCTCATCCTCTCAAAGTGTTACTTCTGGAACTCGTCAATCAAGATTACTTTTGAGTTCTGGAATACCTAGAAACTTTGTTGGTGGTGGTTCTGCTTCAGCGTGTCAGCAGCTAGAAGACAATTTCAATCATGGAAAATCATTGACGACAAACAGAACCATAACCAGTGAAATTGAATACCAGAGACTGGAAACAGTAGCAGTAAATGGTGATGATGTTGGTGAACCTGAAACTTCTAGTCTTATGATGCCATTCTGCTCGACCATTGATTATCAACCGTTGGATTTGAGAAATGAGCCAATTATTTCTTTGACATCTCCCAACAGTTCGTCAGGTTCTGCATCACCATACATAAAAAGTAGTAAAGACGAGAAAACAAACCCTCTGTTCATACCATGTGATTCTCATGTGGCAGACAGGAGTGGTAATAAGACTGCTAGTGCTGCTCTAAACTGTCTAGAAACAAGCACATGGCCTGCAGGTTACGCATAACTTTTTTTCTGTAATTTGAATTAAATGCTTTATTTGCTCGTCTGTTTTATGCTTGACAAAAGCTTAATCATTGTGCAGCAGGCCATGAGAAAAAGACTGGTTTTGAAGCACCAGACTTACTGGAGCATGCATCACTCTTTGTCATGGATGAAACGGTAGCAGAACCAACAAGAAAAGAGGATGAAGGTACATGGAAATCTGGTTTTACTTCCTACAGTGGAGTACTTGATACAGAAGCACAAACATCAAGGACAAAGAAAACAAGAATCACAAGTAAAAAGAATACAGAGAATTTTGATTGGGATAAATTGCGTAGGCAGGTTTGTAGGGAAGGCCATGCGAAAGAAAGAAGTTTTGAAAGAAGAGACTCTGTAGATTGGGAAGCAGTAAGGTGTGCTGATGTTCAAAAAATTTCTCATGTCATTCGTGAAAGGGGAATGAATAATATTTTGGCAGAACGAATTCAGGTAATAGTGGAATAGTTAGTTTGGTTTATTATGATTTTTATGCACTACTTATGTTTGATTGATGTATTTTTTTCTCGAAAGTCTGGAAGAGAGTTAATAGTTATTCCTTAACCTTAGGTTTGAATTGTTAAAGAGGTTTTATATTCGCATCATGCTTTTGACTCTCTCTTTTTTTTGTAGGCCCTATTAAGCAAGATGACTTATGCATAAGTATAGCAATTAAATTTAAATTTTTATTATCATAATAGTTCTTGTTAATGGTAAAACTGATTTTTTTACAGAATTTCCTGAATCGTTTGGTCAGAGATCATGGGAGCATTGATCTTGAGTGGTTACGAGATATTCCCCCAGACTCAGCAAAGTAAGATACTCTTGTACTTCATCCCTCTAGTGCCAGATATGAGTAGTCGACCATCATATACAGTATGTATGAGTCAATGATGGAGTAAGAGGTGCAACATTGTTAGCTATAATTGCAAATTAGTGTATAGAACTCAGAACTGTTCCATAGCATAGAAGTTCTGTAAAATGCAAAGTTTGTAACGACACTAAATATACATATTCATACAAGCTTCATGAAGTTCACAAGTGATGACAAGTGTTTATATTTAAACATATTTTGTTTATTGTCAGAGATTTTCTACTAAGTATTCGTGGACTGGGGCTTAAAAGTGTTGAATGTGTTCGTCTTCTCACACTACATCATCTTGCCTTCCCAGTAAGTTTCTATTTGACGATTTTATTTGCTTGTAGTAGATTTATTTACACAGCAAGGCTTTGACCTGCTCAGGTTGATACCAATGTCGGTCGCATATGTGTAAGACTGGGATGGGTGCCCATTCAACCCCTTCCTGAATCTCTACAGTTACATCTCCTGGAGCTGTAAGAGTGCCGCGTTTCTCCATACCATTTCTTTCAATATGTATTGTCACCTACTCGACTTTTCAGTTATGATCTGATTCAATTCCATCACTGTCTTTTTGCCTTGCCAAAGCTATCCCGTCTTGGCGACCATACAAAAGTATCTGTGGCCTCGCCTATGTAAGCTTGATCAACAAACACTGTGAGTTGCAATAACGGCTCTTAAAGAAAGCAAGCTAGTTTCATATGTATATTTCTTAATTACTTTGTGAACCCATCCGTATTCTATTATTTCTATGCCATGAATATATAATTAAACACAAGTGATTCCTAACAAATTAACAAAAATATTTCAGGTATGAGCTGCATTATCATATGATTACTTTTGGAAAGGTACTTCCTTAGCATTAATCTATAGAAACTAAATACATTTTTTTGCGGAATGCAGTAGGGGAATCCCCTACAGCGGTATTTTGTGTTTTTATTCGTTACAACTCCAAGGAATCTGATTGAAAGTAGGATTGTATTTCTTTTAGTGTTCTAATGTCCATGATCAATATACTTTTATTTCAGTAGAATTTTATTCTTTTAATTAATCTACATGTAATCTGAGCCTTCTCCCAAAGAAGATGTGTACATATTTTAATTATTTTCATATATTTTATTAAATTTTCCTAGATATATTTATATATCCAAAGGTTAGTTACAATATGTATTCCCATTAATCATGCAGGTCTTTTGTACCAAAAGCAAGCCAAATTGCAATGCATGCCCATTGAGAAGTGAGTGCAAGCATTTTGCAAGTGCCTTTGCTAGGTATGTCACACTTGCTGCACTCCTTCACTAGTACTAGTAGCTTGTTCTTGACAAGTAGAAAAGAGAAATATGGTGAAATTGGGGGACTTCTGACCGCCACCAAATTGCCCGGCATAATTGATACTTCCAGAGTGTGCTTGCATAAACTTGTGATGTGTACCCTTATTTTTATTGATAAAGAGATCTTGGAATTGCCTCCACTAAGATTGCAAATAGATAACTATACTTTGATCTGTGGATTTATTGATTCTCATGCAAAGACCACATAACATCTATTTGTTTGTTTACAACTTAAACATAATATTGGTACTTTTATTTATCTTGTCTAAGAGCTTCAGTTTGGCTTACAGCTTACCTTTCTATATTGATCATTTGTTTTCATTATTGCTTTTGGAATGAAGTGCAAGGCTCGCACTTCCTGCTTCACAGGATAAAAGCTTAGTGAAGTCAAGCGATCAATTTCCTTTCCAGAGCAGCAGCATGCAACCTCAGAGTTCATCTCATCTGCCTCGCCTTGAGGGGAATATCCATGCTAGAGATTTTATTCCTGAGAACCCAGAGCCAATAATCGAGGAGCCAGCAAGTCCAAGAGAAGAAGAATGTCCAGAAACAATGGAAAACGATATCGAAGATTTTGATGAAGATGGTGAAATCCCAACAATTAAGCTTAACATGGAAGCTTTTGCACAAAACTTGGAGCATTGCATTAAAGAAAGCAATAAGGAACTCCAATCTGATGATATTGCAAAAGCATTGGTTACTATTAGCAGTGAAGCAGCTTCAATTCCTCTACCTAAACTAAAGAATGTGCATAGGCTTCGAACAGAACACTATGTGTAAGTGGCGAACCAATTTTTGTTTGGTAAATACCATCTTAAACTGAATGAAAATCAAACTTGGTAGATTCTGTAAAAAGTTTGTTATTCAATATTCAATAAGCATGTTTCATATTAGTGAAGTAGTTCAACATTAAACTCTGTTGCATTTGGGAGATGCAAGACCCTGTGTCTCGAGAGATATATAGCATGCCTTTCCACTGATATGGTAATATTTCAAAGTTATCATTATGAACTTTATGGCATGTCACCAGTGCTCTTTTTTTAATCATAATGTACTATATAACAGTAAGTATTGCTTGTCCAACGTAAATACTACAATTCATCCAGAAACGTTTCGTTCTTTAACTGTGATTTCTGTGTTTGCAGATACGAACTTCCAGATTCACATCCTCTTGTACAGCAGGTGAGATACTGCCCTTTTTGTTTTAAGCACTTCCAATTGTAGTGCTGATCCAGTAAATGATTAACAGCTAGAACTTGACCAACGGGAGCTTGATGATCCAAGTCCATACTTATTAGCCATATGGACACCAGGCAAGCTATTTTCTTTGTATGCACATTAGTACAAATCAAGTTGGTTTTCATTTACTACTAACTGTGTGCAGGTGAAATAAAAGAAATAAGCAACGCACCAAAACCATGTTGTGACTCGCAAGTGGAAGGTGGCTTATGCAACAATGAGATGTGTCACAATTGTATAGCTGAAAGACAGAACCAATCTAGATATGTCAGAGGCACGATTCTGGTAAAGTAACCATATAACCTAGCAATCATGAGTATTGATCCGAATATGGTTTAGACGAATCAACTATTAAGTTTTTTAGTCTTGCTCTACAAACATCACAGGTGTTAGGGAAAAACAATGGTTTCATCAACATGTGGCCCCAGCCCATCTTTCAATGCTACCAGACAAATCATCCCTTAGTTTTTGTAGGAAACATAGATTGTGCATAATAGATGGGTGGTTACATTGAGGCCTACGAATAGATGCCTCCTAAATATATTTCCTAAATAGCAATTTCATTGTATGCCATAAAAGAAACAGAGCAGATTTGGTGCCCAGGTGGGTGGGCGTTTTTTTTTTTTTTTTTGAAACGAGGAAAACTCCACTTCCATTTCAAACAAAACGGAAGATATTGTCTGTTTACAGCCAAAGAAGACAACATACTGAGAAGCAGCATAAGAGACTGTCTCCCCACCCCCAAGTTCTAACGGATCTCCAGAAAGAACCTGGGGGTGATAATAAGGAGATAGCTACTCCATAGAACTAGATACAGCAAGTATCAAATGGCACGAGGCCTCAAAAGCATCAGTCAACTACAACCAACTACAAAGGTTATATCCTTGTTGGGTGAGACTCCCTCCTTTCTCCATCTGCTAATCAGTCCTGGCCATCGTCTTGAATCGCCCTTGTCACCACGCATCTCCCCTGGCCTTGTAACACTTTGACTGCTGCTTGGAACATGGTTGCTGCACCTTTCTTGAGGATCTCCTGGAGGTCATCCTTTTGCAAACCTGCCCAAATACCAGAACTGTTAGATTGAAATTGTATGGTCCATAAAAATCATGTCACTTAACGGAGCTGCTCGGTTCATTAATGACCGTGAACCTAGAGAAAAGAAAAAGAAGCCGCCCACACAATCTGCTCTTGATGTTGTTGCCCACGGGCACGGTTGTCAGCAGCGACGGCAGGGAAGGGGACTTGGCTGTATGGGCACTACTGTATTCCCGTAAAAGAAATTCAAATACATGATATGCCATTGTCTATGACATATCGAGACCACCAAAAGCCACTAGTGAGAAATCAGAGAGGAGAAAGGAGAGGAGAGAGGTCAGGCTGAGCAGCATGTGTCATGGGCGAAGCCAAAGAAAAAGGTCACCGGGGTTGGGCCCTAAATCTGTGTGGGTCAAAAGCTACAAATGCAATGGAGTTAGCAATTTTTTATCGGAGTCAGCTGACCCCAACAACAACACTATGTAGCTTCACGTCCCTATGTCTTGTTCGCTCCCTGATGGCCCTGCAACCTGGTATGGCGTACCGCTCCTTGGTGGCCCTCTCTCAGATTAGCACTCGCTGGCGGAAAGTTGTAAATGAATAGATTGTGAGTAATGGATGGATTGTATCACATTGACCCTCTCAGACGTTATATATGAGAGTACAAGACTTGGGGGGCAAAACACCTCCTCCGATACATATGAAATTCCTAGATCAATAATAATATTTAAACTACCAATTATCCTCTAACACAAGTGTACGTCATAAACTACTTGGGTGGCAGGGCACCTGCGAAGTTCTACCCGGCGGCCCAAGGAGGGCCACCTGCACTTGGTGTTTTGGAACAATGCCATCAGTGACTTCGATTACCTCGGCAACAAAAGGGTTATCATCCGCATAAGCTACTTATTGATTCACTAATTGTTGCATCACTATGCAACGATGCTGACGAGCGGGGGTTCAAATTGTTGATTTCTTCTCTAACCTCACCAACTACAGTACAGTACTCTTATGACTGTTTGCGATGTTAGAATATAGTAAGAATATTAATCCCAAACTACTGTATATATTGGGGAAGTGCCTTGCCTCCCATGTCATTGTATTCTATACCGTCGATAGCCACAATGCAATATAATCCATGCAATATATCAATCTATTTTTCCTACAGTTTTATATATCTAAAATTGGGCTTACGGAAAATATATAACATTTGATAGTTCATTATCTTCTGTACCAAGAAAATAGCAACAGATCTCTGTAATTTAAATATACATTGTTAGTTTGAGAAATTGCATGCACTTTTCAGCTAATGTTAAGTTACCGGAGTATGAACAGGTTCCTTGTCGAACAGCCATGAGGGGTAGCTTCCCACTTAATGGGACTTATTTTCAAGTTAATGAGGTATTAAGTAACATTTAATCTGAAAATGTTTATTTTGTTTTGTTGAAATAAAATGGCTGATAAGTTTCACTTATAAGCTTCGTGTCCCTATAGAGTAGACCTTTCCAGGCTTCATAAATCTGTTCATGCAGGTATTTGCTGATCACAAATCTAGCCACAACCCCATACATGTTGAAAGAAAGCAGATATGGAGTTTGCAAAGGCGCATGGTCTTCTTTGGGACTTCAGTACCTACTATATTCAAAGGTTGTTACCCTTGCACAGACTATTCGAAGAAATCTTTAAAAATCCTATCTGCTAATAATAGTACCAATATCAATTATTTTAATCATGTAGGTCTCACAACAGAAGAAATACAGCAGTGCTTCTGGAGAGGTACGAACCATACAATTCTTTTCTTCTGTTCTGTTAATGCATGCTACTGGGGAAACATCTTTTTGCCTCCTGTTCAGCAAACAGTTTGCAGAATGCATATCCTGTGATAGGACAAGTGCTATCCTGTAACATCTATTCGGTGTTTTCTTTGCCTAAAAATTCTTGGTGTTTTCTTAAGAAAGATTAAAATTGAATGCAGGATTCGTGTGTGTCCGGGGATTTGACAGGGAATTTAGGGCACCAAGACCTCTATGTCCCCATTTGCACGTTGTAGCAAGGCCAAGAAGCCAAAAGACGGCAGCAAGCGAGCAAGTACACTGATACAGCAAAGACATCAATTTTACAACATTCTGTTTATGGTGGTACCATTTGCTCTCGATCTGTGCATGGGTCATATTAGTTCCTGCCGGACGACAGCCACAATCTTCGAGGTAATAAACCATGGAGTTGCAACTGTCCATGTGGGAGCTAAGCATAAGAATGACCAAATAATTCCGTTTGACATGTAAACTATAACCTACGGTATACTTTTTTTTTTTTGAATGAATACGGCGTATTGAAACTGTGTAGAGTGACATTTTATCCTTTCTGAAGCTCTGCTGTATCTTATTTAACATTTTTCATATCTGTCCTGGACTTTGTGTAGTGTGTACCAGTGTCTTGGTGTGCACTGCCAGTGGTTCATAGCCGGCTAATTTGGTGGAATCCATGTTTCTGTGCTTGTTTTCTTTATTTACTGCATCTGAGAGAGATGAATAAACAGATAATAGTGTCATGGAACAGGAGTCGCTGCAAGCTGATATGTAGCATCGAGTTTTTCCTTCTCTCGTGGATAACTACTTTATGCTGCCGGTTGTTTTTTGTGTACCCTATTTCTCCATTACTCGGTTGAGAAGGCACGCTGTGTCTGTGTGACCGGGTTGGTTTCTTCTCTACGGTTTACGGTAGCAAATTTCAACATCGAAATTAAACCTTTCGGTTGAAATTTCAGTAAGGACTTACCTGAATAGAGTAGATTTTCAGGGTGGCTTTTGATAGAATCAATATGATGATAATGCGGTGTGTTTGGAACGATGATAGAAAGTGATGGTGGCGTCACTAAACATGAGTAGAACAGAAGCAATGTAATGAATTAATTTATAAGGATTGCTCGAGAAGCAAGCAACGGAGGAGTGGTACATTTTTTAAAACTTACCATAATGAACAATCCTATTAGGCATAAAAGTATAGGTAAAAATTGCACATCCTACACAGGAGTGACAGACTCAAGACCATCCCATACATGTATAAATTCATCCACCCATCTCCTACCTAAATACCTCCCGAAGTGTTGCTGTGATATTTCAAACACCAATGCGTGCTATAAACAGAAGTTGTTCTTAGACTGCAATACTAAATGCCATGCGGCATTATCAAACCATAGGCAAAACAAAGAGCGTCTAACCCAAGACTCCTCTAGTATCCTAAGCATGCACAACAACGTCCACTTATTGATGCTCTACTCATGAGCATTACTGAAAGCTCATGCCAGCATCTCCAGAAAGCATTTTTCTTAAATTGTCCCGAGGCCTTGGGATTTCGGGGAAGAATGAAGCACCCTCTATTCTGAAATCTGACTCTGGGATGCTGCACCCACCAGCAGTAGAAATCGGAAGAGGCATAGAACTATGAGGATAACACCCAGAACTATATTGAGGAAACAATGAAGTTGACCTGATATGAGTAACAGTGTAGCTTGGTGATGTGTTGAATTGTGTTGTTCCTGCCAAACTGAATGAACCATAGCCATCACTTGAGGCCGTCCAATTTGTGGGAAACGAATCTGTTGGCACACGAAACAAACCAGCTTGACCTACAGGAAATTTTGTATCGCTCTGTGGTGCAATACTATTTAGGTAGTATGCTGGTGCCTGTAGTGCCAATATTTCTTGGCTGAGAGGAGTTGATCTGCTGAGTGACAGTTGCATTTCAGCGACTGGCAAATCATTTGTGTATCGATCCTTCGGTGCTGGAAGTGCCAACATATTCTGGATAGGTGGATTTGGCCTGCTCAATTTTTCTCTCAGAGACATTTTGGCACGTTGAAGGGCCTCTAGAACACCTCCCACATCATTGCATGATGACTGATACAGTTGTGTATCAAGCTGGTTGTCAGTATAGTTATGAAAGCATGATGAGCTCCATTCTGAGACTTCACTTTTAGGGGTGTCACATGATGGGCTCCCAACAGAAGGTGTGTTTATGTAGCGCTCAGAAGAGCGAGCATTCACATTATAGTTCAAACCGCTGTCTGAATTTCCGTCTCCTTGATCTTTATTTTTTCCTGCATTTAGGCTGCTATCACAGCTTTCTTGAGGTGATTTTTCAGGACTATTACTAGTTCCTTCAACAGTTTCCATGCAGCCTTTAGCTTCCAATACATCTTTTCTGACCTGCAATCCACCACTGCTTGAGGCAACTATTGCAGTAGCCTTTCCAAAATCATGATCATCCTTAACAACCTTGCACTCCTCAGTAGCACAATCCATTGCTGCATTTGGGAGCAATCCTGAAACAGAGCCCTCTGGCAGCAGATATTCAGAGAGTTTGTTGATGCCAGAGTGATTGTTCTTGCTGGATGTTGTCTGTTCACAAAACACTTCTTTATCCATAATCTGTGCTTTTTCCCTCTCACCACATGCATTTTCTGTCTGATGTTTATTGTGTAAGTTAGCACTATCCTGGAAGATGGAGAGCAGAAGTAAGTGCAAAATTTGGACATGCTCATTTAGTTTTTCTTTGTCCAATGACAACGAACAATGTAAAGAAAATCGTTTGGCTCACAAGAGATATGTATCCTTGTGAGAAAATAACAGCACAAGAGATATTTGTAAACAGCAACGCAACATATCTGAAATGGAAAGTGCATACCGCAGTTGAATCTCGGCTCGCACTGAATTTCTTCTCCCACTCCCTCTGCGCATTTTCTTCGGCTTCGTACTGCCCAATCAGCTCAGCCTGCTTCTCCAGCACCCTCTCCATCTCCCCATCCTTCCCACAATCCATGCCGTACCGCTCACCACCATCCTCACCTCTTCCATTGCTGGAAGAACCTCGCCCGTCTTGGCTCCCCTCACCATCCAAATCAGGCCGCTCGTCAGTGCAGACGGTACAGTCTGACCTCTCTTGGCCCTCCTCCGCGCTCTCCCCAGCAATGTCCTCCCTGCCCTCCCTCTGAGATCTGTCAATTTGAAACAGTGATACGACTACGTCATGTCAGATAGGCAGTACAAACTGCAGGTCACTAATTGTCACCGAATTCGAGTAGTAATGCAAATGCCTGGACCTCAGCTCCTTCCGCTTGATCTTCCGGCATGACTGCCCCGGATGGTACTTGGGGGAGGAGTCTGCAGCGCGCGTGTACAGGTAGCCCCTCCTGTGGCCATGGCCCTGCCGCTGCCTGAGCTGCCGGCCCCTCTGCTGCTGCGGCGGCCGCCGACCCTTCCACGACAGTCCCCCGGCCTGAGCCGCCGACGCCGACGCCTGGCCTCCCAGCTCCGACCCTGACAGCGCGTCCTCCAGCGCGCCCCCGCGGGCATTGCTGCCGCCGCGGACAGTTTCGACGGCACCGGGGTCGCCGGCGTATGCCTCGCCGTCGGAGCCGGAGGAGTCGTCCGAGGCGCCGGAGAGGCGGCCGAAGCCTTGCGAGTCGAGGATGGCGAGCACCTCCGCGGCCGCCCGTTCCGCCTTGCGGCGCTGCGCTGTGACAGCCCGGAGCTGCTCCTCCAGCTCCGCGACCTGCAGGGAACGGTCGCGGTGAGCGTCCGGCGGGCAATGTGGGGCGGTAGAAGGGGACGGCGGGAATAGGCGCGGCGGTGACTTACCCGCCTGGCGAGCTGGTCGGCGCGCTCCTTCGCGGCGCGGGAGACGGAGCGCTCGGAGAGCAGGCGCGCGCGGAGGAAGTCGATGGTCATGGCCGTCGTCGCGTCCGCCGCCGCCGCCATCCCGGCAGGCCACGAACGAGCGCAGCAGCCGCGCCCGCGGAAATGCTCCCTGTTTCAAGCGCACGGGAAGAGAGCCGGCCGCGTCCAGTCCAGAGTCCAGGCGCTTTCACTTTCGCTTTGGCTTGCCAACCCGCGCGCCCCGTGGTGCGCCTACCTGTGCCTGCCCTGCCGCGTCGGGTGGGGTGCGCACACACGACACGATCACGCACGTACTCACGTGATGGCCGGTGGTTTGATAATACCTCTTGTGCTTTATTACTACGCCATTTCTCCACTCCCACTGAGAATTTGTTCGGTTGCTGTGGAGTGAAATCCATATATGAGTCACTACCGAACGTCCGTTCCACTCGAACCAAATTTCAAACTACGTCTAATTCATCGATATGGTTTGTACTGCCTTGAGATGGAATAGCAGAGCGTCGACGAAGCGTTCGTGAGACGTGTAATCTACTGATCTAGGGCTGAAGATGACATGCTCCTCAGCCGTGTCAAGCCGTCCGAAAGACGCCAGAATTCCACGAAGGTTGAGCTCACCTCCCCAATCTGTTTCGGGTCGCCAGTATACAGCACAGACCCGGCCAAATGGTAGCATCCAGGACAAACGTTACCAATGCCGATTACCGTATGCGTAGTTCAAGCTCAACAATCAAACGGCACTAAAGTCGGCAGTCGATTCTATTGGGTTCATCCATTACAGTTCTAAACCGGACTTTGCTTCATGTAACTGGTGGCATTACAAGGTCTGAATATAGCGAGCATATACATGCTGAATACTTTATGCAGACTAGGTACTCACAAACCAGGACATATATAAATGCTAAACATAGATGTCTCGCGCAAAATAGCACAAACGTGCGATATTAACATAGGTCCATATTTTGCGGATACCATAACACCACACAAAAGATAGCCTGGCCGCAGCACTTAGTCGAACAAGCTGAAACCCATGTCCTGCACAAAGTTCAACAAGAACTTAGTATGTAATAACAGCATAACTAGACCTTCTTTTTTTTTTTTTGCTTAAACAAGAATAAACATAGTATTCCATTCCGAGTGCTACTTCAGGTGTTAAAGAGGTATGAATCCTAAACTTAACACTTATAACAAACATGTACTCAGTGAATAAGGAAAACATAAAACAAAGTGCGAAATAAATAACTAGGTAACAGGATAATCCTGCTTAAGATACTTTTGCAAGCATAAAACAAAGTGAAGTGAAATAATTGAGCAGGTGAACAATTACTTACATCATCAGATTCTTCCTTCTCTTCAACCTTCTCTTCCTTCTTCGCCTCTTCAGCAGGTGCTGCACCACCACCAGCTGCGGCGGCTGGAGTTGCCATAGCCATTCCACCGCCTGAAGGCACAGAGGCAAACTTCTCCCTTCCAGCTGCAATCACTTCAGTTACATCCTTGCCCTTGAGCTCTGCGAGAAGATACTGCAGCTTCTCCTCATCAGCTTCAGCCCCAACTGCAAAAATATAGAAGTGGATGGATGTTAAGGCAAAAGGATATACTGATGTCAAGGAACTACAATTCTCATATACTTCACTGACAATGAGCATTTTCCTCAAACTGGTACCAGCATTATAGATGACAATCACAGACAAAAGAAAGATCAAGGTATAACTGCATTCACAAGTAGCATCTGTTCTGTTTCTTTAAACCTTGTTAACTTAACAGGGAAAAAACTAGGTTTCATGCAACTGGAGAAACAGTGAGTACTAACGTATGCAACAAGCAAAATAAGCCCAATACTGTGAGAACCTGCAATCAGGCCAACTTAGAAGAATATGTATGAACAGCACTTACAACCACGCAAGCAGAAATACCTGATTCCAGGATGTTCTTGACATCATCGGCAGTCGGGGAAGTGTTCCCACCGAGAACAGCAAGCAGGTAGGCAGCGATCACCTTCATCGTGAAAACTGAAATGCCATTTGGACACACGTCAGATTATCTCGGTATACACACTAAAACATGAAATCACAATGCAGTCATGCACATAATCAGGGGCACAAAGTGGCTGCAACTTGAAAGAGCTAATGAGACACCATTTCTCTAATTATTTCGAAATAAACAAAAAACGAAAAATAGATTTAAGGGATTGATACGAATTCAATTACACAAGCAAATCCATTTCAGCTAGGCATTATGCTGATCCAAATCTTTAGGAATTTAATTCATCGTTTCAAATGGGTCAAACACTGAAAACATTCTCGAGCTAAGCCCCCTCAGACACCAGCCGATGCACCAGTTCCGATGGGCTCCAACTCGAATTTTCTGGGTTCAATCTAAAAATGAACCGAGTCCAATACTACAGGGCGAGGTCATACTATTCGATCCTCTACACGAGACCGCGAATACCCAGATTCCTCATCAGCGTAAGTTCGCCAGATAACACGCCGATGCATCTTAAAAACGATTCTCTCACAAAAGAAATGCGAAAATTGGCTAAACGACTCCACCTATCGTCAGAGACCTTTGCGCTAGACCCTACTCCAACCAAAATTTCACAGCAAACCGTCAAAGGACGAAGTTGAAGCGGGGATTGGGATCGGCGCACGCGTACCTCAACCTGAACGGGCGCGGCGGCGGAGGGGAGCAGCACGAGTGTCTCCCGAACATTCGTCTGTTATATACGCGGTTGGAACGGCCAGGATGCAGTTATCCCGAGGCCGCTAAATCTCGGTCGCTCGATCCAATCAGAACTGCCCTGGATGAGAAGGTAAGCCCATGGGCCATAAAGACCGGGAGATAGGCCGTCGTAGGGAGGCTCAGCCCAACTGCGGCCGGGGAGCGCACAAGGAAGTAGGAACTGGGCTTAGAGCCTTAGACCCATGTTGTTGGGCTTCGAAACATGCATGGGCCTAGAGGTCGTTAACAGGCCACTTGAGGCCGCTTTCGCGCGGGATGCACACACTATGTCACACTGACATCCCCCACTTTTGTCGCCTCATCATTTGTTCTTTGAAGGCAATGGCAAAATGCAGCTCAGCAGCTCCTTTCTCTACTATGTCGTGTACTCGTGTCTTGCTGACTTCCATTCACATTCACCAACCCCTTCCTCGGCCAACCAAAACATAAACAAGGCGCAGAAACGCGCTGTCCGATGTCCTCCTCGTACCGAATATATAGGGAGATGAGGCAATCGATTGCATCCCACTTGTCGCTACGTAAAGCAGCTTTTCGCCTGGAGCAGTAGATAGAGGAGGGGCTCATCACACAGTTCGACAACCTTAAAACAAAGACGAGGAACAGCGGCACGCTCTGAGAGCGAACGGACAACCGTGATCGCACGCCGGGGCAGAAAAGATTTCCGCGGTGCACCACCACCGAGGACCGCGTGCACGTTGCCTAATCTATAGAGAGTTTGACGGGCAAACGAAGCAAGTGGCCGCCAACTCGCACGAATCCGCCATCATTTTCGACGTAATCATGTTCCTCGTCCCTCCACGAAAGCAGAAGCCAGAAGAGATCGCTGGATTTCCCTGTACGCGCCCCCCGTCCAGCACCAGCACCAGCACGTAGGCAGAGGGCTCTGGAGGCGGTAGACACGTCGGCGGCTCGGCAAGTTGGCAAGGCCGCGCGGGGCGCTGCAATTGGCGACTTTTCCGCGGACTCCCTCGTGTGTACCGTATTATGTGTATAGGCACGGCCATTTTAGCGGTTAGCGCGCATGGGCTACGGCTGCGTGCGCGGGTGCAGTGCACGGGCACCGCCCGCGCGCCGGGCCACGCATTCTCCCCCACCGCTTGGGAGGTAGAGATGGGGTTGGATTCTGGCCATCCTGCCATACCCCTCTCATCTGCAATACTACAACCGGCGGCAATTCGTAATTGCAGCGCGTTCATTTCAGTAGTATATAAAATCGGATGACGGCAGCCAGTGGCGGCGGAGCTTGATGAGCTCTATCGCAGTTCGCAGGAGGCCATGAGCTCTATCGCAGTTCACAGAAGGCATACCGTAGAACTAACGATAAAGTGCAGAAACACATCACAGGTTTTGCATCGTTTCTCAGAACCAATGCGTGTTCAGTGCACAGATCATTTTTAGCACGTCAAGCGTTTTTTTTTTTAACCACTGGTTCATTTCCTGAGTGCCAGCCGTTAAGAGCATCGGTCCAGCCTACTAAGGACACGATCAGCTTGTCTGTACGAAATGATGTAGAAATGAATACTCCCTTCGTTTTAAAACTATTATTATTATTGATTTTTTTGTTACCTTTACCATTCGTCTTATTTAAAAGATTTAAAAAATATAATATATTTTTTAACAATTAGTTTTATTGCTAGATAAATTTAAAATATAATCAATAATTTTGTGTATTTAAAATAATTTTTTAAATAAAACAAAGGGTTAATGTTCTAATGATGATAATAATTTTAGAACGGAGGGAGTACTTTGGTATTCTAAGCCAGTGCACGACGCAGACAAATTTCTTTTTCAGGAAGTCTTTGCACGCATGTGTTTTCAGAGGAGTTTGAATACTTTTATTCTGATACGCTGAGGCGCCCAGGATCATCATCGTCCTCTGACTACAGTGGACTGGAGCGCGCAACATCCAACGTTAAGACTAGTAACAGAGTTACCAGCAGTTTGGTCGTCGTCCTAAATTACAATTCAGGACGAATCTTGCAGCGAGCATGCGCTTGGTGTTCTTCACTAGTAGTAACGGACTTAACTAATGCATGCCTGAGATGGCATCTCATCACACCTGCCTGCGCCTTTGTCCGAACCGCTGTGCAACGCTGTTGCCGTTGTCACGGTCGAAAGGGACTCGTTCTCAAGAAAACTAAAAGAATTCCCTCGCAGATCTATGAAAGATTCTCTCTTTCTGAAAGGTAATCAGAGAGGTATTTTATACACTACCAGACGGAGTTTGCCGCCCCTGCTTTGCAGGAGACCGGAAAAAAAATATAGTCTGATGGCCCTGATCTCTACGGTTGGGACGCCTGTCGAGATTATTCTCTGGCTTGTTTAGCCTTCACGTCAGCCGCATGTAAGTATTATATGAGAGATTTTGTCCGTGTTCTGCTGCCATGAAAAACAATGTGCAATGTGCAGTGTAATCATGAAGGGCATGGTAGAGAGTAGCATAGCAACGCATGCGTAATTCTGAAGAACAGATTGACAACTCCACTCACTATGGTTTTCCTGGTCAAATACATATCTCCCAGAATGGTCCCCCACTTCGCTCAATTTTCGAGCATCAGTTCAAAGTGCAATCGAGTTTGCGTCCAACCGAATTATGCCCGGCGACGCAACAGGACAGATCGATGCATACGAATGTGGTACCAAACACATGTCCATAACATATTTTTCGTTGCTTTCCCGGATAAAGAAAACGCGCGTGCTCCCCACCTCGCCTATAAATGAAACGAGCCGTGAACTATTCCATAAACGATTGAGAACATGGCGGCCATCACGGCGTAGCAACAGTTGGCAGCAAAGAGTTTCTGAATAAGAATTGCGTGGTGTACTTGGAAGGTATAGGATCCAATCCAACAGTAGCAGACCCACGAGGCCCAAGCACATGTGCATTGTTGCCATGTCTCTTTTTTATGGCTTTTCTTTGGAAGGACGCACCGACTCTCCGTGCAGACATCTTGGTGCTGCGCGAAGCGTAACTAACTCTTTATTATGGGCATGGAAAATACACGCACAGAAGAGTGCAACGTAGACGCGTGTAGAAGCTCCCATAACTAATAAAACTGGTTATAATATTTGTTTCCTTGTTATAAAGATGTGCATTCTATGTTTATATACGTTGCTTTGGCCTACTTCGAGAAGAGTTTTGTCACTTTATGTGATAACGTTATTTTCCTTCATGTAAACTTTATTTTATCAATTAATACATATGTACCCCAAGTTTTCACAAGAATGTGTGATATGCTACGCCAATACTCCATCAACGAGTGTGATGGCATGGCAAAGCGCCTGTAGTTTCAAATGATAGTGAGTAATCTTTGTTTTCTGGCCCTAACAAGCAATTACATCTCATACTGGTTATGGTTAGTGTAAAGTATAATAGTTTTGAAGACCAGGAAAGCCATCAATTGCTCGCTAGGACCAAAGCTCATTGAGTAGTTTCAACTGATAGTGAGTAATCCGTTTTGTGAATAAAATACATCTTGATTCTATTCTTTTTAGAGGTGTAAATCTTGTCCTTTACTTGTTTAGAGATATAATATTTGTTCTCTACATGTAACTCTTTAATAATACATTAAGATACACAAGTCATTGTAAAACCAAGAAGCATTTTAAGATAAAGTGTAAGTGGATTATTAT
Source organism: Eleusine coracana subsp. coracana (assembly GCA_032690845.1). Lineage (NCBI taxonomy): Eukaryota > Viridiplantae > Streptophyta > Magnoliopsida > Poales > Poaceae > Eleusine > Eleusine coracana. The sequence continues at coordinate 6,230,588 of CM064426.1, forward strand.
TAACACAAGATAATAAATAAGCGAACGTACACCGTGTAACAACCGGATACTTGACCAATGTACAAATCTATATTTTTTAAAAAAAACTTAAATATTTAAGATTAAATTAACCATTATAAAATGTAACTCATTGTGTCTTGATCCGTTAACATTCATGCTATTCACGTTGCTCAAGTCTTAGGTACATAAGTCCCTATATTAAGAAAGTATTTTTTATGAGAACTACTAAAAAACAAAATTTATTTTTAAGTTAGTGTTGGTTTTGTCTAAAAAAAACTAATCAATAATGCTAAAGGGAGTACTTAGTAGTAAGTAAATGAGCCATAAAGCATTAATGTTGGTTTTGTCTCTAAGACTAATCAATAATGGTAGAGCTAGCCATATAATATTCCAATGTTAGAATCTTAGAGACAATACACAAAGAGTTGAAGCCAAAGAAGTTGATTTGTGCTCGTTTTGTACTCAAATGTGTATCCTACATGGCTACTTTTAAATATGGTTGCCATTGTACCATCTCAGGAGATGTTGCAGCAACTCACTAGCACTCCTTTGACTCTGGCTCAGGCAGCTACGTCGAAAGAGAAATTTTTACATCTCCTGAGATCAACACCAATAGCATGGCTAAAATAAAGGAGAGGTGGATATCAAACACGAATCTCAAAGTACTATAATTAGCAATTAAGAATGGATGGCTATGACAAATTTTGTGTGCGCATATACTTGTGAAGTTTCTTTTCTCAGCTATGCCTCAAGGGATGATGCAGCTACCACCTAGCAATAGCTGCCTGAGGCAGGCAAGCATCTCAGCCCTAGGCGTATGAGAATGCTACCTGATCCAAGCAGAAATTCCAGGATGACAAACAAACAATTATATATTCTGCCAATGTTCCAGGTCTTTTGAGGATGCTGTCCATGTGAAAAAAGAGTGGAAGAAAGGACATCATGATTTGTATTCTTGTAAATCTGAATTTTTCTTTTCAGGAATGGCACCGGAATGGCATTCTGGTCTGAAGTTGGAAAGAATAGCACACATGCTGACCTACAGAGCCGACTCTAGTGGCGCCGCCCCCCGTTTTCCCATGATTGAGAAGAGGAGAAATGCTGTTCGGCATTAGACTAATCTCCTCCCGGTAATGACTCATCAGCGGAATCTCAAAGTGGGGGGAGGCTACCCCGGTCGGTACCCAGCGCACCCGCCGAAGTGAGTGGCCGTGAGTAAACTCGCATTTACGGATGCGCATGCAGCATGATCCGTTGGTTGCTCCGGTCCAAAGCAGAGGAGAGAGTGAAGGAATAAACCGCGCGCGTGCCGTGGGTGACGCGGCAGGCGATTACGTTAGCTCGGTGCGAGTTGCGCTGTGGCACACGCTCGCCGGCGCACTCTGACCGGCACGCCCCCCGCGAACGTGGCGGTGAGGCCCGGCGCGAACTTGGGCCTGCGCGAGGTGCGGCCCACCGCCTCGATGTCGAAGCTCCGCACGACGGCGACGACGACGGCCTTCATCTCCATGACGGCGAGCTCCTTTCCCACGCAGACGCGGACGCCGCCCTGGAAGACCGGGTACCGGTACGGGCTCTCGGGCACGAAGCGGCCCGCCCGGAGCCAGCGCTCGGGCCGGAACTCGGCGCAGTCGGGCCCCCAGACGGACTCCATCCGGCCCATGGCGTAGGCGTGGTACGTCACCCGCGCGCCCCGCGCCACGGGGGTGCCGTCCGGGAGCACGTCGTCCCCCGCCGCGAACTTGGAGTCGAACTGCACGGGCGGGAACAGGCGCATGCACTCGTACAGCGCCGCGTGCACGTAGTGCATGCCCTTGAGCTCGTCGGAGGTGGCCGGCACCGGCGAACAGTCGTCGTCTCCGTCTCCGTCGACGACGACGACCCGGGAGATCTCGTCCCGGATGGCTGCGGCCACCTCGGGGTGGTCGGAGAGGAGGAGGAAGAAGGCGGTGAGCGCGGAGGCGACGGTGTCGCGTCCCGCAAGCATGAAGCTGACCACGATGTCGCGGAGGTACTTGTCGTCGTCGATGGAGCCCATGAACCGCGAGAGCAGGTCGTCGCCGGACGCAGCCGCGGCGGCCCCGAGCTTCCGGCGCTGGCGGATCACCTCGGCGGCCAGCGTGTCGACGAGGCGGATCGCGTCGCGGAGCCGCCGCTCCTCGCCCACGTTGAGCAGCCGCTTCAGCTTCCAGACCAGGTGCACGGGCGCCGTCGCGCGCCGGGCCGAGAGCATCGACGCGGCGTCGAAGGCGTCCGCGAAGGCGGACATGGGCAGCGACAGCTCGAGGCAGCCCGGGTCGAGGCCGAACGAGATCCGGCAGATGCAGTCGAACGCCAGCCGCCGGAACACGTCCTGCAGATCGAGCAGCCTCTCTCCGTCGCTGGACGACGACGACGCGGCGGCAGAGTGGAGCAGGGGAACGAGGCGGCATCGCAGCTCGGAGGCGACGACGCTGACCGCGAACGCGCGCAGCGCGGGGGACGCGATCTCGGCGGCGGCGAGCTTGCGCTGGAACAGCCAGGCGTCGCCGTCGACGTTGAAGATGCCGCGGCCGAGGAAGTCGGCGAGGATGGCGGAGAAGGGCGCGCCCTTGGGGTAGTTGTCGAAGCGGCGGCGCAGGATGTGCTCCACGGCGGCCGGGTCGGCGGTGACCACGTTCCCCAGCACGTGCACGTGGACGGTCCCGCCCGGCGCGCCGCGGAGGAGGTGCGCGTACCAGTCGCAGAGGTTGTCGAACTCGCCGGCCCACGACGCGGTCACGTACGCCTCGCACACCGGGCACGCGCACCACCACGGCGGACGCAGACGCAGCGAAGCCAGCAGCACGGCCAGCGCCACCGTGCAGGCAACCGAGAAGAAGAAGGCGGCGGCAACCGCCTGGTGAGGCTGCATCGCGGAGCTCTCCATCAGGGCGTGTAACGTGGCCGCGTCCATGATGACCAAACAGGGGTAGGCGCTTCCTTCTCGCTCTGGCTCTGCTTTCGCGCGCGCGCCCGAGGCTCTCTGCCTGCCTGTCCTCTGCCCTCTGGTGTGCGTTCTACACGCGCGCGGTTGTGCTGTGGCAGAGCCTCGGACCACGCCGTTTTATACTCGGTGGCAAACGTTTTAAAACTGTTCAACTTTGTACGAAGAGATGTGTGTGCTCGCTGGGAGGGCAGCATGAGTAATTGCGAGGATCTGTACCTATTTTATTGTTGGTTTTGACCTTGCTTGCTTTTAACCTTTATGCGCACGCGCTCTTTTCTTTCACTTGCCCATGCAATCCGCTAGCGTGTATTCACGCTCTAGTAAACGAATCTGCAGCCGAAATTCGTCTGGTCGTGGACCACGAGTTCAATGCATTTAAGGTATACTAGTAGACGAATATTTGCTCCTAGTAATAAAAAAGAAAGGTAAGACACTACATGTACAGAGTTTCTTAACCGATGTTAAGCAGATTAGTTCCAGCTCCAAGATCAATATGGAATCTAAACTTTACATGATTGACTAAAGTATGTAGGAGTAAAACGGAACTGGACCTTGATAACTTAATTAATAACAACTATTGGACAATCATGCCGTAATTTAAATCATCGCATGGACCACAGAGCGCGAAGAAAAAAAGAGTTGGATGTGAATCTTACCCTTATAGCCACATTGGAGAGCTCGGTAGTAGTATCGTCGTGTTGTCAGTTTGTAATTTGAAAGATAGGGAGGCTGACAAGTGACAAACCCCTCGATGAATATTAAGGAGGAGCTAGGACTCAACCCACACCGGTATGGCGAGAGCGCAGTCCTTGAAGCCAGTTTGCAGCTTCCCTCCTAATATATAATTCCTGTATCGACTTATGTTTCTTCATGGCGGGTCCCTAAAAACCATGATGACGAGATTAGTCAGTGCTAATACTAACAGTAACCAGTGCAGTTGTAGCTGTTTTACATATCATATCCGAGGTATGGCCAGGCAGGCGTTCCAAAGTTGCTAACGCTTTCTTCCACCGGCAAGATTATTGCCGGGTCGTCCTCAGTGAGTGTTGTCAAGCTTGTGTCACTCAGCGAGTCAGTGTCAGCGTAAGCACGTGAGGCAAGATTCCTAAGGACTGTCTCTCAAACAGTTTTGCCCAAACAACATGATAGGTTTGCCACCCAGACTTGTTTTGCTACTACTACGGTTTATGTGACCCCGACATCCGGAGCACAAGTTGTGAAATGAAACGTACGTAAAGTTTGTTTGTATTTGTGGAGAATAAAAAACTGACAGGAATCGTTCTGTTATATCCTGTACCGGTCCTTTCAGTCAATGACATGGCCTAATTCATCACATCATCATAGAAGACATGAAAAAAAAAAAGGGATGCTAGTACATCGGTGAAGAGTGTTTCGTATAAAATCAGTATACTGCAATTTGTGTTCGAAGTGTAAGCAATTTTTTGGATATGTATCTTTAAAAAAAAATGTTTAGCTACACTCATGATGATCAGAAATGCTTAAATACTTACAGATAAGGCAGAGTGAGTATTTCGGTCACAAAGATTCTGTATTTCTGCAGCTGCCTCCCGGAATGAAAGTTCAATTCCACAAGTTAAACACCGCTGCTAAGAGTATCACGATCCCGGAAATGACAGTTGAGTTCCACAAGTTAAACACCCGCTGCTAGCTAGTGAGCTGGAGATTCACTCGGCAGAACTCAGATCGAGATTGTGGCCACTCCATCAGTGGTCTGCGTCGTCGTCACCAAAACCACGTGGTTTCGGAACGCTGGTACCCCATATTTGCGTGCACTCCACTCGACGACAGGACGGTTCCCGGCGGTGGAAACGTGTTCCCCGTGTGGTGCAAGGACGACGTACTCGCCCCGAGCCGTGCCGACCGCAGTACCGGCAGTACGTACAGCCTCTCTATAACCGCAGTACCAAAGCAAAAGCGCGCGCGTACTACCAGTCTGCACGGGGGAAAAAAAAAAAGAGGGGACGGGCAAGGTGAGAGAGGTGATCGCGCGCGCCGGTCCGTTCAATTCAAGGTTCATGCACGAAGTTCAGTTCTTCTCCGGCCGACATGCCCGCCCGGGCCCCTCTCCCCCCACGGCCGCATCGTGCTCTCCGTTCTCGTCCCACGCCGAGGCCCATGCGCTCGTGGCCGGCATCGCACGTTCCCGCGCTCGTGGCGCACAATGTGCACCCGACCCGACCGCCGCCCGCAGGTGACGAGAGCGCTGATGTGGGGCGACCGCAACGTGCCGAAATGGCCCGCCGGCCGGCCGGCCTCGTGGGCGAGCTGCCTGCCTCTGTGCTCGTAGCAGTCAGCCAGTGCCAGTCAGTCGGTCAGTCAACTGGAACACTGTATGGCCACGGGCACTGTGCGGATAAGGATATATGTTTGATTGGAAATGGAAACTCTCCCGCGGCACGTGTGGGAAGTCGGAGGGGGCTGATACGTGTCGACCGCCGAACGGAGCATGGGTCGACTCTCCCTACCCGTGGTGCCTTTTTTCTTTCGCATCCAGCCATACCAAATCGCAGAACCGGTTTTGATCACTGCAGAGCGGAAGTAGCACACACAGTAGGTTGCACAAAGGGCCGCCGGCCCGGTTCCTCTTCTTCCTAATGTGTGTGGGTCACGTCATCAGTTCGGTCGTCAAATTTGCAGCTTCCTTATCGTCAGAACCTGCATCATGCGATCGACTTGCATTATTTCCTTCAGCTGATAAGCACAAACATTTGTCCCTAGAATGGGGCCTACATACGCCATGATTGTGTGCGTGATTTGGAGTAGGATCTGGATCACTCTCTCTATCTCTCGATCCCTCTCCTTTTCCTCAAATTTCCGCAAACACTTGTCCCCAGGTTTGTACCACTGAAAACTACAGGAGATGATTGCGTTTCCCTTTGCTTCCTCTCCATCTCAAATTCTTCTTGTTCCTGGACAGAGCTCCTCGTGGAGGCTGGCTAGCCGCAGCACCCAAGCGGCCGCACCCTCACGAGTGACCACTGCTACGCGTGAAATATCTGATTTGCATGGTCTTAGAACTTCTTCAAAAGAGGTTCAATAGCTTTCTAAATCAAATAATTGATAATTGTTGGAGTCATCTAATGCACCAAATCATAATCGTAAGCGCACGGATTAACTATATCCTTTCTCTAGGAGTATTTCAAAATTTAACATTGAATCCATAATAATTAACAAGTGTTTCAGTATAAACAGGCAAGTTGATGTTATATGCACTAATAGTAATTAGTTAAAAAAAGAAAACTGCCTTCGATAGGGTCTCAAAATCTCATCCAATGTTTTAGTTGTTCCTACTTTTATCCCATTTGTAGGTACAATTACGGGAGCAATTAGGCTCCACAATCCTCCTACTTCAAGTAAAACAACATAATGTGATCCTACGGTCCTGTTTCGATCAACTATAACTAATTTGTCACCCTAATAACTAGTCATATGCTTGTTTGGGGATTAGACTAATTATTAGTCCAGATAACCATATAAAACATGCTTGTCAGTTTGATTTTGTTGGATCCGGACTAATTGTTAGTTTGGATATATTTCGAAATGGATAATAGGGAGAATGATATTTTCGCGTTTTGTTGGAGAAATTAGTCCATATTAGCTGGATTCTCCTTACTATTGATTATCAAGGAAATAATTATTCCACTAATAATTAGTCCCTGTTACTCTTTTTTTTATCTTTTAAAGATTAAAATTATTAGCTATTAATTAATCCTGTGGATCCAAACATGATCTGATATTGATATGGACCAATTAAAAGTGTTTTTTTTTTCAATTTACTAAGTATGAAAAGGAGAGAAAAAATAACCCCAATATTTTTTAGATTGGTCCCAAAGATATTGTTTGGACATCTCTTGTAGATGCTATTTCGTTGTGTTGATTTAGGTACGTAAAGACTTGTGTTCCTCGATCGGACTTAGCCTCCCGTAAATAGTGTGTATTCACTCAAGGCCGCCGTTCTCACATAGAACTAAAGCTATCAATCTGAACTGCACACATATAATCATTTCAAAAGTTTCCACCATTGTTAATCAAGCCCATGCCAAATACCTGAAGCACTAAGTTCCGAATATGGGCGAACATGTATCTGCAAAATCAGATTCGCAGAGTGTTCATGTCGACACAAGTTACACGCAATGGAGTGAACAAATGCATGAACAGTTTAGATGGAATGAAATAAATATCGCGACAGATTCATCACACATCTCACTACTAGCAGAGAGGGAGAGAGAAACAAAATGATGACGAGTGGCACTAGCACCAGTTGGACGAACTTCTGCCACTCAGCTCACCATTTTGCTATCAAACATTGCTATCTCGACGCAACCTGGTTCATTGACGGATTGGATTGCACAACATGAAGCACTGCTGGCTCCTCCGTCCCTGTCTGCTGCCTGAACACAAAAGATGCGTTTTTTTTCCTGGACCCCGCGGCTAACGACCCACCAGTTCGTTATTGCCACAAAACTACCAATCACGGGCGAGGATGAGGTTATAGCCGCCTAGGCATCATAGATACTAGTACCACCCAACGAAAAGAACCCTCACCGTTTCTGAATCTACAGTTTGAAAGAACAGCTTCGGGCTGGAGTTGCAGTGTTAACTGTCAAGGTTCACTTCACTTAGCATAGTCACGTAAAGGGAGACCCTGAAGATCAGCAGTGTCTCTTGGTCGTTTCACAGGCTAAAATCTGTCAAGGACTGTGCAGGACAGCAGACGAGATTTAAGGAGGAGCTCATTCATCAGATATTTATTTGGATTCGGAAGTGGTTAAGCATAGATAGCGAAGCAGTTTGCAAATGCTCACCCACATGGTATTGATCTTGAACGTGTCACGGGATCTTGTAAAGGAGCTGTCGAACAAAAAATGACTGTGATATGGTATAGTTTTGGCTTCTGGTTCCTGCGGTTTTAAATGTATTTCTTGCGACGTTTACGTCATTGCATACATAAGGAACTGATGTTTATTATTTCTTAGGTGCACAGAGCGAGCGGTGCTGGCAGGAATTCTGTCGTCTTCCACGTTAGGTGATGCTGAGTCTGCATCTATCTCGTGCTTATTTCTCCCAATGCAGTGAAGCTTTTCACCATGCATGTAACATCAGTAAGAGACATGATCACATGATACGACAAAAATGCTGTAACTGAAATCTGTAGCGAAGACGTGTTCAAATCCCGATCCCGTCCATGAAATATCACTAATTGGCCAGCATGTTCGGCATAAATCTAGTTCGGGAACTATCAAGACCACGTGCTCTGTTTCGTGCTTCTTGAGAAATGAGTATGGATTACTCCCTCTACCACGGCTCTTTGTCATCTGAAAGCAACAATGTTCAACAGAATAGAACACTTCTTTCAGATTTCAGATACGGGCAACTTCCTTGGTGCAGATCATCGTGAACCTGGTCTTATGCGCGCGGGCATGGTATCGCTGAAGAGCCAGGGCCAAGTGACTTCGCGCCCGAATCGAATGGCAAAATACATTGACAACTGACAAGAGAACGGCGACAGCAGCTCGACAGGGGAGCACACGGCTTCATTTTCAGATGACCCGTGCGCCTCACACCCTCGCGGCGAAATGACAAATCCCACCGGTCTCCGTGAAGCGACAACAGCGCGCCCTTACGCGTGCAGACACGACACCACCACCTGCGGCGCTTGGCTCAAGAACAGAGCCGGCAACAGCGGCGGCAACCCGGGACATCAACGCTGCTGCTTGGACTTTTGTTTGTAAAATCATCTCGTCTCCGTGGCGTTTTTCAGGCCGAGGTTTTTCGCAGAATGCGACGCATCGCGCGCTGCTCTGGTTGGTGAGCGGTGACGGTACGGAAGGCCGCTATGTAGACGGCGCGCTGGGGCAGGCGACGACGCTCGCCGCTGACCTCGGAACAGTGGCCCGGCCCGTCGGGTTGGGGTTGGAAGAGCCAAGCGGGTAGCTGCACGCCGCTCGCTCTCCCCCGGACGTACGTGGTGCATCGCCGACCGCATCCAGGCGGAGCCGCCGGTCGTCCTGCGACGAGGCTGTCGCGGTCGCGCCGTACGGAGCCGGGGCCGGTCGCGGTCGTGATGCTCGTGACGAGGAGAAGGTGCGCTGGTCTAGCGGCCGGAGCGGGCATTTTAGCTGAGACATCAATTGTTCTGGGGGCGGCTTGTCGCAGTACGCCTTGCGGTTCCCGAACACGTGGTTCATGATTGGTTGTTTTGTCACCACGGTTAGAAAAGCAGGATTTTTGCTATTTTCACCATATAAAATTAGCAGTCTTTGTTAAAATAACTATAAAATGATAGATTTTATTAAAATAATCATGAAACTTACGATTTTCTGATAAAATAACCGTGATCTGTTTTTTTGGATAAAATGTCCTCGCCACACCGCTCGTACCCACCGCCGCTGCCACCCTCCAAGCCACCGCCCGTTGCTAACTCGTCCCCCGTGACACACCCGCCACCAGCCCGACCCATGGCTACAACGCCATCATCGTTACCCCACTGCACCATCGTACCCCGCCCACCGTCGAATCATGGTCGCCACCCCAACCCTCCTCTAAGCCTGCGGGAAATGTATGCCCTGTTCCAACAACCCTCCTACCCTAAGTAACCACACTCATCATCCTCCTCCATCTCCAACGGCTCATGCCATGCCACCCACCCCCAATAACTGCTCCATAATTGTCATCGCTCTTGAATAGGCCAAGCCCGCATGTGGTGTATGTCTGGCTAAACACGGAGGATCGTGTACTCAAGCTTATGCGTGACTATACTGTCCAAAGAGGTCAGATGAGTGGGCCGACATGAAGCCCTTAGAAAAACACGACATGAACCCGGCACATGCCACAAATTGTAAGGCACGTGCTGGTACGGCCCGATGGTGCGTGTCATGCCTAGGCCGAGGAGCAAGCCCGAAGGCCAGCCCAACATCGCACAATTAGAAGGTGGCCTGATGAAGCCTTAAAGGCCTGGCGGACGGCACGACCCACTCCTGATGGCCTACTCCAGCCTGGATCAGCCTAACCTAGTGCCAACGGGAGCGATGTAGGATGTCAGGTATAAAAACCGCCCCTATCCGGCTCCCAACCCTAGCTCGTCATTCCCTCCCCTCTCCATTGCGACGCCGCACCCGTAGTTGGTGGTTGTAGCCAGCTGTGTCTCACCGTCGCCTCCCAGATCCACTCCACTCCTTGTTGTGAGCGGCTAGCTCCGACCAGGAACCTAGCTCTGCTCCTCATATTTCCCTTCATCCCACTGCACTGTGGCCAAACCCTACCTCGACCATCCACCTCTCACCGCCTCTGTCGAGATCTAGTCCACTACCGATCTTCGGCGGCTAGCTCTGGCCACGATCCCTTCGGCCAGGCATCCTTGCTCCGCTCCTCATCTTCACCCTCCTGCTTTGCGCCACGGCCAAACCCTCTGACATGCCGTCATCGGAGCCGACAGAGGAATGGAGATGTGATCAAATTTCATGCCTGAATAGGTCTTCGGACCTGACATGCCTTTTAGTGCTGATGGGCCTAAAAGACTGACATGACACGTTTAAGTACCTGCGTGTTATGCTAAAGGCCGACCCCTAGGCCTCAATTAAATGTGTCGGGTCTTTTAAGACCCTTGCTATGCCGTGACGTGCCGCCTGTTTGGACAAGATTATTGGCAACCTAGTGCACTAAAAGACTTCTCTGAACGAAAAAAGGGAGGAGAAAACTAGCTAAAGCCGAAATTCAGCTCGGTATATGCCCAGCTTACTGTGCATAAAGGGACCCGAGACTTTACCTTGGATGGCCCGGCCCACTATACAAAAGGAACCGCTCCCCAGGCCTCCATTGGGCTCCACCCACACCTTCGCCTTCGCGGCTTCGCCGCCGGCCGGCTGCCGCATCATTGGTCACAAGCTCGCCGTCCCGGCGTACGGAACTCGTGGGGCCCATGCACGTCGCGCCGCGCTATGCACCACTTGATCCACAAACCAACCTAACTCTTCGTGATCGGCTGATCGCTGCGCCATCACACGCACATCCATCAGCAGAGTGGCATGATCCGACGAGCTTCGCTGGCACTTCGCCGCAGCAGGAGCACGGAGAACTTGGCTCCGAACTATGCAGAGAATCCGTTGGCCATGGTCGCCTGCTCCGTCCAGTCAGAGGATGAAGTTGGTCCCCGGGACGGTCCTCGTGCCCGCAAGGCGTTCGACGAAATTTCCCACCGGGGCGCCGCGGCGGGCTCTGACCGTGCTATCTTCGACTACGCGCGGCGGGGGCTGGCCCTACAGGCGATGGAGTACTTCGTGGACGTGCACAGCCGTCACGGCGGGCGCGTCGGAGCCGCCGTGCTGTCATGCGTCCTTAAGGTCTGCGGGTCGGTGCCGAACAGGGTTCTCGGGGAGCAGGTGCACTCCTTGTGCGTCAGGAGCGGGCATGATCGCGGCGACGTCAGCGTGGGCTCGTCACTTGTCGACTTGTACATGAAATGCTGCGATGCCGAGGAAGCGCGGAAAGTGTTTAAGGAGATGCCTGAGAGGAACGTCGTCACGTGGACGTCATTGCTTAATGGGTACGTCCAGGCCGGGGAACATTCGGATGTCATGATGCTCTTCTTCAGGATGCAAGCTCAGGGGATCTGGCCTAATTCGTTTACATTTACGAGTGTTCTCTCTGCAGTGGCGAGCCATGGCACTCCTGAAGTTGGGCGGCGTGTGCATGCGCAATCAGTTAAGTTTGGATGCCGCTCGACTGTCTTCGTGTGCAACTCTCTGATGAACATGTATGCGAAGTGCGGACTAGTCGAAGAAGCCAAGGCTGTGTTCTCTGGGATGGAGACCAGGGACAGGGTGTCGTGGAACACATTGATGGCAGGCCTCTTGTTGAACGGGTGTGAACTGGAAGCCTTGCAGCTGTTCCTTGATTCACGATCCTGTAAAGGGAAGCTTACACAGTCTACCTACTCTACTGTGATCAAACTATGTGCAAATCTCAAACAGCTTGCCATGGTACGGCAGCTCCACGTCTGTGTTTCAAAATATGGGTTCCTTTCCGATGGCAATGTAATGACAGCCCTCATGGATGCCTACTGCAAATGCGGTGAATTGGATGATGCTTTAAGCATATTTTTATTGATCCCAGGGTCTCAGAATATTGTTTCATGGACTGCCATGATTAATGGTTGCATTCAGAATGGTGATATTCATCGTGCTGTTGCTCTTTTTAACAAAATGAGGGAAAATGGTGTTGCTCCAAATGAGGTCACCTACTCAGTAATACTGACAGCATCAGTGGCCAGCTTGCTGCCCCAAATTCATGCCCAGGTCGTCAAGACAAACTACCAGTTTTCACCAACTGTTGGAACTGCACTTCTGGCCTCATACTCAAAGCTTTGCAGCACTGAAGAAGCTCTCTCTATATTCAACATGATTAATCAAAAGGATGTTGTTGCATGGTCTGCAATGTTAACTTGCTATGCCCAAGCTGGTGACTCTGATGGTGCCACAAGTTTGTTCATCGAAATGGCCACACAAGGCCTGAAACCAAATGAGTTCACAATCTCCAGTGCCATTGATGCCTGTGCTTGTCCGGCTGCGGGCGTTGACCTGGGTAGGCAGTTCCATGCTGTTTCGATCAAGTACAGATACCAGGATGCAATATGTGTGAGCAGTGCACTTGTCAGCATGTATGCAAGGAAAGGGAGCATTGAGAATGCTCAAAGTTTATTTTTGAGCCAAACGGATAGAGATTTGGTGTCATGGAACTCAATGATATCGGGGTACGCACAGCACGGTTACAGCAAAAAGGCCCTTGATACATTCCGACAGATGGAAGCTGAAGGCATTGAGATGGATGGCATCACATTCCTTGCAGTGATCATAGGATGCACTCATGCAGGTCTAGTTGAAGAAGGCCAACGATGCTTTGATTCAATGGTCAGAGACCACAAGATCAATCCAAACATGGAACATTATGCATGCATGGTGGATCTCTATAGCCGTGCAGGCAAGCTGGATGAAACAATGAGCTTTATAGGAAGCATGCCATTCCCAGCAGCTCCAGCAATCTGGCGCACATTGCTAGGCGCTTGTAGGGTTCACAAGAACGTTGAGCTTGGGAAGTTGGCGGCAGAGAAGCTTCTGTCACTTGAGCCACTTGACTCGGCTACCTACGTGCTTCTCTCCAACATTTACTCAGCTGCAGGGAAGTGGAAAGAGAGAGATGAAATGAGGAAGCTCATGGACACTAATAAGGTAAAGAAAGAAGCTGGATGCAGTTGGATTCAGATCAAGAACAAAGTTCATTCCTTTATAGCTTCCGACAAATCACATCCTTTATCAGAACAGATATATGCAAAGCTCAAGGAAATGACAGCTAGGTTGAAACAAGAGGGTTATTGTCCTGACACAAGCTTTGTGCTTCATGACATGCCAGAAGAGAAGAAAGAGACCATGCTTTCAATGCACAGCGAACGGCTAGCCCTGGCCTTAGGTTTGATAAGTACGCCGCCAGGGACACCCCTTCAAATTGTCAAAAACCTGCGGGTGTGTGGTGACTGCCACACAGTGATCAAGATGGTATCAAAAATTGAGCACAGAGAGATTATAATGCGGGACTTCAGCAGATTCCACCACTTCAATTCGGGGATCTGCTCCTGTGGTGATTTCTGGTGAATAGAATTGGAACATAGTGATTGTGGAAGCAAGGCTGGCAATGCTATAATTGAACAATATCACTGGTATGCTGCCTCAGGAGGAATGGGATGTCTCAAGTTGTTATTTGCCACATGCCTAAATTAGATTTCTTGGTACTTGTAGAGGAACAGAGCGAGATTGACATGCTTGGTGACGAGAGCTGTAATCCTGTACCTTAGTGCTTGTAGTCAGTTGCAGCAAGTGTTATGCTTGATTTGGCGCAAACACAACTGAAGAGGATACAAGTTTCCCTATGATTTCTATGGTATATAGGTGTTCTTGGGTACTTGATGGATTCTGCAGTCTGTATTGACCGAACGGAGAACAAACTTGTCCTAGCCTTGAATCTAGAGGCACCAGAGTGGTGCGTTACTAAGAATATAGCGAAGTAACAGGAACAATGATTTTCTATGAAAATACCATAAAGGTCTCACAGGATAATACACGTCTTGCAAACAAGAAAGACTCACAGGTAGTTTTAGCCTTTGCCTTTGGAAGGCATCTGCAGGAAGTGTGATTTGAACAAACTGTTGGCTGGCTCCAAGTCTAGCAAGCTAATCAATCGGCCTAACCGACCCCCCCCCCCCCCCCCCCCCCCCCCACATTGTGCAAAACAAGAGATTAGTGGTCTCAGGAAAAATCACCAAGTGGTTCACCTGTGCTATCCAATTCAACATTACAGCGGCAGTTTGTCTGGTAAGAGTAAGAGGCTTAATCTGTCCGTTCAACTACATGTGCTGTTGTCTGCAGAATGCACTTCAGGTTTAGCATTTGGCCCAATGATTCAGGTCATTTCTTGGGTCTGTTGTTCTAGTTGAGCCAGGGTACAAAAGAAAATAAAATAAATGGGCACCTCTGGTAGAATTGGCAGCACTCGAGCTATGGCCCGAGTAGTAGGTCTACCTCTGATTGCATCTGAGCATATTTCTACCGCCCTTTATGAAATTTTTTTGGTATATACTTATATGTTTTATTGGTACTTTATTTCTCAATGGTTATTTTCATTCAGAGTCAACCTTTGTACGGTATTTGCAGATTTGTGGTGGCAGGGTACTGGGGTGCAACTAGCCTCCAGGGGGCTAAAGATATATAATCAAATTACAAAAAACTTAGTTTTATCATGGAACTTAAAATACTGAAATATCATATCAGTGTCCACTTCCAGTTTTGAATCGTTATAAGTCTTCAAAATGTTCGAATTCCAACTGTTAAAACAGCAAACAGTGAGATCTATTTTTTTTCGCCTGAGAACCAAGCAAATTTACATTCCCTTCCACACATACTCTGATAATGATATCTGATTTAACTAACGCAATTTCTATTGATTCCATGGAGTTTGCTAGATTCCTTGACTGGCGTGGTCATCTTCTTGCTGTTTTCTTTCCCGCCAGTACAAATTGGCACCAAGCTGGCTACCATTTCAAGGATGATGAGTTGGCTTCTACCATCCTTTTTTTTTCTAAATTGTTATCAAACACATATTGTTTGTTGTCACTGAACTATATCCTTGCAGAACTCTGGTCACTGAATCAAATAATTTCATCAGTTGCAAGTTGTTCATACTGAACTGGTGTTTCTGTTGTACTTACAGCTACCTCGTCATATGAAGAAGTTTCACTTCATAGATCACAATTCACATGCACTAAGGTATATATTAGATTGAGTTGCTTGACTGCCATATGTGCTCATGTTTCAAAAGAGAATTCATCCAACTTACTTCACTGAGTAGATGATCAATCCGATGGCTACAACTGCAAATGCTATGTAATAGAGCCAGTTTACCTGTGGGTTGAACACGAGAAATGTCAGCACAGTAGAAGAGCCAATGTCTCTGTCACATTCGTTCATATTGAAAAATGTCGACCTGCTGATGATAGAAGAAAATCTGAATGACGACCGCCCACATGTCAGTTGTTAAGAGTGCGAGGTTAAGCATAGTGGCTCCACTCATCTGGAAGAGGTTCATTGGAAAGTTACTGCTATGGTGCTAGATGGCAATGGAAGAGAACTACTAACTGGTTTTGAGCAAGTAGACTGAGAGAGAGAGTTTAGATAGATAGTCGACAAGGACTGGTTTGAGAATCTTAACCTGAAGAACAAAAGAGCTAATAGTATAATATACAAAAGCTGATATGGTGAATCCTATGAAGAGACTAATCTGGAATAATGTAAAAAGGAGGGTGTGAATATTCATACAGAAAATCAAAGAAGTTTATGAATATTATTCATTTTTGTGGTAGGTTGGTGGATTTTGGTTACTTAATCATTGGAGACCAGTTGATTTTTTTCCCAGGTTCTTCCTTTCAAAAACAGATCTGATGTTTATGATAGGGCAACGTCAAACTTTACTTTCTGAGCATAGAACATTTTTTTCCCTGCAACATATAATTTTTATCCAAGTCTATCACGAACATCATCATGGATCATGCTAGTTCTGTACTGATTTCCTGGAAAGGATACATCTGAATTCCAGTGACAAGCACCCTGAATATTCCAACATCGCAAATAATTCAATTCTGTCTTTCTTCTTGACACAGTATTCCTACACAAAAGGCAAACTAGTCTCATGAGAAATGGTGAAGCAGCTGATGGAAGCAGTAACTGAATGACATTGCTGACCTGCCCTACATAGCCAAATGCAGCAAAAATTGCGGAGGCGATGATAAGGGCATCTCCCAAAAGTGGTCTTTTACGTACATCTGCAGATAATTGAGCTATTGTTAAGATGGTAACGTTCATCTAAATATTTGCTAGGGATCGGTAACTGTTTATTCAACCATGACATTGTAAAGGTAAAATTCAATCCCAAACCATGAACCATGTTTTCTTTCTATCCTGATAAATCTGTAGTCATCAATTTCTTAAGCTGTGACTGGCATGCTGCACGGATACCTACTTACCTTGCACATCGGGAGAATTAGAATCTGAGTAGTACAAGGGCAAGTCCTGCCAGGCAAATCACTGCTCCTACAAATTGCCAGAAAGAATATCTTGTACCTAGTGCAAACCTGGTGAGGATCATGACCCATGGAATGGTCCAACAGTCTAACAAGTTTGTGCTGGTGATGTATGTGTAGTTGTATGCCTTAATAGTTGCAGCACAAGTTTCACAATGTTGACATGTTTGGTAATTTCCTCTTGAACCAGAAGAATTTACTAACATAAATTTATTGTTTACAGATCTCACTGGAAGCTCCTGCCCAGTTCCAATTGGTAACTCAAAAGTTCAAATCATTTCCTGTATGATGAACTCACCAAGAAAGCTTCCCTGGACGTTGATAAAAACGAGGGCTAAATACCAGTGCCATGGTATCTTTTTGATATATATACTATGTAGCATGTAGGTCAGTTATTAACTAATCAACAAAAATTTGAAAGTCCAAATATTTTCAGTGTTAGGCTGCTGTTCATGCTACTTACAGAAGCTTGAGCTTTACGAAACTACTATGTATACATTAAATTCAATGAAAAGCTTAGAATTTACGTAGACTAGTAATGAACGAGGTGATAAAGTTGCTGACAGCCAAGGTGAAGGAGGCTAGCTGCCCAATAAAGAGAGAAAAGCGATATCCATCCGTCCCTCTTGATTTCCATCAGCTTCAGTACAGTCCACGGAAGCATCAGTTCAGAATTAGACAACGGGCTTCACCCAAATTGATGAAAGCATCAGGATTACCAAATTAGTGCAGGAGATCAGCCGTGGAATTCACTTTACAAGGGCCTAAGGATTACCAGAGCATGGACTTCTGAATCCTCAGACCATCTCGGTTACCTTCTTCCTCCTTGAGACCCACCCAGATCCTGGTGGCTCTGGTCAGGAATGGACGACCAAAGGTAGAGCTAGTTAAGATCCAACAACAGATTTTTACAAAGGATTGATGGAAAGTGGGGTTCATATTTTAATCTCTCATTTTTCTTAGAGACTGACTCTTTATGAAGAGCTAGCTGCCTTCTCTCTCTTCTTTTTCTTCAATAAACAATTCTAAGAGCTAGTCTTTAAGGTAGAGTTAGCTAAGAGCTAGTAGCAAGCTCTTACAAAGTATTGATGAGGAGTAGGGTCCATATTGAAGCCTCTCATTTTTCTTAGAGATTGGCTCTTCATGAAGAGCTAGCTGCTTTCTCTCTCTTCTTTTTCTCCAATAAATAATTCTAAGAGCTAGCTTAGAGCTAGCCTTTTGAGAAACTCTAAAGATAGAGCTAGCTAAGAGCTAGCATCAAGCTCTAACAAAGAATTATTAAGAAGTGAGGTCCATATTTAAGTCTCTCATTTTTCTTAGAAGCTAACTCTTCATAAAAAGCTAGCTGCCTTCTCTCTTTTCTTTTTCTCTAATAAACAATTTCAAGAGCTAGCTTAGAGTCAGCCTTGGGGGATGCTTTAAAGTGGAAGTGGACTGCAGCAAGTGCCATTTTTTATGAGGTTACCTTCACCAAGGTGGTGAACAGTAGTTTAAAAAGTTATAGTTTAGGACTAAACAAAAACAGTAGCAAAAAGGAATTAAGGAAGTAGATATTGAGCGCCATAATCTTGTGATAGAAACTCCTATCCTTGAGTACTCGATTTCTCCACTAATTTTCTTTTAGGAAGTTATCTGTATTTCTTAGACCAAAAGCTAACATTTGTAGTTGGTGCATCCATATAGATACTAAAAATACTACTCTTGAACGGGATCAAAATTTGGACTCATAATATACAATAGTTGAGTTTGCGCAGTTCAAGATCAAAAAAAAAAATCACACGAGGTCTATCCTTACGCTTTGGAGTTATATGGCGTTGATAAAACTATTTTGAATGAGATATTTAATTTGGTTAACTTAGTTTCACCATTTAGATTTTTTTAACATCATTTGCTAGACAAAGCACACAAGCTTCCAGGATGAATCACATATTTAGGCTCTAAAATTGGCACAACCTCTACATGTTGAAAGAGTAACTTATGCTAAAAGCAGCTTCTGATTCATGCTTTTTAGTTCATTATAAGAATCCACTTAACTAATAAGATGATGTAGAATCATGGCGTTTGGCACAATTTCTGTTTATTTATTTGAAGTAGCTGTGAAACAAGATGTGCCTAACCCAGCCTTCATATCCTGTTTTCTTTTGGAACAGAGCAATACACTAAATATGTTTAAATTGAAGATTACTATATTAGGGAGTTTAAATGATTAGATAATATTCCAAAAGGTCCAAAATTTTATTGTCCAAAATATTGACCATTAGTTTTGAGAAACTATTGGCTAATAGTTTGAATGTAATTTTATAATTTGTACCATTATAAATGATTTTATGTTTTTTTTACAAGAGAAATCTAACCCTACTGAATTATTTAAAATGTCAGTCGATCTTTAAAAAATAAAACATCAATTATTAATTTATTTTTATTCATGATAATACAAACTAATTATTATAAACCTAGAAATGTTATTTTTTTATATTACCCTCAAACTGATAAACTATTTATCAATAGTTATATGTTTAGATTATCAAATCTAAACTATTGGATCAAACTATTGACCAATAGTTTGTCAATATTTTAGACAATAAAACTCCTCCCAAAATAACCTGGTTGTTTAGATTCGTCAAATAGTTGGTCTTAAGTAAAAGAATTGGGTCTACCCAACTAAAATTCATAGAATCCTGGTGACAACCATACTTAAGTTTTATACTTCCCTATATATTACTAGAATTTTTTTAAGTTCATAAGTTATTATTATGATGCATGTATCTATATTTGGTAGTTGTTAGCAGAAGTGGGAAGTTGAAACAATCAACGTTCTTTTGAAATTGGCATTTGGGAAGTAAAACTTGTAGTTCTATTACAAGCCAAAAATTATGTTAGAGTGTGGCCCACCTCGTCCCGTATAGGAGCCCCTGCCGCTAGCCCAGGTCATAACGGACATGTCAAACTACCAAACTACAGGCCCAACTAGACCCCCAACCAAGATCCTGGTTTATCTCAATCCAAAAGACTAGCCTAATAGGTATGGTTTCCTTCACCTTATAAGTTAGGTTCCCCCATCATCAATATACGATGTGAGACTAAACCTAACAATCTCTCCTATCACATATTGAGTGGCCCTATCTTCCTTCACACTCGGGTGTACATCCCTCCGACAGCCCGACAACCGAACAACTGTATGGCCCAGAAGACCCAACCCGATGGTCTGATATCCGTGTGAGGCCCATAGTGGACACCCTTCTGACGCCCAACAACTATGTGGCTCGGAAGACCCAATGGTTCGATATCCGTGTGAGGCTCCTGAGATGTTTCAGGTTTCCGATCATGGCTCTGATACCATTTGTTAGAGTGCAGCCTAGCTTGTCCCGCACACGAGCCCCTACCGCTAGCCCAAGTTATAATAGGCTTGTCAAACCATAGACTCAACTAGAGTCTCAACCAAGGTCCTGAGTCACCTCAACCCAAAAGACTACCCTAATAGGTGAGGTTCCCTCCACCTTATAAGTTGGGCTCCACCATCATCATTATCTGATTAGATACTAAACCCAACAAATTGGTATGGACGAGGACGAGTTATTGTTAGCTTTTGAGGGATAGTATTTGAGGGCACTACATATACTATAATTTAATTATTCAAAAGCAATTTAAAATAAGTTATTCCAAAAACATATTTCGGTCGACAGCTTCAGTAACCAAATTTTGAAAAGCATCCTCTCAAATGAACAGTCACTTAGCAATTTAGCACCCTTTGCAAGCGAAGCACACTTGCTTCTAGGGAGAACTCAAGAGAAAGTTAAGAGTGTGCTAGGACAGAGTATGATGAATCTAAACTTTTCTGTAGGGAGGGCATGGGGTATCTTTACTGACAAAGTATTTAAATTAGCCAACCGGCTCAACTGGCAGTTGGTTGCCCAACGATGAGTCAATAACCACTATGGAACCGGTTCCATCCCAAAACCATTGCTTCGCCGTGGCAATAATAACCAGCTGCCTGCCACACTGCCCTTGCCAAGGCGACACTAGCAAGCATAGCCGTCAAAACCCGCTTCTGCAGTTCTGCTCCCAATTTTTTTTCCCTCTTGATAATCAAAATTTCCCCATACATGGTCAAGTTACATTATAGTTTGCAGATTTCTGTTGCCGTATGTGATTTGGCCAAATTTATCTGTTGTCAGGGTGTCTTTGTACATTGATCTGCTAACAAATGTGAACTTCTTCCTTTTGTATCCTTTCCTGCCCCCCTAAACCAGAGCCACTTCCTGTTGAAACATCCTCACCTCGAAGTTGGTGATATTGTGCTGCTGGTTCCATACTTGCAGCTGTTTCATCGTCTGAACAACTTTCACTTCACAGAGGGCAAGCAATTAATTTTGTTAGGTTCCTGCAACTAAGATTGACACATCTTTAAAATGATCTAAGAAATTTGAACAATCTTACTTGGATGAATAGATGATCAATCCAATGCCCACCACTGTGAACGCTAGATAGTACAGCCAGTTTATCTGCAGATTGCACCTAAAATATGTGAACAAATATGGAATTGTATGTTTATAAAATGGTACTAGTATGTTGAGTCAGAAGTTTGCACCTGTTGATGATAGAATAAAACTCGAATAGCAACTGCCCACATGTCAGATGTTAATAGTGAAAGGTTGAACAATGTTGCTCCACTCATCTGCAAAAAGGGCATCCAAAAACGGGTAAATTGGTATTTGTACTGTGAACTGACCATAAGCTCTGGTTGATACTACGTAGTAGCCAATATCATTGAAATAGTCTAACCACATGAGAGGGCCTATGTTTCTTTACTTCCTATACCTGTAGAGCTTATTTCATTCCTTACATGCTGGAGAGATACTTAACCTTAAGTACAAAAGGAGTGATCGTGTAGAACATGAAAATGGCCACTGCATATCCTGCGAATAAACTTATCTGGAGATGAATTAAAAGACAACATCAGGATTTAGGTCCTAATCAATTCAAAAGGCGCATGACAAATAAAAGATGTTAGCTGTTCAGAGTACTTTTCGTACCATTGTTGGTGACCAAGTAACTGCTGCTAGACTCTTCCTTTCAAATATAAATCTAAGGTGTATCAGGTCAAAGGGCAACATCAATATGTTTCCCGTTTAGAAAAAATCCAGAAAATTATGGTAATAGTTTAACTATTTAAACTGAAAGAATTGTTTGATCAGCTGGAGTCATGTGTGTCGATCACCTCAGGCAGACTCGGAATTCATAATTTGGAAATTCTTGGTTGGTCCCTGCATGAGATGGCTATGGCTAAAGAAAACTCATCCTGATAGTCCATCGACAGAGATGAATATTCAGGTGCATCCTAACATTTCGGCCATGCTTTCTACATCGTTATATCAATGGTGGGAGATGGTGCTAGGACCTTCGTCTGAACTGATCGTTGGCTTCATGGGCAATCCATCAGAGACCTTGCTCCGGCTCTGGTATGCTTGGTTCCAAAGAGAACACTCAACAGCCGGACAGTACAGGATGCACTCACAGATCTCACGTGGGTCAATAATATTAGGGAGGGTTGTCGGCCCAGGCTTTCTTTGAATACTTCCTAAAATGGGATATTATTGAAGAATTTCAGCTTTCTCCTGGCGTTGAAGACCAGCACCGATGTACTCCTTCAGCCTCCAGGGAATTTTCATCTGAATCAGCGTATGATTGTTCCTTCATCGGTGTGGTGCATTTCGAACCGGCCAAGTGAGTTTGGAAGACTTGGGCGCCACCAATATGCAAGTTTTTCATATGGCTAACGTCCTTGAATCGCTGTTGGATGGCGGATAGATTGGTTCGTCAAGGGATGGACCATCCCGAACACTGTCCACTTTGTGACAAGGAAGACGAAACAGTTCAACACATACTAACCTCTTGTGTGTTCGCCAATGAGGTGCTGTTTTGCGTGTTGTGCATGGTTTGCCTGCAGCAGTTCATACCTTTGCACAAAGACTTGGTGTTTCAGGAGTGGTGGCAGAGTGCTCCAAAGCAGCAGAGGAAGGGCTTCAACGCATTAGTGTGTTTTTTAACGAGCTTCTCCTAATGTTCCCAAGATCATTCAGGACATTACGGATGAGGCTAGTTTCTGTTGCATGGCTGGGGCCACAGGACTAAGTAATCTATGGCCCTGACCTGGTTTTTGTTGTTTTTGGTCATGCTTTTGAGCCCTGGACGACTTGGTGTGAATGTTAGCCGCCCTAGAGGAGAAAATATACTACTGGTCCTCTTCGACTTTCTTTTCTTCTTCTTAATATAATGATGAACAACTCTCCTATGTGTTTGAGAAAAAAAAAAAACTATGGATGCAACTGTCTGAAACCAGTAAAGGTTCATGGGGAGGATACATTTGTACTGTACTAACTAGCAAGCCAAACAGTCCAAGCATTGCGACAACTTCAACTCGGTCTTTCTTTTTGACACAGTATTCCTACAACAATATACCAGTAAAATGCATTGGTTGTTAGAAGAATGTGAGAAAATACTTCTGGTACTAGCAGAGATAGTAATGCGTGACTAACCTCCCCGACATTACTAAAGGCAAAACAAACTGTCCCGGCAATAACAAGGGCATCCCCAAGAAGTGGTATTTTACTTGGATCTGCAGGAAGTCAAATATTTGGTGAAATGTTAAGTACATCTGGCATTGATGTGCAAACTAGAGAGTAGATTTCAATTCATGATGTTTATAAAGTCGGTCATAATTATTTATATTGCCATTTTCGTTACCACTGATACAGTAATTTGGATTGTTCTTGCATTGTGTCATTATGTATTTCATGGGGGACAATATGGACTTTCTTCTATTAATAACATGGTCTTTCCTGCTTAGCTGAAATTCTAATTTTCTAACCCTGAAAATGATTCTACTGTTGTGGTTTGTTCTTAAGACTTTGCAATGGACTTTCTAATTTAAGTCTCATGATGCTTTCAGCGGTCACCAACTTACCTTGTTCAAGTTTGTCAAAAAAATCTTACCTTGTTCATCTGGAGATTTGGCATCTGAAAGGAGCACAAGGGCGAGCCCGGCCACACATGTCCCCGCCCCTGCAAACTGCCAGAATGAATATCTTGTGCCCAGTGCGTACCATGTGAGTATGATGGCCCATACAACAGTCCAACAATCCAACAATGTCACACTGGTGATGTACGAGTACTGGTACGCCTTCACAACTACAACGTAATGCTTACATGTTTAGCACAGAGCTATTAATGGTATGGATTCAGTGCAATTGTTTGGTGCCTGTACTCACCAAGATAATTCCCCTGGACATCAATGAAAGCCAGGGCCAGATACCAATACCAAGATATCTGCAAGACGAATACTCAGAGCAGTGAGCTACGAATCGCAACAGCTTCTATTGTGGAATGTTATGCAACTACGCTCACTTGCAGCTTCTGCCGGCGACGCAGGACGATTGGTACATAAACCAAGGTCAGCAGCAGGTAGGCGAAGAAGGACTGCGTGAGTGGCGTATCGACTCCTGCAGCACGTATTTATTCATGATATTTTCAATTATCCCGTATTTCATCAGACACACTTGTAATTCTGTGGATACAGATCAACACGAGGAGAAAAATGAAGAAATCGAGTACCAAGGTTTGCAATGAGGGAGGAAGTGAAACTTGCGGCAGCCATGGAGAAGGCGACGAACTGACCGAGGAGGAGCACGAGCAGCAAGCCCCATAAGTCGTTCCCCTTGACCTCCATGACTCCGAGCACCCCTCGCAGAAGCCTCGAATCGGGGTAGATGCAGAGGCGAAGATTTATACGCCCGCGAAGAAGATGAAGACAGTAGGAGAATGGAAGGTGGACTGACAGATGGGTCTCGTGCAATATACTAGCAACCCGCGGTTAGTTAGGAGCAGCAGCAGCATGTGCCATTTCCAATCTCCGTTGATTTCCTGTCATTCCAATCTCCGTTGATTTCCTGTCACTATACAATACTCGTCTCATGCCTCACGGCACAGGAAAGTTTAGTGCAAGTTGCAAGGCTTCTTCGTTGGCCATATGTAGCTTATGGCTTCAGAAAAGAAATATTGATTACAAGGAAAGGATTGAGGATCCGATGCCACAGCCATCGGTCCGGATAGAGAAAAGGGCGGATCAGATGCTGAGTCCAAGCATGTAGGTACAGTTATAGACCAGAATTCAGTCATAATATCATATCCGCAGATGGGTAGTAACCGAAGTCGGACGTGCCAATTTGATGCTTGTATTGGTTTTTTTTAGAACGAGCTGTTAGCCGTGAATGGAAATATGGAGCACTGAAAAGGACCTTGGCACAATGGCACACGTTGGGGGTGTATGCCCATCCCTTTTGTTCTGATGCTAAGGTTGGTCCTTTTATTATTAGCCCCGTTTCTGGGCCATCTCTTTTGTTCCTACCTGCTTCTCTGTCTGAATTATTGCGAGTTCAGTGCTTAACAAATCGTCATGCCAATTGTAAGACGAAATTATGTAATCACAACAGGGCACTTAGGATCCCCATTCTTTTGCGATGGATGGCACCAACTATAAACAATGAAATGTGAAAATGCGCCACAAATGCTATAATAATCCTTGATAGGAACGGAACAAGGAGCGTTAATTACATAAATTTTTGAACAATAATACAAAAGTGCAAGTTAGATTTCCCGTTTCTTCATGACCTGATATTTGCCTTCTTAAGCGGACATAGTTCCCATTTCCCCATCACATGTTCAAGTAATCAAGTTTACGGTTTTACCAAATTCCGTTAAACAAGCTCAATCCCCGCAAAAAACCGAAAGAAAGAAAAAAAAAGTCTACATTCATTGCTCTTTGAGCCAATGTGGCGAAATCGTATATTTATGGGCTTCTTTGATAAGAAATGGGAGCTTGCACTATAGCAGCCCGCCAGCTTGGCTGTATAGCCTGTATGTAGGCCGATTGGACCGTTCCTTCTGTTTGATGAAATGGGCCTTGTATTACACTGGGCCAAAGGTTTTCGGGGTCCAGTTTGCGGCCCACCATCTCTGAATTGGCGAAACATTTTGCCGGATGATTTAATCTAACAACAATCAATATCATCAGGACAAGGACGTTCAGTGCTGCGAAGAAGAAAGCTTGGTAGAGCTACCTGAGATGTTCATCTCAACGTGCTTCTATACAGTTTCTTCAAAATTTAGGTGGATCAGGGTACACACAATGTCCATTGAAGTTCATTATGTTGCGTTGATGACCAACATTCAGCAGATTCAGTAACACCTACAGTAGGACGCAATAGCTACATGTAACACCAAGAGAGTAATGGCTCTCACATGCAAAGCCCCGCAATCTTCGATTCCAGTCAAAACAGCTAGGCCACCGCATTCAGTGGCAGCAGACGCACGAAAGCTGCAAAATTTCTTCAAAACTGGGATACGCCCTGGTCCAATTCTTCGGTCAAGGCAGATGAGCTTCGTTCAGCCTAGCTTCACATTAGCCTAGAGATCTGGATGCCCAAGGTTCAATACTGCAACGTGATATAGCACA
Organism: Eleusine coracana subsp. coracana; assembly: GCA_032690845.1. Lineage (NCBI taxonomy): Eukaryota > Viridiplantae > Streptophyta > Magnoliopsida > Poales > Poaceae > Eleusine > Eleusine coracana. The sequence continues at coordinate 6,256,709 of CM064426.1, forward strand.
TGTAGTACCACAAATTAAACTGCAGGCGAAAATGTTGAACAAGAGAAAAAAAAACGCGGCGAGGAGGGAACATAAAACTACGTCAGTTGGCCGTTACATTATTACGCGAAGTCTTTGATCGAGCAGGAGGAGTACATCCTGCGACCGCCAAATCAGAGGTCTTGGCTCTCATGCATAATGTACCTGCTCTTTTTGTTACGGTTTTCGCACACATCAAGGCTTGATGATATAGTATTGGAGAACAGAGTGCATAATGACGATGTAGACGCGTCGTCCAATTCAGATTCGCGTGCGTGGCATGGCATGGCATGGCGTCCCTACAAATAAATTAACTAGGCGTTTCGTCAAACCATTCATTCCCTGTTGGTTGCAGCTGCGGCGAGCCAACATTCGTGGCATGCCGATTTAGCGTTCAGACCAGATAAGCTCGAGTCGAGGGTTAGAGACGGCTTAGCTTAATCATCAGGTTGTGACGCAAGAGGACGAATAAAATCGGATGAGGGATGATTTAACCTAACCCCAAGACTGCAGCTCTAACATCGTTATTAGAATAAAATGCGATAGGCTGTCGCATCTGCAGGACGCGCACGTGGCTTTGCGTCAGAGAGCCGCGCACGCCTGGCTTTCGTTCTTAAGAAATTCCCAGTTGTACCAATTGATCGCCGTTTGCAATCTGATGACACGATGCCATCAGCTCATGCTCCTCAGTTGTTTTCGCCTCGGTTATGTGCTTACGTTCCCACGCGTCGACGACGGACGGCTAGTCTTCAGTCTTGTTTAAGAACACTGCCCAAATCGCGTTTTGAGTTTGATAGGGACACTGGCAAGGAGGGTGCCCGCGCATATGAACAAGGAGCAGCTGACGCCTGACGGATCGCGAAAGGTGTTTGGGCGCGACGAGGAGACACCGCAGCGTGCGCAGTTTGGTGAGCGTGCTTGGGCACGGTTTTTATTACGAGATAGAAAAAAACAGAGAAAGACAAAATAAAGTCACGGAGCGCTCAGCTCAAAACACAACCCGACCCCGACCCGACACCTGTACTGACAGAAAACCGAAAACAGAGCAACGACTGTAAACTACTGATATGATTAGAGTCAAGCATTTATCAGATAAAAAAAAACCCGTAAGTTTCCACCAAAACTAGGAATGGAATTAGCCGTGGCCCCGGCAGAATTGACGCTCCATTTCTTCGGTCAAGACCGACGAGCTTAGCTACACATAAGCCGGTCCCGGTCGCGGGCGGTATGTAACGCATGCACATTATCGTAGGAAAAGCAACCGAGATATGTCGATGCCACACGGTTCAATACGATACGACCGCGGCGAAAATGTTGAACATGGAAACCCTGCGAACGCGTATAACGTCAGCTGATCATTACATAACGTGAAATTGATTTGAACATGGAAAGCAGCAATGGATTTGTGACTTCCAAACTAGTAGTGGTTGTCAAGGGGCACGTGCACCAGCTCCTTTTGTTAAGGTTTTTGCACACATCACGGCTGGATACATATATAGTATCAACCAAAACTGTAGATGCGCCGCCCAGTTGATTGATCCGTGCGGCATGGCGTGTCTCTGCAATCAACAAGACGTCTCGTCAAACGTTCCACGTTGGTTGGTGTATAGCTGCGGCGTGCAACCTCTAAAAACGTCCGTGGCATTATCTATCCCTTTCGCCGTTCATACCAGATAAGCTCTGGATTATTATTAGCGCCTTAATCATCAGTCGCATGTGACGCAAGGCCGCATATTAGTAACATCCGCGAGCTTAATCTAACACAACTACATCCAAGCGTGCAGCGCTACTATAATTGTTAGTAGAATATAGTAAACCACTCGAGTGATCGTCGCAGAGCGTCAGAGAACCACACGCCTCGTTTTCGTTTTGCGTGACAAATAAAAAAAATCCCCTCGGTCGTGCGCTTACGTTCCTCCCGCACGGCGACGAACGACGCAAGAGTTTGTTTAGTACTAGTAATTAGCAGTGCCGAAATCGCGTCTCTGGGTTGACAGGGACACGTACTGTACTGTACAGCCGGCACGGAGCGTATGGGACAAGCGGAAGAAGAAGCAGAAGCCGACGAACCGGCGCGCGGAAGAGAAGAGACAGCGAAGCGTGCGCGCCGGGTGTGCGTCCGTGGAATCCGGGACAGTGCACGATCGAATATGTGCTGCTCGCCGTGTACGACGTAGGATCGATGGTGCTTTTCTTCGCGGCGAGGAGAAAAGAGACAAGAAACTTGAGGAATTTCTCTGCTGGTGAGCTTTGAGGTCGGTCGTCGTCGACCTGTCTATCGTCTGCTGTTCCGAGATAGCTAGGTGAACGAGATCCCGTCCATGCGGAAAGTTGGGCCGTTGATTCGGTTCCAGGCACTTGTTAGCTGTGCTGATTCTCGTGCAGGCCACCCGACGGTGTGAGCGCAAAAAGGGACAAAAAAACTTTTAATAAATTTATGGGAAAATTATCTATAGGACACTAAAAAGATACGGATTTGGGCGTAGCATATTGCACAATCAGTATTTGGCTCAGTCACACTATAAAAATGTGAAATTTTGCTACAACATACTGTCTCTATTAAAATATTATTTTTAGATATGAAATGGAAGAGAAAATTTTAAAAATGACATCAGTGCCCCTGCTCTTCTTCCTCCCATATGTAGCCTCGCTCTTGCCCATCCATCACCGCCTGCCTGCTGCCTCGGTCACGCCGGTGCTATCGTCGCCCACAGCCACAGCCGTCGTCCTTGCTGCCAAACTTTCCTCGCCGCCGCCAAGGTGGCCCACAACAGTGCACAGGCCAGAGAGGATGCAAATCCACGAGCTGGCCTCGGTGGGGATCACAGCTTCCACCACAGCACCGAGATGCAAATCAAATGGGCAAGGTCCGCTCCTTCTTCTCCCGCAGCGGTCGCCACTCCCGCTCTAGCCCCACGGCCGGCTCCTCACCCGCGGCCCCCAGCCTCTCCCCCTCCCCGTCCTCGTCCTCCCGCAAGACCGACGTCGAGCTGGAGTGTGTGTTGTGCAAGTTCGAGCAACGCGCCGTTGTGTCGAGAGGAGCCTCGCCGCTCGGTCCCATCGAGGAACAAGCCGCTATGCCGCCGAGATCTGAGTCGCCACCGCTGGATCGACCTTGGTCACGCGCGCTACTGCAGGGTTCTACTGCCGAGCCGCCACCACCACCTTTGGATCGGGGTCCTACCGCCAGATCATCCGCCGCCAGCCACCTGCTCGCGAATCGAGCGCCACTACAGGCGCCTTCTCCTCCGAATTGGGCCGCCCACCGCCGGATCAAGCCGCCTCCATTGAGCGCGCTGTGTATCGGCAAGGAGCGGGGGGTCATGGCCGGGATCCGAGCCACCAAGTGCGCGCCCAACCGACGGAAAAAAGGAAAATAAAAGAAAACCTAAAGCAACCAAGGGCAAAAGGATCTTTTCACCTCCTCTCATAGCCAAAAATAATATTTTAATGAAGATAGTGTGCTGCAGCTAAATACCACGTTTTTATAGTATGCCTGAGCCAAATACTAATCGTGCAGTATGCTACACCCAAATCCACATCTTTCTAATATCCCGCAGATAATTTTTTCCTAAGCTTATCTATCGTTCCTTGTTGTGCCTGGCTGAACACGATGCGTTACATCAGAGAATGAACGATCTTAGTGCAAAATAAACTTCTGGTCTGTAAATTATCCATTCCCACTCTACACGCACACATCTCCTCCAGAATTAACTGTGGCTAGAAATGACCAAATGGGAAACGGACGTGGGCAGTGCCGGCGCGCGGGCGTGCCGACAAATGCAGGTGGCGCCCGCCGCGGCGAGGGCTACGCGTGCAGGATTCGATCCCCTCCCCTTCCTCCCGGCATTTTGACATAAACCGTAGGCAAATTTACATCGGCGCATTACCTTTTTTGTTTTTGCGTTATAGCACCTGGTGCCGTGTGATCTCGACAGGTCTGTGTCGTCGCTCTCATGCACGGCGACTCACCGGGCCGACGCCTTTTTGACATTCCCCTCCGCCGCGTAGTCGTCCAAAGCGTTCAAACTCTGGGCAACAAGTCATCCCACTAGCTATCTAGCTTTAGTATCGTTTTCTTTTTCACTTGGCCGGCAGCGCGCATATACCTTGTTTGCTCACGCATGCAGGCGCATATTGGATCGATGGAGATGGTGGCAAGCCAGCAACGGTACAGATGTGTCGTGGCACCATGCATGTAGTACAAACCCGGCAACAGCATACAAAGCGACATGCAAATGCAAGCACGGCGCTTATGTGCACACAAAATTACTTGGCAATTATATATGCGTAAAAGGAAAGAAAAATAGATTTGACATCACGTGCACATACCTATCTAGTGTAGAATTTTCACCTAGCCAAGCTAGCGCATTAACTTATGTTATCTTCGTTCATCGAGTCACTCGCTCGAAATTTCTCCCCATTTCTGCTTTTTACCATCCCACTAACACGCACACACCTCGTACGTCAAGGTTAGAACAGATCAAGGTGTGATCTGGTTCAGAGCCCAATGACCTATAGTAGCCCAAAAGTTGGACTTCGTCGAAAAAGCTAGTATAACCTATCCTGCATATGAGACTTCAAGGGGGAAAAAGCATGGCCTTCTCTGCTTAAGTAATTAATTTTCCTGCTTTATTAGCTGCTCTAAAACAATTCTTGCACACCTCGTGTATTTTATCCTTTATTACTGAATAACATATATATACAGTCGTCGTTTTCTTGACAATCTCTGCGCGTTGCAACACATGCGCCGCCTTTAATTTGCGAATTGTTGAAATAATTTATTCATGATCTAATGGCGACATACAAGCGTGCACGCCCACAGGATGTTGTTGAAACTATACATCCTTGACCTAGCTGCTTGGTCGGTTGCTCTAACTAGCTATTTAGCCAATTAGGGTCTTAAACTAACTTACATAAAACAAACAAATATTCTACACAACCGCCCAGATATGCAGTTCCTATTCGGATTTTGTATGTATTTTATTTTAAGATTTGACAATATTCTAAAAGCTAAAGCTACTAATTAGTAATCAGTTGGTGGTTCGTTTATGACTAAATAGTACTGTAGGTATGATGCCTTGCTTCGTAGTTGATAGCATGACATCTATTCACATATCCTTACATATATAGAAAACCAATATATATGACCAAAATTCAAAGCAAATGTAGAAGTATAAGTGAATTATTCACCCTTTTTCATTAGCTTAACTTTTAGGTGTAACTGATGGATGTATAATAACTCAATATGGTATCAGATCGAGTCAGATGTCTCGAGTTCAAATTCTAAAGGGTGTGATTTATCAAATACACTACAACTAACTCCTATTCCACGTTTGTGGTCTGAGAGAGCCTACACATGAGGAAAAGTGTTGAGGAATAAGTGAATTATTCGTCCTTCTCCATTAACTTAAATTTTTGGATATAACTAGTCGATACATATTAATGCAACAAAAACATCAGGTCAATTCCTCAACTATTGCATTTACATCCAACAATAATAATGTCTTAACACCATATGCTTCGTACTCCCTGAAAGACACCACCACCCCACTCCAGCCACATAGCTACAACCTGTTATCGGGCTGATGATGGCACACACCGGCCTCTGTCTCTCTTGTGGAGCCCTTGTTTGGACTTGAGCCGCAATAACCATCAAAGCTACCATAGCACCCCCAATATTATCATTGTTCTTCAACCCACAACATTCTCACCCACATCATCTTGGGTAAACCTTAGCTAAAAGAAAAGGGTTAGTCATCACCTTTGCTTTTCATCTCACATATTGTGAGAAAATTTACTCTTAATTCCATCTTTACAACATGAGAGTTTTTCCTAAATCCTATAGAGAAATGAACTCATTGTTTCCTGCATTCCAAAGGAGAACTATTTTCTTCATCTTTGCTATGGTATATATTGAATAAGAGGTTATGCTTCGCATAATTTGAGGCGGTGAGGGTGGAGGCTGCCAATAACACTAGAAGTGGTGATAAGAAGACGCGGATGATTGGATGTAGGACTAAAACGTTATCGAAAGCCAAATTTGAAGCAATTGATACCAATTACTCTTTCTGATTACAAATATAGCTTGATTTACCCTCTAGGCATATGTCATCCCAGAACTGAATACTATGATTTTTTTTCTCTTTTCCTTCTTTTACACCCTTTCTTTATAAAGGATATCTCTCTCACAAATGAATTGGTTATCTTTTTTCCAAATGTGATATAAATGAAGGCAAACCAGATCATCTGATCTAGGACCATGTTAACGGTTAACTGAGCTTTGTGCACAAGTCTAAAGCTCTTATATTTGCAATTAGAGGGGAGCGTACATACATGATCCTATTTTTATGTAACTAACCAATACAAGTTGTTCTCTTGTTATTACTAAATAGATGATATTGTAAGTTACATGCATCAGAAAGATAATCAAATTGAAATTAAAGAAAAAAGATTGCCAATATATAGTTCAGCTGCATATGAGTAATATTTAATTTATCACATGGCAAGCTAAAATAATAAAACGCATGCTAATTTTTGCAAATGAGTTTCATGCATGACGATGCAATGATCATCGAGCAATTAGATTTTAAAATTCTAATTCAAAATTTTCATTCATACATTAAGCCATGTGTGAATGCATGATATTTGATACATGTATATGGCTGCCACAGTACTGGGCTGTGAAGCCGAGAAATTTTCTCCCTTGCAAATTGAGCTAAGCTCAATTAACCATAGCTAGCTCGTCTCTCCTTGGGAAGAAAATTCATCTACTTCACTGCCCTAGATCGAGGCAACATCTCTGGATCTTATTGTCTATGTTCAAGTAACTTCCCGTGTTCCCGTTAACGTAACTGCTGTGTGTTAACCTGTGTTGTCACTCATGCCCTGATCCAAGCGTATGATGATGCGCTGCTTAGGCTGCGGCGGCAGATGGCGGTCTCAGCACCGCCTGCTGGTCATCACGCCAGTGTCCTGCTATTCCATGCTGCTGGCACCGCCACCGCCTGATCGAATTGTATGATGCGCTGCTTGGGCACGGCCGGCGGCGCCTGGTGCTGATGGTGGTCGGTCGCGACGGGCAGGTGGCCGCCGCCGAAGGACCTGACGTGGTCGTTGAGTGACCTCTTGTGCTTGAAGTCGGAGCCGCAGGCGCAGAACCATCGCTTTCCGCAGTTCTTCTCGTGCGTGCGCCAGTCGCCCTTGACGGCGAAGGGCTTCCCGCAGCGTCGGCATCCGAAGCTCTTGGCGCCGTGCTTGCGCTTGTAGTGCGTCTGCAGGGTGCGGAAGTCCTTGAGCGGCCGCGCGCGCGGGTGGGCCACGTTGTTGCGGCACCCGGCCGCGCAGCAGTAGCACGGCAGCTTCAACAGCGCCAGCGTCGCCGCCTGGGTGCCCTGACGCAGCGACTCCGGGCCCTTCCGGTACTCGCGGCCGTGGCCCCACATGTGCATCTGCATGGGGGGGGGGGGGGGGGGGGGGGGGACAATAACATTGAGAGACATGGCATGGACAATAACTAACACGGAGGAAAGGAAAATCATCGGTGTGAAGGGAACAGAGAATATATATATATGCTTTCTTGAACGCGTTTGTTGTCTTTGTCATCATGTTGGGGAAACGGAGAGGAATTGAACCTATGTATGTGTCGGCACAGTGTTATCGTGGTTCATTAGTCGGTTCCTTCTTCTTCTTTTTTTCTGCGTTTAATTTGATTCCTTGCCGGTACTACACATTATTGAGACACTTGCGACACGATGTCAGCTAAAGGAGAAGAATTATAATCTGTCGATGTATGTAGTAATGCATGCAGGATGCCTGCTTGACAAATGCAAAGTAAATATTCAGTTCATAAGGCATCGCATCTGCTTTAGTATCTACGTAGTTTCCTAGAATTTGCCATACTACGTATGTATAAGCACAGTCCATCACCTCGCATATTCCAGAGCATGCAACAAGATATGCGCCCTAGCTACCTTTCCCAACTGATATAGCACAATCTTATTACGTACGTGTTATAATTTTTTTTTCTTGGTATGATGATATGCTCTATTATTATTAAGAAGGATCAGTAGGCCTTGCAACAATAATCATGTTTTTGTGTCGTCAGTCTAACTTAAGTATGAATCAGTTGAAGGATTAAACAAATGAAGTCAAGGAACACGCGTACTTTGAAAGCATCCACAAGAGTTAACAAAAGGGGGAAACCGATCGAGAGGTGAGAGGAAGATGCATGATGATCCAAACAAGAGAGGATTAACACCTTATTTATTATCAGGTGCCTCAAATAAACCAAACTTGTATAAGGCAAGCAAAGGATCAATCACCTGCATGTTGTTGTATCTGTTGAACGTCTTGCTGCAGACGTGGCAGATGAACTGCACGGGGCCGATGAGGATCTGCGCCGGCGTCGGGATCCAGTACCGCCGCCCGCGGCTGCTGACCACGCCCTTGATCAAGTTCTCCTCCCCGCCCACGCGGAGGCATCCGGACCCCTCCATCATCTCGATACGGACTTGCTCGTCTCCTGCTGCTTCCGCCTTGCACTTCCCTTCCTCCTCTGAATCCTCCGACTCCTCTTCTTCTTCGTCTTCCTCGTCCATGGGCGCCTCTTCGGACGAAGAAGTGTAGCCGCCGGTCGCCGGCAAGCCGATGTTCAGCTCAACATCAGCTTCACTATCCCTCGTGTCATCAGCAGCGGTGGTAAAATTGTTCAATTCTTCTTTGATATGGCTATCATCATTACGGCCATGACCGGGACTCGTTGCTCGCTCCTCTAGCCTACCGAGAAGTGGCAAGCACAGAGAAGTATCAAGGCCGCTGCCATCGCCGACCGACGACCGGTCGATCGATGGCGTGGACATCAGCGAGGAGGACGTCGTAGACGAGGAGAACGATGACGACGGCGACCTGCTCGGCTTGAGCCACTCGAAGAACTGCACACCGAAACCCGCCGCGCTCTCCATGGCGCAAACCATAGGTCACTTTGCTCGCACCTCGACTACCTCTCTCTTGGCCCCGAAGTGTGCACACGGCTTTAATTTATATCTGGGTGGGGTTCGGTAGAGTGTGGAGGAAGGGAGAGAGGCTCTCGGTCGGAGATGCCTGGGTCGTCGATGTCAAGGCGCGTGCATATAGCCAGCAGGAAGAAGATAGAAGACGGCCGATAGAGAGAGATGAGAGAGGGAGCGAGCGAGCGAAAGAGAAATGGAGAGGGCCGCGCTGCGTCGTTGGTGTTGCTCTCCTTATAGATGCCCTTTTCGAGCGTGCGGCGCGCGCGCCCCTTTGGAGCTCGGAAAGGCCCACTTACGATCGACGCGTAGTCGTCGTCGACGCACGAGGTAAGCAAAGCAAAGCAAAGTAATCCTGGCAGTGCGCGATCGCTACCTCTCATGTGAACGGAGAGCTACGTAATCTGCCGGCGATTCCTGGGGTGGGAACTCACTAGTTGCGCGCTACTCTCATCTGTGTGGTTGCCTTGCTTTGCCATAAGGGGGGAAGTACCAGGTTACCAATGTCACGAGAGCCAATTCGAGTACTACGTACCTAGTCGTGTAGCTCCAAGAAAACATGTGCCACACCATTAACCTGTTCGGCTAGAAATATTACGCTGGGAAAGCCTAACTCTATACTGCAGAGATGAATAGTAGATGGTACGTACAAGCCTTAAAAACTGGTACTCTGATAGCATATCTACCAAAGTGACTGTGTGTTGTTATGTGCTTTCAAAAATATAATAAACTATAGTCAATTATTTTTCTGATACATATATTATGATAAATATTTTTATTACATCAAACATACAAAACAAACTATAAAAGTACTTTGGTCGGATAGATAAAATTAAGTACAAATATTAACTATTAGGAATTTTCAAAATTATTTTCATACAGGAAAATCTATGGAATTGATTCTTGGGGCTATGAACCATGACCATAGGGCTCAGTCTATGATCCACTATGGACGAGGACGAAGGGTAGATCGGGCTAAGGCCAATCATCTTCCTCACCTTATTCCGCTGAAGCTCATGACCACCATGAGCAGACATGGTGTTACGCTATGGCTACTCGCTGGAGGTGACCAATAATTGTGGCTTTTTGCTTCAGAAAAGTTCAGAAAATATATAAAAAAATATGTTCAATTTTCAGGGTCTAAATTTTAGTGTTGTCATATCAATCTTTTAAATACTAAACATGATGATTAAATATAAATTAAATATAAAACTAAATATACAGTTGAATGCTAATTTAGGAGACAAATCTATTAAACTTTAGACCTCAGGAAACAAACAGTAATGCTTCTTACAAGGTGTTGTCATCTTAGGGCAGGTGTTCATGTGGTCACCTAAGTATTTATGATGGCAACACCAATATGCAGTAATGCTTCTTACAAGGTGTTGTGCAAAAATGAAAAAAAAAACAATGCAACATATACAATAGTACTTATTGGAATATATAAAAATATTGATTGAAAAAATATTAAAATAGATATTTGCAACATGGAAAATAAAGTCTAACTTAAGTATGAATCAATTGAATTGAAGGATATATTATGATAAGTATTTTATTACATCAAACATACAAAACAAACTATAAAAGTACTTTAGTCGGATAGATAAATGTACAAACATTATTTATTGGGATTTTTCAAATTTATTTTTGTACAGGAAAATCTATGAAATTGATTCTTGGGACTATGGAAAATGACCATAGGGCTCAGTCTATGGTCCACTATGGACGAGGACGAAGGGTAGATCGGGCTAAGACCAATCATCTTCCTCACCTGATTCCATTGAATCTCATGACCATGATGAGCAAACATGGTGGTATGCTATGGCTACTCGTCGGAGGTGACCAACAATTGTGGCTTTTTGCCTCAGAAAAGTTAAAAAAAATGTATATACAAAAAGCAATCAAGGAACATGACACAACCATTTGAGGGACTCCCGGACACTAGCAAAGGCCGCAATGTGCCGCATTATGCTTAGGTTTGGCGGCATAGTGGGAGCTATGTAGAACATGGAAGGGGGAGGAAAAAGTTTGGGAGCTTCACCTTAGAGACCTGGACGTCGGCCTGCAAGAAAAAGTCCATGGGAAACTTTGACATGCATGGTTGCTGGTCGGCGAGGTAGGACGCAGGTGAATACGAAAATAGGTGATTCAAAATAAGAATAATAGTAACTATGGACACCATTTTCTAAAACATGTAATCCTATATTTGGACTCCAAATTACAAACTCAATCACAATACAATCATACAAACTCCACCACGCTTATTAAGGAGTAGTGATTTGTCCCTTTTTGTAGCAAAGTATACATATATGAAAGAGTTGAAGTGTGGGTTTTTATGAGCATATAGGGGCATATGTCCACCTTAGTTTAACTATTAATTATGATTAAATGTACATATTAAATCGATGATGATACTATTAAATATGTTAGAAAAATCATCCACATATCTCATCAATATGTCAAAATCATAATTTGATGTAAATAGATATCAAATTTAAGTATTTGAGTCAATTCAATATTTCTCATATATGAGCTTAATTATCATACTATACATGTCATCTTAGGGCAGGTGTTCATGTGGTCACATAAGTATTTACCATGGCAACACCAATATATAATAATGTTTCTTACAAGGTGTTGTGTGAACATGAAAAAAAAAACAATGGAATATATACAATACTACTTATTGGAACATATAAAAATATCGATTGAAAAAAATATTAAAATAGATATTTGCAACATGGAAAATAAACTAAAAGATAGGAGTAGCAAAATTTCAATCATTGAAAATTAGTCTCTCCCATACTATATATAAGATAGGGGCATGTGTCCATCTTAATTTGACAATTAATTATGATTAAATGTATGCATTAAACCAATGATGATACTGTTAAATATGTCAAATAAGTCATTCACATATCTCATCAATATGTCAAAATCATATATGATTGATATAAATAGATATCAAATTTTAGTATCTAGGTGAAATCTTTGCTTCTCAGATTCGAGCCATCAGATCATGATCTATGACTATCCTAGTCATCCTAGGGCAGGTATCCATGTGGTCGCATAAGTATTTACCATTGCAACACGCCAACACCTAAAAGTAATGCTTGTTAGAACGAGTTGTGCAAAATGAAAAAAAAAGAAACCAATGCAACATACACAATAGTACTTATTGAAACATATAAAAATACCTATTTGCAACATGAAAAAATGAACTAAAAGATAGCAATATTTCCGTCATTAAAAATTAGTCATCTCTCCCATATAATAATATATATGATATACAGGCCATACTGGAGTTGCGTTGTGTTATTTTTATTCATAGTTGGTGTATATGTGCATGTTTCATGCGCGAATTTGTGTAGCTTGTAGGATATGATTATCGTGGAGCGTGAGCCCTTGACCATAGTATATACTAATCCCTGGATCGGATCATGATTAAGCCCGGTCCTACGCACGCACACCGTACCAGACCCACTAAAAAGAATTTCCGAAGTCGCCAACGATCAAATCGACGGGGCCGAGATGTGAACAAATCCACGTTATTTGAACTGGATTTTCTATATTTTTCATCATGAGGGTGTGCTCAAATGTCCAAGTCACCGGTCGTCAGTGACGCATTCCATCAGGTGCATCTTTAACCGCTTTAGTTAGAACGAGCCATTGAGCAGAGGGTGCAGCGTGTTACTTACTACTATACATAGCGACCTTGTCAAAAAGTAGATTTCCATCATGCGTCGCTCACGCCACACAAAACCCAGTCAGCCCGTTTGAGTTGACATATGCTCGCATGTCTGAGCGATACTAGCTAGTAGAGTAGTAGCTGGTGGTGGTGGTCTGCCTGGTGGGGTTAGTGTTAGCGTTTACATGTAAAAAAGTGAAGCACTAAGTCGATCTAGAAGCGGGGCCGATGATGATCTAACTTGGTGAGCTACCTGCGTTACGTTTACTTTCGCAGGAGACATGGGTCGTGGGTGGGGGACTACTCCCCTTTCCGGAAGTGGAGGTCGCAGTACCGTGTGCAGGAGACTGGCGACGACCCGGTGAAAAAAAAATGAGATGGTGAACCAGCGGAGAGTGGACGCCGACGAGCAGGTACACATGTCAGGCTGGAGTCCGCGGCGCGCGTCTCCATCGGCGTGGCGTGGTCGCCGACGGCGGCCGTGCAGGACTGGGCTTTATTATTGGTCTGGCTATAGTGTGCCTAGCTATTGGTTACCTCGAACAACGGATCAAACACGACGAGGCGGCGGACCGGAGGGGAGCCGGCTGCCAGTGTCAGCTCCGCGTGCGTCGACGGACCAAGGAAAAGCAGGAGCTTTTGGCCACCGCGGCCGCTGTGGCTGGATCACGGCGGAAGTGGCGAGCGAGCGGCGCTGACGTGTGGCGAACGGGTCAGCTGGCTACTTTCGCTTGTTGAGAAAGGCTACTTTCCCGCGTAGCCCACGAGAAAAGAGCTGCAGAGTATAGTTGTGTTGAACGCGCCGAGTGGAAGCGGGACTCGGAAACGGCCCCGTTTTCGTTGGGCTGCTTTACGGGACTGGGAACTGGACAGAAGTGGCTACGGGCTACGGCCTACGGCAGTCTTAGGAAAAGCAGCCCCCAGCCCAAAGTTTGGACTTCAGGGGCAGGCCGATAAATCTTGGTGTGTGGCCCATGAATGCTTGGAACCCTCCACGTGGCATAGCCGCGGTCACTATAAAAGCTACTCCCTCCTTCTGAAAACTTTGTTTCGCACTGCATCATCGATTCTGTCTGATAAAATTATTTACGAAACCTAGCTAAGGCAGTGTTTGGTCGCACCGTCACACTAATAATGCAGCATACCAATGCTGCTCTATTCAGGTTCTAGCGATCTCAAGCTAGTTACTATGAAGCAGACCAGTGATTGAGGTTCTAGACGATCTCTTCTCAACCGTTTTCATCCCTTATTTACCGGCCACATTCATATGTTGCAAAGAGTATATGTATACTAGTACAACATACCCGGCCGCTCCCTTCGACAGATTACACACGCGTGAAAGGATTAAAAAACATATATTATGAAAACTCTTCGAAGGCATAATCACTTATTTGAATAGCCCCGAGCTGATCTTATGCAGATCGCTCATCGGATTGTTTAGTCCCCCTGCCTGATCCATAAATGGAATCACCTAACCATACGAACTCAGCACAAGATCAGCAGCACGTCGTCGTCCCACCTGCCCTCGCTTCCATTTTCCTAATCCCCTTTCCTTCCGTTCCCAACTTTTCAGAGATGCTATACCGCCCTTTCATTCAGTTCAAGAGACAGTGGAACAACACGACTGAAGTGAGCCATATCCCAATTCTTTTCCCTTTAAACCTTTTTCTGCATGTTCTCTTTGTCCTAGTGATGTTCCATTCGCAATGAATAAATATGTTAGTGATGGAACATTACAATCTGTCACCTTCAATAATGACAGAATTTGTAGTCCTCATGGAGAACCTTCACAACCCAGAAAACTGGCTTTGGTGCTGCTGATGGACGGCGTGCCCGGTCCCTGTAGGGCTGATATTTTCTGTCACGACAAAGTTCCTGCGGCAAGATCCCATGCCAACATCAGAATGGCATGCCATACCGTGCTGCAATAAAACAATTCGCCAATGAGTTTCAGGTGAATTCAGTCTTACTCGCGAGGGCGGGAAGTCCAGGCGGAGCTGAGAGTGCGCAGGCGGCGATGATACTCTCCAATTGACAGAAAACACCGAGCTGTCTGCCGGGTGGTCAGGATCCGCCTCATGTGATGCAAGGCTTGCTGTCTCAGATTATCAGCCTACGCTTGCATCCATTTGAGCAATGAGATGTTATGATGAAGATTTTTACACCCTCTAATCCAGCAACATTTATCCACAGACCACAGGTAACATATGTTTTTTTTTTCTTAGAAAAAAAAGAGGAGCATGTAACATGGGATAATTTGTAGTTACCAATAAATGGTCGAGAGCAGACTAAATTTTTCTACTAATTTGGGGGAGCAGCATTGCTTCTGCCTTCAATCTGAGGCTTCTCCAGCCATCTCAAGGTGATGAAGCTTAGGTAGGATTATATGGAGTGATGCTTGTAAATTTTGAAAGAAAGTTTCACATCATATTTAACACCCAAAAATTATCATTTCACTGTTCTTGTGCATCTGCTGTATCAGGCAGGAAAAATACGGAGATGGCCAAAACGAACCTAAGGTACATTTTTTTATCTATGCGGGAAAAATTTTATAGGAAGAAGCTAATATTCCTGCTTTGGCTTAGAAAGCGAGATAGGTGCTAATATCTATGCATGTACATTTTTTTATGAGATTAAAATGAACCTAATTTCTCCTTGATCCTACCACAATTATTTTTTGAGAAATATCAAATAGCTGGTACCACAGACATAAGCTTGGCATAGCATACAGCAGGCTAGTAATGCATGCTGGAAAGTGCGATTCTCTGAATGTGCTTGAGAAGGTTTCTCATCCAAAGTTGCCCGTGCTAAGTGTTCGATCATTAATATATAGCTGAAATTGGACGACACAAAACAGAGCCAATACTGACCTGACGATAAAAGCTCTCAAGGCTGTCGAGCCTGTCAAGTGCTAGGGCCATGAGACCAGTGTAGTTGGCAACACCTGCAACATCATTGAGAGGACCAGCCCCCACTGCATCTGCCAGTGACTGGTGAAGCTGTTGAAGCCCTTGCACAAGTGCCTCCTCAGCCTGCTCCGACGAGTGTCGCAAGTTGCACATCCCTAGTAGCTGTTGGTCCGTTAGTGGATCAAGCTGAGGTATCAGCATCTGATCATCATTAATAAAAAAAAGATTCAGCAGTTAACGTAACCCCGACAATTATGGAGGCGATTTGAGAAGAATTGTACTTTTTTAGACCTTGAGTATTTCAGAAGGCCGGAACCCGCCCATCCAGAGGAAGCATCGCTCGGTCGATGTTGCCCACATGCCAGTCATCAGGTGGAACACGTCAGATCTTGCAAGCACAGCCCTCAAGTGGAGCAGCTCATCGTAATGCCTCATGCAGTCTTCAACAATGGTACCAAGGTTCGCATCGATGAGTTGAGCTTGTAGTGCGTCCTGGAGCTCTGTCAGGTGCTTGCTCTCGTCATCTAACCACCGGGCGTACTCCATGTCGAACATGATAGCACCTGTGATAACACATTCACTAGTTCCTGAATGAATATATGGTTAAGTTGTCATACTTTGTTTGAGCAGCTGAATGAGATGGTTACCAGAACTCGTATCTCCGGGCCCACTGCATCCTCCCGAGAACAAACCCTGAAACAATTTCAGTATTACTGTACAATGGCAACACCGATACGTTATATCACGATAGATGTTCCGACTTCTGGTGTTTCAAGAGAACTGTAACCTGTGAGCGTGGTCTGTGTAGCTCTTGCTCGACTTGCTGTAGCCTGATCCGGCATGTCTCTAACTGCTGCACATACGCCTACAGAAGCCATATAATTTTTTTTCCCGTTAGGCAGAGTTTCAGTCGATTGGGACCTTTTTTTATATTTCTACTTGCACCTTTTTTCTCAGCCTGCTTTTTCTTGCTGCTTCTCTGTTCTGAGCCAATCGCCGTTCCGTCTAATAATTAGGAGACTTTGTGTAAGAAACTATGGCAAAACTGCACGCCATGCAATGCAACTATGCAAGCAATTAATGGTTACAAAATGCAGTCACACCTTGTTATCTAACAGCTTGCCTTCTTTTCTTGTGGATCCATGCTTCCTCTGCACCAGCATAACAAAAAGGTGGCTTAACACACTGTGCAATGGTAGTTATACAGTAAGATACCTAGTCAAAACATCAAACACATTGGAGTTAAATCTCCTGTTGAGTGTTGCTACTCCACTTTTAGATATCATCTATCTACCTGTTTCTTCATCAGTCCACAGTATGCCCATTTTTTTTTGTAACTTTCCCATGGTACAGTTCAACCAGAGTACCATGTTTCTGTCCATGGGGGTCGCCCCTTGCTTAGGAACAACCTTTCCGATATGCTACTATCGCAGTCCCAATCGGTTCAGAAACATGAAATGTTTAAGAAACAACCATGACCACTCTATTCAAAGGCATGCCTGCTGCTGGAACCCCTCAAATCCAAAGTTAGTCATCCACAAAAAAAATGTTCTTTTAGGGTGACCTCGGACAGTAACATATGCTTTGGTCTCCGTTAAAAGGCTTAATGTCTCCAAAAAACCGCAGCAACCATGAACACGACAAACCATGGTATCGCTGTGTCACTATTACCTTGTCTTGGCCTGCTGTATGCGGCTGAAAGATTGGTGCAGTGCCTGCTATCGCTCCAAATCCTTGCCCGTAGTTGTAATCATCAACGGTCACCATCAAAGCCTCCTGTTGATGGCCAGAATCGACCCTCGTGCTCAACGGGGACACCAATTCAGCCTGTGGTATTGTGTTTTGACCTGAGCTTGAGCCAGAGGTGCTGCCTACCTGTGAGTTCCCCTGCGCAGCAATTATTCAAGAGGTGCAGACAGAAAGGCAGTGAAAATTTAATTAACCAAGAACATCTTTCTCTGTTGCGGTCAGCAAGAAACTGTAGAACACTGAAAATGATCAAATAGAACCAGTGCGTACACTGTATGGCTGCTGTAGATGACTCATTGGCCATGAAGGGAAGATCTCGAGTGTGGGGGGCCTAGCTGCAAGGTATCCTGCTGCTGCTGCATGCATAGAAATGGAATTTAATGTCTTTTCAATCACGACCTCTCTCCCCCCATGTCCCCTCTCCAAGTGTTTACAAAATTGGACAAAGAAGACATAAGGGCAGCAGTGTGAGGGGTCTGTGCCTCCGTGGGATCACAGTGTGGCTTAGAGCGAGGCAAAGAAAGAAGCCCGTCTCGGAGGTAAGCAGATAATTAATTCGGAGATAAGGAAAGAGGTGTAGGATATACAGAAAAGGCAGCTTCTCTCGTACCCGTTGCGTGCACATCACTTCCGATCATGCCAGGATCAAGAGCAGTACCACTGCCATGGATAAGGGCCTTCTCCAACTCACCAAAGCAAGCAGTATCTGCTGCAGGTTGCAACTCCCTGGACCAAGCAGTAGTGCACGGTGTTCAGCACCAACGGTAGCCATATGCAATATAAGGCAAAGTAGAAGAAAAAAAAACTTTTCAAGAATGTAAAATAGATTACTGAAAGTGAAGGTCAGAGGTGTGCAGATAAGGATGATGGCTAAAAGGAGCCACAGGAAGGTAAGCAGATCGCTTATAGGATCGAGGCCTTAGGCATTAAGAAACTACTTGGTTTGTGGGAAGAGGTGTAATCCAACGAGAGGAAGTTCGGGATATATACAGTGAGTTTGTTATAAAGATAGTTCAAAAGATGAGAGAGGAAGCAATATTCTAAGGCAACTGAGCAACTTGAAAAATGAGAACTACCAGGTGCAAAAGAGCTTTAGCTGTGTCGTTGCTTGTATGAGTAGTTGCAAGAGAGAAATATCAAAGAAAAATAGACTAGAGAGCGGAGAAGCAATACAAGAAGTTGGCAGATGGTGCAGCGGGAGCATGGCCTTGGACTCCGTATGCAAGTGCTTGACCGAATGGTACAGCTCTACCATGATCACTTGCCATTCCGAAGAATCACCTGGCACCATGAGAGTGAGTAGAACTCAACTACAAGGGTAGACCAGTGTGTTAGGATGACATATGCATGTAGCATGTGTTGAAGAGATGTCTAGGGATGGGACATACATAAATATATACCGTAATGTAGGCTGTTTGCATTCTCTCTTGTTTGTCTTCTCGGAATGGCAAGTCAAATCTCCCTTAGGAGTTTCATCCGCTACTGTACCACAAAGAAGTTCCTGTGTCCTTTTGAACATGCCCTATGAGCCTCTCTCTTCAGCTCTTCTCAGGCTTTTTTAGAGGACTCTCTTCTCAGTTTTCACATACCAGAGAAAAATGAGAACTAAGGAGTGATGGTTGGGATGTTGTAGGCCTTTCTTTGTCAGGATTTACACTACACTGCTTGTAACCACGTTTCGTGTCTCATTGGCTACCCTCTGACCTCCATGTGGGGATAGCAAGTACTCGGTAAGTGGGATCATGGAGAGGTGGAGATGAGTAGCACACAAAAGCATTTTCTTAAATAAACCCGGAGGAGCTTGGGGAGTTGCGGAGGGTTCTATTTCAAAACGCAAATTCTATAAGGGAACAAGCCTTGTTTGACATAAATCATGAGACCGTGACTTCGAGTTCATAGGTGAACATCAATGCCTTATATACCATGAACCAAATACTACAACATATTTTTCGTTGACAAGAAACTTAGACCCAGCATTGCCTGATTTCACTGTTTCGAAATGCTATGGATCACTATTGGTTGGGAGAATATATTTCTGACCAAGTTGCTTGTTATTTAACTTATTAGTGCTTAACCCTTTAGATAAAGTAGGGCCAAGTATATATGAAAGAGAAGTGTGGGCCGGTGAAGTGAAGGTGCATTTATACTCACTGGAAAGCTCCTGAGGTCTGTCTAGATTTGCCTAATCCTTTGGCTATCTGAGGCCATGAAAGATCAGTTACAACCAGCTCATAGCTTTACCCATTCTGACCAACGTTCTTCTCCCAGTTCCAAAATTCAAACACTAGCTGTGCGACTTCTGTGACCAAATTTAAATGTGTCAGAAATCCAGGGATTCAAATATCTACGAAACATTCAGCATCTGATATATTTGCAGCAATAGCCAAGTATCAAATTTTTTAGGCAAGATTTTTAATACAATTATTTTGTAAAAATAATTTCGTTTAAAATTGTGAAATTAGGTATGAAGATCGGTGAAGTGACAGATGTTGAAACTTACATGAATATCTGATGACATATTTTTTTTCTTGAACACGTGTGACAATTGTGCATCATTATGTTAAGAAAGAAAGGACCAAATTAGACCATTTACATGAATATCTGACAACATATATAAAATGTTAAACGTGAACCTTCACCTCTAAAAAAAAACTCAACCCGTAGGGGTAAGACAACCCCCAAAGTATTTTGCTAAGAATACGACTTTCTCACGCGGGTCGAGAAAACCCATGAACCCCCTCTTCCTTTCATTGAGGTTTGTAACCTTGTAAGAACCTAGCCTGGGACCACCATGAGTTACCTTAGCTTTCAAGTGGCTAGACATGACCTTGACCACATGTTTTGGTGCGGGGAGAGGCGAGAGATTTTTTTATCGTAGCCTAAAAATTCGCTGCCGCTGAGAGTCAAACTCGAAACTTTAGGGGTGCTACTAGGTCACCTTAACCACTAATTCCTTATAAATCTATTCCACAGCAGCCACCTCCATGCTGAGCGTGGCAACTATATTACATCAGCTCAAGTATTCCCATAATAACAATAACAAGGGTAAGCACTCGACTATTCCCATAATAACAATAACAACAATAATAAAAAAGAGGTTACAGACAGATCAAAGAACCTTATTAAAACATTCTTCAAGCACCAATGACATTTTCCAGATATGGACTGCATATGATCCTATACTCTATAAATCATGAACAAGCAGACAGGATTTTTTCCCCATCATTCATGTTATTTTTTTTATCGAATAACAGCGGGGGAGCCCCCCACTGCAGTTCATTCATGTTGTTATTGTGGAGGATTTACATATACCTGTAAAAATTGCAGACCGTATGAATGGAGAATTAGATGATGTGCAGCATCAGCAACAAATACCCTTTCTCAAAGAAAGATAAAATATCAGAGAACGGTAGACCAAATTATAAAAGTAACAGTGCAAAAATGTGGAATTAGTACAATGTGCCAACATTGTGAACGCAAAAAGGCGAACCACTCTTACGTGAACTCTAAGTGATGTACAGTATACAGTTACAGACTAGTCAACAGGAAAGTCAGCATTAATTAAACTGAAAGGTAGCTAAGGAAACATACTAATGAAAAAGGTATGAGAGACCATGCAGCCAAACAAAAGAAAGAAATGTCAGATTTGTCTGTGGCAGATAGTTTGAAGAATTAGTTTGTTGAGAAAGAATCACACAAAAACAAGCTATAATAAGTCATATGTTGGAGCCAAAATCAAACTTCCCAAATTCAAATACGTTATTGCTGACTTATAGTCTTTTGTTTGGGGACTTAGCATGTAAAACATCCCATAAATGATGTTAAGAGAGCAGTTCAGTCCAGTTACAGATCTGCCACATCCTCAATTACAGAAATAAAACCGGATTAGTTGTGGAAATGAAACAGAATAGTTCCTTACTGGAAATAAAGAATAGTAACATTAACACTTGCATCATAATTAAGCGGCAAGGCAATGAAAAATGCCAGCTCGAGTATACCCAAATTTCGCAGTTGCAATATGCGGCATCAAGCATCAGCACATGGAGGAGCAACCAGAATGCGTCTTCATTGGTATTCAAGAGGCTCATCTATGAATTTTCCGTACTTCATTAGCATTTTGAAATTCTGGTCCACCCATGGACAAGCCGAGTTCATGTACTACGCAACACTACGTGCACAAATTCAGAGACTGATAGTGAAATATGAAACATAGATGCGGGGTAAATGCGCGGGTCTCAATGTTTCTGGCGAGATATCATCAGCGTGACCAAACACGGAAATTCGCATGGAAAAAAATACTATTGCGGAGGGGGAATTCGTACCTTCTCATGAGGCCATGACTGATGACAGGATCCGATCATGGCAGAAAGGGAACGACGGGATCCGTGATGGAGATACGGGAGGATCTCTCAGAGGCAACGAATCCGATAAGTGCGGCTCCATTTGGGCAGCGGCGCGGCGAACTCCACCCGGCGGGGCGGCGCGGTTTTGCGGAAAGCGGTCACACGGAGACGAAGGGGATTACATTGTTTGGGTTGGGCTGTTAAACGGTGGTAATAAAGACTAAAGAGTCGTAGAGATAGAGTAGGCCTTCAGCCTTCCGGCCTCCTGGTATGTCGAGACTTCAAGTCATATTGTTCCTGGCCCGGCCCGTAGCCTCCCTCGGGGCAAAAGTAATCGTGGGACGTCGGTGCAGCCTATGGCCCATGAGCTCCAGCTGGGTCGCCACTTTTTCCCTTTTCCCTTTTTTTTTTTTGAAACTTCTTCCTTTTCTTTTTGGATGACAGACTACTCGTTGAATGCTTTCTCCCAACAGAAATGGCCGCATCGCCGTTGGGTTCGTTCGGCACTCAGCCAACACCACCAACCAACCACCGAGTCGCTGGCTCCGCCCGCTCCGTTCTCGCCCAACACCCCGGCGCGGCGCATAAACCCTTCGCCGAAAAACTCGCAAGCCAAAACCCTCACCAATCTGCTCATTTCCTCCACTGTCGGCCACCGTACCCATTTCCTGGGCGACACCGCCGCTGGCCTAGGCTGCGCGGGAGGATCTGTGTTGCCCTCCACGGGGCCGGCCTCCTCGTCCTCGGTTCCTCCAGTCACTCAGTCAGACAAGGGAGAGGATCAGGCAAAGTAAGGAAATTTCGCCCCAACTCCATCCCATCCTCGAGCTGTGGTGACGTATGTTGTTATGCACTCTAGATTTTAGTGGGTGCCTCCACTTTTTCCCTCGATTTTGATTTTAGTGAGGAGATTAGCGGGAAGACGGTTTATGCAGTCTCTGTGCCATGTCTTATGCGGTATTTTTTTAGCGTATGTTGAACGGGTCACAACCTGCTTACCTTTTCAGATCCGTTTTATGCCTTTAATCTACTGCAATTTTTCTAATGTTGTTTCAGTCTTTTTAGTTTGGTTCACATTTTGTCCTCTTTACAATCTGAAGCAAAACCAAACCTAATTGCAACCAAATAAGATTGCCACATGGTTAGAAACTTATAGTGGTCGCCCTCATTTCTTTGCCAAAATCTTGGCAACTAGCGTGGCTGCGCTTCAGAGACCTCCTATCAATTTTTCTATGTTCTTAATACGTTTTGTGTCATTTTGATGTCTAACCAAACAATAAATGCATCTAACATTCTATTCCTTTTGTGTAGATTTCAGGCATAAACCTTCAGCAATTCTTTCGTGAGCCATTGGATACTACATTCGCCAGTTTGCAAATCAAATTCTGGTTCTGCATAGAAGATGGCAACACATCTGGTCTTTTCCAATGCTTCCAGTTGCCGGTGGCCATCAGGCATGTCGCCCAACATTGTCAGGAAAACACTTCTTACTGACACTGCAGGAAATTTTCAGAAGAAGAAGCAGTTTTCTGGTGATATTTATCGGTCTTCTCGATTCCATTGCTCTGCAAACTCTCGTCGAGGTGGGTCACGTCACACGACAGACACCTTATTTGACCTTCATCCTGAAATATCTATCCTTTATGGAGAGGATGGGGGTGCAGCTACTGTGTCCAGCAAGGAGCATGGTATTGACAAAGCTGCTGAAAGGTTGGTAGACACTCCTGCCACATACCGTTACAATGAGCCCAGGATTAAGGTAATAGGCGTTGGTGGTGGTGGCTCCAATGCGGTGAACAGGATGATTGAGAGCTCTATGAAGGGTGTCGAGTTCTGGATTGTGAATACTGATTTTCAGGCTATGAGGATGTCACCCATTGACCCGGAAAATAAGTTACAGATTGGCCAGGAATTGACACGTGGTCTCGGTGCTGGTGGGAACCCAGAAATTGGCATGAATGCAACGAAGGAGAGCCAGGAATTGGTGGAACAGGCAGTTTCTGGTGCTGACATGGTCTTTGTGACGGTAAATTCATGCTACTCAAGCAAATTCCATTTACTTTTCCACTGTTTGATTGATGGGGAATAACACATTTTCTAGGTATTTGTTAGACCTATGTAACATCTAGATATTATCTAAATAAAACCTTGTTATCCTAGATAGATCCATTCATTTTTATCCTCTCATTCGAAGGTATATGATATACCTAATTTTGCCCCTCAAAAATTCAATGTGTAGGCTGGAATGGGAGGTGGGACTGGCACTGGTGGGGCACCTATAATTGCAGGGATTGCAAAGTCCATGGGTATATTAACTGTTGGAATTGTGACAACCCCATTTTCATTTGAGGGAAGAAGACGGGCTGTTCAGGCACAGGAAGGAATTGCATCTTTGCGAAGCAATGTTGATACACTGATTGTAATTCCAAACGACAAGTTACTGACTGCTGTATCCCCAAATACTCCTGTGACAGAAGCATTCAATTTGGCAGATGATATTCTTCGGCAAGGTGTTCGTGGGATTTCAGATATAATCACTGTAAGGAAATGTGCCACATGTGACAAGTTATATAATGCATATTACTTTTTTGTAGAATGATTGATCCTTGTTCTGTCCTATGAAATATTATTTATTTATTCCGAAGAGCAGTCCTATGAAATATTATTTATTTATTCCGAAGAGCAGTTTTTAAAAGGATTAACTCTATTGAATTCGAATATGATTTCATATGAACTAAGCTATAGCGTAGCCTCTTACATCTCTGTGACCATGTTTCAACATAAAAAATGTATATATATCACTGTTATTGTCCTGATACATGGCATATATTTTGGTTAGTGCAAGTCGACATATTAATAATCTCTTAAAAGGTTTTTCAAAGAACGAGATTATGGTCAATATTTGTTTTTTAAATTGTTCAGGTAAAGTTGGCAGCGATAGAGAAAGATAAAATGACATTGTTTTGCACCTAATTGTTGCTTCTTCCAGGGTTGTCCTTTCTGCAGAATAATTGGTTACTTGTCATGTCCATTAATTATAGCAACTCATGAATTAAAAAGGGATCCAGACCTCTTTGCTTATGGTCAATGTTTGCTCTCTCAAAATATTACACTCGATGGTCAATGTTTCCTCTATGTTGAACGGATCACAACCTGCTTACATTTTCAGATCTGTTTTATGCCTTTAATCTACTGCAATTTCTCTACTGTTATTTCAGTATTTTTATTTTGGTTCACATTTTGTCCTCTTTACAAATCTAAAGTAGAACCAGAAGTGCAACCAAATAACACTGCTCTCTAAAAATATTGCACTCGATGGTCAATGGCATTATGGTCAATGTTTGCTCTCAAAATATTACACTTGATGACAATGGTATGTGATCTATGCAGCTAAAGAGGTCACTTATTGCTACCTTCTTGCAGGTGCCAGGTTTGGTCAATGTGGATTTTGCTGATGTTCGATCTGTTATGTCAGATGCAGGATCATCATTGATGGGCATTGGAACAGCAACAGGTTAAATTTCAGAGCTAAAAAAAACATTCGTTCAGATGGATTCCTTTTGCATTATGGTATTAAGTTTGTTAACAAATAGATTGGCTGTTTTTAATGAGGTCTAGACATGATGAATTTACATTTCTAAGCACCTGATGTATGCAACCACCGACAGAATATGTAAGCTTAGCATACCATTTTCCTCCTACTGATCCTGTTGGCCTGTTTGCACTTTGCAGGTAAGACACGAGCCAGAGATGCTGCACTTAATGCTATACAATCTCCTTTACTTGATATTGGTATTGAAAGAGCAACTGGAATTGTATGGAATATCACGGGAGGGAATGATCTAACCCTGACAGAGGTAATATACATCATAACGATCTCAGGGCTCTGTAAAAATAGTTGCGCCTGTACTGAACCCCACTGGACACCTTTTTCAACAGGTGAACGCGGCAGCTGAAGTAATCTATGATCTTGTTGATCCTGGTGCTAATCTAATCTTTGGTTCTGTTATAGACCCCTCATACACTGGTCAAGTAAGTAAAATAAACACATTGTTTTTTGCTTGGAGTGAAATGATGATCACTACTCTTCTTTAAAATTTAAAAATGATGATCACTTCAACTTTGTGATAGTATGAGTTTAAAGGCTGCCAAATTTCACAATCTTGAAGATTCATACCTTGCTATTGCTCATACCAGTAACATGATATATCCCTCTGTTTAGGTGAGCATAACTCTTATTGCAACTGGATTCAAGCGCCAGGAGGAAAGTGAGAGCCGATCTGTGCAGGTGCGTGTTGCATCGTTTGCTACTTTCTACTTATTGCTGTTATGTATTTGTATTCTAACAATATTCTTCGTGCTCAGGGTGGAGGAGACAACAACCGTAGTCGGTCAAGTTGGTTTTCGCCCACTTCCCAGGAGGATGGCCCTGCCTTACAGATCCCAAAATTCCTACAGAAGAGAGGGCGTTCAGGGTTTCCCAGAGTCTAACTCCTAGAGTAGTTTGCTCATTGCCCCCCCCCCCCCCCCCCCTCCTTTTTTATGTTCTGGTAGTATCCCCTCCTTTTATGTCAGGTTTCAAATTCCTGTTCCAGTTCTCTTCCGTAGCTAGATACTCCTGTTGGGAATAACATTAGAGCCTTAGGTGTTTGCTAGTAGACTCCTAGAGGTCTTTGCTAGTCGTCTGTAGTTCTTGAATCGTGTCTTAATCGGTGTGCAAAACTACGCCATGTGAGTAAATTAGTGGGGCCCGGCTGTATTTCTTGGTAGCCTGCAATGGATCATGATCTGAGTTTTGAAATCTTGATTTCAACTTGTTGAACTTGTTTTGTGTGTATGAACAAGTCAGCGCAAGACAGAAAATGAATTTGTCTTTTTTCGAAAGATCAGAAAATCAGTTAGTCGTGTGTGGCATTATCTCTGTTTCCTATTGACCCCCATGGGGCAGGTGCCAGTGACAGCCTCAACTGTGATTGTTGTCATAGTACCCTATTTTAATCTGTGATCACGGCTGCTTATGACACAGCAAATTCATTTGCTTGATTACTACTTCGTACTCTAGCCAAGGTTGTGAATTGTGATTGTTGTCATAGTACCCTGATGTGACGATTGTTGTCGTCGTGGCATGGATAACCAAAAAGCAATGCTACATTTCCGCAAGTTTGATGACGAGCGGAATGGGTACTCCCTTATCACAAATCAGAGATTAATCTCACGATTTAGCAAGACTTGCATGGTGACAAATTATACCTTTTTGACCTTCTGCAATTTTTTTAAAAGAATTAGCAGGATCTATATGTCTTGGGTTTTGTGGTTGCTTACAATGGCCCTGTTTGGATCTATGGGTTAGAGTTAGTTTGAGCATAACTAACTTTAAATTCTCCAAACAGATAGGGTTAATTTATGTTAGTTGCATCTAACCCACCCAAAAAAAACTAGTCCATCTAAGAGGTGCTAATTGGAGCTAGTTTGAGTAGGGCTCACTGAAAAGTTACTTTTTTCTCTATCCCCAAGGGAGACAAATGACAACACCTTTATTATCAATCTAACCCTTTTATCCAAACATCTTAAAAGTTAGAGTTAGTTCAAAGTTAGTTATAAGTTAAAAACTAATTCTAACCTTTAGCATAGTTGGAGTTTTCAAACAAGGCCAATATCACTTGTCAGTAATAATGGAGTTCAGAATTAGCTGTACTACGAGACAGGTCTTATAAAATTTTGCGGGGTGCTTTCTGCAAAATTCTCCCCGACAACACCAGCCCAGCCATCAAATCATGAATCGCCAACCGGAACCGGAAAGATGAAACACCGGAACCGGAAAGGAGGCACCCGAAGAACCGCAACGGAAGGCCAACACCAACCGAACAAGTTTCCCCTCCAAAACGAGCACCAAAGCCAGCGCACGCACGCTTTCCCTTCCCGGCAGACCTCGTCCTTCCCTCCCGGCTGTTTGGAGTCCGCGCGGGCGGCGGGCGGAGCCGGGAGCCGGATCCTTCACCATGGCGGAGAGCTTTGGGCGGTGGGAGTCGGATCCGCTATTCCCCGCCGCCGAGTGCGTGCAGGACTCCGCCGATAGGTATGGTCTCCCACTCACTCCGCTTCTTCCTTGATCTGCTGCCTGTAATCGGAGTACCGCCAGAGGTCTGGTTGCCGCGGGGGATTTGTGGCGCATTTTGATATTTCATTGTTTATTTTAATTACTAGTTCTTTACCAGAATGGTTCCGGAGTAAATTATGCGTCGGTTAGCATTTTAGACCAAGAAGCTAGGCTCATAATTGCTGGTCAGTGGTGAAACGTCGCAGATACTTGTTTCAACCAAAGCTTCATGGCTGCCCTTGATGAAGCTTTTCGGAGAAATGTCAGTTTGATTGCATAGAGGATGCCCTTGATGAGAAACACAACAAGGATTAAGGTGGCTTTATTGAGGGGTTCCACAGTTGTGGCACGTCGTTTGGAGGCACGAATCTACATATTGCTTCTCTGTCAATGCAAGCCTGTGCAAGTGCTTATCATAATGTTTAGCTGATTGCTAGACTGCTAGTCTTTTGTCTCACAATAACTTATCTGTTATCCAAACTGTCTTTGCTACCACCATGGTCTCGACTTGTTGACCTGGTGTAAAGTCTGCATAATATGAATAGTTTTTTCACAAAATTAACAACTCGTGCAGCTTTTATTCTGGCTAGGATTTGGGAGCTTTCTAATTGTGCAAATTTTGTAGCCATATGATTTGGGAGCTTTGTATTTGTGCAAAATTGTCTAGCCTTTTGCTTTGTCAAGTTGATACATTGCCTTCATAAGAGCTTCCAAATAATGATGACTATTAGGAATATTATTTTTTTGAAAATTAACTATTCTTTTATCTTTGTTACAAAGTCATTGTTACTGAATCTTGGCTCAAAATTATGTGTTCAAGCTCTGATGGGTTGAAGTGTTAACCATAACTTTAGAGATTAAAAGATGTTTCTTGCATGGCACAAAGAATAAGTAACAGGCAGCTTAATTATGTTAAGGGGGGCTATATTGTAATTACTCTTTCTTGAATTAGGTTTGGGGGGGGGGGGGGGGGGGGGGGTATATAGTAATTACTCTTTCTTGAGCGGTACCAAAACTGAAAATTCCTATGATTTATATGGTGAAATCATGGGTTCTACATTGTGTGTACAGCATAGGGAGGGTCTGGAGGGACTTCTGTCACCCCTGGTAATGGGCAGCTTGTTGAGTTGACTGATAAGACATCATTTGGGTTGGTGTACAGGATGGAGGGTGTCTACCGCTTGCTCTTGCATGAAAGGAAAGTCATGCAGGATGCAGATACAAAATTTCATGATCCAGTCCATTATGAGAGAGATGTGATTACTGCACTCGGAACTACAAAATGGCAGGTTCAAACCACCAAGTTTTGAATCTATACAATATTTAACTATCTTCATCCAAACTTGGTGTCCATATTTTACATTTTTTATCTGTGTTTCTTCTAAGTCCTTTATCCTCCTAATGCTGGCAGTTGGAGCAATTTGAGAGGGAGGTGAATGCAGCTGCATACTCTGACAAGTCAAAGTCAAGAGAAAATGCAATTTTAAAATTTAGGCAATTCATTAGAGCTATAGCAGACCAGATTTCCCAGGTGGAGGAGGATGTGGAGAGCCTTAGGATAGATTACAATAGAACACCAAGACATTTATACTCAGGCGAATATGATGGAGATGGGCTGGCATCTTTTCTTTCTGGTAGCAAAATGGATGACCATGCTTGTTATTCCACTGGTACAGATGAAATTGTGGAGCTTAAGCTCGACAATGTTCCTGTAGTAAATGGTTGTCATTCCACCCAAGAACATACAACATTTGAACACAGATATTCAGGAAGAGATGTGGAAGGAGCAGCTGAACTTAAATACTCATGTGGAGGAAGTGCATGTGAAGGGGATCATTACAATAGCAGTATGTGTGTCCTGGATGATTCGGCAGGCATGATCCACTTTTGTAAAAACAAATTGAGCAGACAGTACCGTAGTTTTGTAAGAAACTTATGGTTTACAAAGCGGGACCGTGAGAGCTTTACAAAGAGGAGGAAGGATGGAGAAGCTATTGATAGCTTGAGAAATGGTGACACACTGCCTTCTTTCTATCTACCTCCATCTGGAAGGGTAGGTCACTCGTCTCAACTATTTACTTCATATTCTGTTTATTTAAAGTGTTGTACTTGACATTGTGTTAGGGTAACAGGTTATTAGTTATTGGAATAAATTTGCAGTGTACTTATGTTTCCTTTAGTGACTGTTAGGGATTTTTTTATGCAGGTTATGTGTTTCTGGCCAGAGCTCATCAGGAGGAGATTAAGTAGAACTGAGTGCTTTACGCATCGTAAACATCCTCAAATTCGTTTAGCAGCAGCTGTACTAATTGCACTTGTTGTTCTCTGTGAGTTGTTTCCTTCCCTGATTCATCATCTCTTTTGAAGCATTTAAGGCTGATGATTGATCATGTTGTTCTGGAAGAAAAGGCTCTTTTGTGCAATAAAAAGTATTAGGTTCAGATTCTTTAACCTCTGCAAATGAATATCAGTATTGCTTGGTTGTATTTTCCAGGTATTCTGTATCCCATTACAAATATTTAGGATTGCAGTGTGGTAACTGGGCCAGGAAACTTGCAATGAACACCGATGTTGAAAACTTTTACCCACCACCAAGGTTCACTTATATCATATAATTCTTAACTCGCCAGTATTTAGTTGAAATCAGAAATAAATAACTGCACTGTTTGGACCTATTTAAGTCATTGATATGTCATTTAATATATTTGTTGTCAGGTGGTTTGTTAAGTGTTACTTTGCCGGTTGAAACTTGCATGAAGCTAGGATAGTTAACTTCATGAGATCTGTTGTTTTCTTCTCTGTCTGAGGTGATTATGTTCATGCTGCAGGCTTGCTGATATTGTATGTGAGATGACTGATTAGATCCAGTTTTGGCGCCTATCATGTATTATGTATCACCATGGTCCATGATGCTGTGTACCAATTATGTTGTACAATAGTTTCTGATGGAGAAGGATCCGTTACTCTTTGAAGCATCGCCATGTTATGCTCGGAATGGTCATGTCATGCTGACAGAGGTTTGCGAAGGTCTGTATGTGGTTGATAGTTGTGGTCGCTTATTATTAACAGGACCCATCATCAAACACTTCAGAAATCATTCCACTAATCCACAAGTTCTGCTTAAAGCTGTAACACGGTGTATTTGTAGTTTCTATTCGTCCTACTGGTGTGACTCAGAATTGCCAAATCGGTGACATGTAGTCCAAGTGTAAAATCTCTGTAGGACATATCATATTGGATGATGGTGGGACTTGAATCGAACAGATTCATTGTATTGGACTAATTAGAGTGCCTTGCTTGTAACTGCCCCTGCCTGGGATATATGTATTGAAATTGGTTTCTTATGGACCTTGAGCGTTTTGCTGTCGCTCCCGCTTTCGTTTGACTCGCATCAGGTGCATTAAGCAAAGACGGCTCTTAGGTGTTTGTTTTGCATTTGCTTGTTGCTCTGTTGTGCCTTTTCGCGGTGGTCAACTCCTTCCAATTCCAATCATAAGCATGAGGAGAACAACAGCAAGTTTGCAAGTAAGCATATCTGAGAGACGTTTTTTTTTTTCCCCTCTCCCCTTTTCCTTTTGAAGTACATCTGTTCATCTCGTTCTCGTCGGATGATACATGATGGGAGTATGGGACGCATATGATTCATATTTTTCAAATTGAAGTGCAGTAGGGTTCATAATCGAACTCAGTTGGCCTGTATGGACTAATGGAATGGCACCATAGCAAGTGTCTCAACTGGAACGGATTTTTCTTTCTTTTTCTAGGAACGAATAGATGGTTCCACGTCCCACCTTTCCATGCCTTTCACTGGCACGTGGGACCATCTGTCAGTAAGGGCACCTGCTTACCGGCTGCGTCGCTAATCCCGCCCCCTGATCCCCACCAAGGGACGGGATCACGGTTCACGGGACGCGTCCTCCTCCAGCGAAGCCGCCACCCTAATCGCAGCCCAAATCCACCATCATTGTCACGTAAAATAAGCAGCATCTCCGGTGCGGTCGGCACCGCGGCCTTTCGCCCGAGCAGCCAGCCGTGCCGTGCGCCCGCGCGGCCCAGAGCGAAAAAGCAGAGGCGTCGCCGCGGCCACTGCTACTTGGGTTGGGTCGGGGCTGCGGACACCGCTGCGCTGACGATGCCCTATTAATAAGCCGCCGTGCGCGTGCCCACCACCCCACCGAATCTCTTCCTCGCCTCGTGAGTCCGTGACCCAGCTCGCCTCGCCTCGCCTCGTTTGTGTCGCCGGCGTCCGCCGCTCCGTCTCGTCGGCAGGGGAAGGTACGCGCCGCCGACCAGTCACCTTGTTGATTTCTCGTAGTAGTCCGTTCTCGCGGCAGTAGGATCCCAACCCGCCTAGTCGTAGATCGCGGCCCGTGTTCGATGTGATGTGACATGCCTCTTGGCGTGGTCCGGGCTCCCGCCGGTCCCGCGGCTGGCGCGCGCTTGCCGGATCTGGCCCCGGTTCTGTAAAATTTCGTTCGCGGTTTTGCCTCATCGAGTAACCTGCGTCGATGATCGCTGAGCTGCTGTGATTTCTAGTACTATGTAGTTTCCGACAGTTATTTGTCACACATGACAGTGATGCCCCTGCAGACTGCTAAACTGATTTTTTAGATGGTTATTGAGCCTTCAAATCAGTGGATTTCTGTAATTCCGTACTGTGTTACGATCTACTTCTGCGGCTGATCAAATTTTTCACTTGTCAGTGATCAATCCGTCAAGGAGACCAGCAAGAAGATGTCGACCGCCACCGCCCCAAGGCTGTCCCTCCCCAAATCCGGAGCCGCCGCGCCGGCGACCAGGACCGCTTCCTTGGTCGGCTTCGCCAGGCAGGCACAGAGCGCGCCGGGCCGTCGGCTGTCCAGCAGGTTCGCGGCGGCGGCGGCCGTGCACAAGGTGAAGCTGGTTGGCCCCGACGGCACGGAGCACGAGTTCGAGGCCCCCGAGGACACGTACATCCTCGAGGCCGCGGAGAACGCCGGCGTGGAGCTGCCCTACTCGTGCCGCGCCGGGTCCTGCTCCACCTGCGCGGGCAAGATGTCGTCCGGCGAGGTGGACCAGTCGGAGGGGTCGTTCCTCGACGAGGCCCAGATGGGCGAGGGCTACCTACTCACCTGCATCTCCTACCCCAAGGCCGACTGCGTCATCCACACCCACAAGGAGGAGGAGCTGTACTAAGCTTCCTCCACTCCATTCCGTATTTCCATGGTAGAGAGAATCGAGAGATTCGAGAAGGGCTAGTTTTTGTTCAGGTCTCTTGATGTGGCCGTGTTATATGAATTGTGACAATAATTCGTGCAATATGGTTTTGCAGTCCAAACTGTATTTGTTCTCTTCTCAACAAAACTGTAGCAATTGCAAATTATGTGAAATTTATTAATGGTGTTCTGAGGCTGTCCCCTGTGAACCAAAGAAGAAATATGGTGTTTTTAAGTCAAATGGCAGATGTAATACTAGAGCTCAGTGGCACATGTTGGCTTCTCCTCTGTTCACCTAGGACAAATATTAGTTTTTTGTGTTCAAATACTGTTCGTCACAAAAGTTCAAACATTACGGTAATTATTTTGATATACATACGCCAGCTCCTTCCCTGAATTTGATTTATGGCATTCTCTATCCAGACTGTCCTGTAGTGCTTCTTGCGGTTTCAGTGTTCAGGAGGCACAATTTAGAGCTTCAGAGATCAGATGCAAGACCTAGATTTGCATCTGCTCGTTATCTGTCAGTCCTTTGCGCTGTTCTGCTCAGTCAGCCATTGTTTATAAGGGCCTCCACATTGGTTGCTTTTAGGTAGCATTAGTGTCAGAAATCATGCTGCCACCTCGGCCTGTTCGGTTCCGCAAAACGGTGTCAGTTGAAGCTACCGTTGGGTGGTGACGATGTACTGCTAAGCCAAACGCTAAATAAAGCTAACCTCGACGTCAGCGCTTCTTCTCTCTCACCTCCTTTTCTCTCTCCACTCGGTTGAGGCGAGCTCGACGGAGGGCTTAAGCGGGCTGGCGGCTGCCTTGGCACTTGCGGCGGCACGGGCGACGAGCGTTGGGAGCTTGGCAGACGCTACGTCGCGTCGGAGCTTGATGACGGGAACTGGGAGCTCGGCGGAGGCCGCGTCGCGTCGAAGCTTGACCCGGTGGAGAGGAGGCAAGATTGCCGTGACCTGGTGGTGATTGAGTGAAATCGAGTTAGGGAAGAAGATAAGAGGCAATAAAAAAATCTAACGTGTGGGTCCATCCTTTTCTTGTGCAGTATGTTAAAGTTGGACCGATTTTCTTGTATCTTTTTAGCTAGCATTACCTATCTTTCTCTGAAATCTATTGTGGGGCCTCCACAACAGTTTCTGTTTATTAGGACCTCCACAATGACTGCCAAGAGGTAGGGTTTGCAACGTATGAATCTATTTTTTAGTAAAAGGAAAGAGGAGAGAGGAGAAAGATAGCATTGCTGCAACAATTATCTATAGCTAATGTTGTAGTTTTAGGTATCTTTACTTTATCTATTTTCCCTTTATATGAGACTGACATTATAGCTTATTAGCAAGGCCCACAACTATTGAGACAGATTATAAAAATAAGTAATTTTTAGCATATCTTTCTAAATATTATAGATAACAACTAGTGTGAACGTCTTTAGCGTTTGTGTCAGACCACATCATTCTTTGGCTCACGTGGAGGAGAGAAGAAAGGGGTGCAGAATGAAAATATCATTGACAGTAACAACACTGATATATAGGCAAGTTTTTTGGGACCCATCATATGGGCTGCACTCCTTCTGTTTGTCCGCTCTAGGACACGGTAAAGCGCACTGCAGTATCGGGATAGAGTAAATTCCTCTACACTGTAATACTGCAAACGCTCCGCTACGTAGCGCGTCCATCGTGGGTACACCAAATCAAGCGGGCATAGTGGAGGAACGCTACACTCCACGTGACGCAGGGCCCGCATGCCGGCGCGCCATCCCAACTGCCGTGCCGCCGGGGAGGTAGCAGAGAAGGGGAGGGAGAGGGATGGGAGGGAGAGCCAGGCCACCATGCCGCGCTATGGCCGGAGAAGAGCATATCCACGACGGGAGGGAGGAGCAGGGGCAGGGGCTGGAGAAGAGCAGATCCACGACGGGAGGAGCTCTGGGGAGAGGCGTGGCGGTGTCACGTGCGGGCCCTAGTAACGGCGATGTCGCGTGCGCCGGTGAAGGAGGGGCGCGGCGGGGGGCCTCAGCACAACAGTCGTGTCGGATCTGACGAAGGGAGGAGAGAGACTAGTGAGGGGGGAGGGCGCGCCCGGCGGCGGTGGGGGAAGGAGGGCGCACACCGGCAGCGGTGTTGTGCACGCGGAAGCCGGTGGCGGCCTCGGTGGATGGCCCAGCGCGTAGGCGGAGTCGAGCTCGGGCCGGATCTAGAGGAGGGGGTGGGCTCCGCGCCGTGGATTAGGGAGGGATGGAGGGGGCGGGGATCTCGTCGCCGGCGGAGAGAGAGGTAGAGGGGAGGTGGGAACTCGGCGTCGGCTGGCCTCGCGCGCGGTGGAAGTTTGGAAGAAGAGGAAAGAAAAAGAATGGGGAGGGAGGAAAGAGAGAGAGAGAGAGGAAAGAAAAAAGGATGAAGAGGCTGACGTGTGGGTCTTATGGGAAGGTAGTTGGGATAAAGAATAAGATTTAGAGTATGACAGGTGCGGAAGAAAAGAGTATAGATGAGAGAATCTTGATGACCAAGATATATAGAGGATGGATTTAGAGTATCACGAGTGCGGACAGTCTAAAGCGAAGCTGTGAAAGAGGTACTAATCTTTATGGACTGTCAACTTGTGTGTTGACAAATTATAGATGGAAACCACTGTGGAGGCCCAGTAATATTCAACTGTTTACTGATGCTCTGATACAGGTTACTCTGTAATCTTTCAATTGGAACTGTTCCAATCAGTCCTTTTGACAGGGGCGCTTACGCTGCGCTTAGTCACATCATCGTTATAGACATATAGATCAGCATCGACACATCGTTCTTCTTCCCTTTTGAGTGTGCGCTGACACATCTGGTCTTCAACCATCAGCGCCGAACTTGATTTTTCAATTACTACCGAGCATTTCCCTTTTTACCATTGAAACACAGGAGCAAAAATCCAAATTTACTCTTTCTTACAGTTTTAATCAACGCTACACGTGCTCTTTCAAAGTAATGCAAACGCAGACATTTCAACCATCCGACAAATCAGGAACCGTGGCTCGGATGCAGGGATTGGGCTTTAAACTGGTGTCATGTCGATTGTTGAACGTTGAACTTTCACGGTTGCTTTCCATGCCCAAGTTGATAGGTTCATCTATCATCGAAACAAAGAAAGGAAGAAGCACGGAAGATAAGAAGCAAACCAGCCCCTAAGTTTGGTTTGGTTTAGCTCAAGAGGTAACCAATCTTTCTACCTGGACTCTGAAATCATACTATAATCTATGAGCAGGCTCTCACTTTCACGAGCGCTGTCAGTTGTGACGAGCTGACGTGGAGGCTTAAATATTCGGTCAGCGACCACCACCGGTCAGTCCTCGGCTGTGCCGTGCGCCGGCGGAGCCAGAAGGCAGTCGCTCAATCCCGGGCTACAGTTCAACAGTCGACAAGGCTACGATAGGCGCAGCACCGTGCACGTGCGGCAGCCGAGCCGGTAGCACTCCGGCATGCGCCCCGGTACGAAGGTTTCTCTTTCACCGTGCCGTTTCCGTTCCACAGTTTCACACACTAGTAGCTTGCGGACGAACCTCTCTCTCTTTCCTAAATAGGCACCAAAGATAGAAACTTAAAAGTATCGCCGTGCCCGTCTCTGCTCTACACATTTGGATCGCATGAATTCCAACAAAATTTGCAATGAATTCCAACAAAATTTGCAATGACGCCCTCTTATTCTGGTTACTGGTTAGTCACCAAAGTTTCCACCGCGTGAGCAGCTGATCGTGCCTGTGATGAGCGGCCATATCCGAAAGCGATGTTTGGTCTGTCCATTTTTTTTTCTTGCTTTGGACCCTAGTAGGAAACCGTATATATGCATCGCAGAGCGCAGCGTATGCCGCAGGCTGCTGCTACTATAAAGAGCAGGGAAAGGCAGCGCGACACGGCCCAGCCCCGACAAGACACGAACCCGCGACTTGATGCGAGCGTGTAACTGTGCTTCCTTGCGTTTCGCCGTGAGGTCCGAGCAAAGACGAGGGAGGCGACGGTGCATCGACATGGCACGGGCGGAGCGCGGCATATTCGTCTTCTCCACGGCGTCCTGCCTTCAGTTCTGCCTCGTGACGCTCTCGCTCCTCTCAGGTAGACAACAGTTCTCCCGGTTCATGATCCATTGCTTTTTTTGCTCTTGTTGTGGGAAACGTACGTTTCTAGGTTCTTGGACAGATATCATGATCTTCATTTTGCCCAATTTTTCTGGATTCTCTTTACCTGTTAACAAGCTCCCTGCACAGAAAGAAATTTAATTAGATTGGATTTTTATTAGTTTTTTAGATAATGATTGGGTTTTTGATGTGTTCTCTATATTTTCTATAGCTCATTCTGGTAAGTTGCAACTTGCAAGGGCTGTGACAGCTGCATGTTGGTTCTTTTCCTTTCTTTTGTTAACAAAGAGCAATATTTTATCTCGCACAAAAAAAAGGAGCAATATTTTATCAGAACAAGAGTTGTTGTAAATTTTGAACACCGCAGATGAGATCACCCTATCATGCAAAACAGCTGTGTTATCTTGTTTTTTGTTTGATTAATGGTCTGGAGCGCTGTTGTTGCATTGCGAGGTCGTTTTCTTGGATTATTACTTGGACAAAATTTCAGTCGGCCGGTCCGACGTGTGCTTGACAGAGAAATCAATAAATTTTCCACGTCCATACGGTGATCCCCTGTTGAAATCACGTATGCTTGATTTGACATTTGCTTGAGATTTTCCGCTGGATGCATGCGTTGCTTGATGAATTTTTAGCTCTGTACGTTTTATCGTCGAAAACGACTTCCTAACCAGGAGTATTAAGCATAAATATGTTAATATTTGGAATTAACAAACACGTAGAACATTTTGTTCTTCGGATGTACATAGAACTATTTCATCAATCAAGTGTTAATAATATCATTATTAACGGTCAAGTGAAATATCTTTTTTTTTTAAAAAAATCTGGTTCATGATTATTGTAGCCACCGGTGCCGTATCCGCGGCGACGGCGCCGCCGCTCAAGTTCGGCATCAACTACGGGCAGATCGCAAACAACCTCCCGGAGCCGACACAGGTGTCGGGCCTCCTCCAATCGCTGAACGTGAACCGCGTGAAGCTCTACGACGCGGACCCGGCGGTCCTCACGGCCTTCTCCGGCACGGGCGTGGAGTTCATCGTCAGCAACGGAGACCTCACCAACCTGAGCGACGCGCGCAGCGCCCGCGCGTGGGTGTCGCAGCACGTGCAGCCCTTCCTCCCGTCGACGCGCGTCACGTGCGTGGTGGTGGGCAACGAGGTGCTGGCCCCGGGCGGCGACCCGGCGGCGATGCAGAGCCTCCTCCCGGCCATGCAGGCCGTGCACCAGGCCGTGGCGGACCTGGGCCTCGGCGCGCAGGTGAGCGTGTCCACGGCCCACTCCGCCGACGTGCTCGCCGCCAGCTACCCGCCGTCGTCGGGCGCGTTCCGGGAGGACCTGGCGCCGTACGTGCGGCCGGTGCTGGACTTCCTCGCGCAGGCGGGGTCCCCCTTCCTCCTCAACGCGTACCCGTTCTTCGCGTACAAGGCCAGCCCGGACACCGTGTCGCTGCCGTACGTGCTGTTCGAGCCCA
This sequence comes from Eleusine coracana subsp. coracana, assembly GCA_032690845.1. NCBI lineage: Eukaryota > Viridiplantae > Streptophyta > Magnoliopsida > Poales > Poaceae > Eleusine > Eleusine coracana. Next base: position 6,295,295 of record CM064426.1, read on the forward strand.
ACCCCGGCGTGCTCGACCCGGCCACCAACCTCACCTACGACAACATGCTCTACGCCCAGATCGACGCCGTGTACGCGGCCATGAAGGCCGTCGGGCACGACGACGACATCGCCGTGAAGATCTCAGAGACCGGGTGGCCGTCGAAAGGGGACGAGGATGAGGTGGGGGCCACCGTGCAGAACGCGGCGTTGTACAACGGGAACCTGATGAAGAGGATCGCGACGGGGCAGGGCACGCCGCTCAAGCCCGATGTGCCTGTAGATGTTTTCGTGTTCGCGCTGTTCAACGAGGACATGAAGCCCGGGCCGGCGTCGGAGCGGAATTATGGATTGTTTTACCCCAACGGCACGCCGGTGTACAACCTCGGGTTCGACGGAACGTCCTTCAGCCAGTCGCCGACGTCCACGTTCTCATCTTCTTCCAGGCAGACGAAGGTAACAACTAAGAAAGAAATTACCTACTGTAGTTTAAGACTTCCATCCTACGAAGAAGATGTGACCCTAGAAAGCGCACCAAGCACTTTTCCTAGGTCTTCTTGACAGGAAAGAAATTAATCAACATGACCATGGCTTTCATAACGCCCTAATTAATAAGTTAAAAAATTCTTTTAAAAGAAAACGAAATTTCTCACTAGAAGCTCTTATCCTTTTTCTGCCTTTTTATTCGCTCTTGCAGGTTACAATACTGGTAGCGTTTGTTGTCCTACTTGCTACATTTTTCCTCTGACCGGCCATACTTCAGCACGAGGCAGATTGTGGACATATTCTAACCAACCCAACCCGTGTGCTTACATGGCATAAGAGACAAATGGGAGCAGCCGCACATTATTTAAATTTGAGGTAAGCTACTCTTGTCCAGCAGTTCTTGATATGATTTTCATTTTTTTTTTGTTGTTGAAACATATGTTTCAACTGTTCTTTTCAGGCTCATTAGGTGTAGCCATGAATTTTGAAAACACTTTTCTTTTTTAATGTACCTACAATTCCAAAGCAACTTCAATTTTGTGAAGCTACGACACTACAGAAATAGTTCGAATTTATTAATGTTCCTGGAAGCTACTTCCATCAACTGTATTCAACAGAAAACACATCACCGCAAGCTACACGCGATAGAAAGTGCTTAAGTTATCAGTTATCACCCAATAGCTTGGCTCTTGAGGCTTGACGGGGAAAAAAGAAATCAGTGATGAGATGAGAGTAGTTTGGCATACCTTTGTCAGCCATGATGCTAGGTGGTCGGTCTCACCCTGCCCAGGAAGGCAACATATGCTTGGCCGTTTTAGCCTCTGTCGTGCCATTTGAGGGGTTGTCTCCGTTGCGTATTCTCCAGGGAGGCAGGCCGGTGGTTCATCGGTTCTTGCTCTGCCAATGTCCTGAACCGACCAGCCAAAGAGAGCCACCTGGGCTCGCGTCATCAGGAAGAGCCCAATGAACATTTGCACAAAAAAAACTGGGTTGAGAGCATGACTCCATGTCCACATTCCAAATGCAGCCACTGTTCCCCAAGCCAAAGGAGTCTGTGCCGTATTAGTATATGCTCTATTAACTTGTTCCTCTCGTAGTCGTAGGTCACCTGATATTTGACACACAACTGAATTATTTTGTTAGTGATGTCACTGATCGTTTACTTTCTATGTGTATGCAGGCTAGCAAGATTTTTTTGTACCCATTACAAGTTGATTGGATTGAAGGTTATTGTAATTTTAGGTAGAACTATATCTTGCCAAACAGTCAGGCCGCTGTAAATTTTTTGAAGCATGAGCTATGTTGGAATATAACTTTAGAAGTGGTCAGGACTGCTTATAAAGCAACACGGCGAGCATGTAGCTGAGCTCATAGAATGACTAGTTTGCTTTTGTTCATCCACGCATCACGTTGTTGTTGGCATGTTGTAGAAAAAGTCTGTCAAACTGTTAGCTTTGTGGACTACTAGACTTGGAAAAAAAATACTGTCTTCACCCATATTGTATTAAGAAGGATTTTTTTTTTTACAATAGATCTAAAAAATCCTCTGAACTCCTGCTCATCCTTACGCAAGGGCCGCACATATGAGTGGTGTATCTCGGAAAGTCGGCGCAACAGCCCGACCCGCTATCCTACGTCTGATCGGAGATTTCTCTTTTTTTTGTGTGTGTGTGTGCGCTTTGAGTATGAGTAGGCAAGGTGAATTTTTTTGTGCAATGTCGAGGGATCGAATCAGCCGACGGGTTAGATAGCACTCGGCTGTCTTACCACCGAACTGACGTTTGCTGTTATCTGTATGGACGTGTAGTTGCGTTCAGTTGTTATAGCTTGTGAAGCTGATGGTACGATGAAATTAACATTTCGAGAACAGGTAATTGGTCATTCGTGCGTAACAGCAAATTCCGATACTCACGTGTTCCAAATAGATGAATCTCAAATCATTACGAGTCAGGATTAAGGCTGGAATTAATTAACACGGAGCAACAAAACCACAAGAACTAGACGAAAATCAGTGCAACGAAAACGGCTTAAGCACTCGTATGCCAAAGGCGGGGCAAGCAGCGTTGCCGAGCAGGAGGGACATGAGATTCCTCACCGCCGGCGAAAATTTGACGGCGCCAGGCTAGACGATGGTGGCAGAAGTAGACATCGAATTGAATCAGGCCTAGGGTGGTAAATCGCCGATGGGCACAAAGGCCCAACGTGTCTCTGCTGGGCATAATATTGGGCCTTTATTTTGCTGTATTTCGGCCTGTATTTGTCTTCTTTATAACGTCTTATACAGTCCAATACTGCCATACTGGCGACTAGTGACGTATTTTAAACCTCATAAAAGCGTCCGATCATGGATGAATGGCTGTGATCCACCTCTAACGAGTGTAGAGCAAGTCGCAGAAATTCCACCTCCGCGTCTGGACCCACCGTGTCAGGCTCACTCTGCAGCGGCGCCGCGGCTCGCGACGACGACTCGCCCCCCTCGCCTCCTCCGCCGGGCCGTCCCCACCTCGCGGCCATGGCGGTGCGCGCGACGGTATCCCGCTTCCCCGCCGTACCGGACGACCTTGAGGCGTGCGCCCTCCAGTGGGGCGTCTTCGTGACGCCCTTCGCCGCCACCGACGAGCGCGGCCAGCCCCCGGCCACCGGCGCCTTCGGTGACCTGGTCCCGCGCTGCGAAAGCTGCTGGGCCTACTTCAACAGCTACTGCGATCTGGAGCGATGGGGCTGGACCTGCTGTCTCTGCGGCGCGCTCAACGGGTTCGACGACGACACGGCGCGCCGGTTCCAGCGCCCCGACGCGTGCCCTGAGCTCAACTTCTCCTTCGTCGACTTGGAGATCCCAGGTAATCAATACTGTCTGCAGCTGGATCGCCGTGTGATTTTAGAAGGAGTTTGACCCGTGGGCTGAATTCGTGCAGTGGATGATGCGGGAGATGGCGTGCAGGCGCGGCCGGTGTATGTGGCCGCAGTGGATCTCGCATGTAAGTCCCAATTCTTTTGCTTAGTTCATCTTCGGTAATGGAGCTTTATACCTGAATTTCGACCTCTGAAATGGTGGGAAGTTGCTTTTACATGTGAGAATTCTGATGATCAGGTCTTGTTTTCGAGAGTTCTCCTAGATCAGAAAGTGACATTGGTTTCAGAAGAAATGGAATAGAAAACTATGAACTTATATATTTCAATTCACAGTTCCGTTTTTTATTTAACGACAATGAAAAAGATAGAAAATAGTTGTTTCCTGTGAGAGTCGTATGGGTGCTAGATTGAATTCCCAGCACATCTTGATCAAACCATTTTTCCCCCGCATCTACTCTATATGGCTTGTGTTATGTGCTGTATTAGTATTTACTAATCTGGGAGTTGATCGTTTCCCTGTCTGAATGTCTTTAGGTTCTGAAGAGTTCCTGGAACTCATCAAGAGTGCGCTTCTGGCGGCCTTAGAAGGTTTGAATTCTAAACATTTTGAATTTCCTGAATTTTGGGTTCTGTCAGTAATTTTCTTAGATAATCCACTTTGACTGTTTCTCATTTCGGCTTTCAACGTGCGCCAGCTCTTATTCCGGACTCCCTATTTGGGCTTATGACATTCAGCCACAAGATTGGGTTGTATGATCTCCAAGGTCCGATTCCGGTCGTGAAAAATGTTTTTGTGCCTCCGGACTTAGAAGAAGATGGTCTGCCTGTTCCCCTTGAAGATGCAATGCCCCTGCTCTCGTTTTTAGCCCCAGTATGTTACAAACCAACTATCTCAAATATAACTTGATTGTGATAACCTAAACTTGTTGCGTAATGGTAACATGATTTATGAGCAGGTTGACACATGCAAGGATCGAATTGCTGCTGCCCTGGAAACACTGCGACCTACTTCTTCATGGGAGAGAGGTGCTGCCTCTGGACAGGAAGAGGATACAGTTTTGCTTGGGGGGCGAGGTTTTGGAACTGCCATGACTGCTTTAATTGACTACCTAAGTTCAGAATATGGTTCCACTTTTGCTTTGGGTAGGTCAACATGCTTCTGGTATATGCAAGTTTTGTTGAAAGAATTTGCTTCAATCAATCAATTATTTTATAAGATGTTGTGTTCTTGTATACAATTAGTTCTAGTGCCTAGTATTCTTATGCCTAATTTGTATTTTTTTCTCCTGATCAAATTATGAGCAGCTCGGGTATTTGCTTTTCTGTCTGGTGCTCCTGATTATGGAGTTGGTCAGCTAGACACCAGGAGATATGGGGAGCAGTATGCTAGTAAAGGGGTAGATGCTGACCTCGCACTGCTCCCTGAACAGATACCTTTCTACAGAGACCTAGTAAGCTTGACTTAAAGGTTGCAAATTTCTCGACTGTTTCTGTCATATGTTGACCTTATTGAAAACTTGTAACAGGCAGCTGTTGCCGTTCAAGGAGGGGTATGCATTGGCCTATTTGCTGTAACTGATGAGTATACTGATTTGGCTTCACTGAAGTTCTTATGTATTGAAAGTGGTGGATCGTTATTTCTCTATGCAAATACGGATGATTCAACGCTTCCCCAGGACATGTATGCTTGATTGAATAAATACTTTACTTGTATTATATTCTTATAAAATTTCAACTGTGAATTTCCTAAAAAAATATGAATGGTCTTTTCGTCATTTCTTTATAATTCTGTTGACAGATACCGCTTGCTGAGCCGACCATATGCATTTGGATGCGTTCTAAGACTGAGAACATCTTCAGATTTTGAACCAGGCAATTCTGTAAGCAGTCAAGCTATTTGTTCTTGCTTTAACTGTATTATTATACTTTGAGCCAATTTATAATGCATCCATTCTTGCAGTATGGGCATTTCTTTCCTGACCCTCAGTATGAAAATGTGCAACACATCATCTGCTGTGATTCATTTGCTACTTATGCATATGATTTTGATTTCGCCCATAATGATGGCTTCTCCAGGTATTTTGTACAACATAACCCTATGATTGATTACTTGCTATTCAGTGATGCCATGTTGCTGAAACATGTTGAATCCTAACCCCAAATGGCCAAAAAAAAAAACAAAAAAAAACTAAGCACATGGAATGTATGATTTGCAAACACCTTTAGTGATTTACTTATATTTGTGTCCTAGTGTTCTACCTCCTATGTTAATCATAAAGTTCTTGGAAAGTTTTTAACACGAGCCCACCTCTGTGTGTGTATTTGGGGGGGGGGGGGGGGGGCAAAGTTTCCTTCATGCAGTTAGTCCTCTGGTTTGCTCCAGTGCCACTCTTCATATTCCGAGCTTAGCTCTAGTGTTGCATCATAGCTGTATTCCTTTAGGAAAATCTTCCACATAATAGCGTGTCTTTGTAAAAAATCAACTGTAACTTTCTGTTTTCCACACATGGTTATCTATAGATTACTAGAGTGAGCTGATTCTTTTCAACAAAATATCAACACATAAAAGCATTACAATATGAAGAAGCTTTTGTTCTTTCTGGATGCTATTAACTTGATGAGTATTTGTGATACTCATCAGTGATTGTTGAATGACACAATTTAAATTTACAGGCACACAGATCCCGCTGTTATACAAATCGCTTTTCAATACAGTGTTGTTGAACCTGTCGAGGAGACATCAGGCAATGAGAAACAATCATCCGCAAGGTAAGCAGCAGACAGGAAACTACTTTGTGATTTTTAACTAACTTTCTGCATGCCTTTCACATATAATGTCAGTGTCCATGTTCAGCAGACAAGATTGTATTCCTATCACTTGTAGTATACCTCTTGACCCAACTAATATTCATGCTTTGTTTCTATTGACTTTCTTGGGTTTGGCCTTGTGCTATCAGATATCAACATCTCTGTTCTAATTTTTTTATGGGAATGGGAATCATCAATTCATCATCCCTGCTTGATCAAACTAATTATCATGTTTGCAATAAAAGGGAAAATACATCAAATTAGCATTCTAAAATCTGATGCTGCTCTTCCATTTTTATTCTGTCGGTATTGTTTTTGTGGCCTATTCATATGTTTGGCCTTGGAGCTGATTTTCTTCTTATAATATTAATCATCGGCAGCTATAAGTTTTGTTTAAAGAGGCGGTTGAGAATAAGAACATTGCAATACCGACCTGCTAGGAATATGAGTGAAATCTATGACAGTGTGGATCCAGAGGTTGTACTGCATATCCTTGTTCACAAGGTAAACTATTTTCTTTAATGTTTTTTAAATTATATATGTTACATCCTCTTGAATTGTTCAATGGTAAATATCTGTGTGCAACAAATGATTTGATATGATTAATAGCAAACATTGTCACCAGGTTATTTTAGAATCTTTGGACAAAGGGGTTAGAGAAGGCAGACATCAGGTGCATGCTTGGCTAGCTCTCCTTGCAGCCCGGTATAACCAGGCTATGAGTGATACAGGCAATCCAGTGTCTAGCATTGATATTGACTTCTCACAATGCCCTCAGTTGCAAATGTTACCTCAGCTTGTGTTTGCATTATTGAGAAATCCTCTTCTTCGTTTACATGAAGAAGGTGTTCACCCAGATTACAGGATATATTTACAATGCCTTTTCAGGTGCGTACTTTGTAAAATGTTATGTGGTGTTTTTCACTCTCTTGCATGCAAGCTTTCCTTTACTAAATGTTATCCCAAAGAGTTTTCGATTATTGTAAGGAAAATTATATGTGTTTGGGTACTAAATGCTAGTATCCCATACAGTTTTTGGTTGTTTAATGGAAATGTTATTTGGTATTCTAATGCCTAAACACATTTCATGTTGTTAGAGTTGATCACTTTGAAATAAAATTTCGTAATATTCCTGCTGCAATGATAGCATGTCCCTTATTATTGATTGATGTGAACAATCATGCTCCGTTCAATTTCATAAACTGACTTTAACTATTTTTGCAGTTCTCTGGATCCATCATCTCTGGCTAAAGCTATATACCCGCTTTTGATTTCATTTTCTTCACCTGACAAGCAAGCATTCCCACGGCACACTTTGAGCCGTGCTGCTCTAATTATGAGTGAGAGCCCAATATTTCTCCTAGACGCATTTACCAACCTTGTTGTTTATTATTCATCGACTGCTGATCCTTCAATTCCATTTCCTCCTCCACATGACTGTAAGTACTTGTTTCACATTTATTATTCTTCAAAAAATTTAATTGTACAGGGTGGAACAAGATTAGGATGATTAGGGAGTCGGTTCTTATAATAATGTGGCTAAAACCCCCCTTTTCACTCATTTTGTATACATATCATGTAGGTCTTTTGAGAACTACAGTAAATAGATTGAAGCAGGACAGGTGCATAACACCGAAGCTGACATTTATCCATGGAGGGAAAGATGATTCAACATTGTTTGAGAGCTATCTTATTGAAGAGCAAGATGTTGATGGTTCGGGCTTTACAACTGGTTCGGGGTTTGTAGCCTTCCGTGAGACCGTCAGGAATGTTGCAGTAGAGATCATCCATGAAGAAAGTGGAAGCTAGCTTCAGATAGGTTTTCCTTCTGGTTCTGCAGCAAATTGTATGGATGGTGCTTCTTTTAACCTTGTGTAGTACAGTTAACGTTACTCAGTCAAAATGAAGTAAAAGAATGTCTCAGAGAAAATAAAGGGGAGTTAAATTGTAGTAGTTGTTTTTGTCAATAGCCCAATGCTTGTAGGCATGATTAGCTGGTACCAGGTTTTATTTTCTTTTCATTTTTTCGATTATACTTATTAGCTCATATATTGAGGTTTATTGTATACACTAGTCAACAGTGGAGGTTGAGCCTTGGTTAGACGGATATCGGGCTGGCTTCAGTCACCCCACTCAGGCGTGAATAAAACAGAAAGCGCCCCTGTTTGCAGCTTATCGTATATTTGTACTTTGCTCTAAGTGGTATACTGAGTGGTATTGTGTTTTTTATCTTTTGAAATTTGGAGAACTTACAATGTGACACCGACACTGACAAATCCACGAAGAACGGCGTTTACTCCTGGCTAGGGATGAAAGTGGATCGGATCGGATAATACTTTCTTCATATTCTACTCCATATTTTTTTATGGATTTGAAACGGAGCGGATAATATGTGGATATGAACACAAATACAGATATCTTCGGATGTCGGAGATGGTACGGATTCGGATCAGAGGTGGATCGGAAGTGAACTTTAAATTATCGGATGATACCTCTTTACATAGAGAAATATATGTTAATTAAAAATTTTCAGAGTATATGTATGATCGTAACAACCACCAAAAAGGACAATCAAAACACACAACCCAATCTTTTAAGTGATTACCCATAACAAATAATAAATATGTGTTCTATATTTAAAAAATCATATAAGTATGAAAAACAAAATAAAATGTCTGAAGTAAACATTAAACATATTCTTATTTAATTTTCTTTGTCGTATGATGACTTCAATACACAATAGGATGTTGAGCGACGTGGTTAAGCCTTATCATCATTATCATTAGACATTATATATTTTAAGCCGATAAAAATATCAAATAATCCTATTATGAGATGCGGATAATTCACTTTAAATTATCGGATTATCCGTATCCATCAGATTTTATTAATACCATAACCTATCCTACATCTTTATGTTATTCGAATCAGATCGGTTTCGAAAATTATCCACATCGCTTTCACCCCTACTCCTAGCACACAACTGCAGTGTATCATCACGGTTCCTTGACAAGAACATCAAAATGGACAAGACCACTTTCAACACTTCATTGCTTCTCTGTTTCCTCACCTCATCCGCTTTAGGTTTCTAGTTGCAAGGCTCAGGTGACAAAATACCGCTACCTATGGGACGGGCCAGTGCATGAGTGCAAGAGCCGATCAAACGACCGATCCGGTCATCATTGATCTCAACCAGAGACTCAGGATGTTAATGCTATAAAGAAAACATGTTTCTTAACTTTTAGTTGATTGAAAGCTTTCAATTAGTGATTTATTTTTTTGAATTTTAATTTTTTATATAATTATTTGTATAATAATTATAAACTATTAGATTTAGATCTAATGGCTTAAAAGTCAGCTGAACTAAAGAAAATGGGATTTCTTCCACTCTGCTGGTACTACACAAACAAAGAATAAATCAGACATTGTTAATTGTCCAAAGTTTATAGATAATTGAAAGATGAGCACAAACGTAGCGTATCCCCAAAAGAAACGTGATAATTGAAAGATGAAAAGGACACTGTCAGGTGCGCCGGCACAATGCTATTAATAATGCCCCTAATCCTGGCGCCATATGACTAAATTCATATCGATCAATGCTGCACTTAGACTCAGACCATCATCGTTGCGGCGACTCCCAGAAGGACAACCTGCCAGGCAAACGGCATGATAGCCACACCATTGCTATGATCCGCAGTTGCTGCAATAGGCGACGGGGCAGGCACCTCCGCTCCTGGAGCTGGCACGATGCCACCTGACGACGGCGTCGGCGCCTCCACACCTGAAGTTGTGCTAGGAGAAATGCCACCCGACGATGGCGCCGGCGCCGGCGCCGGGGTTGAAGAAGGCCCAGTCGGAGCGGCCGGAACGGGAGGAGGGGCGGCGTCGTGTCGGCGGCGCCCGTCGCGCGCCCACTTCAAGTCGTTCGCTATCACGGCCGGCGCGGCGAGCGCAACAATCACGAGTGCCAGGGGCAGGATCGCCAAGAGACCTCTGGACAACATCAAAGCCATTGCAGTGTGGAGCTTTCTGAACGCACGTAGAGCTTGGACACAGGAATGCCGAGGTGAAGAATGCACGATGCTGTCGCCTCTTAATTTATACAAAGATCGCGGCGTGTGAGAATGGCAAGCTTTGATGACGGGCAAGAATATGCAACGGGCGCTATCTATGCAATTTGAGGAGCTTTGATGAGGCGTAACTCCTCGTATCTGAGTATCTGGCTCTGAGCTGCGCGCTAGAGTGCCCGGCGGTCGTCGTGCGCAAGTGCGTGTCACCGCGCGGAAAATTTTCTCACGGGGGCTTGAATATCTTGCACTGGCAATCAGTTGTGCGCTTTATTCTTCGTTCAAAATAATTTTGCAGTATGATTTACATGGAACGGTTCAAGATATTTGTAAACGTGTACTGTAACGCGGTCCCTTGCCTTGAGTCTGAGAGGTGATTGAAGGGAAACACGAAACAATGCTTCAGTTGAAATAAAAGGAATATATATACGTGACAAAAAAAAAGTCTTTGACAGCTGTGGGATTTGAACCCACGCCCTTTCGGACCAGAGCCTAAATCTGGCGCCTTAGACCACTCGGCCAAACTGTCAATTGATGTTTACTCTCGATTATATTTTATATTTAACGTCAACTTGTGTTCCTAATAATATACAGCACTAGTGGGCTTAGTCGCTTAGAGTTGGTAAGTCTCATCAGCTTAGAGCATCAAATTGGTTCGTCGTTGTAAAATGACTTCTTTTATGTATTTTATTCAAAGTCTTATATGGGGAGGTAGTGCTTACCACTTTAGGGGTACCAATTATACATACTAGCATGAAGCAAAAAACGACGTTCCACTGTGTTATGTCGTGTGGCACATAATGGGCAAGGAGAGATATGTGATGGATCAAAACTCCAATAGCATATCTTAAAAACAGTATACCCGTGTACCTATCCATTAGAACAACAAAATTTTTGAAAGGTAGGAAACATATTCTTCCACATTTCACACCTTAATAATCACATATAGAATGATAACATGTAATTAACTCAAGTGAGAATTGTCCATTTTATCTAGATAGATTGTCATTTCTATTGTATTGGAGAATAATTATCATGCTAGTAGGCTTTAATAAGAGCTTTTAAAATAATAAACTATGCATGTATGATTGATCTCAATGGTTATAAACCGACCAAGAGAGTACATTCTATTATTAGTAGCTGTCTTTTACCATGACAGGGACATATGCACCCACCATCTTATTTATATTGTGTACTTTGTATGCGCCCCTCCCATGTGTGCTTCCACACAAGAATTAAGGGACAAAAGTTGAGTATTCTGGACTTGACATTGCTCTCCTTTACTTAAATCTCCTCTAAATTATGACAAAATCTATAGCAGTTGCAAAGCCAACGCTGTCAGTGCCCCTGCTATCTAGTTTCATGCCTCACATGATTAATTATCTATTAACGCCAATAATTAAAAAAACCAACTAAACTATGACAACCAAAGTCACTTATTGAGCCACTATGCAACAATTAATTGTATCTATTTTTTTTAATTTAACAAATAACATCTGCTAAGACTTGATATGAGACATCTGTCTTTGATACTATATTAAGCTACTATGCACTAATTAGTTACATAAAAGAATTTAAACTAATGGAGAAAGAAAGATAATTCCAGGCTCCATGACGCGCGCCTGCTGTGACCGAGCTCCACTTACGACTAGCTAGCAAGCATGCCCTTTTTCCATGCTTTGTCAAGCCTGTGTGAGGGTCAACCGCTTGACGCATCTCGATCGAGCTGCCAGCTGTGTGTTCCCGTGGACGCCGGCAGTCGTCCGCAGCTAGCTTAGCCGTAGTCTCGGGCTCAACACGGGAACAACCGCGCGACCGACGACGAAGTTGTTTAAACAACGATCGATGATACCGTGGAATCGCCCCAATAAAATCAAGCGAATAGACAACAAGGAGCGTCGACTGGGTCGCGCGTGAGCCGATCATCGCTTTTGTCACTTCCTTCACTTCTGGCTAGCACTCTCGATAGATGATGATGCCCATGTCGCCGCAGCACGGCCGGGGATTCGTCCGGACGAACCCGTCCACTTCCTTCTCGCCGGATCTCGGAATGCGTTGAGATCTCGCGCTTTGGCGGCAGCGCGCGGGCGAGACGTCGCGGTCGGGGGGTGAGCTGTTCCCCGGTAACTATGAGCGATGGATGCTCATAGTCATAGGGCGTGCAGGGGTACGACCAGGAAAAAAATGGATGCCTAGATGATGACTGCGTCGCGCGATGATCCAATCGTCCAGCGTGCAGTGGGCGTCGTACGTGTGCGGTCGCGCTGAGTGGGGTGCCATGGAGAGCAAGGGACGGGACGGGGAACTGTGTTCCAGCTCCAGGTGACGGTGACGGCAGGTGATCTTTTTTGTTCTTTTTCAGATTTGCGATATCATGTTGGAGTGTTTTGAAAAGAAAAGAGAACCGACCGGCTGTGGGATAAGCCAACTTCTGCTATTGTTGTGGCCAGCTGGAAGATACTCCAACTTTTTAAATTTTGGTTAGTTATTCTGGATAAGACTTAATTCAGGGCAAGAAAATGTCGTTTTCATCATAAGCAAAAAATAATAATAATAAATTATAGGGCACTGTTAGCTGCCTGATCCTTATTTAATAAGACAAATTAGATCAGAGTAAATTGTATCAATTTAAATTTTTTAAGAGAGTAAATTGAGTCAAGATTTTGTTCGGAGCGTAAACTGAATAAAATAAATTGTTAGAGAGAGAAAAATAGTTTTTTCCAAAAAAAAGACAATCTTAATAATCTTCTAAAAAGCTACAATCTTTCATTGATCTTATCAAACAAAATCACCAACATAAGTCGATTCATATCAGAATTAAGAAGTGCACAAACACATATTGATTCACAAACAAGACAAAAGTTTGATGGACCGAATTATAGCCCTGAGTTTTCCTTCGTGAGAGCTATGAATCAAACACGCCCTGTTATGGAAAACCTCTGCGCCACTTGTGTTTGTTGGGGAAACACCGAAACGGCGAACCTGCGCACGCACTGCTATGGCTCCACGTACTTCGATTTGGACTATCATGTCTGACTCGTTAAACACCAAGAGAAGAAAGATGATAGTATAAACTTGCATTGAAGGGGAAAAGGTAGACATAGTGTATCGCCTTATGCGGTAGCGCGAGGACGGATCACCTTTTATCGCTGACAACTACTTCCAATGATCTACGTTTATTATATCAAAAATTGAAATCGACACAGACAGAGACCTCAGGACGCGTTTCGTCGATCGGGTAAACGAGCTGGCAATCGAAAGTGCTGGGCGCTAAGACCATGGACAAACAACACGTCGCTACCAGCGAAACTGTTTCGTTACGGTGTTTTGTTCTGTGGTGGGTAGACTGCTTGCCTGTCCGGAACCACAAAGAAAAGTCCGTCAGTGAACAATTTAGAATGGTCACTCAGTACCAAGTTGAGATTTTGTTTTCAACCAAGCTGGAGCAAACAAATGCAAACGGGGCCGGGGTACATAACTAAATTAAAATTATACCACCCGGCACAAGAGTTGGGGCGTTTACCTGTAGCGGAATTCAAATGTCTCCCAAGTAGAATTTTTTCAGATTCTAGCAGCTGACTAACTAGAGGCTTTTCTTTTATTGATCTCATTGAACAGTTCATTTCCACATCCACCTTTATTAATTTATCATCCAACATTTCCATTTTCCAAAAACCATTGGAACCCAAGGATTGCGGGAGTTGATTTGCTATGCCCTGCTGTCAACAAGTTGAATACTTGTCTCCATACGTCCATGGAATTAGAGCATTTCCAAGAGAGTTTTATAAACTCTTTCTAAATCAAATTAATTAGGTTTAATCTAAAAAATGATCTCTAATAGTTTTCTAAAACAACTCATAAATTTATTCTCTCCTAAATTTATCTCATTTATAGCTAGAAACAAGAAGAAAGTTAAGGACCCCAATCCTTGTATTTCCAAGAGATTTAATGCCATTGTGGCCCCAAATGTTGACATGACCTAGTCAAAAGTTTTCTTGATCCAATTTTAGAAAGAACTATTGGAGAAGACAAGAAAAAATATTCCTAATAATTTATGGGCTGCTATTAAAAACACTCTTTTAGAGTTCATTTTTTTGGAGCTTTTGGAGATGCTCTTAGTACTTTATTCTTCAGACATTTTACTAGCTTTTCACTAGATCTCTTATGATTAGAAAGTATATCACATATGCAACATGGATCATTGAACATGTCAAGAAAATGGTTATCATTTTTTTTTGTGCCAGATTTTTCTTTCTTTTAAAGACAGTAAAGTAGGCCTCCTATTTTTGAATGGTGAACAGTGATGCTGAATGTTTCACAACAACAATATACAGCAAGCATAGAAAAATTGTTCTTAACAGCATGCCATTATTACATTTATACTGGAGATCCCAAAATTGTGATCCAAATAAAACACAAAAAAGGCTATATATAATATGGGAACAACCAGTTTTTATATAGTTGTGGAAGTATGTCCCCACAAAAATATATATCAAAGTCTGTAAATCTTGCGAAGCTACATTATGTAAGGGATTGGAAATTGTACAACCATATAAATCTCAAACATTACATTAATTTATTTAATAATAAATGAAACGTCTACTAGTATCTGCCACTAGATTCATGTACGGAATTGTTGTAACATATTCTCATTTTGCATAAAAGGTTACTCGCTCTGTCCTGGTTTAGTTATCATCCTAGCAGGGTTTTGGGGTGTCTAGATTCATAGAATATTCAATGAATCTGAAGATGTAGTTTGTCCAAGTTCAGAGATTGTTTAATGAATTTGATAAAAAGTCAGGATGACAAGTAATTTAGGACAGAGGGAGTACCAAGTTTGTTCCTAGGATTTATGGTTTGATTTGCATGGGCTCTGGAATATGTTTATTTTTGGCTTTTAGATTTTCTAAAGGTGTTACCTCTTATAGTCTTGTTGGACCTTTGTTGAATTATGTCATATCAAGTCGTATCTATCTTTATTATGGTGTAGCTCAAAGTCCTAAAGATTCTTACATGATCTAGTGAAGAAAAGCTCTAGAGTTTGTTTCTTACTATTAAGCAGATTGTCCAAGAAAATCATTGCATTAGTGGTGAAGGTTAATTGCATAACTTCTTGAATCGAAATTTCTATTTCTTCACTTAATTCCCCCCCCCCCCCCCCAACACACACACCTGGACGCGTGAAAATACACATCTTAGGAATTTTTTTATATACTTTTCAATTGTCACCAATAGGGACAACAAACTTGAAAATGATTTTGTATCATGTTAGTTTTGCCATGGCATCAATAGTAGAGTTGGATAGTCATGGACTCCAGCATCGCCCATTAGGCGAATCATGATACTATTTTTAGGGCTTGTTTGATGGGGTTATGATTGTTCCAAAAATAGCTTGAGCTTTAGATTATTCTGAAAACAAATTATCAATAATTATCTTGCTTACAACAGCTTATATCCGCATAATCTATTTCCTTATGTCAAATTGTTTGTAAAAATAACTTATCCGGAATGGATTATAGACGGTGGGAAGGGATCCGCCGAGAAGTGGTGAAAAGCTACTACTTGCAACTCATATATTATAAAGCATCGGCCCCACTACCATTAAGCGAGTGCTAGTACTTAAAAAAAAAAAAAACATGTCACTTGGTACAATACGTAGGGTGGCGTTTGGCTGCTTGGTAACAGAGCGTGGGAAAGGGACATGGAAACAAAGAGGTAAAAATCCTAATGGCTCATTATTCAATCGTATTATAAATCTCAAACCTGATCCTAATCACCATCACACTTCATTATCCAAGTGTCACTTAATAATAAGTGTTGTTAAGAACCTTTTACCGTACATGTTTCCCGGCTTTTGGAGCGTTCGTTTGCCATCCGGGGACCGCAAAACAACTCTTGTTGAAATAAGCCTAGTGTTGTAAATGGATGCAAAAATTAATTAACCCAAGATTAGAAGGACGTAGGATCGAGTGTGACCCGGTCCTCCTCCCCAGGTCGAATGCAGTACCGCATCATGCATATGCCCCACTGAGATCTCCACGTCGGGAAAGAAAATTCTTCAGAATCAACTCCGTAAACCTATCACCTTGTCAAACACTCAACAAAATTAACGCGTAATCTCGGCATCTTATATAAACTTACATGTACCATACAAGTGTTCTCACTAGTTCGAGCTCGACGCCTCCACACGACCACGACTCCACAGACCCTAGGAGCATATAACTAACTACTCTGCCGTACCGTACGCCGACGCCCGCCATGGCCGAGCTGCGGCCCCCCGGGTTCCGGTTCTACCCGACGGAGGAGGAGCTGATACGCTTCTACCTCCGGGGCAAGCTCGACGGCCGCCGCCACAGCGACATCGCCCGCGTCATCCCTGTCGCCGACGTCTGCGCCTACGACCCGTGGCAGCTTCCAGGCACGTTGATCGATCGGCGAACAACAATGCACTTCCAAATATATATACTGCCACAGCAGCTGAAGACATTTCAATTCATTTCCAATTCAGTTATTGACACTAACAAACGGTTTATTTAATTTGGTTGATTTTTATCATCGGGGGTGCAGAGGCTCACCCTCGCGCGTGCGCCGGCGGCGAGCCGTGGTTCTACTTCTGCCGTCGGCAGGAGCGCGAGGCGCGTGGCGGGCGGCCGAGCCGGACCACGCCGTCGGGGTACTGGAAGGCGGCGGGCACGCCGGGATGGGTCTACGCCGCCGACGGCCGGCCCATCGCGTCCAGGAAGACCATGGTGTTCTACTGCGGCCGCGCTCCGGGCGGGACCAAGACCGAGTGGAAGATCAACGAGTACAGGGCGGTCGAGGACGATGACGTCGCTGCCCCACCACCCAGCCACGCTCTCCGGGTAATGATGATGATTCCGTCACAGTTGACACTGATAAGAGTCCATACTAGGCGCACGAATTGCCTCGTCGCTTCCTAGTCGTGAGGGAGGCGGCTAGGCAGCTACCTGCGGTCCTGATCGTGCATTATTGTTTATGCTTTCTTAATTTTCGTTATTGTTTTTTTCTGCAGACTAGGAGCGAGTTCAGCCTGTGCCGGCTGTACAAAAAATCCGGCTGCCCGCGGCAGTTCGACCGCCGGCCCAGCGCAGCAGCAGCAGTAGCCATGACCGGCGGCGGCCGCCAGAACCCGGCGGTGGCATCGTGCTCGACTACCGCGCTAGCTAACGTGGAGGAGACGGCTAATAAGAAGAGGAAAAGGTCTCAGCAAAACGACGACACGACTTCCAGCGACGGAGACGGCGGGCGCGGCCACTGTAGGCAGCAGCTGCTGGCACACCAAGGCGCCACAGATGGGTTTGCCGACGGCGCGGATGACTGCTGGGCACAATTCTTGGAGTCGTTTCCAAGTTTTGATGCTGCAAACTCGTTCCCATGACAACGGATCGTGCTAATAAGAACAGTGTGCTCCACCTCTTCTGCCGTTTTTTTTGTTATGTTTCTCCGATAACATATTTTTTACAATTTTTTTCGCCTATACAG
Source organism: Eleusine coracana subsp. coracana (assembly GCA_032690845.1). Lineage (NCBI taxonomy): Eukaryota > Viridiplantae > Streptophyta > Magnoliopsida > Poales > Poaceae > Eleusine > Eleusine coracana. The sequence continues at coordinate 6,312,990 of CM064426.1, forward strand.
GCAAATACTCTTCTATAGGTGATTAATTTTAGAAGAATCTTTGACGTGGTATTACACGTTAACAGGCACAAATTCTGTAGTCTTTACCAAAACTGAAGAGATGAGACTTCTGAGGTTGACTAGTGAAGTCTTCGTGAACTTTTCTCCTTCAAGGCAATGCAATTTGTAATTTGTTATAATCAGAAGGCATGCACAAGCAGAATCCTTTTTCTTATTTTTGTACGTGTTCCTTTTTTCCTCCGATCCGGTCTTGAGTGCTGGTTGCAGCGATCGTGACATCTAATTATGTTGCGTCGTCGGACCATACGTGCACCGGATCGGTTGTCACAATCTGGGGGAATCATTTCTCGAATTGACTATCCGTTGAACTTCGTGTGTAGAACGAAAGCAAATACAGTCCCGTCGGCTTCATGTATGCTGGCACGCAGTCATGCTGACAAGCATAAAGTGTTCTGGTGATTGAGAAAAATAAAACTCTTTCAGTACAAAACGTGTTATCACCACTGAGAAAAAAAAAAGGGGCAAAAATTATATTGGAGATTGGGAAATTCAACCCCCAACCTCTTCCGATGCCACCTGAAATGTTCTACCAATTGAAGAAGATCCCCAATTTTGCTTTAATAGAATAATTTGCTGAAATTTTCAAATTTACTGTCCAATGAAGTTTATGTGCAAAAGGAATGCAAGCATGGCACCTTTGAAAGGGGAAAAAATATTACCGGAGATATGAGTATAGTGGCCAAGGTAGAACGAAGTTTTAGGTGGTGCACAACATGGTCTAAGACGTATTACCCCTTTGGTTAGCTATCAGAAAAATCCACAGCCAAAAAATATTACCCCTTTTGTTAGCTGTCAGAAAAAGACACAGTCAAAAGTAGCTTTTGACTAGTTTATTTCTAAAAGCAGGTTAGGAGGTGTTTTTTTTAGTTTTGGTTTCTACAAGTTTAAAGAAATTATCCTCATACATATATACATATATATAGAAATATTATATATAATATATATGTATTATTTACAATATTCATATATATAGATAAATATTTTAAATAATATATATATATATATACTAGAAAATATTTTCAATCATTTTTTAAAATTAAAATCTTTTTGAATTTGTAAAAACTTTTTGAATGTTTAAATAACTTTTTAAATTTTTAGAAAACTATAAAATCTTAGAAAACTTTTTAAGTTTAGAAAATATGTAGTAGAATGAAAATTTTAAACTAATTAAGATGGAGCTTTTAAATTTCATGTAAATTTGAATGAATAACACATTATTTTACAGTTATCAGCTTACAGTCATTTTTTCACAGTCGTTTTCACCAAACGGCTTTCAGCTTTTTCATAACTCATATCTCACAGCAGCTTTTTTCACAGCCCATAACAACTTTTTTCACAGCCGCAGCCAAACCAAACACACCCTAAATCTTCATTTCTAACCTGATATATGTGGTCAAAATGCACTGATTAGCACTAATCTTCATCTCTAGCTTGGTGCCTGTGCACCAAGGAGGGAGGCACCACCTAACTTCGCCATGCGATGTGAGGAATCAAAACCCGAATCTTTTAGGAATACACCTGATGTGATCCATTGAACTACATCCCCAATTAAATACAATTTGTTGCTATTAAAATTGATTATTAGTTAGATGAATGCAAGTAAACATATTTTATTGGAGATGCAAGAAATCTAATATAACTTGTTGTCATTAAATTGACTATAAGTTGGATGAATGCAAATAAATAAAAACATTTTAAGTGGAGATGCGAGGATTTGAACCCTGTGCACCAAGGAGGGAGGCACCACCTAACTTCGCCATGCGATGTGAGGAATCAAAACCAGGATCTTTTAGGAATACACCTGATGTGACCCATTGAACTACATTCCCAATTAAAAATAATTTGTTGTTATTAAAATTGACTATTAGTTAGACGAATACAAGTAAACATATTTTATTGGAGATGCAAGGAATCTAATATAACTTGTTGTCATTAAATTGACTATAAGTTGGATGAATGCAAATAAATAAAAACATTTTAAGTGGAGATGCGAGGATTTGAACCCTGTGCACCAAGGAGGGAGGCACCACCTAACTTCGCCATGCGATGTAAGGAATCAAAACTCGTATCTGTTAGGAATACACCTGATGTGACTCATTGAACTACATCCCTGATTAAAAATAATTTGTTGTTATTAAAAGTGACTATTAGTTAGACGAATGCAAGTAAACATGTTTTATTGGAGATGCAAGGAATCTAATATAACTTGTTGTCATTAAATTGACTATAAGTTGGATGAATACAAATAAATAAAAATATTTTAAGTGGAGATGCGAGGATTTGAACCCCGGACCGCTTAGGAAGCCACCTGAAGTGCTCTACCAATTGAGCTACATCCCCACCATTATATTTTGATATAATTTATTATAATTCAATTTTCTATTATAGTTGGATGATTGTAAATAATAAAATGAGTAAAATACACCAACAGTCCTTAAACTTCTTTTGCAGTGTCATCTAGATCCATAAAATTGTAAATTGAATATGTACATCCATAAATTTATCCCGGAGTGTCATCTACGCCCATCAAGGACCGTTGGTGTATTTTACTCTAAAAATATTTTATTGGAGACATAGAAAATTTAACCTCGAAACCTCTCAGCCTGAAGCGTTCAACCAATTGAATTGCATCCACAATTTTGTATTATTTAATTCTTTGCTATTTATTTTCTGTTTCACATTAGCATAAAGTTATAATGCAACCATTATACGTTGCCTCTGGTGTATTCCAGTTAATTAGGTCAGACTACAGCCAGGTGATTAGGGCAAAATAAAGCGCAAGGTCATTGAAAAATAGATGACAGCCGCCTGCCACGGGAAGATTGTAGAAATTTGTCTACCGACTTTCAGCATATCAACATGGATGAAATTCTGACTATAGGAGAAAAATTGACTGCAATTGCGCCACGGTTATCAAAACAATGAACATGTTTTCTTTGAGTGGTGGATAGGGATTTATACATCAGTAATAGCAACGTGTAAACTCAGGAATACACGAAGTAATTAAGCCTAGCAAGACATAATCAACAAAAACCAATAGTAGAAGCTTAGATTTCTATCGTGGTAGCGGCAGATCTAAAAGAACAAAAGCTTTGGATCGTGCACGATCTGCTCGTGGAGCTGGATCAGTTGGGCTCTTAAGTTGTTGGCTCCGGGCCTCGTTGGGCCGTCCGTGATGCCAGTTCCCTACTCGTGCAGCCCAGCAACAACCATGTGTGTTGCGACACGTACACGGCGAGCAGGCACCGATACTGAGAATCCAGGAGCAATAACAATACCAGCCAGGCTCCGTGTCTCTGTCAAGGAATCTGATCTAGCTAGAGTGCCCACGGGTGACGAACGGAATCTGCTTTACAAAGCCCGAACCACACCTTCCCTCGATCTTCCTAATCCACATGTACTCAACATTGTTTTCTGTCACGTACAGTACAGCGTGAGGTTTCGTACACAGGTTTCAGAGCACCCAGCTTTCTTTTTCCTCTTTGCGGCGAGGAATCAGAGTATCAAGCTTGAATTGTGTGAAGGATAAGCTTTGCAACAAGGCATCGAGAAAGACGAGGCGCGCTGATGCGAAAAGCTTGGCGCGTCCAGTCACGCCCGCCAAGCCAGCCCCTGCCGCCGGCGCCCGGAACCGATGCTCTCGTCGGTTGGGTCAAAGGGAGCATGTGGCCGATGGGAGCACGAGTTATTCCTTATTCGGCAGATCAGGAAAAAGGGGTGATTTTTTATCCGTGAAGGGAAGCTGGCATGCATGGCTGCCAAGACCAAGACGGACGGCCGGCATCCCCCCATTCCTGACACTGCACAATGCCACTATTGTCTCCGGTCACTTTCACCTCGATATGCATGGCTTCTTTTGGCCAAGACAGATCCGATCTCCAATCTCTGACGTGAAGTGATCGATCGATCCTCTGCCTGCGATCCTGACGGATCTCGCTCGAAGCCTGCGATCCTGGGTCCGGACCAGCACCGTATCGCGCGTACCAGCTGAAACGAAAGAGAAAAGGAATAACACTTCCGGAACAAGTGGCTGCAGCTGCGGCTTCGTCAGCACCGGCCGTCGAGGAGCCCAAGAGCAAAAAAAGCCTCGTCGCCGGCCATTGCCCATTGGCCAAGGGTCACCACCGCGGGCACGCGTCGGCGTAGGCCCAGCCCCGACGCCGGATCGGATAAGCTAAATTAGTGCGGCGTATCGAACGAATGTGCGTGTGCCGACTTCCGTGGATCGTCATTAAAGGGAAGGGTCGGGGTCCAAAAGCTTGCGCACGAGCCATGAGAGATGATGACGGGATTTATACGCTTAAAATAACAAAAAAAAGGGCCTCCAAGAAAGATTTTCTTGGTTATTTAACTAACCGATCGAAGTGGTTGTTGGGTCCTAGCAGGCAGGTGCGTAATCCGGCTGATTAGCGTGACAGTGACACGGTACAGAAAGCTCTGATAAAATAGTGGGCTGCGATCTTATCCGAGAGGCTCCGGGGTCTTGGCCCACCCTGAGGCCCACGGCCGCCGTCCGGGATCCAACGGGGCGGGCGGGCCCAGGCGCTCGCGTCAGCAAAGAACCCAAACGTGGGCGGCGTGTGCGCCGGCCGCGCACTGCCTTTCTCGCGCACGTGTTCTTTCTCTTTTCTTTTCCCTTGCATTAGCATCCGGATTGAGAACGCTCTAGAGAGCATGGCAATCAGATCAAGAACAACTAAAGAAACGGAGAATTACTAAAAAAAAACACACTAAAAACGGAGAAATGTTTAATTACCGGAGCACAAAGACGAGTTATGATCCTTGGTCGGGTTCGTGTAAGAGAGGTGCTCCATCATCAATCTTTTGGCTGTTAAATTATTTTTAATGGGTCTTTTATTTATATTTAATTAGGTGTCACATCAAGAAAAAAAGTGATATGACCACATTTAATATGAAAGAGAGGAAAATCCTTTCATCCTAGTGAAAAGTCGTTGCACTTTTTTCAAGTCAATGAAAGGCTAATAAAATATGCATTGAGGACTATTTCTTTCATTCTTTAAATGGTTACACAATTTATATAGCTCATTTAATGACACATCATACAACAATTTAATGTTCAACAATCATATAAAATTGTGAAATAAAAAGAGGCATTGAGAGAGACCTTTTTATTCTCCTGTAAAAAACTAAAAAGTTGATGTGACAGTCTTGATAACAGTGAAATGAAAGTCCCTATTAAGAATGGCTTTACAGCATGTTATTGTTATCGCTCATCCTTGGTCGGTTTCGTGTAAGAAAGGTGTTAAGGAGCGTTTGGTTTTTTTTCTGTTTTTTTTTTTTTTGCTTTGGGTTTAAAAAAAACAAAAACCCAACCAAAAGGATTGGCTTTGAATAAAAGTCACAATCTAAATCAGTTTTTATCTAGTTCAATTCTGAAAGTAAGATTAGGAGGTGTTTTTCTAATTTAGTGTTTGGTTTATCTAGTTCTTAAGTTTGAAAAAAGAATATCCACTACCGCTAGTTATGTTAACCAATTTATTTTATTTTTCTTTCCACCTAACTCCTCTGTGATCTGCTCCTTCTATGCCATCATGACCTGCTCCCCCTTCTTGTGGACGCCGCTCCTCCTCCTCCCTTGACCGCCGACACCCCTTCTCCACCCCTAACGACGTGACGTCACTCTTCCTCTATCCTAGGTGGCCGGCACCCCTCCTCCTCCTCCACCTCTCCAGGCTAGGGCTCTTCCTCCCCACCGTGGCACCCCACCAATGCTCTTATCGATTTGTGCGTTGGGAAGAAGGAGATGATGCTAACAAGTGGGGGCTGCTTGTCGGTGAGAGAGGGAGAGAGTTAAGTGACGTGATCTGTGAATGATATATAAGATTCGCTAGTCAGTTTCCAAAAATCCACAGAAGTTTCATCAAACAACTTTTAGCTTATTTATAGGTCATAACTCACAACAGATTTTTGATAGTCATAACTCAACCAAACACACCCTAACTATCAACAGTCTTATAATAAAAAATAGTTTTATTGAATATGTATCAAGTTGTATCAAGCGTTAGATGAATTGAACGTGTTATGAAGCTATTCTTTCTAGCCACTCTAAGCATCATCAATCAACAACTTAAATACTATTCATGTGTAGTAACATTGAGTACACTCGTAGTATGTATTTCACGTACCCATCTTCAGCGGTGGCCATGCCATGGGATTTGTTTGAAGCATCTTGTAGCACTGCTTTACCATTTACGAAGTTTTAAGACTCGAAAGTACTTCGAGTGATTAAGAAAAGTACTCGTCAACTTAGTTTGTTTCACCCAAGTACCGGCCATTTTTGTTGTAAAAAAAAAAAAGTACCGCTCCATTACCATCTCTTTTGGTCGTGGAGGGCCGATCTTGGTAGGCTTGCTTGTGCTTTGTCGTCAGCAAGGATGGTCGTGCGGGCCGCGCGGGGAATCTACACCAACGGATGGAGAAAGAGATGAGAGAGAGCGCGAGGAAAAGTCGCGAGGCCAGCGGCGAATCCAATCCGTTTGAGATGGCACTGTTGGTTTTGCTGCGGCGCGGAGGCCGGCGCCAGCCGAATCGCCAGCCACCACTCCAAAAAAAAAGGTCGCGACAAGGCACCTACGACTGGCCCGCACCGCGCCACGACAAAGGCTTTCTCTCCCATTGTTGCCTCACCTCTCCTTTCCTTTCCCCCGCAGGTCCCGTCACTGCCACAGGGCCAAGGACGGACGGGCAGTCGCATCGCCGACCCGGCAGCAGTGCTCCGGAACGTGCTCAAATTCCAGTCTCTCTTTTATGTTCTGTAATTGGAAAACTGCGGCGGCTGAGACATGGAAGCAAAATACTGCCGCCGCGCCGCCAACCGAAGTACTACACTCTTTGCAGCTGGCAAAGTACACTAGTACTGTAGGACAGTAGGAGTATACTAACTGCAAACGGTACCACGCAAGAGAAATTTGAGGGAAGACTGACTTATGAATCACGCAACTACGCAAGCGGGACAGGACCTCCATTTTTTCAATGCATGGCACCTCTCTCTTTTGCTACGGAATGTATGCCACACCTGATATGCCATGGAGCTTAGCCTTGTGCCATTTCATGTTGAAGTCGAGACTTTTTTATTTCCTCTATCTAAAAAAAAAGGTAAATAAACTAATATTGTTCCTGAGACGATAAAATTTTGCCAGTTATGTTCTCCTGCTAACGTCACGCTAATCTTATTACTCCCTTGCTGCTTTCTAGGCCACAACCTTTATGCTTCTGCTCATCTATACACGCACAAAAGTGCACAAAGAGAAAATAGCCACGGATGGAAGAGAAAGCATGTGTGTGACGCCAGTCAGTGCCTCTCGCCTGATCTCTCCTCGTTCAGGTCTTTCTAGCCTGCAGTCTCGAGTGGCTTTCACCTCGGCTCCTAAGCATGATGCATCATTATCCACAACAAAAGTGGTCAAGTAAAAGGACCTGATGACCCGTGGTCTGAACACATTCGTCGTCTCCTCGCTCGCGCATATAATCTTACCCGAGATGCGACGACTGATGACGCCAGTCCCAGTGTATCCCTCATCTGCTTCTCCTTGAATTGAGTGGCCTATCAACTCCCGTAGATAGCATAGCATGATGCATCATTATCCACAACGACGAAGGCGCAATCAGGCTCAGGTTAACTAGCGCGAAGCTAGCAAAATTTTACATTATCCTTCCCGGCCCCCCTGGACTGAACCCCTGCTCTGGCCGGCTTGATTTTACAGTCAGCACCGGATTCACGTAAGCCACGAAAGCGACAAGTGACGCTCGAGCTGCACTACACCTCTGCTTCAACTACCTGATGGGAGCAGAGGCAGACAGCGCGAAACGGATAAACACGAGCACAGTGGAAAGAAGACCGTGTGATGCGAAAATGGCGCCAAATCTCCTTCCAATCTGATGGGAGGACGCACTGCTAGGGCCCGCAGGCCGCGGGAGGTGGCGGGCCCGTCGTCCCCGGCCGCCGATCCACACTGACGCCGCCGCCGTGGTGTGATGTGACGCGCGATCGATCACTCGCTTCATTCATGGTGGGCCACATGTGTACGTTGTCTCGACGCGGACCACGGTGAGGACCCTCCGTTTCGTGGTGTGGGTGGCGTTTCATCGGCTTGTTGGATCTGGGCGAGAAAACGACCGAGATTAGCCGGCGGATAGCGCATCCGATCGATGTTGATCAGCGCGGCGCGGCGCTCGATCCATCCAGAGATTGTTCGAATGAGAGCTGGCGCCTGCCTGCCTTTTGGGGCCTGTTTGTGATGTACTACTTCCCGCGTCGTCGAATCTACAGACTCTCTCTCCCGTTCAGGGGGTACTAGCTGATTTTACGGGTCGGTCGGTCGCGGGAATCTATACTAAATTTGGTTTTTTTTTTCTTGCGAGGAAAATCTATAGTACTAAATTTGAGAATCGTTAAAAGTGCGGCACCAGATTTGAATCCCCGGTGCGGTTTTTGCAGATAGGTTTGGCGGGGACAGAGTGTCATTCTCCAACACGGAATAAACAGAGCACGCGCGGATCAGGATGCATTCCCGCAGCTGCCCTGTTTTCTGAAAACCAAGACACGACGTTTGCTATCACGATAGATCGTGATAGATTTGTTGAACATCAGCAACATTGTAAATCATCATCGTCCTTTTGTGGATGCACCAAATCAAAGTATCAACTGCACGCGTATATTTGCCTTGCTAGTATGATGGATGACTCTGAGAACAGAGTAACCACAGTTTGTTTTTTTCTGGTATGTGATCTGCATCAACCTAACGATTAAATCACATCAGCAACATATGAGCGGTCACTCAAACTCAAACCACATGCCAAATCGACCACTCACTCACTCTACTGTGCATGAACCAAAAGGGGAAACTCAACAACCCAACTGAAGTATGAAGTAACCAAACCATACACTGAATCTCATTTTATCCTCGGAAGCACGACGCGAGGTTTCAAGCTCTGCATTTACAGATAAATTTGGGTAGTTGGCGGGACAGGGAATAAACAGAGAATGCATGCATTCCCTGGTGCCGCGGATCAGGACGCATCCCCGCAGCTGCAGTGTTTCTGAAAGCCATGTCAGAGATCAACTGAGCGTAGCAACATCGCAAATCATCGTCCTTTTGCGGGATGCGCAATCGAAGTATCAGCACTGAATACTGTAGTAACCCGGGTTTTTTTTTCCCGTATGTAAATTGTAATCAGTTATTATCAGATGGATTTAGCGAACAGTTAAATAAAATCAACAGCATATGAGCAGTAGCCGAGGGTCAAACGTTCAGTCCATTGTGGCACTGGTACAGTGCATGAACCAAGAGAGGAAACTCAGCAACCCAACTGAAGTAGTAACCAAACACAAACTCCATCCAGATTCCTCCTCCCTAGTTCCTACTAGCTCCTACCCACCTTTTACACAGTGCTATCCCATCAGCAAGAAAGTGACCCGTCTTCCACCTCCTGAACGGTGAACCCCTCATCACTAATCTGCTGGTTGTTCACGAGTGATTCCCCTTCCCCTGCCTTCACCTTTATTCTAAGCCAGCGGTTAATGAGTGCACTTAACCACCATGGTGGATGAGCCCCAGGCCACGCGTAAACTTATCCGGTGCCACGCCGCGCCACGGCCCTCTCACGCTCAAAACGTGTTGGCGCGCACACAGGATCTTCCCCCGACCCGACCCGAGCCGACCCGGCCGCTCAAAATCTATAAAAGGCGCCCATCGCCTCGGTTCTGTGCCAGCCAACATCCAACAACCTCCTCCAAAGCGCGATCGCAAGCGTCACCCTCTCTGCCAAAAACAATCATCATCATCTCTAGTCTAGTCATCAGCAGCAGGGTTGCGGCAACAATGGCCTACTACTACGGCTTGGGCGGGCAGTCGTCGTCGTCTTCGTGGGCGGCGGCGGCGCCGGGCTACGGCCGCGGGACGATGGCGGCGGTGGCGCAGCACCAGCCGGCGCCGATGATGACGATGGCGAGCAGCAGGCCGTGGAGCAAGGCGGAGGACAAGGTGTTCGAGAGCGCGCTGGTGACGTTCCCGGAGCAGGTGCCGAACCGGTGGGCGCTCGTGGCGTCGCGGCTGCCCGGCCGCACGCCGCAGGAGGCCTGGGACCACTACCAGGCGCTCATCGCCGACGTCGACCTCATCGAGCGCGGCATGGTCGAGGTCCCCGACGCCTGGGACGACGAGGGCCGCGCCGCCGCCGGAGCTGGACGCGGGCGCGCCGGGGACGAGCGCCGCCGCGGCGTGCCGTGGACGGAGGAGGAGCACAGGTACGCGCACGCGGGCCACTAGCGCCGTCGCAATCGCAACAACTTCTCTCTCTGTTTTTTTTTTGTCCCTTTCGGTTTCGCCCCGCGTTTCGTTATTCGACGCGCGTTCTCCGAGGTCCCAGATACTTCGGAGGATCTTTCCACGCCGGACTATTTTCCATGGCCCCACACACACCTTGAGCTTCACACGCCGGGCGGGCCCCTTTTCTGCGAAAAAAAAAAATCTCACCGTATTCGTTCGCGCAGGCTGTTTCTGGAGGGGCTGGAGAAGTACGGGCGCGGCGACTGGAGGAACATCTCGCGGTGGTCGGTGAAGACGAGGACGCCGACGCAGGTGGCCAGCCACGCGCAGAAGTACTTCATCCGCCAGGCAAACGCCGCCACCCGCGGGGACACCAAGCGCAAGAGCATCCATGACATTACCACCCCGTGAACTCAGGGGAGCATGCATGGAAGATCCAACCTCAGAGCTCTGTCTCTGCTGTCTGCAAATCCTGCATTCACCCCGTAGATCAGAACCTCTGTGAGACGGAAAAGAAACGGCCGTCCCTGTGGTTGTAGAAATAAAAGGAATGTAGCTTGGTTGGAATCTGGCATCAGAACTTGTGTTATTATTATTATAGTAGTTATTATATATGCTGGAATAAACTGTTCTTCTGGGTCTGGAAGAATTTGGACATGTCAATGCACAAAATTTTCCAAGTTACTGTATCTGGCCTGGTGGTTTTTTTACCCCTGTTGTTCGTTGGTTTTTATCATGATCTCTCTAGCTAATATATCTCATATTACTATAGTTGATAGTGTGGCAAATCATAAGCTCATAGCCCACATTTTAGATAGCACACGATTAAAATATAATTAAAACCCGTTGCTTGAATCGATGATGAAGACCATCAAATCAGCCATGTGTAAGGAGTTGAGCAATGCTGTCAAGAGGCAATGCCTCTAGATTATCATATGGGCATGATTGTTATTTTTTTTTACATCAACTATGTGATAAAAAGTTCTAGTTTCATGCAAAGGAATCACTCGTCCTTATCATCAACCGACCACCTAATTTGGCACGTCACATGATCATAATCAGTTCTTAACTTGTGAGGTACAATGTACATACCTTGACAACATGTCCTTCATAGTATGCCACGCGATCCCTCGTCAGATTACTACCTACCAGATACAAACAACCTAATTTGGTGCGCTGCATGGTCAGAGCTAGACTTGCAAGAGTAGACTATTTATGCCGGTTACGGCATGCGATTTAGAATACGACAAGCGATCACTTGTCAGATATTGATACTAGATAGCGGTCACCCAATTTGGCGTACTCTCAATGACATCCCAAATTATGTCAGCGTACTGACGATCTAATAAGAAAATGACATAAATTCATGTGGTTGCTCCTTTTGGCATTACACATAGATTGTAACTTTGGATAAATTTGGATGAAGATTGTAAGTTTTGATTATTTGCACAATTCTCTCAAGTTTTCATGCCTACAAGCTATGTATCACCATGTCATCATCTGTATCCATGTTAAGGAATAAGGTATTCACAGATCTTGGGTGTCTTTCTGGACTATTACCAAAAAGATTTGTAATGATATCTTCAAAATCCACGCAATGTACATAGGGCCAATGGGCGAAAAGGCACCACTACAAGGCCGGATGGTGAACCATAAAAATAAAATCAAAGCTTGTTATCAAAAATCGATTTTTAATGACAGACGCTTACTTATGTGATTCACGCAAATATGTTGCAGTACAATTTTAACTAACAGTGAACCAGGACCGGATTTTTTAAAAAAAACTTGAACAAGGACCTGAGTTGGCCTCGAGGTGCCAGAATCCAACAACAGAGGTCCCAAAAGAGAGAATATTTGGACAACAGATATTTCTTACTGGGCCTAAACCTAATGGGCCAGCCTTGTTTTGCAGCCCGCGTGATGATCAGGTATAAGCTTTAGCAAGATAATTCCGAGGACCTGGTTCTCAAAAAAAAAAAAAAAAGATAATTCCGAGGACCTGAGCAGGCAGCACAGCAGCAAGGCGCGCAACCTCCTGGGCGCGGAACGGCCCTGCTAGGACAGCAGTACGCCACTGACGCCTCTTCGGCGGTGTAACTGCAAGTGATTAGCTCAACAAATAGTTTGTACTGTCAAATAAGTAAAATATCAAAAATACTTATGAGATATAACACTTATAAACACTTTATTATTTTATATTATCATAAACATTTTAAATAAACTAGTAAAACATAGTTTTTAGTGTTTATAGACAAACATAAGTAGTTTGAATAGATAAACATAAGCAGTTTTATAAAACAGATTGTCTGCTGATATTATAATAAACACTATAATAAACAGTTTTAATAGAATAAATATTATAAACACTATAATCATTTGATGCATAAACCATGTCAAATACACCCTAGGTGAGTCACGTAACATATGTGTTACAGTTACAGTACAATTTTAACTAACAGTAAACAAGGACCTGAGTTGGCCTCGAGGTGCCAGAATCCACAGCAACAGACGTCCTAAGTCCCAAGTCCTAACACAGAGAACATCTGCACAACAGATATTTGTTTTACTGGGCCTATAACCTAATGGGCTGGCCTTGTTTTGCAGCCTGCGTGAAGATCAGCTAGAACACGCCACTGACGCCTCGTCGGCGGTGCATCGGCCGGTGTCTCGCTCGCTGACACTGTACTGCATTACTAATCAAGCACATCGGTCTCCTCTCATCCGAGGGCACCCCAGCAGCATTGACCATAATAAGTGTATATCGTCTCCTTCGAATTAAGGTTCTGGCGGGGGCGTAAATACCGGCACATGGCGTTGCTCGCGCGGCAAACGCGAGCGCCAGCTCCCCCCAGGCTTATTTATGCGCCGATCATTAACTAAGAGCATCGCATCACAAGGGCTGCGTCTTCGTGGACTCTTCTTCGTCCCCGTCTTGTGACTGCCATGGGAGCCACGGCACGCGATTTCTGCGCCTGCGCACTAACCTTCCGGTCACAGTACTAATTACTAAAGCACCATCAGACTGATCGATCTGTTCACCAGGTGGGCGAGAGATGAGCCCAACTAAACTATCCCGTGGGTGCCTACCTGCCTGGGATCAGAGACTTGTCTGACGAGCTGTGGAGTTACGGAGTGTGCAGAAATGGATTCATAGCAAGCAGCCCATGCAGAGGCAATGGGCTACTAGATGCTCTGCAACTCTAGCTGGCCCGTATATACCTTTATTAAGTCAATAATGATGTCCATTACTGAAAGGCTGTATCCAATTGAAGTCCCATTTACTGTGTAATCAGTTCCTACATTCATCCCCTTTATTAGCCTCAGATTGGTATGTTTTCCTTTTATTTTCTTCATTTCAGAAATTGAGTAGTACTCCCTCCATTCAATATTATATGACACTTTAGCCTTCTCAAGTTTTCTTAAATTATAAGACATTCTCACTTCTGAATGCAACTTTCTCTCTGCCCAATACATCTCTATCTCTATCTCTCTCTTTCTCATTTTCTATGTACCCATTTTTTTCATTTCTCCTTAAATCCCATGCACAGAGTCAAAATATTATATAATATTGAACGGAAGGAGTAACTCCTTAAATGTTACTATACTTAAAAAATGAACCTTGAATTGTGCCTATGTGACTTTGAAAGGGGGGGGGGGATAGTAATTGTAATAAATTGGGGGGGAATAGTAATTGTAATAAATTAGAATGCGCCATAGCCATTTTGTGTAATTCTTCGTTGTTTTTACTTGGTTTGAGAGGAGATGCCGGATTAATTAGCAGAGGCCCATATAATACATGGACCATATTCTTATTATAAATATACGAATTGCCCAACAAATTTGCAAGCTGTCGACACTAGCTTACTCACTACGCAGACAGTTTTTGCTGAGTTGTGGTTGCACCCACACGGCTTAACTTTATGCTGATCGACTACTCTTAATCAATTCCTCACGACTTGATGTATCCTTGCTGCCCATCGATTTTGCTGTGTGCACTCATGAAGGTTGCAGGAGTTCAGAATTCGTTTCCATTTTCTAAATAATGCTGCAAATGATTTCTGTCCCTCTCATCCTCAGGCCCCTCCATCAGATATGTGTTCTTTAAATTTTTTTCCAAAAACACCCAATATTCAGTCTTATATTTTTAAATTAAAAGAAACAAAACCAAACATACACAGCAGACACGAAAATGAAAGAAAAAAAAACTGACTACAACAGGTCCACAACAACTGTTTCCTAAGTGACCAGTTACCCAAAAAACAGCAGACATGAAAATGACTACAACACGTTCACAACAATTGTTTCCTAAGCGACCAGTTACCCAAAAAACAGTAGACATGAAAAAAAAAACTCGATCTGTTAAGAGTAAGATCACCACAACAACATTGTATTAAGAAGAAAGAACTTCTTGCACAGGTCGATAAAATCTCCGAACCTCTGCTTCACGCTTACACAGAGAGCCAACCCGACTCTTTACCATGTGCTTTACCATGATAATAAACAAGAGGATTTTTTTTGATATAGAGAAGTGAAGGTCGAAACCCCAAGCTGTAGGTTGCCAACGAGCAACACTACTAGTGGGCTGAAGCCGGCTTCTCAAAAAAAAAAAAAATACACGAAGTATAGGAAAAACATGAACATCATCCTCTCCTCTGTCAATGGAGTCCATCGTAGATTGTCGTTGCCAGACATGCCGACTAGCGATGAGCAGCTTCAAACTTCACCTTAACAAATCCCAGCTGAACATGCCCCGACAATACGTTTTAGCAACTTGAACCAAGCGTCCAAGTGCACAAATATTATGTACCAAACCATTCAGTTTCTAGTACATCTAGGAGTACCAACTTGAACTAAATTGTCCAAGTGCATGTATATTATATACGAAACCATTCAGTTCCTGGTACTTTTAACAAGCTGGCACACACACGACGGGCGCCGATGGAAGGATCGATTGAGCACGAGATCAGTCAGTGTAGCTGTGTAGGAGCTATCTGGCCATTGTACGAAGCAACAATTCTTATTCATGGACACTTATTATTATAGGCATTCCATGCTGAAATTTTCTCTCCCGGCACTGTCTGACCTTTAATTGCGATGAGATTACGAGCTGATCTTTTAGCTTGAGTGGTTGTTCGACCTTGATGCATCTCCTCCATGACAAGGATGGATCATGGATGCCACTGACCTATCCATGACTCCATGCATTGTTGTAGTATACTTTCGGCCGGCACAGCTGCACACATGAATGCGATGCATCAGGAGCATTGCATGATGTAATCGGCCAGTGATAAGGGTTCAAAACAACCGTGAACTATCGGTTTTCAACAGTGCTAAAACCGAGTGATAAACTGGCAAAACCGAGGGAAAACAGTTTTTTCTACATACATAGGTTCGGTTTTATTAAAACCGCTCACTATTTTTGCTAACTGAGCTAGACCACTTTTGCAGGTTCGTAAAACCGAGGGATTTCTAGGGGAGAGTTATAGTGCGGGCTGACCCGTCCCACACACAATCCTCTACTTTTAGTCCAAGTCACAACGGACCTATCAAATCATATGTCCAATTGGTGGTCCAATCAAAATCTTGGAACACCTCAACCTAAAAGACTAGGTTAATAGGTGAGGTTCCCACGTCCTTATAAGTTAGGCTACCCATCGTTAATATCTGATGTAAGACTAAGCATAACAATCTTCCCCATCATATATCCGGTTATCCCAATTTCTCCTTCACACTCGGGTGGACACCCCCTCTGACAGCCCGATAACTATGTGGCTCAAGAGACCTAATCCGACGGCTCAATATCCGTGTGAGATTTATGAGATGTTTCAGGTTTTTGACCATGGCTCTAATACCACTTGTTAGAGTGCAATCCGACTCGTCCCGCACACAATCCCCTACCACTAGTCCAGGTTATAATGGGTCTACCAAATCATAGGTCCAACTGACAGTCTAACCAAGATCTTGGGACACCTCAACCCAAAAGACTAGACTAATAGGTGAGGTTCACTCCTCTTTATAAGTTAGGTTCTCCCATCGTCAATATTTGATATAGGACTAAACTTAACAATCTTCTCCATCACACATTTGGTGGTCCCAATTTCCCCTTCACACCCGAGTGGACACCCCCTCCAATGACCCGATAACTATGTGGCTCGGGAGACCTAATCCGACAGTTCAATATTGATGTGAGACTTATGAGATATTTCAAGTTTTCGATCATGACTCTTATACTACTTGTTAGAGTGTGGTCCGACTCGTTCTGTCAAACCACAAGCTCAATTGGAGGTCTAATCAAGGTCCTGAGTCACCTCAATATCTAAAATATTAGCTTTTTAATGAAGTGGCTCAAGATCTTGGTTGTGACTTCAGTTAGACATGTGGTTTAATAGGCCCGTTATGAACTGGGCTGGTGGTAGGGACCCGTATGCGGAACGAGTCATGGCTACATTCTAATAAGTGGTATCAATTGTTAAGGGGAGATTGAGGCATGTCGATGATGCTTTTTCATGCGCTGTTAAGTGCTTCTAACACCGTACTGTCGCTTGAACGTTGAATGCAGACAGGCCACAGCATCACTGTCGTAAGTACCGCCTAAAGTTGGCTGCTATAGCGTGACAGATATATAGCATGCAGCAGTAGTAAAGAGAGACAATGCAACAACGCAACGCTAAATGGAACCCATCATCTTGACCGGTACGTGTCCTCCCTCTCTCCCTTGGATGACTGACTACTCAAACTACTGCCGGCCTGGTCTTTACATGAGAATAATTGATATGATGAATAAGCCAACACATGTTGATCTTCTATCCACATCACGAACTGCCTATGGCCATACAACTTTTAATCAGCTTAAAACCATCTTTTCTTCTGTCTCACTGTTGCTTGCTGTAGCTGTTTGTTGACTTGTACAGTTCCCTAGCAGAGGCGAAGAGCATGGTGGCTACAGGCTACAGTAGCGTGTGTGTAGCTAGCGCCTACTATACGCTATGGTTTCGCGCTTGCGCATCTGAGGGCATTTACGTGGCTGGCTGGCTCGAAGCAGAGCGCTTCAATTCGATGGATTCCTTTGGCAACAATGCATTGAAGCGACAGGGTTGGCATGAACTGTGAGGTTTCATGCCTCGCCCTGACAAGAATCCTTCTTATTGCACTCAACTGTCTCCAATTACTCGGGCATTTATGCGGTTTAAAAGCGAGTTAATCCGCAATAGTCTCCCCTTTCAATGACCCGAGCTAACCGTCTCGGCATCTTCCTTCTCCCGTCGTGCTAGTATTGCGGTGATCACCAGCTCTCCACTTCGTTCTCACCACGAGAGCTGCCTTATCTCATGGAATTGGAGGTCATGTTGCAGTCATGGGTCTTTCCCTGAACCAGATAACGACGTGGTAGGTCATGCGCGCCCCTGCTCTCCTCAGAACTCTTGTTTTTCTGAAAGTTTTGCGTACGAGTTTGTTATCTGAAGTTTCCGCACTGCTCGTAGTACGGCGCACATAGATTAACATTCCCCGCACGAATCAGGAGGAAGAGAGACGATGAACCAGGCTGCTACTAGCGCGGTGTCGGCTTCCGAAGATTCCACTTCCGTTCCTACGCAGGTTCATGCATGTGCGGGAGCGATAAATTAACGACGAGTTGATCGAAAAATAAATAAAACGACAATAATAACGATGAGCTAGCAGTAGCAGGCCAGACGTCTCGTGTGCGGTCAGTCACCCACCGCTGTTGGCGGGCGTCGCTGCAGCGTATTTACGCCGCGTCAAGGCGAAAGGACAGGAGCATTACGCTCGATAAAATCTCCGGGACAAAATCTTAAACCTTAGCAGTACTGACGGCCCGTACAAAAGCCACATCACATTCACCAGAACACACACACACATGACACGCACGCTACTGCACCTGCAGATCACACGAAATTATTACCTAGACCCGTTCCATTGGCATCCCCCAATGTCCCAAAAACACACAGAGACAACCTACAGCAGCGGCTGTAGCAGATCGCTAACTACTCCCCCCCGGGTCCATGGAAGAACGGGTCTACGCAATAATTCCTTGATGATCAACTCGGACACCAAACACACACGAACACACGCACGGACGCAACGAAGGACAGACTGATAGCAGCTAGCCATGGCTATTGCTCTTGCCGCCGGAGCCGCTCATCAGCCACGCCTGCCCTTGTTGGTCTTGTTGCCGCCGCCGGCGCCGGCGTCGTTGAAGTCGAGGAGGACGGTGCTATGGCACTTGGGGCACCGGGGGTCCTCCCGGGACAGCATCACGTACATCATGCACCGGGGGCACCCGGCGAGGATCATCGGCGCGCCGCCGCCGAGGCCGGCCTCCGGACTGCCCTCCGACGACACGCACGAGCTCGGCGGCGACGCGGTGGACGACGACGACGACGAGAGCCTCCTTGGCGAGACGCCACTGCCGCCGGGGTTCGCCGACGACCCCCCACGAGCCCGCGACAGGCTCAGACGCAGCTCCTGCAGCTTGGACACCTTGCCATTGTTCCTGCTCATCTTCTCTTCACTCGGCTCTGTCAGACCTGCCTCTTCACAGCTGCACAGTGCTACTAGTATACTAAGCTATAGCTTAGTTTGCGGGAGAGTAGTGGAGGCGGAGCTAGCTAGGAGGACTCGCACGCACGCACGCACGCACTACTGGTGCTGCTGGATCGGAAACCCAGCTCCCGTGCCGGGTATTTGTGGTGCCGTGGTGCAACACCAGATTTGCGTTATATAATGAGGGAGGGCGATGCGTCGAGGTGGAGGAGGTGATGGTTTTCTTTATTGCCATGCGCAGCAGCATTTAAACCCCTGTTTGCTTCCCTTCCGCCCGCCCTACCACTCCGTGTTCTGAATTTCCGGGTGCTCTCGACGATCGTCTTCTCTTTCATGTAGTTGGCAATTAAATGTATTAATTGGATTGCGAAATTGGATGGAGAATTATGGGATTCTTCTCTAATAGAGTTTGTGGGTGATAGTGCTATAGTGTACGGAATTGAAGGTTAATGGGACAGCTACGTATCTTAAAACTAGTGTATGGTGCTTGTCTCTACAGGGGAAAATGGTCTTGATATCATAGCACATCTAGTGACATGGTAAGAGTAAAATAATTATATATATTAATATATATAGCTATGTAATTAGGGCGTGTCACTATAAGTAATCCTAGTGTACAGTAAAACGGTACATCATCTTCCCTCGAAAGGAAAAACTATGAATACATTGTGCTACTCCTGTTTCACATTTTTTGCCATCTTAAACATGATTTCAGTGTCCAAAATATGTTGCAATTGCATACACAGCTGAAAATATATGACCATGATAGAAAATATATCACTGTTTACTTGAAAATATACGATCGCGGTTGAAAATATACTATCATGGAGATTGGTTTGACTAGCTGGTGGTCAAAAAAATATACAACTATTGATCTAAAAATATATACTACCACGATTGTACATATACTACCGCGATATACGATCACAGATGTTGGTTTGACCACCTGATAATCAAAAAAATATCGACCACTGGTAACCTGAAAATATACGACCACTATTGTATATATACTATCACGTTATACCATTATAGAGACTAGTATATATATGATTACAGACCAGAAAATATATGATCATGGTTGTACATATACTACCATGATATACTACCGCGATATACTATCGTATAAGTGGGTTTGACCAGCTCATGGTCAAACCGACTGGCGCGCTAAATAGTAATATATACAACTGTAATATATATACTACTTCTAAAAGTATACTACTCCTATAATATATATACGATTGCAGAATTGGTTTGACCAGCTGGTGGTGGACCAAGGACACATGCAGCTGCTGACATAAAAATAGTATATCATGTTCCTCTACCGTAGTTTACATTAATAATATATGACATAGATTAATAGATAGTAATACAGATTAATAGTACATAACACAAATTAATAGTATACACATAGATTAATAGTATATGGTTGTAGTTTATGTTAGTAGTAATACAACTTATTTGCTTAGTTATCATTAGGTTGATAGTATTTCATTATCAATATTATCTTACATTACAATATAGAATATTATAGAAATCATATTTATACTACTGAATTAGTATATTGTTATTTGAGCACAGTATTTTATAGGTCATGTAAACAAACCAGGTACATATAGATATACTAATGCATTTGTAGTAGAATAGTATTTTTTTTTTCAATGCAATAGTACATCTCTGTTGATGTTGTTATATTTTATAAAGAATCTATTTTATAATAATCTCAAGTAGTATATATACTACCTCACACACTATATATACTACCTCTTCTAATATATTTTTTTTATATTTTTATGACGATTTTCTTGTATTTTTATGACAATACATCTATGATTGTATACTGCTTCTTGCTATTTGTTCTGTTAACTCATGTAGTATATATACTACCTTACAATATATAAATAATTGCTCTTGCTCGTGTTTGATGAACATTGATATGGAAAGTCGTATATTTTCTTGATTTTTTGCTTCACCCGTGTATATTTAGATTTGAGATGTTGCCTCCGACAACCATTGGATTTTTTTTGTTTTGCTGTAGATTTTATTTCAATTTTGTTTTCAGATTTAGATCATATACTACTAAATTGGTATACTATTGTTTGAGATCAATATTTTAATAATTATTTTTTCCAATGTAATAGTATATCCATGATAATATATATACGAATTCTGTTGATGTTGATGTACTTTTTTAAAAATCTATTTTCCTGTAATCTCAAGTAGTATATATACTTATCTCATGTAGTATATATATTACCTCTTGAAATTTATTTTAAGACTAACAATATGCGGAGTATATATACTAATCAATTTTCTTTCTCTTTTCTATCAGATTTTGATGCCTAAGTGCGATACTTTTTTGTTTGCGTGCAGCTCACATATCATGTTCAGTTGAAGCTCTTATAGTATTTTAACTTTTGTTCTCTCTGAATTCATAGTACAGTGTGCATTGTAAGGTAGTATATATATTATATAATTTTTTAGGATAGTATTTTCTGACAAATGTATATCTCTATGAGTGTAAATCTATATACTTTTGAGTATATATTTATATACTCGTGACTATATTTTTTAAAGTGTATATGATGCTATTCTATGAGTATATATAAGATCTTGAAGATATAGGATTATATAAAATTTCAAAGATATATTACTCCAAAATATACACTTTAGTTATATTTAATCTCCAAATATACTATCTTGTCTTGAAGATATACCATCAGGTTCAAAATATACGATCACGGTAGAAAATAGGTGACTGTTAACCTGAAAATATATGACCGTGATTTAAAATATACTACCGGGATATACTATCACGGAGGTTAGTTTGACCAGCCGGTGGCAAAAAAATATCAACCTAAAAATATATGAATTCACTAGAAAATATACGACTGTTGACCTGAAAATATACTATCACCAGGAGGTTGGTCTGACTGCGATTGTACATATACGACCATGTTGTCCTAAAAATATACTACCACGGTTGTATATATACTACCACAATATACAATCATGAAGGTTGGTTTGACCAACTGGTTATAAAAAAAATATCGACCTAAAGATATACGATCTCGATAGAAAATATACGATTGTTGACCAGAAAATATATTACCGTGATTGTACATATACTACAATGACAGAAAATATATTACCACGGTTGTACATATACTATAATAATATATGGTTACGGAGGCTACTTTGATCAGCTGGTGGTCAAAAAAATATCGACCTGAAAATATACAACCTTGGTAGAAAATATATGATTGTTAACCAGAAAATATATGATCATGTTGTACATATACTACCATGGTATACTACCGTAATATACTATCGCATAAGTGGGTTTGACCAGCTCATGATCAAACCGACCGGCGCGCTGAATAGTAATATATACGACTGCAATTTATATACTACTTCTAAAAGTATACTACTACTATAATATATATACGATTGCAGAATTGGTTTGACCAGCTGGTGGTGGACCAAGAACACATGCAGCTGCTGACACAAAAGTAGGGCACCAAGATTCCTTGCATGCAGCGGCTCAGACAAAAATAGGAGACCAAGGATGAAAGTGGGAACCAAGGACAAAAGTGAGGACCAAGATTTCTTGCATGCACCTGCATAGCAGAACGCCATCCTCCTGGTTGTCAAATCGATCGGCGTGCTGAATAATATTCAGCGTGCAGCGCGCCATTTAGCGCTATCGTTTGACCACCAGGCGGGTCATGGTCTGCTGCATGCATGCTGTTGAAGCAGTAGAGTAAGCAATGGCATCCAAGCCGTGTCCTTGGTCTCCTACTTTTGTTTCAGGAGCTACATGCAAAGGAATCTTTTGTGTCCTCTACTTTTTGTGTCAGCAGCTGTATGAGTACTTTGTCCACCATCAACTGGTCAAACCAACCTCCGTAATCATATATATACTAGTCTCTATAATGGTATAACGTGATAGTATATGTACAATAGTGGTCGTATATTTTCAGGTCACCAGTCGTATATTTTCTACTGAGGTTGTATATTTTCAGGTCAATATTTTTTTTATTATCAGGTGGTCAGACCAACATCTGCGATCATATCGCGGTAGCATATGTACAATTGTGGTAGTATATATTTTTAGATTAATAGTCATATATTTTTTTGATCACCAGCTAGTCAAACCAACCTCCATGATAGTATATTTTCAACCGCGGTCGTATATTTTTAAGTAAACAGTGATATATTTTCTATTATGATCGTATATTTTCAGGTCCATATTATTTTGATCACCAATTAATCAAACCAACCTTCGCGATTGTATACTACAGTAGTATATTTTGAGATATACTGTCAGCCTGATGAGATATACTATCACAGGAGTAGAGATATTCTATCATGATGTCCATAACACCATTAGTAGAGATTGCTTTGTGTATTGTAAAATAGTATATATATAATATGAGATTGCAGAACAACTAGCAAGAAGCAGTATATAATCATTGATGTACTATCATAAAATATAAGAAAATAGATTACAAGAGGTAGTATATATACTATTTAAGGTTACTATAAAATAGAATATTTATAAAATACAATAACATCAGCAGAGATTTACTATTGCATTGAAAAAAAATATTATTGTATAAAAGTTCAATAATATATATATACTACAGAAAGTATATATATATTTTGTGCTTGCTTCCTTCCTTGTTCACGCATCTAAAAATTATATATGTACTAAAAAAATAATATATATACTACAGAAAATAATATACTATCAACAATTATATACTATCATCAAAGTAATATACTATCAATAATTATATACTATCATCAAAGTAATATACTACGGAGTTTATTGGGAACACAACAATGACTTTCAAGTAGTGATGCACATTAGTCTGTGTCTGATCGGCCACCATGAATATACCGACCTCATCTGCATGTAGCAGCGCCTCTAATATGGCGGCACCATCATCCCCATCAAGAAACAGTACCGAGGATGAGCGTTCCTAAGCTTTCTTGATGTGCTCCTCTGTTCAGATCTACTACTGCCTGTGAAGATTATGGAGCTCTAGCGGACGACACGGGTTAGAGCTCAAGCAGATGAGAGGAGAGGAGAGGAGAGAAGAGGAGGAAGAGGATAGAGAAGACGAGATTCAAAATGAGGTTGGAGAAAGAGAAAGACATATAATTACTTAAATATATAAATCTCTGATACAATAGCACTCTCATGACCAGGGAGGAATGGAGCCATCGCGTATTCCTAAGTCCTAACAATGCAGAGAGCCGAAGGATTGGGAACACTAGGTGTTTCGATTTCTTCGTCTCCACCTTGTCGGCATGAGCTGGGAGCGAGTTGCGACCCAGCTCTAGCACATCTATTCTCTCATAGATGATCACAGGGACTACAAGCGTGTGAATGTAGAACGGACCGCATGTATACGTGAGGTTCCATTCCACACGTCTGTACAGAGCTCGAAAGAAGAACGAAAGATGACTTACACAACCGTTTGTTCTCTAAGACCTCAAATTGCATTTTATTATTTTTCGTTAAAAATCAGATAATCTCTTTCACTACAGTGCTGTAGTATTTCATTTGTGTGCTGAGCATTTGCATGGAATCCAAATACACATGCACCGATGCACGCCCTTATTACACATGGGTGAATAATTGCGCCGGTGTGATCAGCGTAGCTTGATCAGTCCGCGACGGCGTTTTTATATCCTTCATATGTTTGTCGTTCTCAGAGAAAATTAATGTTCAAAGTACAGGACGTCCCATAATACGTACTCTTGGCTGTTGACTTATTAATCGTGTACGTGTGTATAAAGTTCATTTTTTTTTCGAATAGTATACCTGTATAAAGTTGATTGTCGCAAAGTGAAGCAATTATGGCGTAGCGATCATGCCGCACGACTTCATCAGATTTTTAATCAAAGACTCTAGCTAGGCTTAACATTTCTGTATGTACTAAGAAGGAAAACTGCTGTTGAGCTCTATATACAGTCAGGTCCAACGAACGTGAAATTGGGCATTAGTAACTGTAGAGTGCAGAGTCCAACACAGAATCCAAGTTGGAGTATAATTCTGATGCTAACGTACTTGCTTCTCCTTATAAGTTATAAGTTATATGTATACTAAAATATTTAGTGCTAGAATAATACGCAGTACATATAAACAAGATTACCATGTGGCTGCCACGCTCCTGCATGGGTGATCGAGTTAATGACATGCGTACAAATCCAAGTCAACTTTCAAGAAATACTACTGGAGGGGTATGTACTAGAGTTTAGATCTATACTGAAATGAGAATAAACTTTATACATCATATGTTAATCGAAATTAAGGTTTCTTAGTCAAAGCTTGTCTCTCCACAGAGGGCATGTTAAGTCCGTTAAGGAACTGACTTCTGAATATTTTTTTTAATTGGATACATGATACTCCAACAAGTTTCGAGATCAACTAGGCGTGTGAACGACATGTGAGCGTGCTTATTCTTTTTCCTAAATTCTAAGTATTATATTCTCTCTATCTTACATTTTTTTATGGTGTGCACACATTCAGAGAGTCAGAATATATAACTTTTTTTTTCAAACAAAAATATGTATATTTTTTGACTAACAACGACTAGGCTAACAGGATAATATTTAGTGCTATAAAATTACACTGCTATATAGATTTGTATTTCAGTGCACATTTGTATGGTTATGTGTTTTAATTTGAAACTAAGAATTGCTTTGCTCGGTGAACAACTTTTGGTTTGGTGCCCAATGCCGCCGTGCGCCCGTGGCAGTTAAGCCTCTGCGCTGATGCACCATTTGCCGAGCGACATCGGATTCGCCCGTGCAAGAGCGGACAGAATATATATCGTAGAGAAATAAGTATCGTCAAAAGATAATCCATAAAGTTTAGAAGAGCATGCTAAGTCAAACTGTGTCTATACCACTGTATTCTGAAAACGTTTGCGTTTGCGTTACAGATTTTGAACCAAACACCACCTAGTTGTCTCTAAGTGAAACCGGTCAAAAAGGCCAGATCGATGAAGTAATGAAGAGAAGACTTCACAGTGGCTGAGAAGAGGCGCCGAGGCCATAGATTAGGTCGAGGGTGGATGCCGTGATGGGTTCAAGCGGCATGGCCAGCTGCCGAATCGTTTTGGGCTGCCCGGCTTATGCAAAATTTTCTTACGTTCTATCAGGCACTCAGGCCTTTGGCAAGTACTATGAGATAACACGAGAGGAAAATTTGCACAGAACCTTCTGTAAAGGACCTAAAGATGGCCAAACGGGCGGCCCAGCCTGGCACGGCCCGGACCTTAAAAGGCCCGACATGTTTAATATAGGGTCGGCATGGCCCACGGGCCATTTCGGGCCGTGCTGAGACAGCTTTAGGGCTTTGCTGCCGGCCCATGGCATGATCCTAAAATATAAATTCATACCGGGCCGGTCCACTAGGCACTAATTAGTGTGTTGGTAACCCATTAACACTTAAAAATGATGAAAAAATGAAGAGAAATAAGATTGCTGGTGAGATTTAAACTTAAAACCTAAACTAAAGTAATAAGATGACTTACCAACATACTAAGAATTTTTTTTAACTATATCACAAATATAATTATATTTAAACAATCTTTATCGGGCCGTGCCGTGCCGGCCCTAAGACCTGACCATCGGCCCATGCACGGCCCTTACTATAGGGCCGTGCTGGCACGGGCACTAAATTGAATGGATCGTGTCGTGCTTGGATCATGCTTTTTTTTACGTGCTTCGTGCCGGTCCACTCAGCCCGGTTTTTTTGGCCATCTTTAAAAGGACCTAGACCTTTGCTCACTGAAGGCCTATGCGAAGCATGGGCCTGATAATACGAGGCTAGAAGAGGCAGGCCTTAGGCCCGGCGCTGTTGGACCACGCATTCAGATAGTTAGGACCGAATCTATTGCTCAAATTCATGATTTGATAGTTAAATATATCCAGTTGGTAATTAAGCTATCAAACAAGTATGTCAATTATGATTAGATGAAAAAGAGTTAGATTTAAACATTTCAGATCAACTTAATTGTCGTCACATCTGAGCCATTACAACATAATTGGACGGTTGTTTGACTATCTGCGTCACTCTCAGGCACATAAAATATTTTATTTGTTTAGCAAATGGTTTTCACAATTTACAGAGCGGGTGAGGTGTTTGTTCTGAATCTTTCCCGTGTTGTATTGGCAAAATGTCAGTGCTCAGCCGAAAACTTGAAGACCAGGACCCAACAAGCTGGCATGGTCACACCTGACATCCATCTTATTCAAATTTTCCCCTTTAAACGTGCGCCCGCCCCAGCGTAGACACGGAGTCCACGACAGTCAAATTTTTTTTCATCACACGATTAAATTTGTCAGTCATCTAGTGCCCTTGGGTGAAAAGGATGTGGTGAAAAAACTTGCCATGTACAATAGAGCCACGCGGCCTCCTCCAATTCACACCTCTATATACATTCTTATCTTCTGCCTCTCCCTATTTCTCTATCCAGAAAAACACGTCTCCTCTTTCTCTCCTTCTCCACTCACCTCGTTCTCCCCTTCTTCCTTCCTTTATGTCTCTCTCCGGCAGCTCAACGCAAGGGGTGCAGCTGCGGACTCCGCGGGGCGGCAGCCTCCGCCGGATTTGGGCTGGGGCGCGGCGCAGGGGCTCCTCCGGCTGCAGCTGCCCCTGTTGCGGTAGATGGCCTTGCTACGGCGTCCGGCGGCGGCGGTGAGTTGGCTCAAGTTCATCGGCCCCCTCTCCACCCTTAGACTCCTTCATCTGTACCTTGGATTTTGATTTATGGATCCTCCTCCCTCTAAAAAAAAATCTGTTGGGGATTCAGATTTGAAGGCAAAAAGATTGGGTTCCAGTGATTGCCTCACCTCGTACCTCATTTTCATCTATGCATGAGATTTCTCCTTCAATGAGGTTTGGATCTATAATTCTTTTTTATTACAACAAATAGGTTGATCTATATGCATATGCGTGTGTTGTTCTGCGCAAACAAGATAACCATGAATCGTATGCCTATGTGAAAGTACTGCTATTACTGATCTAGCATCTTTTTTGTCAAAAATTAAGTTGTGCACTATATCAGATTATCTTACATTTTTTATTTCGTTCCTGAAAAATTTCATACATATTTGTGATTTGTTGGTCATGTGAATGGATAAGAAGAAGCTTTATAAAAGGACAAGATTTGCTCCGCTGCCGTTGTTACTGTTGGTGCATATATGACATACTATACGGGCCTTTGTTTATTACCTCTAGATTAATGACAAGCATAAAATGTGTATTACGTATGAGCCCATGTTCTGCGCAAACAAGATAACCATGAATCGTATGCCTATGTGAAAGTACTGCTATTACTGATCTAGCATCTTTTTTGTCAAAAATTAAGTTGTGCACTATATCAGATTATCTTACATTTTTTATTTCGTTCCTGAAAAATTTCATACATATTTGTGATTTGTTGGTCATGTGAATGGATAAGAAGAAGCTTTATAAAAGGACAAGATTTGCTCCGCTGCCGTTGTTACTGTTGGTGCATATATGACATACTATACGGGCCTTTGTTTATTACCTCTAGATTAATGACAAGCATAAAATGTGTATTACGTATGAGCCCATGGTGGACAGAGACGGGCGGTTAGTATCTACTTATCTCTCTGCATTCCCTTTTTATGTCATGTATCAGCCTTTGTGATTCACCATTTTTGCTATTAGGTTGCTGGCATTTGTGCGCTTGGAGACAGGTGGTTCATCTTGCTGATGCTTCGAGGTTAATTCTTTCCGAGTTTTTATTGTGTGCTTCTAAGATGTCTTTTTAGGTGTGATTGGATGTTTATTTTCTAGGCATGGTGATTTTGCTAGAATTATTTTGTTACTTCATATGCAAAATATGGTTGAGATAGATCCTCTTTCCAATCAAGCTAATCCTGTAGTGCCTGCAAATAGCGTTGACTGTTTCTTGTGCACAGAACGATAATGTCGGTGTTGCCAGAAATTGAACTCAAAATGAACAATTGGTTTATCGTCCATTGATGCTAATAATTAGCTGTTATTTAGGATTATTTATGATTTACTTATTCACACAGCTATATTTGTGTCATGTTACCCAGCCTGTGTCCCGTTGTTTTGTTTAATTCATTCAGTCAAGAGGATATGCTTGATCATATTTGCTTCATTGCCAGCTGCAAGAGATGCCATTGCTACTGACTGTAAATTTTGAGGTGTTCTGGTTCTTGGATCTCAAGAAGGTCGTCGGCAAGGTATTCATCTTTTCTTTTACTTCCCTTTGGTTCAACCTTGTAAACTATCCTTACCTCTGCTATGTAGGTCAACACTGAAACAAATGATGTATATATCACACTGCAACCTGAATATGATATACCACTACTGCAATTGGTTCGTCCATGTCATGCCTTTTTCCTATCTGTAATTATGGTGATTTTGTAGGTTTCTAATTTTTTTTGCTCTAATTTAGAGGTCAGGCAATTTGAGAATGCTTTTGTATGCAATTCAATCAGTTTCTATTGGTCTTCCTAGGAGAAGCCTTTATGGATATCTGGTCACAGGTGCAAGGTCTACAATTGACATTTCACATTAGATCATGTCTTATACAAAGATTATTGTCCTTTTCTATATTTTCTTTGTCAATCTGCTAGGTAGTTCAGCAAGAGTAGTACTTACTCACTGGAATGCACTTAGTATGTACTTAAGCTGATAATAGATAGTTAAGCAACAGTAAACTGTCTTGCTGGATTACACCCATTAATATCAGCTTGGATAACTTCTGTTGAATAGCATCCAGTTCTATTTTGGTTAACGTGTAATGTCTTAACTACAAAAAAAATGTTATTCGAGAGTCCTATAGTTGTTCATTGTTAGACCCCAAAAGGCAAGTACACCTTTAGTTTAAACCTTTTTTCAGATATATGTTTTTTTATTGTCAAATAGAAAGGTGCATATACATGTTACTAACATACTGGATTGTTGCATTACTACCTTTGAGAAATGCTATAATTATCTCAGATCATAATGTTTAGTAACGATTCATTTCTATCATTGTTCAACTTATTGATATTTTTGTTTTGGTCTTTGTATTTAGGTTACTAATTCTTAGTCAGTAAACGTTTGATGCAGCTCCAGTGGCAATTGTATTTGATGGTTAGTAGTTGTTGCAGATGTTTAGAACTGAGTGAATGGCATGGGCATCGATAAGAGGTTAGTTGTGTGAATGAGCCTCACAGACAAATATATCTACTTATTTTACTATCATACGGCACTTGCATCTTGTGATGGTTTCTTATTGGAACATTTCTATAAAAAAAGTTACCTTACAGGCATATTTTTAAATATAGAAGTACAATTAAGTAGCTCTACATGCCCATATTCCATAGATATGTAAGAAACTAAGAATATATAATGAAACACTCAAATTCACTAATAAATTAAAGACGTATTGTTAATATTGTGATGAATCATATTTATTTCTGACAGAAAAATTATAACTGATATATACATGCTGAAATTGCCATGCTTACAGTCAGCTACCATAGTAGTTTTGTGTTGTGCCTCTCCAATACGTGTTGTATTGTTTTAGCTATCGTCTGACAAACAGTTGCACTGCTCTCTGTGGTTCTTTTTTTTTAATTGGATAGTTCATTTTCACGTAGGTATAAAGGTTCAAAAACATAACTTGGTTATGCGGGGTGGTCCTAGGATAAATAATAAAAACTGATTTTACCTTGCTCTAATAAATTTGGTGCCGATTCTGATAATCTGACAACCCCCACCAAATAATTTCAGACCCTTTAGGAATTTGGTGCTACTGAATTCTATGTCCTGTCTTTTGCTACGTTTTTATTTAATATAAATTACAAGCCACTGCCAAAAGTGGTTGCATATATATGACCTATATTAGTTTTGAAAAGTTTTTTTTTCTGGGCTGGTGTTTAGTTCCTTTGTCTGGAAGTAGGAAAAAGATGGTGCACAGAATGAGAACTCATGGTATATTACAATCTGGAAACACATGCTTCATTATTAGTGCTGCATATCACACTCAATGCCTTTAGATGTTATTTTTTGAAAGTTTCAGACAATAAAGCTCTACTAACTGCGGTGTCATGTTTGGTCCAATTCATATATGCTTTGGTTCTTTTGTCTATCTTTACATGTATTTTGATGGTAGGCTTAGCCTATAGGGGAATGTCAGTGCACATATGCAATGTGTGCGGCACCCAGAAAATATATTTGGTTGCATAGAGAAATATTAGAATTAAAGGATGCTTTTAGGATGCATAGAAAAAATGCTGGTTTGACATTATCTTGTAATGGGATGGTACTAAGAATATATACTTCAGATGAAAATCTTCCTTGCAAAGTTGTCTATTTTGGAGCTAATGGTTGCATGTGACCTATTTACTTTTCAAATAAATCAAAGGACTTGATCAAATATATGCGTTTATGCTTTGTTTTTGTGGGGCATAGATGATGGCCCTATTCCTGTTGAGTTCATTTTAAACGCGAAATACAAGATTACATTGATTTTAAAGCAATGAGAACTTCAGTTGCTCGTATGTGCCACCGTCTTATGTTGGGTTAAATGAAATCAAAGAAGCATATTCCCTGGCTACCTTAGCTGGTTAGAAGATTTCAGAGAAAGAGGTGGGTCTGGATCCTGGTACAAACTGAACCTCCATTACAGCTATACTACTAAGTTTATTTTGCCATATGATATAGCACCATTACTCCTCCCTTTTAATTTTTGTTTGGCTGATGCTATGCTGTATTCCGAAAAGTTGGCAAATATGAACAACCTTGTTCACTCAAAATGGCAGATCATGTTTCACTTCGTATTCACAGAATATATTTATAGAATAAGTTTTGAGAATACAAGGACTAATGGTTTCCCATGTCAAGTGAATATGGAATTTAGTACTTCTTTCTCTGCTTGCTACCTTAACCATAGATTTGACTAAAAGTAAATTAATCATGTCTCATTGTACTAGAGAAAATAAAGTTACTTCAAGATACAGCTGACCTAACCTGTTTCAGCAATACATATTTAATTATTTTAAGAAACATGTAAGTTACTGTATGGAAATGCAGTAGGTAATTTAGTGTATGGAAATGCAGCAGGGCTTCATGTGAGTTGTGACATTTATTTTGCATATATGATGGTTGTATAGGAGCTGTGCTCTGACTACTAGGAAGACTTTCCGGGGGTGATGTGGCCACTGTGCACAGAACTCTGTTGTCTTGGAATAGTTAAAATAGTTGTTGTAAATAAAGTAGAATTTCAAGTCTCAGTACCCTTGCTTTTGTTAAACAATTGTTCAATTATAAACTTTGTTTTGGAGGGTAATGCTCAATTAAATTTTTGCGAGGTTATATCAGTTATGTGCAGTTAACCTTCAGTGCAGAATTTATTGCCTATATTCTATTTCCATATGTCTTCCCAATTTATTTGAGTTTTGACTTTGGATTGGTTATAGTTCTAGAACCTAATGATTTTTCTATATCACTATCACCAACTTGGTTCTCAATTTTTATGTATTTGGCATAATTAGTCGATTTCTGAACTACTCTTGATGTTTTGGGCAATTACTCAATAATGCTATCAATTTTTTTTGTTTACTTTGCAATGGAATCTACCTTGCAACTTACACCAATTTCAGGAATAACATGCTTAGTGCAGTATCATTTAAATATTCTTACATAAGCTCAATTTATCCATGACAACTGGATATTTTTCTCCTTAGGCTGTATTACTTTTGGTAACAACTTCTGTGCACTTATAGTGTAGAAAGTTAACATCGTTTTAATTTGTTGGCCAGATCAATTTAGTCCGATAATGTCTATCCAACTTGAATAAATTGATCTGCAGTGGTGCTTGTTTGGGGCCCTGCAGCTTCACTTTTGTGCAGTACCTGAAGCCTTATTTGGTTAAGACTTGAGACAATTTTTTGCTATATGTGCACAGACTAGAAACTAAATTATTTAGATTACAGTTACATAGTTAGAATAATAGTCAAGAAATATCATGATTAAATATGAATTGTGCCTCCATAAAGAGTCAATAATTTAGATAAACCAAATTTACGATCTGACTTGATATACACTTTAGGATTGTATTCATGATGTAGTCGTTTGCAAGTCGTATATACCAATTATATTTAGCGCCCGACTAAAGGATTGTATTTATGATTTGGCGCCCAGCTATGCTCGCGCCCTTCACATCAAACCTATGAAGTGCATGGCTGTAAAGATTGGTGAGGAGCGGAGTGCTAATCACGGAGGGATTCATATGGAGTCATGCTCTTCTATCATATTTTGGAAAGGCTTCTATGAATCACTCATAGACCTGATATAAGATTTGTTTCTCACACTTATTGCCAACTGAAATCTTATAAAAGGTAATAATAATTGTAGCATTATTGCAAGATGTTGAATATTTGCATGTTGTGACACATACCAGATATCTGATTGTGTAAAAATATGTCACGTGTTTTTCTAATCTCATATTGCTTATTTGCCGTTGGCTTTGGTAGACTTTTAATCTTCTATATGACTGATCCAACCTGTCGTTTCTCTATATACTTCTGTGACATGTTCGTTGAGAGATAAATTCACGATAATGGTTCCGATGATATAATTGGGTGTTAATCATGCTGGTATATCTATATTATTCTATTCAGTATTATTATATTTAGGCATCTCTTCCCATTTTTTTTTCATTTCTTTACGATATGCTACACAAAGTGGCATGATTTTGATTTATATAATGGTGTCACTTTCAGTAATCGGCGCGCAAGGACGCGCCATATTACGCTATTAAAATACAGTACTACAGAACTGGTGGGCTATTCCCCACCCACTGGTGCTGGGAGTGATTCAAGCTGACGACTCCAAACTGTACCGATGAAGTCACGGAATCTTCTGAGTTTTCAAGTTTTTATAGTGCCACCGCACACCGGGTAACACACCCGCGCGTCCCTGCTCCACACCACATCGAAGTACAGATTGCAGGTCTCTATCCACACGAAAATGTATACTCCTACATCTACACTGTGTACACTAACTCTCAGATAGAGACGTGCGTCTAACCCAGAGGAGCCTGCTCCAGAATTCGAGTCACCACGCCAACTGCAATGGTGTTACCACCAGAACGCAGGAATGCCCGGCCTAGGGCCTTCAGAGTCGCGAATTCTTCAACGCAGACTTCTTTGTCCAGTTTCACCTGAAAGACAGAGAAAAGTACCTCAACGAAAAAAAAAACTTCCATTAAACATCCGATCCCGTTTTGTGTGTGCGCGCGCTTCACCTCAACGATAGCAGCCTGCCTTGCAGCTAGCAACCGACGCGTTTTCTGTGAGGTCTTGCCAGTCCTCTGGTCCAACAGCGACACTATTTTGACCAAGCTCGCGGACACCCTCGCATGATGTATGTGCAGCTCAAACTAGAATATTTGACAGAAGCAATATTTAATAGCAGGATCGTACGAGTATTGGATATGAAAATTTTCAGACGCTATCTGTGGTGCTGCTCCACTAACCTGAAGGCCGACCAGTATCGGTATAGTGATTTCTAGAACCAGAATTTTCAGCTCCAAGGAAGAAGCAACGGGCACCGGAAAATCTCGGTGGCAAAGAACTCCACCTGACACAACATGACCAGGGTCGATCCCTTGCAAACCAATAGAGATGTTGTCCCCGGCTCTAGCCAAGCTGCAACTAGAGGAATCCCGTTCAATGGTCTTCACTGTGGCTAAATCTCCGCAAGGCATGACAAGAACCTGGCACCAGAATATCCAGGATCAAAACGAACAACTTTAGCAGCTTGTAAATACAGCAAGGTAATTGCAGTTCAATGGCTAGTGTGCTACTAACACTTTGAACCCTGAGGCGAGTAGCGACTACCAACTCACCGACGACGATGATGTGAATTGCAACCCACCAGAAGCAGCCTCCAACGGACGCTGCACAGTTAAACGTGAAATGGTCAAGAGTCAGCAGCACGAGGTATACATACCAAATACGTATAAATAATCAGCATTTCTTCTCATATTCCACGCTACGCCAATGCAGGTGCAGGGCCTCTGCCGCTGCACGCAAGCTCTGTGCCTGTGCAGCAGATCAGTGAGGTTGCAAGCCACATATGTACTCCGACACCCCGCCCAACGCCTGCTTCCATATCTTTTGGATTGCATTTCAGGCCAATGGCGACAGTAGGCTCCAGTCTTTTCTCTTCTTCCTGCATGCTTCAGCATGTAGCGCTTGGCTGAACCCTGGATGCTGAATCGTGGAAGGACAAAGGTGAAAAAAGAAATGAGTGTAATCAGCCAATCAGGTAAGAAAAAAATTAGATGGCTGCACATTGTCCCGTTGTTCTACCTGAACTTTCTTTACCTTGGTTACAAAATCCTGCATATGGAGGATAAAATATTTCTATATATTTTTTAGCTTTTAATCGTCTAAAAACTTTCAATTGATGGTTTGTTACTTTGTGTTTTGATTTATTTTTTTATAGAATTTTCTATATAATAATTATAAATTATTAGATCTAGATTTGATGGGTTGAAAATTAACAACTCCCATATTTCTGTGTGCATTGAATTTGGGGTATTGTAAGAAAGATGCAATATTTTCAATTGATTAAAAATGGTGGTTTCTTTCAATTACCGCTTTTAGCCATTGGATCTAGATCCAATGGATATAAGAAAACAAAACTTTTCTATAATCTATATATAATACTAATTAATACAAATGAAACAATATTTCTCTCTCTCTTCAAAATTTGATTGAAAGGGTGCTCTCTTTATTGAAAAGAAGCATTCCGAAAAAAATACGTATGCATCAAAAGCCTGGCCGTTTGCTGTTCCTCTGATGACTATATCAATAAACACAAGACAAGGCTCGTCTCCATGTGAGCTGTGGCGATCTTTTTGGTGGATTCGCCGCTGTCTGGCCAGAAGTAGAAACCGGAATCTTTGTACCGATACATATATCGCCAAGTTTTGCAGCAAGTCCAGCTCGTGCCATGATTGTTCCGTGCTCCTCTCTGCTATAGTATCTCACTGCATACAGACAAACAAGGAAGAAAAATAGCAAAACCAAGAGCAGTAACTTTGAAGCAGCATCAGGAAAAAGCTTGAAATCTTTACACTGCTCTACCAGGTTACTCTCACATGCATGCTCCTTTACCAGGATCGGAGCAGAAAAGCGATAAAAGACGCGAGCAGTAACTTTCTCGCAAGTGACCGAGGCATACAGTATGCAACAGAGGGAGGATACGTACAACTGTTTGGTCATCATGGTAAATAGTCCCTGCGTGGCTGCGTGCATCAGGCCGTGTCCAAAGGATGGCAGAGGTGCGCCCCACGGTGAAGAGGAGCTGGCTGTGGGGTTCTTTTCTGCATTCTGAATTTTGGGAGTATTGAGTACAGTTCACATCATCTAATTGTTCGTCATATAAACGAAAAATACTGTCTATCATCATTGATTAAAACCAAAGCAACTTCAATAAAACCAGAAACCATTGAGAGTCACCGAATGTGCATTTTGGCTGAACTCCAAAGCTTTGGCTTCGTGCCTCCGGCCGGCATGGCTACTATAGTATAGTGATACATTAGAGTTACTGTACACATAGTAGAAGCTGTTTCCCTATACAAAAATAAACTAACAACCAACCTAGTCTTTTTTACTCCACTGATTCCTGGGAGCCATTTGCAGTTTTGCACAATACTGGAACATGCCCTAATAAGGAGAGATGGACAATGGTTTTGAACCTTCCTGCATGTGGTGCCACTCCGTGTACCCTACTAAAAAGAACTATCATGATAAATAGAAGTACTACTTGCATACTCATATACATAATAACATCATATTTAGGGCAATCTAGTTAACGTCAAATATTATACAACTATATATGCAGTGGTGGAGCTAGGATTGAAAGTCGGGATGGGCTGATAAAGATTTTTTTTTCACGCAACCATTTGAGCGTAGACACATAGTAAACCGATAATATTTGCACTTGAATCATGAGTCGTTGCATCAATTGAGGGGAGCTGATTACCTTGAGTCACGGGCCCAAACAGGTAAGCATCCACAGCGCACAAGGGTCAAAGGGTACAAGAATGTAACACACGACCATGGCAGACACCACAGCACAGGCACAGGGCTCGCCGATCACCGCCGGCCTGCTGAACGGTTATGATCTCGCTGAAACTTCCTAAAGCCCTAGTCGAACAGCCGTCTGATCCTCTCGTGTTCATTGCCCCTGGCTGCTGGTGCTTGCTCGCTCGCCGCTCGAATACAACTTTGCTGACTTCGTTTTGGCTGTTGGGCACGGGTTGGGATGGGTCACTGGCCCAAATCTCAGGGTGGGCCAGGGCCCACTCTATTCACTCCTAGGTTCCGCTACTGTATATATGCAGCAAGAACATGCAAATTATATGCTGCTATTATATGATCTGTACCTTACACTAACAGTAGTTTAAAACTAAAAGAATCGATGTCCAACACACATGTAAGGTCTTTAATCTCTAGTGTAAACATTGTATGGTTTGTGTTCCTTTTTTTGTGCCAAATGGCTACGGCATTCCGAGTACAGTTGAGATCTCTCAAGAGTGGAAGAAACTTGGCAAGAAAATAAACACGAGCCCCAAAGAGTCTAGATTAATTAGATAGAAGATGTTTAAAGGAACAAATATAGCAAAATGTGTGACATCATCACCGATACAGTGACTACACCATACATGGTACATTATTACCGACCAATAATGACAACTAACAGTTGGTCGGTAAAAGCGACGATCCATGGTTAGTCGGTAATTCAAAGTTTCTAACCAACTAGTGTTATTGTGCTTAGTTTTCTTTTCAAGTGGACATGTATATATGATATAAATTACTAGTGCAGATATGATGACATACATTCATGTAGGAAGACTCATAGGTGGTATGGTGCGTTGACATGTATAAGAAAGAAAAATACTACTTTTCTCTCATCCTCATCCTCTCCATTGCTCGAGCCGCGGGGCGAGCACAGTGAGGCCCACAAAGCGCGTCAGGTGGAGTCGAGGTGAGCTACAAGCAGCTTTAGCCTTCGGTATACATCAACGCTGCTGCCAGAGGTAGCTGCATTCCCTGTCCGTTCTGCCACACGGTGGCAGCAACGAAATCGGTTCTTCAATTGACACATACCACCGTATAGACAATATACAGTAACTCTTGTGGAGGCCCTCATACTGCCGAGCGTTGCGCAGTCCTCAGATTTGCAGCGATGAGCAACCGACCAACAGTTGTCCTTCAGTTCTTCTATTCGTGCTGTACGCAGGGTACAAGCCTTGCTGATGGCTCGGGTTAATCACCTAATCTTGAGGCAGTTCTTAGCATCCTCTAGAGCCAGCAGGTCTGCACATGGAGTATGAACGTGGCATGATGCAACTTTCTTTCTTCAAGTATGAACGTGTGTATATTCAAAGATACGGTGAAATGAAAAAATAAATGAAACACACTTAATGAAACACAATTACTTTCTGTTCGGTTTTTTTTTTTGAAAGAATTGTTGCCAATTCCCGGTCACTAAAGGGTTTTCCTGGCCATGGTAGATGACCAAGACACAATCTCACTTGGCTGCTTTAACACTATCATTTCCACTCGTTGGTTACTCATTTGGGTAATCCAACATAATAAGTTACCACGGCTTGAACCCTGAAGCAACTAGCTGTCTAGCTATGTTGATGAACTATGATAATAGCATATTAAGGCACACAACTCAGGTTATCATAAACATCAAATAGAACGGTGATCCCTAAAATTTTAGGTTTCCCGGTCTTGTTTCCAGTCTTTGGGTCGTGACTCAACCAACATGTAAAGCTTCATCCTCGTCCGATATACGCAATCAATCCATTTTGTCCTATCTTAAATCTGATATTGTCTATCCAGGTCATCCTGTTTTGACTTGTCTTCACATATAATACGTACGTGCCACTAGTAGATCTGATTCCACTACCGCTTCATAGATTTTGTGCCAAAGTGCACTTGTATTATGGTTCCAGTAAGTCATATATAAAATCCCACCGTCCCTCCCAAAGACCCTTCAAAACCGAACTGCTTGTAAACCCCGTGTTTCAAGAGCAGTGGTTACCCCACACCTCCTCATTTCTCCTCGGGCGTCACTGCACGTCGCTGTTGGCATCAAATCTCGTAACACCAATGGCGAGGGGGCTCCCAGCGTTCAGCTCCCTCTTCTACACCACGAATTCGGCCCAAGACACTCCGCCGCCGCCGCAGCCTCCCACCGCTCCGCCGGCGGCGGCATGGATGTGGCCTTCGTGCAAGCACCCGAGGACGCAGTCCTTCCGCGCGCCGTCCGCCGCCGCCAAGACCATCGCGTCCATCTTCCTCGACTCCTCCGCCGACTCCTCCTCCTCCTTGGCCAACTCCTCCTCGGCGCGGCACGTGGACGTCGACTGCGCGGCGTCCGACAGCTTGTCCACCGAGTCCGACGAGGCCGCCTCCGCCGACGACATGGCCGACGCCATCGTGCGTGGCCTCCGGTCCGACCGCCTCCTCTTCGAGCCCCGCGCCACCTCCAGCTCCATCCTCGACGAGAAGAAGCCTCTGACGACGACTCAGCTGGCAGCGCGGCGGCGGCGCGCCGCCGCAAAGGCCGAGGAGGAGAAGGAGGAGGAGTCCGCGTTCGGCGGCGGCGTGGCGGTGTCGGTTGACTCGGCCGACCCGTACCGCGACTTCCGGGCGTCCATGGAGGAGATGGTGGCTGCAGCTCACACTCACGGGCACGGCGGCGCCGGCGACTGGGAGTGGCTGGAGAGGATGCTGGCGTGGTACCTCGGCAACAACGGCAAGGACACCCACCCGGACATCGTCACCGCCTTCGTCGACCTTGTCGTCTGCATGGCCGCCGCATCTGACGGCGCCTCGGGCTCGTCCCGCGTCTCGTCGT
Organism: Eleusine coracana subsp. coracana; assembly: GCA_032690845.1. Taxonomy (NCBI): domain Eukaryota; kingdom Viridiplantae; phylum Streptophyta; class Magnoliopsida; order Poales; family Poaceae; genus Eleusine; species Eleusine coracana. Next base: position 6,352,860 of record CM064426.1, read on the forward strand.
TCACGCTCGTCGGAAGCGAGCCCGCGGAGAGCAGCAGCGCCGGCGGCGGCGGCCGTTTCTCCTTCGGCCGGAGGTAAAAACCGAATCCGCCGACGCGCGGCCGCCTCGCTTAATCAGTCCCGTCTTACCTTCGTACGTGTTCACCGTCGTGTCATGTACCAGCTAGTAACTGTACGTGTGCGTGCGTGTTAATTTTTGTTGTAGCAGCAGCCGATCCATTTAACGCGTGCAAGGCTACCCGATGAATTAATTCGTGGATCACGCCTTAACCATCTTTCGGTTGTGTGTTACGTTTACTCGATCATCAGTAGCTATGCGTGTAGTGATCAAGAGTGTGAGTACCAGCAAGATGGTGGTTAACTGCCGGGGCGTAGTACAAGTTGCCGACCGAACAGGGCAACAGCTAACAACGACAGCGAATTTCTTATGATGGGGAAGATTAAAAAGAGTTGTGAGAAATCATGTCGTTGCTTTGCAAAGCAATTATATCATAATCTGAAATATAATAGTATGTGACAACTGTCATAATATTGTACTGTTAGCGCGTGTAACATGCACCCACTGAGACTATAAGCGTATATATCGATGTAGTAAAGCTTTTTCTTTAGAAGAGTATTCCAAGATTTATGGAATCCAAGGACCAACAAGCAAACCATAAGCAATCTACTATCAAATGTAACAAATTAATCCTAGCATTAAGCACAATTACATATGAATGTGAACAAGATAGAATTGGGAGATTTATTGTTGTGCTGATCAGCAAAGAGAGCAAAACATCAAAAAAGAGAGATGAATACCAAAGCCAATAACCAAGCTTACGAGTCTTAGCAAGACATGAATGAAGCCCGCACCAATAGCACAAGTTGTAGTTCATAGCAAAAGCCAATCCAATCTATAGTCCAATGAAACAAATCAATCTATCATCCTCTCTAATCTTGCACCTATGCACCTAAGTTGTTTCCTACAACCCTGTCATGACGGCGGCTAATAAGACAATGAAATAAGCACTACATTGAGCATATATTAGAATTGCATCACTATTAAGTTTTTGTTGTGATCCTTTTACGAAGGCGGCTAATAGCGCTAATAGCTAAACAACACTAATAAGATAAACAACGCACCTACCTGTTGCACCAGATGTTATGACGATCAATAGGATGACCTAAGTCGACTTCCAACAAGTAGAAAGACATAAGAGGGAAATAAGATTGAAAGCAAGCATGAACACGAGATAGATCAACCGATATAACACATAGAACATCAGCTCCATCACTTACCGCTACGATGATATTCGGCTCTTGAAGCTTGGTCGAATTGAATTCACAGACCAACAAGAGCCTAATTAGAGCTTCATCACGTAAATCAACTCAACTTAAAACCCTATCTAGCCCCTCCAACTAGCCAACTAGAAGAAATCTAGACAACTAAGCTACATGGTGAAACCGGCGACGTAACACCGTTAGTTTTGACTCTCAACTCGAAATACTTTGATTATATGGTAATTGGTACATAGGGGCGATGTCCCTTGGGACTTATAAATAGTGGGGAGGAGCCTGGAGACATCATCCACCGACCTATACACGAGATCTAACAAAATGGAAATAAATCGAGTCGGTTACAACTCGGATTGGATTTCCTTATTATGAGCCCTGCCTTACACTACCACTAGTTTAAAACGAGGCATACCTGAACTCTATCTTGTAGCTCTGAAAACAATCGACAACTTTGATATTCAACCAAAACCTCATCTTCATATCCAAAAATGTGTTCCATGATATTTTGTCCTCCGTCAGACTCCTCTATGCAATACTCATTGCAGTTTCCATATCTTCTAGCTCTGAAATCCAAATACAGTCATCCATATATGTTTCAGAAAGCTCTTGATGAGATATACAACTTTGTAAGTCAAATGTTCCTCAATTGAGACTGTCTTGAACTCCGAATCCTCATCGCAAGATGTTGCTGTTCTAGACTCTGCGAAAATCTTAGATTTCGGGAATATTTTAGATGAGCCTTCTACAAGACTTGGAAATCAAACAATTGAGTTTAGGCCTTGCATGATGGACTTCATGAATGTACATGGAGTGCTTGTGGTATTGCGGGCTAAGATTTCGACCCGTCATTGGTGGATAATTCGTCCCGCTTGTATTATATGTTGTATTTCACTAAAATAACACAAAAAGACACACAGAGATAAACAGACACTAAACAAGAAAAATATCATAATTAGTGGCAATAATCTATATAATATGATAAATCATCATTGAGATATTAAGAGAATTTGGTGCTAAAAGGTGATCATAGTGAGCACCAACAACTATTAGTTATAGTTGTTACATAACATGCATGTTATCAATATTCTTCATTCCATTCACAAAATAAGAGATTATGTATGAACTACTCTTAGACCACTGAAAAGATAACCTGACCTATTATAGAGGCTGTTTAATAAATCATCTCATAATTACATATTATGCATGAGATGGCTAATACGATCCGTATCTAGCAAATCATAAGTTCATAAGGTGAAATTGCATTAGATATCCATATTGAGAACTGATATTTGTACTTTTTCTCAGCTAGTAATAAGTCCTAAACGTTAACAACACACATGTATATGCAGCCAACTGTTCGGTCCTCACTTTTTGCTGCAAATGTACTACCAACGTTTGCCGTGAGATCTCGTCTTGATCTTTTTGGAGGTAGGACAAGTTCTCTAAAAATAAGAAAGAAATAATAAAGAAAAGAAACACGTTGCATGGTATGCTTGATGAATGAGCCAAGCCACGCTACATCCTCGTGACAAAACTGCTGCAACTTGCGTCATGCTAGTTGCCATGGGCACCCCCACAGCTACAGAAGCTCTAACAAGTACTTCCACCATCCCAAAATAAAATTATATCTAGATTTGATTAAACTTCATTTTGGCCAGTAATTTTTATGCATTAAACTAAGTTTTAAAAACCTAATATTTGTACTTTTCGTTAAATGTATCGGTCAAAATAAAATTTAATCAAAACTAGATATAATCTTATTTTAGAACGAAGGTATAGTATCATGGGTCGCATGGTTAACGACTGACGTGATGGGTACCGGCTAATCATTGTTTAATAATGCTGATCCCGACAAGGTTGGTAAGGCAGGGCTATCGGAGATATTGAGCTCGTAGCTAGCACATGAAATGATTGCAATCTCTCTCTCATGGCCTCATGGGAACGTAGGCATGCATCACAGAAACAAATTGCAGACAGATTTTCAGAGGACAGGATGTGATGCTATCTAATGCATGACGTGTGCTATTCCTACAACTGCAGGCTGCCGTACTTCTCCTATTTCAAAGAGAAAAGCAGCTTTTGCAAGACAATGATTTGATTTCACCTCAGTGGTATAAAAATGAACGGACGAACGGCAGGTAGCATGTTTCGGTCTCAGCCTCCACTAGTTTGGTATCTACTCCCTCCGTTCACATTTACATGTCATTCTAAAGTTTTTAACTTTTCTACAATTATATATCATTCTCACTTCCTAATATATATTTCTCTCTTCTTAATACAATATTCTCTTTTTCCACTACATCTCTATCTCTATATATCTCCTTCTCGTTTTAATTATACTCATCTTTTTACTTCTCCTTATTTCTCATGTCCGTCCAACTCCAAAACAACATCTAAATATGAACGGAGTGAGTATAATTTACAAAGGACATATGCAAAAGATTAGTCATCTATATAGCTTACCTTTATTTCTTGCAAATTGGTCAGGAGTCAGGCCTCATGCAGGGAGGAATAGAGAGAAAAAGGACATGTAGGTCCCATAAACTTGTCTATAGACGATTGCTACTCCCTCCGTTTAATATTATATGACGTTTTGGCTCCTGACACGGGAATTAAGGAGAGGTAAAAAAGGTGGATGCACAGAAAACGAGAAAGAGAGAGATAGAGATATAAATATATTAGGAAAAGATAAAGATGTATTGGGAAATGAGGGTGTTTTATAATTTGAGAAAACTTGAGAATGCTAGGGTGTCATATAATGTTGAATGGAGAGAGTACTATATTAGGTAACTTTCCTCTCTTTCCTATTTCTTTCATATTCTTTTTTCTCCAAACACTACAAACGCTAGCTATTGTCAAACCATTATGGAGGGCCTAAAAGATGGATCACTACTAGCTTATCTATATCTCCTACAAATCAGACAAATATGCAGACCATGCATGAAACTATGATATTAGCATATTAAGGCACACAGATGAGCTCAGGTTATCATAAACATCAAATAGAACGGTGATCCCTAAAATTTTAGTTTTCTCCGTCTTGTTTCCTTCCAGTCTTTGGGTCGTGACTCGACCTACATGTAAATGTTCATCCTCGTCCCATATGCCCAATCAATTCATTTTGTCCTGTCTTAAGTCTGATATTGTCTATCCAGGTCATCCTGTTTTGACTTGTCTTCACATATAGTACGTGCCACTAGTAGATCTGATTCCACTACCGCTTCATAGATTTTGTGCCAAAGTGCACTTGCATTATTATGGTTCCAGTAAGTCATATATAAAATCCCACCGTTCCTCCCAAAGACCCTTCAAAACCGAACTGCTTGCATTGTAACCCCCGTGTTTCAAGAGCAGTGGTTACTCCACACCTCATTTCTCCTGGGGCGTCACTGCACGTCGCTGTTGGCATCAAATCTCGTAACACCAATGGCGAGGGGGCTGCCAGCGTTCAGCTCCCTCTTCTACACCACGAACTCGGCCCAAGACACCCCGCCGCCGCCGCCGCAGCCGCAGCCTCCCACCGCTCCGCCGGCGGCGGCATGGATGTGGCCTTCGTGCAAGCACCCGAGGACGCAGTCGTTCCGCGCGCCGTCCGCCGCCGCCAAGACCATCGCGTCCATCTTCCTCGACTCCTCCGCCGACTCCTCCTCCTCCTTCGCCAACTCCTCCTCGGCGCGCCACGTGGACGTGGACTGCGCCGCGTCCGACAGCATGTCCACCGAGTCCGACGAGGCCGCCTCCGCCGACGACATGGCCGACGCCATCGTGCGTGGGCTCCGGTCCGACCGGCTCCTCTTCGAGCCCCGCGCCACGTCCAGCTCCATCCTCGACGAGAAGAAGCCTCTGACGACGACTCAGCTGGCAGCGCGGCGGCGGCGCGCCGCCGCCGGGAAGGCCGAAAAGGAGGAGGAGGAGTCCGCGTCCTTCGGCGGCGGCGTGGCGGTGTCGGTTGACTCGGCCGACCCGTACCGCGACTTCAGGGCGTCCATGGAGGAGATGGTGGCCGCCGGCGGCGGCGCCGGCGATTGGGAGTGGCTGGAGAGGATGCTGGCGTGGTACCTCGGCGCCAACGGCAAGGACACCCACCCGGACATCGTCACCGCCTTCGTCGACCTCGTCGTCTGCAAGGCCGCCGCATCAGACGGCGGCGGCGGCGCCTCGGGCTCCTCCCGCGTCTCGTCGTTCACGCTCGTCGGAAGCGAGCCCGCCGAGAGCAGCAGTCGGAGGTAAAAACCGAATCCGCCGGCGTGCTTAATCAGTCCCGTCTCACCTTCGTACGTGTTCACCGTCGTGTCATGTACCAGCTAGTAACTGTACGTGTGCGTGCGTGTTAATTTTTGTTGTAGCAGCAGCTGATCCATTTAACGCGTGCAAGGCTACCCGATTAATTAGTCCGTGGATCACGGCTTATTAACCATCTTTCGGTTGTGTGTTACGTTTACTCGATCATATCAGTAGCCAAACCCGCCAAGCTATAATGTGTGTAGTTATCATCAAGAGTGTGAGTACCGGCAAGACGGTGGTTAACTGCCGGGACGTAGTTAATTAGTACAAGTTGCCGACCGAACAGGGCAACAGGTAACAACGACAGCGATGTGACCGACGTGACACGGGTACGTACTTTTTTAACGGAAACCCGCCACCGGAGAAGAATGTGCTCCGATCCGTATACAACACACGCAACAAGCAACTCGCGAGCTACTTCTCCTCCTTACCCGAGTTTGGATCTAAAGACAGGCGGCGACGCGGAGCCATTTTTGAGCCCGTAGCGGCATCACGTCCGATCCGCCGCAGCAGGCAGCAGGCGCACATGAAGCCCGCGGACCCGTGACGTGCGTGGGGATCGGACGACAGCGCGGTGCCGTGTGTGGCCGCCCGCCGGCTGGGGACTGCTCATTTCATGCATGGTCCCCCGCCATGCACGTGCCGTCGAGATCGGCATCATCAGGGAGGGCACAGGGCGTGTAGGCCGGTCGACGTTGATGCGACACCGAGGCGTCATCCACTAGCGGTACGACGATGACGTACGTGCAACACCCCCGACCCCGGTTCGTCGAGTCCGCCGGCGCCTCCACAGCTGCTCCCTGCTCATCAATAGGGTGGGGCTGCGCTACGGTTCATGGCCGAAACTAGCGCAAATAACATACTAACTGGCCCCCTGATGGTACTAGCTACTCTCGTGATGAGCTGGGACTGGGAGGATATATATGATACCACACCACGGCAGTCCTCGAAGCACAGGCGATCAGTTCAGCTATAGCACTAATCTTCGCACCCATGTATGTCGAGGACGACCGAGGACCACCACAGCGTACGTACTAGTACGTATGAGCCTGACTATAGTGTGCGGCTGAGCCCGAGTCTAAAAAGCGCTGCTGCAAGCCGCCAAATCCCCTGCAAACGTTTTCAGGTGAAGGAGACGATGGTGCTTTTCGGTTTAACGGCCGGTAGTTTTCGCGCAGGGACCTCTCTCTCTCTCTCTGCTCTGCTCCGGCAGCCCAGAGCCAGCAGCGAACCACTCTCAGTGGTAGTAGCTGTCCTGCTTTGTCCGGCGCCATTGAATAGTTTGAGACCTTGCTCGTTTGGAAAAAGGCGGCACCACTTCAGTGATGACACCCAGAACACTTTCACGCATTTCAAAAAGGGAAAGGAAAACAATCCTTTGGCGGGAAAAACAGGCCCACTTACTCAGGTCCAGCACTTCGGGCCCGGACGTGGAAAATTATATATGAAACAGAAACATACGCAACACTCTCACAAATTATACAACAGAATGATTGCTACTATTTGCCGTGGAAAAACCACACCTAATCAGCTGAATAGGGATGATCGGCGCCAAGTGCCAACCACCTTCACTCTCACCACACCCCTACCTAGGCCACAAATGCAGTAGCCCATGCTCGTCGAAGCCTGGTTGTACATTATTGTTGACGATGATAAGGTACTGCCGCTTTTCAAAATCTCCACGAGAGGCGTGTCATGCAACCCATGTGCTTTTTCCACAGGCAATGGGCTGCTGCATTTGTGTCCTATTTTTATTAAAAACTTTAGTAAAGTCAGTCTCAATGCACTTTTTTATTGTACTCTTTTCAAAATAGGTATTTATTAAGTGAGCCAACATACTTTCATTCTGATAAGAGTGTCTCCAATGGTAAAGTTAGCTAAGAGGTAGCAGTTAGCTCTTAGAGAGAATTGAAGAGGAGTGAGGTACATGTTTAAGTCTCATATTTTTCTTAGAGGTTGTCTCTTGAGGAACAGTTAGTTGTCTTCTCTCTCTTCTTTTTACTTAATAAACAATTCTAAGAGGCAGCTTAGAAGCAACTATTAGGGACTCTCTGAAAGGCCTCTCACATGGAATGAAAGAAAATCTTTTCTCTCTTCATAACTATCTTTCTATGTCAGCAAAAAATACATATGTGGCATGTACTCCTTCCATCTCAAAATAATTGACACTTCAATTCTTTTTAGTTTTTTCCCAAAATAATTAGCATTCTCAATTTTGGATGCACCTTTTTCTCCTCCCAATACACCTATATTTTTATCTCTTTGATCCTTGTTTTCTGTACAACTAACTTTTACACTTTTCTTTAATTATCATGCCGGACTCCGAAGTATTAATTAAAATGGGACGGAGGGAGTAAAAAAGGCTATACAGTTCGTGGGCAAGGAAACCGGTGTACATGCTGCACAGTTGCAAATCATGAGGTACGTACGTACGGGGGAGCCGGGCAAATTACGGTGGGTTCCGCGTGCGTGTGTCACTCTGTCCCAACCCCAAATCAACCGAATTCAGTAAGCGAGCTCGGTGGTCAGCCTCTGCCTTCAATCGTTCGCGTGCCTTCTGTGCTGCTGCGCGCCCTCGCGTACACTCAAGAGTGCACATGATCTTGGCACCCGAGCATTTGAGCAGACCACGCCTGCACGGCTTCATACTCCTATGTCCTGCAAGTAGTCTTGACTTGACCGGCCTGCTTCTCATCTCTTGATGAATCTGACCAAAAAGAAAAATACGACTTCCATATATTCGCACGTTGTCCTCTCCGCTATGAAAACTCAAGTTCCATTATTCACGCGCGTGACGTGAGACGTGACCAGCGCGTGCATACGTACGAGGGAGGGACAGAGGGTTTAATCGGCTGCATTGCCTCCTGAAAGCTCCTGGGTAGCCATTTCACGAGGGACAGAAGCCCAGAATGCTGAATGCACGTGTTACACTGACAGGCAGGGCTCCGCCCGCCAGGACCGAGCGATCGATCACCACACTCTCGTGCCGAAATTCATTAACCTCTCGGTTTTTCTCGTGCGGACCGTGACGATATGTGATCGATCGAAGCTTGCGTACGACGCCACGAGTGTGGCGTGCCCCTGCATGTTGTTGCCTGTCGGAGAGAGCTGGAGATCGTGCACGAATCAACCTCTAGCATATGTCCGGAGACAAACCCTCGGACTGAAGTCCCACGATAATAATAAAAAAAAAAGAACGGCCTCCTATGTCACAGCACAAATATCTCTCACTCGTTTTTTTATTCATTTGGATGTGGATCAATCGAAGCTTTAAGATATTCTTTTCATTACAAACTAAGCCTAGGTGAGGTGGTTATGTTCATTATAGTGGAGCCAAGCTATCCAATTTTGATCTCATATTTAACATGTGTGTTGCATTAAGTAAAGGTGTGCGTGAGTATGTTCAGAGAACTTGTGGATGTATATGAATGTCTCTTTTTAACTTTAAATTTGTAAAAAGAAAAAAATCTTATTTTTTCTTAGAGAGTTAGTGTTAAGCTCTTCATTGAAATATTCTAGTGAGCAACAGAAAAAGTTGTGTTTCAATTAGAAGAAAATTACTATTCTAACATGCATTTCATTTGTCTGGTTAGGATGTAATAAAAAAATATATGAGAGATCTTATTCGCCTTTTTCGTCCATCCCATATTATGAGTGCTGTTCTAGCCTCCCACCCGATAGAATAGCTGAGAAGTAAAAGGACACCCCTGTCTGCAACAACGCCACACCAAGCTCAACGCCCTGACCAGCAATTGTCATCAACCTTGAAGGCCAGAGAAGAGGTGCGCAGTGAAGCCTCCCCAGGCCGAGTGGACATCACTGCTACTATTTTCTGAGGCCACAATTGACCTTCGATTTAGGATCTTGTTACCCTCCACCCTTCAATACCAAACCCTCCTCCACCCACCCCCAGGCCCATTTGCCTCAAGCCCACTTTGCCCAACTCCTCCTCCTTCCTCAATGCCGGCCGCCGCCCTCGCCCCGTCGGACCGCTAAACCTCGCGACTCCGACGTGGTCATCGCCCGACACACGGCCATGGCCACCACCCTCCGACGGTCGACCGCACCACGCTGCCCGCACCTGTCGTTGCCAACTGCCTTGCCGCCGCTGCCACACTAACTGGTCGGGCCACTATGCCCCCGCCACTGACCCCGCCCGTCGCCCGCCTGCCATCCGTGGCTACAATGACGCCGTCGCCACCTTGCCGCCTGCCATGCTGCTCGCCGACCCCGGAACATCCTCAATGTCTGTCGCGGGAGGGAGATGATATTTGGAGGCACACACCCACGTGGCTAAGGGATTCCACGGGCAAATATTGGCATTTGATTTGTGCCATCTTGGAGCTCGCCGTTATCCCAAGGTCCTCTACAAGACATCAGGCCCTCATGCTGTAGCCTTGGTAGTCACAGGAGGCACATCCCGCCGCCATGTGTCGATCTGACACAGATCGATCCAGCGCATAGGGATCTTGTTACATGTCACCGAACCACCATTCTTGGTCACCTCAAGTTCATTGGCTGTTGCTCCTCTGCGAGCTCTGGAGCCTTCTGTCGCTAGCCATCAACATCCACACCGATGTGTATCGACTGCTCACCGAGCTCCAAGGTCGCAAACCACTCATTCTCAAATGGAGCAGAATGAAGGGGAAGCAGCTCCTCGTGCGGGCATCTCCCTTGTTCGCCGCCATCGCATACCTCCTGCTCACTGTATGCAGGGTTGTCTTGCTAGGATGTGGGAGGGGAAAGCGATGTAGGTCACCTTTCTCACCGAGGTCCAGATCGAAGAGGACAAGGGAGAGGAGACAAGGAAGGTAAATGCACATTGGAAGTCGAGAGCGACACTCTTTCTTGAACTTTTTCAAGCGCTAGAACGATGCTTAGAATGAGACGGAGGGAATATTTGTTTCAAGCCTTTGCAGACCATGTTTGGATCTCTAGAGTTTCATAAAAAGACAATTTTAAAAACTGAAATTTCAATCAAGTCAATTTCTTGCCTAGTTTCTAAAATTCGGATACCTAGTTTCTAAGAAACGAATGAGACTCGATCTAAGCTAAAAAACAGTTTATAGCTATTAAAGGTAAAAAAAAATTGGATTCAGATCTTCAGAAATCAGAAACCCAAAGTTCTCAACAGCCCCACCCAATCTTTTTTTTTAAAAAAAAATAGTTTCTAGAAACCATGTACAGGCTGTTACTTATGAGCGAGGTTAATTAATAATGGTAACCTGAGGATATGGAAACACGTGAAGAATATCTCTAACACCATTTATTCCATATCTTTACCGTATCCATTCAGAATTGAAGTTATTTATACACCACATAATTGGATTCTCCAACTACAGTATGAATTATTTGATATGTACAGCTTATCCAATTTAATGCAGATTGCAGTATTATTCACTTTCCTTTTGAAAGGCTCCCTTCTTTCCCCGTAGATGATATATTTCACGGGACACGACTATTGTCGAACAGCCACCGTAAGCTTGTTCACGATGCAGCCTGTAGCTGTACTGCTCCTCGCCATAGCCATCGCTCCTGCGCTTGCTGGGGGCACCTCAACAATCATCAACGAAACCTGTGCCAAGCTCCCAAACTACTATCTTCCCCGCAGCTACTGCACGAGTGTGCTCTCCAACGACGCAACAGCCGTTGCCGCCCCGGACGTGCGGGCGCTGGCCGTAGCCGCGACGAACATCACCGCGCGTAAAGCGGCGTCGACTCTGAGCGCCATCTCCTACCTCATCGACGACCTTAGCGATTGCCGCCGTTACTACCGTGAGATGGTGGAGTCGTTGGCCGGCGTCCTCGAGGACTACCGCGCTGGACGATTCCACCACGCGGCGAAGGCGATGGTGGACAAGGTCTCTGTAGTGCCTTTGATGGGCTGTGACATACAACTATTCCAGGGTCTGGCAGGGAAGAACCCGTTCTCCCAGGAGAATGCCGACAACGACGAAATGGCCCGCCTAGCTAGTGATATTGCTAATCTTGTTGCTGGGAATATATAGACGTTTATTTGGTCCATGCATGTCACTAAAATAATGTTCCAAGATTTCTCTAAAGTTTTTTTCTTGAAATGGCAACAGCCAACAGTACTTATGAGCGGCCGCGAGAGTTTCCATACACAATTTGCTATATTTTTTCTACAGTTTTTATTACATTACCAAAAATATTATTCCCTACAATCTAATTTCCTAACCATTGCAACACTTAATCAAATAATCCCTCCATTCTAATTTATGTGATGTTATAGGATAGGTTGTGTAGTTCAATTTTGAACTAAATAATTTATCCTATTAAACCATAAGTGAATTGTCCATCCTTCCCCATCAGTTTAGTCTTTTGGATACAACTGGTTAGTGCATAGTAGCTTAATGTAGTTCAGAGCCAAAGGTCTTGAGTTCAAGTTCTGGCGATCACATAATCCACTGCGCCGCTCCTATTTCCACGTTTGCGTCCTAAGGGAGCTGCACGTGAGGGGGAGTGTTGAGCCATAAGTGAATTGTCCATCCTTCTCCATCAGCTTAGGCTTTTGGGTGCAACTGATTGGTGCATAGTAGCTTAACACTAACATCAAATACTTGAGAACAGAGGAGTAACAAACCATAATCCAAAGATATCACCCAATGTGAACAACTTCAGGGGCCCCATGTCGCCCCTCATGGATGACACTGGCGGAGCCCTAGCTAACAACGCTACCACCTCCTCTACCTCTGTCCCTAGCCGCACCGCCGCCTGAGGGACATGACGGGAATCTGTGCGGACTCGAGAATGACGACAGCATGGCCTTCTCTCCTCCGAGGAGGTATCAATCCACGAGCTCTTTGGAGGACATGGTAATGGCGGTCGTTGCCGCTCGATAGGTGGGCTTCATGGCCAGATCTGGTTGTGGCCCATTAGGCCTGAGACTACAATAAAAATCTCTTATAGTGACATTTTGTTAGAGACACTTTTCTAATATGCCTCTATATATATTATAGAGACATCTTTTTACGGTACTTTAGAATTTGTCTCAAAATTAGAGGCATAATTTTTAAAAATTTAGAAAAATAATATGTCACATTAATAATCGAGGCATTGTTTGAGGCATTTTACAAAGTGTCTGAAAATAAATAGCATAGAGATATTTTTGTGACATATTTAAAATGTTTATATCTTATAGAGACATTACTAGAGGCATCTTATACTTTTCTAGAGGCATTATTTCACTAGTTTGCAGTACTTCTTAAGAATAAATTCTGAATCTATATGTAATATCATGGGTAGGTGAGTTGGCTAGCAAAACTTAACATGTCGTTATTTCACCATGAGATCTTGAGTTTAAAATTTCACATCAATATTATATTTTTCTCACATAGTTAAATATTGTATTAATAATGTCTCTAAGTTTATTGAGGCATTGTGTAATGTCTCTACAAAGTTGTTACTAATTTCAGAAAGACGATTTATAAAGTGTCACTACATTCGTAGAGACAACGCATGACAAGGCATGTTATGAGGCATTTAAAAAAATGCCTCTATACGTGTCTAAAGAAATAATAATAATGACTTTACTATATAAAGAAAAATACAAGTCAATTCTCTTGTAGTGTGACCCAGGGATGCCTGGGGGGGGGGGTGCGGTGGGCTGGCCCCCCGCAGTACGGTACATAATCTCGTTTAGGGTTTTACCGAGAGATCATTGTCTTCTTGTAAGTCGTCGTTTTCTCTTCGATGTTGTAACCCCAACTCTTGATAGTGAAGTTTTGCTGGCTGGCGCCCGTGGTTTTTTCCCTTTCACAGAGGGGTTTCCACGTTAAATCTCATGTTCTCTGTAGTTGATTTCTTTCTTCTTCATCATATTTGAGGCATTGGTTTATAACAGGTAGATTTGGTCCCCGACATCAGAATGATGGCTATATTGGTGACACAACTCTGGCTTCTGGGGTTGCGGTCTTCGATCAGGGGCACGGTGTCATAACCTTGCTATAGCTGGTGTGCGACGACGGAGGAGAACAACAACGGCTAGCGAGCACCATGAAGGGATTGTGGAGGTGCACGAGGTGATAGAGGCTACGGTGGTGCTGGTGTTGTTGGTGTCAATGACCATGTTGGTGGATGGCCATCGTGGCGCTTGGTGGGTTTGCGGAAGGCGCCAGACTATGGTGGCTGCAGCGGGCGCATCGTTCGATAGTGGAGTCCGGTGATGTGATTGTATAGTGTGAAGTGAAGACCAGCGATGGCTGAAGTGGTGCTACAATAGGTTTGATGTGAGGCCGACACAGCATCACGGGTCCTGTAGTGGTGCAGTGGGATAACCGATGACCTACATGAAAGTGGATGCACTAGCACCAGGATTATCTTGGCTGCTGGAGGCCATGATCTGCAAGTGGATACACCATATCAGGGCAGCAATTACAACATGAGTGGCGGATGTGTGGGGAGGACCAGGTGAAAGCCTTTGCTCGGCATTGTGCTGACATTGCAACGACGATATCTTTTGGTGTTGTTCGCCTTGTTGAAGGCATTGCAACAAGTTGTCCCTATACTTCTCACGCGTGAAGGATTCTCTTGTTGAAAACCCAGGTTCAACAAGCTGGACCAAGCAAAGGTGGCGTCTTGACATCACCTCCTTCTTGGAGGCTTTACCTTTCAAGCTTTCTTTTCCATGTTATTTGTCATCAAGATGGGTTAATTGGCAGCGACGATGACATTCCTTGGATGAAGTCGGAGCTTCAGTTTGAGTCAGCCATTTGTTAATAATAATGAACTATAGAAAAAAGTTTTAGATCATGGAGTAATGTATTTGTTTTCCTCTTGTAGTGCTTGAAATGTATTTAAAAGTTATAGATTGTCATATGAAATAAAACAAAAGTAGATTTTTTTTCCTTCTTCACTACCAGAACAAAAAGGTGGATTTCTGTTGTTGACAACACATAAAAAAATACTAATAAAATGTTTTTTTCTTGTTTTATCTACTCACAAAAATAGATACACATAGGTTTTTTAACAGGAAAAATAAAATTTCCTTTGTGTAAATTAGCAAAATATCTCTTCTGAAGAAAACATCAATTTTCTGAAGTGTGTGAAAAACTAGCACATGGGTATAAAGATCCTACTATCAAGGGCACGCATGCCCTCCATAGATAGAGGGATCACAGTTAATGACTTGATGGTGACCGAACTACTATGCCATTAGCTTGAGCGTACGTTAGAATACTAATAACCCATCTCATTTTAAATGTTGTTAATTTGATAAAAAATACACCAATCATATGTAACTGATGGTAACCAAGAAAGATTGAATCAGTGTGATTGCGTGAAGTTGACTAAGATTTTTTGCAACTTTTTTTGGGGCCTAATTATATGAAAGATTTCATTAGTTCTCTTATATATTTTAAAATTTTGACATTTGTAAATGAAGCATTGGGATCCATCATTCGGAAATGATTTTAATGGAAAATTGAATGATAATTGAGGAACGAAGATACACCAACTAAAGTTATTGACCGAAATACGCCCTGGTTATAAATGAGGCCCAAGCTAACTCCTAGGTAGCATAACTCTATTTGTGTTGTGGTGGCCCAACTAATCATATTTTGTCAAGTAAGCTTATACACCCTCCATCCGTTGTGAATATCTTTTTTTTATACTTTTAGACATCATACTATTTTGTGTTATTCAAAATTTTCAATAGAAATATTAAAAATATATCCCTAGTGATCAAATAAGTTATAAAAAATATATATTACACCTTATGTGCCAAATTACATGCCGATTTAGTTTCATATTTATTAAAAATTCCTGAAACCTAGACAAACCGTTTTTCTAGATTTATTAAACATTAACCGGATAACAAGTAAACTCGGTCAGAAGGGAGTATTTATACAAAAATTGAATAACACGAAGTGCTAAACGCGATTTCTAATGTAAAAGACGACACTTTTTAATAATGGGACAGGGGAGTAGGTACTAAAACAAGCTAATCAAGGACCAATTGATGAGCCACCAGGAGCTATTTGGCTCTGATCCTAAGCTTAGCAATGCATCTTTGGCAGCTGCAGCATAACTGTAGCACACAGGCAAGAGCAGGACCAGGACGGCGGGGCGCCCCGATGCTACAAGCAAAAGCTGAACAAACACAAGGCGACGCACCGCAGCCTTTTCAAAGCTTTCATTCATTCAAGCTTCGTTGGTGCCACACGCACGCTAGTATACATGATGAATAGTACCGTTCCCCTTGGAGAGTCTCACACGGAAGAAGATGTACATTATCACACTGTAGCAATGTTCCCATAAAGGCGTTGCAGCTGAACAGTAATGTACATGGACACATGCTTAACATGACATCAACATTACACGCCAGAGGCTTTGCCTCTTACCCATACGCACACTGTCACATGACTAACATTATCACGTAATCTAGTTGTAGTCAGTAGTACTAGGCATTCTAGGCATTGCAGTAATCTCTTCGTTTCGATCCCTCGGCGAACAATCGATAATGGATGATGAATCATGAATGACGGAGAGGTCAGAGCCTCAGAGGAGGCACGGGGAGGGAGGGCAGAAGAGCCCCCCGCTTGGCGCCCAGAGGTCGGCGAAGGCGCCGAGGATGAGCGCGTGGTGGCGCGGCGAGTTGAGCGCCAGGAACTGGTGCAGCAGCGCGTTCAGGTCCTCCCACGCGTACATCTCCTTCTCCCGCACCATCGCCACCATGGACTCGCGGAAGTCCTCGTACGGCGCCGCCGAATCTACCTCCACAGCAACCGCAGCAGTCGCCTCCCCGACCGCCGTCCAGCTCTCCATCCTGCTCCTCTGCCTCCTCCTCCGCCGCCGCCGCCGGCGCCTCCGTTGCTGGCCCCTCGCGGCCTCGGCGTCAGCAAAAGAAGCCTCCTCGTCGTAGAGCGCATTGGCGGCGGCGGCGTACGTGGCGGGGCCCCACGACGCGGCGTGGTGGTAGTCCAGCAGCGACGAGGCCGTGGTGGCGGAGGTGGAGATGACCGACGGCGTGAACGCCGTGGCCGTCGAGGACGACCACGCCGACGAGGCGTGCGGCGGGTGAGAGTGAGACTGCTTGGGCTTGCCGCCGAGGCCGAGGCCGCGGGCGTGGGACTTGAGCGAGGAGACGAGGGAGCCGAGCAGGCGCGGCGTGCGGCAGCTGCAGCCCACGTCCACCACCACCGGCGGCTGAGGCAGCTGGAACTTGCCCTGGCGACCTCGCGACATGGTTGCTCTCTCTCTCTCTCTCTCTCTCTCTCTCTCTCTCTCTCTGCGCGCAAGAAGCGAAGATCGCTCCACTCGCTAGATGCTCACTCCAACGTCGAAAAGTCGAGAGTTGAAACTGCAAACTGGCGTGTAGTGGACTAGTGGGAGGTGGGAGCTGCGAGGGAACGGCGCGACGCGGCCAAGCTTTAAATGGGGACGCGAACAAGAACAGATAACAGAGGCAGCGCGCCGGCCATGATCACAACGGTGGCCAGTGACCAGCGAGCGCGACAGCGAGCGATAGCACGGTAAAATTTACGGCGCGGTGACAGGACGTGGCCGCTTGCTTTTGCCTTACGCGCTGGATAGGGGAGCAGGCTATAGGCTAGTATAGCCACGGCTACAGGTCTGAGAATCATGGTGTTGCAGTGAAGTGAAATCGATGGTTCGGTGGCGTGTGCGTGCTGCAGCGGCGGGGCAGGCGGTGTGCCCGTCGATGGTGCGGGCAGTCTGACTCTGATTTGACACGTCCTGCATCAGGCGGAATTTTTTTTATCATGGGAGTAAAATCGTTCCGGCAGGAGGAAGACGTGAAGGAGGTGCAAATGGAGCACTGTCGTGGCAGGTGCATCAATTTCTGATTCAATTTCCACCGACGTCACCGGTACTCCCTCGCTGGGTACACCAAACGTGTGCTTCGGGTGCTGGCGCGTGTGGATAAAAGAAAAGGAACAAAAAAAAAAGCCTGGGTTCAGTTGACCGACTGATCGCGTGGCGACAAGCGGCCGGCCTGAAACAGTACTGTCGCACGGTACAGTAGCGTACCCAGCCTCGCCTCCAATAATTTGTGTAGTTCTGCCTTTGCAAGAGGAGGAGATGTGCGTCGTCCGTGCTCCGATCAGCGATCAGAGCGAGAAGTATGACACAAGTACGTGCATACTGTAACGTCAGGCCTGCCGGCACGATATACGATATTACTAGCATGTCCTGCCCTGATCCAGTTCGTGGCGACTTGCCTGTTGGCGCTGATGATAAGACTGAATTCTAACAGGTATTGTAAATGGAGAGGCAAATGTAAAAATGGCTCTTTATATGTTATGTGAATTATACATATCTTTTCAACATGTATTATAAAGTATGATATATTTTTGTCTTTGAGAAGAGAGGGAATGCAGAAATAGATCCCCTCTCTCCTCAAATGCCTCCTGCGATGGTAGGTCGTGCGTGGAACTGATGCAATCGAGGAGGGAGACGACGTAGTGGGGGAGGCGGCACGATGCAGATCTAGATGAGCGGCGTGGTGGAGGAAGGCGAGCGCAGGCGAAGGACGATGACGATGGTGACGGGGGAGCACGAACGAAGAATGGTGGCGCACCGGCGGGGGAGCTCAAGCTCACGAGCGGAGGGCAGGCGGCACGGCGGCGGTCGGAGGACAGAGACGCGGCGGCGGGGGAGCTCGAGCTCACGAGCGGAGGGTGGCCAACGACGGAGGCGGACGACACACGGGAGTGGGGGAGCGCAACAGTGACGACGGGCAGAGCACGAAGGCGAGGGATTCACGGGGATGGTGAAGCGGCTGACGCGCAGGGCCGGCCAACGAGCGAGGGCGCTCTCCTCCTCACTGTGGCGTCGTTTGCCTCTCCAAATAGCTCTTCTGTTGGAGTCACTCATTTTTGCATCTCCCACCTACTACTATTCACGCAAGGCAAAGAGAGTTTTGCTTCTCAAAAATACACTCCCTTGTTGGAGTCAGCCTAAGCCCAAACTTTTTCAGCCTTTGATGGTGAGCAGCTTGTACGTGGCAGTATGACACACATGTTGAATATTATGGGTTTTTAAGATCATATTATTTCTATTAATTCTAATAAATTTAGATTTATATTTAATGTTGTATTGATTTAGTTTCACATTGGATTTCTATCATTAAATACCTTAACTTATTAACTGGAAGTACATTATACCCCCTAGAGAAGTTGAGAGAGATCAAGAGCAAGTCACACGTAAGAGCCATTCCGGGGCGTACGGTGCGACTGCTTACGTCTTCTCGGCATACGCACCCTAGGAGTTGTTCGAGGAACAACACTGCATCATTTTGTTACAATCTTAACTAGTAATTTTGATTTTATCAAAATTATGATAATACACTTGTTGTGATTAATAAGGATTAAATTTAATATAAAAATACCTAATTACCTAACAACACGGTCTTTTCCAAATTTTGTTGATCTTACTGTGTATCATAGCCCACCGATCGACGATCTAGTTGTAGGTAACTACCTTATTTCGTATTATTACTAATCAACTGTCATCATACACCAAACTACGGAAGACCTGGGCTATGTTTCATTTGGCTAGGGCCATTAGATTATTCATAGTTATGGAGATAGTCTAACACTTTTTTATTATAATATGATGGTTCATATGATAGCCTTTAAAATGCTTAAATCTAAAACATGTATATACCTAATCATGATATGATGTATTTATTAGATAGCTTGATTATCACTTAATATCTTTTTTAATCAAATTATATATTTGTTTTGGGGGACACATCTTATCGTAGGGGCACGTGATCCTATAAAAAATTCAAACTATGGTGAGACATATGCCGCTATGATAAAAAAAAAAGCAAGAACTCAAAATGGAGAGTCTATTGCTGCTAGTCAATTAAATTGAACAATGGAGAGATGTATCTTCATAGAAAATAGCACTGATTGAAATTGTGCGTCTGATCATTGTTACTATGTAATTACCCATGCTTATTTTCCTACATAAATGAGCGTGTACCAATTTTTTTTTAACTTGAGGTTCAACAATCAAATTCATGTAACCACTAAACTTTTACATGTTTTACACCATCTATAACATTTAAACCTTCAAATTGACTGAAAAGATGCATAAATGGAGTTTCCCATATGTTTTTTTTTTCTTGGCACACTGAGAACACCTCTATATCAATTGTATCTGGTGCCGCCAAAGCAAACAAAAACCAACCAAAAATAGCAGTGCTGGCACACCGGCAATCAACAACCATCTAAATGGCCGTGGCCTCAAGACACTGGTAGTGGCCGGAGCGTTGTCATCGTTGGCAAACCACGGGAGTTGGAGCGCGGCATCCGCCGTGAGCCTCTTCTTGGGATTTAAGGCAACGAGTCCCCGGAGGACCTCGAATCCGTCGTCGGATAGAACTTTACGGGGAACCTCACGACGCAGCCTGTTGCCGAACCGCAGCTTCTTCCATACTTGCTGCCGGGCTCTCCATTCACGCACCACCGCTTCAGCACGGTCAAGGTCTTGAGGCTTGATATCCTCCAAATCGCCCTTGTCCGGGGAGCCGAGCACACGGAATATCACGTTGAGTTTTGCATACATAAAGAGCGGATAGCCAGTGAGAAGCTCCGCCATCAAGCAGCCGATGGACCACGAGTCGAGGAGCACACTCTGACACGCGCCTTGTCCCTTGAACAGCACCTCGGGCGCACTGTTGTCCCACAACGTGTTTTCGCAAGGGTCGACTGTCTCCGATACGCAAGTCGCCTGCCCAAATCCCCCGATCTTGACGACGTCGCCGCACGCGGCCACGAGGACGTTCTCCGAGACTATGTTGCGGTGCACGATGCCGCGGTCGTGCATCGCCTTGGCCCCGCTCAGGACCTGCCGAATTATGCGACGCACCTCGTGCTCCCGGAACGGCACGCCATTGCGGCGCCGCTGCCCGTTGACATCGTCCAGGGTCGGGCCGACGTGCTCCATGGCGAGACAGTACCGGTCCGTGTCTGGTTCTATGCAGACGGCGTGGAGGCGGACGAGGGAAGGGTGGCCGCGACAGGCCGCCATGAAGCACGCCTCACGCAGCACGCGAAGGTTAAAGGTGGCCATGTCGTCCTCCGATCCTTCTTCTTCGTACGGCAGCGGGAAGAGGGCCTTCACGGCCAAGGTCTTGCCGGTCGTGCGGTCATGAAACCTGGAAACGAAGCCGCTGTCACCCTCCCCGAGCATACACTCGTCGTCAACGAACTGCGAGAGTGTGATTGGGGTCAGGGATTTCCTCTTCCTGGTCGTGGTCCTTGTTGTTGACCTTGATGATGATGGCATCGCCGCTTTGCCAAGATCGTGCATCGCGACGCAGATGCACGCCATGCTCACGCGCCGAAGCGCCTCGTCTGTTCCTGGCTCTGCGAGGCCTTGGATCTTGGCGCAGAGGGCAGAGAGTCGGGAGCTCACGCTGGCCATGGTCGTCCACGTCCTCCACCTCGACGAGGAACCACGTACGGCGATGGAATAAGCGAGGGTCCAAAGGTATAGTAGAGCAGCAAGCCAGCGTTCCGGACGAACCTCGGATTCCGATTCCATCAAGAAAGGCTGATCGCGCTCGAAGTCGAGTCGGAAACTAATACATGTTGCACTTGCACACTTTTTTTTTTAAGGAACATACGCATTGCACACTTCACCACGAAAGGTATGTCACGTACACACTCGGAGGCATCGCAGAAATTTCCAATAAAGCTTCCCAATATATTTTTCTGGTAAGATAAATAATACAAAACCAGTCACAATTGCGACGTGCAGCTGACGTTTCAATGCCGAAACTTCTTCCATTTGATGACGATCAAGCTCTCTAATAGTAGTATAGCTACAACATTTATACTTTGGACGCAGGGCTGTCTGCCTAGGATTTTCGGGAACCAGGGCGAAAACTACATAAATATAAAAATTTACTTTTTTTTTAATAGAGACTACTTCTTTTGCTGTGTGATGGGTACTTTCTAGCAGGGTTCACATAACCGGGTGGGCCGGTATAATTAACCGGCCAAGTTTGGTACGCCGGTTCCGATTAACCGGAAAAATTTATTTTAGGGAACACGCGGCCGAGGACCGGTTAACCGGGCAGTTAGGTCGGTTTTATTAATATATTTTAAATATATATTTTTAATTTAAAATTACCGGTTTTTGCACGGTTATACCGGTTAATCGGTCGGTTGTACCAGTATTGTCTAATACAATTTTTTAGAATTTCGATTTTTTTTAAATCGTAACCGGGGGTTAACCGGCCAGTCGGGATAATCAGCCCAGACCAGTTTTTCGGTTAACCGGGTTAACCAGCCGGTTAACCCCGGTTATTTTAACCGTGCTTTCTAGTCGACATGAAAGTGATAGACAAATAAGGATGATTTGACATGAACAAATTGGAGCATTCAATATAATAAGTTGGATTATTGATAATATCACTATATTTAATTTGTCAATTAGCCTGAATGCACAAAGACACTGCAGATGACGAAGAAGCCGGGGATGAAGAGGAAGTCAGGCAGAAACTGATGAAGATGGACGCATAGAAATCGTTTTGTTTCTGTTGCGTGCTTTTGATAGTGGCTGGACACATGCAGACGCATGAAAAATGTAATCCGGCCATAAAAATTTAATTTTTTGTTAACATTTTGAGTGATCTGTGTTGACCTTTTTTTAGTACTATGTCAATATTTTTGAAAAATATCGACTTCATCTTTAAAAATATTAACATGGTGAAAAATATTGATAAATCTTGAAAAAATAATTTAAAAAGGGAAAATTAGCTATAGAACACTATAAAAACGTGAATTTGAAAATATCACACTGTAAAACTTATATTTATGTTAGGCACAAAACCGTGCTAGATCGCTTCCACTATAATATCACTGTTGACCGTGAGTGGGGATGGAATGACTTTTTTGCCCTTGCTTGATGCAGAATAGAATCAAGATTGGCTCGAGTAGGGGCGATGGCGGCAATGCAAAGGAAGCAGAAGCCGTTGCACGGGAAAGTAAGATGATAGTTGTAGGACGATGACAACACATCAAGGCGGAAACCGCAGGGAGCAAGCGCATCAGAGGGGACAACCGGGAGAAGGCAGCGGCAGTGGTGGCAAGGGAGCAAAAGTGTCTCTGGTAATGATAACCAGAGGGATGTCAGCCCATAGAGTACAGGAGCATTAATGTCATATTGAAGGATTCCTTTCACACATGATAACAGAATATAATATTATAATAGAGTTAGTGTGCTATAGCTAAAAACTATGATTTTACAGTGTGGCTAGCCTAAATACAATTATGGTGGTGTGCTACATACTAGTCCATGTTTCTACAGTGTCTTATATGTGCCCATTCCAGCATAAACAGCCGTGGACGACAACATGAAGTGTTTACTGGACTTTACTCTAGGTTGTTTGGCCAACCAGTCCAGCCACGTGAATATATTTTTTAGTGTTTATCTTGTGTGTTTTGACCCATTGCAAACATATATATATATATATATATATATATATATAAAAGGAGACATGTAAAAGGATCAATCAGTATCTCCTTCCAAATGAAACGAAGGCAACCAAACATAGCAGTACCAGCACCCTAGCCCGTAACCATGTAAACGGCCACGGTCACGATACCGGGCCACTGACTTGCTGTGAGATCCCAGCGGCTGGGGACTTGTCGTTGTCGGCAAACCATGGCAGCTGGAGCGCGGCACCCGCCGTGAGCCTCTTCTTGGGATTGCACATAAGGAGTCCTCGCAGGACTTTGAATCCGTCATCGGATAGAACCTCAGGGGGGACCAGCTGGCGCAGCCTGTAGTTGTTCGTCTTCCCTACACTTGACCGTCGGGCTCGCCATTCCCGCACCTGTTTAGCAAGCTCAAAATTACGAGCCTTCATCTCCTGCATGGCTCTCTTGCCCGGGACGCCGAGCACGTTGAATATCCTGCAGAGCTGTGCTCTCGCCGTGTTGTCGCGGTCATTCGCCTCAATCTCAAACAGCGTCCTGTTCGTGAGGAGCTTCCCCATCAAGCAGCCGATGGACCACGAGTCGAGGAGCTCGCTCTCAGATGCGCCTCGTCCCCGAAGCAACAACTCCGGCGCCTCGTCACGCACCGCGACGTTGCACGGGACGTCCGTCTCCGACGTGCACGTCGCCTGCCCGAATCCCCCGATCTTGACGGTGAAGCTACTAAAACCCACGAGCACGTTCTCCGCGACTATGTTGCGGTGCACGATGCCGAGGTCGTGCATCGCCTTCGCCCAGCTCAGGACCTGCCGCATCATGCGGCGCACCTGGTGCTCCCGAAACGCCGTGCCATGGAGGCGCCGGTACAGCGTGGCCTCGTACAGGCTCGGGCCGGCCTGCTCCATGAGGAGGCAGTACTGCTGGTCGGTGTTGGGTTTCATGCAGACGCCATGGAGGCAGACGAAAGAAGGGTGGCCGCGGCAGGCCGCCATGAAGGACGCCTCCCGCAGCACGCGAAGATTATAGATGGCCGCGTCGTCCAGTCCTTGGTGCGGCAGCGGGTAGAGGGTCTTCATGGCGAATGTCTTGCCCGTCGTGCGGTGCCGCACTTTTGTAACGCACGCACGGAGGCCGCCCCCGAGCCGACGGCGGCGGCCCTCGTCGTCGACGAACTGCAAAGCGCTAATAGGGGTCATGGATTTCCTCGTTTTCATGGTCCTTCTTGTGCTGCGCAGATTGTGCATCGCGATCAAGATGCACGCCATACTGACGCGCCGAAGCTCCATGTCTGTTCCTGGCGCAGCTAGACCTCGGATCTTCTCGCAGAGGGCGGAGAGTAGCGCGCTGATGCTGGCCATGGTCGTCCGAACATCGTCCATACACCTCGATGTGTCAGGTTCTTTTTTTTCTCCTACGTTGGAAGCAAGAAGGATCCAAAGATATACTCCGTACTTGGGCAGCGAACAGTTGTTCCAATCGAATCTCCTATTCCGATTCCATCAGGGAGGTTATGGGTGTGTTTGTTTCGCTGGATTGGATTGGATAGGATTAGATAGTACCATCCAGTCCAGTATTTGATTCACCGTCAGGGTGAACAGGGATGGATTGGAATAAAAATATTTCTCTAAGATCTTGGATGAGCCTGTCCGGTAAAAATGGCCAGATGAGACTATCCAACTTATGTAACGATGATGATTACTAACATAATTAAATATTATTAGTATGATTTACTATGATATTATTATTAATAACCAATAAAATGTTGATTAGTACATGATGAGAGTTCAATCATATTAGAATTATTGATAATTAATGTTTTTATTATTGATTAAAAATTATTAAAATATGATTAAGACCAATAAATGTTAGATTATATTAATTAGTGTATAATTAATTATTATTTTTAATAATAAGATATATAATTTAATTATTTCACCTTGTCCTATCTATTCTTATCCATCCAGTCCACCCAATCAAACACATAACTTGGATCATCCCATCCAGAAAAATGTGAATGACCCTATCCAATCCAACCTTGCCCTCAAAACAAACACACCCTAAGGGAGCACAAGACGATTCGGAAATTTTTTCTTTTTAGATCAAGATGATTCGGAAACTAATACGTGTTGTTCTCTCCACGAAAGTGATGTCACATTCACGCGGATCTGTTGATCGCCGAGGAGCGATGGATCATCATCACTTTATCTTTCTGGCAGATTAAATAATAGAAATCAGTCACAGTTGCACATAACTTGCAGTCTTTTCCTCTGAATCGGCTCGAGCTGCGTCTCCAACACTTGAAGGATCAATGATCTTTCTAGCAGTGCTGGCAGCTTATCACTTGATTGGGTATTGTCTGTCACTCTTGAGATGTTGTTGCTTTGGCTATACTTCAAGCCTTCGTGAAGTGGACAATGATTTCTCTAACAGACGTATGGGATTCCAAGGACACTACTACAATAGAAACACTCTTTCTAGTGATGGGCAAAAAGTAGCAGACAGTGTCCGCTATCTTCACTCTGTTGCTAAAAATGAGGTTTCAATAGTAACGATTCATTTTCGTTACGATTCTTTAGACCCGTTATTTCGTAAATAAAAAGAAAAGGCGTGCCATTATCGTTGCCTTGCTCCGGAAGTGCCGTCGGGATCCACGCTGCCACATTGGTCGGGGGAGGGGAGGGGAGGGGCTCGGCCGGCGGCTGCCGCGGCTTGCTCGGGTAGAAGGAGAAGGCCAGATACAAGAATCTATCGTACGAGACGGAAGGAATTGGAGATTGATTCTCAGAAAACTGCTTCAATTTTATTAGCATAATTATATCAATATATATAAGCTTACCTTTCTGGCCTTTAAGGTTTCAGAATTGAAAAGGACAGCGATAGAATCTTTGTCTGCCCATTCTAACATAAGCAACCCACGATTAATATAAACCAATCGACGACAACATGAAATGCTCCCTGGGCTTTAGTTTGAGCAATTGTTAATGGCAAGTGTTCGGCCTTTTCATAAAGAAGATGAAATATGTACATGGCTGCGTCAGCCGTCTAGAGATTTATTACATGATAACTAGGTAAATTGCTACGCAAGTAAACAAAATATGTTGTTTTGTAATATATTAACTATTTGATAATTCATGTGACTATTCATCCAACACTGTATATACTAATAACGTGAGTATTTAACAAACCCATCATACCATCTTTTACTAAAAAATTTATATGCACCAACAGTAGTTACTATCAGAATTTAATTGAGATTCAACCCCTCTTTATTTTGCAAGATTATATATAACTGAGATTCAGAATCTCCTTAAGAATAATATAAAGGACACAATCAGTTAAAACTATACCATCAGGGCCGTCTCTACATATTTGAGGCCCCAGTGCAAAATACAAACTGGGGTCCTAAAATTTGAAAATTCACACTGTCAAAATATACTTATAAGTTAACTATATAACTTCTATACATAGTAGCCAAAATAAACTAACCTTATGTTTTAGTTAAAAGCAGCATCCTTCTAGTATTTCTTGAGGTGAAATCTTCGATTATATCTTCATACTTAATGTGCTCCAAGACATCACTTTCAAGTGATATTGTCGCCAATCCAACGAGTCTTTCTTGTGTCATAGTAGAGCGCAAATAAGATTTCACTAACTTGAGTTTAGAAAAACTCCTTTCTGCAGATGCAACAGTTACGGGACCGTTAACAAAATTCGATATGCAATAACAGCATTAGGAAAGCATCCATGTTGTTTCAAATACTTCAAAATGTCCAAAGGGCCCAAAGATTGCTTAACAAACTCCCGGATGAGCTTCAACTCCACAAACAATTCTTTCCCATCAATATCTGAATGTTCTCCATTTTTAAGTGCAGCCTCAAGATTAATAGCAGAAGAAAATAAACTCTTATCATCCAATGAACACAACTTATCTGAAGTAAACAAGAAACCAAAAATATTTTCATATACTTGGTATTGTTCAAATCTCCGAGTAAGTGAAGCTATAGCATGATCAACAACAGCAAGAAAATAATTCACCCTGAATAATTCTTGTTCAGATTGTGACACATTAGATTCATCTTCAGCGGTCTCATCAAAATGTCTTTTTCTTTTGATTTTACGCTTAATGCGAATGCGGAACTCTGGCTCAATATCCATCTCAAGAGCAACTTCTATTGTAGCTTCCAAAGCTTGTGAAAATCCTATTTCTCTATACTTAGTGAAATAGGAAATCAGTTCCTGCACTCTTTGAATTATAATATCAATAATCATATCCTTTGCTTGTATTTGTTTGCTGACCAAATTAACAATAGATAATATTTCATACCATATGATTATTGCCAGCAAAAACTCAAACTCATTAAATTCATTATCTGCTAAAGACTTAGCTTCACTACTTGTCAATGGATCATTGTCACTTTCAGCCACTTCTAATAAAGCCTCCCTTATTTGTACAAACTGAAATCTTATAGCCTTAACACTATCAGCACGACTCTCCTAATGAGTAGATGACAATGGCTTGAGAGTGTGTCCTGTTATGTTATCTTTAAGAATCTGCCATTTCTTAGTAGACTTTGCAAATGTTAGATAGATACGTTGTATAACTCCAAAAAAAGTTTTTGCTTTACCACAAGACTTTGCCATATCACATAGAGTTAAATTCAGACTATGGCAAGCACAAGCTGAATAAAAAGCTCTAGGATTTATATCTAAAAGTTTCTTTTGTATCCCTTGATGTTTTCTTTTTATATTGGATCCATTATCATATCCATGTCCTCTCACGTTATCTATGTCAAGGTCTAGATTCTTTAATTCATCTTGTAAAATATCAAATAAACCTTGACCACTTGTATCATTTACATCCAGGAAGCCCAAAAAGGATTCTTCAATGGAAATAGAACCCGAGGATACATCAACATACCTTATAATCAAAGACATTTGTTCTTGATGGCTCGCATCAGGAGTACAATCAAGTAAAATAGAGAAGTACTTTGCTTCTTTTATCTTTCTTATGATTTCAGACTTGATTGCAGTTGCAAGCAAACTTATTAACTCGTTCTGGATGCTAGGGCCAAGATAATGAACATGAATTTCATCATTTGTGATCCGTTGTACATGTTGCTGCATAATTGGGTCAAACTCAGCTAACATTTCAATCAATCCTAAGAAGTTTCCATTATTATCTTGGTGCAGCCTGCAATTGGTGCCACAAAATGCTAGATTATGTTCTACAAGAAACTTTACAATCAAGATAAGCCTATACAAAACTTTTCTCCAATGGTCTCTCTCCTTTTCAATTTCTCGTTGAGCAACTTTATCAATTGTTTCATTCTTCTACAATCGAAGGCGCAAGTCATACCAAATAGCCATATTCATAAGATGTTCTACGCCACCTTCATGCTCTTTAAGCCTACTGCTAAGATGATGCCAATCGTTGAAACCTTCATTTACTAGTTGTCCTTTTTCAGGTCCCTTTCATAACAATTTGCAACAAAAATAAAACACTTTGTCAAGTTCTTTGTTGTACACAAGCCATTCTCTGTCACACTTCTCTTCATTTGAGAGAATTCTAGTGTATGATGTTGCAGAAAATCTTCTAAATAATTTGTCTTTAGGACCCTTCACAATAGATAAGTCTCTTTTTGGACCTTTTTACACCAAAATATCAATCATTTTAGAATGAAGAGCATCCCACATTCTTGGATCGAATATATCAGATTCAAAAGAAGTGTCAACTTCATCGACATGGCCACTAACTTCATCTGCATTATTAGCATCATCTCCTTCACCAATTTTTGCAGCCTGAGCCTCACACTGTCCAGCAATATTAGTATCATTGCTATGCCTCTCATTCTCAATCTCATCAACATTATTAGCTTCTGGAGTTTGATTTTCAGAAGTATTTTCAATCTCTTTCAACACAAATCTATCAAGAGCACCCTTCTGAGATTCAGCTGCTGCTTCTAGTCTTTTTTTCTTCTTACGTTTTTCACAGCCAGAAGCATACTTTCTATTCCTAGAATACATGAGACATGTTTGATAAACAAAAGGCACTTAGCACTAGCAGCAGACAGCATGTAGTTGCTAGATTAATAAAACGAACATCCATCGCTGACGGCTGAGAGTTGCTAGATTAAAAAAAAAAAAAGAACATGGAACGATGAGAGGATGACTGATGAGTTCCTAGACCTAGATTAAAAAAAAGAAAAGACATGCTTACAGCTTAGTTACGTGAGGTGAGGGAGCCAGAGCAGTAGAGCAGCAGGTCACGAATGCACGCTGCCGCTGCCGCTGGCTGCTGTGCTGCTTTGCTTCACGCTTAAGCGATGATTTTCTCGCTGAGGTCAGCGATTTGGACTTGGAGACGAACTGGTCTGTGAAGGTCAAGGTGAGTAATTTGGGGCAGGTTGAGCGCTTCGAGAGACCGGAGAGCAATTATAGCGTGGCTTCTCAAAGAAGGAAACGAAACCGCGTCGTGCTCTATTTCCTTGCTTTTGGGCTATCCTGACTCCTGTCCTGGGCCTTTTCTCTACGAAGTATGAAGCCTGGTATATATAAACAAACTACAAATTTGGAGGCCCCAAGCATTTGGGGGCCCTGTTCCATCGGCCACGTTGGCCTCCCTCATCGACGGGCCTGATACCATTCGGTTAATCCAAATTCAATCAGCCACAAAATATCTGCAGCCAAAATGATAATCCCAGGAAATATGTAACTCGTGGAGAGGAGTCTGTTCAGCCATAGAAAATCTCTGGATGTGTTCACTCTTTCAATCGATTTCATCCTCTTTTTGAGGGTATTTTAATCCAGTTTCAAGTTTGGTGTCAGAAAGATAGCAAGGCTGTTTAAAAAATGGAAATAAAGGCCAATATGCTGGTGTAGAGTACACATGTCGTCATCCTACCGAGAGGAGTGCATGCTTCCAAGACCGGCAGCCATGGCAACCTGTACGGGTACGGGGTACGCCGGTCCAAGGTACCTGTTCCTCTCCATCTTGCACTCCACTTTCTCCTCTGACGGCGAACACCCACATCTCCGATCCTCTGATGGCACACCGGTCTTGAGCTCAACGGAGAACACCCACATACGGCACGACAGGCATGTGTGTGGTGTCTGTCGCGACGATCATAGCGTTGCCTCCGACCGCGGCAGAGTCTGGTGGTGGCCTCGCCAGCCGTAGTGTCTTCTCGACGTGCCACTCGTCGCTTTCAGGCATCCAAACAAAGAGCTTGAGGACATACTACTGTAGTCTTGTACGCGCACGCCTTCGTCCTCACCGCTTCTGATGACGCGGCAGTCCCGCCGGTCGCCGGTGCCCGTCGTTGTCGCCGATGGCCCAGTACAGAGCGCTATTTGCTCGACCGAGGAAGTTTGTACAGTTGGATGGCACTGGAAGGCATACATCGATCACTGTTGCTCGACGCGTTCAGGCGGCAGCCGCCGTCATAGCCCGAGGTAAATAACACGGACTTCAGCAGCACTGCATTGTACGTGTGCAGCAATGCGACATGCTGATGTTGCCGCGGCCGCGTGCGCGACTCTTGCGCCGAGATAGCAGGTACAACGTGTGTTACGCGGCATACTCGAGTCCCATTACAATTACTATTGATTTTTGATAGATTGCACATCCAAATTAAATTTAATTCGATAATATATAAGAGTACTCCTTCCATTCCATGTTATCGTTATTGACTTTTTTTCATCAACTTTGATCATTCGTCTTATTCAAAAAAATTTAAAAAATATTATATATTTTCTCATAATTTATTTCATCACTAAATAAAATTTAAATATAACTTATAATTTTTTATATTTGAACAAATATTTTAAATAAGACGAATGATTAAAGGTAACAAAAAAATTAATGACGACAACAATTTTAGAACGGAGAGAGTATATAGAGAAGTAGAGATATGTTCAGGGCTTTAGTCTAGGTTGTTTGGCCAACCGGTCCGGCCACGTGTTTTTTCCTGTTTCTTTTATCATTTAGTGTTTTTCAGTCGTTGCAAAACATGTATAGTGTCAATCATTATCTGCTGCCGATGCAAACAAAAACCACCAAACATAGAAGTAGCAGCCCAATGAGCAGCAACCAGCATGTAAACGGGCACGGCCTCGATACCGGGCGGCTGACTTGCTGCGAGACCTCAGCGGCCGGAGAGTTATCAGTCTTATCACCGTTGTTGTCAGAAAACCATGGCAGTTGGAGCGCGTCAGCCGCCGTGAGCCTCTTCTTGGGATTGAACGTGACAAGACCTTGGAGCACCTCAAATCCGTCGTCGGATAGAACCTCAGGGGGGACCAGCTTGCGCAGCCTGTAGTTGTTGTTGTGCGGCTTCTTCTTCCCTACTCTTGGCCGTCGGGCTCTCCATTCACGCACCTCATTAGCAAGCTCAAGGTTTCGAGGCTTCATCTCCTGCATGGTTTTCTTGCCCGGGACGCCGAGGACGTCCAGTAACCTGTGGAACTGCGCTTCCTTCGTGTTCTCGCGGTTCTTCACCACAAACAGCGCGCTGCCCGTGAGGAGCTCCGCCATCAAGCAGCCAATCGACCACGAGTCGAGGAGCTCGCTCTCGTTTGCGCCTCGTCCTTGGAGCAACAACTCGGGCGCCTCCTCCCACACCTCGTTAAGGAACGGGACGTCCGTCTCCGACGTGCACGTCGCCTGCCCAAATCCCCCGATTTTGACGATGTAGCCGATCGCTGCCACAAGGACGTTCTTCGAGTTTATGCCACGGTGGACGATGCCGAGCTCGTGCATCGCCTTGGCCCCGCTCAGGATCTGCCGCATCATGTGGCGGACCTCATGCTCCAGGAACGGCTTGTAGTGGCGCATGCACGATAGAACCTTGTGCAGGCTCAGGCCGAGGTTCTCCATCAGGAGGCAGTACCGGTCCGTGTCTGCTGGGTCTATGCAGACAGCGTGGAGGCGGACGAGGGAAGGGCGGCCGCGACAGGCCGCCATGAAGCACGCCTGACGCAGCACGCGGAGGTTAAAACAAACATCGTCTTCCTCCTCCCCAACGTCGTCGTCCTGCTCGTCCAGCCTCTTCATGGCGAAGGTCTTGCCGCTCGTACGGTGCTGCACTTCGCTAACCTTGCTGCTGATGCCCGTCCCGAGAGGATACTCGTTATCCAAGAACTGCGAGGTGCTAACAGGGGTAATGGATTTTCTCCTTTTATTGGTGGTCTTCCTGGCGTGGCCCAGATTGTGCATCGCGACGAAGATGCACGCCATACTGACGCGCCGAAGCTCCATATCTGTTCCTGGCTCTGCAACACCTCGGATCTTTTTGCAGAGGGCGGGGAGTAGCGCGCTGACGCTGGCCATGGTCGTCCGTACGGACTCCACACACCTCGACCTGTCGCGGTGTCGGGTCTTTTAATTTTTGTGGTAATAACAACCTACGTTGAAGCGAGGGTCCAAAGATGTAGTCCGTAGTTGGGCAGCAAACAGTATTCCGATTCCGATCGAACCTCCTATTCCGATTCCATCAGGGAGGCTGAGACCTGTGAGAGCACAAGTCGACTCCGAAATTAATACGCCTTTGTACTCTCTCCGCGAAAGAGAAGACACGTCGCGATTTTCGTGCAACTTATCCTCATCGTATACTATGTGCAACTTATCGTATACAATGGCCGAGGAGCGATTCGTGCACGCACGAAAATGTGTGTCAATAACCAGTTGCACGTGAGACAGAATATAGCGTATGCTCAACACGGACTTACCATCCATCAAATTCAAATCGGAGCCCATAAAACATCCCAGCTTCATTATGCTGCATAGCCACTCGAACACTGGACTGGGTCTCTTTGTATGGGTAGGCACAAAGTGTACCACAGCAATAGATATGAGAAATGGATCTTCATTTTGAAATTGATAAGTTTTGGGTTAGGCCTTGGTCTATCGTGCTACCTAGCTGGGTCTGCCACCGACTAGTATAATTTATGAATTTAAACGGGAACCGCAATGTACGAAAGAAGAGACTATATAGATGGTAAATGTACTCGTAGCAGGATGTCGTCACACCGAACTTATTTCAAAATGCATATTCAAATATATGAAATTGTAATTATTTATCATTTTGGTCAAAAGTTCCAAAAATACTCCTTATGCTGCTGATGTGGCTCCTTCTACAGATGAGTTGACAACATTTTTATCTATGATCGTGTCATGATATATAGTCAAATAACGTTCTCTAGTGTAAGTTGTGAAGACAAAACCAACTTAGGTAATAAAGAAAGAATACAGAATATCACTCTAAATTGACCACCATGTCAACAACTAAGGCAATTTTCAATACTTTGGATCTAGATGACTTAGGTGAACCAGTTGAAAGAACCCAAACATACATTTTATAAAATTGGGGACCTAATAAATGGCATACCAAGACACGTTTGAGATCTGCTGGTGCACCTTACTCTAAAATTCATAGTAGAGGAGAAAATCAAACCGGAATTGTTATGAGTTCGGGAGTGACCAGAATAGTTTGAGTCGTTGGAACAACAATTAATTTGGAGCTTTTTTCTAGTACTCCAAGACGTACCAAGTATCACAGGTACTGCATTGTACATAGTTAGATCCATTAAATCCACAGCAAACCAGAAACGACACCGGTACCCAGCGCAGCCGCTACGTACCGCACAAAAAAAAAATCTTGTAGCAAAGGATAGCCTAGTCAAGTTCCATAACCCCTTCTTCCATTCCGAGCGTTCTCCTCCCTTCTCAGATCCGAACCTATCCTCTGCCTTCTAGGAACAACGACACATTAGCTCTTGGAATCCACAAGGATGTCACATCCAAGCTCATCTGTCGGCAGGCCCGAGCAAAACCTTGTGTCCTACCTCGTCTTCCCATGGCCCAGATGGCAACATCAAGGTTAGATGGAATGACAGTGTTGGTTACCACTGCCTTTCCACCTAGTTTGCATCGCCCAAGATTCAAGCACACATGGGCGATGTTCCAGGGAGGAAGACGAGTTTTGTTTCCCTCTCATGCTGATGGGAAAACGAGGGACGTAGATGGCCGAGCCGCCTCCACCATCTAGGCTCCGACGACGACGACGGTTGTCGCTTCCAACATATAGATGTCTGTCACAACCCTCCCAGGAGCCACTCAAGAACCTAGGTGAGAGTTCTTTTTTTTTTCTTTACAAAAAGGTAGCCATCAGCATTGATGTTGGAGCTCTACCTCATACAACACCACTCAGGAAATACCAATATACCTCTTATTGGTACTAGTTAGAAGACTGAAGAAAAGCTCATTAATTTGACTAAAAATACTTACATGTGAAACATCCTTATATCTAATCATGATGTGATTAACTATAATTAGATATATTTATTAGATGGCTTGACTACTGAGATGTAATATATTTAACTATCAATCATAAATTCTTTTAACAAATTTGACCTGAGGGGAAAACTTAAGTACATAAAAAAAAGCATGTTAGAGAGTGTTTCCTTGTTGCTTGGGGACATCAAACAAATTAAGCAACCAATAAAATATTGATGTGTAGTTCCAACTAACAATTAAGCTCCAAATAGACCAAAAAATGCATGACTGGAGTTTATGTTTTCGGTGTACTGAGATTAAGCTCTAAATGTGTAGCTCCACCTAACAATTAAGCTCCAAATAAACATTTACTGCCACTGACTACCAATGCAACCATGTAAACGGCCAGGGCTTCAACAGTCAATACCCGACGGTGACGATTTGCTTAGGGATGGCAGCGGTACCCGGAGAGCTGTCATCATTAGCAAACCATGGAAGTTGCAGCGCGGCAACAGCAGTTAGCCTATTTCTGGGATTGCACGTAAGGAGCCCTTGGAGGACCTCGAATCCGTCATTGGATAGAACCTTACTGGGGACCAGCTTGCGCAGCGTGCTGTCGCTCCGCAGCTTCCCTGCTCCCCGTCGTCGAGCTCTCCATTTGCTCACCTCTCTAGCGAGGTCAAGGTCCTGAGGCTTCATATCCTTCATAGCTTCCTTGTCCGGGACACCGAGCACACCGAATATCTTGTGGAGCTGGTCCGACTCGTCCTCGTGGTCCGTCGCCTCAAACAGCACCTTGACCGTGAGAAGCTCCGCCATCAAGCAGCCGATGAGCCACGAGTCCACGAGCTCACTCCCAAGCGCGCCCTGCCCCTTAAGCAACACATCAGGCGGCGTGCAGTAACACATGGTGTTGCTGCGCGGCGGAACCTCCGTCTCCGACGTGCACGTCGCCTGTCCGAATCCCCCGATCTTGATGTCGTCACCACCACCAGCAACCACAAGGACGTTCTCCGGGTGAATGCCGCGGTGGACGATACCACGGTCGTGCATCTCCTTGGCCCCGTTCATGACCTGCCGCATCATGCGGCACACCTCGTGCTCCCGGAACGGCTTGCCGCGGCGCTGGTTCGTCAAGACCTCGCGCAGGCTCGGGCCGACGTGCTCCATGAGGAGGAAGTACTGGTCGGGCACGGGGAATTTGCCGATGGCATAGAAGCGGACGAGGAAGGGTGGCCTTGACAGGCTGCCATGAAGCACGCCTCACGCAGCACATGAAGGTTAAGGATGGCCGCGGCCTCGTCGTCGTCGTCCTCACCTAGTACTCGGAAGAGAGGCGAAGGCCTTGCCGGTCATGCGGTGGTGCACCTTATAAACAAAACCGCGGTCGCCCTCCATGATCAGATACTCCTCGTTGTCGACACGGAACTGCAAGGTGCTGACAAGGGGCAGGGATTTCCTCGTCCTCGTGATCCTTGATGGCACCGCCGCGTTGCCCAGATTGTGCGTCGCGATGCAGATGCACGCCATACTGACGTGCCGAAGCGACATGTCTGTTCCTGGTTCAGCAAGGCCTTGGATCTTGTTGCAGAGGGCAGCGAGTTGCGAGCTGACGCTCGCCATGGTTGTCCGCACGTCCTCCACCTCGACAAATGTCAGATTATTGTGGCAAAAAACTACCATATGGAAGAGAGAGTCCAAGATATCAAGTTGATATCTTGACAAGCAGTGCTACGGACCAACTCTATACTCCAATTCCAGTTCCATCTGGAAGTCACAAGTCGAAAACTAAATACATGTTGTATACTCTCCACGAATGGGACGACACGTCAACGCGGGAAACTCTGACTGAGGAGCTAGCTAGACGAGCGGAGTCACGTGTAAAAGAATCTGTCGCACATGACAGAATGAAGCGGAGGTTAAGACTGACTTCACATCCATTCGATTCAAAACGGACGACTATATTAGTGGACAGAACTACGAACTTTCCGAAGCTTCCAGAAGATTTTTTTTTTCTAGCAGACTAAATAATACGTACTACAAATCAGTCACAATTGCACATAATTTGCAATCTTTTTTCTTTGAGTCAGCTCAAGATGCTGCAAGTCGAGCACTTAAGGATCAATAATCTTTGTATCAGTATTGGCAGCTCCGTCTGGTATTTTTATCACTTGATTGGGTATTGTCTATGTCACTATCGAGATGCTATTGCTTTTGCTATACTTCAAGCCTTTACGAAGTGGACAATGATTTCTATAACAGATGCATGGGAGTCGAAGCATTAGAAAGAGGATGGTATGGATTGACATTAGGTTGCAGCTTGCAGATATGACATGGATTCAGAGCATCAGATACCTGTTCAAACGATGTGGCATGTATTTTCAGAATCAAGATGAAAAGAAAAACTTGTGCACGGAAGAACCTTTTAAGCTTTATAATAGCTTACCGTAGATCTATGTTCTGGACTCTTCCTCAACATATTTCCTGATTTGGATTTTCCTGTACCCAGAGTGAAGAAATGAAATACCTTTTGAGTTGTATATTCTACATAAAACTCTGATAACAAATCGAGTGGAAAACAAAAGCATGAAAGAAAGGTTAAACTAGTTGCCTTTATTACTGCATATGGGCAAAACATTAGTTGGTTCTCAAGTATTAGCATTATAAAGTGATTACCACGACCAGTTGTAAACATGGAAAAGAGGACATTTGACTACAGAGGTGTGCAGACAGTTGAGGGAAAATGTGAGATAGTTCATCACTGAAACTGAAGATGTACCTCTCAATGCCTTTCCATGCTGAAGTTTTAGCCACCTCGCAACCCTCCTCATGAACTAGATGAGAACTTAACAACATGACACTTTGTGTAGAAATACTGAATAGCGCACCTGCGATTTTCATGGAACAGCACATTGGATAAATGGTGTAAAGAAAACGCTTTCAAAATGAAGTACAACTAAAACTAGCTAATAATTTAGATAAACATAAGCTCCATACATCAGTTGTGGCAATATTCAATCGAGGTCCATGTATCAGGTAATGCCTTAGTGAGATTAAGGCTACCTGTACAACAGTAAGGATTATAGTGGTCCAGTTGATCTAGATAATTCATAATTCACTAGCAAAGGAGATAAGACGTTAGCATAAAAAAAACTTTTTGAGTGCTTGTTCTTGTCCAACTCAGTGACCTGGCTTCAGCAATTGAATGCCTAGTGTTTACACGCTACATAAAAGCAAGAACAAACATGGATATGAAGATCAAAAAGGAGAATACCTTGTCCATTGATTCTCTGCTGTGTTTGTG
Source organism: Eleusine coracana subsp. coracana (assembly GCA_032690845.1). Classification (NCBI taxonomy): domain Eukaryota; kingdom Viridiplantae; phylum Streptophyta; class Magnoliopsida; order Poales; family Poaceae; genus Eleusine; species Eleusine coracana. Next base: position 6,390,432 of record CM064426.1, read on the forward strand.
ATGAGTATGCTATTTTTCTTCTGCTGGCAAACATCCAACCAGCATTCTTCCCCAGGTGCGTACGTTGCTCAGTCCAAATGACAGACGATTAAGCTAGACAATACACATGTGCATGGAGCATGTAGATGCAGAAAGCTTCTTGAAGCACAAGTTCTCCAAGAACTTAGCTTTACCTGTTCTTTGATTTCAGCATAGTTATCAACCTTTCAGAAACATCTCTGTCAAGAACAATGCCATTCTCCATCATATGCTCCCATACCTCATAAGCCATAGTAGCTTTCCCCTCCTCCAGAAGACCATTTACCAGGTACCTAAAGGTCAAGCTATCAGGTTCTACCCCTCTAGCCTTCATATCCCTGAAAAGATCAAGGGCTTCAATCGCCCTCGAGCTTTTCCCAAGCCAATATATGAGTGTGTTAAAAGTAATAATATCTGGTGATACTTCCTTCTGAATCATCTGCCAGAATAGTTTTTGAGCTTGTTTGAAATGACCAGCTTTACAGACGTTATGGAGCATAATATTGTACAGATTAACATTAGGGACAATTTGAGACTTCATCATCTGCTCAAACAGTTCTTCAGCTAGATTGCAGTACCCTACACTGTAAAGACCATTAATCAGAGTCCCATATGTCACACTATCTGCTTGAATTCCCTTATAACCCATTTCCTTGAATAAATCCAATGCAGAAGTTACCTTTTTTGCTTTGCAAAATGCATCAATTAGTATGTTACAGGATACAACATCACAGAATCCACCAACTTCCATATGATCCGAAACAAAAGCAAATGCCTTGTCCAGTCGCTGAGCTTTGCACAGTCCTTTTAACAACTGATTATAGCTGTACCTATCAGGATGTACCCCACTCATTTCCATCTTTCTTATCAAATTTTCAGCTTTCTCCACCATACCAGTGTCACAGTAATAGTTTAACAGGATATTATACGTTACAGCATCTGGCTCACATCCATTTGTCTGCATGAAGGATAAAATTTTGAAGGCTTTATCAATGCTTCCAGCTCTCCAAAAGCCACTTATTAGAGCATTGTAAATACAGACATTTAGTTCTAAATGCAGACTTAACATCCTTGATGCTAGTTCAAAAGCCTCGTCAACCTTGCCACCCTTGCACAACCCAAATATTAATGCACCACAGGCTACAGTATCAGGCTTAAGGCCCCTACCCACCATTTCATCCCAAAGTCCAACAGCTTCTGAATACCGTTTATTATCGCACAAACAATCAACAATTGTTGTGTAAGTGACAATATCAGGACCAGTCCCTTTTATCCTCATCTTCTCCAGCATTTGCAACGCATCATGCAACCTAGTTTCTCTACACAGATAGTCAACATATATGTTACATGCCCAAATATCTGGATAACACCCAAGTTTATCCATATCACTCAAAAGCTTTTCTACAAGCTCAATCCTGCCCGATTGGCACAATGCTGAAATCCACCTTGAATAAGTGAATGGAGTCAAGCAAAAACCTTTCTCAAGTGCCACGCTATAATACTTCTCTACCAAATCAAAACAACAATTTTTTACTAGAACACCTATGAACCTATTGTAATCCACACCAAACTCACGACAACCGGTCATAACCATCTCATCAAATGTCTGAATGACAGAACCAAACTTTCCTGCCCTGACATAGCCGGATATGAGAATCCGGTAGAGAGAGCGATGCAATGTTAACCCCTGGCTCTTCACTCTCTCAAGGAACTCTGAGAGCAGAGCAAAGTCGCCATCTAAAAACAGCATGCTCACAATGTACGCTATCGCAAACTGTGTCGGGTGAAACCCGGGGCGTGATTCTGCCCACCAGTAAAACCGCACTGCTGTGTCTGAATCTGAAAGGACCCGGAGCACCCGGTTGACAACAAAGGGATCCAGGTTGACACGGAGCCTGTCCAACTCCAGCTCAACCGAGTCTGACAACCTCCCACGCTCCAGCGCATGCACAATAAGGCCACTGATATGTACCTGGACTGGACAGAAAAGCTCCGACAGGCGCCCGGGAGTCCCTGGAGTAGCATTTCCACTGCTGCAGCTGTAGCTGCAGTACGGTAGCTGCCTCCACGAAATAATCCAAGTAACAGTGTGGAGAATACAATGCCTGCTAATCTGAGACAACCAAGGTGGCCGTTTGGCCAAGAACATAACAGATCCCACTCAGGCCTTGTTTGGCAAGCTGATGGGACGCTCGACAGGTACAAAACCAAACCAAGTCACAGTCTGGTGTTCATCAATAAACCCTGCCCATTAAAACAAACTGGAGAAAGGTTAAAAACGGATCAAACCAAGATGAATGAGTAATTCCAAGAAAGAAAGAAAAAAAGGCATCTGAATCATCTAACTAAGATGTGTGCCAAAAACATCGATCAAATTTCTGCAAAACTGCTCGCGCATTTTATCGAACAGGAAGAGTGCACACACCAAGAGTTCTCCAGCGTTGTCTAAGGAGACTTGACCGTCCATTGGTGCTATGGCCACAGCCCACAGCCAAATGGATTCAATTTGCAATCTCTAAATCTCTAATCGCAACACGCTACACGACTTCCAGCTTCTACCTATGGTCTGACCCTCCATGGTCCTACATTTCCAAAACTAGAATGCCAGTTGCTACTAGAACTGCATATTCAAATGATAATGATACTTATTGAAAAGAGAATACTACATGCTTAGTTACTGCTACCTGCTGAAGCTACTCCACGGCGGGATCAGACATGTTCATCTTTCCCCGTAAAAAATTGTTCGTCAAATCCACCGCAACGAATCATGATTCAAGTTCACACAGAGATTCAAACAAAATAACGAGAGCAAGCAAGCAGGAGCAACCGAATGTTTACGCACATAAATAGCAGGTGACGCCGCCGGCGTCATGGGGGATGCGTAGTTTACCTGTTCTCCTCGCCTTGGTGGGGCAGATGCCTGAGCCTATGCCCTGCGGCCTGAGAGCGGGCGGACGAGCCGCCGGCGTCGCGCAGCTCCGACCACTGGAATCGGCGACCAGGCGCACGAGCAGGCGGCGTCCGCGGCCAGGCGCAGTCGCGCGCTCTGCAGCCAGGAGCGCTGGATGCTGGAGCGGCGGCGGGCGGCGGCGACCCGCGACAAGAGTGTGGATGGGCTGCTGTCGATTCGCTCTGTTGGAGCAAACGTGCAAAACTCTCTGGGGTTCCCGTGCGCCGTGCCTGGGCCCTGATGGCTGGTGCGTTAATGGACTTGTTGGCTTGGGTAATGGCAGGCCATGGGCCTTTCTTTCTGATCCAAGAGCGGACTTAAACCGGAATTACCCCGCCCAAAATTCTCGTTACGGCCGCATCTCTTCCCTGTTCTTGTATTCCCTCGCAATACCAAAAGCTTTGATAGGATGATAGCTTTCAATTTGGTTTCTGTATTTCTGAGTTTCACATGCATTGGCAGCATTAGGAAGTTGGTGTGAGGTTGGAATTAATCCGAGGAGTTTGGCTCCCCTCTTGTATTCAGGTGATTGCGGCTGATGACATATCAGCAAGTGAGTATTGGAATTCTACACTTTAAAAAAAAATAAAAAAATGACGAGTACCGGCAGAGAGAGTAGAAAATGGCACAAAGCGGCATAAGATATCTGGGATCGACAATTGCAACTAAATCGATGCGCCCATTCAGACTCCATTTCCCCGCATTCGCGTATTATCAATCTATCATATACTTTTTACGAACATCAGTTTTTTCAGGCGCCAACAACCTTTTTTTCATTCAATGATAAACCTCATTCTCTGATCTTGAAGGCCTGAGCTGAAACAGAGTATGATAAACCTCATGTACTCTATGTACCACTCTAGCATGTATTTGGACTGATCCTCATGCCAGTTTACGGACCTCTCACGAGAGGATGCAAAAGCATCAACCTTCACCTTTCCCTTGGCCATGACTGCTTTTCATCACAAGATTTTTATGAAAATTCATGATGCAAATAAAATAAGGTGAATAAAAATGACCACTCATACAGTTCATACATAGTAGGTGAACAAGAAATGACCATTCATACAGTTCACAATTCATACATAGTAGGGAAATCAAGACAAACTAACATAAGAGATAACATAGTTTCATTATCCTAAGATGCAGCTACTACTTTATCTTCCCACATTTTTTGTGCCATCTCATCTCTTTTATTTGCCCATGTCACATTCTCCTGGTGCTTATCACTGCGGTTCCTAATATTTCGAGGCAGAGTTGTGTACCAAGCAACATCATCATAGACATACTCATCAGGCCCATCCTCTAAGATCCAGTTATAAAGCGCACAACATGCCATCACAATCTTTACTTGTGTTTTCAAAGCGAAGAATGGCTGACTTTTAAAGATTTTAAAACGGTTCTTGAGGGTACCAAATGCTCGTTCAACAGTTGTTCAGAGCGAAGAATGACGAAGGTTGAATAACTCCCTCGGGTTTTCTGGTTCTCTAGTGCCCCTATATTCTTGTAGGTAATAACGGGTACCATGGTATGGTGGTAATATACCAGATCTTGTTGCATATCCAGCATCAGCTAGGAAATATTTACCTACATCATTATTTAGGGCAAATTAATTAGCTAAGTTTCAGATTTGGAGGACATAATTGGGGTGGGGGAGGTGGTAATCCTACCTTCTGGTATTTTAAGCCCATTGGGACGTGATAGAGCATCTTGAAGCACATAAGAATCATGGGCAGAGCCCTCCCACCCAGCAAGAACATATATGAACCTTAAATCAAAATCAACTGCTGCAAGCACATTTTGGGTGGTAATGGACTTCCTACCCCTAAATCGATCTTGCATATGAATAGGGACACATGCTGGGATATGTGTACCATCCAGGACTCCTATGCATCCCTACGAAAATAGATATTTTTTCAATTATATGAGCATGACAATTTACACCTAAAGTATTTTTAGATTATTGATTAGCAATTTGGAAGTACCTCAAAGCAAGGGTGAAATCTGCCAGGGGCACTTGTTATCTTTGAATGTGTGTCGATAGATCTGATGCATAGGAGATCACGGGCAAGAATGCAGAGGGCATCTAAAACATGATTGAAATACCTACTAACTGTCTCACTTGACCTGATAAACTCAAAACCAATTATTCTGTTTGACCAATTTTGACCCACAGCATGAATAAACATGGCAACTTGTTCCTCTATTGCGACATGAAAAGTCTCCTCTAGCAGGGCACGTGATCTAAGTTCATGACATAGCCTATGAAATACATCTTTCCTCATACGCAACTCACTTATGCAATGAGTCTCCATACCATGATATAATCGATTAAGACGTGTCAATCTTTCAACATCTCTATCAATCATGGGAGCATATGTTATGGCTCTTTTCCTTTTTCTTGCATTAATCCTATACAAATGCATGGCTAAACACACAAGAATGCCAGCTATCAATCTTCTCCTCCACAGATAATGGCAGTAGTCCAAGTAATAGCGTAAACATAATTTTCTTTGACCCATCTAAGTACTGTAAACACATTTTTCAAAAATAAGATTGAATCAGTAAGATAAAAAAACTGAAGCGGCATGTTTTGTAAATCCTAAAAGCAAAAGTACCATCTAATATCTAACTACTGGTAGCAGTACAAATCTAGAAGAGAAAAATGTGTATATCAAAATATAATCTCATAATTTAGCATATATTAATCAGGGGAAAAATATGTAATCTGTATTGTGTAAATCTTATTATGAATCACATGTAATAAAAATGGAGACCAAATTAATCTTCACATTGCAACTTGCGAGCCACATTGAGCCTCCCGTCAGGCACATGTTGCTCTGACAAGCAGCAGGTCAATCCATTAAAGAAATTTAATGGGTGCCTTATAGATCTGCGCATCCTAGAAAAAATCGATGCCAAGCTAAACAAAAGAAGTACCTTCTTCCAATCTTCCTGGTTGCAGCGATGGCTTCACTTGCTAATCTCTGTCAGCTTTTCCTCTTGGAACTCCGCTTCTTTTCACGTGCTTGTGCTGCAGCAGATTCGTATTGTGCGCGCATGAAAAAAAGATCACATGTCAGCAGATGAGAATAACTAGTTCAGCAGATGGGGAGAATCTGACGAGGCTATGAGGGAGATGAGAAGTTGTAGGACCTGCGGGAAGGACGAATCCACGATGAGCTCAACGAGCACGCCCGTGCAAAAGCAGAGTAGCCATCTGAGAGAGTACACGGTAAGTAAGAAAGGGATGCGTTTTTATCACGGTAGATGGAGAGGTTTCAGGAAGAGACGGCGCACCATAGACGCTACGGTGCCGAAAAAGCCCGCCACACTTTTGGCAGGGAAATCTGTGGCGGGAGATCTCCCGGGCTGTGGCGAACCAAAATTTATTTGTCAATCAAGCAGTTACTAAAATAGTTGTGACAAACCTAACATTAGGCGTGGCAGCTTATGGCTGCCAACCAAACACCCCCCAAATGATCCACAAATTTGCCACACATAACACCGAAACCACTGGAGATTGTCTCAAGAAAAAAAAAACCACTGGAGATAAAGACAACGATCAGGATGCGATCTAGCCAGTAGTTACAGTACAACTCGAAACGTTGCAACCTGGTCCACTTACATTACGTTGATGCAACATAGCCATTGGCAAGTGAGGACATTTCATCAGAAAGCTTATCAGCAATTTTGTGCTACACACTGTAGGCAAATCTTTATTACAGTTCTTTGGCTATGTACAACATACGCCAGAAAGAATGGAACAATCTAAATGGCAAAAATTGGCAGCACAGGCAACAAGCTGTCTTCTCAAAATGAAAAAAAAAAAAAGACCGCAAGCTGTTATCATATCAGGCAGCTTTGAGCAACTCAGAGCACTGCTATTGTCAAATCATGCGGCTCTGAGTTACTCAAAGCACATGGAAAAGAGAAAGAAAAAAAAAGGCAAAAACAACACTTGGCGCTCAAAGTGACATGCGACCTGATTCGTCATTCATCATCCCTTTGAAACTTCTAGCCAGCCAGATAGCAGTTTCTCGTGGGGAAACCTTATCTTTCCCAAATGGCTTTAAAACAATGGCAAGTTCCTCCAGCCTATGGTTTTCAAGAAGCTCTGCAGAAAGCTCCAGGAGCCCTTCAAGGGCCTCGGCTCGCTGCCTAAATGATGTGACATCAAGTGTTTCCTTAGCAGGGAGTGTCTCAATTCTATTGCTGGCCTCGGATGTAATAGTAGACAATTTTGCCACGTCTGAAGAAACAAATATCTTACTGACAGTATTAGCCTCTGAAATATTTGATCTGGCAACGACCAAGGGAAGTCCTGAAGACAGAGCATTTGATGAACTGCTCCGTACATTGACATCTTCTCTTACAACATTCAGATGCTTGATGATATCCGTACTATGAGCTTCCCTTTCAACACTTGCTGATGTAGGCTTCTTGTCACTAACACACAATGTATTGTGTCTTATATTCTGTTCAACATCATGAACTGAAGGATTTGAATGAGGAATTACTTCTTTCTTCGATGACTGAATCGAAGTAAGTTCCTCCAGTGATGTGCCTTGTGGGGTTAGAACAGAAGGAGCTATTTCTGGTGCTGACAAAACAGAAGGAGCAACTTCTGGTGCTGATGAAACGGAAGGAGCAACTGCTGGTGCTGATGAAAGGAATTCTTGGACAGTGAACTTATCCTCATCACTGCGGCATGTGATGGTGCTCTGTTCCTGTTTGCTGGATTGCATATTATCCTTGGGAACAAACTTTTGTTCAGAACTAAGAAAGGATGGATCAAAAGCAGACCTCAGGCTTGAACCACCACTAATTGTCACAATATTCTTGTCATGGTTAGTTTCCGTACATGCTAGCACGTTTATGTCATCCTCTTTTTTGACAGTGCTTGGAAAGGAGCCTGTACACGTTGAAATGAAGCAAACTGGGGCATTAGATTCAGAGAGTTCAGAGTGGTTCATCTTTTCAGTACAACCAATTGTAGAACTTGAACAAGCACTTCTGTGTTCTTTGTCTGCCACAGTAAAAAGTTCCCAAAGATTTGCAGATTTTGCTTGCGAAGTATCAGGCTTAATATGCTGTGCTTCTGAGCTATTTTCAGAGACCGTCACATTACAAGGATGATCGCTGAGATCATTATTTGGGCCACAGGTTGGTGGTTGTGGCGTTTTCTCAGTATCTGTCATGACCCTGGTATGAGCTCGTTTTGTCATTGTGACTGGGGGGCTTGGAGTTCTTAATCCAGCTTGCCTCTGAGGGCTAGGGCGCCTAGTGGTAGCTGGTGGTGTCTTGCTCTTAGTTTTTCCTGAAGCTACAGTACCATTTTCTGTGATTGGTCTTGCAGATTGAGGAGTTGATGATCCGACAGTTTTGTTTTTTGTGCAGTGTTCAACAATAGGTGACTGCAAAGATCATTACCAGAATAATTGAGTAAGAAATAGAAAACATGGATCATTTAACAAGGAAAAATGTTCAAACCATACCAGTTGCTTCAAGGGTGGTGATGCTTCCACTTGATTCAAATGTTCATCTCGACATAAGATGTCACCAGACTTTAATCCATAGGATATGCCACTATTTGTCCTTGAGACCTGTGATGGATGCTCTGCTTCATTATTGTTGTCAACGCCAGAACTCAGCCTTACACCACCACCTCTGAAAGGAGAATTGGTTTCTCTAAGCCTGCTCTCCTCTCTAAGTGTTGTCATAATCTGCTCAATGATCTTCGGTTGTTTACTCTCGATTCTCGGATGGTGATCAACATGCATGGATTTAGACGAATCTTGCCTTCTAAATTGAGTGCTGGAAATTTCTTTGTTGCCTCTAAGATCTTCTGGCGTTGCACATTTTTCATCTGAGTCATCTCGAACACTACCAGCATCAATGATTTTTCTATCAATACTTGCAGCTCCACCTGATGTGCTTCTGTCGCTTGATTGGATACTGTCGATGTCACTACTAGAAATGCTACTGCTTTGGCTGTCAGACATGCTTCGTTGACTGTTTCGTGAAGCTGTCAATGGTTTCTCTGGCATCCGCATGGGGTTTGAAGCATCAGAAAGAGGACGGTATTGGTTCAAATAAGGTTGTAGGTATGGATTCTTCAGAATCTCAGATGCCTATTCAATGATATGACACATATCTTCAGGATACATATGAAAGAAATTGCTATCGCAAGGAAGGTTTAAACTTGAAAGCTTATTTACTTACAGTTGGTCTATGCTCTGGACTCTTCCTCAACATACTTTTGATTAGGGTTTTCCTGTACCCAAAAGTAAAGAAAGACCTTTTGAGATGTATAGTATATATAAACTTCGAAAAAGGAAATAGCATTTTATCAGTTGTTGTTATTATTGCATATGTGCAAGAATTACGTGGTTCTCAATAAATTGTTCCCTTATGTAAAGCACACGCCAGTGATGGAAGAAGGTCAACAAGATCACATATAAACATGATAAGAATAACTATTCAACTTCATAAGACCTACTCCGTGTGAAGAAGCACACTTACATAGACACCGAGTAGCAGACAGGCAAGGGACCCATGGAAGATCGATTTATCTTGCTTATTAACCCAGCCATATCCTGGAAACAACAGTGATAACATAAGTCCAGCAAAACATTTAAGAAACAATAATAAATAGTGATAGCACTATAAAAAAAACTCTAGAGCGCATTGTTTGCCTTGCATGGCAGAAGCAACACTGATCATTCTTTCCTATTGAGAAGATTGACTTGAGTATTTTTTTCCCGTCAATATTTTCATTGATGAGTTATTGTGGGAACAGAACAGCATGAAATACTAAAAGTTTTGTGGTGAGGAACTGAGCATAGCTCAGTTGAGAACATGGATGTATGCCTAATCCACCAGAGAAGAATATAGAAGCCATCCAAGAAGCTGGAAAGTAGCCATAACATAATCACTTTTTATTAGAAAAGAATCATATTTGAGGTTGGAATACAAACTTTATCAGTGAATACTCAATAAACACATAAACCAGCAGACATTCTATTTTACCAAACTAATAGCAAATTGTTTCATATAAAATAGAGTAGTAACACAACAGAATAAAGTTGAACAACAAAAAAATGCACTCTAATGTGACACTATACTTACAAATTAATATTATAATTGCCAACACTTCCAGCAGTTTTTTCTTTTCCTGTATCAGCTAATTTCTAATGTTCCAGTATGATGTACTCCCTCCATTGGGTAATTTAATGCTGTTCAGGACAAGAGATTTATACTGGCTGCAGCTCACTGTTTCTGTCGGAATGAATTCATTTTCAGAATGGAGAGAGTATATTATTTTGCAGGTATATAACAACATGTAAGGAATTCCTACTTATGTTTGGAATCCTATTTGATGTAATGTAAGATGGAAAGAGGAATTTTAAACTCATGTTAACAAAGAATATATTAATTCTATCTAATCAGTTTGAAGCAAGAAATAAGATCTGATCAAAACTCACAAAAGCCTTGAAGGCAGGGCGATGAGCTGCCATCTCATACATACAGCATCCTATACAAATGCATACAAATTGAATCAGAAATTTGGTAAATAAGTAGAGTCATGTGAAGTTGTGAACATCTGATATTACAAATGAAACTGAGCAAGACAAAGTGTTACCAAGAGACCAGATGTCCGATTTGAATCCATAGGGAATATCTGCAAGCAGCTCCGGGCACATGTAATTTGGTGTTCCAACAACCTAAAGAAAGTATGGTGTAACCAGTTAGAATGTCACCATAAAACAAGAATTATGCTTTCATATTGTCCATGAGATCAACTTGCATGTCTACGTCCCATAAAACAAAACTCGCATGTCTATAGACCATGATGGAAAAATAGGGAAAAAAAAAGGGAAATCCTGTTTTCCCCTTAGAGTTTATTTTTTGCCACTAGGTCTCTCACTGAAATTTGTGTTCGACAGCCAAGGCTCAAATCCCAACCAATCTCAGAAAAGGATTTCAGGTTCCAGTTAAGCATTAAAACAGAAAGTACTTCAGATATAAATGGTATGAGTATACCCATGGGGCATGATCGTGACATGATTATTATCTTAGGTGACGAACAATATGAGTGATGAACTGATGAATAACCCACTAAATACTTTTCCTCAAAAGAGGAGAGTTTAAGATCACACATCGACACAAAATATTGAGACAGAAACAAATACTTGAAAGTATGGAAAAAAAGGAAGACTATACCGAGGAAGCTAGATCATCTTCCTTTAAAGTTTTAGCTAGGCCAAAATCTCCTGCAAGTAAATCATATAATATATGCAACTTGATAGTATCAAACATTACGAGATACAAACATAATATCTTGGCTACAGATACATATTACTGTATTTTCTTTGAGATACTAACCAAGGCGTATGTCCTGATCCTTAGTGAGAAATATATTGGAGCACTGCAATTAAGAGGAAGCATTACCATCTATTGCATAGAAAAATGACAATGACTATGCTCCACCCATTGCCACTTACCTTCAGGTCACGATGCAAGACATAGTTCGAGTGCAAGTAGTCAACAGCCAGTACCAATTGAGCAAACCATTTAAGCAATGTCTGAGGATAAATCATGCATTATGAGCACAATGTTACATTTTTTTCTTCTTTGAATCAGATGAACAGAAGAGGCAATTTGTGTCATACCTCTTCGGGAAAGTAAGTACCATTTGATTTCTTCATCAGTTCATCCCTGTGAAACAAGACAAAAGTGAGATATAATACAATCCATAATACAGATATGAAAACACTAACCTCCAAAGCATTAAATCACACTCACATATCTCCACCTTCACAATAACCCGTGACGATGCAGACATAGCATCCCTGCATAACTCACCTTGTCAACTAAATAATTTTAAACAGAAAGAAAAAATAATAAAGAACAAAAGCTTGTAAACTTTTAAACCTTCTCAACCCAAGCCTCCTTGAATTCGACAATGTATGGGTGCTGCAGGCGGGCAATCAGAGCCATCTGCAATTTAAGTTTTGTTTAATCCAATACTCAAAACAAAACCAATGAATCCAGAACAGAATCTTATAAATCATAATGTTGCATTGGTTTGTACCAACCTCTTGATGGGCAGACTTCCGGCAACGCTCTGTCTGCCTTGCAAGCCGGATTTTCTTTAACACATACCTGCAAGATAAGCATACTGTCACCAAACTGAAAGGAGGAAGCCGTGTACAGTCAACATACTGATTTTCTTACTTTTTCTTCTCAATCTTGTGGTTCACAAGGATGGCAGCACCGAATGCGCCACGGCCAATCTGCTCCATGATCTCGTACTGATCCATCCGCGACTCCATGAGCCCCAATCGGTTACAGGACAATAAAAGGTTTGTAGCAGCGGCCACCAGAAGCTATACGACGATCTCTAAAATCCCAAACTGATCACATTTCTTCAGCCCAGCCGGAACTCGAACACCTCGACAGTCCAAGCAAGCACTGCAAAATAAAGCACCCAAACACCTAATAAACCAAACAAGCTTTGATGAAAGTGCACCCCCGTCACGCGCCACCCAATCACAGCCGGGGCATGTGCCTTTCCTTAGAAAGGAGAGATGATGCCGCGCAGGCAAGTTTTTGAACCACGGGAATCGATGGGTTACTCGACGAGAATCTAGTGCTCAGACACCCAAACCAGCAGGAGGCAAATTTGATTGCTGATTTCAAAACAGAGTTGCACTTGCGAAACCGCAGGAAGCACGCCGTTCCCACCAAACGCAACCTGGCGGAGACAGAGGGGGCTTACCGCGGCGGTCTTCACCTGCATTGGCCCGCGGCGGGGAGCGCTGGCCGGACCGGCGCAGCTTTTTCCTCCGATTCCGACCGAAACCGGCTACGGCGCGGCGTCGCGGCGAGATCTCGCGCGTCGCAGGCCGCTGCGGTCGCGCGGCTTCACCTCGCCTGCTCGCTCGGCGGCTGCTTGCCTTGTGCTCTGGATTTGATTTGGTGGTTGGCTGCGGCGTAGGCGTAACGGTGTGGGCGACGGAGTTTACTCGGCGGCTTATATATGGCGTGGCCGCAACAGCGGGCGGTGGTGGTGCGGTGGGGTTAAAGGCAGATCAGCAGACCCAGGTGTGGGGATGACTGTGCTGCTGGTTTGAAAGAAAAGTGTTCTCCCCGCTGTATTTACCAGTAAAGTTTAGCAGTCTTAAGAAATACAATTTTAAGAAGTGACCTTTCATGATTCATGTAGAGTGGGTTATGAAGGATTGGAAGTTTCTTAATGTAAATCTTTTTATTTATTTTTTTGACAGTTCTTAATGTAAATCGTTGACAACTTAAGCCAGGAACCATGGGCCCATTAATTTCAAAGAAGCTCCGCCATAGGTAACTTATTCGTCTGTTGAAAATCAGAGAAAATAATATTAATATGCAGATTAACTCCGTCTGATGTGCCGATCAAATATGTGGCAACATTCCAACAATATGATTTGATGTTTGAACCAAAAATATGCAATTCTTAGTTCAGAGATTGGCCTGCATCTTATTTGGCATGACCAACTCTACAAGTGGTTAAATTATTGTTCACATGCTTACCTCAACTTGTCTGAAATTTATAATGCATGCATGGCTGGTTCAGCTCCATGCACTGTACTATTACCACTTCCTTTATCAAGGTAATCAGGGAAGACGACGATTCTCTGAGAACGATTTAACGGTTCCTCAATAAACACTACTAGTACCTACGAGTAGTAGGGGGTAGGGGCGGGTGCAGCATGGGAATATTTAAGCAACCAATGTACCACGAATATAGTTCTCAAGGCCATGGAGTTATACATTCAAGATCAAGCTATTTCGTGGTACCTTTGACTATGGGTGTGTTTGTTTTTCTGAATTAGCTTGGATTAATTTGGACAGACTTATCTAATCTAGTGTTTGTTTCACCGTCAGTCTAAATAGGATGTACAAGAACAGAGAATATTCTTTATAGATGTTGAATAAGCCTATCCAGGAAAATTGGCCGGACAACCTTGTCCAACTTCTTTAAACGTGATTGTTAGTGAATAACTAAAGATTATTAGTATATTATTATGATATAAATATATTATATAATTTATATTATGAGATTATGGTTAATAAAATGCATATGTTAATTAATGTACAAAATATACATGAATTAGAATGTGATTGTTGGTAATTAGCATATTTATTATTAATTAAGTATTATCATAACAAGATTATCATTTACAAATATTAAATTAGATTAATTAGTATGTATTTTATTGCTATTATTTACAAGTAAGATATATAATTAAGTTAATTATTCTCATCCAACTTCTCTTATCCCTTCAATCAAACAAAAAACTTGAATTGCTCTATCCAATCAAACAAATACTAAGTTGGATAGTCTTGTCCAAAAAAGTATGGATGAGATGATTCAATCCAACTTTGATGCTAAACCAAATACACCTTATATATACTGAAGATCACACGGCGTCACGGGGACCCACAGAGAGAAAAAAAAAGGGAGGTTCTCTGTTACGGTAATTTATGTCATCCGCAGAGCGGTAAAAGTAATTATCAGAGCACGGGCAGCATCATGAGTACAGTAACAGGATGAGGATAGCACGGAAACTGAAGTTGAATTCGGGCACTCAGGCGCTGCTTGGCGGCCTCAATCGATGCCGATCCTGCAAAACCTGCTGTCGCCGCCTGATGTTCCATGACAAGTGGGGCCGGTGTTCATACTTGCTCGAGCCTGCCGTTAAGCCAGGATAACGCCGTGCCTGCTGGCATCATGTCGGTCAAGGTTTCCGGCGGCTCTGGGCGTTCTGCGAGCGGATAATGGGGAAAGGAAAAAAAAAAACAAGGGGGCAACAACACCGAGTTGCACGTGACGTCTCCGTGCTGGGTGCTCGTGCTCGTGCTGCCCTGTGGCGAGCTCCAAGGTCGGGTCATGGCTAGGCTCGCTAAAACCGACGCATTGACCTGTCGGACTGTCAGAATACTGCAGATCACAACAGATGACGGCGTGCCGGTGATTCTTCGTGCTCCCCCCTGCTCGCTGTTCTGTGTTTAGCTGGTGACTGTAGTTGATGTAAGCGCCGACCATAAGCTGCAGTACTCATGAATTTTTCCCGTGTCTCTCGGAACAAATCAAATTCTGTAACAGGCGCGTGGCCCCGGCTAAACCGGACAATCTCCACCCCACAATTATCACTGTCGTTCATTCTTTGGAGAAAAAAAAAATCATGTTCGTCTCCTTCACACTGTGAGCAACAGAACAGACTGTGCAGCTATGCCGTTGTGCGTGCACTCGAGCAACGCAATCCCATAATTATTACGGCTCCAAACACACGTCGTTGGCTCGATGAAGACTGCAGACAAGAAAGTCATTGCGAGGTGAACTGCATGCAACCTCATCTTCCGATCAAAATGTACCGAATTTGAACGAACCGACGAGCCGTACAGTCCGTCGCCATGCCAAATTGGCAGACCCTTTCTGTTCCTCTCTTTCAAGCCTTGACGAGAGTTCGAAAATCTGGATCGCAAAAAAGCTGTACGAAACCCATCCAAGGTTGGTGCCCCGTTGGCGTCAGGGAGGAACAAACGCAACGCCCAAATCTCCTCACGGTCGCTGGTCTCTGAGCCTTTCCCCTTGCGAGAATATTATCCCAATTCTTAAGAAACCGGGCCGGAGAACGACGCCGCAACCACCAGCGGACACGGAAACCACCGGAGACGGAAAGCACCGAGCGGAGCCGGCCAGCCCGGAGAGGCAGCGAATACCTAATTCGAGATGGATTAGGACTTTGACCCTCTCGCGCGAGCGAGCGGGCCATGCTTCCCGATGGCAGCGTGCCCGTGTGAAGCGGTGTCGGAATCGAGAGGCGTGACCAGCTCGGGGCGGCAGATGGTGACGTCTCTCTTGTCCTGAGACTGGGGCAAGTGATTTGGTAACAAAGTACTGTACTTTATTAGCTTAGCTCTATTATTAATCGGGTGTGTGTCCGTGCATAAGATAAGCCCGCTGATGATTTGGGGATTCTGGAGAGATCGTTCTGTCTGCCTAGTGCCGCCTACCTAATTTCGGAAGGAATTTGGGTGATCCCACTTGTAGAGGGTTCTACGTAAGCATCAGCGAGGTGCGGTGTTTCTGTAGCGGCTTCTACTGCGTCTTTTATTCGCAGCGCGACCATCCAAGGAAAAATAATCAGAGTTCTTGTCATTTCAACGCCGGAAAAGCGTCGTGTTATATTAATTTGGTACAGATCTGACAGACAGATTAGCTTTCGGCAATGCAAGGACTCTACGTGTCGAGCTATTATTGAAGGAATGCAAAAGTGCACGGGTGCAACGACACAACCAACAAGGTAGTTGTCAAACAAATACTGTAGTTTCATGTAATATAAATGGCATAGCAGTTCCGATCCGGCACTCCTGCCCTCCACAAGACCAAAATGCAGCTTACCTGCGCTGCACTTATTACCCTAATTGAGCGACCATAATGAAAAGAAAAAAAAAACTTTGCCGTCTCGATCGAGGAGTTGGAGACTCAAGAACAATCTTATCTTGTGGACACTTACATTCCCAAATGATGTGACATTTCGACATTCGGCCTACACACCTGACCTGCAGTCGCCTTTGCCGATTGGGCCAGGACAGTTGTGAGAAACAGACCAAGGAGTACAGGATAGGTTCGGTTCAACAGAAGTGGGTCGCAGGCTCGCAGCAACATATTTGAGTGCAAGACCAAACTGACCAACCGAGCTGCCTGTGCAGTATATGCAGCAGCCATGGTGGTCGCAGGCGCATCTCGCTCGTGTGCCCCAGGACGCGAGCGCGCGAGCAAACTTGACCCAAACTCTGCAACAGAACAGGGAAAAGTTAAACCTTGGTGTCACGGCGGCCTGGATCGGCAGTGGGGCTGGGGGAATCCACGTGCGGCCGCGTTGGCCACGGAGAAGATGACAACCCGACGGGGAGCAGCCGCACGTTGCTCACATCGCATATGAGCGTGGCGCCATTCGCAGCAGCGAGATCGTAGACGTACGTACGCTAGGCGTGGGAGCAACTTGCAGGCGAAGGTGATAAAGGCAAGCCTCGGGTTAACTTTTCACTTTAATCTAGATGACGTACGGGGGGATCCCTTCACGCTGGGACACGCTTCATCACGGTATAGTAATTGAAAGTGTTATTTTGCGGGTACATTATTAGTAGTTGACAGTAAAAACAAAGTTTTGTATTAGCAGTTAGACTGATGCGCGGGATGTCTACATGCTGGGACATCACGGTACAGTTTGTGACAGTGTTAATCCGAGGCTGCATTAGCAGCAGTAAAACAAGAAGGTTGCTTTAGCAGTCACTCCATCCGATGTCGTTCGGACCGGATCGCTTCAACTATGCCCAGTTCAATTTTGTTGTCGGAAGCGACAACAAATCCCGAACGGAGGGAGTAGATTGATCTACCGACATGTTATTTAGCGATTATTACAGCATGAATACAGTACCGGCCGTACGTACGCCACAGCCCACAGGTGCAAAGAGATTCCATATTGGCCGGCGTTTTGCTACTATACTGCAAGTCCTGCAATGCAGCAACCTACTAGTCAAGTGCAAACAAAACAAAACATACTGGCATACTGCCAAAAAAAAAAAGAGAGAAGCATGCTGGCCCCCGATGCCCTCGCATCACCGAAGGCCCAAATGACTAGATCCACGTACAACGCAACTGTCCTTCAAGCCCATGGGCTTCTAGCCCATTCAATATCGTCCTTCCAGAGTCCTCAAAAAAAAAAAAAGTCGTCCTTCCAGTTTCAGGTTGTGACTGTCCAACCGCAAACATCCCTTTCCCTCTCCGCCGTGCCGATGGACCCCGGCACCTCCTCGCCGCCGTCGGCAGCGGGGGCAACGCAGGCGGAGGGGTCGCCCCCGCAATCAGGAGACAAGCTGGCGGTGTTCTGGAACGAGGGCATGCTGGCCCACGACGCCGGGCGCGGCGTCTTCGATTCGGGCCGCGACCCTGGCTTCCTCGACGTGCTCGACCAGCACCCGGAGAACGCCGACCGCGTCCGCAACATGGTCTCCATCCTCCGCCGCGGGCCCATCGCGCCCTTCCTCTCCTGGCACTCTGGCAGCCCCGCGCACGCCACAGAGCTCCACTCGTTCCACTCTGCCGGTCAGTTCCCCAAATCCACTCACAGATTATAATTTATGATACCCCTTTCAATTCAATTTGATAGCTCTCCCCTTGCCGGTTATCGTGTTGTGGTGCTTGTATTACAAATTGATCAGAGTAATCATCACGGTGTTGTTGAATGTTGCTATGCTTGGCAGAATACATAGAGGAGCTCGTGCAAGCGAACGCCGCCGGAGCAACGAAGCTGTGCGAAGGCACTTTCTTGAACCCTGGTTCCTGGGGCGCCGCGCTCCTGGCCGCCGGAACCACGCTTGATGCCATGAGGCACATACTAGATGGGCAGGGGAACTTGGCCTACGCTTTGGTCCGGCCCCCTGGCCACCACGCGCAGCCCGATCGTGCAGATGGTTACTGCTTCCTGAACAACGCCGGGCTTGCCGTGCAACTGGCTCTTGATTCTGGGCGCACGAAGGTTGCCGTCGTCGATATTGACGTGCACTACGGGAATGGTACTGCAGAGGGCTTCTATCACACGGACAATGTGCTGACGATCTCTCTTCATATGTGGCATGGTTCCTGGGGTCCGTCGCATCCGCGAAGCGGCGCTGTGGATGAGATTGGTGAAGGCAAGGGACTGGGTTACAATCTCAATATACCCTTGCCTAATGGAAGTGGGGATGCTGGGTATGAATATGCGATGGATCGATTGGTTGTTCCGGCAATCGATAAATTTCAGCCTCAGCTTTTGGTTTTTGTCATTGGCCAAGATTCTAGTGCGGTGAGTCTTCCTTTTATTTTAGCTCTCCTTGGTAAATTACCGGCTGCTATCATTAAGTTGTTGTAACTCTGTGCGTTTGCATAATCTATCCTCTATAAAACTGCAAAATAAACATTATTTTAGCCATCTCCATCATGTATTGTGTAGGTAGCATTCCCATGAAATAAATTTAAGCGAATAAGGATGGGTACAGCTAAAAGATATATACTATTCTGGAGTGGGATGTTCGACCTGTTAGTTTAATCGAATCTCCTTTTAAATTCTATAAAAAGTGTATGTCTAGAGTTGAATACTAGAAACACATTTGTGGTTGACAAATAAGGGAAGGTGGTATCAAAATAATGAGGAGCAGTTGTCATCATTTTAATTGGTGCTTACCATTGTGATGTTGTCACATGCTCATATTTGATATCTTGCATTTTCCTAAATAGATATTTTTTTTTGAACAGGTCATATTTGTCTGTATTTGTCTTCCTTTCAGATGTTCCATTTATAGGTTCTGTTTGCGTGATAGAAAACATTATTGGTTCATTCACCGTGCTAGTTGTAATTATAAGAGAGAATAGAAATGTTGATCAATCCATCCGGGTATGGGTGGCGAATTGCGCACTACCAGAAGTCCAGAATTACCATTTGGATAAGGCTGCATTCCTTTTTGTTTCAGTTCAGAAATTGGCATACATCCATTAGGCGTAGGTGTCCTCGGCATATGTTTCATGCTTTTGCTTTGAGCTAACACTGCTAATGTGACTGCAAGCAGCTGCAAACTGAAATTGATGCATATGAACTACAAACTTACCTTTTTTGTGTGTTCACCTAAGTCTCCTTAACATAAGTAAGAACCACAAACTGCTGAACGATTGAAGTATGAATAAGCTTGATGATCTGGCTCACTAAGGGCTAGTTTCATTGGAGACCGGAGAATCATGCCAGGCGTCTGATCGGACGCCTGCGGCTTGTGCGTGCCTGTCTCAGGCTGCCTGAGCGAGGGCTCCAACCAAACTAGCCCTAACTGTGAAAGAACAAGTTCAGTTATTCATAGTAGATGAAAGTCACAGGCTCAAAGATGAGAATGAGATATGTGTAATTCGTTTAGAATTAGTTAATAGAAAGATATTCCAATCTGAATCATCATTTTTCTCATATCTGCTACTTCCATTGTTTTGGTGTAACAATAGCAATGAATTTCTCCAGTTATCTGTCCCTTGCTGGGACCCAACATCATGCTTTGTTTACTGAAATACTGTGACATGCATAGTGACTTTTATTTCCTTGCAGTTTGATCCCAATGGAAGGCAATGCTTGACCATGGATGGCTACAGGAAAATTGGAAAAATAATGAGGAGCATGGCTAATCGACATTGCAATGGCCAAATATTGATTGTCCAGGAAGGAGGCTATCACATCAGTTATTCAGCATACTGCCTGCATGCAACACTAGAAGGTGTTTTGGATCTGCAAGCTCCACTCCTGGATGACCCTATCGCATATTATCCGGAGGATGAAAAGTACACCATGAAAGTCGTTGACATGATAAAGAATTGCTGGAATGAATCTGTTCCTTTATTGAAGGACATCTAAAAAATCATATTTAGATCGAGTAAACATCATTCTGTGTTAAAAAAATTATTGTTTCTATTGGACTACTTAGAAGATAATATTGTTTCTATTGGACTACTTTCAGAAGGCTTCCACCTTTCAGTATAAAATGATGCTGTACATTAGCCTCAATCACATCATATTTTACATGTATAGACTTGTAAGAACCAGATCCAAGGAATGTTGTATTCATACACCCCAGTTTTATGGCCGGCTGGCCGTGCACCATCATTCGTCAGTCTTTTTTTTTTTTCTGGCAGTCCGGGAGGAAAACCCGAAAAGGCAATGCTGAGAGTGATGTTCATGGCGGCGGAATGGGAATGTGCTTTTTTGTTCTGGCTCGACTGCTGCTCGCCGTCCAATGTGACAACTAACAAGCATATATCTGCTGGAAACCCGTTGAAGTCACCGAGAAATCCCGGAAAGAATCTATCCTTTTTCTGTAAAAGGCTTACCGGAGGAATGGACATCCTGCTATCTATCGTTGGCGGCCAAACGTTCTCGCCACATCGCATCGTATTCTACCTGCATGCTTTTCTTACCATTTTGTGACGCTCATGCGTTTTTTTTTTACCTCATGCTATTTTTAATGAGGGTTTCATTTTTATTAAATAAGAAAAGAGAAAAAAAGAGTTTTATCTAGATGAAACTATATCTACATTGTTTCCAATACAGTTCTCTCTTACATAGGAAACAACAAAATAAAACTATACAACTATGATTTTAGTTATCCTTGTTGCTTATGTGGCACTTTAAAAATAACAAAATAAAACCCTCCATTAAGACTAGACTCATTAGCCAATCGAGTGTTCCATATCAGATAAACATGCCCGGTCAATCTCAAGTGCGTTCATGCTTGCTCAATTGTTTACTACTTGACTGGCTACCGGCAACTGAGCTGAATGGTGAACCTTGAAGGCAGCTGCTCGCGCCAGGCGCAGTCCTAACCTTGTAGCTGCCGTTCGTTATGGGGCAGACGACGAGAACCATGCGCGAGTCCGGGCGGGATAGGTCAGACATGATCTGTGTGTGTTACTGCACAAGTGCACAACGGTGAACGGTGGAGACGTGGCGAACACCAAGACCTTTTCTTCTGCAGAGAGATGAAAGTTGTTTACTCTTCTGCTTCAGGTCTCGATAACAAGAGGCGCATTTCCGACGCGTGCTGCGCCTGCCGACATGCTTGTAGTGCCGACCAGACTATCCCCATCAAGGCTCCACTCAACACTTTAATACTACCGCGGATTCAGAAAACTTCGCCTCTAAGTCTTCAAATTAACCATTTTCTTTAAACTTCGCTTCGAACATTACTTTACTATTCTATTTTCCATGAACATTAGATTAGACGGAAGACAGCCCCTTGCATTTGCATGTACTTGCATCTAAATTGGATGTACCATGAACAACAGAAGCCCCCCGTGATAATGAGAGCAGCCGTGTCCGGTGTGAACACGAAGAAGTCATCTAAAACTTAAGCCGCACAGTTCCCAAAAAAAAAAAAGAACTTAAGCCGCAGGACACGCGCGCGCGAGATCAGTAGCGTCTCTTCTAGCGCATCCGACGGCCACGCGCTTTTCCTTTTCTGCCCTTTACTCAAAAGCCAAAAGCGCACGGCGACCGTTTCGCTTCCCGTCCCTCTCCTCTCCTCTCTTCTCAATCTCCCTCTCTTCTCCGTCCACGCCTCCTCGCCCCAGCGCCACCGCCCGCGCTCTCGCCTCCCGTCTCCATGGGTCTCCTCTCCAACAGGTTCGTCCTCCCATCCCTCTATCATTACGATTTCTCTGCTCTGTTTATCCGTATCGCGCTGCAAGTATGCATGCAGTGTTCTGTGATTTTCTTTCGTCTTTTTTTTTTTGGGAGAAATCTTATCCCTTGTCTTGTGTTGGATGAATAGAATCGGGAAGGAGAGCCTGAAGGCGGGGGATCACATCTACTCGTGGAGGGCTGCGTGGGTCTACGCGCATCACGGTGCGGAAATAGTGTTTATTCCTCTAGCTGTTTTCTTGGATTTATTACTTTATTAGATCGGATGAATTTGATTTGTTTTGCATTAGTGAATCTACCAAAGAGGCATTTTGGCTTGAATGTTAAGTCTGCATTATATGAGTGAAAGTATTAAGTATTAACTAATTCACGAGTGGATTACTTCTTGTTGATGTAGGGATTTTCATTTCAGTAGGGTAGTCGTCGCTTGATAGGCGAATGTGATCTAGATGTCTTATTGGGGCTTGTATTGGCTTTTAAATACTGTAAGAAGCATCACTTAGTGCACATCTGCCCTAAAAATCAATTTCGTACTAAACATAAACGGGTTTTAGATGCTGTCCATGCCTCTAGAGTGTGTTGTGTACCTCCCCAAAATTGGAAGTTCAGAGTTAAAGAGTATGGTGGGGTCAAAATGCCATTAATGTTAGCGTGTCTTTTTAGATCTTGTTTACATTTTTTATTGTCAGTTCATTACTTCCAAGACACAAACATCAAACAAACTTCACTTGATCTTTTTTGCATAATATTACTTTTATAGTAATTTACTTCGTTAGACATAACGTTCATATGCTCACCAAATGATGCATCTGTGCATATTAACCAGACATTTTCAGGAGTTTTTTTTGGGGGGGTATAGATTGTCTACAACTATTGAGATATCAAAGCATCAAGCATGTAATTGCTTTCTACCAACTATATCTGATTAATATATGCAGTGCATGTCTACAGAGTATATTGGGCTTCAAAGTTACTTTTAGTGCTTTATTCAAGGAACATTCAGTGATTTTCTTTAACTAATCAGCTTGTGAGAGGCTTTACTACTGCAAGAAGAAATTATAGATCTTGACGGGACTAGAATCTTGTGGTCACTTTGTAGGAAAAGATATACAGATTCTGTTGAAGATACTATTTGTAACAATGTTTTTTCTTATTCTGAATTAACCATATTTTACCACAGGAATATACATGGGTGATGATACGGTGATCCATTTTACCAGAGGGAGGGGCCAGGAAGTTGGAACAGGAACATTCCTCGATCTTATTCTTGTGAGTTCTGCCCCTAAAAGAAGCGACATGCCATGCTCAGTCTGCAGCAATGAAGGCACCAGTGCTACCGCCACAACAGAGACAAACGGTGTAGTATCGTCCTGCCTCAACTGCTTCCTGGCTGGGGGTGCCCTCTATCGTTTTGAGTATGCAGTCAATCCAGCGCTCTTCCTTGCCAAAGCAAGAGGAGGAACATGCACACTTGCACCATCTGATCCTGATGAGACGTCTGTCGTGCCAAACACTTGCTGAGCAATGGTTTCAGGTGCTACAGCCTGTTCAAGAGCAACTGTGAGGATTTCGCAATATACTGCAAGACTGGCCTGCTCGTGGCGGAGCGGGGTGTCGTTGGGCAGAGCGGGCAGGCCATCTCGATCATTGGTGGACCTCTTGCTGCTGTGGTTTCGACCCCGTTCCGCCTAGTCACAACAAACATATACGGAATGGCGGTGATGGCCGTTGGCGTGTATTGTGCCAGCAGGTTCGCGGCTGATATTGGCAACCGCCGTGACGTGGTGAAAGTGGAAGTTGAGGACCTGACGGCCGGGCTGGCAACCGGAAGGATTCGTGCAGTGGAGAACATGGCTCAGGTGGTGGTTCCGGCACAAAACCTGGTGGCTCCATCCCAAAGCTCGGCCGTGACGACACTCGCTGCTTAAAATCAAGTGTGGTATTGTTGTGTAACGTCTGGAGTGGTGTACATCAGTCCAGACCTACTTTACTGCTACCAGATGTTTGAATCATTGGTTTGTATGTTCAAATCTGTTTTAGTGTTGAGACTCTGTCGAAGTCAGCTCTCTGTTCGGCAAAAACTGTATGAGTGTGATCATGTATGGCTTGTCTAGTGATGTTGTACCAAGATAAATGGATGTTATGTTGCCTGTTCGTGAATTCCAATTTGGATGGTCCAGCAGTAGGTGTACCAACTTGTGGGCTGCTGATCTAGTTTTTGTTGCTTGTCCCGTTGTCCGCCGTCTCTCCCACAACCGTTCGTATTATGCAATCGATGCAGCTCTTTTCTGCGCGAAATCACCGTGGGAGAGACGTGCACGCTGGCCACCTCGGATGGTTGTCCGCAGCGTGGACAAGTGAACTGACAGCTGACAATTCATTGCAGCAGAGCCATAAAGGTCAGTTTCACTTATGGGATGATTTAGACTTAGCAAGACGTAACAGCCTGAATCATCACTTGAATAATTCTCTAACGGCGTTACAACATGAATCAAATTGTGGTGGAGGACGAAACCTGCATAGTACTAGGTACGTTCATGTGACTCCGGCTCACCTTTGCGGCTGAAACGTTTCCGTCCGTCATCGACTGCTCATTTTGGAGGCATGCTCCCATACATGTGTGTAGTACTAGCATTCGAAACAAGCAATCTTCTTCTTACTTAGCAATATATCGACCCGGCATAGCAGCAATCAGCAAGCAAACACAGAAAGTTCCTCGATCGGACCGTCAGCTAGCACCATCTCGCTCGAAGCAGCACCATGTCCACTACTACTACAGAAGCGTCCACGGCGGACGGTTACGACCGGCAGCGCGAGCTGCAGGCGTTTGACGACACCAAGGCCGGCGTGAAGGGCCTCGTGGACGCCGGCGTCACGTCCGTCCCGGCCATCTTCCGCCACCCGCCGGAATCCTTCTCCCTGCCGCAGGCGGCAGCGACGACGACGATCCCTGTCATCGACCTGGGCGCGTCGTCGTCGTCGCGGGAGGAGCTAGTCCGCCGGGTGGGGGCCGCGGCCGAGATGGCGGGGTTCTTCCAGGTGGTCAACCACGGCGTGGCCGGCGACCTCCTGGATGAGACGCTCGACGCGGTGCGGCGGTTCAACGAGGCGCCCGCCAACGCGAAGCGGCCCTACTACTGGCGCGGCAACGCGCGCAAGGTCAGGTTCAGCTCCAATTTCGACCTGTTCCGATCGCCCACCGCCAGCTGGCGCGACACCCTCTTCTGCGACGTCGCGCCGGAACCGCCGCGCCCGGACGAGCTGCCCGAGGCCGTCAGGTACCTACTGGTGTCACATACACACGATGTGTACATACATACAAGAAAATTAACATGTTTGATACGGCAAATAACAAGCTCGTAATATATACTCCTCCTCTGTTCCATTTTTGTTCTCGCCGGTTGAACCAACCAACTACAACAAAACAGAAACGGAGGGAGTAATAAGAAAAAAAAAACAATGATCGATTGACTGGAGGGTACGCAGGCACGTGATGGTGGAGTTCGGCGAGGCGGCGCGCAACCTGGCGGAGCGGGTGCTGGAGCTGCTGTCGGAGTCGCTGGGACTGGCGCGCGACCGCCTCGGAGACACGGGCTGCGTGGAGGGCGTCGGCGTGGCCAGCAACTACTACCCGCCGTGCCCGGAGCCGCACCTCACGCTCGGCACCAGCAGGCACACGGACGGGTCCACCCTCACCGTGCTCCTGCAGGACGACATGGGCGGCCTCCAGGTGCTCGTCGACGACGACCGCGGCGGCGGCGCATGGCTGGACGTCCCTCCCGTGCCCGGCGCCCTCCTCATCAACGTCGGCGACATTCTTCAGGCATCCCTTCTTCCCGCGATCGCCAACTCTTTTTTTTTTTCATCGCTCAATGAATTGCATGCTCTCCCTTTAATCATAAAAAAATGAAAAATAAATTGCACTATTTCAGCTTGTTAGCAACGGCAAGTTCCGGAGCGTGGAGCACAGGGTGCTGGCGAACAAGAGCAGGGATACGGCGAGGGTGTCGGTGGCGGCCTTCTGCAGCGCGGACGTGATACGCTCCACGCGGCTGTACGGCCCGATCAGAGAACTCGTGTCATCCGGGTACCCGCTTTACAGGGACATCACCATTCACGAGTACCTCGCGCACTTTCTCAACAAAGGACTTGATGGCCGCCCTACGCTTGACTACTTCCGGCTGCAGCAGCCTGGAGCCTGCTACTAACATGTAGGCCGACGAACTGCATGCATATGCTATATGACCACTGCTTAAGTTATGAGCTTATTTGTAGTTCTGGTAAAAAGTCGTCGAACTAGTAAGCTGCTTTTTAGTTCATTCTGAACAAGATACTCAACAAATAAACTATTGTAGAAGCCTATTGTTTGGCATAATTTTTACTTGTTTGTGAATAAGCTGTAAAAATAAGTTGTAACCAATCAGGGAATCATTTATCCAATATAGTAAAAGGACTCCACTGTATAAGTTATATTAAATACCTCCTTACAATTTACAAGTTATATCACTTATGCTACTTTTTTATTTTCCTTCAATCCTGTGACGAGCTTGGACAAGTTTGCAGGGGGGGAGGGGGGGGGGGGGTGCTTTGGCCATCACAAAAGCTTTGTCTCTGCTTCGATCGGCGGATCCTTTGAGCATGGATGATGGGGTAGAAACTGAAGTAGAAGAGTGCAGAGTGCCAACCATTTCACCACTTTGGTTTAGAATTTAGGTTTTTAAGAAGAGAAGGATTTCTATTTGATGGAGCCCAAGGCATGTTAAAAGTGCCTGTGTGCCATGATAAGACGTAGGAAACGACCCACCTATCGCTAGCGGCTATTTAGTATACTTTGTGGTTTCTATTTTAAGAAGAGAAGGATTTCACCACTTCTTTCTAAACGGATAAGGTGAAACAACACTAAGAGCTAAATCAATCTATTTCTTTGCTTTTTAAAAGTATCAGAAGTAGGCGGAAATACTAGACTCCATTGATTTCGGGAATTTCACTTCTCATTGGCTGGTAAGAACACTAGCGTAACTTCTAGTATCTAAGGGCATGTTTCGAACACAGGAATGAAAAGAGTAGGAATAATGGAAAAATAAAAAAAAAACACAATGATGACAAAATTGAGAAAATCACATGGACGAAAAATAAAGTAACAAGAAATCTTGTTGAATACAGATATTAATCCATAATATAGGAACTGAAAAGTCACGCACAGCACACTCCTTCCTTTTGCCCAAAAAAGTATTTCACCAAGAGAAGTAGGACTCACATTCTTATTCAATGTTCTAGGAACCGAATCTAGCTTGATTGGTTTACTGTGGATGGAGACATTGATGAGTGATGATCACCAGCTACCTAGTCCCCATTAGGTTGATTGAGTTTTTTTCTTCAACATTTTATTTATCCCCAGTAACATATTCCCTCTGTTCCAAAATTATTATCGTTAATGACTTTTTTTCACTATCTTTGATCATTCATGTTATTTAAAAAAATTGTATATTTTTTTATAATTTGTTTTATTATTAAATAAAATTTAAATATAACTTATAATTTTTCATATTTAAATAATTATTTTGAATAAAACAAATAATCAAAATTAATAAAAAAAGTTAACAGCGATAACAATTTTAGAACGGAGAGAGTATTGTAAAATACATCATCATTCACCTTTTCAAAATATTGCTTACCTACCAAACTTACTGTTGATAAATATATGAACAATTGGTCCTTTGTGTTGATGTCGTGCTGAAACTTTGTTGAACCAGATTATTTAGCAATGTGGTGCAGTAGTAGAATTTTTTTTTTCGAAATATGTAGTAAAAATATTAAAATAGATTGTCTTATTCTTTTTTTTTTGTGAATGATAGATTGTCTTGTTCGTATCAACTGATTTGAATAGCTCAACGTCTAGTAAGTTCATTTGACAACCGCAGATGGTTCTATTTTTAGCATCAGTTTCACGTAATGGTAAAGTTGAACCAGATTATCTAGCAATGTACTGCTGAAAGCTGTATGCTGATTTCTAGCAACAGACGTCTTCTTTTCATGTGAACTGCTAGCTGCTGGAGATCTATTATTCTACCTAAATTGCAAATTATTTGCGCCCCCTTACACGATATTGCAAAACCAAGTTGACAATGTGTTGAGACAGAGGCACTCAATACTGGCGTTTCTTGGATCATGGGGCGATCTTACTCTCTCGATAGGATGGAAGCCCATGTGCTTGGCGCATTACAGCCCTTGTCAATCAAAATGAATCAATCTTGAATGGATCTTCCACAGGCAGCATTAATTTGATCGAGATAACTTAGCTAGCATGACGACTTGTCTTGCAATTCGATCGACGATAAGTTTGACTTGCATAAATTAGTTTCCTGAACGTACGAGTTCTGCCTCCACAAGACAAGTCGCCTCGCAACTTGCAGGTGCTAGTAGGGAATGAAGACTCGTATGGACGTATGACCAATTGGTCAATGTGACTTCCTGTTTTATCGTCTCTTTCAATATTTTCTTTTAAATACAGTGCGAGTATATTTAGAGAATTTGAGTGTTTAGTGTATGGGTTCATC
The DNA here is from genome assembly GCA_032690845.1 of Eleusine coracana subsp. coracana. Lineage (NCBI taxonomy): Eukaryota > Viridiplantae > Streptophyta > Magnoliopsida > Poales > Poaceae > Eleusine > Eleusine coracana. Next base: position 6,419,216 of record CM064426.1, read on the forward strand.
AGCACATGAAACCGGAATGCAACAGTGACCACCGTTCCTTTTTTTTTCAATTCTAAATGGTTTGGCTGGAACCTACCTACTGTTTGCTTACAAGTCAAGCCATCAAATCATATTGCGGCCATTAACGCAGGATTAGTGGATTCCGTGTACGTTTCTTTTCGGTGAGGTAAAGGCAAGATTTCATTGAGCAGGTACGCTCGTTTGACGACTGGGTTGCACGAAAGTCCTCCTAGTACTTGAACCACTACGCAATTTATTTTTGACTCTCACGGAATCACAACGGAGTGGTCGAGAACTATGTGGCAGCCAGGCAAACCCCATGCTCGGCGCTCACCAGTGCTATATCTCCCAACTCCCGTAGTTGGCAGAGTTTCATCTCCTGGACACTGTTGCCTGCACTTGCGCAGCCACTTTGGACATGAGCATGCTAAACGTGTAATTCGAATCTAAACATTGCAGGATTCTCACTGCGTCTGCAAGGTTCAGGTTTTGAACACGGAGCGAACCGTTGTCCACAGCTTTTTCTTGGAGAGTTCTATGCTAACTCTGTTGACTGAAATGCATGGATAGCCACTGTAAACCCCATAGTTAGCTAACGCCAAAACTCAGCTTTCCAGCAACTAGTGGCAGCCGATCTGGGCTGAAACAATTGACATCCACATATAGCTTGCATAGAAGCGTCACCAGCATTTATGCACATGTATGTGTGTGTATACAAGAGGGAAGAGCGTTGAATGCAAGAACTGCGATCAAACAGAGTAGTCCAGAACAGAGGAACCTTCTGTTGAAGTACCAAATAAAGTATGCAGCTTTATTACATCCTTTCTAGTACTATCACATACGTACAGCACACCCGGTTAATCCTCCACATGCATTTTTTTGAAGTAAATCCTCCATATCCATTTTTTCTGTTGTTGTAAATCTTTCGCATGCACGGTCCTGCTGTCACTGGACATGTATCCATGCTCTGTATAAGGCTATATAATTAAATTACTTCTGAACAAGATCAATGAAGAAACAGGAAAGAACGCATGAAACAATCTCGAGAGGTTACGGCCTGCAGAGGGCTGCTTCCAGTCCTTGGCATGCCAACGCGTTGCTCCACACGTCGTCGGCTCCGGCGGCGATGATGCTGTCGTGGAGGCTGATGGCGTCCTCCTCGGGCAACGGGTCGAACGGCTCGTACTTGGCCGCCTGATGATGCCACGTCGTCGTGGGCAAGATCAAGTCGCCGCCGTCGTCGTCCGTCGGCAAGCCCAGCGAGTCGTAGTAGCAGCTCTGGTCCACGCTGAAGCTCAGCTCCCCGAGCGCCTCCGTCGTGCTCGCCGGCCCGGACACCTTGCCGAACCCATCTTGGCTCGAGAGAAACGGCTGATCCATCAGTGATGCGGCGTTCGGGCTCACGTCGCTCGAGGACCCGCTCGACGTGTCCACCGATTCGACCGCCTGCGGCTGGCGGTTCAAGAACTTGGCGTACAGCAATGCCAAGTCAATCGCCGACCCGTCGGCCCCGGCGGCCGGCTTATCGACAGAGACCACCTCACCGCCCAGGCCGGCCGCCGGGTTGCCGACCATGCCTTCGAGGACCAGGTCGGGCCGGACCGGGCCGTGGAACCGGTGCGAGAACGCCGCGGCGCCACCGGCCGTGATGGCCGATTTGCCGCGGCGGTTCTTCCGGCAGCCGCCGCCGACGGGGACGTTGCGGAGGGAGCCGCCCTTGGTCCAGTAGCGGCGGCAGCCCTTGCAGAAGTATCGCGGCTGGGAGAGGGAGTAGTTGTTGTAGTAGCAGAACTTGGTGTTGGGCGAGTCGCAGCGCGGGCAGCTGGGCGCCACCTCCACGTTCGGCCGGTACGGCCGCCGGTGGTGGTGGTGGCGGTGGTCGAGCAGCACGGCACGCCGCCCGCCGCCGCCGCCCGCGTAGGCGGGCAGCATGTTGTCGCAGTGAGACGACAACATCGATAATCTCTCCACTATAGTTGGAGCAGAGAGCTGCAGCAAATTCGGTCAGTCAGTGAGGAGGACCTTGAGCTTTCGTCAAGATGCGATGAGAGCTTATTCTTCATCCTACAGGAGGGGGATCAGTGGCGTATATATATGTGGGGATCGCCAGTACTGCGCACCGGACGATACGTTCTCTTTCCTCGGTTGGTAGTGTGCCATGTCATGTGCATCCGAGTTTGTGCGAAACCACACGGTGCTGCTGAGATGCATGCTGAGATGCACGGTGCTGGCCAAGTTGCTGCTGAGATGCATGATCTGTGCGTGCACTGTGCTGATGTTAAGTGGAAAAAACAGAGATTGGCAAATCAAAAGGTACCACCACCACCAACCCGTGTCTGTGCAGTCCCTTTAGCGGCAACAGCGATGCCGATGCCGCTTAATGACGCGCCATAAACAGCCATGCACAGTGCGACCCCCATCCATTGATGGGAACGTGGAAAAACCTTCAGGGTAAAAGAGAGAGCGAGAGCATGAGCTGGAGGTTTAAATTCGATCGGCATCAGGTCACCATCGCAAGTGCCGGGTTTAATATCTCGCGACTTTGAGCGAGGAAGCCATATCTCGCGCTCGCCTATAGGTACATACTGCGCCAAGATAGAATGCCATGGGAACCTGATGCCTGGTGGGCAGCGTCGCCAGCTCGCCGCTCGTCGGCATGATGAACCCGGCAGGCGGCGGCTATGTAGGCCATCGATCGCGTCGCGCGTGGCCCAAGCACCTAGATTCCTCGGGATCGCCTATGTTTATCGGGCCTCGCTCGTCGTTCTTTCATCGGTTGGGGCGCGCTAATTCGGATTCGCCGCTAGTTTCCGGACACATGGCGTGTGATGTATGCACATGATCGATGCAACCCACACGGTCATACCTTGGGATGCAGAGACTTTATAATCAACCTGCGTCACTCATCGGATCTGACACTCTAACTGGCGTGTGTGCTCGATCTAGGCATGACCAGTTGATCCCTCCTACCTAGAAACGGGCTTCTATACGTAGTATTTCCTTTTTATCTGATTTTTCACTTTTATTTCAAATGAAAATAAGTTCCCATTAAGAAGAAACAAAGGCGATTATGGCAGGTTGTTACTCATGCGTTAATTTGCTAGATTTCATCTCCTTTTCTAACTACTCTAAATATCTTTATATCCATTGTTCCAATTACTCAACCCAACTCATTATCTTGGCATATGATGCATCTCCCTTGCCTGCACATCACTTGTAGCATAGTGTTCAACATGGAATCAACGTCAATTTTAGTAATGAATTGCATGCCCTCCGAATATAAACTTGTCAAATAATACATGCATGATAGATTATTATTGAATCAATTTTTATCGAAACATGTTAGGTTTTACCCCAAACCTAGCTATGACACCTAATAGCACATGTTTTTTCATTTATAAAGAACTACTTTAATCTCATGCTATAGCAGCTTGAGGTTACGAGTTACCTACTCCGGATTGGATGTTAAACACATGCTAAGAAGTAACTAGCTATTAGGCAAAAATTTTAGGCTATAAAAAGAATTAGAATTCTTGGTCTTCTTGTACAAAATTTGCAGAAGATTGGTCACTTAGCTTCACCAGTGACCAGATACTTAGACTTCCAATCCAACGGACGCGAAGGAGCTAATGCCAGCTAGAGTATGTTCTCTGCATTGAAGCCTCCAATTGAGAGCATTTCCATCCATCCGTGTTATCAACAAACAAAGCTAGCAGCAGAGCAGGGCACTGGTGAAGCCGAGGCCAACTGGCCAAGTATACGTGTTACGCTTCCATGAGAAGCTGCCGCGGTCCACGCGGCGTACGTACGTACGCACGCCACCCATGCGACGGCACGCGCGTGCCCGCCCGCGAACAGCAGAACATCAATGAATGGCTGTGCGTGTGCGCTCGGTTGGCGCGTCGTCCGTCCCAGCTCCTACACCGCGACACGCGCCTTGGGCCTTGTTGGCAGATGGCAGGTACTACTGCTGGCGTGCAGGGGCTTCTTCTGCTATGCCCCCGGCGACGGTAGTAGTGCGCCAATCGGCGACAGCGACCAGCGCGGACTGTTTAACGCCGGGAGGGCGACGGAAAGCCACGCCGCACATGGGCGATCGACGTGGGCCGGTACTGGACCATATGCATGCAAGCAGGCAGTTCCGGTAAACCAACGACCGCCGGGCTGTGTTCACCCGGCGGGGCACCGTGCACTTCCGGAACATACGGTGCGACGGGGTGATCGACTCAACTGTCAACCCGAGACAAAACAAAAAGGAAATTCAAACTTCTGATCTACTACTATCGTGTGATTTTTTTTTTTCTGGAGGAGGGTGACAGGGGCTCACAGACAGGCACGCACTCGTTTAATATCTTCTTCGCCGATCGCTGTCAGCTGAAACTACTATATAACAGCTCGAGAACGCAGCAGTAATTTCCAAGTTCCTTGTCCCGATCGAGACGGATTATTGGATCTAGCCCACTCTCGTCCACGCCGGGACCCGGGGCAGGTCACAGCGTCCGCCGTACTTTGCGACTACTGTGTGTGGTCCGGGTTTGATGCGCCGGTACGTATCTTGCCGGAACCACGTTCGTGGTGGAAGCATATTGGGCCCGACGTAGAAATTGATGGGCCTGTTCACTGTTCGGTTCCCTCCGTGTGGGCCTGCTATCGTCTCCTCCAATTATACTGGACTGTTTGAAAAGGAGTTATTTTTTCTCTCTCTCTCTCTGAAAAAAGATAGGAAAAGAATGTGCAATGCAATAGTATAGTACTACAGTAAATACAATATATCCTGATTATATTTTTCTGTATTTTCTTTGTAAACAACCTCCGTGTGCTTGTGTGCGCGCGTGCTCGTTTCATCTATACCATCAACATGTCTCAATTATATGATGACAAGACTTTACCTGCCATTAGTTGACTGCAAAAAAAAGTGATGTACAATGAATATAAATAACCTTATTAAATGACCACTACCTTCACGTTGAAAATTATCATTACGCGTGCTGCATGTTAAAAGAAAACTACTAGTGAATGAAACATTTTTTTTCTCCGGTAAGATTCTGGGTCACTGATAAGGCTGTTTGGTACGGGAGATTGTTCTAGACATGTTAGAATAATTCAGTTTATAAGCTGGATTACATTGCAGTCCAATATTGTCCAAAACTGTCTCTAACTGAGGTGGAATGTTATTCGGTGGAACAGTTGCTAAGGTGGAGTAGAAATTGAGCATCATAAACATGATGAACAAGCAGAAAACAAGTTCCTAGATACTTGGTCGTGCAATGGTACGGCAGTGATTCGACGGTTCTGTCCTGACACAACTGTTCTTGCCATGGCTTGGAGGGCGTAAGCCGTTTTCATGACCAGATTATGGTCTGAGAGGCCAGCGTCATGGTTTGCTCAAGTATACGTATAGGTATAGCTGACAGTTACTGCACTATGACTGCTGCCTTATTAGCTTTCTCGTCATATTACTCTGATGCTCCCGTGCACGCGACGGCGCGAGTGCGACAGATATCGAATGACCCCCTGTATAGCTATAGAAAGATCAAGACCACGTCATATGTGTCTCGAAGCATAATGCCAGCTGTTAGTAATATTCAATGATGGCCAACATTTGAGAGCCTCGCTCTGCCCATCGAAACTGAACAGTGCCGAAACATGATGATCTTTTTTTTTTTTGTGAACAGAAACATGATGATCGTTGATCATCTCCCTTTTTTTTTCCCCTGAACACGTTCTAAACACGAATTTCTGCAACAAACAGCAAATGCATTAAGATCCCGGAGGACACGATCGAGCTTATTAACAAGGCCGAACAGCATCATTACAACAAGACTAATACCACTCACCTTTCCATTTAAGCGAAGCCATGATCACGCCGGCCGTCTTCCGCGCCACTAAACCAGCACTGGAGTCTACAAAACGACACACATGCACGCATAGCGCCAAATCAAGCCCGACGAGGCAGTACACGCCATGTCCCGCCAGGGCCAGAGGGTACGTAGTACGTGACCTGATCAGCATCGAGCTTGATAGATCCGTTCCTTAGCTTGCACGCTTCTGCGGCTCGCGCATAAATGGCACGAACAACCGGGGGCAGAGGCCGGCCAATGGTTTCTCCCGAGGAAGAAGCTGGCCCTGTAGCCAAGGACAGCCCCACGGTACCGGGAGAATCGATCGGCGGTCGAGACATCAACAGATGCGTTGGCTTGTGGCGGGTGCATGCAGGACCGTAGTACGCCCGGCAATTACTTGGACTGTTGGAGTAGTGGCTTGGAGCAGGAGCAAACGGAACGGCCGCGACTGTTGGCTACAGAGAGCATGGAGCAACAGGCTGGCTGTGTGTTCATCTCGACAATGCAGAGAGCAGCTACAGAAAGCAGGGATGGTTGATCGTTGTAGCTGGGCGGTGGAGGAAGCAACAGAGTTTCGTCTCTGCATGAATAAATGGATTCGTAACATACAAATAGACGTAAACAGGATTTTCAATTCCCACTAAAAGCAAATGTCCCATTCTACTTCGACTTGATGCTGCTGCTGTCACTGAATTTCATTCTGAAAATGTTCAGAGAGAATGAGAGATTAAGCTATGATCAAGCTGCAACAAACATGCTGATTTTATTGTGATACTGTCTAGCTACTTTGTCACAAGCTATAGCAGCAACAAGTCCTGCTCTGGTGCAGGGCACCCTGCACATATTGGGTGCAGGGCTAATGGGTGTTTGACACGTGTCATGTGGGGGCCTAAATAAATTAACAATTTTAGGAAGTAATCTTGAGTTTCTAATTGGTATATGCCTCAGCGGAGTAATAGTACGTTCTCATCATCCTCATCGACTGTCGCATTCAGATAGATATTTGTGCCAAGTTCGATCCATGAAAATCCTCCTACTATCTCTACGACATTTTTCTTGGCCCTTTTGCCTCATATGAACCGTGACCACAGGACATGAAAACAGGAACTTTGGAACGAACAATTGTCGGAGAAGAGCGAGAAGAGTATCCCAAGTCTGGTAACGGAATTAGGCGACTAGCAATGTAGTCCGCATTGTTGATAGCTCGATTATTCGCATGCAAGCATGGTAGCCTAGATCGATTTCTTTGCTTTACCTTTGATGGTTCTTCTTACTGATGATTCTCTGCTTTGAACAACATAGCATTGGTTAGCCCCGGATAGAAGAAAAGTAAGATTGATTATTGGCTAGCCATGGAAGACCTGATGAAGATAGGACATGAACTAGCTTGGAATTATTCATGTCCTCTCTGTCTATCTCCATGTCTCGATGAAACAATTCCATGGCAATATGATCCATATTCAATTGAGACCAACAAGACGAAGAGAGAACATCTCAGCTTGCTTAGGCTGAAGAGGACGACACAATATCAAATATCATGGCGAAGGAATGAATGATCACCCGGACGTTTGATGGCAGCAGAGGCACATCGTATTTGGCAATGGGGCATGCGTCCATATCAATTGGAAATTCCGGATTATCTTCAAAGGCTATTAATTTTGCTAGGCCCATAGGACACTTGTCAAACACCCATTGGCCTGCACCAGAGCCAATCTCAGCAGCAACAAGGAAACAGCGACTGTTTCCTCTCCGATCCCTCTCACGACATAAATACCAGCTCAAGTCGACCTGCGTACGTCACCCGAAAATGAATCACCGGCGTCTCGTGTACGTATCGCAGACAGCAACATGACCTTGATTGAGCTCGACAAGCGTCCTACGATGACCTCGGCCGCTTCCTTGAGAAGCAATCAAGCATTCAAGCAAGCTAGGCAGACGGCCAGCGGCATCCTAGCTTAACGGACCGTCAATATAGACGATCCCATAATGCCTTCTTAAACCATCGCAACTAACAATATGATTAACACGGCGTTGACGATCTCTTCCGTGGTGACGGGGACCTCCGCACACAGTTGAGTGGAGAGGGTGGGAGAACATATCTAGTGCTCGCTATAATGTAAAAAAATACACATAAAAAATTACAATAAAAATATAAATGAATGGATCATGCAATCCTTTACTATTATGGAAAGTTGCATGTGCAACGAAATTTTGTGTAAGACACAATATAAAAGTGAAACCGGTGCAAATACAGTAACGGGTTGTGGGTACGACATGAACAGTATAACCCACAACTATTTATTATATGATTTCTCTTTTTTGTTTCTCATTGCACAAGTATCGGTTGCACTTCAACTTTTATATGATGATAAATAATTGTATTATATATCCATTCATATTTTTGTTTGAATTTTTTATACATTATATAAAATATAATAAAATGTGAGAGCTACGTAAGGTGCTGGAGCACCTGATACTGATCACGTGACAACTTAACACAAGAAGCCGTGGAGACGACTGGAGAAGAACAGAGGAGTGGACTGTTTCTGATTCTGATCCGGCAAGAAGCAAAGAGCATCTGATCGCCTCGTTAAGCTGTACTAGCTTGTTAGCTGTTGAGTCTTTACCCGTGTTTCGATCTGGCCATGTAGTAGGCTTGAGTGTTAAGTTGTCAACAGCTTGGGCCGGACAAGAACCCTGTTGCGGTGTAGTTATAAGCGGCACATCGATCGGATGAAATGAAATTGATCTGGAGCATGTTGGTTTCGCTTTGCCACTCTGTGCTCTGTTCTTCTCCAATATTCCCCAATTGTTCTCCACTTCTACCCTTGTTGCTCCAATTCCACTTCCGTTGTGTTATCTATCACACTGCTTGATTGTTTTGTTATTCGAACCGACCATATGTGGCTGATGCCAACGACAGACTAGTAACGGATCCAGCAAGAAAACTTAGGTAGCGCAAAGTGTCGAAGACGCAACAAAAATTTAAGTGAACACCAAAACAAACCCGACATCGCTCGGTCCGTGCCCGATGCCGGAGTCCGAACCACTAGCGCCGCCTTCTATGAGCACCATGTCGGCTCGTCACTGAAGTCCAAAACCAAAAGCATCTACGCCAGGGTTGAAAATTGGAGACGATTTTGGTTTCGGGGATGATTTTGTTCATCGAATCGGAAAAAGAATGCCGGCGATCTTAATCCCTTTGATAAACTATATTTTATGACTTGGCCCTGTTCATGTGGCTTCCTACACTATGTAGGTACCGGTGATTGAACGGGGGTGCCATGAGGTTCGTTGTACATGCTGTCCGGCGCACATCGTGTACAACCAAGGAATTTGAATTGGAATCTTTTACCTTTTATATCTCTACTTTTTATATATTAATTTTGATGTGATTCAAAAAATTATATATAAATCATTAGTCTCACATAAAACACTCACTATAAGACAAGAGTCCTCACTTCGTGTGTAAAGCACTCATTATAGGATAGGAGTCCTCACGTTAACATAGCAATTGGTCTCTTTTCTTTTTCTCTCTCACATAAACTTATCAACAAGCTTATTTTCTTAACCCCGTACAAAAACAAATATTATTAAAGAGTTCTATTTTTTCTTCACGTTTCCAGCGATCTGCTCGTCCAGCTCGCTATCCGTCACCGTCTACAGTGTGTTCAAGATTGTAAGCTTCTATTTTGATCATCGCCGTGAGTTGTCAGTTCTAACCTAAACATTCGGTCGGTCATCGTATTATATCATAGATTATATGACCTTTGAAATAGTAGTAGATATAATATGCTTATAAAAAATATATAGACTATATTATGCTATGTAAACTAGATAAAATATAATGTCTCAAATAATATAATATATTTTTTATATTTTTAAAGCTCGTTACAACACACGAGCACAGTGCTAGTCAGTATATATTCTTATAATGCACATAGCCAATGATCACTGTGATCATCCAACGTGATACTCGTAGATCTACAAAAATACTGTTGTGAGTACATTTTTTGGAGTTCTTTTCCCTGAGGTGTAATCAAGACATGTTAACGAAAGATTAGAATCTCATACTTACACATTTCGCACAAGGGAAAAATATATAATGTACGTCATTGAGATGCCCGGACATGCTTGTTAAAAAAAAGTATTACTGACTCGCGTGTTAAATAAAGGCCATATAATCTAGTAACATATATAATATGAACCGTGAGATTATTGTGACTATACCTGGCCAAGTGGTCCGGGCTAAATGGGCTGTCGTAAGGCCCGCCTATTTTAGCCCGGTCCAAGCATGGCATGACCCGAAGCTAGATGGGCCGTGCCGGCCCGTGGCCCATCATGGACCGTATCGGGGCCTAGCCGTAGGCTCGTCGTGCTGGACCAAGCATGGCCCGTGAGGTGGCCTATTTAGTTTGTAAAGCACAGCATGGCCCGGTATGGTCCGTGATAAAATAATTAATATTTTAATATTTATACTAAAAATTATATTTTTTAGTTCAAATTTATAAAAAAATATTTTATCTATAAAAAATATTAATTTTTGAAAAAAAATGAGGTATATAAAATTTAAATGGCCTCGGGCCAGCCCGGACCGAATAGCCCGCCAGGCCGACGGGCTAGCACGACCCATGTAAGATGAGACGTGCTATGTTTGGGCTTCGACACATGCCTATTGGGCCGGTATGGCGCAACCCATTAACTAGAAGGGTCGTGTTGGCCCGTCAAGGAAACGGCCCGGCCCGGTACGACCCATTGGCCAGGTATAATTGTGACGTCCTGACCCATTAAGATTATGAGAGAGTGGAAATAATCTCTGACGTGGTGAGGCTTGCCGTGGACTGGTAGCTTGCCCGGCTGAGGATCGACAAATTGACAAGCGTGTTCGGCATATTGAATAAATAATCCAAGATAATTCCCCTCAAAAAAAAATAAATCCAAGATAACGAGATGCTTTCATTTCATTATATAAGGTCGCTATTCCTGATGAGTATTTATGTGCTTCACTTGATCAAAGCAGCGAGCAAAGTTTCGAACCGTACGTAATGGACCGTGTCCTCTTCATGCTGCCCCATCTGTCCAGCTCCAGCGGTTTCTTGACCCTGTGCTTCCTCTTCGTCACGGCCGCCTTCCTTCTCCTCGGCTGCCGCCGTAGAAGTGGTGATGGCCGCGCAGCTGCCATCCTGAGAAACCTTGTGACACAGGTGCTGACTACTACTCGAGTTTCCGACAGGCAGAGCACCCGGCGGCGCGGGCTGTCCATCCAGGTGACGGACCGCGCCGTGGCGCACCGCGCGCTGGTGCAGCACAGCGCGTCCTTCCTGGACCGCCCGACGGGCGCCGTGCCCAGCACCATCCTCACGCGCAACAAGCACTTCAACATCCTCTCCGCGCCGTACGGGCCCTACTGGCGCGCCGTCCGCCGCAACGTGTCCGCCGGCGTGCTGCACCCGTCCCGGCTCCGCCTCCTCGGCGACACCCGCGCCCGCGTCCTCGGCGACCTCGTGCGCGCGCTCGGGTCCGGCGCGCCGGCCGGGGAGACGCTCCACTTCGCCGTGTACTCCGTCCTCGCGGAGATGTGCTTCGGCCAGGACGTCGTCTCCGAGGTGATCGGGGAGACCCGGCTTCGTGCGATGCAGAAGTTCCAGCGTGAGATTCTGCTCGCGTTGCCGTCGTTCGGGGTGTTCGTGCGGTACCCGAGGATCGGCAGACTCATTTACCCGTCGCGCTGGAGACAGCTCCTCGCGCTTCGGCGGCAGCAAGAGGAGTCGTTCCTGCCTCTCGTCGATGAGGTCAGGAAGAAGCGGCGCAACCACGACAGCGAGTTCACGACTTACGTCGAGTCACTCCTCGACCTGCGCGTCCATGAAGACGGTGACAGGGCGGTCACAGACGGTGAGGTCGTCAGCCTCATCTCGGAGTTCCTCGGCGCCGGCACGGAGTCCACGGCCGCCGCGCTGGAGTGGACCATGGCCAACCTCGTAAAACACCCCCAAGTGCAGCAGAAGCTCCGAGCCGAGGTGGACGCCGTGGTGGCCTCATCAGGACTCATCAGGATCCAGGAGGAGGACTTGGCGCGGATGCCGTATCTCAAGGCCGTGGTGCTGGAGAGCCTGCGCCGCCACCCGCCCGTGCCGTTCGTGCTGCGCCACGTGAAGGGGGGGGATGATGCAGCAAAGGCGCTCGGCGTGCCGTGCCTGCCCGACGGCGGCGCGACGGTGAACTTCCTCGTGGGCAAGATCAGCCGCGACCCGGCGGCGTGGTCGGAGCCCACGTCCTTCAAACCCGAGCGGTTCCTGCCGGGCGGGGAGGCTGAGGAGGCCGCGGACCTGACGTGCACGAGGGAGCTCAGGATGATGCCGTTCGGCGCCGGGCGGCGCGTGTGCCCGGGACTCGCGGCGGCCATGCTCCACCTCGAGTACTTGGTGGCCAACCTGGTGCGGGAGTTCGAGTGGTGCGAGCCGGACGGAGACGAGGAAGTGGACCTCGCCGAGTTCCGCGGGTTCTTCTTCACCGTCATGAACCGCCCGCTCCGGGCGCGCGTCGTGCCCCGCGGCCGAGGCTGCGTGGGCGCATGCGTGCTTTGACTTTGCGTTCCTGGCGCTTTTGCTTTGGATCTGTCCTGTGTGCTAAGTACCAGTACTTTTTTTGTCTGTTCGAATTACTGTGGTCACATAGTACTTATCCTGAGCTCACTAGCTGCTTTGAGTGGACGGAGAAATTACTGTATGGTCACATAATTACTGTGTGCTAAGTACTTTTTTGTCTGGTTTGTTATCTTCACCGTCCTCATCCGTCGATCAATGAAGCTGCGCATGCTCTCGGTTTCAGGTTGCTAGAGCTCACTACCTGCTTTGAATGGACGGAGAAATATTGAAACTTATTACGCACATGCCAGACCTCATCTTGTAGAGACGAGTCATATGACCCGTTCATTCCTTTGTCACGTCCAACAACACACATGTGAGATGATTGAGACACTACCGGAAATCAACGTGCACTTGGCAAAGGTCACAAAATACTCGGCAAAGAGCACTCGACCAAAAAAGTTGAATCCAATTGACAACATGGGACTGTTGGTAGAATTATGCTTGAGAATTTCAAAATTTCAGTGCAAAGGCTTGTTACAATAGAAAAGCATAGGGTATCATATTCAGAACCTTAGTGCAATAAACTTTGCATATGCCTTATTAACAATTCAATATGTTATTATGACTAGTTGTTACGATTGAACATGGGACTGAGACTGACTGACATATATCAATCACAACCTGAAAAAGGAATATGAAAATGAGGAGAATGCAAATACTTCTATAATGCTACAAAAAAAGATATGGTTTACTGCAGCAAGTGTTATTTGAAGCAAAAAAAAAAAAATGGAAGTTATTTTCAACCACTAAAATGGTTTTCAAAATTGAATGAAATGCAACATAGAAATACTATTCTTCCTCTCAAATTGTCAAATGACATGCGCTAAATTACAAGGGCAAAAAAACAGTGGTAAATGGGGCGCACAGCTAGAAATCTGTAGTTAATTGTTTTCTGCCCGGGCTTATCATCCGAACTAGAAAATAAGACACGAATAGAAAGAGAAAATAGTACACATAAATAGTGTCAAGATTTTAGGTGAGATCTGTTTACTTAAAAAGAAAAAACTGAGAGCTCATAGTGTCAGAAAGAGAAAATAGTACACATAAATAGTGTCAAGATTTTAGGTGAGATCTGTTTACTTAAAAAGAAAAAAACTGAGAGCTCATAGTGTCAGAAAGAGAAAATAGTACACATAAATAGTGTCAAGATTTTAGGTGAGATCTGTTTACTTAAAAAGAAAAAACTGAGAGCTCATAGTGTCACAAAATGCCCGAGTATGATACTAAAAGCAGCATAACAGCCTAGCAGGTAGTGAGTATGATACTAAAAGCAGCATAACAGCCTAGCAGGTACCAACAAGACCAGATGAACAATTCAATTATATGAACCTAACTTAGTAACAAAAATAGGAAATTCAGGTGATCAAATTAATTTGTCAGAACATAATGCATCTTCATAACAGGCATCCCATACTATATGAGAATTTGACTGATACTGACGCTAGAACTATACTTCCTCCAACCTTTTTGTTGTCGCTGATTAGCTGAAATTTGAGCTAACCAGCAACAGGGAAGGGAAGACAAGGAAGGAGGGAATACGTAATTAGACCGGAGAAATTTATGTACCCCAAGGCAAGTGTCACCTCTAAAATATTCAACGAACACCTTAAAATTTAACTTGTAATAGGAATTTTTACTATCCCTAAAGGTTTAAACCACACATTTAATTCTGAATATAACATCCCCTTTTGTCCTATCACCTAAACAAATAAATTTCACAAGTTTATCTAGCATAACTAAAACATCAATCTCGATACTGAAATATCCACATTAATCATGAGCCAGAGATGAGATGAGCTTTACAATATCAAATTGAATGATAAGGATGCCTGGCTTCACAATATCAAAACCACAAACTCCAAACCTTGGGAGTCTTGTCTACTCTGGTTATGCTTGTTGGGAGAATGTACCGGAACAGTGGTGTAAAGCCTCTTCAGTTTTCTATATGCAGACCATGAGAGAAGTATGTCGTCATAGCCATTTGCTCCTCTTTGCCTCTTTTATCATGACGATCAGCGTTCACAAAATCGAAAACCGGTCCAGTTTCAAACTGGATGAAAACTTATGCTACAGTGTTTTTAACAAAAACTAGCCATCCAGTGAAACTAGACTAGTTTTCCGGTTAACTAGATTAACCGGCCGGTTTCAACCGGTTTTATAAACCGTGACTCACGACCACTGATAAAATAGAATGCAAAGGCAAGAAATACGGGAAGCGGCCATGCAACAAGAAGCCGTGGAGACGATTGGAGAGGAACAGAGGAGTGGACTGTTTCTGATTCTGATCCGGCAAGAAGCAGAGAGCATCTGATCGCCTCGTTAAGCTGTTGAGTCTTTACCCACCCGTGTTTGGGTCTTGGGCCATGTAATAGGCTCGAGTGTTAAGTTGTAAACAGCTTGGGCCGGACAAGAACCCTGTTGCGGTGCAGTTATAAGCGGCACATCGATCAGATGAAACGAAATTGATCTGGAGCACGTTGCTCTCGCTTTACCACTCTGTGCTCTGTTCTTCTCCAAGGCACACCTTGATTCCCCAATTCTTCTCCTCTTCAACCCCTGTTGCCCCAATTCCACTTCCGTTGTGTTATCCATCGCAGTGCTTGATTGTTTTGTTCGTCGCACCGACCAGATGTGGCTGACGCCAACGACAGACTAGTGACAGATCCAACAAAAAAACTTAGGTAGGGCACGAAGTGCCGAAGATGCGACAAAAAATAAGTGAATAGCAAACCAAAC
The DNA here is from genome assembly GCA_032690845.1 of Eleusine coracana subsp. coracana. Classification (NCBI taxonomy): domain Eukaryota; kingdom Viridiplantae; phylum Streptophyta; class Magnoliopsida; order Poales; family Poaceae; genus Eleusine; species Eleusine coracana. Next base: position 6,434,445 of record CM064426.1, read on the forward strand.
CCAGCGTCGCTCGGTCCACCTCTGCCTCCTGCAATGTGATCGTGCTCGGCGCCAGAGTCCGAAGCATTAGCGCCGCCTTCTCTGAGCACCATGTCAGCTCGTCGCCGGAGTCCGAAACCAAAAGAACCGGCGCCAGGGTTGGAAATTGGAGACGATTTTGGTTTCGGGGATGATTTCATTCGTCCAATTGGAAAAAGAATGTCGGCGTATTCTGTTGACGCAGCGGTATGTCGTAGGCCTCCTTCTCCTCCTCTAGGCCCATCAGTGCATAGTTTAGAGTGGCCCAACTACCTGCAATCGACCCATATAGCTAATTAATCATATCGGTTCGTTTTTTTGTTTGTTTCTTCTTCCTTTGACTAAAAACAAAACTCGACCGATGCCATGACTGCTGCTCGGTTGCTAGTTGCCGGAGGTCTGAAAGAGGAGCTGGGGGGGGGGGGGGGGGGGGGGGGGGGGTTCTTCAGGTAGGGCGGTCGCCCTACCATGCCCTACTGGATGATCCACCATTGACGACAGTATGACACCGATCTACCTCATCAGCTTCCAACCCCTCACTCATCATCACTCTTGGGCCATCTTTCGGGGGGAAAAAACATCACTGTTGGGCCAACTTACCTTATTCGGAAGAGGAAAATAATCAGTCTTATGAGTATGTTGCACGAACCTTAAATTTTGCCTTCTTGCACAGTGCGGCCCCACATTCAGGATTCAGGTTGCCGGCATGGCCGAATTGGAATCACGGAAACACACTCGAAACACCAGCAGATGCTCACATAACAGTTGACAAGTTCCCTGGACCAAACAAAATTCAATCAAAACAGTTGCAATGGCCGGACTCCACTTCTGCACATGAGGTGAACGCCCTCCTGAGAAGCGTGGGCCGGTAATAGAATCATGGGAATACAACAGGCCCAGCTGAATCCTGACGCTGATGCCGGAACTAATCCTAGAACAGTACAAATATCTCTGAAGGCGCGCAGGGAGTGACGACTCACAAGTCGTCCTGACCCGAACAACAAAATTCAACCCAAACTCAACACATCGATCACGTCTACTTGCCACGGCCATGGGGCCAGGTGTTTCACTTCTGCACCTGCCCGTCAGGTCGACGGCTACGATTAGCTCCTCCAGCCGTGTTGCGCTGGTAGTTCTTGGGCCGGGACTCGTGCCTGGGCTGGTGGTTCCCGGCGTCGGCCCGGTCGTCGAACGCGCCGTCGTCCCGCGCGTAGGGATGGTACGGCCGAACTGGGCCGTGCCCACGACCATGGCGAGGAGCATCCCTTGGCTGGTACCCGCCGCCGCCGTCGTGGTCGGCTTCTCGCGCCGCCGGGTTCGGCCGACGGGCGTAGGAGTCGTCCCTGCCGTGCCCGTGCGCTCGAGCAGGTGGTGACTTGAACGCAGGCGCCTCCCTGCGCTGCTGGTACCCGCCGTCTTTGGGAGGCTCTTGCGCCGGGTTCAGCCGGCGGTTGTAAGAAACCTCCCTGCCGTGCTGATAGCCACCACCAGTCTTGGGATGTTCCTGCACTTGATCCTGACGGCGACGGTACGGCTCCTCCTCCCTGCCGTACGGACCGGAGCCCTGTTGAACAGAAAAAATTGGCGGCCCGTGATAAGCTTGGTGCTGGCCCGGCGGCGGTGGCGGTGGTAGCCACTCCTGGCCTCGAAAGCCACCGTGCGGCGGGTACCGGCCACGGTACCCCTGCTGCTGCATCCTCTGGCCTTGGCCGCCGTTGCTCTGGCGGCGCCGCCGGTTGTTCTTCGGTCGCGGCCCGCCGGAGCGGATGCTCGACCCTCCGTAGGACGACGCGGAGTCCTCGTCATGGTGGCCGCCGCTCCGGCGGCGCTTGGAGACCGCGTCGTCGTCGCGGGGCGGCGCGTGGCGCGACCTCTGGGACGACGCCGTCGTGTCGCTGGGAGCCTTGGACGGAGCGCGCGGCGGCGGCGGCGGCAGAGGCGGCGAGGTGACCTCGCCGTGGCGGATCGGGGGACCCGGGAGCCGCGTCGCGCCGAGCGTCTCGTCGTCGTCGTCGGACGAGACGATCTCGCCGCTGGAACGCGGCGAGCACGGCGGGCGCGCCGCGTGCACGAGCATGGCTGGCGGGAGGGGCGGAGGCGGCGGCAGCTGCTCCCGGTCGCCAGCGGCGTCGTAGTCTTCCTCGTCCAGAGGCGACAGGGGGGCCTCCAGGTCCAAGTCCGGCGACGCCGGGTCCTGCGGCGAGGGCTCGCGCTTCAATGGTGGCGGAGGTGGCAGGTCCTGCGGCGAGGACTCGCGCTTCAATGGTGGCGGAGGTGGCAGGTCTTCCGGCGACGGCTCGCGCTTCAATGGTGGCGGCGGCGGCAGGTCCTCCGGGGAGGGCTCGCGCTTCAATGGCGGAGGCGCCGGGAGGTCCTGCGGCGAGGCCTCACGCACGAACGCCGGAGGCATGGTATCCTGCGGCGAGGCCTCACGCACGAACGCCGGAAGCGAGGTATCCTGCGGCGAGGGCTCGCTCTCCGACGTCGGCGGTGGTGGCGGATGCTGCGGCGAGGGCTGGCGCGCGAGGTCCGGAGCGGCCGCGTCGATCACGACGTCCTCCTCTTCCGGCGGCAGCTCGTTCAGGTCGAAGTCGAACGGCGCCATTGCTTCCTCTCTGTTGCGGCGGCAGAGCCGGACTACGAGGATCAACGTAGAGAAAAATAATACGCGAAATTGGTATGATCTACCCTAGACCAAGGCTGGACTTTTATAGACGCACCACGACTCCTAATCCGGAAAGGAACACGACCAAGATTTTCCCTGTTGACCAACGGGCTCCTGAGTCCTCATCTGGAAAGGAACAGCAGGGTGAGCCCGAGTCGTGCATGGCTGGAAACGGGAGGGACGATTCCGAGACCACACAGCACAGATCTCGTCCAGCTACACACTGCCAAGATGATGAACACACTGCTTCAAAATCGCAATCAAAGCTTGCTATTTTGCCAGCTTCGAAACGGACCATGCAGATATGCCGAGTCATTGACCGAGCCGATGTTTTACAACTAGAGCGAGCAAATTTGGTCAATCGTAAACGGGTGCTCATAGGAGGATGAAAATATTTGGCTATGCGTAATTGCATTTGATCATGCGTTGACCATGATTTACATAAATCAAATCTTCACAAATCATGTTAAGGATGGGGAACATACTGCTTCAAAATCGCAATCAAAATTAGCTATACTGCCAGCTTGAAATCGCAATCAAAATTAGCTATACTGCCAGCTTGAAATCGCAATAAAAAATAGCTATACTGCCAGCTCTGATACAGACCATGTAGATCTGTCGAGTCATTGACCGAGCCGACGTTCCACAGCTAGAGCAAGCAAATTTGGTCAATCGTAAACGAGTGCCCGTAGGAGGATGAAAATATTTGGCTATGCGTAATTGCATTTGATCACGTGTTGACTAGGATTTCATCGACTAGGAGACAAATCAAATCTTCACAAATCCTATTAAGGATGAAAAACACACTACTACAAAATTACAATCAAAAGTGGCTATATTGCCAGCTCCGAAACGGACCATGCACATATGCTGAGTCATTGGCCGAGCCGGCGTTCCAAAACTAGAGTAAGCAAACTTGGTCAATCATCCATGGTTTACCAGTGCTCACAAGAGGATGAATGTATTTGGCGATGTGTAATTGTACTTGATCACGCTTAGACCTAGATTTCATCACTAGGAGATATTACATGAATCAAATATTCATAAATTCTGCCAAGGATGGGGAATACACTGCTTCAAAATTGCAATCAAAACTAGCTATTGAGTCAGCTTCAAAATGGGCCATGCAGATAAGCCAAGGTGTTGACTAAGCCGTCTATAGCAAGCAAATTTGGTCAATCATCCATGGTTTAAGAGTGCTCGTAAGAGGATGAATATTTAGCAATGTGTAATTATACTTGATCGTGCCTCGATCTCATCGCTCCAAAGATATCAGGTAAAACAAATCTAAACAAATCCAGTCAAGGATGGGGAACATACTACTTCAAAATGGATATCAAAACTATCCAGGGGCGGGCCTACCGATCGGGCCATATAGACCATGGCCCGACTCGTGGCCCAGCTAGCAGAGAGGACCCTAGCTTCAAAATCCAGCAGGTTAGCCCAGTTATGAAGGGCTTGCCCGAGTTTGCTCTAGTCCAGCTGAGGCCCATTAGTGCAATCAGGACGAAAACAGCCCAGCTGACGACACCAATCAAGATGGCATTACGGCAAGGAAATTGCAGTGCCGCAACTGGCCACGGTGACTTGCATTCGCTCGAGCCCTAGCTAGCATCGAGTCGTCTCCTCTTCTTCGACGGTTCGTCCCCTCAACCTGTGCTCCTGCTGAACTAGCAATCATAGAGACAGACAACCGGCGGCTTGTCAGACGGCACACCAAGAAGGCTGGTGATTGTCTAGGTAAATCATTACAGTAACTTTTTCTTTTCAATTTTATATGAGTTGTGACATCGATACTTTCTACTTGTGATATCAGTTAAAATTTGCATTGTAGCAGCAGATAGAATTAAAAATGAAGAGGACCAGAACATTGCAATCCTATTTTGCTGCAACAACTCCATCCAATTGAGCTCTAGAAATAGCGGAAGAAAGAGCAGGATCGGCATCAGGAACTAGCAGTAGAAGTAATGCTAGCATGGAGGAAGATTATGTACTTTATTTGCATCGCATCGTATTTTACCATATTTATATATGTCTATATTGTGTACCTTCAAGTGTGATTTTTAAAAAAAATTGAACTATTTCATAGATATGTCTATATTGTGTACCTTTAAGTGTGATTATTTTAAAAAAAATTGCACTGTTTTATAGGTAGTATAATAGGCTTAAATTTTGGTGAAAGTGTGGCCCGAGTCTTGACAAAATCCTAGGTCCCCCACTGAAACTATCTATACAACCAGCTTTGAAATGAACCATATATATTAGCCGAGGCACTGACCGACCGATGTTCCATGGCTATAGCAAGCGAATTCGATCAACAGTCCATGGTTTAAGAGTGCTCACAAGAGGATGAATACTTGGTGATGTGTAATTGTACATGATCACACATTGACCTAGATTTCATCACCTAGAAGATATTATCAAAATCAAATAATAACAAATTCTATCAAGGATTGGAACACTACTACTTCAAAATCACAATCAAAACTACCTATGGGTCATGCTTGACCGAGTCAATGTTCAATAGATATAGCAAGAGACTTGGGCCAATCATCCATGGTTTAAGAGTGCTCGCAAGAGGATGAACATTTGGCGACCTGTAGTTGTACTTCAGTATGCGTATATATGTGACATGGATTTGAAGATACTACATAAATCAAATATTAGCAAAATATGTCAAGGATAAGAATCACACTGCTTTAAAACTGCTATGAAAACTAGTGTGATTCTTATCCTTGACATGGATTTGAAGATACTACCTATGGGTCATGCTCCAAAACATGCCATGCAAATGAGCTTCAAAGCGGACTAGGCAGATAAGCCGTGACTTTAACAAAGCGATCCACGGCTATAGCAATTGACTGCAGTCAATACTAACAAATACTAACATATAACACCCAAATCCATCCATTGTACCAAGCACATACCACTATCCAAACGAAACCTATGGATACACCTAGTCACACAAACCCTATACCATATCTATATCTTGTTCAGGAAGCTTCAGATCATAACTAGCTCCAGAATTCCAAAGTTCTTTGTTGATCCACTTTTGTATGTATTTTAGGGGGGGGGCGGGGGGATGAGATGCACTATTTTTTGCTTGTAAAATGAACATCAAAATTAATCTCTAAGTCAGGGTTTTCAAAAAGGTGTAGAACTTGCAAGAAACATTAGAAAAAAAACACTTTTTTGCTATAGTGTTTTATAGACAAAAGACGTAATTTCTTAGTATCCGCAAGATAAAATAAAAAATTATGATGTCCCATAAATTAAATCATGTTTTTAAATGTCTTACAAGCAAAAAAAAAGACAAATAATCAAATTCTAAAAGTTACAAATATTTATATTTTTTGGATGGAGTCATGGAGATAGTATGAAAAACGTCAACGGGAACCCACCACCCCATGTAACCCAACAACATCAATAGCACCAGACGATGGCCGTCTGCTACCGCACAAATGAGAGGCGATCCGAGATAAAAAAACAGTTTGGAGTTTTGGACCGAAGGAAATTATCCGTCGGATACAGACTCCTTTTCTGGGGATTTGTCCTGTACTGAGCTCGTTTTAACATGTAAGCGACCCATTGCACAAGGAAGTCCACTATGGCTGCTACAGATTCCTGACCATTTCCACACAAAATATATATGGACCCCCGGAGACTTCAAATGAAGTCAGGGCAAAGAGCACTCACTCGACAAAACAAGATTGATATCTTTCGGAAAAAAAAATTCTGATCGGGACGAGTTTTATTAGTAAAACATGTGAGGATAAAGGTGGCGATTCAGTAGTTCATCGTACCGCCCGGAGTGTTGTTTAGCAGGAAGACGATCTCAAGATCAAGTTGGCGCTTCCACTAGTTGTCCCAGGGTCAGATCCCGTGAACAGGCAATCATTACAGATACACAAATTGGTCATGTACGATGAACAGTTTTGCAGTTTCGTGTCCTGTTCTAATCATCCCTACTCCTTGCCGGATAACCTGCCAGTGGCCTACAGGCTATGACTATAGAGTACTTGTACGCTTAGCTTCACTGGCCGTGCTAGATGAAATTTACAGGTGCCAAACGGCCACGCGTGTGTTGATAGAATCTACGGGATAAGATAACCCTGTTCGATCAAGCATCTGATGATCTGAACAAATATAGAAGGGGGCAAAAGGAAGGCAGCCGTCTGTCAGAATCAAATATTGCTAGCATACTTTTGCCTGGGTTTTGACTTCGCGCTGTCAGCTCCCGACCGTGCCAATCCTCAGAACTGGACACGTTTGGTATGATATGGATTATGGAAGCATCATATTTGCAAGCAGAATAGCAGATGATCCGGTTCCGGTTCCCTCCCTACATTACATATACACTAGAAATTGTTTCTCGAATGACAGTTCTGCAGCATATGACGCGATGGATAAATTGATTACATTTGTGCGGCAGCCCGGCGATTTGTGTTTCAGTAGGGCATGACATGGATGGTGCGGCTGTCGTAGGCCGTGGCCACGCCCTTGCGCTCCTGCTCCAGCCTGACCGCGCGCAGCAGCTCGCCGGCCATCCTCGACGTCGTCGGCGCGCAGTCCCCCTGCATGACGACGAGCAGCTTCCCCACGGCCTCCGGCGCCGCCGCGACGGCCTCCCGCATCCTCCGCTCCCCGCCGCCGGAGCAGCACGACAGCCACAGCAGCGCCACGGCGGCCTCCCGCCCGGCGGGCCCCACCCGGATCATCCGCCCCATCACCGCCGCCGCCACCTCCGCCGCGTCGCCCGCGATGGCGGCCTTCCCGTCGCTGCAGCGGGCCGCCTCCGCCAGCAGCCGCATCGCCGACTCGGCCGCGGCCGTGGGCGCCGCCGCCACGGCCAGCGCCAGCGCGGGGACGGCACCAGCGCGCACCATCGAGGCCCGCGCGGGGCGGCCCCGGACCTGCACCGCCGCCGCCATGCACCGGATCGCTGCCGGCGACGCCGCGTCGCGGAGGATCCGCACCAGGTCCGGGAACAGCTCCGAACGATCGGCGACGAAGGTCTTCGCGTCCGCGTCCGCCGCGGGGGACGTCAGGACCGCCTCGAGCACTGCCGCGCCGTTCGCGCCCGCCGCGAGCAGCGTCGCCACGAGGCGGCCCAGGTCGCCGCCGGCCACGAGCGCGGCCACCACGGCCTCCTTCGCCTCGTCGCCCACCCCGTCCGCTAACAACACGGCGGCCAGTGCCTCCACTGCCATCTTCACCTTCCCACCACGCTTCTCCTTCTTCACCTTCTCCCCCTCCGCCCCATCCTCGTGGGCGGTGACATAGGCGACCAGCTCCGGCGACACGGCGGCCAGGATCCTCACGGCATCCACCCGCGCGTCGGCGCCCGCCCCGCCCTTGGCGAAGGAGAGGAGCGCGGGCACGGCGGACTCGAGATCGGCGGCGACGGCGTGCGCGACGGAGGCGCGTTTCCCCTTCTCCGGCGCAATCTTCGCCGCGAGCGACCGCACGGCCTTTTCAGCGGCGGCGGGCTCCCCGTCCGCCGCCGCGAGCTGCGACAGTGCCTCCTCGGGCGACGGCGAGGGCGGGAGCGTGGCGGCGTGGAGGTGGATGAGGCGGCGGAGGAGCAGGTTGGGGACCAGGTCCGTCGACGCGAGGGGCAGCCGCGTGGCGGGGCAGGTGCGGTGGCCGGAATCCAGCCACCGCTGGATGGACGCGCGGTCGTACGTCGCGCCCGTGGGGAGGCTCACCGGCGACCGCATCACCTCCAGCGAGATCGGGCACCGGAACGCGGCAGGCGTCGGCGGCGCCTGGGACATCACCAGCGGCTCCGGCGGGCGGATCCGCCGCCGCGACTGCTGCCCGGCGTCCATGGCGAGCGATGGGGGTGGGGGCTGCTTCTGCCGGTGTTGGGTGGGGGAACGGAACGGAGAAGGGGGGAGAGAGAGTGGCGGGCCTTAAGAACGGTGGGCGGTGACGTCGGCGGGTCAACGGTCAAAGTCAAGTGGCGTGGTGCTGCCAGTGTTGACGTTTTCTTTTGGAAGGATGGCTCCCGGCTCGTGCCATGAGGGACAACGGCCGGAGAAAACGCGAGGGTGGGTGTGAACGAAGATGCCACTGAGGGACAGATTTTTTATGTATATGGGGTCCGCTCCATAGTTCTGCTGCGTTTCTCCGGTTGAAATTTTTGCAATTTGCATCAGAAAAATCCGAATTCCATTTTTTTAACATAGAAAAAAGTTATACTCCTCCATTCCGTATTTGTTATCGCCAGATAGCTCAAATTTGAGCTAACCGACAACAACAAAAAGAGAATAGAGAGAGTACCAAGTAGCAGCTCATAACATGGCAGATCTATGATTTTTGGCATGTCTTTTTTTTCTCTTCTAAGTTTTGATAGCCAATTTTGGCAGTTAACAAATCACAATATGTCATAAATTATAACCATGAACTTGAATACAAAGCCTCCAAGACGATCTTTTCAGAGTTATAATGCAATCATTGTAAAATTCCATTTAATCACCCTAAAATTTGGCTACATTTAAAAAGGTGTCAAGCTATATTCTTGTTTAAAAACTATGTCCAAAAATTTATCTTGAGTCCTAATGTTTGATGTGGCGCGTCAAATATGCGTTCAATAGATGAGCTTTGTTTCCTTAAGAAGCCTGAAAAGATTTTTTATTTGTGACAAAAAACATTTTATCCTTTTTAGTCAATCAACTTAAATTTATACATGATCTTCCATGGGTTCACACTGACATAAGGTTGAAAAGGGAGCGGTTTGGACTGAACCGATTTGTGACCCTACGTTCCTCACATTTAACAGGTGGAGAAAGGATCAACCCGCTCCTAATGTTCGATGTGAATCATTAAACCTCAAGTCGAACCGCTTCCCTAATCCCACACATGCTAACGCGGTAATGTGGTGGCAAGCTCATTCGCTAAGGTCGATGTCCAGTTCACCACGCCATGCATGTGGACTACGCGTTTGTCTTACTGTCATAACTTGTGCAACATCTAGCAGCTCTTAGTTACTAGTAGCTTCCAGCCGTCCGCACGACAATTGCGTCTGCATCATTCACGAAGATGCTGTCAACACCGCTACGATTACTCACTGTAACCTATGCTCCATGAACCATTATGGTACCGGAGCATCATCAACACGAACAGAACACATATAGTCCAATGTTTGGAGTTGGGCTAAAATATGAATCCGGATCAATTCCTAATCTAAGAAATTAAAATATCTCCATTGGTATGGTTTTTCATCACGAAATTCAACAAACATCCTGCATGTTCTTGCATGATTAGATAGGGCTGAAATCTTCACCATGCTCTTCTGTCTAGCCACGGATGCCGCCACCGCAAGGAGGTCGCTCAGAGGAGCAATGACTAGGATCGACCTCAGAGCAGCAAGGATTAGGATAGTGCAACGACGATGACCTAGGTTGCTCCTGCCTTGTGGATCCATTCACTTCTAGGGTCACCTTGATGCAACAACCTCTTCCAGGTCGTGTCAAATAGAACCGGATCGAGGGGAAATTTTTGGGGTGGGTCATAGGATTCGGTTGGAGATGCTCTAAAATCAGTAATTTAGTTATTATTTAATATTGTTTGAAACTGAATTACATAGGCTAGACCTTCCCTTGGTCCCTGGACCGGAGCCAATTTCTCAAGAAAAATTTTATGCATCATCTTATCGAGTTTGCAATTTATTTTGTTCAACATTATAAACTCATGCATTTGTACATTTCACTCAACATTCATTTTAAATGGGGTCAAACTCGAGACAGAACTTAGTGGCAAATTTTACTTTAAAAGACAGACACTTCGACGAATATTTTCTACTTCCACTATGTGAAATCAAAGTTTCAACCAGATTCCAAATCATAGTGGAACTGGAAGATGAATGTACAATACGAAAATCAAGACTTAAAAACTAACCAACTAGGGGTGTGTTTGTTTCTTTGGGTCTAAATTTTAGTAAGGTCACATCAATCATTAAGATGCTATATATGATTATTGAATATATATTAAATATAAAACTAATTACAGAGTTGAATGCGCATCAGCGTGACAAATTTATTAAGTTTAATTAAATTATCATTAAGAGATGTTTACTGTAGCATCACATTATCTAATCATGACCTAATTAGTTGTAATAGATTTGTCTCGTTATTCAGAGGAAGGGTTATGGACTGGGTTTTGTCAGTAATCTATATTTAATATTCCTAATTAGTATCATAATATTCGATGTGATAGGTCTAAAAATTAGAGGGGTGGAAACGAACATACCCTAGTTCCAACAAAATTGTTTTGAAAACATGTTCGTACGTGCAATTTACAAGAACCATGTCATGGGACCGAAGAAAAGGTTGGTCAAGCTTTGCGCAAGATAAGATTCTACTTTAATAAAAAGAAAAACCTTTTATAAAGGATTCAACAGAGACACCGGACTGCAACCATATGCATAATGCCCAGAGAAAGTTGTTTTAATTATCACAACAAATATCACAAAAACCACAACCATCTTCTCTAAACATGTATTACTGCGAAGCTGATAGGCTATGTATGCAAACACCATAAACAAAGGCAGACACCGCTTTGTGCCGTCCTTTTCAGTCCCCAACCGAGAATCCCTCTGGTTTTTGTCACGGCTATGGGTATGACCCCCCTGATTTGGACACTCGTGGAACGCGGCAAATGCGGCCACTTCTTTCCCCAAAGCGGGCACGCCGAAGAATCCGACAAAGCACGGCATGATTGGTCCGGCGACAGGAAGAACGCGGGAAAGCGACCGGCGCAAAGGCGCGCAGATTCCCTCGCCGGCGATGGCGAGGCAGCCTCAGCCTTGGGGGATCGCGATCCTCTGCTTTGGCTTCGGTATCCTCTGCTTTGGCTCTTTGTATCCTTTATCAACGGCGCCAGCGCATCTATCCTTAACTAAAACCCTTTGTGCACGAGGGTGATTGACCAGCTGAAGCAGCATTTGGACGGATGTTATGGCTTGGATACCTGGGTTTCTGGCTGATGAAATTGGGTTGGATTTGATCCTGGAATCCACCTTTCGACTGAGGTTAGCGTCAGGGACGAGAGAAAGCAGCGTCAAGGGATAACGAGGAAGAAAAGGAAATATGCTTGAAGTTGAAACGCGGCCCTTTTTCTAGTTCCTTCTTATCTTTTTTTTTTTTTTGAACTGAGTTCCTTCTTATCAGTGGTTTGGATCTGTTGATCTTTCTTTTCCGGACTGTTTGGAATAGATACTGTACCATACGCTCCTAACTTTCTTTGGTTTACGCCCCTAACTTAGCAACTAATCACACGTCAAAACACAAGTCAAACCTGTCCACTCCCGCGGAAAAGCCCACCCAACGAACCGCTTGCTCCTGCCATGGCGGCGGCGGCGCCCGCCGCGGTGCGGCAGCTGGAGGACGCGGCGGTGGCGGCGCTCCGCGCGTGCGCCACGTTCCGCGACGTCCTCCGCGCGCACGGCCGCGCGGTGCGTCTTGGCCTCTCTGGGAGCAGCTTCGTGGCCACCCAGATCGTCCACCTCTGCAACGCGCACGGCGCGATCCCGCACGCGGAGCGTGTCTTCGCCCTTGTCCCCTACCCGAGCCTCCACCTCCACAACGCCGTGATCAAGGCCTACGCTCAGAACCACCGGCACCGCGACGCCGTCGACGCGTACGTCCGCATGCTCCGGTCGCCCCCCACTCCCGGTCCGACGGGCTTCTCCGGCGGCGACCGGTTCACGTTCCCGTTCCTGCTCAAGGCCGTCGGCGGGCTGGCGGCGCCCCGCCTGGCCGCGCAGGCGCACGCGCACGTGGTCCGGTCCGGGTGCGAGGCCCACCCCATCGTGCGGAACTCCCTGATCGAGATGTACACGCGCTGCGGGGACCTGCCGCTCGCGGGCAGTGTGTTCGACGGAATGCGGGACAAGGACGCAGTCTCCTGGAACACGCTCATCTCCGCGCACGCGAGGGCGGGGCAGATGAGGAAAGCGCGCGCACTGTTCGACGCGATGCCGGACAAGACGATCGTCTCATGGACAGCGTTGGTGTCTGGGTACACGGCGGCGGGCGACTTCGCCTACGCGGTCGAGGCGTTCCGGCTGATGCAGACGGGAGGGTTCGACCCCGACGACGTGAGCGTCGTAGCGGTGCTGCCCGCCTGCGCGCAGCTGGGCGCGCTGGAGCTGGGCCGGTGGATACACGCCTACTGCGACAGGCGCGGCATGATGTGCAAGACGTTCGTGCGCAACGCGCTCATGGAGATGTACGCCAAGTGCGGGTGCATGGACCAGGCGCTGCAGCTGTTCCACGGCACGTATGACAAGGACGTGATATCGTGGAGCACGGTGATCGCCGGCCTCGCCGCCCACGGGCGGGCGCGCGAGGCCGTAGCGATGTTCGCGGAGATGGAAAGGGAAGGGAAGGTGAGGCCGAACGGCGTCACGTTCGTGGGGCTCTTGTCGGCATGCTCCCACGCCGGGCTGTTGGAAGAAGGCCTGCGCTACTTCGATGGCATGAAGGAGACCTACGGGGTAGACCCCGGCGTCGAGCACTACGGTTGCGTCGTCGACCTCCTTGGCCGTTCGGGGCGAGTCCAGCACGCGCTCGACACGGTTCGGGGTATGCCGTTCCCGGCCGACGCCAAGATATGGGGGTCGCTGCTCAGCGCGTGCCGCAGCCACGGCGACGTCGAGACGGCCGTGGTAGCCGCGGAGCGGTTGGTGGAGCTGGAGCCGGGCGACGTGGGCAACCTCGTGATGCTGGCCAACGTGTACGCGGCGGCAGGACGGTGGGGCGACGTGGCGAGCACGAGGAAGGAGACAAGGAGCCTGAGCATGAGGAAGACGCCCGGGTGCAGCATGATCGAGGTGGACAACGAGGTGCGGGAGTTCGTTGCCGGCGAGGAGCTGGGGCCTGAGTTGGGAGGCCTTGCGGCCGTGCTGGATGTCCTGGCCTCGCAACTTGCCGACGATGTAGAATTCCTTGGGTCGGATTATTGGGTTGATGGGAATTTGAATGCCAGTGACGACTGATTGTTGTTACAGATGAGTTTGTTGCTTTTGTTCAGATACAAATTGAACTCCTGAGTCCTGACACGCGCATCATCTCGAGTGTTGTGCTTTGTGGTGCAGTCGCGCCGCCTCATCGCGATCGCGACATGATGGACAGAGCACTCTGATGACTGATAGGGCCTTACTAGCGAGACCAATCTTGATATCGCGAGAGTAGGGTTCTTCCTTCTAGCTTATAGTTGATAGCATACTGGACATTCATGTACATCACTTGTATGAGCAGGCAAACACAGCTCGTGATCTGTAATATGGTAATTTGATATTTTTCTTTCTTAACGAAAAGATACATAACTCTCATACGTATTTAAAAAAAAAGAGAGAGAGAGACTAAACATGGGAAGACCGAGTTGGATCAAAACTGAAGGTCCAATGGAACCACGCGAAAAGTGTTTTTTATTGGTTACAAATTTCTCTCAAAAAATGTTTTTATTGGTTACAAATTTCTATTGTAACATACGTAATAACTTTCCATTACGAGCAAGGTGCTGGCCCATGAAGAAGGCAAGAACATGCTCTCGAAGCAACGCATTTTGTTTTGTATTTGTGATGTTTGTGTTTAATATATGCCCTAAGCATGTGCATGCCAACTTCCACATCCTTTGTCTCGTCGAAGAAAAAAATGCATGTCAGACTTCTAGATATGCATACTAGCTTGCAGCAGAGGATAATACACGATCAGCATGGTCCAAATGATTTCCTTTTCTATTTCCCTACTATCGTTGTGCTGTACGCATGGGTGGACAGTGGATGGACACGTGCACCGTAAAGGTAGTGCTTTGAGAACCAGTGTGGACGCCCTCAGGTATGTAGAGCTGACTTGTCATTACATGAGCGGTTGCCACTGCCAGTGCCAGGTACTGTAGGCTCGAGCGATCAGCTGGCATGGCTTTGAGTTTGGGATATACAAAGCACGCCATCTACTTTGATTAATGCATGCATTTGTTAAGCAATAGGCTCAAGAATTAATAATTCACCACCTGGTCATCTGACCATGCTCCATTGCTCCCATGGATCACTATGACCTATAGGCAGGATCATCTGAACATATTGCAGAATTTCAGATATTTCGATAGAGAGATACTTGTTACCATACAAAGCCATGTGTGTCATGACCAACATTTGGCTTTACACAAAGGAAACATATAGGCAGCCTAGAATCAACCTGTTATGGTTCCTTGATGGAAGAATTGTTAGAAGTGTCTAGCTATGTTGTTCAAATTCAGTTGGTTCAACACTTTTTACTCAAACAAACCTCTCAATCAGGTATAGGTAACACATCGTTATGATACTTTCAGTTTGATCTTTGCTGCAACATGGGAGATTAACATTCGGCTCCATGTAGAGAATGCTAGCTGACTTCAATATAATATCACATATATATTCATGACTTTAATGTAATGCCACATATATACTCAAGTCCCCTCTTAATATCAATTCTATGTATATAAACTCAAGTTACCACTTTAACCAAAAATAAATTTATTAGAGAGACGATGGAATAGTATGGTACAATGTTGTTTTCACAGAGTCAAATCATATTGCCATTACAAATGTTTCTAATCTACAATCAAACTCCACATGACAAAGTGTATGGTTTACACCATCGAGTTTTTTCTATTGAATTTCTTTCTTCGTATTTGAAGCATAACAAAAACATAATATAGTTTTATAATGATTAGTTTGAAGATAATTAGGAAGCACAAAAATTGAGTGTTGTCATTCATAGTTCCATAGCACTTTGGGGTGACGAAGTATTAGAATTATATGTATCATAACACATATAGAAGATTACTAGAGTATAAAGGAATTTGAACCGCAATATAGAAAATAGAAATGAGTATTACTAGAAAGTCGTATCCTGTATGCTAGTTGAAGCAACTAATAGGGTTAGGGATACTAAACCTATAAGATTTTGATGAGTCTTCATCTTTGATAGGCCAATTATAGTGGCTTAGCAGAAAAAATAAAGAGAGATAAAACTACCATGAGATAAGGATGATTATACAATATTTTTAGTTTAGTGTTAGTTTGAGTAGAAAAATATAAAAATCATATAAGTTTGAAATATTTCTTGTGATTACAAAGACACACGAAACAAAAACTACAAAAAAGTTATTTTAGCTAGTGAATTCATAAAAAAGTATGAGAGAATACACCTCTCAATCCAGATATCACTACTATAATAATAATGATCTTCAGTAACTAGCCCTAATCGGCCTTTGTGACAGACATGGAGTCCGCCACAAATAATTGTTACTTATATATACATATTTTTTTATGGACTACTTGTCTGTCACTAAGTTCGTGATTAGCAACAATACAAAATGTGTGGTAAACTGTCAGATACGGCGACCCTCCACTTCTTCGTGTGGGCTGTCTTGGTCGTCGGCGGTGGCCCACTACGCAAAGGCCCAGTGGCTCTACCGCTCCAGGATTTGATGCAACCACCTAACAATCGGGACGAAGGCTATGTCGCGACGCGCTATTGCCATGGTGGCAGAGGTGGTGGATCAAGAATCCAAAGGGAGTGACGGTTCAAGGGACCACACCCCTATATTTATAGGACATGGCATAAATTTATGGCCCATCAATAATTTGCACAACCCAATTTTGTGACGGGCAATATTGTGTCCGTCACTATTTTGTGCAAATAGTTGTGCAAATAGTGACGAGCATGCACAAATTAATGATGGGCATGTTTTTTAGGCCATAATTGGTAGCGTATAATATAGTGCCCGTCACAAATTGGATACTAGCTTTTGTTGTTGAAAATCACTTTTGTAGTAGTGTATCAAACTTAGCTTGCGAGATTTTATGCAAACATCAAAAGATGAAAACAATGAAAAGAAACATGTGAAATCAAAAGCAATCATCTTCTCATGAATTTGATTGCACGTTCTAAAAGGACTGGGTTCATAGGAGAACATCCACTACCCAGTTTTTCTTACATGAAATCTTTCACGATAAGATGAAAGAGAACGCATAAATATCATAAGAGGCTGCAGGGATCCTATCATCCATTCATCCTAATATGTGTGTTGAAGAACATTTGAAAGGAGACTGGGAGAGTAATATAAGAATATTTTATTCGAAGGAGCTCAACGCCACGAGTAGTAGCCTACAGGTCGTCGAACCCGACCTTGACGATCGAGTTCCCACAGGTCATGAAAGACATGAGAACGAACAAGTCACCTAGCGTTCGTGGATCAACGAGGTCAACAAATACATAAGAGGTCAAGATATAATGAGAGCCGATAGCAAAACGTGCAGAGACTGAAATATTGTGTTCAATTCTATTCCATAAGAAAAAAACGATGGCGGAATGAACTCTTTTTTTTTTTTTGAGAGTGATGGCGGAATGAACTCGAGCATGGGCCGAGGGCACACTCCACTGGTCCAAATCAGAGCCCGATAACGGAACACGCAGCCGATTCTGACGTGGAGCCGCCGAAAACTCACGTACAGACACGTCGGAAGCCACGCAGATCGGTATAGCCGCGACGAACCACTCAGTCGTTGACAAGTCACCGGCGCCCTGGCCGCCCTCCCGCCGACGTGCGGCGTCGTCGTGGACCCGCGAGTCGCAGTTATTAGTGGCGGGGCCGCGGGATCCAAGACGTACGCCGGCTCCCCACGGGCTCTTTTTTGGTGGCGGAATGATGGGATGGGACTGATCAAGTGCGGTTTCAGCAGATTGACCTTTGCGAGCTTGTATGAGCTAAGCTAAGCCCCCGTCGTTGTTGAGCACACATTCGAAAATGCGGGTGTAGATTTGGTCCTGGAAACTTTGTTTAAGCAGGCTACTTTGCGGATATGCTCGCCGTTTCGTCATACGTGCATGGTGACGCTCGTTTGACACAATTCTTGTTCTCAGCTCTGCGATGCAGCTGCACGCAAACATAGCGTGATTGGTCTGGTGCCATCTTTTCGCTGGAATTTCAGTTGAAATGTGGTAGTCGTAATCGAGACTGTTTCAGTATTGATGTTTGTTTAGATGGTGAACCGTGCTTCGGTGATATGCGAAATTACGGGAGCCGGCGTGTTCTTCTCTTCCACAAGATGCAGCGGAGTTAATTGAGGTATCCTCGATTTTTGGCTTCCTCTTCTCCGTGATCCATCGCATGGTTTACCCGATGCTAGAGTTCGACGTGCGTTTCAGCGTTTGTTTCCTTCTCTTTTTTACTTTGGAGCCTAGCTCTGACGTGTGTCTTATCTTGCCCACACCTACCCAAACAAACAGCACCCGTCTTTTACGAACTGGTGATTTGCCAACTAAACAACCACGCCGAGATCATAGCGATCACAAGTATATCTGACTTGTTTATCCCCTGCCACAACCACGAACGCAGGCCCGTCACGCTGTATATAAGCAGCGGCTTTCCCGGCGCGCCCTAGCTCTTGCTACTGAGAGAAAGTTCCTGGCGCCCTCTACACGGTCATGGAAGCTCGGCTGCACCACCACTACTCCACGCGACGCCTCCTGCAGATGCAGGCGCCAGCTACCAGCCCGGCGCCGGGCCCCAAGCCGGCCGGCGCCGTTCCGGGCGCACTGCCGTTCCCGGACGCCGACGCCGCCGAGTGCGCCTTCACCTTGCTCAACGGCGCCGCCCTCACCGTCCTCGCGCTCCTCGTCTGCGCCCTCGTCGCGGCGCTCACGATCCACGTCGTGGTCCAGTGCGCGCTCCGCGTCACGCGCCGCGCCTCGTGCTACTACAACGACGACGACGATAACGGCCAGGGCCAGCAGCACATCAACACGGGAGGTCATCACGCATCCCGGCACGGGAGTACAAGTAGGAAGAAGAGGTCGCGTCGGTCGGCGCTGGTGCAGGCGCTGCCGTGCCTGGCCTACTTCGCGGGGCTCGACCTGGCGGGTTCGTCGCGGTCCCAGTGCGCCATCTGCCTCGCCGAGTTCGCGCGCGGGGACCGGGTGCGCCTGCTGCCGCGCTGCAACCACGGATTCCACGCGCGCTGCATCGACCGCTGGCTCGCGGCGCGGCCCACGTGCCCGACCTGCCGCCAGCCGCCGTTCCCCGATGAGCAACCCACCGTCGTCGCGCACCCGGACACTACGGGCCGCCGCGCGGGGCGGCCGGCGGGTGATGTGCAGCTCGTGCGAGTGGTGGTTGTAAGCGATGGCGTGGCCCGCCGTGTGGACGAGCCTTAATTCGATATTCTGTAGTCGGTGTGCCGGTGTAGAGAATTACACAGTACTACATCGCTACTACATCAGTTGTAGCAGTAGCGCGCGTGTTAGCGAATACAGCCACCAGGGAGGCAACTGAGACCTGTTATTAAACTTTGCATGGCCATTCTATCACTAGCATGTTGGTATATAGAGCCGTTTGGATCTGGGACTCTACATAGAGCACAGTGTACGGAATACGAGATCAAGAAGCCGTATAGTAGTATTACGAATCTGTGTTGTGTACATACATATATTGGACAATATTGATAGCAAGATAAGAAATTTACTTTACAATTCGACCCAACTTGCTTATTATGTTTAAAAAATTAGATTTAATAGCAAATGTGTTCAAACTGTTTGCATGTATTCAGGCTAAAATTACAAAGTTCAGACATATGAAGAATACATTTGAAATGGATGTTCGTATATAGTTAAGGTTTTGCTAGTGGTGCGTCAATTTTCTTCTTTCATTCCCAAGCCATGCCTTCTTCACCTAATAACACGCTTGCTCAACAGTGCCGACGTAGCGCCACAATGACTCTGCTTCTAGTTCTCAGGGGCTCCAGACAAGCAATTTTCAACGGAGATTGATGATGTGGACGAGATCAGACAAAATTGTCTCGCTACGGATCCGGAAATTTTGTAGAGCCTGAGTGAATGTCGCAACACATAACAAATTTACACAAACATACCAGATACTAACATATTCGTAGGGGAGTTTTACTGTCCAAAATACTGACCAGTAGTTTTTTAAAACTACTGGTCAGTAGTTTGAGGATAATTTCGTAATTGCACTATTAATTAATAAATTTATATTTATTTTTATAATAGAATATTAAGTCTATAAAATCATTAAAATGTTAGTTTATCTTGAAAAAACTAATTATTATAAATCTATAACTCTTATTTTTTTCCAATATTATCTTCAAATTGAGAAACTACTGGTCAGTAGTTATGATTTTAGATTATAAAATCTATACCGTTAGATCAAACCACTGGTCAGTATTTTGGACAGTAAAAGTCCTCTATTCATATGCCAAAATAAAATTAATTAACTAAGAAATTTGATACTAATTAAAAGTTAACAATCAACAACCACTAATTACCTTTCTTAGCACTGAAATACAGGAAATAAAATATTTTTTATACCGGCATTGGGTATTTGCTCTGCATCTAGAGCCTGGGCAGGCGCCCAAGGTCGCCGGGCCCTGGGTCCACCCTATTTTAGAACTATATCAAAGATTAAGTTGCTTCGGCTCAAGGTGATAGCGTTTGCAGTAGAAAGAGATGAGGATGATATAAAACCAACGATTCATTAGTGCCCTTCCACCCCAGAGTTTTTATGATTCTTGCTCTTCAATTTCTTTGCTTATTGTATCATCGTACTTTTTTTAGGGGCAGATCTCACGGGAGCTCAAGCCTCCACCCTAGGGTTTTATGGAGAGAGAGGGGAGAATTGCCAAGAGTAGAGAGAACGATGACCCTGTCTTGACATTTAGTCAGTATAGTCCCGTTGTGCGTTCATGATTTGTTAGCAGGTTATTTTTCAGTTCACCCAGATAAATGAAAGTCATCATGTTCGTCTAAAAAACATCCTGTCAATATCATCTAGGATACACTAGCATTGTGTTAGTTGTATAAGAACCGATTATTAGTGTATCACATAGGTCCAACAATATTGTATCAGTGTTTATAGGTTGCTAATAGCACTCCACTTGAAACAAGCGAAGTAGCCATTTGTACCTCTTCATATCGCGATCGTGCAATTGAAGACAAAGCAAAAGCGGAGCCAGTCACAGCAAACTGAGCCGAACGTCTTCGTGATGCAGTGCTGCGGCGAACAAGGCCACGGCGATGGAGCGTGAATCCAGAGCCCGCATCGAAAAGAGCCCACGCATGAGCCCATCACAGAAGCGGCCTCTGCCGAAGAGCGGGTGGGTCCTCTAGTCGTGCCACGCGCGGTGCAGCGTCAGGCGGCAGCGACGTCCGAGCGCTTCGGCGCCGTCGCAAACTCCAAAGCGTCGGCGCGGCCCTACACGAGCCGAATTTCCGGCTGGCGCCGACGTGGTACCGCCACTTTGGGCACCGAAAGTTTACCCGCGACGGTGACGGCCAGGCCGGACCGGCAGATGCCTTTCGGTGTCCTTTCGCACCGTCCCGGTCCATCACCACCCTCCGGTCAGACTCGAGTCCTGCTCCTGCACGGCTCAAGCGGCGAGCACGCTCCGACGTGTCACCGGCGGCGACACGTGCTGGGTTCCAAGCTTTTCAAATGCATTACGTGGAAAACAAGCGGCATTCTTTTTCTTTTTCATTTTTCGGGAGCGGAAAACGGACACGGCCACACGGGACACCCACCCCGACCCTGCCGTTTTCCACGGGCGGTGTAGCACTTTTCTCTTCGAACGAAGACAGAAGGCGAGAGCGGAGGAGGCGTGCAGTACAAACAACCGGCCGTCACGCCGCTCGTGCGTTTCATTCCTTTCTTCTAGTCTCTCGAGGTCGCGTCGCGTCACTCGCCGATCGAGTAGTCAGTCCTCCGGAGCCGGGCCGCCGAAGCGATCGCCGCGCCTCTCCCGCCGCAGGTGAGTGATCCCTCCTCCTCCTCCTCTCGGCTCCTCCAGCTCCTCTCGGTCCCAAATCCTCAGCTGAATTCTAGTGCTTCGATTCCTCAGATAGATCGCCTCAGCTCAGTAGGGTTCGTGCTGATGGCGTCTTGATGTTTCCCCTCACCTGTGTTGTGCTGTACTTACGCCGGAATTCATGATTTCCGTTCGCGCGTCTATGATTCCTTATAGAGGAAACGAATTTTGTGGGATGTTTTGTTTCGTGCCGAGTGCGTACCTTATTGCTAGATCATGGTTGCTTGGGCGCCGTTAGTTCTCCGTACTGAAATTTGGGTCCGCTGCTCTGATGCTCTGCGAAATGCCTGATAATAGCAGAATTGCTTTAGGAATTAGAATTTACATATCTTGTGGTTATCGCGAATTCGAATTATTCTGCAGGCGATGTACAGATTCATTGATATATTCATCCAGCATCTGGCTACTGTATGAATTTGATGGATTTCATTTTGTAAGGAAAAAAATTGATGAATTTCGTACGTACGTACGTACGGTAGCAAGGACGAATTGATGGATTAGCTGCTCCCAAAAAGTCTCCAAGGACTATTTACTGTTCCCTTTTCCAATTCTTTATGTTAGCTGGGTGATATGCACTTTATTGTACTAAAATTAGAAAAGGGGGGATCTGTCAAGAGCTGAAGTTATGTAGTTTTTCTGATATCCCGATTATGTACCATCAGTGCTACCACATAGGGCCATTTCAAAAAATAAAAAAATAAAAATAGGATGATTATTTTAGCTGTTTGGTACTTCATCTGTTTCCAACCTTATAGACGTGTAAACCTTTAATGTTTGTTTGAGTTGCTCCATAATTCATAATTCTGTAAATTTTCAGAGATGCTCGCTGAACATGCAGTTAGCCTGGATCAAAAATTACTACACCGTGGCCTGATGGATACTAAAAGTTGCTTCTGTTACAGGACACTGAAGGGATGTCTGACGAGGATATTCAACCTATTGTGTGTGACAATGGCACTGGAATGGTCAAGGTTGTTATCCTGCACGAAATTCCTTTCCAGAAATCAAACCATATTCTTATTAACCATCTGATCAAATCCTAATGTTGACAGGCGGGTTTTGCTGGTGACGATGCACCTAGGGCTGTCTTCCCTAGCATAGTAGGCAGACCGCGGCATACTGGTGTCATGGTTGGTATGGGCCAGAAGGATGCCTATGTGGGTGATGAGGCTCAAGCAAAGAGAGGAATCCTCACACTGAAGTACCCAATTGAGCATGGCATTGTAAACAACTGGGATGACATGGAGAAGATCTGGCATCACACCTTCTACAACGAGCTCCGTGTTGCACCTGAAGACCACCCTGTTCTACTGACTGAGGCCCCTCTTAATCCCAAAGCCAACAGAGAGAAGATGACACAGATCATGTTCGAGACTTTCAACTGTCCAGCGATGTATGTTGCAATTCAGGCTGTTCTTTCCTTGTATGCCAGTGGTCGAACAACTGGTAAGATTGTTATCAACTGGAAATGGGAGTAGCTAATGAGAAACAGATAGGACAGAAGTGCATCTGACACCTTTTATTTTTTTGTGTGTGCTCAGGTATTGTGCTGGACTCTGGTGATGGTGTGAGCCACACTGTTCCAATATATGAAGGCTATACACTTCCTCATGCTATTCTCCGTCTGGATCTTGCTGGACGTGACCTTACCGACAACCTAATGAAGATCCTCACAGAGAGAGGGTACTCGCTTACAACAAGTGCAGAGCGAGAAATTGTCAGAGACATAAAGGAAAAGCTCGCTTACGTTGCCCTTGATTACGAGCAGGAGCTGGAAACTGCTAGGAGCAGCTCCTCTGTTGAAAAGAGCTACGAGATGCCTGATGGCCAGGTTATCACCATAGGATCAGAAAGGTTCAGGTGCCCTGAGGTGCTGTTCCAGCCATCTCTCGTGGGCATGGAGTCCCCTGGCATACATGAGGCCACGTACAACTCCATCATGAAGTGCGATGTCGACATCAGGAAGGATTTGTATGGCAACATCGTGCTCAGTGGAGGATCAACTATGTTCCCTGGAATTGCTGATCGCATGAGCAAGGAGATCACAGCCCTTGCTCCTAGCAGCATGAAGGTTAAAGTGATCGCACCACCTGAAAGGAAGTACAGCGTCTGGATTGGAGGCTCTATTTTGGCTTCCCTTAGCACTTTTCAGCAGGTTTCTTTCTTCACCTTCTCAATTGTTCATAATCTACAGCAATCTTGCACATTTCTATTTTTAGTGGGCAAGATAATAATCCATTATGCACCAGCACCAACTCAATCGAGATCCAAAATGGAAGTATCTACACTGACTATAGGTCCAATAAATCCAATTGGCACATACGTTTGTAGATAACTGGTCATCTTCTCTTCCTGTTCCTGGGTACTGAAAAGGTGAAGATGTTGCTCTCTGTCTTGGTTAAATGTGAAAAATGGGTTGCCATCCAGGTAGTATTTCTTAGAGGGGAGGGAACTTTCTGATGATCACTGCTAGTAACAGTTTCGACAGCACTAAAACAATGTTCTTGCAATCCAATTCTTCTTCTTACTGTACTTGTAATTCGTGCCCTTTAGATCAGCTCTGACCATTGGGTGATTGTTTGGCAGATGTGGATCTCGAAGGGTGAGTATGACGAGTCCGGTCCCGGCATCGTCCACATGAAGTGCTTCTAAGATCCCGAGAACATGGTTACGTGTTGGCGCGTTGCCAAGCAATACAGAAGAGGTAGAGGCAGCAGAGTACAAGTGAGCGAACATAAATAACTGTGGCAGTGTCGTGAAAGTGAACTGCACATATACCTACATAATAGTGTCCCGTGTTCCTTGTATGAAATAGTTTGTGCATTTATATTCGTCCATACTGATGAGTAAGGGCCAGCCATATTGCCTTATTGCGGTTCCGAGTTCCGACTGATGTTTGTGCTATGGAAAGAGCCTGAATAATAAGATTATATTATGGAACAGCTTTGTTTTCTTTCCAATCTTTATTGATGGATCGAGAGACCATCGCCCATGTCACAAACTCACAATGCGAGGCGAATCGACGTGGCCAAATCCGCTGAAATGTTTTTCGGACAATTATGATCGGATCAGTTCGTCAGTCACAAGACTCACAACTCACAAGCGCAGGTTACGACTTGGGCCTCCAGGCCCAGAACATGTGAACCAACCGAAGCCCGGTGGCCAGTGCACGCCCGCGCCGCTCAGCCGCGTGCAATCCGCCTCCCGCAACCGCAGCCAATCAGAGCGCAGGAAACCCCCACCCCGCGGATCGCCCCCCACGATCCGCGTGCCTCCCACCAAACCCAATCGCAGCCATCCATCCCCCGCGAATCCGACGCTCCAAACTTCCCACCGCCTCCCGAAAACCAAACCCACCAGCCACCGCCCACGCGAAACCAAAAATTTTCGCAGTCTCCCGCCCGCTCGCCGCCTACTTATTCACCTTCCCCCTCGGCACCATTCCTCACTCCAAACCTCCAATTCCCCAATCTTCTTCCACCTCGCGCGCTCCGCTCGCCGCAGCAAACCCTAGCCTCCTCCCGCAATGGCCCGCACCAAGCAAACCGCGCGCAAGTCCACCGGCGGCAAGGCCCCGAGGAAGCAGCTGGCGACGAAGGCGGCGCGCAAGTCGGCTCCGGCCACCGGCGGAGTGAAGAAGCCCCACCGCTTCCGCCCCGGCACCGTCGCGCTCCGTGAGATCCGCAAGTACCAGAAGAGCACCGAGCTGCTCATCCGCAAGCTCCCCTTCCAGCGCCTGGTTCGTGAGATCGCCCAGGACTTCAAGACCGACCTCCGCTTCCAGAGCTCCGCCGTCGCCGCGCTGCAGGAGGCCGCCGAGGCCTACCTCGTCGGGCTCTTCGAGGACACCAACCTCTGCGCCATCCACGCCAAGCGCGTCACCATCATGCCCAAGGACATCCAGCTCGCGCGCCGCATCCGTGGCGAGAGGGCCTAGAGTGGTCGTCCCGTCCTCGGCAGTACTTGATATGGATATCAGAGGTGGTGTAGAGATGTTTCGTAGTCGCTTAGTTTTTATCTCGTCGTGGTGGTGTGGCCAAGTACAAGTTTCAAATCTGTTCGTGATGTGGTCGTGTGGTGTCTCATGTGATGTAGTCCCTGATGTTACCTTCTCAATATCATCAGCAATGGAATAGTTGGTTATCCTATGTAATTCTCTGTTCTTTGCCAATTTCTGTCGTCTGAATTCTCCATGGACCTGTAGATTCAGTCGTTTCAAATTTTTTGCTGTATTGACTATTGAGGCTGCATCATTTCCTTGCGTAACGTTTTGGTCGTTCCATGCCATGCCTTGTTTGATACTCACCAATACACTTCAATCTATATGGTTTGAGAAAGATAATATAGTTCATTTTTCATTCCAATCCACTTCAATACATATAGATTAAGATTACCCAAACAAGGCCTCATGTTATCGAATCCATAGTCTACTAAAAATTTCTAGTTTTAGAGCTTCTGTGATTGGTGCTGATGTACCTGCATTCTTCTTCCTGGATCTCCCTGTTGGTTTCTGTGTATTGTTACCCTGTTTTCACAAATTATAGTTCAGTGAATTTGGTCGATCTCATCTCGGCCGTGTGAAAGAATGAACATCGTTCTTGCCAGCTAATGAGAATTTCCACATTTTTCTTTGATCTGCCTAATCCATATTCAATTTTTTTCTTTTATTTCCTTCAAAGCCGCTGGTGTATAGTCAGACTTGCAGGGTTAGTAGTGAACACTTCTTTTGGTTGAATCGTTTCAATTTGTTGATGGTTACATCTCAATGTATTACCCTCTGTAATCTGAATCATAAAGTTAACTTATCGCCACATAAACAGTTATGTTCGCTATGTTTAGTAGCAAGTCAGTAAGTCACGCTGCAGCCCACTGCAATTGCAGATCTGTCATCCCTGGTATGATGTGCTAATATACTTTCACAACTCACATGCCTGTCAAGCACTAAGGGCAGCAGCAATGGTTATTTCGGTAGTAAAGATGGCTCCATGTATCAGGCGGTATTAGTTATCTTCATCCGCATAATATATAGGTATTAAGTAAGGGCTCACAGGCTGGTTAAAATTCATTTTTAAATAAATCTTTCTTTTCACGCGGGGCGAGCATCTTCTTCTAGTTGTCAGACATCAACAAAACAAAAATAAAGAAATAATATTTTTTTTCTACCATATTACCGGTCTTTACTACTACCGACCTTACTACCTCCTCCCACAATGCAAAGTCAGCAGTAAAGATCCTTGTTACCGGCCTTATTCTACATTGTGGATGCCCTAAGATCTCACCAAACTTGTATCCTCGAGGATGTCATATTGTCATAGCGTTGATGCATTGAACCATCGCATTTTTCTTTTTGGTGCTCTGTTCAGCTATAAACCACAGATACTCCATACCTGATAGAACGGTTACCAGCGTTCAGATGCAGATGGCCATCTCCATCAACTAGGAACGGGCGGGCAGGGTAGAAATCACACAGGATGAGAGGTTTCGCAAATGATGGAGATGGCCTTCCCGCTCTGCCAAACACCTTGTTCTGCTTGGAGATTGCTGAAGGAGCGGAATCCTCTCAGATGCTTTTGAATGGGTCAGCTGAAACGATTGCTTCGCTCGTGTTTACAGGATCCCAATGTCGAATTAGCAGTACAGATGAGGGAGGTCCGGAGGGGAACGGAGCCGCAGGACGGGACTCCAGGGTGAACAATCCTTGGGGTCGCGGTGGCACAGGGGCCGAACAAGCAGGCCTGCTCCAGGCGGTGGGGAGCGACGACTGAAGGGCGAACTATCATCATAAGCGGCGGCGTGATCGGATCCGCCACGAGGCGGCGGCGGTGGCGCCCGAAATGTTGCGCCCAACCTTTTGCAAATTAGGCCCTATATTTTCGTATAGCTCCTCGCCGGCACCTTGACGCCTGTCGGCCGGAGCACAGCGGCCACGGTAGAACGGCGGCGCGTAAGCTTGTTTCTTCTTAGCGGATCCGCGAGCGCGTATACGCTTGATTGCAGGAGATGAGAGGACACCGGTGCGCAGTGGCCATGGCAGAGCACAGGACCTTGGCGACAGTGAGGAGCCAGCGGTGGCAGGTTGTGATTGCCACAAGGCGCAGCCGGCAATCGCGCCAGTATTCACTGCGACATGAGGTTGAACGGATTGATGAGTAGGGAAGGGGCAGGCGAAGGGGACGGAGCTAGCGGCTGGGCGGACGTTCAAGGGGGAGGAGTGTTGGCTGTTGCGGGCATGGTTGGTCGGCGGCGAGGGTTGGTCCAGCCAGCTGACGCGGTGGGTCGACTGGGCCTTCGCATTCAACACGGCGCAAGTCTTCGACGCCGATTCGTTGTGAAAATGCGCGAATCAATTGGGCATAAACACTTGCAAATTGAGACACACGAATCTGAAGGGGAGTTCGTTGTGGCGAATCCTTATCGCGTTCGAAAGCCCGGCCTTTGGTTTGTGTCATACTGTCATGGGACCTCTGGACCTCGGCGTGGGCGGGGGAAAGAGGAATCCACGGCAAAGCGGCAAACGTCCGCCGCAATCGCAGACACGCCTCGCCCCGTCGCTGCCAATGCGTTCTGGTCGGCGTGCCATGCCAACCGCGGCTTTGTTGGTGTTCGTTTTGCTCGGCGCCTTGAGACTAGCAGTTGCAGTCTTGGAGATGCCATGCGACACAGCTCTCCACGATAGATGAGGTGGACCAAGGAGGAAGAATCCGATCCTGATGCAGTGATAACCATCGCTCAGAAGATGATCCAGTTGTCATCAATCCTAGCCGGAACGCAGTTGGCGTTTCCCCTGTTTCTCGGGCACGCTTAAGCTTTGCGTGGATTGACCGATCGGTATGTACGTGCCTTCAAGTCAGCTTTCCCCGAGCCTATCGTGAATTCGGGATAAATATCCGCAACCGTAACCATGCGGCACAGACGTGGCATCCGCGCCCCATCCGAACCCAACCACCATCCCGGTGCCTATTTCAGGCCACGGTCACGAGCCTCCCGACGATCTATCAGAAGCCACCCCCACCTGACCTCACTGCCGTGTTGCCAGTCCGCACCCGTCCAGGTAGCGCCACAGGACAAGGCGCCCCAACCGCCGCCCGTCTCCTGTCATCATCATCACACGCATCCACCACCGATCCTTCGTTCCCCAGCTAAAGCCTCCCTCACCTCTCCACGAGACTAGCAGCTCGTAGCGCGCGGGGCGTGAGTGAGGCTTGATCAGCCGAGAGAGGAGAGGGGAGAACCCGGCCGGCGGTGGAAAAAGAAAAAAAAGAAAATGGACCACGCGGCGGAGGCGCAGCGGACGGACCTGATGACGATCACGCGGCACGTGCTGAACGAGCAGAGCCGGCACCCGGAGTCCCGCGGCGACTTCACCATCCTCCTCTCCCACATCGTCCTCGGCTGCAAGTTCGTCGCATCCGCCGTCAACAAGGCCGGCCTCGCCAAGCTCATCGGACTCGCCGGCGAGACCAACGTCCAGGCAAGCTTCACCACTTCTTCGCCTTTCTTGCACTGATGACAAGCGCTCTCTGAATCACCCTCCTCTGCAGTCTGCACTCTCGTCCCTGACAATCTGACGTCGCGGTGCAAACACACCCATCAGATGAAACATTTCTTATTCGTGAATTAGTTGTTCATTTGACTGGCTACACATGGATGACTATGCTCTGTTCTATCCATTTCTCTCGCTTAGAAAATTCGTGATCAAAGCGATTATCTTTTGTCAGTTAGCTTGATTTATTATTCTGAGAAACGTTGACATGCAAGAGCACACCTGCAGGGTGAGGAGCAGAAGAAACTGGACGTGCTGTCCAACGAAGTCTTTGTCAAGGCGCTCGTCAGCAGCGGCCGCACGGTAACGCAACTCTCTCTCTCCCTTACACATCACTAAACGTTATCACGTTTCGTTCATGAAGAGCTAAGCTTTTCAACACTTACCTCTGAACTTGGACATTATTGACTTTGCGCTTGCTTGCGTGCAGTGCGTTCTCGTGTCCGAGGAGAACGAGGAGGCTATCTTCGTCGACCCGGCCCTCCGTGGAAAGTCAGTCTTATGACTAGGGAGTTTAATTACACAAACACAACCCAGTATCGCTTTCTCTGATTGTGACATCCGTTTGGTTCCCTGCTTCAGGTACTGTGTCTGTTTCGATCCCCTCGATGGCTCCTCCAACATTGACTGTGGTGTCTCCATTGGAACGGTATGCTGACACTATTATTATCAGAATTTTTAACTAACTCACTTTTACCTTTGCTGAATGTGCTGCACTTTTTTTTTACCTGCTAGTGAAAAGTTTCATCGCATTCATTCGATGTCCAACGCCAACCAATTATAGCTCTGACGACATAAAGTTCTGAGAGATGTTTCCTCCTCAAGCTCAAAACTATTACTAAATACTGTATCATTATGTCTTGTTTAACAGATATTTGGGATTTACATGATCAAAGATAAGGACAACGTGACTTTGGAGGATGTACTGCAACCTGGAACGCACATGCTTGCTGCTGGATACTGCATGTATGGGAGTTCCTGCACGGTAACTATTTTCACCGACTCTTTAGATATATAATTCTCTCCGACTTTTCTTTCAAAATTGATCGCAGTTATGATTTATGGCAGCTTGTGTTGAGCACTGGCAATGGAGTCAACGGTTTCACTCTTGATCCTTCCCTTGGGGAGTTCATCCTGACTCATCCAAATATCAAGGTTAATCAACAAACAATATAGTTTTTTTCTTTTACCGAATAGAATACCTAGATTTTGACATCCGTAGTCTGTGCTTTTTTGAAGATACCAAAGAAAGGGAAGATCTATTCTGTCAATGAAGGGAATGCCAGAAATTGGGATGGACCTACAACAAAGTATGCAGGGGTCACTCTTATTTTGAAATATTGCAGTTAAGAATGTTCAACTAAAAATTTATGGCAACATTCCAGATATGTGGAGAAATGCAAGTTTCCTCAAGACGGTTCATCACCTAAATCCTTGAGATATATTGGAAGGTGACTCAGTCGTTCAATGAATTATTTTTTAAATGACATAAAAACATTTCTTAAAGTTTAATGAGACAAAACCTCATGATCAAAGCATATCAGTTACTATATACTAAACAAAAAGGATTTTTGACATCTTGCTCTCCTTTTGTTATGAGCTGAATGCCGTATCTTTAGTTTACTTGACAAATTATACGCTTGAAGCCTTTTTAGTTTCATTTCTTCTGTTTTGTTGAGCCTGATGATCTTTAGTTATATTCTTTTAATCCTTGTGAATCGTGCAGTATGGTGGCGGATGTCCACCGTACCTTGCTATATGGAGGCATATTTTTGTACCCTGCAGACAAGAAGAGCCCAAATGGAAAACTTCGGTATGCCAATACTAACGACCTCCGTCTCTGTAGTATTTCTGAAACTTCAAATGTCTACGTACATAGATATAAATCCCTTAAGGTGTTAAATATGTGGAACTGCAGTGTTCTGTATGAAGTCTTCCCAATGTCATTCTTGATGGAACAAGCTGGAGGCCAGGCTTTCACAGGCAAACAACGGGTGGGCATAATTTCACTTCCTTTTTTTTTTTCAGATGATCACTTCCCAACTGAAAAACCTTGATGCAGAGAAGATCAAACCACACTATTGGCTCATTTTGACTTACTAGAAAACTTTCATGTACAATTTAGCCAAAAAAAAATATCTTGACGTACTTTCACCTTGCTGTCTTACCATAACTGAAAAATTGTCCTAAATTTGTATTGCAGGCCCTTGAGCTTGCTCCCACTAAGCTTCATGACAGATCCCCAGTATTCCTGGGTAGCTACCATGATGTGGAGGAGATAAAAGCATTGTACGCTTCAGAGTCAAGCAGTGCTTGATCTGTCTGCCCTAGAAGCCTGGACACAAGCATTGATCATTCTCTGGATATTCACATTGTAAATCTATTGCTCAGGCAACTCTTTTTTTTTTCAAACAGATGTATTTTCTGTTCATTGTATAAAATGGGGGCATAGGTGCAATTGTCCCATTGAAAAAGGGAAATCTATACAATTGAATAAAGAATCGATCGAGGCTTTTTTTTCATACTTGTCTTAATAGTGTTTCGTGATCGAGTCCATGCAAATGAAAATTGGATTAATGTAGAGAGGAGGTATATATGAAGATATTACTTCTGCCATTATGATTAGCTTCTGGTTTTGCGATATGTTCTATTAGTTATCGAGTTTGTAGTAACTTCCAACAATCCTTTACATACATTAACCAATGGTTAATGGAAAAACAGTTTTTCTATAGTTTATACATCAACAGATTTTTTTCCTCTTCTTACTAAATACATATAATCCTATAAAAATAAATACTAGTACAAATCTAATACAAAAGTAACTAAAAGTTTCAATAACTTTCAGTCACCTGAAAAGAAAGAAATATGATTACTTATCAAGTTTGTAGTAGTTTCCAACAATCCTTTACATACATTAACCGAGTGTGTAGAAGTCAAACTATTACACATGTGCCATTTTATATGGGAAGATAGGGAGTAGTTTATTACTTGCTAGGAAAACCAGAACAACAACCCAAGTAGCCGAACAATACTAACGGACGAAAGAAAAGGAACGAAATATTCAGATGAAAAACTGATATCAAACTTAAAACGTAACTGCAAGTCTGCAACGGCCTCTGCACTCATTTTCCCATCAACACTTCAGCAGTGTGTAGACATTCATGCCAGAAGATGATCAGCCAAACAATAAAATGGCGTATTGTAATTTTATTTGTTCACTCAGTAAGAATTTTAGAACAGGAGTACATAGATCAAACCAAAATGTGAAAAAAAAATTCCAAACAATAAATACATAGGCACAGACTAAAAATGACCAACATGCTTGAGCACTGATGTGACTTGGGCATTTGTCTATTCATCAGATCCAGATGTTCTGATTAATTATGCTTCGTGTGGCAGAAGAGCTTGTAGGGACAAAAAAAAAAAGGGCACGCTCTACCGGCGCAGGCTCTGCAGAATGTACTGCGCGTACAGGTCCCTGCACCAAAAAAAAAAAAATGTTAATACGCATCCAGACCACACACATACAGATCATGTCATCGTCCGAGATGATCGGAACTTACATGGAGTACTTGATGGCGTCACGAGCTTCAGCGGCGGGCAAGAACTCGTTGACGGCCACCTCCTTGTTCTCGTTCTTCTTGTCTGAAAGATTTGTGCAGAAAACGGTAAATTGAAGGGAACGTGCAACACGGATCATGAACATTTATCATGTACCGATCTGATGAGGCGGCGAGCTTACAGTCTTCGAAGAAGCGCTTGATCTCCTGGAGGCGGTGAGGAGAGAGCTCGCTGAGGTCGTTGTAGTGGCGGTACTCGGGATCGTCGGCGCAGACGGCGATGATCTTGTCGTCCTTCTCCCCCTGGTCGATCATGGGCATGAGGCCGATGGCCCTGGCCCGGAGGAAGGCGCCCGGTTGGATAGGTTCCTGGTCGGAAATGGCATGCAGAGTTGTCAGACAACAATGCAGATACTACAGAGTTGATTCATTTGTACGATTCTGTTCGGGGTAACATTACTTGCGCGACTAATTAATAATCCGTCTGACGATGCTGGATTTTGATATGGGGTCTCAGGTAATACTACTAGTAATTACCTGCATGAGGACGAGGACGTCCATGGGGTCGTTGTCCTCGCAGAGCGTGCGGGGGATGAATCCGTAGTTGTGCGGGTACACGACGGAGGAGTAGAGGACCCGGTCCACCTTGATGAGCCCCGTCTTCTTGTCCAGCTCGTACTTCACCTTGCTCCCCTTGGTGATCTCCACCACCTGATCGACGCGCATCAAATCATCGGATCGGATTATTGATTCGGCACGGGCACGCGTCGTGTCGATTCGATCAATCACGAAAGAGGAAAAGAAGAGTGATCAGAGGGATATATAGCTTACCACGTTGAACACGGCGGGGGCCTCGGGTCCGATCTCGAGGTCGTGCCACGGGTGCGCGGCCACGGACCTCCGCGAGAGCGAGGAGAGGATGCGCTCGTTCAGCCGCGGCGCGCGGCGCTTCGGCGACACCTCCAACCCTTCCATCGCCAGCTCCGCGACGGCGTCGTGCTCGCTGGTTCCGTCGTTCTCCTGGTGGCTCATCTTCTCGATCTGTCGCTCTCTCTACCTCCCAAACGCAGCAGGAGATGGCACGGTGCTCTGGAAACGATGAATGGAATGGTGGTGGATCACCGGAGGGCTCGCGCGGGTTGCATATATAGGAAATGGCGGAGCGGTGCGGGTGGTCGACGCGGGAGTTGGTGGTGGTGGAGGCCCTGGTCGACGCGGCGGCACGTGGGCAGTCGCCGATGCGGTGCCGCGCTGGCAAGGGAAGCTTCCCCGGGTCGCAGGTTGTTCTCCTTCTCCACTACTACGGTGCTGTCCGCAGCTATCCCGGCTGGCTCTCCCTCTGGTCGTCACCGGCTGGTCGCGCTGCTTGCTTCGGCACGTCAAGCACACGCTTGCGCGTTTATCCGCTCTGAAGTACGAATATGCCGCTGCTCCCTGCCTGAATGTGAAAGCAAAAGCTAACGTACGATAATTTTAACATACGTGATGGATGCTCCACGTTCGGTAATTTTAACGAGATGCTTTGTTACTTTTGTAGCCTGTAGTTTATTATTATGTTCGTGCCGTCTGCAAAGCAACAACAGGCTGTGGAATCAATCTGCCTTGTGTCCAAGCTTTTCGAGATCGTGATGCACATGTCTAGAGCACTACTCTAATCATGTGTTCAGCATACCGAAAGGAAGAAGGTGCCGTAGTGACGCCACGACGTCGCACATGCCAATCAAGTTTGTCGTCGTGCTAATGCAGATCTTCACTTGTTCCCAAGAAATTGACATCAAACAGGTAGAATCGGTGAAATTCTACAGTTGCCCTTGTCCAACATGATATATGCCGGCCAATTAGCAAAGAGCCGCCGAGTTTTGGTCATTGTCGCTTTCGAAACATTAACATCAATTCACGCCGCCATCACATAGCAGATGTAAGCGTTCGTTACCAGTCAATATCTCAAGTTGCTCGAAAGATGATCAACATAGTCAAAAGTTATCGGTCACTAGATAAGACCAATCCAATCTTAACAGGATAAGTATTTGTTACAGACAAGAAAGTAGAATCGCCCAATTCACACAGCAATTGTTGAAATACAGTATCTCAGTCTAAACCAGTGCAACATCTCAGAAACCTGCTGCTAGCTCATCTCCAACCGTGCTGATACTGATAAGAGTACAAGAATGCTCCTCCAGAGCTTCATGCAGTGCGCAAGGGTGGAGAAACCAGAATTACACCATCTCCTCGGACAAAAAGGAAAGGGATAGTGCGTTTACTCGTCTGGAAGGAACACAGTGGAAGAGTTGATTCATCAGCATAACATATCTTCAATGAGGAAGCATTGGAGAGACACAAGTTATTGAAAAAATTAGCACACCAATACAACAATATAACCGTTTTTTGTAAAAACTCAGACCAGTTTGTCAGTTTAACGAAAAAGAAAGAGAAGAAATAAGCTGGAGCTTAAGCTGCTCTGAGCCATTCTATAATGCATGAACCCCCTTGATCCAAAGAAAACAGGGATGACCGCAAGTTTTGATATAACCTATTGACTGAAACGACATGTTCCTAAAAAGAAAGAGAAGAAAGCTAGTGCAGTAGTGCTGTTTGATTAATGTATAGAACAGGGAGAACTGGGAATTAAACTGCATGTATCTGACAAGCAACATGGGCAGGTAACAAAATTTTCATGGTGAATATTTTTTTCTCCATTAATATATAACTGCAACAAGCCTATTTCTTTTACACTTACGTGCTTTTAAAACCATTTAACACAACCTACAGCCCAATGCCAACCTACGAGTTCTATTACCTAGTGACTAACCTAGGCAAAATTTCATTGCAGGCTGAGTTTGAGAATATGGGTCCAACTTAAAAGATAAAGCTTGATGTCTGAGCATTCAATAACAAGAACAGCTAATCAGCACCGTGCACAGTGACTGGTGTTTTAGCAAGTATCAGGCAGGATTTGGTGACAGTGCAGAAGCAAAAGGACAAGTGAGGGAGGAACTGATTATTGTAAAAGACCTGATGCATTTTTTAGACCACCATTAAGTTGCTCTACTATGTTCAATGCAAACTACATAAAGGTACTGCCAACTTTTCTTTGATAGTAGGCCATAAAAACTATGATGTATTGAACAATGTGTAAAAAAGAAATACAGAAGTCACAAATACTTACACGAACAATCTCCTCATAAGTCTCATCATCAATTTCCACAGTGGTCACTACCTCTTCAACATCTCCAAGTATCATATTGAGATGTTGATCATAAGCCTGGATTCAAGAAGGCATAAAGGTATCTTAGAGTTCCGGAAACTAAAATATGAATATGTATCATGGTGAAAGATCAGGAAACAATAACAGTAAGCAGATTGGCAGCCTCTGTAAAATATCAAAGCTGTGAAAAACAGGTATCAGTATATAGCTGAGCAACAATGAATAGCAAGACGAAAACAGGGATTATACGGCCCATCACCCATATCGGTAACAATGAATAGCAAGACAAAGATAGCATTCATAACAAATCGACAGAATAACCATATGGGTTTCAGAAGGAAAAATAACAGGAGAATCATATAATAGTAGAAAAGGTATCTGAGACATAGCTAGAAACATAAGGTCAAAAGTACAGCGCACAGCTCCATAGGAATGCTGCAACCAAGCTTATGTTACTGGTTAACAGTTTGTACAATTAACTATCATGATCCTGCCAATTGATTAATGCGCAATTAAACGAAGATAACTCTCGCTCTAGTAACCAAGGTTTATATGGAGCTTTTCTTGTTCAACAATGATGGCTTGTGCCAGCATTCAGGAAAAACAGATGACATCAAAATATGCATTGTTTCAGTGACTGGATAGCAGCGTGCTGGCATGTAGATAAAACCCAGAAGAAATGTACACGGCAAAAATTATATATAAATAACAAATTTCAGTACCAGTGTGTACAGTTCACAAGGTCAAAGAGTTCTAATTTTACTTCGAAATATTTTTCTGCTCGGAAGCAATCAAGCACAGTTCACAACACTTAACAGCGAGTTCACTTCAACGCTAACAGGACAAATACAGCTACGGCTGTCGCAACGGAAAAGGAAAGCATGAAGAGGGTCGGGGGTGCATACATGAAGCTTGCCGCGGAGCTCGCGGTCAGAGCGGAGCTTGACGTAGATGCGCTCGTCGAGGCTGAGCCGGATGAGATCCAGCGGCTCCTTCACCGCCATGTCCTCCTCCGTCGCCATCGCTGCAGCTAACTCCTCCTCACTTCCCTCCTCGATTCGCGATCTGGAGCCTAAACCCTAGCCTCTCGATTCGAGTCGAGGTCGCGGAAGCGTAACACAAAACTTCGGCCGCGCTTGATCTTGTCGGCTGGGGGTGGGCCGGTGGGGGCACCCGGGCTGTCTGGCAGAAGCCGTTTTCGGGCCTGTTCTTTGGCCCAAGGAAGAAGGAACACGATTCATGGGCCCCCATTATTTTACGTATAATCTGCTTCTCATTTGTTAATTCTGCCCGATGCTAAAAACAATATGCTAATTCTGATATTTTTTTTCGCACAAAAAATGTTAATTCTGCCCGATGCTAAAAAAAATGACAATTTTGCCCATTGCAAAAAAGCAGCGGCAAAACTTGTCCCACAGGGGAAAGAAGGGGCAAAATCTTTCCTTTTCTTTCGATATGCAAATTATCTCCTGGAGACTATAGTTAAGCAACTTTCAGATGGTAAAAAACTACAGAGCGTACATGTAGTCTGGGAGGGACCTGTTCATTTTCTTTAGATATAATGAACACCAACGACCTGTTCATGTGCAACCAAATCCTTCCCTCGTAAACACCAAAGCTTTTGCCAGGATCAGGATGCACTGAGCCGGCAATCTTTTGTGTTCTCTCTCCGTTGAGCACGACCTATAAAACGTGTGCTTGTTTCTCGGTCTCGGACCACCCCCTGGCTGAGATAGATGCAGCTAAACTCGTTGCTCTTGGCCCCGGTTATGTGTCCGTCCAGGCGTCCACAGCTGAAAACCGTCGTAATTCAAGTTACAGCTCCGAGCAGGTTCAATTTTCCCATCCCTGCGTCTCTGTTTGCCCGTTGACTGCAGCCTGTAACGCGCAGACAATGGCGCGAACAAAGGCGGCGGCACACGACGCCGAGGCCCAGCTTCCGGCGCACGCGAAGGAAAGCGAGGAGACAGCGGCAGGATGCAAACGAGGGGAGCGCCGCTGCCGCAGTGCGGTGTACCTATACTTCTCTGAGCTCTACGTGTTGGTTTACTACTTCTCCTGGAGGACAGGCATGCTCATTCTTCTAAATGCGCAGGATCGTATCCAGAGGCTTCGCAGATACGTTGTTGAAAAATTCAGAGGAAAACGCTGATATATGGAGGCAGTATATGCAGGCCATTCATGGGTTTTTCGATAAATCGTCACGCATGTTTTTTTTTTTTGTAAATGTTGTGTACGCATGAATAATGGAATTGCTTTGTGTTTGCTCAATTCAAATAAAATGGTTCCTGAGCTTCAGAACTGAAGAACTTCTACTAGCTTGAGAGACTTCCGTGCAGTACGCCGCAGTATCATCAGGCATACGTTCATCACTCTGACGGTACTCTCTCAACATAGTATGATTGTAGCACGAAAGGGACGTACGCGAGTAACACACTACCAAAACCGAGCACCTATATCTACACGAAAGCAATCGATTTGACGTACGCTCTACTTGTAGGTGGATCTGAGATCATTGCTTGCTATGAATTGTGATGTGAAATTGTTTCTACCACCAGACCGGCCTTCCTCCACAAAGCTGTAACTGGAACGATGTACTGTAAAATTTGTTGTTGCATCAAGGTTGGCGTGGGGACCTCGAATCGAAATAAGCACGTCCAAATCGTGATGCTTCGGAGAAAGGAAACATGAATCGGGTTCTTTTTGCTGCAGATCCCATAAGACGAGTTCCAAAAGATCTCTCTTCGTTGCCAATTGCCATACTCCTGCTGCTGCCTGAGCAGGCGACCACCTTGTATATATTCTCTAATAATGGGAAATTTCCAGCTGCTCTAAGCTCTGTTTTGACCGCACGCCACCATATGTCACACACAACAAAAAAACCGTCGCTGATGACAAAGCGTCGAATCGCAAACAGCTGCACCAACCGGCCGTCCATTTCGATCTGGGCAACGCCGCTCGCTTATTTTACACCGTCGCCTTCGTCTGTCACGTACATTTCTAAGCAACTCCGCTACATCATTTGTATCTTCCTCGCCCTGCTTGCCGGGGTGAGTACAACGCGCAAGGAGCGGAAGCTGAAACAATGGGGAACTGCGCCACGAAGCCCAAGACGAAAGGCGACGAGGAGGTTCCTCCGCCGGCTGAGGGAGAGCGGAAGGACGAGGAGGTCGCCACGCCGGAAGAGGCACATCAGGAGCCTGTGGAGGCTACCCGGGACGTCGTCGTGGCGCCGCAAAGCGAGGTGCGTCCAGTGATCATCTCTGATCTCTAAACTTCAGTCAGTTAGCCACATTCTCGTCGTGTGAAATTCTTACTCGATGCTTGCTACTAATTTAAATTATATATTGCTGTACTTTCCCCAATTCCCTCCTTTTGTTTGGATGATTGCATTGAATTGATCTGAATCCTTTACCATTGAGCGGGGGATTATGTGAACCAGTTCAGGTAGGGAAAACCAATATACCTTTTTTAGGGGAAAAATACTTCAGCTCCCAAACTTTGGGACTTCCCGTATTCGGCCCGGTTTTCTGTATGAATAGGTCCAGCCTGCTGTGTGAAGTAGGCCTGGTTAGTCCATTATGATGGCCCGAGTTTCATGTACATGGGCCGCAGATCTATCTAAACTGCTTCATTCATTTTATGACTTTGCCGTTTTTATGCGGATCGCTTGTTCATATAATCTGTTCTCAAAAATTTAAAAACCGTGTTCATGAAATCGTGTTTTTCTATTTATGTCCTTATAAACACAAATAATTTTTTTTGCACTTGCAGAGGTACTACATTAGATTTCATGAAATATGTCATGAAACCTTGGCTAACCATGTGTCAATGTCTTCACCCTATCCGGGACACAGGAGGCTACGACCGCCACAACAGCTGAGACCAAAGAGCCTGACGAAGCGAAGGAGGTTCCTGATGCCGACGCTGATCACGGCAAGGAGAAGCAAACGACGGTGGCGGAGGCGGAGCTCCCGGCATCCACTCCGGAGAAAGTCGCTTGAATCCTCCTCATCATGCTAAAACGATGAAATTGAGATGTCCGTATACGCCCCCCAATTTTTTCGCTCCAGATTTGTTTGTTTGTGGCATATTTTCTGTACTTCTTTCAGGCGTATGGTGGTGATCTCTTGTTTGATTTGCTCTCGGAGTTTTTTTTTTTTTTTGATCAACGGAGTTGGTTGGTTTGAAACAGAGACTGGACAGTTTTTCTTTTTTCTATCTACCTGTGTCGTGATGTTGACACGTCGTGATATTCTTCACTGAAAGCCTGAAACAATTTGCTTTTGCTGAATGCCTGGGCCGAATAACATGGCCATTTCGCTGAAACAGTTTGCGCATTATTGTGGTACGACTGAATTCTGGCGTACTGTACTTTGACTGATGGGTGCCACGTCCCGGCTGGAACTCGCTTCTCCGACCATTTCAGATTTTCAGGGGGCACGTAGGAGGACACCGCGGCCGATGTATCTCGGATTCACTGGATCACCTGTCGCTACGCACTCGTGCGGCTTAGTTTTCACGGGATATAAACCATAAATTAAGTGCAACACCAAACATCAGCATCTTCTCGAAACCTCCTACCCCTAACCAAGACAGCGGCATACTTTGTTGGTATTATTCATCCAAGCGCAGCTGATTTCAAACAGATCAGGCTACCGTGGCCGCCTAGATATGACACGAGGGCAGCTCGACTCGAGGTTTTTTGTAATCGAAAGAAGCAGAAGAAGCATTGGGTACACGTAGACGGATCATGGAGTAGACAGCGGTTCAGTATCGCATTTCGCAAGCCTCTTTGTGTGAATCAACAGACTAGTGTTGTCATGCGTTCCTGGCTGACTCGAATGCACTCTCCCTGCACGCAACGCACCGTCGGCCTCACGGAAGGGGAAAAAAAAGTGCACTTCGACAGTGCTACCTGCCTTTCATGCCAACGGCACACAGGAGAGGACGGCAGAGTCGCGTCACGCTTTCTCGGTTTTGATGGACGGAAGGACACGTAGTGCTACGATTCTCCAAAGCCATATCTGCCGATGATCGCGACCTGATTCGAACCGGAGCAGCACGTACCGGTGGCGAATGACACGCCGTGCACGCGCAGCGAAGCACACGTGCCGGATCGACCACGCTCCTGTGCTGCTCGGCTCCGCCCGGCCGACGGCCGGCTCGTTTCGGTTCAGCGGGACGCTGACCTGTACCGCTCTCGCTTATAGAATTGCCCGTGCGTCGACACGACATTCTCGTCGTGTCCTGCCATCCGGTTCCGCATTCCGGAGAGCGCTTCCCTTCGACCGCGGCGGATCGCGACAACCTAGCCACTGAGAACCGGACCGGTAACCACTCATTTCGTTTTGACTTGCTCAAGCTCCACACTGTACAGTTTCACGAGTCAAGCGAAGAGTTCTGATCCGGGTTTCGTTTCGCAACCGCCGCCGTACCCGTGGATTTAACAACCAAGCAGTGCGACGGACGACGACCTTTAATTTGTTCCCTCCCGCTGGCGAACCAACCGTGCCGGATTAAAGTCCGTGCTTATCGCTGCTTTTAATGGCGGCTGTTATTATTACTAAGTGCTACCACCACTCTACCACGAAAAGGACCACCCTTTTCGGTGTGGCTAATGAGCGCGGAGCACGGCTTTTCACACCTGCGCCGGGTGCGCGCCGGCCGACCTCGGCTGCAGGAAGCGGATCAGGATCCTCGGCAGTCGCCGGCCTAGCAGTCGTGCTAGCAGTCGATTCGTCCTCCGTCGGATCCGACTAAGCGCATCCTACGGCTCAGAAAAAACGCTGGTCAAACAATCAACTCTTCTATTCTTCTTCCCAAACAAGACGACAATGTCAGATCCGACGGAGGATAAAACGACTGCTCGTGTGACTGCCGAGGATACTGATCCGCAGGAAGCCCCTCCTCCTGCGCCGCGCGTTTTCTTTTCTTTTATTTACCACTGCCTCAGACAGAAAGAGGTTCTGCTTCTGCGCGCTTTGCTGTGCCGATGATGACGGCTCGATCGAAAGCCGCGACGGAAAGCTGAGCTCGCACGCGGAGGTGAAGAAAGGTACTAGTGCTAGTAAAATCTGCGACGCTTTGTGACCGCCGGCGTCGACGGTAAAAAGCTGCGAGTTGTTTTCCCGGGTTTATCTGGGACGTGCCACGAGTGGTGACTGCTGTGCAGTGTGTGTCATTTCTTGCGGCGGGTCACATGTCGTCATCTCATTATTCCGCCGGATTTATCTCCATCCCCCGACCTGATGCTTGACGTCGGCGAGTCAGCGGCGTCAGCGTGCCGCCGCTGTCACCGCCGCCCGTGTTCCCTGCCTCACTGTCCCAGCCGCCACGGGAACGAGCCAAAACCGCCCCGTTTTCCCTGCCGCAGGCACGGGGAAAGAACGGAAAGGGAGAGAAACGGCGAACGAAACGCACCAAAAACCGCCCCGGTTTTCGCTGACGCCGTTACTACTCGCGTCCGTCGGCCGCTCCTCCTGCCGCCCAAACGGGAACGGAACGGAACGGAACGGTCAACCCTGCTGCAGCCCTGCCACCACAGCACCCCGCCGCGGTGGACCGCACCAGCGGATAATAAACAACGCGCACCTCGTAGCTCCGCTGCCCCCGAATTCCTTCTTCCTCTCGCTCACTCGCTCCGCGTTTCTCTCCCCCACCTTCCCTTCCTCGCCACACCCACTTCCAACCAATCCATCCACCTCCCGTGCCGCTCCCCCTCCTCCTCATCCTTGTCGTCGCGTGGTCGGAAGGAGAAGAACCGAGCAGAGCAGCGAGAACTGAACTCGGCGGACGCCCGGATCGGGACCGCCT
This sequence comes from Eleusine coracana subsp. coracana, assembly GCA_032690845.1. NCBI lineage: Eukaryota > Viridiplantae > Streptophyta > Magnoliopsida > Poales > Poaceae > Eleusine > Eleusine coracana. Next base: position 6,477,123 of record CM064426.1, read on the forward strand.
GCGCTTCGATCTGTCTTCCGACCGAGGCTCCGGACTGGTGGCGTCGTCGCGTTCGTCCGGCCAGACCTGATGTGAGTGCTCTTCTCTCTCAAGAATGGTCCGATTTGGTGTTGTTCTGCCTGATTCGTCGGTCCGGGCGTAGAGACGCGTCGTCTTTCCGGGCCTTCTCTTGTCCGGACGTCGTAAATGTGTTCCCTTCCGGGAAAATGAATCGTCGAACTTTCTCTAGGTCCTTCGCCTCGTCAACGGTTCAGTCGGTGCCGGTGAAAGAGACTGGTGTATGCTCGTGGTAGTCGCAGCTCGGCAGCCAGACGAGTACTACGTACTCAGCTGCCATCGTCGATTCCATTCCTGACTTTCTTTGTAGATCTTGTGTTGTGTCGACCTCTTCTGAGATTTTGCAACACCTCGATTGGGTACCGGATGTGTCTCCTTTTTGTCATGTCGTTAATTAATGAGTAAATCAGGAAAAAAAAGAGGCTCTTCTTGTCATGGAGCGCCTAATTTCTAGCATACGAATGGATGGTAATATGACAGCCCGGAGTTTTTCTTACTCGAAATGTTGCAACATGACTCCAGAATTGCTGGTGTGACGCGACGGCTCTAGAAAGCCATTCCCTCGCTGCCGCACTCCTCAATTTCCGTAGCAGTATTTGGTTTCAGTCCCACGGACTCCCCTGTTTCCGGTGGGTTTGCCGCCTGTACCTGGAATTGGTTTGCTGTTTCTGACTTGCGAGCTGTACCTGGAATTGGTCTGCTGTTCGTGACATACTTATTAGCAGTATGTCGCTGGCTTTATTCCATCATAAGTAAGATTCACACGCTTTCTCACCAAAGGTTCTTTTCTTGTGGCAGGTACAAGTTGGTGATTACTTCACTGTAGACGCGCATCAAAGCAGCAATCCCCTTTGTGGTGTGGTGGCGTGATCTGGTGAGCCACTGTTACATAAGTGTAGCAACCAGCTGAGGGCTGTCGGTGGCTTTTCCTGGCACACATCATTGGCAGGCGAAGCCTCAACCCTCTTCTAGATCTTCCTGCCCAATTCTAGTTGGGATCCATGTCGTTTCGCAGCATCGTTCGTGATGTACGTGATGGCTTTGGTAGCCTGTCGAGGCGTAGCTTCGAGGTGACCATCGCTGGCCTTCACGGGCTCACTGGGCATCACAGGGGGAAGGCTCAGAGCAGCGTACATGAGCTCCGTGATGCGGATATCATCATCCAGGAGGGCCGGTGGGCTAGTCTCCCTCCCGAGCTTCTCCGTGACGTGATCAGAAGGTTGGAAGCCAGTGAGAGCACCTGGCCCTCCCGCAAGAATGTCGTGTCCTGTGCTGCCGTGTGCAGGGCGTGGAGGGAGATGTGCAGGGAGATTGTGCTGAGCCCTGAGTTTTGCGGGAAGCTGACCTTCCCGGTATCTCTGAAGCAGGTAAGCTACATGCCGTTTAAGAATTGTAATTCGTACCTAGTGAGAGCAACTAACATCTATTGACATTTGCCTCAATTCTTGTTTTGACAGCCTGGTCCTCGAGATGGAATGATTCAATGTTTCATAAAGCGAGATAAATCTAAGTCTACATACCATCTATACTTATGCCTTAGTACTGGTATGTTACACTTTTCTTTATGTCTTTCCTTTGTCGTTCAACATTTCTATGGTGATTATCATTTTTGAGAATATAATATCAAGTCTCCAGTTAGGACCTTGATTTTTTTGCTTTGTCTCACCAACATTTCTGTTGTAGTTTTCTTTAAATATTAAATGCTTAAGAGTCCGGCACATTTGACTTCTTGTGAATGAATAAGTTTGCACATCATTGACTATTTTTTTGTGTGCTTTGGAATCAGCTGTGCTTGCAGAGAATGGCAAGTTCCTGTTATCAGCAAAAAGGAATCGCAAAACTACTTGCACAGAGTATGTTATTTCAATGGATGCTGACAACATCTCTAGATCGAGCAGCACTTATATCGGAAAACTGAGGTAATTGGAATGGATGTGGATCACAAACCTTTTGTCTTGTTCCATTTTATTTGGTTGTATGCTAACTTTGATGCTTGCTGTCATTTTCAGGTCAAACTTCCTTGGCACAAAATTTATGATCTATGACACACAGCCCCCGTATAACGGGGCTGTAGTTCCTCATGTTGGACGGTCCAGCCGGAGGTTCAACTCCAAGAAGGTCTCTCCGAAGGTGCCAACTGGTAATTACAACATGGCTCAGGTGACTTATGAGCTAAACGTTCTTGGCACGAGGGGCCCTAGGCGGATGAATTGTGTTATGCACTCTATCCCTGCTTCCGCGGTTGAGCCCGGTGGGATAGTCCCTGGACAGCCTGAGCAGATCATTCCCCGAGCTTTCGAGGAGTCATTTCGCAGCACAACCTCATTCTCTAAATCATCCATCATGGACCAGTCCGTGGATTTCAGTAGTTCCCGCAATTTCAGCAGTGCCCGCTTTTCTGACATTGCTGGAGGCACCTTAGCTGGTGATGAAGAGGGACAAAATAAGGAGAGGCCTCTAGTGCTTCGCAACAAGGCCCCTAGGTGGCATGAGCAGCTGCAGTGCTGGTGCCTTAACTTTCGTGGCCGTGTAACCATAGCCTCGGTGAAGAATTTCCAGTTGATTGCCGCGTCAAGCCAGCCCCCTGCTGGGGCTCCAACCCCGTCACAACCTGCTCCACCAGACCAGGACAAGATCATCCTGCAGTTTGGTAAGGTGGCGAAGGATATGTTCACAATGGATTACCGCTATCCATTGTCAGCTTTCCAGGCGTTCGCTATCTGTCTGAGTAGCTTTGACACCAAATTGGCCTGTGAATAATTTGGTAGGGCAGAATCAGTGGGAGGCAGAATTGGAAATGCACATTGAATAGGAGATGCATTTGCCCCTTAGGATTCTAGTTGATGTTTGCATTTTGTTGTTTTCTTATGGTTGTATCCTGCTTGTTGATGTAACCTTGAACCAAACTTTTTAGCATGTATGTTTCACCTGTTGGCACCATGGTAGGTGGGGTTTCCTTTGAAAACCAGGTTCATTGCATCGGTGCCGTTAGTGCGATGTGCATGAGATTCTCACTGAACGTCAAAGGAGCAATATTATACAAGATGAGTGCTTGCATTTATTCTGCACCACGGTGAACAACAAAAAGCGCGGGGCAAATCGTTTTTAAACTCTGTTGCGCGTGGGTGCTTGCATTATTATACAAGATGAGAATCATGCTTTGCATCTGGTTGCGCCGGACTTGTCTCGCATGATGGAGCCTTCCTAGCTCTTAGCGTAACCCTTAAATAAATACAGTATCGTTTGTTCGCAGCCATTATGCGCCATCATTGCTTGATCTACAAACGTCCCCCTTGTTTGGAGCGTTAACTACAGTGGTTACGCCTGATGGGAGAATCATTGCACATGAATGCGCCCCTTTTCCTCAGCACAAAGACGTGCCTTTCTGCTCTTTTAGGTCGAAGCTCCTTTCTTTCTTGTTTTCTTTCCTTTTCTTTTATCAGAACAGAAGGCCCTAGCTCTTTCCTCATTGAAGCGATGCATTTCTGTAGCGACAGCAAGGAGCAATACAGTACAGCTAGAGACGTGGAGTACATAGATAAGGGGTGTGCATGTGGACCCATGATGAGTGTGACTGGGTGAAGGGAAAAAAATTTCCCTGCAGTGCAGGTGAAGTATGTGACTGAGCTGGAATGCACATAACCAGACGATGGATGGCTAGATCCATCATCATATACACGAGAAAAATGAAAGCGTATTTGTGGATTGCTTGGTGCGCATGAGCGAAAGAAATAATTAAATACTACATGGTGCCCAGTAATCATTCCCGCCCGGTGCAGCATCAAGTGCTCACGGCTCCCAGGATGGCGGCAGTGCGCACGTCTATGTGCCCACCAGATCAGGTGCTTTTTGCGCTTGATATGGGGTCAGCAGGATTAATCCTCTGGATTATTGCTTCACGACGAAGCTTGTGGTGGTGTCGCGGCTGCTGCTTGGCCAAAGGGTGATGAGAGGGTGTTTCGTATCTACCTGCGTTCGCTGTTGCATGTTCAGACCGCGGAGAATCGAATAAAATCCGTGGGTTTGATTGGAGGAGGGCCGATGCATTCGTTCATGCGATGCGACTCGGCGGGGCATCGGTGCAACTTCCCTGTAATTCAGGTGGGAGAATTTCTAATCTTGTCGGCTCAATGCCTTTCTTTTTTTCCTCAGAGATGGATGATTCGTGGGTGGAAAACGACGCAGTGGAATTCCACTACGATGAGTGCGATGGATGGATTCGTTCGTCGTGGTGGCAAACAATGATGAGGGTATGATACATATTCCCCTGTTTCTGCTCGATCGCTCGTGTTTTGCATCAATTGAACTGCCGGGTATAGCCCTCAAAAGAAGAAACTGAACTGCTCGGTGTGGGTGTGGCCTCAAAAAAGAGAAACTGAACTGTACTGGGTATGGTTGTGGGCTGAGGCCCTTCCGCCGCTACGAAGTGCGAGCGCCCGAATGCGATGCGGCTTGCCAGGCCGTGCTTGCGGCTCTCGGCCTCATGAGCCGATATGCTATTGGGCCACTGGTCCAGAGTCCAGACCAGGCCGTCTCTGCCTCACTCATTCGTCCGCGTCCAGCCGTCCCCCGTCCACGGAGCGCCTAGCGCGCGGCGTCGCCTTCCCTTCCATCCTCGGGGTAGGTAGGACCCGCTCTTCAGCGCCTCAAAAGCAGGGCCTGGCCGTTGAGTCGGCAGAGCAGAACGGGGTTTGTGACGCGGCGCACGGGACCTAATCGGGGGAGGAGAAGACGGATGGCGGAACCCGCATCCCCTCCGCCGACCGTGGGCGGCAGGAGACGAGGGCTCCGACCTCGCCCGTGCAGGCCGCGGGTCCGCTACCCCGCCTCATTGGGAGGCGTCGCTCCGCTCACATTCCGTACGTTTTGGTTCTCCTCGCCGCCTCGATTCCACCGAGGTTTCTGCTGCGATATTGGTGTAGATCCAACTGACCAACTCGTTAGGTTATTTTTGTGCATTCGCATTATTGATTTTTCCGCGCTCGTTGTTTGAATTGCAATTAGCCCGATGATGATCAAGACGACCCCCATGAAAGTATGGATGGATAGATGGATCGGGCCCGGATTTGAGCTCCTCGGGGTCGCGCTTTGCGCCTGCAAGGTTGGAGCTCCTGAAACGGCTACTGCAATGTTTTGGCTTTTCGGCGTTCTGGGCGCCGGAGCACGGAGTCGATCCTCTGCAGTTGCGCAGTAGCATTGACAGAGACTGACTGACAAGTGGATCTACTCGTGTCCGTCTCAGTTTCCTCCTCTTGCGCTTCCCTTCCCTCCTCTGCTGGTACGGAACCCTAGCTTGCTTGGATGAATTATTGGCTCTTCTTCTTCTTCTTCCTCCTCTTCCAAAACCTGAAACATGTTCCGGTGCCAGCGTTGAAACCCACTGCATTAGCCTGTGATGGAAATAGAACAGAGTTATCAGATCTGAGGGCCATTTGATAATGCGCATCTTTTTGTGTTTTGGTTGGAATCGATTTGATGGCCTTTAGTTTGCGCTGACATACACAGAAAAAGTTATCAGGGTGTTGAAGGTTCGATTGCCTTGCTGTGATACTCTGCTGTAATGCTCAATGATGGGACTTGAGATTATGTGGACTGCGAGAGCTGTTGTAGGAAAAATGGCACTCGATGGATAGTCTTATCTCATCTCTTTCTCTGCTGCCTCTACTTCTACAGTTTAGTCAGGAACCATTTTTCTTTTATAAAAAAAGGACTTTCATCCTTCCCTCCTGTTTTTGTTGTTTCTCCTTCCACATTTTTACTAACATCTTTGGTCTGACTGTTTATGCTGAAATGAAAATGAATTTATGGCCATGTCTTGAATCATCAACAAATGCCATAACTCCACTGCATTTGGTTATACCTTTACTACCGTAGTAGCAGTTTTTTGGTACCTTAACTCCATTTTAGACCATTTCCGTTTTTACTACTGCCTAGTTATTTGGTAGGTCCCTGGCCCGATGATGATTATGATGAGACTTGTGCATTGGTAGATTGATACGCTGAGCATGTTCGAGCTTGGTGGGATCAGCCTATGCTGTTTGCTTTTGTGATGGCTTTTGTTGTGTTGGCTTCCCCGTACTCTTGCGCTGAAGCATGCTCAGGTATTGATTGAATTCAATGAAATGGAGAGTTCTCTCACTGACATATGCTCAGTCATATGCTTTCCGCACTATTTGTTTTTCTTTCTTGCCATCATTCATCATCATCATCATCATCGACGTCTATTCCATTGATCCCTTAAGACATGTTCTAGTGCTAGTATTGAAGCCAACTGCATTAACTTTTGATGATACATGATAATATATGCTCATCACATAGTCTGAGGGCCCTCTGATAATATAAACTATTGGTATTATTTTTCATTTTTTTTTTCTATTTTATTGCCTTCTTCTATGGGAGGAGTCAGGAGGTTTCAGTTCTTGAGAAGTTCTGGCTTTCTGGATATGATGCAAGTTGAGAAAATTTCTTTATCTTTGTGACGTCCCCCTTTTCACCTATTTAGATGTCCTTTATTTTTGAAGATTGCTTTGTAAACCTTCATAATTCTTCATAAATTCCCCTTTTCTGGCTCTCTCATTTGTGCAGTTGTAACTTGCAGCAATGAATGGTTCTAGCTCCTATAATAAGCCTTTAAAAAATAAGCCTTTAAAAAATAAGCCTTAAAAAAATGCCCAGTGATGAAAACTGAATATGCAGACATGGCACCTCTCTCTCTCTCTCTCTCTCTCTCTCATGTGTGCAGCAGCAGCACCAGTACATTGCCATCATGAAGCAGCAATTTATGCCATCTATGAATGTTATATCCATGAGATCTGAGGGCATTTTGTTTCGTTTTCTTACAAATAAAAGTTATTTGATTTTTTCTTATATATTTATTTTGAGTGCCTTTTGTCTCTGTTGGCTTGATTAGAGCATTGCTTATATGTTCATATATCATTTAAAAAAAATCCTTCATTTGTACTTGTTTACTCGTTTTTCTTTCTTATTGCCTGCACAATAGACGTGCCGGAACCATGATCTTTTTTTCTTTCTTCTTGCTTACTCGTTTTTTTTTCTTTCTTTTGGCTTTTGTTCCTTTTGTTTTTGTCTCTTTTTTTTTTCCTTTCTTTATTTTGGCTTTTGTTCCTTTGTCTCTTCTTTTTTGGGTTCCCATGGGTTTCATCTCTAGCCTACCCCAACTTGCTTGGGATAAAAAGGTTTTGTTGTTGTTCTTGTTGTTGTTGTTGTTTGTACTTGTTTACTGCCGTCTTATTTAAGTTTCAGCTTTCAAGTGCCTTTTATTTTGTCAAATAGCTTGTTTTGTATCTTCGGCAGATTTTTGTCTCTTGTTTATCTTGCTTAGTTGAGCGTGTTGGCTGCGCAGAATGTTGCACTGTTGCTTATGCAGCGTCTGCTGCAGATTCGGATTGCCATCGAAGGATATAGTACTGATCTGTTTGACATATAACTCGTCTCATACCTTCTGTCCTTCTATTGGTAATGCAAGCTTAAAACTCAAGGTTTTCTCTGTTGGCTTGATGAAATGCAGTATCTTTAATGTAGGGCATGTTTTATGCCATTGAAAATGCAGCATCTTTAATTTTGGAGGGCTCAGTACTACTCTTTTCATGCTTGTGTGACTACAGTCTATTTGTGGGATGTGAGTCTTTCAATACAGGTTATCAGGGAAATAACATGTTGTTTGTTTAAGTTATTGGTTTGGTGGCATGGAAATGGGTTCAGGTTGTAAGGGTTATATCTAATGCTAGATCATTGGAGTTTGGGTCCTTCCTTGCACTAAGGCTTAACATGCTGTGCATATAACATATATTTAATTGGTATCTTTTGTCGTGAGATTTAACGTGTTGAATGCTTTTGTGAATATGCATCTTAGTTTACACGTGTTTTGTGCCTAGTTATTTCCTTTTTGATCTTTTTTCTTTCTTGCTATCAGCCATTTTTGTTTAACAGATTAGAGTTTTGGAATTTGGCATCTGGCTTCACTTTTTCATGCTTTATTCGAGTTTATCTAGGCCTGGTGATGACATGATGACCCCTGTTGAACTAATGGATGGATTGATCGATAGAAAGGTTTGGATTTGAAGTTTTTTTTTTAACTCAGGGAGTCTCCCTCACGTTTGCAAGGTTAGAGCTCCTGAAATGGCTAGTGCAATATTGCATTTTGTTTTTTGAAGCATGATTGGGGTTCAGGCGATTGCCAACAGTGATAAGTGGGTCCACCGTTGTGGAAGGTCCATTCCATCTCTTCCTCTCCAGTCCACCGGCATTGATGTTTGGATTCATCCAGACTTGTAGATGGATTTCTTCTTTTGTTAGTAAGGAAATCCTCACTCTCTTGTATGGATTGTACCTATCGGTAATGATATTTATGTGTGTGTGTGCGTGTTATTTGTGCAGCACACTGTTTTGCTCTATTTTATCTGTGGCATTATAGCTTATTTTTCTGCTTCTAGTGTGCCTTTGGTCTCTAATTTAATGTTTTTGGCAGTTTGTGTTATATTAAATAATAATGTTTAAAATGTTCGAATAAGAAAATTTTCTTGCTGAGTGCAAAAGAACTGGCTGATCTTTTTTCAGTACTAGCTATATATTGTTGGTAACTTGGTATCATGATGCAAGCTTAATTGGGCGAGTAGACAAAGTAACATGTATTCTCGGACTTGTTGAATTTGATAGCTGATATAGTTTATTCTGAACTGTATTGGCTATTGGCTTATTTTTCTGATGTTTCTGTCTTGTAGTCCTTCAAATTTGGTTTGTTCTTCTGGCCACTTGGCCCGAGCTAAATACCTTATTCATGTGTTATCAGTCCCGGATCTGTTTTCTTGTTGTATCATTACTGATGTGGTTATTTGTTTGTTTCGATGGTAATGTTCACTTACTCATACAGGGTTGACAAACATTCTTTCAGCATAACCTTCCTCCCTCAATTGGGCAGACTATCAGCTCCAAGCCATCTTATGACAAACTGGATTGTTGCAGAATGGGAATGTTTGTTGATGTAGGCACTTAGCCAAGTATTTACACTACTTATATAACCACTTTGTTTTGCTTATGTGGATTATATAGTGTATTAATTTACATACATTTTGTTCTCATCTATGTCTGTATTTTGCACAAAGTTGAAATAATTGAAAAAATATTTATTTGATCCAATGTATTCACTGTTCCTTTCTTCCTGATGCAAGAAAAAATGGGAACATCTTAGGCTCTTTGAAATATAGTTGGATACTTCAATTGGCCTTGCCTTTTGCTAGTTATTTCTTGTTGGATACTAGGATTTGGTGATTGGAACTCAACAAGTGAATCTCCCGGATCCGTTTACACCATTGACCTTGCTATTTTCTGTTGTGTTCATTTCTTGCGCCTTGCTGCAGGATTGCTGTTCCATACAAGTGATGTACCGCAGAGCTCAGGATTATGACCATCATGTCGTTGCTAGTTGCCGTGGTTGCTGCGCGCCGGGACGACGCATATAGTGGCGAGTGTCAGTATAGCAGCCCGTTAACATTTCCGGTTATTCCTACCCTGTATATGTTGTAAATGAACAATAGTCCACTACACGTGGTGCTAGATGCCTACATTCATTATTTACAGGTAGATGCCGTTGATAATGAGGATGCCTTTGTGCACTCTGAACAAATTCCTGCTGGTTCTTGTTTATACAACAGTCTAACCATACTGACAAGACAACATAGAGTACCAGGCCGACAACAGATCCACATATTAATTCAGAATGGCGTGTCTTTTTAAACACGCACAATCCCTCTACAATGGTTTCTGTCACCTAAAAGGCTGCCAAAGAAAAGTGGGAAAATATAAATAAATCTAAAAGAAAGCAAGAACCTCTGTTGAGACTGACAACAGAGCCAACAGAGCTCGGTATCTTCTACCATTCCATTGAATTGGTTCGTCTATGGTCTTGTAATGGTTTTTTCCTTATAACTGGGACTGCCTTTTCCATCAACTGCATAAATAGATAAACTTCAATAAACGAAAACAAGACAGCAGCTATGCTTCTATAGTACAAGATGATTATCAGAACTGCAAATCAGGCCATGGAGCCTAAGAAGAAAAAATAATGGGACTTGCTATGCTTCTATAGTACAAGATGATTATCAGAACTGCAAAAAGGTAAGAAACATGAAAAATAATAGGGGAACCCGATTGTGATAAGGAATCCCAAATGAATCAGCACACGCTGTTTAGAGTTCATACACTGTCTACTGTCAAATACAGTGTTTTCATTTATCTAGCTGAAGCATTTTTAAAGAATTCAGCCACCCTGATCAAAATTAAAGATCATCAAATGGTCCACAAAATGGGACGTGCCATAACAGAGCATTTGCAAGATGCCAAAACACTGAAATAGTTCATTGACATGTGTTCTCAAATGACTGAACAATCATAATATTTACTGCAAAAATATTTCTGAATCCTGATGTGGATTCAAATATATATAAATCCCTCAAGTGGAAAAATATATTAGAATAAATATAACTGTGACAATGATATATGCAATAATATGAGATAATCAAGCTTACCTCCTTAAGTCTCTGCTGGTTTTGCTCCTCCTGAGAAACATTAGAAGTAAGAAACAATTGAGTGGAAGACTGTATAGCCAAATGACAAGTTGCAACTGTGCAAGAACTATAGTCAACCGATTCATGAAACAATAAAGGTTCAGGTCTCTTTCTTTTTTCTTGAATTATCTGTAACTGCTTTGTTCAAGGACAATCTCTCCTTATTTCCTTTTTTTATGATGGCACACAAGGGAAAATTTTCTAATGAATTTTATTAGCAAAGATATATGATGATTTTTTTTAATTTTTTTTTTTGAGACATATCTCTGGTGGAAACATGTCCTCTGTGTTCTTTTACTCCGTTCTAAGTGGTGGTAACATATTCTTGTCATTTTTAATCTTTATTTATGTTTCTGAATGCAATGATCAAACATATACTCGTAAGTATGTTTTGGAAACATGTTCTTTGTTTTCTTACTCAATTTTGTGCTCTGGTGGTAATATATTCTCTCTTTTTTTAATCTTTAGTTAATCATTTGAATGCAATGTTCAAAGATATCAGATAAAAGAAAACACGAATGGTTTGGTTTATTATAAATCTCGTTTATTTTGAGATGGCTATGCACTGGATATCGTCGTTAAATAACGAGAATTTATATTTCATAAACCTAGCTGTGCGCCTGTGCCCTGAGGTTCACATTATCTTGCAGCTATCCTTTCGTATAATTGTATCTAGTCTAAAGTGATACTCGTGGAATCAACAACGAAACAGGTACGCTATATACTTTTATAAAGCAAAATGTTGTAACATTATTTTGCAGCTATCTTTTCATATCTGGTCATCTAAAGAGATGCTCATGAAATCACCAACGCAACAGTAAAGACTATATACTTCTATAAAGCAAAAATCTTGGAAAATAGTGTTACTACGTAGACATAGGCAACCTATCCAACGACACCGCTCCTCTTGAGTCCTCATCTAAGCAGAAACAAGAACAGTACCTGCTCCCGTAATAGCTCTGCTTGTTCCTCCTCTAGCTGCGAGACCTGGGATTCCAGCTCTGCAACGTACGCCTGCATTTAGGTCCAAAGGGGAAGCATCAGATTAGCCACTGAAATCATCAGAGGTGTACGGAACAGCATCTCAAAATCTGCTGGACGAGATGTTTGAGGGCAGTACCTGTTTCCGGTCCCTGGACCTGGCCGCGGACTCGCGGTTCTTAATCATGCGCTTCTGCCGCTGCACCACGGCGCGGTCGGTGGGATCCATGGGCGCCCGCTTGCGCGCCCTCCCGCCGCCGACCGCCGTCACCACATCGCCGTCGGGGAACCCGAGCGCCATGGCGCCCTCCATCGCTGGCGCCCTAGCGGCGCCGGTGTCCCTGGCGAGGAAATCCTCCAGCGTCATCTCCGCCGCGCCGGCGGCGGCGGTGGGGACGGCGACGGCGACGGGCGTGGGGAGCGGGGGAGCGGGCACCGAGAGCCCCCCGGCGGCGGAGATCTCCTTCCACACCTCCGACGACGTCCGCCGGACCGCGGCGGAACCCGGCGGCACCGTCGCCAAGGGGACGGGCTCCGCCGGCCCGCCGGCGCCCGGCGGGGGCGCCTCGCCGTAGATGTTGCGCATGATGTCGTCCATGTTCATGGATCCGATGCCGCTGCTGCTCCTGAAGCGCGCGAGGTCCGAGGACCCCTGCGGCTGAGACGAAGCCACCCGCGACGACGCCATGCGCCCAACGGGAAGAGGAGAGAGGGGGGACAAAAAAATCCCGCGCCCGGCGAGCTGCGACCCCGCGCGCCGCGGCACGGCACGCCCCCTCCCTCGCCTCGGCTTCGCTGATTTTATCGCCGAGCGCCGCGCTCCGTTGCTGGTTGAGAGGATGTGAGGGAGGAGGAAGGGGGGAGAAGAGCGAGGAGGAGAGGAGGAAAATGCTGGTTGGTTGGGGAGGGAGGGAGAGCAGCGCGCAGCCAGCAGCTCTGCGCGTGGCGAGGCGAGGGGAAAACGAGCAAGCGAGTCAGACCGCGACCGTTTTGGAATCGGAAGGCCCGCCCGCTCGCCGGCCTCCAGCGCGCAGGCTGCAGCAGCGCCTTTGCGGCTTTCTGCGCGTGTCCTCGGTGCCGTGCACTGCAGCTAGCTGCAACAGTGAGTGTGACACGCTTTGGAATCGGGCGACTGAACTGAATTGACCGGGTTCGGCGGGCTGCCTGATGCCTGACGGTGACGCTTCGGCTTTTGCTCGCCGGCGCGTTTATTTATCCCATTGGCCTGCGACTGCGAGCCGGCGGAGCTCCATGGCCGTCGCGTACTTTGCACGGATGATTTTGAAGTTTTTTTTACCTGCCGAGGCGTACGGCGTCACGTCGCCATAGGGCGCACGGAGAACCATTCCTGCTCCTGCCACGATGGAGCTGGAGCAGCGGGGATCAAAAGCAGCGCCAATATCGTAATGTTTTCACGGTGTTGAGATTGGAAAACCGGTTGCGCAGAAAGTGTTTGGCTATCCCGTTTAGCGCATGATTAGGCGCACCGATAGTAATTATGCACGCAACACGCAAATGTGCATCCACTTACATTAACACGACGGTGACAGATGACTCACTCTGAAGGTGACACATAACAAGCTTTGAATGTGACACTTGTACATTGAGATGGATAGAATTCGGCAAGCAAGACGGTAGTTGTGCTGGTTCAAGCCACATACGGAAATGAATCGGATTAGACAGTGAGTGATTGGCAACATAACTGGGACAGTGGAATGGAATTGACTGGCCTTTATTCAGAACCACTTGGATGCCAAAAATCCTAACACAAAATCTTTATACTTTTGTTTCTGGGAAAAGAAAAGGATGTATGATGTATTTGGTTGATTTGATGTATATATAGGTACAAGTACACTGCATATTTTACTGAAATCTACTCCCCAAATCCTTATACTCCCCAAATCCTTAAGGCTGCGTTTGGAAGTAGACATTGAAGGTGTTGACATTGAATTAAGTTCAATTTCAATATAGCATAGGCATCGAATTGAGTTCAATGCCAATTCTATTATTTGGTTGTTAAAGGAATTTGTTGAATTGGAAATCATATCAAATGAAATCCAACAATCATTTGGCTATATATTTGAGGGAATCGAATTGCAAAGGTAGCTAGAGGCGGCCGAAGATGTAGAGTGAGGCCATGACGGCGTCGGAGTTGGGGAAGAAGGCAGAGGTCACAGGGTGCACGAGGGCGGAGCTCGCGGAGCGCACGGGGTTGGAGCTCGTGGGGCGCACGGGACGTGCTCGCACGAATCCGCCGCTAGGAGCCGACGTCGGAGTTGGGGAAGAAGGCGGAGGTCGCGTGGCGCACGGGGGCGGAGGTCGTGGGGCACACGGGGGCGGAGGTCGCCGAGGCGGGGGCGGAGGAGCTTCAGGAGGGGCGTCGCTGGAGTTGGGGAAGGAGGTTGGAGGGCGGCCGGGAGCATCAGAGCTCGGGGGACGACAGGGTGGAGCTCATAGGAGCAACGAAGCTCGGGGGTGGAGCGCATGAGTCAATTCTATCCGATTCAGAGGGGTCAAGCTCTGTATTGAAGATGGACTCCTTCAGTTGTTTCCAAATCTAGCTGGAATTAGGCTCCAATTCCAATTCCAATTCTAACTACATCCAAACAGCTGAAATCTGTTGAGACCAATGCCAATTCCCAATTCCTCCCTCCAATGTCTACTTCCAAATATTGTGTAAAATGTCATTCTTTGCCTTATTTTGTCCTTGGATGTTGCGACACAAAAACACCCAATCTTCTTAGTACCGACTAATTCGGCCTAACACAAAGGTTAAAGCTTTGTCGCTAGCATATACCATACGCCGAAGACGAATAGAAAAAGAGAAAATCTACACGCACAAACTTTCACTGGTGAAGTTTATACGGAGAAATTTGTTAGCACTTCTACACCTGATTTAGAACTTGTCTCTTCATCATTAATAAGGATACTCTTTAAAAAAAAATTCATGTCGTCCTCGTCAACAAATCAAGGTCTTCTTCCCTCTATGATCCCTTACACAATTTTCATTGTCCAAACAAAAAAGATCCATCACACAAGCTCTCACATGACTAGATGAAGTTGTCTATAGATTTGGTGTTTATGTTCTGTGTTTGTGCGCTCATCAATATCATGACAGGATGTGCGCTTAATAAGTACCACGTTGTAGTTGCAAATAGGGGTGGTAGCAGGGGGTCATTGCCCCCCCCCCCCCCTAATGACGAATCAAACTACTATGTGTTGAAATGGGTCATGGGACTTTAATCTCAGATTTAGCGATAAATTCATTTGCTTTCGGCCTTGAACCATGTGGCATTTTGATCTCAAGTGATTCAATGAAGTCAAAATAGACCATTCGATCAATTGATGCATGCACCAGTGTCATGGTTATAAGGCGCATGGTTGTCATATTAGCATCGACTTCCTAATCCCCTAAATCTAACGCATCCGTGGCCAGACACCGAGAGCCTACATGCTCTCCCAATGATGAGCTGAGCCACACGGATTGGCCAGCTATTGTCTACCCTTCTAAGTCGTGACTAGATGCAAGTGCTAGTTTGCTAGAACAAGATGAGATTGTTGTATGCCTTTCTCAATATTTCTCTTGTCGATTCTTTTTTCAAGCAGCCAATATTTTTTGTAATTCCTATTAATGAAGATACTCATAAATAAATATAAACAAAAAGAGGAGGAAAATATATGCATCTGATGCACCAGAAAATTATGAGGAACATGATCGATTATCCGGTTGGCTTGCTGCCTAGCGAGAACAAGAGGAGAAAGGAACATGCTATGTACGTATTACTAAAATAAATAGGGTTAGTTTTCTCTAAATATTTTTTCATAATAATAGGGTCATCAATTCTATGTTTCAAATACTTACTCCTGTGGTGGAGTATTGTGCATATATATGTGGGAAAAAATTTCATGAAATTTTTTGCTGACCCCTCCTATATAAAATTCCTGCTCTACCACTAGCTGCAAACACGAACATCGGCAACGGTGCACTCGGGCAGACGATGCAGAGTTTTGGTCGTATAGCGCGGAGGGAATCGTGGGGTTTACCTCAGCCTTGCCGGCGTTGGGACGAGGCAGGTTGTGATTAGCGACGTCCAATTCAATTCCCGTATGTTATTACTAGGCGGGCCCAAAGGAACACGTTACGGTCCACGGTCAAACCATTCCGCTTGCTTCGTCCGGCGGTTCCCTCTGCCCCCACCACACTCCACGTGTCACCTCCTGCGGCCTCCGCTTGCCGTTCCTTCTTCATCCTGCCCTCGCCGAGCCACCCGCCGCCCGCGAGAGATCCATCGATCGCTCTCCGCCCCGCCGCCACCATGTCGCTCCACCCCTCGTCGGCACGCTCTGACATGGACGAGATTGAGGACCTCATCAACGCCGCGCCGTCACCCGCCGTCGTCCTCCCCGCCGCGCGGCCCGCCTCCCCTGTGCGCGCCTCCATCCCCGTCTTCGCATCCTCCTTATCCTCGGCCCCGCTCCCCGCCGCTGCTTCCAAGCCCCTCGCACTCCCGCCGTTCCCCTCCGGCTCGGGCTCGGTCGTCGTCCCCATCGGCTCCGACGGGTTCGGGCCCGAGACCGACACGCTCACAGAGCCCGTCTGGGACACCGTCAAGCGCGACCTCACCCGCATCGTCAGCAACCTCAAGCTCGTCGTCTTCCCCAACCCCTTCCGCGAGGACCCAGGCAAGGCACTGCGCGATTGGGACCTCTGGGGACCCTTCTTCTTCATCGTCTTCCTTGGCCTCATCCTGTCCTGGTCCGCCACCGTCAAGAAGGTACCCATCGCATCTGGACGATTTCTCAGTTTGCTGCATTGCTTTGGAATGCGATTAGAACTTAGTCAGGGTCGATCTAACCGATCCTACAGACATTTCAATCATCCAACTCCATATTTATTAGGCTGGTTCTTCATGGCGAAGTACTCGTTATGGCAACCACAGCACAATCCCCAATTTCAGTCTGTCAGCTGTCAAGCTAGTGGAAACTGACCATTAGTATAACGCAAAATAGCAATCGCCAACGATAGGGCTTAAACCATCACATTGTATATAACTACGACGAGATGTGTACCTCCCCTTAATTTGTCTTTCTATCATGGTTTTTGTTTTCGAATTATGTGGTGCTTGGTTTACCATTGGACAATCTTCATGTAGCCTCATTGATTGAATATTTGTTTCACCTTTTGTTACAACTTACTTTGTCATTAGACCTCTTTTGTAATGCACCCCATCCTTAGCAGTAAACTACCACTTTGGTTCTGAGAAAGAGTTTAGCGCTGTTGTGGCCGTCCAAGACAACATGCTAAACTTCAGCCTTCAGGTAGCAAGTAAGGTAGGTACAAGTATATATCTACAGTGTAGGGTGGAAGTATCAGACTAAATTGATAGAAACTGATAATAGAATGTCTTCAGCTACACACTTCATCCTATTGTTAGCTTTATTAACTTGTGATTTATATGAGAACTATAGAAGCATATTCATTAATACAAAGCAAACAGAAGCTCAATCTTTTTAAATAAATAACAGAAAGTTCTAAATGTAATGTAAACTATGGCTAAGTTAGGCACGGAAGAACAGGACTCAATTTCATCACCTTTAAAACAATTATTTTGTGTAGCTTAACTATAATATAAAGGAGGCATTAGAATAACAGAAAGTTGTCAAACTGGCGAAAGCCCTCAATTTTCACTTGCAGTCTGGTACCGAAAGAGTCATAATATGAGCGCATGTTTGGCTTTCTGCCAAAATTGATAACTGTTAATAAGAAAATGGATCGGCTTATCTCATCCACGGCTAGAGGTAATCATTTGGTTCGATGGTAATGAAAGCTTACAGTCTAGACGGTGAACTAATTTTTTTTTATGTCGGGAAATAATTTTCCAGGGTAACCAAACAGAAAATATGTCCACCTCTCCACACACTATTATGTAATTCTGAAGAAAAATCCTAAAGAATATAAAATTATGAACTGATCATTCATGTTCGGTTGTAGAAACATAGACTTAGTCTATCGAAGTGCATGTGTGGTGATCATATTCAGAGTGTAGGTGAAAATTTAGTGGTTTGAATGGTCCGGCATTGCGAACTTGTGGCAGCACTACGCATTGTAGGCTTGTAGCATTGAAAACTAGTGGATGATATGTTACCAAAAATAACAAAACCAATGTGCACTGACCTATCAAATTACGGGCCTCCTTGGCATGACTTTTCATGGATAACTGAATGGCTGGTGGTGTTGCACAAGGATAAACGAATGAATGAGTGCAGTTACACTTTTAACTCAACCATGGCCTTATTCATTGCACATCTGGAAAGACCAGCATCATGACCTGATCGAGGGGACAGGAAAAGGCACTAAAAGTACCTTCTGGAATTGGGTACTAGAGAGAAGCAGGTTCACCATTTGGGGCGGCTGGTTAATAGTTTAGGCACTAAGGAAACAAGGACATTTGCTCCGCTTCATGTTCTGAGTTATTCTGCTTGATTACAACGCAATCTCGGCTCTCTGTGTTGGTAGGCGACCTCTTTATTCTTGTTCTACTGTAGCGACAGTAGCGGAAGTGCGGAACGCTTCCTTCAGCCTGCTATCTGCAGTTGTGTCCTGGCCTTTATCCCAGAAAGCTGGAGTTCCAGTAATTTCAGCCACTCACCCTTCTATGTGGTTTCAAGATGTCAATAAATCATTTTTATGGCATTTCCATTATGCCGGAGTAGTAAATCTGGGGGTAATTCTGTTGTAAGGCAGCATATTTTGTGAAAGATACACTATCTTCTCTTCTTTTTTCTTTGCAAAAAGAACATTAACCAGAGATGGTTCTTTGCAAAGGCCTGACCCTCTGTCCTTTGATTTAGTTGGTGCCAAACTCTCGAATAGTTGTTATACCAAGATGTTCACATACCCCTCTGAAGTTCAAACATTGAGAATAAATAACCAGTGTTAACCTTTCAACATATGGCTATTTATTCTAAATTTATTCCCATCTATTAGGGAGCATGTCTAGACAAAATACAATGTTTCTCATGCACCCAAAATGAAAGGTATATGTCGTTGATAAATATTTAGAAGGACGGAAGATCAGGGTTTTGAGATAGATTTCTTCAGCAACAGGAGCCATTTTGCGAGACTATGGATGTTCTTACAATGTTTCCATGGGCGGAATGCCCTCTTGTGTGAAAGTGGTTAACTATTTACTGGCATGTCATGAGTGTATTATATGGTTAACAACTACATTATCCCCCCTTTGTTTGGGTTAATTGGGTTGCTGCTTCTTTTATACAGTATAATTTATACCGTGTTATTGTGTTGCATGCTAATTTGGATGATTTGGTTTTTGTTTTGTAGTCTGAAGTGTTCGCTGTTGCCTTCGCTGTTTTAGCTGCTGGTGCTATAGTTCTCACGTTCAATGTTCTTCTGCTGGTACGGCCTCTCATCTCATTTACCTATGCTTGTGACAGACCTGTGTTCCTGCACATGTCGTCTGATACATGACATGCAATTCTTCTGATGACTGTAATGTTCCGTTACAGGGTGGGCGCATCAACTTCTTCCAAAGCCTCAGTCTTCTTGGGTACTGCTTGTTCCCTCTGGATGTTGGGGCTCTAATTTGCCTACTGAAGGACAGTGTCGTGTTGAAGATAGTTGTGGTGACGATAACACTGGCATGGAGCTCCTGGGCAGCTTATCCGTTCATGAGCGCTGCTGTTAACCCAAGGAGGAAGGCCTTAGCACTGTATCCTGTGTTCCTCATGTATGTCTCAGTTGGGTGCTTCATAATTGCAATAGATTAAGGCGTTGACGATTTCTACACCACCATCAGATATTGAGATTATTTTATTTTAGCTGGACCACAGAATACGCACAGATTTTTTTTTTGTTTGGTTAAGTGCTTAAGCATAACAGTCTAGTTGGCATTGTCATTGTAGTCTTTGTTGACAGCTTAAAGATCTTCTGCTCTGTTTTGTAAGATAAAGTTGCAAGTTTTAGAATATAGCAAAAGGTGATAAATTTTGTAGCAGGCAACTTTATGTTTTGCAACCATGTAAATAATTTGGAGAAGACTGCTAGATGTACCTTTTTTTTTTGACAAATTATTCTTTCTTACAAACTGTTGTTGCGTTTCTCTTGTGTTGTTTCTCTGTATCCAGCAGGATCCTGCAAGGCGGAAGCGACACTTAGCCTGGTATAACCTGAGATCTTGGAATTTTTTTTCCCCATTCTTTCTAGGCCGAGCTCCCGGCTCGGAACTTCGTAGAAGTTTTGTTTGATGTATACGGATCGTATCGCGTGTCGGGTCTTAGGTAAGATCAATTTCTACTAGTCGACTTTCCTGATCTTCGCCGACGTTGATTAGCATCTTCTGCAAAAGCCAAGGCGATCAGGGTGATGAATCTGCGATGCAAATCGCCAAACTTTCAAGGTACATCTGGAGATGCCATGCATAGTAGCCATCCGTATCCGTACGTATATGATACGAGTTGCCGTCAAGGATGGACATGCTTGCAGTCTCTAGAGCAAGTGAGACCGACTCATTCTCTTAGACGTGCAACAGAGAAGGACAGGTACAGTGCGCGCTGACCACCAAAGTTTCTCGTGATGACTTTCTACTATCTGGTATCGACGGACTGGTTCCTTAGCCGGCAGCAGTGGTGCCAATGGCTGCCAATCCTCTCCCGGTCCTGGGTCAATGCATGGCCCTGCACGGGGCACGGCCGCGTCAAGCCGTTTTTATTTTTTTTTTCGTAGACGCGTCGCGTTGATCGAATGGAGCAGCGCGTACGTCCCTATCAGGAAAATTGAGTGAGCTACTCGTTCTGTGCGCGCACCGGCGCACGCCGATGTCCAGGTTGGTCGCCGTTGAAAATGAACGGGATGAATTACCAATCACGTACTCGACGATGCGGCCGGTAAGTTTGGCGGAGTTTTTACACGTACGCCTGCAGTTGCCTTTGCGCTTGTCAACATTATCATAACAGAGAGTCAGAGATCAATGTTTATATCGTCACAACAACAACAAAAAAGTGAGGGAACAATGCTTATATTTTGTGCAAAGCAAGACTATAGTATTTTCTTCTTCCCGGAACGAGCGAGGGAATCAAGTGAAACAGTGTAGCTACTTATAGGAATCCTACGAGATTAATGCATTCTTGAAAGCGGGTCCAGGTCTCAAAGGCGCTGCAGCAGCCAGAGCAGCTAAGGCGCTGGCCGTCGTAATAAGGAGGGATTCCTATACTTAGCCGAGAGTCCAACAAGGCGCCAAGCAATAGCAAAGGGCTAAAACCGGGAAGCGAAGGGAAGGCGCGTCTTCTTCCTGCCAACTTCCGAGTCTTTCCCTCGGCACCTCCCCTCCCCGCAAACACGGCGTCGCGCCCCAGCCTCCGATATTTAAGCACGCCACGAACGCCTTCTCCGCAGATTCTACCACGACCACAGCTGCCACGACCTGCGTTCCCGTTCCGATCGATCGATAGATCGATTGATCTCTCTGGCTCCTCGATCATCGTCTCCGGTCGTCGGCTAGGCTATGTTCCAGCAGGAGGAGGTGGGAGGGAGAGCCATGGTGGACGCGGATCAGCTCGACCTGGAGGCCGCGGAGCAGCTCATCCAGCTGAGCGGCGGCGACGGCGGGTCGGAGAGCAGGAGCAGCGACAGCGTCAAGTGCCGCGATGCGGCGGATCGGGCCGGCGTGAGGGACAAGGAGAAGGAGGAGGCGGTGGAGAGCCGTCGGAGGAGTCCCGCCGGAAGGATTGCTGCGGGGAAGGATGGCGAGATCGCCGCCGGTGAGCCGGATAGGAAGATCGCGGACAGCGTCAGCAAGTGCTCCAGCAGGGAGGCGGCCGGCACGGAGGAGGAATCGGCGGTGGAGAGCCGGAGGAGGAACGCCGGCGTGGTTGCCGGCGGGGAGGAGAGGAGGAGGCCGAGGTTCCGGTGGCTGGCAGACATATACAGGGAGACGAGACAGATCACGGCTCGAGACCCCGGCGCGGCGGGCGGGAACAGCGGTCCTCCGGAGGCCGAGAGGAGGAAGAGGAAGAGACCGGCCGACGAGGAGGTTGTCGTCCCCGTGGTGTCAAAGTTTGAAACCAAGGCGAGAACAATGGTGGCATAGGTGGTACATAGCTGGCCGATAGGCGTGTATGATCACCAACGATTGTTGCTTCATCATGCATCAATACATGGAGTCGTAGCTAGATAAGTAGATCATAGGTACTGTAGGTGGATAGAGCTTGCAGGTTAAAGATGTAATAGATTAATGCTAAGGTGTAGTCAGCGACTCAGCGTTGCCATCTTCTTCAATCTCTTTGAGGAATAATTAACAAAGCGGCTTGCTCCTGTAAGTGTAATTACCTGTCTTGTTTTTTTCCCTTCTATTTGGAAACATGGCACTTCACTGGGTTCAGAACTGATGCGTGTCCTTGTGTTTGCATCGACGACATTGCTACGGCAATATTGCAGCTTGAGGAATCTGCAATGTATTACTGAGCCGGCAATCCAACAACAATCGGCTTCAGGCCTTCGGCAGCCTTTTACTCCGTACTTGAATGCCGCCGTTTTCGTTTGGCACAGACAGCTTGATCGATGTACACGAGCTGCCAAAGGCGCTACACGTGGGCAGCGACGAAGTGCCCGGGGTGATAGTTCGTTTACACTAAAGTTGCAGCTAGTTAATATATCAGCTATTGTGATTTATTTGGTGTAATTTCAAAGTGCAATGGTGTAAATAAAAAGATTTGAGTGTTTAAAGGTCCAACAACACCTAAATCTATAGTGTAATATAATGTTGAATCTCACTGTAGCTACGCATCTTGAATTGGAAGGCTAGAAATTCACGTGTTAAAATCTAAATAAATGCCCGAGTGCCTTAAGCATCCCCATTTCTTAACATGACTAGGGACTCAAAAGTTGTATATACCTCCTCATAAAAACTTATTGCATTTTATATAATAAAAAAGTCAAATTTGCTCCACATGTCTAGATTTTGGGCTTAAAATCAAAATTAAGTAGAAATTGCTTTAAAAAAAACAATATCATGAGAACAAACATAAGAATCAATAATAAATACAAATTGCTTTTTGATAGCTTTTTAAACAAGTTTATATAACAAGTAGAATTCTTACCAAATAGGGTCTTTAATTGCAAATCGAAGTTTTTGTAAGTGCTAATTTTAGTTTTCAATACAACTTTTACAAGTGAAAGTGCATCTAGTCCCCTAGTGGGTTTTGGTGTATTGAATGACAATATGATTAAAGAACTAATAATTCTTGTGAGTATTTTAGCAGGACATAATTAACAAATGTACATTGTATGTCTCAACATAGATATTATTATTCGAAATGTATGCCGACTCACTTTATGAGACATGGAGATTTATTGTATGATTCGGTATTCATTTGAATGGCTTGTTCACAAGGATCAAAGAATGTATGAATAAAGGATGAGGATCAATTGCTTGCAGACTCAAAACTGGATACTCTATCAAAAGCAAAGTGATCAAAATGTCTACACAATGACAAAAGAATTCATGTGGATGATGCAAAGTAATGTATGGCTCAAGTTAGCAAGATGGTAAGTGATTAGCTTGACTTGACCGCGATGGACCATGCAAGGAGAAGGGCAAGATGAATCTTGGCGCCGAGGGACCAAATGCAATGGTGAAGGGTGAGTATAGCATAATCGTGGACCGATCAAGTTACAAGGTGTTATATGTTGCCAAGTATCAATTGACGATGAAAGTGAAGAAATGAAGTGACTTGTGAATCAATTGTAGAAGATGATCATATGGATTCAAATATTCTAAGTCACAAGCTCTAGGTGATGACGTCAAAATGAAAAGCATTGTTGCATAGCAAGATTCCGTGACACATTTGTTACTCTTGGAATTGAAGATTCCTAGAGCGCTAGGCGTCGCCCTAGAGCTCTCAAGTTTGTGGTGAGTCTTGGGAAAGTTTGTAAAGGTCGGCTTCACCTCCGTAAGGGAAGAAGCAAGCTTAGTGGAGTACCGGACTGAATCTTGGTGATTGCTTGGCGAGGTAAAAGGGTTGAAAGAGACCCGACTCAAGTGTGATCGAGCTCCACAACGGAGAGGTAGACAACTTGGTTGCAAGTTGGTCGAACTCCGGTAAATAAATCCCCGTGTGCTTCCTTGTTCCTTGCTGTTGTTTAAGTTCTAGCGTGCTTTATTTTCTCATACGTTGCATGAGTAGTTGCTCTTGTTTTCCTTAGTGGATAAACTTGCTCTTGCTTGTGTGCAACCTCTGATAGCTTGGATTGTGCTAGATCTCCTCTACGAGCTGTTTTTCCCTTGCCTCTGTTTTCTGTCCCGAGAAAACCGGAGTGTCCAGTTTTGGAAACCGGAGTGTCCGGTTTTGAATAGTGTTCTATCTTGGTGATTTCTGTGTGAAATCACCTTACTCTAGCTTTGTTGTTTCTGTGGTAGGGTGCATGCTTAAAGTTCCCGCTTGTTTCCTTTGGGCTTAGTTTATTCCGTCTCCCTGACAAAAACCGGAGTGTGCCTCTAGGCATCTTTCTGACCACCTGTTTCCTTCTCTGATAGACTCTGTCATCATGCTTTGCCTTCACATTTCTCTCACCCTCGGGATCCGACATACTGTCCCTTGAGAGAGCGTGACAATCCAAAATCCGGAGGAGGAATCTGGAGTCTCCGGAGTTGGAGACCTTGATTTCATAAAGAAATCACTTTCCCAATGGTGGGAGCCTTCAAATCGCCAA
Source organism: Eleusine coracana subsp. coracana (assembly GCA_032690845.1). Classification (NCBI taxonomy): domain Eukaryota; kingdom Viridiplantae; phylum Streptophyta; class Magnoliopsida; order Poales; family Poaceae; genus Eleusine; species Eleusine coracana. The sequence continues at coordinate 6,501,471 of CM064426.1, forward strand.
TGTGGAGGAGGAGACAGAGGAGCCGACGTCGGTTTGAGAGAGAGAAGAATGAATAGACTCGAAGGGGTAAGTTCTGGCAGGATTGAGTTAAACTTGAGAAAACCGGACTGTCCGGTTTGGAAACCAGACTGTCCGATTTTGCCTGAACAGATAGACAAAACTAGATCTTTGACAGATTCTCCTCTACTCTTTTCTATTTCTTGAATCTTCTCCACTTTCAACATGCTTTTTTCATAATTGTAGATGTTATTTCCATATTATTCCTTTGCACTACTCTCTTCCACTTCTTGCAAAAGCTATTTCATATTCATCTTCTTCTTTTGAAAACTTATCAAAAACACTCATTTTCTCAGTTTTTGCTCATTTCAAATTCTTATCCTTTGATGTGTAACTCTCTTCTTCAAAGAATTTGTGAGAAAATGTTTCATTCTTTGCGCCTTCTTGTACCCTTGAAGATGTGATGATTGGAATAGAGGGATTTGATTTTGGGACTTGAGATAAAAGATCTCACAAATTGTGGTTAGGCAGCAATCAACCAAGTTGAACTATAGCCACAATTTGTTCGATGTGATCACAAAGATCAAGAGTCAAATATTTTTTCAAAATGCACGCAAAACATGATTAAGGGGTTTTCGAAAAACTTCTATCCTAACTCACAAAGAGTATGTAGTGACAAGAGCCCCACACATACCAAGGCAGATCCTACCACATGAGTTCTATATGCATAGGGAACAAAGAACAAAGACCATAAAGAAAAAACTCACCTTGACCTTATCTAGCTTTTTGCTCGATCAAATTAGTTAGTACTGCATCATCCTTGTTCTTGATGCATTTTCAATGGTGGATGATGACATTTATGGCACAAGCTAGAGTCACTCGAAAAATGATCATCTAGAGAGGGATAGATCACCGAAGATCTTTCCATGTACTTGCTGCTCACATGATCACTTGAAGTGTAGATATTAGTTTTTCTTAACTTATGACATAGGATGAATCTCCCCCTTAATATATGCACCAAACTATTGAATAATTTTTGTATGTGCATTTTTGCTCGGTTAAGGAGTTGAGGAGACATAAACTATATCTTAGTTAAGGCATACATAATTATAACTAAGAAAGTAAGGGAAACAAGGAATACTCACAAAGCATTGACTATAGGGTGTTGATATGCATTCTGGTCAAAACCGGACCCTCCGGTTTCACAAACTGGACCATCCGGTTTTTCCAGAGTCTGGAATTCACCCATGTGTCGGACATGTCCGATGACCATAGGACACCCATGTGTCGGACATGTCCGATGACCATAGGACATGTCCGATGACTTTAGAGTGTCATGCTTTCTGTAGTCCGATGGATTTATCCGATACGTCGGACATGTCTGATGCATCTCGGTTTTTTTAGGGAAACCGGACCATCCGGTTTGGCAATCCGGAGCATCCGTTTTTTTTGAGTTCTTCACTAGACTTTCTTTTCTTCTTGCTTTGTGTTGCTTTCTTGGCTTCTTGTTTGTGTTCATCAATCTTGAGAGCTATTCAACAACGAATTTCTCCGAGGGAGACATTAATTGCATCTTTTTACAAAAACATTCATGCTTGCATACTTGAGGGCACTTCTCAAGTAGTAACATGAACTTGTGGATTCATCACTGCAGGAATGTGGAACAAGAAAGGGATGTTTAGTGATACTTATTCTTTTCCTTGATGTCATTGATGTAGATAGTATTAGAATGTCTCCACACTTGGCAAGTTGCATAGTATCCATTTATTCTTGTGCATGCCATGTCATCAATGCATCACCTGCAGCTCATGAACACATTCAAACACTTTTTGGTACCCAACGCTTGTTGGATCCTAGAAGGTTAGTGACACAAACTTAGGCAACCAAATTAACTTTGCACTTTCAATGGGTGAACTCATCACCTTGACAGCACAAGAGTTAACATTTGCCTTAGCACAAGATACATGATTGTGGGCTAAATTTGAAGGGGTTCGAGCCATAGGGCAATCCTTACTCATGTGGCCTTTTTTACGACAAATATAGCATTTGCGGTGCTTGATTTTATTTGCCTTCGCCTTGAGTTGTCTTTTGGTACTTCCATTCTTGTCCATGTATCGGTTAAGTGCTGACACAAAACCTTTCTTGAGCTTCTCTTGTGATCTCAGCCTGCCTGTAGAAACCGGACCATCCGGTTTTAGAAACCGGACCATCCAATTTTCACAGACTTGCTGTTTTCTTGATTCTGTTGTACATTGAGAAATTTTGTGTCCTTCCTTATAGCAACCAAAGCACCTTCTCTTAGATAGCCTTCTTTGTCTTCTAGAAAGTGTTGGTTGAACCTTTTTCTTGGTTGGACACTTTGAGGCAAAGTGTCCCTTTGTTGAGCACTCGAAGCATATGACATGAGCACTTGTTTTGTTCTTCTTATTGCTCTTTATGTCACTGACTTTTTCAAGGTCAATTGTGGAGCTTTGAGAGCATGTGACGGTTAATCCCTTCTCAAGCTTCTTCACCATGTTGTCACAGTTATCTTGAGATTGTTACACATGACCTTTACCTTTCAACCGACTTATGTCCATTTTAAGCTTCTTATTTTCTTCCTTGAGAGCATCATTTTTATTTGCAGTGATATCATCACAAGTTTCTACAATTATATGCTCATCAAGAGATGGCTTTTCTTGAAGACAACATACGTTAGCACATGATAAATCAATGGATATAGGTGCATATGTGCAAGTGTGAGGTTGAAGAAATTTTACCATTGTTAGAGCAACCTCATGTGTTGTCTCTAGCATGACATAAGTATCAACTAGCTTTTCATGGGAGCTTAGAAGCATGCTATGTCTCTTTTACAAATCAAGATGCCTTTTGGCTAGCTTTTGGTACTTCTTGAAGACCATTTGATTTGCCTTCTCTAATTGTGCTTCATAAGATAGAGAGTTAATAGTACATGCATCATTGTTACTCAAATCATCACCTTTAGCAAGCATGGATGTTTTGGCTTCTCTTTGTCTCTTGGTCATGAGACGAAAAGAGTCCTCATCCTCTAACCATGAGCTTGTTGGTGAGGTAGACTCCTCACATGGTTTGAACGTGCAGCAGTCAAGATCATTGACATCTTTTATTAAAGCTGTTTCTGTCTTGCCAAAATCGGACACTCCGGTTTGGAAAATCGGACTATCCGATTTTCCTAGGCAGATAGATTCAGCTCTGCTTTCTTGATCTTTTGATAGCTTATGTTGGTGTTGGTCTTCTGAGCTTGCTGAGGTGGAAATGTTCTCTGGCTCACACTGCAACAATGAGTTTTTCTCATTGCTAGAGCCATACATTTCCTCAAGTGCCTTCCAAATAAGATGAGCACTCTTGCGATGACCAAACTTCATAAGCATCATGCCAACTACTTTTGCACTCACAGCACTAGATAAAGCATGAAATACACAGGCTTCGAGATATAAGCATTTCTCTTGAGCTTTTGTTGGAGGACGATCTCCAAAGTCATGAGAAAAGCCTATATCTACGATCCACCAAACTTGAGGGCTCATTTCACGTAAGTAGGAAGACATGAGAATTTTCCATGAAGCAAAGTTTGCTCCATTGAAGCAAGTTATCTCGAAGGACGGCGAAGCAATGTGTGGAAGCGACATCGTTTTCTCCAAGCGGTGAAGCCTAATAAAGAGATTAGGCTCTGATACCAATTGAAAGGATCTTGATGTCGCCTAGAGGGGGGGGGGGGGGGGTGAGTAGGCGTTCCTGAAATTTATTTCAAAACTCATAGCGGAATTAGTACTACCAAAAACCGGACCCTCTGATTTTGCAAACCGGACACTCCGGTTTTTGTCAGGGAGACGGAATAAACTAAGCCCAAAGAAAATAAGCGGGAACTTTAAACATGCACCCTACCACAGAAACAACAAAGCTAGAGCAAGGTGATTTCACACAGAAATCACCAAGATAGAACACTGTACAAAACCGGATACTCCGGTTTTCAAAACCGAATAAATATTAATATTTATTTGATAGAGTCGTAGAGATCTTATTGTAGGGAGTGTCTCATTCTGTGATTTAGATTTTGCTAATATCTACTTCACCTTTTAAAGCCATAGTATCTTGATCCAACAATCCATATTTTTTATTCACTTGTACAAAAGAAATATTCTCTAAAAAAATAAAAATATTTCACCTAAAAACTAATTGTTCTAGCAAGCAGGTACATTTTCATTGTTCCAACACTATATTGCTATTATTTTAGCAGTATATTTTTATTGTTCTTATTAAAAAGCTGACTCGGACAAAAGCAAAAAATTAGTTAACTGTTAATGAGTAAATATGTTATTAGAGACTTTTACCTGTATATCATTAAAAAAGATGGACTTTACCTGTGTGTCACAAAAAGTTTCTTTGCACCTCTATACTATCCACAAAATTTTTTTTGATCCACAAGCCATTCCGTTCATTTTAGCTAGTAACGATGACTAACAGAGCTATCAAAAAGACTAAAATATCATCTATTTCTCTCAGTCTCTCGCTCTCCTCTTTCTTGGTGGAGAAGTAGCGCACGTCGGACGTCAACTCGGGGATGCGGCTGGGGAGAGACCCAGCTCAACGTGCGAGCTCTCGTCGGCGAAGAACCCAGGGCCGCAGTAGCGGGCCCGTATCAGCAGCCTTCTCCGACGGCTCGTCCATGTCGCCCTGTGCGGGGGGAGGAGTCAATGTGGTGGCCGTGCTATAGATGTCGAACAACGGCGAGATGGTGGCAGGGTATGCACCAGCGGGGTGCAAGAAATCAGAGAAATCGAATCCCGAGGCAGTGAGGAATCCATGAGATCCATATCACCGACAACGAGTTCCTCCACCCTAGGGCCGCTCGTGCCCGTCGCTCATGCTCGTCGCTCACACCCGCCCGTGCCCGCTTGCGCTCGTCACTCGCGTCCGCCCGCGCCCGCCATGCCGCGTCGCCCGCGCAGCTAGGTGCCCCATCGTGCGCCATGTTGTTTGCGCTGCACCGTCGCTTTCGTCGAATCCACCTCCCCCCGTAGAAACTACCACATCCGCTGAATCCGTCACGCCCCCGCCGGGATTGAGAGAGAGCAAAGTGAAGATTGAGAGGGAGTAGAGTGAGGGTATTTTGAATATTTCATATATCCGTTTCTCATATGTCAGAGTTTCCAAATGGTAGAAAATAGACGAAATAGCTTATGAATAAAAAAATTTACGTAAATGACATAAAAATGAGAAGAAACTTTTTTATGACACACTAATAAAATCAATCTTTTTTAATAACATACTATTATATCCCTGTGTAAACCGTAGCATCAAACACCTACCCCGACCAGTTCAGGCTACGGTTCATCCAACCTGCCGCCTCTAGGATAGAGAGGTCATACGGCCCGGCACTGCTACCCTTTTCTCGCCGAATCCGAAATGCAAACACACAGAAACCCCTAGGCGGCCACACCCTTCGTCTTTGCCCCCCACTCTTTCTTCCCCTCCGTCTCTCTCTCTCTTCCCGCAGCGGCGGTCGCCGGCAAAACCCTAGATCTCCCTCCCGCTTAAATCCTCGACGAAGGTAATGTTTCTGGCGCAGAGATTGGAGCTTTCACTCTAGATCTCTCACTGACCCTCTTTCCCCGCCTTTTCGATTGCTTTGTGGCATTTTATCCAAGCAATTTCGTGCTGATTAGTTGGTGCTGACTGTGGCACAGCGCGGCAGGATGGCGGAGCCGTCCAAGGTAATCCACATCCGGAACGTGGGGCACGAGATTGCGGAGGTGAGAAGTGGCTGGAAAAGGGGAAATCTTGATTCTTTTCCCGTTTGTTGTATTCTGGGATGGATTTTAAATTTGATTTGTCTGGTTTTGGGCGAAAGACTTAATCTTTATCGGTTATTCACGCACATGTTGTTGATATTGCAGTCCGATCTGCTTCAGCTGCTGCAGCCGTTTGGGGTGGTCTCCAAGATCGTCATGCTGCGTGCCAAGAACCAGGTGAGTTCTTCCTTCTTTCGTGCTCTTGGCATACTAACATAGATTGATTTTTTTGGGTGTTTGCTGAGCCCTGTTGTTTTGGTGGCGCAGGCTCTTCTGCAGATGGAAGACATGCATGCCTCCGTGAGCGCACTGCAATATTACAGCACTGTTCAACCTAGCGTAAGGTATAGCTATTACCCAGTGGCTAATGATTTATGGACGCTAAGGGCTCCAAAAAGTCAAAAACAGTGTTTTCGTATACATTATGCAATGTGAGCTGCTATGCAGTTATTAGTTATGACAGGCTTTCCTATATGCTAGGCAATGTAAACTGCTATGTAGTTATCACATGCTGGATACATAATGTTTGTTTCTTGAGATTTATAAATGATGTGAAAGACGATTTAGTCTTCCTGCTGTGATTAACGTCATTAAGCATAGGAATAGCTTTATCTTTACAATTTGGCTTTCATAACTGATTAATCTTTTCCTTGCATCACTGTTATTGCCATTTTAGGGGAAGGAATGTGTACATGCAGTTCTCATCCCACCAAGAGCTTACCACTGATCAGAGCTCTCATGGAAGAAATTCTGATCAGGTATGCCATGCTAAACAGCTAATTTTCGGTCTACTGTAGAATCAGTTTATTACATTTCTTGAAAATGAAATGATCCAAACCTGTCAGATATCATTATTTAGATTTTGGTTTACATATGACTACCTATTATTGCACCTCATAGTTTTTTTTTGACATTTGACTTGTACACATGGAAAAAAAAAAGAGAAATAAAAGGGCCATATATGTTATGTCCTTGTTTCATAGCCACCATTGGTAAACGTATGTTTTTATAAGTTACTAAACAATTTGTTTTTGCCTAGATTATCATCTTTCTTTGCTGGGCCTACTAAGTTGTCAATTGGCTCTGTAATTCTCTCCATTTGAAGCAACCTAAATAACCGTAAATTTGCACTTGCTATCAATGCTGTGATGAGGGCTAGAATGGATTTTTTTAAAAAAAAATTGGACATACAGTTGCAACATAGTGGATAATACTAAAAAACTGTGGACATGCTGCTAAATTACTACATTTGAATTGGTTAGAAGTATGATTAGCTTATTGTACATCTTCCTACCTCCTCTTTTGGATAGCTCAGTTAGATTGCATTTCTTATCTGCTCTCTTATTTTCCAGCGAGATATGCGCTTTCCTCCCTATTTATTCTTTTCTTTCTATCTCCTCTTTTCTGCCTTGGTGCTTGGCCTCAGGAGTCTGTACCCAACCGAATTCTCTTAGTTACTATCCACCACATGATCTATCCTATAACAGTGGAGGTTCTTCACCAAGTTTTCAAAGCTTATGGATTTGTGGAGAAGATTGTCACATTTCAAAAGGCAGCTGGTCAGATTTTCCTTCTCTCTCCCTGTTTCTTTCTCCACACACACGTACACCTGATATACATTTTCTGACTCACTTACAGATTGCATGTGAATAGTAAGGTGGATATGTGAATTGCTATAATTTTTTATATATTTTCTAATGTGGGTCCACTAGACTACACCCTATTTCAAGAAGCCTAAAATTAGTGTAATAACTAGCAACAAGCTATCATTCATCGCAATTAAATACAAATTATCTAATTCTTTCGTCATATATTGTTGAAAAGTTGTATGATGTTTGTACCAAATCAGTGTTTATGAACTTTGCCCCTGGGGGTATATTAATTGCCCCTTGTTAACTTTAAATTTTGCATGTTTATTCTGGCCCGATATAAGACAATGTTACCTGTAATAATACAAAAGGGAAGGCTATCTTTACACCTTGCTTGTTTTACTCAGGTTTTCAAGCCCTTATCCAGTATCAGTCACGCCAAGAAGCTGTGGAGGCATTTGGCTCCTTGCATGTAATGCTACATGGTTTCATTGATGTCCTTCAATCTGCATCTTTATCTGATATTACTTTTTACTTACAAAACAAAAATATTCCAGGGAAGGAACATATATGATGGTTGCTGCCAGCTAGACATTCAATACTCAAAGTATGAGCTGTGACATATCCAAACTGAAATTCATTTCCCCCCATTTTCTATCCCTTATATTTTCTTTTTTCTTTTTCTTGAATATCCAGTCTCAGTGAACTGCAAGTCCACTACAACAATGATCGGTCTAGGTAAGATTGACTATCAATTCTCATCTGTGCCAGTGGCATCGCATCATATCAGTTCCCTCTAGAGACTTGTACATCTGATGATGTTTGCTTACCCATGTGCATCAGTTATCAATTTTGTCTTTTCTGTGACTAATTTTATTTTCTTCAAAACAACAAATCACCTGCTTTGGAATTCATTTTTTCTTTCAGGGACTTCACTAATCCATCATTGCCTACAGAACAACGTCCTAGAAACTCTCAGGTCAGGTTATATTTTTCTTGATACCTTCTACCTAGACCATCTCGACGCTAAAGCTAAATAGTGTGGTTTTCTTGGAGCAGCAAGCTTATCCTGATCCAACTGGACTCTTTGCTTTCCAACAACCCGGAGGTGGTGCACTAAACTTTAATTATATATCATTGATATTTGCAAGAAAGCACCTGATGCTACCTTCTTTTTCCTTTTGCAGCTTCATATGCCCAGGTTGGTGTTTGAATGGTTTCTTCGGTGTAGTTTGAGTGGAAAATTCATTGGCTAAATATTTATGCTGTTTTGTGGCTTGTCCAATTGCTTTGAATACTAATGCAAATCATTTGCATTTGGTACAACCCAGATGGGAAGGGCTGCAATGATTGCTGCTGCATTTGGTGGGAGTTTACCTCATGGAGTGACTGGTACCAATGAAAGGTGCACACTCATAGTCAGTAATTTGAACACTGATGTAAGTCTTGAGCTGTTTTACCTCTTCAAGATTATCCGACTTCATCTTGTTATCGTCAAGATTCTTCTAGTTCAATCATTTGATTACATTTTGATCTAAATTTCTGTACCTTTCTTTTTTAAAGAGATGAAATAATAGTTTGTGCTGGTGGTTAGTAATGTTTCCCGTTCATCTAAGCTTAACTTTACTAGTTATCTTATATCTTTCAAGTATTACTGTAAGATTTAGGCCTTAAATTATTATCATAATGAATCAATGTTCTGTGCAGAAAATTGATGAGGACAAGCTTTTCAATCTATTTTCGTTGTATGGAAACATCGTACGAATCAAGATATTGCGTAACAAACCAGATCATGCCCTTGTTGAGATGGCTGATGGTTTGCAGGCTGAGCTAGCTGTGACTTATCTAAAGGTAAATTGTTAATAATTAGTATTTGTGTTCTCAATCACATTCTGATTTCTTGTTCACATGTTTATCTGGAGGGTGCATTCAAACACTTTTATTTGGGTGTCAAATTTTTGCAGGGGGCTATACTGTTTGGGAAGAAACTGGAAGTTAACTACTCTAAGTACCCTAACATTACTTCTGCCCCTGATGCCCATGACTACTTAAATTCTAGCCTTAACCGGTTTAACAGCAATGTTGTTAAGAACTACCGACATTGCTGTGCTCCAACCAAGATGATCCACATTTCTGCTCTTCCACAAGAGATCTCTGAGGATGCAATCCTCAACCATGTATCTGAACATGGTTCAGTTGTCAACACTAAGCTGTTCGAGGTGAATGGCAAGAGGCAGGCTCTCGTCTTGTTTGAGACCGAAGAGGAGGCAACAGAAGCCCTTGTATCAAAACACGCCAGCTCGCTCGAGGGGAATACGATCCGGATTTCCTTCTCCCAGATGCAGAGTATATAGCCACTCTTCCAAGGAAGCTCTTAAGCTACTCAACCCTTCCAAGCTTTATTCTGGAAGTATTGTGAACTTAAAATGTGAATCCTATGCGGCGTTCTCCTAGACTTGCTTTATCTATTCTGTACCAATCCTGACCTTGTTCTCTCTTAATTTCCTCGACACTGGGCCTTGAAATTGTCTCTTACTTTCCACGTTCAATTTTTCTTTCAACCTTTTTAGGTTTTTATTAAAGGACTTTTACCCCCTAAGATATTGTGCTGTTCGGAGTTACAAGCTCTGTTGGTTGTGAATTCTTCGTCTTGTCTCTGCTGATTTCGTTTTGACAATTAACATATGTTTGACCCAATGTGAAGCGTCAATAATAGTAAAAATGAATTACTGGTTGATTTAACTTTGAAACAAGATGTTCACCGTCACACAGACTTGCCAACACGTTGCTGGAAGTATTATTAGTACATCTGACATTGCTAATACAAACTGCAATTTTTCTCTCCATATATTATGGAAGGCATTGCATGATGCAAAGATGTCATATAAAACCGGTTATTAGGATATAAATCTTTGAATCTTTCTTTTCCTAAGTTGCAGTTTCTGGATCATGATATTTTCTTAAGTTTTCAAATCCTATAGCGCTTTCTGGATCACGATCTTTGAATCTTCTTTCTTGAGAGCCGCTTGAGCGACGGTACCCCACCGGCGGCCATGTCGGCGGCCTGGCAGATGAAGTAAAAGGACTCAAATTCCACCTATATAAATATTCTTCTCATATTTTGCAGATATTCAGTCTCTCATCATGACGGGGGAACATTTATCTTTTCACATTATTTGTATTACACTAGCAAAGTGTTCATGGGTTGCTTCGGATTTTAAAATATAAAACACTTTATAATTTAAATATAAATTATTTACATAATATAATTATTAGATATATACAATATTATTGATATCTTTTATATAAAAGATCATATTTGTATTCCTTATTGGTGCTTCTTAGTAACAATTTTTTCATCATTTTTTACCATATTTTGGAAGCTTTATCCGAAAGAAAAAATTAATTTACGCAGTTCAGAAATAGCACTGTATTGCAATGTGATTTTGAACTTATAAACTTGCTCTAATGGAAAACGTTAAAACATGAAACTTGTAGATCTCGTCGAGTCCTTTTCGAAAAGTATGTGAATCATATTATTTGGACTTACGAGTTAGGAGATATGGGTCCCGCATAGAGACCTGCGCAGATGAGTCTGAATCATAATAAATATTTTTACATCGCATATTTGAAAAACAAAACGGCGAGATATAAACTTTCATTGAATACCAAAGTTGTAGAACTTTTTGAGAGAAACAAGATAGAGCCCGAGTTTGCCTCATTTGAGTTCCGGAAGAGGGAGTTATGATTTTTGAAATTCGGTACTTAATATGAAAGTTACGAAACTGAATTGGATTCAATCTCTAACTTTGTGGATACGAAATGGACGACCGCATCTCAATTAATAGATTGTAGAGATTTGAAAAATATTAGCCACAAGTGTTCTCATTAAAATAGTATTTTATTTCTTTGCTTTTTCCTTACTTTTTTTCTCCGTTTTATTCTAGGCGGTTGCTTCTCTCTATTTTTCTTAATTTAACCTCAATTATTTTTTATCAATTATTCATCTATTTGTATTTTTTGATTTACCATTTGAAAAAAAATCTACACATACCAAGGTTTTCTTACAAAGATTCTCTACAAAGGTATATTTGAGCACGTGATTTCGACTTCACTCCCTCTCTCTCCTAATTAGTTTGGGTGGGCCCAACACTAATAGAATTTATTGTTATTCACTCCCATGGTGGTTTCTTCCATAGCATCAAGCCTATCCGAATACTTCAGCCGACTGCGAGATCACAAAAGCTAGATCGAGTTCCACCACCCACATTCGGTCTCGCTCTTTCCTAATCAAACACGAAATCGAGGTCTTCCGCGGCTTTGCCGATAGTTGTGCCTAACATGGTCGGTTTAACTCTTTGCCTCTATGATTTGTGAGGAAGTGGAGGCTCCCAAAATTTGATTAAATTTTAGTGTAGCATGGCAAGTCTGACTGAGTTGAAATTTTGTACGTGGAAGGTATGACCTAACAAACTCCAATGAGATTGATGATTTACAGTTATAGGAACACTTCTTCAGAGAAGAGGAAGAAGGATGGAACACTCGAGAGATTTTGGCTGACTAATTAATGGATGAGTCACTAAATGACAACAATTGTCTGTGAACCGTTTTACATTGTAGATCTTTGGTATCGTTTTCTTCGTACACCTAGCATGGTTTATACCTTTTGACATTTCAATTATCTCTCTGTTTTCAGATTTTCGACATTCTCACTCAGTGTTTACGTGGATATGATTTAACTAAATTTGCAAGTCTCGTAGTTATAAATTGACTCTAACACATTATGAAAACTAGACCAAAATAAGTAGATTACACTTATATGACACTATATTATCTTAATATTTATATATATATATAACAATTATTTGATAAGTAGGCCTTATTTATCTTCTTAATATGCTATGTACATATTTCAATAAGAAAGAAAATAATATTGGAGCAGGACAAATGAATTTCCATAACATTTGGACCCTTGTTGCTAGACCATGATTTCGAACACATACAAATTTAAAAGGCAATTTACAATACAAAATAGGGAAGACCAACAACAATCTATACCTAAGATCATATATTAATTCAAACATTATATAAACTACATATTCAATACTTCGTATATTGAAATAATAATTGAAAATAAAATATGTGAATAACTACGAATAACCGGCCGGTTATCCTAACCGGAAAACCGGTCCCAGCCGATCACGCTAACCGACCGTTAGCCAAGAAAAAACGGACCTTATACTGTAGCAGTTCGATTAAACCGGTTATCTCGGTTAACCGATCAGTTTTTCATCGAATCGAGCCGGCCGGTTAATCCGGTTATTCCAACCATGATCACTACTTGCGCTTCTCGTTCCTGACGCCGAACACCAGCATATCTGGCGTTGTAGCTCTCCCATCGTCTCAAGTCTCAATCTCAACGATGGGGTCGAAAGACGCGCTGTAGAGCGGGTACTTGTATGAGCGACGAGCTGGCGGGGCAGACCATGGCGCCGTGGAGCTCAGTGAGTCAGTTAGATGAAGCGCTTCTTGGCGAGCGCCGAGCAGTGTGGCATGTTGTTGCAGGTGACATGTCGAGGTAGGCGAGCGAGCGTGGTGGGGCGGCGACCAGCGCGGTCGGGCTGCCCAGGTATTGTATAGTACAGCGAGTCATCTCAATCACGCCTTATATGTAGCAGAAGGGAAGAACCGATGCGGTCGGAGTCATTGGCACCGCAGACGACCTTGACAAGGTTTTTGGCGAGCGCAGGGGGTGGGGTGCCGTTGTCGCACGTGTCCTTGAAGACGAGCCTGGTTGCAGCGAGCGCGATACGATAGGGCTGCCCGTGTATATGGCGAATAGCAATTGCAGTCGCCAGAGAATAACTCCCGGTCTGTCGTGCCAGACGGGGCGGGGGTGAGCGTCCAATGGCAAGAGTACCCTGAAATTTCCTACCAGTTATTATTTAATATCAGTCCCACATATTTTGAAATCTCTTATATACTAGCAAAATACCCGTATGTTGCTAGGGGTTTTAAAAAATAAAACACTCTTTAAAATTTAAACGTAAATTATTTACACAATATAATTGTTGACATTTCTTACATGAAAGATTATATTTGTATTACTATTGGTATTTTTTAGTATACCATTTTATATGTCATAAGTAACAATTTTTCTATCATTTTTCACCGTGTTTTTATCATAAATATTTTTTACCTCTAATGTTAATGATTTCCACATATAGTGTTGTTTGAGTGCTATGTTACAAAATTAAGTAAAATAATATTAAAAATACTCAAATATGAGTAGTACCGATATGAAACCCAATTCACCATGTAAAGAGAAGAATAAAAATAAAATTATATTGTAATGTAATTTTGGACTTGTAAACATGCTCTAATGAGAAAAGTTAAAACATGAAAGTTATAGATCTCGTCGAGACCTTTTTGGAACATATGTGAATCATATTATTTGGACTTCGGAGATAGGAGATATGGGCCCTATATAGAGAACTACACAGAGGGGTCTGAATCAGAACAAATATTTTTGTATCGTAAAGTTAGAACCCAAAACGGCAGCATCTTGACTTCCATTGAATATCAAATTTGTAGAACTTTTTGAGAACTACGGATAGAGTCCGAGTTTGCCGCATTTGATCTCCGGACGAGGGATTTATAATTTTTTAAATTTGGTGCTTGATATGGAAGGTACGAAATCGATTTAGATTCAATCTCTAACTTTGTGGGTTTTTATTTAGACCAACACTAAAACACGGGGCAGACGGACTCAACTAAATTAATAAGGTGTATAGATTCATACCAATTTCAGTGCATTGAAATATGGGTTCAGAACAATTCCAAGGTTTCCAGAAGCAATTGGGAAGGCATTAGTACAGAATAATTTCGTAACAAGTTGTGCATCTCAGAAACTAACTGTTGTGGAACCAAGGGAATCAACACAAGGGCAGAAGACTTCACCCATTCACCGTATTAATTGTAATGTAATTTATTAGCCTACGAATCATACATAAAAGGGAGAACATCAGCATTGAGGCACGGGAAAGGTGGATGAAACGAAATCAGGAGCTAATGGATCGAGTGGACAGGATATTCTTTTTAACCTTTTGATCTCAGCGATGACCTTTGTCATGCTCCTTCTTCAGCTGTCCGGTTCCTTGGCCTTCTACGACTCGCTCCCGACGTCCGCTACACAATACATAAGCGCTTCTCCAGTTGAGGTCCAATATATCAACCGCAGTGGAGGAAGCTTCTCAAGAGCGGCGGCTGCGAAAGCGAGTTATGATGCCACTGCACCAAACAGCGCACGAGCCCACCATGTCCATCCACTAGCTCTACTGATGCTGAAGAGGTCTCCAAATGTAGTGACTTAGGGCTGGAAAATATGAAGTTTATAAATTTGGAAACCTAGTTTAGGAAATTGTTCGATGTTGGTTTTTACTAATGGCACCTGAAATTTTGGTTAAGGAACTTGGTTTAGATAATGGTTGTAGATGCTCTAATCCACCAATCATGTATTGATATCCTATGCTTCCCTTTAGGTTTTTAGATAATTCATCATTAAAAATGTACTCTTTCAATACATGTCTATAGCTATGAAGCTTATAGATAAAAAGTGGATACATGAGATTCCTATTTGTTTTAACAATCATAACAAATAGTTGAGCAATCTTCCACTTTTATAAACTATCCATCTCTTTGCGCAAGGCCAATAAAGTGATCAAGTTGAAATGTTAGATGCATCAAAAGTACAAAACTGTCCTAGAGAAGTCCATAAAACCGATCAATAATTGTTCAAAATCAACTAACTGATTAATCATCAATAGAAATTAGAAAACTGTAAATTAGCAAACACTAAACAACTTAAGTCCTCGCTCCTGATCTTGGTACCTACTTCTGCATGTGTTTCCTCCCCTACTTTTCTTCAGAGTACTCCCTTCGGATTTAAATTGTTGACACAATTGAGTTTTTTAGTTACATTTGATTATTCGTTTTATTTTAAAAAATTAAAAATCAAATATATTGTTATGATTTATTTTATCATTAAAGAAAGTTCTAACCTACTTTATAACTTTTTATATTTAAATAATATTTTGAATAAGATGAATGATCAAACATAGCTCAAAAATCAACTGTGTATCAACAATTAAAATCCAGAGAGAGTATATCAAAAGACTTTGATTTGTATTTATTACTAATATCTATATGCATCATGGCTTCATAATTGCTGTTCCTATGCGCTGAACGCCGGATAGTTGAGGATAAGCGTCGAGTGCTGGCACAGCCCACGTCGGGCCGATGGCTGAGTGCACGTGTACCAGTGATGGATCTAGGATTTCAATTATGGAGGTACAAATTTAAGCATACAATCCACCAAAATTCAAATACGTGTAAGAATAAAATGTGAACATCATTTTCTGTCTTTATTCTGCTCCCCGCTTGACATTTAGGCCTAAAACATTTGTATTTGACAAGGTTTTTTTAGTATATAGAAGGTTATATAGTATATATATATCATATTATTGCAGAATTTTTTGGGGGACAGTGTACCCCATACATCCTCCTAGATCGAGTACACATCATCTGCAGTTGTGCATTAACATTAACAGTGGCTGACATGTGTTATACTTAACGTGTACGATGATCTTGATGTGCATTCTGCAACGAAAAATAATGGCGGAGCACAGGGAGCCTGTGGCTCTGCACGGGACGACCTTGTCGCGGTACTTGGTGAGCAAGGGTGGCATTGTCGCAGCTTGCACACGCGTCGAAGTAGACTAGCCCGGAGGCCACCCTTGCTCGGGGTGCCATGCCCGAACGCGGTGCCTGTCGCGTAGCCGAAGAACACGTACGTATGCGCCCGGCACGGGAGAGCCCACGTCCGTGGACGAGTTGTGCGTGCCGTGTCCGTCGGTGTCACGCGGGGAGTCGACGGGTGATGATCGCGCTGTCGTTGGTGTTGGCCAAGCAGATTCTAAGTTGAACACATCCACGCTCGCCGACGAGCTTCGGGTTGCACACCTTGGTGGTCACGGTCGAGCTCAACATGTGGGGTGGGCGACTACGTCGTCAGTGAAAAAGCACACAAGGGCGACCAAAAGTTTTCAAGATGAAACCACTAAATAGAAGATGCATCACTAGCTAGAGAGAACAACATCCTGGTGCTCATCTCAGGTATTTTGATATCCTACTATACATATAGACAAAAGTAATGTCAACTGTTCTTTCTGCAGCAAACTCAGCCGCTTCTAGTAATGCATTCTTCTTCATGTCTACAGCAATCACCCAAGCCTTGGGATCCATCCGATTCTTCTTGACCATGAAGTAAACAATACCATCACCATCATGGATTCGGAGTGTAGGTTGACGCACATCAATTCCACAGAATGAAGGCATCTGCTTGCCTTCATGGTCCAGCGCCTCAGGCAGTTGCTTAATATGTGGGTTGTTGTCAACCGGGATAACAGATGATTCAAGGGTGCAGTCCTCAATCCAACCATCCTCTAAACAAATTGCAGAAACTAGCATTTTCCATGTCCTGGTCACCCAACCATCTTTGGCATCGGAACCACTGAAACCTTGGTCAGGTTTCCACTGAACCTGCATCTCGACATACGTGATCATGCTGCGGCCTTCTTCGTCCTTCACGACAGCAATGTCCCGACTAAGGCGTGCATCTCCCTTACAGATTGAGTGAGGCAGGAGCCGTGGAGGCAGCGGTACGTAGTGAAGCTGCTGGGGGATGGACTTCCCTTCACCTTTGAGCACATCACAGAAGAGGATACCACGCCAGAGGTCAACAAATCCCATGGTACAGCATTTCCTCCTATTCCGATCACCTTGCTGTTGATATGGAGAAAGTTATCACAGTCGCAAAGGTTATCACAGTCGCAATGTTGGACCAGCTGTTGATCGTTCAGTGAGATGTTGTCGGTACTCCAATGAGTTGGGACCTTGGAGCTGTAGCGACAGAGGACAAACTGACTGGGTTTCATACTGGGTGCCTCACAGAGCCCGGCAACAACATAGAAATCATCATCCGTGGTGTCTCTGTGGGGGCGCAGGAAGAACCTGCTTTGGTCGTCGTACTGCTGTTTGTGGTTGGTGCCGCAGCGCAGGATACCAACATGGGTTGACTCGAATCCATAGGGAGCAGGGGGCCGCGGGAGCCGCTTCAGTGACGGCCCCCTGCCGACGGCACTGTCGGCAGCCTGATAGATGTAGTAGTCCATATGATGGACTGCGTTCTGTTTAGAGCTGACGATAATGCTAAGGAGCACGAGATCCTCCTCCATAGCGAGGATCTTGGGCTCCAGGGGGAACTCGGTGTGCTCCAGCCCAGGACAGAAGACGCAGATGTAGGAGACGCGCGGCGGGCGGGCAGAGGCAGAAGGTAACCTGGATACGCTTGTTGTCGAAGGTAGTGGAGAAGGCAGTGGTGGCGTTTTCGCAGTCGGCGACGTAGGCGAGCTTGTCGAGGAGCACCCAGGGGATTTCAGCATCGTCGTCGTCCGGAGAGAGGACAGGTGGGTGCAAGGTGGCGTCTTGCAACCTAAGCAAGGACCACCCCATGGTCGCCATCGATCGTTCTCTTCTTTCTTTCTATCGATAGCTTGTGTTTGGATGGATCTAGTACAAGTATATATGTAGCGGCAGGGGGGGATCGGAGGGGAAGCCGAAACCGATGGGGATTGGAAGGAGAAGGTGAGGCGGACTCAGTCGGCGGCAGCGGTTGAGATTAGGACTCGAACTAGGGGCAGTGTAGGCAGAGATACCAGCTCGCTAACTGGAGTAATATTTCCTTTTTCTTTTTCCCGAGGTCACATTACTTTCACGAATGGACCTACGTGCCGTCTGGCCTAAGTGTCAGTGAGTGCCAATGCTATAGCAGTACTGCAGAGGATCCTCTGAAGTTATCCGTGCAGTTGTACCTTCGTTCACCGGCCACACGAAATCGCACGGTCCAAATTTCTCTTTGCCGCTCTTCCTCGGTGGGTGAAGCACGCAACTCAAACTTCCACCAGCGGCCGCCATGGATTTTGCTCGAGGCTTCCATTCACTACCGTGAAGCACTTATATGCTCCTTTCTTCAAGGACCATCGTGCAATGGCTCCTGGTGGCGTACAAACCTTTCTGTAAAATCGAACGATCTGCTTTCATGGTGGCGACCTTGTCAAGGAGTATCAGGGGACATCGATTTAGCTTGTGTTTGGATGGGCGAGCTTGTCAAGGAGCTTTCTAGTATCGATTTATTACCTTGTGTTTTTGTTAAAGGCCAGGCGCCCACTAACGTTTTCTATTTAGTCCTTAAATTTTCTTTTTTTCTAACTTCTAAAATTTAGAGTTGAATTCACGGAAACCCGTGCATTTATACCGTTCACGCAAAATTCCACAGTCCAATTTTCTCTTTGCCCTTCTTCGTCTGTCGGTAACTCAAATGTCCTCTAGCGACCGCTATGGATTTGCTGAAGTCTTCTATCATCACCATGAAGCGCAGCTTTGAGGACCGTCGTGCAAGCATAGTGTCCCCAACGAAAGAGTGGTTTTGGTGCAAGCAGACCTGGATTTCCTTTCTGCCCCACGTCGTGGTCAAGGCGGTGGTGGCGTTGCCACGTTGGTGTAGTCGCTAGTCAGTGACTTAGGTGCACTGGTCGAGAAGCACGTCCACGGGATTTCAGCATCGTCGTCATCCGAATTAGCTTGTGTTTCAATGGCTCTATTTCTTCTCTATAATCTTTATCTCTACAACCTATTAATTGAGGTGATCGTAGGTAGCATGGAGTCCTTAGAGCATGCCTTATGGATGCGCCGGCTGCGGGCGAAATAAAATGTCAGCTCAGAGAGCTATGATGGTGGGGCCATGAACATTTAATTCTCTATGTGGTCCAGGGATAAGGGAGAGCCAATAAAAGACGGTACCAGCTGCATGAGGATGTATGCGCCCGCTTCCGTTGGCGCTTGGCGAGTCGCCCGTTCTCTTCTCTCTCCTATTCTATCTCTCTTCCACGTTGGATTGTGCTGATGTGTCTTGCATTTCGCCCGCTTGAGTTAGCCCCATTATACTTGCTCTTATGTCGTCCTCCGATTAGGCTTCTAGATATGGTTTGAGTCCGATCAGGATTATTTGAAGTTTGTGGAGTCGAATCTGGTTTTGATAAAGGAGAACGTTTGAGGAGGCTGAAGGGAGTCCATTTTACTTGTATATGAGCCTGGTGCACTTTAGATTTGCTGAATTGGACCTTGAGTATTTTGTTATGGCAGACTGGAGCCGACAATAACGAGAGGAAGAAAAAGACACTGTTCGTCTAGGATAAACGAGCCAATTGGGCCGACTATTCAGACGATGCACTGGGTTGATCCAAAGAAGAGAGTGAAGCTGGGTTGCGTGTCGAAGAGAAGAGGAAATATGCCACATCGCTGAAGCCTTGAAGAAACAAGTTATGCGCCGCCGAGATGAGCGACGTAGTGTTGTTGGCTTGTTGCTATTGCGGTTTCGGTCCCCGCTGTCCCAAGTACGTGGCAACATCCGTAGGTGTGACATTCGCGTGGAGGTCGCACACCCAATGACGCCCAATCTCGAGTAGGATGGCTGCGTTGCGCTCAAGGACAACATCGCCCTCACCAAGGCCCGTTGCCTGGGCGACTCCTTCGCCGGCAAAGAGGGGATCGATGCTACCTTGGAGAGGTACACGACAGTGAGGAGGTGGCATTGAATCCAGCTGATTACAACAGCGTATGTACGTCGTCTGCTTCATCCTCCATCAGTGCTTCGACAACAACAGTGTCTAGCGCCTGCTCATTTGTGATACAAGGCATATATAGCAACGATCTGCAAGAATTTGATGTATCGCATTAGCATGTTTGACAACATTATTCTGTTTTTTGTATTTGAGGATCACGAGGGCAAGGTCTGCGTATCAGAAAAGAGGGCAGGGCCTTGGAACCTGATTGGTGGTTGTCTGGTTGAAGTATTGCTGCAATGTGTCTATTCCTCCACGACGACATGCGTTGTCATCATCGCATCTATCATGGTTCAGCAGCGAGGCTAAGACTGAGATGAGGCAATGCAGCACCATGCATATATGCCAATTCCAATACAGGGATCCGTCTTCCATCGTTTTGATTATCTTGCCTGTGTATGAGTGATTGTTGATATTTTTTGTTGTTGTGCAAGTTTGCGGATCGGGCGGTCATTTAGTATGTTAGGTACAGTGGACAAGCTATGTTGGAAGTGCTATCTGAGGCTCCTAGCTATGTCGATGGGTGATCAGCCAGGTAATCAAGCTCTAGTAGTCCGGTATGCCCTTAATGTTTTCTCTGTCAGAAGTTAGCATTAGGATTTTGATGTTGTCGAATAATGTGTCGCCCAAAAGATTAACAAGAGCTTCGGAAGTTCTGTGTGATCGAGATAACCAAACATTAGTTTATTCATGGCTACATCAATGCCACATGTTGTGGTTACAAAACCTAACATACATATTGTGGGCGATGTTAACTCGAAGGATTGACAAAGCTAGAGGAAGGATACAACTAGCCAAGAAGAGAAGGAGCCGGCATCAATCAATCAGCCCTCCTCATGATCTCTAGCGTCTTGTATTTATAGAAAGAGGAGAAGAGGAGAATCTCTCTTCTACCCTCGATGTGTTACAAATCACCATTTTACCCTTGGTGGGGGTATAAGTACACAAATGCACTTAGGCTTACAATTGGACCAAAACACTACATGGGCCAAACATGAGGTAACTGAGTCCATGAGGAGAAATAATGGGTTCCTTGAACCCTAGCTCCAATAGTCCTCACTCATCTGTAGACTCTCGGAGGCACGAGGGGCTACTGATGAAATAATGCCCCTAGCTCCTCATGGCTCAAAGAACCAATTTATGAACTATCAAATTACATGTCTTATTACAAATTCTACTATAATATTACATGAAGAAAGAAGTACATAGCGACATTCATGAGGTTCTTTTGCCTAGCCCTTGAGACTTGAAACTGGCCGAAGGTGAGAGCCTCTCTTCGGGAGTTAAAGTTAAGCCAAAGACATCCTTGTTTTGGAACCCGGAGTCGTGCTGAAGGCGAGAATCTTTCTTGGTAATGATAGCTAGGTAGAAAATGTGGCCGATGTCTTTATTATTTTGGACCCAACCTAAAAGTTGAATTTTTGACAGAAATGGTTTCTGGAACATGCATATACTTTTGTTAGCTGCTATGAGTCCGAAGGAGAGGTAAGTAATTTCACTTTCTCACATACAACAGTCAAATATAATATGCAAATATTTATATGTACTCCTCCTTTCTTTTGACTGTCGTTGGGGGAAAGTGAAAAAACCACTAAGTTGTATCGCAAGACCGGGGGGTTAGCCCCCTCCCTGGTATGGATGGATTTACTGTTGCATCTAAGGGCCGTGGGCTTACATCCCTCCCCAGCATGGGTGGACGAATTATTGCATCAAGACCGAGGGCTTACAACCCTCCCTAGCATGGATGGATGAATTGTTGCATCAAGGCCGAGGGCTTACACCCCTCTCTAGCATGGATGGACGAATTGTTGCATCAAGGTCGAGGGTTTACACCCCTCCCTAGCACCGCATGTTGTCTACAAGCTTCAAGTATCACCCTTCGAGATTTTATTAAACAACAACATCAAATAGAAGAAATGCCATAAAAACTCATGCACTTGCCCTAACTCACAATTTTTTAGAAGTCGTGGCCTTCGGACTACATGTAGAAGCTTATGCCTTCGGGTAACACGCACTCACTCTAGTGCCCTTGGGATTTCTATATAAGTTATGGCTTCGGGTACCATGTATCATATCATGTGCCCTCGGGCTCTTTAATAATTATGAGGGCAAAATAATTTATGTCATATAAAACATACGTGCTGAGCGCCTCGTCAGGCCTCGGCATGCTTTGAACCGTAGTTGTTCGGCATCGGGAGGTGTTGTCCTCGGCTTTTCGGGCATGACCTTCCGGAGCATCAGGCCGTAGTTGCCCAGCATCGGGTAGTGTCGTGCCCGGCATTCCGGGCATGTCCTTCCGGAGCATCAGGCCATAGTTGCCCGGCATCAGACCATAGTTGTCTGGACTCAGGCCGTAGTTGCCTTTGCAAGAAAAGTAAAGGACGCGTCCCTTTGGACCCTCAGGCCGTAGTTGCCCGGCATTCAAGTTCAAAGAAGATAACCAATATTTTCACCATGCATTTGTATGCACGATGCAGGCTCATGTGATATGAATGTTTGTGCATGCTCATGATGCACATGTATAATATAAGGTCTATGAAAGGAGTCATAGTGTGTGGCACTTAACCACATCTCTTGGCTTCATATTCCTGCACAACATATGCCATCAATTGCATATAAATGCTATGCAAGAAAAATATTCAGATGTATAGAGGCCTGCACATAATAGGATAGTTAGCACATGGCACAATATTACACCAAAAATGCAATAGTTTAGTTTGTGGTGCATGTTCTCAATGGTACCCTTTGGTTGCATCTGCAATTACAGCACAAACTACAGACAAGCTAGTATAGTTAGGTCCAAAGGAAAATGTCATACATAATGATTGACAAAGCTTATTCGCTAATAGGCAGGATAAAAGGAAGGAGTCAATGTACAGTTATCCTTCGACTAGAATGTAATTTCCCTTCTCTAGTGCCGGGCTTATCGCATTAGCATTGCGCCGAAACTCAATAGAAACAAGCTTCAAATGACAAGTTTCGGCACTGCACTCAAAGTATCTCGTCATTGTCTAGAGCTGCGATCGTAGCGGACGGTGGCGTATTGGCATTATGCCGACGGGCTAACAATTTTCGGTGTTCCGACCATGGCCGAAGGGGACTCTATCACAACAACAACCCGTGTGTGTTTGGCAAGGACGGTGCAACACTAAAAATCTTATCACTGCTTGAAACTACAGCCTCAACGATACAGCCGGTACGGTGGTGATAACATATGGAGCACGTGTTAGGCTTTGGGTACAACAACTTTCAGCACGATGACACTCCGAAATATATCTTATTCATGCATGTATTCTACATAACAAGAGCTCATAGATTTTACGCAATAGTTGCCCTTCGATCGTGGGGCCTTCGGGCAAGACTAGGCAAGCACCTTAACACTTAGAAGTTATCAACTTTGTCATTCCTCCGATTGAGGCCCTCAGGCTTAACGTGATCGTAGTCCCTTCGGTGTTGGACCTCGTTGTGAGTGGTGGCTTGACCGGGTTGCAAACTCGTAGGCATCTATTGTTGTGACGGCAAGGTGCCGGAGCAATTTTTATTAGCCCTCCCTAGCCCGGGCCTTCGGCAAAGTGCCACGTATGGCACTAGTGTCCTGTATGTGGTTCACTAGCGCTCTCGGCTAAGCAATCCCTCGTTGCCTTCGGAGCAATTTTTTTTTGACTTCGGGCTCCCGAAGGTACCCCTGGTTAACATACATGCCAGATGTCGATTATACGTATGTGAATAACGTGTGACCACAGAAGCTCAATGGCGCTACTAACCACTGAATTCCATCTGGATCCACCCCCCGGGAACATGCGTGACATGCGTCGCCTGTGATATGGTTTGGAAAACATTTTATCTTGGATGGCCGAAGGTCCCTCCGGCTGACAGAGACTCAGCTGTGTTTTGAATCCTTGCTATCACATACCTTATTTTATTTTTGCTCTATTTTCTTGGTTATTATTAATAGTGTGCCGAGGACCCCGGAACAATGACCGAGTGTTTTCTATATAATTTTTTAGCGGCAACGCGCATCAACACCGGAACCTTTGGTAGTGCAGCGTTTAGCTGCACCAAGTGGACTTTCGTTAGAACTAGCTGTGCATGTACACAAGGGCGGGGAGCCTCGGTGGCCTCTGCTGAAGAGGTGCTCGACTGATCAGTGCCTCCGGACACTGGCAAACCTCTACTAAACTATAGTGCCCGCGCACAACCCGAAGGCTAGTTTTCATTCGGACCAGCTCTCATATTGCCGCAAGATGGCTTCGGGAGCATCACTTAGCCGAAGCTTGCCACTATAAGTAGTTCTAAAAACTAGGATAATTTAATCGGCCACGCCTAGGGACCGCATCGACAAATACTAGCTTCGAAGACAGTAGGCTACGAGGCATGTCCACCGTTATAGTGCTTCCGGACATTGGCTCTCAGCTGAGAGCTAACTCCAAATATGGAAGACAACAATAATTTGTAAGTCTCCATATTACTCATCGATGTGAATTGTTATAACGAGTTTTGGTGGCTCAAACTTACAGCAGTGTGCCTCTCGGCTGCCATTAGCGGGGTGGGATCATGCAATATAACCATCATTGGCGTGACTCATGGGCCTCGGTGCCGCTTGACCCTTTGGAATGGCTCTGGCTCAGGGGCCTCGGTATTGGTCTGCCGGTAGCACCCTTTGGGGCAAAGCACCAAATGCTTTCGTTCAGCCCTTTCTTGTTATATTATTATTGTTAGGCTACGTGCCATCTTGCCGGTGCATCGGGTTTCAAGACAACGACAACTTGGGGCCTTCGGACCAGACAACTACCGGATGCCTGGATGCTACTGGTAATTCGGTCGGGTGTCCCTCGGGTCCAGACATCCTCTTCGGCTAGCTAGTTGGAGCAATCTAGCACATGTTTAGCATTGGCATTTGAGGATGACTAGTAAAGTAAGTAACAGGCTCAATAGCTAGACTGAAGCATTGGTCACATATCTCATGTGTCGTGATTTTATACTGTGATCCACACACATGTCTATATGTTATATATAGAACAAAAGCTTAGCGGCATGCATGCCCTCCTCTAGATCGCCGTTTAATAGCGTGCTAACAATACTGTAATGACGTTGAGCAGAGCCCTATGGAAGGGCCATGGCACCCTCGGTGTGCCTCCCTTGCGCGTGCTTTTGGCAAATCAGCTAAAACTATCCTTCGGGGTTTCTCATCCAGCCAAAGTGCTTTAAAATAATTTCCAATCTCAGATTTTGGAGTGAGCTCTGAAACGTACTCCTAAGCATACAAAACATGATCAGGGAGTCCCTTCGTGCTACGCACGTGCGCACACGACCATCGCTTGTTCTAGGTTTTTTAACACAGACCTATGTACCTCTCGACGACTGGGCTAAGGTAGCTTTTAGTACATGACTGTCTTCCTTCGGGAAATAAGTTGCAGTATATATGTGGTGCAACTACGGCATTGGTGCCGATAACTTATAGCCTCCGGTGACTCGTTTGAAGCTACCCGCCTCTACGCCTTCGGCAACATACGGTACAAGGCGGCCTCCGGATGACAATTGCCGAGGGCTGTGTCAACAAGCCCAGGCGACCAGTCTTAGGCAGTAGTGACTCTACGGGGTAAAAATTTAAAAGTCATGAAGGCCATGCGAAGCCGAAGGCTTGCTCACTTCCAGAACTAAATCACGCGTATTCTCAGAACTTTATCAAGTTTATCGAAGCAAGAGAAGCAACCTAAGTGTCTCTCGTAACATGCATGGTGGAGCTTAGCAAAACCATATCCACATGCCTAAGCAACAATGCGCTTGTGTGCATTGGGATTGCATAATTTGATGTTATCGTTGTTTCGGGGTATCCCTATTTAACCTTTGGAGTGGCCTGCGGGTTTTGGTGCCACTAGACCCTTCGGAGTGCTCATGGGCCTCGGGATCAGTCCGCCAGGGGCAACCTTTTGGCAAGGACGATTTTCGAGAGTTCTTGTCTGGCCAATTTTTGCTGCTAGGTTGAGCGTCGGCTTTCCCGTATGCTTTGAGAAGGCAGCTTTGCCGATTTGGTATATTGGTGGTTTTTCCTTAGTATTGTGCTTCGGGTACACACTCGTCGGCTATACACGCAGTCACGGTGTTCGTAGATCATGAGCTTTAGTGACGTTATGACTACATCATGGTAACGTCACCACATAAGTTATAGCTTGATGTTAATTAAAAGCTTTCGACTATATTCCCTCGGCTGCAAGTTTCTAGCGCTAGCCTTTCAGGATAGCTCGCACGCCTTTTGGGGTCCGTGAGAACTTTCTCCATTTTTCAAGTGATTATTATTATTATGATTATTCTTTTTAATCAGATCTCGGTGGATGGCCGAAGGCAATTCGGTTTGACATGAACTCGATGGTGTTTCAGGTCATCGCTATTGCATATACCGGCAAGTTCTGGGCAACTACTCTCGAGGAGCAAGTCCGGTGGTGTTTTTGTTGCGTGCCGCTCATCAACGGCTTGCGCGAGAGCCTCGGCGTTCCGTACAACTACCATGACTAAACATACTAGAACATGCTATAAAATAAATGAAGAAAGAAGCAAGTCTAGGCTGCTAAGTCGAAATGTTGACGTGAAGAGAAAGAAAAAACTTGCAAAGTTCAGAAGGCATAGATGGATATCACCTTTGAGGCAGAGTTGTGCAGATTCTTTCTGAAGGGCGAGAGGGCCCCTTAAAGGTTGATGCCACAGGGCGAGTCCGAAGGACCTCGAGACAATTGATGTCGAAGGGCGTGTCCGGAGGGCCCCCGATAGGTTGATACTGAAGGATGAGCCCGAAGGGCTTTCTGAAGGCTCATGCCGAAGGACCCTCAGAAGGTTGATGTCGAATAATGAGTCCTAAGGTTTTCTTTTGCATATCCCGAAGGACCAACAAGAAGCACGCCCGAAGGCACATCTCGAAGGACGACCAAGAAACCAGCCCGAAGGCACATCCCGAAAGACCAATCAAAAAACGAGCCCGAAGGCACATCCTGAAGGATGAACAAGAAACCAGCCCGAAGGCACATCCCGAAGGGCAACTTGTGCCGAAGGACCCCCGGAGGGAAGATCCTGAAGGGCTACTTGGAAACGAGCTCAAAGGTAGATTCCAAAGGGCAACTTAAAACGAGCCCGAAGGCTGATTTCGAAGGGCAACTTGTGTCGAAAGACCCCCAGAGGGAAGATCCCGAAGGACAACTTATAAATGTGCCCGAAGGCAAATTCCGAAGGAAGACATATAAGCGTGCCTAAAGGAAAATTCTGAAAAAGACTTATCAATGAGCCTAAAGGCTGATTCCGAAGGAAGACTTATAAACGAGCCCGAAGGCTGATCTGAAGGGCTTCCAAAAAAGGTGCCCGAGGGCAAATACCGAAAGGCATTCAAAAAAATTGCTCGAAGGGCCTTCAAAAAAGGTGCTCGAAGGGCTGCCCGAAGGGCCTCCAAAAAAGGTGCCCGAGGACAGATACCGAACGGCCTTCGAAAAAATTGCCCGAAGGGCCTTCGAAAAAGGTGCCCGAAGGGCTGATACCGAAGGGCCACTTAAGCCAAAGGATCCCGGACTTTTGTTCAAAAAATTCAACTTCTGCCCACGAGACTTTTTGTATCACTCCCCACGGACAGCGCTAGCTGTTGTGGTTATAAAACCTAACATACATATTGTGGGCGATGTCAACCCGAAGAATTGATGAAGCTAGAGGAAGGATACAACTAGCCAAGAAGAGAAGGAGCCGGCATCAATCAATCAGCCCCCCTCATGACCTCTAGGGTCTTGTATTTATAGAAAGGGGAGAAGAGAGGAATCCCTCTTCTACCCTCGATGTGTTATAAATCACTATTTTACCCTTGGTGAGGGTATAAGTACACAAATACCCTTAGGCTTATAATTAGATCAAAAGACTACATGGGTCAAACATGAGGTAACTGAGCCTATGAGGAGAAACAATGGGTTCCTTGAACCCTAGCTCCAACACTACATAAGAAGATAGAGCCAATACAGAAGATTATTGGGGGAAAACAACATCATTGCTAGATAAAGGTTTTGGTGAATCATATAAGAACTAAAATATCATTGCATTAGATAGCAGCCAGCAATGTAAATAAACAAATGGAGGTCAGCTGGCGGGAATGCACATATCTGTGTAACATGCTTGCTAATAAGTTGACTAAATGTTAGAAAAATTGTTGAGCCTGTTGTTTCATTTCTGAAAAAATTATTGGTTTTCACACTCTTATGGTGCAAGTATAACAAAATCTGCCCCAGTATGTGCTATTTGAAGTTACATTTGGAGAAGCTATTAGGTGGAAAGGACTGCAGCAACAACCAGCAAGGTAATGTTGAATTCATTTCTCCCTGCATGCATAAGATAACCTCAACAAGAACATACTCTCTACTTTCCCTAAAAAAACATACTCTCTACTTTTTAATATATAGCATTTTGTAGTAGTATACAAATATTTATTGTGAAAGTGCATTGCCTGGGTTATGTTGAACGTAATTCATCCATTCAACTATTTTGATTCACCTGTTGCAACGCACGGGCAAATTGCTAGTAACTTATTAAGAGAGGTGAGATCGTCTAGACCAGAATTTTCGTGTCCACGAGTCCGTACGCGTATATGAATCTTAATCGTGTTTTGCCACCACCGTAACATGATCAGATTTGGATTTTGGTTCTGCTGTATGTCTGGAACTCGTTGTTTGATGGGCTGTTATGCCATGAGTACGCCCCCTTCCCTCCACGACCACACAAACTCATCGGATCACCGCGACTGCCCTGTTGTTGGAGCATCAATTGCTTATTAGTGAATGAGGGCTATGGGCCTAGCTATAGCATGAGGAGATCGAAGATGCATGTGCATGGCAATGGCTCCCGTGGCATCAGTACATTATTTGCTCCAAAGACGTGATCCAGTTTTGATTTATCCCCGATCTAGATATAGACACCCAATTTATTAGACGTTGTTTTCTCCACATCTCTTTGCAAATCCGACACACCCATGACCCATCAGAATCTTCAATGCCCTAGGCTCTAGCTCACTAGATCCCTTGTTTCAGCTTGCCATAGAATTTATATAGTGTGAATGATAATGGTGGTACTATAGGTAAAGTATTTCCTTCTTTTTCAATATGAGCGTCAACACTCAGCAACAGCTATATATGTGTCTTTCTAAAATATATACTATTACAAACATGTATTGATCATGAGGTGACTTAGTAGCTATATAAATACACGTATCGAGAATGACCATGCGATGCAAGAAAGAGTGTATGTTAAGTGAATGTTCCCCAGCTTAATTCTGGCTAGCTCTCTTTGTTAGTTTTTGCTTCCTCAATATACTATGTCTAAATTTTGTGACATTTCTTTTAAAAACAATTAGTATTTAAATAGCCCTAGTATATTTACATGTCTTTTCTTAAAAATAAAGGTTAGTGTGTAACCCGTCACCCTCTAAGGACAACCTTGTTTATGATTTGTTGTTGTTTTATAGAAACCCGTAGCAATGTACGAGCTCTTTGCTAGTTACAGTATATAGGACAGGCGAGGGTGAAACATATACGTGTTCGAAAAGAGGAAGGTCTTTTTGTTTCCAGCTGATTGAATTAGACCCAAAAACTATTATAGACCACAAATAATTGATTCAGTTGTTTTCATTCCAGATCTCGAAAGTTAGAAAATTAATCCGAACCATAAACTACACAAAACAATTAAAATAGGTCCTATTTCATTATGGACCAACCGCAATCGAGCAGGTCTTTTTTTTCGCACAAACAATGTGTTTCTGGGTCAATTATTCCAACCAAACCTAACAAGGCCTAAGCGAGCCGGAGACTAGAGTGCAGTCACAGGGGGGCACATACAAAATTATATTTATATAAACGTCTTATATATATGTATGATTTAGCCTGCAATTTTTTTCTAACTATTCATTGATAATTCTAAGATCGTGTTTGATGGTATCGAAAGAACAAGACTGGGTTGATGTGTAACTGCCGAAGGCAGCGTGGGCGAGATCATCTTAGGGCAAGTACAACGGTGTTGTCTTATAGGTCGTCTCATGCATGCCACGTAATCTTAAGACGGGTTATGAGACGACTTATACAATGGATGGTCTTATTAGTTGTCTTCTATTAATTATAGGGCTCCTTAATTTATGGACATAAAAAGAAATTTTTATATATTAAAAGACTACTAGAGCCTGTACAATGGTGTGAGAGTCGTCTCATACTACTAAATTTTAGCGTATAAGGTGGTTGCTACGTGAAACAACCACCTCTTTCTCTCACATCATCAAAAATACTATGTGGCAATACATGAGACGGTCTATGAGACTGTCTATGTGTAGCATTGTATCTGCCCTTATATCACCATGTCACCTCTGAGTTCAGGTTTTCTTATCCTAGTTTATGATAATCTTGACTTGCATTTGTTTTTTCGGGTTACATTTGCAAACTGGACACGGTTACATTGATTTCATCAAACTTTATTAACAATTCTATGCCTGTGAGCTTGTAAGCTTACTGTACAAAACGCTCCAGTTTTATATCTCATTACACTTACCTTTGTCATTTGAAGAAGTTTCAGAATTCTAATCACAATAAACAGTATGAGCTTGTGTAATTACATGTTGACTATGTGTTAGCATCAAGATCAACAGAAAAGGTCTCTACTAGAAGAATATTTTGTTGCCAAAGAACGATGCAGCTTTTGCAGGGAGGCTGCATGTGCTCTGCTCTGTGGTGTTGTTGGATTGCCATATTATTAACCAAACGTTGAACTAGGTGCTCAGCATCCACAAATATATCAAACACCATTAAAAAAAAGGTTCTTATCTTTTTAAGGTACAGGAGCCCCTATTGATCAAATATATTGATTAGCAAGACAAAGTTTACAGGCAGCATAGAAAACAAACAGAGCGTCAAGGAGCTTCAGCTATATCTTCTAGCCATTGCTTAATCCTAGGGAAATATTTCTTCCTCGCTATGTGCAACAGCAGCAAGAATTCTCTTATGAACTTGGACTTGCAGGTTGCCACTGTAGGATCTATGTTGCTAAACATCCAATTGTTTCTAGTGGTCCATATGGCCCATGCCATGATGCTAATTATCTCCATGAACAAGAGGAGTGGCGGAGTGCTAGGTGCGTCTTAGAGCTTTGATAATTTCGTTGGGGTGTCACAGCGCTGGTGTGACACCTATGGAGGCCCAGCAAGCTTCGGCAAAGTTGCATTGCAAGAATAGGTGCTCCAACGTTTCTTGTTGTTGTCATAAGCAAAGGTCACATGTATAAGATTCCAAATGCACATTTTTCCTGTGTAGTTGTGTTTTAGTCTGTCCTTGAGCAGCAGCCAAAAAAAATCCTTATGTTTTATCTGACAAGATGATTTCCACAGCCAACCATAAGTCAAGTAAACCTTCATATGACGGATCAGTTGTTGATATACTTTGGCCGATGAGAATCCCCTCATATATATGGAGGATCTTTACAGTGGACCATGATACATGTAAAATAAAAGTATCATGATTAAATCTAACCATTTATTTAAAATGGCATCAATTGTAATTATTGAATAATTTAAGGTTAATTAATCAATAGGTTAATTGGGAAACACACTATCCTATTCTCCCTCAAAAAAAACACTATCCTATTCTATCGTGGGCATCCCTGAGCCCCTGAGCACGTCCGAGAGCTGCAATGGGATGCCACCGCTGCCGCCGCCAGTAGCCCTCGCTGGAGTCGGCCACCCCGACCGCCGCTGCCAACAGACCTCGCCGGAGTCGGCCGCCGCCGCCGCCACCATCACCAGTCCTCGCTGTAGTCGGGCGCCACCGCAAGCTGTAGTGGGCCGCCGCCACGCCGTTGTACCGGATCGTCGACGGAGTCGGTCGCCATCGCCGCTGCCATATCGGATCCTCACCGGCGTCGCCTGCCCCAACCAGATCCTCCCCTTGTCCCGGCAGGAAGCGGATTGCTGCGTCTCCCGTTGGCCCCCCATTCCACGTGAGGCAAAATTGTGGGTTGATTCAGGTACTTTTCTTGCTGTTCTCAAGTGCTAGGATGTATGTAGGTCGTGAGATTGACTGAATTTATGCAATTTGTTGTGGGGAACGTCAGGGCTGTCACGGTGAAATCTGAGACCCTGTGCAAAGTTCTAGTTAGGGCCCTAAACTTGAGAACTTTAATCTGATTTGGACAAGACATGGCTCGGTAGATGTAGCACTAGATTTTGCATAAGTAAACGATGTGAACAAATTATTTAAATCTTTGAGGAACCACAAACGGAGAAGGAGAAAAACATGTAGCATTGGTGCATGGTTCAGACTACAAGGCTACAGTAGTGCTAGCATTTGTGATCACATCACCGTGCGAGAGGCCTATATTGACAGCTAGCTGTTGGTCTGCTAAATGTCGTGATACCGCGCAAGACTACAAACACCAAGCCGACGATCATGTTTGCGGTGCGGCATGGTGCTGATGCAGTAGCAAATACATGCTTTTGAAATTTTTATTATTTTCTGATATGTCCTTGCAAAGGAATGATATATTGTTGTTGCACCAAGGAAAATTAGATTTTGTCTTTCTAAATTTTTTTTTGCGAGTATGGTCTTTGCATTTGTAGTTGAATTTTGAAGAACTGTTCTAGTAATTAAGTGATGCTCCTTCTTGGCATCTAGATAAGTGAAATCATGTGTAAATATCTTTTACTAGATAGAAGTAGAATTAAGTTATGTTCAATCTGGTGTGAACAAATTAATTCGTTTCTTACGCTTTTTTGCAATGGCAGGGGAGCGGCATGGGTAGGTATATGAGCCTAGAGGAGCAGGAGGAATACAACAACATAGTGAACCAGTCATTTCGGACAGAGGGTGAATTTTATGAGTTTTACAATTCATATGCTGCGTGCAAAGGTTTCAGCGTGAGGAAAGGCAAGGTGAGGCGAAAACGAGGAAGTGACGAGATCATATGGAGGAGGTTCTGTTGCTCAAATGAAGGATACAGATCGATAAAAAGCTTTGACAAGACGATAAGAAGAGGGAACCGAAGGGACTTACACGGTGCGGATGTGAGGCGAAGATAGAGGTCCAGCTGAATGAAGCGAGTGGGATGTGGTTTGTTTCAGATTTCAACGACGTCCACAGTCACCCGTTCGAGGCACCACAATATGTCTTTGTACTGCGTTCTCACCGTGGTCTAAGTGCAGTTCAAGAAATTGAAGCAATTGAACTAGGTCTAGGGGGGCTTCGTACTTGTCAGATTATGGATGTCATGGAGAAGAACTATGGTGGTCCTGGGGAGACTGGATTCCTGCTTAGAGACCTGTACAACTTTTTTGCAAGGAAGAAGAAGAAAAGCGTCGAAGGTTGTAATGCTGAGTACGTCCTGAACTACATGCATGAGAAGCAGGAAAATGATTTGGACTTCTTTTTCAAATATTGTACGGATGAAAAAGGGAAACTTACGAATATATTTTGGTCTGATGCTCAGTCGCAGGTGGACTATGAAGCATTCGGCGATGTGGTAGTGTTCGATAGCACTTACCGTGTGAACAAGTACAATCTACCATTTGTACCTTTCGTCGGAGTCAACCATCATCATAGCACCGTGGTGTTTGGATGTGGAATTATTTCAGATGAGAGTGTGTCTTCATATGAATGGCTTCTGGAGGCATTTCTGGAGGCAATGCAGCAGAAGCACCCATGTTTATTAATTACAGATGGAGACTTTGCAATGGCAAGAGCTATTCAGATTGTTATGCCATTAGCAGACCACCAATTATGTAGCTGGCATATAGAGAAGAACATGGTTACTAAGCTCCGTGGCATGAAACTTCGAGACTTTAGGAAATTTATATACCATGCTACATCAGAAGAGGAGTTTGAGAGACATTGGCTGGAGTTCAAGCAAACACATGATGTGACAGAAAAGGATATATGGATAATGAGGATGTATGAACTAAGGAAGAAGTGGTCAGCTACCTACACTAAAGGAAGATGCTTCTTGGGCATGCAGACCAATCAGAGGAGTGAGAGTTTAAACTCGAAGCTTCATAATAATTTGGATAGACGGATGTCATTGGTTGATCTAGTGGAGCACTATGAGTCTTGTCTGTCCCGCATCCGAAGGAATGAGCTTGAGCTTCATGGAAAAGCAAAGGTCTCCATCAAGTACACCGACATATCTGCTCATGTGTTGGAGAAAAAAGCAGCACGAATTTTCACACCGCCAATGTTCTACAAGGTCAGGGATCAAATTCGTGAAGGATCTAACTGGGAGGTTGCTGAGGTGACAATGGCAGATGGTGTTGTAACATATGAGGTTGTATTCAAAAGGAAGTCTAACAAACGGCTCCAGGTGTCATGTACGTTTGATGGCTCTTTAATGCTGACTGCTGCCTGTAAGTGTCGAATGATGGAGTCTGAGGCCATTTCATGTGCACACATGTTTTGTGTGATGGGGTATCTTAATCTGGACAGTATTCCAGCTTGTTGCATTAACAAGAGATGGACGATGCAAGCGAAGATCTCATTTCCGTTAGATATAGGTCCTAATACACAGGTGTGGTCAGAGAGAATGGAACGATTTCGAGAACTCCGTAACAAGGCTAATCTTGCATTATTCAAGGCTTCCAAATCCGTGGATGAGACTGACAGAGTTATGAGATTCTTTGACCATATATTACAGCAAGACGGAGAAAACGAAGAGGCCGTAGATGATACGTCGCTGCCAGCACTGTTTTCAGGTGCAAGCCGAGCCTGTCGAAGAAATGTTCTTGATCCGGAGAAGATTATTCCAAAAGGTGCTCCTCGGACTAATGGAAGGTGGACGGCCCAGCATGAATCATTTAGGGGAAATTGAATTTTAATATACCGAAACACCACTCAGGTACACAAGTCATTTTATTAGAACACATGTTGATCAAGCATTTCATTATTGCTTTTTCCTTCCAGATGAAGTATCAATTTTTTGATCTGACTTATTCTTATTTCGGCTATAGGGAGGAAATGGTGAATTTGATAGTAAAGGGAAGGCTGGAATGCAAATTGTGTTTCCATGAAACAAATATATATGTTATATTGTTCTATTCCTAAGCAATGATCCTTTTCTTAGTTTGTGCCTGATTCATTTACCACACTTATATTGTCATATTTAACTTATTTTGTTCAAATTATTCACTTGGTTATGGATATATACATGCCAAATAACTCAAGGAAAAGAGAAAACACTTAGTAAGGGATTACTTCAAATTGATGATCGTGTTGTTACCCAGCAAGACATTGAGGTCAGGACTCTCTCTCATGTTAGCTGGTACAGCAAATTGGAGGTGCATTATATAGCTGTTAAAAAAAGCAGCGGAGGCTACTATTGAATTTCGAGTGCTCCAGGGAGATTTTTGTGGAAAAAATCAAAAATAAAATACTCCTTTATCACAGCAATAGAGGTGTGCTCACAGGTTATTTTGGCAGTGGTAGTGGTGGTAGGAACCCTTGCTATTCCCAGCTTGAGGTGTTCATTTTTCTGGCTCCTTTACTGTTGTTGCTTAGGAATGCGTCGTCAGACATACTTAATGGTTATTCTAATGCTATTTTTGTGAGCTTGTGGTGGAGTCTTTCCTTCGATTTTGGCAAGCTCACAGTATCATGTAGTTTCCCACCTATCTATTATGACTCAAACCTAGTTAAAGGTTGTCGCTGTATGACCTGCTATGTGTCACATTTTTAGAATGTTGTCAACACACATAGAAAGTTAATGGTTATTCCTTTGTACTTGCTTATTATGTATCATGTTCACTTTGTTGTGAACTGTGTAGCATCATATCACTTGCTTTAATAACCACAGCTTGTTTCCATGGTAGCCAAACCGGGGTGTTCCACTTTTGAAAGGCCAAAAGTTGATCCGTCCAAGTGGGGAAAGAATCCTCGAGATCTTGAATGACGAGTAAGTTTTGGAGTACATTTTATATTTCACTACTGCATATCATAATATATTTCTCATGTGGATGTGGAATGAAAGGCGTGACCAACAAGAAAATATCCAACCACATACAGTTTAGAAAATAAAATTCTACCAGGTGACATTAGTCTATAAGTAGGAAGCCAATACATTTTCAAAAAGTAATAGCTAAAATAAGTTGATAGAATTATGTTCATATTTCTGAATCACGGCCTCCAACTTGTTGTTCTTGTGCATATTCAGCTTTGATTTCACCAAAAGTGCTGCCAATTTTTTCCTGAAATGGTCGATATGTTCCTGCATTTTGTAAATAACATTTAATTAAAATTGGAATAAGGTACTCGGTGTCATATAGTTTTAAGTTGAGGTCGTCCAAGTGTTTCAATTCAATTACCTGGCAGAAGAAAAGGGTGATTTGGTCACCGTCCCAAAATTTTATAAACTTTAGCATGTACAGGCCACACGACATCCTACAAAGATTCATAAAATAGACAAGATTCATTACAACTACAGTTTTCTAAAACCAATGTTTCACTGTATAATTTTCCTGTCATTTTGTTGTGGTACCGGGTAGACGGATTTGATAGGCCACTGGATAACTTCAAAATTGGTCCAGCGGGTCTGTACAGCACTATTCTTTTTAACAGCATCATTTATGTGACGATGCAGTCCTCTTACCTATTATGATGCATTTATAAATTACAACAGTGATTGAAAATAGTAATTACAAACGGTACTTCATTCGTGATTCAAACTTACCACGTTCTCAACTGCTTCCTTTTCTTCCTTTGTTGTCCGTTGTGAATTCAGTACCTCCACCTGATTCTTAGGCATGTCTACCACTGTTAAGAACTAGTGATCCATGACACACATGGGTATGAAAATCTTCATATGGGGTATACTCTAGATTAGTAAACCATAAAAAGATAATCTAAAAATTTATAAATCAAATTGACCATTTCATTATGCAGATAATTCAATCCGGCATCTGGGTGCAGCAAAGAATCGTCCTCCTGGTCCTGTTTGCCACAGTGCCTCAGCTTCAGAAACATCGCCGTGTCCTCAAAATACTTGCGTGGCCCATAAAATGGTGGTACATATTGCGTACGAAGATCATGAATGAAAGCATCTACAATGGTGTTGTCCAACCATTTGTCTGTAAAATGACCTTGCTCTTTGGGTAACGTCAACTTCTCCAAGTTCTTTTTACTCATTATGGTGCCATCAAATGACACAATCACCTCATTTGAATTGCAAGAGTTAATCACATCTACTATTTCTCGCTCCTCATCAGAGCATATGAATTCTGCATATGACAATTTATGAATTAAGAGTTTTTTACATATCATAACTTGTGAAAAGTTGCTCTTACAAAAAACAAGTGATGTACATAAACTTACCAAATAAGATACAAGCTGGTGTGTCTAGTTCTTTTATGGATTCTTTATAAGCCATCATCTTGTCCAAGTACTTAGGTTCTCGGCCATAGAGTGATCTTACACGTTTTCCCATATGGAGTTCATCAGCAGTTGAATGGACCCTCTTCCTAAATTCATTGGACTGCACAAAAAAAATGCTTAACCTTTAATTGAACCCTTGTCTATGATTTACAGTAAACTAATAATATATTTATACAAATAAAAGTAGCAAGCTATAACCTGCACTTCTGTTTGTAGTTCACGAAACTCCGTGGGGACCTTGAGTTCCCTCAACAGCATGTGAAATAGTTCCTCATTGTTCTCTAAACGGCGTTTTTGATATACAAGTTGTTCTGATATGTCTCGAAGCTTACTGTTCACATCTTGCAATTGGCATAGGTGTAGATCTTTATATGCTTCTTGCCCTATTTTAATTAGGGAGAAAGCTGAACTTACCTGCATGATTAAAAATATAGCATATGGGGTTCTGTGAAAATAATTCAACATGAAGAAAAAATAAGTACTTATTCCTTCAATACATACTGTAGTTGGAGTATAAATATGGCGGCGCTCCAAAGGATCTAAGGGGATAGAAATATAAGGATCTTCAGACTCATTTTCAATTGATGGTGACAACACCTGTGAACCCTCGGAATCAATCAGCCTGTAATGCCTAAAACTTAATATAGAAAATGCATAAACAATTTCGTACAAACTTACATGCTGTTTCCCTGACGCAGGAGTTTCTAGAGCCACAATAGGTTGATTGTGCTCTTGATTCTGTGCCACAATATTGGTAGCATGAGTAATATAACATATGAAACAGGTCATTCATCAACTAGAATAATATAATTCATATATGTTCTCTATCTCATGTCAGTTTGCGCTTAGTCAGATCCCTATTATACATGGAAATAATATAAGTTTTTGCTATTAGGCATTACACGAAACTTATTATTGATGACGACAAAGTAATCTCAGTGGAATTGGAAGGATTTAATTGATCTAAACTTTACTGGTGTCTTGCTATGCACACAGGTCCGTTCATGTGCCTTATCGGCTGGACAAAATTACTTAAGAACTCAAATGCATCATCTTGTCTTTTTGGAAAAAAAAATGACTTACATTGTGTTTTATTGAATCAGGAGTTTCCGGAACACCAGGTGCCTTAGATGACGATGGTGCCGCTGGAGATGATGACGTAGCCGCTACAAATGACGATGGGGCCGCTGCAGATGACGAGACCATGATGAACTGTGGTGCAACGCCAGTTGACGACGTAGCCACTGCAGATGACGACGGTGCCGCTGCAGATGACGAGACCATTATGAACTGTGGTGCAACGCCTGGAACGATATAGGTGTAATATGATGTCAATGAGGGGATATCTTGTTACGATTTGACTTATATACGCCGTGAGCAAGGGATATGTTGTTACGATTTGATTCGATAGAACCTCCTAATTGTCTGTTACGATTTGATAAGCCATACTGGGTTCTTCTGGTGGGGCCCAACTGAATTAGCTAAAGAAGGTTAATCTGCCATGCAAGACGAGAGTCCAATATCCAACACCGAGGTCTGAGGCGGTGGTGGACCCCACCTGTCGCCGCCGCCAGGACGCGTGTCGGCTCAATATTTCTCTAGTTCTTGACGCAAGGACTTTCTTTTTATTTTTGATTCCAATTAAACTTTGTAAAGTATATATATTTCTCATATATTGTCCAAATATGATAATTCTTTTTCCAGTAATCTTATAAAATTAATATGAATCAGTACCATGCATTTTAATCACCATAAGAGAGAGTTATTTGATACCTATTGCTATTTATATTTTATATTGGACACGTTGTAACATTGTTTCATTGGTTTCTAAACATCCTACCCAAATTGCATCGAGCTATGGGATGTAGGCACATTTCGTACATATATACATGTATATTTTATAGTAAAAAACTAATATATACGTACACATGTGTAGGACCTTTGCACTAAACTCCATATAATATAGGACCTAGAGTCCCATTTGAATACACATTTTTTATCACTTTCAAAACAAAAATCAAGAAAAAATACATGTGTTGGAAAGGACATGAAACAGTGGTATACCAAATTTGAGTTCAAAATTCAATATATATTGAGAGATAAAAATAGACAAAGAAAAGGAAAAAATTAACATTTTTTTAACAAGGTACATTGGGCTGAAAGGCTGGACGCAGAGGAATCCTGATAGAAGTTATAGCCTATCCAATTGGCCCAGTTATTGTTTCAAAGGACGGCAGCTCACAAGAAGCCCACAACTGCGAAATTGACCCAGTGAGCCCAGGAAACGCGCAGACCCCACCTGTCAGCGCCATCTTCAGCCAGGACACGTGTCGGCTCAATATTTATCCAGTTCTTGACGCAAGGACTTATTTTTCTTTTTGATTCCAATTAAACTTTGTAAAGTGTATATATTCCTCATATATTGTCCAAATACGATAATTCTTTTTCCAGTAATCTTATAAAATTAATATGTATCAGTACCATGCATTTTAATCACCATAAGAGAGAGTTATTTGATACCTATTGTTATTTATATTTTATATTCGACACGTTGTAACATTGTTTCATTGGTTTCTAAACATCCTACCCAAATTGCATCGAGCTATGGGATGTAGGCACATTTCGTACATATATACATGTATATTTTATAGTAAAAAACTAATATATACGTACACATGTGTAGGACCTTTGCACTAAACTCCATATAATATAGGACCTAGAGTCCCATTTGAATACACATTTTTTATCACTTTCAAAACAAAAATCAAGAAAAAATACATGTGTTGGAAAGGACATGAAACAGTGGTACACCAAATTTGAGTTCAAAATTCAATATATATTAAGAGATAAAAATAGACAAAGAAAAGGAAAAAATTAACATTTTTTTAACAAGATACAGTGGGCTGAAAGATTGGACGTAGAGGAATCCTGATAGAAGTTGTAACCTATCCAATTGGCCCAGTTATTGTTTCAAAGGACAACAGCTCACAAGAAACCCAAAACTGCGAAATTGACCCAGTGAGCCCAGGAAACGCGCAGACCCCACCTGTCAGCGCCATCTTCAGCGCATTGAGGTGAAGGATCCACATAAAAATTTGTTGTGCACGTATATTTCACGTTCAAGGGATAATTTTCACGTTCGGGACATGACATTCGTTGATTTCAAACAGAGCATATGGACTCCTATAGGAGGAAGTATGACCATAGGACTCTAGATTTTGTACGAGTAGATGGACATGAATCGAGCCATCTCAACAGATTATAAGATATAGGATAGGAGTATAATTTATTAAGTGTTTGAATCCAACAAGACTTACAAACACGCCAGACTATAAATTCCCTACTACTTTTACATCGGTGCCAACAAATCTCCCTACATCAGTTTGTATCACATGGAGGACGAGCGGCAATTTGAGCCACCAAAAAAAGGAAAGCCAAAGCCAACTGCTTTTACAAAATCAAAGGTACGTCATCCTTTGCCCTGCACAAAGTTCAGAATTTACAGTACTTAGATTAGAATTATTTCCCAACTTATAAATGCAAAAATAACATAATATGTCATACTGAACATGCATGCAGGGTACACTCCAGATCTCGATTAGGAAGCTCCTCGGAGTAACACAAAAATTGAGTGAACCGCAGAAGGATGCAATAAAAAGAGCAGGGTTCTCTGGATTATTCAACTTACAGTCTATGGGTGTGAGTCGGGTGTTATGCACACATCTTGTTGGAAAATTCCAATCTACTTCTGGGAATTTCAAGATTGGGGATAGCCTGATACAAATGACCATCAACGATGTAAACCATATATTGGATTTGCCGTCTACCGGTGATGAAATAAAGGAAATACCAAAGAAACGAGTGCCCGATCTATTTGAACGGTACAAAGTCAAAGAAACCGCGATTCATTTTGCTACACTGGAGGAGTATCTCAGAAACAACAAAAGTGATGATCATGACTTTGTCCGAACTTTCTTACTATACACAATTGGAGTTTTTTTATGCCCTACAACACAGCCAACCGTTGATTCTGGTTATCTCAGTCTAGTGGAGAACGTTGAAGGGATACAGAATCTAAACTGGTGTAGCCTCGTTCTGAATTTCTTGAAAACAAGTTTAAAGAACAGCCAGGAAGGTCATGCCAACACCCATGGGAACCTATATCTGTTGCAGGTAATTTTTAACAAATATGAACAACATACCACATCATTCATTTAATTTTATGATCTGATCATTTATTTTGAATCTCTCGTACAGATATGGTACTGGGAAAAGCTAAGCATTCATCATTTGAATCCTTTCATAATTAAGGGTGGACGCGATAAACCACTTGTGCAGTACTGGAACAAAGCGAGACAACAACAGCGGATACAGGCTGCAAAATTACTCGGGTTTGAAGCTGGCCAGGTAACAAAATAACAACAGAGTACCCACTT
Source organism: Eleusine coracana subsp. coracana (assembly GCA_032690845.1). Taxonomy (NCBI): domain Eukaryota; kingdom Viridiplantae; phylum Streptophyta; class Magnoliopsida; order Poales; family Poaceae; genus Eleusine; species Eleusine coracana. The sequence continues at coordinate 6,543,442 of CM064426.1, forward strand.
TGAATGCTAGATCGATTTTGTACTGCTGCTAACTTATTAATTGTTTTACTTCTGTATCAGATTGTTCACAACATCACAGAACCTTTCATACTCAACCATGCAGGAAGAGAAGATGTACCTAAACAAAACACGGATGCATTTGAAAAGGAAATGCCAGACACTGCTACAGCAAAGGTATTCTATTTTCTCACACATGGTAATCATACAACAAAATATAGCCTCATGTCATATTTATCCTTACACAGGCACAACAAATACTATTTTCTAAGGTTGAAGCGATTGATAAAAATGTGGTCAAATTAGGAGAACTGGTTATGAAACTTATGCAAGCTTTCGAGTCTTCAAACAAATCCATGCACAGAACAAGACGTAAAAAGATCAAGCCTAGTGACATGGAGGCCTCAGACACATGCAACGTAGGGGAATCAGCTAAAAGCAAAGCTGCTGGCAACGACAATTCACAGAAAAAGGTAACTCGCATTCACTAACAAGCCCATTCCAATGACTTTCAGGAACGCACTGCATTCTAACCTATAATCCCCTTCAAGGCAAGTCGCAAACGGAGCAGTCCGACTAAAGATGCAGATGCTAAGAAGAGGGCACGCCCGAGAAGGGCGACAAAACCAAACCAACACAGTGACTTTGTGTACTCAGATGCCACACAGAAAAAGTCAAATGCTGCTACCAATACAAAAGTAACCCAACATCAAAATACAGAAGATAAATCCAGTGAGCAGGAAAAAAGGGAGCAAAAAAGGGAAGATTTTAGGTGCACAACAGAAGATGGACTAACTATGGAATATATCAGATCCTCACGGCCTCACAAGGAACTGGTTCACATCCGACACATAACCTTACAGAGACAACGACTGGATATGATCACACATAAAGACGAATGGCTTAATGACAACGTAAGTGCATTCCCACTGTTTCTACATATAAATTAAAATTTATCTGATATAAGGCTGATTCCCTTATTGAATTATAGGATATTACGGCATATATTTACTGCTTAAGAGAAGAGAAATATACCAGGGAAGGCGGAGTTCCTTCCATTGAGGTTCCTGTTATTACATCTTGTTTTCAAGAAAGTGGCAAACAACTAACAGATATTGGGAAACCTATATTCTATCCATGGGTCCTAGACCGGACGCAAACCTATCTCGAGCATGATATGGTAACTATTTACTACCATTCTCTGTGATATATTATTTTACTACTAACTAAACACTTCATTGCATTTCAACAGATATTCTTGCCAATCAACATCACAAACAATCATTGGTATTTAGCTGTAGTCAATGCAAGGCTGCGCAATATACAGATTCTAGACTCACAAGGCCCTGCTTTTCAACGTCCAGAGCTCCGCCACACTGTGAGTTCAAACCTACCCGAAATATCCATATGTTTGCCCTCGGTTTCTAATATTACTGCTCAATAGTTGCTAGGGCTAGAAGATTACTTAAGAAGATTACCCCCAGTGGTCATACCTCGAGACAGCATATGGAAAAACCAGAACGTTGCCTCTTGGGCAAACGAAGAAATAAGATGCCCGCATCAAACAGATGGGTACGATAAAAAAAATGCCTCTAACTACAATACTAAATATCCCTATTTGCGTACACTTTTGTTATAAAAATTAAACATTTTCACAGGTCATCATGTGGAGTATTCTTGCTAAAATTTATCGAGTGCTTCACGGGAACTATGGTATCTCACTATTTCACACAGGTATTGTGTATGGTGTTTAATTGTACAATAGTTAACATTCCAAAAAAAAGTAACAATTTTGTTTTCAACTGCCCTACTGTCACAGATGGATATAGACAATTTCAGACATAAGTTACCGGTGATATTGGTGGACTCCAAGTTTAACAAAATCAGAAAGGATGATGATAACGGGGACAAAGAAAACCCTCTCATTATAAAGTGAAAAGACATGGGTCTTTGGGAAACAATTATCAGTTCGAGTGTTTATTATTTCTGCATCATACTTTACCATTTATGATTACACATGTAGTCCCATTTGTTTCTTAAATTCAAATCAATGACCTATGTAGTCCCATTTGTTTTCTTAAATTCATCTACATAAGCCCAATAATTCTTCTGCTACAAAGTATTGAAAATAAATACTATATCTCCATCTTGCTTTATTGCTTTAATACTTCTATAAAACCACAATCCAATTGCATTCAACGAGCACTGAATTTGCTATGCCTATAAACTCTAGAGTAGTGACTGGATTAAAAACTAGGGGAGCAATCACTTGCCTGGAGAGAGTGGAGAGAGAGGAGTCGAATCAAACTGCGGAACGCCTGCCGTTTGACATCACCGTAATTTGATCCACTGCCAATGATGTCAAGTAGTATCTGCATATTCCCCAACTTCACACATGGTAGCAAAATGCACACTTCACAACCAAATTCTGCTAGACAGAATTTGTACAATTTTCAAGCAGTATTGGAGCAGATGAAACTTCTCAGAGATATATCTAAAGTCAAAGTCCAAAATATTTGATTGCACGCGTTTGAGTAAAGCAAAGTGCCAGCTGGGCTTCTTAAAGGTGAATTTTAGTTTCAGTAGCAAATTATGTAGTGCATAACTACAGGCACATTTACTGAAACACTGAATTATGTATGCTCTCACAACCCGCGTAACAAAATTTACTGAAACTCTGAATTATGAAGGTCTAGTTCACAGAAAACCCAGATTACCCAGGCACATTCATTTTGTGGCAATGTTAGCTCAAATAATTGAATTGAAACAGACGAACACATGAAGATCAAATTCAGACAAACACATGCAGCTCAAATACTTGAAGTATTTCATCAAAAATATATTGAAGTAGACATGCTATGCATAACTATAATTGTCAGGAAGCAAACACCAAAAATCTGAACTAAAGTCCTACTACTTTATTATTGCGGCTAAACTGAAGTCCTGTTCTTTCTTTTTTTGGACTACATAAAGTCCTACTCATGAATCACAACACTAAGAATATGTTGTACCAGGTAATATTTTTGCAGCTGAGTTCAGTTCAGGCAATAATTTTGTATTTCATACATACATGCCAATATCAGTTGAACTTTTTTTTGGAAATGCTGACTGCTGAGAATTACAGAGCACTGAAATTATCGTTTATGCCTACCACTACTATTCAGTTACATCTTAAAATGGTGAAACTAAGAAAAAGCAAGGGGATGAAATCCTCCACCATCTCAAATGCAGCATTGTTGATTCAGAAGGAAAACTTTGATTCAGTAGTACTAAAATGAGCGCACGGCAAAGACTCGATGCAAAAATATTTGTTGTTCCTCTACCACATTTCAGAGCTAGCTATTCTCATACTTGAAGTGCAGGAGTAGTGACTGGATTATAAACTAGGGGAGCAATCACTTGCCTGGAGAGAGTGGAGAGAGAGGAGTCGAATCGAACTGGGAACGCCTGCCGTAAGCCACACCGTACTAGCTGCATGGCCGCGATTAGGATAGTGCCGCCGCGCCTGCAGACCCACGCGCGGCCTCCTTTGATCCAGCGCCGCCCCCATGGCTTCTCCTCCCCCGCCACCCCTTCCTATCAGGCTCCATGGCCGCCACGGCGCCGGCGAAGAGCCGCCGCACCAGCGCACCGGCGAAGGGCTGCTGCACCGCCACCGATTCACGCACGGCACGCGCCGCCTCCTCCAGCGCAGCCCCACACCTTCTCCTCCCCCGCCTCCTTTCCCATCGCCCTCCCTAGCCGCCACGGCGACGGCGAAGGGCCGCTGCACCGCTGCCGCGTCCGCCTGCATAAGCCGCCCCACGTCGCTGACTTCCCCATCCGCCAAATCGTCGCCATCTTCCCCATTCGCCCCTCCTGCACCTTCTGCGCCGCCGCCGATTGAACCCTAGTCGGGAAATGAAAGTGAGGTGAGTAGTATAAAAAGTGAAAAATCATAAGTTTGCCATCAAGTAAAATTATTATTTTTTTAAAAAAGAATTGAGGTGAAATTACTATAGTACCCATATGATACATATAATTCCTCTTCATGATACTTATGATACTGGTGGATTATAAAAGTATCATGATTTATACATCGATAAATCTAAACCATCAGATCAAAAAAATTAACGGTATGCATTTATTTGGGTCTACTGTAAAACTGCTCTATATATGTCCATTGATCATTTGTGCCTGCGCAGAAATTGATCATCACAAGCTTGCTCTGACAGTGGGAGGTAGAGGAAGTCTGTCAGATCCATTTGTGTTGTTTAGAGTAAGGACATCTGCTCCTTTTTGAGGAATGAAAAGGGGGCAATTACTTGTAAACCATTGCAAATTTCAACAATCTCGAATCTGTCATCGTAAAATCTCTTAACCCGTTATGTCGCTGGGTTGCAAAATCAATTCCACTTGTACCATCTGCATCATTTTCAGCATCATATTTTTCCTAAAATGACCATAATACTCGTTCCTTAAAAAAAACCATAATACCCTTGTCTTCAACCTTGAGATGGTTACCTCTCAGGCAGGTAGGCACCAGTGTTGATGAACACGTGGGGGAGAAGGGGGTGCGTTAGCGCAGCAGTGAGCTGGCAGCTCGCACGACTTGCACGGTATACCTCAGCACGATGGCACATCAGTGACCTCGCACGGCCGAGGTGGAGCTCACCCGCATGTGCCAGATCGAGCTTGCTAGGGCAAGCCATGGCTTCGCCGCTTCGGACGGGGCGGGGGGGGGGGGGAGTGAGGGAGCAGCAGAGGTGACAAGCGTGCGTGGTGGCAACCTCAATCGAGCGGGAGTAGCTGTAGCAGCAGAAATCAAACTCGCCGTTGATTGAGGATGGTGGGTAAGGAATGAAGGGGAATGTCAAAGGCAACAGCAGCGAGGTCACATGGGGTGGCGAGCTACCGCTGCATGCGCAATGAGAGCTCCACCAGCATGAGGAGGAAGAAGGCCAGGGGCATTCTTGTCTTTTCACATGGTTGACTTTTCAACCATGGCAGGTATGGGATAAATTTTGCAACCCAATGGTTCTAACAGGATAAACAGTTTTGCCTTGACAAATTGGGACTCGATCAATTTGCAATGGCTTATATGGAATCATCCCAATGAAAAGAGTTCAAGAAACATATGCTTCACGGCTCTTACATGCCATTAGTCCTACGAGCATTGGATGGAGGGCCCATCTCCAACACTTCCTTGAGCAATGCCTTCATACTGATCCATGAGTTTGGTTATACTTCTCCACCTTGTTAAGCATTTTGTCGCTTTGTGCAATGCTTTCATCATCAGTGCATCATTCTTTATTCTACATTCAGACTTTGGTTGGATCACCATTTTCCATACTGCCAGTGGAGCCTTTCTTGCATTTACATCAAAGCATCGCCATAAACAATGCCTTCAAGGCTTCAACACTTGTCTATCTGATTAATGACTGTTGCTGGTATTTTGAGACAGACCATGTATTATGTAGGCACTGAGAATAATATAGAGTTAACCATCTCTAGCTTGTGTAAGAAAGACTGAGGTATCATTGTTCCTTACCGTATGTTTACCATAGGCTCAAAATCTTCTATTCTTAACTTACTTGTACCTAGTGGCAATCCCAAGTATTTAAACACTTGTATCCCTTACATCCTGAGCAGATCATATAACTTAGTGAATAAATATAGTACTGAAATCTATTGATCCCTGGCTTCTCACAAATTATACTATCATAGTAAGACAAGTAATACTCACCACATTAACTCTAATCCAATTCCATACCAAAGGCTTCCATTTCAGCATCTGTTGGCCGTGCGATTTCCCAGTCTAACATTGACATCCCCAGACGCCTCTTGGAAGAGGATCCCAGCAGCACCATCCCATGTCGTTTCAGGGATCCCTTTGTGCCTGCACCAGCCAAAGCTTTAGTCAATATGAAAATTCAGTATGATACATCATTTATACCTCACCTACCTAAACACTGCTCTGCAGCCTCCTAAGCAAAATCATGTCATCACAATCCACCAAATGCACCTATGTGCTTGCCCCAAAGGTACAATTTTACTTTATTCAAACATTCAGTATAAAGCTAACTTATTATCAATTGCAAAATCAGCAACATGATATTAGAATGCAGCGTAAACAGGTATGTTGCAATCCCTTCACTATTCCCAACAGTTACGAATGTTATGCCTCTGATGATAGACAGGAGTGATGGTAAGTTATCTTGGAGTAGTACCAGTAGAACCTTTCTTCTATAAATCTTTATGTCCAAAAAATTCATCATATATCTGATTGAGCTGGCTCACTGATAAAGTGTGTTTTTTTCCACAAGTGACTGGCAGTTCTAAACAGTAATATACATTTGCGTCACTTTTTTGTCTCAATTTTTTTATCAGGTCAAAAGCCATACTGGTCCCTTGACAATAGCAGAAAATAGCACAAGTAAAGAATAAAATTACAAGAAGCAAAAACAGTAAAGAAGACTGGAGGATAAACAAATTGTTTGGCAATATAGTGGGTCACAGCACACTGAGGTGGTATAACATGTGGAAAAGTGCTGTCGTTTGACACTACTGAAAAGGTGAGAAATAAAATAACATTTTTAGAAAGTACAAAGACCAGACTAATGCTTTGTGCCTTGCAACTACCCCCATGTTAGTAAGCATGTTTCAATTAGATGCATGACGCCGTGGACTTTGTTTCCTAGACTAGAGTAGAGCAACTAAAAGTTTTATAAAATTGCACAAAAAGAGATGCAACGCTGGAATATTTACCTGGAGCTTTTCTCAGATATTTTGATATCCTGCTGTGCATATAGGCGAAAGTCACATGAACGGTTCTTTCTGCAGCAAACTCAGATGCTCCCTGTAATGTATTATCCCTCATGTCCACAGCAATCACCCACGCCTTGGCATCCCCCGGATTCTTCTTGATCATGAAGTAAACAATGCCATCATCATCATCATTCAAGCTGAGTGTGGGTTGACGTATGTCGAGCTCCTTGAATGCTGGCAGAGGCCTTCCTTCACCGTCCAGCACCTTAGGCAGCAGTTCAAAATGTGGGTTTTTGTCAACAAAGAAACGGGATGATTCACATCTACAGTCTGGAACCCATTTATCCTCCATGTAAGTAGAAGACACTGGCATCTTCCATGCCCTAGACACCCAACCATTTATGGCGTAGGAATCCTGGAAGCCTTGGCCAGGCTTCCACTGAACCTCCAGGTCGACATACTTGATCATACGACCCTCTTCCCCTTCGATGACAGCAATGTCCCGACAAAGGCGTGGATCTCCGCTGGGCACTGAGTCTGGCCGGAGCGCACTAGGCAATGCTACAAAGCTAAGCGGGGCGATGGATTTTCTGCCTTTGACAAATTTGAGAACATCACAGAAAATGATACCCCGCCAGAGGTCAACAAAGCCCATGGTGCCACCATCTCCTCCTATAGAGATCACCTTGGTGTTGCCATGGTGAAAGAAACGGCCATGTTGGATTATATGTTGTTCGCTCAGTGAGACGCAGATATTGTCGGTACTCCAATGAGTGGCGACCTTGGAGTTGTAGTGACAGAGGATGAACTTCTCTGGGTTCAGATTGCGTGCCTTACAGAGTCCGGCGACAACATAGAAATCATCATCTACTATGTCGCCATGGCGGCGCATGGCCATGTTTAGGTGGCTGGTGCCGCAGCGCAAGATGCCAACATTGGTTGAGCTGAATACATGGGGCTCCGGGGGCCGCGGGAGCCGTTTGAGTGATGGCCTTCCGCCAGCAGATCTGTCTGCGGCCTTGTAGATGTAGTAGTCCCTATCCTGACACACGTCCGATTTTGAGCTGACGATGACGCTAAGGAGCACGAGGTCCTGCTCCATGGCGAGGATCCTGGGTTCCAGGGGGAACTCGGTGTGGTCCAGCCCAGGGCAGAAGACGCAGAAGTAGGAGACGCGCGGCGGTCGGGCAATACAGAAGGTAACCTGGATAGGCTTGTTATCCCAGGTCGTGGAGGCGGCGGTGGTGGCGTTCGTGCAGTCGGCGACGTAGGCGCGCTGGTCGAGAAGCACCCATGGGATTTCAGCATCGTCGTCGTCCGGGGAGAGGGCAGGCGGGTGCAAGGTAGCATCTGGCAACCTAAATTGGGTCTGCCTCCCGGTCGCCATCGATGGAGCTCTTCCTTCTCTCGATTTAGCTTGTGTCTGGATGGATCTAGTACGGTATATGTAGCGCCAGGGAGGACCAGTGGGGAAGCCGAAACCGATGGGGATTGGAAGGAGAAGGTGAGGCGAATTCGGCCGGCGGCGGTGGCGGCGGCAGCTGAGGTTCCGCTTCCGACTCGAACTAGTGGAACTGAGCGGACTCCAGCTAAACCACTGGACACTGTCCCGGGGTCACAGACTCACTAGGGTGGCCTACGTGTCAGTTGGTGCCCAGCCCAATGCTCCCAAATGCGCTAGCAGACAGACGGATCCAGATGATCTGCACTAGCTAGTGTAAATGCAGAGAGGTACTTTTGCGCATTACCCTGAATCTGGACTGTTCGTGCAGCAATGGACGGTTGTTTGTGAAGACTAGCCGTTGCGCTTGCGGTTCCTCTCCAGCGCCTAGTCCCGCATGCGTAGGTGCACTTCCATGGCTGTGCCCTGTACTGTAGGACACGGAACTGGATGGTCATGCGTAGGTGCACTTCCATGGCTGTGCTCTCCTCTCCAAGTCTCCAGTGCTAACGAAGACGAAAACTGAGGGATTGTACATGCGGGAGCCTTTCTTGCTCCGACTGCTCCTACCACGCCAAATTGAGACCTGGGTACGCCGTATGCTTAGGAAAAGATTGAAACGCGGCTGCTACTTCACGCAGGGTTTCAATACTGTCCCTCCCTCCTCTTCCAAGCATAATGCACAAGGAGAGGAAAAGCTAGATGCAGCTGCTTGGAATCAAGCAAGTGATTACTATTAGCATCAGATAGAAGGAGGAAGGAGCAATGGATTAGCATCGGAGAGTAAGGCCCACTCCCCCACTTCCCACTGCTGATGACAGGCAGTAACTCAGCGCGCTGTACCATGACGAACGAGCTATTAGGGTCTTATTTTGACCTACGGCCATATAATCTGTACATCAACTTTTATTAAAATTTATAAAAATATCAAGTAGGGGACTCCCCTGCTGTTTACTCAAAAAGGAAAAAGCATCGTCACAAGCTAAGTCATGAATTTCATCACCAGATACATCCACTGAGGGCCAGAGACAGAAAACTCAGACACGATCCAAAAGACTGTTCAACATTGCAGGTAAACACGATCTAGCATGTTGCTGAACTGTGAACATTTCAGGTAAACTCTTCAACTGAAGATGCATTTTTTTGTTACTGGCCAGTGTAGGACCATTGAGTTGCAGGTCACTTTTAAGTATGGACCTCATTACACTGAATGCAACCTACAAACTGTTGCTGCTTCATTGTGATCCGTGTTCCTGCCCCTACTAGCTCCTTACACTAGATGCAATCTACAAACAGTTGTTACTTCATTGTGTTCCGTGTCAATGGTGCTAATATTTCAGGAGTACAGGGCTATAGGCAGCCTCTCCTCAGCAATCCTGTAATCCGATGAACAAACCAATATATCAGTTCTATGCTCCAAGCAGAAGACAGGTTTTACTGACATGGATCATAAATTCATTAGCAAACAGCAATTTTGCCTCTTTCACATTTTGGCTGCATTCATATGCAAATGAATAAAAAGCTGGTTCCAGTGGACTGATAAGAAGCAACCTTGAAAAAAATAATTTTCAAGAGCTTGCAGCATAAGGTTATACCTGACAGACTTTCAGGCGTCACACAGTCATTACTCTGTCTAATCGGATCTGGCTCTTATAAGGTGTTGGTTCTAGTGATGTGATCACCTGTGGCATAGTCATTCCTCCAGAAACAATAATTTCTGCAGAAAGCATAAATGCAAAATCATAAGAAAAGAATAATCGGCAAATATATGCACAATGCCACTATAAGCCAGTTACCAGAAGCATAATAGTCTGAATAATTGCTACAAGGGAAGAGGAACCTAATAATAGCTTCCTATCTCTTAAACCAAATCATTTGAAAGTTGTTACAAGAGATGCAAAATCTTTTCTTTTCGCTAGACAGGAGCAGAGAAGAAAATGCTGAAACAGAGAGCAAGGAACCAACCTATGCCTTCTCGAATGGATAGATTGGGCCTTATAATTTCAGCAGAGTTCACCAAAAAGATGTCACCGATGTACAAATGATTGGTTGGCACATAAACACTGCACAGTTCTTCATCACCTTTATCGGTCTGCAATGCAATAATAGGATCACATCAGAGTTCACTAGGAAACTCATCATTTCTTGAGTATAGAGAATAAGAATGACCAAATCAATATGGGTTTTTGATTATTTGTTACGAAGAGATATAAGTACTTCCTACAAACTTGACATTATAATTACAATTTTTAACCGTTATACAGTTAGTAATGAAAGAGAAAGGCCTATCGTATCTGGTTAAATATATAGGACTCACATTACAGTTTAAGATAGGCTTAAATAGGTCTAATCTCATCAGCAGAAAAAGGACAAAACAGAGTATAGCCGAATGAGTCTTCAGATTCATGTTTTTGAATCAATGAAAAATGTGCAAAAAGTACCTGAAGAACCATGGTTGATGTTATGAATCCAAATGCATATTCACCAACACGAGGGTGGCTAATTATTGCTACTTCCTTAAATGCTGTTGTATTTTGATCTGTCAAAAGGAAAAAACATATTACAAGAAACGTTTTTCATTGAAGAAAGGAACTGCAAGAAAATCAGAAATTGGTCAACCAACGTGTTTGTATCTACATAAACAAAAAATGTGGTGCATGCAAATATGTTCTGATCAGAGGAGTCATGGCTCATATGGCAGTCAAAAGCAAACAGAAAATAATTTGTCCACATAACAGCATGTAATTTAAAAATGATATTGCAAAGACAAAATTGGCTCAGCTCCTTTTGAAGTTCAGTTACTCATGATGTTTACCTGGTTTAAAAATCACTAGTTTGATGTAAGGAGTGGTGTGCTGGCAATGGAAAACTAAAGGAAGCTCCTAAAAAGTATGCAAATGACAGCTCTAAAGAAAAGAAGGGTACAAATGGTTCATATTCTGGTGAACATAGGATTGCAAACTGAACCATGGATGAATAACATTACCTGGTGAAACAGCAGTGCTAACTTGCTTTGATGCTGAATATATATGCCTCACAAATGGCATTTTCTTTATAAACCATTCTCCAACCCAGAAAACAGTTGAACCCACCCAAGATGACACAAATATCCCAATAAGAAGTATGAATAGCAGGGAGGTCAAGAACCCAAGGCCTGAAATATTGACATCAGCATTTGTCATGAACAAAAAAAAAATGAATTCAGGAAAGAGGGCTTAAATGTACTAATCATGAATGTTCATCAAGTATTCAACAAGCTTAAGGAATCTGGTGACTGGCACAATCTGGAAAGATCAGGGTCATCAGGATCAGTTTTTCACCGCAGAGAAGGGAAGTGGTACAAACTACTGTAAATTTCTTAACCAAACCACCAATATTTCCCTGAGTAGATATCGTTTTGGAGCTTAAATATATATGAAACAAAAATAAGAGCCATGGGGGGAAATCGTTGTAAATAAATACTTGTATTAAAAAAGGATTAAATATGCAAATTAGCACATTTCTACTATTACAATCATAGTAACTACCATGAAAATAACAAGGTATGAGCACAAAAAATTACTAGCATGACAAGAACAAAACAATTACCAAATATGTCAAAGCCAAGTTTTGCATAGAGTGGACTGAAGAAACCATCAACAAATTGAATAAACCACCACGTGAGGAAGAACGTGACAGCAATAGGGAAAAGAACTACACTGCAAAGAAGTAGGCAAAAGAGGGTGTTAGAATAGATGCATTGTTGTAGTTCTTGAAAAATGTCTTACTAGTTCTCTGTGACACATACCATCCGGTCATAAACTTCCTTGACATCCAGCTTTGAAGGACAGCGAAGCATGCCTGTAATAAGAGTATTAAGTATGAAACGATTGCTCGGAAACTATCTTGCAGATGCATAAGTGTTTGGATACAGAAAGTAACACGGTCAGGTTCTGTGCAATTTGCTTGAATAAGCTTGTTACTTCAGTTCAGTAAACAAATGATGCAAACATATTGCTGGTTTAGCAAATAAATTTTGAAATACACTATGAATACAAAGATATGTAAGCTGTTCTACGTCCATTAATCTGATGTAGAAATTCCAGTCTCGAGTTTAAACCGCTCTGGTTATCAAGAAACTCAAGTGCAGTTAATGACCATACTTCTGATGTTAGGTGAATATTCTCCAATAAAATTACTATATGACCAGTTCATATATGCATTCCCTCTATACAACACCAGAAAAGGTGTTACAAGTTCAAAACTCGTTTCAAACCAGGAACATTCGCATGAGCTTTCCTTGACGATCAACCAAAACAATACCACATTCAAAGTTCCGCGCCTACTTCACGCGGTGCAAGATCTATCTGCTAGCGCACGCATTGCAGATTTCGTCCTCTGCCCTCCCAAAAGCAGGAGAGAGAGAGAGAGAGAGAGAGAGAGGCACGGGAACAGGGCGGCCACGCAGGCTCGACTACTAGATCCAAGCGGCTAGGGTCCAGCAGCAGGGGTGGGTTGGGGAGCGAGACGGATCCGGACCTTGCGGGTGGACGTAGCGGGCGAGCTGGGCCGCGGCGGCGACTTGACGGGGTCCTCGGGGTCGGCGGCCGCGGCAGACGCCTCCGCCGCCGCCTGGCCGAGCGGCACGGGCGCGTACTCCTTCTCCTCCGGCATTGCGCGATCGCGAGCTGCGATGGGACGGGGAACCGCTTCCCGAAGCTTCTGGAAGCGTCTCGCAGAGTGGAGGAGGAAGGGCAGGTGGTTCCGGCTTCCGGACTCCGCTGGTGGTGGCTACCAGCTGCAACGGCGGCAGCTGACCAAATTACCAAACGGGACCTGCGGGAGCGGTTGGTGGCATAGTTCGAAAGCGACACGCCGCCTGAAGTGACCGGACTGCCCTCTCTCCTGGAGGCACAGTGATAGCGTGGACGGAGCATGCGGGCCCCACTTGTCACTGGGAAACTGGGATGCGGGCACGTGCGTGGGCGGACGGGTTGCGCCACGCCGTGGGGCGGCGGGGGATCGGTTGGGTTTCCAAGCCGCGGCACGGCTGCCGTCGTGTTCGGTTCGTCCACGGTTTCGTCGGCCGGTCGCTGGCTGCGCCAGACAGGAGGAATTAGGAGGCGATTTTTTTTTCTGAACTAATTAGGAGGCGAGTTCGAAGCAGACTTGCGTGTTAGCGGCAGTAACAGGAAATATCAGTGCCGAAGGTAGAGGGTGGTGCTGCCCGGTTGCTGCTTGTTAGCTATCACTATACCACGTTTTATTATAAGTAATCTATCATCAGTTGTTAAAAGATCCTTAACCATTAGGATAGGAACTGAGCTCTAGTTCAGTGGCTAGTGCGTCCAGTTGAGACGGTGGCCGCTCGGGCTCGATCTCTGGCGCCTACGAATAAGTGTGGATGCACTCCAAGGGTGAAGCTGAGTCCGGTACGCTCCTATAAAAGGTCTCCAGTGAAGACTGAGTTTGAAGGGCCTCAATCTAAAAAAAAAATCCTTAATCAACTTATTATAAGACAGTAAAGACACTTATCGATTAACAATGTTAACGTTGGTTGTTGTAAGTAGCGTCGGCAAACGCACAAACTCTAAAAAAAGAAGATTGATTATATAATTGGACTTTAAAATAAGGTTAGAGACACAATTGCCCCATTTCTATTCTGCTTGGTCTCTAGACGAATGGAGGAGTACGCGACATCATTAATATGTCTCGGGACAACATAGGAGAGACCTGTTGGAGGCAGTATGTCTTAAACATATGTCTTTCCTTAGAACAAAGTATGGAGGGAGTACAAATTATGACTCAAATGACAACTAAAATATATTGAAACGTTGACACATTCATGTCGACAGGTTGGACACTATACATTACGGTCACCCTTATATGATGCTCGATGTTACAATATGTTGTATGTATATCTACACTTTCATGATCATCTAAAGAAGTCATATATGTTTCGTTAGCACATATCTGTCTTACCATGTTGCTATCACTCTAGAGTAGACAACCTTCAAAGTATGGCACGTTTATATATGTAAATATATACATTTGGTTAGGATTAGAGAATCAGTTGTAATCTCTAATATCTCATGTATCTTTGAGGTATACGGCCATATGGACTATGGAGAAAGGATAACTTCCTTAGTTCTCGAGGCAATCATGTAAGCTACAGCTAGTACTTCAATATATTAACATGAATATGACCCATCATGGTTATTGTGTCAAATCAATCTTTAACATAATATCAAAGACATAAAGAATGATTATCGTATTCTTCTTCACCACCTCCTCCTCCCTAGCACTCACCACCTCCAACACGTTTTATTCTCCTTTCTATTCTATTCATCACCATGTCAGTACTATTGTCACTCCTATTCGAGAGCGGCTGGGATGCATATATCACTCTGGAAGTGACGCGTCATCAGAAGTTCAGTTTCAGTTAATGTTGGGCGCGGCTAAATATTGTTATATATAAATAAATTCAATTGAACAAGTACAACTATTTCAAACGAAATCATTTAAATTTGTCATGAGAACCATGCTATTTTCCATTTCCACAAAAACGAAATTAGTAGGTCCGAGGAGAGACGCGTTCTGACATATTAACATCAAAGTGATTTCATCCCAATCAGTAATAGAGTTGTTTTAGCAGCTGGTTACTGGTTCATCACGCACGGTGTTAGCAGCATCACATGGCTTACCAACACAATATTCTAATCAGAAAGTTATTTATCACGTGCCTTTTCCATTAAGTTGCAACCAAAACCACATGACTAATACAAGATGAACACCACCAACACCAAAAAGAAGATGAAGAAACGTCGTGCAACCTTCTTTGGATTCTTGCACGGATACAAGTTGAACTAAATAACCTCGATCGCTCACAACTCTTTTCTTTTGAAGATTTCTTTGGATGGAATAGTATAGTATATAGGGGGGAAAAAGAAGAAGGAAGATCATGCAAGTACCGACGATCGTGTACGACTATTGCGGTGGCGGTGGATAATAGCTGCTCGAACTGGACCAGGAACCCGTCGTCGCCGGGTAGCTCCACGCGCTCTCCGCCGGCCAGCTCCACTGCGCCGCCCCCTCGCCGTATCCCGGAGCAGAGGACGACGAGGACGGCACGGAGGCCACGGTGACAGAGGAGGCCGGGAACGAATACGAACCCGACGAACTGCTCATGGCGCCGCCGTCGCTGTAGTACTGAGGATAGCCGCCGCCAGCTCCCTGCAGAAGCATCTGGTACTGCAGGTACTCGGAGACCGCGCTGGCCGGGTACGCCGCCGCCGTCGTCGGAGCGGGCGCCGGCGACGTGATCGTCGGAGCGGCCGGAGTGAGGCGCGCGTCCTCGGGGAAGTTGAGCTTGGCGCGGCTGCCGCGGAACCGGAGCGCCGCCTCGTCGTAGGCGCGCGCGGCGGCCTCGGCGGTCTCGAACGTGCCGAGCCACACGCGCGCCGCCTTGTGCGGGTCGCGGATCTCCGCCGCCCACTTGCCCCACGGCCGCTGCCGCACGCCGCGGAACCGCCGGCCGCCGGCCGCGTCGCCGGCCGCGGCCGTGGGGGACTGGTTGTTATGCTCCTCCATGGCCGCCGCTCGCTGCGTGTCGTGGTGGTCTCCTGCTCCTGTACGTGGGCGTCCACGAGAGGTGAGTACACACTATAGCTAGCTTTGCACACGGGTCGTGTGCTCTTGTAAGGTAAGACGGCCATGGATATATAGTGCGCGTTACATTTGACTTCTGCCTTGTTTTGCTCCATGCGGGTCGTATTTTGGTTGTGGGGGTATTCAATACGTGCATATCCGTATACCTACCAGTTGCGTATATAGCCTCCTACTACCGTACGTCCGAGGGTATAGCTAATCAGCAGCTTAAGCTTATAGCGGTAAAATAAATCCACATTTTTTTAGTCTAATTTATATGGAAAAATCAGAGAAAATATATGTGTAGCAAATAAATCTGCAAATGTAGGCAAACAATACACATATCGCTGGCCAGTGGCCACGCACTTAGGGCATATACAGTAGATGGCAATGTAATATGATTATCTATCTCGACAAAAAGGAATATGATGACTCCTCATTTATGCATGATGTGTATTCCTGAGTTGCACTAGCTACAGTTAATCAGATATCTCTCTAGACTCTGGTGGATAGTTTGGTGGATGATGGAATAGTGTAGTGTTTGCCTAATCTTTAATTTCTTGGGTGAGATCCACATGCAAGGCTCATTTACATGCATGCTGTGCACACTTGGAATCGACACATCATCGCCTAGCTAGCTAGCTTGTTCAGATAACGGCAAAATTGTTTGGCTTCAGCCTTACCAAGACAAATCGACGCTTAGGTATACATTGTGCATTTGATTTGGTGGCACCGCGCGATGCTAAATCAAATCAAAGTACTTTTAAAATCACAATTCATGGTTAGTAGCTAGCATTCTTCCTCCTTTCGCAAGGAAAGCATCATATCGATTGTTATGAAACAATTACTACAATATCGTGTAGCACCACCGAGCTACCAACCTTAGATTCTTCCATCCATGCACGAGCACGACTAACACATGCAAAACACGAAACCGTCGCGAGAAGGAACCTCTCATCAACTAAAAAAGTGTCTAAAGCGCCACGTCACGCGGAGGTGTTCTTCTTCAACTTGTTTTTTTGTTGTTGGGATTGGGATTGATTCCTCATTGGCTTGTTACCAACAACTTATTAACGATCTCTTGAAATAGAATAATAATAATGCGTGTGCGCGCGCTCACCTGCTGTCGGCGCGGAAGCAGCCGAGTAGTAGTAGCTTCCTCCCACGTACCCGCCGCCGCCGCCGGCCGCCGCCTGGTCGTCGTCGCCGCCGGCAACGACGTGGGCCAGCGCCGACACCATCGTGGACATCTCCAGCGCCTGGTACTCCCCGGACAGCACCGGCGAGCTCGCGGCGGCGCCGTCGTCCTCCTCAGTCGCCCACCAGCCTCCCGCCATATCTCTGAGAGATGATCTGATCTCTCTTTCTCACCACGTAAAGGCGAGCAAGGTCACAGGGGGCTGCGCGAATCTCTAATGCAAGTTCTGGTTAGCAGCTAGACGGCACGCACGTACGACGTGCGGAGACTTTGAATAGATGACGAAGACAAACGGTGGTGATTCAAAGCACACGTCGATCCGTTCGTGGCACGAGGAGGACTAGCCGCCTGCCCAGCTGTATATATATAGAAAGAAGAAGATGGACTGACATATGCAGATGAAACTTAGGTACCACTACAGCAAAGGGTACAGGCTACAGAGAGATCTAGCTGCGAGACGAAGGAGAACATGTGCTCGGCGTAGCGCCGTCTCTCACCGCCGCCGGGAAAAGGTGGGGTTCAGATTGGACCGAGTCTTCGCGCTGACTGCACTGGCTGCTTGTCATCACGAGAAAATAAAGCTGCCTAGCTCTGTACGTCGATCGGATCTCGGCCGAAACTTGAAACCCGGCCCGCCTCTCTACGACCCTAAAGCAAGAAACAGCATTGATTGTTGACCTAATTAGGTAAACTGGGCGATCAAGTTTTGGAGCTAGGTTCGTTCGTAAATCGTGTACGCTGGAGTTTTGCCCTCAATTAGCTAGCGTCTTTGGTGTGAGATTATTATGTGCGAAGTCAAAGCATGATGGCGACCTTGCCCAGTTTTTGTATGCATCCGGATGCGATTAGCGAGTGTAGAAGAACTCGTCCTATGAGTACCGTCAAGACATCAACTTGCATTTTGCCGACATGAGTCGGTCAACTTTGGTCAAACTAGCTAAGGAGTGTTTTATCCGTCCCTAATTACGTCAAGTCGTCAACCAAACATTTGGAGCAAAATACTCTTGTCCAGATCTAGTACACGTGGGTAGTCCCGACTACCAATGAGTACTGTGTGCTTCATAGGAAATTTCTGGAAATTCCAACTTTATATTTCCTAATAACAGGGCTTGTGTTGAAAATTTTGTTGCTACTGCAGCGGATTAATTAATTATTAAGTCCTTCAGAACAGCATCCGTATTTAGCATTATTACGATGTGGTCAGGGCAAGGACGGATCGGAGTAATAAGGAGAGCTGAGACGAGGGCCACGAACGTGCGTAGGAATAATTTGTGTCTTCAGTCACCACTGGATCATCTAGAAACAAAGCAACGAGAGCAGGTGCCATGATGCATCTCTCCTCTCAGCTCGACGCACGACGCTATATAGGACGACACACGAGACCGCCGTGGTTCATGCACGCGCCAGGAAATCAATTCAGCTGGCACGCATGCGTTGCGCGCGGCCAGCAACGTCAACTTCTCATACGACACGGCGAGCGTGCGGGGACCTCAGCTCGTCGCCGCTCGCGTGACAGTGAGCTGCCGAGCCCACCGTTCGAGAATGTTCTCTCACACTGTCACACAGTGACGGAGCAGGAATCAACATTGAGAGGTCAGAGTACAAAATTTGTGTGATCGATGAGAGGATGATCAAAACTAATATTTTTCTTAAATTTCTTGATAAATCTGTATGTGCAATGAAGGAGTCGATGAAACATATAGGAGGGAGAAGAAAACATTCCCTGACACATTCCTCCGGTAGCACTAATGTAACCGAGAAATTTTCAGCCGTATGTTCCTCCACGTACGCATTGCATGGCCGACACGTTCTCGAGCTGGGGCACTTAATTGGGCACGTTTCCAATACGCACACGGCGTCACGGCCTACCGGCAAAACTACTCCGGCGAGTCTGCGTTTCCACGGGCCAAAAAAACGGCCAACCTCGCCCATTCCAAGTACTACAGTATAAGCATGGGTGCATGCGAGGTTGTCTCGGCCTCTTGGAGCTCAGCGTGTACGAGCGTTGATCCCAGGTCAACGACGACGTACGTAGGGCTGTTCAAGGTATGATGTGGCATCTCGGCGGCAGTCTCAACAAACTGGAACATATTTCCTGTTGCTTGCACAGTAGTATAGTTAATTAAGCACCGAAAGGGCTACTTCCTTAATCAATGCCAGTATCTAGAAGACGTACGTATTAAACTGTACTGCTCTGTGTATACGATTTTCCAGCACGCTCTATGCTCTCGAGATAGATCGAGCGAGAGTGCACAGTCAAACTTTGACTAGCGACGATCCAATGAAAGGCTGAGATAAAGCAGCATGCCGTACCAGCCGATCCATCGAGGAAAAATAAATAAACATGTGTGCACCGTATTTTTTTTATAATATAATGCTGTTGCTTCTCATGATAAATTAAATACAGTAGTATATGTGGAGTACACACGATACGACATCTAACATGTCGGCAGTGGACTAGAGCTAGTGTACGGTCAACGGACGCTTCACTCTACTACTCTCCACTAGTTTTGTGTACTAGTAAATCAGATCACTACAGTACCAGTTTCTGGTAATAAAAAACAGGGCATACCGCGTGTGCACTTTGACGTTCAGGCTAACCCAACAACAGACATGCCGTATCAAGCACACATTACAAACTAAGATTTCTTCAGAATAAATAAACACATGCAATGGAACCACCGTCAAATTGCGAAGCTCCTAACGAAAACCAATACTTTGGCGGCGACTATGAACTTTGCATAAGCATGATTGCATGAAGAAGTAATGATATCTAATTAAATTTCATCTGGTTAGAGGACTGAACAATGCTGCAAAGTGCGTGGGGATTGGGATTGGAAAATCGGATCGACGAGGTCAAGTTTCTTAGCTCGAGGAGGCCTACAAGCATGCGCGCAAAGCACAGCGAATCCATCAACATTTTCGTCAAGCATCGAATTAATCCTGTTTGAACTTCTAGATCAATTCGTACGAGAGCTAATTGAAAACTTGAGGACAGGATGAAAACGAAAGAAAGGCGACGCAGGGTTCGGGCCACACGCCAGGCATTCCATCTCAGAACATGATTGCGAGGCCGGGAGGCATGCATATGCACGAGCGTGGAGTTGAAATCGTCGTTGCTATTTGCTAAGCTCGGGTGGGTCGGTTTCACACGTCCAGTTAGGTTTTCAGGCGGCTGGTTTTGTCTTCGGTATTAATTCATTAAGTCAAAACATTTGATCTTATAAAAAGATATTAAGAGGTGTACAAAGCTTGTCTTGGAAAGACGAGGCAAGAAGCGTTGCTACACACCCGGCAAAAGCCAGATCTTTTTAATAAAACAGGGCATCATTGGAAGGGGAGACAAGCTTTGCTATTATTATTTGAATAAGTAGGTTGTGGCATGCGCCTTTTTGGAGTCAAAATCTTTGGAAACAACAGTTCAACCTTCCAAATTGGCAGTTTTTTTATCACCGACAAAGTCTCCATTTACATTCCTTTTTGACGATGTCAGTCCGTGCTTATCCTCTAAGCGAGTGAGCGTGCATTGCCCCTGACACCGCTTTATCTGATTTGCATGTCAGGGAGACTTGCACACATCGTCCGAGGTCAACAGGCCTGTAATGTGAGGGGCCTACTCACTGAACTTGAAAAATTGGAGGAGGCTGTGCGTATGTGCCATGTATTCTCTTGATCAAAGTTTCCAGGATACTCCGTGGCTAAACATAGATCATTTTCTTGCTTATTACGTTCTCATTTTCTTGCTTATTACGTTCTCTTAGTTACTCTTTTTGACTAGTGTATTTTGGGTTTAAAACTAAAGGATACTTGTGCATATTCCTCGCAAAAAAAGTATACTTGTACAAATAGTAGAAATTATATACTCACTCCCTTTAATAATTAATATAAAGCAGGGCAGACCAAGGAGGAAGTTTAGGACCATGGAGAGCGACAAGAGAGTACTAAGTTTCTGAATATTAAAATGGCAGGAAAAATGGTAAAGTACAAATTTATTCGCTTAAAAAGATACAGATTTATTAAGCACTCTTTGAACACATAAAAAATACAAGAATAATGGTAAAGAAAATACCCCTTTTTTCCTAATCAAATCCTATATGATTTCAAATCACAGGAGTAGTAGACGCAAATGACTTCTGCAGGAGAGGGATAGCTTTCAATCAAATCTTATGAAAACAGCGAGGGGGTTGTTGCATTGATCCCATCAAAAACAGAAGTGCATGTTATACCCCCTTTTAATGGAAATTTGGCAACTGTACTCCTATCTTCTACAACACGGGCCAAAAAAAAAATCTTAAGAGGTAATTACATAGGAGGACTTGTTTTGAACTCCAATATCAATAATGGACCACTTTTTCAGACTTTGCAAGAATAGACCTCTTTTTTAAATATAAACAAGCTTGGAATCCCTGTTTTGAGTTTAAATCATGTGGATCTAAATATTCATTTATCCAAAATAATTTGTGCAACAAGAAGTCTTCAAGTAGACGAAGAATCATGACATAACAAACAATAAGTAACAAAAATCACGTATCTAGCAGCGCAGTTTTCCAACAAGAAGTCTTCAACTAAAATACGATTACAAATCCAAACTGAAACAAAATTAGCATTACAATCCTCCACCGTGTTATTGCTGCTCCCTGGTGACACCTTCATCGAACGCACGAGGCAGGAAGCTAAGTCATTGGGGGCAAACGGTAGATTCATAATTTAAAAAAGAGGTCCATTTATGTAAAGTCTCAAATAAAAGGTCCAATTTTGATATTGAGATTTAAAACAGATCCTGCTATATAATTACCCCAAACCTTAAGATACAAATCTTTTACGATCCATATAACTCGTTAAATCCAAAACGAGTTACAGTTTTTAAGTTAGGCATGTTTGGTTGATGTCCAAAAATACCTTACCAAAATTTGTCATGACCAACATGAGGGCATGGCCAAATTATTGGCAATGAAGTGAAAATAATAGTCTTTGGATTGTGACCTTACCAAAATTTGTGAACTCTTAGTATGACATGTGGGGCCATTATGTCATTAGTTTTTTTTAATCAAAATATAGTCATGTAGGATCTTATTTTATAGATTTAATTATAAAGAATACAGTGGTGCAAACAAATCTTAATTTAGATCAACGATTTAAGAAATATAATTATTTAAAGTTAGCCAACATAAAAAGGCAAGCATTTAATCCAGCCAACTATAGCTCGCCACGTAAGCCTGTAAGGAGCAGTGGTACTACGTTAATGTTTGGCGGAGGTTTTGCCCGTCGGCATTCTGCCCTTGCATTTGTACTAACGACGCCAAATTTTCAAACGCGTGCCAACTCAGGACTATAAAGCAAACAACAGCCAAATTACATAAGCACGCCAATATTTAGTAAGGCATGCGTTGGCTTGAATCCAAACATCCCTCGAGTTTTTCATGGTACTAACATCGTTCGAGTCCTGTGAAAAAAAAACATAGCTCGAGTCTCAGCTGTACAAGTCAACGTCAAGCTGTTGTAGCGCCGCCGTTGGTACAGATTCAGGTCACATTCAACGCCAGCTTGTCGTTCAAACCACATCAGCTACAATCAGGATACCAGGGCTCGAATGGATAATAACGGCATTGCTACGTTCCCTGCACGATGCAAACCAGGACAAAAGAGTCTTCCCGTCAAACGAGTCGTGACGACGTTCCTCCTTTGCTGCTGGTGTTTTCTGGGGCCTCCGACGTGGAACCGCACGGAACGGAATTTATGCAAAATCGACAACGGGCCATGGACGAAGTGGATTGTACAGTGAGCTCTTAGTCACTGAACAAGGTAGCTTTCATGGAATCATCACTACTAAATGTTACATTCAGTCTAACCTTTTATTTTAAAAAAAAGTAAAAAGGATTCGGCCAGGAATCAACACGAGCCAAAAACGCGTCGAGAAAGTTGAAAAGGAATGTGGTATAGTCCCAGCCGCAAGATTCTTGCAGTTGAAACTTGAAAATGGTTATAGAACTAAGAAAGTCAAGAATAAGTTTCTGTTTGGATCCACTGAGATTCTAAAAAATAAATTTAGATTTTAGAATCCGCAAGACCTTTAATCAGGACAAATTTTTTTTTCAGATTTTAAAATATAATTCTCAAATTTTAAGAATCTCATAATATTATTATACTTAACTAGAGCTAGATTTTATATGTCGAAATACTTACTGCACTTTGAATTTAAAAAATCTGATCGATATCTAAACACCACGATCTAGATTTTATTTAAAATCCTGATTCTAAAATCTTAAGATAGTAATAATAATCAAATTTTAAGAATCTGAACTTGATCCAGACAATGACCTAAATGAGAAAAAAATTCAACATCATCATATTACTAATTATAATAATATTATCAAATGTGCATCTAAAATTATAATAAAATATAGATAGATAAGGATGCCATCATCTATCATCATCCAAAACTTGAGACGCGACTAAAACTTTTATAAATAGGAAAAAAGAGAAATCAGTCTATAAATAATATGGATTATAATTGTTCATTACAGACCTGCAACCCGCTACTACTACAAGCTGATTTCACTTTTTTTTCTTACACAAGTATAATTTACACATAATTTTTTATATGATAGTAGATGATTATATGTCCTATCTCTATATACTTTTTTCGTAATTTTAGATACATATTTGCAGGTGCCTATGTTTGATCACCGTACCATGTACATGTACTCTAAAAAATATGACATCTTTCGCTCCAAACCCAAATTAGCACAAAACTCCAAGAAAAAAGAAACAAGAGCCTCCGCAAAACAGTAACTCTTTACACTAACATGTTTGCCATTTTGCCAATCTGAAGGTCCAGTCTACCAGAGACCAGGTATACTGATGCAATATATATATAAAAAAAAAAACCCGAAGCAGGCTCAAAGCTGCGGCGCATGGATTATTTGTACTACGTCAACGATTAACGATACTACTCCACTTTCGAGTGGACTTTGCTTACGCGCTTCAAAACTAACAGCAAGTGGCAGTCACTTTCAGAACATGCTGCAACTGGAACCCAAATGATTGAAAGGACCACCTCCAAGTATTCCTTCAACTGCTCAAGAACTCAACGAAAACAACCCTGAAAAAGCCAAGCATATTCTTACTGGCCTCAAGCTCTGGTCTGGTCCGAGACATGGACCTGGCGAGTCTAAGGTCATCCGGTCTGTCCTTGTCACCAGGCTTCATGCTCTGGTACTCTGGTCCACCAGTATAAGTCGTTTTGCCGTAGTCAGAATACAAAAACCAAAAGAAAGATGCTCCTCGGAATGAGAGTTCTCATTGCAAACAAGAGAATATCAACCTTCAAAGAGTCAATACTGGAAAGAAACAAATAACTAGTCATGCTTGCAAACAAAGGGATGATGACAGCTTCTTGTTGCATGCTTTGAACCGCTTGGATGATGAGTTCGGGATTGAACTCAGTGGAATCACACAGTTTTATGAGGCCTAACTAGACATGAATCCAATTGGATTACTCGACAATTTGGTAGGCGGGATGAAGGCTAGTTGAGATGCAGACTGAACATTTTCAACGAATAGTTGAAGAATCACGGGTATGAGAATCCACCAAAAGCGAAAGGACCACATCAATAACGTTGGGTGAAAGTGAAATAGTAGCTCAAAATCATGAAAATACGAAACCAATGGCACCATTTTTTGACTAAATAATTGTCCATACATTTTGAAGATCGAAAAAATATCAAGACAGTCAAAGTCAAAATGCATGATGGAGATTTTCCTTCCTTGATCTCTGGCTATGTCGTCATGAATTTCATGGTCTTGCGATCCAAAATGCTGACATGTGATCTGAATGCACAAACAATTGACTAGTGAGTTTCTGTTTAAGATGGAGGTGCAGCATCGGTGCCCAATACACTACTTCAAATTACATCTGATGCACTTCTTGTAAGTACATCTGATGACATGTCCCAGTTCCCACTTCTCCGATCCCAACTCAAATGTCGAACTCGCACACCACTTCCAACTGCAGGAATCTGTGTGGCTATGCCTTCCATGTCATTGCTGCGACGACCACCCATTTCGACACCAACATCCTCATAATTGCGCCGCTGAGAAATCCTCAATAGATCACTACCAATTTCAAGATCATCTTCTACCTTCGACCTAGGACCACCAACTGGTTCCTCTTCTGCCCCACTACCAAAGTTAACTGTTGGAGGCCGCACATCCTCTTGTGCATAGGCTCGGAACTTGTGTTTAGAAGGTTTAGGCTTACTACAGAAGACTTCTAGGAAGTTATTCAAACATCCTTGATCATAGATATTAGGCCTGTTGTCTGATCTGTATCGAAAATTCTCATACGTGGTCTACAAAACAGAAGCATCAGAGCAGAAATGTTAGCATTGTTCTTTCATTATCATACATATATTACAAAGTTTGAACAAATGATAAAATCCTTTTCTTATAGTCATAGATACTAAACAATTGTAGGGGATATAGATACTGAGCCAATAATCCAACCAAATCCTAGTCACATTACAAAATACATAGTCGTCCATTTTTCTTTTGTTGTCGCCAGCCAGTTTAAGAATGAACTGGTGGACGACAACATTTCACGAACGGACGAGTACATAAATAGAATGTGCATGCTGTTCTGTAAATTATATAAGAGACTCTTGATAAGATTACAAATATCAAATGGTAAAGCATAAATAACAGTAGATATGCCTAAAAGTTTGTATGGTAAGTTCATTAACCTCTAACAATTTTTTTTTGGTATTGCCCAAGAATAAACACAAAAGTAATAGTTATAGTGAAGCTTGTCGTGTTGTACGATATGAACCATCTCAGTTTTAGACATTAGTGAAATTAATGTCACAAGCATGTACCAGCACATTTTGGTTAATATTTGACTTGTTGAACAGGTACATAAAAAACCTTGCATTCATGAGTGAAAACAGCCTGCTGGAGGGAAAAATGATGAACTATAAGATCTTGTATCAACAAACTAACCTGGTTGGTGCTAATGAGATACAAATGAAATCCACTAAGTCCACCCACAAACCAGAGAGCAATGAAACAATATATCAGAAGCGCAAAAGAAGCCGGCTAGTGTTTTAAAGCCTTCCACACTGTTGGATAACCCTCATCCATGAGAACTTTGATGTAGAATGTTGATATTGCAAATACATAAATGCAGATAAGAGTTGAGGAAGAAACAAACACGAAAAAGAACCAATAATTGTGCTGCACTATGTAAAAGTGAGCCAATAAAGATCAGGACACAGAAAGAAAGGAACAATTATAAATTCCTAGAGAAACATGAAAGAAAATACTAAGCGTCTTTTTTTCTTTACCAATCTAAATGAGATATATCATGCACTCGTATCAATATAGGTTGTATCAGTATAGGTTGGTTAATTTAGATGATACTATATGATGTGTCCAATTGATTGGAATGTTTTTGAATCAATCGTTTTTTACTCAACATAGGCACGTGATTATGTTTCTGTTATGGAATTGAATTTGTTGTTTTTCCATGCTGTCCAGTTTCACACATGCATAACTGGCAGTACGTCCAGGAACCACACATTATAATTAAGTGAAGTATAACCCAGCAAAAAAAAAAGCCAGGTCACTGTAATCATGCTAGAATCCATGTTTTAAAAGATCATAAATTAACCAACCTATATTGATACGACCTATATTGATACGATTGTTGTTTCATAACCTATCTTGTCTTTCTACTGGTCTTAGTCGAGTACAAAAGGAGACACTATGGAGCACTACATCACACAATTTCATAATAATTGTCTGATCGAAATCTAAAAAGATATAACTGCACTGACGGGGTATTATATTACACTACAACTTTAACCTATCATAAATTTACATGGATTATACTACAAATATTAATAATTTCTTAAATCTTTACCAATCCTATAATTATAGTGAGTTCGTCATCCTTCACCCAGCTTAACCCGTCGTCCTATTGTGGCTGGTCTGATCTACACCTAAGCGTTCAAAGTTCATCTAGCAACCACTGTGAAAAATTGGCGCCGACAGGTGGGTCCAACTCTCCCCTACCGCACCCCCTCTCCCCGCACCGCACAACCCCTCGCCCCCTCCTAAACCCTAGCTCACGTACCCGGCCACCTCCGCCTCCTGCCTCCTCTCAGGTCACCGGCACGCCGCCGTGCCCTCCTCCTCCCTGAGTAACAAGCACAAGATGCAGCGCCGCCACTCCCTCCCTCTCCCTCTCTCTCTCTCTCTCTCTCTCTCTCTCTCCTCCACCTTATCTCTATGGGCAGTTCGATTTGGTGGCGGCGGTGGCGCCGTTGCCGTCCCGGTCTCCTGCTCCTGTGGTGGCCACATGAGGAGCAGGGTAATGCGCCGAGGAAGTGGCGGCCCAGGCAGGAGGGCGTGGACTGGTTGTCCATCCTCGCTGCTGTCGCATCACCTCTCCTCCCCAACCTAGCCGTGAACGGCACGACCTGTACAAGGCGGCAAGATCCGCGACAACCAATGATGATTCAGCGAGGTGGAATGGAAGCCAGTGCAGGTGCTGATGCTCTCTCTCTCTCTCTCTATCTCTCTCTCTCTCTCTCTCTCTCAACGCACCACTCAACCAGGCGACTAGAGGAGGGAGGAGGGATGAAAAGCATGGAGACCAGGGAAGGCAAGGCCCAGGACGCGGAGGACAAGCTCGAAGCTGTGTAGGACGTGTCATTGGGAGGAGCTGCATCAGTCCATGTCCTCTGCCAAGTACGCCCTCTACCATCAGCATCGGTGCTACTCATTGCTCAGGGATCTGGTGAGGTGAGTTCATCAATTCCCCATCACAGTCAATACCGTTCCTCTCCGCTTCACCATGATTTGGGTTCCAATTTGATTAATTGATATGATGTGAAGCTGCAATTAATTTTGGGTTGGAATAGGAGTTTCGATTGGATTCCTTCGATCCCTTGCTTATGTTTCATTTCTTCTTATTGCAACTTCTTTTGTTGGAGCATTGCAGGTGAGCATATTTGAAGTTGTTTATTCGATATTTACACCCCTCACAAAGCAAGTTTTCCTCTGTAGAGTTTGCTGTCATTCAGAAGATATTTGATATGGATAAATCCAATGAGGTATATACTTAATACTGAAAAATCTAACCAATTGTGTACAATAACTATTTATGATAGCTACCTGCATCTTGGCGATGGGGAGGAGGAGGAGGTCCGGGGAGGACGGCGGTAGCGGACACGACTGGTCGGCGGCAGCGGCGACGACTTGGCACCCTCCTTCGCCGCTGCGACAAGGTCCAACACTTCGTTACGTGAAAGATGGTGCCTCCATTGCTAAAAATCTAAGAAATTTGTTTCTATATCATAGACCATGTACTGTTTATATTCACATAGTAACCAGCTAACATTTATAGATGGTCAAATAACTAGGAATGTTGTTGGCCAGAAATTGGTCACCTAAATTGTGTGACGAAGTTGATGATAATGCTTTAGGCTGTGTGATACATGCCAAATATTTTTTTTTAACACATGTACTCCTTAATTATTGTTGGGTGTTAAGAGATATACATGGTGGAGCCTGATGCTATGGCATCATTTTGAATTGGTTAAGTTAAGGTTTCTTTCTTTATTTACTGGAGTTTTAAGGAAGCTGCAGCAAGGGTGAGTTTAGGAAACACCTTTGAGTCTAAAGGGGGAAAATTGATTGCTAAAGCTCTACTATGGTCTTCCGAAAATTAATGTGTATTTATGCTTTTACAATGCCTTTATTTTGCACATATGGACTTCAGTTTGTCGATTTACTTTAATTTTCTGACACAAATAGCTTTGTCATGAATGGGATGGAGAAACAGCGAGACCGAGCAAGCAAAAGGCAAAGCTGCTTGCGTTGTCTACCTTTGCGCGCGGGGGACGGGGCGGTGATGAGGTGTAAAACTAAAGCTTTTCTTTTTCAACGGGAAAATGCTTAAGAAATTGGGAGATACAAGCTGTTAAAGGAGGCTCGAGATTAAGGGATTGAAAAACCGTTGAAAACCAACCGATTTTCGTGATTTTTAACAAAACCGTTCTGGATTGGTTATTAAAATCGGTCGGTTTTTTGTTAAAACTGAACCTAGATATTGTATTAATTTTGGTTTTCGATCGATAAGTTTGGTTTACCAGTCGGTTTTTTGGTAGTATTCAAAACCGCTACCATAGCTATTTTTTAACCCTTGCTCGAAAAGAGTGTGTTCAGCTCAGCGCTGTTCTTACATATGAGATCTTTTGTGTTACAGAAACTAGACGCGCTGGTATAGGTATTGTACCAGCCTTTTCTTTTTAAGGAGAAACAGTAAGAAATATGAGTAAATGCAAAAAAAAAATCACATGAAACCATTCTCTTTGAGTTCTATGAAAATATTACTATTTTCAAAACAAAAGTAAAGTGACTATATTGGGGGGAGAGAGAGAGAGTAGTGTGAATGGCTAGCAAAATAAGTGCATCTCCAGCAGCTGCTTTAAAATGGGTCGGTGTTGTAAAAATTTTGATTATACAACACTAGAGTCCTCCAGCAGATGCTTTAAAATAGATTGATGCTATAAATTTTTTTTATAGATCCTGTAAAATAGCCTTGTGCTGTTATATATTTGAAGCACCAAGCGAGCTGTTGTATCGTGTGCTCTATCACGATTCAGCATTGGCGAGAGCCCATTTTTCCTTCGCGCCCGATGCTCCCAACACGAGTCAAAGGCAGCTTGCCCGTCGTATGCTCATCGAAGCCCGTTCCCTGGTCGCTGTCCACCCACCGGAGCCCTGCACCTCAGTTGCCAGTAGCCGTCGCCCAAGCCCCGCCGACCCCCACTCCTGCAAGAGACGCTGCCGCCATCGAGATATCACACCGAGAGTTGCTGCCGCTGCCGACACCCCCGACTTGCCACGTGCATCCTCTTCCTCGAGCTGTACGGACGCGCGGCATGCCCTCGCCTGCTAGGGCAGGGGGAGGCCCAACTCGGCCACCAACCGCAAAATTCAAGGCGAAGCCCGCCGTCATTGCGGCAGACGACAACGCGGGTGAGGGCGGCGTGGAATGCAGCCTCATCAGCGACGTGTGTCCCCTTGAGCAGCAGCGGGGTGTAGCCGGTCAGCAAGTGGTGGAGGAAGCATCCGGTGCCTTCGTCGATCCCTCAACAATGTGCCACGTCGATGACATAGGAGGTGGCGCGTGCGAGTAGCGGAGAAGCACAAGAGGAGTAGGGTGAGGGTGGCGTAGATGAGCGAGGCGAGGGCGGCGGCAGAACGCCGGGACGTGAAGCCCGTCATCGTTGTGGTGGATGGCATCACGGCGAGCAATGGGGCAAGGAAGGCATAGAACGCAAACTCGTCATCCGCCTGTATCCCCTCCTTGCCCTTACATTCCGCGGTGGCGCACTAGGTAACATGGCACTCTTTCATGAGCCGGCCGCGTGCTCGTTATGCCGCCTCTAAGAAGAAGAGGAAAGGGGCTGCAGCGACCCGTCGCCCTGGTGCCTTCCAGAGCTCGCCAACGGCCTTCCCCCCTCATGCATGGTGGATGATGACAAGCTGCTCAATGAAATGCTCAAGAAGGAAAGCAAATATAAAGCACATGTTATAGAGCAGCTGCTGGAGCACTAGTCTCTAGATCTTTAAAAATAACATTTACAGGATCTCTAAAACTAGATATAAAACACCAATTTTAGAGTATCTGCTGGAGATGCTCTAAACTTTTATGTTGGATGAGAGTAGCAATATGATATGGGTTTATAAACCTGTAATCCATGTATCTTGAACGAACAAGAAATGTGTTAATGAAAGTTGGAGCTTGGAAGACATGAATATATAATGTAAGCGATAGAGTTGAAATAGATAAGTGGCACATACAGCAATAAGACAAGGCTTGCGCTGTTATCTTTGTAATAACAAAGTTTTCTTGAATTAGAAAGCAAACAAAACCAATGACGTGTTTTATTACAGAAGACGGACCTAATCTCCCAATTAGTAAAAGGAATGTCTTGCATGCTCCTTACCTGAATCGGCAATACTATGTATCAATTATGCAACTATTTAGTGCAGACAGTGAATGAAAGTCGTAATGGAGGCTACCAATGGAATATAATTTGTTGTAAACAACCTGTTGGTTACCTGTCACACAACTTTTGGTTAACAAAAGAAAAAAAAGTAGTGTTAAGGGTCAGGTGGCGCATTTCGTATCAAAAAAAATCATGTGATACCTTAACCTTATAGGTCTATAGAAGTTTCTTTTATGACAAATACTAGATGTGAACTATTTGCAGAGTTCATTCACTCCAGAACAAAAACACTTCACATAAGATGTAGAAGAACAATTAGGTATGAATACATTAAATTGTAATGGATACTGAATCAACTTCACAAAATAAGTTCTGAGAATATGTTAAGTATTTCCATACATATCTGTCCATGTAGATCATGCTATAAAATGCTTGTTGCGGTACTGCCTACCTTGGCAAACATTGAACCAATGGATAATGGATATGTTACTATGAGCTCATACTTCAATGTATGTGTGAAGCCAGGTAACATGTTGCCTCGAAGGATCTGAGCAGCTAAATAGCCTAATAGAAAGAAAAGAATGGACCATCTATCAGATCTCTTACAAGTGAAAGAAGACACTATTTTCATTGGCTAACGGGCTATATAATTCTCTATCAATACAAAGATGTACAGCTCTCCTACGTACTCGAGAAAAAAAACTAGTATATAATAATCACTTCCTCAATCAGTGCTAAATGTTTAGCTCACCTTCACAAATATAAGGTGTCGAGAGATATTCTCGATAGTAAATCTAGGGATGTGTATGAGTATGAAAGATCGATGGATACACAAGACGTAAGGCTTAGACAGGTTCGGGCCTCCCGGAGAATAACAACCCTACGTCCTGTGTTCTGTAATGTATTATTCGGATCATCAGGAGAAAGCCCCTGCCCCTCCTTATATATCCGGGGGGCAAGGTTACATGGCAAGTGTCCTAGTCGGTTACAATATGATTTTCGACTAGGATTCTATCTCTAATTTTCTATCTCTAGTATTGACTTGTCGTGTACTCCAAGTAATAATCCGAGTAGTTATCTTCATGGGTCTTTATCTTTATTGGACCCTGGCCCACTCGGCAATATATCCGAGTGGCGAGATATCCCTGGTATATACATACCACAGTAGCCCCCAAGCACTTCGTGTATTGAATTATCGTCTTGGTTTGCCTCGACATCTTATGAAATTGAGAAGTGCTTTTTCTATTAATTCTTATTCATAAATTCTTAAAAAAGATATAGCCTATGTATGTAGCCCCCAACTCAAAAGATTGTTAAGGCTACACCAAAGCAACTTTTGAGTTATTAAAAAATATCCAATTAACCTTGTCCCTCCACAGAAAAGGGCATAATGAGGTCTGAATCTTCTAATTTTGTCTTAACAAACTCCATATTAAGCACAATTCTCTTACTCGCCGAGTGATTCATCACCAATTTAATATTTACATCCCTAATGCTGAAGTGCCCTTAATCCGAATGATTAACGATAAATTTCAATTGTCATAGCCCCTAAGATTGGTGATGATAGTATTAATCTAACACGGAAACGCAGCCCCCAAGATTGGTGCCGAGATAATCCGAGTGATTTACCTCACAATTTTGAAAGGTACCATTTTCAAGGCTGAAACTACAGTAATTCGAGTGATTTACCTCGTAATTTTGGAAGGTACCATTTCTAAAGCTGAAACTACAGTAATCCGAGTGATTTATCATGAAATCTCGGAAGGTATAATTTCCAAGGCTAAAACCGCAACAATCCGATTAATAAAACTGGACTTAACAGATTACAAAAAGCCTCGGCCCAATAGGTCATCTAGCTCTTATAAAAAGGGCCTCCAAAGAGCCGCACCCCTTCATCCTCATTTCGCCGCCGCTACCTTCTTGCGCACACAAACCCTAGATCTCAATAGTTCATTTCCACCTCAAAGCTCTACGCAACTGCTTCCCACCGCACTAAGAGCGATGGCCCCGAAGCGCACCCGCCAAAGCTATAAGGCACAATCCCAGAAGCAATCTTCCCCTGAGAAGTGCGAGGAAGATGAGCCAATTTTTGACATCCCCGCCGCTATCAGGAGTTCCCCGTGTCAACCATGGATTCAGAGAAAATCAACAGACTGGTGATTGATGGCGTGTTACAAGATCATCAGATCGGAGAATGGATCGAGGCCATAGGTCAAAAATTTCCCCAACCTCCTATCGACCAAATCACGGTTTTCTCCTCCTTTTTCTATCGTGGATTTGGGATCCCTTGTTACGACTTCTTTCACGGTCTTCTGTTCTTCTATGGCATCAATCTTGTCAATCTGAATCCAAATTCCATCTTATATATTGCTATCTTCATCCACCTGTGTGAGGTGTTCTTAGAGATTTATCCTTATTTTGATACCTTCAAAGAACTGTTTGTCTTGAAATCAAACATCAATAATATTATAGGAGGGGCCGGATTCCAACTAAGAATAAATTCAAATACGTTGATGTACCACTTCCATCAACGAACAAAGGTTGGCACGCAGACTAGTTTTATCATGGAAACCATGCTCCACCTTTGTCAAAGACTACGGCCGAAGCCCCCAAGCCACGACCCGAGTGGTCAGCAAAGGCCCATCCAAACAAAAAGTCTCAAGTTGATGCCATATTAGAACACATTGCCTATCTCAAGTCCCAAGGTTATACTGACGTACATGTTGCCGCAAGCTTCATATATCGCCACGTGCAGCCTATTAAAAAACGTCATGTTCCTGGATGGAAGTTCGAACTAGGTTCAGACCCCAGCATGGAAGTGCCAGAAACATTGTCAGAAAGGGAATTAACATTGCGACTGGAAAATATATTGTCTTCACTCCTTGGTTGGACTCCAGGTAGTGCGAAATGTGGACATCATTTCAAGACTGGCAGGAGTTCAGTAAATTATCCACTTCTGTGCTTAAAAAAATCAATACTTCATGTATT
This sequence comes from Eleusine coracana subsp. coracana, assembly GCA_032690845.1. Classification (NCBI taxonomy): domain Eukaryota; kingdom Viridiplantae; phylum Streptophyta; class Magnoliopsida; order Poales; family Poaceae; genus Eleusine; species Eleusine coracana. The sequence continues at coordinate 6,577,460 of CM064426.1, forward strand.
ATGTTCAGCAATAAATAATACATAACATATATTGCAGAACCTTGATGTATACGTGTCCAACCCCCCTCTGCCGTCGATACCGCAAAAGAAATCTCCCACTCAAGCATCAGCTCCCAAGCGCCGCAAGGCGCATATTGAAGATTCTGATGAAGAAGAATCGCTGGCTGAAAGAGTAGTCAGACTTCAAGTAGAGGCAAAGAAGAAGACTCCAGAGAAAACCTCCACCACTCGGTGAGCCATGGATGATGAAGGACAAAATCGGCCGAGTGAAGCTAGCAAGACAGGCACCCATGAGACGGCGCCAGGCATGACAGACGCCCCAAGGCCAACTAGCCCCCTACTAAGAGTGTCAGGCATTAAATTCAAACGCCGCTCAAGGTAAACAAATCAATATAACTTAAAGCTTAACTATCCATTTGAGTTAAATATATAATTTTTGTCTAATTGGCAGGTCATCCAGGCGGTCGTCTTTTGAAGAAGTTCCGGCACAAAGTCCAGTTCCCGAAAAAGCCCAGGAGACACCACAGGACGGGTCATCCAAAGATGATGTCCCAGACCACTCGGCAAAGAAACCGAGTGAAAAAGTGCACCCGAATCCACTCAGCCAGAAGATAACCAAGCTAAATCACCCAACATCCCGGACCTAAATACATCTGAGATGGCAACGGGTGCTGATACTCCTGCCTCCACCGAGTCCGAAGAGCCATCACTGGTTTTTGAATCTATGCCAGAGCCAACATATGAATATCCAATCGGTCCGGAGGAAAATGTCACGCCGACTCCTATTCACCAAGTGGTAAGAGAAGGTGCCTCAGACCAGCCAACGCCGACTAGATCAATGTATCATATTGGCCAATTTGCCATCGCCGGATTTGATGAGTCGGCAAAGCAAGCGGATTTGAAAATTTTTGAAGAGCAAACTGAAAAAGCCTATCATTCCTTCCAGGTATTCCGTCCTTTTTGTCAATAATAATCATGTTACGAAATTTCAAACATATAATTTGCCATCATTGCAGGCTCTAAAAACTCATATGGCCAACAAGAATAAGCTTCTGCAACTTGTCGAAAGGCATTGTGCTAAAGCCGTCGATTTAGAAGATAAACTTACCAAAGAGAGACTGGAAGTAAGGCGCTTATCAGTAGCGCTAAAAGCCCGTTCATCTCAAGTTGATGAACTTTAATTCGAGCTACAAGGTATGAGACCAATATAGCTTATACCTCACACGTTATCTGTGTGACATGAACATTTAACCTCGTCCATACAGAGGCATCGCGGTCACTGAAATTGAGACAAAAATAAGATGCCCAGGCGACCGCTCAAATTACAAGTCTTGAAGGCCATATAAGAGAACTAGAGTCATCTGCCCAAGCTCTTGAAACTTTGAAGTCCGAGAATCAAGAGTTACATAAGCAGATCCAGGACTCGGCGGAGATCAAGAGGAATTTTAAAAAGCTAAAAGACGATCTCAAAACAATGCAGGAAAAACAAAATTTGTGGAAGAAAAGAGCTCAAGGTAAAAATGAATATACCTATATGTACAGGAATATATTTATGCACTAAAATGTTTGTTACTAATAGGCGCTGAAGAAATAATAAAAAGCCAGAAAGAAAGGAACACAAAGCTGGAAACCGAAGTTATCAAAGCTGAGAAGATCTTCAAAAAGACTGTGGATGAGCTAAACCAATTTCAAAAAGGCTTCAATAAAATTGAAAAGCAAAAATAAGAATATAAGAAAAAAGTCACCACCCTTGAGGCTGAGAAAATAGAAGCCGAGAAACGCCTAAAAGGTAAATGTTTATTCAACTAATACCTTGATATTGAATTTCATTGTGCTGGACATATATGATTATTGTGCTCCTATAGGATCAAAGAGGTCCTATGAGCTATTGCAGAAGAAATTTATAGAGGGTGATAAAAACCTTCGATGGTCTCTTGCAGTTCTTCAGAAGAATGCAGAGGTGGTCGCCCAATACATATATCCTGAAGAAAAATCACCTCGATGTCGAGACCTGTTGACGAGGCTACAAGGGGCATCCGGCCGACTGAAAGAACATGCTCGACATGTTGCAGACCTAGTCGGCGCACAGGTTCTGGCAATTGCGAAGTCCCATATCCCCAACATAAAGTTAGATGTGGTAGCCGAAGGCTTCCATGAAGATTTCTCTGATGAACAATGTGAAGCTCTCATGGCTGAGGCGTAAAAAACAGCTCACATATTAGCCGACCAGATAGAGCTAGATTCTTTACCTAAATTGTAAAGAATTATAGAGCTTAAAATACTGTGTTACAGCTCTGATACCGTAATATAATCAATGTTCGATAGACCGCTAAGGTCTAGATTCATTACCAATATTGTAATGAATTCTTGGTTCGCGCTGCTTCGTATATGTATTGTATGAACTAGTGTTAAACACTCACAACCAATACACAACTCATGTCAGCCCTCTAAACAAATGCCCCCAATAATCAATATGAACTATGGAGAATAAGAACTCACTCGGTCAAGCATATTTGAATTAGTAGAATTGCCTTGGTCCCTAACAGACGGCAAGAATCCTGGGGACTAAGTAACCCGCTTGGTCGACATGCGCGAGTTAGGGTGATACCAAGTATTAGAATTTGAGTCATGATGTAAACAATAATGACAATTATTCACAGAAATCATAAATTGCAAAATCAAATATCATGACTACTGTGTATATATATTTAATAATAGAAATACAATAAATTATAATTACTAAGTATAAAAGCGACGTAGCTGTAAAATATTCTAGGAACTTTGAAGGTCCGATCCGTCCTCATTCATCAATCGATAGGTGCCTGGCCGAGTGATTTCCTTTATAATAAAAGGTCCTTCCCATGGAGGCGACAACTTATGCTTGCCAACCTTAGACTGAACTTGCTTCAAAACAAGGTCGCCGACAGAAAAACCCCGTGTACGGACGTTGTTGTCGTGATAACGTCGCAAACTTTGCTGGTACTTTACCGACCGAATTACAGTGGCATCCCGCTGTTCCTCCAACAATAACAAGTCGTCACACCTATAGTCATTGGAGGTTTTTTCGTCATACGCTGCCACACGGGGGGAGGCAAAAAGAATCTCGGTGGGTAACATGGCTTCTGAGCCATAAACCAGAGAAAAAGGGGAGTGCCCGGTGGCACGATTTACGTTGGTTCTAAGCCCCTATAAGATAGATGGTAATTCTCGAACCCATCGTCGAGCGTACTTTTTCAATCGATCAAATATACGAGCCTTAATTCCAGAAAGCAGGAGGCCGTTTGCCCTCTCAACCTGACCATTGCTCTGTGGATGAGCGGCCGAGGCATAACCAATCTTAAAACCGACTCGGCCCGCAAACTCTTTAAACTCCTCTGCTATGAATTGAGTACCGTTGTCAGTGATTATCTTGTGTGGGGCACCAAACCGAGTGACTATTTCGGTCATAAACTTGATGGCCTTCTTTGCCGAAATCTTACCGACTGGCTTTGCTTCGATCCATTTAGAAAACTTGTCCACTGCTACGAAAAGGTAAGTAAAACCCCTTTGAGCTTTCATGAAAGGTCTGACAATGTCTAAACCCCATACTAAAAAGGGCCAAGTTATTGGTATATTTTGAAGCTCTGTAACAGGTACGTGCATCTGACGAACGAAGAACTGACAACCTTCACACTTTCGGATAACTTCCTTGGCATCTTACCTTCACACGTGCATCTGACCACATAAGGATACCATGGGCCAATGCAGCAAAGCAATGCTTAGCTCAACTTTCTCAATCTGTGCTAAATGTTTTCTCAGGATCAATCACAAAAGATGGTTGTGGTGCCATGTGATTCGTCACTACTTACAAAAGAAGAAATGTTGTGCACAATTTGAAGGTCTTGGAGCATATGTACTTCTGTGACACATCTCTTAACCTAGCTGATCAAGGTCATGAAAAAATGAGTCATGTGAATTTTGTATTTTCTGAGTACTCATAACCCACATTGCCCGAATGTAACATGGTACAAAAGTTTCATACAAATTGAAAATCCTAAACTTTATGATACTTTCTGATTAACGCAAACACAAGAGAAACAAGTCTGTTGTAATTTCAAGTGATTTCGATCTTCATAAGGCATGCTGAAACAATAGTTTTCACAATTATCTTTCAGGTTACAACTCGGAAGAAAATAGAAAGAACTAATGACTAAGATCTGTCAATCCCATGCTACCCAACTGTTGCTTTAATACTAAAGGTTAAGGTACAACTTAGAATCAACACTGTAAGCACCACCTTGTTATTTGTCATTACGACAAGCATCACATTCAATTCAATCAGTCTCATCATACTCACTATTTTCCACAATGTGTGCATGAGAATTGGCTTGCAACTTCCTGAAACGGCCAATAAAGTCATTTGCTTCTGAGATGAGAGCATTTTTTGCAGCCTTCAGACCACTAGCTTGCTTCTCAGAAAAAGTCTTCTTGGAGTCAGCAGCTTTAGAGCCTGAAGTTCTTTTGCGAGACCCCTTTGTACCTTCTCATCGGGACAAATGGGTGATGTACCTCTCATGTAAGATAACATTCTTTATGTGCTTTAGAACTGCTGGACTCGGTTCAGCTTGCTTAGTTCTCAACCTTGACAGTGGTTTCTTTCGTGCAGAAGAGCTTCCACTGCATTTCTTTAGAGAACCTGAATTCATAGAACTGTCCGGAGTCCCAGGAGAATCCTCAAGAGAGATATTCAATTGTATGGCACTTGGTGACGTTTCAAATATGGAGAAGTGATCAGCCTCTTGAGCTTGATCAATGAGGCAATGCTTTCGCAACAAATGTCTCACTGTCTTCTATGCTACCAGGCTCTTCGGTTTCACGGTTCTTCGTCTTGCAACTGTAGGTTCCAAGAGATATGGAAGTTTTGAGTCAGATAATGTGAATTTTCCTAGAGGAGAAAACGTTTTACTCGCTCTGGGACGTGGGGCGATTGGAGTGGGTGTTGAGAGGTTGGCATAAATTCTGTTGAAGCACTCTTTAGCAGATTTCCCTGGCACCTGAGAAAAATTGTGTTAGAAATCAATGAATTACTATGTTGACTAACAAATAGGTCCTACGACTGAAGTATTTTGAATTTATTCACAATTCAATTTTTTATCAAAGCCCCTAGCTATAGAATATCTATATTGTATACATGTCTCGCATGAAGATATCTATACTTCATGGGCTTGATTGCACAGTCTGAAATAATTTAGGAGCTCAGTAGCTCACAGTTGCCTTAATGGTCCCACGTGTATCGAGGACATTCTGGAAATTATAGATAGCATAAATATGAATGATAACCTGTCTTCCTGCCTGCCTAACAGAGACGATATCAAATAACAAATTTTGTATCTATGTTGAATACTTTTAATAAGAAGAGTAACAACTAAAAATTGAAACAAAATATCACAAAGACTAGCATCAATGCAATGAACAATCCATATATGCCAAGGGCGAAGCTTTGTGATGGCCAACAGGGCCGTGCCCCCCCAGTTTGAGATTTTGTTTTTCGAAAATAAGCTCATAGCCATTGCCATCATGTTGCATTGGACAGACCCACTCTCCTGTTATGCACCTCCAATGGTTGGCCCCTCCTGAGATTTCTTCCAAGCTTCGCCACTATATACACTAAGTCCATTTCTGAAAAATGCAAACACGCTTTGGCCCACGATACCTATTGGAAGCATTCTCATTTACTACCCCCCATATTGTAAATCATGGCGTTAAGAAAAGGATATTATTTCAGTTTGGGCCATAACACCTATTTGAAGGATTATCATTTACTAACTTATATCTAAAATCATGACATTAAGCCAAGCAAGTTAGTTAAGTTCTGAACTAGTATCCTTGTCCTGACATTATCAGTTTGCACAGGGAAGTAGTATTTATGGAAGAAAGCCAAAACAATAATCAGCCAATTTGTAATCCTGAAGTAGCACTTCAAATTATGAAGAAATACCAGGTCAAAAAGAATTACAAAGTAATGACCTCAAACCACTAAAGTAAATTATGTAAGGGTTGGAGTTGGATTTACCATTTTTGAAACTTTCTTCCAAAAATGTGGAGATGGGCGAGCAGCAAAGTAAGCATTGCGTAATGCCATTTCCTGCTCTTCTGTCCAGTCATTTGGATCACAGCAATCTTCCCTTCCTTCCCTTTCAATCGCACTTGCCACTTTGTCAGTTTTAGGATGTCTTATGATGGAAGGACCCTTTTCAATGTTTCTATCAATGAATTTACTGGATTCATTGCAAGGCACAATTTCTCGGCAATCCGAAGGCGATGATTTTGAATTTTGGCATCTTTGTCTCTTTAATGACGACTTCCCTCCGATGTCGCTCTTCCTCTTTCCTTTCGACACCTCACGATGATTGGGCTTACATCCTTCTTCCCACTGTTTCTGTGAGATAAATCGGTAATCTTGTTTGTAGGAGGAATATCTTGGGGACCTTGACAAGGTCGCTGGGGAACTTTCTGGCTTTCACTTCCTAAATTTCCCTTTTTCCTTATCAGACTCTCTTGACTTCTATCGTTCCTAAGAGCTTTTTCAATCTTCCTGTTATGAGCAACTTCCCTGGGTTCTGATGGGCTGATGGTGATACCTGCTTGCCAGAAATCTTATTCTCTGGACGGAACCGTGGGGATCTGCGTAGAGGTTTGACTTCTAATTGATTATTCCTGCCCTTACACTCCTACAAGATTGAGTACAAATTACAATATTATTTTTCACAAACTACGAATCAATTATTAATTAAATCAAGCTTTTTAATTAACAAATATGATAATATTAGTATCAGATAGGCATGAAATGGATAGAAGTAACAAAGACACTGAAATGAAGAAAGAACAGCTCCTACCTCATTTACTTCATCAATAACGATCGAGTGCTCCAGATCACCGCCAGTGAGCTGCAACGATCGGCGCAAAGCAGTCACAGGCGAGCACGCAGCTCCAGCATTGCGGCCTCTCCCCTTGTTTTGTAGGGCGGTCCGCTTTTTGGATGTTTGGATCTCCTCTGTCTCCTCCTGGTTCTTGGTCCAGGAAGGGAGATTCTGCGTGGGCACACTTTGAGGTGTCTCGTGGTGAGAGCGCAGCCGCCTCTTCCATGGCGTGCCACCGGCAGCCGGGGTTCCTGGTTTCAAGGTTGGATCCACAACTGAACATTAGGCATAGCGGCCATAAAACAACTAACATGATCATTCACGTTGATGGTTATTTGATTCATCAGACCAATTCCAAAAAAATAAGGGGAATCTGATATATGAATGAGTATAAACATAAAAGGGGATAAATCGCTCGGCTCACCGCAGCGGCGGACCGCCTCGCCCTCATGCTGTCTGACCCACCGTCTCAGCGCCGTGTGCTGCGCCGCTGCGGCGTGCACCGCCTTCCGCTGACCAAGCGGCCACCGGCACCAACAACGGCCAACGGGCCAAGCAGCAGTCCGCCCTTTACTGGCTCACAACAGGCCCAGAATGCTGGGGTCTTGAGCCGACGATTTACGGATCCGACGTCAGGCGGCCTAACGCACCGGCTCACCTGCTCAGCTTGGATGCCCCTAGGTCAGGGCTCGAGGAAGAACCGAAGAACGGCTATCCTGTTTTGAAAATATTTTGTGCTCGCTAGAGGCTTCAGGGCGTCCAATGTCGCTTTTACCCCTGCAGCAGGTTGAAGAGACCCTCTCTCAAAAAAAAAAGTGAACAGAGCAGGCCTTAAAAGCAAGCTGTCCACGCACCTCGCTCGGGCCGTCGGGTGTGCAAGAGCAACATGCACGTGCGCAGCCCAATATGGCTGGGCTATTATTGGATTGATAGCTCTCGACCCCGTCCAACACATAAACCATGGCTTATTTTGCTTCCAATAGCGGCTCAACGACAGTGATGCATTTATCAGTGCGACACTGTGGTTAGCACTTGTACAGTGATAAATTAGATGATCGTACGTTATATAACTGCAGCCGTAGCTTAGTCCTTTTCTTTTGTAACTTCCTCTGCAAACTTTTCTGCGTGAACGTATCCATACGCTACTAGAACGCCTTATACTAATACGTTCGATTCGAGTTCTACATGAACGCGTCGCCATCGCGTAGCACGAAGCTGTCAGCTCCCCAACGAATCCGCAGTTGCAGTTCGCCCAGCCCTGCGGGCTCGGCTCCGCATCATTGGGCGTGTCCCATGTTTCTGTTTGCCCTCGAGAAAACGCTGTTGCCTGGAGCATGCACTGTAGCTAGCGCACGCGGAGAGACATGAGAGGACCACGGCCTCGTGCCGCTGCTCTCCGCGATCCCGCAGACAGCGCCCCAGCCTACGCGCATGATGATGGCTAAATTATGGCGACGCCGACGACGATGATGAGCAGCGCGGAGCACGGTGGCGCCGTGGTCAACACTGTCTCACCAATCGGTGTTGTTTGGCTTGGTGGCCGCGCCCGGACCGCATCGATCCTGTCGCCTGTTCGGACATCGGTGCATTCGATCCTCTGCACCGGCCTCTGTTAATGCCCTTTCGGTGACGACCAGAAATTTATCTACTCCATCAAACACAAATGCTAATCTACGTCAAGCAGAGGCTGGTATTATAGGATACAGTGCTACTCTTGTGGACTCAAGTCTCCCAGTTTCGGTGTGTCAGAGCGGCGGATCCGGGTATACCTACATACAGTGCTGTACAAGGATCTATCTCCAACGAACGGCGAACCGGGCCGATGCGAGTGACAGCGACGGGTAACTGAAGTGTCAATTATCCTTATTATTTGTTGACAAGAAACTAAACAGGTCGTGACCGCGCCAGATGTGTAGCACGCACAAGATCTGATGGTCCTCCGCCTTCCTCGCATCGGCATTCACCTTACCTACCCGGGAGGCTCAGGGGGGCAACCCCATAAATCCACGGGTTCATGCAAGTCGACAGTTAATCGACGGGATGGCAAAGAAGCTTCTCTCGATCTTGATCCGATCCTCCGGTCACTTCGCCGTTAAGACGCGGTACTGCCGCTGGTAATTACTACAGTAGTACTAGCAGCAGTGTGGATGAAGTTCTTGATGAGTTCAGCACGGGTTAAGTAATAGTAATCGTGCTCGGAATCTCTGTAACGCACTGGCGGAATGAAGGAATTCAATGGGCACTGCTGATCTCGCGCAGCCAGCGTCTCACTGGACCAGATATATGATGGTTCAATTCCTAGTTGGGTTGGATACCGAGGCTGCCGTTGATGCAAAGCAAGCCCTGCTCCCAGCTCTGCCGTGTGTTGTACCTGCCTCTGCTCTCGGCAGTGAAATGAATTCACGTAGGAGTAGGAGGAAGCAGCAGTGGTTGCCTGCCTCTGTCCGTCCGTCCGTCCGTCCACCACCGGGTTTGCATGCAGCAGCAGATCGAATGGAATGATGATAATACTAAGGTTCTTGTTCGTTTACACTCGGAACGATATACATTGGAGTCTAAACTATATGAATTGATTAGATGTGATTTGAAATTTGGTCTGGTATGAAATGAGTATTCGGTTCAGCTTAGCATGGTACGAAACCAAGTTTAAACTAACTTTTTTCATGCCTCCAACACATGTAATAAAACTCATCCTTCCGAGTCCGGGAATAAAATCATGATATGAATTTGTTATTTCATATGGATCCATGTCTTGTAATTAATACATGTGGATTTTATTCCACAACAATCGAACAAGGTCTAAGAGCTTGTTCGGTTAGCCATGGAATGATATGGATCAAGGCCCAATCCACATGGATTGATTAGATGTGGTTTTAAATTTGGTCCGGTATGAATTGAGCGTTCGGTCCGACCTTACATGGTTTAAAACCTAGTTTAAACCGATATTTTTCATGCCTCCAACGCTGGAATAAAACTTAGCCTTCCAAGTCCGGGATTAAAACAACGACATGAATTTATTATTTCATATGAATTAAGTAACACATGTAATCTTACTCTATCCATATCTTATAACTAATACATATAAATTTCATTCTACAACAATCAAACAAGCTCTAACTGGGTAGAGATGCGGGTATGATGTAATGTAATGTAACGCCCGCGGCGGCCGTGTTCCGGCTGACAGCGCACGGCGCACTCCAGCGGCAGCATGCGGGAGCACAAAACTGCCTATCTGAAGCTCGTCAGAGATGCTGTCTTCACGGAGTGGCTGTGGCTCGAGAGTGAGGCCTGCTCGCTGTCATGCCAGCTCGCCAGTTTTGGCGTGGCTGCCCCGGACCTGACGATACCTGTGCATGAGGCTCGTGCTGCATGCTCTCCTGTTGTGTGAAGGAGATGCGTCCTCTGCTCACAGTAGTAACTGCTTATCCCTAGGACACTGTCTGCTTATTAGATCTGCATCACAGCGATCTAATCTATCCGTCCGTGGCGCCGGACTAATCAGGAGCGGCTCCGCGCCGTCTAGCGTATCCCGTGCCGTTCAGGACGGCAGATCGTGAGCCGGGCTGTATCTTGTGCAGTCGAGAGGACGCTAAGTACTAGATAGCTCATAAAACCCATGCAGGGATGATACGCTGCACAGGGTTAATGCGTCCAGGACTGCTCCACGCTACACTAGTACACTCCAGGGTACTGTGCGACGTTATTTGTTCCCAAAATGGTAGCGGCACGCCAGATCCTAGAGCAAGTTTGTTCATCTATAGGCCTCGGAACAATAATGTCCATGGAACTGAAAACGTCTGCTCTGGAAAAAAAAGCCATTGGATACTGAATTGTACCGAGTTACTGCATGCAGTAGGCATGCATCAGTGGTACGATCAGGTCGATTTGATCCGACCGCTTAGCTGTAATTATTGGCCGCGCTCTCGCTCTACGTTCGTAGAACAGGCTAGGGCAACTAATTATCCCCATCTTTGCTCGACGCTGCTTCTACTCATTATCCACAGTCAGACTCAGCATTGTCCCCGTCGGAATCTTGGCACAGACGCAAACCTCCATTTCTTATCCATCGATCGATCCATAGAGCTTCGTGGTTGTCAGGCTGTGAGCCTGTGAGGTGTCGAGAAGCGGCAGAAAAGCAGGGGAACTGGTGTAACAGCGTTACTCATTCCAAGTCACCTCGCGTCAGCGCCCCGCACATCTGTCGGCAGCTCTGCTCTGCTTCCACGGTATAACGGAGTTTCGCGAGCAAAAGCGCAAGGCAAGGGAATGACGCACTCTGTGTGACTGCCGTTTACTACCAAATGATGCGTGTGCAAAATGCTACTAGTAGGACAGAACACACAAGGCATCAGCCAGCCTGTGTTTCCGTTACGTGGCGGCAGTGGCAGTACTGGACAACACGGTACGCTGCGGCGCACGTATTGCTCACAGGTTCCGGAATTATTAGTGGCGCAACCGACGCGTAGAGCCAAAGCTGAAGGCTTCGCGACGGATCGTATAGCTTGTTCGCTACTACCTTGCCTGAGAGGGACCGTAGTAGCATTGTATGTAGGAGTAAGCGTATAAATATGCCAACGGGGACGCCGGACGCATCAGTGTCACACCGGTCCCTCGTTCGCTTAATCCAACTCGACCATATTTATACAACCCGCCAAAGTAGGTTAAAGGGGGCAAGCTACAACGGTTCTCATCGTGGAAATAGTACACGTGGCACAAGCAAAATAAGCAATACACGGGTGATTCGTGCGCGTGATTCCTGAGCAATTTAGGACAGTGTCACGACGAGTTTGTGCAGATGGGCTCAGTCCTGTGACGGACAGAAAAGACGTGAATCGATGACGTTTTTCTGGTGTCGCAGTAGAACTTTTGGCAAATCCAACAGACATTTTGTCCGGTTGAAGCTAAAAGCTTGCTTTCCATCAAACAAAAAAGCTGAGAGCCCTGGCTAGGGGTGTTCGGTGTGTAGGGGCAGGGTCGCACAGCGCACAGGGCAATAGCCCAGAGATTCCCTGTCACTGGGAAACGCTTTTGGACCAACCTCAATTGGATCATCGACGGTTAAAATCAAAGTTGGATAAGCCAAGAGGCACGCAGAACCCCACCCACCCAACGTTCAGCCTTCACGTTCCAACTGCGTCGCAGCCAGTTAATCCGAGATTCCGAGCTTAAAATGATCCCCAGCCAGCCAGTCGGTTCTGACTTAGCAGACTGTAGCTTAATTACGCCATCCCAGTTTAAACCCGAGTTCCTCACTGCCAGCCGGGCCCACGCGCACAGAAACGGACAACCTTCCGTGCCCAGCGCCCCGTTCCGGGCCCACAGAAACCACCCAAGCTATGAGCTCGTGTCGTCTCGTGCGCTCGCCCCCCTCTCACTCCTCTCGCTATCGGCAGCGCAGCGCAGCAGCGAGCGGCACCACTTGTGACCAGTGTAAGACTGTACCCATGCAGCTGTAGTGAGAGGCTAGCAGGAGTAGGTAGGAGCAGCGCCAAGTGTGCAGCCGCGCGGCAGGCTGCGAGCTGCTCGTTCCCGTCGTCGGCCGGCAATGTCGCCGCCGCCGCCGCCGGCTTCCCCGCCGCTGCTGCGCGACGAGCTGTCGCGCAGGACGGCGGTGCTGGGCCTGCCCCTGTGGGTGCTCGTGGGCCTCGCCGTCGGGCTCGCCTTCCTCCTCCTCCTCGCGCTCATCTCCCTCCACCTCGCCGCGGCGCGGCGCAGGCGGCCGAGGAAGGGCGTCCCGCGCGCGGCGGCGGCGGTGGCGCCGCCGCACTCCCCCACGGCCACCACCACCATCCCGCCGGTGTCCAAGGAGATCCAGGAGGTGGCCGTCCACGTGGGCTCCCTCCGCCACTACCTCGAGATGGGCCACGCGTTCCTCACCAAGGACGCCACCACGCAGCAGCACGACGGCGACGGCGGCGAGTCCGTGGGGACCGCGCACGGGTCGCAGAGCGTGTACATCGAGGCCGGCAAGGGCCGCCGCATGGTCGCGGCGTGCGGCGCCGACGGCGTGGAGGCCGGCGCCGACGTGGCGGTGGCCGTGGGCCCCGAGGTGTCGCACCTCGGGTGGGGACACTGGTACACGCTTCGTGAGCTGGAGGAGGCCACCGCCGCGTTCGCGCCGGAGCACGTCGTCGGCGAGGGCGGCTACGGCATCGTGTACCGCGGCGTCTTTGCCGACGGGTACCAGGTCGCCGTCAAGAACCTCATGAACAACAGGTGCAAAAGCCTCGCCTTTTTTTTTTTGTCGCACGTTCGACGATGTGTTCTTGACCACAATGAAAGGATATTTGACGACATTGTTCACTTTTGCTCGCTCATCGCAGGGGTCAGGCCGAGCGGGAGTTCAAGGTGGAGGTGGAGGCGATCGGGCGCGTACGCCACAAGAACCTCGTCCGGCTGCTGGGATACTGCGCCGAGGGAGCGCACCGGTACAGAGCCCTCTCCTCTCCTCGCGCATTATTGATGATAACCTTCATTCCGTATCGTATTATTGCATTGCTTCTTCTGGTAAATTGTACCTACTTTTTGTTGCTTGTAATCTCAGGATTCTTGTCTACGAGTACGTCGACAATGGCAACCTGGAGCAGTGGCTGCACGGTGACGTTGGGCCTGTCAGCCCGCTCACCTGGGACATCCGGATGAACATCGTGCTCGGGACAGCCAAAGGGTGCCGCCTGAATTCCCAGTGTTATTGTTGCGCTCATGTAGAATTGAATTTGTCTCTGAATTTGGGAAAATTTCAGGATCACCTACTTGCACGAGGGGCTGGAGCCGAAGGTGGTGCACAGGGACATCAAGTCCAGCAACATACTGCTGGACAGGAGGTGGAACCCCAAGGTGTCTGATTTCGGCCTTGCCAAGCTCCTCGGATCCGATAGCAACTTTGTCACAACCAGAGTGATGGGTACATTTGGGTGAGTTGGCTTCAGGATGCTCTGAGAATTACGTTATTTGCCTGGTGAAATGTGTAATGTGAATCTTGAAATTCCTTCTGTTTTGGTAGTTATGTGGCACCAGAGTACGCGAGCACCGGCATGCTGAATGAGAGGAACGATGTGTACAGCTTCGGGATCCTTATAATGGAGATCATCTCCGGTCGAAGCCCGGTCGACTACGCCAGACCTCCTGGAGAGGTTGGGAATGTTAACGGTCTTAACAAGTCATTCTTTGTGCTACAAAATTGGCTTAAAAAGTGCTGCTATCTTTCAGGTTAACCTTGTAGAATGGCTGAAGAACATGGTGTCCAACAGGGACTACGAAGCAATTCTGGACCCAAAACTGCCGGAAAAGCCTTCGTCAAAGGCACTGAAGAAGGCCCTGCTGGTCGCACTGAGGTGCGTGGATCCCGATTCACAGAAACGGCCAAAGATGGGACATGTAATCCATATGCTCGAAGTCGATGATTTCCCGTATCGAGAGGTGAGCCATGTTGCTTCTTCTACTCCCGTCGTTATTACGAAGTCAATCATGCTGCTGATTTGCTCTCATCAACGTACTTATATCCATGCCGAAGCCGATCCCAAGTTACACATGGTGAAATCAGCGCCATTGGTGCTCACCGCTTAACCTCTATGCACCGTTGTCAATATTAAAACGACGATGCCCTCTGCATCTGGGTTTTAAGAAACATATGGGTAGCTGGCGGATCAGGATTAAAATAGCACACTTGCTGGCTCTGATTACTACGTACTAGCTCTGTGGATGAGGCGAGGCCGAGCGTTAAATACTGTCCCGAATTTGTCTGAACTACCCGTTGGGATGTTAGTGAATCTGACCTGCTGAAGAGTTATTTTATAAAAATCGAAATCACCGTGTCGGCATGTTTTATCGGTACTCATTTTAATGAATTTTGTCCAGTACTCGGATGCAGAGATGTCTCATGCTGACATAACCATAGATGCTTTACAATTTTCTACTCTTTATCTACTCCTGTATGTAACGCTCCATCCTGAATGAACAGAAGTTTCAGAGACATGTTTTTTAAGTTCCGCATGCATCTGTTTGCATCTGCCCTTCTGCCATTGTCTCTTTCATTGCTTTAAATCTGTTTCTGTACGCACTTTCCTGCAGGATCGACGAACTCTTCGACCGGGCAATGGCAGCCCCCTCACCCTGGAGAAGGCACGAACGCCAGGAAAATCGGTGGCAGGGTCATGTGACAGCAGCTGCTACGAGGGCAACACGACCACCGCCAGCACGCCCTCAAGACTGGTCCAGGACATGTAACCAGTGTCCGCTCACTGTTTCGTCGGTGCCGTTTGATCGGGCGCTCTGCTTACTTGTTGATGCGTAACCTTTTTGTTGGAAGCGTGGTTGGTTGACTACCTAGGTCCGGAACTCTCCTCTTGTTGACGTAGCTTTGCCCGAGTGCCGAGTGTGTGTATAGTGAACTGTTCTTATCTCTGAGCATATGGTTATTAATATGATGTTGTATGTGCAGCTCTGCACCCGGTCTCCAGTACCGGTACCGTGAATGTAGCTAACAATATTTCTTTGAGTAGAATACTTGTTCTGCATTTTTTTTTACTGGAACAGGAAACCGCATCTGGGGTGCTGAGGAATAGTAGATCCGATTGAGAGCAGGAGAATAATCCATTGTCGTACCATGGTGCATACTGTACGATTTTGGATTCAGGCGCCAGGAGCAAGTTGCCAAGTTGGGCCAGGTAGCCTTCCACACAAGCAATCATTTCCACGTCCGGTCCAAGCCCGGTAGCCCACGGGTGATCGACAAAGAAGGGACCGGAAAGCACAATTTTCCGCCAAGCCGCGCAGCCCTCGCCCCTCGACGCGCAGTGACGAAGCTTCCTTATGTGCCAACATGGGACATGCCCCCCCCCCCCCCCCCCCCCCCCTGCCTTGTCAAAAACTCTCTAACAAACAGTAAAAAATGTCAAGTTTCAGCTTATTTTTCTTAGTCTGGCCCCTGCTGCACCACAGCCAATGCTTGTTGGCCCCCGCTGAAATTGGGTGCAAGCTCCGTCACTGTCGACGCGTATTCTACAGGATCTAGTCTTCCTCACCACTCACCACTTATATTACGGTGGTCGAGTGCGCGACAGGAAACAACTTTCTAGCCTTCGCGGCACTACGTGCTGATCGACGGATCGATCTAACGTGTTGCGATCCACTCTGTACGACAAAGCAGCGGCTGCATGAGCATGAAGCACTCTCTGCCACACAGCGACCTCTGAGAGAGAGGCAGCTAGTGCGATCGAGAGATTCCTTCTCCGAGCAATTGGAGCCAGGTTCTCAAGCACTCTCACATGATCATGACTAGGGCGCTTTACTTCCCGAAACCATCGTTGCCGCTTTCTGAACTGACTGACTGAATGTGTGTTGGTGCTTAGTTGGTGTGGACTGTGGACTGCATGACACGTACTATTCCGGCACAAAGAAAACGAAGCAACGAAATCCATTTGCTTCTGGAAGCACATCGGGTTCAATTCGAGGACAAGGGACTTGTTGCGGCTTATTAGTTTCAACAGGAAATACATACATCAACACGGGCAGCGAGGACAGCAAAAGTTCTATCATGAAACCTCTGCAACTTATTTTCAGAAGCTCTTGTGTGATACATCCACCATCTTCATTTCTTTTTTCAGATCACATCCGTGCGTGGTGCCTGTGTGTTTCTTTATGTCTGCTGCAGTTTCTTACCCGCCCAGTGATGAGAGGACGCTGATCCGTGCGTTATGTCTTGTTCACACATCAGGAAATTAGTTTCAGTTCAGACATGCAGTTATGTGCAGTTACTCATTTAGTACCTGTGCTTCAGTAAATACTAATGAAAGATGAAGTGGTACTATCCAAATGCATGGATTAACTGCTTGAGAAGATGTCAGGGAATGCTGCAACAGTATCCTGAAAGTGAAACAATTTCATCAATTATTCAGTTCATCAGTTCAGTTGGGAACTTGGGGTGCTGATTGCAGATATGTGTGCTGTTGGCTCTATGATTCATCACAGGGCGTGAACACATCCGTTTGTTTAGCAATATGACACAGGAATTTGTTGGGGAAACCTTGCATCTGGACATAAATCCGTTCAGCTGAAATTTGTTGAAGGGTGAGCGCATTACAGCAAGCCAGCAAGGAAGAAATCAAATAGACGAGATTCATGTGCAGATACCTGACCAAGGAAGAAAGGGAGCTAATTAGCCATCTCTTATTACGGCCATGGATGATACGGATTTTTATTTGTATTGTTCATTGACCAGAATTCTGAAGGTTTCAAGGACAGTGGTCATGACTCATGAGATACTCGAGCATCTTATACACGAGTAACCGTGCAAACTCACGTGCATTGAATCGTAATTAAGATGCCATTTTATCATCCAACCTCTCAAACCCAAAAATCAGTTCGGCATTTGCATTGCAGTGCTTTCCAGTCCAGTTAAATTTGTCTCCCACTGTCTATAAATTGCGACGACCAAAAGGGAAAAATATCTCGTGCAAGAGCTGCCTCGAAGCCCAGGCCCAGCACGGGAACATATAATCCGAAATGGGCTGAGATTCCAAAGCCCGGGTCAAAACCCACTTTCCCACCTTGCCACCTCGTACGCATCGCCCTGTTCCTCAGTTCCTCTACAAACCAAACTGTTTTCCCCATCCTCCCTCCTTCCTCCCTAGCTCCCTGTCCACCGATGGAATCAGGAGCCATGGCAAGGTCCCTGTGCTCCGCCGCCACCCCAACACCCGCTCCGCTTCTCCCTATCCGCCTCGCCGCCCGAATTCGCCGCCCTCATGCTCTCTCGTCCCCCGCAAGGCCGCTCGTCGCGCGGTGCGCCGCCGCCGGAGACAAAGTCGAGGCCGGGACGCCCATCGAGAAAAGTTAGTGCCTTAACCTCGGTTCATTCTCTCCATACTCGTCCTTTCACTTGCATTTATGCCTTTATTGTTGCTTCTCGTCATATGTTTGGATCGTTATATTTATACCAATGTGATCTCCGTTCCAGGTTTTCCTTCATTCCCCACTGTTATAGACATCAACCAGATCCGCGATATCCTGCCACATAGGTGAGTTGTAATGAGTGATATTTATTCGTTTATACATGGAATTTGCGTTTGAAGATGTCTTTCAGCTTTTATTTACTAGAGACTAGAAGTAGTTACTCTTATGATTGCAGCACTTCACTTGACTGCCGATTCATTTTGCCGAAGGAACTTCATAATGCGAATTTCAGGATCTATCAGTAGTAACTTTTACCTTGTAAAAGTGCTTTTAGACTTTCAGCTAAGAATGGATGATGTTACGTTCTGAACACGTGATTTGCTGGTAGATATGATTTTGCAACCTGCCAAGTAGTAAGCTGAACACTTACCCTAGTTACCTACATTAGAGCTTGCTCCGGTATTTAGGGGAACAAATCCATGCTAAACAGCCCTGGTGGGGTTATGGGTGGCAATACTGAATCCTGTGGAAAATGTTCCCATCTCAATCCATACTTTTACTGGAAATCGGAAAGAAGAAATAATGAACAAACTATGAATACCAAGGAATTTTAGAAGGAAAGGCCCATCTGAGGTTCTGAACCTGCAATTTAAGAGTTTGTTTCCACTGATTATTATGCACTATTTCCATTTGAGAAAAAAATATACTCTATTTTTCCATCCTTATCCTGCAACCCTTCCAACTGTCCAATTTGATCTTCCTCTTAATGACATGTTATCGAAAAAAAAAAAAACTGTCCAATTCGATTGAACCTTATCTAGGGCTCAACAGGAAGGGTAGACTCAAGGATCCCTGCAGTTGGAACTGGAGCACAACACATGTGCTGGGCTAGCAAGGCGATTACCATAGCCGTGGAGGTTATGTACTTATGTGATGGACTGATGGCTGGTCGGCTGCCACTTCGGCCTGCGTAGGCGTGGGATTCTTGTCTACCATTTTATACTCTGGCCTCTTCTTATTTCGATTGATGCTGGCTGTCTAAATGAATCATATTGATGGTGAAATAAAAATAAAGATTCCCAACTATGGTTGTAAAAAATGCATATAATTCTTCCTACCATTTCATAAATAAAGAGTAAAAATGTTATACTCTGGCATCTGAGGGCTCAACCTCTGTAGGTGTGGGATTTTTTTCCACCTAATTATACTGTGGAGTGTGGGTCACCTCCAAGGCCCTAACCTCTGTAGCGTGGGATTTTTTCTAACTATTTATACTGTGGCCTCTTCCTTTTTGATCCATGTTAGTGTCTGTCAAAATGAATTATGTTGATGGGGACATAAAATAAACATTCCCCACCATGGTCGTGAAAAATACATAATCTCTAACAATGTCTAAAGATAGTGTTTTGGTTCATAAGCAAGTGCTATGCTTTCTGGCCTCCTGGATAAATGCAGTGTTGGCTAAGTTTATGAAAGAGAAAAAAAAATCCTTGAGGGCCGTGTATGCTCATGCTAAAGTGTTTGAGTTGGCTTAGCTTCTGTGCATGCAGAGTCTTTTTTTTTTGAAGATCCCATACAAAGGCTTCTAAGTTTCTTAATTCTGTTGAATTCCTTTAACCACATAATTAAAAGTTCGAGTGGGTTCTTGTTGACTGTCATTATGCACAGTGGTTGACAATGCCATTAATGTGGAACAGAAACCGAATGTTGTTCCAGATTTCATATTCATGTTGAAGATGTGTGATTGGTTATACTCAGTTTACTGTAAGTTTTGTGTGTTAAATGCTTCTTTTCTGTTGATGCGCGTGCTAGGTACCCGTTCCTTCTTGTTGATCGAGTGATTGATTACAAACCAGGAGAATATGCCGTTGCCATAAAAAACGTGTCAATAAATGATGACTTCTTCCAAGGGCATTTCCCTGATCGACCCATAATGCCTGGTGTTCTCATGGTCGAGGTATATTGTTCTCTTTTATTTTCCCCCCTTTTTTATGTTCACCTTTTCTTGCTAACTGACATGCACATTTTATCATTCTTGACATGAAAATTAAACTTCTGTGCAGCATTATACAGCTCGCTGAAACTATATGGTTGGAATCTTGGAATGCCATAACGTGTGCCACTCTTTATTGTTAACTCAGAACTGATTGCTTCATTTCTCTGCTGACTGTACAGTGAACTGATGATTAATAGTTTTTTTTAAGCCGATGAATGAATAATTGATGCTGATTGGTTATATTCGAGCATTTTCATGCCATTGTAAAATTGAAGTCTATATATACTGTAGCACGTTTTTGTTTGCTTGACCTGTGCTACAGGTTTATAATAAATGCAAATTTGAGAATGTTATAACTGTAGTAATTTAAGACTGGTGGGACAAATTGTTTTCCTTTTGACTTGCTTTAGTTGATAAGCTGACCATATAATTAACTGCGATGTCAGTATCTAGAGACTGTAGTCAGTTCTCCCTCAAGATGCATTTGAACTGGAATATAAAGTTGAATATTTGATAAACAATTTACTATATGTATGTTTTGTTCTCTGTATTTCGTGTGAAGACATTACTTAAGCTAGTTATGGTCTGAGATCAGGTAGACTACTTTCTAAATTGCTTTTGTGAGAATTTTTTTTCTTTTCTGAATTTACAGGCACTGGCCCAGGTTGGAGGTATAGTAATGTTGCAACCTGAAGTAGGTGGATCTCGAGAAAACTTCTTCTTTGCAGGGATTGATAAAGTGAGGTTTCGGAAGCCTGTAGTTCCTGGAGACACCTTGATTATGAGAATGACTCTGATAAAGTTGCAGAAGAGATTTGGAATTGCAAAGATGGAAGGGAAGGCTTATGTTGGTGCGGACCTAGTATGTGAAGGGGAGTTCCTGATGGCTACTGGATCAGAGTAATGGCAGGATACATAGTTTTTCAGTTACATTGTGTAGAATAGTCTTGACTGCCTTCCAGAGTCAGTTTTGAACTGTCTGTGATAGCAATATGATCTGGCTTTTGTTACTGATCGGGGTGTCCACTTGGGACCCGCTGTCGCTTGGTACCATTTCTGGCTTGAATAGATGCCCATATCCAACTCAAGCCTACAGGAAGTATGTTGTGCTGGAATCGTGTTCATGTTGGTGATGGGTGAAATGTGGTAACCATGTCTAAAATATGTAGCATGATTGACAGCCATTTTATAATGTGTTAATTGAGAATCAAAACATGCATATTATCACTTCTAGGCTTACAGAGTCACACGGGTCATTTGAGACGTTTGATTTCTGTTTATCCTTCGATGGAGGGTTCCAGTTTATCAGTTCGGAAATCTAGTTGCTGACAAGCTTGAGTGGGCTTTATTTTGGCTACATTGGTTGCATCGAATTTATGGTTATACTTGTATTGTATACTTCCGTTATATCTATAACTGGTCTGAGCTCGTGGTTGTCGCGACGATCGGGCTCCTCACGGTGTGCTTGCCGACGTCGTCGACCCACGTCAAGGACCCATGCAGCACTTCGTCCGTCTTGTTCCTCATCTGCCCCCGGATGACGAGCGTGTACTTCTGCTTCTCGTTCTTGGCGCCGAACACCAGCTTGTCCGGCGCGACGGTCACCGTCAACCCGTTCAAGCCACTGACCTTGGCAGTGTAGCTCGCCGGCGCGTCACCCACGTTGGTCACGGCCCTGGTGAACGTCTTCTGGACCGCAGCGCTGCCATTCGGATCAAAGAAGGCGATGAAGGACGGGTAGTTGAGGTCGAGCGAGGCGCCGGCGCAGTCCACGGCGGCGGACTCGGACTGCGCGACGGTCCTGATCTGCTGCGCGGTGAAGTTCATGGCGCACATGAGCCGGACGTAGTCGTCCGGCCCGGCGTCGTAGACGAGCCCGGGGTCCGCGGCGCGGGCCGGGTCGAGGTGCCCCGCGCCCATGGCGAGCGGCGTGGCGGGCCTGTTCGACAGGCCCATGTCCCTGATTGCCGCGCCCGTGTTATCCACCGCGCTGGTCGTGGTCATCATCGCGGACCGCACCATGGCCGGGGTCCAGTCCGGGTGCACGGCCCGCAGCAGCGCCGCCACCCCCGACGCGTGCGGGCACGACATGGACGTGCCGGAGATGATGTTGAATTTGTTGTACAGGGACTGATGGGACCCGACCGTGGCGACGCTGGCGTTCGCCGCCCAGGAGGCGAAGATGAGAGAGCCCGGCGCGAGCAGGTCCGGTTTGAGCACCGTCGGGCAGCTCCCCGACGGGCCGCGCGACGAGTAGGCCGCCACCATCGGCGCCGGCTTCGTGCCCAGGATGGTGGTTTTGAACTTGATGGCGGCTTTCGGGGAGCGGGTGGTGCGGATGTATTGCAGGAGTAGTGGGCTGTCTTGTGGGCTCAGGATGACGCCGGGGAAGGAGAAGTGTTCCGAGAGCTCCCGGAACGAGTCGTTGGAGAGGAAGAGCCCCGCGCGCACCTTGGCGTCCTGCACGGTTGAGATGGCGGAGGTGAGTGAGTCGGTGGCGTCGCAGAGCACGACCTTGTCCCGGTTCTGGGCGAGCATGGTGTCGTTGTCGCAGGCGCCGAGGAAGACGAGCCCGGTGCTGGAGACAGTAGTCGGGCCGCCCGGGTACAGCGACTCTCCGATGAGCGTGGTCCCGTCGCCGAGCGTGACGACGCCGGCGAATTCCCGGTCGGCGGTCCCCGCCGCGACGGTGAGCGTCCACGGCGTGCCGTTGTGGAGGAAGCCGAGGTCGGGTCCCTCGTTCCCCGCGGAGGTGGACACGAACACCCCGCGCCGCGTCGCCGCGAAGGACCCGATGGCGACGGGGTCCTTGTACAGCGGCGCGCCGGTGAGGCCGAGCGAGATGGAGATGACGTCGACGCCGTCGGCGATGGCGGCGTCGATCGCCGCGAGGATGTCGGACGGGTAGGCGCCCTCCTCCCACAGCGCCTTGTACACGGCCACCCTGGCGCGCGGGGCCATCCCGCGCGCGGCGCCGGGCGCGTACCCGAAGAAGGACGCGCCCGGGACGGGGGACCCCGCGGCCGTGGACGACGTGTGCGTGCCGTGGCCCTCCACGTCGCGCGGGGAGTCGACGGCGATCGTCGCGTTCGTGGCGGCGATCAGACCCTTGTTGAACTTCCTCGCGCCGATGAGCTTGCGGTTGCACGCCGTCGCGGCGTCGAATGCCGGGCCGGACTCGCAGAACCCCTTCCACCGCGCGGGCACGGGAGGGAGCCCGCCGTCGTCGTCGCGGAAGCTGGCGCTCTCGGGCCACACGCCCGTGTCCACCACGCCGACGATGACGTCGTCGCCGTAGTGGGCGGACTCCCACAGCCCGCCCGCCGCGCTGACGCCTAGGAACTCCGGCGTGTGCGTCGTGTCGCGGCGCACGGCCGCCGCGTCGTCGCGGTAGCACGAGACGAACCCGCGCGAGTGGCGCAGCGCGGCGAGGTCGTCGGCGCGGAGGCGCGCGGCGAACCCATGCGCCGCGTGGTCGTAGACGTAGAACATGTCGGCGTACGGGGCCGCGGCGGCCAGCGTGGACTCGTACCAGCGCTCGTGGCTCGAGAACGCCCGCGGCATGGCCGACTTGTCCATGTGCACAATGTACGTCGCCGTGGTCTCGTCGGCCGACGCAGCCTGCACGTTCCACGGCACCGCAAGAAACACCGACGCCAGCAGAAGCCACGGGTACGCGGTGGCAGCAACTGCGACGCCCGCCATTGTTGCCGCAGCGACGACGACTACTGTGCGAGAACTCTCTGCCCGACGTCGTGCACGGGGTATTTAACCTGATGGTCCGTATAGTATAGAGACCATGTGCGTTCGACGTCTCAACGACCCGGCTCGGTGGTTGCCTCGTCCCGTGCCTACTGGTGGGGACAAGCTAAGGCAGCCACCGGAATGTGCCTCTCTCGTCGTCTGCGTCGGCTTTGCGCGCGTTGCGACTCGCGAGCCGAACCACGCGTGGTTGCTGGAGCACATGGCGTCTGCTCATCACGGACCTCACAACTGGAAGCTACTACTTTACAATTGTATATGATAGCGTATCATGCATCTACCATCCTGCTATATATCTTTGGCACCTTCTCGATGATCAGAAAGCAACAATGCTGCTAATTTCGGCGAAAATTCTGCGGGGAACAAATTCTCTCTTTTTATATATGGCATGTGTCAAAGAAAACACAACTACTGGTGATTCTTTTGTTGAGCCGTTACAGTGTCCACAGTCCAAACTGAGAAACAGTTCTTCACCAAACGCGCTCATTTTTAGACACTCAGCGCACAAAATTCATGCTAGTCCTACAAGAAGTCCACAAAGAAAAAGGACCGTCCTACAGGATCGGATTACGCAAACAGTTCCTTCAACTTCACCATCCTAATAATAATGGCTCCCTTTTCAGCTTTGTGAAGCTGAGAGTGACGGCCAGCCAATAGAAACCGACGCATATTTAGTCGTTGATTGATACTGTACCCGCAATTTCTCTGACATAGGCAGCACCAGCAGCCGGCATGCGTGTTACGTTATTCGTTCTAGCCCTGTCGTCCACGCATCACATGCGTCTAATGATCGAGGCATGGACGATCCAAGACACGAGAGATTCGAATGGATTCAGAGCAGACGACCCGAGGTCCCACACCGCTGATCAGTCAAGACGGCGGCACGGCATTAGGCTCGTCGTACTCTAAATAAATCTTCTATCTGTCCTAGTCATCAATTTTTTTTTTATATTCTTTTTTTTCTGCACAGTCATACTTTATACCATTTTCTCTGTTCCAACTAACTCTCTATGGAGCCCACATATCATCCACTCTCCTCTCTTTTTTCTCTTACTCTCTCTTTCCTCCCTCCCCAATCTCTCTTTTCTTCCTTTGTCTCTCCTCGACGCCGAGCTCCCTGCCTCTCCTCTCCCTCTCCCTCTCTCTCGCCCACTGCCCTCTCTCTCCCACCGGCGTCGAGCTCCACACGTGCCGCCCTCTCTTCTCCCACCTCGGCGCCCGCGCCGCAGCGCCCCTCCTCGTCCCCTGTCGCTGCAATCTCTTCCCGCCAGCCTCGAGCTTGCCGCCACCCTCTCCTCCTGCCTTAGCGGCCACGCCGCCCTCGGCACCCTCCGCCGTGCGACAAGCTCCGGCCGTCTGGGCGCGGATCCGGTGGCGCCGGGCCCCTCCTTCTCCTTCCCCGTGCCGCCGCCGCATGGGCGCGGATCCGGTGGCTAGGGCAGGCGGCAGGCTGGAGCTCTCCGCGCTGCTGGCCATCTGGAGCTCTCCTCCCTCCCTCTTCTTCCTGCGCGGTGGAGCTCCATCCCGCACGACAGGCAGACGGCGGGGCCTTCGAGCTTCGGTCGGCGTCTCCTCCTTCTCGCGCTCTTGCGCCCCAGCAGCGGCTTCCAGCGGTTGTGCCGTGTGGGCCCCGCGCCATGTCTAGGGCACGCGCGTTAGATTTGGCGTGCGAAAGCTCGTCCGTTTCGGTAACATTGTATTTAGAGGACCCCGGTGCAGCGCAAAATCCTGTAAATCGGTATTGGAGGGAAGTTTAGAGTACCCTGATATGGATAGTCTTAGACAAATAGAGTAGATCACAGGTATGAATCCGAAGGACAGACAGACATGGTGACGCACCACCAGTTCAAAGGTTTTTATTCCGAGGAAAATGGGACAAATATATCATACCCCATTTCAGGGGCACTCACTGTTCCTATATGCTGGTGTTGGACTTCTTTTTTTTGGCGACAATAGTGCTCGACCCTTTGAGGGTGCGACGTGAGTGTGACCTGTGACGTGCACGCTGCAACAGCGGCGCGCGCATTCACCGGCGGCTACGCTGCTGGTGCCTGTAGCTTCTCGCTAGGAATCAAGGGGGTCTCCGTCGAGTGACCACCGATAAGCGGCGTTCGGAGCGCGCGGCGTCCACCGGTGTGGGTGCG
Source organism: Eleusine coracana subsp. coracana (assembly GCA_032690845.1). Classification (NCBI taxonomy): domain Eukaryota; kingdom Viridiplantae; phylum Streptophyta; class Magnoliopsida; order Poales; family Poaceae; genus Eleusine; species Eleusine coracana. The sequence goes on from CM064426.1 coordinate 6,603,154, forward strand.
GATTACAACGCAGCAACTTATTACGATGTGATCTTGGTGCGCATGAGTGCCGTCCGTCGGCCGGCATTGTCACATTGGCACGTTGCGTCCGGTGGGACGGCCACTGTAGGTTAGTGACACTATTGGAGTTTTTTTTTCATACCTAAAAGAAATCTGTCGACAGCGTTACCCTGATACAGCCAATGAACGATAGATTCAAATTTAGGTCGCTGATTTTGAGTAAAATTTAGCCTGCATTTTTTTTTTGAATGTCCTGCATTTGGTTTTTTGATGTATACTCCTGGTCGAAGCTGGGCTCTGATTATCTTCTAACCTTCCTTTTGGGACCCAGTCGGACAGCCCAGCCCTTCGCATTCCAGCGTGCGGCCTGCGGAAGCCCGTCGTTCACAACACAAGGCAGAAAGCAACGCTACATATTTTTTCCCCTCAAAAAAGAAAAGAAAAGAAAGAGAAAGCAATGCTACCGCTGGGTAGAGCTGTCCAAACGGGCTGGGTCTAATGGGCTGGTCCGAAGCCTTAGTCCAGCACGACCCATTAAATTTAGGGCCTATACCACCACGATCCACACTTGCGTGCCGTGTTTGGGTCGAGTAGTTGGTCGGCGGCATAGCCCGGCGCGATTAGGCCCATTAAAACCTTATAAGATCACATCAGACATGATTTATTTAAGTATAATACTACTTCAATTTTAATACAACAAGACATTCTAGCCTAATGGGAAAACCTCTTCTTCAATTCATTAAGGTCACAGGTTCAAATCCTTAATGCAATATTATATTTTTGACAATTTAACCACTTCAATTCTAAATGGACTGTCAATTTAATTTAGCCCGTCAGATTTAGTGGGCTAGCCCGGCATAAAATTGTATTTTAGGGCCATGCTATAGGCTGGCAGCTAAGCCCTAAAGCTGTTTCGACACGGCCTGAAATGGTCCGTGGGCTGTGCTGGCCCATTCCATGGTCTAGCAGTGGCGACACCATCTTGCCTCGCAAGTATACATGGCCAAACGGGTGGCCCGGCCCAGGCCTTAAAAAGCCTGGCACATTTTATTTCGGGCCGGCACGGCACGTGGGCCTTTTTAGGCCGTGCCAAGGCAGCCCACAGGCTCATGCACCGGCCCCTGGTATGGCACGAAAATATGTAATCGTGCCAGACCGGACCATTAGGCACGATAGCCCATTTAGCACACAGACCCATCTAAACAAATAACATAGAAATTCAGTGTTAAATATTGCAAAAATAAAGGGAAGAAGGAGATTTAAACACAAGAACTTAAAGAAATAAAGAAGGAACCCTACCATCAAACTATAACACCTTACTTGATTTACAATATAGTACAAATATATTTAATATAGTGGATCGTACCGTGCCAGCCATCGGGCCGCTCCTTTGACCCAAACACGACCCGTTGCATCGGGCCGGGCCGGCACGGACACGAAATGTTTTAGGCCGGGCCAAACAAATCGGACTTCGTGCCCGTCCGATTAGCCCGGCCCGTTTGTCCACCTATACTCGCAAGAGAAGCATGAAGCCTGAAGTATCTCGAACTCTTACGAATTCGTGATCTCCAACCGAGCTCTCGCGACAATTCCCCCTTTCCACTCTCCTGAGAGCCGATCCGCGCAAACACAAATCAAGCCCCTACAAAGCCCCCATCCGCCTCGAACCAATTCAGATAATCGAGCCGCGAGATCGAGCGAGCAAACCATCTGAACACCGATCGGCGATCGCCAGTCGAGATGTTCTTCTTCTTCGTGGGCGGCGTGGAGCAGGGTGCCGGGCGGGTGCTCAAGGAGGCGGCGGCGCGGTGCCTGCGTTGCGGCGGGACGGCGGACCTGGTGGAGACGGAGAAGGTGCTCAAGCTCTTCTTCGTCCCCGTCTGGCGGTGGCCCGGGAAGGACCCCGCCTACCTCTGCCGCGAGTGCGGCCTCCTCGCCCCGAGGTCCCTCGGCGCCGAGCCGGGGCAGCCGCCGCTCCTGCCCCGGGACGGGCGGTGCGGCGCGTGCAGCCGTGCCGTCGACCCGCAGTTCCGGTTCTGCCCCTTCTGCGGCTCCGCGCTCTGAAGATTACGGGAATGGATGGCAGGCTGGAGAGCAAAGGCGACTGACGCTTGCTACTTGTTGCTTTTCGTTTGTGATGAAGTTTGAGGCTTTGCGCGTGTGGAAAAACTGAAAACTCTCTGTATGTAACTACTACCTTGTTCTGAAAAAATAATCAAAAACGTCATAATGTCCAATTTTTATAGTTCAGTGATAGTGCTTGCATCATCACATTGTTTGTGATGACTGGCTTTGTTTTCTATTAACTAAAAAACGATAGCCAGCAACGAAATTGTTAGTGATGAAAAGGCGCGTTTCACAATCTGAATATGTGACAGTTGCATCCGTGTTTACCCGTCACCATTTCGTTCAGGTCTTTAAATGGAAAGAACATGCTTAAGTTCTGAAAATTGGTTTCTGCAAAGGCTTAGAAATTCAAGATAAGAACAATCCTAAAGACCTTAACCTTTCATTGGAACGCCCGTTTCGTCCCTATGTAACGCGACGGTGCCTCAAAAGGCGCAGGCAGCTAATTAATGTATCTTTATAATCTATTAATTAAGGTGCGGTCGTAGTATCTACAAAGTTAGAGATTGAATTCAAATCGGTTTCATACCTTCTATATAAGTATTAAATTTAAAAAATCATAACTTCTTCATCCGGAGCTCAAATGAGGCAAACTCGGATTCTATCTCGTAACACTCGAAACGTTCTACAACTTTGATATTCAATTGAAGTTCAGATTTCGCCATTTTGGTTTTCAAATATGTAATGCAAAAATATTTGTTCTGATTCGGACTCCTCTACGCAGATCTCTGTGCGAGAGCCATATATCCTAGCTCCAAAATTTAAATAATATGATCCATATATATTTCGAGCAAGTTTTCAAGTTTAAAATTACGTTGCAATGCAGTGCTAATTCTAGACTGCGTGAATTGATTTTTCCTTCTGGATAAAGCTTCTAGAATATGGTAAAAAATAATTAAAAAATTATTACTTTGACATATAAAATGATATACTAAGAAGTACCAATGATAATACAAATATGATCTTTCATATAAAAAATATCAATAATATTGTATATATCTAATAATTATATTGTATAAATAATTTATATTTAAACCATAAAGAGTGTTTTATTTTTTTAAGTCCGTAGCAACGCACGGACACTTTGCTAGTATAGAGATTAATTTTAGAGGACAAGATCGAGTGCTACTCGGACCCAGCGAAAATAAAAGTATGTTATTATTAGTCTGATTTCACGGGCACCTAGCTTGATAATATTGTACTAACTCCGTTCAAAATTGTTGTTGTCATTGTTTTTTTATTATCTTTAATCATGTCTTATTTTAAAAATTTTAAAAATTATCATATATTTTTTATAATTTATTTTATCACTAGAAAAAATTAAAATAACTTATAATTTTTTATACTTAAACAAATATTTTAAAAAAATAAATGATCAAAATTTTAAAACAAGTAGAGTTCTATTGCATGATGACGGTTGCACACAAAGTTGAGTTGACATTATAATGATGACAACAAAAGACTTGCCAATTAGTAGGAATGCAATTACGTCAGTGATGTTAATTAGATTGTTCCAAGTTCCTTTTTTTAAATAAAAAGTTAGTTTTATTACACTACAAACTCCATTGAGACCAAACATTTTACATATTGATTTATATCTTGTGAATTAGCGAATAGAGAGACCAAGCTATCAACCAAATACACACAATCATTAGACATAACCAATACACATCTACAAAAATCTTTTAAGGTTTCCCCGGCTTTGAGATATTTGTTCATTTTCTTTTGTCATCTTCACTACTTTAGGGTGCTTTTACTTTTATGATGGTGTCGATCTCTCGTTTCCTCCTAATCCACTCGCTTCTCTACATTTTTTTTTTGTATCTACAAGGAAATATGTTTCCTCTCATACATTTCAATACGTGCTAGAATAACATATAATAGAACAAATCTTTCATGACAAAATTCACTACATCTAGTCCTATTTCATGAGTTAACAAGTTCTCAATTGAAAATCATCATGCGACTGTACAATTTTTTTTACACTTTTTTATATTTGTCATTTTTATTCTTCTACTCATTTGTAATAGAAGTAAATTTGTTTTGTTTTGATGCTCATTCATTATTCGAAGTGAAATCCTCTAAAGTTATATTCGATTCAATTTACTCGTGAATCTTCTTACTAGATTTCATCTAAACTTAAAATCCACTTTGTCTAATTTTTATATCTAAAATTACAACACATTGATATCCTTAGTCCCTAGGCTCCTTATATAGCCCGCAAGATGTCCAGGTGGAGAGAGAGAGAAAGATGATGATGATGTGACATGTTGTACACTAGCAGTTTTAGTCACTGCTTGATCCTGCTCAAGGATGTTTTTGTCAAATTTAAGGATGAACTATCTAATCATACTTGCTAGCCGGAGTGCTTTGAGGTTTGAGCCAATGATAAGTAAGTCATATCCTTGTCATTCGCCTTTGCGGTGATCATATGTCAGCTTATTGATGTTATTTTTGTAGTAGGTTAGCTCTTGTATTAAGCTGCTATGCACTAACTAGTTTTATCTAAAAGGCTAAGCTCATAAGAAAGGATATACAATTAACTTAATATTTACTTTTTCTCACATGCAGCTTCCTCGGGACGCAAACATGAAAATAGGAGCGACACAATAAAAATTACGATTACCAAGACTTCAACTTAAGACCTCAAAAATTTAAGATGACGAGGAAAGATGAATAATTCACTTATGTCAATTTCTTGTATGTCAATACGACCTTAATGAACATAATATAACTAGAACAAAAATTCTTTTCTTTTTGACATTAAAATTGTATTTAGTACACACAAACGAATCTCGGGAAAACAATTCAATGGAAATTAAATTAAAAAGGTCAAAAGGATGAAAAGGAAGGAAAACATCATCAGACCCAGTTAAAAAAGATCAGCTCTTTAATCGTGTGGGACTTGAAATCTATAGTATGAACAACTCTTACAGTCCTTACAAATTCACATACAAAATAGATGACTCAATTAGCAATTTCTCCTTGAAGATAGGGCGTACGCAAGAACAGAAACAAACCAAAAGATTCACACAGTGGACATACGTATTCTGGTTCACCACGAGCAGGAAGGCCGTGTCTTCCTCAGGCCATCGTCACTTAATGCAGGATGTGTTTGAAGCTGCTGACGAGAGCTCTGTGGGTTCGACGTCTGACCGTATTCTCTGAGACCTGCGTGCGGCCTCCAGTTGCTCGTGCCCTTGCTCAAACCGAGGAGCTGGCCACTGCAGCCGCTTCCCCAGCCGGCGGCTGCTGCAGGAGTGCAGGTGCTGCTGGCGCCTGCGCGCGGAGCATGATGTACGATAGGATCCCAAGCGCGGTGGCGGCGAGGCTCAGCAAGGCTGGCAGCCTGAAGTAGCCGTCCTTGAGCAACCTGCACCACGTCTCGTCCCTGCCGCTGATCGGCGCGTTCCACACCGCGCCATTCAGGTAGAATCCCCCGGCGAGCAGCGCCGCTATCCTGCTCATCGCAAACACACCACCCGTTCCGATCTGTCAGTCCACCACCACGATGATGTGTATAGCTAATAATATGTTCGGTGCGGACTCACCATGAGAGGACAGCGGAGATGATCCCGATGACCCGCTTCGACTCGGACGCGCCGTGCTGTGGCCGGCAGCAGCCGCAGCAGCCGTTGACCACCGAGACGATGATCTGTGCCACGGCCAGCAGCGGGACCGCGATGAGCGACAGCACGAACGCCGCGTTGGGCGGGTAGTCGCACGTGCCGCCATATACGATGTCGATGTCATACGGCTGCAAGATCACAGCAGTCAATCGACGCCAGCTACAAATTAATGCCGTCTTCGTATTAAGAGTGTAGGCGATGATGGGTTGGCGTATTCTTACAGTGAGCTTCGTGGCCTCAGCGATGAACCCCAGCACGGCGCTCGCCACGCCGAACAAGCCGACCACTATGGACAGGACGATCACGCCAGCATCCATGGGTAATCTTCACTGCTGCTGCCTTACTTTTCGGTTTGAGGGTATGAGAGAAGGATGATATGGCTGGCTGTATGGGTACATGTGTGATCAACACTCTCTCATAATGTTTTTATACTCAGGAGGAAACACACAAGATCTAATAGGTTATGTAATGCCAACTGGGGCTTTTTATAATGAAACCGTTCTAGTTAAACAAACGAGGATGTGCCAATCAGCAAACAGCAACTTTCAAAATTTGTTTTAATTTGGATCGCTGACTACTAAGTAGAAAAGGAAAAGTTGCAATTGCAAACACCCTCATAAGTTTAATTTTAGGTTTGTGAAGGGAGGTAGTGCTACTCATCCAATTTGATACTAGGTTTCAGTGTGCAATTAAGGTATCGCAGCATGCCTCCCTTTTGACAGTACTACTACGTACGGCAAGCAAACCCACATATGGTTGCATCGTTAGGCTTCCGCTGGCGTGGTGGAGTCTGAAGATTGTCATTATCTGCATCTCCCAGCACATCTTCTAGTCACAAACACACACACGCATAGTAATCTAACGTTGTCAATGATTCACGCCGAGCCACCTGATAACGTAGTTTACTAGAGTTCCAGTATACGGTTGTTGAGTGTGCTATCTTGAGAGTTGACAATGATGATTAGGGGATTTAATTAGCGTTTGCACTATATAGATATGTAGAGCTCTAATGTCGTTCTCGCAGAATGCGTAATCATCAGGTGATTTATCTGAGAAACAAAAGATGCGATTGACGAGTACAGGTAGAATGAGTAGTATACAATCCTAAGTCAACTACAAGATGCAATACGTGCAAAATTTAAGGATACCCTCGAGTAAATCATGAGTCAGTCAGCAGGATGAAGTCGTCCCACGCCCGCCGAAACACATCCTCCGCTGCCTTCGTGCTAATCATCACGTCTGCGGCCGGCCTTATCGGCTCTACTATTCGCAGGTTTGCCTCTTGGCTCTTGCCTACCTGCCGCACACGTCTTTCTCAGAAGAACCAGCCCACTAGGATGCACGAAGCCTCAGTTATTTTATTTCTATACTAGCAAAGTATTCGTACTTTACTACGGACTTAAAAAATAAAATACTTTTTATAACTTAAATATAAATTATTTACATAATAGAATTATTAGATATATACAATATTATTTATATTTTTTATATAAAAGATCATATTTATATTATTGTTGGTGCTTTTTAGTATACCATTTTATATATCAAAAATAACATTTTTTCACATTTTTTACCATATTCTAAAAGTGTTATCTGAAAGGAAAAATCAATTTATGCAGTCTATAAAATAGCACTACATTGCAATGCGATTTTAAACTTGAAACCTTACTCCAATGGAAAATGTTAAAACACGAAAGTTGTAAATCTCGTTGATACCTTTTCGAAACATATGTGGATCATATTATTTGGATTTCAGAGCTAGGAGATATGAGCCCCGCACAGAGACCTGCGCAGAGAAGTCCGAATCAGAACAAATACTTTTGCATCGCATATTTGAAAATCTAAACGATAGGATCTGTACTTCCATTGAATACCAAATTTGTAGAACTTTTCGAGAGCTACAATATAGAGTTCGAGTTTGCTTAATTTAAGCTCCGGATAAGAGAGTTATGATTTTTGAAATTTGATACTTGATATGAAAGGTATGAAACCGATTTGGATACCCTCAATTAATAGATTGCAGAGATATATTAGCATTGTTCTGTTTCAGCAAAAGGAGAAACACTACTACAATACTTGTTTTCAGTAACGGACCTTAAACGACCTTAGTGGTGGGTAAAAAAACCGCTACTAAAAAACATTACTGATTTCTAATGACGGAATAAGTGTCAGCCACTAAATTCATTTTCAGTAACACAAAAAATGGAGCAGTTGTGACGGGCAACGCCTGTCACAACAGCACCATCAACCAACCTTAAAAAAGGGAGGGGGTAATGTCATGTACCGGATATATATGACCCACTAGCAATATGCCTGTGCGTTACCATGGGATTGAATATTTTCTAATTTTAAAATAGCAATTTTTAAATTATTATTAGATTATCTAAATTTCTTTATATGGATTATATTAAATTATTAGATGAGTACACATGCGTTGCAAAGGTGTAACTGGCAATGCATATTAAAATATGACTAAGAATTACCATTTACACAATTAGAATGTTCCAAAAATCATCAGAGCCGAAAGCTTTCTGTATGGAGTAGAACATGCAGTGATCGCTGAGCACAAAACTTACAAAACTATATATGAACCAAAGTTGTTGGATGTAACTGATTCTTATCCATATCATGCAGTGTAAGAGATGATTCTCGATGAGCAATAGACCATTTTATACAAACAACTACACAACAATTTTGTATGTAGAAATCATGGGTTTGCCAATGACTTTCTTCCCTCTAGAGAATTCAGTTCACAATAATATCCCAGTTTACTTAAAAAAATAGCAAAAGTTAAATAAAAATACATATGCAGATAGGACATGAGAATTCTAGATAGCTTCCACCTGGAGCAGCAAGCCAGCCATGGCATAGATGCCATCTTCAATGCATGCACTACTGTGATATCAATTGAGTAGGTTATAACAAAACTTCAGCCTAGAAGATAACTGAAACGGTCGAAGTACAGGATGCTAATTCAGGATGACAACTTTCTCAGACACGAAAGAAACAGTTCAAACATGAAGAGACTGATCCGGCAATGACAAAATATTCAGAAGTTGGGACAGATAGGAGAGAAGCACAAACCACAGCAGGGCCAAAAAGATAGGAGAGAGAAAACCACGTGCTCATCAACATGTGACATTGAGCTAGAACCTAGAACGATTTGTATCTGATGCATCCCCGGTTTCATTTTCATCTTCAGTTGCAAAAATACTGTCAAATACAAGGAAAAGGGTCTTCAATATTGCTGGTATTTCCCTCACTGGTTCTGGTTTTATATCTTTTGCCACCAAGGGACAATTCTTTTCTTCCTTACTGTTGTCTTTCTCTGAACTATCACGTATTTCCTTAAGATGGTGTTCTGCTGAATCATCTTTTTCTTGCTTAATGATGTCTTTTTCTGAATGATCATTGTCCTCCTTACTGTTGTGTTTATCTGAATCATCCATTTCCTTCTTACTGTTGTCTTTCTCTAGATCATCCTTTTCCTCCTTACCGTGGTCTCCATCGGAATCATCATTTTTCTCTTTACTGAAGTCTTTATACTTCTCACTGTCACCACCCGCAGGAACAGAAACACCTCCTTCATTTTTTGTACCTTGGTTATGGTTAGTTTCTCTCTCCTTCCCGGTGGCAGTTATGAAAATAACCCTTTCATCACAATCACTGACTGCTTCCTCAACTATAATTTTAGCTCCAGTTTCTTGTCGTATCTTGGCAATGACACTGCCTCCTTTTTTTTACCAATTACATTTCCAGATTTTGAAGCTGGGCAAAGAACACGAAAAACAGGAACACCAGCCTGTTTCTTTAGCTGAGCATGCTGCGAATTAGCATGCTTTGCCTTCTTCCACTTGCCACGACCACCATGGTACGAAGAATTCTTCTGAAACAGCCTCTTGAAAGGTGTCCCTTGTGAAGCCATGTCTTCTGCTCAACAGACAAGCATATAGACGCTGCAATAATATGAAATCAGCTACCACAGCACAAAATTCAATAGACAGAAAAACTGCAATCGCAAGCACACACAAAAATAGACTCAAAGAATGATGACATGGTTTATTCCAGCTCCATGAACACCTTGGCCGCAAATGAATTCCACCTGCAATGGTCTTTGTAGGATTTTCCATTTAGTCCAATCCATAATTAGTGAAACTTAAAATCGAGGGGGAGAAGAGGACTGGAGAGAGAACTAACCAGGGCTTCTCAGGTCGTGCAGCTCGATCGGGCTTAATAGAAACATGTACTTAGTGTCTAGTGAGCATCCACTTCTAATCTCTCTCTGAAGGACCGAGAAGGCGACCAGAGGGGGGGGGGGTTGAATGGGAGCCAAATAAAATTCTCTAAGAGAACTTGACCTATATCCTAAAAACAATCCAAGCCAACCTTTAAATCGATCACCAAGACTACACACACCAACTTGTGGTGTACTAGCCCTAGGAGTGATCAACCAAACCAAAGAAACACATCGAAGATAAAAAGGGAAGACGAAATGCTCAATAGTCCAGAACTGAACACACATCGACAGTGCCGATCCCTACCATCGGCAGTGTCGGTCGGCATCGGCAGTGCCGGTCACGCCTATCGGCAGTGCTGGTGTGCGTCATCGACAGTGCCGGTACCACCTATCGACAGTGCCGGTGCGAGATGCAATCACACTGGAACCTACAGACTAGTCCAATCGGCAGTGCCGATCCTGGTCATCGGCAGCGCCCGTCGACCCCCGACAGAACAGAAAATCTCTCGAGATCTTTGTCAAAACTTCTCCAAAAACTAATCAAACAAACTCCAAACGATGCAATTTTTGGACCAGTGAATCCTCATCACATCACGACCCTAATCCTAGGAGATCAACTCAATTGATTCAAGGAATCATCACAAATTTTAGATCTTGTGGCAAGAACACCAAAAAGGGGAAACTTAAGAAATCCTTCAAATCGAAGATGCTAGAGCCAATAATTCCATCAAGTATCCATAGAGGATTATCCTAGATCATCCTAGAAACAAGTTTCTCAAGAAATCCAGGCAAAAAATCCGTCCAAAAGTGAGATCGAAAATCACCACTAAAAAGGTCCGAAAATAGGAAAAAGAGAATTTCGGGATTCAAGTGAAGAGGGAAATCTTGAGCACGAAAACACTTCTCATATCATAGAAGGGTGCTTACAAGATCCATAGGTACAAGGCTAGAAAGCCACCCTCTTCCTCCCACTATTTGGAAGAGTAAGAGATGTCTCTCACACACCCACTACTCTGCTCTCAAACATGAAGTCCTATTCTAGCACTTTGAATTGATCTTAACACAAGGCTAATGGAAGAGAGGCACCTCTCCCACTAGACACACCTCTCCTTATATAGGCCTAGGGTATATTATCCACATGACCACTCTACCCTTGACCTACATAACACATCCACCTACCGCCGGGGGCATAACCGTCCATCTTTTTCCTTATCGCCCGAATGCTATCGGACGCTTCACGTCTTTGCTTCATCTCGAAGCAAGCTCCGTGATAGTGCCACGTGCACCACCAACCACCGCTACCGGTTTTGAGGCCCAAACCGGAAAACCGTCTTGCACGCTTCTCAAAGCATGACTTCTCGATGTCGACGCGTGTCATCTTGTCCCGCGATCCTGACCACCAGCAAGTCTCTCCCAGTCCCTGTCCATCGGGCCCTCTTGTCACTTGCACCGGCATCCCGTTCGCCTTGACTTAGTCAACACGCCGTCTTCATCACCACCATGGTTTTGAGGCTCAACCGCGAAATCGTCCGTGCTTCTTGTCTCTCCACATGTACGGTGTGGATCACCCTTGACTTCACCCGGCATCCCGATTGTCTGGCTCCAAGTCCCTTACTTGTGCCCGATCCTCTCACCGTTGACCGCCAAGTCGACTCTAGTGACCTACACATCATGAGACAAGCAAACACATTTTCTATCTTCTGCAACATCACCAATATCTCCACCAACTCCAGTTAGTCATAACCATGATATGCAAACCCATGCAATCCCCGAATTTCCGCATTTCAACTCAAACATCAAATCCGCTTAAGTTAATTACTCATCACAAATATTGCAAACTGTGGTACATCTCAACATGGTTTCTCAATCTCCCCCTTGATGAGTACATTGACAACCTCAAATGCACAAAGATTAGAGATTGAAATGCAAAACCGAATAAGCACATCCAAATGGTCAAACCCAAAGAAAAGGTGAAAACAAGCCATCTAGCAAGTAGGGATCACAAAACCAAGAGTTGGCAAAGAAAGCGACTTGAGACGCAAAGAATGTGAAAAGTGCAAGAAACCGCTCAAAATCATGATATGCTCCCCCTCAAGTTGTGGTAGGTTCAGGTAGTGCAAAACGGGTCATATGAGTTTCTTAGCATTATTTGTGCATGACCCCAAAATTTTCTCCCCCTTTGGCAATGAACTTATCAAAGAGGCAAAAGAACAAGCAAACATGCAATGCATGAAAATGCAAACCTAAGGAGCTTCAACAATTATGCAAACAAGCATTTAACTTTGCTAACCATAACCATAGTGCCATAAAGTGTAAAGGCAATAACTCCCAATCATGCAGAGATCAAAAATAGATAGCAAGACATAAACACCATGGGCTATACAGGCTAAGCAGAAGGATTGACTAGCTTAGATAGAATCAAATTTTGCTTATCATGAGAAAATCTATCATCACATGTGTAAGTACTCTCATCCAAGTAAAAACAAGCACCAAGTAAATCATAAGAATCTAGCCAGTTTCAATCTCAACAAGGGCAACAAGCACTCGTAGAAAATGAGCTCTACAAACGCTCACATATGCAACAGAGACTTAGTTTGATCAAGTGATTATTGTTTATCCTCATGTGTCCTCTTATCCATGTGGAGGGTCGCACGACTGGGTATGGCAAACACCCCGAGGCTTCAAGTTACAATGTTTGGATTTAGCCTTATTGAGTAATTCTTGATCAAAGCACTTAGCAGATTTTTCAGGATTATGCACAAGACAAAAGAGCATGCCTTTGCGGCAAAAGGAACACATGTTCTCACAATGTTACATCATGAGCTAAACATTTACAAAGCCTTCCATTTCGCAAATACAAGGTGCCAAAGCCAAGACATTCTCTAGACTAGCCTTAATACAAGCTTCAACAAGGATAAAAGCAATTATACACATGGTGAGCAAGTTTTAGCAAGATTAGATCATAAGGTTCACAAGAAGCTCAGTTTACCTTTAAGATTAGCAAGTTGCTCACATGAGTTTATAACAAGCCATCTAAAAAATCTAAGCATGAGAGATTACCATCACATCCACACAACTTAGCTCAAGCTTAATCATAGCAAGGAGAGATATAAGGAAGCATAAGAATCAAAGCTCATCTACCAATGCATATATTACATATAAGATGCAATGCAAAAATGGTAAGATACATATATACAAGAGAAAACCAACTCCCTCTCAAATGATGTCATAGGGATGACAAACACCAAGTTCCCCCCGAAGAAAAGCATGTCTCAAATCATCTAGGGGCTTGGTGAAGATATCAGCTAGTTGGTTTTTGGTATCAATGTATTTGAGCTCAACATCCCCCTTCTCAATATTGTCTCTCAGGAAGTGGAATCGCACATTGATGTGTTTGACCTTAACATGTTGGACTGGGTTTTCGACTAAGCATATGGCACTGAAGTTATCATACATGAGTGGAACACCCTTAAAAGTTAACCCATAGTCTCTCATGGTAGATACAAACCATAGGATTTGTGAGTAGCAGCTAGCAGCAGTTACATACTCAGCCTCTGTGGTGGATTGGGCAACACTCAACTGCTTATGAGAAGACCAACAGATCAAAGAAGTACCCAAGAAATGGCAAGTACCAGAAGTGCTATTCCTATCAATTCTACACCCAGCAAAGTCCGCATCCGAATACCAATGAGATCAAGAGATGAAGATGCAGAGTACCAAAGACCAAACTCAAGGGTGTATTTGAGATACCTGAAGATGCGCTTGACAGCCTTGCGATGAGTCACCCTTGGGGAAGCTTGAAAGCGAGCACAAAGACACACCGCAAAATGTATGTCGGGTCTTGTCGCTGTCAGGTACAAGAGGGAGCCAATCATGCTCCTGTACTCCCTTTGATCCACCGCTTCACAGTCTTCATCAGGGTCAAGAGCTGTTATAGTGGACATTGGTGTAGACAACGGCTTCACATTAACCATGTCGAACTTCTTCAGGAGATCCTTCATGTACTTGGCTTGATGTATGAAAGTGCCTTGCTTGCACTGCTTGATTTGAAGCCCAAGGAAGAAGTTGAGCTCTCATCGACATCTGAAATTCACTTTCCATAGCTTCCTGAAACCTGGACACAAGAGCATGAGAGGAACCACCAAAGATGATATCATCCACGTAAATCTGAACCATTAGAAAGTCATTGCCATGCTTGAGAGTGAACAAGGTTTTATCAACACACCCCATGACATACCCACGCTCTAGCAAGAAGGTCTTAAGCCTAGCATACCATGCCCTAGGTGCTTGCTTTAGCCCGTATAAAGCCTTCTGAAGCTTGTACACACGGTTTGGGTATTTGTGGTGCTCAAAGCCAGGGGGTTGCCTCATATACACTTCTTCCTCTATGAAACCATTTAGAAAAGCACTCTTGACATCCATTTGATAGAGTCTAATGTCCTTGGAGGTAGCAAATGTAAGCAAGATCCTAATGGCTTCTATGCGTGCAACAAGAGCAAAGGTTTCATCATAATCTAAGCCCTCCACTTGGCTAAAACCTTGAGCAACTAGTCTAGCCTTGTTTCTCACAACCTCACCATCCTCCCCATGTTTGTTTTTGAACACCCACTTGGTTCCTATGACTTTGACATTTTTAGGAGGCTCTACAAGGGTCCAGACTTTGTTTCTCTCAAAGTTTCCCAACTCCTCATGCATGGCATTAACCTAATGTTTATCAGATAGTGCGTGTCCAATATCCCGGGGTTCAAAGGTTGCAACAAAGAGAGAATTGGTAAAGCAAGCTAGATGTGCAGACCTTGACCTTGTTGTCCTCTCATAGAGATTACCGATCATCTATTGAGGTGGATGTTGACGCTGAATGTGGTGAGCAGCCTCTCTCTCAGAGTGTGCCTCCCCCTCAACCACAGCTGGAGCTTGCTCGACAGCTACTGAAGTCGATGTAGAAGCTTCTGGACCCTCTGCTGGAGTAGTGGTAGCAGCAGGAACAAGCTCAGATGAGAGATGAAGTGAATCATCATCATCATCATCAAAACCCTGTAGGTCCTCTTCTACAAAGATGTTCTCCTTCATCTCCTTGTCACCTACAGACTCAATCACATTCCTTGCACAAGAGTTTGATTCATCAAAGGTTATATCGCAGGATTCTACGATGGTGTTAGTCTCCAAATTCAAAACTCTGTAGGAATGACCATGAAGAGAGTAACCAAGAAAGATTCCATCGGAAGACCTTGACTCAAACTTATCAAGATTGCCACGCTTGAGAATAAAGCACTTGCAATCAAAGGCACGCAAATGAGAAACCGAGGACTTTCTCCCAAAATGCAGCTCATAAGAAGTCACATTAAGAATTGAGCGCAAGAAAATCCAATTGGAAACATAGCAAGCAGTGCTAATGGCCTCAGCCCAGAACCGCCTCAGAGTCCTATGCTCATCGAGCATCGTCCGGGCCATCTCCACTAAGGTTCTGTTTTTTCTTTTAACCACACCATTCTGCTGGGGAACCCGATGTGCTGAAAACTATGCTCAATACCACGCTGAAGACAGAAAGCATCAAAGTAGGAGTTCTTGAACTTGGTGCCATTATCACTACGAATTGCTCGTAATGCACCAGGGAGTTCCTTGAACAACCTCAAAGCTAAGCTCCGAAAATGATGAAACACTTCATCCTTGCTCTCAAGAAAGTAGACCCAAGAGTAGCGAGAATAGTCATCAACAATCACAAGAACATACCACTTTCCACCCGCTGAACAAACCCAAGAAGGACCAACAGTGTTCATGTGAAGCAACTCTCCAGGGGGTTCAGTCATCACCAAATTGATTGGTGGATAAGAAGCGGCAATCATTTTCCCATGACGACAAGGAGCACAAACCAAATCCTTATCAAATTTGAGCTTAGGCAATCCTCGGATCAAGCCTAGGCCACTCAAGCGACATAACAAGTCAAAGCTCATGTGACCCAGTCTCCTATGCCATTTCTAGAGCTCAGAAGAAGATTGAGCAAACAAGCACTTGTGAGAACCAGGAGAACCAGCAAAATCAGTCTAAAAAACTCTACCAATGCGAGAAATCCCACAAACCAAGGAACCACTCGAATCAAGAACACAAGAAGCATTCGACTTAAAGCGCACTTCCAAACTAACATCAAGAAGCTGAGAGACAGAGAGGAGATTATACTTGAGAAACTCAACCAAACGAACATCATTGAGAGGTGAAGTTCTCATTTACCTTTACCGCGCCCCTTCCCTTCACTCTTCCTCTCTTGTCATCTCCAAAGGTCACATACTCCCGACGCTTCAAGGGAGTGAGGCTGGAGAACCACTTTGCATTTCCGGTCATGTGGCGCGAACACCCGGAATCCATCAACCACTTGTTCTCCAAGCCTCCACCTGCTGCCTATAAAGAACAAGAAGTAAAAGTCGATGGCTCAATGCTGGGGTTAGTCAAAAAGCATTTGAGAATCCAGCACTTAACCATATGATCGGTAGTAGTCATCATAGTTCTTTGCACTTTATCATTCGAATGCATGGGACGAGAACCACGATGGGGAAAACGTGGCCTATCAAAGCGTCTCGACTCAAACCTTGAGTTGTGAGGATAGAAATCATCTGTGTGAAAGCCAAATCCACGCGAGTGACGCTCACCACGATGGGGAAAACGTGGGGCGCCAAAACGCTGCTGCGCAAAGCCTCTGTTTCATGAATCAAAGCCATATGAGGAATGACCCTGTCCATGATAGGCGCGAGAAAAAGAGTGAGGCTGAAAGTCAACAAAATCACCATAAAAAGCATCTCTAGTCAACTCAGCTTGCTTCCTCTCAATCCTCTTACGCCTATAACAGAATTCATCCAAGTGGCCCTTGCGACCATAAAACATGCAAATGTAGACACCCTTAGGATTAGGCTTGATTCGCATTGCAGGTTTGGGTTTTGGCTTCTCTATTTGCTTTGGGTTGAAGGAGGGTTTTGGATTGGGTGGATAGTATGTGTCAGTGGGTTTGATGGTGTTTTCCTCATCCTTGTAGCTGGAGCTAGGTATAAACTTACCCACATTCTCACTCTCCTTATCACACCTCTCAAGAATCCCAAGCCCAAGTTATAGGTTGACCTAGAAGCACTCTCCTTCACTCTTGCCAAATCACTCTCAATCTTCTCCTCACTCACTAGCGTTCTCTGGAGCCTAAACACAAGATAGTCATTTTCCTGAACTAGGGTTTTGTTTTCCTCCCTAGTGATTACAAGCTTGTCCTTAAGAGAGATACACACCTCACAAGGTGGTGGAAGGACCTTAAAGCGAGTCTCATGAAGCAACTTGGACTCAAGCTCTTTGACTTTGAGGGATTGAGCTTCCAACTCATCTGTGAGCTTGGGGCACTTCTGACATACACCCAAAAGAGTTGGTCTAGCTTTGAACTCATCAAGCTCCTTGAGGGCACTATCAAGCTGACTGGCAACTTGAGCATGCGCACTCTCCCTCTGTGCAAGATCACTCATCACAACTTGACAAGACTCACACTCAACGACAATATCCTCACGAGCAAGCTTAGACCTAAGCGAAGCAATTTCAAAATCAGCACTCTGCAACTTAGACTTAAGCTCTCTACTCTCACGAACAGCACTGCGAAGCTTATCATCTTGCATGAGCAGAACATCGCACAAATGATCAAGTTCAGAAGAGAGCTCATCGAGAGTGGGAGGTACCTTGCTTGTGTCGGAGTCGGATCCAGAGTCGGTGTCGTGGTCGTTCTTTGCCATGAAGCAAAGTCAGGTGAAGTCATCCTTCCTCTTGACTCGTGGCTTTTCAACCTCCTCCTCCGAGCTTGTAAGGCCTTCGCTTGATGTGAGGTCAACATCGCTCAAGGTGGCAACGCAGGCGCGTGCAATGGCCTTGGCGAACTTCTTGGAGTTCTTGCCCTTCTTGTATAAGCGGTTCTTCTTCTGCTTGAAGTCTTTAGTGTAGTTGTCGTGGTACCCGACCTTCTTCTTCTTCTTGGGACAATCAGCGATGAAGTATCCCGGGTCACCGCACTCGAAGCAAGTTCTTGAACCATCTCCTCTTCTCTCCTTCCGGTTGTTGTAGAACCTCCTGAACTTCCTTGTGAGCAAGGGCAGCTCC
Source organism: Eleusine coracana subsp. coracana (assembly GCA_032690845.1). Lineage (NCBI taxonomy): Eukaryota > Viridiplantae > Streptophyta > Magnoliopsida > Poales > Poaceae > Eleusine > Eleusine coracana. The sequence continues at coordinate 6,621,259 of CM064426.1, forward strand.
TTGTCAGGAATGCACTCTATCTGTTCATCGGAAGCTACAACAAGAGAAGACAAAACAAATTCCAAGGAAGACTTGTCAATTGAGGGGTTAGTTCCATAAGAAGCATCACTGTGACTAACCTTATGAGAGCTAGAAAGCAAAGCCATGCTAGAAGCAGGAATAGCAAGATTAGGACGAGATGTCCTAGATAGTTCATGAGATTTCAGCTTGCTATACAGTTGCTCACAGTTCAAGGTGTTGAAGTCAGCAACTTCTTCTAGAGCAACAATTTTAACCTCCTAAACATTTTCATCAAGTGAGTACAACAGTTGCTTAGCTCTATTATTGTCATTGTACACAATGGTACCACAAGCCCGCAAGTTGCACACAATTGCCTCAAACCTACAAAAAGTGTCATCTAGTGACTCGCTCGGTTTCTGTGCAAAGGTTTGGTACTGTCTATTGTAAGAATCCTTACGCATAGATATGACCTGGTTGGTACCCTCATGGTAAGTGCAGACCTTAACCTAAATAGCATGAGCAGTGTCAAGGTGTGCAACCCTATTATGTTCACTCCTACCAAGTGCAGAGAGTAGAATATTGACAGCTTTGGAGTTGTTCTCATACCTGACTAACTCACCTGCAGATGCAGTGTTCAGGTCTTGTGGTATAGCATACTCCTGCTCAACAACCTCCCAAATTGCACGTCCTTGACTCAACAGATATGTCTTGGTCCATGACTTCCAGTTCCTGGAGACGCAGCTCCGTACAGGCTCACGTCGTTCCTCGATAACATCTCCATGCTCCAAATACTCGACTAGTCTTTGAACAACTTCATCGGCGCCATCCCGCTGCAGCTCGGGCGCCTCGCCACGCGTGAGAAGCTTGGCCTCTACGACAACAGCTTCACCGGGAGCCTCCAAATCCAGGACCTAGCCTAGAACACGCTCGTTGGCGGGATCCCGAGCGGCCTCTGCAGCTGCTCGGCTGTCTTGGCACTAGCCTTGGAATATAGCAACCCGGCTAGAGAGATTCAGGAGATCAGGGAGGCGGTTGCTGTGGCGGAGCGGGAGGCAGACTAGGAGAAGGAGCCTCGCCCCAAGATAAGCTTCAACGACATCATGCAGAAGCAAAAGGGTACGCATCGATGTGCTCTCTTTTCTAGATGACTTCTCCCATTTTCTCCACGGACCATCAACACTAAATTTAGGTTGAGATTTGAGACAATGGATATGTGCGTCTATTTAGCGACCTGCTGTCAAAATATTCTTCTTTTGGCTCCACAATGAAGATGTTGCCTGGGCAATTAGTTTGTACCAACAGGCAACAGACTAATGATATTCCTTATTCTGATCTTGTTCATCACTATGTTGGATGCGATTATCTTCTGCATTTTCTAGGTTACCGATAGAGACTTCACCTGTGGCAAACACTCCTGAAAATGAGAGGACTCAATATGCACATGATGGCTTTCCTAGTGGTTCTTCTTCAGATGGCACTCCAATAGTGGAAGTTGTGATGCCAAGGCCCGACAGTCCTCTTACGGCCAAGAGAGCTAAACCATCGGTTTCAATTGCAAATGACCGGGTAAAACGAGCAAAGTGTGTGGTGGGTTCTCCAGCTTCAAGGATAATCAATCAAATGGCGATGTCTCCTCAGTTGCAAAAGATGGGCTCTCCGGCAGTTGGATCCCCATCAACAAGAATGAGGACTTCTGGACCTGCTACAACAAGAAATGCACGTGGTAAGACATGAATGTTTGTGGCCTTTTATCCCTCCTTTGAATAGCTATATAGTGCAAAATATTTGGTAGTTGCAGCATGTATGATACATTTTTTTTGTTTTTAATTCTGTAGCTTCCAGAACTAATAAGAAGCTAAGGAAACTTAAATCTATTCATTGGAAGGAATTTGAGCCTATCTATCGAAACGGTGAGATCGTTCATGCCAAGTGTATTCACTGCCATGAATATCTTAGCGGCAAAAAAGGTATTGGAACCAGTCACTTGGGAAGGCATTTAGATCGATGCAAAGCAAGATGCAAAGTTAATGTGATGGTAGATAAATTGCATGCTGCTGCAAATTCTACTGATTTAGATAAATTAGAAGACTGGGTTTATGACTATGAGTCAACACGTGAGGCACTAGTTCGAATGATTGTTTTACATGAACTTCCATTCTCTATAGTTGAGTATGTTGGATTTAGAGACTTTGTTTCTCGTCTAAATCCAATGTTCAAAATGGTGTCAAGGACCACTATAAGGTTAGATTGCATTACATACTTTTAGCAAGAAAAGTTGGATTGGATAGAGAAGCTAAAGAATAGCAATTCAAAAGTATCACTCACGGCTGATATGTGGATGTCAAATCAGACCTTGGGATATCTTTGTGTTACTGCCCATTTCATAACTAAGGATTGGAAGATAAAAAAACTAATTATCAAGTTCTTGATGATGGAATCCCCACACAACGCACAGTCCATGTTTAATGTTATACTAAAGTGCATTCAGGAATGGAACATTGAGGACAAGATCTTTAGTATAACCTTAGACAATGCCCAAGTTAACAACTCGATGGTTGATTTGCTGAAACCGAATTTATTGCTCAAGAAAATGCTACCCTGTGAAGGATGGCCTTTTCATGTTCGTTGTACAGCACATGTTATAAACCTTGTTGTGCAAGATGGACTAAAGCAGATTGGTGAGATTGTTAATAATATAAGAGAGAGTGTGAAGTACATAAGGAGTTCACAGTCTCGCAAGGAAAAATTTGAGGAAATAGCTGTACAAGTTGGAATTGTTGTTGGAAAACATCACACTATTGATGTATCTTCGAGATGGAATTCAACTTATTTGATGCTTGAGTCTGCTTATCCACTGAGGTTAGCATTTGATGAATTAGGTAGGCAAGACAAGAATTTCCAGAAAGCACCTACAAAAGATGAATGGGACCGGTCTGTACTGGTTTGCAACATCTTGAAGACATTTTATCAGGCCACTAAAGTAGTATCTGGTTCCTCTTATCCAACAGCTAATTTGGCTTTCCATGAGCTCTGGAAGATCAAGTTGGCTCTTGATAAAGAATCTGGTACTAAGGATGTTGTCATCGCAGCAATGGTCAGAAATATGAAGAAGAAGTTTAGGCGGTACTGGAATATTTTGTTCTTGTATTTGTCCATTCCTGTCATTCTCGATCCACGGTTTAAGTATACATTTGTCGACTTTCGATTGAAACAAGCTTTCGTAGCTGACGCAACTGAACACTTGGATACTGTAAGGAGGACGCTTCGAAAGCTCTTCAACGAGTATTCTTGCCAAATGAAGCACCCAAACATTGAGTTTACAAATGGAACAAGTAATGATGAAGTTGGAACTACAAATGATGACTCATTTGCTGATTGGGACCAACACCAAAAGGAAGTGGTTATGACTCAGGCCTCGAATGAGCTTGACAATTATCTAGAAGAAAAACTGGTCCCTCGAACTGATGATTTTGATGTTTTAGGTTGGTGGAAGGCAAACTGTACAAAATGGCCAGTTCTTTCTTGCATGGCACGTGATGTCCTTACAATACCAGCCTCAACTGTTGCTTCTTAGTCCGCATTTAGTACTGGTGAGAGGGTGGTCAGTGGTTTTTGAAGTAGATTGAGCACTGAAGCCGTTGAAGCTTTGATTTGCCTTTAGGATTGGTTGCGAGCAGTAGCCCCTTGTCTGGAGAAGATTACATTACAAGTGGCGGCATAGCAGGATGTCAGATGGGTATTATGTCCTCAAACTTCTCCTTTTTTTTTTCCCCTTTTCCTGATGTCAAGTTTGTTTTGAAATATTTTGCTAAGAATGTAGGCCATAGTCAATTTGATCAGTAACAACTTTTTTCTAGTTATTGACTGGTTACATGTGTTAGTCAATTGTTTGTAAGCTGCTCATGCCTGCACCTAGTCTTTGAATCAACTTTCTTTTGAATTGATCTCTGAATCGATTAAATCTATCCTGTCCAAGAAGGTACCTGTATATTAGATTAGACCTGCCCAGTAATTAATCGCAACTTAACTGTATTTTTCATTCTTTCTAAGTTAAATGTTTTTTCTATCCTTTATATTCGTCCGCAATTTATATTAGTTATGTAAGATGAGTAGTTTACAGAAAAAGTAGCTATTCTTTTTTTGAAATTTTGAGTAATGAATTGTATTCATTGGATGACTCTACTTATTAACTTAAAGGTGTCAAGCCATGGGCATATGTAAAGGTTCCTAAGTGTCAATTCTACACTATCTGAAAGTAGTACTGATTAGTGTTTGATCGTTTTAGTGCTTGTGCATCCATTAACTAAAGCAGTAAAACATTGCCGAATTTATTGATTAGGTTTTACTCAAGTCATCAAAATTTGTTAATTTCTCATTGTAATTAATTTTGGCATACATGCTTGTCTCATGATTTTAATTTGTACTTACTGTCCAAATCCGAAAGGTGCCTGAAATTCTGTCCGAAGAGGTGCTGGCAAGATGGGCACGCAATCAAAGACCGACGCGCCAGGATGGAAACGAAGCAGTGAAATCTCCTCAGAAATACATGTTTGTGTTGTACAGTAAATCTGGTTGTCTATTTTATTGTCTTTTTGTTGCTCTTATGATGAAGTTAAACGTTTACAGTTTGCCTATTCTGTTGCAGCAAGAAGAAGAATAGTAGGAGAGAGTTTTTTTTTCAGTTCAAGATTAGTTAATTCCACTGTACATTTATTTATAAATTGTCACCTAATTCACTAGACTGTCATCAACAAAAAAAATTTTGTTTGTTTTTCAGTAGACTGTCAAGTTTTGAAAGACTACTCTTTGTTTTTGGAGGCTCTCTGCTTGTACGTCATTGTTCTCACTCTGCTTATACGCCATGGTTCTCACTCTGCTTGTACGCCATGATTGCTAGAACTTGCTACATTGACAGGGTTGCTTACGTGAGCTCTCTGCTTGTAAACGCCATCAGCGAACAGTGAAGGAGCAGCACAACACACCACCACTCAGCCCCTCGGGCCTCAGCCAACAGTAGAATACACCTGCGCCGTGGGTCATCTACTGGGTTCCGTGGGTCAGTGCATTTCATGGGTCAGGCTGACCCACTACCCATAATATTCACGTTGGGTCGCATGGGTCAGTGGTTGGGTCGACCCAACATGACCCACCTGCATCTTTACTTTCAGTACGGGAAGTCCTCTCCATCAAACATCCACAGTTTGACAACACGCTTTTCCATGTCGCCTTCGGATCATAAAGCCGATGAAGGTCAACTAGTGATCAAACCGGCTCTGATACCAATTGAAGGACCGAGAAGGCGACCAGAGGGGGGGGGGTGAATGGGAGTCAAATAAAATTCTCCAAGAGAACTTGACCTATATCCCAAAAACAACCCAAGCCAACCTCTAAATCGATCACCAAGACTACACACACCAACTTGTGGTGTACTAGCCCTAGGAATGATCAACCACACCAAAGAAATACAACGGAAATAAAAAAGGAAGACGAAATGCTCAATAGTACAGAACTGAACACTCATCGGCAGTGCCGATCCCTGCCATCGGCAATACCGGTCGGCATCGCCAGTGCCGGTGCGCATCATCGACAGTAACGGTCCCACCTATCGGCAGTACCAGTGCGGGATGCAATCTCACTGGAACCTACACACTAGTCCAATCGGCAGTGCCGGTCCTGGTCATCCGCAGTACCGGTCGACCCCCGATAGAACAGAAAATCTCTCGGGATCTTTGTCAAAACTTCTCCAAAAACTAATCAAACGAACTCCACACGATGCAATTTTTGCACCAGTGAATCCTCATCACATCACGACCCTAATCCTAGGAGATCAACTCAATTGGCTCAAGGAATCATCACGAATTTCAGATCTTATGCCAAGAACACCAAAAAGGGGAAACTTAAGAAATCCTTCAAATCGAAGGTGCTAGAGCCAATAATTCCATCAAGGATCCATAGAGGATTATCCTAGCTCATCCTAGCAACAAGTTTCTCAAGAAATCCGGGCCAAAAATCCGTCCAAAAGTGAGATCGAAAATCACCACGAAAAAGGTCTGAAAATAGGAAAAAGGGAATTTCGGGATTCAAGTGAAGAGGGAAATCTTGAGCACGAAAATACTTCTCATATCATAGAAGGGTGCTTATAAGATCTATAGGTACAAGGCTAGAAAGCCACCCTCTTTCTCCCACTATTTGGAAGAGCAAGAGATGTCTCTCACACACCCACTACTCTCCTCTCAAACATGAAGTCCTCTCCTAGCACTTTGAATTGAATCCTAATACAAGGCTAATGGAAGACCTCTCCCACTAGTCACACCTCTCCTTATATAGGCCTAGGGTCTATTGTCCACATGACCACTCTACCCTTTACCTACATAACACACCCACCTACCACCGAGGGCATAACCGTTTATCTTTTTCCTCATCGCCCAAATGTCATCGGACGCTTCATGTCTTTGCTTCATCTCGAAGCAAGCTCCGTGATGGTGCCACGTGCACCACCAACCACCGCCACCGGTTTTGAGGCCCAAACTGGGAAACCGCCTTGCACGCTTCTCAAAGCACGACTTCTCGATGTCGACGCGTGTCACCTTGTCCCGCGATCCTGACCACCAGCAAGTCTCTCTCAGTCCCTGTTCATCGGCCTCCCTTGTCACTTGCACCGGCATCCCGTTCGCCTTAACTTGGTCAACACGTCATCTTCATCACCACCACGGTTTTGAGGCTCAACCGCGAAATCTACCGTGCTTCTTGCCTCTCCACGTGTACGGTGTGGATCACTCTTGACTTCACCCGGCATCCTGATCGTCTGGCCCTAAGTCCCCTACTTGTGCCCGATCCTCTCGCAGTTGACCGCCAAGTCGACTCCAGTGACCAACACATTTCCCATCTCCTGCAACATCACCAATATCTCCACCAACTCCAGTTAGTCATAATCATGATATGCAAACTTATGCAATCTCCGGATTCCCGCATTTCAACTCAAACACCAAATCCGCTTAAGTACTCATCACAAATATTGCGAACCATGGTATATCTTAACATGGTTTCTCACTCTCACAAACGAGCACCGGGACCAAGAAGATTGCTTTTTTCATGGAATCGAAAGACCAATCGAGGGGGAGAAGAGGACTGGAGAGAGAACTAACCAGGGCTTCTTAAGGCCGTGCAGCTCGATCGGGCGTCGTCGAATTCTTGAGGTCCTGCAGCAGCGGGGCAATTCCGTGTGGTCGTACACGTCGGGTCCTGCAATAGGAGGGTGGCCTCCAGGTTTCGAAGATCGGATTCTTTGAATTGAGGACAAGAATGGAGACGGGGAGGTGGGATCTGTGAAGAAGGGGCTGGATCGGACTCCTTTCTCATCCACCGTTTTCTCTTCGATGAGAGTCCGACACTTTCCAAACGGGAAAAAACAGGAGAGGGGGCAGAAAATATGTTGGAAGAGACGACTCCACCAGAAATAATAGGTAGTAGAGAAGATTGGATGACCAATTCGGGTTCCAGTCCTAGACTCAGGTGTGTTTTTTATTTATAACCAATTATTCTTTTACTGGTATATGATGTTTTCATGGATAATGATACACCTGTGATGACTCTGTAAATCTTAAGATCAGCCGGTCCAATATTTTGAAGATGTTCACAAAGGTAGGATGTGCGTGTGCATGTGTTTACAAAGATATGATCATCTATATGTTCAGTGTGTTTCACTAAAAACAATAAAGGTTGGACGCAATTTGAATCTTGCCTATAAAATTGAGCAAGCACGGCATAATGCGCTTCTCCAAAACATGGTAACAAAGAAACGCATACACAAACATATTTTTGAAAAAGCGCATACGCAAAACATTACAGAGAAGTCCTCTCAACACTACGATTACTCAAACTTTGCTCACACATCTGTGGTTCAACGCGGGCAAGGAGGTCGTGTCTTTCTCAGGCCATCATCACTTCATATGCAGGTTGAGCTTGACGCTGCTGAGGGCGAGAGCTCTGTGGGTTCCAAGCCTGACCGTAACCTTCCACGGGTACAACGACCGCTTCCCCAGTCGGCGGGAAATCGGGCTTTGGACAGGAGGGCCCTGCTGCTGGAGGGGCAGCAGGCGCTGACGTGGACGACGGCGCAGCAGTGGGCATCTGCGCCTGCGCGCGTAGCAAGATGTAAGAGAAGACCCCTAGGGCAGTCGCGGCGAGGCTCAGCAAGGCCGCCCTCGTGAAGACGGCGCCCAGAAGGTATCTGCACCGCACGAAAAACATGGTACTGGCTTCCGGACTACGCGTTGTGGCCGCGTTCCACACCACGCCTTGCACGTATAACGCCACCGCAATCACTGCCGCCACCCTGCACACAGGCCGGGATCATCATTTACCGGAGCTAGGAATCGGAGCTACATATATATACACATCCCACTCACGGGCTCACCATGAGAGGGCATAGCTAGCAGACGTTTCCCAAGACCCGTCTGGAGCCGGTAGCCCCACCATTTCCGGAGCAGCTGCCGGCCAGGGAGACGATGATCTGGGCGGCCACCAGCAGTGACAACGCGACTATCCCCAACCCGAAAGCTGGACTGGAGGGGTAGACACACTTGCCTTGAGAAAAGTATATGTCACTCGGCTGCAAGAAGAGACAGATATTATTATTCATTTCTCACCAGTCACCACCTGTATAGCTCCTATACATCCTTGATTGTAATGCAAGAACCATGCCTTGTACATGTGAATAATGCTTTGTGTAGACGGATGTAGTCGCTCGTACTTACTGTGAGCTTTTTGGTATCGGCGATGAACCCCAGCACGGCGCTCGCCACCGACAACAATCTCGCCACAATGGAGAAGACGATTACGGCAGCCTCCATTGATCCTTTGAGACCTTTCAACCTTCTCAGATACCTTGTGTGAGATATAGCGATCGTGAGATGGTGCTAGTATTTATACAGAGGATGTGAGGGAAATAGGGAATGTCTGGTTCTCTCTTACTAACAGATGGGATAATAAATCAGTATCACGATACTTTGACCTAGTCATTACAGCGTTCATTCTTCAATGATTGGTCTATATCCAAGGAAAAATATAAAGGATTCAATGAGACAGATGCCAACGATATGACAACTCAACGGAGAAATTTTAGAGGAGTTTTACTATATCCAAGTGGTCAGTGTATTTGATTTAACTGTGTGGATTCACTAATCTGAAATCGTAACTGCTAGTTTGTATTTTATTAGTTTATAAGAATAATATTGGAAAAATAAGATAATAGATTTATAATAACTACTTTTTATTATCATTGCGTTACAAGTGGTGAAGACGAAGACTGTAACATGCAGCTTGCTATGTGACATGGACGGTTGTTCCCTAGCACTTCGATTAAGGCACGGCCCACATGCAGAGGGCCATATTTCGCCAAGAAAAAAAAAGTAAAAGGAAATAAAATCTACTCATGTCAACTTGTTAAGCCAGATGATCACATAGTTTACTAATAGTGCAACATGGTGGTCGTTAACACTGTACCAACTTGAGTTGACCCTCATTTCATAAACGGAAAAGGAACACCTTCTTGACACCGAAGAAAGGCTGATGACTGTTTAATTATGATCAGGCTACATGGAAGTGGGGCCTGGAAAAAAAAACCTAGCGGGATATTTTAGCCACTAACAGTATACCTTAACTGTGCTTTGTTTCAATTTCATTTCTGTGATCAAAGAGGGTAATGAAGAATCAAAAGGGAATTTAATCCCTCTCAAAAAAGGGAATTTAATCAGAGCAATATAATTAGATTATAGTACACATGAACACATGATGATCAGCCTTGCTGGCCTGTGCCTTGTTGTAAAAAGAGTCCCAACTTCCCAAGTCAACTCAGACGAGACAGAACTTGTATTTGTCAATTTTAAGGATGACCTGTCAATGCAACTTACTGATTGTTCGGCTGAAGCCTGATTAGCCGGCAGCGGACAGGTGCCGTGCCTGCAGCCAATCATCGTGAAGCATCTCGGCTACTAAAAATCTGTCGCCTTACTGAACATAAAAAACACTCTGTCAGGAGAAGAAGTGGATAGGATGTGCGTACAATGCGGTTATGAAATATTCTGCGGCGGTCAGCTGATATGTATCCTCCGTTTTCTAAAGACAGCAACGATCTGGTCGTGTGCGGCGCTGTCACCGAGGAGCACCAGTATCGTGTACAGTAGAGCGAGAACAGGGAGACGGCCAGGTTCTGAATGCCGCCTTGATCGTGCGAGTTGGCCGAGTGCCGAAGAGCGCGCTGCAAACGCAAGCCAGGTCCTCGGTGACACCTTCCGCAAAGCTTGCGTACATGCAAGAAGCATTGTATGATTAAAAATCTTCTAATCAAATTGATTAGCGTAAGTATATAAAATAAAATATGGCGGTAGGAATAAAGAAGAATAAAACTTCGTCCCTGTTGGTTGCGTGAACCTATTGCTTCCGTGAAGCCTTTAGTATTCAACTCGGATTTTACTCGTACGCGGAGTCGAGTTGCTATGGGGCCAAGCGCTGTAATCAGAAATCGATGGACCTCCGTGCAGCTTCCCTGTCGTACGCTGCTGCCTGTAGAATTCGGATTGCGTTTAGCTTCCGAGTACACGTGCGTTTGTACTTGAGATCTTGAACTCGACGAGTTAATCAACTCTCGTCGGGTTGCTTCAACAAGTCGGATTGGATTTAGCTTCCGAGTACACGTGCGTTTGTACGTGAGATCTTCAACTCGACGAGTTAATCAACTCTCGTTGGCTTGCTTCAACAGCTGACTTGCTGACGTGCTGTGCGCCGATTGCAACCGAACCACACAACATGGCATGGCCTCACGCACGTGGTAAAGGTAAAGCCTCCGGTTCCCGCTGACCACGTCCATATGCTAGCCAAATAATTGGACCGGCCGATAATCATGCATGAGCACGATGAAGGTGACTCGTCTGGATGAATGCAATCTCGGGTATATGCGTATAGCTTGAGCTACGACGATCTCCCTCAACGCCGGGCCTTGTATGCTTGTAGATTGATCTTAGAAGAAAATTAAGATCATTGAACTCAACAAACCGACCGTCGCACTGCTCCTCCTGACGTGTCAAATGTCAAGATTTATTCTCGCTACTAGATATAGAGCAGTTCACCTATAAAGATTATTAGTACATGTAGAATAGGGGTATACACGAGATCGAGAGACGATGATAACACAAGATGTCGATTTATGCAGGGTTCAGGTCTCTCAAAGGACAATAATACTACATTCTGTGTTCTGTGAAATTGTATTTATATGTCTAGATCATAGATCTAGATGTGAAAGGATTAACCTAGACGTTGATATCTAGTTGTGTCTAATTATGTTCCGTTGTAGGAGCTGTTCTAGTTGTCTATGAGAGGGGTTCTCTGCCCCGCCTTATATATTTGACTATCCGAGGGACAAAGTTATATGACGGAGTCCTAGTTGGTCTACTATATATATATCCAACTAGAAATTTATCTCTACTTTTCTTTTATGTGAGGTATACTGGGTACGTGTCATCGACAATGAGTGATCACAGGTGTATTGTATATGATCATCTATATGGCCAGTGTGTTTCACTAAAAACAATAAATTAAATGTTGGAGGCAATTTGAATATTGCGTATAAACTGAGCAAGCACGGCATAATGTGCTTCTCCAAACATGGTAACAAAGAATCGTATACACAAATATATTTTTGAAAAAGCACATACGCAAACATTACAGAGAAGTCCACTCAACACTAGGATTACTCAAACTTTGCTCGCCATCATCACTTCATATGCAGGCATCGGCGTTGACGATGGCGCAGCAGTCGGCATCTGCGCCTGCGCCCGTAGCAAGACGTAAGAGAAGAGCCCGAGGGCAGTGGCGGCGAGGCTCAGCGAGGCCGCGCTCGTGAAGACGTCGCCCACAAGGTATCTGCACCGCATGAACAACATGGTGCTAATAACTTCGGGACTGCGCGTCGTGGCCGCGCTCCACACCACGCCTTGTACGTATAGCACCACCGCAATCACTGCCGCCACCCTGCAGATAGATAGGCCGGGATCATATTTACCGGAGCTAGGAATCGGAACTACATACACATCCCACGCGCAGACTCACCATGAGAGGGCATAGCAGACGTTTCCCCAGACCCGTCTGGAGCCGGTAGCCCCACCATTTCCGGAGCAGCAACCGACCAGGGAGACGATGATCTGGGCGGCCACTAGCAGTGACAACGCGACTATCCCCAGCCCGAAAGCTGGATTGGACGGGTAGACACACTTGCCTTGAGAATAGTATATGTCGTTCGGCTGCAAGATGATGATGATCCATACTAATTAATATGCATATTCCTCACCCAGCTGTATAGGTCCTATACATCCTTGATTGTAATGCAAGAACTATTCTTTGTGCAGACGGGTGTCGTCGATCGTACTTACTTTGAGTTTTTTGGTATCGGCGATGAACCCCAACACAACGCTCGCCAGCGACAACAATCTCGCCACAACGGAGAAGACGATTACGGCAGCCCCCTCCATTGATCCTTTCAGACCTTTCAACCTTCTCTCAGATACCTTGTGTGAGATATAGCGATGGTGAGATGGTGCTAGTATTTATACAGAAGATGTGAGGGAAATAGGGAATGTCTGGTTCTCTCTTATTAACATATTACACATGGGACAAATCAGGATATCACGATACTTTGACCTAGTCATTACCGCGTTCCAATGATTGGTCTATATCCAAGGGAAAATTCAAAAAGATTCAATTGGAGCCAACGATATGACAACTCAACGGATAAATTTTGAAGGAGTTCTACTATTTAACTGGTAAGTAATTTGATCTAACTGTGTAGATTTGCTAATCTGAAATTGCAACGGCTAGTTAGTATTTTATTAGTTTACAAATAATATTGGAAAAATAAGATGATAGATTTATAATAACTATTTTTTAATATCATTGCGTTATAAGTGGTGAAGAAGATGAAGACTGTAACATGCAGCTTGCTATGTGAAATGGACTGTTGTTCCCTTCGCACTTCGATTGAGGCACGGCCCACATGCAGAGGATCATATTTCGCCAAGAAAAAAAGGAAAGAAAATAAAATCTACTTATGTTAACTTGTTAAGCCAGATGACAACATAGTTTACTAATAGAGTGTAACATGATGGTCGTTCACTGTACCAACTTGAGTTGATGGTCATTTCATAAACGGAAAAGGAACGCCTTCTTGACATCGAAGAAAGGTTGATGACTGTTTAATTATGATCAGCTTATTACATGGAAATGGGTCCGGGAAAAAAACTAGCGGATATTTTAGCCACTATAACATGATACCTTTAACTGTGCTTTGTGTTGATGGTATTACTCGGCAGTAGACCAAGGATAGGTTATCTATGATCTTTATTTATCGATATAGGCATACGAAAGATCTAAATTAATGGTAACACAAGACACAAGATTTAGATAGGTTCGGATCTTCCGAAGGATAACAACCTAACGTCATATGTTCTGTTGTGTATTGTATTGATTTATACGATATGATATGCGATGGGGGTCTATGGGAGATCCCCTACCCACCTTATATATCCGGGAGGTAAAGTTACATGACAAGTTTCTAGTCGGTTATAACATGATATATGAATATGATTTTATCTCTAACTTTTCTTGTATCTTCTTTCTTGTATAGCAAGTCTTATCTCATGAGATAACCCAAGTACGTACTATCCATAGTAGCCTTCGAGAGCTTTGCAAATGAGCTGTTGATCTTCAATTGCTTGATTAGTACTTCATCATGAATATAATTAAGCTTTTCTATCAAATATAACAATGAACTTGTAAAGTTCTCCATGAATCATGAAGAATCTTTAATAAAAATGATGCGCCAAATAATATCCAGATGCACCGAATAAGTGCACCTACTAGGTTTAGGTATAGCCCCCAACTCTTAGATGATTTGGTGTATCAAAAAACATAAGAGTCAAAAATACTAATCAATAATGAATCAAAATATCCAAATAATACTTGACCAAATATACCAAATATAGCAGCCCCCGGATGTGATCCCCAGTGAAGAAAATCAACTTTTGTAGGGCTCTCTAATATTGAATAAAATCATGATTCATAGTCATAATAGGCCTTCTAGAAATAATTCTGACTAAAATCATGAGTACTCGATGATGGCCGAGTGATCCAATAATGTGGCTGAGTGATCCAGTGACCCATAGCAATATGACAAAGTTATCCAATGACTCAGAGTAACATGGCCGAATGATCCAATAATATAAAGATGAATGATCCAATGACTCGGCAACATGGTCGTGTGATGTCAATAAAGTAGCTCCAGGTGATATAGGTACTATAATCCATGAACATAAATAATTTACTCAATATATAGTACATATATAAAACCAATTATCCAACCAACAGACATTAGCAAAGAAGTATTCAATAAAGATTAATCCATTGCCGAGCAATAGATATTATGGTTTATATTGTAGGATAAGTATTGTCTGAACTCGCTTAACGGTCACAACCAGTAAATATCTCTTTTAATACCTCTACTCAACTTTCTCAACATTCAGTATGAACCTTGGAGCTAGACTGATGCTAGGAACACACTCGGTCAAGTATGTGTTAGTTGAGGTAATAAGCCGAATCCGTGTTTCAACAGTCGATATGACCTTGGAGCTAGACTGATGCTAAGAACTCATTCGGTTAACCATGTGCGAGTTAAAAAATGAATACCGAGAATCAAAATATGCATCAAGATTAGCCAAAAAGAAATCATGTTCATGAGCTTTAAGAACCTACAGCCTTCCTAATAAAATAAAAATTATAATAATCACTTAGCTTTATGATAGCCGATGATCGAAAATGAGCCCTAAGGTATAGTCATCATACAATCAAATTTGTCAATAATCAATTAGTACATATCATATAAATAACCTAATGCCACGATTGAATACCGAATGGCAGCCAACTACAAACAAAGCGACCGTGTGAATAAGTTTTGAGAAAACGGAATGAATATATACCAAGTATGACTAATCAATAAGATTTCGGCTGAATGTCCTCGTAATATAAGTGCTACAGATAATATATCTCATTGATTAATCAAATTTCAGATGAATATTCTGATGATTGATAAGAAGTAGAATATCCAGATAATCGATAAATATTCTAGATATCTGACAACCAAAATATTTCTAATGAATGCTCAGGTGAAGATGACTGATATCCAAATGAGTGATAATAATCAAAATATTCCTGATGAATGTCCAAATAATTAATAATACTCCAAATGAAATCCCAGAAAAGATCCCAGACAATTTATAATATCTTAAATGAATGTGCAGAAGAATCAATAATGAAAATAGAAATCACATGGACATGCTAACATGTGCAACTGAGATAAGAGCGAGCTTGAACAAACAAATAAGTAAAGGAGCATGCAACTTAATACATAATAGCTCCCTATATTGATAACATACTAAAAATATATAAATATGAAGACATAAAAGGAATATTTAGCTTTTCAATAGTCTATGAGTCAAAAATGAACCCTAGGCTTGCCGCTCAGTGTTCGAGCTCATAGTAAGTCCACCCAATCGTCGGATGGTTGAATAACCAAGTGGTCCGATCATCAAAACACTAAGTGGTTGAGCGTCACCGATTTGCTTGAGCCATCGGCCGTATAAATGAGCCACTGCATTGCCAATTACCCGGCCATCGACGAAGTGATGACTGGTCTACTCGTAGATGCAAAAATATATTACTGGTCAACATCACATGCATGATTAATCCACTAATTGAATTAATTACCATATAGCTTAAGGAATAAAAAATATAATATAAAAAGAACAAAAAGGAAATAAAAGAAACTTTCCTGTGGGCACGTGATTTTGCTTCGATGAAATCAAGTATTACACTGGGTCATAGCTTTCATCGGAGAACTCGCCGACTCCATGTGCTTTGAAAATTGACTTGCCGACTCGCCAACTCCTTGTGCGTTTAATTGCAATTGAATAACAAAACAAAAAGAATTCAAAAGCATTACGTTGTGAATATTCTACTAATCATATTAATTAGGAAATAAGGAATAAAATAATAGTAAGGAAAGAAAAATGAAAGAGTCTTCCCTATGGTGCCGAAAGAAATCATATAATGAGTAGGCGATTAATAAGATTGGTTAGTATATAAATAATTGAATAACGCGGAAAGAATAATGAAGGAAACAAACTCCCCTGTCATGTTGATGGTTGATCACGTGCAGTCGCACATGACGGATGCGCTGCATACACGCTGATTCTCCTAGCTGTTTGGGAAAGCAGGATTAGTTCTTCTCCATCTCCAGTCAGCCAATTGATTTAGGCCGAGTCGCCGAACTATTAAGTTTTCAGCTGCAAGTATGTCGGCTGACAACGACGTGAACCACCGAGCTTTATTACTTCGTGAAACCCATAACAACGCATCATAGGATGAGTACTCGGCTAATCAAATCAGTTAGCAGAGGGTAGGAATAAATTAAGGGAGTGTCTCGTCCTCTAGATGATTTAGATTTTGCTAATCTCTAAGTCATTCATAGGACCAAATTCTGGTGCCAACAGGATCATGATCCAACCATTCAGCAATTCGTTCTTGATCCTGCACGTGCCACTACCCATATAGCCACTTGGGAGTTGTTCTGACCTGTACCCATGCAGCGTACAGTTCTGAATCGATGGTGATTGTGGACACACCAGCAGCGAACTCCCTTTTTTTTCTTGCATTTAGTAGAACTTAATAACATGGTATATACAACAACATCTCGAGATTTGGAACACGCGCATTCCCCTACACGTATCGCCTACACATACATACACACGCATCCACAAACTACCACCCCTTTGCCAGCGCAACATCTATCTGCGCCACGGAATAAAGAAGCCGAAACACGGGTGTCGAGTCCGGGACCTGGTTCAACTAGGCACGAACACGTGTTCCGTGTCATCAGGAGTCATCTACACGTTCGCGTACGCGTGGCCCTGTCCGGCGGCAGGAGCCGGCGGCGCAGCGTACGGCTGGTTCGTCGTCGGCGCTTGACCGTACGCCCCGGCTTGCGGCGGGTACGGCGGCTGCCCCTGCCCGTACCCCGGTTGACCTGCGGGATACTGGTGCTGCATCCCGACCCCCGGCGGCGGCGGGTAGTGCCCGTCGGGCTTGGGCCCGTACCCTGCACCCGGCGCCATCCCGTGCGGGCGGCGCGTCAGCAGGATGTAGGAGACGATCCCGAGCGCGGCGGCGACCAGGCTCAGCACCGCCGCCCGCCTGAACACGCCGGGCCGGAGGTAGTAGCACCCGCCGTCGCCGGCGCCGCCGCGCGTCACCGGCGCGTTCCACGCCGCGCCTTGCAGGTAGAACGCGATCGCGATCAGCGCCGCTATCCTGCACACACGTATCGCACGTTTATTTAAGTGGTCAGGTCTGAATTGTCATCCCAGGCAAGGCAATCATCAACAGGTTTCGAAGTACTGTACTTACCATGACAGGATTGAAGCAATGATGCCCAGGAATCGCTTGGACTTGGGAGCACGGTAACCCGTCGCCCGTGGCCGGCAGCATCCGCAGCATCCCCCGGCAGCCGACGCGATGATCTGGGCCACACCCAGCAGGAACGCCGCGCAAAGCGCCAGCACGAAAGCGGGGTTCGCTGGGTACACGCACCGGTTTCTGGTCACGCCGATGTCGTCTGGCTGCAAGCAAGATCATCAATCCAACATATCTCGTTAACTTGGGGTTCAGAATCAATCGACAGACAAATTGCAGAGATGGCCGGGGAAACCAGAGTGGGTGTCGATCGTTGCACTTACTTTCAACCGCGTGGCCTCGGCGATGAACCCCAGGACGGCGCTCGCCACGCCGAACAGAGCCACCACGGCGGACACGATGATGATTGCGCCGGTGCGCATCATCCTGCAGTGACCTTGTTGTTCTTCAGTACTAGTGGAGAGTGAGATATTGGGGTGGCTGTGTTTGCACTGGAATTTGCCCCGTCTGTGTTGGCTGGTTATGTACAAAACCTGATGCTCACTCGATCTCTACAAGTAGATATAGGGAAGGGTACTTCAAATTCCCTTCGGGTTATGTCGCGACACGACGTCTGATGATGTGCCAGCCCAGTACACATCTGCCGTCTGGCACCTGCCGGAAGTTTTTCGTGGCAGGTCGCCTGCTACCGTGGCACGTACCACAGACTAACGCGTAGCCTAGTATCTCGAAAAAGATTTACTCACGCGGTGAACGCCACGCCAGATGATGGCATAGTTTAGTGGTAGTGTCCGGCAGCGCGGTGGGCACGCATAGCGACTTATCTTGACGTTGATGACAACCTGATAAGGACCGCTGGTTATTAACATTTAAATTTTATTTGGCCATATAACATGGACATGACAATCATATTAGTGGAGATAATGAGTGCAGCAAGACGCTTGCTGTCGGTGATCATTTTCTCTTCAGAATGTCAATACCTGTGCATACTCCAATTAGTAATTTGATCAAGCAATCCGCATTCTTCTGCTGATACCAACCAAGATACTATCATCAGAAATTCCAGCTGCGAACATCTTAACTCTGACACAGGATACTTAGAATTGAAGCCATTGTAATAGTCTTCGTCTTTCATGATAGTTGCACACATCTTGCTGCTATTTAAAAATTCTACATACCAAGAACAAGAGTCTTTTGCAGCTTTGGTCTCTTGTAATTTGCCACTCATAGCTTCAGCCGTAAAATTGACAAGTGCTTTGAGATTAAATATGCTTGACTTAAAGTAATTTAAAAAGTTTTTTTTAAATACACACGAGTAAAGATAAAATGCGCAGAAAAACTTGTGTTAGTCTACGAGAAAAATCTTGAAGTCCTATAAAGCAGCCATGTGCAAGCAGACCTGGACCCTGAGACGTTACAGTTACAGCAGGGTATAATGCACGACGGTACAGCAAAGACGTTGTGTCAGGATCTGGCACATTCGCTACGCCATGAAAAGGTGGATGCCACGAGAGGTGACCATCTATTCAACAGTGGTGGAAGGGGAATGAAAGGGAACGAATGAAGACGAGAAGGATTTGGCAACACGAGGAAGGATCAAAAGGAGAGCCGACAGGATTGCACCCTCTCCGGGTCACTTTTTTTTAGATCATGACATTACTTGCTGACAGGCCATAGTAATGACCTGTTACTAAGTTAAACCGATGTATTTAGTGGTGGACACGAAACTTAGCGACAGATGATGTTTCCTAGGGCCATTTTTTGTCTTATAGGTCTTTTCACTACTTTTTTAGTAGTGTAATTTGCTACTAAGAAGTTGATAGGTGACACTAACGGAATTCCCTTCTTTGTCGAGTGTTCGAAACACTCGGTAAATGTTTAAAAACACTCAGCAAAAAATACACTCGGCAAAATCTTTATCGAATATAACATTCGACATAAATTTACTCGATAAAGAGATCTAAGATTTCCGACAGTGTGAGGTAAAATGAGATTGAAATTTTTTTGCATTGGAGACTGAAATAGCTAAGGGATATGTGTCTTTACGGGTGAGAGGGATGGAAATTAGCAACAGCCGTGACCGGTGCCTTCATTACCTCTGTCCTGCAACAACAGAGAAACTAGAATAATGGATGTCCTTTGTTTAAGGATGCAGGTGGGTCATGTTGGGTCGACCCAACCACTGACCCATGCGATCCAACGTGAATATTATGAGTAGTGGGTCAGCCTGACCCATGAAATGCACTAACCCACGGAACCCAGTAGATGACCCACGGCGCAGGTGTATTCTACTATTGGCTGAGGCCCGAGGCGCTGAGCGGTGGTGTGTTGTGCTGCTCCTTTACTGTTCGCTGATGGCGTTTACAAGCAGAGAGCTTCACGTAAGCAACCCTGTCCACGTAGCAAGTTCTAGCAATCATGGCGTACAAGCAGAATGAGAACCATGGCGTACAAGCAGAGTGAGAACCATGACGTACAAGCAGAGAGCCTCCAAAAACAAAGAGTAGTCTTTCAAAACTTGACAGTCTACTGAAAAACAAACAAAATTTTTTTTGTTGATGACAGTCTAGTGAATTAGGTGACAATTTATAAATAAATGTACAGTGGAATTAACTAATCTTGAACTGAAAAAAAAACTCTCTCCTACTATTCTTCTTCTTGCTGCAACAGAATAGGCAAACTGTAAACGTTTAACTTCATCATAAGAGCAACAAAAAGACAATAAAATAGACAACCAGATTTACTGTACAACACAAACATGTATTTCTGAGGAGATTTCACTGCTTCGTTTCCATCCTGGCGCGTCGGTCTTTGATTGCGTGCCCATCTTGCCAGCACCTCTTCGGACAGAATTTCAGGCACCTTTCGGATTTGGACAGTAAGTACAAATTAAAATCATGAGACAAGCATGTATGCCAAAATTAATTACAACGAGAAATTAACAAATTTTGATGACTTGAGTAAAACCTAATCAATAAATTCGGCAATGTTGTTACTGCTTTAGTTAATGGATGCACAAGCACTAAAACGATCAAACACTAATCAGTACTACTTTCAGATAGTGCAGAATTGACACTTAGGAACCTTTACATATGCCCATGGCTTGACACCTATAAGTTAATAAGTAGAGTCATCTAATGAATACAATTCATTACTCAAAATTTCAAAAAAAGAATAGCTACTTTTTCTGTAAACTACTCATCTTACATAACTAAAATAAATTGCGGACGAATATAAAGGATAGAAAAAACATTTAACTTAGAAAGAATGAAAAATACATTTAAGTTGCGATTAATTACTGGGCAGGTCTAATCTAATATACAGGTACCTTCTTGGACAGGATAGATTTAATCGATTCAGAGATCAATTCAAAAGAAAGTTGATTCAAAGACTAGGTGCAGGCATGAGCAGCTTACAAACAATTGACTAACACATGTAACCAGTCAATAACTAGAAAAAAGTTGTTACTGATCAAATTGACTATGGCCTACATTCTTAGCAAAATATTTCAAAACAAACTTGACATCAGGAAAAGGGGAAAAAAAGGAGAAGTTTGAGGACATAATACCCATCTGACATCCTGTTATGCCACCACTTGTAATGTAATCTTCTCCGGACAAGGGGCTGCTGCTCGCAACCAATCCTGAAGGCAAATCAAAGCTTCAACGGCTTCGGTGCTCAATCTACTTCGAAAATCACTAACCACCCTCTCACCAGTACTAAATGCGGACTCAGAAGCAACAGTTAAGGCTGGTATTGTAAGGACATCACGTGCCATGCAAGAAAGAACTGGCCATTTTGTACAGTTTGCCTTCCACCAACCTAAAACATCAAAATCATCAGTTCGAGGGACCAGTTTTTCTTCTAGATAATTGTCAAGCTCATTCGAGGCCTGAGTCATAACCACTTCCTTTTGGTGTTGGTCCCAATCAGCAAATGAGTCATCATTTGTAGTTCCAACTTCATCATTACTTGTTCCATCTGTAAACTCGATGTTTGGGTGCTTCATTTGGCAAGAATACTCGTTGAAGAGCTTTCGAAGCATCCTCCTTACAGTATCCAAGTGTTCAGCCGCGTCAGCTACGAAAGCTTGTTTCAATCGAAAGTCGACAAATGTATACTTAAACCGTGGATCGAGAATGACAGGAATGGACAAATACAAGAATGAAATATTCCAGTACTGCCTAAACTTCTTCTTCATATCTCTGACCATTGCTGCGATGACAACATCCTTAGTACCAGATTCTTTATCAAGAGCCAACTTGATCTTCCAGAGCTCATGGAAAGCCAAATTAGCTGTTGGATAAGAGGAACCAGATACTACTTTAGTGGCCTGATAAAATGTCTTCAAGATGTTGCAAACCAGTACAAACCGGTCCCATTCATCCTTTGTAGGTGCTTTCTGGAAATTCTTATCTTGCCTACCTAATTCATCAAATGCTAACCTCAGTGGATAAGCAGACTCAAGCATCAAATAAGTTGAATTCCATCTCGAAGATACATCAATAGTGGGATGTTTTCCAACAGCAATTCCAACTTGTACAACTATTTTCTCAAATTTTTTCTTGCGAGACTGTGAACTCCTTATGTACTTCACACTCTCTCTTATATTATTGACAATCTCACGAATCTGCTTTAGTCCATCTTGCACAACAAGGTTTATAACATGTGCTGTACAACGAACATGAAAAAGCCATCCTTCACACGGTAGCATTTTCTTAAGCAATAAATTTGGTTTCAGCAAATCAATCATCGAGTTGTTAACTTGTGCATTGTCTAAGGTTATACTAAAGATCTTGTCCTCAATGTTCCATTCCTGAATGAACTTTAATATAACATTAAACATGGACTGTGTATTGTGTGGGGATTCCATAATCAAGAACTTGATAATTAGTTTTTTTATCTTCCAATCCTTAGTTATGAAATGGGCAGTAACACAAAGATATCCCAAGGTCTGATTTGACGTCCACATATCAACCGTGAGTGATACTTTTGAATTGTTATTCTTTAGCTTCTCTATCCAATTCAACTTTTCTTGCTGAAAGTATGTAATACAATCTAACCTTATAGTGGTCCTTGACACCATTTTGAACATTAGATTTAGACGGGAAAGAAAGTCTCTAAATCCAACATACTCAACTATAGAGAATGGAAGTTCATGTAAAACAATCATTCGAACTAGTGCCTCACGTGTTGACTCATAGTCATAAACCCAGTCTTCTAATTTATCTAAATCAGTAGAATTTGCAGCAGCATGCAATTTATCTACCATCACATTAACTTTGCATCTTGCTTTGCATCGATCTAAATGCCTTCCCAAGTGACTGGTTCCAATACCTTTTTTGCCGCTAAGATATTCATGGCAGTGAATACACTTGGCATGAACGATCTCACCGTTTCGATAGATAGGCTCAAAATCCTTCCAATGAATAGATTTAAGTTTCCTTGGCTTCTTATTAGTTCTGGAAGCTACAGAATTAAAAACAAAAAAAATGTATCATACATGCTGCAACTACCAAATATTTTGCACTATATAGCTATTCAAAGGAGGGATAAAAGGCCACAAACATTCATGTCTTACCACGTGCATTTCTTGTTGTAGCAGGTCCAGAAGTCCTCATTCTTGTTGATGGGGATCCAACTGCCGAAGAGCCCATCTTTTGCAACTGAGGAGACATCGCCATTTGATTGATTATCCTTGAAGCTGGAGAACCCACCACACACTTTGCTCGTTTTACCCGGTCATTTGCAATTGAAACCGATGGTTTAGCTCTCTTGGCCGTAAGAGGACTGTCGGGCCTTGGCATCACAACTTCCACTATTAGAGTGCCATCTGAAGAAGAACCACTAGAAAAGCCATCATGTGCATATTGAGTCCTCTCATTTTTAGGAGCGTTTGCCACAGGTGTAGTCTCCATCGGTAACCTAGAAAATGCAGAAGATAATCGCATCCAACATAGTAATGAACAAGATCAGAATAAGGAATATCATTAGTCTGTTGCCTGTTGGCACAGACTAATTGCCCAGGCAACATCTTCATTGTGGAGCCAAAAGAAGAATATTTTGACAGCAGGTCGCTAAATAGACGCACATATCCATTGTCTCAAATCTCAACCTAAATTTAGTGTTGATGGTCCGTGGAGAAAACGGGAGAAGTCATCTAGAAAAGAGAGCACATCGATGCGTACCCTTCTGCTTCTGCGTGATGTCGTTGAAGCTTATCTTAGGGCGAGGCTCCTTCTCCTAGTCTGCCTCCCGCTCCGCCGCAGCAACCGCCTCCCTGATCTCCTGAATCTCTATAGCCGAGTTGCTATATTCCAAGGCTAGCGCCAAGACAGCCGAGCAGCTGCAGAGGCCGCTCGGGATCCCGCCAACGAGCGTGTTCTGGGCTAGGTCCTGGATTTGGAGGCTCCTGAGGTCGCCGAGCTCCGGCAGGATGTGGCCGGTGAAGCTGTTGTCGTAGAGGCCAAGCTTCTCGCGCGCGGCGAGATGCCCGAGCTGCAGCTGGATGGCGCCGATGAAGTTGTTCGAACACTGGTCGAGTATTTGGAGCATGGAGATGTTACCGAGGAACGACGTGAGCCTGTACGGAGCTGCGTCTCCAGGAGCTGGATGGACGTGGTCGGCGTCGTCGCACACGACAAGATCGAGGAGATGCGCCGCCGCCGCCGTCGCACAAGCACGAGATTGAAGATGAGGTCTCAGGAGTCTCCGTTGACGCTGGGTTACCCACTGATCCACTGGGTCAGCCCAACACTACTCATAGCTTTCGTGGGTCGGCCCAGTGAGGTAATTATCCATTTTTTCTGTTTTGGGTAGTGGGCCACTGGGTCCGCCCAGCAAAACCTGCATCGTGAGCCTTTGTTCCACATCCAAAAAAAAATTGTTTTGGTTGGCAAGAAAATTGTTCCACCACAATATGTTCCCGCCGCAGAGCCATATAGGATTTCCCTTCCCCTACTCAGAAGACAGCCACGCCGCCTCTCTCCCTCACAGATCGAGCTTCATCGTGTAGTAAGGAGCCCTTGGTGGAGAACGGGAGAGCATGGGAGAGCAGGGGACAGGGGAGGAGCACGTGAACAGAGGGCGGAAGGAATTCGTAGCGTCTTGTGTATTGTTAAAAATTGACTGTATTCAGACCGAAGATACCAACGCATAAACAAACTATGGAAATAATACACACGACATTCTATGCATATGCATAGATAATGCACGTTACACACGCACGAGAAATATAAGCCGATATCATCATCATTCAAGGGCTTGACTTTTCTCAGTTCTCAGCCTTGATGATGTCACTCTGAAAGAAAAAGATCATGTATTAAGTTGATGACCAGCAAGCATAGCGATGACAATGAGAGCATCAGATTTAATAGCCAGCATCCCCGCAATCTGAAGCTCTAGTGTCACCACCACCAGTCGCCATTGATAGGAGGATTCACCCAGTCATTACAGCCGGATCAGTATTGTCAGAACCAAGGGATTGCTTCACCGCCTCCACGAGCGCTCTAGTTCCAATTTTAACTCCTGCTTTGATTAGATCTTCTTTGGTAATACCTGTTTGAAGTTTAGTAGGAGTATTTGCTTGGTCGATCCCTTGCGGAACAGTAGGAGGTGCGGGTGTCGGAGGGACTGGAATATCCAGGCATACCGCCTGAGACGCAACACTGTATAGTGGTTGCCCTTGCGCTTGCTGTTGCACGACGTACACCACTTGAGGCGTGAAGCCGGCGAGCAACGGCTGCTCGCCTGACTCCTGAGGCTGAACGGGGTACTGCTGTTGCGGTGGCTGATGATGCACGGCGTACACTTGAGGCCGCTGGAGCTGCGGTTCGCCCAACGCGACTGCCGTGTGCGGCTTGTTTGGCGCGTCTGCAACCGCTGCCGTGTGGGATGGCGGATGGCCCGTGTAAGCCTTGCTGACGGGCGGCGTCTTGTTGTTGTTTGGTGACTCATTCGTCGGGATCCCGACGGGCAACGGCCGCTGCTCGATGTCGCCTGGCTGCACCTTGCTGATTCTAGTGGCCGTCGCGTCCACCGGCTGTCTCCGCAGCATGATGAATGAGGTGATGCAGAGCGCCGTGGCGATGAGGGTGAAGACGCCCCCGCTGGCAAAGCTACCTGGCTCGTATCTGCTGAATAACGGGACCAGTAACAGCACCAACGCGACAGCCGCCGATATCCTGCAGCCACTCGTTTGCTAATCTGTTCACGTGTAACTTTGCATGGTGATAGTTCACCGGTGATCATATGGTCACTCACCACGCGAAGACGCCGCACGCGATGCCGATGATCCGCTTGTTCTTGGGAGGAGGGATGGCGCCAGACTTACTTGCAGCAGCAACCTAAACAGCCACCAGCAACTGAAACCGTGATCTGGCTCCCGAGCAGGAAAATCGTGGCGACGATACCCAGCCCGTTCGCATTACTCTGCAGGAAAACTACACTCGTAAGCAAGCGGTGCGGGTGCGTGCCGTCACACAGAACCAGAATCACAAGGACAAAACCATGCACACATACTGACAAAGATATAAGAAGAAAAGTGAGGAGCTCAACACGGCCGTGCATATGTACTGTACAGTGTACTGGTAGTACAAAAACACTATAGCTAGTTACGAATAAATCAACAGTGCTTACACTGGGATTTGTCCCCTCTGCAGCGAATCCCAAGATGGCACCGAACAACCCTATAGATCCGACAACCACAGACACAACGGTCGTCGTGTCCATTGCTGCCATTTTTCGTCTAGGCAGGCACTGACAAGTGACTGGATTTAGGGAAATTACATGTAGGTTACTTTATATAGATGTTGCACACTTCAACCCGGTCGCCGCACATGACGTTAGAACGATCCACTCAATGTCCGTAAGCAAGGAAGACAGCTTCTTTTCCTAGAAGAGTATAAGAAGACTGATTAATAAATTGAACATCCGTCGTGTAGGCATGTTCTTGCCAATTATTACATGACTGATTCCATAAGGAGGTTGACTTCATCATCAACTAATTCGAGTACGTCCTTTTTTATGGGTGTATAAACCAACTTCCTTCGTCCTGCTGCCAACTTCCTTCCTTCCTCCTGCATCGTTTCTCTTCAGTGTACTTAATACATTGTATATACTCTTTGTTCTTGTCTGACATCGATGGCAGCCTGTTTTGACTTCGCAATTCACAATATCACCTTACCTATATATGCACTGAATCTATTTAGTAACACATTATTGGCTTGAACACTGGGTGCGCCCTTTGTTATGAATATAATAATTTCCTTTGTTCTTAAATAAGCCGTTAACAAAGATTATTTCTCTTCACTTGTACTCCCTCTCTCCCATATTACTTGTCATTCTACACTCCTTCAGTTTTTCTAATTTACTTGTCATCCTCGCATCACAATGCATCTTTTTCTCTTCTCAGTACATCTCTATCTTTCTTCTTCTCTTTTTCTATGCACCTACTTTTTCACTTCTCTTAATATCTGTGTTCAATCTAAAACGACACGTAACAGGGACAAAGGTAGTACTTATTACTCTTGTTCTTCTTTGAGGTCGACGATAGCCTGTTTTGACTTTGCAAATTTCAGTATCACCTTCCCTATATACATGCATGGAACTCTATTTTGTAACACATTTCTTGCTTGAATGAACATTAGTCAGCGGCAAGATGATCACTTTTAGAGTAAGAAATTGAATATATACAGAGGTCCTTTGATTGGAGGTAATCAGAGCATGAACATGCAATAGATCATATAGAAACAATGACTAATTGTTAATAGTAAAAGTAAAAATAACGTTACTGAGCTTACTACGTTGCCGCCAGATCTACACATCTGAAAACTAGTGTTGCCCCATCCACATTCCTCTTTCGTATAGAGTAATGATTAGTCTAAAGTTTGTTGCGTATTATTGTAAGTATGACTATCCGAGCTGAGTTTTTTAATTTTCCTTTTTGAAACACAATATAATTTTTTTTAGAAACACAATATACAAGCATATACTCGTATGCATCAGCGAGCATTCATCCTTATGAACACATACACATATACGTAACCCCTATGAGCGACTGCAAGATACAAACACAATATCGTGCCAACCGTTGGGCACACGGCAAAGCGCATCATCATCGTGCTAGCAGGTGACGGCGCCTTTTTTTTTACCGTGTGTTAGTATGGGCACACGGTAAAGTCTTTGTCGTGTGTGTAAAAGAAAGCATATGGCAAAGCCTGTTTTGCCGATGACATTTTTATCATGCGCACTAATGCCGTGTGCAATCCATGCCAAAGCTTTTGTCATGGGTATTTCAAAGCACATGTTCCCGTAGTGTCTCCTTGTCAATAGAGACATTACTTACCCCTGAAAAAGTAAATAGTTATAACTGCAAGCTCCACTTTGATACCCTGAGCTGACATTTTACATTTTATATGACAGATTATAACGACCAAATCAAATTAAGCTCTCCTCGGCTCCCAACGTTCGGGCGACTACAAGATGCAAGTGGCAAGCAGCTATAGAGTATGTGTAGTAAACTAGAAAGTCTTAAATTAGGAAAAAACAACAGAATTATTTGATCACGGTACCTAATAAATACATATAAAATGTCGTTTAGTTGGTTGACTTTGTCCTTCCATTTTTTTTGTGAACCATAGGACCAAGAGCAGAGTAGAATAGTCTTCTGGAGGTCGTGGCCAGTTCAGTGTATATAAGATACAAAAGATTTAATCTCCAAGCTTATGAAAACCAACAATTTCGTTTGCTATAAATAGATCAGCAGTTATCACGGTTTCAGTTCTTGGTTGATGCATGCTCTCGTGACCGAAATGGTTGGTAAATACACATACGCATAGGCGGCAGGGGGTACGTTTAGTTACTACTCATCTAGTCACCTTTGATGACTAACACGTATAATTGTTGGTGGGTACATAACTATATGGGAAAATTATCTAGAACACACTAACAAATTTTGGTTACATCAACAAAATCATATTGAGTTAGAACACACTATAATTCTTAAATTTCTCATCTGTGACACACTATAATTATTTAATAATTATTTTTAGCTTTTATCTCAATATATAAAATATATTGGAAATAAAATTTTGACACTAATATATATTGTTGCACTTTCTATCATTAAAAATATAGCTAGATTTTTACGATATGTTTGCATTGTTTACTTATTATTTTAATATTTAATTTATCGAGTAAACCATACAAACAATTGAATAACATCTAGCCCAAGTTTTTAATGATAGAGAATGCAATAGTCTATGTTTTTTTGTCAAATTTGAAGTTCTAACATATTTTATATATTAAGATAAAAAAATAAAAATAATTATTAAATGATTATAGTGTGTCAGAGACAAAAAAAACTTTCAAAATCATAATGTGTTATAATAGCATTTAATTTTGTTAGTATGTTGAGGATGAAGCCACACGTTGTTGATGTGATTCAGACAATCTTTCCAGTGGATACCGATTCAAACATAGACTAGCTGGTGGACCTGTCAGAGAGTGTATACCGAAAGTTACTACTACCTTTGAAAGGGTTAATCGGAGAATAGATCAGAGAACCTTCGACTAGGCTGAGCGTAGCCATTCGGATGTCAAAAAATAACTTTGTTGATAGAATGGTATCTACATGTTCCTAGTGTCCGCACAGAATCTCTACTTTCAAAACGCATGTGTTTCTACCCAAAAGAGCCATGTCATGCTATCTAAACATTTTAAGCTGTTGGATCCCTCCTCTGAGTCACCTTGAGCGTTGGATTTGTACGTGAATCTCTTACATCTGGCCCCTTAGGAAAGATCTAATTAGTTTTATCTTTTCCCAATCCTTCCACACATACTCATGTAACTTTGCATCTAGATTCTTCTAGGGCTATAAATCTATTACCAGTCCTTCCACCTGTCCTCTGCAATCTTGTATCTAGATCCTCCCAAAAATATAAATTTGCCCCTATCCATACAGTAGGCATGTGTAAAAACAAAGCAGTCACCCTTTTTTTACTAATAAATATGGATCATAGGTTTTTAAAAAAAACTGACATGCAAGTATACAATGTAGTTTATTTATATTTCATGCTATGAAATCCATATCAATATTTTGAAATAAAATAAATATTCTATTTTAAAGTATCAATAAATGAAATAGATCTAACCACCATTTTTTTGTTGTTAATGAGGAGATATATTTTCAATTTTTTTCCTTTGTAATTTATTTGCTTTGATCTTTTCACAAGAATTTGTTATGAATATCTCTTTGTAATTGCCAATGCATAGTTTAAAATTTGCAAGTATGTTTTAAATTTTAATAGTCTGGGGGATCAGTATATGCGAGACATTAGATTCATTCTTTACTATAAGAATTGACAACAAGTCGAGTGAGGGTGAGCCCGAGCCGACGAGTGCTCATGTCAATGGGTAATTGAGCGAGAGATTTGATTCATTCTTTAATGTAAGAATTGACAGCAAGTCGAGTGAGGGTGAGCCCGAGCCGACAGGTACCCAATCTAGGAATACATATGAGATTGGATGAAATAAATAGGTGAAGTGTCCATGAACTGATGACCACAAGATCAAGGGTTCCCCGTTGCCCCATCGATCTCCATCACGGGGTGACCCCACAACAGCAGTTGCCACCTTCGACCCCTGTTCTCCTCACCTCTGCCCTCTGCTGGTCGTGAGGAGGAGCGGGGGTTCATCCTTTAGCATACTGTTTTCTTCCGTGTTTCATTAAAATGATTTTTCCTTTCCTCTATAATAATTTTAGTTTGGACTGGACAACCATTATGGTGTGTTTCGATCTGGCATTTTTCTATTTCATAACGGGTTTTTGCTGGATGTGTCATCTTTTTCAGTGTTGACATGCTCTTTTTGGAGAAATCAAGGTATGTTGGTCTGATCCTCTCTGAGGAGGGATTGATTTTATTTTTCACTTTTCATGGGATCATCTTTCCGGACGTTAGTATTGGTGGCAATGAATCTGCTCTTTCAGTCACTGGTGGTGATGCTAAAAGCAACGGATCTTATGTTCGATTCAACTTTCGGAAGATCTAATCGATGTGCTTTTGGCACTGTACTCCTCATTATATTGGTTGAGCTTATCACTTCTCCTATTCAACTTTCGAAAGATCTAATCGATGTGCTTTCGAAACCGTTTACTCCCCATAGTGGTTGAGCTTATCACGCCTCCTTTATGATCTCCATGTTTGTTGAGTCTTTTGTTGGTAGAGATTGTTATTATTCGCGGGTTCAAATCTGGTGTACTTTCATGGCCGTGATGGAGTTTTATGAAGTGACGGGTATCACCCGACACGAGGAATTAAGGTGAAGTATAGGTATCTAGTTGTATGCTTTAATGTAAATTTCTTTTATGTTCAGGTCTTAGTTTTAAAAGGGGTTTTAATTTAATGGAACTAGTCCCCTTTGAAAAAAAAAGACACCCGCAAGATCGCCATGTTACAGCAGCTTATACTCAGACATAGATAGAACTCAGCGCAGCAAATGAATTTCACAAATAGTACACACAAGATACTGTAAGCGTAGATAGATCACGTCACAAACAATTAAATAAAAAGGCATTATCAAGGGCTTGCCTTCACGCCGCCGCCCCCCCCCCCCCCCCCCCCCCCCCCCCCCCCCCCCCCCCCACACACACACGCTATTAATTAGTTGTACGATGAACGACGACCAATTCGATAAGGACGATCATCACAACGCAGAGATCAACGGGTTAGCATGAAGCACCATTCCCGCCCGTCGCCATCTGTAGGAGGATATCTCCAGCCGTCGCAGCCGGATCGGCGTTGTCAGGGGCGAGGGATTGCTTCACCGCTCCCATAAACACCTTGGCTCCGATGTTAATTCCTGTCTTAATCATGTCTTCTTTGGTAACACCTTCTTGTTGATTTGCTGCTGGTAGGCCGGCCGCTACTTCCTGAAGAGGAGCAGGTGGAGGGACTGCCAGAACCGGTACGGCGGGAGGTGGAACAACATGGTACTGTGGTTGCGGGAGGTGGAACAACATCGGCTGGACCATTGGGACGACCGCCGGTGGCTGTTTGCTTATTGGTGTGACTTCAGCCGCTGAATGCGAGGGCGGCCCGACGACGGGTGTTACATCATTCCCGCCTGACATGTTTGCCTGTTCCAATTCGCGTGGCTTGGTGGTTGTGCCGTCCCTCAGCAGCATGAAGGAGGCGAGGCCGAGCGCCGTGGCAACGAACGAGAGCACGGCCGCGCCGGCGAAGCCGCCGTCCTTGAAGTAGTAGCAGACCGGCGCGGTGTACCGCACCACGTTGGCGTTCATGATCGCGCCTTCCACGAGCAGCCACCACGCGATCCCCGCCGCTATCCTGCACACGCGTGCTCGTTCGATCGTCTTGCCCGTCAGCTTCAGCTCACACGGTAATTAACTAATACACATCATATACGTTAGTGCGTGAGGTGGGTCATCATCACTCACCATGAGACGACGCCGCAGACGAGGCCGACGATGCGGTTGGTCTCCGAAGGAACGGCACGGGATCTACAGCAGCCGCAGCAGCCGCCGACCGCCGCGACGGTGACCTGGGACACCAGCAGGAAGACGATGGCGCAGATAGCTAGCGCTTGCGCGGGGTTCTCCGGGTAGTAGCACGCGTCGTAGATCACAAGTATGGTGTACAGCTGCATGCAGGCATCCATTACTGGAATTCAGTACAAAGAAAGATCATGTGTTCATATGTATGTACATACTAGTTATTAGGCGGCCGGGTCAGTGGTGCTTACAGTGAGCTTCGTCCCCTCTGCCGAGAAACCGAAGATGGCACTCAATATCCCTAGAGACCCAACCACAGAGCACACGATGATCGCCGTCTTATCCCACTTTATTGCCATGATTATTGTTGCTTACCTCTTCCGGCTTCGGGCACCAGACGGGTGATGATGTTGGGAGGCGTGACTATTTCCGTATCTAGCCTAGATCCATCAAAGCACTGCATGTTTATATAGATGTTGCAAGCCGCTCAAAGGTTATTACGGAGAAATTAGTAGGTTGCTACAAATGGGAGGAGTAATTTATTTTTAGCGAAATCGGAAAAATGCTGATAAACAGCTGGCCATCGTGCCAGCATGTTCTTGTAGTTCTTCCACACGAATGATTCCCTAACAAGGTTATCACACAATAAACAAACGGAACATGTCATTTTTTACACAAATATACAACTTCTGCTGCCGCGTCAACAAAATCAAATGACTCCATTACTGTACTTGCACTCGTCCTTCTCCAAGCTAGAAGACTGTTTCTGGCCGTATTACCCATGGAGTATCTTATTTGGTACATTTCTCGTTGGAACGAACATAGGCAGCAGCCAGATTGTTACTTTTAAGAATAAGAAATGCTCTTCCATTGGTGCTAGTCATCAATATATATATAGCACAAATTTGTAACCAGTGAATGTGAATCAAATCCAATATAGGCAAGAAAGTTCAGACCAAACTGGTCTAGATGGTTAGACTGCAACGACCCAGTTAAACAAAAAGACCAAACTGTTGCTCCATTATAAACAAAGCTATTGGAAATTTGTTGCTAGCTAGGTTGATAATGACCAAATCAAATCAAATCAAACTATCCTCAGCTCGCAACGTTCGCGCAACTACCATACGCAAGTGGGCGTGTAGCTGCAGCATGCCTGTGGATTGTAAGTTGGAACGTGCACACAACAGCCGCACAACAATTCTTTAGATTAGTAAGAACAGTGCAGAATTAGTTTGATCAGGGTATACTTCATGTTTTTACAATTTTCAGACTTTAGATAATCATGCATGTATGTGTTTTGATGAGAATGAATATCATGGCCTATCTCATATCCCTCGGTCTTTTTCCATGGCGCCCCTCATGTTACCAATTTACTGTGACGTCCATGACAACCTGATATAAGGACTGGTTATTCATGACAGTAACATCAGAGATATATTGTTTTATTCCCATATAGCGTGGGACATTAGGATTGTGCTTTGCTGTCAGGTAGTCCAAGTCAGTTTCCAGAGCGTTGGGCATAGATTTGATGAACAGAACTGCAAGCAACTCATCATCGGGCTGTGCCAGCATATCCTCATCACCGTTCTTCATGTTTAATTCAAAACATACTACTATTCACTTATGTTTTTTTGTTGTATTTATCCACAAATTTTTGTAAACATTACTTCTTGCATTATAGTTTGCAATAACATGCTCTGTCTTTTGATATCTTTTTGTTGAATAAAAATTTCTATAACAATTTTTAAAACGTGTATTATGTTTGTGTGTTCATTTGTGTAAACCCTACCAATTCATTAAAATATCAGCTCATCTTAAAAAAACATAAAATATTAGTTATTAATTAGATGAGATTTGTTATGGTGTTTAGAATCTATCTCTATCTATATTAAAAAACTCGTGCGTTCTCTCCAAACCTGTTAACCCACGTCATCCATTAATCCTTAGCCGTTCAGTTCGCGAAACTCTTCATACAG
Organism: Eleusine coracana subsp. coracana; assembly: GCA_032690845.1. Lineage (NCBI taxonomy): Eukaryota > Viridiplantae > Streptophyta > Magnoliopsida > Poales > Poaceae > Eleusine > Eleusine coracana. The sequence goes on from CM064426.1 coordinate 6,655,261, forward strand.
ACCGTTAGATGAGGATCGGATCGGGTTCTCGCCCAGTTTCCTATTGACCCGAATGTTCACGGATGTTCTCGGCCCGCCGCACTCTCGACGTCAAACGCTCGGAGCTCGACCGCAAGCCCCCAACGTGCCCGCCTAGGCGAAGTTCGCCTGCCCCACCTCCGGCTCGATCGCTCTCGCAGAGCTCGTCTAGAACGCGCTGCAGTGAACTCATCCAGCGCGAGTCGAGCCTCGACGAGTTGTCCCCGGCGCCGTGTGGGAGTAGCCTCTCTGGTTGGTGTTGAACCTGCTGCCTCTCCTGCCTCACGCAGGCGGATCACTCCGCCGGCCCCGACTCCGTCTCCTCGCATTCGGGGGCGTCATGGCGGCTTCATTGTCTACCCAGCTTCCTTTACAAAATGGAAAGAAAGCTCGTACTCGGACTGGAGGAAGTCGTGCAGCAGCCTCTGATTTTCTGCATCCTCGCCGGCCTGCATCCATCAGCCGCCCTGGGCTCATCTTGGAGTCTTCAACACCCAGGCTGCACACCCCGCGGTTGGCGGCTCCAAGGTTGCGCATGTCGATTTGCTACCTCTTGATTCTCAACCGTGCAGTGTTCCCAACATTGGGTTGGCTTCACCAAAGTGTATGTCCCAATTTCTTCCTCTGCTCTACCCTCCCAGGTTTTGCTCAACAGGTGCTCGACGAAATGCTTCTGCTACCTGGACATTTTCAAAGCACACGATGTTTTATTATGTTTTAGACTAGGTGATGAAGGAGCATGGTGGTGCAAAAGTTTGAGTGGTTCAGTAGGAATTATGACATCCTAATAACTATAGTTATACATTGTGATGCCATCCCATATCACCATATCAGACTCCAGAACTTGCATTGTGCGAGCAGTGTGGTACCACACATAGGACTAGCCTTTACTGGCATAAAAGCTAGGGCTCAAAACACTAACTATGGTTTTGTAGCAAAAATCTAATAGTTTTTCAATGACTTTGACACTTTCGTAGTCACAAATGTTATGTGGTCTTGCTTGAAAACAAGTTGTGATGGAGTGATTTTCTTACGTACTGGTGCTTCACAATGAGGAAAGGGGATCTGGTACTTATTTATCATTTAAGCAGGCCAACAATCAAAGCTTGTCTTATCCATATAATTAGCAAGCTCCACTATCCATGACTTATTTCTTTTTGATGCTCAACATTGGTCCATAATGCCCCTATGGATTACTAGCACCATCTTGGTGAAAAAGAAAACTTTTAACTGTTTAGTGTAAGAATTAAGGTCTTAGGTGTACCATTTGAAAGGTTACTGCATGTCTCAACATTATACTTGCTGGTTCATACTCCATGGGAGTTATCAGAGAAATACGACTCCTCGAGATGACTATAAAGTAGGTCCTGACGTGATGTGTCTAATTTCAGATTATGGCTGCACCTTATGCATCAGAAGATAAACCACAACATATAAAATATGCACCCCTGGTAAAGTTATCAGCTTGATATTTTTTGTGTCTAATTTCAGATTATGGCTGCACCTTATGCATCAGAAGATAAACTACAACATATAAAATATGCACCCCTGGTAAAGTTATCAGCTTGATATTTTTAGACATCTTGAAGCATGATGGTTGATCCTCCATTCTATATTGGACCTCTGCCTTGAATATAAATAGTCTAGAAAACTGTAATGTGAGACCAAAAATATAATCTTATAACAAATGACCTGTTTGATGATACAGTATATGCTTCTCTTAATATTCTCTTCTAACAATTTTGAATTTTTTTCTCCTTAACATTAAGTTTCAATATTCTTGAATCTATTTGTCTCGCAGCATATGAATTGTCATTCAGAGTTCATTCCTTGTAGTGTTTTTTAAAATCATACTTCTTTGTAGACTATTTATATTGCTTGACCTTGGCAGATCTAATTTGACAAATTAAAAAATGATCAGAAACTATATGATTATAATTTCCATGCACTACTGTTTTAACACAAGGTGAAGTTGATTTTTTAATGGGGGGACATCTATTATCCCCATGCTCCATTGTTTAAAAAATATTTATTTGATTACTGCTTGCACCTTAAACCAAACATTTTTCTGATATTTGCAACCTTTTTGCACAGAATAAACCTTCTAAAATTGCCACTAATCACAACTCCTTATGATCTTTAAAAATGAATGCAAGGGAACTTTTCAACAAATTCCATGAGGTTTTTTTTTCTCTTTTCACAATTCATTTTTTTCTTTCTTGGAGAGTAAGTGTAGTCAGGTAGAGCTGGTTACTTCATAGTTCTGTCAATTGGGTATCAACAAAGGATATGGTTGCAATTTGCCAAAATATTCAGGTAATTAAAAAAAATCTAAAACGCACTGATACTAAGATACTAATTCTTTATTTTGGTGATTTGGTGTGATATCATTCAATTTGTTGATAGGTACAAGGTAAAAATTACTATATGTGCTTCTTCATAAAGTGTATGTTTCACCTACAGACCTACAGGTTGTTAGGGACAATTTGTACCTCAGCATGCTGAAGCTTTAATTTTTGGACCTGAGTGACATGATGTATTCTATATTTTCTAAATATAAACTGATTTTTTTGGTGTACTAAATTATGGAAAATAAAGAATCTGAACAAGCCACTTGATCCCATTCTTGATGTATAACGAATAAATGAGCTATTTCATAAGCTTTAACTCAACAATATTAACGTCATATATTTAAAAGTAATTCTGTCAAGCAAAGGTGCGATGAATTAAACATCATGTTGATGAAGTAGAAAATTGCTCATTCAATGTTTAGATATTGATTTGTTTGACAACAGGAGGTGCTTTCTCAAATTCATATTAAGTTTTTGTTGTCTTGCCGATCAAAGAGAACGCTCCTATAACACAAATTATAATCACATATTATATATATTGAGTAGCCATTAGAATCTAGAAGCTATTTCTTTCCCAAAGGGATGTTATTTCTTTAATCACAATCTCTGGTTTACCACATAACATGAGATGGTCAATACTTAAGCTGATGGAGAAGTTTTTTTGGCATTCTTTTTTCTTCAAAGGATTCTTTGATTTTTCAAAATGATTAACTTGAGGGTCAGCCAACATCACAATGGCAATAGAAGCGTGGTAATGCCGCACATAATTTCTAGTTAGTATTAACCATTCATTGAGTGAGATCTAAGCGTTAATAATAAGGAGGTGCCTGTGGAGAGGTACTTTAAGTTGTGGACCAGTACCAAAAATAGTGGGACCAATATCAGTAATTATTTTATTACACAAAGGACAATTTGGTAACTTCACATTACTGTATGAAACGTATTATGAACTTCATACAACATTCTTCGTCAGATTAATTGTCACCTCCCCTACCTCGACACGCGCCGGCAAGGACCGCCAACATCCCCTGCTCGCCGGCGAGGTCCTGTGACTTCCTCCACGTCCCTTACTACGTCCCTCACTACTCCACGCATCGTCTTGGGCCGGAGATTAGATCCCTTCCACTTCCTGCCTCTCCTCGCGCCGGCGAGTTCCCCCGCCTCCACTGGTGGAGCGCCCCATAAGGCAGGGTGGGGCAGCTACCCCAGCTAGTGGTGGGAGTTTTTTTTTTTTTTTGATCCCCTACCCTCCCAGCTGCATCCCAGCGTCCGACGTTGGCAATTCATGGTCGGTCATGTGCTACCGCTGATGCCAGTTTTTGTGCGTAGGAGGAAGAAGACCAAACGATGCCTAGATTTGGGTCTTGAGGCTAGTGAATGGGCCAAGCCCCTATGGTCACCGTCACACACACACAAGCCTCCATCGCTCTAAGTCTTACGCCCTCGCACGTCTGGATCAGCGTCATCGTCGTCGTCGCCGCCGAATCCTAGCCAACCAAGTTGCATCATACCTAGCCTTTACGCGGCGGGGAGAAGACGGGGGCACACGTCGGGCTGCCAAGCCATCTGGCACAGTTGGCAATTTGCCGCTCCATGCCTCAGACCTATTGCTCTTCGTTTCTTCAAATGGCCAGAAGGAAAAATATGGCGTGAGCAGTAGGGATCTCAGGAAAAAATAACAGGCAGAAATCGAGTCGGGGAAGTATCTATGGCGAATTAAAGAACTGCAATTACCCATATACCCCTAGCTGTAACTAATTAACATGATAATAAATAAATTAAGTATCAATGGCTGAGATTAACTGAGGAGGAGGTACCTCCGCTCAAACATCGTAACAAGTCTCTAATTAGATTAATAATTTAAATTTATTCATGATAATAAAATATTAATTATTATATTTATATCATTTTTATTGTTCTGATATTGCCCTCAAAACTATTGGCCACAATATCACTTTTATTTTAATATTTTAGATAGTAAAACTCCAAAAAAAATAACTTCTCCTCCTCCTTCTTAGAAGTGCTTGTCAAGTTTATACTACAATCCAGAATCATCATAAATATAGCTTCTCATGGTTTTTCCATCCATCTTTGCACTGAGTCTAAAAAGAAACTGTTTTGCCAAACCATTTTTCTATTTTTTTGGGAGAAGCTATTTTTTAAAAGGAGCTAGAGCTGAATTTTAAAATCAAATCACTGAAAAGCCCTACAAATTACCAAAAGGGATGTAAATCCTCTATGCTAAAACCCCTTGAGGCGTCAGCAGGCTCGTGTAGCTTTGTTATTCGGTGCGCCCGTTGATGCCTTTGGTTGACTCCAGAGTGCCGTGATAGTAGGGATGCAAGTGGGTATCCACTGGATGTTTTGTATTAAACCTTGTATTAAACCTGTAGTTTATTTGTTATACTAGATTAATAAAGTAGAAAAATTTTAGTTTATTTTAAAAAATTTTGGACCGACCTATAAAATATAAAACTTGCATCCTAAGTGGCGGCGAGGATGAGCACGGTCACGTCGGTGAAGACCCCGTCCTTGAGGTGGAAGGAGTTCGGCACGGTCTGCCACGTCATGTTTGCGTTCCATGCCGCGCCGTTGAGCAGCAACACCCATGTGACCCCCGTCGCAATCCTGCACGTTTTGTTTGTTCAACATCGTAGTCCATGGTGCAAAAAAGACCAGCGGTGGCTACTGTTATTACCACGGGAGAGGATGGCGCAGACAACGCTGATGGTCCGTTTAGAGTGTGATTGGTTTGGTGTAGCAGCTCAGCCAGGCTGGCTCAGCTGGGCCAGGATGCGCGCGTGCAGGTCATAGTGATTGGTCTGCAACTTTGCATGCATCAACTCAGACAGGTTGGACCATCTAGATGACTGGTTACATGTGTCGGAGCTAGATTATAGAGGAAAAATGTGTCCTGTTGCATGCAAGCTGCATGGCCGGAGCCTGTCCCACGAGAAACGAGTTTTATTTCCGTATCTGTAGAGCCAGGCCGGGAACAGCTGTTTGCATCCGCTCAGCCAGGCTCATCTCGTCGTACAGGACACCAAACAGCAAGACGCTGCATCCCGTGGACCTGGTTGGAGCGTATCCACCTAACCAATCACGCCCTTAGTCTCGGAAGGGACGGCGCGGGAGCTGGGCTTGCAGCAGCCGCAGCAGCCATCCAACGCCGAGACCATGATTTGGGCCAACAGCAGTAAGATAGCGGTGGAGATTGCCAGCACTGGCGCCGGGTTCGACGGGTAGATGGCTGCACACATGCAAGATTTCAGTTCAGTCAAGCACACTGTAGCAAGACCACAGTTGAGTCACCTACAGTGAGATTTTCTCCCTTGGCTGAGATGTTAAACCATAAATAAATTACATATCATTCTCCATCAGTTTAGGTTTTTAGGTGTAACTGATTGGTGTATAGTAACTTAACATAAGAAGCCCAAAATAGCACTCAACAATCCAAAAGACACGACTACCATGAACATGATGAGAAGCCCAGAATAGCACTTAACAGTCCAAGAGACGCGACCACCGTGGACATGATGATCATCTTCTTATCCATGTGTATTCTGTGGCCGCTCTTATCATAGATTTCTGCTTTCGTCAGATACAAAGAGACGTGTTCGAGGTCAATGAAAGTTTGTTTGCTTTCTTTATATAGAAGATGCTGCTCACTTGTGGTCTTCAAGAGCGCTCAGCTCGGGCAAACCGGACTCCTAGCTCCATCGGTACAAAACAATTACGACGTCACTCATCGGAAAACTATGATAGAGACAACCGTGTCTTCACCTACTTTTTTTTTTTTTTTTTTTTTTTGCGGAAGCAACCGTGCGTCTTCACTTATGTATATCCAAATGTTATTTTGATGGCAAACAATAAATCGTTCGATGTACTTCCAAATATTATTGACGTTCTCAAGATAACAGAATGATCTTATTGTTTGCTTCACACCCTGATAATATCCAGCACCTGGGGGCTGCCGTTGCTGCCTGGCTCAGGCAGCTAGCGACAGGGCTTCATCCAAAGTTCCAAACACGCCGCCCTACCTGTCACAGACGACGGGTCTCGTATGCACACACGTATAGATTTCTGGAGGAGGACGAGCTGAGCAAACATCGACATGATCCTGCTGGTTTCAACAGCAGATACAATGGTTATTGTTAACATCTTTGATGAGGTTCCACAACAAGGCTAAATGGAACATGTGTAAAACAAAAGAAACAAACTTGGTGGTTCAAATGTTTTACTAAATAAACAAAGAAAAACACGAGTTCTATTTCTACAACGGAATGAGGAGGAACTAGTCACATCGCATTGCGCCATCTTCTGAAGATAACATTAACTGGAGATGTGTTTAGTTGGGAGCCAAAGTGGAATCAAACAGAACCATTCATGGTATTATGGATGAGATCATCTATAAATGGTCAAGCAGAGGTTGTTCGATACGACACGATTTAGACACCAACTCGGGCCAGCCATTTTGGGCTTGACATGACCCAATAAATTAAAGGACCGTGTCGTTCCACACATGACACTAAAAAGGGCAATCATGTCGTGGCAGCCCGTTAGACCCAACTAGCCCATCAACTCAAAAACTCATTAACACTATAGATAAATGAATAAAGTATAATAATAGAGTGTGACAACATTAAAGCTATATAGTGGCTAACTAGCAAACACATTAACACTTATAAATACCAATTATTGTCATAACATACTAAATGTCACTAATTTGTTACTAATTTGTATGATTAGTAAAGATGGATATGACTTCATAAAATCAATTAAAGAGGATATCTAGATTACATCATCTATCCCTTTTGGTCCTTTCAACCAAACACATGGTTATTCTCATCTATCCCGATAGCGTCCCTAGTGTCGGGGAATTATTTATGGTGCAAAAAATAATTGCTTTGAGTGTGAAGTACTCTCTTCGATACTCACCCCACACACAAACCCCCTCCAACTACAGTTTCTATAGGTCTTCGAACAATGGTATTAAGAACATGTTTGTGTCATTACAAGGTTCTTTGAACCCAGATATAAGTGGTCAGTAGTAGATACTTACGCTTGTGACATAACCATGATGGAATATTATACAATGCTAGTATCACTGGTCAAGTGTTATACGGATTCCTCATTTGACCGAAAGGGTTCATCCTGTCTGTACTCAATGCAAGCCGTAGGTTCCTTTTCTCATTAGAGAAGTCTCGACGATCTACATCGAAATTTTATCAGCGTGTTCCATTGGCGGGATGCCTAAGCTTACTGTCCCCCTTGCGTGTACGCCATGTCATCATTTCTGTATCCCTGGGGTTGGCGAATAAACGTCTGATGTGATCAACCACGGGTAAGTACCACATGACTAAGACAGGAACCGTACTATCATCACTGTCATCGACGATAGAACTTCCTTTCTTCTTTCTTCACTTTTTGGTATTCTTCACGCCACCATCGGCATCATAATAGTTGTTCCTCTTATAACGACTGTGGTTGCACCTTGGGCATCGCACAACGTCCTGATACTCCTTTCGATACAATATGGAATGATTTGGACATGCGTGAATTTTTTGTACGTCTAACAAAAATGGGAAAATTAGCTTCTTAGCAAGATATATGGTCCTTGACAATAAGTGGGACTTCGACAGCGTATCAGAAATAAGTTCCAACAAATTTGTAAAACTAGCGTTTGATCATTCATGCATGACCTTCAGCTTCATCAGCTCAAGTACAATATGCAACATGGTAAACTCTGTGTTACATCCCTTAGATTTATTATATAATGGATCATTTGATGCCTTCTCTATTGTATGAAGATTATCAAGCCCTTTAGTTGTACCGGTATTGATCAACATATGCGGCTCAATGTGACATAACAACTCCTCCACATCAAAATTTCACTATGCAACTCAACTTCAACAGGCCCTTTAGTTGTATTGGCATTGACAGCCTCGACTTCAACTTCAATAACTCATCAAATTTCATATCAACCACAGTGTTTTCACCATGTTTTGTCTATCTCGTACACCCAGCAACAAAACCTCTCCGCACCAAGTGTGAGTTGATTATTTCTATATCCGTCTACAGCTTCTGATTCTTACAATCAAAGAATAAACAATATATATCAGTCGTCCCTTCACGTCGAGCATGTTGTGCGGCCCCTTTGACGAATTTAGAAACTTATCGTAAATATATTGGACCTGGTCTTGGTGCCTTATATATCCAAGATCTATCCATCACGAATGACCTTGAACGGAGACCCAAAAATTATTAAAAATTAATTAATTAATTACATACAATAAAAATTAAATATTCGCTATATATATATATATATCAAAAAATAAATAGCATGTATTGAGAAATATTATACATGGTAAAATAAAACAAACAACAAGTTATATATTCTACATATTTGAAAACTTTTATCAAAAATAAAAAACACTATGTCCCTCCTACCCTAATATTCACTCTCTTCACTAGATCTAGATTTTTATTGACACAAAAGAGCAAACATATAGTCATTTTTTGTGTAGTGATGAAAATAGATGATATATGTGATGTTAAACTTCAACTATAACCCAATATAACCATACAAATCAAAAGAATTTAACTAAAATTTGATGAAAATCTAACAAACTTGAAACCCAAAATTCAACTTAAATTCAAAATGAGAGCACAAAAAACCTATGAGATGAGTTCCCCTTATCTGAGAGAGCAAATTCCTGCAAAAAAAAAATGAGCTCAAAATCTTCCCCCCTTAATTTTTGAGATTTGTCCAAATTTTTAGGCTGCCACTGTGCGAGTGAGGGTCAGGGCTATCCGAACAGCTCTTTTATAGCACGTGGACTCTGTAGTGGCAGTTGGCTTCTCCAACCTCCGCTACAGAGCAGTCTTCAGCGGTGGTTCTAACCGCGACAGGCCCCCTGGTCTCTGTAGCGGTGGCCTAATTTGGGTTGCGCAGCTACGGTTATTTTGGGGGCGCCATTAGAGGCCCTTTTTATTGTAGTGGTTGCCACCGGAGGGCACTACGCCGCTGAGGCGATTGTAGCTGACGTTCAAATAGCTGAGCAACATATTGGCCACCGTTTCAACATTGTTTATAAATTTTTCAACATTTGATATGAAATGTTGAATATCAACAATCGAAATGTTTAAATGTATCATACAAAAATATTGAAATGTTGAATATTTGATGGGCCTATGGGCCGTTGTGGACTCAGTGCTCAGTTGTTATATGGCACTCGGGTGTCATATAGGAGCTACCGACCAAAACGTGATCTGTTGTTGATCAGGCAACAGAAATTACGATCCGTTTTGGACCTTACTCGAGCATAACACAAGCAACGCAAGTGATAAAAAACATGCGATAAACAGGAAAATAATAAGCCACACAAGGCCGCTTTTATTTCTTATAAAAGTTTACAGCCGGACGATGGAGCTAGTCGAGAGTGGAGACGACGATCGTCATTCAGTGCTTGCAGGGTGGAAGTGGACTTCCACAGAGCCCCTTGTTGTGATCGAAGCATGACGCATCAAACGAGTCGAGGTTGCCATAGGAGGGCACTATGCCGCTGAGGCGATTGTAGCTGACGTTCAAATAGCTGAGGTCCTCCGGCATGGTTTCCGGGAGGTCGCCGTAGATGTCGTTCTGGCTGATCTCCAAACTGATGAGGTCCTCCGGCAGCGGCATGGCGGAGAGGTTGAAGCTGAATGCGTTGTGCGATAGGTCCAGATTCTTCAACGACTTGTTAGCGCCGAGCAGGAATGAGGCGTCGCCAGCCAGGGCGTTGTGCGAGAGGTCGATGGTCCAAAAGTTCACGGCGGCGAACTCGGCGGGGACGCGGCCGGTGACCTTATTGTGGGACAGGTAGAGGTACGCGTCGGAGCCGGAGGCCTTGCTGAAGAGCAGCGGTGGGAGCGTGCCCGTGATGCGGTTGTAGCTGAGGTCGAGGAAGGAGAGGTTGGGCATATCGACGAGCGAGTTCGGGATGGGGCCCATGAGCTTGTTGGCCGAGAGCCTGAGGTAGCCGAGCGCCGTGATCTCGGACAGGAACGGCGGCACGGGGCCGAAGATGCCCGTGGAGACGATCTGGAGCAAGCCGAGGGTGGCGTTGAGACGGGTCAGGTCGCGGGGGATGGTGCCGTTCACGCCGGGCAAGTAGTTCAGCTCGAGCGTCTGCAGCGCGGTGAGGCGGGCGATGGCGGCGCCGGGCAGCGGGCCGGCGAGGCTGGCGTCGTTCTGCAGGGTCACGCCGATGACGCGGCGCGTGGTGTTTGGGGAGGCAGCGCGGTCGCAGGTGACATCGGCCCACTCGCAGCAGGGGGTGTTGAGCGTCCACGAGTTGAAGTAGGAGGCGTTGCCGAAGGCGGACTTGATGGCCAGCAGCGCCGCCTTGTCGCCGGAATGGCAGTCGTTCTTCGTCCGTGCTGCCGCAGCCGCCACTGCGGCGAGGAGCACGGCGACTACCACGATGGCGCAGTGCTTGATAAGTGATGAGGAGCGCATCTTGTCTTTAATTTGTGAACGTACGAATGGTGGTGAGATGATGCTGGTACGGTTATCATGGAGAGTCCTCTACCGTGCCGTATATGTACACGCTTGCAACTTGCAAAGTTCGGTGCAAATTCATCAAATCGGAAATCAAAAGCTGCAGGAGAAGGCACTTACCACTAACTGCCTGTTTCCAGGTTCGTGCAGCCGCAGCCAATCCAATTAATTGGACTTAAATGCGATATTGCAAACACTACCTACGTGCTTCGTTTCTTGCCTACTGCCAAATTTACGCACATGGTGGTGGTGACCTGGTCCATTCAAGTCAACCGTTGCTTCTGATTGATTGACTGTCTGACTCGCATTGGCATTTGGTAATTAAGCACCATATACAGGCGACTGAACTCGGATTGGATCAATAAGTAAGTGGGTTCTTGCCTGCTGTGTGTCTCGATTGATTCGTCTCCCAAGGATCTCCTTTGTTTCAGCTAAAGATTATAGAATCCGGATTGTGGATTGTAGATTGTGGAATCTGATATTGGGTTCAAAATCTAAAGAGTGTTTGTTTGTCTGGATTCTACAATTCAGCTTCTGTCACTTACAGTGGATCACAATGGCACTAATATAAATATTTGGGTCATAATCTGAGCAAAAGCTAGGTCTCAGCAGATTGTTGGATGGTGGAATCTCGAGAGCCAGATTATGGAATCCGATTCCATAATTCAGCCCTTTGTTTCAGCTTTTGGATTGTGGAATCTAGATTCTACAATCTGGAGGCAAACAAAGGGTGTCTAAGTGGGTTCTTTCCTGTTGTGTACAAAGTAATATATTGAACTAGAGTAGACCTTATATCTGATGCGGTCCGAGCACGTCCGGCACGAAGGCCAAAGGGATGTGTCGGCCAATCTCGTCACAAATTGCTGGCACGGTGCATGGCCCGTGTTAGCCCGTCATAGAAGTAAATTAGAGTATTTATTTATTAAAAAATTCAATTTCTTCAAAAAAAAGGATTCAAGCATAAATATATAATTCAACCAAAGGCACTCAGTAGTGGGTTAAAATGCCCGGTGAATGGGCTGTGCACCAAACTATTTCTCTACACTAAAAAATAATAATATAATTCAACCAGGTTTTATATTGGCCTGGCTTAACCCGTTTAAAACTATGTGGTGTCCTTGGGCTTGGCCTTCGGTTTGTCATGCCGGGCACGACACGACTCGTCAAGCAAATGGCTCGGCCCGTGACGAGCTTGTGTCATGCCGGCTCAGCTCGACCTGTTGGTTAGGCATAGTAGACAGGCTCAGGTACCCGAGATCCCCTATACGAACCACGCGCGCAAGTTAGGTCATATTCAACAACAGTTTTGGCCTAGTTACGGCCCACGAACGGCTTTCTTCCTCCCTCAGCCGTCTTTGTTCTCTCACAAATCACACTGTTGTCTGTTGCTGCCGCCGCCAGGCGCTGCCATCGAGTTATAGTTAGATGAAGGAAACCTAATCAATTGTATTCACAGATATAATAGCATGAAAAAAGTATGTTTAATTCTCCTTTTTCTAGATCAACTTAGAAAGTAATAATAGCGTGTGAGGGATGAAATTCATATCAAATGGCAGACAAGGAACTTTAAATTTTCAATGGTTTGCAAGGCATCAAAATATCACCGTCTTGAATTGTTTCAAGAGTAAATTGAATAATAATTTTATTTAGAGGGTCAAACAGAAAAGGCAAATTACTGAAAGTAAAATAGACTTCTTCCGCTAAAATTGTGAAACTTAAAAGGTGCATCCTCGGATGAACAACATTCTCAGCGGCGTTGTAAAAAACAAAAAAATTCACAGCGGTGGGCCAAGTTACAGTAGAGTTTATTGCAGCCCAGGTTGCTTTATCGAAATCCAATGGGCTGAGAATTGCTGTTGATCAGGCAACAGAAATTGCCATCCGTTTTGAACCGAGCACCTTTACGGTGGGCTCAAATGAATGTGAGCCATTCATTTTCTCTAATCTAACGTTTCAGATGCACTTATACTACTTAATCTCTTCAAGTAGTATTTTAAAGTAGAGCAAATTCCTTCTATGCCATCAAAACTTATACCAATCCCTTATGAACCATCTAAAATTATAATTTCCCTTATATACCATCATTTCATATTTTCAATCCCCTACGTGCCACTTTTGCTATTTTATCTATTAAATGGTTGTTAAGTTATGATACAAAAGACCAATCTGCTCTCAAGATGAAATATAGAAAATTTCAGAAATATCATTTATAAAACTATGGATAAGTTCCCACATGGATATAATAAAATTTTGATTTTTTTATTATAGTGCTGGTATTAAAAATATACCAAAGTCAAAATAGCCACAATTTTTTATTACGATACAACCAATAAAAATTTTAGATAATTTGCTACATTTCATCTTAAGGGTATATTTGTTTTTTATATTATTATTTAACAATAATCTAATAGGTAAATAACAAAAGTGACATATAGTGGATATGAAATTTAAAATGATGGCATTGAAGAGATATTGTAATTTTAGATGGTTCATAAGAGAACGGTATAATTTTCGATAGCGCATAAGGAATTTGCTCTTTAAAATAGTATGGTGTGTCGATGGCGCATAAGGAATTTGCCCAGGCCACGATGTAGACACCATCAACGTTGATCCTTTAACCATCTTCACCATTTATGAGGATACATGGCGCCGTCGGAGTCAGCTCCATCGTGCCAACCGCAGCCATAGAACTGTCGTCCAAATGGATCCACTATGCAGACTACGATGTGGATTCATCACGCCTTCGTCGACGTGGCTCTGTGGCGGCGGCTCCCGAGTCCCCACGGCGATTTTGAGAATGGGTAGCACTACCACAAAAAAAGTTTTTAGCGACGGTTTGAAAAGCTCTGTAGCGGCTACCACATAATACATTCTTAATTATATCTAGATAATTAAGATTGTATATGTACCTTAGCCTATGTAATTAACTAATTATTATTGTGTTATCATGGTTATTTTTTAGACATATCATCATTATTTTTTCTTTCAATATTTGCAAATTAATATTCACGTAATAGCTGGAGTAGTAATTTCCATATTTATATATGGCTATATATTTTAATATATTTAATTTTTAATGACAATTGTGGGCATTTTGAAATATATAGAGAGAGGTATTTTTCTACTAATATTTTTGTAATGATAATGGTTGATATTTTTCCTTACTGATGTGTTAATTATTATACCTTAAAAGTGAATGTGATGTCTCCATTTTCCAGCCAAACATGGGTGGGGAGGAGTTTAGCAACAATTTTAGCTTGTCTCTTTATGAAAATCGTCGTACTCACGAGATGGTGTGGACGTGTGGTGATAACATTTACAGCGGCCAAAAATCTCTTCAAGCATGTTCTCCACGGCTACCCGTGGAGGGGAAAAGGAAAAAAAAAGAACCTATCGTTTGTAATTGTACAATACATGACTAGCAAGACAAGCTAGACTTGGGCCTAAGTTTTGTCCCTTTCTGTTTTGTTTTCAATTTAGTTTCTACCTTTAGTACTTCTCTAACTAATATAAAATCAGAGGAGCAACCCTCCAGTTCATGAAATGAAAGTATGGGGTACATACATACATGCACTTTGATCAATTAATTATACAAATAGTATACACAAGATACTCAACGATGCAAAGATATATATCTTACAAATCAAAGAACAAGAATATATAAGATCTGATGTTATAGGGTCTCGTGGGTACAAATCCGAGGCCTTTATTTCATTTCCATTATGAAAACAAATCGATAAGCTGACGACCCGCATAACGAAGAGATGTTCAGATTACCCGGAAGCATTCCCCGAATGCATCACCTCCGGTAGCATCAAGGGCATCCCCAACCGTTGCAAGGGGATCTTGTTGTCAGATAAGAGGATCTCAATAAGCAAGTCAACTCCGAATTCAGCCCTTTTTTAAGCATTTGATTGCCAATATTTAGCATGATTATTTGATGACAAATTGTCTTCAATCTATAAAATAGATATCATATATGGTTACATATACAAACAAACAATTTCACGTTGAATAAAGAGAGTGAGTGGTGAAATTCGGATGATATAATTATATCGGAACTCCACCGATAAAGATGACATTTAGACGAAATTTTACCAAAAAAATTTTTCCCTAGAATTTGGTCCCTTGCGGAAGAGGAGCCAGTGGTTCCTGGGGCTGAACGGCGTACGGTGGTTGCTGTTGCATGACGTATGCTTGAGGCTGCAGGACCTGCTGCGGTAGGCTCGTCGTGCCGGCGATGTGCACCGGCGACTGCTCGCGTGGCATGATCACTGTGCCTTGTGCTTCTGCCGCCACAACCGGCTGCGATTGCGACTGCGACTGCGGGTGGTGGCCGAACGGGACGACCTCGGGGAGAGGCTGCTGCTTGAATTCCTGATTATTTGTGGCGACTGCAACCGCTCCCGGCGAGGACATCATCGGGTGGCCCATCGCGACTCCGCCGGGCACCGGCTGCACATCGGGCATGGCTGGTGCGCTTGCGGCCCCAACCGGCGAGAATTGAGGTTGGCCCACCTGCAGGAACGCCATGGGCGACTGCTGCGTGCTTGGCCTGTTGGAAGCGCTAACGCTAACAGCCGCGACCTCTACATCCGCTGCCGACTGGCTCCGAAGCATGATGAAGGAGGCGATTCCCAGCGCCGTGGCGAGGAGGGCGAGCACGCCGCCGCCGGCGTAGAGACCGGACAGGTAGTAGCCAATGGAGTTCAACCACGCGGCTCGGAAGAGCAGCGCCATCGCGATCACCGCCAGGATCCTACATGCAGCACAACACGTATCCGTTTTTGTTCATCTGTTTGATCTTCACGCACAATAACTTTCAAATTAATACTACTACTCTTGGTGATCATGAGCACCGGTACGGTCACATTCACTGATCGTTAGGTATGTACTCACCATGAGACGACCGCGCAGATGACGCCCACGATGCGGTTGGTCTCGGATGGAATGGCGCGAGATTTGCAGCAGCCGCAGCAGCCGCCGACTGCCGAAACCGTGATCTGGCCCGCCAGTAGGAAGATGCAGGCGACGATGCCCAATGCGGGCGACTGGTTCTGCAGGTCGATGCATTCACTCGTCTCAGCACGCCGAGATCGTATCACAATTCACACACACACCCTCAACAATGCAAGATCATGCATGAAAAAATGTACAAGCTGAACAAGCTATAGATAGAGTAGTTTCTTACATAGAGATTTGCTCCTTCCCCTATGAATCCCAAGACAGCACTCAACACCCCTAGAGACCCGACCACCGCGGACACGATGATCACCGTCTTATCCATCTTTTCCGTTCTTCCGGCCCACTCGCTCTGTGTTCCCCGCAAAGACAAAGAATGATGATGCTGGGAGGCCTGGCTAATTCGTATGTAGATAGATCATCTACATATGCTAGGATCTCATTGGTTTTTATATAGAGATGTGGTTTGTTGCTTCTTCCTGGCTGCCTAGCGGACTCGGTTCATGCATGGTTGGGCCGTCGTCAGCTCGTCGACACACAAACGGGAAGACAATTTCTTTGATCTAAACAACCAGCCTGTAATGGCATGCTCGTTGATGTAATCATTCCATATATATGCATTATTGATTTGGTCCGGTTGGTTGTTGCCAACTATATACAGTATAGTAATCCGGTGGCATGCATTAAGGAGAAGCCAATGCAATTTACCCCGGGGCGCAGTAACGAGCCGAGATAGTCAATAGCCACGCATGGTTACCATCTGAACAAACACTACAACAAACGGGGTACTGTAGTGGCAGGCCCAAATGCACTTTACCAGCCAACATAGCAGTCCATATAGCTACACCTAGCTAAAAACAAATAGCAATAACGACAGAAGATTCACCTGCAACAAAAAAGATAATTGAGCAGTGGACAGAAACAACAACTGTTGCTATTAATAAATCAATAAAATAAAAAAAATTATTGTGTATCACTACCGAAAAACCTGTAGTTGCCAACTGTAGGTTTAGTTGCCGAGTATATTACCTCGGGCACTCGGCAAAGAATGTTTTTGCCGAGTGTCTGAAGAGAAACACTCGACAAAGGTTAGACATACGGCAAGAGGACCCTTTGCCGAGTGTCCGAAGAAGAACACTCGACAAAATAGAACAAAACACTCGGTATATAAACTGTACTCCACCCACTTGACAAATAAGCGCGCGGCTTCCGTTACTTCCGTTTTTCTCCGTCACCCTTTGCCAAGTGTCGAGGGAACATACTCGGCGAAGTGTTGTTTTCTGAGTGCCGGCGACAATAGGTACTCGGCAAAATATGTGAGCTTTGCCAAGTGTCGCGGAAAGACACTCGATAAATCGCTCGTTTCCATCGGTCTCTACCGTTCCCACTTTTTTTTTTTTGCTGAGAACGCGTTCTAAATCTCGGCAAAATGTTTGCCGAGTGCGCGACGTAAGACACTCGGTAAAATACCATTTGCCAAGTGATTTTTTATCGAGCGGCCTTTGCCAAGTATAACACTCGACAAACACTTTGCTGAGTTTTTTTTCTGATGTTACCGAGTGTACTTTGCACTCCGTAACTGTTGATTTTCCGGTAGTGTATGAAGCCACAGTGGATCCCATCACACTGCCTAGAGAGGGGTTTGGTGGCCGGGTCTAGTGATGCCGAGCCGCCACCCAGAGAATGGGGCGGCTAGATCTGGTCGTCCCCGCCATCGTGCGTCTGTCGGAGATCTGGTGACGGAACCACCACTTCGACCAGGGAGCCCGGAGTGGTTGGGCTCCACACCGCCATCTTGCGCAGGGCTTTGCGCCACTTGAGCCAACGACATCTTGCCCGTCCCGAGCCGGTGTTGTCGCGTCCGGGCTCCTATGCTGCCACCTCGCCCAAGGAGCCCCAGTAGGCAGGGCTCCACGCCACGTCCTTGCACATGCTCTGCGCCACCCAAAGCCGATGCCGCCACGCCTGGGCTTCACGCCATTCGGAGTCGTCGCCACCTCGCCTGCCCCAAGCAACCGCCGTCGCCCCGTATGAGAGGGGGGGGGGGGAGAGGAGGGGACAAAGGGAGAGATTGGTCAGTTTTGGAGAGAGAGAGAGATCACATAATAGGTATGCAGCTCAGTGATTGGTGAAGGAAGGGAGAATAGCGGATCGATGACATGGCATATTATTTTTTTAGAGGTGATTTATATTGTTGCTCATCTTTAAAAATATAAGTCTGATAACATCAATATATATTTTAGCAACAGTTCATTTCTTTGACCGCTGTAAAAAATAGAAGCCTATTTGTGTAAGAGGGACAGTGCACATAGAACTGTTTAAGTATGTTTGCGTGTAGTTAACATTAATTTGTTTGACATTTTAGATTACGGAAGGCAATGACCAAATCAAATCATTACGAGACGCAAGTGGGCGCGCATAGATACAGCGGGTATTCTGAGTGACTCGTAAGTTGGAAAACGTGCAGCATAGTTGCCCGCTGAACATTCTAAAGTTTAGGTATAACAGTTTAAAATTAGTTGACTAAAGCATCATAATACTTGCAAATTAAAGTATAGTTTGCAGCTCATATATTGTGATCCGTGCCATTTTATCCGAATATCCTACTACATACAAAACTAGGAGTCGTCTTCTATGATAATTCGGCTCTTGTAACTAGGGTTCTTTTACAAAGCTATACTGATGTCGGAATCAAATTGCATTTGCCGTAGCAATATCTGCTACACGGAACTTTTTGACTTTTGTAGCAGTGTTTTTGAAGTATGTCTACTACATAAAATAGATCAAAGATACGATAATAAAAGGGTAAGCATGGGACAGCTAGGGAGTTGTTGGTGTGTGGCACATCACTAATATGCTGTTTTTCCCACTCACTCTTAGCAATAAATAGAGGTATATATGTATGTCTTTTACTCAGCAAATTTGACTGTTTGAATCCTATAACTCACCAAATCCATGGCCATAGACTGGATTTCGACACCTGTCACTTGCCTTTTAAATGAATTTGAAACTGGGATCCTGGGTGTTATATATATAAAAAAAAAGGAACTGGCCGAACCGCATGATGCGTCTTGAAGATTAAGACTAAAATATAATCAGTAAGGGGCTTTCCCCTCCTATTTCCTCAAAAAATAGTAAGATTAAAAGAGATCAGACATGAGCGGTGGTTATTGTTGAAATATATAGGATGTACATGTGTGTACTCTCTCTCTCTAAAATCACAGTATGCATACTCTGACAAAATAACTCTCTTTATCCAAAACTAAATCAGAAAACATTGATTAATTATATGCAAATACTAGTACATATAACTAAGATACTCAATAATGAATAGAGAGACTGCCTTATATTATACGCATACATAACATGGAAGACGTTCTCTATCTTACATTTAAGGTGTTCTTTCGTTGTAAGAGAGCATCAAGCTGCTGTTCAAGCGTATTGGCAGGAAGCATCTCCCGATCCAGTAGCTTCTGTATCACCTCCGACAGCACCAGTCGCCATTGATATCAAGGCATTCCCAGCCATCTCAACAGCCAAATCAACTCCGAATTCGACTCCGTTTTTACGAATTTGATTGCCAATACCTGTTTGTTGATTTTGTGGTTTGATCGTCCCTTGCGGAAGAGGAGCCAATGAAACCTGAGGATGTGGGACCTGCAGTTGGCTCGTTATGCCGGCTGTGTGCGGCAGCGGCAGCGGTGGCTGCTTCAAATAATCCTGATCGTTTGCTGCGCTTGCAACCGCTCCCGGCGAGGACATCGGGTGGCCCATCACGAACGCGGGCACCGGCTGCACATCGGGCATTTTTGGTGCGCTTGCAGCCTCATGCGGCGGCCGGAGGTGAGGTTGGCCCACCTGCAGAAACGCCATGGGCGACTGATGCGTGTTTGGCGTGTTGGAAGCGCTTACAGTGACGACCTCTACGTTCGCCGCCGGCTTATTGTTTCGCAGCATGATGAAGGAGGTGATTGCCAGCGCCGTGGCGATGAGGGCGAGCACGCCCCCTCCGGCGTAGAGACCGGACAGGTAGTAGCCCATAGAGTTCAACGACGCGCCTCGGAAGAACAGCGACACCGCGATCACCACCAGTATCCTGCACAGTTGCAACACGTGCTCCTTTATTTGGTTGTCTGTTCACTCACAATAACGTACGTCTTTCATCACATGCTAGTATACGCTTGGTGATCTCATTCACTTGTGCTTACCAGGAGACGACGGCGCAGACGACGCCCACGATGCGGTTGGTCTCAGAAGGAATGGTGCGGCCGCTGGGACTGCAGCAGCCACAGCAGCCGCCGACTGCCGAGACCGTGATCTGGGCCGCCAGTAGGAAGAGAGAGGCGACGATCCCCAGTGCTGGCGATTGGTTCTGCAGGTCCATGCTTTCACTCGTCAGCACGCCGAGATCATAGTATCTCACACACACCTCACACAACAAGATCATCATGCATGAAATCTACAAGCTGTATAAAGTATATTCTTACATATAGGTTTGCTCCTTCCGCAACGAATCCCAATACAGCACTCAACACGCCTAGAGACCCAACCACCGCGGACACGATGATCACCGTCTTATCCATATTCTCTCTGTTCTTCTTTTAATTTCCGGCCCACTCGCTCTCTATTCTCCAGAGAGACAAAGCAGAGAGGCGTGGCTATTCCGTACGGAGATAGATATATCAGCTCTGCTTATGTTTAAGGATCCCATTGGTTTTTATACAGAAATGTTGCTTGTTCCTTGTAGGTTGCAGCCTAGTGTACTCAATTCAAGGTTAATTGTGCCCAATGAAACGTTGGGCCATCGTCAGCTCATCGATACAAAACAGGAAGACAATTTCTTTGATCGTCTAAACAACCAGCAGTCATTATGTTATGGCATCATGCTCATTGCTGTAATTATTCCATGCATGATTCATTTGCACCGGTTGGATATATTGTTGCTAACTGTATATAGTAGTATATATAGTAATCCGGTGGCATGTAATAAGCACAAGCCAATCCGGTGGCCTGCACTAACGAGAGCCAATAGCCAGGCACATGCATGGTTACAGAACAAAAGAGCTGCATATATATACATGTAGCTTTGATTGATTGATTGTATTATTGACAAATTAGACACAGTTAGCTAAAAAGGATTTTTATTGTCCAAAATACTGGCCAGTAGTTTGATCTAACGGTATAGATTTCATAATCTAAAATCATAACTACTGGTCAGTAGTTTCTTAATTTGAGGGCAATATCAGAAAAAAATAAAAGTTGTAGATTTATAGTAATTAGTTTTTATTGTTATAAATAAAGTTACATTAATAATTTGATTAATAACTAATATTTTATATTTATATTTTTTTGAGATAAACTAATATTTTAATAATTTTATAGACTTAATATTCTATCATGAAAATAAATATAAATTTATTACTTAATAGTGCAATTATGAAATTACTCTCAAACTACTGGCCAGTATTTTGGACAATAAAACTCCTCTAGCTAAAACTGCAATAATTCATCGGTTAAAATGTCGTATAAGAATAGTTTGTCTTCTTTATATATGTTTTTGACCGTTTCATTGGGCACAATTAAACTGCACTTCTCCTTGATATTTTTGCCAGCTATGATGCGTATATATACGACGTTTTGAACCCATCTACTTGTCCCCTTTTTTTGTTTCTCGTAGGAGGGATAGTGCATGCAGAAACTCTATTAAGTATGTCTACTTGTAGTTAACATTTGTTTGACATTTTAGATGACAGGTGGCAATGACCAAATCAAATCACATATTGCTCACCTCTCAACGTTCGTGCAGTGCGATTACGAGATGCAAGTAGGCGCAAAGAGATACAACGAGAGTCTTCTGTATTCTTCATGTGTTAGTTTGCACCATAGTTCCTAAGTTTAGATTGAACAGTTCAGAGGATTGTACTTGCAAAGTACAGGTTGCAGCACATATATAATCTCCAAGTCGTTTTATTCGAGTATATATCGTACTACATACAAAATTACGCGGGGGGGGGGGGGGGGGGGGGGGGGCTTCTTTGACAATTAGACTCTTGCCACTAGGGTTTCTTTTACAAGCTATATATACTGACGTCCTTATCAAATTGACAATACAAATTTGCACTGCACTTCTGGTCGGAAGGCGACATTTTCTAACTGGATGGAGGATGTCTTTCTCTCTTATGCCATCCTCGCTGGATGAGTGAGGATGACTGATGAGATATTGTCCCCAAGAAGAGATATATATACTCGCTTGTGCACGCTCCAATTATGATTAGCCTCCGAGTATCATTGAGGTATATATCAATAAAAGTACAGCATAAAACTAACCCTCATCTCCTGCTGTTTCGAACTCCACAATCACCCATGGAATCACAATTCACAACCGTGACAAGAAATCTTTAAGAGAGCTAAAGCGAAAGGGGCTTCAGCCCAATGGTTGAGGCTCTGAGTAGCATCTCCTCAGGTCTCGAGTTCGATTCCCGTTAGATTTGAGGTTAAAAAAATCCCCTCGCCCCCCAGTGCCAAAGCATACGGTAAAGACTCGCGCCATAGCTCACAGGTCAGCTGAGTCCTGGTGTATAACCTAAGAGTGGGTTCGGGGTTTTTTTTGACCTGCGTGAGAAGGTCTTCTTCTTACAAAAAGCCCAGGGGCCGTCATACCCCCTGTAGGTTGAGTTTTTTTTAAGAGAGCTAAAATCTTCTCTGGTAGATATATAGACAACAATCTCATCTCCTGTAGTTTGAAATTCCACATAACATAAAATAGAGCCTTGCTAACAGCATATACTCCCTCCATCCTACTTGTTGTTTTAGTCTTGGACATAGAAATTAAGCAGAGATGAAAAAGGTACAATGCACAGAAAACGAGAAGAGAGAGATAGAGATAAGGATTATTGAAAGAAAGAAAGATGTATTAGAATACGAGAATGACAAGTAAATTAAACAAATTGGATGAATATATGATGACAAGTCATGTAGCACGAAGGAGTACCTGTCAAAGGAAAACGTCATAGTGAGAAAAAGAAGAGAAACAACAAGGAATGGTAATGACAAATTGTGATTGTAGCCAAAAAGAAATTAAGATACCATGAACTTGCGGGTCACCCAGTGAATTGCATGAAAAACACTTGTGCTTCAGATGTCTTTTTAGGTGGATATAAATATCCATTAATGGAAACGTGTTTCAAAGACCAGATCATGAATCTACAGTACATATATATACTCCAGGCATTAATTACTATTTCTTTGGATCCAGGTTAAGCCACATCACTGAATTCACTGCCACCATCCGATCTCCATTTTTGTGTCAACTTGACCGTTCATTGCATTCCCACGTACAACATATTGCTTTGCTCCCAAATCCCATTCTCGATAATATATTAACCTGCTGGTGTCGGAGTGCTTTAAATATTGACAAATATTGACGGAAACTACCTTCATTAGGATTTCTCCAATAATAGAGTTAGTTAAGAGGTAGCAACTAACTTTTGCAGAGAATTAAAAAGGAGTAGGGTTCATATTTAAGTCTCACATTT
This sequence comes from Eleusine coracana subsp. coracana, assembly GCA_032690845.1. Lineage (NCBI taxonomy): Eukaryota > Viridiplantae > Streptophyta > Magnoliopsida > Poales > Poaceae > Eleusine > Eleusine coracana. Next base: position 6,678,669 of record CM064426.1, read on the forward strand.
TTTTTAGAGGCTGCCTCTTAAGGAAAAGTTAGTGGATTTCTCTCTTTTTTTTTCCTTCAATAAATAATTCTAAGAGTTAACTTAGAAGTAACTATTAGAGCTCTTAAGTTTTCACTCCTATTGTGCTCCACTATGGCCACGCGCTTCTGTTGAAGCACTTGCTCAGGCCAATTGCTCTTTTTTGCATTTCCTCAAGCAAACAGTCAGCCGCCGCCGTAACGCGTCTAGCTTCACAAATAAAAAAATGGCCACCTGACCGAGCTATTATATATATGACAGACTTTATTCAAAAATATATACAGCAGATCACTCCGCACCTACATTTGTCGGGTCACCAAGCAAAACTCCACTCCAGCCATTAGGTGTGATTCGTCTCCAAGAAGCAAAAAATCATTGTGACCCTGTCGTTCGCCTCATCCTATATCACGCGAGACATCATGCAAGAATCTGTCGCCCATTGTTATCTTCATCCGTCCTCTCTGGCTCTCTGGCCCTTTCTTATACTAGATTCTTTTGAAGTGCAGACTTGTCCAATCTCCGAGTCGATTTAATCGTTGGTATGCAGCCTTGAGTTGGACGAATGACATTTCTTTTTCTATTTGTGTCCCTGTAAAATATGTTGCCATTGTAATGCATGCTGGAGCTGGACTATCTTCATCTAGCAGTTCTATCTAACATCACACATAGAAATTACATTGCAAGGTACGGTATTATACTTTATACCCGCTGTCTGACTAATACACAATTCTAATTTCACTTTAGCCCATGTCATCATCAACAAAAACAGTAGAGATTAACTATACATGACCCAAAAAAAATCTATGCAACTTTATGAATCTATTTTACAACTTTATACTTCATATTTCCTACAATTATCTAAAATTCATCATGAATGGCCGCAACAATGCACGGGGTATTCATCTAGTTTAACATTGGAATGTTGTCCAAAATCAGTTCAATTTCCATACCATATTCACACCCTCCCGCCACCGAAGCACAGACCCCTTATTACAAACCGTCGTAGCATTAATTAAGGGCCAGTTTGATTGAGTTTTTTTTTAACTGCTCCGCTGGCTACTATGATGATAACAATTTTTGGGGGTGAATCCGAAGTACTTGAAACAAAATGTTTGATAAATACTTTTTTTTGTTCCAAAGAGGTGGAAGAAGGTGTCAAGCTGAAAGAAGTTTCTTTTTTCTTTCTTGCCTTTTGGCTTCTAGCTCAATTAGTAAAAGACCATTTTAGTGCTTCTTCAGCCTAAAACTGTTTTAAATTGATGTGTTTGTATGAATTCAAGCTCAATTCTAAGCCAAAGAAAGAACCCTCTAAGAGAAGACAAATATTTGTTGAAGATGAAATATACATGCCAACCAAGGAGGGCTAGAGCACGCCACAACCACCCCGCCGCTTGCATTGGTCCCCTCTCTCTCTCTCTAGCCTCTGATGATCTCACCAACAGATAGAGGGAGTCGATGTCATTAGTAGTAGTGCTAGTTTGAATTCTAAGTTTAGTACTTATGTCTAGCTATGTTAAATTTTTTGATGTTAGGATTTTGGTGTCTCCTTCTCTATTAGATGTTGCTGGATTCCTCAGGACGGCTCCAAACTATGGCGTGACAACAACAACGTCATCTTCTCGACAAGCTAACATGGATACTTAAGTAAGTGTCTTGATAGCAATGATGAGGCAGAGACAATGTTTCTATCACGAAATAAGGTTCTTCGGTCCCTTCTCCATTTTTTCTTGGCTCAATCCATCCACGATAAAGAGTTAATTAGTAATAAGATGGGATATTCCTTTCTTCCTATACCAACATAGATTTCACTGATTCTCATTCATAGAATTACAATTGTTTTGGCAGTGAATTTGAAGACGACGATCATGCAGTTTTAACAAAGTTTGATGTCCCCACATGGTTTCTATTTGGTTCCTACTACAATCGATGAAGTGATATTGAAGATAGTAAAATGTTTAAATGCTTTTCATGTATTTTATTTGTCTTTCAGAGTCTTGTTGTAAAGGCCTATACTTCTTCAAATTTTAATTCGCCCCCCCCCTTTTATATTGGAAATAAAAGTGGAAATGCACAATTCATTATGTATATAGTATACATTATTAAAAGATGTTAGCAAGGAGTGTAACTAAATATTTGGGCTTCCGGACTCAGCCACGTCGGGCTGAGATAGGCCCAAAATCTGGCCCTGAATTGCCCTAAGGTCTCACCCAGAAGTTCAGAACCAAAATCATTCATCCCGTCACTCTGTCAGAACGGGTTCGGCCGCTCCATCGCTGCCCGCGACCGCTAGCCGCCTTCTTCAGCCGGGACGAAGAGCGGCAGCCGCGGCGGACGTGCCCCTCGCCAAGCAAACTCAGATCCCAGGCAGCACCGCAGCGGCGCTGCAAGCACGGCGGAGCCAGGCAGCTAGCTGCGGCTCGGTCTTGTGCGGCCAGCGCACAGCGGCACGCGGCGCCAGAACGGGGTACAAGCCGCTGCCCTGGGCTTGCCCTCCTCCACCTCCAGCTTCAACGGTGAGATCTCCTTCCCAATCCTCTAATCCTCCTCCTTCCTGTGGCAGTTGACACTTAGGTGGGTGTAGCCTGCGTGGGGGCGGAAGAAATTTTCACCCGTGGGCGGGGTCGCAGGGACGTGGATGGGGTGATTTCATCCCAATCTGGTATGGGGATGAAATGCTGGGCAAGCTATGTTTGGCGACCTGGGGGCCGTAGCACTCGGAGGGGATGGGAGGAGTGACATTCTCTCCGATGGCGTTAGGTAGGGCTAGGGCGGCCCTACCTCGCACTTTTGGTTGTTCCGCCTCTGAGGCGATATAGACATAGAGGAAGAGAATGGTGGGAGGGTTGCGATCCATGGTGGTGGGCGAGATGCGGTGGAAATTTTAGTTTGTAATGCTTAGGGCGCTTTTGAGTCTATGGCAAAATCTGATCTAGCCCCTTGCTTTAACAAGGGTGGCTGCTTGGTAACCCTATAGAAAACTGTCATTTGGAGGCAAGCTATCATGCAGAGGCAAGGAAATGCCTGCCCAGCTTGGTGAGCTGAATTCACTCTTTCTTGATTTCTAGCTGCTAAGAACATGGTTTTCTCGTGCCATTTCACCTCTAAAACAAACAGGCAAGTTTTTAAGGTGGTAAGACATCCTGTGGCAATCTAGCGCCACGTAGGGAATAAGGTGTAACTAGGACTTTGTGACCTCCTGCAGTGACCTAGATACGCCTTAAAATTAAACTACATGCTACTCAAGCTCTTTCTCATACAAGCTACAAACAGCTAGATTGGCTTGGCATGATATATGGAAATCAATTTTAAAATGTGGCGTCAGAATGTGTGCCTGTGACACACTCTTGCTTTTTTTAGACAATGGAATAAAACTTGTTCTGACCTTCACCTCATTGAGGATAGAGCCCATGCTTACGTTATTATGACTGCATCACACGCACCACAAATACCACACCCACCACACATAACATGTAACAGAAATAAAGCAAAACCAACATAGTTTGGAGGGGCATATTATTAGACAGCAATTCTATTGCTAAATCTCCATCCATGATTGGCGAAAACTTGCGTGACCACCGTCTCCAAAGAGCGGCATGCCTCCATTAGCATGGTGGTTTCCTCCTCACGCGTCTGCAGCTGAGCCCAAAAGCGGAGCCAGGTAAAGTACCAGCATGGTGGTGCTCTTGCTTGCTTTTTAGTGGCTGTTAAGGCCAACTTGACCTCTCCTAGATGACTATCTTGCCAACGTAGTAACTGGACCATACACCATAATTACCAGCCATAGCATTCCGCCCAAGCTGTCTAGGTGGCCATTTATGCCTTCTTTTTAGGTAACTTCCTGTGTGGATGGATGCCCTTTTGGTTCTTTATAGCAATAACTGATAGACCAGCACTTAATTGTTCTTAAAACTCAGCCGGTGGGGGAAGGACCACTCCCACAGCATTTCTTTTTAAGAAGAGCTCAACTCGAGCCCAGCCGTGAAGGTCATGAAACTTGCCCCCCTAATACATGGGGATGCCAGCCCAAGCCAACCAGAGGAACCTGCGAGTGACCTCTTTTTAATCAGGTCTGAACGGAATCGAATTCAGCTCCAGGTGCTATTAAAGCAACACAACCACTATGTTGTGAGCTCATTTGCAGCAATTAATTGTTCTATCTCATGCACAGCACAAAACATGAAGTTCTTGCTTCAGATTAGTTAATTTCCAGTTCCAGACAGATATGCATAGCATTTAACTTACATGCTACTAGGACAGGGAAAAAATAGTCACCTAATGAATGGACATTTTCTTATATTCAAATCATGAATGATTTCGCAATAATATTTCCAATTACTGGTAATACTGATTCCCCATTTCTGGAAACTGGTTGGCTTAATTGAACTAGAACTACATCCTTGAACTTTAGTTGCCACATATGTTCCTCATATTGTCTGAACATCACGTAGGGCACTTGCATATTTGATAATGAAAAACTCAGAAAACTTTCATGAGTGGTATCTAGATAGCTGCATTGTAAAGGAAATATCTAGACAATTTGAGGCACCATATGGCGGGTAAAGTTCAAGGATGTTGGCTTATGAAGGGAAACATGTAGCCCTCCAAAGCAATTCATTGCTATTGTTTTGCCAAATTTACATGCATATGGCATTTTTGTTAGTGTTTATTGGAACACCTCAAGGATAGTAAATTATTACGATGCTACTGTTTCATGTGTAGCAGTGCAACATCCCCCCCCCCCCCCCCCCCCCCCCCCCCCCCCCCCACCACCACCAAAATTCCCCCTTCTCTAATTTCCCTTGTCATCCCTAATCGCTCCTTCCCTCCCCACTGTTTGGTACCTTCCCTCTTACTGCTCTGGTCTATGCTTCTTTTATCTATACTATATTTTACCCTACCACCTTTCTGCTGATTATTCAAATATTTAAATTATAGGTATGTTGCAGGCATATGCTTCATTAAAGTTACCCTATCTGAGATTATCTTTTCATACACATGAGATTAATACTTGTAAAAAAAAACTTTGTAAGCTGCATGCTGTTTTTTTCTTTTTGCACTGAATCAAGAATATTTTGTGGCAGGTCTGTTGTTACTTCTATGGTGATTGGCCACGACACAGATCAGAATCGAACGTCAAGAGGAATGGACATATAGAGTTCTGGCTACATAGAGGTTTTGGTTGCTTCTGAGCATTTGTTGTATGTTGTCAACAGATGACCCCAAAATGGAATGAATGCTCTTTAAATAATTACAGAGAACTATCATCACTTGTAAATGGAGAGTGCAAATCAGCTGTAATAGAAACAACCCCTTCATACACAAGCTATTTTGGTGTACCCACTGCTAACAGAATGTGTTCCCTATCTGCCCAAAAGAAGGATGGCAATGTTTATAAGAGGAGGAAGATGGATAAGGATTCAAATTCCCTTGCAGCATATGAAGAAGCTAAAGAATCCACGATTCAAAGTTGCACAACTTCCAAGGATCACTCCTCATTACTGAAACCTATTGTTCCCTCGGAAACAATGGTTTTAAGTTCTAAAGCAGACACAACAGATCTTATCCTAGACATTGAAGAGCCTACTGAAGTTCCATCGGAGCCAAGTTCTGATATGAATGATAAATGCTTGGTTTCAACAGAGAAAAAGGATGCTGCTGAATGTTCCTCATCAAATATCAGCCCTATAGAACCGATAACTGAGCTTACATCATTAAAGGACCTCTGCATTGCCATACTCAAGGAAAATGGAGTCATAACTGAATCACGAACTAGAATAACTGAAGAAGAATTCACTGATGCCAACCCACTATTGGCATGCAATACTTGTGGTGCCATGGAGCATCTACTAAAGATGCTAATGTGTGATTCATGTGAAGCAGCATTTCATTTGTCTTGTTGCATCCCTGGTATTAAGGAGCTACCAGCTAATGAGTGGTTTTGCAATACATGCTACTTAAAGAAACCTAAGCGTGTTTATGGTAAACAGAGGGAGGGCAAGGTCAAGCCTTCTGCGAATACAAACCAAAAGCCTCATGGCATGAGTCACATAGAGTACATGCTGAAAGATACTGAACAATATGTAAGTGGCGCTCGAATTGGTATAGGTTTTCAAGCAGACGTGCCAGAATGGTCTGGCCCAACTTCCAGGTGTGTTTACTTATGCAGTTACATTATTTCCATTGTTTCAAATAATTAGAACCAGTATATATATTTTTGTTATGATAAACTTTAATATCTGAAATGTCCAATTTCATGAAGATAAAGATTGTAACCATTTTTTCACTATAAAGTTATTTTATAAAGAAATATCATATTTATTTGGTACAATCCTAGAATTGAATACATAGCTAAATTAGATATAAAATATTCATATGTTTTTATCGTTGTATTTATCTATTCTTTATGATAACTTCCCGCTCTATTGGGAGGAATAGAATGATATCACTTTCCTTTTTAGATGATATGAGGTTTTAATCCTTAATTTATCCGCTACCCTTTTTCATTGCAAACTATATGCGTATCATACTAGTAGCCAGTAGTATTAGATGCTTTAACACAACTGATCAGTCAAATAGTTTCAAAAGTAAGTTCATATGACCTGAAAGATGGGAGGGAATTTATTATGTTAAATAAGCTTAATAATTAGTCAATGTTAGGTGAGTTGGTCTCCAGCAACCACCTACTGTTGCACGTACAGTCATGAACGTTTATTGGATTGACTGTTTTCAGATGGTGCTGGTGTTGCCAAACTTATGGTATACCTTAATTTTGAACAAGCATCACTATGTAGGAGACATTAGCGAGCTATCATGTGACTGTCAGACTTTCAATGTTTGATTCTACACCAGTAGCTTATCCATTGTATAAACTTCACATGTACAGTTTATGCATGCTGCTCTAGTCAGATTTTCAAAAAAAAAATTCTTATTCTTTGGTATTTTTGGATCCCGTCAAATAAACTGTACTAATGTTTCATTGATGTATGTGTTATTTTCATTGACAAACTGTCACTGTTCCCTGGTTAATAATTCTTACATTTGCAATTTTTATATGTTGCAGTACTGATGACTATTTTGACGAGCCCTATGAATTTGATCCTGTTGAACTATATCAATTGAATGTAAGAATGGTGCCATTTATGTATTTATATTTCCACAGAAAGTTTATTAAGCTAAGCTCCTTGTTTGTGTAGTGGCAGAAAATGAGTAATGAAAATAGAGCTTCAATTGGTAACTGGATACAGTGCCAAGAGAGAGGGAAATTTGGTGACTCTGATAAGATCTGTGGCAAATGGAGAAGGTAAATGGATTTCCTGTTATTAAGTTTCCAAATACATATTCCTGGTCATCAAAAGATAAAAGTTTAAACAGGATTTCTGTTACTAAAGCAAGGTTCCCCTATTTACTTTGAGGCAAATCATTCCAGGGTAAAAACAAAGAAAAATATTCTGTCTTCTGGGTGCCTTCCTACCTCTCCCAAAAATAACTCACAAGTTTGTAGCTTTGTGCGTTGCAGAATTATGCTGCCTTCATGTTCCATGGAACAATTTCATGCTTGTAGGATATATGTGCCACTATGCTCCATGTGCTGCCAGGCTCTGTCGCCCCACCTGGATTTGCATGGTGCTGGCTCTAAGGGTCCGTTTGGTACAGCTTATGCTCATTACTAGTGTTTTTATGTAGCTATAGTGCCATATGCTGAGAAAAGCTACAAAAAACCTTGCTTATCACGGATTATGCCTTCATGGAGTAGTGCCATAAGCTGAGAAAAGCTACAGTGCCAAAAGGTACATAAGCTGGTGAAGCATAAGCAGCAATAAGCTGTACCAAAAGGAACCTAAGATTTTCACCGACACTGCAGGGATCCATGTGCCACCAGTGCTCCATAATCCCTGTTCGCTGTTCCGCTCTGTATCCTCAGGAATTCCTGCACATACTTGTTCATGGCCATTATCCTGTCCTTCTAATTGTTGACCGACCTCTGTCAGCACTCCTCGATCTCCCCACTGGCGCGCCGCTGAGTTGCTCCCGAACCTGTGCTGGCACGCCCTACTTCAGTTTGCCAACCCACATTGCGGTTCTCACATTTTTGCTTCTCTTCTTCCCGATTGGTTAGTAGTAGTTCTAATGCTCGTGCATGGCTGCTCAGCTATAGGTTGTGAATTGAAGCAACACCATGCAGATTGCTCTGCTGCACAGCACTATGGCAATGCATCAATTGACTTTTTCTTTGGAAATATAATCACTTACTATGTTCCAAAATTGTTGTCCCCATTGGCATTTTTAGTTACATTTGACCATTCATCTTATTCAAAATATCATTTCAATATAAGTTATGTTTCAATTTTCTCTAGTGATGAAACAAATCATAAAAAATATATAACAATTTATTAAAAAAATTATAAGACGAATGGTCAAACGTAACTAAAAAAGTCCATAGTGACAACAATTTTTGAACAGAGGGAGTAGGTTAAATGCATCAGTTAATTATGGGCTGAAATGGTCATTTGGTCCTTGTTCTCTCTTAGCAGCATGTTTGCATGTGCCTAAGCCAAAATACCCTAGCATTAAGTATTCATGTGAGAGGATGTATTCATCCTAGTTTTAAAAACATGCCAACTCTAATCTGAGCAGATACACATTTCAAATTCCTACTTGAATCTATTTCTTTTTATCAAAGTCATTTCTGGTGGTTAGTTTTTCCCTCTCTTGCGTAAGTTCTCGAGTACTGTTGGAAGCATAAAAACTTCTCTTTTCCATCATACTACAAGGTGTTTTGTAGTGTTCCCATGTTGGACATGGCAGAAGCTGGTCAAAACATGGTTAGTTTAGTCTATTTGTAGCTAGTTGTGGAATCAAAATTAACATATTTACACCTTTTGTTTGAAGAGATGCTGATAAATCGCTAGCGAACTCCTAAAAATGTATCTGTTACCTAATCCATAGTGCACTCCATTTAGTGCATCTAGCAGTTCGACTGCTTTTTTTTAATCATATTGGTTGTGGAGCTATGCTATTTTGGTGAAAAATATATTATACTCTTGCTTTCTTTAATTATGTGTAAAGCATACTCTTTTTCTGCATTTTCTCCTTTTTGTAACATCTAGCAGCGGAGGATTATTTTTCTCATTTTGCTTTGTGCGTATCTTATGTTTATTGAAGGTATGATATTTTGTCTCATGGATTTCCTGCAGGGCACCTTTATCTGCTGTTCAGTCAGATGACTGGGATTGTTCTTGTTGTCTTCTTTGGGATCCAGCCCGTGCTGATTGTGCTGTTCCACAGGTAACACATTACTTATCTTGTTATTACAGTATAATTGCTAAAAGTAATGTAAAACATCTTGCTTTTGCTTGTGTTAACCATGTAATCAATTATCTTATGGAACTATACCTCCTTGCTGCCTTTCTGCATATTGCTATATTGGCATGCCACAATTCTTTTATGACATTTTTAAAATTTATTTATTTTTTTCGAGTAAATACACCATAAAGCTAAAAGGGAAGGTTACTGTGTGCCCCCTTCTCCCGCTGCCATGTGTCTCACCATATTGGCAAACATACTTTCTTCCTCGTTGGCCATCACAGCTCCTGCCCCAACATGCCACCTAACTTGTCTTTGGCCCGTCCCCGACACTGTTGCTGCCTGCCGCACCAGCCCCTCCCCCACCCACCACCATCTCCGGAGCCGGCGGCGATATGCCTCCTACTGCTGCTGCTGCCCACCATACTACCACTTGCTGCTACATTCTTCCTCATGACTCCCCCACCTCCTATCCTGCCCATCGTCAGCCTGTCTCGTTTGGCTCTGCCACCACCTCGCCGAACTGCTGCTGCAACCCCTCAAACCCCCTTCTACCAGAGGCGGCCAGCAGTGCCCTCGCCACAGCGCCGCCCCACCCACATGCAACCACCACTCCATGCCCCACACCTGTCTCTTTCTTATCGAAGTGAGTCAGCTGAGCTACGCTTGCACGTGACCTGTCATCTGATATTGGGCCTACACATAGTGGGATGAAAAAGAGAAGAATCTATGCCACTTTATATTGATTTGGTCAGGATGCAACAACTTTAATTTAGTAAAGTGTCACAATATATGTTCTGTGCTACGTGCACTGGACTGCTCTTTTAAGTGTCGCAATATATGTCCTACTGAATCTTAGTTTCAAACCAAGACAGCTTTTCCCATCAATTCAACACTTCTTAAGGAGACCCATAAGCTGGGCAAAAGACTTCAATATTTATATTAAATGGTTGTCATTACTCACTATCTTGAAAGGCCTCTTTTTAATTTCTAGCTTGTATAATATTGTCATAATTTTTATATCACAAGCTAATTATCAACACATGTCCATCTGTTCAGAAAAATTGCACTTGTTACTTCATTTTGTGAAATTGCATTATTCCTTCGAAAAAGGATGCTCTGGCAGCTACCACCATTCCTAAACGTGTGTCTCGATAATTAGGACAATATAAGGAGTTCTAGAAGCTGCAGCCTGAAGTTTAGGGTGGGCTGGTAACTGATTATAGGGTAACAGATTACAACAGAGTTGAACAAAAAAGAAACACATTTAACGGTATTCCTTACCATCACTAATGGGATTGCATTACAGAATGGTGAACCAAACACCATTTAAGAGCTGGTTGTTCCCACATAATAAGTATATGGCCATGGATCAAGAATCTCATTTGAACTATGGAGATTGGAGATGGCTGTATATATCTTTTAATTTTGGACTTTTAGTATTTATGCATAACGATCTATACATTTTCTTTCATTGGAACAACCTTATATTTTATATTTTTGGCTGAAGTATATACCTGCAGTTTACATTTTATATACTGTCAAAAAAAATTTGATTGTAATCAAGTGAACTGCCTCGTATAATCCCACTTGTGCCAAGAGGTCCTGGGTTTGACGCAGCCTCTCTGCAATTTATTGCAGGGGTAAGGCTTGCCTCATATAATCCTTCCTCAGACCCCACCTAGCGTGGGAGCTTACAGCACTGGGTCTGTCCTTGTAATCAAGTGAAGTGCAGAATGAAGATCACTGTCTGTAGTGATATTCAAAACTTCAACTGATACATTGAGATTTTCCTATAATGTAGCACTAGTTTCAATGTACCGTAAAATGTCACAGCTAAATTAATAGTTGGTCTTATATTCCCTGTAATTTTTGAAAAGGTTAGCACAGGAGGTCCTGTTGGTACTGACCCTTTATTGATATACAAAACCTCTAGTTGGTCTATTTTAGGCTTACAGTGATGTAGGCCAGATACAATGGACATTTCAAGTGATGCATTTTTTGCTTCCTGATTTTTTTTTTATTGGTCTAGGAACTGAAATTTTTCTTGTGTATTGGCTCTTGTGGGTTTCATCTCTTGCCTACTCCAACTTTCTTGGGACTAAAAGGTGTTGTTGTTGTGTAGGAACTGAAGACCAGTGAAGTTCTAAAGCAGCTGAAGTTTGTTAACATGGTAAGTTCTGTTAGATGTATACATATTCTTGTAGTTTCCCCATTGTATAAGGGGTTTTGTGCATATTTACCCCATAACAAGTTCTCATCCTACAAAGTAGTATATTGGTTCTATAATAAAAATTCAGTGTGATACTGTGATCTCTAGACCAATGAAAATTGGTTAAAGGCAAGTGCAATGAATGTCTTATATTTGTAGAAGGAAATCTGAGGGTACACACCAATTATAAATTTGACAGTCTGAATATTAGTAAATCTTTGGATCTCTTGAATGTATCCTCTCGACAGGTCTGATCAGCGAACCGAGTAATTGTGGGCTAGGTTGGGTTAGATTTTACCAGTCAATCTGGTACATGCGTGCATAAAATGTTGTGAAAGTTAACGTAACTGCATGGAGCTTTTGCAGTCAGCTTAGTGGTAGATTAGACTTTCAGATAACTCTACATTACGTCTATACTTTACTGACCTCCCGTGGTTTTCATATCAAAGTTTGGTTGTGGACATGACCTCTAAAGAATTTCATATCAAAGTTTGGTTGTGGACATGACCTCTAAAGAAAGATACCACATGTGGATGTTATTATGACCAACCTTTTGATTTAAAATGTTTTGCTTGGAACCTAAGTTATGTACTCTTAAGATCTTATTGTTTGACTTGAAACTGACACCTCCTTTTTCAGGTAAAGCCCCAACTGGTTGGCCAAAGCAAAAGGCCTATGTAAATTCCAGGATCATAGTGGTGATTCCTGATGTCATCTGACACCATGGAATGAGTTGCTGTCTCCGTGAATTGGTTGATGTATGCTGTGTTGTCATGTAATGAGCCATCTGTAGTCAATAGAATGTATGAGGATTGTGTTGTTGTAGCCTCTTCGACTGATTGACTCAGCACCGTCGTCCCCCTTTGTATTGTCCTCGTAGGTTTGTGATCCGAAAGAGTTGTACAACTTAGGTTTGCCCTGCGCAGTTATGGGGAGCAGTGTACCACTGCTGATGTAGTCGCTGCCAAACAATCCTGTGATCGTGCGCCCAGTTTTGATCTCTTGTAACTTTTGGATGAGAGGAGAAAATCGGCTAGAAATATATGCTATTATATGCGTGTTATTTCGTTGACATTATTGGATGTGATTAGAATAGATCAACTGGGGTTCCATGGGGTGATGCCTGCTGTTGTGTTTGTACAATTTGTATATACAATTTTTTTAAATCTCTGTAGATGCATGTTTTGGTGGAGTACTATGTGTTTCTAGAGGGCAGACATCTTGAATAGGCAATCACCCAGTTGTACTAAATGATGTCAGCAGTCAAACTTAATTTTTTAAAGTGGCGAATCATCACTCTAGGCCTTTTTCTTTTGCTTTGCACTAATGACTGATGATACTTTTACATGTTATTCACCAAGCGATACTGTGATCGTATATAGCCCGGCTGCTCCTATAGTCGTGCGCTTTGTTGTGAAAAGAGAGTCCTTTACATGTATGCTATTAAAAACGATGGCCTTTACTTGTGAGTTATTAAAAAGTTCCTTTGCACCTCTGTGCCATCGATGTAAACTTTTTTGATCCATATGTCATTCCGTCAGTATTCCATTCAATTTTCACCGTTAGCATCTCCTGACAAGTGAGACCCACCTTGAAAATGATCATTTTACCCTTGCCAGCATGTGAGACCCATATGTAAGTATTTTTTTTTTATTTTCTCCGTCTTCTCTCTTTCTTCCACGCTGTCTTCCTCCTCTGGACAGCGAGTGGGACGGGGCTTGCCAACGGCGTCGACCGCACGGGAACCCCTGCGTTTTCGGGGACCGCGCAGTAGTAACCTTAGGCGCTGCCGCCGGTCGCCCAGGCCACGGGCCAGCGCCCAGCAGCCGTGGGCCATCCCGCCGTCCCTTTAGCGCGGTGGCCAACCTCACTGTGGTCAGCGCGGCCGGGACGGCGCTGTCGGGGCCTATCCCGGAGGAGCTCGATGTGGGCCAGCTGATCCGTTGTCGCGGACACGGAACCCGCTGTTGCGTGCAGGGCAGAGGTAGGGCGGCCGTGTATGGAGGTGAGCAGGGCACGCCTGAAGGTGGGGCCAGGGCGGGGGCGCGCACAGGGCTGAGCGCGGATGGAGGCGAGGTCATGAGAAGCGGCGTGGTCCACCAAGGTATACCAGCCATCTTGAGAGGACGAGGCCACGCTAGGAAGGAAGACTAACTTTGGTCTCCATTGACGTTCCCCGAGTTGACTCAAATCAGAATTTTGTGTCGTGAAGAAGCATTGGCTTTTAGCAGTACACAGCATATTCTCCATTCATCAAGGACTTTTACTGAAGACAAACAAATAAATTCATTGCGGATGAGCGTCACCAGATTAGGATGCATCCCCACAATATATAACTCTAGCATCACCGCCGGTAGAATCAACCGTCGTTGCTTCAGGGTTAGAGAAGGCCCACTCAAAACAGTGTCGTGCAGCAGGTCCGGCGCCAGGAACGAACCCAGCTCCCCCGCCACGAGTCCCCCGACATGTCCTTGCTGGCCACCGAGAACGTCCCCGACGCTGCGCTGCGACTCTACCCACAGCCACGCCGTCGTTGGCCCGAACGCACACCACCGACATCGTGAGGCCGAGAGAGCAGGAACACGCGCCGGTCCTCCTTGCCCACCAGCGCGTGCAGGCATCATCGCGAGCTCGCACGGCTTCCCGTAGGAGATTTCGGTGACGGGCCAGGCGTGTGTCGAGCGCAAGTGGTCGAGTAGCAGATTCGTCGACGAGGTGTAGGTGTCGCATCCGAGGATGGGGCAGTAGCAGGGCACGTAGTGGCACGCGCGCTCGTGGTCCGCGGCCTGGAAGTAGACGGGGAGACTCGGGCAGGGCAGCTTGGCGTCGCTGATGATGGCGTCCACCTCCGGGCAAGCAGGGTAGGCGGCCCGACGTGCGGCACTGTGGCAGAAGCACAAGACGAAATTAAATAAGAAGAGAAATTCAATCGAGAGTTTCACATCCCTGCAATCTCCGATCCCATCTAAACGATGGAAAGAAATCTCTGCAAAAAGGATGAGGAATTAACCTTGAACATGCATGGGAGGCTTGATTGGGTGGAGACACGCGAGGCACTGAAACCAATGAGAGTGCCCGATGTATATCAACGTAGACTTCCGGTTAGTTATCAAGGTCAGTGTAAACCAAACCATGTGCCGACTCAATATGGCTAGTGGCTACATGCTTGCATTGAAGGTTGGTTACTCTCTACACCGGAGGCGGGAGACCGGTTAAAGAACGAGCATACATTTCGCTCAAAAAGAAGAACGAACATACAAGATACAAGCATCGGCGCCGGGCTGAGAGGACCTGGCTGGACACTGGATGGCCGCGGCCGTAAGGGCCTGTTCCCGTTTGGTGGGCTGACCTCAGGGCCCAAATGCCGTTCTGTGTTTTGGGTCCAAGCGGGCGGAAGTGAGCTCTGAAAGCCCGTCGCTCGTCTGCCGCCCACGGGGGTTCACTGCTCTGCCCCTCTAGCACACGGTAGCACGCAACTGCCGGTTTGCAACTTGCAAGCAACGGAGTATATATAGTTTGAGCTTACAGAATAGATGGGATGCTTCAAAGTCGAACAAGGCACACGCCTCCATGTCGAAACGCCTCCGAAGTAAAAAGAAAACAACAACAACTGAAAATACAGACTAGAACACCGAGACAACGACGACGTTAGCTAGACTTGTGTGGTAGAAACACCGCAGAAACATCGACCACAGTCCGTCGATCAGAATCAGATCAGGCATAATTTGTATTCTGGGCAGCATCCTGAGTAGTGGAGGAATCACCCATCGAAGAAGGCAGATATACATCGTCTCCAGTAGTCGTATTAGCCGGATCTGCGTTGTTGGTGTTGTCGTGGGACGAGAGGGATTGCTCCGCCACACGCATGAGCAGCTTAGCTCCTGCTGTAAACAGGCCTCCTGTGCTCATACCTGTTTGTCCTTCAGCTTCTCCGCTGCCCTGCGAAGGAACAACCGGAAGAGGGACCGGAACCGCCTGCACGCCGTATGCCTGAGGCTGATGATGATGAGCAGGGTGCTGTGGTGAGTAGCTCGGCGGCTGCGCGTATACAGGTTGAGGCGGCGAGAACGACTGCACGGCGGGCGCCGGTGCCGGCAACGGCCCCATGGTCGCCGGGTGCCCTTGAGGAAGAGGAGGTGATGGGAAATGCTCGTTCGGCGCGTGGGATCCGTATACTTGAGGTTGAGGATGGAACTGAATATGTGGGGTCATCTGTGGTGGCGCGTGCACGTACCCTTGTGCGTGAGAAACAGTAGTTGGAACGACCTGAGGTTTCGAAGGGAACTGGGCCAACGCGATGACCTCGGCGGCGGCCGGTGGCTGCTGCTCACTTATCGGCTTGGCCGCTGCAGGCGAAGGGTACTGGTGCGGCTGACCGATGGCGATCCCGTTTGGTGCGCCCGCGGCGGCGGCTGCCGGCTGGCTCCGAAGCAAGATGAAGGAGGTGATGCCGAGCGCCGTGGCGACGAGGGCGAGCACGCCGCCGGCGGCGAGGATGCCGTCCTTGAGGTACGGACAGAAGGGCACGGGGCCGATCCGCACCACGTTGGCGTTCCACGACGCGCCCTCGCCGAGAAGCACGACCGCGACCACCGCAGCTATCCTGTGTGCACACGGAAGCATGTATCAGTTCCTCATCTGCTCACGCTTAAGCTAATAACGTGATCTAGAGCACGCATATGCATGTGTGCACTCACCACGAGATGACGGCGCAGATGATGCCGACGATCCGCTTGGTCTCGGAAGGGATGGCGCGGGACTTGCAGCAGCCGCAGCACCCGCCGACCGCCGAGATGGTGACCTGGGCCAGCACCAGGAAGATGGCCGCGCAGATCGCCAGCCCCAGCGCCGGGTTCGACGGGTAGATGCACTCGTCGTCAAGCACCAGTATGGTATACGGCTGCATGCAGATCGAGTGATATTTTGAGTTCATGAGTTGGTAAAGCATTCGTCAAAAACACAAAATCACAGTACGTTAAGCATGCACAACACCACGAAGGTTGTGCTTACCGTGAGCTTTGTCCCCTCTGCCGAGAACCCGAAGATGGCACTCAACAACCCTAGAGACCCGACCACAGAGCACACAATGATCCCCGTCTTATCCATTTTAATACCCATATTCCTCTTCTCCCTCCTTTGGCCCTTCCTCTCGATCTACTTCTCGCAGAAGAGTGAGATGTCTTGGGCGTTCTGTGTCCTAATTCGATCGCCGTGTGTTTATATAGAGAGAATGTGTGGCGCATTTTTGTCAACTCGGCACAGCGCGGCACAAGCTCTGGTGGGAAAGAGTACTAATTGTACAGCCAATCATGTTCCTGTCATGTTCGGTGCAATTCCTCCATGATTGACTCTCCACAAGTCAGTCGTCGGGACAGACAGCTGCGGCTTGTTTGTTTACGGCGTTAGCTATACGACGAGCGGCGAAAGACTCCGAAAGTAAACGGTTGCCGATTATCGTCTGCTAAGGAAGACTCCGAAAGCAACTCGTTATTTGCATGCATATGCAAAGCGTAAGATAGGAAAAAAGCAGGCGATTCACTCATGCATAACTATAATCTTAGCTTGGCAAAATGTGGATTTGAATCAACAGGGCGTAGAGCTGAACGTACACGGCGATGCTAAAGCAATCACAAGTCGTGCGCACTACCTTCCCCATCACGTCATGCACAGTGGGTCAGTGGCGAAGCTCGAGTAAAGATGTGCGTGTGTGGATGGGTGGTGGGCGAGTGGGATCAAGATCACCGGCAGTCGGCTCCTCAGTAGTTGATTGAGCAGTCGGCTCCTCTGTCGTTCGATCCGACTCACCTTCATCTGAGTGGGATTGGACGGCGGACGAACCAACTGCTCGGTCGATTGATGAAAGTTAGACTGTCGACAATCCCAATTGGAGCCAGCTCCTCTACCTTAAGGGCTAAAGTCACAAGGGTGCAGTTAGTCATAAATCTACAGTCCAACTTATCCTACGGTTGAGTGTCTCATCTTGGCCCGTAGCTTTATTGAAATAAATATTAGTGACTTATAATTGGGTCTAAAAAATTGCTCTGTTCGCTCCGTAGTTTTTCTAAGTGAGTATCACACACTAAGATTGTCTAAATATTTGTGACTTATAACTAGGTCTAAATATTTCCAGCTTGCTTGCATGGTAAAACAACAGGACGAGTTTTGGCCTGTCTCTCAAGGCCTATTTTGTATAAGTATATGTGAAACTCTTGATGAATACAATTTTTTTTCTAGGTATGTTTTCTTTCATAGGCATTACCTCTATTACGTGTGTTTGTAAAATTTAGAAAAAATTATGTCTAGAAAGAAGAGAAAAATAATACACATGAGAAATCATGGGTAAGCAATAATGAAGGAGATTTTATTTTTTTTCCTTACAATAGTTCTATTAGTTTTTGATGGCCATGTCATTATTAGCCGGAAGCAGCCCAGTACAGAGAGTGGACTAAATAACGACCGTTGGATTGGCCGGACGGTTGATTCAGACTAACAGCACCTCCGTGACTTTAGCCCTCAAGGTAGAGGAGCCGCGTCCATCCCAATCGGAGTGGGTAGGGTTGGGAGGTGTAGCTAAATTACTGTTGAGGGTAAGGTAAACTCGAGAGTCTCGAGGTGGCGAGTTGCATGCAGCACCTTGAGTTGACATTGAAACTAACTGATGGCGGAAGGTAAACCAGCAGCAAACCAAGCGGACAGCTCTTCTCTCAGCTGGCAACATTAATTTGCACGACTGCGAGATGCGCATCTGAGGTGGTGCCGCCGCAAAAACGCTCCTTGATTGTAGGACGAACGGCAGAGAGAATTTGTTTGATCAAGTATTTAACTGCATAAAGTAATGTAATTTGCAGCACGTATGCTCTGTGCATGACTTGAC
Source organism: Eleusine coracana subsp. coracana (assembly GCA_032690845.1). Classification (NCBI taxonomy): domain Eukaryota; kingdom Viridiplantae; phylum Streptophyta; class Magnoliopsida; order Poales; family Poaceae; genus Eleusine; species Eleusine coracana. The sequence goes on from CM064426.1 coordinate 6,697,076, forward strand.
TTGGTCGTCTCTGCCGCGAGGAACGGACGAGAGTGGGGTGTAACCGTGTTAAGAGATATGTAGTCCGATATTATTCCGTCTGTCAAGGCCAGTGTCAACCAACAAATGCATGTGCCAGTTGCGGCGGGCAGACGTTACGACGAGGGGAGTATGAACCGGGGGCGGCGCCAGCAGCAGAGCCGCGGGAGACCGGAGAAAGAAGCATCGTGAATTCGTGATTGCTGAGCGCGGGGCCGAAATGCTGCTCCAGTGGGCGGAAATGAACATCTCGTCCATTTCAGGGACGTGAACGGTGAATAATATCGGACTACATATCTGTTCTTGAAGCCGCGCCACTAACTCAGAGCGTGCAACCACCGGTCCACCATACCACATGCCGCCCAGCCGTTGCTCATCTCTGGCGACTCGTATGTTTGTGTGTATGCTATCGCTACCTAAAGCGGCACCGATCGACCAAGCAGTTCTCTACAGCCAAGCAAGCAGCTTGTCTTTCTCAACGGTTTTGTCTCCAAACATGCGTGTCGATGACGAATATGGTTCGGTGCAACCAAATTGAAGGAACGGACGCCAACAAGTGAAACACATGACTGACCAGCCGGTGCTTCAATTACGCATTAGGCTGTAGGCTGCGTAGCACACTTGGACCACGGTCCACGTCGCGGGGTTGTATCTATCGACTCGCTGTCCTCTGCGTCACATGGTCACACATCTGAGCAAGCGGACCAAACGTCGTTGCCTTCACACGACACGACAGCGCTGCTCGCATGTGTTGTTCATAGGCCCGACGAGGACGCGCTTCATTCTTCTCTAATCATGCTGACTGATAGGTGAGATGAAATGACGTTATTGCTACAACCCATTGAAACCCAATCCTCGGTATAAGTGATTTCCATCCTTTTTTTTTCGCTCAAAGTGTATCAATGGACGTGCACGTCGTGTTGTCTTTTCTGTTTTTCTTTTAATTGACAACGTACAACGTGAACACAACGAGTGAAAGTGAAACGACTCCTCATGCACTTGAGGGCGAAAGAGAGGGAGGGGAGGAAGAAACGAAGAAACAGGGGATCTGTATAGGATGTCCTGGCTACCAAGGACGGAACATGTCGCGCCGGAGAGGGGCAACTCGTTGGTACGCAATGATGCCACGCAGCATACGGAGTCGTCACATGCCGTTGTTGCGTTGCATCGCACCCGCGTCGGTTCCTGATCTGATGGTGGTGGTGGTGATGATGATGAAGCCCCCCTACCCCCTGGCGGCATCCAAAGGAGAACGACTCTGAACGAGCCAGCGATCTGTCGGTCTCGTCTACGTTCCGCCGGCCTGTGCACGGACAGACAGATCTTCCGGTGTTTTTACGCCGGTTTCGTTGTTGATCGCGCGCGACGAGTTCGTCCGGCCGAACTCCCAACTGCTCTGCTGCGGCTTGATGTTTTCCTTTTCGTTGTCCTTGCTTTTCAGTGATTGATCAAAGCAATGCTTCGATGATCCTAGACCCCTGCCTGCCTCCTGGTACTTGACAGTGCCCCCCCGCTGATGCACTCCACATGCCGCGCTGCAAAACTCTGCCATCTGAATTGTGAGCCCACCAAGTCCATCACTATCTGCGTGTCTCGGCCGATCGAGTCGAGACTGGATGCGGCTGCCTGTGCAATCTGTTTCGGTCCCCGTCCCCAACGCAACGACCTACGGCAACGGCTCGTCTCGGCGATCGACTGTTACTCGGTGACGAGTATCAGGATTCAGGAGTAGTGAACGGCAGTGCCTATTGGATAGCATGACAGGTTAACCTGGTAATTGGATTTGCTTGCATTGCACGTTACTGAATGATCTCCCCAGCCTCTCCACCGAAGACGTCAAACTCTTTCTTTAGTCGGCGGGTCGCTCTCGTGTCAGTTTCGATCGAAAGCTCCGTCGCACGACCAGCCAAAGACTCGGCGCAAACTTGTCCTTGCGGCATCCGGCGCGGACTCGGCACGGCAAAGGCCGTGTTGCCGTGGCCGTGTGAAGTGCTGATACGTAAAATTGTACCGTCGAAAATGACTTCCCACAATGGCTTTGCGGGAACAGTCAAACAGAGCTGCAGGCTTCGTTCATCTCGGCTCGGCTTGGACAACGACGCACCTGTCTGACTACTATGAGATGAGAAACGCTGAGTTTAGTGTGTTTAAAATAAGAGCAAATTTCAAGAAACACCAGGTTCTTGTGAACTTGTGACACAAAACCACATATTCTAGAATTCTTTGAACAAAACCACATGTTTGTGTGTATATCATATGGACCATTTTGTTTCTTTATAAAACCACATATTTTAGATATTTACAAATCAGGCTTGCACCTTTTTTGTGTGTGTAACTTCTGTGGAGCTTTACCCCCCACCAATCCACCATGGTGGCGAGGGGAAATTGTGGTCAGGCAAAATGGAAACTTGGCGTAAGACACATATAGCCTCTACGTATACGGACATAACAAATGGGCTATTCGTTTTCATGGATTAAAGAGCTAAAATTTTAATCCAAATTTTAGCTTTAGGAAAATAAACGAGAGAGCTAAAAGTAAAGCTAAACTTTAACTCTAGAGAAGAAAAAAAGTTAAAATAAGGGCAAAATTTTAGCTTTCCAAGAGATACTAAAATTTAGCTCAAATTTTAGAAGCTAAACTTTAGCTCTTATGTAAACAAACACCTCAAAATTAGACAAATACATATACCCAATAGTGTATTAAATTAAACAAGAAGTCTAAATCAGTTGATTTGAAAGACAGAAAAAAACATTATACTGTTTTAGAATTCTTTTGAAAGCTAAAACTCAAACAACATTTTAACGTTCCACATGGACAATCTCAAAAATACTATGGATCCCCCCCCCCCCCCCTCTTCCCAAAAAAAAGGAAAAAAGTTTGGTATTTGCTATATAAATTTTATGTTTTTGTGTTTAATGTATAGCTAATTTGGAAGTTTGAAAGCCCAAATCAGAAACAAATGAAAGATGTGGGATACATTCAGATTTAAATTTTCATCACAATAATTCTTAATCGGAAATTCAATCAAGATATATAAATTTAATGTCTATTTTAGATGTTTCTAAGCCTAATTCAGAAACAAAATAATGAAAGATGAGCAGAATCAACTAGGGCATTTAGAGTGCACAAACACTCATATCCATCCACAAATCTCTAATAGACTCTTAATCTAACTTTCAAAACAAAAAATATCATATTTGGAGTATGTGAATGGGGCTCCAACATCTCCCAATATCGCTCCTAGTGCCAAGACTTTTATAACAGACTCACAATATCAACCCCTCTTGCCAAAAAAAAAAAAATGAAATCTCCCCCTTCTCCTCAATAGCTAGGTCTATAGACATAATAAGAGAGAAATGTCTCAAGTCTTTGCTCTGCCTCTAGGTCTAGGGTGTGTTCGTTTATTGGGTCTAAATTTTAGTGGGATCACATTAATCATTAAAATGCTATATATGATTATTATATATATATTAAATATAAAACTAATTATAGAGTTGAATACGTATCAGTGTGACAAATTCATTAAGCTTAATTAAGTCATCATTAATAGATGCTTACTGTAGTATCACATTATCTAATCATGATCTGATTAGTCTTAATAGATTTGTCTCGTAATTCAGAGGGAGGGTTATGGACTGGGTTTTATTAGTAATCTATATTTAATACTCCTAATTAGTATCATAATATTCGATGAGACAGATCTAAAAATCAGAGGGGTGGGTCATGGCTTGATTGCTGACGTGCCAAAGAGCTCGTATCCATCCACACCTATGAGCTAGACACTCTGATGCAGCGAGCTCAATCACCCTCATGCCCTATGAGCTTGGCTCCCCTCACACAAGTAAGCACGCCCGTCCGCCCTAGCGCAACTCATCCACCTCAGTGCCCACGAGGTAGCCCCCCCCCTCTAAGCTTTACTACCGCCATGAATACATACCCCTCTATACCTTCGAGTCGTCGCCTCTGTACATGCATTAGCGTGGTGCAACCCTTTGTTTAGGCTACCACATTATAATTAATTGTGAGTGCGGACCTACGGGTAGGCATTGACTCAACATCATCTAACACGCAATGGTGAGGATTCTCATGAAGGCGCCCGAGGCAGGTACGAGTTTGGATTGGTTCACGACGACAAACGAGAGGTGGTAAGTTAGTAGCCCGTAGGAGACATGTATGTGGTCACTCATGGTTGACAAGAACGGTGATCGAAGACCGTGGTGGCGATTGCCGCACCTAGTGATTAGGTATTTCATGTGGATGAAAATGGATGGGGAGGGAATGGAAAAATCTCTTCCTAAAATAAAACTCTAAAAAGGATAGTATTGAGAACCTCGCAACACCACCTTATTTGGATTTAAATATATTGCGAAACTCGCTCCTAGCTTTCTCTCACGATTCCTAGCCTTATGCACAGTTGCTCCTAGCTCTTTATAATAGTGAAAGCTTTTTTTAGATTACACAATATAACTCAGATACTCATAATGCACATACACTTACCGCTATGAACATACGCACTCAAAACTTATCCTTGTGAGCATCTTCGAAAACAGATTCGGCAAATCTTCTAGATTGGCAAAGCCATCACTAACGTCTCGTTGTTGGCGTCGTCTACCACTAAAAACACAATATTATTATATACTAGGAAAATCGCTTTCACGTAAAGACGAACCCAACACCTGAAATATTACTGAAACTCTTGTAACTATTAGGCTACGTGCCCTTTCACTATGACGATAGAAGCTGGAGCGATAGAAAGATGAAGAGAAGAGTAGTGATGCTCAGAGCAAAATCAAGACACAGCACACCTTACCATACTTAACACTCCACTATATTAAATTAGATACGTCCTTATGGCACAAAGCCGTACTAAACAACTCAAACTAACAATGTTCCTTACTTCCTTCAAATCAAAATTATAATGCTGCAGCAATCACACTCAAACTTCACAAACAATAGCGCTAAAGACTAATAAAGACCTAATCTGACACTGATAAAGATCAAACAAAGCGCGCCGAATCCGTTACTGCCTTGACACAACAAGCGATTCCTTCTCGGATACGCCATGGGGGCACTGACCGCGGGCCCGTCTGTCACCCACCGCCGTGTCTATATATACACACCCTCCAGCGAGGCGCCACACCGGAAAGCGACACACGCACGGCCGAGACCACACCACACCGCACCGCGCCTCCTCCGCCCCGCCACCTGACCTGACCTGCGCCCGCCGATTCGCCGAACTCGTCTTCCTCCCCTGCCTGCCTTGATCCTCTCCTCCTTTGTTTATCCGGAGGCAGCGAGCGCGCCGGTCGGGATGGACAAGTACGAGGAGGTGCGGGACATCGGGTCGGGCAACTTCGGGGTGGCGCGGCTGATGCGCAACCGCGAGACACGCGGGCTCGTCGCCGTCAAGCTCATCGAGCGCGGCCAAAGGGTCGGAGCCTTAATTTCTTATCTCTCTGTTACCTTTCATTCCGGGGCTCGGATTTGGCTGGGTACGCGGTGGGATCGGATCCGGTGGCCGTCGGTTTGGCTGTGCTGAATGCTGATCAGGTGGGCCTTTGTTTTGCGCAGATTGATGAGAATGTGTACCGGGAGATCGTCAACCACCGGTCGCTGCGGCACCCCAACATCATCCAGTTCATAGAGGTGCGCGGATGAGGAATGCCATTTGGTACATTATTTAATATTCTCCTTTTTGTTAGGTTTGATTGGTTGTTTTTATTGGGGAAATTTTTTGTTTATGTGGGTTGCTTGTGTTTTCGTGTTGTTTGAAAGGGAGCTTGATAAAAAAGGGAAAGTTTCCATTTTGAGTCTACAGACATACTTGTTTTTCTCCTCTCTCTCTAGATTGCATTCATGTTCATCACTATGCTCGCCTTTCAAAAATTGTGGGGCAGCTCTAAAGTGGTTGTTGGGTTTAGACGTGTTATCTCTCTTGCTTTTAGTTTTCAGAGGCACAACAGTATAACACTACTTTCAATTACTCTCCCGAAAGATACTGCGTTATTAAACAAAATGGCGCCTATTGAAAAGTTGATTCCTTTCTACATTCCCTCAGGTGATCCTTACTCCAACGCATCTTGCAATAGTGATGGAGTATGCAGCTGGTGGTGAACTCTTTGATCGGATCGTCGATCGTGGACGGTTTAGTGAAGATGAGGTTACACTACATTATCCTCCACTGGTGTTGAATCCTTACCTTCCTTGATTTAATCTTAGATATTCACAAGAATGGAATTTTTTTCCTCCTCTGCTCACAGGCGAGATATTTCTTCCAGCAGTTGATCTGTGGTGTGAGCTACTGCCACCACATGGTATGGAGATACAATAAATTAGTCTTTCATTAGCTGTGTTTTCAACAATTTACAGTTCATATCTTGCTTTGTAGTAGTGCAAAGTGCAAGTGCAGTTTTTCAAATGATTACTAGTGGGACCAGAAAATATGCTTAAATGTTGCAATCTTGGCTGCTTTTCAGCAAATATGCCATAGAGATTTGAAGCTGGAGAATGTTCTCTTGGATGGAAGTCCAGCACCACGGCTCAAGATATGTGATTTTGGGTACTCCAAGGTTGGTTGCCAATTTTTCACTGGGTTGGACTTTTTGTCTTTCACATTCCTGCAAGTTTGCTTAATAAAAACCCATTTGTCATTTTGTAACAGTCATCAGTACTACATTCAAGGCCAAAATCAGCAGTGGGGACGCCAGCATATATTGCACCTGAGGTGCTTTCTCGGCGGGAGTATGATGGTAAGGTAAGTGGAAAGAATCTCGTTTATCTATGACATGTATTTTAAAGTTTCGTTAAACATAGCATTCAAGAGTACGTCATGATTATTCTTCATATATAGTTTTGTAGACATATACATATTTAATCCTTCTCTTGCTGGCATTCCCATTACTACATTATGTTGTCTAGCCACCTTATGTAGAAAAGGGAGTTACCAACTTTTTCATACATTGCCAAGCAAAGCTGCAGGTGCTACTAGCTTGAGTTTCATAGATTATTTTGGTGTAGCCATTCACTAAACTAAATGTGTTTAGGTATACAATTACTCTTTACCAAACTCTAGTAGTCTAATGTTATTGAAGATATTCGTAAATGGTGCAAAGAATATCTGGTTTCTTTTCGTGATTGTGATAGATTGTGGCACACACGCATTTGGTTCTTGAACTTTGCGGGCGCTTGAATCTGATGATCCACGGTTCAATGAATTTATTCTGGAGGATTCACCCCAATATTAGTGTCATGTCGGAAAGAGACTTGATGAATGAACAAGATGCTGGTATTGCACTTGAATTATCTCGTCAGTTGTTATACTTTTACCAGCAACAGTATACTAAAAAACTAATTTGATTGATCTGGTCGCCTTTTACCAATTGGCTAATAATTTTAGGCACCAGCAACAAAGACATTTCATTTCCATAGTTAGCTACAGAAACATATATTGGACCGCCAGAAAACCTGGAATTCTCTTGATCTAGAAGAAAACGGATTTACTATTGGAAAAAGTGCCAACAGTGATTTGGGGGATGATTAGCCATTGTGGAACTTCTGGCCCATTGCACATGCAGACCTGACCATACACCAAGTGGACCTCATCCTATAGATTCTCACCCCCTTCAATATATTGGTTCAATTTTGTGTTTAAATGGTTATCTAGTATTATATGCCTTTCTAGCAAGTATTTTAGCTAGATATTGTTCAATTTACTGCATATCGAGTCCTCTGATATTTCCACCTTTCATTTAACAGTTGTCTCCTTTTAGGAAACCAGAAGGGATTGAGTTTTAGGTTTTAGTAAAGGAACATTGTACCTTTTCATTTCTGATGAAAGCAATATTTCTGCTTTCGTTTTCTTGACACTTCTTTTTTTCTGCATAATTACTTGATCAAATTGGGAATTAATTTGTCTTATCATAAAGCTATCCTTTATCAGGCTATGCATGTTTTCTTTGCTTCCTTTAAAGCAGCATTATTACCTAATGTAGCTGAGATAGCATTGTTACAAGTGTATTTTGGTGATATAGCTTGCAGACGTATGGTCTTGCGGAGTGACTCTTTATGTCATGCTCGTGGGAGCCTACCCATTTGAAGATCAGGACGACCCAAAAAATATTAAGAAAACTATTCAGGTGACAGCTATGTCCTATGTCAGGATGCTCTTCACATACATTGAAATAATATAGTCCTTTTATCCAATAATAATGTTCACACTTATAATTGCCGGTCCCTCATCTTCTTTTGCAGCGAATAGCAGCAATCCAATATAAGATCCCGGACCATATTCACATATCCACTGATTGCAGACAGCTCATTTCACGTATCTTTGTCAGCAATCCATTGAGGGTAAGTGGTCTGAATAATCTCACTTGGTAGTATCAGCGTGTATATTGGTTTATACTACCCTCTCACTGATGTGGAAACTTTGGATTTCTACAGAGAATTACCATGAGAGAAATAAAGAGCCATCCGTGGTTCCTCAAGAACTTGCCAAGGGAACTTACAGAAGCAGCACAGTCAATCTACTACAGGGGAGGAAACAGTGTTCCTACTTTCTCAGACCAAAGCACTGAAGAAATCATGAAGATTGTCGAAGAGGCAAGAACCATACCCAAAACATCCACATCGGGCTATGGTTATGGTTACGAGTACTCGGATGAGGAGGAAAAGGCAGAGGAGAACGAACCCGAAGAGGAGGAAGAAGAAGATGAGTGTGATAAGAGGGTCAGGGAGGTTCGCGAGAGCGGAGAACTGGATATGGCCTCGCTGCGCATATAAACAAATGAGGCTGCTGGATGTAGATAATTGGCTTTATATCTGCTGTGCTTTGTAGAATGTATCAAAATCTGGCTTTATTAGCCGGATATTTAAGATTTTTTTTCTCTTTGCCCTTTCTGTAACATAAGTTTTGAACTGTATGTGTGGTCTAAAGTTGGTTTTGAAGAAGCGAAGCTTCTTGTACAGGCACACTTGGTTGTGTTTTTGAATAGAAATCGATTGCATTCTGTATCAAGCTATTGTTGGATTCTGAAATAACATATATGCTGAGCCAATGACACCGAATCAGCTCCAATTTTTCATAACCAGACATGTGTGGCAGTGGGTGATTGACCGTGATCTGTTGAAAATCCGCATGTGGCGATTTGACAAACTTATTTTCTTTCCTTTACAAAAGCTTCTACATTTCTTTGTTGGTGCTTCCATTTGAAAGGCTGTCCAGACAATTTGGCTTCCTGAAGAAGGGATTTATGCTGCATAAGCCAGTCGGCACAAGCACACACCTATAAATGATCACATTCGTTAGCACACAAGTTCTGTTACGTGGAGGACGATAACCTTCTTCTCTCTTAAGCAAGCTCCGCCTCATTAGATTTGTGTTACACGACGTCGATGGTAGCTACCGTAACTTATCTCAGATTGCTCTGACCTTATCAAGTTATCATGAGCAGGGTCGGGCCGACGCCGGCTGCTTCACCAGCAAGAGAAAACAGAAGACAACAATACTAGCAATTAGCAAGTCAGCAGCCACCCTACACGTCTCGCCTTTTCCATCCTTAGCCTTGCAAACTGCATTAACGACACAGAGAAAAGGATCTTTCTTCGAATAAGCCAAATCAACGAGGAGGAGTCCGCAAACATTAGGGGCAAAAGAAAAGTAAAAATGCTTCGCCGAGAAGGCACAGCAAAACAGGCAGACGCGACGCGGAGATGCCAAGGTGGACACGCCGGCACACGGTCACGGAACACGATCCCCACCTCCACGCTTGCCGACGGTTATAAACACGAGGCACACCTCGAAGTCCACGGCGATGAACACCACGTCACCTCTCCTTCAACCCCGCAGCCCTCTCCTGATCCTCCTCCTCTTCCTCGCGGCGACAGCAGCAGCAGCGATGGCGGCCGAGCCAGAGCAATCGACCCCCGCGGCGCAGGATGCGGCCGTCCACATCGTGTACGTAGACCGCCCCGAGGGCGCCGACGCCGAGGAGTTCCACATCCGCACCCTTGCCCCCGTCCTCGGCAGGTAACCTTCGATTCGTGCAATTTATTGGAGATTTGGTTTCAGGGGACCCGATTGGCTCGCGATATTCACTAGCAATTTGTCTCTTAGGGTACTCGATTGGTTGCTCTAGTTCGAGTAGGTTTGTACTGCGATCTTCTGATTTGGGGAATTTTTATTTAATTTGACAGCGAGGAGAAGGCCAAGGACGCGGTGCTCTACCACTACAAGCACGCCGCCAGCGGGTTCTCCGCGAAGCTCACCCCCGCGCAGGTCGAGGACCTGAAGAGTGAGTCCCCTTTCATATGTTCAGTTGTTCACTTGCGATTAAGTTGTGGTGCTTCGTGATCCCGTAGATTATTCTTGTTCTCTGGTGAGCTGCACATGTGTGGCTCATATCCTTGCTAAGTATGCTATCTGAAGTCTGCTTTAAGCTCTAGGGTTTGTTAGTGAATACTCATAATAAGTCATAAGAAATCATGTTGCACTTATCTCTCACAGTAGGAGCGTTTTACTGCACAGATCACAATGTACTAGAATCTGTTCGTGAGATTGTAGCTTCAGGCTGCTCTATGAACCTAAGGTCCCCCAAAGCTCTGATTATATGCTTGAGCATTTCTTGTATGATTGTCTCATTCTCAGGTGACTTAGATTTTGTTAATCTCTAAGTCACCTTTTAAGGCCATAGGATGTTGATCCAATCATCCATATTTTTCATTCACTTGTGCAAAAAAAAAATGTTCTCTGAAAAAAATAAAAATGTTCCGCCTAAAAACTAATTGTTCTAGCAGTAAATTTTCATTGTTCCAACAGTATATTTCTATTGTTCCAGCAGTACGTTTCCATTGTTCCGAAAATCTGAGTGAGGTAAAAGCAAAAAAACAGTTAACTGCTAATGAGCAAATCTGTTCTTGTATAATGTACTCTCGGCAAATACTATGAGGGCACACAGGCTGAACTTCTCTAAGGCAAATGACACCAGATATATAACCAAAAATGAAGTTTGCTCTTGTGCAACATAAAAGTTATTTCAAAATTAGGTCGTCTGGACATTTTATTGGTAAGAAACTTAATGTCTTACTTATTTTGTATGGACGATTTGTACTGAAGAATCTGTTTGTGATTATGTTATTACCTGTTGTCGCACTCCTATGGAAATATACTAGGCTCTTGTGTAACATACAAGCTATTTCCAAATTAGGTCTTTTGGGCATTTTATTGGTTAGAAACTTAATCTCTTACTAATTTTGTATGGACGATTTGTACTGAAGAATCTGTTTTTGATTGCGTTGTTACCTGTTGTTGCACTCCTATGGAAATATATTAGGGTTTGTGATTACGTTATTACCTGTTTGTGATTACGCAAGTCCATTTGTTTTGTTGGAATGATTCAACGGAGGAGTACATTTCTATTCTTTGAATCTTAATATGTCCTTCCTAGCAGAGAAAGTTGAACATGATATGATCAAGGGAATATAGGATAAATTATCAATGCAGTTTATTGGCAGAACAATTGCAACCACATCATTGTGCTACAGATTTACAACATCACAAATTAGCATTATTCACCATTTAGAGACCTTTATGTAGTACTTAATTTTCTAAAAGAACTCGTGAAATAGAAATGAACTTGGGACATGCTCCATTGCTCCTCAATACATTCTTGAGTAGGCTATTTTAACTATGACTATTTGGTTGTTGATTTGCAGAGCAACCATGCGTTCTTCAAGTTGTGCCAAGCCAGACTTACCACCTCCATGGACCTGAGTCAGGCGCTAGAACAGGCACGACGCGCACCCTGGGCCTAATGTGAAGGACTCTAATGTATTTCTAGCTAAGTATGACTGTAGCCTGAATGCGTTGTGTGAATAAAAGGCTGTACCTCCGTACAGTTTCAGGCTTGTTTCTGAAGTGTGTAATGCTCTTTATGCGCACATTGTTGTTTTTCAATAAAATGGTTGACAACCAAAGGTGATGCGCTTGTGTGGTTTGTTTTCTCTTGTTGTCGATGGGGAAAGAAACCTACCGATGATGGCATCCGGGCCAACACGTCAGTTGCTATGACCTGGGCTCGCGCGTCAGTGTGTATCGCCTGGCTTCCTACCGGTGACTTGACAAACACCATCTTAACAGGTGGGCGTCCATTTAACAACGAAACAGCTCCTTTCAAAAAAAAAAAAAAAAAAAGAACAACGAAACGGCTCACATGTCAGCGAGATCGTTCATCCCCGAACCCGAACTCGCGCCGAATCGAATCACTCGCTGACTCCTTTTCGCCATCCCCATCTCGAATTCTAGACACTTGCTAAGCTCGCGGCATCGCAAGCGGATGGACGCCGCGGTGACGGCCTCCGGTGGCGGCGGTGACTCGGTCGGCGAGCTGATACTCCGGGCCGCAGCACTAGTGCCGTGGACGCACTACGCCCTCGCGGCCCTGGCCCTCGCCGCCGCACTGCTGTACCGTTTCCTGGAGCTCCATCTCCTTGGGGACCTCGTGCGCGGCCTCCGGGGCGGGCGCGTCGTGCTCATGTTTCACCCCGAGTCCCGCGTCTACCACCGGGTCGCCTCCAAGTGCCGGGCCCTCCACGGCAGGTGGGATGGAACCAATTCCTTCCACTCTGTTGCCTCTTTGCTCCACTTGGGAAATTTGCTTATGAAATTTTCCGATGATGTAAAAATTTGATTGCGTAGGTACCTGGCGACGCCGTGGCTGGCGAGCCCTCATTTGCAGACGCTGTTCCTGAGCATCTCGGGAAGACCACCTTCGTTCACCTATAGGAGGTAGGAATAATCCCTGCTTAATATTATGCATTTGTATACTAGGTTTGTCCAGGTGTGTTGTTTCGTGGTTCCCTCCAGTAAAGTGAGTAGTACATTACAAATTCCGTGGATGTTGATGTGACTGTTATGTTGTTGCCCTGGTGCTTTGGTAAGGTTCGGTTGGGATCTTTGTATAATTTCAGTTACACAATTCTGCTATTTCATAGCTGTTGCATGCAGTCAACATAAAAGTTCTGCTTATATACGCTAATAGGTTGTACAATAAGTATGATGTGTATGCGGAGATGATGTAGGGATGCAAAATGTCTGGGATTGTTTAAAAGTTCAGTAATTGGGGAATAGCAACTGTTATGTGGAAGATGCTCAGTTTTAAACTCACAACCTCATGTGATGCTATAGAAAGTTTACTACTGTTAATATGTCACAGTGATTGGACTATTACATTGCAGACAGCTGTACACTGTTCGTGATGGTGGAACCATTGCTTTGGATTGGTTACTAGCCTCTGAACTGGAAGGTTGTGCGGATTTTAGATAGTGTATTAAGTTTGACCTGGAAGAAAGGGATGATTAACGTTTTGCCTCTGGTGCTGTGTTGCAGCTGAAGATGATGGCTCTTGTGATGAAACCATTTCTAAGGATAATTCCACGCCCCTTCTTCTTGTGATACCTGGATTAACTAGTGATTCTAGTGCTGCTGTAAGTTCTTACGATTGCTCTACTGAATCAATTGTATAAACAGGAACTGGAACTTGATGCCTTAATGGTATGACTCTGTCACCTTTTGGCATTCTAAACAAGATACCAGGGTTTTGTTGCAGTATGTGAAGCACTTGGTCTTTTCTATGGCAAGTAAAGGATGGAACGTCGTTGTAAGCAATCACAGGGGTCTGGGTGGTATCTCCATAACGGCAAGTTCTCATAAAACATTTATTTTTACAAGATATGGTTTTCGTAATCTTTCAACCAAGAATTCATGTTAATTTAGTGCCTTTGAATACATGTTTACCGAAAGATCATCAACTAATGTTAGTTGATGAGAAAAGGTTCAACAGGCAAGTGTTACTCAGAGTGACTCGTTTTTTTTTTTGGCAGTCTGATTGCTTTTACAATGCTGGATGGACAGAAGATCTGCGTGAAGTTGTTAATCTCCTTCACCAAAGGTACCCAAAGGCTCCATTATTTACTATTGGGACAAGCATAGGAGCCAATATTCTGGTAGGCCTGGTTTTCCGACCTTCTCCCTGTTCCTGTGCAACATCTGCTGTGGCTGGTATTCATCAACTTGATTTGAGCTTTGACAGTTCGCTTATTTGTCTGTTTAGGTCAAGTATCTAGGAGAAGAAGGTGAAAGTACGCCTATAGCTGGTGCTGCATCTATTTGTTCACCCTGGGATTTGCTGGTCAGTGACATTAGTTGAATACCTTAGTGAAATTTCGCTCCTTTCTTGTTTAGTTATTGGTACTTTATACATAATACTTTGATTTGAATCTGAACTAATATTAGACTTGAGTTTTTGAATACTGTTCCTTTTTTTTTTATTCAATTGCATGCTAGTTTGTCTAGTTAACAAACTACAAATAAAACTATTTTGGTTCCTCATGTTGGTACCAGCACTGAACTTGGGTTTTCACCAACTTTGTATCGTGATGCAATTATGCAGATTACCAACAGATTCATTTCACGCAAGCTTGTCCAGCGATGTTATGATAGAGCTCTTGCAATTGGTCTCAAAGGATATGCAAAGCTGTATGTATTCGTTAGCCTGTTTCCAGCTAAGTATTAAAAAGTATCTTCTTTATGTCTGATCTGCCTTATTTAATAGCATCACAGCTGATTGATTTTTTCACCCTTCAAAATAGAGGTTTAAAACTTCTCACAAAAATACTCAGGAAACCTACTGTAGTTGCATGCCAACAGTAAATGCTCCTGTTCCAGATAATGTGCAGAAATTCTCATGTCACTTTCACAGAATTCTTGTTATAATATATCTTTGTTTGAATTTAATTTACTTATATACCTTATCATCTCATAAAGTGAAGCATTTCATCATCACTTTAAATTATAGTGCTCAAGAGCATGCTGAACTAACAACTCCTAAGGTCCCAGGTGAAACTGCTTATTTCCATTCCCGAAGCAGCTGATACAATAGGTAATTGGAACGTGAGCGGGTGGCCCTGTGTACCAATGTGGCCATGCTTCTATACGTAGTGGATGATAGCCTTGTGCACATATTTTGTCAAATGCTATCTCGTTTGATGATATCAGCATTGGAGCTGAGGTTTATCTATATCTCTCTTGAGTGACATTTTTATGAAGCTCACTTGTCAATGACTACTGTAAGTAGGTCAGACAATGGTGCACACCAGCACTTTCTCTTATTACACAAAGTCCACCCACTTTGGGGATGCAAATGAGTGAAGACGATTTCACTTAAGAAATTTTAGGAACTTGCTATCTTAACGTGCCTTGAGCACTACCATTGAATAATGTAAAGTGATGATGAAATGTCCCACTTATATGATGACAATGTTTGCACAACCTATTTATAAATTAAGTTGAAACACCCATGTAATATTGTAATGTAATATGGATAATCCAGTGCCTAATATGTACTCATGTATAATTATCTGTGAGCGTTGGCTTGCAGAAATTTTTTATATATATTCTATCTAATGCCAAAATTCTAGAATGTTTACTGTTACAGTATTATTTGTGAGAATTTTGGTTAATTGTAGCCTTCATTTCAAATATTAAAATTCTGCCTGGTAGGATTGTTACAGTTGGTATTGTATTGCAATAACAATAAACACAGCTTTGTTGCACGGATATAATACCAAATGTAACTTATGTGCTTCAATGGAAACACGGAGATTTAGGTTATTTTACATCTCGAATGCCACAGTTTTGTTGCTACATTCCTATCTTTTTATCCTGATTAATGATTACTAAGCACCTAATAAATCTTGATACATTGATTGGTTGCCAATGATGCCTTGCCTTTCTAGATCTCCGTCAAGATGGGATTAGCTTTTCACTTTATACTCACTTAACAGTATTTGCATTGTCATATTTTTATAGACACCAACCAGTCTTGGCACGACTTGCAAACTGGGAAGCTGTTACATCGGTATGCTCACGACACTAATTATTTTCCTAGTGTGGTCCTTATTATAGTTCTATAATTTCCATTTTGTGTCAACAAATCATTGAATTACAGTTTATATAGATAGAAATTCGACTCCTTTTTGAGTAAATTAGCTGGTCATACAATATGTCGTGCTTATCCATTCTTCTTTTCCTTTCTTTGTCAGTCATGCTCTATCCGAGAATTCGACCGCCATGCCACTTGTGTTGTTGCAAAATATGAGGTATTTTTTCCAATGGTAGTATCTGTCCTCTATGGTTATCTAAAACAAAAGAAACGTCCGTATTTGATTTTTTTTAAACATTTTGAGCTAAGCCCAATTTCACTGCTCCTATTACTATTCCTTGATGAGTAGATTTTCTATTTCGTTGAAATTTGAGTTGAATGCGATAAACAAAATATTTGATTGAAGCAGAAATGGATTGCACACTAGGGATGGAATTCCTATTGAGTCAGAGACGAGTGCATCAAATTGAACATTTTGGAGACAATTAACTAAATCATCATCAAGAAACATTTGACACCTTAAGTACATATGTACATCCGGTCAAACCAGACTCCTTTTTACTGTATCTATTGTTGGATATGTTGTTTAGATATATAGCAATGGAATGAGTAAACCATTTGATGTACTCCACAATAGTGTGTGCATTAGTTTACATTGAATAGTGAACTAAACCAGCAAAGTTCATTTTTCGTTTCATCTTAGATGCCAAGAAACAAAGTAATCCAGCATTTAATCTGGCTTTTTTTTTATCATGTGCCAACGATACCCCTTTGCATTTATTTCAAATCACGATACCAAAGATTAATGTGAATTGAGTTTTTGCAGGTTTGCTTATGTGTAATTTTCAAATATAATGATGAAATATTTTTGCTGATGTGGCATCTCATTGACTTTAAGAATTTAAAATATTTACACTTTATTGGCTGGTTAGAATAATAGGAAGTGGCTCTATTTCTGCATCAGACATCATTTTCAAAGCTCTTCATAACATTCAGACAAAAACCCCAAACCATTTGATCCCAATAACACCTATTTGTCCCTCCAGGGTTTGAATTGATGACATTAGGACAACAATTTCAGTTCATTTTTTAGCTGATAAATTTATCCTAACAACATCAATTAAGAACCAAATGTAGTACTGACTATGGACAATTTTCAACTTGTAGCCATGGAATACAAAAATAGAATAAATCCTAGTGATACTGTGATAGTGATACTAAAATACAAAAAAAAATCACAGGGTAGTCCTATCAAAAGATACAAGATGAAAAATTAGACCAAGGGAACTCAAAATATAGGAGGCTATTTTAAACTATATGAACCATAATTCTCAAACAAATTGCACAGGCAGAAATTCTGCATCATGTCTACTCTATCCCAATGTCGGGCAGCTGGGTCTCTTATTTAATCACACCCAACTAGCCTGTGAGAAGCGAGCTTTATAGGGTTGATTCTGGTATTTGTGGCCTCCACATGGACAACATGCACATGGTTCCACCTCATGATGGAACATTGAATACTTGAACATAGCAGTTCAGACATTCCTAGCGATTCCAAGTTTGTATTTGTAAAATTTTACATTTTTATAATTCAGATCATTATACATGAGTAAACAATTTCATAGTGGCCTGGGTTCTCACAGAATATTGTTGAGCCAAAAAACTTATCGATGCAACTGAAGAATAATGATGTGTTGTCTCATCGCTTAAATGTTATATAACTTTAGTTTCCTAGATTCTCTATATTTTTAGAAAATGACTTCCCT
This sequence comes from Eleusine coracana subsp. coracana, assembly GCA_032690845.1. Lineage (NCBI taxonomy): Eukaryota > Viridiplantae > Streptophyta > Magnoliopsida > Poales > Poaceae > Eleusine > Eleusine coracana. The sequence continues at coordinate 6,714,799 of CM064426.1, forward strand.
GAAATGACTAATTGTTTTCAGACAGTAGACACATTCTACCGCAGGTGTAGCAGTGCAAACTATATTGGTAACGTGTCAGTTCCTTTGCTTTGTATCAGTGCCTTAGATGATCCCTTATGCACAAGGGAGGCCATTCCCTGGGATGAATGCAGGTAATCAATGCGTGAAGAAAGGTCACTATTCTGAATATTTCTTTCTTTCTTTTCATTGATGAGGTCCATATTTTGATGATTTAGGGCAAACAAAAATATTGTGTTGGCAAGTACTCCTAATGGTGGACATCTTGCTTTCTTTGAAGGTCTAAGTGCTGGAAGGCTATGGTAAGTTGTTTTCACGATATTCTAGCATGGTTTCTGCACCAAAGAAACTAATATCAGGTATTACTGAATTAGGATGTGCAAGTGCCTACATTACATTGTTAAGAAATTTCCTTTGCTAGGGACAGGGACTGGTTGCATCCTTAAGTCTCGTTTTTTTGGGGTTTCCAATGTGCTTTCCACTTGAATGTCATTTTTAGTGTATGATGTGACTCCAGTCTGTATCTATCTAAATTCTTTGTAGGTGGGTCAAGGCTGCTTCCGAGTTCCTCTGTGCTCTGCATGATAGTCCCTGCATGCATCGACAAAAGGTGGTGGCTGCTAGTTCACCTATCAGCTTTTACTTTTTAGTGACATGATATAACATGATACGAGTTGAATGCAGGCACAAGAGCATGGTTTGCACACTTCATTGGAATCGTCCATCGACAAGAGCCCGTATGTGAACTTCATGGAAGATGGAATGGTAGCTGCAGTAACGAAAGATAGCCATGACAATGATGACTCATTGCATAGGCAGATTGTTGGTGAAACCAATCTCAATGATGGAACAGCTGCCATACAACAAAATGAAAACATTGGAGAAATACAGAATGAGCATGACAGTGTGGAGAAAAGAAACAGCTCACAAGGGAATGTGGTGCCTGATAGAGGCCATGAAGGATCTCAAGAACAGCAAGAACTAAATCTGAATAAAATCCATGATGCCATAGCGCCTGCCAAGAGATCTCTCAACCAGCTCATTCAATCTCAGGGTAGGTCTGTCTGGTTGCTTGCTTACATTGCTATTGTTACGTCATGGCCATTGCTCCGCACCCTAGGGTTTTTCTTGTTTAGGAAAAGGTTTAGGAGTTTTGTGGGAGCTAAGAAGCTATAGAAACTGTAACACTCGATGTACACGAGTTTGTTTCAATTGTGGTATGTAAAATATTCATAACAACCAGTGATGCATGCATGAGCTTCTGCACCATGGGTAATAAGATTCCACTGGAACATAAAGCTAAGAAAGTAACTATTTGAATTTTGCTTGGAAAGTCCCTCCCTTTTCTGACATCCAATGGCTTTATATATGTGCATGAGAAACAAAACATAATACCATAGTAGCAAGACTTGAGCAAACTTATCATATCCAGTTTCAAACAAAAATACATTCCCCGTTCATAGTGCATATGCAAGTCAAAGCAAGGTCGAAGTAGATGTCAAATCTATTTTATCTGCTATTAGAATTCATGATCAGCAACGATAGCAACAGGCACCTGTTTCTAGTGCTCTCAGCATTTACAGTACTCGATCCTAGCATCATCCTGAGATGCAAGCCTCATTACAGATCAGTATTCAGTTTTACTGTAATAAGAATTTCTTCACTCAGTCCTGCTTGCCACGGGCAAGTTGAACCCGGTGCCTAAGTTCTGCTCTCTTCCATTTTACCATCATCCGACATAATGTTATGAGACTACAAACCTGGGATGTAGAAAAATTTGAATGTAAGCAGCATGAGCTGAATTGCAAATAGACAGTAGACTATAGTGAGGAAACTTTTACATCTAGGTAAGCAAGGTTTTACTTACCACGCTGATAATAGATACAAAGATAAGGGGCCCAGACCAGACGACAGAGATGAAAACTCCAGCACGATCAAAGTAATTCCGACCGGCAAAGTTCTGCCAGTGCTCTCCCAGGTATCTGTTCATCTTTTCAGCCATATACACTCCTGAATCTGCACAGGCAAACGATGAATGAACCTAATCAGAAATCAGAAAGGGGGTAAAAGAAAATGCTAGGTTCCATTTTTAGTCAATTAATTAAAGCAAGATAATGTGGTATAATACCTATAACCCCAAGGCTTTCTAGATGACAGTAACAACTATATGTCTATTCAAGGAGCAAACATTAGCAACTCCTAATGCGAAATATTAGATACAAAAATGATTATCAATGCCATGCTCCCTCTGTTCTCACAACTCGAGTGAGTGAAACATATGCAGTAAACAGTGTCGTTGCTAAAGTGCTAAGCCTATTACCGGATAATGTTTGACCAAAACAAGCACATGTGGAGTTGGCCTTTTCCCCTTCAGTTCATTTAGCACAACTGGAAAATTTTGCTGCTGATTCAACCATAGACTCGTTTCAACAATTCACTAGTCCAGGCATATACTGCATAAGGAGATAAGAAACAATAGAACTCACAAGCAAGAAACAACAAGAAGAGCTGGAAGTTGGCATTCCTCCTCAATCCCACGGCGCTGAGCAGCAGAATCACATGGAATACCATCAGGCACATCAGCCATGGCTCCTGCACACATTCAAAATAGGAAGAGAGTATGCCATTGTTAGCTCCAAGAGGAGAGAGAAAAGAGGAAAGGTTTTGGTGATCCGCGGATGCGATCTCTTCTCGGGGATCGGGATTCGGGAGGGTACCGTCCAGTCGACGGCGCGGACGAAGGCGCGCAGATTATCGGCGGCGGGCCCTATCCCACGACGGAGCTCGGAAGAGAGCGCCTGGACGAGGCCCGACACCTGGTCCAGGTGCGCCGTCACGGCGGCCTGCAGCTCCTCCATCGGGCAAGGCGCGCGGTGGAGTTCGGACTTCGGACTGAGCCGGAGTGTTCCAGAAACAAAAGAGGCGAGTAAATTTTGCGTGCATAGCCTTGTTGAAATGATAAAATTGCAGCAGCCTAAAGTCCTAAATGTATAACTAGAACTGTTTATGTTACGGGATAGAGGTAATAGTAAACACCAGAGAAGTGTATAGGTACCGTTATTCTCAGGCTGAACTATCTCAGTGTGAAAAAATTCGAAGACAATAGACAATCTCTGAGACTGACAAACTACGGTCCTGTTTGGATCACTGTTTCTTAGAAACTGATTTTTATTTTTAGTTTTTAAAAGTTGATTTCTAAATAAAAATTAGGTGAAATGTTTAGATCTTGATTTTTTTATAATCTATAAATTAGTTTTTGGTAATTAATGCATAGGAAATAAGACAAAAACTGATATTAGCTGAATCGAGCTAGATTATGAGTTTCTTATAAATTCATAACATAGTTATAGAAACTATTATAATAACTGACTTGTTTGAAGGCAGTCTAGTTTTTAAGAATTAGTTTCTTAAAAATTTAAGGGATCCAAATAGAGTCTACATTGTACTATATTGGATCCAAGGATTGAAAAATCGTTACAATAATGATTGTTTCAATGGTTTTTCAATCCATGTTAGATCACAACTCAATATTTACTTTTTTTATTTACTCTTCACTACCCATTTTGATTTTTTTTAATGTGTCTTGAGATTTTGTACGTTCAAAGAAAGCTTAAAATATTGTTCACTGGAGGCGTTCGATATTGCTTCCAACAATGAAGATGAATAGATGATCATAATTACATATTACTATAGATCTATAGATTGGCAAGTATTATAACCTATCGAATCCAAACCTACTCTTAAAATTGTTCATAGCATGCATAGTACATACTATCTCCATTGAACAATATAAAATATTTTGTCTTTAGACACGAGAATTAAGGAGAGATGAAAAACTATGCTACATAGAAAACAAGGAGGAGAGATTGAGATAAAAATATATTGAGAAGAGATAAAGCTGCATTGGAAAATGAGAGAATGGCTTATAGTAATTTGAGTAAAGTTGAGATGGCTAAAGTGTTTTATAATATCAAACGGAGAGAGTATCATTTATTTTGAGAATTAATTAGAAACTAATTTCAAAATTATGTGCAAATGTACACTGTTTGTCTAACTCAAACATGTTCACCAGTTACCAAAAAATAATCCTCAACTCCTTATTAGTGCTACTATAGGCGGAGCTATATTCACGAGTGTTCAGTTGAACACCCTTGAATTTTAGTCTAAGATGGATATTTTGAAGGAATATTGCATATATATATTGATAATAAAGAGAAATAAGAATATGAAGAAGAATCATCAATGTTTTTGTCATGCAACGGTATTAGTGGATTTTTGTGATGTTGAATACCCATCATTGTAGTTCTAGCTCCGCTACTAAGTGCTGCTACTAGTTCACACAAGTGCGGCAGCTGTGATTTGTGAGTCCTTTTTTTTGTGTGTGGCAAGGACTTCTGAGTCATTCGGTACCATACCAGTGGTTACGCGTAGCACTAGTGATTCAGTAAATCAAAAATAAACCCAACTCAACGTCATACTCAAGTACGTGAGGGGTGCATCTGTAATTCTTGTTTCAGTCCTGCATCTGCAATGTCCAAATCGCAGATCCGATCCAACGATCAACCACTTCCCGCAATCGCGAACTCACACGCCTCTATCTGTCCGTCCTTTATCTCACCTTCCCCGCACCACCGCGCTAATTAACAGCAACAGCTTTCGTCTTCGCCAGTCCTCCTTCCACCTCCTCAGTCATGGCGGCGGTGAGCTGGATCCGGCCGCCGCGCGCGGCCTTCATCCTCCTCCTACTTCTCGCCGCCCAATTCTCCTTCTCCCTGGCCGCTAACTTCGAGGGCTTCGACTCCGACGAACTCGCCTCCGCTGCCGGCGGCGTTGACGCCGACGATGACGAGGAGGGCCTCGATGTCGACCTCCCGCCGCCTCCACCCATCTCCCTCTCCACTTCCGCGCCCTCACCTCCCGTCACGACCACCACACCCAACCCTAACCCCGCCACTCCCACGCCGCCGAACCCCACCCCCGCGCTCGATCTCTGGGACGAGGACGAGTTCGAGGGCATCCCCGTGCCGGAAGCGGTATCCTCCGAGGAGTCCTCCGCGCAGGCCGAGGCCGGCCCGTCAGATCCCTCCACGGAAGCGGCGGCCGAGGCGGCCCCGGCCGCTCCCAGGACGCCGCAGGAGCTCCTCCGCGCGTTCTCCATCGAGATCGCCTGCGTCAGCTTCCTGATCTGCTTTGTGCTCAACTACTTCACGGGGAAGAAGCAGAACGAGGCGATCGCGCTCGCGTGGGCCTCCAAGTTCGCCACCAGGGACTCCATCTTCGACAAAAACTTCAGCCTCCTCGGCACCGGCGACGGTAAGGACACGCCGCTCCTGCTCAAGGAGGGCCAGGACGTGTTCAAGTTCTACGCCAGCGGGAGGCGCTTCTGCCAGGGGATGCTCGCCACCATGGAGATGCGTGCTCGGCACGACCTGTTGTCCAAGATGGTGGAGCTCGTGTTCCCCAGGAAGGACACGATCACCTTCCAGGTCGTGATGAACGAGGAAGCCATGGACCACGTGGTCCTGGCAGTGGCCAGGAAGAAGGCGGCCAAGACGATGCAGAAGGAGGAGAGGGATCTGCAGAAGTTCGCAACTGTTCTCACTTCCGCACCAGCTGGGAGGAAGTGGGTTGCGGAAGAGCTTGCGGTGGTGGCTGAGTCAAAGGAGGTGGCTGGAGATATGATAACTGAGGCTGTGCTAGATCAGGTGAGAACTTATCCTGCTTACTTCCATTCAGAAATTTGGTTGTGGATCACTTCAATAAATGCTTCCTTGGGATAAGATGGTTAAATTAGATGCTACCTTAAGTGAACTGTTCACTATAATTCTAATGATTTTGATATAGATAAATTTCTTCATTTTGGAGCTATGATAGCTTTTGAATTTTAACTAATACTCCCTCTGAGGAAGATCGATTTTCACTCATGCTTGAGCTGTGACGAAGAATTGTAGCTGCAACTGCAGATCACTTCTCTTATCTTTACCTGTCTAGAAGTACTAGTTTGGTGCTAGTATTGATTTGATTTGTCGGAATTAACTAAAGTATAAGCATGCATGTATGTGAGTTAATGTGGGTATAACCATATAAGGGGACCATTGCTCTGCTTTTTCCTCCGGCATCAAGCTTTCATGTGCATTTGGAAAAGCCCTTAGCATCAAGTAATCTTCACCAGAGGAAGTATGAGAAGTCGAGAGGGAAAAAAATACTAGTTCTGTTAGTATCATGTTTCTTAAGGTAACCTAGGAATTCAGTTAAGAGTGAAGTTATGCTGGAATTTAAGTTACATTGTTATCTGAATGTACATCTTAACTCCATTTGTTGCTTATGGGAGGACTGATGTCAATTGGATTTGAGCCCCTATTGTTTGATATCATTAGCAAAGTTAATAATAGGTGATTCCAATTGTTAGCATTTAGTTAGTAGTAGGTGATGAAGTATCAAGAAGTAATGGAAATGACCCATTTTTATGTTTGGTTTGAAATCGTGTTGATGTAGATGTATAGTAACATATTGGTAATTTTTTTGACTATTTATTGATTTTGAGAACAGCATTTTTCCTCCTGTGTTTTATTTATTTCGACCAAGATTTTGCACATGACACATTTGTTATAATTTATTTCTTTGGTACCTTTTGGGCATTGATGAAAGCCTAATTTCAACAGAGAAATAACATCTGGGAACATTTACTTCCATAATTAAACTTCATGATTGAAAGAAGCTTTTTCATGATTGAAGTAGCTTAATGGTGAAAGAAGCTTCATGTTCAAATGACATGATATGCTTGTCAGTTGTTTAGTGTTGCACTGCAACGAGATAGAATTAGATAAGAGGCAAGGCCCTGCGTAGCTAATTTGGTGTCATAAGTTGAACTAGTGTGATACTTTGTTTACCTTGAATATGATAAGCCAACATCAAATTTTAAATCTCATGAACCATCTTCTGGAATTTCATCTTCATCTTTTGAGGTAGCCTTTAATTAAGGACTTACTAAGACAAAAAGGAGGCCAACGGTTTGGACTATAAAATCAAGACCAGGGACTAATGTGACTTGATATTGACAGTTTATCTTGTGTTTACTTGACAGTACTGTTTCTAATACTTTGGTGTTTCCAGGTCCTTGGTGATAAAGCATTCGAGAAGTTTGGAAAGTGGTTCATCTCTCTTCATTTCTCAGACCAGTTGCCAGGCTCTTACAAGAAAGTCCTCACGTTCAAGTTTGTATTGCCTGATGCAAACAACATGTCTGAGATGACAAGATTGGTTGCTCTTATACCATACTACATTGATTTGGTTGGACGTTATAAGCTCAGTTCTCATGTTAGTGTCTTCCTCTCCTTCATTTTGTCCACAACATTTTTTTTATTGTATATTGTCTAATACTGCTTACCCATGCTAATGACAGGCCCGCTCAAAAACTGAAACAGCAAGAAATAAGGCAGCTCAGGAGGCTTTCAGGGAACTTCAGAGTCTTCGGCAGGAGGCACTCCAAAAGAAAAAAGCTGAAAAGAAGAAACTTATGGAGGAGGCAGAGGCCAAATTAAGTGCTGAAGCACTCCGAAAGAAAGAAGAGAAAGAAAGGGCTCGGCAGATGAAGAAGTCGGGTCCCAAAGTGAAAATGCTCCGTTCTTAATAGTGTCAGGAACTCAGGAATTTACCACAGTTTGGACTTTGCTATTCACTTGCTGATTAGCCTATAGCTGTCTGCCAGACTCATTTATACTCTAATTTTGGGCTGTCATGTTTCCCTGTTATGAGAATGAGCAAAAATGATCGAGGAGAAAAGAATCCTCAGTGGTGTATCACCCAGGGGGTTTGAAATCCTGATTCGTTCCCCGCACTGGGTGAGTACCAGAAAGATCTCTATCCCAGTTCGCCCCACGGTAGTTCAGTTACTTCCTCAAAATTGGTTTAGCAGCAGCTCTGTTGTAAGAAAATTAGTACTTACATGTTCGCTGTGTAGTATGTTGATAGAATTATGATCAGAAATTGGATTTTATGCTTTTGGGCAAATATATTTTGTCGTGTTTTTGTTTTTTTCTTCCCATGTTGATCGTACCAGGGTGTTGAGACTTGGGAGTGGACCGGGGCTACGATTTGAACTCATGCTTGCTTGCTGTTTCATTTTGCTGGGCGTTCCTGGTGCTGCGCAAATACAAGATGGATATGTTAAGTAAATGTGGTGCTGTGTGTATGAGTTTAGAGAGAGATTTCTACCCCATGGTTTGATGTGCAGAGGGGAGACTTTGTTCCCCTGGATTGTGTGCTACGAACTTCAAAGTTGTTAGAAAAGCATCTCTTTTTTAAGATCAGGTGGATGCTTGGTTTTTAAGCTAGAAAACATGTAGAAATCGTTGCCCGTCATGATAGCCAAATGGTTAAATACACTTCTTTTATCGCGCGATAGATACTGAGAGTAACATTAACTAGTTTTTATTTTTTTGAAGGGGCTGCAAAGGAAGAAAACTTGCTGATGCAGAATCCAATTCAGCGCCTCCAGGCAGGCCTCCAAAGAACTGACAACTGAAACGATCCAGTTTTCAGCACCAACCCCGGTTTCCGGCGGCGACCACCTACCGCCCCCACCTTCCCCTTCCCAAGCTATAACCCACCCCGGAGCAGCGTGCCACCAGCCAACAAGGTCCGTCCACTGCTCCAATGGCTTCCTCCTCCTCTCTCTCCACCCCCTCCTCATCCCCATCCTTCACTCTCCCCACCAAATCTCCCGGTAAAAGTTCCGTCTCCTTCCCCAGGTGAGCGTCACTGCGGCAGCTGTCTCTTCCTCTGCGCACCTCTCTCTGCCAATACCTTCGCGTGCTGCCCTGCCCCCATTGGTAAAAGTCTGCTCGTCCTGACTGCACAGGGCGTGGGAGCCGCAGCGAGGGAAGCGCACGATGCAGCCGAGGACGGTGGTCGTGCGGGCGGAGGCGGTGGACGCGTCCATCAGCCCCCGGGTGAGCTCGCTCCGGCCGTCAAAGACCATGGCCATCACCGACCAGGCCACGGCGCTTCGACAGGCTGGCGTGCCTGTCATCGGCCTCGCCGCTGGGGAGCCGGACTTCGACACACCGGCCGCGATCGCCGAGGTGAGAGGCGGCGTTCGTAATTGGTTCCTTTCGCTAAGGGAAGGGGAAAAACTGTTTCTCACTTATTGGTCTCGATCACGACATAATTAATAATTAGGATCTTGATGAAGTGCATTTCCTCCGGGGTTCAGATAAGTTCAAGATGAGTTGGTGGCTTGCTCTATGTACCCATTTGAACCAGAGCAACTTTGAATCTCGGGGTGGAGCTCAGAGTAGTGCATTTTATGGATATTGTTGTATAATGTTGGAGGTAAACATTTTGGTTGTTGCTTCGGTACAGGCCGGGATGAATGCAATCAGAGATGGGTCTACAAGATACACACCAAATGCTGGGACTATGGAGCTGAGGAAGGCTATCTGCAAAAAGCTTCAGGGTGTGTGCGGCTGTGTTCCTCATTTCCAGATTTGCTGTATTGGTTAAGAAGTTAATGACTCTCCTGATGATCCCTTTGTAGTTGTTCACTGTTCCTTGAAAACATCCTCCATGATCAAGCCGTCTGCTTGATTCAACTTAACTAAACAACAAGCAGTTTGACACAAAAGGAGTGTATCCCGTGACCATTTATCATTTTTTGGAAAGTCCTTAATACCTAGCCAATCGTTTGATTGATTTTCCTGTATCTTCAAACATTCTTGGGGTCCTTGTTTTTGTTAGTGTGAAAGAAATTGATTAGATAGTTTAATGATTCTACTAAGTCCTAGTTCTCCATTGTGTGTACGTAGCTTAAACTGGATCACACAAGTGCTGTAAACATTGTGTGTATATTATTATTATCTCTCTTGATATTAGTTCTGAAGAAATGTTCTAGTATGCTAACACTAATAATTGGAATATCCATGAAGTAAAAGCATCAAGTGCTTCGTCTTTTTATTTTTTGAGAGAAAAAAAATGTTCACAAACCTACCTGATTGTTGTTTCACTGCAAGTAATTGAGCTAATCTGGATGAAACAAGCATTATTGTTAATGTATCTTATTGTACCTGGAACTGCAACATTGCACAACACGGTTTTGAGATGTTGGATTTTATCTCATCTTAGGTTTTGATACCAGCACCATATTGGGTCAGTTATCCTGAGATGGCTAGGTTGGCTGGTGCATCACCAGTAATCCTCCCGACAAGCATATCAGACAATTACCTGCTAAAGCCAGAGTCACTTGCCTCGGTTATCAACGAAAATTCAAGGCTCTTGATTCTCTGCTCTCCATCTAATCCAACAGGGTCTGTGTATCCTAAGGAGCAGCTTGAAGAGATTGCTGATATTGTCAGAAAGCATCCCAGGCTCCTGGTTAGCTCTTTGGTGTTTTGTTATTAATTCAAGTTCCTCAAGACCTTTGTCATTGGCATTTCACCTTAATTATTGTCTATATTATTAACTTTTCCTTTCAGGTTTTATCTGATGAGATCTATGAGCATATTATCTATCAGCCAGCTAAACACACAAGTTTTGCTTCATTGCCTGGAATGTGGGAGAGAACATTAACTGTAAATGGGTTTTCTAAGGTGCTAGTCTTCCTTTTCTTCTCTTAAGGCTGTAAAGATCCTTCAGTGATAGACTTGGGTTCTCAAACTTTAAAAACATTATCTAGTCATTACTTCATCTGTACATAGGGTTAACTATTTTGAATATTTAATGATCTTATGTTTCAAAGGCTTTTGCAATGACTGGTTGGCGACTTGGATATTTGGCTGCCCCTAAACATTTTGTCTCAGCCTGTGGAAAGATTCAAAGCCAGGTGTGTATACTAAATTCAAATTTCTTATCCTTCAATTTCTGTGCAAGGTGAGATTTACTGGTTTTATTTGTTGTCTGTCCTCTGACATATGCAACTGTGATACATTTTGAAATGAAGATTGCAGCATATAATCCTTCAAAAACCATAGGTTTTATGTTTATAACATGGCTTATCAGCGTGAGAATATATCATTTTGATGTTTAGTTTCCCATTACTAGCATACCACTCTTATCTTTGATTACTAAACAGTAGCAACCATTAGATGTACTGCATCCATCACTGCTTATTATAAGCATGCAACCTCATTCGTGAGCAGCTAATTTTCAGCCCCACTAAGAAATACTAATTATCGCATATAATCAGTGAAATCTTTAGAAACTGACTTGAAATATTCAATATTGGACGGACTTACTTTTGCTTTTGCTTACGCTTTCCTTTACTTTCTTCTAACTTTTTTTTGCTAGATAATATAGTTCCTATGAGGTTCATCTCTAGCCTACCCCAACTTTCTTCAGACTAAAAGGCGTTGTTGTTATTGTTGTTGGATTTGTTGTTTCGTTGCTCCTGACATAACCTTTTTAATGCAGTTTACTTCAGGTGCTAGTAGTATATCACAGAAGGCAGGGCTTGCAGCCTTGAATTTAGGCTATGCTGGCGGTGAAGCAGTATCAACCATGGTTAAAGCATTCCAAGAACGCCGTGATTACCTAGTAAGAAGTTTTAGGGAGCTGCCAGGAGTCAAAGTATCAGAACCTCAGGTAAGTTTGGAAATACTAACTGAACTTATATAATGCATAAAGAAGTGTCTAAGCTTTTGAGTTTGCAGGGTGCCTTCTATTTGTTTATTGACTTCAGCTCCTATTACGGGTCTGAAGTGGAAGGATTTGGCACAATCAAAGACTCTGAGTCACTCTGCTTGTTCCTATTAGAAAAGGCACAGGTAAGGATTACTCTGATTTTGAGTGCACCAGCCTGGAATACGAGAACATTTACAGTGTTAGTTTTGAATGCATTATAGGTTGCACTTGTCCCTGGGGATGCATTTGGAGATGATAAGGGTGTTCGCATTTCATATGCTGCCGCACTATCAACACTACAAACTGCGATGGAAAAGATCAAAGAAGCAATGGCTCTGCTCAGGCCTCCTGTTGCTGCAAAATGAAATTGATACTTCTGCTAGACAGGAATGATTTGAAGACATTTTCATATGCAGTGCTAAATCAAATATTCAGGGTCAATGAACGAAAAGTAGGTTGTGTTGCTGCTTCTCTTTTGGAAATAATTGTCTGCTTTGATTTGCTGTCTAAAACATTTGGAATTTGTATTTGTGACAGTAAATAAAGTAACTCCTCAGTGCCTTCGTTCATATGCTAACGGGAACAAATGGAAGAACCCAAATGAAAAATACATATTATTTGAAGGATTTGTAATTTATTTTGTCTATAAACAACAGAGTATTTGTAACTTGATAGTGCATGGAAGCTGATACGTTCTATGAGAACAGTACTTTGAGAAGATAAATTGTCTGTATTATCAAGTCTTCAAGGAGTCCACTCTGTACTTGTGTCCCTGGATTCCGTGATAAATCTACCATTCAGACAATCCACCCAAAAAGCGAAAGTGCACAACCTCCGTTAGGCCTGACAAGATGTTCTCATACATGAATAAATGGAAACATCATCAGTTTTCACAAGACGGGGGGTGCATTGGATTGTGTATTATAATATCCACGTCGAAAATAGGTAGAAAACCTAAAGATTGATCTTAGCTACAAAGAGGCGAGACATATAGCAACAATCCAAATATTGCTCCAAAAGGGAACATAACACTAGGGCAATTCTCTGCTACTGATAAGTATTTGATATATAACATGGACTGCCACATGTCTACTAGAAAAACATGTACATCAAGTGAAGGAATTTCCTCCTATATAAGTAGAGCATAAAGTCCAGCAGAGCAACTGTTGAAAACTACTCTAGTTTGAAACAATAACTTCATCAAAGTTCCAGTCTCTAACAAGGTCCCTGGACACAGCACGGCTGCGTTGAAGGCGAGGTGTGCCCTCTGCACTTGGACCAGACACCATGGGTGGAAAAGGTGTCACCTTCGATGTCCCAACACTAGTAGAAGTTCCAGCTGGTGTTACTCTCCGAGCTAAACAGGCAACAACAGCTCCACATCGACTCTCCTCCTCTGAACTCGATACCGAGTAGCTTCTAAGAGAGTGGGAGGGGCTGTTCATGCCATGACATACAAGACAGGCGAGGCTCATGTTGTCTGGCTGAAATGTTGGGTACAACTGCAATGGAATAAGCGATAGTTAGGAAATATTTTACTACAACATATAGGAAATTGCAAATGTCCATGCTGCAATGCATGTAGACCAAACCAGCAACAAACAATCAATTTTGCACATGGTGATTGAAACCAGCTATTGCTGCAGGGAGCAAAGACATTTCTAAGGGCAAGTACAATGGTATAGTCTTATAGACCGTCTCATGAATGACACGTCATCTTAAGACTTTTTGAGACCATCAGACTAAATGTACAATGGGTCGTTATTTTAGTTGTCTCATAGTAATTTCATCATTCCTTAATTTGTGGATAAAAATAAGAATATTTATGAGTTGCATGACAACTATAACTCGTACAATGGTGTATAAGCCATCTCATATTCCTAAATTTTAGCGCATGAGGTGGTTGCTTAGCGAAACAACCGCCTCTTTCTCTCACCACCCTCTCTCTTTTCTACATCATCAAAAATCCTACATGGCACTGCATGAGGCAGTCTATGAGACTGCCTACGTGTAGCATTGTACCTGCCCTAATAACAAAAGTTACTTGTTCAGTGATGACTAGTGATCGAGAGGGGAAAAAAGCAATGACTGGTGAAGAAACATATGACATGAGCTTCATTTTTATTACTCTTTGCTGAACAAAAATTGGCTGACATGCCACTAGATAATAGGCAATAGCAAGGATGCAACAAAAATCTCTGGTGTGCAGCAGCATTGGTTTCATTTGCAGCTGCTCAATTACAGAAAAATTATAGTGCATGGCAGCCATAGTAATCTATCTATGTAGGAAGGTTTATGTCCCATGATCAAACTTATACAGATAGGGAGCAAAATTTGCACAGAAAATATCGAGACCAATTAAAAGGAAAGAATACATCTCGTCTGAGCATGTTGAGGATGATAAGGGCTGAAGTCAAATACAACTTTGCCATGCCAGATAATTTCATGTTACTACCAGGATACCAGCACAGAGAAAACAACAACAAAATTTTTCAAAGAAAGGCACAAAACGCTTCCAAAGTGTTAGCAACTGAATCTAGAGTGAAAACTAATAGCATTGCTAGATTAGAAAGGCTAGGTTAGGCGACTCTAAACAGTTCCTCTTTTTTTTTTTTTTTGAGGGAACTAAACGGTTCTTCCTTCGTTACATGAGCAGACAATTAGACATTCAGCACCTAAAAACAGAGGTAGACAAACCGATAGGGCAGCGCCCTACCTCACCCGCGGAGAGACACCCTCATCATCCCCTCTCCGAGAGCTCCGGCCCCCAGGTCGCCAGACACAGCTGCTCCGTATTGGCGGCGTCGCTGCCTGCCGCTTCAATTGTTTACCGAGGTAACAGATGAAAATTCCCGCGGGTAGGATGCCCAACCCCGATTGGGATGAAATCGTCCCGTCCCCGCTCACGGGCAAAAAAAATCTTCTATACTCGCCCACGCGCAGGCATCGACGGAGTCCCCATCCCCGCCCCGCTACATGCTGCCTAAGTGTCAACTACAAAAGGGAAAGGAGGATTAGAGCTTGGAGAGGAAAGCTCACCGTCGAAGCTGGAGGAGGAGGGCCAGCCCAAGGCGGCAGGCTTGTTCCCCGTCCTCGCACGAGACCGAGCGGCTGCTAGGTTGCTTGGCTGAGGCAGCACGGGCCGCCGTGCTTGCTGCGCCGCTGTGGTGCTGCCTGGGATCTGAGCTTGGACGGGGCGGCGGGGTAGATAGGAGGAGGAAAGCCGTGAGCAGTTTCTCGATCCGGAGGTCTGAAGTCTGAACTATTTTTGACCAGCTTCTCGTCCTAAAAGCCAGAAGCCAAACCGTTCAGCTTTTAGATCCGACTATATGAGACAACAGCCTTTATATAAGAAGATACCTTTTCTAAAAAGTCTAAAATAAACTGCAAAAAACTTACTCGGCTTCTTTTCTAGTTTGATTATTTACCCGCAATTGTTATAATATAAAAATATATTAAAGTAACAACGTTATACTATATATATTTTCTAACCTTCAATCAACTCAAAGATTTCAATTAATAGTTTGCTATTTTGCATTTTAATTTTTTAGAATTATTTATATAATAATTATAAACTATTAGATCTAGATCTAATGGCTTAAGAGATGACTGAAAATTACCTAAACTTTTCAGCTGAAAATTAGCAAGTCCCTATACTATATCTAGGGATCTAAGGATTTTTTTTAAAAAAAAAGGCCTAAGTAAAACACAACCAAATTATACTTCATTGAGAGAATCAAGAAAATATGACTCTCGGGTCACTTTCAAATAAGTATTTTCTATATTTTTCTTAATTTCTTAGAATTATTTATGACTTTAGCTGAGACATGGACAACTTTTGATAGCTGAACATTTATTATTTACATCAGCAAGACTATTTTGTTCAAACTGACACTCTTCCTTCTATGGCCTCAAGGAATTATCTTGTGCCTCAAATCATTCATGTAGGAGATTGGTAAGTCATTAAAATGAAATGACTATAGAGATAGTAAGATGATATAGTCATACAAGTTTAACATATACTGTGAAACAATTTTGAATACCAAACAATCATTCCCTCCGAGAAGGTCCTCCATCCGAATTGCCATTCCCTAGTATCAAAGAGGCAACCACCACGAGGACTATGACCATCAATTGCCACATCCTCTACCACCAACAAACATAGGACTCCATCTCCTTATAAATGTCTGACACATGATCTCATTACATACGTGTTCAACATTTCTACCATCGACCAAAGAGCCTATGCTGGGCGTTTAATCGTACACGCAATGACGCAATCATGATGAAGCATTAGAAATGGCATGGGAGAAAGAACAATTTAATCGCATTCACAGACCGCGTTTCGACAAAATCTTTTCCTTCGTAGTCTGCTGGGCGTTTAAGCTACGTTAAGCATGATTGTTTCCGCGTCGATAGGCACACCATCAGAGTAAATAGCAGTGAAAAAAAAATGTCTGATCATACCACTGTGACAATAATAAAAAAGTAACACGAGTCAGCAGTGCAAAGCCGAACAGCTCCATCCCACAGCGGTACCTCGCGACGCGTTGCATATCCAACCCAAAACACTCTCCCAGGCATCGACGAGTGCATGTCCCGTGAAACGACCGCGCGCACACAAAAGACATATATCCGCGGCGCGTATAGCCAGGCTCCAGTCCACTGAATCCTGCGACGACCAGGACGACTCGGTGCTGCCATTTTGGGCCGGTCACCTCAACCTGATCAGATGCAGCAAGCTTACAAGGCGCCCGTGTGTTACACTAGCAGCGTACCAACAAATGAACTTCTTCGTAGGCCGTGCATGCGTGCCAGGAATATATCTGTGACCGGAACGCCGCATGCGCACAACAAAAGCAAATTTTCTTTTTGCTCATTTGGTAAACCTCCTGAAACCATTTCACCGCGGCGCGGTACGTATTGTCAACTAAGCACACTCACCGAACCCGGTCTATTTCATTCAGATAGATATATACAATCGTCAATCGAGGAAGGTAAGACACACAGATTCAGAGAGGCAAAGGAATACGGAGTAAAGCTTTTTCTTTTTCAAGTGTAATTCATAGTGGTGGATGATAGTGAGATACTGCAGGTGGAAAGCACACATATACTACATGCATACAGGACGGATATGGCTCATGGCTGAAGAACCGCCGTAGGTAGGCAGCTAGGTAGAGTACTACTATGGGACTAGTACGAAGTTTTATGTTGTCTCTTTCTCTTGGCAAGCATCATGGGCCGGCGGCCGTCGCCGGAGCTGGATGGATCACGGGCACTTGTGCCTGCCGTTCTTGGTGGTCATCTTAGCGTAGCAGGGGCAGACGTTCTCGTTGCCGGAGGTGCCCGGCGGGACGCAGCCGCAGCGCTGGCAGCAGGTGTTGCACGCCCTCAGGCACCGGTTGGGACGCCCGGACTTGCTGCACCGGTACGAGCACCTCGCCCCGCAGTCTGCAACATTTATCACCGATACGAGAGGATTGAGTTAGTCGTTTCATTACAGTAATCGCGTGCAAAGCTGTGTGTGTAACGCTAAACTCAGAGAAAATTGAAGCGCTGCACTTTACCGATGGCGTGGGCTTGGCCTTGGGGCCCGGTGGTCTGCACACAAGAGGAAAAACAAACACGAAGCCAATCGAGTTTAATTAGCCAAGCGACGATCAGTGGAGGTGATTTTGGTCAAGGAAGGTGCTCATCACCTCGATGAGGAGCAGGAAGACGACGACGAGGGAGACGGAGAGCAGCACGCCGAGCTTGGCCATGGTGTCAAGGCTGAAGGCGAACGGTTCTCTCACTTCCTCTGCAGGTTCTGCGTGGGAGACTGGCTAGCTACACGAACACAAGGGCTGAGGAGCCTGATGGCCGGCAAGCGAGGGCCATTTTATAGGCCGCCAGCTTCATTTGGCGTGCGCGCGGCACACTGGCTGGGCGCGACACGAGTCCGGCGTGCGCGCGCCCCTTGGCGGTTACGTTCCGTGTTGCTCTCTCCGCGGACGTTGCGTAGCTCGCGGAACCTTGTCTAATCCGTGTCTCTCTTTCTGCGAACAATGCCTAATCGCGTGTGTGCCATCGCCCACTATATCTCGATCACTGATGATTCGAGTGACGATGGCACACTTGACACACGTGGGAAGCGATGATGGGGCTCGTGGTCGTGGCCGCTTGTTTCTCTGCCACCACCAGGCACCAGCGCGGTACTGTCTGTTCGCGAGAAGGATGATGATGACCCCCAGTTCATTCGTGCTTCGCAAGCGACGCGTGTGGCCGCGTCGTTACCTGGATATGGTTCGTCGAGCGGTGTGCGCGCACGCAAAGCTTTCGGTGTCCTGCTGCCCGCGGAAAATCTGAGTTTCGATGAAAGCTTCTTCAGATAAACGGAGAAAAGGGAAACTAAAAACATCCACTGAAGGTCTGAAGCTCGCGCTGCGGGGTATCAACTCCTCTGCAGTCCTACGCCGATGAAATTTTTGGTAAGATTTTTCGCGCGACACTTTTGGTGGACAGGCATATGGTTCGTGCGTGTAAGAGCATCTCTAAAAACTTTTTGGAAGATTGATTTTTAAAAAAAGTATTTTTAGTAGCAGCCTAAAAATTATATTTGCTAGAATTCAGTCAGATTTGTGATCTATTGGATTGAGCTCGGATGAACGGCAGTTGTCTTCAACCTTCGACCAGTGGAAGCGATGACGGGAAAAATTTTTGTTGTCTCCTCCAACAATTATTTCTAAAAATAGATCATAAAATCTGTTTATTGAGTTACGTCAGCATCTGAGACCATAACAACATTAGAGCATCTCCAACTATTATCTAAATGAGATTGCTAAACCAAAATTTAGGAAGTAACTAAAAAAACAAACCTTCAACCATTCTCTAAATGAGATCCCTAAATATAGCAACTCCCAAAACAAGATCTATAACTCTCTATATTTAGCAACTCAATTAGAACTCCCTAAAGGTAGATTTTTATGGTTTTTTTTTATTTTTAACAGATTATTGTGCCACATGTGATATAATTTTAATTTTTAGGAAATGAATTATTGGGAGTTATTGGAGGATGTGACTTTTTTTTACTCCTAATAAATTTAGAAACCTCCTAAATCTTGTGTTTAAGAAGTAATTTTTTACATAATGATTGGAGATGCTCTTAATTCCCTTATAAATTCAAGAATTGAAGCCTCTAATTTTTCCCTGTTTCTAGCTACAAATAAAGAGATTTAAGAGAGAGAATAATTCTATGAGTTGTTTTGAGGAACTGTTGAAGATGATTTTTAGATTAATTCCTATTAATTTGATTTAGAAAGAATATATGGGGCTATCTTAGAGATGTTCTAAGCTTGTAACACTTTGTATCTGCTCAGGCTCTAGTAGTTACGAAAAAATAACGGCTTCACTTGGGCTGATGATATCAATCTGATTCACGCTTTGATTTGTATTTAACTAACTTAGACCAATGATGAGGTCATTTTGAGAGAATTATATCTGATAGCTTTTATAGTAAACTATAATAGGCGTGACATTAAGTATTACAGTTTAAATCTAATTGGTTATTTCAGATGACATTATTTATAATTAGTAGGTAACTTACTAGTTAATTGTCTATGAGGCAATGCAAGCAACAGGCCCCAATGATCAGCGTGCGGGGGTGAGGAGATGGTTGGGTGCGACTGTGTGACGTGAAGACTGGGGAGAATTTGGGTCTCTGCACAGTCGACCCTAGCGATGGTGGTGAGGTGTGGGGCTCTGATGACAGCCCAGCCAAGGACTCGAGGGTAAGAAATCAAAATTCGTTTGAGATTCCGGGGAGAGCTCTTGAGGTAAGCGACCTAGGGTTTCACCAATCTACACCACCCACTGAGCTCTGAATCGGAGTAATCGAGAAAGTGTGTGGTCATTCGCGAGGGAAACCTAGGATCTAGAGTGGAACACCAATGAGAGATACGAGATCGTTTGCCCAGGTGATCCGGGATTGTTACGCGCCTTGCGTGGTGGTTCCACCGAGGCCCTCTCGAGGTTGGGGTCACGATAATTTTAGAGCAGGAAGGTGGGGTCATGGAGAAGGCTGTGGAGGGCATGGTGGTGGCCGATTTGGTCGACATGGCATCACACACAGGAGTGGCAGCGGAAGAGCGGAGGATTCAAAGAAGGAGAGGCGTCGGGTCAACATCATGCCCTGAATCAAGAGCATAAGGAACAGAATTCTAGGAATAAGCGGGATGGAGAAAACGCTAACTGGATAGGGAAGTCCAACACAGTTTCAGGGGAAAGCTAGAGGGTCTTCTGCAGGTGTGGGTGACAGGGAGGCTTTAGAGAAACACAAGGAGGAAGAAAAGCAGAAGAAGGAGGAGACCACATATACAGAAGAGAAAATGCCAGGTGAGAATCCTCCTGAAGCGATTCAATGTTTTCGTTGCAAAGAGTTCAGTCACCACATAAGAGACTGTAAGAAGCCTTGGAGGTGTGAAAACTGTGAGAAGTATGGTCATGATAGTTTCATGTGCTCGAGGAAGAAACTTAGTGAATGTGTAGCAACACTTTGTGCTACACAAGTGGAGGGACAAGCTTTTTCTATATCCCTGATTGCCCAGCCAAGCAGCATGTAAGGGAAAGGATGATTACTACTGTGATTACAGTGGTTTTTGGTGTGCTAACTGCTAAACAAATTGAAGAGGAATTCACTAGAATTCTCTCTGGGGTCTGAGACGGACAACAACAAAAGTGGAGGACAACAAATTCTTGGTCAGATTTCCTAATGCTCAAATGATAAGAGACTGGGAATATTTCAAACCATTGGGAATGAGAACTATGAAAGCATAGATTGAAATAGATTCTTGGATTTCATCTATAGGAGCTAAGGGAGAATTATAGAGTGTTTGGTTCAGGGTGAGAGGCATCCCTCATGGAAAAAGTAGTGAAGAGACCTTGGCCTATGTAGGCTCTCTGGTTGGAGCTATAGTAGAAGTGGATACCAGCTCAATGCATAAGCAGGAATATGTAAGGATGAAGATTGCTTGCAGGGATGTCACAAAGGTGCCAACTGAAGGAGCAACCATTCCATACATATATGATTTCCACTTTGAGAGGGAAGTGGTGGTGGATAAGAGGAGTAAAGACAATAAGATAAAGCTGGATATAGGCACCAAAGAGCCTCCACCTATACCTATAAAGCCGAGAATAGATGGAACATCGTCAAGTCAGCCTACAACACAAGAGAACTATCCCCAGCAAGGAACACTAGATAAGGGTAAGAAAAAAACGCAAGAGGCTACTGAATCACTTCCAAAGTTAAACTTGGGTTCCTTCTCACCTCCTGTGAAAACCAGTGGCAATAGTAAAATCAATACCAACAAGCTAATGGCAGATGCTCAGAAAAACAGTATCAAGATGATTGAGTTGTGCTCACAAGGAGAAGAAGGGGAGAGGGTTCAAGGACAGTATGAGGGGGAATTAAGTGATGATGACCTACTCTCTAAAGAGGAACAAGATAATCAATAGAATCAGCACACAATAAGTCTGGTTAGGTGCATCTTCACAAATACAAAACAAGATTTAGTGGCTGGAAAAAAAAGTAATGACCTAATCAGCAGTATGGTCAAGGATACTCAAGAAGATGATGAAGATAAAGAGAGTAGGGAGGAAATAACTGTAGAAGAGACTACTACAGAGAAAGAAATAGAAAGGTCCCCATGCAAGGAAAGGGAGGGAAGGAAATGGCAGATAAATGAGAAGCAAAAGATAGCAAGTACCAGACAAAGTGACAGAATCCAACAATAATGGACAAAGCAAACTCAAGAACTCCAGAAGGGCACTTCAAGGAAAAGAAACATTGAAGGTACCAATCTTAATGACCAGAATTCATTTGCCATTCTAAATAATAGTGATATTGCATCCCTTGCTAGTGATATGGGTGTTATGATAAATGAAATCGATTTTGATATGGTTGATTTGATGAAAGATTTAGAAATAGCTAGACATGCCTTGGATAATAAAGTCCCTGATAATAGAAATAAACTAAATGATGTTACTGTTCTTTTAGAATGGATTAATGAAGACTCAGAAGAGGAAAATTTTACTTTGGTGCAATCTAAGAGAAAGAAGAGAGAATTAAGCAAACTAAAAAATTTAGTTAAAAAAGAGCCTATCAGAAGGAGTCACAGAACTACTCCCTCTGTTTAGAGGCATATTTGTGAGCAGAAAATTCCTGCTCCCAGAAAGGGGTTCAGTAAGAAAAAGGGTTAATAATGATAGGCCTTTTCTGGAATTGTAGAGGGATCAGAAAGAAAGGTTTAGCTTCTTTCAGTAGAGATCTGATGAAAGAAAAGAGGTTTGATTTTATGTATTTCCAAGAAATCATTCTACAAAGTTTTTCTGATGAGGTCTTGAGAAAGATTGACCCCAGTACAGAATACCTCTGGGACTGGATCCCAGCTAGGGGTAGATCTGGTGGGGTCCTCACTGGTGTTAAAATTGATAGATTTGATGATGGCGATAGATTTGATGATGGCGGTAGAAACCAAGGTGATTTCATTTTACAGTTAAATCTTTGGGATAGGTTGTTGAACATTAAGTGAAATCTACTTAATGTCTATGGCTTAACTCAAGATGAACATAAAGAAGACTTTTTTTCAGAAATGACTTCCTTGTGCTCCAAAAATAAAGAGCCCTATATAATTGGTGGTGATTTCAATATTTTTAAGATATTATTTTGACAATAATAAGGTTTTCTATCAAAACAAATTCTCTAATTTGTTTAACACTATTATCCTTTCCTTCGAGTTAAGAAAAATTTATATCTCGGGAGGCAAATATACCCGGTCAAATAATCAAGAAAACCCCACTCTTGCGAAATTAGATAGAGCTTTGATTACTCGAGAATGAGAAATTATATTTCCCGCTGTAAATATACACAAGATTCCTAGAGAGATTTCTGATCATAACCCCTTGAATTTTTTCAATCTTTTCAATCTTGTTGGGAAATTATAAAAGAAGACATATTAGAACTATTCAATGACTTTTATATGGATAATTTGAGTATTGAAAGTTTGAACTATGAGATAATTACTTTGCTTCCTAAAATGGTTGATACAGTGAAAATACAGCAATATTTGTTTATTGAATTGCCTCTATAAGTAGTTCACTAAGGTAATGATTATAGGGGTGGAACCTATTGCCGCAAGAATTATCGATATTGCATAAACTGCATTCATAAAAGGTAGAAATGTTATGACCGAAGTTATGGCCCTACATGAAATATTTCAGGACAGGGCACTACTGGAATAGTGCTCAAGTTGGACTTCAAAAAAATGTATGATAAAGTTCATTGGGGCTTCATGCTAAAATGCTTAAGAAAGAGAGGTTTTTGTGAAACATGGTGTAGATGGGTTGAGCAGGTGGTGAAAGGTCGTATAGTGGCAGTTAAACTGAATGACAATGTAGGTCCTTATTTTCAGAGCAGTAAGAGAGTTTGGCACCCCCTTTCATCACTGTTGTTCTAACTTTGTGGGAGACTGCTTGACTAATATGGTTCATAAGGCACAAAGTGCTGGATTGGTTGAGGGCCTAATAGATAACCTAATCCCTAATGGTGTGGCCATTATGCAATATGCAGATGACACAATTATGTGTTTGAAGCATGATATTGAAAAGGTTAGAAATGTTAAACTGCTCCTATATGTTTATGAAAAGATGTATGGGTTGAAAATCAACTTTGACCAGAGTGAAATATTAATAATTGGAGGGGATAATAATATTGCACAAATCTATGTGGATATTTTCAATTGTCAAATTGGTCAATTCCCTTTGCATTATCTAGGAGTACCTGTGTCTGCCGACAGGCTACATGTAGTGCACTGGGCTAAAATGAAAGAGAAATTTGCAAATAAATTAGATGTTTTGTAGGGCAGCTCTCTGCCTATAGGTGGGAGAACTATTTTAAGCAACACTAGTCTTACAAATTCCCCTATATATCACATGTCTATGTATCTGTTGTCCAAAACCGCCATTAAAAGAATGGACAAAGCTAGAAGATTCTTCTGGCAAGGGGGAAGTTCAAACAAAAAAAGGAAAATACTTCTGTGCCCACAGGGGTCTGTGCCCACGCGGGGAAACACTGACACGTGCGCTTTAAATTTTGTGTTGATCAATTACCATATCGGCGAACGAAATAGGTTACAGTGCTGATATCGGCATCACGATGCCGTAATACTTGACTGCACTGATCGAATTAATACAGGCATTGATTAAAACTGAGCTCGGCTCTACATGTATGATAGAAGAGTACTTATGATGGTCAGAGAACACCTAATGTGCTGGAGAGTCAAATACATACATGCAATCAAAATAAAAAGCTCCGCGTAAAATAAAAATAAACAATTGTAACAATCCAAGTGTTTATATAAATATAAAAAGAGCTTTCTTTTATCTTTTCTATGCAAGATATTTGACCATCTATATCAAAATAAAAAGATTCATGCAAAACAAAAATGTTATGCATTTCAAATTCTTTGATTAAGGTTCACCTAAGCAAAGTATGAGAGTATGAGAAAAAGAAATGATATGAGCTAAGATAAGAAAAAAGTTGGCTACATGTTTTTTGGTCAGCAATCCATCTATCCATTGTGGCATCCGTAATGCATATATAACATATCATTCATTTACCTAGAGGGCAGGGAGTTATTTTTAAAGTTACCGATTTAGCAATCCATGATACTTGACGCATTACCATAGCCAATGCAATTCCATCCACTATTCATTCCGCCTGTGTCTCATTCATTTACGTCAGCAGTCGACAGATCTTTCAAGGAGGAGTATAGTTCGAGGCATTAGTGCTTTGAAACAAGGCCTCATCTGGCGAGTTGGGAATGGCACAAACATAAATATTTGGCTGGATCCTTGGGTCCCTAATAAAGTGAGCAGGAGGCCAATCACCCTATGTGGACAGATTATTTTAACTAGAGTCTCAGAGTTAATTGATCCAGCAACGGGTGAGTGGGATAAACCGCTCATTGAAGATATTTTCTGGGAAGAAGATGTCCCTCATATTCTAGCAATACCTCTGAAGCCGGAATGGCAGGACTCTTTAGCATGGCATTTTGATCCCAAGGGGGTGTTCTCGGTCAAGTCAGCATACCATGTCCTTGAAGATGGTAAGGAGAGAGATGCACGCAAGCAGGTGGGGGAGAGCTCTAACTCGCCAATGAAAGATGAATTCAATTGGATAAAGATCTGGAGCCTAAGCATACCACCAAAGATCAAGCAATTTCTTTGGAGACTAACACACAATAGTCTTCCCCTCCGTACAAATATTAAAAGGCATGGTATAGATGCGGATACTTTGTGTCCTGTATGCCGGCGCCTTGATGAAGATGGTGGGCATTGCTTTCTAAAGTGCAAATATGTCAAGGCTTGTTGGCGTCAAATGAACCTAGAGCATATCAGGAGTGCCCTACTCAGTTTGCCTTCCTCAAAACTTGTTGTCAAGTATATCCTGGAGCTAGAGCAAAAATCCTTGACGCAAGTAGCATGTTTCCTTTGGTCATGGTGGGATACACGGAACAAAGTGAATGCTGGGGAACAACTGAGCCGGCCCACACAAGTGATCCACCTGACAAAGTCTATGGTTACTGATTGTGAGCATCTAAGGAAGAAACAAGTGGAGAAACCAGTAAAGTTAAAAAGTGAATGGATACCTCCCCCTCATGATGTGCTAAAAATCAACTGTGATGCGGCGTTTATCGCAAGTTCGAAGAGTGGAAGCTGGGGTTTTCTTATTCAAGATCATAAGGGAGAAGCGGTTTTAGCTGGAGCAGGGAAACTACCTTGTGTTTATGATGCATTATGTGCTGAAGCTCATGCATGTCTTCAAGCGATACAAGTAGCTTCAATGTATGGTATGACACATATACAAGTGGAAGTAGACTCTACTCAACTTGCTCAGGCTATAACGTCAACTGATCATGATCGAGGACCGGGGGATGTGTTGTTCAAGGAGATTAGAGCTTTTCTTCATATGAACTTTCCTAGTTTGGAGGTTATGTATAAACCTCGATCTTGTAATGTTTGTGCCCATGAGTTAGCTCACTTTGCAGTATCTTGGAACCTGGATCAGTCCATTATGTGGGATGATCCCCTTCCAGACTTTGTAACTAAATTGGTGGCTCGAGAGGTCTCGGAGCCGACTTTGCATGAATAAATATGCGAGCTTGAATTTCAAAAAAAAAAGTACCATGGATTAATATACACACTGTCACCATTTTGAAATGAATCAGTTTTTGGTTATTTCTGATCAGTTTTTTTAGATTAGGTTATTTAAAAAGTTACATGCTTCACATTTCACCTGAATCAATATGCTCTTTTTTATATTTAATTGATAGCTCCAGTGATCTTTCATGTGAGACTGAGGCGCTATAGACCAATCAGATTTCAACCCATAAATAAAAATAGGATTTACTTGAGGAAATAAAAAATAGGTAATAAGAATTTCACTAATAGAAGTATGAAGTGCAAATAAATGTTTTGTTTCTATGACTTAAATCAGTCGTATTATCCAACAAGCAAGTGACAGTAAGTTGTTTTCTTGAAAAATCACCTTCTTCATTTAGATGTAAAATACCAAGTTAGAGCCCTCCTTATACATTTTATAATAATTCATCTTGAAATCGGTAGCATCTTTCTAGTAATTATTTATAGAGCTGCTGATCCGAATTCAAGGCCGCACGCCTTCAATATTCAAATTTGAATTGCATCAAGGCATGTAATTAAGGCACGAGTCATGTTAGTGGTCACTGCATGCAGACATAATTACTGACGAGTACATCGCAACCTCATTTAAAGTAGTTGGAGCATTTTAGCCAGGTTCACTGTTTGCTCAAACGCGAACTTGATACCCTCATGAAGTTATAGTTACGACGGAGGTGCTTTGATTCTCGCCCATATTACGATTCCATTATAACAGGACACACACGAATCTCGGCCATCTCAAACACGTGGACGGCTGGGCACCGGGGATGCATGTGACATTATGCTCAAAGAAATCACTCTCAAGATAAAAAAATACCATTTGGTGAAATAGTCAAAGATTTGTAAATCAAAAAAGAAGGGGGGTCTAGGTATCAAAGACCTCAAGAAACTAAACATTAGTCTCCTAGTTAAGTGGTGGTGGAGACTAGAATCAGAGGAAGGTTTGTGGCAAGAAATTGTCAAACTGAAGTATATCAAAGATAAACCAATCAGTTTGATCAAGCATAAAGCAAATGATTCTCCCATCTGGTATGATTTGTTGAAAGTTAGACAGTTTTACTTGAAGGGAAGAGCATTTAAAGTAAATGATGGTAAAAGTATAAGTTTCTGGTATGACAAATGGCTAGGTGATGAACCTTTATGTGACATGTACCCACTACTTTATGACCTCTGCCTGAACCAAGACAGTACAGTCAGGGAGATAGCTGATAATAGTTGGGTCGTGCAGTTTAAAATTAGACTTCTTAACTTTCTAAGAAATGTTTGGTATGATCTTGCCTCCCAATTGAATTCAGTACATATCAATAATATTGCTAATGAACCCAGATGGACGCTCAATATAAGTGGCAAGTTTACTGTTAGGTCGATGTATGACAATTTGACCAGTAGTGATAGTGGTCCGATTCACAAACATATTCGGAAATAAAAAATTCCACAGAAAGTAAAAATACTAGACCAGGTTCACGCGCTCAGTTCTAGACTTGGATCATGAAAGCCCTCCCTGGGGGTGCCGATGTGTATATGCTAGATTTAGTAGCTACCTGTTGGGCCACTTGGAAAGCGAGAAATAGATCATGTTTTGATAAGAAATTTATCAAACATCCTTGTGAAATTTTGTGTCATGCATGCTTATTTATGAGATATTGGGCAGGCTTATACCCCAAGGAGATGCAGGAGGTGATAGTAGCAGGTGCTGAAGCAATGTTGAAGGAAGCTCTCAAGGCGATGAAGCGTAGCACAAGACCTGGTCCTCGGCTATAGATCATCAATGGCGATAATGGGGAGGCAAGGGATGAAGATGAAGAGATGGCTGAGGAGCAAGAGGGAGATCAAACTTGAAGCAGTGGCATTCAAGACAAGAATGAATCCTAGTTGTTCTTTCTAGTTTGGGCAAAAACCTAGATACTTTGCCTTGATTCCTATGCTTGTAATATGTTTAGTCCTTCTCGGTGGAGCTCCTATCTTGACAATCTGAGATCAGATATCAAGATAGGGATGGGGATCCCGAGTCATTTATTTTTTTGTTGTTCGTTTAACTTTATCTGTGAACTTGTTGATCCTGCTTTGTTTGAGGTGAGGTTGGGTGAATCCCAGGTCAAAAAGAAAAACTTACTAGTTAATTTCACAATAAATAAGTATTATTTGATCATTGAACCATTCTATACGGTTACATTAACCTACTAACACCCCATAACCAGGGGCGGAGCCAACACCCCCTGTGGCTCATGAAATATAGCAAAATCATATTGTTTTTAACTAACTGATGGTCTAAATACCTTTAATTTTCATCCTAATTCACTCTCATGTTAGTTCAGTTATCAGTCAGCACTCCCATTGCTATATTTCTAGCTCCACCACTTCCCACAACAGCCTCCTCAAGGCCGCTATCGTAACACATACAATGTAGCTTTTATCTCTGGTGTTATCGCTAGTATGAGATCATTCAAATCTTAATAGAGTATCTATCCATGTTGATTTTAATATTGAATTGATAACAAAATCTTAGCAGAGCATACACATGTTGTTGGTATATAGTATGAGATTGATCCTCGTGGTACATTACGAAATCCTACGTGTGGTCTACGATAAAAAAGTTTTGTATCCAATGAGACTTAATGTTATAGGAGTGGGGGTTTGGATGATGCCATGACAGCGAGCCTTATGTATGTGCAACATCGACAAGGTGTGCCCTCATCCTACACACCGCCAGTGAATAAACTCTAATTTGTATATTGTCCATAAGATATTTATAATATCTATATGATTCTCATGATATGTTTGAAGAGTATCATGTCCATAAGATATTTATAATATCTATATGATTCTCATGATATGTTTGAAGAGTATCATAATCCAGATCTAACCCTCAATGGGTGAAAATAATCAATGTGTATTTATTTGAGCCCTCTTATATGTCTCTATCTATCTATCTATCTATCTATCTATCTATCTATCTATCTATCTAAAATTAAGAATATCTTCTTGATCCCTGTGGGAGGTCAATATAATCCAATCACCATTAAATCGATATTAGATAAGCTACTTCATCTGTTCTTAAATTGTTGTTGCTACTAGCTTTTTGAGTGTTGATCATTCATCTCATTTAAAGATTTAAAGAAAAGTTATGTTTTATTTTACTATTAAAGAAAGTTGAAATATAATTTATAATTCTATATATTTAAATTAATATTTTAAATAACACAAAGAATCAAAGTGCATTATGTAACACTAAGTTGGTGCAGTTCGACGGACCGAAACTACACAGTTGAGTTGTCAACATGAAAGCGCAGTGACGGAGCCGGCCGTCAATCATGGAAGGTGTCATGATCAATATTACTGCTACCTTGAAAGAACAACATGTAACGGTGTTCCAAAACATTGGTATTGTCGATAGCCTTGGTGATGTTGTGCGCGTGCTCTTGTGTTTTTTGGATTTTCAAACTTAGAAGCTTTACCTCTTCTCGTTGCTTCGAATCAACGCAATTTGAATTCGACGAGAGTGCCGAAGTATGCGGCTGGGGTGACAGTAGGAGAAGATGAGGAAACCAGGGCCGGATTTGGAGGGAGGCAACTGGAGCGGCGGCCCTGGGCCCCCAGATCCTAAGGGCCCCTCTCCATACCATATGTATATATAACTACTAATAATTTTAATAACTTGATAACATACTTACACGATTAAAGATCATTTAACTGATTTTATGTATATGGAATAAGTAAAAAAGATTATATTTATATATATAAAGTCTCACATTTTTGTTGGCCCTGCGCCCTCAAAATCCTAGCTCCGTCCCTGGAGGAAACAAGAACCGAGATTGACAAGCATATCATCTTTGTTTGTTTTTTCTTCCGCCAACAATCGTCCTCTCCTAATTCTCTATTGACAGCTCGTATTTTTGTTTTTCCGCCAACAATCTCAATCCTCAATCCTCCACCAGTGTGAAAGCGTCTCCTGAGAATTACGCCACCGATATGATGCTTTTGCCGATTTTTCTCGGCGCGCGCAGACCGGCGCCGGTCCGCTCCTTCCGTTGGTGAGGAACTGAGAAGCAGTTCATCACCATTCGCTGCACACCTCGCGCTTTCCATTATTATTGTTTGCTGGCGCCGCCGCGCGCCGTGGTGACTTGCTAGCGTAACTTTGTCCAGGAAACAGCCAAGCACATGTTGATCCATATGTTGACCATGTTTGCACCACACACTGAAATATTTTAGACTGCCTGATCTGTCGCTGTCTCTTATAGATAGATAATGTCAACTGGGAAATAAAGAGACAGGGCACGGGAGCGGAAGCAAAAGCTCATTTCCGCCTTTCTCCTCCGGGTCATATCCCCTGCAGGGAGAGTGCGCAGAGAGTCCACGACAGTTCTATATAAGGCTTCCTCTGCCTCTGCCTCTGCCTCTGCGAGACAATGCCTTCCGGGCTTCCGGCTCCAGCTTGGACGTCGGAGACCCTGCTCAAGAATCAATAATGGCGGGCGATGGCGCCGATACGGCGTCGGAAGTTGCCGTCGTCGCAGAAGCGATGGACTACCGCGGCCAGCCGGCCTCCCGAGCCTTGACCGGCCGCTGGAAATCGGCTTCCTTCATTATAGGCAAGTATCATCTCATCTCTGCTAAAATGAACAGCGGTGATGGATACGTGCTAATTGCGTGTTGATTTCTTGACGCGTGGCATATTGATGTGCAGCGGTGGAGATCGCGGAGCGGTTCGCGTTCTACGGCGTGTCGGCGAACCTGATCACCTACCTCACGGGGCCGCTGCGGGAGGGGGTCGCGGCGGCGGCGTCGGCCATCAACGCGTGGAACGGCACCGCGCAGCTGCTGCCGCTGCTGGGCGGGACGCTCGCGGACAAGTGGCTCGGCCGCTACCGGACCGTAGTGTGCGCCTCGCTCCTCTACATCCTCGTAAGCAAAAAATATACCCAACCGGATGACCCTGTGAATTTCGACTGATTAAAATATCTTTTGATTTCGTTCTCAAATTCTTAATTTGGAAGAGAACAAAATGAAATACCTCCTCGTCATTGGCTTAGCTCTACATGTTACGTAATTGGATAAGCGGAACACCTAGAGGGTATTTATCAGCAATGCATGCCACAAATCTCGGGATATAGTCCATGTGGATGATGAGCCCGGAATTCGGTGTGACACAAGATTAGATGTTTGAGTAAACATCGTGCAAAGAGACACCGAACAAGCAAGAGGAGCAGCGTCGGAGAGAAGCAACGATCTGGAAATTAGGAGATCCAGGACAAAATGTTTAACATGGATAATTATATACTGAATTTCAGCGAAATGAAAGTGACATCTCCATTTATCAGCCTCAACCTGTAGCAAATACCCTCATTTTTATTACTCCATATTAAATGTGAAGCCCCCCGTACCAAGATTGTATTCCAAACTTCGATCATTAGATTTATGCTTCAAGTGCCAAATCCTTTATTTTTTTAGGGAGCCCAATCTTTTAAATGTGAAGCCTTTCTTCTATTTGTGGCTCGATGCCAGGCGAATGCGGCCTGGCCTCGCCTGGCTTCTCACCGGCCCGCGCGAGCCCACCACACCACACGTGAATGCGATCAGGAAGCCCCAGCTGATCCGGCCGATTTGTCCGTGCATACCTGGTGTCTCCCCTCACACCAATTTTGTCTGTGTCTGGTGACAGATGACAGAATGTTCTGTTAGCGATAAAATCAGTACTAGTAGCAGGAGCCAGTTCCAGTTCAGAGACTCAGAGTCGAGTTCTCTGCGAGTCTCCGCCGCCGCCACGCTGCCGTTTGTGTCAGTGCTAGACTGCTAGTGCTAGGTCGTCTCCGGCTGTGTTCCTCTGCTCAGCGTCAGCGGCCCCAATCCTGTGGCGACGACGATGCCTTCCGGCTCGGGATCGGACCCGCTCCTCGCGCCCGGGGACGGCGTGGCGGAGGGCGCCGCCGCGGCGGTGGACCACCGCGGCCGCCCCGCCGACCGCCGCGCCACCGGCGGATGGAAGTCAGCGCTCTTCATCATAGGCAAGCACCGCAACGCAACTACTCTCTCCCTCCCTCATCATTCGATTCGCCTGAGCGGCCGTTGAGCTGATCCGAGATCAATTTCCGACGGGCAGCGGTGGAGATCTCGGAGCGGTTCGCGTTCTACGGCGTGTCGTTCAACCTGATCAGCTACCTGACGGGCCCGCTCGGGGAGGGGACCGCCGCGGCGGCGGCTGCCATCAACGCCTGGAACGGCGTCGCGCAGCTGCTTCCGCTGCTGGGCGCCGCGATCGCCGATAACTGGCTCGGCCGATACCGCACCATCGCGCTCGCATCGCTGCTCTACATCTTCGTAAGCAAAAGATCTGACCTGACCTGACCGACCTTTTTTTTCCTCTTTCCACTTGGCAAAGTTGGTTTCGTCCTCCACACTTTTTATGCACCATTCCTACACTTGGCAATGTAGGAAGCTGCTGCTTTGCATTAGAGCGTTGTGGCTCCAAGTTGTTGCTAAAATATCTCAAAATTTACGAAGTTGTTGGCCGCCTCACATCACATCACATCACATCGCTGTCAGTCAGTAGCTGCCATGAATGATACTGTTGCATAGTAACCATCATCGCTGACGGAGTAGGAAAAAATGGAAGAGATCTGCACATTTGTTTCACGTGTTAGATTAGTATTCGGTTTTCATTTTTTTTTATGAGGGCAGTTTTTCATTTTGTTTAGAGTTCCAACTTCAGTCAGCAGATACCTTTTTTTTTTTTAGCATCCAGTCAGCAGATACCTGCTTTGGTCATGTGGATTTACGTAAGCTATGAGAGTGGGCTAGGAATGGTGCATAAATTTTGGCCCACAAAATCTGGGAACAAGACATCCAGAACAGAATATGGGCCTCCAAAAGCCATAGCGTGGTTCGCGACATTGTTCGTTGGGCTTGGCATTTCGTATTCGTTTTTTTATGCATTTTGTTTTCCTTCTACGTTGACACTTGACTGATTGCACGTTGCAGGGTTTGGGCATGCTGGCCTTCTCAACCTTGCTCCCCTCCGCCAGCGGCCACCAATGCCCCACCACAACCGCCGGCGGCGGCAACAAGACCTGCCCACCGTCCACCCTCCAGGTGGCCTTCTTCTACATCTCCCTGTACCTGGTTGCCGTGGCGCAGGGCGGGCACAAGCCGTGCGTGCAGGCGTTCGGCGCGGACCAGTTCGACCCGAGCGACCCCTCGGAGTCCGTGTCCCGGAGCTCCTTCTTCAACTGGTGGTACTTCGGCATGTGCGGCGGCACCGCCGTCACTCTGGTTCTCCTGAGCTACGTGCAGGACAACATCGGGTGGGGCCTCGGGTTCGGTATACCCTGCATCCTCATGGCCTGCGCTCTCGTCGTCTTCCTGCTCGGTACAAGGACCTACCGCTACTACGTCACCACCACCGGCGGAAAGGTCACCCTACTCGCTCGCGCGAAAGAGGCCTTCGCGGAGTGGCGGAGCAGGCGGAAGGCTGGAGCGGCATCCATGGCGCCCCAAGTCAGGTACTTACCAAATGCCAGTGCGTCTCTGACAATCAATTTTACGCTGGAACAAGGCGTAATAAAACGAACATAACTGATTTGCCTTTGTAATGTGGATTTATTTATGGATCATCAGTGTTGGCGTCGATGAGGAGCAGGAAGCGAATTCAGGCGTCATCAAGAAGGAGGCCAAGGCCGTCCTGCGTCTGTTCCCGATCTGGGCGACGTGCCTGATCTACGCGGTGGCGTTCTCGCAATCATCCACCTTCTTCACAAAACAGGCGGCGACGCTAGACCGCCGCGTCGGCGACCACCTCAACGTGCCCCCGGCCGCGCTGCAGAGCTTCATCAGCATCACCATCGTGGCGTTCATCCCCATCTACGACCGCGTCATCGTGCCGCTCTCCCGCCGCTACTCGGGCCTGCCGTCGGGGATCACCATGCTCCAGCGCATCGGCGTCGGGATGCTGCTCTCGCTCGTGTCCATGGTGACCGCCGCGCTGGTCGAGGCCCGGCGGCTCCGCGTGGCGCGCGAGGCCGGGCTCGTGGACGGCGGCGCCGGCCCCGTGCCGATGAGCCTGTGGTGGATGGTGCCGCAGTACGTGCTGTTCGGCGCCGCCGACGTGTTCACCATGGTGGGGCTGCAGGAGTTCTTCTACGACCAGGTGCCCGACAAGCTGCGCAGCCTCGGGCTGGCGCTGTACATGAGCATCTTCGGCGTGGGCAGCTTCATCAGCAGCGCCATGGTGTCGGGGATCGATCGGGCGACCAAGGCCAGGGGGAGGAGCTGGTTCGACAACAACCTCAACCGCGGCCACCTCGACTACTTCTACTGGCTGCTCGCCGCGCTCAGCGCCGTCGAGCTCCTCGCCTATGTCTTCTTCGCCGCGACCTACAGGTACAAGAACAAGGGCGACAGTCGGGCAGACTTGTTGTAGTTCGATTTGATAGTCGGTGACATGTAAAATTGTAAATGGCTCCTGTTTCTCCTCGATTTGGAGTTTGGAGTTGTATGGAAACTTAGTCAGTAGACACGTTCATTCACATTTGTATATGTTGAGATGGCTATACAATGCTTGCCTTCAAGCGTCCAAAAGGGGATGTGCTATCTGTCGGCCGATTTTGTTTGCAACCTCGCCTACATCTGATCTCTGTTTCTGCCTTTGTTTAACATTTTTTTTTAGATAATGTGCCTTTGTTTAACATGCAGGCACGAAGAGAAGAAAACAAGGGAAAAGCAAAAGAAAACAACAGGAACAAGGAACAGAGAAAATTGTTAGGATATCCTGGAGATAATTATGAAGTACTCAATCACGCAGGCTCTCTCAGCTCTGTGCTTGTTTATTGCAACAGCAGGACCACCAAAACAGGAGGTCATTCATGCGCACACCATAAAGAGCCTTGTCGAGCCTTCCAAACGTTCCAAACTGCTGCTGTGCAAGAGGCCGCAACAGGCCCACAGATTTTTATTTTTATTTTTTGATAATTACAGGCCCACAGATTGAAGAGCGGGTACGCAAAACTGCAGGAAACCAAAGATGGTGCACAAATGATGAAACGGAGGGACACGTCGCTTTTCCAAGCTCAGCACAGAGCACACCTAAACCCAGCAGGCCAGCACACAGTACCGGCAACACCGCGCCCAGTCGATAGGCCCACTTTAAATCGAAACCTGGCGTGTCCACACCACCGTTCACCCCTTCTCCAAATCGCCAGTCAGAACACCTTCGCCGAGCAGCACTGCTCGCTCGCTCGTTGACACACCGACACCGGGTCGGAAGAAAAAAGGCGGCGGTCAGCCATGGCGTCCGAACCGGATAGTCCCGGCGCCTCGGATCCCCTCCTCCTCCCCCGCCGCCCGCCGCCCACCGGCGGCTGGAAATCGGCGCTCTTCATCATCTGTAAGTCAGCAAATTGTGAACCTCTCTCGAGCTCAACACCGGCTCGCTTGGCGGGGCCTAATCAGTGTCTGTTTTTGGTGGTGAACAAATCGAAGGGGTGGAGATTGCGGAGCGATTCGCCTATTACGGCATCTCGTCGAACCTGATCAGCTACCTCACCGGCCCGCTCGGCCAGACCACGGCGGCGGCGGCAGCCGCCGTTAACGCGTGGTCCGGCGCCGCGTCGATGCTACCGCTGCTCGGCGCCGCCGTCGCCGACTCCTGGCTCGGCCGCTACCGCACCATCGTCGCCTCCTCCGTCCTCTACATCACGGTCAGCCCAATTTCTCCGCCATTGCCATTATCCTTTTTCTGGCATACTTCATCAATTCCACTTGCAACTTTGCGTGCATCATTTGTTGCTGGCATGTGGGTGTATGCACGTTTGAAATCACGTAATGCTGCTTAGAATTCCAAACGAGATAGAGCCTCTGATAATGCAGGATTAGCCGGAGCCGGAAGCGCTATCAGTAATCAAAGAGATTTTCAGAAATTTTTGTCGATAGTGGGAGGTGAGTGGACGCCGACTACAAGACGTCATCGGCTTGTCTCAATGTCTCATGGCTCACGCCTTCATTGTTTTTTCCGTGTCATAGCTGTATCAGAGTTTGTTGTAGCTGTAATCTGTTCAGAGCTCAGCTCAAGCTTGCATCATGCTGTACGCATAGGATTATAGGAACAGACGTGAGCGCTCTTCCTCCTACAACCATCCATCAAACCTGACGTGACAATAAAAACAACTTATTTCTGTAAGCGTGTGCGCCATTTCAGAAATTTTTCGTGATCATTCTGAACTCCACGTGACTCTGCAACCTTGTCCTTTGGAATGTGCAGTTTTCTTCCCAGATTTTCAGATTGCTCTGCAATTCCACCTATCAATAATGTTTGTATTACATGTCTTAATAAATAGATTATACATGGCATAGGCCCAGTTATTTTCAGCGTGTCCACTTCAGTACAAAAAAAATAAGTGCCCCGTACTTCAATGTGTAGGTTGGGTTGTGGCAAAATACTGTATTACCTGCGTGAGGTTGCTTTCGGATCAGAATCAGAACCAACAAAAAATGGGAAGCAAAACTTAGGACCGTTTGGGAGGGCTTATCTCCAAACTTAGGGACTGTAGCTACAGGCGTATAAGCGGGAAAAGCTAGGAAATACCAGTTTTGAATGGCGTATGCAAAAATAACTCATTGCTACAGTATGATCTCGCTAAGATTATTTTTGGTAACCATAATCCAAACCAATAAGCTGCCCATAAGCCATGTCAAACGGACCTTTAATCACGCTAAGACTATTTTTGGTAACAAATAATTCTACTTCCCTTGGAGATTCGAATCATGTTTTCCGAATAAATGAATGAACAGTACTCCGGTTTGAGTATCGACATGTTCTGCTATTTTTGGTGGGTTTTTTTTTTTGTGAAACTTATTTTGGAATTAGTGATACCATCTACCTTTCCGAATCGCAACTGATTGCAGTAATGACCATTCTAAGAATCTCGATTGTCCAAACGTAAGAAATGCAGTACTCTTTGTTTTTGGGCCTAACGTAATTGTACATCTTGAAATCGAAGCACTTTTTTCTATGTAAAGGTAGCACTGACGAGCATTACATTCACAATAAATCGTATTATCTGAATCGGTGTTACTGAACGCATCTAATTTGCACTAGTTAGACTACTATTGCAAGCTTCAATTCAAGATTGAAATTGTCCATTCCTCTCATCCTAAAAGTTTTGCGAATACGCAGGGACTTGGCATGCTGACGCTCTCATCTATGGTCCCATCACCTCAGAGTCAGCAATGCAACGACTCCGCTAACGGTCGAAGAGTATGCCCGCCTTCGTCTCTCCAGACTGTATTCTTCTACGTCTCCCTCTACCTGGTTGCCATCGCCCAGAGCGGCCACAAGCCATGTGTCCAGGCCTTCGGCGCCGACCAGTTCGACGTGACGGACCTCAAGGAGTCTGCAGCCCGAGGGTGCTTCTTCAACCTGTGGTACCTCGGGCTCTGCGCGAGCGGGACAGTCACCATAGCGCTCATGAGCTACGTGCAGGACAACATCAGCTGGGGTCTCGGCTTCGGCATTCCGAGCATGGTCATGCTGCTCGCGCTCGTCATCTTCCTGCTCGGCACCAGGAGGTACCGGTTCTACGAGTCCGGCGAGGACGGCGGCGCGTTCTCCAGCGTCGGCGAGGCCATCACGGCGTGGAAGAAGAATAGGTCGCACGAAGCTAGACTGCTCGAGCTGGAACACGGTGAGCGCTCCGAGGACTCGTTGCTGGTCGCGGCAGAGGAGGTGAAGGGCCTGGCGCGGCTGTTCCCGATCTGGGCGGCGTGCCTGCTCTACGGCGTCGTGTTCGCGCAGCCGCCGACGCTGTTCACAAAGCAGGCGGCAACGCTGGACCGGAGCGTCGGCTCGTCGGCGTTCCAGGTCCCGCCCGCGGCGCTGCAGTGCTTCCTCGGCGTCAGCATCGTCACCTGCGTCGTGTTGTACGACCGCGTTCTGGTACCCGTGGCGCGTGGGTTCACCGGCCTCGCCACGGGCATCACCATGCTGCAGCGGGTCGGCACGGGGATCGCCCTGGCCCTGGTCGCTCTGCTGGTCGCCGCGCTGGTGGAGATGAAGCGGCTGCGTGCGGCGAGGGACGCCGGCGTCGTGGACGTTCCCGGCGCGGCGGTGCCCATGAGCCTGTGGTGGATCGTGCCGCAGTACGTGCTCCTCGGCGCGGCGGACGTGTTCGCCATGGTCGGCATGCAGGAGTTCTTCTACGACCAGGTGCCCCGTGCGTTCAAGAGCCTGGGGCTGGCGCTCTACCTCAGCGTCCTCGGCGTCGGCAGCTTCATCAGCAGCTTCCTCATCGCG
The DNA here is from genome assembly GCA_032690845.1 of Eleusine coracana subsp. coracana. Classification (NCBI taxonomy): domain Eukaryota; kingdom Viridiplantae; phylum Streptophyta; class Magnoliopsida; order Poales; family Poaceae; genus Eleusine; species Eleusine coracana. The sequence goes on from CM064426.1 coordinate 6,752,951, forward strand.
GTCATAGACCGTGTGACGACGAGGAACGGTGGAACGAGCTGGTTCGCGGACAACCTCAACAAGGGGCACCTCGATTACTTCTATCTGCTGCTCGCTTCGCTCACCGTGCTGGAGCTTCTTGCTTTCGCTTGCTTCTCCAGTTCGTATGTTTACAGGAGGAAGGCGTGAACAGAGCACCGTAGATGTGCATCTACCTGTGAGTTCAGGTCATAGGCACAAGTAATGCATCTCGGATCAATCTGCGAGTTCGGATCGTACAGATTCATGGTAGCAAATAACGGAGTTGCATTTGGCACAAGTAATGCATCTCGGTACAGTTTTAGCAACGACGAAGAGTATACAACAGTGATTCGTTGTTGTTCTTCTGGTTCACTAATCAGTAATCGCTAGTGCTTCATTGCTTAACAAAGAAAATATTCCTGTAACGAAATTCAGAGGAAGGGCGAAATCAGCTCGAATGCCATCTTCGAATAAACAGTGCATGTTTATCTGCCCAAGAACAATTTCATTTCGAGAACTGGAGATGTTCACTCAGCTCAGGGGAAGTTAAGTCGATAACCAGTATACCTGATATAATGCTTGATCAAATCTGCTAGTTTAAAAGCCTACAAGTACAACAGACGCAGAGCAGAGGAGCGGCGCATAAAATTAGTAGCCTGGTTTATTAGGGTGCACGGTATCTGCCGAAGAACAGTTTCATTTTGGGAGCTGGTTCACAGAACCTTATTGGTACTCAGCTCAGGGGAACAGAAGTAATTTGATAACCAGTATTCCTTCAGTACCATGGTATCAATGATCGATCAAAGTCACGGCCTCTCACAGGCACGCAAAATTGCAAGTCCAATCTAAACTGAATCTAAAAGCCTACAAGTAGTACAGCCGAAGCAGAGCAGAGAAGCAGCAGAGCTCACCTGCTCAGCAACAGCACCTCACACCTCCTCGAGCTCCACGACCGGTTCGGGTACGGTGGGCAGCACGGGGTAATTCTTGGAAAAGCAGGCGTCGCAGTAGTCCCCCGCCTCGTTGCCGTAGATGCCGTGCAGCTTGTCGAGCGAGAGGAAGGCGAGCGAGTCGCAGCCGATCTCCCGTCGCACGCCCTCCAGGTCCATCCGGTTGGAGATGAGCTCGCCCTCGCTGGGCGTGTCGATGCCGTAGAGGCACGAGCCGACGACGGGCGGGCTGGCGATCCGCATGTGCACCTCCCTTGCCCCGGCGTTGCGGAGCAGCCGCACGATCTTGCTCGAGGTGGTGCCGCGCACCAGCGAGTCGTCCACGACGACGACGCTCTTGCCGCGGATGACGCCGCGCACGGGGGCCAGCTTGAGCTTCACGGCGAGGTCGCGGATCGCCTGCGTGGGCTGGATGAAGCTGCGGCCGCTGTAGTGCCACCGGATGAGGCCCTGCTGGAACTCGAGCCCCGACGCGCGCGCGAACCCGAGCGCGGCGTAGAACCCGGAGTCGGGCACCGGGATGACCACGTCGGCGGTGGGCGCGGGGGACTCCTCCGCCAGCGCGCGGCCGAACGCCGTGCGCCGCTCGTGGACGGCGTGGGAGAAGACCACCGAGTTGGGGAGCGCGAAGTAGATGTGCTCGAAGACGCAGGCGCGGCGCGGGCGGTGCGGGACGAGGCACGCCGACGCGACCGACATGTCGCGGCGGTCGACCACGACCACCTCCCCGGGCTGCACCTCGCGCTCGTAGGTGGCGTCGATGAGGTCCAGCGCGCACGTCTCCGACGCGAACACGACGGCGCCGTTCCTGCGGCGGCCCATCACGAGCGGGCGGAATCCGTGCGGGTCCCGCACCGCGAACATCTTGTCGGCGGTGAGGAAGAGGAGGGAGTAGGCCCCCTCGAGGCGCTCGCACGCGTCGCAGACGCGCGCGAGCAGCGGGCGCGACAGCGAGGTCGCGATGAGGTGGAGGATCACCTCCGTGTCGGAGGAGGTGTTGAAGATGGAACCCCGCGCCTCGAGCTTGCTCCGCAGGGCCTGGTAGTTGACGAGGTTGCCGTTGTGGGCCACGGCCACCTGCCCGAACCGGTAGCCCGCGAGGAAGGGCTGCACGTTGCGGAGCGAGGCGGCGGCGCCCGCGGTGGAGTAGCGGACGTGGCCGATGGCGGCGGGGCCCGGGAGGGAGGCGAGGCGGGCCGGGTCGCCAAACACGTCGGCCACCAGGCCCAGGCCCGTCACCGACTTGAGCTTGCCGTCCCCGCCCACGGCCACGATGCCCGCGCCCTCCTCGCCGCGGTGCTGCAGCTTCTGCAGGCCCAGGTAGCACAGCGACGCGGCGTCAGGGTCGCCGACGACCCCCACCAGGCCGCACTCCTCGCGCGGGTGGTCGTCCGCGTCGTCATCGGTGCCGTAGGAGAAGGGGGTGACGCGGTCAGGGAGCAGCGCGCCGGCCGCCGCATCCCGCCCGCTGGAGCGGCTGCGCAGCGAGAGAGGAAACGGGCCCGCCGAGTACCTGAGTTGCTGCGCCCGGTGGCGCTCGGATCCGGCGGCGGCGTGGTGGTGGAGGAGGAGGCGAGTTGCGGCGGCGGCGGCGGTTCCCATTGGAGGAGTGGAGGGGATTGGAGCAGGGTGGTGAGGAGGGCACAGGCGAATATGCCCCCTCCCGGAGTGCGCGTCAAGGGCGGGATTTAAAGAGATTTGCTTTGTGGGCGCCTGGCGGCCGTCGGATCACGACGCCGTGTGTGCTGCACGCGGCCACCAACGGCCGTAGTATCTCTGGTGTACGGGTTGTGGTTGACTGATGATGGCGGCCGACTTGAAGTGCTGTGGGCTGGATTAGGAAACGCGGAACATATAGCATTATGGCCCATGCGATTTTATTGTTGACTCATCCATCCTATGGAGCCTTACTACAGCCCATGGGTCAATCCGGCATTACAGGCCGTTACTCGTCAGAAGATGTTGGCACCACACTGGTTGGCCCATGTTTATACTGCCAAAATATTGCATGGAAAGAACAAACTCGACGAGTCGGTTGGGAAGATACCAAGACGACAATCAGAGACAGTGAATCACGATAAAAGAGGACAAAATTGTTGCGCACCCACCCTGCCAAAACATGAAAGGGTGCGAAAAAAGAAGATATTATATGAGGTAAGCATTTGGATAACACTAGTTTGGTTTCGCTAATTTTTTGCCGCCATACAACAATTAGCTTCGCTCCAGCTAACAACAATTAAATTCTGAGCACCTTTGTAGAAACAAGAACTATGATCACTTTATATCCATGACATAAGTGTTATATCTTGGTTCATTCTAGTTGCGGTCTAGTAGTAACAAAATTCCATTGGATGTAAGGTCAAAAAATATATAAGTTGGTTTTGATGACAGCATTAATATTGTGCAAGCCTCACAACATTGTCTCTGAGATAGTGCTTTGACACTTAGTTCATATAGTTTGAACATGAATGTTTATTGGTTACTATTGTTTCAAATTGCCAAACTCCATCTTAGCAGTCTCACAGCACTAACATATTAAAATTTTGTGTAAGTAGTCCTTTTTAGGTGTTGGTGATTTATGTTACATTTTTACCGAGTAACAATCTGGCAATCGCTACTAAATTCCTTTTTATATGTGTAGCTGTAAAGTTGTTTGAATTGAAAAGGCGTTTATTGGTAAACTAATTTCAAAATATCACTTTTCCCTCACCAGCATTTTAGTGTCGAATCTGGTATAAGTTTGGTTGGTTAGAGTTTGTGTTCTATGCTATTGTTGTAGTGGGTGCCAATCTGACATTTCAAGCTAAAATTGGTTAACATTTATAACTCGAATTTGGTTTGAATTGGAATTTGGTAAATTGTCCTGAGTTGCTAGAGATATTTCGATTAAGAGTTATTTTCATGGATATCAAATCATTATCTTGATATTAATGGATCAAGAATGGTCCAAGTCCACGATTTATACATGCTTTCACTTCAACTATTTGTGTTGTATTGGCATATCTGTCCCAATCAACTGCTTTAAGATTTGTCTCTAGTTAGCATTGTAAGGAACTAAGAATCAATACATTTTCTAGGATGGATACTGGACAATATCCGGTTCTCCTCTTGTCCATGTAAATATTTTGGCTTTTGGAGCTCCTTCTTATTCAAACTGCTACTGCTGTGACTTACTCGGATTTTGTTTTTGGGTATCACTACAGATCTGTATACTCCTCTTCCCCCAATATTTTAGCATATCCAAGGCAATGGTGAAGCAATAGGAAAACAGAAAGAAGACGGTTTACTCTCAGGCGATTTCATTACCGTAATGCGACAAGACTATTTTGTCTATAGAGACTTTCCAGGACGCTCAAGTATCAAAGAATCTTACTTATTCTCACTGATCTGTGGCCCTACTGCATTTGCTTACCTCCGGAAGCTGAAGCTGTTTCCATGGTCATATTCTCCAGCACAGCCAAAAATGATAGCAAAGTTTTGTAAGAATGGTACTAACTCCGTCTCACAAAGGTTGTCGTTTTTTATTTTTAGACATTATGTTTGGTCACTCGTCTTATTCAAAAATTTTATATAAATTTAGAAATAAATATATTCTAATTAAAATATTTTTAATAATACATTAAGTTATAAAAAATAAATAACTTATCTATAAATTTTTTAAATAAGATCAAATGTGATGTTCAAAAATCAAAAACGATAACTTTTTAGGAACGGAGGGAGTAGGATTAATTGAAGTTCCACTTTGATCATCACGCATCTTCGCCGATGCCTTGCAGCAATATTTAAGCAACCTAGCCTGCTGACTTATCAGCGAGGTGTTTCTGCGAGTTTATCTGGGAGGTGCAGCCATGTATTATACTAGTATGTACTATATCTCATCCATACAGCTATCCCAAGTGTAACAGTTTTCTTTCTTCACCTTATAAGGTGGTTAGTTGATGTATTCTATTGTAGAGTCCAATGTGAATATGTAAATTAGTGCATATAGAATTTGAACCCGTATCATCAACTAATTTTGGCGAGCTTCTTTACAGTAGCATTATTATGATGGTGAACAATTGTGGCCAAGTTGTAACAGAAATGGATGTGCGTGATACAAAGGTTGGGATGCTCCAATTTCCTTGTACTCCCTGTCGATCCCATTTAGGACGAGGTTTAACTTAACTTTTTAAATTAGGCCGAGGTATAACTTACGTTTTCTAAATTATAGAGCATGCATTTTACTTTTAATATATTGTTACAAGAATGCAAGATACAAAATCATACGGTCTTGAATTATATTGAAATATGAACTACTTTTGTGTTACTAAACCAACATTTTCTTAGCTTAATTTTTAGTCAAAATCTTAAGTTTAAAAGTTGAATCAGCGCACACCACGTAAAGTTAGAACTTAAAAGGATGCACTATGTGTTAACTGTTGGTTAGGCCTAACCTCTTCGGATAGCTGACATCATTTTGTGGATATCTGCGTCACACTACTGTTGAAGATGAGCTCATCTTAGATCCTACGGCCACCCGTTTGTTTTATCTCCAGACTCCAGTTCGCCCTGCCCGCAGCCCCTCCCCCTCACCGCCATGGCAGCCGCTTCTTGGGCTGCTCCCACCACTTCCTTCGCGCCGGCGCCGGCGCCTGGGAGGCTCAACGCTTCGCCTTTATCCCTCAAGATTTTGCCCCGCCGCGTCCTCCTCAGGGCGGCCAGCGAGTCAGCCATGGTTCGTCAACCATTTCGAGCTCAGTATTATCCATTCCCACAGTTTTTTAATATTTTTCTCTATTCTATGGATTGGGTACTTTTGTTCGCATTCGGGCGTCTGTGCTTGCCGCCATCGTCTGAAACCCGTATCCCTGGAAGTTTTACTCTTTGGACTCGCCTTCGATTGCTCGCAGAGCGCCGCCAACGCTGAACCATTGAAGCATTGCTCTAGCTGACATCACTAGGCACTAGCAGATAACCCAAAGCCACCTCCACCGCTGCCTTAGAGTGCAGTTTTGAGCAATCGTAGGCACCATTTGATTGGTGAAAACAACTGGTTCCTGGTCAAATGGGAATCTGGTCTAGTTCACATAAACCTAACTTTTGACATCTATATAAGCTTATTCATCTCTGTAAGAAACCATCGAATATCATTTGAACAGAAACAATCCCCTCTACACACACAGACACACCCATCCATACTTAATTATCCTTGCAGGAATTAGTTAATTGTCTTTCCGTTATCATGTTTGAGAACTCTTCAGTTTTTAACATCATACATATACACTGTGTAACTGCTTCATTGGAAAAGACTTGTCAGTTTGTTCACATCAAATATATTTTGGATTATGCAGTCATAAGTATCCGACCATGTTTCAGACATTTTGTTTGCTATGCTAATGCTATGGTGCACTGTTAGGTTTGTGGTGAAACATTGCTTGGTTTGTACGAGAAAGAGAGGTTAGACCACTCACGGTATGCAGATGAGGAGGCCGATGATGACAGATACTGGGAAGTATTGGATGCTGATTTGCGCTACTGGACAAGATCCCTGCGCCCAGTGCAGGTATATATAAGGTGTGCATCAGTGAAATTTTTTCAGAGAACAGGAGGGGCTTGCCCTCTATGCATTAGTGGAATTAACAAGCATTTGTGTTCAGCATCATATACAACGTGAATAAAAAGGTATTCAATATATCATTTTCTCATTCCGCTGGTGCTTTGCAGTGGTATCCTGGTCACATTGCGAAAACAGAGAAAGAATTGAAGGAACAATTAAGGCTCATGGATGTTGTCATAGAGATCCGTGATGCTAGGATCCCCTTGTCGACCAGCCATCCTAAGGTTACGCTTTTGGTGATTTCTCGCAATTATCTGAGAAAATCTACTTGAGATGGTACTGAGGCATGTTATGTATGATTAGATGGATTCCTGGCTAGGCAACCGGAAAAGGATCATAGTCTTGAATCGCGAGGACATGATCTCAACAGAGGACAGGAATGCATGGGCCACTTACTTTGCTAATCAAGGCACCAAAGTTGTTTTCTCCAACGGGCAGCTGGGCATGGTAAGATAGCCTTGTATATTTTGGAAGCTAACTGATCAGATCTACATTGTTTATGCCTATGCATTTATCATTTCCTTCCTACCATTTGCTTTGATGGTGTTACAGGGTACAATGAAACTAGGTAGGATGGCAAAATCAGTAGCATCTGTTGTGAACACAAAGCGAAGAGAAAAGGGACTACTTCCTCGCCCGGTAATCCAACTAATATTATGTTGGTTTTCTTGTTTTTCATTTGTCCATTTAATTTCTCAGATGTGCAAATTAGTGTTTCATGAGCCTTGCTACATTTCTTTTTTATACATTCATTTATATTGAATATTTGTTTCCTGAAATCTGAACATGTGTGTGAAGCTCAACAATTTCATAATTATTCTGAATTTAGTTATCAAACATGAAATGCTTGTTGTTTCTATTGTTCTCCAAGGTTCGAGCTGGAATAGTTGGGTATCCAAATGTAGGCAAATCGTCTTTGATTAATCGCTTGCTAAAGCGACGAATGTGTCCTGCAGCACCTAGACCAGGTGTCACAAGAGAACTGAAGTAAGTTAAGCAGTTGTATACTTGTAGTTTTACACATTTGTTGTATATAAGTATTGCCTACCTGTACAGAATCCTGTTTTTATGTTGTATGGCTTCTAACTTTTGCTACTCAACAGGTGGGTTCGTTTCGGAACAGATCTAGAGTTGTTAGATTCACCTGGAATTTTGCCGATGCGAATTAGTGACCAGACAGCTGCAATTAAGCTTGCTATATGTGATGACATTGGAGAAAGATCTTACGACTTTGCTGATGTGGCAGCAATCCTTGTACAGATGTTGATAAGACACCCTACAGTAGGTCAGTTTGTCTAACAAGCGAATGGCTATCATCACATACTTGTAGCTGATAGTAATGCACCCCAAGATCAGTCTGCTTTCTACTTTCGAACATTTGCATGCTATGATTTTCTGCCTTTTTTTTGTGCATATTGTCAATGATGGGCATGTATTGAACAGGTTCTGAAGCTTTTCGAAGGCGATACAAGATTGATGTAAATGGTGACTGCAGTAAAATGTATGCTTTGATCCTCTCTTGTTCTTTCTACCTGTTCTCACTAGAAATTTAGGCATTGTTTTGATGACACGCTCAACATGTTGCAGGTTTGTCACAAAGCTCTCTCTACAGTTGTTCAATGGAGACGCAAGCCAAGCAGGTTTCCGTATATTGTCTGACTATAGGAAAGGCAAATTTGGGTGGGTGGCGCTGGAAAGACCTCCAACATGAATACATGATCAATGGAGACAACTGCACTTGTTCATGATACAGCATAATGAAATGTCGTGGCACAAGCGTAGGACAAGACATGCACCTGTACGAGGAATTAAATTAATTTATAGTACCTGTCCATCTACCTACACAACAGTCTAGAGAGACTGACCGTCTCTTGGCAGTCTAGTGAGACTGATTGTACCAGGCAGTCTAGAGATGCACTTGTACGAGCTGATTTGTGTGATCAGCTGATTTGGCTTGACTCTCTTTTCTGAATTGTAACGGTATTAAGTTTGAAAGTAAAAAAAGGTTGCAACTTTGCCTTGAATTTTTGTTCCAAATGTGATGCCTTTTTTTTTATGGAACCCCGCATCATTATTCTGGCAGTGAAAAGTCAGAACATGGAGATCCTTCCACCTCTGTTCTTTTTTCTTTCAAAACTTGCATTTTCATTTTTTGTAAAGGTAGGAACAACAGATATTTTTTTACAACATTGTTTTCCTAATATGTCTGGTAAATGATGTACGATACAATCTTTTGCTAACTCCAGTATCTCAGCTCCATTGACATGCTGCAAGTTCCTCACCTCAGAGTCTCTGACGGGTGGCCTTACTGTAGATAAATGTTAATTATCTACATCCCAGCTGGGGCTATGGATTTCAGGATTGCAAACGACTACACAAGTTTCAGGTTTATGTTCCAGTTATTTCCATTGCTCACTGTCAATTAGATCTAGAGCTTTGGTTCTATCACTCTCGAAGTCAATAACAGGAAGCATGGAAAACCTCCTGACTGAGAGCAAGTCTTTTCTGTTGCCACTGGCTGGAGAATGACTGTTGCTCTTGCTCAACCTCTGTTTGCTGTGTCTTGGCTTTGTGTCAAACTCTTGACTCTTGCTAATTCCAGGGATGAATTTCCTGTACTTAACATCCCTTAGCATATCCTGATCCTCTTGTGAGAGAACTGGTGATGCATTGTTTGTTTCACCTTGCAACAGTTTGATTTTAATACCCTTTTGTGTCGGTGAACTAATGGGAGATTTAATAGGGGACCTTACACCTCCAATGGCGTTTCTTGATTTACCGATAAGATAATGAAGCAAGATAACAAGCTCAAGGATGTGTGCTTCAGTTGTAGCCTTTTCAGCATGATATAGTGTCTCAATACGGGTGAAGTCCATTTGCTCTGATAGTTTGTAGTCCATGTCGGATCTGCATCAGAAAAAGGTTATTACTAATATCTATTTACAGCACTGATAAACTTCAGTTTCAATAATTTCTCTTCAGATTGGTTATAGAGATGCTAACCCTGTATTTGCCCACTCTCCAACCCAGCCGAAGCCATGGTGTGCCCTGGAATGAACAAGTAAATCACATTCTATGTAAGATGTGAGTAATTTTTTGCAGCTGTAAGTAATGATATTGTAGGTGATAAGGGTAGATTAAATTACTTCAGTGTGTTATTTGCAAAAGGGACAAGCCATCGCAAAGTCTTCTCCATTTCGGCTTTTATCTGGGTACCTGTAAGCTGCATCCATTTAGCAGAACCATGTTCAGGTCATAGCCTTAGCACAACAATTATCAAATGAGGCTAAAAAAACAATTATCAAATGTGAGTCTCCAGTCTGGCATACCTCTTCTTTAAATTTGAAAGAGCGTAGCTTAGAACGGAGAGTAAATTTGATGGTAGGTGACAAACCACGGTACAATGTATCCCTCGTGTTGGGAGTGACTGAACTTGGCCGAGAAACCTGTGAATTGATCAAACAAAATCAAGTTGACACATTCATTCAAGAAAATGAGTTATCACAGAAGGTTGCGATTCTAATATCACAGAAACTCAATAGTGCTTTTCCAATAGCGTCTTGGGCCATGCAATGGAACTTGATAAAAGACGTGTTACATTGACAGTCCTTTATATCACTTCTGTTGGAAACTTGACCAAATTATCCTTGTAATCACAAGCTAGTTCAATAAGATGCTTAGTAGAGTATGTGAACTTACAATAGTATCGATAAGATTGATGATATTCGCATAATGCAACGCAAGGCCAGCTGGTCCCAGTCTATTGTGATGTTTGGCAGGTTCTTGAGACTCTTCAGTGCCTACATTCAGATATGAGAAAGAAACTCTATGTAACTGTCTCAAAGCATTGATGCATAATACGAATATCTATGTAGTGTTTTTATAGGAACTGCTCTTCAGTTACATTTACATACCAAAAATGCAAGAACCTTGACATGAGTTTAGTGGTTTAAGTATGGAAATGAATGCATTGTGTTATTCATAATGTAGAACAGGACAGTGAAATACTAAGATGCGCTAGCAGGTTTAGAGCATCAATTTGCTAATAGGACTAAATAATGCATGTGCATTTAATGCCCTGCCTTAGTACAAGTATGTTTAGATCATGATTTTGAACCATTCAAAGGATTCGGAAATGGCTAAACCTACAAAAACTGCCATACTACAAGTATATTTAGATCATGATTTTGCTAAATAAGACTAAATAATAACTGAATAAGAAAATATGAACTATCCTAAAAATTTGAAAATAGTTAAAACCCACAACTATCCAAGTCACATGGTCACCCCCTTTTACGGATTTTTAGTCCGCCTATAGGGGATGGGTCTGCTGCGACAAAATACATATAATAAATGTTACTCTTGACAAAGCAATGTAATGATAAATGTACTTCCCAAAGTACCACAATCAAGAAACAATATCAGTTACATCAGTTCAAATTACAACACAAGTGAGACACGAAACATAAAGACTATAGTACTATACCAGCACAACCAAAGGCATTGTATGTCTCCAGATATAAGAAGTGGACAATGTCAATGAACTTCTCCATCATCTGGAAGAAAACATGATGTTACTTATTATTCATGCATTGACGACGAAAAACAGAAAAGGATGCTTGTAGTATGAAAGGTGCCATAAAACTTTTTTATGGTAACACGATCATAAAAAAGTGCATTCCCTCGCTGCATTTGACAATATAATAGATTTGTAAGTTGCGATAAGAGAGCCTGATACCAACCTCTTCCAAACTCTTGGACCAAAGTGACCTCTTTTGCAGACTTTTAACATGCTTAATCTGACCCTTCACTTCCTGCTTCAGTAAATGCAAACTATCTCCTGCAAATGAATCAGAAGTTTTCTAATTCGTTAAAACCATGTTGCAAGATTATATTATCCATCCATATAGACTAAGGTTAATAACGAATAAAATGAAACTGAGCCAACCAATAAACCTTCAAGATGAATAATTAGTTATATTTGTCACTTCTATTCAGTTTTTGGTTTTGACAAAAAAAAAAGGGTAGAAAAGAGAATGGAACAACAAGCCTTTTAGTCTCGAGCATGTTGGGGTAGGCGAGATACATTTCTATTTACAAATGACAAGGAATATATTCGCAGAATGAAAATAACTGTATAAGTGAAATGTTGATATGTTATTCAGTGAAATAGGACGCATACGGAAATTGAGCACAGGTTTTCATACGACATGGTGTTATGCAGATAGGTAGTAAGATACTAAATGTGGTGTTACAGCTCCCAAATGAAACAAACCTTTTGAAGTCAAGCCATCCTGCTCTTTCTGTTTAGTACGATAATCATTCTGAAATCTATCCAAAGCATGTAATTCATGATATAATTCCTGAGGAAAAAAAACAGAAAAATAAGGGTACTCAGTAGTGTGAAATCAACTAGAATAAAAAGGCCAAACTGGACCACTGCATAAAATTATCAACTTCATCAAGCATCCAGAGAATTTCTTATTCACATAAAACCGCCCTACTTTCTAGTCTTGCATGTGCCCAAGGTACCAAGGTACCATTTTGACTGCACACATCTATTGTAATACATTGCAGCAAATCACAAAAGTTGTATATTGTGAAAGTTCAATGAAACGTAATGGTAACAACTACATCTGGGAAGAACCGATGTCTTCATACATTGATGACCAAAACTTAACTGCTTAACTTCACATTATAGGTTGACTTGCATCTCGTAAGTGCAACTTTGCAAGGAATACATTCCATGGATACTGCCACTAGCAAAATGCCAAGCTTGCTAAATAATTTTGAGGTGCCAAACATGTACAGTCAAAATATACAAAATTGAAGTATTGACTACTACAACAGCCCAAAGAGAATGCTATATTTTATTTACTGTCTAGTCAAGATAGGATCTAAAATCATTTATTGGTTAGAGCTGAAAGCTGAAAACAGAGGCAGACAAAATGTGTTATATATAAAGTAAAACAAATAAAAAATATCTTGCTAAATTAGTCAGGACATCCTTACCGATGTGCACTGAACACAGATGATCAGTTGCTGCATCACCGATTGCGCATCTTCTTTCAGGTGATGTTGTGGTATTTGTTCTGATGCCAACCTTAAGCAATCCAACCACAAGTATATGTTAGTAGACTAAAACAAAGACATTTGCAAATGTACGGGTTGAAAAGAACTGTACTTGTCGAAGTAGCGATCCAAGTTGTGCCACTGAGGATCTTTGCAGCGATTTCCAAAGCGAACAACCTCTTTTGTAAATACTTCAACTTCTTCCCTGTTGGAATTAACTAAGTAAGCACTTCAACTGAAGGTAACAAAAGCCTGTGGTACATTTCTTTCAATATATATCTGGAAGGGGTAATATGTACGCAAAGATGAATAAGTTAGGATACGTGATATGAAGTGCGAGGTCAGCACTAACCTTTTATCAGCAGCTGCAATCTTGAGTAATTCATCCATATCTTTGGATATAAGGTTTTGAACACCTTCTGAGCCAAGCACCACTTCTTTCAAATGCTTTATGCTTGGCTTCGAAACAGAACGCATCAGATTGCAGCCTCTAACTATGGTATTCGCCACTTCAAATGCCAACATACATATTTTGTTTCCCTTTGCTGCAGAACTTGACACAAAATCACTACTAGCATTTAAACTTGTAACACTACTGCCAAGTGTGTCCAGAACCTCTACTGCTTTCTCAAGCCCAACAGTGCTAGCTCTACCTAAAATTGAGCTCACTTCTGAAACCTGTTTAGGCACACACACACACAAAAAAAAAAAAAGATCCATTGAGAATGATAAAAAGCCTACCTGACAATCTCTGTCAGAAGCACAACATTGAACCATACTTATACGTCTTGATGAATTACAAAGGTTTATGAAAAAAGGGATAATTCAGGTAATCAATGGCATGCTGCTGGCGAAATACATTACCATAGAAAACCATGCATAATAACTAGCAGAATAAAGTAGTATGTACCAAATCATTAACGTTTAATAGTAATAAGGTTTTGCCAAGATGCCACTATGCAGTAAATAAATCATTTTATTTTAGTGATAGGACTATAGGAGTATAGGACATACAGATTAGCAACACCTCCCAACATAAGAATCGTGGACAACTATTTCCAGATTCAAACAGACGAGAATATAATGATAGTAGAAACATTGAACAATGCCTCCATGTATCGGTATCATGATTAGAACTTTTCGGTTGTTAAGTAGCAGAGGTATATAACTGTAATATAACAAAGGATAAGTTTTTCTTCGAGAACTAACAAAGGATTAGTAATACCTCGGAACAACTAGTAGCTAACGAAACATGCTGTATTGCTATCAAATTCACCACAGATCAAACGAGAGGCGCCAGAATGCGTCAAACCTTAGCAGCGCCACCCCTCGCCTTGCCCAGACCAGCCTTCTGCGACAGCGAGCGGGCTAACCGCGGCGAGGCTCTGGACTCCGCAGCGCCGCCGGCGCTAGCCCCACCTTGGAAAGCAAGCCCGGGCACGACGCTCTCCAGGAACGAGAAAGACTGCTGCTCCTCTTCCAGCCGCTTCGCCTCTGCATCCTCTAAGGACACCGGCGGCTTCTCCCCCTCTAGCGCCCCTGCCTCATGATCGGCGACCTGGTTCCGGCCAAGCGTGGTGTCGCTCGGCGATTTGTTGACGGCTGAAACCTTCGAGCAGAGGCCCCCCATCGTTCCTCAAAAGAAATCCTGATGCCCAGCTTGTCCTAGTACGGTCGATCGCCTCAGACGCACCCCGGGGAGAAATCCATCCAGGCAAGGTAGGGCCTCTTTGCAGCAAAAAGAGAACAGCAATCCAAGCAAGGGTGGATCTACGCTTCGAGCACCAGTAGAGGGGAGGAGGAAGGCGATGGCTACTCGGCGCAAGAGGCTACAGGTGTATTCGGCTGCGGGGCGACCCCAAAGGAGGAGGCTGCGACGTCGGCGAGGTGGCGAAGGCCGGAGCGGTGGTGAACTTGGGATGAGACTGCAGGAGCGGGGGAACAAGTGCAAGAAGTGTGACAAACAAATAAAATGTGAAGTAGATTTAAGTGAAATGCATTGCCCTTTTATAGAACAAATTATTTTTACCCTTATAAAAATAAATATCCAGCCAGATTTTCCATTGCGTCTTAACTATTTCGAAATCCACGATACGAGATACGAGAAAGGCCGATACGCGATTTGTAAAGTTATTGCAATGGCTAGAAGCAGAAAATAAAATACTGCCAAGGATTCTTTTAACGTCCGTTATCGTTGACAAACATCGGCAGCAGTCACAATGTCACTGCAGATAGAGTCGCCGAAGATGTTAGCGGGTACATGCAACCCTTGCCAAAGATAGGATGACAAAAATTCGTAGTGTTTTATTATGCTAAATATATATGCATCATGTATTGTTAAAAAAATATGCATTTGATTGAATTACATGATCACGAAAGAAAACTACTTAGTTAAAAAAGTAATTCATAACTTTGAAATATAGACTTTTTTAGGGTTACAATATCTATAGTTCGCTAACAAGAATTTCTCAACTTTATCACCTTAATGTTTATAATCGACACTAGCATAAATGGTTAATCGAAAATTGGCCGAGTCATTCAATAATTGTAAGTATCATTGTGCTCCCATAAAATTAAAATATTTTTTCAGTTTTTATTAGTTTTACATTCAATAAAGATTTTTCAATGCATTTTCATCAATCTGTAATCTAAAACATGGCAAAGGCCACTAGCCATTGTGAAGTTATTAGAACAACAAGAGGTGGATAACTCTATAAAGGATATGTTCAACTTCGAATCAAGAATTATTTCAAAATCTATGACACTGAAAATGGCAGTATATGATTATGAATTTTTTTATTGAAATTGCTTATTATTGTGATGCCAAGAAAGAGAACACTATCAAGGATTCGTTCAACTTCGGTTATTGTTGTTGACCGGCAGTAGCAGCCACAACGTCACTACTGAAAGAGTCATCAAAGATATTAGCGGATATATTTAATAATTGCTAAATATGTTAGCATGAACCAAATTCGTAGTGTATTATTATTTAAAAAATCACAGTCACTTTTGAAAATATATATCCAAAAAAATTATGGGGTCAATAGTGCATATTTTAAAATTATTCCTAATAGAAGAAAGGTAATTTGTAGCTTTGAAATTAAACCACTTGTGAGGACTGCAATACCTAGATCTAGGTACACCTCCAAGAATGTTTAACTGTTGTTGTTATTTAGTAGTGTCTACCATGGGCAACCATGATTTCTATTATATTTTACTTTCTTCGTTTAAGTTTACTTGTTATTCTAGCAAGGTTTTAGGGTGTCCAAGTACATAGAATATTTAATAAATCTGGACAGACGGATTGTACAGGTTCATAGAATGTTGAATGAATATGATACAAAGTCAGGATAACAAGTAATTTGAAACGATAAAAGTACTTGGTTCGAATTTGTTTGTCTCGTTTAGAATTATTAAGAAATATTACATTAAGATATGTGTTTTTTTGTTTAAAAAATATCGTCAAGTTATTGTGAAAATCTATGGCACTGAAAATCAAGGATACGTTCAACTTCGAATCAAGAACTATTTTAAAATCTATGATATTGAAAATGACGGTATTCGATTGTGAATTATTGTGATGTCAAGAAAGAGAACACTATCAAGATTCATTCAACGTCGGTTATTGTTGTTGACCGATAGTAGTAGCCACAATGTCACTACTAATAGAGTCACCAAAGATATTAGCGGATATATTTAACAATCGCCAAATATATGTCACCAAAGTTATTGCAATGGCTAGAAGTAGAAAATAAAATACTGCAGACGGTTTGTACAGGTTCATTGAATATTGAATGAATATGATACAAAATCAGAATGACAAGTAATTTGAAACAATAAAAGTATTTAGTTTGATTTTCTTTATCTCATTTAGAATTATGAAGAAATATCACATTAAGATAGGTGGTTTTTTGTTAAAAGAAAAAATATGCATCTTCAAACAGAGAGGAGTTGAACAGGAGGGACTTGGCAAAAGTTTGTAAACCCACACATCCACTCCAACCAAAGTAATGGGTTATTTCATTAACTTTAGGAGGAAAACAAGTCGGTACGCGGATGCAGTAAACCTTGCCTTTTCATATCTGAGGTGCATTTCTTAGCAAAATAGATTTTCAGACTGGCTTCATCACATACGTGTTAATATAATAATGTAGTTTATTGTTAGCTTGACATGACAGTGGTCCTAGCTTCAGAGGTAAACTCTTTGAATATTGCCTCGCGCACGTGGATTACACGCTCGCTTACTCCGAGAACCGTGTGATTACCACGTGATAGTAAACGGCGAAAATGAGGAAGGAGGAACGCGGCGAGCGACCTCGGCACTTTTTTACAGCCTCGGATCTCTTCGCCGACCGGGGCTAGTCCACTGGCTGCTTTTCGTGTCCGTAGAAAGCAGCGAGCGACAACGTCGTAGAAGAATATTCACCTTTCGAGGTGAGGAAAGGTAGAACCCAGCCAGTGGCCTTTTGCGCCGCGATCTGAACGTTCACGTGTTAAGTGATGCCTTTCACTTTTCTAGTCTTTGTATTGTATACTAGTACACATCTGACATCTCTGTAGTGGTAGCTCGTTCTGCATTCTTGATCACCAATCGCCAATGACTCACTCGGACAGCTGAAACCCCGTAGTAGCTCGCGGAGTAAGCATTTCTCGTGTTCTCGGCCTGCTGATGCACGACCAGAAACAGCCGAAAAACGATGGCACCGGCAACCCCCCCCCCCCCCCCCCCCCCCCCCCCCCCCCCCCCCCGGCACGCAGAAGGATGCGTCGCCGTCGTCAAGGGAGGAGAGAAAGAAACCGAGAGCGACGCGAGAGCGCCGCGCGTGGAACAGATGAGGCATGAGCGCGCGCGTTATCCGCGTGGAGGTTGGACCAGGTCGCGCGCGGGCAGGGTGTGTGCGTGCCTGCGACCGCGTCCGGCCTTGCTTTGACGCCGGACGACGAGGCGCGCCGTGTTGTTTGGTCGACGGCACGTTGCCATTGTCACTGCCCGGCCGGCAATTTCCCTTCCCCTTTCTACTCCGCTCAAACGAACGGGCGTCGGGAGCATCGTTTTGTGGCGCGTGCCTGGCCAAAAACATGTGGCTCTTCACGTTCTCTGTATCCGAAAGAACAAAACGCATGTCTCTTTTCGTGTAGAGCGGTCCTGCAGAGTGTGTTTTTTATTTGTACATATCCGAAAGCCACAGTGTTCGTCGCCTTGCCTGACCGTATTTGGAAAATGCAGAACTTTTGCAGGCAATTCAGCGCGTTCCAGATATCCGTATTCAGTCTCACAAGAATTTACGTGCAGCAATCGCCAATCTGACTACCACGGTTTTTTGTTTTGGTGACTAGTAACCTTTCGAGCCTGCGTGCCCCTTTCCCTGCAGAACTTGCGATACATGCATTCGGACTCGGAAGTTCCCCATAGAACAAGGCACTAGACCCCGCGGACCACGACGGTTGAAGTTGAACAGCACATTGGCCACATTTCCAGAGCAATGTACCAACTTGGATACGGCAAAGAGCGAACAGTTTCCAATAATTAATGAATAATGACAGCAATTTGAAGACGGGCGTCGCGAGCCTATCCTCAAAGAAGGGTGGATGCGGTGTTTCTGGAATGCATAGCAGTGGGTTTAACATAAGGAAAACAAACGTAATCCCTAGGAACCTTCCAGGCTTAAACTTACAGAACACAAGCACAAGTAGCACCCCGAATCTTTTCAACAGAATGCTTCCAACAAGCAAACGTAAGGTACAGATAAGAGCCATCGTCAGATTACAGATAAACTGATGTCGATGCTAGTGCTACTAAACGTGGAGCTAGCAGTAAGATGATAATTTACAAGACGGAGATACAGCCCGGCTATTATACATCAGTGGCTGGCATCCGGCAACCTAGGTTTAACTTAAGGCATACAAGTGGTCTGCGAGGTCAGTGAGCGAGGATGGAAGGAGCAACTTGCGATCTGAGTCTCTTTGCAGCTGAAATCCTAAGTTGAGAGATAGGAAGACATTGCTCTTCTGAAATCCATATTCATAGGGGAACCACCTGGGAAAGGGCCTTTCGGAACCCACAAATGGCCTCCATTAGGAAGCATGATCTGGGGGTTCATGCGGTCCTTGTCATTGCTTGTTTGCTCAGGTGGAGATTCCTTCTTTTTCTTCACAAATTCAAAGAACTCTGCAACTTGACGAGCATATCTATACATGCAAAAGATCAACCTTGTATGAGAATGCTGAATTTTAAAGGTAGGTCAAGGTTTTTTGCCAGAAAAAAAGAAAGAAACCAAAGGACTAAAGGCGACAAACTAGAGCTAAAGTGTTCACTGCAATCACCTAAAATTTAAGGATCACAAACATACAATATGTGTAAGAAAGATCTGCACACTTACTGTTGTTTAGCTTCTATGTCTCTGTTGAAATCAATGTCAGGCTCACAATCCAAGACGAGAGCAGGAACCTACATAGAAAGAGATCTCGAGTTAAGTGAAGTGCTTAATACTAGAGATCTGAAAGCAACGCAGGAATAACCAGCGCACAAATCACAGCAGTAACAAGATGGTTACCACCAGGAGCTGCTTTTGATCTTCAAGGGGACAATCAAACACTGATCAATTACTTGAACTAAAATCGAAAGAACAGCAGTGCGGTTCATGTGAAATAATGTCACTTGCACTAAGTAGCATCAGCAAAATAACAATATTTAAAGCAATGTCATACATGATTATATGATATATGCTGTCTTTGCTAGCAAATTGAAACCAAATCAGTGTGTTTGTATAAAAATTTATATACATACAATAATATTTCTATCTCAGTTACAAATTGTTTTATAGCAAAGTAATCCCCTAAATAAGAACCAGCTAATAGTCCCCAAGTCTTATAAAAACACAACAGTTTGTACATTTAATCATTACATTATTTGAAACTTTGGAAAACCATCCAGGAAAATATCAGTTAGCGTCAGTATCAGTACCTCCCGTGCCTGATATTATTTCCTAAATCCACAAGTTTAAACACTAGGAGTAAGGACTAAGTACCTTCTGGATACTGGAGTGCATGTGATTTCCTTCCAAGTAAAACACACGATCCCGTATTTCTGGAGGCAAGGAACCCTCCATATGCATGGGTAGCTGACTGACTGATAATACACCAGAACCAGATCCTTTTGAAGGAAGCAACCAGCTCTCATGTTTCTCATGCAAACCTTGCAGGTATTCAAGTGTGACACCACCTTCCTCTGATCTTTTTCGGTGCATCATTCTTTTGTGGCAGGTGTCTGGACTAGCTCTTAGATAAATAAATCCATCAGGGATGAGTCCTGGCAGCGATGACACAACTGGATCAAACCAGGAATCATAGATGCTGATCTCCATCTCATTCATCCAATTAGCTTCATGAACAGCACGGACAAATACCTGGAAAATATTAATAGAAGAATAAGTTAGAAGGTCCTTGTATTGGAAGGCAACTGAAACTCAATTCCAGTGCCTGAAATTGAACTAGCATTAGCAATAAGGATTGACCTACCATCCTATCACTGAAAACACTTCTTTCCATCAGTCTGAGGGGTTTTATTCCACTTTGTGATTCCCTTTCCTGCATGACCCTCGTCACGAACACATAGTTCTGGAAAGTGTATGCATACCTATGTGGCTCAGCATAGAAAGCATCCAATATATTGAAGTGATCAGGGCCAACATTCTGCCACTTATCAACAGGCTCAGGAACTATTTCTACAAGATCACGTAGTTCAATAGTCTCATTAGCTATTCTTTGGAGAAAGGTGCTCTTCCCAACACTTATATTCCCTTCAACACAAAAGGTCAGCCTCTTCTTCTGGGAGGGCTTAGATGAATCTGAATCCTTCAGCTCCTCATCAACACTCTCTTTGATGAATGAAGTTATACTCTCAGCATGGTTCTTGTGTACTATACCAACAGAACTCTGTAAGAACTCGACCATCTGCTCGCTTGACTTGCCAAAGAACTGCACATGCATACATATTGTCATGAAGGATGCAACCATATAAAATTATATGGAACAATGTATTCAAATGAAGAAATCAGTAAATTTTGCTGAGTAAATTAAAAAAGACAAGCAAAACAACAGAGTTGTGAAAGCCAATGTACAACTGTAATCATTTGTTAACCTCAAACACTATGCGAGCACGTAAAGGCGTTATACCAGAATTGCAACTTTAATATCATGCGATGTATCAAACATAGCTGATAAAGCAAAACCAGCAAGATTGTTTACTTACAACATAATGGGCATGAAACAATTTTAACTTTGTCCCGGATTGAAATATTCCAAATCGAACTGCTTCTTTAAGAAAACTGAAGCACAGGAATATACTTGCTTAAGTTCCCAAAAGCCCAATAAATCAAAACTATCGAGCACAACATGACTAAAATTATCAGTCTCTCATATCGTTGGTACAAATACTAAGGCCCCTCAGTGCCATAAGTGTATTGCAGAAAAGATACCTTGTAAATGTTCTTCCCACATAGTAATATCAATGAACGGTCAGTATACTGTCCGTGTATGTGTGCACATCTGATTACATTTTATTATTATTGTTATTATGGAGTTAACAATAAACCTTGCATGGGAATTATTGCTCAAAACTGGAAGGCCAGGGCAGCTACATGCACGAATTGGGTTACATCGGATTGTCGTTGCCGAAATGCAGGTTGACTGACAACTAAGAGTAAAAACGTGGGTGCACAAAAGGCTATTACAGATGTAAATCTACTGATATACAGCACAATAACAGTAGCAATGCACCATACAGACATATCGCAAGCTGGCGAATGGTATGAATGAAATCCCACTTTGCACACACAAACGTTAGATTGCGAAACAAAAGCAGGCACACCTTATCTCTGTAGAGCTGCTTGAGCTGCGCGACGCCCTCGAACCCCTTGTCCACGAGCTTCCTCAGGTTGCGCGGGCCGACGCCGGGGATGGCGAGGAGCTCGACGCTCCCCACCGCAGCGTTCCCGCCCCTCAGCCTCCTCTCCGCGGCCGCGCGGCCCACGGCGCCGCCCCGCCTCTCCTCATCCGTCTCCTCGTCGCCGGGCCGCCGCGCGGCCTCGGCGGAGCAGAGCAGCCCACGCCGCGCTCCCCCGCCGCCGAAGCGTAGCCACGGAGGCGGCCGCGGGCCCGGGCGGCGCGCGGCAAGGAGGAGCGCCGGGGAGCCGAGGCGGAGCGCGGGCATGGTGGAGGACGCCAGGAAGAGAGGGGGAACGGTGGCTGCTGCGGCGTCAATGAAGGCGGCGGCGGGGGCGAGGGATAGCCTGTGCATCTGCTGCGATGGCGGCGGCGGAGCTCATCAATGGGGGCTCACCCAGGCTAGGGTTTGGGGGTTTTGGTTGGGTTTGGCGTTATCCCTCGTCGGGAGATGTGTCGTCGGGAAGCGGGCGGGAAGGAGGCCCGAGGAGACTGGTGGTCTCCGGGGAGCCGTGCGCGGGTGGCTGGCGAGTGGGTCCGCTTGGACCGCGGAGCACGGGCAACCGAATTGTTTTTTGTTCTTTTCACAGGAATGGGTGGGCTTGTCCCCTGGTTTCAGGGACGCCGCTGGAACAACATGACACTAGCGGCATGGGCTTTAGGGCTCAAGGGATATGGGCCGGCCTGTCCTGGTTCAAGAGAATGGTACGGCCTTTTGTGGTGCTCCAAACAGATTCACAAGTTTCCTATTATTTTTACTACTTTGAACTTCAAAGGAGGGATAAAAACCCAACGGTTCCCAAACTTTCTCTAGGGAAAATAGAATCCACCCTACCAAAATAATATATTTTAAATTAGCAATTAGCAATTAAAAGAAATGGAATTTGAGTGTGATAGGCATAAGTAGCAAGAAATTATGGGAAATCGGGGACTCATTATGTTGTTTGATCCACATAACATGTGACATATGAAAATTGCTTCAAAATGAATCGTTTGTATGCAAACTAGTAGGTTTGCCATATCTGCATACCTAGTATCGAATATAAAGTGCTGAAATTGATAACATGTACATAAGTAGTTTGGATTAATTTCTTTTGCAATGGAGGTGATGATAAATTTAAAAAGTGGAGGGATGTTTTGAGATTTTTTTTAATGGTGGGTAATTTAAATATGCGGCAGCAGAGCTTGACGGTTATTTATCTCTTCAATTAGCATTAACATGACGATTTGATGGCTTTCTTTTTGTTAAGGTAATATTTTATTACACTTTGAAAGAAATAACCACATTTGCGGGACCTTGTTGTAGCAGAACGATTCAAGCATTTTGCCTCTTTGATTGCATTGTTCAATAATTTAGCGGTCTGATAAAAGGGAGAATGAACTTGATACTATAAACGATAATTCAATCCATTCATTTTGTAATGAAGGTTCGAACGACACGGAATAGACTGAGACCAGACTTGTGGCCAAAGAATCAAACAGTTGCACTAACAATACAACAATAGGAAACATTTATATCCTGACATAGTGACATGATAGAATACACTAACCGACGAATGAACACAAACCCATGATTCTGCTCGAATACTGTACATAATGTTATCCCTGACATGATCATGAACCACACCGATATGACAGACCATACACCTCAATCCTGATGGTACAGGTAGTACCAACCGATCAAGCCTACCACCACATACCTTGATTCTCCAAATTGTGCAAAACAAGTGCACTTTATTAGTTCAGAACAGATACCCATGTTCCGCTAAAACCACATTAAGATGGTCATATGGCCATAGCCAATTAGGAACAAATTTTATGATAGCACCGTCAGGCTTTGTAAACTACTGTTAACGGGTAAACGCCCACAAAGATGCTGTAGCGCTGAGCTGGCCGGGAGCTACGAACCACAGTTCTTTTAGCATGCTATACGTTTCGGTGACCCTGAACCACGCATTGTATTCACGTCTAAGTATATATATACTACCTTCGGACGGAAATTGTTGACGTCGGGACAGTGGGCTTAGCTTAATTTTGCACTAAGTTTTTAATCTGAACGTCAACAAAAAAAAATATAAAGGGAGTATAGTGTCCTTCAGAAGTTCAGCTGCGCATATAGGACTAGCCTGTGATCAGCGCATCTATATGGTGATATGGTACCACGGCATATGTATATGGTCATGAAAAATGGGCGTAATGCCATGGAGCCGCTACAGTCCTCTACGTTCGTCTTTTTGACAACTCGGAGCGTAAAGTGTATGTACGCACGTACGCACAGCATAGGCACAGTTCAGTCTGTCGATGTGCTCCTAAGTCCTAGCTAGTATGATCACAAGCGGAACAGGCCAGCTAGCCTCAGCTGCAACGGTTAATTAACCGACCAACTAATCATCCACACTGATGACTCGGCACCAACTGCTAATTATGTACCACGAACCACCCGTGCCGACCTATACCTGTCATATCGCCCGTATCTGTCATTCTGTCTCGGTTGCACATGCCGATGGGGAATGGCTGCATTTTTTTGGCAATTTGTTCGGCGTGCACCCCCCAGCAGCTGAGAGCAACTGCCGGTCTGCATCTATATGCTACGTATATATTTTTCTAATTCTAAAATTATTATTGTTATTGATTTTTTTATGAACTTTGATCATTCATCTTATTTAAAAAATTATCTCAAATACATAAAATTGTTAATTATATTATAGGTTTATCTAATAATTAAATTAATTATAAAAAAAATATATAATAATTTTAAAATATTTTAAATAAGACGAACGGTCAAAGATAATAAAAAAGTTAATAACGACAATAATTTTATAACGGAGGGAGTAGTAGTCTAGCCAGTTTGGTAGCTGCTGCTCTCATTGCTCGACACTGTTCAGTGGTCGCGGGCTCTAGTGGCGGGGCAGTGGTTCCGGTCTCCGGCGAGCGGCGAGCTGTCGCACGGTTGACGAGTCAGAACACCTGCTGCTTGGCCGTTAATTTTGGGAAGAGCTCGCTGCAGCAATGAGGACGTTTTTGTTGCACGCGTAGGCGCGTAGCTGACGGCCTTGTAAGTCCGTTCCACGCTCTGAACAGAACAACCGCGCCCGTGTGGGTGAATTCTGACTTCCGAAACTGAAAACAGGATACGTACGTTCTACTTTCCCGGCCCGTATACTCGCAGTCGCACTAAAGATCTCGCGCCTTTGACATTGCAGTTTTTCTGTTTTTTTTTTTTTTTTTGCCAGGGACATTCCAGGTCATTTTCTTTGGTGTTCAAAAAAAATTTATTTTCTTCGTTCGGACGTCCACCATGCTCGCCCCATAACAATTGATTAAAGTGAGGCTGATGAGCAAGTTGCACGCACCACCGGCCCTTTCTGTAGCCCAAAAGCGCAATCTCCACACCTTGGACTTGGAGGCTTGGACTTTTGCTTGCCCCGCCATGATCGATAGTCACGATGACCGGAACAATGAATAGTGCAGCAACATGCATGTACCTAGCGTCCTGGCGTCGTCCGTGTTGCAGTACCAGGACCTGTAACCGTCGAAGACTTGTTCCAACAAATGGATCTCTCTCCCGATCCACGCATTGCTTTCGAGCAAGATGCTCGGATATTTATCGTCCCGACTTCTGTTCTTCCCCTCGTGCCGGATTGAGGAGGATCCCGCTGACTTCCCTTCCATCCCTTTTCGTGTTGCCGTGTACTGTCCGCGTCCGGTCCGCTCCATTCGTTCCACTTGCCAAGTAGCAGCCTCCAAAGTTCCGTTACCCATGTCTTGCCCAAATTAGTCTCCCACGAACAGATTTCTCCAGCAAATATCTTGCGGGAAAAGGACCTTAATTATCTTATGCATCGGTCCTGCTTTAAAGAGTTCATCTTCGATCACTTCGGACGAGAAATGGTTCGGTCCAGAGATTCCCGGCAGTCGGAGTCTCGCTCGTGCGTGGCTGGAGGGGGACTCGATCCGGCCACGGCTCAACTCGATCGCCTCCGACGTCATCAGGGTCAGCTGCCACATCACTGACGAACCTGATTTGAATCTTTCTCTAGGCCGCATGCGCTGACATGAGGGGTACGTAGCAGCACACGTGAACAATCGCGCGAGAGTGAGGTTGCACTTGCACGACGCGCGTGTTATGGGTGGCTTCTTCTGCTGCCGCTCGAGGCGAGATGCGTGCAAGTAGCCAAGTGGAATTGGGAACTCTGACTCTCGTACGGTCGTAGTACTTAGCTAGTCGGCCGGCGGCAACACATACTGTAACTTGTTTTGACTCCTCACCCTGCAGGTGAATAACAATTGGAACAACACAGCTGTTTCAGTTTGCTGCTTTTGCTCTACCAACGTCAACGGAACGTGTTTAATTTGATGACTTGGCGTAGAGTGCAACGACATGCCAGCCGAGTTGCTGGCGGCGCCGGTGCAACTGGCTGCAGGTTGGTCGATTATTTGCCAGAACAGCAAAGATTATTCGCTCTCCCCCGTGACATGGCATGACAGACTCGTGACATGTAAATTATGTGTAAACGCAGCCAAGGTCCTGACCGTTGAGCTAGTAGTGAGTATATAACGGTGTAGCAATTCTCATCAACTGACCACTTGACGTGCTACCGCCGCAGACATGAACCAAATATATATAGATATGAACACAAAAATCATAGATGACTGTTTTAAAAAGAAACACTGTACCTCGAAATTACGTATCAGCAGCACTACTAACTTGTACCTTGGGTTTTAAAATTTGGCTGATCATCATCAGGTGCATTTTAATTTCCTTGTTGCCAGAGCACTCGGTTGGGAATTCAGATATTCGAGCCGAGTTAGTTGCGTGACAGTGACGTGTCAAGTAGTTGTGTCCCGCCAGCCTCACGGGCCCCGACTCGATAGAGAACTCATTAGCAGTTCCCAACGAAAAGGGAAGGTTGGCATGTTAGTAGTTTTGACCGGGGGGGGGGGGGGGGGGGGGGGCTGTTCTTTATCCGTTTCGAGCCCACCTATGCCTACCAAACTCGACCTAAACTCCTAACCAGAACCAGACGCATGTCACCTAATCATGCCCTAAACTATTGCCCCTCATATATATCCCTTCTAGCTAGGCTTCTAGACCACATACGTATACACTCTGTGTCGTCGATGGCAGCCGCATGACGAAGAAGCTTACTTATTTGATTTTTGTTTTCCCCCACGAAAACGGAAACACTCGTGTGTTCATGTCATGTCGTGTCGATCGCACGGTACACCGCCGTGAGCTCATGATTATGGGCCGGCTCCTCTCGCTGAACCTCGTCGTCGTAGGTATTGGAGCCGATCGAGCGCGCCGCGCAAGTACCGTTCCTTTGTTCGGTTGAGCAGAGAGAGGGTCCAGTCCAGTCCAGTCCAGCGAAAATTCATTCGTGCTGTCCTGCACACGCAGGACCCTATCCACCAGGATCCATCACGGCACGCAGCAACCTCCTCCTCTGCTGCTCCCACCACTTCCATGATCCATCTCATAAAGACGGCGGGCCGGGCATTACTCGACCGATCCAACCGTCTCCGAATTTTTTCCTCCTCTTCTTCTTTCTGATTTTGAACCGTGAAGACTACCAAACCGAAGTGCAGGACGGACGCACCGCACCGCAACCACCGCCCGCGCCCCGACCCAACTCTTCTCCAACTCCAACCCGCGCGCGCGCGCACGACAAACTCGCCCGGAAAAACGCCGTCGGGTCAATGGAGAGAGAGAAAAAAGGCGAGCGACCACCACCCCGGAGCTCGCTCGCTCGGTTATTACTTGTCCCGCACCAGCAGCA
This sequence comes from Eleusine coracana subsp. coracana, assembly GCA_032690845.1. NCBI lineage: Eukaryota > Viridiplantae > Streptophyta > Magnoliopsida > Poales > Poaceae > Eleusine > Eleusine coracana. The sequence continues at coordinate 6,780,292 of CM064426.1, forward strand.
CGGCACGCCATATATACCGGCCCCCCTTCCGCGGCCGCGCGCCTCATCAGGAACAGGAAAACCTCTGCTATAGTATCTCTCACTCACGCACGCGCTCTGCTCCGCCCGGCGTCCAGTTCCAGTTCCAGTTCCAGTCTCCGCGTGCTGTTTCTGTTTGGGAGCCGCCAAGCCTGGGCGAGACACGTAAATAATACTCCTACTCGTGCACGGCGGACATGGGGAGGTCGCCGTGCTGCGAGAAGGCGCACACGAACAAGGGCGCGTGGACAAAGGAGGAGGACGAGCGCCTCGTGGCGTACATCCGGGCGCACGGGGAGGGATGCTGGCGCTCGCTGCCCAAAGCCGCGGGCCTCCTCCGCTGCGGAAAGAGCTGCCGCCTCCGCTGGATGAACTACCTCCGCCCCGACCTCAAGCGCGGCAACTTCACCGACGACGAGGACGAGCTCATCATCCGCCTCCACGGCGTCCTCGGCAACAAGTACGCAATAACCAACTCTTTTTCCTTCTTCTTTCGTTTCAGTTTCTGCTTGGAATTGTTGTTCGTCCTTTGGCTGACCGAGCGTCGTCTCGCTGATCGCTGATTCAGGTGGTCTCTCATCGCGGGGCAGCTGCCGGGCCGCACGGACAACGAGATCAAGAACTACTGGAACACGCACATCAAGCGCAAGCTCCTCGCCCGGGGCATCGACCCGCAGACGCACCGACCGATCGGCACCGCCGCCGAATCCGCGGCGCTGCTGCTGCAGCCCGCCATGATGACTCTCCCTTCCGCTTCCGCCGCGTTCGCTGCAGCGCGGCCACCACCACCGGCGGCTGCTCTGGAGTCGTTATCGGACGACGGCGGCAGCAGCAGCGGGGCGAGCACGGGGGAGACGCTGCGGTGCCCCGACCTCAACCTCGACCTCTCCGTCGGCCTTCCCACGACGGCGGCGGCGGACGACACGCCCACGTCGCACTCGCAGCGGGCGGTGTGCCTGTGCTACCGCCTCGGCCTCCGCGCCGGGGAGGCGTGCGGCTGTCAACAACCGGACAGCTCTGCTACTACTAGTTCGCAGCAGGGGTTTATGTATTTCAGGCCGTTGGAACAAGGCCAGTACATACGATGAAAATTCGAGGTCAAATGCTCTGCTAGATATCTTTCTTCAGTCACATCGAGCTCCTTTGTAATCGTAAGACAGGGAGGTCTTTCAAATGGACAGTGCAGTCTCAGAGAAACCGCGAAATGGAGTTTTCGAAACCGTGTTTTGTGCGTTGTTCATCTCAAGATTGGAGTAATTTGTTTCTTGTTTTCGGTAGGTACCTGAGCCAATCCATGTCTGTGGGATCCATGCCCGTTCCGTATCCTGTGCTCCACGAACAAAACTTTTATGAACTTCATTCATATACGGGTGGACTCGTGCACATGCACTACACTAGAATAACCAACCTTAGTCGACTCTGTCTGAGGCTCGGCAATGTTGGAAATTAATCCTTTCTGCTATGCAGAAGGAAATAGGGCCCATTTTGCCAAAAAAAAAAAACATGATTGCAAGTTCATTGTACGTTGATTGAGCTGCAGAATTCTACGGACTACTTCAATGTGAAAGTACCATGCATGAGAGCGGAATTACGCGTGCAGTTAACTGATGGAGTCAAGGACAACCATTCAAACCAATTCATCAGTATGTGAGTCTGCAAGACAGGAAGAGATTGGTTTCAAACCCTGACGACCAGGGGGGCGAACCCCCTGGATGTGGCGACACCAGGCAGCACGCCGGCCATGCGAGCGTTTTCGTTTTGGTAGGTAGCCGGAATCCTACATGGTACCGATGAAAAGGACCTGGCAACCTAAAAGGAAGGAAAAGAGAGTGGGCGTCATGTGAGCTCTGCGCCGGCGGTGAGGAGTAGGTGGATTTGGTTGGGGGCAGTGCAAGTGCAGTGCAGTGCTGCAGCTCGCAGTTTTCGGCTGGAATTATTATTCCCTACTTAGCGCTTTGCATCTTGAAACGCTTGAATATTCAGAGCAGATTTTCAGAAGTCTTGTGCGTGTGCTTTCGTTGTCTCCGAACCGGCCCTTGTGTGGCAAATCTGCAGCTGTGGTTATCAAGCCCTGTCTCGTTGTTTTCCATCTCAACGATCAAAACGTACTTGACATCACTGCTCAAAGTGATCAAGTCAAGACACATTTCCTTTTTTTGTTCCCTGCTCAGAACTGGGAATGCTTGTTTTGTGATACACTGTCAACCCAATGTTCCATGATAATGTTCCTCACTAGCTGATCTGTCACATTTCTATCCTTTGCCGGCTATGTTTTTGACCACGGAAAGTGGAGGATTAAAGCTGAGCATGTGTGGGTTCCCTTGGAGACCAGCTATGTTTTTCCAGTCAGTTCAAAGTTGCGTCGCCCCCTTGCTATTGTGTGTAAAGGAGCGCAACCTAGTGTTTGTCTTTCAGCCTATTACTCCGCATGGTCCAAATGTTCATGACCAGAAGATCAGTTAAGAGATAAGCGCAAGTTTAGCTCAATTTAGAACGTGGCTGGCAAAGCAAATCTTTTCCAAGCTAATGATGGCGCCCATTTCCAGAATTCCAGTGGTTCGGGGCGTTGGTCTGCTGAATTTGTCTTGCCCAGGGATGGAAAGGTTGTTCACAGAAAACACATGGTGTCGAAAGACCCTGATGAGTCTTGGAGGTTTGAACAACGCACTCAAACTGCCAAAAGAGATAGTCAGACTCCTCGCATCTAATATTGTTTGTTACGTAAGTTGCTATGATCTTTCCCTGGCTGCTAAGCTCTTGACAGTTGGTACATAGCAGGAAGACTTCTCAATCAATCAAAGCTCTTGACACTTGACAGTTCAATTCCTCTAACGTACGTGTCTACTGAACTGGACATATGCAAATCGTGTCTGGTATCGCGTGTCAATTCGCGAACTAAATTTGGATGGGCCTTAATAAGATGAGAGTTCAGTTCACACCAACTGACCAACAGCGACTAGCTTCTAGCCTTCTACTACCAATTATAGCTTCCTAACCAACCGATTAACAGACCGATTAATGTCCGACGGGCAGCATATCTCGCAACTGACAATGGCGAGTCGGTGCTTGGATGAGCGCAATAACTTCCTCTCGGGGTGGAAGGAATCTGGACACGGGACGGCATGAAATCGGGATGGCGGTGGTAGCTGGAGGTTGGTGGACTGCCGTCGTCATGCACCTCGTTTAGCCACTTGTTCGTCGTACCTAATCAGGTCGTTTGCTTCTGGAATCTAAACGTGATTCCCGTGCTCTGTGTTCGCAGCTAGCTGTTCTCCACAAACAAGGTTCCTGATCGCTTCGATCCGATCAAGCTTATTACAAGCAACAAACAAAGCACAAAATGTAGGGAAGGCTAGCATTACCTGCATAATAATCCATTTCTGATAAGCTTTCAACCGATCTTAATAACTGGCACATCGTTCGAATATCCTTTGTCATCGAGTAGCTGATTGCTTCTGTGACGATGATCTGGTGCCACATCGTCGGCAGGTCGAGCCGCAGCGCAACCGAAAAAGGTCAGTTAGGCGCCTCTTTTTCCTCCGTGGACATGATAGGGAAGCATCGTCTCATGATGATGGCTCACGGACTAGTGTCACTGTCTGAACTCTCGTAAAAATTGTTCTTGCAAAGAAAAAGATAGTTAGGCAAGCTCCCGCTCTCCTCATCAGCGTCTGCACCACAACAAAAGGCATCTAGAAGCATTTGCTATCTCGTGATTACGTGCAGGGTTACTTTCAGTTGTGTATCACGACAGTGATGAGTGCATTATTTTCTCTTCACATTTTCCCTTTTCTCTCCTACACTACAGTACTGTAGACTCCAGTGCAGACAGACGGCATCAGGGGGGAAAGGCGGTGGCTGATTTCGAGAAACATGCTGTTTTGTTGGCTTGGCACGGAGGGCTTCTCCTACCTACCTGCCTACCAACCTCGCATTTTGATTTTTGTACCGCTCCAGCCGCCAGCAGCGCGAGCGCGTGTTCGCGTGCGCCTGCAAACACGTCGCTCAAGCTCAATGCATGTTCCGTGAAGGGCATGTGACCCTTGGCGCGTCCTTACGGAATTGCGGCGTTAATTCTTTAGTGCCAACCAGAATGTTGATGGCTCGCACCTCGCAGCTCAATAGGACGTTGGCTGGATGTAGTGTAGGAGAAGGTAGGTGCAACAAGAATTCTGGTAGCCCCCCAGTGGGCGTGTCCTTGCACAAGGCTGGAGCCTAACGTACATCTGCCACCAATAAATCCGTACATCTGCACGGGCCCGCAATTATATATACAACTCTTATGTTGTGATCAAGGGTACCTACAGAGGCGGGAGGCGGGGTCAGGATTTAAGATAAATGGTATCATCATCGACACTTAACTGTGATCATTGCCTAATGAATCCAGCAACACTTTATCGTAATCAGCCTATGAAAGATTTGTCTTTGATTGGGCTCACATAATGAAGGAAGATGAGCCCTGCAATTGGTTGAGTGAGTGTGGTACGTGACTTGGAGAACACCGTAGCCATAAGCATACCAATATCCTTATGAAAATTCTTCTTATAGTTTGCATAGAAAAGTAAAGAAATGATAGTTTCATATATCGGTGCAATGCAACAATGCAATTAACTATCATTAATTTAAATGAATAAAATATGAAAACCATCATGTTGTTAAATTAAAGACATTGTCAAATATATGGTATTGAATAGAGCAATCTGAAATTTTAATGTGATGCCAAACCACCACTTTATTAAATGAAAGACACGTTATCTAATTTTATTCTCAAATTTTTAGTCAGTTTTCCTGAATCAAGCACCTGCATTATTTTCATTTTTACATGTGCATAAACAAAAATATGGAAGCTCCGATCTATGTTTATTTCCCTAAATACATGGGGATTGTGGGTAATCGGACTGAAATCCTACTTAAGCATGGCCCATGGGTTGTATACATGATAAAATTGAACTAAAAAAGGGTTAAAATTTGTTTATTTCTTTATAGTGATAAAAGGTGGGTAATTTATTAATATTATTAGGGGTATTTTGGGATATAATTTTTATAGTGGCAAATATAGGTAATTTTAATCATGTTAGATCTAATGACTATGGTTTGTTAAATTAAAAACATTGTCAAACATATGGTATTGAATAGAGTAATCTGAAATTTTAATGTGATGCCAAATCACCACTTTATTAAATGAAAGACACACTATCTAATTTTATTCTCAAAATTTTAGTTTGAATGAAGCACCTGCATTATTTTCATTTTTACATGTGCATAAACAAAAATATGGAAGCTCCGATCTATGTTTATTTCCCCCAAATACATGAGGATTGTGGGTAATCAGACTGAAATCCTACTTAAGCATGGCCCATGGGTTGCATACGTTATAAAATTGGACTAAAAAAGGGTTAAAATTTGTTTATTTCTTTATAGTGGTAAAAGGTGGGTAATTTATTAATATTATTAGGGGTATTTTGGGATATAATTTTTATAATGGTAAAGGTAGGTAATTTTAATCATGTTAGATCTAATGACTACGGTTTGTTGAGTACATGATTCAATGGTCGGATATTTTGCTTTTTTGTGAGAATTTCTAGGATTTTTCTCCGATTAATATGGAGGCCTCAAAAGGAGCCTCCAATTAGTAAGGGTTAAAATTTGTTTATTTCTTTATAGTGGTAAAAGGTGGGTAATTTATTAATATTATTAGGGGTATTTTGGGATATAATTTTTATAATGGTAAAGGTGGGTAATTTTAATCATGTTAGATCTAATGACTACGGTTTGTTGAGTACATGATTCAATGGTCGGATGTTTTGCTTTTTTGTGAGAATTTGTAGGATTTTTCTCCGATTAATATGGAGGCCTTAAAAGGAGCCTCCAATTAGTAAATATAAGATAAGATTGCAGACCACTAAAACTCTAATAGCAACAAAGACGTCCTTGGTAACAATATATATTTAGCGATCAATGACCATACACATTGGTCACTAAAGATGTAGTAAGTATGTCCATCAACAAACTCAAAACTTGGTTGCTATTGGTCAATTTTTAGTGACCATAAAAAAAATACTGGGTCACTAAAACTTGGTGAGTAAAAGTCCATTTTCTTGTGGCGTAGTGAGGTAGTGAAGCCATTGCTTATTCTGTTGTAGACTTGTGCGTACGTTTCATGGTTCATTCGTCTTTAGTGCTCAGAAAAAAACATTCGGCTGGTAAGTACTAGACAATTAAAAGTGGTCATTCAAGCTGAAGAGGACTAGAGAAGGCAATACCTCTTCCCATTTTTTTTTTTTGGCCACAACCATGACTAATAATTCTTGAGATTAGATATAGGAATTCTCTGAATGTACTTATCAGCAAACAGAAAATTCATCAGAAGAAATCATGGCTGAACCCATTGTGTGGAAAGGTGTTTCTCTAAACTTTAAAAAAGCTATACCAACAATTAAGGCAACATATTTTACAAGGAATCAAGTTTGCATTCAAAAAATGATTTTGATGTAAAATTTAGATGCATTGCAGGTTCTGGGCAGCAATACTCTTGATTAAAATTATGTTACAATGATGGTATGGCATTATAAGAGATTCAAAATTAATAGTTTTCTCCCTTGAAAAAGCTATGTGAATTCAATTTGAAATATATAGATTCTCATTGATCTGTTTGATCAATCGCCGACAGTTTGTAATACAGCTAATAATTACATCAACATTACAAGCAAAACAAATTGGTCATGCAGTATTATCAGTAAGGTAATAACTGTCTATAGGAAATGAAGGAATCCTAAACAAAATCTCTAAAACATTCAACTGAAACTAGACAATTTATTTTCTACACAAATGAATGCATATTGACACGATTCTGCTCCCTGAAAAAGACATATTTCTGGTACTCAAATTAATGATAACAAATACAAATATAAGCTATAACAACAATCTCAGTAAAAATTTTATTCTAAATATGATGATCATTAATATATAAATGAAAAAATCATAAATCAACATAGCAAAAAATATTTGCATGTTCAAAAAATTACCAATTAATTGTGAACCAATGATATTTCAACATCTTCAATCGATTATTATAAAAAACAGACAAGCAAAACATGGAACATAACAATGACTATCTTGGCATTGATTAATCTATGGGGCAATCCAAGAAACAACTTCCAAACACCAAATTTAGAAGAAGAAAAAAACTAGCATTGCATGCACATCACACCTACATCAATTCAAGTGTAACCTTGCAAACGTGTGGTTCCAACTTCAATAGCAAGAAAACTAGCCGTGCAAATGCACGGGTGTGCTACTAGTTCTGAGTATTTATAAAAATCATATCATTGATATTCTCAAATATGATCATAAATATAGACTTCATTAGAGATTAAAATTAGTGATTCTTTGATACTGATATGTAGCCTAAAGCCAAATGCTTTCCCAAATCTAGAAATATAACACACATTTTTACCATTCAAATTCAGGTTTAATAAAATAAAATAACAATATTTGCTTTGCAACACACGAGAAATCCAATACAAATTTGGAAAGATAAAATACATGTCCATGTATTGAATGTAACATTTAAAATACAATAAATATTTTGATAAGAAGCGGTGCAATATATATATGAAACATATAAAACCATGCACCGATAAATGCAACTCTCAAGAGAAAGAAGATCGGTTAAGAGAACTACATAAGTCTCAGTTTTCTTTACAAAAATAATTACTCCAACATGATTTTCAATGTACATTTACTCGGCTGCACCCTATTGAAAGTGAGAATGATAAGTATTGTGAGACAAATAGAGTTGGCTAAAGTATCAAGTATTTTAGAACGGAGGGAGTACTCTAGGCAAATCTCCGATCCATAGCAGGAGGTCGAAACGTGTCACCGCCGTCCTTCTACAGGCAGGGGGGTTATTTGTTGGGTGAATAAAATCAAGCCTGACCTAGTGTTGCTTTGCGCCTTTACTTCGGAGACGAATGCTAGATTTAGCTTGACCTATGGTAGGAGATGAGCACCAAATAAGCTTGCTGGCTCGTCAGAATGTTTAACAGAGATATTAGTCAGACGACGCTGATATGCGTTGCCTTCTACCACCAGTTCTCGCCCCCGCTCCGTTCTACGCAGTTGTTCATTTCCAAACCAGAGGGAGGAGAAGAACAAGAGTGAGGAAGATGTTATGGGAACACGCAATATAATCTGGGTCATCGTGGTATCTGCTGCCACGAGATTCACTATGATCTTCTTTACAACTCACTTCTTCTACTGCTGCACAAAGAAGATCCGGTGGCAGGGAGGATGGTGACGGGAAGGGCGGTGGCGAGGGACCGATTTGGCATAGGTTTGTGAACAGTGACGGATCCAATAGTGCAGCCAGGGGGCTCGAGCCCCCCTTCCCCCTACCTGCCACCGGACAATGGAGCCCCCCTTGAGTCTCTCCTACATTTTTCTGCCCATGAAAGAGAGAGATCGATGTGGTCTGTTGGAGGTTGAAGACGACAGTTAAATCAGCTGGAAGAACTCATGGAGGACTAACTGTCAACGTGACTGATTTGAGCCACAAGATAACGCAACAACCAATCACGGCCCATTACAGAATGCATTAATAGCTAAGTAAAATCTGAAATTCAACATGTCATTGAACATTATTAATAGTTCAAATCTTCTAAAAAACCTATAGATTTGCAATTCAACAATCTCTGTACAGTTTCAACATGTTCAAATGAACGTTCATCTATTTTGCAAATTCATGTATTAACAAGTATTGAGACTTCACACAAAAATGAGAGCACAAATGAAATTAATGTTTGCGGCTTTTTTTTGTGAAAATCAATTTATGTTGACGTACTTATATTCACTGGGTTCACATGTTAGCACAGGTACAATGCTACACGTAAGCGGTCTTATAGGTCATCTAATAGATTTTTGATGATGTGGAAGAGAGAGAGAGGGTAGTGAGAGAAAGAGGTGATACTTTTATGAGGCAACTAGCTCATGCGCTAAAATTTAGGAGTATGAGATGACTCTCATACCATTATAAGTGTTCTAGTGGTCTTTTAAACCATAAATATTTCTTTTTATATCCATAAATTAAGGAGTTAAATAATTAATAAGAGATAACCGAACAGATTATCCATTGTATAGGTCGTTTGATTACCTGTCTTAAAATTACGTGTCATACATAAGACAAACTATAAGACAATACCTTTGTACTTGCCCTTAACAACGTAAATTGAGACCCCCTATAATTTTGGTTTGGATCCGCCATTGCGTACGTAGCCACGTAGGAGTACATAATAGGTAGATTGATGGTGTCGGCACATGTTTTACACATTGCTCGCTACAATAGCTGATAGAGATGTCAGCAAGCAAATCTAACACGACGAGTTTGAGGTACTGTGACACAAGTTATTTCCTTACTGGTAGTCAACTATAGATGTTCAAATAGGTCGGGTCAAGCGGGTAGGCACAAAGCACGATTTTTTTGGCCCAACCCAAGCACAGCACGACCCGGTCCAATTCCGTGTCGTGCTGGTCCGGCCCGTACGTGTGTGCCGTGCCTGGACCGAAGGTGCGGCCTGATGGGTAGCACGGCACGACACGAAATAGATAATAAATATAGTTTTATTTAATAATCATACATATATGGATGTGTAGTTTAGTGGTAATTCTATTCTCTTAGATCCTAGGTTCAATTCTCCTTCCCATCCCCTTATTTTGCACCATTTCATAGTAAAAACTGGTTATTTGGGTCAACTGGGCCATCTCCATCATCGGGCTAATTGGGCTATCGGGCCGGTACGACCCATTAGCACTATGACGTGCCGTGCTGTGGGCCGGCGCCCAGGCACGTGGGCCGGCACGGCACGACCTAGAATAAATTGTGTGCCGTGCTAGCCCGAAACTAAATGTGCTGGGCTTTTTAATGTTTGGGCCGGGACGTGCTGGGCGGCCCGTTTGGATATCAATAGGCAACACACGGCGTCATCGAACGAACAAAAGGTCACCTTTTGCAGGAAGTCAGTCCATGATGAAACGGCGCAGAAGGCCGGAGGCGCCGGGCCCATGCTCCTGACCAGGCAGTGAACTAACGAACAAAACAGGCCGCCAGCCCGCGGCAGCAGAAAGCGCGAGGCGAGACCCATGCGCTTGTGCGGCCCATAAACACGCGTCGGCAGCTCGGCAGCGGCAACAAAGCGCGCCTCGGTCCCCAGGCCAAACCCCGCGCAGGGTCACTCGTTGAATGTCGAGCATCCGCCGTGCGACCGCCGACCGGCGTGCCGTGCCGTTCATCCACCTTCGGTTTGGTTACTCTCTTGGTCATGGTCTTGTACGGCCCTTGGTCCGGGTGACGGAATCTATGTTTTTTGTTTCTCAGCCCTGAGCGTCCTACGTCCCGCGGCTACCATTCTGTCTGTTGATGGCGTGGCTCTGAAGTCTGAACTGCTACACGAAGCTGCTGCTGTTCCTTGGGACGGACAGCCATATCAAGCAATTAACCTCCCTGCACGGCTTCACGCCTCTCTGGTCCAAGCAAACAGATCCCCCCTGCCCTCCAGCGAGGCGTCCGCCACTCCACACCCGGGGCTGGGCGGCGGAGCGGCCACGTGATCGATGGATACAGATGGATCGACTAGAGAGACAGCAGTCGCCGGGCGGCCGATTTGTTTACAGCGCTTTCCCGTTCACTTGTTATTGATCGGCGAACTGTAGTGGTGGGATGGAAGGGGAGATGAAACACATGGACGGCGAGGGAGGGAGGGCAGATCGCCTCGACGGCCCCGCGCGCGCATGTGGGGGGGGGGGGGGGGGGGGGAGCTTGCCGCATCGCGCATTGTTTACTGCTCCCACGCCATTATTAGTACACTTAAAAGCGGCATCAGCGAACTGTCGCCGGCACCAACCACGCTCGAGCTCACTCAGTTCTAGTACACCACACACCACTGGTACTGGTAGTAGGTCGAATGAAATCGCGGGGAACGGTTCACGCGGCCATGTGCGCCCCGGCCCGGAGCCGCCGGGATCTCGCGACGCGGACCAAGTGCGCTCCCGGCCCCTCCTCCACAGAATTATTTTCCCTCCTCCACAGGCGCAGCACCAAACTTTCCTTGCGGGACAGCCCGCCGCGTCGCTTTACTCGGCGCCTCCGTTTCCGGTGCTTGGTTCCTCGCGGGGGCCGGTCTGAGCTTTCCTGGCGCGTGCGTCGTACCGGCAACTACTATAGCTTAGTACCTGCGACGGGCGGTAGATCCGTAGTGAACGCGACGGGACGTGAGCCACACGCCGCGGCACGGTCACGAGCCTGCCTGTCCTGTCCAAAAATGGGCCACCGTATCATGCATATCGACCGCTGTCGCTTAGCATAAAAGGCAACAATAGACATTAGCGTCTGTCGGGTAACAATAACATGTTGCGTTTTTATCCGTGCATTGGCGTCTCTCGTATGGGGTGATCGCGGCGGCGTCACGGCCTCGCTCATTGCTCGCGTAAACACTTTTTTTCTGTAGCGGATTAGCGGGTGAAAGAACAACACGTCCCTGCCGAGTTCGCTCGCGCGCGTACATCTGCACTCTCAGTGCTGAGGCCGGTGCCACGGGCGGGCGACTTTGGCAGGCAGGAGGAAACACACAAACGGCAAGGGCCACTTTATGCATTCAGAAAAAAAAAAGGGAGAAAAATAAAGAGCGGCTTTTGAAAAAGCTCTCACGTAGCACCAAATATCATATGGGTACGCAGTACACTGTTCCACGTCACGGCAGCGCGTTTTATATTCAGGGTCTCCAAAGCATGTCGTGTCGGGTACAATCGCTGCCTGCTTGACGTGCGGAGACGATGTGGCCGCACATGGACGCCACGCAACAAATGCTACTACAAAGGTACTGTAGTGTGGTTGAGGCAGCGTGGAAGATTTGGGACTTGTATACGGCCGGGGTGCGGAACGCAGACAGATTGCTAGTAGTACCGTGGTTGCGTGTCACGAGAGGGAGACGTTTCAAATGATGGAAGCGCAACGGCTACTTGAGGCGTGTGTGGTGTGTCCGAATGGCACGGATGAGGCTATCAGCAGCGCAGTGTTCCTGGAACGGCAAGCTTGACAAGGACGCTGCTTAAACGCATCAGTGTCAACAACCCCGTACCGTACGTACCTGAGGCAACCAGATCGCGTGTGGCCGGTTTCTTTGTTGCAAAACCAAGTATTTTCGTCCCGGAATCAACGTCTTGATCCCAAATTATGTTACACAGAGGTCATTAGCTTGTCCCTGTAGCAGCAGTTCGAAGACAAGAAAATCATTTCGAATTCTAGACATTTCTAAAATCATACCCTTGATATTCTCAAATATGATCATAAACATGGACTTCATTAGATATTAGAATTTGTGAATCTTTCATACTAGTACTTACATAACATAAAGCCAAAATCTTTTCTCGATCTTAAAATATATAACATATTTCACCATTCAAATTCAGGTTGAATAAAAGTAACAAAAATAAACATGTTATTTGACAAAAGATACAAAACTTTTGATTTACATATTTCCTGATTGAAAACTTTCAATCAATGGTTTGTTCCTTTGAGTTTTAATTTTTCTTTTATATGATTATTTGTATAATAATTATAAATCATTGGATCTAGATCTAATGGCTTAAAGAGGTGACTGAAAGTTACCCCAAACTTCCAGTCAGATAAAAATTAGCAAGTCCCTTTGATTTATATTCAAAACTACTTCTTTAAATTTCCTATCAAGGAAAAAAAACTACTATATTATTTTGAAGGCGAAAAAAAACTACTTCACTACAGATGAAAGGTATTCAATCAAAAATTATTTTTGGACAGTTTAAATGACCTTATCTTTCTAGAGGGATGAGTTAGAACCAACTGATTTCACCTTGCGCTCAAAACATCGCACATGTCTTCCATTTCCAGTTCAGGCAAACGATGATTCATGACAAGAAAACTTTACGGGACCATGGAATGATGATAGTACATCCGTCTCGGGCTCTCGCATATGGTCCATCCAATCTACCCCGGCGCTGCGTGGAGGGAGCTTGCCAGCTCGGACCGAGATCGCGCATGCAAATGCTTCCATCTCTAGCCTAGCTCGCCGGCAAAAGAAGCGTTGGCAGCACGCTCACGAAGCGGGCCACAGCTTGTCAGGTGGAGCACAGAGGATCCGACGCACCAAGCTGGCCAGCACCATCGGCCCCAGCAAAGAGGCTCCCCCAGGCCCCACCTCCCCCGCCGTCCCCATCCGCCTCCCAACAACGCACGCCTACCCCCCGTACGGCCGCACTTTTTCACACCGAGACACAGATAATCAAACACGCTGACACTTTCGGTCGCGCAGGAAACGGACCCACGTATCAGGGACGGAACCGACGTAAACTCCGGTAAGTTTCGCTGACCGTAATCGAGCTCTCCATTCCGAAAGATGCAGCCAGATGCGCGCCGTGGGATCAGGATCTGACGGGCATCGTCCGTTACGAGGAGCCCACGGGAGGCAGATCTCTGCCCCGCCGTACGCATCCCCGTCACGCATCCCACGCACAAACACGTAGCGCAAGCTCAGTAACCCACTCGGGTCTCCGTTTCACACGGCTGCTCCGCGGAATGCCTCACTAGCTTTTTTTTTTTTTTTTTTTTGGTTTGGGTCACAGCGAACCCAGCAGTCCAGCACCAGCACCAGCACCAGCACCAAGCACACGCTCCCCACGCCGCCGCCCCCCACCGAGCGAAAGCGAAGCAGCGCCGCCGCCGCCGACGACGAGATGAAGGGCGCAATGCCGCCGCGGCCGTACATGATGCCGGGCCCGGGCGGCCCGATGCCGCCGCCGCAGCAGCAGTTCGGGCTGGTGGAGACGCGGCCCCCTCTGGCGGCCGTCCTCCGCCCGCGCTTCAACATCCCGGGCCTCCACCCCTCCGCCGCTGCGGCCGCGGCCGCTACGGGAGCCGGCAAGATCGCGTCCACCTACGACCTCGTCGAGCCGATGCGGTTCCTCTACGTGCACGTGGTGAAGGCGCGGGACCTCCCCGCCACTTCCCCCACCGGCGGCATCGACCCCTTCGTGGAGGTCAAGCTGGGCAACTTCAAGGGCACCACCCCCGTCGTCGGCGCCAACCACAACCCGGCGTGGCAGCAGGTCTTCGCCTTCTCCGCCACGCACCTGCAGTCCCACTTGCTCGAGGTCGCCGTCAAGGCCAAGGACCTCGCCGGCGACGACCTCGTCGGCTTCGTCGCCTTCGACCTCGCCGAGGTCCCCGTGCGCGTGCCCCCGGACTCGCCGCTCGCGCCGCAGTGGTACCGCCTCCAGACCCGGCGCGGGGAGAAGCTCCCCCGCGGGGAGGTCATGCTCTCCGTCTGGCTCGGGACCCAGGCCGACGAGGCATTCCCGGACGCGTGGCACTCCGACGCGCACGCCGCCGCGGGCCCCGCCGCCGTCGCCTCCACGCGCGCAAAGGTCTACTTCTCCCCCAAGCTCGTGTACCTCCGCGTCGCCGCCATCGGGGCGCAGGACCTCGTCCCGCACGACACCTCGCGCCCCATGACCGCCTGCGTCAAGCTGCAGCTCGCCGGCCAGGTCCGCCGCACGCGCCCCGGCGGGCCGCCCGGGACGCCCAACCCGATTTGGAACGAGGAGTTCATGTTCGTCGCGTCGGAGCCATTCGACGAGCCTCTGGTCGTCACCGTCGAGGACCGCGTCGCGCCGGGCCGCGACGAGCCGCTGGGGCGCATCATCCTGCCCCTCCAGGCGGCGATGCCGCGGCACGACCACTTTGGCAAGCCGGTGGAGCCGCGGTGGTACAGCCTCGCGCGCCCCATGGATGATCCGGACAAGAAGGAGGCCAAGTTCGCCAGCAAGATACAGCTTCGGATGTCTCTCGATTTCGGTTACCATGTTCTCGACGAGTCCACCTACTACAGCAGTGATCTGCAGCCGTCGTCAAAGCCGGCAAGGAAGCCCAGCATTGGGATGCTTGAGGTGGGGATTCTGGGTGCTCGCAACCTGATTCCGATGAAGGCCAAGGATGGGCGCACCACCGACGCCTACTGCGTTGCCAAGTATGGGCCTAAGTGGGTGCGCACAAGAACTATCCTTGACACGCTGAATCCGCAGTGGAATGAGCAGTATACTTGGGAGGTGTTTGATCCTTGCACCGTAATCACAGTGGTGGTCTTTGACAATGCACAGATTGGAAGCAAGAATGGTGGCGGCCCGGATCAGCGGATTGGTAAGGTGCGTATCCGCCTCTCAACACTTGAGACTGACAGGGTGTACACACATTTCTACCCTTTGCTGGTTCTTCATCCTAGCGGGCTCAAGAAGACTGGTGAGCTGCATTTGGCTGTGAGATTTACTTGTACAGCTTGGGTGAACATGATGGCGATGTATGGCCGACCACTGCTACCAAAGATGCATTACACGCAGCCAATCTCTGTGATGCAATTGGACTACCTGAGGCACCAGGCAATGCAGATTGTTGCAGCAAGGCTTAGCCGAGCAGAGCCCCCGCTGCGGAGGGAGGTCGTGGAGTACATGCTGGATGTGGATTCACACATGTTCAGTCTCCGGCGCAGCAAGGCTAACTTTTATCGTATTACCACACTATTCTGCGGTTTCGCGGCAATGGTCAAGTGGTACGATGGCATCAGGAGCTGGCGGAACCCGATCACAACGATGCTAGTGCACATGCTGTTTCTGATACTAATCTGCTACCCGGAGCTCATCTTGCCTACCATCTTCCTCTACATGTTCATGATTGGTCTTTGGAACTATCGTTACAGGCCAAGGCATCCATCACACATGGATACTAAGCTATCCCATGCTGAAATGACACATCCTGACGAGCTTGATGAGGAATTCGACACATTCCCAACCTCCAGACCTGCTGATATTGTAAGAATGCGCTATGATAGGCTGAGGAGTGTCGGAGGTCGTGTGCAGACAGTGGTTGGGGACCTGGCGACGCAAGGTGAGAGAGCCCATGCATTGCTGAGTTGGAGGGATCCTCGAGCCACCGCCATCTTCATATTCTTTTCCCTGGTTGTCGCCATTGTGCTGTACGTGACACCGTTCCAGGTTTTGATGGTGATAACTATGCTATACCTCCTGCGTCATCCCCGGTTCCGAAGCAGGATGCCCTCTGTGCCTTTCAACTTCTACAGGAGATTGCCTGCAAAATCTGATATGCTGCTTTGAGCAAGGGAAATGGAGTAAAGTTTTAACTTTGTTTTATGTCTGTTCCAATCTTTTCCTTCTGATTGGCATCAGATCAGATGTGAATATGCCTGATGAGTTGGTAAATTAGAGGATGCAATGGCCCATGAATAAGGTGTCAGTTTAAACTTATTTGCATGGTTACTGCAAAAGGAAGGTATCAACTGGACCCCTTTAGTTTTGGGACAGGGAGAAGAGAATTTTTCTTTTTCTCTTATATCTAGTTTCAGGCTTCTAGTGTATAACAGAATGCAGGAACAAGCTTATCTTCAGTGTATTTGTTAATGGATTTCTTCAGTTTTGTTCAGTTTCAGATTTTATATGCCTGCCAGGGATCATGTTGTCTGTATTTATGTGCATTTTGCTTTTCAAGCCACTCACCTTTGTTTCAGTGGTCATATTTGGCTTGCTGCATCTGCGCTCCCTGCAGTCTTGCTCTGATATTTGTTTGATTAGAATACAGGATTCAAGATTCATTGTTGTGGTCTGGAAGATTGTTCGTCGTTTAAACTTCAATTTCAACTGATCCTGCCGTTTTCAGGCACACCGTGTGCATTGTGCTGTTAGAAACGCTCGCCTTTGTTGTTCCTACTTCCTTGCCATGTGGTCATGCTGTGCTTGCTGCAGTTGTGATCCTTTGTTGGTGGATTTCTGCAATGCTTGTTTGGTGAGAAATTCTGCTGGCCCGGGCAGAGTTTCATCTTTGTGGACTACAGCTACATGTTTCTTTTGGTCGGTTGATCTTTGACCGACGATGCCGTGTTCTAGCAGGAATTGTTGATTTCCGTGTAGTCCGGAAACGAAGCCGCAGTTTCTGCCTTCTTCATTCAGAACATATATCACTATGTTCTGAATGAAGAAACGCGTGGGTTATCCTGTGAAATCCTCTAAAACGAAGACATCCAACCAAGGACCAGGAGGCAACCTTTGACCCATGTGTTAGTAGATCTTCCGGTTTGGACCCAACGGCCCAAAAACCTAGATCCGCGCCTTGATCGGGAGTGTCCCAACCCTTTTTGGTTGGTGGGCCCTGTCGCACTGCGCCAAATAAATAGAGGGGTGAAACCGGAACATGGGATACGAGGTTCACCGCCGTCACTATTCACCTCACAGACCTAATCCGATCCAAAGGAGTGGGACGCAGCCAGCGATGGGAAGCCACCGCCACGCCATCGTACACTGCCGTCTCTCGACCGACAACTCGCCCTGGACGCCATAACTGGAATGCAAGCCGCTGCCGGATCCACTTCGTCTCCGGCCATCGATCCTGCGTCGGCTCCCGCACCGCCTCCACACAATCCAAGTAACACACTCTCTCTCTCCCTCTCATCCTCTAGATCCCGCATACAGAGCCCTTATATTCATGACTAGATCTTGTTTAGAATGATCCCTATAAGACAGAGAACCTAACAATGGTACCAGAGCCAGGCTAGGCGATTAACTAGATGTAGATCGAGAAAAGGAGTCGAATTTTGATCGGCAAAGAAAATAGAGAACCTCGGGATCCCCAAACCCTAACCCTAGGGTTAGGGTTGCAGACCCAATAGATGAGAGGCGTGCGGTGGAGTTTCTGGACCTACCTGGATCCCTTCGCCGCCGATGTGTCGTCGTCGGCTAGCCGGCATCGTAAGCTCATGGGCGCGATCACAAGGACACTCGATGGCGGCGCGCTCGCTCGCGGGCGAACGCGCGCGCCAGCGAAGGCCCCCACGGCGGCGCCCCAAGACATCCCTCCGAATTCCTCCCTCTTCTCGCCGTCGGCCGTCGTGGCCTCATTGACGGGCGTCGCCAACCGCCGGTAACCGAGAGAGAGTGGAGAGCTGAGGGAGAAAGAAATGGGAGCTAGGGTTTTCGGGAGCCCGCGCCGCGATAGGGGTTTTGACCCCGCGATCTCCGTGCTCGGCCTCGGATCGCGACCGACGGTCACGATCGAGGCAGGGGTGAAGGCGGCTAGAGCGAGCTGGGCCGGTGCTTTCGCGCGGCCGAATGGGCTAGGCCAAAAGTCCGCAGAGAGCGCGCGGGTGCATGCGGCCATCTGGGCTTGGTAGCTGCTGTTTTCTGCGCGCGCAAGAAAAATGGACCAAAATTTTTGGGCCAGAATTCCAGAAACATGTACAGTAGCCATAAATGAATTATTTTGATTGTTTTTCTATCGAATTTGAATAGTATTTGATTGAAAGTTGATGAATTTACCTTTGAAAAATTTTGAACCAACGAGATAAATTTTCCAAAGTGAAAATTAAGATATTTTTGCTACTGCTCATGAATATTTTATGCCATGTTTCCGCTGCAAGTTTATAAAATTCATGATATTTATTAAAATTGATGTTTTCTAAAATTAAATTTTGAACCAACTTGAGAATTTAATTTTAGGAGTATTAATTTTCAGAATATATATCATTATAATTTTCTGACCAACGCTGTTAATTGTAATGCTATATTAATGATGGTTTATATATTATGTCTATTTTCTGCCCAATGATGATGTAGCTTTAATGCATATATGGTAGAATTGTATATGTTAATTTTGTTCTCACTTTTCATGATCAATTTCAGGAGTAACCATAATGGCCTCCCTTCCCCAGATCCCAATCCTAGAAGAGGATAATTACGGGGAATGGAGGAGAAAGATTGATCTTGCTTTTGTCATGGGCGAGATGGACTGGGTAGTGACTACCCCATGTCCAACAGAGTCCCCTGACCTTGTCAGGGGCGCAGAAGAAACGAATGCTGCTTGACACCAAAGACACCTGAATAATGCTTCTAATATAGCTCGTTTTTAATGCGAGCACAGACAATGGGTTCTTGACAACAAGAAGTGCTTGGCACTTGTCAAGAACACGATTGAGCCCGCTATCATGGAATCAATCTAGAATAAAGACACAGTAAAGGGTTTCCTACAGAGGGTGGAGAACCAGTTTACTAGGTCTTTTAAGACTTATGTCACCCAGATGATAAGACAACTGGTGAATAAAAAGTACACTGGTGGTGTCATAAGAGCTCATATTCTGAAGATGAACAACTTAGCTGAAAAGCTAAAGACTGTGAATCTGAAGATTGATGAAGACCTCCTGGTTTATTTTGTATTGCTGTCTCTACCAGATGAGTTTGAGAACTTTGTCTCAAACTACAACATAAACCCAGATAAGTGGACTTTTGAGCAGCTTATTGCTAACAGTGTTCAAGAGGAGGACAGGTTCAAGGCTAAACATGGTGGTTCCGTCCACTATGTAAAAGATAACAAGAACAAGTGCATGCAGCAGCCGCAGCAAAAAAAGCCGGTCTTCTACTCTAAGCATATGGGCAAGCAGCAGCATAGGCCTCTGGAGGGACATGCTGTAGTGGACAGAGACACATGCATGCACTGCGGTAAGAAAGGACACTACAAGAAGAATTGTCCTGACTGGCTGAAGCTGTTCATAAAAAGAAATGATGAGAATATGATTACTTTTGTAAATGAATCCTTGTATATCAATTATTCTAGATCCACATGGTGGATTGATTCAGGAGTGACTATTCATGTTGCAAATTATTTACAGGGGTTCAGTATGATGAGGGCCACGTAAAGAGGTGAAGGTTCGATAAGAGTGGCTAATGGAGTAGAAGCCAAAGTTAAATCTGTAGGGAATCTCCACCTAGAGCTTAGAGATGGCTTTGTTCTTAGTCTCTATGATGTCTTTTATGTATTTTTGTTACAAAGAAACTTAATAAGTGTATCGTGTCTTGATTTTGATGGATATGACTGTCATTTTGGTAATGAAAAATTTGAACTATTGTTCAATAATAAATGCATTGGTTTTGCGTCTTTACAAGATAAGCTTTATTTGTTGTCACTTGATGATAATGTGAATGCAATACACGATGTGAATGATGATAATATGCATGATATGAATGTTTCTACGTCCTCGTCGGCTAAAGTTAACAAGAAAAGAAAGAGAACTCTAAGTGTCTCATCGAAATTATGGCACTGTCGTTTAGGCCATATTTCGAAGGGAAGAATTAAGAGACTTGTAAAGAATGACATTCTTCCTCCATTGGAGTTCATAGACTTAGAGCAATACATTGATTGCATTAAAGGTAAATATGTTAAAAAGATTAAGAAAGACGCCAAAATAAGTACAGGAATATTAGAGATCATTCATACAGATATTTATGGTCCTTTTTCTATCAAGAGTGTGGATGGTTATGACTCGTTTATAACATTCACAGAGAATATTAGAGATCATTAATATGGATATTTGTGGTCCTTTTCCTGTCAAGAGTGTGGATGGTTATGACTCGTTTATAATATTCACAGACGATCACTCCCGATATGGTTATATTTATCCAATCAAAGAAAAATCAGAAGCATTGGATAAATTCAAGATATTTAAAGCAGAAGTAGAAAATCAACATAATTTAAAGATTAAAGTCGTAAGATCCGACCGTGGGGGGAGTACTACGGGCGGCATACGCCTTATGGACAAGTCCCAGGATCTTTTGCTAGATTCCTACAAGAAAATGGTATAGTCGTCTAGTATTCTACGCCGGGCGAACCACAGCAGAATGGAGTATCAGAAAGGCGTAACCGTACCTTGATGTATATGGTGTGCAACATGATGAGCTACTCCACACTGCCAGTAAGTTTATGGATAGAGGATTTAAAAACCGCTATTTATATTTTTAATAGAGTTCTAAGTAAATCGGTGCCCAAAACACCGTATGAATTATGGACTGGACGAGTGCCTTCGCTAGCACACCTCCGTGTGTGGGGGAGCTCTGCAGAGGCTAAGATATTTAATCCAAGCCTTGGGAAATTGGATCCCAAAACAGTGAGTTGCCATTTTATTGGCTACCTAGAAAAGTCTAAAGGTTATCGTTTCTACTGCTCAGATAGATACACGAAGTTTGTAGAAAGAATACATGCCATCTTCTTGGAAGACGAAATGATAAGGAGGAACATGGTGGCTCGAGAGATTAATCTTGAGGAGAAGCGGGTACATGTACCCGATTTTATGAGTCAAGAACCTTTCTTCTCACTACCTGTTGATATTGCGCATGTGATGCCTGGCGTTGCAGTGTCAACACCTGTTGTCACACCATCCGACAGATAATGATGTCACGGATATGGGGGAGCAGCCTCAAACAGATAATGTGTCAGAAGAGGAGGCTCCACAAGAACCTCAACCAGATATTGTGCCAAATGAAGAGCCCCCTAGAAGGTCTCAAAGAGCTAGAAGGTCAGCAATACCAGCTGACTATGAACCGTATAACACAGAAGAGTATCATATGGAAGATGACCCCACCTCATATGAAGAAACTATGAGTAGTGCCCACTCATCTAAGTGGTTGGAGGCCATGAAAGATGAAATGAATTCAATGAGTCTCAATGAAGTTTGGGACTAAGAAGAGATTCCTAAAGGAGTCAAAATAGTAGGCTGCAAATGGGTCTACAAGATTAAATATGACTCTAGAGAGAATATAGAAATGTTTAAGGCACGACTTGTAACAAAAGGCTTTACGTAAAGAGAAGGAATTGATTACAATGAGACATTTTCTCTAGTTTCTTGTAAATATTCCTTCAGAATTATAATGGCACTAGTGACACATTACGATTTAGAATTACATCAGATAGATGTAAAAATGGTATTTCTAAACAGGGATTTAGAAGAAAGAGTTTACATGGCACAACTGAAAGGTTTTGTCGTGGAAGGAAAAGAAAAGATGGGATGTTTTTTAAGACAATCCATTTATGGATTAAAGCAAGTTTCAAGACAGTGGTACTTGAAGTTTGATGGGACAATAAGGAAATATGAATTTGAAGCAAATGTTGAGGACAATTGTATTTATGCAAAGTTTAAGAATGAAAAATTTATTTTCCTAATTTTATATGTGGATGATATCTTACTGGCCAATAGTGATATCAGTCTACTACAAGAAATAAAGAAATTCTTGTTCTCAAACTTTGACATAAAAGATCTTGGTGAAGCATCATATGTTTTGGGCATTGAGATTCACCGAGATAGAAGAAAGTACGTATTGGGACTGTCTCAAAAGACGTATATAGAGAAGGTGTTGAAGAAATTCAACATACACAAGTGCAGTGCCACACATGCTCCTATAGTCAAGGGCGAAAGATTTGGGGATTGGCAAAAACCCAAAAATAAGTATGAGCTCAATGAAATGAAAACAAAACCATATGCTTCGGTTGTGGAAAGCTTGCAATATGCGCAAATATGTACACGTCCTGACTTAGCATTTGTTACCGGGTTACTTGGCAGATTTCAGAGTAATTCAGGCCCTGAGCACTGGAAATTAATAAAGAAAGTCTTGCGATATTTGCAAGAAACGAAAGGCCTCATGTTGGTATACAGAAGATCAGATTTACTTGAAGTGGTGGGGTATTCTGATTCAGACTTTACAATAGATAACACGAAATCCATATCGGGGTATGTTTTTACCTTGGCAGGAGGAGCCATTTCATGGAAAAGCTCCAAACAGACTATCACGGCAGGGTCTACCATGTATGCCGAGTTTATAGCATGTTATAAGGCCACAGGACAGGTTAACTGGCTAAAGAAATTTATACCTGGATTAAGAGTGGTTGACAGCATTGAGAAACCACTAAAGTTATACTGTGATAATGAACCAGCAGTAATGTATGCTCACTCAGTCCAGTGGTGTTATCAAGCATAT
This sequence comes from Eleusine coracana subsp. coracana, assembly GCA_032690845.1. Lineage (NCBI taxonomy): Eukaryota > Viridiplantae > Streptophyta > Magnoliopsida > Poales > Poaceae > Eleusine > Eleusine coracana. The sequence goes on from CM064426.1 coordinate 6,803,194, forward strand.
TAATATAAAGTATTATATTGTGAAAGATAAAGTCCAGGATCGTATTATAAGTCTTGAGCATATCAGGACTGAAAGAATGCTTGCGGATCCGCTCACGAAAGGTTTACCGCCCATCGTGTTCAAGAAACACGTAGTCGGCATGGGGTTAAGGGAAGCCTTATAATTCTGGACTTAGGGCCCGAAGAAAAGTATTCGCTTCTGAACGAGAATATGTATAGTAGCTGTTGAATCTATCAGTGCTAAGTTGTGACGATAAAACATGCTTTATATGTAAATCCGTGATGAAGTGGAAAATGTAAAGTTAATGATGAGATGAGATCTCGGAGGAGAATGTTAGTAGATCTCCCGGTTTGGGCCCAACGGACTAAAACCCAGATCCACACCCTGATCGAGGGCGCCCCAACCCTCTCTGGTTGGTGGGCCTCCGTCGCACGGTGCCAAATAAATAGAGAGGTGAAGCCGGGGCATGGGACACGAGGTTCATCGCCGCCACTATTCATCCCACAGACCTAATCCGATCCAAAGGAGTGGGGCGCAGCCAGTGACGGAAAGCTAACGCCATACCATCGTACACTGCCGTCTCTCGACCGACAAATCGCCCTCGACGCCATGACTGGAACGCCAGCCGTCGCCGGATTCACTTCGTCTCCGACCATCGACCCTGCGCCGACTGCCACACCGCCTCCACACAATCCAGGTAATACACTCTCCTTCTCTCCCTTTCATCCTCTAGATCCCGCATACAAAGCCCCTATATTCATGATTAGATCTTGTCTAGAATGATCCCTAGAACACAGAGAACCTAACACCATGCGCTATGTGCCTATGCTATCATATAACCAAATCTATCATGTATTTCTTGGGGCCAACAAATGACTTACCAGAATGATTTGATTTGGCCAGGAGAAGTAGGCATGAACCGTGAGCCTAATATATTTCTAGGATTAGAGTTTTTTTTTATGCTGAACTACAATCGTCAGTAGCTCAGAGCAGGCTTTGGGAATTGTGGTATTCTCAATATCTTCAAAACAAGAACATGGACAGACAAATCATCAGATTGTGGACGTGTGCTACGAGTCAAGTTTGTTCACCAACTTATAGCAGAGGGTTCTGACAAACCCATGGGTGGACCGCCCCCTACGGTAGCGTGGGGCGGCTGTGCTAGCTACCCGCCTGCAGAACCCCCCTCCCCCTACTGCCTGCTTGCCTCCGTTGGCAGCGTTATTTCATGGCTGTTGACTATTGATGCCGCAAAACACCCAAGGAAGAAGAAAGGGAAAAAGAAAATAAAACGCCTAAGGGGTAGGGGCCAGTTGGGCCAACTCAATTTTCTAATTTTAACCTACCGAGGCCCATAAATTGGGACATGGTTTGCCTTTTTACCTGGCACAAGACGCATTATATTTTTTGTTTGCAGCGAGTGTTAGATCCAAATTTGATTTTCAATCCTAGTGTGCTGCTAATCTTATCAAATAATTTGATTCAGATATTCATGTCATTGTTGAACTGGGACTAGTATTTCAGTTTTTGAATTACATCATAATAACATAAGATTAGAAGTTAATTAAAAGAATATATTTGTTTAAGAAGCCTACCCAACTTAGGGACTACTAGTGAGTAATGCTATGTGTTCACCGCTGGACAATTTTCTCACTCGTCTCCATCCCACCTAAAATTTTGTGTGTGGTTCGTCACTGGACAAACCACAACCTAATTCACCTTTGCCAATTTACCGGGAATTGTATATCAACGAAACCGCATCTTTGGTTGCTTGTAGTTTTACCCGACTTGGTATATGGTAAAGACTTGTATAGGCGTGTTCGATAACTTTGGCCCATGAGTAATCCAATCGTAGCAATCTGTAGTTCAAGCCCACAAGAAGCAGCTACATTATAAAAGAGGGCCAATACAAGCCCAAGGAACTGACGTAATGATGATATTCTGGAAAACTAGGCCCAATGTCATATCTGGAAGAAAGTCAGTTTCCAAGTTTTGGGAAAAATATTGTTGAACACCTTTTGAAAACTGTTTTTGGAAATAGGGGTATGGCAAAAGAAATATTTTCAATGGAGGAAAGGAGTCATATTGTCAGAGTGTACACGAGTTGGTTTGCTTGTGCACGTCTACGAATTAGCATATTTCTATCACACCATCCCACATCAATCTCACGAATCCTTTGTCAAAAGAAAAAAAACATCATAATCCCGTACTTTATTTAATGCAAATAATAACAAAGTTTTAGAAGAATTAATTTTTTTTCTCTTATACATCCACCTCTCTTGCCTATGCAGTTAATGTCACCAACACATGTATCAGTAGAACAAGTTTTTCACCATTAACTCACATTGAAACATGTTGCGATGGTTGGAGCCACACAACAGAATATATGGCTTCTGCCGTGCTCACAAATTATATGACCTACGACTCACCTAAGTATAAAAAGTTATAATTAGTTATGGTAGTGAGCTTAGAATTCTTTGTGCTTGTAGCGTCATTTCTCTATGAATAACAACGAGCAAAATTAAGCATAATAGATATGGTTCGATCCTTTTTAAACATGTATGTAGTCTCTTTTTAATAATTTTTCAAAACTTTAGGTGTATAAAAAAAGAAAAATCATTATATAGTGACACATTTGCCATTATATATCAACACATTTCTACATAGGAACTAAAATTGATTTATTACACATTTTTCTTGTGGAAGATCATATTGTAAAATGGTACTTTCTAGAGGAATGTTGATAGTATTCCTACAAAATTAACTATCTAGGCTAATTTACTCTTTAGGTTAATTTTTGGAAAAATCTTTATAAAAACAACAACAACAATCATCTTGCAATGATTAGAACAACCTAAGACCTTGATTATTTTGTTCCAATGTTATTGATTAGCCAATGCCTAAAAATAAGTTTTATTCCTATTTGTCCATCTCTAAGTCTTAACATTTGTGTAGCCATATCTATTCCCTCAATCCCTCTCCTTCCCAGATCATATCTAGCCTTAATTTGATCCACCAAGATTTTGAATGTAGCCCTCTTCCGTTGATAGAGAGAGAGAGAGATCAGTAGCAAGTCTTGTTCTGATACTAGCTTCTCATATCTATTTAAGCTATTAGGTAATACATTATTCACCAAAAAGTGGGACAAGCATTTCACTCTTAACGAATATAAGAGTTTGGGTGTAAGTAAAACAGGTGATGATGGAGCAGGCAACAAAAAAATCCATCGCGCCCGCCCGTCGCGCTCACGATTCACCCGACCCACGGACCAGACAAGTAGCAAAAATATCTGAACTCGCGGCCATTCCGATTCCGACGAGGCAGAGGGTGCGCTTTCTCCGATGGCGCCCGCGGCTATTGCAGCGTGCGGCGCGCCGTCCCCGCCGCGCCGGAGCATCGCGCCCTCGCTCCGGTGCGCCGCGCCAGGTGCGCGCCCCCGGCACAACCATGTTCTGCACAGGCCGTCAGCTGCCACACGTACGTATACTTTATCCACTTCCTTATCGTTTCGTCAATCTCCACACTAGCGCCGCTCTGCATCTTCTTTGTTCTGACTTGACGGTTCCAGTTCCCGTACAGAAACCCCACGCCGTCGGCCGGCAGCGTCCGGGGCGAGCGCACTGCAGCCAAACCGAAGCGGTGGCGGCAGCGAGTAGCACCGTGGACGACGACGAGGCGTGCGAGCTGGTGAGGGGCGCGGACCTGGTCATCGGCGAGGGCGACGACAGCGTCCGCGCATACCTCTTCGAGGCCGTCAAGAACAACAACGGCACGGGCATCCTCCTCCTCTCCGACATCTTCGGGTTCGAGGACTCCGCCACGCGGGACTTTGCTTACCGCGTCGCCTGCAACGGATACAAGTATCTTTTTGTTTCGGAGTTCCTCAATCCGCATTATTATTCCCTGAACGGATGAACACCATCAATTCCTGACATGTATATCTTGGGGATTGGATGATGCGCAGTGTGCTGGTGCCGGACCTGTTCCGCGGGAACCCGTGGAGGAAGAGCCTCCCAGCGGAAGCAGAAGGCTTCGAGCAGTGGCTGTCGGGACACGCCCCGGCGCGCGTGTCGGGCGACGTCGACGCGTGCACGCGGTGGCTGGTGGAAGAGTTCACGGCGGCGGGCGATTCGAAGAAGCTAGGCGTCATCGGGTTCTGCTACGGCGGGGGCCGCCTCGTGGAGACGCTGGCGCGCGACGCCGGGAAGAACGCCTTCAGCGCGGGCGTCTGCTTCTACGGGTCTCGGATGGACGCGTCGCTGGGGGACAGAATCGCGGCGCCGGTGCTGTTCGTGTGCGGCGACGGGGACGCGCTGTGCCCCGTGGAGACGGTGCGGGAGCTGGAGCGGCGGGCGAGGGGCGCCAAGGCCGTCGTGTACGCCGGCAGGGGCCACGCGTTCGCGCACCGGCCGCGGTCGGAGGAGGAGGACGCCGACGCCGAGGACGCGTTCAACGCGATGCGCTCGTGGATGCACGACCACCTGCTCGCCTGACCACTCACCAGGGAGGGCGCCACTCACGCACCTGCATCCGGCGAAGTACAGAGATTTGGTACGGCTTGGCGTAGCTAGGATTGGGTTGAACGACGCTTAAACAGCACATACGATACGGCATGTTGTTGTGTCCCTGAATCTGTTGGTGCAGAACAATTCCAGTGTTCCGTCCGGATATTCGCTTCTGCGAACCAGTGCTGTGCAAAGGGAAATGCTCTGTTTTCATTTACTACTCTCTCTGTCCATAAATATTAACATTTGTTGATTTTTAAATATCACATTTAACTAATTATTATATTCAAAAATTTTATAAAAGACTATTAATTTTATTATTATATTATTTATTATTAGATATATTTTAACTTTATTTTTTTGTTTTTATATTTTTATAATTTTTTTAAATAAGATAAATAATCAAAAATGATATCTAAAAGTTAACAAATACTAACATTTATGGACCGAGGGAGTATTGTTCATATTTACGTCCATAGAGATATCAGATAACTCTTGATTCCGCTTAAACGGGCTGCTTTGTTTCCATTTATTACTACATGGGTTTTGGCCCAACACGATGGTTACCCAATGGTTGGAGCAAACATTTTTAGCCCGTGAGCCAACGGCGATAAAGACCAAACCATTTTTCACCATAACAAAATTTCCTAGCAAAGAGTGATCGTTCACACCAAAACTTTGTACATTAGTTTCCGATCCACCCCATTTAGCTAGTTTCCAGATAGATGGTCAACGCTTCTAGGTGATTAGATATTAAAGAAAATTTGTACAACCCTTCGTATGAATTTAGCAAGATGACGATAAAAAAAACTGAAGATGTATATCCTCATTTAGGTTAAAAAAATATTTGACACTCTTTTTCTATTGTTTTATTGCTAAATTATCCTTGGTCAGTACCTCTGGTGCCGCGCATCCAGGACGAAAGCCTTTTAACAAATACCAAGCAGAAATCTTCATTCCAAGGGTAATTTTAGCTTTCAAATTATATAATTATGTAGTACAACATTAGAAGCTACTAGCGTTCTATGGATAAAACGAACAGAATATTTCTTACATTGTTATAGAAACCAAGAAAATGTATCACATTGATTAGTTAGTTGGACATCCAAAATTGTGGCTACCAGTTGGTGACTTTAGTTATCTTGTAAAGAATATATTTGTAGGGTGAGACTTTAGCAACGTATTAATTGTCACATTCTTTCTTGTAGCAATATTATAGAGACTACAATATGAGTCTTGAGGGTAATGTTCCCTAACCACTTACACTTCCATAAGCTCAATTGAGAACCATACCATCTCTCAAGTTAAATTCTCCTAGTCTCATAAAGTCACTTTTCACCTTCACTAGGCCAGACAAAAAATTACCGCCTCTAGGAGAATGTTAAACTTGAGTAATAATTTTATTTCTGAAATATTTATTCCCAACAATTTTTTGTCACAACGCCTCGTTAATTAAACTGAATAACCACTTAGTAAGGAGACATATTCTATAAGTCGAGGTTCAAGATACATAAGCTTTTTTTTTTGGTGTGCATAGAATTCCCTTCTTTATCATTCTATACTTCTTTTCATATATGTTTCCTTGTCAAAAAAAAATATATCTAGATCTAATATAGTCTAGTTTCTTTAAGACTTCTCTTGTCATATCGAAAAAGGACAACATAAATATAGATACGCTACTAAGGACTAAATTAATAAGCACTTATATTTTTCCAGCCAAACTGAAGCAAAAGGATGAGCTCAGTTATATTTTTACCTTGAATGGGTTGCACCATGAACCAAGTTAGTGATTGGGTATCACTATATGACATTTAGCTATTTTTCATTTAATTCAATCAGTTTTCAACCCAATAAGAAAATAATATATCTGATAGCAGTATCATGTAAGTGAATGTTTATAATGAGTTTTTAGTCAAATTTCATGAAACAAGTAGAGAAGGAAATTCTAACTAAAATCACGAGTTTGTTTCAGACAAATTTCAATTGCTATACACAACAAACAACAAACTCATACACATCACTGAGAGCAACTAAGATGAAGGCGAGAACTGAACTGCATTTCAGTCAGCTAATTCTTTAGGACATGTATATATATCTCATTTTGTCAAAAGTACAAAACAACAGCTCCCACTCAATATAAGATATTTTGAGCCCTAATGAAATAAATAGGGCAAATTCCTTGGATGCCATTGGTTAAACCTTTAACTCCTTATTTGCCACCTAAAAAATTCATATCCTGTCAATACTATTGTCTTCTAATTTTATTCCCTTCCTTGCCAATATTCAGGTAGTTTTGACTGATGTAGACACTAGAATGGCACTTTTGCCGTCTAATGGCAAAAAATAATAATAATAATAAATAAATGCTTGAGCGTGCTGTGCAGCGCCCTCCAGGCCTCCACAGCGCCGGCGTTGCGCACTCGCGCCAACGGCCTTCCAAGATGCCCAATGCGCGCCCGCGCCTGTTCCACGAATGGCAACGGTGGCACCGGTCAAGCACTGAGAATGCGAGGAGCAAATCCGGACAGCGGCGGTGTCAGCCTCTTCTTGAGCAAGTCGCACATACCGAGGCTCTTGGCATCGTTGGGCACTCCTTGCTCTCTGACAGGAATTACGTGATGAGTAAATCGATCTGGAAATCGAGAGCAGAGCAGCGGATCGATAGGTGAAGACGAGTGGATTCGCCATCGCATTTTACTCTCTTGTTGTGTACACGATTGTGCCACCCAATTGCTGGAGCAGAGAATAGAGCCACGCTATTGTCGTGAACCTTCAGTCTTGCAGAAGACAAACAGTTTGATACACTGAACCAGCAGGAGTTCATCGGACTCGAGTCTGGTCATGTGCGCTCCTTCTTGTTGCCCGACAGTTTCTTCAAATTGGTTGTGAGCTGATCTTGTGATGCATCAATCCAAGCTCGTGCTTGCCGGACTGCACTCAGAGACGATCCCCACAAACAAATCAGAAGAAGAATAGATCTTGTGGTTGTGGACACAGGAGAAAGAAGGGGGCAGTCTTGGCATTTTAATGATTAACTGACATTCAATGGCATGATAGGGATTAAATTTTAGTACCAATGGTTCTCTAGGGATATGAGTTTTTTAGGTGGCAAATAAGAGGTTAAAGATTTAACCAATGGTCTATAAGGAATTATCTCAAATAAATAAATAAATAACACTAAATTCTAACACAATATTTTGTAGAAATAGATCACAAAGAATTCTATATCTTGTTTTCTTAAGAACAATTCTATATCTTGTTTTTTGAGGACAAATTCTATATCTGGTTTGTCATTGTGATATTGAACTCAGAAGTTGCATCTGCGTCCCTCGTAAAAAAAGAAGGTACTCCTTCCTACCCTATATATATAAAAGATGAAGAAGAAGAAAAACATAGACAAAAAGGGAAGAATAAAATAAATCAGAGTAATATTAGGATGTGTGCATCGTGGAGTTGCTGCAAGCTACGCTCTATACAGGCCAGATGTTGAACTAATCAATATTCCAACTACATAGGCTAAAGGAAAAAAGGGACAAAACTAACCATTTCGGCCCAACAAAGGTCCAAGTGCGACAATGAAGAGAGGAACGTGCAAATCATGTCTGGATGAGAAAACTAATTGACATGGCATTGATTTTTACTATGGATTATCAAAAGTATAGTAGTTTAAGTCAATAATGAATATTTGCTTGTATGCAAATATCCCTTTAATATTATGAAAATATATGACATATGGTGTAAACCTGTTAAGTCAATAACACTAGAATCTAATTAAAATGCAAAATTCAAATGTCCAAAAAGGAGCACATGCCCCCAAAATGGCGTGGAATATCTTGACAACTTTTCCATCATGATGTAATGAGTAATGACTCAAATATAACATTAGTTAATTGGACCCAAAATGCGTAAATGTGGTATACCCATCTGAAATGCTTAAATTTGATAAACATGTAAGTTTAATCATAATTTGATAACTTTTATCATATGTAGACTTTGAATGATATATTTAATTATCAAATCATCAAATTGACCACAAATTTTACCCTAATTAAAAGTCAAACTGGAATGGGCATATGCTTATGTGCTAAAAAATTGCACCCTTTTTCAAAATAATTATGTCATCTATTTTTCGTGAAGTGAAAATCGCATGATATTGATGTGCGCATGAACAATTCTAGACTTTGAGAGTAAACATGATGGGGTTTTTTTTTGTTACTCCAATATATATAATTTTACATTTTTATCCAGCAGACTATTATTGATCATATATTTAAGTATCAAATCATCGAAAATAGACCAGTTGCTTTAATCCTAGTTAAAAGTCAAACTGGAACGGGCATATAGACACGTGCTAAAAAATCATACACTTTCATCTATTGTCCGTGAAGTTAAAATCTCATGGGAGGGGTGCGAATATGAACAGTTTGTGTGTACTTGTGTACCTAATCCAGTGTCAAAATTACGCGTAGCAGCTCAAAAGCGAAGATGGAAAGAATGGCTACAGTCTACAGATGCAGCAGTCAGTGGAGAGGAAGCAGAGGTGCCAAACTTTGGAGAAACTCTGCAACCACAAGCCAAAACCAGGGGCGACCAGCGTCCCGTCTAACCAGTGCGGGATCCACCAATACAACCATTATCATAGTCTCTGAGTCTCTAATTTAACGAGAGTGCTGGCTGCGTCCTTCTCGCGTCTCTGAGTCTCTAATTTAACGAGAGTGCTGGCCGCGTCCTTCGCGCGTAAACATCGCCTTCCTCGACCCAGGGCGCCGGAACGTGGCATAAGCCATTCCAAGCACATCGCTGTCGCAGCTGATAGCACAGTACCACCAGAACCAAAAAAAAAAAAAAAAAAACAGAGAGCGTGATCGATGATGTGCTCGTCGTAATAGTTTCCGTTTCGAGTGCCAACAGAAGGGAACAACCTGTTTTCTCGCACATGGCCGCAATGATTCAGCTATCAGCAGCAGCATCACGTTTTCCTCCAAAAGTAGCGGCAGGGCAAGCCTACGACGGCTTTTTTGAGCTCCTCGTTCCCAGACTGGCGACGCGCCATCCCAGCGAGGAAGGAAGAAACGGCCATGGCCTGACCAGCTTGCAGAGGTTTGTGCGCCAGAAAAAAACGCACGGGGACGACGGGAATCCGGAGCTGGCTGGAGCCATGAATGATGTGGGTTCGGTCTGCCGTGTTCATGGCCGGCACAATACTCGGCAGGCAGCAGTTGGGCATGTGTTGGCCAGGCACACATGTCGTCCTGAGAGGCTGGGACCCGTTGTTCACCAAGCTACTGCTTCACGTTCGGTAGTGGATGCCACATCGCATTTTATTTTATTTATTCGGCGCAAATGCATGAACGAAGTATATGTGCATGTTATGAGCTGTTAAGCGTTAATGCTGGTGTTTGTTAGTACTGGCCAGTGTGGTGTAGTTGCTTATCTAAACGCAGACTCTTTCGAGAAACGAAAAAAGTATGCAGAAAAAGAATGTGCAGCAGCTGGCTGTCATGGCTTAATTGCTCCAGCTGGCTTTGTATAATTGGTTAGGAATATGGTGGCTTTATTCCAAGCTCCCAACAATCCAACTCCTACGAAGCATTAGCTCGCTCTCAACCCCAATGTTCGTTGTCACCTGTCGCAATCGGGGGCGATCGGCAAAGTCCTAATTCCAGCCTTGTTTTCTGCCTGCGTCAATCATTGCTCAGTCTAGCTTTAGGAGCTGGGAGCTGCTCTATCATTCGTCCATTCGATTAGCAGGTTTTCATTAAGAATGTCTTCATGGGATTGCAGCGTGATACTACAACTGTCGATTCGTTTCTGGGAGAGACAGGGAGGGAGGGACTACCGTTCCAGCCTTCCAGGTCACCTGACCAGCCGCAAGTCCACGAGGTACAGCTTCAGCTGAGGTTTACAGGTTTTTACTGACACCTGTTATTTGGCGGTGAATTAAGAACTGGTTAAGACCTGATGGAATGGAATCTTGCTATGTGTTTTTGTATTATTGATTAAAAACATACATCCCGGACACGAAATTGAGTACGCCTTGCGGTTGCGGATCCAACGTCTAGTTCCTGCCACTTCCAACAGGTTTCTCATTGGATTCTCAGCGACTGCATTGTTTTCTTGTCTTCGACTTTGAAACGAAGGCGTACATAGGCCAGCCAGATCCACAATTTGCTGCAGCTTGCAGTTCCTTTGACAGAGGCAGCAAAACGCCTTCTTGTCCAGGATTACAAACCCGTTGCTACGGATGCATGTCTGGTCATTGCCCGTTGCTTCATTGGATACTAGTACTAGAAATATGATGCATATGAATAAAGTAAAATCCAAGATTATTGTCTTGTCCGATGGCATGCATGCATGTAGCGGTTGGTAAATAGTGCTGCAAATACAGTTATTTGTTTACTGAAAAGATGTTGAGTAGGAACTAGTTGAATTCTGAGGTAACAAAAAAAGGGATTTTTTTTTTTTTTGTAATTTTGGATGGGACTATTAGTTATTTGGCCCCTATTTGGATCCGTTCAGTTTTTAAGAAACTGGTTTGAGAAACTGGAGTGCCTCCAAATATATCAGTTTTTATATATGTTTCTATAAACTAGATTATGAGTTTTTAAGAGACCTATAATCTGATTCAACCTAATTAATGCTAGTTTTTATCTCATTTTAATATATTAATTATCTAAAAGCTAATTTATAGATTATAAAAACTAGGATCCAAACATCTCCACCCAGTTTTTATGTAGAAACCAATTTTTAGAAACTAAAAATAAAAAATAGTTTTTAAAAAACTGCTATGGATCCAAACAGACCCTTAATCTAAAGAGCATCGGATTTGTATGTTATGTATGTAGTGAATACAACATTGTTGTCTTTCTTTTTTTAATATCAATTTAAGCTAAGCAATATCATGACAAAAAAAGGAAAAGGAAAATATGTATAAGTTCTTTTGGGCTTGGTAAATCGATTCTACGGTGGATAATGTAATAACCATTTGACAGTGATGCAATAGATCAGTTTTTATAGAAGTTAATTTAATTTAAAATGCTCAAGTCCGATACATCCATGTATCTAATTAGGACTTTGACCAACGGATCTGATCCTAATAAAAAGTGAAACTTGAGAGCAACTCCAATCCTTCTCTATTAATCTCATTCCCTAAAAGAGGTTAAAGGGGATCCCTTCAACTTATTTTTTGAATTATAGATGATGGTGTTGTAGTAATTCACCTATTTCATCACCTATAAGGGTAAGGTTCACCATTTAGGTGATGGAAGATGATCCCCTCTATAGAGAAAATGATGGACTGGATTTAGGTGATCAGCTAATCAAAGGGATGGGAAAGAAAAATTGATAAAAAATTTTTTTCATTTTTATTTTCTGTATGACAGATTTTTATGTTTAGGTGATAGAAAAGGGGAAAAGTTGGAGTTGCTATAAGGGGCACATGCCTTGCTAAAGAAAAGATATTACCAAGATACTAAAACTATTTTGCAATTACAACTTAATAGTTTTTTAATACTCACTACTATCTCTTTTTTAATGGTATAAATGGAAAATTTGTTAATCCTAAACTGACAATAAGATAGAAATATTTGACAATACAGCTAAAAGGAATAGTACTATTTTTTTTTTTCATGATAGAACCCACCAGAGACGGACCTGCTGTCTCCGGCGACGACCGGGCAGTTCTTTGGATTCTATAACCGGTCAAAGCGAGCCTTGTGAGATGAGTAGGGGGAACGGAATAGTGACCTTAGGAGTTCAAAATTCCTTCTGGTCGATGTTTCACCGGCCAATTAGAAGCAGCTCGATGTTCCTTCACTTAATACAAATGCCTCCCAGCTTAACCAAGCACAAGTTAAACAAATGAACATGGTACTACTTGTAAAATGGAACTCCACAACAAAGTTTGGTGAAATGATAATGCATGTGTGCAGAAGGCGAGAACTGTGTTTTATCAAAGTTCTGCTTTAATCGGCAATCAATAGGCAAAAGACGGAAAATGAAACCACAACCTCCACTCTTCAGCACCGAAACTATTGAACGAAAAGTTTCTTTAGATTAGTAGTACTGAAGAAGTGCACTTCGTTTTCACCTGCTTAAATTTTGCCCTCCACTGACGGCAAACTAGTCTATCCATTCCATGGACTGATGATCGTTTAAGGAAAGGTGGACAAAAGGACGGTCCGAACCTGCGTGTCAAATGTTCCGCGACCAAATCAGTGAAGCCGCCTGACTCTACTTTCTAGAACGAAGAATTTTTGCCGCTGCTTGGATTAGATGAGATGAGTGGTTGTTGTGATGACAATGTGACAGTGATCCCTATCGATTGGAGAAAAAGATGGCAATTTGACAGTGCTAGCCAGACAACAGGGACTCGTTGGATGTGACCCAGCGAGTAAAGTTTTCGATTAAGCGAATTAACAAAGGACACCTCGTTTAGACTTTATTACGGAGCTTTTAACATAGCTTTATTTATACAAAAAAAGGAGATAGAATATTCTTGTGTTCGGAGCTTAAAAGATATTACGGAGCTTTAACATAGATTTATTTATTTGAAAAAAGAAATAGAATATTTATTTAAAAGTACTACTTCCGTTTCATATTACTTGTTATTTTAGATCCGGGGATTAAGTAGAAGTGAAATAGATAGATTAACAAAAAAATGAGAAGAAGAGAGATAAAATAGAGATATATTTGAAAGAGAAAAAAAAGAACATGATGATACGATAATGACAAGTAAATTGAAAAAAATGAAAGATATAGTATGAAATAAGGAACTTGCTAATTTTTAACTGACTGAAAGTTTAGGGTAACTTTCAGTCACCTCTTTAAGCCATTAAATCTAAATCCAATGGTTTATAGTTATTATACAAATAATCCTAAAAAAAATCAAAACTCAAAAAAACAAACCTTAAAAGCTTTCAATTAGCTGAAAACTAGAAAACATGATGAAATAAATATGGACGACGAGAGTAGAGTCCAGGTTATATATTAAATAAATATAAAAAATATTTATTTTTTTAAAAAAATAAAATATAAATAATTGTTAAAAAATTAAAATATAAAATAACAAACTATCAAGTAAAAGCTTTTAATTGATAGAAAATATGAAAAAGAAATAAAGAGAGAAATGAGACGTTTTCCTTTTTTTTTAACTAAAAGAAAATGTTTTCTTTTGTTTCCACGGAGGGGGAAAAAAGTGCCATGTTTAAACCAGCGCGGCGTGGGCCCCGCCTACAGAGTAATTAGCTTCTGGTGCTACCTTGCCTAGCTCACGCTTCCAGCGAGCAAGGCAAGCTGGTCCGCCACCCTGACAGCCTGCTCTGCCTCTCTCTCTCTCTCTCTCTCTCTCTACAAAGCTCTCTCCCCACTTCTCTCTCCTCGTCCATCCTTCTCTCGCGCTCCAAAATTTCGCGAACGCCGCCCCCGCTCTCGTCCCCTTTCCACAGGAGCCGTTCGATTCGGTTTGATCGATCAGGCATGGCCGAGGAGACGAAGAAGGAAACCGCCGCCGCCGCCGCCGCGGCCGAGGAGGTCGTGACGGAGCCCGAGAAGAAGGTGGAGGCGGAGGCGCCTGCCTCCGCGGAGGAGAAGAAGGCGGAGGAGACCGCGCCCGCGCCGGCGGAGGAGGCCGCGTCCGCGCCCGTGGAGGTGAAGGAAAAGGCCGTGGAGGCAGAGAAGAAGGCCGACGAGGACTCCGAGGAGGAAAAGAAGGCGGAGGAGGCCGAGGAGGCGGCGGCGGCGGATGAGTCCGCCGTGATCGACGGCACCGGCTCGTTCAAGGAGGAGAGCAACCTGGTGTCCGAGCTCCCTGACCCGGAGCGCACGGCGCTCGCGCAGTTCAAGGAGCTCGTCGCCGCCGCGCTCGCCAACGGGGAGTTCGACCTGCCCCCACCACCGCCACCGCCGGCCGCCAAGGAGGAGGTGAAGCCGGAGGAGCCCACCAAGGAGGAGGCAAAGGACGTGGCGCCGGCCAAGGAGGAGGAGCCCAAGCCCGAGGCGGCGGCCGCGGAAGAGCCCAAGCCCGAGACACCCGCCAAGGAGGAGCCCAAGCCTGAGGAACCCGCCAAGGAGGAGCCCAAGCCCGAGACACCAGCGGAGGCGGCCGTCGAGGAACCCAAACCCGAGGCTGCCGCAGAGGAGACCAAGCCAGCCGAGGCGGAGGAGAAGACCGTCGCGGCCGCCGAGGAGGGAACAACCAAGGCGGCGGAAGCCATTGAGGAGACCTCCGCGCCCGCCGCGGCGGCGGAGCCCGAGGCCGCGCCTGCGCCGGCTCCGGCCGAGCCGAAGGAGGAGCTGATCTGGGGCGTGCCCCTCGTCGGCGACGACGAGCGCACGGACACGGTGCTGCTCAAGTTCCTGCGCGCGCGGGAGTTCAAGGTGAAGGAGGCCCTGGCCATGCTCAAGTCCGCGGTGCTGTGGCGCAAGCGCTTCGGCATCGACGCGGTGCTCGACGCCGACCTCGGCCTGCCGGAGCTCGGGAACGTGGTGTTCTACCGCGGCGCCGACCGCGAGGGTCACCCCGTCTGCTACAACGTCTACGGCGAGTTCCAGGACAAGGAGCTCTACGAGAAGGCGTTCGGCGACGAGGAGAAGAGGGAGCGCTTCCTCAAGTGGCGCATCCAGCTCCTTGAGCGCGGCATCAGGGAGCAGCTGGACTTCTCGCCCAGCGGCATCTGCTCCATG
This sequence comes from Eleusine coracana subsp. coracana, assembly GCA_032690845.1. Taxonomy (NCBI): domain Eukaryota; kingdom Viridiplantae; phylum Streptophyta; class Magnoliopsida; order Poales; family Poaceae; genus Eleusine; species Eleusine coracana. The sequence goes on from CM064426.1 coordinate 6,818,382, forward strand.
GTGCAGGTCACCGACCTCAAGAACTCGCCACCCATGCTCGGCAAGCACCGCGCCGTCACCCGCCAGGCGCTCGCCCTGCTTCAGGACAACTACCCTGAGTTCATCGCCAAGAAGGTACATCATCTACTTCTTGTTATGATCGAATCATCTACTGTATATAGTCCTAGTCCAAAATTTGACAACATCAATTGAACATTCGCATTCTTTTCTTATGCTTGGTCAGAAATAGGAATTTTAGTAATCCAAGCCGTCATGCATCTATGTTGCCTAGTACAACTTCAGTAACCTTACTGGATATGGTGGTGCAAGCAATGCTGTGTTCGTACTTCATACTGTTGCTTTCCATTCTTGTGTAACTGACTGCTATACATGCTCCTTACTGTAAAATGGCATGCTACACACTAGGAAGTTGAGTTCCTTGAGATGTTACACACTAGGAAGTTGACTTCAGATATGTCAGGTGTTAAATGTTCTGATTTGGCTAATTGGTTTGTTTGGATCATCGATCAATTGTAGGTGTTCATCAATGTGCCATGGTGGTACCTTGCTGCGAACAAAATGATGAGCCCATTCCTTACCCAGCGCACCAAGAGCAAGATCGTCTTCTGCAGCCCTGGGAAGTCCGCAGAGACTCTTTTCAGGTTTGAACATAAGGATATCAATCTTTACTGTAATCATACACCCAGATTGTTCCTCAATTCTCACACATCTAATTTGATGTAGATACATCGCACCAGAGCAAGTTCCTGTCCAATTCGGTGGCCTCTACAAAGAGGATGACACTGAATTCTCCACTTCTGATGCTGTTACTGAGCTCACAGTGAAACCATCATCCAAAGAAACCATTGAGATTCCGGCCACAGAGGTTGCTTCTATGTTCATGCATCTTGAATTTCATACAAAATTCTGCAATGTGATGGAACCAACTGTTTTCTCATCTGAAACGTGTTACCATTACAGAACTCCACGGTTGTGTGGGAGCTCCGCGTGCTTGGATGGGAGGTGAGCTACGGTGCTGAATTTACCCCTGATGCCGAGGGTGGCTACACCGTCATCGTGCAGAAGACGAGGAAGGTGCCTGCCAATGAGGAGCCGATCATGAAGGGTAGCTTCAAGGTCAGCGAGCCCGGCAAGCTTGTGCTCACCGTCAACAACCCGGCATCGAAGAAGAAGAAGCTACTATACCGATACAAGGTGAAGAGCACCACCGAGTCTGCCTGATATTCCAGCTGCTACTTGACTCAACACATTTGATCACCAACCCGGTCCACCACAGGTCCATATCACCACCATTTGAACATGTTGCATGATAGGAGAGGACAATAAGAGTTTTTAGGGCCATTTTGTGTTTGGTTCTTTGATTTGTTGGTATGCTGTTTCTTGGGGTCACATTTGTATGTTTTTACTTGAACCAAAGTGAGCTTTTGTTCTGTGAGGATGGGATGGATGGGAGGAGGTGGGGAAATATTATGAGATGATGACTGTTCTCTGGGTCAGGACGGTGGAAGGCAGGATAGTTTGTTGCTCTGTATATCTTTCTGTACATTTCACCAATGGATTCCATCAACCTGTTGATTTTAGAAAGCATCCCGTTTTGTCCTCGGCCGCTCCCATGTTACTCTTCATGTTCTTCCGCTGATTTCATTTTGTCGTTGCTCTTAGATGCTTTGCGTTTGGCAAAGATAAATAAACTCCCCTTCAAGACAAATTCACTTGCTTGTGATGGACGTCAGGATCTCATCCGTTTGCCTGTGTCCGCTTAAAATTTTAGATATGCCAGCCTAAACAGAATCTCTTTGCAATCAGTTGGCAAGGCTGCGGAGCACTACTGGAACCGAAGCACTGTGGATCTTTAGTATTGATGGCATTCCCAATCTAGCGACACAGCATCTCTTACACCTCATCTGCATTACAATGATAATGAAATGTAAAGAGCAGGCATCTTCCAAAGTGTTTGTGGTGCTAATGATAGGCATAAACCATGCTTAGGAAAGGTCAGGTGGTGGGACATTTGTAGGGAGTTGCTATACTATACCCCTATGCTAGGCTGTTCTCATCAGCTACGAAAAGCAGCTGATGGAGAAACAAAGTGGCCAAACGAAAGCAGGGTAAAGGGGGCGAGCTGTTGACAGATCGATTGACAAGGAGATTGAAAACAGGGGCGGATGGAGGAGAATGTTGTTGTGTCTGTGTGAGTGTGTGTGGCTCCGCAACCGCGCGAGAACTTTGACCGCGCCAATCAGGCGGGCGGCCTACCGACCGGCTGAAATAAAACACAAAAGGGCGCGGTCATCATGCAGAGTGTCCAGCGCGGCCACGACGCCATGATCGGTCGACCTCCCCCACCTGCTCCTCTGCTCCTCCTGCACGAATAATGGAGCGCGGGACAACCTGTGTGTTGCTCCGTCTTTATCCGGAGAGGCCCCCGTTTCTAAATGATTTCGGGTGATGATTGATGGCATTGGCACGGCATGGACAATCGGCGGCGGCGCCAATTGACTGACGCGCTTCGCTTCGCTTTGCTTGGGTGGGGTGCCGTTGATTGAGCCAGCACCAGCAGGCGGATGGGCGGGGCGGGTCCCCTACTCCCCTTGCCACGGGGTTCGCTACATATGCCGTGGTCGGAATGGGTTCTCATATCCTTTTGTTACGGCGAGAGTCACGTAACCTGAATTTAATCCTGCAAATAAATGGGTTGTCATGCATGGCGATGATGAATGCGGGCGCACCTGTACAAGTCATCTCCCCACACAGCTCATATGCTCCCTCCCTCCCGTACCGTCACTGTATCGGGAGGGCCACCGCAGCCTACTTGCATCGGGTGCGTATCATCATCGTCTTCCATTTACGCCTGCGTGGAAGATGGTCCAGAGTGGAGAACCGGCCGGGAACTGTAACTCACAAAGCTGCCACTGCACTGTGTCACTCGCGCCTGGACCTGCTGGACCAGCAGCAGCACGCAGTATAGAGCTTTCGGCGTTATTACATCTCCAGTTCGGGACCAAAGCCCCAACCGAGCAAAAGTTATGCGCTGCATGTCAAAATTCTTCTTGAATTTTACATGACGCGTTCTGCGTGACACTAGAGACGGCCAAACCAAACAAGCTACTACTACGGTACAAAAGTACAAGACCGAGTCTTGAGTCAGTCACCCGTTCCGTTTGTTGCTTTCCGCCGTTCGTCTCGATCAGTTCGGGAGCAAGATAAGGCCGCGGGGGCGCGGTCCCTTTCACGCGCGCCACGCCGCGCAAACCAGCTCTGGATCGGGATCAGGAGACGAGTTTACGGAGGTGATGACTGATGAGGGCCGTTGTACCGCCGGACAGCGAACAAACATGGACCGTGCGTGCGGCCTGCGCCTGGCGTCCAAATCCGCGCGATGCAGGGGCGGAAATTATGCGCTGTTTTGGGCGTATTCCCCTGTGATCGCGCGAGATCAGGACGCGCCGATGGTGATGATGGCGACGTGGCGGTGGGTTTCCGTGGTCCCTTGGTAGCTCTCGTCGTCCTTGGATACTCCATTCCTCTGTTCTACAGGATCCTAATCCGTGCTTGGCGAAAATGGGAGGGCTATTAGTCCTTCCTGTCTGCTCCAAACTGGAGTCGTGATCAGTATTTTTTTTTAAAAAAAAAGAAAAGGTGAAATCGCATAAATATGATATCAATACTGTACCATGCACGTTTGAAATGACACGACCTACCGTTTATAGCGTGATATGGAAAGAAAAGCGTTTTGGGGGCGACGCGCTTGCTTTGTGATGTTGTACAGGTGCGTACGACAAAGCGTGTCGCGCCTGTGTTCTGCCAAAAGCTCGCGATCGATCCGATCGCTCGCGGGGTAGCAGGAGCCCGTTGGATCTTTCGCAAACATGGAATCCGCCGAGTGGCAACGGCCGGCATGGACGCCACATGCGGACATGCCCTGGTGTATGCCGGACGGCAAGAGATCGAAACACTGGTGGTGGTGGCACTCGTCCCTCTTCAGTTCAGCCGAGTCTTTCTCCCAATCCAAGAGAGGAGTAGAGCATCCTCAGGTGGAAAACCGTACTACGCGCAGCTGCTAGAAACTTGCGTAGCCGTACACTTGATTGCGAAATTTAAGTGGCGATGATCACTGCTCAGCAAATAACAAAAAGGTAGTATGGTTAGGCGAGAGGTGCAATCATTTAGCTTCAACTCGGAAAGCAAAGCGGCGCAGGACCTAATGAAGAGGTTAGCTGTGGTGCGCGTGTGCTCCTCACGCATTCGTCGTCTGCTTGTTTTATGACGCCCGCCATGTCTCATACTACTCCATAGTATAGCCATCAGCGCCATGCCTACGTGTTGAGGTGAACAGCTCGTTACCGTAGCTTGCCACTTTTGGGAGCACTGGGGCCAAGCACAGATTAAGGAAAGAAAGAATGAAGCGTTCAGTGAGAAAAAACAGGGCAGAAAGAAGACTGATCAAAATGATCTGTGATGCGTGAGAAAAAGGAACCGAAGGTGAGCGGCAAAGCCCAGCATGCTCTGGGGAACCGGTAAAGTGTCCTGTTGCTACCTCCTTTTACCAAACGGCAGTTATATATTGCGCGTTCCGAATGCAAATGCAATGAAAGCTTGACACAAGTAGTATCATTATCCAAAAATAATGGTATACTATTACTAGTACGATTTCATTTTCATGAGACACACATGCTCATTCCTCATTGTTTAATGTACTAAAAAACAAGCTGCACGATCTGAAGCGACTGTAGTTTCCGAACAAGGGAGCTTTTGGTCCGTTCCCTTGCCTGGGAAACAATCGACCGTTTGGACCTTGGATTCTACGCAACATTTGGAAAAAAGGTGAGGTTCCACTTCCACTTGCGTTGCCTGGGGAACGGACCAAAAGCTCCACGATTCAGGCCTTGGGTCTCGAGGTCGCAACAAGATTCTTCTCTGTTCCATTTCCTATGTATCCTTAAACTCCAAAAAGCGAGCTTGCTCTGGTTGTCCCGAGGAGATGAAGAGCCAGAAAAGCCGGGAGTTCACTGCAGCTGCAATGCATCGTAACTCCGGTGATGGGTGCCTCCTGTCCCAGGGAGCAGTTTTCAGAACACATGTTTCGTTGTTGCAGGAATCAAAAGCTCTTGAAGCAAGACTGTCCAAAATTAGTAGTTTTTTTTTTTTTTGAGGCAAGTCCAAAATTAGGAGTACTCCGTTCCGTATTTGACGGGCTGAGGTCTGCCGGCACTATCTCTACGGTCCGGCCCATTATATTTTCTGCTGCGAGAGCCCAGACCATTGGACTGGATGTAGAACCGACAGAGTATGGTCCATATACCTCGAAGGAGGAAAGGTAGTACCAATTTCGAGCCCTTGTAAGGCCCAATATTCTTAAGATAACGGGCACATGCAAAGTCCAATTATAGAATGGACCTCCTGAAAGGCTCTTAGTGGACCGCATATCTTTGTCGTGCAAAGCGTGCAGACTGTAGAGAAATTTTTAGGGCCTTGCCACAACACCACTTGTCGCTTTTTTTTTTTTGGCAAGTCACAGAACTTTCATTCATCTTCATCATGGATTCATGGGCAGAAATACAATCTTTGACAACAGCATCCCACAATCCATTCGGGAAGTCAGCCGTCCAGGTACAAATAGGATTACCACTTGGCGCTTGTGTGGCCAGTAGGTGAGCCTCCTTGGCTCCTTGCAGTAGTACAACTTGCAGCATTCTCTTGGCTAATTTTGGGTCAGCTGTCTCCTTCTGCTGTTTCGTAGTCTAAAATCTAGATCACCGGTCAAATCCCTCTCTCATTCCGGTACACGATATTTAAAATTATTTACCGGTATTCTGTTTTTTAGGACATAATGCTTGGTTGCACGCCACTACCAGGTATCTTTGTTACAATATATTATCTTTAGAACATCAGGAAACAAAAACATTGACAAAAGACAAAAGAGTTGGAAGAAAACTTGTTATAAATTGAAATATGACCGAAAATGTCAATCCAACCAGAAACACCACACTAGAGATACTTAGGGTTGGGCCTCTTTATTTTTGGTTTGGATGTAAATTTTGGTACCACGATGTGAAGTTGAAACAAATAAATATATTCTATAAGGTAAATCACTAAACCACAATCCAAAATTTGAAACAAATTAAAGGAACAATTTCACAACGCAACCTTGAATTCGGGTGGGAGGAGACTTCAAATTCATACAATCTACAAGCCAATCCAAGTTGCTCAGTTGTCATTAGTGTAGTCGATTACATGCTCTGTGGGCATCAGCTGACGTGCTGGCTCTAGTACAGAAAAAGTGTTGTTCATCATACTGTCTAGCTCCAGCTTGTATTGTTGATTGCTTCCAGCCAAACACTCCCCTGACCATGGCAATCTCTTCATCTCTCGTTCATCATCAAACTTATCTTGGAAACGCGGTGTTTCACTTTGCCTTCTCAGCACCACTCCATGGACACCATGGTACAACGATAGATACTATATTCATCACGATATTTTTCTTGTTGTTGATCCAACACCTAGCAACAGAGATGTGTAATCATCACTTACATGGCTCCGAGGATCTGAGTAATAATCATCACGTACAAGTTTGTTGAGCTACCACACGTATAGAAAAGAAAAGGTGATCTATACTTTCAAATTCATTGCACAACAGAATTTCTTATCTACTATTTCTTTTCTTTTTGCTTGGTTATCTTGGATCAAAAGCTTATTAGTTTTTAACAGGCATAGGAAAACATGAATTTTTCTAGAACCACAATGTTCCAAAAAGCAGGAGGGTACACACTTAGAAGTTTCCTTTTAACGGTGATCATTGCATATATATCATACCAGCCACTAGAATTATAACACCAGATATTCAAATCTCGCTCCTATGTAAGGTTCACTAATTCTATAATCGGGATTACCTCTAGCTACCACTCATTAAAGGGTTCTTGTCCTACAGTTCTCACAAGGATCATCATGAGATCCACACCATTCCATGTATCCACAGTCATCCCTTTTCATTCACTATCATGTATAGGTCCCGGTACTAGATAGCTATAGTTTTTTTTTAAAACCTAGATTTTTTTTCTTTGCACCTTGGATAGATAGACTGGTCAATAAAAAATGAAACATACTCCTCTGGTCTAAAAATCCTGTCGTTTCAAACAGAGATAATGACCTTTAAAACGAGCTACCATAGTACTCCCTATGTTTCAAAATATTTAACACTTTAGCCAACTTCAGATGTCCTAAAATAATTATCATTCTTACTTTCCGATGCAACTTTCTCTCTTTTCAACACATTACTATCTCTATCTCTTTTCTACTCATTTTCTGCGCATCTACCTTTCTTAGTTCTTCTTAATTTCGGTGCCCAAATCCAAAACGTCAATTATTTTGAGACGGAGGGAGTATGTACGAACGATAATAATAAAAGAACGGAGGAGTATGTAGATGCTCTCATTACTGAAGATAGGTTGCATGCTCCAATTCGACTCTCGACTAAAGCTATCACCAAAGAAACATAAAAACTATTATGAGACTTGTGTGTCTTAGAAAATCCTTAAAAAATCCTTCTATATGTATTCCTCTTTCGTGATATTTTGCAAGTGACGCCTTCCTATCAGGATGCCACTGAGCACTGAATTGGAAGTTCTAAATCAGCATTGCAGCATATCCCCACCACGCCATGCCCCTCTCGTAAAAACGCACGTGAAGGGTGAAGAAGATGGATCAGGGATCATGGATTCTTTTGCCCTTGGTCATGCAGGGAGCATGAAAAAAATCGTGTCGGCAGTTCTTTCTTTGCTAGATTATCTGAAGTACTGACTTTGTTTTGGTAACCAACCGAATCTAGCTATTTTCTACTTTGTAACTCCGAAATTGATTAGCTCTAAAATTACCAAAAAAGAAGGAGCCTCAGAAAAAGAAACAAATAAACTTTGTTGCGTTTCGGATGACCCATCTTATCAAGCGAGACTGGTGGTGGTGTGTGATGACACATTTTACCTAAGAAAAGCATGAAAAGTGGGGGACATATCTACCTAAAGTACGTGTAAACAAATAAATTAAGAAATAAGTTCAAATATCCAATTACAGTATCAATTAATAGATATCGTGATACACGTGGATATCAAAGCAAAACTGTATTTGCGTACCGGCTCCGCGGACTGAGCCATCAGATTGTCACGGTTCACCCATAAATTCTACGACGCAAAGCTCCAAATCGAGAAACGACCTGAGCGATCGGCACACAAGCTTTGCTTGGCTCCGGAGGCAGACAGCAAACAGCATCGTCGCCGTGGACCATGGCGCATCAAGCAACATCAACGAACATTCCGCTTTCGCGGGCGCCCATCCAGTGACAACGAGCGCAGTGTCTGAATCCAGCAGTAAATTCTGTCAGCCACACCAAGCCGGTCTCTGCTGACTGTGCACTGTGAACAGTTGCGTCGATCCGCTACGTGCATATATCTTCACTACGGTCTACGGCTCATTGCCGGACCCCTCACATCTGCAGCTTGAGGAGAGGCGCCAGGTGGTCACTGTCATCCTGGGCACCCAGCACCCTCTCCCTTTTACCATCATCCTCTCCATTATTGCTGACCCGATGCTCATCTCCATTATTTCAATTCGATGCCCCTCTATCTGATCCCGATTCGCCATTCTTGGCTGAAGCTCCATCTCTTCCACCTTTCTCTCCTTGATCTCCCGGCCCGGATTGCCGTGCGCCACATGAACGTCAAATCTTATAGATAGTTGCTAGCTAGGCAGCTGAGGAGAGGTCGTAGCGTTGCTTTTGTGGTGATCAGGAGCGCGATGAAGAGCTCGAGTTCCGAGAGCACGGGCCAGCCAGGCAGCGCCGGGAGCTCCGGCTCGGCTGGCTTCTCTGGCTCCGGTTCCGGGTCCTTCAACCTCCGGAACCTGTCCAAGGTCATCCTGCCGCCACTCGGCGGCGTGACATCCGGCCACAGCCAGTGCCATGGCGGCATCGACAAGTGGGTCATCTCGCCGCTCGACTCCAGATACAGGTAACCAAAGATGGTTAATGTAATCGGGACCTTCGCATGCAAATGCACGGCAATGCATTATGGCTATTTTTCAATCAATCAGGTGCTGGGAGACGTTCATGGTGTTGCTGGTGGTGTACTCGGCGTGGGTGTACCCATTCGAGGTGGCGTTCATGAACGCCGTCCCCAAGGGCGGCCTGGAGGTGGCTGACATCGTCGTCGACCTCTTCTTCGCCGTCGACATCGTGCTCACCTTCTTCCTCGCCTACATCGACTCCAGGACGCAGCTCCTCGTGCACGACAGGAAGAGGATAGCTTTCAGGTGCGCACACATCATGTCATGTCTCGCTTCATAATTTGCGTACGTTTCACATTTCACGTGGTGGCAATTTATTATGGTACCTACTAGCTCCTAATTACTCTTTCTTTTGTTTTCTTTATTTACTGGCTGGGAAATTAAATTTTAGTAGATATAGCAGCGATATTTCCTTTCTTGGATGGATGCAACTGCAAGTTTATCTTCTCTCTATTACCTTCACGTCTTTGCATCCGGCAGAAAATAGCAAGGGTACTATAATCCCGTTGTTTGAAATTAAGTTAGTTCTGATGCCAAATTTCCATTCTGATATGGACATAAGCAACGGCTATGTCATGCGTTGTCTAGAAAAAAAGATATTGCGTGATGGTGTCCATGTACCATATATAATCATCACATTTGCTTCTGAAGGAGGTGCAATGGATCAGATTCTGACATACTAGTTGCTAAGGAAATTTCGAGAAGTAAACTTTTACGTGGCCACATTTTAGTCAAGAAAGCAACAGGAAAACTGCTATGAAAACAGGTCAAGAAATCTAAAACAGGGAGGCCACAGAATGAGAATTAAGATCAGTATGACAAAATATATTAAAAGTATGGGACCCAAACCAAACTGCATTATTGGTTATCACATTACAGTCATGCTCATGGACTAGTGTACCTAGGGCCCTACACAGTACACATCGTGTGATTTGTGAGTTCCTAAAAACACGAGTAGCACGGAGGAGGTTTGTGTGCATCCTCTAACAAGGCGTGCCAAATGGACCACGTCGTCTTCAAAAAATAGTGGTAGGTAGGTCTTGTCCGTTTATGACATGAACGATTCGATGTTCTGGAATCTGGACGTAGCTATAAATAGTAGCTTTATAAAGCCAGACAATACCTGTTTCAGAATACGCTCAAAAATAAGATTTGAACTTGTTTCAGAATATGAATATGCTCTACCAACGACCTCTAGTCTAGATATTGCTTGAATCTTGTTCCACATGCTTTGAGAAAAGACAAAGAAAAAAAAATGATTTAGCTTGTTGGGCCAAGAATTCAAGCAAGCTTAGATTGTTGGGTCCTGAATGGGGATGATGGGCTGCGGACCCTAATTGCGAATTGCTTGATCAGAGGCAATTGACGCTGCAAACTTGTTGTGCGCTGCACACGAAACAGGTACCTGTCGACGTTCTTCGTGATGGACGTGGCGTCGACGATCCCGTTCCAGGGCCTGGCTTACCTCGCCACCGGCCAGATCAGGGAGAGCGCCGCGTACAGCGTGCTCGGCATCCTCCGGCTGTGGCGTCTCCGCAAGGTCAAGCAGCTCTTCACCAGGCTCGAGAAGGACATCAGGTTCAGCTACTTTTGGATCCGATGCGCGCGCCTCGTCGCGGTAAGCGAAATTCGCTTTCGATCATCTCGTTCAGTTCAGGACTTCAAATCACTGAACCCTCCTGAGACATCATTGTGTCATTTACTCGTCAGGTGACTCTGTTTTTGGTGCACTGTGCCGGGTGCCTGTACTACCTGATCGCCGACCGGTACCCGGACCGGGATAAGACGTGGATCGGCGCGGTGATCCCCAACTTCCGGCAGGCGAGCCTCAGGATCCGGTACATCTCCTCCGTCTACTGGTCCATCACCACCATGACCACCGTCGGGTACGGCGATCTGCACGCCGAGAACACCGTCGAGATGGTCTTCAACATCTTCTACATGCTCTTCAACCTCGGACTCACCTCCTACCTCATCGGCAACATGACCAACCTCGTCGTCGAGGGCACCCGCCGCACCATGGAGTTCGTAAGCTTCTATTCTAGTAGCTCATGCATTGGTCTCGCGTCGCACCTGCGAATGACATGGTCATGGAAATGACACGATCGATCGGCGTTTGCTTGCAGAGGAACAGCATCCGGGCTGCGTCGAGCTTTGTTGGCCGGAACCACCTGCCGCCGCGGCTGAAGCAGCAGATACTGGCCTACATGTGCCTCAAGTTCAGGGCGGAGAGCCTGAACCAGCAGCAGCTCATGGACCAGCTGCCCAAGTCCATCTGCAAGAGTATCTGCGACTACCTCTTTCTCCCCGTCGTCAAGGACGTCTACCTCTTCAAGGGAGTATCGAAAGAAGTGCTCCTATGCCTGGTTAGCAATCCATTTGTGACCGTGTTTAAACACCCCCCTGCTGAGCAAGAAATGAATTTTGCAATAAGTAACGATGAGTCCAAACTTCAAAATTGCAGGTTACCAAGATGAAGCCGGAGTACATACCGCCGAAGGAGGACGTGATCGTACAGAACGAGGCGCCGGACGACGTGTACGTGGTGGTCTCCGGCGAGGTGGAGGTGATATTCTTCAACGGCGACGGCGAGCAGGTGGTGACGTTGCTGAGGACGGGGGACATGTTCGGCGAGGTGAGCGCGCTGAGCGACCGGAAGCAGAGCTTCACGTTCCGGACGCGGACGCTGAGCCAGCTGCTGCGGCTGAAGCAGGCCACGCTCAAGGAGGCCATGCAGAGCAGGCCCGAGGACAGCGTCGTCATCATCAGGAACTTCCTCAAGGTGACGATTCAGTCTGTTTTGCCATGGTCACGCAGTTGTTCTGACATATTGCAATGCGTTTCTGACAAATTTGTTGTTGCTTGCAGCATCAAATAGAAATGCACGACATGAAAGTTGAAGACTTGCTGGGAGACAGCACCGGCGAGAACAACGACAGCAATCTGCTGACGGTGGCCGCCATGGGTAACAGCGGCTTCCTCGAGGACCTCCTGAGGGCAGGGATGGACCCTGATGTCGGTGACGCCAAGGGCAGAACTGCGTTGGTAAGCGAACAAGCAATTCAAGTCATTCCTCTGATGTGCCGTAGGTGCTGATTTGGACTCCTCTGCTCCTTGCCAATGCCACTCGCAGCACATCGCGGCGTCCAAGGGGTACGAGGACTGCGTGCTGATGCTGCTCAAGCACGCCTGCAACGTGAACATCAGAGGTGACAGCAATTCAGTGTCACACACACACGCACACACGCATCTCAATCTGACAGAACCGCTACTAACATCACCAAGCGGCGACATGACGTGCAGACGCGCAGGGCAACACGGCGCTGTGGAACGCCATCGCGGCGCGGCACCACAAGACCTTCAACATCCTCTACCACTTCGCGCGCGCGTCCGCGCCGCACGCCGGCGGCGACCTCCTCTGCCGCGCCGCGCGCCGCGGCGACGTCGACACGCTCCGCGAGCTCCTCAAGCACGGCCTCGACGTCGACGCCGAGGACCACGACGGCGCCACCCCGCTTCGCGCCGCGCTCGACGAGGGCCGCGCCGACGCCGCCCGGTTCCTCATCATGAACGGGGCCAGCGTCGACAAGGCCAGCCTCGACGCCGGCGAGGGCTCCTGCGGCCCGCTGTCGCCGGACGAGGTGCTCGAGCTCCTACGAAAGCGGGAGATCGGGCACCAGATCACCATCCGCGACGACGCGCCGGCGCCGGCTGTGGCTGTGGCGGCCCGGGACGGCGGGTCGTCGGGAAAAGGGCGTCAGGGCACGAAACCGGACGGGGCGCGTTGGTCCCTTCGGGTGAGCATATACAAGGGCCATCCATTCCTGAGGAACCAATTCTCGGAGGCCGGCAAGCTGATCAACCTGCCCGGCACGATGCAAGATTTCAAAGCCGTCATCGGTAGGCGCGCTTCAACCATCCAATCTTTGCTGCGGTGGCGTAGTGATAACAGCAGTGCAAATAATTAAGCTGAACAAGTGTACCGTGTCTTTGATCTTCAGGTGAGAAGCTCAAAGTCGATGCGGGGAATGCGATGATCGTGAACGACGAAGGAGCAGAGATCGACTCGATCGACGTGATCCGGGACAACGACAAGCTGTTCGTGGTCACAGAAGAGCACCTAAGCAGGTTGGCGTCAGCGGGCTCGGCGGCTTCATCATAACACTCAAGATTACACGTATTCTACAGTTGTACTAGTATATTTCTCAGGGGACGTGAGAAGTGTCACTCCTCTGGTCTGGTGTCTGGGTTGACATTTGGAAGCTAAATTTGGTGCAAGAGTACATTGATCAACAATACGGTGTTCGGCTTTAACGACGAACCTATCTTAGCCGTCTTTTCTTTTCTTCAAAAAGGCCCATCTTAGACGGGATAGCACATACCTATAAATTTTGGTGCGATGGAAGTATTACTATTACACTATCCTATGTACTAGTACGTAGTGTTGTTCTTTTAAAATGCGAGCTGGTAGTGAATAATTTCGTCCTGTTGCTCAAACAAAGTTGGAAAGGAGTGACGCTGGGCTGCATCACCTCATTCCTTAACTAACACCCAAACAGAGTGCCCAGTAATAGGACTAGGTTTAGAGAAATAGGCATATGTGAATAGGGCTACTAGATCATTAAAGTATAGGTTTGGGTAAGCTCGCTCATATCGAAAGAAGAAATCGAAGGAAATGAAGCATAAACTTTATCCACACTTCCATGACTTCTAGAGGAAAGCTAACTGCTTGCTGGCTGGGAGCTGTATGAGCGGTAAAGCCCCCCCCCCCCCCCCCCCCCCTCCGGGTAAACACGGTACAACTATCTAACCTTAGCCATGCATCCAAGTAATGGTTGGTTCTCAACTCAACAACTGAGCCGTGAACCACATGGGGTAGAATGTGGACAGACTTGGATCACTGCATAAAACTGTCATTAGCTGGTAAAAGCAAAGAGATTTAATTTTCAAGGAATCTGAAACAGGGCCACATGTAATGTAAAGACAAGGTCCTTTACCACTCACTGGTCACTGCTTCAGCTTCTGTTTACAATTTGTACCGCATCGACCTTTTGCTGCAGGGAAAGCTGCCCTGAAATCATTACCACGCCAGAACGAGCTCACCAAGCGCACACACTGAACCGACGCAGACTCACAGGTTCGTTCACATTTATATACTGCATTCCAATACAACTTGTCTTATTAGTACAGTAATACTGTAGACTAATAAAGTAGGAGTACTCCTACAGTAATTCCATGGTAGTCGTCGCCGTAAACTCTCTTGAAGAGCGCCGGGATCCGAAGTTCTTAATCTGCATTTTGTGTAATCTATACTCAAGGGATCGTAATAACCGAACCTTCTGATTATGCAGTTTCTATACCAACTGAACAAGGAATAATCAAATCGGCATGACAATTGATTATTCCTGCATGTGTTTCTTAGTTGAGCCTGGAATGGATAAGGATTTCCCTGGCACATGATTTGGTTTGCTCGCTGGCTGAGCTGACTGAACCTTTTCACAGGTCTTTGGATCATATCGTTTCGGCCATTCACGGTTTCTGGGCGGATGGTTTTGGTCTTGTTAATTTAATATTTTTTCCGTGTGACAAGAGAATTCGTTCTTTGAATCCGTAAAAGAATTTCACACGAAAAATAAAGAAAATCATTCAGAAAATCGCACGCATCGAGCCTCCGAGGACCTGTTCAGTCCCACCCACCGACACATGCTGCGCTGCTCCGGCGCGTCACGTCACGTCCTCACGTGCTGATCCGCGTACGTACGTACGTGCTGCGACGAGGTATGGCGACACACAGTATATCCATCCACGCAGGAGACTGGGAGCTCGTTAACGTAAAGAGTTCATAGTACGGATACAAGAGAGATTCTTGATGGTTAAACATCAGTAATACATTTGGTCATTGTTAATGTATGCTAGTATATTTACCGAGTTTCGTAAAAGAAGAAGCTTTGCAGTGCATTCTGTAATGTGATAGTGACCGCACGCATCCTATCACGGGCGCCTGCTCTGCTTTAAAACCAAGAGAAAGAAGGTTACATCACGCACACACGCGCACCAAGGCCCGCCAAACACTCGCTCGACACCACCGCCGCGCGCACACGCACCGAGCCGGGCGCTACACTTCACTCATCACTCTTTCACAGCGCACACAGCAGCAGCAGCAGGAAGAGAGAGGGAGAGAGCTCTCGATGGGGAGCAGCGGCGGCAGCAGCGAGCACTTCCTTCGCAACCTGAGCTCGAGCGACCCGGACTTCCCGCCGCAGGAGTGGGCGCAGCAAGCCGAGTGCGGCGGCGGGGGCCGGCGCGGCGGGTCGCGGCGGTGGTCGTCGAAGAAGAAGAAGCGCGGCCACCGACGCGGCGGCGGCGGGTTCTGCAGCAGGGAGGAGTCGTCTGTGGGGGTGGGGCGGAAGCGGGTGATGGTGGTGGTGGACCAGAGCTCAAGCGCCAAGCACGCCATGATGTGGGCGCTCACCCACGTCGCCAGCAAGAGCGACTTCCTCACCCTGCTCCACGTCCTGCCGCCGGGTACCGGACGCGGTAGCTCGGAGGAAGCCTCCGCGCTCGCTAACTCGCTTGGCTCGCTCTGCAAGGCCTGCAAGCCTGAGGTACCTACCCCTCCTTTCTTCGTCATTCATCCACAGCGCACGTAGCTTGTCTTGTGGTTCACTAATTTGGCGCCTGCTTCAGCGTTTTGCGGCCTGTAGTTACAGTAACAGAGTAACAGTAAGCAGATAAGGCGCATTCGATAAAAAAAAATTTCGAAACCTTCAGTCTTTAGTACATTTTCTAGTGTAGGTCCAAGAACAGAGTTACTCCTAGTTGTTCTAGATTTTCTATTCTATACAGGATAAAAGTGACAGAAGACGTGGTAATAGAGACGAGGTGTTTTTTTGGAACGTCAATTGTGACCTTAGTTTGCACCAACAGTAACTTGCAAGATCACAAAGTCACTTTAAGTGACTGAATGAAGAATAGGGGTACTGTGGCGGGAGTAGTTTTAGTATTACTCATTTAGTAAGTCAAAAGATTACTTCTTTTAATCAGTTCTCCTAGTGGAAATTTCTACTATTTGGAGAGCAGTAACATTTCGGTGCGTTGCTTTTCCTAGATCAAGTGCTTTCTGGGAATCAGGGCACCTTGAGCCAACAGTTATTCTAGTAGGTGGGATAGATCAGATCAGAACATTCATGAAAAGAGAGAGGGAGGAGGGTTATCATCATAGCCAACCTTTTATTGATGGATCATGGCAGGCCTAAAGCTAAAAGGGCCTCAAACTTCCGAAAAAGCAAGGGTTAGAAAAAAAAAATAATCCAAATTGTGGGTTCCTCCGGATACTCAGCATGATAGCCTGATCTCCCAAACTGTTTACAAGTCCCATTTGGAGTACTATCACGTACAGTCAAGCCCATTTCTTTTACCTGTCATTTGGAGACACAATAAAAAAAAAACTATAGTCGGGCCAGCGGTTCAGTGTACTTCAGTTCACTGTGTTACCAGTGGATTCATGCGCTATCTGGCGTCCTTTCGCCCGTGAAAAGGGCGCGCTCATGCATCACAGCATCTCATGTGCGGTGTCACGCAACACTGATCTGACTTCGTTTGTGTGAAATGTTAGGTGGAGGTGGAAGCGCTTGTGATCCAGGGTCCCAAGTTGTCGACCGTCCTGAGCCAGGTGAAGAAGCTGGAGGCGTCCGTGCTCGTGCTCAGCCAACCCAAGCCCTCGCCTTTCTGCTGGTACACACTCAGCTCACCTCTACCTGACCACACAACACACCGAGCATGTCATGTGCGTGCACCACGCCCCCTCGTCACGGATCAGCTCTGCTGCTCTGTGCAAAGGTGAAGGAATAGAATCTAGCACCGCTGGCATATCACGCGCACACTGCTCGTTCGTGCGTGCCCATTTGCTCATCAGATTTTTACAGAACACACATGTGTGATCTGTGATCGTTATCGTCGTGGGCTCGTGGCCAAGTACCCAAGCGTGAATATACTCGTTTAGCTGCTCCAGTTTCCTTTTGAGCCGGAACTGTTCTGCGATCTGCGAACACGCAATTATAGGGAGAACAGAGGCTTTACCAGAGCAACAGAGCAGGAAATGGGGGCTCTGCCTTGGGTCAAAAACTAGCGGACAGCGAGAGCCATGTGCCTTCCATAAACCGCAGATGCCTTTCCTTGGCGTCCTTCCCGGTTTAAATTCGGTCTCCCGAATAGGGCAACCAGCAAGAACCGTAGTAGCGGTACACTGTGCGCCTCTGCCATTGCTGACCTCCTGTTGCTGCGTGCTGTACTCGTGTGAAAGCAACGTCTACTGAGAAGTTTCAAAACCACACGTAGTAAAAGCTTTTACACTGGCTGTCAGAAAAGTTACCAGTACTGCCATTTCTACAGGTAGTCAGCGCGAATTTTGTTTTGTGCGTGGTGTTTACAGTGCAAATTAATCGCAAATGCAGCTTCATGCGGAGCAGCAGCGAGGAGTTCGTGGAGGAGTGCATCAGCCGGGCGGAGTGCCTGACGATGGCGGTGCGGCGGCAGAGCAACGGCGTCGGCGGCTACCTCATCAGCACCCGGTGGCAGAAGAACTTCTGGCTCCTGGCTTGAAGCCAAGCGCTGACGACAGGCCTCCCGCGAAATTTTACCGCCAAGGCAGCCACTCCAGCTTTTACAACAAGGTCAATCATAAAATAACTACGACTTGTACCAATAACCTCGACGACAGCCCTAGTGTGTGCCGTGTGCGTGTGCCTGCTGATCTGTTCAATTAGTACTTGTGTGTATGTGTGCGATCTGCTGTTGTTTTGTAATATCCTGTTTGTTTAGCTGTAGCCCTCCTTTGCTCACTTTGCTGCTGTAAAGCCGAAAGCTGATCCACTCCGTGTCCGTGCTCGTGGTGTCTGTGTTTGTAGAGCACGAGTGCAGGACGGAGCTTTGCATAAACTATCATCAAGTGCTGTGTGCGATGTGTTTGTTTGCTTGCTGATATTTACCATATGTCATATGATCTGGTGGCTTTGACTATCTGTCTGCTAGTAGTAAAAGTCTTACCACGTACCCAAGAATTACGTCCAGTTACAGTATTGCGTCAACAGAGTAGCACCACTCAGAAGAGAAGGAAAACGAAAAACGAGTACAACATTTCGAGTATTGCTAACATACTCTCCAAAAGTCCGAGTATAGTACATCTGACGATACGAGGCCGGTGTCTAACTAATCGAACAATGCAGTATCAGGCAGCCGTGACAGCATCGTATAAACCTCTGCTCCTACCTTGGCCCAAACCAATGGACCGCTTAATGCTCCAGAACGATCGATTAGTTCATGATCCAAACTCGGCGTGGTCACAAGTTGTCACGACCGGCAGCACGGTTGCCGCTGTCCCGGGATCCGAGAAGAAACCCCGTCGGGATCGGTGGGTACGCCGATGGACCGGTCGACACGGCGGCAAATCCGGCAGAGAGTCAGGGGACCATGGCAACAAGGCGCCTTCAATCTCCTTCACTGCCGATCAGCGAAACCGGTGGACGGCATCATTATAGCCGCGGAAATGGCAAGGCTGACGGGAGAGCTCAGGCGGGCTCGGTTCTTTCGTTCCAGCCTTCACGGCGCCATGATGGCGGACTATTGCGAGATGGGTGGCGTGGTAACCCGACGGCGAGAGGCTTTTGGCATCCACGGGTGCAGGCGGGCTCATCATGGATCATGATTCCCGGGGCGTTCAAAGCGACGGATGAGCTCTATCACCACTTCGTTGTGGAACAGTTCATCGATCGACGATTGGTGTATCTGTATCTGATCGCGGCAGTTACGCTGTCGGATTCGTGATGTTGTCAAACGAACTTTTCAGTTTCATCTCATGGGAGCGGTTACGTTTTTGGTTTCGTTGAGGAACCCAGGAAATTGGTTTAAGGATGATACAGCTAGTAATAAAATATTCTACTAAGATTTAAGAGTGCTAACTATGATTTAGATCATGTTATACATACTTATTGAAGACTTTACATTCATCGCAGAAAAATGAATCGAAATTCTTACCTAAAGAAAAAGTAAATAATCCGATCATGGATAGATATTAGACAAAACGTTTCTTCCTCCATCATTACAAAAGAGTTTAAACCAAAATACATCTCATACCTATTTATAAATTACCTGTTGTGCCATAATAAAAGGTGCATGTCCAACATAATAAAAATATTAAAATTCGGAATAAAAATAGGAAACTATGAGAGCGCGCATCAAACTTAGCATATATGTAATTCTTGAATAAAAAATATAAAAGTAAATAATTACATTATTTTGAATTTTGAGGTAATACACATATAAAGGAGTCCATAACAATTAAACTCATAAATATAACATAGATAAACTTAAGTCAATCAAAAAATAGAGCACAAACAAAAATTTAGATTAGAAATGAATTAAATAATATATAGATGTTTTATATGTTAAAATATGTTCATGTATTTTCTAGTACTCCCTCCGTCCATATTTACAAGGCGTATTACCTCCGTGCGCAGTGCGTAGAGACCAAGGCTAAAAACCATTGCTCTTAACTCCGCTTGTAATTATGGTAAATCCTTATTGCCTAATCGTCACACTAATTACATGCATAGGGATGTGGCATGTGGTCCAGCTCGCCAGCCTGCCGCGTTCAACCATGCTTCTTAGGACTCTGCATGGTGACCCGTCTACGGCCTGCATGCGGGCCCTATCTCATCGTGGGATTAAATTCCGTGACTGTTAGACTATGTTGGACAATTACTCTTTAAGGCCATCCACCACCCATGCATAAGAGTCGAGAAAACCAAATTAAATACACCTTATAAATATGGAAATTTACATTCAGCAAATACGTCTTGTATACACGGATGGAGGAAGTATAATACTATAATACCGTAGAAGCACACGAGATTGATAATGTACTATTTTGAGAAAACTTTGTATAGCAACGAGTGTGCGGCTAAAGCATGGGTGGGGGCGCATGGTCCCTTTCCCGTGGTGCATCATCTATATATTCCTTTTCTTTTACTGTGATATATTGAGTTTTCCATTGCTAATTTATATTTGTCATTTATCACATTTAAATATACAAATCAAGATTCATGTTGACTATGTTTTTATCCAAAAAGAACAAGGTTCATACATGTAAAAGCAGATGTGGGGAGCCGTAGTTATAGCTGGAGTTATATGACGAATTTTTTACGCTAAAATAATTGAGTTGACTTGGACACATAACCAACTAAATTTTGACTCGACTGTAATCCAAAGGACATTGCCGTTGTCAATTTTGGCCAAGACCAATATTTGGTTAGACTTTGGCTTGATCACAAACAAAATATCATCTCAGCCCTCGATTTAGCACTGTTCTGATCTCAGCATAGACCAGTATTCGTTTTTTGTTTTTGTTTGAGCGACAGACCAATATTCGGATGGGCGTTTCATTTTTCTGGTCAGCAGCCGAACAAACAGGCCCTTGGTCTGGCTGACCGGCTGTGGGTCGGCCGAGGGTGTAGCCCCGCATGGCCGCATGGAGAGTCCATCAACAGTAGATTGACGTTCGCTCCGGCGTGCTCCGCCTGATGGGCCGCCACGACAGCAAAAAGCGATGCCGACTTTCAAAGCGCTGTTGAGGTCTAGTCCAGCCCAACCCAGCTCGAATCCTTTTTTGATCCAGTCATCCAGAGACCAAACCAGATCAGGTGGTGCGGCGTTTAACCTCAGCAACAAAACCGTGGTTTCAAATCTTTTTATCCTACGATCTGATATCAGATAGTGGTCGAAAAATGGGATTGTTGCCAGCGGCCAGCGGCATTATGTATTTATGTATAGTGACATCCCCGCACGTCTCAACTACCAAAATGCTAGCAGGCAGAATCGCAGCCTGACGCCTGTCATCCGAGAGTGCACGATGCGCGGGGGGATCATCACGCATGCAACCCGAACGTGCACACTTGAAACGAGATGGCATGGCGGCGGCAGTTTATTATGTACCGGCACTGCCTTGCTGCGATCCAGTTGGAGCGCCGGTACCACCCCTCTGGTTTATGTTTGCTTTAACGGAAAGCAGCACAACTGTCCACCACCGTCACCAGCAAGTCATCGCCATCATTGATCAATGATGACTGGCGCGCCGGATCTGAAAGTTGATCGTGCATGGTGAGTTGGTGACCTGAAGGGACTCTCCCCGTAATGCGTAGAGAGGTCCAAGAAGCTAAGCGTCGCGGTTTGATTCTACTCTACTGCAAATATAGGCATGTGTGCATGTTACTCCTGCGTTTCAGAAATCTTTAACGATACGGTTATGAATACGCTACTGATCATATCTTTATCTTTTCATTAAGCCGTTTTCCACGCAATCTCGTATTCATATCCACACCAGAAACGGGCAATTAATAAGTGGCCAAACTCTATTAGTAAGTCCAGGCAGGCATATAGTACTATATAGCAACGAACCAAGCCAGCCGCAAGAGAAATGCTGCCACCCCAACCTATCACAAATGCGGTGCATGTATGCTCGCATTTCAATCTCTGCTCCCTCCACTGGTATAAGTGGATAAGCACGAGCTGCAAGCAACGACTGAATCTGTAGACGACATCACAAGGCATCATCGAGGGAGGGAACGAAAGGGAGAGATATGGATATGGGCGCCGTCGCGGAGGCGGTTGCAGCGGTGCTGCTAGGGCTGGTGATGATGGGCACGGCGGCGGCGGCAGGGAGCGTGCAGTGGTGGCAGGAAGGACCTGGTGTGCCAGGAGAGGTCACGTACGACCACAGGTCTTTGGTGATCAACGGCACCAGGAGGATGCTCTTCTCCGGAGAGATACACTATCCACGGAGCACGCCTGAGGTAAACATATAAACAATCACCATTCCATTGCTTTTGCTCCGTTCTACTGTTTTCTTGCGTATCTTTTGCTTCGTTTTCTGGTTCATGCATACTGTATTTACGACGCCGCTGTGTACCAGTACGTGTTGTGTGGTTTAGGATTTTAGAGGTTCAGTCCTTTAATAAATTTGAGAGGCAGGAAAATCAGTGCCGCACCGCGCGCATGTCAACGAAAAGCACAAGTCTCAACTTCGAAAAACATAGAGAGCAGGGGAGTTTTCGGTTCATCCGGGAGTGCACGGCACGGTGTGCGGGGGCTCATCAGTCACAGGATAACGCAAGAACACCGCGCGTGCACACTTGAAAGGAGATGGCGGCAGTTTATTATGTGCCGGCCGGTGTTGCTGTACTGCCGTCCAGGCCGGAGCACTAGCTGTCCAGCTCCCTCTGATTTCTTCTGCGCTTTATTAACGCAAAGCAGCGCAACTGACCATCACCGTACAATCAACAACGACTCAACGAGCCATCACCATGGTTGACCAATGATGACATCGTCCAAACTGAAAGCTGGACGTGGCAACCAAACTCTCGCATACTACTACATAGTTACGGGGCAAGTACTGTTTGTGCTAGCTTTCTGCATTGATTCACTTTGATATATTTGCCCATCCAAAAAAAAAATGTTATTGCGCATCATTAATCAACAGGAACGTATGCTTAGCATCTTCTTCCTTCCCCGTCTTCTACCAAAACGCGGCATGCAAAGACATCTCTCGTACTGATGATCCACCGCAAAGAAGAAACGGGCAATTAATGACTGGCCAAACTTTATTACTAAGTGACTAGCACAGGCATATACGGCAAAAACCAGCAGCGAGAGAGATGACACTCCTCTACCAGTGCCATCTCAACCGATCGATCTCAATGCGCTCCATACACGCAGGCACTCAGTTTTCCACTGTGGTGTAATTAGCTAGTAGTGCAGGAGAACTGCAGGGAAACACAACGCTCGGCAGATCGCCAGAGCAGTTCAAGGATTCAGAGTAGAGAGATGGCCGTCCCGGAGGCGGCTGTTGCCGTGGTGCTCCTAATAGGACTGGCGGTGTTCACGTCGTCTTCGTCGGCGGCGGCGGTAGGGAGCGTGCAAAGGAGGGAGAAGCGGCCTCGTGTGGTTCGAGTTGGAGGGGTCACATACGACCACAGGGCTTTGGTGCTGAACGGCACCAGGAGGATGCTGCTCTTCTCTGGAGAGATACACTATCCAAGGAGCACGCCTGAGGTAATGTATAATGCAAATCCCTCCTCCGTTGCTCTTTCTCTCATATTGAAGTGTGTTTGTAGTTGTCGAAGTTTTTTTTTAAAAAAAAAACATTGGGGAACTTATTTCTTACACGAGGATGCGGTGAGGTTGCCGAAACCGTTCGGCGTTCGGCAAGTTCACTCCGCGTGACTAGGCCCGGTGCGTGTGTTCTGCGCCGCGGGCGGTCACGGCAAACGCGTCGCGAACACGCAGATCCGCGGGCGATGTCCTCGGCTTCATAAAAAAAAATTCATCGTCCATCAACGAGGAACAGAAAAAAAAAATCACCACTGTACTACCAGCTAGCTAGCGCCGCCGCTGCTAATGTTATCTCTAGCTGGACGATCGATCATTCATCAATGATCTACTCTTGCTTTCGCCAAAAGGAACGCCGCGCCGGCACAACTGCTCGTTGTCAATACACATCTCTAATTAGAAGCCGAAATTAGACACCCCTACCACATTCATGTCAATTTGTAACCGAACGCGGCGTACAATGACCTGCTTTCTCTGCTCTCGACCGTATGTTTGTGGCACCGGGATCCGAGGTCATCAGCAAGTGGATGCACGAATGTTGATGTGTGTCAGATCAGCGCATAGAGATAGAGGATTATTAGTTGCGTGATGCTGCATGCGGCTCGTGATTTAACTACGCGCTGTTTGGCGGTGCGGCACATGCACAACGCATCGGTCCGGCCGTACGAATACATCCTCCGATCCCTTGGGTCAAATGGCACGCCATTTCGCATGGCACTGCTCCCGTGAGACAACGAGAGCGCTACGTCCCCCTCAAAAGAAAAAAAAAATCTTCATGCGTGTTGTTCCCATCTTAACCAAAAAAAAAAAAAATCCCAGTAATTTTTCATTAGAGCACTGCAACGGTATCGAATACAAATTTCATATCTTCCGATTGACGCATAGACAGCAAGTGGCAAGGGCAGTTGTCTTTTGTATTGAGGATGGTGCAAATAACCTTCAGGCCCTATAACCAGTCTACAAGCTAGGGCGACGTCTTTGTTCGCCGCGCTTCTGAATGGATCCCAAAGAGATCGCATCTGGCAATTTTTTTTTATAATAAAAGACAGGTGCTCTGCCATTTCATTATAGAAAGAGCAAAAGAGTGTCAAGATAACAAAAGGAAAAAAGTCTTAAGGAAAGAAACAGGCAAATTTTGCTGCAGAGTAAAGAAAGATAGAAACTAAGGGGCCGTTTGGCCGGGCTCCAGCTCCAGCTCCGCCAACGGCTCCTCCAAAAAAATCGTCAAACGCTGTGCTTCTCCAATCGGCTGTCCACGAATTCTGGACGAAGCCGCGCGTGAAAAGGTAGGGAAGCCCGGAGCTCCCGAACCGTGGCTTCGCCGGCTTTTTGCTCAATAGACTCACATAAAAAACATTTCTCTCCTTCCATTTTACCGGGAATATTGTCTCAAGATCATTTGTAGTGAAATATTATCTCATGATCTAAGTTGTTTTTCATAACTAATAATTTATTAACTTATATTTTGCTAATTAATGGTCAAAGTTTATTTTCTATTATGAAAACAAAAAATATATGTATATAGTGCAATTATATCTCTATGGAAAATATAGATATTTACCTCTTTCTTTCGTGAAACTATAAGAGAAGCTGTTTGAGAAGCTAAAAAAAAGTTGTTTTGCCAAATGATTTCAGACACAGCCACAGCCACAGCCAGCACAGCTGGTTTTTCAAAAAAGCCACAGCCACAGTCGAAGCCGGTACAGCCAGAGCTCTACCAAACAGGCCCTAAGGGTGTGTTTGGCAGGACTTATGAAATAACTTATACAATGGCTTATAGTATGATAAGTCATAAGCCCTGCCAAACAGCTATTTTGTATAAGTACTTATTATAATAAGCCCTCATAAGCCATTTGCCCTTTTATACTAGAATAGCAAAGCCAATAAATACTAGCTTTTTGGGCTTATGGATTATCCCTCCCTAGAATAAGCCATAAATAAGCTATTTTACCAAACAGCTTGAGAGTTTATGCTACAATAAACTAAAAAAAGTCAAATAAGCACTTTTCATAAATAAACCAAAACATAAGCTATTTTCAGCATAAGCATAAGCTTTGTCAAACACACCCTAAAATAGAGAGACAGTCTTTATAAAATGCTAAGTCGGGAAGGTCCCGAAGTAAGCAGGTAGATCAAGACTAGCTTAGCTTAGTTTGCCGCCCGATGTGCGTCATGTGGTAGCCATCGCAAAAAGAGAAGTTCGTATTGCGTAGACAGCCTAATAACATCATTTGTCGCTGCCAAATTAATTAACCACGTGCATGTCATTTGGGGATGCAGAGACGGTGGAAATCTGTTTGGTCAACTATGACAGAGCATAGAAACACAGTAGCAATGTGTTTACTGACACATAGCTATATGTACGTGTCACGGTAAATTGGCCGGCGCCCCCCGTTCAACCAGCCAATCAAGCACTTACAATTGTAAAAATCCAGGTTTTTATGTTTCCAGACTCTGATATATTTGTGTGTAGTGGTTGGCTGCACTAGTTACTAGTGCATCGATAGTCATGCAAGGGTAAGTATGCCGTTCTCGAGACTGCACTTTTGGGCATGTGATGCAAAAAAATTACGAGGCTATGTTGTTGTTGGTAGTACTACTTGGTAACGTGTATGACAATTAAACGCTTGTTGGTAGATACAGTAAGAGACCCAGAGATCTAGTTGATGATGAGATCTCCATCAAAACGAGGCGACCCCCTTAACCTGCAGAGATTTGGGATGAAACTTCTGCTTGAAATCATGAAGGTTCACTGGGAGGAAACAAAAATAAGTAACCTATTGAAAAGGCTATGTGCAGTGCAGTCTCCGAGATCAGTTTCATTTATGCCAACTGTTGCCGATATTATCAACTAAATTTCTGCTAAATTTTGGGGAAAGAACCATGTATTCAGCAATAGCTGGCTTGGCCAAAATGGTGACTTGCCAGTTTTAGCATGACAAATCTTGGCAACCTTTGATATGGCAAATATGAACGAAAACATATATACTTTGATCGTAGCATAAACAACTCCAATGCACATCGCGCGCATACATCACCTCACCAAGGACCAAAGCATACACATGTTGCCACTCCAGTCCCGGGTATAAATAGCTCAAGCTATAACAGTGGACAGAGAAATGTCAATGTGCAACATGGTTGCGGCGGCGGTTCTAGCCGCGCTGACGGCGCTGTGCACGGTGCCGGTGTCAGCTGAGGGCAGGTGGAGTGAGGAGAGAGTGCGACGAGATGTCTTGCATGACGCCAGGGCCTTGGTCGTAGATGGTGAGAGGAGGATGATGTTCGCCGGTGAGATCCATTACATCAGAAGCACTCCTGAGGTAACCGTCCGATATTGCTTTGATGCTATCGTGCAAGCTAGTTTCCCCATTGCTGTTTCCGTCTGTCCTTAATCCATATGGTTGGCTCAAAGGTTTGATCGTGGTATGATTCAGTTTTATCCAAGAAAGATCCCACAAATGAAACAAGCAGGGACCAGCGTATATACCTACAGTAACAAAAAAAAAATAGAATTCAGTAAAACTTCCTGTGACAAAAATGGCCACATCGCAAAGAACTTGACAGAAGCAGCCGCCGAAAAAGCAATCTTCCTATGGTATTCTCTAGCATTACCTGCTAATCAGACCGCAGGCATTTCTTGCCCTCTGAATGGCTTTCCACATTCAACCCACCCCTTGAGACTGTTAGACCAGAGACAGATCATAGTTAGAAAAACTTCAGAAATAACCTTGTTTCTTGCTCATCACAAATGGGTGAGGGTTCATGCTGAAACTGTGCTATAATGTTGGATCTGTATCCTTTCACCATAAGGCATCGTGCTAATGACAGTTTTGAGATGAGCTCTCGAGTACTGAAAATTTAAGTTTTTTCAAGCCTGCATATATTATATAATTAAATAGAAGAGTCACTCTTACGTGTTATGTCCAAACAACATATATTTTTAATGGAAAATATCTGGATCGAAATAAGCTGAATGATTCCTTGTATATCAGTGCTTCATTAATCATTAGGGATTTAGGGTGATCAGCAACTCAGGGTTTCTGATATCTGAGACATATCTCAGAGTTGAATTGGCTAAGAGGTGAGGTGGTCAGGCCAATAAAAAAAGTGAAAACACTCTAGATTTTATACACAAAAAAAATATGCAATTTAAGCAAAGCTATGTGGATAACATTAGAACTTCAAGAATAAAGTTAATATGATTTTCTGGTTGCATAAAAAGAATTATTGTGCACTGCCTGTTTCATTCCATCCAGTAAATCATTTCCTAATGAGTTCATTAACAATGAATTTGACAGATGTGGCCAAAACTCATAGCTAAAGCCAAGGAAGGGGGCCTTGATGTGATACAGACATATGTATTTTGGAATGTTCATGAGCCTATTCAGGGCCAGGTATACCTCTTCCAGTTTCGTTATGAATGCTTGTGAATACCACATGCAGACATTCTATATGAGTGGATGAAAACTAGTATACGTAAACATTGTATTGTTTGTACAGTACAACTTCGAGGGAAGATATGATCTTGTGAAATTCATCAGAGAAATTCAAGCTCAAGGGCTCTATGTAAGCCTCAGGATTGGTCCCTTCATAGAGGCGGAATGGAAATATGGGTATTATTAAATGTGATGAACCTCAATAAATTGAAATAAATTATGGAGAAATGTGTAATAACATATAAAAGTAAAGTAGAACATTACCTCAATAAACGCTGAATTCTTTTGTTCATGCAGAGGCTTTCCGTTTTGGCTACATGATGTCCCAAATATTACTTTCCGAAGTGACAATGAAGCTTTTAAGGTAAGTAAGTCTGAGATTATTAAACTCAGTCACCAGCAATCTTCAGCAGGTGAATTAAGCATAGATGTCCATTTGCCATTATCCAAAAAGAAACCCTGCTATCGTAATTTCATCAGTGAATCTATTTCAGGCATTACATTAAGATACTTTCATTTCACATATGCAGCAACATATGCAAAGATTTGTCACAGATATAGTAAACATGATGAAACGTGAAGGGCTTTATTACCCACAAGGAGGCCCCATCATAACTTCTCAGGTCAAAAAACTTGACTGAGGCCGCTTCTGACGTGCAAATCATCTAACAACATTTATATGCAGATTGAGAATGAATACCAGATGGTTGAGCAAGCATTTGGCTCAAGCGGGCAACGTTATGTCAGTTGGGTGGCTGCAATGGCCGTGAATCTCCAGACAGGTGTTCCATGGACAATGTGCAAGCAAAATGATGCTCCGGATCCTATTGTCAGTATTCTCATGCTATTTCACTAGATCTCTCTGCAATGGCCTGCTGAAAGTTCAAACCAACTTGACAAAAAGTTCATGGCTAGATTAATACCTGCAACGGTCTTATATGTGGAGAAACATTTGTTGGACCAAACTCACCTAACAAGCCTGCATTGTGGACAGAAAACTGGACATCTCGGTAAATTTTCTATGAACTATGATACTTCCAATCTTTAGTATTTTGTCTTCTAATCATGATGGAATCAAAAGTGACTAATGTAGATTGTTCCTGCATCCAGGTACCTTATATATGGTAATGATACAAAATTGAGGTCTCCAGAAGATATAGCCTTTGCAGTTGCACTTTTTATAGCAAGGAAGAATGGAAGCTATGTGAGCTATTATATGGTATGAACTTCCCCCAAAATAATTGAATATCACAGCACAATCTCTCAATATTTTCCTCATTTCTGTTGATTATGATATACAGTACCATGGCGGGACGAACTTTGGAAGGTTTGCTTCTTCATATGTGACAACAAGCTACTATGATGGAGCTCCTCTTGATGAATATGGTAAACATTTACATGAATGAAAGTGCACTAAATGTCTCTCACACAATACAACCGTTCAATAAATTTAATTGTGTCATTTATCCAGGTTTGATATGGCAACCAACATGGGGCCATCTCAGAGAATTGCATGCTGCAATAAAGATGTCATCGGAACCATTACTATCTGGGACATACTCCAATTTTTCGTTAGGTCAAGAACAAGTGGTAAAACTATACAAAGCAAAATATGTCTTAATTCAACAGGTTCCAACAAGATGATGACAATTAATGATGTGCTCCAGGCACATGTATTTGAGACAGATTCCCAGTGTGTGGCTTTCCTGGTCAACTTTGATAGGCATCAAATATCTAAAGTAGTATTCCGTAATATATCACTGCAACTGGTCCCTAGATCAATCAGCATTCTCTCAGATTGCAACCAAGTAGTTTTCGAAACATCTAAGGTGAGTGACATACATTCTGCTGTGACATTCTTTTTCTAATAACAAGATACAGGTAGCGATAAATTCTTATCATATATTATTTTGTCACAGGTAAACGCTCAGCGTGGTTCAAGATCAGTCAAAGAAGTGCAGTCTTTCAATGATGTTAATACTTGGAAGGCATTCAAAGAACCAATTCCTCAAGATGTGAGTAAGGCTATGTGCACTGGAAACCAGCTCTTTGAACATCTATCAACCACTAAAGATGAGACAGACTATCTCTGGTACATCGTTGGGTATGATAATTTTTCACAAACGTCCTTAACTCTATCATTTGATCTTTATTTATTGTCATTTATCTGTCTTCAACAGATCAAGCACTATCTGAAATGTATGACAAAAGAAAATTCTCTCAAATGCAGATATGAATATACACCAAGTGATGATAGCCAACTTGTGCAACTTAATGTTGAGTCACGAGCGCATATAGTGCATGCTTTTGTCAACAATGAATATGTAGGTAGGTATCCTACTACATAACTGAAGTTTCCCCAAAAAAATTCTAGTGTACTTTTAATGAAATTATACATATGTATATTCTTCTGTAGTAAGTTAACAATAGATATTTTAACTTTTACTAGCATATATTTCAGTCTAACCCAATGTTGTATTATGCTTGATACTTACTCCATAAACCCTTAATATATGTTTAGGGTCTGTGCATGGGAATCATGAAGAGCGTGGCAGTATAATTCTGAACACACACATTCCTCTAAAGGAAGGACCAAACACCATATCCTTGCTAAGTGTTATGGTTGGATCACCGGTATAAATCAATAACTCCTACTCTGTACTTGACTGCTTAGAAATTCCAATTGCAATTGCAGAAAACTGAAAAGCCTGAAAGCATATGGGCTGGTATATGATTGCACTTGGGTTATCTTAGAGTGATATCAACAAAAGAGTCAAAGATAATTCGTTGAACTTTTGATAAGACATGAACTTCAGATCAACCTTACATAACACATACTGTTGAGAGCAAGTGCTGTTACTTCTATTGCCTTTGTATTACTAGCTATGCACCAAACTAAACTTTCGTCAACTATTCAATTCGAAGGACTCTGGTGCTCATATGGAAAGACGAATCTTTGGACTACGAAGAGTGAGCATACAACAGGGACAACAGCCAGAACATGTTCTCAATGATGAGCTATGGGGATATCAGGTAAGTCTAAGTCAAGCCGATATTAAAGTCAAAAATGAGATGCTGATTTTGCATGTGTGACTTGGTGATTTTGAGCTAATTGGTCAAATGCAGGTTGGTTTATTTGGTGAAAATAATCACATCTACACACAAGAAGGATCAAACAGTGTTGAATGGACAACCATCAATAATTTGACATACCATCCGCTTACTTGGTACAAGGTATAGGATGTACTCAACAAGTGCACCATTTAAGTTTTATTATTTGTTCCAGCAGTAAAGACTATCTACCATCATTTTTTTGTGCAACCCAGGCAACATTCCCCACACCAACGGGAAGTGATGCGGTAACACTGAACCTTACTAGTATGGGTAAGGGCGAAGTATGGATCAATGGAGAGAGCATCGGACGGTACTGGGTTGCCTTCAAGGCTCCTAGTGGCAATCCTTCTCAATCTCTGTAAGTCAAGTTAGGTCCAGTTCTCACTGTCTCACTAGTATATATCCTTCTCTTCTCTAAAACCTCAGAAGCAGCATCTCATGGGCATGCCATTCCTAAGGTATCACATACCACGGCAATTTTTGAAAGCTCAAGACAACCTCCTGGTCCTTTTTGAGGAAATGGGAGGCAACCCACAGCAGATAACTGTGAACACAGTGTCCATCACAAAAGTGTGCGGCAATGTGAATGAGCTCTCCGCTTCGCCCCTCCAGTCAGAAGAAAAGGAACCGTCGGTACATCTCTGGTGCCAAGAAGGCAAATACATCTCGGCAATTGAGTTTGCTAGCTATGGAAATCCCTTGGGGGGATGCATGAGTTATGGCTATGGAAGCTGTCATGCTGGATCATCAGAATCTGTCATAAAGCAGGTACAGGCACATCCTAATCATCACTTCTGCCATATAAACTGCCACTAACAAATCATGATGGTCCACCTTGTTAAACAGTATGTAACCATTTTTTAACTGGTTTCAGGCTTGCCTTGGTAAGAGTGGGTGTTCAATTCCTGTCACTCCGACTAAATTTGGAGGTGATCCTTGCCCAACAATAGAGAAATCGCTTCTTGTTGTGGCAAGTTGCAGATGATTCAACCATACAAGTATACAACAAAGAAAATAGTTGAATGGCAAAATCAGCCAAGAAATTATTTGAAGGTGAAATCAACAGAAATAAGCATAGACAATAAAAGACTAACAACAGGTATTGTTTGCAATCAGCTAACATATAGTGATAGATAGCATGTATACATTGCATTGAGCTGAATAGATTGATGTACAATTCACCTGAAAGCCAGTTCATTCCTTCCTGGACCAAATATAAGGTCCCTTCTCCCAGTGAACCGTGCAATGATACTGTAAACAGCGACTTGAATGCATCATACGAAGAAAGGTGAATCAACCGGGAAGAACACCAGTGATTCTGCTAAAAGCGAGAAGGATTCGGTTTACAAATTATAATGGAGGACGGAGCTGCGCCACGACTCACATGCACATGCGCCCGCCCGTAGCATCGATGCCCTTGCCCTGTCGAAGGGAGGCTCGGAGGCGGAGGTGGAGGCGCTGGCCCTGCACCCGTTGAAGAAAGTGGCAGCGGCTGCTCCACCTCCTCCCCTCGTGCCCCAGCTGACCGCAGACAACATCCAAACTACACAAATCCGGGGGACAATGAGAGTGGAGTCCCACAAGGGCAGGCGGAGGATCTCGCATTTCCAGTGTATTTCCTCCGCCGCAGAAAGGGAGCGGATGAGTGAAGCGGAGCAGGATCTGGGCGAGCTGTGAGTCTGACGATGTGGCGAGGGGAACGGGACATTGCGCCTCTAGTGTGGGAGATGCGGGGTTGATGAGCCCGCGGTTGTAGTGGACGCAGGCGACGGCGGGTCTATCCGCGACGACGACACTGCCACCGCCGTCGCCGTCGGCGGGAGAGAGGAGCCATGGCGATCACTGCGGCGAGGCTGGGGAAGGGGAGAGGCGGAGTCGGGGAGAGCGAGCGAGAGGCCGACAATGAATCAATCTGAGACGCAGGCAGTGCATCCGACGGCAGCTACTGATCCGCACGAGGGTTGACAGCGGTCAACACAATTTACATATCGCCCCCTCATTTAGATCGCAACTAATAATCGCGATCCAAATTAGGGGGTATATTGTAAATATTCGGATCACGGTTATTAATCGCGATCCAAATATTTACAAAAAACACCCTAAAATGGATCGCTATTATTAATCGTGATCCATATAATTCCATTTTGCCCCCCGCAACTTGAGCTTTAATTATTATCAAGTCCCTGCCTTTTCCAAATTGAACCTTCGTGGACGGGCGGCGAATCAAAGCTCGACGCCGCCGACGAGGACGCGGTGCGGAGGAGACGCGGGACGATGTGGCGGAGGGTTTTGTGGGAGGGGATGATTTAGCGTATGTGATTCATGGAGAGCGCTACCAAACGGAACTCTGCGTTGAAGAATGCTGGTGAATTTGCTGAGAAGAAGGATTCAGCTTACAATGACGGATGGAACTGCGCCAGGAGCCCAGGATCAGGACTCAACACGATGTACATGCTCCCACCCTTTTTTGTACCGCTAAGATGCACCGGTGGCTCGTCGGGATTCGTTCCGGTCGCAACGCGGCAAGCCGAACCGCCATCGTGGAGCGAGGTCGCCGTCTGGTTTTAGGGGAGGACCGGAGGAGGACGAAGCGTACGAGTTGGGTCGTTGGCCCAGTCAAGACGCAGTGCCGCTGGGCT
This sequence comes from Eleusine coracana subsp. coracana, assembly GCA_032690845.1. Classification (NCBI taxonomy): domain Eukaryota; kingdom Viridiplantae; phylum Streptophyta; class Magnoliopsida; order Poales; family Poaceae; genus Eleusine; species Eleusine coracana. The sequence goes on from CM064426.1 coordinate 6,851,785, forward strand.
CCTCAGGTGACGAAGGCGTGGCCCACGTGGGAAGCCCACGGATACTGGGCCGATATGCCTCTTCCAGTCAACATGGATTGGGTTGGACCAAGTGGCTAAGTTTCAGAAAAAAAAAGATGGGCCAGGCTCACCGTTCTGTGAAGGTTGGAAAATGACCCTCAGGCCGCAGCCCAGGCCACACTATAAATAAATTTATAAAATTCAGAACTGATAGAAATGCCTAATGTTTTACAGATCGTAGTCACAAATTTCTGTTTGATGTTTGATTGAATACTAGGGACGATTTAGATCAACAAGCAAGAGAGGTTTGACACTGTTAACTGCCGACAACTTCTTCCCACTATTCATGAATGCTTCAGAAAATTCGTTGGTGGGAGTTTTGTTTTGCCACCACTTTTAAGAAATCTTCAGGGGCTGCCGACACTCCAACTGACAACAACAAATCACAGGTCATAAATCGAATAACCTTGGCTCCAAAAGCCTCGTTTTCAAAAGTCGTATCTTTGAGGTTATATCAGGTCATTCAATTGATGTTAACACGCAACAAAGACACATCGAGGACAGAAGGAGAACCAAATCAGTGAACTGAACATAAAGAAAGATGCCAGTCTGCGATCTCTCACGTTCATAACTACCTAGGACTGGTGCTGTATATGATTTGATTACAAGAGAGTGCCAAAACCGTCATTATATTTCTCGCATCCAAAGGGATGTACCACACCAGGAAAGTCACTGTCAACTTGACGTTCTAGTCACCAAAGTTGCTAGGGTATGGGATATGATGGACACAAGGATGATAATAAGCGTCACTTTTGAAAATACAAAGATAATATCCGGATCTTGTATGGAAAAGGCAAAACGTATAGTGTAAAATACCAAATGACAAACATATGTAGCACAAATGGTTTGATCTTGCTCTAGTTTTTTTTTTTAAGAAAAAAGGTTTGATATTAATATCTTATTAGTACCATAGAAAAATATCTTATTAGTACCATACAAAAATATGGTAGGGGGGCTATAGCCACCGTTGGCCACAACAAAACTTCGCCCTGCAAAGAGCTGTAACATCATTCATAAGAATTTCACCCCTGAAAGATTGAAATTCATTCAATTCGTGAGGTTGTTATCCATAATATGAACAGTCCACAAAAGTGACCGCACAATGCATGGAAGATTCATCAGTCGTTTTTTGAAAGATTATTACCCAATGGACAACCGAACTTATTTCTCTCGCTAAGCGACGTTACCAAGTTGTGTCAGCTCTGGTTCGTGTGGGGTAGCATGTTTTCTGATTCCAACTAAATTTTCGACACGTTCAATGTCCACATTGGCTCGTGGCGATATGCTCTGTGACGTGTCAGTTGAAAACACCGCATAGATCTGGATCAAGAGTTCCAAACTTTACATACAGTAGTTGTTTTAATTCCCTCACAAAATCGTTACTTTATTTCAACTTCACAATTTTGTCGGCCTGAAGCGACCCCCTACCTATAGGCCGTGGTCGTCCTCGATTCTCTTCTCATTTTCCATGTATCTGTCTGTCATCGTCTTTTCTTGCTCTCTGTGACTCCGACATCTCTTTTTCTTTTGCCAAGATATATGTATTCTCAATCTGAAAACACCATTGTTTCGTGTCTGTAAATAACGAGGGAGCGAGAAAGAAACAAGCAACAACTGCCAGCAGGATAAATTCACAGAAGAAAAATTGGCAATATGGTCCTGTATTCTTCAGAGAGATTCAGATGGCAATGAATAATCATTTCTGGAGGCGGTATTTTCGCTCCCCTTGTACTCCCGCTTTCGACAAGCACACATGCGTGCCTGGATCTTGACAGAAGTACTAGTAGAAGTCACAGGCCATACTGAAGAGACAGCAAGTCCACACGAGAGTAACTGCCACGATCTGCTGCCATGCACGGTGTACGTTCGAGCGTGCTAGTGGCGCTTACCTCTCAGTAAGGTAGTAGAGTTTTACTGTCCTGTGATGACTTCCTGCCTGGTACTCGATGGGCGTACGGGAATGTACGAGCGCGATTACCACTTCCATAACCATAAGCACGCAGCAGAGACGCGCCATCATCGCAGGAACACGGCCCCTGTCTCCGACATGCATGATGATCGAGCTGGCGGCCTTGGCGTGGCTCCCTCGTTAACCGCGGCTCAGTAGTACTGCGTGACCAAATTGCGGCCCTGCATGCGCTCGATGCCGGCCGGAGCCGGACCCCCTGCATTGTCGATGACACCTGAAAAAAGGTACGGCAATGCAGGCGGACAACGTTCGGACTGTTGTGGCAAGTACGGCGGCTCTGGCGTTGCTGAACGGTGTGTCGTGGACGGGGTTAGCTCAGATCGATCACGGGCTATCTAGCAGATGCCTCTTGGATCAACACGGCGCTAAACCGCGGAAGAGGAGCGACGCTAGGATAGATCGTCTTTGAAACACGTGCATCGCAAGCTCCGGGAGAGAAGGAGAGGGTACGCTTCTGAATTTAAGTTTCGATCTGAATAGGCGAACCGTGACTGTTCCATTTCCAACATCCATGGCAGAAACACACATGATAGGGCCCCTCCCACCTTATTAATGCGTCCCAACCAAAATCCTTTGCAAGAACATCTATCTGCACCGCAGGCATGCTCGCTCGATCCGTCTTGGCCATCCCCATCCCACCCCCACATCTCGCGCCATCTGATGAGTGATGACGCCGCGCCACAAAGCGTTAGCGAAACGGCAATGGCGTCGTCTGCATTTCGAGAAGAGGAATACGGAGTACATGTCATCATCCCACGCCCTCTCGCGGCAACAACTTGGCCCGCATGTCGTACGACCACTCGTACCTCGCGCACCAACCGCCCGTCCCCCACGTCTCGCCCTCTCTCGAGTCGATGCACACACAGTCCAAGCGCCCATCCCTACAAAACAGCCACGCATCTCTCGATCCAGTCCTTGTTCGCTAGGCGCTGCCATCCCCGTTATAGTCACTGCACCGCCTGAATCCTCTCGATCGCGCACTCATCACCTCGGTCTCGGGCTCTCTCGGCTCTTCTGTTCATCCATTTTCCTTCATTGGCCTGCGCGCAGTGCAGTGAGAGGCCAACGACCCGTGATGGGGAACAAGCCGCCGGAGCGGTTCTACGAGATCCTGCACGTCGACAGGGACGCCTCGCCGCAGGGCGTCAGGGCCGCGTACAGGAGCCTGGCGAGGCAGTGGCACCCCGACAAGCACCCGCCGGCGACCAGGTCCCAGGCCGAGGCGCGGTTCAAGGCCATCACCGAGGCATACGAGGTGACTACACGAATTGATTCGTTTTGTCGCATGATGTATGCCACATCATCCATGGCAGCGCGATGCTAATTACAATAACCGTACTGTTTTGTGTTTCGAATCATCGCAGGCGCTGCTGGACCAGCAGGAGAACAGGGCGGTGTTCGCCGCGCGCGAAGGAGGCAGGAGCAAGCCCGCCGAGAAGGACCGCGGCGGCGGCGGCGGCGTGGCAAAGGCGAGACCAGTTCACAGCGACAAGCAGCAGGCCGCCGCAGGCGCGGCGGCGGCGCCGCCGCGGGAGGCGGCGAGGAAGAAGAACAACGTGTACAGCGCCGGCAGCAAGGCTGGGAGCGTGCGCCGCGCGTTCGCGGAGTTCGTGGTGCGCAAGGCGCCGGCGGTGGAGCGGGAGCTGGAGTGCACGCTGGAGGAGCTCTGCAGCGGGTGCAAGAAGGAGGTCCGGTACACGCGCGACGTCGTCACCAAGAACGGGTAAGCCGTCGCATTCCGCTCCCTGCCCGCGATGACGCAGAACCGTGGTACGATGAACAGTAACTTTCCTGTGCGTGATTCTAACGTGTTTCGGACAGCATCGTTGCCGTTTAGCGGTGTTCTCCAGGAAACTAGTACTTGATTTAGGGAATCAAAAGTCCTTTTTTCTCCAGAGAAAAATGTTCAAAAAAAGGACAATAGCTACTTTCTCAAAAACTTTTATACTTGGCGCATTGCCATTCGCATAGGATGGCAACATGCAAAGGCTCATCTCGAAGACATGTTCAGTTTTGTGTGAATGCTAGTAAAACATGTCAAATATAAAGAGACCATACAGTTTAACATGTGCTAGATAATGCTTCTTTTAAAGCTTCAGGCAACGCAAACAGAGCTGCTACTGTGATACCAAACCCACTTTACGCTGAGTTATGGGGGTGTACTTTGTGGAACAAAATATTAATTAGCTCTCCACGTTAAGGGGGGAACACTGCAGTAGAACATTGATACGTACCTCTTTTCAAGTTATATATGGGATTAGCATCTCCATCCTGTCGTAGGCCATATTTATCGACAAAAATATACAGCTTTGCGCTGCATCAGACTGTATATCTTCAACCCAACACAAACAATACACTGACTCAACGAGATCAACGAAGATTCTAAACTGGGAATAGTAGGTATCAGTGTTCCATCCCTTACTACTTCCGTAGCCTGGTAGGCTTATTATCACACATCAGAGGATTGTCCTTTTTGGGCATTAGGTGGTGCGTAATGCTTGCTGCTTGCTTGCACGTGAGGGTGCTGGACAAGCAGGGATAAGCGACATACAGCGACTGTGCACTTCCCTCGTTACTGACGTCTCATGGCTCCTCCTTACCACGCACGCGCGCTCACATTTTTCACCCTACCGATCACCACTCAGGTAGTCACTGACGGACGTTCGTTTCCGACAGGATGATCGTCAAGGAGGAGGTGATACAGACGATCCGTGTGAAACCGGGTTGGAGGAAAGGCACGAAGGTGACGCTGGAAGGCATGGGCGACGAGCGGCCGGGCTGCCTGGCGGGCGACGCCGTGTTCGTCGTGTCGGAGAAGCGGCACAAGCGGTTCAAGCGGCTCGGCGACGACCTGGTGCTCCGGGCGCAGGTGCCGCTGGTGAGCGCGCTCACGGGCTGGTCGCTCTCGTTCCGGCTGCTCGGCGGCGAGAAGCTTCGCTGCTCGTTTCGCGACGAGGTCATCTTCCCCGGGTACGTCAAGGTCGTCAAGGGCCTGGGCATGCCCGTCACCGGCGGCGAGAAGGGCGCGCGCGGGGACCTCAGGGTCAAGCTCGACGTCGTGTTCCCGGAGAACCTCACCGACGAGCAGCGGAAGGGGCTCGCCGAGATCCTCAGGGGATGCGTCTGAAGGTGTTCTGCTCATCGTCCGAGGCCGCCGCGTTCTGTTCTGTGACGACCTATATATCGTCGTGTAAAAATTTTGTTACTAGTTCTCTGTTAATACTCGGATGGACGGAAGGATTCTGGTAGAGCACATAAGAATCAATGTCCCTGTACATAGGTTAGAGGGTTTTATTTTATATTTGAAGAAAATCTTTGGTTTTAAGTGAGCTAGCAACGTCATTACATTTATTTCTCTTTGAAGCCTAACTGCAACTGCAAAGCGTTCTGCAGTCACGCCAAATAACGATGTCATATCAGGCAGGGCCGTGTCGACTGGTGACTCCGTGTGGCCTGAGATAGTATCTCGTTGTTCGATTCAAGGCGTTGCGTTGGAATCTATGAATAAACTTGATGTATACGTAGTACATAACCACTCAACCAGCGTCGGCGACATGAACATACTGCAAGGTCTACCACCCCCAGCCCATGGAGATCGCCGACACCGAGCCCATAGACAACGTTGGCCCTGCAAGTGCCGCGGAATACGTAAGACTATCATCACCGGAGTAGGAGCTCGCCGAACCGCCAGCTGGTGGCTGCACCGCCGTCGCTCCTTTGCTCGCCGCAGCCGCCTGTGTCGGGGCGCCGTCATCCACTTTCGACTTCTTCGGGGATGCCGGCTTCGTCTTCTTTGCAGATAGCATCGTCGTCTTCGGCTTGTTCTTCGACTTGGTCTGCTTCTTGTCTGCCTTGACGCAGCCGTAGCAGTTTCCCATGTCGGCGACTATTGGTTGATGCGAGAGCCAGACTTGTTCGATGTATGGTATTAAGTTTGAGGCAATAAGTTTGATTGAAATTAGCATGCAGATATCAGAGGCCTGTTCGGACATAACTGGAGTTCATTTGAAACGCGTCAACATGGGAAAAATTTTCGAGGTGGACACAGCGCAATCACCACCAGCCGGAGTACAATTGGAGCACACAATTCTGAACGGAACTCAACGCGTCGCAGACAGATTTTTGGCATCGGCGTCATGAGCTGTAGTCGTGTGACGCATGCATCCACCGTCCGGCAAGTATTTCGAGGTACCTCGGCACCGGCGGTGCCTCGACGTCCGTCACTCCTTCGAGCACCCGCACCACTTCCGCCATGGTCGGCCGCGCGTCAGCCTCGTCCTGGATGCACCAGCAGGCGACCTTGCACACCCTTCTCGCCTCCTCGACGTCTGCGTCGCCTCCCAGCGCCGAGTCCAGCAGCGCCGTCACGTCCCCCTCGACCTCCGCTAGCCTCCTCGCCACCAGAACAGGGAAGAACTCATCCGCTGCGGCGTCGTAATCACTACCCAATGACGGCTCTTGTTCGGACTCAGTCTTCCCGTGGTCGGCGTTCCTCCTTCCGGACACGATCTCGAACAGCATCATCCCGTAACTGTACACGTCGGCCTTGGCAGTGATGGGCTCGCCGCTAATCCACTCGGGCGCGAGGTACCCGATGGTGCCGCGCATGGTGGTCAGCACGCGGCTCGTGTCCCGGCGGAGGAGCTTGGCGAGCCCGAAGTCCGCAACCTTGGGCACAAATTCCGCATCCAGGAGGATGTTCTCCGGCTTGACGTCGCAGTGGATGATGCAATCCCGGCACTTGTCGTGCAGGTAGGCGAGTCCCTTGGCGATGCCGACGGCGATCTGGTAACGAACACGCCAGCTGAGCGTTGCGCGGAAGAGGTGCCGATCCAGCGAGCCGTTGGGCATGTACTCGTACACGAGCAGCTTATTCCGGTTGCCGGAGTCGGAGCAAAATCCGAGCAGGCGGATGAGGTTGACGTGGTGGATCATGCCCAGGGTGCTCACCTCCGCGCGGAACTGCTTCTCGCCTTGCCAGAGCCCCTCCAGCTTCTTGACGGCGATGGTGGTGGTGCGGCCGGGGAGCTGGCCCCTGAAGACCGACCCGAAGGAGCCGCCGCCGAGCTTGTCAGAGAAGTTGTTGGCGAAGGACTGCAGTTCACGGTACTTGAAGGCTATGACGCCGCCCTCAAGGCCTTGGACCTTTGTCGCTCGTCGTCGTACCATCATTGTACGTACGCTGAGGGCGGAAGCGGCGAACACGAAGCAGACGATGACGAGTGCGCCGACGGCGATCTCGACGGTCCTCCGTTTGTCACTGGGCACAGGCAGCTGCGATGTGGCCACCCGGAGGTACAAATTTCCCACACCGGTCCCACCACGGTAAGTGTCCTTCAGATCTAGGAGGTCATTTTGCCACATGATGCAGTTTCCGTCGTACGCAAAAGCAGAGCATGCGCAGTCGACGCGGCACGCTCGCTCGCAGTCGTCGGAGCTCAAGACTCCCGCGGTGACGCGACCATTGTCAGGGAGGTTCGTGCAGGACATCCGATAGAATCTGTCCTCCTTTTCTTTCGAGCGGGCGGCGGAGTCGCCGTTGCACTGCAGCTCGGCATTCCGCACGCAGCCGCCGGTGTAATCGCCGAGGCTCCATCTGGAGGCGTCCCACGGGCTGAACCCTATGATGCAGTGGCACGCGGTGGGCGGTCCCTCGCTGCACACGCCGAACGCGCCGCAGCGTCGCGGCACGTCACACTGCCTCATGGGCTCCGCGTACACAAGGTTCCACGCCTGCGTGGTCTCCACCCATAACAACCCCTTCACCTGCCCGGACACGTCCATGACGAACCGGTACACCGTAGAGTTGTCGGCGAAGCCGTACGTGACGTAGACCTCCCGGTCGTTCTCCACGAACCGGAAGTTGTACCTGGCCGACGCAGCGGCGTCCAGCGCGCCGGTGAAGATCCGGATGTCCATGTCGTCGGCGGCCCCGTGGTAGTACCCCCTCCAAGCGTCGTTCCGTAGGAGAACGTACCAGTACCTCCCCCAAGTGTTCTCCAGCTGCAGCGTGTATGGCCCCGGTGTCGGGTCCCCGCGCGCCCTCCATGAGGTCATCCCCTGGACGGCGCCGCTGCTCTTGTCCAGCCACAGCTTCGCACCAGGCAGCCACGTGTCACCGACGTGGTCGAAGCTCTGCCATAGCACGTCCGAGGCTTTGCTCGACGGGGCGAGCACGAGATTCCCCGTGTCAAGGAGGACAGCCACCACCGTAGTGTTTTCGTTACTGCCAGCCCTGGTACTGGTGTTCGTGGACCAAGCAAGCGAGCCGGAGGAGTCGAGCAGGACGAGGTTGCCGTCGGGCGCGATGGTGAGCCGCGAGGTGGCCGGGTCGGAGACCGGGCGGTCACGGTTGGCCACCCACACCGGCGTCCGCACCGGGAGTTTGTGGTACCAGATCCCGATGTACCACCTGCCGGCGGCTCCTTCTTCTGCCGCAAACAGATCGAGCAATAATCATCCCATGAACGCACAAGTCACATACGTTTAACTTTTCTACAACAATTATATGCACGCCACACGCACTCCTTAATTACCTGTCTGGAAGAAACCCAACGCGAACTTGCCGCCGGGGGAGACGAGCTTCCGGTTGCCGGAGAGTGGCCGGCCCGCCGCGACCGTGTCCGTGTCCCCGGCTCGCACGAGAGATGTTGCATTCGCGGCGAGCAGAACCACCAGGAGCACGACCAACTGGAACCATGGCGAAGACACATGCGCAACAATCTCTGCCATCTCCTTGTTCAGGGAGCGGCGGCAACGACGTATTGATCGATCCGTCCGGTCGCTCGTCGCAGCACAGGCAGCTATATACTTCATAGCCTCCAATCCGTCCCATGCGACGGAGACATGGAACTAGCGTGTCGACTACGACGACGACCAAGCGGGCGGTGACGCTGTTGCCACGGGTTGTTGGACTCGATGATTGATTGGTGCGCGTGCGGGGGCGAATTGTCATCTCAGGCTCCCAGTCTCAGCCTCTCAGATTCTTGTGCTGATGATTCTGCAAATTAGTCCGAGTGCCTGACCACGAACTGTTGACCAAAATCACTCAAAAAACACAGAGAGGACTCCGCCCGGTATGTTGCAGCACACAGTAGGCTGCAGATCTTTTACTATGTTTTACGAGGTACTTAAGGCAGTATAATACTACACATAGGTAGTCTTATAGACTATCTCATGTATTGCCATATAGGAATTTTGATGATGTAGAAGAGAAAAAGGGTGGTGCATAGCAACCACCTCATGCACTAAAATTTAGGAGTATGAGACGGCAGTCACACGATTGTACGGGCTCTAGTAGTTTTTTAATATATAAAAATTCTTTTTTATATTCACAAATTAAGAAGTTCTATAATTAATAGAAGATATAAGATCAGCCATTGTATAAGCTGTCTTAAGATTACATGACATATATGAGACGGCCTATAAGACAACATCAATGTACTTTTTCTTAGACAGAGGTATCACGATTTGTATCAACTAGAAAAAATACCCCGCGCGTTGCTGCGAGAATTAATGATAATTTTAGACAATTGTTGACTAATAGGCTATTATTTTGTTATTGTTTTGTTAACAACAAATGGTTCAAAAGTCAGCATCATCTATAGAACCACAAAAGATATATATGCATATTTTTTTTGTTTCAATGGAAATTTCTGAGAATGAAAAGCAACATAAATAGCTATAAGAATCTTAATAAACTATTTCTGCATCAGACATCATTACATCAGCCTGCGATTTGCAGCCTATGATTTTTAGGGACAATCTAAGGGAACTGCAGATTGAGGAATATATCGACTATTTTGTGGAGCAGAGATATGAATGATCGTATATGCATTGCAGGTTAGTTTCCCCGTAGGAAAGCATGCTAGAAGCAATAACGCATATGTTTTTTACACTATAGAATATGATAAATTACACGTATGCATTGGTGCTTAGTTTTCCATATATCCCGCATATTCAGAAAAAAAGAAAAGAAAATGGACAACATGGAAAAATATTTAGAAACTATATGAACCATAATAGCAAAATTTAGTTAAAAGGTCCAACTTGACAGTTTAGGTTGCACCAAAATATCAAGGATATGTAGCTCAGGGCACCTGTCTTCTCTAGAAATGCAGATTATTGACAGGTTGGTTCTGAAACTTGATCAACCTAGCTCTGTATAGGATGCCATAAAAGAAAATTAATGTTGTCAAATTGCGTGAGTAAGAATTTATGACTGGAATATATTAAACTCGATCTACCATGCATAAAAAAATTCACTAAAAATTCAATACAGGGAGAAATATTAGTGTTTTAGTACTCAGTCAGGTGAGTAAAAAGTTACAGCAAATACTCGGAATATTCACACAAAACAAGTGTCAAGATTGATCTTCCTTTTATTTACGCGACCCTAGAAGGAATAGAAATTTATTGCTTACAATAGTCCAAAAAGATCCTAGTAACAAATTGATGCTGAATAAAAAGAAAATTGCAATACTACCAAGAAAAGAATCAGACCAAACAACGTCTGAATAGATTTGCCTGCAGAGTAGAGGAGAATAACAACTGCTAAGCATAGAAGCAGATTCAATCATAGATTTAGCAAAGAACATGACAATAATGCCACTGCTCAGGGGATGGGGGAGACCAACATATACGTTCTATTTGTAGAACGTGTATACATCACACCTTCCTAAGCTGCCTTGATGCTACGACGATGCAATTGGTTAGTTGATGATGGAGGGATCTGATCGATATATATATTGTAGCTAAACTGGACTTCATGCCATGACAATGTGATGGTAATCCTGAAGCTGGAGTGGAAGCAGTCGGACGTTTTGTTTCTTAGGAGCATCTTGTGGACAGGTTGTAACAGGTGGAATGATTGCTAGAGGATTAGCGGCATTGGTGTCATTAATGTTGGCCTATTGATTGCTTGCTGGATAAATTACACGTATGCATTGGTGCTTAGTTTTCCATATATCTCGCATATTCAGAAAACAAGAAAAGTAAATGGACAACATGGAAAAATATTTAGAAACTATATGAACCATAATAGCAAAATTTAGTTAAAAGGTCCAACTTGACAGTTTAGGTTGCACCAAAATATCAAGGATATGTAGCTCAGGGCACCTGTCTTCTCTAGAAATGCAGATTATTGACAGGTTGGTTCTGAAACTTGATCAACCTAGCTCTGTATAGGATGCCATAAAAGAAAATTAATGTTGTCAAATTGCGTGAGTAAGAATTTATGACTGGAATATATTAAACTCGATCTACCATGCATAAAAAAATTCACTAAAAATTCAATACAGGGAGAAATATTAGTGTTTTAGTACTCAGTCAGGTGAGTAAAAAGTTACAGCAAATACTCGGAATATTCACACAAAACAAGTGTCAAGATTGATCTTCCTTTTATTTACGCGACCCTAGAAGGAATAGAAATTTATTGCTTACAATAGTCCAAAAAGATCCTAGTAACAAATTGATGCTGAATAAAAAGAAAATTGCAATACTACCAAGAAAAGAATCAGACCAAACAACGTCTGAATAGATTTGCCTGCAGAGTAGAGGAGAATAACAACTGCTAAGCATAGAAGCAGATTCAATCATAGATTTAGCAAAGAACATGACAATAATGCCACTGCTCAGGGGATGGGGGAGACCAACATATACGTTCTATTTGTAGAACGTGTATACATCACACCTTCCTAAGCTGCCTTGATGCTACGACGATGCAATTGGTTAGTTGATGATGGAGGGATCTGATCGATATATATATTGTAGCTAAACTGGACTTCATGCCATGACAATGTGATGGTAATCCTGAAGCTGGAGTGGAAGCAGTCGGACGTTTTGTTTCTTAGGAGCATCTTGTGGACAGGTTGTAACAGGTGGAATGATTGCTAGAGGATTAGCGGCATTGGTGTCATTAATGTTGGCCTATTGATTGCTTGCTGGATAAATTACACGTATGCATTGGTGCTTAGTTTTCCATATATCTCGCATATTCAGAAAACAAGAAAAGTAAATGGACAACATGGAAAAATATTTAGAAACTACATGAGCCATAATAGCAAAATTTAGTTAAAAGGTCCAACTTGACAGTTCAGGTTACACCAAAATATCAAGGATATGTAGCTCAGGGCACCTGTCTTCTCTAGAAATGCAGATTATTGACAGGTTGATTCTGAAACTTGATCAACCTAGTTTTGTATAGGATGCCATAAAAGAAAATTAATGTTGTCAAATTGCGTGAGTAAGAATTTGTGACTGGAATATATTAAACTCGATCTACCATGCATAAAAAAGTTTACTAAAAATTCAATACAGGGAGAAATATTAGTGTTTTAGTACTTAGTCAGGTGAGTAAAAAGTTACAGCAAATACTCGGAACATTCACACAAAACAGGTGTCAAGATTGATCTTCCTTTTATTTACACGACCCTAGAAGGAATAGAAATTTATTGCTTACAATAGTCCAAAAAGATCCTAGTAACAAATTGATGCTGAATAAAAAGAAAATTGCAATGCTACCAAGAAAAGAATCAGACCAAGCAAAGTCTGAATAGATTTGCCGGCAGAGTAGAGGAGAATAACGACTGCTAAGCATAGAAGCAGATTCAATCATAGATTTAGCAAAGGACATGACAATAATGCCACTGCTCAGGGGATGGGGGAGACGAACATATACGTTCTATTTATAGAACGTGTATACACCTCACCTTCCTAAGCTGCCTTGATGCTATGACGATGCAATTGGTTTGTTGATGATGGAGGGATCTGATCAATATATATATTGTAGCTAAACTGGGCTTCATGCCGTGACAATGTGATCGTAATCCTGAAGCTGGAGTGGGAGCAGGACGTTTCATTTCTTAGGAGCATCTTGTGGACAGGTTGTAACTGGTGGAATGATTGCTAGAGGATTAGTGTCATTGGTGTCATTAACGTTGGCCTATTGATTGCTTGGTGGATGTCAGTTTCGCATTGAGAATATTGCAAGTGCGGAAGATGAATTGAGAGGTGGCCAGGTGAATGGCAATTGCTTGGTTGACTCAACACCTGAAGTCTGTTATGGCCTTATGGGTTTGTGGCTGTGTGTATATGCGTGAGAAGCAAAATGTTACAAAATAAATGGATGGACAGGATCACGTGCTTGCTTCAGATCGGATGGATGAAACTATTGAGGTGATGTGGTTACATGAGAGTTGAGAGAAATATGAGTTAATGATTTTTAGTGGGTTGCATCTTCTAAAGATATGTAGAGTGAGAGGTGGCCAAGTGAACGGCAATTGCTTGATTGACTCAACACCTGAAGTCTTTTATGGCCTTATGGGTTTGTGGTTGTGTGTATATGCGTGAGAGGCAAAATATTACAAAATAAATGGATGGACAGGATCACGTGCTTGCTTCAGATCGGATGGATGAAACTATTGAGGTGATGTGGCTGCATGAGAGTTGAGAGAAATAGGGGTTAATAATTTTTAGTAGGTTGCATTTTCTAAATATATGTAGATTATTAAGACAAGAGTAAGATATGACAAAAAAAAATTATACATTATTCTCAATATTTACACTACCACAAAAATGACTTTTAACGGCGGTAAAAAAAAATCATGTAACGGCGGATCAAAAAACAAAACACAGCTAAAAATATAACATCATTTTAGAGTCAATTTATAATATAAAATTCTGCTAAAACCTTTTTAGAGACACTAAAAATCATTTTAGATGCCCGCTCCTAATAGACTGGTTCTGGCCCAGTTTCAGTCTAACTAGACCAGCAAACTATATAAAATTGGCTAGGGTTCCACATACACACCCCTGACCTAACTTCTCTCCTCGCCACCCCCTCACCCGCCGCCTACTTCCTCTCTCTCCCATCTCTCCCGCCCCGCCTTTCTCTCCTCGCGTTCCCTCCTCTCCCTGTGCCGCCTTCCTCTCTGGTACCCCCCTCCTCTTTCCCGCCCCCCCTCCCCCCTCCTCTCCGACACCCCCGCTCCCGCCCCGCGCCGCCTCACCTCCGACAGATCCCGGCGGCGCATCCTCATCCACGACCGTGCGTGACCCCCGACGCCCCCTCCTCTCTCCTCCTCGGCTGTGAGTGGCCTCCGGGGCCCCGGTAGAGCGTGGCTCCCTGACGCCCCTCTCATCTTCCCTGGCCACGCGTGGCCCCCTGGCGCCCCCCCCCCCCCCTCCTCTCCTCCCCGACCTGGATTTGATTGCACGCGGCCTATATCCGGTAGTGTGCGACCTTGATCCGGCCTCCACAGCGACAGATCTGATGTGCGGGCTCCGGCTCAGGCTGCGGTGGCGGCTGGCGGACGGATCTGGTGCGCGGCCTCCTCCCTCCCAAACACAGTGGGCCACGCGCAAGCAGCCTCGTGCAAGCGGGTGGTGGCGGGGACCACGCAACGGGAGCCATGCGCTCGTGTACGAGGGCGGCAGCGGCGACCCGCTATCGGATCTGGGCTCCTATGGCCCTATGATTTTTTTGAATTAAATGGGTAGCGGCGAATGAAGATGTCCTCTGCTACTACTAATCTCTATGTAGTTGTGGTTGGTTTTATTCCGAGAACGTACACCGCTATATCTTTTCATTTTTAGCTACAGTTTTGTAGCGACAGAATGACCAACCCGTCGCTCTAGTGTTTTTTGACCCGCCTCTGTAGAGGTTTTTTTGGGTTAGTGTTAACTATCTCAACTGATATTTGAGTACCTTCACATTGATATTTTTAACCGTGAAACGTTGAATTTAAGATAATGGATGGAACATATTTTTTGCACATATCATAAAAGATCTCCAAATAAAATACGTCATTAGAGAAATAAGAAAATGTACAAATGTGCAAACGTTATTATTCGTCAAGCTACGACTGTAATGACTGTGTCATCCATGCTGCGTGGATGTCGATGGGAATGGGATGGTAGATCTTGCAGTTTTTGCTTCTTTTTTTTTTTTTGGTTCTTGCTAAAACTGTGATTTCGTCAACACTGGTTGAGTGGTTCTCCAATGTTCTAGAAATCGATGGGAGGTAGTCCCGGGATTTGGACTAGGTCAAATTCGAGCGGTCTATGGCACGGACGTTTGGCACAGTTGAAGATCCGGCACGACACGAAGGAGTTTCAGGCCATGCTAGCCTGAGACATCGGACCGTGTCATGCTTAGATTTTGGACACGATAGGCAGCACGATACGAATATGGCCCAATAACACAATATGGCCTAATATGATCTAGTTCTTACATCAAGGACTATTTTTTATTTTAATCCTTATTTAAAAATTTTAATGACATAGGGAGAATTTGCTATTCTTTCAATTAGGTAATTATGAAGCGCATGTGCGTGCATAGAATTGTTGTAAATTATGTGAGCTGTGTGTCCACAAAAGTTTCATTCTCTTCGTTTTACTAGGCCGGAGAAACCATCAATTTAAGTTTCTTTAGATCGGTCCGGAGAAAATCCACTATGAAGTTATGGAGTTTTTAGATCCGATTTGAACTGGCACTTCTTCATCCTCCATATACAAAATTTTTAGTAGGATTTGAACTCAAGATCTCTAACTCTAATACCATATTAAACTATTATATACCGACCAATTACACTAAAAAATTTAAGATGATAAAAAATAATGAATAATTCACTTATGATTGGCTTTGAATGCCAATGCGAAGAAGCCAAATCCAACAAGGCCGCCGTGGGCCATCAATAATTGACTCCAATAGCAGCGTCACTGTCGCCGTGGACTGCTGACCCAGTGACCTGCCGTGCTCTAGTAGCTGCGCGTGACCGAACACTTCCACTTGCATCAAATCGCTCGGAGGCCATGAAGTAATTGCTTGCGTTCCGGCGAAGGGATCGGTCGATACGTCGGCGCCGCTACTTCTGATTCTGAAGGACGGGATGGCGGCTATCGTTTCGCGCGTATCTGCGCCATGGTTGCAGCCGCTGATGCTCCTGGTGGTTCTGCTCGCCGCGAATGCAACATCTCTGGTGCGAGCCGGGGACACAGACACGGACACGGTCGCGGCGGGCCGGCCACTCTCCGGCGACCGGAAGCTCGTGTCCCGGGGCGGCAAGTTCGCGTTGGGTTTCTTCCAGCCAGGTAATTACGGAGTGCGTGTGGGTGCATATAATTGTTGTTGAAACATATGTGACCAGTGTGTTCCTGGGATGATTATTTCTCTGTTTGCGACAGAAGGAGCCGCCGGCAGGTGGTACATCGGGATCTGGTACCACAAAATCCCGGTGCGGACGCCGGTGTGGGTGGCTAACCGCGACAGCCCGGTCTCCGACCCGGCCGCCTCGCGTCTCACCATCGCGCCCGACGGCAACCTCGTCCTGCTCGACCCCTCCGGCTCGCGTGCCTGGTCCACGGACGCCAGCGCCCGCGCATTCGGTAACGCGACAGTGGTGGCCGTCCTCCTCGACTCGGGCAACCTCGTGCTCATCGCGTCGCGCAACCCAACGGACCAGGTGCTGTGGCAGAGCTTCGACCACATCGGTAACACGTGGCTTCCCGGCGCGAAGCTCCGGCGGGACAAGGTCACCGGCGTCATCCATGGGGCGATATCCTGGAGGGCGCCCTGGGACCCGGTGCCGGGGCCGTACACGCTGCAGCTGGACCCGGGCGGCTCGCCGCAGTACGTGCTGCTGCTGAATGGCACGCGGGAGTCCTACTGGGGCAGCGGCAACTGGAATGGGCGGACATTCACCGACACGCCGGAGGTCAGCTTCCGGTTCGTGGACAACGACCAGGAGAGCTATTTCACGTATACTTTGACCGACAACTCCACAATGTACCACTTGGTCGTGGACGTGTCCGGACAGTTGAAGGGGTTGGTATGGGCGGAGGACATGCAGGCGTGGATGGTGGTGTACGACGAGCCCAAATCGGAGTGCTACGTGCGGCAACGCTGCGGCTCCTTTGGCGTGTGCAGCTTTGCAGATGCCGCATGCCGCTGCGCCAGTGGGTCCAAAGCAAAGGAGGACACGTTCTTTCTGATGCTTAATATTGTGTACCCCGACGACGGTCGTGTCGCGGTCGTAAACTCGAGCTCCAGCGGTGAATGCGAGCGAGCGTGTCTCAGCGACTGCACATGCTCTGCTTACGCATACAGTGGCAGCTGCATCCTGTGGCACGGTGATCTACAAAATCTGGGGTACTCTTATGTCGGGGCCGACTTCGGGGACCTGTACATCCGTTTGGCGTCATCAGATCTGCTCGGCGGCGCTAGGAGCAACAACAAACGGAGGACCATTGAGATCGCCTTTGGCGCACTCGCCATCGTCTGTTTCGTGGTCGTCGCTTCCATCCTCATCGTCTGCAAAACTATGTCACGACGACGAGCAACAAAGGTCCACGGCCTCGAGGGTTGTTGTGTGGCGAGCTTCAAGTACCGCGAACTGCGGTCCTTCACCAAGAACTTCTCCGACAAGCTCGGCGGCGGCTCCTTCGGCTCAGTCTTTAGGGGCCAGCTCCCCGATCGCACCACCACCATCGCCGTCAAGAAGCTGGAGGGGCTCTGTCAGGGCGAGAAGCAGTTCCGCGCGGAGGTGAGCACTCTGGGAACCATCCACCATGTCAACCTCATCCGCCTGCTAGGATTCTGCTCCGACTCCGGCAACCGGAATAAGCTGCTCGTGTACGAGTACATGCCCAGCGGCTCGTTGGACCGGCACTTGTTCGGTGCCACGCCCCACGCGCTCAGCTGGCGCGGGAGGTACCAGGTCGCCGTCGGCGTAGCAAAGGGGCTCTGCTACCTGCACGATAAGTGCCGGGACTGCATCATCCATTGCGACGTGAAACCGGAGAACGTCCTCCTGGACGCCGACTTCGAGCCCAAGGTCGCTGACTTCGGCCTCGCCAAGCTCATGGGCCGCGATTTCAGCCGCGTACTCACCACCATGCGCGGCACCATAGGGTATCTCGCGCCCGAGTGGATCGGCGGCGAGCCCATCACAGCCAAGGCCGACGTGTACAGCTACGGCATGATGCTTTTTGAGATCGTGTCCGGGAGGAGGAACGCCGACCATGGGAAAACCGAGTCCGGGACGGAGCATTTGTCATCGGGAGTAGGCGGCTCGGGTAGTGACTACCACGCCGTAGCCGATGAGTTCTTCCCCGTTCTGGTGGCGAGGAGGCTAGCGGAGGCCGAGGGGGACGTGACGGCGCTGCTTGACCCGGCGCTGGGAGGCGATGCGGACGCAGAGGAGGTGAGAAGGGTGTGCAAGGTCGCATGCTGGTGCATCCAGGACGAAGCCGACGCGCGGCCGACCATGGCGGAAGTGGTGCGGGTGCTGGAAGGAGTGACGGACGTCGAGGTGCCGCCGGTGCCGAGGTACCTCGAAATACTCGCCGGGCGGTGGATGCATGCGTCACATCATGACTACAGCTCATCATGATGCAAAAATTGCAAACCCAACATCGTCTTTCTGTGATGCGTTGAGTTTTTGCTTGCTCAGTTCTGTGTTGCTGCGACCGAATCGAACCACCAATGTGTCGCTCCGCAATACACACAAGTTAATGCCGATGGAAACACATTGTCGATCGCGTGGGGCCAATTGTTCCTCCAAAGAAGCCCTTTCTCCCTGCCGCGAGAGTTCGAGTAGCAAGGTATTATTTGATGGAGTCTCAGCTTGTGTGGCTAGCAGTAGCAGCAGCAGTCGTAAACTGTTGACTCAGCCGGGCCATTGAAAATGTCATAGTTTGATATGGTGGTTATTCTACGGACCGATCTGAAGAAACATAAATGGTGGTTCCTCTGGCCTAGTCAAACGGAGAGACAGAAGAAATGAACATAATGATTGCGGTTTTCAGTCTCAGAAACCTATATCTGTGTATCACAAAATAGAAAGACAGAAGAAGTCATCAATGCTTTACGTACTACCACCTTTTATTTTTTTCATTTAACAACACTAAATTACAGTTGAAAAGACAAAAATATCCTCTAAGGCAAACAAGAAAAATTTACTTACATTTCATTTATGCCACTACACACATATACAAATTCCAAAATAATATTGTGTATTACCAAATATGATAATATGTGCAATAATTTTAAAATTCTTTTACATGTGCAATTATTGTAAAATTTTACTCTCTTTAGATTTAAATTATTAACGCAATTGACTTTTTTAGTTATATTTGACCATTCTTCTTATTCAAAAATTTTAAAAATTTATCAGATATTTTGTTATAATTTATTTTATCACTAAAGAAAGGTGAAACCTACCATATAATTTTGTATATTTGAATAAATATTTTAAATAAGATGAATAGTCATACGTAGCTAAAAAAGTCAACTACATTAATAATTTAAATCCGGAGGGAGTATATATAAGTTTCATTTTTACGATACTACTTGTGTATACATATAGTAGCATAATAGGAATGTAATAAAAATTCTTCTTGTCTACCTTACAATGGTATTTTTATCTTTTTATTGTTATTTAATGTTGTTAGATAAACTAACGGTAGTGACATATAAAACATCAAAGAAATAATGAATGATATAGATGAAACTTGACATTTTATATGTCTAAATTTTCAATGCCATATAGGGAATTTACTCTTCTTCCAACCAGGTAATTATGGAGTTGCGTGCATAGAATTGTTGTGGAAACGTATCTGAGCTATGTGTCCACAAAAGTATCTTCGTTTGACTAGGCCGGAGAAACATCCAATTCAAGTTTCTTTAGATCGGTCTGGAGAAAATCCACTATGAAGCTATAGAGTTTTCGGGTCCGATATGAATCGGCACTTGCTCGCTCAAAACTATACTAGAACATGAATATATATACATTGTTGGAGGCATGTAAATAAGCTCGAAGATGGTTAGAATTAGATGCTCTAAAGGCAATTTTTTTCCGAGAATTCGCAGAAATATTCACAAAAATGTAAACATCGTAGCCTATGCCAATAACCCCGCTGTCATCCTAGTATTAGAGCCTCGAAGGCCAAAGTGAAGAAGCCAAAGGCAACAACGCCGCCGTCAATCATCAATCATTGACTGCAATAGCATCGTCACTGTCGCCGTGGACTGTTGACCCAGTGAGCTGCCGTGCTCTAGTGGCTGCACGCGACCGGACACTTCCACTTGGTCGTAGTCGTCGTCGTAGTCGTGACAAAAGGCCGGACGGATCGATCAACACGTCGTCACCGACGCCACTCCCTGAATGACGGGGATGGCAGATAGGTTGGTCCTGGTCCTGGTGGTTCTGCTCGCCGCGAATGCACCGCTTCTCGTGCGCGCCGATGACACGGTAGCAGTGGACCGGCCGCTCTCCGGCGACGTGAAGCTGGTGTCTCGTGGCGGCAAGTTCGCGCTGGGGTTCTTCCAGCCAGGTAATCATATACGGAGTTCATCTGCGTGCATATAAGTGTTGTGGAAACGTACATGACTTGTGTGTGTTCTGAGATGATTGCTCTGTGTTTGCGGCAGAAGAAGGAACCAACGGGAGCTGGTATGTCGGGATCTGGTACCACAAAATCTCGGTTTTTACGCCGGTGTGGGTGGCGAACCGCGACCGTCCAGTCTCGGACCCGACGGCCTCGCGGCTCACCATCGCGGCCGACGGCAATCTCGTCCTGCTCGACCACTCTGGCTCGCGCGCCTGGTCCACAAACGCCATCAGTAATGCCAAGAGCGGGAACGCGACGGTGGTGGCCGTCCTCCTCGACACGGGCAACCTCGTGCTCGCCCCGTCGCGCAACGCAACGGACCAGGTGCTGTGGCAGAACTTCGACCACATCGGCGACACATGGCTACCCGGCGCGAAGCTGCGGCGAGACAAGACCAGTGCCGTCATCCAGCAGGGGATGACATCATGGAGGTCGCGTGGGGACCCAGCGCCGGGGCCGTACACGCTCCAGCCGGACCCATCTGGCGCGTCACAGTACGTGATATCGATGAACGGCACGCGGGAGCATTACTGGGCCAGCGGCGACTGGAACGGCGAGACCTTCGTCGACACGCCGGAGGTCGCCGAGTCGGGCTTGTACAGCGAATTCCTGTTCGCGACGACCGACCGGGAGAACTACATCATGTATACTTTGGCCGACAACTCCACGGTGTTGTACCGCTTCGTCATGGATGTGTCGGGGCAGGTGCAGGCGTTGTTGTGGATGCATGACTTGCAGGCGTGGAACCTGATATACTCGGAGCCCAGGACGCGGTGTCAAGTGCCGCGATCCTGCGGCGCGTTCGGCGTGTGCAGCGAGTCCACCTTCGACGAGTGCCTCTGCGTCAGGGGGTTCAGCCCGCGGGACGCCGCGAGATGGGACCTCCGCGATTACACCGGCGGCTGCGTGCGGGACGCCGAGCTGCGTTGCGCCAAGAACGACAGCAACGATGACTCGGACAGGTTTTATCTGATGCTTGGCGTTCGCCTTCCCGACGACGGCCTCGCCGCCACCGGAGCCCTCAGCTCCTCCGGTTACTGCGAGCGAGCGTGCCTTGATGATTGCACATGCTCTGCTTATGCATTCAATGGAAGCTGCATCCTGTGGCACGGTGATCTACAAAATCTGGGGCACTTTTATGTCGGGGACCTGTATATCCGGTTGGCGGCATCAGAGCTGCCTGGTCCTAGGAGCCACAAAAAATGGAGGACCGTCGAGATCGCCGTCAGCGCACTCGCCATCGCCTGCTTCGTGGTCGCCACTTCCGTCCTCATCGTCCGCACTATTATGTCACACCGACGAGCGGCAAAGGTCCAAGGCCTTGAGGGCGGCATGATCGCCTTCACGTATCGTGAACTGCAGTCCTTCGCCAACAACTTCTCTGACAAGCTCGGCGGCGGCTCCTTCGGGTCGGTCTTCAGGGGCCAGCTCCCCGGCCGCACCACCACCATCGCCGTCAAGAAGCTGGAGGGGCTCTGGCAAGGCGAGAAGCAGTTCCGCGCGGAGGTGAGCACCCTGGGCATGATCCACCACGTCAACCTCATCCGCCTGCTCGGATTTTGCTCCGACTCCGGCAACCGGAATAAGCTGCTCGTGTACGAGTACATGCCCAACGGCTCGCTGGATCGGCACCTCTTCCGCGCAACGCTCAGCTGGCGTGTTCGTTACCAGATCGCCGTCGGCATCGCCAAGGGACTCGCCTACCTGCACGACAAGTGCCGGGATTGCATCATCCACTGCGACGTCAAGCCGGAGAACATCCTCCTGGATGCGGAATTTGTGCCCAAGGTTGCGGACTTCGGGCTCGCCAAGCTCCTCCGCCGGGACACGAGCCGCGTGCTGACCACCATGCGCGGCACCATCGGGTACCTCGCGCCCGAGTGGATTAGCGGCGAGCCCATCACTGCCAAGGCCGACGTGTACAGTTACGGGATGATGCTGTTCGAGATCGTGTCCGGAAGGAGGAACGCCGACCACGGGAAGACTGAGTCCGAACAAGAGCCGTCATTGGGTAGTGATTACGACGCCGCAGCGGATGAGTTCTTCCCTGTTCTGGTGGCGAGGAGGCTAGCGGAGGTCGAGGGGGACGTGACGGCGCTGCTGGACTCGGCGCTGGGAGGCGACGCAGACGTCGAGGAGGCGAGAAGGGTGTGCAAGGTCGCCTGCTGGTGCATCCAGGACGAGGCTGACGCGCGGCCGACCATGGCGGAAGTGGTGCGGGTGCTGCAAGGAGTGACGAAGATCGATGTGCCGCCGGTGCCCAGGTACCTCCAAATACTCGCCGGACGGTGGATGCATACGACACATCATGACTTCAGCTCATGATGCCAATCCGAATGCAAAATCTGTCTGGGATGCGTTGAGTTTCGTTAAAAAATGTGCGCTCTCCATTTTCAAAAAAAAAGAAAAAAAGTGCTGCGTTCTGGTAGGCAATTTTGCTTGCTTAGAGTCAGGGGCGGAGCTAGAGAAAAATAGAGGGGGATGCGACTACGCACTATCTTGATTAATCATAGCAAGTATATATGATATAATAAACCAATAATAAAATAGCAGCTATAGCACATACCTTTTACCAAAATATAATAGACATTAATAAATTGTAATTCTCAACCAAACAAGTAACATTGATCTAAAAAAACAAACAATTCAATTTAAGCAAAAAAATCTATAAAATGTATCATAAAATAAAAAATAGATGCATTACCTCTTATAGATTAAATCTACGTCCCTTTCCTTCCATGTTCATAAAACGATGAACCACGGCTTCATTTGTAACTTTGTTAAATTCTTCTTTCTCCACATAGCAAATAAGTCTATTACTCAAGTGTTTATTACCCATACGGTTACTAAGAGTTGTTTTCACAATCTTTATGGCCGAAAATATTCTTTCCACTGTTGCAGTAGCAATTGGTAATACCATCACAAGTTTCAAAAGCCGATAAACCAATGGATAAGTGAGATTTTTTCTTGTCTCTATCATCTTTTATGAAAGCTCACTAATAGTATTTATGTTGGAGAATCGATTATCTTCTCTCACATCAGCAATGTAGAGGCATAGGTAGTGTCTAAGATCCCTCAACTCTCCATAGCTAAAATCATCAGGATATAGTTTTGCTAGGTTTATCAAACTCTCCATATTAAAATCATAGAACGAATCTCTTGGATTGAAAGCTGCCGAACAAACAAGCAATTGAGAACTTGTCTCATTAAAGCGACCATCAAGCTCTTGAACTAACCAGTCTATAACCTCATTAAAACAATCCACTTCATAGTGATGCTTATTTGTAATTCCAGAATTCTTCCTAGATTTCTTGGGATCAACATATGTATCTTCCATTTCGAGCCTTGCAATATCATGCCTCTCACAAAACTCATTGACTTCATCTAATAATTTGGCCCACCCATCTCTTCTAAGGTTACACAAATGCAATCTAGTTGATTTCAAACACTTCATGGCATTAACAATGTCTTGATCCTTGTGTTGCAATGCTAGTGACAATATGTTTGTGATGGTTAACGTGGTCAATAAGAGGTGCAAGTAAAATACAAAGTCAAAAGATTGGAAGTAGACAAGAATATTTGATGCTTGGTCTCTATTTTTCCAATCCCTGTCATCCTTTTCCACAAATTCTAGCACTTTAACAACTGTTGAAAACATGTCAACCAGACTTTTTAGAGTTCTATAATGAGAACTCCAACGTGTATCTCCAGGTCTTTGAAGACATTGTTCTTGATTTAACCCTTTTCCAGTTTCTAGCTGCCCACAACCTAAGGCTTTCTCCACGTTTTCATGATTGATATCTCTAATCATGTCCCTTCTTTTGGCTAATTCACTCACCACATTTAATAAGTCATGAATCTTGGTTAAGAAATTGCTAATGCCTTTATGCTTTCTCACAACAGCCATAATTACTAATTGAAGTTGGTGAGCAAAACAATGAACATAATAAGTTGATCTACTTTCTCTCATAATCAATGATTGCAGTCCATTCAACTCACCTCGCATGTTGCTAGCACCGTCATATCCTTGGCCTCTAACTTGTTTTAAGCTCAGCTTCAATTTTGCAAATAGAGAATCAATAGATGACTTGAGACAAGAAGAAGAAGTTTGAGTCACATGCTCAAGGCCAACAAATCTCTCTTTCACAATTTCATATTTATCAACATATCTCAGGACCACAGCCATCTGTTCTTTACAAGAAACATCCCTTGATTCATCGACTAGTAAGCAAAACACATCATCTTCAAGTTCTTTAAGAATAGACTGTAGAATTTCATTTGTAAAACACTCAATAATGTCTGTCTGGATTTCATGAGCCACCATACAACTATTACCTCCACTTCCCACCGCCTTCCTCAAATTTGGATCATGGTCTGCTAAGCAATCAAAAAACTCCAAAAAATTTCCTTTGTTCAAAGATGTCATCGACTCATCATGCCCACGAAAAGCCAAGCCTTGCTTCAATAGTAACCTAGCAGTATCAATGGATCCATTTAGTCTAGTAAAATAAGCTCTCTTAGATTCATCACTTTTCTTCTCTAAATATACATCTATGTGTTGTTTTCTCTGTAACAAATCATCACACTTCTTCATAGCAACATAGTGTGCTCCACCTACATCGCCAACATGCATCTTTAGTCGATCTTTCCTGTGAAAACCATTCCAACCCTCAACAACAAATGCTTTATATCCTGCATCCTTCTTTTCTCTAAACAAGAAGCAACATAAACAATATGCTCTATCTTTTGATTCACTATATTCAAGCCAACTTCCAAACTCATCAAACCATTCAGGTTGAAAGCTTCTTGCATTATTTGTTTTTTCCCCAATCTGAATACAGGGAAAAATACATGTGCGAGGTTGGCATGGCCCATTCTCCAAATATTTCCTCCTCACCCTCTCTCTTTGGTTAGGATGGTAAGAATCAATTTCCTTTCTTAAGCCTGGATCAAATTTGATCTCCTCTTCCCAATTAATATCATCTCGACGACATAAATTCCTTGCACTACCACTGTCTGGTGCTTTTCTTTTGTAAAATCTTTCTATGTTATTCCTAGGATCCACAATAACATTTAAATTTTAGTTACTTAGATTGCTTTCATAAATATCAGTTATCACATATCACATAAGCAAAAAATAATCATAGAATCTGGACACATTAATGGAAACTGAAAGAATAAGAACAAAAATTTTAAAGCATTGGACGTTGGACAACAATTGCAATTGTTGGCAATTGAAGATTTGAACTTGCTTACAGAGAAGAGGAGACCGGCGTGTGTGTGCATCCCCTGTACTGCGCCTAGCAGCTAGCAGGCAGGCAGGTGAGGACATGCAGGCCTGAGGACGTGAGTTGCAGCAGCTCGCTATTTGATTGGATGATCTGTTTTTGTTTTGTTGCGGCGTCCTCGTCTCGTCTCGCGGCGGCGGCGTCTTGTCTTGTGATCAAGGGAAGCGAGAAGGAAAAGGCATAGAAAGAAAGGATACGGTGTCTTCGCGTACGAGCGACGAGCGAAGCTGCCGAGCCCCCACGTATGGGCTGCTGTTATGTGGCCTGTGGGCTTTCTTTGGCTCGGGCTCTGGCCTACGGGTGCCTGGTGCGATCAACTGAACCCAATGGGTGCGAACATGGTGAAAATCTAAGTACGCTACAGTGTTTTGTATTTTTCTCTGGGTGCGGCCGCACCCAGTCCGCTCGCTTTAGATCCGCCCCTGCTTAGAGTTCAGTTCAGGACAGCATTTGGATCGCTGAGGACCCAGATAATCTGCAGCGTTGACGCGGCGATGCTACTCCCTGATCCAGAAATCAGTTGCTAACTCCGATTGACATGATCCGCTCAGGTTGTCAGATGCCTGTTGACTGATCGTAGGGACGTTTCAACCGGCAAATCAACGTGCGGAGCATCAGCGCAAAACTGGTTGGACAGCGCGCAGCAACACAGAACTGCTCTGTGGTCGTCTCCTATGCGCGCTGCATCAAGCACCAGAAATAGAGAGACGACGATGGCATGTTGCCGTCCCCGTTGCGCATTAGCGTTGTGCTTGTCGTCGTCGGCCACCGCCCACCAGGGCTACTTCTCGGTGGCAAGGAAACGCTAGGTTGTAAACAAAAAGCAGTGGAGCCCTTCGCCTCGTCGTTGGGTTAAGAACAAGAATAATTTGTCAGGTTCCGGATTTCCTCACTCACATCCTTCGAGTTCTGGACCATCTCAATTTATCACTCAACTTTCAGGCTACTGAAAAAGTTCACTACTGGCCTGCTGAAAGGAAGAAAATATGATAGGTTAATCAATCATCATCTCAACAAGTCCAATACTGGCAAGTTCGAAATTACTAGGCAACTATGATACACAGATAAAAGTAGTTTACTTCAGCTTTATAAGAATATAGTTAGTACCAAAATACCGCACTGAAATTGCAATAGCGCAACATATCACAATATTGAAATATTAGAGTTCAAATCAAACTTTTGTTTTCACTATCATAACAAGTACGGGTTGGAAATACCCAATGTCAATAGAACCATCGCAAAGCTGACGTAGGGCGCCGGCCGCAGTGCCGCCCGATTCGACGTCTCTCGACTTGGTGCTCCATGGTGAACAACAATCTAGGTGCAGACGTGTAGAGAGAGCCATAGAATTTTTTTATCCATAATCAGATTTTTTTTATTATTTAATAAGAATAACGACCAATTCTAAAATTTCTAAAAATAGCATGTCAATGGTCCAACCAAATGGTGACAAGGATGTCACGTAGGCACAGATGAGCCAAATCGCCTAATGGACGGACGACACGCATATATCACCCACTCATGGGGCGACTACTTAGTATATTTTTTATTTTTTATTTTTTTTAGAATAACCATTACAACTCTCAAAGTATTGATTAAAAATACTTGTAAATGTCTATAAATTATGTCTTTTTTATAGAGTTGACATCATAGCATCCATTTTTAGCCTGCGCTCGTTGGTCTGAGCGGTCAGAGCCGCTGCTCCGGGGCATTGCCCCTGTCGACCCGGGTTCGAGCGCCGGCACCCGTGGCACTCTAGCTTGCTACAGTGTCGCGTGTGTACCGTGGCGAATTAAGTAGCTGCAGTGCATAAAAAAAATCCCCTCGCTCTCACAGGGTCAAAGCACAGGTAAAGACTCACGCCGTAGCTCACAGCGGCCAGTTGAGTCCCTGTGTAGGATCGGGGAGGAGGTTCGGGGGTTTTCTCAGTCTGCATGAGAAGCTCTTCTCCTTAACGCAATGCTGTCAGGGTGGCTCTATTCTCGGCAGGTCGAGTTTTTTTATAGCATCCATTTTAGCTTAACTCGGACCAAATGATATTACATGTTATGAAATATAATTCTAAATATTAGGTTAGTCGTTAAGCACAAATTGAATTTGTAGAGCATACTAACCTTCTCAAAAAAATCTGGAAAAATCTTATGTCCACCTTATTCAGAACACTATCAATAATAGTTTTTTGTTAGGATTAAGTTCCATTCAAAAATTTTGAGTTGTTTGAATTTAATTAAAATTTGAATTTGTATATGACATATAGATGACCCTACTTTTGACTATGGCTTCATGTTTGATCTTTTTTAAGTTATAATTAGTTGTGGGTAAGTAAAGAGTGAATTATAAAGTTTGAGTTTGAATTAAGGTCATTTATATTTCAATCAAATTTGAATCAAATTCCAACAACTCAAAAAAAATAGTAGAACTGAATCCTAAAAATAATTTTCATTGATAGTTCTCTGAATAAGATGGACTTGAATTTTTTTTCTTCTGAAATTTTGGAGAAGGATATGATGCCCTACAAATTCAATTAGTTCTTAATAGACAATCAAATCTTTGAAATTATATTTTATAATCCATAGAATCTTTTGGTCCCAGTTATGCAAAATGGATGCTACAATGTTTATTCTACTAAAAAAATTGACATAATTGTTGGACACCTATAATAAATTTTTTAATTGAGTCTTTGGAATTCCTACCTGTTAAGCTTAAAAAAATTCCGAAAAAAGAAAAACCTACAACCAGTCGCACAATGAGTAGGTGATATATGCCTGTCATGTGATTATGTGGCAGAATTGGTCTATTATTTAAAAAAAAAATCAAGAGCAGCGTGGGGGGTGGGCGCTAAGCAAGCCTAAAACCTAGAAGAGGCTACATGGGCTGGGCCTAGATGTGGGAGTAACGAATTGTGGTCGATGAACTTGAACACTTAATTGGATTATAGGTCCGGTACTACTAAATATAGGTCCCTAACTTTTAGGCGAAAGAATAATTATCTTAGAGACAACTCAATTTGCATTTCACTCTTTGGTTTGGATTAGAGGAATGGCACAGAAATTTCTCAACAAGCTTCCTTCACTCCACTCCACGAGCCTGATCGGCCAATCGATCAAGCCCAAAAAATATCTACGCGCCACGCTTCCGCAAAAGATCAGAACTCTCGGGAATACTGCCTGCACAACTCTCTGCCTACCTGACCCGTTCTGCACCCAACCCCACCGTCAGCCTCACGAATCCGCAGCCGCCTCGGCGTCGGCAGCCAAAACCGGGCCCAGAAATAGGCCAGAGCAGACCCAACGTCGTGATCCCTCCTCTACCTACCTCCCGTGCACGTGTGGCCTCTCCTCTAGCCGCAGTCGCTTCGCTTGCTTCACCGGTTGGACTCCTCGCATTCGCCGCCGCGTCAACGCGTCCCGGCCGCCGCCCGTAGCCTGCTACCAGCGGCCGCCTCCATTTCCAGATCCGGCACCCATGGCGAGGAATCCGGGCTGCACCGTCTTCATAGGTGAGATTTCCCCTCCCCACGCTCCCGGCTCCCCTCCTGTTCGAGCCCGGCTCGCATGGAGGACCGGTGATTCCGGGTTGTTTCAGCCAAAATGTTTTCCATGTGTTGTCTCGTAGTTCAATTCCGTGTTGGAATTAGGTAGATTTGGTGGTGATTAGTGGCCTATGCTTCCTGAGGTCGCTCTTTAAATAGGTTGCTGGCTCTGTTACCTCCATCTCAAATTCGGGATGTTTCGGAGTTGTTCTTTCGCGCTACTTTGATTAGATTATTAGTAGTTCCAGCTCTTGCTGTACGGAACGCTTGGTCTTTGTCCCGTGCCTGGGCTGTTTGTCTGCTAGGGTAATTGAATCGTGCTAGTGCCTTGTAACTTGATGCTGACTCGAGTGTAGTAAATTTTTGGTTCTGCGTTTATGGTTTCGTCCTGTGGTCCCCGATTCTTATGTTAGGTATAAGGTGGTTCAGATATGATGTGAAGCAAGAACTTTGGCCTCTTGGAGGATTTAGTATTTGTTTGAGTTAGTTACGAGGTTCCACATTATTTTTCCCCAACAGAAAAGACCGATGAACTTAAAATGGAAATGCTGCTACATTGCTTCCCCATAAACATTTTGCTGCGTGCAGGGCTGCAATTGGGCATTTGTAGCATTAGAAAAGGCATAGAGCAATTTATAGAAAACAAAAACATTAACAATTCATATCCACTTGATATGAGCATGGATGCCATGTTAAGTTAAAAACATAATTCAGTTATTGCAAGCTATGCTAGTGATGCCATCGCATTGCATTTCTTCTTGAGTTGAGCTCTAAGTAACTTTGACAAGTTACAGCAATGATATTGATCCTTATGTCCTTGTGAAGCAAGTTATATGAAAAAGTTCCTTTGCACTCTGTTAGGTTATTTTAGGTCTTATCAGCCTCTTGGTTTCTGAATTTAATATAAAGATGCATAGTGATACTATCCACATCTTCATGTGTATGTTATGCTCTTCTTTTCCTGATATACGTGGTTGATGATTTGTTGGTATCGTGTTGTGCTGGTACAAGTTATTCTGTTGCTCTGTCTGTATGTTATAAACAAAACTTAAATTTCTCATATTGAATTAATTATGTAACTTATTTTTTCTTAAATAGGTAACTTGGATGAGAAGGTACCTGAGAGGGTTCTGTATGAGATCCTTATTCAGGTAGGTCGTGTTGTAGACCTACACATACCTCGTGACAAGGAAACTAGTCGATCAAAAGGGTATGCTTTTGCTGAGTATGAAACAGAGGAGATTGCCCAGTATGCTGTTAAGCTATTTTCTGGTCTTGTGCGGCTTCGTAATAAAACACTTAGATTTGCGGTGCGTTTCTTTTTGCTCTCTGTTTATATGATTTTTTTTAGTTTAGTTCTATAGTTGAATGTGCTTTTCCATATATATATGTCTGTTATATGCCAAACATCATACTGTTTGTGGTGATTGATTCTGTTTGGGCCCAACCCGACATGATACCATATACAAGTGTTCTTGCTTGTTCTGTATCTTCAAGTACTAGCAAAAGGCAGGACCCTGAAATTAATGCTTTTATTTGACAGATCTCTGGGCAAGACAAACCGTCTTCAAATGGTAATATTTCTGCAACTCCAAGATTGAACCCTTTGCCTCAGCCAAAGTCTCCTCAGCTTATGAGGTCTAGTGACACTCCTTTATCACACCATACAGTGGTGAATGGTAGGATTGCAGGCTATGGTGTCTCACCAAATCATTCTTATGATTCCCACTCTCAAGGTGAGAGAATTTCTTCTGTACTTTCAGAAATTGGGGCATTTAATGTTGAACATTGTGTTAAATCTTATAATTCCCTTTTTGACCAGCACCATCAAGTGGGTTACCGAGTAGAGGGCTAAGCAATGATACATATGATTATAGTAGACGTGTATTTGCTTCTGCTCTGGGTGATGTTAGCCGTCGAGCTTCCAGGGAACCAATTACATACCCTTCCTACTAGCATGTTGAGCTCCAGTGAGATGTAACTTGTTATGCTGATGGAGTAGGACGTTGAAGCCATTATCTATTGTCTCAGACATCTGTAAGGTTAACTCTGTACTCACCATTTCATCCCTGTGAATATGGGTTATGGTGGTATAGGTTGTTGTGTTGTTCTTTACATTGTATAGTGGGACTTGTTCCTGCTGCTTAGGTTCTATGTTGTGCCCTAGTGACAAGGCCATGCCTCCAGTAACGTGGTTGTGCTAGGAATCTACCTAGTCTAGTAATGTGAATGGGTGACAACTAATTTCTGTTTGTTATTGCAGTTATTACATTAAGTGCCATTAGCTATTTGGTGCTATAGCAAGTTGAGTTTGTGTTTTATGTTATTCGGTGGATTTCAGCTTTTGATCCCAGTTACATTTATATTGTGTTGTACATCAGAAGGGGAAATGTTGTCTAAAAGAGAACAGGAAATACATGCTTATTGTGAATTTGTTTTTTAAATAGGTGTGTTTTGTGCTTTTCATCACCGTTGAATATGCACTATGCTGGATGACAGGAGGAATGTTGTTTCTTAAGAACACATTTGTTTTGTACACATGACCTGTTTGCTTGAGTGGTGGCAGTAACAGGCATTCATCATCCCAGAACTGGTTCAGAGTGATTAAGCTATACCACTTCAGTTCCCTCATAAGTTCCAGCTTTGGCTGCTTGGGTCAATCAGTTGCACATTTGATTTGTTTGTCAGATCCAAGTTGGTTAGCTTTGAAAAGTGTGGCTGCTAAATCTCTCTTCACTGTTGAACCATCTAGATCTTGCTTTCTTGCATGCATTGCATTGTTCTGATGATACTGCACCTGCTGAGTTTATGAGCAGCCTTCATAAAAAAATTGCAAGGGGTTGCTGCTTATTGCTCATCAAGTTGTAGTTGAAAGCTCTGCCGTGGTTATTGAGCTCGTGTACCTGGAGGCAGTGGAAAAACCACTAATATCAGGTTTAATGGGTTATTACTTTGGAGCTACAGAATTCAGGTGATCAGAGTTTTGTAATGAGTGATGAATTCGGCATTGTCTCATTCTACTTCACATCAAACTTCGTTGTCACACCAGTACTAGATTTGCATTTGAGTCCGCTGCCAGCTGCTGTGCTGGGGATAAGGCTGTTAGCAGAAGCTAGTCCGTTGAGCTGAAGTAGTTCTGAACGAGGGAAAGAAGTTCATCTGAAAGTGCAACTACATTGCAAATGTACAACTCTAGATTATTTAGTCTTGTATGCTAGGTACATAGGAAAATAGGCTTCACAATGTACAGGAAATAGTTGATTTTAATGTGCAGTTGTATGTATATGATTTGTCTTACCATATTTGCTGAAGAAACACATCAATCGGGGAAAGCATTGTAGCCAAATGATGTGTTAACTATTTTTTTTTTTTAACGTGCTTCGGCAACGTTGAAGCATAAAAATGGGCAGGCAGTCCGGTGAAGCACACGGCGCTCTACGCGACGAATCACTGCCTGACTGCTTCAGTTCACTGCTTCTGATCCTTGCACTGATGCTTCCTACAGGGACAGGTAGTCAGCAATGCAAACTGATAATCCTCTACGTTCTGCTGGCTCAATCGTGCCATGGTAAGTAAGCTCACACTGGTCGCATGAGCCTCATCACGCAAAGGGCCTCCCCAACTGAACTGGCTCGTCCTGCAGTGATCCGACGATAGGTAGCCGGCGTTTTCCGCACGATGACCTGAGCCACGCACGCATTTCAGTGCCCTCCTCCCCTCTGGTTTGCGTCAGCTCTGATTTGAGACACATTCATGAACAAAACCACTGGCGATTAGACGCAACGATGGTTAGTAATGTGCTGCAAGAGCTGACCTGAAAAATTTTGTACGATTTCCTCGTCCTCAAGTGAAACTGATGAACTCTTGCGTTGCTCGTGTCACGAGCTTCCTCGTGGGGCTGCTGCTCAGCGGCCGCACGACGCTGCTGACGCCGCCGTCGAGCGCGGCTTCCGGTCGTCACGTCGCTCTTTTCGCCGAGGACTGCGACCAAATGCCTGTGAGTACATATGCACACCTTGCTTCTAAATGCGAGTGTTGTTTGATTGTATACTTGACGCCAACTAGTTCTCAATACACCGTCGAAGAGAACTTCAACAAAAAAAAAAGTCAGCATGGAAGAAATGTTTTCAAGAAACACATGTTTAATTTCATTTTCAGAAGCTGGGAGGGGGCAAGAAGCCGAATGATATCATGAAGGAGGTGTCAAGAACTCACCAAGCGATTCAGTGAGTAGTTAACTCCTGTTATGTAATGTTATTCCTGTGCGTAAGTGGAACATGCGCACACGCAGCGTTCAGAACTTAACGTCGATGCGTACACACACGCACACAGGTCGTTGGACAAGTCGGTGTCGTCGCTGGAGATGGAGCTGGCCGTGGAGCGCGCGAAGCGCAACGGCGGCCTGGGCCTCGCCGCGCCCGCGAAGGGCCTGCTCCCCAAGGCGTTCGTGGTGATCGGCATCAACACGGCGTTCAGCAGCAAGCGGCGTCGCGACTCGCTGCGCGACACGTGGGTGCCCCGCGGCGAGAGGCTCCGGCGGCTGGAGAAGGAGAAGGGCGTGGTGGTCCGGTTCGTGATCGGGCACAGCGCGACGCCCGGCGGCGCGCTGGACCGCGCCATCGACGTCGAGGCGGCGGCCACGGCGGACTTCCTCCGGCTCGACCACGTGGAAGGGTACCACGAGCTGTCGGCCAAGACGCGGACATACTTCGCCACCGCTGTCGCCACCTGGGACGCCGAGTTCTACGTCAAGGTCGACGACGACGTCCACGTCAACCTAGGTAACTATAGGTAGTCTGTAGTCACGCAGCGCCTTTCGCATGGACACTGATGAATGAAATCTTAACAACAACGACCGTGGGTGCAGGGATGCTCATGAACAGGCTCGCCAAGTACAGGTCCAGGCCCAGGGTGTACGTGGGCTGCATGAAGTCCGGGCCAGTTTTGTCTCAAAAGTAAGCACTCACGATCTTGATTCTTTCAGCACCATTTTTTCATAATTTTTGGGTTCATTGCCTGAGATGAGAACAAATTAATGGTTGCGTGGTGGCGTGGTTACATACAGGGGCGTGAAGTACCACGAGCCGGAGTACTGGAAGTTCGGCGACGAAGGGAACAAGTACTTCCGGCACGCCACCGGCCAGATCTACGCCGTGTCAAGGGACCTCGCCTCCTACATCTCCATAAACCAGTAAGCATCTTCTTCACCGCACGCTTCTTTCATCTCGAGGATCAGGATCGAATCTCTCTCTGCTGATGAAGGCGACAACTGACGCTGACCATGCCGAATTGCTGATGTGTGAAAACGACGCAGGCCGATCCTGCACCGGTTCGCGAACGAGGACGTGTCGCTCGGCGCGTGGCTCCTCGGGCTGGAGGTGGAGCACG
Source organism: Eleusine coracana subsp. coracana (assembly GCA_032690845.1). Taxonomy (NCBI): domain Eukaryota; kingdom Viridiplantae; phylum Streptophyta; class Magnoliopsida; order Poales; family Poaceae; genus Eleusine; species Eleusine coracana. The sequence goes on from CM064426.1 coordinate 6,886,412, forward strand.
TCGACGACCGCAGCCTCTGCTGCGCCACACCGCCAGGTATCTATCGAACTGCGCGCTAGCCGCCATGTGACGTGCCGCCCGAGTATAATGGGTACAGCGTTGTTTGGTTTGCTGCTCACTTGGTTTCGGTGTGCAGACTGCGAGTGGAAGAAGCAGGCCGGGAACGTGTGCGCGGCATCCTTCGACTGGTCGTGCAGCGGCATCTGCAAGTCCGTCGACAGGATGAGGGCCATCCACAGCGCATGCGGCGAGGGCGACGGCGCCGTCTGGAGCGCCGCTGCTATCTGAATCTGATCAACCATAACATGGTTTCCGTTTTCTTTCGCGTTCACCATTTTGCCGGAAATGGAAATCACGTGGCTTGTGTTCCAGCCTGAGATGTGCATATGCACGTGGTGGCTCTGCAGCTCAGCGCATCCATGTGTGACCTTGTGATGCAATTCTGGGGAGTTGGAAAGATTCCTGATCCTGTTCTCTCACGGTAGTAGATTATATGATGACCCTGTTTTGGCTAAATGTCATAGAGCGTGTGGCTTGTAATATGCTAGAATCTGTATTCAGTACTCTATCCAATCTTTTGCTACGAATAAAGAGTTTTTCCGTCGTATTTCCAGCACAACCTGGCGTTGCTTTACCTTCCAAGATCTGAGCTCCAGTTGAGCAGTTCGGCTCTGTACGTACGCAACGGCAATGAAGAAGTTTCGGGAACGCCAACGACCACAGCTTGCACATAACTTTGTACGCAACGACAATGAAGAAGTTTCTGGAACGACCTTAATTGAACCATCTACATGTAGGCCGAACCTGAGCTGCACATTAGTTCCATTCCAATAATAGCCCAGATCGGGTACCAAATGATCGCCTAAACTAGGCGAGAGTGCCAACCTGCCCCACAAATAATTAGCAGTCCGTTACAATCCATAACTCAGGTTGGAGGCAGGTCGCACTCGATCAGATAGCTTATTATGTTGTAGATCATGAAGCATATTCTTCAAGAGCACAACAGCAATAGACAGTCAACCTTTGATGCTCATGCAGCGGCCTTAAACCGACTAGATTGAAACATGGGGGAGAGGAGAAAGAACTTGTGTTTCGTCAGGCAAGCGGAGGGAAGGGGCAAAGCAGCGCCATTGAGGGGGCTCTTGAAGCAGCAAATGATTGTTAACTAACTTGAAGCTCGATCATCCATCCATGGGCAGAGTGATTGGTGACGAACAGATAGATGTACAGTTCGTTGCGGCTTCGCCGTCGGTGAAATTGATAACTGAAAAGCCGCACATTTCACTCCTCAGCGTGGACAAGACAGAATCCGAGCAGCCAGAACACGGCCGCGCGCATCCATCCACGGTCATCTATTTACATGTCGCGCTCAAAGCTCACTGCCCCTCATTACGATGCTGCAAAAATCACTAGACAAGGCTCGGGCTCCCTTCTGGGCTCAGGCGTACGGGTACGGCCGACCATCAGTCAGTCCCACACCAGCGCGGACTTCTTGGGCGTCTGCATCATCTCGCCGCCGTGCGGCACCGGCCCGCCCCTCGAGACCGGTCGGGCCACTGGCACCATGGGCGGCGCCGCGAGGTAGTTGCCCCCCACCCGGTGGACGTACCGCCCGGGCGGGTGCTGCGGCACGTGCACGGGCGCGTACTGGTGCTGCTGGTAGTGGTGGCCGAAGAGCGGCCCCGCGCCGCCGGGCGAGCTGCCGAGGTACCCTCCGACGTCCGCCGCGTGCTGCGGGTGCATGTGCTGCGCCGCCACCGCGAGGTCCGCCAGGCTGCCGAGGTTGGGCGAGCTCCGCACGCGCTGCATCCCGCCCACCAGCGACTCGAACACCGGCGGCTCGGCCGCCGCGGCGCTGCCAGCGCGCGGGGAGTTGCCGGCCGACATGGTGCCGTGCGACGTGGCCAGGAACCCACGCGGGCTCCCGCTCGGCGTGACCGGCTCCCCCGGCTGGAAGTGGTGGTTGTTGTGCTGGTAATGGTGGTGGTGGTGGTGCGGGTGGTGCTGGCGCGAGAAGCCGCCACCGGCGTAGCGGGACGAGGCCGGCACGGCTGCCGCGGCGGCGGGGAGTACGGGACGAGGCGAGGTCGTCGTCGCCTGCGGCGCGAAGATGTAGAGGCGGAAGCGCGGCGACGTGGTGGGCGAGCGCTTGGCCTCGAGACGGTCGTACTCGTCGAGCATGTGGGCCAGGTCGTCGTCGCAGGTGACGGAGACGAGCACGTCCAGGTCCTCGGAGAGGGAGAGCAGCTGGTACTTGATGGCGGCCACCTCCGTCTTGAACATCTCCTCCACCTTCTTCTTCATCTCTGCACAACGACGATAGAAATAAAGTAAGCAAAGACCTGGGCGACGGCAGAATCAATCAAACAAAGAACGCGTACCGCGGAAGGGGATGGACCGGGGCACGGCGAGCACGCGGGTCTCGCCGCCGATGTACTTGAGCGCGCCGTCGTTGGGTCGGGGGATGATGCGCCCCCCGAAGCTGCAGAGGAGCTTGATGCGCTCGCTGCCGCCGCCTCCGTCGCTGCGGCAGACGGAGGTCGGCGAGAGGTGCACGTCGTCGTCCGTCGTCGCGCCCTCGGACTCTGTCGTCGCCGTCAGGGCAGCCATCGCGTCTTCTACCTCGGCCATGCGATCAATCAATCCTCACTCGGAACTCGGAAGCAAGAGGAATCCACGAACTGCCGGATAGCAACACAGAGGGACGACCGACCTGCGCAGGAACATAGCAATCAAAGACTTGTACAAACCCACCCCGAGACAAATTCTAAAAGCAACCGTTCGACATTGCAAAGCCACACGATAAGATGCTATATTCTACAGTATGAACCCATACGATACCTTGGGACGGAACAAATCGCGCAGGAAAAAAAAAAAAGACAATGCGAGATGAACACTCGAACACCGGAAAGGTCAAAGAAGCGATCTTTCTTTGTCAAGAAGGACCAAAGGGGGAAAAGAAAGAAAGAAAAAAAGAGGGGGAAATGTTCCGAAAGCAACCACCGGCACTACTACTTGGCCCATGAGAGCGTGCGGGGAAATCAATCGCTGGGTCGTCAGTTAGCGACACGGCATGAGATGCCAGCCTTGCAAGTCATGGCCTTGTCCCCGCATCCTATGCCATTTATCCATCCATCCCGAGACCACGAGAAGGATAACAACACGGCCCGGCAATAAAAGTCCCATTTTTCCTTTGGAGCGAGGAATCAGAATGCGCCACCAAACCTACTGCCACTGCACGTACCTGTTGTCAATCCGATGGCGTTATCAGACGGAAGGGAAGGGGCTGGAGAAACCGCCGGCCGAGGATGACACGACACGAGATTCCGAAACGGAAACTGAACAAAGCAGGACAGACGAGAAGCAGAGAAACGAATGGTTGGTCAGTCAGTCAGTCAATCAGATCGGAGCGAGGAGCCAATCGAATCTGGATGAAGAGCTGGACTCACCTGGGCGAACGAAATCGCCGTCCAAATCAGCCGGGGAGAGGAGCAGACCGCAGCGACCGCCGGAGGGGAATACGGAAGCAACAACAGCGGGGAATCGGAAGGCGATCCCCCCGGGAGAGGACTGGATTGACGATAGAGGACTGCTGAGCAACGACGACGGCGAGGAGAAGGGGGAGCGGATTTAGGAAGAGAAGGGGAAGAGGACAGACGGGCGGACGGAGCGGGCGCCTCCTGGATTTCCGGAGCCGCTCGCCTATTCTCGTCTCGTCTCGCGGAGGCGTGGCGGGGTTCGCCCGCGTCTCCTCCTCGGGTCGTTTATTCGCACTTCGCAGACGCGGCCGGACTCGCCGGGGCTGGTGGTAGGGAATATTCGCGGTTCCGTCGCGTCGTGTGCCACGCACTCGGCTTCTGTAGACCCGACGACTGACTCACTGGCCACACCACACCACGCGTGCCCGACGCGATGCCTCCGCCGGAACGTGCCGTGTGAAAACGAAACCTTCGTGAAGTGCAAAAGTGGTACTACACTATGCTGCGTGTATGCTGGTCCCGTTTTATACCGCAGCGCGACGGAAACATTGCTGCTATGGGTGGATCTCGTCTACGTCCTGTGCGAGAGGGCGCTGACATCCCGATAACTTTGCGTGCGTGGGCGCTCTGAGTTTACGTTCCAGCTCGGGCGCGTACGTTTTCGGCGGCGGTAGTCGACGAAGGCGAATAAGTCGTCGGCGGCGGCCGGTTGCAGTTTGCTTCGGCAGGGCAGCTGACGGCGACTCCTCTCCGGCTTTCCGGTCCTCGTTTTGCATAGTCAGCGATGCCCCTGGCGGCCGTGTAAAAAATGGGGGGAAATGAATCGGAAACTTAATGCGATGCTCTGTCCATTTGCTTTGGGTTTTATGGCCGTGAACTGTGGCCAGTGGATTTTTTACAACTTGATGGTAGCGGGTTCTGTATGGTGTTAGTGCGCGTCACTGCATACCGTATCTGTTTATGACAGTGTGACTTCGACGAATGTCGTGACATGGTCATGGACTCATGGCCACGAGTATACGTGGTGCGTGTACAAGATTTTCTGTTACATTTAAATGGGCCGGGCTTTATTGTAAACGTAGGCACTCAAATGGACTGGGCTTCGGCTGCCCAGATGGGCTGTGCTTTTGGTTGCCCATGGGTTTTCTCCTGCCCAGAGTAAAGATGGGCTTTTAATCTCAGGATTCGAACTTCGCCCTGAACTGGACCTTCACTGAAGTAAGCCCAACCCAGGCAGGCGCAGCGCAGTCATTTTTTCGGATCCCGTTTTTTCACCGGCGTGAATCGGCCGCGGCGGCGGCGACACCCAAACAGCCGTGGGCCCGTGGTGCCCGCCCGACACAGAGATTGCTCACGGATTCCCAGGAGCGCGTTTGACTCCAGGAATGGCATCTAAGACCAGTTCTCCATCATCAAGATCTAACCTTCCTCCCGCTAAAACTACGCTCAACCACGCGCCGCAACGGAAGTGATCGTCAGGTTTTCCTTCCTTCCGGGGTGACAGACGCAACGAGAACAGACCGAACGATCAACAGCATGAACAGCGTGGTTAATCACAGGACCAGTTTGACGCCGCCATCGATATGCGAGAACACTAAACATTTTGCATATTCCGATCCTGTCTTACAGTAGCAGCAGCTTTTGCAGCTCTAGAGGACATGAAAACTACGTATTTACAACCGGAGAAGCTTCTTGCACGCCCTGAAGATGCCACCCCGCTTCTTCTTCGTCCTCCTGATGTTTGCGTCGACCGCCTCCTCCTCCTTCACCGCTGCGTTTGCTGGGCCTTCTCCGGGCTTAATAACATCGTCCTCCTGCTTGTTCTTCTTCTTCTCATCATCCTCTGCCTCGGCCTCCTCGCTGCGCTCCTCGAGTGTATCATCGCCACGCTCGCTGTCCCCGTCCATGTCGTGGATCCTCCAGTACCCGTCGCCGACGCCGGGACCAGCCGGAGGCCGACGCATCGAGAAGGCCCTTCTCAACGCGCCCGGCAGGCCGCCCCTGCTCCTCTGGCTGCCAGACCGGCGAAACCTTTGGGACCCCGTGGAGAAGGTCCTGGCCAGCGTCACAGCTCCAATGGCCAGACCCTCCCACGGCTTGGTCTCCTTGGTGTTGGTCAGCTCCAGCGATCGCCTGGCCTTGCCGCCGGCGCCGTTCGCGGCTCTGGCCACCGCCACCGGAGGAGACGACTCGAGGTTGCAGTACCCATTCATCTCGCGGGCGCGCTCTCTATCTTCCTTCTCGGTCGGATCTGGGATATGTCTGGCTGGCTGGCAAGCTTTTTCGGGTGTTGCTCCGATTTGTAGGTTTGCAAATGGAGCTGGTGGAAAAAAAAAAACTCGTCTGCTCTCAGCAAGGACAAGATCGCAGTTGAGCAGGTGAACGCTGTGGAAGCATCCAAGATTTGGCCACAGAAAATTTTATCCTGCGCTTGTCCTCTGATGCAATGCACACGGCTATGTGTACTTATATACTACCTGCTCTGCTGCCGCGGGCGATGGGTTAGTTGCGGGTTTATGCCAAGCATCCAAGGTTAGCAGGGTTCCACGACTTGGAACCCATTTTGTTTTCGGTTCATCGGGTTGGTTAGTTAGGACGGTTACTTCGGTCAAAAAAAATTACGGCGGTTACGAGTGGGACGGTGGAGGCGGTTTGACTGTGGGTGGATTCTACGAGGGTAGTGTGTGTGCTCTGTTCCGCTCGCAGTTTATTACTAGTATTTGTGGATCGCAGAGATGTCTGTTGGATGCTGGAACAGATTTGGTCTATTTTAGATTTTTAGTGATGAGGGGAGGACGGCGATCGTCAATCCCTCACCGTTTTTCAGGTGCGGAGAACATGATGCTACCGGTTTTTAAATGTTTCAATGTTCCTAGTGTCTTTGACTCCAGTCAGTGGCATAGTCAGTACCCACATGACAAAATTTTTAACTTTTATGAGAAGTGGAGATGACATGATGTCCAACAACAATCCGTACATGTGCATGTATCTGATCTAATATGGTGGGTTAAGTGGTCGCGAAATTACTTCATGACAGATTCCAAAGACCAACAGGAGAAAGAATAGAGCTAAATATTTAGTTGCTACTTTGTCTCTGTAAACTAATGGCACTTAGAGCTGTCCAGCTTCAGTAATCTAAGGACAACAATCTTTAAGTCGCGAGGAATTTAATTCACAGATGATTTTTCTCTAGTTTTCTTGAAAACATCATAGCTCAGGTAACATATGGACACATGGCACTCAAATTTTACGTTATACAGTAAACAATATATATAAAAAAGGTTGGGCCTTCCAATGCCAATGGCCTTGTCCTTGTTAGAGCATTTCAGGTATTGGCTAAAACTCAAAGAAAAACTGAAATGGCACCAAAATAGGATCACATGATAGAAAGAAAAAGGTAAAATTACTTTTCTTCAAATAAAGGAGCTAGCAGCGTTTACTGCATATAAGGAACTTTTCACATTTGCTTAGGAACTATCTTACAGTTACAAAAATGATAAATGAAATTTCACGTCAACGAAATGACAAAAGAAATGGAACAATTTACACAAGAATCAATGAATCACAAAAAAGATCATAAAAATCAATTGAATAAGAATCAACGAATCTCTAGATAGGGGTGGGATTTTGTGAAACATTAGAACCATAAAGCCTGGGGTTATGTGGCATGAGGATCACAAAACATGACGGTTTATGAAATTTACTCTTATAAAAATGATAAATGAAATTACATGTAGAAAAAATAACAACGAAATGGATGATTTACACAAGAATCAATCAATCACAACAAATATCATAATAATCATTTGAATCAAAGTCTTCTTCGTCAATAGCCTTTGTTGTTGACTCTCCGGCAATTCTTCCTGATCTCTCCATTCTTCCCTGTCAGAGGGCTAATGTTCCCCATCTTAATCATTGACACCACGCAGTTGCTGAAGAAATCCGTTTGGTTGCTCGCAAATCGGTGAACGATGGGGGCGGTGCTCGCCGCCGCAGCGGGGTCGGACAACATGACCTGGTCGGAGTCGAGCTGGGCGCGGCCGTGCAAGATGTTGCCATAGTACTCGTTGTCAAAAAGTTTGGGCGTGGCCAGGTCCAGGTTCTCCAGTGCGCCCTCGGGCTGTCCAGGCGTGCAGTTTTGCCTGGTGAACTGACAGTGCACTTTACCGAATGTATGTGCTCCTGAAATCGAATTTTGTGGTTGAAATCAGTGTGCAGGCCATTTTAAGAATTTTTCCTAAGTTAGTATTACTGTAAGCAAAGCAAAATTTGACGAAATCTCGTACGTTGGTAGTTGTACGTTACATTGGAGGGCAACAAGGTCAGTGTCTTCAAGGTTGACATTTCTGAATTTCTCCTGGAGCACGTTCAGGGGGTCGAAGAAGCTGGGTAGGTTGTTGGCGCTCTCGATGTTTGTCGTGGTGCCGTCACGGCGGCCGAGCCTGCGCCAAGTTCCATGATTCCGTTAGTTCAGGCTGTCTAATCAATCGTGGGATCGACCGATCAAGTGTAAAGCTTCAGGGTTCATGTGCTTACAAGTTCGACGGATATCTCGGCTGCGAGGGCGAGGATATCAGCGCAGGAGACGATTCCGGGGCAAGCATACTCCAGCGCGCTCTTGATGTCGTCGACCACGGGGAAGCCGCGCGCCGAGTTGTCGTTCGCGGGGACGTGCTTCTCGCTCTGGATCGTGGGGAGGTCGTCATCCAGCAGAAGCGAGCCATCGCAACCCTGAACAATCACACGGAAACGAACGGAAATGCAAGTCAGATTTCTGTTGATTACGCAGTGCATGCACGAACAATGTACGAGATCAGGGTCAGGGGAGAGCAGAGAAAACGGTGCTCACGTTGATGAAGCAGTCATGGAAGTGGAGACGAATGAGGCTGGCCGGGAGGCGCGGATCGGTGACCCGGGCGTTCTGGATGACGCGCCGGACAATGTCGTGGGCTCTGGGGCACGAGGCGTCGTAGAACGTGGAGCTCAGCGCCGATCCGGCAACAGGGGGACGCCCGTGGGCAGCTCCAGCCAAAGCGAGCAAACGAACCCAAGAAAAGAGGAACACGACGACGAAGCGGCCATATATGCTTGTACCTATGTGGTTCTTGAAAGGTACGTGATCTGGGGTCAATGGAACGGCGGCTTAGAAATTTTCCAGCAGTAGCAACCCGCACTGGTGCTTGGCTGTTGCAAACACAGGAGACTGCGAGTTGCAGAGCTGGATGTGAGGGGAATGGGTTTGGGTGCTGCATATTTATAGCCTGTCTCGACTGATAAGCGCCATGACTTTCTTCCAGACGGGATTAGATATCTGGATAGGGTGTGCTTTTAACACGTTCCCGCACGGCCGCACGCCGGAGCGCGTCAAAACTTGATTATGGTGATTCAATCTGCTGCCGCCCTATCACGCACGCGGTTGCTGCTACAATATTTCATTCGTATTGTCTGACGGAGCATGGCGGCCGGAGAAAAAGTGGTCGTCGTGTCTTGAGTAGTGATGATTGCGACGTTGCGTGAGCTGCGAAAGGGGAAAGTTGCCTAATACTTTGTCTTCGTCTTGTTCAAAAATATAATGAAGAAAGAAAGAAAGATAGTAGCAGATCGTGATGGGTCTACTGATATGCGAACAACCAGGAACAAGGTTGGAGTTACCCGAAAACGGCCAGTGGAGGAGCCGGTCGACTATATGGTGCCGAAGCAGCGAGCCAAAGCCCAAAGTATCTTGGATGTTGCTTTCAGCCAACACGAAAAATAAGGCGGTGCTTGTTTGTTTGTTGGGACAAGAAATGATGTTTGTCAGATGTTGGAAAATTGTGAATTATTCTAATTTTAGATTTTAGTTTGAGACATATTGCATTGGCATTCAGAAGTAACGCTAGCAGCAGTTAAATGAACACAACAAATATTACGTGAGAAAACATAGACTCATGTTGGGGTTGTCGGCACTTAAACTTTTAGAGTAAAGTGTAAACGAAGCAGACCATCGATGTAAACATCGTGACCTGTGATCAAGATCATAGAGACAAAGTATTATACGTTGTGAAAAAAAAATCTAAAGGTCTAAGTCAACTCATAATGTTTATTTTGGGTGAGCATTTTGCCACTTGCCATTAGCTTAACATCTAACTGCTAGCATATATTATTGCATTTCAAGTCATTTATGTTCAACTTTAGGACTATGAGATTATAAATATGCATGAGTTTTGGTTCAAAAAAACAAATAACATTTGATTGGAAAGCAGCACAAAAATTTTAGGAATGTGCATTAGCTGAGAGCAAATCCAAGAGATGCCAAAAAAAAATAGACCCAAAAACCTCTTTTTCGAGTCAATCTAAAAAATATATTAGGACTAATTTTCTACCCTTCTTCAACAGTTCTCATAAACTAGATTAAAAAATACTTGTAATTTGGAAGGAGAGAATTAGGGAGCCTAATTCAGCAACTTTTTTTGTTTGTAGTTACAAATGGGGAAAATTTAGAAGAAACTAAACTATGGGAGAAAGTTTTGAGGGCTTGGAGGCATGTTATTAACTAATCCACAATTATTTGATTTAGAAAGAGTTTTTGGGCAAATCTGCTCTCATGTAAATATAAAATATCCAATGAAGTGGCAAATTCTGAAAAAAATTTGACTCTCAGGAGTAGCGTAGTCAATACCCACCTGAAAATAATTTGAACTTTTCTTAGAAGTGGAGGATGGATCTAAGAAAATATGATAGTTAAGTCATTAAATAATAACTTATATTTTAAAGGCCTAATATAAGAAAAAAATATTGATTGTGCCTTTTGTTCACTTATGGCGATGAAGGCACAAGCACATTAATTAGACCATAAAGTTGCTAGTTTGTAATTTGATTGGACCGTTTTTGTTCTCCAAAATCTAGGAGCGGATCGGTCGGTAGTTTGTGCAGCTGACCCCCAATGTAGCTCACCACATCGGATTTGACGATGGATTAGCAGCGCAACACACTAGATCTGGCTGGTTGCTGATCTGCACTTCAACGAACCATACCTGCAATTCGGCTAGCTGCTGTGGGCACATACAACACGTCATCGGACGTACCATTCCGCCGCCCTTTAAATCAAGTGGAATGTGGTTCCCCCAAATCCGCTCTTATCTTCATCTTTTCCTCCATGCCCATGCAAAACCCTACATCCACAATCGTCCTCCTTGCCACCAGAATGGCGGTCTTTCCCTTCCTTGTCTCCCCCACGAGGACGCATCCATTCTATCGCCGATCGCCCCCCTAATCACACATGTAGAATGTTTTGACCTCAATACTTGAAAAAAGAATATTTAAATCATAATTAAGGAGTTAAGAGTTTAGCTCGTATAATACATGATTTCCATAATTTTTTTTTTCAAAACATCAAAGATACATTGTAGATTGATCCCATATAGCTCCCACATTTTATTAAATACCCATGCGTGTTTGTGGATATCTGCTTTTATACTTTGTTGTTTTATAAAAAAACAAAAAGTTCCAGTAGCACGCAATGCATATGGACAACATTTTTTTGGAAAAAAGATATCCATATGGCCTTATCCTTTACAACGTATTAGGTCAGGGCTAAACAAAAAAAAATTGCCCATATAGGACCGCGTGTTAAGAAAAATGTAAATATTAAAAGGAGTATGCTAATACTACAAGAAGAAGCTTTTCACATTTTCTTTCTAAGAGGGGGGGGGGGGGGTTAAAGGAAACAGCTCTACAATTACAATAACAAAATGACAAATAAAAATCAAATCCTTTAATTTACACCAACATGATAATTGGTAAAAATAAGAACCAATGAATCATAACGAAGATCATAATCAATTAATCAAAGTCTTCATCAATAGCCTTTGCTGGGATGGCTATAATTCGAGATGGTTTCTTCGACATGGTGGCCAATATTTGGCAGCAAGATCATGGGGGTAACACTGCTATAGAAAAATGGCAAAATAAAATCAAAGCTCCACGCCAATACTTACGTGGTTGGCAAAAAATACTGCTGGGTCTCTTAAGAAAGAGAAAAAACAATTGATCTTGATAATTGATGAGCTAGATAAAAAGGCAGAGAATCATTCTTTAATGCCAAATGAAATAACTCTCAAGCATTACCTAAATGATAGACTTTCTCATATGCTATGTGAGAAAGAAATAAAGTGGTACCAAAGGGCAAAGGTGAGAAATCTCCTAGAAGGAGATAACAATACTCAATACTTTTATCTACTCCTCAATGATAGGCATAGGAAAACTAGAATCTATCAACTAGAAACTGGTAATGAAACCATAGTAGACGATGTTAACCTAAAGCGGCATATCACAAGATATTACAAAGATTTGTTCAAAAAACTAGAAAGTAATACTATTACTCTAGACAAGAACATGACCATAAATATACCGTAGGTTCAAGCAGAAGAAAACCAAATCCTAACCGTTCCTTTTGATGTTGAGGAGGTAAAGAGGGCCATCCTCCAAATGGAGCATAATAAAGCTCCAGGTCCGGATAGCTTCCCAGCTAAATTCTATTAGGTATTCTGGGAGGTCATCAAATATGATCTTATGCCTGAATTGTCAGTATATAGTCTGAATTTCGGGATTATTACTCTACTCCCGAAGAAGGGTGATGTGTCAAAAATACAAGAATACCGTCCCATATGCCTGTTAAATATCAGCTTTAAACTTCTAACTAAAGTTGCCACTAATAGAATTGGGATGGTAACAGACAAAATAATACGACAGTCTCAGACTGCATTTATGACGAATCGACATATTATGGAAGAGGTAATTGTCCTTCATGAGACCATTCATGAATTACATCGTAAAAACAAAAATAGAGTAATTCTAAAGCTCGATTTTGAGAAGGCTTATGACAAGGTTAAATGGCCATTTCTTTAACAAACTTTGAGAATGAAAGGCTTTTCCAATACTTGGTGTGACTGGATTCATAGTTTTGTATCCGGTGGCCACGTAGGAATAAAAGTTAATAATAAAATTGGACCATACTTTCAGACACAAAAAGGACTCAGACAAGGTGATCCTCTTTCATCTATGCTATTCAATTTGGTCGCATACATAATCACAATACTAATTGCGAGGTCTAAAGCATACAGTTAGATAAATGGGGTTCTTCCAGATTTGGTAGACGATGGTCTATCTATTCTCCAATATGCTGATGACACTATCATTTTCATGGATCATGATATATATAAAGCTAATAATATAAAGCTTTTGTTATGTGTTTTTGAACAATTATCAGGACTCAAGATTAACTTCAAAAAAATGAACTCTTTTACTTTGGTGAATTTTGTTTTGAGGAGCATTACACGACCCTCTTCGGTAGTAAAATGGGCAAACTACCATTCAAGTACCTGGGTATTCCTATGATCCATAGGAGACTCAGAAACAACAAACGGAATAATGTGATTGAGAGATTTTAGAAGAAACTTAATAAGTGGAAAGGTACTAATGTCTGTTGGTGGATGGCTAATTCTTGTAAATGTTGTTCTCAGTAACCTTCTAATATTTATGATGTCCTTCTTTAAGATTCCAGAAGGTAAACTGAAGAAATTAGACACTATCCACTCCAAATTCTTCTAGGAGGGGGAAGGACCTAAAAAAGAGTATCACATTGTAAAATGGGAAATACTCAACCAACTCAAAAATCAAGGGGGGCTTGGGATCATCAATCTTCACACAAAAAACATATGCCTCCTAAGTAAGTGGCTTTTTTGGTTGCTCAATGAGGATGGTATATGGTAAAGATTGCTCAAGAATAAATATTCCCTAATAAGCCTCTCACCCAAATACAAAGAAAACCAAGTAATTCTCACTTTTGAGCCGAGTTACTAAAGGTTAGGGATGAGTTCCTTAAATGGGGCTTGTTTCAAGTTAAGGATGGAAGACAAATAAGATTATGGAAAGGCACTTGGATGGATAATACACCTCTAAGTGAACAATTTCTGAATCTCTATAATGTGGCTAGTGGAAGAATGTTACTGTCCAATAGATCTTTCTTTCCATTCCTCTTGACCTCACTTTTAGGAGATCCTTAACTGGTAACAAGTTAGTTGAATGTAACAACATGACCTCCAAGCTAAGTACCGTGTTTCTTAGTGAGGGGTCTGATACTTTTAAGTGGAATCTACATGAAAATGGCATCTTCTTGGTCCATTCCATGTATAGTGTCATGTTGCTCCAAAATAAGTCCAGACTAAGACACCTGTGAAAAGTCAAGCTCCCCTTAAATATTAAAATATTTTTGTAGAGCCTTTCAAGAGGAGTGACACTAACCAAAGATAATTTGGCTAAAAAAAGTGAAAAGTTGTACAAAAGTATTATTTTTGTAATACTAATGAATCAATACAACATCTTTTTTTTTAGTGTCATGCGGCCCAAAATGTGTGGTGGATTGTTACCATTTCTACTGGTTTACCGAAACCGCTAAATACTAATTATATTGTTAGGAATTGGCTAAGCTTAAAGGGAGCAAAAGAGAAAAGATTCATCAGTGTTGGTGTTGTTGCCATCTTCTGGTCGATATGGCCATGTAGAAATTATATTGTTTTTAACAAGAAACCAATGATCTCTTTGATGCAGGTGATTTTCAGAGTAACTTACCGGTTTCGCTTCTGGAGAGTATATTGCAGAAGGATATCCACAAGAAAGTCATTGTACAAGCATGTCATGTCTTGGAGGTGGACGCCATAAGCATCTTCTCAAAGAATGGTTGGTCATTACGGTATAGACTTTGCTTTTAGTCTTGTTTTTATTCTGTCTTTCTTGTTCTAGATATGAGCACTCAATGCTGTAATAAGGATTGTTGGCCGTATACAAAGTTACAAAAGGCCGGACTTTTTTTCTATTATCTAAAAAAAATCAATAGCCTTTGCTATTGACTCTCCGGCAATTCTTCCTGATCTCTCCATCCTTCCCTGTCAGAGAACTAATGTTCCCCATCCTAATCATGGATGCCGCGAAGTTCCTGAAGAAATCCTATTGGTTACCCGCGAACCGGTGTGCACGATGGGACCGGTGATCGCCACCACATTGGGGTCGGACAACATGACCTGGCCGGAACCGAGCTGGGCACGGCCTTGCAAGATGTTGTCATAGTACTTGTTGTCGAAAGCTTTGGCCGTGACCTGATCCAGGTGCTGTTCTGCCAGGTGAACTGGCACTGCACTTTACCGAATGTGTGTGCTAAAACACTGCCGCGCCGTCACGCACGCGGTTACTGCTAAAACACTGACGGGGCATGGCGCGCGGCAGGAGATGTAGCCTACCTTAACTGATGAACTGACGGGGCATGGCGCGCGGCAGGAGATGTAGCCTACCTTAACTGATGATTGCTACGTTGCGTGAGTTGCGAAAATGTAACGGAGAGAAAGGGAGACTGTGGTTGCTCGTGATGGCCTACCAATCGCGGACCAATCAGAAAGGTTGCAGTTGCCTGGAAACGGCCAATCAAGGAGCCGGGTCAGTGCTTCTGAAATGCGTATGCATGGCGCGGAAGCGGCGAGCCAAAGCCAAAAGTACGTACCTTGGATGTTTCCATCAACCAACCCAAAAGTAAGCTGGTGTTTATTTGTTCCGACAACAAATGATACTTCTGGGATGTTGCCGCAGATTACAAGTGGCTCTACTTAGTATGTGACTTGTCCAGCAGATAGTGCATAATTTTAAATGGTCAGTTGTTTAGAAAAAGACGTAGAAACTAAAATATATGCCAGATAAGTATTATTTTGTCCTAAGGTGTAAACTACGTCATAGTTCAAACTACTTTCAAATCTGACAGCTAGCCCGATCTTGCACTACCAAGTCAATAATGTATTCACGCATTGGATAAAGATTAATGCAAATTATTTTATCTGGTGCCGGTAGTGTTAGGGCTTTTTCCGCTTCGGCTTCACCTTATCCCAATATAAACAGCATATGTGAGAAGATGAAGCCATTGTTTCTAGCTTATTTCCTTCTAGTTCATTTCATGAATCGGTTTTGCTACAGTGATACACGGCTAAAAGTTAGAGGACATTTACGGTCCAAAATATATAATAGTCAGTAGTGTTATCTCCAAACTAATTTCCAGCATCTCAAGGATAGTTTTAGAAATGAAGTATCAATTTAGTAACTTCCATTTTATTCCATGAAAAAGTTTTGTATTGTGAAGCCTAACAAGCAAAACAATAATGCAAATTTAGTCCATAGTTGTAATTTAGTTGGTTAATCCCATTACTAATATGAATTAATAAAACAGTACTTACTAGTTTACCATTCTTTTTTGTTATGTTACCCTTTGACTTAACGAAGTACTAGCGAGTGTAGGTGGGTAAAGGATAACAGATTTACACCATCGAATCAAAATACTAGCAGTGGTTTTAAGAGAATATTGATCATTATTGTCGATCATAATGTTATTAAAAAAGGCTGGGTTGCAGGATCCTGAAATCTTATATATACTAATTGGAGGCTCCTTTTGAGATCTCTATATTAATCGGAAAAAAATACTAGAAATTCTCACAAAAAAGCAAAACATCCAGCTGTTAATAGGATTGCATGAAGAATTATGACCAATGGATCTGCCTAGACGTCCTAACATGCTAACGTACATGGCTTGGAGACTAGCTAGCGTGTGATTAGAACATGTAGATTCCTTACTATACGTAAGGACTCTGTTGAGTAACTTGAGTCACATCTTTATCTCATGTCGTCGAAGAAAATTCCTCAAGCCACCTACGTCACTCAGCATCATGAACTGATTCATGGCAAACTAACACATCCATCCCCTGCCAGATCATTGGATCGATGGGGATCTGTGCTAGCATGTCAGTTTGTTGTTCGGACGCAGGCCTCTATGAGATAGATGGGGATAGCCAGAAGGGAAGAAAGATGTCAAGCGATATGTATGTATTCTCATACCTAGCATATATATTCTGATGCCGTCAGTCGATCGATTGCTTAATAATACTGCTGATCATGAACATGCAATGGAAGAGGAAGAAAAGTGAAAAGAGCTTGGAGAAGATTGTGACGGCAGCAACCACGAGCCATGCCACGTCGATTGAAGCTTGGCAGATTGCTTTTTTCCTAAGACTAATTAGGATCTCCATTGTAACAGCTGACATGTAAGTTAATATAGAAAATTAATCTAGATAATTTAGGAGTTACAAACGGGTACTATGCATACTGCATTATCACATATAGATGAAGATGATCTGATGATGTAGTTCATATTGACATTATTAAATAGAGTATATTAATTATTTGCATATTGAGATTATCTCGGCTGATGCAATCGCTTTATCCATCTTTGTGGTAACCCATGATGCATCATCCAAAGATCATTTCTATAAGTGAGTAGCCACAAGCCAGATGAAGACATTGGCGTATTACTGTGTGTAGGTAGCATAAAAGTTTTGCCCGTGCAGGTAGCATAAAAGTAATGGTGAATGATTTACGGATAGCATAGATCGCATGGAGCACCTCTATGTCATGGTTCTTCCATTGTCTGTTGTACCTTTCTAAGTCATTGCATCACAAGTCTCTTTGTTTTATGGAGTAACAATTATCATTTTCCCAGTATTTATTGATATGCCAAGCGGTTATATCTTCTATTTTAGTAGCAAGTCATTACAATTATTGGTGGTGCACAACTTTGTCATTTTGGACCTATAAGTTTTTTTTCTAAGGTCAATTTCACTTAGTCTCTCCAGACTATTTAATTATGAGCAATAACACTAGGACAGATAGAAAAACACTTCAAGCAATCTAGAGACCCGATAAGCCAAGGGATAAAAGGAATATGAACACTTGTTTAGGTTTCCACAAGAAAAAATCTATGATTAATATCATAAAGATTATATGAACCATATGTGAATATATAAATAGAAAAAGAACCTATAAAGTTATACTAGAGCAATAACATGGAGCTTTTGCTACCTATATACTGTTATATAGCTGGCATAACGACTATCAAATTAGGCCAGCTTCCTATCGGTATTACCTCTTTGTGTCCTATATAATCAAATTTAATAGGTAACCAAGCACACATACCAATTATGTATTAAAGTGTGATCTGTTGAGTGATTACGTAGAAGGTGCTAAATATGCAACAACCATCGTTTAGTCCCTATGAAGTTGGAATAAGCTAGAGATGGAACGACAACAGCTTATAGAGAGAATATATAAAGACATATAGATGGAGGGTAGTGATAAATTTTGAGTTACATCTTCAAATGTGGCCCAGGAATCAATGAGTTCCCAGCATACAAATTAAACTACCTAAAAAGAAAAGTGGAAGGTAGTTTCATTTGGGAACTCAGCTTATAGATAGAATATATAAAGAAAAATAGGGGGCCAGTTCAACTAATTATGCAATTGTATTCAATATTGAATAAAATGGGGGATAATGGTAAATTTTGAGTGACATCTTCAAATGCAATTACTGATAAACATAAGATAGTGGAAAATAAAAAGAAAGAAATTTGTAATTAGTTGACAGATGCATAGACCAAATGAAAAAATTGTGAAGCTTTGTACTACAATTTTGTATCTTTATGACATAAAAACAGACAATTGAATAGTTTTTTCATTGAACACCATTTCTAAAGTATCAGTAATCAATTATCTATTTACATGTTTTTATTCAATAATTACTAGCCCGTGCGTGGGGTTGATGGACTAGTATTTATAAATTACTAATAATTATCATTGAAAAAATGGTGAGATAGAAAAAAAAATATGGGTAGTCTAAGACTCAAGAGGCTGTGAAGATTAAGCATCTCTTGATACATTGCCTTCGGGAAGTGTATTGTGGCATTTTTTTTTTGTTTCATGTAGATGCATAGGCACTTTGTTCCTCTTAGCAGAGTTGGAGATAAATCTTTGATGCTTGGACAAGACATGGGATAGGCCTCACAATTTACTATGCAGGCGCTCGGCATTTTTGGCTTTTTCCCGTAGTGAACATGGTATTTGTAATAGAGCCGCATCAGTGCAACAGATCGATTGCCTAACGAATCAAGGAAGTGGTAAGTCTCTTTATGGCTGCAGGCTCCAAGTAAATGGGGTGTGGGAGAGTAGTCTTTCTTGAGTGCAATGCATTCACATAATATGTAAGGCTACCTAGTGATCGTCGAACGTGGAACCACATAAGGTCATCGATCTTTTCAATTTTTGTTTATTACAAACATTTGCAGTTCTCCTTTATATTCTAGAAAAAAGTTATTCAAAAAAGTATAGACAATTTGTAGATGGTGTAATAACTTCTTCACATTTGCTTGAGAAACAAGGAAAATGAACACTTTACAGTTACAAGTACAGAGCAATGGAACTGAAAGAATGGTTTATAAAGGTATCACAATTGGTTAAAACAAATATAAATAAACCGATCAAACTGAACTGCAGCCTCTCAATATCCTTCGTTGTTAACCCTCCGGCAGTTCTTCCTAATCTCACCATCCTTGCCTGTCAGAGGGCTAATGTTACCCATCTTAATCATGGACACCGCAAAGTTCCTGAAGAAATCCTTTTGGTTGGCCGCAAACCGGTGAACGATGGGGGCGGTGGTCATTGCCGCGGCAGGGTCGGACAGCATGACCTGGTCGGAGTCGAGCTGGGCGCGGCCTTTCAAGATGTTGTCATAGTACTTGTTGTCGAAAGTTTTGGGCGTGATCTGGTCCAGGTTCTCCAGTGTTCCCTCGGCCTGCCCGCGCGTGCAGTTCTGCCGGGTGAACTCGCAATGCACTTTACCGAATGTATGTGCTCCTGAAGTGAAAATACGTGTTCAGATCAATCGTCGTACGTGCAAATTAAAATATTTCTTGCATTGGCTATAGTTATAAGCAAGAGAAATGCTCCTGTACGTTACCTTGGAGGGCGACGAGGTCAGTGTCGTCAAGGTTGACATCTCTAAACTTCTTCTGGAGTACGTCCAGGGGGTCAAAGAAGTTGGGGAGGTTGTTGGCGCTCTCGATGTTGGTGGTGGTGCCGTCTCGCCGGCCTAGTAGCACTCGCCAGCGTGGACCTCCAGCCTGCGCCAAGTTACACAATTCCGGTCAGTTTAGGAAGACTAATTTCGAATGCTGTGGAGGAGCTAGGTTCATTATTAGTGCAAGCTTTGGGTGCTTACAAGTTCGACAGAGATCTCGGCTGCGAGTGCGAGGATGTCAGCGCAGGAGACGATGCCAGGGCATGCCTTCTCCAGCGCGCTCTTGATGTCGTCGACAACGGGAAATCCACGCGCCGAGTTTTCGTTAGCGGGGACGTTCTTCTCGCTTTGGATTGCCGGGAGGTCGTCGTCCAGCAGAACGGAGCCGTCGCAACCCTGAACAATCACACGGAAACAAGTCGGCGTTCATGTCAGACGATTCTGATGATTATACAGTTCACGTAGCACCCTATGCACTCACAAAGTTAGAAATGAAAATGGTGCTCACGTTGACGAAACAGTCGTGGAAGTGGAGGCGGATGAGACTGGCCGGGATGCGCGTGTCGGTAACCCGGGCGTTCTGGATGACGCTCTGGACGATGTCGTAGGCTGTTGGGCACGACGCGTCGTAGAACCTGGAGCTGAGCGCCGAGCCGGCGACAGGGGGATGCCCATGGGCAGCTCCCGCCAAAGCCAGCAAGACTAGCACGAACCCAAGAGAAGCGGCCATATACACTTGTTCGCGTATGCGATTCTTGAATGCTACGTGATCTAGGGTCACTGGAACGGCTGCTCAGCTGTGTAGAAGCTTCTAGCTATAGCAACCGGCCAGCAGCGATGGGGTGTTTCTGCTTTGCTTTGCTTCGTCGCAGACGGAGATTGTGAGCTGCAGAGCTGGGTGAGGGTTATGCAGGGTGGGTGCTGCGTATTTATAGCCAGTCTCTCTCGACTCATAAGCCAGCGCCGTGACTTTTCTCCGGAGATGGGATTAGGATATATCGGGATTTGGTGCGCGTTTGACACGTTCCTGCATGCCGGAGCTCGTTGTGATTTGTCAACTTGATTATGGCTGCGTGTGCGCCACCACGGACGCGGTTGCTGCTAAAATATTGCATTGTTTCACTCGGAACATGGCGGCGGGAGAAGAAGAGGTCGTGCCTTGCGTGATGATGATTGTTGATGGCTATGTTGCGTGCGTGCGAAAAAGGAAAGGGTGCTCAATACTCGTCTCGTCCGAAAATGTAACACGGAGACAACGAGAGATTGTAGCTGCTTGCGATGGCCTACCGACGGCGACCAGCGACCAGCAAGGGATGCAGCTGCCCGGAAACGGCTGATCGAACAGCCGGTTCAGTGCTTCTAAGATGGCGCCAAAAGCAAAAGTATCTTGGATGTTGTCATCATGAGCAACCCAAAAGCAAGGTGCGGTGCTTACATGTGACTAGTTCAGATATATATAGTACGTAATTTGAAGTTGAAATATTGTTCGGTTGTTTCGGAAAAGACATACAAGCTAGAGCATATGCAACAATAAAAGTATTATTTTATCCAGAGGTAAACTACGTCATGGTTCAAACCACTTTCAATAAAATCTGATATATAGCCTGATCTTGCACTGCCAAGTCAATGGATTCTCCAAGACATCTGTGGTGTTAATAAGGCGTTGGATAAAGATTAATGCAAAATAATTTGTCTAGTTGTGTTAACGCCATCTCTTCTTTGAATGATCATGACACAAAATTGACAAATGTATGCCGTTAGAATATTAATTCAGCATATCCAAAGGTCTAGCTAACATAAAAAATTTCTCTGAGGATATATCTACTTTGCATCGTATATTCAATTAACACATTTATTTAAGAACATAATCGTGAGTATCTAACTTTCAATGAATGAAATTTCAGAAAATATTCCAAGCAAACCACCATTTCATTGGAATCATAAAATTCCTCTCAAAACACAGACACGCAAATTTTGAAAATTCAGAAATTTGCATATGCGTAAATGACATGATGTGAACAAGCTCTTAGCGTAGTTGCTTAGGCACTTTAGGCCCTATTTTAAGAATCTAGATTTTAGCATATTTGGATCCACTAAGATTTTAGCGAATTTGGATCCACTAAGGTTTTAGCGTATTTGGATCCACTAAGATTTTAAGAATCTAGATTCTAGAATCCATGAGGCCTCCAAATAGAATATATTTTTTTTAGATTCTAAATTTTAGATCTCAGATTTCAAGAATCTCATAATCTGGTTATTACCAGCTAAAACTATATTTAGATGCCAAAAGACCCGCTGCCCTTTGGATATTAAGAATCTGATCTGGTATCCAAACACCACCACCCAGATTTTGTTTAGAATTCGAATTCTAAAATTTCAAGATAAAAAATCAGATTTTAGGAATCTCAACTAGATCCAAACAGGGACTTAGTAATACAAGTTCTGCAAAGTCATTAAGTCCATGCACTTGCAATCATTAAAGCCACATCCTTAAACGTACTAATCCTTTTGCCTAAGTCCAATTTTCTTTGTGGTAGCAATTTCTTTTGGAGATATGTTGGCAGAAATTGCCATTTGATGATAGTTTTGGACTCAGGTGATATGATTTGTAAGTTTAAGTATATGTCATGAAAGATTGCAAGTTTAAGTATATGCCATGAAAGTTTGCAAGTTCATTGGATGTTACTCTAAACTAAATATGTCGAGACTTATTTTCGACAATAAACATAGGATAATTCACCTATGAGAATTTATATGTAGGATAGCGGTATACGCGAGATCGACAGAAGATGATAACACAAGACGCAGATGTATATAGGTTTGGACCTATCAAAGATAATAACTATATGTCATATGTTCTTTGGTATTATATTGATATGTCTAGATCATAGATCTAGATGTTGAGGGATTGTCTCCTAGTTGATCTCTCATTATGGGATCTTTTGTCTAATTGTCTACGAGGGACGGTCATGCTTGCCTTATATATCCGGAGGACAGAATTATATGACGAAGTCCTAAATGGTCTACTATACATATCCAAGCAGGACTCTATCTCTACTTTTCTTGTATGTGAGGTATTCTGGGTACGTATCATTGACAAAATGACTACTTCCGCTTAGGCCCTATTTGGATCCAGTTCAGATTCTTAAAATCTAATTTTTTTAAGATTTTAGAATTTGAATTCTAAATAAAATCTTGGTGATGGTGTTTGGATACTAATTAGATCCTTAAAATTTGAAGGACAATGAGCCTTTGGTATATAAAATCTGGCTCTAGCTGGACATAACTATATTATGAGATTCTTAAAATATGAGGTTCTATATTTTAGAGAATCCGGGAAAAAAATTATTTGTCCCGTTTGAAGGCCTCACGGATTCTAAAATCTGAATTTCTAAAATTTCAGTGGATCCAAACAGGGGCTTAATGTAGTAAACACTGATTCTACTTTACCATGATTCTACAGAATGTTCTGGTTGAGCAAATTGTAGAACCAGGAAAAAGAGTAATTATAGCAATGGGAACCAACCATGATCTGACAGCAGGTAAAACGTTATTTAATGTCTACATAATTTAAAATCTCATGTTAGTTATATAATTATAAGTAGCAATTGATTCATTACACTCCATAGGTTAATATTTCTAGTATCAGAAAAGATGTCAGCTCCATAATTCTATTATCAGAAAAATTGTTTCATGTGAGATGTATCTTATCACTTAACAAGTGTACTTGTTCCTTTCATTTCCAATGTTTTTGTTTGTCTCATGTAAGTTATTCAGCTTGGTTATTGTTATGTATCTGGTGTTTTTCTCTGTGTTATGTACCAAAGCTGCATTTTAATTACTTCCAGCTTGCGCAAGAAAAGGTGTTCCCTCCTCCACTCTCAGTGAGACGGAATCTTATTGGGGCTATAAAAATCGATATGCTTCAAATTTAAGTGGTGTGTTCAGGAATTCACCATACAAGGTATTGTTTTAACAATCTTAATATGTCGAGCAGAAAGGTTGAGTTATTGTTATTCAATATTTTCACCATTTCTTGGGTTATTATCATTACTTACTATTTTCATTACTTCTAGAAAGTATATGATCATATTATTGGAACTTCAGAGCATGGTGAAACAATTGGTTCATCTAAACTTACCTTACCTTCTTTTAGGTATGTCATCCACGATCCTCTTGGGCCACCTTGAGTGAACAAATTAGATTTGTTATTTCTTAAATGAGTTGAATATGTAAATTTCTTTTGTTTTTACGCTATGGCTTTGTGATTTCTGAAGCTTTATTTCTTTTTGCCAATTTGTTTATGGTGTTAAGCTGTGTATAAATACAATTAAATTGTACACTTGAACAAGTCAACTAGTTGTGGGACGTGTTATGTGTCCTACTTCTACGGAGTATCTTTTGTTAGGGTAGTCTATATTTGCTAACTTATAGGTTATAGAATGACTTTCCCAAGTCCAACCTCCATTTTGCCAACACAGTCAAAATTCATGGTAAGCACAATAGTTGTTTCTTTCTCTGTGGTTTTAAATAAGGTCTTGTTTGGATCCCTTCAATTTTTAACAAACATTCCTAGAAACTAGAGTGCCTCTAAACAAGTTAGTTTTTATATCAGTTTTTATAAAGTACATTATGAGTTTTAAGAAACTCATAATTTGGCTTAATCTAGTCAATGTTAGTTTTTGCCTCATTCCAATGCATTAGTTATTCAAAAGCTAGTTTATAGATTATAAAAATCAGGATCCAAACATCTCCACTCAATTTTTATTTAGAAACTAGCTTTTAGAAACTAAAAATAAAAACTAGTTTTTAAAAAACTATTATGGATCCAAATAGGACCTAAATATAAAAGAGGGCACGATGCACCTTCAGTTGGACTGGATTAATGATATCTAGTAAAATTATTTATAATAACTATTGGTCAGTATTCCTATAATTTCCACATTCCAAAGGCCTAAGTTATGTTGTAACCATGCATCTTATACTTTATAAAATATATATGTTGTTCTGTCACTTTTGTTGGATCCCATATTGTTATATATGAGTACTTGTAAGTTCTATGAAAGTTCATTTCACCATGAAATTTGATCTGATGCTAAATGATTAGGAAATATTTTCAAGAGGCACTTCTCATATATCCCTTCAATGCTTCCAAGAGGTCATTAGGCGAGCAGAATGCAGAACAAGTGGAGTGGTGACATTGATGATTACAGAGGTACTGAAATCTCAAATTCAAATATGTAAGCCAAAGAGCTCCAATGGTGATGACAGTGGAGTTTGCTCACTGAATTCTGGGACCTTTTGCTTGTGGACTGTCAAGTCAACTGTAGTGGTGGTGGTGAAGCAATAAAGATGATGTGGCGAGCTGTTCAATGATGCAAAATTTAAAAAGGAACTATTTGTTTAATTTCGCTGAAAGGCCAGTGAGATTAGCTATTTAAACGCCAATGATTGACCGCATGAATATTTAGAATCGTTGGCATCTCACTTAATCTGTTCTAGAAAAACATATGTTATGCCAATAATTCTATGTTTTTCCATGTTAGGCGTTAGGTAACGAATGAAGAGAAGTTCTTACTATTTATCTGGTGCCATGATGCTTATTTATACATTGAGATCTCACATCTCAGATAACGTTGACTACCTTTCCTTATTAATAATCTGTACAAGTGAAGTAAATTCTTTTGAAGTGGGCTAGGTTTTGAAATTATGATACTCCCTCCATTCCAAAATTGTTGTCGTCATTGACTTTTTTGCTATATTTGACTATTCGTCTTATTCAAAATATTTGTTCGAATATGAAAAGTTATAATTTATATTTAAATTTTATCTAGTGATAAAATAAATCATTAAAAATATATGATATTTTTTAAATCTTTTTAATAAGACGAATGATCAAAGTTGATAAAAAAAGTCAATGACAACAATAATTTTGGAACGGAGGGAGTATTAGTCTGTTCATACTTGCTTTCCATACTTTTTATTTAGATCGAGTAAGTATTGGACCCACCTAGTAGGATCTATAATTTTGACCGTCCATTTTTCTGATCTAACAGTCTACATCTTCTTCACTCAGTATAAAACCTAAAGCCTTACTCTTGAGTAATCCCCTAACTCCTCTTGCCGCCGCTGCCGCCACCACTGCACACTTCTTCTCCACCTAGGTTGAGCCCAATCCCTCAACCTCTTCTCCTCATCTCTTTTTGCCATCGCCGTCACCACACATCTCTTCTCCGGAGCGATCCCAATCTCTTACCTTCTTATTCTTGCCTCCTCTTGCCACCACCGCCCCGCCACCGCACACCTCTTCTCCCGCTCAGCGAGCCCAATCCCTCACTCTCTTCTTCTTGCCTCTTCTTGTGAACGTTTCCATTGCGTTCCAACCCTCGCTCACTTCTTTTGTATCTAAGGTGTTTTCTATTGTTAGATCTACCATATCAACCACTTTTTTTCTAGGTTATACCCAAAAATCGATGATTTATCAGGTATCATCTCAATCTACTATATCATGCCTTCCCATCTATATGATCGGAGATGTCTATTGGCTTCTCGTCTCATAAGGGTTACTAGCCTCCTTATCTTTATTTTTTTATTTAGGAAACAATGAATTGTTGGGCTTAATTGGAAATATCTCAACATTGCAAAATAATTTCATCGGTGCCAGAAATGAAGAGCTTGAATAAAGGATGAAACATCAAGTCCTCCAATGATAGGTATGGTGTTCTCATCCAGGTTAGATTAAAAAAACTCGTACTTTTTTCTTATATTTCATCTCTCTCAATCAGCCCGCTACCAAATTAGGAGAGCAGGTTTTTAGCTACACAGTGTCTTGACTCGTGTTACAGGATCATAGAGGTTGAGCTGGGCTTGCCCTGTATTGACATTTTTGTTGTTGTTATTGTTGTAGGACACAGTAGAAAGTTGTTCTTTGCCAGCGGACACCGCCCAAGCCAAAATTGTAGTGTCACTGACCTGCGGGCCAGCATTCACAGATTCCTGTCCCGACTCCCATCCTCTACTTGATTCCCCCATGCCTCATCCCTCCCCATTTCCCGTTTCCCGCCGCCGAATGTCGTCGCCGCCACCGCCGCTGCTGCCGTCAGAGGCGCCGCTTCCGCTGTCGCCCCTCCCAGCGGACATCCAGATGGATATCCTGTCCCGCGTCGGCGACGCCGTCTCCATCGTCCGCTGCGCCGCCACATGCAAAGCCTGGCGCCGCCTCATCAAGGAGCCGGGATTCCTTTCCCACCTCCACCGTCGCCGCCGCGCCGAGGGCTTCGACCCCTCCACCCTCCTTGGGTTCTTCTTCCGCGACACATCCAAGAGCCTCCCCCGCCGCCGCCTCTACCGCCGCCGTCCGACGCGCTTCCTCCTCCTCGGCGACTCGTCGCGGCCGCAGCCCTCCGCGCCTATGGTTCTTCCCCTCTCCCGGTTCCTAACCACCGTGGACGACCTTGACGGCTTCGCTCCGGTGGCTTCCGGCGACGGCGGACTTGTGGCCCTCTGCCGCTTCCAGTGCGCATCGTGCCACACCGCCAGGATCTGTGTCTGCAACCCCCTGGCGGGTACCTCCACCCTGCTCCCACCCCTACCATCCTTCTTCGTCCCGGAGAAGGTCGTCTTCCTCGAGGTCGATGGCACCTCGTTTCGCCTGCTCGCCGTGATGGACGATCGGCAGGGAGCGCTCATCATGCGCGTCTTCTCCTCCAATTCCGAGGACGAGGACTGGGACACGCCGTATGCTGTGGAGCTTCCTGACAACATGGTGGTCGAAATCGCCTCCCCTGCGGTCGTCCATGGCGGGGCCGTCCACTGGTTATGCGGCACCCCTGCCTTGCCGCACGCCTTGCAGGTTGTGGCCGTGCACATCACCGAGACCGGGACATCGGTCTCCCGATTCAGCCTGCCACCGCGCCCTGGTGTGCATCGTCTTGCGACAGCTTCGAGGGCGGCGCGCTTGGTCAGTTCTGCACATGGTCCGCTCTCCTTCGTCCTTGTGGATGAACTGGTGCTTTCAATCTGGAATCTGGAAGAGAGCAGTAAACGGTGGTCGTGTTGCAAGGCGGTGTATCTGATGCCAATGCTGCCACTCACTGTACTCTCTGGAAGCAATGTGGAACTGTCCATTCAGGGGTTATGCGAGAAGAGTGGCTCCTTGTTCTTTTATGTGGTAGGTGAGGGCCTCTTTATGCTCAAGCTCGGGACAGTGAAGCTCGTGAAAGTTTGCAAAGACCATTTTACCAAGTACTTATGTCCATATGTGGCAGACTTTGCTTCTTGCATCAGAGCCATGAAAAGCTTTTGATTGTTGGATCAATACAAAGGCTCATTCAACTCAAGAAACTGGTTAGAAAGGGATGAGGTTTTTATGCCTTTATGGTTTGTACTGCAAATCTCATTAGCTTGTTAGCTGTTGTTCAGAACTCGTAAGTAGGTACTGAGAATACATGAAGTTTGTTAAATGGGTTCCTTATTGCCAGACTAAAATGGAGATCATATCATGATTGATTGGTATGTACAATCAAATTCTGCAATTGTGTTCTAATATCAGTGAGGAAACTCTCTCTCATGAAAGTGAAATTGTACTTGATATTATTGCTTTCTGTGTTCTGTTTCGATCTGAGGATATATTTTGGAGGTACTAGTATAAATAATATCTAATTAAATAAAACGCGGCATACTGGAATTGCTATTGCTTCATAGCATGGTTATATCATCGAATAAGTTGGAATTTGAATGTATTCGCTTACCCCTGCTTTGACAGTTGCATATGTCTAGGTAATTTATCCCATTATGTTCTTATGTAATTTGTCTTACCCTATGGATGTACAATCTTACATTATATATGTGATCCATTGCCTGGTTGAGATAGCCTGTGGAACTGCTATATCCAATTGTTAGTTTGAGAAGCTTGGCCATTTTACGCAACTGAACTCCTACATAGCTTGATTGTGTTTTCTAAGTCATCTGTCTCATTCTACACAGACAGAGTCAATCTTTCAGACTGTTGTTGTTAAGTCTGTGCCACACTATCACTGTATCGTTTATTGTGATCAAATGCATAACCATAGGATAAAATTTTCACTTCAATGTGGTTTTGGCCAATGTTTCTTTCTTCGTAGGTAACCCAAGGCTGTTTTCATATACTGTTGAACAGGAAGTATAGTTTCTATACAAGTGATTGTTGTTCATTTTCCATTGGGCAACTGCATATTATCTCCCGATGGATTTGAGATGCTTTTCATATGTTTTGAGGGGCATATAACCTCTGCTTGGGGGCATCGATTGATGGTTCCAACATGCTGCATATACTCTGCTACTTTGGTATCTTTTGACTTGCACCTGATACTAAATACAATAAATTAGGTTCCAACATGCTTTTTTACCCATCAGGTATTAAAGGTCTGGGGTTTTCATTATTGCTTCCAACCCCTGTCGTTGGGGTCAAACGAGGCAAATGTCTCTCAACCCCCTTTCGTTAGGGTCGAGCAAGGCAAGACGCGCTTAGGGGTCGAGCGAAGCAAGGGGAACCACTTGTAGGGGGTTGAACGAGACTTGGTCGACCCGTCCTCATTGTTAGAACCTGGGGGCTTTTTGTTTTCTAGGCTATTCCAATTATTGTCATGTGTTTTGGCTAATATTTACCCCGGCAACAGGAGTGTTTGGTTAATTTGCTCATCCTTCCTTTTTCTTACCACATAATTCTACAAGGAAGCATGTCAGATAATCATATTTGTATCTCTGGTGGTATAATGTGCCCCATCTCCAACTTCTTCTAGAAATTTTAGTGATGATTAAACAAATAAGGACCAGGAGGAGCTGTTGTTGAGATAGGTATATATAATTTTATCTGGTAATGTTAGTATAATTCCTTCTTATATTTATATCTATGATGTCTTCTATATCTAACATATGTATCAAAGGAGTATCGTTATATGTGATTGTACGTGTTTCATAGCTAGAGAAAATTTGAAACATCTTCAACGACAAGAACACCAGCTATGGACAATTTATCCTCGTGTTTTTTACTAGGAGTAAGCAAAGAACATGGCGATGGGGGAACTCCTTACTAAAGTGTCTTTGCTTAATCTTGTTCAATAATGACACTGCACTTTACAGGGGTGTAAATGCAGGAAACGTGAAAAAAAAATTACAGAGTGGTGTCAGAACATTTTCGCTTCCAGAGAGGGAAATGAACAATATACAGTTACAGGTAATGAAAAATGGTTTCATGGTTGGTTTAAAGAAAAGGAAACCAATCAATATCCTCTCCGGTTGACCCTCCGGCAGTTCTTCCTGATCTCTCCAGCGCTCCCTGTTAGCGGGCTGATGTTGCCCATCTTAACCATGGACACCGCAAAGTTGTTGAAGAAATCCCTTTGGTTGCCCGCGAAACGGTGAACGATGGGAGCGGTGGTCGCCGCCGCGGCAGGGTCGGACAGCATGACCTGGTCGGACGGGAGCTGAGCGCGGCCTTGCAAGAGGTTGGCATAGTACTCGTTGTCGAAAACTTTGGGTGTGACACGGTCTAGGTTCTCGAGTGCACCCCTGGCCTGCCCGCCGGTGCAGTTCTGCCTCGTGAACTGGCACTGCACTTTACCGAAGGTGTGCGCTCCTGAAGTGAAAATGTGTTAATTAAGATCAGTATACATGCCAGCAGTTTAAGAATTTTCTTGGTTAGAGTTGTACTAATAAGCAAAGTTAAATTTGCTGAAATATCTTGTGTTGGTAGTTGTGCGTTACTAGTACCTTGGAGGGCGACAAGGTCAGTGTCGTCAAGGTTGACGTCTCTGAACTTCTGCTGGAGCACGTCCAGGGGGTCGAAGAAGTTGGGGAGGTTGTTGGCGCTCTGGATGTTGGTGGTGGTGCCGTCTCGGCGCCCGAGCAGCACTCTCCAGCGGGGACCTCCAGCCTGCGCCAAGTTCCGTAATACGTAGTTCAGTGGTTATGAGACACCTTCCTTATTAGTCGTTCATGCACGAAAGCTAGTAGGTTCCGTTGTTTGAATAATGGAGGAACAGTTCGGGCGGCGCTTACGAGTTCGACGGAGACCTCGGCTGCGAGTGCGAGGATGTCGGCGCAGGAGACGATGCCGGGGCACGCGCGCTCCAGCGCGGTCTTGATGTTGTCGACCACGGGAAAGCCGCGCGCCGAGTTCTTGTTCGCGGGGACGTGCTTCTCGCTCTGGATCACCGGGAGGTCGTCGTCCAGCAGAATCGAGCCGTCGCAGCCCTGAAATAAAGTAACGGCTTCCGCGTCTCAGATGACGCAAATACGGCACTTCGTCCCACTTAAAATGAACTGATTAACCATGCATGGGGCAGAGAGGTGTGCTCACGTTGACGAAGCAGTCGTGGAAGTGGAGGCGGTTGAGGCTGGCCGGGATGCGCGGGTCGACGACCCGGGCGTCCTGGATGACGTGCCGGACGATGTCATGGGCTCTTGGGCACGACGCGTCGTAGAACGTGGAGCTCAGCGCCGAGCCGGCGGCACCGGGACGGCCATGCGCAGCTCCCGCCGAAGCGAGGAAGACAGCACAACAGTGCGCAGCGAACAGCAGCAGCAGCCCCAGAGAAGCGAACCGGGAGGAAGCGGCCATAGTTGTTCGACGCTGACTAAAGGTGCTACGTGATGATCCGTGAAAGTTGGAAGGGATGCTCGGTTGCTTAACACTCGGGTTTCGGGTGATGGGCGCTTGTTAGGAGATGGAGACCGCAGTGTGTGCAGAATGGCGCGGGGGCGCAGCAGAATTTATATACTAGAGCCTTGAGCGATAGCCGCTCGCGCGGACCGTTTATTCGTCGCGACACGGGACAGGGTGCGCGTTTGACAGGTTCCGCGCGCCGGACCCGGACGGAGCCTGCCAATTCGATCAGTGCTGCTACCAGTACCAACTGAGAGAAACATCATCAGCTTCGGCACGCGGCTGCTTACGCTAATATAAAATTACAAATGCGTTAGCTATCGAGAGACTGGTGGCGGCGGCGCGCGGAGAGAGAGAGAGAGGAGTAGTCGCCGCCATGGAGTGTAGGATGGTCGCGTGCGCACGTTTGTTCGTTTGCGTCCGGTGGTGGGTGGGGGTTAAGGAAAGGTGCACGAAGCCTGTGTCATTCTGTTACCGAAAAGCAACAGGAGGAGAGTAGGAGGAGACTGTAGAAGACGGCTTGTAGGGACGTCACAAGGCCAGTGGTGACTGCTGTTGATCGGCGACCAACTGAGACCTTGCTGTTGGGAGACGCGAGCTTGCGACGAAACGGCCGACCCAGTGGCCGGGTCAGACGGACCAGGAGGCAGGAAGCAGTTTTTTCCCTTCTCTTTTTTTATTCCTTTTTAAGAGTATAATCTTTTGGGATGCAACGAAAAGGGTATAAACTTCGAATCCTATAGCTACTTCGACTTATACTGCAACGAAAAGGTTTTTTACAACGCACCAAGACTGTCACACGTTTTAGCAATGGGCACCAAAAAGTGGTACAAAGGAAGTTGTGGTGAGTGCGTTGCAACTTGCAAGTAAATTCTGTGGATTACAGTATTTTGCTCCTACATGGCAGATTGGCAGTGACGGACCGCAAAATTCTACGGCCCAAATAGAGGCCCCGTATTCATGGGCCAGCCGGCCTAAACTAGTGGATAGTACTCCCTTTGTTTTTTTTTAAAAAAATAGTGTCGTTTGGACAGCATCGGCTAATTGTTTTGTAATTCAAAAAAATCCGGTTGTCGGGAACGACAAGAACTAGCGAACAGAGGGAGTAACATTTTTCGGCCGATGATGAAGGTCATGAAATTCAAGCTTCAGTGAAACAAATCTAGATCCTCCATAGACCAAGACGAGCATTGCCAGTTTCAGGTCTTACATGAACAAAGAGGCAACCCAAGTGCTTGTGGATCCAGCGCAACAACATTCTCCCCCCAAATACGAATCACTTAATCCACTGCATTTTACGCTCTGTACATAATACACAACAAGGAAGAAACAGAAAAAAGAAAAGAAAAGAAAAAGGAAATAATCATGTTGGAACAAAAGAATGGCGTTGCTGATGCTCATGTGGCGGCCACCACACGCCCTCCCTGGGGCAAGGCGGGAGGGGCGCCGGCTGCGCGAGGAACGTCGGGTACCGCTGGCCCGGCATCAGCACCGGCAGGTCCGCCGCGCCCGTCACGGGCTCCTCAACCTGCAACGCAACAAACAAACGAGAGCCTTTCAGGTCAGGTCGCGCACGCATAGTGCCCTGCAGTCTGCACCCTTGCATTACAATGCACAGTTCATATAGCTGCATTTTAGCTACGTGTACTGTCGCTGCAGCCTGCCTGCAGGCAAAAAAGGTGAAGAGAGGACATGTCGTTTCTTCTGACACGAGGCACGTGAACCGAGCGCACGGGCACGACGCGACAACAGTGCCAATGCGAAAGTCTGTCAGAACTCAGAAAGAAACGTACCTTGAGCGAGTGCCGGAGCTTATCCGGCGAGACGTCGTCGTCGTCGTCGTACGGGTGCCGACGGACTGGAGGCATGCCGCGGCCGTTGCTGCCCTCGCCGCTTTCCTCCTCGTCGTCGTGGTGGGAGGAGGAGGCGAGGCCGGGCTTGATGAGGTGCTCGAAGATGGCCATGAGGAGGAACAGCGAGACGAGGACGGCTGTCGCCGCGAAGCCGAAGGAGATGGCGCTGGCGTTCGTGGCCAAAGCGTCGGCGCCGCCGCCGCCCTTCAAGGCCGCCGCGTCGGCGTCGGGCTGCGGCGGCGTGTCGGCGCCGGCCATGCCCACCCACGGCCGGGTCCTCGGCCCCGGGAACCCGCTCATGGCTTGGGGTTCTTCAGTTGGTGGTGGCTACCGGAACGTGGCGATCAGCAGAGCGCACCTGGGCGGGGAGAGGAAATGCAGGCATCAGAGACGGTTGGGTTGAGGCCGAGGCCTTATCTCCTGGCCCTGCTGCTGCTGTGCATGTGAGGCTCGTGAAGGCACATCACGTTCTACATGTGAACTTGGGACGTGGAAAAACGATTAAAAACGGAAACGAAAACTGCAGCACCGTTTGTTGCAGTCATTCATGTTGCGTTTTGCAAACAGGTGTGGACAAGTTATGATGAGCATTTTGCTGTGGAGATGTGAACCAGGACGGCAAGGACAATGGCTAATATGTCACCACACCACGCGCGCGTGGTTCCTGTGACTTGTACGGGCTCTGCCGGATCAACCGAGGCGAAGTTTCAGAAAGATGCTCCAGACGCACACTGAAATTATCTCAAGATGTTCCTTCTCTTCCCTGGCTCTAATGGAATACAAAGCTGAAAAAGCAGGTCGAAAAGAAATGCACAATAGCATATAAACAGAGAAAAAGCCATAAATCTGAACAAGCACGCATTCCTGAATTCTGGACATCTGGAGCACCTAATGAGTTTCCGGCAAAGAAACTCACCTTTTAGCACTACTACTACTTCCTTGCAGCTGCTCGGAAGCCACGACCCCAGGAAGCAGCAAATCTTCTGTTAGCTGCTGCCTCGCCCATCCACCATGTAAGACTGTGAGCTAATTGAGAGTTTATACAGCAAAGAAGAGCCACCAGGATGAGCAATAACTTGCCCCTCCCTTGTTTCCTTTTAAGGGGAGGGTCTGAGCTCACTTGGGCAATGGTGGTGATTGCAGTGGTGTTGTGGAGCGGTCAAGAGGAGAGAGAGGAGGAGCAAAAGAAAAAAAAAGTGGAAGAAGAACAAAAAGGAGCGCCGAGCGACGAACCGCCACCTTCTACAGAAAACATGAGATAGATTTCGACGGTTGACGGGAGAGGCAGGCCGCATGCCTGCAACCACGCTGCAAAACGAAACAGTAACCTTCAGGATCATGTTTGGGCACCTCAAACAAAGCGGCTCCTCACCCCATGCACGCACTGTAGCGACCCACATGATCCTATGACCATTCTAAACGGACGTAGGGAGAGGAGGAAAACAATGATTCCAAATAAAGGGCCTCCGAGCGAAAGGGCAAAGAGCCAAACAAAGGGGAAAGGGAGGAAAGCGGCGCATCAAAAGAATGGAACTCTGGCCTTGTGCAGGATCCGATCAGATCTTGAGAGTCAGTGAAAACAATAATGTGCACGCCGGGTCATTCCTACTCTACTACGGTGAATTGGCAGCGTGTCGATGATCTGATCCTCCTGCTAGAAATCATAGCCACGTCTTGTCATCTTCTCGTCTGGTATGATGCGATGTGCTAGTCGTCTACTAGTATGAAGGTGATTGTGAATTCAGGAGATAGGAGGCTGGTGAGGAATGGAAGGGAAATTGAACTCAATGTTGTCTAGTTCTGCAAAAGCAAAAGAGAAGCACCCAATTATTGCAATCCAGCGCTTGTGCATTTGGGAGGAGCTCGACAGGGAGGCATGGTGTTTTGAGGCTCCAAGGTCGCCGGGGTCCTACTGCAGTGGATGCAACCACATGGCCCTGGTATGATGCATCGCTGCCTCTGTGTCACAAATGACACTGTTAAGGAACACACAAAAAAGAAATGACTCAATTAAACGTCTACGGCGTTCGCTTAATGGCTTATCGGCTCTGAAATGATGCCTAAGTATGTGTGACAGTATGAGGCTGTCTCCGATGATCAGAAATGATACGAGCCTTACTGACACAGGAGATGGAATCATGGCGTGTCAGTTCCAACATGTCAATAACTATGTCCGAGGACTTGAAAGCATGTGTACCCCAGGTCCCCAACTCCTAACCAACATTCACCTGAAATTTTATGATATAAAACTGAGTACTAATTCACTTTCATCCTACTACAGTAGATGATTTGTTTTGGTGCGCCTGTCATGATCGTCTTCAATTCCACATCTAGGTTGAACAGAATGATTAAATTTCCCCCGCTTTCCCGGGAATGAACAGTAAGATACCCAGGCTCCATGCTGCAGAAATCTCATGCACGTGAAAATCTCAATTACGACGCCAAAAAAGCTGGACGTCAACCGTCAGTGGATCAGTTAGCACATCTTCTTTCACTGTCAGCAGTACTCTGTAACAAAGGCGCCTACCATGGTAACTATCAGTACGATGGCAAGTGCGTACAGGACCTAGTGATCTTTTAATCACTTGGTTCACGGTAACTAATAATTTTCTACTAGCGTTTACGG
The DNA here is from genome assembly GCA_032690845.1 of Eleusine coracana subsp. coracana. Taxonomy (NCBI): domain Eukaryota; kingdom Viridiplantae; phylum Streptophyta; class Magnoliopsida; order Poales; family Poaceae; genus Eleusine; species Eleusine coracana. The sequence goes on from CM064426.1 coordinate 6,921,930, forward strand.
ACTTTGCTTTGTCCTGTCTCCTCTGCCTGAACAGAAAACATCTAAGCTAGCGCTCTGTCTAGTGATAGAATAAGGTACCATACAGATACAGTTTCGTGCATCTGCATTGTGACTTGTGAAGTTGTGAGTACCAAAGAGGCAGAGTAATTGAAGGCCGGTCCTCCGTGCTTTATCACCACCCAACACAAGTAAACCCTCAGTCCTCTACGAAAAAAACATGAATATAGAAATCAGAAGATAGATACAGTAAGAAGAACAAGAATTATTTCTTGTTAATGAAACACATGCTCATGCATGTTCGCGAAAACTAAAAAGAAGAACTGGAATTCAGCTACGTACTTACCATAGTTCTGAACACATCTCAGCATGGAGAATGCATTCTATAAACCGATCGGGTTGTCTATGAACATGCAAGAAAGCTTCTAGCCCTCTACCACATAAACCAGAGAATGTTGAATTGGGATAGCCACAAGTACTAGATGAGCATAAAATTTAGGGGACAGGAGGAGTACACTAGATCGATCAATCAGGTCGCTGGGCACTGAATTGTCCGGTTTCTGAATTCTGCAAGAGAAAAGCCTTGGCACTGTCCTATCAAGATGATTAGATCTAATGGTAGTGTAGTACTACTACACCGTGCATTTAGGGACGTTGAAAAGATGAAGGGGTCCTTGTTTCGTTCGCTTTTGCTCGAAGTTGCAGCTGGAGCCGAATGCTGCACATGGATGGCGGGCCTGGCTCTGGCATGGGCGCATGGCCATGGCCCGTTCATGGCTTCCCCACCCTACCTGCCGCACAGGCGCACACCTTGGAGAAAATAGGGATGGAACAAAAGGGACACGAATGGGAGAGTGGTATTTATCTAGAGGACTTTTATTGTATAAAATATTGATTAGTAGTTTTAACAAACTAATCTGATGGTATAGATTTTATAATCTAAAATAATAACTATTGGTCAGTAGTTTCTCAATTTAAGGGTAATATTAGAAAAAATAAGAGTTATAGATTTATAGTAATTAGTTTTTATTGTTATAAATAAAGTTATATTAACAATTTGATTAATAAATAATATTTTATATTTTTAAGATAAACTAATATTTTAATGATTTTATAGACTTAATATTTTATTATGAAAATAAATATAAATTTATTAATTAATAATGCAATTATAAAATTACTCTCAAACTATTGACCGTAAAACTCCTCTTCATCTATTGGGTGCCAATTTGCATGGAACAGCTTCCCGTTGTAAGGGGACACATTGAGTTATGTGTATTCACTTTTGCAACCTCTAACTGTTTGTTAATTTTTATTCAGCAAACTAATCTTAATAAAATCTATCAATGTTCCACAATAGCGAGAACTGGGTGATAACCCAGTTGGCAAGGATGTCCTTCTGTCTGCACTCACCCATGGGGCGCTCGACACAAGTGTTGGCCCATGACTTCCATGCCATGAATTTCCTTTTTTTTTTTCCTTATTTCAAAAAGAATGTTCCACTTGTGATACCGGTGATACTAACAGTAACATCCATCCACCTTGACATTGATGATACTAGTGATATGACATTAACATATAGCATAAATTGTTTTCGATTGGAGTACAGTAGCTCAAGAACTCCAAAAAGGACATAACAAATTTAACCAACTTCTCAGTGTAAATGAGATATAAATCTTCCTTTTCTGTTTAGATTTTTTGTCCCAATTCTTCATCATTACGGTATAAAAATGTTTTGAACCACTGTCATGAGCTAGTATATTTTTTAATATTTTACAGATTACTTTGAGCCATTCTTGGAAATGAAATAGCATGCAACCTTTCTTTCTTTGTAATAATTAATAACTACCAATTGATAAATCTCGTTCTATTAACCGTGCAAATGTCTCTATATCTCCAGGAGCAAGCTGAATAACAAATTCATAATGAAATTCTTCTAGGAAAATATAGGCTCCATTTTGCGATTGAAGTGTTACGTTGTGTTGTGCTATAGAATGTAGTTAAGGAATATAGACAAATCTTAGTATAAGAAACTGAAATAGAAAATAAATAAGCATTTTTGAAAAGAACAGAGCCATAGAATGTTTTTCCAACGCGCCTAGTAAACTTTAAGTGGAGTGATGATTTCTTTGTTAGTTACAATGATACTTAAGGTCCCAGATTAGACCCATAACACAACTGTCGATATGTCCGAGTGGTTAAGGAGACAGACTCGAAATCTGTTGGGCTTTAACTGCGCAGGTTCGAATCCTGCTGTCGACGTCTTTTTTCTCGACTATGTTTTTGTTTGCCAAACTCCCAGAAATGCATGTCAGTCACCACACTCTTATCCCGTCAGCACTTACGATTACGAGTGAACCCAGTCACCCACTACACACAAACCACTAGTAACTTGATCCGTGGGCCTAAGTTGTGAAGTCCAGCAACTACATGGTATAGTCTTCACTGCTCCCCACTCAAGTCCCTCCCTGTCACTGCTGCTCACCTCGAGCTCTTTTAAGCACACATATTAGGGTCTAGCAAATTCTGAACTTTCTAATGAAGATTTTTTTTCTTTAATGTTTGAGAAAGTTTTTTTTTCAAAGGAAGATCTCGAAGTCATGATATCTAGTAAGTTTGGATTTTTTTTTGTGTGAGGAACTTGAATTGTTGTGCCGTGTCACAGTCTTGATCGTTAGTTCATCACTTTATTTTGATTTGGTGTGTTCGTTCCCTGCGCACTAATTTATAGACCTGACCATCGAATATTGTGATACTAATTAAAAGTACCAAATATAGATTAATGACTAGCAAAGTATCTGTGCGTTGCTACGGATTTTAAAAAACAAAACACTTTTTATAATTTAAATATAAATTATTTATACAATATAATTATTAGATATATACAATATTATTTGTATTTTTTATATGAAAGATTATATTTGTATTATCGATGGTGTTTCTTAGTATATCATTTTATATATCAAAAGTAGCAATTTTATTACCATTTTTTACCATATTTTAGGAGCTTTATCCGGAAGAAAAAAATAATTCACGGAATCCAGAAATAGCACTATATTACAACGTGATTTTTAAATTAAAAACTTGCTCTAGTGGAAAATATTAAAACACAAAAGTTATAGATCTCGTTGAGACCTTTTTGAAACATATATGGATCATATTATTTGGACTACGGAGCTATGAGATATGGGCCCCGCACAGAGACCTGCACAGAGAAGTCCGAAGCAGAACAAATATTTTTGCATTGTATATTTGGAAATCAAAACTATGGTATCTGGACTTTTATTGAATACCAAAATTGTAGAACTTTTCGAGGACTACGCGATATAATCCGAGTTACCTCATTTGAGCTTCGGACGTGGGAGTTATGATTTTTGAAATTTGATACATGATATAGAATGTACGAAACCGATTTAGATTCAATCTCTAACTTTATGGATACGAAGTGAATGATTGTACCTCAATTAATAGATTGTAGAGATAAAACTAAGTCCATAACCCACCCATTAAATGACGAGATGAATCTATTAAATCTAATTAGTTCATGATTAGATAATATGATGCTACAGTAAATATCTTCAAATAATGGTTTAATTAAATTTAATATATTTCTCTTATAAATTAGCATTCAATTGTGTAATTAGTTTCTTTGTTTTCCGGTTTGCTTCTTAGATGTGGTATTGTAAGTCTACGTCTTGCAGTCGATTGTCACGTTTATCCTCAAAACAATATCTGATTAGTCCAAAAAAATTGACAGAAACTGAATTATAAACTAGCTGATTGTCAAATAGACGATAATTTCCAAACAAAAAATACCAAAAACATCGTGTAACCTGCGATACATCAATCATCAAAGACCACCAAGTTGGGCCTCAAATAAACACGAAACGAACTAGGCCTGCCTCCAGTTTCAGCCCAAAACTCAATGACAGACACAAAAAAGAAATCGAAGCATGTTACATTACATGGCGCAACGCGGTGGAAGAAAAAATAGACAGACTGAGGAGTAGCATTTGCGTTTTCAAATTCATTTTTAAAAGAAGAAAAGGCCAAGACTTGTCTAACTAGCGCATCCAAGTGAATTAGCAATATCCTTTTTGGTTGCGAGTGAATTAGCAGTATCCTAATGGGTCTTCGTCGTGTGTGCTTTTATTTCCATCATGTTTGCCGGTGACCACATACTACTAGTACACTATGCAAATGATCCTACGATTGGTTAGTGAGCATCAGTTGTGCTGGTACCGTCAACCTCCAGCTTGGGTCGTTGCTTATCCTCTACTCGAGGATAGGCAGCTGCCGTGCCGCGTTGCCTCAAAGTACATCTGTACATGGCAGGCAATCTATTCGTTCAGTTCAAATCCGAGCATATTCTCGTACGGTTTCGGAAAACGGACTGATCTCGACACGTGAGCCGCAACCCTGAACACGAACGTATAAAAAAGGCGCGCGTGCGCGTGCCGTTCACTACTTCGTTTCATGCACGGTTTGAATTATATGATGGGCCTAATCACTTGTGCTACTGTAGTTGTAGTTCTACCAGTACGATACTGATATATGTACTGGCAGTACTTTGATTCCTCGTACTTTGATAGCTGCACGGCTTTCGAAGAGTTGTTGCCGTGCCATTCCGGTCGCGCTGTTGCGTAGGGCAGGTTGGCGGTCACACACTGGTACTTCACCGGCATGGCACGGCAAACTGAATTTAACTTTATAATGACAAATGATGAATTCGTCGGACAAAAGAGCTTTCGGAAACATGCCTTCACTGATTCTACCCGTCTTTCCTGTTGGCAGCCTCAGCCCCCAAATCCTGTACGTCTGCCTAGTTTGCTGATTAATATTAAATCATAAATGAATTGTTCATTATTTTTTATGAGTTGTGAGTATAATTGATCGGTGCATGTTAGTTTGTACGTCTATCCTTCTCTATCAACTTAGACTGGTGGTTACAACTGGTCGGTGCATGTTAGTTTAACATTTAACCCTAAATAATCTAACAGGGACCGTGTGTTTAAACGCCTGGAGCTTAGCATAGCAATAACAAGCACGTGGTTGTGCATGTATAAGTTCGAAGGCCGGTTAAAAGCTGATCCATGGCAGTGTAGGTCTGATGAATTCGTCTGGCGCAAGTGATTCAAGCAGTGGCCACTCCAGTGTGAGCTGCTGAAGTGCATATGAACAAATGGGCCAGCGCTGCTCGGCCGTACATGATCGCACGGCTCGCCGATCGCCGTGCCAGCGGCCACATGGTTAGCTTTGTTTGGCACGACGTGCCAGATGGGATCCGAACGGAACGATTATAATATGAGATCGCAGTCAGCTCACAGCTGATTAGCTGGGGAGATATAATATACTGTATGCTACGATCTTGACGATCTGGGCGGAGCGCTTATCATATATAAGAGCCGTGATGCGTTCAGATTCTTTTCTTGTAAGTACTGTTTCAGGTGCCATGTGCCATCTCTCTCTCTCTCTCTGGAAGTTCAAATTCAAGCTTATCATCCGGTGGCCACAACGTGCGACGAACCGCCAAGTCCAAGAGCTCTCTCTCCTTTGCCGATCGAAGCACCGCTAAGGCACCAATCTTTTTCTTTTTAGTTGCAGGGACCGGATCAGTCCTGGTCAAGGGATAGATAACGGAATGAAAAAAAAAAAAACGTACAGTTAATCTGTCCCCCCGCCAGCAAGATCAGCCTGGCGGGCCTGTGCGGCGGTCGCGATGACGAACCAATCATATCGGACAGGTGCGCGCGCGTACCCGAGAACTGCGCAATCGTTTTCCATCTGAAACATTACTGTCGAGGGGTCCACGCAGAATCAATGTGGGCGACGTCGCAACAAGTGAGAGAGAGCGGATTACAGAGAGGAGAATGAATCCCCCGTACAAGGACCCGCTGGCGATCTGATCAAATCCAAGTCGTAATTGCCAATCAGGGCATATGCACGTTAGCTGGGTTGTCGCTGTACGCACAGAGGCCACAGGGGACAGGACACAGGTGCTGTACGCTGACGGAGAGATGGTGACGACCGACAATACGGGACCTACTTACTCTCGCTTCGTGCCAGCCTGCCTGTCACTCTGCTTATCCTCTGAGAAATGAGAAAACTCGAGATTGGTACTACTAGTAGTGTACCAGATCACCGAATAGGTACAAAAAAAAAAGTCAGACGCAACGAAAAATTGCGAGCTCTGAAATGTGATAAAACAAATCACTGCAATATTCCGCCCCGATGCATTCAGGTCATGACGGTGACGGCTAGCCTTTGTCGCCCTCGTACGGGGCCATATACACGTATGTACACCCAACCCAACCAACCTGTCACGTTACTCACAACTAATCAATCCAACCGTCCGTCTAGTTAGGAGAATTCAATTGCCTACATGGTTAGCCGTTGATTCTGATGCCATGGACAGACACTAGACTCGTTTTTCTGATGAAAAAGCGGGTACCACGAGCATGCAAAAGTATTGTAGACGTATCAGCCTGATGCGTACGGAGCACCAAACGGCACCCAGCTGATCCCGCCAAAAAAAAGGTTAAATTATAGGAATCACCGACTGATCAGTAGGCGCTATAGCGATCTCATCAGTAGACTTAATTGTGGCGTTGGAGGCCTGATGCTGTTAAGAGTATGGCGGTGTCGTGCTGGTACCACACGCGGATTATAGAATTCTATGGATGCTACTGCGGTGGCACGCATGCGAACGGCACGGGTATTTTAAACGGACAGTAATGATGGAGCGAGTATGTGACTAGCTAAATAAAGCTATTCTAACGTTTTGCGGTAGGAGTACGTAGTAGCGCAACTTCTTTTTCTCGCATGTCCACTCCGTCAGCATCGGGTCGTGGACGTGGAGACAAACATGCGCACGGGAACGAATGACGAGGAACGGACGGATCGGAACCGCCGATCGAACAGGGGCAGCAGCCGTGCGTGCCTCCGCGACACGCACCTCTCTTGAACGTAACCATGCGCATCATCAATATGTCGCTTCGCGACGTCGACGGCGCCGCACCTATACACTTGCGTACACAAGGCACACACGTAAACTTTACTAGTTGCGACGATTGAAGTGATGCATGAGCGATCGAACACGACCGAACTGCCCGGTTCCTAGCACAGAGCGTAATCACGTCAGATCATTAGCACGCTCGCGTACATTCGCATTATTCCTCTGCACGAAAGACACGGCCCCGACCAAGCTTCTCGTGCGCCTACCTACCAAACGCACAATTGCACCACGCCAGCCAGCTCGGCGGAAAGGCGCCCGGCCAGCCAGCCACGCAGATGCCGTGCTATTAGCTCATTCTGCCCTCCGCACAGGTTCTACCTAGAGTCACAAGAGGAAATGCGTGAAACTCGGTGTTCGGTGTGTTGTCGTGCCAACGTAACAGACTTCTTTGTCAATTCATTCGCTTCCAATACAAATATTACTGTCGGCAGAACGTGAAATTTCCTCGTCGTCCAACCAGGGCGCCCGTCATCCTGACCACTCAGGTAGCCTTCAAATTAAATGCATGGTTTGTTGCAAACTTTCAAAATGACTACTAGTGATATTAAGAAAACCATTCCGTTGTTGTTCTCGTCCTCATCTAATGCAACACTCTAACAGCACATCGGTGATGAATTGAAAGTCGTCTTTCCGGTGCAATGCACGATATGACCACAGGCATGTCTCAAATTTATAGCTGCGCGCGCATTTTGTCCTACATAGAGTATTTTAGTATCAGTCGTCCTTAATGACGACGGCACTGTGCACCGTCGGTCGAATGGAGTAATACTAATCTACGCATCACCAAACCGTGTACCTCACACAACTCATTGTGGATCATTAACTTATGAACGACGACCCGAACGAGAGCAAAAGCCTAACCGATACGGCATGGAGCTGGACGATACACGTCTCCTTGAACACGCACTATACTGTCGGTGCGCGCGGCTAGCTAACTACTGCGAATTTGCAGCACTTCTTTCGGATTGGCCCATCGGAAAGCTGGCTGATGGTGCTGACGATGATTCCCCAATAGCTAGCCGAAGTGAGAGCCGCTCCGCTTATTTTGCAGATAAAAAAGAAAGGGTTTACCAGCCAAGAGAATCACGCGCGTCATGTTGGAAAGGAGCTGGGAAGAGTTTCCAACGAGACATCAGTAATCCGTATGGCCCCAGCATGCAGAGAGATGGCTTTTAATTCAGGTTCGGTGGCTGTTAGATTTCCGTCATGATGCGATCGTACGATACCATCGTCGTGGGAGCCAGCCAGCTCTCCACCCGCCAGCGTCTCTCCCGTCCCCCCCTCTCCCCATTTATCTATCTCTGCATTACTTCATTTGTCAAGGAAGGAATCCATGTTGCACTGTTTGTGTTAGTTGTTGATCGTTGTATGAGGAAATAATAAAGACCAGGCTTGCTTCATTGGTCCGAGTAGTTCGATAAATGCTTACTGTTTGTTCTAAATTCACCTGATAAATATAAGGTCTTTAACCACTAATAATATCAACATGATCAGCCGAGCTTTTATCCTTAGCATCGCTATGACATTTTTTGAAAAATACCGTACACAGTCTGTCTTCTTTTCTAATAAGAAAAAAGTAGTAGTCTATGACCTTTGAGAGGAATCATGCATTCCTTGGTGTTATTTATACTACTTCAACTACTGAGATCTTTTAGACACTCTGTTCCGTTGAGCATAAAATAATTTGTTGAATTATTTGTTTCTTCTATTTTCTTGATTTAGATAGTATTCCTTTTATATTGGAAATGTGGCTTTATATATCAGTAATCACGACAGCGTGCTTATGGATATGGTACCAATTACATCCAGGTCTTTATGAGTTTTTGTGAAACACACATTTTTTTGACTTGTTCTAACATTAAATTCCTTATAGCACTTAAAAAACTAAACAATACATCATTGATGGCACTGATGATGAGTTTTTCAGGCAACACCTAACGCGGGTTACCGTATTTTCCTTCAAAAAAACAATATTTTTTTTGTCGCATGAGGAACTTCCTTCTAAAGTCCGAACTATGCCTTCCATGCTATATTTTGTGGCGCTTCGTTTGAGCAAATATATGCGTGAATAAAAGTTGTACTATAAACCTTGATTAATTCTCTTTCATGAGTGGCATCCAAACTACACATGTTTTGTTAAGAAAAGCGACCAAATGAGTTTCATCAGGAAAATTAATTAGCTCAGCACGAAAATCGCTCATTGGGAGGATGATTTTTTTTTTATGAAATTAGCTCATTGGGAGGATGACCTGTGAACTTGGTGCTAATTTCGCCGACATTTTGAGTGACACTCCACTAAAATTGTGATTCCACAGAATGACTAGCGATATTGTCCATAGTTGTATCAAATCATACAAAGACAACGTCTAAACGAAAAATATCTTATTGTATTTTTTTAGATGAAAATATCTTATTGTAGTACAGAGGGCAATAAGCTAGAGATTGACAAAATGCCACCACTGCCACTTCTGTTCTTTCCAAAACAAGATCATCACAATTTCAATGTGGGCAGTGACTCATCGTGGCCCTGTTTGCCTATTTTGCACCAACCGATAGCCAGCCCTGCCGAAATGTAGCACTAATATACTGTTGCACAGCTCTCAAGTTTTGTCTCCTACTACTCCTAGGTCAGGCCACCCACATGGTTACTCCACTGTTCCCACACCCTCTCGGTGCCGTTCTTCCCTACCCATCTCTATCACCAACAAATCTTGGGCTCCTCGCATGGAATCTGTTGCTACTCTACTTGCGAGAATAACACCACTCTAGCTACTTGCTGCTACTATGTGTAGTGTAAGTGGGACGGCGTCACACAGCACCACTCCAACTGATCACACTGGAAGTGACAAGCCACTCCTTTTAACTGTTGTACACGAACGGCTCCGCTGATGTTTGGGGAACGACTGTTTCGCCAACCTGTAAATCTCCGAGGAATGAAGGAACTCCAACAAGGCCACAAGCCACATATATGTTCGGTTTAATAAGACAGGAGATTTTTTTATATGAAACTTCTGCCATCTTTACTCGCAGACCGGTTTAATGCAGGAACCCGATGAAACACACGTCATATATGTCCACATCACCAAAGAGCTACCACCGAAATCAGCATAAATGTGAGTGTACTGATGTCAACAAGAGCTCCTTGCAGCTCGGCAAGAACAATTTAGCCGATCGCACATTGCAGCAACTGCCAACTATTACAAACATCCAACAATGCAGCAATCGCACATTATCTAAAAATTACAAACATGCAAGGAAAACGTTATATGTATCTGGTTTGTGTGGGGGCAGTGAACTGCTGAATGACAATACAAACTACCAGTCAGTAGTAATCACGCTACAGTTGATGCAAACAGTTGCTGTTTGCACTGAGCGGGCAAATATATAAATCTAGAAGAAATCCATGGCCAAACAACAGGTTGTGGCTGCTAAAGACCCCGGGCCAGCCACACAAAGATATACGAGTGCGCCACGTCATGCATGTGGAGACGCCTCACCAAACTGCAGATGGACTTGGAACTAGTTTTTATATATCACATTGAGAAAAAAAATTGTATTCATGTGATAATTATGTCATCTATAACTGAAACTTTAGGGATCACTTTGGAGTTAGCAACTTGACATCTAATCTTTCTATGCTATCTTGCCTTGGATTTATATGTTTATTTATTTTTTTAAAAAACATATAAAAAGGCGTGTTGTTTCTCATAATGCATCCATGCTCCATGGTCCTTTCCATGCCCCTTTGCCTCATCCCTCCAACCTCCATCCAGATGACATATGATCTTTCTATGCTGTAGTGCAGAATAATTAGTAAAATCGATGCTGGTCTCTTTTGGCTAGTGATGGACGTACTCCTGGCCATTCAGGAAACACTACCGAGTTCTTGTGTCCTAGTCGTAGTGCGACTCTAGCTAGTAGCCATAGTACTGTTCATCAGTTGGTGCCGCAATTGCTTTTGGACAAATAGAAATTCTTTTTCTTTTATACCAAAGTCAGTAGGGAAAGCCTTAACATATTTTTCTTTTATTTTTTTTTATTTCAGACCCAGTAATTCGTTGCCATAAGAAGTTGAGCAACCTGAATCCTCCGCATGTTACGCATGCTACTTAGATGCTCTAACCACTAGGCTAGAGACACTTTCACAAATAGAAATTCAATTGTAGGGATATTAGTCACGTCGTACCAGCATACAAGTGATGGTTTGTGACTTGTGAGAAATGAATGATAGTGTAGGCGGTCGGTGTGACAATGACATGCCCACATAAGCATAATTCTCATTACGCCAACAACACATTTCCCTTTTATGATAAAATCTGGAGCATGTGACCAATACCATTTTAGAAAATTTTACTGCCGGCTAAATACCCAATGTATTTTTTCCCCATGAGGAAAAGAACAGTATTCAGATTCCATTCCTAGGTCCCTATCGGATTAATAATGTTTCTGAACAGGATACTGAATTGAGTAGTTAGCGTACATTCATGGCGTGGATGGAACAAGCCACCTTCCATTGTGATGTGCCAAATGTTGATAAAATGTATGGGAAAAGAAATATCCTGCCCTATTTGAAACGCTCCTGCAATTATAGTATAGCTGCACAGGGAAGTCGCTCCTCTGTTGCTATCATGTGCTCCCTCGTGTTGACTCGGTTTTTCTTATGCTTTGATGTCACAAAAATAATCTGAATTTTGGTGACACTAATTAAGCATTCGACATTTCGTCTGACAAAAAGAGGGATCTACAAATACAAGATATGCCGCAAACGCTGAATGGTTGTATGCAATAACTTTATATTTTGTCATGTCAGTGCACATTGCGACATTGTCCTACAAGTACGAGATACAGCTCATGGCAAGACTATATTCCACCAAGGATGGCTCACCATCCGTCACTGGTGCAAGGTACAAGCACCTTGAGAGCACTTGGGAGAACTCAGAAGAGTTCACTTCATGCCTGTGTGAGCTATCCTGCGCCACATCCTTGTACACTGGGCTCAGTGCTATTTCTTGCGCGAGAAACTCCAGTCGAGCATCATGGTACCGCCGCCCAAAGCGCGTCCTCCGTTTGATTTTGAGTTCATCTCTACCCGGACGGTCATGATTGCACTTGCACACTCACAGTGAACCAAGTGAACGATTCCATGTTTAATTTGCAAAAGTTTCCCAAGAAGAAAAATGCCTTCTGGAGTTCTGGAGTTCTGGTAATGCACTGGCTTCTAACAAAACAGAGACTATCCGAACCGGAAAGACCGAGCAGGAGGAGCGAACAAGCGGCGCGCCATTCTAAGCATGGGCTCGTGCGCACAACACAACGTGAGCGGTAATCCAATTGGCTATCCCCACGGATTTGTCCGAGTAATCTCTGAAATTGTGGAAGTATGCAATGGTTACGTGTGATGGCAACTGATGATGCTTACGCCGGCTAGTCACTCTCGGCCTCAAGACTTTGAGGATCCCGCGCTTTTATTTTTCCAGCCAAATATCACAAGTTTTGATACTTGAGGAGGGCAAGGTATGTAATGCTTGCTAACTTGCCTGCAGTAAGAAGACGCCTGCCGAAGGGTAAAGCCACAAATTCATCTCTGCATCCTATAGCAACAAACCTCTGACACCGAATGGCTCGAGAGAAGAACGCAAAACCTCCCATACCATCACGGAAGCTGTTTCAGAGCGTCAAATCTGTTTGATCTGGCTTTGGATTATATTAAAAAATTTAGGATTATCTATCAAAACATCTTATAGGGGTTATATATATTCAAATTGTTTGGCAAAACAACTTTCTGAAATGGATTATGCATGTCAAATAGGAAGGGGTGGTCGTACAAAGATATGTTTTTTTTTTACCTTTTGTTTTGCGAAGAGATATGGTTTTTTAACTTAGGGAAAATGGATTATTCTAGTACCAAAGTGGAAACAGATAATTTTTGCTTATGATCATAAGCTGCTTTGATTTTTTTTACGTGTTTGATAGAGCGTATGGCATAATCCAAAGCTAAAACTACTTAATCTGATCGTTTGGTAACTTAGGACACGTGTTGGGTTACTAATGGTTAACCGCGAGAGTTTCCATCCGTGGTAGATTTGTCAAAGAGACCCTAATAAGATGCAAGTCTTTTATACAGGAAGAGGATCAGGGGCAAATCTACTATGTATAATAGTTTGATAATCGAGTAAAGTGAAAATTCCATTGCTCGCAAAATGTGAAAAACTATAGAAAATTATTTTATTAATAGTAATGAACATAACTAGTCCTCAAACTTGTACGACGATATCATGGTCCTTGGTTAATTTACACATTATCATTGCATCATGAACCCCTTTGTTAGGGAGCTCCTACCCAGAGTTCAATTCCTAGGTGTTATAATTTATAAAAAATAAAATAATTCACCCGTTGTGTTCCATTTAATCGGTGGAAATTGACCTATGGTGGATGAGTTCTCATATATGAGGTGGACTCAATGCATAGGTTAAGGCCTGAATCATAGGAGACGGCTCTTTAAAAAAAAACCAAAATTCGTAGATTTTCTTGACCAGAGAAGGCCGATCTTCTCTATCAAAAAAAGTCGTGGGGTGGTCTTACCCCCAGTGGTCAAGTTTTTTTTTTAATTTGCACATTCATATTCTTAAACTTGCTAAGTGCTTTATTCACGATCCAGATCCCTTTCATCAACATCAAGTTTTTAGGTGGTGTATCCATGAAAGTCATAATCCAAATTCACCAATTCATCAATTTGTATTCATACTTGGCACATCAAATAAAAAGTAAAAAAGAAACATAATCTTATGTCTCCTAAATAAGTTCAGATTTTTTTTATCTAGTTTAACTTTGATTATGCAAGGACAATAAATGCAAATCAACATTAGTTATTATGATTTGGACCAAGAGTGATCTCAATATATAAATAAGAGTTCAGAAACTTACATGTCACCCATACAAATTCAAGCACAAAGCTTGGACTTTATTGTTTTACTACAAAAAAAAAGAGAGAAAACAAGTGTTTTAAGTCAACATATATAGTGGAATATGTGACTTGTGCTTTTTTATAGGAAGTTTTACTGCTGCTAATACTCCTAATGTTTTGTATTGTATCAGGTCTTCAAAAACATTAATATATAAATATCATATGTTAGCTTTTAGATTCCACATGTCAGTAATTTTTTTTACTTTGTAAGTATAAATCTTATGTTATGTCATAATATACAGGCTACCACTCTGTCTTCTATTTCCTCATATGTGCTACTGCTACTCCTAAGGGAAAAAAAACCATTCGTAATATTTATTTCTACGACGCTCCTATTAAGTGTAGTCAACAAATTTTCCTTGTAAAAAATGATAATTTATTATCTCACAATATTAGATAAAATAGCACACAACTCACACTCGGTTCAAGATTTCATCCAAAAAAAAACATCTAATTTAGATCTGGAGCTTGCCATCCCTAGGTCACACAATGTGTTGACTCACACTCGGTATGTCTCATCTAGTCGAAGTCATGGAAGTTAAGCACATGACGATCGTCTTCTTCGCTCTACCACAAAGCCGGCCACCTCTATTGATCCTAGCTCAGCTGAGATAATATAGCATAGGTCTACGATGGCATGAGAAACGAGCTGAATCATTAACATGTGTATGTATGACAGTATGAGGGACTGTTTTGACATGCAGATTGCCTGAATGGGTGGATTTTTGTAATAAAACATTTTTAGGGTGAAATTTCAAACCGAGTAATTCTAGAGTGACTTGTGCATTTTTGCCAAAATCTTATGAACAATTCCATGATAAATGAGAAACTGGATATGCACATGCAGTCCGTCCGTACTTTCTTTTAGAAACGTGGCAAGCATGTGTTTTTTAGAAACTGGATATGCTCATGAATTCATGGACACTTTGTTCAAGTGGAATTAAATCTCTATTAATTATCTGCAGATATTATATTATCTAAGACACATATTTATCTCCAAAAGTACTTATCAAATTATACGCTTCCTTGTAATAAGAACATTTATTCTTGGAGACGTAAAATTTTCCAGTTACTTTAGAGCCAATGCCAATCATTGTCATTTATCTCTCGTGTCGTAAAGCTCACGAGTGCGTGGCCCCTTAAATATTTTGGCCTTGACCCACAGTACACAAGTACGTCCGCTTAATAATCGTGAGGTGACCGAGAAATCCATCGCCGTTGCTGCGTCTCGCGTGGGTGTCTCTGTGGGGTTACTCCAGAAGCCACAAGGACCCAAATCATCTTTCCACGTATATAAGGCTTTCAGCTTTCTCCCCCGCTGGAGTTTCCAGGCACAGAGAGAGAGAGAGAGAGAGGTCACCCTCCGTTCCGTTCCTCGAATCCTCCTCCATTTCTCGACAATTCAACCTGTATCGCCTCACGAGGTACAACGCTGAGCTCCCTTTCCTCTATGACTGTTCTCGTGCTGTTCTTGGGCTTTTGATTTGGTTCTGTAGCTGTGTAGGCCGGTGTTGATAAATTTCTTGGTTCTTGGGAGATCTCTGCTCTGCTCCATCGGAGCTACCGGCATTTGCTTGATTCCTCGTTCCTGCTCTGTTTTTTTTTTCTCAACACTGTTATTCGCCAACTCAAATATGTTATTTTTCTCTCTCGCCGATTCGTAGTAGTGGTAGATTCGCTTAATTGGTTTTTCAATGCTGCGCTGGTGTCAGAACCATGTTTCTGCATCGGGTCTCCAACTCGGTGTTTCCTTTTAATTTTGCTCCACCCGTTAACGCTAGCACAGTTTCATCCTTCCTCTGTTCCTCCACCTCCTCTGCTCCGGGTTGTTCATGGTGCGCGTAACCCTTCGTTCCCTTTTGTTTGTTTTTTTTTTCTCGAGGAATCAATGCTGGCGTCTCTTTCCCATTCGTTTTGTTGCTTGGATATATATCTTCCTCTCGTCGTCATCAGGGCGGTTTCCCTGTGCCGGTGGACCGCATGCTTTACATGACATTGCCCTGCGCTTCGTGTTGCGATTTCAGGTGTGAAGCGGCGCAACGGCGGCGGCGGCGGCGATAGCGTGATCGCCTTCTCAGGAGAGAGAAGAAGAAGAAGATAGAGGAGAGAGAAGCTTGAGGTGGGGGAGCAGTAAGAACCGATGGGCCCACCGGAGCCTCGTTACCGTCCCGCCGGCGCCGCGTAAGATCTTCCTTCCCCTCTCCCCCAATTCCCGAAGAATCGTGTGATCAAAGCAGTTTCTTTTTCTTGCCCTTTTGGCTTCGGCTTCTTCTTCCTCCTCCGCGGGCGGCGTGCCTTCTCTTCTTGCGCTCGCGGCCACCGCCGGTGCTCCATGCCGACGCATTACCATTAGATGGATCCGTCCCACCAACAGGGAGGAGACGACGGCGACGCGTCCTTCTTCCTCCCCCTCCCTCCTTAATTGCGTGCGCCGCAGTGGTTGGTGGTTACGCCCTGGCTGCGGTCTCGCATTAAGGCCATGGAATTTCACTTGAGCTCCTGGTCCAATCCTTCGTCGGTGATTTTTTCAGAGTCCTGTCAAGCAGTACTTCTCAGTGTGTCACGTCGATGGCTAAAAGCTCTTATTAAGCTTGTCATTACGCGATCATTAGCAGCCTTGTTTAGGCCGCTCCCTGCCTGCAACCATTGACTCTGTTGACCCCAATTGGACGTCCCTCCTTCGTCACCCAGTCGTGGAAGTCCTTGACGCATCGGTTCGTGTGGATCGCGTCCTCGCTTTGGCTGCTACCGTAACCTGGTCGGCAGCTGCTGATCCCTTTCGGCCACACACGGCTGACTTGTGACACTGGACTTGGACTTTGGCAGCGGGCACGGTGCGACGTGGCGAGGCCGTTGGACTTGGCGTGACCGATGAGTTCAGCATCCTTGGATCATCCGGTTATCTGCACACCAGCAGTACCAGTTACTGAATTTTTCTCGTCAGGCGTTAGCGTGAGGAGCGTCATGGTTGGTGCTTCGAATTTGAGGGATGGGTCGTGTGAGTTAGGTCAAAAGCCGGCTTACTCTTGCGATTTATGTAATGTGTGACGGTGCTCTCTGTACCTGGAACATGTTGGCTGATGAATGGAGCAGGGAGCTTGCGAAATACAAGCCCACACAATCTTCTTCTCTGAATTTTCCTTGGTGTTTAGCACTTTAGACTCTTTCTTTTTCGATTGGCAAGCATCTATTAGTGTGCCTCACTTTCACATCCAACTATCGGGTATACTCTGCATTTCCTTTTATTTAAAAGGTTGCGCTTTAGGTGCTTTCGTTCCTCACCACATTGTTTTCGCCCATAAAGTGGTTGCCATCATCGTTCCACTTATTTGTGCACAAGGGAAACTCAAAAGATGATATCACAGCACTGCCTGAAGATTGAAATATTATCTAGTCTATCTTCTGAACTAATTATGAGGTAAGAGTAGGACTTGGTTGTGTTGCTTTTTTTTACTCAGTGTAACTGTTGCGTCCAGTATTCTTGCTGTTGTTTCTACCGAGAACTTTGCCCAGGGTCCTGATTACTTGGACTTCCATCTGCACTGCTGACTTTTTTTTTAAGTAAAAGCATATCTGCTTCCGTACAAGTTGTTTCTGGTTAGTTTATATCTTGTATATACTGGCTGTCGCTCTCGAGCGATCGTACTATTACCCGCCCATGATTAGATGCAATCATGCAGATCAAAGGGAAAATGATGTGTTCCTATGTAATCAAGAAGGAACTTCAGAGCCTATCTTCTTGTGGAATCAAAATCTAATAATTTATTCTCATTGTACCATTAGCTAATTCAGACGTTTTCTTTTCAGTTTCATTCTGACTTCCACTTTGTCAAGCATAGTTCTTTGATGACTCATCTTGTCTGATAAAGGAGCTACTGTTTTGCATCGCTAAGTTTGTTCCTACATTTTACAGCGAGGACACAACCAAGAGGAGGGCCTCTAAAATCAAAAGTTTCAAAGATGTTGAAAACTTTGAAGTTCTCGTCCTTGAAAAGAACTGTGGTTGCAAGTTCAAATCTTTGCGGATCTTGATCATAGCTATCATTTCTGCAACAGTTGTCACCCTCTTAACTCCAACCTTATATGAGCACCAATTACAGACGGCCTCCCGGTGAGTACACAACTAGTCTCACTGAAATATTTATGATGCAGTAAAAACAGGATACTGCCTTTGCATGACCATAATCTCAAGCGAATTATGTGCTTTTCAGGTATGTGGATGTCGGCTGGATGTGGGACAAAACAAGTTCTGACCCACGATACGTGTCTTCTGTTAATGTTCAGTGGGAGGATGTATATAGAGCACTAGGAAATCTACACGGTGAAAATCAAAAGCTCAGAATTGGACTCCTGAATTTTAACAGCACTGAGTATGGCTCTTGGATACAGTTGTTCTCAGAAAGCCACTTCTCCATTGTAAGACTTGAGCCTGTCAAGGATAGCATCACCTGGCAGACACTGTATCCAGAATGGATCGATGAGGAGGAAGAAAATGGGGTACCGTCTTGTCCATCACTTCCAGAGCCTAATGTGCGAAAAGGTGTACACTATGATGTTATTGCAGTGAAGCTTCCTTGCACCCGGGTTGCAGGTTGGTCGAGGGATGTTGCACGGCTCCATTTGCAGCTCTCAGCTGCAAAATTGGCTGTAACCTCTTCCAAACGTAACCAGAAGGTCCATGTGCTTTTTGTAACCGACTGCTTCCCGCTTCCGAATCTCTTCCCTTGCAAGAACCTTGTGAGGCATGAAGGCAATGCTTGGTTGTATAGCCCCGACTTGAAAGCATTAAGGGAAAAGCTCAGGCTTCCTGTTGGTTCCTGTGAGCTTGCTGTTCCGCTCAAAGCAAAAAGTAAGTTGTTCATCTTACGCATCACTACATTTTCTCGAGTCATTTTTCTGAACATAACTCCTATATATTCTTATTGCTGCAGCAAGACTTTTCTCAGTTGATCGACGAAGAGAAGCATATGCAACAATACTGCATTCAGCAAGTGAATACGTCTGCGGTGCCATCGCAGCAGCTCAAAGCATTCGCCAAACAGGATCGACCAGGGACCTGGTTATCCTTGTCGACGATTCCATAAGCGATCACCAGCGGCAGGGCTTGGAGACTGCCGGGTGGAAGGTCAGAATTATCGAGAGGATCAGGAACCCGAAAGCCACACGCGATGCCTACAACGAGTGGAACTACAGCAAGTTCAGGTTGTGGCAGCTGACGGACTACGACAAGATCATCTTCATCGACGCCGACCTCCTCATCCTGAGGAACATCGACTTCCTGTTCGCGATGCCGGAGATCACCGCGACGGGCAACAACGCGACGCTCTTCAACTCCGGCGTCATGGTCATCGAGCCTTCCAACTGCACGTTCCAGCTGCTGATGGAGCACATCAACGAGATCACTTCCTACAACGGTGGGGATCAAGGGTACCTGAACGAGATATTCACGTGGTGGCACCGCATCCCCAAGCACATGAACTTCCTGAAGCACTTCTGGGAAGGGGACAGCGAGGCGATGAAGGAGACCAAGACTCAGCTGTTCGGTGCCGATCCGCCGGTCCTCTACGTTCTTCACTACCTGGGTCTGAAGCCATGGCTGTGCTTTAGAGACTATGACTGCAACTGGAACATTCTTGGGATGCGCGGCTTCGCCAGCGACGTCGCGCACGCACGGTGGTGGAAGGTGCACGACAATATGCCTGGGCGCCTCCAATCCTACTGCGCTCTGAGAACTCGGCAGAAGGCCGCACTGGAG
Source organism: Eleusine coracana subsp. coracana (assembly GCA_032690845.1). NCBI lineage: Eukaryota > Viridiplantae > Streptophyta > Magnoliopsida > Poales > Poaceae > Eleusine > Eleusine coracana. The sequence continues at coordinate 6,941,661 of CM064426.1, forward strand.
TGGTTTCGGAGGCAGGCCGAGAAGGCTAACTTCAGCGATGGCCATTGGCGCCGGAACATCACTGATACAAGGCTGAAGCTCTGCTTCGAGAAGTTCTGCTTTTGGGAGAGCATGCTCTCGCACTGGGGCGAGAACAAGGGGACGAAGCAAGGCCCACCGGCAACGAAGACGACGACGTCGAGCTTGGCGAGCTCGTGATCTGTAGATATACACCAAAGTTCCTCCTCTATATGGCACTATACATGCATAGCAATAGCTTGTATAGGTATCTATGCTTTAGGTCTTCCCCCATACAAATACAACCCTTCTTGCTGCTGTCATGGCTGCAGAATTATATCACTGCCTGCCTGCCTAGATAGCTGACGATTCTTTTGGGTTGGTTGAGCAAATAAGTTATTGTTACTTGTAAATTTCATTGTTTATGTTCATTGTTGAAATGTGTGAGAGATTATGGCGGGTAAAGATGGAAGGTTTGACCAGAACAATCCCTGTACGATGAACATGTTGCAGTTTAACATGCAACACATGTGTGTACTGATTGACTTGAACTGGTACAGTAGTACAACTTATGGACAGAACAGAACAATGCATTTGTATGTTGTACTGGACATGCAGATTTGCCACTTCAATTGAAAGAGTACACATCTTTGACAGCTTTATTAAGTGAATGTTGGTACAAAAAGGTCAAAACACCAATGTGATTTCGACAGCATATAAATGAACTGTCAGTACATACATGTTGACAGAATGTCAAGGCCTTTTTGCTTGAGACCCTGAGAAATCTGTCTGGCCAAGGCAGCAATCTCAGTTCACTTTTGAGTGCCTGGGGCTGAGATTGATGCCTGCCTTCTAATCCTCCACAAGCAAAAGAAAAGATACATCATCTATTACTCAGGATGCATACCTCACCTTGTATATAAGTCAAAGAACAAAAGAATGTCGAAGTCCTGTGAAGAGTAAACCACCTAGGCCCTAGCAGATGTGGCAGCTTCCACGACGTATGTTAATTTTCTACATGTGATAAAATAAGAAAAATCACAATACACAGATGGGGGGGGGGGGGGGGGGGGGGGGTGTTGAGTATGAAGCCACAACATTCACCCCACCAGATTTCGCCAACCTGTGTAATTTGGAAAAACCATGTCAATAAAAACAAATTGTACCAACTCAGCATTTGTTTATAACACAAGATGCAACTCAAGCCACATAGCAATCTAGCATAGTAGCATACTAGCACAGAAGTGGAATTTATCAGGTTCCATACTCACATTTGAACAGTCAGTGACAAAGTTATATAGAATAGGTAGCAATATCTGGAAGACTAAAACGTTGAGGCTTTTCAAGCAATTATAAGCATCAGTAAAGCTACTTGATCCTAAATAAAACTTCCAGTTGAGTTGCTTGGTTGTAGGATGTCAAGGGTCAATTATCATAGCCTTATATCATCTATCTTGATGCTTGCTTTCTCAAATGCCCTTCAAGTACCTTTATAGTGTGACAACCTCACCGTTCATAATATGCATAATCCATGGACATTATGGTTACATAGAGTTAAGTCAGTTAACGAATATGCATCATCTCAAAATTTGAATCATTATATGATAAAATTGTTTGGTTGACGTATATTATTCTCATAGTATTCAAGGAAATGTAGATACACAACAGTATAACTAGGAACTCACCATTTGTCAAAAGGTATGAAAATACTAGTTCATTCCAAGAATCAGGGACTCCAGGGAGACACCAGTGACTGCAATCAAGTACAGTGGGAGGATAGCTCCAATTTCCAACATGAGCATCACTTCTGAATGATCCCATTAAAGTTACATTTAGCATAGTAACAGGAGTTTTCATTTTTGCCACAACATCAGCAAGTATAGCCCCAAATTCACTCTTATCATCTCCTTTGGCCTCAGATGAAGGATGCTCTGTTACCTCACACGTCTTTTCCCCTGTCTCGCTGTGAATGTACAGAAGTTTTTGTCAGTTCTTATAAAAAAAATAGCTACAGCAGAGCACACAAACATAACATTTATAATGTGAAATACTCCCTCCGTTCATATTAAGATGTCGTTTTGAAGTTGGGCATGGGAAATAAGGAGAAGTAAAAAGATGGGTGCACTGAAAACGAGAAGGAGAGAGATAGAGATAAAGATGTAGTGGGAAAATAGAATATTGTATTGGGAAGAGAGAAAGGTGCATTGGGAAGCGAGAATGACATGTAATTGTAGAAAAGTTGGAAACGTTAGAATGACATGTAAATATGAACGGAGGGAGTATCTGACAACAAATTTTTGAGGAAAAAAAACTGACAGCAAGGGAAAAAATGAGGACCACATAACTTTACGCATGTGTGTGTGTGGCAGTCATGGCTGTCATAGACCATATCATAATCAGAGGAACATCAGGAACGAAGTATAATGTTGCAGGAAAAAAACAGTAAACAATATCAAATGAAGAGGTGCAGTGAGAATGTGAGATAAGGCTTTTGAATTTACATGTACAATAGTCACAGTCTGATACTGGAATGACTAAGATGGTTTAGCAGTGTACTATAGTGAAGTTAGTTACCACTAGGTGCTTCAGTTAACAGGCACAATATCAGTGCACACACAGACAAAAAGGTGGAACGCAAAACTAGCATGGTAATGAAATGCAAGAAGCAAATCATGAATTGGAACATAGGCCACATCATCCACATGTCTTTGAGGTCGAAGAACATATGTAATCACATTGTACATTGGATGATGAATATGACACTAGACAGACAACCAAGGATACATGTATGGTGAAACAGACAGTAATCTCAACCAAACAATACAACAGATATATAACCATAATTAAATTGGTGAGATGCTCCGACAACAGAAGCAAGGGCATAGCAGCATATCATCTAATAAAACTTGAGTTTATATGATAACTTATATCGAGGTACACACATACACAGGTAACACTTTTAGTATCTATATAATGTGTGTTAGCCTATGGAACAATTATCATATATTTATCAGGATATTTCCGATTACTTTGCACACATAGCACATGAATCTAAATGACTGAACATTCACCTCAAACTGTACTCATCAAGAAGTAAAAACAACAGATTTTACCCCAAGGATGGGATCTCCAGGCGTCTTAAATTATTGAATTTGTTATAAAACATACCTCCAGTGGGATGGCTCATATGTTCGGAAGAAGACGTGAGTTCGGATTAAATCAACTCTTTTTTCCACCCACGAAGACCATGTCTCCAGTGCCATCCTGAAAGCACCTTCAATGGATGTACCAAGCTTAAGAGAACGTCCGGCCTGAAAATAGCATCCCCTGTTCGGAAGACCAAATCAGGTAAACTACAATACTTTCCAGAGCAGTGTTTCATTTGTTTGATGATCTTATGGAATGGCAGGGATATGCACATACAGGTTGTTTTATATGGGCTAATATGTCACCAATTTAAAAACAAAGTTAAAAAGTGTTGAGAACATCACCCAGCAAACTAATAGACGCATTTGCTGATTTGGCAGTTGTTTACTGTGCCAATGCCAATTTTAAAATGTGATCATGTATGTCCTGCTCGACATATAAAAGCCTACATCAGTAAGCAAGTATGAGGCAATGGTAAAGAGTTTGTTGGATCCTAAGAGAAAGTTGAACTAGCAAAAAGGCAGCCATATTGCTTTCGAACTTCTTGGTTCCCAGTGATTTCTAGTTTTCTACTATTGTTAGTATCCATGCATGGCCATACATATTTGATTTTTACAAGGATATGACTACCAACAAGAAGCCATCTAGTTTCCCCCTTAATGAACTGCAAGGCTCAACATGAGAAATATCTAGAAGCAGCCAAAGCATCAAAGTCAACACAATATTGCCTATTTCCCCACTCTCTTTGTAAGACAAAGCAATGTAATAAACCTGTGCAACTATAAGAAAATGTGCATGGCAAAGCAAATAAGAGGCTACAGTACTAAAACTAGCACACATTCTCATACTTAGAGCTGAAAAAGGACAGGAAACCAAAGGCAAAAAACTTACATATCAAACAACTTTTTCTGGTTCCACCAATGACCGGTGTTGAAAATCAGCACATCTGAATGTGCCCATTTCCGACTCAAATTATCCATCCTATCCAGCCTTAAGGTCGACTTGACCCTCTTCGGCGCATGCCTTGGCCTCGGGTGCTCCTGCACGAGGAACACGGACCGGAAAAACTCCACGGTGAGGCTGTGCGACGCGAACCTGACAGCCAGATGCCGTATGATCTTGGTGATCTCGTTCCCGTTCACCTCGTACACCGTCCTGGGGTCCTCCACCCCGGGCATGAGCATGCAGATGAAGGACTCCCACTGCGTGCGGCTCATGGAGTCCCCCACGAAGACGACCCGCTTCCCCCGCAGCCGCTCCAGCGCCGCCCGCGCGGCGAACCGCGGGATGTCGCACCGCCGCGGCTTCCACCGCCACTTGAGGTACCCGGTGTCCGTCCGGCCGTTGGCGAGGCAGTCGAACCCGCGCTCCGCGAACGGGCACTCGGAGCTGCTGTACAGCGGGCGGGTCACGTCGGGCACCCAGGCGCCGTCGAACACGTCGCACGGCTCACCGGCACCGCCGAGCGCGAAGATGCCGGCGGCGTCGCCGGTGAAGCCGGCCACCGCGCTGCCCCGGCCGGCGTGGCGGAACGCGTAGAGGTAGAGCGCGCAGGAGAGGACCAGCGCCGCGGAGGCCACGAGGAGCGCGCGCGCCGTGTGGTCCAGCGACGCGGCCGACGGCGCCCACCGACACCTCCGCTGCAGCGCCGCCGAGGCCGCGGCCGCGGCGGCGGAGACGCGCGGGCTGCCGGGCGCCCTCGCCGCCGCGGCGCGGGCTGGTACGCTCCGGCTCACCATCTCGATGCCACCGCCCCCAGATCTTCCATCCTGCGACTCCAGGCCCGCAAATCAGTAATATGCGGCGTCCGCCGGTCGCCGCCTCCCCCAAACGGCGCCGCCAAGACCAGCCGGGCGCTAGAATATCCCGGGAGGAGCTCCAAGGTCGCCGCGTGGTGCCGCCGCGGTGCTTCCTTGCTGGCCCTTGAGAAGCGAGCTCGCGTGACGGCGCGAACCGGGGCAGGCGCGGGCGACGGGGAGCGGAGGCGGCGGTTGCGGCAGGTGGGGACTCGCGTCGTGTGATTCACTTCGCGTTCAGAGTGGTTCACGCACTGACATAAGGGTCCCGTCGTTTGGGGCCCACCTGTCCGCGGGTTTGCGGAGGTGGAGGTGGCGTTGGTAGAGGCAGACGCCGCTTGAACTGTGGCTTCTGGAAAGTGCAAATTGCCTGATTGATGTTTGGTCCGTTCTTGCTTGCGTTTCCGGATCACCGCCTGACTACCAACTCGATTGGATTAGCACAGCATTGCGGCGAACTTTTCCTGCCCCTTTGTCTTGCTTCCCTTTGGTCTTTGCTCAAGGCTTTGCTGGTGAGTGGTGACCGAGTACCAGTACGGACAGCCACCTGGAGATGAAAATGAAACAATATGTAAAATGGCGAAATGGTAGGCATGGAATCAGAAGTCAGAGATCGTCTGTAATTCGGATCTAATAGTTTAATTTGTTAGTGACACAGCAGTCTATACAGGGATCCTCCGCTGAGGACAACTGGTGCTTGGTTGCATTAATCAACAGGCATGTGTAGCTGGCTGTCAATTATTTTCTGCCAAGATGCAGTCTAACCACACAATCACCTCGTAGACTCTTGGTTTAGACAAGAAAAAAAAAGGTGCCTGCCATGCTGCATCAATTCAATAGACCATAGCAGAACATGAAATGAAACGTTTAACAATTGGAAAGGGAGGAAGGCAACAAATTCTGATTAGAAGAAACATATGGTATCCGCTGGAATGATCTCTCATTGCAACAAACATTGTACATTTGTTGCTAGTTGCTAAAGAGTACATAGAAATTTAAAAACATGCATTCAAAAATGTAATACTTCAGTAAATTAGCTCTAGTTTCTGCCCCCTCTTAGTCCTGGCCCTAGAGGCAAGTCTCAAAAGGTTTGTATTGGGCATCCAGCTAGAAGATACGGCGGTTGTTAGTACCACAAAACTGCAGCGCACCATGAAACACCATCGTCAAGACAAGCCACGAGCGCTCTTTAAATGAAAATTCACTTCTTAGAGGAAAGCTTTCTTTTTTTGGTGGGCCTCTCACGCTTCTGCTCTTTCTTCCTCTTCTTGAGTTGCACCTGGTGTGACCTTCCAACCAACGAAGGTTGTTCCTTCAATCCGAAGCTCCTCGCGACATGTCCCAGGTGGAGCTTCTTCACCATAAAAATCTTCTTCAGCTCACCTCGGTGGGCAGTGTAGGCACGAACCCAGGAACAGAATGCATCCCTGGCAAGCTTCTTCATTTCAGCCTGAGCGAGAAACAGCCATGATACAAAAAGTGTTTAGTTTACAATGTCCAGAGCAAATAATCAGCATAGATATTTTATATATTCACTAGGTTTCTCATTACTGAATGGTGAAATATAATACCCATCGTTAGAGGGAAAAAGATGCAAATGCATTACCTCTGCTGCAACAAAACCTTCCAGTGACCTCTGCAGAGACATTATCCAAGGATGCATATCCAAAGATATTTGCTTCCTTTTGTAAGGTTTCTGCCCAATTGCAGGAAAACTATCCAAAACCTTTTGAAAAGGATATTCTGTCAATGATACACCATGCCGCTCAAGATCTTGCAGGTAGTCCAGTTCAACAGGTTGTAGAAACAGGAGAGCCTCCCCCTTTTCACCAATCCTTGCGGTTCTTCCAACCCTGTGATAAAATGTATAGTGTTATTAACAGAAAAAAGCAATTTTAATGTAGAACACAAATTGTCATCGTTGCTTATATATCAGATAACTGGCATCTTCATAGGATACTATAGAATAGAAATAGCACTCAGAAGAACAATTAAATAGTGGCAGATTACCCTAGTATGAGCAACCTGTTAGACAGAATGATGTTCTATAACAGCAATGCATGGAACAAGATTACCGAAACCATAATGCAGGGCAAATGTAATATGGAAACAGGGGCAAGCACATATTTTGTTCAGATCAAAAACACAACAAATATAATGGATGTATAGACCAAAAACCTACAAGTGCATGAGAGGAGATACTTTAGGTACCTGTGAACATATTCAGAAGCTTCCCCAGGAGAATCATACTGTATGATGTACTTGACTTTTGGAAAGTCCAAGCCCCTGGCAGCAATATCAGTAGATACAAGAATTGCAGATTTTTCAGAACCAAAACCCAAAAATGACTTCTTGCGTTCCTCCTGCTCCATGTTACCATGCAAACGGAACACTTTGCAGCTAAGAAATTTTTGCTTCTTATCCATATCAAGTTGTAGCCCAGGGCTCCACTCGAGCTGACTGAGTATTGTATGATGGAAATCTACAGAGTCACAGGTTGACATGAAAACAACGACCTGCAAAATGGTTCAAGGTAATTCAGAATAGTTTCAATTCCCAGGACTTGAATTTGAAAATATTATGGTATGACGAAACACTGAAACTCTAACAGCTTCAAAGATATGTAACTCACCTTCTGGGAGACTTGTCTTTCAAACAGAGATTTGAGAATGGTAAGAAGAACTGTAAGCCTCGAACCACATGAAACTAAAATAAAAGCAAAGCCTTGTTACCATCTACCCAAAAGATGAGAAGCATAAACTTAAGCATAGTTTAAAGCAAGCGACCTACTGCTACCTTTAACATATCGTTGGACCAACTGTGCAGGTAGCTTGTAATCATCATGCTCATGTTCCACAAAATCATTTTTCTTTTCTAGTATTTCATCCTCTTCATCATCAGATAATAGAGAAGTATGGTTTTTCCCCAGCATGTTGGATTGCTTCTTTTGATCATCAAGGCCAATCATCACTGGGTTCTTCAAACTAATTTTAGCTAACCTATTCACCTTCTCATTAAGAGTTGCAGATAAGAGAAGATTTTGTCTTTGCATATTCCCCATCTTGTTTTTATTTTGATCAGGCACACCACTCCTTGAACCCAAGTGCTCTAGTATATCTTCGAGTGCTTTTCCAAAACCAAGTTCAAGAATGCTGCATGGATATAATCACCGATATGGTAAAAGTTGTGTCCACAAGATGAAATATTGTTAGAAAACCAAATGATGTATAGGGCAATCAGACCTGTCCGCTTCATCGAAAACTATCCAACGCAAATTGGAATAAACAAATGACGCAGTATGCTGTAAATGGTCCAGAAGGCGCCCAGGAGTAGCAATCAGAATCGATATTCCTAGATACAAATGTCCAGAGTCAGATCATGATACAACATATACGTAAAAAGGATGAACAATGCAGCAACTCCTTTACTGAACAAGATATACCTTTCCGCAGTCTTGCTTTCTCTTTTGCTCTATTCTCACCACCCATGACATACCCAGGGACAATCCAGTGAAAACGGTGAACCAATTGTTGTGCAATCCCATACACCTGTAAGCATAGCTCTCGCGTTGGGACAAGTACCAACGCTACAATCATATAATCAGTACATCATCCAGTATCAAGGAGGCAACTATCTGTCAGTAAATGTGTCACGCTTATCCATGAAATGCAACACACATAGAAAAAAAAAGAGCAACAAGGTAATCACCAAAAGTTCCATCAGTTCTCTCTACACGAGGCTCTCTCATCTGGAGGAGATGAACAATGGGTGCAAGGTATGCAAGTGTTTTTCCCGTCCCAGTTGCTGCCTTCACAAGCCTGCAATTGACAATGCAAAACAAATTGCTTGAAGAAACGCATCACTGCAGCCAAGATATTGTACAAGCTTGGATTGGAAAGAGCATACATGTGTTGTCCCGACATCGCGACTGGAATCGCCTCAGCTTGAATCCGTGTCGGTGCTTGGAAACTCATCTTATCTACACCAAAGAAATGAAACAAAATAAGTTCATAGGAAGCAGAAAATACAGTTTCTTTGCAAACTTCCTTTGTCTAGAAACACTTCTTATACAAACTTTTTTCACAATCTTCTAATGCAGGGCTACTTGATAGCCGCGGGGCAGCCAATAGCCATGCAAAATTTACTCATCAACATATAGAAATCGCCCTGAATTCAAACAAAACTCATGAAGCTTTGTTTCTTAACCTCAAATTGAATTTAAACAAAAAAAAAACTACCCAGCCAGGAAGATGTGATTTTTGTGCCAACATTCATCAGATAGTCACTGAATTAGATGTTCTAACGAAACGACATTGAGCCACAAAATAAATTTATGGTACTAGAAGCGAGCAAGGCTCCTAATTCACTGCCGGACTCTCATTTTTTTCCTTTCTGGAGCAAATCCAAAGCTGCCGCCTAATCACAACAGCCTATACGAACGCGGAAAGGCGAGCAGGGAGGAAAGAGAAAGAAAACCTTGGAGGTGGGCGCAGAGGGTGGGGTGGAGGCCGAGGTCGGCGAAAGAGCACGACGCAAACAACCCCTCTCTCCCCTCCTCCTTCGCCGCCGCCGGCGGCTTTCCGAGCTTCTTGGACATGATGGGGAGGAACGGCGAGGAAAAAGATGCCGGCGACGAATGAAAACAGCTCAACGAATCCTCGAGAGGGTGGCACGTCTGGGTTCGGCGCGCAGGCAGCGGCCGGCCCCCGGAAAGCGGCGGAGTGGGGTTTGGAGAGGGCGGCGCGGCTGGAGAGGGAAGCGAAGCAAGCTCGCTCGGCGCGCCTAGGTTTGCGCAGTGAAAGAACAGTGCAGATTGAGGGAACTGTTTGAAGGGACTCTTTTGGCAAGAAATCATAAATAAAATTAGATTGTTTGACTAAACTATTATAAAAATACATATGTATCGTATATATCACTCTAGTTTATCTAAAATTACGAAACAACGTATTTTAAAATTTGTATCATCAGGAGGAATAAAATGAAATGTTGGACACATAAATCTAGAACAAAACACATGGAATGAAAACAATTAAGAGACAATTCCTTACATGGTCCTAAAAAAAGTCACTCTTTCTTTCTTGATCTATTTTGAAATGAACCTTCTTATATAGATAAGAAGTTAATTTTTTGTTTCTTTTTTGACTCTTTCGTCAAGTTATCTACTACTAACGATGTTAAGATAGGGGGTCAAATGACCATTTACAAAAAAAAAAATCAAATATTATTTTTTACTTTATTTTTATGATAATAACATATATATTTTTTTTATCTCATAGTTGCCTAAAATATCTATGTTATATTTTTCTTCCATGATAAGAAATATAATATAAATATTCTTTATAACTATAAAATATAAAAATATATCTAAGATTATCACAAATAGGGACTAAAACCTCAATATTTTTATTTTCTATAGGGGTAAAGTAGTCATTTCACTCCTCACTTAAGGCCATTAGTAGTTAAATCTAATGGAAAAGACAAAAAAAAAAAGAAGTGAAAATTAGCTTTTATCCATATAGGAAAGTTCATTTCAAAAATTATAAGAAAGGAAGAGGTGAATCTTTTAAACCCAAGAAAGGAATTCTATCGACAGTTAACATGTTTGCCTCGCTGTGTAACATGAAATCAAAATACAAGTAACTAGTTGAAGATCACCATCTCATTTTGCAAAATAAAATGCGAGTCAAAGTCTAAGCGATGATCTCACTTTACCATTCCATCTAAATCCGTGCTCATACAAAATATACTGATAAGAAAATACCTACCTTTAATATTAAATAGGACATGGTAGTCACATCATGTAAACATGATATTAACTCATATGAATGTTTCAAACTTAAAATATAGACATGTATGAGGGCTCATTGAGAACATAAGAATTTAGAAATTTGTAATCTCCATTTCTTATAAAAACTTTTCTCATGTCATCAAGTTTTGTGAAGTCGATATGTTTGGTTGTCAAATCAAAGCTATTTAGCATGAATGCTTGTTTCTTTCTTCCACTCACAGACCGATGTCAAAAAAAGGAATAGACTCCAACATCGATAGTTGCAGTTGTTTCACCAGAGTTTGACCGGTGCTTCCTTCAGCCACCATTGCATTGTGGATGCTTTAGTGTAATTTCCTCCTTGCTATTTTACTTCCTCCAAAATTCATATCTTGTTCTGAATCCGAACCTTCTAAATGCATCATAGTTAGGATTTCTATGTTTTAAAACTATATTTAAATAACTACTATTAAACCCAGCAAATATCACACCCAAACCGAATTTTCTAAATTTGTTTGACCAGTCACCAGTCCCGAGTCTAGACCCATCATCCAATGCAGAGCGCTACAGGGCCGAAACGTAAAATCCAAGGACACGGCGGCTGTGGAAATTTGGGTGCCTTTCGCTTGCGGGAGAAGTTTCCTAGTAGTCGCACGACGCGGCGAGGGTGGAAGGAAAAAATGTTCGAGTAAAAAACACAGAGTCAGGTGGGCCCACTTACCAGTGCCCCGGCCCAACTCCACACCCGCCCAGTTTATAAAAGAGCCTCCTCACCAGCCACGCGATCCCCCACCCCACACAAACGCACCTCACCTCCATTGACCAGACGGCGGCGCTCACCTCCTCCCCGGTCTTCCCCATCGTCCTGCTGGCTCCCTTCCGGCCTCCGCGTAAGACCCCCCGATCTCCCCCTCCCTCCGTAATCTCATCTGTTATCGCGCCGATCTGTGGGGTTTAGGTCGATCTGGTAGCGATTAGGGTTGAATTCTGATCCGTGGTTCGATCTGTGTCGGATTGGGGAGATTTGACCGCTCCGGTGCGTTGAATTCCAAATTGTGGTTAGTGGATTCATAGATCGGATTGTTTCGTCTTCGAAGATCAGGTCCTGCGGTTCGAATTGCAGATTAGAGTTGCGATAGATCGACCAGGCCGCGGAAATCGGGTGTCTTGTTGATTGGTTTACATCTTTTAAGCGTTTATGCTGTTTAGGAGTTTATTGATCAGGGCGTTGGGTTGTGTAGCGTTGACTTGTTTCTGCCGAATTGTGGGTGATTGCAGATTGGGGATACTTATATTCGGTTTCGTTTGATCGTTGACTTATATGATTTACCCTCGGTACTAAAGTTATGTTGCATGTTTGTAGAATAGGGTGGTCACATGCCTGTAGACTGGTAAACAACGCATAAACATTTGAATCAGTTGTCAATTGGCAATTTGGCAGTCTTTATCTGTTGCAAGTATGTGCCCACCTGTACTCTCTAATTACAAGGAGTTAAACATGCCATTGCTCTTGTTATGAACACTTTCTGTGTCCAGTCAGCAATGTTTTTATATTCCATTTTTGATCCTTCTGTGTATTCAACTTTCATGATGTTTTCATGCAGGCTTTTGATTCTCGTCACTCATGTCTGCTGAACTCACCGGAGGACACCCCTATCTCCTCTCGTGCTACTTCTGGTTCATATACTGCATAAAATTCCGAGATTTCACTTGATACAAGTGGAATTACCTGGACTTTTGTGCTAATACTTCCTACCATGTGAATCAGTTGTAGCTGGTGATTTCGGCAAGACTCAAGTTCTCTCTCATCTGAGCTCAGAAACATCTGTTGGTCAAGTGTTTGGTCTCCTGCAACCCCTTGCTTGAGTCTTGCCACACAAAGTTTCTCATCTCGTGTTCCCTGATTCCTTTCTGTGACTTGATCAACATCCCTTTGGTCTGGTCACAGCTCCTGCTCTCTCTTCAGAAGACTTCTTGACTCTGAGACGTCCTGCTCTCGAGTCTTCTGAAGTCTTTCCTTGTTGCATTCTGCGCTCAGACTTTTCAGAGCAGCTCCCTCTTAGATTCTCCTTCTGTCTGTGCACAGAAGCATTTCTTTTGCTGATCAAACAATCTCCTTGACGCATAGCTTTTGCGTCCATCTTGCTATTGTCCAGTTGGTGCTGAAGGTTAGACCAAATTAAGCTGATGGCGCAGACTAGCCTGCCTCCTGGTTTTCGTTTCCACCCAACCGATGTTGAGCTTGTTTCCTACTACTTGAAGAGGAAGATCATGGGAAAGAGGCTTATTGTGGATGCTATATCAGAGGTTGAGTTGTACAAGTTTGCTCCTTGGGATCTCCCTGGTAATTACCATGATGTTTTTAATAAAGATATTTGTACAAGTTATTCTAAAGTAATTAGATTTTTCAAGTAAAAAAATGCTCTTATAGTGCTCTAATTTTTTTACTGGTTATATGTGCAGATATGTCCTGCCTTCGAAGCAGAGACTTGGAATGGTTCTTCTTTTGTCCTCGTGATAAGAAATATCCCAATGGCTCTAGGACAAACCGTGCCACACCAAATGGTTACTGGAAAACTAGTGGTAAAGATAGAACCATTATGCTCAACTCTCACATGGTTGGGTTGAAGAAAACATTGATTTTCCACGAAGGCAAAGCACCTAAAGGTGACAGGACAGACTGGGTGATGTATGAATACAGAATGGAAGATGATTCTTTGGTTTCTGCTGGTTTCTCAAAGGTATTACTTGCTGTCATTAATGACCTTCTCTCTTTCAGTTTTATTCTATATTGTTTTTAAATAATGCATCTGCAATTGCTCCACTGCACTTTTTATCTGTTAATATGGGAAGTCTAGCAGCATCAATTTTTTATCTTATATTTTCTGTTAGATGGAACAAACCTTAAAATCATCATCAATTAAAGTTTAAAACAGAACTGGAGGATATGCTTTTCTTTAGGTATATAAGTTGTAATGTATTATAGATTTTTCTTGGTAGGATTTAGTTTTAAGAAGTTACTATAAATATTATTTTGTTTGTGGCTTACTGAATTGATCTTTTTTCTTGACAGGATGCTTATGTGCTCTGCAAAATTTTCAAGAAAAGTGGCCTTGGTCCGAGGATCGGGGAGCAATATGGGGCTCCATTCAATGAAGATGAATGGGAAAATGCAGAGGCTGGAACCTCAATGTTTCACTTGATGCCCTCTTCAGAAGTAGTAAACCCTGTGGAGGACCCACATGTCCAGCAAGCTGTCCCTGCTGATATGGTGGAGGAACCAGTCCTCCTACAAGATTCATCTGCTGTGTGTGCTAGGGAGGAATCATCATTTGATGCTACCGCTAATACTTGTGTTGAGGACATAACATTTGGCTATGCAGTTGCTGGTTCTGATATTAAAGATGCCGTGGTCTCTGAGAACAATGCTTCCAACGAGATCAACAACTTGTGCAATCCTTCTGAATGTGATGGATTTTTATTGGAAGAATTGTCAAGGTTTCTGAATGATGATTCTCCTCTTGGGGACAATGCTTTTGGGGAGGTAGATCAACCTTAGTTCCCCTGCTAATTATACTTCTGCACTTCCTAGTTGATCTTGTTAACTAATTTGTTTCCAATTCTGTTCCAGAACTCTGGTCTCCCTCCAATGTCTGAAGCAGAGGCTCACGCTTTTGAAGTGAACACGTTCGACCTCTACAATGAATTATCAGGGCTTTCTGGATTCGGAGATGTGCGTAACAACTTCTACACGGGCGATGATGGCAACGTGGAACACACTATCCTGCCTGCTGACAGGGAACTCTCAACTGATGAATTCTTAGAACTGAATGATATACTTGCTCCTGATACAAGCTCCCCCTATGAATATACTGCCCAAAGCAATCAGTTTCAACAGTACCCTGTTGATCAATACACATACAATGGGCATCACAATGATGTCCCTGCTCTGTCAGCTTCTTTTGAACCTAGTGGCTCTCTTCCAACAATGCCTAGCATTTTTTATGCGTTTCCTCCTGCCAATAATGGCGGCTTTGTGACAGACCAGGCAGCCCACTTGTCAGACCCAATGATGCAATACCCATTCCCTTGATTTACTTACAACTGTCATAGAGGTAAAGCTACTGGTACTTGTCATGTTTCTTATTACGTTCCTTGGAACCTCTATCTGAAATGGTGTTGCAATATTCAGTTTCCTGATGCTGTTGCTGATTTGTCCATCTTGGGACGATGATACTAGTGGTGCAACAAGATCGTTTTGTGCCGAGTCTTCTGCTCTTCTGAACCAGGCCAAACTTGGCTGGTATCTCGCTTGCAAAGTGCTGGATCAATTTGCTTTGCACCTTGATGCTCCCACAGTCTAATGTGGTTGAGCTGGCTGCCAAGCTCGGCTCGCTGCTGAGGATCAATAATAACTTGGCATGTAAATCCTCGCTTATCTTATTGGCTTGTATCAACTACTTTAGTTACAATTTAAGCTATTTCTGTGAACTAGTTTGTCCTGTGTGACCATGTGAACTACTATTATTATTAATATATATTGTGCTTTATAATGCCTGTTACTCGTGAGTTTACTAAAGTTTGGTTTGTTACTTTATAACTGCTCTTTGGCGCTGCACCTTCCAGATTTCACATGTAAGGAATCTTTGCTGATGGGAATGTCTGATATAAATCTTTTTCTCGATCTCAATCAACATGGCAAGGTCTTTGAGACTAAAAAACAACTGAGAACCAGATTTTGCAACCAACTAATTACACTGCGTAATAATTGTGGCCACCGTGAGGCATTTGCTGGTGGTGGTGTGGTCGCTGTTGCAACATAGCCAAGGCCCCTGGCCCCTGCATGCCATTCTTGCCATATCGTTGCCAGACCATCTGCTCCTCTCTTAGGAGTTGCTGCTTCGTCTGCAGGTCGGACATCTGCACGTACATCGGCGGCGGCACCACGGCAGACGCTGCGAAAGGATCAGCACCTATCGCCACGCCGCTGGCTCCCGGCAAGGCGAGCATCGGCGCCCCAGGCGGCCGCATCGCCACGCTGCTCGCGCTGCCGGAGAACGCCTGCGCGCTCGCCACCGTCGCGTTGGCCGTGGCGTGGCCGTACATCCCGTCGAGCACCATCGTGTTGAACCCGCCCCCGAGCTCGGCGCGCTGGGTCGCGAGCGCGCTCGCCGACTGCACCAGCGCCGTCTCCCAGTCCGCCGACGACGGGTCGAAGGCGTCGCCTGCTGTTGTTGTAGTGCCGGCTGGGTTGCCGTTGAACAGAGCGAGCGCCATCTGGTGCCCGTGCGCTTCGCTGGACATGGCGTCCGCCTTCAAGTTCAAGAAGTCGGCTTCTTCGTCTGCGGGCTCGGCAGCGATGAGCAGCAGAGGCTCTGGCTCTGGGCTTGCTGCCGGTTCTTGCATGACAGCTGACGCCGGCTCCTCAGGCGCCGGAAGTGCCTTGGTGACGTTCTCTTCGACGATAGGCGGCGGCGGCTCTGGGCTCGCCGCCGGCTCCGGCGACGGCGGCGGCAGGCGGTGGTGCGGCTGCTGCGACTCGGCGGCGCGCCTGTCGCGGATGAACTCGTCCATGAGCTGGAGCTTCTTGTGCGTGACGACCTCCACGTCGGGGACGTCGGACTGGCGGCAGACGCAGGCGTCCTTGCACCACGCATAGAACGCCTGCAGCTCGTCCATGTCGTTGGCGAGGCCGACGAAGAGGTCGTGCACGCGCTCGCAGTCGGCGGTCTCCATCTCCGGGAACTGGTCGATGAGCGCGGCCATCACCTCCGTGAGGTCGCAGTAGAGCTGCACGCTCTCCTTCACCACCGGGTACAGCGACACGGCCACCACCCGGTTCGACTTGGCCGCGCCTGCGCACACGTCGTGCAGGTCACCAGCATGCGTTTGTGGCTCGGCACGCGCACGGTTCGATCATCAAGAACGAAAAGAGGAAGAAACCAAAATGTGCACGCACCGACGGGGCGGCAGGCGATGAACCGGCCGAGGAGGTGCTGCAGCTGGCCGGCCTTGTCGAGGAGCTGCTCCGGCGTCATCTCGCCGACCGCCGGCGCGTCCCTCGGCACGACCGCCGCCTTGTAATTACCGTCGGCGTCCGCCACGTCATCGTCGTAATAAGGGGACCGTCTGTCGGGTGACGTGTACATCTCCTCGCGGAGCGGGCGGGCCCCACCCCCGCGCGCGGCGGCGCCCTGCCTGGCCTGCACGCGGTACTCGAGCCGGTCGCCGAGGTACGCCGCGTAGGTGCGCACGAACGCGGAGAAGTCCCACGCGTCGGCGCGCGACCGGTCGCAGAAGTCGGCGAGGTTGAGCATGCGCGTGCCGCGGCGCGTGGCGCACAAGAGCTCCCGCTCGACGGCGCCGTCGTCGTCGGCGTCGGCGTCGGCGTCGAGGAGGAGGAGGCGGTGCACGATGGCCAGCGTCTTGAGCGCGACGGCCCAGCTCCGGGTCCGGCCCAGCCGCCGCGACAGCGCCGACACGCAGGCGGCGGCGCCGGCGTGGCCGCCGCGGGAGAGGGCGAGGACCTCGCGCACGTGGCGCTCCTCGGCGGGGAAGCTCTCGCCGTGCCGCGTCGCCTTCACGATGGCCACGTCCAGCTCCGACGCCACCGACCCGCCGCCGCTCGCGCCCACCTTGGCGAGACCGATGCTCGTCTGGTCCTTCACGGCGCCCACCACCTGCCGGAGTTTGCTCGGCGCCATTCTCTTGTTCCTCCGTCTGTCTGTCCGGCGGGGCACGCGTCGTCAAGACAAGAATCAAGAATCTACTTTGGTCGATCGTGATCTGGCTCGATTGCAAAATGGCAGGAGGGGAACGTGTGACTGCCGGGGTCGGAGGAGGAGCGGCGGGAGATGGGGACGTGTGGCGGGAAGGGAGCGCGAAGGAGGAGGAAGCGTTGGACGGTCCGACGGTGTAGAGCAGGGCATTGAGCTGTTGATCCTTGTTTTGCTTCCTCTTCTCGTTGTCAATCTTGTTCCTCAAACGGAAGCCCAGCAGAAATAGCTCTGAATGGAGAAGCGGGCCCTTTTTCTTCTAATAGGCTTTCTACGCCTACATGCTTCCATGGGCCGAAGTGAGAAGTTTGAATTTGACACAGTCGCGGCCTTCTTGATCACGCCAAAATGACGCCCCTGCAGCATTTTGATCACGGCAGTGTCATATGAAGAAGCACGAACACGAGCTAAGCTTGTTACTTGGCCACTGTTACATTTCCTTTGAGTACAGGCTCGGTTATTCTCCTTGACTAACATCTTAACCTTCCTGATCTGCCACACATCTGTGAGCAACACCTGTCTACACACTCACCTGTTTCCTTCCTTCAGTGTCAGAACAATGAGTGAAAAGGGAATCCATGAAAACAGACGCTCATCAAATTGACACATGTACTCTCCCTTTCTCCAAGGAAAACATGCGTGCTGGAGCTCGGCGACTTCTCGAACTTGCATTGCCACCTCGAGTCGGTTAGCCGTTTTATTCACTTGCAGTTCATGTTTGGCAATTGGCAATCCGGCAATAGCCATTCATTTGCAGAGACGAAACGAGGAATCGCTTTCGTGGATCGTGGAAACGCCGCGGCAGTTTGCAGATTGCAAATCACGCTCGAGTCGTTGGCCATTCAGTAGCCTCTCTGACCTTCCACATCCGTTCAGGAATTTCTCGCGGGTGACGCGGCTAACAGGGTACGAGAGAAAAAACTAGAGATGATAAGGCATGCGACGTACATGGCCAGAGTTAGAGCCCTTCGTCGCATGGCATGGCCGTGTGCCACTCTCCAGTCAAAGTGTGAGAACCAATATATGGCGGTGAATTCGTGGGTCTGCTAGCCCGCGCGCCCTTCGAATTAGGGCGCATTTATGTCTCGTCAGTAGCTAAGCCTGCTATGCATGTTCGTTGCCACGAAGAGGAGGGAACCATAGCAATATTTTCTTTCCACATATGTGGAGTTCACAAGTAGCCCCCAGTTTGTACTTCTCTTGCGTATCGAAACCTTGAACCCATTCTGTGCTGTTTATGCACCAGATCTCTGGTTGTGCTTGTGGTGTCTCATTCTGTGATGTTTATACACCAGATCTCTGGTTGTGTTGTCTTGGTCATGTATGTATTTCTTGATCATGGTTGTTGGTCGTGTAACTTTAAACTTTGTATTCTCTATTCTTCTTAATGCGAAACGTGCTCAAGCACGATAGAGAAAAAAAAAACTTGAACCCATGGCAATTGTGATCGATTGTCGCCACCAGTGACGTTGGGTGATCGCCACATTATCACCTTCCATCAAAGATACCGTTCTTAACGGAGTGTAAGCAGGCTCATGTATGTGTCAATCTTTCAGTTGTAAGGATGAAAGGGCAACAGACCCTCATTTACTAAAGCTTTTACCCCATTTGGCACAGTCAAAGCTCCTAACAGTTAATATCATCCTTGTCTCTTACTCTTACTGATCGACAGCAAGTTTCAACCAAATATAGCTACTATATATCACATACGCAACACAGCCGCAACTTGTGTAGACTAGGAAAGCCTCAGATGAGCTTGTTTAGAGAAAACTATTTATTTTTAGACGGAAAGCCCCAGATGAACTCGAAACCACTCATAAGAAATACCAGTTGCTGGATTTCAGTCAAAGAATAATTAATGAGGAATGATGTGCAGTCACGTCAGTATAGCTAAAACAAAAGCGTCATGCATCTCGAGCCTTAGAAGTTAAGAACACCTCAGAGGCATTGTATTAAGAAGAAGATCTTTTTACGTAGGTCGAGAAAACCCTCTAACTCCTCTCTATTTCTTACACGAGGATCACATGATCCCTGTGAGAGTCGGGCTGGTACTTAGCACCGTTACCCGTGACTGGACTAAGCCTTAACTCATTCTTTGAGATTGTAGAGAGATGAGTAGATTTTTTAACCGAAATTATAATTCATCCTTTATGGGGATCGAATCTGAAAACTAAGAGATGCTACTCGAAAGTCCTAACCACTACGCTGAAGCCCCTTTCGTAAAAGAGAATCATATGCGTCGTGAGAAAGATGTCACATCACATCGCTCCAGAGAATTCCTGCAGGAGGCAGCAATAGAAAACGACCCGACCCAAAGTATGGCCAAAACTTTGTTGAGATCTCAGAAGCTTTTTCCCTGCGCAATGATCTCCTGTCATGTGTACGTGTATCCATGGGGCGATCCCAAGATTTCTTTTCGTGTGGGGCAACAATGCGATCGGAATCATCCCTCGGATCAATCGGCACGCAGTTGTATGATGGGGGCAATTGAGAAGACCCTTGGTATCATTAGCAGTACGAGATGGTGTTTGGTGCCTTTGGCCATGCATTGGAGAAACGGAGAAGCTGAGCTGCATCCCTGTGGAAACATTCTGCCAGTGTCGTCATAGGTGCGTGCCAATGTTGACGGGGTGCACGCCGACGTGCTTTACTCGGGCAATCAGCAGTGCACACCTCGCGAGTTTGCTAGTAGTGCAGCCGTCTTCTCCTCCTATACACGGTTCGATCCAAACTTTGGTCTCATTACAGGTGCGCTGTACCTTCGACAGAAGCAAAAAGCTCATGGATTCTGCTTCCATGTAAAGCTCAGTAAGTGACAAAATTGGCGGAAATCCTGGACCCCGATCGAGTCAGCAACTTATGATTCAGATAGCATCGCCACATGGACAGGGGCCTGGCCTACGGATCAGTAGCCGTTAATTGATGTCTCGGGAGTGCGGCACGTATTATCCACAATCCATTGCTGATGCTCTACGACGCGGCTACCTTCGCGTCTGAGATGAGCCGCAGATATATAGTGCGTGTATATCCTCATGGATCGGATCAACTCACGCATTTCACGGCGCAAAGCGCCAAAACCAGGGCTACTCGTGCTGCCAATCTGGGAGCCGGTTGTGTAGACTTTGACCCCATGCATGTCTGCAATCTTTGGCAGCATGGCGACATCAGATACTCCTATGTAACAGCGCATGGGCATGAATGCAGTATTGTGCTGTTGTGCACAAGTTTTCAGGTTTATAGGTCTGAAAGCAAATAAAATAAAATAAAATAAAATATCCTCGAGTCCTCAACTTCGCTCCATTTCATTAAGCAGAAGAACAAACTGTACGGCGGTGACGCACCAGGCGTCCACGTACGTAGACGTATGTTGAATGAACATGGAAGTCTTATGTTAGGAAACCGCTTGAGTAGAACGCATGTGCCAGTTTCAGTGCCTTGACCTGTGCCCGGACCCGGAACCTCTGCATGCAAAACTTATTCCTCGGATTATGTTATGGGAAAAGTCACCGGATAGTAACTATTGCAAAATGCAGATTGGCACCTGGAATACTCTTGTGCTCCGTCAGGAGTTAGTGGCGGTCGGTATCTTCAGAAGTTTCAGAAACTTCTCACAGATCCAACTGGAACAGAGCTGCAAGCAAGGTAGATTCTTCACTCCTTTTTTGAAACAAAAAAGGGGCTGCATAGATCCTTCCAATGTCAAAAGCATCATTTGCATCGGGTAAAAACATGCAAATATGTTCTGGGAAAATAAAAACCTGAACACTGAACTTTGTCGCAACAAAAAAAGAATATAATGTGTTAGAACGTTTCATGAGCTAGTGGACCCTGGACCGAATGCCAGATTGATCATGATGCTGAATTCTGACTTTTGTGGCGAAAAACAAGAACACCGGCGTCTGATAGCGCCGGGAACCACACTGCTCACTGTTGCAGCGCTCCACGTTTACAGGCGGCACTCGTTTTCAGGGGGGGGGGGGGGGGGGGGGGGGGGGGGGGGGGGGAGTTCTAGATAAGAACGCAATCAATTTTTCCACTGCAGCCTTCTCCCCTTCCCTGACACCAGAGGCGCCCTCTGCCCTCCAACTCTTCCTATATAAACATGCAGCCGTTCGTGAATCCTTCCATCCATCTACAAACACACACAGCCCATTTTCATTTAGTTCTTCCTGAGCAGTTGTCGAAATTCCGCAGCACTGCTGCACTCTCCAGCTCTGAAGAACAGAGCTTTCAGCTCGTTTAGTTTGGACTTCTAGTTCAGTTAAGGTGAAAGTTTCGTTAGTGTAAGAAGGATTTGGTGTGGGTGTAAAAGATGCAGGACGTCGTAAAGTTCTTGTTTGGAATTTCAGGTGAAGAGTGTTCCTTGTTTCCTTATGTGTTGGTTTGGAGGTGTTCTTGTGGGTCTGCTAATTTACATGTTATTTGTTTGTTCGTTTCAGGAAATGTCATTGCTCTCTTTCTCTTCCTATCACCGGTGTAAGTATTAATGTTGAAGTACTATTCATATTTTTACTCAGTTCTTGTTACCACCAAGAGTAAGAAGATACTTGTTTAGTCGGTTCATATACCTGAAGTCACTGACCAAAAGCATGCATGCACAACTTGTAGCATGCAACGCACCTTTGAATTCTGTCACCTTCAAGATCTTGATATGTCTCTTGGTTTCCCCACTTTCGGTGTTCCATTCTTCCAGTGAAAACATATTACATTTCTGCTGTGATTTTTTTTCGACTGTGCAATTCAGCTGTTGTTGCTACCTTGTTCAACTATTTCTTCTTGAAATAGAATGTTTTATATATTTTTTTCTCGGCAGGCCTACCTTCTGGAGGATCATCAAGAGGAAATCAACAGAGGACTTCTCCGGGGTGCCATACAACATGACACTCTTGAACTGCCTTCTCTCAGCCTGGTACAATCCTGTTCTTATAGAAGCTTTTTAAAGAAAACATTTCACATGATCCCGACAGAAAATTGTGTTCTAGAGCAGAAACTTCAAACGGGCCCGTCATGATAGAATCGTTGTTGTCCTTGGATATCTCAACGAAGTCCGCTCATCCAAACAAGATTTGTAAATTGTCGATAAAACACATCAAACTGGTTAGCCGTTAGTTCAGGGACTTGCTAGCTAGAGACCATGGCCATGGATATGGTTGCCGTTCGTTGCCTGTCTGGAAGGGACAGTGCTGTGAGATGGTGACACAACAGGGACCGGGCACATCGCTATCCGCGTAGCTCGTGTCGTGCATCCGACGAGCCACGCCAGGTCGGTACGGCCAGGTGTCCCCTACTCATGGCGAGTGTCGGCCACACGCATTACATGCATCATGTAGGAAAGTTTCAATTGAGAAAAATTGCTAGCAAGTTGAAATTCGTGTAGCAAATTAAACGTTAGTATGTCGCAAATGTTTTTTCACACTAATGTCAGGTGATTTACGATGTGAAGGTACGGCCTGCCGTTCGTGTCCCCGAACAACATCCTGGTGTCGACGATCAACGGCGCCGGGTCGGCGATCGAGGTGGTGTACGTGGTGATCTTCCTGGTGTTCGCGTCGAGCAGGAAGACCCGGCTGCGGATGCTGGGCCTCGCGTCGGGCGTGGCGGCCGTGTTCACGATGGTGGTGCTCGTGTCGCTGCTGGCGCTGCACGGCCAGGGCCGGAAGGTCTTCTGCGGCCTCGCCGCCACCATCTGCTCCATCTGCATGTACGCCTCGCCGCTCTCCATCATGGTAAAAAAATACAATCCATCTATATCCTTGTTTGCTCGGTTTCGTTTCATCTGTCTTTATTTTAGTGTGATTTTGCCGTGTATTCAAATTCAACTGAGTGTGCTCGTCCTGCTGCAGAGGCATGTGGTGAAGACGAAGAGCGTCGAGTTCATGCCGTTCCTGCTATCGCTGGCCGTGTTCCTGTGCGGCACGTCGTGGTTCGTCTACGGCCTGCTCGGACGCGACCCCTTCGTCACGGTAATCAAGCATTTCCCTGTTTAATTATATCTCGTTCGATCGTTAATCATGATGATGAGGCCGGATTAACCAAAGCGCTGTGCCGAAAAAAAAAACCGTCAATGTCGCCTCCTTGATTTCGACTAGAGGACGCGTAATTTGCATGCACGCCCTCCTCTTGCCGGCAATATATCGTTCTTGTCGAGCCACATGTGCACACTGAGCACGCGAACGTGCACCGGTAATGCACCTTGCCGAAGAGCGCGCGTGGGCGCTGCCTTCAATTGTGCTCGCTATCGTGATCCCCAAGTGGAGTGGGAGTACTGTAACAGACTGTAGACTGATAGTAACTTTTTTTTTTTGGAGTTTCAAAAAAAAAAAAGATAGTAACTTTTTTTTTAAAAAAAAAGAACAGACTGATAGTAACTGCGTGTATGCCACGGTATTTCGGGCTCACAATCTTTTTTTTTCTCGAAAGACCCGGGCTCACAATCGTGATGGTGTTTGGCATGCAGATCCCCAACGGGTGCGGGAGCTTCCTGGGCGCCGTGCAGCTCGTCCTCTACGCCATCTACCGGAACAGCGGCAACAGCAAGGCCAGCGGGGAGGATGGCAAGCCGCATCAGCAGCGAGACGCAGCCGACGTGGAGATGCCCGAGGCGAAGAGCAGCAAGAAGGTCGCCGATGACGGCGCCGACATCGTTTAGCTTGGCCAGGTGTATAATCGGTAGATCGAGCGAAAACTGTATACGGATCTGCCTACTTGTATTAGAGAAAGGTTATTATATGTACGAGAAGAATGTTTGCCTGTCATGCATGAGGCTGTCCCTCCTGTATTTGTGAGTTGCGATGTTTTATTTCTTCCGTATAGCAAGAAGATCAAGGCACATCGGTTTTTCCAATCCAGATGCACAAGGGGGGTGGGGGCAAGGGCAATGAAGCCTGTCCTGTTTGCTTTGCTCTGCTTTGCCTTTTTGAGCTGGTCCTTTCTGCTCTGCTCTCTGGCCGTTTTTCTACAAGGATCTGAGGGAATTTTTTTAAAAAACTATCTGAGGGAAAAATTGGGTACTCCTACGCGCGTAGGGATAAACAAGTGTGCATCCTTTTTCCAAGGAGGCAAGGACCAAGGCCCATCCGAGCGGCAGGCAGCAGCTCTTCCATGGATCAAGGCCCACCGCGAGCACGCGCACTTGTTCCAAATCAAACAAGTTGTTCTCCCCTGCTCGCCTTCCGCCGTTCCGCGCCGAGGCGCTGCCTTGCCGAATGCCGCTTGCCGGCAGGCGGTCAGTTGTCATGCACTCATGCTCAACCTTTCCTCTCCACTGGTTTGATTTGGGGACGAAATGCAAGGGAGAAAGGGAAAAGAAGGGAAGATGCTAAGCGTGTGTGTCACCCGTGTTGAGTTCGTATGTTATACACAGTTCGCTCACTTGCTTAAAAAATTCGTTCTTCTTCCAATTTCAAAACGTGTTCTTAAAAGGGTCCCAAGATCGAGTGATGTTTTATGCTGGAATATAAACAATAAAGGGACCTATTTTTAGCTAGTTTCACTAAAAATACATGTGTACATTTAACATAAAAACTCCCTAAATTTGCCTATTTGTGTAAGTTGCTTAATTTTCTTTATCATTTAGCGAGAAATCATCGTAATTTGATGTTTACCTTGAGTTCTTCAATGATATTTAAGTGGATTCATTTTTCCTACTTAAGTATCATTTTTCAATCATCTTGTAATATCCAAGAATTCCAATCATGTCTTTTGTGTTTTATAAGTCGCTAAGAAAACTGAACTTGATACTGTAGCCAAACACCGTTAATCAGATGGTTTTCGCCTCGTTGACAAACCGATCTACTCTCGGTTTTGTAATCCTTGGGCGCTACTCCCCCGTTTTTAAGTTGTTGTTGTTGTTGACTTTTTTAGTTAACTTTGATTATTCATGTTATTCAAAATATTATTTTAAATATGTAAAACTTTTAAGTTATATTTTAATTTTCTTTGATGATAAAACAAATTATCATAACATATATGACCTTTATTAAAAATTTTTAAATAAGACGAATGATTAAAGTTAAATAAAAACGTCAATACCGACAAGAATTTAAGGACGAAGGGAGTAGGGCAGGGCGGTTGCCGATGTTTGTCAAATGCATGGCCTTCTCTCCTCCATCTGTTGCACCCCTTTGTCATCCTTTTCTTTTTCATGAAACTAAAAAAAAAGAAACCATTTTCTTGTTGGCCTCTCTCTCCTGCGCGCAGAGAGAGATCTAGAGGGTGGAAGGTGAACGGCCGTGGAGGTCCAACGTTAATGTCAAGGGCTCAAGGCATGCGCAGACGGACGCAAGCTAGGAACTTACATTGCTCCTTCAGGTATCTTTGTTCCTCTTTAAACGTTTTTAGGATTTTGTTCCTGTGAAATTGTTTCTCAATTTTCACCGAAAATTCCCTAATTAAATTTTTCATGAATCTCATGTACAAATTGAACAGGTGGCCATCCATCTAGGAGGAGAATTCACTTTTGCTATATCGGAGGCATGCATGCTTGTTCTGCGGTCCGGCTCCGGGCAAAGCATCCAAGGTAGATAACCGGTATCTGGCATGCTCGACTAAGGAGGCTGATCGACTTTTTGGATCAATCATCCATCGACCAAATCGCACGTAATGGCGCATGACGTCGATGTCAAGTGCAATCCGGAGGTTAGAGACGGCGCCTACTTCATGGGCAGCCTCATGGCCGTGACCGGCATCATGGCCACCATCCTCGCGCTCTCCGGCATCTTCCACTCGGCGCTTCGACGCCTCGGCCAGCCCAGCATCGTCTCCCACATCCTGGTACAACATTTGTAATAATTTGTCGTTGATTCATTCATTTGAACCTTATTAATCGATTCCATTATTATTAGTCAGTTGATCGATGATGACGGGATTACGACATGAATTATTGCATGCAGGCGGGGATCATGGTTGGGCCGACGTTCCTCGGCCGCGCCATGGACCTCCAGCAGCTGGGCATGCACGACGCCGGAAGCGCGTTGCGAGGCATCATCTACTTCATCCGCATCGTGTTCATGTTCTTCATCGGTCTGGAGCTGGACCTAGTGTACCTGCGCCACAACCTGCGGCGGTCGGTGGCCGTGGCGTGCGGCGGGTCGGCTGTGTGCCTGGTCCTCGCCGCGCTGGGCGGGCCATTCCTGTACGGCCTCCTCCACCCGGATGATCAGGCCTCCTTCCACCCCGAGAGGATCTACGCCTCCACGGCTCTGTTCATGCTGTTCCTCACCAGCACGGCGTCGCCGGTCCTCATCCGCGTGGTGACGGAGCTGAAGCTGACGGCGTCCGAGACGGGGCAGCTCGCCATCGGCGCCGCCTTCGCCAACGACATGGCCAGCCTCGCCGCGTTCAGCGTCATGTCCATCAACTACACGCTCACGGCGCCGCCGACCAAGAAGCAGCAGCATCTGCAGACGCCGTCGTCCACGTCGGCGAAGGCGACGGTGGTTGCGGGGATCGCGGCGACGGTGTGGGTGGCGGTGAGCGTGACGGCGTGGGCGGCGCGGCGGTTGAACCGGCGGAAGCGCGGGCGGCAGCACGTGAGCAAGTACGAGCTGTGCGGGATGCTGCTGCTCATCGTGGGCCTGTCCGTGTTGGAGCAAGGGATGGGCTACAGCCCGTCCATGACGGCCTTCCTCATCGGGCTTGCCATGCCGCGCGAGGGCCCCACGGCCCGCACCATCCGCGACCGGCTCGCCTACCCGGTCCACCACGTCATCACGCCGCTCTGCTTCGCCATCATCGGCGCCCGCCTCGACTTCGCCCACGCGGGGACGGGGACGACGCGGCACTTCACCGCCGCGCAGTTCACCGCCGCCGTCGTCTTCACCACGCTGCTTGGCGCCGCGGGGAAGGTGGCGGGGACCGTGGTCGCCGGTAAGGCGCTCGGGATCACGGCGCGTGAGGGGGTCATGCTCGGCGCGCTGCTCAACGTGAAGGGTTACACCGACGTGCTCGCCATCAACTTCGGGGACCGGACGGGGGTGTGGGGGGAGACCGCGCAGGCGGTGCTGCTGGTGTCCTCCGTGCTCAACACGCTGGCGGTGGGCCCCACGTCGGCGGCCATCGCCAGGTGGCAGCGCCGGGCGCACCGGTACCGGTCGCGGCGGCTGCAGGACCTGGTGCGGCCGGACCAGGAGCTGCGTGTGCTGGCGTGCGTGCACGGCGCCGTGGACGTGCACCCGATGCTCACGCTGGCACACCTCGCCAGGTCCGCCGCGCCGCTCACCGTGCACCTGCTCCACCTCGTCGAGCTCGTCACCGCGCGCAAGTACGCCATCACCGACCAGCTGTACCACGCCAACGAGAGCAACGACGACGACGACGAGTGGGGGTACGCGCGCGACGTCGAGCGGGTGGCGGCCGCCGTGGCGTGCTTCACGTACGACCACGTGGTGCCCGTGCGCCAGGCGACGGCCGTGGCCAGCGTGGCGACCATGGATGCCGACGTGCGTAACGGCGCCGACGACGCGCGCGCGTCGCTGGTGCTGGTGCCGTTCCACAGGAAGCTCCGCTACGACGGCCGGATGGTGTGCCGGCGCGAGGGCAGGCGGCAGCTCAACCGCCGCGTCCTGCACCGCCCGCCGCCATGCACGGTCGGGGTCTTCGTCGAGCGCCGCCTCTTTGACGACCCCAGTACCACTGGCGACACGCAGCATCAACCGGTGCACCACGTGGCGGCGGTGTTCCTGGGCGGCGCCGACAACAGGGAGGCGGTGGCGTACGCGGCGCGGGTGGCGGCCCACCCGTCGGCGACAGTGACCGTGTGCAGGCTCCGCCAAACTTCGGGGTGCCCTCCAATAATCGCCACCGGAGAAGCGGAGGCGGCGGCGGACGACAAGTTCATGGCCGAGATCCACGAGAGGCTGGTGGCGCCCGGGCGGGTGGCGTACACGGAGACGCACGTGAGCAACGGCGCGGAGACGGTGAGCGCGCTGACCGCCATGGCCAGGGAGTTCTCGCTGCTCGTCGTCGGAAGGGCCAGCGGCGGCAGCGCGTCGGCGGAGTCCATGACGTCCGGCATGGGGGACGACTTCGACAACGAGTGCCCTGAGCTGGGGCCCGTCGGGGAGCTGCTGGCCTCCGACGACGTGGCGGGAGGCGGCTCCGTGCTCGTGCTGCAGCAGTACTGCCCAGGACACAGGATGAGGACGTGGAACGATCCTCCGTCTTCGTCTGCTGCTGCTGCTGCTGGCGGCAGTGCTGCTGATGCTGTTGTTGACATCTACAAAGATCCTCCTCCTAATTTCTTCACAGCCAAACTAACAGCACAACCAAACTGAAGCTCCATCGTGTGACATGTACAATAGTACGCATTGTATGCAGGCTAGGTAATAGTAGCTTGACTGATGTATCTCATAGAGAGATGGACTGATTGTAGCCATAACTTGTATAAGTTGTAATGTGCACCAATACAGATTGTTAGAAACGAGAGGATAGCTACTCTGCTAATTCTTCTGTTTCTTCCAAGGACAACTGTGGTCGTCTGCTTGCAAGTTGTCTAAAATCTTGGATGAGTCTTTGCGACCCATTTTGTTCGTGACATTCCGTTTCCAGGCTCTGTTCTCTCTCTCTCAACAAAATTGTGGTCCATACCCGATGAAAATTTTTACAGGTTATTAAGAAATCTCATAGCGACCCGCAAAAGCAACAGTCAGGAAGCAACGGTCCAAGAAACCATTTGCTGCTGCATTTGCAGCATCAACGAAAATAAAGATGTTACTAATCCCCTGGCCAGGACAGGAAATTCGACCTATCAGACTACCAACATAAACACAAACCTCATTCAGAGGCATTCACTACAAAATAGTACTATACTACTATAAAATTCCTAGTGAATGTCCTTGGCGGCAGGGGATTACATGCATCCCTTGTGCCATTCACAGATCCATAGTTGCCACACGAAGTCCTACTCCTACCATTCGCGGTGTCTTGCACCATTAAGTTCCGGGTTTATGTACATACACCTTTCACCACGTCGGGAACGCAGGCACATCACCACCACAACCACACAAACGCCGTTCACCGGAGCCAAGCGCGGTGCAACCAGGCTGAGTAGTTAGTACGCATGGCTGGGCATCAGGCCTCTCCCGGCACGGTGGGGGTGGAGAGCGCAGGCACAGTGGACGGACGTCAGGCTGAGGCAGCCACTGATGATGAGGGAGTGCCTCTCAGGGCAAGTGTGGAGCCCTGGAAAGGAGTCGCAGACTGCTTGCACGGCTGGAGGGGTCAGGGCCGTGCATTGGCTGATGTTGAGGTTTGCGAGCCCGCCGTCTTCTTTCTTCTTCACCTTGTCCAACCTCGCATGCTTGCTGTTCACACGGCTGTTTGCAAGGGAGTACATGGCACGATCCGTGATGCTCTGGCAGAAGTACAGGCCCAAGGATCGCAAGTGAGGGCATCCATTCGCAAGCGCAACCACACTCTCATCTGCGACAAAGAAAGTGGAACAAATTAGGGCCAAGGATGTTCAAGGCACACTAGAGGCTCTTAAAAAAAAGGCCTATCGGAATACTGAAACAATGACAGAAGAGGTAACTATCCAATAAAGAACAAACAGGTGTAATTTGGCATTCAGGGCACAGAGCCATCTAGTTTTACCCCAGGACTGATGTTCAAGAGTCGATGTGTTCTTCAGGACATGACAAATCGAGGATGAAAAAGTTTAGTTGTGCACTTGTCACAAATCACTGAAACATTGTTTTTACCACATGGAAGCTATTATATCATCATTCACCAACCCACTGAAGTAGCAGGCATGAGAAAGTTAAGATACACTAAGTATCAGTAGCTTCATACCTGATTCCAGATACAACTTCAACTATGTGATAGGAACACGGCAAGGCAAAACGGTAAAAAGCTCCCAAGTTCAAAACAAGATATGTAATCTGACACACCAAGAAGAGGGTAGATAATAAACAAGACTCAAAGTGACACATATCGCAAAGATAGGTAATGCATAAGACTTCAAAAGAAAATCTACATATCAAAAAAGTCTTACGGTTGCCAATTAATACCATTTTATGAGAATGGGATTGAATACCTGTTATAAGGATACAACCGCACAAGTCCAGAGCTCTGAGATCCGGGCATCCCGATGCTAAGCTGGTCACACCCTTATCTGTGACATCCTCGCACCAACCTAAGTTTAAGGATTGCAGCTGAACACAATTCTCTGCAATGGCCTTCATCAAGATTACATAAAGTAAGTGGACATTCATACCAGAAAA
This sequence comes from Eleusine coracana subsp. coracana, assembly GCA_032690845.1. NCBI lineage: Eukaryota > Viridiplantae > Streptophyta > Magnoliopsida > Poales > Poaceae > Eleusine > Eleusine coracana. The sequence goes on from CM064426.1 coordinate 6,972,364, forward strand.
CATACGCAAGTAGCAAATATTGGGTTAGCCAAAGTACCTGCAAAGCTCTGTCAGTAGCAGCCTTCCCACATCCACACAAATTCAAACACTTAAGATTTTTACAGCGGCGAGTAAGATAGATCAATGCGGTATCACTGAAATTAGAACACCCGCTGATGTTCAGCTTTGTAAGGCACGGGCAACCATGGGCCAATGCATACAATGAGCGGTCACTAAGCCTGAAGCTTCTGCTGAGGTCTAACTCACGTAGATCATGGCAGTAGTTGGCAACAACCTCTACTGCAGTGTCTTCAAGCTGAGGTTTGTTTTGCCGAAGAGTGAGAACTTGTAGCATTGTAAATTTGGGAGCAAGAGATATCATTAGGTCATTCATGTTCTTCTGGCACCTGCAAATGATACAATTATCAGGCCAACTACCATACCATACTAAGCATGCATATATCGGCCAACTAAAATTCAGCAAGCCAACACAGGGTTTGGCAGTAAAGCAGGGAGGAAAGATGGGCCTTCTTCAGAGATGGTTGACAAGAAGCTTTTGTGAAAACAGGAATAGGGGATGAGGAAGCAATGTTAACACACATGCTTTTGTGCCTCCAGGTTCACAACTGGTTAATTTTGTTCAAATACATGTAAGATGTTTGGTATACTAGTCGTATACCTAAAGGTTGTCTTGGGGAAAATGAAAAGTTAAGCCAACGAAGATTTCCACTTTCAAAGTTTATTAGCAACCAAGCATCTGGATATGAATAATAATATTAGACAAGGTAGGTTACAGAAAGCCAATTCTACATCAGAAGGGGGCCATTGTTAACTCTATAACAGAAGTGGAAAAATGTACAGATTGCTTTCAAAAGTATAAGAACATTCAAAATGGACAAGGCAGAGCAGCACTCTTTTCACTGGAAAATCAGAACAAAACATCACATAGAAAACAGAACAAATAAATTGTGACGGCCGGCTTTCCCTTATGGAAAAGGTAACTAGCTGGCCAATGGGTTACATATGCAAGAAGTGCAGATCATCAATGTAAGATAGACATGGCTTTCACAGGCCTTCCTTGCTTTACATTTGCAGGACATATGACTGAATAATAGCAACACAACCTGATCGGCTTGGGAGTCCAGGTTAAAATACTTAAGGGATTAGGCAATGCAATTTTGAAGTAATGTTGCAAAATCTAGCCAACATAGTCTATTCCAATAATTATTATCACAGTCAAATTAAATCTGTCTGCCAATTTTCCTAATGGTTGTAAACATAAAGCTGGTCAAAACTTGGAATTCCTCATGGCAAACGAACATCACTCCCACTCAATTTAAAAAGACGGAATTAATAAAGGTAGAAAAAAAAAAGCTCACCATGAGAGGGAGAGATTCGTGACCCCCCATCCAAGTGCATCACGCCATCCAGTGCAAACACAGGACGCCACAACGACCATCCGACCATCTCCAACTATTGATATGATCCGCATGAGCAACTCCATCGGCAGGTCCTTCCAACCTGATAATGTAGTCATGGAACCACCATTTTCTGCCTGGCCTCTCTCACCGGTAGTATAGACCATGAGGGTCTTAAACCATGAATTCAGTTCACTATTTCCTGGCCTCCCGCTGACCATTTTCGAGGTTCCTTGCACCAACAAGCTATTCCTGCGATTGTCAGTCACGTGATAAGTAAAAGGTATACGAATTGCAGATCAAGCACGGCATCTATTTGGGCATTTTTTTAAGGTGCAACTAGATGCTTGCATGAGAGTTTGGCAAATTACTAGAATCTCTTAGAAATCTACTCATCATAGGCAAGAACATATCGCAAGATGAAAATGAGTTTCGCAGGCAGGGCAGATACTGACCTCTATCAAAATTCAAATCAATAGAACACGCACCAAATTTGCTTAATAGAAAGAGCTGCAACCGAACAACTACTGGATACGCACCGCGCCCATGTTCTAAATACAGCACTAATAAATACCCATGTCCAAAACAAATCGCGCTGCATAACCGCGCACGATGCTACAGATCGACATCATTCACATCGCAGGGAAGACACACTCCGGGAATCCCAGGAAAAGAACGAACCTAAACACGTCTCAATCAAAAGTTTATCCACCGGCAACGGCAATCAGCTGTCCAATTTGAAACAGAGCTATTCCCTGAAAAGAAAAGAAAAAGTTGAAACAGAGCTGCGTGAGGCCTCTCCACCTTTGATCTCTCAGAGAGATGGTAAAGCTTGGCAATCCCAAGGGGAAACGGGTACGGAAGCCGCAAGCACGAGGCGAGGGGAACGCGGGGAAATTTATGCAGGGGTCCAGGTCTCCTCTCCATTTTTATCATTTCTGCCTTTTGACGCGAAATCAACAAAAGCACGCGAGCCCCAGTTCCAAAGGCAAACCTAGTGCGGAAATCACGCAGGAATCAAGGGCGCGGGGAACCAATCAACGAAACGGCACCGGGAAAAGCCTAGGATTGGGGGACGCAATGGAGAAGGAAGCCTAGGGAAAATCATGGGGGTGGTGGAAATCGGGGAGGGGAGAAGCGAACTTACGGAATCGAGGCGGGCGCGGGGCGGCGAACGGCTGCTATCTTTCTCTCTCCGGGGGGGAGGGGAACCTTCTTCCCCTCTCCTCTGGGACCTCCTCCTTCACCGCCGCACGGGCGCCCTGCGTACAAAAAGTTCAACCGAGGCTGAACTGAGGATGCCGCGGGCACGGGTCGGGCTATTTAAACAGCGACCGACCGGTCCGGGAGGGCGAGACGGGGACGGCACGGGATGGGGGGTGATGCGCGCGCTCGGGGTCACGAGGGTTCCACTCTGCTCGCGGGGGCGTGCACGCTGGCAGTGGACGGTCGGATACGCGATCACGGTTCGCGAAGCTTCGCCGCGTGGCCCTGGGCGTCGTGATTACATTAGCGTTATCCGCTGGGCGCCGTCCCGTGCCGCCGTCAGCCGGCAGCGTTTTGTTTACGTATTTTTCGTCTTCACGCCGTCGGAATCGTTCTAATATCCACGGAATCGTTCGGGAAGGCTGTCAAAAAAAAAAAAAAAATCGTCCCGGAAGTGGCCAGAACGAGCAGAGGTTTTGTTGACGTGTCCCCCGCGGGTGGCCGATTTCGATTCCGGGCGGTGGGGCTGTCTGGCTGGATCTCGCTCTGATCTGTGATGAGTGATGACCTCCCTCTCCTGTGGCGGCGCGGACTGAGGTGGAGCACGGCGCTGTTGTCGTCGTGCCATAAAGGGGATGACGGACGGGGCAGCACCGTGGGAATGGGAACAACTTCTTCTCCGTCACGCTGACGGCGGCGTCGCAGTCCGGCTACTGTCACTACGATAACAACTGGTACTCTCCTCTTCCTTGCGATTGAAGATTGATGAGAAGAAGAAGAGGAGGTTTAATTAGAGCGCTCCACATCCGAGGCACGTTGCACAATAGCACCCCCTCCCCTCGCGTTTTACTACTGTACTGTATCCAGGATGTTGCTTTCTCCCGTGGCTACTGTCACGCTGTGTCAGCACTTGGTGCGACGGAATTAAACGCACGCCCTGCGTCCACGTCTCCAACCAAAAGTTCATTCCGAACCAAGCGACGAACGTGGCGTGCATCTGGTCCGCCGGTGCGTGCCGTGGTTTGCGCGGCGCCGAGGGAAATCAGAGGGATCAAACGGTGCAACCACCCAATCGCGTCCGCAAGCGCCAAGCAGCGAAATAAAAAAGAGCATGGGCGTCTCTCGCCTGTGGTTCCGCGCGCCGCCTGAGGGGCTGAGAGCCTGAGACGATCGCGAAAGCGAAGGAAACAAAAGCGGGGTGAGGAATGAGATCAGGACATACGTAAAGACAACAAAAAGAATGAAGACGCGTGCGAAATATATATAGCATACTATATATTCTTCCTGTGGAATCTGTAAAAGAAAATATCGGTGATGCTGATACTAAACGAAGGAGGAACACGTACGGCAGACGGACGGCTCGTCTCGTCCACCGTTCCACGAGATCGAGCCCCGGCGCTTACCGGACCGTGCCGTGCTCCCTATGCTTGAGAGCCTTTTGGTGAGGCCGTCAGCAAATCGCTTTTACCGGACGGCAAACCTGTCAACTGATGCTTTCCTGTTGCGATTGACAAGAAGAGGTGGTTATCAGCTGTGGTTCACAGCGCTCCACATCCGCACGCGGTTATTGTCAAAGGCTAACGTCAGCAGCTCGTGCGATGAAACTGAACGCCTTCGATGGAGCTTCCGAGTTCATCCAATCCAGGCAATGAGGCGCGCGCGTGATCTCAGCCCCGGCCCCTCTGCACCGGTACGTGCCGTGGTTTGCCCGGCGCCGAGGGAAATCGATCAAGGATCACGGGGCGTTCAAGGGAGGCGGAAAAGAATGTTTCCTCCTTTTGTTTCACCCGCCCGAATGGCCAGGTATATTCCCCGCGCCACCGATAACAAAGAGCTTTGGAATAAGCGACCACGACTCGGTGTTAATCCCACAAAGAAAGAAAAACATGGGGTGACCTGAGAACAGAGGTGAAGACGAAACGAGAGGTGTTTACCGATGACGGTATAAGAGGCTCGTGCTCTCCGGCTCTGGGACTGTGGGTGGAACCAACCAGACAGAGCGGTCATTGTTGAGACACACGTGATGGACTACTACTGATCGACGAGCTGTTAGTATCTAGGTTACACAAGAGAAACGACCATGTGCGTTCCGTCACGGCTAAAAGTATCTATAGTAATTCCTCTCCGATGAGAAGAGACGAAGAACGGAAGACGACCCTTCACGCGATGGAGGACCGCCCCATGCTTTTGTTGGTAATTGTTGACCGGCGCGTGTTCACGGATAGCCGGGCAAAGGATTCCACAACTCCAGCCGTTGGGGGTCGCCGGTCGAGCCCTGTCTCACTTTTGTGATCCACAAGCACACAACCATCAGATGGAAAGGTGCTACATGTTGCACTTGCACGGATACCTGCTGTCCAGAAATCTTCGTTGATATATTTGGTTTTGGGGTACGTACGCGCAAAAGGAAATAGCATTCTTGTAAAGGAGAGTGAAGGAAATTGCTGACAAGTTGCCGGGCCATTTGAAAATGATGGACCCGTTTCTTTAAAAAAATTGAAAATGTTGGACGGCTGCGCGGAGTCAGGGAAGAAGAAAAGGTCGAGGAGGCGTCCAGAAAGAAAAGTCGAAGGCCGTCGAATTGAAATACCTTCTCCCGATCGAACTTTCAATTCCGTGCACGGAACGAATCACCTTACTACGCGTCATACTACCTGAGACCTGGCAATTGGGTGGCTCGTTCTGAATTGACGCCGTCGACGATTAGAATGCTGAATGAAAGAAAATCTCCGGAGCTGTCAAATCTATCCAGTCTCTGTATTTTTATCGACCGCAACCTGTTGCAAAGGACCGCATTGTTTAACAAGGCGCAGCCTCATCCTCCTCAAAGCCTATCCATCCTGTGATTCCTGTCCAGTTGATGATCCCGGACTTGCCTTTCGTCTCGGCGACAATTGTATAAAACAGGCGATGTGCGCATGTACGTCCGCTAGCTGAAGGGTCCTACTGTCAGTGGTGCCAGTGAAATACTCCGTCCATCCTAAAATAATTGGCATTCTAACTCTTTCTAGTTTTTTCAAAATAATTGGCATTCTCACTTCTCAATATACCTTTCTCTCTTCTCGATACAACTCTATCTCTATTTCTTTCCTCCTCGTTTTCTGTCTACTTACCTTTTACACCTCCTAAACTTCTGTGTCGGATTCCAAAGTATCAATTAAATTGGGACAGAGGGAGTACCAGAGAGAGAAAACACCTTTAAAGGGTTGGGACAGACCACCTATATGCTAATAACAATAATCTGGTTGAGAAATTTCAAAACATCATGAAATTATTTTTGTGAAAGAAAAAGTGTCGGGTCGAAAGTCGGTCGAGCTTTGGGCTAGATCATGCCCATTGTCTGGCCCACTTTGTTGGTGGGAAGGAAGCTAGACTTTCTTTCGTAGTCTCCGAAGTTTTGGACCTGGACACGACTGCGTTCGGTGTGCAGGCCCAGGCTCGTCTGTACGAATGGGCTGTATAAGGCCCACTTCTTGGGTCCGTGTCGGCCGAATACTATTAGTCGTCATAGGATCCGTCTTAATGATAATGATGAACCCCTCCCTTGTCTGTATATATGCTGATAGTAGTACAGTCCAAGTGATCAAGTTCACTCATGTTGCGAGCGTAGTACTTCACAAACGTTGTACAGATTTGTTGTTTTATCTACGGAGTACGTACTTCCGTGCACAGGTTAAAAAAAAAACGTTGTTCCGTGTAGCGGTACTTGTAGTACTGATCATTTTTAAGACAGGTCCCGGTTATTATACACCGCCAAACAGCATAACGCGGCCGTTATCATTGAGTGCATTGTGATTTGTCGACGCGAATTTTTACCGCTGTAACAGTAGCACACTTGTCTCCGACGAGTTGTTGGAGGAGCAAACATCTGCTCCTGCCGCGCCCATACCGCCGGGCCGGACCCCGCGTCATCTCCTGCGCGCCGTGCGTCCTGCATTATTAAAGGCAAAGCGAAAAGGGCATCCTGCCGCTCCTGCTGCCTCATCGCCATATCATTCAGTGAAGCTATAGGCCTATAGCTAGCCGCTGGCCTACCCCTCTGCGCTTCTTGCCGTCACCGGAAAGTGGCCATTTGCTCCTGCCGCATCCGGCAGGCGGGGTCCGACGCACCCCGGCGAGCCTGCGCTGCATTACCATTTACTCCTAGTACCAATGGACGGGTGATGAGAGTGAAAGCGAGCAATTGCCGTGCACGGTACACACGTCGTCGCCGAGTGCTTGCTTTCTTGTCGCCGTCGTTGTCACGACGAGCAGAGCATATCCGTGCGCAGCGCACGAGCCAAGCCAGCAGCATCACCGGCGAGCGAGGCAGAGCTAGTAGGAGGCCTCTAGGCTAGTACCTACTGCTACGACGAGGGATGCTCCGCCGTACGGGAAAAACTGACAGTTAAATGCAGGCCAGGGCCCCACGTGTCTGTCACCGGTCCAATCCGTCAAACCATCCCACTTTGACCTGTCGCCCCCGTCCCCGCCCTTGGGATCTCCTCGTCGGCAGCTTTCTTTTCAGCGTCCTCGGAAACCGGTGCTCGATGAGCGCACAGTAATTACTATATTGCACCACTGCGGCCGCTAGCTGTACTGTTAAAAAGCGCGATTGTTAAACTGCACGGAGCACGGGCCTCCTTGTCTTTGGACGGATTAAACAACGTGCTCGGGTTCGCGCCATGCCACCAGTGGTGACAAAAAGTCCTCCTCCTCATCGCGCCTCGCCTCTCGCAGCATCACATGGGGCCTCGCAGTTTTCTAAGCACGGCGCACACTCCATCTTGCTCCCCCCCTTCCCCCTCGGGCTGCTTAATCTACACTTATTAACCACGCTGACCTTGTACTATTATCCTCACATAGCAGTGTCGCTAAGCAACGCAGCTTTTCCACCTGCTGCTTGCTCGTAGGGAACGAGGCTTCTTGCTGTCGTCGCCATTCCTCAGATCTGGAACCCAAAGGTTGCTCCGGTTTGCTTGCTCCGCTCGCAATGGCTGCCCGATCGATCGGATGCGCCGCCGTCTGAACCCGCCGATAGATCGATCGATTTGGAAAACGTTATCTTGGCAGCCGGCCATGTGTTGGAGGCTAGCCCGAGTCCTTTTTGGAGGAGCAGCGAGGCGCGAGTGTCATGAGTGATTAGCGTGACACGCATGTGCTGGACTCGAGCTTTCAGATTAGTAAGGTCCAAAAAGCCTGCGACTGACTGCCGCCGAGGCATCGCGCCGCGCAAGTCTCCTGTATGCGTTCCGTAGTGTTTGTCGTACGCTCCGGCCGCGCGTCTCGTCAGAATCTAGAACAGTGACCCTGGATTTTTTTACCGCAGCAACTGTCGACACGTGAGCCCGGGTTTACTAGTACCATGAACAACTGCGAATTCGAGGCCAGCGCGTGGAGTCTTTGACCCGGCGTGTTTACTGCGAGTGACGAGGGGCTCGGCTCGGATCACATTCACATCTAGAGAGCTGCGGGCGGGATCCACTGATCCGTTGCAGGATCTCGGCAGCTGGCGCGCTTTGATCTGCTCGTTTCAGCGCTTAGAAAATGGCGAGACGTGCTGCTACTAATATTTTATTGATCGCATCGACACTCGCAGAACACACAGCGGCAAACTGTTTTGGCACAGTGGTTACCGCCATTCTCCCAGCCTGAAAATGTGACTGCCGCGCGCGCGGGGGATCACGTTGCGTTCAGGGCGGATAAATGAGCGTGTTTATATGAGTACTGCTAGTAGTACTCCTGTGCAACCATTCAGTGCCAATGATTACGCTGGATTTGCCACGGGACACGAATTTATACCGCTGCTGACGAGAGTGTTTATGTCTTGTCATAAGCGCGTGCTCTGAATGGTGCTAGTAATGATTTTGTTTACGCGGAATGGATCTTATATCTGGCCTCTTGTGGATTTTAAGCTGCAAGAACACAACACTCTTCATGTGTTACATACGTTTATGAAAAAAAAAAGAAAATCTTCATGTGGCTTCACCACGCAGGGAGCGTATGATCAGTCCAACATGTCCTTGGCAATTCATGGCACGGCGATGGCCCCTACGCCGCGTCCCCGGAACAGCTTTCCGTCGACGAGAGAAATGGACGAGAGCGCTTTCTGCCACTCTGCTGCCCATGCTCGTTCTGCATCTACTGCACTGAAATGGACGAGTGATCCGTGCAACTGCTCCTCCGGGTACGTACTATACGTTGCATCGCGTCGCGTCACCCTCCCTGGCCGCCTGCTGCCACTCACTGGCCTCTGATCGGCTCAACAATAAACGTACCTCTCCCGCAGCGCGTCCACGTGCCCGTGTCACGCTCCCGCGCGCGCCGCTCCTCCGCCTCGGTTCCTCGAACACCCCACGCCCACCCGCACACCATTTCACTCCACCACCTTGCTCCACGACTCTCTGCTCCCGCCCACTGTTTTTTTTTTCCTCTGCATTTTGCGGCAAGGCTTGCGCGGCGGCGTCGCTGGTGGTGGCGAGGGCAATGCGGTCGCCGCCGGCGTCGAGGGAGTAGCACTAGCTAGCTCGCTGCCGGGGACACTGGATGGGTTGCCGGAGCTCGCGCCTCGACGCGGCGGACGTGTCCCCCGCGGCGGCGCTGTGCCGGGAGCGGCGCGACCTCCTCCGCGTCGCCGCCGAGCGCCGCGCGCACCTGGCCGCCGCGCACGCCGCCTACTTCTCCGCGCTGCCGCGCGTCGCCGACGCGCTGGCCCGGTTCGCGAGCCACCACCACGCCGCCACGCCGCCGGGCTCGCCCGTGCTCACGCTGCCGCCCTCCGACCCGGACGAGCCCAAGAAGCCCAACGCCAACAACTCCAGCTCCACCACCCCGCACATCGGCTCCGGCCACTCCCACATCCACTTCCACGACGACGTTTCCGAGGACGACACCGACGGTCCCGACTCCTCCTCCTCCTCCGACGCATGCGCCGGCCCGGGTGGCTGTGGCGGTGGCGGGCACGCTGCTGAGATCCCGCAGCCAGCGCCTGCCGTTCTTCATTCAGGCGCGGCCCCACCCCAGCACAACCACGGCCACGACCAGACCCAACATCGGCAAGCACGTCAACCGGTACCGGCCATGCCGGGAATGCCGTCATGGGACGGCCATCCCCAACAACCCCAACTCCATCTGCCTGTACCGGCAATGCCGGGGATGCCGTCATGGGACGCTCCGCCACAAGAACGCCAACTCCATCATCACCCGCCGTACCAATTCCACCAGCAGCCGGCGGAGATGCCGCCGTGGGGGGAGTACGCTGCTGCATCCTACAACCCCTACCCTTCCTTCCCGAACCCCACATTCCATGACGACGCCACATTCCAAGACCGGCCCACATTCCCCCGGTACTACTACATGCAGGCCAGCGCGACGCCGGCGAGCACCGTGTACCAGGACCCGTACGGATACGGCAACTTCGACACCAATATGTCCTACATGGGGTACTACAACAACCCGATGTACGGCGTCCCTATGCCGCCGCCGGAGGGGGACAACAGCCGCCCGCCGCCACCGGAGGATCGTCGAGCGCGGGAACCGGCGCCGCCGCCGCCAATGCCGGTGCCGGAGACGTCGCCGTGGGACTTCTTCAACCCGTTCGACGCGTACGAGCAGGAGGAGCTCCCGCCGCAGTACGGTAGTAGGGGGGGAGGCGGAGGCGGAGGCGGGTCGGCCACGAGCAGCCCGAACTCGAGCGAGGTGCGGGCGAGGGAGGGGATCCCGGAGCTGGAGGAGGAGACGGAGCTCGAGTCGATGCGGGAGTCAGTGAAAGCGCGGAAGGCGGCGGCGGAGAGCAGCGCGTCCGACAGGATCGACCGTGCGGACGACGTCGCCGCCAAGGTGAAGGAGTCCATGGAGCGCAGGGAGTGCGGTGGTGAGATCGAGAGCGTGGGGAGCGCCTCGGTTGTTGTTGATTCCGGGGAGGAGAGCGTGTGCAGCTGTGACAGCGACCATGATGCCGGTGCGAAACCGGTGGGTGATGATGGTAAGGGGAATGTGGAGAAGGTTGGCTCTGCAGCGGAGCAGCACTCGTCGGTGGTGATCGGCGAGGATGTGCGGGTGCCGGAGAATGTTGTTGGGACGAGAGATGTTGCTGAGGTTGTGGAGGAGATCAAGGAGCAGTTCAACTCGGTGGCTTCCTGCGGGGAGGACGTCGCGAGGATCCTTGAGGTGGGGAGGATGCGGTACAGATCACGAAAAAAGATCTTAAGATGTAAGTACTCTGAATCCTAGCCGTATTGTACTTAAAAAGCAAAATTCAAGCCAACATGAAAACAGTTTGTAAGATTGATACTTCACTATGTGAATCAGAAAAATAGTTTGATCCTTCCTCTTGATGCAGTGGTGTTTTCAAGGATGATCGGGACCTTCGCCTTGTTATTTTCTTCCATGTCTGAGCCACCAGCGAAGAACTTGGACCAGTCAGCAATAAGTTCATCAAAAAGAAATCAGAACCCGAGCAAAAGATTTGATTTTGTCAGTGATGTTGAACTTAATACACTTTCTGCAACAATGGACAGGTTGTACGTGTGGGAGAAAAGGCTTCATAAGGAAATTATGGTACGCTAATTCCACTCTGGTGTGCGTCTTAGTTTATGTTGTAGTTGGAGTGTGCGGGGTGTGTTGTTTGTGTTTCATCTGTTCTTCTTACTGCTAATGATACACAACTCTCATGCGCAAATTAGTTTTGAGAATAAGCCTAGGAATGGTTCAAACTTCACACTATTTTCATGAATTCAGTTTTATTCTTAGGAATCCAGTAATATGTTTGACATGGTTAAAGATTTTTTTCACATGATGTTGAAATCGATTTATATGTCACCTTTAAAGCTAAACTTATACTTTGTGTGTTTCTTTTGCACTAACATATATTTTTTTTTAAGAAATGCACTAACATATTTTACACATTTTCTTAAATTATCTTAGGAGGAAGAAAGATTAAGGATTACATATGAGAGAGAATGGAAGCGCTTAAAGGAGTTGGATGCTACTGGTGCAGAACCATATAAGATTGATGCCACACGAGCCTCAATTAGGACACTGCTTACCAGAATCAACATTGCCATGAGATCAGCTAAAGTTATTTCTAGAAGGATTCACATATTACGAGACAATGAGTTGCATCCACACCTTGTTACGCTTATCCAAGGGTATGAAAGTGTAATCCTACTGCTCTACTGTCATCCACTTCTGTTCTGTGCCTCTCTAACAGAAACTTTGAAACAATCACTAAGTCATTGAAGTCATTTTGCATGTTGCCTTTGTAAACCTTTTAAATTATTCAATAGAATTTTGATTTATTTTGCAGAGTACCAATGGATTTCATGACTACAAATTTAATTATTATTGTAGAACAGATTTTGTATCCAGTACAAAATCTACTAAAGAATAATTTTGAGTTAAATTATTATCATTCTGTATATCTTGTAAATTGCTAGTTCTAGTACGATTAGATATCTTTAGAATTCTACTAAAAAAACTTTCAGCCACAAGGTGAAATTGCGCATCAAACAGGCATGTAAAATATAATATGCAATTCCTTGGTGAAGAATCACTAAAAGGACACCTGTTTCTAGCAACTCAGAAGAACCTAAGTAACAGTTACTATTTTCTAAGACTGCAGCAGTACTTCATGTAAAATACATGACACTTGAATTAATAGCATGCTTCATGTTGCAGTACTTCTGCAGCATGTTGATTTGTTTTCTCTAAATTGTTGAGTTGCTACACCATTTCCTAAAATCAACTAGGTTCAGCACTAGTTTTTACAATGGCATTTCCTGAACTTCAAAAACTCCTATCACACTAGTAAAGTTTGCTAGTGTTGAGTTAGGGAGTCCATACTTTTATTAAAAAAAGAAGAAGAAGGTTTGGTGTGCACAATAAAAAGGAAAAAGAAATCACTTTGATGTGCTCTTCTTCATATAGCTAGTCTTGTCAGTATTTTATTTCCTTCCCTTTCTTATGAAGAGTCCCTGGTTCTTCTTGTTATTGCAAAATTGATGCCTGAAACAACAGAGAATAAATTATTGTGATTCTGGTGCAGGCTTATTAGAATGTGGAGATTCATTTTTGAGTGCCATCGGAAGCAATTCCAGACCATACTTGAAACAAAATCTCATATTCTCATCCCTAAGAATGGACCTGAAAGAAGCTCTTCCAAGGTTACGTTGGAACTAGAAATGGAGCTTTTGAATTGGTGTTCCTGTTTCAGGAATTGGATCCTATCCCAAAAGGATTATATTGAAACCCTTAATGGCTGGTTACTCAAATGGCTTCCTCAGGAAAAGGAGGAAACTGCGGATGGTGTCGCACCATTCTCTCCTGGTAGGCTTGGAGCTCCTGCTGTGTTTATCACAGCTAATGATTGGTGTCAAGCCATGAATAGGATACCAGAAGGCACCGTCGTGGGTGCGATGGAGGCTTTTGCTGTTAATGTGCATATATTGTGGGAGCGTCAGGATGAAGAGCAGCAGGAGAAGTTAAAAGCTGAGTATCTGTCTAGAGATTTTGCAAAGAGGCTCAAATCTCTCCAAAAGGAACATGGCTTACAAGGACATCTCGAAGCTGACAAACCAGTACTACCCACCATTGCTGACGATGGCAGGGCTGTTGATAGCCGCATGGTTGCTTTGGATACATTGCATAAGCGATTGGATGAGCAAAAAGCTAGACATGAAGAAACTGTGAAACAAATCCGAGAGGCTAGTGCAACTGATCTGAAGGCTGGTCTGGCTCCAATATTTGAAGCACTGGAATCATTTACTCATGAGACCCTGAGAGGTTATGAAAATGTTAGGATTCCTACTGAGAGTACCGGAGCTTGATACTGGATAGTCACCAGTTTGCATTTCTGCTTGGGATGGGCTGTTTGACTGAGAAGTGCAGAATGCTTTCTAGAGCAATGGTAAGCAACCAGAATCTGTCTTCAGTTTGGTAGCCGAAATACTATTGCTCGTCAGGAACTGATGAATGCACCCATTATGCAAGAAAGGAATATGGTAACTGTTCTTGCATGGTTGTGTTTAAAGCAACATTCAGCAATTCTTCGAAATGATTCCGAGCTAGAATTCAGGCGGAGCTTCTCACCAGTCACATGTCAGTAGCTAGAACGACTCACACAAAAAGAGCTGCTAGGAGCTTAGAACTTATTCTAGCCCCACATCGAAGGAGGAAGACAATTTTGTAGCCAAATTCAGCCCGTGTACATATTAGCTAGGTAGGTTAGTTACTTTGCAGATTAGCTTGCTATTTATGTAGAATTTGATCTGTACATTGTAAAAGTTGTATTTATGCCCCTGCTGACTGCTGTTCATTGGGAAAAAAAAATATTTATGGCATACGTGCACAGATTCTGGCCGACCCTTGTACTGTATTGTGTGCTGCTGATGAAGGCACACAAGTTACCGAAGTCAGGTGTTAAACTTAAGTGTCACATTATCTTTCCGAGTTCCGATGCTGACTAAATGTGGCTTTCGTTCCTTGTTCCTGTCCCTTAAACGGCAACTCATCAGTTTTCCCTTTAAATCCGTTCCAATCAGGGCTCGATTCACGGCATCTTTCAGAACTTTACAGAGCTTAGTCTTGGTTGAACTGAATGACAGATGATCAGTCGTGTACACGGACAGAGAGTACAGTACTTCTTACTAGTTCAGGGCACTAGATCAGATTTGGAACAATTTCCACGCTTGCCATCTGGTAGAGCTTGGATCCCATCAGTAGAGCTTCAAAAGCTGCATCAGGCACCAAACAAGTGACGTCAACCTCACGTGCTTTCGGGTATCGTATCGCGGACCATGTTGATCACCACGCAGAAGTGGCCACTCCGTGCGGGTGAGACAAAACAGAGGAAGGGGGCTTCTGATCTACAAACAGTTTCTTATTATTCGGTGGCAGAACATTGTTCCTTTTTCTTTTGCGATTTGAATATATCAACGAGTCCAACACTTGAATTATTTACTGGTTTCCTTTCTTCACTCTCGGACTTTCGTGGTCGCCGGGCCCTCGAATTTTATTTCAGAGTCCCCTCTCCTGTTGACCTCGCAACAATACTCTGATATGATCATGTCGTGCTGCCACGACTCTCGTGATCATCTGCCGCCACTGGGACCGCGAATTCCTGTGCAACATTGGCGTCGCAAGTTGCTGTAACCAGTTAACAGTGCCATCCTCGTTCACACACGGACACGCCCGGGTTGGAGCTGAGCTGCACGTCCCATTCTCATAGCGACAGCTTCTTTTGGATCTTGTTTTGTACTGCTACATTGCTACTAATTTGCTATGCACCACAGAAACAAAAGCCAGTAGTGCGATTCCGCGCTAGCTTGGTTGCTGACTCATGGCGTTACCCAGATAAAGCAGGTAGCCTCTTTTCTTTTGCTAAGAAAGGAAACCGCGGCGTGTCACGCACCTCTCTCCGCTTGTGTGCACCACCGGCGCCCGCGTGGCCGCGCCCAGAAAAGAAAAAAAAAACCTTGCGGTGCGGCACCCTCCTCGCCACGGCGGCGCACGGGACGAACCAAACACACACACACGGTCGCCGTGATCCGCACCGCACCACACGCGCACGGGCACGAACGCGGCAGGACGATCCCCCCCCGAGCCAGCCGACCGCGGGCGTGCCGAAGCCGGAATACACCGTCCTCCCCTCCTCTCCTCGCCCTCCCGCGGCTTCGCGTCCCTTCCCTTGTCGCGTCGTCGACCCTCGCTTCCTCGCCTTCGCTTTTCCCCGCGCGGCGCACCACACGGTAGCTAGCTAGGCTTTAGCTTCTCTTCTACCCTACCAAACACAAGGCTGCGCTCAAATCAGTCAGGAGGAGTGAAGGACAGAGCAAGCCGGCCCGGCGCGACACCCAACCGCAAGCGCGGAAAGCTGAAACTACCAGCCGGCGCGCTCCCTCCCTCAGATCTCGCATGCGCGGCGGTCGCCGGCGGGGGAGGGATTAAGGGCGGGCGGCGCCATGGGCGGAGCGCGGCTGGGCAAGTGGGTGGAGGGGATGTCGGCCGACAACATCAAGGGCCTGCTGCTCGCGCTCTCCTCCAGCCTCTTCATCGGCGCCAGCTTCATCGTCAAGAAGAAGGGGCTCAAGAAGGCTGGCGCGTCAGGGGTCAGAGCAGGTGCGTGTGCTTGCTGCTGTGCTCCCCCGTACTGCTTGCTACTCACCCCGCGTCCCGTTGTGCTGCTGCGGCCGCGCTGCCGGCGGTGCAGCTTAGATCTGATCCGCGCGCGGGGTTCGATTGGATCTCGGCGGCGGTGTCGGTGGGTCTGGTCTAGTGGAGTGGAGGTAGGACTTGGGGACAGTTAGCGGTGAGCGCGTTGACATGGATTAGGTCTTTATGTCCCTTGAATTAGCAGCATGCTTGGCGACCTAATGTCATACAGTTCTCACACGAGCAGTTCATCACTTCGGATGATCTCTAGTGACATACTAGTTGATTGCTGATACACAGTGCTGATGGGGCGATCCACTACTGCTGCCTTGGAATTCATCAGTTCTATTTCCTGCTTCCATGTTGGTTTGCCAAATTTGAAGAGTGGAGCACACGAATACGGGATGGTGTGAATAGGGACAAGTTTACAAGCATTCTGAGTGTAGAGGGGAGTAAAATACACATGCTCACTTGTTGAAACGTTCCAATTTCGAAAGATAATTCGTGTCGGGTTGCGTCACTTATTAAGAGGGACTTCATTGAGGTACCCGTGTACAACTGACCTCTGATCAACCGTTAGCCGAGAATGCAAATGCCAACATATTAAGAGTTTCTCTTTCTGATGCCATATGGGTTCAATCCTTCATCTTTTCCTCATTTATTATGCTTACGTTGCTTATTTGAAACAGGTGTTGGTGGCTACTCCTACCTGCTTGAGCCACTGTGGTGGGCAGGAATGATTACGAGTAGGTCTTTCCCCTTCCTGAACCTGATCAAGTTTTGACATTCATTAACTCTCTTCTGTGTCTGTTCACCTTGGTACTAATTATATACTGTGATGATATCTTGCAGTGATTGTTGGAGAAATTGCTAATTTTGCTGCTTATGCATTTGCTCCTGCTATCTTGGTGACTCCACTCGGTGCACTAAGCATAATTATTAGGTATTAGCTCTATAGATTTCAATATTAAGTCCTGCCGATAAAGAATTAAGATTTTGTACTGTTGTATTTCAGTAAATCTGATAGTATTGGTATGTCTTGTACAGTGCTGTTCTTGCACACGTTATGTTGCGGGAGAAGCTTCATATATTTGGTATACTTGGGTGTATTCTTTGTGTTGTGGGTTCGACAACTATTGTCCTTCATGCCCCTCCAGAGCGTCAAATTGAGTCCGTGGCAGAAGTGTGGGACCTTGCTACTGAACCAGGTATTCATGTTTCTTCATGTATTAGTAGTCTCATGCATGTGTATCTATTTATGACTCCACGGGTCTTAACAAATTACGTTGAGTTCTGAGGTTTAAACTATTACCTTGCAGCATTCCTACTTTATGCAGCCATTGTGCTCGCAGCAGCTTTCGTGCTCATATTCCGTTTTGTCCCCCAGTATGGCCAGACACACATCATGGTGTATATTGGTGTCTGTTCTCTTGTGGGATCTTTATCGGTATGAAATTAACTCAGCAACAGTTACTTTCATGTACATTCACATAACACTTCTTATATGGCTAGGATTTTCATTGTGTAATCTGCTTGGTTTGGCAGGTCATGAGTGTAAAGGCTCTTGGAATAGCCTTGAAACTGACATTTTCTGGGATAAATCAGCTTGTTTATGTACAAACATGGGTGTTCTTACTTGTTGTGGTCTCATGCATAGTGACTCAGATGAACTATCTGAACAAGGTATGATTAGTGCTAGTGTCCATGTTTATGTCAAGAGAAATGTGTCCTAGTGATAGAGATAAGAAATGTTTCCCATATCTGCATTTTCCTTCTCTGCACTACATTCAGCTTGGCGAAATTGATTTTTGCAGGCCCTTGACACGTTCAACACTGCAGTTGTTTCACCTATATATTATACGATGTTTACATCCTTGACCATTTTGGCTAGCGTGATAATGTTCAAGGTAATAACTTCCAAGCTTTTATTTGTTTCCATTATTCCACAACAAACTTTGTTTTGACTAACATCTTAAACAGAGACTTTGGCATAGTAAATATTTTTTTAAGAAGCTCACCATATATCAGTTCTCAATATGAACTAGTTAGCTAGTGGAATTTAGTGGATATAGTTGTACATATATCGCTGGTTATATAGTTGCTCATGTTTAATACAAATTAAATTGAATGTACTGTGATAAAATAAATTGTTTTTTAATTAACTTTGTGATCTTTGTGCAACAGAAAGCATTCAAATTTTGTTGTTGTCTTATAATCTTTCCTAAGATCCAACAATCACTTAAATTTGCCCACTTTGTTGCTTTTGGCATTAAATGCTGCTGTTAACCTGGTTTTTGTCGTGCTGATACAAATTCGACTGCAGACAAATGTAGGTTGTGGGATCAACATATTCATCAAAATTTATGAAACTATTAAATTTTATCCTCAACAAGTTAACATTACTGATACTCAAATGATCATTATTGTCCATTCTAGATACATATCATATTTGACCTGGAAGGGCATCTATTGGTCAGTAGGTCAGAGTGAAGAGCTGAGAACATAATACCGGAATAATTGAATTGTCAATCATGATAATCTGAAAATTAATAGTGCCAAAATTTATCAAGCACGGACTAGTTAATCTGGATTGTCAATGGCAGTGCATCAGTGAATCTCCTATCATGTTCCTTTACAATGCTTCAGAACTGTCTACTAATGCCAGCTCTTACTCCATGAAGGATTGGGATCGCCAAAGCCCGACGCAGATTGTGACAGAGATGTGTGGCTTTGTTACCATCCTTTCTGGGACTTTCCTTCTTCACAAGACAAAGGACATGGCAGACAGTATGTCTATATTTATGCCCCTTTTTAAATGTAATATCCCCTGTTCATAAATTCTCACTGGTTTACATCACAGGTGCCCCATCAAATCTACCCATGCGACTTCCTAAACACGCGGATGAGGATGGCTATAGCGTTGAAATTGTTCCTCTGAGATCAGCTGCTGATGGCATTCCACTCAGGTCGCCAAGGGGCACAGAATCATTTCGTCAGACATGATAACTGCCCAAAGTTTGCAACTGGTGTCGATGATGAGGCTTCAAGGCTACATGGGAAGGGATCGACGTCCCTCCATTCTTTCATTGGATACACCCCATAGGTTGACTGTAGGATACAAAGGTAACAGCTCGTCCCCCCTTATAATTTCGGAGGAATTGGTGGTACAGAATTTTGAGGATATTTTAGTTATACTTGTGGGTATGGTAACCAGGATGGTCGAGAATCAAGAGTTGTGGGTTATTATGTAAATCACGGCAAGCTATATAGGTCACTGCTGTACTCTTCTCAGAAGAACAACTCATGCAGAATACAGGAGATGGAACGAGCATATATAGCATGTCCTTTAACCATCAATAGTTGATTCGTCGTTAACACATACAGATGGATGTCAATATGCTGTTGAATGTACATATATGGAATCATCTGTAATCTGCGAGTAGGTAGTCTGATAGATTCGGCTAGTCCCTTGGTCTCATACTGGTGTGAACAAGTCGGTTGTTATCATGCCCAAAGAAGCCATGCCATCTGACGATTGCACGTTGAAGATCCGATTGAAACACTTTGTTCTATTGTTATGATTTGCGTGTCAAAGCAAATCTATGGAAAACGGGAGCGATGTCGTTGCTGCCGTCATCGTAGCCATTGACATTTACTTTGTCTGCGTAACACAAAGTAGGCAGAAACATGATTGACATGGAAGATATATCGATCACGAACGATAGCTATGTTGAACTAAGATTAGACTCGACCCAATATTCAGCGAAGTATTCGTGCAAGGTGCAACTTGAAAAACTAGTACTAGAAGCTAGTAGTACCAGTTAGTGGCGTTGCTTGTTACCGTACTGTCCAACATTCAGCCTAAACACCAGCGCATGCAGAAAGCTCAGTGAAGCAGTCCAGCAAAAGTCAAACCACACCCTTTTGACGGTCCATGGAGCTGTCCTCCCTGCACCCGCGTGTTCGTCAACGCGTGGGCCGTGAACCGCGACCCGGTGGCGTGGCGCGCGGCCGAGGAGTGGTGGACTTCCGGGGCGCGCACTTCCAGCTCACCCCGTTCGGCGCCGGGCGCCAGGTCTGCCCTGGAATGAAGTTCGCGCTCGCCACGGTTGAGACCGCACTGGCCAGTCACGTGCGCGTGTTCGACTGGGAGATGACGGATGGTGCGAAGGCACGGGAGCTTGATATGGAGGGACGCGCCCGGGCTGACCACGAAGCGGCGGGTGCCGCTGCGGCTCGTCGCCAAGCCGGTCGGGTGATGACGAGTTGATCCAGCGCAGTTTGTACCGCTTGTCCGTATCTGTTGTTTCGTCTGCCGTGTATCAATGCGATGCTCAGCGCTCAAAGTGTACCAGTCGTGCTTGCGCTGCTCGTAACTCAATGCGATGTGTTCCGGAAGTAGCACCGAACGGACCTGTTCTAATCGCTGGTATTTTTCTTCTTTCTGATCTATATATACTTTCCAAAACCACCATTTTGCTCTTAGAAATACCGCCGCCGCCGTGCACGCGCCGTAACAGCAAAAGATGAGCCGTGTAGCGCACCTGGATGTCAACCCATCTGCAAAGTGACAGTAGTAGTGAGCGGAGTCCGAAAGATCAGGCATGGTTTGGTTCGGACATCGACACGTCCATACTTGTCATGTCACAATTTCATCAGCTAATGTTTCATTTACTGCAACAACTACCACGTGCCACATGACTGTTCGACATGTCACACACTAGATCCTTCCTCTTGATTTATGCAAAGTACTCCTACAAGCGTGCGGTAAGTACCCTTCCTCCTGATTTATGCAAAGTACTCCTACAAGGCCCTACAAGACTATAAGCACTCTAGACGGGCCCAACCAGAAGGCATGTTTTTTAAAATAAAAATATATAATATTAATGACCTGAATGAAACTAGTATTCAAGCTTCACACCACACAACAACAAAGGCAGCCAAAATTTATGTGATGCTTTTCGTTTTGGATTTAAATATATATATATATTGTCAATATTTATTATATAAAAAATATATTTACATTAAATTGACTTTTCTATTGAATTCGTGAATCTTGAGATATGCATAAAAGGTCGATGGTGCTTTAGTTCACAAGATAGGGTGTGTGCAGTTTGTTCATACAACCGAGTGCAGTCTATTTTGTAAAACAAAATTTAAATTAATTTGAAAATAAAATTAATAAAGACAAGTAGTGAAGAGAAAAATATTCCAATCGAGTATCATACTATTAAAATCTCTCAAGTAATCCATGTAGAAGTTCGCTTCAATAGACTGTTTGAATAGAAATCAGAAGAAAGAAGCAGCGTAGATGCACCCTTACAACATGCCTACAGTAAAAAGTTCTCAAGTTAGTCGATCCTGATCCAACTTGTACTATTACCTGTCAAACTTTTGCCAAACGTGTGGGATCAGTTTGTTCACCATGTTTTTCTTTTTATGGGATCAATTTGTTCACCATATTTTTCTTTTTGGTTTATATGTGTTTTGTTTAAGCCTTCCGTGCTATCTGAAATAGAGATTTAGACTTCATTGAATAATTATAGCTATATACATTATTTTGATAAAAAGACTAAAGTATTAATATATTTCTATTTTTTTAATGACTATGAATATGTGGAAGTTATTTTCGCCTTGGCATCAAGGGTTGGTGCTTGATGTTTACCGCGTGTCCAACATCATGGATGGGTTAATCGAGAATTTCACATAACCTGCACAAATCTATATGGCCCAAGAAGGCGTACGGTTGACTTGTTGGGCCAGAAATCAAGCCGCCTCCACTATCATTTCTACTTTTCTATTTCAAATCAGAATCATTTCCTTAAGAAAACAATCTACAAATAGCATATTGAAATGAATTAATTTATAGGAAACACCAATCCATTTAGAACCTGCAGTGTAGTATGACCAAACTAGGGTTAAAAATGGTTCCAAAAATGATCTCGGTCCAAAATTTTTTATTTTACATTTTCTCAATATATCATTTTCAGCTACCTCAATACTAACTATTTTTAATCATTTCCTCTTTCATCCCTAGATTAGAATACAAAAAATTGGGCATTTAAAAATATGAATCGGAAGCTCTATAATTTCTTATGAATAAAAAAACAGAGATTTTAGATTTATCTACAGCGAAGTTGTTCTCATTCCAGCACTGCACGGTTGTGAATTTGCAATGTTCTTTCTGATCTCTTTCAACTGTTCAATAATGTCGCCTATCTCATCGCATCTCACAGTATTGCCCTGCATGCTACTAGCACGTCGAAAAAACACCAATTTTCAGGCAACAGCAAGCTGCAAGCAACGCCAATGACCAACATCCTGTATTGTCAAGATAAGAACAGAACCGGCAGCCTATCTACCCCAGTTAATGCCTCCTCCTCTGATTCCCGTTGATAGCTACGCAAGTACTATACTGTATGATATACGCGAATTACCTCACGTGGGTTAGCTCTTGCTTTCCCGGCCTAAATGATTCAGTGCAACCAAATGTCTAGAAGAATTGTCAGAGTGGTAACATTTAGGAGCGGGCAGCGCGGGCTGATGTCTTCTTGTGCATTTACTTCATTACGGCGTCCGGTCAGGTGGCAATCGACCGAGACTTTTCCGATTCCATGTAGCGGTGTCGATGACCAAGGCGCCGACCGGCGTCGCTGTTTGTAAGATTAGAATCACAATTTATGCCAATTCGCCATCTATTATTGCAGTACTTGAGACGGAATTCAGAACTCTTATCCCTTCAGCGAAATGCGAGTGCGATGGGAGAAGCTCGATCTCAGTTGTTCGTTGCTACAGAGTAGTGCAGAATATATGCACTGTCTTTCCAGGGATTGATGGATCCATCAACTTGAGTAGAGTCGGCCATGCAAGCCACCAAACACGGTCGCCGTTTCGAACTTCGAAGGGATATTATAGCCGTGCGTAGACCGCTGCTGCTGGTCGGGAAGGCGAGAACCGAAGCCAGCCCATCGTCCAGGACAGCATCGGCATAGATTCGACGTCGATCTGCGCGCACGGAACCAAGCTCCAGGCCCACGCGCGAGTACGTTCTTCAATTGCAGGGACCACTCTTTCCAGGGAACGGACAGCTGAAGATATTTCCGCTTGCTATTTTGTTTCCCGGCGGCGATTGACAGAGGAGCAGAGCGGCTACGACCTGCATGCGGCACCGTAGGGGCTTGTTTGGACTTTGGACGGAAACCTTGAACCAGCAGCGCGCGCGACACCATGGGAGGATGATCGTCGGCTGCTCGACGGGGAGGAGGAGGATTGGCGGCTGAGCAGGGACCTTTTCGTCTTTTCATGTGTTATATAACGGTGTTAAAGAGAGAAAGCAAGGAACTTCAATAATTTTAGTGACAATAGAGAATAAGTTCTTTTTTTAATGGCATACAAGGAATTTTCTCATCTATATATTGTTCCCACATGGCAACGTACCTATGGACATTCAACTCTATAAATACCGATAACTACACTTCCATGTTTTCTTTCAAGGAATGGAATGTAATAGAAAGCCACTACAACATAACCCATTTTTAATATTTTCCTACGGGTATGAATAGACAATGATATTCATAATGAAAAATCTAGTACAGAACTGTTGGCCAAATATTACTTACATACACACCAAAGCATCTACAAAAGGAGTTGTAGATATGACATTTTTAAACTCTTGATAACAATGTATTTCTTAGAAAAATCTCTCTAGCACCATGCACCATAAAAAAACATAACATTCACTACGTGTAAAAATCTATCTTGAAACATAACTACCCTTTACCATACCCTAACTCAATGTTATTTGTTTCTTCATCCTGGATCTATTTTACCCTTACCATTCAACATATCTAGCTCCACTTAGCACCCTCCATGTTACTTGATAGCACTTTTGCATGCAGACAAATGATGTGTATTATATTATATGAAGACACAAATTGAGTGGAATAAGTATGAGAAAAATATGAAGTGTGTGATATGTGGTGTAGTTTTTCCTTTATGTAACTATGTAATATTAGTACTTAGTGATTAGCTTAATAATGTGATGCTAGTGGCCTGATTGCATAAATAGATAAAGATTATGAAAAAAGCATTCAATAAAGCAAAAAACATCTAAAACTAACAATATGAATTGTATTTAATCTAGACCATTATTTGAATATTAGTCATTAGATATGAGATATTATTTAATCAATAGAAAATATAGAGTTGATACTACATAATATTAAATTACAAAAAATACATGATACTCTTAACAAAAGTATAATTCAGTCCAATTTAACATAGTATCCCGTGGCATGAGTTTCATATCTAATGAATTCCAAATCAAAAGTATTGTGCACATGCAATGGGTCAATAAAAGTTTTGCAAGCAAAGTTGAAACTTTCTTTTTTTTTTGTACTACATGTTTGTTGTGCCTTATGCTCACCAAGCTAGGGCCTAGCAATTGAGCTTGAGCTTGATCCCAATCCACCACTCTATTCATTTGGCACTGAATATTTATCGCACATGTCTTGCTTAGTCCTCGGCGTTCGGTTTTATCCGAACTTTCAGTTTGGTTTTTTTAGTTTTTGAAAAATTCGGTTCTTTAGAATTAATATCCAAAATTATAACTATTTTTTAGATATCCGAAAAGCTTGGGTGTCTAAATTTTGGTTCGGTTCTCGGTTATTACCAAACTACCCAAACTTTTATCAACACACAACACAATTCACAAAAATAACAAACCATCATTTACTATAACAAGTAGATTAAATAATATATTATACATAAACAAGATATAAGTCATGTATTATCATAAAGTAGGTTGAATGAGAGAGAGAAATTTGTAAACTATCCTATGGCGGCCAGTAGGACGTGTGCACACAATGCTTCATTTCACATGCGGTAAGAATTTGACATTATGTACTAACCCACTAATGCACAACATACTAATGACCGATATTTATATACGATTAGCTCACAAATTCTAACTTACATTCGGTTCTTTAGGTAGTTTAGGTATCCGCCTATTAGATCCGAAGTTAATGGAAAAACTTTGGGTAGTTAAATGTCCTACCCGATCTACACCCAATACCCGAAATTTCGGTTCTTTCGATTCCAGTTTCAGTTTTTTCGGTTTCAGTCTTTGGATCTCGGTTTTTATGCCCAGGCCTAGTCTTGCTGTTGGGTGTAGGGGTCACATGCCAGTGGTACAGTAATAGGTGTCTGATCCTGAAAATAGAATATTAATTCTAAATTTTTAGCTTTGTGTAAAGGTCACATCGAGGCAACTGATGGCATGTTAACCTCAGAATCGCTAATTCACGATTATAGATGCATGTGGATTGATGTTGGCATGGTCAAGATGGCACAAACCAAAGTTCATCCAAAATGGCACATTGGCACCTGGATGACAAGTTCGACTTGTATCTACACCCATGGAGGCCACATCTGAATAGAGCACTGCAATACACACAACCGGGTTGTCTGACCCGGCCGTACGACTAGTGCTAATCGGCTGTGGATATGCAGCATTAGACAACTGTTAACACTAAAGGCCGCAGGACGCAGCCACGCAGGTGTAGTACACTCTAGTCATAACAGCCGCTGTTTTATTTTGAGATATTTCCATTGTCCTTTTTTTCCTGGTGAAGGTGACGGCGGAGGAGCAAACCACAACACTGAATCTCTGAATGAAAATTATGAGCATAGCGCAGAGCAGGCCACACCCCGTGTACTGCTTAGATATCAGTTCGTGGACTGGAATTTCGCCGAGTTAATCGGGAGGTGGTGGTAGGGTTGGCTTATCACGTCTTGTCTGGCTACAACAATCATGCTCGGAGATTCTTCTCGGATCCTTCCTTTTCCTTCTTTCATCGCATCATCGTTGCTACTAATTAATAAGAAACTTTAGATGCAAACGCTGGAGCCCCCCGCTTTCACTTTGTCTAATCACCACACCAAAAAGCAGAGGCCGAGGTCATCCGATCATACCGCGCTAGTTAGTGCCTAGGGTTGGCGGGAAAAGCTGCCTTTAAATTCCACGACGGCAAGGCGGGGTGTGGTTGTTCATGCCACGTCGCGTCCCAGGAGATCCCTGATCCTCCGATGCTGACACCAACGGAAATCATACGGCCCCTTTCGCTTTCCGGCTTTCTCCCGGTCGCCTGGAACGCTCGTGCCAGCCGCCGAGCTAGCCAAGCTCGTGATCCGCATGTGTAGCCAAAGAAACTCACTACTAAATTACCGGCGACGCTTTTCCTGCGTTGAGTGAGCTCAAAAGCGAGCACGACCGCACGCGCGATTTGGACAGGTCACAGGAGCGTCAGGTGAGGCAATCGGCGATGATGCATCGACGTGGCTTCCGAGCTCCCGGCGAGCGGGCGTGTGGTCGAAAAGACGCTGCGAAAACCGTCGCGTCGCCGTCGTCGCGCGATCGCGCCGCGCCGGGCTGGTCCAGTCGATCGTTTCGTGATCTCTCTTATCCTGTCGCGCGCTCATGCGTCTACTCTTACCTTTGTGTCAAATTCATGGGCGCCACGCCGGGACCAAGCAGGCCCGGGGTCCCTCCGAGATATACATAGATAGATGCAGATTCTGTGCTCCACTGATCCACCCCACCTGACCTCTCGGCCGATCGCCATGTATGTCGTGGGGCCTGTTCTGATCATTCCGGTGATTGGAACCGCCGGCTCTACAGGATTTTATTTTCGTGGGTAATGTAGTGTCAAAGTTCATGGGAACCCAACAGACTTTTGTGCACTGCACGGAGTCAAGTCGATGTATCAATGCACAGGGCAATACGGTAACGACCACGGTGTTTCTGTAAATAAACACTTGACCGTCAATATTGCTACCCGAGGCGATCTATGAAACAATACGCTGAATTTGTTTTATGTCCTTTTTCAGTTCAAAAAAGGGATGCAGGAACAGGATGCATTTGGCCATTTCGTTTTTGTTCTGTTTGGTGACTCTGTGGTAGCGTCGGCAGTACTAGTGTCACCGTGTGAGAGGATTCCTTCTATGCGAAAACAAGAGTGGACAACCCAAACATAGACCCACTCCTTACTAAAAAACTAGGACATCAACACACATAACCCCTTCTCCCCCGTCATTGAAGATGGGTATCGTCGTCTATCATCCGCTTCACAGTGCGGACACTCAGCGAAGATGGCCATCATCGTCTAACATCCACTTCACAGCGGTGTTTCCATCATTTCGGTGTGAGGATGACCATGGAGTTGAAACACGTTATGCCACTAGATCATAAACAAGCGACTATCCTATGAAGGTGGCAGATTTTAGATGCCAAGGTGTTGTAGAGAATTAGTTTGGACTTCCCGCACCATAATTTTTTGGGATTTGCTAAATTTCAGCTGATTAAGAGCTTAGTCAACTTTCAATTACCATTTTGTGTCACCGGATCTAGATCTAATAATTTATAATTATTATACAGATAATTTTACAAAAGAAAAGTCAAAATACAAAGTAACAAACCATCGATTGAAAGCTAGGAAATATATAATTTTTACGGGTACAATGTAGTGTTAATTGCCAAAACTCATGGAAATCTAACAGACGTTTCAAGGACCTAGATGTTTGAGAACCGACCATTGATTTTACTCAAAATAAAATGTTGAGTTAGTTTGATGCTCTTTCAGAGTTGAAAAAAGGGATGGAACCATGCAGGAACATGATGCTTTCAGCCATTTTGTTCTTGTTGTTCTGTTTGATAACTCTGGCGGTGCGGGCAACACTAGTGTCACCGGGTGAGCCATCCTTTTTGAACAGGAATTCAGGGCCTTCCGTATTAGTATTCTTTCACCGCAAGATAGTGCGATGCCGCTCCTTTTGCTAGTTGTGGGAATTATGAAGGACAAAATATTCGGTGGCCGTTATGATGAAAATAAAGCAACGAACAATATTATACTTGTGTCCAAAACTCCAACTTGTCATAGAAAACGACAAATTTAGGCTTTCTCTGTTAAATTTATTCAAGTGTCGGAAATTTAGTTTAGTGATCCCTTTGTTTTTATATTTTTTTCGTTATTGATTTTTTGAGTTTCTTATATTTTTCTTAAATTGTTTCCAAAGGCGATAATAATTTCCTCTTAATTTTTTTATACTCAAGTTTTAGTCACTGGTTTTTTTTTTGGAAGTATAGAGTAAACCACTCAAATCATGTGAGTGACATATCATTAATTCCTTGCTTGACAAAAGCAATCCACCGTACTGAGAACATAAGAACTTTCATATGATGGAGCATATATTTCGCATCCTAACATTCTTGTTTTGAAACATAAGAAATTACAGGAATTAGTTCGATCATACTCCAAAGAAATGGTCCTACAGCAACAGAAGTACTGCTCTTGTCGAAAATACACAAATTCGTTCTTTTTTTTTCACTAGCCTTTTGAGTTAAACAATATTACAAACAATAGGAATTAGGACACGGTACGTACATCATCCGCGACGCAAGCTATACCGCCGGCATCTTCTTTTCTTCTTTTTTTCTTCTTCTTTTTCACCGTGTGAAAATTAAATGACTAATTTTAGGACTGCACATACTACTAGGCGCCAATAGGTTCACCACCTGCCTGTCTGTCCATGAACAACAACAATCTGTGCATACGTCTCCGACGCGAGGTATCATCAGGAGGTGGTGCCGAAGGGTTTGTAGACCTTGAGGTCGGCGATGATCCCTGCTACGGATCCCGCGGCGGCGGCGACGGTGATGACGAGGCATCCGAGGCTGAGCAGCTGCAGGCACACCCACAGCATGCTCCATTTGGGCACCTTCTTCTGCACGATGTACATCTCGACGGGGAAGTAGACGGTGAGCGGCCAGAACCCGAGCGCGCCGAGCAGCCCGACCACGTCGTTGAAGAATGGCAGCAGCATGGACACCACCGTCGTGAGCACCACGAACGCCGACCGCCACGTCAGCCGGAACAGGTTGAGCTTGTAGCACCACCGGCCGCCGGATCGGAGTGGCACGTCGACTTCCCGGTTGATGAACCTCGACTCCTGCCACCTCGCCTGTGCCCACTTCTCGACGAACGCGAAGAGCGGCTGGCAGTAGACCTGGTACGCTCCGACGAGGTGGACGACGATGGCGGCGTTGGCCACGTCGAGGAGCCAGAACGGCTCGTAGAACCCGAATCCGGTGAGGAGGTTGCCCGGCGCGTCGTCACCGAAGGCGGCGTAGCCCGCGCAGCCGCAGAGCATGTAGAAGAGCGTGGTGACGGCGACGCTGACGACGGTGGCGCGGCGCATGACCTTGGACTCCGACGGCGGCGGCGCGCGGATGGTGTCCTGGATCTCGATGAGGATGAGGGAGTAGGAGTAGGCGAAGGCGATGTCGCCGAACGCCTGCAGGCTGCGCCACACCTTGTCCATGGGGGTGACGGCGCCCACGCTGATGCCCGTCAGGCTACCCTTCACGCCCTTGTTGGCGACGACCTGGACGATGCCGAGCCCGAGGCCGATGGTGGAGTAGGTGAAGGACATGACCGCGGCGAGGATGGAGAGCCACGAGATCTGGTCGAAGTCTGGGATCTGGGAGAAGAAGATCTGCGCGACGCCGAAGATGATCATGTATGGCGTGCTGGAGATGTTGCACGGGTCGCCGTGGCCTTCCTTGTGGAAGCAGTTGGCCCTCTTGATCGCCCTGCACATGTATCCATGAGTCCAGGATGCAGGTTATTAGGCTCACCAACACTTGCCACACGTACGATACGAAGCACAAAAGTAAGGTCCTTTGCGATCTACTTTACTTACAGCATGCTGATGGAGGCGGCGATGGTGTAGCCGATGGCCACGCCGACGATGTTGGCGTACTGCAGGAACCCGCATATCTGGACCTTGATGCCGCCTGCTCGACCAGAAGAAACAGAGTCAGCTCTGCTGCGACAGCAAAGAGCCAAGAAAGAATTATCGTGCACGGGCAAGGAAGAAAGCGCACTCAGGTTGGCGTTCACGGCGTCCATGTAGGTGTAGTTGCGCTTTCCGGTCATCGGGTCGCCGGAGCGGTAGCAGTCGGCGAGCAGCGACGAGGTGTAGTAGGTGACGAAGGAGAAGAGCAGCATGACGGCGGGGCCGGCGACCCATCCGAGCTGACCGATGGCCCACGCCAGCGACAGCACCCCGGATCCGATCACCGCGGTGATAATGTGCGCGCTGGCAGTCCACATCGTGCCTTCATGACAACACAAGACCGATCATCAGTTTCTGACAAGTTGATCGATTCCCATGAGCAACACAGGTATCATCAGTTTCCCTCTGACTTACCAGTGCGCTTGGGGCGGCCGTCGTCGTCGACGCACTTGGACGCCGCCGTGTGGCCGAACTCCACTGAGGACACCTCCATGGCCGCCGCCACCATCTCGATCTCTGCACCAGTCACAGCACCGTACAATTGTAAGAAACTGCAGCCAGAGCGTGCAGCAGATTCTATATATTGTATCGTGGCAGCAATTAATCCAGCTGCAACACTACAAGTTCATGTTCTATGGTTGATATGTATGCTCATCACCACATGACTTACTAGGAATTTATATAGCCGCCGCCGATCGAAAAGACAGGCAAGTAAGGTGGTGAGCGAGACACGGAAACTCTGGCGGGCGCGGGAAGACTCACCGTGTGGAATTTCAAAGGCGGGCTATGACTCCAGCACTCACTGAGTCGACCACACTCTACTAGCTCGCGGTTGGTTACCCAAGTGTGAGGGTGAGCGACAAGGGAGGAGACTGGAGGCGGCAATTTATAGGCGCTTGCCACGAAGGTGGGTGGATGTTTGGTTTGGTGCCGCGAGTGAGGAATATTGTAGGGAGGGTTTTAACACTTATTCAGTTATTCGTGTTATCTTTGGGATAAAATGGATGCCGAGGGATAATGAAATGTGTCGCTTAGTGCTACTTATGTCAATATGAACGTCTCTATTATGTGAAGAACATTGCCATGTCCACTTGATCATTTTGGTATGCCCTAGAGGTGTTTGGTGTTTCTAAATACAAGCACGTGTGATTATTTTCAGGTCTTTGTGCGCGTTAGCCAATAAGTTGTTTGAACATTCTAAAAAAAGGGACATTGCATCTTCGTGAACATAACCTAAATTGATTCAATGACCCGTTAATCTTCTGATGTTTTATTAACTTATTTAATTCAAAAATTCATCAGACCAAGCAACTAGGAGTATTTTCACAGAGAAAGTGGACAATGGAAGACTTCAAAGGCACAAAGAAAGAAAGAAGAAAACACTGCACAATCATATTTGAGATCAATGTTACTTTTTTTTTCAAAAGAAGTACTGGTCCTCACACAAGGACACTTAGGATTCAGCGGCCCAAAACGAAACGTGGTTCAAACATAGTTAATGGTCGGACCCAAGGCCGTCCTATACTCCTATGCATGCACAAGATCTGTCAACTTGCAGATCAGAATCTCACTCTCTGTCTCACCACTAAAGCTGCCCCTCCTCTCGTAAACGTTTGGATCTCCATCGGTCAATGAAAACAGCGGAAAAACCTAACGGTACAGGGACCCTACTGCTATTTTCACCTGCTGGCTGCTGCAGTGCTGTCTCCACAGTTCCACAAACAGGATCGTCACAGATCTTACTGGGACAGTTTCACACACATAAAGCATTGTAAGAAGACGAGTCGCACCAGATATGGGATAAGATTGCAACAGTGTACTACAACCACATGCCATGCACATGCACTCACAAAACCTTTTCACGGAGAAAATATGTGGTACCTGTGCAAAAGTCTACTCTGCTTCCTCCTCTCCTCTTCGAGTGCTTGATGAAGATGATTTACAAGAGAGAAATGCAGAAGATCTACAAGATAGTGGTAGTAGATGGGGTGAACCAAGCAGATCCGGTGTTGGTTGTGTCATGTATGAAGACTAGCAGGGCTTTTATAGGGCGTGGTTACCTGCTAATCAATGACTAATTAGTAACAGGGGTTTGTCCATGCATGCACGTTGCAGGGATCAGGGAAGGGAGGGTTCTCGGGCGTTTGTGCCCCACGGGTTTTCGACCACCCTTTTGCTCCCTTGGGGAATAAATACGGTGCTAATCTCGGCTGTCGAGATTAAATAAGTTGAGCTCCCACTAGGGATTGCATCACGATCTCTTATTCGGCTGGATCATTCCCTTTGCATAGGAGGAAAAGGAAATACTTTGTCGTGTTTAATTTGCATATTTTCCGGTGCGTTGAAATTTGGTCACTTGCTCCTAAGGGCAGTTCTCAAAAGGGAGGCACAAAACAAAGAACTCTTAAGGGAAAGTGAGGACCTGTATTCATATGCAGATTATTAAAATGTTGAAATCAGAGTGTGAAAATATATACTCTTAAGAGCATCTCCAACAATTATGTAAAAAATAACTCCAAAAAATTTGGTTTAGGAAGTTTGTAAAAGAGTATTGGGAGTAGAAAAAGTCCATTCCTCCAACAACTCCCAATATTAGGTTTCCAAAACATTTTTAATCAAGCCACGTCATCTTGTGTTAATGGGCCGGTGCCTGATTTGTTCGTTTGAGGTCGAGACGTTTTCCGAACGGTGTTGGCGATCTCAGCGTGGCGAACAGACCGGAGATGGGACGCCTGGTGCATGACGCCGGCGAACGGGAACAGAGACGGCACAAACCAGCAGCAGGGGCAGCAACAGGATCCCGCGGAGCAGCGCGGGCCAATGACGCGAACGCCCGGAGTAGCACACGGCACTGGCTGTGTTCTTCTCTTCGGTGGTAGCTGCGAGAACTGCTCTAGTCATCGTGAGTGTCCAGAATGCTCTACAATGGCGCTAAAGAAGGCGCGGCCAACCGGTTTTGCCGTGGGAACAGCGGGATTTCGTGGATTGGGAGTCCCGACCTGGTTGCTAAATGTGGAGAACGAATTGGGGAATATAGAAAGTCCCAGAATTTAGGAAGTTGATTTACAGAACTGTTGGAGGA
This sequence comes from Eleusine coracana subsp. coracana, assembly GCA_032690845.1. Taxonomy (NCBI): domain Eukaryota; kingdom Viridiplantae; phylum Streptophyta; class Magnoliopsida; order Poales; family Poaceae; genus Eleusine; species Eleusine coracana. The sequence continues at coordinate 7,005,031 of CM064426.1, forward strand.
GTGGTTTTTCTAATAACATCCTAAATTAAGCTTTAGGGACTGTTTTTACATAACTGTTGGAGATGCTCTAAGGGAGTGTTTATGTAGGTGAATGCAGCAAACTTTCTCATACCTTTATCTATTTAATTAACTATCGTTCCATTTTGTTTATAGTTCAAAGAAAAATGGATGGCATATTTACACTCATTATTTTTCTCTTAATAAAATCCGTGCCCATACTTATGCTGCCATGGTAATATGAGCCTCATTTTCGGATGCCCTCATGCCCATATATATAATTGACTTGTGGCTGGCAAAATAATGCTCGGGATAAACATCTAGTCAATATAATTGACTTATAGGATATGAAAATATATTCATGATAATTTGCAGAAGAGTAAAATACATGAATAGCCACTGTATTTGTGAGGTTCTTTCACTTTGGCCATTATAGTTATAAAACTGCGAATCTCGGCCACTGAGCTTGTGCCTCTCTACAAATATGGCCATTGCATACATATTTTGGAATGTATCATACGTGTGTTTGTGTATAATCATTTAGCCCACCAAAACTTCAAGCACACATGCATCCCATCGCAATTTGTTTTTTGTTCATTTTCTATCTAGACCTTTGTGGCACTTTTAAAACTTATTTTTAGATTTGATCATGTTTTTTGCAATGAGTTTGTGTGAGGTAAAAATAAATAATTTATGCATGTTTACATAAATTTGGAGCTTGTTGAGTTATTAAATACAATAATTTTGGAGGTTATGAGAAAAAAAACTCTTGTTGATCTTGAACCTCAGTTACAGAGAAAAAGAAAACATTTCATGTGCACTTTTTCATTAATTATCACCATAATATTGGTATTTATATTTGACCATATATTTTCAACTTAATTGAGATGCTCAACACAATAATCATTTCCATATGTGAACAGAGTCACTAAGAGAATTTGTGTGCTCAATTTGTTTTATGTACTATGCTTGCAAATTCATGAATTGTATGTGGCTATTTGCTTTCCCTGTATGTGTTTTTATTTTAAAGGAAAAAAAACGTAGTCCATATCAAGGTTACCCAAAAGACAATCATATGTATGCTATTTTTGCAAAATACATAGTGTTATGCATGGAATGGCCGTATTAGTACGTAGAAACAAACTCAGTGACCATGATTGACAGTTTTATGAGTGCGATGGTGAAATTGAAACAACTGCTTAAATACAGTGGTCATTGATGTATTTTACTCTTGGTAGAATAAACCTGCTAGTTTCTATCCTGGATTGGCAGCTTTGAGTTGAGAATATATACACACTGTGAATATAGTCAGTGAGCTAAATTAAAATTAGGATATACTACTACTATTCTATTAGAACCTGCTAAGCTCTAGAATATATAGTGGGCTAGAATCTTGATCAGCCAACATTTTGATGATAAAATACACATCATCTTCAAACACCAAGCAAAAGGGAGCTGAGAAAATGATAAAAATACTATGACAAAAGTGAGGGCAAAGTTTCCGTTTGTGCAATGTGCCTACATCACCATATAGCCTACACACAACGTAATCATGGTAATGCCAAACATTTTTTTCCCTCCTTTTTTGTCACCTTTGAAGGTTATTTTAGTACGTCCCTTTTTACAAGATTATTTCAAGCACTGGACTATATTAATCCCTCTCTTTGACCTGCCCAAACTGCAAGGAGGAGAGAGACGGAAAAGCAGTGGCAGGAAGACAACATTCCTTCCTGACCAAAGGATCCTCCTCCTTTTGTTGTAAATCTTCTTCTGAACATCATTTTTTTTGGACATGAGTGGGATTGCCTAGGTACAATTAACAAAGCTAAGCAGTGTAGTCTGTTATATGTTCGATGATGAATAATAACGACAATACCGGATTCTCTGCAGAGAGGACTTGAGTAGCATGCGCCTACGTGGATGAGCAAGGAGCGGTCGATGCTGTCGGCTTACCTCTCCAGCATCCTATGACCACCGGTGCTTTCGAAAATAAAATTAAAATATATAGAAAAAAAAGATTCTGTGATTTTTAAAAGAAGCGTGCAAATCAGACCGGCATTGACGGCATCACTGCTGCTGGTACTACTAGTAGTATGGCTGCAGCAAGCTCATGCGCGGTTTTGATTCGGAAGAAACGTACGTGCAGGCCCCGCATGCACGTGCTTACCACGATGACCCATCAAAAGGTTTGGGTGGCGCTAGGAATGTAAGTTTTGATTTATTAGGTTAGTAGATCGGTCCAAATTTTTAAAAATGAACTAAATTTTTTTTTCATCTCATAAAACTAGTATAACAAATAAACTAGAGACTAAACCATAACTATCTAATGGACCACAAACTTGCATCCCTAGGTGGAAGAGATAATGATGGGTTATGGGTATGTATAGCACGCTAATTCTTAGCAGCTTGCTAGTAGCACCATGCCGTGTTGGTTACCTAAATTCCCCATTAGCAAGCTAGCTAGCTGCTCAGCACAGCGTATCTGTAATTATTTTTGCTATGATAAGATTAGAGATGCTGCGTATATGCCTTACTTTGTACGAGCTTAGTGACATGCTGACACAGTGACACGCCCATCGGTTCTCTCTACTGATGTCAGCGTGTTGTTGAATAAATTTGATGAATGTTCAGCATATAGAGATTTGAGATTATATATTCCGAATACATCCATGCACCAGCACAACGGGGTTTATTCAAATGAGCATACTGACTGTAGTTTTGGACTCTGTTGCTGCTTGATGAGAAGACAAGAAAACCATTTAAAAGAAGTTGAGCAGAACATTAGAAACCACGACGTTTGTAGCTGTTTGGGGCTTTGGGCATCCCATGGATGAAAACATAACAATAGACTTTATCTAGCCTCTTAATTTTGTTTGCTCTCTGAGAACTACTCCATATAATAATTGATACTTCCATTTTCTAGAAACAATGCACCAGCGCGATGTGTTGGACGTCGAGCACACCTCATTGCCCGAGCATCAGTGTGCTCTTGCGAGTGACCCCTGGATCTTGTTGTCGAGTGTCGATCTATCTACTGCTACACCACAGCCAGTCTGATAGATCGACACGATCTGCAGCCGCTCGATCGCAGGGCGCGAAGGAGGACGCGCAACACCTTTTCCCTCCGGCCCCTATGCGATAGGGCCTTTCTTTTTTCGCTGTACGAAAAGCAACGGCTCCAGGCTCCAGCTGCCCGGCGCGGCTCCACTCTTGCGCGATCTTCTTTGTCCGAGGAGTTTTATGATACATTTTACTATTAGTAATTATTGTTAGTAATTAGAAGGTAAAACAAATTTAATGGTTTAGATTAGTTGTCTACTCAATACTATTACTACCAATAATTGTAGATAGTAATGATTTTGCTGAGGTAATATTGGAAAAATTAAATTGATACAGATATAATTATATTTATTAATTTGATGAAATGTTTTAATATTTTTGAAGAGACTGTGCTTCAAACAAAAGACATGATTCCATTTCCGTGAAGGTTCATCCCTGCGACGGCGAATTGAAGGGCGTGCGTGATGGCGAGGTCGCACAGAGTGCCGCTACTATGCTTGTGCCATTTGCATCGAGGCCGCCACCCTCCTCACATCCTGCTGCTGCCTCCCGTACTCAAAGGCACTAGCCCAATTGGAGAGGTGCGGAGCCACCGGCGCAACCCGACCGAGGACACCGAGCGACGGGCGCCACGTCCCTTCGGCGATTGAGTCTAGCGATGCGTCTGGATGCCGCGAAGGAGGACGCGCAACACGGGCGGCGAGGCGCTGGACCATGTGCGAGGGCAGCAGCACGGGCCTGGGTCGATGCGCTCGGACGCGACGACAGGAAAGCGCCGGACTTGTGGCAGGGGACGGCGGCAGCACAGGCGCCGGACCTTGTGCGAGGGAAGCAGCATGGGCTTGGGTCGGTGCGGCGTACGTGATGCGCTCGGCCGGCGACGACGGGAAAGCGCCGGACTTGTGGCAGGGGACGGCGGCAGCATAGGCGCTGGACCTTGTGCGAGGGCAGCAGCATGGGCCTGGCCGCCTGAGTCGGTGTGGTGTCATGTACTGGGCAGACGACGACGGGAAAGCGCCGAACCTGGTGGCAGAAGACGGCAGCAGCACAGGCCAGAGTCAGGCGGCAAGATTTGTTTTTGTTTTTATTCGGATCTGAGTCTGTACGATGGAATGTGTAAAACTATTTAGTGGCAGTACTTCTGTAAATGTCTCAACATGTTATCTAATTACATTATTACCCTCTAATTACTACCAGTAAGCAGTAAAATGTAAACTTTGTCCTCGCCGACGCATGTGCTCCTACACGTCCTACCCGGTGCTCCTGTAGCCTCCCTATATTGGCCGTCGACATGCGTGGTTAAGCTTAAGCATGGAGCTAGGTAGCTGCTAGTCACGCACTAGTGGATGGATAAGCCTTTTCAATTCCAACCTGGATTAATATGGTAATCAGACAGATATTGGAGCTACTGATAGTCAGGCACGGACGACAGTAGAGCGACTTTACTTATCTCGCTGTTGCTGCTGCACGCCGGAGAGGATGGTGGTGCACCGGTTGTGCCGTCGTGGTCGGTCTGTGCTTTACAAAGGTCCAGGATAAGGCCGTGGGGGCAACGCGGAAGTTAGGTCTGCGTCTGCCTGATTCCTCTCGATTCACTCGCTTTGTACGTACTGTATACATCAGTATACATGCATGTCACTGTATGCCAGGAGCTCCGCCATTGCAAGGCCTCTCTATCCGATGGGCGGACAAGCGCTGCCTTCCCCTGTGCAGGCTGTACGGCGGCGAGCTTCGCCTTGCCGGAACGAAACTACTGTCAGGGTGGTGGGTGGAACGCCATGCTGTGATGTGCTGCTGCACGGTCAACGTTCCTTTTTCTTTTTCCCTGTGTCTCTCTGGCGGCCCCACGGTCGACTGTTTAATTCAACCGTTAGGTTGTCGTCCAATCAACGGTCCTGGTTTCCGTATATAGGTGACCAATTGTTTCACCAAAAAATACGAATAGCTTTGGGAAGAAAAGAGGAACTGCTTCTGTGATAACGGACCAAGGCTCATGGAAATGAGCCCACACTCTCATTAACAGCCCAACCCACTGTTGATAATCGTAGCCCAAACTGTGGATGTAACGCGATTGGGCCATCTCCCACAAGTTAGGCTGTTCTCGTCGGTTGGTGGCATCCTGCCCAGCCTCGGCCCGTGTAAAGACGAAATGGTAGCTAAGCCTATAAATTCTTAAGCAAAATTCCTTTCTCTTCCACATTGACTACTGTGAGAGATCCACTTCGACGATGGTGCGCTGGCAGCAGGCATCGCCACGTGAGCGGAACAAGACTTGGAGCCCAGCTAGCGTGGCAGGTGAAGGAAGCTGCTGTCTCCTAGATTCGCAGTAGACTAGTAGTAGTACCAGCAATTAACACACGTGACTCAAACGAAACACAACTAACAGCCGTCAGTATCCAAGAGCATAACGGGAAAGGAGCACTGCACGGCTGTGAAAATATTCAGAGACACAAAGCTGCGACTGCGAGCCTGTGAAGACTGAAGCTTCGACGCATGTTCAGTGGAGGACAATCCGCCGACAAGGAGGGTGGAGGCATATGTCGATCTTCTAATAATCGCTCAAAACTGGTTTCAAACAAAGGCCCGCTCTCTCTTGGCATCTTGTGTCGTGCTCGTGCGCTCTGTCTGACAGCGATGGAAACTCTGAAACAACGCGAGGCGAAAACGATGGTGCGACAAATTTGAGAGAGACAGCATTGTCCAACAAATCAACAGACGTTAACTTGTGTCATTATTGAGACTTTTGGCGGTCCATGCAACAAAATAAAGCACACGCAGATCTGACACTTGGTCAAAGATTTGGACAGGCCAGTGAAAAAAAATAATGACTAGAAATTCAGAACAGAGATTTGGATGTATGCATGCAGGTATTCTCGTTTGCAGCTCGGTCCGTTGGGTGCCTGCTTTTGCTTGCCCCCGGAGCTTTCTCTCCTACCTCGCTGTCTTCCAACCCAACCAAATTATTAGAGCACCGGTCAAACAAGGCTCCGCTGCGGCATGTCGATCGCGCATGACCCTTTTCGGCGTCCCGCTGGACATGCTCGCCGAGAAGCACGACGCATTATCTGTTTCATTGTAGATCAAATTTGCTGACGGATATTCTTCAATGTTAATTTTTGTTATAGGATATTGAGATAGAAATCATTTGCTATTAGACATTGAAAAACAACTAGACATAATGTTTAGTAGCAAATAAAACATATTTCAGTGTTCAACAACAAATATCACATATTTACAATATCTACTAGCAAATTTTACCTTCATTCTATAAGCACCATCGTATAAGCATGATAATCATCGTGTCCATCAAAGCTGATCGCTAAATGAGCAGCTACGAGCTTGTCTAAATTACTCGGCTTCGTCCTACTATTTATGTGATTAATTAAAAGTTAGGAAGGTCATACTTCGTCCCACTTGGGCTAGTGGATTGATGCAATTTCAGAAAACAACAAAATCTTGAAGATTCTTTCCGGTTTCAGCACCCAGCTATTCCCTTTCGCTCAAAACTGGTTTCAAACAAAGGCCCGCTCTCTCTTGCCACGTTGTGTCATGCGCTCTGTCTGACAGTGGTGGAAACTCTGAAACAAGACGAGGCGAAAACGATGGCGCGACTTTGAGAGACAGCATTATTCTACAAATCAACGAGAGATTTTTTATGGTGTTTGTGAGATATTTAGAGCTATCAATAGATATTGTGATCTGAATTGTTGATTAAAACAAAGATAAAGCATAATAAAAATTATCATAATTGATGATAAGTAAATAATAACATAGTAACTAAAAGTCTTTATTTTCTTAATTAGACTTCACCGTCATCTCCTTTCTTTGTTTATACGTACTCTCTCTCTCTCCCTTTTCTCTGGATTATTCACGATACTTGAACGTCATGGATGAATTGTAGAATTCAACATATCAGGAGTCTTTTCTCGAGAAGATATGAGATCGAATTTGGACAATGCTTAGATGTGATAGTTTACTCAGTTTTCTACGTGATTGCTCAATTGATACTATTATCTGTATGCATGATTTAATTAGGATTGTAGACTAGAATTACATAGGCACATGTAGAAGATTCATGTGTAAGGTGAGTGCGATAAAAAAAATCTAGTTAAATAAGAATAGAATCTTGTGAGACTTAAAAAACTTTGTAGATAACATGCCACTACGCAAGTCAAGGCTTAAAATATCTTGTGGCACTCTAAGGTCCTCTAAATGGTAGAAGCAATTCAAGTTCTTTTAATGATACAATTATGTCCCTAAAATTTGGTGTTATATCTTAGCAAGCAAGATTCTCTCATAATAAATTTACAAAAAAATTATAAAAAATCATAAAATTATGTACTTGAAGAAACAACCATCATGACTATTATGGTCACGATTCTCACTATATTGGTATGCAACATGCTACTTCAATCTAAATAACATGAAGTTGTTTATTAATTATAATTGAGTAATTATTAATGCAGTGATACAAATAAGAACAATGGGACAACTAGACATGTTTCTCCTTGTTTTTTTAATAGATTAATCAACGGTAAATTGTAACCAAGTAAATCTTAACAAACAGTGTAAATAGAAAGGATATTACACACCGATCACTTCAAAAATTGTTTGTCATACCATATTATTCAATGAATGAAATGGAGTGCTCACCCTCAATATTTAAGTATCTCAATTAATATTAAATAACTTTTTCATTGGTACTTTTAATTGTGAAACGTTAGATTTGAGGCAATGAATGACTCATATTATTTGTATATACTATAAAAGATCTCAGTTAATCTCAATTAACGGACGTTAACTTGTGCGATTATTGAGACCTTGTGCGGTCCATGCAAGAAAATAAAGCACACGCAGATCTGAAACTTGGTCAAAAATGTGGGCAGGACAGTGAAAAAAGAATGACTAGAAATCCAGGACAGAAATTTGGATGTATGCATTCAGGTACATCTCTTCCAAATCCAACCCAGCCATTATTAAAGAAAAAAGTTCAGCCCAACCAAATTATTGGCGTACCGGTCAAGCTCCGCTGGCGCTGGACACGCTCGCGGAGAAGCACGACGCATGATCTGTTTAATTGTATAAGCAAGATAATCATCGTGTCCATCAGAGTTGATCTCTGAATCAGCAAACGAGCTTTTTTGGTTACCGGTTTCAGCAACCAGCCCTTCCTATTCTGGGAAGCTATGATCAGTGCCGGTCCTGAGTTTTTAGGGGCCCAGGGACAATCAATAAGCTGAGGCCTCTCTATATATATTTAAACTAAAATTTATTTGTATATGAAGAAATATTATTATTATAAAATAAATAATATTCATGTAAAATAATTTGTATATAGTACCTCTAAAAAAATTTTCTAACATTTTTAAATGGGAAGTCAGTGATGATGTTGTTGGTGTCAATCTTGTCCAATAATTTCTTTTCAATGCATAAATTGACTAATCAATTTAATGAGATGCACACTTTCTTGTCGACATGATCGTTTGCTAAACATTGTAGATAAAAAGTGATAGAATCAGTCATTTGGTCATATAATTACAAACTTAGGTCGATCATATGCTAATTAACAAAGGAATTAGGGGCCCGTAGATTGTAGAACTGTAGACTACACACCTCTTACAGCAGCCAGACGCAACTTGCAAGGGACTAGAGTAGTGCTAGCAGCGAGCACGACAACGATCGTCAAAGTTGAAATGTTATTGTGCTGCCGCACGAGAATTGCGATGCCAAGGAAAAATATCATCGCTACTTGAACCTGATGTCGTTTCAGTCAGTGGCCTTAAGCTTACTGATTGGATTGGATGGGCACGAAGACAGATTGACTCCAAGCCTTAAGTTATATGGTAGATCACTTGTTAAGAGTCCTGAATTCTGACAGAGCTCATTTATTTAGAATTTTTATAAAAGAAACCGAAAAACAAACTGGCCTTTATATATAAGCTGTAGAAGCTATAGGAAGGGGGTCCTCAAAATCAGGGGCCTACGGCGGCTGCCCTGCCTGCCCCCCGCCTGGGCCGGCTCTGGCTATGATCAAACCCACAATCTTTAAGATAAATTACTCGTTCTCGCCCTACTGTTTATATGTGCTTACTCAAGAAATGGGAAGGCGATAGTTGATGCCATTTCCACTACTTCTAGACAGTCTCACAAGACAGAAGCATCTTGAAGATTCGATTTAGCCCCGTCTATATGCAGCCCAAAGACACTGCATGGTTGTGTCGATCAACTGAATCGATTCAGCTCTTCTGTAAAGTGAGATTTATATTGTCGAATAATTGCCACTTGCTGGAACAGATGATTCTCCTCTCGCAACATGCTATAAAAGAAAGATTTCGAGATGGTTGAATTTGCAAGGCCCTTCGCGGTGGTTGATTATATAAAAAATAAAATAAAATTGTATTAGCATTGACACGTCTGATGCTCTTCAGGCTTCAGGAGCATGTGCAGCTGCTCGTCCGTTGTCAAGGATTAAAAATTTGGTATAGTAATGATTTTTATCTTGTTGAAAATCAGCTCGATAAATTATAAAAATCGATTAAAAATTATTTTATTATAGTATATAGGATCGGTTTTTTTAATAAATTGAACGTCCAATAAAACCGATCAGAGCAGTATTATTGAAAACTATAAAAATCGATCGATTTTTAATAATTTTTTAATCCGTGTCCGTTGTGTCTTGAACGACGCTGAACACGATAATAAAAAGTCAATGAAGCCGATGCTTATCCAAGTATCGCTGGAGGTCGTATTGTATTAGCTGTGTTGTGTGCTTTCCCTAGAACTCATTTCTAAATCTTGCAGCTCTACAGCTCGCCGGCATAAACATTGCGGACGTCTGATTGGATTTTTCTTTTCAAAACTGGAGAATTCTCAGCCCACGCCACGTCACCTGATATCCACCTGCTCCGCCACTCATTTCGAGCGACCTTCCGGCACATGCCACGGTCGTTGTCAGCCCGACCTTCCACCGCAGGAGGGTCCCATCCGTCAGTCTCCCCAGAAATGCACATTACTCCGCGCGCGAATATTCAATTCAAGAGAGATAAGATAAATATAACCCGTGCACGCAAAAGCGTTGGCCGTAGCGTAGCCGCCCCAGCTTACCACTCCTTGTCCCCACTCTCCGCCCCGACGTCAGCGGAGCCGCCGCCGGCCGAGCACGCCAACTGTTCGGTGAAATGCCGGCCCCGGCGGTGCTGAAGCTCGTCGTCCTCCTCGTCCTGCTCGCCCGGCCCCCCTCCACCGCCGGCGCCGGGAACGCGACGGCGGAGGCGTGCCCGCTGGACCTGGGCTACGTGCGGACGTTCCCGTGGGACCCGTCGCCGTGCGGCGGCGGCACGCAGCGCAACATGACGGCCTGCTGCCAGACGCTGCTCTCCGTGCTGGCCATCGGCATCGCCGGCCGCCTCCGCGCCACGGGCTGCTTTCGCCTCCCTTCGGCCTCCGCATCCGCCGCCTGCCTCGACCGCTACGCGGACGAGCTCGCCGGCGCGCCGCTGGACCTCCCGGGCTCCTCCCTCGTCCCGGCCTGCTTCCCGTCCCCCGACCAGTTCGCCATCACCCCGTCCTACTGCGCCGGCGTCACCACCGTCGCGGACTTCAGGGCCACCGCCGGGAACGACGCCGTCGCGGCCCTGGACTCCGCGTGCGGGCCCGACCTGACCGCGTCGCAGGTGTGCCTGCCCTGCCTCAACGCCGGCATCGGCGCCGCCGCGCGCCTCACCACCGCGGCGGGCAACGATTCCAAGTCCGCCCCATGCTTCTACCTGACCGTCCTCTACGCTGCCGGTGTCGCCAACAAGGCCGGTCCCACCTACCCGCCCACCGCCGCCTGCGCGCTGGGCCTGGGGCTCTCCTCCCCTCCGTCCAATTCGTCCAAATCCAAGGAAACGGCCACCATCTACGCCACCACAATCCCAATCGTCTTCATCCTCCTCCTCGCATCAGTCCTCCTTGCATTCTTCCTCTGGAGGAAGAGGAGTCACGATGCTAACAGCAAGAAGAAAATTAAGATGATGAATCACAAGATCTCCGAAGAGGGCTCGACGGAGCGGCGGTCGCACCCGCGGCCCAACACGGGGTCGATCCTCTTCGACATCGGCGAGCTCGCCAAGGCCACCGGCGGCTTCGCGGAGCGCAACCTCATCGGCCGCGGCGGGTTCGGCGCCGTGTACCGCGGCGTGCTCGCCGACGGCTCCGTGGTGGCTGTGAAGAAGATGCTGGACCCGGACGTGGAGGGCGGCGACGAGGAGTTCACCAACGAGGTGGAGATCATCAGCCACCTCCGGCACCGCAACCTGGTGCCCCTCCGCGGCTGCTGCATCTCCGACGACGACGTCGAGGAAGGCAAGCAGCGGTTCCTCGTCTACGACTTCATGCCCAACGGCGCGCTCGAGGACTTCATCTTCCGCGACAAGGAACCCGCGTCCAAGCGGCCGGCGTTGACCTGGTCGCAGCGGCGGAACATCATCCTGGACGTGGCGCGGGGGCTCGAGTACCTGCACTACGGCGTGAAGCCGGCGATCTACCACCGCGACATCAAGGCCACCAACATCCTCCTCGACGGCGACCTGCGCGCGCGCGTGGCGGACTTCGGCCTGGCCCGCCGGAGCCGGGAGGGCCAGTCCCACCTCACCACGCGCGTGGCGGGGACGCACGGCTACCTCGCCCCCGAGTACGCGCTGTACGGCCAGCTCACGGAGAAGAGCGACGTGTACAGCTTCGGCGTGCTGGTGCTGGAGGTCATGAGCGCGCGGCACGTGCTGGACATGACCGCCCCGGCCGGGCCCGTGCTCATCACCGACTGGGCGTGGACGCTCGTCAAGGCCGGCCAGGCGAGGGAGGTGCTCGACGAGGCGATGCTGTCGGCGGGCGCGGCGGCGGAGAGCCCGCGCGGAGGGGCCATGGAGAGGTTCGTGCTCGTCGGGATCCTGTGCGCGCACGTCATGGTGGCGCTCCGGCCCACCATTAACGAGGCGCTCAAGATGCTGGAGGGGGACATGGATGTGCCGGAGCTGCCCGACCGGCCGCTGCCGTACGGGCACAGCGTCATGTTCAGCGAAGCCGGGAGCAACTGCAGTGCTTCGCCGGCGTTCAGTGGTCCGTTCATGGACAATGGGGACATGCTCAGGTGATGCTACTGATGATCATCGAACAAGGCAAGTTTTGTTTGTGGATTGACAGAACAGGAAAAAAGGGATTAGCTTAGAATAAGATGGATATAAGTAGTACAACATGTATGGATCCTGAGTTTTAAGTTCAGGTTTTTCTTGATTGCAGTTCATGTGTATGATGTGTTCAATTGACAAAAGAGAACATCATTTTTTAATCGACTTTTCTGGGTTCTGTTTTCTAACGGAACAATCTGGCGAACTACAACAGAGATTTAAGTAGCAAGAGGGAATGTTAACAATCTGGCAACTAGAACAGAGATTAAAGTGGCAAGAGGGAATAATGCTAACAAAATTTGACAACAAGAACACGGATTATACTAACAAGAAGGAATGTTAACAATCTGGCAACTAGAACAGGGATTAAACTAACACGGGAATGTTCACAGTCTGGCAACTAGAACAGGGATTGAGCTAGCTGGAGAGAATGTTCACAATCTGAAAGTTACAACATAGATTAAACAAGCACGAGCTACCAAATCTACTTATTTCGGTTCGAATGCTGCCATCATTTTGACATGAACGACCACTAAATTAAACAAACTACACGACCTGAAAATAACAGACAGACAACAATGTTCATCCAGATGAAAATGAAAAGAAAGATACAACGCACACTGCATGATGAAATACGAGCTAGAAAGTGCAGGTGAACAGGAGCTTCAGTTCAGAGTTGCATCAGGATACAGCATGCTAAGCTACTCGTCGTCTTCATCCTCCTGCAGGTTGGGGTGGCTAGGCTGCACCCGGAAGGTGAATGGCATCTGGGAGGTGAAATCCCTGTCGTGATGGACTTGGTGGTACTGGTACCCGATGTCCAAATCCCTCATGCTGCCACTCAGCTCCACCTCCTGTTGATGCTGGAAAGAGCAGGGAAAACTTCAGTATGTTCTCAGGTTTCAGGTTGTTTCAGCAAATGCAGAATGTGATAAACCTTGACTGAAATCTGAACTTTTGATAGAATTTGGGCGTTTCAGTATCAATATGCAGATCATCGGATATAGAAGAAAAAAATGGTAGTAACATGGAAAATGTACGCATGATCCTATTCGTCTTGATTTTATCAGCTTAGTTGGGTACTTGGGTGGGTAGGTAAAGACCAATCGCCAATCGGTGAGCTACTATGCTAGTACGGGAAACAAAGAATTCCCCTGCCTTTGTGGAAATTTGCTGTGGTTAGAGGTACAACTTTTTCTTCATTTAGCTTAGATCATTGAATGTGTTCGGAATTTGGTATGTACTAGATTCCAAGGTAAAAGAAGAAAACGAGTAACAGTCAAGCAAATGTTCAAAATGGCCATTCAGAAGGGAATTACCGCCCTAAGAGTCAGTAGCCTGTGCTCATCCTCTAGTATCTTCCCCTGCATCCAGAATCACAAAAAGCAACAACTGATAAGAAGTCGTAGAAGATATTGTCACTCAAGGAACACTCCATGGTTTCCTTCACAAAGAGGGAGCAAAGACTCCATGAGCCATAGAGCAGGAACAAAACACAAGATCCAAGTTTCAGAGCACATACGGTCCTCTTGCGCAGCCTCCAGTGGTCCATCTGCAACAACGAAATGAATCCAGCATCAGAAAAAAAAAGAAAAAAAAATCCTTCCCGAAAATGAGATGAAGCTCAGAAGGCAACGAGTGATTGCCTGCTTCTCACGAAGGTTGGTCTGCCCGTTCTGGAGCGCCTCTTCAATAGCGATCAGCTCCCTGGGCTGCAGCGAGTTCAGGTCCTCGCCATTCAGATGCCTGCACAATCACAAGGCACATGGTATATACAGAGTCATGTACACGAAGACTGAAATGCATATACGGCCGGAAATGGAAAGGAAATTTGGTTCCAGAAACAGAAATGAAAAGGGAAAGTGAGCAGTAAAAACTAGCCTGAGCTCGATCTGCATGTTGTCGTTCTCCTTCTTGACCCTGTCGATTTCTGCACTCAAACTCTGAAACATTTCCAAGATTACTTACTACTTCTAAGCCACTGACGTGTGCGACTGAGAACTAAATGCAACAGGGACCCTAGAGATTACCTTGTGCTTCTCATCCCACAGTATCTTCCCGGAGTTGGTCTGGTACTTCTCCAAGATCCTGGACAATCTGCAATCAAACCAAAGGTTGCATTTTTTTTTTCTCCATAGATTAAAGTAAAAAGATTCGAAGCACACGGTGAGAGGAGCAAGAACGTACGTGGTCCTGGGTGTGCAGTAGTCGTAGAGCTTTTCGGCGCTGGAGAAGATGACGACGCCAACCTCGGCGTCACAGAGCACGCCGATCTCGCGGGCCTTCTTGACAATCCCGGCCCGGCGCTTGGAGAAGGTGACCTGCCGGTTGGTGGAGTTCTCGATCCTCTTGATCTCGATCTTGCCGCGCCCCATCGCTTCTCCTTTTTTCCCTTTCACCTTCTCAATGAGAGAGCTCGATCGATCGAAGAAGAACCCACCTCTGAAGGTAGCTGCCGAAGTAGTGAGGGACTTTTACTGTGGCTGTATAGCCCGTGGGGATGGGCAGTCGATGTCACGGTCGCGGGAAGGTAGTGAACGGCGTGTGACGGTGTGAGGAGTAAAGGAGAGGCCGCCATGGATGGAGCGGAGGTGAGGGGGCTTTCGAGCTGGTGCAGGATTGCAGGGCCGGAAATGGAAACTGCTCGCGTGGCGTAGTGAGAGTGGGGGAATTGACGTCCATTTGGCGCTCCCCCCCCCCCCCCCCCCCCCCCCTCCTCTCTCTCTCTCTCTCTCTCTCTAATCCTTCCTCTTTCCTATCACCTAAACATAAAAATCTATCATATAAGGAATAAGGATAGAAAAAACTTCTTTATCAGTTTCCCTTTCTCATCCCCTTGGTTAGGTAATCACCTAAATCTAATCAACCATTCACTTTATAGAGGGGATCACCTTCTTTCATCTAAATGGTGAACCCTACTCTTTTAAGTGATGAAATAGGTGAACTGCTATAATACCATCAACTATAATTCAGAAATTGGGTTGGAGAGATCCCCTTTAACCTCTTTTAGTTGATAGGATTATAAGAAAAGGGTTAGAGTTGCTCTTATTATGAACCCACGAGTCATTTTTTATTTGGATTTTTAAGTTGCCATGAGCTCACTTGGCTTCTTGATCCAGAGCCAATGCTCGCATGGGCAGCCAGTAGCCACTGCCATGAATCAAAGCAAAGGCACTATAAACAGTGACCGATCGATCAATCCGTTTCATCCAGATAAAAGACGTCATCTGCAGCTTCACATGGCCGCTCCCCAAAACGCGCACATCAGCTTCACAAGGTTGTCCAAAGTGGGGATTCAAGCGCGCCGTGCAAATAACCTCTGGACTAGCCGGAGCTGCACATCGCGTCAGCATCTGGCATTCTGGCCTACTGAATTCCCGGCTTCGGATCCTCCCAGAAATTCAGCACAGATAATAACTCAAAGGTTCACCACTGTACATCCTTTAAGGCTATAGCTCATGAAACCTATTGCAACTAGCAAGACACGCTGAAAGTCAGAAACTCAAATCCAAGACTTGGCAGTGCAGGTGAGCTGCATAACAAGAGCTAAAGCTACGACAATCAGGTGACGAAATCCATCTCCTCGCATCACTTGAAGCCACAACAAGCACGATAGATGTGTAACATGACTAATGAGGAGCCCTGTTGCCGCAGAAAAAACAGTGCAGTAGCAGTAGAGGTGCTCACTGCTCTTCCCTGAGCGTCGGTTCATACTCATCAGGTGAGATAGGATCACAGGCTATGGGCCTAGAGATCCATGGCATGTAGGCTCCCTCATGGCACAAGTTCTGCAAAGAAAATGCGAACAAACCTGGTTTTAGTCCTAATGCATGGAGAAGAATGGTATACTTAACACTGACTATGCATTATTCATGGAAGAATAATATGAGCCTGATATTTCACTTGTAAATTAAAATGTTCTGTGGAATATTTCAAGTTCTCTTTAACAGGAGGGTAGGTAGTCCTGCATATTCTCGACAAGAAAAGTGTTACGTTGCTAGCCGTTTGAAATTAGCTAATATTCACCTACCGCCAGAGATTATTAGCAGTGGCAAACAAAATTTATAACTTGGGAGATAAACATAGATCACCTCTAACCAGAAGAAAAATTTTCGCAGTAGGCTGAGTCTCTCATCACTGTCAGCTGAGCCTATTTGTACCGCTAGATCTGCATGATTAAACAAACATTAGTCTTGCTCACAAAATACTAAATGGAAAATATACCAATCAATCTGAAATCTCAATCCTTTTAACATTGAAATCACACCTTTCAAAGTTGGTACCACAACCAGTGACTCTTCACAAAGTTTTATTTCGTGCAAATAGCAATCAATGTCAAAGCATGACACCAGATAGACACCGGGCAGCTAAGAATACAGACCCCGCACATCGTAGAAGCAAAAGAAGCTACTATACAACAGCAATACATGCATAGCAAGGGGCAACAAGGCAAACACAGGCTGACCAGCAAAGTTAAAGCTAACCAGTCTTAGGACATACATGGTGCTAAACATCAATGACCTAAAAGGGAAAAGCCCCTATCACCTTAAAAATGTTGAGGCTCTTGGACTAGATTCATGATAATGGGGGAATAACATGACAATTTGCAACATCAAGCATTATCCATCAACGACTTATTAATTACCAGGGTAGTGATCAAGATATGATAGCCCAATTTCCTTTGTAGCATAGTGCTTTGATGCACTTCGCAAGTGCCTCTGTCTGTTCACAGGCTTCCGGTCAGTTGCTTTCTTCCAAAGCTCCTCATATTCATTTTGGTCATATGGCTGATTTAAGATGGAATTGAGCTTTTCATCAAATGTCGAGAAACCACTACAGATAAGAGCACACTGTGCTCCTTGATCATCTTTGCATGCCTGGGCCCCAAAAGAAAGGGAATCAAATAAAAAAAATTATCATATAATGAGAAAATTGGGACCTATGCAGAAGATACCCACATTTAAATCAGAAGATTTAGTACGGAGTACATGACCACGCATAGCATTCCCTTCGATGTTTCCAACAAGAGATACCAAAGGTTTAGGTCTGTTTGCGGAACTGCCAGCTCTCAGTTCATCATATCGAGCAGGCATGTCCTCTTCTTGCTCATATACAATGGTAACACCTGGTTCTGGCTCAATAATCATGAAACCATCCTTGAACTTTACAAGGCTCAAAAATAGCTCGTAGGACTCATCTATTTCTGAGTCCTTCATCTTTCTCTTCACAGATGATGTCAATGGTGAAAAGGAATGATCCACATTTCCACTGGCAGCCTTGCTTGATACTTCACCTTTTCGTTTGCCCTTTGGAGCGCCCCAACTTCTGCCCAGTGAATTGTTGGGGAAATCTGTGGCGTTCTTGTCCGTTAAATTACCACAGGACATATTCTCCTCATACCTCACAGAAACAGGCATGCCATGGTCCCCGTTTGGCACATCAAGGACATATGTGTCACCATCTATCCTCAAATTTTCAAGGAAAAATTTATAACTTGGGTCTATCTCTGAATCATCTTTGCCAATTAGACTTTCAAACAACTTGCTCTTCTTGCACTGTGGTCCATTCACAGTTTTCTTGGTCTTCATCTGGTAGGTTCCCTGGAGATTCAAGAAGAGTTAACTTGCAATCGCTGCAAAACAATCATCAGTAGTAACTACAAGAAAAATTCAAAAACTCAGAGGACAATAACCCTGCATGCAACCTATGGTAACATCATAGCACTAGCCAGCAGAGGCAGGCGATTGAACAAAAAAATCCAGTGTGACTAAACAGTATAATGAACCACATTAGTGTAGTTGGTATGACAATTGTTATGGTAGCAAAAATACTGGCTTGAATATGTTAGGAAAATAGGGGTGACAGATCTGAGAATTAGAGAGACATGGGATTCGAAGTTACCTCTGAAACTCAAGTTCCTATGACTAATGCATACAGGATTCAGTCTGCTATACAATTAAGGAAAAAATGGAAGGGAAGTAAAAATTGTAAACTATGTGGGGAGTTGGAAACAACTGATTACACAATGGTTCAATACCCAATGGTGAGGTATTTATGGAGTGTAATTAGAGATGCTTTAGAATGGGAGGATCTACGTGCTAGCACCAAACATTTCACTGAGTTTTTTTTTCTCCAGGAGGGTGGGCATAGGGATTACAAAAATATTATTTTCCTTTTAGGAGTAACGTACTGGTCACTATGGCTAATTAGAAACAAGTTTGTACTCCAAGAAAAGATTTTTACTTCACCTGAAAAATGTTGTTTTCAGATTACTATCCTCTGTGCGGCGCTGGATGCAGCTAGTGAAAGTTGAAGACAGGGCTCAGCTGGAGGCGATACAAGACAAGATAAGAGAAGGGTGGTATTACTTCATCAAGATGGAAGGCAGGGCCAGGGAGACCCAGAAGGGATAAGTTAATCTAGCATGTCTGTTATTATTTTCTAAAAGGCAGAAAGAACTTATAGCTTTCATAAGTATGTTGGTGAACTAGTAAATAGTGTTTAGAGGTAGTGGTAAAATAAACAACATTTTCTTTCAATATAAAGCATTTCAGGACGAAGTCAGACTACAAGTACATAGAACTAACTTTACCATAAGAGATTCTCTCCTCTCTTGGGTACAACAGTTACAGCATGTATAGGACTTTTCTGCTTTTCTTTTTTACCGTTGTTTTTTTCTATGTTGTTTTCTTACACTGTGGGCTGTAACCCTGTGAGTATTTTCTTCTTTTAATATAATTTTAACAGTGTGAGCCTCTCCTACTGTATTCCCATAAAAAAAAAGTAAATGGTGTTTAGAGGTAGCGGTAGCAGTTGTCTTGGGTTAGATTCGTGTTTGTGATATTTTGCTCGTTTTGGGAGAAATTGTAAAACTGGTAGCCCCAGTTCAAACTCTTTTGCTTTCAATATAAAGCGGGACCAAAACGTTCTTTGGTCTAAAATATGTTAACAAACAAAAATGTGTGGCATAAAGATGGAAAATAAAGAAAAGGAAATAGCTACACATTTTATTTTATTTTTACCTTTTTACCACGCTACCAGACGGTGCACTCCTAGAAGCCATCTAACCAAATGTCGCTTCGCATGCGGACATTTGGCATTTGAGGAAGAATGTTTGGTTAGATGGCTTTTGAGATTGCGCCATCTGGTAGGATGGCAAAAACATAAAAAGAAACCCATTGTTTTGGGTACTGAATTGGCAGCAGATCCTGATTTCACTCGCCAAGATTGGAGGCGCAACCAACTCGTGGTTGCAAACCGAACAGGGCCATATATAAGGGGTGACCGGCTCCACAGTCCACATTGAGCCCAACACTAATGATTCACCCCCACACATTCAAAAATTTAACCATCCCGCGCGCCGCCGACCCGCTCGCCCGGCGCCCTGTGCGCTGCCTCTCCCGCGTGCCGCAGGCCGCTCACCGCACGCGCCGCCGGCCGCTCGTCCTGCCCTTCTCTTCTGCCTCGCTTCCGGCTCTCGGTCGTTGGCCTCTTCCCAGATGCATTTGAGGAGAGAGAGAGTCTATTTTTACATTGTCTCTCTCCTCGAAGACAAATTTGCTATTGCCTCTGCCTACTCTGTTGGAGACTTGTTTGTTATGCACAGTACCCACTCGATAGGCTATTTGGATTTGCATCTCCTGATGCGTAGTGTTGTTGGAGTCAATCTAAGGGCTCTGGACCGAATTGAAGACCACTGCCGTTCAACGTCTCCAGCACCGTCACTGTCTAGGACTACAGTGACAGGACAGTGCTGCTGGTGTCCTGAGGTCCATCCCTTCCCCAACACCCATCGACTACATCGAGCTACTGCTTCTGTTAGTGCCGCTCCCCTAAAACTCCATGGGCCATGGCCGATCTTCCCCCAGGGCATGGCCAGTATATCCCGCATAAGTTTAAGTGTTCACTTATTTAGGCTAGCAGATCGTTAGTTGTTGATCTCTAATTCCTTACGAATATCCACGCCTATGCAGATTCTAAAGTAGCCTCAGTGTGAACAGTGCAAATCTCACGGCCAGGTCAGGCAAAGAGTACACATTTCAGGAAAGATCTCTATTCCCCTACGATCTTGGCTGATTTGTAGCCGTGCCTCCTTCACATTCCACTTGCGAATGGGAAAATTGAGGACAGATAACACAATTGAGAGTAGGAAACAACACCGCGATCCTACTTTTCAACAAGCAAACAGCAAGGGAAGCACCAGATATTAAGAAACAGGAAGGGAAGCAATGGAGGACTCTGTTACCTAGTCGGGAGCATTCGACGTGGATGAGAGGAAGACGATTGGGGGCTTCAGAGCGGGGATGCGGGGGGAGGAAGTCGAGCCTCGTTGCCTCGTCGCGGCGGAGGATCGGGGGATAGGGACGGCTGGCAAAATATCAGAGCCTGAAAGTGGGCTCCACACATATAGGCCCACTTAATTCCTAATCAGCCCGGCAACGGTCGCAACAAAAACGAGCACGAACCGGGCCCGCAGACCCAATAGTTTTTTTCCTTTGATAAAAGACCGCATAGTTGGAATGTTGGACCCACCGCCGCGGCGACGACCTCCGCTGCGCTAGCCGAGCCAAAGCGGCGACCATGGCGAGCTCGACGCCGGCGGCGGACGCGGACCCTCCGGAATGTCCGGTATGCCTCTGCCCCTTCGACGCCGCCTCCGCGGTGCCGCGCGTGCTGCCGTGCGGCCACTCCCTCTGCGGCGTCTGCATCGCCGCCCTCCCGCCCGCGTCCGCGTCCGCCGCCGCCTCCCTCCGCTGCCCGCTCTGCTCCCAGTGCGTACCCTTCTCCCGCGCGCTCGGCCCATCCTCCCTCCCCAAAAACCTCGCCCTCATCGCGCTTCTCCCCACCCCCGCTTCCTCCTCATCCCGCGGCCCCGTCACCGCGGCTGCTGCCCCGCCTCCCCTCCCGCTGCCGCTCGGGGCCGCCCACTCCCGCCTCCTCTCCCGCTTCCGCCACGCCGTCCTTCCCGAAGCCGCCTCCCCGCTCCGCTCCGCGCCTGCCCCAAATCGCCTCGCGCTCGGGTCCCTCGACTCCGACCTCGGCGCGCCCTGGTTCTGTACGCGGGGCCGCCTCGTCAGCCTCCTCCCGATCGGTACCATGGACGAGGTTCGTGCGCTGGAGCACGAGGATGCGTTCTACCGGCCCAGCTACAGTGCGCGGGTGCTCGCCGCGGTCAGCTCACTGAACGACGCAGCATGGGAGGAGGTCGCCGGTCTGATCACTGCCTCCTCGCGGTTGGCGCGGCAGGTTTGCCGGGTCTACGGGGTCTGGATGGGCCCAGAAGCGGCGCCGCTGTGGATGGTCTCTGAACGGCACCAGCGTGGTGTGTCCCTGTTATTGGAGGAGAGGATCGATGGAGAGAACAGGGTGTCTCAGATCGGAGCTGTTGCAATGGAGATGTGTGAGGCCATCATGGGGTTGCACGGAGAGGGACTGGTGCTGGGGTGTCTCGGACTGGACTGCTTCAGCCTCGATCGCTTTGGGTACTGCTTCCTAGATTTGAACCAGGTGTTGGCGCTGTGTCGGGGAGTCCGGTCAGGGGCTAGTTCATCTGACATAGGAGCTTTTGTTGCTCCTGAGGTGGTGGCGGTGTTAGGTGACACATCACGAATGAAGGATTGTGAATTTGATGGCGTAGTAGGATATCATGCGGATGTTTGGTCATTGGGGTGTTTGTTGGTGATGCTTCTTACTGGTGATGGCAAGCTCGTGATAGGATGGAGTACTGATGGATCATATGATGACTGGGAGAAGAAATTGGTTACCAGGCTTGATGTCTCATTGGTTGGTACAGAATTGGAACCACTCTTTGCAATTACGGCATCATGCTTGAGCTATGATCCAAAAGGCCGTCCAGAGATTGCTGATGTATGGAAATGTATTAGAGGCTTGATGAAATGCAGCAATACTGCTTTAGATCTTGATGATGTCCTTGCAGATGAGAAGAGTTTTCAGTGTTTGCTCCTCGGGAAGTTATCCTCCATGTTTGTTGAATCTTGTGCTGCCAAATCAGATGGTAAAATGCAATCTTCTTCAGGTTCTGATGAAAGTCGTTCAAATCAGGATGATCCATGTAATGGTGGCTTCCCAAGTAATGAGGCAAATGATTGCTCAGGAATTGATGATCCACAATCCGGTGGAGTGTTTAAGTCATCAACACTGCTTGGCCACCGTGATTGTGTCACGGGATTAGCAATTGGAGGTAAAATTTCAGCACTGCTTATGAACCAGTTACATCAATTTCTTGTTTTTATTTGGTTTCTTTTGTTACTAGAGTTTTATAATGTTGGCTCAAGAACTTTCTACTAATAATCCTTTATGGTACTGTTAGGTGGGTTTTTGTTCAGCTGCTCTTATGATAAAACTATCAATGTATGGTCACTGAAGGTATGAGTCTGTTGCTTTTCTCTTGATAATTATTGAGCTGCTAACTTGGTATCATTGTTGGAATAAGACAACATGTTTCTCTTGTGAGAAAGCACATCGTAATTACATTCTGGAGTTCTAGTAGGGCTCATTTATTCTGGTTTTTACTGGTTCTTGGTTTTGTTCCATAGGACCTCTCTCATGTACAGTGTTTGAAAGGGCACGAATACAAAATCACAGCAATTATTGCTGTTAGTGATGATAATTGGTCTCTTTGTATAAGTGGAGACAGTGGTAGCGGAATTTTTGTCTGGTGTGTTGATTCCTCTCTCAAGGAAGAGCCTTTGAAGAAATGGTATGAAAATAATGATTGGCTGTATCGAGGCATTCACTGTTTGGCTGTCTCCACAACTGGTTATCTTTACACCGGTAGTAGAGACAAGTCTATCAAGGCTTGGTCATTGGAGGTACAAACAGTAAACTTTGCTACATTAAGGCTATGTAATGGAATTATATCAGAATGATTTCCCATCTTATAACTCATCGATTTTATACCTTAATCATAGTTCTACGCATTTTAGCATTGTTTCTTACTGACTCTATTGTCAATTCATTGTAATTCAAGCGTGTTATGAAATTAACTCATTATCCTTCTTTGGCAGGATTATACACTTCGATGCACTTTGACAGGTCATAAATCAACTGTCTCTTGCCTTGCAGTAGCTAGTGGTATTCTTTACAGTGGAAGTTGGGATGGTACTATTTGGTCATGGTGGCTTACTGACCATACACCATTGTCTGTACTCAAAGATGATGTACCAGGAAACATAGCCCCTGTGTTGTCAATTTCAACAGAAGCCAATTTTGTTGTTTCATCATATGAGAATGGCTACCTTAAGGTTGACCTAAATCTGAGTCATGAATCTTAGACTTTTTAACAGCATGCTGTCCTACAAACTCAAGCACACTTTTCGCCCTAAGTTCTCTGTTTCTATTCTAAATCTTGGCCTCTTCTTTTGAAATCAGATTTGGAAAAATGATGTCCTTGTTAAATCAGAGAAGCTTCAAAATGGTGCTGTGTATGCAGTTAAATTGAGTGGCAAATGGCTATATACTGGGGGCTGGGATAAAGTCATAAACATTCAGGTACATTTGTTTGTTCTGTTGACATAAGCGCTTCTGATATGTATGCAAAAGAGTTGTGTGTCATTCACTAATAGAAGAAAATAAAGTACAAGGGAGGGAAATAAGAGTTCCCCTTAAGCCCACACCAACATACACTGGTGCAACTGCATCCTTAATCTATTACATACGTGACACTTAACTGTGACAAACAACAATAAAATGAAACGGCAATCAAGGCCTTGATTTAGCAACCCGTGCTGGCATGTAATGGGTGCCTTATATTTTCCTTTTGATAGGAGTTATTGGAAGATGAGTCAGACGTAGAACTCCGAGATGTCGCTTCCATTACTTGTGACTCAATTATAACTTCGTTACTTTCCTGGGACGAAAGGCTGATAGCTGGACTATCCAACAGGGATATCAAGGTAAGTTGCAGTATAGTCATTTATCTGTTCATTCACATTTCCAAATACGGAAGATTATAGGCACCTTTGCATAATTCATGCTTTTCTAACTTTTGGTTCTAGTTTATAACTCCATATACTTTGCATAGAATTAGCAATACCCACAATTGTAATTTGCATCATGCTCATAACTTCTTCTATGGCTTTATGGGGAAAATATAACCTCCTTTTATCCTCGTCCGTAGAGTTTGGTTCCTAGAAATGTGCACTCGGTGGTCTCAACGTTCCTGCACCCTTCAAGTTTTGACTTGCCGATCATTTTGTGCCTGTTGGATTTTGCACATATCCATTTTTGAGATGCGAAAATGAATTGACCAAATGGACATCTCTTTGAAAATCAGTATCATTATGCTTTACACCACTAAATGGCGTGCTTTCGTATTTTACCAGGTTTACTACAAGGGGTCCTAATTCGTTATGCCAACCCCTCTGTGCATAGACTGTAAATAGTTTAAATGTGTACTAGCTTCTTTGCCCTAACGACAACATAAAAATGAGTGAAGGGAGTAAGTAACTTTGGTGGAAACAGAAGAGAATCTCGGTTCGATGATACAGCATATACACAACTTGAAGAAAACAGCGTTTAGTGTAGATGTTTGTGGCAAGTACTAGAGATTGTATAGTATTTATGAAGTTGTATATTTGTTCCAAATCCTCTGAATGAGAATAAACACGATCTTTGGTTGCTAAGTCGCATATCACACAAATTTGTATACATAAGGAGTAATTAATATACAGCAGCGTCACTCCCTCCGTTCGGTTTTTATGTCGTCTGTGCCAACTCGTTAGAGCTGCACAAATATTTTATTGCTAACGACAATAAAACTCGAGTGAAAAAAGAGTACTACTGCTGAAGATATCCGTATTAATATCCAATAGTAAATTACTTATATATGTTCTTGCCCGATTTAATGTGATGGTTCCGACAGTTCATTTCTGTAACATAGTAAACCTACACTGAAACTAGAGGTATCGGACCTTTCTATGGCTTGAGTCAGCACAAAGAAAATATTGTTAAAGTCTTGTTTTTAATGGATTAATAATATCTTTATACATATATTTGTTCAAAATGATTGTTCTATATAAAGATAAATGTTGGCGAAGTAATAATTGAATATAAGAAAATTACAACGAATAATATAATTGGGCTTCTAAGGCTTTTTCAGTACTGTCCTTGTTGTATTGGGCCTGGCTTTTCCATAACAAAGGGTTTGCAAGATCGTCCCTGCTGGGCTGGTCTTTTCAAAGACGTATCCTTCATTCCCTCTTCAGATGCAAGGACCCAGTGACATGAGTCGGTGTGAAAAAGACAAAAGAGCTCAGGTTAACTTCATCCTCGGCTATCCATAGGAAAGCCGTCCAATGTGAGTTATCATAGTTGCGGAAATGAAGGCACCATTCTTCTGGTGTGAGTCCTCGGCTATCCATATACTGATTTTCTTAGGAAGGAGGTGCAACATGTTTCGCTCCTTGCTACTTCGGAGCCCTCGGCTAGTGGTGGATATTAGTAAGCTGATAGGGGAAGGAATTCCGGCTTCCAGACATATTTACAGCCTACCGCGTCTCTATTTCATTGGGCGTTCGGCTCACCCAGCTGTCGTGACTGGTTCTCTGCTGCTTGTTAGACAGCCGGCCCATGTGCGGGCCTCTTTGGGCTGTCTCCTTGCTGCTCCACCTGGTGGGTCGATCCACATTACAAACATATTGATGAATCTTGTGGCTGCATTCTTGTTGGTGTCGGTCTTAGTCAAAGAACAAAGGACGAACTGGAACGAAAGCTTACTGACCTTGATTGGCCATTGCTAGTGGATGGCTTGCTGACGAACCGAGCAGACCAACCCTTCAACTCACAGCCGACAAGGTCAAGCAACTGCGACAAGATGACCTGTGACCTGGATGATTGAAACCGCTCCCATGGATTCAGGAATGGTGAGGCCATTGCGTCATGGATCTGGCCGTGCTGCCTGTCCACCCGACCTTCCTGTGCTCTATTGCGGACAAGATTCAGCAGTAGGCAACAACTAACAGGAGACGGAAAATCTTCTTTGCTTCTGACATTGGCGTTGTGAACTGGCGATAGGTTGAGGGAACTAGATACACCGATTTGAGATTGAAAAATGGGAATGGCTGCTTTGAGGATTGGAGAAGATCAAACATTACTTGGATTTTCCTCATGGAGAGAGAGAGAGAGAGAGAACCGATAAGAACAAGAAGAGGCATCGACGTATATAGGCCCTGTTTGGTGCAATGTTTTACCGAAGCCGGTAAGCTACCCCAAATAGATTTGCTTTTTCCCACCGCAGAAGCATGAAAAGCATTGGTTCAACGTAAAAGTGAAAAAGCACATTCGTCGTCGCTTTCCGAGCTTCTTCAAATCGCTGTTTCTAGGAAAAGCGGAAAAGCGGTCGCTCCCCCAAACAGGCCCATAACCAGGAAGAAGCGGCTTCTGGAATGGGAGTGACCTTTGCTACGTGTACTCAATTGCTACACATGATTGAAATTTAGCTAGGTCCACCCAATCCTTGCAGAAGTTGACGGCCCCATTTGTAAGTGACATAAACACCTAACAAAAAATCACTTTCCTTGTCGTTCCAAAATTATTATCGTCATTGACTTTTTTCGTTATCTTTGACTATTCGTCTTATTTAAAATATTTGTTCAAATATGAAATATTATAAGTTATATTTAAATTTTATTTAGTGATAAATCAAATCATAAGAAAATATATTATATTTTTAAAAATATTTTAAATAAGACGAATGGTGAAAGGTAGCGAAAAAAGTCAATTAGCGATAGAAGGAAGTAAAATATATAACATATTGTAGTAGAAATAAGGTGATAGTGCTATATTTTTTTATGTCAATCCTTTTTGAAAACATGACTTAAAAAAGGTAAGGCACGCGGACACATGAGCACGGCAGAGCGTGCCAACTTTGCTAGTATACTTCAACGAGCTTTGATTGGATGGCACCAAAACAATGCGTCTTCAACAGATGCTGTATAGAAAAAAAAAACATCACTACTATTCATAGAGTCCAGGGTGGATTCTGCATAATCATATATACTACTCCTTCTGTTCCAAAATTATTGTAGTTATTGACTTGTTTCGTCAACTTTGATCATTTGTCTTATTCAGAAAATATCATCTATTTTTTATGATTTGTTTTATCATTAGATAAAATTTAAATATAATTTATAACTTTTCATATTTAAATAAATATTTTAATCTTGGACAACTAACGGATACGAACCGTTTTCGATGACTGAATGCGCTGCAACGATGGCGAAGCACTGGACCTACCGAAGAAAAATGAGAGCTGGGCATGTATTCATCTTTGGCATCGAAAAACTGTGACAACATCGCTCTGTCCGAGTGAGTTCATATCCCACATGGATTTTACATGTCGCCCGCCAATGAATTAACAGAAGGTGCAACAAGCTAGCTGCATAACGAACGGATACCGAAGGGAGACCATCAGTTTGCAGTAATAAACTTCTTGTGTGCTACCTGAGGCTTAACGATCAGCGTTATTGAAGGAATTACTCCTCGCAACCTACGATGACAGTGATGATGCCATCGACTTCAAGAATGATGGAGCGCGGAGTCACAAATTCCTTGCGATAAGATAGGTTTGGAGGCATATATAGCGTGGTCACAGCAGCTGGGATAGGGTACGAGGAATCGAGGATAGGGTACGAGCAATAGTGGTGGAGCACGACTTGAAGCACCGAGGAGATGCATCCGGTGTACACGAGGATCTCCTAAGATATGAAGGCTCTGTTCGGGTTGCTGTGCTGCGCTGTCATTTGTAATTTAGTTAATTAGATGAATATTTAATTTCACGTTCTTAAGTGTGGTTTTTGTTGCAACAAATTCTGATGAACATAGAAAATAAATAATAAACACTTTTAAAAAATAGGTGAAGCCCCCTAATTTGCTTTGACGTGGAAGTTTATAGCTTACTCATGCATAATGTGTATGTTTTATACAAACATTTGTGTGCAACTTATTTTCAAACAGTTTTGTCACGAGGAACTCGAAGAGTAAGACATTAGGTGTATGCATGCTCATCATCACTCATTTGCTTTTTTGTCATATCTCGTTCCTTATGGCGTCAAAATGCCCTCTTTTTTTTCCCTTCAGATCGGAACCTTTCATGGCAGTACAAAATGCCAAGAATCAAGTGGCGTTTGGAGATGCTGTAGGTTTGCATGCGCGCAGCATCCTTTTGTAGGTACTGATTCTACATGTAGGTTGGGGACAAATTTGTATTGTAATGAACAGGAGGATCCTAGAAGATACATACGTCGTACGCACCTGTTGATTGCCATGCATACGGACCGGACAAGTCCAGATAATATATATTACTCTCTCATAGGAGAAGTACAAAAGTTAGATATATAGAAAAAGAGAAGGAGAAAAATAGAGGTAGAAATGTATTGGGAAAATGAAAAGTTTTGAGATGTAGGGATGATAAGTAAATTAGAAAAATTAAAGAAATGTAAGATGCCAAGTACTATGGAACCGAGGAAGTACAAGAAGAACATATAACTAGTGATTCTAATACACGTAATCATCTAACCCCCTTGCGATGAAAATTGAAGCATATATGGGGACGAGAAGTTGCACGGACCCACCGTGATTGCTGGCACGATTCGAGACCCTACACGGATCTGTATACTGATGCGTTTTCTGCAACTCTGCCACCTAAAGCTTATTTGTCTGTATACCCACCTCTGTCCTGACAACCGAGCTAGTGCCGCTCGGGGCTCTCTCCCTTCGTTCCGGTATCCAAGCCTTCCCCTCTCCGATGAACTATTTGTTCCTTGGGTCCTTACCACCGCGCCGTCTCTTTGCGTCTCAAGGAAACAAAATTAACTTCAAACCGAACATGGTTTATCCTGCTAGCGATCGAGCTACCCCTGAATAATTTCTCCGGATCCACCAGCTGACGGCAAACGATCTTGACGCAGAGTGACTAGACGGAACCTGGGAGGGATGGGGATTATTATGAGCAGAGAAACGGAGTACGGCTTGCGACGCGATGTTTTTAAACAGGCCGACACAGAGTATCTCTTTGTGAGGCAGTCTCTAAAACGGCCACTCACTACTCATCAGAGAAAAGGACTCACAAAAGCCACAACGCTAAAAGGTGGATAGTCAAACGTACGGACAGCGAATAATATCCCGTTCATGCATGTCCGGACGCCGGCAAGACGTGCGGCTCCGGACTGCAAACGTACGCGCACCGGCCGGCATGCATGTCATCCAGATCGATCGGCACTGTGTGGAAAACGGGAAATGGTGCAGTGTCCAGGCCAAATATATACAGCCGAGCTGCAATGTGCTCACTACTTTCAATCTTTCATAAAGTAAACGTCTCCATCAGTTTTACAGCATTAGAGATAACTACTTTTGTTACAATTTTTTTGGTGTGGTGGTGGGGAGATATCTTCTTCATGTAGGATAAGTGACCTCCTGGGAACATCTAAGGGTGTAGTCAGAGGCTGGGATGCATCCCTTCCACGCCTCTAAGTAGCTTGCATTTTTTTTTAATCTCTTTCATTAGATTTGCAGTGTGCTTAATTTCAGGACTTCCAATGAAATGACTAACAGTATTAACCATTGATCATTAAAACCAGCGTTGTTTCGATCTTCCCAAATCCCAACACTCACATTTACCAGAAACAATCGACTTAGAATCACTTCTAAAAAATGATGTGGTTCTCTATCCTCATAATCCTGCATTGTTGAGTTTTGGGAAAATCGAACCAGAAATTAGCCTCCCATGATTTTGTGAAGGGATTCTCTATCCTCATAATTAATCTGATTTTATCTTAGAGAATCACTTCTAAAAAATCTCTACCAAATAAGCCTAAACTTTGACGGTACAAATAAAGACGAGGAGTAAGTGTATAATTTAGATTGCAATGGCGTTCATTGGAGGTTTGCCACATCCTGCGTGCATGGCTCATCATGGCAGCGCAGAAGGAACGTACTATGTTGAGCGCATGCATCCATAGCACCCAACAGGCTGATCCCATCCTAATATTTCTCCATCTGTTCCGTTGTCCTCAATTTGTCCCTCTCGTGTCGGCACATGGACTTATTTTAGTCCCGTCCCTTTCTCCTCCCATCCTTGCAAAACCACTCCTCACTGGTCCATAGCACCCAACAGGCTGATCCCATCCTAATATTTCTCCATCTGTTCCGTTGTCCTCAATTTGTCCCTCTCGTGACTACACTGCCTGAACGAACAATTAAATAAATGCCACAGAAACCAAGACGAGCACGAGACCACACCAAACCATTGCAACAGCAGCATCAGTAACCAACTTGTTGTGAGCAGCATGGAACTCGGTCTTCGTCGTGTACTCCTCCCCGTCGCTCCAGCCGCCGACGATACGAACGGCCACGACGTCGCGGACGCCTGGCAGCAGCCGAGGATCCCGGACCCGTTCGTGTGGCCCATCGTACACGACTCGTCGGAGACGGAGCTGGACGCGGCCGTGGTCGACATCGGCGCGGCCACGCGCGGCGCCGCCGGGCTTCGCCGCGCCGTCGAGCAGGTCGCGTCGGCGTGCGAGGGCCACGGGCTGTTCCAGGTGACCGAGCACGGGCTGGACCCGGCCCTGGCCCGCGCCGCGCTCGACGGCGCCGCGGAGTTCTTCCTCCTGCCGCTCGCCACGAAGCAGCTCGCGCGCCGCACGCCCGGGCTCGTGACCGGCTACACCGCCGCCCACGCCGACCGCTTCACCACCAAGCTCCCCTGGAAGGAGACGCTGTCCTTCGGCTACCGTGACCACCCCACAGACAGCGTCGTCGCGGACTACTTCACTTCCAATCTGGGCACCGACTTCAAACCCCTAGGGTAAACACAGTAGTACACATGCGCACACATTATCATGCAACTAGTTAATTAATTAATTGGTATTTGTTATTTTTTTTGAAAATTTGAGCAACTTTCCATTACTGTTTTGAACTATTATTGGATCTAGATCTAATGATTTATAATTATTAGATAAATAATCCTACAAAAGAAAAATCAAAATATAATCAATTGAAGACTAAAAAATATGTAATTAATTATCTGCGCTTCAGTTTGTGTGTTTTAAGTTTGATTAATAATGCACTGATGATAATCAAAAGCCATGACGACGATCCAACAGGCAGGTGTTCCAAGACTACTGCGAATCGATGAAGGAGGTGTCGCTGACGATCATGGAGGTGCTGGGCGTGAGCCTTGGGCTGGAGAGGAGCTACTGCAGGGACTTTTTCGCCGACGGCTGCTCCACCATGAGGTGCAACTACTACCCACCGTGCCCGGAGCCGGAGCGGACGCTGGGAACGGGCCCCCACTGCGATCCGGCAGCGCTCACCATCTTGCTTCAGGACGACGCCGTGGACGGGCTCGAGGTGCTCGTCGACGGCGAGTGGCGGCCCGTGCGGCCCAAGCCCGGCGCGCTCATCGTCAACATCGGCGACACCTTCACGGTACGTACTTTTCAGGAGCATCGTACGATATCATCAACTCTTGTCCTCACCTGGTGTTACCTTACATAATAGCGCCTCCCTTCCCTTCTTCCGGTCCAGATCACTTTCTAGTTTTTTTTTTACTGCAAGGAGATCACACTTTCTAGCTATAGCTAGCTGGTTCCTTAGTTACATCTTAGATGGAAAAAACATGCAAGTTATGTCGTACAAGATAGAATGATATTGCAACGTTAATCGAGCGGCGTGCAATACATGCATCTATCTACCCATATATTGACAGTAAAAAAAATATTTATTAGTACCAATCTCTTTTACTGAATGAGTAAAGTGTTCAAAAACATAAGCGTCCAAGTTAATTGTGCACGGACTTGTAGATCTCTGATCGATGCAAGCATAAAAAAACGAGGTGGATACCATATATCCTATGTTTTGTCGTTATCCACTTACATGAGAAGTTCAGCTAGAGCACTGTAACTTTCGAGCTTGTTATACCAGTCAACAACAGCGGTCCCAAAATAAATTGAGCTAGCTAGTTATCTTTTATAGATAAAGAAAAGTTATATTTCATCAAGCAAAAAATATCTCGGCCTCTACATTGAAAGATGTCTATAGCCATTGATTACTACAAAATAAGGTTTGGCCATACCACGAGGGAAAATAGGAAATTAATGAAACAGATGTTGCAGTCATCTAATAAACAGATAGCTAATATATTACTAAACTGCAATCATCTAAACAGCTAACCGATTGCTAATAAACGGCCACCTTTTTTTACAAAGATATATCCATAGTGATGTTCTCCAGGCATGAACCTAATTGTATTATAGTTAGCAATAACAATCAAATAGTTCACTTCTCATATTTTGTATGTAATAAGACATCGATCACCCAGCCATATTATGCGATTTTTCTGACACGAGTACTATAGCGTGTTGAATTGGAATTAGTATAATGAGGCTATTTGTATAGGCTGAATTCTAACTTAGACGACCTAGGGTTTGTACAGTACTACCCTTATCAATCCATGATGTTAAAACAACTTTTCTTTTAGTCCAATGCTTTGGTTTGGCCTAAAGATGAAAGCTCAAGAGAACTTGCACTATACCACAAAAATTCCAACATTTTTTCATGGCAAAACATCTTCCCTGGTTAAACAGAAAAAGGAGTTCAAGGATGAATTCATGCTGTCTCTCTGCATAAAAATAATCCAATCTAGGGTCTTTTCTTAGGCCTATAATGTGTAAACTGTATATAAACAATACTTATAAAAAATTGGTATGGTGCTCCTGCTGACTTGGATTAAAGAAAAGGTATGTTGCTCCTTGCTGACTTGGATAAAGAAAAAGAAATGTGTTTACAGTAGCTGTAAGAGAATATTTGTCCTTATGCACCACTCATGGAGTTCTGAAGCTAAGGAGAGAACTAACATATGACTTGAAATTTATCAGCTAGTAGACTGCACAATAAACATGGTCTTGGATCGCCAGCAAAATCTATGCCTAGATACTACCGTACAGGCTCTCAGCCCTATAAAGTGTAAATCTGAAACATGTTCATAACAAAAGCTGCAAGCCTGCTGGTTACTCGAATCCTTGGATGGATCCATGGATCCAGAAAGGAGATCGATCGATTGGAAATGGCTACAGCGTTGTTTACGCTTGTCTGCTTGGGACGGCAGCTGGACAGGGACGCAGGCGACACGGGGCCCCGCCCGCCCGCGCCCCGGTACAAAATGCACCGTCGTTTTCCTAGTTCCGGCGCTACTACTGGCCGGCTCTGCCGTGTCGCGTGCGTGTGTGTGGGCCGTGTGGCCGAAAACGAGAAGAGAGGCCATTCGTCGACGGGCTGACCTCGCCGCGCCGCGCGGTACAGCACGCACGTTCCACGTCGTGACCTCGCTGTTTCGTTTGTCCCGTTCTCGTCTTGTCATTTCTCCACAGTTCCACCAATTCCTCTATCGTACTAGTACCTGGGACGATGGGCGGGGGAGGAGACGACAAACCGCGCACGTCGTGGCAATGATGACGAAATTTGTTAATGATAATTTTTTGGATTCTGTTGCAACTAATGTAATGCAGGCGGTGTCGAACGGGCGGTACAAGAGCTGCCTCCACCGCGCGGTGGTGCACCGTGATCGGGCGCGCCGGTCGCTGGCCTTCTTCCTCTGCCCGCGCGACGACCGCGTCGTGCGCCCGCCGCCGCGACTCGCGGGCCCGCGCCGCCGGTACCCGGAGTTCACGTGGGCCGGCCTGGCAAGCTTCACGCAGCGCCACTACCGCGCCGACGACCGCACGCTCGACGCCTTCGCGACCTGGCTCGCCGGCGGGCCGTCCAATTCTTCCCAGCTGAGCCCACCAAATTAACGCCCAAGGGGCCGCCGGCGCCGTTTAGACCACCAACGATGTTCTGGCTTATATACCAAGCTAAGGAAGACGATAATGCGTGTATATGTAAGTTTGCCCGTGCACGATTTAGTATTGTATCAAATTCACAGATTGAGGTCACATGAAATATGATGTGCGTGTGTATGCACGTCAGTACGTATAAATTGTGCTTCCTCCATTTCAAAATAAATTTACATCTAGTTTTAGTTAAACTTCGCTTTGACCAGTGATTTTTATTCATTTATTTAAATTTGAAAAACTTAGTATTTGTACTTTTAGAATCATTACAAGACACACTATCTAAAAGTATAAATACTAGATTTTTAAAACTTAGTTACATGTATATGTATAAAAATCACTAGTCAAAGCAAAGTTTGATCAGAGCTAGATGTAAACTTATTTTGAAACAAAAAAATGTTCCAAATTTCTTAAACTTTGCTTTGACCGTAGTATGAGGTATTGTTTTAAAAAAATGTTACAATGTCAAAATTATTAGTTGTCTACTATGTATAGACATGTCCAAACAGGTGGCCTGGCCTGAGCCCTAAATGGCCCGACATGACACACGTCTTTTCGGACCATGCCAAGGCAGCCTTCGGACTCAGCTGCCAACTCGTGGTCCGGCCCTAAAATATGAAATTGTATCGTGCTAGCCCACTAGGAATGTGAGCACACACAGCCCAATAATTCAATTACGGTCCGTTAACACTGAAAATGATGAAAAATGAAGAGAAATAGAGTGAATGGTGAGATTTAAACTTAAAACCTCGACTATAGTAATGAGATGACTTACCACCATACTAGGAAACTCTTTTTTTATTATAATATAAATATAGTTATACTTAAATAAAAATTTATCGGTCTGTGTCATGCCGGTTCTCAGGCCTGCCCATCGGTCCAAGCATGATCCAATCTTGTTTTTATTTTTTTTGCATGCTTCGTGCCAGCCCATTCGGCCCGGCCTATTGGATAAGTCTGACCATATATATCAGATTGGGCCATTTATGCATGGCTCCTCCACAAGAAATAGGTTACGCATTGGGCCACCAAATTGTACTGGCATCGGCCCAAATCCGAGCCCAACCTCTGCTCAGTGCACCATAGTTTCCTGACCAGCGCCAAGTCATTTTCTTCTCATCAAGCCGCCGCGTCGCGTCTCGATCGCGCAGTCACCACAGTTTCCTGACCAGCGCACCGAGTCTCTCTGAAGAAAATTCGAGACCTCGTTTTCCTCTCAACCAATGGCTCGCCCACGCGACGGCGCGACGTGGCGGGCGGTCTTTGTTTAGACCGCGGACCCGAAACTACTCGGCACGCACGCGTCTCGCCGCCGCCATTTTCCCAGATAAGAGTCCGCGTCCGTACGGCACGGCACGGCGCTCCACGACACGTCCCGTCGTGTCCCCGCCTCTTTGTGAGAGACCTGTGCATGCAAATGGACCTGTGGCGGCGTACGTGCACGTGCTGATTGACCGGCGACCGGGCCTTTTTTTCGAATATGCGTGCCGCCGACCGGTGCCTGCACGCACGTACAGTACGTTGCGTGTCGGGCAAGGCGATCGACGGCGTCACGCGGGAGCTCGTCCTGCCACGTACTGTACGGTGGAACGGATAGATGATGATGCGCTCGAGTCAGCTCGCGGTGAGCAGCAACCGTGGACCACGTAATACCTCTCCACCCCTGCCTACGTGCGGCTGGCGTCGCGGCCAGGTCTCGCTCGCCGACCAACAGGCAACAGCAACAGGTGGTGCGCATCGGGCAGTGGAACGACCGTCCGGATCCCAGGGAGAAGGGCGTTGGGAATGTAAGGGAACGGAACGTGAACCCTGCACGGATTCACTTCGTGTACTACCTGAAACTGAGAATTTGTTGAATAGGCCACTTCGTGGAAGGGAGTCAACAAGATACGGGAGGACCATGCATTTCACTGGACACAGACTCACTACATGATCCCCGGTTGTTTTAGCTACAAGACCCACGTTGATACCACTCAACAGCTCAAAGCTACATCGCTCGGGCTAAACCAACAGGATCAAGAAAGCACAAAGAAAATTAATTAAGCAAATAAATAAAGTAAACAGTAGCCCAGCACCAAACCAATCGAGTCTCATATACACAGCTTTGTTTCAATTCTCGCTGCAACTACAGCTCCTATACTCCTTTAACCATAGAGCTTCAATGCCTCATCATCCATTCCGGCGGCTCGATTGGCCACGCACGAATCATCACTCCCCCAACTGGTCCTTCATTCACTCGCGCACGCACGAGGCTCAAGTCAGAACGGCTTGTTGCCCCAGTAGGTGAGGATGTCGTGGAGCAGCGGGTCGCCAGCGGAGAGCCCCGCGGCCGGGCCGAGCTGCCCTCCCAGGATGGACCCGGCCGGGTTCACTCCGGGCGCCGCGGACGCGAACGTGCGCTCCCACTCGGCGATCTTGGTGGGCTGGCTCTGCACCTCGGGCCGCTCCGCCGCCGACGACAGCGCGTGGCCGGAGCAGCTCGAGTCCGTCGCGTGGGCCCGCGGCATCGACTCCGACGGCCGCACCTCGTGCTGGTACGACGCCAGCTCCGGGAACGGCGGCGGCGCGTAGCCTGCGCCCTGGCCCGGAGGGTGAGGGAGCAGGTGGTGCAGGGGCTTCTGCTCCGGCGGCGACTGGGCCTCCGCCTGCTGCTGCTCGCTCACGGCCGCGTGTTGGTCCCACCCGCCCGTGGGCCGCTCCGACGCGCCCTTCTTGTTGTAAATCCGGCACAGCACCCAATCATCCAGCTGCAGGAACACAACAAAAACAAATTATTTAGCGAAAAGAATCATTTCAAATCATGACCACCATAGTATCTATCCTGCAAAAAGCTTTCTGGAGCAATTATGCACTACACTAATACGATTTTATTGACAAAATCTGGAGGTATAATTGACCCGTCGTTTTCCAGCGTATCCGATCGCTGTCACAGCTAGCTAAAGCGAGATGAGAGATAGAGATAATTGGTGCCCTTGAGGGAGATGACGCACGGCGAACGGCATCTTCCCCCGTTCACACCCGCGCGAAACCAATCGGAATAGTTCCGTGATCGCGATAAAAAAAAACGTTCGCATCTGTACCTTTTGATACGGCGGTGACTAGCTAGTGACAGCGCATATATGTGAAAAAAAAAAAATAGAATTCAGATTACGCAAAGAGAGAGAAT
Source organism: Eleusine coracana subsp. coracana (assembly GCA_032690845.1). NCBI lineage: Eukaryota > Viridiplantae > Streptophyta > Magnoliopsida > Poales > Poaceae > Eleusine > Eleusine coracana. The sequence continues at coordinate 7,042,272 of CM064426.1, forward strand.
TTCGGAGGACGATCGGGTTCACATACTCTGAGGCTGTTGTTCTTCTTGGGCGCGGTGCGGTCGACGTCGGCGAGGCGGTACTCGTGCATGATCCAGTTGGTCTTGTCGCCCTTGGGCGCCTTGCCGGCGTAGAAAACGAGCGCCTTCTTGATGGCCAGCGGCTTCGGCGTGCCCACCGGCTTGTCGGCGCCGGTCGCCTTCCAGTACCCCGTCCCGGCGGCGCGGTTCGGACGCGACCCGTTCGGGTACTTGCGGTCGCGCGGGGAGAAAAAGTACCATTCCTTCTCGCCGTACAGAGCCATTCCTAATCGCACATATACATACAAAATACGCAATCAGTTACTGCTGCCACCAGTGTACAACTACACCAGCTGTACGTACGTAGGGATCAGAAACAAACACGGAATGGAAACCGAGAAGGGTGTTTCGTCTTACTCGGGAGTTGCCATGGGTCGTACTTGTAGAGGTCGATCTCGGCGATGATGGGCACGGAGATGGGGAGCCCGGCGCACCGCCGGCAGAGGTAGTGCATCACCAGCTCCTCGTCCGTCGGGTGGAACCGGAACCCCGGCGGCAGCTGCAGAGGCGTCTGGTCCCGCGCCGCAGGTCCACGGCCGCCGCCGCCGCCGCTCATCTCCTCGATCGATCGCTTTCTTCTCCTACTCCGGCCGGTGACGCGGCGCTTCAAAATTAAACTACCGGACCAAATCAGACCAAACGAATTACTGTATTATCACTTCCGGAGCTCGGAATTGCCAAGACAAATCGGCTGGTGGTGGTGTCCTCCCTAGTAGTGATCCTTGGAGAGGCGAGGAGGCTTGAAACCATGCGCCGTGCGGCGCGCGTGCCATATATAGCGCCCGGGGGGGACCTCGACGCTTGCGGTGCGAGCTGTAGGGACCGTTGACGGAGACACGTGGGAAGCATCGGCCGGGGGCAGCTTCAGTCACTGCTGACGCCAGGGCGCTTGGACGGGGGCGCGGCCAGGAGCGGTGAGCGGCACGGCCGGGGCCCACCGAATTGCGGCTCAAGGGGGAAGGCGTTCCGTTTTGGGCCGGGAAACGGGACCCTGCTGCTGTCAACGTGAGACCGTCCATAGCGCGACACGTGGTAGAAGAATGCCAAAGATCAAATTGTGGGGTTCACCAGGCCCCGCAAGAATGCACTGGGCGATGTGCTGCTGCTACGGTCTTGCAGTTTCGTGACAGAGTGCATATCAGGTACAGTATCTCCTTCATTACAAAATTATTGTTATTATTGATCTTTTATGTTATCTTTGATTATTTGTATTATTAAAATAAAATATCTTATATTTTCTTATGATTTATTTTATTTTTAAATAAAATTAAAATATAACTTATAATTTTTTATATTTAAACAATTTTTTAATAAAACGAATGGACAAAAAAATCAAATATATCAAAATTATAAATTTATTTATTTTTAGTGTAAACAGGTGGATCTTACACCTACAAATACAAATTGTGTATTAGTAAATCTAAAAATGCAAGACTTTAAAGAAGTGAAAAAAAATCTGCATACCCTCTACGGTTTCAAAATCAAGGTGGATGTGATATGGAAGAGAGATTTCGTCATTCTGTTCATTTTGCAAAATTGAGCCAATTTGAAACAATTTTCCAAGCCATCGGTCTCCAATACGCATTAAAAACCATTTCTTTGGTTTATGGTGCATGAAACATCTTATCAAAGCATCCATTGTATCAGCACCAACAAAATAAAAAAAACACCAACAACATGCAGTGAGAGAAATCAAACCGACGACCTCAAGCCTTGACACCAACGACATGTAACATAGACTTGGTTAGAAAATAAAATAAAAGTTTTAAGATATTTAAATAAATAATGGGAGGGGGCATATGCCCTATAATTGAAACTTGTAAACAAAAAAGACATGTTTTAATGCACATGTGCTTTATACATTTCTCATGACGAGAAAACACTGCTACATGGGAATCTAATGAATTACACATACAACAACAACTAAAAATTGTATAGTAACTACTGTATGATAGATGAGATGCTCCCCTCGTCGTCTTGGTTGTTCGTAACATTGTTCGTGACATAGTGCATATCATCAGTTATAAATGTATCAAAATAACAAATCTAACTTTTTTTAATGTGAACTGTTGAATCTTACATCTACGGATGTCAATTGTGTATCAGTAAATCTAAAAGTATAAGATTTTATAAAAGTGGAAAGAGAATCTGCATGCCCCCCCCCCCCCCCCCCTCCCTTTTGAAAATTAAGGTCAATCTAGCATGAAAGAGAGATTTCATAATTCTGTTCATTTTGCAAAATTGAGCCAATTTAAGATTATTTTACCCTTGTCAAACAATTGGTCCGTGAGGCACATTGAAACCTGTTTCTTTGGTTCACGGTGCAAGGAGTGTCTTCCAAGGGCATCCACCATTCCGGCGCCAGCAAAATCACAAAAAGAACTAACAACATGTAACTAGGGGAATTGAACCGGTGACTTCAAACCTTAACACCAACCACTAACCAGTACACAACAAAGAGAGATTGCTGTTACTAAGCAGCTTCATTTTATATTATATATGTGCAAACATGGAAGAATAGATCCAAATCAATTACTTATTGCTATGCTAAATCATGTTCTAAATAATCTGAACTACAAAACCGGAGGGAATATTTGATAAAAATTGTAAGAGGACATGTGGAACTTGTCGGATGCACTCTAACCATAGATGCAAGATCTAATGGTTCATATTGAAAATTTTCAGATTTCCAACATGAACTTACACCTGATATGCACACGTTCGTGACACAGAAGAGTTTCCAACTGAGTACCTATGTTTGTAGAAAAATGCACACACGCAAGCTATATCGGCTGATAAATCTTGAGATTGATGATGGCATACTAGAAAATGCAACACTTGTTTGTGCTGGGTCCAAACTAAAATCTAGACAGAGTTTGATTTCATCATAGATAAATTAACCAGTTAAGCTAAGTATAGTTTGCTTTTGAGTTCAAACTAGAATCCATATAGAGTATAACGTCATCATAGATAAATTAACTAGTTAAGCTAAGTATAGTTTGCTTTTTTTTTCATTTTAGCCACATACCTCAACCCTTTGATGAATACAACTTTAATAGAACTCATCGTATCCATTCATTTATTAGATTGATATGCCACTCGAATCTGAAATACTATAAATCATTCAGAATATTACTTGAACCTAGGAGTATGTGATGATTGTGGAAGTATTTTTCGTAATTAATTGAACATTGATTTGGCAACATTAAGTTGTGTATCTATTGATATATATTGATGATAAAAGTTATAAAGTATGATCCGCATAAAATCTTTTAACAACATATATTTTGGTTTGAAATATAGTTACGCTTTGAGTCAGTGCTAGAATCTGTCCGTTATGTCTACAAATTGAAAGTATGATTTTCTATTTGAAAGGCATGCAACTCTTTTTTTTATAACTAATTTTTAGTTAGATAGCTTTAATTTGTCTTGTCCTCATAAGCTGACAGGACATATACGTAAGGTTCATAAAATATAAGTTAATGGTGTTTTTTCTATAATATTTATTTTAAAGAGAATAACCAATATTTCTTATTAAAAAACAATGTAACATAGACTTGGTTAGAAAATAAAAATGACCATATAAAATTTTAAGATATTTGACATATTATATTTATTAATTGAAACAAGTAGACAAAAGAGGCATTTTTTAATGTACATGTGCTTTATACACTTCTCATGACATACGATGAGAAGACACCGCTACATAGGAATTTAGTGATTTACATTGGATATGTATATATCATTTTCGCTAATACACTTATTGATAACATAACAATTCAATGACATATGAACATCCCATGTTTGACAGTGATAGAACGTTAAGACAGGTTAAATGCCAAACTTTTGTTCTTTACGAAATACAAATTTTAAATCAATTAAGTCAATTCAATACATAGCAACCCCACAAAATAAATTGGAACTCTGGAATAAATAGCTGATCCTTATATTGTCACTCTTTTTTTTTTATGATCTTTCTCTATTGTCACTCGCATATATTTTCTACATGTTTTTATAAATATTGTACCAATTTGTTTCAGATCAATTCAACTCAACTCAATACATATAGGAATAATTTCATAGGTAGGAATCGGGATACATACCTATATGTCCGTGTAGGTAGATAGTTAGATATGCCTCCGCTGGTAGCTTGGCTGCATTTGACGGGAACCGATCAACACGACAGGAGATTAGGTTCCCATTAGGATCTATTCAACGGGTCAAACCGCTACTTTTGCAGTCACTGAAAAGTTCTTTCCCATGGACACGTAAGGTTGGCATGCTTATCGGGTGCTGTTAGAATCTTGTAGCTTTCAATCAAGAGAATTAATACTCCGAATTTTCCTGGTAATTTTTGGACCTTCTTTATCATCTCATTCTGCAAAATGAAAGACACTATTGAAAAATCACGTGGCAATGATGCAAGGCCGCCTGCTTCGAGATTCATGGCGCAGACTTGCACAGATGTAGAACCTGGCTGCAGTCCCAGCTAGCACTAGCAGCAAAGGACTCGAGGTACGCCTAGCTAGGCCTAGCCTGTTCGTTGGAGCTGGACGCGTGCTTGCATCGGGCAGACAGCAACGTGCCGGACCCGGAGGATGGTTAGCTGTCCGAGACGTACGTGTAACCGATCGCAAAAACGAAAGTACGCGATGATCGTCGTCGACGGGACGGGCACCGGCTTGGCTTGGCGCCGTCCGCCGCGTTGGGAGCGCGTGTCACGTACACATCATGCGCACAGGAACTCGCGTATCTTCCCGGCTGCCTTTTTCCGGTGAAAGAAACCTGCGGCCACCGATGCACACACGACACGCTCTCCTGATTAATACATCTACGTGGCTGGCGAGATATGTTACCTAAACAAATTAATCATATACGTTGTTGGAATATTCAATTGTTCGATCGGGAATTATCTCTTGTGCTGCGTTGATCCATCGACTGGTTCCGGAAGAAAGCCTCCTTCAATTATTGCAATGCTTAAGTTGAGGACGTGACACGTATATATCAACTTGCAGGCTAATGTTAAAGATGAGAACGTGGGCTACCAAAAGCGGATGCTGATGAGTGATGACGATGTCGTGGTCGACGTGTCTTTATTTAGCTCCAAAGGTAGATTATCTCCTAGTATCTGTTATTATTCTCTTAATTAATCATAGGTACCTCTTTCCACGTTGCAGTAGTACGGGTACACAAGACTGAGATACTGATGTCGAGTGGGGGGATGCCACTGTTGCAAATGCAAGTCCAAAGCGTGCAAAATGTTTTTGCTAATTATTGTTTCATGACTCGTGACAGGTGATGAACAGTGAACGTGGATATTTCAACCAAGTATAGTACAATATTTCAGCATCGAGAAAAAGTAGAGAAAGCAACCCAAGAGAGAAACAAACAAATTAAGGGCAAGAAATCAAGCAATCAAACAGGCAAGGTACGGTGATACTATTCTGACCGGTGCCACAGTGATGCTTGACTCGTACGACCTGCATTATTTGCATTTATGCATCGACCTGTTCTTCATCCATTATTCCAAGTACTAGTGTGTAACAAAAATTTAAAAACAACCTTACGGCTTATTCTTTATGCATTGATGCCTCTGCGCGCCTGACACGTACGTGCGCAACCGTATCTAATCTAAAGATTATCTAGGTTGGACCAGGATATCAGAATAATTTAATCGCGCGGCACACACTGATGAGTAGTTGACACTAAGTAATTATTTATACCCGCAGAACATTTCAAGTGTTCCATAAAGTTCCAGCTGCACACGCGTGCAGATAGCCTAAACCATATCATAATTTGTTTTTTAGTAGTAATTGTACTATTGAGCTGACTTACTTGTCTTCTTGACGATTCCATTGCCAGTTTATTTGATTTTGTGGGCTTGAGAGGTCATGAATGGGTTGGTTGCTACACATAGCAGTCAATAAGGTAGGATGAAATGAATTGGAAATGATCTCATCTGGGCAGATCAAAAGTGCAACCGATTGAAAAAGGAGGGCTTCAGAGGTGCCTGACAGATTCCGTTTGCTGGAATCTTCGATTCTTTATGACTGAGAAGGAAAGCAAAGCGGCGAGGCCATGTCTCACCTTCCAAAGTGTAATCGAGGATCATTCTGTTTGGTAAAGCTGACCAGTGTGTAGTGAAGCAGTTGTTTTACCGGACCCTTGTAATTTGAAATAGTTCAGGATCCTTAACTAAAATGTACATAGCAAAAATAATGTTTATGTTTTAGAACACAATATATATATGAAATAATTGAAGGTTCCTTTTACAAATGGTAAAGAACTTGGTTAGTGGGCCAAGCAATGTGGATGTGCGGGGGCCCATGCGGAGGCGGTTACCGGGCTGCATCAAGAAAAAATTTTAGCCTAAAGACCAATTCTGAAACAGCCAAGAGGAGGGTTGGGGGGGGGGGGGGAGCTACCGTCCGCCTGTGCAGCAGCGATGAATCCTGTCGGTGAGCCACGGCCCGTTGGCGGCAAGGGCATCGTCGTGGCCGCGGGCGGATGGATGGTGGTGGGCAGGATTGGCGATGGGGGCGTCGAGGCCCGAGTGGTTAGCGTGGTGGCGGTGTAGTGGGCGGCAGCGTCGGGTGCAGGCGGCATAGTGCCGCCAATGGTGGTGACGGGTGGTGGTGGAGGGTGTGTGGCGGGCAACGACGGTGCCAGAGTCCATGAGGGTGGGGGTGGTGGCTATCGTCGGTGAAGGAGGAGGAGGGGGGGGGGGGGGAGTGTGCTGCGTGACACTTCCGTCCGATTCATCGGCAACGACGAGTCCTTGGGAGTGGGTGCATCTTAACCTTAATTTTATCCATGGCCGCTGTCACCTCTCCACGAAGCCGCATCATTGGCTCCCGCTAGTCACTGACTCGCCGTGGCCCTTTTCGCTAGATGTCGGTGCTGCCACACCATCGTCGTTGCTTGCCTCGATTGTTACCGTGGCTACCACACTCGGCTCCTCAACCATTGTGACATCACACTATATCATCGTCGTTCTCCGCAGGAGGCACCACCTCGAAGGCCCCAATAGACGTCGGTTGCCTTGCCAAAATTTCAAAAGGAAAAGTTGGCTTGAAATTTGGACCCGACCCAACCTGACATTTTTTTTTTTGAGAAACACCACTTTGCGTAGCCTTCACAGGAAGCAGGTGGGGGCCGGGGGGATCGAACCCTCGCCGGCTCAGATGTGCCCATGCATTTTCACCACTAGGCCACAGGTCCGTCCACAACCTGACATATCTTTGTAAACAACTATTGCCATGAGCCTCGATATATCTAACTACATCTCTAGTTATTCTTTATTACAATTTAGGTAACAAATCCAGAGACAAAAATCAATCCTAATGCAGGGAAAGATTCATGTGGCAAATTCAAAAAATATCTAGTAATAAAATATTATGTACGAGATATTATGTTGGTGAAGAGATATGCTTATTTCACAGATATAAGAGTATATATTTCAAAAAGCAAGCAATCCTTGTGCAAGAATAAATAGTATTGTTCTTTCTACCCTCAACTAACCATATCAAGAAAATGTGTGGAGATTGATCTCTGACATAAGAATTTTTGGTCAGTGGATGTAACATGTTTGCTCTTTCATGTAATCTCATATATAATTGTGTCATTATTTTTTATTTTTTCTCAATAATAGATTATAGTTAAAAAAATAATGTTTTGGGAGATGAGAACTATGCACAAGTTGCTATCGTTAAACCCTAGCTAGTTTGGTGATATGCAAATTATTCCTATGTGTATACTCAACAACTGAAACACTCTCCAGATAGTTGTTTTTGTATGTGTAGTTAGTGGGTCAAACTGAAGTTGTATGATTTATTTAAAATAATCTTACAAGAAATGATGAGGTGTATTTAATAATAATATTTTTCTATTTTATAACTACGTGAAATTGAATGTGGCCGAGCTAATGACTCACATTATTCAATTAAGAATATATCAAAAATATATTAGTTTTGTCCATATATGCTTAAACATCTAGTTATGTTTGTTAGAGGTGATACCTTTTACAAAGAAATTTACCAACAATGTCTCATAGCTAGTTTTGTCTGAGGTGATTTTTTATTAGAAGAGCCACATAGAAATAATAGAATCACCACAATAAGATATGTAGGTAGAATCAAGAACTGGATCTCCAAGGAAGGCGTGGTGGTTCCAGTTGTTGGTGAAGAGATCGTTGATGATTATGCTCCATGATCGCTTGGTGATAACTTGGTATTGTATGTCACTGCATGATGATATACTAGTTATGTTCACTTTGTCTTTGTTTACAAGCCTCACACAATTTAAGTTGTCTCATAGCTCTCTTTATCTATATCTATATAGAGAGTTATATCAACATGAACCATAGCTAGAGTTAGTACATTAGACTTTGTTATTTAATTAATCATATGTTTTGCCACTAAGCTGCTCGCAAGCCTCACCAAGTTGAAGATTAGTATTCGCCCTATGTATTACCCATGTCAGTTTGAGATAGTTAAATTATATGGTCTTTATGAAATTTGTTAAGTGTGACTAGGGAAGGGCAGATTCTATATCTAAATTGCATCAAAATCACTACTACACAAAAAAAAAATAGTTCATGCAATTAATAGCTCTATTATTATTTTGTTTGAATAATAATTCGATAGTCCATATTTCTTTTGTTCATAAAAAGAAAATACTTATATACAAGAAATTACAACTTGATAGAGGTTAGCCAATACTACCTCCGGATTGTTTTATTTCAAATAGAAATTGTATGTAGGGAGTACTTGAGCCGCAATGCAGTAAATTTTGCATCCACATACGGAATCATAGAAAATGTGAGGAATAAAAAACTGCACAAACATCAGTCTTGTCATAAAAGTTTTCATCACCTTCCCCGTTCCCACCTCGTATAACTCCCGATGCATGCACGCAGGTGCAAACCAACACTAAACTGCACACTGCCCCAACGGATGGATTCTACATCGCCGCCATGTGGGCCATGGCATCAACCATGGCAGCCATGCCGTCCCAGCTGCGGCTATGGCGGCACGACTGGCACTCGGGGGACTCCTCGAAACCCTCGGCCGGGAACGCCTGCGAGAGCGGCCCGACGTAGAACATGAGGTGCCCGGAATCCTCCACGACGACGCGATCGATGCCCCAATCGAGCAGGAACATCCGCACCGAGACGCCGCGGAGGTTACGGATGCTCCCAGCCTCGACGATGCCAGAGATCACCGGGCTGTACTTGATCCTGTACCTGCCCTGGACCTCGAACTCGCAGGCCCTGTCGAGGAACACGTAAAGCGCGCCGTGCGACGGCCAGTACGTGTACGCTGCCACGCCCACCGGAAGGATGCCCTCGGGAACCCGAACCCCTCGAGCTTCTCGTACGCGCTCGGGTTGACGGGGCCGCCGCGCGAGCCGGCGGCTGCGACGGAGGCAAGGAAGAGTGAGAGGGGCATCGACTGATCCGATTCATCGTCGGAGTCGCAGATGGTGGCGGCGGCGGCAAGGAGGAGCGAGAGGATGCACGGTAAGAGAAGGATGCGCCTGGCGGCGGCGGCCATGGCGGTGGCTGTAGTACTGTGCGTGTGGATGTGTGTTGCTGGATTGATGTGGGCGAAGTTTCGGGGAGGTTGTTTGCGCAATTGATTTGGTTTGGGGGTTTGGAGTCGTACGCAAGATAGATTTTGATTTAAATTTTGACTGATTGAGATTGTGGGAGAGTCTTTTACAGCATGAGTCTTCTCTCAAGCGCCGGGAGCATCCGGTATACGAAATTTCAGTAATTTCGGTGAAAAAATCCAAATATTTTTTAAAATAATTAGGACCAGTTCACAAGAAACTATATATATCTTCTATCTATAAAAGATGATTCCATATAGGACATCTCTGAGTAAAACGGCAGAGCCCATGATAAAAAAAAATTGGTCATATCGAAAATTTCAGACCCCATGCATGAATAAAGGTGATATTTCGATGAATTTCACCGATTTTTTTTTGTTTCCTAGGCACTACCTTGCAACCTGCAGGACATCTCTGAGTAAAACGGCAGAGCCGGTAGCTTGGCCTGTTCTCCAGACTTTGAAATCATCGGGGAAGTATTGATCATCCCACCAGCGACGAAGGCGCTCAAGTGTAAATGGCCCTTGCTCATCGCCTTGAGGATCGGTGTAATACCAGCCGCGACTACAATAATCGGTCTCGTGCTGTACAGGATGAGTATCCGCAGCATCATCAGCTTCTTGATCAATAACTTCTGTCTGTCTAACCTCTCGTATGAAGAAGATGATCATCATCTTTGTCAACTTGGGTTGTCGTGGCACCATCACTAGCTGCACAGGTCATCGTCCTAGGTCAGGTACATGAACAATGTGGGGAAGGGATCAAACCTTCATAAACGACAAAAAAAAAATAACATGTTGAAGTTCACACTCAGCGTGAGAAAATATTGGCTACAATACAATAATATACTAATGGTTAAGCTTCAACATAACTACCAATACTTTTTAAAAGGACGAATTAGTAAGAACAAACCTTGAGCACCCTGCGGTTGAACAACCTCCTCAGGTGTATCGCCTGCTGTTTCGACTGTAGTACCTGCATGAAGAATGAACAAACGATGGAAATTAGGCCTGAACTAAATACTTCACTACTGTGCCTAAATCAAAAAGAAATTCAGATACATAGCGACAGGACAAACCAACCTTCAGCATCCTGCTTTCCAACAAACGGAATTTCAGAAGTATCTCTGGCTTCAGCATCTGCATGAGGTATGAATGCAAATAGCTTAGAACTAGCTCATAGTGAAAATGAAATGGCAGATAGACAGGTTCAAACATTGGAGCACATCCATCAAGGAGCCTTAATACTCTTACTCCACTTTAAAATCCAAAACGAGAGAAAATCACAAACCAATCTATCCTACCACATGTTTATTTAGGCCAGTAAATTAACACGTTTCAGCTCATGGTGGAGGATAGAGCTTTTCAGTAATTTGCTGAGTAGTCTAATCCAGATGTTTACATGAAGAGACATTATTCTTTCACTTCCAATTTTGCTACACAAAATTCCTGGGTGATAAGCCCAAAAAAGAATCTAATAGTCATATTGCATAAAGACACTTGAGATGTTTAGCACCAGTAACAGCTACCTGTTATCTCAAATATATAAGAGAAACAGAACTTTACAAAATAAAATGTAATTCATATTCAATAAGAAAATATTTCAAGGTTTCTTTCAAAGGAACTTTTCAAAGGAAGAGCTACCTCCCCATCAGCACCTATGAAAATTTATAGTGTTTATCTTTTCCATTCAAAACTGTTGACTGCACATTAAATAAGCAAACCTTGGAATTTTTCTTTTAACCAGATATTCAACGATAGAGTTCCCTGGCCCCTACCCGGCTACCCATGGGATATTACACTGTCAAGTACTGCTACCCACTATTATTGCAAAACAGTCAAGTCTTGATTATACAAGAAACTACTAACAATTCCTTTTTACTTTTCACTCAAATAAAAAAAGATACTACTAACAAGAAGCATGATATAATAAGCTATAAAAAGGGTGTCTGCTTTATGGTAACAATAGTTACTGGTTTAAGATTATGTTTAAGCAACACTCTAAATGCCTGATTTTTTTTTGTCCCGAATCAGATGCATTTTAATGAATACAACAAGAAGTTATAAAAGACAAGGAGGGATTGACACAGGATTTTATTTTTCTTGGTGCCTCAAACAAAATAGATGAAGAAAACGGCTTATCATCACTACAGGCCACGAGATCATGGTACTTCAAATTGTGCTCTTCGTCAATAACTTTTTCCATATCTGCCACATCTATCTGTATGTTTGCAGTTTTGACCTCCTTTCAGATAAGCATAAGCTTGTTCGAGCTCATCCTGTGTCAATCCCTCCTTGTCTTTTACTATTTCCCAGTAGTCCTTGAATAAAAACTCTAAAGTTGTCCTGTCGTTGAAATCCACCCTCTCCTACAAAACACAAGTTAGGATAATTATTAGAGTGTGTAACAGACTCTACAGAGAGGTCAAATGTCTGCATTGAAATCCATTATAAATTGCAATAAATAATACAACTGAACAGTTATTTGTAGTGTTGAAATAAAAACCTACACTGTAAAAATACGTATTTTAGACAATATTTGCAAGAACTAGCTTTATCTGCAAAACAATACAAATAATTACATGAAGCAAATATCTAAAGCACGTGTAGTTACTTCCTGAAGCTGTAATCGATTATTTCGAGCACAAAAGATTATTTGAGAATTCCAGATGACAAAAGACAAACAAAATACTAAAACCAGAAAATATATGACATGGAAATTGGGCAAAAAGATTATAATGGATCTTTTTGCTTCAAATGGCTGGGGTTTCAGCAATAGAATCTCTTTGTAATAAGTTGCACTCGTTGGCAACTCTTGCTGTTTGCTTCTTTTGGTGGTGTGTAATAGTAATTGACAGCTACATGTATCAATCGATACAGAGACTGGAATATAATTAATATATATTTCCTTTTCTAAAAAAATGGAAGTTGGGTAAATTGAAATTGTAGCAGAGAGCTGTGCAATTACTTACCCCATTGGAGTGAACATCAACATTCCTCTCAATCATGACTGCCATCCATAAACAGTTATAGCAGAATCCCATTGTTTTCCTCAAGATAGGGACAAATTCAGCTTGTATCACATAACCTTTGCAAAAGGAGTGTTTGGCACAACAGAAGCAGAAGTAGCTTGAACGCTCTTTGCAAACAAAGCATGTATGCCATTCTGTAATGTTTTTAGTTCAATAAATATTCAAGATAATTGATAATTTTAGGTCAAAACAGAAGGGAAAATGAAAAGTAGAAAATTGTAATCTACAAAAAGGATTAGGAACAATTTGATTTTACTCTGAAGTGGCAATCTAAGTTCATCGAGTGGGCATTATGAAAATTCAGAGGTTTTTTGTTTCCTTCCTTGAAAACGCAGGAGAACTGCGTGGTTTTTATTTCCTTTCTAGAAAAATGTTTTCCAATTTTTGCCCTCTTTTTTCACCAAAACACAATACAACTATAGCTATGAGGGTCTCTGAAAGGACTTTGTGAGAAACATAGAATGCCAAGTTAACTAGCGGTCAAATTTCAGAAAGGCACTCTGTTCACTTCACAATAACAACCGCGTGCTTTTTTACAACAACAGCACAACCATAGGAACATTGATGAAAGAACTGTCAAATACTCACCACAAATGAAGTCTTCATCCGAAGCGAGGAAGTCACTGCCTTTTCCCACACAACCAGCATGGTAGGCTTTGTGGCAGCCCCTGGAAGGAGCAAGAATGTTGCAACCATTGGTTAAAAAATCAGGAACATCAAAATGTACCAAAAAGTAACGAGACAAAGCGATTCATCTCCACAATCAAGAATTCCATTTAGCAAACAAACTCATAATACACACCCGACACCCCAATAATCGCGCCCACAAGGCTCTCCCGGCTCTCAGCCCACACAGCTTGGGTTTCAATCATCTTAATAAAGCAAATTCTATCTAAATACCTTGCTAACGCTAACTCCCTAAGCACAAACCCAACCACGCTTACGGAAAGAGAAGCATATAACAACCAACCAAACCACACTCCTGGGGCTGGGTCGATCATACGATGAGACGAGAGGGGCGGTGAACCTGAAGTCACAGAGGCGGAGCTCGCCGCCGTCCTTTCCTCCTCAGAGCACAAGCCCTCCCCAGAGTCGTCCCTTTCCTCCTCCACGACCATTCGGGGTCGCTTGCTACCGCGGGCACTCCCACAACCACCTCCATGGCTGCGCCTTCCGGTGCCGCTCCTCATCACCGCCCATCGACGATTGTAGCGGCGAGGGATCGGGGAAATAAGTAATGCGATGTGGGGGATTCAAGCGGTTTGGCGGTGATTGGTGTGGTTGCGTTGATAGGTGCTTAAATGGTGGGGTGGTTTCCGAGGAGCTTCCTTGTGTTACTGTTTTGTGGAGTGGAAATTTTCCTTTTTTCTTGTGAATATTTTTTTTCTTTTTCGTGATTATTTTGTTCTGTTTGAATATGGAAAAAATTGTCCATGTATACTAGACTTTCTGCCACTGTCATCTTACTACAAGTATCCATTATAATCCAATTACAAGCACAAGTATGATTGCAAACTTTCGTCTCTAATTTAAGGTTGCAGTACCTGAATCTAACATGGACATCTTGGGATGTGACAACACACTGAGTAATGAGTTTCAAAAAAAAAACACTGAGTAATGATCGGTACGTTTGAGATAAGCGTGATTTTGTTCTTATTAGTTAAACTCCATCACAATCCTAACATGATTGTACTTCGTAGGAACGCTCCAGGCTTGTTTGTTCTCCAATTCATGTATCTTTGGGCTGGTGATAGGATAATATACAACCAATTTTGTAGAGCAACTTCTAGTTTGAATGCACATTTATCTGTTTATTGACTTTTTAGGGTAAGTTCTCATTTGAAAACCTTTTTCTTGATAGAAATGTAAGTTGGAAGATAACAAATGCGATGGCAATAGAATGGAACCCGTAAGAAAGTAGTTGAAATATAAAACTGCGTTGAAGATAGACATCTAGTATGTTTTTATTTTAAATTTTATTTTTACCACGTCATCTAGATGTTTTTTGTTTGAACAATGTGTGAGTCTTATCCGCACGTTTTGTAACAATTTATTTCAGTTTGTCTATTAATTGGTTTAAACAGTAAATTAGATCACTGTTGCTCATAATATCGATCAAAATAATCCCCACGTGTGCAACAACTAATATTAAGTAGTGGGGAGTGAGAATTTTCTGCCTAGTGAAAATGTAATCAGGCCTGAAATATAGTCTTTTAGGAACAAATTAAAGTAAGTTTATTTTTATTTTAGAATCAAACTATTAATTGGTATTGTATTTTTTTAACTTTCGATTGCAAAATAGAACCCTGAAATAGTCTGTGGAAATTGCAATGGGACCGACTACTGCTTTGAGAAATGGTCCAGACTAGTGCTTTACTAGTTTATATTGAGAAAGTTAGACCGACTATACCGCTTTAAGTTTTTTCCTTTGCTTTGAGAAATTGGACCGACTACCGCTTTAAGTTTCTATTGAGAAATTGGAGAGCGAGAGATTATTATTGGCATAGCTATTATGCAACTGTGTCGTGAGTATGCAAAGCTGGAGTCTGGCGAAGCTCCTCATGTAGTACAGTAATTTGTTTGTGAGAGATCGTTTAATTGCTGGGTTCCTTTGCTTTCCTCGTACTAGAACATGAAGAGTTCTGCAATTGTGCATTCGCGAAAAATAAAACAGAGAAAAAATTCTTCATCAATAATTACACAGTCAAATCTCATATCTTACATGATCTTCTCCGCTGACATGACCTCGTTTAAGGCGAACGCATGCACACGAAGGTGCAAACGCGTGAACCGTGCAACCCAACACGCGTCACTGCGTAGGTATATACGACCCTGATTACACCCAACGGCAGGATCCTACATCGTCGCCACGCCAACGCCGCCGTCACCCACGGCGGCGGCGCCGCCGCAGCGGCCTCGGCAGCGGCACTCGGGGGACTCCTCGAAGCCGTCGGCCGGGAACGCCTGCGAGAGCGGGCCCACGTAGAACATGAGGTGGTCGGGGTCCTCCATGATGACGCGGTCGATGCCCCAGTTGAACAGGAACATCCGCACGGAGACGCCGCCGAGGTTGCGGATGCTCCCGCCCTCGACGTTGCCGGAGATCGTCCGCCGGTACGTGAGCCGGTACCCGCCGTCGACCTCGAACTCGCAGTCCCGGCCGAAGTAGACCTCGAAGGCGCCGTCCGACGGCCGGTACTTGTACCCCGTCACGCCCACGGGCAGGATGCCCCGCGGGAACCCGAACCCCTCCAGCATCTCGTACGCGCTCGGCTCGCCGGCGGCGAGGACGGGCGTGGGAGCTGGCGACGCGAAGGCGGAGGCGGCGAGGAAGAAGAGGATGCACGGCAAGAAGAGGAGGCGGAGGCCGCGCGTGGTGGCCATCGTCGTGATCGATCAACGGCGAGCTGCGCTGGTTTCTTGGTTCCTGGGGAGGTGGTTGTTGACGACGAGAGTTATAAGGGATTTGGTTGGTTGGAGTCGTAAGCGAGGAGGAGGATTAATTTGGATTTAAGTTTGGGAGATCGGGTGCTGTCAGGCGAGACCACATCGGCTTTGGTTTGGCGTGAGGGTATGGCGTGACTTGGATTGTACGTTGGACACGGACAGCAACTCTTGCTCCAAGTCATGGTTTTGCCTCACTTTTTTTTTCTTTGTGAAAAGAAAAATGCCACGCGCACGAGCGACAGTTGGTTTTACTGAAACTTTTTCGACACTGAACATCGCCTGCCAAGGAAGCAGCCATGGCAATCTCAGGTACCTGAAGCCTTTCGACATCTGAATATCGCAGTACTTAAAAGACCTGGAAAACCAACCGAAACATCTTTACCCTTCAGACAGTCATGCGCACCCCAGCCTGAATGCATACACAGATGCTACCTGGTTACAACTGCAGATGGCATTAACATCTGAAGCTACTACTACTTCCTTATCACAGAATACAGCAAGAGCAAATGACAATGCACTTCATAATCCTAAGTAGGCCACGCCTTGACAGATTCAGGCAATACATAGTTTTGTTTGCTGGGTTAATTTGTTGCTCCTAATTGAGTGGGGTGGGGTTCCGCCCAGTTGGGGTTGTTACAACAAACGGGGAAACTCCGAGGCGGAATATATTACAACGAAGCCACCCCACTTTCCGCCATATATTTACATATACATCCTAAGACTTCAAAAGCACGAGGCCCCCTCACCTGTACTCCAGTAGCACTATCTCTTCACCTAAAGAACATCTCTAAGGAAAACAGCAGAGTCGCTAGTCTGGCCTTTCCTCCAGACTTTGAAATCGTCGGGGAAGTATTTCCTATCCCACCATTGACGCAGATGCTCCATTGTAAATGGCCCTTGCTCATCACCCTGAGGATCGATGTAATACCACACGCACTTATGCAGTGAGGTTCCCCTTGCGCGTAAGGAGTTATCTGTCTCGTGCTGCACAGGATGGGCGTCTATGGGATCATCATCTTCTATATCAATAATTGCTACCTGGCCACCTCTCTCACGCAGATTCTCATCAGCTTCTAGATCAATAATAACTTGGGTTTTCATGCCAGCATCAACAGCTGTAACAAGTCATATTAGGTCAGGTATAAGAACAACGGAGGAAGTGATTAATGCTTCATAAATAAAGGACAGAGATTGGAAGTTTTCATAAGTAGAGAAAACACTGGTAGTAACGATTACTGTTTTCATGTATTAGCATCTCGTGATTACCATCCAGGGTTACTATATATGTGCATGTGGCTGAAAGGAAATGCAAGCAGACTGAAATGACTCACTTGCAGCAAGGGTAATCATATAAAGTTCTATGGTAAAACACCTCATTATCATGTCACAGAGCAGGTTTCAAAATAAACAGGTCGCAACTATAAAACTTCCAATTCACAGACAACTAGCTAAACGCCAGGGGAGTAAGAACAAACCTTCAGCACCCTTCTTTTGAACAAATTTACCAAGTGTGTCATCAGCAATGTTGGCTGTATTAGCTGTAAGAAGAACAAACAAAAGCCAGTTAGCTCAAAATGGCCAGTATGTCAACCGAATGAATATTAAACAGCAGCTAGAGGAAACCTAGTAGAAGAACAATCATAAGAAAAGTATAGCGAGCAAACCTTCAGTGATCTGCCTCTGAACATGCATTGCACATGTGTCACCATTGGCGTCTGCTTTGGTAGCTGCATTATGCAAATTGAAAAATGAAAACTATGCAGCGACTAAAAAAAAAGCATTATTTTCCTTCAGAAGGACGGGAGGGAAATTGTTTATATGGGGTTTTTGTGAAAAAAAGAGTGGTAGCTGGAAACATTTGTGTAACATGCCAGGCACAAATACAGCTTATGCACCTGACATGTATTAGCTGCTCAAAATGGCCAGTATGTCAACCAAGTGAACCTTAGACAGCAGCTAGAGAAAGCCTAGTAGAAGAACAATCATAAGAAAAGTATAGCGAGCAAACCTTCAGTGATCTGCCTTTCAACATGCATTGCACGTGTGTCACCATTGGCGTCTGCTTTGGTAGCTGCATTATGCAAATTGAACAATGAAAACTATGCAGCAACTCAAAAAAAAACTTTCTTTTTCTTCGGAAGGACGGGAGGGAAATTGTTTATACAGGGATTTATGGAAGAAAAAAAAGAGTGGTAGCTGAAAACATCGGTGTAACATGTCAGCCCCAAATACAGCTTATGCACTACACACTGAGAGGACCACCCCTACACAAGTAAATGTTTACGCTTTTGTCCTTGGTTTGTCTAAAACTAAAACGGTTAACCAAAGTTATTCACACTTTGAGAAGCTAGCTATTTAAGTTGGTTGATTTCTCTCTAGGCTATTCATGTGGTACTGAAGTCTGTGCTTCTGTTGGCCAGAAAGAATGCATGGGAGCAGGTTCAACCCAGCAGGCCGTGGGTCTCATAGTTGTTTTCTTAGAAAAGGAAGGGGGAAAAGTAGCTCAAACTGCATAACGAGAAGCCTCTATCAAATTACACCAGCATGAGCCAACCTTCAGAGTCCTGCTTTTGAGCATATGAAACTTCACCAGCAGCATTGGCTTCCAGATCTTCAACAGAACCAAACAATGCAAATAAATAGGCAGCTCGGAATGAAAATGAAATGTCAACTAGTCTGCAAGAAATCAATCCTAGAAAACTAAGTGAAAAGACAGACCATAAGTGCAAACCTTCAGTGTTCTTTTTCTGAACATTCATCCCTGCTGTACAACCATCAGCATCCTCTTTAGTAGCTGCAATCAAACAATATGAATAGGGAAAAACCATCAGCATCCTTCTTTAGTAGCACCCAATCGTACAATATACATAATGAAAACCAGCCAGGTAGCTTAGCTCACTCCAACTGCAAGTCCTACCAAAAAGCAAACACGAACCATGACCCCATGTGTTCTTTTCAGTTCTCACATTAACAATCAACAAACTATGACCCAGGTGCGCCCCCCCGCCACACACACACACACACACCAAGTCGTATTTTAGTTAAGTTTAACATAACTACATGAAAATGTCCTCTTCTTGGTTTACATCTAGCTCCGCCATTGCAATTCATATCACAAGACATCATTAAATTATTGACGCTAAATAGTAAGTGGTCACTCATTGGCTAACAGTTAGGATGCATTTGTCTTCTTTTTTTCTTGGCAGAGCCAAACCCGCTCTTTTAAACTAGTAACGCTATCCCACCTACCCCCTCTGGTTTTAATTTATTGACTTTGGTTAGTGTCAACAAACTAAAACCAGCAGGAGTAATTCGTAGTTCATTTCGTACAAACTTTTGTAATCATGGTGAAAACTATTTTTTACAAATTCAAGTGAATTGTTGGACACATAGTTGACAACAGAACTTTTCAGTAATTTGATTAGACTAACCAAAATACACAATTAGATAAACCTTCAGGCTATTTATCAATGCTGATTCTGCTTGACAAAAACCCTTGACCATATGCCCAAAAAAAAGTTTAATATGCTGTCAAGTTTATTATGACAGAGAGACAAAATGAAATGTATCAACCAGTACAACCTAAAAATTTACATCATCAAGAATAACATAGCATCAAGATTCAAGAACTCACAAATTGGGGTAGGCTATAGATGAAATTTGAATCAAGAACTCGCAATGGGAAGACTTAAAATTTACATCATCTAACATTTTTACATTAGTAAAAGGAAATTAGCTCTTTACAAGATATAACCGAATGTGCAATGTATAAGAAAACTTTTTTATTTTTTCTCCAGAACAAAACAGACAATTTTGGTTTACCTTCATCTTTTCGTACAGAGCTACTAAAAAGGATACGATGAAACAACAAGACAACATAAAAGAGCAGCTCATTTCTGACAAAATAGTTTAGCGTTTCTTCCTCAGTGCTGTAAATGTTCAAATTAATGGGCCTGAAGCAAATAAATTTTAATGGACATTGTAAGGATGGGTTAAATCACCCATCAATTTTAACATAACCAATAATATTGTATAAATATGGCAGATATCATGAACTGCATGATAAAACTGGACAAACCAGAGCTTCAATTATATGAGTACTACTTGCTAGTGGATCACGCAAATGATATCTTGACATGCACTTGTAATTTAGAAACTAGAATTTAAGCTTCTATTAGCAAATGATATCCTTTGACATTGATGTGTCCTAAACAAGGCTTGAAAACAATAAAAAAAACCCCACAGAATGCAGCTGCAAATAAGAAAAAAATATGCTTGGCCCAGCAAATCTATTGGTTGCCAAACAAGTAATCAAGTGTAAAAAACAGTATAAAAAACTCAGCCCTAGGGGAAGACCTCCCTCAAGGTATTGCATTGAGAAGATTTCTCGTCACAAAAAGGAGACACTAGGTTGGATTTTCCGATATATCAAGGTGCAAGAACTATAAGGGATGCTCAAACTCAAAATTCATTTAAGATAAAGAGCAGCTGATAAGCGAAGAATATTTATGTTGCATAGTAACCTAAATTAGTGTCTTTTTATTGAAGAGTAGTAAATAATGCCTAATGCAAAGAGGTTGCATTCACAAATGTGAAGGAAAACAATATATCACAAACGGGAACCTAATGATATGGAGAAAGCATCTTGTGTATCTAGCCATTTATTTTCATAGATTTCTCTGAAACGCTATAAGACACCAGTTGCAATTCATTAGGAATGAGCAAACGCAAAATCCTATAGACAACAATTTGTAGCAGTGTCACCTTGAAAAGCAATTGTACTCTTCTCTATAGACTTGTCTTGTGCAGTAACTTGTAATTTGGTATCTTTGCTGTCATCTGTATCTGGAATAACTTGTGGGACCTCTTCAAGAAGACGTTGTCTTTCAGAAGGTTCACATAAGCGCTTTTTCTCATTCAAGTATCCAATCTTAGTAGAAACCAGTCAAGGATATAACAGTACAGTACAAAGTTCATTTGAGCCACAAAAAGATAGACAATCTCAAACATAGAAAGAAGGTTGGTTTCCGAAACGGCCATCCAAACAGGTTTAAACAGTAGACAGAGAGTACTCGTCTTGCCTTAAACGGCCATTTAGCCTGATTAAACAGCCGTTTAACCTGATTAAACAGCCGTTTAAACTAAAAATTGGCTAAACGATGGGTCGCCGACTGTTTGCCTTAAGGAAAACAGCATTACAAAAACTCGACCTGCGGGGGGTAAGACAGCCCCCAGGCATTTTTTTTAAGAAGAAGACCTTCTCATGCAGGTCAAGAAAACCCCTGAACCCCTGTCCCACCCTTACACAGCGGCACCGTGGCCCGTGTGAGACCACGACCTGGGCCGGACCTTAGACCTGTGCTTTGGCGTGGTGACAAGCGAGGGGATTTTTTTAGAGAGAATACCCTATGTGCCACTAAAATATTACCTTGTTCCTTGTATAACATAAAAAATATTGAAGTTCCTCCTATGCCATCTAACTAATTTTGTATGCCTCTACTGCCACTACCGGCAGTTTCCGTCCCTTGACGTTAACTGGAACGCTTTGTTCTTTTATTTATTACCCACAATGCCCCTTCCTTGTTAGACTCATCAATGGGCCCATTTGAGTCCCAACCCAGACGACTGCTAAAACAAATCGATGTAGACACGAGCATCCTTCCAGCCTTTCTCAGGAAACAGCATTACAGGAACAAAAGAGTTAAATCTGGAAAGGATATGCATCCTTCCAGCCTTTCTCATTAGCAAGTTCAATATGCTTTTCCAGTCTCTGAAGTTCTTTGTTGATCCACTGAAAAGGAAATGATAACTCGGTCACAGTTTGTAACAAAAAAAAAAAAGCAAAAAGGGAAATCTTATAATTTGTCTAAGAAGCAAAAGTAAAGATTTTAATGCAATAACCAAGTTATGAGAACTGAGGAGATACAAAATAGAGAGAGGAGAGAGAGAGAGAGAGGTAACAGGCTTACATGACTCATTATATCCCTATGTATACTTTTCGCTTTCTCCTCTAGATCACCCTGTAAAAGAAAGCACGTTTAGATCACAAAAACCAGGATTGCAAATAAGTTAGATTTCTCAAGAAAAATAATATGATGGAAAAGACTCGGCCACCAGAAAAAAAATAGTGGATTCCTACCAAGAAATAGAAGATATGTCTTCTTAGTGTTGCTACATCAGGAGCACAAACAGGCACTTACTTGACAACTTAGCAGGAAATACAGATAACACATGTATTGATTAGTGCAATCCAACACTTAAATGCTTTACACTACAAGCTAACTCTCTCTAGATACTCCCTATTTCAATTAGAGGAGTTTTATGATACATATTACCACCAGTAAATTACTGGTGGTAATATATAGGGTATTTTGGTAATTAATATTGTAATAATCAAATTACATTATCAGCACTAAAGTCAGCCTCGGTAAGTCACCGTCCAGGACTCACAAGGCAGGCGCACAGGGAGTTCGGCCCTTTCCTCCGTGGCCGCGTACGATGGAGCTCGGTCCTTGCCGCCATGGTGTGTGGCTCAATCGCGTCGAGCTCGAAAATGACAGCTGTGAGCGTGAGGTGCTGAACAACAGAAAGAACGAGCGCGGAACGAGCGACAACGTCGGCGACGAGCTCGTGAGGCGCGCAGCCAAGGATGAGTTCACGCTGCAGCGGGCGGGGACCAGGCAAACAACGTCGGTGACAAGAGCTCGGGTGATGACGGGACGTGGCAGCAGCGAACTCGATAATCCAGCAGCACTACCAAACAGATGGCTATTGGCGTGTGGGCGTTCACCTGCCGCTCTCACGGGCAGCGGATCGCCGGTGCGCGCGTGGCGGCTGTGCGGGGATGCACGCATGCAGAAGCTTGCCGGCGCACCTGGCGTCTCGAGTTGAGACACCTCTGCAGGACTCACTCAGGCAGAGGCTCGCTGCTCGCCGGCGGTTGGGAAGAGCTCGCGAGAGAAGGCAGCCTTGAGCCACGTGCATTGACTGAAGGAGGAAGAAAGGGCAAGGACAGATTTGTCTTTTCACAAAAGAATTTGCCACAAAACATTTATCTCGAATAATTATAATTCCATTACTTATTTATTTTTCCAATAATACCCCAGTAAAACCAATACTTACTTAAAATACTAGTGATAGTAATAATGGAATGACAAATAATCTGGATCGTTAGATTTAAATTACTACCAGTAATTACTGGTAGTAATATGTATAGTAAAACTTCTCTTCAATTATTGCACTCAGGATATGCTCATAGTCATAGCACTTACTTTCAGTGATAATCCCATTGTTAGTTAAAGTTCTAGCTCCGAAACAGCTTTAACATTCATCCTCTTTGTGTAAAAAATAATGAGTAACACTATAAAAGTTATGATTTTCATTGTATGTACTTTACTTTGCCAAGGACTTAATGAAGAAAGAACCTTTTTCAAATAACTAATTAGGAATATGACTTCATGAAAGATATGGTCAAAGTTCAAGTGTCAAATTGAATAAAACAAAATGAAAACATGACGAGATCTAATTACAAACCATGCTGGCAAATGCAGCGGTAGAATATTTATCTTGATAGTATTGTACCCTGCTAGTATTTCATATATGGTACAGAATGATTGAACCATCTCACTGTATGAATAATGCATGGCACCATTTGGCATAACCATTGTGAACATGGACTATCACACAATAATATCGTACCAACGTCTTCCACTTACACAAAGGACAAACTCCTTCAATAATTTAACCAAAACATCTAATTTCTGTGATATTACAGCAGCACTAGTAAGGATATAATTATAAGATTGGTAAAAATTATGGTCATTCTTCACTGCATTTGTTAAAGGTCATGTTTGACAATATAGCAACAAAAACACAACAATTATCCAAATGTTATGTGCTCGATGCATTAATGCGAAATATGTTTATACTAAACATATTTACACTTTTTTACAAGCAGTTTGCAGATTTTCTTTGATATCTCATTCTGCTACCTTTAAAGTGTGCCCATGAAAACTAGAACCTTAGCTGCTTTCATTAACATATAATACTAGAACACAATTTTTTTGTTAAAACAACTAAAACAAGCAAGAAAGAAGAGTAACTTACAACAGTAGGCCTTTTAAAGGACCCTTTCTGGCCGAAGAGACGAAGATCAGTACACTCATCCTATTACAAACAATGAAAACATTTTACACAGTATCATGCATATGCATCCACAAAGCGTTTTGAAGCTATACAGAAAGGAAATAATAATTAATTTCTAATGAGAGCTGTGGCAATATATACAAAATACAGCTTGATCGTACACAATAACTATGCTTTTGAACAAATAATACATGTAATTATTGTATCAACCTTGTAAGCATATTATGTCTATACTCAACTCACACCCTGCCATGAAAAAGCTACCAGAACACACAAATCGTAGTAAATCATACCTCCTCAAAGTCCTCCTCTGACAACAATGAAATTTTTACATCATACATGTTGGAAACACATAAAAGGACATCGGTAGATATGTCCCTTATCTTGTATGCTTCCGAGGATCTCCGAATGCCTAAAAGATATGCAGGCAACAAATAAATATATATTGGCTAAAGCTACAGAGTATGGATGGCTAGTATAGCAAATGTAATGGATATTCCTTTTTCACTCACAGAAGGGCAATATTGATTCCGGAACGAAGTGCAAAGAATAACATGTATAAGAAGCTGATCGTCTGGTGGAGCATTGCACTTATACTGGCAAATTAAGTACATAAATTATGAAAGCTCATAATGCAAAAACTTTGTGTTACCTGTTACTTGTCCAAGCTGGTGCAACTTTCCGTGCATGTGATAATTATAATCTTTAGGATCATTCTTTACTCTAACAAAACAGCCAGTAACTTTACTTTCAAATGTATCTGGCTCCTTAAGCAGATCCATGACTAAAGATCTCTTCAAATAGATTAACTTAATGTTATTAGAAACAAGTGAAGCAAAACATCTCTTGTTTGTTTCTGAGGTACACTTTGAAGAACTGGACACATAGTTTGCTGTACGAGCTTTCTTTGCCATAGCTGAATCATTGTTATCCTCAGAACTAACAAGGGTTTCATCATCTGATGTCATGTTTGCAGTAATATGCTTTGTTAACAGGCTGCATATCCTGCTAACCCTCAGTTTAGATTTCCTAAACAAAGACTTGAGCTTGTCATCACATATGATGAGCTTTTTTTTATATTTTTGCAGATTATTTTTTTTAATGTACTCCTTCACAACTTGGGCAGCATCAAACTGATCTAGAGAGTTTGATGTATCTTTCCCCACTGATGAAAGAAACTCAATGAGGGCTTCCGAACCCCAACCCATATGGCCATTCTTCTTTAACTTGTCTTTCTTCACATAGGATTTTATTTTCTTTGACGCACCATTTGAATAGGATGGGGACGGGGAACATTCCTCAGCATCACCATCATCGCTATTGCCCAAGAAATCACTATCCGAATTGTGCTCTTCAGCATGAACTTTTTCCAAATCAGCTTTTTTGCACTTTAGGCCTTTTCTCATAAATGCATAAGCTTCTTCGAGCTTATCCAGTGTCAAACCTTCCTTATCTTTCACTATCTCCCAGTAGTCCTTGAATAAAAATTCATATGTCTCCCTGTCAGTGAAATCAGCTTTCTCCTAGAAAGCACAGAATAACTATAGTTATTATAAGTCCAGAGAGAGATGTCAATATGGTACAGGTTGCCTTGCATTGAAGAATTATCCCAAACTCTAGCTACCCAAGATTAATTCTACAAAGAAAATGCACCATTAATGTGCAAGAAATAATATACAGCTGAACATCACCCAAGAAAATACACTGACACTGCAAGAAAAAGGCATGTTAATCAACATTTGCAGTAACCAGCAACAGCTACATACAAACAATTATTTTTACATTAGAAATTATAAGGAAACACCAGATGATGCAAGACACATGTAACAGTTAAGCCATAGTTGCCATGATGATAAGGTACCTTAGAACAGCCAAATTGACAAAAAAAAATTCCAGAATTACAACCAAAGATTAATTTGGTCACAAAAAAAAAAACTCAACACAACTAATGCAAGAAAATAATACACGACTAAATTACAAGCAGTCAACTATACGTCCGAAATGGACCTATTAAACAAGATGTGTACAACTTACTAAAACTGCAGTCCCAAGGACAGAAGATTGTTAGATAATTTCAGATTATGGAAGGGGGAAGCTAAAAAAATTGTAAAAGTAGGGTGCCTTAGAATTTTTCGCAGAGGTTAAGAAAGTTACCCCATCGGAGTCAACATCATCATTCCTCTCAATCATGATTACCAGCTTTAAACAGTTGATGCAGAACCCTTTTGTTTTTCTCAAGACGGGG
This sequence comes from Eleusine coracana subsp. coracana, assembly GCA_032690845.1. Classification (NCBI taxonomy): domain Eukaryota; kingdom Viridiplantae; phylum Streptophyta; class Magnoliopsida; order Poales; family Poaceae; genus Eleusine; species Eleusine coracana. The sequence goes on from CM064426.1 coordinate 7,068,830, forward strand.
GTAAATTCAGCTTGTGCCACACAACTTTTGCAAAAGGTGTGCCACGGACAACAGAAGCAGTAGTATCGTGAACGCCCTTTGCAAATAAAGCAAGTATGCCATTCTGTCATGTTTAGTTCTTTGTCAGTATTCACTATTCAGGATAGTTTATGATTCATGGCAGAACATGAGACAAACTGAAAAATAGATAATTGAATTCACAAAATTCAGAAGCAGTGCCAAGTTACAACGGAGATAACTTTCCCATTTAGGAGTATTACATTCAATCATGTGCCCGTTCAAGCATGTAGTTCATTTATGTGTTCACTCACTTGGTTGGCTGCCTCAAAAAATATAGCTCTTCCCTTCCCAAAACAATGTTTTCTATATTTTGAATCAGGAAAATTGTTAACCCTTGATCATAGCATGACTTAGAGTTAGGCGAACAACGTAGATAACCAGCACAACGAACAAATGACTTATATGCCTGTAGCGTTTACTTCTCAAAAAGAGGAAAGCACTTTTTTCAAATGTCAGTAAGCTAGTTTTTTTTTTCTGCTCACAGTTGTGTGCTTTTTCATAACAATAGTGTCATAGAAGCATCAATGTGAAAACAGGTAAATGCTCACCACAAATGAATTCTTCATCCGAAGTGAGGAAGTCAATATCTTTTCCCACACAACTAGGATGGTAGGCTTTGTTGCAGCTCCTGGATGAAACAGAAGCGTTGAGATGGTCAGTTAAATTTTTGGAACACCAAAATATACTAATACTACAGCAATAAAACGATGCGTATCCTATTATCCTTGGAGTGAACCATTAACAAAGGAAGTAGGTGTGACATCATGGATAAATCAGTACTGTAATGCAAATGAACTCTTAAGTCTTAACATGCAACAATCTCGACGAGGTACTCATTCACTAGGTAACTCGGTAACGGCCACACAACTAGCACAAATTGCATGAATAAGCAAACGCCAGAGCCCCTATACCAATTTCAATGTAGAGCTACAGTTTCCTCACGAGCAACAGCACTTAGGCACGGCCCAGCAGGGGTACCCTATATATCAAGAAAAAGGAAAAATACTGCCAGCACCACCGTGTGCACCAAAAAAAATTCATACCGAGTTCTCACTGCACAAACTCATACCGACTTTTTTTCTCGCCAAAAAAAAAACTCCGTAACTAACCAAACGAAATTGCCGGAGCTCGGTTACTCCGTCAGCACTAAAGCCCCAATCAAAGTCTGCTCCTCTCTGCAGCTCGAGAGAGGCAAGGTGGTGTTGGGTCCGGCGGCTGCGAGCGAACCTGAAGTCGCAGACGCGGAGCTGGCCGCCGTCCTTGCAGACGAAGCAGAAGTCCTCCCCGTCCAGGTCCTCCCCCGTCGCCGCCTCCACCTCCTCCTCCTCCTGAATGGCCTGCAGCGGGCGCTTCCTCCCGCTCGCGCTCGCACTCCCATCGCCGCCACGGCGGGGCCTCCCCCTCCCCATTTCCTCCGGCCAGTCGACCGCCCACCGGCGATGGCAGCTCGAGGGAGAGGAGGCCGGGACCAGGGAATCGGAGCCGGAGCGTAATAATGCAGGGCAGTGCGGAGGCGAGGATTCGCTTAGGTTTTGGGACTTTGGGGGCGATTCGTCTGGGAAGGAGAAGAGCTCTGGCCTTTGGGGAGTGTGTTGTGTGTGTGAGTGTGACACACTGACACCCTGACTGGAGTCGACTGAAGTGTGATGTGGGTTGGGTCAGACTTCTGGCATGCGGTGGTAGTGGGGCCCTTAGCGGTCACGCACGACACGTCTACGTAGACCCTTCATGTCAGCGACGATGCGCGGACAGTGGCTCCGGTCACGTCTTGCCGCTACCCATTTCCGATTAAAAATAGTGATATTTCAGAAAGTTCTCACTTACCTTTCTCTGACTAGAGTCAAACTCAACAGGATCTTTTTTCCCGCTGATTGTACCAAATTTGTTCACTTGATTATGATTTCGCTAGATAGTAGATACAAACTCTGTAAATTTTGTTAATCTATTTATGTGCATCACTAATTAAATAATGAGACATTTAGCTACCTTAAGAGAGCTATAATTACTCCTTGTTTACTCACCCTTGATTGAATTTCTTCACTTTGACATTTAAAGTATTGGATAAAAACCATATTGCATCAATATTCGTAGGGAACAATGCTTTGTTTTAATTAAACAGACAGATTTTTCTTGTTTGTATCAGTTATGAGTCGATTGTTCGACGTGTGAAAGACCTTCGAGGGAGCCATTCCCGATCTATTCCTCGGCCGGCACGGGATGAATCCATCAGGCGATGATGGTGACCGGACCGATGAGTTGATGCTCATCCAGCCCGCGTAGTGTGGCCTCAAGCAAGTGCCGATTCTAGGGCCGATGAAGAGGAGATTTTTAGTATCTTGATCACAAAATCAAAATCAGTGGATTTTACTAAAGTGATTATGAAATTGTATGTTTTATTAAAATGATCATCAAACTATTGTCTTTTTGATGCAAACATGAAAATAGAAAAGTGACGTAGCAGAAAATACGATCAATAAGACTTAAACTCAAGACCTCTAACTCAATATCATGTTAACGTACTATACACTAATCAGTTACATCAAAAAAAATAATTTGATAAAAAAATTAACTTGATAGAAAAGAATGAACAATTCACTTATGGCTCTAACATTTTTTTATCACCGCAAGCCATCTCGCTCCTCTATCCTCGTATTTTCTCTGATCATATGAATTCTGATAAAGTGAACACAAGCTATTTCTTGGACAACTCAGATTTTATTACAGTGAAATTATCAGAAAATAACTAAGAACGCAAACGTGAAAATAGAAAGGTGACACAGCAGAAAATATGATCAATAGAACTTAAACTCCAGACATCTAACTCGATAACATGTTAAGATACTATGTACTAATCAGTTACACTAAAAAATTAACCTGATAAAAAAAAGATGAACATTTCACTTATAGTTCTAACATCTTTTTTTATCACCGTAAGCTATCCCGCTCCTCCATCCTCTTATTCTCTGGTCATATGAAAAAACTTCATTTTGGAAAAATCTTCTGTCGCGCTCCTAATGAGAAGAGCAATGGGTGATATGAAAAATTAACGACAAAGCAAAAAGGCGTGGTCGGCAGGATTCGAACCTGCGCGGGCAGAGCCCACATGATTTCTAGTCATGCCCGACAACCACTCTGGCACGACCACTAAGATGACACCATGCTGAACTCTTTCATAGAACCTTGTAATCTAAAAGCTACACCTCTCTGCTACCCTTTTTTGGTTCAACTGACGTGAGCAGAGACGCCACCACAGAGTACCATTATTTGCAAGACTGCATGGCACAAGTTTGACGAGGTAACACCGAGCGGTTGAATCCAAACTGCGCTATTCAACGCCAAATTAAAAGGGCGACCAAATTTGTGGTCAAAACTATCCATACACACTCAAATAAACATTACGAGGATAATTCATCACAGTAATAACACCAGTACACCACCATTTGTTTACTAATTTACGAGTTAATCGAAAATGTTAGCAGTTTACTTTCATCACAACTGTCAGATTCAGCACCGCCATTCACCTTACTTGCTCACCGCACACTTAACAAACGAAAATTGCAACGGAATAACCTTGTGTCACAGTCGATCTCGTGGTCCAGAATCCACAAAATTTGCGTAACGACAGAAACATACAAGCAGGAGCTCAACAGCGCTAAAAATATGGATCAACTTCGAAGATCTCAATGCAAAATGGGTGCATTCCAGTTCCACCACCCGGTGGTCAAAAATATGCCCGCTGGGATTTTCCAGCAGTTGGAACAAAAGCAATCAAAGTTATTCACTGTTTTGCTCCACTAAAACACCTAGACATTCAAAAGACACATAAAAAAGGACAAATTGTCTCGTGGATTGAACCCTGTTCAACCAATATTCCAAATTGTCTAAACCTCTTTATTAAGTAAAACAAATTGTCTCCTCAGGATAAAAACTGGCAGCATATTAGTTTAAGACGAGGTGGCTTGCTTCAGGTAGGCAATGAGATCAGCACGCTCCTGCGGCTTCTTCAACCCTGGGAAGACCATCTTGGTTCCAGGAATGTACTGCATAAAGAGATGAAAATGTGTTAGATTATGAACATTATATATCAGGAAATTTAGAGAATGTACGCCAAAATCTCTATGCTAATGACCATCATAGCCAAGAGCATACAGACACCTTAATTATGATGCACACAAAGCCAACAAAAACATGGAATACAAAGAAATCCAAAAGTTTAGAACGCCTGTCTATGCCGGTATTGCAATCACAACACTATCATTCAGTCATCCTATGGGCAACCAATTAAACAGTAATATGCAAGTCATCCAGTTGCATGGATGTAACTTGTAACAACTGCATGCCCGAACATGATAGAAAGCAGTTAACCAAGTGTTTCTAATCCTAGCTACAGTGGATATCAGTAAAATCAGGCTACCAAAAGTGTATAACAAAAATCAAATTTCACAACAAGGTAATATCAACTATCAACATTAGTAACCTTGCTGACTATTCACAGCATCTGTTTCTATTTGAAAGAAACCTAGTAGTAGCCAGTTTTCCCATGCCTACTATCAGCACTAACCATCTTCATATTACAATGTTTCAAGAGGTAGTTTCATCCAAATACTAAAAATCACTCAAGTTACATGGCTTCATCACTTCTTTCCAGCTTACTCTATCAGGTTATTTGTTATTATGTTAAGGAAGAACAGCAAGCCCTAGACTGTTTTTTGGGGGTGATACAGGCCCCAGAGCTGAAATTAAGGGATACGTTCATGTGTTTCTATTGAAACAAGCCAGATATACAAAGGAACAAAATGTCAAAAAATGTAATAACTACATAAGACATTGTTTTGTAGCAACATATGTCTGATAGAAACATTTGGAAGACTTGTCATCTCATGTAATAGAAAGAGCACTAGCAATACCTTCTTAGGATTAAGCAGGTAGTCATACAAGGTGTTCTCTTCCCAGATCACAGCCATGTTCTTGTTTGCCGCAGAGTAGGAGTAACCGGGGGTGGTACCCGACTGCCTGCCGAAAAGACCATTCAAGTTCGGACCTGCAAGTTACAAACATGTACCTTATTACCAACAATAACCAATACCTATAGTTTATTAATACCCACGTAGCAGAGCTAGCAGGCTGCTTAAGAATGGATGGATTACACAGGTTAGGTAGCCCCGCAACAAACAATTCCAGAACAATTCATATAACAAGAAAACATCGGTGAAGTAACCTCAAAAATAATAACCAAGCTGTCAAGTTTATGTTTATAGCATACGATATCAAGTGGCAGCAGGATCTAATAAATTCCCATCTAGCAAAACTACCAATGTTGGTAAATTGCACAGCACAACAGCAAGCATCGACAAATACAGACACGGCGACGATCTAACTTACTTCTAACTAGCAGCAACATCAACGGGCTTACCACCGGATTCTGAAGACTCCAGGACGACGAGCAACACGAAAAAGACTCTACTAACGCATGCTTACTTCAAATCCAACACTAAATCAAGCAGCGAGCCTAATTGCGACCAATACACAGTATTAAACTAGGCATCAGCTGCTAAATCAACACGAACAAACCTAAGTCTCCATCAACAATCTCAAGGCCCATTCATTAGATCTAAGTAGCACGAGCTGCAGCCACAGGAGCGGAGATCTACATCTACCCGCATAACATCATTCTAAAGCCTACAAGCAACACGGAAGCGGATCGACCGAGACCGCCCTCATCCCTAGCAGGCAGCGGCACAGGACGCGCTCTGGCGCGGGACGCTCACCTTGCTTGTGGCCGGCGCCCTTGTCGACGGTGTGGCACTGCGCGCACTTGGTCTTGAAGATCTTCTCTCCGGCCTTGGGGTTCCCGGGGGGCGCTTCAGAGAAGGACGCCATCGCCGCAGCCGCTGCAAGCAGAGATCTGCGCCGCCGAGGGAGGAGGTGAGGAGGAGGAGGAGGCGAACTGCAACTTTTGGAACGCGCTTTTCTGGCTGGGTCGCGCCGGATTCTAATGGGCCGTGTTGCTCTATAGACCAGCGTGGAGCCGGAGACCGAGGCGGAAGGACGGAGTTGCCCCTAGTGTCGTGTCGTGAGGTGGTTTTGCTTGGCGAGGAGAGGGGCAGTTTGGGAATCGAGGAGGGTTCGAGAAGGTTTCCGTGGCTTGGAGAAAAAGGAAAGCGTGGGCGGCGCGTGGAATGGAAGCGTGGGCGCCCGACGCCCCGTTCGGTGTGGGGGCGGCGGATGCTACGTGCTAGGCCGTTTCCTGGTCCGCGTCTCCTGGTTTGGTGGGAGGCTCGTGAAGGGTTCGCGTTGGCCGTTGGGCAGCTCGCCGAGTTTGATCGCGTCCGTCGGTGGGGAACGGGACACCTTCCGATAGTTTTGCAGGTTAAATTAGCACTCACGAGTCACGACATGTTACGGGTCCCCGGATTGTTTAAAACCTGCTAGCTGCCACGAAACATGATTTTTGAGAGGTTTCAGTCACAGAAATTCCATGAACATCAGAATTTTCGCCACCATCCTTTTCAAAAGTTCATTAAAACGAAACTTGGAAGTGAAATTTTGATGTCTAGAAACTGGCAATTGGTTGAAACGAAGCTTTGGTTTAGAAACGATTTAAAAAAAACTTGATCTGTTGGGGAAGAAGCCCCCTCCCCCCCCTCCGACGGCTTTGTACTAAGGAGAAAAATTCCTCACGTAGACCGAGAAAATCCCAAACACTCTCTCTAACAATACATAGGGACTCAGCTGACCATTGTGAGCTTACGGCGCAAGTCTTTGTCATATACTTTGATATAGGGAGGACGAGAAGATTTTTTTCTCCCGAGGACTAAATCCCCGGTTGGATGAGGCACCGGGTGCGATTCCAAGAATCGAACCCGGGCGGCCGCGCACATAGTAGGCGCTGCTGGCCAACCGAGCTAGGCTCAGTTCTCGGTTTAGAAACAATTTTTAAAAAGTACTTTCTGTTTCTTGATTCAATCGAAGACTTACTCTACTTTTATTGAAAGCGTGACTAAAGTTCTATTTGAATCTTTTTTTTTCTTTTTAAAATTGTGCATTACATATTTTACATTAAGATAGAAGAAGAAAATATCATCTTACAGATTCATGATCAAAGCTAAATTAATACGATTTCAAGAGGTAGCATAACAAAATCAAAAAGAAGTACTCATGACCAAGCAACGTCGTGGAGAAGTTCGAGAAGCAATACTGGAGATGCTTTTTGGCTTTTAGTTCAACCTGAGCTTTTCGCGCTTGTGCGATTGAAAAAAAGTGGAACCGTTTAAGGTAGCGGTCCCCGCTTCTTGCGTATTGGAAATGCAGAAGTGGCGAAACGCTACGCCAAACAAAGCCTTAGTCATGAATCCTACGACCAACAACCACAACAAGGGTAATCTACCGAAAATAGAATCCAATACTACAACAAAGGAACAAACACTTGAAATGAAGAGCCTTAAGGAGACTTCATCAATAAAGGAGGAGCATCACATCCTTCAAACTACAACCTCATCTTCATCCTCAAAAGAATCGTGATCATTGTTTGGAGTAGGCATATTACATGTTTCTGATTAGGAAATATCCTTCTTAATAACACAAGCCTACTTGCGTTGACAAGAAGCAACGATAGGGCACTGCAATTAACGTCCAACTTTGACGCATTGAAGACATCCATGCACGGGAGAGTGTAGGGGCGGTGGCAGCGATCACATCTGAAAGGAGGCGATGATGTTTATGCCAGCCACCAGAAATGAGCTATCTGGGGTGGAGTATGCGACCAGCTAGGTAGAGTATGCAACCAGCTTTACAACGTTGCTTGACCCTAGCTCAGCCATTTTGGACAAAGACGACCCACGCATCGACGCTTGCCGCAGGTGAAGATGGCGACTCAGCCACTCCACCGCAAGCCCCGCCACCAGAACGTTGCAAGCCACACCAGATTCGAGACTTGCTTGTCACGAGAACACAACCTGCAAGAGCATTAGGGTTGATTTGTGATTAGATGGACGCTAAAGATTTGCTCGGGATGGAAAAGAGGAGTTTCAAGAGAGGGGTGGGTGAGGGGGAGCTGCCATAAGTGAGATAGCGGCGCCCAGACGCCGCCGTCAGAGAGGGAGAACCGGACTTGTCATCATCCCTCCGTCGTGGAGCCATAGTGGCGTTGTGACAAAGCCCCGAAATGCGACAGCGTCGAAGCGTATGAACGGACCGCCGCCTAAACCTCTGCCTAGCACATAAGCACCAGAACGCGAGGGGCCTCGCATCACCCCAGAACCAAAGCCGACGGGGGCATGGTGGAGGCGAATGACCGCCACAACGACACCTTTTTAGTCGAAAGTGAGCAGAATTTCGATTTGCTCAAGGAGGCCGAGAGGGCATGGAGGAGGCAATTTTGTTTGTGGGAGGGGAAGGGCAACGGTTGGATATTTCAATTTTGCGGCTCGCACGCTACGAAGGAGCAGGGAGGGGTGGAAGTGGCAGAGGGAAGCACTATGGAGCGTTTGAGTCGGCGGATCCACGCCGGGGCGGCAAGGAGCAACGACATGACAAGCTCGACTATGGTGCCGGAGGTGGGAGAGAGAAAGACTCCCTCCCTCTCGATCGGTCCGTCTATCTATTCTTCGTGATTGCTTGAATCCTTTCATGATTTATAAAAACTAAAGAGACTCAAACAAATCGACTTGTATGTCGGTTTATATAAATTAGATTATAGGTTTTTAAAAAATCTATAATCTAGCTCAATCCAGCTAATGTCAGTTTTTATCTCATTTTAATGTATTAACTATCCAAAAGCTAGTTTATAGATTATAGAAACCACAATCCAAACATCTCTACCTAATTTTTATTTAGAAACCAGTTTTTAAGAAACTCTGATAGATCCAAACACCGGCCGGGACACTCGCTTGCATAAACTTCTCTTTCTGACCAACGGGCCAAGTAGGCAAGCAGGTAAAAAATATTCAACTTTCAGCTTCGGATTGCTAAATCCTGACCCTTGACCACGAAATCAATATCACTGAATGTAACAGAGTAGGTACAGGTTCCACAAGATCAGGATAGCTCGTTCATGCAGGTAACTAGAGCTACAGATGAACATCATTTAAAACTTGAACTGCTTAGTTACCTGCAAATTCCTTGCTCAATAATTTTCAACTAAAGCTCCAATTATTTCAGGTATATACAACGTGCTGGTTAAATCTGAAACAGCAGAACTACGGCATTAGTGGATATATTACACGCCTACATACGCTAGCTAGTACAGTTACTCTAACACAGGTGACAAAAGTGGCCGTAACGACATCACTGGCGGCGCAAGCAGATAGCGAGGGTGCTGCTGCTTGACGATGTGGAAAGTGGAATGGATCATTTTTTCTTCACGACTTCGAAGTTACTCTGTTTCCTGGATCATACTGGAGACTTGGCGTTGGGGTTAGTGCCAGCGTGGAGTTGAGGCCCTGCATTGCATCAAAAAGGTGTGGTACATCAGAGAGGTGTGGTAAGTGAAAAACATCTTACATGCAGCAGTAACAGTATCAGGTGGGCTATCAATGGCTTACTTCGGCTTTCTTCCACTTGCAGGCAAATTATTGGCGTTTGGTTTCCTCTCAATGCTAGATGGTAGGCGTGGTAGGGGAGGGGGAGGTGGAGGCGAAGGCTGCAGAACCAAGTCAGTCAGAAGATCAAATGTATTGTCAAGTTATAGATTCAAAAATGTGCATCCAATCATGAATAATTGATGATTTTGTAAATTGCAATTATTGTTAAGCAGTGAAAAAATTAGAGGTCGTACAATTGGAGTCCTTGCTTTTACAGTTCCGGTCTGCAAAGTTGTTGTGTTATTTGATGCAAATACTTGAGCCTGCACTGTCTCCTGAAGGCCCTACAAAAAGATAATCATAAGAAATCAGCACATCAATTGCGTGTTCTAGTAGTATTTCACCTGTTTCAGCTGTAATGTAAACAGCCTGAAAGCTGATTTACTGGACCATAGTTCTCACCCAGTTAAAGCCAACCCATAGCCCAGATGGCCAGTTCTTCCAAGGTTATAGAGGTTTTCTAAGTCAAATTTCTTGTTTCCATGATTCAATTCATGGTTTTATATCATCTGTTAGATCCCACAACATACACACATTATGTGGATAGAAAACTAGTTCAAGGCCTAGGTACAAGGGTTATATGTTAGACAATCACAACCAAGGGTGTAGTTAGAGATGGGGTATTTATTGGAGGGCTAGAAGAGCAAGAGCTAGACCAGTTCCGGTTTCATGCAGTTTCCAGAAACAGCGCTAGTATCATCAATTTATCATGAAGTCTGGATAAAGGTTCTAGAGTAAGTTGACTATGCCATGTCCCAAAATTAGGTGCAATCTGCAAACCAGTGAAAATCTTTGCATAATGTAATGGCATCAGTTCATCCATTGTGTAGACCTTTCCTTCATTTACTAAGAGCTAATTTATACTCAGGTTATTATCAGTGATGTTGTAGGTCAATAGAAGTACTTAGGATACAGACAATACACATATATGGTCCCACATGTATGTACATTGGAAAGATAGCACACAAGAAAGAGTTTATTACCTCGTTTGGTCTTCTGAAATTATCTAGAACTCGGTCATCTCTAACATTGGAAGACAACATTTTCTTTGGAGGAAGGTTAGAAAGGCTGAAAAATAAGACGTGGCGATTAGAGCAATAGGATCAGTCCAATTTTGACAGTTCAAAACACTCCAGATCCCTAAGAATTGTTCCAGAAAAGGTCCATAATAATATAAGTTCCTACAAAAAAGAACCTTGATTTTGGCTTCCTATCCACGTGAACTTCCACCTTTTCTTTCGCATAGCTGCAAAATAATACAAAAAAATAGTTAAATCTCAATGCAAGTTATTGAGAAAACCATTGGAAGTTATTTAGGCAAGCATCACTGAAGAAGTTTGCAACAAACACCTTATGTTTTCTGGCCTACTACTTTTGACAAGATTAGGCGTCACTGCCTTTCTGGGAGTAGCCTGCATGAGGAACAGAAAAGAAATATGAATTCACAGTGAGAAATTCAGCTGTCTTTTGTATTTCCATGGTATACTGCAAAAGAGTTAAATTATTTTTTTCTGCATTTTAGAAAATGACTGATATTTGTGTGATGCAGTAAGAGAATGGATTGGAACATACTGCTGTGAACATTGCACCCTTCGAACAGTTTGGCACTGCTCTCGACCTAACTGGTGTTTTTTGATCTGATTTTATGATACTGCCATTGGTGATAGGACATCTTTCAGCAGTAGAAGGACGGCGTGGGGTGGAAGTCTCACTCTTTTTAGAGAGATATCTATCTGGAGTCAAAGGCCAGCGCAAGCTGGCAACATTTTCATGCTTCAGTGCAGACTCTTTGGTAACAGGACGTCTCTCAGCAGTAGAAGGCCTGCATGATGGAAGATGCTTCTGTGCAACATCTCTAGCAATAGGGTGTCTTTCAGCAGTAGAAGGCCTGCATGGAGGTACAATGGCAAGCTTCGCCGTGACATCTCTAGTGACAGGTCGCCTCTCAGCAGTGGAAGGCCGGCGCAGGGTGACAACATCAGCATGCTTATTTGCACCCTCCCTGGTTACAGGACGCTGTTTGTTGGTAGATGGATGACATGAGGTAGCAATAGCAACATGCTTTGTTGCCATATCCCTGGTGGTAGGGCGCCTTTCACCAGTTGAAGGTCTATGTGGGCTACTAATGTTGGATTGCTTTGGTGCTGACTCTCTGGTGGCTGAGCGCCTGTCAACAGTTGAAGATCGGTGTGGGGTACCAATGTACGGCGGTTTAGATGCTGACTCCTTGGTGATAGTGCGCCTGTCAGCAGTAGAAGGACAACCTGGAGTCACAATGTTGGATTTCTTTGTTGCTAACTCTTTACTGACAGGACGTCTGTCAGGAGTAGAAGGTCGACGTGGGGTTGTATTGTTAGCATGCTTTAGAGCTGACTCTCTGGTAGCAGAGCGTCGTTCAGAAGTAGAAGGCCGGCATGGGGTGGTAAATTCAGCAGGCTTCCACAAAGCATCTCTAGTCACAGGTCGCCGTTCTCTGGTTGAAGGTCGTTGTGATGCTGCTGAAGAAGGCCTTTGTAAACCAGTAATACCACTTCCCCCTATGGTGCCAATCATATTGCAGGTTGCTCCTCCTGGTTTTCTTTCTGGCTTGACCATCTGGTTTATCATACCAGGCTTGCCTGAACAAGGGCCCTGAAATTATTCATGAAAAATATATTATAATTAATGGAATGATTTATATGCTTCAGGCCATCTATGGATAAAGGTAGCAAGAAATTGAATAAATCGGTCCAGGCATATGAAGCATTTCATAAAGACAAGGTCTACCTCATGTATTCTAGTTTAGTGCTTCTAAAAAATACTGGCACCATGTCTTGCATATTAAGAAGCTAGAGGTCATTCTGTTAGAGTACAGTACTCTTTTTTTTTTAAGGAAGACAGTAAGGGAGGTCGGAGGACCTTCAGTGGTATTTTTATATAGAAAAATAGGAACAAAGAAACATCTTACATTGAATAGTCAAAAGTCCCAAAAAACCCAAAATCTCTATACAAATTACAAACCATATAGAAAATGACAATACTTTATTTATCCTTGGGCAACGCATATATACATTGAAACATATGCAGCGTGCAAATACCTTGGGGGCAATTGTTCGAGCAGGAACATTATTAGAAGCCATCTTGACAGTCTTTGGAATGATTTTTGTAGCTTGACCAATCAATGGTTCTTTCGCAATTGCTCTCTTAGGAGTCAACATAGTCTCATTGGCCATCCCAGGATCATCTTGACTCGAATAAGGATTTTGCAGAGAAATATCAGTGCTATCACTGACACTTCCTCTCACTTGTTTGCCAATTTGCTGCAACCCAACAACCGATGAAAAATGTGTTGATGCTGAAATTTCATCAACTAAGTTTCCATCCTCAGGATCACAGCGGCATTCCACTTCATGCTCAAATGTAGTTGTACATATTTTCTGTTCCCTTGAATCATTGACAGGTGTTCCAGATCCACAAGTAGCACCATGGTCTGCTGCTAGCTCATCTTCTCCTGTCTGACTAGAATCACTGCCATCACCGCTGTAATCCAAATTCAATTCAGTTTGTTGGTTTTGTTGCTGTAAAGCCTTGAGCTCCCTAACCCTCTTAAAGTATTCTTCAAAGTATGCCTTCTTCTTAGCAACCAATCCATTAAACTTTCCAAACTCTTCATGACGTCTGTCATTTGTAAACACAGACCACTTCTCCCAGTCTAGTGATTCCAAGTCAAATCTTCCAAAAGATATGGAACCATGGCCAAACAATCGTGTTGTTCCCTAAAGGAAGAAATTGCATAGATAATACAAGAGTGAGAAAATCAACAAGACAACAATAATTACCAAGAACAAATGCAATGAATCTTTACTTGCAAAAAGGTTGTTATTAGCTTGTAACTAGCAAGAAGCTTTCAGGGCAGCAATATTAATTAGTACATCAGCACAGATATTTTCTTAATAAAGTACATCAGCAGCACATTTTCCTAATAATAGTTACAACAGATTATGGAAATTCTAGCAGCTTTTATTACATGGCACATAGAAGTTCACCTACTCTTTACTTCAACTGACTATCATACACTCCAACCAAATGGATTCTTCCAACAGAGATATGGCTAATAGTAGTTGCTAAATTTCTATCATATTAGGTAAATTCTTTGGCTGGACACCTTACATGCTAACTAAATGAATGATGAAATAGAGATTACCTGAGAAATATCCTGCACAGATGATTCCTCCTGTGACCATGCAAAATAGTTCTGATTCACCTCAGTTGCCATCTTATATTAGATACCTAATTCATTATTGTTAGGGAAACTTCACTTGCAAAGTTGCAATCCCTGCAAAATGGAAAAAAAAATGGACAAATTCATATATAGAAACAACAATTGAGATTTCCTTTTGACAACCGAGCAGAACAGTTTGATAAAAGTGATCAGTGCTTTCAGGGGTAAAAGAAATACAATAGTCCCATAAAATAATTGGAGATAACTAACTCCATAGGTAATCTCTAAATGCAAAACCTACAATCTTAATATGTGCCTAAACTTGTTAAATCAAAAGCAAGATCAGGTACTATATCACGATGAAAGAATGAGAACTTTGCATAGTAACATAGATATTTCAATGGGACCAACAGAGGTAATAAAAGATGTCATGACACGCTGATAGCGATATAATTCCTGCAAGTACTGTCTAGGAACCAATAATTTCCCCGCATGCAAACTAATACATGAAAGGGTCATGATCTCATGATCAATTATTCAACTGTTTCAAATTTCAAATAACAAACGGGGCCAACAGCATCAGTCTAATAACACCTACCTTCAGAAGTTAACACTTCACCTACACGTTATTCTAGTAGTTCTATATATGCCAAGCAGTCAAACACGTAAAAATTGATAGTACCAACTAGGCCCACAAAGTGGAGGAGACGAGGACGAGTATCACCAAAAGAAGGAGAAAGCATTCAAGATCGTATTAGGTTACTGTAAACACGCTAGTCTTCTCGGAAATAGAAACATTAGATAGATCCAAAGGAATCTAAATAAAAGAAAAAAAATCGGCGATGAATTACTACCAGGCGAGCAATGAACAAAACCTAAGCTATAGCAGAAGCTCCAATTCCTAAGAATTTGCATGATTTGTCATGTTGGAATCAGAAAAACAACAGCAAGAGAATCGCTACAGCTTGCAATATCAGTGTTTTTGAAACTAGAAATTCTTAAGAAAAAAAGGCGAAATTTGCACAAAAAGAACACATAGAGATTTTGAAAAAATAACGAGAGTATGAGAGCAACTGCCGAAATTGAATATGACATAAATCTTTCCAGAACAAAAACAAGAAACCAGCGAGGAAACTCAAAGAAACCGCAGCAGACAAAAGGATTCAAGAACGCGGCAAGGGGCGCATGAAATTACACGCAAATCCAGCTGCATTGCACGGAGCTGGCACCTCACATCTGCCGCACAAATCTCTCCTTTCAGCCTCTACCAAGAAACCCAAATCTGGCCTGCCACCCAAAACTGTCCCCAAGAAACCCACGGGAACGAGCAAGAACCTCCGTACCTGATGCCCGAGCGGCCGATCCGGTGACGCCCAGCGCAGCGCGGCCCTCCCTCCCAGATCCGGCCGGGAGTAAGCGAAGCAAGAGAACGAGCGGCCTCGCTCAGCGGCGGCTTCTTGAAACCGCCCCCCGCTCGCCCGTGACCTCCCGCAGAAAAAAGGACTCCCCCAACCCGCCGGTGACGGCGTGCGCGCTAGGGGGGCAGCGCGACAGGGATTCCTTCCTTGCTCGCGACCAGCACGCCGGATTAGGTGCGTGGGTTAGCGAGGCGGTGTGTGAGTGTGAACGAAGTTACTGGAGCAAGCAGCGAGAGCAGCGGAACGTGCTTTGATTGGGTGGCGCCGCGCCGGAACCGGCCGTACGGGTAGGGACTGGAGCGGGGGGAAACAAACAGCAAAGAGAGATTTGGATTTGGATTATATGGAAAGAATATTTAAAAAATCGAAATTCGAAATGATTATTTTGGTTTAATAATGATTTGCCGACGATGCCGTTAGCTGCTTTGTCCATTCAAATTTCGATTGCTACCTAATGATGATAGTGTGGGGTAGGCGACCATATCATATCCGAGCTTGCAATTAGCCGTTTTTCACCTTTCTTTCCATATATAGGCCATACTTTTAAAAATTGGCCGCTAACCGCCAACGGTTTTTTAATTTTCTAGGTATCTTTAAGCAATGAGTTTTTCCCAGGTTATTATCTCTACATCAAAAGGTATAATTTGAAATGTAAAGCACTATCACTTTCAAACACCAAACTTCGACGCGGATAGGCTTGCACGCCCTCATACCCAATTTTGCTAGTACTAGCTAAAAAAACGTCATTTTGTAGACAAAAAAAAAAGGGCCATGATAGACATATCTGAGCGTTGAGCGCCCACAGATAAATGATGGCGATGCACCATGGACCACGCGTATAAAAAGGTTAGGTGCACAGATGGATGGAGATGTATTGATTAGCTAAAAGGAGGCTACCTGTACAATGTACATTGCAAATAGAAAATCAAAATATTTTCTTGGGAACATTCCTTGGTACACATTTCATTAGTTATATTGTGAAATATAATTATTCTTGGAGCCATAAAGTAGCTTCTTCTTTTCTCATGAAAGCATCATGATCCAAGCACACAAGAAAATGCCTGGCCAATGGGCCATTACCCTTGGAGTACATGCATGCTTTGGAATCTGGCCTAACTTCAATCTTGACCTTTTTTATAAACTGGGTTACTGCTGTATTCGTATTCAAAACGGGCTCCTCTGTCATCGAGAGTTTTTTGTTTGGTCTTTGAGAGAACGTACTTTGGTCCAAGCTAGATTAATTTTCATCGCATTTGTCTCCGTTTTCCTGCTGGCTACTGTTTGCGCGCCACCGTCCACTGGGTTAACCATATGGAACGCAGTAAATACGCCCACATGCTTCTCGTCGTATTCGGCGCGTAGTACGGTGCTGCGACTGCGATACCGGCCGAGAAAGACGGAGAGAAACAGGAGGAAGGCAGGATGCACGTTGGCATGTCGTGCGTCCACATGCACGTAGATCCGATCACTGACAAAGCGCCGAACTCGGAGCATCCACCACGCCTGTATGCGTACAATTGTACGCACATTCTCTGGCCGGCCGCCGGCACAAGGTGTTTAGTTTCGCGGCGTTCCACAAGGGGAATGTTGCATTTGTGTGCCAGTGGTCAAGTCATATATATCACTATATATTTCGAGCAACAGGAAATTAAAATCCAAAAAGAAAGCGAAAATGGAGCAAGCTCAGCTGCGTAACATGGGAACTACATGAGACGGGCCACTACTAGCTCACGTGGCGCTACCATTAACATATTAATCTCATCTTACTTGGCTACCTGCTACTAGTACGTGCCATGTTGGCGATTGGACAATCAAACATTTCGAGATCGATTATTAGGTTATTACTACATGAGAGTAGATGTCAAGTCATCGAGTGTTAAGGCATCATGATGATTTCACGTAACAAGCCGTTGCAATTGAAAGAGAGCACCTCAGCTATGCTCAACTTTAAAAATAAAATGGGAGGTCTTTGGATCTAACAACGACTAAGACCCCTTGAGAGTGGGAACAATAGAAAAGGAAGCCAAGAATAAAAGAAAAAACAATACTAAGGGTCTGTTTGGAATGAAGGAATGCAAAACATAAGAATAGAAAAAAAAAATACAGGAATAGAGAAAACATAGAAATTGAGAAAATAAAAAAACTACAGGAATCCAAAATAGAGGAATGGAGAATATATAATGTTTGGAACAGAGGAATAGAAATAATAGAATAAAAATGTTAGTACAACTAGTTAATAAATTGTTATAAGTTATATTATAATATATGGCCAAATCTGAACTCAGTAATAAGAAATAAGATAATTTATTCTTTCGCCAAGTCAATAAAAAATTGAAAAAATGCTCATTCATGTTCATCCTACAACTTTATTTCTACGTAGCTCTTTATTTCCTGCTAAAACGGTGGCTCTGATGCCGGCAAGCAGTGGTCCAGTTCCAACATATTTTTGCTTTCTGCATGTTCTTGTTTCTTGGTCTTAGCCTCGCATCCAACTTTTCTCCAGGCTTTAGATAATTACAGGACTAAGATAAAGAGAGAAAGGGCGAGCGAGAGCGAAGCAAGCGTTCCTTTGATTGGACTGAATGTTTTGATTCCTGTGAAATACACATGGTTCGTTTCCTTTTCAGAGGAAAGGAGTTTTGCTTTCCTTTGTTTCAAACGTGTTGCTGCATTTCTTTTCTAGAGGAATGAGTTCCTTCAAGATTCCTATGAATTTCCCTTGTTCTAAACGGAGGCTAAGGGTTCCTTTAGAATACAGTATTGGAAAAATATAGAAATAGGAAAAATATAAAAATAAGTTAGGAATGCATATGCAAAACAAAAGGATTGGAAAATATAAGGTTTTTATATGGTTTATCATTTGGATGGGTCACAGGAAAACTATAGAAAATATTAACAGTAAAAATACACTTGAATTTGGATAAGTGGCCAGTGTTGGTGCTCAGTTGTTCATTATGTGCAGCTAAACATCAATTTATTACCTCAATCCTACGTGACGGGAAAGAAAAAAGAGGTCTGGCCCAATGCTTCCTTCCCTCCATTTTTCCTGTGAAATCAACACCCATAGGAAACTTTTCTTTTTTTTTTTTCCTTTGCTCCATTCCTGCATTTCAAAGGTATGAATAGGATATTTTCCTATAGGAATTGAATCCTCCATTTTTCCTCCAAAAATTCTTCAATCCAAAGGACCCCTAAAAGTGTTAGGACAAAGGACATCATTTTTCTTGTACTATTTTGTCATGAGTTTAAAAAATATTCTAACTTTATCAATATACAATTGAGAGGGGAGTGATTATATATTATATATATTAACTATAAACAAGAATATATAAAAGATTGTCACAGAAAAATGTGCTTAGAGCAAGTATATTGGTGTCTCGTCAGCTGACTGAAATTATTGTCATGTCAAAAATTCGGAATCCTCGTCATCCCTCTCTCTGACACCGCTGCTCCGAAGAGGAGCTATGGGTCTGGTGGATGGGCTACTCTACAGGCGGCGCGACGACCGCTCAGACTCGAGGTGGCGGCCATCTAGAGAGAGGGAGGATAGGAGAACACGGGCCCTCGTGCTTGAGGCAGTTGCCGGAGAGAGATGGGAGAGAGCAGAAACGTCGTCGACCGGAGAGATGGGAGGCGACGGATTTGGGTAGAGGTGCAGATCTTATCGGAGAAGAGAGGAAGAGGGAGAGTTGCGGCGCGGCGTGGGGGTGGAGAGAAAGTAGGGTTAGGTTAAACCGACGCCGGCCACTGCTTTTATACGGACTCGGGACTTGACCATTGTGGGTTGGGCTTCCCATGCCGGATCGGAAATGATTAATGGGCCATGGCGTGTCGGGCTAATGGGCTGATTCCGTGCTTGATCAGGCCGCACCTAAACGGGCCGTGCCTGTGCCGCCCGTCGTGCCGGACCCTTGGCCCAAGCACGGCCCGTAGCATTGTACCGAGCCAGCCCGGTACAAAATTAAACAGGTCATGCCGTGCTTGGGCCGGGTCAAAAAAATTGTACTTCGACCCAGCCCACTTGACACGGCCCATTTGGATAGCACTACCTGCGACACAGTAAAATGTGGCTGGTAAAGTTAACGTGCCAATTTTGTATAGCATCCACGTCGGTCAAATTAACCAGGGAGCCACAATTCCTTCCCTTGTATGCTTACTAATATTCTTTAATACTACTATATCCTCTTAGCTAACCAAATAACCAACCTTATTATTTTAAATAGCTATGCTGAAGGCTATAAATAACATGATCATTATATTTAGCCAGCTGCTGATTAAATCATTATCCTTGCTCTAATTAGAGGGTATACAACGAGTAGAAGAACATAAGGTTATGTGGAACGTGGGTTGGACCCGTTGTAAACACATTTCTCGCAAACCTAAAGCACATGGGCTGGCAGCCCAAACAAATAACTGAAGCATCGATCGCCGGCCCGTGGACACATGAATCTAGAACATGTCATGGTTGATGAACAATTGAACATACATACCCTGATCCTGATTCCAACGTATCTTGCCGGCACGCTGCCGTTGACAATACTTGCGCGGTCTTTCTCTGGAAAGACCCAATACTTACACGGTCGTGTTTGACTTGATTGCCATCACGGCAGGTCGGCAGCACTGTTGACATCCAACTGTTTCAACGCCGACGTGTGCGCTCCTCGGCCTCAGGCTTTGGGACAGTGAGCTCATCAACTTGCTAGACGAGGGAGACCTTTGACATCCTACGTAGTATGTACGTGCATGACTGCATGTGTATGCATGGACTGATTAGACTTATACCACGTCAATGACGGTGTTAATTACTTAACCTATAGCTAGTCTGGTTGGTTGATCGGCACAATCAATTCAATTGATGACCGTACCGTGCCCGACCCTGCGGCCGGGGACATCGAACGTTGACTTCTTACAGAGTCAGCGTATGAGATCGTCGTAATCACAGAGTCAGCGAGGCTGGTGGTGGTTAAGGAATACACTAATTATTCAATAATCAACATGTGGTCTACACAGTGCAAGCATGAGGTCCACTGGATCGGTTGTTGCCATTGGCATGCATGTGACCAAATAGTTGTTCCGCTTCGTTGCGGCGCCTTGACTTTCCCCTTGGGAAGGATCCAGAACCACATCGAGCTCGGGCGCGTATTATAGTAAGTCAGCGCGTGCGCAAGCGCGCGACCACCTTCACCGTCGGGCCGCGTGACTTTTGTTCTCTGCTTCCTTCTCCATGCAGCGACCCAACGAAACCAAAAATGTGCATATATGTCGGGTGCGTGCACAGCGACACGCACTCTCTCCCTCCGGTGAGTCCGGTCCCAGGTGAAAGTGGCTTCTTTTCTTGCGTGGCCAGAAAGAACATTTCAAGTTTTCAACCCGGCCGGATAGGTCTCTGGCCGTTTGGACTCGGTAGCTTTGACCGTGACGACCCGAACCCAGGCAGCCAAGAGAGCGCGCGTGACCCATGTGGGGATTAACCAAATCTACTTTTTACTATTTGATTGATTCCATTATTTTATCCGATCCAGCTGCGAAGGTCAACTCCTCACCGGCGCTGACCACCCCTTCCAGGCTTCCACATACTCTACTCGTATAAAAAACGCGCGCTCGTGTTGTGTCGTGTGCTGTGCCCGGGCCAGCTGAGACTGAGACCCGCCCTCTTCCAAGCCAGTCAACAGAGAGAACCTGAAGCCACCGGAGGGCACGACGACGATGAACCGGCCGGTGGCGGCGAGCGGAGGAGGAGGAGATCAGCGGCGGTGCGGGTACAAGGGCGTGCGGCGGCGGCGGTGGGGGAAGTGGGTGTCGGAGATCCGCGTGCCCGGCACGCGCGAACGCCTATGGCTAGGCTCCTACGCCGCGCCCGAGGCCGCCGCCGTCGCGCACGACGCCGCCGCGTGCCTCCTCCGCGGCCACGCCAACGCCGCCGTCCGGCACCTCAACTTCCCGGAGCGCGCCGCCTGCTACGCCGTCGTCGCGCAGCATCATCATCACCAGGGCCAGGGCCAGGGCCAGCCGCCGATGTCGCCGCGGTCCGTGCAGCGCGTGGCGTCCGACGCCGGCATGGCCGCCGACGCCCAGCTTCTTGATCTGCGGGAACGCGCCAGCTCGACCACCGCGCAGGGCGTCGTGGACCGAGGTGGCGGTGGCGCGAGAGGACAGTGCCCGTACGCGCGGCCGACGTGCAGCGACGACGCTGCTAGCGCCGCGGACGGGAGCAGGAGCTCCAGCGCCGGTACTGCTAGCGAGCAGGAGCGTCAGCTTGTTTACGGTGATATCAGCGTAGACGATATCGAGATACTGTACTGATGTAACCGGAAAGCAGTATTCAGAGACTGAATTAAACAAGTGTTTACATGCTGGGACAGGCCAATCCAGCATGCCCTCAAAACGCTGATATCATAGACGTAAATGTTTACAATTTTAGGGCCATTCCCAAAGGAGAAGAGAGAGAGACGTGCAAACCGAGTTCCAGATCTTACACACTTCAGATCTAGCCTGCTTGAGAACTTCCTCAGATAAAAAGTGATAATCTGATAACTTCTACGCAAGAACGCTGCATGAATGGCTGGGGGAAAAAAATATGCGTCGACACATCTACAATTTATTCGATCAACAATTTAAGTATCATTTGGGCTCTCACATGTATTACAAAGCTAGGTAAAATAGAACGGATAGTTGAAAAGTTAGGGAACGCTGCGATGATCGGGGTTGTTTAGACAGTTAGAAACACAGTACGGAGCAACCATTCTGACGGGTGCAGTGGGCTCGTCCAATTGTGTTCCACATTCGGGTGGAATCACGAAACTGTACGAACTGACAATTAGACATCTCCCACATATTCAAAACGTCATCACATTCCTTGACAGTGAGAGGTCAGAACCAGGGGCATGATGGTTATAGGTGCAGGAAATGATATATGCTCTTCACACACAACAGATATTATATGTCAATAAGATTTGGTGGCAGCTGTGCTTTGGCATAACTTACCACATATAGATAGAGATGGCATCCATTTCATGAGGATAAAACTCACGAATCAGCAGAGAGCAGTTACAGCAGGACTAGGGACTCTAAGATAAAATATTTAACATACTATTGCCTAAAAATTCATGCTCAAGACAAACACATGAGTTGGTGCATAATATTGTCGTCAACGTCACCACAAAAAGTTTACTAAGACTAGATAGCACTAAATTATTTACCACCTAAACAAACACCAAGTAGGTCTCAACTAGGCTAATGCAACAAAAGGGATCTGCAAGACTGCAACCAAAAATCCTTTAATGGGGCCAATTATCAAGGAAACAAGAACTATCTTTCTTTTGCTATTCAGGGTTGACCTTTTGCTTCTTTGAGTGCTCCTTGTTTTTCTTGGCCTCACGGCGCTCCCTTTTCAGTCCTTTTATGTCGTTTGATAAAGTCAACTTGCCAACCTTTTAGTGAAATCCAGGAACCAAATTAATATATATGCCAGTTAAACCGTGTTCGCATTTATAATTTACCCCCAACAAATTAGCTTACCTCCTGGTCTGGCATATACACCTTGCCCAACTTGCCATGTACTGGATCCTTTGTAACATTTTTCATCTGCCAAAAGGTACATGACGGTCATGAAAAGTGACTCCAAGAAAAAAAAATTGTGCAACAAAAGAGAAGGAAGTTGTTCAAGGCTAGTGCAACTAAAGTTAGCAATATAAGATAACAATGTTACGGAGAGCAAAAGACGTCTAATCCATCTAACCTTCTTGGCAGGATCAGCAGTCTTCATAGCTTCTTTTTTCAAACTTTCAACTGGAAGCCTGTGTCTCCTAACTACAAGATCCATAGAAGGTCCAACTTCGACTAGCTCCATTCTAGGAATAGATGTGCCTGACCTTTTAAGACGCAGAGAACAATGCGTCATGTAGACACTTGTAGGAGAGATAGCCGTGCATACATAGATCCGATCTACACCAGCAAGGTTTAGATTCTCTACAACCTGCATTCAACAACATCAGGTTATTAAGAATATCAAGAGATTATCCGAGTCCTGCAAACCAGCTTGTATATTGGCAAAATGGCACACCTCTCCTTTGAAAAGATCAAGCATCACTTCTTTCAGATGCTTCAGCTCTTCAGAAGTCTCAAAGTGCTCCCCAATGAAGGCAAAGAAAGGCTTTGATCCCAGTTTTGGTGCCAGCTTCTTGTCATAAACAAAAGACTCCATCGATTTATAGTTCTCAACTCCTACTTCAACAAGGTCATATATGTGGTGATCGTATGTCCTTCCCAAAATCAGATTGTTGGGCCTCTTCTTTGAATGAGAACCATACTGCAGCATAGACAAGTACAGTTGAAATTGAAAACATCACAGTGGGATAATTTTGTTAGGGAAGTCAATAAAACAGTGCAGTAGGAAAGAAATATAGTATACTATGCAATGTTGCAGCTAAGTTCATCACCTCATGTTTAAGTGACATCAGATTCAAGCATTATACAAAGCAGAAATAGAATATGATATGCTCTGTTTCGGATAAGTTCATGAAGGGTTGTCAGAAATTCACCATGCAGCTGGTTCATACTTCCACTCCACACCATGAATTATCATGGCAATAGCAAATGCAGTATCATATTTTGCGATGGAAACAATTATGCCGTCAAATTGAGCAGCCAAATGGCAAGTATAAGAATGATTTCACTCACCACTATAAGGCTGCAGTCTGTCTTGAGGGAGAAAAACTCCAGAGAAGTTTCTCCGCCACTCTCAAATGGCCTAATGTTGTCATTCTTCTTGGTGTATTTCACAGCGTTGTCACGCTTCAGGTGGTAAATATCTGATAGCACAGAGTTCAACACAGCACTAGTCTTGGTACCATGGAGGATAAGTGTCTTCTTGCCGGTCTCAACCTGGCAAAAGTACCAGAGCGCATTCAGGAATGAGACTCAGTCACAAAGAAACACATCCAACATTTTATTTAAAGTTTCCTACCATACAACCTACAAATTGAAATATACTTCAAATATATCAGCTAATAATAGTAAAGATCTCAGGTATGGCGATGCGATGCACTGCTACACATGACTGCTGCTACAGCTAGTAACAAAAAAAAACAATGATACTAACCCCTACTGAGTTACTATTTCCAAAATCGCTGCATTGAAGCTTTGGGAAGAGAAAGCGTGGGGCAGTGAAAACTGAAAAGGAGCTTACGAGCTTGGGCGCGTGCTTGAGGAGCTCCCGCTTGGCGCGCTGGCTTCTGGGCACCCTGATCGCCGCCACCATCTTCCTTCGTCCTCCTCAAAGTCGCTGCGAGCTGCAAACATGGATTTTATTAGCGACTAGAACAAACGTCCATTTGCACTCATCCATCCCCCCAGCGCACTACGAGGCGATACGGGGCAAGTGCTCACTGCTCACCTTGCTTGTGGCCGCCGCCCTTGTCGACGGCGTGGCACCGCGCGCACTTGGCCTTGACAATCTTCTCCCCGGCCTTGGGGTTCCTGGGGGGCGCCTCCGAGAACGACGCCGCGAGCAGATGTCTGAGTCGCCGCCGCCGGGACAGGAGAAGCGGAGAACTGCAACTTTTGGTACGCACTTTTCTGGTGTCGGTGTTAGGTCGCGCCGGGTTCTAGTGGGCCGTGTTGCTCTAAACAACAGCCAGAATTGGGTTGGGCCTGTTATGTCCCGCTTGTCAGAAACTCTGTTACATGGGCTGGCAACCCATGCTGATGACATGGCCTCCAGTAATTAGAGCTGTCCAAACGGGCCGGCCCGAAGCCCTTAAAAAAGCATGGCATGAGCCCGGCACGGCCCACTGAATTTAGGGTCGTGCCGGCACGGCCCACACCTGCGTGCCGTGGTTGGGCTGAGCACTCGGCCCGCCGGGCGGCACGGCCCGGCACGATTAATAGGCCGGTCCACTAAAATCTTATAAGGCCACATCAGACACGGTCTATTTAAATATACTACTACTTCTATCTTGATATAACAAACCCCTCTAGTTTGGTGGGAAGATTTCTTCTTCAATTACTTAACATCACAAGTTCAAATCCTTAATGCAACATTATTTTTTTAATATTTTAACCACTTCAATTTTAAATAGGCCATCAATTTAATTCAACCCATCGGGTTTAGTGGGCTGGCCGACACGAATTTATAATTTAGGGCCGTGCCATGGGCCGACATCTAAGCCCTAAGACCGTCTCGGCACGACCCGAAATGGTTCGTGGGCTGGATATTAAATATGTTGGGCCTTTTAAGGTCCGGGCCGTGCTGGCCGGGCCGCCCGTTTGGACAGGACTACCAGTAATGGAGCGACCGGTGATTTTTTTAGGTTTTGCAGTAAAACGGTGCTACATCAAAACGGACACGTGGCATGTATAAAATGGTGCTGCACGGGTTCCGTTTTACAGCATGTATGCAGGAATTTTATTTCTCAAAGTGATATAAAACAGAGCCTATGGAACATCGTTTTGATGTATGCCACTTGTCTTCTATTATTGAATCTCAAACCAATAGTATGCCACTTTGTCTCCTATTATTGAATCTCAAACCAACAGAAGGCGCCTCCACGATCGGCTCCGCTCAACTTGCTTTGGAGATCTCTACTTGTGCGCGAGTCTGGAAAACAAATTTACTTCCATGCGCGATTAAACCCTGATATGTCATCCTGATTAACAAAACTATGTCTCGGTGTTTACACTACCATAAATCTACACTATAATGACGACAACCAAAAAAATGTAAAGGCGGACAAGAAAAAAGGCAGCCCCTAGACAGATCTCTCTAGAAGAACACCGCCGCTACAAGAACAGATTATGGTATTAACCGTTTTTAAAAAAATATTTATTTATAACGAATTAGTTTTTCTAAAGATATGGTAACCCATGGCTATAAATTAATTTTTAACGGCGGAGAAGAAAGCGCAAGTTTTGATCTCTCTTACAAATTACAAAGTCGGTGTAGAAGAAGAGCGTCGCAACGTTAGCAGGAGGGAGAGTCAGCGACGGGCTAGCTGTGTCGTGTTGAAATTATATATGGGCTTGGCCCATTAATAATAAAAATAATTCCTAAAAATCTCAAAGGCCCATTTATTTGTGATGGGAGTGCAAAGGTTTAGTCCCATATTTCTAGTAGAGGTGGATGGAGTCCAATTTATAAGGTTGGTTGCTCTAGCATCTCTTGCAAGTGTATGGATGGGAGGAAGGAAGAACACGTGCGCGCGCTCGCTCGCCTCGCCGGACTGGACGTGGACGCGGCCACGCATCACCTGCGTGAATGGTTCACCGAAATTTGATCCCTTAACTTACGGGGCGCGACTTCCTTTTACACTTTCTTTTTGCTGCGTATTCCATATATATTTAATTATGGAAACTGACGTATTAATATGGTAACCGACTCGGTTGCGGGACGCTCAATCCTAGCGGTTCCCTCCTATAAATACGTACGGGTACCGCCGCAAATTATATCACACAATTGCTTAGGGTTTTGCCTCTCGCTACTGTTGTGTCGCCAAGTCTTCTTCATCTCGATTGTCGATGTGCACCGGCAAATGGGAGAGTAGGTCTCCGGAACCGTCGTCCTTTGTGATCCTGCACCGAGAGAGGGCGAATAAGGTTTTTAGGAAGCGCTCTGCGCGACTGCTCGATCGCTTCCTCGTCTTCGTCAAGCTCGTCGTCACGACTCGTCTTTCTCGTCGTCGAGTCGATCTCACCCGCCGTCGTCAACAACGTGATGGTGCTGCACGTCGTCGCCGCCTTCTCTACCCAGTCTAGAAGAAAACGTACGTACTCTCATCTCATATCATGTCTTCCTTACTAGCTTTCGTAGTCTATTTGTTTATGATGGATGTTGCTAGTATGGTAGATGCTATACTTTTATCTGGTTTAATAGATCTATCTAGATTTTGCGTAGACTTGTCTAGTCTATCATATAATCTGTTAATCATACTTATAATTTATTTCTAAATTAATACTTATAATTTATTTCTAAATTAATATAAAACTAAAAGTGATAATATCGCGCATGCGTCATCGCTTCCGCCAGCACGCTCGCCGTCGCCGTCGGACCTAGTGGCCTCCATTTTTTGGCAAATAAACAAACGTGAACGGGCGTGTGGCAGCGACGTCCACTACGTTCCCCGGTGCAGGAGTGCTTGCTTGAGGAATCGACCTGATGTGTGGCTGACTTGTAACTTGCAACTGGCGAAGCTTTGACCATGACTCGGCCCACTCTAGCTACCCCAGCAAGCAGAAGAAGAGAATAAGACCCATGTGCAGATTATGCAAAAGCTACTTTTTACATATCATGATTCCATTGTTTTATCCGAACGAGCGGGCTGCCGAAGTCAACCCCGCGGCCGCGCTGACCTCCACTCCACTATACTATCCCACACGTATAAATAGGTGCCCGGGCGGTGTCGTACGTCCAGCTGAGAGCCTGAGACGGGTGAGAGAGACCTTCCCAACCCAGGCGATCGATCGAGAGAGTTCAATTTGAAGCAACAGATCGAGCAAACCAGCGCAGCGCAGGGGTCGATTGGCGATGAGCCGGGTGGCGAACGGAGCAGGAGGAGGAGGGGAGCAGCGGCGGCGCGGGTACAGGGGCGTGCGGCGGCGGCGGTGGGGGAAGTGGGTGTCGGAGATCCGTGTTCCGGGCACGCGCGAGCGGCTATGGCTGGGCTCCTACGCCGCGCCCGAGGCCGCCGCCGTCGCGCACGACGCCGCCGCGTGCCTCCTCCGCGGCCCCGCCAACGCCGCCGTCCGGCACCTCAACTTCCCGGAGCGCGCCGCCTGCTACTACGTCGTCGCGCAGCATCATCATCACCAGGGCCAGGGCCAGCCGCCGATGTCGCCGCGGTCCGTGCAGCGCGTGGCGTCCGACGCCGGCATGGCCGCCGACGCGCAGCTGCTCGAGTTGCGCGAACGCGCGTCGTCGCGGCCGCCGCCGACCGCGCACCAGAACGCCGGCATTGGCGTCGTCGTCGAGGGAGGGGGAGAAGAAGGCGCGAGTGAGCGGCGGCGGCCTTACACGCCGAACGACGGCGGCGCTAGCTCTACAGCGGCGAGCTGGGGCACGGCGCCGCGCGTGGACGACGGGGGCAGGAGCTCCAGCGCGGGTACTACTCGCGAGCAGGAGCAGGAGCGTCGCCTTGTTTACGGCGACATTAGCATAGACGACATGGAGATACTGATGTAAAGTTGATGGAAGCGGTCAATGACAAATAAACAAGACTTTACATGGGTCGGTGATGAAGTAAAATATAATGTTTCCCTGAAATTTCTAGAAGTTTTTTTTTTTGGGGTAATGAAAAATTTCTAGAAGTTTTGGATAACGGGCGTCACATATTATGACTGCTTGACCAGGAAGATGACGACAGATTCCGCCTTATACAAAGTTATACGACGCACATGGTCAAGTAAGTGGACGCGACAGGGACGGATCAATCAGGTGGCGTAAGTTGAGTAGTAATTTCGTTGCGGTCGCGCTATATGTGTACTGTATGTCTGTAGAAACTAGAGAGTACTTCCTAGAGATTACATCCACTCGTACAGTCCATGCCATGCGATGGACACGGATCCTTTCAGTCAGGCCACGCCTCCATTGTTCGCAGGCCCCGCCGCCGGCCGGTCAGCTTCGCACTTTGGTCGTCGCCCACTAGCCCGGCCGTGCACCATCAAGTTCATGAACCGGACGCCCGAGCGCACTCGAAGATGCGCAGTGCCTGTGGCCTGTCTTTGGTCTCGAACACCCGAGGCGTTGAACTCAATGGTGCGTTTGGACCGTCGGCCTGAAGGAACAATGCTGGCGGAGATTGTCATATTGATGCAATATGAAAGCAGTCGATGGCAATAAACAAGAATTTGCAGGACCAAATTTTTTTTTTATAACGTACAGGACCGGATTTAGCATGCTACGCGAAGAGTTTACAGGACTGGTTTTCAGATTTTACTCTGGTTCTGGCAAAAAAGCGGATGCTTATAAAATAAAATAGATGAACAAGAAAAGTATTACCTACCAGTCTATGGGCGTCACGTATTTTATAAAAATGATTGAATTATGAGGCAATGCGAGGTTTCCTTTTCCCCCCTAAACCATAGGGAAATTGAATGAACTCCTTTGAAATTTTTGAGGTCCTTAAGTGTTTGGATCACAGGTTTTCCATACTTCCGACCAGTATATACTTACTGACCATTACCAGAAGAAGATCAAAGAATTCAATGAATACAAACACGTGGTCAATGAGGTGGAGGTGACAGGGATAGGCCAAGGGAAATCAGAGGGCATAAAGTGAAGTAGTAAGCATCAGCGTTGTCTTTGTTCAGAGCACTGCCACACCATGTCTTTGGTGCTGTACAAACTACCATGGCACCAGGGACTGATGGCACGCTCACATAGGTGGACCCTCTTCGTCGTTCCTGCATCTCCCACGCCTCCATTGTCTGCCGCCGCCGACCGGTCAGCACGGCAGTCCGATCATGCCCCGGGCAAGAACGATCAAGTTCATGTACCGGACACGGACGCACTGAGAGACGCGCTCGTTCTCAGATATTGCCAATGGATTCAACGGTGCGTCTGGGCCGTCAGCTGATGGCGGCGCGACGCCTTTTGAGCCCCGTTGAATCTTGTCGCGCTCCTGCCACCTGAAACGAAGATACCGTTGCTTCGGTTTGACGGCACGGAATGTTCTAGAACACACGGATTCGGACCGCGTGCTCAGTGCTAGACCCGCAAAAACCTTGACCGGTTTCACAAAGCACGAAAGGTGTAGGCTTTAAAGCAGCTCGGGGTCAAATACGCAGGTTTTTACTTTCCATCCGAACCGTCGGTACAGTTCTGACTTCCTGAGATAGCGAGAGACAAATAGAAGATTATCAGGTTACGGTGCCATGTAAAACTTCTTGTACAGTGGCTGCTACAATAGATGATATAGTGTAGAAGAATTGTGATTTGGCAGAAAAAGATTCTGTCTACAATGATTCCGTAGACAGAGAATGTGTAGAAAAATTGTGAAATGGATAGAAGCTCCTAAATTTTAGTGGATAGAAAACTGCTCCTTACAATTTTCATAGCTTTAGCCACCATTTTTGTTTTGGTTTCATAAATTGCACCCATTGAAAAAGTACCACTGTTTACAGTTGCCAATAGCAAACATCTATAAGCAGCCACTATTTAGATCTTATTTCAGTAGAACAGAGCAAGACAGTTGCTAAGCATAAAAGCTAGAGTAACATGTAAATTACACTATCTCAATTATGTACAGACTTGACCACAACATTAGTTGTTGTGAATTATGATCTGTTGCAAATGAGCAACATCTATGAATTGTCTTGTTTTGGTTTCTCACTGAGCTCCGAGTACTGCCCTCCCATAAGCTGCAATATCTCAGTCCAGAGGCAAGAAGGATCACCTGCCAACGCATCACTGATCAGCTCCGTGCTGCATGAAGCGACAGCCCAAAATCCCGCTCTGATCTCTCCCAACAACTGTTCGTAGTCCCAGGCAGCATGCCCAACATAAAACCTTAGGTCCTGGGTGCCGATAGCGCCGCTCTTCATCAGAACGGCGGCTTTTTCCAGGTCAGTCCGGAAGCCGTAGCAGATGCCTGGTATCACTTCCTCAAACCCCTTGAAACGTGATCTGTTTTGCTCATTAGTCTTAACCAAGAACATGCTCATGTCAACAGGGCCTCCGAAGAAGAGCGGGGAATCACCAAAAGGGGTTGCCTGGTCTTGGAAGGCTGGATTCACATGCTTGATCTTTGTGTATAGTGGGCGATTCAGTATGACTCCAAATGGACCATCAAAGGTACCTCTTGATCCCAGCCTGAGGAGGAAGATGACAGTTCTTTCAAATATACTATCATCATCAAGCGCCTCAGTAGCAACCAAGACACACCCTGCTTCTGGCATTGTAATAGCATGTGCCCACTTTTGGGGAAGATGTTGTGCGGGATCTCCTGTTGATGTCTTTGACTCTGTGGGAGCATTTGGATCAACAAATAGTTCCTGATTCAAAAAAAAAAAGAATTTAATTAGCAGGACAGAAATGTAAAAATAGAGCTGTTCACATCTCATGGATGGTGTCATAATAATAGACTTTGTCATTCTCCTTAATTTTTATTGCTCTCTTGCTACTTGGCATTATTGGCCAAAGTGATGTAATAATATGAGTATTATTGTGTGCGGTAATGCAGAGGCAGGAAGACCCTTCCATTTTCTAGCCCAAAAAGGTATGATGTTGGCCTGGTTAAACGACAGTTTTTCGCTTTTCAGCTTTTCACCTACATCAATACAAGTAAAAACATACATAGAGATGTGGAACAGCTCATTCTATAGAAATATTGATCCAGAAGAAATTTTCATGGGAACAAAATATCATCTTGGCAGTGCTTATTCTTCTTCTTTTGCATACGACTGTCTCAACACAAATAAACATGAAGGAGACCCAAGTAAATTTGAAGTTATATTATTGATGCAGAGTAACATGTGTCACACTTACCCAAACTGGAGTTTTCACGAGATAAGTGAACCTTGTTGACGTTAATATGACTCACATGGTTGGACACTGCCTATAGAAATTAAGAATAGATAGATGCACCTCACCTGCTCCCTACGGACAAGGCTCGCCCTGACATCCCGCCAGTAATTGCTATTAGAAATACTAATAAGCCCGCTTGGTTTAGCATCATCATCCGGCTGATTCAGACCATCAGAGCTATCACCTGCTGGGGTAGATGCATCAGCATCACCACTCCCTGTATATGAACAAATCATCAATTCAGGACAAGTCAGAGAATCATTCTAATCCATGCACTTAGTATTCTTCTGTACAACCGCATCAAGAAATAAATGTACTTATTATTATCCCATCCATCACGTTTATCACGTTCAGGTACTTCCTCTAAAATGTAAATCTTATGCTAAATAAGCTTCTAATATCGAACTTATTCCTGCGAATAACGAACCCTCTAAGGTGCTCTAAATGATATGATCGCAAATCATCTAGTCCCATCACAACAACTCTTGAAATCACACGACGAAGACCTCACCAAATGCATGCTCCACCAGTCAATCGCATCAACTACCACCGAATCGAATCCACCAAAAGGTCATACAACCTAAATCCACATCAAAATCGTCCCACGATTCCTCCCTTTCCGACCCCAATCGCAGCGATTCGTGACAGGCAGTACCGACCGGAAATCGGGAACGAGTCTTACCGGACGAAGACGCCTTGATCTCAGCTTCTTCGCCGTCGCCTCCGCCGCCGGGCCCGTCCTTCCTCCTGCCCCCCGACGACGCCCGCACCGCCACCAGCGGCGCCCGCGCGGGGCCGCGCCTCCAGAGCCTACGCCCCGCCGCCGTCGGCAGCGCGGGGCGAGTCGGCGTGAGGCACGGCCCGCCGGCCTTGAGGTTGTTGAGGGTCCACATATCGGAGGCCCCCCTCGTGGGGCGCGACGGGGACGGGGGCTGGGAGACGAAGGAGAACGGAGAAGCACCGTCGAACCGCACGAACGAGCACGAAGGCTATCGAGTGGAGTGACGCATGGATGTATTGTGTCGCGACAGGTGAAGACGGAATCGGGTAACGCAGAAAGCGCCTTTCGTTGCCTCATCGAAAAAATATTTGCAGACGGGGACAGTGGACAACACAATGGCACATCCTCGCCGATTCGGTGAATGAAAGGTTAATTGTACATACCGAATTGCAAATGCAGGGTTCGTACGAGATAGACGTCTCCGGTATAGTGCTCCGTTAGTCCGTTCTACATGAAAAAGCAACTATAAACGTCCTTAGCAACAACACTAAGAATTACCAACTTCAGGCAGAGTTTAAATAATTTTTAAAAATTAACGAAAAAAAGGTGGTCCCGGCGGGGCTCGAACCCGCGACCTTCGGCTCATAAGACCGGGGACAGTGGACAACACAATGGCACATCCTCGCCGATTCGGTGAATGAAAGGTTAATTGTACATACCGAATTGCAAATGCAGGGTTCGTACGA
This sequence comes from Eleusine coracana subsp. coracana, assembly GCA_032690845.1. Taxonomy (NCBI): domain Eukaryota; kingdom Viridiplantae; phylum Streptophyta; class Magnoliopsida; order Poales; family Poaceae; genus Eleusine; species Eleusine coracana. The sequence continues at coordinate 7,102,073 of CM064426.1, forward strand.
GATAGACGTCTCCGGTATAGTGCTCCGTTAGTCCGTTCTACATGAAAAAGCAACTATAAACGTCCTTAGCAACAACACTAAGAATTACCAACTTCAGGCAGAGTTTAAATAATTTTTAAAAATTAACGAAAAAAAGGTGGTCCCGGCGGGGCTCGAACCCGCGACCTTCGGCTCATAAGACCGGGGACAGTGGACAACACAATGGCACATCCTCGCCGATTCGGTGAATGAAAGGTTAATTGTACATACCGAATTGCAAATGCAGGGTTCGTACGAGATAGACGTCTCCGGTATAGTGCTCCGTTAGTCCGTTCTACATGAAAAAGCAACTATAAACGTCCTTAGCAACAACACTAAGAATTACCAACTTCAGGCAGAGTTTAAATAATTTTTAAAAATTAACGAAAAAAAGGTGGTCCCGGCGGGGCTCGAACCCGCGACCTTCGGCTCATAAGACCAACGCTCTAACCAACTGAGCTACGGGACCTGTTTGTTTCTTTTAATGTAACTAAATTATATAAACTATATGTGTCTATCCCCATTGAACAGAAAATGTTTACACAGATCCAGCACCATATATGTCATGTTCTCCATCAAGTGTAATTACATGTAACGGTCGACAATTTTCTATTGCCGCCAAAAATAAAAAGTGGAGTACTGTTCCTCTTCTTAATTTCATGAAATTCCAAAAAAGCATGTGTGTTCGAAACGACCTGCCCTTAACCAACCTCAACAAGGACGCAAAATACAGGGAATTATAAGTACTAGAGAATGTGATGTCATCATACGAATAGATGGTACAAGTATCGAAACACTACCAAAGGTACTGCTTTTTATCATTAAACAGGATGACACTGAATCACTGGCAAAGACACTGAATCACTGCTTTTTATCGAAACACTATCAAAGATACCGCAGCAATACTAAATCACTGGCTGATCTCCCTGATCCGGTACAGATACTACTCAAACATTCACGAACAAAAAACAACTGATACGATTCTACTGCAAACAGACCATCGGACACACGCACACACCATAACTCGGTTCAGCTCACACCTACGTACTGCTGCAAATCCACACGTACACTAGTACCACGTCACACACTACTACTGCTGCAAAACCTCACTACGTGCAACCGCGACGACGCCTCTACGGCTGCCACGCCGCGAGCTGCTGGATGTTCATGGGGTAGACGACGTCGTTGCCGCCGTTGTACGCGGCCTTGCCGAGCAGCACGTTCACCCGCTCCGTCGGGTGGAACGCGTCCCAGAAGATGTAGCCGTTCCGGTTGAGGCACGGGCGCAGGAACGGCAGGCAGGTGATCATGCCCCGGTTCCTCCCGATGCCGCAGCACCCGCGGTCCACCACGTTGAACCCTGCATCCACGGGCACGCATCGATCGACCAGTATATATATGTATATGTTCCAACAAAGACGAATAATCGGATGAATTACGCACCGTAGGACAACGGGTTGCGGAGGACCTCGGCGATCATGGCGTAGTTGTCGACGTAGATGAACTTGGCGCGCGGGCGGTTGACATTGAGGGTGTTCACCATGGCCTTCACCTTGTTGTTGAAGGGGATGATGAGGTCGTCCACGTCCGGCGAGCACAGGTTCCGCGGGCTCCGCGCGCGCATGTTGGGGATGCACGCCATCGACCCGACCCCGGCGATCACGAACTTGCGGGCGCCCAGATTGTACAGGCTCTGCACACAGATCACCAACCCATCATCCATCGTCAGAAACAGCAACAAACGCCGGTTGGTTCGTTCAGGACAAAGCAACACTGACATTGAGCTGCTTGGCGTACTGTTGCACGAGCAGGGTGGAGTACTGGTCGCCGTTGTACTCGTTGCGGGTGTTGTAGTTGGGCATGAGGTAGTTGTTCAGGTAGTCGTTGCTGCCCATGCCCACGTAGAAGATGCTGCGACCCAGCGACGAGGCCAGCTTCGCCGCGCCTAGCTTCGGGGTCAGCAGGTCCAGCGTCTTCTGGAAGTTCTTGATCTGCTGGTTGAACGGGATGCGCCCCACGAAGTTCTGGCCCGTGTTGTCCAGGATCCCCGCCGCGGCCGAGGCGTAGTTCACGCCGTGGAGGGCCGCGTCGGCCGTGGCCGCCTCCGGGTTCGCCGGCAGCAGCGGCAGGCCCAGGAGTTGAGCTGAAAGAAGAGCGAGTTCAACAAGGCACAACAAAATGTTGTCATTACTGTAATACACTCTATATATACAGCTTTGATTATGTTTTGAAGCAAAATAAAACCCAACTTTAATTATCATGGCGGGGCTAAGCTGTTCATCGACATGGGAGGAATGTTTCGATTAAATCATCTCCTACGTACGTACATAATTACTACTACTACGGATTATGGAGATCTGGCCCTAAACATGCATCGATCTTGTAAGGCTTCCTGCTGGTAATCTTGGTGCTGGTACGAGATCAGCGGATCAGGACCGCATTCTGTAGCACGTATGCATTTACTACGTGCCGATCGTATGTAGCCTAGAGTCACATGAAAACATTGATGCAAACACGGTTGCGGTACACACATTGACTCCTCACTGGATTCGACATGTCTCGTGTGTACCGCATGATGGGAGTCAATAGAGCGGGAGCAGCGTCATTATTTCACCCGGGAAAAGGGTGAGTGCCCTACCTCTGGTGAATTCTCTATCTCTCACATGTGCACAGGGCAAGAGGTCGGTCGGGGCAATTTACTGCGACAAGGACTATAGGCGCCTACTCCGCCTTGATACAGTGGCGTTGATATAAATCCTAGATTAGTGTGGACCAGACGCAGTAGCCACTTCATCCTTAAAAATCAAGCTAGAACAAATGAAGGTATCTATAAACAGTATAGGCTTTCAGTGTGGAATTCTGTCGTGTATCAGTTGGATTGCTTCTTCTAGTAATTCGCTGGCGATGCTAGCATTTTGGGGCAATGAACGTTTTTAGTATATCCATTGCACAGTTGCCGATAGTTGGAAATTCTCTAAATTAATGTACCTAGCTAGTTCCCTTGAAATCGTGTGAATTCCCAAAGTATCTAAGCTGGAATCTCTGCATTTCCGGGAAGTGATTCAGACGTCTAGTACTGAACTGCCTACATGTTCACTCGACATTTCTACATACCAATCCAGCTCCAGCCACGGAAGCGGAGCTATATGTTTTTCAGTATGATTTATTGATTTACAAAGTTTTCTTCAGTGGAACAGAGTAATAACAGATTAGCTGAACTCCAAACACTGCTCCTTGCATGACTACCTCAGTTCCGAATGCACTATTTTGTCCTGAGAGGAATTGTTAAGGGTGTACTGGAATCTGAACACGGCTAACAAAGATTGTACACGTATTTTGCTGCTAGTAAATCTTCTATTTCAGGAAGAGAAACAAACAATGTTGCAGTAGCTCAAGCAACACACATCATGTAAGAATATACTGCTAACAATCAGAAAGGACTGCAACATTCGAACTTCGAATCTTATTTTGTTTTTTTTTCCTCTTTTCAACGCAGTAATAGTATTTCTTCAGAACTAGTCGCAATAAAGATGAACATGAACAAGGCCTCCATTCTCCAGCTCGGCCTGAGAGCATGCGGAAAAGAGAAGTAGCATGCATTCATGGAAGCGCGTAGGGCGTACCTATCTCGTCGACCATGGTGAAGCCGTTGGAAAAGCGGCCGGTGGGGCCGCCGGCGAAGTCGATGCCGTAGGGCAGGTAGTTGGCCTTGGCCAGCGAGGTGAGGTCGTTGTTGTTGCCGTTGTCCGTCAGCGAGTCCCCGAACACAAACATCGCCGGCACGCCCGTCCCCGCCGCCTCGCCCGCCCCGGCGCCGCCACCCATGCCGCCGAAGCCGGGGCCGAACGGGAACGTGCCGTTCCACGGCGGGAACGCCGGCTGCGCCGCCGCGCCGCCGGCGAGGGCGGCCGAGAAGAGCAGCAGGAGGACCCCGGATGCCGCAGCCATATTGCAAGGTGCGGGGCGGTGGTGACAGGCCGGTATAGCTAGCTGGCCGCGCGCGGAGAGCAAAGGCTGAGTGAGCACTGAACAGTGGTGGTGGTCAGTGACTGCGTTCAGTAGTGTGGCGTGTTGTGTGCGTATATAGAGGAGAGGAGAGGGAGAGAGAAGGGTTTTGGGGTTGGTTGGGGGTGGATGGGGGAGGAGTAAATGCGGCGCGGGGCTCTCGCTGCCATTGCTGGCGTAGCGGAGTAAATAGGGAGCTCAGAACTCTCTTGGGATGCGTGCACGCGACTGCAGCCATGGCGCGGCACAGTGAAGTGTGGACTGTGGAGTAGTACTCGCTCAACATTGCGTTTTCTAATCGTGGGCCGGACCGTGCTCGGGGCGATCCACGGGAATGGCCTGGTTATCCTTCTATTTCACGCGAATAGATTCGACAATAGAGAGAAATGCTCTCGTTCGGTTAACTTCCAATCGTGGGCACCGAAAATGAGAACCATGAAAAAGAGATATGGTGCAAAAGAACCTACCAAAAGATATGCATATTAAAAAGAGAGCTGCTATACACACACACACACGACTACATCGTTTAACCTGGCCGTCTAACCAAACACTCGTCGGCAAATAATAATCAAGGATTAATATCAGATCATTCATCATGATTAGCATCAACTATTTACAAGTAGTCGTAAAGTTCAGTCGAACATATAGATTAGGCGTGGAGCATTTCCGTATTAAAAACTAACAATGACATTATTTTTTGCTAAACAAATGAAATTGATACCGATAGAAGAATTATGTGAGCCATGATTTCAAAGTTATCTATGTTATATACATGGTCTTTCCTAAATAGTTGATCTTGAAGCCTTTTTCTCTTCAAGTTCTAAATGACCAGTTCTTGTTTCTTTTTCTTGATCGTGCTATGAAAAATCTATGCTATTAATATAAAGATACAAAAATCTTTTTTTAATAATAAAACAAGAGGTTCCTCTCTCTACACCTTTAAACGATGTACACAACAATACATTACAACTAAATAGCACTTAGACTTCTAATAACTCTCACAAAATGAAGACAAAGATATAGATGATAGAAATTTGAATTAGAGAGACTAAGATTCTATTATATTCGAAAACCCCTAATCAAATCTAGCAAAATTTTTCATGATCACAGTTTCCAGCAGCCTACAAGGCTACAACCATTCTTAGATCACCATCCTATCCTCCTTTTGTTTATATAGCAACGACCAAGTGCGTATTTAATAGGTCGCTTCAAAAATTATCAAAATAACAAGTTTTTATCCCATAGAGCTCTATAAAATGAAACATTCAAAGGTGTGGTACTCAACAAAATTATATTAGATACACAAATCTTACACAAGTTTATTTTTGAAATCTTTTCTCTTAAAGGTCTTTAGAGTTTTTCTGTACACTATATATGCATGGTAGTCAGCACAACATCTATCAATCTGTAGTCAGCACAACATCCAAAAGAAAAAAAAAATCTAAACATACATTTACAGGGTTTTCGCGATTAGTTGGTTTGCACGAAACACGAATCAAAATTGCGAAACGTAACATAGATATTGGACAGCAAGTGAAGCGACATTCTCTACCACAATATGAAGCGATATCATGGATGTTTTAAACAACGGTTATGATGCTACATGTATAGTGGGTTAGGTTGTCACTCACGCTGCTCCGATTACGAATCTTCTTCTTTCTAATCAGAGAGTGGGTTATGCTACACAACGCGTCGCGAACGGGGCCCACCGGCAGGCACACAACGCCGCCGAAAAGGACCACGCACCGGTCGGAGAAACGGAGCCTTCGGGGCCAAGTCCCGACCGCGTCCCACCCAGCCAGGCCAGGTCTATCAATACAAACGGCAAGCCAGACCGGCAGGCAAGGCAGCCGCAGCAACCATCGACCGAACCACCACCACCAGCAGCGGCGGCGCCAACGCCCAAGCCACCACCGCGTCGCGGGGATCGCAGGGGGGAGCGGCGCAGCGCGCGCCGGCTGGTCGTGACTCGTGAAGGGTGGAGATGAGAAACAGATCCAGGCCGACCCCGGCCGCCGTGTTCCTCCTCGCTGCCGCGGGGATCTGCGCCCAGTTCGCCACAGGTTCGCGCTCTTGATCTGCTCCCAGATACGCGAGGGTTCGGGTGGTGAAGTCGCGGAGGCTGCGAGGAGATCTGGTTAGAGGCGGGGCGGGGATTGAGAAGGGCTACTGCGATTCGGTTATTGCGTTTCGTGAACCTGCCCAAATTGGAGATGACGCTCTAATTGATTGCACGCTTTAACGAAATCGTGACATATTGAATCGTAATTTGCTGCACCACATGCCTGACTGAATTTCGCTACTTTGTGGAGCTGTCTGTAGTGATTAGTTTAGATGATGCTTGTTAACAGTATCAAATGGATACTTTGGTGTGATAACCTGATTTATGAATAGAACGAATTTATCTGTTAATAACTTGTTTAGTTGCCAACCTGATAGTTCTGAAGGATCACAATATCATCGCCTGTAGTGATTTTGCATAAACCTACAGACTGTTTGCAGTGTTTTGCAAGGATACATTATGAAATTAGGCATTTGCATCACGAGACATTCCTCACACATGTCATTTATCATCCATGGTATGTGTCACACATGTAAATTCACTGGATAATTCTGGTATATTCCCTCTATTCTTCTTTTGGTGTTGCTGGGTAGCTTAAATTTGAACTAACCTATGACCTCCAAAAAAAAAAAAAAAGAACGGATGAGTACATTAGTAGGTCCGCATAGTTACATCTTGAAACCTTGATTCTGTAAAAAGAATTAAAACATTATATTTATTTTTGTTAATGTAATGGTTTACTTTACAAGTCAGCAGAATTTTACAGCCATATATATCACCCCTCGAATTTTGTTCCTTGGAGTACCCACTACCCAAAGTATTTCTCGGGTCTTCAACTAAAGTTCAAAGAGTTAAGATAAACTAGACCAGTGCAATCTGGCTGGTTGCTGAAATAGTACAATAACATGGGCAGGTCTGCGCCTCTGCGGTTATATTTACCACACATGCTTGTAAAAAGTTGATGAACACTTGTTGTGTGAAGGTGCTGCTGTCTTGTGTGACGTTCTAACTGCTTTCAGTGTGTTATTTGAAGTAGACAAGATACTCCACAGTATTTTATTAGGTTATGATAATTAAGTGTGAATTTTTTATTTTTCTGAATTTTTATGGAAGCTGGCAAAGGCTAATCGCTTTATGCTGTTATATTGTCTATGAGGCCCATCTTGACAGCTGGAATTCGTTCTTGCTGTCCAGCAAGGTCTAGCTTTGTGTGAATGTCAGTGTTACAACTGGAAAAAGTAATAGTATGTGCATTGATTTCAAAGCTATCTTCAACATAAAATTTGAAAATGATGCATTTGCCTTTGATTACTGATTAATTTTTTGCTTTGGGTAACTCTTAAAGGTGATAACTTCTGTTGTTGTTACATTTTTTTGCTATCTGTAGCCATTCTATGGCCATCCAATTCCAGATAATTGACTCTCCTAGTCTCCTTCAATGTTTACAGTGCTTTCTGATGATCCTCAAACATCCAAGGATAATAAGAAATCTGAAGCTCAGTCAAAAGGCCATACTGGCCAAACAGTATTGATCGTACTCCTAGTAGTGGGTGCTGCCATTCTGTTGTCTTTTTTCCTTTTCAAGTATTGGCAGAAGAAGAAAAGGGAGGAGCAGCATGCACGTCTGCTAAAGCTATTTGAAGAGGATGATGACATTGAGGTTGAGCTTGGTCTTAGAGATTGATACTGATTTATGTGCAGCAAGAGTATCTTGGCTGACAAGGTATTTTCTGAGACACCTCATCCCCTCTGTTCTCCTTTTTCACAAGCTGGCAATGGCAATTAACAATGATTGCTTTTTTTCCCCTTATTTGATTTTCCTTGTGTTCATTGTGTAAACCCAGTCCTAATACGGAAGCTTCAAAGCTCCTCGCGTTGATTTGAATCGCAGTTAGTTAATATATTAGTTTGGTGGTGAAATATGTCACATTATCTTTAGCATCGAAATCATTTTAGTTTCCTCAAATGCAAGAGAAAATCTCATGGAATTCAATTGGTGCTCCTATGTACTTGAACTCCTATAATTTGCTTGTATATGATCAATGTATGATTGGTTCGTAATCTTGAATAACTGAACGTGGCATCACTGGAATTAATTAAACAGTATGTTTTCTTAAAGATGCTTAGCGCACAAGCATACATCAGTATTTGATTCACAGGTTTTGGCCCTTGTCCTCAAACATTTCTTTTTGGTCTACAGATTTTTGCTGGATGGACCTCATAGCATTTTCATGTCAAATGTAAAGAATTTGTTGTATTTAAACTGGCAGACCTTTCTGAGGTAAAAGGTCTTGTGTACTCTAGTTTTATATATGGAACATATTGCCGTGCAGGAAGCATGAGAATAGCTTCGAGAAGAAAAATGTAAGGTTTGGGAAACATTCTTTAATTTCAAAAGCCTTTTGGTATATTTAGGCCAATGCTCAGGGTATGTTGATCCTTTCTGAATAGCCTCTGTATTGCACAAGTGTGTCTTTTTCCCGATGCTGTTCTTGTGTTGAAGTGGATGCGTAGAGCCCCATTATCCTGATTCATGTGTAGCACACTTCTTTTAACCTCTGTGGAATGCTCCATCTTCTAAAACTTTACAGGCTTGTTAGTAGCTGTTGAATGCTATGCTGCTCTTATTTGAAAGGATGGTTACCAGCCAGCTCTATCTGTGTGGTCTCTACTCTCTACTCTCTAGAAATCAAGCAGAAACGCTTTATCATTTCTGTATGTGAAATTTCTGCAGATAAACCGAACGCATGTTCTGTTAACTTCGAGCAAGCTAACAATGTTATTTGCTACTGTTTCATTAGATAATTGTTCATCAGCATGAGTGTAGCATGCATTTTGTGTATATGCTTACAAAAGGTGTGGGATATATATACCTGGATACTTCATCACTCGGATATATTACCGAGTGGGTTGGGGTCTAATAAAAATAAAGCCCATGAAGATAACTACTCGGATTATTACTTGGAGTACACGATAAGTTAATACTAGAGATAGAATCTTATTTGGAAATTATGTTGTAACTGACTAGGAGACTTGCCATGTAACCCTGTCCTCTGAATATATAAGGAGGGGTAGGGATTGTTTTTTAGACATCCCGTATAATACACCACAAAATATAGGACATAAGGTTGTTATCCTTCGGGAGGCTCGAATATGTCTAAACTTTATGTTTTGTGTGTTTATTGACTCTCGGTCTCGCGTATGTTTTTACTGATACTCAAGTATCATGGGTAGTCCTATAATCCACTGTTATTATTAGTATTGATAAAAGGAATGAAAGATGTGATGCAGCGGATGCAGTTATTTTTCTTTTGTTGTTGATTTGGGATGCAAGTCCGAGAGAGTAGAGTGTGCTATAGGCCTGTGCGCTAATCCGACAAGCAGGCCCACTGGCCCAACCAAGATCCGTACGTGGAACTGGCCCACTTGTTTGAATGAGTGTGCCAAACTGCCAGTTAAATGATTTGGGCTTTCCCTGGAGAGTTTTAGCCCACTACCTATAAATGGCAAAAAGGGTATTCATGCAAGAACAGGAGTCTGAAAAAAATCAACCCAACAAGCGAAAATATGCTTATTCTTTTTTATATTAGTTATTTTCTTTAGGATACATGAAAACAAATATATTAGAAACTAGTAAAGTACCTGTGTGTTGCTACAGATTTAAAATACAAAATATTTTTATGATTTAAATATAAATTATTTATACAATATAATTATTTGATATAGATAATATTATTAATATTTTTTACATAAAAAATTATATTTGTATTACCGTTGGTGTTTCTTTGTATATCATTTTATATGTTAAAAGTAACAATCTTTTTACTATTTTTTACCATATTCTAGAATCTTTATTCGGAAGAAAAAATTAATTCACGCAACCCATAAATAGCACGGCATTGCAACACGATTTTGAACTTGAAGACTTACTCTAATAAAAAAAAGTTAAAACACTAAAATTATAGATCTCGTCGAAGCCTTTTCAAAACATATGTGGATCATATTATATGGGCCCCGCACAGAAACCCGCATAGAGAAGTATGAATCAGAATAAATATTTTTGCATCACATATTTGAAAACCAAAACGGCAGGATCTAAACTTTCATTGAATAACAAAGTTGTAGAACTTTTCGAGAGCTACGCGATAGAATCCGAGTTTGCCTCATTTGAGCTTCAAACGAGAGAGTTATGATTTTTGAAATTCGGTACTTGATATAGAAGGTACGTAACCGATTTTGATTCGATCTCTAACTTTGTAGACACAAAGTGGGCTACCACACCTCAATTAATAGATTGTAGAGATGACAATCTTCTAAAACACACACGTTTTCTTATAAATAAGCCACGCCACGTCATCTAAAGCATCTCAGCCGTTGGTTCCTTATTCTGAGAGATAGAGAACGTTGGATATGTAAAGACCCTTCTTACAAAAAGATTCTTCCTCAATTATATATTCCTTTTCGGTCCTTCCACCACTTCTCTGTAATCTTTATGTCCAGATCCCTCTAGAACCGAGTTCCCGGTCCTTCCACCATTCATGTGTGATTTTTACATACAGATCCATTTCGAAAAAGAAATTGATTACCGATCCTTCCACAATTCTCTAAATCTTGCCTACAGATCATTCACAAATTGAAATTTGATTTTTTTACCCTTTCACCATTAATAAGCTTTATATCTTTTGAATATAACAAACATATGTCAATTTAAAAATATATTTGATTTATAAAACATATCAAACATATGTAAGAGTATATAGGAATATAAAAATTTTACTTGAAATTTGACTTATGTTGCCAACTATTATTGAATATATCGATAATAAATGGAAGTAAGCTTTTTGAAATAGAGAACTATCAACTTCTATGAAAAAAATGTCCAAAGGAAATGAGTGATTAAAGCATTGTTCTATGCTTCTTGGACATTCTATTATGCATATAGATATTTTTCATTTATATTTTTACAAACATTCTATCATCAATTAACATATGATAAATTAACAAATATGTTTTGGAAAAATATATTATTTGTCACTATCAGTTTATTTTACAAGTTAATTAATTCAATTTAGACCATATATCATATTTGTCTATACTTTCACAAATTATTCTTTGTTCACTCTCACTTCGCCTTGGGTGATATTCACTTATTCGATTATATATTTCTCTCTCAACATAAATTATTTCATGTTTTGTTTTTATATGTGTAGCTCAACCTATATATATGCCATTTAACTGGATTGCTTTTGCTCAATGTGAGACAATACAAACAACAAAAAGATACATCGCCAAAGAATAACAAAAAATCTATCTCATTAACTTAGAGTTTATTTTACATTTAAATTTCAAACTAAATTCTACATTTCTATATTTCCTCCAACCATTTTTATGTGACTTATAGAGTTTTCTAGAACACAAATGTTAAGAAACAATTGTCCTTGCTATGTCACTTAGAAAATGTTAATGAAGATTTAATCATCACTCATCTCTAGATCCATTTAGGAATAGGGATGTTAATAAATTAACAATTTTGATTAAAATAATTTAACTACGCTAGATATAGTAGCAGTGAAATTTTATATGAACACGATAATACATTAATAGTATTTAATAATATGCTATCTAAGTAAACATATATAATAAATATTTATACTATAAATTACGTGCGGCAACGCCGCGCGATAATTCTAGTATATTCTCTAAATAAACAGCAAACAGAGCCTAAGCCTTGCGTTACTCTATACTACGTGTTGGACACCGCATGCATTACTCAGATAGCACAAACTGTCGAAGGTTATTCACGGCCACCTCCATCGGTCCATCCATGCATCCATGATGCATCTCCATGGTCTATGCAGACCGTAGTAGCTAATAACCGGACATAAACAGACCGAGGTCGTGTCGTGATCCAGTTCATGGACGGCGCCTTATCCGCAGTCAGCTCGTGCCATGCCAGCTCGTTCGCGTCGTTTCAACCATAGTTCTGGTGGACTCCCGAGTCACTACACGGGCTGAGCCCTCGAGTCGAGAGTGACATGTTGGCCGGCGGACCCACTGGCACCTGTCAAGCGCGAGGTCCACGTGGACCTTGCTGACGTCTGCACTTTGAAAGTTCGTGTTTATCCGTAATGGCATATGCTGATGCCGCCGATCCTTCTTCCCCTTTCCGTCCATCATGTCATCGCTAAAACTTCGTAGCCAGAAGAAAACAGTGGCTAAAACTTCGTAGCCAGAAGAAAACAGTGCACATTTCCTGGAGGCTGAAAATAAATAAAATTCGGGAAAAACAAAGAGACGACGCGGTTTTCGTTACCTAATAAAACTGGATTATAAACGACCTACCGAAATTAATGGCAGGTCGCTGATGATTGAATCGATTGATGTGAACTGTCATTTGGTGTCCTAATTCATATAACAATGTTGAGAGAGTAGATGCGGCTTGTATAAAACCTGCTTCATAAGTCAGTAACAGGTCGGCACTGACGAAAGAAGACCGACGTTGTTTTACTTATCTTGGTCAGACGAACTGGTCTAAGTAACACGGCATTTGATGATTTTTTTTTTCTGTCCACGTGGGGCACGTTGATATATTTTATCTGGACTGCACTTGTGTTGCGGAATTATGGTTTGAAGCTCTATGAAGGAGATTATCTAAATAAGGATAACATATTATCAATCATCTGAAAATGACTCACAAAAAGATCAATCATCTGAAAAACAAATTTAGAAAATTGAAAAATATTTTTGACAAGGATACTTCGTGAAATGTTTCCTCATTGTTATTGTTATGTGTCTTGTCATTCTTATATTTCTAAATAAAAATATATTTTTAAAAACATAATTTTTAAGTTGTGACTAAAAGTTATAACAGGTCCAATGCTAACTTAAAGGATATCTATAAATCCATGCCCCGTCTTACCTCACTGATAATCAAACATGATCAAAGGTACACATGTATGTCCCCAAGAAAATGGTGATCACGACTAGGAGGGTCCTAAGCGACGCAAAGATGATAGAGAGACAAGACATATCAAGAGCGAAAAGAAGACAACAAGTCGTGAGTCTCACTATGGAAAGGACCTAAACCTTGTGTGTACTGTACCACATGTTGTGTCATGCGTTGAGAAGAGACATATGGTGATGACTCACGTTAATTGGAATTGGGTGGGCGAGTGGTTGTGTGGGGGTAGGGAGGGGGGGATGACGGAAGAAAACATTTTAGTGTATTTTTATTTTATTTATGCTTGGGTTCACATATCATGTGTACCTAGTGCTTTTACAATTTTTTTTTACTTCGTCGTTGATTTCAAGTTCAACTTGTGCCTATTGTGAGGAGCATCACTCACATTAATTTTTCTTAGTTTTTTTTTCTTACAAACAATCCGACAAAACCGTGTCGGTTAGAACCTTGAGTTACAACTTTTGTGCTTTCTTTAGTCATATTTTTAATACATATTTATTTACCTAGAATAAATTATCAAACTAAACATGTCTAAATTTATAGTAGATTTTTTTTTTTGTGAAAAGTTGTGACATTATTATGTTATTTTGATTCCTGCAGCGGCACTTTTTCCTCTAACTCGTGCTCCAGCTATATTTCTTTTGTGAATTTCTGAGCAAAGTTTTAAAAAAATCTTGATAGGTGGAAAAAAAAGTAACCATCTCTCGAAGCAGGCAAGTCTCGATCATCTTAGCTGGACCAGCCGTTGAGATACATGCACACATCAGTGAGTGAGAGGGCATCCAAGGCTTTCTTGGTTTTGTCTCTTCCTGCCTCTCCGGCTGCCCCCTCTGTCTCACTTCCTCCCACCCACCCCCCTCCTCCTCCCACAGGCCGGTGTACTGCTGTTGTTTGTACAGAGAAGGAAGAGCAGGCAAGCAAGAACAACAGCAGAAGCAGCAGTAGCCAGTAGGCAGCCACAAAGGAGGAGCTGCCAACCCCTTCCCAGCCTGTGCTCTGATCATTGATTGACACAAAACCAGCTATTAACCTTCCCTTTCCATTTTTTATGCTCACATACATATACAATCCCACCCATCCCTATAATACTTGCTCCTTGGTTCCTGGCACCTTTCTGCCCTTTTTTGATTTCCTTGGATTCCATTTAGGTAGGCAGCCACTCCATTCGTTTGCTCTGATAGCTACCTGTGGTATCCTTGTTTCTTGGTTTCTTGATTGGTTGGGGACTGCTGACTCCTGCCCAATCTTGTCCAGAGTTCCTTGCCTGAAGATTCAATTTTGTAGAGTTTCGCTTCGAATTGTTGTTGCTTTGATTGTTTGGGCGCCATTAGCAATGGATGAGAGGATCCCGCCGCCGCCGTTCTTCCAGTACTCACCATCTGGGGTCCATTCCTCCCCTCATCACCAGAGTCCCTTGAGGTCGTCCGCCTCTGAGAGGGAGAGGTATGCGCCTTCTGTTATCTCCTGATTTGTCTCTTTGACGGTTTGATTTCTTACGCTCTCGATGATCCTATTCCTGAGACTATGCCGAATTAGAGCGATCCGTTCGTTGACCCTGTGAACCCAGGCAGTCGATAGCGGGGTAAGGGTTGACTCGCCCCTGTTCTCTGGTGCGAACCGGCGAACCTGGAACCTAGTATACTCTTGTGCAGACTAGAGAGAGAGAGAGAGAAAGAGAGAGATCCAAATGAGCCACCGACACCGGCACAGTCTCACGGAGCACGGATGGAGAATTTACCAGGGGCGCCGCCTCGCGGGGGACGCACACCGGTCGCCGGCCTCAGCTTATGTCTTCATGGCCGTCGTGCTCGACATCATGGTCCCCGCTGACTGCTTCACGTTCCTCCATGCCCTCATGTTCGTCGACTTGGCAGGAAACGGCGAAGGCCCGCAATGCCGCAGTGGATCGATTCGACCCGGTCGAATCGGTCACGCTCCTCTTGCAACCTTTTGGATGCCGGGTCAAGTTGAATCAAATCGAGCGAATATCTGAGGTCCGGTTCGTGCGGTTCGAACCGAATCGCTTTCAGGCTGACAGGCGACTAGGAGATTTGGGTATTGTTGTTCGAGATTGGTGTCCTTGATCGTAGCCATCTTGGCGTGATTTTGGCGCCCATAAATGTTGCCCTGCTGCTATATCGATATGACAATTTGGGGATTTTCAGGGATCGCCTGCAATTGATGTAGGAGTATTCGTGCTTCTCTGGTTGACTGTTGAGTGCTAGTAGGAATACGTCAGCATTGTGTCTGAGTTCTATAGCTTGTTGTGCACATCATTTGATAACTCCTGTCCTGCGATTTTTCTATTCACATTGTATATGGAATACTTTTTTCTTCTTCTTTGGTTTATGCTTTCATTACCCTGCCAGTGTCTGTAATAGTTTAGTAATAGTTGATCCAACTAATGAAATTATTTGCTTGGCAGGTATCTTGCTGAATTACTTGCCGAGAGGCAGAAATTAGCCCCGTTCATGCAAGTTCTTCCTTTCTGTAATAGGCTTCTAAACCAAGGTAAACTTTAACTTCCTCCTCTATCTTCCATTCCTATTTTTGTTATGCAATTATAAACAGTTACTAGCTGCTTTAGGAGTCTGTTTCAGTCTGAATCAGTTACTATTTTTAGCTGCCCTTGCTGTCAGAATAAACTGTGCACAATCTTGCCCGTCCCTTTTCAATGTGTAAAGTTTGCTTGTAAATTTTTTTCATTAGTTTGTATGTTGACTTGCTACTGATTTACTTCACATCAAGGATATACATTAGTCGCTTGTGATACCATGTTCGAGAAAACAAATAATGTCTTTGTAAATGCCATCAATGATGGTTTCCTAAATCACAGAACCCTACTCTAGTGAAAGATTGGAAACTGATAATAGTACAAAGTTTCAATTATATCATTTAGCTGGCACATTTTATTCTTACATACATGCCTTTTGGAATGAACCCCGTTGTGTTAATTCACTATTTTTGTGTAAGACGTAGTACTGTTTAGTGTAATACCAGTATTTTAGTTTATTTTCATAGTTGCAGCTTGCTGCTCTAGATATTCAAATAAAATGAATCAGAATAATTTATAACCTACCATATAATTGTGTCTCAGGTAAGGTCTATTTGCTGCCATAACGGTTTTTATTGTTCAATGCAGAAATTTTGCGGGTATCTTCTTTGCCACCTAACCCAAATTTTGTTGAACCTGAGAGAATTGACCATGGTAGCCCAAGCCCATTAAGAATAGCTGGCCACCCAATGAATGGTCAACCAATGGATATAGAGGGATGGTCAGGAATGCAAACAGAGGTCTCATGAAAACTCTCATTTCCTCATTTTATACTTCATTCCTTATGTCAAGTGCCAATCTTAATATTATTTATCTCAATCGCTTAAATTGAAATGCCTTTTTTTCAGCATTTGGGAGTACTCCAGTCGTCATCCATTGGTTGGAATGGTGCCCCTGGACCTGGAATTGTCGGCAGTCCTATCGTGAAAAAGGTTGTCAGGATAGATGTTCCCGTTGACAAGTATCCCAATGTATGTACAACCTTCTTTCTTGTTTTCTTCCACAGCTGTTTTAACCCCCTTTTTATGTACTATGCCAACTCAAAGTACAATATTTTGTTATGATTAGTTCAACTTTGTTGGTCGTTTGTTGGGGCCACGAGGGAACTCCTTGAAAAGAGTTGAAGGTACAACCCAATGTAGAGTCTTTATTCGAGGACGTGGTTCAGTGAAAGATTCTGTTAAGGTAATTAAAACAGATTAGAACTGCCATGTTATAGTTGCCCATTACCTATTAAAAGGATTGGAGGCTTTAGAATCAGTTGCTCTGTGCCACAGTACTCTGTTTATACTTTAATAAACACCACCACCTGGCTCCTAATGTTAATTAAATCGGCTAATCAATTATATTTATTTTATCCTATATGAAACTAAGATGGTTCTGATTGACATGAAAGAACCAATATTTGGAATGAGAGATCATTTATGTTTTACAAATCAAAATGTTGGCCTATCATGAAGCCACGGTGGGTACTATACATGAGTTGTAATCTAGAACTCGTCAAAATCTATAATATTGAACGATGTAGTACATTGATCAGGAAACAACATCTAAACTCCATAACACCAAACGTTGGAAGGTCATTCTATTCTGATTTCTGAGTTTGATGTACTAGTGATATCTCAACATTTTTGTTTGTAAGAGATATTCTATATTCTTGTGTTATATTGATGTATAGTCCCTAATTCTGCAGTTGTTCAATATAAACTTTTTTTAAGTATTCTTGCCGTTGGATATGATCAACTTAGTGGTGATCTTTTCACATCTTTCAAATGCTTTGTTTAGTAATTAATGATCATCACTGAAATCCACATTGACTGTAACTAAGCTTCCTAAATTATCTTTTATTCTGGTTTCATTCTGTGAATTGTAAGCTCTGCTTCTGGCCTGCAACTCTTTACTCAGATTTTTCTAAATGAATTTTAGCTACTAAAATCTAATTATGTCTTGTAAGCATTTTTACCATTACTACTGTTGCATTTACCAATTTTTTTCAAGTCCTGATCTACATAAACTTATAGTTGAGACTTGAGAGGCCCTGAAAAGATAATTCCTGTTTTAAAATAGGAAGACAAGCTCAGAGACAAGCCTGGCTATGAGCACTTAAATGATCCACTGCATGTGCTTGTGGAAGCTGAGTTTGCAGCGGACATTGTTGATGCCCGACTAAACCAAGCTGTGGCCATTTTAGAAGATCTTCTCAAACCAGTTGTACGTACCCTCCTTACTTTCATCAGTATATTCCTACTTTGAATATTTGTTCTGCTTCATTGACTGCTTTTATCCTTAGGATGAGTCCATGGACTACTACAAGAAGCAACAGCTTAGAGAATTGGCGATACTGAATGGCACTCTAAGGGAGGAAAGCCCAAGCCCTCGCCTTAGTCCCAGTTTATCCCCCTTCAACTCCACTGGCATGAAGCGTGCAAAAACAGGGCGGTGATCTTATTTCTCTGATAATTGATTATTTGAGGTAATCATGATTGGGGTATCCCTTGCTCCACTGCTGGAGATGATTGCTGGTGCATATGAAGGTTAAGCTGAGCTGGTTCCAGGCCTGTCATGATATACGCTTTACCGCGGATGCCCATGGAACGCGCTACTCAATTGTAGATGATATGTATCTGTTTGAGGGCTCTCTGTTTAGTCTTGATTATTCTTTGTGTATCTGACTTCTGACTTATGAATTTAAATTATTTATTGGACGGTTCTAGATTTTGATTGTTAGTAACAATCAGGTTGAGCGTACAAGAAATAATTCAGCTATGTTAAAAATGGATTGATGTTCTTGTGAACAACAATGATTAATGCAAGTCTCAACAAGACTATTTTACTGGTCGACTCATCCGTACTGCTGTTGCAGATTTCAGTCCAATTTATTCTATTGGATAGACAATATTTCTTGCACCACGTTGCATTAATGATGACGTGGTTTTGGTTACGCCCTGTTTATAACATGGGAATCTTACAGGATTTGAATTGTTTTCTATAAAATTTTAACCAAACTACTACAAATTTGTACTGCTGTTAATTAGCTCTTAATTCATCATTTGATATTCTTGATTATTGGGAGCGGATTGTACAAAGGTTACATTAATAGGATCTGGCATGTATTTCCATCGAATTCTTTTACAAGATGTCAGTCTAGTTCATTTTTTCCTGAATCAATTTCGTCAACCTCTAATCCCGTTTTATATTTATCACCAATTTCTCGGTCACGGGCAATCAAATTTGGCCCTGCATTGCTGAACCACAACTTAGGGCCAACCAAATTGCATTTAAGTCACATTTACACTCTGATTATACCTCAGAAATGAGTATAGATTGCTATTAGCTTGCAAAGGAAACTAAAAACATGTTATTCCTATATGATTTCAGATTAGACAAAATGACCAAATCAAATAAAGTGCACCCCACTACCAATGGAGATAACTTCCTTGCCTTGCAATAAACCTGTCTCTTTGTTTGGTATAATCATGGTCATTACCTATGCAACAAAGCATCACATCATTTCATAGTACATGCCTTTTCTGGCATGTCCCATGAACCACGTTCCTTTTACAGAAGTGGATCGGAGTGTGGTCATCATGGTACGTGCTCTACGAATCCCTGGGCGAGATCTTTGCGAGGTAATCGTGGGTCTCAATGCTTGGGCCATTAGCCCATGACGATGTTTGGTTAGATGTGGGAGGAGCGTGCTTTGAATAATTTTGCTTGTACATTTTTGTAGTGCTTCAACTTTGCCAGACACGATCTGCATCAGATGATGCTCTTCCTCTCTTAGGTTAGTCTCAATGCACTCTTTTATTACATTTTTTTCAAAATATATTTTTAGTTAAGTGAGTCAATATTCTTTCATTCTAATAAAAGGACTTTCACATAGGATAAAAAAAAACCATCTCTTTTCAAACTATCATGTCATATCAGTAAAAAATACATATATGACATACCATTTAATATTTATGAAAGACTCCACTAAGACTGATCTTATAAGATAGACGACGGTGCATCTTATGCAAAATTTGTAACAATAGTTTTCAGTTGCTTATAGATCAGGACAGAACGTTTTTTTTTTATACTTCTGTTCTACTGAACGGCCGTGAGTAGCAGCAGCACACATTGTGACCTCCAATGGAGCTTCTAGTCTTATCATGGTGCTAAATGTTGCATGACTTGTCTCCTAAGGAACAGACTTCGAAATTGTGCCTGAGTTTATCATGATGGTTCTTTGTGCTACGAAAGTGGAAGGATTTGAATCCAGCATGAGTATTGAGTAGTAAAATGGAGCTTCGAAAGCATCCAGGATGGAGCTCCAAACTGTCCTGCAGCAATCTTATGGTAGATGTAGATGGCCTCCATTAATTCTCCTATTACTGTTGTATATGTGTATCCTTTCAAGAGGAGTAAAGGCTCAATCAATGATTTGTTAATTTAAGTTTTGATTTTTTTATAGAATTATGTATATAATAATTATAAATCATTGGATCTAGATTTAATGGCTCAAAGTGGTGATTGAAAGTTGTCCAAACTTTCAATCAGCTGAAAATTAGCAACTCCCTTCTTCTTCAGTTAAGAAATGAATGAAGCAGCAACTGTTTTTCCGGTGCCAAAGAAGATAAGATTTCAGAGCAAGTAAAACATCATCAATGAAACACGCACGTTATTAAGCTTTTGAAACAACGGGGCTCCTCTGCTGCTGCCCGTGCTTATTTGCAAATATCTCTTATTAGATTAGTAGCTAGGCGTACCACCTGCAGGCGTCAGGTGATCCTAACCTATCGACAGCCCATTCTGTTGGTGTAGTATCAAGGACGTGCCCGGCGAGAAGGATCACACCGGTCAGCTCTTCCACCCACAAAGAACGCAAACGGATGGTCGGCAACGAAGTCCCTGCTGCTCGTCAGCGGCCAACGATGCGAAGCGTCGTCGCAAGGCAACACCTCGGCGCCGCTCCCCTTGTCCACCACGATGGCCGCCTTGTGCAGCCAGCATGTCATTCAAAAAGAATGGCTCATCGCGTTGGTGTTGGTGGTGCTCCTCCAGCATGCCCGTCAGGTCGAGGAGAACACGGCTCTGACACCGAGATCCTCGAGTGCCCGCTTCACGCTGGTGGCGAAGGACAGCCTGATATATGAAGTGCACGGCATCTTGAGCACCTTGAACCCGTCGTGCGCGGCGACGAAATGCCCGTTGCCCGTAGTATCCGCCGCCGCGGCGGGTGCGCATCAGCATGGCGTCGAGGCGGCGGAACCGGGACCTGCGCCAGTTGCCCGTGAAGTGGACGCCGCTGGTGTGCACGAGGCGCGTGTCCCCGTCCACGGACCCCGGGTAGAGGATCGGGCCGTCGTGCATCTTGTTGCCCGTCTGGATTCTGCAAACCTTGGAGCGAAAATCGACGGCGTTGGTCTCGCCGAAGAAACGGAGCTCGGCGGCGTGGCCACAGGCAGCCTTGAGCGCCCTGTCGTGCCACAAGCCGAACGCGTAACACAGCTCGGGCCCGCCTTGCTCGAGCCCGGCAAAGCTGTCGGTCTCCTTCGGGTGCGCCCGTGCTGGCCAACAGGGACAGCGCCGAGTAGATGCACAGAGGCGACAAGACGAGGTTGCTGGCCGAGTTTTCGGCGCCGGAGAACTGCTTCAGTAGGTGGTGGGTCAGAGCCGTAAGACCGGAGGTAACGTACCGCCGTGCCGCCGCCGCATCCATCACAAGCTGCCGCGAGTCTGAATCTTCTTATAACGATCTAAAAATCTAGTAACATCAAAAAAACTTACCATTACATTTCCTCTACTAATTATGGAATAGAATCTGGATGATAACCGAGGGTCTAATTTTGCCTTTGGCTGCCTTTTTTTTTTATATATACCAAATACTCTTTCGTTCAATGATCAGATCGCCGGAGACAAGATGGTTTAGAAATGCAGCTCTGGTTCTGACGTATCTTCTGATCACTGAATGCTCATGAACACACCCCGAACGACCGAGCCAGAGAGCTGATAACGCTAGCGCGTTGTTTAGCTAAACAGTCAGTCACTTTGTTACAACCTTTATTAGCTGTTGATGGTCAAAGGGAAAGGAACTCTTGGAAACGATCCTTCACTACATGCAGCTTTCAAGACACAGCAATGCATCGGTACCACGAGCAGAGCTCTCATTGGTCTAAAATCTTGCAAATTATCTGACAAGCAATTCATGTCAACAACTTCACAACTGTAAAGATAGCCCATGCCAACTCTTTTTACGAGAACTAATTCTTTTTCTACTTAAGAATCTTTTTTTTTCTGAAACCTACTTAAGAATCATTGAAGAAACAAAAATGATATCAGTGCAAATATTAGTTCAGGATCGGACCTTCTAAATTCTGAAATGGCAATACTGTGATTGGAACGCGGCCCAGGTCCAGTTAGGTCCATCAAGAAAGCCGCTGGGCCAGGCCGGCACACGTCTCCTCTCCTGGTACTGGTATGGTAGCACGCAAGAGCTCATTCATCTTTGGAATTCCTTCATCTTTTCGTGTTGTCTTCACTACATGCAGCTTTCGTTTTGGAATTACTTAAACCACGTAGCGATTTACACTGGAGGACTTCATGACACATAACTACAAAAGTATAAAACTAAAATATTAGAGATATATAAACAGTTAAACTCCATATCTCCCAGACATGTGACAATGGAGAGTCAGTATCACCATTACTCGGAGGAGAACAATCTAATACTGTCACGAAAATTGATTGCCTCATTTGGCAGTCGTACCACGCATCTCATCTATATGGTCAAACCTCACATGCGTCCTCACATGTTGCACAATTTGGTGGCTTCGGATGCTGCCATTTCATTTGCATTACTTAGACATTTACATCGTGAATACCGTACGTGCTCACCTCTCCATCAGCAGCTATCAAATGGGTTTATAGTTATAGTCCGTAACTTGCATCTGCACTCTATCTATGAATTCTGCAAATATATTCTCTTTTTTCTAAAAAGAAGAATTCGTGACTATCTAAAGAAAAAGCTAACAGCAGCAGCCGTGGTCTTGCCTATCCGAAACTTGAGCGCAGAGAATTGCAGCCTGGCACAGCATTGGTCAGCAGCATGGGCCCCCATCTCATCTTCTGCCAGATCAGCTTCATCCCTAGCCAACCCTGTAGGGGGCAAAAGGCGAGGGGGCACCTCCGCAGCTGCAGCTCAACCAACAATGCCCGGCTGTCGAATGGCCTGAAGCACATAATAATTCAGCAGAAAGAAAAACACCAAAAAAAAATCTTGATAAAATTGCTCTTGGTCTTTTTCACCAAATTTTTACGACAATGACTGGTATAAATATCGGGTGGTGCTAGAAAAGTCGGCCATTTAATTCCGCTCTTGTTTGAGATTGCTACATGTGATGAATTGACAAGGAATCAATAATAATTATTGTAAGTTTTCATCTCAAGAGGCTAGACGTCAGACACATATATGAAACTTTCTCACCGCATACTACCCCCATTTTTCTTTCTCAAGTTGCACTATTGACTCTGTGGTGAGTGGTGACTGTGTGTTGCCTTTATTATTTCTTCTAGAAAAAATACGCACATTTTTTTTAACTTTATGAACTTTTTGGGCCAAAATAAAAGCATAGTACCCTATTTTTTTTCTTTTATAATGTTTTTATACTGTGCTTATATTCTTTGACAATTTTTTTTCGGGGATATATATTCTTTGACAATAACCCCTCACATGAGTACGGTATATATGTTGTTAAGGTTTCAATTAGACGAGCTGCGCATATGATTCTTCTTAATTAGAACCATGCAAATCACAACAGAAAAAAAACTTCTACTATTTAATATCTGGCGGGATACATCCTATTTGATAGTCGAATTAGTTTCAAGTGATTAGCAATGATATGTGAACTAACCAACATGGTCATGACCGAAGCCAATGGATCAACGATTCGACGTGCTTCACGGACAAGAAATATGCTCGTTGATGCTGACACGCAGTACACTAATAACCGTTCGGTAATCTGCCACTCAACACTACACCAAAACTACACTATAGGAGCGTTTTCAAAATAAGTATAGCAGCAGTAAAAAAATCGTTCACTGCTATAGTATTTTAGATATTCTTAACGATAATTTAAGAATTGATTCATTGTTAAAAATATTTTTAATGATGATTTATAAACATTTATAACAACAACCCGCAAAGTAGCCCGTCGCTTAAAAGAAAAACAGTCCACTCCATCAACTTGTAACCTAATATATATACAAAGCAAACCCTAGCTCAAACTCATCCCTTGTCTCTCTCCCTCCCTCTCTCCATGTCGCCGCCCCTTCATAAACAGGCTGCCCCCCCCCCCTCGCCCACTCCATGCCGCCCTCCCACCAGCACAACCCCCCCCCCCCTCCGTGTCAGCAGACCCGTGTGGTGCCCCACCATGCCGCTCCAACAGGAAAGCGGTTGGTGGATCCAACGGCTTCCGGCGGCGCCCCTCTAAGCCACCCCAACGAATGAGCGGGCGGTGGATCCGACGGCCACTGTGGCGGGTGGCACGTGTGACGGTGACATCGAGGCTAGCATGAGCGACATATTTGGCCACCTCGTGGCCCCTAGCGGCCTCGCAGGTGGCCGTAGCGGTGGGCGACACGGACGATCGATGCTGATTTTGTTTATTTTGCCTGGTTCATGGTAGCAATTGGCGACATCACCACCCACTGCTACCGTATTTTTTCTTGCGACAGGTGATATGTACCAATGCAATTTGATTTTATTTTTAGCTACGGTTGTGTACGGCGGGTGACCATCTCTACCGTTGCACCGCTATTACAGTGATTTTTTGCTGTAGTACAAATAATTTGACTAGTGTAATCTCATTCTTGATTAATTCTTCAATTTTTAACTGGCAAGATAGATTCTTTGTCAAGTGAGTAATTCAAAAATTTCTACAAAGAAAAAAATTTGATTTCATCATTCTCCTTATACATGGAACACGATGCCACTATGTAAGCGAAACATGGGTTTGAGATTAACTTATTTTGTATGTGAATGCATGTGCGTGAGAGTGGAGAAAGGTAGATATATAGGGATTGTTTGGATGCTGCCCTGAGCTAAGTAATGCCTCAAACGTCCACAATTGAACGTATGAGCGTTATGTCTGGGCTCTTGCAAGTTTGCCGGTGCAAATCAAATGAGCTCATAGAGCTTATTAACCAAACAAACCCTAGTGTAGGAGGGCAGAAGACAGGGTCCTAGAGGGATGGGGATCGAAAATGACAAGAAAAGAAAGATCATATTGGGTGGAATAGGACAACGTCTCGAGCATGAAATCCCATATCGGATGAAAAACAAAATTCAATTGAAACAATTCGCCTTATTTCAGTTGCATGTACAGAAAATATTTTTAGTGGCAATAGTGAAAACATACACCATTAACATGGCAGAACTATAGTGCATGCCATTGTCCAGCATTTTTTTTCTTCTTCCAGTTGAAGTCTATTTTCCCACGTCAAATAGCCTCAATTGTCATAAACCAGTATATTGCAAACTTTCAAACATAACTTAACGTCGCTACTCTTTAACATAGCATAAGATTTCTACTTCTATAATCTAGGAGGACAAGTCAAGCCTTCTTAGTTGCCCATTGCACGACAAAAGGTGCTGAGTAGATTGACACACTGATAGTTGTGAAAAATATATTGATTTGTTGTCACGAAGATGACAAATGCACGTGCGCCATCGAGATGCTACCAGATATATATGCCAGGGTGCAATGATTATATATATCTCGTAGGCAGAAATGTAATGTATACTAGAATAATACTTCTCTAATTAAGGTCAATCTTTTCTTTGTAATAATTTAGATGAGAATTGGACGTCTTGGTTTGTGTGGCTTTGCGTGTTCGCAGATAGTTGGCACGAAGCGACATTTATCGATACAGAGCCTAGAATATTAAAATATATTTTTATTTCTAAAAAACTAAGATCAATCTTAATGCTAGTTTTCTTTACATTAAATGAGTTACAATATCAGTAAAATAAGTGACACGTCAAAGTAATTAAGATGAAAAAGAAAAAAAAATTGGCACTATTTTATATGTATGAAACTCAATTAAAACCATCATTGAGAGCATAAAGTTTCATCCTAATATGTTTTAATAACCAATCCAAATACAATAGATTTAATACTATAATTTGTATATAAAATTATGAGATAAAACTATGCATTGATAGTGACTATTTCGTCTATCAAACTAAAATTCTAAATGTGCTATGACACACTTGAAAATATGAAATAAGACTATACATTGAGACTAACCTTGGAATACTTTACTTTCAGTTTTGGTCAAATCTGTCTTTGACAAATGCTATCTATAAATCTGGTTAATTTTAACAACATATAAGACCTATATTTTAGATTCATCTAGAGAAATAGTTTCATAATATATAATTTATATGATGTTAAAGTAGATCAAGATATAAAAAAAATTATTCAAGAAATACAAAAAAATTGTCATTTATCAACGATGCATTTCTAGTATTTGGTGAAATGCATCGTTGATCAATGACACTTATCTGGAGCTAGTACAATTTGTAAGTTTGAAACTTTAATGCAGAAACTTAATAGCATCATATATTAGTACATAATTTATTTAACTTTACACATTAACATCTATGTGTTCTGCATCATAACACTTATCACATATTCTCTTAGATGGAGTATGTGCAACCTCCTCTTATGTGTAACCTCCTCTTATGTGCTACATAAATAATTATACCTTGAGACTTGGATGTGACTTCTTGTACCATGACGAATAGAGTATTTCTCTTCCCTCTTCCTTCTTTACTTTTTTTGCTCTCTATGATTAAAGAGCTATATTTTAATTGTGTGTAAATGTCGTGCTAATTTTTTTATGCAACAAGAACAGGAAGCAGAACACATAGATGTTTCCATCTTAATGCATCTCAGCTGATGCTTTCTATGATGCACTGTGCGTCACACAAAATGCCCTCTGTTTATTATAGGGGCATGCATGACAAATGATTTTTTTATGCATTATATATCATTTGATTTGACTAGGCCACGCATGAGGGGCTCATTTTGACTAGATCAACTCAAGAACCGTGATTTGTTCATGCAGCTGAAATGTGGTTCACTTTGACCTTATGTTGAGTAAATGAATAAAATGCATAAATCCATCTCACAGAAAAGACTATTGACTTCACCTCTAAGTCAACAATGTTTGCTGTTGACATATATAAACTGGTCCATGTCAAAGTACATGGTCATGAAGCAAATTGGTCATACATAGGTTTTTGACACGTGAATTCTTTTGGTCCATGTCTTTTCTTTGACACATGAATTCTTTTGGTCAAAGTACACGTGACCAATTTATGTGTCAAATATTTATATATATGTGACCACTTCAAAGAAAACCTTGCTTCACTTCAAATTTTAATGTAGCTCCAAGGTCAAAATCCTACACATGAATGCGATTAACACATTGACATCGTTATTTCTTCACAAGAGAGAAAATTCACCCTCTGATACATAGGTATAAGTGCTTAATATTTGGTAGTTCATCTCCATGATTTTCTTGATTTCAAAATATTCATTTATACATGCACATATTATGTGACATGACAAAATTTATACTCTTGCGTTTTATTTTGCTTATATATACACATGAATTTTACACACACATAGATATCTCTACAATCTATTAATTGAGGTGCGGTCGTCCACTTCGTGTCCAAAAAGTTAGAGATTGAATCCAAATCGGTTTCATATCTTTTATATCAAGTACCGAATTTCAAAAATCATCAATCCCACGTACGAAGCTCAAATGAGACAAACTCGGACTCTATCTCGTAGCTCTCAAAATGTTCTACAACTTTGGTATTCAATATAAGTTCAGATCCTGCTGTTTTGGTTTCCAAATATGTGATGTAAAAATATTTATTCTGATTCAGACTCCTCTGCGCAAGTCCCTGTGCGGGGCACATATCTCCTAGCTCTGTAGTCCAAATAATATGATCCATATATATTTCGAAAAGGCTTCGAAGAGATCTACAACTTTTGTGTTTTAACTTTATCTATTAGAGCAAGTCTTCAATTTCAAAATTTCATTGTAATGCAATGCTATTTCTAGACTACGTGAATTAATTTTTCCTTCCGAATAAAGCTTCTAAAATATGGTAAACAATGATGATAAAATTATTATTTTTAACATATAAAATAGTATACTAAGAAGCACCAATAATAATACTAATATATTCTTTCATGTAAAAAATGTCAATAATATTATATATATATGTAATAATTATATTTTGTAAATAATTTATATTTAAATTATAAAGAGTGTTATTTTTTTAAGTCCATAGCAACGCACGTACACTTTGTTAGTATCTTATTATTTTTCTTTAGAGTGAGAGGATAGGGTATTTTAACTCATGATTATTTTCTTTTCATTATCTAAGCAATCATCACATATAGATCTTTGATAAAGAAAAATCTCATATTATATTCCTTTATTTTACATGGGGCATATCAATGTTTAAAAAATTTAACACACTCGTGTTGCGCCTACCGAAGCAACGTTATCCGTGTGATGAGGTGTGTGATCACAAATTAAGAAGAAGGGCCCTTTGGATTAGAGTGGTCAAACCGTCCGTCGTTATCTCACACAGAAGGCAGCTGGCAATCATCCTAATCAAGTGATCGGTGACTTAGCGTGGAGGACAGGAGAACAAACGCTTCATTCAAGTCACGCCGACCGCGCCGCGCGCGCCGGCGACGAGGAAAGCATGGCCGCGTCACCGTCCGTCAGTAACCGGCCGAAGGTATGCGATGGACGGCGAGCCTCTAATAAACTCGTTCTTCATCTCCTACCTAAACACCGAACGTGACCGGAACGTGGGCGCATGGGGACCCGTCCCGTGCTACGCACTCCATGAGGGTTCCACGTGAAGCCGCACGATATATATTCTCTGCGACCAGTACGTCGCCGCCGCGCGACAGGGACCGTCGGGGCGCGGGCTCACGGTGGACGGCGAGCCGAGTAGCCGACGGGAGCCTGGCCGCCTGGCCTGGGTTGGGCGGCGAAAAAAAAATCTGCGTCCACACGAAAACAAAGGCGTCTGATTCCGTTTGGATCCACCGGGACCCGCACGGGCTCTTCTGCGCGGTGAAGAAGAAGGAGAGAGAGACAGAAAAATCGAGGGCCGCGTTAATCCTTCCCGGCGCGGGGGCGCACGCGGGGCCGCGTCTGGTGCTCGCGCCGCGGTTACGCGGCTGGCCGGCCCGGGCGTTGGACACCCGCACATGCGGCGCCGTAGGAGGCGACGGGTGGTGTGGTGGTCCGCGGTTCGTCATCGGATGGCTACTGGCACTCTCGCCCTCTCTCGTGGTCGCGCCAGTTTTCAGTGACCTCACATCAGGATTCGTGGTGGTATCTTCGGGGAAAGGGAGAGCCGGCGGAATTCATTCCCGTTTCTCGTGGTGGCGTGAGCAGCGAGCTCCGGTTTTCTGCCTGGTCAAATTTGGAAGTGCGCCAGGGGGTTTATTCAACAACAACTACTGCTATTTATTCAACCACCAGTGCCTCCCTATGCTTTTCTCTTGTACCCACCGCGAAATTTCCTCAAAACATTTGATGTTGGAGTGCTTGACCAGAAATTTGAACTAACCATCTCGCTTTTATACAAAATATTTAATATTCTTTTTTTTTTCATAAAAAACAGAATGATGAATAAAGCTGAAATTTTGTATATGAAATTTATGAAGGCTTGGGTTCCATGGTAATTATGTACATAGCAATTGTTTAATTCATTATGCATTATATTAAATAATACGATGTTACAATAACATATTCTAAGTTAATTTAATTAAGTAAATTCTAGTTCACTCGCTAAAATGTTTTCTCATGTGTAGTCTTAACTTCAAGAATAATCAACTCGATACCTTATCAAATTGTATTTCAAGTACTGATTTGCTCATGACCTATTTTGTTTGACTGACCAAAAGGTCTAATGGTCAATATGACTTTGATGGTAACTAATTTATTAACACGTACTAGGTTACAAGCACATGTACATGAAAAAGTGTACTATAAAATAGGTCGGATGTGAATTGTTTTTCTTGTGCTTGTTTTATTCTGTGCATATTATGTTCCACACAGAAATTGCACTTGTTTCTAAAAAAAAATCACATGCAGCAGATTCGGCACCTTTTCATCACTCGTGTAAAACAAAAGGAGACGAATTTCTGAGTCGCATAAAGGTAAACAGAAAGGTTGCAAACATGAAGGACTTCACAAACGCCCTGGTTTTTTCTGAGCCGATGCAGATGCTCTGTTTTTTCTAAACCGACACGAACGCTCTGCTGCCTCGCGTTTCCTTCTGAAAAACTGAAGCCACACAAGCCTGATTGCCTGTCGCTACCGTTGCCGACGAGGCAAGGACGAAGGAAAAACCGAGAAAAATATCGCATCCCCAACACGGCACAAAAAAATGACAGCCAGTGAGCCCGTCCGAACCTTTTTTTCCCCGTTCAATTCAAACGGCTCAGCAGCCACCCGCCCGCCTCACAACCTCTTTAATTAATCTGCATGACATGTAGACCCGTTCTTCATTGAGGGCCCAGCAGCCGGTCAATGAGCGACCTTACTGTACCGCACGCCGCTGCGAGTGCAGCTGGCGCCAGCAGCCGTCCACCATTCCTCGGTGCCACCTGAGCTCCGCGCATTCCGCCGACACATGGGCCCAACAATACATGGCCCCACACTGCCAGTCACTGGCCAGAAATATCGTCTGGGCGCAGACCAGTACGCGTAGCGGAGTAGCGAGATCTCTCGCCGAAAGAGGCCAGCCGCTTATAAAGAACCCTCGTCTTCTCTCCCTCGGCGGCCACTGCCTCGCTGTCTTCGGCAACGCACGCCCACCACATCTGAATCTCACCCACCCGACCCGACCACCCTCACGCCATGGCGCCGGCGATGGGGCTTAAGCGGTCGGCTGCGGCAGCGGTGGGGGCGCAGACCGTCACGCTGCCGGCGACGGCCGTGCGGGACGCGGTGCGCATCGCCGTGCGCGAGGCCGCCGAGGCGTCCTCGGCGCCCGCCGCGCCTGCCAGGGTCCCCGCTCCCGCGGTCGCGAGGGACGGGGTGCTGTGCTTTGAGGAGGTAGAGGGGAGGCGGTTTAGCTACGTGATTGACGGTCCAGGGGCCTCCGTCAAGGCCAAGGGGAGCGCGTCCTTCAAGGCCGTGCCGCTGCAGTCCCCGCTGCCGCCCGTCGAGGTGAGCGCTCCTGCCTTGTTGGATCGGCGGGGTTCGTCACACGTGTTGTGGTTTTCCTTGGATTTGGTTCTCGTGCCAATTGCCGTGCCAGATTCGATGTTATTGCGGGCTTATCACATAGTTGCCTATGGATTTGTCATCGGGGCTTGGAATGTGGGAATTCCGATGTGGAAAAACACGGCCAAAGCCGATTTGGCGCGTCTTAATTGCAGCTGCTTGTGGCTTCCGAGACAATTGGAAAATGTAAACAATGCATGTTGGTCAGATTGGATCGGCAATTGTAGATTTCGATGTTTCCCCCCGTCTAGCCATCTTATTTTGTTTGGAGCAATTAGTTAAACAATGGTACTCATAGTAATTTTGGTCGAGACCGAGTAGTTTGGCTTTGAATCCGGTTAGTATGTTTGATTCTGGGTGAAGTTTTCCTGTCCTCTGGTTCTCTAATTTAGAGACCTCACCGAAAGTTGCAGTCATTCTAATTCTACCAAGAGATGCCAATATGCCATTGACTGGCTGAAGAGGTTGTTGGATGCTCGTAATTGCACCATTAGTTGAGATGTCATCTTTTGGTGTCACATGCCTCGCTTATTATTGACATAGAAAATATTTTTTAGATACATCGAATGGTCATGACTTAGGATGTGGACAACACTAATGATTTCTGTATAAATTTACTTTCGCAGGAAATAATGTCCTTTATACGGTCATATGTTGTGCCTGAAGGCTTTCCAGAAAGTGTCACTCCTTCGTATGTCCCATACATGTCATGGAGAGCAATGAAGGTATATATATTTCGATACATTATACTGGGTTTTCACGATATACTTGATTTGAGTGTTTGTTATTAATTCTTCCTTTCTATACTCTTTTCAGCATTTCTTTGGTGGAGCAATGGGTGTGTTTACTACACGTACCTTGCTGAACTCTCTTGGAGTCGCTCAAAGCAGGGCTACCTCTGGTGCTGTGGCTATCAATTGGATACTCAAGGTATCTTTGTTGTGCTAGGAATGGCTAAACATCTAAAAACACCTTACCAGTTATTGATGTTCTAAAAAAATAGATGCTGCATATATTGGGTCGTATTTCTGTCTTTGTTGCATTTGCCCTGAACTTTAAGCAATCAGCATGAGTATCTGGTAATCATAATTGTTTTGCTGCTACAGGATGGTGCTGGGCGTGTTGGAAAGATGATTTTTGCTCGCCAAGGGAAGAAATTTGATTATGATCTAAAGCAGGTGTATATTTGGATCCAGTATGCCTTCTTCAGCCTCCTACATTTTCTTCCATGCTGGTGACTAACTGGAATCAAAATTTACTGCAGCTTCGCTTTTCCGGCGATCTCTTGATGGAACTGGGAGCTGGGATAGAACTAGCAACTGCAGCTTTCCCACAACTTTTCCTACCAATGGCTTGCATTGCCAATGTTGTTAAGGTTGGTGATATTAACTTGCAACAACATCATGCATGCTAATTTTCTTATGCTTTTACATGCTAAAAAATTGATGAAATAATTCAACTGGTTAATTCATTGCTCAATTCAGAATGTTGCTGCTGTCACTTCAACCTCAACTCGCACACCAATTTACAAGGCATATGCCAGAGGAGAAAATATTGGCGACGTCACCGCTAAAGGAGAATGTGTTGGGAACATAGCTGATCTGGTAAGTAATTTAGTTTGTTCTGTGTTTTCCCTTTTCATTTACTGTGTATCCAATTTACTTATCTCCCTACCATTGTGTTAATTGTTTTTCTTATGCTCGTTCCTTTCTTACCAACCTTGTTTTCTAATATTTCTTCCATGTGGTATTTTCTGTTCGTGAAGCTGGGAACTGGACTGAGCATTCTAATCTCTAAAAGCAACCCATCGCTGGTCACTTCATTTGCCTTCCTCTCATGCGGATATCTCCTTAGTTCATACCATGAGGTTGGCTTTCATCTAACTACTGTGATTTAATCTTTATGATAACATCTAGTTAATCTGATTAATGTTTTTTTAATTTTTAGGTGCGTTCTGTTGTGCTGAACACTCTAAATAGAGCAAGATTCACTGTGGCTGTGGATTCTTTCATCAAGACTGGTACGTCAAACA
This sequence comes from Eleusine coracana subsp. coracana, assembly GCA_032690845.1. NCBI lineage: Eukaryota > Viridiplantae > Streptophyta > Magnoliopsida > Poales > Poaceae > Eleusine > Eleusine coracana. The sequence goes on from CM064426.1 coordinate 7,135,032, forward strand.
TTATATTTGAAAGTCCTTGTAGATTTTTGTATATATTTCTGAAATATGAAAACAATTTTTTCATGCCAATCTGTTTTAAACTATTGATCTTGCTTTAATCCATGAAACCTTTCAGCAATTTACATATCACCCTTCTGATATTTTGTTCTGCAATGCAGGACATGTACCCTCATTGAAGGAAGGAAACTCAGAAGAGACAGTATTTAATCCGCCTTGGCGTCATGAGCCAGTTGCTATAGGTTTGTACTGTGGACCATATATTTATGTGGCATCTATGTGAAACCTTGTTAATCGGTTTGTTTCCTTTACAGGTTCAAGATTTGGTGAGGCATTTCAGGAACCTGCGTCGTTTGTTGCTATAAGGCCTTTGTTTGAGGTGATTGTTTGCACCCTTTAGTATCCTGAGGAGTTTATTTCCAGCACCTGTGATGGTTTAGTTACATTTTTAGTTGGAATCAATAAAGCAACATTGCAATTCAATTGCAGGATGAGAGGTACCTTGTTACGTATAACCCGACAAAGGACAAGGTATATGCTTTGCTCAAGGACCAAGCAAAGCCAGATGACATTCTCAAAGCTGCTTTCCATGTAAGCATTTATTGTATTTGCTACTTTTCAAATTACACTGCTTAAAGGTTATTTACATATGCTTATTCTCTTCGTTTGTGTTTCATCTACAGGCACATGTGTTACTCCATTTTATCAATGCTTCACATGCACGGAAGCGCACAAAGTCCAATCGGGCTTACCAGTATAACCCACTGAACATGGACTTTCTACCACACATTGAAGAGTCCTGCAAGATTGTTATGTCGTCTTATGGAGTTTTTAAGAAGAAAGCAAAAGATCAGGTAAAACCTCAGTATTTATCATTAGAATCCTGCCCATGTGCTCTAGTTAAACTGCTAAAGAAAGAATGATATCCATACAAGAAAAAGAATATTTGTGTTTATGTTTGTCATGCTGTGATTAACAACCCATTTTTTTTCACAGGGATGGATAATGTCAGAATCACTTCTTAACCCTGGCCGAGCTCGATTGTGTGGAGTAGCACCACAATAATCCAAGGCCTTTTTCATTGTTACTATGAAGAGTTTTTTTTTTTTTGCCTCATACTTTGGAGCGAGCAATATGAGAGTCAGCAAACCTCTAACCTGTTCAACAACCAGTACAAGTACTTGCAATAAATTGTTACGAGTCCAAGAGGATCAGTACGCCTGGTCAGTCCTCACTCTGGAGCTTGGGAGTAGTGCTACAGTTTTATCCAGCAGGGAGCCGCTAACTGGCATCCAGGCGCATTTCAGTACAGAAGCTAGCTTGATAAAAACGTTCCGGGAGAGGCATGCTGACTCATGAAGGATCGTTGATTAACTCCGAGCTAACTGCAAATAGGCTAACAAAATTTTGTATATGTGTTTCGGTACTGTATAATAGAAACGGATACCTTTATAATGTGACTGGTTTGTGGCCATTTTCTTTATTGTTTTTACTGTCTGTGGTACATCTTCTTTTCTAACTTTGTGATACTGTGGTTATCATTTCCGTAACTGGAATTTCTATGCATGCCACTTAGCTCTGATATCCAAATATGAATTGTTATCTGGTGCTCATCCTAGGGGGTGATCGTTTTCATGAAAAGCTAAACTTTAGCTCCTAAAATTTGAGTTAAAGTTTAGCACCTCTAGGACTAAAATTTGGACTAAAGTCTAATTTTAGCCCTTAAGTCCATGGAAACGAACGCCCGCCTAGTTCCTGCATTGGGCAACTGAGCTTCGGCTCCTTTTCATTGTTTTCCCGATGGTTACAACTGCTACTGCAATAAGGCCTGTTTTTACTTTCTAGCATGTTCCATGCTCATCGACTTGTTTGTTTCGAAAGTCCTGACTCGTTTGTTTCATGAGTCCCGACTCCGAAGTTACGCAGGATTGGTCAGTTGGAGTATATTCATAGATCCTCAAGTTAGCCATATACACCTAGCAATGCGATACCATCACCATCGAGCAGTTCATAGCCATCTGTCGCCTATAACCACTCATTAGGATCGGACGGCTCCCTCCCTCTCTTCCACCTCCAGCAATGCGTACCATCACCACCGAAAACCCAAGCCCCCCGGCTCTCCCTGGCCCACCGAGCCAACCCCCTTCCTACCACCTCATCCATCGGAGTGAGCCACAAAACCCAAACCTGTCAACCGAGTTAAGCTCAGCTCGGACCTGGCCAGAGATGGATTACAGTTGGATTTCGGACACGGTGAGAAAAAATTGGGCGCGGGAGAATTCCATTTCACCTCGGTGAAATATTTTTTTCTCTAAAATTAACCATATTGTATTTCTCCTACAGTTCAGAAGCAATAAGCCACACCGGAATTTCTGCAATTTGGGAAAAGGTCAGTTTTCATGTCCTTAGCTGATGTTGATCAAGAGCATCTATAACATCTGCAAGACAGCCTCACCAGATAATCTGGTATTACTACAACAACGATTTAAAACTTTAAACACAATTAGGCCAGAGCAACATCAGCTGCTGTGACACGGAGTAAATTAACACTGTTCATTCGAAATGATAAGCAAGTCTACGAGCTAGAAAGCTAGGCCATATCAGCAGACATCAAAGATCTGGCACTTGCTTCGCATCCTGGTCTCACCAATGCTGCATCCTGCATACTATGCTCTTGCCCTCTTGTTGCTGCAATCTGGGCATTTGTAGTGCTTGATATGCTCAGCTCGAGCAGGTGTGATCTTGACACATTTCCCATGGTACCATCGCTCACAACTATCACAGCAAATCCAGAACTCATCCTTGCCATCATTTGTTCCACACGACCCACACAACGTGTTGTCGCGCTCTTCCTCTTCTTCTCCATAGTCTTCACCGCTCTCATCATCATCATCTTTGGGGGGTGCCGACGTTTTTGTTGCTTTCAAATGTGATTCAGGTCTTGACGGCTACAATAGATGAATTGGTCAGAGATGACCCCTGATACTACAGGGCTGCATAGTAAATTTCTAAAAGTTTACCATTTTTGAGCTTGGTTTATTGTTTTTGCTTGTACTGTTAGGGGCCTTCTCCTTGGTTTGTTTCTTGGCAGCCCCAGTCACCACTTCAAATATTGTGGGCAAGTTATTTATCATGTTAAAGAGCCGCTTCCTGTGTAAATGAGGAAAAAAAATCACATATTTGTAAACATCCACAGAAGAGCTTGAATCAATCATTCTATGATCAGATAATAATATGAAAATGCTCTGAACCAGCAAAGCAGTGTAGCATTAATGGAATTCATCAACAGAATCTGTTCTTGAGCTCGTAAATAGAGCTAAAACACAGGGAAGCAAAAACATGACAGTTTCTTGCTCACGTGTTTCTTTTACCAATCTGTCCAAGCATATTTTGATGTCCATATATTTTCTTAAATTGGATAGACGCCTACAAATAGTACTATGTGATACTGTAAGAAACATGCATTCAAAGCATATCTACTAGTGTATCTACTAGATAACAAGATAGCTACAATTATTCAATTGGTCAATTATTAGCTGCTCCAACAACAAAAAAAGATTTGTGAAATAGATGCTCACATACATTATACTCATAACCAAAGCAAACAATACATAAAATTAGGCTGTGATTTACAATAATACTTGGAATCAATCACGAACTTCAGAAAGAGCAAAAGTGAAATGCATTAAATGATAGGTTAAAACAAGCCACAATAAAACTGCTGCCAACCATACATCACATTTTGTTCAGTCTATGCTATATGAACAGTTTAGACCTAAGATTCAGGGTGGCATGTGAACCTTTTCCTATCAAACAAAGTTTAAAAAATCACTTCCAGCTCCAATTGCTTTAATACTGATTCTTGATGAAGATGTAGACAAAAGCCAAGAATCTTTTATGTTCAGTGTTTTCAGTCAAAAGGAGACCCATAAAAAAGATTAGTAAAGCTGTTTGACACTAGACACTCTTTAACATATGCCAACTAACATGTTGGTCAACTATAGAACCAGGACTAACAACCAAGTGCAAGTTAAAAACAAAGTTTTCTTTGAGGAAGGAGCCCCTAAGAAGATATACTGTAAAGTAAAGCAACAAGCTGCAGTTTCCAGTCCACCCAAGTAAGTTTTCCCGTTTTCTAATAGCCTTGAGCTCATCAGTTAATTATTGTGGAAAAGAAAATCACTAGCAACAATTCAAAATGCAACTAGTAATAAATATCCTGGACCACAAATCAATACTAGAACAGTATCCCAGGCTTAGGCTTACAGATAGCAACAAGAAGGAAACAGATTTTTGGCAGATGCATGTTTCCCTGGACTGCCATAAAGTCAGTACCATGGCTCTCTATTTCCAAATTGCAGTACCAAATTTAGTAGTTTCACTATACTAATGTTGCAGATGCCAGGTAGGCAATATTCAATGTAGACTCTAACAGAATAACATTTTTGAAACAGACATGTAGACAAATATTCCTATTCCAAATTCCAAGGACCGAAAACTAAAACTTGCCTTGCTCTACTCAGCCAAGACTAGTCAGGACTCAACCATAAAAATAAAAATATAGTAAGGTATAAATTTTCAGAATAGGAGTTAGTCCCAGACAATCATATGAACCTTTTAACAATAATCAACATACAATTTTATGATTTTCATGTGAAAACTGTACTAGAAGATTTATCATCAAACTTTCTTCCATGATATAACCACTTTTACATTATTTCATCATTGCTTTTGCTATGTGCTTCCAAATTAGCGATCAAATAGGCGTAGGTACGGCTAGGTTGCATTTTAGGTGGGCCAAAGTGTATGGATAAAAACAAAAGGTAAAGAAATAAAGTCAGTATAAAAATATAAAGGACTAATTATAGATAAATAACCTTTGTGTGATGAGCGGTCAAGCAGGCATGAGTGGCTACTTGGTGAGATTAAGATGTACACTACACGTCAAAGGGTAAAGTAGGCAATATTCATTATATAAAATATATTGAACCAATAAAAAGGTTGTCTGGAAACTGTGGCAATCAAAGGTTGTCATGTGCAATAAAAACCATAAGTGCTCTGGCATCGATTTTGGTACTAACTACAGTTTGTAATTCTTTTGTAATCCAGATGGTACAATTGGAAATGTAGATCAATTTCAAATCATCTCTGAAATTTGGATTGATAAAAAATTACACAAGTGAACAATAATTCTATGGGGCCGTTTGCATTTTCCAAACTGTTTCTCTACAAAAAGGAGAATCGCCACCAATGGACTCAGCCAGTGAGTATTTTGAAACTGAACGACAAGAAACAATTCAGCTCATTTTGACCACCAGAAGAAACGGACACAGACCTGTTTCACAAGAAACAAATAACTGCTTTCCTGCCCTGTGGTGGTTCCTAATTATTACATTGTTCTGCCACTGGCCCATAAACACCATCTGCAGCACCGTCCAACCCATGAAGCATTGTTCATGCCATGCATGGTTCATGCACGTAAGAACCCATACACTGTGCATGAGCGAGCAATCCCAGGATAATTAGTTGATGTTATTAATATTAGACGATTCATATTTATTGCATCCAAATATAAACATGTGCTAGTGACTCTCATCATTCACTAAAGGAATGTTTCCAAAGAAAAGTTGAATCAGAAACGTTCCTCAGAGAATATAGAATCCTTTCAAGAATACCATAAGAACCCAACTGACACTTAAACAAAGGAGAAACAGTTGTTCTTAAGGGAAAAAGACACTTCGCTCTGACTACCTAAGGGATTTGGAGTTGTTAATCATCCAGTCAGATTGGAATCAGTAGTTAGCAGTGAGAAATCAGATTTTGTGGTTCATGCATATCTGTTGATCAAGACAACAGATAAGATAAAACTTTTGCAGGTTTAGTAAATAAATAAGACAAAACCATAGATACAGAAAATCTTGGTTCAGGAAACCACAAAATTTGAACATCTCAACCATTACCTGGCTTCTTTGTCAAATCCGAACCGTGCCGCAAAGTAAAACGCGACAGCCAGTAACCAGGAATCGCTGTGGACGGCAACTAGGGCTAACCAATCCTTCTCGTTCATACCGTCCCTGGCAAAGTTTATTCCCAAAGCTGGTTCAGGGATCTCTGGAGGAACTTCCTCAGCTGGCAAAGTTACTTCCCATGTTTCATTGGGGTACCCATAAAGGCACAAGTTCTCCTTCTCTGTTCAAACAAAAATAATTTATAAATACAGAAGATTCTTTGTTGTAAGTAGAGTAGTCTTAGATTGTGCGTACGAGATAATTTACTCAGCACAGTGCAAGGAACAAGCAGAAAATGCTAGGATAGCAAAGAAGAAGCTGCATTGGATACACTAATAGTAGAAAAGACAAATAATGCTATATTAATCATGTGGTGCAAGTGCAAACACCTTGCAGACGCAGACACGCAGTTCACATTTACAGTGGAAACAACTGTAAATCAAACAAATCAACAGAGAACAGCAATCATTACTACTCTGGAGTCCTAGCACCAAAAAACTGGAATCGTCCACGAACCCCTACATTTCCTCGTGACGGGAATCACCAGTCAAAAATCAAGCTTACAAATGCACCAGAAACACAAAATCTTGAATTGGAGAATTCCATCCAACCTGGAGCCTAATCTGCACTTCCAATCGCTAACCGCGCTCGAGTCTATTATGTTACTGAATACTGATAAAAGCCAGCGGTAGCATTTCTGGTACAGGGGCTCCATATCTAGACCAGCGAATTCACCAAATTAAGCTTCGGTACGCCCAGCGGAGCGTCCGAACGACCGAACCCTAGCAGCTACGAAAGTGTCGGCGCCCCCAAACCCTACGCCTGAAGAGATCGAGCGGACTCACCGGGGTCGCAGAGCTGATAGAACTTCTCCACATCTGCGCAAAAAAATGAGATAAGCAACAGAGTAAGACGCGTCAGTAGCAGCGCAGACGTGAGAGAGGCGAAATCCGGAGCAGCAAAGGAAGAGGCGGATACCGTTGGTGAGAGCCTTGATCATGCCCGCACGCCGACCGCGGAAGTCGCGGAAGACCTCCTCAGCAGTGCGGGCGGAGTAGTGCGCGCCGGCGCCGGCGTCCATTTAGGGTTCCGGCGAGGAGGAGGGCGGCGGCGGAGACGAGGGGTGCAGGGGGATGAAGGCGAGGTGGGAGGAGGACAGGGTCGCAGACTCGAAGGAAGGGTGAGGTTTTATTTCGGGAGAAAGTCGTGGGCATTTCTCGGAGGATTTGAGACTTTTTTTAAGTGACGGGGTATTGTCATTGTCATCACACATATCCTTTCACTTTGCTGTTTGCTTCTTTTGTCATTGTTTTATTTTGAGCTATATTTTCAATTTGTTTAGTTTGAAATCGCTGTGTATTTCAAAGGTTTTTAAAAACATGGCAACATTTGGAAATAATGTGCATATTAACGTGCCTTCCATAGTGTGGTTTTTAAGTGTTTTCATACTAGTTTTGTTTGTGTGGTTCGCATCTGTGCATGGGTTTGCGCTTTGTGTGTATATGATATATTTTAATATATCCTCTTGTTATTAGTGTCATAATAAGTTAATATTTCGAATTTTAACAATAAATCTGTTTTCTTGCTGAACGCTTTTGTGATTCAAAAAATAATAGGTATGAGGGCCGTCATTTTTTTAAGACTTTGCGTTCTTAGGGGCTGATTGGTTCGCTGCATATGGGAGAACCAAGCCCGCCAGATACAGTTGTCGTATGATTGGATGACCGGAGTAGCTACTGAGCCTGGTTCCAGAGGTGCAAAAGCCATCCCGCAATCTGGCTCCCGAGGTGCAGAAGTTTTGCTCGTTTCCCTGGAGCCTGGCTGGTCTGATACGCAGTTGAGCACTGGATGCACGAGCGAGAGTGTGAAAAGCTGGTCCAACGAGTAACCAATCAGAATCTTCAGTCGGGCTGGCTACCTTGAAATGACAACCAAACAAGTTGGTGTTGCATCATTTTAGCCTGGCCCGAAGGAAATCAATCAGGCTCTTATTTTTTCCTTTACTGTCAATTTTAGTAGATGTGAATATGATATTGCTCCCTTCATTTCTTTTCATACATAAAATCTGAAAACTAATGTCTATAATAATTGATGTTTGGTACTACAACATAGATAATTTCTACTAAACATTATGCTATAGTATCAATGATATATGTTATTTAAAAAATGAATAAATTGACATGGCTGTTTTTCTACTAAAAATGCACACATTTTCATTATATCAAGATTTTAAATTCTTCTTTGTGAAGTTGTTAATCCATAAACTTTAAAACAACAGAGTGGATGGACTCTATTTCTATGTTTATACATTCTCTACCTCCTTAATTCAAAATTTATGTGCCCTGTGACCATAAGGAAAAAAGTTTGCTGCAACAGTATATCTAAGGAAATATTAGATATACCATAAGGAAAGAAGTTTGCCCCGTGACCACAAATTTTGAGATTCATCTACCAGTTCTCACTGTAGTAGCAAGCACCACGGTGCCAAAATCTGGACTCGGTCCACATCGTCACGGGACCACACACAACCCAAACAACATAACAAGGGAAAGACTTCAAAAAAAAAAAAAAAGATAACAAGGGAAATCCAAAGCCGAGGAAAACGCACGAATCTCGTAACACTTTGCCCGCGGTAGTGCCAGGAAGGCAACCGGAGAAGCGGAACACGCGCGACGACCACTGGTGGAGTAGAGAGCCGCCAGGGTGGATATGGCAGCACTTGCTGCCCACCACCGCATCCTCTCCTCCTCCTCCGTCGCTTCGAGAACTCGCTGTCGCCGCTCCACCACGCTCTCCTTCTCTTACCCGCCTCCCCATGGTTGTTCCGGTTCCAGGGCCGCCTTCCGCGTCCTCACGCGCGCCACGGGCGGCGCCGGCGCCGGAGCTAGCAGCGCCGCCGCGCCCGCCGCGACGTCGACGCCGGCGCTTTCCCTGGAGGAGCTGCGCGGAGGCTGCACCAGCTGGACATGGCGAGGGATGCGCGTGAACTACCTCGTCAGGGGGCAGGGCCCGCCCGTGCTGCTCGTCCACGGCTTCGGCGCCTCCGTCGCGCACTGGCGCAGGTGAGTGAATCACCGACGAGCTCAGCCGGCTCAGAACGGTGATCGGTGCCAATACGCAGATGCTTTTATTTATTTGTGAATTACAAAGACCACTGAGCACTGACGACTGACGGCCGATCAACTCGTCCGTAGGAACATCGGGGTGCTGTCTGAATCCTACACCGTTTACGCCATCGATTTGCTCGGGTTCGGCGCCTCCGACAAGCCGCCTGGATTCTCTTACACGATGGAGACATGGGCTCAGGTAAAGTGTACTACACATTAGTCCGCGGTTCATGGACAGCAAGCAACGGATGGCATCTTAAGCCCGCACTGAACTGAATTTTTGGGAACAACAATTTGGTAATCAGAACAATGTTCACTTCTTTTTATGTCAACACAAGCAGTTGATACTGGACTTCCTGGACGAGGTCGTCAAGAGACCCACGGTGCTCGTCGGTAACTCCGTCGGAAGCCTTGCGTGCGTCGTTGCCGCCTCAGGTCTGAATTGTCCTACATCTGCGTTCTCTTCCCGTTAACCCAACAGGAATTTGATGACATTTTGCGAGCTACTGTAATAATCACCGCGACCAGAGGACACCAGAAATGCCGTCCGGGGGCTCGTTCTGCTCAACTGCGCCGGCGGCATGAACAACAAGGCCATCGTCGATGACTGGCGGATCAAGCTGCTCCTGCCTCTGCTCTGGCTGATTGACTTCCTGCTCAATCAGCGGCCAATAGCGTCAGCGCTCTTCCAGCATGTGAAAGACAGGCATGCTGGACTGAAATTCTGATTACGTCTTTTAATTAACACTGTACAGTACTGTGACAGTGGAACATGGTGCTAAATAATCACGCGAGTCTGGATTGAACAGGAACAATCTCAAGGACATCTTGCTCTCCGTTTATGGGAACAAAGATGCTGTGGATGACGAATTAGTCGAGGTAATATATATGATCTTCACGGATTCGGAATAATTCACAGGTTGCGTTGACAATGTCACAATATTCAAAACGTTGAGAAAATCAGTGGACAATTATTGACTCTTGAAGGTTCTTCTGATGAAAGTATATATGTATTTACACACGCAGATCATTAGAGGGCCGGCTGACACCGAGGGCGCCCTGGACGCATTTGTGTCGACGGTGACCGGCCCGCCAGGGCCGAGCCCGATAGCGCTGATGCCGAGGCTGGCCGACGTCCCCGTGCTGGTGCTGTGGGGCGACAGGGACCCCTTCACCCCGATCGACGGGCCCGTGGGGAAGTTCTTCTCCAAGCTGCCGTCCGAGCTCCCCAACGTGACGCTCCACATGCTGGAGGGCGTCGGCCACTGCCCGCACGACGACCGCCCGGACCTCGTCCACGACAGGCTGCTCCCGTGGCTGCAGGGCCTGCCGGCCGGCGGCGCGGTGTGATCATTCATCAACACTCCATACACGCCTAAAAAGGTTTTAGGCGGCAGGCTCATACGGAGTGGATGTTACGTTGGCGCTGATTATGACATTCTTTTAACCTCTAATTATCTTAATGTCGTATTATATTGATTATTGCTACTAATCATGATATGTTTTGTTACAGTGTTCTTTTCTACTTATATATGCTTACAAATTAGGTTGAGCACGGTGAAAAATACATATTCCTTCCGTTTTTGTTTTCCCATTGTTAGGACAGAACTTAGTTAAAAAATAAACCAACTTTATTATCTGAACGACAACAAAATAAAAACAGAGAAAGTACTATATTATAATATAGACCAACTCTCTATCACGCAACATGTAAGATCTAAGCTTATTTTTTAGCTTACAAGCCAAGACCCGTATAAAAGTACTTTGAAATTTAGATATTTTCACAATGTAAATTCTTTTTTGTTTATTAGACAATAAAAAAATAATCTATTTTTTGAGAAGCTTTTGGAGATACTCTTACATGGTCATTTTATCATTTTCCTTTCTCATTTTTTATCAATGACACGTTAAAACCTTGTATGCATGTCACCATAATTTACTATATGCAAACTGAAACATTTCCATTTCCCGGGGTTACAATATTGCTGACATATTGCATGCGTCCAGCTGTGTTTGTACTCGCTCTATCCACAAATTCGTTTATACGACTGAACATAGGAGTTTCATTTGTTTCATTTCACATGGTTGTTTACACTATAGCAATAATACAATTTGCCAGAATCAATCTTTGGTTTATAACCACAGCCAGTTTGGTTTAAATAATTCAAATTATATCTTGCAGATATCTCTACCAATAAATCATAACGAGGGGGGCAAAATCAAGCGTCCAAGCTTTCATTGTGTTCAGTTAGAAAACTATCTTCTTCTTCTTTTGACACGAGTTAGAAAACTATCGTCATGCTAATAGTGGTGGCGAGACTTCAGTGTTTAAACATGGGTCGATAGAGTAAGATTCTACTTTTACAGTGAGGGAGCCCACCTATCAACGTGGCCACATGAATCTTATACTCCCTCCATTTCAAAATTGTTGTTACTATTGACTTTTTTTTATTATCTTTGACTATTCGTCTTATTTAAAAAATTTTATAAAATGTTAGACATTTTTTTATAATTTGTTTTATCATTAAATAAAATTTAAATATAACTTATAATTTTTTATATTTGAATAAATATTTTGAATAAAATGAATAGTCAAAGGTAATGAATAAAGTTAATGGCGACAACAATTTTAGAACGAAGGGAATATAGATTAACGATTATAAAGGCTGTCAATTATATGGATTTGCTTATATATGCTACTCTTTCCTACGAGTCTGATTGTACTGAAATATCAATTTATTGTTGATATGATTCTATCTGTTCTTCGGATGGTGATTCCTTTCATATTATAGTGTTAATATAAATACAGTGTAAGGAGTAGGTTATCCCGTGAAATATTTCTTGATGCCACACTGGAATCATATCAGTTATTTGATTGGAACCTGAAGTATTCATAAACAATGACATCGGTAGTTAGAAGACTTGTTCCAGATTTGTGCAGGTGGTTGTCATACTAATTAATTTAGTTATTGGCATATATAAGCCATGATTAGATGAAAAAGGGGATATGCATAGTACGATAATTGTTTTTAGAATTTTCATTCGACTTTCGAATTTCGATCGAGGCTTAACGGTGTCCTTCTTGTTTGAGTCGCGCCGCCCGAATGCAGAAACGCACTTCTTGTTTTCTCGAGAGCCCGGCCGTCATTAACGAAAAAAAAGAGAGAAGACAACTGCCCCCGGCCGCTACGCGCCTCCGACGGTTGGCATTAGTCATCATTTCAGAGCAGCAGTTCCGTTTGCTTCCGCTTCTGCTCCGCCGCCTCGCGCCGCGCTCGAGCGCCGTCAAAGGCAACAACGACGACGCGGCCACCACGGGACGGCGACGGCACGGAGAACCACGACGGCGCGACGCGGCTCCCACGGGGCGGAGACAGCGACCACCTCCCACGCAACGCACACAATCTCCGCATTGATACAGGCTGACGGTGTGGGAAATGGGTTATGCCTAGATCTAAGGTTGAATTTTCAAAAGTTTCACATTTTCCCATTGATATATCATTTGGGTGTTTTGACATAGGTCTTTTTATGACACAACTCTGTTTTTTAGCTATGATAGATGCTTTGATCAGACAATCTATGAATTTTAGACTGCATATATGACTTGATGGTACAGATGCTCAAACAATCCTCTCATATATTCCTGTGTAGGAAAGGCTTCTTAGGCACATGCAAAGATAGAATAACACATATGCTGCTATCAAACAGTAATGATAGAGTGATGTTAACAGAAAACAAAGGGATGCTAACTAAAGTTACTATCGAAGAACAATGCTCCACAGAATGAAATGCTTAGGAAATCTGATCCCAAAGAACAGTGCTTTTTCACATGTTGTCTAGCACTAATATGCTTTACTTCAGGCAATATTGAAGGGATGAGAGCTTATTTGTTCCAAAGAAAAATAAATGCACATTTTCCAAGAGAAAGAAAGAAAACGTGAAGGCAAATGCTCAATGTTTACATCTCCTGTTTTATTTCCTGTGCAGCCGAGCAAACAATTTTGAAATTGTGGTTTTAATGCTGACCAAAAATGTCTGATCGCCAGGATTCAGTGACACGCCAGGATCCACTCGTTCTTGGTCAGGAAGAAAAACAGCTGTGTTAACAATACACTCCTGCCGAACGAGCCCTGAGGCGGCGGCCCAATAAAGGCAAACTCATCTTCCATTCGTGGAATTAACCGCCACGGAGAAGTAGAGGAAGTGAGTTCGTGCGTTCCTCCATCCCGCACACCAGCGGCCGCTGGGGATATTGCACAAGGGGTTCTTCTTGATTCCTGCAGCGAGAAAAAGATGGGATCCGCCCTTAGCACGGTTGGAGAGAAGATCATTGGCGGCCTCGGGTACGCCATCACGGCGCCCTTCAACAAGTCTTGCGAGTAAGTTCTTTCGCTTTCCTTCCTACTGTAGATCATTTCGCATGGCCATCGATATTTGCAGTCAATTCCAACCAGCACTGGTGCTTACTACGGTGCATCCAATCCAATCGCTCTTGTTCGACGATTTGTTCCTTGGAAAAAAAATTTGAATATGGTGATGGATCTAACTGCCTTCTTTGCTCCAAATTGTGGTGTCGATCGAGCAGGGACAAGTGCGGGGAATGGGACGGTTGGTGCTTCCTCGAGAACTCGTGCGGCGCAAGTCTGTTCCGGCTGTTCAAGGCATACGTCCTCGCCGTCATCAGTGAGTTTTGCAACAAACACATTCGCACCCAATTCTGTAACATCCGTCAAATATGAATGGCATCTGATCTGATTGTTGTGATTACTATTTTGAACTGCCTCTGATCTGATTACTGAGTTGTCAACTCACTGTTACCTTGTTCTTCCTCGTCACTTCAGCCATTGTGTTCCTGTACCTCCTGCTGTGGAAGACGGGTCTCGTCAAGTGCCTCGTCAAGAAGTCCTGCAAGCTCTCGTGGAAGGCCTTCTGGGGCTTCTTCTATGGGCTGGGCAGCGCGTGCGGCTGCCTGTGGCACAAGCTCTGCGACACCAGGCGCGTCTACCGTGGCCGCCGCGGCCGGAGGGACGACATCGAGATGGGCGGGCGCCTCGGCTGGAGCGATTCCGAGGAGAGCGTCTGGAGCAGGAAGAGAGGGAGGTCGCCGGTGTCGGTGCGGCAGATGAGGAAGGAGAGGCTGCGGCACTCCCTGCGCCCGACAAGCAGCCATATCTCCAAGGTCGAGAAGCCGGCGAAGAGAAGCCGTCATCATGAACGAAGGAGCGTGCACCACGGCCACCACCACTTTGCGGCCGGGATGAGGAGGACGGAAGCGTCGTCGGCCCTGGTTGTTCATGGCTCGCCGAGGCACGATTATGGACGCGTGCACGGAGCACGCCAACACTGAATCGATTTACTGGGTCATATATAGCGTGTTGGAACATGCATGCATGAAGGGTCATATACTCATGATCATGTACAGTATGTAAAATCTATATGTAGTTTTTTTGTGTGTGTCATTTCTTCTCCCTAAACTTTAGATCAGGTATTCCACTCATCAAACCTATTTGATTTGATCCATATTAAGTACGGTCGTTTGCATCTTTTCAGCAACATTTGTACCTATAATTGATACGGATATGCCAGTAGCAATTCACATCTATTGATCTCCACCGCTGTGCGTCCGTGCTTCGATTTGACGAAAATAGTGAAATTAGCACTCTTATTTTGGTCATGTTATTACTGCAAATTGCAATGCCGCTTGCAGCTTTTGTGCTGAAGTGTTGAAAAAGGCGCGTCAACTGTCGGGCTTCAATCTATAACGAGGCCTAACATCGTATGGGCTTATGTCGGCTGGACTGGACCAGATCTCATTGTTTTTCCAAGGCCTAAAACCGTCTAGTGAGAAGCGCGCGTTTGCCCCATCACAGCCCAGAGAAAACCAAACATGTAAATGTAATGTAATCAACTGATCATCACGCGCGCGAATATGAGACGGAGCACCGAAGTACGGTGGGCTGTCGCCGGCGGCCGGCCGGCCCCGCAATAACAGGTCCATGGATCGGCCACCGTGTTCGCATTAAAGCGTGGCTCCGGAAGCAGGCGGTGGCTCCCGGGAACGGCCTCACCGCCGGAATTAAGTGCCAGTTATGGGGTCGACACGGCCGGCCCATGGCTGATCTTGGAACAGCTGGGAGAGTAACTGAAATATAGTGAGGCAAGGCTACACATTTATTTGCAGGAACTAGGGGCTAGATTGTACGAGATCATGAGTTCGCATCCGCCTCACCGAAGGAATTGAATGCCTCCTTTTACATTGGCTTTGCTGAATGAACGAGGAGTTTTTCTTAATGTGTAGCAAAAAGGAATCTAGTCGCAGGTTTTTCTTAAATTCATCACAAAAACCACTTTCATAATATGCCTCTCTTTTAATATGAATATTATATTTTTTTTCAAAAAAGGAGTAGGAGCACTGCTCTTTCATTTTAGTAGAAGAGAAAAGTAGCAGGTTTTACAGTGGTTTATTTACAAGAATAAGGATAAGAACAACAACAACGACTCCATGATGACTCTCTAAAGCTCATTTTGATTTGGCACGCCGTCAACACCTTGTTCTTTGAAAGCCGTCTCCCTCAACTTAAGTTCATCCTTAATGAACCTCAGTATTGCAGCTGGTTGTAACTGTTGCTGCTGAAAAATGCGCCTATTTCGCTTTTTTCATAGATTCCAAATTGTGTAGATTATCACTGTGGCAATTTCCTTCCTTGTTTTTGCTGTCTCCTTGCTCATCCTGTCATCCCACCACGTTCTGGTGTCCTTCCCATGAATATTACATATATGTATTGATATTATTTATCAAAGTTTCATATTTGACATCATGATGATGTTCTAACGTCCAAATTTGACTTATATTTAGGGTTGGAGGGAGTGGGGAACAAGTCACAATAAACATGTTGTAACGTTTCAATTGATGTTATGGTAAATAAGATCGATGAAGACAATGATTTGTTAAAAGGTATAGGAATATTTATCATACATAGATGAAGCCATATATACATGTGTAAAAAACATGATTAAATTTTCGACAAAGGATATGCACGCGTGCATGTCTCATACCTCAAAGCTGAAAGATAATAATATCTTTAAGAAATATATATTTGCTAGCATGCATGAAATTTGCAGCTTAATTTCTTTTGGTCATATGAACACCAATAATTAATTGACTTTCTTTACTGCCTATTAGTATTATGTTCTATCAGTTGATTCCAAGAAAGAACAGAGAAATCAATTAGAGTCAAAGTGGGTACGACTGTGTTCTATAGCAAGATCTATGATAAATAAACGACAATATAAGCTAACGGACGCTCTTAAGCAAAAGTCAAACACATCTCCAGCTAATTCTAGCGTCGTCTCCATGCCGCCTGGGCGGCTGGGCCTGGCACATTTGCTACCTCGTCTGCCAGTCTCATATACATTGTCACTGTGTCACATGATACTACTAGTAGATTGATCTCACGAATGATTGTATATTGACTTTATAATAATTTAATGCAGAGTCCCCATACACATGCAACCGGACGAGATGCATGGGTTGACCTGCCAGAGTCACACACTCACACTCATGCGCATGCATGCAAGCTCGTCCAGCGATATGCATGTGCCTAGGGAAAATTCCGGTACGCAAATGTACTGATGTGTGCTGTGTGCCTGTGTGTCAGCTTCGCATGTAGCAGTGACCACAAGACATGCCATGGTCCTCAGTACGTGTTCGGTTGTGCACAGAACAGGACGAGCAAAGAGTACCATGTAGCGCTTAACCCTAGGGTCAGATCTCAGATTGGATATATTTTTTTTTGAAAAATGTGGCAGGAGCGCTACCCTTCATTAAGAAAGGAATGAAAAGAAGATTACATCCTAGTGTTTATAAGCACTAATCCGGCAAAAGTGCCAGGGTCCAGCAGGTGCAGGTCACCCATATGGAGAAAAACCAGAAAAAAAACCGACTGAATACAGACAAAACAAGGAAAGAGGCTAGCCAACTACTCCAAGAAAAGCTTCACGGAATTGTCAGACATTGTCCAGGATCAGAGAAGAGACCTGCATGAAGGAGTACTCTTTTTGTTCGAAGATGCGTCTATTTCGTTCCTTCCAAACGTGCCACCAGAAGTAAAACACGCACAGAACAGGACAAGCAAAGAGTACCATGTAGCGCTTAACCCTAAGGTGAGATCTCAGATCGGATATATGAATGTCGTCTTTCACACTGACGCATTGCTAGGTCTGTATACCGACACATTGTTTTGATAGAAAAAAGTGATGCAAACTTTCCCCTAAAATTGTAGATAACGTAAGGTTCAGATCTCAATATAACTGAACTCTACGTAAACTGCATAGTACTAGGAAATTGTCAGTTTAGTAATTCTGATTCCTCCTCCGTATATTAAAAATACTTTTCTAACATATTATTGATGTTTGCACAGTCTTACAGTGCAGAACATATTTATTTCATGCAGCTGCATGTTATTTGATTTGTTTCTCCAAAGCGGTCACTGCTCATAATAAACATTTGTAAAATTACTAACAGTTGTTACAAGTATGACTATATGAACAAGTGAGTATTATTATTTGGCCCTTATTTTTTCACATATACTCCTAGTTGACACCATCAAACCCACCGCCCTAGATAGCTTTCATGCGTATGGACCACGGACGGACCCTTCATACATGAGCTGCCACCATTGCTTGCATGTGTGCTATAAATTCAGAAATTGTCAGCCTTCTCCCACATTCCACAACAAAAGATAATCATGCTCCTCTGCTGTTCTGACCTGCCATCTTCTAGATCTGATTTCTCCTGACAATGTGTGTGATGTTGCATATAACTGGAATGTCATTAGATATCTTGGATATTGGATCACATTATTTGCATATCTTTGTTTGTAGTTCGGAGAAATGTTCTCACTTTTCTTAACGATAGTGAGAAAGATGTGCGGTTGAGATTTGAGAAGACCAAAGATGGCTGGAACTAGAATGTTCAGTTGAAAATTACAGAGGCATCTACGTCAGGAGTTTGGAAGAGGCAGCCGCCCAAGGCTGTCTTGATCTTGGCTAGTCTCTTTCTCCTCTTTAAACTCCACCACCCCTCAGTTCCTTTCTGTCCACACTAGAGGACCCAGGTATAAAACAGGTCCTGTGCACAAATTTATGCTACCTGCACAACCAAGCTCAATGGCTCAATGCATATATTTTAGCTGCCGCTTCAACTCTAGCTTCAAGTCGATCTTGCAACCACTAGCTCCAAGTCGACGATCTTGTGACCACTTGTTCATCATAGAAGGTCACCGCACATGTCTTCGAACAATTGACGTGTGAGATAGGTACCGGTTCATGTCACACCATCAAGGTTTTGTTGGATATAAGAGGATTTGGTTTATACGGGTGCACTAAAGATAATTCTTAATATAATAAAACTCATTCACTTGTTTCATATAAAAAGCATACCGAGGGCATGAAAAAAATCGTTCAACATATAGGTCCCCTCAACAACCATTAATCTTGAAAATTTATTTCTCTATTTTTATGTACTCTGAATTAGCAGGATAAATTCCTAGGATGTTTCAATCTAAAAATCATTATTTTGGGGGCACTCATCCAATATATATCCAACTCAATAGACTATGTATCATGAAAAATCAATTTATTTGGTTCTGTCTCAATCCGAATGAAGTAGTGGGATTGGCTACTAGGATTTTTAAGTCTATATATCATGTTTATTTTTTTTCTCGGGTTACTTTACCAATGCAGTTGGTGCAATTATTATTGGACCAGTATGACAATACTTGTACTAGTTTGTTGAGAAAGTTCTGAAGAAGGTAGCTCCTAGGAAGAAGCTACAAGCCAGCTAGCTAATGTCAAGTAGTTAGATGCATAGTTGGCTTTATATGGTATTATTCACATATAGGCGGAACTTTGGATGTGGTGCGAAGCCTACCTTATTAGGTTGCTTAATTCTCCACTATTTACAGTTCATTCTCAAACTTATAGGAATGCTAATAATAAACTACTTTATATACATAACCGGGTCCTAAAAAATCATGAGTCTTTGCCCGGCAAAAAATACATGGCATATCTATATATGAGATGCACACAATTCATGACATCTCATTTTTAAATCAAACAATCATTAAGACTCCCTCTTTGTTCAAACGTTTGACACTTTGCCTTATACTTGGTTAAAAACTTTGACCATTAATAACACTGAAAGTTATTTTATTAGTTAAGAAACATTATGAAAAGTATTTTCATAATATCATAGTTTTACTAGATATCATGATTACATTATGCCAAGACAATATTTGCATTACTAAAGGAAAAAAACAAATGATGATATTAAAACTTAACAATGACATCTTATTTGCCTCAAAAAGAAGTAATCAGTACATAAACACTTTAACTAAACAGGACAGGCTAACACACTATCTGCAGCAAATGATCATTGTTGTCATGTGCAAATTAACATTTAACACTGACGAAACCCCAAAGAACACGTAGTACAAAGTACTCATAAGTCATAACCTCTACTATAGCTATAGCGGTAGAAGGGCGGTAGCCATCACCAAGTGGGTACTGAGCAGTAGTATAGTATAGTAACAAGGACCGATCCATCAGTAACCAAAACCTCCACTGCAGTATATATCATCACGTCATTCATTGTTGATTCATCAATCGTGCAAGCACCACCCTCTTATCCTCTCTCCACTAGCTCTCGCACCCCTAAAATTCCCCACTTTCTCCTACTTCTACCGCTCCCTCCTCGCTCGGCGGCGCTGCCCTAGATAACGAGCTCTAGCTCGCTGCTGCGCTGCCCTAGATAACGAGCTCTAGCTCGCTGCTGGCGTGAGCGATGCCATGAGCAGGGACCTTGAGGACGGGCACGGCGCGGCCGGCAGAGCAGCGGCGGCAGGAGGAGCTGCAGCTGGTGGTAGCGAGGCATCGGTGGGCGGCGGCGAGGCCGCTGGGGACGCGCACGACAACGACCTGGTGATGCCGGGGTTCCGGTTCCATCCGACGGAGGAGGAGCTGATCGAGTTCTACCTCCGGCGCAAGGTGGAAGGCAAGCGCTTCAACGTCGACCTCATCGCCGACCTCGACCTCTACCGCTTCGATCCATGGGAGCTTCCCGGTAACTAACACAAGCATCAGCGCATCTCCCTGCTTTTGTCATTTGATCAACCCGATCTAATTGATTGGTCTGCTTAATTGCTCGATCGGCGGCGCAGCAATGGCGGTGATGGGCGGGAAGGAGTGGTTCTTCTACGTGCCGAGGGACCGCAAGTACCGGAACGGCGACCGGCCGAACCGGGTCACGGCGTCGGGGTACTGGAAAGCCACCGGTGCCGACCGGATGATCCACGGCGAGAACAACCGCCCTATCGGGCTCAAGAAGACGCTCGTCTTCTACTCCGGCAAGGCCCCAAAGGGCGTCCGCAGCAGTTGGATCATGAACGAGTACCGCCTCCCACCACCGGCCGCCGACGCCGACTCCTTGACCCACAAGGTGAGTCAGAATTCCACACAGATCGATTAGGGCTCTCCATGATCACCTCAATTGTTTTGCAGTGTTCTTGCTTTTTCGTTCCATTTCTTCCAACAAATTCATTTTTTTTTATGTTCACAATTGAGATGAAGCTAGCTGTAGCTGTTAAGCTGCTGGTTGGATTAATTAATTACTAATAATTTGATCCACTTTCCCCCGGCGGTGCTTTTACTTTGGACGCATGAGTTTTATGAACACGCACAAGATGTGTCTTTTCCTTTCTTTTCCAGATCTACGAGTTTAGGGTTTGCTTTTTACTCTTGTTCTTTTTGGCGCATATATATGCGCAGCCAGCAGACATGTTCAAAAGCTACACTTTGGAATTCCCCTCCTAGCTATATACCACTTGCATGCACATGTCCTGTAGATTCTGCAGGATCTCTGCATCCTCAAGTGATTAGTTTATTTATTTTTAGATAAGTTATATGATCTGAATTAATTGAAACACCTTGATCCCTCTTATCTCAATATTCCTCTTCAAAGTGATTAATTTATTTATTTTTTCCTTTTAACGGCTTGAGATATCTGTTCCTTTGCGGTCTATGAAGTATATATGAGCACATCTATTCTCCTCCAGTTGTTTTGTAATGCCGATTCTCTCTCTTCCTCACTTGTTTTCGAAAAAGGCTAACCAACATTCATTTTTATTTCTTGGTGGTGATCATGCAGTCTGAAATATCGCTGTGCCGTGTCTACAAGCGCTCCGGCATCGACGACGGCCACGGCCAGTCATCATCTAGCACCCAAGCTTCCTCAGGCCGGCGGACCCGCACAAGCCGACACGTGTCATCGCCGTCGTCCATGCCACTGTCATCTGTACAACGTCCCAGCAGCTTCCACCTTCTCCAAGGCGAGTGCTCGTCGGCGTCACCGCCGACCATCATAGACCAACATGTGATCACCGCCCACAATAATCTTCCCCACCTTTTGCCACCACCAAGGCCACGAGCTTTCCCAGCGTCGGTAAACTCTCCAGTGGCGGATACGCTGCCAGAAGGCGCCACCATCCTTGCCTCCACATATTCGCTGCTCAACATGGCCGCCGTTCCCATGGGCAGCTCCAGACCAGTTGAAGAGTTGAGCACGTTGGCTGGCCATGGCCAGTCCTATGCTAACCACCTCTCAGCCACGACCGGGAGCCACTTTCTTCCGTTGTTGTCAACACAACCGATGCCACCGGTGGCGCCGCTTGTTGCGCCGCCAATGGTGGCGCCACTGGCTTCAGTCCCTGACAAGCTCGGTTGGGATTGGAGTCAGGTCGTTCCTGACACGACGGCCAGGGATTACAACAGTTCTAGTTTTAAGTGAGCACTCATCAGTTATTTCTTAAAACCTGCCATCAGTGTAGGCTAACATATATACCCTTTAATCAGTCTACAGGCATCATGCCAGGTAGTATATAAGATCAAGAATACTGAATATATGATCAGGATTCAGAACTGAAAGATAGGTGATTTGTAAGCATAATGAGACCTAAATGTTTAAAACTTGACAACATCCATGTCTCAACTCGCTATGATTAGTATTTTTTTCAATTACTCAATGTTTCGGTAGCTTCTCATTTTACAATTAGTATAAAAGGCATGACACATGAAATAATGTATGCATGATTGGAAGAGACCGTCGCAGGGTTGTTTCTTTCTTCATGATTGGGACGAAGACTTTGCAGGTTGCAGTGTCAGATAAAAGCACATGCATATGTGCCCACAGGAATTGTATTCTTCCTAGTTTGTGCAGGCACGGAATAATCCATGAGACTTGCAGCAGCTTTTGTACTTAACCTCTGCCAAAGTGTTTGGTCATGACTGTGAGTTACTGATCGCTACTGACAGTAGTTGAGTATATGTCTATTGTTGTTTTGTCTGCTATATATATGCTGGAGAAGGGAATATATAGAAGGCAAACTGAAGATGCATCCGTAGGTAAGAAAGGAGATGCTCTTTCCGTTGGATATATATTCCATCTGACTGATGGAAAAGACACTCTATTTGGCAGATGATCGAAAGGCTACTGATCGAGTTTGTTATCATCGATGAATTGAGAGTAGACGAGTCATCATGTCTGGACATGCTGCTCTAGATTTTTGTGTTCTCTGCCGAGCCTATATATCATTCTTGTTACATTAGGTAGCTATGGGTGATAAGTATAGCCAGGGGACATGCTGTACTCGTGATAAGTATAGCCAGGGAACAAGAAATAGCTAGCTATGGAAGTGTCCAGCTAATTAACTAGAGGATAATTACCAATATAATGAAAAAGAGATGATCGATGCATGCTAATAGGTTGGTCTGATCCAAGCTTCTTTGCAGAACAGCTAAACAAGATTTGGATGCTCTTTCCCTGTGTAGTAGTTATTCTCAATACTCGCCGTTAAGAATGTTTGTTGATGCTCTTTCGTAAGGCTATATATACGAAAAAATGGACACTTGATCCAAAAGTAAATGCCCTTTATCCGTTGTTAGTATGCCATTTTTTATCCTCTTATATGTCCAGCAATCGAAACATTCTATTCCTGTTTCAGAAAAAAAAATGGTCTTTTGTTTTTTAAAAAATAAACTGATAAACATGGTCCTCCTGTTTTTTTTTTGGGCCAAATAGGACAAGAAAGTTTATCATACTTGCAGTAAACATTTTCGAGAATGTTACACCCCTTCTATAATGTTAGCCCTTCCAATGATGTATAGTAGAGTCAGGGCCGGCTCTATGATTCCAAGGGCCCTCGAGCGAACCAATGTTATGGGAGACGGCCAACGGCAGCGGGCCAGGCGCCTAGGCGAGCGGCAGCGTTGGCGTGCACTACCCCCTGACGGTCGCTTCCTCCGATCCTCAGCCCTCGAATCGATTGTGGCGCCGTGACCTCGGATCACGAATTCGCGACTCGTCGAATCGAACCATCCTCTGATCGTGGAGACCGTCAGATACAGGATGGAACATACTTCATAATAGGCCCTCGTAGGCTATGGGCCCCCGGCCGTTGTTGCCTCGGGTGCATGGCCCAAGAGCCGGCCTTGAGTAGAGTAGCAAGAGCAAAAAACAATGGCGAGCTTCTTGTAGCAATTAATAATCCATCTTACTTATTTTAAGTTGTATTGGGTCCAGAGCATGGTTAGATCCAAATGTTACTAATACATTGACTGAGTTATCTGGATCAAAGATACTCCGTCTACAAATATAAGGTTTTTTGACTTCCAAACATCAAGTTTGAACCATTCGTCTTATTAACAAAATCTGTAAATATATATAAATAAATAAATTATATTTAAAGTATATTTGATAATAAAATAAATCATAACAAAATATATAATATTTTTATAAACTTTAAGTAGGATGAATGGTCAAATATAATATTTAAAAATCAACAATGCTTATATAATTTGTGAATGAATA
The DNA here is from genome assembly GCA_032690845.1 of Eleusine coracana subsp. coracana. Lineage (NCBI taxonomy): Eukaryota > Viridiplantae > Streptophyta > Magnoliopsida > Poales > Poaceae > Eleusine > Eleusine coracana. Next base: position 7,159,067 of record CM064426.1, read on the forward strand.
GAGTACATATTAACTTGTAGAAACAAATGAATGCCAAAGTAGCCATAAATTCGACACGTGAATCATTTTGATTTGACTTTTGTCCACTGATTCGATGGTTAATTATATTACTTTGACTATGATTCAATGAAAATTTGATTATCTGTATATTTTTAGAATATGTGTTTGAAAACATAACAATCATTCATATTGGAGAGAGTACATTAGATTGTACTATATTTTAACTCGACCTACTAGGGGAAGAAGCCCCCCCTCCTCCTAACGGCATTTTGTTAAGGAGAAGAGCCTCTCACGCAGGCCGAGAAAACCTCTGAACCCTTCCCCCAATCATACATAGGGACTCAGCTGGCCGTGTGAGCTATGGCGCAAATCTTTACCTATGCTTTGATCGAGGAGAGCGAGAGAAATTTTTTTCTGGGGACAAGCCCCCGCATGACGCACCGAGTTGATTCCAAGAATCGAACTCGGGCGAGCGAGCTGCCATCCGGGCGCTCAACCACCGAGATTGACAATAATATTCAATGTTACACAAAAAAATATCAATAAGAGTCAGCGGCCTCTTCATATATTTAAAAGCATGTGGTACTTACTTTTACTTATATAGTTATATATGTTTTCTAAGTTGATTTTTTTATTTACAAAAACCAATATTATAAGCTATTACAAGTTGAGGTTGAATAGAATGGTGATGGTGGATTGGGCACTATCAAGTGCAAGCGGTAGTGGCAATCAAGAGAGGCAGGCGTGCCAACGCTGCATAAAAAAATGATTTTAACACTATCTAAGGCTCTATTTGAATCCCTTTAGTTTTTAAGAAACCAGTTTGACAACAAAAACATGTGTGCCAGAGTGTGAGGTATAGATAGTCTGATGACAGTCATCCAATTATGATGCAATCAATCAGATCTAATAGTAGTTAATTTGATCCAAAGTGAGTAAATGAAACAAATCTATAGGTCTGATCATTGTTTGACAAAAAATATTTTTTATTTTTGCGGGGGACAAATTTATTATTTAGCTTGACAACCATTATAATATATTGTATTTAACTATCAAATCATGGCTTTGATCAGTAGACTTTGGTCGAATTAAAATTCAAACTAAGGTGGACACATGCGCGGTCCATGTATTAAAAACAACATTCAACGGCAGAAAATAATATGAGCGGGATATACTCATGTCAATATATAAAATTAGGTTTATTTCATGCGGATTCTAGTTTGTTGTCAATCAATATAACTATTTCTCGTGCCCTCGATCGCATCCGTCGCTACGGCTAATGCCTTCCCATGCAAAAGATCCCATGCCTTTTTTTCTGGGCATCGACACATCATCATAATCCTTCATTGCACATCGAAAAGCTAGCTAGCATTTGTCTCTGTCATGATTCATGATGACACGGGCCATCTTTTGCTAGCTCTGGTCCAGCTTCGGCCCAATGCATACATTCCGTATGGCAAATCACGGGCATGATGAGCAAGCACCAGAACCTCCAAACTTCCACAATTCTCGGTTACTCTCGAGTCCCCACTGATCATGATCACACACACATGCATACCACTTGCATACCACTGCAAACTAAGGTCGATGATGATCCCCATCAGATTTGCGTAAAATCAGGAGCCGCAGTTTTCCACACGAAGATGATTATGTGGAAGTTTTGAGCACACGAACCATGCCTAATTGGTCTTCATCAGATTAAAAAGTCACTATAACCTGGTGCCTTCCAATGTGTATATTGCTGCCTGTCATAGGCTGTTGCTTGGCATTCTGTAACCTGTTAGAATTAGAACAGTTGCTCTTGTGTCATCCGGCTGAAAATGCCAAGGCCAAGCTGCCTAGTCGCGACAGCAAGTAGTATCGACCTACCTGTTATAGTTTGTGTGACCTCAACTCCGCTTGACATTTGCATGACCTGGAAAGAATGCTGTTGTTTTCCCATGGCACGCACGACACACGGTTGAAGGTTTTAGTCCAAATGATGCTTGAACTAAAGCCCTGTCTCTGTGTGGCGAAGACATTATGCATGCACCTTGCAACTGCTTACGTTCTACCCGTTACACTGAAGTGTCCATAACCCGCAGCAACTCAGGCGGTCCGTTCTTTGTCTTGGTTCATGCCACTGCACTTTACTAGTTCTCTCAGACATCGTAACAGGAGCAGGCATGCTTGAAGGCTGAATTACATTATTGTTAAAACCTCATGAGTCATGAGTGCAGTCCACTTTCAGACAGGTCCTAGTGCTCTATTCATTCATTTTGCCGTGGGATTTCACAGCGGAGTTTATTGAAGATCCATGGTAACATAAAGCTGTAGCGAGGACAGACTAAATACCAGAGGGGTCCTAAGAAGAAGAGAAATGCAATGACTATAATTGTGAGATGTGCATACTCCAAAGAGAAGAAACCATCTATCATCTATTCATATGCTGCAATTTTGCTCGAGCTTGCTGGGAATCCATTGGGATATTCGCCCTAATAACTGCAAATCCGGGGGTGGCAGTGTAGAGAATTAAAAGACAATTACAAATGTCATTCTCTATGTAGATCATCATCCTAATGACATGGAGCATCTGGTTGACAAGAAATGCATGAATTTTCATCGCAATAGACCCAACAGTGGAGACTTGCAAGGAAAAATTCAAGAAGGAATTCGCTTTTGTTATTCTAAGAGCGAAACAAACCAATGTTGCTAGAATGGAAGAATGACTAGATGCTTTGTAATGACGTTTTTTCTTTCCTTTTGGTTTCTTTTTGTTTTTTCCTGATTGCTTGTCCTGTTTTGTTTACTTTGTCCCCGCATATTTTACCTGCAGACGAGAGCAAAAAAATGAAAATCGGCATATCCTGTAAGAATTCATCGCACTGCAATGAGCCAATGTACTGTTGCACAAAGACTTCTACATCTGCATATCCACGAAGGCAGGAACAGGGCAGGAGAGAGCCGCCAGAGTTCCCAAGTCGAGCTCGAGCAGCAGCGCGGGTCGGGCCGGTCGGCCACGGGTAACCTGAAATGGGCTGGTTTCTGCTTCGGGCTGACTTTGGTTTGGTCAGAATGGGCTGACATAACTAAATGGGTCTGGTTTGGTTTCGTGGCACATGTACTTGTTTGGGTCCAGTAGAGTTTGGGTGCAAATGGTTCGGGTGGAAATGGGCCACGGTTCGAACTTCATGGGTAAAGGGCAAAACGGAAGACCGTGTGGCGGCCGTTTTGAACAGCACCCCTATGCATGCTCTCTCCCACCGCCGCCGCCGCCGTCCGCGCCGCTGCGGGCTCGCCGCCGGCGGTCCGCTGCGTGCACGGGCGTCTCCTCAAGGAAGGGCTCGCCATCCACCCTCCTTCACCGACGCTCCTCGTTTCGGCCTACGCAAAGTCCGGCCTCCTCCCCGACGCCCGCCGCCTGTTCGACGAAACGCCATACCGGGACCTGCCCCTCTACTCCTCTCTCCTCGCCGCCGTCTCCCACTCGGCCACCCCCTCTCTCACAATCCCGATCCTCCGCCGCATGATATTCGACGATGCGCTCCGCCCGGACCACTTCGTCCTCGCCTCCCTCGCCGCCACCGCCACCAAGCTGCGCAGCCTATCCTTCGGCAGGCAGCTCCACGCGCACTTCGTCGCCTCCCCTTATAGCGGCGATGACGTTGTCAAGTCGTCTTTGATTGACATGTACTGCAAGTGCGGCATGCCCCAGGATGCCCGGAAGGTGTTCGACAGTATCCGCATGAAGAACAGCATCGTGTGGACTGCAATGGTTTCTGGGTATGCATCGAATGGCCGTACGGTTGAGGCGCTTGAGCTCTTCCAGAGCATGCCTGGGCGCAGCCTGTTCACTTGGACTGCGCTCATCTCTGGGTTTGTGAAGGCTGGAGACAATGCTAGCGCAGTGAAGCTGTTTGCTGAGATGAAGCGTGACAGTGTCAGGATCGATGATGCGTTCGTATTGTCGACTATCATTGGCGGGGCAGCAGACCTGGCTGCACTTCCGCTGGGCAGGCAGCTGCATGGTTTTGCCATGAGGCTCGGGTTTCCGTCCAGTATGATCATCGGCAATGCGCTAGTTGACATGTACTCCAAATGCAGTGACATACACTCTGCCAGGGAAGTTTTTGAGGGGATTGCAGTCCGTGACGTCATCTCATGGACGACAATTGTTGTTGGGGAGGCACAACATGGTCGAGCTGAAGAGGTATTTTCTCTTTATGACAGGATGGTTCGTGCAGGGGTGAAGCCTAATGAGGTGACATTTGTTGGGTTAATCTATGCTTGTAGTCATGCTGGTCTTGTTCAGAAAGGGAGGCAACTGTTTAACTCGATGAAGCAGGAATATGGCATTAACCCTGGATTACAACACTATACTTGTTATCTGGACCTTCTTAGTCGCTCAGGATATTTATCAGAAGCTGAAGAGTTAATCACAGCTATGCCTTACGAGCCTGATGAAGCTACTTGGGGCGCTCTGTTGAGCGCCTGTAAGAAGCACAATGATTCCCAAATGTGTCTTAGAGTTGCCGGCAATTTACTAGAGCTGAGACCAAAGGATCCTTCAACATATATCTTGCTATCCAATGTCTACGCAGTGAATGGCAAATGGGATTCTGTGTCCAAGGTAAGAAAACTGATGGCTGAGATGGAGATAAGAAAAGAGCCTGGATATAGTTGGACTGAAGCTGGAAAGGAATTCCGTCTGTTTCATGCCGGTGAGGTTCCACTTGATCTTAGGGAAGAAATTACTGATTTTCTTGCCGAATTGGTCTCAGGGATGCGCAAGAGGGGTTATGTCCCTGATACTAGTTCTGTGATGCATGACTTGGAAGAGCATGAAAAGGAGCAGCATCTGTTCTTGCACAGTGAGAGGCTGGCTGTGGCTTTTGGAATACTCAAGTCTCCTCCAGGGTCAGTGATCCGGGTTGTAAAAAATCTTCGGGTCTGTGGGGACTGCCATACAGTAATGAAGTTCATCAGTGAAATTACACGGAGGAAGATCGTTGTGAGAGATGCTAGTCGTTTTCACCATTTTGAGGGTGGGACGTGCTCTTGTAGTGAATTTTGGTAGCTGACCTGCTAATGTTCAGTTGTGCTTAGTCCTTTAGATATTGTGGGACCTCTTACCTTTGTTTCACTAGTAATTCTTTGGTTTGGTATGCTTGTAATGAAAAGAAAAAGTACAGAACAGAAGAATTTTCAATCTTCGAGAACAAGCTCTTCCTGTTATGTGAGAAACTGTCTTTACACTTTTTTTTTCTGTTTGTTGCCTTCACAAAGAACTGATTTTTCAGAACAGTAGGCTGAAATCATCTTACATATTTGCGAAATAGCCGGTGTATAATATGTCCAACCTAGCTATTTGCGAAATAGCATGTGTATAACATGTCCGATCTATTTCAGTTCATTGATCTTTTAGATGACTTCCATAACCAGTGTATCATAATATTGTTACCCAGATGAATGACCATTTGTTTCATTATAGAAGTCTTCCATGAATTTTCAGTCTTGAGGAACACTAAAACATGCAAACTGTTCTTATTCAGATGCGCTACCTAGCAAGTGAGAATAACAAAGGCTACTCTTGTGTTAATGCTTACTACAGACTATGTACTTCAGTTGTGAATTGATTGTCTAAGCATGGGTGAGGGTTTCTGCCTAAAAGTTTTGTGATTGAAGCCATGTTCACCCGTTTTTTTTTTTCATGATTGGTACCTAGCAAGTAAGAATAACGTAAGTCATGAAGGTCCCCACGCGGAAGAGTGAAAACTGAGTTTCAGTGCCGCTGGTACCATTGTTGAACTAGAATGTTCTGTTAACTAGTATGTTCAACGATAAGAAGTATTGAATACACTTCAGGTATTGTATCAGTATGTGTCCCCCGGTGATACCGATGCTAGGATTGCAGTCTTTCTTATTGACTAGTTCAGGTATTGTATTGTATCAGTCTTTAATTAATTATATCACAGTGATATTTTGATGTTGTGCTTCTGAGGTTGAGAAGGGCGCATCAGTATACTAATGTAGAAAGAATTAACAATATCACGGTGATATGCTTGTAAGACAAAGCAGAAGTACAGAACAGGAGAATTTTCACTAGAACGAGCTCTTCCTGCTCCATCCGTGAGAAGCTGACTTTACACATTTCTGTTTGCTGACTTCACAAAAGAATTCATTTGTTAGAAAAGTGGGATGTAGTCATCCTTCTTATTTGTGAAATTGCTGATGTATAACATGTTAGATTTGGCTATTTTTACATCAAATATTATCAAGTTCATAAATCTGGTTATGGAAGTTATCTGTTTTTTTTTCTCGCAAAAAAAATCAGTTAACTTTCATAACCAGTGTATAATAATGTTGGCTATCCAAATGAACGACCTTTCATTTTCTTTAGTGTTTTTCCTTCAAAACCATCAGCTTAAACTATAATCCTGTAGCTGCCACCGAAAAAACTTATAACCTGTAAGTGCCATGGTTACTTAAATTTTATCCCCTGGTTGCCAGTATTGACTATATTCTAATATTGTCCGGTAACAGAAATATCTGAAAAGACCCATTTGCCCTTACCTTCATCTGATAGACACAAATAATTAGACATAAATTGCAGTACACCGGATTGACGAGACCTTGCAGCGGTGATTTGCTTCGGGTGCCGACAGTTTGTTTTGAGGATCGATGAAGGTCGGTAGCATGACGTTGTGATTTGGAGCCACACCTCTGCAGCCATTGACCGCTCGAACTGAATCACACGAAGCAGCAGACCCTGTGGATCTTGCCGCCGGCGAGGCTCCCTAGCGTGATGAGTCTGGGACTAGCAAGTGGAGGAGAGACCCTCTCTAAATTCCTCTCCATTGCTCTGCATACACAGGAGGTGGAGGTAGTACGGGAGGAGATTCATTGTCACTAGCCACTAAAATGAATGCGCCAGATCAAGTAGAAGACGAGTATGTGATCAATTTGATCCCGTTCATGATTCTTGTAGCAAATTTCACAAATTTCTTGTGGATTTTTGAAAGGGGAAAATAAAATAAAATAGGAAAAAGAAGCAACAATGAGTGGACAGCTTTGCCTCTACCGCCGAGGCACATCAGGGGACGTCGCACGGAGGCACATGGGAGCGCCGGTTTCCCCATGAAGATCTAGTTTGGGTTCACACTTTAGCGCGGTAGAGAGCGGACTAGGCAGATCTTAACAAGAAACCAACAGTGGCAAAGCTGGAATTACGAAAATTCATCCCGAGTTCGAATTGACAGATGCCACACTTGTGGCACGCACGTATAAAATTTTAGCGCCGTTGGCATTTGAGAGATTAGAATTTTTTAGGTGGCAGAAACGGGTTTATAGTTTAAGCCAGTGGCTTTGAAGGAATTTTTCCTTTTCTTTATATAGGTCTTCTGTGAATTTCAGTCAGTGACATATGTGATAAGATATAGGATGGAACTTTTAGTGCTGGCACACCATTAATTAGCAAACAGAGATGATCTTTTTTATTTTTGATCTCAGAGATGATCTATTAACACTTTCTAAAGATAAAAAGGTTGAAGAGCATCTACGTCAGTTACTTTTCTTTCATTTCTTTAATTAATTGTGTAAGCACTGATGTGAAAATTGTTGCCTAAAGTCATGAAGGTACCTTAGCAGGTAAGAATAACCGAAGTCATTGAAGGTCCCGTGTGGAAGAGTGAGAACTGAGTTTTCTGCTCGAACCATTGCTGAACTAGGATAAGAAGTGTTGAATACAGTTCAGGTATTGTACCAGTATTTGGGCCTCAGTGGGTAACACTGATGCTAGGATTGCAGTCTATCTTATTGGCTACTGTTATGGTTTTATTAAACAATATCACAGTGGTATTGTTAGGTTGCATTTCTGAATTTGCTAGAATAGCAGATGGTGATGACACATCATTATACGAAGAGATAATTGGATATATGTCATTACAACGTGTCTAATCCGAGACCTGCCATCACAAATTGTAGATGCCACTGGCCATGCAAATCTTACCTGTATGTACCGTTATTGACCGGCCAACGTGTGACAGAGGCGTAAAAAGAAATAACATGAAAGTAGCTTAAATTTTTTGTGAGTCTCTCGGTCTTGTATCGGATGATAACTTCATTGCCATTCTATTCTATTCAGAGTCATGCTGATCACTCGGTATGCTGGCACCGAAATTAGATGATCTACTAGTTCTCATTATACTGGAAACCGTGTGGAAATCTGGTTTCCTTTGGTCCATCTGTGCAGTGATGCGGTTTTATAACCATATTAATTGAATTGCTTGGTCAAAAAATGGCACGAACCCACTGGTTTGAATTTATGGCACATCATTTTGAGGGTGCTGGCAGAGATTCAACAATATCATTGATGGACTTGCAAGCAAGGCATGCCATTTTGTCATATGTACTTTCCACTTGCATGTTAGCATCATTATGTCCCGCGGCAATGCTACCGTGTATGCAAGGGCATCGTGGTGTTGCTATCAGCCTTCTGTTTTATGCGACACTGCAAGCGTTGAGATGTAACAAAAAACATTTTGATCCAGAATAGAACATATGAAGGGCGAAGGATTTATCCTTGACATATAAAGTTGAATCTAGTGCAAGTGTAACTCTACAACTTGCCGGGATTTGGAACTGGTCATATTAGCAGACCCGAACTATGTCTTGCCAGGATGTGGAATTGTTCGTGATTGTCCAGATTACGATTGAAGAACACATTATGGCCGCCCATGGGGGTTGATTTGGGGTCATCGGCTTGTTTGCTGGTGAAAGTCGCAATCGGTTCGTTCGAAATTTACTGGTGAGTCATGCTGGCAAGTTAATGGACGGAGCAGTCCCGTTGTCGACCACCGTTCCTATATACCAAGAAGAAGAAGATAGAGAGAAAAGGTAATAATAGGAATAATGCCACATATAATAAAACTGAAAACGTTGCCGTCCATGGAGTTTCCATTCCGTGTATGACGTATCTGGGATCTGGGCCCAAAACTTACGTGTCAAACAGCCCTACGAGCAGTTGAGCATATGAGAGAGTAAAGGAAAGGGTATGGGAGATACTACCTTCTCATAAAGAGTATCACTTTTAACTTTTAGTCTTTATTTTTAATTTTTTATCTTATTTAAAAAATTTATATAAATATTATATATATATATATATTATGATTAAAGTCTCTAATAATAAAATAAATTATAAAAAATATATAATTTATATAAAATAAATTAAATAAGACAAATAGTTAAACACAACTTAAAAAATTAAAAACAACACTCTTTACTACACGGAATAGAAGCGATTGAGCCTGTCACTGTCACGTGTTAATTAATAAACTTAAAATCTCATTGATACTGACAGTGCAGTGCCACCAGAATCACGGCCCACCGTCAGCGTCCTGATTTTCATTTCGCGTGACGCAGCTGTTTTCACACACACGGCTGCCTCCAGATGGTGGCACACGGGCTGAAAAGCTGCCGAGTGCCGACAGAGAGACGCGGCAGTGGCCGGCTCCGAGGCCTGGACGTACTCATCTCACCTCATCAAATCATGGACGCTCCCAAGGCACGTCTGTACTCCTCCAAAACTATAGTCGAGCTACTCATGCACATATTCTTTTCTCTTTTTTTTAAGAAAGAGAGAGAGAGAGGAACTACTGGGAGAAGACTCCTAGACTAGCACATTATTTTCTTTTTCTTAATAAACTAGCACATTCGTCTTTTCTTTTTCTTAAAAAAGGATAATATTAACTTGCTACATTTTGCAATATCTCATTTCTTTCATTCTATGAAAGATATACCAAAATCACATTGTGTACCAAGAAGAGGAGGTATAGCATTTTATTAGTAATTTTCTACGCGGAGATAAGGTCTGGCACGGGCGACTGCCGACTGACAGCGGTGCACAGAAGCGGACATGGGCACTACGCGTCTCACTCGTCGCAGTGTGGCGGTCGTCACATTTTTCTCTCCCGGTCTCGCTTCTTCGTCTTGGTGGAGTCGGTTGGTAGTGGTTTCCTGTTCTGTGTTTGGATCTTGTTTGAATCGCGCCGTCCGAAAGCAGAAACGCACCGAGGCGATTCTTGTTTTTTCGAGAGCCGCGACCGCGGCCGTCATAAACGAAAAAAAAAAAGAGAAGACAACTGCCCTCTCTCCTCTTCCCCACGCGCCTCCGACGCTTCGCATTATTCATCATTTTTCTCAGAGCAACAGTTCGGCTTCCTTTCGCTTCTGCTCCGCCGCCTCACACCGCGCTCGAGCGCCGTCAGAGGTCGGGGAGAGAGTATCGTTCGTGTCCGTGGGAGGGATTGGAGATGGCGGGTGGGGGCGGTGAGGAAGCGGAGCCGGCGGCGCTGGAGTTCACGCCGACGTGGATCGTGGCGGCGGTCTGCTCCGTCATCGTGCTCCTGTCTCTCCTCGCCGAGCGGTTACTCCATTACCTCGGCAAGGTATGCGCGTCGCCCAAAGATCTCTGCTTGCTTTCCGTTGCTGCTTGCTTGATTCATATTAACTTTGGAGCCGTATTCCATTTCCGTTGCTGATCTGAAAGAGTTCTGCTGTTCTTGCGAGGGCAGACGCTGAAGAAGAAGAACCAGAAACCGCTCTTCGAGGCGCTCCTCAAGGTTAAAGAAGGTATTGTGCCCCCGTCCCCATTAATCTCTTCTTTCTCCCCATGTCCTCCATCTGCAGAAAACTACAAAAGTCCGGCATTTTGATGTGTTTTCTGTAAACAACAAATCAGCGAATTCGCATTTTTTTTATTCCATTTTTTCTGTTGACGGATAGATGTGATTGGAGCCAAATGTATGGCCGCACTGCCGCTCGAAAAGCCGTACTTTCCCTTTCACAGTTTCCTTGAAGCGAGGCAAATGGTCTTGTTGGTGGTTTGACAGTGAAATTCCTGTACGTGTTGGTTTCTCTAGTAAAAGTGCGTCTTAAATTATTTGACGCCGGATGTGATAGTTTTGCTAATAAAAGTGTATCGTAAATTATTTGATTAACCGGCCAAAGGAAGAGCCTTTTTTTTTTCAGTTCTGTGATGACGCAATAGGCTTGATGCAGATTCTTCTCCTTAATTTCCTCTTTTCTACGACTTCTGAGAGAAGAAAAGTCTCCTGGCATAACTCTAGGTCTTAATTCGTGTTTGTTGCAATGCAGAGCTGATGCTTCTCGGGTTCATCTCCCTGCTGCTGACGGTGTTCCAAGGGAGGATCCAGATGACGTGCATTCCTGCCGGCTGGACAAATCACATGTTGCCATGCGAGCGACCCGAAGAAAAGGCTGGTGAGGTCGGCGCAACAACGGAGCACTTCTCGGCTGCTGCTGGGGTCCTTGGCAGAATCGGGAGGCAGCTGCTCAGTGATGAAAGTATTGCCGTGGAGCACTGCCACAAAAAGGTAGCTTGATCATGCAGTTGGAATAATGTTCATTATTCGTATGCTATGTTTTGCCTTTTTGCAGGCCATGGTGATCTGTGTTTTAGATGAAAGCAAATTAGATGTGATTTCTTATATTGCAGGTGTTCAATATTTGTAGGACTTTCATGGCTATATTGCACATGTTGCTTAGACCAAGTGGACATAGACTTTGTTTATTGTGATGGAGCCATGTTCTTCTGTAATTTTGCATTAGTTATGCTGACTGCCCGACTGAGAGTAAATATTGCAGTCTCTCATGTGGAAAGAATCATTATCGTATAGGCCCCGTTGGTCATAACACTGGCACTCTGTATGATGCCTTTCTTTAAAGTTGGTTAGGTTGACTATGTTAGATAAGGAAGTTCGTCAAGTCAAATTAATTGTTACAACAATTTTCTGTTCTTTTCTTTAGATTGGATTGCACCCATTTTAAGAAGTACATGTTTAATTTTGGAAAAAGGTCAAAAGCTAATAAAGGATCAAACAAACATGTATATGTTACTCCCTATTAGCGCAGTCAAGTATTGAAATCAATCCACCTACAACTGTGCTTTTACTACAATTCTAATCTTGTTGTTTCTTTCTATGATTTATATGCGAGCTGTATTTCTTTTTTATAACAGGGGAAAGTTCCACTGCTGTCTCTTGAAGCCATACATCACCTGCACATATTCATATTTGTTCTGGCTATCACACATGTCATTTTCAGTGTTACAACCATGCTTTTAGGAGGTGCTAAGGTAAGTAGTGCATTTGATGCTTTGGAGTTGAACCATAGAACCTCTTGTTCTTTTTTCCACTAGTTCTTATTGTATTTTATCACTCAGATACACCAGTGGAAACAGTGGGAGGATAGAATTCAGAAAGATGCTCCAGAAAATGGTATCCAAACCTTGTCTGTTTTCTCCACCCTTTCAGCTTTTGGATGTACAGCACAGTTTTTTTGGTTTGCCTATTTGGCGTTTAATATAAGACAGTAGGGGATTCTCTTGCCATAGATTCCCTTAAAAAAGGGGCCTAAAATTTGAAGCACTCAGTACAAAAAACTGCTAGTTCTGACCTATTTATTTTCCTTTCAAACAAAACATGTTTAATCTTATGAAATCGCAGGGTCTAAGAGGTTGCACCATCTGGAACAATTCGAATTTATCAGGAAACGCTTTAAGGGTATTGGCAAAGATTCTACAATATTGACATGGCTGGTAAGGAATATATTTCATATGCTCCTGTCTGAGACTTATTTGTTGTGCAAAATTGCATTTATTCATCAAGATGGCTTAGATAATGTATGCTTTAATTCACCGGTGGCAATTGCTTTGTTGTGATTGACCTTGGGACAGTGTTCAAATTAATCACTAGAGAAACTAATCTAATCTTCAGAAGTGGATATTGGTAAACTAACCAGTTCTGTTTTCCATTCAGCATTCTTTTGGTAAACAGTTTTACAGATCAGTATCTAAATCAGACTACACCACTATGCGTCTTGGTTTCATCATGGTAAGCATTTGCAAGCAATAAGCTAATGTCATTTTCTTCCCATGTTTGTAAACATGAGTTCCTTTTGGATTGCAGACTCACTGCCGTGGGAACCCAAAATTTGATTTCCATAGATACATGGTTAGAGTTTTAGAGGCTGATTTCAAGAAAGTAGTTGGCATAAGGTAAATCCAAAGAGAAGCACTCATATTTATATGTATCTTTATAAATTCAAAGCAAGTTTGCTTCATGAATAAATTTGAACGTACTACTTTTATCCCCTTGTAGCTGGTACTTGTGGGTCTTCGTGGTGATATTTTTGTTGCTGAACGTTAATGGTAAGGCTCAATTCATCCTTTTATGAAACATTCACTAGTTTCTATTTCCCTGTACTATTTTCTGGTGGCCCTTTGCCCTTTCAACATGCAGCTAGGTGTTGCAGCAATATTTTAGTATGAAGCTTTTGAATACAACTGACTCCTTGTTTCATTGATACGCAGGCTGGCACACATACTTTTGGATTGCCTTCCTTCCCCTTATTGTAAGTGCATTTATAATGTGCTATTTTTGCATGCCAGTCCAGTTTTCTTTCCTGAAGTCCAAAGATAACTGAAAAGGACTCAATAATAGTTGCATTGGGATGCTACAAATGTCACATGAAGAGCACTCTAATCATTTTTGGAATGGGAAATAGTCCTGTTACCTTTTTCTTGGTACCAACACTCTGGGTTCATTTGAAAATTGAAACGAAGCCTGTACTAGAATGACAGGCCACATTCAGGACTAGGCGCTTACTGGACAGTTACTTCTTGCAGCTTCTGTTAGCTGTTGGCACCAAGCTAGAGCACATCATAGCTCAGTTAGCCCACGATGTAGCTGAGAAGCATACCGCTATTGAGGGTGATTTGGTTGTAAAACCATCAGATGAGCATTTCTGGTTCAAGCGTCCAAGGATTGTGTTGTATTTGATCCACTTCATCCTCTTTCAGAATGCATTTGAAATTGCATTCTTTTTCTGGATATTGGTAAGCACTGCAACACAATTTTTACAAAGTTTTCCCTAGGAAATATCACTTACAAGGTGTAGTAGATGCCATGAGTAATTGCTGAACAATCTGTGCCTTCTTTCCTTTCCAGGCCACTTACGGATTCAACTCCTGTATCATGGGGCAAGTTCGCTTTATCGTGCCAAGGCTTGTTATTGGGTACTTTACATGCCTCCATTTTTTTTATTTTTTTATAGAGTCTCCGGTGTATTTCCTTTACCCCACAGGAAAAAAGTAGCCATGTATTGATTCCTGCATCAACACTTCTTCTGTTTGCAGGGTCCTTATTCAGATTCTCTGCAGCTACAGCACCCTACCCCTATATGCAATTGTGACCCAGGTGCGTCATTATTTAATTATTCATTGATGCTTGTTGTCCTCAACAATCAGAACAATGACCGAAGGATGTTCTCTTTATGTGCTCAAAGATGGGAAGTTGCTACAAGAAGGAGATCTTCAACGAGCATGTACAACAGGGTGTCCTAGGTTGGGCGCAGAAAGTTAGGATGAAGAAGGGGTTGAAGGGAACCCTTAGCAAGGCCGGGGAATCCACGAGCAACTCTGATTCGGCTGGACCTTCTGTTAAGATTGAAATGGCAGCAACGACACCAGCTGGAGACCGTGAGGCCGTTGGGAATACAGAGTGATAACTAAGCTCTGGTTTATGTAAACCTATATAGGCTTATTTAGATTAGGAATCAGCTCTGTACATCTATTGTTGCAACCGCATAGGACTGTTCCCTGAAGTAACCTCAGATTTCCAAGGTGTTTTAAGTACGTGCGCCTTTTTTTTTTCACTTATTACTAGTTCTTCTCTCTTAACTTCTTAGTTCTGAACCTTCTAAAATGTGTCTCCAACCCGGCGAGTATGATTTTGTTTAAGTAATTGGGAGGTAAAGGTAAACTAATAATACCCCTCCCTCCAACAATAACAACAACAAAGTCTTTTTATTCAAACAAGTTGGGGTAGGCTAGAGATGAAACCTGTGAAAACTTAAAAAAGAAAAGACAAATGAACAAAAATTAAAAGAAAGAGAAGAAAAAGGGAAAAAAAGAAAGAAAAGAAAAAAGAGACAAAAACAAAAAGAACAAAAGCCAAAGGAAAGAAGAAACGAGTAAGCAAGAAGGAAGGAAAAAAAGATCACGCTTCTGGTATATCTATTGCTAGTCTCCAAGCGCTCCTATCCATAGCTAGCTCCTTAGGGATATTCCACGCCTTCAGGTCTCTCTTAACCGACTCGTCCCAAGTCAAGTTAGGTTGGCCTCTAACTCTCTTAACATTAGCATCTCTCTTTAGAACCCCACTACACACCGGCGCCACCGAAGATCTCTGTTGGACATGTCCGAACCATCTCAATCGATGTTGAACCAATTTCTCCTTGATAGGTGCCACTCCTATCCTGTCCCGTATATCTTCATTCCAAATTCGGTCTCTTCTTGTATGTCCACAAAACCAACGCAACATACGCATCTCTGCTACACTCAATTGTTGCACATATCGTCTTTTCGTAGGCCAGCACTCAGCACCGTATAACATCGCCGGACGAATTGCCGTCCTATAGAATTTACCTTTTAACTTTTATGGCAACCTCTTATCGCATAAGACGCCGGATGCTTGACGCCATTTCAACTAGCCGACTGAAATTCTATGACTAACATCTTCATCGATGTCACCGTCCTTTTGCAACATCGATCCTAAATAACGAAATGTATCCTTCTTGGCCACCAATTGTCCATCAAGGCTAACGTCTTCAACCTTATGTCTAGTCGCGCTAAACTCACACATCATATACTCAGACTTGGCCCTACTAAGTCTGAATCCCTTGCATTCTAATGTATGGCTCCACAGCTCTAACTCCTATTAACCCCATCCCTACTCTCGTCAACTAACACCACATCATTAGCAAAGAGCATACACCAAGGGACATCACTCTGTATTTCTCGTGTGACCTCGTCCATCACCAGAGCAAATAAATAAGGGCTCAATACTAATCCTTGATGTAGTCCTATTTTAATCGAAAAGTCATTGGTGTCACCATCACATATCCGAACACACGTCCTCGCGTCCCTGTACATGTCATTGATGAGGGTAATATACTTAGTTGGGACTTTGTGCTTCTCCAAGGTCCACCACATCATAATTCTTGGCACTTTGTCATACGCCTTCTCGAGGTCAATAAAGACCATGTGTAAGTCCTTCTTTTGCTCCCGATATCTCTCTATGAATTGTCACATTAAGAAAATCGCCTTAATGGTCGATCTTCCAGGCATGAACCCAAACTGGTTTTCGTCACACTTGTCACTCTTCTTAGGCGATACTCGATAACTCTCTCCCAGAGCTTCATTGTATGACTCATCAACTTAATTCCACGATAGTTAGTACAACTTTGAACATCTCCCTTATTCTTGAAGATCAATACTACTATACTCCTTCTCCATTCTTTCGGCATCTTGTTTGACCGAAAGATGAGGTTAAAAAGTTTAGTTAACCATACTATGGCTCTGGCACCCAAGCATCTCCATACTTCGATGGGGATACCATTAGTGCCCATCGATTTACCATGCTTCATCCTTTTCAAAGCTTGCTTTATCTCTGTCTCCTGAATTCTCCTCACAAAGCATCTGTTGTTATCATCAAATGAGTCATCCAACTCAAGTATAGGACCCTCCTCCTCACCATTAAACAACTTATCAAAGTACTCTCGCCATCTGTCCTTGATCTCCTCATCTCTCACCAGGAGTCGGTCTATCCTATCCTTGATACAGTTGATTTGGTTGATGTCCCTCGTCTTTCGCTCACGGATCCTAGCCATCTGATAGATGTCCTTCTCCCCTTTCTTCATGTCTAGTCACTAATAAAGGTTATCATATGTCTGACCCTTTGCTACACTCATTGCTTGCTTTGTAGCCCTCTTGGCTATTTTATAGTCTTCTATGTTAGCTACACTCTTGTCAAAATGTAGGCGCTTGAAACACTCCTTCTCCTTGATAGCCCTTTGCACCTCATCATTCCACCACCAGGTGTCTTTTTGAAAGTGCATCTAGGCCCCAAATTTTATTTTGGTGATTGGTGTCAATACAATTAAGAATGGACTAATGTTTTCATTGAGTATGTATGTAGATGACTATCTCTATTGATGAATGAAATGCATTGAAACAAAAAGAGAAAAAAAGATGATCAATTTGCCTCTAATTGAAAGTCCATTTTTCACTCAAGAAAAGAAGGATGAATGATGTTTTTATTTCTAATCTTGAGCATAGGTAAACCGTACTATTAAGAGGGGTATAATTTACAAATTTGGTAAAGTCAAATGCTCAATCTTTCCAAAATACCAGGACTCTGCAATGGCCATCAGGGAGCAGCAGCAGTCTCTGACTCAGGTTCAGTCAGACTTGAGTACCCTCGCCGCCACTTCCAGTGTTAAGCTTCCACCTCCGGTTCAGTTCACTCCTCTGCCAGACATGAGCTCCTATGATGATCCCTGGGGTATCTACACTCAGGCTACACAAGCTGTACAAGAGGCTCAAGTTGAGGATGATGATGATGTCGACGCTGATTCCATGGAGGAGTGAAGCTTCCGGTGGTTCTTTTCCCTCTTTTTGGTGTTGTGATGCCAAAGGGGGAGAAGCTTAGTTGGTGTTGGTGTCTAGTAGCTTATTTTTGTTCATTTTGTGAGAGTGATGGATAATTTTCTTGTGGTTTGTAAAACTGTTTGCTTGTGTTCGTGTAAACCTCTATTTGTGTTCTAATGATTAGGATGCTTCTATTGTCTCTTGTGATGGTGTATTGTTGTTTCTCACCTTCTAGATGCATTTGTGTGATAATCATCATCATTTTCTTTACTCATTATCTCTTATGCTTAGTTATTGTAAATTGTCACATATGCACCGTGATAGGGGGAGCTTTTTCTTTATATATGTGCATTGTTGTTGATCATTATTATTTATATCATGCACACACTTAGGGGGAGCATAAAATGAAATTATTGCTTATTTCTATAAAATCTAGTTGTATTGTCATCAATCATCAAAAAGGGGGAGATTGAAAGTGCATCTAGGCCCCTAATTTTGTTTTGGTGATTGGCGTCAATACAATTAAGAATGGACTAATATTTTCGTTGAGTATGTGTGTAGATGACTATCTCTATTGATGAATAAAATGCATTGAAACAAAAAGAGAAACGAAGATGGTCAATTTGCCTCTAATTGAAAGTCCATTTTTCACTCAAGAAAAGAAGGATGAATGATGTTTTTATTTCTAATCTTGAGCATAGATAAACCGTACTATTAAGAGGGGTATAATTTACAAATTTGGTAAAGTCAAATGCTCAATCTTTCCAAAATACCAGTTCTGTCGCCCTCTGCTTTTCCTTTATCGGCAGTGCCAGTCATCTCTCACAGAGGCGCTGTGATATCCAGACCTTCTTTGACATCTCTCTTGCCAGCACCGGCAGTGCCGATAGGGCTCATCGGCAGTGCCGGTCTGTTTCCCCAGAGAAGGGTGTTTCCTCTGTCTCTCTAGTTGTAGCTCACCGGCAGTGCCAGTCCATCCGATCGGCAGTGTCAGTCCCCTCTCCACAGAGAACTATCCTCTCGGGCTCTCTGGCTGTCTGAGATCGGCAGTGCCGGTCCTCCAGATCGGTAGTGTCGGTCAAGTTTGCTAGAGATCATTTGTCTTCTCTGTGGCTGTCTCAATGGAAGTTTGCTAGAATTGCAAAATAAGTTCAACTTGTTCATCATGAATCCAGGAGAAGGCCCAAAAGAAGTTCATGATAGGCTCATGAGAATTGTGAATCAAAGAAGAGCATTTGGAGCTAGAATATCCGACTTGGATATCAACAAGAGACTATTACAAGCATTGAGACCATGTGATTGTAACATTTGCTCAAACATTAGAGAGAAGGACAATTTCAAAACCTTCTCCACCGATGAGGTACTTGGGAAGCTTCTATCCCAAAAACAATAAAACGATCAAGCCAACAAGATAAATGCATTGATCAAGCAAATTGCGGAAGCAAATGGTGACAAGAGTGATGTGGCACTCAATGCCACAACTGAAAAGAAGAACAAAGTGGTTGATTCTAGTAGTGAAGATAGTGATGATGAGATGGCCTTGCTTGTAAGGAGATTCAAGTCATTCCTCAAGAAGGATAGTTACAAGAAGAAAAGTTTCGACAAGTGCAAAGAAAGAAGGTCAAAAAGGACTTGCTATGAATATGGTGATGAAGGACATTTCATTGCAGAATGTCCAAAGAAGAAGAACAACGATGAAAGAAGAAAAGACAAGCATCACAAGAAAAATAAGACATACAAGAAGCATAGAAGAGGTGAAGCTCATATTGGTCAAGAATGGAATTCCGATGATTCATCCTCCTCCTCCGAATCTGACTCGGATAAGGGAGGCATTGCCTCACTTGCCATCGGCATTACTCCCACCAACAACTCACTATTTGGGAGCTTGAGTGATGATGATGACAACACTCACAAGTGTCTAATGGCAAGAGGATCAAAGGTAACAAAATCTAAACACAAATGTTTCTCTTATGCTAGTAGTAGTGATGATGATGATGATGATGATGATGTTGCAAGTGCTTCACTTCCTAAAATGCTTGAATTCATGCAATTGCTTGAGAAACAAAAGGAAGAAAATGATAGACAAGAGGAGCTTCTTGAAAAACAAGAAGACTTGCTTATTCTTGAAAAGAAAAGAAACCTTGAACTAGAGAAGCTTCTAGAAGTTGAAAGAAATAAAAATGAAGAATTAACCTTATCTATATTAAAATTGAGAATACTTATGAAAATGTTAAAAGTACTAAAGATAAACTTCAAAAGAAATATGAGGATTTGGAAAGGACTCATAAGTCCCTTGAAGAATAATATAAAATTCTTTCAACCTTCACATCCACTTTCACCAACAACTCTCATGCTTCCACTAGCAAAGGATGTGATAGGTGCTATAACATTGATGTTGATTCTTGTGCTACTAATGTGAAATTGATTGATGATTTGAACAAGCAAGTGAGGGCTCTTGAATGCAAGATACAACATGGGAAGAATGTTGTTGACAATGAAAAAGCAAAGTATGCAAGAGGTGCATACGCATATACTAGAATGCCCCATGTCATGGATGGCATTGGCTATGTTGAGGGTGCCAAGCACAATGCACATGAGAACAAGAATGGGAAGAAATTCCTTAAGTTCATCAAGGAAGGATCTTATCAAAAGAAGCAAGCCAAGAACATGAACACTAACCATTCTTCTTTTGCTAATGATTCTCATGTTAATATGCCTAATCATACATGTGCACTCTTTCATGACTTTGATGCTTCATATGTGCTTATGAGAAATGTGCATGGTCGTGTGTATGCCAAATATGTTGGGTCATGCAACAAGAGGCCAAAGGCTTGTGTGTGGGTGCCCAAAGTACTTGTGACTAATGTGAAAGGACCCAAGTAAATTTGGGTACCTAAAAACAAAGCTTAACTTGTTTTGTAGGACTATGTCTCCGGAGGGTCAAGTTGGGTAATTGATAGTGGATGTACTAATCATATGACCGGAGACAAAAAGATGTTCAACTCATTTAAGCCAAGTCACACCAACAATGAGTACATCACGTTTGGTGACAATGGAACGGGACAAGTACTAGGTTATGGTAAAGTCCCTCTCACTCCCTCGTATTCACTTTCCAAGGTTATGCTCGTTGATCACGTTGACTTCAATCTTTTGTCTATTTCGCAATTTTGTAAAATGGGCTATGATTGCTTGTTTAACAAATGTGGTGTGACCGTCTATAAGAGGAGTGATGGCTCGATTGCTTTTAAGGGTGTGCTTAAAGGAAAGCTTTATGTTATGGATTTCTCCACGGATGAAGCTAGACTCGGTACATGCTTATTAGCAAAGTCCAACATGGGGTGGTTGTGGCATAGAAGGCTTGTCCATGTTGGTATGAGAAATCTTCACAAACTCCAAAAGGACGGCCACATTATAGGACTAACCGATGTTTGTTTTGAGAAAGATAGAATTTGTAGTGCATGTCAAGCGGGAAAACAAGTTAGAGCATCACACCCCGCGAAGAATGTGATGACCACCACAAGGCCATTGGAGATGTTGCACATGGACCTCTTCGGACCCATCTCCTACATAAGCATTGGTGGTAACAAATATGGTCTTGTTATTGTTGATGATTTTTCTCGCTTCACGTGGATGTTCTTTTTTGCATGATAAAGGTGAAGTGAAAGATGTGCTCAAGACGTTCATAAGGAGAGCACAAAATGAATATGAAGTGAAGATCAAGAAGATAAGAAGTGACAAGGGCACCGAGTTCAAGAACACTCAAGTTGAAGAATACCTTGATGAAGAAGGAATCAAGCATGAATTTTTGGCACCCTACTTCCCTCAACAAAATAGGATGGCCGAAAGAAACAATCGTACACTCATTGAGATGGCAAGAACAATGCTTGATGAATACAAGATGTCCGACCATTTTTGGGCTGAAGCCGTCAACACCGCATGCCATGCCTCCAACCGGTTATATCTCCACCGACTCTTGAAGAAAACACCATATGATCTACTAACCGGTAACAAGCCTAATATTTCCTACTTTCGTATTTTTGGGAGCAAGTATTTTATGCTAAACAAGAAATCCAAGACTTCAAAGTTTGCTCCAAAAGTTGATGAAGGTTTCTTGCTTGGTTATCGATCAAATGTTCATGCCTATCGTGTGTTCAATAAAACCACCGATTGTATTGAAATTTTATGTGACGTGACATTTGATGAATCTAATGGCTCTCAAGAGGAGCAAGTTGCTATTGATAATGTAGATAATGAAGCTCCTAGAAATACAATAAAAAGGATGACCATTGGTGATGTGAGACCATAAGAAACATCAAGTGTTGAAAGTCAACCCTCTCCCTCAAGACAAAATCAACATCATGAAAATAAAGAAATCAATCATACAAGTGGTCAAGATCAAGATGTTAGGGATCATGAACAAACATCAAGTGATGATTCTCAAAGACATGATTAAGATGTCGATAAAGATGGTGGTCCAGGAAGCTCACATCCACCACACCCAAGAGTGCATCAAAGTGTACAACGTGATCACCCCGTCGAGCAAATTCTTGGAGATATTGACAAGGGGGTAATCACTAGATCTCGAGTTAGTAAATTTTGTAAACATTACTCTTTTATCTCTTCTATGGAGCCATTTAGGGTAGAACAAGCACTTGAGGATTCGGATTGGGTGATGGCCATGCAAGAAGAATTGAACAACTTCACAAGAAATGAAGTGTGGACATTGGAGGAAAGACCAAAGAGCAAGAATGTTGTGGGCACCAAATGGGTGTTTCGCAACAAACAAAACGAAGATAGTGTTGTGACAAGAAACAAGGCACGACTCGTGGCAAAGGGGTATTCACAAGTGAAAGGTTTGGATTTTGATAAAACCTATGCTCCTGTAGCAAGGCTTGTATCTATTAGAATATTACTTGCTTTTGCTACTCACCATGATTTTAAGTTGTATCAAATGGACGTGAAAAGTGCATTCCTCAATGGGCCAATCAAGGAAGAGGTGTATGTGGAGCAACCACCAGACTTTGAAGACCCAAATTATCCTAATCATGTTTTCAAGCTCCATAAGGCGCTCTATGGGCTCAAGCAAGATCCAAGAGCATGGTATGAATGCCTTAGGAATTTTCTTATTAAAAAGGGTTTTGTCATTGGCAAGGCCGATGCAACCCTCTTCACCAAGCGTTTTTGCAATAATATCTTTGTGTGCCAAATATATGTCAATGACATTATATTTGGTTCTACTAACCAAAACTTTTGTAATGAGTTTAGCAAGATAATGACTAAGAGGTTTGAGATGTCCATGATAGGGAAGTTGATATACTTTCTAGGCTTCCAAGTGAAGCAACTCAAGGAGGGAACCTTCATATGTCAAGCCAAATACACTGAAGACTTATTGAAGAAGTTTGACATGGATAAGGCCAAGCCCATCAAAACTCCTATGCCAACAAATGGACACATCGACCTTAACAAAAAGGATAAACCCGTTGATCAAAAGGTATACCGCTCCATGATAGGCTCTTTGCTTTATCTTTGTGCATCTAGGCCCGATATCATGCTTAGTGTGTGTATGTGTGCTCATTTTCAAGCCGCTTCTATGGAGTGTCACATGGCGGCCATTAAAACAATCTTGAGATATTTGGTTTACACACCCAACCTTGAGCTTTGGTACCCCAAGGGTTCAAAGTTCAACCTATTAGGCTATTCCGATGCGGATTATGCCGGGGATAAGGTAGATAGAAAGAGCACCTTCGGGACATGCCAAATTTTGGGTAGGTCCCTAGTGTCATGATCATCCAAGAAACAAAATTCTGTTGCACTTTCCACCGCCAAAGCGGAGTATGTTGTAGCCGGTAGTTGTTGTGCACAACTACTTTGGATGAGACAAACTCTAA
This sequence comes from Eleusine coracana subsp. coracana, assembly GCA_032690845.1. Classification (NCBI taxonomy): domain Eukaryota; kingdom Viridiplantae; phylum Streptophyta; class Magnoliopsida; order Poales; family Poaceae; genus Eleusine; species Eleusine coracana. The sequence continues at coordinate 7,182,443 of CM064426.1, forward strand.
CGGATTACAGTTACAAGTTGAACCGTGTTCCACTCCTATGTGACAATGAGAGTGCCATAAAGCTTGCTTATAACACCGTTGAGCATTCACGCACAAAGCACATAGATATCCACCACCATTTCTTGAGAGATCATTCAATTAAGGGGGATATAGAAGTTAGTCATGTACGAACCGAAGATCAACTAGCGGACATTTTCACCAAGCTCTTAGATGAGAAAAGATTTTGCTATCTTAGAAGTGAGCTAAATATCCTTGACTCTAGCAATGTGGTATAGAGGATGTGCACATCTAAATGGTGATTGTTTTTATCTTTGCAAAAATCTTTGCTTTATGTCAAAAATTCTCTTGTTTTTTGTTATTGGTGTTGCCTCTTGATCATTGGATCAAATCTTGTCAAAATATGATCATTGTAATATATTGTTGATTGTTGGCTAACCATATGATGTCAAGATTGCATTTTGTCCATCAAAACTTGTTTTTGGAACTCTCACTTCTAGCTCTTCAATTCTGGTTCGGTTTGTTCTTCAGTGTATCGGCACTACTGGTCCCTCCACCGGCACTGCCGGTCAGGCTCCCAACCGAGCCAGTTTCTGTCTTGGAACTTTTGTTCCTCGGGCTGCCCTCATCGGCACTGCCATTGCTCTCCACCGGCACTGTCGATGCGGGCCTGGACCTTGTGCGTTGACCCGCACCGGCACTGCCGCTGCTCATCACCGGCACTGCCGATACAGGCCTGGGCATTTTGAACTTAACTCGGCCCCCTCACGGGACCGAGTCTAGTTTTCACACAAGTTTCCAACCGCGCCCTCCCCTCTCTCTATCCCTAACCCTAGTTCTCCCTCTCCAAATCCTTGCCAAGCTTTGTGGAATCAAGAAGGAAGTGGATCAAGTCAACTCCTAGACCTCATCTCCTCCATCTCCCTCGGATTTGAAGGACTTTTGAAGGTATTTTTAGAAAATCTCCATCTTTTGAATCTCGCAATGCACTATTTTTGTGTAATTTCACTTGATAGAGATGTTCATCTAGGAGTAATTTAGTCACCCCTGCAATTTGGTAGAGTTTTAGTGGCTAAATTTCAGTTTTTAGCGGTCAGGAGATCCAGAAACCCTAATTGACTGTTGCAGCGTCGACTTGGACTGAGTGGCACTACCGGTGTCAATCATCAGCACTGCCGGTTGTGTCAACCAGACAGCAGTTTCTCTCGGGCTACTCTCTGCTTGACCCACCAGCACTGTCGATGGCTCCCACCGGCACTGCCAATCAGGACAAACCAGTAGCAGTACAGTTCTGTTTCATTGCAAATTTGTTTAAAACACCACCTCATTTATTCTTGACAGATGGCTGGTGGCAAGCGTCAGAAGCATCCGGGCACTCCTAATGACTCAGACGCGGATTTTGATCCCAACGACTCCCCCGTTGCTCGTCGGGGTGGGGGAGGCAAGCGGGGCCGAGGTGGAGCTTCCAGCTAATCCACCTCCAGTGGTGTTGGCCTCGGGCATGGCAAGGGCAAAGGGAAGGCTATTCCTCCGAGGGGGTCCCACTCCTAGTGAGGATGATGATGAAGAATCCAATGCAGAGGAAGAGGAAGAGGAGGATGAACAGCAGGAGGAGGAGGAGGATAGTGATGATGCAGGTGAGGAGTCTGGGGATGAGGTTGTTCATGAGCCTATCCATGGACCAATGCGCTCCTCCGTCACTTATCAGTTGTTAGCTGCATAGGTGGATGATCAGTTCCGCATTCCAGTGGCTCCATCCATGGATTAGATGAGAGTGTACCGTCACAGAAACCCTGGGGATGAGGTTGTTCATGAGCCTATCCATGGACCAATGTGCTCCTCCGTCACCTATCAGTTGTTAGCTCCACAGGTGGATGATCAGTTCCGCATTTGAGTGGCTCCATCCAGGGATGAGATGAGAGTGTACCATCATAGAAACCCTTGGATCAAGCCCAAGCACCCGGGTGTCTCCGATGTTAGATTTTGGGACATGACTCAGGTTGCATGGTACAAGAACATTCTGAAGAAGACCACACACAGAGTTACACCCATGAAGTGCATTGACTGGGATAGGATGGCAGCAGCAGATGATCCCACTTTTCAACTGATCCGCTCAGAGTGTGACCGGAGGAACATGACTGGTATCATGGGTTTGCACCACCACTGGAATGATAAGATCATTGCTCAGTTCTATGCTACCATGTGGATTGAGCTTGATGAGGAAAACCACATGGATTCCAAGCTGCACTGGACCCTAGAGGACAACCGGTTCATTATCACTTATTTCAACTTTTCTCAGATTCTTGGCTTTGATGAGACTGACAGAGCCAAGCCCAGGGCGACTATCTTTGATCCTCAAGAGGACAGTGAGTGGGAGTTCATGTATGATGCTCGTTATGCTGACCCCAAGCATGGTGTTGAGTTTGGTTCCTATCATGGCATGAAGCCATATTTTCGAGTTCTCAACAACATGCTACGGGTGACTTTGATTCCGAAGGTGGGGGATCACACTCATATTTTCAACTCCACCAAGACATTGATGTTTGCTATGAGAGAGGGAGTGGAGCCTTTCAGTGTGTTTGACTTCATTTGAACAGAGATTCTCTACAACTCCTACACTAGTAAGGCTTCTTTGATCTATGCTCCATACCTTATGATGATGATTCTGCGTGTAGTGGGCTGCCAGTTCATATGTGATCACAAGTATCCCTCAATCACACCAAAGAAGTTTCCTCTCATTGCATCACCTCCCCACGGCAGTACTCCTCCAGCAGCGGCAGATGTGCCTATGTCTGCAGCAGCAGCAGTAGCAGTAGTAGGGGGAGAGGCAGCCGGCCCTAGTGCTGCCCCTCGTCCTCGTCGCCAGTCCTCGAAGCTCTCTCGTGCCATCAAGTCCATGTTTTGCATATGCCGGGACTCTGCAATGGCCATCAGGGAGCAGCAGCAGTCTCTGACTCAGGTTCAGTCAGACTTGAGGACCCTCGCTGCCACTTCCAGTGTTAAGCTTCCACCTCCGGTTCAGTTCACTCCTCTGCCAGACATGAGCTCCTATGATGATCCCTGGGGTATCTACACTCAGGCTACACAAGCTGTACAAGAGGCTCAAGTTGAGGATGATGATGATGTCGACGCTGATTCTATGGAGGAGTGAAGCTTCCGGTGGTTCTTTTCCCTCTTTTTGGTGTTGTGATGCCAAAGGGGGAGAAGCTTAGTTGGTGTTGGTGTCTAGTAGCTTATTTTTGTTCATTTTGTGAGAGTGATGGATAATTTTCTTGTGGTTTGTAAAACTGTTTGCTTGTGTTCGTGTAAACCTCTATTTGTGTTCTAATAATTAGGATGCTTCTATTGTCTCTTGTGATGGTGTATTGTTGTTTCTCACCTTCTAGATGCATTTGTGTGATAATCATCATCATTTTCTTAACTCATTATCTCTTATGCTTAGTTATTGTAAATTGTCACATATGCACCGTGATAGGGGGAGCTTTTTCTTTATATATGTGCATTGTTGTTGATCATTATTATTTATATCATGCACACACTTAGGGGGAGCATAAAATGAAATTATTGCTTATTTCTATAAAATCTAGTTGTATTGTCATCAATCATCAAAAAGGGGGAGATTGAAAGTGCATCTAGACCCCTAATTTTATTTTGGTGATTGGCGTCAATACAATTAAGAATGGACTAATATTTTCGTTGAGTATGTGTGTAGATGACTATCTCTATTGATGAATGAAATGCATTGAAACAAAAAGAGAAAAGAAGATGGTCAATTTGCCTCTAATTGAAAGTCCATTTTTCACTCAAGAAAAGAAGGATGAATGATGTTTTTATTTCTAATCTTGAGCATAGGTAAACCATACTATTAAGAGGGGTATAATTTACAAATTTGTTAAAGTCAAATGCTCAATCTTTCCAAAATACCAGTTCTGTCGCCCTCTGCTTTTCCTTTATCGGTAGTGCTAGTGGTCCTCACCGGCAGTGCCAGTCATCTCTCACAGAGGCTTTGTGATGTCCAGACCTTCTTTGACGTCTGTCTTGCCAGCACTGGCAGTGCCGATAGGGCTCATCGGCAGTGCCGGTCTGTTTCCCCAGAGAAGGGTGTTTCCTCTGTCTCTCTAGTTGTAGCTCACCGGCAGTGCCAGTCCACCCGATCGGTAGTGCCAGTCCCCTCTCCATAGAGAACTATCCTCTCGGGCTCTCTGGCTGTCTGAGATCGGTAGTGCCGGTCCTCCAGATCGGCAGTGTCGGTCAAGTTTGCCAGAGATCATTTGTCTTCTCTGTGGCTGTCTCAACGGCAGTGCCGATGCCCTGATCGACAGTGCCGGTGCGGGCCGATTCCTTGTCTACAGATCTATGACAGTGTGTCAGAAATCCTACCGACAGTGTCGATGGCTCGATCGGCAGTGCCGGTGCAAGGTGTCCAGACAGGCCAACGGCTCTTTTTGAGCCCCTTGTATAAAAGGGACACCCCCCCCCCCCTTTGTGGACTTTTTTAGGAACCCAAAAATCACTTTGCACTTTTGAGCTTCACTCTCCTCACTCTCCCTCTCCAAGTCCAAGCTTTATTCCTTGAGCTAGGGTTTGAGTGAGTCATTGTTTCCTAGTGAAAAGAGCATCATTCCACTCTTGAGCATTCGATTTAATCATCTTTATGATTTGTGCTTGTTACTCTTGGAGCTTTGCTCCTAGACGGTTAGCGGTGTCCGTAGAGCTCCCAACTTATGTGATGACGTATCGGGAAGTTTATATTACCCTCCCTCAAGGGAATTGATAGTGGAAAACTTGAGCTTGATCTTTGTGGTCGCTTGAGTGAGAAAAGGGTTGAAAAAGACCCGATCCTTTGTGGACTTCTGAACGGAGACGTAGGGTTTTTTGTGAGTCTGAACTTCGGTAACAAATCTTGTGTCTCCGTGTGCTCTCTTATTCACTTGTTGTTCTTTTAATCTACACCTAGGGTTTATACTCGTACTTGTTATATTTGCTAGTTCTATTCATATAGCTCTTGTTTTATTATTTAGTTTTATCATTAGTGTTTCTCTCTACTACTGTTGTAACAACTTGTCTATTTAGTAACTGCGGAACCACTTAAACTTAGATCTTATACGCCTTCTGTTTGCTCATCGGCACTACCGATCCAGCATCGGCAGTGGCCATCGGCACTGCCGATCCACCTCACTGGCACTACCGGTCAGACTGATAAAATTGTTTAAGTCCAATTTTACAGGATTTTTAGATTTTACTATTCATCCCCCCCCCCCCCCCCCTCTAGGCAACTTTCACTTTTGCTTCTTGTTTGCCTCCCCTACTACTTCTAAAGCTATCTTCCGCACACATATTGGTATCTTTAGCCACATGTCATCTGATTCTTCTCCTTCCTCTCAGTGTCCCTCTCCTAACATCCTCTCCTTAAAAGTTTGCGCTAGCTCCCCTCTAAACTTCCACCACTTCGTTCTCACGGTGTGCAGTGGATTGAACCTGGTTTAACCTAACAAAATGTCATATCATACTGGAACTAGTATCTGTCCTTCAAGATCTAACACTCGAAGAGATTGCAGCTTGTTTGTTCAGGGCCACATGCTTGGCTAGATTGATGTTTGGGTTTGAGATCCGATGGAAATATCCCTATATGTGGAATTGCTAAAACCAATATTATATTCACTTCTAAAAATCTCATATGTAGAGCTTCTAATTTTCAAGATGAACTCATCAATTTTTGCTTATGATGTTGAATTGGTAAACAAGAAAATCGATATTGTGTATCTGAACATTTCTTTTTCGTTCTGTGCGAATCGAGTTTGATCTTTTGCTTATCCCTTGAGCCATCTAAATTGTTCCCTGTTTAGTTTGCAGCAGTGTTGAGAATGATCCATACCATCTATCCAATTTTGGGGTGATGGTGTCGGGCTGACAAGTAGCGCGATGGAGGTTGCCGGCACGGATTATTCCGTAGCTGGGGTGTCGTTATAGACACAGCAGGAGAGTGGTAGGATAGGGTGAGCTCGTGAGAGAATCGCAACAAGCCATTTTGAGTGGAAGGATATGATGAGTGATGGGTCTTTGAGGACTTTTGCAGGCTATTAGTGAAATATACGTTGATATCAATAGCATCTCACCAGAACTAAACGTACTTTCAGTTTCTAAATTGAAAAACAAAACACGTGCAATACATCAAACTCAATGAGAACGATGACAAAATGTCGAGCATCATAGTGGAACTGGAACTAACACCCGTCGTTCAGGATCAAAGGCCATCTCTAAGATGTTGCAACTTATTTGTTAGGGCCACAGGCCACACACGTCAGTTTTGTCTAGATTGATATTAACATCTCTATATAATACAAGGTGGAAATCTCCCTTTTGTAGAACCCTGAAAACCCATCCAAAATATATTATTTTTAATTAAATCTCACATGTAGGGGATAGTGATGTTAAACAACTATCGTTTGTTTTGTACGTAGGTTATTGAACTGATAACATCAATGAACAGTGTAGCCAAACAGACACTGCATCTTGCTTTCCTTTTCTATTGTTTTTTCTCAGTCTCTTGACAAAAATTGAGTTCAACATAAGTTTCACATTTTTTTTTATCCCTTTGTCTGTATTCTTATACTAGAATTTCATAAAATTAGCACTTAGGATGGTTTTCATGGTTCCACCAAACAAGTGTTTTCCACGCGATATTTTCTGCTTCTTATGACCACATCTTGTGGCATTGTAAAAGCCAAGATAAATAGTTGTTCTCACCGGATATTTCCTGATTTTCTTGCCAAAACTTGGATGTAAAGGCCACATGTATCAATGTCTCACTGAATTTATTCGTGTGGAATGGAACAAAGCCGTGCCCTTGCCAACATTGCGTCCACCAGTTTGTTCTTGTATGAAATCACAAAAGAAAATGAATGAGATGCGGCCTCGTGCGCAACGTGCTGCTGTCCACTGGTTTCATATTCGACGCTGACTGGAGGGGGCCGCGTCACCATCCTTTCATTGTACTGCTGCGATGGGCCCCTGGGCCACGAGACAAAGTAAATAAATAAAGGCCATAAGGCCCGCAGCACAAAACGGCAGAAGCGCGCGGGCCGGAGGAAAGGAACTGGCAATGGGGGACGCCGGCGAGGGAGAGGCGGCGCTGCAGTTCACGCCGACGTGGATTGTGGCGGCGGTATGCTCCATCATCGTGGTCATCTCCCTCGCCGCCGAGCGAGGCCTCCATCACCTCGGCAAGGTACATATAGTAGGCGTTGGAGCCTCGCTCCTTCAAATAATTTTCTGCTAACTGTGACGCTAGCTGAAGCTGGCATAAGTTGACAGCTAGTTTCTGGTGTTCTTGCGAGGGCATGCAGACGCTCAAGAAGAACAACCAAAGGCCCCTCTACGAGGCGCTCCTCAAGGTGAAAGAAGGTAAACCCAAAACAAAAAACCACGGTAGGACTGAAGAATTAACCGACTAAGAAAACATAGAACACCTTAGTGAGAAAGAAAAACTACTAGTAGATTGTTACGCTACACGGCAAAAGAAACAACAGTAGTAGGAGAGAATTAACTAACAACTCAAAACACATTCCAGTGGGATCATCAATCATTATTGTCTTCAAAGACTACCAGTGCTTGAGGAAAACCTTGGTCTTCGCTGAGCATGCACAGCTCGAAAGTATAGCCCACAGCGCCGCGCAAGCACCTGGATCGTTGGCGCCTCAGACTCTCTGTGTACATATCCAAAGCAGTAGCTTCTGCAGCTGCGCCTTGCTTACTGAGCACTGTCCTGACTCCTGAGCTTCATCCTTCAACACTGCCGTATTTGCAAAGAAGGCACATGCATAGCATGCTCTCGAGCAGGAGGTTATTTATTGAGTTGTTTTCATGTACGAAAAAACTTTTTTGGGTTTCCACATCCAAACCAACTCTAATAAGCATCTGGAACACCAAGAACTTGGCCAACACAAGCCCAGATAATATTACTACAATAAGAGCCTACAATATCGGTCATTTTGTCACTGGTTAAAGTGAACGCTATTGCTTAGACGATATTACAGTCCTCACCCTATACAGTTTATAAACTTTTAAGATATTAGAAGCACAGAACAGGTTTTAGGTGTTCCATATTTTCTACACTATCACTGAAACAATACTATGGAAACGGCCCCAGCATTTTTTCCTTGTTAAATAGCATTTTTTTTATCGGCCCCAGGAGGATCTTGCTAATGCATGCAGTAAATGATGTTCGAATCTCTTATTAATTGCGTTGGTGTAATACAGAGCTGATGCTTCTGGGGTTCATCTCCCTGCTGCTGACGGTGCTTCAAGGGACGATCTTAAGGATATGCATTCCCCGTGGCTGGACGGACTACATGCTGCCATGCAAGAAGCCGGCAGATGACCAGACTGCTAATGGGCTGAGCTTCACCAAGGCGAATTCTATCGCTGCGGAAATTCTTGGCAGTATCAGGCCGGGGCGGCTGCTCAGTGAGGGTGTAGCTGCGGCTGAGGCAGAGATCTGCCAGAAGCAGGTAAGCTGACTGGATCAACATATGGTTGTCTATGTTTTTTTTAAGGAAAAACAAACATGTTTTTAAGAATCCCAGATGGAATATAATTTGGGTAAAACATTTAATACCCAACCTTAATCATCTGTCCCTCCCTTTTTACAGTTCTATAGTGGCTTAAACTATTAGATGCACATGTAGTCTTTTGTATTTCCCCATTGTGTAAGAGGTTTTCTATGTATTTTCCCACACTTGTACATGTATATATTTGGGCATCGTTCCCTCATAATAATACAAGTATTATTCATAACAAAAGCAACCTTTCTACAACTATGTGATGCCCTTTCCCCTACTAAGCATTAATTGCATGTTCATTTTCATGTTTTAGTGGTGTTTATGATCTGTAGTGTTTGCTTTGACAGGGAAAAGTTCCACTTCTGTCCCTTGAGGCGTTACATCAGCTGCACATTTTCATATTTGTTCTGGCTGTCTCGCATGTTTTTTTCAGTGCTACAACTATGCTTTTGGGTGGTGCAAAGGTAAATCGCGCGCCTATGACATTCCATTCTTTGAGTTAAGCTGCACTCTTGGCGCTTATGACAGCAGTTTCTTATGTATTTCTGTTTTACTCAGATACGCAAATGGAAACAGTGGGAGGATGAAATTAAACAAAATGCTGATGTAGAAAGCGGTACAGAGGCCTTGCTCGGTTCTCATATTTTGGTGCAATGACACATTTTGAGCCTGAGACAATATTTTTGTTCTGTCAATACTGGAAATACAAATTTTGTTGTTCATGAGGTTTTGTCCGAAGAAAGAAGCCTTTTTATATGTGAGGATGATAAAACTAAATCCTATGAAATTGCAGGGCCTAATAAGGTGACCCATGTGCATGAACTTGATTTTATTAAGGAACGTTACAAAGGTGTTGGCAAAGACTCCATGATACTGTGTTGGATGGTAAGGAATGGACTTCATGTTCTGTACAATCTGATTTTCTTTGTACACATTGAAACATTTCAGAATGCCCCCTGCTAGAATTTTTCCTTTTTGATGCTTTAGGTTGTGTGCAGCCAAATATATTATGTTTTTCATAACGACGATCAATAAAATTATGTAACCTTTGGGTGGAATCAATACCTTTTTATATACTAGGATTTAACTTGGAAATCTTGTGATTATATTATTCTTGAAAAATAGTTTCATCGTATTACAGATTTGTTCATGTTCTCTGAATGTTAAAGTTGGAATTAGTTGTCAGAGTTTCTTTTGGAGTCTGTGTCAATATGTCCAATGGGATTCTTTTTTTCTTTCTAGAGGGAGTATTATCTAAGTACTCAATTTAACATGCAATGTTTTTTTACATGTTAACAATTATATTATATTTTCTCTTGGACATACACAAAGTCTATTGGTGAAACTAATCGGCCTTTTCTTTTGCTCTTTCCCTTTCAGCACTGTTTCTGTAAGCAGTTTCGTGGCTCAGTAACTGAATCAGACTACAAAACAATGCGTCTTGGTTTTATTATGGTGAGCATCAGGTCATAACAATTAACAAGCAAGCTAATGTTGTGTTCTTTCCTTGTATGTAAAACACGGCACTCTTGTTGCAGACTCATTGCCGTGCAAACCCCAAATTTGATTTTCACAAATACATGTTGAGGGCTTTAGAATCTGATTTTAAGAAAATAGTCGGTACAAGGTATGCCAAAGAGCGTTACAAATCCTTTTGAATTTTGAGCACATTTTACTTCATGTGTAATCTTAACCATGCGTACTGTATCTTCCACCTGTAGCTGGGCCTTGTGGATCTTTGTGGTGATATTTCTGTTGATGAATGTTGATGGTAAAGCTCATTTGATCCTTTGCAAAATGCAATCTTGTTTCTATTCGACCTGTACATTATTCTAGGTAGTTATTTCGGTATCTCAGATTCTCAAAACTACTTTTTTGTTAATCTGCAGGTTGGCACATATACTTTTGGATTTCATTCATTCCCTTAATTGTAAGTGCAGATATATAATGTTTTTGTTTTTGACGTCCCTGTACATAGTCAAAACAAGTAGAATTGTTGTGAGTGATCTAGTGACCAGCGTTTAGGTCTAGGGGCTTACAGGGCGATTCTTTACCCTTTTTTTCTGCAGCTTTTGTTGGCCGTTGGCACTAAGCTGGAACATATCATAGCTGAGTTAGCCTATGATGTCGCTGAGAAGCACACAGCGATAGAGGGCGATTTGGTTGTGAAACCATCAGACGAGCACTTCTGGTTCGGGCAGCCGACGATCATCCTCCACCTGATCCACTTCACCCTCTTTCAGAACGCATTTGAGCTTGCATACTTCTTTTATGTACTGGTAAGAATGCATTGTGACACGACATTTTGCGAAGTTTTATTTTGATCGATGTAGTGGCTGATCACAACATATGGGAATCATTTTCCATCTTACTTTTCAAGCTCACATACGGATTCGAATCCTGCTTCATGGACCATGTGGGTTTTCTGGTGCCGAGGCTTGTTGTTGGGTAATTTGCTCGCCACCATTGTCTTTAACCATCACGGGCTGAAATGTCAAACATGCATGAATCTGTTGTTTTAATGCCTGCATTCAACCTTCTACCTGCAGGATCATTATCCAACTCATGTGTAGCTACAGCACCCTGCCTCTGTATGCAATTGTAACCCAGGTACGTCGGTTTTTCAGCACTGTTTGTCAGTCCCAATTATAATCCTCATCGTTGAGCTAAATATTTTGGTCTCTTTGCCCTCAAAGATGGGGAGCTACTACAAGAAAGAGATCTTCAACGAGCATGTGCAGCAGGGTGTTATTGGCTGGGCGAAGAAGGTCAAGGGCAAAAGATGCCTGAAGGAGTGCAATAGCATATAGGCGAATCCATGAATGACGCCCGTTCGGCTAGTTGACATGGCTAAACAGCAGGAGGAACGAGTCTGTTGGAAGTGATGGCTGATACATCAGTAGTAACTTGTGTGTTCTGCAGATCAACGGCTTGTATTATGTGCCATAGGGCTCATTTATGTGCCATTATTTTTGCAGACAGCTTCACTCACAGCAGCCACAAAACAATGCTGATACAATTGCAACCTCAAAAGATAATTTGTCACAGTAATTCGTGAGAAGTTCTAATCCAAAGACCCCTGATTGGTCTTGGTTACTTCAGTCTAACAATGACAGCACATTTGGTTAGTCACTCTGGACTTGCATGACAGAGGACAACACTAGCATTAGGTCAGTCTCAGTGGAGTTTCATCAACATTTAATAAGTTGAGAGGTCAGCAAAAATAATTAATTGGTACAAAAATTAAGAGTTAGAGAGTAGATGGGTTTCATGAGATTAAACTCAGTCGACACTGTTTCAACGGATAAAACTCTATTAAAACATCCACTGAGAGCACATAGTTTCATCCCAAATATTATTTGACCAACCTTAGTGAAGTAATGCTTTGCCTTGCCTATGAAAATGAGAAAATTTGGTGCATTGAGAGAGTTGTTTTATTTACTGAACCTAGACCAAAAATCTGATATGACATCATTAGAAACAGTGGAATGTCCTCACACACACACAAAAAAAAAAAAAAACAGTGGAATGAAATTGTGCATTGACTGACCTTAAGAAGACGTATGAGGCCAACAGAAGGTCCTCCAATCAGTGACAACACTTATTAGAAAGACGTATGAGGCCAACAGAATGTGCTGCAATAGAGCCTTTGATAACGATGAGGTAGCAACAGCTCGACATAGCCATAAATGAGAATCACTGAATCAGCTAGAGCCAAATCTTTCAACGTCATAACATGTGCTTACAAAATTCAGTCGCTATAGTGGTTATGCCAAAAATCACAAAATCTGTGGCAAGCAATACCTCGATCACAAAAACTTGAAGGTGTTGTTTGCCACACTCGAATAGAAATAAGAAATTGTGGTAGTGTTCCATTGAAGCATGTGGCTCAGGTAGCACTTAACAGTATGAGAAGAACACGGCACGAAAGAATTAGACATGCATCATTATACATCATATAAAGCCACAGTTGTCACTGTCAATGTTCACTGCACATGGCTTTACACCATTCCATCATTACTTCAATAAATAAAACCACCATCATCCGATAAACATGAGTCAACAGTTATGCGTATTTCAACTGCTAGCAAAAAACATGGAGGTATACATCGGGCGGAACAGTAGAACACATGATATCATTGAATAAACTCAGCATTAGTGATCCACTAAGGTTTGCCCTGTGTTGTTCCGAGGATTTGATTTGAACATGGGACTATATGATTATGAAATCTAGTATTCTTCTGCAGCACTAGCAGCACTCAGATCCACGCTAAGATCAACCGTCTGCAATCAGAGCACAGTTAGGATAGAAATGTCAATCCATAATTGCAATATAAACAGTGGGTTGAGCTAGCAGGTTCAGTAAATCTTTCAAAAGGATAACATAGATGGAGATTTTTCTCCAATAAAATATATCAGCAAAGAATGGGCAAGCAAATATCCAGTCCCTATTCCATCATTATTTTGAGTCAATTTTTTTTAAAAAAACTCAACCAGTGGGGGTAAGACCGCCCCAACGGCTTCTTTTAATAGAGAAGCTCAACCTTCCCCGGCGGCTGAGAAAATCGACGAACCCTGGTTCCATCCTCAAGGAGCTGCCCCCTATGGTTCGGGTCTTAATCCATGCTTTGAGCCCATCCCATACATGAGGGCCACCCATCATAGGTCAGTTTCAACCGAGTAAATAGGACGCAATGAGTGAAATTTTTTTTATTTTCCACAAATTATGCAGCACCCAGGGATTGAACCCTGGGTGGGAGCTCCCCAGCCAATGGCCTTTACCACTGCACCATGAATAATATACATTTTTTTACTTAAAATACTTGCACAGTTATATGCAGCAACTTAAAATACTTGCACAGTTATATGCAGCAACTGCATAAAAGCATTGCAGTTTATTTAAAGTTAATATAAAATTTGACTAATGTATTAGCACATTGCACTACCCTAAGATTACTCCTAGGCTCGTAGCGACACTCAATTAATTAGATAAGAATAAACATTATATTACCTTCCCAGTGATCATTGTATACATGTTAAGAACATCCGTTACAGTTGTCTCAAAATGTGTGGATGCATCATAGCTCTGTAAATAGAAACCACCATAAAGATTCAGTAGCAAGTCTGCAGCATTGAGATCTAGTACTTATTTGTTATTATATACTGCAAAATCTTACCGTTGAGACAAAGCAATTATCGAGAGATGGTTCATTCACTGGCTCATATCTATCATATATATCATAAAATATCTCATCCACAGAGCCAAGTAGATCAACTCCAGGCTTTAGCTCAGATTGTGGATTATCAGTCTCGGCTTCTGCGGACACAAAGGCAATGAACTTTCCTCTTGGTGCAACGTTGTGTGTGTATGAGCAACAGAATACATACCTAATAAAATAATACCAAAAGACAAACCATAACTATGGGTAACATGATGAAAAAGTAAAATGCAAGCAATCAAGCTGTTCATAAGATGAACTGAGAATGATAAAAGCCTCACATGTCTGACTTGCGCCCAAGTTGCTTCTGTGGCAAAATAATCTGAACCGAGTGGGACTCATTTGTATTTGGAATCGGGTGGCTCATAATAGCAATGGCACGTATAACTCTCCCTATCTTCCGAACCTGTTGAGAAACATTTGCATGACATCAGGATAGGGGAGAACAACATATAGCAAAGGGAAAAAAAAATGAATCCAAATGCCTGAGACGCATCAAAATAGAAGTAGATGACACTGAAGTGGCCATGTGAATCATTCAAAATCAACTAGACGGGACGGGAAGAGTGTTGACCTTGTTAGGCAAATACAAAGGATCACACACCACCTTCTTGCACTTGGCAGTTTCACCTTCTGATGTAACACCACACACTTTCCCTTCCATATCGAATTCAACCTATGCAAGTTAAATAAGTAACACTGTGAAAACATGTCTCCAAATTAAGTGTGTCATGACAAGGAAGGTGATGAAGCCAACCTTACACTCGGGCTTATTTAACATGTATGTACCACCATAAACAGCACTCAAACGTGCAAAACCCTGCAGCATAGGAAAGCATTGTATCATATAAGTGGAATAAAACATGTACATGCAAAATGAGAAGATTGGATGAACAGATTAAAATAGACTGACCTGTGGTAGCTCACCTAGCCCGTAAAGCGGATAAATATATGGTGAGCCCCCTTGAAAGCGTGCAAGAGACTCTGCATATAGTTAAATGTACATAATAGGTAAGGTTAACAGTATTCTATAAAGAAAGCATGTTCAAACAATTAGGAAACATGACTATTTAATAAATATTAGGAAACAGAGAAAGCATGTTCAAACAATTAGGAAACATGACTATTTAATAAATATTAGGAAACAGTTTTGCCAAGGCTTACTTTCATCCTTTTTACAGTGTCAAGAGCAGGTTCATCAAGGTAACGATCATCCCTATGGAGTGCAAGGGCATGCCCAATGAAATCCACTGTATCATCACTTAAACCATACTTTCTGAAGAAATACAAATTGAAACAGAGTGTTATCTTCTAGATACGAAATACCCTTTAACAACATACACAACGTTAAATGTAATCCATGGTAATGCGGCAATTTTCTTAAGTCTTCTGAAAATGGTATCACGGTTCTAGAAGACATCAAAAGATATAGGAAATAATATAGCCAATACACAAGTAAATCAATCTATAACTTCGCATGTAAGTAGGTCTACAATAGGCAAGATGGAGAATATGGAGCCTGTTTGGTTCTTTTTTTTTTTCTCGAATATGTAGGAGAGCTGTGTATCTTTGTATTGAAGAGAGGAAGAACTGACCCCTTACATTATCACCACCTCACCCCAAGCCGATCCATGAGGGGTGAGTTTACATTTTACAGGTTTTTAAATAAAACAAAGCAATACAGGGTGAGACCTGACCACAAGAGTCACAAGCTAAGTTACCCTAACTCTGTTACTTGATTACTAAAGCATAGTCGTGCCATTATTCCTAAGATAGTTGTTTGGTTGATTACTAGATCTAGGCTGCCACAATTTCATAGGTACGATTTGATTGCTTTGCCGCAGAGAGGTTTGCCACCAGTACAGTGGAGAAAGATGAGCATCACAATTTGTAACTCATTGCTGCACTGATTAAACACCACTCTGGTTCTCTCTTCTCTATTCCTCTGTGTGGAATATGTGAGCATGTGACCCTACTGCTAGCTTTTCTCATATGAACATGTCATCAGTTCTTTAATTTGTTTCCTCGGTGGACAAGTTTACCAACATGACCTTCTTTCCTCCAATAATTACTCTAGACATGTGCTAGATGTTTCAATCATGAGCTATGAACATGTCAACAGTTCTTAGTTTGTTTCCTCAGTCGACAGTTACACACCCAAACTTATTTTATCTAATCAATGATCACTCTAGAATGTGTGTTAGACATTTTTAATCATGAGCTATGGTGTAGTTTGATTCCACATGTTTGCCAGATCTGACAGTCGCATAAGGATCAAATCAAAATCTTATTATTTTGTCATGTTTATGCATGATTTAATTTTTATTTGCTTGTGCGCTTTTTTGTTCTTTCAATGACTTCAAGCTAATCTCACCATTTTATGATTTAGGTGATCCTAAGCATCCATGTTGCAAAGAATACAACTACCATAAGTTTTTGCCGAAGATTTATAGTAGTCATGGCCTTTGACATGACTGGACTTAGGAATGGCTGCTAACCAAGCAACTGGATTTTGCCAGAGTTAGATGAGGAACAATGACTAACACCTAAGGTTTGAGCAAACAAGTCCTAAGGCTAAGGTAGGCAATGAAAATTGAGGAAGAATCATATCTCTGTGACACTTAATCTTTAGGTAAGTCTTAGGTTAACCATGTGCTTTTTTCCTTGATTTGCTTGTGAGGGCTATCCAAGTTATGCAGTATGCCATTCTAGCACTACGTAATTAGCCATTAGCAATGTGGATTTAAGCCTCTGTTCTTAATACTCTAATGACATGCTAGGCCAAACTGAGCTGGTTTTTACAATTAGCCTACTTACACTACTGAAACAGGAATAAACTATAATGCAACAAGCGCTGATATACTCACGCAATAAGTTCCCTAGTCGACATCCGAGTAAGGTCCAATCCTTGATGCGTTTTGGGGTCAGCTTCATTGTAGTCTTGGACATAAATGAAGAAGTTCCTTGCTCTGCGTTTCTCAAAGAGACCCATCAAAGGGGACTTCAGGGCCTCCATATCAGTGGCAGGCACCTTGTGAATCTGATTGAACATGATAAAAGAGAAAAGTTAAACTACCATGCAATAAGAAATAAGATCCTACAACTAATGAACCACTTAATTAATATGACATTGATAATAAGAAAGAAAAAGGAGGGCATAGATTGAAGAGTCCACCTTTCCTTTGCTGAAAACATAGCTCCCATCTACAGCTTTGAAGGACAAGTACTTTGTCACATCAGTGTGAATGAGGGTTCGAACCAATGTCCCATTAGCCATCATAAACTGAAAACAGCAACATTTATTTAAACAATCAAGTGGCAAAAACACATAAAAGTCAACAATTGAAAATCAATAGGGACCTGGACAAGATACTTTGCAGGTTCCTTTTTTCAATTTTATATATTAGATACCCAGAATTTATGAACACTTAATCAGTGAATCACCATATCAATCATACAAAAAAATATTATTACATGTGTGTCAAGATAAAACAATATGCAAAACCGGTCATCTTTGTGTCATGTCTCATGTCTCAGATATATAAGCATCCTTGGCCTGCCCTGATAAATGCGGTAGAAAGATATTTTAAATAGGGAAAGACATGCACCTTCGGAACCATGTCAACATTGTAATCTCTGCTTGCACCTAGATGTGCTGGGGGCTTGTCCTCCCCTCTAAACTTCTTCCAGAGCTATCAAAAAGGTGAAGTGAAAAGTATGGTTAGCATACATAGCAATGAAATCAAATAAATAAGTACGAAGGCAGCTCTCTGGGTCCCTACCAACACTGGGGTGCGAAAGCATGGGGAGTGAACAGGATTAGATACCCTGGTAGTCCATGCTATATATCATGTGCTGCCTATCATACAAACTTTCCTTGGCAGGAAATCTATATACAAATCTAGAACCCTTGGTATTTAACAAAATGGTTTGGAGTTCAGAGTTGTTTACCTGGTTAAGGTTGAGCGACGTGGAATCTCCTCCATAGTAGTCATTTCTGTCCATATGCAGCACCTGCGATCTCAAGTTATTAGCACAGGTGCATCCATAATGATATCCTCAAAGTGAATATTCCTAACACTATTTACACTTTAAAAAGGGCACCAAAATGGCACCAAGCTTGAGAGCAATTCATAATCAGCTAGCTGAAACTAAGTTAACTCACATATATATACATGTAAACATACATATAAAAAGAGGTGTTGGTTATGTGATGGATTGCAGCAACGAGTGGATATCTATCCTTTTCTTTTCCTTCAAATACGCAGGACTGTGTATCATTGCATTAAGAAGGAATAAAATCTGTTACAAAAGGCAAAGAACTCACACACCCCAACACTCTTAGCCTCAGAGTGGATATCCCTCCTTTGCCCTAGCACTGAATCATCTACGAGCTATTTAATTCCAAAAATGGCACTCTTACGTTTCGGCACTCCTAGTTTAGATACATGGCAGATCGCTTATTTGGGGAACAATGTATCTGTCACACAGTTTAACACATAGCCACCCGAACTCCAGATTGAAAACTCTCCAGGTGCAATGCCGCCAATCTCCTATGCTCGACAACATCTGTGAATACCCTACCTTCCAATACCTGACTTGTCACTGACTTGCAGCTGCCCTTTTTGCAGCCCCAATGCCACCATCCAGCTGCCCAACTGTCGATGCCCACCACCAATGGTCCAGGTCTGCTCCTTAAAGCAAATGTTCAAGGTCAGGGAACTGGAGACTGGAAACCCCTGAAAACCTATCTCTCTGACATCATCATCGTGGTCAAATTGCCCCAATTTACGTGTGGAATAAATGGGGCAACTGCTTATAACACTACAATAGAAAATCAGGTTATAAAGAAAAGTTTGGGCTAGCAACACAATAAGTACCAATTAGTTTGGACACTGTTCCAGTCTTCTCCTTTGTCGTGGTGCTTGATTCCACCCAAACGCTAGCAAAGATCACAGTTACTCCGCACCTTCCGATTCAGCAAGAGTCCAGCGTCCCCGATCCCCAGCAAATTACACCGAGCTCCGCTCACAAACTTCAGTCACTTGACTGATCAATGGCCAATAGCGGTCAATTCACCGATATCCTCATCAATCGGACACTCTATACGAACAGAGCACGCCAAGTCCACAGCAATCTAAGTCCAGATCAAACGGGCTGAGCAGCCCCACCCAATAAGAACTCGCGAGCACCAGCAACCCAGTGCAAGACCAAACTATGAGCACCGATCAGCAGACACCTGGGATCGGAACCAGGGCATGGAAGCAAACGTATCGCAGTTGCTTCGCCGGAATGAAATGAGCGGGGAGAAGGGGGGGAGCTCACCTTGAGGCCGTCGACGGAGAGGAGACCGCTGAGGATGCACTCCTTGAGCCCCGTGCCCAGCACGATCACATCGTACTCCTCATCCATGGTTGGAGGCCGGCTGGGCTAGACGGCTGCTTGCTGCTGCGACGGCGGCGAGACGAAGGAGAAGTGGAGTTGACGAAAGGCAGCAAACGGTGCGTGCGGGGTGGGATTTGGGCATTTGGCGTTTCGGGAGTGCGAGGAGAGATGCCGGGCGCGGATGGGATGCCGGTTGCTTTCGCGCGCAGGTCCTCGAGTCGCGAAACATTTCGCAATTTGCTACCATTTTTTTTTTTTTTTGTGAATCATTTGCTACCTATGTTTTCCTTCTGCTTCAGGACTACGAATCGTCATTTGTCAATCATTGGCTGCTGATTAGCCAATTTTCGAGTCGAGCTCAACCAAAGAAAGGGTCCATTTCATTTTAAAAAAAAGAAAAAAAAAGAAAGGGTCCATTTTTTAGCCAATTGGTGGCATACACGTTGTTGCGGTGATCCTGTCTTATTTTCTCTAATCAAATATAATACTTAACACAGCTATTCTACTTCCTAACCAGACGAATCGGTAAGCGAAGCACGTGTTTGAGTCTTAGACTGAGATCCCTGGCAGATCTATTCTGCAGATCATGGGGAAAGCTGAGCAGACCAGCGAATGTGGACGTGATTGTACGTGGATAAACATTGATGTCTCGTTCCATTAATTAAAGCAAGTTGAACAGTTTTATCCACGCCATGTAGGTATGTGATGTGACAGTATCAGACATCAATATTCGAAGCATACAAGCCAGCTGTGAGTGACGCTGAAATATACGGATGTAACAAATGAAACCCGAAGGCGCACACAAGCATTGCTTCCAAACATGAAAACCGAGATGCATATCTGATGTGGTTATGATACATCATCGATGGGTACAAGCAGGTTCTAACCAGGCGTGACCATGGTTTATAAAAGTCTACAACATTCGATCATCATTGTAAGTATAACAAAGGGGACAACCATAATTTCATCGTTTGGGCAAACAACTTTGCACAATGCTGCTGGAGCAGGCATGGAACAGAACACCGAAATATGAAGCTGACAAGCCACCTGTGCTGCCGCTCAGAAAATAAGATGTCACGATCAGAAATGCAGTATCTGACATGAAAAATCTCTAGTATTCTTCAGCAGCGCTGGCAGCGCTCAAGTCAACACTGAGATCAACAGTCTGCAAGAAGATCAGAGAGTTAGGATTTGCACTTCATCTTTTGACGAACTGACAATATACAGCAGAGAACTTTGTTCGAAGGCAAATCCTCTATTACCAAGAGGAGACTAGCAATGAATGTCAGTTGAATATAGACCTAGTAAAAGGCCCATGAACAGGTCATGAAAACACAAACCATGTGCTAAACATTAATTGATGAATATCTCATGCAGCTATTATTTCAATATAGACAGATGTAGTTCAAGAGTAAAAGATGTGACAATAAAGCATACCTTCCCAGTGATAGCTGTGTACATGTTAAGAACATCCGCCACAGTTGTCTCGAAGTGTGTTGTAGCATCATAGCTCTGCAATGAAAACAAAGAATGTCATAAGCATCATAAATGTTCAAATAAAACTCAGTGCTGTAGATTACCAAACTTACCGTTGAGACGAAGCAATTATCAAGAGATGGTTCGTTGACAGGTTCATATCTGTCATACATATCAAAAAACAGCTCATCTACTTGACCAAGTAGATCAATGCCAGGCTTGAGTTCTGATTGCGGGTTCTCAGTCTCAGCTTCCGCAGATACAAATGCAATGAACTTTCCTTTTGGCGCGACATTGTGTGTGTATGAGCAACAGAAAACATACCTAACAAACATATATATAGCAGCACACATGTCACAATCAAGCAATGGAAACTGAAGGCATCTGGGCTAATGAGAAATTATTCAAAATAGAAGTAACTAAGTTTGCCTCACATGTCTGACTTGCGCCCCAGTTGCTTCTGCGGCAAAATAATCTGAACCGAGTGGGATTCGTTCGTGTTTGGAATTGGGTGGCTCATAATAGCGATTGCACGTGCAACTTTTCCAATCTTTCTTGCCTATTAAAAAACATAAGTGAACTTCAAAGTATGAGTGCAATACATAGCAGTGCTCCATATAGGCAACACGGCTAAGGGAGGGAACAGATCAGGAAGCTTTAATATTCCAATAAATTGGATTGGGAAATATAAACCTTACAGCGAATTGCTTTGAATATACAAAACAAAGTACAACAATTTTATATGGAAACAGAAACATTTACCTTGTTGGGTAAGTATGAAGGATCACAGACAACTTTTTTGCATTTAGCAGTTTCCCCTTCTGATGTAACACCACATACTTTCCCTTCCATATCAAATTCAACCTGCAAATCAGCAAATGTATCATACATTGAAGCAGATAAGGAACATTTTTTACAGTTTGTTCTCATCAAAGTTAAATGATTATTAAAAATAAAGATTCAAGATCCACCTTGCACTCTGGCTTATTTAACATATATGTACCGCCATAAACAGCACTTAGACGTGCAAAAGCCTGAACCATAAGACATGCTTTAGAATGGAAGTTTAGTACAAAGGGCTAATATTAGCTAAATGAACTGAAAAGTGACTGACCTGTGGTAGCTCACCCAACCCATATAATGGGTAAATATAAGGCGAGCCTCCTTGGAAGCGTGCAAGAGACTCAGCATAAAGCTAAAAGAAAACCAGTGAAGTTTGATTATTTCAACCAAAAAGGGAAAGCAACCTGTTTTCTTCAAGAAAGAAACAAGAAGAAACTATTTTCTCATTCTATACATACCTTCATCCTCTTTACAGTATCAAGGGCCGGTTCGTTTAAGTAGCGATCATCCCTGTGAAGAGCGAGTGCGTGGCCAATAAAATCCACAGTATCATCGCTCAGTCCATATTTCCTAAAAATGAATCACAAATAAGGATCACACAGGAGGAAATGACAAGTATGATATTCTATCAAAGGTGAAGACCATATTTTGTACATTTCAGCAGCTGGACAGAGAGCTAATTTTTGTCTGGTTGTTCACAAAACACAACACGAAAAGAAGGCACATCTATTCAATATGATGACGAAATATCATCATAAGGTGGATGCAACAACATGACTGATACAAGAACTATAAAAGGTGCAACAACATGGGAAGAGAAAATGTGCAGGAACAAAAATGGCAGCAAGGACTACAGTTGTTTACCATTATAGTGCAATACTATATAAAGAAGTGATGTCAGAGGGGACTAGATACTTACGAAATCAATTCTCTGGTTGTGACTGTTGTGAGGTCCAACCCCTGATGTGTTTTCGGATCAGCTTCGTTGTAGTCTTGAACGTAAATGAAAAAGTTCCTTGCTCTACGTTTCTCAAACAGGCCCATCAATGGAGATTTTAGAGCCTCCATGTCGGTGGCTGGAACCTTGTGAACCTGATAAAAATGTAAGAAAGCCACATGAGGAATGACAGTGAACATGGTCGTTTGACAACTAGAGGTTACAAGCTCATTTACAGGGAAATCCACCAAAGAAAAAAATCCTAAAAATATAAGACTAGGACAATTAAGTGCAACCTGACGACATTACCTTCCCTTTGCTGAAAACAAAGCTTCCATCGACAGCTTTGAATGACAAATACTTTGTCACATCAGTGTGGATGAGGGTACGAACCAAAGTCCCATTCGCCATCATAAACTGGCCATAGTGAGGGGGAGTTAGATATATATAATTTTCATCAAGCAATGAACAAAAGAAAATATAGCTTGTAGCTTACAACATTCATGATCTGCACTCAGAACCAAGCCATGTGTATTAACTATGACAAATTAACAAAAAACAGCAATCTTGACCAGGGTTCCAATTCCGGCTTATGATAGCATGTACCCATCAGGGTTGGTATGTACCAATACCAGTAATAACTATACCAGTCAGTAATAGTATGACTAAGTTTCTCCAAATGTAACTGGTAATAACAATACCAGTCACTTGTATACCAACCCTGATGGGTTGATTATGATTACGTTTCTCCAAATGTAACTGGTTTGTTCCATCCCTTATCAGTTAGAAAACATTACATTCGGACATTCGCCACCAGGCTTGTCTAATCTGCTGTTTGAACACCATTAGACTCTACAAAATATTTTCCTTGTTGGTAAATCTCTTGAGAAAATAAAAGAGTTTGCCCCAAAAAAGTGAGGCAGATGGTAATACGTTCAGTTAGTATCTGCTGCTCAAATGCCATGAGGTTGTGGTAATAAAAAAGTGCAAAAATATTCAAACTATCAGAGTTAGTAACACCTTTGGAACCATGTCCACATTGTAATCTCTGCTTGCACCTAGGTGGGCTGGTGGCTTGTCCTCTCCCCTAAACCTCTTCCAAAGCTGTTCACCCAAAAAAGAAAAAGAAATTAGTACAAATGTAAGGGAACTCTATACAACAAATACTTCATCAGCCCTATTAACAATCCAAATCAACTGAATGACTTGCCAACACAAAAATATTTCGAGACAATTTACATCAACAAGTGTTGCTGTTTCAAAATGAACCAAATCATCCACTTAGGAAGCTTGCCTGGTTCAGGTTTAAGGAAGTGGAATCTCCTCCATAGTAGTCATTTCTATCCATGTGCAGAACCTGCAAAAGCATCAAAAGAGAATTCTTCAGGACCCATTAAGCAGATTCACCATCTAGTAGCTTTCAGACATTATGGCCATACTCAGATCTCTAAAATGGTTGGACCTGCATAAGGCCATCTACTTAACCCAAAATTGACCCAGGCACGTAAAATGGTATGGTGAAAGGAAACCAGCTGCCCATGAAAATAAGGTTCAAATTGAAGGAACCTCTTGCTTATTTTGCTTCCGCACGAGTCTCCTTAGCTCAGATACTAGAGTTCATATGCATAACGAGGGGCCATCATTTGTAGACTCAGATTCCATAAATGAAAAGCATATTAAGATCAATGCAGAGAACAGCCCTTAAATTCTTGGATGTGGTGAGATTCCCAGGATTTCACGATCACGGAAGCAACTGACAAACTCTATGGAACAACATTAACACACACATGCATCAGCAGCAGCCAGATGCGACCAGATCAACAAGGCTAGCGCGGCAACACTGCCTGATCTATCCACCACGACGCACCACCAGTTCCAATCGGGAGTCGGGGAGCGGCGGATCGGGCGCGGGCGCGAGGTCCACATCCCGGAAAAAGGGAGAGAGGTGCGCTCACCTTGAGGCCGTCGACGGAGAGGAGGCCACTGAGGATGCACTCCTTGAGCCCCGTGCCCAGCACGATCACGTCGTACTCCTCATC
Organism: Eleusine coracana subsp. coracana; assembly: GCA_032690845.1. Lineage (NCBI taxonomy): Eukaryota > Viridiplantae > Streptophyta > Magnoliopsida > Poales > Poaceae > Eleusine > Eleusine coracana. The sequence continues at coordinate 7,206,900 of CM064426.1, forward strand.
CATGGTCGCCGGGTCCGGGTCTCCTCCGGGAGAGCAGGCGCGGGGGGATGCAGACGGGAGGCGGCGAAGCGGGGCGCAGGCGGGGAGGTGGCGGAGCGGCGCTGCTGACGATGGGAGGGAGTAATAAAGAGCGGCGGGGCTTGGGAATCCGGAGGGGGCGGAGCGCTGCGGTGCGGGTGGAGTGCTGGAGTCGTGGCGATCGCCCGGAACACGGCGCGGCAGAATTGCGTGCGGGTCCTCCAAGTTGTGAAGTAATTTGGGCGCAGTGACGTTGCTTCTTCCGGTCCTCCATGATGTTGTTGGGTCGCGTCCTTTTCCCCTTTCGGCCACACCAGTCGGCGTGCGCGGTGGTGCTCGAGCACGTGGATGCCGGCGGCGTGTTGTATCGTGGGCTAGGCCAGAAAGGGGACAGTTTTGCTGAATCTGGGCTCTAAGTTGGCTAGCCCATAAGGCCATAATCTGGCAACACATATACTGGGTCTCCATTTCTGACTCTGTGGGCTTGTGTGGTTCCGAAGTCACGACTGAATTAGCTCGTGCGTAGATAGGCTTAGAGATCAGCTGCCGACCTATAGCACAGTCCTAACATACAAATTTATGTCAGGTCAGCATACTAGACATGTGACTAGTGTTGTTTAACTGGGCCGCTCGGTATAGCATAACCCAGATACAAAATGGCCCGGTCTAATTAATTTCGGACCAGCACGGCACCTAATTAATTTCGAGCCGTGTCGTGCTGGTCCACGTGCCTGGCCGTCACCCCAGAGCACGGCACGAATTTGTGCACCGGTCCATTAGACCCATTAAAAAAATGGCCTATTAATTCTTTAACAACCCATTTATATTTAAAGTGGTGAAAATAAGCAAAAATAGAGGGTGGTAATAAGCTTAGAACTCAACACCTTCACTGTACAAAGAAGTATCTTTACCACCAGGCCACTCTGTTGTATATGTTTAGTAATAAAATATTAGTCTATATTAATAATACTAAACGGGTTGTGCTATGCTAGCCCGTGGGCTCGAGTCACGGCCCAAGCACGGCACATGGCCTCGTGCCCGGCCGGCCTGGCACAAAAATATTTGGGTCGTGTCGGACTCGTGTCGTGCTTTTTTTGCATGCTTTGGATCGGGCCACGGGTTTTTTGGACAGCACTACACGTGACTATACACAGTTTAATAATTTAATTATAGTCCATTAACACTTAAAAGTGATAAAAATAAATAGAAATAGGGTGGGTGATAGGACATAAACTCTAAACCTCTAATAAAGTAATGAGATGACTTACTAGCATAATAAAAAAAATTATCTATAACATAAATATAGTTATCCTTAAACAAACTTTATCAGCCTATGTTGTGTCGCTCCTCGGGTATGGTCGTTGGCCTAAGTATGACCATGCCGACACGGATCCTAAATTGAATGATCTGTGTCATGTTTAGACCGTGCTTTTTTTTTCTTTTGCGTGCTTCATACCGGTCCACTTGGTCTGGTATCTTTGGACAGTTCTATCTAAGGCTAAGCTATGTAGAAAATATTTTTTTTGGTTGTGCTAAATAGACAAGAAAAAGATTGTTCAGGACAGATGTAATTGTGGAATGGTGATTTTATCGTTCAACTTTGGTCTAGACTTAGTTTCATCTCTCAACTACATCAAACATTCAAACTGTCCATTTGAATCCTTGAACTTTCACGTTAAACTCAAATTAGTCTCTGATACGATGTGGAACGCCACATGGCATGCCAAGTCAGCTATATATACTCGTACGATTTGTTTCTCTTGGCGCTTTAAGGTTATCTTCATTTGTTCCTCGGTGAAGCTGGTTACTCTAGAGATCTGCCTCGATTGCCCTCCCTCCCATGTGTGGTTTCTAATGCTTGTGACCATCTCAACGACACGTCGACACCAATTCATGGATCCACAGACATGGAGGTTGAATATGCATGTGAAACAATAGGCAGTAGAAATCGACGGCTTTTGGTGAGAGAGTTGGATAAGAACAGGCTTTTGGTGATGAAAGAGAGGATATCACAAGGATTTTTTTAGAAGAAAAAAAAAAGATATCACAAGGCAACAGTAAAAATTAGTGTTGTTCACTGCTACTGCCTATTGTTTCACACGCATATTCAAAGCTACTGACGAATCCAAATCCAAATTCAAGGCTACTGACGAAACTATTTTGAACCAAATCCAAATTAGTGTTTGTTGCGCAAAGTTAAGGGAACGAAAATTACCATTACACACGTCATAACTCAAGCAAAAGTCTAATCGCAAATCAACATCTTTGTTATTTCTGCGGCAGAGAACCGAGCTGCGGCTCGGTTGACCAGCAGCGCCAGTCAGAGGCTACGCGCGTGTCCACCCGGGTTTGAGCGTTGCTTGCCCGGGTGCCTCACGCAAGTACTGTAGCTTGCTATAGTGCCAAGAGTGATAGTGGCGGTAAAAAAAATCTTTCTCACTGTGCTTGCTGACCTGTGGTTTAGACGCGCGTAATCTAGGTATTGGCGCGTCTAAAGGTCGTTGTTTATCTCAGTCTGTGTTACGTCGGGCTAGTTTGGTTTGACCCGACTTTACCAGATATGGATCAAGGTTTCTCGACCGGGCGGGCTAGTTTGGTTTGACCCGGCTTTGCTGGATATGGGCCAGGGTTTCTCGATCGGGAGAAGACATCTTCTCTTTAATATGATACCTTAGGGGTAATTCTTTCCCCACTAGTCAAGTTTTTTTTATTATTATTTATTTATTTCTGCGGCACGAGAGGAGACGAGCGCCGCCGGTCCGTATCTCGCCGTCTTTTGAACGGGCCGTACGTCCGCCGCTGTCACAGTCACAGGTGGTGGCAACCACGTCGAGAAGACACCTTTGTCCTTTGGCATCATCGGCGGCATAGAGGCCGGGTGCATGCACCTGCGACTGCGAGCGCGTCTCGTCGGTCACTCCCAGCAGATTCGGACCGGCGCGCGCGGTCTTGTTCGAGCAACTTGCGCCCCTGCTTCGCTTTCCCCCGAGAGATACGCGCGAAACACGCGACGAAGACAAGGACTCCACTTGCTCCACAGGATACACACGCTTCTGGGACTCCAGGACGAGGCCTGCTCGAGTTGTTTTGGATTTGATCAGCGCCCAAAATATGTGGTGCACGCATACTCGATCGTAGTGTCACTGCGGATACTGGGCATCGCATCTTGCTGCTTGAACTCGGTTGATCGGATCCATGGATAATCAATCCCCTTTGTTAGTTTAATTTATAGTACCTGGCAGCTACTCGAGAACGAAGACAATCTCAGCCCGTTTTTTGCTTCTGTGTTTTACTAGTAGCTTTTAACGGTTAGTTTACCTTGTACCATCATTCTCCTCAAGATCTAATTACTTTTACATTCTTCCAGATTCTGATGCTTTTCCTTTTGACCGCGTCACTGGTAGTACAATAATATTCTACACTAATCATACAGCAGCAATCCAGTTGCACAGCAACTTTATACCAAGTGGGAACAACTATCTGACAGCTGAAATCTGGAGTATATGTGCCCCTTGCCTGCTTGCATCACGTAAGCACGACGATCCGATGATGAGTCGACTATAGATAGCCAACCATTCGATCCAGTGTGTGTAGAATAGACAGCACATCCACCCGCAGCCAGATGCACCGCTCCCCGAGGAACACACACGATCACGCAGTTGTAGCTGATGCTACTCCTAACACGGATCGGTATGCATACGCTGCACTTGGACCTCCAGATCTTCCCGTTTTGTCCTCTCAAATCCCCGAGAACAGGCCAAAGGCACGAGTAGCACACGTCCAGGTCAGAGTATCTGCCCTTGGTCATTGCGCCACTCGAATCAAGATCAACTTGCCTTAATCGAAACAAAGAAGAAGCCACATCGCTTTCTATATCTACCACGCTTACTTGTCCAGCCGGCGCTTCCGTCTTTGGAACTGCGCTGTCTGAGTAGTGAGTACTAGTAGGATAGCAGTGAGCGAGGCGAGTTCGCACATGGCGGCCGCGGAACAGAGGAGGAAGATGAATTCGTCTCCGGCTGGCGCCGTTGCGCGCGGCGGCGGCGGGCGAATGCGCGGGGCCGAGGGGAAGCCGCAGCAGCAGGGTCGTCGAGGGAGGCCGCCGCCGGGCCAGGGGTACTTCACGGCCGGCCTGGCGCTGCTGTTCCTCTGTCTGACGGCGCTGCTGGTGTTCTTGCCGTTGGTGCTGCCGCCTCTGCCGCCGCCGCCGTTGCTGCTGCTGCTGGTGCCGGTGGGGCTCATGGCCATCCTGCTGGCTCTGGCGCTCGTGCCGGCCGACGGCCGGGGCGCGAGCGCAGTCGCATCGTCGTGCCTCTACTGACGATGCGTGTGAGGCAGAGATATTTTTGGTGTTCCTTTTTGGTGATTAGGCAGCTCCTACTAACATCATGTACATGTAAAAATGTGAGGGCTTTGGTTTATAACCTTGTAACTAAATAAGTGGGTAGGCTTTTGATCTGTGGGGTTGGTGCTCCAAATGTTCTCTCCAATTGTGAAGCTGAGGCCGGTTCTTCGTTCTATGTCCTCTTCTTCTTCTTCTTCTTCTTCTTTTGCAAACTAGATTTCTGAACATGTAGAGTCGTAGGAATGGCGATCGAATGTTAAAATTTGTTGCTATGACTTTGGGACGACGAGAACCCGGACGAACACTCTAACCGGTTACAATGAGTGTGTTTGGTTGTTTGGTCTAATCAAGGCCTCACTAGAACTAAGCCATGACCAGCTGAAAGTAGTTTACATAAGGATGTACTCTCTCCGTCCCAATATAATTATCATTCTAGACTCATCTAATTTTTTTAAAATAATTGACATTTTTGTTTTCTCGTGCAATCACAACAATCAAGTTTCCACGATGCCCTTATTTAATGCTCTGCTATTCTCGTTGGGGCCTGCCAATTATGGTCGACTCGTTCCGCATCTCATCCCTCTCTCTCTCTCTCCTGCCCGCATCTCTCCCTCTCGCTCCCCTATACGACACGGCGGAGGACCGAATCCTCCCCGCCCAAATCCCGCCCGTCGTTAGCCCTGCCCCACCCCTGCCCCGCCCCACCGCCAGTAGCCCCGCCCCTGCCTGCTGGTACCCTCGATCCATCCCCGCTCGTCGCAGGTCACGGCGGCGATTTGTAGCTCCATCGACGGCGGCACCCGGTGTGCCCTCTTCGGTTCGTGGTCGTAGCCTCGTAGGGACAGATGGGAAAGACACGCGAAAGAAGAGGATGATGCTAATTCATGGTCGCAGACCAGGGCGCCGCGCTTCCCACATGGGGCAGCAAAAAGGTGTGCTCTCGATCCGGCCATGTCCCAGGCGAGTTCCACCCCCCGTCCAAGCATATCGTCAATTTCAACCCGTGCTCCACCAAGCTTTGAGACAAGTTCCACCCCAGATCCGGCCGTCCCCTATGTGGCACAACATAGGACATGGGGGCTAGAAAGCTCACGAAGGGGAGAGTGGTGGAGCAAGGAGGTGGGTGCTCCTGTACAAATCGGCGTTAATTTCGTTCCGGACACCCAGGACGGTGGAGGCGATGAGTTCATCTTCATTCCCAACATTGGAGGTTGCAAGTGTGTCCATGATGCGGAAGAGGCAGAAAATGCTCGTGCTCGAAGGAGAGCACATCAGCAGGTGCAACGGCTGCGTCGACTATTTCCCCCTATACCATCATTGACAGATCAACTACGGTGTGTTGCCTCATCTGTAAATTGCTTTGTTACTTTTGTTTGCTTGCATGTGTTTGATTGGTTTGTACATCCAACTACTAGCGCTTATGTAAAATCAAGTGGTCAGGATGACAAGCTACTAAGACTTTGTGGCATCAACACTGCGACAAACGTGGTGGATGAAGTAAGAGATTTGTGCTATATGGTTTAGAATATTCTAACTGTATACTGAGTGTTCATGCTCCCTTGACGAACCTTGTAGCATGATGAATCGAAGCCATTGGTGGACGATGATCTATTGTTGCATGATGAATCAAAGCCATTGGTGGATCATGGATCAGAGTCCCCATCCTCATACACATGGTAATGTACAATCAGATTACATCATGTCTAAATTTCATACTAGAACTGCATGTAGTACTAATTACACAAAAGCTCCAGCGTGATGCATATACTAGTTACAAAAGCTATGCAAGTATCTAGAATCAACCATCTTAGCACCTAGAATCTCTTTCACAAAAGCTATCCCATTCACAAAAGTGCCACCTCAAAAGCAAACTTAGTGACCTAGAATCAACCATCAGCACCTAGAATCTCTTTCACACTCTCAATTAAGCTGAGATCACATGACAGACGTGAGGGAAGGATACCTAGCCTTTCAAGTCTATCTTTGTTCATATGTGGTTGCTTATATTTGTTGCCACCGCCACACTTCATTGTCTCAATCATGCAAGCTTGCAAGGATAGGAACACTCGCTTAACCAGTCTGACATCATAATCATGATATTCCTTCTCCACATCCTGAATCAGCTCTTGTAAAGTTCTTGGACTATATTTGTCAGTCAAAGATTGAATAGAACTAAAGAATCCTAAGTCTAGTATGTTCATGTTCGGAGAATTGGCTGGCTGCTGCATCAAGCGAATGTCAAGCCCTATTTCTTCCACAGCTACCAAAAAGTCCGGATCAGTAGGAGGGACATGAGTCTTGGCATTGTCCTGTTGAATAAATATAGTCTCCCCTGCATATTGGTCTGGCCAATTTGCTGTTATTGCTGGCAATACCTTATTTATCAGATAGTCCTTCATGACGCCTCTATTCACAATCACAGATTTTTTAATCAAGGTCCCTTTTGGCCTATTCTTACTTGTCCTTGCAGCAGCCTCCTGTAGTCAAATGCAATGTTTAAATTACTGTGACAGACATAAGACCATATGGACTTAAGATAAAACAAAAGTGTAGATGAATTATACCTCTCTAACAAATGGAAAGATGCCAAGTTTGCCTGAAAATATTTCATTTCCCTGCTCATCATACAATGGGTTGCCCAACACACCTAGTAACATCAACTTTCCTATGCAATTCTTGTTTTGCACTGTTCTGTATGGATCTTCCTCCTCCGGTAGCAAGTAGTATTTCTTTGATTTCTTGGTCATGTTGAACCATTTCTCATCAATATGCACTATATTTTGCATATCTCTGAATTTAGGATTTGTATCAATTGTACTTTGCTCAAGTATGGACAAGCAAAACCGTAGGCGAGCCTTCTTATTTTCATCCTTAAGAAGAGGCTTAAGTGTGTTAGAATGGCGCCTTATGATGCCGAGCTTAAACCTCCTATGCAATGTGTTTTTAGTGACATTCAAAGCCGCAGCTAGTGACCTAATAGTAGTCCTCTTACGCAGAGGAATGTTGCGAACTTGTTCATAATCAATTTCATGCTTCTTGCGGCCATATCGTTTGGCTTTTTTGTGAGAAACATCCACATCCAACCCTGCTGCAATCTGTTGTTTGGCATCCGTCCAAAGCCGTTGAACCGTGTGCATCCGCACTCTAAGAGCAGCGGCCACCAGACGCGTGCTGCCCTTTTTAAGTTTACCATTATTACTAGCTGCAATTACTCATAATGCACCGATAATTGCTTCCCTCTTTTCATTGCTTGTAAACTCATAAGTTCTATTTTGAGTCTGATGAACAATACCTTCATCTACACAACATTGCATTGCAAATTAAAAAGAGGTGCAAATGTAAAGCGGCAATGAGATGAGTTGTCACAGCAGTGGTAGTAATCTTATTGTCAACAAGCAAAAGTTCATACAAACTAATTACCTGATGCAGTTATGTCTTCCTGGCCCAGGTTTGGCTCCATGTTCAAGTCCGGCAGTGCAGGTCCTGTCCTCAGCATCGATCCCTCTTCTGCTTCATGTGCATCTCCAAAGAAGACAACTGGGATGTCCTCATCTGGACCCTTTTCTACTGCTATAGCAGGGCTATTCAGGTCAAGCAGGCCAAGTGTTGCTCCTTCAATAGGTGGACTCTCGTCATCTTCCAAATCTGGGGGACCATTGAGATCAAATACCATGATTCTGGTGAAGGAAAGAGAAGATGAGAGAGAGGACAGGCGCTGGGATGAGAAAGATGAGAAAAAGAAGCTGGGATGAGAAAATGAGGGCTTTAGGGCCTGGTGATAGTTAAATGGAAGGATGATATCAGTTCTGGCGCTGGTTTCAAATTTTGGAAGAAACCAAAATGTGTTTTTGTAGCCTCTGGTTGTGTGCTATGGTGTTCATTTGGCGGCAAATGAAAATGTGCACCGGTGTGTTGTTTTTGTTTCCTAACTGGGAGTGGGGTAGCGAGCTGCATTAAAGACAGTTTATTTGTCCTTGTTAGCTGAACCTTTCTACCTGTATTAAATGAGGGTAGCAGTGGAAAACTTTCACTGTCCTCTATACTTCTCTCCTTTGCTTTGTTTCCTGTGCACCCCTCCAAAGCGCCATTTATACTGGGACAGAGGGAGTAACATTTACTTTTTTGTTGCCTGGCTAAATGTGGTATGTTCAACTAAGCACGTGTTTGGTTGGTTTGACAGAAATCTTGGTTATCTCACAATTCACTATGTCACATGATGGGTCTTCATTAGCTGGAGTCTGGCAGAGGTAAATGACTACTTCTCTCGTCACTAGCTCGCCTGCTTAAAGGAGTCCGTTTACATTGAACCTGATCTGGTTAAGTGGCCTGTGCAGATAATCAAAAATGAAAATCTTGTATTATACTGATCTGGTTGAGAGATAAGCAGACAACCAAACACACCCAATATGATTAGTATCAATTTAGAAGATAAAATTTACAATAACATCTTGCAGGTTTATTATTTTTTTCTATTCAAAATATCATAATAGATTTTGTTCAAAGCATAATATTTGCTTCCTTTTTTTTCTAACTAATGAACAATGTACTTGAAATTTTGTAATAATATTAATGTTGTGTGCATACATGCACATGCAAGAAGTGTCTTCCATTTACTAAAAATAATGTTATTATGTCCTTTCTTTTTTAACATCTCTTTTTTCTTGCAGGAATACCCTATCTTTTGTACACAGGTACAAACATTTTTCAAAAATGGTTCATTCTTACCACAAAACATAGTGTTATTTATAGTTAAGTAAACAAAAACAATGACTATAAGAGTTGTAAGAGATAAATCTGGAAGAGTTAGACGATAGTCTAGTGGTCTGTTTTCACAACTCCTCCATGTTGTTAACATCAAACATGGGAGTTGGGGCTACAACGAGATCCTAGTTGTGATTTACCGTGTAAAGATTATCGAGCTTGCAACTAGATAATTATGTATTTCTAATGATTTTATAAACTTAGTTTCTACAATATCCAAATTCAATTGTGGCAAGATCATATATGGTTTGGGTCAGTCTTAATCGTTAATTATGATTTGATATGTAATGATATGACACATCATAGGGGGCATTTGCGCCAATGCATAAAAAATAAGCTCAATTTGCCTACCTACAGTCATACTTAAACCTTATGTGCTTGAGAAAACATGATAAATAAATTTATAGTGAATACATATTTCTCAACAAAAGACATGTTCCATCAAGAATCGACGTGATTGTTATTATAGTGAATTATTGTATATTTTCCATCAAGACTCGTGCAGATAATAAGAGGTAGAGGAAGAGGATAGCGCAGCTCCAGTAGAGATGCCTCCCCACCACCAAAGCGGATGCACATCCACTTCATCGCCCGCGTAGGATGAACAGTTTGTTGTCAATGCCGTCAAGAGCCTCGTCGAGAACTAAGCGTACGTGAATGCGAGAAAGGGGCAGCGAGCGTGGGAGAAAGAGGGCAACACCCGGATGGTGAGCGAGTGGAGCTAGCCAAACATGCTGAGCCCAGCTCATGGTTGGCGAGCGAGAAAAAATAGATAACCGGATGAAGAGACTGTTGGAATCTTTTTTTTTTTCACAAATTTAGCTTTTCAAGTTCTTTACTGAGTCTTTTAGAAATGCTTACTAACGTATATACTCCCTCCGGATTTTAATTGTTGACATAGTTGACTTTTTTAGCTACGTCTGATCATTGTTCAAATATATACAATTATATGATAGGTTTTAACTTTATTAGTGATAAAACATATTATAATAAAATATCTAATAAATTTTTATTTTTAAATTTTTATTTTTTTAAAATAAAACGAATGATCAAACATAACTAAAAAAATTAATTGTGCCAACAATTTAAATCCAGAGAGACTAGAATACTAATTAAATAACTTAGTACGCAAAAAAGAAACTAAACTTATAATTCATTTTGTTTTATTGTTGTATTTCATGATTCATCGTGGTTATATATCTGCTGCTTTCTCACACCGTTACATAGAAATTCATCCTCCTATGTACCCAGAAATTTTCGATATGTTGAATCAAAATAAACACACTAACAGTCAAAATATTTTGTAGCTGCAAACATACATCAAAATGATAAGATACAATTTATATCGTCTCATCACACGACGCAATGCTAGGCAACAAATGATGATGGCCAGACAAAGGATCCACCACGATTATTTGGTTCCCACCGTCCTAGGGATACGCCTGAAACGAGCCACTCTCCTCGAATCGTCATCATCCTTCGGCGCCCCTGAACCCGAAGGCGCGCTCCTCAGCGCCGTCACCAAGTTGAACAAAGCACGCCGCCTCCTTCTTCACGGGAGGAACAACTTGGACAGCCTCGTCAATCCCGAAGCACACGCCGCACTTGCGCACCAGGAAGGCTTCCATGTCGTAGCCGGTGCGGCGGAGGCCGCGGCGTCCGACAAAGAGTTGCCCCACGGCCACCGAGGCCGCCGTGAGAGCCGCGACAAAAGCCAGCACCACGATCACCGGCACGAAGGAGCCGCCGTCATCTAATGGCATCACCATGGCCGAGGCTGACGCAGGTGACGCCATGTATGTACTTCGTGACCTTCTCACTAGTCGAGTCGTCGTTGCTCCGATCAAGAATTGGCCGTCCTATAAAATAGGAAGGATGGATAAAATGCGGATTACATATTTGGCCCGGATCTCTTCACCAAAATGATTCGCAGGAAAGCTGGTGTGATATGATTGAGATTTTCTGTATATACACAAGTATTATTGCGCTGCTCGCGTGACCCAGCAGAGCAACGTCTCTACTGCTAAATATGATCCTATGTGAGCTATTACGTTACTCATTTTTTTTTGTTAATTAATACTCATTTCATTGGTAGCTGTTTCTTCTCGAATGGTTTTGCTCATCCAATTCAAAAACAAAGGAAAAAAAAACGCATTTCGTGGAGACCATCCAGCCCGTGGGTACCCGATAACATTTCGTGGGCCTGTTGGGCTGGTCATGTCGCTTCCGGTGCGGGCCGCTTTCTAATAACGCAGAGAAGACAAAAGTAACCAACGCACCCCTTTACAAACGCTTAGACTGAATCATGAATTGTTTGGAAATTTAAAGTTTAGAATTCACGGAAACTGATCCAAACAAATGTTCAGCTCGGTCAAGCTTTGTGTAGTCCGTAGTCGTCATAGAAAGGGAAGTAAAAAAGGGAAAAAAAGATAGAAGCAATTTTGGAAGCCTCCGCAAAATGAGTTACTTAGAACCCATATCCTTTGATCGATGGCGATGAAATCATTGGGATTCGTCAGGAGAAGGAATGAAAAGTTGCAAGCTATTGTTACTCCTTGATCCAAATGCAAAAGGCTGAGATCTTAGCTAATGCACATACGGTATCCTCTGAATTTTAATGAATCAAATTAGAGGACCCCGATCCCAGTAGTTCAGCCATATTTGTACAGAGTTGCTATTTGTATCAAGTGTTTCAATGTAAAATTTTCATTTAGGACCTCTTAATATATAAGTATTACTACTTGGTCTCTCTCGAGCTCATTTTCTGGTTCTGCCACTGCTTGAATGAATAGACGAGAAGTTTTGAGTAAAAGAAACGGCAAAAAAAGACGTCACCATTTACTTCGAGAAAATTTTACCGATGTTCAGAGAAAAAAATAATCATACTTTCACACACGATCCATGTGCCCAATCGAATCAGATGCAATTATTTTATCATTGAAAAATCATGCTAACGTTACTTAGAACCGAAGATAAACGAAACATCTTTGATGATCAAGAACTGAGAAGAATCACAAGGAAAAACATGAAAAGAGAGGGCACTAGTTTAGTTTGTATACCATCTCAAATCAAGTTCTCAAGCTGAGCACACAATCACGTACTAGCACTACATACCGTATACAGGTAGAAAGATTTACATGTTCACGCGCGAACGAGCCCCTAATATACGCCTACGATCACACGGCGGCGGCGGCGCCGGCGATGCAGGAGAAGGCGCGGATGCTCCTGGCCTTGGGCAGCGGCACCCGCATCCGCCGGTCCGACGAGAGCCCCACCTCGCCGGCGAGCTCCTCCAGCGACCGGTTCCGCCGGTGCAGCAGCTGCTGATGCTCCCCAGCCGATGCCGACACCGACGCTGCCGCCGCGTGGACAGGGGACCGCACCTCCTGCTGCAGCCACCGCCGCCTCTGCTCTGGGTCCTCGAGGTCCACCATGGGCGCGGCGACGGGGAGGGCGCTGCCGGCGGAGGCGGTGCTGCGCCGATCCTTGATGGCCTTGTAGATGAGCGGGATGAGGCCTTCCATCCGCGAACCGCGACCCGTGAGGCAGAGTGGGGTTGGTGCGAAATGGTTGTCTAGGTCGGAGGAGTTTGGTTGGGGTCGGCCTTTTATGACACAATCCCCGGTCTTTACTGTGTCTAAATAAATAAAAAAAATATCAAAGTTTGTAGGCAAAACAGTTGGAAATGAAAAAAAAATCACACTTCAATTTCTTAGATTACGGCCGATTTTCTTTCACTATTCCTGAAACGAATTTTTAGCAAGTGTAAGCATTTTTTCATGTTATTATTTTGTTTATGCTTTGAGATGTACGTATGCAGATAATAATGCACAATATAAAGATTCGGATTCTAGCTATGTAGTAGTTGGCTGCCATCCAACAGTGCAGATAATGCATAACAGAATTCAGAGAGTGACCGTGCGTTTGAGCTAGTCATCTTTTTCATGGTCTTGAATATATCCTTGTGTAATTTGACTTGGCTTCGGAGACTGACGGCACCTTCTTCGTTTTGCTGATGCTGCCATTTGTCGTATCCGTACTTGGTAGTCGATGATTCGATAGTAGTGGTTTTCTAGTTAGGTTGGTTGCCAGTGAGCCTTTTGTCCGCGGATGGTGATTAGTTGCACGACTTTTTCTCAGCAAGATAATTCTAGATAACTCATCAAGACAATAAAATACTCCAGTTTCGTTGTTCATAGAACGGCGGCATGTTCATTGCTTGGCGTGTAGTCTACAACTTGAATCGCTTTGTTCTTCCCGTTTAATTATTTTTTTCTCTTAACTTCTTACTTCCGTCACCATTTTGTACTTTAATTGATCTCTGAAATATGCATGGGGCCACTTGGCGAGATAGATACGTTGATTTTCTTTGTCCTCTATATGCTATATATGTCCACATATATAATTAATCTGCTGGAAGGAAAGAATCAGAAGTGCATAGAATGGAGGTGAAACGTACACTAACAAGTTGTCAATTTTGATGAATCGGAGATGGCATCAATGAAGTGTTGTTCATCTTGAGACGCTACGGATCCTCCAAAGTTGTGTCATCATCATGTACACTCCCACCACAAAGCATGACTTGCTGACACCTTGGGTGACAATAACTTAAGCTTGTTTAGGTGCACACGGTTTAGGCTTAGTCGAGCATTTTGGGTTGAGAAGTATCATAAACTAACTTCCTCACCTATCTGATAGATTTTTGTCTAGTTTTTGCCTACAAAATATAAATGTTATTACTTTTGGCATGAAAGAAACAGCGGTACAAAAAACACTTGTATGAAGAACAGGGTCTAGACACACCAAGTGTTGCATTTCATCAGTTAATGCAGCTAATTTATTAGTTATACTTGTCTTATAGCTAGTTCGTTTAGCCTAAAACTGGGAACTAGAAACAGAAGGCGGTGACATCATTTTCAAGAGCCATAAGGGTAAAGATTTTCATGTTGCGGAGTTCCTAAATCCAGGCTTCGTAGCTTGGTGAATGTTGATGGTGATATACCAACCGCCACTTCAGATATGTTTGGCGGACACGACAACTCTTAAGCATTTTTCACACTGTAATAATACTGATCTTTGGGGGGGGGGGGGGGGGGGGGGGGGGCACTGCAATAATACATGAACTGGGTCACTTCATATGCCAGGCAACAGTTACAACAGCTGCCAGGGGAAAAAAAAAGGCATTGTAATAATATGCAGGCTGTATACACGAGCTGACCTCGATCGGTGGCTCTTGCAACAGCTCCAACCTCAGCTATCTTCATTATCTGAGGTGAAGTGACAGCAAACTGTTTACAGGATTTAACTTGACCTTCTTCCTTACCTTGATTGGACCACAGAGTTTGAATGATGGTCGATTGCTTCGAAATTATCTGAAGAATTTGTTATGGACCACAAAGTTGGGGATGCTTCTGAACGAGGTACTAATTGATAGTTCGGTAATTATAATTAAGTATATTTTATTTTATCTCACTATCGAAGGGCATGTATTTACCAATGATGAATGATTGACCGTAAATATGACGTGTTGAAGCCCATATAGTACATTGTCAACTTGGAAAGTTCCCTGACCTAGCTCAAACCTCTAAAATGCAGTAACTAACCACTACACTGAAACCAAAGAAAACAAATTGAAGAATACTGAAAAGAAATCTAAGTGGCGGTAGTTAGAATTGTCTCTGTTCTTTTTTCACAAGGGTAAGATGAACCATCCTGTGGTATTCCCTTTCACAGCTTGTTCCTAGTATGCTTGATAAAAGCCAAGTTTGAACGGGCGTAGCCATAACTTTAACCAATGCCTTTTGGCTCGGTCACTCTCCATTCTTTGTCATTGTATAAAAAAGGATTTGGTGTTGCATCATGAAAGATGACCATAATTGACATAAAGAAATATCAATCAGCACGTTTGGTTACCAACTACAGATGGAAAAAAAGTTAACTAAGTTTACAGCAGTTAAATAAAAAGATTAAAATTAACAACTCAGTGAGTTTACAGCAGCATCAGACGTGCTACCTTTCAGTCAGTAATAACTAGTTCAAGGAACTAAGTTTCATGTAAGCTGGCAACAAAACGTTGACCACGTTCACCTAGCTATTTACACTGCAATCTAGACCTTTCAGTTGCAAATTTAGACATGGGACATACACGAGATCATATATGTATGGCCCGTTTACAGTTTGATCATTTGAACATGGAAACAGCACGAGTGGACACCTGATGCTGAGCGAAGAGAAAACTGGTTGCCTGTCCAATGTACAGATCTTCTTGGGTTAAATTAACACCTGATCTAACAAGGAAATAACTCTAGCCGAGTGTTTGGCCACCTTCCTCTGCTCTTTGATATACATGGTCCACTGGTCTGCCATCATTGCCATTCAGGTGTTTATATCACAATGTCCAAAGTGCTGCATTTTTCACACTGTATGTAGAGTGCAGTCATGCCAAACATTTCCTGTAAACAAAACTTGGGTGCAGCTTTGCAGCCTCTGTCAAAATGCTCCATATGCACATTAGCCAACCTTTCTTGTAAAAACTCCAGGGTGATCTGATGGATCAGATTCAAACCATTAGGTTTCTGTAGTTGTTTCCCTAAGAAATAGCTTATAAAGAAAGACTAGCAAAAATGCAAATATAAACTATCTTATCTTCTCCGAGGTCAAGGCGTAGCATACAGGAAGTGCAGTATATGAGGTTATGTGTATCTCGTAGCTCTCCTTGTTTGCATACTGGGCACCAAACTTTAGCATTTCCGGAAGCCTGACATCCATTATAGCATCCATTAGATCTCTGTGGAAACAAAGAGGTGAAAAAACAACAAAAAATTGACCATGAGATAATAGGAGGATGCATATGCATTAACCCATCCAGAACACTGAGTTCAAGATAAATACCATGTCATTATGCATATGTCCATATATTGTTCAGTCTACCACAGTGCTTATGTTTCTTCGAGCCATTGTGTGTACCTTTTACAGTCTAGTGATAATGATAAGTACAAAAACTGCATCTATCCTATAAATGCACTTACAACAAATATATACAAGATGCAACTTCACTGTTTTGGCCGATGCCATGCTGATATGATCGCTGTTCAGTAGCATCCTTTGTCCCAATTGTTTCCAGGTTTCAGCCCTATTGGCTCTGCATACCTGAAGAGTTACCAGGAAGCTTTCCTAGAAGCTTGCTAAAAATGTAGTACTGATGAAACATTGGCAGATATCTAGTAGCTCCTGCCATCAAATAAACCAGAAGTAGAACGGTTCTATAGTTATACACACAAGCATAGAACCACGGAAAAAATTTGATTTTTTTGGGGGGGAAATAAATCTATTTTTTAGTATAATATGCTATTCGATGATCAGATATGCATCATCGATGACAAGATAACCAAGCACAGGGGAAAAAATCACATGACAAGAATATACACAAAATATGTACATCATACTTAAAACACTCAATCAAGAAGGCTTCTGAAATTAACCTCCATGTCATTTAGTTGCATATGCTCAAAAACAGCCTGCGCTAAGTATGCATCTTCCTCATCAAGTGCCTCTAGTTCTGCAATGCATAATACCCTTATCAATTAATCAAAAACAATCTGATCAAAACATGAAAGAAAAAACTAATACACCCCAAAAATGTTGGCATTCCAACAGCAAAAAACGAGCCGCAGTCAGTACAAATGTGATGTCCAAAACAACATCAATTCCCAAATGGAGGGAGTAATAGTATTTTCCATTGACATGGGTCATACATTTGAACTACAGAAATAAGATGGCCAAACGTACACTGCTAAGATAAGATGGACTAAGTAAATTGTTGTTTAATATGAAGGCGGTCGAAGAATTAGCAAAAGCTATCTGTAGTTGTACCTTTTCTGATCGATTCTTCTCTAAGATCTTCATAAAGAAGTCTTTCCATTTCAAGCAATACATCTTCACCATCACTTTCGGCAGGCCAAGCAACCGGAGGTTCTTGATATTCCCATATCAGATCCATTTCTTGATCCTCTTTTCCTTCCACAGAATGTTTGAGTTTCTGTAGCTCATCAGAGATGATATTCCTGACTTCAGATTCAGCCTTTTTCTGTAAATTGACATATGCAATGTGGAAACAAATTGAAGTCAGATATCTGATACAAAGCATGCAAAAACAAAGTGTTCATCAATCAGGGCAGTAAGAAAGCTATTCTTCATTATTCATGGCCAGCACAAAGAGATCAATTTTTGAACAGGAATATTACAATTCAATAGTGATGATCTTATTCAATGATTATTAGTGATGCATCGCTATGAAGAAACGTTCAGAACAGCATAACTCTGGTGTTAGTAACATTGCTATTTCTACGCTCTGAGTTAACAAGTCAGTGATAGAACTTTTTTTTTTTTTGCAAACAAAAATGTTTAGAACCAGCATAAGCAGAATGCCCTCTGCCTCAGTCAGATAAGATGGAGACTGGATGGTAAGAAAATTATTACAATTTCTAAAAACTAGAAACATACATAATGAGATGCTATGTTCAGCCATTTAATAACTTATGGCATGCTGAATGGAGCACATCATTAGCATTCACAAACAACATGATCTAAGGAAATTAATTCATCCTGAATTTCTTATTGAGTACTGCTATACGTATGACCCGGCTGTCCGACCGTGCCATACGACTAGCACTAATCAACAATTAGCGTGCAATCACAGGACAGCTATTAGTACTAGTCGGACGTTCGGGAAGTATGCATAGCATTTCTTTCTTATTAGTTGCAGCCTAGAAAAAGAGTATGGGCAATGTGTAAAGAAGCATACATTGTAGCCATAATTTGAAAGATGCAAATAAAATAAACTGCCTTACACCAAATGCTATTAGGAAACAATGGATCATTTTTATTACCATGTCATTGGTCAGCACCAGCTCCTGCGCCCTAAACTTCCAAAGCAAGTTGATTCTGTCATTTCTAACTCTTCTCAGGCAATTCGTCCTAAGCTGTCAATGGAAAATCAAGGGTTATCAGCAAGGAAGGCAACAGTTCAAAAGGAGTATTTTTGCATGACAAATTATTGATAAGAATGCATTCAAACAGAGCTGCCATATCCCCCAAAGCAGATCTTCAGTTCAGAGCGTGTCATGGTCCCTAAGATAGCACAGCTGAACTACACCAAGAGACAAGTAGCAGTCGAGCCAGCAGTTTTTTAAGGCGCTGCCGCGCTCCTGCAATTCATCAAACACCTGGTGCGTGGCGCGCCCTTGCCCAAACCGCCGTACATCTCAAACAATCCAACATTAGCATCGCGTCTCAACCCCACCTACAATCTACTAGCAATCGGTAGGCAAGAACCATCAGCGAGATGAGCATGTATAGGTGTCGACGCACCTCCGCTTTCCAGTCGGGACGTGAGAATTTGAGGGGGAGCCTCCTGGTCCGACCCGAATCCATGGCTGCTCGCTCGCGCCCGCCGGATCGACGCGAGGTCGGGTGCGGCAGCGTTGCCGAGAGTCTGAATCGGCGGGAGCGGGTCACGCGCGAGCGCCGGTCGGAGGAATTGCCGCCCGCCGAAGAGCAACTGAAACGCGCTATGCACCAACGGTGACGATTTTAGGTTAAAGGCCGGCCCGTCTGGGGTCAAATGTAAATATTTGGATCGTGGTTGACTGGATGCTCATCGCGATCCAAATATTCGCATATTGCTCCCTTAGATATATATAATTTTCAAACTAAAGCCCTAATTTGGACCAGCCGGCTCGTCCGCTCACCGGCGGCTGGCCTGCCGTCTCCGTCGGAATGGCGAAATCCCACCCCTCCCAGTTATACTTCTCAGGCGTCATGCCCAGCTACGAGCTCATGTGCTTTACCTTGCACAGAGCAGGACCGAGGCGGCGCATGATTCCCGCCAATCGCCATCCAACCCGATTGACAGAGCAGACGCCAGACGGGCGCAATGGCGGATGCAGGCTTGGTCCGTACCGCGCCGTCGTCTCTCATGCCGGGCTGCGTCAACGATGAACACATCTAAGATAGGGTTTCCGTTTCTCTACCTTGTCATGTGATCTTCTACGACAGACTGGCAGTCTCTGAAGAAGATGCTCATCAGCTGTTCTTTCAAAGTACAGGGATGGAGCTCCTTCAGTGCTCCCGTGATCTGTGGCGGTGCTGGCATTCGAAAACAGAAATCACTCTGTGTTTTCTTCTGAATTCCATCGATCTGGACAGCTTCACCCAAGCAAAAAACAGAGCAATCATAGCTGCAAATCAGTCAGAATTAGGTGTCATATAGGTTAATTAACGAGCCAGAGAAGGTGGAAAAGGATTCTGTTTGAGGAAGCTACTTCAATGGTTTTAAAAAATTCAGAACATTGCTGCCCTCCATTACAAATACTATCGCAAACTGTTACAGAGAAACTGGATAACGGATATCTTCTGTAACAGGTTAAAATTTAAGTTCTACACTGCTAACAACTGATGCAAACTGTCATCAACGTTCTAGTAATGTACACTGACTCCAAATACTAGGCTACTACTACGAAATTAAGGATCTGCGTTGGTCTCATGACATCAAAGGGACCTTTTCCTGGCCCTGCCCATCTGCTTCACTCAAGAACGGCGGCCTCACTGCTTTGTAGTAGAAGAACGCCATCATCCTTGACCATTCATCCGCCGACCGGACAACTAAAGGAAATGAGGAAAGTTAACAACACAAATGACAGAACATAAGATAAATTGATAGAGTATATGTCTATGGTAATTCATTCTAACCTTTGTCACGGTGTATTATCCTCCCAGCATTGGTGAAGAGTATCTCTGGGAAACCAGAAACCTTCAGCGCTTCCACAAGGTCGGGTTCTGCACATGCATCCACTGCCACACACTGCAGATGTTTTAAACAGAGTCAGAACACGGGATGCCCTCAGAAGCACCAGCTACTAGGAATCACTCAAAGAAAGTAGTAACAACACTCTGTACCCTTGGTGATGGCAGATTGTGTTCCCAAAACATCTCGATAGCCTTAACTAGCTCATCCCTTGCCGTCTCATTCTCTTTAGGCCTGTAATAACAAGCATTCAGGATTTATTAACACATTGGATAGTCTATAGAGTTCATAAACTCAGGCCTCTAGTCAGAATTATAATTGGAACAAGAACAGCCAGGAACATATATACCATGAAAACAAAAGCAGAATCATCAGCATATATCAAATATTTTTAAAGCTGAGAAATGTGGAAGGAATCGACTATTGACTATTGGGTGAATCAAGGAAATTAGGCATACCTCTTATATCGGTTATGAACAAGCACAATCATCGGGCCAAAGTCAGTAAACACGGATGCATCCCAATCCTTGGTCCTGACATCCCTGATCGGCTTGATGTAGTTGTCATCCTCCCAAACGATCTCCTTACCATCATCCGCCTCGTCGTCATTCTCATCCTTCTTCTCAGCCTTAATGGTAATATTGTCGAAGAACTGGCCGAGACTGAACCCCATCCCGTCCTCGTTGTCCTCGGGCCAGTTGGGGTCCTCTTCCTCGACCACCAGCTCGTACTTAGTCATCAGCTCCCGCATCTTGGCCTTGCGCTCCTCCGGGTCCGTCAGCTCCGCCGTCTCCGGGACCCGGTCCATCATCTCCCGAATCTTCCGCCGCAGCGTCCGCCGCTCCGCGTCCGTCATGCGCGCCCCATCCTCCTCGTCGTCGTCGGACTCGGAGTCCGTGTCGTAGTCGCCGGCAGCCCGGCCGCCCAGCACCAGCTGCACGGCCTTGGACTCGTTCGGCTGCGCCCGTGCCCGCCCGGCGAGCACGAGCCTCCCGCGCGACGCCCACGAGAGGCGCGGGTAAGAACCCGTGCTTGCGAGGCTCGCGGGGCGCGTGCGGGTGCTCGGACGGCGTGGGTCAGGGTGCTCCGCTCCTCGGAGGCAAAACGTCGAACAGGTCGCGGGCAGGGAGCCGCGCAGCGCCATCCTCCCACGACGCGTGCGCCTCGCTACTCGAGGGCACGTGAGAGAGCAGCTGGTGGATTGAAGTGGAATGCTCGAGTGATTCTTGCTGAGCTTTGCACGCGCAATCCAGTCCTGCGGTCCTGCCTCCGAGCTAGCTACTCCGAGCACGAGGAGAGATATTTCGTTCACGCCGCGAGCACACTGCTGAAGTAGGGGGAGCGGGGGACTACCAGTAGCAGTGAAGAGAGGGATAGCTCTCAATGGCTCATGTGACGCACCAAGCGGGTCGATCAAGTGACGCACATCAAGGCCCAATATTGGCCGGTTATCTCTTATTCTCAGATTTCCCAACCACAACTTGAAAACTTCTCGACGTTCAGCACGGTGAAACAATTATTTGTCAACATCAAAACTTATCAAAGAGTATGTGTACACGTATAAGAAACATTGAGCTGCAACTCATTTTCCCTATGCCATGTTATGTCACTCAGCATCAGGGTTTTCATAACCGGAGAAAACCGGTCGGTTATCCCAGTTAACTAGATAACTGGTCCTGGCCGGTCATGCTAACCGACCGGTTAACCCAGGAAAACCGGACCTGGTACTATAGCAAACAGTTAACTGGCCAGTTTTTTACTGAACCGAACCGGCCGGCTTCTCCAGTTATTTCAACCCTGCTCAGCATTGGGGCGCCTAGATAATTAGTGGGAAAAGAATGAAAAATACTGTTACACATCAGGATGAAAACCTCGGGCTCTCGTTCTATCTTATTTGCTGACGACCCGGCGCCAACCTGAATCGACCGAGCAGGAGCGACCGCATCCATTGTATAATTCCTGGCATGTCCTGCTGCCTCACAAAAATGAAATGTGCTCAGATCTGTGCTTCCACCGAGAACTGGGAAGCAACGTATGCAAAAGAAGCCACGTTAGCTTGTGCACGATGCCTCCATCTCACCATTAGCCGTTTGCTCATCAATAAGGTCAGTCGACATGGCTGATGGTATCCTGTGCCGCTTGAGGACACGGGACGTGGCGAGCCTTGCGTTCTGGTACTTGAGAACGATGACCCTCTCGTCGTCCAAATCAAACCTCAAGTTTTCTTCAGTGCAGCTTTCCACGATGCTGCACAAGTGCTTCAAGTTTTCAACCTCTGCACCATTCACCTTCTTCACCTGATCATGTGACATTAGCCAGCTTGATTAGCTCAGGGTATTATATATTCATATTTGGAGTACTATGCTACAGAGTTAATGTCTGCTGTGTGGGTTCTAGATAACTACTGGGTATCAGGAGATACCTGCAGTTCAGCAAGCCTTTCATAACCGACATTGATATCATCCATGAGAACCTGAAACACAAATATTCAGTACAGTTTTCTCAAGTTATTGGGGAAGGTATAGTAAAAAAAACGGTAAACAGAAACATAAGGACTAAGTGCATTAATGGAGAAGTACCTGGGATAGGATAACTAGTTGTTCCCCAGGCTTCTTTGGAAGCTCTCTTAGTGCCCGTTCACAAAGTCGGCGTGGTGAGGTGTTATACCAGTCTTCTCCAAATTCATGGAGATAAGGCTGGGTCAGTGGGATAAACACAAATCCAGCAAATATGTAATAGCTGGGTAGTTTATCAAATTGATGGACTGGGACTAAAGGTTGCAACTGCATAAAAAAAGACACATATACACAAATATAAGATCAGTTTGAACTTCAAAGGTCTACACATGAAAAGATCTAGGCTCTAGCCTGAGATATTAAGTAGAGAAGAACAAAATAACAGGTGCAACAAATAGAATTAGAGAGTTGTGGACAGAACTGTTTTGTCCAGTTTTGATGATTGCTAATGAAATATATAAGTGATGGGTGTCTCTGTCCAGAACTCCAGACCAGACTTCCCAAATACAGAAATAGCTTAACAATGCTCAAATAGGCTCACTGGATAATATGAGAAATTCAACAATTTGCAAATTTACATTGTTTCAAGTGTCAGTTCTGGCACCGATAATAGGTGTTGGACAGGGTCATTGCTTATGTCGGATAGTGTAGGATGAACTTTGCCAAGGTGTAAAAGAAAAGCAACAGAATATTACTATTATGTTTTGTATAACCAGCAAGCAACCAAAAAATTGCACACAGGTGAACCAAAGGTACAAATGAAATATTCTGATGTAGCGATATCGTGAGAACTCACAGGCCTAAGTGTGACACTTAATTCTTGCTCTTTACCATCTCTAAGTACTTTGAGAACTGCTGTTTCTTCAGGCTTCTTCATAGAGACAAGATGGTCAAATGTGATCCTCTCTCTATTCCGGAATGGAACTGTAAGTATGAAAATTTATAACCTTCAGTTGTGGATGCTGATATGCTTCATATCTCAAATTAGTAGATAGCAATCACAGCTTCGCACAGGACAAAAGCAGACATCCAGAAATGTCACCAGGATGTGAAATTGTAATAGCCTTGTACTAGAGAAATGCAGATAGCATAACAAATACAGAGACAATGATTTAAATAAATTAGGCATTGATAAATAAAACAAATGCAATATAAAGTGAGTGCTAGTGCATATTGAAGTATCACACATATGGAAACTTTTAAGCACACCTGTCCCATCATTTGCTATAGGCACACCATCAAACTCAAGAAGGATGTCATCTTTCTTCAAAATCCTGTGAGCATCAGATAGAGGATTTATTCTACTAACTAACACTCCAGTCATTTCAGGCCGCATCCCAAAGCATTCTCTTAATTGAATATTTTCTGTGGCCTGGCAAGATATTCCAAGAGTGCAAAACCCAGAATATTTACCGCTCTCTTCTACTCCAGAAATGAAACGCTTAATAATGGGCACCGGTATAATATAACTGTAAAAAGGAATGGGTTAAGTACTAGGTAAAAACAAGGGATTCAATTTATGCTATTGGAGTATATAAAGAAAAATAGCCACTATCTCACCCAATATTTTCTGCCCCTGACAAATTCTGGAAAGCAACTCCAGCTACTTTATCACCCATAATTGCAGGCCCACCACTATTGCCTGGATTGATTGCCGCATCTATCTGTATTGCCATGAGCTGACTAGCACCATGGGCATACTGTGTTGGCTCAACTCTAGAGACAACCCCCTTGGTGACGGAAATGTTGTCTCCACCTGAGGCCATAAGAATATTAGACTCATATATTGTTTCACATTGTATATTCTGAAAATGCTAGTGCAAATTTCCTCCACATCAATTCATGCTAAGTCGTGTGAATATCATTAGAGGAATAACTGTGCATAAAAAAATTGATAAGGCATTCCCAACAGAAAGCTGCAGAATTCACGGCACGATGTGGAAAGATGATGTCACAAGAGGTAAGAAAGCCTCTAATGATATTCCTCTTGCAAAATGTATTATTCACAAGTAGCAATCTATTCACAAGACATTGATGTGCAAGACAACACAAGAGGCTAGAAAGTACACTTATTAAGGAAAAAGAATTTTGATGACCCTTGTTGCTAATGTTCTCATGATTAATGACCAAGCTAATAGTGTAACAATTGTATTTATAAATTATAAGTGGTGCAATCATATATATCTTCGAGCACCCCCATTTCAACAGCATCATGTATTAACGTTTTGGCTATAATTTATTAATTTATCTGCAGGTGTGATCGAGACCATTTTCATTCATTGACACAATACTAACATGTTTTGACTGTGCCCTTTCAAAATAGATGTTCATGTACATGCTGTATGCACATAATTAATTTAACACATTTGGTGCATGAAATCAACAACAAACAAGTTCAACATTCAGATAAAAATATTGCAAATAATGTTGGACCTTCAAGCACCAAAATTCAGTCTTCAAACTCATACCTTGAGGGTAGCCAACCACCGCGACACCTTCTTGCAAAAAGGGAATGTCTCCAAGCTCCAAACTATTCATCCCATCCCAAAACTCCTCACTGTCAACAGTCAATAAAGCCAGGTCACACTCGTGGCCAACAGCCTGGACTTCTGCCTTATACTTAGTAGGCGATCCATGCTTCCTCACAAGGACAAACGTATGATCAGCTATCACATGGGCATTTGTCACAATTCTTCTCCCAGAAATTACAAAGCCTACAACAGAGACATAGATCAAAAGATTAGGAAACATCTGCCTTTACCGCATACTGTTGGTTTGTTGCCAAAGAAGGAATCATAGTTGTAATGGGTCATACAATGACTGATCTTTCTATCACCCCCACATCAAAGTCATATAATAATGAGAACTTGTCCCAGTAATCTAAAGATACTACAGGTTCCATCTCAATGGCATATGCTAAACAATAGAGCAGGAATTCGAGTTTTGAGACATAATGGAGAACTAAACCATTTTCAAGCAACCAAGATACTTTATACATAAGCAGAGATCCGAACCAAAAACAGCAACAAATAACTAAAGCTGGAGAGCTTAATCGCTGGCTTACCGGAGCCCATGCTCTCCCTCTGCGCCTTGTTCTGCCATGGCAGGAAGTAATTGGGGCTGCTGGACACAGTGAACACCTTCACCACGGAGTCCAGTGCCAGCTCCACCGCCGCATACGCGTCCGTGTCATGCCGCACCAGCGCCTCAACCTCTTCCTCCCCCTCTGCAGCCTCAGGTATCGCCGGGGAGACCTTCACGCCGCATTCTCCCAGCCGGGAGGGGACGGAGGTGGAGAAGGGCGCGTTGAGTACGAGGGACCCGGCGGCGAGGTGAGGGAGAAGGGCGCGGGTCAGGGTTCGGAGCGGCGGGAGAGGATGCGGAGCGGAGGGCGGGGACGGGGAAGGGCGGGAGAGGGCGCGACGGAGGGAGCGGACAGACGAGGAAGAAGATGATAGACGGCGGAGGGAACGGGCGGCGGCGAACATGGCGGCCCCGCCGGGAGTGAGGGGGATAACCAGAAAACGCGAGGGTTTGGAAATTTTCGGGTCGTGGGTTTTAAGCTGGGCTTGAGTTAAAGGTTTTTTCGGCTTGACTGACAGACACGGCAAAAAAAAAAAATCTTGTGTATAATAAACGAGCAAATATATTTACTAATCTCGAGAAAAATGTAATTTGTGTGAAAAACTCAAAATATACTATTCTCTCTTCGTTTTCTATTATTGATCGACATTTACGCATGATTTGTTTCATCTTAATTTTTTTAATTCAAGAATTTGTCAATAAATTTTTTAAATTCAAACATTTTGAATACCAACAAACAGTACTTATTTAGAAAATTCATTACCTTATTTTTTATAAAATATGACAAACTATTATAGTTGTTTTACTATTACAGATGTTTCAAATTTATTGTCATTTTTAATAGTAAGCATTTTACATAATCAATTAGAAAATACCATAATTTATATTGCAATTTACACTTTAGACCTAATCATGCTATTTCAACCAAATCATTGAGCGTAACTAGAACTAACAAAGATTTGTAACTAAGGCTAAATATGACCGACCTCTATTTCCATCTAGAAGCATGGAAGCAAAAAGATTGTGCTTCACAATAATGATGATTTAGCTATGTGTATGCAAATTTGCTAGACTCCTATATTTTGAGTTTAAAATATATGATGTGAAGATTCCATTATATAGTATGACTGCAACAATACTAGTAACATTATAGTACTTTTGTTACTATACAAGAACGTATTAGATAGAGAGAGGAGGAGGAAAAAACTTGAAACGTGTCAAGGCTCGAGATGATAGGCGTAATAGGGGATGAACGACAATGATGTCAGCCTGGGTTTGATAGAAGAAGTAAAGTTACATCAGATCCATTCATGTAGCCACGTAGAACAAAAAGAAACAAGCACCATTGTCAGGCTAGGATGGTAGTCCTGGACCACACTGATGGATATGCACATATGTATAACTATATAAGTAAAGCAAAGTGCTCATATATTACTATAGATTTTAAAAATACAACAAATTATATAAATACTACTATATTTCATAGTTAAAATAAATAGATAAGCATATCAATCTGGAAGAGAGAGAGAGAGAGAGTACTACTTAAACAAGAGTGCATATACATGCCACAACTCAAATAAGATGTAGACGTCCTCCCGCGTCGCAATGCACCAAAGCATTCACAGCTTATCCAGGTGTCCAACAGTGAGCGTACAACCTTGAACTTCAGCACCTAAAGAGAGGCGCACAACATTCAGCTCGTTCGTAGCAAGTACTCCCAGTCGCAGCCGCCAAACCCAGCGCACAAGACGACACTGAGCACCCCTAGGCCTCGTATTATTGGTGCCACGAGAAGGAGTCCATCCCTGGAGACATGTTCAGAACGTCTTCCATGTAATCCATGTCGTATTAGTTCTTGATGTTGACGATTGGTCCTTCTATAACACGACATGTACTCCATGTCGTATTAGCTCTTGATATGTCATCATGGTGTTAAACAAGTTGGCGCACGCTAGTCCTTTTTGGACATGTGCGTTGTGGTTCGCAAGATTGAGCATGATATCGTACGTGAAGAACCTGTCAATTTTCACCATGTAACACTATGCCAACACACAACATATGACATCGTTTAATCTTTGTTTCATGTAATGATATTGGATGGAGTCGTGATTTTTCCTCTAATGCATGGGGGTATGTTTTTGTCTCTACGGAGTTGGATTGTGGTAATAAAAAGCTTGTCTCTATAGAGTTCAATTGTTGTAAAAATTAGGGCATGCTGATTCGATTGTGTTCCAATCCGACTGTGTTTCAAACCAACATTCTAATATCAAACTAAATCAATATTAATGATGATCTCACTTAAATTGTTAAGGAGTACAGATAGAAAAAAGATTATAGGTTCTATATTCATGTATAGCCTACTAAAAACACTCCAAGCAAACTGGACTCCCATTGAGCATAATGCAGGCCACACGGTAGCCTTTCAAGTCAAGCTCTTTATAGTTGTTCAACTCCTTCCGATTAGCGACACAACAATTCCTACGCATCGGCTGACCGGAACCCTATGGCAGATTTTCACCGCCGTCAGGAGAGGTACTTCCTCTATTTCTTTATATAAGTATTACTATAAGAATATATGAATGCTTATATATAGGAATGGAGTAAGTAATACAGTTCCACGTCCGCTCGCTGTGATCAGGAGGTACGGCCTCTGGCTCGATCAATCTGAGCAAGCCATCATGGCGGCGCACGTCTGACGTCTCCCACGGTCCAGACTCCAGAGCAATGAGCAACGTGTGGGCCGGGCCGTGGGCCGAGGCGTTCTGATGGCGATGGCACGGAAGTACACTTGTTTGGACGGACCAGGTGCGCGCGCTAGCTGATCGATCGACCAGCCACTTTCTCCAAGGCTATCATTGCGAGGCTAGAAAGTTGTTTCTTTCCAAGCGACGTGTTAATCGATAATTACCGAGCTGGTCTTACAGTCACGGCTGATATCCAGCACAAGTTGCACAGACTCTTGCGTTATGATATGGCAACATGCCAGCAGTTCATTAAGCGCATATTGTGGCGTTGTTGTTATCTGCCGTGTGATTTCACACACAGCTAATTGCCTGACCACTGGCTCCACTTATTTTTTGTCCCCAGTAGCGGTAGGAGTAGGAGTGTGCGCTTTATGGAAATTTAAACAGAAACGCTTTGGGAAATGAATGACACATTGCAGCAAACACAGATCCATGGCCGAAAGAGGACGGCGGGTACATGTCCAATAAAAGGAACAAGAAGTAAAAGTGCTGGGGCCGATCGAGTAGTGCGTGTGATGAGACGGCACGATATCACTTTACCATGATCCATGCTGACATGCACTGATGCACAGATATGGCATTCATTTCAATCGTTTATTCGTTCACTCCCTGGCACATAACACAGGACTTGCTGTGATGAGTATCAGAAGTTCAGTGTTCATCAGAACACATGGAGCCGGTCCGTGTGTTCCACTGTTCATCGTCAGAACCCCTCTCTCTCTCTCTCTCTCTCTCTTCTCCGAATGAAGCCACGCTTGCATAGTCTAGTGCAGTGCAGTAGACGTGGCAATGTATCCTAATAGACCGAATTGTCCTGTACGTCCCTCATACTCGATCCCATGCCATATCTCCCAAATGCATTCCAGCATGCGTGGTGTTGCTTCAGGAGAGCAACGTCTCCTTGTGCCGTATCTATGCAGCCACTGCACGGCCGTTTCTCATTGGCTACGAGAGACGACCAAGACAGTCAAGTCGGAGGAACACTGGATCGAAACAGTGCCAGCGAGCTAGGCTCTTGCTTGTCGTTTGGTTCCCACCCGATCCGACGGAGTACTACGTGCTACTGCTACGAGGACGCCCATATCGTCTCTCTTATCATTGCGGCACTGAATCGTCAAGCGACCAGAGACGAGACACGCACGAACCGCATAAAAGACCGCAGTCTTCTTCCCGAAACTGGAGTCGTGCGATTGTGCCACATTTTATATACAGTAGTACTTTAGTACACCGTGCTAATAATGCGCGGTGCACCCTCCAGAGGGCACAGATCCTCGCTCGGTACCACGTACGTGCGTACACCTACAGTGTTAGTAGGATATAGTACTGTCAAACGTGAGTCACAAATAATGCAGGGAGCATTTGGTTTGGCACGAAATAAATCCCCTTATTCGTGCGTTTCTTTCACCGCTATCATCATTACGGGAAACGGCTGGATTGCCGAGTGTTGTAGGCACTTGGTGAAGCTCCTTATGCACTCGGTAAAGGGTTTGCCGAGAGCCACCCTCATTATATAGGACACGACAAAAGTTTACTCGATAAACCTATTTTTACCAAGTGTTTTTTATTGAGCACTTGGTAAACCATGGTCGAGTGCGTTGTTGACCCTTGACAAAGTTTAGGGGACCTAACAGAGATGGCCATTGGACGACGGCGATAACAGCGGGTTTATCGAGTGCTAGGAAGATGGCACTTAGCAAACACCCACACCTTTGTCGAGTGCTGCCCTGTTGCACTCGACAAACACACACACCTTTGTCGAGTGTTGGTCCTAGTGCACTTGACAAACATCTACACCTTTGTCGAGTGTTAGAGCATCTCCAACTATTATCTAAATGGAGGTTGCTAAACCAAAATTTAAGAAGTAATTGAAAAAACAAACTTCCAACCGTTCTCTAAATGAGGTCTCTAAATATAGCAACTTCCAAAATAAGGCCTATAACTCTCTACATTTAACAACTCAGTTGGAACTCCCTAAAGGCAGGTTCTTACGGTTTTTCTTTATTTTTAATAGATTATTGCGTCACATGTGATATGATTTTAAATTTTAGGAAACAAATTATTGGGAGTTGTTGAAGGGTGTGACTTTTTTTTTTACTCCCAACAAATTTAGAAACCTCCTAAATCTTGTGTTTAGGGAGTAATTTTTTACATAATGATTAGAGATGCTCTTAAGGTAGATACACTCGACAAAGATGTCACCCTTTACCGAGTGTTAAGGCAAATACACTCGACAAAGATTGTTTGCACATTCTTATTTTATTTATATTTTACACACCGGTAAGAACATAAACATTATATCACAATAACAATCACAATCATTATACATATATCACAATAATCATCACAGACAGTTCATATATCATAATGACTATCACAGGTTGTTCAAATCATCGACAAACATCATTTTTACCAAGTGCCTAACACAGACACTCGACAAAGTTTTCACTGTCATCATGGTCATTAACAAAATTGGAGTTTGTCAAGAGCTGGAAGGAGACACTTGACAAAGTTTGATGTTTTCTGAGTGTGAGCCATTTGCTGAAGGCTTTTTCCCTCTTTACCGAGTGTATCCTTGGCAGTACTCGGCAAGGCATTAATTTTACCGATCGCTTTTTACCGAGTTTCTCTTGCTTACACTCGACAAAAAGGTTGTTTCATTCCCTCGACAAAGACTATGACACTCGACAACCATCCACTTTCCAGTAGTGTGTATATATAAAATAATGTTCATTAACGACGATGCATCATACAAGATAACCAACGTGTTCTTGTCTGTTTTTTATTAGTCGCCATGGCCTCTAGCCTAGCCGATCTTCTCTTGAGTGGTGGATACTAGGAGGACCAACTCATATCGCCTCACCACCACTTCCAGCTCAAAGAATGACAATCGCATAAATTATAACAAACAATATAAATAGGATGATCGGGTGTATCCCGTTTCCTTCTTGCCACTGGTCTTTTATATTGATCACCAGATAAAATTACTTTTTTGTCCTCAATACTTAAGCACTTTTATTAATATTGAAATACCTTTTGGTTGGTACTTTAATCATGAACTGTTGAATTTAGATCAATAGACGGTTCATATTACTTGTAAACACCGGAAAAGATCTCATTGTTGCGATATATGCACTTGGTAAAATTTCTAACAACTGTCTGGAAACTACTACAAGGGCCTATATAGCTTTAATTGAGAGGGACAAGAATTCCATGGGAACTTGGCGCTATCCTTGATATTTGTATGGCTTGATTATATTCTCTTAAGAGCAAATACGTACGGATACATAAAAGGACGCTGATAAAATATATGTAAGTTACAACGAAACCAGGTCCCTAGCTAGGGCTGAAAAAATCCCTTACGTGGTCTTGCTAACTTTATTAGCACGGGTGCTTGTTGGTTGTCTCAAGGACAGTACAGTTGCCTGGATCACTGGCGGGCGGAGAACATCAAGGGTATTTTGTCTGACGGAGGTCTTTTCTTGGAGGTTGAAAATTAAAGGAGCTGCTCAGTGATGGTGATCGGGGTCGTTGGTGACTGGGCATGCATACCTGCAAAAAAGTAACATTTATGTCTCTCGTGGAAAATATACGCATGCTTGCACGACGCTGCTTAAACATGAGTGGTGGTAACAAGCAAAGCGCTCCTGTTCTCTGTTATGCTTCAGCAAAAAGAACCACATGGCTTATCTATTACTTACTACTACTAGTCGTGATTATAGTGTGCTTCTTAATGTGATAGGCGGATCTCCTGCTTGCTTCCTACTCCCTCGGGTTTCAACAAAAATAGAGTCAGAGCCAAATTAGCAAGTGTTTAACTGGAGCAAGAGCATGGACATGACAACGACAAATATTCAAATGAATAGACCGTGTTCTGAACTTGGTCGTTGATGTATGTAGTCCTGGAACCCTGGTCAACAACGGTTGGAATTAATACGTACGTACTAGCGCAAGATTTCAAGATCCTCAATTAATTCCTCATCGCGCTCCACCAATGTGCCGAAACAGTGGCGGGAAACAAAAATGTCACCTTCATGTTCACTACCAGAAACCACAAAGTTACCTGAGTGTCAAAGTTGTTTAACAAAATAAGGGTACGGAGAGAGGGGCTCAACTGACTCCTCTCTGCGGTAATCACAACCTTATGTCGCATATGGTACTGTTGAAACTGGCTTCAGCATGAATAAACCCTTTTGTTTACTCACGTGCGCGCACTCTTCCGTAAAGGCGTAAACTAAAACAGGCAACCCATAGGCCATACCTTCAGGCCTTCAGGTAGGGTTCCTGCACGTAATGAAGAATGGCAAGATTCTGCAGCTTTTTAGTCGGTGAAACCTAGGACTGAATTGAGATGCAAGATCCACCTTTCAAGCCCTACGCATGCACTTAATGACCGTTTTATGTAGATAGGTGCTTCCCTGAGCCATAGTTGAAAAAAAAAAGAACATCGGTCAAGGAAAAAAGAAGTCAGCAAACCAAGATCTGCCAAAGAAGCCTGTGGCTAGAACCTGTCTTCGAACAACCGAGCACGGCCTTAAACCGCTGCTTCGCGTGTTGGTCCCTAGCTCCGGCCCCGGCGGCCATACTCCGCTGCAGTTTACGCGATCGATCGAAACGACCACCGTCCCCGTGAATCCCGCTTGTTCGCGCCGCCGGATTCCGGAGAGGACTAATCACTGGAGTCCGGCCGGCGCATGGACTCTCTTTGGGGGCGGCGATTTATTGCTCTGGCGCAGTTCTTCCGTTTGCTACGGCCGCGCGCCCATCTCCACGTACAGTACGCCCTTGCGATGAAAAACGCCGGTGGGTTGATCGGCCTTGGTCCGGGGAGGAGGAGAGGACCACGCTGGCTGATCCAATCCGCGCAGGATGGGCCACCATCGGGTGGCTGTGCATTTGCCGCTGGTTCACCCTACAGGCTAGCTACCTGGTAACAGTGGTACAAGATCGCGCTCATAATTTCCATGTCACGCGGCTGGTGAGTGTGGCGAGATCTCAACCCGCCTCCAGTTGAATTGAGTTTTTTTTTTTGAGACGATGAATTCAGCAATGTTATGGATTAATCGATACAGGTATCCGTATCCGCAACTTTATAGAATGGAACAGTTTCCATGATGGGAAATAATAGTGACTAACTACTGTGAATTCTGTATTTTTGGTCAATCATTCGAACGCTGGTCTTATTAGCTCATCCAAGTCCTGTGAATTATTCGTTCTCACCTCTATAATTCCTCCTTAACATACACGGTGTGAAGCCTGCATTAGAGATTCATGCATGGCCACTTCGAGTCGTGCCTTTTCTTCAGCTGCAAACGACTGATACTTCTCAAAGTGCCATCTTCTTTCCCGTATCAGGTAACATTGGATATTCGCCCCCGCCCACTGCTTATCACACATGAGAAAGTATGCCCTAACTCGCAATAATTTATCAAGGGGACAACTTTTGGACTATAGTACAAACTTTTTGAGTTGCCTATTATTGCACATACTACTTCCTCTATTGCAAACTACTTACTAGCATTTTAGCCTCGGTCAAAGTTAAACTTTTTCACGTTTAACCATTAATTTTAAAATTTATATAATTTGACAATCTGTTACTTGTATATCATGATAGTATTTTTTATAGTTACTACAAAATATAATCTACAGTCAAAACACAAAAAAATTAACCTTATGTTTCTAAAGTATATGACTTTTAAAAAATATATATTTGATTTTGATCAGAACTACAATGAGAAGTAATTTAGAATAGAAGAAGTAAGTTTTGTAATATTATCTGTAACCTATAACCTTGTTAAATGTTGAAACCGAGCACGCCGTAACGCGCCATATCCGCCGGAAATTTTGGCGAGGACATTGGATCAAGCATGAATCTTTAGCCATCCAACAGTAAAAAAAATTGACTTGAAGAACCACATGAACGATCGAATGAATGTGTGTACTGTTTTATAGCAGTTCCACATATAGTGCAAAATGTGGAAATAAACTAGGCTGCCTAGGATCCTGATCTTCTCAGGCATAACTGACCAACAACCAAACGGTCAAGGTTCACTAGCTTATCGGTAGCGTGGACCACGGTAACTGACATTTGAAAGGCAAAAGCTAGCAACGCATGCAACACAACCGGGCCATCCACGGGCGGGCGCTTGACAAACCATCATGCGCGCACGACGCGATGACGCCACGATCGGGTCGGCGCGGAGGGGAGGACCGCCGGCCGTGTGTGCCCGACCGACAAATTCAATGCCCCGCAGCGTACAAGATGTCTGGGAATTGAGCCGTGCATGCAATGCAAAGCATCGAATTGAATTTTTGGGGGCACACGCAGCAGGGGACTACTGCAGCGAGCAGCAGCAGATGCAGAGGGGGGAGACGAGTGAATTTTGCGCTAGAGACGAGCGGCAAAGTCCAGCCGGCCGGGTACGGGGTACCACCTGACTTCTGAAAATGCTTCCCCCATCATCATGTGAAAAATCGGGTCAAATTAATTGCCGTGGAGAGGAGTGTGGTAGCCCCAGCAGCAGCGGCCTGGCTGCACGGACGCCCTGCGATCGACGGCTCTAGCTCGTCACGCGTCAGGAGCCGTGGTGCACTGTTTTTTTTCTTCTTAAAGAGAAGGGTGTGGGCACTTGTAGAGTTGGGAGCGGTAGTAATTCATTAAGTGGGGGCTTGGATCGTGTCATTTATTTGAGATCCAATGATTGGTTGGAGCAATATATATCTGCATTCTCTCTCGCTCAAAGTGCTTAAAGTGTTAATGTGTTCTGGCTCTAGAGGGAGGGACAAAAGATTATTAATGTACATACTTTGGTCGAAATGGTCAGCTGACATGTATTCTTCACTAATCATGTGTTGTTAAACATTATGCCACAAACTCGATCAAATTGCCACACCACTCTCTATATTGGGGCCACATAACTGACTCTCGCTACGTCTAGTCAAGATAGTATCATCTTCCACCTTAGTTGTTGAAATCTAAAATGCCATATTTTTTTTTTCTTCTCAAAGAGGACAAGGCACCGCCAACGGGTGCATGTTGGTGAGTAAAAGATGATATTGAGGACCTAGGTAACCACCTAGCACGTAGAGAGGAGAGAGAGAGAGGTATGATGGTGAGGATGACGTGTGAGCTTTCATGGTCCTCAAGACATATGGCAAGTTGGCTATTGTGAAACAAAAGCTAATCGATAAAACTTTATCATATACATTATTAATAGTCAGCATATGTACCAGAACTTTTCCCCTCTGACATAAATTACAAAATTGTTTTCACCCCTTTTCTGACAGAATGGAAATTGGGTCGGGAAGTGATATCTAGGATGGGCAACATGTGGGGAAAGTATTTGATAATTATTTGATTGAATAACACTATCATAAATAGAAATGCAAGATTATGACCAAATATGTTTCCTAGCAAATTATATTGGTGACACAACTGAATTGATCTAAGAGACCAATTATTGTGGGTATAAAGCAGTTTCTGGTGATGAAGTAGCAACTATTTATTTTGTTATAATTCATGTGTTATTACACATTATGCTATAGACTCACGCTGGCACACTGCACTCCATTTGAGCTATCATCTTTCATCGTCAATAGGCACATAATAATCATGGCACTGACGTGAAGCAGACACATAATACCAATAACCAGGGGTGAGGGAAGCATGAGTGAAAGTCAAATGTAAGTCTCTAAGGCAGCTGTTGAAATCCTCATTGTCGCCTTCTTTTCTGAAGGAGGACAAGGAAACGCCAAGAGCCTTCCGTCAGGTGAGTAAGAGTTGATGATATTGAGCACTTAGGTGACAACGTGGATCAAATAAATGAGCACATAGAAAGGAGAGAGAGAGAGGTACGGTATGATAGGACGATGACGTGGCAGTTCCATCTCCCTCAAGACACTTGGGGCGAGTTGGCTATTATGAATGAAAATCTAAGAGAAAGTACTCTAATAATAGACTTTACGCTTCAGCATATACAAAAACTTGGCCCTTGCAAAAG
The DNA here is from genome assembly GCA_032690845.1 of Eleusine coracana subsp. coracana. Taxonomy (NCBI): domain Eukaryota; kingdom Viridiplantae; phylum Streptophyta; class Magnoliopsida; order Poales; family Poaceae; genus Eleusine; species Eleusine coracana. Next base: position 7,243,169 of record CM064426.1, read on the forward strand.
AAGAAAGTACATATATAATATTTTCGTCTTTTTCCTGCATACAACCAATAGTGAAAATTGTGTCGGGAAGTGATGTGTAGCAAGGACAAAACATGTGGGCACAATATGTGATAAACATTTGTTTGAAAAACAAGGGTGTAGAAATGCAAGATCGTGACAGTAGTACTAATGTTACATCCACCTTCCCCACATTCTCAACATTTAACCCAGCCCCGCACGGCAGTCGTTTTCGTACCCGTTCTCTCTCTCTCGCTCTTTCTAAAACAAACACCCGACTCATCAGTCAGGTGGAGGAGGAGAAGAGAAAGAGAAAACAAGTAACTTAACGTGGCCAAAAAAATAGGCGGAAGCTGTTGAGAAGTGAAGTGGAAGTGAGAAGAAAAGCGAGGATAAAGCACACTCAGAAGGCGGAGGTTGAAGCGGAGCGCGGCAGCGGCGCGGAAGAAAACTTCGCCCCACGGTAAGCGACGGGAATTAAAGCAAGGTTCCTTTTTCTTTTGTCCCCCGGCCGGCGCACGCCGGCGTCGGATCGACCCACCCAATAACTTTCCGCTTCTGTTTTCTCTTCTTTCCTTCTGCCCATTTCTTCTTCTCTAGTTCCTCCGATCCACTCCCTTAATTCTTGAATCCAATCAAGTCATTGATGATGTTGCTGCTTCGGATATACATGATTTCATTTCTTCTTTTTCCTAGATATATTTATAGAGAGAGACAATGATGATGATTCGAGAGTGGCTGGCAAGTTCCTATAATGGCTCCTGTCGAGCCATTTCGGCAGTCCAGCTCAGATTTTGCAGGATCGATTTCATGATTTCATTTCCTTAAAAATTTGACAGATACCATCGATTTTGAAACCCTTCTCTCACGCCGCCGTGGTCTGGATCTTCTTGATGATCCACAGGCACAGCGGCTGCAGAGAGTCAAGAAGAGGAGAGATCGAGACGATATGGCCTCCTCGAGGACGTCGGCGTCCTCGGTGCCGCCGGTCTCCACGACGGGCTCCGTGATCACGGTGGCGGCCTCTTCCCCGACGACGGGCACGGGTTCCCCCTGCGCGGCGTGCAAGTTCCTTCGTCGCAAGTGCCAGCCGGACTGCGTGTTCGCGCCCTACTTCCCGCCGGAGAACCCGCAGAAGTTCGTGCACGTGCACCGCGTGTTCGGCGCCAGCAACGTGACCAAGATCCTCAACGACCTCCACCCTTACCAGCGCGAGGACGCCGTCAACTCGCTCGCCTACGAGGCCGACATGCGCCTCCGCGACCCCGTCTACGGCTGCGTCGGCGTCATCTCCGTCCTCCAGCACCGCCTCCGCCTGCTCCAGCAGGAGCTCGCACGCACCAGATTCGACCTGGCAAAGTACCAGGTGTGATAATACACACGCACGTGTTTATTAATTTGTTGGTTTCATTTCTTCAAATGTACGATATGCTTAATTAACAATGTGTACGTTACATACTATCTACAAAAAGAAATACTGCGCAAGCCGGCCACACGGTACGCGTACATTATTAATTTACAACTGGTGTTAGTTTATTTACACATCGATCTGCTGGTTTCTCCTGCTGCAGGCGGCGGCTGAGGCGGCGGCGGCGGCCGCGGGATCCAACGGCGGCGGTGTGCCGGCGTCGATGGTGGATTTCGTCGGCAACCCGGTGATGCCCAACTGCACGCAGAACTTCATCAACATGGGCCAGCAGTCCACCGTGACGGCGATGGCTGGGGCCGGGTTCATGCAGCACGACCACCAGTTCCCCACCACCGTCCAGACGATGCTGGCCAGGAACTACGACGGGAATAATGAGGCCACCACGACGACGAGGCTCGGCGTGAACGGCAGCGGCGGCTACGGATTCGGGTACTCGTCGTCGGTCATGGGCGGCGCCGAGCACAGCGGCTTTGGCTCGATCATCAGCAGCGGGCCCTTCTTCAACAAGTCTGGAACGATCATCGGCGGGGACGACCGGTCCACCGCCGCGCAGTAGTGTGGGCGGGCTGCTGTGGTCTGATCTTTGGCAGGTTTGGCTCTTCGCTTCTTTTCTTGAATATAAAGGTTTCTTCCGTGCCTTTTCCGATATATATTTGTCTAACTTTTCTTGTTCTGGTTCTGCTAATATAGTGGACAATGTTACTAATCAGATGCATGCGCTGCTGCTTTATAATGTTCACTTACAAATGAAATAAAATCTGATTGGGTTTATTATTGCTAATACTCTATATATAATTTCATTTGACAAAAAAAAACTGTGATCAGAGTCGTATAATGTATGCATTACTGTGTGATACTTGCTACTGTTTTGTGCTTCAAAAGCACTTTTGTACTATATAGTAGGTTCACTAATTCAAATTGGAGTTTAAAATCAAAAGTATTACCTGTTTTACAAAAATTCATTTGTTGAAAAGTAGAGGTTGCAAAGCACACAAATAGGCTTAGGGATGGCAACGGGGCGGGTAGAGCAAAAACCCGCCCGCTAAGAGAAAGGTTGCGGATGAAAAATAACACCCATACCAGCACCCATGCGTGGAAAATGGCACCCGCGTCCACGCCCGTCGGATAGCGGGTGGGTTTCGGGTTGCCCGCGGGTGCGACTGAAGCTCCTAGACGAGGTGGCGGCACGCAGGACGGAGTGCTGGGCGGCGGCGGACGGCGGGTACGGGGCGGTGGCGGTGCGCTGGGGGCGATGGGTGCTGGGGCGGACTAGCGGGGTGCTAGGCGGTGGCGGCGCGTGGGGTTGGGTGCTGGGGCAGTCGCGGCCGGCGGGCGCGGGGCTAGGTCTAGGTGATGGAGCGGCGGTGACCGCTGGGCGCGGAGCTAGGTGCTGGGGGCCGCGGCGACAGGCGAGCACGGGGCGGTGGCGGCACGCTCGGGGCGGCAGGCGCGGGGGTGAAAGCTAGGGGCACGGGGCGGGGGATAAGGATGGGGATGGTCAGATGGATAAGGTTAGGGTTTAGACGGGTGTTGGGTTGGGTCGAATGTAGTAATAGGCCAATATCGGATACCGGCAGGTGACCCGTGGGTTATAAGAAAAACCCGCCTCGAATCCGACTCGTTTCGGGTCGGGCACAGGTGCGACCCATGGGTGAAAAGTGTGACCCATACCCGGACCCATCGGGTCAGATACCCGGCCCCGAATTGCTATTCCTAAATAGGCTATAACAGCATAGAAGCTAGAACTTTTTTCCAATATTTGAAAAAAAAGGGCCATAGTAATATTAGTCCAACTCGGCAAAAGCAACGGTACTTGTTGAGTAATTTTTTAGACAAAAGGATTTTTTTTATTTCCAAAAATCTTGAATACAGACCTGGACATGAAAAATATAAAGTATATATAAACAATATTTTAGTAGATAATTTATAATAGAGATATTGGTGGTTATATAAAGTTTGGATGGTTTTTCTTTAATTTATCACCATTAATTCAGTTAATGACTCTTAGGCCCAGTCTAGTTCACCTCAGTTTTCTCATAAACTAGCGTTTAGAAACTAGAGAACCTTCAAAAGGGTCAGTTTATTTTTTTTTGTTTTTAGAAACCAGTTTCCGTTAACCAAGAATCTGGCTCAACCCAGCTAATATCAGTTTTTGCCTCAATCTAAAAGATTAACTATCCAAAAGCTGGTTTATAGATTTTAGAAAACCAAGGTCTAAACCGACCCATCCTTTTTTTTTAATTTAGAAACCGGATTCTCAAAACCATATCAAGGAACCAGTTTCTAAGAAATTAAAACTGATCCAAACAGTGCCTTAGTATATTTATATTGCATACATACTGTATATAGGATATTAAGCCATGAATAAATCTTTAGTTCACATGTGTTTTTGGTCTATACATTTAAATTTTTATTATGTTACATCAAGCAAGTTTTTTTTTGGAATGAATGAGGTGGGTTTATTTTGATTTTCTTTTTTTCATAAATAAGAACTACTTTTAAACGATTACAGATTCTCACACCTAATTGCAGGGAAAGCTGTTACAAATCATGACCATCTCTGTGATAGGGTGACGATTGTATTTTTCATGCACCCTAAACACTCTATTTGGATAGTTTTCATTTCAGTTTCTTGCCAGAAACTCTACTGGTGAATTTTTATTGCAGTAGTCTTTGCTTGCATTCCAATAAGTAATTTGACATGTACACTACGCTTGAATATCACTGTAATTGTGAAGTGTATAAAATATTGAATAGATTGTTTGTTTCTTACAAAACTGTGATTATTGCCCTTTTTTCTATGATTACTGAACATTGTTATAACTGTTAGGTTCATGATGTTTTGACATCTTTACTTTTTCTGATTATTGTGGCAATATTAGTTAACTCCTATGTTTCAAATTGCTCCTTCTGTGTACTTTTTGTCATGCCCGTTATTTTAGAATTTAAATATTTACAAGTCAAGTTTCAGGTTTAATTTAACATCATTATCAACTGATTTTCTTTTAAATTTTGGTTGAAAAGAAATGCTTTTGTGAAAGTTTGATGTAGAGAGAATATGATTTACTAAATGTCTTTCTGAGACTCTAATTTGAGGTTGCACCCTTGGTTAACTTTTCAGGTATAAATGACTTCAAGAGCACTAAGACTCTAGGGATCTTTGTTGAGGGAGACTTATCATACTTAAATTCATATGCATGAGGAATAGTTATTTACTTAGCATTATTGACTTACTTTGATCACTTTTTAATCTATCCTTTAAAAAATATACGTACCGCGTTTTCTATGTAAGTTGACTCGAACTTATATGTATCCCTGGTGCTGTTTGTTGCATCGAGTCATTTCTGCTTTCTTATCCTGTATGTATGTTTTTGCATGTGGAGCTTTGACTATAAATTAAGGTTATAATACAGAGTTGATAGTTGGTTGTGAGATTGGCACTGGCAATGAAATATCTATTTTTAGGCTAGTTAACTTTGAATTTTGACCGATCAGCTAATTCGTTCGTCTAACAAATATCTCAATTCAAACCTATGATTGACCTAATGACCTCAACATATTATGTGACTGCCAGTCGGGAGTAGTTATCCACGGGCCACAGCAATTCGATTTCATGGAAATTTTTATTACTTGTTGCTAGTTTGCTACCGCGTCCCTCGTTTTAACATACAAGACACATTTTGAGTTCCTGCGCCACTTTAGTTGCACCAATAATAAAGGAAGAAATGATAAGCTGCAGCAGTAACTAGTACTAATGTGGCATTGATGAGTGCCTAGCATGCATGGCAATCAACAAGAAGTTGCATCCTGACTAGCTAGGTACACTGGTCACTTGTCCACGTAGTTTGCAAGCATGTTGTGGCTTCAGAGAACAAATAAAAGGAGCATTATAATGCCCTCTATAGAAAATAGAGATCTCTCTCAATCACATGCACGCTTGTCTGATTTTGACTTTGAACAAATTAACGCCTAACTCTACACAGAGGGGCATGAGTTCGATAGATGTTCATGCTGTCATGCATGCCCATGAACAGAAAACGTAATGTTCGCAGTATAAAAAAAGGAAACAAACGTGTAGGAAATGGTCCGTCTGTTAGCACTACATGCTAAATTTATGCATGTGTGCGTGCTTCACGCAGATATACAGCCAGCTAGCGGCACGACTGGCCGCACTAAGCAATAATAGACCACAAGAGGCCACTGCTGGTGTAACATATGCTGATGCTGATACAGTAGTGTGCAGCATAGGCAGCGATGCCGAGCTGCAAAGCTATCTATAGCGCGAGCGATCAAGGAGCGAGAGATATGCATGTCAGCGTGACAGCGTATGTGAATGGCACGCCATGACAACTACGCATGCGGGTCCTTCATGAGGCAAAAAGCATTTTTGCAGAGATGAGGCGACAGAAAACAAAACAACAACACGACAAGCATCAGAGGGAGAAGTGAAGGGCCATCGGTCAAGATGAAAAGCAGGTGAGAGCAGGCCTCCGAAAGAGTGACGTTGTGCAGGAGATAGTACTAGATTCAACGCGGATGTGCACCAATTCTCTACACAGTGCATATATTGTCTCCCTCCTGTAGCCCATCTCTACACAGTACAATACTAACATTGTTCAGATTCCGAAGAAGATGTTTACAGGCCCAAAGCTCGTAACAAAATCCAGCATCAAAGAATTGAAATCATGTGCGGCCGAGCAATGATGCATGGCAAAGCTCTCAGGTCCCAGCTTATAGCCCCTGAGTGCGTGGGTTGAATGCGAATGGTTCCTCTCCCTGACGCTCGCTGCCTGCCTCTGTCGTCGTCAGGAGGCCCTGACGCTGACTATATACCCCGTCAGCGTCGATTGCAGGGGCATAGCTGAATATGCGCCGTGGAGTTAATGGTTCCCAACCGTCTCGCAAGTCGCAACGCGACGCTGATGCTCCGATCCATTGCGTATCCCGAGAGATGAGAGCCGAGTGCGAGATAATTAGTGCTCCAAACACCAGCACTGATCGGGGGTCTCCATGGTTACCAGCACAGCTCAAGAGCCGAGTCTGATAGCCTTGGCAACGCATTTTGCACTGCCGAGGTGTACCATGGAACCGCTCCACCGGTTGTTCAAAAGATCTCAAGAAGCCAATATCCTACAAAGGCTAAGTCCAGCCTGTGAAGCCTTCCGGGTCTCAATCTATGCAAATGATGAACGCAGACACCCGGCTGACCTGCAGACCACAGACTGCATCCTACAAGTCTTTGCAGATGCAAGTGGCCTGATCATAAATATGAACAAGATTGAGTTCTTTCCGATCCGCTGTGATAATATGGACCTTCACTTCTTGGATGACAACAATTGGAAATTGTCCCCCTTCCCCTGTACGTACCTCGGCCTCCCCCTACACTTTAGGAACCAACCAAGGACAATGTCGTTAGAGCCACTGGACCAGAAAATTGGGAACAGACTGCTGGGTTGGAAGAGAAACTTCCTAACCTACCCAGAAAGAGAGCTCTTGGTCAAGACAGTGCTGTCATTTATGCCGACTTATTTCTTGACTGTCTTCAAACACCAAAATGGGCCATCTCACGTATAGACAGATTTAGGAGAAGTTTCCTATAGATACTGTTTGGTAAATTGGCAAACGTGCCTAAGCCCAAAAAGACTTGGAGGACATGGGATCAAGGATCTCGAAAATGTTTCTTGGGGGTGGTTATGGCATAACTAGGACTCAACTGACAAGCCTAGGAAGCACTTACTCAAAGTGGTTAATCTGGTGGACAGACAATCGTTCTTCTGCTCTACCTATGCTATGTGCACATCGTAAATGGTCGCAACACTCTTTTTTGGGAGGTAGGATGGCTACATCCTTGCGCCGAAGCTGTTCAAGGTTATAAGGTTCAAAAAACGCTCGGTCCAAAAAGAACTTTGTAACCTGAATTGGATCAAAAACTTGAAACATCTGCATACACCTGAACTTATAGAGGAGTTTGCCATGCTTTTCTCGGCTATATCTTCAATCCAACTTACTGATAACAATGATAAAATTGTGTGGTGATGGACTGGTAATGGGCAGTACTTAGTTGCTCGGCCTATGAATGCTAGGGGTGTTTGCTTCCACCCACCGGTTGCCATGCCTAAACTTTGGCGAATTTTGGTTGCTGTGTAAGGTTTGGCTCACCACAAAAATTCCTTCAGCTGACCGGCCGTTTCTCGCCACAAACTGTGGCGAGCTTTTTTCTCGCCTCAACTTTGGCGCTCCCACAAGCATTGCTTTGACTTTGTTCGCCATCGTAGTAGTATCGTACTCCTACGTCTTTCGTAGCCTTCCATTCCTCTTCTGGTTGGAGGAGTTGAACATGATGGTCAAAGCGAGGCCTCTGTCAACACCAACCTTTTCGCACTTCCCAGGCTTGTCATCGAATCCAAATCATGAAGGAGAGCCATCAAACGGGAGTTGAAGGGTGCGTTTGGTAGATTAACTGATCGGGGTGATAGCTCAGCCGGGCAAACTAGCTAGCTCCCGCCGGCGATGGCTATTTGCCGATGCTAAACATTTGGTTAGAATATTGCTGAGACGGGCTAACCACCTGGTACTGGTTTGGTAGTTTATCGAGCAAGTTTTTTTTCTCAACTGATTAACTTAATCAAATTATTATGAGATGATCATATGTTGCACATCAAAAGTATGATACAAATTTGTACGTCGAGTTTGAGATAACTGCCATCGGAACATATAGCAGATTTGAAGCCGCAGCAAAAACCTCCAGGCTAAAAGCAAATACTTGCAAAACTCAGACTTGCACACGAGTTCCTAACTCCATTATGACTTTGTGAGACATGGTTCGAATTATTGAAGGAGCGATTTGCTTGCCAAGGCAAAGGAAGAGAGCAACATGGGGGTGAAAGGGGGGGGGGGGGGGGGGGGGGGAATCTGTACGGACCATTCGCAATCGCTGCTCTGTGCGACCCTGACTAGATTTGTGACGCGTGGATATCGAACGGCAACAAAGGAGGGCTTGGCATCGGCTCCGCGCAGCGTCGGCTCGACCCCCACCCACCTAACCAGCTCAGGCTCAATTGATCCTCACAGGAGAATTGCCGAGAGAGCCGAAGAAAGGAGAAGACAAAATCCACAACCAAAATCTAGAATTTTTTCCTGGCGGTATATAACACTTTGACAACAGCGTGAGCCGTGAGGTGAGATTTTCCTGGCCGCGTGAGGTGAGATTGCTCCGAAAGTGAGATTTGTTTTGTGTTTTCAAACGTCAAGCCTAGGATTTTTCTAGCTCAGGTTCCAAGCGCACTCGAAGACAAATAGGCTAAGCTTACAAGGAGGAGAAGTGGAGCAAAAGGAATCGATGGAAGCATACTGCAAACAGATAATAAAAAGATGGTTTAATCTTACATATTTCCTAACCTTCAATCGACTGAAAGTTTTTAATCAATGTTTTGTTACTTTGTGATTTGATTTTTTATAGGATTATCTGTATTATAATTATAAACTTTTAGTCAATTAAAAATTAGCAAGTCCCTTAATCTTATTCTTATACTGAACTGGTATAATGCAATCAGATCTGACGTCAAAAGGCCGCGTTAGCGCAAGATATGGCCAAGCATCGGTCTCATCGGTCTCAACTGAAACGCAGTAGCATTTGGGCATCTGGACAATAGAATACAACAACTACACATCTTTTTTAGGTCGGCATAAAAAAAATTTACGACACAATAATACTACTCACAACATTAGTATGGAACACAACTACATCAGCAAATTAAATAAAACGTCTCTTTCAGAATTTTCAATGCATATATTATTTATTTATTCTTTATAGAATTATATAGATGTATAGAGCACTAGAGTAGTAAGCATGAAAGTCCAGAGTATTCGAAAACATCAAGTAACATCATCGCGCACATTTCACATTATATTCTATAAGGTTCCTACATATGTAGCTAGTCTTCCGGGCTTGTTCTTGGAACTTGATTCCCCCAAAACCAGGGCACAATCTTTTGCATCTCTTCCTAATAATCTTCTGTCCTTTTCCTCTTCTTGAAGGCACCAGATTCCTTCAGCGACTACAAATGATTGCTCAATTTGTAATGATTACATACATAATATGAATCCATACATAAATGTAGAATATGGGACTACATACTAAAGCTAAAACTTACTACTAGCTGCAGTGTGCAAAACTCTTGACACTGAAAAATGATTTTATATCTGTCAAACACATACCCTTAGTGCAATGCTCTTTGACGCGGCTACACGGCTTTCATGCGCCTCGATTACATCCTTATTTGCAACGCTCTGACAAATCACTTTGCCTACAAAGTAGTTGAAAAGACCTGACTATGCATTGCAAAATGCCGAAAGACAAGCAAGAAGCTAGAGACTGCTACTACCTAGTTGCTGCTCAACCATTTTAAACCACGGGGCTTCATATTGATTTACCAAGGACACAGCGCATCCTGATTCTCCAGCACGTGCAGTCCTACCCACCCGATGAACATAATCCTGCAACCAGTGCATCATAAGATTTGAGACCGTATAGAGGTCTAAGCATTGATATTCAATTGTAACTGTATAAGCCATAAGGATATAGATGATGCATTCCACAACAATATGAGTCACACTAGAATCCGAACATCCAAGTGAGACCTTAGAATTCAACGGGAAGTCATAGTTGATGACTATATCCACTCCTTGAATGTCAAGACCACGGCTTGCCACATCTCTGCAAGTAAGGATTTTGCACTCCTTCGCCTTGAATCTATTCAAAGCACCTAGTCTCTGATCCTGACAAAGAAAAAAATAATACACATTTATGATTGCAATATAATATTTACTCGAGGAAAAAAGATTAAGCAACTGAAGAATCCATAATTTTTGTTGTAACAAAATATTAGATAATATACCTATTTACTATATCTACATGTCAATAAACAAAATATCAGACAAATTTGCCTATTTTCGCAAGTCAAAAAAAAATAGGGACGACCAAGAGCACATTTAATATACCTGACTCATTTGGCCACTAATGGAGATAGCATTGAAACCGAGATTCCGCAGCATGAGGGCAAGCAGGGGCGGACCCAGGGCCCGGCGACCCTGGGCGCCTGCCCGGGCTCCCCTGCTAGGAAGCAATACTGTATGCACCTAATTAAATGGAGACTAGCAAAATATCCGTGCGTTGCTATGGATCTTTGTTAAAAAATTTTATGATTAGAATAATTTTTTATAACTGTAAAAGGTTTTAAATTAATCTATTTTTTGGTTTGAGCATTTGCTCTATTTTTATTTTGAGTTACCTTTTTAAGTTTTAAAAATAATATTCATTATAATAATTTTGAGTGAGTTATTATTGGAATTCTTGTTATTTTTTTCTATCTAAAATATGATGTTAAAGTAATATATCGATGATTAATTATTGTTAGTATGAAATATCGAATTGAAATCGGAGTTCAATTCAATAAAGGATTAGAAAATAATTCAAAAACGAATTGGTAAATCATTATATTATATGATACAAACTGAATACGACAACGTTACGGATATATCTGGACACGAAAAAAGTAATCTAGACAACCTCACCTTAATTAATAAGTTGTAGAGATTAGTGCAAATTAGCTTATTCTTGTCATATGTGATTTTAAAAATTATTCAAAATAGAAATATCTCTATGTGTTAGATATAGATTTCATTCTAGCTTCACTCATGATTATATTAGTGATGGAAATATTTTATTTAAAATGTTGTCCATTAAAATGTTCGCCCAGGCTTCATAAAATTTCTGGGCCCGCCACTGAGGGTAAGTAACCTTGTCGATTCGCAAGTCCGCAGAAAGATCATGATCATCTTCCCTAGATTCTTGTACAGAACATGTACAAGATAACAATCCTAAGAAATCAAATAAAAAGTACTCAAGAATCGTTTCGGCAGTCAGCACATCAACTGAAATAGTCTGATAAAAAAAGGGGTGTGGTATCTTCACCTTGTGCTTTGCAGGAACAACAAAAAATGTTTGTTTCAGGGTATCTACTGTAGAGTACTTCGAACCTACTTTGACCTTCTCAAAAAAAGAAAAGCGATTATAACTAAAACAAAAACAAAACATACACCAAACTCTGCTAATGAATATTGCTTATATACGTTTGGTTGAAAAAAAAAGGAATGTCTCACCATAACAGGATTCCTTAGACAAGCACGTTGCAGTTTTTCCACCTATATATTTGCAAAGAAAGCTTCACTGAGTCCAACGAAGACACAGCAAGCATGCAAAACCAAAATGCACCATTCAGGAAATGACACCACGATCATGCAAGCTAATTGCATTCAGACAGATCATGCAAGGTAATTGCATTCAGACATATGACGCATGGTAGGAAGGATATAACTTAGTTAGAATTTTAACCAAGGCATCAGAATTAAATAAATATGAAGTTTCTGTGAGGATAAATGAGGGTTCTACCACTGTTTCATTACATACTTAGCTAAAAAGACTTTTAAATGGGTGCTATGGTTATACCAATTACTACCATATGAATACAAGCCATATATAATATATGTGTGGCAGTGACAATTTGATGAATTAACCCTGTCAATACTCAGTTCATTCTGCTCTCCAGTTGGGAGTCATGAATTCTCAAATGCAGTAACAAGATCCAGGCAGAGAAAACTAAACTTGGTGAGGAGGTAGAATGTAGCCAAAACATAAAGCATTTTCCTAGCCACTAACCTTTTTCGTCATTGTTGCTGAAAAAAGGAAAGTTTTCCGTTCCTTAGGAATAACTTCCAAAATGTCATTGAGAGTTGTCTCAAAGTTCATATCAAGTAATTTATCAGCCTCGTCTAGTACCTAACAACATCAGAGATAGATATATAACAGCACTTGAATTTAAGTAAGCATATATAACAAAGTTCGTGATGTATGCTCCAAGGATTGGCAGGAAACTTTCAATATATGCATTCATAATATGGTTAAATTGGTAATTATGTGATGCGATGCTTAGCACTTACGACTATGAAACTGTCAAACGGGAGTGATGCAAAAAATATACCATATTAAAATTTTCTAATCTAGGTAAGACAAAGAGAAATTTCCAAAATGATAAAAAATGATTTCTTCATAAAAAAGCATTGAGAGAAAACAAGTGGCATTCTCGCTTAGTTAGGACAGATTTGTTAACATTCATTAATGCCAATCAGAGAGCTTTCAATTGTTCAGAATAAAAGAAGAGAAAAATAGAATCTTATCATTGGGTGATGCTTGAGAATTTTGGTACGCGATTGGATACTCATTTTCTTTGTTGCGGTTATCCAACAAACTCATGAGTTCTTCCATGAAAAATAGAACCCAGTATTTTTGCTTATTTATGGATACTCATTATCCAAACATCTACACCAACAACTATAATTCTATCCTAACACTGTATTTGTACAGAGGTGCATTTCAATATGTGAATACAACAACAGAGGAAATTATGAAAACGGAAGAAGAATATATATATATTTTTTCATAATGATAGTCATATATGAAGGCAGATTTTGGCATAACTGACGAGCAAACCAACAAAAGTGATTAGATTTTTGAGATCGTGAGTAAATATTCGAGATAATTTTGATAGAATGAAGGTGCTTAACAGAGAGTTAAAATCTGAGAATACATACCAAGTACTTGATAGTTTTAAGGCTAAATCCTTTTGTATCTCTCAAATGGTCCAAAAGACGCCCGGGTGTTCCAACCTGAATTGTTAAGAAAAATATTACAGAAAAAAACATGAGTCTAAATGAGGCTAATCATCATGTAAAAATCAAAGTATTGTATCTGAACAGGAGCTGTAAAAATCGACATGGCTACAGATATAAAGGGTTCAAGTGTCATGGAGGATGAAGAGAATATGATACTATACATTATATATTTGATGTTTCTTATACTGGTGCATAAATGTGTACTTATTGAATTTGTTGTTGAATGACATAAACATCGTAATTGTTTTCTTAATGAAAATGAACAGTAAAATCGGTATGCTATATACTCACCACAATGTGTGGACGTTTCGTAAGGGATATCACTTGCTGCATCCTATCCGCTCCTCCAACAAGCTGGTGTAAGAACAGTTGAAACGTAAGTGAAAAAAAAAAATCGTCCAAGCCATCGTAGTCTGCACGAGAAAATTGCGAGGTAAAACTGCCAGACAGACTCACCACTGTGCAAACCACGCCAATGGACGACTCAAGTGCCTGAAACTGCTCCGAGATTTGGATTGCCAGCTCCCTGCGCAGGGGGCAAAATAAACAACCGCATGATCAGCAAGCTGTGTGTAATAGGCACTAGGCACCCTTGAACCACATTGTTCACGGCACTAAGGAGCAAGCGCGACCTGGTTGGCGACAAAACGCAGGCGAAGAACGACTTCCGTTGCTCGAGCAGCGCCTGCATGATGGGCAGCGCGAACGCGGCTGTCTTCCCCGACCCCGTGTGCGCCAGCGCGATCAGGTCCCTTCCTTCACCCGTCAATTTGTTTTTTAAATAATGATCGACGCTATCATCGACTGCGATCATCATCAGTTAGCGTTGGCTGGTAAGGCAGTGGACGTACCTTGCAGCGCATTGGGTATGGCCTCCGCTTGGATCTTGGTGGGCTTCGTCCACCCCATGGCATCGCATCCGGCCACGAGCTCCGGGCAGACGCCCAGCTCTGCGAACGTGGTAGCCGCCTGCCGAGTCCTCATCTGCGCATCATTGCCGGAGCCCGCCGCCACTTCCTTCGCGTCCGCCATGGCTGCGCTGTCTTTCGCGCGAGGCGGCTGGCTTGCTGAATCCCCTGAGCTGAAACCTTGGGCGGCGTGGATCCTCTGCGATCACGACTCAGGGGATTCTCCTGTATCGTATCAGTTTTGTCTAGGCCCAAAGCCGGCCCAGCATCAAGATCAATATATAATTTTTCCCTAAAAAAATACCACACCAATATATAATTTTTTCTCACGGAGTTTATCTATCAATCGTAGAACTTTGTAGGATTGGTTTGATTTGTAAAAAAAATGGACAGGTTAAGGAAAAATTCAAGATGCCGTGACCCCGTATGATCCTGGGAAATTACGTCGTGTGCGGCTGATTGTTTCTGAAGGTAATAGCTCGCTCAGTTCACAGGGGCTGTAAGCAGCATTGGAAACGATGCTCTGCCGACGTGCAAGTACAGCATGAGACTTGATTGCACTTCCCATTCTTTTGATTGGTTTTTATATCCTAGAGAAACAACGACCATTAACTTGATTCATCGCATCCTATAGTGTTTAGATAAGATCTATATCTAGACATAATCAAAATTGTCTGGGTGGTGTAGTTGGTTATCACGTTAGTCTCACACACTAAAGGTCCCCAGCTCGAACCTGGGCTCAGACAATGAATTTTTTGTCCTTGAATAATGTATTTTTATAATCCAATTGCCCTTTGATAGTTTCATACTATATTATTTTATAAATTATATACGAGATTTGTGTACTAGTAATTTTCCTAACAAAATGGCTCTTTCTTATGCATTCATTCAAGACGAAATGATATCATCCTTACTTTCAACATTAGGAAATAACACTTGAGGATGTAAATTGCTTCTACATATTCTTTTGCATTGAGAAGCGAAACGGGATCAGCCTTGTGTGGCCTCTGCGTTTCAACGCTGGGAAAAGAACACAATTCGACGCCTTAGCACATAACAGCACATGTGAAAAAGCTCCGCATGAGTCACATGGGATCAGTATCTCCTTATACGCATTCCATTTGCGCACAAATTCTGATTCTTGCAAGAGCTTGTTCTAGCTTGTCTTTGGGAAGAAAGGAAGCTCAAAGTTCATCAACAAATATGACAATCTTTTTGTTACGTTCCATAAAGTCAAGAAATGTTTATTGTGCATACTGACACTTCTGTATTTCGTTTGTTGGTGGCAACCAAATCGGAGGGCGGCCCATATCTGAGAGTATTGGGCTCAGCCCGGTTGAAATCCATGGAACGTGCTGTCAAAAAAATAAATAAAATCCATGGAACGTTGGAACATTCTCCGCCGCCGCTCCTCCCGAAACCTTCCGAATTCCTCGCAACAACGGCCTGGCGGCGAGGGGTATGCGAGGCGCCCAACCGCCGGGGTCTCCCGCTCACACACGGCGGCGGGGCCGTTGGGCGCCGGGGCGCCCTTCCTCCTCGAGCCAAAGGGCCGCGGGATGCTGCCGCGCAAGCCGCTGCTTCCCTCCCGGCGCGGACAAGGTACCGCTCTTCCTCCCGGCTCCCGCATCCGCTAGACCGCTACCGCATCCTTGCCTGCTTGATTTCACGGTGCGCCATTTTTCACGGGTACAATTTTGGATGGTATTGGAATGTTGCATTGCTGATGGCAGCTGATAACTGTAATCCGAGTCGTGATGAAGGCGTTCCATGCATTTCGATGATGCTGCCAAACAGGACGTTAGTTATTGGATACCGGGTGGGTTTCTCGCCACTTGGCATTCGTGTGCAAAAAGAAATAGACGGTGTTGGTACTGCAGTGTCTTGGTAGATTTGATTCCAGATTTTGGAATTTCATAAATGCTCTTTGTCAAGGAACTCTGTTTCACTTATTCATTTATGACGCAACAAAAAGGTTTTTGACATCTAACGTTGGCTTGAACTTTGAAGGGCTATTTATTGGTAGAAATTCATCAACCTTGCAATTTATGATGGTGCATCCGAAGTAAAATACGGTCAGAAATATCCCGAAGAATACAATTATCACGTCAAGATAAAATATTATCGAAACATTCCGGTGGTCCTCACGACTTTGTGCCTTAACATTGACCCCAGATCTTGTTAATTGCTCGAATCGGCAAAAGGGATGCCTGGAAATAATTTTTTATTTCCTCTATGAATATTATGTACTGATATGGCTATCCTACTGCCTTAAACAGGAATCTGGTTCTGATGGCGCTGAGCGGCCATAACCTGCCACCGGTGCAGCAGCAACCCCTCTTTGATTCAGCAAGCACCTGAAGCGTGCCAATCTTGCAGTGACGGATCTTGTGTCCTTCGCAACCTTGGCAATCGGTGTCCACAATCGCTCTTCAAATTCAAACAATAAATTAGTGAGTACAAGCATCTTAATGCAGACACACAAAAATATGATCCATTTTGTCCGCATTTAGCATGAGCAGTGACAATATATCTTCTAAAATCTTAAATGCTATACATAATTAGATGGTTAAAACATGTTTAGAAGACTACCTGCAGCAGCAGCAGCACGTGGCCAAATGGTTTGCTGAATGTCGGATGCATCTATGTGTTCACCCCACGCACATACTTCACCACCGAGAACCAATTTCTGCTGTTCTGGGTTGTAGATATTTGTCAGTGGTTCATTCATGTAAAATCCCTCCCATGTTGCATCCAAATGATCTAGATACCACTTATCCTGGTTGCTTACGATGCATCTCAAACCTGCAGCAACCACTTTCTCTGCAACTCCACTTCCGAGCCTATCAATTCACAAGGGAAAACTTGATTATACTGAATCTGTTCTATGAAACCAAGGTTCAGCAATTATTTCCTATGGTGCCACCCAAAGGTTTCGAGGAGATACCAGTTATGTACCACAGTTTTGCGATCTAACTTATCTCCAAAGTTGTTGAATGTTTCTTCCCTATAAGGTTGAGATACTGTTTGTTAGTGGCTGGAAGATTTTAATCTGCAAAAGTAGTTATTCCAATCACCCTACCAGTTAATGATGTCATAACCATGTGATAGAGCTATCTTTTGAGCTCTCAGTACAAAATATCTGTAGGCATCAGATTCACTCATACCGTGTTGAATTAGCCTGCAAACCAGGAAAAAGGGTTCTGATCAGATCAGGTATAACTGATAGAAGTGGCAATTCGTTTTGAAGATAACAAGCATAAAGGTTGCCACATATTTCATTTGAACTAGTCACATTCTACTTTTGCTCTCGTTACTAGATACAAACATATCACACTTCCATTAAAAAAACAAGATAAAGAAAATACATACCATGATTCAATGCGTGGTGTTGTAGTCCAGCAACCTGAAAACACAATAAAGTATGAATAGATTCTAACATACGTAGATTAGCTATGAAAAGTACAAATATCTGCAAACTTACTCGTGTTGACTTCATCACCACCCAAATGGACAAACTTGAACTTAAAAACCTTGCTGAAATCTGATAACGCAACCAAAGTTAGTTGCCACTGAGTCAGTTTTGACTAATTACTCCGACATTCAACCATTTTTTGTTGCCAGATTTCAGTATAGAATCTTAGTTTGTTCTTCTTTTGTGATGTTGTATAATTGTATTCTAGTTGAACATTCAGAGCGCTGACTAGAGAAATGGTCTAAATCTAGAATGATATATCTTTGACAGTGTATAACCTGAAAGAATTCCGTCAATCACTTTGAATGTGAAATCGCTGCTGACATCAAGTGGTTCTTTGCATGTAGCTGATGGCCACAATGATGGGTATCCAACACCCCTGAAGCAAGAGACATGCAACAGATATTAATGCATTGTAGGTATGCTTAATTCATGAACTTATCTGTACTTCTTCATCTGTAACTTAAAACATACTTTGTACATTCAAAAGGAACTCTGCGAGTGTGCAGTACATTAAAAACCAAATGATGAAATGTTGCATGAGTAGAACTTGAAATCCATGAAAAAATTTTATAGACTTATACAATTACCCAGAATTAAATTTCTTACCATGATCGAGCATGTCCAGGTACATCGATCTCAGCCAAGACATTCACGCCTCGTTTTTCAGCATACCTGTGAATTTTTGGTAAGTCTTCTTAAACTCAGGATAATATTGCAGCATAGCAAAATAGGATCTACAGTTGCTCTCACATCTGTTCCAGAGAAGGATGATAATACTATCTAGAGTTTTTGGTTATCATGAGTTTCCTTTGAAGACTTTTAGTAGGGATGTGCTCGTGTAGTATCTTTTGGCACTTGGCATTCTAGGTATTGCTACATTTCAAATGACTCTTGAGTCTTGAGATATAGTTACGATTAAGAGACAAAAACTCACTGTACAATGTCGATAGCTTCATCCATTGTATATCGCTCTGAATAAGAGTATGCACCATTCCATAGTTTTGGATATGAAGGTATTTCAAGAGGAAATGACTGCTCATCCACGATATGCCAATGAAGAATGTTCTGCATGACAATGGATTACACAGATTACATGGAATTGCTGAATCTTAGTGATCTCGTTCATGTACATGAGCACAGAATTTAGCAAGAGAAGTAGCAGTTAAGAGCTTAAGATTAATAAATTTGATTCGAATGTGAAAGTTAAAACATACCAGTTTGCTGTAGGTCATTGAATCAATTACACTTTTGATTACTGGGACAGGAAGAAAATGCCGTGAAGTATCTGCAGCATTTAATACCACAAGTTAATATTGATATTTTTCTTCTAGCAGTCTGTGGCCAACGAGCTATTATAGCATATGTTCTAAAAAAAGATATTATAGCATCATTTTTTCATGGGCAATAGTAATGGTTCGTTTGGATTGTGATCAATGCTAACTGTCCCAAGAAAAATCGGCATTGACTGCATGGAGGGGCTGTTGTTTCGATCAAGTCCAACTCCAACCATCAGCTCACCAATGTCAAAACTGAATCACCCGTTCAGTTTCTCGCCAAACCAAGGGTCAAATGACCTCAGCAAAAATAGTGTGTCAATCTTTTGTCTGACAAATGATAGGTATGGCTGGCGAGGATGCCATCCAAACAGATCCTAGGTTCTTAGATACATTATGCCTAAAACTGGTGGAACATAGAAATTGCAAAGCATGCATTGTTCAATCTTGGAATGTTCCTCATGGTAAATAAAATATGATGCCATGATGAATAAGGTTGCATAATCGGTATTTTTGTCTCTGCTAATTTTCAGAATTATGAAATGATTAACTGGTATTTTTGTATAAGTCTACTTCTTTTTATCGAAGAACAATGTAATTTATTAAGTCACTTGTATTCATACCAATTTGGTGATGAAACTATCTAAGAAAACTGCCATACATAGCTAGGCATAGGCATTTTTTTACTTTAGGAGGAAATACTCAGGTGTTATAAATGGAGATAGAAAACCTAATGTTTGAGTGGATTGGCAATTTGAAATGAGCTGCTCGGAGTCCATTTCAGAAAGCCTTTTCTTTAACATGAACATGTTCTGTTGACAAAATAGATGTGAAAATCGAGACTATAGCGCACCAATTAGAAGCCCCCGGTAAGGAAATCTGGGCGTGTCCAGGATAGTCCAAGGAGCCGAATGAAGCTCAATTAGCCTCGCATTGAAATCAAAGGTACACAATTGGCTGAAGGTCTGCCATAACAGAAAACATAACATTAGATGATCATATTTATAATAATGTTATCTGAAGTCTAGCTCTAGTTATGCATAGGTATCACTTGGAGTTACCTCCAAGGCATGAAGTGCTCCATAAACTGTTTGAGCCTGCAAAATATTATCATGTAGTGTCAGTTTATTGAAGGCCGGGCCTGGTGCAGCGGTAGAGCATACCGCCTGTAACCAACAGGTCCCGGGTTCGAGCCGCGGTCTCCCCGCATTGCACAGGCGGGGGTAAGGCCTGCCGCTGAAACCCTTCCCCAGACCCCGCACAGTGCGGGAGCTCTCAGCACTGGGTACGGCCTTTTTAGTGTCAGTTTATTCAGTACGAATAAGCTATTGCAGGCTTGTATCAGGTGGCGCTTTTTTCTTTTGGTGCCAAACTTTTCTGTTCAGACACGTCATACGAAATCATAATGCTTAGTGCAACCTATTTCTTTTTTCAATTCAAGTACACGATGTTGTGGCATGATCTGAGGGAGGAGGTGGCTCAATGCAGCTACTCCTGAGAAGATGGAAAAAAAAGCAGGTACTGATGCTGAACATTCTGTATATGGTTCTTCTGAATTGGGAAAATGAAAGAAAAGCCAGTGACCCCTTGGTTTGGTGTGGCCCGAAACAAAATCTGTACATTTGTGATGCAATTTCTATGTCATCATCTGAAATCAGTATCGATCAAAATGGGGTGTGTCGACATGAACGTTCTTGTTTTTTAGCTTTCCACAGAAACAGAATTTTCTTATTTTTGGCACATTCATAAATAAAGGAAAGAAATATCTAATTTTGAACTCTAGATTGCTCATCCTACAGACAAAAATAGAATTCCTTGTTTTTTTGTACATTCACAACGGAAAAGAAATATGTGATTCTGATGAACTGATCCACAACATTTCAGAACCTTATGCCAACTTATCCATTTCTTTTTTTTTTTTAGAACATGAATCCAGCATAGCAGTTTTACTAACCTCGATTTGTGCATACAATGGGCTCCCAGTTGCAGGCACGGACAGCTTGTACGATTCATCCATCCCGAAGTTGAGCTGCAGAAGCGGATTCCAATCGGCCAAAAACGCAGAGTCATCAGAAAGAAGCGAAGAAGGCAAGAGGACTGGTTTGTTCTGCCGCGCCATCAAGGCGCCCACACACCTTGTCGTCCGGCGAGCGGACCACCACATTGACGCCGGCGAGCACGGGCGCGCCCTGGTAGCTCCCGTTGATGACGTGGTCCATCTTCACGACGGCCACCATCCTGGCGAAGGCGTCCCGGAGGATGCCCCGCCCGTCGGAGTAGTTGCTCCCCGCCGTGGTCAGCTTGAGGTCCCTGCTGACGTGCAGCGTCTGCGCCCCGCGGGTCACCGAGCTGGGCATTGGCCACAGGTCGACGCGCCCGCCGCCGCGGCCAGCGCCGACGCACGGCCCGACCGCCGCCGTGAGCAGCAGCAGCGTCAGCGCCGGAAGCAGCCTCGGAGCCGGCGCCATGTTCGGAGACCCGGCTGGTACAGCAAGCACTGTGTGACCCCTCCCCTGCAGGCTGCAGAGCAGAGCTCAGCCAAAGAATGTGAAGTGTGGAGACAAGGGGAGCAATTGAGACAGATAAAGATCGCGCACCTACTGATCACCGATCACTGAACAACCAGCCGCTGCAAAATCCGAAGCGCCGGCCACGTCGGAGGAGCGCAGCGGCTGCCTTTCACGCTGTCCGTGCGGACTGGGGACCGCCGGAGGAGGAGCACGATAATGCGCCAACCAACGACGTAAGGGAAAAGAGGCCACTTTGGCCGCGGCCGAACCTTTGCCGCTGCTGCCGGCCACCTTTCTGATGAAAAACAAAACAAGGAGAGGATGAAGCGTTTTCGCTCGGTGTTGCATCAGCGGCTGTACCTGCCTTTACGGGCTCTGACACGTGAGTGGTGCATGGGTAGATGACAATTCACCAGCAGTGTGGGTGGGCAACAGACACGAGCCTGGCAGTGTGGGTGGTGACCGAGATCTGGGTTTGGTGGTGTGGGCAAAGAAGAGGGTTGAGGTAGAGGAGAAGTGGCATGTGGGAGATGGGGCTGTTCTGGTGATTCAAGGAGGATAGGGTGGTGATGGCAGCTATTTAGCGAGGAATCTATTGAATGATGATAGCAGCTGCGAAAGGAAATGAAGAGGCAAGATAGAAAGGGGATGGCAGATATATATACGGAGAAATCTATTAAATGATGATAGCATTTGTGAAAGGTAACGGATAGAGAAGACATAAAGGGAGGGATAAAGGAGGTCAGAGTGGCTAGGTCGGATTAGGTACCACCGTACGTAAAGTTGCTTGGTGCCGACCAGTGAATGCAGTAGATGGAACCAAACATGAATTTGGAATATATTCAAGATGATCACGTTTATGGATGAGCCGGTTGGTTGGATCCCAAAGTATCAGCGTGCAGTGTTAAATGGAGTGGTTAATTCACTTGATTGACACCAGGATGAGGAGGATTCCCATGCGCCGTTTTGGCGGGAGCGGGAAACCGTGTTCTGCAGCTGTGGCCTATAGCTGGAGGACAACGACATTGGTATCTCGTGGAGTAATTGGTCCGGTAGCTCACGTGTAGCTGTCGCTGTGCTTCACAGTGTGGAGTGCCGACTGTCGACCAACACGTGATGGTTCGTCCTGAGCCTCGTGAGGTCCTCCTCGGATTTTATGATGCTCTGATTCTGACCCTTTTTATACTGTATGTCCTTGCGCATGTCCGTTTTGTATTACTTTACTTATCGCTACTTTTTTCTATTCTCCTGATGAAATCTAATGTAATTTTCTGCTGTATCAGGAGTTTTACTTATACAAGTTCATGGATCAAAGCATGTTGCAATCTGCGTTGACCATGTCGGGGAGCTAAAATTGCATTGACTGCATTGTGCAAGGACCATGGCCATGGAAGCAGTGTCCCAGCCATTCTTGGCGACGTGGAGTATGAATGTATGATTCTCCTTGCGTATGGGTGCGTGTGCCATGTGCCCCTGCAGGTCATTGTCATCGAGGATGTTAGTTCACCGTTGTCAGATCTTATCCATATTTTCTTTTTACGGCAAATGAGAGTGAATGGTTCAGTATGATGGGCCCGTTGCGAGGTCCGTCAGCATTTGCATCGTTTCTGTCGGGCGAAAAGAATGCCCAGTGAGATGGGCCGTACTTCCGGGCGAAGAAATGTGGGCTAATTTGGCCCAGACCGGTTGATGAAATCTTCAACAGGTGGGTTCGTGATGAGTTATTACAGCGTCAAAATGCATTATATTGGACGTCAGGGTCTCTGAAATGATGTTTATGTCTGTTTCCTGAATGATATGGAGTTCTATATCCTGTTGGCTTGTACAGGATCCTGGACCTGACACCGCTGGAAGTCTTGAATCAGCTAGTGGTGCAGCGGAAATCCCTCTTTTGATCCGGAAAAACACCTGAGGTGTGCAAATCTTGAATTTTGTGCATTTTCTGGTAGTATGTTTGATCGAGAAATGATTTCAGAAGTTACAAGATTATTACATGCTGGTTCATCTCGTATGATTGCATATAAACCTATACACGACAATCTAGTCATATGAATGGAAGTCGTCTTTTCTCTCTCTTGGGAATAAAACTCAAAACAAACATATTTTGTATACTAATTGTTAGTGTACTACTGACAGTCAACATGCACATATGATATCCTTGATTGTACACTAGCCTTTTGCATTACCTCCACCTAGGCCTGGATATTGAGATGATGGCTCGATCTAGCTCAAAAGTGAACTGAACTGGCTCAATTTGGCTTGTAATTTAGAAGAGCTAGAATGCTAGCTTGGCTCGGTTTGATACAAGCTTGAGCTAGAACGTTTAGCTCGCAAACTCATCATGTAATAAGTTCAAAAAAATGTAATAAAACACATAAATAAGTAAAAATAACTTATCCATAGTAATTAAACTTTTAATTTCTAGTCAGGTCTAACACTAAGATATTTATATGAGACATAACTGAATATTCAAAAACTTAAATGGATAGCATAATTGTACTATGTTTCAAGTTCTCGTCACTTGACCTTAAGGTCATCAAGTTTGTCACTATTACTATCCTCCAAGTGAGAAGATGAGAAAGCCAACAGGACTAGCACAATAAATGAGAATGTGGGCTAGAAATTTCCTAAAAATAAAGAATGTGGACTAGATCATGCACTCTTTGTTAAAGTTTTTATATGGATACTAAGTCTTGTAGAGCTCGTATGGCTTGCGAGCCAACTCGAGCTAGCTTGTTAACACACTGACGTGAAACATGAGATTGACTCCGTTTGAAAATTCACCAAGTCAAGATTAACCGAGAGTGAGTCAAGCTAGCTTGTGAGTTTCGAGGAAAACATCCAGACCTCCAACTTTGATGTTAACTTCAATCATTTAGTTTTCATAAATGCATGTGCATATTTTAGGTAAATAGCATTCCTAAAGGCTGTTTTGATGCCAAATGCCCAAATGTGCATCTATTGTATTGTACTTAACAAAATATCCAAAAAAAAGTTTTGTTGAAACAAAATTCATACAGTGGTGGCTATATTAGCATCGCTTGGAGGGCGCGTCCTAATTTTCTCTGAATATGTTTAGCACAACACATTGGAGCACATGTGTTCTCATATGTTTGCCCTTGCCCGGTTGCCCCTAAGAAACCTGAAGATTCTTGGGCCTCATATTTTTTTTTCCATTTGGCAGTCTATTAGGCCTTAGCACCATGCATACAAGATACAAGAATGAGAAACGGCCCAACTGGCAGATTTTTCTCGCGTGCTCCGTAGTGTGGTGAGAGGACTCAGAGTACTGACTGAGGTGTGAACTTGTAACACTCGACTCGGACAACTCACGCAGTTCCGCACGTCACGTTGGTCCTCTGTTGACCCGACTGCCCCATCTTTTCCAATTGGCGAAGTGGGCCCCAATAGGCCAATGTAGTCTTGCCTTACCTGACCAAGCAGCGAAAGCAACGCCAGACACGGGTTAGTGCTTCGAGATTTACCGGAAAAGAATAACAGCGATGCAAAGCAAGATATGCCTTCAACAAAATCCACCTCTCAGATTGCTGACTTGTTGTTATAAACAAAAGGTTAAGGTTGTTCGTGGGCAGCGACGGGAAGCTTTGAAATTGAGCCGCGCAAGAAGTCAAGAACCGAAGTTACTATGTGTTGAGCCCGATTTAAAATGAAGACACGTACTATATCTTTTGTTGTTTTTGAACCTCAGACCCAGCTAATGACTCGTATTTCTTGGTTGGTCTTGACGCTTATAAACTGGTCGTCGGTGCAGTGCAGCTGTTCATTCCCTCCTATGTCTTCTTCTTCTTCTTTTTTTTTCAGTTTTTCATTCAGTTTTTTCTAGCATATCCAGCATTCCACATGACGGGATATGGTCGTGTGAACCCAATCGAGCCTTTTCCAAGCGGCGAGTACAGTCTTCCAAAGATAAACAAGGACATCAATGACGGACCCGCAAGACTTGACCTGTTCAAAAGTCGCATCACATGCCGCCGGCTGCCACGTCTTCTCTGCTGGTGTGACGAAGAAATCGCAACTGCACCCCGGCGAGCGAGCTTATCTCCCGTTCCCGTGTAGACGCGCAGCCTCTCGTTTCCCGGCTAGCTATCTCACTCCCACGGGCCACGGCTGTGGCCGAATTTCTCACCGCCGTGCACGCCGTCGCGGCGGCCCCGTCCGTCCGTCCGTCCAGTCCAGAGAAAAGCAGGCGGGGGTGGACTGGGGGAGAGTTGACCGGAAAGTCCGTGGATTTCCGCGTCCCTGCCTCACTCAGCACACCACCTCCTGCGGGCCCCGCTGGGCCCCCACACGCTTTGAAAACTCTCGCCTCGCTTTCTAATTGCAGACCGGCTCCAGTCCAGTCTCCTCTTCCCCCCTCCCCCCTTCTTCTCTTCCCTCCAGCTTCATCTCCTCTCCTGAGCTGGACTCCGCTGGTTCTTCGCCTCGGGTTCGCGTCTGGGTCCTCCTCGAGAAAGAAGCAACTGCCTCTCACGGTGAGCCGTCGGTGGACTCCCTCCTCCTGTTTTCTGTTCTTGTTTGTGCGTATCCTCTCGTGCTTATTATTGTTCCTGCTTGTTCAATTGTTGTGGCCGCGGGCTGTGCGATCTTTGCATGGTCTAGTTCAGTTACGGGTTATTGAAGTAGAGATAAGTGTTTCACGGGATTGAGCCATACAAGAAAAGTAGGGTTGAATTTTGTGTTTTTTGGAAACTACTGTGGTGGAATTTGGGGAGACCGGAGGAGGAGCTCCGTGCATGTTGGTGTTGCGGGTCTGTTCGTCCTCCTTTCCGGAGGAACGAGGGGTTTGAGACAGATGTGGAGTGCTTTCCGTTAAAGAACGACCCTTGGCCTGAAATCTGAAGGGAACGGACGGGGTGGTGGTGGTGCCCTCTTTTGGCAGATTTTTTTTTTCCTTAGATTTTTAAAAAGGCCGTACCCAGTGCTGAGAGCTCCCGCACTGTGCGGGGTCTGGGGAAGGGTTTCAGCGGCAGGCCTTACCCCCGCCTGTGCAATGCGGGGAGACCGCGGCTCGAACCCGGGACCTGTTGGTTACAGGCGGTATGCTCTACCGCTGCACCAGGCCCGGCCTTCTTTCCTTAGATTTTTCTTTCTGAAAAAAGTAGGGCGCCTTTTTGCGGTTGGAGCCGTTTGTGTTGGATATGAGAAATCGAGATATTAAACTAGAAAGGGCTGATTCATGATCTGTTTGTCTCAGATGACTGACTACTCGTGTTTTGTTGCTTCCCATGCATCCGGTTGCTCTTATTATTTGCCAACTTGTGTTATATTTAATTTGCTTGCTGTAACGGGGAACTGGGGATCAGTTCCCTACCGGTGTTGTCCGTGTGTAGTTCATACTCTTTCTCTTTGACCATGTCCATGTCAGATTGAACCGAATTTTGGATTTGAAGTAGTGGAAGATAGAATTAACGTAGCAACTTTCAATTCCTTGTATGGTTGCTATCACCAAGTTGTATGTGTATCTTCAGTTTGCTTTTAACTTGGACAGATCTTTTATTAAACTTGGATCATGATTCTGTGCAGGTGAAGCTTCAATTGTGAAGTAGTGTTACCCCATCAAGGAAAGTCTGGATTAGTTTACAAAAGCGATCGATGACAGATTGTTTTGCTTCTCTGAGGGTTCTTATTTTCTTGTTGCTAACTGCCACTTGTCTCAGTTCTGACCAAGATGTCCAGTGCTTGAGGGATGTAAAGAGTTCGGTGACTGATCCTAATGGTATACTAAACTCCACTTGGGTTTTCACCAATAGCAGTAATGGTTTCATATGCCAATTTACCGGTGTGGAGTGCTGGCACCCGGATGAGAACCGAGTTCTTTCTTTGCGACTCAGCAACCTTGGTCTTCGGGGTCCATTTCCTCGCGGTCTTAGTAACTGTACCAGTATGACTGGGCTGGATCTGTCAAATAATGACTTTTCAGGGCCCATCCCTTCAGATATCTCGCAGCAAGTGCCATTTTTGACATCTCTGGACCTCTCATATAATGGTTTTTCAGGTGCAATCCCAGTACTTATCACGAATATGACATACCTAAACAGTCTCAATCTCCAACATAACCAATTGAGTGGCTCGGTTCCAGGCCAGTTCAATTTGGAAAGGTTGTCAACGTTCAATGTTGCAGACAACCGATTATCTGGTCCTATTCCAACTGGACTAGGTAATAAATTCCAAGCACCGAGCTTCACTGGTAATCAAGGACTGTGTGGGAATCCATTAGATGGTTGTGGGGCTTCGTCAAAGAGCAAAAGCACTGCTGCAATCATTGGAGCTGTTGTTGGTGTGGTAATTGTGGTCATAGTTGGTGTGATAGTTGTGTTCTTTTGTCTGCGGAAATTGCCAGCCAAGAAGAAGGCAAAGGATGAGGATGAGAATAAGTGGGCAAAGAGTATCAAAGGAACCAAAACCATCAAGGTGAGCAACTTTTTTTTGTCACTAATTTTAAATCTCTTCCATTGGCATGAAAAGAAATTTGTTTGTATCCTTGTTTACAAAAAGGTAGCTACAAGTGTCAATGATTTGTCTCTTTCAATTCCAGGTCTCTATGTTCGAGAATCCAGTTTCAAAGATGAAACTGAGTGATCTTATGAAGGCTACCAACCAATTCAGCAAAGAAAACATCATAGGTACTGGGAGGACAGGAACAATGTACAAGGCTGTGTTACCTGACGGTTCTTTCCTAGCTGTGAAAAGGCTACAAGATTCACAGCAGTCTGAATCGCAGTTTACGTCGGAGATGAAGACACTTGGCCAAGTAAGACATCGTAACTTGGTTCCTCTCCTGGGGTTTTGTATTGCCAAGAAGGAAAAATTGTTGGTGTACAAGCACATGCGCAAGGGCTCACTCTATGATCAGTTAAACCAAGAAGGCAAAGATAATAAGATGGATTGGCCTCTTAGGTTAAGAATTGGTATTGGTGCAGCAAAAGGGTTTGCATATCTTCACCACACCTGCAATCCTCGAATCCTTCACCGCAACATTAGCTCCAAATGCATCCTCCTGGATGAGGACTATGAGCCAAAGATATCAGACTTTGGACTTGCTAGGCTTATGAATCCAATAGACACACATCTCAGCACCTTTGTCAACGGGGAATTTGGAGATATTGGCTATGTTGCGCCAGAGTATGCACGCACTCTGATGGCCACGCCAAAAGGAGATGTCTACAGCTTCGGCGTGGTTCTGCTTGAGCTCATCACCGGTGAGAAGCCCACTCAAGTTTCCACTGCTCCGGATAATTTTAGGGGTAGTCTAGTAGAATGGATCAATTACCTCTCAAACAATGGGCTTCTCCAAGATGCTGTTGATAAGTCGCTGATAGGGAAGGACAATGACGGTGAGTTGATGCAGTTCCTGAAAGTGGCATGTTCCTGCACGCTCTCCACTCCAAAGGAAAGACCGACCATGTTCGAAGTTTACCAGCTCCTTAGAGCCATTGGGGAAAGGTACCATTTCACAGCCGACGATGACTTGGTGTTGCCACCTATGAGCACAGATGGTGAAACCCTCAACGAACTCATTGTTGCCCAATAATTGTGAATCCTCGTGTTTCAAAAGACAAACAGACTACGGCGATAAATGCGTTTCTACTTCTCTCTACGGGTGTTACAATGCTCTCAACTGAGTTGAGTGGATTAAAGTACCAGCTAATAGCAGTATTCTCCACTAATTAGCAGCAGTACACTGCATCCTCTGTATAGCTGTAGTTGGTTACCCTTGGTAGGTACTAGTATAGAATAGAAGCAAGGATATTTCTCGTGCTACCAATCTTATGATTGTGATGATGAGGTTGTTGTTATAAGTTTGTTTCTGCCATGGGGCATGAGGGCTTTGCCATTATGCAGTGGCTAATTGGTAAGCCATTTCACACTATCCTTCTTCGCTCTCTTTACCAGAGAATTAGCAGCTTAAACATCCAAATGTTTGCGTGAAATGACGTATCTGCTGGAAGTTTTAGCATCTAGCGCGTGTAAGATACTAGTAAAGTTAGGTGCGCTCCGCCGCGCCTGTTTGGGGCTCAATGTTGGATGCTCTGTAAAGTTTTGAAAGTAATTTTAAGTTTAATTGCCATATAGATAATTAATAAAAGCCATTTTTTAATTTTATGTTTAGTGGCACCATGCAAAAGGTGGAGCAGGTTTTTTTTTTTTTGATACCAAGGTGGATCAGTTGGCTGAGTGCCATATAGTTTTAAAGAGCATTTTATAATTTATGAAACTCAGAGAGTGTTAGAATAATTTATATTTTAATTTGTATGCCATGTAGTTTTAAAAGAGCTGTGCTCTTTATTTCTCATATCTCTAGATTCGCATGGCTGGGTAAGGGGAGCCATCAGTTCCACCTGTGACGTCCTTTCCCTTCCTCTCGGTCCCACTCACGGATTTGAGCCTCCAAATAGCCTCTCTTCCCTCCGGGCTGCGGCTCTGCTCGCCTATGACCATGTTGTCGTCAAAAATGTCCATTGCTATCTTCTTCAGCGTCGGTGGATGGCGTGACAAAAAGACCAGGCTCAGCGACCTGTTGACATCATCGCTGGACTGCTTCGATGCGTCAATGCCGTGGATGAACGGCATCGCAAGGAGTGGAGGCCCACACACGAGACGTTTGCGACGGACATAGCCCGTGGTTGACGCTAGGCCGGCTCACCTTGGCCTCACGCGTCACGGGCCAAAGCCCATTGGCTGGCCACAAACGTACGGGGCGACGTGTCGGCCACAAGAGACAGCCACACCAGCTCAGAGGCCACGCGTCTCAAGCGGGAGATGGCCACGGCATCCAAAATACTCAGAGGGATGAAAATCGGAAATCCTGTGTCAGCTTAAGTGTCTTTTTTTTTCGAAAGGGAAATATATTAGAAGTATTAAGTAACGTTGTTACAAACCCAACTCGACACACGTTCCTCTCTAGGACCTCCAGGACTAGGTCCTGAATGCACTCCGGGACATAAGAAAAGGACACTCTATTAACTCCTACACGCTTTGCAACCTGCGCTAAGGTATGCACAATTTTATTCTGGCTTCTGCAAATCTTCCGCACCCTAAAGGATAAGGATCTTCTCTTGCTCGCCTCCTCTTTGATGTCGTACACAACAGGCGCCACGGATGATCTGTCCCTCCCCGGCTCCTTGATCTTGGTGGTCACCGTGGCGGTATCCGACTCCAATATTATGGCGCTCTCAGGCCAGCGTTCGGCCAATCGAACGGCGTCCAGTCAAGCAATTGCTTCCGCCTCCTCCACATCCCTACAATGAAACAAGACACGTGTTGCTGTTAAAAGGGTTTGACCCTAGTGATCCCTTATGATTAGAGGACTTTTACTGTCCTGGTTAGTAGTTTGATCTAACGGTATATATTTTATAATTTAAAATTATAACTACTGGTCAATAGTTTCTCAATTTGAGGATAATATCAGAATAAATAAAAGTTGTAAATTTATAATAATTAATTTTTATTATTAATAATAAAGTTATATTAATAATCTTATTAATAACTAATATTTTATATTTTTTAAAGATAAACTAACATTTTGATAATTTCATAGATTTAATATTCTATCATAAAAATAAATATAATTTTATTAATTAATAGTATAATTATGAAATTACCCTCAAACTACTGGCTAGTAGTTTTGAAAAACTACTAACCAGTATTTTGGACAGTAAAACTCTTCTATGATTATGCCCACCCCAGCTGCTCCAGTCACGCTATCAAAGGCACCATCCACATTAACCGATAAAGAGTTGACGTCTGGAGGAACCCAACGTAAATCATCAGTCTTTCTTGCACTTGTGTTGTCACATGTTTTCTGCCGACAAGCTTGTTGCTTTCCTTTGTTATCCACTTGCATTGGTATATAAGCCCTTCTCAGGCTATCCATGTACTATGCATATTACCTCCCGTAATTATTGGAGGTAATATAGTAATTACTGGCAGTAATTATAATTCAATGGTTAAGATTATTTTTTATCCCATCACTATTACTACCAGTAGTTTGAAGGAGTAATGATTTTACTAGGGTATTACTGAAAAGATAAAAATGTCGGCGACTTCAATTGGGCCGATGTGTGGCGGCAGCGGCGGCACCAGTGGGCCCATGAGCAGATAAACGGGAATGCACTACACGGATGGAGTAAAGATGCTAAGAAATTACCCCTATACCCCTAATGGTAATATGGATAATTAAATAAATATATGAGTAAATTACATTATTACCCCTATATATTACCTCCAGTAATTACTGGAGGTAATATGTATAGTAAAACTGCTCCCATGTAATTAGTCAGGAAAGTCACTGATCCCCCAATGGAGATCTTTTCTCCTGCTTGAGTGACACTGTTCTGGACATTCCACACCCTCCAGATTAGCATAAGAAGGTTTGTCATGACGGCGCTAGGGTATTTCTGCAGTAGGAGCAGTAGCCAAAGAGGTCCAGTAGGGATGAGGTCCTCCTCGACTAGCAGTTCCCAGATATCAGACATGGCTTGTCGTAATGCTCTTGCATGTCTACACCTGATCACTGCATGAAAACCATCTTCCGGTTCTACACCACAAATGCTACAGTTATCCACTGTATCCAGATGTCGATAGCATCTATTGGCCTGAGTTGGGAGCCCGTTGCATGCAAGCTTCTAGGCAAAGACTCTCACTCTTGGTGGGACATTTGTTTTCCATAATGCTTTCCATATCTCCCGTTAACCCTCTGCTGACGAGCTAGTGCCTATAGCTCCCAGCCCATGGTCTATTTTCATGGCAAGTCTATAAGCACTCTGAACCATGAATATGCCAGTTTTCTCCCGGTGCCAAGCAACCAGGTCTTCTGCAACCAGGTCTTCTGTGTCAGTGTATGGCAGCTTGATCTTGAGGATTTCTGAGACATCCCAAGGGAAGAAGAACCTTCGTAACAACGTCTCCTCCCAACATCTGTACTAATGGTTAATTAAGTGTTCCACACGTCGTAGTGTACAAGTCCGAATGCTGCCCATGGGCTTGAGGTTCTCCATCCTCGGGATCCAATTGTCCCGCCAGATCCTTGTTGATTTACCATTCCCAATGCGTTTGATGACCCCCTTTTTGAGAAGTTCGAGGCCATATTCGATGGCTCTCCAAGTTTGAGAAGCTTCATTGGCTGGCACTGTATCGAGGAAGTTGCTATTAGGGAAGTTCGCGCCTTTAAAACTCGAGCACAAAGACTATCAGGCAATGCCAAGAGTCTCCAGGCTTGGTGTGCTAGGAGTGCTTGGTTAAAGAGTCTAAAATCTTTGAACCCAATACCTCCCTGATTTTTGGGTAATACCATTCGGTGCCACGGTATCCATTGTACCTTCCGTCTTCCCCTTTCTGAACCCCACCAAAAGGCTCGAATTTGCTTCATGAGATCATCACATAGCATCAAAGGCAATTTGAACACACTCATAGTGTAAGTTGGTAAGGCTTGTGCGACAAACTTTATGAGAGTTTCCTTTGCTGCTGATGACAGATGGCGTTCAGACCAACCCACCATGCGCTTGGTAAGGCGAGACTCCATCGGTTGTAGCATACCCCATTGTACCCTCCCTTGCAGTGTTGGTAGCCCCAGGTATTTAGCTTCAAAGTCCACTCTCTGTACCTGTAGTATGTTTCGTACTTGATCCACAACACCTTCTTCCCTGTTTTCATGTACTAGCAGGGAGCATTTGTGTGGGTTGAGAAGTTGACCAGTGCACTCAAAGGTACAGATTATGTCCTTAACTACATTTGCCTGTTCCGGAATTGCTTTAAGAAATAGAATACTATCATCCGCAAAAAGGAGGTATGTGATACTAGGCGCTTGCCGACATACCCTTAAACCTTGTAATTGTCTAATTCTTTCATAGTGCTTAATCAAGACTGAAAGACCATCCGCAACCAACAAGAATAAGTAGGGTGAAAGAGGATCACCTTGGAGAAGATCACGGGAGGGGACGAAGGGTCACAGGGGTGTCCCGTTGAAGCAAACTGTGTAGCGCACAATGGATACACAGGTCATGATCTACTGCACCCACTTAGGATGAAAGCCCAGTTTCTCCATCAAATCTTTGAGAAATCCCCAATCGACACGGTCATACGCTTTCGACAAGTCCATCTTATAAGCACCATACACCTTGCGGTCACCTGATCCACTCTGAATAGCATATATACACTCAAAGGCAATTAGAGCATTATCAGTAATCCGGTGCCCAGGTACAAAAGCACTTTGCTCTGGAGCAATGATTGTATCAAGCAAGGGCCGCAGCCTATTGACAAGACATTTAGATATTACCTTATATATAACATTACAAAGACTAATTGGCCTATAATCCGTGAGCTCTTCTGATTTGGGTCATTTCGGGATCAACATGATTGCAGTATCGTTGACCCCATCGGCAGCTCACCATCTACAAAGAACTTTTGAACAGCCATAATCACATCTTGCTTAACAACGGCCCAGTGTCGTTGGAAGAACCTGGTGGGGAAGCCATCCGGATCAGGGGCTTTCAGCGGCCCCATTTGAAAGAGAGCGTCTGCGATATCCTCTACCAAGAATTCCTTGCAAAGCTGTGCATTCATCTCAGGCGTGATTTTCTCCTCAATCAGGTGTAGCAGATTGGCCCCATTTACTACAGGATCCGCAGTATAAAGTTGCTAGAAAAACTCTCGTCATATTTTTTAGTGTAGCCGGATCATCACTCCATTCCCCATTCATATGCTTCAATTTTCGTATTTTGTTTTTCCTAGCTCGCCAAATAGCTTGCCTGTGGAAATATTTAGTATTCCGATCGCCCTCTCGTAGCCAAGTGATACGCGAGCGTTGGAGCCACATCATTTCCTCTCTGTAAAGTAATTCATCCATCTTGTCTGTAATAGCTCGTACATGTGTCCAGTCATGCTGCAGGTTTTGCTTTACTTCCTCAAGTTGTTTTCTCAGAGCTTCAAGTTCACTGGTGACTGCCCCGAAGTTTTGCTTACTCCAAGTGGGTAAGGCCCTCTACACAGCTTGCAATGCCCCCATAACTCCACCTAAGCATTCTCGGTCTGGTGTCGAACATCATGCCTGTTTGATTTCCACTGCCAGCGACTCTAGTCTTTCCCACATAATTTCATAGCGGAACACGCGCATTTTGTGGCTTTCCCAGTTATCTTTCCTGATCTCCAAATGCAGCGGACAGTGATCTGATCTTGAAGAGACCAAATGGAAGAGTTTGGCATCCCCAAATAGGTCCCTCCAATCTGCATCTGCAACAACACGATCCAAGCACACCTTCACATTATTATTAGCCGCCCTACCATTATCATAGGTGTATGGTAATCCCACAAATCCCAGGTCTGTCAGTCCACAATCACTTAGTGCCTCACAGAAGCTGGCCATCTGATTTTCCGATCTCGAGCATTCAGAGAAATGTTCGAAGCCCCACATGACCTCATTGAAATCTCCCAAGACCAGCCAAGGCAATTCAGACTCACCCCGCAGATGTCGAAGATGTTACCACATGCGCGGCCGGTCCTCAGTTCTCGGTTCACCATAGACAAAGGTAACCCGGAACCAATCGCTTTCCAGGTTTGAACGCACCATGACATCAATGTACCAACGACTCGTGCCAGAACAAGACTAGCCCTCCACCTATGCCCACACTATCCACCGAAGTGCAGTTTTTCAGGCCCAACCGCCATCTCAACTTTTCTGCGCGCTTTCCAAAACGCCTAGTCTCTGACAGAAATACCATACTCGGGCTTTTCGCTCTCATGAGCGTGATGAGCTCTTGAACTGTCCGAGGGAGCCCCAACCCTCAGCAGTTCCAGCTGAGTAGATTCATTGTTCCTGATGGGCCTCAGCATGAGGTCCCGTCAGGTGTGTCAACGCCGCAAGCATCGTCACGGAGCCTTGGCTTTCCATGTTTCCGCTTGCCACCGGTATGTTGTTATCTCCAACACTAGCCTCATCGCTCTCCTCCGGGTCACTGTTATTGCTTCCCAATCCTAGCTCACCCTGTAACTCTGCGGCTCTGTTTTGGACGATATTCCGAAGTTCAGTATCAAGATCATCACCGCGACAGACCGCCGCCATGCGCCTAGCTTCCCCATCAGACATTTCTGGGGACTCCACAATCAACTTCTTGACTGTTTTGCTAATTGTTTCCAGTCGCGGCCGCTTTCTAGAGCCCGAGCCCAGGCCATCAGCAACGTTAGACGCGGAAAGTACTGGATTACTTCCACCACCCCCGACAGAGGCACGCCTGGCTCTCGAGTCTTTTATCATCTGTTCCCACCTCGCTTTCTTAGCTTGCACGCCATTGTCGGGAGTGAGGCCATCCTGTGTTTCAGGAGGTTCCACATTAGAAAGCCCTATCCTGTCCTTAAGTGTCCCTTTGATAGGGCTTCTGCACAAAACAGATTCTCCAAAAAATAGATTCTTTATAAAATGCTTCCTCCGTTCCAAAAGTTGTTTTTATTGACTTTTTTTTGTTACTTTTGACCATTCGTCTTATTCAAAATATTGTTCGTCTCGCATGGTACTGCGTTGGGTGTTACGGAGTAAATTTCTAGGGGACTGACCCCTTCTTCCCCTTCAGCATCGTTAGCAACAAGGGATGGCGTGATTTCCCCAAAGGGGGATTGAGATTTAGGTTTTAGGGACTTATTTCAAAACCTCGATAGCGGGGAGAATCTTTGCATTTTAATCGCATTTCAAGCATTCTGTTCAGATTTCGTGACGCTTTCTCCTGTAATCTTTCTTCATATTTGTTCTCGGAAAAAAAATTTCTTCACATGGCCTATAAATACAAGTATTTTGGTTGTGTGTGCAGTTCAACTTGTACGATATCGTAATCATATTCTCATATGAATCTTTTAGGTTTTATTATGTGCATATTCCTGTTTTTCTTTAAATACTGAACAACTAGTAGACATGTATACTTATTTAATATATGGTGTTTTTGCTTGAGATACTGACTTCAGTAACTTTTGCGAATTATCTCTCAGTTTTGAAGCACCGGCAATGGAAAGTGGGGATAATGGTTCTGGATACTACTGTGAGCCCCTATGGATCCATGTTGACATTTTGGAGGAGTCTGATCAGCTTGATGAAGATCATGTGAAGTTCCTATGTGACTATTGCAATCGTGTCTTTCATGGAAACTATTCCAAAGTGGAAGAACATTTTCTAAAAATGACTGGACGTGATGCTTGTATTGGGGTGACCAATACCATCCGTGCACAACTTGAGAGTGAGGTTGCTGCAGCAAAAGATTTAAATGGAAGAAGTCCTCCTAGACAAGATTTAAATGGAAGAAGTCCTCCTAGACAAGTGCCCTTGACACAATCTGGTACTAGTAGCTATTCTGGTTGCATGTCTGTCACAGGCAAAGCTGTACTTCAACCGAAAAAAAGAATGAAGACCACAGATTTAGATGATGATTTCTGTGTGAAACTTCGTACTATTTTAGATGCCATAATTGCGAGACTGTTCTATTCATCAGGTTAACATCTTAAACTTAAAGCTTTGTGTTGCTGTACGGCATGTTCCTGATTGTTTGGTTGTATTCACAGGCTTGCCATTCAGTGTTGCAATGAATCCACATTATCAGAGCACGTTCTCTTTAGCCACAGGGAAAAAAGACACTCCTGGTAGGACTGATGGAGATGATGATTCTTACATGGAAAACCAAAAACTCTGGAATGAACAAATTATGAAGATCTTCTTGTATTCAGGTTAACACTAGAAACCTAAAAACTACTTTCATATGATTCTTGGCTTGGCCTTTAGTGTTTAGTTTTTACTTGCAGACTTGCCATTCAGTCTTCAAAGGAACCCATATTACCATGCTGCATTCTCTCTCGCCACATGTATCCACATTCCTGGTTATGTTCCTCCTGGGCCTGATGAGCTTAAGACAACTCTTTTGAAACAAGAAAGGGCTCACATCGAGCACTTGCTAGAGACCATCAAAAGCACTTGGAGGAACACAGGTGTGACGATTGTTTGTGATGGGTGGTCGGATGCTGAAAGGAGACCAGTTATCAACACTGTAGCTGTCAACACTCTAGCTGTCACTGAAAGTGGGCCGGTTTTTTTGAATGCAATTTACAATGAAGACAAAGTGAAGAGGAAGGACTATATTGCAAAGAAGCTCATTGCTGCGATTGAAGATGTTGGGCCAGAAAATGTTGTCCAAGTGATAACAGATAATGATCCTATTTGCAGAGATGCTGGGATGCTGATTGAAGAAAGATACAACCACATCCATTGGATACCTAGTGTTGCCCATACTCAAGTCTTGTCCTGAAGCAAATTTGTGCTGCTATGAACACTGAAAATGTTGCCCTCAAAGACTGCCAATGGATTTCAGAAGTTGTTGATGCAGCACATGTTATCACGAGTTTCATATTGGATCACTCCATGATGTTGTCGATGTTCAATGAGTTTAGTAAGTTGAAGATGCTCACCATTGCTGAGACAAGATTTGCTGCTCATATCGTGATGTTAAAGAGGTTTAAGTTGATCAAACAGTCTCTTCAAGGAATGGTCATGAGTGACCAGTGGTCTGCCTACAAGAAGGATAACATTGGACAAGCAGAGATTGTGAGGAAGAAACTTCTTGATGAATTTTGGTGGGACCAGATTGACTACATTCTTGCTTTCACTGAGCCTATCTATTCGATGATACGCCTTGTGGACACTGAAAAGTCATGTCTCCATTTGATTTATGAAATGTGGAATAATATGATTGAGAAGGTAAAGGCTGCCATTTATAAGCATGAAGGCAAGGCACCTGAAGAGGAGTCAGCATTTTACTCTGTTGTGCATGGTATTTTAGTAAACTGGTGGAGCAACATCAAAACTCCACTCGGTTGTTTAGCGCATGCACTTAATCCAAGGTGAATCATCCTTGTTATTAGTTTGATTTTATGTTTTTTTCCAAGATATGACTTACCATTTGGTCTTGTTTTGTAGATATTACAGTGACAGTTGGATCAACGAAGATGCCAATAATCTCCCCCCACATCGTGATGCTTGGGTTTCTAAAATGAGAAATGTCTGCTTGGAGAAATTATTTCCTGCAGCAGATGACTTGAAGACTGTCAAGGAAGAGTATGCAGAGTTCACTCATTTGGGAATAGAATATTTTAGTATGGATTCCATTATTGATAGGGACATACTTGACCCAAAGACGTGGTGGGTGACCCATGGAGCTTCGGTACCAAAGCTGCAGAGTTTAGCCCTTAAGCTTCTTTCCCTGCCTGCTTCATCTTCCTGCTACGAGAGGAACTGGAGCACATACAGCCTCATTCACAAGATCATGAAGAGCAAAAGTCGTCCTGTTTGGGCCAGTGATCTGGTGTTCGTGCAGACGAATCTCCGCCTTCAAGCAAGAACCTTAGATGAATACTACACGCATTCAGAATCCTGGCTATGGGACGTTGAGAAAGATTGCTTTGTAGCCAACTTGGTTGCTGGTGTCCTCGAGTTTGCTACTCTCTCGCTTGATGAACCAGAGTTTGAGCTTGCAATGATGGAGGAGGCGGAGCGTAATGATGATGATCGTGTGTAGATGAAGGAAGCTTTGCTTGTTGCCTATGTATGTTTGTGCCCCAATATTGACTGTCTCTTCCTTGTAGCCAGAGTTTAGTCTGAGTTATGTGACTACTTTTGGTGGTACATGTATGTGGCTAAGCATACGCCTAACTGGGTAGTTTTTATGGAAAGATTACCTGTCGAAACTATAGAACTGAGTGGCTCTGTTAATCAGTGTTACTGTTGCTGCACTTCAGGCTCCTTTTTTTTGTCACTTCCGTGGAGTCTGAGCTTACCCTGTTAGTGTGGTATGCATATGTTAAACTGGGTAGCTGACTGGTTTTCTGTTACGTACAAAAAATGGCTGTCGTAACTGAAAACTGGGTGTATTTTCTACTGGTCAATGCTGCTGACTGTTGCCTTTTGCTACAAGAACTAGAACATGAGATTTGAACTGATTCAGCTGTCGCGCTTTGTTTTTTTAGAGAAACCCCACCTTGCGTTGCATTTTTAAGGTTTTTTGTAGATACCTTTTGATTTTGCACTCCATTGTGTTAACTAGCTTGTTCTGTACTAATATCTTTAATAAGCTTGGCATGACATCGGGCATGATGGTTAGTGCAATTATTAAATCTTGTTTATTCGGTTCAGGAAATGGAAACGTGTAACAACCTACACCACTCCCGAATTTTTTACACGTTGCATTTTCAAGGATATTTTTCAATTTTGCTCTGCATTATGTTAATAAGGTTGTTTAGTACTAATAACTGCAATTTGCTTCTTAAACTTTGAGCAATTAGTTTGTTTGTAAAACTTTTCTATAGTTCAGCATTCAAATTTTCATAGATGAAATAGCCTTTCAGGTGTTGTTCAGGATAAAATTATGAACTTGGTTAACAACTTTGTCTCAGCATATACATGGCAGTGACTCACTGCTCTTGTAATAATATACAAAAGAAGGTTGTCCGGTCCTATAATCAAACTCAATTTTCATCTTCTATATCGCCTCTTCTGTTACCTACTCGTCATGAGAAGCCATGTTTATCTTAAGTCTCAAAATTTTCCGTATGCTTTTTGTAGGATATGGAAATACTTTATCATTAACCCTTGCTGGTCAAGATATTCGTAATGCAAGCCAGGGTCCTTATCGATCTGCTATTTTGGTGTGATCCATTCATATAGCAAGATGAAGAGTGCCTCTACGTACTTTTGCCATGTTGTCCTTGGTACAGTGAGTCAACGCAGAGCAGATATCAATTTCTTTGCGACGTTGTCCTTTGTTTAGCTCATGCATCGACCTCAGGAGATAGTAGGTCAATTACTTTTCTAACTGCAACTGTCTTTGTTGGAGCTTATGAACGGACAACGGAGCAGAGTTTGTCTTTGTTAGCTCGATCCTTGTTTGTAGTTCCACGTTTCTTTCTAGTTATTTTTTCTCTTCAATTTTTCAATCCATGACTTTATAGTGACATTGAGATTTCACGTATGAGAAACATGCTGGAAGAAAATATTTGCTTACAGGAGATGACCTGCAGATGATTAAAAAGGAGTTATGCAAAGTTTGCTTTTTGGGGGCATAGAATTAGGTTACTTTAGTCTGGATTCAAGGTCCGACAGGGATACATTGGACCCAAAGACGTGGTGGATGACCCATGGAGCCTCAACGCCTAATGTTGCAGAGCTTAGCTCTCAAGGTTCTCTCCCAACCTGCATCGTCGTCCTGCTATGAGAAGAACTGGAGCACGTACAGGCTCGTAAAGAAGATCATGAAGAGCGTCCTGAGTGGGCCGACAACCTGGTATTCGTGCACACGAACCTGCGCCTTCTGTCCAGAACCTCGGAGCTTTACCTCACGGATCCACGGTCGAGGATGTGGGACGTGGGGGGCGATAGCTCCATCTTCCTTGCCAGCGTCATCGAGCACGCCAATTTCTCGCTCTACGAGCCCGAGTTCGAGCTCGTGACGATCGTGGTGGAGAAAACTAAGGGTGTGTTTGGTTCTACCTTTTAGAGTTTTTGCTTTTCAAAAAAATCAGTAGTAAAACCAAAGCGGTCTGCTTTCATATGATTGCTTTCAAAAAGTAACTTTCACATAATTTTCACAGCAGCCTCAGAGGAAAATTTTATGTTATTTACCTGCAATATCACTGATTATGAAGAAAACGTTTTCTTCTTCCCCCCAAACTCTCTCACCCACGAACACCCCGACCGCCTCCGGCCGTGCCTCCCTGGCTGCGCCGCCCCAACTGCGCCTGCCTGCCCGCGCGCCGCCACCGGCCACGCCGCACCCACCCCGGCCGCACCTGCCTTCCGACCGGACCGCCTCCGGCCACGCCGCTTCCAGCTGCACCGCCTTCGGTCACGCCGCTTCTAGCAGCGCCGCCCGTTGTCGGATCTCTTTGGCCGCGCCGCCTCCAGGCACTTCGCCCCCGATCCACCGACGAGCATCAAATGGCAGCTCGATAGCCCGGGGATTCGATTGTCTCACTTCCCAACCACTAATTCCCCCCCCCCCCCCCCCCCTTTTTTTTTTTTCTTGTCGAGTTGAGCTTCAAAGGTTGTCATTGGCAGGCTGGAAGCGAGGGGAACACGATTGAAACACACTTTTGCAATAAGGTCCTCGTAAAGTTGTAATTAATAAAAGATTTTTTCTTTATAAATGATCATGCACTTGTTAATATCTGAACAAAATATTTTGTTAGATTATTTTTCATATAAATTGTTTTTCAAATATTTAGGGACATTACAGTTATTTTCAAAGCCACAACCAGCATTTTTACACTTATAAATTTATTAATTAAACGACTTTCAACTTTTTCATACCTGAAATCTCATAGTAATTTTTCTTACAACTTACAATAATTTTTTTATAGCCACATCATAACCAAATACACCCTAAAATATTAAGCTTACCATATTACAACCAACACACCCTAAAATACTGAGCTTAGCTGTTTCGCTATGCTTGTGCTTCGTTGCTTCAATCCCATCCGGTAGTTTGATCTCTTGTTATGTAGACTCTTTTGGTAGCATGAGTATCAGCAAATATATGTGGACACTCTATATTTTGTTTTTGTTGACTGTCAAAACTGGATATTGGATGTCTTTTCTAATTAACCTATGCTTCAGTTGAATCCACTTTATGACCGTAAGATATAGTGGGCTATTAAACCCGACGGGTTATATAACCGGTAAAGTTCAACTTGTTAATGTAGTTAATCAGAAAAAACCGATTAACTATCAACGGTTATCTGAGAAAAACCGAAAATACATACTATAGCGAAACGGCTAACCAGATTTTCCATATTAACTAACCGGTTTTCTACCGGATTATAGTGAATCCTGAAGCTGTTTCATTTTTTAATTGTCGGAAGGCGATCAGACAATCAATCTCTCTTGTATTGTATCGACGAATGACGGCGTTCTCGTTGTGGAGGTCGCTCTCCTGTCTACCGGCGTCCAGCACAGCACACAACAGTTGTGAGTCTTGTGTCCTTCCGAAAGGTGGTATTGTTGATCAACTGCTGTTGGCTCGCGGAGGTGGTCGGCCAGCGGCGCCAATGCCGCAGGCTACATTGCATAGCAACACATAGGAATATAGATGGGCTACTCAATAGATAGTAGTGGGTCAAGTCTCTAGTTTAATTACTCTACTTGATTGAATATAATAAAGATAAGATTTAATTTATTTGAGAAAGTTTTAGACCAACCCATCAACCTAAATAAGTGTAAACTTACATGTTGGGCTGACCACTAACCCGTTGGGCCGACCCGTGCCACGAGCCCACATAACGCCGCAACGCGGCCCGTATAATCAGAGCGACGAGAAAATGAAACTCGCGTTCGCCGCCGACGCTGTAAGAACCCGCAAGGTCCACGATACTTCGGGGACCACGAGCTGGTGGAGCTGCTGCAGTGGACGTCGGTGCGGCGTCACCGGAGATGAGACGGCGGCACGCTGGGACACGGCCGCGTCCGCCTGGTCGTCGGTGAGCAGCGGCGCCGGGTCGAGCCGGACCGGGGGCGAGGTCGGGTGGCGCCGGCACAACGCGGTGGCGTCCTGGTGCCAGACGCGTTCGGGCTGCTCAAGAGGACCAGGGTCGAGTTGTGACGCGGAAGCGGGTTGGCGGACGCCACGAGCTGCCGCAATCAACTGGCGGCGCTTCGCGGGCTTGCCGCAACAGCCCGCGTTAGCCATGCGGCTCATGCGGCAGCGGGGCGGGCAGCCGCAGCCCGCCCCACTTTCATGTATACTTACATCCCTAGCAGCGCGGCAGAGGGCACGCCAACGCGCTCGGTTTGCACGGCGAGGCGACAGCCCACAGCCAAACACACGGACCAAACCAAGTTTTTGACTGAAGACCGAGCCCTGCCTCGCGCCGTTCATGACCCGGCCGGCTTTTCTCCGCGCCTGACCGCTTGCTTCTTTCTAGTACTGGTCAACGAAACCGTGCCGACCCCAGCTGCGAAAGAAAAAACGACGACCAAACCTCACCACACCACGCCACCGCCGGTTAGCCTCCGACTCCGATTCGCCCCGATGCCCGCGGCGGCTCCGTGGCCGGTCTCGCAGGACCTCCCCGGCCTCGCCGGCCGAGCCCATGCCCTCTCCCTCAGCGCTGGCGCCGACCTGGGGGACCTCGCTGACGCGCTCCTCCGGATCGAGCCCGTCGCTTGCGAGCTCGAGCTGCGGCCAGGGGGCCACGAGGCGCCCGCGCTGCTCGCCTGGCTCGTCGAGCTGAAGGGCGCAGTGGCCGATGCGGAGGACCTGCTCGACGAGGTCCACATCCGCCGGCGGGGCCAGGCCGGCCCGGTCGCGCTCTCGATCTGCGTCGGTGCCGCCTTCCCTAACCCCCAGGCGCGGAAGCTGCGGGGGCTGGTCGGGAGGCTCGACCGCGTCCGCGAGGGCTCGGATCAGCTGCGGGGCGGCCTCGGCCGCGTGGCGGTGGAGTGCGGGGTGCGATCGCCCAACCGCGTGACGGGTTCCTTCCTCGTGGAGCGCAGGGTAATTGGGCGCCAGAAGGAGTGCGACGAGGTAGTCAACAGGCTCATTAATGATCTAGGCGTGGAGAAATGTTCGTCGTCTGCTCCGGTTGTTGCACTAGTAGGCCATGGAGGGATGGGGAAGACCACGGTTGCCCAGTGCGTCTACAACGACGCGAGGATCGAAGCACACTTTGATCTGAGAGCCTGGGTCTGCGTCTGGGACCGGTCAGACGAGGCCGAGCTCACAAGGGAGATACTGCAATCCATCGGCAGTGCAGATGAAACATTGCGCGACGATGGTATGGCCAGTTTGGAGAGGTTGCAGGAGAGGCTTGAAGAATCGGTTGCGTCCAAGAGGTTCCTCCTGGTTCTTGATGATGTTTGGGTCGATGAAGGCAAGACTGTGCAGGAGAACAGGGCTGCATGGAGCAGGGTGTTGGCTCCTCTTAGATTTGCTGGGAGTGGGAGCAAGGTCTTGGTGACCACTAGGGTGAAGTTAGTAGCTGAGGTTCTGAACGCCACAAGTGTGGTTCCTCTTGATGGTTTAAGGAGCTATGATTGTTGGTTGCTGCTCAAGGAGGCTACGTTCGGTGCGGAAACCATGGATTTTCCACCTTACTTGCAGGAGATAGGGAGAGCAATTTCTGCAAAGCTTAAGGGTTCGCCGTTGGCTGCTAAAGCTCTTGTGAAAATGCTAAAGAACACCACTAGCTTGCACAAATGGAGAGAAATGTTGAACACAGAAATTTGTGACAATATTATCATCTCATCCCTACAACTCAATTATCAACACTTGCCTGGGCACCTCCAGCGCTGTTTTGCATACTGCAGCATATTTCCAAGGACATGGAGGTTTAATCGCTATTTGTTGGTCCATATGTGGATAGCGCTTGGTTTCATTCAACCACCAGTGGAAGAAGGTAAAAAGTTAGAGGATTTGGGGCAAGAATACTTTGATGCTCTCCTATCACGTTCCTTCTTCAAGACTACCAACAAAGATCAGCAAACATATTATGTTTTGGATGATCTAATGTATGATTTGGCACAACATTTTTCTGCGCATGA
This sequence comes from Eleusine coracana subsp. coracana, assembly GCA_032690845.1. NCBI lineage: Eukaryota > Viridiplantae > Streptophyta > Magnoliopsida > Poales > Poaceae > Eleusine > Eleusine coracana. Next base: position 7,288,070 of record CM064426.1, read on the forward strand.
CTGCTTGAGAGTTGAAGATGAAATTCCTGTTGTGATTCAGCACATGGTTCATCACTTGTCTGTGTCAACTGATTACTTACCACAGTTCAAGAGCACATACAGGTTGGCAAAGCTGCGAACATTGGTAATTCACAGAAGCTCAGCATTGTCCTCCGATCGTTTTCCTTGTAAACTTCTGGCCAGGTTTAAGAAGTTGCGTGTCCTAGATCTTACTTGGTCTGATATTGCAGAAATGCCGGAAAGCATTAGCGAGTTGGTTCATCTCCGCTACCTTGCTTTGTGCTGTAAGACCATCAAACTGCCCAAATGTATAAACAAGCTTCGGCATCTTGAGGTGCTGGATATGCCTTTATTTCATGATAACTATCCTGGTGATATCAGCAAGTTTGTTACGCTTAAGCATCTTGAAACATGCTACAGACATAAGGTTGGTGAGGGACATGATTGGTGTCTAAGGATATGCTTAAGAGTTGAAGACAGTTTTATGGGCAAGGATTGACGTATGAGGCTGATTGGTCAATAATACCACCAGCTTCCTTTGATGCTTTCAGAATATAGCTTTATGAGAAAAGAGCAATTCATCTGCACTTAACCTGGTGCTGCAATTTGTTGCCATAATAAGTTGTTGGATCAAGAATGTGGTTGTTCACATCCTACAGGACTCCAAATGTTCCCAGTTAGTTAGTTCGCAACTTGGTGGTCTTTCAAGGCCCGTATTCCAAGATTAGATGTCAGTTTTGTGTAATTATGGTATTGTGGCAAGTTATGTACAGGTTATTTTTCCTTTCTTTTCAATTTCACATATTTTATGCAATCGTGTTCTAGTTTTAACCCTAGTCTTGTTTACTGTTGGGACTTTTTCTTTCAAGTAAAGATTTGCAATTTGATAGTTAGTGGTCGGGTAGTTCTCTAACTAAAAGAAGCGAATGTAAACTAGGTGTGTGGGATGTGTGTTATGTGTAAACTCTCCTTCTATTAATACAATGATACGCAGCTCTCCGTGTGTTCGAGAAATATTTTTGTTTTGAGAGTTGGAGTTATACTTGGGATGCAATTTTGCTTTGATGGAGTGCGAAATCTGTTTTACAATCCTACGCATTGGGTTTCTATTTTGAGTCGACCATACTTCATAGTAAGAGGCTCCGTAAAATGTTTGGGTGAAACTGATAAAAGTTACAGGCATACGGCCTTATTTGGAAAATGGGGTCACAAAGGAGAACTGGACAAATTGCACCATATAGTGTTAACAGCTCCCACTGCTGAACTGCTTTGCAGACAATAGATTGCTAGTATGAACAGGGGAAAAGTTACAGTTATAGTTTCAAAAATACTGCATTTATGATTTATTATTTAGTATTTACAATGAACTTTCTCGGTTTCAGCTGGGGCTTGGAATGAGAGGCACAAAGTAATACATGGATACTTGTATGGGCTCTTCCAGGGGCGTGTGAAGGACTGCATATAGCTACATACGGAGTACATGTTTAGGTGGTTATAGTTTGTAGATATTTCTGTTTGGTAAAACAGGTCATGCATATTGTCCATAAATTTTTAGCCTTGCAGTTTTTGTATAATAATATAGATATATATTCTGTAGAGTTATCCCCTACTATTCTTTAAAGAAAACCATTGTTCACAGCAACTTAGTAAATTTCACCAGGTGGCCCTTTACATATGTGAAGGTGAAGTAAATCGGCTATGGCAGGAAGGAAAGTTAAAATTTAAGTCAGTAATGGCATTACAGACACAATAAGTACATCATAGTCCAAATTTTGAACCCAAAACTAATATTGCAGCAGGAAACAAGCTGTTGATGACCATACTTTGTCTGGAATCCTTTGTCCTGTATGGAAGAATTTCAGATGCAAATTGTAAGCATAATGTTATGGTAGGTGTACTTCTGATCTGAATGTTTTCATTGAAACTACAGATGTATATTATCAGCATGCCTTCAAGAAGATTAACTACTATATCAAGAAATTTCCATTCTCCATGAATAGCACTGCATACCTTCTGACATGCAGAAAATCCTCTGATCAGTGGATCTGTTTCATCGGGATTAAAGCCACTTTATCCCATTCTGGTCCAACTTTGTGTTGCAGTTGATTCATCAATGTTGACTTGCATCCAATCAGATAAAGAACTTGCATTGAAGATGGGAAGCCACTTGGCAATGACTCCAACTGAACGCAATTCATTATTTTCAGTTCTCTCAAAGAGCTGTTGCTGTTGAAGGTGGCAGGGAAAGATTCTGCAGTGACACGGGGGCAATTTTCAATCAACAACTTTTTCAGTGTCACAAAACTGGGCAGCGCGTGAAGAGAGGAAAATTCAGAACATTGCTGAATGTGTAGATCGTGAAATTTTGTTAAGCAATCTGGACTCTCAATCTGTGGAAGAGATGTGATTCTGCCACAGTTAACTATTTCCAGTGAGGTAAGTGCTAATAAGCCTCGCAAACAGGTACCCAACTGCTCATCATTAATGTTTGAATATTGTATTTGCAGCTTCTTTAGGGAAGTCAATGCCTGAATCTTTTCAAACTTTGCATCTTGGCATTTCCTCAAGGTCAAACTAGCAATTGCTTCGACTTGTTGCTGGTGCAACAAGCCATTGGTAAGAGCAGTGGTAGAGCATGTATCCAATACAAACCTGTTGGATTTTGATGATGATGCAAGTGACAGCTGGAGTTGTGAAGCAAACCCTGAATTTTTGACCGAAACCATCCGTATGCGTTTGGATAGAGGTAGAGGTGGCACTTTAATCAACACAGGGCAGTCTGAAAGTTTCAACTTACAGAGCTCAGGTAGCACCTTAATGTTCCTGTCTTCTTGGGTCCACTCAAACCAGTCTGGCATATCTTCGAATTGAAGTTCCTCCAAAGATGGAAATGCAGGTGAATTTGTTCCATAAAATTCTTGGTTGATTTGTGTCACTGAACACATCTCCTTAATGTGCAATACCTTAAGGCATGGAAGCTGCCCGAGAGGAGGCAGGACCTCCCACTTTCTACAGTTGATCAAATACAGGTATCGAATGTAGAATTCATTCCCTTTCAAACTTCTGTTCAACCAGTTTGGTGATCTTTTACCAGGATATCTTCGAATATGAAGCTTTTTAATGTGTTGGGGTGGTTCAAGACCATCCAAGACATCATCGGCAACAGAGGCCACACTCCTATCAGTCGAGTTCCATTCCAATTCCAGCATTCGAAGATTTTCCTTCTTTTTCAGTCCGGCTTGGCAGGCATTTTGTAGACTTGTTACAACCTCAAGGTTCTTGATATGGAGTTCTTTGCGAAGACTACTCATGCCATTCAAATCATCTAAAGTATGCCCCCTTTCATTTTTAACATGGAATTCAACTGATCCCTGAAGGTGAACTAGTTTTCCAATGCCCGCGATTTTTGATGTATCCATGTCCAAATGTCGCAGGCACTTCAAGTTTGTGATACCTTTTGGGATCTCCTCAAGGCGGGATCTCTTTGGACATCTTAAAGTCTGAAGATGATAGAGCTTTGTCATTGTTCGTGGAAGCCTGGTGATTGATTTGCAAAGGGCAAGGTATCTTAGATGTTTCAAATGACTAATGTTGTTTGGTAGATCAACAGTATTGCATCCTTCCAAACACAAAACTCGAAGACCCTTCAGCTCTGTTAGAAGACCATCTGGCAGTTGATTCAAGGGGGATGAAGGGTTATTGAGAATTACCAATGTGCGCAACCTTTTGAGATCACATGGGCTCTGGAGCATTTCCATGGCATCACTGAACACAGACAAGTGCCTAACTGTCTTTGGAATCTCTTTCTTGATGCCTTCAACTCTTATGCAATCAGACCAAGAAACCTTCTCGGCCAAATCATGCATGAGGTCGTGGATGTAATAGTACCTCCGACGCCCCACCTTCTGCTTATGGAAGAATGACCTGTCCACAAGCTGATCAAAGTACTTGCCTCCCTCTTCCTCCAATGGCACCCCACCAGCTGTTACGATGAAATCAAGAGCCATCCAAATCTTCACCAGCCTCTCTCGCTTGAACTTCCAGTTCTTGGGGAATATGCTGCAGATTGCGAAGCAGGGCTGTAGGTGCTTCGGCAGATTCTGGTAACACAGTTCTAGCGTTGAGGAGACATTGTCAAAGATGTTCATGTCAAGCACCTTTCTCCACTCGGTGGTGCTGCGGCTATCTTTCAGCATCTGTCCGACGGCCATCGCCGCCAATGGCGACCCTCTGAGCTTTTCAGCAATCTGCCTCCCGATATGCTGCAGTTGAGGGTGCTTGTCGATGTCCTCTTCTGCAAAAGCGCTCCTCTTTAACAGCGACCAGATGTCATCGTCCCGCAAACCGTCCAGCCAGACCTCCTTCCTTGCATCCAACAACTTGGCAACGCTCCTTTGCCGGCTGGTGATCACAATCTTGCTCCCCGTTGTTTTCCCTTCGCTGAGAGGTGCCAGCACCTTGGTCCACATCTCGCGGTAGAGATGCTCCTTCTCCTTCGTGTCCTCCATGTTCCAGACGTCGTCGATCCCCAGCAGGAACCTGCGCGATGAGACGGCTTTCTGGAGTCTCTTCTGCAGGCAATCTAAGTTGTTGGTGCGATCAGGCACCTCGACCTCCGCGGACTGGAGGATCTGTGTCACGAGCTCAAGCGTGTTGTCCGTGGCTTTGGGGCGTACCCAGATTTTGAGGTCGAAGGTGGAGGCCACTGTCTGGTCCTGGAACAGTTGCTGCGCCAGCGTTGTCTTCCCCATCCCGCCATGGCCCATGATCACGGCGATGGGGACGGACAACAAGGGCCGTGCATCTCCATCGGATGCGCCGACGAGCCAGGCCACCATGTCTCGCAGCTCCTTATCCCGACCGAACACCACCTGCTCCTGACGGCACACAGAGCCCGTGGCGCGACTGTCCAGGCTGTACTGGCCGCTGAGCTCCCCCGACCCGGACGCCTCCAGCTGCGCCGCCTGCATGAGCTTGTCGGAGCTTGCGTAGACTGTCTCCAGCGTCTTGAGGACTTCTTTGAGCCTGTTGAGGGGTTCGTCGGTGCCGAGGATCCGCTTGCCGACCGTGGCGACGTAGGACCCGGGCTGCGGCGCCGAGCCGTCGAAGTCGTCGAGGACGTCGTCGGCGTCGTACACGGCGTCCTTGAGCTGCTGCAGCCACGCGCGGAGGTCCGCACTGGTGCCCGTTGAGGTCCGCTTCTCGACAACGCCCGCCACGGTGCTGAGCTGGACCAGCATCTGCTCAACCTGTCTCAGCGCATCGCCGACGCTGCCGCTGCCCAGCCACTTGATCCTCTCGGAGGCGCAGCTCCTGGCCTTGTCGATGACGATCTTGATGATCGGGCACACCAGCCAGCCGACCTCCATCCCGCCTCGCCGGCGGGCGACCACGGAGACCGACTGAGGAGGAGTGCTTTGGAGTCAACGCCTGAGGAAGGAGCTGCCTGCGGCTGCGGCAGTGGCGTGTTCACTGGTTGGAGGGATTTTCGGGTGGCCTGGTGTTGAGGAAACTTCGTGCGATTTTTGCTGTTTTGGAGTGCTCTTCCGGCTGAGGAGAAGGCTCTGCATTTTTTATTTTTTTTTTGACAATTAAGAAGGCTCTGCATTGACTTGACTTGGGCGATGCAGACAAGCTCGACTGGAAGCATGCAGCAAACTGTAAACACGGTTTGCACACGTCGATTCCGTGTGGAATGCAGGAATGTTGCCATGTTGGGCACTGGATTTTTTTTTATGGAATTCTGCACTGGAATTCAATTGGCAGCAAATAAAATTCAGTAATTTAGCTAGCTGAGAGAAACAGCTCGAGACTAGAATTTGCGCGGAACATGCTCTATATGTTCAGCTGCGACTAATTTAGCGAGGTTGGACTTTGTAAATTTCGGCCATATTGGTACCTGACGTCGGAGGTGACTATTCAGGGAATGGCAGTCGTTTATCAATGTGTGGAGATGCTGAACTAGTAGCTTTTACTTTAGTTTTATCCATCTGTGGAGACGTTGTGGGATCATGTCCACACTTCTGCCGAGGAAGAACTTGTAGAAATCATGCCAAATGGCATTCACTTATGAACGCCTCATGAGAGGATGACACAAACAAAGGCCAAATGCATCTCCACACGTTGGATCCAACATCGACTCTGCTATACCAGTTTGGAATGAGAAATTGCTCTACGGAAACTTTCTATCTAATACATCGAACTTGTCCATGATCCGAATAAATAATCCGGAGCTCTAAGTGGGATTTAAAATGGTTGTATGGATAACTTCGGTAGTGGCATATCCCTAGGAGATATCTGTTCATGACCATATCTACAATGGTACATTGCGGAATAACCATAATCTACTACTCTCTTTGGATTTTAATTATTATTGTAATTGGCTTTTTTAGTTACGTTTGCCCATTCATTTTATTCAAAATATTAGTTTAAATATACAAAATTATATAGTAGGTTTTAACTTTCTTTAGTGATAAAATAAATTATAACAAAATATCTAATACAATTTTTAAATCTTTTAAATAAGACGAATGATCAAATATAGCTAAAAAAATCAACTATGTTAACAATTTAAATCCGAAGAGAGTACTTGCCAATAGCCATAATTATTATTTTTCAGAGAGAGAGTAATGACGGGGTACCGATACAAATGCAGTCACTATAGCAAGGAACGCATGCGTTAGAAGATCACACGACCTGTCCTCATCCTTCTTGTCTGTGGCCTTCCGCTCGCTCTCTAGCCCAGGGTTCGAATAACCGGTGGCAATCAGCCGGTTAACCGGGTTAACTGAAAAACTGGTCCCGATCGGTCGCGCTAACCAACCGGTTAATTCTAAAAAATCGAACGTAATATTATAGCTATTCGATTAACTAGTCAATTATCTCGGTTAACCAGTCGATTTTTCACCAAACTGAACCGGTCGATCAATCCGGTTATTTGAACCCTGCTCCAGCCTGCTAGGTTCATCTCTCCATCAATGCCCTAACACCCCATTGGGCCCTTGACCGTCTGAATGGGGATGTCCAGCCCGACCGAGAAACGGCTCAGCCCAGCCCACTTTCTGCCCGCGTTGTTCGGTGTCTTGCTCCCCAGACTCCCACCCAGTACCAGTACCAGCCACCAAGCAAGCGCTGCGCGATTCGATGGATCAAAAAAGAAAAACAAAAACAAAAACCTAATCCAGCTACTCGGCGGTCGGCGCGTCGTCCTCGTTCTCGCCGCGACTCCCTTTCGGGCCAACTCCGGCTGGGTTAGTGCGGGTTGACAGGGGAAGCCCCGACCGAACCCTAGGCGAGGAGAGCCGGTGCCTCCCCCGCAGCTCCGCTCGCCTCTTGCCTCTCCGCGGCCCCACCGGCTCGGTACGGTTGCGGTAAGAATTCCTCCGTTTCCCTGCGTCAAGTATTGAACGTCACTACACAACTGCTCATCCATCCCGTATGTCGATGTTTCGTATTCTTATAGATTTGCCATGGACTGAAACCATTCAAAAGGCACGTAAGAGAAAAAAACACTGGTGCATTCATCTGATTCCACATGAAACACGTACTGGTATTCTTTTGAAACATCATGTACAAGACAGTACTATGAACTCCTTCGGAGAAGCCAACCTCTTTGTCGGTATTCCAGTGTGTGAGAGAGATATCCTACGGAGTGGCGGATGTCTTGAAATAGTGCTGCTCAGTCATTAAGTGTCATGACCAGTGTTCCAAGTAGCTACTGAATAGTGATAGCTATGCTTTAACTTCGATATAGCATTCGAAATCTTAAATGGGCATAACAGTGGCCATAACACTAGACCATTTATTTTTCTATAACTGATAATAGCTTTGTAGCTAAAAGAGATGATTCCATGCCAAATTGCTAGTATTTTTTTTCCTCTTATTTTCTCACCTTGTGATGCAAATTTATGTTTGCAACATGGTTCTATTTACAACAAGTTTTGGATATTAATTATATAGATGTTTAAAATAAGGATATCATAGGCTTGGTATTCAGTATATTTGACTACAAAGCCTATATGTTTCATGGATCTATATAGATCTCAAAGTTATCTTGGATTATGTTTGACAATTATTTTTTTACAAGTTCATAATAATTTTGACTAGAAAATCTAAGTTATGATTAGAATGCATTGAATGTATAAGCTCAAGGTGACCACATTGCTTTTTTAGGTACAGTTTTTCTAGTTTGACTACACTATTGTATAATGATGTTAGTCTAATCACCACTATCATGCCTTCCATCTTAGGTATTTTGTAAGCCTAATAATGGGTCACGGAGATGCCAAGAAGAGAAGACATAAATCTGTTGCGAGTGAAGATATCATCAGTAATCTACCAGATGTTATCAAAGACAAAATTCTTTGTTGTTTACCAATAAAAGAAGCTGTTGGAACATGCCTCTTGTCAAGCAAGTGGAGATACACATGGGCTTCTATGACTGACCTGCTGTTCAGGGAAGATGATTTTGCTTTAGGTTGTGGTAATGAAGAGGGTGTCGCAATGAGATTTGTTTATTTCATCAATATGTTTCTTGCCCTGCACAATGGCCCAATTCTCAAGTTTGAATTAAACGGTAGACGGGTTCATTTGCTATCTGCTGGAGGGCACATCCACCGGTGGATGCTTATGCTGTCAAGAAATGCAGTTAAGGAAATTCAACTTAGGACAAAGATATGGAGGAACCACAAAATCCCTTCTTGTTTTTTCTCCTGTAATGAATTGGAATATGTTTACCTGCAAGGTTGTATTTTTGATTTGCCACCTCTTTTCAAAGGATTTAAGCGATTGCATACCCTTCAATTGGATGATTTCTGTGCATCAGAAAATAATATTGGGAAATTAGTAGCAAATTGTCCGAATTTAGAGAACCTGACTCTGTCCAAGTTGATCAGCTTTGCAGACATCAGTATCCACTCAACAAAGCTCAAGACACTAACTGTTGATGGAATGTTTACCCACCTCAGTCTGCATGTTCCCAATGTGACTTCCGCACTAATCAAGCTGCGAAACTATGCTGCCTATATTCCAAGGGCTGGATGCAATATTAACCTTTCTAAATTCATTGGTTCTCTTTTAGATATTGAGAATATTTCTTTGCTGGGGCATGTTTTTGAGGTAAGAAGCTATAGTAGGCAATTCTTCTGTTGGTGTTTACTATTTCGCCATTTGGTCGTGTGTTGAGTAACCTCCTTGTTATTGCAGCAAGCAGGACATGAAATTTTTCCAAGCAAACAGCCAAAATTGTTCGATCGGCTGACGAAGATAAACCTTGATATTGACCTTGGTAATCTGAAGGAAGCACAAGCTGCGCACTATTTATTTCGAAATGCTCCCAACTTGCAACGTATTGAACTACAGGTACGGCTGATGGAGCCATGCTGAATCTCATAGATCTTGATTTCTCTTTGTTAACACTTTGTACTTTGCAGCTTATCTACAAGGGTTATGCCGCACCCACATCGCATTTCTGGGACTCCATTGATCGCCAAGTTGGTCTCTTTCGGAACCTGGGTGTGGTTGTTCTAATCAACTTTGCTGGCTCCCCTGCGGAGCTAGGTTTCTTGAAACTTTTACTTGAAGAGGCACCCGTACTGCGAAAAGCACAGATAAATGACAAAGGAAAACTGGACACAGAAGCCCTCAAGCATCTCCTGAAGATGAGAAGAGCATCGAAAGATGCAGAAATTGTGTTTATCTGAGGCTATACTTTGGTCCCCCTCGGAGACATGTGCTTTGTTCTTCTCTGGTGTACCAGTAAACTGTACATTTTGTAGGTTTATTATTCTGTTACAAATACAAAAAACATTGTGTTCTGTTTCGTTGTTACCTTTTACAGCTACCAAAGCTAGACGTTACACCTGAACCATCAACTCAAATAACCATTGGGTCATAGACCCATAGGCGTAGTTGAAATTCAGTCTCACCGCGCCGGTAAACATGAGTTTCCTTGACTTTGAATTATGGACAAATTGAGGCTTCCGGAACCACCATTTTTTTTTTACTTCAGACTCCTTTTTACCTTTTTTTACCTAATAACCTTATGAAATCACGTCTGATGTAGTATATTTCTGCACACTTATAAGTAAAAAAAGGTTCGGTGCAGCTTATGTGTGCCATGCGTCCTTTCGCTTGACCCAGCATTTCAGCGTGTGATTTCACAAGATAAATGCGTTGACTTCAATTGTTTACAGTACCAGATACTGTACTTTATACTGCATAATAGGAGTACTAGTGATTTCAGCGTAGTAGTTTGTAAAGTGTATGAAGTCAGCTTGTGGCTTGGGTCGGGTCAACTTTGCTGTCATAAAAACTCGCCTGCCAACTGTTTTCTGGAGGATAAGATCAAGTCCAATCTCTGACGGACGGAGCAACAAGACGAGACTTTTTTTTTTTTTTGAGTAAAACAAGACGAGACTTGAGGTGAGAGCACTCAACCAACTCATTCTCGATTAGAGTAATTGGAGGTTGGAACAACTCTGCTTCTCTAGATTAGTATGATCTCCTGATGCATTTGCTGTAATTGTACCTGTAAAAGTTTTTTACATACGTCTGCAAAAAAAAAAAAAAAATCCGTACTCGTTTCCAATTTCGTCTCTTTTTTTTTCCTTTAACGATTGCGTGCTTCTTTGTATTAGAAAATTTCATTTATAAAAGAAAACAGTTTGGCAACATGTATCTAAGTTGACCAAACTATTTAATTATTGCAAGACGCTCACGCCTCATGAGATTATAATTTAGGCGGCAAAATCAAGCGAGATTAGTTGCGATTAGCTGGATGACGCCGCAACCCGTCGCGTCAGTCCATAAGAAATACCCCGGTGATGTAATCCAAAGACAGAAATGATAGGTGTAGAGTGCCCGATCTTTCGGCGAGTATAGATAACTTCGATTCGGTGGATGTCGATCCTCACGATCCGACTACGACGAACAAGCCCGAAGCGCCAATGCAATCGCTGAACCAACTTCCGGAGGATATTAACCTTGCGGTAAACAAGATCAACCTGATCACGAGGATCAATTCTTACGCGCAATCGAAGAACGAGCAAGAATTAGAGGCGAGCAATCTGATGTATTGCACGAAGTTGGAGTTCTGAATTCACGTCGAGAGACGGATGAATAGCTAAGCTAATCTTAAAACAAAACTCAAAGATTACAAGGGCGCAACCCTTGACTAAATAGGGGGAGCGCGGCATCTAGGGCCGGCTAAAGTAGAGAGGCGTGCGATGGAGAGGTAGTCGCGCGACTTGGGCTATTTGGGCCTTCGCGGGCGTCATCCTGGGCCGTCGTTCCTTAGCATCAAAACCATCTTCAATTCCTGGGCTCGAGCTCTAGTGATTGGGCCCTTGTACGTCGTCGTCTCGTCGGAAGATGGGTCCATAACTTGAGAAGGCGTAACGACGAGAGGTGGAGGCGCGACAACTTGGTTTGGCGCGTCGTCTTCCGTCGTCGTTGTTCGTATGTCGTTGATGTCCTCATCATCCTCCCCTTCTTGAAGCGAAGTCGTCCTCGACGGCAACGCATCATCCTCACCCAAATATGGTCTCAAATCTGCAACATTAAAACTAGTGGAAACACCAAACTCCATGGGCAAGTCAAGAACATAAGCATTATCGTTAATCTTGGTTAGCACTTTAAAAGGACCAGCAGCACGAGGCATTAATTTAGAACGACGCAAAGTAGGAAATCTATCTTTACGCAAGTGCAACCAAACCAAATCACTAGGTTTAAAAGAAACATGTTTTCTACCTTTACTACCAGCAACTTGATACTTCTTATTAGCAACGGCAATGTTGTGTGTGTTTCTTCATGCAATTGTTTCATGTGATCAATATGAGCAATAACATCAACATTTGATTCATCTTCAGCATCAATAGCAAACAAATCAATAGGCGCCCTAGGAACATAGCCATAAACAACCTCAAAAGGACACATTTTAGTGGCAGAATGTGTAGCACGATTATAAGCAAATTCAACATGAGATAAACAATCTTCCCAACGTCTCAAATTTTTATCAAGAACAGCTCTAAGCATAGCAGACAAAGTTCTATTTACTACCTCTGTTTGTCCATCAGTTTGAGGATGACAAGTAGTATTAAACAGCAGCTTAGTTCCTAATTTATTCCAAAGAGAACGCCAAAAGTGACTAAGAAACTTAGCATCACGATCAGAGACAATTGTTTTAGAAATTCCATGCAGTCTAACAATCTCTCTAAAGAACAAGTCAGCAACATTGGAGGCATCATCAGTTTTATGACAAGGTATAAAGTGAGCCATTTTAGAGAAACGATCAACCACCACAAAAATATTGTCCCTTCCCTTCTTAGTACGAGGCAATCCCAAAACAAAATCCATCGAAATATCATGCCAAGGAGAAGAGGGAATAGGTAAGGGCATATACAAACCATGATTACCCAAACGGGATTTAGCTTTTTGACATATAGTACAGCGGGCAACAAGGCGCTCAACGTCACGGCGCATCCGTGGCCAAAAGAAGTGATCGACCAACACCTCATGTGTCTTGAAAACGCCAAAATGACCCATAAGACCACCTCCATGCGCCTCCTGTAACAACAAAAGACGAACCGAACAAGCTGGAATACACAGCTTGTTAGCATGAAACAGGAACCGATCCTGCATATGAAATTTCCCCCAAGGTTTGCCATCCTTACAATGCATCATAATATCATGAAAATCAGCATCATTCACATACTGATCTTTCAAAACTTGCAAACCAAAGATTTTAAAGTCTAATTGGGACAGCATTGTATAACGACGAGACAAAGCATCGGCAATCACATTTTCCTTCCCGTTTTTATGTTTAATGATGTACGGAAAAGATTCAATAAATTCAACCCATTTAGCATGCCGACGGTTCAGATTAGTCTGGGTTCTAATATGTTTCAAAGCCTCATGATCAGAATGAATAATAAATTCGCGAGGCCATAAATAATGCTGCCATGTTTGCAAAGTTCTTACTAAAGCATAAAGTTCTTTATCATAAGTGGAATATTTAAGGGCAGCACCACTTAACTTCTCACTAAAATAAGCAATGGGTTTATGATCTTGTAACAAAACAATACCCAAACCAATTCCACTAGCATCACATTCCAATTCAAACACTTTATCAAAATTAGGCAATTGTAAGAGAGGAGTGTGAGTTAACCGTTCCTTTAAAGTGTTGAATGCATCGTCCTGTGGTGCACCTCACTCAAATGACGCTACCTTCTTGGTCAGCTCATGTAATGGTGCAGCAATAGAACTGAAATCCCGCACAAAACGACGATAGAAGCCTGCAAGACCAAGAAAACTGTAAACCTGTGTGACCGTCGTCGGTTGTGGCCAAGTCTGAATGGCATCCACCTTGCTGCTATCCACCTCAATGCCCTGCGGAGTAACAACATAGCCAAGAAACGAAACACGTTGCGTGCAAAAAGTGCATTTTTCCATGTTCCCAAATAAGCGAGCAGCACGCAAAGCATCAAAAACAGCATGCAAATGATCTAAATGCTCATTCAAGGATTTGCTATATATAAGGATATCATCAAAATAGACAACAACAAATATTCCAATGAAAGACCGAAGAACTTCATTCATTAAACGCATAAAAGTGCTAGGAGCATTAGACAATCCAAACGGCATAACCAACCATTCATACAAGCCAAATTTAGTTTTAAAAGCCGTTTTCCATTCATCTCCTAATTTCATTCTTATTTGATGGTAACCACTACGCAAATCAACCTTAGAGAAAATTATGGCACCACTAAGTTCATCAAGCATATCATCAAGTCGTGGTATAGGATATCGTTAACGAATTGTAATATTGTTAATTGCACGACAATCTACACACATACGCCAAGAACCATCTTTCTTAGAAACAAGCAAAACAGGAACCGAACAAGGACTGAGAGACTCACGAATGTAACCTTTATCCAGCAATGCTTGCACTTGACGCTGAATTTCTTTTGTCTTCTCAGGATTTGTACGGTACGGGGCACGATTAGGAAGCTGTGCACCTGGAATTAAATCAATCTGATGTTCTATGCCACGAATAGGAGGAAGACCCGGTGGCAATTCAGCGGGAAAAACATCTTTATAGTCCTGCAGAAGGTTAGCAATAGCAGGAGGAATATGTAACATAGGTGCCTCATCTAATGAAACAAGCATACGAGAGCAAACTAGCGCATAGCAGGGCAGATTAGCATCATGTAACTCATCAAAATCAGTACGTGTAGCAAGCAATATAGGGTTATGTAATTTGATCTCAGGTTGAACAGGTGCAACAGGTGGTGATTTAATCAATTTTGCAGCTTTTGCCGCTCTAGCAATATCATCTTTTAGAACTTGTTCAGGTGTCATAGGATGAATAACAATTTTTTGACCCTTAAACATGAAGGAATAATAATTGGAGCGACCATGATGAACACTATTAACATCATATTGCCAAGGACGTCCAAGCAACAAAGAGCATGCTTTCATTGGAACAATATCACAATCCATAAAATCAGAATATGCACCAAGAGAGAAAGGGATACGTACCGAGCGCGTTACCTTTATTTTGCCACCATCATTAAGCCATTGAACATGATAAGGATGTGGATGCTTCCTTGTTGGCAATGATAACTGCTCCACCAAGATCGTACTAGCCAAATTGTTACAACTGTCACCATCGATGATTATACGGACCACTCGTTCTTGCACAACGCCTTTAATATGAAAAATATTGTGGCGCTGATTCTTTTCGTCTGGCACGACCTATGTACTAAGAACACGCTGCACAACAAGAGTTGCATACCTGTCGGCGGCACTAGAGTCGAAATGAAGCTCCGTATTATCTGCATGGTTAGTGGCAAGCATAGTATGTAGAGTATCTTCAGAATCACTAGCAGAAGAATACTCACCGTCATCACGAATCAACATAGTTCGTTTGTTTGGACAATCGCGTATCACATGACCAAATCCTTTGCAACGGAAACACTGAGTATCTCGAGCTCGTCCAGACGACGAGGAGGACGGCGCGGTCGAGACAGATCTGGCCATGGGTGGAGCACTCGACTTGGACGAGGTCGCAGTGTGGTCGCGTGACGTGGAAGGAGGCGCCGATCGTGGAGCTGAAAGCGCCTTGGACCCTGCAAAAGTGTTAGGTCTTGACAAAGATTGTCGATCCTGCACTTCACGTTCAGCTTTACAAGCATATTCAAACAAAGTGGTGATATCATCATAATTATTATAATCAAGAATGTTCTGAATTTCACGATTTAACCCACCCCTAAAGTGAGCCATAGCAGCATCCTCTAGTTCAACTAAATCACAGCGAATCATACCCTTTTGCAAAGCTTGATAATAATTCTCTACAGATTGTGAACCTTGTTGAAAGCGCTGCATTTGATTAAGCAAATCTCTAGCATAATATGACGGCACAAAACAACGACGCATAGCAGCTTTTAATGCCGTCCAAGTGGCTGGAACATTATTAGGATATTTTTGTCTATACTCACGCCATCAAAGTAAAGCAAATTCAGTAAATTCACTAATAGCAGCCTTAACTTGTAAATTAGCAGGGATATCATGGCATGCAAATTTTTGTTCAACCTCTAATTCCCAATCAAGATAAGCACCCGGATCATATTTGCCAGTAAAAGTGGGAATACGAAATTTAATTCTGGCAAAAGAATCATTAGTAGGAACACGTACCCTACGAGCATGACCATGACGATTGGCGTCATCCTGCTCGGTGTCGGCGCCGTAGTCGCGTGCAGTTTGCAACTCCGTGAGCTGCGTCGTCATGGTCCCAAGTTGCATTGACATGGCCTCAAGACGAGTCATGATCGTCGCGAGCGTGGTGTGGGCAGCCGTATCAGCAAGGTCGAGCTGATCAAAACGCTCGTTCGACGAAGTAATCGTGGAGTCAAGTCTCTCGTGCATCGTCTTCATGTCGTTTTGTAGACCTTCAACCTGCGTCTGGACTTCTTGGAGGGTGAGCTCCTCCGACTTCGAGTTGTTTCCTGCCATAGAAACACAAGCAACACAGAAAAAGATCCTACGACGAGAGGTGAGTGGTGGATAAAAAGCTCAATCAAAAAGCTGTTATCAAATTCTTACCCGTCCTTACCAAGCACGCAAGTGTGAACTGCAACCACAGGTAAAACCGGTGAAAGATTAGAGGAGCGATTGCGTGGTGAAACAAAAACCTGCTCGTAGTAGAAAATTTGTGGAGCTAGGAGGCTGCACTCAATCAAGGGTTAGCACAATTTAAACAATAACTGCAAAGCTGAATAAAGGTGCTAAACGTAAAAAGATTGCTGCCGGCACAAGTGAAAGAGGAAGAAGAAGAATCAAAACAAACGGATCCGAAGAAGGGTAAAGAACAGTAACGTGTCGCCTATGGTGCTCAAGCGTTCTTTTTTCTTTTTCTTTTCTTTTTTTTTTTACTTCTGCCCCTCTTTTTTTTAACCTATGTCAGGGGAGTGTGAAGAAAAAACAATGCATACTCTCTCTCTCTCTCTCTCTCTCTCTCTCTCTAGAGTAGGGATGAGCAGAACATAACACAAGGCGAGGCGGGCGGTTTACCACATAACCGAGTAGGACTCAACAAGTCACGTGACTGACCCGGACTCACGGTGCGGTGGCAAAACTTGGCAAGTGATCGGCTCACCAAAACATAACTGAGTAAGACTCGTTACGCGTGGCCAAGTAGGAGAGCGAGGCGGAGAAAACAGATGCGGCGGAAAGCAAATTGTGGTGGCGAAAACACACGATGTGGTGGAAGGATACGACGATGATGAGGAGAAAACGATGAAACACCGTGTACCAGCAACGATCAAAAGCGATAGCACAAAAACTCAACAACGCAAATTATTGAACGAAAGTGCGAGGCTCAAAACCGTACTGGGGTAAAATTATTTTTGTAGTTTTTGGTTTATGTGGACTTGGATAAACTCACCGAGAAACACTGGAATCTGATACCACTTGATAGGTGTAGAGTGCCCGATCTTTCGGCGAGTGTAGATAACTTCGATTTGGTGGATGTCGACCCTCACGATCCGACTACAACGAGCAAGCCCGAAGCGTTAATGCAATCGCTGAACCAACTTCCGGAGGATATTAACCTTGCGGTAAACAAGATCAACCTGATCACGAGGATCAATTCTTACGCGCAATCGAAGAACGAGCAAGAATTAGAGGCGAGCAATCTGATGTATTGCACGAAGTTGGAGTTCTGAATTCACGTCGAGAGACGGATGAATAGCTAAGCTAATCTTAAAATAAAACTCAAAGATTACAAGGGCGCAACCCTTGACTAAATAGGGGGAGCGCGGCATCTAGGACCGGCTAAAGTAGAGAGGCGTGCGGTGGAGAGGTAGTCGCGCGACTTGGGCTACTTGGGCCTTCGCGGGCGTCATCCTGGCCCGTCGTTCCTTAGCATCAAAACCATCTTCAATTCCTGGACTCGAGCTCTAGTGATTGAGCCCTTGTACGTCGTCGTCTCGTCGGAAGATGGATCCATAACTTGAGAAGGCGCAACGACGAGAGGTGGAGGCGTGACAACTTAGTTTGACGCGCCGTCTTCTGTCGTCGTTGTTCGTATGTCGTTGATGTCCTCATCAAGAAATCCAGTCAGCCTCACAGTCACAGGTGCATGAACGTCGTGGCAGGCTTTGCCGAGTTCGGAGCTGAAAGCTCGAGTTGTCCACGCACTCCGTGCGATCGATCGATCGGTCCTTTTCCGTGCCACGAAGGTGCGAGCAGTGGTACAGAAAATTCGATGTAAATACGGTATCACTACTCTTTAATTGGTGGCCGGATCTTCACTGTAAGAAAATGATGAAGCTCAGCTTGCTCGTACTATTGAGGCAAACTCTGAATGGCATTATCCTCGCAAGGAAAAATCGGATAACTGACTCTGAGAATGTACAAGGAATAACACATACTGTAGGAAGATTTCAAACTTTTTCATTGGGAGGTTAATATAAAACTTCGGCTGTATGAACTGTCATCGAATAGCACATGAGACTGCAGAAAAAGTCCATCATCAGCAAACTACAAAATAAATATCTAGACTCAATCCAGTCCGCCGTGTAGCCAGGACCTGCCAAGCGGAAAAGACTTTCCACGCTCATGTAGTCATATGCACATGCCAAAAACTGCCAAAGTCGTGAGAGCCCCATCCGTGGAACGCATTCTCGGACGCTTCTTCCCCCTCGCAAAAAACTGCCGTTGAGGTCACTGCTCAGCTAAGCTCAGGAGGTCGGTCAGTTCACGCGGCTGCCGCTGCCGTCCGCACACGCCAAATTCCGCGTGCTTTCGTCTCATCCCCGCTTCGGGTCGAGTCGCGGGTGTTCGGTTTGGTGGCCGGTCCTGGCTCACGTGGCCGCTGCCGCGTGTGGGCGCACGCGCACGGCTTTGTTTTTGGCTAATCCTGCTGCACCGTTCTGGCACGGAAAACACATGTTCCCTGCAAGACATCTCTCACCTGGAGATACCCGCGTACGTATCATTTTTCAGTCATGCATATCATGCAGCTTCATGCTTGTGACATCTCGGCTCTTTTGAGTGGCCCAGATTGGATCATGATGCAGCTTCAAGTTTGGGACATGACATCTCGGCTTTTGTGAGTGGCCCTGAATGGATCATGCAGCTTCAGTGTCAAAGAAATCTGCGCATAGGTGTAGGGATATGCAAAATTTGAGATGACATAATTTGTTTCTTAAAAAACGTATCAGTAGATAAACTTGTAGGGATATGTAAATTTCAGGGTAACATAATAACTTCTTTTATATACAAGTGTGTAGAAATATACACTTAAAATTCCAGTTTATTTCCGAACAGTTAAGCAGAGCAAATAAACTGGACTAGTGCCACGGTTATTCATTTTGCCAACCCTATCTGTGTCATGTTTCAGGGCGTATTGGATTTTACATCGAAATGTGTGCTAAAAGTAGTTACTCCGAGTTAAAAAAAACCCTAGTTACTTCAGGGTTGCAACACTTTTTTGATAAAAAAAAACTTGAATACTCTTTTTTTAGGAGGCTTGTTTATCCAGGAACCCGAAGAGAAATACTCTAAAGTCTTCAACAAAGTGGGGTATTTTTCAGAAAACCAAAACGGTTCTTTACCATGATCAGTTCAGTGCGAGTGCCGAGTGCGAGTAGTACTGCAAATGTCCACTTGACTCTTGAGCTGTGTGGACAGCCACAAGAAAATTGAAGCCTTAATCCAACGCTAGCCACTATTGGTGGAAGATCTTGGCGCACTCCACAGGGCGAGAAAACAAAGGCATATTCCCTCTCAACGAAAGCAAGAAACACATGCCGCGTAATAATAAATCGGGCGCCGATCCGTTGAATCGTCAAGATGCCCATATAACCGCAACCATATAAGATGCTAACATGCAAAATAGACAAGTACCGTATCGTTGTAGATTTGTTTGTAAAATGGATTTTTTTTTAGATTGTTGAATTGATAGTTTTTTTTAGGAGAAATTGATAGTTTGTTAAGTCTCTGAATTTGTATATGCTGCTACTTTTGTAAAAAAAGATAAAGAGCCATATCAATAAACTATACTCCAGGAATTCTAGTGTTGGTTGAACTCATAATTGGATAATAGATTTTAGCTGCTGTGTGAAATCTTTGTCTCTTGGCCCATTAGGCAACAACTATTGTGTCATTATGATGCAACAGTTTTTGCTGGATACAACACGAAAAATGTCACTTTCTGGTAATGTGGCACTGTAAAATATGTTCTGCTCATTAATCATTTCCTAAAAATGACTTTGCTATTATGGTCAACAATGTGCACTGAATAACCCAAATATTTAGAATTTATAGTAGAAAATAATAACCATGAGCTAAGCCACTACAAACCAGACTGAGCTCTAAGTAGTAACTCTTAGCAACCAAATAATTGCATTAACGAACTAAATAGGAATCATGAACAGTATACTAACACTGTACTTTGTGGAGGAAAAAAAATAAAATTAGATAGAGAGAAATAAAAAAGGGCGGCCCCAGAGTCGACAGACAGGGTCAAAGCAAGAAGCAGCCACGAGGCCGCCGCGTCCCATCCATCTTCCACCTCCCTTTGTTCTCCCTCCTCTCTCTCTCTCTCTCTCTCTCTCTCTCTCTCTCTCTCCACCCCCGTTTCCTCAATACAATTCCGTCCACAGCCCTGCCTACCCCGCGCAGAGCGCAGCCGTGCCCTTCGCTGCCCTATAGTACAGTAGTGCCCGGTAAAAACCACTCCACTAGAACCTGCAAGAAACGAGGGCGGACGGCGGCGAGCCTCCAACCGTGAGACGAGCGGTGACGCGGGCAATCTGTTTGTTGTTACTGCTGCTAGTGGCGAGGGGCATGGGAGTAGTTGCTGCGGTTTGGTAGCTCGCGTGGGTTTGCGTACCCTGCTATCCGCGTCCCTTCCGAGCCCCTCTGTCTCCTCTCCTCTCACCTCTCCCCTCTTCTCCCCCCGCCTTGGCTTAGCTCGCATTCACCTTCCTCCCCGTTTCTTCCCGCAAGGGCCAGATAAGATTTGCTGAGGCGACCGCGGGCCGCGGGGTTGTTAAAACGTCAAGGAACGGGGACGTGGAGGCAAAGGAAGGGAAGGTGACGCTGGTTTCTTGATCGATCGAATCGTTCCTTCCCGATTCGTTTTGTTCGTTGTTCCTCCACCTGTTTTTCTTGATCGATTCTTGCTCCGGCGGGGCATCGCTTTCCCCGCCGCTGATTCGGGGGGCATCTGATTCGCGATCGGGCCGGGATTGGATTCTTGGTCTCGGTGCGCGCGCGGCGGGATTTGATAACAACGAAAATTGGAGGAATTGTCTAGGAAGCATCGGTGTTTGTTGGTGTTGTGAATCTCGGGGGAAGGGAAGGGAAGGGAAGGGAAGGGAGGTCCTGACACGGCGGCCCGGCGGGCACCGGCGGCGGCGATGGCCGACGGGCTGGATCGGTGGCGCGACTTCTTCAGAGGCGCCGGCGCTGGCATCTGCGAGGTGATCGAGAACGCCATCCTCGTGGCGGCGGCCGACGCGTCGCGGGAGCTGCTGCACCGCCGCGACCGCATCGCCGAGAGTCTCTTCACCGCGCACCGCCGCGACGCCGCGGCGGCTCCGCCGCCGTCCCTGGGCAGCGTCGCGGCCTCAGCTACCCCGGCCACGCCCGTCGAGGAGGACAAGGGCAGCGTGCGCCGTGTCGCCGAGAAGGAGTACAAGGTCGACAGCAGCAGCAACGGCGACCACGGCGGGGCCCACGGCCACGACGAGGATGACGACTCTGACTCTGACGACGAGCGACTTCGCCGCGCTGCGGCGAGCAACTACGGCCACAATTACGATGAGGACGAGGACGAGGAGGATGAGCAGGTGGCCGATGAGGAGCAAGAAGAGGAAGAGGATCACGAGGCTCAGGAGCTCGAAGCGCTCACCAATGAGATCGACGAGGAGTCACAGATTGTTGGCGAGGTCCTCCGCATCAAGGACCTCCTCTTGCACAAGGAAGATCATGTATGTCCTCATGTCTATACTTGTTGAGTTGCCAAAGTTTCACTTACTCGAACTGATCTGAACTAATAAATGAATGCTACTGCAGTCTGATGCTACGTTGTTCGAATCGCTGAGGAGGCTGCAGTTGATGCAATTGTCTGTCTCCACACTCAAGGTACATATATTGGACATGTATCTGAGCTATTTCTTGTTTCCGAGGGTGGTTTCCCTCTGCTCTTTAGTTTGTTGAAATCTTATGCTCTGTTCATCTTAGGCTACTGAGATTGGAAGGGCTGTTAATCGGCTGCGGAAGCACAACTCACAGAAGATTCGCCACCTTGTGCGCACTCTCATTGAGTAAGTTCCACTTCTTGTACTGAAATTAGCTTTGTAAGAGCTTAGCAAAGCAAATTACGGACCAAATTGACCAAACACTGCTTCAGCTATATGATTGTAAAATGCATTTGCTTCTATGTCCAAAGCACCTTGTTAGTATGTGCTTGGAAACATTATTGACATTCCTCTTTGTGTTTCAGAGGTTGGAAAGTTTTGGTTGATGAGTGGGTAAATACAACAAATGCTGCCCTGGCAGGTGACTATAGTTAATATGATAATGATGCCTTACTTGATCCATCAGTCTCTAACAACAACAACAACAACAACAACAAAGCCTTTTTATCCCAAGCAAGTTGGGGTAGGCTAGAGATGAAACCCATGGGAACCCAAAAAAGAAGAGAATCACGGTTCCGGCACGTCTATTGCTAGTCTCCAAGCACTCCTATCCATAGCTAGCTCCTTAGGGATATCCCACGCCTTCAGGTCTCTCTTAACCGACTCGTCCCAAGTCAAGTTAGGTCGGCCTCTACCTCTCTTAACATTAGCATCTCTCTTTAGAACCCCACTACATACCGGCGCCTCCGGAGGTCTCCGTTGGACATGTCCGAACCATCTCAACCGATGTTGAACCAATTTCTCCTCGATAGGTGCCACTCCTATCCTGTCCCGGATATCTTCATTCCGTATTCGGTCTCTTCTTGTATGCCCGCAAAACCAACGCAACATACGCATCTCTGCTACACTTAGTTGTTGAACATGTCGTCTTTTCGTAGGCCAGCACTCAGCACCGTATAACATCGCCGGACGAATTGCCGTCCTATAGAATTTACCTTTTAGCTTTTGTGGCACCCTCTTGTCGCATAAGACGCCGGATGCTTGACGCCATTTCAACCAGCCGGCTGAAATTCTATGCCTAACATCTTCATCGATGTCACCGTCCTTTTGCAACATCGATCCTAAATAACGAAATGTATCCTTCTTGGCCACCAATTGTCCATTAAGGCTAACGTCTCCATCCTCATGTCTAGTCACGCTAAACTCGCACATCATATACTCGGTCTTGGCCCTACTAAGTCTGAAACCCTTGCACTCTAATGTGTGCCTCCACAGCTCCAACTTCCTATTAACCCCATCCCTACTCTCGTCAACTAACACCACATCATCAGCAAAGAGCATACACCAAGGGACATCACTCTGTATTTCTCGTGTGACCTCGTCCATCACTAAAGCAAATAAATAAGGGCTCAATGCTGATCCTTGGTGTAGTCCTATTTTAATCGGAAAGTCATTGGTATCGCCATCACATGTCCGAACACACGTCCTCGCGTCCCTGTACATATCCTTGATGAGGGTAATATACTTAGTTGGGACTTTGTGCTTCTCCAAGGCCCACCACATGACACTTCTTGGCACTTTGTCATATGCCTTCTCGAGGTCAATAAAGACCATGTGTAAGTCCTTCTTTTGCTCCCGATATCTCTCCATCAATTGTCGCATTAAGAAAATCGCCTCCATGGTTGATCTTCCAGGCATGAACCCAAACTGGTTTTGCGTCACACTTGTCACTCTTCTTAGGCGATGCTCGATGATTCTCTCCCAGAGCTTCATCGTATGGCTCATCAACTTAATCCCACGATAGTTAGTACAACTTTGAACATCTCCCTTGTTCTTGAAGATCGGTACTACTATACTCCTCCTCTATTCTTTCGGCATCTTGTTTGACCGAAAGATGAGGTTAAAAAGCTTAGTTAACCATACTATGGCTCTGGCACCTAAGCATCTCCATACTTCGATGGGGATACCATCAGGGCCCATCGCTTTACCACTCTTCATCCTCTTCAAAGCTTCCTCTATCTCTGTCTCCTGAATTCTTCTCACAAAGCGTCTGTTGTTATCATCAAATGAGTCATCCAACTCAAGTATAGGACCTTCCTCCTCTCCGTTAAACAACTTATCAAAGTACTCTCGCCATCTGTCCTTGATCTCCTCATCTCTCACCAGGAGTCGGTCTACCCCATCCTTGATACATTTGATTTGGTTGATGTCCCTCGTCTTCCGCTCACGGATCCTAGCCATCCGATAGATGTCCTTCTCTCCTTCCTTCGTGCCTAGTCGCTGATAAAGGTTATCATATGCCTGACCCTTTGCTACACTCACTGCTCGTTTTGCAGCCCTCTTGGCTATTTTATAGCCTTCTATGTTGGTTGCACTCTTGTCAAGATGTAGGCGTTTGAAACACTCCTTCTTCTCCTTGATAGCCCTTTGCACCTTATCATTCCACCACCAGGTGTCTTTTGCTTCTTGTTTGCCTCCTCTACTCACGCCAAACACTTCTGAAGCTACCTTCCGAACACATGTTGCCATTTTTAGCCACATGTCATCTGGTCCTTCTCCTTCCTCCCAGGGTCCCTCTCCTAGCATCCTCTCCTTAAAAGTTTGCGCCAGCTCCCCTCTAAACTTCCACCACTTCGTTCTCGCGGTTTTGGTACGTTTGTCCCTGTATACCCGTACCCGAAAACGAAAATCCGCCATCACAAGCTTATGTTGAGTGACGACACACTCCCCAGGTATCACCCTACAGTCCAAGCAAGCACGCCTGTCCTCCCTCCTGGCAAGGATAAAGTCGATTTGGCTCGAGTGTTGTGCACTTCTAAAGGTCACTAGATGGGATTCCCTCTTCCTAAATATGGTATTCGCTACCAACAAGTCATAAGCTAGCGCCCAATTAAGTATATCCACCCCCTCCTGATTCCTACTACCATACCCGAACCCCCCATGGACCCGCTCGAACCCTACATTAGACGTCCCCACATGGCCGTTAAGGTCTCCTCCTATGAAAAGCTTCTCACTGATAGGTATGCCACTAACCATGCTATCTAAATCTTCCCAAAACTGATTCTTGATGCTCTCATTAAGACCTACCTGAGGGGCATATGCACTGATCACATTTAAAGCCGAATCTCCAACTATCAGCCGAACAAGGATAATCCGGTCCCCGTGCCTCCTAACATCTACGACTCCATCCTTAAGGCTCCTGTCGATCAAGATGCCTACACCATTTCTACCCGATGTTGTACCCGTGTACCAAAGCTTGTAGCCCGTATTCTCCACCTCCTTCGCCTTCTGGCCCTTCCATTTAGTCTCTTGAACGCATAGGATATTTACACGCCTCCTAGTTGCCACATCGACTAGCTCTCGTAACTTGCCTGTTAGGGACCCTACGTTCCAACTCCCTAGACGAATCCTAGTTGGCTCGGCTAACTTTCTTACCCTTCGCACCCGTCGAGGAAAGTGCGAAGACCCTTGCTCATTTTTCACCACACCCGGGCGTAGATGTAGCGCGCCACTAAGGTTGCGACGACCCGACCCTTGCTCACTATTCATCGTACCCAGGTCACGATACGACGCGCCACTAAGGTTGTGACGACCCGGCCCTTGCCCATTTGACACCACACCCGGGTTCCGATGTAGCGCGTCGCTAAGAGGGTTACGCCCCAACGAATTTCTTATGGGTTTCATATCCATTTGAGTGGCTGGGTTTTTGACGTTGGTTTGCCAAACCTAACACAACCCTCCTCCTTTACCCAGGCTTGGGACTGGCTATATTGAGACTCAACATAGGCGGAGTTATCCATCAGTCTCTAAATCTTAGCTTAATATGGATAATTATTCTTGAACTGTAGATAACTCCCCAGACTCTTCAAATCCTTCTGTTGTTGATGAAGATGAAGAGGAAGGACTTCCTTCTCCACCTTTGGATGAAGGGGCCTTCTTTGCAACCCAGACTACTTCTATTCAACTGTCTGAGGTACTGATTTAGTTTGTTCTTGTATCTGATTCGGTTTGGGGTTGAACAACGATCTGACTCCACATTATTATGTTTCTGCCGTTGTGTTTCCAACCTGAAGTTCTTCGATGAGATGGATGAAGATGGAAGTGAGTACAACAACTCAGTGACTTTATAGTTTTCCATGCTTATGCAGCACTATGATTATACAAATCGTATTAATGTTGTACTTGTTTTGACAGATTTGAGGTATGATAACGATGCCAACCTTGGAAACAAGAGGGGAAGTACTGGTGGGCGGCCTGCAAACCATTCAGAAGTTCCAAGGCAAGAACCTCCGCACCCTTCTCGTGGAGCTATTGAAAATGCTCAATTCAGGAGGCCAGAAATGGCAAGGCAAGAGCCACCAATGAGGCAAACAAATGTGCAAAAACCTCAAAGTTCGAATTCACAAATGAGACCACAAGGCATGCTCAACAAGCAATCTAGGCCCTCAAATCTTGAATCGGGGCCTGGTAGACCAATCCAAGCTGCTCCTCAGCAGAGACCCTTTGGTGATATGAAACTTAAACAGACCCGAGTGCACATTGCTGTTGGAAGAAAGCCTATGGCGAACCAGATGGATGTAAGTATTACATGTTATACATGCCTACATGCCTAAGTTAGATGATGATTCGGAACTTGTGACTGACATCTCTGTTTGTCTATAGAAATCAAGGCTCGCTGCACAACCTTCCATGGGAGCCAGACTGGAGTTGGCAAAACCAAAAACCAATGATGATGGTTTGGATAATAACAGGAGGCTGGAAGCAGCAAAGAGAAGGCTCCAGGAGCGTTACCAGGAAGCTGAGAATGGTTCGTGTCTTCATTTTAATACTTGTTGTATTATTCTCATTTGCAGCCTGAATATGTCTACTGTTGAGGTTTTATACTGTTGCCTTACTGTTCCATACTTCCATCTGTGCAGCCAAAAGGCAGCGCACGATACAAGTAATGGAGCTTGGCGACATTCCAAAGCCTAAGCATCAAAACCGACAACCTGTGGTGAAGTCAAGGAATAACCTTAGGAACTGGGCAAACGGGCGGCGATGACTCTTTCTGTGAATTTTATCTCACCTGACGAATTGTTGCCATGCCTGCCTAGCCTGAATGCTCATTCAAAGGGTAGCTGAAATCAGTTGCTTGGCTGAAACAATTTTTTTGAACAGAACACCTCCGATGGAGGGTTTCCCCCGAAGTTGCAAGAGCGGCACTGGATACGATTAGTGAAGCTCTTGCACTCGGAGAGAGTTTAGCCTCTTTTTTTCTTTTTCTGGACAATTGTAGAGTGGACATTTTAGCTCGATCTGTACCGGCTGGTTATTTTCTTCTTTCTTTCTTCTTCAAAGGAAGCTGTAGATACAAGATAGAATAATCATCAGTATTTGGTACATTCCTTCTCTCAACTTTGACAGGAAGTTTTATTTAGTGGAACGAACATTCTTGGTACACCTCTTGTTCTCTTGCAACTTTGTGGCCCTGCCATGTTCCTTACGTTTGACCTACTTGCTCTGGTTGTCGTCCTTCGCAACTGCCAAATTCATTGGCGCAAACGGTCATGGTCAGGCCCCGGATTTGAGCACGTACTCAAGCTGCTGCTGTTGAATGTTCAGCAACGCTGCAAAGACTTGTCGTTATCAGCCAGCTCTACATTTGATCAGCTGTAAACTCTGACTGTCAATACGCGTGTAATTTGTGCGATTAGATTTTTTTTTTGCTGGATAAAAAGTCCTGGAAAAAAGGAGGAACGGAACGAAAGCAAAGTGACGAAAGATACGTGTGCTACTAGCATCTAGTGGACTGGGGAGCAGCGTGGATTCCACCAGCGGAGTAGTTGCGAGGCCATTAACGTAACTGAATGCATCCGCACAACCGGAGAAGGCCCCACTCCCGCCCCAATTATTCATCACGCCTCGCCCGCCCCACTCCCTTATCCGTATCTGTTCTCCAAGGAGGCCATGAATCATGATGAGACCCAGTGTGTTCTGTCTTCCATCCAGATTATACAATTCGGAGATGTGACGGTAACCAGACAACAGATTACCAACAGATCACTGAAATTCCTCAAGCTACTAGGCTTATGGCTCGAGACCACAAAAAAGAAAAAAAAAATCACATGGGAGAAAAGTAAATAAATGGACCGGCGTAACGGATGCGTCCCACGTGGATGAGATGGACCCGTAGATTATGTCGTTGCGCACCACGTGTAACGCCACGACAGGACGGATCAGCGTCGCGCGCGGTTATCTGCCTGTCTGTGACATCGATCTCGGCGGCAACATATACGCATCCCTATCTTTGCCTTTGGATTCCCCACTGGCATGTGCGCCCCATTCTTCTTCTTCTTCTTCTTCTTCTTCTTCTTCTTCTTCTTCTTCTTCTTCTTCTTCTTCTTCTTCTCCTTCGGTTGGGACTTGGGAGCCAGGCAGCCCCTTTCTTTGACTGGTTCAGTCGTGCTGCTCCGGTCATCAAAGGAACACAGTCCTTTCCTACCCACCTTCCACCTCCCGAGATTTGCCCCAGGATATGCTTTCATTGTTAGTGGTAGTTGTTTATTAGTAAGTATTAATTGTTAAACACTTCAAAGCAAACGTAGGGCTTGGCCACGCGTACGTGCCATCATCAAACGCATCGTCATCCAGGAACCAGAGAACGCCGATGAGTACCTTTTTTTGCAACTGTTTTGAGAAAGCAACAACAACAGTTGCGTCTTTGAAACAGAAGAGATGCCGCTGCGCACAGGACGAGTAGGCGGTCCTAACGCGACGGTGGACACGTAGGCTCGTGTGGGAGATCGCGATCGGCGCCTACCAGATGCTCCCCCCTAATTACGTGATCTGAAAGGCTAACCAGTGACCATAGCTGGGTTGAGTTGAGCTCAGCTAGCTGGGTGGCCGTTGGTGAGACACACATATGATACATGTAGTACTAGTGGCAGAAAAGGGGCCGGTACCCTACGGACTTCGCCTTTGTTTGGTTGATCGAGCATTCGAGCTAGTAGCTGCCTCAATTGCCTGGTAAGTAGGGCCTGGCCGTTTATTGGAGCGTGTTTCGGCTTCAAGGACTTGATGAGGGAGCCACTCACTGACTTAGAATCGAGCAGACCGGGCGGCTTCCAGAACGACGGCATTGATGAACCGTCCATAATGTCAGGAATTGAAAAAAAGGGTCAACTTCACATGAAACAGTAAATTTGATGGAAGTTCGGGAGACTGTCACACGAAGCAGCCTGAAATTTTAACCTCAAACAGCAGTGAAATTCCCGCATGATTCTCGTGTAACACACCGGCAATGAAACAGCGCTTACTTCAGTGCTGACGAAAATGTCCTCGGGTCCAGGCCGGGCCGGTGCCGTCGTTGCTGCTGGTCCGGTCCGCGGTCAGGTCGTACGGTGAAAAAATGGGGTGAGAACGCGGCGAGGGAAAGCGGCGGGCTCGCCTGGCCTGACCGCCAGTGTGAGGCCACTTTGCTAGAGACGTACACGTCCCTGTCGTCCCTGCACCGCACCGCACTGCACTGCACGCGACGAGACGAGTGCACCAACCAGTACTGTAGCCCTCCTCGCCGACGGACGGGCTAGTACAACAACGCCACCGCCGAGCTTGCCCGCGACGAACAAATTAAATGTTGCTGCTCCTACTAACAACATCTGATGACGATGCACTCAAGTCCCAAAGACCCTGTGAAAAACAGAAAATTGTGTCAACGCAAGTGACGATTTTCGACAACGCAATTGTCAAACTGCGTCATCTGATCTCCAGAGAAAAAGATTTGCACCGCTTGGCAAGATGACACCGGCGGCGAGAATTCTGTTTACTGACAGCGACGCTAATGCTCCGGTGACCGGAGCACTGAGACAGCAAATAAGTTTTTCTACTACACGCCATTGCAAAAATGAGCTCACTGTCCGGGCCACAATGTCGTAGTACTAACTTCGTTTTTTGGCTTAGAAAGGGACGTTTCGGCAATGCTTGAGACGGAACGGCCATCGATCGCGTTGTACTGGCAAGGCCTACCGTCATTGTTGCGTAAAAATTCAAGGCAGTGGAAAGAAATTTTCATCATGTCCTAATGTCAAAAACAAAATCTCGAGGGAGCAGGAAAGGTTTGATGATAATTCAGGAGCCCCAGCTCCAACCCCAACTCGTGGCCACGATGGTTCGGGCGGAGGAGCAGGGTTGTTGGCCGTGGCCTTTACCACGTTTTCCTTTTAACGCTTTTCGTTCTTCATATCATCGCCGCACGTAGCAATCGCCGCTTGGTGGCAGGCGTTCGGTGCCGGACCGTGACAGCATGACTCGCACTGCTCTCGCCTTCTTAACCAGTACTCCTATTTCTGTTCCGAGTGTTCACACGCGCAGAGCCGATGAATGATCTGAACCTGTTTCTGTCGTGATGGTTGCTGGGGACAGCAGCAGACCTTCAGTTCAGAGCTAGAAATGTACTGTACTGGGCGATTTTCATAAAACTCTGTTTAAGAAACTGTGGTGGTCATGCGGGCCTGACAAGCGGGCCCCACCGCTTTTGCCGACCTGAGATTGTCGCTCATGTGGGCGGCTAGGCGTGGCCAGTTTCTTTCTTTCTTTCGTCCTCCACTGACCACTACCACGCCACACTATCGTGAGAGAGTGCTGGGACTGTTCTGAACCTGGCTGGATTCTGACGGATGACGACCACGACAGGCCCCGATCAGCCCGTCGCGGTCCAGTCAATTTCTCGTGGCACGCAAGGCCGGATCGTCATGCTTTTTTTTTTTAAAAAAAAAGAAATTTCTGATGATTTTCCATCGTGGCCGTCGTTGATCACGAGATTCTCTATTAGGTTATCCGTGGCTTACGTCGAATCTATCGCTTGGGATCGGTGGTATTATCTACTCGTTTATTGTCTCCTGAAGGTTTGGTGTTCTCGCCCATGTCACTTCTGATGGGTAGGATGGCAATGCTCACCACTCAGCAGATACACTATCCCAGGGTGACTATTGCTTTATCATAACATTTATACTATGCTACCAATCTTAACCTCAAGGTCTAACGGCCCATCGTTGCGGATACGGCCCAAAGAAACTTTCCCAACTACCAAGTGATGGCTTTCCTATTCTCTATTCTAGTCTCGGGTTATATCCCCGATATCTCTCTCTATTGCCACCATTAAGCTCCATGTCTTCGTATGATGATGTTCGACATTCCCTAATGCATGCAACAGTATACGGACACCAAAGGAACATCAAACTAGCTAGTACACTTCTATTCCTTTCTATACTCTAAGGTCGACAGATATTTGATGAAATGACTAAAGTCAGTCTCAATGGGTCTTTCATTTATATTTAATTAGTTATCACATCAGTAAAAATGGTGATATGACAGGAAATTTATTATGAAAGAGAGCAAATAGATGAAAGATTATGTGCACTCTTTCCAACAAAATAAAAGTGTATTGATGATATTTTCTTTCATCCTAACCAACCACAATCAATCATTGAAGTCCACCTAGCAACAATTTAATGTTTTGATATACATACGAAACTATAATATGAAACTAAGCACGTAGTTTTATTTTATAGTACAAAATATCAAAACTGATGTGTCACTATTAAAAACCATACGATGAAAGATCCCATTAAGACTGGCCTAAGAGGTTCTTACTTTAGAATATTTTACAAAAAAATTAACTAAACATATTCAAGTATCTATGCAGAACAATCTGCTTCTATTGAGTCAAAACAATCATTAGAGTAAAAACTAGAAAGGGGAATTAAGATGTTGAACATTCAATACAAAAATCATAGAAAATGTAGTTGCTTATCAATGTAAACAAGATATGCTAATTACAAATGGTTGGTCTCTTGAATCTTGATCCTTACATGGTGTTCACATGTTGAAATATATAGGTTGGAGATAATAATATAACTAAACTTAATTTATATATTACGCTCAAATATCTTTTTTTACACAAAGGATAAGGTTGTGACCTTTTTGTTTCATCCAATGCATAATACATTTTAATTGTTTATTATATCCACACAAAGTATCAATTTGAATGGAAAAATTGAAACGAGTCTGCAATGACTCATAATCGGAGATTCTGTTTGACAAAACAAGTCTCTAATGATAACTTTTAAAAACCAAAAAAAAAATACACACATCCATTATATACAAATACATAGGCTTTTATCCATGATATATATATATATCCATTTCCAACTGATAGACATTACAAATATTGCTTTTATAATCAACTAATATACATCTACTAGCTGCTCAAAATAGTTACAGATTAGATGTTTCATCTGTTCAACTGATTAAAAGACACCATCAACAGACCTTATTTCTATCAGAAGCACACCTAACATGTAAAATGGCCACGAACTTCAGTTTCACATATTCCTATCATGTGTTCCTTCAAATCAGGTCTAGATATTGATCAAGAATAGAAAAATGCAAGTCAACCAATGGTGCAAACCAACCAGTAATGAAGGGCTTATTATAACATGGTACAAAAACATCTATCACGGGAGTTAAAGATGGGAAGTTTTATATCAGTCAGACTATTAGCACATATATTTATCAGGCAAGAGATAATTAAATAATTATTAAATAGCATAAAGATTAAGGAGTTAAATAGAGGTGTGAACTACTAACTTGTTGAACATTCATTAGCAGCATGAAGGTTCTTGTGCCCCGCTCTCACAAATGGAATGGTAACTATGGTTCTATACATGCTTGTTCTCTAAAACGATCAAGTCCAGATATGTACTGGTAACAAATTTTAAATAGAATACAATTTAACAGATAATAGTCCTTTCTTGTTCCAGGAAGCATAGCATGTTCAGACTCATGAATGTAATATCTATATAAGCACTAACTGAAACTCCCAAGAAACTTAAATAAATAAACCCATATACTACTCTGAATGTTCCAACAAATTCCTCGTATAAATATTTTATGTGAATTTTATATGTACAACAGCCCTGCAAGCAACAAATCAGTGTCACAACCAAATATTAACCACACAAACTAACTGCATAACAATCCATTTCACTCTGCAATCTACATTTTGGGACAACTATTGTTCAGTTTAACAGAAAAATTCAGAGCATGGATTTAAATAGATATGTTCAGTTCAGAGAAGTACCAACAAATAAGTTTAAATAGAGCATGAGTTTTTTTAATGCAGACATGGAGCAGAAAACTTTCAATCAACACGAGAGAGAAACTAATTATGACTTATTTTTTCACAGTATTTATGCAGACATAGAGCAGAAATCTTTCAATGAATCACATTTCTACTATCATTATATTTTCAGTTTATATAGTTTAAATGCATTGCCAATAACTGAAATTTACAATGGTACATGAGTGAAAAATAGACAATCAAACAACAAGAGAAGATCATGTCATCTCAGAGCACATCAGTCACTATAGCTATTGACTAACTAAACTATTCAAGTGGCAAGTAACCAAAACAAGTGTTTAATGAATAAAGATGCTAACTGTCAAAATGAAACTGATTCATATATGGAACATGAGTGGAAAATAGGCAATCAAACAACAAGAGAAAACCATGTCATCTCAGAACACATCAGTCACTATAGCCATTGTGAGACATGTAACCTACTTTAAATATGGAACAAGGATACATTGATGCCATACTTCAAAGGAGTAAATCAAGTAAACACCCACTTAGAAATTTGTTTCAAAAGATCTTCCTAAATCACATGGGATAGAGAATTGGCCATATTGAAAATTTTGCAGTAGTATTGAATAGCCATCTGTAGGCATTGATTCATATAGGGTTCATACGTGAAACGCTAAATTCATAATATAATCGCAGTAAATAAATCATGCTAATCAAACAAGACTTGCACGTTGCAAATAGTAAGCTACTAAGAGAAGGCTAGTATAATAGGCTACAACAGTTCATAGCGACTTAGCGATGGATAATTAACACTAAGAAACAAAAAGCGGCAACACACCTTGAGCGAAGTGAGGATGCGAACCATATGCAAAGTCAGATCAACCTGTAAGGACAAAGAAGAACATGCGCAGCATTAGATCCGAGGCAGCTAACACGGGGAGACGAGAGTTTGAGACCCTGAGATCTGGAGGAGAGGGAGGCCCACTGACCCTTCGCTCTACCTTGGAGATGACGAGGTCGGCGTGCTTAGCGGAGGCGATGATGTCGACGAGGACAACAAGGAGGAGGAGGGTGCGTTGGTAGAGAGGCAACAGGGGCGTCGTCATCTTCCCGTGGGCAGATCGCGTCGGCGACTCTACGCTGCGAGATGTAGGAGGATTCGCCTCGTTGCTGCACGGACCCACCATCGGGGAGGCTGAACCCGTGTCGCCTGCCTCTTCCTCGCCACGCCCGTCCACCGTCGAGGAGGTCAAACCCGCGCCGCCCACCTTCTCTTCGCCGTGCTGCCCCTCACTGCGTCGTCGCCTCCTCACCACGCTCCCTCGTCGGGGAGGCACGAGCTCGGGAGCCTCATAGAGAGGCAGACAGATTTGAGCGATGGGGAATAGGACATGCCCAGATCAGTGGAGGGAGGAGATCATTGGGGAAGGGAGGCGCCCGTAGGGTGGAGCTCGGGGAAGATGAGAGGGGAGGGAAGGAATCGAAGAGCGCTAGTGGGAGTAGATAGCGATATACATAGAAGAGGAGAAAGGAAGGAGCAGCAGCGGAGTGTAGAAACGAGGTGAGGAGGACCGAGTTTTGGACGGATGCGTGGAACTAAATAAGAGTTGATAAAATAATTAGGTCCGATTCTATAGAAATGAGACTCGGATCAAGAATAGAGTTTGCAATATATGTTTTAATCGCAGACTCGGTTATATAAGAAGAGTCTTTGATAACCTAGAACTATCATTGGAGACTCGTTTTTGTTCGGCCGGGTCTGCAATTACCTGACACTAGAGATGTTAATAGATTAGTACAAACATATGGGAGACTCGTTTGGTAAAAACGAGTCTCCGATAATTTATTGCAGACTCGTTTCAAATTAGAGTCTCTAAATATGATGTCTTTTTTAACACTTTCTTACATAGTGGCACCTGAAATTTACTTGTATAAAAGATGTTATCAGTTTATTATTGCAAGCAAGACCATTCTGACATAGAGCCATGTGGTTGAAAAGAGCTCAACCATCTTCGCTGTCTAATTACAATGTTGATAAGCCCATCATCCATAATACGTTCCTTGTGTGATTTGAGTTTTTGACAATATGCCAAATGCACTTAGTCAAGTGACTGAAAAAGTGTATGGTTTCATTATGGTTGCAAAACTAACATGGGAAGTTTCCTTTCTGATTTTTTTATGATCAGTTTATCTGAAATAAGTAAGCATGATGCATGTCACATCAAATAAATATTATACTAATTAGAATAAATTTTATGCTACCCTCAAGCTACTAGCAGCCACTTTCTAGTAACAGCACCTGGAAATAGTATCTTCCCATTAGGAAATGTACAGTGCTACACCTAGACGGTCTCATATGTCATCTTATATGTTTTTTCATGATTGAAATAGAGAAAGGATGGTGAGAGAAAGGGATTATTGTTTCATGAAGTAATCACCTCATGCGCTAAAATTTAGCAGTATAAGACGACTCTCACCCTATTATATGAGCTCTAGTTACCTTTCAATCTAAAAATATTTGTTTTTATACCCATAAATTAAAAGAGTAGCATATAATTAATGAGATAAGTGAACAAACCACCCATTATATAAGTTGTTATATAAATCGTCTCAAGATTAGACAACGTATGAGACGGTATAGTGTACTTATTCTACAAGAAATTGATGTGTTTGCTGTCAATCTACTACTTGTTAATAATAAATATGGTAAATGTTTATCTCTATTTGTATAGAGCACAGTCCACCTTCTTTACAAGGCTAGGACGTTTTGACTCAATTTCACATCATGGTACTGGAAGAACAGAAAGCAAAACAGAAGGCAGAGCGTGAGGTTGCAGAAGAAATGTGGTGATCGAAGGAGACAAAGTTGCATTATGTAAGGTATCATCATGGTGCCCGAGCCATCAGTGAGAGTCAAAGGGAATGACCCCCTGGCCACGTATTTCCAGCATTGTCGTAGGAAGATTTTCTCAGCATTGTTGTTGGAGATTCACTCACTACAAGTCATTATCAGTTATATGCTAATATAAATCTACTCAATGCTATGACTAATTTAATAGTTGAAGATCAAGATGTGAACCGTATGTCCATTTGATTAAGCTGCTTTTGCTACATTATTGTACTTTAGGAGACCATCCGATTTACTGTTAAGATAAAAAAAAAAAAACCTTTCAGAATTCCTTTTGCAATAAACAGGTGCAAACTTGGTGTCTCAGTTTCCTCTATGCGGCTTAGTCAATCACGTGATTGCTCAGTCTGCCCTGAATTTCTTTTGTTAAAATACTGTCCGATAAGATCGTCTGATAGTTATGTTTCATAAATAAATATTCCACGAGATAGAGTAATAATATGGGACAGGTAACACTTGACATCTAAAAGTAGAAAAACACACAATCATGCCATGCAAATAGTTCTTCAGGCTTTGGTAAGCGTGATGGTATTCTTCTGTAGGTTCCTCCATACGCCAGATAAATGGCTAAACAGTTCATCAAAGTCGCCTTCTCTGTACCTGATTTCAGTAAACATCAAGTTTGGACACTCGAAGGCTGGTGCGTCCTCGAGTAATTTTGGAGATATCAACTTCGGATTTGCAATTCTTTTCTGTTTCCTAGTAAGTTCTGCAAGCTTTGGGAAGTGAACAGGATACACGCATGTCAGTTTTTTTTTTTTTAAAGTCCAGAATATTGTGTATGAAATCAAGTCTTAAAAACATGGCAAGTCAAGGATGTAAAGTACCTTGCAGTTTTGCAGAGTGAGCTTCTCCAAACTGGTGGCGTTATTCAGAAAGGATTCCAGTATCAAGTTATCACTCGTATCACATCCGTTGAACACCAAGGTTCTGAGTTTAGGAAATACTGGAAAGGTATCCAATTCCAATCCCTCATGAAGATTCCACTGAAGAAAATGGAAAAATAGCATTGAATTGATCCTATTAGTGCATAAAAATATATAATTCACTTTTCTTTTGTCTGTACCATATCAATGAACCACACTGTACAGTTTAGGAATATATGTTGGTCAATAATAAGTCATAACAACAAATTCAGATGGTGTACAGTTTAGGAAAATATGTTGATCAATAATAAGTCATAACAACAAATTCAGATGGTGCTATAAAACGGATTGAGACGTCCCAGCGTTTCTGAACCAGATAGCTCCAGATTTCTCACGTTAACTAGGCTGCGAAGAAGGTTGAATGGACCTGCGTTTGGGACCCTTCCAGTACACACGTGGTACTTCAAAGAAATTGATGCTTTGATAAGGGATGGCATCTCATCCACTAAGATACCCTTCCAGTACGCTCCAGTGGGGATAATGACAAGATGGAACGAAATGACAGCAGGAGTTGTGACAGTCAGTACATGACCCCAGTGAGTCGTACAATTGATGATTGCCAAGTTCTTTAGAGTGCAAGACATGATTTTCGGATAAGCAATTAGGCATCCCTCGAGCTCCAAATCCTCCAAGACAGGGCAGCCAGAACGGAGGTGCAGCACGAAATTCTTGGACAGATAAATCCCAGCAAGATGCAACCTTCTAAGGCGACATGAACTGGAACCCAATGGAGGTAGTTCGTAGTTGCTGTTGTCATAAGAATAACAGAACTCCAGCACTCGGGGGCAGCACTCGATGCCACGGCAGAGACATTGGTCGGCGACTTCACGCCCATGCCAGTTGCTAAAATGGAACCTGAATGTATCCAGTGATTCGGCCCGGTGCAACATCAACAGGTTGTCCACGAAATTCAAGAATCTAACAGTTTCAGGAGTTTTGTCAAAAGTCCAGTTCTCTGGTTCAGCTGTGGGATTGAACTCCCGCTGATCAACGTTGAGGCAGGGCATAGAGCGCCAGAGGTTCCTCCACCTCCGCGACACCACGCACGTCTGCACAGCCTGCCGTGCCGTGAGGAACGACATGATGTTGTGGAGGAGGTCGTCTGGCAGCAAACTCAGCCGGTCTTTCATCCCGGCAGGACGCGTGCTGCCACACAGCGTCGCCGCCGTTGTTTGTGCCATCAAGAGAAAGGTAATCGCACTTCAGACGATGGTAAAACCTAAACTGGATTTCTCAAGGATCTTCAGCTAGCAAAAATTGGAAAAGCCAATGCCACAACTAGCAGTAATGGAAAAGTCGTCCCTGAAAAGTTACAAGCAGCATTTTTTTTTGGATTTGGATCAATTAAACTAGCAAGTATTTTCCTCGCCCCAAATTGCCAACATAAAATTGTTTATAGGATTTGAAAGACAATACCTCCTGATCTGTGGAGATGGTGCCAAGACCCCTTTTCACGCACGCGCCGCCGTCGAGGTCAAGAGTTTCCCGTGGCATCCGAAGGGAAAGCCCGCGCCGCTAAGAACCCTAACCAAAT
Source organism: Eleusine coracana subsp. coracana (assembly GCA_032690845.1). NCBI lineage: Eukaryota > Viridiplantae > Streptophyta > Magnoliopsida > Poales > Poaceae > Eleusine > Eleusine coracana. Next base: position 7,326,210 of record CM064426.1, read on the forward strand.
CATCAGGAGAAACGGCGGACTCGGAGTCGGAGGGACGACCGTGCAGAAACGGGAAAAGCAGCGCCGGGCAGCAGCAGAACTGGAGAAGGGTCATCTTAATTAACCCTATACGGGCTGAAAGGCAAGGCCCAAACCCCACCGGCCCAGTGTAGAGCGGAACACAAAGCGACAACTTTTAATAATAATCAATTTATTTTTTAATGATAATAACCGCCGGATTCTTAAATTTACAAAAAATAGACACCTAGTCGCTCATTCAGCAGGCGACTAGGCCCGATCTGACCAAATAGTTATTGGATCTCCTTATTGAGCAATTCACACAACCAGATTTTCTAGTATACGTTTATGTCTAGGCCCTTCTTGAAATATCAAATGAGATTTGTTACTACCTAGTTCGTCTACAAATTAATGTTATGTGGTCCTTCCATCCCACGATCTCTCCCCTAGTCTCCTCATCTATCTCCCTTTATGAGAGCTGCGGAAGTGGCGACGATTGGCTCGATGATGGCTTATATACTGTTATCGCAGTGTTCGTATGAGAACTGTACTCTGTCCCATCTATATTTTATAATATACGATTAGTGTTACACATATATGAAAAATGGTAGCAGGCCAGTGCTTCCCCGTAATATCTTGCTGGCCTACGTTTCTCTTCCCAGTATATTTTCTTTAAATAAGAAATATATTGATTAATATTCCGGCAGTCAATACAAGCAGTACAATCTTATTATAGTAAAAATCATCACGGAATAATAAATATAAAGTTTAAAGCCATAGTTATAAGCACTAGCAAGTTATTCTATTTGAGAAGAACCATTCATTACACATGAAAATCTTCATGGCCACAGTTTCGAGCAATATGTAGTCCGTCTTCAACAACTAGCGCTCTCCCTCCTTGTAAAGTAGTAACCATGTTCTCGACCAATAGGTCCCTCTAAAGATCACCTATAGAAAGGAAAGAATTGACGATTTATCAAACACCACATCATTACAGCTCAGCCACACAACCCAGCAGAGACTTGCTACACCACACCAAATTAGTTTTTTAGTTTTAACCTCCATATCACCTAGCGAGTCAGAAAACATATGCTGCAAGTTCTCAGGTGGATGGAAATTAAAAGTAAGATGAACAACGCGCCAGACAAAACGAGCAATACTGCAATGAAAAAATAAATGTTGGATGCTCTTATTAAGGTTGCAAAAACAACATTTAGTATTTTCATTCCAATTTCTTCTAGCCAAGTTATTTTTTGTTAGTGTTACCCTTTTATAAAGATACCATAAAAAAATCTTAATCTTGAGCGATATTTTGATCTTCCAAAAATGCAATTGTAAAGAGTAAAGCTTGTGTAGTTGATAATGCTACATACATGGACTTTATTGAGAAATGACTATGTTAGTGTAAATCCCATTTAAATGTGTCTTTATGATTTGATAATTGGACACTAAGAAGCGAAGCTACTAATTAATACCAAGAAGCCAGATTATGGCCAAGTAAGATCTGTCGAAATGCAACATTTAAAGGATTTGAAGACAGAAATGTAGTCATATTTACATTCTTTCTCCTAGTTAAGTTATAAAAATTAGGATATTTATCTATTAGGCTAATTTTATTAGCCAAATGTATTCCTAAAATCTGACCTATGTTCTATCACCGAGACAGAAACTTCCTAAGTGGATGAAATCGTTCTTGACTCCTAGAATACTACTCTCTCCATCTCAAAATAATTGGCAGTCTAGCTCTCTCTAGTTTTTTTCTAAAATAATTGGCATTCTCACTTTCTAATGCTCCTTTCTCTCTTCCCTGTACACCTCTATCTCTATCTTTTTTTCCATGTTTTTTATGTACCTATCTTTTATACTTCTTCTAAATTCTTGTGTCAGACTCTAAAGTGCCAATTAAATTGGGAGGGGAGGAGTAGATTAAAAATGTGAGCCGTCCGGTCTAGGCTTGACCTGATTTCCATCACCAAGACAGTACATTTTTTTAACTTGTTCATTTTGAGTGCTCAGGGTCTACAGTTCAGATTCTAATGCCTGGATATGTAATATTTTACAGTTTTGGTATGGGGCAAAGCTGAAAATATATTCAAGATCATGTCAAGATTTAGCTATGCAAGACCTTCGCTTATGTGACAGATTTATTGATTAAGAAGATAAATTTAATATATTAGGCGACAATTAAAGTGAGAGAGTTTTTTATAACAAGAAGCCAATCATCAATGAAATCAAGCTGATGTTACGTTTACTTCAGACATCTTGAATCTATAAACCAACTAAATGAAACATTATCTTGAACATCCTGTGTAACACAACGACAAGGTGTCAATTAGCATAGATGGGCTATGCTAAGTTTGTGAACCAGGAGGGCGATGCTGTTGATACGCCGGGTTCCAGATGAGAGATGACAGCAAGGCAAACAATGGCACCTTGGCCGCGTGTGTGCAGCAGATCAATAATACATCCTGCCTCATAGCAAGTATAATGGCCGACGAAAAAACTGCCTTATTATCCAAAGAACCGACGTGGAGGAGAGAGGGAGTAAGGGAGAGAGAGGTGCTGCCGATTATTCAGTTGTTTTCGTATTGTCATGGCCTGAACAAGTATTACCTGTGTCATATTCTCAAGGCCTGAACAAGTATTTGTTGTTACAAATTGAATCATTCGAGCATTATTTTCAGCAACTGCAACCAGATTCTCTCTCTAAAGTATTTTTTATGAAATAATTTTAACAACAACAGTAGCCCAGTCTTTGGAAACAAAAAATTCTCTATTGTTTAGAAAGATATCAGGTGTTATTATCTGTCCATGTACCACTACCTGGCGTTTGTAGGTTAATCCCTGTAAGATAAGGTCTTCTTCTTTTCCTATATTCAATTTTAGGTAAAACAAAAGGCAAGGCGGCAGATTCAAACTTCAAATAATATATTATTTATTTTATCTCAATGTCATGTCCTTCATCAAGGATAGCTACAGTGTCAAATAAATGATATACATTAATACAAAAATTAACATCGACAAATTACTTGAAAGAGCTCTCCATAATGGGAAACCTTTTACATTTGTCTTAGCCACCGTCTCCGTAACCATGTTAAAAAAAATGCAAATACAATATGCATTTTTATGGAACTCTATGTATGGAACCTATTAGGCACCTTTGACTATGGATTTATTTGGAATGTAATCCTCAACAACTGTTTATATTTGATACATATTTATCCTCTCAATAGTAACCCCAGATTATAATATCATATGTTCTAGCTTTCAATGGACTAAAAATTTTCAATCAATGGTTTGTTACTTTGTGTTTTAATTTTTGTTTTATAGAATTATTTGTATAATAATTATAAACTGTTAGATTTTAGATCTGATGGCAAAAAACAGTGATTGATAGTTGCTTAAACTTTCAATCATTATTGCAGTTCAGTTTATATGCAATATATATGTCTATTTATCCTCACAAGACACCCATATAGTTTTACAAACAGGGGCAGCCATCCAGGAACCCAGACAGAAAGAGAGCTAAACAAGTGCGGCAACGCCGGACGTACTTTTTTTATTATCTTTTTTATATACCCGCACGTACTTTCTAGTTTAACACTAGAATACCACTTTCTGGAACGCAACGATGTGACACTATTACACTTGCCAAAAACGAGGAGAAATTTACATCCAAAGAGAAATTTGTAATTACTGTTATCTTTCTGGTCATATGTATACACCCCTATCGCGGAAGGATTCCCTGCCCTCTGATGAATTTGAACATATTGACCGTCGGATTGGTTCTACTTTTCGTTTTAACCATTCAATGATTTACCGTGCGGATGATTGTGGGTCTGCGTCAAACCACGCGTCTTGCGGGCCCGTTTGAATCGCGTGAGGCCAACGCGAGTTGCCTGCTGCATTGGTCGAAGGGTCGTCCGTAGCTAGGGAAGAAATCCCGGCCTTCTCATTCGTCGGCCCAAACCTGGTGATCTCCACCGTCGCCTCCCCCCATCCTCGGTCGCCGCCGCCTCCTCCATCCTCCTGCGCTGCGCTACGGCCTCGCTCTCCCTTCTCTCTCACGGCTCGGCTCAGTGGCTGCCGTCGTCCCGGTTGGATTTTGGCCATATGCCCTCTCTCTTGCGAAACATCCGCGGTGCCGCTGACCTCACCCGCCTTGCCAACAAACCGCGGCACCGCCTCGCCGGTCGAAGCGGCTTGCCCCAGTCGTATGGCCTGCTTGCCCCAGCGTCGCATCTCCGCCTCCTTGCCCTGCTGCAGCCGCCACCCCACGGATCCGTGCATGAAGACGCCACAGCTGCAATCTGCGGTTCCACTTCACGCGCGTAGGGCCACGATTCGCTGTGGCTTGCGGGTTTTTCCAGGCAAATCTTTGCGTCCGCAACCTCCAGTGCGTCGTTGACCACCAGATCTGTCATGCTCGCAATGCATCGGAAGGAGACGACAGACAGAGGCAGACATGACCGGCATGGAAAGAGACACGCCTCACCACCCTTGAGATCTCCTTGCCGCCCGCGTGAGGGCCACGGCGGTGACTGCCACAGGGGAGGGCGAGATGGAGCCATGGTGGCGAGCGCCGCAGCGGAAACGGGAGAGGCAACTACAGTATGACTACATCTTCGTCTCTTCTCACGCAGATATGTGTTCCTCATGTCAAGTTACGTTCTCTCTTGATCTCTCTCATTTCAGTTTCAACTGAAAATCAATCTTTTCCATATGTAATATCATCAGGAGAAGGGCTTGCAGATACTATTTGTATGTTCACGATTTAAGCATAAATCCATGAACTAAGAACTTTTTGGCGCAACAGCCTCACCAGAGATCTGGGTACATACATAAGGCAAGTTTCTACAAAATCAGTTTCTGTTTATGCATTCAGTTGATTCACCTGCCTTGGATTCAGGGTAGAGGTAGTGGGTCTGTCACGCATGATAGTCGTTGGATGTGTTACATAGACTTTGTTTATCTTTTTTTTGCAAAGTATGACAATAAAGAAAATAATGCACAGTGCTGAACTACACATTTGTAGTAACTGATAATTGGTCAACCATGAAAGTTTTTGGAGCTACTAATACATCTATCTATAGTAACTGAACATCATCATTGATCAAGCATTGAAAGAAAATGAGCAAAATATGAGTAAGCTTGTGATATTTTTGTACCTGCGTTTAGCTATGGACTTGAATGTGAATTAACTACCAAGTACATTTTCTCTCTGATTGTTAAAGTGACTGACATTTTACTGTTTATTAATTTTTAATCTGAATGTGATTGACACATCTATAGTTTGCAGCAGCTTGAACATAGCAAATACTATGTGTTTAATAGGTTAGTTGTGATGCCAGGTTGATTACAAATTGCAATAAGAGTTTGGACTTTGGATGGATGGCAAGAAATTTACACAACTCACATAATTTTAGCAGGTATAGAACTGTCAAATAGTTTATATTATCTCATGACTCTTGCTCATATGTCACTGGAACCACATATACCATCTGGCCTGTTTTTGTTTTGGCTACACCCAAAAAATGTAAACTAGACCAATCTATGATTTTGAGTTATGTTGTTTCATAAATATTTTTCCTTACAAAAATAGAACAGCTAGGAGTAGCTAGAAGATTTGAAAATAAGGATAAAATAGCTCTAAAATTATTCCTCAACTAAACTCTTTAACTAGATTTAAATGCTGAAAATACCATGCCCCTCACATTTTTGAAATAGAACCTAGCGCATAGCCTATATTTGTTCAATCAGTTGTATTTTATGAACTCTTTTGTGCTTTCATTTAAAATATTTTGATCCACCTCCAAATGAGGTCCTGACAAGCGTCAATAGATTGTGTTAGTTCTCTTTCTGCTTCATATCAATCATGAGAAATTTGTTAATGGTTCTTCTAATTGATGGCAGGCTTTACAGATTGGACCGGGGGTTTGTACTTTGGATGGATGGCATGGAAATTACACAGCTCACATAATTTCAGTAGGTATAAAACTGTCAAATAGTTCTTATTATCACCCGGCTCTTTCATATATGTCACTGGAACCATATAGCATTTGGTCTGTTTTTTTGTTTTGGCTACATCCAGAGAATATAAACTAGACCAAGCTACAATTTTGAGTTAAATATGTTGTTTCATAAATATTTTTTGTTACAAAAACAGAACAGCTAGAATCAACTAGAAGATTTTGAATTAAGGATTAAATAGCTCCGGAATTATTCATCGACTGAACTCTTTAACTAGATCTAAAACTGCTAAACATACAATGCCCCTCAAAGTTTTGGAATAAAATAAGTTGAATTTTATGAACTCTTTTGTGTTTTTATTTAAAATATTTTGATCCACCTCCCATTGAGACACTGGCAAGCCCAACAGATTGCACTGGTTCTCTTTCTGCTTCATGTTAATCATAGGGAATTTTAAAAGATACTTTGCATATCCACATCCTTTTTCATCCTTAGACTCTTTTATAGAGATCTTATATTTTATCTCAATCATTGTATGAAGATCATCCTAATTCTCCCATCTTTGTCAATCATGGGTAAGTGCAAAAGAAAAAAAAAAAGTTGATCATTAGGAAACTGGTTACATGATTATGGAGAAGAAAAAAATATCACTTGCCCAACTGATTGTCAATTTTTTTATGTCACTTTTTTAGATTATGGGAGTTATTTAAAGGATACATTGAAATCGTGCCCTTCCATATACATAGGTAAATTGTCATGACTCCATTTTTTTAGTAATGTCTTCCTTCTTTAGAGGATGAACTGATGGGTTGAAATGGAGGTATGATTAAAGTACAAATCCATCTTTTTTCTATCGAACATGTTTTTGCAATTTCTCACCGATTAAGTGCATGACATTCCCTTAGTCATGGGAAATACTACTGACTTTCTGTTCCTCTGATTATTGTTACCTATTCAATTCCACCTTTGCGTGAGCACCGTTATATGTGTATATAGTTTTATGTGTTCTTTGAAACATAAATTTATTCAGTCATTGCTAGAGTTCCCTCAAATATACAGCTGAGCTGATAACTTCAGTGCTTTGCATATTCTGTTATATGATTGTGTAGTCCAACATCATATTTACATATATACCTGTAATTAAATTGGGTCACCAAAAGCTTTTAAGACAGTCAGTGATGAACTGCCATTATGGGTCATGGGCTGGACATTTTCCTCTTGACTAAATGGACTGTGGCGCAAATATGAAGAAAGGGCAGAAACTTTACTGTTATACGTGGATAAACTAATGTGATCAAGATCCTTTCTTTGATGTATGTTTACGGATTGTAAATTTAGAGAGGGGTTCGTTAACGTCAATGACTATTGCCTACATGTTTCTTATCATCGTTTATGCTATGAAACCTCTAATGTATGAGTAAAGGATGCTTTATTAAAATAAACCTGTAATGTTAGAGCTTGATGGAAATTAAAAGTTATAAATTTTGTTGTATATTGTGTTGGTGTACAAAGATGATCATGTAAGCTGTCATGGAACCAGAAGGAAGATATGGCCTACATATATTTCATGATGTGAAGCGGACCGTCCTACTATTTATATTCAATTTTTATTCCATATTTTTTATAAATAAATATGTGATATGAAAATAGTGGGATAATTACGGGCATCTAGGGCGGGCGCGGCGTTATCGCGCCTCCCATCCTAGTCTGAATACGTTGATAAAGGATTGCATTAGATTGCGTTTGTTTAGGACTCGACTATACAAATGTGATACACCGAGTCCGCTCGACTCCTCCCCCGTAAACAGCGTGCGCGGCGCGATTCGTTCCTCCCTGCTCCACCTTCCCCATCGGTGCGGACGCCGAGGCACATCTATCCCCGCCGCCGTTGTGCTGCATCTAATCGGTGATGACGACCTGTTCGCCGCCGCCGTCGTCCTCCTCGCCGCCTGGCTCTACTCCGACGATCCCGAGGTCCCCGACTTCGATCCATCCAGATTAACACCTGAGAAGAGAATGAATGGGGAGGACCACAAAGAAAGGGCAGCGGGAGCAGGAGCACGACGCCGATGATGCTGATGAAGCGACCTGCAGAGCGCGACAGCCTGTGCAGATGACGATGTACTGCATCTCCGGCGATGCGTCGTACAATGGATGCTCCATTCCCTATTCGTCAGTTGACTAGCAGCAAGTGAACCAAACAGTCAGTAATCTGTTACTTCGTTTACGACACCTGTGTCTTATGGTTACATATGCGTTTTGCGATACAAATTCTGAACCAAACACCACCAACGTTACAGGCAACAGCTAGTATGAACATATCTCTGTAAGTATTCTTGGCATAAAAACCTGCTGTTACAAAAGATGCACCCGCAGCACAGGAGGCGCTTATTTCCCAACTGAGCCAAATAGTGGTTGCAAAACTACAATTTATGGATGGTTTTCATGTCAGCGACCTCTTGCAGTGTCCCTTGCTCGACATGATCCCACCAGCTCATGAGGAAGTTGTCAACCACCAGCCTGAACCAGGGGGATAGCTTCACACCGTCTTCCCCGGCATCTGCCTTTCTGACCAGCGCTTTCAGCTGATCACGGTTCATGTACTTCACATCAGCTACCTCTTCAGAATTCGGGTCCATCTTCACATCGCGGACCATGAAAAGGAGGTAATCCACTGAAATGGCAAGACAGAAACTAAGATCTTTGAAGACTGTCCTTGAAAAATCACAGAAGCCATACAGAACCTACTAGCATGAAAGCTGGAAATCCTGCAGAGAATGCACAGAGGAAAGGTTAAGTGTTTACACTCATGCTCGCCCCATTTTCCATCTGAAGGAGCCTTGTAGAGCAACCTCCCGAGTGGAATGAACTGATCAATTGGTAAATCTTCAGCTGTTATCCCCAGCTCATCAAACAATTTGCGCTGTGCCGCATTTCTGACCCCTAATACATGATTGTTAATGTTATTCAGTAAGGTACAAGGAACAGTAAGAATAAAGCATACAATGGTACAGATTTATTCTCACTCTTAAGGGCATACCCATGTACCTAGGCAATTCTCCTCAATTAACTCTGATACACGATACAGTGGATGGCTACAACAAGTGTTTGTCCAGACAAGAGGAAATGTCACCTTTGTGGCAGATCTTTGCTGAAAAGATATAATGTTACAAGCTTAAATAATACTTATTGCTAAGCTCGTTTAACAATATAAGAAATGACATAAAAAAACAACAGAGTAACAGAAGAATTGGTAACAAATGCATTTGTATAGAGCTCAGCTCTTGCTTTCCAGTCTGGAACTGATGGCTACCTCCGATCCTAATACAAGACCATTTTAGCTTTTGGCCTGAGACAATAAAATAGCTAAAAATTGCATTGGTCAATAAAATAAATTGATGTTGCTAGATTTATCGTCAAAAGTTCATATATTTTTTTGAGGAATGTACAGTAGGGGAAGCCCCTACTGAAAAGTTCATATATTTAACTTTTGCAATTCAAACTAGTAAATTTTATAGATATAATATGTAGCCAAGTGTCGTATACGGGACCAGGGAAAGTATATGCATGGAAACTATAACTAAAGCCATATGGTCAATTACTAACAAATGGGTGAAATATATGTGTAGAACCTTATTTACAATACATTGATGAACTGACATTCCTGAAACTGGGAAGGGACTGGATAACATGTTCAACGTACCACTTTTTCTGTATTTCCTGGTTAAGATGTAAAATGTTTCCATATAAACAAGGCATTAGCCCAGGTAAAATTAGAGCGAACGCCAAACTTTAAGGTACATATTTTAATGACAGAAAAAGAGAGTCGATATAGAAAGCACGAGAGGGGTCGCAGGCCCATGAAAGAAAAACTTTGTCTGGTAAATCATGTTGGACCAATTTGGGCTTGCTCATAGTAAAGCAAACTAAGCTTGAATCTCCATTTTGAAGTGTACTCATGCTGTATCAAGCTACACTCTCTTACCTTGCTTACATGATTGCATTCTTACTGGGGGAGCTACTCCAAGTCCAGCTTGATCACGAGATGCAACATTCCTACTACCTCTTGTTTTGATAGATTTATAAGTCACCCAACCCAAACTATAGTTAATCACTCAGGTGTCAGGTTTCCTTGAGGGCTACCAGTATTCTTCTTTCTAAATGAAGCGCAGCCTATTCCAAGTTTCCAATTATAGTCTATTTGATTGGAAAAGTAACAGACTACCTACATCTTAGGATGACAATACATGGTAAATATTGGAAGTAGCATATATAATAGACATCTTTAGTGTTCTGCATATACCTGGAGTAGCAATTCATATTTGGAGTTAAAAAGGAAAACACTGAATGCTCGGTGCAAGGCATTTCCAGATTCAATCTTTTCCATGAGATGGCCTATAATAAATGAGAGAGCATGATTAATAAACTGGTGAAAGCGACAAGCAAACAATAAGTAAAACACTCAATTTCATAAAATTGAGAAAAAACACTCATTCTTTCACATCTATTTTTCACATGTAGTCTGCCTGCATTGCTGAACTCCTGCCCGTCTCCTGCTGCATGTGCTATGTTTTATGCTCTAACAGAGAAACAAATCAATATCTAGTAGCCATTGTCTAACAGCTTATAGATACCTAAATATTGGGACATTCTTTAGTCAATCTAAATGGATATGAACAGTAGGCCCCTGTGCAATGTACAAGGATGTGAACGGTAGGTGGCATCCTGGTGTCCCCTTAACCCCATTTAAGAAAATAGAAGGAATTTTGATCGGTTGGGGAAAGCAATGAACCAAGATGCTCCTTTATTAGTGGAAAAGAAAATATCCAAGGGAAGGAAATCATATAGTTTAATTTGATTTTCTAGTCAATACCACGTACACAAGAGCAATAGCAAGCAATTTCAATCGCATGTGCTCAACTATGTAAACATCAAACAAGTACGGAAAGAAAGTAACAGCCTGCAGTACATAACAGTACCGTCATAACAATTTCAATACCTTCTTGCAGGTAATATTCAGGGCTACATATTGGATTCGAACGTGGTCGCTGCTGCATAAGGAAGAAGGAGCGAGGGAAAACTTGAAGAAGGCATGCCGGTTGCTAGAATCGGTGATCATGGAAGTGTTTGCCAAATTCGGTTGGAAGTTCTCAAATAGAATTGCTGCGTAGGCGGGGTTTTATTTGCTGCACTTTTATTTATCCCCTGAACTTGTTTGTTTGTTTCGAGCCTAAGAGCTCCAAGTTATGTATTGAACAGCTGTGTGTTCTCCACTGTAGGGAACAGAGGCTGGAACATGGTGTTCCATTATCTAAAGAAAAACAGTACCACACTCAATTCAATTAGAGGATTGACACTTACAGTTGTATTTGGACTCATGGCCGATGACATTATCCTGTTCATCCACTAAAATACACCTGCAAGGCGAATCGAGTGCTTAAAACAACAGTGGCAGGCGATTTGGTAGAAGCAATTACTAGGTACAGCAACCTTTGAATGACAAATGAACAAACTGATTCCGGTAATCCGCTAGTGACAGCGTGGAGCTATAGCAACTCATGGGACATGGTAAATCGCGTGCCCAACAAATTGCCTTATCCACAACAGAAACAAGGGAGTAAACATCTTCGCAGAATTGACGACACCGCCACCTTAACGATCCCCCACTGCCCCACACAAACCCAAAGAGAAGGGGAGAAGGAAAAAAAAAAGTGGCGGTGGGGCGGGGAGCAACTCACTCGTCCTCGAACAGGAGCCGCCGCTGGTGGGCGTTCATCCCGGCGTCAGCGTCGACCGCGCCGGCCTTCCCCATCACGACGCCTCCGGCCGCCGCGGCGAACGAGCGGCGCCCGCGGAGGGCGAGCACCGTCGCCCTGGGCAGACGCGAGGGAGGGACGGCCAGCCGAGACGATGCGCCGAACGCCTTCGAGGCGGACGCGAGGAGCGCGAGGGGGCGCGCCGCCGCGGCCATTGGGCGGGTGGGGAGGCTGAAGAGCGAGATGCGCGCGAGGCCGGACTGGATTGAGTTGCCGACTGCTGCCGGCGCGATGCGTGCAAGTGCGCGCGACCGGGTGACTGACCTTCGTGGACAATTCGGTGCGATGCAACCGTGTGCCCGTATGGCCGTATTGAGTCTCAAAAAAAAAAAAACTGCCCGTATGCGGCCGGACCCATTACAGCCGGCGCTTTTCAAACAACACGACGGGCACGTTTTAGCTGACGCGTCGAATGCGATGGATGCCTGACCTTCGTGGACAACCAGTCAAGGGCGTGTGTTGAAGGCTTGCCAACTGACGTTTCGCATGGAATAATCGTGATAAACATACGCCTGAAATCAACTGTTTGAAACTTTGGCTTCAAGTTAATTTTGTCAATAAACTGATTGTGAAATACGCCTTTGAATTTTGAGCTCTGATCCCCCCCCCCCCCCCCCCCTCCTTCACTAAAGTAAGGTATTGTTCGTTTTGATAAGTTAAATGATTAAAACTAAAATTTAGTCTAAATTTTAGCTCTAGTAAAATGAACAAGAGAACTAAAACTAGAGCTAAACTTTAACTCTAGAGATAAAAAAGAACTAAAAAAAAGACTAAACTTTAGCTCTTTAAAAAAGACTAAAATTTAGCTTAAATTTTAGGAGCTAAACTTTAGCTTTTGGTAGAAACGAACACCTACTAAATTCTGTATGATTAATTACTCAATCTGTAAATCGCTCATCGATAGATAGGACACCGAAATGTTCAGGACAAGCATCATACTCTTGAAACTTCAAGCAAACAATCTATTTTCAAACTACTAGTGCGAGAACTCATACGAAATCATCAACGCATATAGGCACTAAAAGCTGCAAGTTAACAAACTCATGAGATAACATATAGAGTACTCGATTGCAGCAAAGAAGGCTACTCAAGGAACTGCATAAGGCTAACTTCAACAATGACATGCAAATGTATTTTTGCATCTCCCTCGGTATTGTATATCATGATTTGTATCTTTAATAAAAAAAAGGTAAATAAATAGTCAGTATGTATTGAGAGAAGAGAGTAGAGCTAAAAATAGATGATCTTTCTCCTAGATTATATTTTCATGAAGAACGTGTGGGAGTGCCTCTCGTTTGTTGGAGAAGACCATTTTTATCTTTTATCCTCTCAATTATTCATGTTAGATAAAATTGGTATCTTATTAGAATCAGTCTCAAGGCACAACAAATTCAGACATATTTGACAACACTGAGAGAATAGGTTTGGGCCATACACAAACACATGCCCCATGCCTCCAGCTCATACAAAACGACACAAACAATACAAAGCCATTCCGACCACACTTTTTTACCGCCTCCTTTTCATCGTCGTAGTCAGCCTCCTCAGTGAACTGCATCTCGTCCATGCCCTCGCCCGTGTGCAAGCGCAGGAAAGCTTTCCGCCTGAACATGGCCGTGAACTGCTTGCTCACCCGTGTACCAGTGCGGCTTTCCTAGAGGTCAGCACAAATCACCCCACAATGCGAGCTCCCAGCAATAAGGGTTTGTTATATTTCTATAAAGTAATTTCGACAGACAAATGGACATAAAGTACAATGTCAAAGGAAATTTTGTAAAAGCATCCGCTAGAAAAGGCCATGGCTGAGTCGTATCTGCAGTAGCAGATTTCCAGGCGTCCCTAAAAGCCTTCAGGTATTTGTCGAGTTCCTTAATAAAATATATCACGTCAACAGCCAAATCTTACAAAGTTTTGTTCATGGACTACAAAGCAGGACATGTTGATAATGGATATATCTTGTTACAGTTAGTATCTTGTTCGTAGGTAAATACAGAGATATAAAGAACAAGGTTTTGACAATTCAAAATCGGTATACATAGTCCATTAAGTTGCCAATAAAAATAGTCTAAGAAAATATTCTCAATACAACTTCTTTTTCACTATGTTGTTAATGAAATATTGTGTTTAGAAGCAACAAACTCAACGCCCACCCATAAAAAAGGACGAAGACGAGCAACACACTCACAAACCAGAACATAACCGTACTGACCCAAATACATGTATCTGATATAAAAGAAATCTGTAGAAACAGGATGTCTTATTCAGAAGAGAAAAGGCACTTGTGCAAGGTACGATCATCCATAAATGACATGTAGGTATCGCAACAAGGCAATTTCTGTTGTACGAGTAGACCTTGTATTCTACAGAAATAGGCCAAACAACAGATGCATGAGCTGTACAAGAATCAATCCACCAGTGGACTACGGCATAACGCTGGATCAACAAATCGATGCACGAGAATAATGCAATTCCTAAATTAATACAGAGAAGCTTCTGGGCGCATATCCGGAAATTGCAACAAAAGGAAAGGAACAAGGAATTTGCGAAATAATAAGCGAGGTGTTCACTGCCATTTCATTTCATAATCTGCTTCCAACACCTCGATACCGAGATGAGATGACAAATTACATCTACCAACAAGTTACTATTTCGGTTGGGCCAACACAACCAAACCTACGCAAGACATTCTCTACACCATCAGATGAGACACCAACAGTAACTACTACTACTTCCACCACAACGGCGACAAAGCCTAAGCCCTCTCACCACGGATGCGGCGGGCGAGCTGGATGTCCTTGGGCATGATGGTGACGCGCTTGGCGTGGATGGCGCAGAGGTTAGTGTCCTCGAAGAGCCCGACGAGGTAGGCCTCGGCGGCCTCCTGCAGCGCGGCGACGGCGGAGCTCTGGAAGCGGAGGTCGGTCTTGAAGTCCTGGGCGATCTCCCTGACCAGGCGCTGGAACGGCAGCTTGCGGATGAGCAGCTCAGTGCTCTTCTGGTACTTGCGGATCTCACGGAGCGCGACGGTGCCGGGGCGGAAGCGGTGCGGCTTCTTCACTCCGCCGGTGGCCGGGGCGGACTTGCGCGCCGCCTTGGTGGCCAGCTGCTTCCTCGGCGCCTTGCCGCCGGTGGACTTCCTCGCGGTCTGCTTGGTGCGGGCCATTGCCGAGGTGTGGGAGTGGAGGCTGCTTGCTGGGCTTTGCTTCGCGTGTGGATTTGGCGACTGGTTGGGGAATTGCCTGATGAGACGGAATGGGGGCGGTGGGCGGGGCTTATGTAGAACGGGAAATTTTGGAGGCGAAGGCGGGGGCGGGGTGTCCTGGAGGGAAGACGAGGTTTTGGGTGTTGGATTGGAGGGAGTGGAACGGTTTGGATTTGTTTCCGGGGGCGAGTACGCGGATCGCGGGCCCCGTGATCCGTGGGTAGGGAGGATCCTGCGTTCTGATTGGCTGAGGTGGGAGGAGAGCGGTGCGTCGCGCGGGTCTGAGGGGGGATCCGTAGGGTGCGTTACGATTGGCTGGTGACGCGCGGTGCGGATCGAGGAGTATTCCCAGCCCCGCCGGGTTTTAGCAGCCCAAAGCGCGGCTGGGTTGGATTGGTGCTGGGCTGCTGGCCCGTGCGTTGTCGAGTGGACCCATGGGAAAACCGATGAACCATGGCCCATTGGCTCCGCCCCTTGTGCAAAAGCTGCATGCTGTTCTGGTTAGCTGTAGCTGTACGTACGTGTAGTCCTGGCCAAACGAGCCGTCCGGAACGGCCTGACCCAAATCCGAAAAGGCTCGAGACATTACATTTCAGACTGGTAAGGCATGTAACAGTAGCCGGGCCGACCTTTATGCCTTGCCATCAGCCCATGGCATGGCACATCAGCCCGTAGTCGTGCCGGGCCGGCATGAAAAGCACGGTGGCCTATTGGCTGTTTTGGCCTGACGTGCCTTGGGTCGCACGCGATGGCGTAGCCAATGACGAGCGTGTCATGGACGCGCGGCTGCCCTGCCGCGACGATGGTGTTGGAGAAGAGGCGGAGCCAAGTCAACGACGATGGAGTTGCGACCCTTGCTGGCCTTAAGAAACCAGTCACGGAAGGAGACGGCGATGTCGGATGAGACCTTAGCGATGGAGGTGGCAACCTCAGAGCACGGTGGAAGTTGTGAGGAGAGCTACGGAAATGGCGACGGGGTGGGAGGAGGCGCGGAGGTGGACGCCAAGAAGGTTTTCGAGAAAATGGTAAGAGGGCAGGAGACAAGGAAGCGGTGGGAGCGACAGAAATGCGGGGAAAGAGACAAGGTGTGGCGAGGAGATGAGGAAGCGGCTAGAACGGGCCTCCATCGTGCCTAACCGGGCTGCCTATAAACAGGCCACCCGCCAGGCCGAGGCCTTGGTCTTAGCACAGTATGAAGGCACGTGTTGTGCCGGGCTGGCTCGGTCACCAAATATGACATGTCGTGCCAGAATTGGGCTGGGCCAAATGTTGCGGGCCTCGCGCTGGCACGACAGGCACGACCAAGTTAAGCAGGATTACGTACGTGTACAACACTCCGTCTCTACAGCTTGCATCTGGCTAGCTGCACTTCGGAGCTCAAAACTGTTGTTCAGTTGAACGTTTATGCCTATGAGCATCCATAAACAGATGGAGTACATACTACAGTTAAGTCACAAAGTAAATGTACAGAAACATCACACAAAGATTTATTTAGCAAAATAAACTTACAAGCCATAGTTTTAGTAAAATAACCAACGTAACCAAAGCCTCACACACTAGGACACTGCAAAATTCCTCAAATTGTTGGACTCAAAGCAGCATGAGCCTCATGACGAGATGTACTGTCTAGGTATTCTAGGACTCGAAGCAAGCCGCCAGCAATTTTTCAAGATCAAATAAAATACAGTAAGCACCAATACACTGTATCTCCAAGCATTTTGGCAGAAACGTATCCTGCATTGACAAATATATGATCAAAATGTGAATCCAATAGAACAACATTCAAGGAAGCGGTACAGTTCTTGACAGATCAACAGAAAATGCAAATGAGAGAAAACCATGGTTTAAAGTTGTTGCTCAATATTGCTTCAATGTGATCTTCAGCAGCCACTACTCCCTTTAGTAGATTGTGTTGCTCATAATTCAGTACACAACAGCTATGAAGACCAAAACAATTACATTTTGTTGGTGCAAAGTCTACCAATTTGTAGGTTTGCAAAATGGTTGAAACCGGGGGGGGGGGGGGGGGGGGGGACGAAACTGCAGCGTCAGGAATCATTTGCCCCAATATTTGCATTTACGGACTAAGCAACAAGCCAGACCTGGTTACATGTGTTTTTCAGAATGTAGTTATTGGGTATGACAAGCCAGGAGAGTAGGAGACTGAATCAACGAATAACAGTAAAACATTCAGGATAAACATTACTCTAATTCTTCAAAACAAGCTATCCACATCCAAACCACTAGCACGAGAACTCATACAGAACCATCATTACGCAAAAGCACTAATTCTGCAGCTTAACGAATCCAAGTGACTGCGTACAGAGAATACTGACAGCAAAGAAGCTTGCTTAAGGAATTGCATGTCATAGCAGCACCGACGCAGGCATACTGGCAACACGGAGAAAGTAAGGTTTGATGCATACACATGCTCTTCAGCTAAGCAAAACGACACGAACACGACAACGGCATTTGAGCTCACTCCTCCTTCGCCGCCTCCTCTTCATCCTCGTAGTCGGCCTCCTCCTCGACAGTCGCGTCCTGGTACTGCTGGTACTCGGAGACGAGGTCGTTCATGTTGCTCTCCGCCTCGGTGAACTCCATCTCGTCCATGCCCTCGCCCGTGTACCAGTGCAGGAAAGCCTTCCGCCTGAACATGGCCGTGAACTGCTCGCTCACGCGACGGAACATCTCCTGGATGGAGGTGGAGTTGCCCACGAACGTGGAGGACATGGAGAGGCCGCGCGGGGGGATGTCGCACACGCTCGACTTCACATTGTTGGGGATCCACTCCACGAAGTAGGACGAGCTCTTGTTCTGCACGTTGATCATCTGCTCGTCCACCTCCTTGGTACTCATCTTGCCCCGGAACATGGCCGACGCGGTCAGGTAGCGGCCATGGCGAGGGTCAGCAGCGCACATCATGTTCTTGGCGTCCCACATCTGCTGAGTCAGCTCGGGGACGGTGAGGGAGCGGTACTGCTGCGAGCCACGCGAGGTGAGTGGTGCAAATCCCACCATGAAGAAGTGCAGGCGGGGGAAGGGGATCAGGTTGACGGCGAGCTTGCGGAGGTCAGAGTTCAGCTGCCCTGGGAAGCGAAGGCAGCAGGTGACACCACTCATGGTGGCACTGATCAGATGGTTGAGATCGCCAACTGCAAAAAGATAAACAAGATTCACGTAAGGAAATAAAAAATAGTAATAGGACAATATGACTTCCACCAGGACAGAATTACTTGCACAGATTCTACATGAATATAGGACAATATGACTTCCACCAATCAAGAATAGTAATGGGAAAGTAATTACTTGGTAAGCTATCACAACAAGTTCAGCTTATAATCAATCAAAATTTTGCACCCGGTTCTACATGAAAGCTCAGTTTCAAGCTTCTATTTATTTTCTTTCTGAACTTTTTTGGGGTTTTAGTTAAGCAGATCATTAATAAACTGGAAAGATCACAAATTGAACTACTGAAAATATAGAGAAAAATGCAACCAACAAGTATAAACATCATATATCCCAATACTAAACCGTTTACAACTTCACATTCAGTAAATAAAGCAGAAAAAGCATCCTATAACAGTACTACAGGGACGGTTAAGAAAAGCAGAGAATGATGGATTCAGTATGAAACTTACTGCTACCTCCATCCAAAAATAAGTTCATTTCTCAAGTTGGTCAAAGTCAAGTACTTGACATGAAATTAGTGTCAATAGATGCATCAGCAATTATATTTTTGATATTGTAGTAACACTTAAAAACAGTTTTGAGTTATTTTCGGGGAGTATTAGTATTTATGTTTAATGTGGTAACTACGTAAGCAGCTATAGCCGTGGAAACTAAATAAAATATCAAGTATCAATTCAAACAGTATGTAATAAGTACAAACCATGAATCCTAATAAGGACTAGACTCTTAAATAGAACATATATACAGCTCTTGTCAAGCAAGCAATTCCATCAACAAAGCAGATCCCACAAACTTAGGAACAACTTCTGTTTTCCATGTGTTAATTATAGGGAAAAAGCATCACTAAAGATTGACTAGCAAGTTGCAAAAAGCTTATTGTTAACAGCAGAAAACATAGCCATTCGTAATCTACTACGATCATAAGCAGACATGGTGATCAAACTACTGGAGTTCAACATGGTGCAGAAGCATACAGAATGATGCAAACTCTCAGGCGTCTCCTATATTTCTGGCAGTGTTTATCAGTTCACGAGAATGTGGTACCTCCCATTCAGCATTCAGGAATGTGTACTCCATATGAAATTACTGCGAAGTTGGTCATCGGACAAAGCTAACCAAGAGTTTAAAATTTGGTACAAACTCAGATAAGATGTCCTTTCTAGCTGTAACACCTGGTTAGGACTTAGGACTAGGCTCCTAATAAGATGATCAGGAACATCTCATTTCAGAAAGTTTTGTAGTATAAGATATTTCAGTTCTAGCAGAAATTTTGGTGTCATGAATACCGTCCTCTTAACGCAGCAAAAAGCACTTCACAGATGACCCCAAGTAGGATTATAAGTTTATAACTGTCACTACAAGCCAGAAAAAAAAAGAACATATTTACGGTGTATCATGGACATAATGCAACCAAAAACAAGTGTTGTATCATGAAATCACCCTCACATGCATCAACATGCACTTTTAGTAAGATGACTACAAGCAGCAATATAATAAAGCTCACTACACCAGCATTACAAAACAGAGCTTAAGCAGTGTATAATGCGCATATAGTTAACCAAAAGGAAGATAAGGCAATCAAACATGATGGAGATCGTATCAGCTTACAGCTAGGAGTGGTGAGCTTGAGTGTGCGGAAGCAGATGTCGTAGAGCGCCTCATTGTCAAGCACCATGCACTCGTCGGCGTTCTCCACGAGCTGGTGGACAGAGAGCGTGGCGTTGTAGGGCTCGACCACCGTGTCCGACACCTTGGGCGAGGGGAAGACGGAGAAGGTCATCATCATCCGATCCGGGAACTCCTCCCTGATCTTGGAGATGAGCAGCGTGCCCATGCCGGACCCCGTTCCGCCGCCCAGCGAGTGGCACACCTGGAAACCTGGAGTAATAGCGCGCACGCAAAACGGAGCGCTTGAGATGAGGCACACGGACAGCGCATCGGAAATCCATGGAAACTTGGTAAACCACGACGAAAGTAATACCTTGGAGGCAGTCGCAGTTCTCGGCCTCCTTGCGGACGACGTCGAGCACGGAGTCGATGAGCTCGGCGCCTTCGGTGTAGTGTCCCTTGGCCCAGTTGTTGCCGGCGCCGGACTGGCCGAACACGAAGTTATCAGGACGGAAGATCTGGCCGTAGGGCCCCGTGCGGACGGCGTCCATGGTCCCGGGCTCCAGGTCCATGAGCACGGAGCGCGGCACGAAGCGGCCGCACGACGCCTCGCTGTAGTAGACGTTCACGCGCTCCAGCTGCAGGTCCGACGTGCCGACGTACCGCCCCGTGGGGTCGATGCCGTGCTCGTCGCACACCACCTCCCAGAACTTGGACCCGATCTGGTTCCCGCACTGCCCGCCCTGGATGTGCAGGATCTCCCTCATCTTCCTCGCCTGCATCCGCGCGAGACAAAGTTTCTAGGTTAAATCGAACGATTTCGATGCGATCACGAACGAACCCCATCAACAAATCCCCCGAAACGAACGAACCGAACCGCAGGAGACAGACGAAATCCATCGAAAAAAAAATCGAGAATCGTGGGAAATTCGGGGAGCGGAGGGATTCGATTGCGGCATTACCTCGGGGGGAAAGGAAACGCGATCGGATCGGGCTGATTCTGGAGAACGGGAGAGGTTACACGACAATGGGAGAGGGTGCGCGTGTGTTCGTCGTGGAGAGGGGAATGCGATTGCGAAATGGGGCGTGGTGCTTTATAGCGGCGGTGGTGTGGGCTAGGTCACCGAATGACCGAAACAGACGCGCGGATGGTTTCTGTCGAAGCCTCCTCGCTGGGAAACGTCACCGTCGATGCGCGGATCGGGCGGCCGTGCGCGGGCGGAGATCCCTGGGCAGCCCGTTGTTCGTTGGTTGTTTTCGGATTTCGAAATTTGAAAGGGTGGGCCGTGGGCGCTGGGGCGGGTGGAATGGCAGGTTTGCCCCTGCGTGCGGTCGTGACTCGTGAAGCGAAGAGCGGAAGCAGCAGGTGGAATCGGGAATTTCGAGCTCCTGAGTTTGAGCCTATATTTATAGGAAGAAAAGAAAATCAAAGTTGTGACTTGTGACTTGTGACTTGAATTCCATGAGCTGGAAACAAATAAATCACCAGTTCGAGTTGATCTGTCAGATAGTGGAAAACAAAGATGATACAGGTTTCACACGGTATATTCCAAAAAAAAACTTTTAATGAAAAAAACAGGGTGCATCATTACTGGAAACATTTAAGTAGTGTAATTATAGTTTTAACTGCACTTGTTTCTATTTGAATTTAGTAATAAAAAACTTGCAGCACAATAATGAAGTTGAATATAATTACATAAACCACTTTGTATGTCATTTGGAGTATGAGATTCTCATCTATAAAATATTTTGTTATAAATAAGGATAATTTGTAAAATTCATTGTGTTTGACGTGAAATGAAGCACATAATCTGGAAATGCGTAGACAAAGCATATTTTCTTCCTCCTCTCTAGTGAGATCATGTATATGGTCCTTAAAACTAGTCACTTTCTTAAAGAGTCACATCACAATCTCATTAAATTGAAGATGGTACAATTTTGTCTCCGGTGGCATATCTTCACTATCGGAAATTATAAGTTTGCCAAGTGACAAGAGTACTCGATGAAGGCTCAAATACACTTGATAAAAAATTTACCAAGTGTAGCACTCGGTAAAATCCATTTAGTAAAAATGGGTCGGTAAAAATTCTTTGCCGAGTATTTTTTGTCAAACAATCGGTAAATATTCTGCCGAGTGCCGAAAATGACACTCGACAAAAATTTGTAAAAAAACATTAAAAAAAAAGAAAACAGACTGCTTCCAGCCACCACCTCCTAGGTCGAGGGCGCTGGATCCGTCAGCCACCAGATCCACAGATCCACCGATTCAATGGTGGCTGCACCTCCAAGGCCGAGGGCGCTGGATTTGTCGATGGTGTCAGCAATGAGTTGTCGAGGAGGCGCAGGAGCGCAAGACCGATGCGAAAGCAAGACTTGCGATGTCGGCGCTCAGTTGTGGCCTCCTCCTGAAAAGATCATCACCTCGACGCTCAGCCACTTTGCCAGGAGATGACAATGGAAGCACGGTGGTGAGAGATCTGGAGGGCAGAGACCTGATCGTGATGATCGGTAAATACTGCGGGTTTTGGATGGAGGAAATAAGAAAAGCGAGTGTGATTTTTAGACGGATATGACGGACATGTATGCTCCTTCGCGGGTGACAAAAAATTATGTCTTCCGGACGACACTTGTGTAATCTCGCGTGGACAGCGTTACACTTTGTTTGTAACTTTGTCTCCAGGCCCATAATTCAGATCAGGCAACACTAATTTTGTGGTTAATAAAGAAAATAAAGGATAAATCAAAGGCTGAGATTTAGAGTTGAGTATATCTTCAGATAACATGTATTTTCTTAGAATGTTTAGCCTTTATAATATAGATGCACACACAGAAAAAGGAGAAAGAAAATGACATAAGATATTTAGAGTTTAGACCAATACCCAAAGGAACAGATTGAGAAATACACCACACATTTTTAGAACAAGACTGGTCGCATGGTTCTCGCGATCCATGGTGCTCGCCTTGGATCACTCACCGGCCACCAATGTGGTCGGGACTGCACGAACGGACTCCACCGCGGCTCACTGCATCACCCATGCCCTCCCGCAGATGTGCGAACGATTTGGAGTGAGGCAGGTGACTACTTCCGGCGGATGTACTATAACATTGGTGCTCGGGAGGAGCACGTCGGATGCCAGTTGTTGAATATGTCGCGAGGACGACCACAATCGGTAGGGTTTGCCATTTGAGGTTGTGACCTTTTCTTTTTTCTTTGAAATCTTGGAAGTTGCATTTTAGGCAATGAGCTGCGGATACGAGAGAAGGGAGCGGGATGGTGAGACATGGGAGGACAGAGGACGACCAAATTGTTGCTAACCATTGGATTTGATGAAGGTAGACATTGGAGTGATCTGGTTCATTCATTCTAAGGAAGGGAATTTGTTATGTGCAAAAAGTTAGGTTGGCATATCAAAGATCATCTCTATTGGATACGGTAAGTTGTATGGAGCTAAGAAAAATTTGATTAATACATTATATAGGGGTATAGATACCAATTACGAAGATAGTTTTTGTATTTGTTTACTTACATGGCAAGAAAAAGAACAGACACTTAATGTATGGTATTATCCATACATATATAATAATATAATACTATAAATCGATGACTATTGACTATACCAGGTGGTCTTTAGATGAGCACTGAATCAGGAACTCAAAGCAAATACTCTGATGAAGGAATGACAGGTATTAAGCTTCCAAATCTTTATTTATACACTTTTTTCTAGATAAGGACATATGTAGCAATCAAAAGGCTTGTATCATCTTGTGTGGCATGTGGTAGTTATGGTGCTCAAGGAATGACCGTCTTCATGGCAAAGTACCGATCCATGGAAGGAAAGCCATCACCTCAGCTTTAGATACTACTTTCCATTCTAATGTCCGATAAAAGACATACACCGACAACATGATCAACACTACAACAATTCTAACATTTTATGATGAACTAATATGTCATAAAATATGAGAAATTTATCATAAATAATATTGTATGACAAGCTTATGATGAATTTCAGTTCATCATAGAATGTGCGTAGCTAATTATCTTTTATAACGAATTTCATATATTTGTCATGAACTTACGATTCATCAAAACGTCATAAGATTTTATGACACTTTTTAGATCATCATAGATTTTCTATGACGCTTATTTTTCGTTATAATCTAGTGAGTAGAAAATGACGTGGATCTGATATGGCTGGCCTAATTTATTTTCAGCCCACTATTTTTGGTCCAATACTTTTTTGGACCATTATTTTTCTATAAGCCCATTAATGTTTAGGCCTTAAATAATTTCTACTCATTTATTTATCAGGTCCAATACATACAACTCGAAGCATGAAATTGCAGTTAGATACAACTCCAAATATCAACAAGCAATCAGCTACGGTTCCAACTTCACACCCAGTTGCATTTCACATCACATAAAGTTACAGTTCCCATATTATATGATCTCACATCACATCCACCCCGAACATAACATAACTTGTTCGAAGTTAAAAAGCAGCCACTTGCTAGCCCTTACAAAATGACCAACATAACCATCTCAAGAGTTAGAACAAAACTTTCTGAAGTGAGTAAAATACAACATCATCAGATAGATCATCCATAAGTGTCAATAAATGCAGAATAAATCAAATTAATGATATGTAACACTTATCAAAACATGGCAATACACAATGAAGGAACACAATTCTATCTTCTGCATGCACTGTACTTTCTCTCGATCAACTTTATTTTTCACACACTTGTCCTATAGAATGGCATAATAAAATAAGTTGAGAAACATTGAGTAAAATGAAATAAATTCTTGCTGAAACAGCAAACAATAAAAAAACTAATGTGATGCAGAAAATTATTCATAATGCATTGTTCCAACACAAAACACATGTCATTTCATAGCCGTCATTTTTATTCTGCATACAAGTACCACAACCACATCTAATGTTCTAACAGAAATACATACACAAAGTAATAAAGTTATAGTTCATGGCACAACAGACAATTGGTACAAACTAATATTTTGAACAAAAGTGCTATTAGTTCAAAGTCTATGTGATTGTTGGAAGCAACATCCTATCGATGATAAGAGAACTCATGGGGCTACAGATGATGTGGAAATACTCACTTATAAAAGTCGAGGTTTTCCTTTAATTTCCAACACAACAACGCAACCTTTGTTCAAGGAAAAAAAAAGGCTAGTGTCAGTTTCAACAAAAACAACTTAGCAAACTGAGTGATGGCAAATCAATATATAGATTTATGCTTACGTACACAGTGACTAACTAATGAAGATAAACAAGATTTCTATACACGGATAAAAAAACTCAAGTTAACGTGAAGAAACAGAGTTATATTGAATTAGTAAAAAAAGGTTACAAATTTAACGAATAAGAACAAGTGAAGCTATCACTTTTGTGCATATTATCAACTGGGCCAGGGATTGAACAAGTCTGCACTAAATTGTTTCGAACTCATCCACTAGTTTTTTAGTTTACATCTAATTCTAAAATTGTAGCTATACAGAGTTGCTCAAAATACCAATGGATTTAATAGGCAGCCATGGTTTCAATTGCTTAGGTTGCCATGCCTGTTAAACAAGAATTCTACCATAACAGATCATAAGCAAGGCATGCCAGTACTTGAAATTCAGTATTGAATCCTGTGCATATGTTGGCTTTGGTACGTACCTAGATATGGGCCATTATATTTGCCAGTGAGTCTTGAGTACTCCTGGTTTTTTCTTAGGATCCACAACCTATTAAATTAACCAATGTTAGAACATGAGCAACTTGGTTCATCAAACAGAGGTTGGGACCATCAGAGATTTAGCAATCTGAAATAAAATAATTATATAACAAATACTATTGTTCTGTTATTGCAGATCTGAATAACAATTTTCCCCACAATAAACACTACTATTTTTATTAAATAATTGGTCGGCTTATTGTGATAGTTGATTAAGTGTGCTCACTATTGTTCTCTACTATCCTCAAAAATAAGAAAGAAGAATAGTCACTCACAAATCTGAAATATAAACACACATTCAATCAGGAAGCTGAAATAGACAATTCAGAGTTCAGATAAACTGTACACAGAAGTTAACGACACTAAATTGGTATGTTTTTAACAATATGCTAGAGAAGCGGAAACAAGCTTTTCCCCATTTGCAGCCACAAATATAACATAGGATGATGATTACTTGATTAGCTCCTGAGCAGGGGAGTTAAGTACACATCCTGCTCACATTCTCACAACAATCACACCAAGAGATCACAGAAACACTGAGTGCGCATTTTCTCGAGTAGGTAGCGAGTCCGAGAAGGAACAGGATGGAATGAGAGGGTTTTGTACCTTCTTGGCGGCGAGGACGAGGGCGTGGCTCATGGCCTTGGGTTCCTCGTCGAGGTCGAGCACATGCAACTGCGGGGGCGGGTGGCTGAGCCTGAGCCTGTGGCTGCCCCGGCTTGGAGGCGGGGTCGTCGTGGTTAGGGTTGGGGTTGAGCGGGTCCAGGTAGCAGTTGAAGGGATGCACCAGTGGCGCATCCCACTGGAGCGTGCCGAAGGTGTTGACGGCCAGCATGGCCATCTCGTTGAGCTGCTCCTGTAGCATGCCGAAGGTGTTGACGGACCTTGTGGGCGAAGGCAGTGGAGGCTTTGGCGGCCGCGAAGATAGAGGTGGCCATGGCATCGCGGCGTGCGGGGGAAGCGTGGAGCCTATCACCCCAAGCCGGATCTAGAGCAAGCCGCCCGGAGCCCAGCACCCCCGGCCAGATCTAGCCGCGAGCCGGCTAGGAAGAGAAGAGGGCAGCCCAATGCTTGAGGCACAACACCTCCGACTCCGGGCTCGAGTCAGACGGCGACCCGATGAGGTCTTTGCTGATGGAGAAAGAAAACGGAGGCAATAGAGGTGGGAGAGAGATGAGCGGCAAGGGCTAGGAAACCCTAGCGGAGGCGGCCGTCCACTCGCTAAGAGATGCGATGGGGAGAGGAGAGGGAGACCGAGAGAAAGGTGGGGCTATGGTCTTGATATCTGGCTTTTCAACAAAGTGACGCTTCCTTGGTGGTAAGATTTTGAAATTTGTTCCAACCGGTCATAGGTTCGAACCTGTATCCAAGCAAGACATTTTTCAATTTTTATTTTTTTATTACAAACTGACATAAGATCTTATAAATAGAAAATTTGTCTTCCCCAATCAGCAAACAAGGATGAGGCATGGTGGTAAGTCCCATGTGTTGTCTTTGACAAGGTTCCAGGTTCAAAGTCTTATTGCCGCAAATTTTCATTTTTTGTAATTTTTTTTAAAAAAAATTGACATATGGAACCCAACACATGCGTTGTGGATTGGGTGCCTAACCCTGCTCTAGGTTTATGAAAAACGTTTGTTGGTTCTGAAAATAAATTAATGATAATTTATATTTGTCATAAATTATGTGACGTAGCCTTATTGTCACAAATTTTCATTTCTATCATTTTTCTAAGAAAACTGACATGTGGAACCCAGCACATACGTCGTGGCTTGGGTGTTGAACCATGCTCCGGGTTTGTGGAAGACGTTTGTTGGTTGTGAAAACGAATTAATGACAATTTATATTTGTCATAAATTCTGTGGTTTTGTTAATTTAGCTATTATGATGTTTATATTCACCATAATATAAATCTGTTTTTATTTATGATGATTTCATTGTCACATTTAATGATGAATATTAGTTTTTATCATAAAACAAGCTATTTTTAATAAAATATCATAAATAACAATGACTTTATGATGAAATGATATATTGTCACGAGGAATTCATCATAGAAGGTCACATTTACTGTAGTGAGAAACTTGGAGCGCTTCACCAGATGGTGTGCTGAAGATAAATACCGATGCTGCTTCTAACGGGTCATGCAGATTGGCTGCCATCGGTTAATTTTGTTCTAATCATTGAAGCTCAAGCATGCAGGTCCGGACTAAAGCTGGCGCCGACAGAAGGTGACAACGTTGTTGTAGAATCTGACTCGAAGGCCCTAATGGATCTATGGAACACAGGGGATTGGATATTCGAGAGCTATTTGTGAAATTTTCTTCCTTCTCTTTAATTTTTGTACCACGCATTGCAAACTAGACAGCATACTTATGTGCTCAGCATGCATCACGATATAGGTCCTCGTATTCATGGACTAACCCTCCCACGTTTTTGTTGCAATGCCTGCAACCCCCTATGATTAATGAAGAGAACTGGGCAGGAACCAAGCGGCTTGGGAATTTTAGACTTGGAGTTGCAGAATAGGTGTTTAATTAGCAAGTGGCATTTTAAACTAATTAACGAAGATGAAATGTAGCAACAAATTCTTTGAAACAAATATCTAAAAGAAAACTATTACACAGGTAAAACATGCCCCTTGAGATTCTCTTTTTGGGCAGGCCTCATGAAGGTGAAGGATGAGTTTTTGAGTCTGGGAAGTTCAACTTGGAAAATGGTACTAGATACGTTTTTGGCAGGACAATTGGTTGGACTCCATGTCCTTGAAACATCGGTTTTCTCTATACGACATAGCTAGAAGAAAGATGCTTCGATCAATACAGTGTTAGGCTCTAATGAAATAAATTGATCTAAGGTCGTTAGTTGAGAATAACGTATTAGCTTAGCAACAGCTGATAGCTACGGACGATTTTCAGTCCGATCTATATAAGTTGAAATTGATGTTAAAGATCAAGATTTTTGTCTGGTATCTAGAGGAATAATGCTAACTAAAGATAACCTAACGAAGAGTCAGTGGAAGTGAAGTGTAAAATATTGTATGCTTAATCTTGATGAGAATATAAAACATTTGTTTTTTAATTGTCATCTAGCTATATTTGTATGGAGAATTATGCATGTTTCTTTCAATATTCATCCACCATTGAGCATAGACCATAGGTTTGGTAATTGGCTACAGGGGTTGGATAGGAAACTAAGGAGCAATATCTTAGTCAGTGTTGTTATTTTGTGCTAGGCTATTTGGTTATATAGGAATAATTTGGTTTTTAATAATACATGAGTTCTTTCTTCTTTGCAGGTGATCTTAAGAGGAACGTATTGGATATGGGGCTGAATGTTATTGCAAAGGAAGGAAGAAGACAATCTTAAGAGGAACTTATTGGATACAGGCTGAATGTTATTGCAAAGGAAGAAAGAAGAGAGATGCTTAATAAAGTGGGGTTGTCATGTGCTTGAGACCTCAACGATTGAGATTTTTACTAAACATGTCTGGTTCCAAAATAATAGGAGAAGACAATCTTAAGAGGAACTTATTGGATACAGGCTGAATATTATTGCAAAGGAAGAAAGAAGAGAGATGCTTAATAAAGTGGGGTTGTCATGTGCTTGAGACCTCAACGATGGAGATTTTTACTAAACATGTCTGGTTCCAAAATAATAGGATTACTGGTTGATTTCTTTAGGTTTTGTTGCTTTGAGATTTGAAGGTTCTACCTTTTTAAAGGTATTGTAATAAAGTTTCCCAACAACCCTTTAAATTTATCGATGCAGTGGTTAGTATATTAAAATATATTTTTGTTTCTAAAAAAGTTTCTTGATATTAGGTAAAACACAGGAGCGTTCAGAACTCATGCTGAACGGAGATCACCCGCAGATCATGTATTATTATTATTATTATTATTATTATTATTATTATTATTATTATTATTATTATTATTATTATTATTATTATTATTATTATTATTGACACCAATGTCTTTATTTTGGCAGAACTAAATCCTAATATGTGAACAACAATTAAGGTGACAATCAATGCAAAAAAAAGAAGGTCAGAGGAAACCACAACATAAAGATGTTACTTTAACCTAAAAAGAATTAAAGCCGCAATGAGACATTAGGTCTAGATAAACACACAATCGTAATAGTAGTAGTAAGCTGAACACAGAAGAATTTGTGGTTCCCAGTTTTTTTTTTTTTACTACCGTAGATCGCCTGCGCGTCTGCCGCGTGTAATTAACCACTGGTCGCCGTAGTTTACCGTCGCACTTTCTGCTTTTGTCAGTCTGCCCACACGACCCGTATCTGAGCACATCTGAGCCTGCTTTTGCGTTTTTCTAATCAATTTGGCTCTCGTACCCTACAATATTGAAGGGAAGCACATGAGACGGGGTGCAGTAATACATGCTGTTTGCTTTGGATAAATAGATGCTTTGCAATTTTGCATGCCTCAGTAGCACGGAGCAGGTCACGGAAAATCTAATAATAACAATAAAGTCTTTAATCATAACCAATTTAGAGTAGGCTAATTGCAATAAAACACACACATATATATAGTCACTCTAGAAAGCGAAATTAAAATATAATACAAAGGTGGGCACTCTATACTGTGGCAATGAGGAAAACAAAAACACGTTGCCCCTGAGCAATAGGTATAGCGCCAAACAGGCGGAGAAATCAAAAAGCTACAAACCTAGTAAAAAACAAAGCATTAAAACAAGATCATAGGAAGCCAAATAAACCTTGTACACGAAAGTAAAAACTATTTTGCTTCTTATAAAGCTACACGAAAGTAGAAACAGAACCATCCATATGCAAACAAAATCCAAACAGCTAAACAGGGAAAGGAAACTGCAATGACTGGCTTGTTGATTCATATGTACAACCATACTTCTAGTGAGGAGGCATCACATCGAGTCTACAGCTGACCTTCTACAGTATGTATGATGCAGGAAAATTAATAAGTTTATGAAACGGAGCATCCCATGAACTTAATTCATCAAATTTCAATAGGCAGACCTTGTATGTAATCTGAAGTAACAACTATCCGTTTTCGTTTTGCCGACCAATAACTAATTAGACTAAATGACAAGCTGTATCGATTGTATGGAAAAGATGTCTGATGCAGCTACAAAAAAGAAGTCACACGAACCTCTAAACATGTCACAGGTGCACCAAAGTAATAATAGAATTTTAGAACCAACCAATGAGCATAGGAGACAATCTATTCAATTTAGCAGCAGAACCATATTCACTGTTACCAAGATTAAGAAATAAAGTAAGGAACACAGTTCCATAGAAAGGTATGCATATCTACATGGTCAGCTCATCAAAATTCAATAGGTTCTTTTCATCTTGCATGCAGGTTACAAACCAATAAATCAATGCAGGTAGATGTTTTTAGGACAAATTCCTTATCAACCATCCAAAAAAGTTACAGTTCCTTATTACCAACTATAAAATTTCAATTTTCTTATCTAGCATCACAGCACCTAACGGAATGGATGGCAATGACTGTTGAGGAACAAAAGATAAATTTGATGGTTGATAAGGAAACTGAACTTTTATAGTGGGTAATAAGGAACCTCTACTATTTTTGATGGTCGATAAGAAATTTGGTGTGGGGCTGGAAATTAAATTATAAAGCCTAAGCAACCATAGCATTTTCTTAGCAGGGCTACAACATATGTGGTGCGGTAATGCTCATAAAGTACACTGATGTGAAGCAAGAACAAGCTCCAAGGATAATTTCACTGATGTAATGAAGTGCTTTACTTTCTTATTTCAATTTTTTGGTTGCTGATGACGACAATTGGCTAATAATCCACCTTTTTTTTTTACCCTTCTATGACATCGAATTATTTAGAAGAAACTGTTATTTCTTATCAAGGATGAAATTGATAATTGAATTATTCTAGGAAGGACCAAAAGTTCTGAAAGGCAACTTCTGATGATGTCAAAGGTATTAAAAATTTGAATGCTTACTAGCTGCTAGTCAAACTTAAGTTCTGGAAATTTCAATAATCAAAATCTGTTACGGATATTACATGAAACTAAACCAAATAATGTGCACTTAACAATCTATGTAAAAAATTTAAGAATACAATTGATAAACATGATCATTCTTCTAGCAAAAACGGTAGGAATTCTCTATGCCTTCACAATTTTTTGGTTCTCCTGCTTCTATCCAGCATTCAACTTTTTAACAATAAAAAAAAAGACAAACAACAACATTCAGAAGTAACATCTTGCAGTCAACAATATGTGTGCATGTTTGGCACTGCAGGCATGATTCAAAAACAACCTGAACACTACATAGCATGTGACATTGTTAATTGTATTTTAGGAAGCATTTATTCCCTTGTTGGCTTTGGTTCCCACCATTCACTAATGATAATAAGATGAGTGGTGCCGTTAGATTGATTTACTTGCCTTTATGCATCTCATATTGAGTTATTTCTGATATCACCCTGCTCGTAAGCATAAACCCATCCCTTCCTATTGAGAACTCCTTGTATACCCAGCTCATTGTGAATAAGAATACATAGGAGTGAAGAAAGAAATGCCCCTTGCCGCTCA
Source organism: Eleusine coracana subsp. coracana (assembly GCA_032690845.1). Lineage (NCBI taxonomy): Eukaryota > Viridiplantae > Streptophyta > Magnoliopsida > Poales > Poaceae > Eleusine > Eleusine coracana. Next base: position 7,358,316 of record CM064426.1, read on the forward strand.
CCGTTTCAGGTGATAATTGGAATAGATTTCAAAACTACATCGCAGCTAAGTGCCAGTTCAACCTGCAAACTGTTTCAAATTCATACCCGTCTCTAAACTCGATTTCCAAAAAAAAATTATTGCCAGCGGAACACTTGGGTAGAGCATCTGAAATACCTGTACAATGCAAGTAAAGGTCCATGTACTAAACATGTCTGTTTAAATTACAAAGAAATTGTTCATCATTCGCAAAGCAGGATTTTGTTCAGACAAATGCACAATCAATGCATGAGATATAACACATGTCATAGACAAAGTCTGTAAACGAATGATTTTTTACAAAAAAAACAAACAATGGATGTATGGAATGGAAATCATTTTTTGAGTCAACATTGCACTACATATGCAAAGGATAGGTAATAAAAGATGGGACCTGTCGAATAGTACAGGGTATGCTATGTAAATCAGATGATCTTTAGGATCTATGACATGCTTATTGTAGCAATTAGAAACTATTAAGCTCCTTGCATGTTCTATGGACTAAAGGCATCCGGATATGCACGAGTAAACAATTTGTCAGTATATAGTTATCCAGTATCCACAATTGTAAAAAAGAATCCATTCTACCAATTCTGTTCCTGCCTGCCTGAACAAATCATGTCAAATGCTTGAACTTTTGCTCCTGTGACATACACTTGAAGATGCTACCTGTATCATTTTACCAAACTAAGTAGTCAGCAAAAAAAAAAAAAAAAAATGTTGATTGCTCACCAAGGTGAAAAAAAAAGCACAAAGGCAATGGAAAACGATGTCACTTCTACTTGAAAAATTGCTCTACTGACAAGAGGTATGATTCCTTCATTTTAAGCACTGAAAATGAACCTATCAACATGTAGCAAGGTTTTTCAATTAGAAGTCGGATAGGTGGATATATGTGCAATCAATTCAGAGCTTGGCACCAATGGTGTTTGCAAAAGTTCCTGTCAGTCAGAATCAGAAACAAGAGATCTGTTGCTGAGGCCCTTATCGATGATAGCTGGACTCAGGACATTCAGGGTAGCCTCTCCATGGAGGGAACAACTGAGTTGTTTCGCTTATGGGATTGCCTCATGAATATTGACTTGGACGACAGTTAAGATCAGCATGTCTGGAGATTGGATGCCAGTGGGTGTTACTCAGCGAAGTCAGCCTACAAAGCATACTACACTGGAGCCATAACCTTTGAACCGTGGCGCCGACTTTGGAAGAGCTGGGCACCTCCTAAATGCAAAATGTTTCTATGGCTACCAATCAGAAATAGATGCTGGACAGCAGATAGACTCGCTAAGAGAGGACTGGATCATCCAGAGAAATGCCCACTATGCGACCAAAAGGAGGAAACAGTGCAGCACTTGCTGACATCCTGTGTGGTGGCCAGGCAGGTCTGGTTCGCCTTGCTGAACATGCTGCAGCTTGGGACAGCAGTACCTCGGCAAAACGAACGCAACTTTGCGGATTGGTGGCGCAGAATGATCAAGAGAGTCCCTATGAAACAGAGAAAAGTATTGAATTCCTTGATCATCCTCGCAGCGTGGGAAATTTGGAAGCACCGGAATGGTTACGTCTTCGAAGGGACCTCTCCCTCGGCTAACACCATTCTTGATGCCATCAGGGATGAACATGGCCTGTGGTGCGGGGCTGGTGCCAGAAAAGTTGCGTGAGCTTAATCTCGCGCTAACTTGGCCTGGTGCCTAGAAGTAGGTCTAGGAGTGTGTTCAGGTTGTTTCTATAATGGCTTTGGATTTGGCTGTGTGATGGCCTCACTCATGTTTTTGGTCCCTGTATGAGTGAGGATCATGTAGGGGAACCTCATGTTTTCTCTCTATTTGCAATGAAGCCCAGTTCTCCTGCATTTTCAAAAAATAGAAAATAAAATAAACCTAACACGCTGCACTGGAACAAATTCAGCATCCATATCAGGTGATCAAACTACCCAACAGACACAGAATTCGGAAAGAAATTGAACACCTAGTTAGTAACCCTTGTGCAGAGACCAACGATGTTTATGCAATGTAAAACTTTCAGCTAACATCCCAACTTGATGGCCCGCCAAACAAGCTGAACTCACAAAAAAAAATAATGTCAACTCAAAATTAACCATGAATTTCTAGGGAACTTAACTAGTATATGGAGAATAATGAACCAAAGGATAACACGAAATGATAAACCCTCTGGTTTTTAGTAAACCAGTTCACAGCTCGAATTGACTTCAGCAAACTTATTTTAACGGCAAAGTACCAAAAAAAAACAAGGTGGGTTGCAGTTACCTAAGCCAGTAGTTGCAGACTAATTTTGCATTTGATAATCAGTGACTGGTCACAAGCATTGACGAAATCAAACATAGTATGGGACTTACCACATTTGTTCAATGAGGACGCTATGTAAGCAGATTCCCCCCTACAGCAACTAAATGCAACATCAACTCATGTTCTTGTAATGAACATTTGGTAGTTATTACCCAAGCCAGTTGCCCATACAATTGCAAATTCTTTTAGTGAACTTAATGCAATACAATTCATCACGAATCACAAAACTGGCCTGTACAATGCTAGGCATCAAACTCACAATTCAGCAGTACAGACTAGTAGCATGACAGCATCAATTCAAGATTCACACCACTCAAGCAGATTGCCTTGCATTCCAGGGAGGGAACTCCACTTTGATCGACGACAAAGTTAAATCACGAAATTAGCAAAAACATCAACTTTTCACAACCATTCTGATCACTCAGAGAGTTAAAACTGTTTTCCGACCCAGTAACCCATACTCTCATTGCACTCATGAGGATTTGAGAGTTGAGACTGCAAGCGTACTTGGGACAGACATATACTATGAATATTCTTGGTTGATCAGCGAAAGGACAATTAACAATTACCTGCTCAGAGAATGGTCTGATGGTACACTTTTTGTGAAATCTTGTTCTAAGACAATTCATCAGAAATGGCAATACTGCATCCTTTCAACTACCTAGAAGTAACAAACAACAATAGAGAGCGGCATTATGCACTCAATTTGCTCAGTAGCTTTGGTTTCTCCTCTAGCGAATCAAACCCATGGAACGGAATCTCACCGTTCATGGCCCCCAGCACGTCAGGGACGTCCTCCACATGCGGCTGCACATACTCCTCAAGGAACCACTTATCAGACAAGTTGAGTAGCGAGGGCAGCCGATGTTGCTTCAGCTGCTTCCCTGCTCTCCTCAGCACAGCAAGCACTGCGCACTTCCAAGAGAGGGCCTCCAGTCTCCGCCCAAGCAATGTTGGGTAGGTGATGATGTCTTCATGGGTCAGCCCAGCCTTGTCAGTGAGGAACTCAATAATCTCCGCGGTTTTCTTCTCTGAGAACGCTATAGTTGATGGGAACCTTCGGATCATCAGGGTGACGGCTTTGTTGTCAAAACCCAGGCGCAGATAGAGCGCGAGCTTGCTCTCCAGCTTGGGAACCTTCATGTTGGACAATGCCCCGAACACGCGGACGAACTTGGGATTGCCAGGTTCCACGCCGAATTTCTTGGCGAGCTCCACAACTTCGTTGACGCGGTTAGGGGGCATCAGAATGATGCTAGGGTCGAAAGCGATGAGCTTGGATACATCGGTAGCGGAGAGGCCGTGGACTTCGCGGAGCAGTGGGACAATGCGGAAGAGAGTTGACTTAGGCTGGCATCGGATGACGAACGGCTTCCTGTTGAGGGCAGCGACGATGCCGGCATTGGAGCCGAGGACCTCGCGCAGGGAGGCGAAGAACGGTTCCAAGTGGTTCTCCACGCTGCGGAAGAAGATCACAGGGCTAAGCAAGACGACGCGCTGTAGTAGCGGGGTTTGGATGCCAACAGAGGCGAGGAAATCGAGCTTGGGCTGGAGCGTCTTTGCCGGGTCGGCGGTGAGCAGGATGGGCACCTGGCGGACGGCGGAGGATATGTCTGCGTCGGAGAAGCCGTAGCGGCGGAGGAGCGCGAGGACGGCGTCAGCCTGCGCGGCGGCGCGCGGGGACGCGAGGCGGACGGAGTTGGCGGCGCGGGCGGCGGCGGATGGGGAGAGCCCGCATCTGGAGATGAGGTAGGAGAGCGCGGGATTGGCGGCAGAGGTGGCGGAGAAGGCGGCGGTGAGGGCGCCGGGCCGGAGGGGGAAGATGCGGCGGCGGACGGCGGCCAGCATCGGGGCGATTCGCGGAACGGCAACGGGGAAGGAGAACGGCAGCGAAGTGCTGCTACGGATGCGGACTTTTTTTTTTTTTTTTTTGAGCACATGCTACGGATGCGGATGTGCAGAGAGATTCGGGGAATACTACTGTTTTGTCTAGGCCTAAAGCTGACGGCCCATTTCTCGCCCCAACAATTGGGCCTGCAGCTTAGCCTGGGTCTAGTTTCAGTGGCCCGACATGCAATGTGCGATGATGATTGATTGGGTTAAACAATGACAAGGGGGGCCCCGCTCCAGGCCATTGGTACGTACTAGTACTGTATTCCTCCATAGTCTTAGAAAAAAAAAAAGTACTGTATTCCTCCAACGCGTACTGGTAGACTGTCTCTTCCGCCGCCACCGCCGCGATCTCGCAATCGACATGCAGTGTGTGGCTTGAGGCGTATTACGCCGGATTAAAGGAGGTGGATAGGGCCAAGAAGGGGGAGATGAGGGCCAAAAAGGCGGAGAGGAAGAGCAAGAATGTGCATGCGGGATCGAACAAGGAGAAGAAGAAGGTGCTGCCGTATCCCCTGCTCCGCAAGTTGAAGTGCTCCTGATCCGGGCCAGAGGCGGAGGGCAGCGAGTCCATGGCGGCGGCCAAGAAGACGCGGAAGAAGAAGGTGACGGTGACGTTGGACAAGGAATATCTCAAGTTTCTGGCGAAACAGCCATTCCCTAGTTCCGATGTCCGATTCAACCAGTTTCAACAAGGCTACTTCGCTCAACAAAGGGCATGTAAAAGACTCCACAACAGCCTCAAGGTCGAGGTCGAGATCACTGACTACGAGGAGGAGGTGCAGAGATCGCTGGGATGGTTGCTCTGGTAAGGCTGGCTAAATAATTTGTTATTACTCCATATGATTTGTGCGAGAGACATTTAAATTCTTCAACTACTGCTGCTGTCGTAAGTTGGGAGAACTGGTATCGTTTCTGATGTGATGTTCTTGCTACTGTGTTATTAGTATTGCTGATTCTGATGTGTGATGAAACAGCTACGTCGTAGTAATATTTATGTTCGTGAGCGACCAAAAAAAGACACTGGTAGACGGTACATTTGTTCATCGTTCTGCTCTCTGCATGCAATGAAAATTAACCAAACACTCGGCCCACGACGAGCGAGCCAGAGCCAGCTGATGCCCCATGCCCCTACTACAGTGTCAGTGAGCCCGAGCTCAGACAGCGAAATCTTTTTGCTCGACCACCAGAGCCAGCCGATCGTCCTGCGGAGATCAACGCCGGAGTCTTCTAAACGATGCAATGCTTGCGGGAGTGGCAAAAGCACAGCGCTGTACCACCCGCGACAAGGACGTTTCACGAATCCGCCTTTTGCCCCCCTTCTTGCCTCTGCCGCCTGTAGAGTGGACGCCGGCCAGGGGTACACGACAACAGAGTAGTAGGAGTACCAGATTCCGAACAAAGGGAACGACAACGACGCCACGCGCGCGCATGGGCAACCACAGGTAAACGCGAGCAGTAATACGTACGCTTCGCCCTGCCCTACTACTACTCGGTACTTACCGCGCACTGGCTTCACTTTGTTGCCGCTGTGACACTGCCTTGTTCCTCCTGGGGAGCAGGCGCCACGGGAGGAAACGCGTGGGTGGAACCGTGGAAGTGCGGTGCTTGTCGTGGCCAGCGTCCACGGGGATCACAGTTCGACGGAGCTTTTCGGCCGTGCCGTCTATCCGGCCGGCCACAAGCTCCCTCGCCACTGTTGCTTTCCTTTCCAAACTGTTCACAACTCCGACTCAACAGTGGCGGCGTCATACGGGCGGTTTGGCCGTTTGCGAGCTTTGCGTACGCTCAAGCGCTGTGCGGATTGCAAAGGATGTGTTCGTTTCTTGGTGTCTAAATTTTAGTGGGATTATATTAATCATTAAAATGTTACATATGATTATTAAATATATATTAAATATAAAACTAATTACAGAGTTGAATGCGCATGACAAATTCATTAAACTTAATTAAGTCATCATTAAGAGATGTTTACTGTAGCATCACATTATTTAATCATGACCTAATTAATTTTAATAAATTCGTCTCATCATTCAGAGGAAGGGTTATAGACTGGGTTTTGTCAGCTCCTAATTAGTATCACAATATTCGATAGAACAGGTCTAAAAATCAGAGGGGTGAAAATGAACACATCCAAATTAGATCGATTTATAGCACATTAGGTGTATTTATTTACACTATTTGATTTTTAAATTTATCATATCAAATATTATAATATTAATTAAAAATATTAAATATAGATTACGAGCAAGTGGCCGGCCGGCTAATTCTGGGCTGCATGCAGATGCAGGTGGCCGTCCGCACTCAAACAATCCGTTGAAGATTCCATACCGGTTTGGTCGCGAACGTGCAGATTAGTCAAGCGCGTTGATCAAGGCGTACGTACGTGCTTTAACCAAGGCTTTCACATCAACAACTTGGATTATCTGTTTCCCCATTACACTATCAACGTCTATCATCGGTCGTCTAGTACACAGTCGGTTCGGTTACTCCGATTACTTAGCGCACGGACGCACGGTGAAAGAAAAAAATCTGCTTCCTCAGCTACACGAAGCCTAGGCTGATTGTTCTGCAAGCCAAAGTTTGCATTGGGGAACAAGTCGAGCGAGTGCTCCGCTCCTCGATCATTGCGTCCTCCTTCCTTTTTCTTACTGCTCTGACTGCCCTTGGTAATGCGGACGCAAATCAACCGGAGCCGCGACGAAATGGTATCGTCCGGTCGGCGAAGACTTCCATCCAGCCTGTTCACGCAGTGAGAACTTCTTCCTTTTTTTACTCTACCTGACCAAGAGATTAAAGTAACACTTGTGTAGCTAAAGTAAGCTTGCGGCACCAGCTTCACAGTTTTCACACTTCCCCAGTGAGCAGTGAGCAGAAAGTCCACGACGAGTCGGTGTTCCTTGCCCTCGAAGCCTGCCCGCGGCCCATCCCTCCCTCCTCTCACGCATAGGGTTCCCATGGCCCAACACAACACTTGCCTGGACCTCACACGACACATTGGACCCACCAATGCGTCCCACTTCCATGCGGGCCCGGCAACCACCTTCCCGCTCTATATAAACTCGCCACCACCCGAGAGCTCAGGCCACGCAGCAAAGCCGACCACTACACTACACCATTATTTAGTTGCTCCTAATACTCGAAGAAGAAAGAAAGCATCTTCTTGTGCAGACACCACCCACCAAGGCTCTGCCATGGAGAAGGCGACCGAGAACGCAAAGAACCCGGCGCCGCTGAAGCTGCTGGGTTCGTGGGCGAGCTCGTACACGCACCGCGTGCAGCTGGCGCTGCGCCTCAAGGGCCTGGAGTTCGAGTACAAGGAGGAGGACCTGGGCAGCAAGAGCGAGGAGCTGCTCCGCCTGAACCCGGTCCACAAGAAGGTGCCCGTGCTCGTCCACGGCGGCCGCGCGCTCCCCGAGTCCGTCGTCATCCTCCAGTACCTCGACGACGCGTGGCCCGAGACCCGCCCGCTCCTCCCCGCCGACGCCTTCGACCGCGCGCTCGCCCGCTTCTGGTGCCACTTCGCCGACGACAAGGTTCGTTCTGCATTTTCTTTTCTTTTTTTCTCTTGCTTATTGCCGTGTTATCATTGTGCATTCACTACTGGATTCTACTGACACCTTGCACGCAAAATGATGCAGCTGGGCCCCGCGGTGGGCGCGGTGTTCGCGTCGACGGGGGAGGAGCAGGAGGCGGCGGTGCGGCAGGTGCACGAGAACCTGGCGCTGCTGGAGGCCGAGCTCCGGGACGGCGCGTTCAGGGGCCGCCGCTTCTTCGGCGGCGACGAGGTGGGCTTCCTCGACGTGGTGCTCGGGTGCGGGTCATACTGGCTCGCCGTCTTCGAGGAGGTCACCGGCGTGCGCCTCGTGGACGCCGACGCGTTCCCGCTCTTCCACGCCTGGCTGCGTGAATTCGAGGCCCTCGACGAGGTCCGCGAGACCATACCCGCCGTCGACCGCCTCCTCGAGTACGCGCGCGGCGTCAGGCACATGCTGCTCGGCCTCGCCGGCGGCGCCGGTGCCGGTGGCGACGCTACAGAGGCCCCTGCGGCCACCGCCGCTCCGCCGGCAGCCGCCCCGCCCGCCGCGGCGACTGACATCGCCGTGGACATCTGATGATGGCAGGACGTGCCATCGATCTGTTAGTACTTCATGTAGTAGTAAAATGTACTAGCGGTGTGCCGTGTCGTGTCTTTCATGCCGTGTGTTGATGAAGCGCCCTGAACGAAGCGCGCTTCTACTGCCACCACAGTCGTTTGTCTAGGTGTCGAGTTTGTTCAGCTCTATCTGTTGTTAAACCTTTGTTGATTTCCTCTGGCTTGCAGTGTAACTCGCTTGTTTAGAAGTGATGATGTGTTTTCATGTTCCAAGATTCAACGGACCCTTGACATCGACGCTGTCCACCAGTACAGCCACTTTATCTTTACAGTACCCTCCACCCGTTGCAGTAGCACGGTAGTACGACGGCAGTACAAATCGGGGAGTATCCGAGTTAACTGCGGCGATTAACCCGCGTGTCAGGACACCGATACGGCGTGGCAAGCATTTAAAGGCCGCAGAGGGTTGTGATCAATTGGATACTCCCCGATTTTCTCCCCTGCAGTGGGGATTGATGGGCGCGCGTGTCTGCCCTGATTGCTGCTCCTGTTGCAGTTGCAGGCAGGGGAGGCCATTGATTACTTGCCGTGGCTGTAGCAAACGCAACGCCGATCGCACCCGACGTCGAGGCATGGCAGAGCAAACAGAGACGGAGGTGGACACCGGTTTATACTGTATAAACGAAGGAGGACGAATGAAGTTGTAGCGATGTCGGGTAACAATCTGAAGTCCGCGTCTGTACCGACTTCAACCACACCTACCAACACCACGACGATAGATTAATCGTCTACTATCATCCACAGGAGGGAGAGGGACCGAGACCAATAATTCCCGAACCACACGAGCTGCCTGCAGATGCTAAACCACCGGGCCGCGGAACTGGCAGAGCGCCGAGCGTGGCGGCTAGGAATACGAGCCGAGGCAGGCAGGGGGCGGACGGGCTACAGGGAATCCGAAGCAACGAGTACTCTCCGAGTAGGTAGCACCAGCCACAGCAAAGGCAAAGCCACCGACGACGCATACGCCTGCCTGGTGCCTGGTGCCTGGTTTAAAAACAGTGCCAGGGCCACTGCCCAGGCCAGGGCCAAGGAAAAGTCGCCGCTCCACTCCAGCGCGGCAGCTCGTGGACGTGCCCGTGTGCGCCGCGTCGTCGCGCACGTGAACGGCGCCCGAACACAGATTAGCTGCCTGCCCGCACGGCGATTACTGTGCTCTGCGACGCCGTGCACGCGGAGGAGCAGGACGGGCTCATTATTCCACTTGCATGCCGCCGCAGCCGGGCGGGATGGGGTCGGGTACCATGCCGCACACGTATGCCCATTTACGCCCGGTTCACAAAAGGAGTTAAACAAACCGGTGAGGAGCTTCGGACCTACTCGTACCTGCTGTACTATTGTTTTTTTTTTTTTAGAAGTCTGTACTGTGAAATCTGGATGTAGACAAAGCATACTGCGATATCGTTAACCTGCACTACTATACACTATACATTGACGAGAGTGACGGTATCGTGTTCACCGTTCACAACGCAGATGCAGTGGGGGCGGCACCTGCAGGCGTAAACATAAACTGGAAAAGTAAACCTGATTAGTTGACCGCGTAACAGCGCCCACCGGACACCGCTTTGCCGCCCATGATGGTGCTGCGGATCATCACCGCGAGATAGGGGACCACCGGAGATCACACACAGACTAGTAGCTTCTTGCGCGCGATCAAGCATTTCTCCCCGAGAAAGTTTCAAACCGTCCACACACATCGCGCGCCCTGGCCTAGCTTGTGATCGCAGTCGTCGGTACAGGCTCGCACTTCATATTGTTTCGTGGATATGGAGCAGAGAATCTGAAAGCAGGCTGCGGGGGCGGAAAGAGTCGCGACAAAAAAGAGGAGCACGTAATAGTCGGCCACGAATATGAGCACTTGCCATGACAGGCTCACAGAACGGCTCGGGGTTCAGGCAGGTTGACGACGAACCAGGCCGCTCATCAGATCAGCCTCCTCCTCCCGCTCACTTGAAAAGGATTCAAACGCCAATCACACGGCCAGGCCACGTGCGGGGTCAGTAGTATTGGTTGGATGTTGGAACAGTGTGGATAATATAGGTTGTTCATCAGGGAAAATCGCTAGTACCTTCGCACGGGCGCGCGCCGTACCTGGGTCGGAACTGTGGAAGCATTAGTTCGGCGCGGTCATCACCAGTAGGAAACTGCTTGATGACCATGCAAAGTGGCTTCTGCTCATCCTCCTGTTGATGACGATGCTACACCGTGTACGGACGTACTACAGGACTTACTTGGCCTAAAGCGAGATCTAGCTGCAGCATTCGCTACTGTAATCGTTATACTCCCTTCGTTTAATAATATATAACAGTCTACCATTCTCAAGTTTTCTTCCATTATAAGACACACTCGTTTTTCAATGCACCTTTTTCTCTTTTAAATATATTTTTATCTATCTTTTTCTTTCTCGTTTTATGTACACCAATTTTTTTCAACTCTTCTTAATTCCCGTATCCGGAAGCAAAATATCATATAATGTTAAATGGAGGGAATAATAAAAAAAAAGGACGATGTTTAACGAGATTACTGTGTATCATCTTCAGATACCCAGAGGTAGTAGCAGCACATTCGTCGCGGAGAGATTCTTGTGTGGAATACACACAACCGCACGTGGTCCTGCGGGCGGCAGTCACCGTCGTCACTGCTATACTGTCGCCGGAACGCAGACCGTATCAAATTCATGAGAGGCACCCGAGGTTCCGTGGCCATCAGTGTCACGTCACACGGCCATCAGCAGTCACCTACTACTTGGTGCAAGCACCCATCATTTGCCTTTAATAGACGCGCCTGATGTGGTCCGTCGCCCGTCGGTGGCCCAAACTCGCACGACTCGAGTGGAGTGCATGCTCGCTCTGCTTCTGCGTATCGCGCGGGCAGAGAGGAAGAAACCTACGACGAACGGAGCGCGCGCATGCGGATGGATGCGGCCGGACGGCGACGTAATAATAAAGAGGTGACGGTGGTGTGTGTGTGTGTGTGTGAGGTGACGGTAGAAGCAGACGGACTCGGCGGCTGGATCACGACGGATGGATGGACGCCAGCGTCACGTCCTGTCGTTGCTTCGACGCACGCGGGCAGGCGCAGAAGGGAAGAGCACGCAACCACGACGCCTCCACTCCACCCCCGGCTGTATGTACGTGCCCCCGTTGCGCGGAATGTACGCGTGAGTGTTTGTTGGTGGGCGACGAGACGAGACGCATGCGTGTGAATAACTGCCTCTTACTGATGAGGTAGAGGTAGTACGCGTGCTACTGACTACTTATCCAGACCATGGAGGCATCCATATGGATGCATCACGCATGTGTAACTAAAGCGAACAAGTACTATTATTAGTACTAATTAAGCTAGCCGGTACATACAGGAAAAGTGGACACATCGATGCATGTCGTCGTACGCTCAAAATGCCACCCAACTTTCTGTCATATGCTACAAGCCGGGATCCAACATTGACAATGCGGATCCACACGCATGTGCAGGTTAGCTCTCTTCTCACGTCGCGGGGCTCAAGGAGACAAGCCAAGGAGGACATCACTATTCTTGACATGTTTTAATTATAAGATGCGCTAATCTGGACGACAAAGCTCCATGTGTTGCACCGCTCCTATAACTCTACTCTAATCTACTACTGTACTGTCTTGCTAGCAGCGCAGGATAAGAATGGGCATCTTGCTGCCAGCAGCATCGCGCTTTTCACCAAAAATTAGCTTCATCCTTCACACAACACAAGCACGACAACCATACGAATTGAGTAAACAGAACTGGGATTAATCAAGACCAACTGGCAAGTACTCGACGAATCTCGCGCGCAAGCGATCGATGGAACAGAGCACGACTGTTTAACACGTCACGTCGATAATGAGCGATGACAGGGGACGGGAACAGAAACGCGGCTGACGATCACTAATAAAGTTCGGAGGAAGCGGCCAACCACAGCTCCTCGCATCAGTTCATCACTGATGGTTGATGGAGTGCACGCCTCGACCTAGCTAGCTACCGCGCGAGCCTGCACGGCTACGGCGTAGGGCGGGCTCGCCTTTCCCCCGGCCGTGGTCACTATGGGCGTGCCCGTGCGGCGGAAATGATCGGTGGCAAAGACTTCTTCACTCTCACGGGTACGGTGAACGTTTGCAAGGACGGAGAAACATGTGGTGTCAATCGGTCACGTATGAGTCGTACGGTGGATCGAGAGGAATCAAATTTCTAATCGATGGATGCATGTACCAGCAGGGTTCTATTTCGATGTACTACGTTCATGTCCTTTTCGAATGTCGGTGACTGTGCAATGATCGATTCGGCGATTTGGCTCGTCGGGGAGGGCGGGATGCAGATCTATTTACGTCGACGGCGCTCTGGAACGGGCCGCAGCCCAAAACGAGAACGGCTCCAACTTAGCGGACAACCGGTTCGTTCTGTGTGCCCTCTCAGCCCAACGCGGAAGGATCTCCTTTTTTCTAAGGCCTTCTGAAACAAGCACATATTTCATTTTCCGAGCCCAGCTTCTTTTCCAGTTTCGATGCTCCCGGCCTCGCGCGCAGAGTCCATCACAGGTCCGTGATTCTGCAGGCCCATTATTCTAGGCTCTACAACAGCAGGTCCTTCAGAGAGAGAGAGAGAAACAGCCCAGCAGGCCTTTCCTTTCTTTTATTGCAGTACAAGAAATCTCTGTGTGTCCAATGATGGCTCAGAATTCTAAACCCAAACCCATCTTAAACTATAGTGCCAGATTCCTCTTCCCTCCAAATCCACTGCACCTGCGATCCATCAAACATGCCGCACGCAGGGAGCCAGGGACAATGTGCCCGCCACATTCTTTACGCCACTCATCATCACAGACTTAATAGATACGGTTTAGCCCATATCTCAAAGACCATATACTAATCACTCCTCCCATCAGGATCATGAGCTCACTGCCACCAAGTGGCGGGCCTTCCGTTATACTATAGTTTACGAAACGTGATCAGATTCTCTCGGCCGCGCCAATGGAGGAAAGGGGGAGCAGCTCGCATGATTGGCAGCGTACACTAGTCTATCTTATCCCGTCGTCTCGTGGATTGCTAGGCGCATGTTTACAGGCGCTCCTAAACTAGTCAGTGCGCGAGATCTCGATCGAGGAGGGGTTTAATATTATTCCGTTCATGAAGGATTAAGAAATCTGATGCTGGCATCTTCTGGTAGCTGTACTGTACCCCCGAGCAAGAAGCATCTATTGTCTCTGTGTGCAGATATACTCTGATCTGCTTGATATTGGATTTTTGGAGCTGTGGGTGGGTGACTCAGCAGTGGGAGTGATGCAATAATGCCCTTCAGATCCTGTGAAGCTTCCTTACTGCTTGACAAGGACACAAGAACACTGCTGTCTATTTTTTTTTTTTGTCTACTGGGTTAGAAATTAAAATGAGTTCACCACTGAAGTATTTTTGTGTTATCGCCATCTAATTGGTAGGTTGCTTACCTGCTGATGGAGTACACAAGGGACGCATGGCATGGTACTTCAGTATATTTAATTTTCACACCATATAGTGTCTTGACACCTAAAACGATATTTTATATCCTGAACCGACCGTGAAGGCATGACCTTACAACGAACAGTACAGCAGTACGCCACTAAGCAGCAGCAGCAGAAGGATGTGCGCCTGACGCTACGCACTCGGAAAGTTTACCTGACACCAATAATCGTGCTATTATATACGGCGGATCGGTCTGTAAAATACAGTTTACATCATAACTAGGGTCATCTGAACTCTGCAAGTTGACTACCGTTGTTCCCTGTATCTTAGCTTGTGCCATAAGGTCATCTTGATCAACAATTTTCCATTACTCATTAAAAATTTTGGCATTTCTTTACCCCAAACTGCATGAAAAAGCTGCTTGTTATATATAGGAAATCGCAGCAGAGGTTATCCAATTGGGAACCCTTTCTAGAATACATCTAATTAGGGACCTGGGTCAACAACAAAGATACAAAGTTGATGCTGTCACGCGATAAGACTGAACAGAGGATTTTCTCACTCATTTCTCCGGAGTTTCTTTTCATTCTAGAAGAACATAGTTGTGAAAAGGAGACATCTCCAGTCTTTTCAGTTGCCAACTGGATCTTTGACTAATGAACATACAGTTTCATCTTTTGATCTACTACGAAACCTAGGAGCATCTGTTGACTTTTTTGTTCAGATATCATGAACTAACACTAGCAGATTCAGTATCCACAGTTTTACAGTTCACATTGATCATGCGTTCCCTAGTTTAAACTCCTGTTCATGATCATCAATTCCACAGGTAACGCAATGTGATCAGTCCACACAAGCTAAGAGTCTAATTCAGCAATTCCCTGGATTAAACTCCTGTCTCTGTCCGGCGTTCACTGAACCCTGACCACCACCATTTGGAAGTGTGAGAAACGAGCTTGCGTGGCCTCTCCAGTCCAGGAAAGAGCTTTCAGCTGCTTGCGATGATGGCGACTAGCAGTAATTAACAAATGCCAACCAAACTGGTTGCCGATGCTTAGCTTCCATTCAACTTTTTATCCTCTCCCTGAGTCCAGAGAGACGTGCAGCCTTTTTTCTATTAAATTACAAGTGATCAGCAAGGGAATGTCACTTTTCGCATCGCAAAGCAAGCATGTCTGTTCTTGTTTATTCCATCTCAAACACAAGTGAAACTAAAGCTGGTGCCCCGCAGTTTGCTTTGACTGGACCTCGGCTCGATTGTGCGTGAAAGTGAAACTTTGGTTTGAACTCCAGGGAATTTTGCGAGCTTTTCGTGGTTGGATTCTCTAGACGAATCTGCAGATGCTGTGCCCACCAACTGCTTACTGCAATCAGAGAGCAGACAGAATTTTTATGCAGGCATCTACTACTGCTGCTGTCCCTGACCTACAGCTAGGCCCTCCTTCAAATAACAAGAATCCAAGGTTTAGCGCGACTGCTAAATGCTTCCTTTTTTCAGTTTTGAAGTTCAGTTAGTCCCTCAGTCAATTTTAGGGAACAGGAAGTTAGCTAGAATTAGCATGTCCTGTCTCAAAATTCTCGAGGAAAAAAAAGGGAGATCTTTAAATGCTAACATGTGAACAGAGCAGAGTAGCAGACCAAGTTAAGATTTGTCAGGTAGAGGATCCACTTGTGCCACACCAATACCTTGTACGAGTAGCTAAACGAACGAATCTGTGGTCTCGAATGGTGCTGTCCCTCTCAGCGAATGGAATGGGAAGAATCTGAAGGTCACTGTCCCCGGACAAAAATCGCTGTCACTATGCAATCTCCAAGCTTGCCGATAGCTCAAAACTCTCCAACTCTCGCTTTGTTTACTGGTTACTGCCAAAGCAAGCCATCGCATGGCATCATCCTCCATCAAATCTACTTTGGCGTTTCCGAACATGAGCGTCGCCATACCTACAGGATTAAAAAACAATCATCGTGGCTGATCCCTTCTTCAAAAACATAATTGTTTATTTTGGTGACGATGATGATGATAAGGAAGAACAAAGGATCAGCGACTTTCCTGCGTAAAGAAAAATAAGAACGTATCAAAGACTTTTTCTAGTTAAATATTGTTTGCGGGCTTATTGTTTAATCGGGCGATAAAGATTCGCAGTCGAACAAAATTGTTTTAGGTCATGATGTGCTACATATGTGGGGGAAAAGGATACTCAATTCTACGATCCAATCATCACTGAAATTCAAGGGCACATAGCAAATTTTTTCTAGGTTTGGCACTACTCTAGGTTCTAATTGGAGTCTATTGGATCGCTTTGACCCAAACTTTTGCTGAATTTTCCCATCAGACCACTTGCATTTGCGTAAGCAACTAATAACATAATATCTCTGCTTCATCATAGTTCACTCAGCCTATCCAGCTGGTGATATTTGAAACTCTGGGACTTGTATGAGCAGAACAGAGATCGACAGGTGGACCGTGGACCGTCGCAAGCAGCGAAGTTCCACACGAACTTTGTGGTGCGGCCACCTACTCACTCTGAAGCAATGCCCGTGCTATTGATCCCCTCATCCGTGCATCTGCGCCAGTGTGCCGTCCACGTGTCTCTCAATGTCCCACTCATCATTCTAGCGTGTTACAAGTGGCTCATGAGCCCTGGCTTTGCTTTTCGCTGAAAGACCATGCATGCATGCACTTGACCAACAGTCCAACACCGTTCAATCCCAACGGTGATCGCGTCCATTGACACACTCCACGTGTACGTTGGCAGAAGAAAGCTTATGAGGACATACCGATCGTGAGGATGACCGATGACATAGCACGGCTTCGGAACTTGGCCAGAAAGTCCTTCAAGTGACGTTGGCGTGCTTCCGTGGCCTGGCATGTTAACATGTAAAGGCCGGTCCGTGAGGAAGGGATTTACTATATTCTGGGCACCGAAATTAGTACATCTTGTAGTCGATTCTCAGTTTAGGATTTTCTTTCTTTTTTTTTAGTTTCCGTTTTTGGGAGGAGGAAAAGAGAAGACAAAAGAAAAGAAGGGTGTCACCGGTGTTAGGGTTAGGGTTATGGGTTTGGGTTTTAGGGTTGGAAAATCTTTTATAGTTGTCAGCTTTAGAAGGTTGGGAGGAGGTTGGAGGACCAACAGTGGTAGCACGTAGTGGACAGGAGGTCGTGGTGACAGTGGCAGATGGTTGGGCCAACGATGGTAGCAGGGGTGTTGAGGCTTAATGGATTGGCGTAGAGCTGGTGATGGACTACAATCTGGGTGGTAGGAATTGCATGAGAAGGGGGTGGAGGTCGGCAACGTGACCATCAGAGTTGGATGAGTTAGTGTGGAGGTAGTAATGAGCGCAACGGATCCAATAATGGGAGCTGCCAAATGCGAGAGCTATAGGTCGACGATGGCGGCTAGGGGAGGGGGGGGGGGTCAGAGTTAGTCACATTAGCTTGGCAGCGCGAGCTGTCGAAGACGGAGGTGGCGGTCGCCTAAGAAGATTGAGAGAAGGACGAACGGAGAGAGGGGAGGGGGGGGGGTAGAGATCGCAAGAAGAAATATGATAAAAAGATAAGGGTCCCTATCGACTAGAACTTTATGAAGTTACGATTGACTAGAGCATAGATGGACCCGTGAAAGAGCATGAGAGGGGCGACAACTCGGGGCTAGGAGGTGCGATGCAATGGTGAGGATACCACCTGTCTGCAGCATTGGAGGGTGGCATGGTTAGGGTTTCTGGGTTGTTGGCAGCGACGGCTAGGATTATGAGAGGTACATCTCTGACGGGCAAAGGGGGAGGTGGCGGTAGGGACACCACATCGAATGAGTTAGCTATGAGTAAACCCGGACGAGGGTCGATGACGACACTAGAGTTCGAAAGGATCAACACATAGGGGTGATAGGTTGTGGTCAGAAAAGAAGACAACAACAGGATTTGATGACGTGTGATATAGGTTCATCACTTTGCTCCCCTGTACTTGACGCCAAAAATATTATTCTAAATGAATCCAAGCACTAGCAGACAAATTAGGAATGACATGTGCACAAACTACTTCACAACTGTAGTTTTTTTGTAAAATTAATTGATAACATGTGTAGAGGATGATAATGACAGTACAAAGGATGTGTGTGTGTAGGGGGGGGGGGGGGGGGGCTTATGACGGTATTTTTAAATATTGACGTTCGAACATTCAAACTAATCTGTTTTGAACCATTTAGGTTGTCTGAACGATGATAAATAGAATACGAAAGGAGTGTGTAGTCCAGGTAGCCATCAAAATTTGGTCACCTCGCCGCCCCCTTTGTTCATGTAGCAGTATCTGTCTGAAACAACAAACCCAGGTTGATGTGAGTGGTGGCTGAATATAGAGAACTGGACCACGCATGCGTGTGCTTAAGGGTCCTAACGCGTGCTCCACTTTTGGTGATGGATTGACGGGGTACACGAGTGGAGCATGAACTGGGCTGCACCACAATATAATGCCGTTGATCCTGTCATGCCTCGTTCCCCAAAGCTTTTATTTCCATGGCAATGCTGCCACCCATGTATCAAGGGATTTAACCTTCAAATCCACACCCTGTTTTGTTTTTCCCCAGAACATAATGATTGGAAGCTGATTTGGTTGCTGCACGCAGCACCGTACCCTTTCTTTTTTCGAAGAGCATGCCTGGTCTACCTCTGCCTGCCCTCTTTTTCACCAAGGCCAACGTTTTTTGTAAAAAGGAGAGGCGTAGGGTGTGGAAAAGGGAAGCTTATGCCTATGGGAGCTAAAGGTGCATGCGGCCAAGATATTCTATGAGCTATCATCATGCAGAGTACACACTAGAAGGAAAGATTTTCGGTAGAGCAGTGTGCAACACGTATTTGGAGGATGATATGCGTGGGTGACGTGTCAACTGTACTTGCCTGCCTGGTACAGAGCTTTGAGTTGCCATCTACTAGTACTAACATGTACTCTACCACTCATTCACTCTCCATGTTTATGTAAAATCTACATGCATAATGCATTGGCACTGGTGATGTTTGAGCTCTACATGCGTTGGAGGAGTACTCACATTGTGAGAGATTAAGGTTGTGATATTGCTCTACCAAAAACAAGATGCATGGTCGCCTGATCTTTTCCGATGCTAACTCACATTTACCAAGCCAATGTACTGAACCTTAATTTCTGCACTAACACCTGCAGCGGATAGTTCTAGTCCCTGGTACGTACACGCATCCTGTGGTGGCGGAGTACAGAGCCCCCACACGCCAGAATAGGAGTCCTAAAAAGAAGTCCAGAAACCGTTCCCCCAAAGTATAAATGCCATGCAAACAAAAAGCTACGTATTCCACTATTGAATGCTCTTCCTTTCTCAATTATTCAATTCCATTTTTGCACATTCATCCAGCTTGTGCTCCCCAGAACCAGGAGAATACTCGCCAGCCATGCAAAGCTATGCTTAAATCTTTGTCAATGAATTTGAACTGTGCAACGAAATTTCTCTGTTTGAAATATATGTATGATTTGGTTGACAGTAGTAGTACTCCGTAACAGAGTGTACAATAGTTGTTAGACAAGTCAAATCAAATGAATCTCTCTCTGTGTACCGTTTGGATTTTAGCGCGGCATGAGATTCAGCTTAACCAAATCCCCGCATCCGTACGCGAATTAATGCGTGGACACAGCACACGGCCACACATCCCTCAACAGAGTTCCCAGATCCATGATCCATCCACTCACCCACCCCACCCATGCAGCAAGCAATGTGATGATATCCACCTCGGAGAGATACACAAGAATGCCAAGCCAGCCCAACCAACCCAAGATTCCTTCCGGTTCTAGAGAGAGACGGAGGATGTGCGAGTCCATCGGCGACATGCCCACATGAGGACAAACCAAACTCCAGCTAAGATATCATCATCGCCTCATCTGATTCTGATCTCGCTCCACTTGACAGCTCCAGGATCACAGCACACGCATGTTAAGTAAATTCCATCCATCCGCGGGTCATGGCCCCATCCCAATCTAGGAGTAACGCCTTGCAAGATCTGATAATTGTTCTTCACTAATAAGGCAAGTTGTTGATAGAACAACTGTTTTGAGTGAAACCGTAACTTCTTAAGGAAAGCTCCAATTTTGGTTACTGCTTTCCAAACAGGCAGCGATTCTTCTCTAATTTTGCTAAAGAATACAAGATGGTTTGATTTTTTTTAACTTTCTCAATCAATGGATAGGAAAGATGACACGAGAGCGAGAAGCAAAGAAGAAAAAAAAAAGAGATGCGAGAGGAATGGAAAGGGGGATGGAATCACAATCGGGAATGCAACAAGCGAGGAAGCAAACAAAGGAACCAAAGATGGCACAAAAATAGCTTTAAGCCGGGGGGGGGGGGGGGGGGGGGGGGTGCAGGCCACTAATTAAACAGGTCCAGCGCAGCAGCCCCCAAACTCGCTCGCCAGATTCTCTCTCACTCCTCGCGGCGGCTAGAGAGAGAAAGAGAGGTGGATAGAGAGAGAGAGAGAAAGACCGGAGTTAGTAGTAGGGGGAGGATATCATGGCACGGCTGCGGCAGTAGCAGCAGCCGCAGCAGAGGGAGGGAAAAAGGGAGGCCCAAACACACACACAATCACCAGAGGGAGAAGAGAGAGAAGGGAGAAGAGAGAGAAGGGTGGGAGCGGAAAGCTTAGAAGAAGAGAGATCCACCTCGAAGTAACCCCTCCTTCCTCTTCTTCCTCTCCTCCGTGCTCCTGGTCTGGTGTTAGGAGTGAGACTCTCTCCTGCTTCCCCGACGCGCGCACGTCCTGTTTTGGAGTGAGCTCGCAGAATTGCTTGCTCTCTCTGCCTGCCTGCTCCCCGCGTGAGCTGAGGCCATGAGGGAGGAGGAGGAGCCGAGCTGGTTCGCGCGGTGCGAGGAGCAGCTCCCGCGTCCCGACGAGCTGATGCCGATCTCGCAGACGCTCATCACCCCCGATCTCGCCGTCGCCTTCGACATCCCCACGCACGGCGGGCCCGGCGGCGCGGGGGTAGCCGCCGGCGGCGCCGGGGGGAGCGGCGGTCAAGCCGGGCCGGACATGAACGGCGGCGGCGGCGCGTCGTCCGCTGCGGGCTCCAGCGGCGGCGGGGGCGGCGGCGCCGGCGACGAGCCTGCCCGCACCCTGAAGCGTCCTCGGCTGGTGTGGACGCCGCAGCTGCACAAGCGGTTCGTGGACGCGGTGGCGCACCTGGGCATCAAGAACGCGGTGCCCAAGACGATAATGCAGCTGATGAGCGTGGACGGCCTCACGCGCGAGAACGTCGCCTCCCACCTCCAAAAGTACCGCCTCTACCTCAAGCGCATGCAGGGGATGGGCGGCGGCGGAGGAGGAGGAGGAGGAGGAGGCGGCGGCGGCGCGGGCGGCGGGAGCCACTCCTCCGGCGGCTCCGGCACCGACGCCGCCACCGAGCACCTCTTCGCCACGGGACCCGTCCCGTTCCTCCCGCCCGGCCACGGCCACCGCGGACCCGCCGGAGCAGGAGGTGCCGGCGACCCGTACCCGCCCTTCGCCGCGCCCATGGGCCACCATCACCACTACCACCACCACCCGCCGCCGCCGCAGATCGGGCACTTCCACCACCCCGCGGCCCGCCCGCTCGGCCACTACGGCGGCGGCTTCGACCACGGGTTCCTCAGCCGCGCCGTCGCGAGCGGCGCGCCGCCGGTCGGCCCGCATCCCGGGATGCACCACCACCACCGCATGGCGCCCGGGATGGGGGGGATGATGGCGCCCGGCGCCTACGGAGACGAGCTCGACCTCGGATCCCGAGGCGGCGGCGGTGGCGGAGGAGGCCGGCGCGAGCTCACGCTCTTCCCGACGTCCGGCGACCACTGAGGCCAACGGCGGTGATGGGCATCGGACGCCTCCTCCGTCCTCTTCGGGTACATAGAATTCGTTTGCTCTGCTCCCCCTACCTGTTCAGTTCCCCCTCTGCCTGCCTGCCTGCCGCTGCTTCCCACAGATCGGCACAGAAGAAGAAATCGAACCAACAATATCTCTCATTCATAGAGTCCAACGACAATTCCTGGGAATTAGCATCTGCTGCTACTACTTAGCTAGCGATATCTTCGCCAGACATTGTTCATGTTCTTGTATTGCTTCTATATGTCATTGCTCCTCCTCTTGTTCTCCCCTCCCACCTGTTCTTGTTATTCATGATGACATAAAAAGTTAGTTCTAGAGATGATGATATTTAGAGGGTAAACAACTGTCACTACAATTTGCTAATTTAGCCATCGTCGTTCAAGCACAATTCGATCTTTACAATAGCGCTGAGGATCGATCCAGGGTCGAATTGCTCTGAAGTTCAAGGGTGCAAAGAGTGATGCGACCATTGTCCGTTACAGATTGATTACACCTGTGATTACTGATACGGATAGGCCAAGCCTGAAGTTGAATAGTAAGTTTGTCCCGGCATGATAATTAGATCTTCTGGTGGGTCTCTCTCTCATATCATCTACTACTACTTACCAGGCTCCCCCCCAAAAAAATCATTTTACTTTCACCTGCTTTCTGCTTTGCGTCACATCACTCTTCGTTTCCACCTCACCGTCACAAGAAGAACATGGGAACAACTCCAACTGGAGTCTGTCATAGCAATTCTAGCTGGCCATCAATCAGCTGTAAATCTGCGTGACCAAAAGCTTCTTGTTCCTTCATAGTTGTAGTAGCCCCGAGACAAAGACTTTCCTTGAATTGTCTAATATAGCATGGTGACGCTTATGTTCTGTTATTATCTAAAAAAAATGCTCTGTTATTATCCCTTGACGGCTCTGTGAATCAAGTCGAAATTCACGCGTTGCATCGTTCATGCCACTGTTTTAACTTCTCCCCAAGAAACGTCGCTGTTAAAGCAAGAGAACTCAATCCACTCTGCCCATGCTGACAGGATCACCTGTCCATCTGAATCTAGATTAGTTTATCCATGAGCAGTACGCTAATAAATCAAGCGCTTACTTCGCTGTTGCACCTCTGATCTGATCCGGGAAGATTTGTACTGCCACTGTACCGCACTAATACTAGGCTCTACAGAGCTAGTGTTCCTCGTGGCGTTGACGAGTCCAAGGATATGTGTGGGTGGATGGAATCTAGAGAGAGAGAGAGAGACGCTGCCGTGTCGTGCGAGGAGAGAAGGAGGAATGGCGTTGATTTCCTTGGACAGGAGCATGTTGCGGGCTTCGGTATGACGAGGCATTTAAGCGATGTGACCACGAGAGCGACCAGGCCGCAGCGCGCGCGTTTAAATGAGAAAAATCTAAGCGTGGCGGCCGAGCCGGAACACGAACTCCGCGGGAGACAGCGAGGTGTGTGGATTTTGTTCAGGTGAGGCGCCTTGTCCCTGCCTTGCCTTGGAGACATGCTGTCAGATGGAGCACCAGCAGCTGCGTGGCTCTAGTTTTTGCTCCTTGCATTTCTATATATATATATATATATATATATTTTTGCTTATCATCTTCTTCTATATATATATATATTTTTTTTTTTTTTGCTTATCATCTTCTTCCCTCTCCGTCCCATGCATGGCATGATCTTTGTTTACGAGTTCAGTGAAGTTCCAGTGTGAAAATCAGCTTGAGTGCGTCTCCGAGGTCCGGGATTGGAGGAGGCAGGCAACATGATGGCGATGCTGTGGACGTAGCACCCGCACTAAACTCGAGCGTACAGAATTAGCTAGGTAGATTTGCCACCTGTACCCCTGGCCGCATCTACATGAATGAATGAACACTGCATTATTGCCTGGGCAACATCAGCAGCACCAACAAACAACTGGGGGGGCTCAGCCTCAGCTCTCTGGGGCACCAAAAAGCCACTTGGTACTTTGCGTATTTTTATCCACCCAATCTACTTTTGCTGCTTTTCCTGCAGGCCTTTGCTCATGTGCTCTGCCCAAACCCCAGTTTGCTAGTTCTGGCGCCGGAGAAAAAAGGCCGCGGCCGCAGCCAGGACAAAAGCTAGGATCTATCTAACCACGCTGCTGTTGCTCAGCTCAGCTCGCTGATCCGCGGCGCAGCGGATGCAGGGGAGGAGGGAGAAGAGAAGGGAATGTGCCGCCAAAAGCTAGCGATCCGGCGCCTTTTTCTCTCCGGCGTCAGGCCAGGACCGGCGGGACCCAGGAATTTCTATCCAACGGCTGACGACGAAAGCTACCGGCATCACCCCGCTGGACGGACGCATCTGATGCCTTTTTTCGGTGTTGATGTCATTTCAGATCTAGCGGGTTACCACTTAGCACTACATACAAATAATATCATGCACTTCTTTTATTAAATATATGTTGAATTTTGGAAGCACGCCAATGGATAAGGAGGCGCTCCGGATATGCAGTTTGATCATTCGCATAGTAGTTCCACAAAAGAATAGCTCGTAACAATTTCGTAACTTGATCCAGTTATTACACGGTGGTCGGTAAGAAAGAAGTTTGGTGGTTTTTAGAACGGTAGATCCACCCAAAAAAAAAATGTTTGTGCATCCTCTACCTTAATGAATGGTAGAGTTCCTGTCTTTCTTTTTTCAAAAAAAAAATATTTGTGCAAAACAGAAAAACAACACTACTAGTCTCTATTTTATTTCTTGGCAATTATAGAAGGACCGCTACCGCTTGGCATATAATTGCTGAATGGATCACTGAATTGTCGATCCATGGCAGAGAGAAGCTATCTACAATACGTTTAGGGTCTGTTTGGAATGTAGAAATAAAAAATATAGGAATAAGAAAAAACACAGGAATTAAGAAAACACAGGAATCTGAAAAGTGATAAAACCATAGGAATCTAAAACAAAAAAGTGGAGGATTTAAGGTGTTTGAAATGCAGGAATAGAAATATAGAAAAAAATATTATTATAACTAAACAACATATATCATAACTAATTATAATATTTAATAATCATGTTATTATGATGTAAGACATTTAAAAACAAATTAATCATGTTAACTACTAATTTTTCTTCTTAAAATAATTTCTTCTTGTATTGTGTTAGCAAATTTCATTGTGTGTGAAGCAACCATTGTGCTAAAAAAACAAAGGAAATTTTTCCTTAGCTCTAACATCATTTTTTCTTTCCTATATTTTGTGAAAGAAGTCATTCCTTTCCTTAGGAAAGGAATTCACCATTCCTCCATTCCAAACATCAAATGTAGGAAAAATTCCTTAGGAATGAATTCTTCTAAAATTCCTTTGAATTTTCTTTATCCCAAACACACCCTTAACGAGAGGCGCTTACGGCAACCCGTTATTTAGTAGAGATCCATGTGCAGCCAAAAGAAGCTATAAATCCCCCATCAGACTGATTATTAGAGGACCTAACGAAGTGGCGTTAGATCGACCCACTTGCACCAGATGGGCCTAGTTCCGGTAATGCATGACACAATCAAAGTACAGAGCTCAGGTATAAAACTAGCAACTTGCGGATGCAGAGCTTCGTTCCAAGCATATGTGCTCTGAAAGGGATTGTTCTTTTTCTTTTATCCCCGGAAATGGCCATGTATACCATATATGTATTATTCTTGCTTTTAGATAAAGGAGGTCGTTTTATGCATCACATATTATGCTCTTTACATCCAACAATTTTTTTTTTGTCATCTCCTCATCCTACAATTAATGCTTACAATACATTTTCAAGAGAAAGAATAGTTTATACTACATAATTGGAGAAAGTGGAACTTCAGAACCTGTCATGCGATATACTGTTATCCAAGAGTAGTCAATTCTCTATTATTCCTGAATAATATACTATCGCTTGATTCTTTTTTTTTTCTCTGGACCAATAGTAGCTAAATTTCACAAAAGTTTGGCTTTCCTCTTATGTGTCCCAAAGTTCATTCCTTTCGTCCCCACTTCCCGTACTCTATGATCAGCCTCTCTATCTAGTTTTTTTTTTTAATTTTTTTAGGGCAACCTCCCTATCTAGTTAGTAAGTGGCATGATTCTAAAGAAAATTCGGTGGTACTACAAGGTTACAAGAAAGAAATGGAAAATGACCCATCGAGATACGAAACCACAATACGTACCATTTCGCTCCCTGTTGTTTTTATACCTCTCTATAGTTGGATTCAGTAGCGTGTCGATGGTACCGGAAACATGATCCTCGAGGCCGTTTCTTTGATCTATTTTCTGGTTGATGATGTATTTGTCTCTCCGATTCCTGAACTAATTATGACTTTTATATCAAGGGAAAAAAACTCATGAGTATGGATGCGACCAACACCCCAAGAAAAGGGTCAGGCTATCGCGCGTTAAGCAAAGCGCGTGACCGTGTCCGCCGAGCGCCACCTGCCCTCCCGCCGTTCCGACAGCTTCGGTCATCGCCGACAGCCTCGCATCTCGCCCGCTGCGTCCGCCTTGCATGCCACCTCCGCCACGCTCCCCCGCCGTCGGCTCCGCCCGCGGCTCCGCCACCGTTCTGCTTGCCTCACTGGGGCCGTCATCAGTCGCCATCACCACCCGCGTTAATCCACCACCGGCGTCGCCGCGTCGCGCTGCCCACCCCGTCCTGTGCTCCGCCGTTCTTCCTCGCCCCCGACACCGTGCTCCACTTCCTGGGCCAGCCCATGGCCAGGGCAGGCCGGGCCTCGTGTGGAGGAGTCGCGCACTCTCGTTACAGCGCGACCCATCACGCAGAAGACTTTCCGCCACGGAAAGGTCCACGATTGCTGCTGTACGTAGTTAAACAGAGTCGTCTGCGTTGCCGTTACTGTCTCACAGTTTAGTCTCTCTTTTTTTTTCTCTTTAATTTTGGGATGAGGACTACCCGGGAGACGGGACGGGAGACCTGATGATTGTTGTAAAATGTTTATTGGGCCAGGCCCACCTTCTAGAAGAAGGACTCCTGACCCATGTGGGCTCCTTATCTAATTCCGATCCAACACGAAATTGGGTTTCCCCCTCTTATAAATAGTTGAGGAGACACCCTTTGTAAGAACGCCAGAATTATTTAATAAAAAATTTCGTCTCCTCTATTCTTATTGTTTTTAGTTTTCGTTCTCTACATCGATCTACGTGCCTACAATCGTCAATAACTCAACACGTTATCAGCACGCTCTAATCGAGCCAGCGAATCTACTCGATAATTGAAGATGTCTGGCCTCATGAAGAGAGAATTTGATGTGCTTACCCCCCATAGAAGTAACTACCTGTCTTGGGCTCTTGATGCTAAATCTCTTGACGACAATTTTGCCTAAACAAGGAGATACTGAGGCAACAGAAGTAGAGAAAGCTCAATCTCTGCATTTCCTCAGACATCATCTATGTACTACATTAAAAAATAAGTACATGACCGAGAGGAACCCGAAGGTCTTGTGGAACTCATTGCGTGAACGCTTTGAGCAAATTGAAACAGTCTTATTTCCTAAAGTGGAGCGTGAATAGCAAAATCTACGCTTCCAAGACTACAAGACTATTGAGGAATATAATACCAAGCTTTATGGTATTGTATCACGTATAAAGCTATGTGGCAAAGATCTTAAAGATCCCGACCTCATCCACAAGACTCTCTCCACCTTCACCCTAAGCTCACCCATGTGAGCCGCCAGTATAAGAAGGACAAATATGACTCTTATGTCGCCCTAAGCAATGCATTGCAGCAAGATCAGGGGGAGGATGAATTGATCAAGCAGAATTATTTATCTCGTCCTACTGGCTCCATGGTACCGCAAGAAGCGAATGCCACATCATTCAAGAAGAATAACAATAAGGGTAAAGGAGCTCCAAAGACGCCACAGAAGGCACCACCGAAGACGCAAAATAACCCCAACAAGTTCAATAAGAACTATAAAGGGAAGTCAAAGAAGACGCCTTCAGAGGGAGAATATGGGAAACATGACCAGAAATGTTATAGATGTGGCATGAATGGACATTGGTCCAAGATTTATCGCACAACTAAGCACGTTGTTGACATGTACCAAGAACTTAGGAAGAAGCTTGCAGAGCATAAAACCAACTATGTTGAAGCTCCACAAGCCAAAGAAGACATCATAAAGATGGATTCTGGTACACTAGATAAGGCTCATGAAGAACCAAGCAAGACCTCAGATTTTAAGTTTGATGAAGACCTCATGGAAGAAGAGGAGGAGGATCTGCATGGCGATTCCCAGTAGTCTCGCAGATTACTTAGAATCAAAAGTTATCCATTAGAATTGAGCATTTAAAATAGGGGTGCATTAAGTTTTAGGTGTTTTATTTATGTAATCTCATGAAGAGAAGACTTTTTCTCATTAATATATCATATTGGTGTGAAAATTGTTTGCATTATTATTTCTGTTGATTATATATTAATTGTATTTGATTACAGAATCGTGAAGTACAATGGCTATTCATGAAGAGCTCTGTCTCGTAGACAGTGGCACTACTGCTACCGTTCTAAGGGACACTAGTTATTTCCAAACACTTTAAAAGTATGATGGAGATATAACTACTATCATTGGCAATGACACTAGGATTGTTGGCACAGGCAGGGCCACAATCGTCGTACCAAATGGTGCGCGGCTATTAATCCATGAAGCATTGCTTTATTCCGAGTCTACTCGAATATTGTTAAGCTTCAAAGACATCCGTGCAAATGGTTTTCACGTAGAAACCAATAATGATAAAGGCGAAGAATGTCTCATTATGACCAAGAAGGATGGAGATCACAAGACTATCGTCGAATGTTTTCCAACCATAAAAAAAGCATGTACTACACTTATGTTAAACCACACAAAGAGTTTGCTGCGTTCAAGACCGTATTTAGCAACCAAGAAGCCTATCGAACATGGCACGATAGACTTGGTCATCCATGCATCAACATGATGCAAAGAATCACGAAGAATTCGAATGGTCACAACTTGAAGACAAAAGATTTCCCAAATCAAGAAGATTTTTTGTACGTTGCATGTGCAAAAGGGAAGCTAATCACTCGACCCTCAAAGCTTAAGATTCAAGCAGAATCGATGGCATTCCTTGAACGAATTCAAGGAGACATACGTGGACCAATTAATCCCATGTCAGGACCTTTTCGGTACTTCATAATGTTGATTGATGCTTCCTCGAAGTGGAGTCATGTATGTTTATTATCTACTAGAAATCATGCGTTTGCACGATTGACAACTCAGATCATACAATTAAAGACCAATTTCCCGGATCACAGAATCCAATCCATTAGAATGGATAATGCTGGAGAATTTACCTCGAAGATGTTTAATGACTATTGTATGAGTCTGGGCATCAAAGTGGAACACTCTGTACCACACGTGCATACATAAAATGGACTTGCAGAATCATTAATTAAGAGGATCAAGTTGATAGCGTGACCATTATTGCAGAATTGCTTATTGCCTACCTCTTGTTGGGGGCATGCAGTGTTGCACACAGCAGCATTGATTCAATTGAGGCCATCTGCTATACATGAAGAATCACCATTAGCAATAGTGCGTCGTACAATACCAAATGTTTTCCACTTACGGAGATTTGGATGTGTTGTATACGTCCCAATTCCTCCGCCTGAGCGAACTTTAATGGGTGCACAACGGAAACTCAGAGTTTACGTTGGTTATGAAAGCGCATCCATAATCAAGTATTAAGAGCCATCCACTGGAGATCTACACACGGCTCGCTTTGCTGATTGTATCTTTAATGAAGATCATTTCCCGGCATTAGGGGAAGGAAAGTATCTCTCTTGGGACGAATACCATGAAATAGAATAGGAAACTAAAGGAATCCAAGGAATGGATCCTCAAACTAAAGAATCTGAGATTGAAGTTCAGAATATCCTCCATCTACAAAGGGTTGCTAATGAACTGCCAGAAGCTTTCACCAACACAAGAGACGTTGTGAAGTCTCATATACCGGCTGCAAATGCACATGAAAGAATAGAAATCTCATTTGAAGAGGATGACTATATGAAATTCCAGCCTCCTTCCTCAAAAGCAACGAATGCTAGGAAGAGGGGGAGTGAACCGGTTATACGGGCACCTAAGAAGCCTAGAGTACAAGCTCAAGCTAAAGCTCCTAGGAGACGTCCTATAGAGAAGAAGCCTAAGCAAACTACTCAAAAGAAGAATAGAGAAGGCGAAAGCAAACCACACGAAGTGGTGAGACTTGAAGAAGAAATCCCAAGTGAGAATGTGCGCACACTTGAAACTCACGACGGGTTATCGGAAATTCCTGATCTAAACACACCTCTGAGTGATGTGGATCAAGAAAATGAAAGAATAGAAGAAGTCTCAACGAATTATGTTGAGACGGGAGTAGTATACGATAGAAAGACAATTAATGTCGACTCATACTTTGCCAACATGATTGCAACATAAATTGATTTGGAGTCTGAACCAAAGTCAATGAAGAAATGCAAGAAGCGTCCTGACTGGCCAAAGTGGAAAGAAGCAATCTGTGCAGAGTTAAACTCGCTAAAGAAAAGAGAAGTGTTTGGCAATGTAAGCCTTACACCCAAAGGTATCTTTCTAGTGGGTCACAAATGGGTGTTTGTCAGGAAGAGAAATGCTCAAAATGAAGTGACTAGATACAAAGCAAGACTCGTAGCTCAAGGTTTCACGCAGAGACCAGGAATTAACTACGAAGAAACCTATTCTCCCGTAATGGATGGAATTACTTTCCGGTATTTGATATCATTGAAAGTGAATATGAATTTGCAAATGCGACTTATGGATGTCGTCACTGCATATCTATATGGAACATTAGATACAGAAATCTATATGAAAGTCCAGAAGGAATCAAAGTCCCGAATGAAGAAGAACGCAAATTGTATAGTGTCAAACTTCAGAAGTCACTATATGGTTTAAAGCAATTTGGAAGAATGTGGTATAACAAACTCAGTAACTTCTTACTAGAGAAAGGATTCTTGAAGAATGATGATTGTCCTTGTGTATTCATTAAGAAATTAGAGAAAGGATATTGCATAATATATGTTTATGTTGATGATTTGAATATCATTGGCACTACACAGGACGTCGAAAATGCATGTTCTTACTTAAAATCTGAATTTGAAATGAAGGATTTAGGTAAGACTACATATTGTTTAGGCTTGCAACTTGAACATACTCACGAAGGGATATTATTGCATCAATCAAGCTATACCAAGAAGGTATTAGAGAGATTTAATATGAAAGATACATACCCACTCAGATCTCCTATGGTTGTGAGATCACTCAATGCAGAGGAAGATCCATTTAGACCAAAGGAGGAAGGTGAGGAACTATTGGGACCTCAATACCCCTATCTTAGTACTATTGGAGCATTGATGTACCTTGCAAATGGTACAAGGCTCAATATAGCTTTTGCTGTTAATCTACTTGCTAGATACAGCTCGACACCAACTATGTGATATTAGAAAGGAATTAAACAAGTGCTCAGATATTTGAGAGGAACTGAAGATTTCGGATTATTTTTCAAGAAGAATGCAGAAGTAACCCTAGTAGGGTATACTGATACTGGCTACTTATCCGATCCACACAAGTCAATATCACATACTGGATATGTGTTCTTATTTGGTGGAACGGTAATTTCATGGAAGTCAACGAAGCAAACGATTGTTGCTACATTAATAAATTATTCAGAGATCATCGCATTATTTAAAGCTGCCAAGGAATGCACCTGGCTCAGGAGGATGTCAAGCCATATATTGAATAGTTATGGAGTGTCGTATACTCCATCCCCTACAATTATCTATGAAGATAATAATGTTTGTATTGCACAAATACAATCGGGATACATAAAGTCAAACAGGACAAAGCATATGTTACCCAAATTCTTTCATACGCATGAATTGTAAGAGAATGGAGAAATTTTGGTAACTCATGTTAGATCTTGTGATAATCTTGCAGATATGTTCACAAAGGCACTACCAGCTTACACTCTTGAAAAGTGTCGGCATGGTATTGGCATGAGAAGACTTAGAGAAGTGCTTGAAACAGGGGGAGAACTTCCCTAAATACATCACGTTCCCGAATTAAAGAATCATCTCGAAGAGAATTCATACCGTTCATGAAGATTGATAAATATTAATCATGAAGATTAAAGCATTGTACAATACTAGTTACGGTAATATGTGCTCTTTTCTCTATTTTATTACTGGGTTTTTAAGGAGTTTTTATGAGACATATTTATCGTGATAAAGAGCCCAAGGGGGAGTGTTGTAAAACATTTATTGGGCCAGTCCCACCTTCTAGAAGAAGAACTCCTGACCTATGTGGGCTCCTTATCTAATTCCAATCCAACATGAAGTTGGGTTTCCTCCCTTATAAATAGTTGAGAAGACACTCATAGTAAGAACGCCAGAATTATTTAATAAAAAATTTTGTCTCATATATTCTTGTTATTTTTAGTTTTCGTTCTCTACATCGATCTATGTGCTACAATCGCCAATAACTCAACAATGATGACTAGCAAGAAGCAAACAATGATTGTTGCGTCACGTATATTGCGAGGCAATCTAGTTAAGTCTGTGAGGACGAAAGTGAAACCGATGGAGGAATTTTCAAAGTCACCCAGAGCGCTCCAAAAGTGCAGTGAAAACGTCAGAGCACTTTGTTACTTGGAGATCTCTTGAGAGAAAACACACAAATAAATAATCGCTTCTTTTTGCTCCTCCGTCGTCCGTCGATGATCTGTGAACTTACTGACTGCGACAACAGGACGAGCTCGTGATCCCGACCAATGCACCATCCTCCGGCTCCCGTCCGTCCTTCCCCGGGAGAGAGACTGCCGGCAGGCACCCTGTGCCGGGCTGCCTGCTCCCTGATCCAGCAAACCCAGTCCAGCACTCAAGGCCTCCTCTTTCAGTCTCTCACTGCACAGTGCACTGTGCAGATGATAGCCGATAAGCATCGGCGGTGGTGCGTGCCCATCCCAAACTGGCCCGCCCGTGTTCGCGGGCAGAATGGCGGCGGGGCCCACGTCGCGTGGGCCAGGCCGTGGCTGGTGATTGGGTTAGTCGCTCGTGGTGGTGGTGCCTGACAGGCAGCAGCAGCAGATGAGATCAGAATCCGGGCTTGTCCTTTTCGAATTGGAGAGGGGTGAAAGGGCTGGGCCCCCACTGCGCTGCGTATCTGATCTGCCCGCCTTTGGCACCTCGCGCCCAGTCGTTAGCTGTCAAGGGGAGATGCTCCGCGCCTGCTGCTATGGGTGTGGTGTGGGATCATCAGGCCATCATCATCGCGCTTGCTCGCTCTCCCGCTCAGCCTGCACCCTGCAGAGTCATCAGTCGCCAACACGGCAAGGTTGAAGGCTGCTCGCTGGTGCCTTGACCGCAGCGTCGGCGTTCAGTGCGGCAATCAACAATCGCATTTGGGTTATTACGCGCATGCGTTTTGAACAGCGATCACCTGGACCTGGATGGATGAAGAGACGGGCTCCGACCGCTGATGAGCCAGCGGGCTATTCAATCAGTTCGTGCAAAACATGCGGGTGGGGTGGATGCTGTGGACCCTCCTCGTACAGTGGCTTGCTTGCCAGGAACAGTCTTTTGGCAGCAGCAGAGCACTGACCGACCGACGGGGCAGAGTTTGATTTGACTCGGAGGGGAGGTCGACGGACGACACAGGAGCTGCACTGTGGGAGCGAAAGCGAGCGGTCAGTGCAGGTGCCGTGGCCGCGATACTTGTCGCGCTGCCATGGGACGGGAGGTCCCCCTGCATCGTCCTGGTGCCCCGGCTCCAGCGCTGAGCGTCTTGCGTGAGCTCGCGGCGCATTCGGTCGGGGAACGCGGTCACATGTCACTGACAACTCGTGGCGCTTCCTTGGGATTTTCTGGGTTGAGATGGCCGACGACGGCCGTTCTCCGTTAGCTTTTCGGCTGCAGTAGACCGTTGCATTTTTCATACCATCAACAAACAAAGAGAGAGTGAACCTTCATTGTTGTACCCGTGCAGCCTTTAATTTTGTAGGTGGTTGTTTTTCTTCTACTAACCGTGAAGTGTTGTTTTCAGGAATGGTGTCATGTTTCTATCAGTTGAGAAATAGCCTCTTATACAACACACGGTGTAATGGTGAATCCTTCCGTCAGCTATGGGTTTGATTGGTTCTGTATAGCACTTGTTTTTATTGGTTATATTTCACACTTGATATACATTTTTTTACCTCCATGGGCACACTAAATGTCTGATGTACTTATATATTTCATTCATACTGTAGTACCTAAACGTATCAAAAAATAAACGTAAGCAGCTTGGGGACAAGGACGCATATGACTATCAGTTAGTTACTCCTGGGTTCAGTTGTTGCTACAACAACTAATTTCAGCTTAACATTTATCTACCTAGTTCATCTATTGGTTAATACTCTATCTGGATCCACCTACCTTACGTTAGGACAGGTAGCATAGCTCAGCTTTGAGCCACATTTTCACGTTAGGACAGGTCGCATAGCTCAGCTTTGAGCCACATTTTCATTCTAAGTCAAAGAAGAAGAAACGTATCTGCTGCTTTTCTTTACCAAGGGTTTCGTGCAACCTTATTGGGCTTGTAGGATATCAATCAGTAAGCGCCGCGAGCTCAAGGTTACCAGCTCATCACTATCTCAAGACCCCCCCCCCCCCCCCCCCCCCCGATCCAAGTTACGAGCAGAAAGGTAGACATTAGACATGCACCGGTTCACAATAATAGTCTCAACGAATTAGGACTCCTTATACAACTACGGTTTGACGCTACACGAATTTTTGTAATAGAAATCGACTCTGAATAGACTCCATTTAACAGATGACAACACAACATAGCAAGTTTAACAGTTGCTCCCAACTTTCCACCAAGTGGAGCCTTCTAGCCATGGTTGAAGGACTGGTACAGCGGAACCTGCACGTAGAAGAAAAACACAATGGTCACAACTTTCACAAAAAAAATGGTGTCCCATGCTACATATATGATTTTTTTTCGACCTGGGATTTCCCCGACCCCACCTCAAATAAGGTGGCGGTCAATGGTAATTATAAATGTTTTTACATTGCAAAGACACTAGAGATAGTAAAGGGAATTCACGTGACAAGAAATTGAACCAAATCAGATGTAGACGCATAAATATACCATCACTACTGGGAGAAAATGTGGGTCATGTTGGTCATGGAACAAATAAAGTAATGGTAACAATTTATCTTTTCTTATGTTCAGATTATTGAAGAAAAAACACCATTACAAAGAAAGAAAATGAAAAAGGGCTCGTACATCAAGCTAAACCAAAAGGGGTAATTCCCAGAAACAGTGACACTGCAAAGAGCAAACAGTTCATTGTTTTTAGGTTCAACCTACAATATCTTCATATGTATATAGATCCATATCAATAGGTACAGATTCACCTCAAGTTCTGGAACACATTGTTTTTTATCTAGCTATTTTTTAACACCAGAATATAGTTTTCCAGCTAATCCTGAATCAGGCAAAGAATTAGCAGTGCTACTATTGAATGATGGAAGTGTCAACACAGACAAAAGAAAGGTTTCAATGCTTCAACAACAGGATAGAGTTGAAATTGCAAAGAATGCATCTTAAGCTACATAATACACCCAGAGAAGAGAGAACACTGAAACTTAGGATTTCGGAAGGATAGAAATTCCAGAACTCAGCTTATTCTCACCTGAGGGATCATAGGTCCCATGTTGTCATAGCAATGGGGATACATCACTGCTGCGGTTGGCCAATGTGGGTAGACAGCAGGTCCAGATGATGACCCCATAGAAAGATCAGGTTGACCAAAGTACACAGCAGGCTGGTTTGTAGACATGCCAGCAGATTGCATGTAACCAACACCATACTGCATGAATGGAGGCGCAGCAAAGTTGAATGCACCTGGGCTCATGTTGAAGTCAGGCACTGGGCCCCTAACATACCTGCAACATTTTGTACCTCACTGCTTCATCATTTCACCATTAACGTCAATTTGTGGCAACAGAAGTGAAATATTGAATATTCAAACCTTTTGTAATTCCGATTGTAATCAGGATCACTACGATCTTTTTCAGTGTCCTTGAAAACAGCAACCCTGGAACGGCTGTTCATTATGCTGACTTTGCTCTCATCAACAGAAGGCTCAACATTCACTGGCTCATCTCTGACAGGGGAAGGAGTTACCAGATCACTTGCAGCATCAGTGTCTGCAGAAATGGAGCCACCGAAGATGCGTGCCCGTGCTTTATTGTATTCATCTAACCTCTCTTCAACAGATTTTGATGCACCATTCGTGTTTCCAGAACCAACTGCACCATTTTGAGATGCTTTGGGCCTCTGATAGATGACAAACTTGAGCTTCTCTGCGGACTCATGGTCATTTCTTGCCTGTTTGCTGGGAACTTCTGATAGAGCAATTGCAGGATACCTGCTTTCTGGAGTTTTTCTTGCAACTATCCTGCTAACAGAACCATCTACTGAACTATCTGCTACTGTAGTTTCTAAACCATAATGTTGTGCAACACGATGAGCAGCACAGCGCAGGTAAGAAGTGGGGAAGTTCTGGAATTCGAATTCTTGCAGCTGAAGGTTCTGCATAAATTTCTGTACATCCAGTTCCATCCGCAAAACTAAAATAAGAGAAACCCGAAATGATTATGTGGTAATATAAGACTAAAATGCAAAGATCTACCTGACAAAAAGAACATATAAAGAAAAGCATCAAAAGTATACATCTTTAATCAGATGGCAAACATCTTCGAACAAAAAATGCATATATACAAAGTGTGGTCCGATATGCACAGGGATATTGGCATGTTAGCCAAAAGAAATGTAATAATTTGTAACGCTGTGTGCGGAAACGCAGAGGCGGGAAGACACTTCCATTGGTCCGATATGCACAGGGATATTGGCATGTTAGCCAAAAGAAATGTAATAATTTGTAACGTTGTGTGCCGAAACACAGAGGCGGGAAGACGCTTCCATTTTCTTTAAAAAAATGCACAGGGATGTGCCTAAGCCCCTAGGGAGTTTGGGCAAGGTCCAGGGAGGCACAGACCTCACAGAAGAAAATGAATTCAAGGCACATGAAACACCGATACCATATTGTAACAGCCTAATGGGAAAAAAAGGGAGGGGATAGGACAGGAGTGATGAAACCAGGAACCTCATTCTCCATCTTCTAAACAATAGGACTGTCAGTATGTCATTACATAAAACCAGACTAAAACACAGATCCCAAAGATAATTATTTTTAAAAAGATATATAAGAAACCTAAATAGAGGTGACTCACTGACTTTCCAAATTATTCAAATCACTTAAAGATATGACCCAAATTATTTAACGATAAAGCCCCTGGAGATAAACTTCCAAAAACTGTATGAAGTGAGTGTTGTACATCCTTTATCCATGCCCCCCAAGTATAACAACTAGGTCTACATAAAGCTCACATGATGGAGCAATCCTAAATCTAATGTTAATAAGCTACAGAGACAGTTCTGTTGCATCAATCACACAAGCGAGGGACACAACAGGATCACAAAGCAGAAAAAAGCAGCAAATGAAGAATATAAGTAACTAAATGGATGAAATCCTCATTGATTCACTTGAATATTGAAATGCAGGTGAGCAAGCATCAAACTGGGGTTTTCTCTAGTTCAAACAAAGATATCCACGTACCAGTGCTTGGTTCATTTTCTAGATCATGCGAACCTAAAGCATCAATAATAGTAGAAGATCGAGTGGGTACCATTTCTCAAAGAAATAACACAATGATTCTCTGACATTACAGTCCAGTTATCTGACAATATCACAATGATAGAAACAGCTCCAATGCTTTATTTCAATTAACAGTCCATTGATCTACAGCCTAAGCTCCAGATTAATCGACAAATTTACAAGACTCTGCTTCAGAGAATTCCAAGTAACATGCCAACAGAGAATCCTGAGAAGTAAGAAGAGTAGGGCCATACTATTCATACCATCCAAACAAACTATTAGATAAAGCAGCTTTATTCGCAATAATTAAACACACAACAATAACCGGATAATTTCATATACCAAATTAAAGTTCATCAGTGTGGTTGTCTCGTACATCTAAGTGCACGCTAGAAGCATAATCATCACCAATCGTGCAAGCTACTAACACGTAACTCATCAGGAGCAGACGAATAAGTAGAATTCAGTTTTCATAGGAATTCCCGTTACTTCCCCGCCATCTCACTCTAAAATTAAGCACATCAAGCAAGTTCTAATCCCCAATCCCACAACAAATAGAACGCACGAGGAGCAAACCCTAGATACAAAACGCACCGAATCCCAGCCCGAATCCCACAACGCATCCAATCGAAACCACCGCTAGCCTCACATCTGCACACACACCACGCCCCAACCGGCCAAGCGCGAACGAAACGGATAACTGGGGAAGCAGCGGGCCCGAGGCTTACCCATGAGGCGGTGGCGAGGGTTGTCGAGCGCCTCGACGAGGAACGGGTCGACGTGCGACGGGACCCTGTCGTCGGCAGCCGCCGGCGCCACCACCTCCGTCGCCCGCCCCTCGTCGGCGGCGGGTGGCGGCGACGCTGCTGCGGGGGTGCTCATCGTGCGGCGGCGGTAGGGAGGGGAGCGGTAGGCGGGGCCGGCAGCCTAGGGCGGCGGAGAGGGAGGGAAGCTGCCGTGGACGGACGACTCGCCTTTCCCCTCTCCGCTTCCCGATCCCGAAGCGGCTGGGCTGGCTGCTGCTGCGCTGCGCGGAGGAGGCGAAGCGGTGCCCGTCTGCCCGAGAAAGAGGACACCGGGGGCTTCCGTGCGCCCGCACGCCTCCGGATTTTTTAGCGCCGCGTCGGATCTGCGGTGCGGTGCGCCGTGAGGCCGGATGACGCGACGACGGGTTTCGGCGCGACGAGGCAGGTCGTGGCCGTTGACGCGGGATCAAGCGGCCCAGATTTCGGTAGGGCGCTTTCTGATCGAGGCTGGCTGGGGATTGATATATCGCGGCGCGGACCGGTTCACACACGAACACGAACCTCTCTCTGAACAAGAGATTACGTTTCGGTTTAAGAACTTGTCTCTATGTCCCAGATACGGGTAGGTCAACTAGAGTCCGACGGGATTCAGTTGTTCGTGATTGTGTTTTAGCACGAGGACAGATTAGTCGCCGGCGGTGTGAAAAGTGCCACGTCGCGATCACCATCTCCACCGAAATTCAAATGGTATGGCACAATTGATTTACCACATTTCTGAAAAATCACACTTGAAACTTACAAATTTTGAGCTAAAAATTTGAATAACTTTCGATCATCACTTTGAGTCATCGGATATAGATTCAATAGTTTATAATTATTATATAAATAATTTTAAACAAATTATAGGCTGAAAATTTTCAATCTATTCAAAGATAGTAAATATAATAAGATTTAGTGAACATTGAAAGACTATATAATATGTTCTATTTCAGTTCTAAAACATGATTGTGTTCTATGAACAAATCACAAATTATGAGTGAAGTAAATTCTAATAATTAGTTTTGTTAACTTTGAAGAGACATAATAGAGGCTACTTATTCTTACTTCCCTCAGGAAATATCAAATTTGCAAAGTGTCCTCCCTAATTATTACTACATAGCCACCAATCAACCTTTCACAATGTAAAACTTGCATGCTCTGCTTGCATATAAAATGAAATGTTCATGGTGGTAATCGATCATCCATATAATTCACCAATCAACCTTTCACAATGTAAAACTTGCATGCTCTGCTTACATATGAAATGAAATGTTCATGGTGGCAATCGATCATCCATATAATTCTCCTAAAAAATGTTACATCACTGTATAAACCATAAGAAAAGTACTCTCTCAGTTTCAAAAATCTTGTTATTAGGATAAAGTAGCTAAGTGTAAATATATAGTTCTAATAAATTTGTCCTAACGACAAGAAAAACGAAAAGAGGAGTAGAAGATTAACTTTGGACAGCCATAAAGAACATAAAAAATTGATCTCTCTACTCTCTCCGCAGTTAATTTCTTGACGTTAGGACAATGTCCATATACTAAAATCGAACTCGGAAACTGCAAATGAAATTCACAGTAAAGAAAAGTCACGAGCTGT
Organism: Eleusine coracana subsp. coracana; assembly: GCA_032690845.1. NCBI lineage: Eukaryota > Viridiplantae > Streptophyta > Magnoliopsida > Poales > Poaceae > Eleusine > Eleusine coracana. The sequence continues at coordinate 7,398,099 of CM064426.1, forward strand.
TCAAACACGAATCTAGCTTCGTGAGGCAAATAACTTGTCCTGTTACGTTTACTGCATACGCGGGGGCATTGATCCTTTCTCCCGCTCAAAGATGACCTTCAACACTAGGATCCTTTACCTGCGTAGAGTAGAGGTGTGGCATCTCGGTTTGGTTAAAACCACGGGCAAGAGCAAGGCACATCCGCGCCATGCCGCATGCCGGCCAAACCAGTAGCGCGCGCGGGATTACATCTTCGCGAGCGGGCGATTCGGCCGGTTCTTTTCTTTGTTTTGGTTTTCTCTTTTTTTTTTTTTTACTTCGTTTGATTAGGTAGCGAATGAACGGCGCCACGGGCATCACGCATCCGTTAGCTTGGCTGCCGCGACTCCCGCCGCCGCGCCGCGCGGAACCAGCGGCGTGCGTTCCGCGGTCCTTCGCGCGTTGGCCCGTTGGAGGATTTTTGGGCCGGCAGTTTTGGACTACGGCCTTGCTCTTTCAAAGCCTCGGTCCCTGCTTGTTTCCGGGAAAGAACAAAAAAAAAATCTCTTGAGAAAGCTCGCTGCATAAGCAGACCCAACCGGATCTGTGCGGTCTCAAAAGCACGTCTTGCTCGTGTTGTCTCTGTTATTGAACTCTAAGATTTTGGTTGGAATTTTCGGTCCCTTGAATCTGGTTGAAAACTACTCCTACGTATAGTTTACTCGTACAAGACGGTGGCATAGTTCCCTTGCAGGAATGCAATGACGCCTGGTGGAGGTAGACTCTCATTGTGATTATCATGGAAATTATATACTCCTTTCGTTCAATATTATATGATGTTTTAATTTTGAACATGGGAATTAAGGAGAGGTAAAAAAGATAGATGTCAGAAAACGAGAAGGAGAGAGATAGAGATGTATTAGAAAGAGAGAAAAGTACATTGAGAAGTGAAGGTGTCTTATAATTTAAGAAAAATTAAGAAGGCTAGAGTGTCAAATATTGTTAAGCGGAGGGAGTAATATTATATAAAACTAAGTAATTAACAAATGGAACGGGAGGGTGTTACGAAATGAAAAGTGGTCGTCGGTAGAGCTTATGGACCAGGTTGCTTATCGATATCAGATCTAGGTCGCATTCGAGTCTATAATTGTATCTTTTAGTTTGAGAAAAATCTTCTCAACCGATTAACATTATATTTTCTATATTTTGAGTGATATAAAAGTGAAAGTGGTAAGAGTTTTGAAATCTTATCTTTACTTGCACATATTTAATTTTCTACCTTTCAATTAGCTGAAAGGTTTCAACCAATGGTTTGCTACTTTGTGTTTTAATTTTTTTTATAGAATTATATATATAATAATTTATAATTATTAGATCTAGATCTAATGACTCAAGGAAGTGACTGAAAATTATGTAAACTTTCAGTCAGTTGAAAATTAGCAAGTCCTTTACTTGCATTCTAAAATATCAAAAGGTCACATCTAAATTTAAAGTGTAAATTAATGGTTCATAGGACAACCATTATACTTGTATTTATTTAACATCACATTCATATTGAAGCAGGATATATCTGTGTTTTTGTTTATATTCTTTTTAAAGTTTGAAAATGTACGTGGTAAAGGCATTATATCCAATTCATATTTGATATGTTTCTACCATTCCTTGTTGTGTGGTTGGTGTGTTGACAACATCAAAACTAGAGGCTGGGGCATAACAATGAGGGAGTTGTTAATTTTTAGATGGCTAAAAGTTTGGACAACTTTCAATTACCGTTTTGAGTTATCGAATCTAGATCTAATGGTTTATAATTATTTTATAGATAATTTTATAAAAAAGAAAATTAAATACAAAATAACAAATCTTTAACTGAAAGATTTCAATCGATTGAAAGTTAGAAAATATGTAAAAATTATCAACTGCCCAAAACAGGAGATCTGAGGATCTGAACTGAATATAAGCCGACCTAGTAGTTTCTAAAACTATCATGTGACCTTTTTTGTTGCTTCTACGCAAGGGAAAGCTCTCAGGCTCACAGCCACAATGATGGAATACTTCTCATGCTCGGACTCATCCAAGATCGGTAGCTGACTAGCTGCAGGTAAGCTTCATGCATGTTCCACGCTGGAGTCCCATCGTCAAGGATAAAAGAAACCTGGGGGCAAGGATGGCACCTTTTTCAGTTAAGCCCCTTTGAGTCACTAATTCGCACCAAATGTACGTTTGAGATTATCGCCGGTACAAAGTGGTGCCATGCCAGTGATTATCGCCGGTAATAACATTCACACAAGTGTATCAGGGTGTTAGAAAGATTATTTGGACGGCAAGCCGGAGAAGTATACAAAACACCTAGGGCGGCCAATCGAATGGACTGATGATATTTACAAACATGATTCCCCACACAAAAGACAAAATGACCACACAACAATAGGTTGCAAGAAAACAATACGTATATAGTTTGAAACATAGCAATAAAAGACCCAATTTGAAGCAGACAATTGACCGGACGAATGATAATAATCCAATCTAGTTTTGACCCCCATATATGTTCACTCGGAAGCTGTAGCACGCCCACGCAAAGGTTTGCAAAGAAACAGTAAAATTACTTATCCGAAATCGTCACATTCCCTGCACCACTCACCCACACCCACCCGCCAGAACTTTCCCGATCGGCAACCTTGTGAGTAACTTTTCTAACAGTTTCTATCCTTACCCGCGTCAGCTAAACCTAAGACTAGCGGGCCCATGACCCCACCGGCCAGCGCACACAGACCCAGGCGTCTTAACTTGTGCGTGACTCGCGCCTCGGCTCTTTTAGCACGCCAACAACGGCAGTCCTCATCAGATTGTCCAGATCTGTGGCTGCTACCCGCTCCGACGCACGGACCGCAGCATAGACACAACGAAACGACGAGTGGGTCCCAGTCACTCGGCCCTACACGTCATTGAGAGCTATCGGCAGGGAAGACCGGATCGCCTCGCCGCGGCACCACCTCGTCAACCCCCGCGACTCCGTCCGCACTCTCCGTCCCCGGCTTCCATTCCAAAAAATTTCCAGATTCCTACCGCTCCGCTCGTGCTTACACCTCCGTGATGCCAAAACCCTAGCGCGAACCCCTCCTCATCCCCGTGACGCGGCAGCCATGGCGGAGCCGGCCCTCCTGGACCCCTCCGCGTTCGACCTCCGCCACTACCCGCCCCACCTCTTCGACCCCGACCTCCCCATCGTCGGCGGTGGCCCCCCGCTGGACGAATTCTCCGGTGACGGCGACTGCGACGGCTTCGACTTCGACCTGCCAGCTGATTTCTCTGTCGACGATTTCCTCGTCCGGTCACCTGACCGCGGCGACGATGACGACCACTCCGGCGAGGTCTCCGCCGCCGGATCCGGTCTCGGGCCATCCCCTTCCGCCTCCCCGAGCACCTCCGCCGCCAACTCGGCCGTGGCCCACGGCGAACACGAGGTGAAACACGAGGATTCTGACGAGGGGAGGAGCGGTGGTGACGCCCCCAGTTGGAGCCTCAAACGGAAGCAGGCGAGCCCTGAGCTGAGCACGGACGGGGCCAAGTGCCGCCGATCCGGTGACGGTGAGCTTTCCCCGTCAGCGTCGGCCTCGGCTTCGCGGGCCGTCGCGGAGGGCTCCGACGAGAGAGGCACGGTCTGCGAGGAAGAGGACCCGCGCCGCGCAGCACGGCTGATGCGGAACCGCGAGAGCGCGCAGCTGTCACGGCAGAGGAAAAAGCGGTATGTGGAGGAGCTTGAGGAGAAGGTGAAGTCGATGCACTCTGTGATAAATGACCTGAATTCTAGGATCTCCTTCGTCATGGCCGAGAACACCACGCTGAGGCAGCAGCTCGGCAGCGGTGGTGGAAGTGGCCCGCCACCTGGGGTGGTGTACCCACCGCCGCCATTGCCTGGCATGCCTTACCCATGGGTTCCTGGGTATGCAATGCGGCCCCACGGTTCCCATGTCCCACTTGTGCCAATCCCGCGGTTGAAGCCACAGCAGACGCCCCCTGCTGCGAAAGGATCTAAGAAACCAGAAGCCAAGAAGGGTGCGGAGGGCAAGAGTAAGACCAAGACCAAGAAGGTCGCAAGTGTTAGCCTTCTTGGTTTGCTGTTTGTTGCACTTGTCTTTGGTGCTTTTGTTCCGGGGTTCAATCATAGTTTTGGCATGAGAGGCGGGTATGACAATGGCATGTTCAGAAATGTTGGCCATTCTGATGCTAGGGTGTTTAGTGTCACTAACCCTGGTAAAGGATCTAAATCTGGTTTAAACAATAGTGACATGATTAGTACCGATCCTGGAATGATGAAAGGAGACACTAATGAAGGTGAACAGAAGCATCGACCTGCACATAACTCTAGTGAGATCTTGCCTGCTTTGCTGTATGTGCCGAGGAATGGAAAGCATGTTAAGATCAATGGAAATTTGATTATTCGTTCTGTGCTTGCAAGTGATAAAGCAGTGGCACATAGGGCCTCAAAGGGTAATGCTGACCAGCCAGTTAAAGATCACAAAGAGACCAGTGTTGCCATAGCACGATATCTTTCACCACCTGGGAAGGATATGAATTCACAGGAGTCGTCCCCGGCAGATGCACCACTGCCACAGTGGTTTCGTGAAGGAATGGAAGGTAAGTTTATCAATGTTTACTAGTACCAAGTCCTTGAATATTGTTACACTGCAGCTATTAATTCATATGTCATATAAATTCTCTTGCGTGATACTTAAATTGAGAAGGTTCTTGCATTTCTTATTAGGAAAGCACATTTCAAAAATTTATCATCGAACTGCAATGGTTCATGTTAATAGCATTGAAATTTCCCTCTGGTTAATTGTTTCCCATTCTGTCCATATGTTCAGAACCATAGACCATACCATAGTCAACAGACCATGAATATTACTCTCTACACTCTTTGTTATAGTACACTCCCATCAATATTTTGAAAATTTGAATGGTCGCAGCTCGCACAAACGGCCAGGTCTGCCTCCCGTAACCGTCCCTGTTCTATTCACGCTTTCCTCAGTTTGCTTTGTTTTTTCAGCCACAGAGCAGATGCTCACGAGTCAGACATTAAGGCTAGTGATTTAATGCAATACCATAAATCACTTGTCCTAATGTGTAACACCATCAATTTAAGAATAGAGGTAGTATGTTGTATAAAATTACTAGGAAATGAGATCTCACTTGTAAGGCTGCCAGTTGGTCATGACATGGTTAGCCCGCCTGGAAAAGGAAACTATATCCATAGACCACATTCCGTACATTCATATCCCTTCTTTTTAGTGCAATCATGAAGAGCTGCTCAATAAGTAATAGTATTATTGTGCCTTTATGATGAAGGAAATGACTTATAAATGTAATGCTCCATCAGTATTTTGAAATATTGAACATTTGTGGCTCGCACGTAACGGTCGGGCCTGCCCTCCGTAACGGTCGCCGTTTTGTTCATGCTTTCCTCGGTCTGCTTTGTTTTTTCCACCATGGAGCAGATGCTAACGAGACATTGAGACAAGTTATTTACTGCAATTTTACCATAAATCACTTGTCATAACGTCATCAATTTAAGAACAGAGGAAGTATGCTGTAATTACTAGGAAATAAGAACTTGCCTATATATATTATATATTTAAGGTTGCCAGTTGGTTATGAGTTTATGACATGGTTAGCATGTCAGGAAAAGGAAACTAGATCTGTCTATACATACATGTCCCTTCTTTTTAGTGCAACCATGAAAAAAAACTCAACCTGGGGGGGGGGGGGGGGGGTAAGACAGCCCCGGGTATTTTGGTAAGAAGACCTTCTCATGTAGGTCGAGAAAACCCCCAAGCCCCTGCCCCACCCTTACACAGCGGCACCGTGGCCCGTCTGAGACGACCACGACCTAGGCCGGGCCTTAGACCTGTGCTTTGGCGTGGTGACAAGTGAGGAGATTTTCTTACCCCAACCCGTAAATTCGCTCCCACTAGGAGTCGAACACGGGAACTTGGGGTGCTACTAAGCCATCTCAACCACTAGGCTGAAGGACGAAAGAACTAGCTCAATAAATAGTAGTGACATAATGTCTTTATGATGAAGGAAATGACCTATATAATTGTGATAATGATGCTATATCGACATGAAGCTTATCAGTAATGCTTAGTTTCGTAGGACTTCTGTGATATATCTTGAATTTTGCAATTGAAGTATTCAACTGGATCAGGATTACCTACCTATGTTGATCTCTGCTTGTGCTTCTTTACCTTTTTTCTGATGTTGCAACTAGTACCCTCACTGATTATAAACTATATTTTCAGCATATGCTTGGCATGTTGCTCTAGGCATGCTTTGTTAACTTCTGGAGCTAAATTAGTACCACTTAGAACATTAGTTTTGACTTAATCTAACTTCTGGTCGCTTTTCCTGAGAAAACAAAAATGAGAGTTTCATCAAATGTCATCTTTATTATAGAAGCAGAAAATTGTCAAATATGTGTTCTTGATGAGGTTGTGTTTATTTCTATAATATACAAATATCCTAGTATATTTCTTGGCTGGTGTTTTGTATCAGAATCTTAGAATGTCTGATACTCCTTGTTTGTTTGCCCATGATGCCTTACTTTGTGATTCTTGTGCACTGATTTTCAGGATCGATTTTGAACTCGGGTGTCTGCAATGAGGTATTCCAGTTTGACATCTCTGCAGCTTCTGCCAGTTCTGGTAGCATTATACCTGCCTCTCCAGTTGTGAACTCCAGCGCCAATGCTACCCAGAAAATTCCAACGTCTGCTCCTGCTGGTGGCAAGCTTAAAAATAGGAGGATCATGTATAACGAGGCGATTCCACTCATTGGAAAGACAGTTAATGTCACAGAGCCTCAGTCTTTGAACAGGACTTCTGAAAGCAGTAAGTTACCTGATACTGATAGCAAGCCAACATCATCAGTTGTTGTGTCTGTGCTAGCTGATCCCAGGGAGGCTGGTAATGGAGATGGTGATCCGAGAGTATCACCGAAACCCCTCTCCAGGATATTTGTTGTTGTTCTCCTTGATGGAGTCAGATATGTGACTTACTCCTGCTCCCTTCCTTTCAAGGGTGCCAGCCCGCATCTTGTGAACTAATCTATTGTTGAGGACAGAGTTTTGGTCTTGAGCAGCTAGGTAGTTCGCCTAATCTGATTGGATGATAAATTAATGTAATCATTAGGTGCTGAAAAATGTTTTCTAACAAGTGAATAGACTTCCAGACTTCCTATGCACTCGGCCTGAGGTAATTCTGAGTTTGTCGAAGGTTTGAAGTGGTGGCTAGTGAAATGTGGTGCTGCAAGTTCAGTTCTAATGCTGCAGTTTGTGCTGCTCTGACAATCGGGTTCATTTACTGTACATCTTTCAGTAACTGTGGTGTAATCCTGATGCTGTTTGACTGCCAGAGCTCGAAATGTAACAGTTGATGGGAAGACAAGAATACAACTATGTAGTACATGCGGTTGCTATATAAATTCTATGTACCGATATCCTTCCAGTTTCTAATTTGTTGGGTTCAATATCGTCAATGTTTTATCTGCACAAGTTGCCCGTACATTACTGGGAAAAATGCTTAAAAGGCTTTGGTCTGGATTTGTCTTTTAAGTCCACGTATAGGCGTTTACCGAAGAGATCATGATCTCTTCTCAGGGATAAAGCTCTTGGCAATTTCATTCAAAACTAAACCATATTTGAAGCATCTTGTCTCGAGGAAAAATTTAATGCAAATACACCTTGCGGGAAATTGTACGAACGACAATCCTCAATAATTGGAACCAGATTGAACGGGCCTCTCGTTCAAGGGGAAATCATATTGATGCCAGTGACAAGGGGAAATCATATTGAGAGCTTGAGGCTAGTGCTAAGCGAGGGCATCCCAAAAACACCAGACATCCCCAAAACACCATGACTAAAGGTGCAGTTACTAAATCCATGCCACCATGCACCTTTGACCTGTTAAGCAAGCGACAGGTGGATTATGGCATGTACATCGGTAGTGTTTTGGGGATGTTTTGTTTACTGATAACATTTCTAGGATGATCTCTTTTATCAGTGGCATGAGTCCAATTGCCTCATATTCAAGCGGGAAGGTTATCCGATTTCATTTAAACACTATTATTAAAAAACTCATAATAAAAAATAATTATTATAAGACTAATCTCTCGTGATAGCATCTCTCAATAATTTGTCTCTATGGTTCCACTGCTCGTGTTTACCCTACCATCAACTATCGGTCCCTTCCCACACGTAACACTAGGCCTTACATTTGTAGTTTATTTTCGACATATTTTTTAGGACCTCAAAATTGCTCCATGCTTCGAAAACCTTTGTTTGTGGTCCTATCCCTACTTGCTCACATGTATGCTAACGCTAAGGCTCTCATGATTATTAAGTGTTCATTAAAAAATGATTATTAAGTGTTGAAGCTATTTATTTAACAAATATACTTTGACATTTAGAATAAATACTAGCCTTTGTATTTTGACTTAAAACCGAGAGTCTCGTCCATTAGATACTAATGGAATTGAGGTAAGAGTCAATTAACGAGTTAGAAGGAAAGCTCGTTGCATCGAAGAAACACCATCATTTGTTTGTGGTTTTTAGTGGCTAAGCAAAATGTGAATATTTTAATAGATTAAAAAGTATTTTATAATTGTAATTAAATGAAAAATAGGAGAATTTGTCTATCTGAAGAAGATAAGTTGGATCTACATTTAATGATGGAGGATCATAGTTTACGTAGTTATTATAGAAGATATATTTGACATTGAAAGGGTTTTATATAGAGAAATTCTTTTAAGATTTATTGGCATATTTGAAGGATAGACTTTGAATAATTCAGTACATTTGACAAATAATAACAGTTATTATGCACATAACTTAGGGCCTGTTTGGGACTGCTCTATTCCAATATTTGTAACTCTGCTCCCAAACTTCCCTGCCAAACAGGCCCAACTCCACAAACTCTGCTCCAAAAAAAGGTAGAGTTGAGGCCCAATTCCATGTTTTTTGTGAAGCTCCTCAAGAGGTACTCCAGAAACCAGCGTTTTGTATGTCCTCATAGAATTTGAAGGTTATTACCCGCAATTGCCACTGGTTACACAGAAAACGTTTCGTTCTATTTTCTTTCCTCCCCGTTTCTTTCTCTCCCCCGTCGCCCCTCACCCGACCGCTTCTGTCCAGTGGCTCTCTCCCCCGTCGCCCCTCACCAGACCTAGCCGCGCCGCCACTTCGTCTGGCCGTCACGGCAAGCCCCCTGTCGAGGTGATGGCCGGAGAAGATAGATCCGATGACCCAGTACTCGATCCTCTCTTTTCATACCCCCAAACCTCCTCCGTCCTCCATCCCCCAAGTTTTCCTGAAGATGAGGCCGTCGTGTCCGTGGGTGGTGCAAGGTCACCGGCGCCAAGGGTGGGGCTATCGCGGCCTCCTCCGGTGGCGCCGCTGGTGTCCTCTGTCCAGGGAGGGACGAGTGGTGGCCGTGGAGGATCGGCTGCTGGCCAAACAGGGACGGGTGTCCTCCGTCCAGGGAGGGACACCTAGCCAAGAGGCGCCCAGGCTACCAGGCTGCAAGCTATGGCTGACGAGCGTCCTCTGGCGACTGCTTCACGGAAACGACTACCATCAGGGAAGAAGAAAGATGAGCAGGTATTGGTCCTTGTTGTGAACTATAAAATGAGTTGGTTGATGCCTTGAATTCATTGTGTATGTGCAATAGTTCTTATAAAATTCAATAGATTGTCATGAATCCTTGAACATACTATTACGAAATAATGGTCAGGGTGATCAAATGGACTGGAATGATGCAAATTTGACATTAGCCTGTGAGTTGATGGCTGAACAAGTTAGTAGAGGCAATCGCCCAAATACTCATCTGAACTCTGTAGGTTATACTGAGGTCTCAAATAGGTTTTTTCAAATGACTGGTATCTTATTATCAAAGACCCAAATTAAGAACAAGTGGGATAAATTAAAGGTTGATTGGGGCATTTGGCTAAAGTTAAAGAGGAGTCAAACTGGTACTGGTTGGAACAATGCAACCAAAACAATTGAGATGGAGGCCGAGTGGTGGAAGAAAGCAAAAAAGGTGAGTGTTATCAACCTGTATGAAGACTGATGCATTGATATATGTACTGATGTTTATGTACTAATATTTGTGCTGATGTTTATGTTTTAAATGATCAGGATATTCCAGGGTGTGGCAAGTTTAAGAAAAAGCCTCTCCAAAATGAGGATTTGCTTAGGGAAATGTTTAGAAATATTACAAATGAAGAAGCAGATCATTGGAACCCTTTGAGTGATAATCTGTGGTATATATATACCAGGGATATCTCAGCACTCGGATATATTGCCGAGTGGGCCAGGGTCCAATAAACATGAAGACCCATGAAAATAACTATTCGGATTGTTACTTGGAGTACACGACAAGTCAATATTAGAGATAGAAAGTTAGAAATAGAGTTATAGTCGGAGATCATGTTGTAACAGACTAAGACACTTACCATGTAACCCTGCCCCCCGAATATATAAGGAGGGGCAGAGGCTCTTTTGGAGGGATCCATCCCGAATAATACACTCCAGAACACAGGACGTAGGGTTGTTATCCTCCGGGAGGTCCGAACCTGTCTAAACCTTGCGTCTTGTGTGTCCATCGATCTTTCATACTCATACGCACACCTAGATCTACTATCGAGAATATCTCTCGACAGTTGGCGCGCCAGGTAGGGGCAGCATTGAGTGTAGCTTCGTCGAAATCGATGGCTTTCATCGACATCAAGTTTTGTCCGGAAGACAAGATCTGCTTCAGCACTATTAGCCTCATCGCCGACCAGCACGGGAACCTCATCAAGCGTGAGGGCGCGGCCCACTCGAACACTGCCTCGACCGACTAGAGCAATTCGGCTGGCCGACTCCCGCTCGGCCTCAACAACGCGGTAACAACTTTCCAGGCGGAAACCCTTCCGGGTGGCAACTCAACGTTGTCCGCAATACCCCGATTGGCAACCTTGGCCGGTTCGGGTTACACCACGGTTGATCTCCCGGCTCGTCACACGGACCAGTTGGACGAAGATCCCAAATTTTTCGATGAATCAAGATTCGTTGCAGCAATCGGTCTCAAAAGCGAGTCACTCCTGGACTTGATTGAAGAGCCGAGTGATTCAGAAAGTTGTTCCTCTGATTTCCATAAGGTATTCATGGTAGCACCTGCCACTCAGGGGCAAGTAGACGGTGAAACATCGGCGGATGCTACCGCGCGCGGTACTACGCTGCATGTAGACGGACATGAAACCGACCTCGAAGACGGTGATCCAGACGCCGCCACCCCCCCCCCCCCCCCCCCCCCCCCCCCCCCCCCCCGCTTCGAAGACCGGAGGCTCAACAGAGACCCCGAGTCGTGCAAAAGTTAGATATGGGAGACCTCACCTTAAAACTTGATGGTGAGGACGTCTTCAAGACCCCACAACACAACATTACGGTTGCGGCAACTCTCCTGCAAACAATAGAGCCCCTGCTCCAAGTCTCCCCAGAGTTGACACCTCAGGTCAACCAATTGAAAGCGCATATCAGGGTCGCGGCTGTACTAGGGATGCATGTGGCACGGTCATCGCTGACTAAATCAGTCTCTAGAGCCGCTAGTTCTGTGCCCAGGGAGGATAGAAGAGACCGACAACGCTCCAACCGGGAGGCAACCCCGCTTACTGTTCCCCGGCGTAGGCCCATTGCAGAGTACCATGATCGACATCTGAGCGTCGACCTGCGCAACGGCATACCACCACGTGATGCGCGGGTTCGGTTGGACAACAGATACCGGGAGCGCGACGATGCGGCCCGCCGAGAGTATGAAGATGAACGGCGTTGGCGCGGTTACGTCGACCATGAGCGTGACAACAGACGGCAGCCACATTTAGAAGATCATTACCGCGATCGACGGGACGAGGGCCCCCGCGATGATAGGTATTACCGAGAGTCCGGTCGCGAACGAGAACGTACTCCGGCCGCCGACGATTATGACGAGGAGGCTGGTATCCGAGCCTTCACTCGGGAACTTCGAACCGTCAGCTGGCCGGTCGGCTTCAAGCCAGTCAGTATTGAGAAGTATGACGGACCCGCACGACTGGCTTCATGTCTATTCGACAGCCATACGAGCTCTCGGTGGTGATAGCTTTGTCATGGCCAACTACTTGCACGTGTGCTTAGCCCCAGCAGCAAGAACTTGGCTCACTGATCTGCTCGATAACTCTATCACCTCCTAGGTAGATCTTTGTCGGTAGTTTGTGGCAAATTTTTAAGCCACCTTCGATAGACCAGGGAATCACTGGGAACTCGGCCGGATCAAGCAGCGAGACTGGGAGCCTCTTTGAGAGTACATCCAACGCTTCTATCGAGTAAAAAATACCATCCCCAATATCTCGGATGCTCAGGTTGTCGCCGCCTTCCAGGGAGGACTCCGCGATGACGACCTAATAAGGAAGATTGGAAGGTTGGATGCCGCCGGCAGACTGTCAACCAAGGAATTATTCACTATGGCAGACAAATATGCGGCTGACAATTCGGCACTATTTCAGGTTCGCCAGTACAGGGAGGCGACCCCGAGGAACTAGTCGGGTCCATCCGATTACAACAAAGACGACGATAGGAAGCGCAAGCAAGACCGAACGGTGCCGACCACCGAGCGCCCGACCAGGAGGAAAGCAGTCACTCAAGATGACTTCGATAAGATGCTCGATGGCCCTTGCCTGCTACATGATGGAGCTCATAAAGCCAGGGAATGTTTTAAGCTGAAAAATTTTGCCCATCACGCCTTGAAGGTCTGCAAAGAACGCCCCTGGATCCCCAAGGGTGGCAAAAAGGATTCAGACAAGGATAACCAAGACGAGGACAAGGAGGACTTCCAAGACCCCGAACATGAGGTCAATTACATCCATGGCCGGTCTACAGCTGTCTTGAAGCGTCAGCAGAAGGTTCTCTACAGAGTGGTTCACTCGGTCTCACCAGTGGTACCTCAATATCTATGATGATTCCAATTACTTTTGATCGGTCCGACCATTCAGATCACATCCCTAGGACTAGGAAATATCCCTTAGTGCTAACGTCGACTGTTAACCGAGTCCGGCTAAATCGGGTACTAGTAGATGGTGGTAGCAGTCTGGACATCCTTTTTGTGAAAACCTTCAAGGAGCTTGGCATACCTTTGACGGACCTCAAGACGAGTCGATCGCCGTTTCATGGTGTGATCTCGAGCATGCAAATAGTCCCTCTAGGACAAATCACTTTGCCTGTGACTTTTGGCACTCGAGAAAACTACAGGACGGAGCGAGTTACCTTCAAGGTTGCCAACCTCGATTCCACGTATCATGCCATTATAGGACGGCCAGCCATCGCTAAATTCATGGCGGTACCTCATTATCCTTATATGATGATGAAGCTGCCAGGACCAAACGGTGTCATATCAATCCATTCGAATGTGCGGACTTCATACGACTGCGACAACGGCAGTTGTGAGTTGACCGAGAAGATGGTAGCAGCATCGGAGCTGGCCGAGCTGAAGGAAGCAATTGCAACAGTGGAGGAGGCCACGCTTGACCCTGCTCCGAAGAAAACGATGAAGACTGCAGTACAGGCGGACGCCGTGAAGTCCAAGAAGATTAGCCTAGATGACAATGATGTATCTAAGACCACCAATATTAGGGTCAATTTAGGAGATAAATAGGAAAGCGTGCTCATTCTTTTTCTTCAAAATAATAAAGATATATTTGCATGGAAACCTTCTGACATGCCAGGTGTTCCAAGGGAAAAGGCTGAGCACAAACTTCACGTTCGCGAAAACGCCAAGCCAGTAAGGCAACGACTTAGATGATTCTCACAAGACCGAAAGGATGCGATTAGGAAAGAAATTGGCCGACTGCTGGCAACCGGTTTCATCAAAGAAGTTTTTCACCCCGACTGGTTGGCTAACCCAGTTCTAGTGTGGAAGAAGAATAAAGAGTGGCGGATGTGTGTGGACTACACCGACCTTAACCAAGCTTGTCCGAAGGATCCGTTCACTCTCCCACGAATTGATCAAGTGGTCGATTTGATAGCTGGATATGCTTTGTTGTGCTTCTTAGATGCCTATCCAGGGTACCATCAGATTCCCTTAAACTAATCCAACCAGCTTAAAACCTCGTTCATCACGCCGTTCGGAGCCTTCTGTTATACAACAATGCCCTTTGGCCTGAAAAACGCTGGCGCCACCTACCAGCAGACTATGCAGTGAAATTTGCACAAACAGATAGGAAGGAATGTCGAGGCTTATGTTGATGACGTGATAGTCAAGACTCGGCTCTCCACCGACTTAATATCCGACCTAGATGAAATATTTGGCAACCTTCAGAAATACAACATCAAGTTAAATCCGGAAAAATGCGTCTTTGGGGTCCCATCAGAAAAATTACTTGGTTTTTTGGTATCACACAGAGGGATTGAAGCTAATCCAGAAAAGGTAAATGCTATATTACGAATGGGACCTCCACACTCACAAAAAGACATTCAAAAACTCACCGGTTGTATGGCTTCGCTCAGTCGGTTTGTATCTTGGCTCGGCGTTCGAGGCTTACCTTTCTTTCGATTACTCAAGAAGCAAGGATCATTCATCTGGAGTGACAACACACAGAAAGCTTTGGGTGATTTTAAGGCTTATATTAGTCGTCCTCCAGTCTTAACTCCCCCGGAGCCAAAGGAACTTTTGCAGCTGTACATTTCCGCAACCAAACACGTTGTCAGTACTGTGCTGGCGATGGAGCGGGCAGAAGATGGCAAGGCTCAAAAGGTGCAACGACCAGTATATTTCGTCAGTGAAGTTTTATCAGAATCCAAGGTACGGTACTTCCAGCTTTAGAAGTTAATTTATGCATTACTGATGACATCTAGGAAGTTGAAGCATTACTTTGAGGATCATCCAATTGAGGTCCACACGTCGTTCGGCCTAGGCGAATTACTTCACAATAGAGAGGCCACTGGGAAAATCGCTAAATGGGCTGTTGAGCTCGGATCATATGATATCACCTTTAAGTCACGTGATTCGATAAAAGGTCAAGCTTTGTCGAATTTTGTCGCCGAGGGGACAGAATGTGAGTTACCTCCTGACTCACAAGAATTATGCTATTGGAAGATGGCGTTTGACGGTTGCTTGCAACTGAAAGGCGCCGGAGCAGGGGTCATACTGGAATCTCCTGACGGAGCCAAGTTGCGGTACGTTCTTCGAATGCACTTCCGTGCCTCTAATAAAGCCGCAGAGTATGAGGCGCTGCTACATGGACTTCGGACAGCTATCTCACTCGGCGTCCAAAGGATAAGCGTCTCTGGCGACTCGGCGCTAGTTATAAATCAAGTAACGAAGGGGTGGTGTTGTTCCCACGAAAGCATGACAGCCTACTGCACCGAAGTTCGGAAGCTCAAAGATAAGTTTGATGGCATTGAGTATAAACACGTCCTACAAAAGTACAATGAAGAAGCGGACGAACGGACCAAACTTGGGTCTAGCAGATCTAAAATACCCGATAGAGTATTCCTTAATGATCTGCATAAGCCATCTATACTAACCCAACAAACTATGAAGCAGTCGACACTAAAGGCGGGGGTAGCACCGCTTGTAGCTGTCATTGAGGTTGATTGGCGAACTCCCTTTATTGATTATCTAGATCGTGATACATTACCGACCGACAAAGACGAAGCCCTCCGGATTATTCGCAAGTCACGTTCATATCATATAGTTGACCATCACCTGTACAAGCAAAGCCCACATAGAGTATTGATGAAATGCTTGTCTCAGGTTGAAGGCATAGCTATATTAGGAAACATCCACGCTGGCATTTGTGGGAATCACGCAGGCCCATCTACAATTGCAGCCAAGGCAATGAGGCAAGGGTTTTATTGGCCGACCGTCGGCGCTGATGCCAAGAAAATTGTCTGAAAGTGTGAAGGTTGTCAGTTCTTTGCTCGTCAGATGCACGTACCTGCTACAGAGCTTCAAAATATACCAATAACTTGGCCGTTTTCAGTGTGGGGTTTAGACATTGTCGGACCATTCATGAAAGCTCAAGGAGGTTTTACTCACCTTTTCGTAGCAGTGGACAAGTTTTCTAAATGGATCGAAGCAAAGCCAGTCGGTAAGATTTCGATAAATAAGGTCATCGAGTTTATGACCGAAATAGTCACTCGGTTTGGTGCCCCTCACAAGATAATCACTGACAACGGTACTCAATTCATAGCAGAGGAGTTTAAAGAGTTTGCGGGCCGAGTCGGTTTTAAGATTGGTTATGCCTCGGCCGCCCATCCACAGAGCAATGGTCAGGTTGAGAGAGCAAATGACCTCCTGCTTTCTGGAATTAAGCCTCATACATTTGATCGATTGGAAAAGTACGCTCGATGATGGGTTCGAGAATTACCATCTGTGTTGTGGGGGCTTAGAACCAACGTAAGTCGTGCCACCGAACACACTCCATTTTCTCTGGTTTATGGCTCTGAAGCCATGTTACCCACTGAGATTCTTTTCGCCTCCCCCCGTGTGGTAGCGTATGACAAAAAAACTTCAAATGACTATAGGTGTGATGACTTGTTATTGTTGGAGGAACAGCGGGATGCCACTGTAATTCGGTCGGCAAAGTACCAGCAAAGTTTGTGACGTTATCACGATAAAAACGTTCGTACACGGGGTTTTTCTGTCGGCGACTTTTTTTTGAAGCAAGTTCAGTCTAAGGTCGGCAAGCATAAGCTGTCGCCTCCATGGGAAGGACCTTTTATTATAAAGGAAATCACTCGACCAGGCGCATATCGATTGATGAATGAGGACGGATCGGACCTTCAAAGTTCCTGGAATGTTTCACAGCTATGTTATTTTTATGCTTAGTAATTATAATTTATTATATTTCTATTATTAAATATATATACACAATAGTCATGACATTTGATTTTACAATTTATGAATTCTGTGAATAATTGTTATATACATCATGACTCAAATTCTGATACTTGATATCATTCTAACTCGTGCATGTTGACAAAGCGGGTTATTTAGTCCCCAGGGTTCTTGTTATCTGTTAGGTACCAAGGCAATTTTCCTAATTCGTATATACTTGACCGAGTGAGTTTTTAGTCTCCATGATTCATATCGACTATTGGGAGCATTGTTTAGAGGGCTGACATGAGTTGTGTATTGGTTGTGAGTATCTAACACGAGTTCATACAATACATATACGAAGCAGCGTGAACTAAGAATTCATTACAATACGGGTAATGAATCTAGACCTCAGCGGTCTATCGAACATTGATTATATTACGATATCAGAGCTGTAACATAGTATTTTAAGCTCTATGATTTTTTATAATTTAGGTAAAGGATCTAGCTCTATCTGGTCGGCTAATATGTGAGCTGTTTTTTGCGCCTCAGCCACGAGAGCTTCACATTGCTCATCAGAGAAATTTTCATAAAAGCCTTCGGCTACCACATCTAACTCTATGTTGGGGATGTGAGACTTTGCAATTGCCAGAACTTGTACGCAGGCTAGTTCTGCAACATATCGAGCATGTTCTTTCAGTCGGCCGGGTGCTCCTTGTAGTCTCGTCAACAGGTCCCGACATCGAGGTGGTTTTTCTTCAGGATATATGTATTGGGCAACCACTTCTGCATCCTTCTGAAGAGCTGCAAAAGACCATCGAAGGTTTTCATC
The DNA here is from genome assembly GCA_032690845.1 of Eleusine coracana subsp. coracana. Classification (NCBI taxonomy): domain Eukaryota; kingdom Viridiplantae; phylum Streptophyta; class Magnoliopsida; order Poales; family Poaceae; genus Eleusine; species Eleusine coracana. Next base: position 7,415,770 of record CM064426.1, read on the forward strand.
ACCCTCTATAAATTTCTTCTGCAATAGCTGATAGGACCTCTTTGATCCTACAGGAGCACAATAATCATATATGTCCAGCACAATGGAATTCAATATCAAGGTATTAGTTGAATAAACATTTACCTCTTAGGCGTTTCTCGGCTTTTATTTTTTCAGCCTCCAGGGTGGCAACTTTTTCCTTATACTCTTCTTTTTGCTTTTCAATTTTATTGAAGGCTTTTTAGAATTGGTTTAGCTCATCTACAACCTTTTTGAAAATCTTCTCAGCTTTGATAACTTTAGTTTCCAGCTTTATGTTCCTTTCTTTCTGGCTTTTTATTATTTCTTTAGCGCCTGTTAGTAACAACCATTTTAGTGCATAAATATACTCCTGTACATATTGGTAAATTCACTTTTACCTTCTGCTCTTTCCTTCCACGAATTTTGTTTTTGTTGCATTGTTTCGAGATCGTCTTTAAGCTTTTTAAAATTTCTCTTGATCTCTGCCGAGTCCTGGATCTGCTTTTGTAACTCTTGATTTTTGGCCTTCAAAGTTTCAAGAGCTTGGGCAGATGACTCTAGTTCTCTTATGCGGCCTTTATGATTTGCAATTTGTGCGGTTGCCTGGGTATCTTGTTTTTGTTTCAGTTCCAGTGACCGTGACGCCTCTGTATGGACGAGGTTAAATGTTCATGTCACACAAATAACGTGTGACGTATAAGCTATATTGGTCTCATACCTTGTAGCTCGAATTGAAGTTCATCAACTTAAGATGAACGGGCTTTTAGCGCTACTGATAAGCGCCCTACTTCCAGTTTCTCTTTGGCAAGTTGATCTTCTAAATCAATGGCTTCCGCACAATGCCTCTCGACAAGTTACAGAAGCTTGGTCTTGTTGGCCATATAAGTTTTTAGAGCCTGTAATAATGACTAGTTATATGTTTGAAATTTCATAACCAGAAATGGTGATTATTATTGACAAGAAGGATGGAATACCTAGAAGAAATGATAGCCTTTTTTAGTTTGCTCTTCAAAATTTTTTAATTCCGCTTGCTCTGCCGACTCATCAAATCTGGCGATGGCAAATTGGCCACTATGATATATTGATCTAGTTGGCGTTGGCTGGTCTGTGGCACCTTCTCTTACCACTCGATGAATAGGAGTCGGTGTGACATTTTCCTCCGGATCGATTGGATATTCATATGTTGGCTCTGGTATAAATTCAAACACCAGTGATGACTCTTCGGGTTCGGTGGAGGCAGGAGTATCAGTACCCGTTACCATCTCAGATGTATTCAGGTCCGGGATGTTGGGTGATTTAGCTTGATTATCTTCTGCCTGAGTGGATTCGGGTGCACCTTTTTTACTCGGTTTCTTTGCCGAGTGGTCTGGGACATCATCTTTGGATGACTCAGCCTGTGGTATCTCTTGGGCTTTTTCGGGAACTAGACTTTGTGCTGGAGCTTCTTCACAAGACGATCGCCCGAATGACCTGCCAATTTGACAAAACTTACATATTTTAATCAAATGGATAGTTAAGCTTTAAGTTATATTGATTTGTTTACCTTGAGCGGTGTTTGAATTTAATGCTTGACACTCTTGATGGTGGGCTGTTTGGCCTTGGGGCGCCTGTCATTTCTGGCGCCGTCTCATGGGTGCCTGTCTTGCTAGTTTCACTCGGCTGATTTTGTCCTTCATCCTCCATGGCTCGTTGAGTGGTGGAGGTTTTCTTTGGAGTTTTCTTCTTTGCCTCCGCTTGAAGTCTGGCTACTCTTTCAGCTAGCGATTCTTCTTCATCAGAATCTTCAATATGTGCCTTTTGACGCTTGGGAGCTGATGGTTGAGTGGGAGATTTCTTTTACGGCATCGGCGGCAGAGGGGGGTTGGACATGTATACATCAAGATTCTGCAATATAAGTTACGTCATATTCATTGCTAAACATAATACATGAAGTACTGAGTTTACACACAGAAGTGGATAACTTACTGGACTCCTTCCAGTCTTGGAATGATGTCCACATTTCGCACTACCTGGAGTCCAACCAAGTAGTGAAGAAAATATGTTTTCTAGCCGCAATGTTAATTCCTTTTCTGATAATATTTTTGGCACTTCCATGGTGGGATCTGAACCTAGTTTGAACTTCCATCCAGGAATATGATGTTTTTTAATAGGCTGCACGCGGCGGTATATGAAGCTTATGGCAACATGTACGCCAGTATAATCTTGGGACTTGAGATAGGCAATGTGTTCTAATATGACATCAACTTGAGACTTTTTGTTTGGATGGACCTTTGCTGACCACTCGGGTCGTGGCTTGGGGGCTTCGGCTGTAGTCTCTGACAAAGGTGGAGCATGGTTTCCATGGTAAAACCAGTCCGTGTGCCAACCTTTATTCGTTGATGGAAGTGGTATATCAACGTATTTGGATTTATTCTTAAGTTGGAATCCGGCCCCTCCTACAACATTATTGCTGTTTGATTTCAAAACAAACAGTCTTTAAAGGTATCAAAATGAGGATAAATCCCCAAGAACACCTCACATAGGTGGATGAAGATAGCAATATGTAAGATGGAATTTGGATTCAGATTGACAAGATTGATGCCATAGAAGAACAGGAGACCGCGAAAGAAGTCACAACAAGGGATCTCAAATCCACGATAGAAAAAGGAGGAGAAAACAGTGATTTGGCCGACAGGAGGTTGAGGAAATTTCTGACCTATGGCCTCGATCCATTCTCCGGTCTGATGATCCTGCAACACGCCGTCAATCACCAGTCTGTTGATTTTCTCTGCATCCATGGTCGACACAGGAAACTCCTTGATGGCGGCGGGGATGTTGAAGATTGTCTCTTCTTCCTCGCCCTTCTCAGGGGAAGCTTACTTCTGGGATTGCGCCTTATAATTTTGGCGGGTGCGCTTCGGGGCCATCGCTCTTATTCGAGTGCGGTGGAAGCAGTTGCGTGGAGCCTTGGGGCGGAAATGGATTCTTGAGATCTAGGGTTTGTGTGCACAAGAAGGCGGCGGCGGCGAAATGAAGAAGAAGGGGTGCGGTTGTTTGGAGGCCCTTTTTATAAGGGCTAGATGACCTATTGGGCCGAGGCTTTTCGTAATTTGTTAAGTCCAGTTTTGTTAATTAGATTATTGTAGTTTCAGCCTTAGAAATTGTACCTTCTGAGATTTTGTGATAAATCACTTGGATTATTACAGTCTTCAGCCTTGGAAATTGTACCTTCCGAGATTTCGTAATAAATCATTCAGATTATTACAGTTTCAGCCTTAGAAATTGTACCTTCTGAGATTTCGTGATAAATCATTCGGATTACTGTAGCTTTAGCTTTAGGAATGGTACCTTCCGACATTCGCGGTAAATCATTCGGATTATCCCGGCACCAATCATGAGGGTTGTGCCTCCGTGTTATATTAATGCTATTGATACATCACCAATCTTGGGGGCTATGACAATTGAAATTTATCGTTAATCATTCAGATTAAGGTACTTTAGCATTGGGGATATAAATATTAAATTGATGATGAATCACTCGGCGAATAAGAGAAATGTGCTAAATGTAGAGTTTGCTAAGGCAAAGTTAGAAGATTCAGACCTCATTATTAAAGAGGGACAAGGTTAATTGGATATTTTTTGATATCTCAAAAGTTGCTTCAGTATAGCCTTAACAATCTTTTGAGTTGAGGGCTACATGCATAGGCTATATCTTTTTTAGTGATTTATGAATAAGAGTTAATAGAAAAAGCACTTCCCAAATTCATAAGATGTTGAGACAAACCAAGACGACAGTTCAATACGGGAAGTGCTTGGGGGCTACTGTGGTATATATATATCAGGGATATCTCGCCACTCGGATATATTGTTGAGTGGGCCAGGGTCCAATAAAGATGAAGACCCATGAAGATAACTATTCGGATTGTTACTTGGAGTACACGACAAGTCAATATTAGAGATAGAGTCATAGTCGGAGATCTTATTGTAACCGACTAAGACACTTACTATGTAACCCTGCCCCCCGGATATATAAGGAGGGGCAGGGGCTCTTTTGAAGGGATCCATCCCGAATAATACACTCCAGAACACAGGACGTAGGGTTATTATCCTCCGGAAGGCCCGAACCTGTCTAAACCTTGCGTCTTGTGTGTCCATCGATCTTTTATACTCATACGCACACCTAGATCTACTATCGAGAATATCTCTCGACACAATCCTATTATCCCTACTACTCAAGACCAACATTTTGATGTAGACAATGAATCTGTTGATGGAGAGGACAATGCCCAACGATGAGGGGGGGGGGGGGGGGGGGAGGGTTGAGGAGGTTCAGGAAGTCACTCCAAGTGCGGTTCCCAATAAAAGACCTCGTGTTGCTGCTGTTGATAGGAAAAAGGCAAAGTCAAGCACAACACTTCTAATGGTCGAAGCAATTTTCAAGATATCTGATGCTTCAAGTTCCTTTACAGCAAAGAAGCAAGAAGGGATCAGCATCAGTGAAATAATGGAGCATGTGAAGAATTATGGTGCATCGTATGAGTCAGATGAGTATGACATTGCCACCCAGCTTTTTGTGAAGAAGGAACAGAGGGAAATGTTTATGACCTTGCCTACTAAAGAAATTAAGCTTAACTGGCTTAGGAAAAGGCACAACGACAAATATGAGAGCTAGTTTTTTTTTTGGCAACCTGTATGTTATTTTCAAAAATAATGTGGCAGCCTGTAAGCCACTATTTGTTTTCCTATTTAAAACAAGTTTTGTGAACCTGGATCTATGTATTCTATTTAAACCAATATTTGTCTATGTATTTGAACCACTATCTGTGTTGCTATTGTATATCTATGTATTTCTGTTTGAACCAATATTTTTACCTTTGTGCAGAGTGATGATGAAACTAGTAGCGACTCTGACAATGAGAGCATGGATTTCTGGAATCTTGTATTGGCTGGTTCTAAACTTGCTGCAGCTTATATTGAATTATATGTAAACAAAAATCCACCTAGGACATCTATCCTTAGTGGTATGGGCTGGTTGTTAGAGACATTGAACACACCAGGAGAATGTCATTCGCAGCTTCGGATGAGCACACAGATGTTCTATGACCTTCATGACTTATTGGTTGCAAGGTACGGTCTGAAATCATCCTTACACATGTGCACTGAGGAGATGTTGGCAGTGTTCTTGTTTGTGTTGTCTGAAAATGAATCTAATAGAAAGACACAAAACCGGTTCAAGCACTCAGGTGAAACTATTCATAGGAAATTTGATGAGGTATTGACTGCTTTCATGGAGATGTCTAAAGATTTTATTAGACCAATGGACCCCAACTTTAGAATTGTTCACAAGAGGATAAGATCTGACCACACAACATTTTCACATTTCAAAGATTACATCGGTGCCCTAGATGGTACTCATATCAAAGTTTCTTTGCCACCTGATAATCAAGTACGATATATTGGAAAGTCTGGTATACCTACTCAAAATATTCTAGCATGTTGTGACTTTGATATGAGGTTCACTTATATGTCCACGGGACAGCCGGGCTCTATGCATGATACTAGTGTCATGTACAATGCAATTAGAGTGGACGAGAGTTTTTTTCCACACCCTCCAAAAGGTATTGAAAATACGACCATACACTTTATTGTTTGATTAGATGCTTACAAATATGATCTCATATGTTTTCTAATAATTATAGGCAAATATTATGTTGTCGATGCGGGATATCCTAATCATCCGGGATACCTTTGTCCTTATAAAGGTGAGAGGTATCGTATGTCGGAGTGGCATAGAGGAATGGAACCAAATACTCCTAAAGAAAGGTTTAATCGGGTTCACTCATCCATTCGCAATATTATTGAGTGAGCATTTGGAGTGCTAAAAATGAAATGGCAGATTTTATATAAAATGACGTCCTATCCAATGTTCAAGCAAAAAATGATTGTCGTGGCTTGTATGGTCCTTCACAATTTCATTCGTGACCATGACGGTGAAGACTTGGACTTCGCTCGGTGTGACCGTGATCCAAATTATGTTCCAGAGATTCCGGAAAGGTACCAAAAATATGTGGCTAGATCAAATGGCTCTTCTGATGCACCGAATGCTCGTAGTATGGATAAATTCCGTGATGATTTGGCCACTGCTCTTTCTCTAGCTTGGAGCTAGAATTATGTACTATTCAGTATTCTCTAGTTATCTATGGATAACTATTTCTATTAGAATGATGAACTTTGTTATCTTATTTATCATTAGTTATTGAAACACAATTGTTTACATCTGAAATGGACTTTGTCAATGATCCATCAAGCACTTCAAATTTACATGACAAATGTATGAAATTACTTAGATGAAATATTTTTTTACTTTCTCCAATAAACTAAATGAGGATATAATATTTACACCATATTTAAATTGGTTAAAAAAATATTCAATTATACATGATATCCATACAACAGATCATATAACAAACATAGATCAGGGGCATAGTAGACCTTTCTCAGACAAACCTCATGTTTTCAGAGCTGGAGCTAGTCTGCATACCAAACAGTTTCACTGGCTCCAAAAATTTTATAGTAGAGCTGTTCTGTGCTAGAGTTGGTGGAGCAGAGTTGAAAAAGTTGGAGCAGAGTTGTCCCAAACAGACCCTTAATTATAAACCACCGAATAAAACCCTCGCTGCCTGCCTGTCTAAACCCCACTCTTATCCGCACGCGCTCTCTTCGCCAATACGCCACATCCGGCCATCCGCCATGGCGCTGGCCGCTGCAGCCACCGTCACGGGCCTCAGGCTCGCGCCACTCTCAATCCCAGCCCCTTACATCCTGCGCGCCAGCACCAGCCACGCCCTAGTTGCAGCGCCGGTCTCCTTCTCGCGGCCGCGCCGCTCTGGGTGCGGCGCTGTGGTGCGCTGCGGCAAGCGCACGGGGAAGCGGCGGTATCCGTCCGAGAAGAAGAGGCTGGATCGGCGCCACAAGGAGCTGCTCCAACAGGCCGCCCCCGAGGAGGGAAGCCCAGATCGGGAGTCCGGGTACTGGCGGCTCTCCAAGCTTGCCGTCCCTGCCAGTGACGACCCCGGCAAGGACTTCACTGGCGTGTCGCCAGCGCTCCTCCAGGCCATCGCAAAAGCCATCAAGTTCCCGGTACGCTAATTAGTTGCCTTTAGAAGTAGATTTTAGAATTACAGAATCAAAATGGCTTGCAATTACCAGGATATAGGCGAATCACTGTTGCTGAAAACACGAATTCTGAAATCAGTTTGATTGTTTCTAGAGAAAATAGAACTCGACTTAGTTAGTGCCATATAGTAAACACGACCTCTTTGGCAATGACACAATCCCCGAGGCCTGACCTTTCAGTTAACCTTCTTTCTGAATTGAATCAAAACAGTTTGTACTGATATGTCATTTGTGTGTTCTCTGTCGGTTTACAGTGTATTGTTTGCTCCGTTTGGCTTTAGAAATAGGTCTCAAACTAAACTTAGAATTTGCAATGTAGTTATCATCCCCATGTTTACATGTTTCAGCAATGTTGTTGGGTTACAAGCCGAATCTCTATTGTCTGGTACGAATGATTGTGCAATGTAACGAATGTACTACCCAAATGGCCACCTGCCTAGAGTAATATCAGATGTTAGGTTGGCTTTAACCTGTAACTGTCCCTGCCATCACGTTTCATAGTACTGCTGATGTTGCTGTTGAGTTTTCCTATGATTTACACCTCTAATCTATGTTGCTGTGCTGCAGGTTGCTTCTATGCTCCCTGAAGAGGCCTTCTCTGTTATCCGCAAGTCATTTGACGCACGAAAGGTCCTTGGAACGATATCTTCTCTACTTAGTTAATAACTGCTATACAACCCTGGGATGGGATAGAAACTGAGCTGAAATCTCATGCTGAAGTAGTGCAGATGAGCTGGCTTACACAGTTCAAAATAGACATGACAATAAGGAGAAACCATTCATTAAGATTCTATACATCTCCGGTGTTAAGCTGTCAGCGTATTTTGCTGATGGTTCTGCAAGTAAAGTAAAAAAAAAAACTTTTACTTCGCTTCTATGCGTCTCCAGTGTAAATTACTTTTACTATAGTGATAATTTATGTAGTGCCGAGATCATTTATATGGTCTTAGAAAAGAAAAACTGAGGCTCTGTAATAGGCATGATACTATTGAGAGTTCTAGTCTTCTATGCCTAATCCTTTTCTCTTGATGGTCTTTCTTCAGTTCCAAATATCTCAGTATATCTTTTCTTCTTGAATCATGCCATGTTGCACCGATCAGATTCATCTATCCATGTGACTAAACAAACACGTATACATTTTCAGGTTTTGAAAGAAGCTCAGTTTGTTTATACTGTTGACATGGATGTTAAGAAGCTTCTGGATATGGAGCCGCGAACATGGGACTTTATTGCTCGGTTGGAGCCCAAACTTGGAGTTATAGAATACATGCCCGATGAGAAGTTAGTAAATGATCTGATCAGCATACTTAGTGTTAACAAGAATGATTCTGATGACAAGGTAGAAATTAGGGATACTATTAATAACGGTTCGATCCATTCTGAACCAAAGAAGCCAAGAGTAGCAGTTATAGGAAGCGGACCATCTGGATTGTTTGCTTCTCTTGTGCTAGGTGAACTTGGTGCCGATGTTACCTTACTGGAGCGTGGTCAGCCTGTTGAACAAAGAGGGCGTGACATTGGTGCACTAGCAGTTAGACGAATCCTCCAATCTGAAAGCAACTTTTGCTTCGGCGAGGTATCCTATTGTTTTTTTTTTTTTTTTTTTTTTGTTGAAATGTATCCTATTGTTTCTGCAACCATGTTATCACAAAATTATCAGTGAGGTGTCTTTGTTGTGCAATATTCAGATAAGTAACTTGTTGATTTATTATATTTAGAGGTGTTAATATAAGGGAGAGGGTACTCATTTGTTCTTGTAGCAGAGCACAAAGATGTGGTCACAGAGGACATAGATTTCAGTTACACACACAAAAAAAAAGAGGACATAGGTTTCAGTTCCCTCTCCACTTCAAAAGATATACAGTTGCCTCAGTACTCTTGTTCTGACAATGACTATATATCTTCTTAATAACATAAGAGTAATCATGTCATATGGCAACTCGTCTGGCTAGAACCCATTTGGCCAGATAATATCATGGAAGTAAATTAGATTTCTGTAATTCTAGATAGATAATGCATATGTGAATATGTGGTTTAGCAGTTGGGTTTGTACATTTAGTATACAGTTGCCTCAGTACTCTTGTTCTGACAATGACTATATATCTTCTTAATAACATAAGAGTAATCATGTCATATGGCAACTCGGCTGGCTAGAATCCATTTGGCCAGATAATATCATGGAAATAAATTAGATTTCTGTAATTCTAGATAGATAATGCATATGTGAATATGTGGTTTAGCAGTTGGGTTTGTACATTTAGCATATATCTATTTTTTTTGTATGTCTTGTGTTCCACAGCTGATATTAGCTGATGAGTGCAATGTCATGACACATTAAAAATGTAATCCTTATTCTATTTTTGTAACCTCAACATATATCATCATTCATCAGACAGTTTTAGCCTTTATCTGCATATGGATCATTTGAGGATATTTCCAGTGAACTGAAAGCATTGCGAAGTAATAATCTGTAGCAATAAAGTAATTTTCAATTTTGTTGGGTTTTAACCATCCACTTGGGAACTGGAAGGAATGGTCAAGTTGCCAATTTATGCTACTACTAAACTAAGGCCATCAATTCTTGATCTTCTGTTCATAATCATAACAGGGTGGTGCAGGTACATGGAGTGACGGAAAGCTTGTGACCAGGATAGGAAGAAACACTGATGGTGTTCAGGCTGTGAGAATCTTCCTGCTCTACTTCAACTTCTATTTAGTGTAAAGGTTCAAGGTCACATATCCATTTTATTAATTATGTTTTTACGATATTCAGGTGTGAGAATCTTCCTGCTCTATCTTAACCTCAAATGTTGTTTAGTTTAGAAGTTCACTGTCAGATGTTCATTTGTTCAAGATTTCATGTCATTTCCTGAATTATATAGCTTTGAATAGAAACAACAAATTCCTTGAAGACATTCTGAGTTATTGATGCAACTTCTAATACTGTAAATGGTGGCATTAACACAAGAATTTTGTAGGCCATGATCAATGTTTCTAGTGCTGAGAATTCAAGTCTTGAATTTTATTTTTAAGTGCATAGACCTAATTTATCACAATTTCTAGAAAAAAGGATTTTCATGAAATTATATCCGAGTTCAAAGTTGAGTATTTTGTTTCTTTGATGTATCAGCTACGGGATCTTGGATTTCAGGTTATGAAAACTCTTGTTCAGTTTGGAGCTCCTCCAAACATTTTAGTTGACGGGAAACCTCACTTGGGTACCGATAAACTTGTTCCCCTATTGCGAAGTTTTAGGCAGCACCTAACAGAATTGGGTGTAAGTTTAAGCATACATATTTATTTATTTATTTTTGTTTTCTTAGGTTCTGCTAGAACCTATGTACTTATGTAGTGTTTTTCTTCTTCAGGTTACCATAAGATTCAATACTAGAGTAGATGATCTTATAGTTGAAGATGGGCAGGTGAAAGGAATTGTGGTTTCTGATACAAAACTGCACCCAGGTTCTGTGAACCAGAAACTGCCATTTGATGCCGTTGTCTTGGCAGTTGGTCACTCAGCTCGTGACACATATAGTATGCTCTGTAAGCATAATGTGGATTTGAGCCCAAAAAGTTTTGCCGTAAGTTTTCTTATTTTACTAAAAGCGTAATCTTGGTACCCTTTTGTACTCTTCTTTACACAAAAACACAACGAAAATAACTTTCAATGTTACTGCTGTTATAAGATAATTTTGTTCAGACACTCTCACTTGGAATCAGAAAATACTAATCTGGACACACTCCCTCTGTTCCAAAATTGTTGTCGCTATTGACTTTTTTCGTCAACTTTGACCATTCGTCTTATTCAAAAGATTTTGAAAATTATCATATATTTTTTCATGATTAGTTTCATTACTGGATAAACTTAAAATATAATTAATAATTTTGTGTATTTGAGATAATTTTTTTAATAAGACGAATGGTCAAAGTTGATGAAAAAAGTCGATGGCGACAATAATTTTGGAACGGAGGGAGTACCTTATTTGACCAAACTGTGCCATAAGTGGGACTCAACGTGTACAATTACTTTAGTGCAGAGTGGTTGGACATATTCCCCTTGTAGAAATATATCTGATTGTTGCATTACCCTCATCTAACTGCAACACGGGCTGTTGGTACAGGTCGGCTTAAGAATTGAGCATCCCCAAGAACTGATAAACAGCATCCAAGTAAGACTTACCCTTTTATTCTGGTCAATTTCTTTTCGGATGATGCTCATCTAGTATGATTAGTTGTAGTCGTTGTTGCTCATCTAGCATAGCTTTAGTTATGTATGAATATCGATTTAAAGTAATTTAGTGTCCCACTAGTCCTTGATTTTTTTCTTGAAAGATCCGGAATCACTTGGTGTCCCGACGTATATTAAATAAGGAGAAGGTGCCTCATATTAAGGGAAAGGAGGCCAAACCGTACAATTACTGACTACATAACCAGTCCTTGAATTCATAAACTGCTATTTTTAGAAAGGGAGAAAGTGAATGTTAGGCATGACGTGGTACTACGTATTGAAGTAATCTGTTCCTAATCACTGAAACATCAGAGAAACTGTCTTCTGTTCCAAGATCCTTCAGCCAATATGTTTGTTATCTGTTTTGCTGTTTAAGAACACATCGATTCATTCCTTTTAAATAAACACATAAAGTAGACAGCATACTATAGGACTGTGAGTTATGAGTAATGACCATGTGGCCTACCTGAGTAATGAACTCAACTACAGTTATAAGCTAAGATACTGAAGCATAGGCATGACACATGACAATGGATAGGTTTTGCCACGGTTGATTTAAACCCAGGAAGGCTTAGGACTTGCTTCGGTTAGTAGTTTAGCTCCAGCAAATATTACTGTTTATCATGTGATGTATAGTGTTCGCAAGTACTATTGTTTCCTTGTTAAGCTTTTTGTGCATGAGCCTACTATGCTTTCTTTATGTTTGAAGTATAGTAAGCATTAATTGTGAATGAAATGCTCAATTATTTGCCAGCTTGGTTTACCAAAAGGCCACTTAGGTTTTGCAGTCTGACTGTATATTCATGATACTGATAACCTCTGATATATTTCATGCTATTGGTGCTGTTGCAAATTGTAGTACTCTGAACTGGCTGCAGAAGTACAGAAAGGACGTGGGCGGATACCTGTTGCAGATTACAAGATAGTGAAGTCTGTTGGTGGAGGAGATGCAGAGAATAATGTAAATGCAACCGAACATAGTCGCAGCTGTTACTCGTTTTGCATGTGTCCAGGTGGACAGGCAAGTCACTCTTTTTGTTATTTGGACCGCTCACCATCTCCTCAGTGTAATATACTTGAAAATATTCCAGTGTCATTCCTTCAAAAGTTAGTACATGCATGCAGGTTGTTCTAACGAGTACAAATCCATCAGATTTGTGTATCAATGGCATGTCATTCTCACGACGTGCATCAAAGTGGGCAAACTCAGCTCTTGTTGTCACTGTATCATCTCATGATTTCAGACAATTTCAGTCCCATGGTCCTCTTGCAGGTGTTGAATTCCAGGTACATGTTAGAGAATTTTTTCTAAGATAACACTCAAATTATTGTGGTACCTTGCATAATTTCTGTTCATGAAATATTCTGTTGTCGTCAGTAATCTACACATTAGATTGATCATAGAGGTCGGAGGGTTGTCTCATAGTCGTACATAATAAGTGTTAATATGTAAGAAGAGAGATTTTATGTTTATAATCTGTTCTTCATTCTGCATGTTTCAATCAATTATTTCATTTTGGAACTTGGGAACATATATAGTAGAAATTCATTTTGAAAGATAAAAGCAAAAAAACTCCAACTGGATATGTATAACCAGTTCTTTGCCATTTCTGTATCTAGTTTAAAATATTGCTCAAGTGGGCTGTGAAAAACAAATGATTTTTTTAAGTAGATGAAGCTATTAGAATAGTTGATGAAGCTAATTGTTTTGGTGACCTGCGACCTATGTGTTTTTTTTTTTGGCCCAGTTATGGTGGGATGGATTTATGTGGCATGCAATTGTTGAACTATGAGTATGTTGCCACTTTTCTTTATAAGCCTGTAGTTCTAGTTCAATTGCTTGGTGCATGCCGTTCAATATGGTATAAGAGTTAAGACTCAAGAGGCTGTTAGTTCAATACCTGGTGGGCACAATTTTAAGCGAAGTAACTGCTGCCCTTTTCTAGTCCACAATGGTCCGAGGAACCTACATCTGAGAGGCAGTATTGAAATATACTGTACTGCATATCTTTCCTTGGAGCTTAAGGCTTTGGATGGACTGGTTGGCACAACCAGTTCAGTATAGTAATCCATATAAAATAATTCGATCTTAATTTTCTGCCATGTATGTTAAAACTTATCATGTATGGTACTATGTGCTAGTACATAATCTAGGTGTACTCATGCGTGTGGTATGACGTGTCTTACTTTTTTCTCAGTAGTTTCTTCTTTTCATTTGAACTGCTTCTTGGTGTCGGCTTTCTGACTTATCAAGCTCACAATAAGTATTGGACACTTTATAAACAGAGAGAATATGAGAGAAAAGCTGCTGTGATGGGTGGAGGGAATTTTGTTGTTCCTGCGCAGTGTGTCACTGATTTTATCAGCAACAAATTGTCAGGTAATACCGTAATAGTGGTATGATAATATTGTTTATTCAAGCAGCAGTGATATGTTTTTCTTTTATTAACTTTGTTGTTTGTTCCAGTTACAACTCTCCCACCATCAAGCTACAGGTTAGGAGTCCGGCCATCAAAACTTCACGAGCTATTCCCTCCCTACATAACTGAAGCTTTACAGCAATCAATAATAATGATTGAAAAAGAGGTTTGAAATATCTTATATTAAGTTGATTTAAATTTCCATCTGCCCTGACCCATTTGCAATGCAATATTTGTAGATGCCGGGGTTTGTTTCTAAGGAGGCGCTACTCCATGGTGTAGAGGTATGCAAATTGTTACACAATAGATTAGTAACTTTTTAAGTGAAGTAGTTGGATATTAGTCTGGTTTTAGATTTTAGGGGTATGCCCGTCCTAGAAGGGATGGTTCATCATGGGTTTATCCCATGTATTATTTTGGTGGGATGATACCATTCGGTCCATTCGTTGGTTTAACTAATTCAATTCTTCATACCAAACGCGTTGTTTTGTAATGAGGTGGTTGTGTATCATCTCATTTCTCAAACCAATCATCCTATAGAAGTGTACTGCTAGTGTAGTTTCATATAGACCTGCAATCATTAGTCCATACCTTTCATTGATAACATGCTATTTCCACCTGCCTTATCCTTATTGCGCTTTAATGTCTGTTTCCAGACAAGAACAAGCTCCCCCTTGCAAATCTCACGAGATGGAGAAACATATGAAAGCACATCCTTGCAAGGATTATATCCAATTGGGGAAGGTGCTGGTTATGCTGGGGGCATATTAAGTGCTGCTGTGGATGGTATGTATTGTGGTTTTGCTTTAGCCAAACAACTTTCTCTATTCCATGGTGATATGGAGTCATTTCTTGGCAAGGCTCAAAAACAAACATCTTTTGTAAAATATTAAATTTCAGCGCCTAGCCGCCTAGTCTTTTTTTGTAGGTCATAATCCTCAGAAAGGAAATTCTCACTTGCACATATCGCATATTAAATTCTTTTTTGTCACATAGGGTAGCTATGACAACTGAACTCATCAAATGCCTGGAGGCTAGTTGATAGGAATAGAGCGTTGAGTGATGTCACATGTGAATGTTGTAGCATAGGTAAAACAATGTAATAGTTAATTTTTAACTTCATTTTGATGCCACCTTAATCTTCCGAATATCATTATCTAGCATAATTCGAAACCTTATTAAAAGTTCCTCAAGTGCGTGTGTTTGAAGAGGAGAGTAATATTTTGATCAATCATTTTTACCTATGCACAGGTAACCTCCATTTCTAAATTACTTATGCTTTAAGGTTTTCCCACTTGCTCATGTGGCCTCCTGTTTCATATCATCTTGAAGTGCATATAGATTATAGTCAAAAGAAGAAATATATACACGCCATTTTGTGTCAGGAGTATGCCTAGTAATACAATGTGATGTAGATGATAGTGAGCGTTAAAATATTTAGTTGGTGGAATCTAAAAACTCGGCCTGTAGGGATAGGAGTGCCTCCACATGGCACCGTAGCGCTGTGAGAACGACCATGACCATGACCATGACCATGACCTGGGCCGAGCGCCGGGCCTTAGACCTGTGATTTGGTGTGGTGACAGGCGATCGGATGTTTCTTTAACCCAACCTGAAAATTCGCTCCCATAGGGAGTCAAACTGAGATCAAACCGAGACCTTAAGGCATTACTAAGCCACCTCAATCACTAGGCAAGGATCATTTGCTAGTTGGTGGAATCTGATTATAGTATTCTCGCTAAAGGAAATCTGGTTATACTAAAGAAGCTAGACCTGTGATCAGGGCTTGTTGTATAATAATACTGGCATCCGAGTTTGTGGTTTCACCTGAGGAAGGTGTTCTTGCTCTTGAGCATACCCTGGACAGTTGCCATTTGGGGTAGGCTGCCCTTTATGTGTCTCCTTGACTTGATCATTTTAAAATCCGTCCGTTACACTTAAGCTTTAACGGCCATGTATATTGAAATTAAACTTCATCCACTATAAGTAGGTCATATGTATATATGATTTGGGTCTCGTTAAAATTGTACTAGAATATAATTTTTGTCGTGCATTAGAGATTGTGTCACGCATCACACTTGTGGATTGGAGAGAATTTAATAAACTGCGTGTTACATCAACTGATTACCTATGCTTGGCACTGCAATCTTTTGGAAACAGTTAGTTTCAGACCGTATGGTTTCCGTTAGGAACCACATTATGTGATTCCCACATTAAGTTGCCTCGATTGGTTGGTCCGGGTCACTTCTCAACTTCTCTGCCTGGTAGCTTCAGTGACCCCTTTTAGACCACCTGCTAGTTGATTGGATTTTTCAGACGCCGGGCTTAAGTTACTCAAGTTCTCAACTTCTCAGTGCTTCCTTCTAGACATTCTTACAGGTGTGCCTAAGTGGGAAGTTGCTGCTCCCAACAAGGTAGCCGAAAAATCCTTCTGCTTTGATCTGGCTCAAATAAATACATTTGTGCCGAGGATCACATGACCAGAACTGATCCCTCTATCAACCTATGAGCGTGTTCTGGATGGCGCAACCAAGCTCTAAATGGATGTCATTAAGCCAAGAATGGTGAAACAGAAAATCTCTATCGACCTCCGTGCGTCTGGTCAGTTGGTAGCAGAGGTTGAAGCTCTACATCTTTTTCGTCGCTGTCTTTCTCCTCGATCTCACCCCTACTGCTCTCCTGATCTACCACCTCTAACTTCTTGTAGGTGTACAGCTTCGCACAGATGACGAAGTACACAACGTTTAGCATCTGCAGTGTCACCACTAGCCAGTAGTAGCAATCCAGC
The DNA here is from genome assembly GCA_032690845.1 of Eleusine coracana subsp. coracana. Lineage (NCBI taxonomy): Eukaryota > Viridiplantae > Streptophyta > Magnoliopsida > Poales > Poaceae > Eleusine > Eleusine coracana. The sequence goes on from CM064426.1 coordinate 7,432,361, forward strand.
TTCCCTCTGTTGAGGTTGTCCTGAAGCCATTCTCCGTCCCCTTTAGTCCACTCGTGCACCACCGTCACAAGCAACGTGCCCATGTAGCTGCCAGCGGACATGGTCAGCCAGTAAAGCGCGGCGGCCGAGCTCCGCATGCTCTCAGGCGCCTGGTCGTACAGGAACTCCATGCGGCCAACGTCCATGAAGGCGTCGGCCACACCGTGGATGGCGTACTGTGGCGCCATCCAGAACACGCTCATGGGCACGGTCGCGTGGGGGCTGTCCAGGAGATCGTACATCGCTGCCACCCGCTTCCTCCTCCCCTCAACGACCGCAGAGAAGATGTTGCTGAGCATGCTGATGGTCAGGCCGATACCCGTGCGCTGGAGGTGCGTGATCCCGGCGGGATGCCCCGTGAGGCGCCGCAGCCTGGGCACTAAAACCTGGTCGTATAGCGCGAGCGTGGCGAGCATGGCGATGTTGGAGAAGATCAGCATGGAGGCCGGCGGTATGGTGAGGCGCGCCGTGATGCGCCGGTCCATGGTGCGCGCTTGCTGGATGGCGAAGCTGTGGTTGTGGGACGCCGAGGTGACCAGCAGGATCCCGGCCGCCCAGATGGGGAGCATGCGGATGATCGCCTTGAGCTCCTCCACCCGGTGCACCGTCGACAGCCGCCAGGGCCGTGGCGCTCCGCTGCGTGTCAAGTCGCCGTCCGTCACGGTTGCAGCCCGGTCAAAAAATCTGAAACAGAGGTTGCGAGAGACGAGGCTTCAAAACTTGCATCCACGCTGCGACACAGTAACTCCAAATTATTTTGCATTCAGGGCAGAAACAGATTAGGGAGACTTTTACGTGAGCTGGGTCGTGTGGAGCAGCCGTCCGGCAGTGGAGATGCCGGCGTCGAGCTCCTTGTCTTGGTACAAGAGACTGGGGTCCTTCGGCACGGCCACATTCCTCTTCCGATACGCAGCGACGGCAACCTGGGCGAGCCGCGTGAACGGGCTGCCCCCCGGAGCTATCTTGACGTAGAGCGGGTAGCCCGACACGAACGCGGTGACAGCGAGGAGCATGGCGATGGTCGGCACGCCGAGCCCCCACCCCCACCCCACGTTCTCCTGAATGTACACCACCGCCGTCACGGCGGTCAGCTTGGCCAGCTCGACGCCGAAGAAGTAGAGGTTGAAGAAGCTCCGCCTCGACTTATTTGCTGCCCTCTCGCCATGCTTTGGTTTGTCGAGCTCGAACTGGTCGGCGCCGAACGCCATGACGCACGGCCGCGTGCCTCCCGTGCCGACGGACGTGCAGAGCAGAGAGAGGTGGAGGACGAGCAGCGTCCAGGCGGACGCGCGAGGGCAGGCCTCGCCGGAGCAGGGCGGCGGGCGGAGGGAAGGGAGCAGCGCGGAGGCGGTGAGGCTGACCATGCCGAGCTGGTAGATGACGGAGCCGAACGTGATGGTCCAGAAGCGGCCGGCGAAGGAGTCGGCGATGAGGCCGCCGACGACCGGGGTGAGGTTGGCCGTGCCGGTGAAGTTGGTGAGCGTGTTGGACGCCTCCACCAGTGGCAGGTGCAGCTCCTGCGTCAGGTACGTGATCAGGTTGGCGTTGAACCCGATCGTCGCGAACCGGTCGCAGAAATCGTTCGCTGCAGATGCAGATCAGCAGAAACCTTAGCTCGATTACAAGCATGGGAAACACGATCCAAATCCATAGCACGCAACGCAATGTGAAAAACAGGTCACCTAAGATGAACGGCATGGTCTTCAAGCCGCCCTGCTCCCTCTGCTCGCCTTCATCGTCTTCGCTATGTGATTGCCCGCCCGCGTCTTCCTCTGCCATTTCTGGGAGCTGTGAAGTTGCAGATCCAGACATCTCCAGGAGGAGCGGGGAGAAAGAGCAAGCTGAGTTTTGACATTCAGAGTTCAAGCCTCCCCTGCTTCCGTTCTGGCCGCCATGTTCCCTTCTCGGTCCTTGTTTTCCTCTACTTTTTTGTTTTTTAATTGATTCAACATGGAAAGTAAGTAAGTCCGTTTATTCTAATCCATCACTGTAATCAAATGTCACGGATTCATCAGACCCACTTGTCTGTCTCCACGACAAATCCCTGTGTGTGCATGCTTTGCATGTAGGGTAGTAGCAGACAGAGGTACTGGCTGTGGCTGGTGCCTACACCAGATGCGTGTTGTGTTTAGGATAGCATCACAGCTATGCGTCCTTATTTAAGTTCTATCATTGCCGATATGTTTGTATCCTAGTCCTGTCCCGGGGCTAGATATTTTCTTCTTATCACTTGCTGGTTGTTTCTGTAGCGGCCCAACTTGGTTATTATGAAGGTTTGAGCGGATTGAACATCTTCTTTTTTTCAAAGGAACCATTAACGACAAATTCCATCAACCACTTCTTCAGGTTGGATTATATGGTCAGCCGAATATATACAACGGTCCATAGGCCGAGATTTTAATTTATAAAAGCTGTGTATACATAACAATCTCCTTCCCTTTCTCACGCACGAAGAAGGCAGCTGCAGTGCCATGTCCTAACACACTAGCTTTAGTATCGTCATTGAGGCAGGCCTCTCCTGTAAATCAAGGAGTGGCGGAGAGACATGGCCGAGGATGGAAGGGAAGAAGGGACGGGTGCAGTGGAGAAGAAGGCGAAGCGGAAGGGCGGTTTCAGGACCATGCCCTTCATCCTAGGTGACTGATTTTTGATACATTCTTTTCCTGATGCTGTCAGTTCTCTGTAGTATTTTTTATCTGCAGTGCTCGGTTAGTTAAGGTATGTGAACATATGTGCTTCGTAAAGAGGCGCTTCATGAGATTCTCTTCTCTCCAACATGAGAAGCTAGTACTAAGATTTTGTTCCTGGTGTGTTATCCTGCAAGGATCACCTCTGGATCCCTTTGTTTCTTGAGCCGGGTGCCTGCCGATGGTTTTCCAGTTCCTATAGGGGTCAGTGGAACCGGAGAGTCTGATAGCGCTCTCCATGAGGCGCTGTAGCTGTGAAATTTTTTGCATGACAGGGCTCTGGAATTTCATTACTTGAAGCAACGAAATTACAACATCCAACTAGATTAACGGGTTTCTCTCATTTCATGTACGAAACTACTAGTTACTATTAAGTTGCCAAAGAGACACCCGACAGAATACGACCCAGAGTGTTCCCACGTCTATTTTGGTTTATCCTTCTTATTAGATAGCTGATGAATAATTAGCAAATCTTTTAGTTTTCACAGTTCACCATACAGTTCCTCTGATAACCATCTATCATTCCAGAAGTCAGTTTAAGATCCATCACCAATTATCATTAATCTACCTTTTAGGTATATTACTTTCACTTTGAGCAAATCTGCCAAAACTACAGAGTCACTCTGTTTGTGCTTAATTTGAGCAATACACTTATTCTTAATATATTTTTTCCTCGCAATTTCCTGCTAGAGCCCTTCCTCAAGTTCAATTTTCCACCACCATTTGCATAAGAGGCTTATATTCAACTGTCTCAGTTCTTTTATGCCTAGACCCCGTTTTTTCTTTGGTTTACAATCTTACTCTATTTCACAAAGTGGTACTTCTTTTTACTACTACCACCCTACTAATTTTTTTTTTCTTATTTTATCCATTATGTCATTGTTTGTTTTAGGTAAGAGATTCATAGACATGTGATACATTGGGATGGTGGTGAGACTAGTGTTAATTAAAATATTACTGTCTCCAATGGTCAAGGAACCACCTTGCCAACCATCCAACCTCCTTCCAAGTTTTCCTTCGACTGATTCCCAATCTACTACATGTAATCTTGAAGGTGACATAGGCACCCCGAGGTATTTGATGGGCCAAGAGCTAATAACACAATTTCACAGATGGGAATACTCTTACCAATTTATGTTCCTCATGCTGAATTAGCAGCGCTTCACTTTTTTGAAAATTTATTTTGAGGCCAAACATGGCCTCGAATAGGTAAAGCAAAAGCTTCACATTAAGAAGCATTTCTTTATCATCTTCAATACAAACAATTGTGTCATCAGCATATCGTAGAGCCACAATGCCTTTGGGAATAAACTGTGGAACCAGCCTAGTAATGAGATTGTTAGTTTGAGCCATTTTGATCATTTTATCAAGTGAGCCATTTTGATCATTTTCATCACAACACATTTGATCCAGGCACACCACTTATTATTGCCAAACAATCAAATAAGAAGTCCCGGCTTACTTATCTAGCAGATCCAGATTAGCATTAAAGAACTTAACCAGATGAGCCATGTTGTCTTTTATAACACTACATAAACGGTTCATGTCGGCTTACCATCTTGCAATAAGCATCAAAACGCATCTGGGTAACTTTTCCCGCCATGTCTGCACACGACACAACAGCGAACGACTTCTGCGACCGGCTGGCGACGGTTGGGTTCAGCTCGAACCTGATCTCGTACCTCACTCTCCAGCTGCACCTGCCACTCGTGGAGGCCTCCAACATCATCTCCAACTTCAACGGCACGGCCAACCTGACCCCGCTCATCGGCGGCCTCATCGCCGACTCCTGGTCCGGCCGGTTCTGGACCATCACGTTCGGCTCCGTCGTGTACCAGCTCGGCATGGTCCTCCTCACCCTCTCCGCGCTGCTCCCTTCCCTCCGCCCCGCGCCTTGCATCGCCAATGACGCCGCCCACTGCCGCCGCGCGTCGTCATCCCAGCTCGCCGTGCTCTACCTGTCTCTGCTCTGCACGGCCATCGGCACCGGCGGCACGCGCCCCTGTATCATGGCGTTCGGCGCCGACCAGCTCGAGCTGGACTCGCACGGCGGGCCACGGAGCGCCAACGCCAAGCCCAAGTGGAGCTTCTTCAACCTCTACTTCTTCGGCATCGAGCTCGCGAAGCTCACGGCCGTGACTGCCGTGGTGTACATCCAGGAGAACGTTGGGTGGGGGTGGGGGCTCGGCATCCCCACGATCATCATGCTCGCGGCGGTGGTCGCGTTCGTGTCTGGGTACTCGATGTATGTCAAAATTCCTCCCGGCGGGAGCCCCTTGGTCCGGTTGGCGCAGGTCACCGCCGCCGCGTTCAGGAAGAGGAGAGCCGTCGTGCCAGACCCGAGTCTGCTGTACCAGGACAAGGAGCTCGACGCCGGGATATCCACCACCGGACGCCTTCTCCACACCGATCAGCTGAAGTAAGCTACATTGAATTTTTACTGTGATGATGGCAACGCGGTGAATGTTCGATAATTTTTGGATGCACGCACGAGCTTACTAATTGCTCCCGATCGTTAACATTAGGTTCCTTGACAAGGCAGCAATCGTGACAGACGACGACTTACAACTGTCCGGGAAACCGAAGCTGTGGCGTCTGTCGACTGTGCACCGCGTCGAGGAGCTCAAGTCGATCATGCGGATGCTGCCCATCTGGGCGGCGGGCATCCTGCTGGTGACATCGGGCTCGCACGGCAACAGCTTCGCGATCCAGCAGGCGCGCACCATGGACCGCGCCATCACGTCACATTTCAAGGTCCCCCCGGCCTCCATGCTCATCTTCACCAACCTATCGATGCTCGCCACCCTCACGCTCTACGACCGCGTCCTCGTCGGCGCGCTCCGCCGCCGCACGGGACACCCCAACGGCATCACCCACCTCCAGCGCACGGGCGTGGGCATGGCCCTCGCCATGCTGGCCAACGCGGTGGCCGCGGCCGTCGAGCGGCGGCGCAGGGCGGTGGCAGCCGCGAGCAGGCTGCTGGACGACACGAGCGCCGTCGTGCCGATGAGCGTGTTCTGGCAGGTGCCGCAGTACGCCGTGCACGGCGTGGCCGACGCGTTCATGGACGTGGGGCGGATGGAGTTTTTGTACGACCAGGCGCCAGAGAGCTTGCGGAGCACCGCGGCGGCGCTCTACTGGCTCACCAACTCCATGGGGAGCTACCTTGGCACGCTGCTGGTGACCGTCGTGCACGACAGGACGCAGCGGAGCGGGCAGTGGCTGCAGGACAACCTTAACCGAGGGAAGCTGGACAACTACTACTGGCTCGTAGTGGCGATGCAGGCGCTTAACCTCGTTTACTACCTCGTTTGCGTCAAGTACTACACCTTCAAGCCATTGGAGACGATCGGGGGTGACACTGAGGTTGAACTTCACCGTGGCAATTGCCATGGCACTGAGGACGGCGATTCGGGAAGTAAGCCGCAAGATTAAATTAGCTCAGAGTGTGCTTATCTCGACCCGTTGGACGGCGCACTGGTCGACGGCGCACCATGTCCCGTACTCCTATTTCATGACCTTCTACCCATGTGAGATGGTATGATGTATGACATTTTACCTACCTCTGCCGGTAATCATATTCTGTAACCTGTCTCAAAAGATGGTTTGAGATAAAGACATGCATGCTCTTTTGTGTAAAAATAGGCGGCCTCGTATTAAATTCTTTAAACATAACAAAACATTTTTTCTCTATGTTTCGCATTAAGACGAAGAGAAAGAAAATACAAAGTTTGAAGGTACAGTAATACGATCTCAACAATACCAAATTTGAACACATATACATCAAGAGGTGGAACCTAAGAATTGCGACCAGGAATTAAAACCAGCCCGACCTAGGTGGAGCTTTCTTCTCTAATGTAATTAACTAAACTAGTAGGTTGTTTGTAAGTATTATTAAAACCCGATTATTTTGCTCTTTCCATAGAATCCACCAAGATAGGGAAACCAATGTATCAAAACGTGCCAGCCCAATTGAATGGAGAAGATGATACCACACATGTTTTGAGAAAACACACGAAAGTAACAAACAATAACAAAACATTATTGTTCTACTAGACTTACTTTATAATGATTTTTGTGTGTAGATAAATGGGATGGTGTTGCTTCTATCTTTTGAGTATTTCCCATTGTGGTTCCATTAGCCAGAACAAAGTTTGGCACTATATAGACTATATAGAAAACTCTTAACAACTAAACCAAGTTATGCTCACCCATGATTATAGAGCTTAAGTGCAAGTTACTCTAAACATCCTATGCGTATCCCAACATACCTATTGCACAGACCAATACCGATCACAGTATAAATCACAATATAATGTACTCTTCAAATCTCCTTCTTCTTATAGTTAAGAAAACAAAATGGAAATATATAATGAAAAATAACTTTCTCTTATGTAATCACCTTTTAAACGAGGGGCGGGTGAAGCACGCCGGATTATACTAATTTCTTTTATACAAGATAGAGGCATGCTTCACCGTGAGACCCATGAGTGAACCCACTATCTCTTTGGAGATGAACAAATGTGTTTTTCATAGAAATATTGGGAGGTCAATTCTAAAAGTACTACTTACCAAAATATTTTTTATAAACTTAAGTATCAATAAAACGTAAATCAAAGCAAGAAAAACTGCCGCAATGTGTTGTGAAATCACAAACCAATATGAGATGCAAGAGAATATGTTCCTAATAGAACCTCAGATCATTGCAAAGATTCTATGTATCGAGGATCTAACTAGGAGTTGAACATCACTACTCATTTAGTTGTAATCCTCTCATAGTTGCACCAGGCGCACTCGAACTTTACATGGTGATTCATTCATTCTCTTCTTGAGGTAAAATGCAAAAGAATTTCACCTTGAAGATTTGATTATTCAAACAATGAAAATTAGCTCACCAGCACTCAACACTCAATCTCAACTCACACATACGATTAAGGACATATCTACATAGAAATGACAAGTTCCTCTCAGTTGATTCAAGAAATGTTTTTTTTAGCTCAAAGGGATGGACACCAATCGTGTTGGAATGGTGGGAGGTTATATATAGAAAGTGTAAAAAGTACCTGTATATACATATCTTAGATATTCCCAGCATGGATATTGGAGGTTTTGGTTTGCTCAAATTTCCAGATTTGAACTATCCTCGTAGACACGTCACCTGGTTAAAAAAACAAAATGCAAGGTCAGAACACCCCCCGACATAAAACATGCTATTGGTCGAAAGGAGTGAGAACATGATTCCTTTGAATAATAATGCTCATACTAGCACTTAGCTTTATATGTAAAATTTCGTTAAAATTTGTCTCTTGGACAAACTATGTCGATACCATAGCTATAGACGGATAAAGTGGATGAGAACATGACAAATACGGTGTACTCATCGCTTGAACTTGACTGAACATGAGCCCATTTGACACTTCATATTTTCCAGATCTTATTTGAACCTTCGTTATAATCCGGCAACCTCAATGGTTCCGTGAGCTTTGTGAGCATTTTACAAAGAAGATGCATTTCCTCTCGGTGGGTGTAGTGGGCGGCTATGATCTACGAACACCACGGATGCACATGCACCTCATCCTCGCTATCCATGACGTGTACCGAAGAGGCTACTTGAGTTAGGAAAGATATAGGCTACTAGCCTTCATTGTGCCTATACACCGTACTCCCCGGGTCAACTGTGCTCCGGAGTGCATCTCAATAGTGCTTCCTTATTCAAGCTCTATCGTTGCCGTTCATCCTGGTTCGACGGCTAGATATTTGTTCATTGTGTTTGCTGCCATTTTTCCTTGTACTAACAAGTGATGACAAGTCACAAAAGTATTGAGCTCAGGGACGAGTGCCGAAATATCTTTGTCTCTAATCATTGGTATCAAATTTCAACTCTAAAAAGGGACACCGGACAACGTTTCTACATCGCCGGAAGTGCCAGAGTGAGCCAGACAGCGCACGATAGGCGCCGAGGACCATGCAGAGGCACCAAATATATTGCAGTGTCCGTCTCTTTTCCTAAGCCAGAAGTGGAACTGCCACTGTAGCTTAGCCACTGCCACACCGATGCGCCGTCGCCGTCGATGTTGTCCTCAACACCGGTGGTGGAGGAACTATCGAAAAAAAACACCGGTGGTGGAGGACGGTTACACGTTACGCATGTCGCATGAGGCGCTTCCCTGAATGTAATCCTGGCGCATGCGATTCCTTTTTTTTTTTTTTTTTTTTTTTGAAGCCGCGCATGCGATTCCTTGGGTGCGTGTGCGTCAGGAATCATTGATACATGGACATGCGTTGGAGCGTACACACGTGGATTGTAGCAAGTGTACGCAAAAAAAAAACATTGGGATCCAAACAACTTAGATTTTGCTAACAACCTAACATTAGCATGGTCTTGTATCTTGACCTACTGATGACTTTTCTTTGGCCAGTAAACACCCTTAGGAGTATTTTATCTGTGCTATTTTTCGTAATTTACTGGGTAAATGCTTCGTTTTTTCGACTATTAACATGATAATTTGTAGTTTATAAGAGTGAATTTTATGGTTCATTTCTTGATCAAATATTAATATAAGTCGTTTGCACTCGGCACTTTAGAAGGGACCGTAAACATGTACTACCTTCGGACTTTTATTGTTGTCGTCCTGACTGCAGTTTTGAACTAAGTGTGATGTATGATCATTAATAATAAAAAAATGATGTGGAAGGAGTACTAGCATTCTCTGCCAAAAATATCCTTCGATGTGAAAATGGTATCATTCTCCCTCAGATAAGCAGTTAGCGGAGGTCAAGGTCTTTACAATCCCGATCTCTTATCAGCAAGAATTTTCATAGTACAAAAAATAACGGTTAAAAGGTCACAAAAGAAAACCTGTCTAATTTGCCTTGGCTGCGGTTGATACCCAATGAACATTTTGGTAAAGTGCTCAATGAACGATTGAGCATGACCTTGATGAACACCGATTCCCAACTCACTGGTTGGACGGTTCACAAGACCTGGAGCATCTAAAGTGGCGCGGTCCAAACGGCAAATAACCTTGCCCTCTCAAGCCATCTGATCTGACTGCAGTGGACGGAGCTCCTCAATGGCGTCACATCTCAATCAGCAGCGACCGGTAGTGGAGCCAGCTGAAAGCGTCCCTTTTATTTGCAGAGAGCTTTTCCGGCGACACATGTTTATGTAGTATATATGAATATATATCCGAACCCAATCTCACCCTGGCGATTCCTTTATAAAAGCGCGCGTAATTGAGCACACATCTCCATCGCCATTTCCCGCACGCAAACAAGTGTTTTGGGTGGCTGGCAGCCTGTGCAGGCCTAACCGTCGTAGCTCGTAGCTGTCCACTGACATCAAGGCTCTCCTCACTCACTCTGAAGGAAGAGGGAGAGCAGCCGTAATGGCAGAGGATGGCAGCGGCGAGAAGAAGGATGTGGCGGTGGCGAAGCACGCGAAGCGACAGGGCGGGTTTCGGACCATGCCCTTCATCCTAGGTAAGCTCCATGCTTCTGATCTGTTGATTGTAGACTACAGATAGATTAAACGCCCTGGTTATGATTTGAAGCGATCCTGTTAGAAGCGTTTCATATGATCCTCGTTTGTCCCTCGGATTATTACCCGTTTCCTTCGATCACAAGATTTCTTTTAGACCACTCTCCTGGTTCTTGAGCTTGGTTCCAGAAGATAATTTCGCCCGTTTCTTTCACGGGTCAATCGAGGGCGCCCGCGGGATAAGTTTCTGAACCTGCCGATAAAATTCTGATAATAGACAGCAGCTGCAGGCTCTGAATCTGATCTTGTGCCATAACAGGCTCAGGTAGATCATTTGCTCATCAGCCACTACACGCTTGAGTGGACGACGCATGCGTGCCACCTTTCGAACGGTCTGAACACGTCGCTAGACGATGCTGCAGATCACAGGCCTATGCACAGATGACGATATGGCTTTCAAAGCAGCTTTAATTTGTTGTTTTCCCTCGGAGTCAAACCTGTCTCTATTCCGCTTGCTCAAAAAGACAGCAAGCTACTGACGGCCTTTTGGACTTACATCCAAGGACTAACCTCTAGAATAGCATAAGGATCTCCCTTTTTCTATAGTGGGATGCTAAAGTTTCAAAATATGGCCATCAGTTGGGCCAACCAACGGACGATTCCTTTCAAGGAAAAACGACCATTAGCGACATTACAAATCAGCATCTCAATAATGTTGGTACTTATATGTATCTCAGCCTTGTGAGTTTTATTAAATTTAATAAAAGTAAAGAAATGATTGTTGTCTAAATTTTCGTAACAATTAAGAAAAATGAGTGAAAAGTTTATCATAACAAAAATGTTTATTTATCAGGTAATTAATTGGTTCAACTTATTATTTTTTTCGAGAACATACCCAAACAAGCATTTCATTAAAAAAATGGGGGATTGGTACAAACATTGACCGTCTTGGTTATGATCGGCCAACCCACACACACAAACCGAAACTAAAGGCCACTTCTTACAGAAAGGTGCATCGACCCGACCTTCTATCTACAGAAAGGGTCCAACATAATTGAAAGGACATAGTGAAATTCTCCTCTATTTCAACTGGGTTCTACACTAGCCAAGGTTATTCCTGGCTCAACTTCAGTTTTCTTTCCAACTCCTTCAGTCTGCATTAAAAAAATCTAAATGCTTCCAAGTTACTTATTTCTTTTTTATTAGAAATTATTGATATCCTTCATTTGAGAGGGGCCGGTTGTTTATTTTCTTGGTTTAGATTATTAGTGAACTATAATTCATAATTAAATGAGAACACTTTTATGGTCATAAGTGAGAAAAGGGTCTAGAGGGAGTAACATTCTGCGTACTTTCTGCTACTAGAAAACAGAGAACCCTGTTTCTTGCAGAAAGGGAAAAAATAAAGCACCCCTCTGTTTTGTTTATACTAGTTTCCACGTTCTAACAACAAACAAAATAAAAAGGGGAGTATCTTTTCAGGCAAGGCTTCTTTGCTTAGAATTTTTTACTTTACCCTTTTTTTTTTGGCACAAATTCATGGTTTTGACTATTAACTCGAGGTTCAAGACTACAGACGCAATAATGTGGACGGCTCGTCATGTTATATTATTGTTTTCACCCAAATAAATTTTATGATTACAACCAAAGAGAAAAATGAAACGGTAAAGTTATACACTACTGTTAGTACCAAACAAATGGCTTAGGATACCTCTATGTGTTTTCCAAAATACATACAGTTTCCATTATAACTAAGAGTCTAAAATCCTTATGTATAAGTTCATATATTTAACCACTACTACCATTACAAAAATAATCATCTGATAATTACTAGTGACAGAAAAGAAAGTAAAAGTGTGCAGAAAAAAAAAGACATATTTTAGTGACATGTAAGAAACATAATGCAACAGCACCACTTTGATACTACCTAGCTGCGCAGATGCATGTGCATAGCCGTTATAGTTACGACCATTGTCGTCTCACTGCTACTAGTGAGTGAATCATCTAACATTTCCCGGTATGCCTGGTAACAGCGAACGACTTCTGCGACCGGCTGGCGACGGTCGGGTTCGGCTCGAACCTGATCTCGTACCTCACTCTCCAGCTGCACCTCCCGCTGGTGGAAGCCTCCAACATCATCAGCAACTTCCACGGCACGGCCAACCTGACCCCGCTCGTCGGCGGCCTCATCGCCGACTCCTTCGCGGGGCGGTTCTGGACCATCACGTTCGGCTCCGTGATCTACCAGCTCGGCATGGTCTGCCTCACCCTCTCCGCCGCGCTGCCCTCCCTCCGCCCGCCGCCCTGCGCCAAGCACGCCGCCGACTGCCGCCGCGCGTCCTCCTTCCAGCTCGCCGTCCTCTACGCCTCGCTGCTCTGCACGTCCATCGGCACGGGCGGGACCCGCCCCTGCGTGATGGCGTTCGGCGCCGACCAGCTCGAGCTCGACGCGAGCAGCAGCAGCAGGCGCGACGGACGGGGGGGAGCCAGTAGTAGGCCCAAGTGGAGCTTCTTCAACCTCTACTTCTTCGGGGTCGAGCTCGCGAAGCTCACCGCCGTGACCGTGGTGGTGTACGTCCAGGAGAATGTCGGGTGGGAATGGGGGCTCGGCGTGCCCACCATCGCCATGCTTGTTGCCGTGATCGCGTTCGTGTCCGGGTACGCGTTGTATGTTAAGATGCCGCCCGGTGGAAGCCCGCTTGTGCGGTTGGCGCAGGTCGTGACCGCCGCGTTCAAGAAAAGGAAAGCTGTTGTCCCGGACTCCAGCTTCCTGTACCAGGACAAGCAGCTCGACGCCGGGATCTCCACTACAGGACGTCTTCTCCACACCGACCAGCTAAAGTAAGTTTTTTTCTTTTTTTTTTGGGGGGGGGGGGGGGGGGGGGACTGGAACCGGCACGACACGAGGTAATTCAGTAACGACGTGTCTGATACTTTCATTTTAGGTGCCTTGACAAGGCGGCTATAGTGACGGAGGGCGACGTTCTGCCGTCGGGCCAGCCGAAGCTATGGCGCCTAGCGACGGTGCACCGCGTGGAGGAGCTCAAATCCATCATCCGGATGCTGCCCATCTGGGCCGCGGGCATCCTGCTGGTGACCTCGGCCTCCCACAACAGCAGCTTCGCGATCCAGCAGGCGCGCACCATGGACCGCGACATCACCCCCAAGTTCAAGATCCCCCCGGCGTCCATGCAAATCTTCGAGAACCTCTCCATGCTCGCCACCCTCACGCTCTACGACCGCGTCCTCGTCCGCCTGCTCCGCCGCCGCACGGGCCACCCCAACGGCATCACCCACCTGCAGCGCACGGGCGTCGGGATGACCATCGCGATGCTCTCCAACGCGGCGGCCGCCGTCGTCGAGCGGCGGCGCCGGGCCGTCGCCGCCGCCAGTGGCCTGCTCGACGCGCCCAAGGCGATTGTTCCGATGAGCGTGTTCTGGCTCGTGCCGCAGTACGCCATCCACGGCGTGGCCAACGCGTTCATGGACGTGGGGCGGATGGAGTTTCTGTACGACCAGGCGCCAGAGAGCCTGCGCAGCACGGCGGCGGCGCTCTACTGGCTCACCATGGCCATCGGGAGCTACCTCGGCACGCTGCTGGTGACCATCGTGCACGAGAAGACGCGCAGGAGCGGGCAGTGGCTGCAGGACAACCTCAGCCGCGGGAAGCTGGACAGCTACTACTGGCTCGTCGTGGCGATGCAGATGGTCAACCTCGTCTACTTCTTCGTCTGCGTCAAGTACTACACTTTCAAGCCGTTGGAAACTGTCGCCGGGGAGGAGGTCGAGCTCTACCATGGAAATGGAAATCGCGACGAGGTCGCCAAGAAGGGAAAAAACTTCAAGTAGCTAGCTTAATTATTAGAGTCTTCCTCAAATCTTGATGATTATCCGCAGCAAGAAGAACGAGTACCAAAGTGATGGAATAACTTGATGACTTAGATGATACTGGTATCTTTTTTTCCAATACCATAGCACTAGTTGTTCATCATGTCAATACTCTAAGGTCGACAAAAAAAAAGCCGTTTTATGTATCAACAAAAATTAAGGAGTCCTCTCATTCAAGTTAATTTGAAGAGGAAATGCTATGCGCATAATATTATTGAGCACCTTTAAAATGAGCTAAAACCATTATGGAACCTTCATTTCTCTTGATCCTAAGGTCCATATACAGTTATACTATATTGACTGCTTTAAGTAGTATAAACTAGTATTTTGAAGTAGTATGGGTATTATAGGAAAAAAAATAATGATCTTTCAGGTTAAATCAAAACACTGGTTCTTTGTCAAAATAAATCAGAAAATATTTATTTTTCCAAAAGATGCCTCTTTATTGTGCTCTTGTTCTTCGTTCCCATGTTCTTAGGCTTCGTTACGGCAAATCAACGATTAGGCGGCGGTGCCTCGTGGTGGGCGTGACCTGCAGCCATCCTGATGCCATCGTCGTCATCAATTTGAAAGCCACAGCCGCAGTGGCGGATCTACCGGTGGAGCAGGTGGGGCTCAAGCCCCCCCCCCCTACTACTGGCCGCACCATGGAGTCCCCCCCCCCCCCCTTCAGCCCCTCCTCTACCGTTTTGCCATGGAAGAAAAAACTTGTAGAGCTGGAGGTAGAAGACAGCCGCATAAATGGCTGACAACACGAATTGGATCATGATTTCCACATTTGGCCCATCTAAAAAATAATCTGTTGTCTAGCCTAATAGTCAAGTGAGAGAGCAATAGCCTGATATTCTCCTATGGGCTGTGGTTTTTTGGACCTATATGCCTGCTGTAGTGGGCTTGGTGCTCGTGTGTAGCACTGCTAGCAGCATGGCAGCCCGAGAGCAAGTGAGAGAGCCAGAGCAGCACAGCGACACTGCAATCCACCGGCCTAGAAGCAAGCAAAGCAATTTCAAGCAACGTCTATTTTCTGATTTATCTATCCTTTTAGCATGCCATAACAACGTCTATTTTCTATTATAAAAATAGTATTTTAAAAAATTTCAAACAACATAAAAGTAAATAATATTGAATTTTTTTTTACTGCCACCGTTGTAGACATTGTAGTTCAACCCCCCTACAATTTCAGTCTGGATCCGCCACTGCACAGCCGCCACCCTAGAGAAGCCGTGGCCGTCGTTGTAGATTTGGATTTGCTCGGCACCGGTGCATGATGGCGCAGCGAAGCCTTGCCCGTCTACACACATGACTCGTATTTTTTATAACCAATAGAATCCCTATTTTTATTCTTGTTCAACCAGATAATCCAAAGTCAAAGAAACTGATGACAAGCACCAGCTAATTTGATAGCCTGCAGCAGGGTCAGTCCTGGGATTTTCGAGGCTATGGCGAGTCTAAAAGCAGAGGTCCCACATGACATTACATACTTGAATTGTTGCATGGCACTAGATTGCCATCACCGCCTCGATTAGCTGCTTCGCCAATAGCTGACGATCCCCGTCGCTGCTTCGTCAATCATAAGTGTTTCTGTGTAACTGCATAATTTGCATTGCGACGAGCATTGGACTAGACAACTTCTTGATTGGTGATTAATTGGCATAGTGTTTGGTGTCATCCTGACTTCTTGTTGGAGGTGGGCCGTGTAGAGGCTCCACGCTGCACACCTATTACGGAACCAAAGAAAAAGTCTTGCTGGTGTTGGTAGCTAGGACGTGTAGAATGTGCTATATATATATAGAGAGAGAGAGAGAGAGAAGAGAGAGAGGATAATTTCATTCTACTCTCAAGTGTAGTTACTCCCGCGTTAAAAATCCATCTTGGGTATATGTTTATACTCATT
The DNA here is from genome assembly GCA_032690845.1 of Eleusine coracana subsp. coracana. Classification (NCBI taxonomy): domain Eukaryota; kingdom Viridiplantae; phylum Streptophyta; class Magnoliopsida; order Poales; family Poaceae; genus Eleusine; species Eleusine coracana. The sequence continues at coordinate 7,448,349 of CM064426.1, forward strand.
TATCATTTTGAGTATATACACATACTTAAAACAAGGTTTTTGAGAGTGATAACCATAAATATTTGTGAAGAGTTTTTTAGTTATAAGCATATGAAGATATGTCACATTTACTACTATATAAAAGTGAGTATATCACCATATTTCATATATGCCAACAAAAAAAAAGTGAGTATATCCACATACCCTCTAATATGACTATATACTTAATTTACAAAACTCAAGTATGTAATGATACTCTCTAAATCTCTCTAAATTAAGAGATATAGACATGGGAGTAGCTACTCCTGAGAGTAGAAAAAATATATATATATATATACTTTGTTATGGTATTTGGAACTAATATGAATCATTCATTTAGTAAAATCTAACAATTATTAATAGGGAGGTACCTAGTAAGAGGTACTTTAAGTTGTGGGCCAGTACCTAAAAAAGATGGTTCCAGTACTTAATATTTATTATTTATTTAATTATACAAAGAATAATTTCGTAACTTCATATCCTTATACTATGTATTAGATACTTTCTATAGTACAAAACAAAACAACATTCGTCAATCGGTCTGTCTTCTCCCTCCCGAGCCTTCCGATTCCGCTCACTCCGACTTCTCCCTCTCGCCGGTGAGCCCTCCGATATCCCCTGCTGCTCCTTGCGCCGACGAGGCCTCCGATTTCCCTTGCCTCTCCTCGCACCGAGGAGCCTCTGCGTTCTCCTCCTATCTCTCATGGCGCCGGCAAGATCTCCGCTTCTCCCACCTCTCATCGCGCCGGTGAGCACTCTGACTTCCCCTGCCTCTTATCGCGCCGACAAGCCCTCCTCTTCTCCCACCTCTCATCGTGTCGGCGAGCACTATGGCTTCCCCTGCCTCTCCTCGCGGCGCGCAAGCTTGAGACAGAGAAAGATTGGATGTGGCTGTGGCGGCATATCACCGTGTGAGCGTCGCTGAAGGAGCGTCGCCCTGCACTAGGTCCTCTCCCGTCTGATCCTCGAGGTCCATACCCGCGTCCCAGTCCTCATGAAGCTGAAGTCCATTGAGGTGCTCGAGGGCACGGTCGCCTCCGCACGCAAGGAGCGCCATAAGTTATGTCCGCTTGGATTGGGGCTTCCCTCAATGGCCTTGCGCCACACCGACATGGTCGATCTCATCCTCACGGAGAAGGTGCTCGATGTTGACGCAAAGAAGACGATCTTATTCGTCCAGGCCGAGATTCGGGAGCAGCAGGTCAGCAGGTTCACTCAGGTCTGTATTCTTGGGCAAGTCATCATTGTTGATAATTCTACTTACATCATAGTAGTGTGCCGGTAGTTTCTTACATGAACAGGATGATTGAAGTAATGACTTTGAGATTTGGATACAGAATGTAGCGCAGTTTTTTCTATTTTGAATTGACCAGTTTGACGGAGTGATAGAAACAGAACACAATTGCTAGGATATTCACATTTTAGGGACCTGATAGATTATAGATTCATTCAAACCTACTGTGGGGTATTGACTTGTTGGACTGTTGACCTCTTTTCAATGTTCATAGATAGTTTTCATTAAGACGCAAGGTTACTGACTAATTTGGTAAACTGTCAGTCAAATATAGGTATAGGCACTGTTCACCGATGTGTTCGAAATTGACATTATGATTGTGGACATATCCGATTGGCATAAAGTCGAAAGCACCAAGTTTTAGTTGCTTGAATAACAAAATAAAAACCAATGAATATCTGTCAGTAAAAGCAATTTAACATTCAGACCTGGAAAAATATCAATTGACAAGCATCTAATGATGGAAAATGTAGCTGAAAGTCGGTTTAAATGGTTAACTAATGAACCATTACAAGATCAAAATATTTTCAGAACTTTCATGATCGTTTACTTGGACTGATAAGGACTCAATTGATATTAGCTTGGATTGGACACCCTGCGACGACGTTGTTTGCCTTGCATGCCTTCAGAAATCGCTTCGGTGCTTTTGGGGGTAATTTCAGGTGTGGCAGTTATAGCATTTTGTCCATTTTTTCTTGGTCGCCCACGCTTCTTTCCTGACTTGATTTCTTTTGTGCCTTTACTTGTATCATCTTCCATGCTTAGTATCTGGACATAACCATTTGAAGCATTTAATTGGTCTGCAATATCATCTTTATTGTTGGCCAAGTACTCTTCCTTCTGAAAAATAGAAAGAAACGGCTTTAAACTATGTAAATTATGAAAGCCGAATGAATCATTATGAACATAGATCGCATAAAACCACAAACCGTGATAGGCTGGTTAAATGGCCATCTGTGTATATGGTTGCATTCAGATTGCAATAGCTTAGAACATATTTTCTTTCTAAAAGTGTTCATGTGTTCCTGAAAGAGAGCATGAGATAAATAGTAGTGCAGTTCCTAACTTGTCATATAAGTGATAATGATATGAAACTTAGTATTTTCACTCACCTGTGTGAAAGTCTCACACATTTGAACCCCGTTCCATGCCAACATGTATTTGATTGCAAAAACACCACAAGAAGTGCTGCAATGCATGCAAGGTATTTTCAGTCGACATGTGTGCAGGAGAGGTAACATGTATATGAGGATATATGTAGAAGTACCTATCCTTTTGTTGAGGTATATTAGTGTAGATAATTTTTTTTCCCATTCAGTAATTGTGATGGGCTCAATAAGTGATACAAGACTGGCCCTAACTACAGAGTCAATACATTCTTGGAGGTTTTTCACCTGTTGCATACTCGAACATTGAGTGAGATACTAAAAACACATGTTGTACAAGTTTTGCATGAACTTATAGTAGAGTTACCAGTGTAGTCTCCTTCCTCTTGTCATGGAACATGGGTTCAAATGCTAAAGAGTTGAGAATCTGTAACTTTTGTGTTTTAAAATTCAACACTAGTAAAGTCCAGTGACACTCATGAGCATTGAATGGTACAAATATCTGTAATTCAAATAGCAGTTTATACTTAGTGCTGCAGAGATTTGTTTATTAATATGATAAACGTAAATGAGGCAATGGAATGGTACATACCAAATCTCGTGTTGCACAACGCTGACCAATATCAAGTGCCCACTTTTTGTTGTCTGCTTCAAAATCACCCTCGTCCCCTGATAGCAGCTTACTCTGAAAAGTTGTAATGACTGATTTGTCTTTGCTTTCTATGTCATTAATGTACGCATATGCATCAATCACCTGTGAAAGTTGGAAATTTCACGCATTAGGCTCAGTTTGCAATAGTAGTTACATATGAGAAATCAAAGATACTCACAGCACCATATATCCATCCACCAGTGACATGTGGCTTTAGTATATCAACTCTAAGCTCACTATTAGCAATGTCAACGACTACAGCAAAAAAAATTGACTAATAAGATGCTTGAAAATTTACTATGTTTAGCCTTCAATTTACCTTCAGTACAGGACTTAGGCTTGGTGTGTTTCTCTACTGGTTCTGTTGGTTCATTGTCCAAATTGTTATTTGTATTTTGAGGTCTTGGGTCTTGGTCTGCATTGCCAGCCAATGTTCCATCTCCTTCCTCTGTTTCTCTAGTGTGTTGGTCTGGTGGAGTTTTTTCTTCCTGCAAGAGAAATAATTGGCACATGAACAGTAAATGATAGTATATTCAATTGTGAGATAGAGCCATCCTGCTTTGTTGTTGTGATGAAGGTAGAATTTTCACCTGCAAATTTTGACAATTGGATGGGGTGACGCTCTTGTGTAATGCACTTTTAATGTTCTGCAGAAAGGTGTTGGAAAAAATGAATTAGCAGGAACATATAGGTGAAAGAAGTTTGCTAAAACCCATACCTTTAACTCCCTTCTAATATTCTTGATTTCATCTTCTAAAGCACAAACCCTATTAAACACTTGTATTCTGTTATCTGCCAGGTCCTCTTGTAGAGTGCTTACTTTTGAAAAAATTCTGGTCTCTAATTGCAGAACTATTTTTTCCATCTCCAGGCGATTCTTGGTGATAGCTTGAAGTATTATCTCCGTCTGGGCAAAATAAGAAAAGTGGTACGCTAGTCAAACCAATGATTTTATTAGAAAATTATTTTCACTTCTAATTTGATGTTCTTACTTGTTGATTGGCTATCTGGTTTTGTACTGAACATGCATGATGCTCTCCTTGGTCACGATGACGTGTCTCTTCTTGTGCTCCATGTGTTGGTTCGTTCTTGGTGGGTTTACTCGTAGGAATATGATTAGAAATAGTCATTACAACCTTGCAAAAGTAATCAGTTGTGTGTCAAATTTATTTAAAGCTACAAAAAGAAATGCACATGTGTCCATAATCATACCACTCCCCCATCAATGTCATCTGCGAGAAAAGCATCATGTCGAAGTGTTGCATTTGTTTCATCCCATCGGGCCATCAGAGGATGCGGTGCAGGAGAATAGGAAATACCAAGCTGGTTGTAAGCCTGCATGTGCTCCCAGTACCAGAACTAACAAAAATACAAACATTAGAGATTTGTGCCTGTAGATATTATACTAAGAGAAATAGCATATGTCATAAATTCCTACTTACCTGTTGTAAAGCTAAATTTTTCTGAAGATTAGCAGATTCAGGTTTGCTGTTGAAGGAATGGAGGCCGCCCAATAAGGTGCTCAATGTGAAATGTCCCCAGTTGTACTTGGGAATGCCTTTGACCTTCTCAACCACAGCTAAATATTTTGAATCAACATAACCTTTTGTTGTGGGTGCTAGAAGAACACCAATGGCATACAAAACAAACTGCCGTATGAAGTGATCATCGGGTTCTTTAGACGCTCTAATGCTTTCTTCAAGAGCTGTCATAGTAATTTTATTATGTCCTGGATGCTTGCTTTTGTATGCATGGAGCAGTTTGTTATTGGTCTGTTTAACAGCACTTACATCTACGATCCTCCCTTCTATTTTCAGACCCATAATATGGAACAGTTCGTTATTGGTCTGTTTAACAGCAACTCACGGTACCTATCCAGACTCTGAGAACGATCATACATGCCACTTTTTTTGATTGGTGGAAATCCAGACTTTGCACCCATGGTCCACCTGCTATCAATACAACACTTGGGAAGTTTTTCTACATACAATATGTTGAGAACATAGAAGATATGGCCGCATGGTATGCCGTCACATTCCATATTACGACAAGAGCAATGAATTGCAGCTAGTGACGATTCAGTGAACTCATAATCAATGTGGAACTTCCTCTGTTTTTTCTCCTTCAAAGCAACGATATAGGTTGTCAAATAAAACCCGACAAGTATTTCACTGATAACATACTTACTAACAGAATCTATCTTCTCTTTCACCAAGTCAAAGAGTAGAATGAATTGCTATACTGTCTAGCATCCTTCTCAATATTCTCTGCTTCTAATTCAGTGAATCGAGTAGAATGAATTGCTATACTGTCTAGCATGGCCTCATTACGGTGCAGGTTGGAGAGGCAATGCTCATAATGCTGAAGCATATCAAATAGTGTCATTCTACTATCAAGATGTGTATGTAATCTTGAGTTCAAGCTTTTGCTGTATTGATTGCTCCTTAAGCCCAAAAAACGCTTCCCCACATGGTATGTGGCACACCACAGTTTTCCCAGTTCAGTTAGTTAATTCACGTAAAGAAAAATGTTCAGCTCAAAAGAAAATGTTCAGTTCAGAAGCATATCACTGCTTGACTAACAAAAGCGCAATACTCAGCCTGCAGTGCTGGCCAAATATTTTCTCAAACTCGCCGCTACCAAACTATATGAAATTAAAGAACATAGAATATATGACAGAAGCAAGAGAAGAAAAATATTGATACCTTTCGATACTTCGAATCACTAAGGAAATCTACAGGCACAGCGGCAGTTCGCCACCAAAACAGCTGCCTGGCAGGTCGTAGTGGTTGTCGTTAGGGATCTCGGCGGCAACTAAACCATGCCGTGGCGGTGGAGGCACGCGACCACGAGGAACGGAGGACAGACAGGGAAAAAAACGAATCGAGTGAGGCAGACGACGAAATGAACAATCAATGGAGCAGGATCCGGCGAGGAGAGGCGGCGAGCGACGAGGACGGGCACGGGCGGTGAGCAGCGAGGACTGGCGGCGAGCGACAAGGATGATGACCTGAGCTATCAAAGGGATCCGGCGAGGAAGGGCAACGAGCCGCGAGAGCAGGCGACGAGCGGCGAGAGCGGGCGACGAGCGGCACGAGCGGGCGGCGAGAGCGGGCAGCGAGCGGCGGACGGCGAGAGCGGGCGGCGAATCAAGCGAACAAACCGTCAAAGGAGGAATCGTCGTCTGAGACTCTCGGACATATATGCTTATTACGGAATTGCAAATACCAAAATACATCTAATAATAATTAATTAAAAACGTTATTAACTATTTTAAATCAATGGCTATGATTAATTGATGAGGGAGGTACCTGAGGTACCGCTCAAACACCGAAATAAATCTCTCTCTCTATATATATATATATATGAAGCATTTTTCCTACTTACAGAAATAGCTACTCTCACATGTATATCTCACAATCTAGAGATATTTAGAGAGTATTATTACATACTTGAGATTTATAAATTAAGTATATAGTCATACTAGATGCTATGTGCATATACTCACTTTTTTTTCTTGAGATATATGAAATATGGAGACATACTTACTTTTATATAGTAGTAAATGCGACATATCTTTATATGCTTATAACTAGAAAACTCTTTATAAATATTTATGGTTATAACTCTTAAAAATCTTGTTTTAAGTATATATACATACTCAAAATGATAAATAAGTATGAACACATATTCAAGATGGATTTTTCAACGTGTGAGTAACTACACTTGAGAATAGAATGGAATTACCCTATATATATATATATATATATATATATATATATATATATATATATATATATATATATATATATAGAGAGAGAGAGAGAGAGAGAGAGAGAGAGAGAGAGAGAGAGAGAGAGAGAGGCCCTCTAGATCTAGAGGCCCTGGGCAACCATCCTACCAGCCCTCCCCTCAGGACCGGCCCTGGCCTACAGCCCAACATGACGCTTTGTAAACTTTTCTCACATTGCTCATCATATATCCCTCCATTTCTGTCTGCAAAGCCGAAAGCTGAATCAATGGAAAGTATAGTAACTCGAGATTTCATATGTGAACGGTAGCTGGTAAATTTCTTTCTTTAGGACAATTAATAAATTTCTTCAGATGAGCATCATGGTTGAATGCACTCAATATATCAAGGATGCTACAGGCAAAACCTCATGCGCTTAGGGCTTGTTTGGTTGCTGCCTGCCCGCCGGCTGCCTGGGCTAGGCAGTGATCCTGACCCCAGGCGCTCAAAATCTCGAACGCCTGGAATTGCTGCCTGGTCTAGGCAGTTTTTCCAGTACTCCAACCAAACAAGCCCTTAGTCTCATAACTAATTGGGCATCTGATGCTTGGTTGACATTGCTCTGAAGCAATGTAATTTAGAGTTCGGAGCCTTTTGTATAAGATTTGGACTAGGCAATAAAAGTCCAAATAGCAGGGATGGGATCGTCCGCTTGCACACGCGGAACCTCGCCGTCCGGCACACGTGAAGCCCCGTTGGCGCTACAAGGATGGCGACAGCTGTGGCGGTGGTGGTGTCGCTGTGTGTGTGCATTGTTTTTCTGAAGATCAGTAACATTTCGATTTAATAGGTTATTGACTTGACGGTGGTACCCTGCAGTGTCAGTGTGGCCAATTACAATTTTGTCCTGGTAAATCAATGGTAGGATTTAATTTATTCTATATTAAAGTTTTAAGTAGTATAATTCACCATAACTAGAGTTAATATTGATACATATCATAGCTAGCGACAGATGTATGTCTGTGGATGGAGATGTGGGGGTGGGGGGGGGGGGGGGGGGGGGGGGGGGGCTGGTGCCTTCCTGTGGATATGTCTCTGATCATGAAATTGGCTCCTTCACCATGAGGGGTAACACATCCAACAGTTTATTCTAAACGATTGCATGCTAGTAGCTGATGAACGGGCTCATCAAGCAACAACCACCATAGCGGTTTATTCTAACTTCGTTGTTCCTCGACATCGACAACATGTCTGAAGTAGGGCGGTAACGACATGGAGTAGCCGAACCAGATTAGTAGGACCACAAGATATGTAAAACCTTTGCCTTGTGCAGGCTCTCACTTTCCCCATCTATTCACTTTCTTTTCTCTTCTCCAAAATCAGGCCTTTGCTGCTACTATAAAAGTATAGATAGCCCGACAATCGGCTGCACGCGGGCTGCTGTTAGTTTTAATAGACCCTGATAATTTTACCGTTCGTGCGCTCGTTTCAAGCAGCGATCCAACAACCGAAATACCGACCACCCCTGATCCGATCCGGGAAGCACCTCCATCGCGGTCACCGCCCGCCATTCCAACATTCCACCCGCGCGTCCCCGGAATGCAGTGCAAGCCATCCCTCCTGTGTCCGGCGAGATAGTGCAGCTGGCTGTCCAGGTCGATCATGTTCACGTCCAGCCGCACTTGGCTGGCCGTGGCAACTGGCAAGCACAGATGACAGATGTGGCGCGCGGCGTTCAAGCTGACAATCTCAATTGTCAATTCCCTGATTTCCAAAAAAAAAAGGAAAAACTGACAATCTCGCCACCATATGACCATACCGGTGAAGAAGGAATCGGGAATACTACGTTTATGTACGTCAGGGCAATTCAGTCGACCGGTAACAGAGAGCACACGGCAGGCAGCAGCCTCCAGCTTGAGAAGATGACGCTGATAACGAGGCGACACTGACTGGCGTGACGAAGGTGATGAGTGTACGCTCGCGTGATGCAGCACTGTGGTTGTCACCGGTGAGTCCACCACTGTGTTGACAGATTCAGTCCACTCGGCGCACGCAATGCGAGCGCGATAGCGACGGAGGAAGAGTCTACTTCAAGATGTTTTCTCGTCGAGACCATGGTGAGTTGGTGACCCTCGATCGTGTGACGATGGACGGAGTCCCCCTCCATCACTATCAGCGCGCGGGTCAAAACGCGGTCTCCCTGACATTGTCTTACTTTTGTCTGCTTCATCAATATGAAACGGCACCTGGACAAAACATAGACTAGATCCGTTCAAAAAGTTCTTGTGTCACGGTGCCAATAAACAAGTGCAAGAGAACAAGCAGACGCGTGCACATGTGTCAAAACACAGTGGTTACGTAATTTCTCCTTCTCAAATACACTATAGATGAGCATCTTCACACCAAAAAAAATGATCTCTTAAATATTATTGCTACCTAAATAGCAAAATATTGAAAAAAAATGCTGCATAGTATTATATATCTGATTTTGTATAGTCAAGATAAAATGATATAAGCATCACGATCAGTTTAAATGTCAGTAATCAATACAATTATGATCTTCAATAGTACGTGACAATGACATGGAAAAGTTATAATTGAAGTTAGGAGACTCTAGCAACAATAATGTTGCCCGACACCTGTTGTCATCTTCTTCTAAGCATCGTGTTCAAATCCGTATGCCATATTTAGCCATACAAGTACAATCTTTGAAAAAATCAATATTAATACTTGGGATGAAAGAAACCAAACTAGCAAGCAATAATATATGAAAAAGAATGGTTATAGAGTAGAAGAAGTACAGTACAGTCAACCCTACAAATAGACTTGTTCTTCTGTTTCAAGGAGTATACTTTCCAATAGCGAAATGGTCATGCAAAAGGAAGATTCCCGACACATGGGAGTACTGGGCAGTGGTAGTACAGTACAGTGAACCACAGCATACGCTCGTCTCCTCTATATATTGACCACCATACTGATGGATTTCATGATCAAACACACAAACAATACCACCAACTTCCTAGTTCAGCACTGCGCCTACTCTCGACTTCTCCTTGTTCCTTCCATTCTCTGAAGTCTCTTGCTCCTTTCTCTGCGTAAGTGTTCGTTAATGGCGGGCAATGACTACCGCCCCAGAAAAGCACTCGGTGCCATCGCCCACGTCCACCACGCCTACAACTCTGTACTAAAGCCTAACCCCTCGCCCCTCGATTCGGACATGCTCCCCGTCAGCGGCGGCGGCAAATGGTCCCGTGACGAGGTGCTCAAGTACGGCGACTTGGCCATGGCCACCTACGAGGCCTTCGACGGGGACCGGTGGTCCTCGTACTACGGGACCTGCCGGTACGGCCTCCGGCGCATGCTCCCCGCCCTGGGCCTCGCCGGGCACGGGTACCACGTGACGGCGTTCATCTACGCCACCGTGGACCTCCTTCCCGAGTGGGTGGAGCCCGTGGTCCAGGCCGAGAACTGGGACGACCGCGCGCACTGGATGGGCTACATCGCCGTCGCCGGGGACGACGAGGCCCGGCGCGCCGGGTTCCGCGACGTGGCCGTGGTGTGGCGCGGCACCAGCGCGCAGGTGGAGTGGGCCATGAACATCCGCACGGGCCTCGTGGATTTCGACGACGTTGATGATGAGGAAGGTGTCAATGAGAAGAAGAAGAAGAGGAGAGGCGAGAAGGTCGCGAGGGGGTTCTACGAGCTGTACACGTCCGAGAACCCGGAGAGCGAGTTCGGCGGCCGCAGCGCGCGGGAGCAGGTCGCCGGCGAGCTCCGCCGGCTGCTCACACACTTCCACGATGAGAAGCAGGAGGAGGTGCGCGTGACTGTCACGGGCCACAGCCTCGGCGGCGCGCTGTCCCTCCTCGCAGCGCGCGACGCCGCCGCCGCGCACCCGGACGTGGCCGTGCGGGCCGTCACGTTCGCCGGCCCGCGCGTCGGGAACGCGGCCTTCCGGGACGGCCTCGTGTCTCGCGTCGCGGTGCTGCGCGTCGTGGTCGGGAGCGACGCCGTGCCGGTGGTGCCGGTGGTCCCGGTGGCGAACCTCCTCGCGCTGCCATTCTCCCTGCTGCTCGGGAAGGCGCTCATGGCCCTGACGCGGGGATGGGCGCCGTCGTGGGTGTACGTGCACGCCGGCGACGAGCTCGTGCTCCACGTGGCCGCGTCGGCGCACCTCAAGCGGTCCGTCGACATGCAGGGCTTCCACAACCTGCAAGTGTACCTCCACCTGCTGGACGGCGGCGCGCGCCGGGACGTGGCGCTCGTCAACAAGTCAGCCGGCATGCTCAGGCACGAGATGCGCATCCCGTCCCGGTGGTTCCAGAGGCTCAACAAGGGGCTCACGCGAGACGACCAAGGCCACTGGGTGCTCGCGGAGAGGGAGCAGGACGACCGGCCGGTGCCCAACGACATGCTGCAGCTCGCCGATCTGCATGACACTGTGCCCGAAACCGCCCGCCCGCACCTATAGTACAATATACTACCATGATGTATAATAACATGATTCTTTTATTTTTTGCGAATATGTAATAACATGATTCTTTTATTTTTTGCGAATATGTAATACATATTGGTGAGGTAAAGTCTAGAATATTAAAATATAGCTTTGTTCATTTTCTGTTTCTCTTCTCTTTACGATACCCTCTGCTTGTTAAGAGTCAAGATTGTTGAATAAAGCTTCATTGCATGCTCTTTCCATTTATTGATGGGCTACAATTTCTTTTGTCAACAGATTCGTGTCAACTTTTCCGACTTAATAGTTCTCTGGCGTCAGCAGATAGAACTACAACATTTTTTTAATCAAATATACAGAAACTTGGTTCGTTAGTTCCTTCCTTGCTTATGAGAGTCGCCCTGGCAATTTCCCCGTTGGCAACGGATCCCGTGGGGATCTGACCCGTTCAGGGTGGGAACAGGGCCAAATTGTGCCCCGTAGGGCCAGCTGGGTGGATCCCCGAACTGTAATGGGGCGGGGATGAGGACGAAATTCCTCCCGCGGAGATCCATGGGGACCTAATATGAAGAAAAAACTATAGTCCATTTCTTAAAATTCAATCCAATAGCCCACTACTCCCACTTTAACGTTACCCTATGCATCCAATCTCCCTTCATTTCTCTCAAGTCTGCCGCCGCCCATGTCACGAGTTATCCCATGCCACCCTAGCCTTGTTGATCGCCGTCACGCCACGCCCGAGCCTCGTCCTACAGAACCTCACCGCGCCATTCGTCGGCTGCCATCACCCAATGCTGCCCACCACAGGTCTTGCTTGCCGCCCTCCGTCAAGCAATGACCACAGCCCTTTGTAGGGCCCTGATGAATATTTTGGTGATTCGTCGGAGAGAGGGACGTGGCAACATTTTGCCCTGTTAAGCCAATCGGGGCCAGAGTGGAGATTAAAAACAGGGATTGGGGCGGTGATGATGGTTTGTGCTCCCCCGACCCACCCCGCCCCGTTGCCAAGCCAATATGAGAGGCTAGACCTTCCAACTTTGAGATTAATGAAGTGACCATCATGGTTCATTAAACTGATAAAAACTGATTGGTTTTTGTGGTTTTTGATCAAACCAATTTCATCTGGTTTAAGCAAGCAATCGTTTTTTTTATAAAAACCGAACTTGGATACTATAGCAAAAACAGTGTTTGTGGTATATTGTTCGGTTTTTGACGATAAAGAAAATCACTATTATAGTTGTTTTTTCAACCCTGGTCACCATAGATCTTATGATGACATTGATATTGCCGATCATTGAAAGAATAAATAATTATAAATATAACATATTTGTTGAGTTTAAACTAGATTTCAAGTACCACAAGGAATCCAACTAAGATTCAGTAAAACTTTGAAACATTGATCAATATCATTTTCATTTGTTTTGAAAGCATATGTATAACATGCTTCATTTAGTTAATATCATATAACTCTATCTTGATAGCAGATATTGGTACAATTTACATATGTGCTTCGTAGGAAACCGAGACCAAAAAAGTCAAAAGCGTGATAGACATCTCTCTCTTCTCTTGATAAAAGATTACATATACAAGGATTTTTGCGACCAAGTACCAACTAGGAGCTCATTAATTCTTACTATCAGCACGCTTGTCACTTCCAGATATGACCTTACGCTACCGGAAATCGAGCATTTGCTGTGTGTCAAAATCTCTATCGTGCGTCTTTCCTTGGGCATATGACGAACGACTTCTTCACCATGTGCCTTTTGTCGTACACATGGGCATGACAAAGAGGCTCTTCATCGTGTGCCCGTTGCAGGGCACACGGCAAACAACCTTTATGCCATGTGCCGACCACCCCACATGGCAAAGTACAGTCGTTAGAAATTTGTCCCTGGGTGAGGCAACAAACGTTAGTCTTCGTCGTGTGCTAGGGTTTCGCACACGGTAAAGCTATATTTTTGCCTTGTGTCCCCTTGTGTGGCGCACGACAAAATAGAGAAAATATGTTTGCCGTGTGCCTAGAGATGTGGCACACCACAAACATGGTTGTTTGTCGTGTGTGTCAAGGTGGCACACGACAATTCCTTAATGGCACACGATAAATAAGAAAAAAAATAGAAATGACCTCTACAACCTTTTGTGCGATATACCTGCATTGATTTGTACTCTATCTTCTAAATTAGGGCATTTTGCACTCTGTTTAGTATTTGTAATCAGTTTATTTTATTTACAAGATTTTTTAATAGAATAAAGGAAACCAAAAAAAGGATATTCATAGTATTTAGACCAATGTAATGCCATATCGAGTAGTTCAAATAAATTTTCGAAATTCATATTCAAGAAAAAATTACCACGAACGTGTGTTTAAATAGTATTTGAATTATATTAAATTCAAACGTACTCTCTTCGTTCCAAAATTATTGTCGCCATTGACTTTTTTGTTACCTTTGACCACTCGTATTCAAATATGAAATATTATAAATTATATTTAAATTTTATCTAGTGATAAATCAAATCATGAGAAAATATTTTTTATTTTTAAAATTTTTTAAATAAGACGAATGGTCAAATATAGTAAAAAGAGTCAATGGACGACAATAATTTTGGAACGGAGGGAGTAGTCTCAAATTCATGAAATTTGTCATCATATCATCTTATTATGCACATAGTCTATAATAAATAGTTGACATGGTTTTGCAAATTTTGTCACATACCATGCTTATAAACTGAAGCATTTCCGAAGATGTTCTATAAGTATTAAGGAAGTTGTGACTAGGTTTATAAATGTAATAGGCTACACAAAATGCTTCATCTTAATTTTTAGTATTTTTTTCGGATTGGTTACATATCGTTAATGCATTAAGAGCAAGTATATCATTTTAGTTTTATATAAATTAAAATTCAAATATAAGTACATGAAATAATAAAATTTTATATTTGCCAAATTTATATTCATATGACTAGGGCCTTATCTTGGTTTTTTCTTAAAAAATAGAATATTGAAATATTAAAAAATATTACAATATACTTTGCCGTGTGCCGACACGAGCTCACCGCGAATAGGCGCTTCGTCATGTGCTTCGTACTGGGGCGCACGGCGAATAGGCGCTTCACCCAGTTCCTTTTTTGCACCCGATCGTTTAGGTCCCTCACATGTTTCAGTGAATGGACTCGGCAAAAACTTGATTCAGCTCGACGAACCAGTGGGTAGTCTGTTGAGAGAAAACTACAAATCACTGATGCGTCATATTCAGTTAGTACTACTCGTTTGAAGAGTAATAACTGAAGACTGACCGGATGGGTCCGGTGCATCAGCATTCACCACCGACGCTCGTCGCACGCTGCAATCATGCTGCCCTGAAGTTTGGGCAACACACAGGGCTTGCATGCCAAAGAGTGCTGATCTGAACATCTCAAGACACAGGGGAAAGGGAAAAAAAAAACAATTTCCATAGTGCAAGTAATTAAGCACGGCCTCTTGATCATTTCATCTCACATGCCACTATGCCAGCACACTTTTATTCACCATTACAATTACGCACAGGGCTTAATCATCACCTGGCCAGTATACTACTAGCTTAATCTACGGGCTACAATGGCCCTAAAAGCGCAGGCCTCTTGAGAGCATCACGGGCGATCATCGATCAGTCAAAGCTCACGGGCACTTGGACCTCTTGCGGGCGCCTTCGCCGGTGGTCTTGTCACGGTAGCAGGGGCACTCGTCCTTGTTGCCGGCCGTCCCCGACGGCACGCAGTGGCACTCGGCGCAGCAGATCCCGCAGTACTTGAGGCAGTCGTCGTGCTGACTCGCCTTGGAGCACCTGTACGCGCACTTGCTATCGCAGAACTCTGCCAAGAAGCCCAAGAAACAAACGCTTAATACAGATACCCAATACAAGTACTAATAAGCAAGAAAAAGCAGAATCAACACATCAGAAACTTGAGTGCGTGTGAAGTGCTCAACCTGATCCGGCCATGGAGACCTGGAGCGAGGAGGAAGCCAGGACGAAAAGAAGGAGGAGAGCCATGGTGGTGGTGGCGTGAAGCTTCATTCTGCCTGAGATGGTGATACTAACACTGCACTGCCGCTTTGCCTTTCTGTGTGAGCTGATGACAGGGAGGAGTGGTCTGGTGGCTTTGGGGTTTTGGGGTGATTTATAGGACCGTCCTTGGCTTGTGTTTCAATGGTGTGGACATGGGAGGGTCGTTGGACTACAGCTGCGAATCTTTTTTATTATTATTCGGATAAAAACCTGTGGTTTGTGAGAGCAAAGTTCACAGAAAGCCAGGGCGTGGTGTAATGGTGGGGGATTGATGAGTTGTGAGCTGGCATCCAATTGACAAGGTGTAATGCCCCTCGTTGCCTCTCCAGTGGTAGTAAATCCCGGCCATTGATTGTAATATTCTTCTTCGGTTAAGAAAGCATTTACCAGCCACTGTTAAATGTTCAAATCGACAAGGTAGTATGGTAAATGCCCCTGCATACGGCACTGATGGTGCGAGCTAAATGCAAATTCTTCGGCAATATGAAACATTACTTGGAATGCAATTTGTTTTCAGTTTTGATCACGGGCCACTGATGAAGCATGCAATTGATGGCGGATTGATATGCCTTTATTTCTCCCCTCCTCTTGATCGTCCTAGCTACCGAGTCATGATACCTGTATCGTTGATACATGAGGCAACTAGCAAGTGATGCTGCTTGACATTGTAGGTGTGGGATTAGTGTTGTATGCAAAATCTCTAATATGCAGTTCAGAGTGATGAGTGTACAATAATGGAATATGTTGGAAAGGTCAAAGGAGTAGAAGAATGATCTTTTTCCGCTTCAGATCGACGATTACAAGTTTGTATCACGGGGACAAAGGGACATGTAAACGTAACCACCACTACATCAACATAGTGTGTGCCCTCGAGGATGCATTATTCGTATCTCATGAAGCTCTTTGCAGCCAATGTTTTTATGGACGGCGTCTCTGGAGTGGTACACTGGTCCATGCCTGCACGGCGCGAAACAAATCGAAGTACGAAAAGAAATGGGCCATCGTACGAGGGGGCGGTCGCTCAGCCTGAAGGACCGCCTGTGGTCGATGGACCATCACGTCTCGTGAATTCTTAGCTCAGGAAGCATACACCCGATGCACACAGAAACTCTCTCTCTCGTCACCGAACCCGTGATTCCATCACGAAGCAACAATGGGTTCTTTTCAACGTCCTCTTCTATTCTACACGGCCGATTGTGCTAGGCCGCTTCAGCTCATCGGTGATAGCGTTTACCAGCAACTAGTATGCAGTCACCGACTCCTCACCGCCATCACCCCGCCGTTGCACATCATAGCCCCTTAGATTTTTTTAACAAAAGCTCAAACATGTTACCCGAATGTTGAAAACCCAAAATACAATTGCATACTCCCTCAAATTTTTAAATTGCTATCGTCATTGACTTTTTTTATTTAATTTTAATCATTCGTCTTATTCAAAATATTTTTTAAATATTTTTTTAATTATATTTTAATTTTCTTTGATAATAAAACAAATAATAATAATATATATGATATTTTAAAAAACCATTTGAATAAGATGAATAAAAAAAGTTAACAAAAAAAATTAATAATGACAATAATTTAAAAACAGAGGGAGTAAGTGATCTTAGATGACGTTCGGCTGTCAGGACAGGATGACCAGGTGCATCAATTCGTCGCCCATGCTAACTCATGCTGACTTATGTCTCGTCCATGAAACGTAGTCGGCCGTCACGCCAAAGCAATTGAGCACCTCATGCGGGGTATGGCCTACGTCCTTACCGGAGTTCAAGAAGACGAATGGACGCCGCCTCTAGGTCTCTGAGCTTCTCGAACTACGGCACCACGAGCCACTTATAGGCGAGGATCCGCGATGCAAACACCGCCGCCGGATGCAAAAAGAATATGATCGAGATCAAAAGTATAGATAACGTTTAAAACTTCTAAAAACCTATTTTTTTTAACATATTAGATTTGGAAGTCGATCATCTTATTTCCAATAAAGCCCATATAATGTCTATGATACTTGACTATGATACTTGTGGAATAAAAAATATTATGATTAAAATCTAGACCGTCAAGTGAAGAAAATGGATGGTGTGCATTCATTTCAACGTAAAAGGCCTTTATTTATATTATGCTTCCTTTAGTTATATCATATAACTCTATCTTAATATAGCAGATAGTGATACAAGTTACACATGTGTTTACAAGGGGGAAAAAAAAGAGAGTAGAAAAGTCAAAAGCGTGACAGTCATCTATTGATAAAAGATTACACACACAAGGACTTTTGCGACCAAGGAGGAGCTCCTTAATTCCTACTCCCAGCGTGCTTGTCGCTTTCAGGTACGGCCTCACAGCCATCACCCCGCCGCTGCACGTCGTCTCCGGCGTTGTCCACCTCGAAAATCTTCACGGTGTAGAAGTGGAAGCACACGATGTAGTAGACGAGGTTGAGCACCAAGAGGAATGTGACGAGCCAGTAGTAGTAGTCCAGCCTCCAGCGGTTGATGTTGTCCTGCAGCCACGCCCCTTTCGTCGCGCTCTGCACCACCGTGACGAGCACCGTGCCCAGGTAGTTCCCGATGGACCCGGCGACCCAGAACAGCGCCGCCGCGGAGCTGCGCATGCTCTCCGGCGACTGGTCGTACAGGAACTCCATGTGGCCCACCGTGGAGAGCGCGTCGCTCACCCCGTGCAGCGCGTACTGCGGCACCAGCCAGAACACGCTCATCGGCACGGTGGCGTTGGGATCGTCAACAAGGCCGTGGTCCGCCGCCACGCGGCGCCGCCTCGCCTCGACGAGCGCGCCGGCCGCGACGCCGAGCACCGAGACCGCGAAGCCCGCGCCCATGCGCTGGAAGTAGGTGATGCCCGACTTGAGGCCCGTGACGCGGCGCGCCAGGGGCACGAACGCGCGGTCGTAGAGCGCCAGGCTGACGAGCATGGTGAGCGTGGTGAAGATGATCATGCTGGCCGGCGGGATCGTGAAGTGGGGGGTCAGGCGGCGATCCATGCTGCGCGACTGTTGGATGGCGAAGGTGAAGTTATGCGAGGCCGCGGCGATGAGCGTGATGCTGGCCGCCCACAGCGGCAACATGCGCGCGATGGACTTGAGCTCCTCCACGCGGTGCACCGTCGAGAGGCGCCATAGGTCCGGCTGGCCGGAGTCGGCGGCGACGACGTCGTCCGCGGTCAGCACGGCCGCGCGGTCCAAGAACCTTCACGCCGGGGAACAAAGTAGGAGCAAAACTTTAGTAACTCTGACACAGGAGACATTGGATCCCACCGCCAAAATAAACAACGAACCACATGCGCGAAATGACACAACGATGCACATTGAAGTATGGAACCAGTTACTCAGACTCAGGAGTCAACCAATTAACGGCACGGCACTTGCCTGAGCTGATCGGTGTGGAGCAGCCTCCCGTCGGCGGCGATGGGCGCGTCGAGCTCCTTGTTCTGGTACAGCAACGCGGCGTCCTCCGGCACGGCTTCCTTCCTCTTCTTGACCGCGGCGACGACCACCTGCAGCAGCCGCTTGAACGGGCTCCCCTCGGGCCTCACCTTCACGTACAGCGGGTACCCGACCACGAACGACAGCACGGAGACGAACATGGCGATGGCCGGGATGCCGAAGCCCCACCCCCACCCGACGTTCTCCTGGATGTACACCACCACCGTCAGCGCCAGCAGCACCGCCAGCCCCATGCTGAAGAAGTAGAGGTTGAAGTAGCTCCACTTCTGCTCGCCGCCGGGGCGGCGCCGCCTCTTCCCGCCGAACTGGTCGGCGCCGAAGGCCACCACGCACGGCCGGATGCCACCGGACCCCAGCGCCGTGAGGAGCAGCGGCAGGTAAAGCATGGCGAGCTGCCCGCCCGTCGCGCGCTCGCACGGAGTGGTGATGGCGGCGGCGCAGGGCGTGGGGCGGAGCGCGGGGGCGAGCGCGGAGACGACGAGGCCCAGCATGCCGAGGAGGTACAGCGCGCCGCCGCCGGCGATGGCCCAGTACCGGCCGGAGAAGGAGTCGGCGATGATGGCGCCGAGGACCGGGGTGAACGCCGCCGTGCCGTTGAAGTTGGTGAGGAGGTTGGAGGCCTCCACCAGCGGGAGGTGGAGCTGCTGGGTCAGGTACGTGATCAGGTTGGCGTTGAAGCCGGCCGTGGCGAACCGGTCGCAGATCTCGTTCGCTGCAATACTCGATCGACGGGAGTCAGGAACTCAGGATTCAGGAACGTCGACTAGACGAGAAGAAAGATGGCTGGGAACGCGATTAGTGGATGGAATTAATGGAAATGCGAGTGGTCGCGCCCACCTAGGATGAACGGCATTGTCCTGAACCCGCCCTGCTTCGTCTCCTTCGGTGACACATCTTCGTCGACCGGCGCCGCGGCTGATGCCATGGTGGATGCCACTCGTCCTTACTGCCGTACAGTACTACGGGAAGAAGCTGGAACGGCAGTCGAGCACAGATCAAGCGCTAAAATAAGTTGCGTTCCACTAGCGCCGCCTCCAAAAAGAAAGCCGAAATGGCAAGTGGCAGTATAATCTAGGATGCAACGGCGCAGGAATCCGTAGTCAGTGAACCAAACCCAGCTCGGCGCACGTTGGGAACAGCCAGGCGCGCGCAAGAGACAAGCGACCCAACGGTGCACCAGTTTGCTGCGCCTAGCGGTCGGGTTTTGTGTTGACTCGTAGTCCACAAAGTCAATTTGCTTTGGAATCTGGCCTACATGCCGTACTCTGTATGGTTTTTTTTTCCTATGAATATTGTACCTTCTGCCCTTTCAGTGAACCAAAGGTCCCATCCGCAAGCGCTTACATCGCCTTTCTGTTCTGATTTTGAAGATGAAGATTTCTTACATACTTTCAGTAGCTCTTCAGTGCTCCTTTTCAACCATACAAAGATTGTTGCTGCAATTGCAATTATTAGGGAAATCTGGATGTATTTTTCACACTACAGTGGGAGATATTGTTCTTCAAGGATCTTGAGATGGTTATCCATCATAGGGCAAAGAGCAACCATGTACAACAACTCCAACAATAGATAGCTCGGTGGATTTAGTTTTTCTCTTCTTTTTATTCCTGTTTCTGTTTGTACAGACTTCTTTTTATTTAATAAAGAATAAAGTCTATTTTATTCCCTTCGTATTTGTCAAGGGCTGTGATTGCTGCCTGCAGCTTCCACAAGGTCTCCATCCAAGCAGCTCCCTCCTCCAGCAACTTCAGCTGATCTGGATTACTCTTGCTGGCGCCGCGAATCTGCTGTGACGATCGCGCTAGTGGTACTGCAGTTGACCGTTTTGAAGGGAATCTGAACGGGCATCTATTGATTATCTCAACTTGCTGCTGAATCATTACTTTATTTCAATATTAGATGTAGATAAGCAAACCACCAATTATGTTTAGATCGGACAGGACAATATTGTGACAGATATGTCAATCATGTTATTACTCTAATAATTACAACAAGTAATTTACTAATAGTAATATGTATGGTAAAATTGCTCAAATTAAAATAATAGCCTCCACATAGTTTCGGCAAAAACAAAGTTTTTTGTAAATAAAAAAAAGAATTAGTTTTTCCTAAAAAACAAAGAAAACTAATACGAATGTTTTGTCCTCCTGCTTGAAGGACGGACCACAAGTTGAGGCCAACATGGCCGAAAGAATGAAAGAGTGAAGACTCTGTATATGAAGCCACGCGATTTCGATCCCATCTCATCTCATGTGAAAATGCATTGTACTAATGCTGAGACATCTTCATTGGATTGGAACAGCTATAGGTGCACATGTGGAAGTTCTTTATAATGGATCCAGATAATTACCTTTTAACAACTTTGCTCAGGTAGTACACACTTCTAACATATTTTGCATAAACAACTTTTGTTTTTGAGTTTTTTGAGACGCCAGCGGGTTGTGGGTTGCATAGGAGCATGTGATCAGGGTCGCATAGCGCCATGCCGCATCTCTCACTCACGCCGTACAGCATAGCAGTCGGCCCCAGTGATAACTGATAAACCACCAAAGCGCAGCGCTGGCATTGCGTATTCTCTAATCGCAAGGTCTTATTCAACTCGCTGAAAGTACAGGGTTAGGCCGGATTATGATACTGATTTATGCAGTATTCAAGTCATCATCGAGCAGAGTAGCTCTCCGTGATAGAAAATTTTTTTAAAAAAATGAAGGAAACTGCACACTCGACTGTCTGGACTCACTGACCTTTGACTCCTGGACTCCCCTGGCACCGTTGTGATGAATGAAACCTCTGATTATTTTCTTGTCTCCTTCAAGCTCCGGCGTGCCTATAAACTGTGCCCTCGTCGTCGTAGCCTCTGACAGGGTCGCATGGTATGCTCTGCTTGACTGAGAAATTTCTTATAGAATGTATATGTTAAATATATATTATCTATACCATTTATATTGTATTAAAATTCGTGTTATGTGTACTATATATCAAAAATCACATAATAAAATATATATGAGGACAAGATTTTATCAATTCTAATGTAAAAAATGTGATTTAAATAATGCATGTTTAATATGTATATGTCAAAATTTCACTTTGCTGCTTGACTACCTATCACAGTATCTTGGTATCGCAAGGAGTGAGTTCCCTGCAGCCATGGCGACCTCTGTGGTGGTGGCGAGGGATGATGGGGATGGCGAGCCTAAGAAGTGGAAGAAAGGAGGCTACAAGACCATGCCATTCATTATGAGTGAGTACTGAATTACTGACCGACTGACTACTCAGTGTGAAAACAACTAGATTGTGCATTACGCGTGCGATGGCGTTCTGAACTGTTAGTAATGGCGATTTGCCCGTTGCTCCAGCAAACAAGATCTACGACAAGTTCGTGATGGCCGGTTACAACTCGAACCTGATCACGTACCTGACGCAGCAGCTCAACATGTCACTGGTGGACGCGTCCAACACGCTAGCCAACTTCGGTGGCACCACCAGCCTGACCGTCGTCCTGGGCGTGTTCGCCGCCGACTCCTTCATCGGCCGGTTCTGGAGCATCGTGGCCGGGTCCCTCTTCTACCAAATCGGAATGCTGGGCCTCATCCTTTCCGCCGTGGTCCCTATGCTTCGCCCATCTTCATGCTCCCCTCCCTCCTGAGAAACTTCTTATAGCATGTACATACTTAACATGTATTATCTACATTATTCATATTGTGTTGAGATTTGTGTTATGTATATTATATGTCAAAAACCATATAATAAAGTATTTATGATAACAAAATTTTATCAATCTTAATATATAACATATGATCTAGATAATGCATGCTTAATATGTACATATCAAAATTTCGCTTTGCCTCCCTCCTCCACCAACTGCACGCGCCCTTCCGCGGGGCACCTCGCCGTGCTCTACATCTCCATGCTCTGCGCGTGCCTCGGCACGGGCGGGATCCGGCCCAGCGTCGTGGCCTTCGGCGCCGACCAGTTCGACCACCAGGCCGAGGCCGAGGCGTGGGCCAACCGGAAGCGGCGCTACTTCAACGTCTACTTCTTCACCATGGGGTCCGCGTCGCTGCTGGCGCTGACGCTGGTCGTGTACATCCAGGAGAACGTCGGGTGGGGGTGGGGGTTCGGCATCCCGGCCATCAGCATGTTCGTCTCGATCGTGATCTTCGTGGTCGCGTACCCGCTCTACGTCCCGGGGGCAGCGCGTTCACGCGGGTGGCGCAGGTCCTGGGCGCCGCGTTCAGGAAGCGCAACGCCGCCGCGCCGGAGGACACCGGCTTGCTGTACCAGGACAAGGAGCTCGACGCGCCCATCTCCACCAAGGGCAGGCTCCTGCATACCAACAAACATCAAGTACGGTTGTCCCCCACATGACATTGTCTTTCCGCTCACTAAAAATCAGGCACTCGATCTGTCTCTGACCCATGTAATGACAAAATGTGACTTTTGCTTTTCAATTTAATGTGCTTGGACCGGGCGGCGATTGTGGCGCCGGGTGACATCTCCGACTCCGGCCAGCCCAACCTGTGGCGCGTGGCGACGGTGCACCGCGTGGAGGAGATCAAGGCCCTCGTCCGCCTGCTCCCCATCTGGTCCACGGGTACCGTCCTCGCCACCGCCGGCTCGCACAACGGCTCCTTCACCATCATGCAGGCGCGCACCATGGAGCGCCGGCCACATCACCAAGACCCTGGAGATCCCGCCGGCCACCCTGTCCATCGTCATATTCGGGACCACGCTCGTCAGCATCATCCTCTACGACCGCGCGTTCGTGCCCCTGGCGCGCCGCGTCACGGGCCGGCCGTCGGGAGTCACGTACTTCCAGCGCATGGGCATCGGGTTCGCCATCGCCATCTTCGGCGTGGCCTCGGCGGCGCTCGTGGAGACCAGGCGCTGCGACACCGCGATCAGGCACGGCCTCGTGGATAGCCCGAAAGCCGTCGTCCCGCTCAGCGTGTTCTGGCTCGTGCCGCAGTACGCGATCCACGGCATCGCCGACGCCTTCGCGTCCGTGGGCCACATGGAGTTCCTGTCGTACGACCAGGCGCCAGAGAGCATGCGCAGCACGGCCGTCACGCTCTTCTGGCTCTGCGGCTCCTTCGGGAGCTACCTCAGCACGGTGCTCGTCACGGTGGTACAAGCTCTAGGAAAACATTAACAGGGGCAGGATCGACAATTACTACTGGCTCATCACTTTCATCATGGTGCTCAACTTGGGCCACTACCTCCTCTGCTTCCATTACTACACCTTGAAGCCACTGGAGGTGGCCGATGTGCCTGCTGCTGCTGGTGATCACGATAAGGAGTGTGACCCACCTTCTTCCCAGAAAAATGGCACCGGCGATGGCGAGGGGGTGGCGTAAGGTTGAGTATTAGGGAAACCTATCGATTTTTTTTTGAGTGGATGTTGTCAATAATTAGTTATACAACTTTGTTCATGACACAAGGAATAGTGCAAGTTGTAACGGGATCGGCGTGTCTTGTAATTATAATGTCGCGCAAAAAAAAAAAACAGTTGTGATGATGCAGCAAAAGCAACCAAGAAACTGCAGTATATTTCACTCATCATGCATTTCCGGATCGTCGTTCGTAATGGTTGATTAATTAATCCAATGAGCTCGCGAAGCAAACACGTTACAATCAGCTCAAAGATAGAGGCCGAACCGCAGAAGATATTTCTGGTGACGACTAGTCTGTGAACATGGAAGAAACTATTTTCCTAGTTGGCAGCGTTGAAAAGCAGTCATGGCTGTTGTGTAGCGGAGATTGTTTATTTCGAGAGATTGGGGGGCGTCACAACTTAAAATTCACTTGGAAATAGGATATTCTTTTGTTTATGTGGGTGGCCCTTAAACGAGAATAATAGGTTAGGAGTATGTTATGGAGTGATTTCTTTGTTACATAGATTAGGAGTATGTTATGGAGTGATTTCTTTGTAGTCTTACAAAATAGATCTGCCGGGGTATGTCCCAACGGTATTACATTAAGAAGAGAGAACCTTCTCACGCAGGTCTAGAAAATTTTCGAACCTCTCTCTACTCCTGACATTGTGACTCCTTTTTTGACCTGTGTGAGAGCTTCATAGTGCACTAGCCTTTAAAGCGAGAGCAAAGCCCGTACCGATTGGTTCCAGTCAGGGTCTTACACATGCTTTGGCTTAGGGAAAAGACGAGGAAATTTTTTTAACCTAGTCCGAAAAATTCGCTTCTAATAGAAATCGAAAGTAAGATCTAAGAGGTGCTACTAAGACAACTTACCACTACGGAAAGACGAGGGAATTTCTTTGTAGTCTTATTATGTTTGTACATATTTTAATATATGTTTGCCCATTCTCAGGCAACGGACTCATCTTCTTCTCCCCGAGCGCTGAAGTACTGTATAGATATGGTCCTTGGTAGTACAAAGAAGTATTACGATAATGGGAACTTGCAAAGATTAGGACTCTTTCGTCCTGTCTACACTTGCGTTAATGTGGTTCTTCCATGACTACAAACAATTTACAGTATTATGATATTAGATAAGCTATATCCGTGTGTATCCAAATCCGATTTCAACCAGTGGGGGCTGGGAGGGACAGAGGAGGAAGAAGGCGGCATCACGGCTTGGATAAGCTGGCTTTCGAGGCTGGCCTGGCTTTTTTTTTTTTTTTTGAGCGAAAGACACCTCCTCGTTTATTCATTGGGAAGGAGATTACAAATGTCCTAGGGGGGGTAATGAACCGTACATGTCTGCCTAGTGGACTGTAAATGCAATTACGGGCTAATGTATGTGCATCTACATTGCTTTGCCTTCCCTCATGGACAAATTCCAACTAGGTAAACATTCGCTTGGTTTCTTTGAGCTCTCTAATGATCTGCCCATACGCACCCATACCTGCACCACTGATATTCCTGATCACATTGGCGCAATCGCTCGCTAGTCGGACACTCGGTAAACCAAGATCAATTGGCAGGGCTGCTAGTGCCTCCAGCAATCCCGGTCGGTGATCCCTCTCATCACAACTGCCGAAGCACCCAGGAACTGACCCTGCTCATCTCTCGCTATTGCCGTTGCCGTTCCTGTAGTAAACACTTTGGAAAGCGCTGCATCTACATTAATCTTCATGCTTCCTGCTGGTGGAGGATTCCAGCGTTTACTTGCACCCGGAACTGTCACCTTCCTCCCTTCCTTCTCCTTTGGTTCAGACAGGCTGACCTGGCCGGGTTGGTGAGCCGAGACTAAACTGAAAATCACGCTGGGCCGTATGAAGTTGGCGACGGCCCACGCAGAGGTTTGGGATGGGATTTAGGTGGGTTTTACGTATCTAAGTCGTTTCAGGGTGGTTTGGGTCCAAGTAGTTAGAGGAATTTTCCTATTTACAGGCTTCTGACGCAGAAAGAAAAAAATATGCCATGCATTGAATGCAATCCAACCTTAGGCAATACACCAACCCGAAAAAGAAAAAAGTCTTTCCGACAAAACCTAATACAGTACATATTGTTTACGTTCACTTCTTCGTGCACGGATGACCACTCATGGTCCATCGACTATCGTAATCACCGATGTACAAATAATGCTACGACTCCTATACACGGCCCGAAGTGGAGCACGAGGCCACCGATGCACGTACCGTCTCACGTAGTATGGGATTTGGCGTGTCCCACTCCCACCCCGCGCGGCAGCAACAGGGTCACGGCAGACGCGTGGGTGCAAGTCCGGCCATTCTCGACGCGATCCGCGCGCCCGGCAGACGGTCCGCGCGGCCAGGAAACGCGCACCCACACACGCACCGCGCCGCGATGAGGTCATGCCGGACGCCATCAAATTTGTTTTGCCCCGTGCCAAGCTCGACCGGGAACAGCGACGTGTTCTCCGCTCGCGGTGCGGAGGCTCCGAGCGTGCGCCGCGACGGGCACGACGAGGGGCCGGCCTCTCTTCTTCCCTTTACGGCCGGAGACGGGGCGAACCGCGGGACCGGGGGAAGACGCCACGCGCGCCCGGCGCGGCGAATCTGCCACCTCCGCAGTCGCGCCGGAGCCCAAACAACGGGGAAGGTCCGGCAGTTCGGATACTGTATCAATCTGGATGGAACGGCCACCCACCAGTCCACCACGACCAGCAGAGCACCCAGACCAGCGACCGAGACCGCACGATACCACCGGCGCCGCAGTGCAGCGCAGCTTGAGACGCTCGCCCCGTGTGCACGTGTAAAGCGAAGTAGGCGCGCGCGTACGGTCCCAATTAATGATTGAGAGTGAGAGCCCGTGAACTACTGGACGCCGGGACCGGTCGTCCGGTCGAGAAGATGCATACTATGCATGACAGATTGACAGGGAACGGCATTGCGGCCGGTGTCGCATCGTCCCTGTCGTGACGCACTAGCGATACAAGGACTGCTTTTGACGGTCGGCATGTGCTGATGATATATCTACCGGTGCCGGTGCATGATTGCTTGGTTCGACGTGACCGATCGAACCACAAAGCGTGTTTCGATATACTAAGTGGAAGGAGATACGACGATACTGATGATGAGCACAATCAGATGCAAGATGACCAGATAAAGTTTGTCACAACATTAATCTTTGACCGCATCATGAGATAGCCGCCGGACGCATGACTGTCAGTCATCTTCTCCTGGATGCCTCTGGTTGGTGGTCGATCGGGAACAAAAGGTCCAGTCTAATTTCTGACGAGCTAAGACTACCATGCTGACTCGCTCGAGCGGCCGACCTGCCGAACCTAGAATATGATGATACGCAGTTACCTGTTTGGGACCCTGTTGCCCAGTTGAGGATCATCAAAGAGTTGGACACGACACAAACCCTGCTGCAGTTTCGGAATCGTGGGACTCGGTCGACAAAAAAAAAAAAAAGACGTTAGAGAAGAATCACGCACCGAACTCTTTGCATCTCGATAGCTACACTCGTTTCCAAGACAGATGGTTAGATGAGCTTCGATGCCACTTTGGTGGTGTGAACGAAACGTGGCCATCAAGAGTTTCATGCTGATTGCGAAACAAAGACCGATTTGTCGTGTGCCGCGCGTGACACTGTAACATTATCGGCGGGTCAGCACATCATGTGATGATGGACAGATCGAGAAACCACTTGGTGGTACCTTGTCTATGTGAGTGTAATAATAACAAGCAAACAAAGGTCTGAACGAGAGTGCAACTGGATTCACACGCCTCAGCATAGCGACAGATCACCAAGAGAGCTATCAGATTCAGAACGCCGCTACCAGATTCAGTCTACCTAGTCTCCATTATCTTTTTGTCAGTATTGTTTAATGATGCCCAAGCTTGCTCGTGATATGTTTGGACCGCAAATTTTGTCATATGTATACAGTGAATTTTTGGTTTTGTCCTCTCGTTTTGACAGCGTCAGTAGTGTAAATAAATCCAAGCACTAATCTTTCAGTCAGTGTGGCTGCCTGGTGTGCATTCGAGCCACTGAACCTACCATAATAATTCTCTTTTCTTTGAAGAACCAATAGAACGTATCGCACTAACTTTTTGGTTGAGCCGTCGGTAAACAATCTGCAGCTTGCAGGTAATCATTCAGCATGGTTTGGAAAGTGTCCTTTTTGGTTGAGCGATGGCTTCCGGCTTAATTAGGACGGCGAAGACTGCAGAAAGGAAACTATCAGTGAGAATCTGATTGAGCCTAGAGCTGCATATTTACGCTGTGCACCGGTAGTTAATTAATTGGTCTTTTTATGTCTAGCTAGGTTCCTTTGCGGTTGTTCTCGAGTGTTGTCGCGGGGTCAGTCAGATTTGAGTTTGAGAACGATGCTTTGATTTTTAAATATGTGAGAATGGTTTTTTGGTTACTTAAGCAGCAATTTCAGTGATCTGTTCAGGACCTGTTGCAGAACCCTAGCTCCGTCATGCATGTTCCGTTCATGCTTCAGGTTTCTACATGAAGCCTGTTTGTTTCCTTAATCCAGTCGGGGGCTGGAAAACAAAACAGGACCAAAATATCCTTGATCCAAGAACGAGCAAGGACCAAATTAAAATTACATAGTTTAAAACCGTGCTGGAAATTTATGCAGCTACTAAAAACTTGCATGACTTAAAAAGTTGGCCCCGTAAGTGTAATTTTAAAGTTTTCTTAGATGACACTTCCCAACAATTTTTATGTAAGTAGTGGTTCAGTTTTCAGGATAACAGTTTTCAGTTGCAGCCCCTACATATTCGGCCTCATGACCGTACTTGCAATTAATTAAGCAATCCCTGTTCCAGTTGCAAATGCAGGTTCAATCAAACCTTAGTCTGCTTTGAGTGGCAGTACATAGGGACGGTACCACATCCATGAGCTGTTGTGTGTCCGGTTCACGCAGCCTAGCTAGCAAGTCGAACACGAGCAGTGCAGCGGCCTCCACCCTTCCCCGTGACGCGGCCTCCACTTAGATGGCAACATACGTAGCGGCCCCGCGCGTCCCCGTCCGGCAACACAATAATCCGGCCGCTTCGTTTTCCCGGTGCGATTGATGGAAGCGTCTCGGTTAAGCGCCGGTCCACAGTCCCCACTTCCCCGAGTGGTTTCCGGACGGGCGGCGCTTTCGGATGGTGTCAGCTCAGCGCTATGCCAGGAAAGGGAACCTTCTGGCATCAGCGGCTGTCCGGCCGATGTGGACGACGGGATGGGTGGAGGATGAGGATCGGAGGACGTACGTATCGCGTGGATGTATCTTTTGAGAGAGTGTCAGGCTGGGTTCCTTTGGCATGTCGTGGCTCATTCAATTTTTCCCCACCCGGGAACCATTATGCCGTTCGGACCATATACAGGTGACCAGTAAAGTTGACCACAGGAATTATGAATTGCTTTTCTCTTCTTGTTTATGCGTTTTGAGGACATTTCTATTCAACTAAAAGTGTCGTCAGCTCCAAAGATAGTTTAGAAGAAGTAAGTACCTTTGGAAAGACTTTTGCAATGGCATCGAGAACATTCTAGAAACTCTATTCCTAGTTCAATCAATCCATGGACTCTCTCCATAAACGAAATAATTAATTGGCACAGGCTGAAGACGGAAGAAGGGCCACTGAACCTGACAAAAAGAAAATCTCAATATCCACCCTAGCTTTAGGCCCTCCACAATGGTACTGTACAACCGATGCCCAAAACCAGTTTTCCAGCTCCGAGCACCGCGCCCTCTGTTGTGCAGTGCGATGCCCGTTCCCAAGCGATGCCTGAAAATCGAGAGCGGCGCAAGTACTTGTGCCGGTTCCCACTCCGCTCCCACCCATTAAAAAACGGTTTAACCGAGCAATGGCAATTTTGGTGGAGCAAAACGACATGCAATCATATGGCCTCAGGCCACATGCATCATCCAGTTTTCATTGTTTAACTCAGTTGATGGGTCTCAACTACAAAGCCAACCGCTGTGCTATATGAGAAGCGCTGTCAATTCTGAACTATGGGTCCATTTTTTTTTTTTTTTTTGCTAGGCATCACTTCCATTGGGAAGGGCCTATGCCACCCCATCCAGTCAGAATTTTGCGGGTACTCCAGCCAGTTTTTATTTGTATGAGCTACTGAAGGTACTAATAGGAAACTTACATTTCACAACTTGAAGTAGCTAAACCTAAATTGACAATGTTGTTTTCCAGGTTAGACATGTTAAGTACGGTGATGACAACGCACGCCGTACCAACATCAGTTTAGCTTCGCCTCTAAGTTGGACAGTGCATGTCTCACATTTTCTTATCTTTTCTCTAACAAAAGGTCTACTGCAATTATATACTAGCCGACCTAGCTCAGTGGTAGAGCGCGTGGCTTTTAACCACGTGGTCGTGGGTTCGATCCCCACGGTCGGCGATTATTTTCTTTTCGCTTGATTTTGTCACCCTTGGGTTGCTGTTACTGGCCTGATTGGATGTGCTAGAGATTCTGAAAAACCAGTTTCTTCAAAATGTTCTCTACTATCTAATAGTTTTGAGAGAGTCTTTTTAGTCATCTTTTAATTATTCCAATCACTCATCAATCTTATATCTTTGATCCTACAGTCACTCTTCGATCTCGCCATAGTCTGCCACAAACCGGCCTTGTTTGTCTCTCCGCTATGACGGACCAATGCTGCCGCCCTGGTCAAGCCAGGCATCATCGCCCAGGAGCGGGACCTCCTCCCGCCCCGTTCGATTGAGCGGCCGCGACGGGCCATTGCCGCCGCCATGTTACGGCCGATCTTGATGCCTCTCGGATCGTGCACCTCATCACTGGAACATCGCTGACGCGTCCCAGATCATGCTCCCTACCCTTCCCCCACTATAGGGCGCCGCAAAGGTCGCCAACATTCATTAGTAAGTTTCGACACAATTCTCAAATAAAGACATTCATCTACCTAACTTTGGATTCTAGCATCTTGATCATTTCATGTCTAACTTTGTATTCTGGCATCTTGGTCATTTCATGCTTTACATTATATTCTTGATTTGGAAACTATGTGGTTTATTATGGTTGTCTCTTAGCTAAGAATCTGGTGCTTCTGTTGTTGGTTAGATCGTGCTATAGTTCTTTCTATGATTGTAATTTTGACTCCCTCTTGTTGATAATAGTAGGAAAGGTTGTACAGTATGAAATGCGCAAGTATATATCAACCAGAGGGAGTAGCAGAATAGTTGAGTCAAAAAAGATTTAGTGAAAATTAACTTGTTTAGCAATACATTTTATGAGAAATTATCTAGCATGTACGGCCTTGTTGTCTGAGATGATTCGTTTGTTCTTTTACGTAATTTGACTTTTGTGGGTATAATTGTATGCCTATTACACTAGGCTTCTTTTGTTTTATATGTTTTCTCACTATAACAAATACCTCTCATAATGACACTTTGTTAGAGGCACTTTTCTAATATACCTCTATATATGTTGTAGAGATATATTTTTACAGCATTTAAAAATTTATCTCAAAAGTAGAGGCATAAACTTTAGAAAAACAATGTGTCATCAACATTAGAGGCATTATTTGAGGCATTTTACAAAGTGTCTGAAAAATAAACAGCATAGAGATATTTTTGTGACATGCTTAAAATGTCTATATCTTATAGAGATATTGCTAGAGTCATCTTTTACTTTTCTAAAGACATTATTTCACTAGTAAAAGCTGAATTGCTAAAAGATACTCCTTATGTTTAAATTGTTGTTGTTATTAACTTTTTTATTATCTTTGACAATTTGATTTTTACATTTTTTTAAAAAAATATCATGTATTTTCTCATAATTTATCTCTAGACAAAATTTAAATATAACTTATATTGTTTTCTTGTTTGAATAAGATACATGATTAAATATAACTAAAAATATCAACAGCGACAACAATTATAGAAGGGAGTAGTAGATGGTAAAATATAGTTGTTTGGATTCCTAGATTAATGCAAAAGAGTTGGACTGTGGATTGTAGTTAAGCATTGTTAAAAAATGAAAGAGGATGTCTCGTTGGATTGTTACAATCTGACTTGTGGGATTTTTTAAAGCTCCATTTCTCCTCATGAGACGGTGTTACAAGCAGTGCTCGTAA
The DNA here is from genome assembly GCA_032690845.1 of Eleusine coracana subsp. coracana. NCBI lineage: Eukaryota > Viridiplantae > Streptophyta > Magnoliopsida > Poales > Poaceae > Eleusine > Eleusine coracana. The sequence goes on from CM064426.1 coordinate 7,480,590, forward strand.
CCAAAAAAAATTGAATTTCTAGATAACTATAACCAAACCATGTACGTATTGGGTTCTTTTCTAAACTACTCACCCGTCCTAATTTAGTTGCTGTTACAAACCAGATTCTACAAACCAGATTTAGGTCTTGATACCATATAGGGGCTCGATAAGCTAAAATCCATAGCGATTAAAAAAATTAGCAAGGCAACTAAGAGCATCTCCAACAAAGTTCCATAAACTCTTTCTAAATCAAATTAATGGGGTTTAATTTAAAAATTCATCTCCAACAAGTCTCTAAAATAACTCACATATTTATTCTCTCACTAAATTCTCCTCATTTGTAGCTAGAAACAAAGAAAAAAAAATTGGGAGTCTCAATACTTCTTTTACAAGGGAATTAATGTTATTATGGTCACAGATTCTGACGTGGACCAATCAAAAGTGTTCATCTATTTTTAGGGTGAAATATTAGAGGAGACAAGAAAGTTTCTCCCTAGTAATTTTTGAGCTGTTACTAAAAACACTTTTTGAGATTAATTTTTTAGGTTTTGGAGATGCTCTAAAAGACATTATTGAGGGGTGCTGGACCCTCCTCCTCTCCGCTTTTATCTCTGAAAAGGTATGGTATATAGGAAATAAGGACAGGTGAAGAAGAGAGATGCAAATGTATTGGTGATAAGCGAGAATGAAAAGTAATTTGAAAAGTAATATGATGCCATAGAGGATATGTAAGTTAATTATTGATGGTTGTTTCTTTTTAGTTACACTATGCAGTCTGAAACATATTTGGATTTTTAATATTACAATTTCATCCTATTTTGCCTTTGCATGCAAATAATTTGTGCAGTAGTACTGTGAATAAATTAGTTTTTGAGTTATCATACCCGAAACTTGTATTATCTGTATGTTCATACATATTTAGATTATTCATGCAGGTTCGAAATTTGTATTCTGAACTGGTAGATAATATCCCAATATCCTATTACCACTTCATCAGTTAATCACATGTCTACATGTCGTTATTGTATTTGTAGGCTCATTATTGTATTCTGAACTATATATTGTTCATGTTACTATTTAGCCTATATTATTTAGAGCTACTGCAGATTGAACAATCACTTCGTGCGTCATTCTTGTCTTTAATGAACGTTGTGTGATGAGCCCATGACTCATCAATTAAGTTCTGTTGCCAACACATAAAATATTTATGATCATTCAATAATTCAATAGCTAGCCAACATTGTTTTGATATTAATTTAGTTGATCCTGCTTTCTAATTCTGATTATTTATATTCTCTGGATTTTATTTTGCAGCAGCAGACAATGGTCCGACCTCCCCACTGATATGATCATTCTAATTATGGAACAACTTGATGAAGTTGGAGTTTTTGGTGCCACATGCAGCTCGTTTAGGCATGGTATGAATGAACCTGGCACTCATACAAGATTACAGTCCGGGATCCCCACTGTTATACATCATGTCTTGGAATAGATGGGGTAGTGAGGACAATGTTAATCTCGAAGTTTTTGTAGTCCATGATTTGATGAGTGTTATGTCATTTGAGTGTCAGTCCAATTTACTGAAGAGCAGATCATGGATTGAGAGCAATGATGATTAGCTCGTGACATCATATTTTCACCTCACCCTGAAAATTGTGAATATCCTAACAGGAGTAGAAAAGCCCCTTCCACCTTTTCCTCGAGTTGCCTAAGTTATTAGTAGTTTCCGCAGATTCATTTATCAGTAGTTCAAACACCCATCTTGTCTCATCGCTGTATTTCATCATACTATTTCTATCTATAATTCATAATTGATGGACCTATAAGACTAAGTTGTTCTTTTAACCCTTTCCCTTTTTATACATTTTATCCTGAAAATTGTTCATGTCAACACAAACAATATGATGAATATGGTGGATTATGATGTCTTATGCCTACTGCCAGTACTTCTTACTCACTTCAGATTTAAATTGTTAACACAATTGACTCTTTTAGTTGTGTTTGACTATTCATCTTATTCAAAATATTTGTTTAAATATATAAAATTATATAGTAGGTTTCAAATTTCTTTAGTGATAAAATAAATTATAATAAAATATTTGATAAATTTTAAATTTTTTTGAATAAGACGAATGGTTAAATGTAATTAAAAAATTCAACTACATCAATAATTTAAATCCGAAGGGAGTACTTATGTTGTAACATATGCCTAAAGCATTGATTTATTATAAGATACTTGTTAAAGCAATCTCATTTTTTATTCATAAACAGTCAATGATTTCCTGTCAAGGCACCATTGATAGATTTTGACGTCCTGAAATAAAAGTTGTATTCAATATTGACAAACTAATACTATTTTTTTTTTATTTTGTAGCTTTATCCATAAGCCATGACTCTGTGAATATGGAACACGAATCATATGGGCAAATTGCCCAGTTATCCAATTATTATAGTATATGTTGATATTGGACATAATTTTTTTAGTTTGCTCATTCGTGGACTTAATTCTAACTAATTTATATTTGTGATATATTTGCTATTAGCATGAAAAGTTTAAGCATGATTCCATAATTTGGTATGAACGCAGATAAATAGTGATAGGATCATGTTTTAAAATTTATGATCATATATATTATGAGATATGATCTTGATATATAAATATTGATCATGATAGTATATTGTAGGTGAGGAATTGATTTTTATTTTGTTTTTCAAAAACATGAATCCTTTAGAGTATATTGCGTGAATAAATCCCACTACTAGTGTATTGGTAATAAGCGAGAATGAAAAGTAATTTGAAAGAAGGCTAGTATGGTAAGTAAATTGAGGTGAAGAGAGTTGCCGCCATAGGTACCACGGCACGGTATTTGTCTCCTGCAGGCCTGGAGTGTCTATATATATGTGGCGTTCGCTCCATCCTCACATCACATGTAGGGGCATGTGAAGCTCACGCCTCACGCATTCATAGCAGCAACAAACGAGTCCTCTCTGCAGAAAACTATGGCGACCACAACGGCAGCAGTGGTCAGAAACGGCGATGGAGAGCAGAAGAAGAGGAAGAAAGGTGGCTTCAAGACCATGCCGTTCATACTCGGTGAGTACAGTACCGTGTTTGTAAGAACATTTTTGGCGCCAATTGTGGATCGTGAATAAGTTGTGCAAACCTTCGGTCGTCAATTGCGTCCAAAGCAACCTGTACGCAATCACAATCAGTGAAGATTGTTTTTGCACGCTGACGTGCACTGTCCTCTCCCTCGTTCTTGGAAATCTTGATCCAATGTCTGTTGCCGCTGCTAGTAGTAACTTTGTCTTGTCTATTTCTAGTTTCTTTATTCCTTCTCCTGGCCTTTTTCTGCTGATTGCCAATATGGAACGTCTACTTCAACTAAGAAAAAGCAAAGCTGAATTAGTAAATTTTATAAGAAATGACGAGTTTTGGTAAACAAAGAAAGACCAAATTTTGGTGCGTGGTGCGACGAACTGGATTCAATATGCAGTTCTTGATTTCCGAGTTGCTGATGAATCTCATGTTTCGCGTATCATCGCAGTGAACGAAATCTGCGACCGGTTCGCCACGGTTGGCTTCGCCGCCAACCTGATCACGTACCTGACGCAGCAGCTGCACCTGCCCCTGGTGGAGGCGTCCAACACGCTGACCAACTTCAGCGGCACGTCCAGCCTCACCCCCATCCTCGGCGCGCTCGCCGCCGACTCCTTCGCCGGCCGTTTCTGGACCATCGTCGCCGGCTCTATATTCTTCCAGATCGGCATGCTCGGCCTCGTCGTGTCCGCCATCCTCCCTTCGCTCCGCCCACCACCGTGCTCCCCTCCGGCCACCCCGTGCCAGCGCGCCTCCGGGTTGCAGCTCGCCGTGCTCTACCTCTCGCTGTTGTGCACGTCGCTCGGCTCCGGCGGCATCCGGCCGTGCGTCGTGGCGTTCGGCGCCGACCAGTTCGAGCAGCATGACCACCAGAAGCACGAGAGCGTCGCCGAGGCGGTGTCCGCGGAGACGGAGCGGAAGCGGCGGTACTTCAACCTCTACTTCTTCACGATGGGGTTCGCCGTGCTGCTGGCGCTGACGGTGGTGGTGTACATCCAGGAGAACGTCGGGTGGGGTTGGGGGTTCGGAATCCCGGCCATCGCCATGTTCATGTCCATCCTGGTGTTCTTGTTCGGGTACCCGCTCTACGTGCGGCTCAAACCGGGAGGCAGCCCGTTCACGCGGCTAACGCAGGTCGTCGCCGCGGCGTTGAAGAAGCGCGGCGCCGCCGTGCCGGAGGACGCCGGCATGCTGTACCAGGATAAGGAGCTGGACGCGCTCATCTCCACAAACGGCAGGCTGCTGCACACCAACCAGCTCACGTAAGTCCATTTCCTCCGATCTGCAATTCCGTCGCGGTTCGTGTGTCTGGACGTGCTCTCTCTTGCTTGGCGTAACTGCGTAAAAAAGCATGCATGTGACGTGCTTTTTACACCCGCCGGTCTGCGTGCCCGATTGGCACAAGATATGTCGGCGACTTTTTTGTGGTAGTTACATTATCAGTGCAAAAAAGGAAAACGCCATCGTGGATTCGTGGGTTAAAATGTTAAATCAATACTACTGTGCACTGCTTTATTGTTGCCTATATCATTGTACTGTAGATTCCTGCTGGCGATGCTCCCTTCAAAGTGATAACTTTTTTTTGAAGCATGCTGTCACACTCAACGCACTTCCACTTAAGCGTGACATTAAAACTGATGTAATGATTTCTTAATTCTTTTTTTCCTTGTGTGAACTCAGGTTCTTCGACCGTGCCGCGATCGTGACGCCGGGGGACATCACCAGCTCGGGAAAGCCAGACCTGTGGCGCCTGTCGACGGTACACCGCGTGGAGGAGCTCAAATCCATCATCCGCCTGCTACCCATCTGGTCCGCCGGCATCATGCTCGCCACGGCCGGCTCGCACAACTACAGCTTCACCGTGATGCAGGCGCGCACCATGAACCGCCACGTCGCAGGCCATTTCGACATCCCACCGGCGACGCTGTCCATCTTCTCCACCACGGCGATGCTCGTCGGCCTCGCGCTCTACGACCGCGCCTTCGTGCCCCTCGCGCGCCGCTTCACGGGCCTCAAGTCCGGGATCACATACTTCCAGCGGATGGGAATCGGGCTGGCCATCTCCGTCGTCAGCGTCGGCACGGCCGCGCTCGTCGAGACCAAGCGCCGGACCGTCGCCGCCGAGCACGGGCTCACGGACAACCCAGCCGCCGTCGTCCCGATCAGCGTGTTCTGGCTCGTGCCGCAGTTCGCCATCCACGGCATCGGCGACGCGTTCTCGTCCGTGGGACACATGGAGTTCCTGTACGACCAGGCGCCCGAGAGCATGCGCAGCAGCGCCGCCGCGCTCTTCTGGCTCGCCGGCTCGCTCGGAAACTACATGGGCACAGTGCTGGTTACCGTGGTGCAGCGTGCGACGCGGGGTCGTGGGGATTGGCTGCAGGACAACATCAACCGGGGCAGGATTGACAACTACTACTGGCTCGTTACCTGCATCATGGTGCTCAACTTTGGCTACTACCTCATTTGCTTCCATTTCTACACGATGAAGCCGTTGGAGGTGGCGGATGAGCATGGTGGTGACCAGGACAAGGAGTGTGAGCTTTCCTCCGTGCATCAAAATGGCGGCCGCGGGGATGCTGGAGGATTGGTGTAATATTATTAATTAGAGGGTAAATGTTGGAGGGCGGGCGTTGTTCATAACCAATTAATCGGCTGCATACGCACAAGGATCACAATTTCTAGAGGAGTATCTTGTAACTACTAGTACTATACATAGTAAGCCTATTATGGTACAATAAGCATAGTCACAGGAAGATCCATGTCCGGCGATCCTGATATCAGCAACAAAAGGTGAACCATGAATCCAGGCATGATAGTTTTAGTCGTGGCCATACCGTTTATCACTTTTATCAGTGGAGTGTGCTGATCTTATATGACGAGTCAGAAGAAGGTTCATATCTTAAAACTAGTAGAAAGAAATAAAGGAGAGATAATATATTTGAAAAGGAGATTTTTATTTCTTAAGAAACAAATTGTTTGGGGGGTCTTCCCCACCGTAGTTTCCTCAAAAAAAAAAAAAGAAACAAATTGTTTGTTCTAGAAAAGTAGGTTTGAGAACAGAGATATGTTCTGAAGACACGATAATGTAAACTTGCATAGGCGAGTACTCGCACCTTTTTTGTTTTGTTTTTTGCTTATGGCTTGATTGTTCGTAATTGTGTATGTGAGATCGAATTACTAAAGCTAGAGCGGGAATTTAATTATGGCTGATTCCATTGCATGGATATATCAACATTAGAACATGGAGTGGCTTCCTTTATACTCCCTCCATTCTAAAATTGTTGTCATACTCCCTCCATTCTAAAATTGTTGTCGTCATTGACTTTTTAATTAACTTTGACTATTCGTCTTATTTAAAATATTTGTTCAAATATGAAAAATTATAAATTATATTTAAATTTTATCTAGTGATAAAACAAATCATAAGAAAATATCTAATATTTTTTGAAATTTTTTAAATAAGACGAATTGTCAAAGATAGCGAAAAAAGTCAATGACGATAACAATTTTGGAACGGAGGAAATATTCCCCAACTCATGTCCAAGATTTTCAAGTTTGCTCCTCTGTTGGCACTGAAGTTTTGAATTGAAAGCGGCAGCTCACCAAATGCAATGAAGTTCAACGGAAGTTCACTGGATCAGTCAAAACCGAAATCTACCTCCAAAGCAAATAAGAACCCGTAGCGACAAAAGGCACCCATCAGTAAAGACGCCTACTACCATCACCCTTTTACTAGCATCCACATCATCTTTGATATGACCAGATAACTTCTTCAACCTCAAGATACCCCGAAGATCCTTGGCTATGCTCCTTCATAATACTCTCGACATGTCTAAAAAAGTTTAACCTCTTTTGTTTACACTGAAATTGCGCTTCGCACCAGTGGAGCAGACACCTTTCTCAGCAAAACTGTCTGGACTATTATCTGCACGGAACAACCAGAAATTGTGATACATAAACAAGCAGCAAAAAGTGCAATTAATACCATCTGGGCAGTGGGCTGCCATCTGCACAAACCAAGCATGATGTCCTACGCGGCCAAAGTCAATAGTCAATTTTCTTCGTGAAATAAAAATAATTCTCCACAATCAGTACTTTTCATCCCATCTGATTTTGATTCTGGTAATGCAAAGATATCATACTGATCAATCTTTGCTACTACCTCCTCTGTTTTTATTTCTACACCATGAAGCAACTAGAGGTGGCTGATGAACATGGTGGTCACGGGCTCTCCTCTGTTCATAGGAATGGTTTGAGATTGATTGGAGCGTATAATATCCTTCACAAAAGAAAAGATTGGAGCATATATGGCATAAGAAAGCTAAATTTTTTTTCTTAATACATCTCTACTGTTTTAACACATTAATGTCAAGTTAGGCAGTTTCTTCTCATTAAGGTGATATGTGCTGAACACGAAGTATTGCACCTGCTCTCTAAAAGTGTGCATCACTGCATAATCTATACATCGCTTGATTTTTTTTTTCCTCACATAAATGGTGCGGGATGATATATCTGAGAGGATAAGGTCATACAATGCTCTGGCCTGCCAATACTATCACAATCCCATGTTAAGCGTATATGACTCCATTCATAAATATAAGTATCTTTTATATTTGTATTGTAGTCCTAATTTATTTTTATAGATATTGTTAGTCAAAATTTAAAAATGTCTGACTATGACCAAATCTAGAAGTGATTACATTCTACAGAGATGGATTATTTAAGAATGGTGGAAATAATATATCCTAAACAGCCGGATGTTACAGACATAGCCTTGACCACAAAAAGGGATTCCCAAAATCACAGGTCTCGTTTGGGCACCGCTGCGTTCTTTGTCGCCTGCTGGCTCGTCGGGTCTATATATACCTGGTTCCATCCTCACATCACATGTCGGAGCATGTAAAGCTCAGTGGCATGGGCTCTTCTGCTTAAGCACCACTTCACTCACTACAGTCTTCATTCAGAAACGAGCGAGCGTACTCTCAGCGGCAAGCCATGGCCACTACGACGCCAACGGTGGGCGGAAATGGACATGTAGAGGAGAAGAAGAGAAAGCAAGGAGGATTCAGGACCATGCCGTTCATACTTGGTGAGTGTAGTACCATATCTGCGTAAAGATTTTGCAGCATTTGTGGATTAGGAACTACTGTAGTTCATTTCTAAACATATCGTGTGGCAATCGAGTCCAAATCTCTGCTTGATTATTACTACCTGTACACATCCAGATTTCAAAAAAGCATCAAGTAACCTTATCTGTTTTTAATATTGTTTTTGCACCGTCCTGTTCTTGGAAATCTGGATCAAGTGCTTTGTCGATGCCGGTAACTTTGTCTTGTTCGTTTCTTAGTAGTTTCATTAATTCTTTTTTTCATGTTCCTTGTTAGCCCAAGTGTCCACATGGCATTCGCAATCCATTAATTATCTCACCTGAATTATTTTTAAAAAATTGGTTGTGAATTTGGGATCAACCTGATGAGTTGCTGATGTTGGCGTTGCAGCGAGCGAGATCTTCGACCGGTTCGCCACCGGCGGCTTCAACGCCAACATGATCACGTACCTGACGCAGCAGCTGCACCTGCCCCTGGTGGAGGCGTCCAACACGCTGACAAACTTCAGCGGCACGTCAAGCCTCACGCCCATCCTCGGCGCGCTCGCCGCCGACTCCCTCGCCGGCCGCTTCTGGACCATCATCGCCGGCTCCGTGTTCTACCAGATCGGCATGCTCGGGCTCGTCGCCTCCGCTCTTTTCCGTCCACTTCACCCGCCTCCGTGCGCCCCGCCCACCGCCCCGTGCCGTCGCGCCACCGGGTTGCAACTCGCCGTGCTCTACCTGTCGCTGCTGTGCACGGCGCTCGGGTCGGGCGGCATCCGTCCGTGCGTCGTGGCGTTCGGCGCCGACCAGTTCGAGCAGCAGAGGAAGCAAGAAGATGGCGGCGTCGATGCGGTCGCGGAGCGGAAGCGGCGGTACTTCAACCTCTACTTCTTCACGATGGGGCTGGCGATGCTGCTGGCCGTGACAGTGGTGGTGTACATCCAGGAGAACGTGGGGTGGGGATGGGGGTTCGGGATCCCGGCCATCGGCATGTTCGTGTCCATCGTGGTGTTCGTGGTCGGGTTCCCGCTCTACGTGCGGCTCAAACCGGGAGGCAGCCCGTTCACGCGGCTCGCGCAGGTGGCCGCCGCGGCGGTCAGGAAGCGCGACGCCGCCGTTCCCGATGACCCCGCCAAGCTGTACGAGGACAAGGAGCTGGACGCGCTCATCTCCACCACGGGCAGGCTCCTGCACACCAATCAGCTCACGTAAGTGTAGGGTATTTTATCCGGCTCGGCTTGTTCCTTTCGCCTCGTATAAGATAGCGTGCACATGATGTGTTTACACGGGCGCCTGGCGTGCCTGAATGGCACTAACATGTCGGCGACCTTTTTGTGGTGGTTGCATTATCAATCACTTTATCAGTGAAAAGAAACGAGGATGCAATCGCATGTTAAAGCAGGAGTCTGAACTGCTTTAGCATCGTCTATATTTAAACATTTCTGTGTACTGTAGATCCGTGCTCAGTGTCATCGTTTTGCACTGGGAGCATGCCACGCCCACACTTCCACTAACTAGGACTACTGTAGCGACCAGCAGGGGTAAAAATTGAGATGGGAATTGAAGTTCTAACACCATTCCTTACCGTGACAATCCAGGTTCTTTGATCGGGCAGCGATCGTGACGCCAGGCGACATCACCGGCTCCGGGAAACCGAACCTGTGGCGCCTATCGACGGTGCACCGCGTGGAGGAGCTCAAGTCCATCGTCCGCCTCCTGCCGATCTGGTCGGCCGGCATCCTGGTGGCCACCGCGGCTTCGCACAACCACAGCTTCGCCGTCATGCAGGCGCGCACCATGGACCGCCACATCGTCGCAGGCAGCCACTTCCAGATCCCGCCGGCGACCATGTCCATCTTCTCCACGCTCGCCATGCTCATCAGCCTGGCGCTCTACGACCGCGCGTTCGTACCCCTCGCGCGCCGCGTCACGGGCCTGCGCTCCGGGATCACCTACTTCCAGCGGATGGGCATCGGGCTGGCCATCTCCATCGTCAGCGTCGGCACGGCCGCGCTCGTGGAGACCAAGCGCCGCGGCGTCGCGGCCGAGCACGGGTTCGTCGACAAGCCCAAATCCGTCGTCCCGCTCAGCGTGTTCTGGCTGGTGCCGCAGTACGCGATCCACGGGCTCGGCGAGGCCTTCTCGTCCGTGGGCCACATGGAGTTCCTGTACGACCAGGCGCCCGAGAGCATGCGCAGCACGGCCGCCGCGCTCTTCTGGCTCGCCACCTCCCTGGGGAACTACATGGGCACGGTGCTCGTCACCGTGGTGCAACGTGCCACGCGGCGGGAGTGGCTGCAGGACAACATCAACCGGGGCAGGATCGACAACTACTACTGGCTCGTCACTTGCCTCATGGTGCTCAACCTTGGTTACTACCTCCTCTGCTTCCACTTCTACACCATGAAGCCGTTGGAGGTGGCCGATGACGAGCATGATGGTGAGCATGAAAAGGAGTGCGAGCTCGCCTCCTCGGTCCATAAAGATGGAGCTGTTTGAGAGGGATTTGAGCGTAGTTACCGAGAGCGGATGTCACTAATAACTGATTAGTCGCTGCACATGCAAAGGATCATGACTCTGTAATACTGTGAGCGTACTGTCACAGGAAGATCCGAGCGCGATGCTCCTGGTGTCTGCGAAATGCAACCATGGTACTCGACTACTCTAAAAAAAATAAAAATAAGCGTACTCGTTAGGTATAGTTGTTGCCATGCGTTAGTGCATCGCGAGCAGAGAATATCTCTTGAATTCATCGCGAGCAGCAAAAGGTTCATACGTCAAAACCAGAAGCAGAACATCTCTTGGACTGATACTTTATTTTGCAGCAGAAAAATAATTGTATCCTTGGGGAAATAGACCATAAAACAGTCAAATCACCTGAAATTAAGGTGATAATGCGAGCTTGCATAGACGACAAGTCCCAAATCCTGGGTGTGCTATTTTGGTAGTGTTATATCGATTGATTCCACGTCACTGCTTGCGTGAGATTGAACTGTTAGATCCAGAAGGCACAAATAATTGAGATAAGTAGTTGATCGGCCGCGCTGCATGCAAATGCTACAAACATCTTGATACGGAGTGCCTTCTTTTATATCTCGTCACAATAGCTTTCCGACATTATCAATGCCAATATGTCAGACGACAGCCTCATCCCTAACTAATAAATAAAACCACCGCCCATTCTGCCATGTCCCGCGAAAGGAATTTCGAAGAGATTAAATTTTAAAGCGATTAATTTTTTTGCAGCTGGTAGTTTTCACAATTTTCAAGAACCAAAACTAGAAAAAGGATTTTATGTGACCGAAGAGTGTCTGGATAGCAATGTTCAAGGTAGAATCTGAGAACTTTTTAGATAATGGAAAAAGGTTCCAAGAAAACTGCTATCTGCCGATGAAGGCGCTAGATGACGGACATTCTGCCGAAATGGAGGCAAGGCGAAAGGAATTGAGGCATCTGGTTCTCAAAAATTTAAAATTCAGATTTTGCCTTTCAAAAGTTCCTATTTTGCTGGATCTGAAGAAGCAACTGCTATCTGCCGAATCCAAATGAAAGCTCAACAGAAGTTTACTGGATTAGTCAATCCAGAAGGAACCTGTCAGTAGCTAACTTGCTGCACCCCGAGATACTACAAAAAATCCTTAGTTATGCACCTTCATAATACTATTACACATTTACATGTGTAAGCGACTGCAACATTCAAAGCTAACCTCCTCTGTTTACACCCTTTGAAATTGCACATTGCGCCAGCCACCTTTCAACAAGTTGGTCTTGAGGTTGAGCATCGAACATATGCAAGCACCAACCGGGAATCAACATCACTAGAATCAACAAAAAAAATGCAATGCACAAGTAATACCAAATTGGTTGCCACCTGTACCAAGCAAGCATGACATTCTATGCTGCCAATCCATATTATGACAAGTAGACATAAGACACTCAAAGATAATAGGATGGCTATCTATATAGCTACTGCATAACCCCATTCAGATATGTAGCCTATACGATAGAGAATTAGCTCTCGGAATTTACTACACAAGACAAAAAAAAATCTAGTTAGATTGGTTGTATTATATTGGATAATTTGAAGATAACATAGTGATCTAACCTTTAAAAATTGTAAACATTTATCTCTCATACATTTTATCTTCAAAGGGCATACGGGCTGCAGCATGATGAGGAGATAAAATCATAAAAAAGTCATTAAGAAAGATGAGTAAAACATTAGAGATAATAGACTTTGTCAGCATGATACTCCCTCCGTCCCTCAAAACTTGTCCGTCTAGCATTCAAAAATTTTCCCCAAAAGCTTGTCTGTATAGGTAACTCCCGAGAAGAACAGAAGTCCCAGTCTTACCTCTGTCCTACTTGTCTTTGGTCCTTGGTCTATGGTTTACACGAAAAAAATAAAGCAAAGGGAGAGAAGGATGGAAATCATTTATTATGGGATCCATCAATTGGCTTTTAATAGGGGCAGCGGGGTAATCCAACGTTTACCTTATTTCTATCGTTCACAGGCTAGAAGGACAGCCTTTGAGGGACGGAGGGAGTAGTTGTTTCTTTTTATTCTTTTTGTCAGGCTAGGCTCAATTGCTATTGTTGCCTTTTTTTTTTTTTTGGAATCAATTGTTGCCTCGAATAGCTGGGCCGTCCACACCGACAGAGGCCATTGGATTCAGCGGACGGATAGGCCTGAGCCTGACTGCAGGGTGCAGGCCGCGACGGCAGAGCGAATAGCCGGATCCGGATCCAACTAACCCGCTGCGTCCAGCCCGCCCTCTCGCCCCGCCCACGCGACCAAAATCAAAAGCAGGCGAGTTTCGAAAGCCCGAACCCTAGCTAATTCCTCACGCTCTCCCTCTCACCATCTCCCCCGGCGGCGGCGCGGCGACTCGGACACTCGGTGGAGGCCACAGATCAGCGCCTGCTCCTCCCGGCTACCCGGCGTAGAGGCCTGCCGCCGCCTCCTCCTCCACCAGGTGAGAGCTGAGTTCTCCTCCCCAAATCTCTAGTGAATCCTCCTTCCTTTTGTAGTTGACATTCAGGCTGGATCCTGGATGTAGCGGGATGGGTCGATCCCTACGCGGGGACAGGGAGTAGCATTTCAGTACGCATCGCCTCGACCTGGTGTCTTGTGTTACCTTGTGCGCGCTTTTCTATCCCGCATCCTCCATGGATGTCTATATGCGAGGCTCGATCCTTAGTTGACGTGAAGTCATTGTAGGGAACAAGAAGGCAAGATCCGTGTGATCCTTATTTTCTAGTACTTGGGAGAGGGAGGGGAGGGGAGGGAGGGAGGGAGGGAGGGATTGGTTTGCATCTTTTACACATCCTGCTTGAATGACCAAATTCCTTGTGTGCCACTGGAAATTATACCGTTCCCTTCTCCGTCATCGAAAATTATAACTTTATAAGTTCCCTCCTATGCCACCAGCACCAGTATTAATTTTTCATCCCTTGTCTGCCGCTATGTGTCGTTACTTAGGTGTTAGAAGGCTGTTAAGTGATAGAAATGACTAATTTACTCCTCAAGATAAAATCAAGCACATAATATCTATAATTCCCTTTCATGTCATACATCTGCAAGCTTTAAATAATTCTACATGGTTGTTAATTAGCTTCCTTTGTTCTTCATGTTCTTGGGTTTGTAGTCCATTTTCCCAGCAAAGTATATATGATTGCCCAGCCTTGCAGCAACGGAGCGTGGATGCACTAGCTTATAGCAGCTGCAGACATATGTGCACATCGTATAACACAAAGCTAGTTGCACCCAGCCATGGGGTGGCAGGAGATGACTACGCGACTCCTAGGCGTCGTGCCGCTGCAACTGGTGTGTGCCTTCTTGGACGGTGGGGTACGACTCCCACGAGATGACAACAGCGTGTGTGTGGCTCGTGTCCTGGTTACGGTGATGGACTCGGTTTGTCCTTGCTCAATCTGGCCCTCTCATGTTTGAACTTGTATACAGTGGCAGATTAGAGTGGTTATTAGGATAACAAGGCCGGGATTGACTTGGTTAGTCGATTCTTAGACATGACCAATAGTCAATGTGCGAAAAATACTGACAAGCTTAGCGGGTGTAAGTGTGGTGTTTCAAAAAGATCTAACGGGTGGCAATCAAGGGATGAAACAATTAAACCAGTGGTATAGAAGGGAACCTATAATTTTCAATGGCGGAGAAGGGATTGGTATAATTTTCGATGGCACACAAGGAATTCGCTCTTCTTGTATAGCTTCTAAATCTGATAGCATATTTGTTACACGCTTGTTTACACATTTGTATTTGTGAATTATTGTTATTCTTTGCTATTGTGAATTACATTCAAGAATAACACTGGTGCTGTTTCTTTTTCATGACATCAAGATTTTTATGCCTTTTTTTCATCCCAGTAACTTAAAAAGGTGTTGTTGGATAGTGCTTAGTTTTTGAGTTGATATACAACCCCCTTTAATTTTATTGTTGGAATTGTTTAACACCCAAAATTAATTAGGAGTACATGATATTATATTAACTACATTATCTGTATATATAATTGGATAATGAGTTCCTGTGAGGAAGAGGATAGGCATAATATGCGTGTCTTATTTAGACAGATTCATGTTGTAAATAATGCATGCCATCCTGTAACTTTACGTGCTGAACTGTTAGTTTTTGTAGTTTAGATTTAATAATTTCCGCAGGGGCAGACACCCAATTATGAATAATCATGTTACTGATTATGTATTATATTTTTAGCTAGTATCATATCTAAATGTAATCACAGCCATGCTAATATTTTATGATCTACCTTTAGGTCGTGTGAAGTTCCAACTTTTTCCACATGGATTCAGCAGCGCAAGATTTCCAGCCCAGAACATTCTCCATCAAGCTGTGGCCGCCTAGTGAAAACACACGCCTGATGCTTGTTGAAAGGATGACCAAGAACCTGTGCACTGAGTCCATTTTTTCTAAGAGGTATGGTCTTTTGGGCAAGGAAGAGGCTCATGAGAATGCTAAAAGGATTGAAGAGGAGTGCTTCATGTCTGCAGATGAGCATTTCAAGCAGGAGCCTGATGGTGATGGGAGTTCTGCTGTGCAGCTGTATGCAAAGGAAACGAGCAAGATGATGTTGGAAGTTCTGAAACGAGGCCCAAGGGCAACTGTAGTACCAGAAGCACCTGAGGTTGATACACCTGGTCAGCCTGCTGATACTGTGTTTGATATATCCGGTGGCAAGCGAGCTTTCATTGAGGCAGATGAAGCAAAGGAACTACTGAGTCCGCTTTCCAAACCAGGAAGCTCTTATAAAAGGATATGCTTTAGCAACAGGAGCTTTGGTATTGGTGCTGCCAATGTTGCTGCACCAATTCTTGAGTCAATCAAAAATCAGCTCACAGAGGTAGACATTTCTGATTTTGTTGCTGGAAGGCCTGAGGACGAAGCCCTTGATGTGATGCGCATATTCTCCAAAGCATTAGAGGGGTCTGTGCTGAGATATTTGAATATCTCAGACAATGCCCTGGGTGAGAAGGGTGTCAGGGCATTCTCAGATCTCTTGAAATCACAGGAAAGCCTGGAAGAACTCTATGTGATGAATGATGGTATATCAGAGGAAGCTGCAAAAGCTCTATCTGAGCTTATTCCTTGTACTGAGAATCTTAAGGTTCTCCACTTCCACAACAATATGACAGGAGATGAAGGTGCAATGTATATTGCTGAGATGGTGAAACGTTCTCCAAACATAGAGAGTTTCAGGTGCTCTGCAACAAGGATAGGTTCTGAGGGGGGAGTGGCATTGGCTGAGTCATTAGGGACATGCACTCGTCTGAAGAAGCTTGATTTAAGGGACAACCTATTTGGTGTTGAAGCAGGGATAGCTCTCAGCAAAACCCTTCCAAAGCTTCCTGATCTTGTTGAGCTTTATATAAGTGATCTCAATCTCGAGAATAAGGGCACAATAGCAATTGTCAGTGCCCTCAAGCAGTCAGCACCTCATCTGGAGGTCCTTGAATTGGCTGGAAATGAAATAAACGCCAAAGCAGCCCCAGAATTAGCAGAGTGTCTTACAGTGACGCAGTCACTCAAGAAGCTTACCTTGGCAGAAAATGAATTGAAGGATGATGGTGCTGTGATCATTGCAAAATCATTAGAGGATGGCCACACAGGTTTGAAGGAGCTTGATGTGAGCACTAACATGTTGCAGAGGGTTGGAGCTCGATGCTTTGCACAGGCAATTACTAATAAGCCTGGTTTTGTGAAACTGAACATCAATGGCAATTTCATCTCTGATGAAGGCATTGATGAGGTGAAGAAGATTCTAAAAGATGGTAAGAACTCACTAGATGTGCTAGGCCCACTAGATGAGAACGAACCTGAGGGGGAGCCTGATGATGAGGAAGAGGAAGAGGATGCTGAAGATGACAATGATGAGCTGGATTCAAAGCTGCAGAACCTGAAGGTTGAGCCGGATGATGAACTTATGTAGCCTCCACTGGAGGTCAGTTCAGTTTCTTGGTGAAGTGAAATTCTTGCTGCCCAGACCAGGAGTCAGAAATCAGGTAGGGATGCAAGCTCCTCGAACGGACCGTGCAAGAGACATCAAAGCTGTTCAGTTTTCTTTATGCCATGATCTCAGATGTGCTGTGCTCTTATTAACTTCTAAATGCACTGTAATATGAGTAGCAACTTCCCTTCAAGTACACGATGCTGTTCTGTATCTTATATTCTTATATGATGGCTGAAGTTCTAGTGTTTTAGTTATTCTGCGCCGTGATTTGTTTACTAAATGCTGATGCTTGAATGGAATGCCAAAAGGAGACGTATTATGTTTTGCTTTCGCAGCACGATCATATGCGAGCCAGGCCCGGCTAGGCAGGCAACCAAACACGCCCCATGAGGATTAAACATTTTCTGTGATGGTAAGTACTAAATAAGTAAACATTAGAATTAGTGACCAAGTTATAGCTGTCCTTATACCACGGTGGCGTCACAGGCGCTACCATTTCTGTTGTGAGATGGGATCTCGCACTCCTTTTCATGCTCACCACCATGTTCGTCGGCCACCTCCAACGGCTTCATGGTGTAGAAACGGAAGCAGAGGAGGTAGTAGCCGAGGTTGAGCACTGTAAGGCAGGTGACGAGCGAGCCAGTAGTAGCTGTCGATCCTGCCGCGGTTGATGTTGTCCTGGAGCCAGTTCCCGCGGCCCCGCGTGGCGCGCTGCACGGCCGTCACGAGCACCGTGGCCATGTAGTGTCCCAGGGAGCTGGCGAGCCAGAAGAGCGCGGCGGCGCATGCTCTCGGGCGCCTGGTCGTACAGGAACTCCATGTGGCCCACCGACGAGAACGCCCCCGCTACGCCATGGATGGCGAACTGCGGCACGAGCCAGAACACACTGATCGGGACGATGGCTTTCGATCGGGTCGTCGAGGAGCCCGTGGTTGATCGCGGCGTTGCGGCGCTTGGTCTCGACGAGCGCGGCAGATGCGACGCCGAGGATGGAGATGGCGAGCCCGATGGCCATGCGCTGGAGGTAGGTGATCCCGGAGGACCGGCCCGTGACGCGGCGCGCGAGGGGCACGAACGCGAGGCTGACGAGCAGGGCCAGGGTCGCGAAGATTGACATGGTGGCCGGCGGGATCTGGAAGCGCCGGGTCAGGCGGCGGTCCATGGTGCATTGGTGCACGCCTGCGCATGATGGTGAAGGGGCCGGCGGTGGCCAGCATGATGTCCGCCGCCCAGATGGGCAGCATGCGGATGATGGACTTGAGCTCCTCCACGCGGTGTACCGTGGCCAGGCGCCACAGGTCCGGCTCGCCGGAGCTGGAGTGGAGATGTCCCCCGGCGTCACGATCGCCGCACGGTCGAGGAACAACCTGGGTTCAGCACCCAGCGAATGTTAGAAATGATCTTCGAACGCGTTGCTCTGCTTGTTATGCTGCTGCTCCGGGTCCTGGTCAAACTGGTCGGTGCCGAACGCCACGACGCACGGCCTGATGCCGCCAGACCCGAGCGCCGTGCACAGCAGCGACAGGTACAGCACGGCGAGTTGCATCCCGGTGGCGCGATGGCACGGGGCGGTGGGCGGGGCGCACGGAGGCGGGTGAAGTGGACGGAAAAGAGCGGAGGCGACGAGCCCGAGCATGCCGATCTGGTAGAACACGGAGCCCGCCATGAGATGGTCCAGAAGCGGCCCGCGAAGGAGTCGGCGGCGAGCCCGCCGAGGATAGGTGTGAGGCTGGACGTGCCGCCGAAGTTGGTGAGCGTGTTGAGGCCTGCACCAGGGTCAGGTGCAGCTGCTGCGTCAGGTATGTGATCATGTTGGCGCCGAACCCGGCCGTGGCGAACCGGTCGCAGATGTCGTTCGCTGCGGCGGAACAGAGAAGTCAAGTCATTGGACGAGTAACAAGTAAAAATGTTGGGACGCCAACCTCTTTCGAAAACTCACCAAGTATGAATGGCATCGTCTTGAAGCCTCCCTGCTTCCTCTTCTTCCTCTGATGTCCGTCTCCTCTCCCGTCTACCGCCGTGGTTGCCAATGCGGACAGCAGGGGGCACACTCCTCGCCAACGAGTTCCGTTCCTTGGTTCTTAAACAGAGCAAGCCATGCTTCCGGTGATACTGGTGAGCTGTGACATTCGCTTAACGGTTACATATGGAGTGAGGACGGAGCCACGTATTCGTCGACACGTCGAGCCTGAACAAGACAAAACAGCCGAAAGGACCTTCCCAAACTAGTGGCACCGGGAAGCGGCATTGAACGTCCAAGGCCGGAAGAGGGAATAGAGAAGGGCGCCCAGTCGAAGTCCAAGCGTACGGGGAAATCGAGCAAATTCTTCGCTGGCGAACGGGGAGCTGGGGGCCCGGGGACTCACGTGGGAGAGGACGGCAGTGCTGGAACGCGGGCGTTGTTTCGGCGCTTTCAGTTTGGCTATGTGAGCCGGGCGAGAAACAGTTCACGGCTGTGGTGTCAAATCTTGCTGCGTTAAGGGCTTGTTTGGTTGCTGCTGGCCGCCGGCTGCCTGGGCCAGGCAGCAGCGATCCTAGCCCAGGCGCTCGAAATCAAACGCTTGGGAGCGCTGTCTAGGGCAGGCAGTTTTTTGAGAG
The DNA here is from genome assembly GCA_032690845.1 of Eleusine coracana subsp. coracana. Classification (NCBI taxonomy): domain Eukaryota; kingdom Viridiplantae; phylum Streptophyta; class Magnoliopsida; order Poales; family Poaceae; genus Eleusine; species Eleusine coracana. The sequence goes on from CM064426.1 coordinate 7,499,849, forward strand.
CTCCAACCAAACAAGCTCTTAGCTGTACATAGTACCCATTGAACTGTTATTGATGGGCCCGTCGGTAGATTTCACCAACTCTACAAAAATAACGTCATTTAGGACATCCATAATGGTTGATTATAGGTAGCGCTTGCAGTATTCAGTCCAATAACGAGAGGAGAGAGAATATTTTCAGAATGCAGCTATCTTTCCTTTCAACATCGATGTATAGACAAGTCTAGCGCTGCTTCACGTCAAACTTAGCTCCACCAGACACGTTTTGTGGGCATGTGCTCCTTGCGCAACACTTAGTCTGACAGATTTTACAAATCTTAATATGTTAAAACGCGTGCATTTTCTTGCAGAATAGCCACTCCACGTCATCTCTCAAGGTCACAACCGTCGGATTCTTCGGCAAATGGAATCTAGCCGTAGATAGCAACTCATGATATTTACATCTAGGCCCTTTGCGAAGTATCTAATCTCAGAGGCTTACATATAGCTCCTCCCACAAAGAAGGAAAAATCACGCTCCGCTCGGCCACTCCCATTTTCTCCATCGTCGTCATATTCGCCCGGCGGCCGGTGCCCTTGTCACCTTTCCGTTCCCCGTCGCCCGAAGTAATGCCTCAATGGCCTAAACACAAATCATCCTTCATAGCTGTGTCTGACGCCCGTCACCTCCAGTACAATATCCCCACTACCCTAGAAGATGCGAACGGCACAAGGCAAAGTCATGGAAAGCTGTCTAGATGCAGCGAGCTAGGGAGACGGTGCAGGTGTCGCGACCAATACACTGCGCTCTCCATGTCGGCGTTTCTTTTCTTACAAGTGCTAATTGCTAGCTGTGCACTGCCAGCCAGCAGCCCACGGCAGCGCCGCCACACTAGGGAGCGCGGCACATCAACAATCTGCAGGCTTCGCGGAACAATTTCGACCAGCTGCACTACACCTGGTCAGGCAGCAGAGAGGCAAAGACGTTCTGAGTAGCCTCCGCCACCCTCCCATGGCGTCCTGCTCTGCGCGCCACGACTGTTTGACGAAATGACTAAACCGGGCTGCGTCAGGCATCGTACGTGACATAGATCAGTCACCATAAAGCTAGCTCTCATCTATCTGTTCGAAGCAATCCCTGTTTTCTTTAATACAGTATCAGCACCGAAGAAAAAACATCAAACAATGTTTCTCTCACCAAATTACAAGTAAGCCAAATCTATCATTCTACAGCTATCTTCTCCCAAATCTACCGCACTGCAGAATTATGAAACCCCTTTTTTCAGGTAAGCAGATTAGTCATATAGTACAACTTCGTTAATTTAAATTATTGAAAATGAATATGTATCGACATCAGTACTACATGCCTTTGAACTGTTGAAAGAAAAGGCCAATGCAACTCCATACTAAGTCGTATTGACATATCCTTTTCTAACTTTCTGTATATATTCAGCTTCAGATTAAATGTACTTTTAATTCCTTCTGTTCAAAATTCTCTATCAGACTACCAAAGTGGTAGCACATGACACACCAATTCCATTGTTATGTTAGTTTCAATAGTACATAATCCTCCACAATTTTCAAATATAAACATATTTATGTTGATCTGAACAAACAGAAAACCTCTAGGCTCGACATTGTATCATTTGTCCGCTAGATGATTCACATGTTAATCATTTTTTACATATTAAAGTCAAATTCAATGCTTTTATATATGTCATTATGCTTAAGGGGTCTTTTAGTATCTGCATAATGTGATTCTGGAGCTATGGCTGGGCACCATGCCTACAAATCATGGTTAATTGCTTCACACCTGTTGTTTGGGTGTCACAACATTTTCATAAACTGCAGAATCTGTTTGCCAATCAACCTACATGTTATTTCTCTGATCAACATAATGTACTGCACTGTGCAAGGATACTTAATAAAATCAATTTCTTTCCTTACAGCTTTCGTATATCTGCATGATTAAATTAATTTTTAAAACTTCTGATTTATTTCCTTTCTTATCTCTTCTCTCAACTCTTGATTTATTTAGGTTGATTCTGTCACTGCTTACATCAATATATCATGAGAATAAAGATTATTCCCACAGCCTTCACTCTCTGAACTGAGAAGTATATATAGTTATAGAAGTCATATATAAAATATGGAGCTTGGAAAAATAATTATTCAATATAAATGAATTTTGGATAAACTTTCTTTCAATCCTGAAACTACCTCTCTTAGCCAATAAAAAACGTCTTGAAGGAAAAATTAATAACTTTAGAAGAATATGCTAAAGTTGCATCCAAAAGACAATTAAGAGCAAGGTACTTTTTTCTTCCATATTAAGTGCTACCAACAGGGTTTTCAATCTGTAAGCTTCTTATATAGAACTTCTTTGACTGCATCACAGAAAACCATGGAGAAGCTACTTACGTTGCAAATGGGAACCATCCATTGTATTTGAAACTTTGGTACAATTATTAAAGTTGGGACTATATTAGTGGCAAATGAGAGCATTCACAATTGTCTTTACTGTAAATACCATCTTTTGTTCTTTCATGTTCGAGTTTGTCATGATATCTCTATTTTCATCCATTAATGAGTACTTTCATTTAAACTCTACTATAAGTAAAATACATGCATCTTCACCTATCCACACTGCCGACCAAAGGCATTTCGAATGAGAATTTAGCAATAATTAAATAACCAAACAAAGGAGTGACACCCAATGTAATAAATAAAGCAAAACCAAACCAGTGCGGCCTTCTAGTAAAATATTTATATCAGTGAGAATCATTTTTAGTTGGGCAGTGTGCAATAGATAGATGTTAAAAAAGACTTCGGTTTTCACCTATCTACAGCAAAATATAGATACTAACCTTTGTGGACGCCCTTATTAGTCATCTTAATTTCTAATATGTTGTACGGTCATAGTACCATTTTTTTACAAAGTGGCCAAAAGAGATATCTCAAGCGAAAAAAAGCATATGCCTGTTACAGTAAGCTAACAGAAGCTAAAATTTGCTGGGGAATCTGGTTGTCGAAAAGAGACCACAAGCACAGCCTTCGTCCTTCGATGAGGCGCTCCAATAATAGATGAGTTCGCGTTAGGTTATGAACCAATCATCGTTGCTCCAACCAGTACCTAAACTAGATGGCAACAGAGATTCTGAAACCGGCTTTTGTAGCACCCAGGGGGATCGTTCCCTTTATTCATTCTGTTCCGAACTATGCTTTGGACGCAACAATTTAATTTGCAAACCATGAAAATAAATCTCTAGTTTGCTGCTTTAAGATGCGTGCAAACTTCAAAAGAGCTCTACAAAAGCACTTCTAAAAAAAAGGATCCATGCGTGCTTCATATAATCAGTCTTTGTTGTGAAAAAATATAATTAAAATCTATAGCCCATTCATTTCACATATTCACTCGCACCAACCAATTGACATCAAAACTTTTAGGAAACAGGGGAGACAGTGCTTGTGCTGGCTTTTACCCTGCTGCTATAAGGCCATAACGGAGCAAATTTGCGCCGTCGAGATCGACTGCCAGCGACCTAGCTCTGGCCAGAAAGTTAGGCTTGCCCATACCGAATCACCATTTTTTGTTTGGCAGCGTGGCCGGCGCCGGATCCGGACGACTGATACACCGGACCTTCACGCTTGTTTCGCTCTGCCACGAGCGCTGCGTGGCAGATTCGGCGCGCATGTTTCTTGGCTTTACGTATTTCTCACACGGTCCCGTCGTGCGCTACGGCTATGGACTTCAATGACAGAATGTGGATAGAGTTACCGCGCCAATGGCGCCATGCAATGACACAACATGCCGAAGCCGACGGCCCGACGGGGGTGCGCTGGACCAGCCCGATACCAGGTGCAGCCCGTTTATAGCTTTGTTTCATAGGGATTCAATTTTGGAATTTCACAGAAACTTATTGTAGTATCGTTACTAAAATTGGCTAATTAGCTATTCTAAATATCGTTTGTTAAAAAATAATTATTTTTAATATCAATTATCTAGCTGGATGGCCAAATTTATTATGGTGTTAGTCTATACTCTAAAAATTAAACTTCGAGCCATCTAAACACACCCTGATATCAACTTACCCTCACCATCTAGACCTTTGATTCATCTCTCAGTTTGAATTTAAGTCACAGATCAATTTCGGATCCATTGTCAGGTAAGACAATGACAAAGGTCTCCGTGCAAAACCACCCTCGTCTGCCACCATTTTGGTAACTTTTTTCACCTCGTCAAAACTACCCGCTTGAACCGACCCGCGTCCTGGAAACGCGGCGTTGAGCGCAGCAAAGGCGGTCGCATGCACGTAATCACCGTACTCTTTCCAAGTGCCGCTGCCTCTTTCCAAATTAATGCCAACATATCAATTGCTGCCTCTTTCCAAAGTAATAACGCCAATAGATCAATTGTTGCCTCTTCGCACCGCAGCTCACCTGCTCCCTCGCCTCCTTTCAAACCACTGCGATCTGATCCATAGCGCCATCCCTGTCTCCTCCACGGCCCTCGCCCGGCAATCCGGCTTCCGGCATTGAACGCCGTGTGGTTACGTCGTGTTTCGTCGCGGGAGTCCCTCCGGGGTAGGCGAGGACCTCGACACCCAGGAGCACGAGGATAGGACCTCGGCGACTAGAAGCACGAATGAGGATGCGGCGCAGGAGCTCCTGTGGGAGTCAGTGCAGTCCCCCATCGCCGCCGCATCCTTCCAGGCGCGCGAGGTGGAGCAGCTCGCAGCCACCATGATGCCTCCAACCATCCGGAGTGATGGCCGCCAGAATGGCTTCTTGGTCCTTGGATCCCAAATTCCAGGTCACGGTGCACATGTACTTGGAGGCGACAGTCTTCCCGGTTGGCAAGTTGGTCCTCGATGAAGATGCCCAGAAGGTCAAACCCTTTTCCCTCCCCCTGATGTGATCTTGTTTGTCTTTCTCTTTTCGTGAGCATGCAATTGGATTAATCACCCCAGTGACGTGCTTCTCGCACTATCCGGCAGCTACAAGATTTACGATGCCTATAAGTTATTCGATGGAAGTCTACTAAGTACTACCCTACGGCCGGCAGCTTGGCTCACAACATTCGTGCATTGGCCCAGTCCAATTGCCAACCACACACATAGGTTTCTTTTCTCTATCTGTTATTGACCCATTGATTTGCATCCAGTCGTCTATGTTCTCTCTTTTTTTTTAGATAATAGAAATATATTCCTGCCTCTACACCTTGCGGTGTACGCAGCAAATAAAAGTTGTCTATGTTCTCTTATGTTTGGAATATTATATATAATCTCCAAGGTGACTGGATTACTACACACTCTAGTTATCTGATTTTTTTTTGCAAATGTGTTTTTAGTGACAACACTTGTTCGGTGCTTCACAGTTCACATATAACACAAGTCACAAGGTAAGTTTCCTTTCTAAATTGATAGGACACATTCATGCTTCCCATTTTCAACTCAATGAAGGTATATAACAAGCAGGTTCACTGATCCACTAGAAGCAGCTCAAGCACCTGGAAGGCTGCAGTTGCAATTGAGAAGGAAAGGAATGAGCAGTTGGCAGTAGACACGGCATCTGCAGGGCAAAGCAATTGGGACTTCAGAACTGCTTCACTCTTTCTTTTCTTACTCCCTATAGTAATCAAATGTTCTAATGTCCTGCAGCTATATACCGTATACACATTAATTGCAACATATGCTACAATTATTCATCTATTTCATATGCAACATTTTTTGTTCTAAAGGCTATTCCACCGAGCTACACCTTAAGTTGCTTCGATTAATCTTATCTCATGGAGGCAAAACAGAATCTTGTTGATGTACAAATGGCTACTTCAAGATGCCTTTGTTTTCTGTGGATTGTTAGAGGATACACTAAATATAGAGTTGGTATAGTAGTTGCCTATCTTTCATTAATTGTCTTGACCTGGTTAGTGCTATGGCATGCAAGCCTTTATTGATCTTGTAATTTGGCATGGTACACAAGGATGGAATTGAATTGCCAGATGCTATCTATGAAAATTCTCAGTTCACTCCACTTGACATCTCTGATTTGGAGGGTGATGATCTAAACATTGGAGATCTTGATCTTCCGTTTTCTGAATTTCATCCATAGTCCACTTATTTAGATTATTTTACTGACTGCTCCCATGTTTTTACAGAGTTGTATTTCCAACTCATTGGTACCTGTTATGAGAGTCAGGTGACCTGGTTTATATGGTAATCCAGGGGGTAGTCAATATGTTATTTCAAAGAAGCAGAAAAATATAGTCCAGGCTCCACGTTTTGTGGCGCAAACCCAATTATTTTCAATAGAAAGTACATACCAAGGTTCTAAAGAGTCAAATGCTGGAAATGTTCTAGATAGAAAATTGTCTAGATAAGAAAACTATAGTTGGGTAAGCACATGCTTTGGTAATGTGCAAGGTTATTGTGCTCCTAAGATTCTGAGAGTCAGAACAGAAGGCCATCAAGTGCATGAGATAACTGGTTAATTCATTGCCTACTTTAGTGGCTTGCAACAAGGATATCGTGTAGGAGCTAGCTCAAATCACAGCACGGCTTAGATCTCTTGTTGCCAATTCTAAAGAAGAATTACCATGATAATGTGTTATGTATGTACGATCTATGGGGATGGCACCATTGTACTTGTTTTAAAAAGGGAACCTCTGTCCCAAAAGGCAAACTACAAAAATTTAAGAATGCTATATGCAGTATTTTCATGGTACAACACACAAGTAGCAATAGTTGTTACTTATAAACCATGAATGCCTAGGTTATTGATTGGCATTGTTGAAATGTTTGTGCATTTGTCTACTTAGGAAACTCCTGATACTTATTCATGGCATTCTCTCATTGAAAATAGAATATAAGCTTTTTTTAGCTTTATTGAATGGCACTGATTACTAGAATTTTTTCTTTGTTCAGGTTCCATTTTATCGTATTTCTAGCTTTGTGCTCCTTATATGATTTGCCTTTGCTAATCTATTTTATGAATATTCATTGTCAGTTAGCTAATGTCAGCAAATTCTTAGCCTATGCAAACTTGGACTGAAGTCAATATCAGGGAATCTAATTACTCTGCTGAATTAAAAGAAAAATTGTCGTAGGGAAGAAGTATTAGTTACTGAGTCAAGTTACACCTTGTTCCCTTTCTATTTCTTGATTTTATTTTCCTCATGTTGCAGCTGTGGTCTGGCTGCTAAATGGTTGTGATGTTGTGCTAGGTAAAGCAGAGAAGGAAAGCCATACACAGATTTAGATCTCATATTGGCAATGATTTTTTCCCCTTTTGTCTTTAAGAGCATTTGCCCTGGTTTAGTTTTAGAAACATTTTCAATACAGAAATTATGTTTGAATCCTTATTTTCTACTCTACTTTCAATGTGAACAATGTTTATCTGGTTATTTTTAAATGATTCTTAGAAGCAGAGCATTTTGAAGTTATGGAACTGCTACGTTGTATGCTTACTGTAGATTATCTGAATAGATTAGGATATATAATTTTTTGAATTCATATTACTAATATGTTTGTTGTGAAATACCCCATCAGGATGGATAATGCTGGTGAATTTACCTCAAAGGTATTTAATGACTATTGTATGAGTATGGGCATCAAAGTGAAACACTCTGTACCACACGTGCATACACAAAATGGTCTTGCAGAATTATTGATTAAGAGGATCAAGTTGATAGCACGATCATTACTGTAGAATTGCTTATTGCCTACCTCTTGTTGGGGGCACGCAGTGTTGCACACAGCAGCACTAATTCAATTGAGACCATCAACACAAAAATTCCTGATCTAAACACACCTCTAAGTGATGTGGATCAAGAAAATGAAATAATAGAAGAAATCTCATATTAAGACGGGAGTAGTATATAATAGAAAGACAATTAATATCGACTCATACTTTACCAATACGATTGTAATACAGATTGATTTGGAATCTGAATCAAAGTCAATGAAGGAATGCAAGAAGCGTCCTGACTGGCCAAAGTGGAAAGAAGCAATCTGTGCAGAGTTAAACTCGCTAAAGAAAAGAGAAGTGTTTGGCAATGTAAGCCTTACACCAAAAGGTATCTTTCTAGTGAGTTATAAATGGGTGTTTGTCAGAAAGAGAAATGCTCAAAATAAAGTGACTAGATACAAGGCGAGACTCGTAGCTCAAGGTTTCACGCAGAGACCAGGAATTGACTACGAAAAAACTTACTTTCCCGTAATGGATGGAATTACTTTCCGGTATTTGATCTTATTGGCAGTGAATATGAATTTGCAAATGCGACTTATGGATGTCGTAACTGCATACCTATATGGAACATTAGATACAGAAATCTATATGAAAGTTCCAGAAGGAATCAAAGTCCCAAATGAAGAAGAACGTAAATTATATAGTGTCAAACTTCAGAAGTCACTATATGGTTTAAAGCAATCGGGGAAAATGTGGTATAATAAACTCAGTAACTTTTTACTGGAGAAAGGATTCTTGAAGAATGATGATTGTCCTTGTGTATTCATCAAGAAATCAGAGAAAGATTATTGCATAATCTCTGTTTATGTTGATGATTTGAATATCATTGACACCATACAGGGAAGATGTATGTTCTTACCTAAAGACTGAATTTGAGATGAAGGATTTGGGTAAGACTGCATATTGTTTAGGCTTGCAGCTTGAACATGTCCACGAAGGGATACTATTACATCAATCAAACTATACCAAGAAGGTATCAGAAAGATTTAATATGAAAGATGCATACTCACTCAGATCCTCTATGGTTGTGAGATCACTCAATGCAGAGGAAAATCCATTTAGACTAAAGGAGGAAGGTGAGGAATTATTGGGACCTCAATTCCCATATCTCAGTGTCATTGGAGCATTGATGTACCTTACAAATGGTACGAGGTCCGATATAGCCTTTGCTGTGAATCTACTTGCAAGATACAGCTCGACACCAACTATGCGACATTGGAATGGTATTAAGCAAGTCCTTAGATATTTGAGAGGAACTGAAGATTTCGGATTATTTTTCAAGAAGAATGCAGAAGTAACCCTGGTGGGGTATACTGATGCTGGATACTTGTCTGATCCACACAAGTCAATCTCGTAGACTGTACATGTGTTCTTATTTGGTGGAACGGCAATCTCGTGGAAGTCAACAAAGCAGACGGTCATTGCTACATCAATGAATTACTCTGAGATCATTGCATTATTTGAAGCTGCTAAGGAATGCACCTGGCTCAGGAGAATGTCAAGTCATATACCGGATACTTGTGGAGTGATGCATACTCCATCCCCTACAATTATCTATGAAGATAATAAATCTTGTATTGCACAAATACAATCGGGATATATAAAGTCGAACATGACTAAGCATATGTTACCTAAATTCTTCCACACGCATGAATTGCAAGAGACGGGAGAGATTTTGGTAACTCATGCCCGCTCTTGTGATAATCTTGCAGATATGTTCACAAAGGCATTACCAGCCAGCACTCTTAAAAAGTATCGACATGGTATTGGCATGAGAAGACTTAAAGAAGTGTTTAAAACAGGGGGAGAACTTCCCTAAGTACATCACGTCCCGAATTAAAGAAATCATCTCGAAGATGATTCATATTGTTCATGAAGATCGATAAGCATTAATCATGAAGATTAAAGCATTGTACTCTTTTTCCCTTATGAGTTTTTCATATTAAGTTTTTCTCATTAAGGTTTTTGTGGAGGCAATATGTGTAATACAAGTGACGGTAATATGTGCTCCTTTCTTCATTTTTCCCACTGGGGTTTTAAGGAGTTTTTAAGAGTTATATTTATCATAATAAAGAGTCCAAGGGAGAGTTTTGTAAAACGCTATTGGGCCAGGTCTATCTTCTAGAAAGAAGGCCTCCTGACCCATGTGGGCTGCTTTATCGAATTTGGGTCCAACACGAAGTAGGGTTCCACCCTTATAAATAATTGAGGAGACACCCTAATGTATTTCACCAGAAATTGAGAAATAAAGAATTTTGACTCCTCTATTATTGTAATTTTATTTTTCGTTCTCTATCGTGATCTACGTGCCATGCGATCCGCCGATAACTCAACAATTAGAACTTGAGTTGTGCCCTGGATAGTTCTATTCATTGTCATTTTTTGTGGGTTTTGTTCGTTTAAGTCTACTCTGATTGAGTTGTAATATTCACATTTCTTCTCAATTTATCAGTCCAAACCAATGTTAAGTGAGCAATGAATGAGTCATGCATACTTATCTCATTGCATTTCATAAAGCTATTGTGTATTCATAATTTTCTTCACCAAAGTAAAGATGTACCATTAATCTGTCTTTATAATTCGATTTAGTACATAATAGTGCATTTCGTACATATTAGTATTGTAGAACAATAGCAACGTGCGCACGTGCAAAAAAACTAGTAGTTGTAAATTATAATTGCCAAAAAAAGCTAGCTATATAAAAAAGAAAGAGCAAATACCTTATTTTCCTCTGTTTTAGAACGCTATCCCTTATCTGTCCTCATTCGATTCCAATTCCACCTAGTACCCGAAACTTAAAAATCGATCCCTTCTGTACCCTTTTTTCCAATTACTGTTGTTAGTTTTTGTATTGTGGATAAGTTTGCCCATTGAGACGTTATCCCTTATTTGTCCCTAACTTAGCAAATCGATAAAGAATATTCATATATGTTTTCCTCGGTCTATATTTACATGTTCTTGTAAAATATTGTCAGGAATATTAAATTATTGTAATATCTATTTTTTAAACATCCACAACTTTGAAATTCATGGGCCATATTTTAAATTTGTGGGTTATTTTAAATTCATGGATCATATTTTAAATTCATAAATATTTACAAAATAGTTGTTATAATGATTTATTATTTCATGGACGATTTAATATCTTGTAAAATATGACCCAGGAATTTTTAAACATCCACGAAATATTAATTCATTATAACAACTATTTTTTAAAACATCCATGAATTTAAAATATAATCCACGAATTTAAAATATAACACACAAATTTAAAATATGATCCACAAATTTGAAATTTGTGGATGTTAAGAAATAGTTTTTACAATGATTTAATATTCCTGACTATATTTTATAAGAACATTACAAGAACATATAAATTCAGACCGAAAAAACATACATGAATAGTCTTTGTCGGTTTCTTGAATTAGGGACAAATAAGGGATAACGTCTTAAGGGGTAAACTTATCCACAATACAAAAGCTAACAACAATAATTGGAAAAAAGGGCATAAAAGAGATCGAGTTTTAAGTTTCGAGTACTGGATGGAATTGGAATCGAATGAGGGCAGATAAGAGATAGCGTTTTAAAACAGGGACAAATAAGTTATTTGCTCAAAAAGAGCGACTACTGAGATTTAACAGAGCTTGGCATGAGGTGATTTTGATAATGGATACACATATGCAGTACATACAACGCATATGCATTTATATGAGATCCCGTTTTGAAAAAAAAACACTTACACGTCAAATCAACGTCAAATCCAAATGCACTGATAAAACTTTTTAAAACTACATTACAACGAACCAGCTGTAATCAATGGCTGTAGGTATACATACACGAGCACATGCTCCTTATTGAAGTAGACAGCGATGTATGGCATCACAAGCAGGGTCAAGTCCAGGCGAAAGCTACACGGACGGGCCAAACACGCACACGTAGGGCAGCCTGAGCGATGGAACGCACAAACAAGTAAACACCACAAATGCGCATCGCACACGTGCAAAACACCGTACACGCTCCCTTGTTTCAGTGGCGGGCGACGAAGCTGGCGATGGCGTCGACGAGCTCTCGCGCCCGCTCGCCGGTGGTCGGGTCCATGTCGACGGCGTACTTGTTGAGGTAGAAGGAGTGGCTCATGCCGCGGTTGACGAGCACCTCCACCTCCTTCCCCGCGTCGCGCATCGCGTCGCAGTACTCCATGTTGGTGTCGTAGATGAGGTCGTTCTCCGCCACGGCCACCAGCATCGGCGGCAGGTGCACGTCCTCCAGCGGCGGCGCGTGCGGGCCCATCGGGCAGGTGAAGGGGTGGTCCTTGGTGGCGCCCTCGGGCAGCGCCAAGGCCAGGAACTTGTCGAGCATGTCCAGCGTGAAGAACACCGAGTTGGACCTCGTCTCCAGCTCCGACCGGCTCCTTGTGGCGCGCACGAAGCCCGGGTGGATCGGGATGCCGCCGGCCACGCGGAGCGGGGACCAGTTCGTCGTCGGTTCGTCCTGGTCTTGGCCCATCATCACCCGCGCGGCGACGAGGTGGACCAGGTTGCCGCCGGAGCTGTCCCCGATGAGGAACACGCGGGAGATGTCCGCGGCGTCGCGGAGGAGCGCGGCGGCGGGGTGGTGGTTGAGGGCGCCGTCGTCGTCTTCGGAGAGCGCGATGGCGCGGAGGCGGCGGAGCGCGGCGACGCCGGCGTCGATGTGCGCGGGGAGGCGGCGTTCGGGGGCGAGAGGGAGCTCGACGGCGACCACCACGGCGGGGACGGCGCACGCGAGGTGCGAGTAGAAGTGGTGGTACATGAGCCAGGACGGGTGGGAGATGCAGAACCCGCCGCCGTGGAGCTGCACGATCACGGGGAGGCGTGCGCCGCCCTCGCCCTTGTTGGCGGCCTCGGGGAGGTACACCCGGAGGTTGGGCTCGCCGGGGAGGTCGTGGAGCGTGTGGCCGTCGCGCGGGTCGGAGTAGGGCGCGATGGGCTGCATCAGCGGGAGGGCCTCCGGCGGGCCGGTCCAGGTGCGGTCGACGCTGCCGTCGTCCAGCACGCGTAGCCACCCGGACACCTCGTCCACAACCTTGCGCCCGCCGGCCGCTTGCACGACATGCTGTTGCTGCTGCGCTTCAGTGGCAGTGGCCATGGCAGTAGGTGGTGGAGCACTACGCTGCGGTCAGGTGGTCGGGGGAGTGGCGTTGGGTGACACGACACGACGCGGATTCTGAGGTGGAGATGTTGTCGAGTTGGGTTGCAAGGGACGACGCGGGAGGCGCAGGATTTATAGGCCGCGGCGAGGTAGCCAGCTCGAGACTGGAGAGGCAGGACGGACTGATCGGGCTGGCGGTTTATTGCAGGTGAATTGTGACGCGGTTGCCGATGATTCGGCGGGAAGTTTCACGGCGAGTGTGGCAGGGCGACTTCGAGCACAAATTCCTGAGCGACCGCGACGTCTGACGGTCTGAGCATTGAGCAGTCGGGGAGTCGTTGGGGCCGGAAAAGGAGAGGAAAGCGACGCCGGCGTGTGAACTTGTGTGAAGCGAGAGACCCGACCGAACCTGCATTAAAAATACAAATGACTCGCGGCAGAGTCGTTCTCGCTGGTGTTGGTCCTCGCTTGGTCTTTTTAGTATATGAACCGGAGATGCTGACCAAGCCAGGACTTGAGTACCCCAATCTGCTATTCAAGCCTGGTCAAGAAGAATATAGAGCATGAAGAACGCGACAAAGCTGGAAGCGCACGGTCTGACAGGGTGTCCACTGTCCCGTCTGTCTAGGACAAGTAGCAGGGCTTCTGAGTCACGAAAAGAAGCAGGATATTGTGGAAGTTAAATAAATGGCTCTGTAAAACACAGACAAACAGATTCCTCCATATCGATCGACTTGTTGAAAATCGGCGATTTATACATAAGGGGGAGGAAATTTGTCATGGGCAATGGTAATCCGATTTGGTTTTGGTTAGACTGCTGGCTAGAAGAAAACATTTCATTCAATTATATCCAATCCTTTTTTTAGTGAGAGCAAGTATAATAAGTCCTATTCAAATGATGATCACGTCATAAAAGTACTAGCTGAAGGAGTTAGAAAGAAAAAGAGAGAAAAAACCGGTGTTTGATGAATCGCTAGCGGAAGCCGGCTGAAGCTCCTCGCCCAAAAAGATGGTTCTTTCCAACCAATGTCCCAAGATTACATAGGGGCACATGCAACCATCAATTAATTAAATATTTGGACTACTAAGCTCACTCATAGGCAGCTTATTATACGAGTGTTTGAAGAGGATGCTGTTGGGTGACATGGCACCAGAGTTGAGTTGCGAGCAGCCTCTTTTACTAAGGGTGTGTTTAGCAGGATTTATTGAGTTATTTACTAAACTGCTTATGACATAATAAACAGAAGTTCTATCAAATAGTCTAGACTCCATAAGCACTCATAAGCACTTTGTACTTTTGACTGAGTGATGATTCTGATTTGTGTTGGAATCCTTCTGAAATATTTTCAATAAGGTACACAAATAATAACTTAACTTGGAGTGAGATGGGGCCTCAATTATAAACACAGTTGGAAAGCTAAAATACCATAAACAAAATAAAACATATTTTCTAGCTTTCAATCAGCTGAAAGCTTTCAGTCAATAATTTATTACTTTGTGTTTTAATTTTTCTTTTATAGGATTATCTATATAATAATTATAAACCATTGGATCTAGATCTAATGGCTCAAAGAGATAACTGAAAAATTGCCCAAACTTTTAGTCAGCTAAAAATTAGCAAGTCCCAAAATAATAATCTTTACTTTGGCTACTTGAGAACAAGGCAAGGAGAACACGATTAAGAGAAAAATGGCAAGGAGATCTCACTTGCAATTTCTGCACACAACCTGAAACAGTAGATGGCCTCATGCGCCATTGTGATATTATAAAAGTCATTCAGGGTGTTGAAGGTCGTTGAGGGTGTTTTAGCTTTATGTTTCAACATTCAATTTAGACTGAGTAATATGATTTTTTTTAATATGGATTAAGATAACACTCATAGACAGGCAGAAGTTTTATAACCTAGACCTAGGTTTAATGTGTTGAGCTATATAGAGAGAAAGAAATGATGCTTATTTAAAAAAACTAATTAAAACCCTTTGGAGAAAATCTATACCTGGAGGATATGCGCATAGCATCACCCAGGCGTATGCAGTCCCGATCCTTCAAGTAGTGCTCTAAATGATGAGCAGATAAAGGGGATACATTATGTTTTACTTCATTTTAAGACACAATGCTTTGTTCATGTGTGTTGTAACCTTGTTTCTATCTAGAGAACTATTGGTTGCTACTTGGATGTTACTTCTATAACACAACTGTAACATTGTTTCTCTCAAAATGAAAATGGAATAAAAAAAGGATATGACCAAGTACACCCAGTGCAACTTACCTTGTCTCATCCTCACATCTTGAGCGAACTCAACAGCGGATGGACCCGTATGGATTCATGGTAGTGGTAATCCAGGCAACCAGGAATTAGCACATGTCAAGTCCGGTCCTCCATCATCGGTTTATCTCTCAGGCCTCAGGGCGGTCACTCTGACGATCTATTGCTCGCTAGTTCTAGTTAAGTTATTATTGCTAACGATTAACCCTATTGCTTATGTGAACCGTGAACGGCACTTTAGAAAGTTAATCATATGTTCATACATAAATCTCAAGTAAAGGCAGACAGTCCCTTGTCAGAAATCGAGATGCTATCACCAGTTCAATTGCCTTGAATTGTTACTGTAATTTCTTTAACACTTAGCCAAGATGATGGAAAATGGCATGTAAATGATAGCGATGGTATTTATCATACGACACAAAATAGAAAACGAAATTGCTAGGGAAATCGGCTTGGTAGACTATCAAAGTAAACTTCGATCAGCAGTTTCCTCTGTACCTAAACATATGTATCATATCACTCTGTTTTGTCACCAGTCCTATGAAGCAGTGTAAATTGGACAAAAAGCCTATCTTGAGAACTAATGTATGGGTGCCTAATAAAATAATAAATACAGGGACTAAATGAGTTGGTTATACCATTTGACTAATTGAAGTCATTTCAACTACCCTTCAGTGAGGTAATATGACAAAATCAACATTTTAAACCATCATTAGAAAATAAAAGATGGAATACTATGTATGATGAGCTGGGTACAGTACACCTATACATTATTGTTGTCTTTATCTTTTCGGAGAATCAAATAAATCTTGTTTATTCCAACCTATTCTTTTAAGTCGTCTAAACTAGAGCCTAGGTCAACACATTGAACTTTGGTGAGCCACTGAACTCTTGTGGGATGAAGTTAACGGTTCTTGGAGTGAAGTTAAACGGAAAGTTGTGCGAACTTGTCATGTATATGCTTTTCCGGGGAAAAAAGCCTTATCCTGTTAGAGTAGAAAGCTTACAATATTCAGTCATAGTTGAATACTATACGGCATGACAATTAGAAGTTGTGAGACATTGAAACAGTCGTCAGTCGCTTTTGAAGAGTCAAGAAGAGCAGGATTGCATCAAATTAACGCACTATGATAATATACTTACAAATCACTTGCTTGCATTTTAATTTACTTAACCTATTTTTACTGCTTTACTGGTTTTCCTTAACAACAAAAAACAGAGAATGTATCAAGCATCGTGTTATAAGAGAAACAAAAAATTACATACACGTGAACTTCCTCTTGTTTCTCAGGAAAACTGTTGATATGAGACAAGCATGAGCATAACTCATTTGCCCAAACTCCTTTTCGTCAAGTTCACATGCTATTCAAAGTTGCTCATGTTCAGACACCAAAATGGTTCTACAGTCAGTGAAAAGGAATTTCATCCAACAGGGTAGCAGCCACAAAACCACGAAGGAACCATTGGTAAAAATACAAGAAAGGTATCAAAATGGCTTCAATTAAAGTACCATCAGAATGGCTAAACCCTTTTATTATTGCGGTAGCATTCCCATTTTCCACTTAACATAAAGGTGCGCAAGGAAAAAGGTCCAATTGACCATTAACATTGTTGTGAAAAGGAAATTCAAAATAGCCCAAGTCCAGTTCCGTGCCTTTTGCTTTCTCAAGTCCAATGGAATTCCTGTTATGGCACCGCTGGCAATGAATTGCGGTTGCTCTCTCCTTCTGAAGCAATCACTATATAAGAGAACTACAGAGTTTGTTATCCCCCCCCCCCCCCCCCCCCCCCCCCCCCCCCCCCGACAGAACTGTACAGTATTCAGTAATGACTTCAACAAGTGTAAACATCAACAAAGTTGAAAAACAGCACCACGCCCACAGCTACTGCATCAATCATCAGAATCCACTGACGCTGGTCATTTTCCCATCTCCTGTGAATAGGGTATAATGGATCGGTAATAAACCCACTGTTGCCCATCTACTCGTTGTGAATGCAGCACCAAAGCATAATCGAGTTGTTGCTCAGATGTCCACAAAGTTGGGGATCATCAGATGTCGATTTTGAAAGCTATTGTCACCCCAGCCTCACATAGTGGAACCAATGTCTCCCCTTCCTAAGAGCAAGTCTAATGGTTTCGTCAGTCCATGGGCTAAATCCAGCGTCTTGTAGCTGTGGACCCCATTAGAATTTAATGTGGAGGGGTGAGCTCACCCAATAGCAGCTGCTGTTGCGCGTCTTCGCCTGCTCAAGTGAGCGTTTCGCGAGTCGCTCACTCCATTCTCTCTCTTGCTTTTTCTTCCTTCCACGTAGGATTTCGCCTGCTCTTCGTCGACCATAATACTTGCTCTAAGCAATCATTGCATAAGAGAATTGTACAGTACTCAATAATCACTTCAACAACTATGGACATCAGAGCAAAGTTGAAACCCAACACAACATCCATTAGTTATAGCATCATGAATGACGTAATCAATAAAATCCACTGAAGCCTATTATTTTCCCATCTCCAGTTAACAGGTGAGTAATAATGGATCAGCAAACAAACACACCGTTATGCCAATATACTTGCTGTCAGTTCAGGACCAAGCTTAATTGACTTGTTGCTCAGATGTCCATAAAATTGGCGATCATCATGTGTCAGTTTTGAAAGCTATTTTGTCACCCCCAGTCTCACAGTGGACAGCTTCTTTTCCCTTTCCTTAAAAATTGCATGTTTCATTTCATCGACTTCCTATCCTTATCAGGTGGATAAGTGCCTTCCCCACATCTCGAAAGAAGTGCATTGCAACACAGAAACAAAAACGTGTAATACTGCAAATTGTAGAATGAACAGGTGCTGAATTGCCAACGCACCTCATTTGCTCTGTCCTCTAAGCATATCTTTTTTTTAACCCTTCAACTTCTCAAGTACTTCAACGTTCAGACTCTGTTGCCAATTTATGAAACTTCAAGCTGTCACCGTCCAATTAAACTGAACTATATCCAGGAAGCTTATCAACTTTAACTTCCTTCATGAACTCCCTTATTCTCTCTGCATCATCATACCTCCCGGCATCTGAATATATGTTTGCCAAACTCATATAGTAGCCGCTCTTACCAGGAGACATGTTCATTAATCTCTTCGAAATCCGTTCAGCAGCCTCCATTTCTCCATGCACTCGGCAGGCTGCCAGTGCACCTCCAAGCATAGCCTCGTCAGGCTCGAAAGGCATTTCATCTATTAACTTCACTGCCTCAAGGACACGGCCTGCCCTCCCTAGCACATCAAACATGCAGGAGTAGTGCTTTAGTTCAGGCTCAATGCCCCTCTGTTTCATCCCCTCGAAGATGCCATATGCTTTGTCCACCATGCCTGAATGCGCACAAGCTGATAACGCCCCAAGAAAGGTGACCGAGTTTGGTCGGATTCCGTCAGTCGCCATTCTGTCAAAAAGCCTCAACGCGACATCAGGACGGCCATTCAGGCCATGACCAAGGATCAGCGCACTCCATGAAATTACATCCCTCCTGGGCATCCCAACAAACACGCTCTCTGCAAATGCAAAGTCCCCGCACTTGACGTACATGTCCACAAGGGCGTTCCCGAGGGAGAGCGGCATCCCCAGGAACCTCCGGACGCAGAAGGCATGCAGGCTCCTCCCATGGCGCTGCCAACCAAGCTGCCCACACGCGAGCAGCAGGCTAACCATGACCACCGCGTCCAGCGGCACCTGGGCCGCCACCATCCCTCCGAAGAATCGCAGCGCCGCCTCAGGCTCCCCTCCCTGCGCGTACGCGGACAGCATGGACGTCCACAGGATGGCGTCCCGCTCGCGCATTCCGTCGAACAGCCTCCGCGCGGCGGGGAGGCTGGACAGGCCGGCGTAGCAGAGCACGAGCCCGGACGCCACGAAGAGGTTGTCGTGGGCGCCCAGCTTGACCGCGAGCGCGTGGGAGGACGCAGCGAGGCCCGCGTTGCCCGTGAGCGCGCAGGAGCGAAGGACCGGCGGCAGGGTGAAATGATCGGGCCGGACGCCCCGCGCGAGCATGTCGCGGAACGTGCGGAGCGCCTGCTCGGGGCGGCCGGATCGCGCAAGCGAAGCGATGAGAGAGTTGAATGAGGCGAGCGTGGCGGGGGCAGTCCCAGGCATGCCGGTGCGTGCCGTCACGCCGGCCGATGACGTTTCCGCCCTCACCGCGTAAGCTTACCCGACACTGGCCGGCTTGCTAACAACTCTGTGCTACCCCAGGCCTGGCGATGGGCCGAAGGCGATCCAAACTTTTTTTTTTTTTGAAAACACAGCAGATCCGGCAGTACGAGCTTATGGTCTGTTCGCAATGAAGGAATGAACACAGAAAGAGGAAAAAATATAGGAATAAAAAAAATAGAAATAAGAAAAGTATGAAAACTATAGGAATGAAAATTAGAGGAATTGTAAACTTTTGGAGTTTGGATTGCAGGAATTGGAAAATAAAAATATTATTAACGCTACTTTTTGGATAAGATGAAAGGTTAAATTATATAATAGTTTATATTTCACCATAATAAAACCCTGGGTGCTGTTAACCGTGTGCTGCTAGCAATTTAATGGAATTATCGTAGTCTAACTGTCCGGACGCTCCTAGCAAATTGAGAACATTGTCTTGCGGGGCTCAGCTGTAAGTGGAGCAAATCCTTTCGTCTTCCCGGTCATTCTCGTAGAGGAAAAAAAGAAAACAGACTGAAGGCCATTGTTGCTCCTTGAAGATCTTCCCTCCACCGTTCGGACAAGTGTGAGGTCTTGAAAAATAGCAAAATGGGTTGAGGATGAGAGATTTGGCAGGATCTAGTGTCGAATCCAGCAAAATGAAGCTTCCTTGTGAGATCTCTGCACTTTCCTTGAACTGGTTAACACTAAGATCCTGAACTAACGGAGGAAGCAGAGCTGACACGTGAGAGAAGGCAGCCACCAAAGTTTTTATTTTGTTTTGACTGGATGTTTTATTTCCTATGTTTTGCACGTCCTAAAGTTTCTTTGGGAAATAAAGCAATCATTCCTTTGATTCAAACGCAGCTATATATACGATTCCTTTTCTCATGAATGATTTTCTAGGTATTTTCTTTGAAAATCCTAAAGAGCCTCTAAAAAACACTTAGACTTGCCGGGTGAAGAAGTCACCCCGATGGCATTATATTAAGGAGAAGAGGTTTTTCACGTAATACAAAAAACCCTCAAACCCCTTCCCAGCCATATACAGGAACTCAGCTGACCGTATGAGATGTGACACAAATCTTTACCTTACACTTTGATCTGAGAAGGACGAGAAGATTTTTTTCACTGCACTACAGCAAGCTACACTGTCGTGCGGGAGCGGAGGATCGAACCCCTGATCGGTGGGTAGCCATTCAGGCGCCTTCACCACCAAGCCAACGGCTCGTCCGCAAGCTAGTACGAGCTTAATTAGATCATATGATTTGATAATTCCATTTGTAACTTTTACGAATTCTGGCGGTAAAGGCTAAGCCGTAAGTTTGAGTCGTGTGTATAGTGGGACTCGAATGAAAAATCCACTTTAACTGATTCCTCTCATGTGGATAGTTATTGAATTTTATTATACATAATAATTTGTAAGAAACAAATCTTTAAAAATCATAAAAAAGAAGAGAATTCAGAAAACACAATCTAGATCCTATCAACTACACAACATAAATAACTTAGTACACAAAATTTAGCGAAGAGACAATTATGTAAGAAACAAATTTAACACCACAAAATCGTAGAAACATAAATATTCAGGAACACACATTCTTAAACACGAATACAATACAATATCCATATCAATTTTGTGCAACCCTTGTTAAATGAACATCAACTTGATTAGTTAAAATATATAATGCAGTGAGGAGCATCCACTTGTGATCACATACGTTTTGCAACATACTACTGGCCACTTATTCTCTGGCAAATGAGTTTGTGTGTACTCAAGAATTGAACTTTTAGCAAGAAATTGTTAGGTGTTTATTTAAATCTAAGTTGTAACCATTTAGAAAGGACCTGACCACATATTGTGAAACAAACTGAACAAGTACTTTCAATTGTAGAACAGAAGCTAAAGTTTTAACTCTGGATCAACTCTAACATTTCTCCTCATAGGTTGACCTACACAATGAGTTAAGAGAAAAGTAAAATGGTGCTGAAATTAATGATATAATACTCTAGAAAATATAGCAAAATTTGCTAATTGAGATGCCTTCATCATTGTGGCTAAATTTAATATAGCAATCTTTGAAGCATATTAGAGTATTAAGTGTAGAATAAGCAATTTTCTCCTTGTAACCTACTTTTTAAGGAGAGTATGCTTATAATAATACTAGCAAAGTATCCGTGCGTTGCTACGGACTTAAAAAACAAAACACTCTTTATAATTTAAATATAAATTATTTACATAATAGAATTATTAGATATATACAATATTATTTATATTTTTTATATGAAAGATCATATTTATATTATTGTTGGTGCTTCTTAGTATACCATTTTACATGTCAAAAATAACATTTTTTCACTATTTTTTTACCATATTTTAGAAGTGTTATCTGAAAGAAAAAATTAATTTACGCAGTCTACAAAATAGCTGTATTGCAACGTGATTTTGAACTTGAAACCTTACTCCAATGGAAAACGTTAAAATACAAATGTTGTAAATCTCATCGAGGCCTTTTTGAAACATATGTGGATCATATTATTTGGACTTCAGAGCTAGAAGATATGGGCCCCACACAGAGACCTGCGCAGAGAAGTCCGAATCAGAACAAATACTTTTGCATCGCATATTTGAAAACCTAAACGGCAGGATCTGTACTTATATTGAATATCAAAGTTGTAGAACTTTTCGAGAGATACGATATAGAGTCCAAGTTTGCTTAATTTGAGCTCCGGATGAGGGAGTTATGATTTCTGAAATTTGGTACTTAATATGAAAGGTACGAAACCGATTTGGATTCAATCTCTAACTTTATGGACATGAAGTGGACGACCACACCTCAATTAATAGATATAATAATAAGTAGGAAATCTCTAGTACTTGGAGGTTTTTTGCCTATCATGCTAAAACATTAAAATTGACATGTGTATTGTGGATTATAAAATTTTCTCAATACTTTTCTTTATAAATGAAATTTATTATTAGTGAAAAATGCTAACTCAATCCGCCTTTTAGCAAAAATCAGACCTCCCAAACAACAAAAATTAGGATAAATTGTGATCATATTTTAATTATACTGCGTGGTTACAAATATATTGTCACTCTTTACTATTTGCCCATGAGTCTCTCATAATTTTCTTCAATATTTTCATTAATAGTGTAAAATTAGTTAAAATCTAATTAAGTCTATTTTGACTGATGGATCCAACACAATAGTAATAAACCTATATAGTTGAGCCCAATACTTTTAAAGCTTGCTATACATAGAATTGTCCATCACATTGATAAGCTCATTCAAATTCCTAGAGTCACAACTACAAAGAGAGGAGCCACGATGATAAATGGCTTTCAGTAGGGCAAGGTTTTGGTTACGTCACTAAATGCTTAAATGAAACTATGAAAAGCTTCGACGATGCAAACTGAGCAATATGCTAATTCAACCCACCTTTTAGCAAAAATCAAAACTCTCAAACAACTAAAATCAGGTTAAATTATTATTATATTTTGATTAGATTGTCAGATTATAGGCACATTGCTCTTCTTTACTCTTTTCCATTGAATCTCTCATAATTTTCTGCAACATTTTCATTAATAGTGTAAAATTATATAGAATTTAATTAAGTCTCTTTTGATCGTGGGATCGAACACAATAATTATAACTATATAGTTGAGCCCAATACTTTTCAACCTTGCTATACATTGAATCGCCCATCAGGCCATCACATTGATAAGCTCATTCTAGTTTCTAGAGTCATCAAGCAAGTTATTTAAAATGGCTAGCCACAACTACAAAAATCAAGGATTTGTGATGATAGATGGCTATGAGGAGAGAAGGTTTCGGTTATGTCACTAAATGCTTGATGGAAACTATGAAAAGTTTTGACCTTTTCATGTTGTAATTTTGTTGGAGCTGTGTGCTATACCTATCGAGAGCCACTTTAGGCTCAAGAGGCTCATCACGTCACATATCGTATGTTTCATTTCAATAGTTCCGAAAATCTGTATCATTTCTATGTTAGTTTAAAGACATGTTTTCTCTAGTATTAACTTTAAAACTAATATTGTCCCGCACTCTGGCAATTGCACGAGGAATGATCTTGGCACCTTATTGAACCATGACATTAAGCACAAGAGCCGTGCATCACACCATTCACACGTGGATATGTGCAGACCGATATTAAGCATATGATCTTGGCTACTCCTGTCCTGTCTGATATTTTTATCTCGCTCATCGGCCATGTTTTTTCACGGCCTTAGCAGGCGGGCCTAATAATGTATTGGGTTGGGTATCTAGTCTTTGTTGGGCCAGTTTTTAGTGAGAGCTTTCCCCTCTTACCTACGTACGATCGTCCGAACTCCGAAGACACGTGCATATCATTGCTCCGTATGTGTCTCTGCAAGCCCTTTAATTACATACTCCCTCCGTTCATATTTACATGTCATTGTAAAGTTTTCAATTTTTCTACAATTACATATCATTCTCGCTTCCTAATGCACCTTTCTCTCTTTCCAATATAATATTCTCTTTTTCCACTATATTTCTATCTCTATCTCTCTCTTTCTCGTTTTTAATGCACCCATCTTTTTACTTCTCCCTATTTCCCGTGCTCAATTCCAAAACGACATCTAAATATAAAGGGAGGTAGTATCTCTGCAAGCCCTTTAATTAGGCTCCCCAAGTACATGTATGCCCGTACGGAGCCAAGAGTACCCCTCCCGGAAATTTGCAACAATCGTCTTTGGGTTGCCAACGTCTAGACAGTCCATCCGCGCAATCCGTTGTGTCTTGCAGAAGCAAAGAGCACAGCCACGCTTTAATGGCAGCGGCACGTCCAAATGCCGCGTCGACGTACGTACAATGTCGTCCCCGTGCAATCATACCAGTCCACTGCAGACTGCAGTACCACACGTCCACACGTACCGCGGCCGCCGTTTCCGTGTGTGCTGCACTCGCTCTCCTTTCCCGTTCGCCCAGCGAGGTGGTGACTCCTTTTGCTCTGAAGACGAAACCTCACGACCGTGAACATTGCGTGTACGCGGCCGCGGCGTCGGTTTCTCTCACACACACATGCCCGCAACGTGCAATCATCGCAAAGTTGGTGTAAGCTGAGTGCATGCGTATGCGTCTGCTCTGCTTGTTTCGGTTCGGTCCTCGAATTAACAGCTCTGTTCCTCCATCGTTCTTTTCCCCAGAGTTTGATGGAGAGGTCATTGGGCCAAGTAGATTCCTAGACCGAATTTGTCTCTCTCTCACTCACTCCCAGTGCTCAGTTTTGTCGTTTCTGCTCATTGAGGTTGAAGCCTTGAAGGTTGAGCCGTTCTTCCCTAGTAATTGTCGCTGTGATGCTTTCTTGGACAGATGAATGGTAAAGAGAAAAGGAGATAACTTGTCCATGTCGGGATTCTTTGGTTTGATGCCACTTGGGACTGGTTAGGTTATATGCTGCGTAGCTCGTCGACGTCGAGAAGAAAAGGAAACAGCCTGTAGGTGGCATGAGGAAATAAACTTGCAATTCATTAGGAACATTTTTTTTTGTGAATTATTCATTAGGAACAGTATTTAGCGGTAAATAGCATTGTATTTCAGCCGACCAATGCCTTTTATTTGTCGCTGCTCCATATACTTTGTAACAAAACCGAAAAAATATTCACAATCCAAGGCCATTACGAGTCTTTTCTATGATAAAGAAATGGATAAAGAAACTGCTAGTAGTAGCTTACCAGCTGATCTCAGTTCTCAAAGGAGTTGATATTAGCCCTTCTTTTATCATGGACGAACCACGCTTTGCTTTAGTTTGCTAGGCCTGTCGCATCGACCTAGCTAATGTTGGACCGGCACCTGTAGATCCATGGACCACCATGGTGATGAGCTAATAAGCTCTCCGCTGAAAATAAAGCCAAGTTTTATTCAAAGAAAAATTATGCAATAGAAAGTTCATTAGCTCATCATAGTTTGTTGTAACAGAAGACTTTGTCAATAAACAAGGGGAGATATGTGAATACCATTCAGAATTCAGAATGCAATCCCCCAATCCAATGGAGGCGAAGAGCACATGCAAAGTTTTAGATTCTTTATTATTTTCCATTCCTGTCTCGGTGCCTGTGCAAGGAGTTTGTTTGGACAAAAGGGAGAGCACCATCTCGGTGGGGAGCCTGATTGAACGTAAAGATTCAGGCTTTTCGGTAATATTGCAAAGCTGAATCTCTGACCAGGATCTGAATACCTATATACCTAGGCTTCATCAGCGAGCAATCTTAGTACCTATATACCTATATCTATACGTGTAGCCTTCATCCAACCGCATGGACGGCTACGACCGACACGGCGCCGGACATTCTTTAGGGCAAAGGGCAAAGGAAGAGTGTCCGAGACAGCAGCTTGAACAGCGGCACAGGAAAGCAGGGGACAAGATGCAAAAGAGAGCATCCATCAGTGTTGATTCATTCATCAGAGGGGGAGCAAGCGGCAAAATGTAGTGGAGGCACGTAGAGGATGGCAGGGGTTCGATATGTGATGCTCAACAATAACAAGCAACGTTAGCATAGGGACATGGTAAAAATTGGGGCATATATATGTAGCTAGCTGCTCCTTGGATATATGTTAGGTACATATGCATTGAAATGAAACGTATGTAACCGAAGATGGAGGAACAGAAAGACTGCTTGAATAATTGGTACGAGGCAGAAGCCTTTCGTCCAGCAAAATGCACATCTTTTGCGAGTACTCACTTCTCATTCGCTTTTTTCTTTTCCTCTCTCTCGCACTGAGTAGCTATCTCAATATTGGAAGTAGCATATTTAGTTCACACAGTGCAAGCAGGTAACTAAAGAACTAAAATTGCATATTAGGAATGCAAACATTAACAATTGACTTTTTGCAATAGTTTGAATGAAAAGTATAGCATGTATACTGCCAAAAAAGTTTTTTTTTTTACTTTGGAGTTTGGTAAACACGTGGGCAACCATTGTGTACCAAAGGCAGGTCCAGATCATCAATAATTACACTTCCGTTCGTGGCCGATTTCGTTTGGGCGTCAAAAGAGCCAATAAGACGCACACTTTTGGAGGAAAACTATGCGTTCCTGGCGGCCAGATGTGCTCCGCAGTTCGTCGAAGCAAATGTTTACCACACTACGTTCTGCCACAGTTCAATAGCCTCGGGATTCCTGCTAATTTCTGTAGAAGATATGCATTCACGGAATGGTCAATGAACCAGTGGTGCGCATTGTAGACAAACGAATTCGAGCACGAGTAAGCAGCCATCCAAGTGCATGAACTCAACGCATTCTATGCAGGTAATCAACAGGCTTTGCTGATTTCGTCCTATTAGCATCTCTGAGAGACTGGAACCAAGCAGAGTGGAATTAAGCGAGTTGCAAACCCGAACCTGCCCTGGTGGATGTGCACATGCTCACCAGATCCCAGTGTCCTGGTAAGCATTGTGTGATAGCGTCGTCGATGCATGGCGGGCGCGGAGGATGCGGGTGTTCCCAGGTTCTGGCTGTTACACAGTACGCGTAGATGTATGCCGTGCTGCCATCCACTTGGGATGCCGATGGCTCAAAGGGATTCGAGGAATAATTGGTTTGCTTGCTTTGGATCTAATTAGCTACAGGTGTGCGGCAGGAGTATCCGCCGTGACGGAACGTGTTCCCGCGCAAGCGCGTGGGTAAAGGGTAAAAAAAAACACACCGAAATATCTTTCTTATTTTTCTCCATGGACTGACAGACCTTTTTCTTTTGGTTTGAGAAAAGGGATTGAGTAGATCTTTCATAATGACATCCCTCGTAAACAGGTGCCTAGTACAAACATAAGGAATGGGATCATTCCGCTAAAATTTCTGAAATGAAATCAGTTGTGCTATTTACATGAGACTAGGATCATTTTTAATTGAAGAGCCCATCAAACTTGTGATTAGTTTGTGTAAATCGGACTTGGTTTACCAAGACATGCACTACCAAAAAATATGTCTTTAGCGGCGCTTAGCAAATGAGTGTAACAGCGATTAATAGATCACCCGCCGCTATAGTATTTCAGATATTTTTTAACGGTGGTTTAAAATATATGATTCATTGCTAATACTATTTTTTAGGGGTGGTTTAGCTGCCGCTACAAATAAAAGAAGCATTTTTTTGCGGTGGTTCACAATAAAACCCACCGCTACTTTGATCAATCCAGCACACCACGCCCACGGATTTGATTTTTTTCTATATAAAGTCAAGTAAACCCTAACTAGCACTCAAACCTCTTCCCATTCTCTCTCTCTCTCTCTCTCTCTACGCCGCCCCTCTGCCCCTACCCGCCGCCTCCTCCCCGACGACTCGCCGCGCCGCCCCTTCCCGATGACCCTCTCCGTGGTGGCGGCAGACGACGCGAGATCCATGGAGCGGCCTCGTGTTCGGGCGGGCAGGCGGCGGAGGCCTAGCATTTCAGCGTGCGGCAACGTCCTCGCGGTCGGTGGCGGTCGGTGGCACGAGATCAGCTCGGGATAGGCGGGGCCCTCGCAGGCAGGGCTAGATCTGTGGCATGCGGTGCGCGAGGGCAGATTTATGGCGCGCTCCTCCCCTCCTCCTCACTCCATCACGGTAGCGGTGGCGCTGGATCCACAGCCCTTGGTGCGAGGAGGCGCACGAGGTTGGATCTGCGACACGCTCCCTTCCTTCCTCCCTCCTCCATAGCAGTGTCGGCGCTAGGACGGCGGCGGCGGCGGCTCTGGATCCATGCTAGTGGTCCCTTTTTTTTTCTTTCTTGGTTAGATTGGTAGTGGCGGGTGAAGATGTCACCCGCCGCTACTAATATTTCTGTAGTGGTGGATTATTTTGTTTTCTAGATGTCCGTCACTACTGCTCTTTATTTTTAGCTACGTTAGTGTAGCGGCGGGACGGTCCATCCGCTGCTATAGTGGGTTTGACGGGCCACTTGTCACTTTTGTTGTATTGATGATGCGACTATGCCAGGTCTATGGACCAGTCAAACCATGCATTGGCACTCAAACTGACTGTACTTGTCATACTCTAAATTTTTCCTCTAAAAGTAATATTCTATCCTGGTCATCAATATTTTCTCCTTTATATCCAGTTTTTCCGTACCTGTTTATACTCTATATTCATCCTCTATATCAACTACCTTCTTATAGGACCCATATGTCAGTTTCTCCCTATCTTTTTTCTCTCCCCTCTCTCTTTCCTCCCTCCCTTATCTCTCTCTTCTCTTTCTTCCTCTGCCACCGTGCGACGTCGAGCCGAGCTCCACGCCATGTCGCGCCTCCTCTCTCTCCACGCCGCCCTGCCTCTCTCCCTCTCTCCTCCGCCGCCGCCACGCACATCCTCCTTCGTCACTGAGGCTCGGCTGCTCCTCCACCAGCTCTGGTCCGGCGGCCTTCACAGCTCCCCCTTCCTCCTCTGCCACCGTCCCTCCCCAATCTCGCCTCCTCTCTCCCGCGCCGCAGTTCCCTCCTCTCGCCGCCTCCTCAATCTCCTCCCTAATCTCGCCTGCCACCGCGCGTGCCCCCGGCGGTGGCTATAGAGGTGGGTGGAAGGGCACCACGGTAGGTCTGGGCGTGGTGCTTCGTGCTGGGCCGGAAGGGCGCCATGGCGGACTGGGCATGGTCAACAAGCTCGGGTCCGCGAGCACGACGGAGATGCCCAGACGAGCGTGACAGAGCGAGCGTTCCACGGACGAGCGCGAGGGAGGCGATGGTTGGGGGCAGGCAGCTGCGGAAGAGATAGTGCTGGTACTGGGAGACTCTAGATTTAAAGTACCGATTTGTGGTGTCCACTTTTACAGGACTGATGCAGTACTCCGGTGCAGCAAGTTTTACGGTAAATGCATATTGGAGGACAGGGTGGCGTTCCCCAGTGCGGACAGTCTCAAGGAATCGTTAAACAAAAAACTCAAGCTATCATAGAAATGGTCCTTTTAGAAGTGAAAGTCTAATGAAAATATCAAAATAAAATTTGAATATTCTGTTACGTCAACCACCATGTACAACCAAAAAAAAACTCCGTCAAACCTCCCTTTTTGTCACTGTTAGCCGTAAGGTGAAACCTAACCTAAGAAATATTTAGCCCAACTTCACTGTTGAAATGAGTTGAACAATATATATTAAAAGATTTTATTTTATTTTTTTGAAGAAAAGTGATCGAGTTCCAATCCCAAGCCTTTCTCGTCCTTTACAATGTCGACAACAGCTAGTATGGTTGGAACAAGATTTGGCTGGCGCACTTTACCGCCGCTAGCATTTAGCCTGGAATGCCTTGTACTATCTTTGTCGGCCTAATCATCCTGCAGTGTCACTGTTTTCCGGGACAATTTGATAGTGTCGAATTGCCCTCCGAAAACTTTGGTAAAGCAAACATTTCTCTGGGAGCTGAGCACGAGCCAAAACAGCTAGGTAAAACAACTACCTTTCTATGACTGATATACAACTTCAACTTGCCAACCCTGGCTATTTTCAGCACCATTCAACATGTTGCATGGCTCCGTGATAGTCTGAGCAACATGCATGATAGTTCTTTCTCTCTCTCTCTCTCTCTTTTTGACAAAGACAAACTTTAGCAGGGGTTATGTTGCATCCATTTCAACAGTTGAGAGCAAATTGGTTAAATTTTATTTAGGGAGGTAATAATGAAAAAGTGGATTGTTTATTGTAGTAAAATAAACCTCAATTTTTTCCCATAATTATATCTTGTTGGCACCTATGCTGCGACAAGATATAAAAAAGTCGTCATGGACGACTCAGTTCATCCTTCGAGCCCTCCTTGTCTACTGTCAGTTCTTAGGTCACTATTGTCATCATTTAAACCATATTAACAGCGGCGACCTGTCATACACCATGAATATATATAACCAGTCTACGAATCATTTATATGTAAATACTTGCTTTACAGAGACATACATGCCTCATACCAGAGTAGCACAATTCAGAAGCATGGTAGATGGTTTCATTACATAGGAGCAAAACACAAACCATTGTTCTAACAAACAAATGCAAAACACACACCAGCTATATAGCAGTTTTTATTTCAAACCTATTTACATTGAACTAAATACAAACATTATTGCACAATAGCTGACCTATTCTTATCATAAAACTCCTACGCTTCCCAATCGACTCTGTCAGTAGTAGATGGACCGCCCTCTTGGTTTCGGATATCAAACTCATCTAAGTCCAGATCATTCAGATCACACAGGACAAATATTTCATGTATTGGCTCCATGGATGCCCTATATAGAGAGTTCAAATAGTTGAGAGCAAATTGCGATCCGTGATGCCCTATATAATATAATTACATTCTCAAGTATAGAGGCATGTTACAAGATTAGAAACTAGCTTATCTTGTCCCATATAAGACATGTGGTTCGCACATTTTATGTGACCTTGGGTATATAAGTGAGAGTTGTAATTAACTTTATATGATAACCATTCTCTATGTGGAGATAGTCTAAACATTCCATACTATCTTTCCAGGACTATGTCCACCTACTAACCTTTAATACTAATCAATGGTTGCTCCAACCAACCATTACATCTAATTCAGCAACTATCATATTCAATTTAGAATATAACTTTATGTAGGTAAAATTGTGCAGTTTTGAAAATAAACTCAAAATGAAAAATACTATAGTTCATATGCATCAAGAACTCGGCTTGCCTGGGCTTGTGTAGGCCTCAAGAGAAGCTCTTGGACACACCACGACGTTTTTGTGATTAACCGATGCATAGACACCGCGATATTGTTTTATGATTTGTACTAAACACATAAACTTGATTGTTAAAGTTAGATATCCTGCTATGTTTTTATATTGTATATTACACTAAAATATAACAACTTACTGTCCAATTGTGACATCATGGTTTATAAATAAATATATGCACATGTTTTATTATTGAAGTATGAGTTTATACACTTGAGATGTTAAATTTGAAATTAAATTCAAATGCATATGGTGTGTGAACTGTACTACTACGTCTTAGCTAAAAATCAGGATCATCACATCAAACCATAGAAAAGACAGACAAATTAATCATATTTACATTCAAAGTCTAGCAGACATTGTCATTACATAAAAAATAATGTTAAGTATACTTATATGTATTTATTCTACTATTATCATTTTTTTAATATTAGCTACAATATCTTCATTGTTGTTGCCACTGATGCACTATTCTAGTATCCTAATCCTTAGGTAGTGTGATGAATAAATGATTAATGCTATATTCAGTGGTAGCTCGTAAGGTTATGAACTAATTCTCGTTCAATTTTGCTTTAACAAAAATGACCATTTTTCTAGTATCGATGATTGAGTGGAATCAATTTAAAGAGACCCCAATAGTGAATATATCTATGGCTATCAACATAGTAACTGCACAACAATACGTGTCACAGTGTTATTTTTGTTATTATTTAGAATAAAAACTTTGTACGACCTGTGTGCCAGCACCCCTAAGAGCAAAGTAGACAGAGAGGAGGATGCGGGACAGAATATCAAACCTCCAGATGGTCTTGTAATATAAGGCTCAGGAGATATTTTCTCTGGTATTTCGTCAGCAACCAAACTAACACCGTTTGGCCACGTTTTGTCCTCTCAAAGAGCAGAGAGAATCTGTTCCTGGCTGCACCTGAGAAGGGATCTCCCAACGGACGCCAAAGTTCTCTCCTCTCTTAACATAAAATCAACGTGGGATCCCCGATGAGCTCGCAGATCATCGAACAAACCCTATCGACGCGCTCCGTGGAAACTATTTGTCCATCGGGCCATCGTCAGACCAGGAAACAGGAATCAAAGACGGCTGACGTTGCTGATCCCGCTGATGTGACCTGGACAGCAGCTGGGATGGGAACAAATGCTGACAAAGAACCCGACAAGTTGTTCCTACTGCACGAGGAACGTCCATCTCCATCGACCACTCAATGCGCGTATCTGGAAATTTTGGAGCGGATATATAGGCATATATACAAGGAGTGGAGGAACTGTTGTGGCTGTTTATCAGCCATTCACAACATAGTCCCGTATGCCTGCCTCACGAATCGAATATAAGCATCGCGACACGCACCGCTGTGCGTTCCTGTTTCCCTAAGTAACATATGAATCTATATATCTCGCCGGCGAAAACGTGATTCCGGCCAGTTCGAATCTGTGACGCTGCTGGGTGCAGCCGCAACATGGCAGGACCAAGGCACCCGGCAACATGCAGAACGCAGTGGGGAACGTCGCTGCTTGGGATCGCAAGCAAGCAAGTCGCGAGCCCATGAGCTTGATGCTTGACAAGTAATGCGGGGGAGGGGATCTCTGCGTCACAGGCTGCATGCAGCCAATGCCGCGCCGACACGCGAGCGGCGAGCAGCGCCGTGGCCGCGTAGGTGCGCGTCACGGCGCACCGACCCGTCGGGTCGTCGTCGTCGTCCGCGTCGCCCTCCACTCCCGCATCCTATTTGCCGCCACGCGGGCATACACATACATGATTCCGTCCCATTATCAGTCTCTATCCGGTCCTGACGAATTGATTTACAGCGCTCGCATAGCATAGTGATTAGGCCGTTCCAGATTAGGCTTAAGATAATACCGTACTATCAGTGTAAGAAAATAGTAAATTGGAGCAGGTTTTGGGTTTGGCTCTCTCTTTCGTCTGTCCAAAGACGAGGAGGACATTATCTAAAAGAAAAGGACTGAGGAGGAATCCCAGATATGCACGACCGTTTCCGTCCTCATCTTGGAAGCACATGCTTAATTGAGTGCTTCACATTCACTTATCAGTAAGAGTAAACCAGCACGTAATAAATCACAGGGCTGTTGGTTACGGAAATGAGTTAATAAGCATCCTTCTCTAGTAGTGGTACTTACATCAAGTAGAACAAACACCGAGCTGAGTGTGACGACGTGACAAATCGCATCAGCAGTCACAGAAATCACTGTTCCTGAATAGTCCACGCAGCGCCCCTGTCCCTTTGAACTTTCCCGCAAGCAGAGGAGCATCCATAAGCCGCCGGCCGTTTGTACCGGAAAAGATGCGCGGCGCCTACGTAAGCGCTGGCCCCCACGGCGAACCAACCCGGCACCCGGCGACGCCTATAAATACTGGCCGGGCGCTTGCCACTCCAGTCTCAGCGCGGCAAGCGAGCAGCAGCCGAGCACACACACACACCACTCGCCGCGCCTCTGAGATTCTACCTAGTGCACCAACAATGGCGGTCGTGGGCGAGGGCGAGTCGCTGATGCAGCGGTGCAAGCCGTACGTGGCGATGATCTCGCTGCAGTTCGGGTACGCCGGGATGAACGTGATCACCAAGGTGTCGCTCAACCACGGGATGAGCCACTACGTGCTCGTCGTGTACCGCCACGCCTTCGCCACGCTCTCCATCGCGCCCTTCGCGCTCGCGCTCGAGCGCAAGACTCGACCGCGGATGACGCCCTGGGTCTTCCTCCAGATCTTCGTCCTCGCACTCCTAGGGTCAGTCACTACTCCAGTAGTACTCTGTTACATGATTCTGACTCTGTTTCTTCAGACTCTGCTCTGATGTGTGCACCGTCAGTTCATGAGATGAGACTGACTGGCCATGTATGTACACATCGTGTAGGCCTGTCATCGACCAGAACTTCTACTACGCCGGCCTCAAGTTCACCTCGCCGACTTTCTCCTGCGCCATGAGCAACATGCTCCCCGCCATGACCTTCGTCATGGCCGTGATCTTCAGGTATAGTACATAGACACAAGCGCTAGAACGAGCAAGAGAACTAACACGAACTGAAATTAAACTAGTAGAAAGACAACGGCATTGGCAAAACAACCAACGACTGATGGAACTGAACAACCACATACAGGATGGAGAAGGTGAACCTGAAGAAGGCGCGGTGCGTGGCCAAAGTGGTGGGCACGCTCGTGACGGTGGCCGGCGCCATGCTCATGACGCTCTACAAGGGCCGCGTCGTCGAGATGGTCTGGACCAAGCACATGCACCTCCACGGCCCGCAGCCGGACGTCGCCGCCGCCGCAGACAAGGACTGGCTCACGGGCTCCATCTTCCTCATCATCGCCACCCTCGCCTGGGCCTCCGTCTTCATCCTCCAGGTCTGTGCTCGATCTGTACTCTACACACGGCATGCCTGGCTAGAGTTTTCCTGGTTCCAAGTGTTGTTAAGTGACGTTTCATTTACTGTTGCAGGCCGCGACGCTCAAGAGGTACGACGCACCGCTGACGTTGACCACCCTCATCTGCTTCGTCGGCACGCTGCAGGCCATCGTGGTCACGTTAGTCATGGAGCACAGCGTCTCCGTCTGGAGGATCGGCTTCGACATGAACCTCCTCGCCGCGGCCTACGCAGTCAGTCTCTCTCTCATTCAGACACTGCTCTGCTCTGACATCATGAAAGATACCATCCATTTACGCGACGATGCTGATGAAGAATCTATCTCATCTGTCCTGCGTGTGTGTGCAGGGCATCGTCACGTCGAGCATCGCCTACTACGTGCAAGGCCTGGTGATCCAGATCCGCGGCCCGGTCTTCGCCTCGGCCTTCAGCCCACTCATGATGATCATCGTGGCCATCATGGGTTCCTTCATCCTCGCCGAGAAAATCTATCTCGGAGGGTAAGTTCTGCATTCACCGCCGCCGAGGATCGACTTCGACATGAACATATGCTCATCGTTTCTGGTTTCCAGGATCCTCGGGTCGGTGCTCATCGTCGCCGGCCTCTACTCGGTGCTGTGGGGGAAGCACAAGGAGAGTCTGGAGAAGAAGGAGGCCGAGGCCATGGAGATCCCCGTGGCGATCAAGGCCATCGACGGCAACGGCAGGATCATGGAGATCGTAGAGCTGGACGAGGTGCAGCTCGAGAAGGCCCAGGCCAACGCCAAGGCTGGGGCGGTCACTACTGTCCCTGTCGAAGAGGACCGGATGCGGGGCAAAGACGAGGCTTGATCCAGCTATAGAAAATATGCCTCGTGCATTTAGCATGCGTCACTTCACCCCATTTTAGCTCTTCCTTTTGTTTGTCCCCATGCTGTTGTAGTGTGGGGGTGGGGTTCTATGACGATGCTATCATGCTTTAAGCAATTAATATAAAGGTGGTAGTAGCAGTAAGCCAGTAGAAATCATGGAAGATGAGGATGCAATGAGGGAGAGAGTTTTGTAACCTTTCCTGCATGCTCAGCAGTCAGCAGATGCTCTGTCAGTTTAATTGGGAGAATCACCTCATGCCGAATAGTACCGTATAAATTAATCTTCAGTTAATTATGACATATGGTGATTATGCCTCATCTTCCAACAATTGAAGTTCAGCAAAGTATTGAACCATTTCATCAGCTTGTTTTCTTTTTTTTTTCCTTGAAAAATGCAAGTGCTAGATCATCTCGTTTATGATTTATCCTTATTATTCTAGTTTCGGTCTCATTTCTTCTACGCAAGAGGAATTATAGTGGTTGCGCTCATATGATTGGGTATAGGCAAGCAGCATTTCAGGAACTCTGGAAAAGCAAGGACTTAGCGCACCTAAAAAGCAAATCTTTTCTAGGCTTCAGATTGTTTATTTCTCTACGATATCCTTTTTGATTTTATATACATAAACTCGATCAATGTGCTGTTTCATCATGTACCATATCTATTCGGCAATTGGCGCAAAGTCATATATTTATCAGTATTCATGAATATTGTATTGTTTCCCATTTGCACGTTGAAAAGAAAAATGCTTCCACTAAGATGTGAATATGCTATCGGTGGACTAGGCAACACCCGTGATGCAAGAACCCTGTCTTGATTGGGAAGGATAGACTCAAATCATCATTAAGTAGTCTCAAAGAATCAGCATTGAGTAGTGATGGGAGTTGAGGGAATAATTCCCGAAAAGCATGCAGTCCTACTTAGCAAGCACTTGAAAGATTCAGTGTTGAGCTCTAAACCAACATGCATCTCTTTAGCTGAAATGAAAATGGATTCCAGACCTGAGGTCCCATCTGGCCATCTCCACTCCAACTGCACCAGTACAGTGGGCAAGTGGGTACCATAAAGTCCATGGCCAGGAACAACAACAATACCTGAAATTGATGCTTTACACATTCCTCTCGAAAGAAATTCTTATTCTAAATTCTGGGCATGAATCTGTCGCTCGATACGCAAATTTTGATAAGCTCTCCTAGGTTCTCTCTGGTTTCCATCGCCAGAGAGAATATCAACTCTCAGATGTGCCAACGCATGAACCATACACACGATCATACTTGACAGTCACTTTGTAGCATGTTCTATGGATTCTTCATCACTTTCTACTCGAGATATCATTGTGCATGGTGATGCATATCATGCCCACGTAACACGGCAATGGCTTATGTGAGCTTCACAATTGGGGATGAGGATTAACGTACGTAAACTGAAGAATTGTATGTGACAAGTCGTAAAATATTTCACATTCATCCTGGAGCAAAATTTATCGCACTGAGTGCAGAAGAAAAATGAAGAGGTGAATCATAGCAGCAGGACTCTACCTCATTTGCTGCTTGAGATAAGTTCCGTTCTGCAATTCTGCATCTTTTTTCCTTGGCGTTTTAGTCTTCTCTATCAGTCAAGAGTTCTGAGTTCAGCACTTATCCCCTTATCAGGCAGTGGGAAAAAAAAAACAAGTGCCTCCACTAAACATCTGTCAACATCTTGGGAATAACAGAAATGAAGAGCACAATGCAACTATAAAGCAAATCACATAAATATACTTCGTGACTCCACAATCAACTAATATTCACATTTGCCATTTATTCTACGAAATCTATATGTTTTTCTTTTTCACCACACGTACTTCAGCAGAGTGCTAAAAACAGGATGAGAGAGTGCTAGCTGCTAACATCAAGAGTGTATGCCGAGGGACAATCTTGTTAAGATTCCTTGGTCCAAGCCCGAAATGATATGGCATGGGATTTAGCACAATATATCAAATAATCATCTCACCGGCAAAATGTTGCTAAATGCTATTAGCTCAATTCCTCAATTCAACTGAGGTTTGCCTCTGGAGAACTATAACCTGATGTGTGCTGAAGAAAAATTGGATCATGGGATATTTTGCAGCATGAGTACTTCTGATTCAAAAGTTTATATGTGTTCTATTAGATCAATTAGAAAACAGCTACAGAAATGCCAACCTTTTGGTTCCATATATTATTGATGCATCAGTAAAGAACAGTTCCGTAGATGACCAGAAAGTATTCAGCACTTGAGACAATTATGGCTTAAAAAACCATTGGAGAATTGATGTGCTTTTAGTATTCAAGTAAACTACTAAAGATTCTGGTCCTGCAACTATATAATCTTTAACTTGCCAAGTAACATCATCAACAATAAAAATGCTTTAACGATTTACTTTCACTGCATTTGAGGTTACTTTCTTCTAAAGTACTTTCAGTTGCTTACTTGATTAATGAATAATTTACATCATTGTTGTCTTTAGGAAAGCTAGTGCTGTAGTTCAATCGTGTCGTTTTGCAAGGGCAGTAATTCCTTCCAGCTCCAAGTTCATCCTTCCAGATCACACCTTTTAATATTCTAGAGATAATTTGTGTTAGCCAACAGGGATATCACTACTCACAAGATGGATAGAACGGTAATCCCAGTCCGCATCAGAGCTAGAGAATAATATGTAGTGCCAAATACTATTCTAAAATCCGAGGTTGCATTTTGTTAGGGTCCTCACTAGAGGAACACTTGTGACTTCGACTCGGATGTCGACAACATAAATCTTATTTTAGGATCAAATCTTAAGGGAATGATGTCACTGAATTCTTTCGCTCGAGATTTACTGACTTTACTAGTTGGATTAGCAACATGGGAGCAAGGGGACAAGCAGCACCAAAACTACCTTTGGGATCAATGGAGTGACCAAGCAGGCCACATTTGATACTCACAAGCAGCACCAAAATTTGAATAAGATTTGCATGACAGTAGTGACCACTGAGCTATTGGAGAAGGCTTTGTAAACGGTACGAGGGAACAGTGACCTGACATATGAAAACTACCTGAACCATAAATTATCAAATTTAAATTGCTCAGAAATTTAAAGATAAAAAAAATTGGAAGAACTAGCTACCCTACAATGGCCTTTGTTATGGAAGGCCAGACTTTTGTGATCCAATTGGAATAGTTACTAGTAGCAAAACTTTAGAAAAACCAAGCAGACATACAAAACGAGACACGAGATTCTCTTATTGCAATTATATCACAACAAATCTTGGTCAGTACCAAAAATTCCAAATTTTTAATATAGAGAGAAAATATAATATTTAGGATACCTTCGAAATTTGAAAGTTTCACATAAGAAATTGAGGTCAGGGACCTTATGCATTAGCAAGCAGCTAATCTAAATAGATCAAACAAGTAAAAAAGTCAGGCAATGTTCCTTGAGTAGCTACAACTTGAAGATGGACTTTACACTTTAAAGGCAAGTATTGTTTGTGCAATTCTTTGGAAGGGCAACGTAGTTTGCAGGTGTAGCAGTAGCCTTGACTGCTTCCTTCACCTTTCCAGAAGAGAGACCTCCCTTTCGTGACATTGGGGTCAAAACACGGCGACTTGGAGTTCCACCAACGATGTTTACATTTGAGCTCTGCCCAAGAGGCTTCCTTGCAGGAAGAGGGCGGATGGGGCTTGGCTTTGCTCCAAATGCCGGACCTTGTTCTGCTGCAAACTGTTCTTGAAGCTTCTTCAGCTCCTGAAAATAGTTGAAAGACACTAAAACTTGAGATTTGTAGAAGTTGCAAAACTGAGTGTGTTACCTAAAATAAAATGCAATGAAATTGCTGGATATGGGGTTATTTCGTACTTGTTTTAATATGAGGATAAATTAACTCTTTGAGCTTAAGTTGCTGCATCATTTCTTTAAGTGGGACTGGGTCAAATGATCAACTAAAATAAGAAACTGTTGTTTTAGACAAAACAGGCTCTCGAGACAACAGATATGTAAAAGGAAACATGGTGATTGTGACCAAAACTGTGAAATAAAAGGCACAGAAATGTAAAACCAACCCGTGACCGGCGCTTTTCCTCTTCCTTTTGCTGTTTTGTAAATGTGTATTCTTCTAAAGTATCCAACAGCCTCATCTGTAAGTGAATATTCCAAATATTAAGGCAGTGTGATGATACCCACAATTCCACACAAATATGCCTTTTTATTTGACACAAGAAGAATAATTTAGCTTGCCTTGTTGAACATAAATGGAGTACCCTTCTCTTTTTCCCAAGCTTTAACTTTAGCGTTCAAATTCTCAAGAAGAGCTGTAAAGTGAAATTTAGATTGAAGCTCAACTTAGAACGCCAAATTATATATATAAAGAGGGGAAAATGCAAATAACAATGATGTAAAGCTGCTATAAACACTCTCTCGGATCAATATGTACATTCAGGCGTCCTACACCAACTCTTTTTAAGTTTGACCATGAATAACTAAAAATCATATAAATAAAATGATAGCGTAAGGCTGATATTATTAGATTCACTATGTATGTAGTTCCAAAATATGTAAACCCTTTCAATTTGGAACAGTGCATTTTATTATTGTTATTGGTCAAAGTAAGACAGTCGAGACTGTGCCCACATCTTGGTTCCAAGGGAATAATAACTTTACTTGAAATAGGGGAGGCTACAAATTACCAATAGGGAAATTGCTCTTTTTGTATAAACAAAAAATGTAAAAGAGCCATGGAACCAACACGGCAGAATCTTCCATTACCTCTTGATTCCCCAACCCAAATTTTATAATTCTATTACATTATCATCAAATCAAGGACTATGATCAAGAAGGTGCTATATATATCATTCGCACAACACAAAACAACAATAATGTGAGGATAATACAGCATTCTTGAATACACAACAACAAAGCCTTTAATCTCAAGAAAGTTGGGGTAGGCTAGAGATGAAACCCTAAAGAATCCGAGCAAAACAAATAAACAAAAGAAAGAAGGCAAAGAGGGGGGGGGGGGGGGGGGGGGGGGAGGGGGATAAAAAAACAAACAGAAAAAAGAGAAAAGAGAGGAAATAAAACTGGACAAGGAAAAGAGGAGAAGCGGTGAGAAAAGGGTGATAACTAAAACTAAACAAAAGAAAAGAAGAAAAAAAAAACAATCAAGGTTCTGGCACATGAATTGCTACCTTCCATGGTCTCCATACAGATATGGAATACGTGTAACAATTATTTTGATATAAGGGCTCATTTAACTCCTAAATTAGATATTAGTAGAACAAACAAGCATACAGCTTACATGGAATTTTGCTGACCAACATCCTTGCTTTCTCTGCACGTTTTAAATTCTTGTGAGCTCCTCGACCTGCAGTGTAGCGGTTCTGATCCTGAAATGGAAGTCAAGATAGGTGTCCATGAATGATATATAGCACTGTAGTGCTTACTGTAGATACAGATGAAATAATCTATTTGGAGAATAGCATCGAGTTGGGAGTGGGAAAACAAAATAGGTACCCTCTCATATTCATCAAGCCAAGTCTCCTCCTCAGACGCCAATGTCCATTTCTCAACCTTTTCTAGAATATCCTTTTTGCTTAGAGCATGTTCTCTTGCCTCAGTAATTCGATTATCCATACCTGTAAGCAGCTCTGAGAGATCTACTGTACCTACACATCAAAGGTTTGTATAGTAAAATATTGAATCAACCAAATGACACAGCACAATCATAGAACTTAGAGAGCAGCAAACAAATGTCATGTGGCTGTTAACCAAAAATTACATTAGAATTGTTGGAAACACTGAGAATTCAGACTTAAGATAAGTATACCAAAACAATGTGTGACTCAGGTGGAAATGGGCAGCAAACTACAGACCTAATGTCTTAATGGAGTGTTTTCACGCTGTTCATTCTTTCATTGAAAGCTACAATTTACAGGTCCCAGAAGCTGAATCATGTACCTTACTAGCCTAGGACCTCAATCTTAGAAGTGCTGATTGAGAACAGCCATCAAATGATAAGACAATTGCACAAAGCTGAAAGCATATTTTGGACAAAAAAGGCAGCAACAACATAATTTTAGCCGGATACCACATGCTGTACAGATTTTACATAGGATTATCTTGCTATTCTTATATAAAGATATGTGTCTATTCAAAATTTATATGGAACATAGTAGACTAAGCAGCCTATATTAAGGTACTTACAGATCTAATATCAGTGCATTTAATCACAAAGTTCATAGATAGAGTTAGTGGAGACAAGAATGGAAACATACAAACACATTTTTACTTTCAAGCATCAAGATCACTACAGTACATTATAGGAAAGATGTGTCCATTAAGATCAATAACGATATTTCATTATGAAACAAAAGAAAGAAGCAAACCAGAATCAATGAGATCATTGAGAGCCCGACATTCAGATTCGCTATCAATGTCCATGTGAGCATTTTCGTAGATTTCCTCAAGCTCAGTCATTTTCTTGAAGACTAGCTCTTTCATTTTGTGAGCCTTCAAATGATTCAACCTTTTAACCTCAATCTCTACCTATACAAGAAAAAGGTTCCATGTTATGTAAGCATTGGCATAAATGAGAATACAAAAGAAAAAAAAGGTAGCGAGAAATTGTAACCTTATCGATAAGGTCATGTGCAAGGCATCCTTGTGGCATCAATATATTTGGTGAAACTTTAATCAAAGAAGTAACATGGTCAAAGCATCTCTGTTCATCAACTGGTGTGTCCATGAGGTTCCACAACTCAACAAGTGTGCTACCAAGATCTTGGAGCTGCATTACAGAATGTGAACTTCAATGATCTTGTTAAAAATATAATATACAGTATAATATATCCTTACAGTTGTCGAAATAGACAAAGAATAATGAATATTAAAACATGTGCATAGGGTACATGAACCGAAAGGAACAAGTACTATTGGCACAGAAAACAAGCTATGGCAATTCAAGTAGGGAAAGATAAAAACGATTTAGTAGCAAATGCAATGCAATGGTAATAA
Source organism: Eleusine coracana subsp. coracana (assembly GCA_032690845.1). NCBI lineage: Eukaryota > Viridiplantae > Streptophyta > Magnoliopsida > Poales > Poaceae > Eleusine > Eleusine coracana. The sequence continues at coordinate 7,542,082 of CM064426.1, forward strand.
CTGATTAGTACCTCTCATAAGACAGAGGCAGGAAAACCATAAGGATAGCCCGACTGATAAGTACTCCTCTTATAGCCGATGTGATAAGTAGTTTCTTTTATATTAGAAATACAAAGACTAAACATACTAAAACTTCTATGGCAATGACTTTATAAATGTTTTTTACTTGCATTCTTATCATGAAATCTTGCATCGGTGATCTTGAAAGACAAAGGCGACTTACATTGGTGACAGGAGTAAGATTGTGTGGATATGGAAAATGTAATCCTACACATGCATGTACCCTGATAGTTTATATTTTAATGCAAAACCGTGAAGGGGTTCCGAACAGTGATATCTAAGGTACATTTCTCCAACATAATATGAAATTTTGCTCCTTTAGGCTAAATAGTATGATAAGATAAAGCTCAATGCCTAGTTGCCTAATGTATTTTTGGTCAGAAAAAAAAAGAAAAACATGCCAATAACAAACTACTGAAATGTACTTCCAATCTCTGTTTCATAGAATTAAATAGCTTGAGTAAATCAATATACCTTCCGGAGCCTTTGTTTCTTTTCACGGTTTAATGCATTAACTTTTCCTGCAAGCCTCTCGAGTGTGCTGTTACTAATACTGATTGATTTGCTTCTTCCCGATTCAGCATAACTGGGGTGAACATCATATAGTGCCTTCTTAAGATCAACAGACATCATATTACACATGTCACTGATACATTTGATCTGGGTGTCGATTTTTTCCAGCCTGAGATTCTGAAATATTGAAAACAGAAAATTTTAGCATGATACCTCAGCCGTTGAAAATCATAGTGTAAGGGCTGATGCGTAACCTTTTCCATCTGCAGATCATTGAGCTGCGCCTTCAATTCACCTAACCACTTTAATGATAGGTTACTCTCATCTATCAAGGGAGCTGCGGGATCCCCATGATCAATGGTTCCTGAAAATTCTGCTTGTAGACGAACTATCTGCAACTGAACAGCCTTGAATTCATCGATTCGTTCATCCCTCCTCTGTCTCAAATCTTTCAGCACTGGCTCTATATTGGCAAGTTGTTCTATCAATGTGCCCCCAAGCTTCTCTGACTGAAAATATAAGAATGGAAGGAAAGAATAGCAAATAAGACAATACTAAGAACAACCATGCAACGATAGATAAAAACAAAAACTTACCCTTGCAAAGGAATCACATTCCCCAAGAGCAGAAAGAATTTTCTTGATATCAGCTTCACCAATGGACAGCGCCTGAAGCATGTCTGCCTTCTGCCTTCTAGTTTGATTCACTTTGTTCATATAAACATTGAGGCAATCCTCCTCAAGTTGCAATATCATCCTATCTCTTTCCATTTCGTCCTGGCCGATCTCTCCCCATAGTTCCTAATTCAATAGTAGCAATCGTCAGGGCCAAACCAAAATATGAGAACAGGATACGCAGAGAAACCCACCCAATGCAGTGGAGAAAGAAACAACAGGGACGATGTTTTTCCATGATCACAACGGAAGACGATAAATCTACCCAAGATTGGCAACCTAAAGGCTCAGGAAACACTAAAATATTTAGAACGCGACACTGTTCTCTCAAGATCCGGGCATGAACATCAAAATTCAGCACATAGACATGCAGCAATCGAAGAACCGCAATCGACGCCCAAATCCAAGTTCCCAATGAGTCTTGCGTAATCAACAAGGAGAACCGCAAAAATCAGAAATCGATCCCCCAAGTTTCACTCTTCTACAACCACCGAACATCCATTTCCGGCAAACCCAAACTCCCTACCTTCCCCGCAAAGGACCACCGCGGCCGCAATCGCCGCCCAACAGTGCGAAACCCGAGATCCAGCCAACCCTTAACCCCCAGACCAAACAACCGAAATCGCGCCGACTGAAATCACGTATCGCGTTGCGGGATCGCACCTGCAGTTCCTTGAGGAACGAGCCGAAGGAGACGCGCCTCGGCAGCGGGGTCGCCATGACGAAGCGGCGCGGCGGGTGCGATCCGGGAGTGGAGTGCGCGCTCCCTAGCCTCGCCTAGGGTTTATAGTGAGGGGGAGGAGGAGGAGGATTTGATTTGAAAGGAGGGGAGCGGGAGAGTGGAAGCGAAGCGACGAAGGGGGAGATGGAATGGAAGGAACGCAGGGGAGGTTGGGGGGTTTCAAAACGGGGCGCGCTGTTCACGCCCGCTTTGCAGGGCGGTGATAACGGCTAGATATGATTATAGGCGGCGGCTAGGCCTCTAATGTTTGTTTGAAAGCAAATCAAAAGGGACAGTTTAAAACACAAACAAAATTTGAGCCAATGTTGGAGGAAGTATAGTAATGTGCCAAACGTCCAGCGGCCGAGGTGAAGGAAAGAGCGGATGGGTGAAGTGGCTCAGCCATTAACGTTGTTTTAAGGATTTGTTTTCAATGCGGTGTGCCGGTGTATTTTCAACCCCTCTTTCTATGCATAATCAATCTAGGCATGTACGAAGCTTCTTAACGCTAGTCAGTCACGCTATCACTACATGGGTAGGTTGGTTTGTTTCAGTACATTTCTTTTGAAAATTTTGAGAGATTGTATTTTCTTTGATACAGATTGAAATTGTTGTTTCTAGAAACATAGAAAATCTCAAAGGAAAATATTTGAGAAAGTTTGGATAAAATTCGTTTTAACAATTTTAGCAAAACATTATATAGAGTGTGTGATGTCACTCAAGTGTAAGGTCTCATATTCTAGGTGATGACAAACAAATGAAAATTATGTATAATGTGTCATATAAGGAACAACCACATGTATCAATTGATACAGAAGTTGTAATAATAATATATTTCTTTTTTAAAAAATATCATATATTGTTGTAAAAAATAGTCCGTTCTTTTGCTTTTATATCTACGAGGTGATCACGCAAGAAGACTAGCAAACAACCATGAGGTTGCGCGCTAAACTAAGCATGGTTGTTGTCTTGCTTACATGCGTGGGGAGGGGGTGTTGGGTTGACCAATGCATATGCAAAGAATTTGTAGCGGGCTCGATGATCATGTATACAGTAGATTTGGTATTATGCCAAGTAAGATGGATTGAGACAGTGTTTACAATATCACTATTCTCAAAATAATATACTCCTCCGGTCGTAAATTGTTCTCGTTAGCCAGACGACAATAAAAGAAAAACGAAGGAATAGATATGAATCATCATTGTGGCACAAGGTGTGGAGATGAGCACAGAGGTGATCAAGTCCGATCGTGAGTTGCTAGAAGTTGAAGTTATATCTCGTGCTCCCATGTTTATTAAGATGTACAATAAAAAAATATATGATATATTTCTAATAAAAATATCAGTGAAGAATATATTATCATCTAATAGTATGTAAAAGTTTAAGATGCAACGGATACTAGTTGTACAAAGTGATATAGTTACAAATTTTAACTTTTTATTTTAGACCTCTAACCTGCTACTACATTAAACTTTTTCTTTTTCGTTGCATCTCGCACAAGCATATTATTTGCATATCAAATTTTGTATTATCGTAGATGAAAGTTGCACTATCTAACACATTTTTATTATAATTTTCATACATTTTTGTATCAAAATTTATTAGCAGGAGCATAGGAGAATCTTGCTAGTTGGGAGCACTTGAGATGTTAGGGTCTCCACCATGTGAAAGATTGGAAGGAGAAATCTCATCAAGAAAAATAGGACAGGCGGCGGTTGGGGTGGTGTTCTTCTCACGATTTAAAAAACCGAGGAGATTCATGATTTAAAAAACCGAGAAAATTGGATCATACCGATTTTATGGTTTTCACAAAAATCAGAAAAACCGTTCGATAAACCGCTCAAACATCAAAACCTAAATTTGGACAAAATTTTAGAGCTAACCGTTCGGTTTCTCCGGTTTATCGCTTGGTTTTACCAGTTTTCAAAATTACAATTTTTTTCGAATTTTCAAATTTTAAAAAATAATTTGACTAACAACCAGTCGTCCGCTAAAATCGGACCGGACCGGTTTGATCAAAAATCACGAAAACCGATTGGTTTTCATTGGTTTTTCAATCCATGGTTCTTCTCATTTGGCCCTCAAATGAAGGCAGTAGGACTGTATGAGATCCCCTAGACGGGATTGAGAGTTTTTTTCAACTCTTCTATTACCACAATTTATTTGCAATGCCACCTCGATTTTGATACATTCTCTGACCATTCATGGGTCATCTAAGATTAAAAAAAAAAGATACAATCAAAACCAAGGCTTCGATCGTTCAAGCAACACTGGATCAGTGTAGGAATCAACAAATAAACAGCAGTTAAGGTACTAGTACTAGCATAGAAAGCCTTATATTGACAGACATGGAAATGGACAACATGAACTATACAGGCCCATGTTCCCATGTTCCGAAGGCAATATACATATAGTCGGCCCGGAGTCAAAGCATTTAAACTCCATAGCAAGCTATTATCTACTGTACCATTCCAGTACAAACTAAAACTTTGCACATATGCAGCTGCAACTCAAGTCCACATGTAGAATCTTAGTTACTTTGCACCTTCCATCCTCTCCTGGAAGCCACAGTGACACCAAGTATATGTCTGAAAACGATAAGAGGGTCAAAAGTGCTTAGTCACATTTGTTTACCAAATGCTGCATAACAGAGCTCAATAGAAAACAAATTAATATACCACATATATGGTTGCTGTATGCAGGAAAGAATTGTATGGCGTTGGCAAAAAAGGATATATAGGCTTCATAGTTCAATGGCATATTCACACATGTCAAGTTTTAGCACTCCATGTGAGTGTAGCATAAAAAAATAAAAGCTCAGTGTTTTCTTTTCATTTAATAGCAGTATGCCAATTAGAGTGGTCCAGAAAAGTTTACACTAATTATTGTACAAGAAATTCCAAAGTCGATATATACATAATTCCATCTATGCAAAGTCCAGCTCCTGTAACATTTGTAGAGCAAAACTATATATAAAAACACAATCAATGTACGAAGGCATAATAACTTATTTAATAAAAAGTATTTTGGGTTGTACACTGTATGCATTAGAAAAACTTCAAATAAACAGAACAGAAGTATTTCAGATGATGCCTAAAACCAAATCTCTTTCTGCAGACTGATGCAAGCACAGGCACACAGCACAAAACTGGATCCTGAGAGACATGACTCTGAACTGGATTATTGTGCTCATCGAAATGAATGATGAATCAACAGCCAATCTTGGGCAAAAGCAAAAATCGGTTATCTGACTAGTCTTACATATCAGCATCGAGATAGTAAGAATGAAAGAAGCTCCAAAAACCAAATCACAAAGAAATACTTCCTTAGAAACTTGAAATAGAAAATGTACAAATTTTGTTAAGAACATAAGTGATGAACTAGGTACCAAAGCGCCAGTGACACCATGTGTTGAAGTACAGTGCCATATAACACTCTCAAGGCTTTGTGGATGCTCACAGAAAAACAAGAAATTAAATCCCTACATGGTACTTTCCAAGGCAAACCAATCCTCTATCTGCTAGCATGTAAGGTGACACTATAAGCTGAAGATACTTCCCAGTTTCCACAATAATCAAGGCAATTTAAAACCAAATGTAATTCGAAATTAGTTTTCATTATGGTCTGAAGCATTAAGTTCACTAGAGAGACCCACCAAAACAGAATCAATTCCAGTGAACTGCAACCTCTTATGTCAACCTATCTAGGTCTGGATACTTATCAAATAATGATTGGTCTCCATCAGGATCCAGATGGGCCCAGGCAGTAAATTATCAAATCAAAGCAACTGATGAGTGATGAATCGACAGACTGCCCTTCACATATTCATAGGTCGGTTTACCACAGGAATATATAAAGGAGATGACAGCATACCTATGAGGAGGATGAGAAGTCGCTGGAGAGTTCATTCTCAACAGTGTTCAGACGAGCCTCCTGTACCAAGTGTGCTGGAAGGGAGAGCTCAGCAGTAGCTGAAAAATGTATAACCTTGTATGAGAGGGCAGTATATTTATCCTTGTAAATTACATTTCAACAGTTGTTCGAAGATGTTAGCCAAACATCTGAGACCAACAATACCTTGCTCAGAGTTACCATCAGAAGATATAGAAGACTTGGACTCCGAGTCTTCAATTTGACGGAACTCGACAACTGACTTAAAATCTTCCCATGGCTTCACCCAAACCTTTGCGTTGTACAGGTTCTTCTTTCCGGCATCAACTGCCTCCAATATCATGTCGTGCAGGGTCCCAGTCACCACCTGCCGCTTCGACTTCAGCACCCGTTTAAACTCCAAGGCAGTACCCTGCACAACGTGAAGAAATCAACCTGACGATATTGAGGAAACACCACCAATTTGTGGACTGACTAGGACCTTAATCTCCGTTCTTCGGTTGACCCAAATTTAATATTCAATTCCACCTAGGTATCAACAAGAAAGTAAAGCATTTTCATACGTTTCCCCAAAGTTCAACAATCAGATCTCTAAATTAGATTACAGCAAATCTACTAGTAGTAAATTAGACTTGCACTGGACGGACCTAAGTTTACATGCTCTTTGCAAGTTGACGCGCTTTATGCACCTTAACGAATTCATACTTTCATAGGCTAACTTTTTCCCCTCTTAGGACTCAAGAGAGAACGTCCATTGACCTAATTGCGTCACGGTGCAGTCTACTCATCACACACAAGAGTTCACACTGGCAAAATTGGGCTCGAAAAGGGAGGGGGAGGGGAAACCGAGGCACGCACCTGGTTCCTGTTGTGCTGGGCGACGGCGAACCGCGCGGCGTCCTCGGCCTCGGCCTTCTGGCGGAGGGCGGCGAGCACGCCCCGCACGAGGCCGCTCTCGTCGCCCCCGAGGTGGAAACCCTCCGCCCCGGGTACCTCCCAGACCGCGGCCGCCGCGAGGAGCAGGACGGCGGCGAGGACGGTGTCGCGAAGCATCGTGGTCAAGGAGCTCTCTGATCCCGAGCTAGTACTGGCTAGCGCGAGCTACTCGGTTGGTTGGTTCGCGTCGGCGTGAGGCGTTTGGCTGCTGCTGCTTTGCTTCGAGAAGGTGTGGGGAAAGCGAGCCGGGCGGGTGGTGGGGGCAGGTTGGCGTGGAGGAGACAGCGACGCGTGATCCGATCGGGGCCGTCAGCGCCTTGGATCGGGCGGTGAACGTAGACAGAGTACGACGCGGAGGCCGGTTTGTCTGCTTCCGGGTCCATCTAGAGCCCGAGCGACATTCGCTGCGTCTTCCGTCGTTCGGTGGAGCCCACAAACACGTTTTTAACAGTCTATTTTAATAATGTCAGCAACTAGTAATAACTTAGGGTATGTTTGAAAGCTATAAGCCCTGTCAAACGGGTTGAACCCATAAGTGTTTATTAATATAAGTAATTATAAGTAGTTTTGAAATTTATACTAGCATAAATAATTTTATATAAGCACCAAATACTAGTTTTTTTTATGCTTAGGATGTGTTTGGTAGGGCTTATGTTCAAAGTGCTTATAGTGTTAAAAATGCTTATTGTATCAAAACTACTTATAGTGTTTATAGCGCTTATTGTAGCATAAGCAGTCAACCCATTTGGTAAAACTGTTTATGCTTATTTATCCAAATTACTTATATTGAGAGAGAGGACCACCATAAGCACTAAAAGCTATGTTTTGCTGTTTTATCCAAACTGCTTATGGTAGTATAAAATAGCAAAGTATTTATAGGTGCTTATACCCCATAAACACTTATATTATTTTGTTGTTTGGCACTCCAAACTGTATATAGAGCATAAACACTTCCAATAAACAGCAATATGAGCCCTACCAAACACACCCTTGAAAATAAATTTGGGAGAAAGCCCGTCTAACTCTCTAGATAAGTCGTTTGAATAAACACTTTTGCCAAACGATTTGACTATTAATAAATAAGTTATATAAGTCAAATAAGCTGAATAAGCACTTTTGATAAATAAGCTAGAATATAAACAGTTTATTATATAAGTATAAACCTGCCAAACACACCCTTATTATTTATATGAAACTACTTATTGCTTATACTAAAATAAGTTCAGTTACCAGTTCAAATGTTTACGTTGCATAGCTTGCGAAACTTAAGACTGTTTTGACTATCCTCTTGATCCAAGTAGGCCGTAAACCAGGTAAGCAGAAATTATCACAATGACATTACTACCTCCGGATTTGTATCATTGACGTCCGTACATAAGTGTTAAACTGAAATTTGACTAAAGTCCATTGTCCGAAAGTCGATAAAAGATATGAGAGTGCGCGCTAATAACTTCATATATACAATAATCATATGCTGTATGTGACCTTATCTGGGATAATCCTCTGGTGACTTCGTGAGGCCATGGGCGTAAACTAGGTCAAATGCGAACCACACGCACAAATTACAGGTTCATATAAACCCCGCAAAATAAGATAATCAAACGTTTACAGATTATTATTGTTATAATTTCTATTCATCATACGCTCTGCCGCTCTAGTGACCCACCCTGCTACTCTTCTTGGACATCGTCCACAAAATCCCATCCCTCCTCGTTGGAGTTAGAGTCCTGTCGTTTAGAAGTGCCTCTATCCGCTGGCACGTCGCCATCGGGCACTTCCACTGTTCTATCATTGCCATCCAGATCTTCACCCACAGGACATGCAGCTTCAGCTATTGTGTGTTTATCTGTAGATTCAACTGCTTCAATGGTCCTATCTGAAGAATTTCCGCTCTTGTGAAGCGATGAAGAGGAGAGACTTGACATTGTTGAACGCTGCAGCTTGCTCAATGACAGGCGTTCATCCACCACTTGCTTAAGCAGCGATACATCCTCACAGATCACAGCCATCTCGCCTCTGCATGATGAGGGCAATAGCAAGAATATAAATACAGGATTGTTTGCAAGTTTAGAGTCCACAAACACTATGAAGTCTTTTTAAAAAAAAATGCACGATAATCTGTAAATTTACAGGTAGAACATGACTAGAAATGTTTGTAGGATTATATGGTAGAAAACAAAAATAGAAATAAAAAAGAATGTTGTGTAAGACTTTTCAGTTTCAGCTTAGTTGAACTATTATCAAAGGCACAATATTGACTGTAGTGAGCATCTTTTACAGATGAAGAGGAAAAAGAGTTCCAAGCTCATATAGAACTACCAACTTCGACACCTTAATAATGCTGAAATAGCTGAGAGATGAAATGAGAACTTACTGCAGCATATCAACAATTTCGCCCCTCTCAACCAAGAATTCCTTCAACTGTCCATCAAACAATACAAATTAGACAAGCAGTAAATAATTGAAGCTTCATTAATTATGTTGTCTGTTGTAAACAGAGTTATTGTGCTTTTCTCAGTGGGAGAGACAAAATGTGCTTGAACACCACAGGACATCCGCACAATATTTCAATTAGATATAGAGCAGCAAATAGTAATATCAAATGTAAAACAGGTAAAACAAAGCATATCGTCCAATAAAAAACACATTATACCTTCAAATTATCCTCTGCTTCCTTCTGCAACCTTCTTGATTCTTCAACAATAGAATTCATCATCTTTTCTTGTTCATCAAGAAGTGCTTGAGCAGCAGCCTCTTTTTCTATCTTTTCCTTCTCAGCAGCTGCAATTTCCCGTTGTGCAGCAACCAATCTTTCCTCTAGAGTTTGGCGTACCTATATGTATTAAAGGTAATTATCACATTTAGCTTCATTTGATATATTTATAATATATTGCAATTATACTTCCAACATAAGCAGCAACAATTGTTTCACTTTTAGCACTTATGGTTGTCTTGAGAAATTTCATCTTGTAAAGTTAGACCAAAAAAAAAAAGCATATCGCCAGAATAATTATTTCACTTTTAGCAATTATGGTTGTCTTGAGAAATTTCATCTTGTAAGGTTAGACAAAAAAATATAGCATATTGCGAGAATAAATCTTAACTGAAGCAAAAATCAGTTCTGTGTTTTGGTACCAAGGTAAGGATAAATTGTCTTGGAACATTAAATAATATAACCTTATTCACTCATGTTAGTTGTAAATTATAAAGCATTGTTCCTTTTTTTTGGGAGGGGGGGGGGGGGGGGTGGAGGGGGGGGGGGGGAGGGAAAAGGTGTATCCTCCCTAAATAATGTTGGCATCAAAGAAACAACACACCTCTTCAATTACCGCCAAATATCTATCTCTCTCATCTGATAGCCTCTGAATTCGAGATTGGAGCTCACGTGCCTCTGTAGTTAAAACAGATTTCTCGCCAAAAACCTCACAAGCATGCTGCATACAGAAAATGGTCATATTGTTAGGTCAAGAATAGAAAAATTAAGAGGATTTGTAAACCATTAGGTGGAGGAAAAGGGTGGAAACCATATCATTAGCTTCTTTTGCATGAGTCAACATTTCTTTTAGCTTCTCAACTTTTGTCAGAATGTCATTCCCAGCAACAGATGATTCATGCTTGGCAACTTTAGCTTTTTCTTCAAGAAGCTCTACATCCTCTATCATTTTTGTAACCATCTCTAGAGAAGGTAGCAGATCATTCTGCATCATGTAACACACAAGAATGTCATCAACATCAACAATAATCTGTCAATCAGCCATTAACGCACACAATGGTTCATTTAAACAGATACAATAGATGTAGCTTAAGCTAAATAGAAATGTATTAAACAAGCGCTGCAATATCTGTAAATGAATGAGACTCATGGTTGATTCAGGTTCTCGCACAGAAGCTTTCTGGACTCAAGAGAGCATTAGCAGGTTAAAACAATTTAAATGTCACAAAGTTAATCTTCTGAAGAATACATGAAATCAGCTTCTTACACAGGTAGGGTTTAGAATATTGCTTCAAGCAAGTTAGCAGGATGGCCCTAAGTGGCTCCCAGGCTGTACAACAATCTAATGAACCAACTTAAAATGGTGATCATTTGCATTTCTTGCTGGAGTGACAGGGTACAGAAATCCCCTGCTTCTCATCCTGAGGTTATAACAAGCTAGACACACTAGCGTACCTATACATCCCTGGGATTTTCAAGGACACAGTGCATGCAATGTTCATGGTGAAAATGATTAAATTCAACCCATTTGGGTACCTGTATTCCAATTCACAAACTCTATATATTCACATAACGTTACTTTATTGTGTATTTTTCTGAAATCAAAATACTTGAGCCTAGTAGTGAACATAGTGATTTTAGAAGTCTTGTTTTACTCTGTTGACAAAATTGATTGAGACATTTAATCTGTCATTTTCGTTCAAAATACTCACTATCAAGTATATATTGCCATTGCCATAATAATAAACCTAAATAGTCTAGATATTTGTATGCACCTAAGTAAGCCAGCCACAAGATTAACAGATGATAAAAAAATAATGTCCTGCTCACTTTGCTTATCAAGGAAGACCACAGCAATGTTTGTGTGTGACGACAAGTGCCGTGGGAGCACACCCATGCAATCCCCAGCAAATGAATGTACTTAAAAGGATAACACCTAAAAACGTTTCAAAAAGACCAATGCAGCGCTTGTTTAAATATAGTACCTTATTGCTTCTTGCACCAGCAATGGAGTCCTCAAGAGACCCAGTACTAACAGAGTGACTTGAATGAGTTGAAGTCGTAGAAGCAAAGTGATTCAAATTAAGATCAGGAAGCATGTCCGTTCTAGAAGACAAGAGAATGTCACCATCCTCAACTACATCTCCTGAAGGCTGCCCGTTATAACCAGCATCAGTGTGGCTTGTATCCTTCTGTTCTTTACACGTACTTACCCCAACAGAGGATCCTTCAGTATCTTGCATGGGAACATCAGGCAAAGATGCCAATGCATCTTTTTCATTACTCATAGCTCCAGAAGATACTTCATTATAAGACGAAACAGCCAAAAGATCGGAGAAGAATGAATCTCTGCCATCATTCAGGTCCACATAACCACTAAAAGATTTAAAAGAGTTGTTCTGGGGTGCACAATCCCTAACTTTAATTATGTTATCAGAATCTTGCTTATAAAGTTGTGCAGCTTTAATACTTATGCCATTACCATCATTTGCCCCAACTGATGATGGATATCCATCACATCCAGATTCATTATCTGAGTTAGCCAACTCGCTCTTGGCACTGAGATTTGCATATACCACATCAAAGCTAGGAACATGATCATGGTTAGACATCTGTGTAAGTCCATCCACATATGATTTGCTGTCCACGTTTTCTTTTGTAGCAGTTTCGACATCCACAGAAGATGTGTGATGTGCAGAATGAACATTTCTGTCAGCCTCATCAACATGTGTATCATGTTCTGATGTGAGGTAACAGCCAAATCCTTAGCAAAACTTCAAAAGATAGGAAAGGTAATAGATGACAACTTCATCGTAAAAAAAATATGTAGACGCAACAAAGAACAAAAAGGGATAGTACAGATCAGCCAGGTGTTTTGACATAGAATTTGATCCGAGCATATAAAAAACTATAATCTCACAGGCAATTATTAAAATTGTCTCATAGGCATAAGATAATTATTAAATTGACAGATAAATAAACTAGCCAAAACACTATTATAACTGAGCCAAATTAGTTTTCAAGAACCTATTACCCTTATCAGAAAGCAAGGTAAAAAAAATAAAAGAAATGGTGAGGTGCAGTAACATATTTTCAACACATCTATTTTTATAGTACAAATGCAGAATATGCAAAAACAAACAGCCCATAGATGGAGATACCCTTAACACTAAGGACAAATTGGTGAAAACTTCAGTACTTGAGTTTACACTCACCAGCGGATGATGAACTTCCCACTTCACGTGTGCTGTTAGCAAACAAATTCCTGGCAGAATCAGCCGTAAATGGTATTGCTTCATGATGAGCAGACAAAGCTCCCACCGAATCCGTCATAGAAGGCATCACTTCATCAAGGACAGCAACCACCGCAGAATCAACATCTTTATTATGCTCAATGGCGATAGCCTTTAGTATACGATGATCAACCTGCAGACAGAAGGTTTTAAATAATTTAGCAACCCTGAAGACAGCCATGGAAGACGCACCCTATGATGCAGGTCCTAGATGCTCATGACAGAAGACAGCTCTAAATCTGAACAGATTTTTTCACAGAAACATGTCAAATTTTTCCACTGCCTACTGAAATTGCATTAAAACACACCGCGATTAAATCCGGCATGAAATGAATATGTTAGCTGCCCTAGTAACCCTACTGTCGGCTGAATCGCCTCGATTAAAAAGAATCACTAAACCTGTTTCTTTTCCCTCTCCTACACACGAAATCTCAAGAGATGTACGGGGACACGGCCAAGAAGCGATCGTACCTGCGGGAATAGTTCCTGGAGAGAGCGAAAAACCTCCTTGTGGTCGCCCATCTAGGAACGCTAGAGGCCGAGGATCCGCAGACGACCCCTAAACCGAGCCCCACAGTGCCCGACTATAGCTGTGAGGAGAAAAAAAGTTTAGGGTTTGGGATTTCCCTCAGATGGCGCAAAGGGGGGAGATGAAGCAGCAGGGGCGAGGGAGGACCGGAGGAGCCGAGGAGGTGCCGCGGAGGACGGAGGACTTTTACCAGGTAGCAAGGCGGCATCCGTTTTCTTTTTCCGTTTAGGCCCTCCTTTACGAGAAACAATGTTGCGAATTTGCGATAGCCGATAGCTACGCTAAAATTGGTTTACTTTGATGACGGAGAAAGTGTCCTATGAAATATAAAAAGTCCAAAAAGAGTCATATTATTATGCTTCTTGTAGCCATATTTCTTTGACATTTAGACTGCAGGACTTTAATTTATTTAATTTGTAGTATATATGTTGTTGTCTGAACGTCATACAAGTGTGACGTCGGGGATTATTATAACATAATCAGAAGTTTGAATCATCTTGATAAATTGTGACCTCTTCCCTGGTAAAGATATTTGTGAATTTGTGATCCTTACCTTTGGTACCGTTTCTGATTTCAGTTTATCATTCCAAACTATGACCAAAACTACGATAGTTTCAGTTGCTAGTGAGAAACAAGAGAAATCATGAAAAACAATCTTATCGATCGTAGGAAAGTTTCTGTTTAGAAAAATGCTGAAATCAGTTTTACAGGGAAAAAAAATACGTTTCTTGCATAAACTAAAACCTAACAAAACGTTGCCAATATCAATCATCGTCAGCTTCAGTTTCCTCACGAATTGCCGTTGTGAGGAGCCTTGCAGTGAGATAATATAACACCAACTTAGCGTTCCATTATATCTGCAAAAAAAACTTGGCATTCCATTTTTATATGAGAACCAAGGTGTCCCAATTTTGTATGAGAACCAAGGTATGAAAACGGTATCATTTCTTAGGCACGAAGCAACAATATCATCGCCCGGGATGGGTAGACGGTTGTCTCTTTTATTCAGCCAGCCACACATTTCTTAGACACGAAGAATGTTTCGTAATATATGGGAATGCAGTCATTTGATTTTCTGATAACATATACTGGCAGTCGGCCAGTCACTATTCTATCCAACCTTCCGAGTGCAGACTGCATTGCCCTAAAAAAAAGTGCAGACTGCATAAAATAAGCATAAAAGGTTTCCGGCCAAGGGTTAATAATCCATTCGACACATTACAAAATAGGTAAAATCTAGCAGGTTGTCAACATAAACAAGCACCATCCATCCAGTGCCTCTTATTTTTCAGGAAATAAATCCTGTTAAGATGACACCAAGGATTATACACGATATAAATTTGAGGCCAGGCCAAATGTTGGTAGAACAAAAAACTGAACTAATAATTGAATAAATGTTCAACATGTAACACATGACAAAGTATATGTACTTGGCATCAGTACATATACTTTGGACATTCATATCGTGTAAATGGATGTACACACACACACACACACACACAGAGAGAGAGAGAGAGAGAGAGAGAGACAGAGAGACAGAGAGGTGTTTTTGAACTAGAGCATTTGTGTCTTTTTCAAGTGGTTGGGGAGAAGAAAAAAGGAAAATGGCAGGTGATAAAAGGGCAAAATCAAAATTCATTAATACTGAGCTTTGGACAGAATAGAGGTGGGATTAGATTGATAACTGATAAGGGCGGCATTAGGGCGAAACTCACTCTTGACACATGTGAAATCTTTGACAGATGAATGCGCTTAAGCACCTCCAGCCCACGAAAGAAACAATGGCGTTCGGAGATGACCTCTAAAATCACTAATTTGCACACCTTGAAGTTAGATGGACGGCAACAAGTGCTTTAGCATTCAAAATCTATGACCTCCAGCGGTCGAGCCAAATCGAAGTGTAGTTTAAACTCAGTGTAGCTTCCCCACAGGAAGAGAAATGGATCACGCAGAGCAAAATACAGTACACCAGTCGCCGCTCGTTGAAATAGAACAGCCAACCTTCAAATTAACCATAGGCGCTATACCAGCAAATAAATACAGTACAAAAACCAGTCGTCGATGAAACAAGCATGAAGCCGCCGTCACAGGTTTCATACCGACGACGCGTGCCACCACATCCACGTCAGTCCTGCACAAAAGGCGAATCAGAAGCATCAGTGTCTATCAGGACGTGATGGCGAGGAGCACGACATGGCAGCACGCACGGCAGGTTCACTCATTCCGAGACGGTGTTTACCTGCGGCGGCGAGGACGTCCCAGCGGAGCGCGCGCGTCGTGGACGGGACGGCGCCGGACCGCGCGGCGTCGTCCGAGGAGTCGCAGTTGGACGTGGAGTTCCATCCCCCGCAGAGGCACAGGTCCGCGTGGCTCTCCATGTGGTGGCCGCACGCCCCGCCCGTGGCGCGGCACGCGCCGCAGAACCCGCGGTTGGCCTCGGGCAGCGCCCACCCGACCCGGATGCCGTACGCCCACCCGGCCGCCCCGCCGGTGGCGCGCACGGGCGCCAGGCTGTACGCGCTGCTGTACCCCTCGCACTCGAGCCGGCTCACGTTCACCGCCCGGATGGCCGCCCACGGCACCGCGCAGCACTCGGGCGGCGCGTCGTCCCGGGACGTCCGCCGGCCATTGTTGTCATAATAATCGTCCCAGGCGGGGCAGGCGTAGTAGTCGTGGCACCCGATCCCGGACACGTTGCGGCAGGGGAGGTGGCGGTCGGGGAAGCCCTGGAAGAGCGGGGACGTGGCGCGGCAGCCGAGGAGGAGGAACGCGTTGTCCGGGTCCGGGGAAAGGTACGCCTCCCGCCACGTCTCCACGACGAAGCCGTTGCCGCGGCCGGCGGCGGAGCGGTCCAGCGCGCGGCAGTCGGACATGGCCGGGTCGTGAAGGGTGAGGCCCCGGTACGCGTAGTCCACGTCCAGGACGCGGTACGAGCCCGACGAGAGGTGCAGCATCAGCGCGCCGTTGACGCAGAAGAGCAGGTCGCGGAGCCCCGCGTGGCCGCACCCGGGGTGCAGACCGAACGGGTAGTCCACCGTGATGTTGCCGCAGAACGAGCGGCAAGTCGTGATCGGCACGTTTGCGGCGGTGGCGCACGCGCACATCACGGCGACGAGCAGCAACGCGGCCACCAGGTAGCAGCAGCAGGGACGCGGCGGCGGTGCCATTTGCGCTGTTATTCTTGTGTTCAGGTGATGACAGTCAGTGGGAGTAGTGTCAACATCAATTGAACTGCGCCCCGACACCGAGGTTAGGGAAGAGGAGTATATGGCGTGATCTGCGACTAATTAAGCTGCACAAAAATACAGATCGATTCCTTGCTTTATCTGGAAGAAGAGCTTGGGAGGGCATCGTTTCGCTTTTCCTTTAACCACTCTGCTTTAGCTTTATCTTTCTTTTGATTTTGTTTTCCACGCTTTCCGGCCGGTTCTTGCTCCCGTTGCCTTGTCTTTGGAAAACAATCGAAAAAGAAACATGGTTACTTCTCTCTCTCTCTCTCTCTCTCTTTATTTTCTTTGAAAACTTGTCTTCCTCTCAATGAAACACATGCATAGGCATATTTTCGAAAAAAAAAAATCAAGAAACTTGATTACTTGTTGACAGGCAGCTAGAAACATGTTCTCTCTAATCCTTTCCTTCTGAAACGCAAGAATTTTATAGGAGACAGGAAAAAAATCAGGGAGCAATTCAGTTTCATAAATAAAAAAAGAAACTTCAGGTTCGTGATTTTTTTTTTTTGTAATCCAAAGAGACATGCTGTATGTAGCCACAGTCCCACAGTCATGGCCCATCACGACAAATGGAAGTTTTATGTTGGGCTGATATCTAAATCGTCGCACAGTTGGGTAACATCAGGCCCATATTTCCAGCGGGCTGGACCCAACAACTCTACCAGGCCCTACGGCAACGTCCGAAACCTTTCCAATTTTACCCCGCCGTTGCGCTGCGACGATCGCGCGGACGCGCCCCCCCACCCGATCCACGCACGCGGGCACAGGCAGGCGCCGTCTCACCCACACCACACGCGCACGCGGAACGCAAGAGACCAGCCAGACACAGCCGCGGCCCCCTCCTCTCACGCGGACGCAGGCCAGAGTCGCGCAGGCCAACCCAACAACGCAAGCGCGCACCCCATCCCCCCACCCGATCGCTCGTCTGCCTTGCCTTCCCTCCCTTCCCCCTCTCGGCTGTCTTTCTGTCTCGCTCGCATCTCTCGTCTTCGTCTCCAATTCCTCTCCACCCCCACCCGCGTCAACCAACCAAACCCTAGAAGCCTCGCCCGCGCGCCCGTCTCCCTCGCCGCCGCCTGATCTCTCGTCGCTCGCGGGCCAAAACCCTACGCCCTCCCTCCCCGACGACGCCGGTAAGCTCCCCGTCTCCCCGCCTCTCCCCCCTCTCTCTCGCTCTCTCTCTGATCCCTCTCCGTCACGATTCGATTCGAGCTCGGCGCCGCGTCCCGCGGTTTGATCCGCCGGAGCGCTGTAATGCGACCGCTCGGCGGTGCGGCTGGCGGGCGTCGCGCGCCCGCTGAAATTTTACGGCCGGACGGCCATGCCGGCAACAGGGGATCGCGCGATTCCACTGTGTTGGCGAAGGTGGCGGGCGCGCCTGCATGGGCCTCGTGGAATGCTTAGCGTCGAGAATTTTCGGGGAATTCGATGGGAGGCATGGTGGTAGCCTGCTTGGGTTGCTGGGATCCTCTAGGTTTCGCTATTATTTGGTCAAGCTGCGGGTGAGCTTTCATGATTAGCGGAAACTGCTTTATGTTTTTCCTTAGGTGATGATTAGGTCATAGAATTCTGAGAGGCATGGGAATTAAGCAAGCTGTTTTTAATAGAAGCTAACAAGCGCTGAATGCTCATGCGACTAGCGGGTAAGACTGGTATAAGTTTTCTTCTTCTGGTTCGATAATCCAACAAAAAATGGAACGTAATAGAATATACTGAGAGCCAATCGCATGAGTAGGGGGTTTCAGATTTTGTGATTTTGTAGTAGGTGTCTTCTTGTGGTATAGGAGATCACGACAAAAACAATTTATTGTAGAAGAAAATCAAACTAGAATTAGATGTCATATAGGTGGAGAGTTTGTATGTCAAACGGTAACGGCGCCAAAACGTGTGTGTTTTGATTGATTTCTTGGCTTGGGAAGTTGACACTGATTGTGTCATGTAGAGAGCAACGCTGATTGCATGTATTGTATACTCATCAGTACTCTTTGTTGCTATTGCTGTAGCTCTAAATATGGATTGTGGCATATCAGACTTCTTTTTCTTCTTAATGTAAGGGACATCTGAGTTGCCATTGTTCTCCTTAGATTTGGTTAGATAAGCATATTTATGTTCTTTACAGTTTTGATTATTCATTTTCCTTGCATGTAATTGATATTTTTTACTTGTTATTATTAATTTATTAGACTTGATTCATTTGCCTATAAGTTTACTCAGTTGTGTGTGAACTTTCAAATTTGTATGATATCTGTGGTCGAGAAAATAAAAGAAAAGGACTACATTGGAGGTCTACTGGAACCTCTGTTGGGTCATCTGCACCCAACCTAATGTCAGACATTTTTCTGGTCCCTTTTTTTTTGTGTGTGTGAAAACGCTTTACATTAACTTTTTCTTTTGGAGTACTAACATGTGTCTCTAACTTGATTGCAGGTGTAATCGCTTGTTAAAATGCCTTCTGCATCCAAGTCCAAGTCAAAGGACAGATCAGCTGCAAAGGTTGCAAAAGAGCAACCTAAAGTTGCCACAAAGCCAATGGGGAATGGTACACTTGCAAGTACGTACAACAACCTCTCTGGAAAGTTCCATGTACTGGAACCATCAGCGTCTTTGTTGAGTAGCCAAGGCAATGATAAATTCAGGAACACAGATGAAATAGATGAGCATTCTCGTAGCTCCCATGGTACAGGGGACTTCGATTGTGCCTCTAACAATGGCAGCTGTTCTGGTGAGTCAGAAGATCCAAAGGAAAAGGGAACCAGCACTGCACCTCGAGTGGACTCTGTTCCTGGATGTGATATGGATAAACGTGAGAAGATCAGACAGAAGAATGAGAAAAAGCATCAAAGGCAGAAGGAGAGGCGTGCCCAGGAATTACATGAGCGCTGCAAGGGGTACCTTATGTCCAGGAAACTGGAGGTGCTCGCGCAGAAACTTGTTGCAATGGGTTTCTCATCAGATCAAGCAACAATGGCCCTTATACAGAATGAGGGTTGTGTTGAGGAGTCGGTTACCTGGCTCTGCAACTTTGATGGCAGTGAGGAAGCCAAGCATCAACTCGCAGCAGATCAACAGTCTGCAGCTAATTTGAAGATTGATATAGCTGATGAGCTTGCAAAAATTGTGAGCTTGGAGGCGAAATATAAGTGTTCAAAGCAGGAAGTTGAAAGGGCAGTTGTTTCTTGTGAAGGTGATTTGGAAAAGGCTGAGGAGGTCTTGAAGACACAAAAACAAGAATCAACTTCAGTCCCATCAAGGCCCGAGGGATCTGGCGATTCAAGTGGCTTGGCTAATAAGCAGCACGTCATGCTTGCACAGAACCCTGCAAGGCCTCAGGCAAATGGATTTTCTTCAGTAGGAGATCATCAAGCGAGGAGAGAAGAGAAAGACTTAAACTATAAGCTTCTGGTAAATGGTAGTGGTCCAAAGGAACCTCCTATTAAAGGTTTTCAGCCATTGTCTGCACAATCTAAACCAGAGTTGGCCCGTCAACAATTTGTCCCACCTGAGAAGAGGCGGGTTAGTGCCAACTCAGTTCCATCAGTTCCTTACGTGGCGTCTTCTCCTTTGCCTGTTGCTGTACCGCAACTGAAGTCAGACATGCGGCATTTGGCAGGAGGCAACGAGGTGAGAAGTGCAATGCCCAACGGAAACTTGCGCGAATCAGTGACTGTAATGCAGCGTCCTCAATCTACATCTACCAAGCAGAGCCTACCGTCCACAAGCCATAGTATGTTTGCATCAGAACCATCTTCAAGGGACTGGTACTTGAATGGTACGTCAAGTGTGGATATGATGCTGAATGGTGGCTTAGGGCATGGACTAAGGAATATGACTTTGGACAATGTGAATTCTGTCAAGCCGTTTGGACATGCAAACCACCAGCAAAGTTTTGTTTCAAATCCTATAGAACTGGCTGCTAATGGTTGGGGTGGCACCTGGGGTTCTGGAGCTACATCTTCCTCCCGTGCTGTCACGTCATCACTTGGGGCACTTAGAGGATGGAACTCATCTGAGTCCTCCTCAACTTTGTCTCATGCTGATTGGAGAACTAATGGGCTGGCACCTTATGACTACACTTCAGTGGACTGGAGCGTGGACACATCATTGTTCAACCCGGCAGGAAAGAGCGAGCGGCTGTCGGACACATGGTCAACCATGTTCATGGGGGGCAGATCCGCAAGGGCACCTGGTAACCTTGGTGGTGCAGGCATCGCTGGATTGCATGACGGCAATCACCCAATGGATCCTGCTCAAACACCTCGTTCATATGATTGGCATTCTTTCTGCAGGGGAGGATCTTCCTAGTTTCCCCTACCCTGTAGGTAAGAAGCCATTGAATAAACAAAAAGTGAAAGTTATCATTTGTTTCTACTCTTGTTTTGGTCTCGGTTGAAAAAGTTTTTACTTCTTGTGTATTGAACCATGCTTGTGTATCTTGACTGTTGGCCAAGATAAGTCATCTTTCTATGAAACCTTTGTGCATGAAAAATGAAGGAAAAAATCGAAGCAATCTTGGCTGAAATTAATGTGTGCCCTCTGTTTTCCCTGAAGTTCATCAACCCAGGTTTGTTCACTGTGCAAGTATAGCTATAACTAACATTTCTTTTTGGTTGTGTGAAGAAAATTCTCATTTGTGTATTTCATCTACCTTTGTGGGGGCGGGGCAGTAAATATGGACTGTATCCTGAGTTTTGCCAATTACTGCATTCTATGTTGAGGTCTATTGTGAATGCAAACCATTTGGGGCTATTTCTGCGTGTTTCCTTTAGGTATTGAAAGAAGTTGTTTCAAAGTTCCTATTCTCCATGTCTGCATTTTGTTGATGTCTTTGTTTGAAACACTTCATCATTAAGGCAAAGCTGAAATTAATTGTACTAATATTCTTTTGTGAAGTTGATTATATTGACTATTTTGATAAATTAATCATATCAAACCTTTTTTCTCATTATATTTACTTTTTAGGGCTTGAAACTATTAACCATCTTTCTTACTTGGTAGTGTTAATACTACAACTTAGGTATTGATTTTATAATCAGAGTGGCTTTTTGTGCCAACTAGAGTAGACATTGTTTCTGTTCTTTTGATATTGAAATTTGGCAACTTGTTCTGCCTGCTTATATTCTTTACAAATTGTGCACGTGTAACTGTATGGACGAATTGGTGTGCGTAGGCTGGACCTGAGGCACACTATTTTCCTTTCTTGATACAATGTGATGGGCTTGCATGGGTTCTTTTTTTCACCTTGTTCTGTGGTTTATGGTCTCGCGTTGCTTTCGAGATTATTGGCCCAAATGGTTGAAGGATGCTTTTGTTTTTTATGCCAGTACTCAAGTTGGTCCAACTAGTAGATGTTAATGTAAGGTTGGTTCCTTTGATTTGCCTGTGCTACCGTCTTGAAACCTCTTTGCAGTGCACCTGATTGAAACTGGCCAGTCATCTTTTCTGCTGCATTTTTTTATGCTCTAGTAAAATGTTAGTATAAGAATATGATGGAGCGATTTGGTGGCAATTTACAGGGTCGCAACTATAGTAATATGATGAATTGATGATGCATGTGTTTGAGCTTTCGGTCGCCGATCGTTTACTAAAACATCTCCAATTCTCCATTCGTCGGTGAGGTGCTTGGAATCTTGCAGCTCTTAATGCTCTGCATCTGACACTGAAGCTGCCCAGTGATGATGAACCGGCAGTTCACCAGCAACCAAGAATAAATCACCAGGCCAAACATTCCGTCCGTTTCGCCGCATGCAAGTTGGCGGCACGGTATCGCTCTTCATGACTGCGATCCGCTACCGGGGCCGGAGTCGTCAACACTATCACGCGGCTCCTTTTGAAACCCGCGTCTGTCTCACCATGTTCGTAGGGGTTGGCAGTTTGGCAGGCACGCACGAGTGCTCTGCACATCTTTTGACGACGTCTCGTTCCGGCGTGCATCGATTCGGAGCTGGAGCACGCGGCCTGGCGATCCGCTAAATATTCGGGGCGCCGCAGTGCAAGTGCAGCATGTCAATGCCGCGTCAAATTATTCGTCCGATCACGTTATTCGATCGACTGCGGGTTCGGCATGGTCAGTGGTCAGACCAGTTCACGTGACGAACTTCTCGTATACGATCAGAACTGATTGTGGACAAACCAAAGACAAAGAGCTCGCAATCGCAATTCGCCGCGAGTTGGTCTCGCCTCAGCCGGCGGCAGAGGAGCATGCTCTGCAGAAGGCGCAGCCAACCGATCCATCGAAACCTCAAAATGTTTACCACAAAAGACAAAACTAAAGCCCTTCACCTTTTTTTTTTCTTGTTCAAAGTAAAACACGATTTACACGACGCGGCGGCACATATACCTTTGTCGGCCTTGTACTTTGAGAGATCCATTGTGTTTTACAAGTGGACGGACTGCGTGGTCGAGTCTTTTTAAGGGTGCGTACCAGTCTAAGTGGAACCCTAGCCCCGTCGAGCACAGATGCTCCACTGGAAAGTCCAAGCCCCGGGAGACACGTACCACGTGAAGCTTCAACGGAGGCTTGAACCTTCACACAGAACCGTGCTTCGCAGCCTCTCTCTGAGTCCTATCCCCTGCTTCCGACGGCCAATAATGAAGAGTTGTTCACTGAGCCGGTGCTTTAGCGTCGGTTTCAGATCCCTTCAAGTTGCAGAGTAGCGGCAATCTTAAGAGCCGGAGATTATCTTCTCCTGAAACATTCGAGCTCCGATCGATCCAATCCAACTGTTGAGGTCCGTTGCCTAGGTTCTGTCACTTCCCGTGCGTGCAACACGATGCAGGTACACTACACACGGCGCACGGGCCCCACCGGGAGTCTGGCCGGTCGTCCCGTCCCTTCCCCCCTCGACCTCTCCCGGGTGGTGGTGGTGCGCGGAAGTGGCGCGGCACGACCAACGACCCGTGGTGGACGACGGATCGATCCCCGTCGCGACACATGCACGCAGGCCGCGACGGCGACAGGCACCCTCGCCACGCACGCCGCCCACGCGCGGGCAGCGACGTCGAGTGGTCGCCGTTGCCGACTCACCGCCCAGATCGCCGGTCGCCGTCTCGGCAGGCAAGCATGCTGGCCGGCGCGCGGTGCGGGGTGCACAAACCGAGAGCCGCTGACCTGGATCGCACGCGGTCTGCTTTCCCGGTTTGGTCCGGGCGTAAGATCGAGTTGTGACGTACGGGTCGACGCGCGTCGCTTGCACGATGCGTGCACGCACGTATTTTTGAATTGTCTGATGATGCAACAATGGTCTGACGCGACGGAGACGCTCCTGCCATTCGGGACCTGACACGTTTGGGGCGCCGTTTTGGTCGTTGCTCGAACTGGGCCCTGTTTATCCTGTGGTGTGCTCCTTTCGAACGACGAGATAAGGAGCCGGCGGCGGCCGTGTGCCGTGCCGGGTATACAGAGTTTAGACCCTTTTTTTTGTTAATTAATCAGGATTCACAACCGATCGATCGGCGAAGTTTAAAATTGAAAAACTCGTAATAATGAAAATATCCCTCCGAGTTTAAAATTCACAACCATGTCAACATATGCGTTCTTATTTCCCCTAGGAACGATGAGTGGTGGAAAGATCAAAAGGGAAGTGCTATTCGTGTTAGCTGGATTCAGAATTCAGTACAACATCAACTTGTGATAGCCGCCCCAACTTCGTATATGGGGGCTTGGATTCCGATGTGCAATGACTTCTGAGAGTATTATCATGTTTACTATCAAATGGATCTGTTCTTAGATCCATATTTTATCGGAGTCGACCACAATTGTTGATTTAATACTTCACGTCCATGTTGTTGTGGTACCTAAGGTAATATCATGGATCGTTATCATATTGGATCCAACCCATGATTTTGCGAGAGAACTAAATTCAAGTTGGTGAAGATGATATGCGTCATAGGGTCAGAGCATGACCCCAATAGTCATGTGGTCGTCCTCTTACATACTTATACCTCTTAGCAACCGTCATAGACACTTAATTATATTTTGTTTGAATGCTAGTTTAGCTTTCATTACTTCCATGTAAGTGTACGTCCTCGATAAACCATCTTTGGAACTGACCATATCGTGAACTTAGTTTGAAATATTTATATCTATCTAGCAATTTAGTTTGTTCTACTTGTTTTCTGTTTCTTTAGTTGCTTGCAAGATGAGTGTCCTGGTTGTCGGGTTGCTAAGCACGACAAAATCATGGAAGCCATTGGAGGTCTTGTATCGGTTACTAAGACACAATATTCTTAGATGATTATAATAGGATCATAAACATTATCTTCATCCCTCAATCGAGTTATTCATCTCAATTGATAGATTGGGCGACCCTATCCCTGATTATGGAGAAGGGGAACGGGAAGGTGCAGTAGGTAGCCGGGTCATTGATAGAGGCTTCGATAATGGCAACTTGGCAGAGACGGTGGATGGACTTGCCGATCGAAGTTGAAAAAGAAGGGAAAATATGTGGGATGAATGGAGTTGCCAGTATGCTGGAAACAAATATTTTAGTTGTGTATCTTAGTACTACCAATGCAAGACTCTACTTTATGCTAATTACTTGTCATTGATTAATATTGATTATTCGTAAAGCATTATTCATTTGAAAAGATCCATAGGAGTATGAGAGGGGGCTCAAGTCCCCCTACCTCTTTGTAGAGAGATGGACAAGAGGGTAAGGAAGAAGATACAATAATAGATCTTGAAGTCATGTGAGCCTATTTATAATAAAGTCTATGAAGCTTGGGTGTTGTTCGAACTTGGATTACAATGATTTAACAACTTGTTGTTAACCATCATAGGCAACTGCTGCTTATTTGTTGCATATCCCGTAGCTCCAATGGATATCATGGATCGATCTAAGTACTCGTATGTTGCTTCCTATATATGTTTTGCGGGTTTCTACATAGCCAATATATTTGAATGTATACGTATCGATAAACATGTGGTTGATAAATAGTGTCGAAGCTCACAATGATCCATGGGATGGACCGTCAGTTGAGTTTGTAAAGGCCGTCAACTAAAATTTAGGGTAACTTCAAAAAATTGGTTACTAAATTGTAAAAAATTGAATCAAATAATTGGTTTAATCCAAACACTATAAAAAAAGAATATGTCGTGCCCTGTAGGTTGCAGCTGTAGCTGTAGCTACATGGAGCAGTTCAGCTATTTTTTTTTTTTGAAAGCCACATGAACCTGTGGATGATTAAATTAGGAAGAAGAAGAAAGGCATCACAAGTGCCTACATGATTCAGATACATGAAAGCCGGTATAGCAGGTAAAATAAAATGACACGTATGTCTTGATAACCTTTAGGATAACCATAATAGCACACAGACCATGGGAAATAGCACACAGGTCGGAAGAAAGAGATCATAACAGGGGTCATATGCAACTGATGGATGTATGTCTTGGACAAAACCTGAGCTGACATACAACAGGAATCAGTACACTCTTCCATCAAGTTGAATGTAAGAGTAAGACACTACTCTGATTTTGTTTTCCCGTCTGTCTTTGTTCTTCTTGTAGTCGTGAAATTTTAGAAAAATCTTTCCGTGTATCCATCCCCCCCTGCATAATTGATATTTCTATGGTTTCATCTTATCCCACGTTATCCTCTTGTGATACTTGGTCGAGCTGGCCCAATGAGGTGCGAGATTGGTAGGACACCCATTGCTCTCACGCGCCCCTTGCTGCTGCTCGGTTGATGGTTGCTCGACGTGGAAGAGGACAGAGCGCCGAGGGCAGCAGCGGAAAAAGCGAGCACTCGCGGCTAGCTGCGGGCACAGGCGAATGAATTCCAGCCACACGCGCAGCCATGGCCTTCCCCACCTGCGTGGTCACTCCGCTCCCCTACCTATCGCCATCCCGCATCACCTCATCACACCCCGCCGCACTACTACTTCCTCCTCCTCGCTCCCTCCCCCCTTCCACTTTCCTGCACTTCATCCAGAATCCCCACCATTCTTGCACTTTATTTGGACACTGTTAGTGCCACTGGCATTTCAGCTCCTCCTCTCTCTGTGCATTGAGACTGTGAGACACTTGGCTTGATTTTTTCCTTTCCTCAGTAAGACAGCAGGAAGCTCGAGCTGTTGTTGTCTTGAGGAGGACGAGCAGAGACAGAGAGCAATGGCGCTGTCTGCCTTCTCTGCTCCGAGGGGCTTCCTCGGCGTGCCTCCCCAGGACCCCCATTTCACTCCGGCGGTCGAGCTCCATGTCCACAAGCAGCTCCAGGCCAGGCCTCTCAAGGTTAGCCATCCCCTGTTCAATTCTGGTTCCAGCTCCTGCTCAACAAACGAAGTAACCTGACAGTGTGGCGTGGCGTCCCGTGTTCAAAAATTGGTTGCAGCCTAAGCGGCGGAGGTCGTCGTCGTGCGTGTCGGCTTCGCTGTCGGAGCGCGAGCGCGAGGCAGAGTACTACTCGCAGCGGCCCCCGACGCCGCTGCTTGACACCATCAACTACCCCGTCCACATGAAGAACCTGTCCGCCAAGGAGCTGCGGCAGCTCGCCGACGAGCTCCGGTCCGACGTGATCTTCCACGTGTCCAAGACCGGCGGGCACCTCGGGTCCAGCCTCGGCGTCGTGGAGCTCACCGTCGCGCTGCACTACGTCTTCAACGCGCCACAGGACCGCATCCTCTGGGACGTCGGCCACCAGGTAACAACGAACGAACCAACACCATTAGTCGCTGGCTGCCCCATGTGAGGCTGCCGGGTCAGGAACGGTACAAACAAAAATCGATCCATGTTCTTGTTGCTTATAGTAATTAAAATTATTCCTGACTGTGATGCGCAGACGTACCCGCACAAGATCCTGACGGGTCGGCGCGACAAGATGCCGACGATGCGGCAGACCAACGGGCTGGCCGGGTTCACGAAGCGCGCCGAGAGCGAGTACGACTGCTTCGGCACGGGGCACAGCTCCACCACCATCTCCGCGGCGCTGGGGATGGCCGTGGGGAGGGACCTCAAGGGAGGGAAGAACAACGTGGTGGCCGTCATCGGCGACGGGGCCATGACGGCCGGGCAGGCCTACGAGGCCATGAACAACGCCGGGTACCTCGACTCCGACATGATCGTCATCCTCAACGACAACAAGCAGGTGTCGCTGCCCACGGCCACGCTCGACGGGCCAGCGCCGCCCGTCGGAGCGCTCAGCGGCGCGCTCAGCAAGCTGCAGTCAAGCAGGCCGCTCAGGGAGCTCAGGGAGGTGGCCAAGGTACGACCACGCCACGCGCGCGCACAAATTACTACTGTAGTAATTTGGTTTTCCAACGCCACCACCACAGTCATCATTATTGACAATAATAATGGGTTTCTTTTTCTTCTAATTCGGACATTATACAATTATACACTAAAACTATAACTTATTACTCTGGAAGTGAACAGAATTGTACTATGGCACTACAGTAGGAACTTAGCAGCAGAGCATGTAGGCAGCAGACGTGTCGCGAGTATCACCATGACGCGCTTGGCACTCGCGACCCTAATATATTTTTGGACGACAGCGGTTGAGACTTCTTAACCATAGAAAGTTTTTTTGTACGCTTGCACGCATGTGCCAAAATAAGCTGCGTCAGATGCATGTGACGTGTAGTCGTCTTCTTCTCTAGGTGCCATGCATTGAAATAGGATGTTTCTATAGATTATGCTCATCTAGAGTACCAGTACTAGTAGCCATATAGATTCCAGTGCTGCCACATGCCAATTTTATCTTGGATAAGCAGTTTTTTTTTTTTTGGAGCAAATCTTTGATAAGCAGTTGAACAATGCGTTTCAACAAAGGTGGACGTTCCCGTAGTCCAATGTGCAAGACGTAATGTTCCTGTTTTGTTTTTATAAGTCCAGTGCTTTTGTCTCCAACAATAGTCATCATCGTCTGGAAGTATTAATGTTTCTTAGCATACAAATATTCGAATTTGGTTCATACATGATACATCCATGGGCGATTGGGCTTTACTCTTCAAATTGTAATGCCGGGCTTGGTCTTAATTCTTTGCTAGGCTCTAAATTCTTGTTGGGCCGAGCCCGAGAAATATTTAAAAGAAAGCGGGCCAGCCTGTCAACTCCCATTAAATCATTTCTGTTGTGCTCAAAAAAAAAAAATCACTTCTGTGCGCGCTTGCTTGCTTGCTTTTCAGGGCGTGACGAAGCAGATCGGCGGGTCCGTGCACGAGCTGGCATCGAAGGTGGACGAGTACGCCCGCGGCATGATCAGCGGCCGCGGCTCCACGCTCTTCGAGGAGCTCGGCCTCTACTACATCGGCCCCGTCGACGGCCACAACATCGAGGACCTCATCGCCATCCTCAATGACGTCAAGAGCACCAACACCACCGGCCCCGTCCTCATCCACGTCATCACCGAGAAAGGACGCGGGTACCCGTACGCCGAGCGCGCCGCCGACAAGTACCACGGTGAGCACTCATAGCCATCGTTGGATTTTGATCGTCATTACTAGAGGATTCCGTGTGATTTAATTTTGCTGAGGTTTGCAAATGTATAGGTGTTGCCAAGTTCGACCCGGCGACTGGGAAGCAGTTCAAGACCCCCGCCAAGACGCAGTCCTACACCAACTACTTCGCGGAGGCGCTCATCGCGGAGGCGGAGCAGGACAGCAAGATCGTGGCCATCCACGCGGCCATGGGCGGCGGCACGGGGCTCAACTACTTCCACCGCCGCTTCCCCAGCCGCTGCTTCGACGTCGGGATCGCCGAGCAGCACGCCGTCACCTTCGCCGCCGGCCTCGCCTGCGAGGGCCTCAAGCCCTTCTGCGCCATCTACTCCTCCTTCCTGCAGCGAGGCTACGACCAGGTGCCCTTCTTCTTCTTCAGTTAACAGTTAACATCAGTTATTGCTGCAAGTTTCTTGCTCCTGTGTGTCGTGTGCCATTGTGGAATCTTGATGCCATTGTCTGTAATGTATCGTGATCGATGTGGTGTTGGTTCATCATCAGGTGGCGCACGACGTGGACCTGCAGAAGCTCCCTGTCAGGTTCGCCATGGACAGAGCCGGGCTGGTCGGCGCCGACGGGCCCACCCACTGCGGAGCGTTCGACGTCACGTACATGGCGTGCCTGCCCAACATGGTCGTCATGGCGCCGTCCGACGAGGCCGAGCTCTGCCACATGGTCGCCACCGCCGCGGCCATCGACGACCGCCCGTCCTGCTTCCGGTACCCGAGAGGCAACGGCATCGGCGTCCCGTTGCCGCCCAACTACAAGGGCGTCCCACTTGAGGTGAATTTACACATCTTTTGGCTGATTAAACCAAGAAGATGAAATGTGTCTGTTTTACTCACCATGAAATTGTTGGTACACGTACAGGTCGGCAAAGGCAGGATTCTGATGGAGGGCGACCGCGTGGCGCTGCTGGGGTACGGTTCCGCGGTGCAGAACTGCCTGGCCGCCGCCTCCCTCGTGGAGCAGCACGGCCTCAAGGTCACCGTCGCCGACGCGAGGTTCTGCAAGCCGCTGGACCACGCGCTGATCAGGAGCCTGACCAGGTCCCACGAGGTGCTCATCACCGTGGAGGAAGGCTCCATCGGAGGCTTCGGATCGCACGTCGCACAGTTCATGGCCTTGGACGGTCTCCTCGACGGCAAACTCAAGGCACAGATCCCTCCCATTTCCATTGCAAGATTGAGATACGCGTTCACTAGCTGATGATTAACGATGGGCTCGGATTTTGTGTGATGCAGTGGCGGCCGCTGGTGCTTCCGGACAGGTACATCGACCATGGATCGCCGGCCGACCAGCTCGCCATGGCCGGGCTGACGCCGTCGCACATCGCCGCAACGGTGTTCAACATCCTGGGGCAGAACAGGGAGGCACTTGCCATCATGGCACCGCCGAGCGCGTAGGACACGGGGTGATCCGATCCAGGCCAATATAGAGATGCTTGTACATTTGTGTCATTAGCTAATGTCGCAGCAGGGAGACTAATCAGTCCACTTTGGATAAAAATCTTGGGTAACAATGACAGCATAAGTTCTTGATTTTGACACGAAAATACATATGTTTATCCTTATCCCGACAATGTTCGTGAGCGGGTTTCGACGGCTACCACAAATCATTTCCTCCCGTGCTCACTTCGTTCACCTAAATTTGTTCTCCCGCACAGAGAGTTATCAAGTTCAGATTAGGGAAAGAAAAACTTTGGCCCTGCTATATAATGACTGGATTGTGTCCATTTTACAAACAAACCTATTAGAGCATTTCTAAAAGCTCCCCAAAAACTCTTTCTAAATTAAATTAATAGGGTCTAGTCTAAAAAACCATCTCCAACAGCTCCCTTAAACAACTCACAGATTTATTCTCTCTCTAAATTCTTCCTATTTGTAACTAGAAATGAGGGGAAAATTAGGGAACCCAATACTTGTATTTAGAAAGAAATTAATGTTATTATGGTCCCAGATGCTGACATGACCCAATCAAATATTTTCCTAGTCTAATTTTAGGTAGAACTGTTGGAGGAGACAGGAAAACTTCTCCCTAATAATTTTTGAACTGCTCCCAAAAACATTTTTTTACATCAATTTTTTTGGGGAGTTTTTAGAGATGCTCTTAAGACCCATCACGTTTAAATACTTTGAATCAGAGTTGAATTTTAAAGATGTTGGATAGTTGCAGCCAACAAAGAATGCATAGAATAATGCATGCACAATTATTTTCTCCAATAGAGGAAATGTTACTTTCAGCTACTACACCTCAAGGTGAAGTAAAAAGCTAAGCATGTCACTTCATTGTAAACTTCTGTTACTAGACATAACGGTAAAAATAGGATTATCTTCCTGAACACCTAAACTAGAGATAGTACATCACCGAGGCACACACATAGTTGCCAACTGGGATGACAACAATGAGAAAAGGGAACATTGCTTTATCATTTATGGACATTTTGGTTCTTATACCTCAAATGTCTTGATGTATAAATGAGTTTTTCATCTTTCATGTGTGTGAGTTTCGTTGGTGCATATATGACACTTTGAAAACAAGGTGGTCATGGTAGAAAAGGTTGTCCACATTGATCAAGCTGCACTTCGCGCCAATGAATTTGGTATAAATTGAAGAATCAGGGGGAGAATAGGCATGAGCCCTCAAGTGTAGTAGGAAAGTATACGTCTATAACCTAGCTAGGATATTGTAGTATGAAATAAAAATAAAAATACTAATAATGGAATTACTAATGAAAAAAGAGTGCATTGACATTATTTAAGCAATTATGGTACATGATATTATTCAAACTATCAAAATTCCCATAAATAGAATCTTGAAACATAAACATATGATAAGAAGTTGATATGTTAGGCAGACATGCCACTTAGAATCATAGAAAATGTGATACTAGCATTTGAGAGGATACATTAGATGATTATTTAGAATTAATAGTTATATTTCAATATTCTTCATCAAAATTTTAGATATGAGATTTATCAACATTAGTTTATCACTTTAGATGTATAACAAGAAGATAGATTCTCCTGACCATCTAAGAAACATTACACTAATGGAGGTCCAAAAAATTAGATATTCTTGTTCTATGAAGCATAATATTTTTGTTCCAACCTGCGGTTGGGCATGGTAATAGAGGGGGAAGGGTCCTGGTTGAGTCAAACAAAACAACTGAAAATACAAGTAGAATACATATTAAAAAGAAAAATTAGTACAAATAGTGAATTATTTAATTTATTCAACAATAATGATTAAATGATTGGATAGAAGACCTGCCGGTGTTGTTATTTGTATCTTTTGGTATAGTGTTGCTTTGTACTTTAACTATCGCCTATAAGTGTCGTCATGACATATTTATTTTCCATTGTCTTCATTATATCCGTGTGGTCTACCCCACATATATCCTATTCATCTCCATTACTTTAATGCTAGCTATATATGGAGGTATGGTCATTCTTGGCCCTGATTGTAGGAATGGTAATCTATGCTTCTTTCCATATGGTGAGATGATGAAAGATTGGTTATCTATACTTTCCATCTGGGCCCAATTGTAGTCATAATTTTTCTATGTACTTCGTTTCTTGTTAGAATACTTTAGTATAGTATTTGGATTTTGTAAGAATGGATGATTCACAGCTACAGAGGCAGTGTTATGGTTCAACCTATTGATGCCCTTATGGGTGTGAAATACAGCATGATGTAGATATAAAATGAACCCACCTTTAAATGGGCATGATGTCAGGAAATACAGGTTTCTGGGCCACCTCAAGAAGTCATTCTTCAGCAACAAGTTCATTTATGATCAATAACCTTAGCTAATGTTATTTGTGTCTGTATGCAATGTAATGAATGTGACTCTAACATTTAGGAAACTTCAAATTGAGAGTGCTTGACATAGTTGGTTTCATCTTGTCAAAAATACATTTGCGTTTGTGGTAAAAGAATGTACAAACGATATAATTACTTGTAGATATATGCAGTAAGTGGTCCCTCCGTTCCAGATTTCTTGTCATTGCGGACAAGGATTTTGTGCTGATTGGAAGCTAGATTATTTGATCAGAATGACATGAAAAACGGAACCAAGGCAGTATATGTTACACATCTAGAAATAATCAATCATAACAATATGAATCATAAGTTGGACACATCAGACATAACATATCATTGACAGCTCAACATCAAGAAGTTTGGAGGGTGACGACATATCACATGAAAATAACAGCAGGTGCCAGAGGATAATTTATCGATAATGAAACAATGACCTGCGGGTCACATATATATATATATATATATATATATATATTTATGTTGATTGAGGCATGTTTTAAAGTTTAATGTCAATGAAAGATCAGACTCACATATGGGCACAAAGAAAACAAGCTGTGGCCATATATAGGCACCAACAGATGACAAAGACATAAAAATAGCGCGCGCATGCAGACCGCTTATTTATCAATAAATTTGCAATTTGAAAAGAATACATCAAATCGAAGAAAATTATTCATCAAGCACCAGTTGTGTTTGACCAAGCATGATCACGATAATACACATACTCTCCCGGCCGGTACGCGTGAGTGTACGCATGCTGCATACGGAAACACACGTACTCATGGACGTCGTCACGGCATACACGGTGGGGGACGATGAGAGGAATGCTTAACTAGAGCTGTAGCTGGCTTCAGTTGATGCTGATGGGGTAGACGCGCTTCATGTTAGGGTAGAATAGCCCCCAGTTCTGCTCCACGCCGCTCTCTTTGAGGTTCTCGTTGAACATGGAGAAGAGGTAAGTCTCGATCGCCCCGGGGTGCCTTGGCGTGCCCGTGCCCACATGGTTGATCAGGTTCTGGTTGTAGATGGCCGCGTTCTCCGGCGATGCCGCGACGCCCCCACCGGACGGCCACCCGCTCTCGGCGACGACGAGCGGCACGCCGGATCCCCCATGCTTGCCCATCGCCTCGTAGAAGGAGTCCACCGTCGCGTCGAAGAGGTTCTGGTACCCGTAGGTGCCGTCCTGCAAG
The DNA here is from genome assembly GCA_032690845.1 of Eleusine coracana subsp. coracana. Lineage (NCBI taxonomy): Eukaryota > Viridiplantae > Streptophyta > Magnoliopsida > Poales > Poaceae > Eleusine > Eleusine coracana. Next base: position 7,576,089 of record CM064426.1, read on the forward strand.
ACGGTGTCGGGGGCAGTGAAGAGCGCGTAGCTGAGATCCATTGCAGACGGGTTGGTGGCGTAGGTGAAGTAGGGGTACACGCTGGCCATGAGCGGGGCGCCCGTGCGTGCCAGGAATGCCAACACCGGGCCCATGAACGCCTGCGCGTCGCTGGTGAACTCGGCTTCGGAAGGCGGCTTGTACCCGCCCAGAATGGCCTGAGATACCGAAGTGGTGACCCGGATGTTGTCAAGCCCGGCGGCGATCAGCGCCGCGCGGACGTTCTCCATTGCCGGGACGAGGTTCTGCGTGGCGCTGCCGTCGACCTCGTTGCCGACGCACACGCATTTGAAGGAGACGGTTGGGTACGCCAAGATGTTGTTGCGAACCCAGGATGCGGCGGCGGCGGGGCTGGCGGCCAGGTTGGACAGAACGTCGTTGGGCGCGCCGACGACCACGCCGATGCCAGTGCCGCCAACGGCTTGCAGCGCAGCCTGGTCCGGGGCGTACAGACGCATGTTGGCGATGCCGTTGGATTTGTACATGTCGATGACGGTGCTCGGCGACGGCAGGTTGTCGCCGCTCATGCCGTAGGACACTCCAATGGATTCCACAGCTGCAATTAATCAACCAGCAGGCACACTTAATCACAGTAAAATGAATAGTTCAACAAGATGATTTTCTGGTTTACCTTTTTACCATGAACTACTTGAGAAGAAATGAAAAAAAAACTTTTATCATGTAGGCATGTATGAACTACAACGAGAGAAGGAAGTGAAAGAAAAAGAGAAAACTCTTCATAATATATAAATGACTGCCAGACTATGGTTAGTCGTTGTGACTGGATTCCATTCCATATATATATATATATGTTAGAAACCCCTCATTTAGACCTATTGCAAAGTTCACTAAACTTTGAAATTCATTTTTACGTGTTCTCTTGTTGTTGACAGCTAGAGGCGTATATATAAGAGAACTGTAGTGCCAGTTGTTTTTTGATTATTTGGTAAAGTGCATGGCGGCGACAGAGGATAATCTTGAGGCACAAGACAGAAGGGCCTTAGATTGAGGTAGAAAGCTAGCACAGAATAGATAGACACTGATGCTGTGAGAGGAATGTGGAGACTGGAGAACGGCGAAGAGGTACAGAAGGGCTGTGAGCCGCACTCTCTTCTTCCGATGTGCGTCCTTGCTTGCCTGATGTTACATGAAACTTTTGGTCATAACTATATTTCTAGGATTAGTTGAATGTGTTTTTCTTCTCGCTTTTGACCAAAAGTCCATATGAGTTTGGTCGACTTCAACACCATATGATATATATTTATATTTTATCATGGAAATACTTTCATAATATATAATTTGCAAATGATTAAAAATTGACTGAATTCATATAAATAATTGATCAATGCAGGTCAGAAAAAACACGGTCCATTAATCCTAGCTAGGAATAAATTTATTTTGGGACGGAGGTAGTAATTGATTCGGGGATAATGCTTGCTAGCTTTTGACCAAGCTTGGAAGTGTACTACAAGTATCAGCACGAGATGCATGGTTAACAGAATAAACTAGTTCTGTTAACCATTGTATACCATACACGTCATCATATAGATACCATATACACGTCCTCATATAGCACTACAAGAGTATAAAAACATTTATCGTCAGTTTTGTTGCCAGTGGCCAACAATTTGTAGTATAACTAGTTAGTAATAATATTGCAAAACTGTGGCTAATGATGACTTTTCAGAAAATTAGTAAAACTGTCAGGAATAGTATGAATTTATATACTAGAAAAAGTGTTGGGTACTTGTTACGAATATTAAAGAGTAATGGAACTGTTGCCCACCTAGTGAAAACTGTCCGTAAAGATTTTCAAATTCTTGTAATGTAGAGCAAAGATGAAATTAATTAATTAAGGGCTTAGACATGACTACTGCGAAGAGCATTGAGTTGCGTACGTGGATGATGAAAAGGGAGGTATGACCTCACATCCAGAGGAAGATAGAAAGAGATTGGTTAGTATTTCTATAAATATAATGTTGTTACGTTAAAACCCTGACTAGTTAGCTACAATAATAGTCATGCCATGTGCAACTACTTCTTCTGAAGAAATGTGTCATGCATAAACGAAACGAATATATAAGATATACCGAGAGAAAGAGAGAGAGAGAGAGAGAGAGAGAGAGAGAGAGAGAGAGAGAGAGAGAGAGAGAGAGAGAGAGAGAGTCACTTTGGGGGACGGATGCAAAGACCCCGAAGAGAATTGCCGTAGCGAACATGGAGGCAACACCTCGACTTGCCATTCTCTCTAAAACACTCCTTGACTCCTTGTCCCCAAATAATGCTAATAAATCTCCAAAAATCTCAGTTTGTTTCTTTAATGTGATGAAAACCAGTGCCTACAGCCTCCTTATATATATAGAGAGAGAAGAGAAGAAGAGATCGTCCAAAATCCAAATCTAACTTGGCCGAACGTCTCCCCAGCACCGACACTAATATTGCATCTTAACATTGACGAGCCAATGGCCGGCAGCCGTTGCAATGTCCCACAGTGGCTAGCAGTCAGTACTCAGTAGTCACAAGTTGTGACAAGGGATCCACAGAAAAAACGATTTAAAAAAAAACTAATATTTAAAATAAAAGATAGAAAATGTTATTACGTCAACACCAGGGAGGCCGCACGCATGTTGTTGCTCCCTTTCTATTTATGCATGTCAAACGAGTCAGAGAAATATTCGGACATGTGTGATCAGATTGATTAGAGTTAAATTATACATATATAAATAAAGCAGTTAATGCAACTTGCTTAAGTAAGTTCCTCTTAGACAACACATCTCTATGCTTCAATTTCAAAAGATGAAAGGAACATCTGGAACGTAATGTTTCTAGGAGGTTGCATTGCACACAAGTGCAAAAATGAACCAAAAAAAGTTATAGGAGGTTATTAATTATTTTGAGGAGTTTTATTGTAAAAAATACTAGTCATTAGTTTTTACAAACTATTAGTCAGTAGTATGAAGGTAGTTTCATAATTGCACCAATAATAAATAATTTTATGCTTATTTTTGTAATACATAGAAATCTAACCCTGCCAAATCATGAAAATGTCAATTGATCTTTAAAAAAGTAAAACATCAATTATGAATCATGTTACTAATTTTATTTTATTTATGATAATATAAAATAGTAATTATAAATCTAGCATTAATATTTTTTTAATATTACCTTCAAATTGATAAGCTACTGCCCATTAGTTGTGATTTTAGATTACCAAATATGAATTATTGGATCAAACTACTGGTCAGTGGTTTCTCAAAATCACTAGCCAATATTTTGGACAGTGAAACCTATTTTATATGAACTCAAAATAATAGAAGATAATCTAATCGATCATATGTAGAAATAGTAATGTTATACTTTACATGCTGCCATAAGGGAGAATCATATATTTGTTTTCACAAAACACAGATAAAGAGAAAATTATAAAACTCTTTGGCACATACTATTACATTGTTGGAAATAAACTTGGAGTAGAAGTGTAGAACTCTTGGTCACCATTACACTCTTTTGCTAAAACGTGGTGACCACAGTTTGGAAAGGGGCAATTAATCGCATCCGAGTGGAATGCCATAACTTGTTGCTAGTTGAAAGCACAATATCGAGGTAAAGGGACAATTGAGCTCATCCGATTGAAATGCCATACCTCACGGCCATCTTAAAGCACAAGCATGTAATGCATACTATGGAGAGAGAAGATATATCCACCGATAAAACCTAGATGTCTGTATGTATCAAAGACATGAAATCCTTTGAGTTGGTTGCCTTGTTCTAATAATCTAATTGCTTACTCCCTCTAGACTTTATTTGTTGACAAAAGAAAACCGGAGGGAGTATGTGGATGTCATGCCTCCTTAACAAGTGGTATATCCCTGTCTTGATTGTTTTGGTGCGATACATGTCCTATCAGTACACAGCTGCAGGAAACAAGTAGCATATCCCTATCATGGAATCTAGTCACTTAGAAGAGCGAAGCGGGCACGGCACGTCTTTGTTCCCCATCGCACCACGGCGATAGGGGTTCATTCCGCGTTTCCGGCCTTTCAACATGTCCGCCACCTGCGGCTTTTCTAGGGCACCTTGATCGGCGCACTAAAGTCTCTGTTTCCCTTGTCTTTGAGCAGAAGGTTTAATTATATTAGAATATACCAGCAACTTCTCTACTAGAGTACTTCGTAATAAAAAAAGGTCAGTTCATCTCTTCCACCCTGACCCTGCCCTCTGCCCTGGTTAATTTGCCCCTGCCTCATGTAGAGTTTAATTCACGTTCCCATGGTTTTGTCGCTGTTTACTTGAAACTTTTTTACTATAAATCGAAATAAATGCACACTATTCGTTCACCTCATCCAACGGTTTAGATTTAAATTATGATACTTTCTCGACCTATGAGTATTATAAATATCATATAAAAATATCATAAGTATTAAATGGATAATATAAAAATATTTATTCTGATTCGGACTACTCTACGCAGGTCTCTGTGCGGGATCCATATATCCTACCTCCAAAGTTCAAATAATATGATCCATATATGTTTCAAAAAGGCCTCGACGAGATCTACAACTTTCGTGTTTTAACTTTTCTCATTAGAGCATATTTTTAAGTCCAAAATTGTGTTGCAATACAATATTATTTCTATTCTACGTAAATTGATTTTTTCTATTGGATAAAGCTTCTAAAAATCTTTAGCCATTGGGTCACAACATTGATCTTGCATGTTGGATTTCACAGAAATCCAGTGGTGTTTTGTAGGTGTTATGAGCTTGTGAGAATCCTTCTTTACATGGTGAATTGGGCTTTATATCGGTACTTCTTATATTTAAGTATTTTTTTAACACTTAATTTTGCAACATAGCACTTAAACTATACTACATGTAAAAATCATTAATATTAGAGGTAAAAAAATATTTATAACAAAAATACGGTAAAAAATGATAAAAAAATATTACTTATGACATATAAAATAGTATATTAAGAAATACGAAAAATAATATAAATATATCTTTTATGTAAAAAAATATCAATAATTATATTATGTAAATAATTTACGTTTAAATCAAGAGTGTTTTTTTTAAATCCATAGCAACGCACGAGTACTTTGCTAGTTATATTTAATGCTATCTCAAATGAAGGGTTAAATCTAAATTGTGATACTTGAATTTCATATATATCATTGTCGACTCTAAAGATGCTGTTATTTGGAATCTGATCGTTACGTTCACCGTTAGTAATCCTGTTTAACTTGGATACCGATGTTGATGCAAAGATGCATCGTAGGAGTTACACAACAGCCATCTTGCCCCCTCCAAATCTCTGCTCCCGCATCGTCCTCTTGGGTCGTTGAGGGATCTTGTGCTGAGTACTGGCCACAATCCATGCCGGACGCCATCGTCGTCGACTCGTCGCCACAGTACTGTTGCCGACGGCGAGCCAAGGCCTCACGGCGCTGCGTGGCGCGTGACTCATAAGAGAGCAGTGCAGGTTTGATCATGGCATGTCATGGACGGGCGTGGGGTGCGGCTGGCAAAGGGAGACACGGCTAGTTCATTCTGAAAAAGTACCATACAAAGTTTAAATAACAAGTTAAATTCATAGTTAGAGTTCAATTGTTCTTAGCTATAGTGAATGAAATATACTAGCATAGCAAATTGGTAAATTTTTCTCTCACTCCTTACAAACATTGTGTTTGCATCTCTTTCACGACTTAACAGAAGCACAAACTATTCATAAGCTAAATAATTCAACAGTTATTACTAATGTTGTTGCGGCAGAGCGGGTGCACCTGGTCGTCGACGGGCAAGAGGGAATCGGAGAGGAGGGGAGAGGAGAGGAAGAGGAGGGTGTGACGCTTACCAGAGAGAAGGGGGAGGAGGCCGGTGCACACGTCATTGATGAGGAGGGGGAGGACGCCGGCGTGCTGTAGATGCGGTGCACGAGAACGACGAGGGGAGCCCGACGTGGCGGCACTCGGGGACGAGGAGGGGGTGCCGTGGCGGCGGTGCTCAGGGACAGAGGACCAGAGCAAGACGCGGCGGTTCTAGGACGAGTAGGGGAGCCTGATGCGGCGACGCTCGGGGACGAGGAGGGGAGTGGCCGCCGTGAGCTCCCGCATCAACGCTGCCGCGGGAGGGGAGTGGCCGCCATGAGCTCCCGCATCACCGCCGCCACCGGATCTGCCCCGGGAGACGATGAGGAAGGAGCGGTCGCCGCGAGCCCCCACCATAGCCTTGGCCACCGCGGAGTCTGCAGGGAGGGTGGGGGAGAGCCTCCAGATCCGCCCCGCGCGGCGCCATCGGAGGAGAGAGGGCCACTTGGCACGGGCCACCGGAGGATAGGGGCAGAGGCGGGGGAGGAGAGAGGAATGGAGAGAGAGGGAGGAGAGAAGAAGATAGGTGTGGCGGAGAAGGAAGGGAGGAGGTAGAGAAGGGGTGTGTGTGGGAGGGAAGTTAGGGTTTTGTTTTATATTGAGATAAGATAATTGGGCTTCTGGCTGCCTGTGTAGCGGCGGGCTATAACTTGAGTCATCGCTAAAATAAATAATAGCGGCGGGTGAAATAATGGGCCACCGCTAAAATCAATAATAGCGACGGGTGAAAAAGTGGGTCATCGCTAAAATTTGTTTCCTGATTGTAGCGGCGGTTTTTTGTTGGGCGGCCGCTACAGGAATTTAGGTTGCGCCGCTATTGGGCCTTTTTGTGGTAGTGTCTGCTCTCCGTATTCACATTTACACAACCGCCATCTTTAATAATATAATCTAACTATTATTAGTTGAGATATTTTTAATGACCATAGTAAAAATATTGACCTTTAATCGTTTTATTACTATTATTAGTTGAGAGAACTTTGCCCCTAGCAATGCACAGACATTCAGTTATACACAAGCAAATACATGTAAGTCATTTATAAAAGAATTAAAAATTGTATTAATTAGGTATATGTTTTTTAAAGCTCTTAACAACTAACGGACACTTTGCTAATAAGTAACAATGTTCAGTGTACAAGACTCCACGCAACGCCAACGCATCTGCCTCTGCCTGCTAGCCGTGTGGAGAATACTGTTGTGAATATGGCGATCGGCGATAGCGCCAACTGTTGCACAGCTACAGGGCCGGACCGGCATAATCCGGGGCCCTGTATGAATCTCTAAAGTATAACGGAAGTTGTTTAATGTATTACAAAGATAGAAAATACATCGAAATCATACCTATTTAATCTTGTATGTATAATTTTTACTTAAACAACTTTATTTTTGTAGTGTTCCTTGAAATAAATTCTTCAATAATAAACGTAATACCTTTGATCAAATATATCAGGTTGAAAAGAATCAACCCTATCGACTGAGATTGAGTTATATCTTCTATTCTTTATTTCCTTTTACGCTTTTGATAGCCAGAATCATATTTTTAGAACGATTTGTGTGTTGGAATTTGGCCCATTTTTTATGGCCCATTCAGAAAAAATTCCAAAGCAATAAGTGGTTGTTTGTTTTAGTACCACCTTGCTAGTGTATGGCGGTCCACACCAATTGAAATAGTAGCACTCCTGCCCATGGCTAAATAAAGAAAGCATTGACATTGAGAGAGAAAGAGAGCATTGCTATAAGTATATACGCACACACGCGCGCGCGCGTATACGCGTTTTTTCGCGTATTATTTCGTGTGACTTGTGACTTACGACCGTGGCGTGGCGTGTCTGTGAGTCTAAGTGACTTTTTGCCACCCGTATCCTCCATTATATTCTGAACCGTTATGTACTAATCAAGAGGATTAATATACGGTTAATGCCATAATTAGAGTTAATAGGTCAGTTAGGCTATTGACTGCTAATTAGTGGGCATAATTAGTGAGAAAACGGCTCTTTGAGAGCAGCCGTGCCTATATAAGGCCCTTAGAGACGTCCAGGTTTCCAGACAAGAAAATATCCTTTTCACTTCTTCTTCCTTCTTGGAGAGTTGTGTTGTGGTGTTGAGCTGCTACAATCTCACCGGCCCTATTCCTTAGCGTGCACCGAGGAAAAGGGTGAGCGAAATCTCCGTACCTTTACCGTCGTGAAGCCCGCACGAGGGGCGACAATAAGGTTTCTGGGCAGCGCATATCTGCGTGACCGCTCGAGACTGATCCTCGATGATCTGTGTTGCCTCTTCGTCGAGCTACCACATCTACATCGACGGTCTGCTTCGTCTACTATTAGCATTGTTAGAAGCGCCGACAAACCCAACGTGAGTTCTAATGGCTCCCCTGCTTAATATTACGTTGCTCTACCTGCAGCATGTGTTAGATAGCATCTTGTGTTTAAATGATTATGAAATTTGCCTAAAACTGAAATTTGGAATTAGAATAACATGCATATTTCCAACAATCCAGAAACCTTATCGTTGCGTTTATTCTATTAGTCTAGCAATGGCTGGTGCTTCAGATGCAATGAAACCTGAGAGGTTAGGCGGTGGTGAAAACTTTTGTCGTTGGCAGACTAAAGTCAGATTTTGGCTTATGTCAATGGGACTGTGGTGGGTGATCCACCCAGTGATGCCATTCACGGTTGAGCAGACCACGACTTTTCCCATAGCGCGTGATTCGGCGCTTGGCTGCATCTTAACCCTTTTAGCAGATAATTTGTATGATGTTTATATGAATTATACCGATCCCACTGAGTTGTGGGATGCACTTGAGCGCAAATATGCCGTCTCTGAAGCTGGTCGTCTGTTGTACACGTGTGAGCAACTTTTTGACTTCAGCATTGATGCTGCAAAGTCGATACTGTCTCAAGCTCAAGAGTTACAACTTCTGACCGAAGAGATTGCAAGTTTGGGATGTCCCCTGCCTGATCGAGTTGTGACAGCGGGCATTATTGCCAAACTCCCTGCCACGTGGAGAGATTTTACCACGAGTCTGAAACACAAAAGGGAAGATATCTCAACTGAGAATCTGATTATAGCCCTCGATGTGGAAGAAAAGGTAAGGGCTAAAGACGCTCCTAGCACCTCTGTCGCTGCAGAGAATGGTGCTAGTGCAAATGTTGTAGTTGAAAAGAAAATCTACTACAACAAGAACAAGGAAAAGATGCAGGCTAGTGAAAAGCCTAAGAAAACCACTAACTTTAAGAAGAACAATGCAAAAAGGATAATAGATCCTGCTATGTGTGTGGCAAACCAGAGCATCTTGCGAAAGATTGCCGCCATCGCAAAGATAATTCTGATGGACAGCAGAAGAAGGCTGTCAATGTAACCATTGGCAAGAACAACGGTGATGAGACCGATCCATCTGGGCATGGTAATTTACCATTTGTTTTTTCAGCCTTTCAATCTTTGGACTGGTGGGTTGATACGGGTGCCAATGTTCATGTGTGTTCTGATTTGTCTATGTTTTCTTCTTACCAGGGGACGCGGTCCTCCTCCATCCTAATGGGAAATGGATCAGCTGCTTCTATTCTTGGTGTTGGTACAGTCGAACTGAAGCTCACTTCAGGGAAGACTGTCCTTTTGAAGAACGTGCAACATGCTCCTGCAATAAAAAGGAATCTGATTAGTGTTTTCTTATTGTGTCGGGATGGTTATAAGTTAGTGTTTGAGTCAAATAAAGTTGTAATGTCCAAGTTTGGTAACTTCATTGGCAAAGGCTATTTAAGCGGAGGATTGTTCCGCTCGAATACTTATGATTATTCCTATAATCTAAATGTTGCATCCATGATTAATAAAAATATTTATGAGGCTGATGTGTGGCACTCACGATTTTGTCATATTGGGTTTGACACCATTGCTAGAATGTCCAGATTAGAACTTATTTCTAAGTTTAATATTGTCAAAGGATCAAAGTGACAATCTTGTGTGCAAGCAAAACAACCTCAAAAACCATTTAAGAGTTTAGAGGAAAAATGAAACTTGGCACCATTAGATCTTATTCATTCTGATTTGTGTGAAATAAATAGATTATTGACAAGAGGAGACAAGAGATATTTCATGACTTTGATCGATGATGCTACTCGTTTTTGCTATGTTTACTTACTTAATACTAAAGATGAAGCTTTACAATACTTTAAAATTTATAAGACCGAGGTTGAGAACCAACTTGAGAGGAAAATCAAACGATTACGCGATGATCGTGGAGGAGAGTATACCTCAAATGATTTTTCTCAATTCTGTGTTGAACATGGTATTATCCATAAAGTGACACCACCATATTCACCTCAAGCGAATGGGGTGGCTAAGAGGAAAAACCGAACTCTAACAGATTTGGTGAATGTCATGTTAGAGAGCGCTGGTATGCCCTATGAATGGTGGGGGGGGGGGGGGGGGGGGGGGGGGAAGCTATCTTGACAGCTAATTTTGTCCTAAACAGGGTAGTGACTAAAAACAGAGAAGTCACTCCCTATGAAGGATGGAATGAGAGAAAAAACCAATGTTAATTTCTTAAGAACTTGGGGCTGTCTGGCAAAGGTTAATTTACCTGAGCCGAAAAAGAGAAAGCTTGGACCCAAAATAGTAGATTACGTATTTTTGGGATATGCACATAATAGTACGGCCTATAGATTCTTAGTAGTTAAATCTGATACTCCTAAATAAAATATGAATACTATAATGGAGTCGAGAGATGCTTCATTCTTTGAGAATATATTTCCTATGAGAGCAGCAGGTAGCACTTCTCAGAGTGAGAATTATCACAATCATGTGAATGCTCCTGAGGAATACACACCATCATGTGAAACAAATCATGATCTATACGCACCATCTAAAGAAGATGACAATGTTATCAGTGAAGCTCCGCGTAGGAGTAAGAGACAAAAGATTGTGAAATCTTTTGGTGATGACTATATTGTTTATCTTGTGGATGATGTGCCCAACACTCTTTCAAAAGCTTATGCATCTTCAGATGCTGAATATTGGAAAGAGGCAGTCCGAAATGAGATGGACTCTATCATGTCAAATGAGACTTGGGAGGTCACTGAGTGTCCAAGTGGGTGCAAACCAATTAGATGTAAGTGGATCTTTAAAAAGAAATTAAGGCCTGATGGTACTATTGAAAAGTACAAGGCTAGGCTTGTGACCAAGGGATTCACACAAAGAGAAGGAGAGGATTTCATTGATACATACTCTCCTGTTGCCCGGATTTTCACCATTAGAGTGCTCCTTGCTCTTGCAGCTTCTTATGGTTTACATATCCATCAAATGAATGTAAAACCGCTTTCCTTTATGGAGAGTTAGAGGAAGAGATATATATGGAGCAACCGGATGGTTATAAAATTCCTGGGTAAGAGAATAAATTGTGCAAATTAATAAAATCCCTATATGGACTTAAACAAGCACCCAAACAATGGCATGAAAAATTTAACACCACTTTGACATCTGCTGGATTTAGCGTAAACGAAGCAGATAAGTGTGTGTACTATCGTTATAGTGGGGGTGAGGGAGTAATATTGTGCTTATATGTCGATGACATATTAATTTTGGAACAAGCACAAGAGTAATTGATGAGATCAAAACTTTCTTGTCAAGGTGTTTTGACATGAAAGGTTTGGGACCAGCGGATGTGATCCTAAATGTGAAGTTGATCAAAAGCGAAGATGGGATTACATTGAGTCAATCCCACTATGCAGAGAAGATACTTAGCCGTTTTGGCTTTGAGGATTGTAAAATCTCTCCAACTCCCTATGATGCAAGCATCAAGCTTCAAAAATTCAAAGGAGAGGGAAAAGATCAACTGAGATACTCACAAATAATTGGGTACGTCATATATCTTGCGGGTGTCATGAGACCTGATATCTCCTATGCTGTGAGCAAACTAAGTCGGTTTACATCAAACCCAGGAGATGATCATTGGAAGGCACTTGAGCGAGTGTTGCGCTATTTGAGAGGCACAACCTCACTCGGAATCCACCAGTGTTGGAAGGATATAGTGATTCCAATTGGATCTCCGATGCGGATGAGACCAAAGCCACGAGTGGCTATGTGTTTATGCTTGCTGGTGCTGCAGTTTCGTGGAGGTCTTGTAAACAGACCGTGTTAACAAAATCCACGTGTGAAATAGAACTTGTAGCACTAGAAACAGCTACTACAGAGGCTGGATGGCTAAGAGAGCTATTGATGAACTTGCCTTTCGTGGAAAAGCCGGTACCACATATCCTAATGTATTGCGATAACCAATCAATGCTAGCTCAGGTGATGAATACAAAGGATAACTTAAAGTCCAATAAACATATCAAGCATAGACTAAAATCTATCAGAAAGATGAAAACCTCCAGAGTTATAGCTGCGAGTTATGTGAAAAGCGAAAACAATCTGGCAGACCCTTTTACAAAGGGATTATCACAGAATACCGTGATATCTAAGAACATGGGTATGAGGCCCATCTAAAAGTTACAACACAATGGTAACCTGTCCTTTTGATTGAAGATCCTGTGACTTAGGTAATAGGAAGAACAAGTTGATTGGTGTAACCAAAGAGTACATTATTAATAAATAAAATGTACCCATGTTCAAATGACAAAGCATAGTACTCTTAACTGTATGGAAGGTTGGCAATAAGCCTTAATGTTTTCCGTTGTAAAAGATATTAGCCTATAGGATATCTTGAAGGAAAACACCTACTTGAGCTTAATTGTAGGTCGTAGTTCATGAGAATAGGGAGTTTTTATAAAAGCTCATGAGAAGATTTGGGAGCAGACCATTAACGCTCCGGTTAGGCGAGGTTGTTTTGGCAGCCTAGTATCTGTTTGATTTCAATTGAAGTCTGCCCACAGAAAGCTGAGAATTCAAGGCCTAGTCCATTCTTCAGCTGTGAAAAGATGAATATTGATATCTAGGTTTAAGTTCAACCCGTACGGGACTTTTACCGAAAGACTGGTATATTAACAATACTATAACACAGTGATCCTTTGACCTCTATTCCTTGCTTTGAAATTGGTGGGGGATTGTTGAAATTTGGTCCATTTTCTATGGCCTATTCAGAAGAAATTCCAAAGCAATAAGTGGCTGTTGGTTTTAGTAACCTTGCTAGTCTATGGTGGTCCACACCAACTAAAATAGTAGCACTCCTGTCCATGGCTGAATAAAGAAGCATTGAGAGAGAAAGAGAATATTGCTATGAGTACACACATAAGCACGCGCGCGCGTATACGCGCTTTTTCACATATTGTTTCGCGTGACTTGTGACTTGCGACGCGCGACCGTGGCGTGGCGTGTCTGTGAGTTTAAGTGACTTTTTGTCACTCGTATCCTCCATTATATTCTGAACTGTTATGTACCAATCAAGATGATTAATACACGGTTATTGCCATAATTAGAGTTAATAGGTCAGCTGGGCTATTGACTGCTAATTAGTGGGCGTAATTAGTGAGAAAACGGCTCTTTGAGAGTAGCCGTGCCTCTATAAGGCCCCTGGAGACGTCCAGGTTTCCAGACAAGAAAATATCCTTTTCACTTCTTCTTCCTTCTTGGAGAGCTGTGTTGTGGTATTGAGCTGCTACAATCTCGCTGACCCTATTCCTTAGCGTGCATCGAGAAAAAAGGTGAGCGGAATCTTCGTACATTTGCCGCCGTGAAGCCCGCACGAGGGGCGGCAATAAGGTTTCTGGGCAACGCATATCTGCGCGATCGCTCGAGACTGATCCTCGACGATCTGCGCTGCCTCTTCGTCGAGCTACCACGTCTACATCGATGGTCTGCTTCGTCTACTATTAGCGCTGTTAGAAGAGCCGACAAACCCAACGTGAGTTCTAATGGCTCCCCTGCTTAATATTGTGTTGCTTTGCCTGCTGCATGTGTTAGATAGCATCTTATGTTTAAATGATTATGAAATTTGTGTAAAACTGAAATCTGGAATTAGAATAACACGCATATTTTCAATATTGTGGAAGACATGCTTCAATTATAGAACGCTACTATACTAGAGAAGTAAAATATAATTATTGATTCAGAATTAAATAACAGAGATTAGAATTTATAAAGTAGAACTTTAGAAAAGATAAGAATTAGAAACATACATGACATTAGAAAATACCAGAGATCACGCTGGACGGACTGCTGGCCGTTGTGCGTTGTGCGCTCTGCCGCTCTCCTGTTGGCCGTTTGTTGTGCTGCGGTGCGGCTTGCCCCTTGGAGCCTGGCCGCCACTGCCGAGTTACGTGTGCCGGCCGGAGGAGGACTGAAGTCTGGAGGAGCAGCACGAGGGCATGATCGCACGAGGCTCTAGGCGAGACTGCGTCTGCGTCGGTTCATTGCACGGGCTGCGTCTGCTTCAAGGCTTCATGCCTTCAAAACTGAGAGGCAGGAACAGGGCCAACAGACCTGGTCGGGGCAGCAACAGGCCAACAGGCCTGCAGGAGAATTTGGGGGCCTCTTCATTTTGGAGGCCCTGTTCCATTGCACCGGCTGCACATGCAGTGGGCCCGGGCCTGCACAGCTATATACTGTTGTGCATCTTCATCTATGTACAACATAGACCTGTCCAAACGGGTGGCACGGCCCGGGCCGGCCCTGGTCTTAAAAGGCCCTGGCACGGTTAATTAAGGGCCGGCATGACCTATGGGTCATTTCGGGCCGTGTCGAGACAGTCTTAGGGCTCAGTTATCGACCCATGGTACGGTCCTAAAATATAAACTCATGCCAGGTCGGCCCACTAGTCACGTAATTACATAAATCTAATAATTTAATTATAGCCCATTAATACTTAAAAGTGATAAAAAATAAAGAAAAATAAGGCGGATAATGAGATTTGAACTTAAAATCTCCACTGAAGTAATAAGATGACTTACCAACATACTAGAAAATCTTTTTTAACTATAACATAAATATAGTTATACTTAAACAAATTTTTTATCGGGCCGTGCCGTGCCGGCCTTAAGGCCTGCTCTTTGGCCCAGGCACGGCCCTTACCACCGGGCCGTGCCGGCATGGACCCTAAAATTAGTGGACCGTGCCGGATTCGTGTCGTGCTTTTTTTAAGGGCTTCGTGCCAGCCCACTTGACCCGGCCTTTTTGGACACCTCTAGTACAACATCACAGCTGTTTCAAAGTAAAGATCACAAATATTGTTGTGAGCCAGGGCTTGATTGCTTCAGCTTTCTACAGCTGCGGCTGCGGGCAGATCCTGCAGTGGCCACCAGTGTGGTATGCAGCCACTAGGAAGTCATATGGTACTTCCAAAATACATATCACATTTTCTCATATCATAAATAATAAATAACATAGGACCTTTTTGCTCTAGGACATCGTAGAATGGTGGCCTTTGCCAGTGCACACCGCACAAGCCAATTTTGGCTGGCGAACACGGTCCATTCATGGTCTTTGCTGTGAGACACCAAAAAGCCTAGGCTTGTGCTGAACATACTGTTTTACCCTTCCATTTAATTTGAAGCTGCTCCGGTTCAGTGACCCGGATTGCACCTTATCCACTCAGACTCGAATACTCGATCGACTAGAGAGAACGATGGTGGCGGCTTTGAATCAAGAAAATCGACGAGCGCGACACACACGGCATCACAAAGGCCACAGAGGCTGCCACCGCCGCGCGCGCGGCCTCGGGTACCGGGAGGAAGGAGAGGATGTGGCTGAGGACGCCGTCGCTAAGCGTGCTCAGTCGGCGGCGGCGACGGCATCGATGTCCATGGCCGTTGTCGATGAAGCCCTACCGATCGAATTATGAAACTCGGCAGGCGCATGGCATCAAGGAACTCGGTAGGCTCATCGTCCCGTGGCAAATCCAGCTTCGTTGGGGACCCATGTCAGATTGAATGACTTCATTAGGGACTCGGTACTGTGAAGGTGCCCCACCGCATCGCTCGTCCTGTGAAGCCTCATGGATCTCATGATCCTCCTCAGCCCTCCATCCTGCTCAACAGTCGTCGACGGGGTAGAAGAATTCGAGATGATGACGGTTTGTCTTGTGACTTCAACCCTAGCTGTGTGAGGCACAACAGCGGGTACTGATAGCGACCTGCTCTGGTTCGACAATGGAGAGCTAAGGGCACGTTCGTTATTCTGAAAAATTCCTCTCCCCAACTGGGCCTTGCGGTGTCTCACAGCAAATGCGATGAATGAGCCGTGTTCGCCAGCTAAAATTGGCTTGTACGGTGTCCGCTAGCAAAAACCAGCATTCTACAATGTCCTACAGCAAAAAGGCCCTAAATATTAATAATCCACTTCTAAATCACAGCAGGTGAACAAAATGTTCTAGTTATTTTCATGCACCACCACTTAGGAAGGTCTTATGAAAATAGAAACTCTAAAAAAACACAATTCCTAATAAATAAGGTCTGTTTTGGATCCCTGCAGTTTTAAAGGAACCACCTTTTAGAAACGGGAGGTCAAACAAGCCAGTTTTTTTTTACCAGTTTCTAAAAACTAGTTTATGGATTTTTAAAAAACCCATAATCTGGATTAGAGCAGCTAATACCAGTTTTTATTTGGCTAATGACTCAATGTCCTCATTAGGCTAGGCATTCGGTTTTAGCCGAAGTTTCGGTTCGGTTTTTTTGGTTTTTCAAAACTTCAGTTCCTTATAATTGATATCCAAACTATCAACTATTTTCTCGGTATCCGAAAAGTTTGGGTATCTAAATTTCGGTTCTGTTTTCGGTTATGATCAAACTACCCAAACTTTTATCAACACACAACATAATTCGTAAAATTAATAAACCATTATTTACTATGACAAGTAGACTAAATAATATATTATACCTAAACAATATATAAGTCATGTATTCTCACAAAATAGGTCAAATGAGAGAGAAATGTTTAAGAGTGAAATGCGTCACAGGTCCTTAAACTATTTAGAAATGATCATCTAGGTCCACGAACTCTCATATTGATCATTTGGGTCCTTAAACTATTTAGAAATGATCATCCAAGTCCACGAACTTTATAGTGATCCCATAAATCCATGATCTATTTATTTTATGTTAATTAGGGCCTCACCATCGTCACCCATCTGCTCTGAGCGCAATGCCATTGCCGAACCGCTCTCTACGTGCGATGTCACCGCTGTACAACCGTTCTGGAGGCGAGCATTGTCGAGACTATGTGACGATGCCAACTAATAGAAGGTGCAATCTGCCCATCGTGGCCTCGCTCTCCCCATCGAGACCTATGTCTGCCGACCATGGAAATTCTCTTCTGCCCGCCAGGTGGTGACGACAGCGACATGTCACGTGTGAAGGACATCATGCACGGAAGGCAGGATGTCATCACGGGTATCAAGCAAGCCATCTTCATGGTTAACGAGTAATGAGCGCGGGAAGATGAGGTCACGATGGGAAGAACGAGGCTAGGTGAATGGGCAAGGCCGCAACAGACAGAGCGCAGTTGGCGCGACTGGTGCTAGGTGAATTGGGGTATGTGTTGGAAGGGAGAGTGCATGGGCTACCCATAGATGGCAACTGACGGGAGCATCACATGGGGGTGACGTGTACTTGAGAGAGGTTAACCGCGAACCAGCTCTATGGTGTCTCGTGAAAGGTGGCCGTACGTGACTCCTTGTGAGTGTGCATGCATCATGTGCTTGGGTTTCTCCTGTAGGATGTAAATCGATTCGAGTCGTCGTCCCTTATAGTTCTTGAGTACCACTTATGATCACTGTCACATCAAAGAAAAATAAAATGATGCTGATGATTATGCTTGTTGTATTTCTATTAATTGTATTGCAACCATATTTGCTATAGTATAGTTGCACAACATTTATTTTATGCAAGAACCCTATTAATTTGGCTAAAATATGAAAATAAGGATCAATTATTAGTATTTTTTTTTGCAATTATTCGAACAACCTTAGGTCAGACCCTTGCATACTAGGTGTCGGCCTTAGCGTGCCATTTTGACGGGTAAGTATTGTTGAGCATTAGTTGCTCAGGGTTTTGCTCTATGTGATTTTATGCAGATGTTCTTCTTGATAATGGAGCACGTCTACGGGTTTGTTGTGCTTCATAATATGATTCTAATGTGAGATATATCGCTTCTGCTATTTGTGTAATCGAATTTCAAACTTGTTTACAAAACTCAAATCTGAACCAAAGTTGTAATAATTAAATATTAACATTTCACACTGTTCTATCATGCTCATATGTGTGCACTTTTGGACTCTTGCTTCGTCAAGATGTCACCCGATGTTCGATCCTTCGACTACCCCCTCATTCGTGGGGCGGGGATGTCACAGCTTCGTCACTCTAAAACGTAGCTAAAGAACATATGGGAAGCTTTAAAACGCTTTTACTGATTTTTGTTGTGGTGCAACAAACACAGGATTAGGCCATACTGCAAATGGGGGCATCCTGGCAGATGCAGATTTCTGGGAAAAGCACACAAAGGTATAATTTAATGTTTTTTTGGGTGCTGATTACTCATAGTATTTGTAGATGAAATATTAATCAAATTCTTTCATATTTTTAGGGAAAGACTGAGTGGAGGAAGCTCAAGAAAGGTCCTCCTGAAAACCTTGAGGAGCTTGCCATCATGTTTCAACAGACAGCTGTAGATGGATCAACAACTTGTATGCCAGGAGATAATTTGGATCAAGAAGATGATGCAACAGATGATGGCCAACAAGGCGATGATGATGTCAGTCCCATGAGTACCAGTAACATGAAAAGGGGTACCAGCAGCACTGGAACTGTTACTAGTCCTAGGAAAAGAATCAGCAAGAATGAACAGAAGACTTGGCGCCTAAAATGGATGGCGGGAGCACAATTTTGTAGCTAGTTCTGATTTAATAAATGGAAAGACAGACAAGTTAATAATCAACAAAAAGGCTGGTTTCTAGTTTCTTAGAAACTGGAATCCAAACACCCCCATGCAGTTTTTTTTAAACCAGTTTCTTAAAAATTGATAGAGATCCAAACAGGGTCTAAGGGTGTGACCGTACCACACATGAGACATGACCATATGCTGGTCCAAAGGATTAGAAGAACTATTTGCCAAGGGTCCATATATAGTGGGGACTCACGATACAATGGAGAGGTTAGAAATGTTGCATATGCATATAAAACTTATACACTACAAGAGGACACCATGGTGCATCAATCAATCCACAAGTCCACCACACAGCTCATCATCAAAATTATTCTTTCTATTTTCACCAGTAGAACAGTCAGCAGTAGTATTTGGGCAAATGCAGGACCATAAAGGTATACTATCTACGTTATACATTTGAAAATTAGTACGTAGTAGAGATTGTGAATAAAAGAAATAGATTTGACTTGAAAAAGGTGCCTCTGAAGTTGCACGGTCATTAACTGCAGTTGTAACATCAAACTCACGTGTTGGGTCTTCCATAACGCTGTCCACACACAGTCCATAAATCACAATCCAAATATCCAGTGACAACACAACAAACCAAATATTAGAAACAAACGTGTCAAAGCTAGATGTGGAAAATGGAAATGGCACTGTTTTCAAGGCTAAATTAGTGCAACACGCCCTAGAATGAACAACACCTGTAGATGATCGTGGAAACAAACTGCCACACCATAGTGATGTGCAAACGACATGGTGGGTAATCACATGCTAAGTCATGAAATTGTGTAAAGGCCACATCATAAAAAGCGATGTATTTATCATAAGATTATGAACAGGATTGTACTATAGCAGGCTATAAGATGGATAATAGAACATAACAAGATCTTTTTATCTAATCTTTTCCTTTTAGATCAAGGGATGTAACAAATACAAAATCCTAACGCGGGTGTACAAAGAAAATTATATCAGTGAATTCTGCTTTGTAGAGACCTAGAGCCGTGCAAATATGCATGCCATCTTACTAGTTATCTTTATATTGAAGGTCAAATGAGCCTCCAGGTTCACTCTAAAGACCACAAAATTACTAATTCAAAAAATGAGAAGATATGGATCATTGGGTTTTTTTATAAAAAAAATCAATAGTCTAGATGAAACCAAATGGTGCATGTTGGACTGTAATTCATTAACATACTAGAACATTCCTATCGCTTAAATAATAATAATAATAAAGATTAGAACATGTTCCATATTATCTCTCTCGATCCGTTCAGATTCAGGATCACGCACAATACTTCTAATCAGTACAATATAGCGTCCCCTAGAGCAGATGCCCCACCGTCTAAAGTCTTAGTTTCAGGCGGACGACAATCAGGGTCACACACGGTACAGTTTTTCCAACACTCCTCTTTTGTGTCGAAACAATTTTGAGACATTGTACAGCAGTAGGTGGGAGGATCCTTGATACTTGGTATGAAGCAAAATATCAGTTTCAGCTTGCTTCCATCGTCTGACGAGTTGACTGCAGTAGCATAAGTGCTCGTGTTCCTGCCAAGATCATTGAGATAGATCCTTCCTGCTGTACCATCTGCCTCGGGTGGCGGCTGAGGATTATTACCTATATATATAATAAATAAACATATGCATTTGTAAATGCTTTATTCAATGCGTGCAGATTATATTTGCCATGAATTAGTGTAAAACTACTGTAGATATTCAGAATGATATACTGGAGGCGGAAGAAGGATACTTACACTGTACTGCCACAGCGAGTAGACATCCAAAGAGCAGCGAGGACACGATGTTCATCGTTGTGCAATCTTTTGCTTGCTAGAACTGTAAACGACAGAGTATGTTTGGTACTTCGATTGAAAGCAAGAGGCCTCCTGGTTCATTGACACATAGCAATATATAGCGGGGGTACCACCATATACAGATGGTAATAATACCAAAAATAAACTAAAAGCACTTTATGCAGAGAAGGTATACCGTATATAATTGAAATAATTATTTTACTTGTAAATAAATTCGGATTTCCATATGCTAATACAGTCGTATTTGAAAGATTACCTATTTATGGATACTTGAACACGTTGAGAGGTATGTTACATATTTTGGAGATCACAGTCAAAGATTGCACGAGTTTGTAGGAGGTAATGCGATTGCTGATCTTTGCCACAAGGAAATTGATATGGTGCCGAAAAAAACATTACCATTTTCTTCCGCCTGTTTTTTTATACACCGAAAAAAAATAAACTTTCCGCAACAAAACCCATCCTAGTTACGGAACGGGACGGTGCTTCTATTGGTTCGTGCGTTTCTATTTGGGCCCAGCCTAATTGAAATCGGGAATTCCTTGCATGGGAAAGAAATAAATAAACCAAAAGGACGACGAAGGTTTGAGAAATTCTTGCGAACTACACATGCACGGCATAAGGATCAAGCGATGCTGGCTGTGCAGCCGCCAGCGGGGAACGATCGGAGAATTAAGGAACAACCGAACAAACAAGTCACTGTTCGTTTCATTGTACTAAACTTTAGTACTAACATTTTAGACTAATATATTAGCTCTCAGATCATGGAACACGTGTGTTAAAATTTATAGTCTAAAAGGGAAAAATGAGTTAAAAGAAAGGCAAAGCTTTAGCCCCCAATTGGGTGCTAAAATGAACTAAACTCCTTGGAGCTCAGGCCGGACATGCACTACCCGTTCCCTTCGTCTCGTCCTCTCTCTCTCTCTCTCTCTCTATGCTCGCCGCCTCTGTGCTTGGGCCGCCAGCTTCACGATCCTCCATGCTCCGCCGCCCCATCCGCCACCTCCCCCATCCTTCCTCCGCATGCTCCGCCAGCTCCCCTTTGTCTCGTCCACCTCCACGCATGCCGCCACCAGCGGCCTCCTCCAGCCGCTTCCACCTCTCCGTTTGTCACCCCATTTCCATCGACGCTGCTGCCCTGCATGAGTCTGGGTGTGGGACACCGTTGGCGGCGCGAGGCCGTCACCAAGCTCCTCCGTGGTCCCGTGCGGTGGGCGGTGGTCCCCGTGCTCGTGGTGCTCATCACGCTAGGGGGGGGGGGTCTTTCTCGCATGTGAGTCGCTTCGCCGCCGCCACTTCTCCATCTGCCATGCTCTCATGCCCCGACGAGCTCTCTTTCACTGTTGGTGGTAGTTACGCACCCACTTATATACCGTAAGAGGACGTCGTATATTAGTAGCATATTTTCCCTTAGAGTATTTCAAGGTTTAATCGAATCCACAAAGACCAGTGGAAATTAAGCAAAACAATTAATAAAAGATCTAGTTAAGCTTCTAAATATGAGACTGTTTTGTCGGTAGGCTAAGGGTGTGCCGATCGACGTGAAGGCTTTTTCAGAAGAGACTTTTTAAGTTAGCATAATGGCTTAAAGAAAACAAGTTTAATGAGTTTATTAACCAGATAATCTACTAGTTGAGATCGTAACGAAGCATAATCTAATAGCATCATAAACAGGATTACTTGCTACAAAAGCCTAAATGAGTGATGAAGAGACTTTTTCGAGGGTCTCCTGTCATGTGGAGTCCCCTTAATCGATCTACAACTTCGCTTCTATGCGTACCTCCTACCATACATAGTAGTTATACGTGCAAATCTGATTCATACAAGATCCAGAATACTACCCGAATCACCACAATTAAGATAGCATATGAGTACTTAGCCTATGTACTAAGTAAGGATTAAGCACATGCAAAAATCCTTAAATCAAGGTGGTTGTGTAACCAAAACCATTCATCAACATAATAGATGTTTACTTCAATATAATATATAGTACAAGATTCATCACCATCTAGTAGGCCTACCTTGATGGATCACCTCAAGTACCAGTGGTTCTTGAAACTCCAAGCCTATGTTCTTGTGAAGTGTTAGACAAATGATTATTATGTAAGGCCTATATGGCCCACTAGGCCTGCCGCCACCTCTAGGGTTGGCTTGTGCATGTGTGGCTGCTCCTGTTGGCAGCCCTATCATGAGACCATCTCGGTCCTCCTTCCATAAGCTTCCACTAATTCCTTTTCCTCCCTTTCCTTGCCACCGCCGATCTCCATGGCCGTCACCGGCAATGAACTAGTCGACACTACCATCGAAGCCCAAATCCTCACCGAGCGCAGTGCCAAGGAGGCTGAAGATGCTGCTGCCACCGCCCAGAAGGAGTTAGCTACCAAGGAGCAGGCAGCGCGTGACCGGGCCCTTGCCCTGGCAACCGCGCACGCCCATGTGGCCGCCGCCAAGAAGGCCTTTCACAAAGAACAAGCCGCCATCGCCGCTCTAGAGCACGAGGATGCGGCTGACCCACCTCCCGCATCTTCCTCCTCTACCGTGCACAACGCCAGGGATGATCTGCCAGAGGATGAACTCGTCGAGAATGACGTGCTGATGGAGGCCAACATCGTCACCAACCTCCATGTTGAGGCGTACGGTGTCTAGAACATCCGTTCACTTGTCCCGATCCTCCTCAACCAGGCGTCCACCCACTTCTCCAAGTGGCACAAGTACATGTTGCTCACCCTCCGCCAGTACGCCCTCGCCGATCACGTCCTCTCTGATGCATCCTATCCCAACCATGCAGCATGGCTCCGGATGGATAGCATCATCGTGGCATGGATCTTCCACACCATCACGCCAGAACTCATGGAAATTGTCAGCAAATGCTGCGGCACCACCGCTCGCATCGCCTAGCTCAGAGTCGAGAACCAATTTCTCGGCAATCGCGAGAACTGGGCACTCCTCCTTGACGTCGAGTTTTGCAATCTCATACTGGGTGATCTTCCTGTTGCCGATTACTGTGGCAAAATAAAGTCCATTGAGGACGACTTTGTGTACTTTGGTGCAGTCATCTTTGACTGCGCCCTCGTCCTTAATCTCCTTCGAGGCCTCAATGCCCATCTTTAGTAAATGGTGCCGCACTTCACCCACGCCCGTGCCCTACTGCCCTTCGATGAAGTGGTGGCAGATCTCCATCTCGCCGAGCTACACGCGCCCACCTCGCCGCAACAGCCGGTGTCCACCATGGTCGCCATGGGAGCTCCGCGCTCCCCCACGCCTCCTCTAGCCTCACTATCGGCACGCCCTGTCCTCCTCACCAGCGCGCCTGGTCCTACTACTCCTCCTACTAGCGGTTCGGGTGGGGGCAACGGTGGTGGAGGCCGTCGCCAGCATCGCGGCAAAGGACAAGCAGGCTCCTAGGGTAACTGGCCCTCCTTCTATGACCCCTGGACCGGGTCCATTCAGCTGTGGCTCGGCCCAGTCCCTCGCCCCGGTACCTACTCTTGTCTTCCATGACCGGTGCAGGCGCCTCAACATGCCATGATGGCCGGCACTTGCACCGTGTTGCTCCATGCCCCCCCCCCGGTACCAACAACAGCAGTAGCACGGCGTGCTGGCCGCACAGATCCCCTACATGGCGCCCATGTACCACCAGCAGCAGCTCCCCGCCCCAGCGTTCCAGCCTACTCCAACAACCCCACTGTAGCATGCTCTACGGCCCTAGGATGCGACATCGCTGGCTCACAACTTCAGCACCATTTCACTCAACCCTCCTGCTGCCACTTCCGATTGGGTGTTCAACTCCGGGGCGTCTTCTCACATGACACCATCTACTGGCAACGTAACAACCTGGACTATAATCATCTATTCTAGCCCAAATCTCTCTCTAACATCCAGAATTAGGCAAAGCCTCGGTGGAACAAACTCAAGGGATCTGTTGTCCCTCTGTTGCGTCCCGTCTGGCCTTAGGGCTTACAAGTATTTATAAGAGTGTAACTCGAGATAGACAGTTTCTTGGGAAAGGGGCCACATGTCGATCGACACACTCCGTGTTTGGCCCGATCTCTCTTCTACGTCGGTTTCCAAGTCTTCTATAGCTTCCATGTGGGTCCCCCCATCAAGTTCTCTGAAGTAAAGTCTTGTATTACGCGTTTAAGATCTTGAAGTTTTCTTTTATCTCTTCATGAAGTATATCTTCAAAGATTTGTGCAAATAACTTCCTTCTAGAAGGTCCTGAGGAGTGGACCCTTGTGCCAATCAGCACGACCTTGTGTTGGTCGCCACCTGGGCCTCTTCTGCTACAGTTCATCTCTTCATTGAAAAAGTCCTATAGAATTGCCCAAATTGTCGTCTTTTTACTTATTTCTACAATAAATCTCTAGAACAACAATTGTACAAATATTCTACTATTTTCAAAGGTTAATAACCTATAATAGTGATGTTTAAACTCTAAAATAGGGCTCTTTTGACGTATAAAATGGCACACTAACTAACATCAACAGCTCCTGATAAGAACACGATGATGGTGTTCGCAAATTATGTCCCAATCTTTCACGGTACTAAGGATAACTTATATTTATTTCTCTAGTTTGTTTTTGCTTCAAATGTCAACAAGAGAAAGAAATCAATTATCCATGACCATCACATAGCGGCAAATACTAAGGATAAATGACACGTCCAGTAGAAAACAAGAACCAATATATATTCTAACCAATACACTCGCATGCACTTGATTTCTATCAGTTGATAACAAAACAGTAGCAGCAAGTAGCAACAGTACACAACTTGTGAGTTCTCTCGATGGAACAAGTACTCAATCAGTAGAGGAATATAAGAGGATTTGGCTTACAAGCTGCAAACCAAGCCTGGATAAAAGTCTCTACCCGTGTGCCCAAGAAGACCACGGTCAGAGAGAGGAGAATTCGGCAGGAATTCCAGAACGCACCCAAGCACATCAGATTGATTACACTCTCACACAATCCTTGATTGGAAGGATAGATGTCGCCACCAGGCAGGGAAGATGGCGGCGCTGGAGAAAACCTCAACAGGGAAAAACACAATTAAGTAAAACCTGATCTGCTACATGGACACAGCCCTGGCCCCTGGGTTATTAGGCACGCAGGCCACCCATCTATTGTGACTCGACCACGCAATCCGACCTGGACAAGTGCACGCAGGCACCACAGCCTAACCATACACAACCAACCTGTAGCATCAAGTCCGACTCAACCTTGATTAGGAAATAAACTTTTGACGCCTAATTATTGTGTCTACGACATTCTATGGTAGGAAATATTAAAATAATGCAACAATGTTGCTAATTAACCTGCTTCAACTACCTAATTAATGAAGCCAAGCTGATTGCACGTTATACTCACATTGAACTGCTATTCGTCTCCAACTGGTTAGTGCCACCAGATAAATATTTGTTTAGCTTCAATACTTGGGTAGTGTTTTGTTATAGAATGCAAACGGTATCGCAAACGGTATCACAAAACACTGGATTGGAAAACAATGTATGAGATTACTGACTTTGTTTGGCTTTGCTCTTGTAATGGAATCAGACAGAAGAGAAGCTTCTCTCCTCATGCATGCGTCAACGAGGTCTGGCCTTGGACGCCACCACCTACTGCGTTGCATCCAATCCTTCTCCTGAGGACCCAGATCCGCACCAATTTGGTTGGAGCACGCCATTCTCGAGATGGGGATGGATCCAGGCTGCCGCATTTTGCGCCCTCTGTGAGACGATGAACCCAGGTTGTTCCATCTGGAGGATAGAGAGGGGTGGAGGAAAGGGAAGGGTTAGGATTCGAGAGCTCAGTGCTGGCAAGGAGATTATGAACGGGCGCTCGGCTGCGAAGGTGTGCAGGTGGGCGGCGGCAAGGTCGGGAGATGGCGATCATATCTCGGGGAGGCGATCATAGCTGTATTAGATTTGATTAAGGTGGGGGAGGGAGTGTTTTCGAGTTGAATAGGACCGGACCTGATTACGGTGTATTCCATTATAGAGTGGGCTGAAACAAACATGTTTTAACAGAATCATATTACACTGTAATGTGATTACGTTAGAAAATGCTGAACCAAACACCTCCAAGTGTGTCACTTCGTTGTATAGATAGTTAGCACCAATAAATATTTTTCTTGCGTGGCAAAATATCAGCAGCTAAGCATCCCTCCACGCCATGTCTTACATCTACTGAAAATGCACCAATTTCAATAGCTATTTTGCTTGAAATACTCGACGAATTCCCAGCAAGACTAGAACACAGATTTGGCCGAGGCTTGGGCTTATCATTCTCCCTTCCTTGAAACAAAGCCGTCCTCAGCTTTGATACAACTTGAGGATCTCTTTTCATAGAAAAAGAAGCTACAAGTATTTTCATGCATCGTGTTGCAGTGTCATTGACCTTCTCTTTATGTAAATCATGAGCACTATGTTTGGATAAAACATCAATTGCAGTATTAGGATCTCGGATATTATATTGAGAAACAATACTTGGATCAATTTTAGAAACACTTTCTGGTAAAACTAGAACAGTAGGTGCGACCACAAGCTCTTCCTCTTCCTTCTTCTCACTCAAAACAATAATCATTGAACCAACTTTAGTAGAAGAACTAATTGGATACTTGCAACATGTTTTACAAGTAGGGCCAGCAACAGTGACATCATTCTCTCCCCCTTGAAGCAAAGCCGTCCTTGGCTTTGGGATATTTCTGATCAAGTCTTTCTTCTTCTTACAGCAGGAAAGATAGAGCATAAACAATCACCATTGTATTAATAATGAAGTTCAAACTACATGGTGATGATCATTGTTGACATATCTAAATACCATCACTAAGTTTCCTTAGCAATGGTGCTAGAAATATGTGTTGGTAATCTTTAACGAGTGCAGATAATTCATAAGCACACGGAATACCGTTGTAGCATTTCACCCAAAAGTATTCTAGGTATCGTATTTATATTATCCCGCAAGTAATTACCATGTTCTAAACATGCATAGTAGATTATAAGACAGTCCTCATAGGGGTTAGGATAAATATAATCATGGGTAGTGGACACACTGATAGCATACTCAAGATAAATAGATTAAACTAGTCTAGCGGAGGACAAACAAAGAGTCGAGGGGGCTCACACTATATTTTATAGGAGTCGAGGAAAAGCGGAGAGGACGTGAGTGGAGCTCACTAGAAATCAATGGTTGCATGGCCATCGATGCACAATAGCGCTCGTGAGTGCGCAATTAAGGTCACTAAGGTATGGGAGTGCAGGAGGGGCACTAGGGAAAACCGTTTGTGAGTTCGGTGGGTTGGTTTTGGAAACGGGGAGGTGGGGATGCGGAGTGGTAGCAATGGTTTCCTGGCAGCAGCGGTGTTCGAGCGAGGAGACAAAGAAGACGTCGGTGCCTGACTAGGCCGAGCTAGTGGGTCATGCTGGGGTGGCAAGCACGAAGTTAAAATATTATTTAAATTAAGCTCAGGGGCTTATATGGAAAAGAGTCATCTATCTGCAATTCAAGAAGTTAAAATAAATTAAAAACCCATTATCGAAGTCTACGGGTCTCATGAACCAACGCTAGGTTGCGCTCTATGATCCTTGTGGACCAGGGGTTGGCAGGCAACTCGGCTACTACTGTGAACAGAATAGCACGAAGAAATACTTGGGTGTTCCTGCTGACTGGGTACACCAATTGATCTATAACTTGAAACTATTTCTTAGACGTCTTGTGGAACATGATATCAGCAAAGTGGTTTAGCTATTTGCTCACCTAATTTGGAGATCACAGGGTCAAAACAGAGCAAGGTCACGAAGCATTAGTTGGCGATCCAAACACGTTCCTGGAGTCGTGAGGGCAGATCTCGGCAAGGGTTCCTTCCACCATGTACATGACTTCCTGGAACACGATTGAGCACTGCAAGGTTTGAATTCACCATGTCGCATGCAGGGCATGAACTGACAGGAACCAACGGCCATGGCGAACACATTCCTGGTTGCATTGGGGATCCTCTCGCTATGATTTTTGGATATGTTGGAGAGGGAGAACGATCTGGTCAAATTTTATGTCGATTGGTTGAGTGGGTCATCGGGAACGCCAAAGCCACCATGACGCTGCATGACTGGGCGAGAATAGTCCTAATCTCGTCAGCTCTATCTACTGGCGTATGCGGTTAGTCCCGATGGTGATTCTAGCCAGTAGGGATAGATTGCAAGTGCATGGAGAAACAACACGAACATATCAAGGACACATGTGACGCTATCATCTCATAACCTTATGAGACCCTCCTAGTTACCGATTGATCTTATCAACCTGTACATAAACATGCAATATATCATATCTACTACACAAGCATATCCACTATATGTGCAAGATCCAGATCTACAAGTACACAAGGTTGGCTCTGATACCACTGTTGGGGAACGGGAGACTACGATAGCTAGAACTATTTCTACCATTCAACCAGGAAACCTTAGAAGAGGGGATCATAGATCATTACCACTAAACGCACAGGCGGAGCGGAAGCAAGGTTGGAGAAGCGATATCCAACGTAGTCGCGTGTCGATGTAGAGGATGTAGTCGTTCACAACAATTGTCTCCTCCTGGTCCAGCCAAAGCATCACAGCTGCAGCGCCTCCTTGCGGTATCCGCACGTATAGGGTAGAAGGCCGTGCGTGGTGTGCTAGCGCTTAGGGTGATGTGGGAGAGAGAGAGAGAGGGAGGTGGCGGCGGCCAGGGTTTCTTGACTTAGAGATTACTCTACGCCTTAAGCCCCTCCTCCGCTTAAATAAACTCTTCTAATGGGCCTCGACTAGTTGGCCCATTAGTGGACTAATCCTTCACGGATCAATACACGTATGACCCTCATATACGGATCAAATCCATATTGTCTCTTGGGCATATCTCCAGCAATATTGAGTCATTTTCTGCTACCTGATTTGTCAACAAATTTCAATATGTCTGACCAACCTGATGCCATAGAAAAGTACTTGGCCTACATAGAAAAATTGTATTATGTTTCAGTTGCTAAATTAATTTTTTGATGGAGCAGTTTGCTTTTTTACCAGAATAAAAAATTCCTTTTCGTACCACTTGGTGCTCTGTTGGGACTATGAGCAAGAAAACAACCACCTAAGATGATGAACCGATATAGTTCCCCGTGGTTTTTTATATGGTTGTGGTTACACAAGATTAAGGAAGCATCTGAACACATGAATGTCTGTGTATTCATGTAGCATTCTCATGTTGTTGATTTTTATGACTTGCCAACAAAAGAGAGAGACTAATGTGAGTTCATATGAAGTGTTTACTACACATTCTGACTGAGAATTGAAGTATGATTTAGAGTTGAGCCATTTTTATTTCTATGCTCTACAGTAATATTGCTTATTTAATAGTTTATCATATTTTGAACCATTGACTGACAAGATGGAGGACCTCATTCATTCTTTTGCAAACAATATTCAGTATGGTCTCTCTGCAGGCTCAAATAACAGTTTACTTCCTACTTTAGGTAAAGTCAATCTACACTGATGCGATACAAAAAATGGCTATGTACAATTATGGGGCTATATATTTGTATCATGTGTGTATGTGAATTCTTATGACCAGATGCGTGCATGCTTTTTAGGTTTTTGTTGACTTCTTATGTTTTGTGTTTTACAAAAGTGGTAGCCTTTTACTTCAGCCTTCAATGACAAGATTGTTTTGTATGTTTCATGAGGTTGTAATGAACAATTACTCTCAACAATAGTTTTCATATTAAACCTGTTTGTATTGTTATAGGAATGTAAATGACTATGTTTTCATATACATGAGTGTTTTACCAATTACATCAAAAGTGTGGCTTGATTATATTTTAACTTTCTTGCATGTCTTTTATGATATCAGTACCGCCCGCAGCAATGCACGGGGTCTCTCATCAACTAGTTCCATCATATTTTCTGGTACCATCTACAGAGGAAGATACTGATTCCTTTTTGTGTGCAACATCAAAAGGGTGATGCAGACAATATGCAAGTGAGAAGTGAGCTTTGGCTCAGCAGTAGCGTGTCAGGGCTTTGACCCCTGCTTTTCAGAAAGAAAAAATCTCCTTGACCATTACTTGTCAAAGCATAGGTTAAGCGTCCGCCCAATTTCACTGGATTACGGTTTCCTGTGTAAGGGTAGAACAGGGGTTCGAGAGTTTTCTTGACCTATGTGAGAAGATCTTCTTAATATAATGTCGGGAGGGGGGGGGGGGGGGAGGGGGGAGGAGGAGGGGTGATGGAGGGGCTTCCCCCAGTAGGTCAAGTTTTTTTCATGCGCAAGGCTTTGCTAACAATTAATATATGATGATTCAGCAATCATATTTAATTTTAATAATTCTCCTAATCCAAACTTGGGTTGCCATATTGGTATTAGTTCAGTCATGGCTTTGAAGCCAATCAGCCTGCGTGCTGAATTTTGTAATAATCATATGATGCGTGCCTCCATGAGGTAGAGGCAGGAATTTTGTATTGATTCCATTATCTAAAAAAAGATAGAGCATAACATTAAGAACTTTTACATAACTGATTTATTTCTCATGAACAGATATAAAGAATTGAACTTTTAACCTTAAATTTCCCAGGCAAATTCTGTTATAGTTACTAGTATATTAGTTACATTGCTAGGAAAAATAGAGCTGAATGACAAACAACAATATATAGCACTTAGCGACAGCTATGGAGAGCTTACATTGTTGCCAATGGCAAACTATTATGCAATTGCGCAATAGACTAATTGAAGTAACAAATAGATGGCCACATAAATCAACTCGGATCCTTAATTTGTATTGCCACAAATTACATAATTTTGACTTACTAATTTGTTCTGTTTTCACCTGACAGCAGCACATGCTAATGTCAAGAAGCTATCATGGAATGGGAGTAAGTTGTGGTAGATGATATGCAGGTACTGCTCGAGGATCTTCTTGGTGTTGCATCGGACAAGGATAAAAACTTTTTGCCAATTTTTGCTCCACGAAGTGAAGATACAGGCAGCTGTTCCGTTCTTGGATGGAGAACAGACAATGTCACTTGAGAGTTGACAAATGCAGAAACTTGATCGGGCCGGGGTGGGAGAACAGAGGACGTGGATTTGGTATTCACGAACAACGACCACTGCATTGGGGGGGGGGGGGGGGGGGGATGTTAAGCCTTTTCTTTAGTAGTAGAGATAGAGATTACGTTAACATCCAAACAGAAAGTTGTGACACAACATTTCGTTCTTCTCTCTTATTGTTCTGAAATATTATTTGTGGATTTACACTTGCACACGCTATTGTTCATGTAGATTTCACTATCGTGCTAGCTATTGCACTGATAAATAAACATACATATTAACATATAGAACACAACTCATGCATGCACGATGCCAATTTCACGTTGAGATATTATTGATTGATGGTCCATTATGTCTTAGGGAGAACTTTAATTTGATACCCGTTCGGGAACATGATGATTGCCCTGCGGGATACTTCCCCTCCTTTGGTCTTCTTCCAACTGCTCCGACAAAATTAACCAGAAGATCGGTAAACTATGCAAGCATATAATGTGTTATGAGACTACAACTACCTGTACTTGGTAACTAAAACGTGGAGGAAAAGTGCCATGAAGAGTTTGCTAAATTCTGCTGCAGGACAAGCCCTTATGCCCAACCCAAATGGCACAAAATTCTTCAAAGTGCTTCCCTTCGACTCATCCTGCATTTCTCAAATTGTCAATATTTCCCTAATGGTGATTATAATTGGTGGGTTACACTTGGGCACTGCCACTGACCAGCCAACGCCATGGGTTAAACTTTAGGGGATCTTTGAAGAATATCGGGTTTAGATGGATTGACATGGGGCTCATCATGACCATCCATCCGGCTGGAATTACATAACCTGCATATAAATAATACATACTCAGAAAACATGGGTAAACTCACAGATATTACTGTAATTCAAGGTAGAGGTCCTTTGTTCCCTTAATTATAAGATACCATACTAAGTACACGAACCTAAGGACTACTAGAGTAAGGGGTCATGTTCTAGTGTATGTCACTCACTACGGAAACAGAGCATTTGCTGAGTGCTAGAGGCACTCGGCAAAGGCACCTAGGCACTCGGCAAAACCTATGCCGAGAGCCACCCTTGGCATAGGTCACTTGGCAAAACTGGTGATGGCGAAGCCTACTTCGCCGAGTGCCACAACACGGGCACTTGCCGTGGTTATCTATGGCAAACATTTAACGGAGATGACACCCTCCGTTAGACCTTTGCCGAGTGCTCTCTAAGCAGGCACCTAGACAGACATAGATGGTTAATTCCTGAAAAAAGGTCTTTGACAGCATCAACAAGAAGTTACCATTGACTTGTACGTCAGTAAGAGTTTTCCTGAAGATTCCAGGTGTCACGTTACTCATTCTGGTGAGCTCATTAATAACCTTCATGCAGCACATACACACTCGAGTAAAAGAGAGAGACAGGAAGGTGATGAAATCATGAACTACCACGAAGACAGCACCAATGTCAAAATGATAGTTAATCAACTCACCATAATAGTGAAGGTCAATGACTTATACTCCTGCCACGTAAATCTAGAACTCAAATCCTCTCTATTCATCAATATTGCTTCATTCTCCTCCTGTGAAAGTATTTCTTTTATGTCTAAGTATCAGATACATCATGCATATGCCAAATATTAATTAACCTTACTGCTCAAAATTTTATAATCTTTAGAAAGTTATACTACCATATATACTTCCTTCAATTTTTATACAATATTAGCACCAATAATGTAGTGAATTAATTAAGTTCATCAATTGTTGATGTAGTGTCAAGTAAAAAAGGAGTTGGAGATTTTGGGGGGGGGGGGGGGGGGGGGGGGAGGGGGGGGCCTACTAGAAATCACTTTCGTAGCAGTGAAAGTAAGAACATATCAGGTGATCCCTTTCTCCCCTACTGGGATGCACCAAAAAATACGCATAACAAATTCCTGCACTTTATCATCTACGAAGTTGTAAAATTTAATACGCAACAAATATTTTTCTAAAACATATATAGCAAAAATGATCAGGTTAAATAGTTCAGGGTTTTAAATATTCATTCTGGACCTGCAACTGTTACAAGTTTCAAACTTGATTTCTATTTTTCATTTCATCTTACACAAGTATTTTTCCATCTTAAATTTTGTAATGATAAGAACATGCCCTATCCATCCATAGTTTCTGTTGGAAATTTTAGTACATTTGTTCTTGCATCTGGACAATGGAAGCACGAGAGTGCCTAAAGATGTAGGAGCATGTGATATGTTCTCTAGACGAAATAACTGAACAGTAACATGATGTAATGGTACCTTGAGTGTTTTGAGAACGTTTGGGTTATCACTAAGGAACTTGAACGCTAAACTGAGGTTGGGCGACAATGTTACAAAGCTGGTAAACAAAAGTGCAGACAGTGCATCTATGGCGAATTCCTCATTGATAGTTGGCTTCTCACTCTTCAGTTCTTTAACCAGTATGTCAACAAGATCGTCATGCTTTTTATAAGGTTCGCTTAGCCTTCGTCTCAGTAGATCAGACATAATTTTTAGCATATTTTTCTTTCCCTGCATAACAAAACACCAAAAAGAAATACAATCGCCAGGTAGCTATTTCGTCAACAACAAAATCACCAAGTAGCTAGCCAGAATGACACTACAGGGTCCTAATGCTCTTAGCAAGTTGTTCACATCATATATATTTCCTTAAAAGACTAGTAATATAAACAATTTAACATGCCTTCATGCATCGATAAAATGTTGTCCCAGGAAAATATATTGGGAAGGATATTAATCCTTCAAGGAAATCACTGTAGTTCTTCCTCAGTTCTCTTGCCGTGGTGGGATGGAGCCCAACCAACTTCTTAGCCACAAGATCAAAGATAACCTACAAAAAAAAATGGACAAATAAAGCAAACAGCAATGGTACATTAATCAGACAAATAAATATTTGTTTCATCATAAATGCAATCTTTATTCAGTATTGATTGAGAATTAGCAAAGCTAAAGAGGTATTTTCATGAGTTTTCGGAAGTTATTGAGGGATCTATAAGCTAAAGAGGTATAATCTTTCCAAGGAGTATATTCTATCACCCTTGTTGGAAAGGTACCAAGATGCTTCAAAAAAATCTATATTTCCATCATATATGTTGTAAGGTATATCCCTTCCTGACAGTGAAGTAATACTGATAGAAAAGAAGTAACATGAATTTAAAAAATTACATTCAGTCATTAATTGGATAATATTTTCATATAATAGCATTCTTTCAGGTTACTTTGTCTGTTCAAATAACAATATATCTAGCTATTCACACTTGAACAGCTTTTTCTCAGATAATGCATAGTCAGATATAAAATCTTTTAAATATGGAGCGAAAAAAATGAACGTCCTGATAACAATTAAAGTAGTCATCATTGCATTTTATTCTCTCTATCTACAAAT
This sequence comes from Eleusine coracana subsp. coracana, assembly GCA_032690845.1. NCBI lineage: Eukaryota > Viridiplantae > Streptophyta > Magnoliopsida > Poales > Poaceae > Eleusine > Eleusine coracana. Next base: position 7,611,119 of record CM064426.1, read on the forward strand.
AATTTTAACCTGTATAGGTTTGATCAAAGTAAAAGAAATAGTTTTTATTAAGAAGGTTATAGATCTTAATAACTGGTTGTATGATGAACCTAACAACATCATTTTTTTTTGTTTTCTATTCTTAGTCAAAGTTGAAAAGATTATACTCTAGTCGAACTAGAAATGCTAACATTTCTGTATTGAGAGTATTTAATGACGTTGTTTGTGATGGTATTTTTCTTTTGTAGGGCTACGCAGGAGAGGATTCCTACGCACTTACATCAGTGGTGCTCTCATTCACATTGATATCAGGTTGAGCGCTCCATTCCGCTAAGCTATCTTCAATATGCTTCTCAAGTTCAGGAAGGAGTTCTTTCTTAAGGCATTCAAGGCCGAATAATCCAGACATGAAGTTACGGACGAACTTTTGAGCAGTGCCATTGAACTCATCAATTGTCTTCTCACCAATGATGATATTTGCTGTCTCAAGGTACCAGCTCCGAAACAACTTACCTTCTTGCTGAAATATGAATCTGTTGACCTCCGGATCAGCAGAAACAACCATAGGCTGTCCCACCACACGTGTCTTAAAAATAGAACCATACCTGAGATATGACAATTAAAAAAAGAGAATATATAAATGTTGAGCAACAAGATAAGGATCATATATATTACTCTGATACTAAATACAAATTAAATATAATGTATTGGAGCAATTGCATTAGAGGACCTGTTTTCAATCCTAATATCAAAAAAGACTCCTTATTCAGACTTTGCAAAATTGGACTTTTTTTTTGAATTTGAAGTAAGCAGCAGCCCCTATTCCGTTTGAGGGTCTTAACGGTGTTAAATCTCATGTGAAAAGATGTTTATACCCTTACAAGCCTTTGTAAAATAGACCTGTTTTCTAGCAAACCTTTGCGAATTTACCCTGTTTTTTATTAGGAACTGTATGAAGCTGAAATTCAGATTTGTAAATTAACTTGTAGAATAATTTATAATTATTTTAAGGTAAAATTGTTTGTAACACACTGAGAAAACGTGGTTTCATCTCCAACACATCGACAAAGTTGAATTTGTCTGCAACACACTACGATTTTGTGATTTCTCGTCGGGAACACACTATGACTATTTAATAATTATTTTCAACTTTTTAATCTCAATACTCATAATATATTAGGATTTGAAATTTGGCATAAATATATATTATTGCATTATCTATCACTAAAACATAGAGCTAATTTTTTTCAAAAGTTTTTCATGTTTGCTCATTGTTTTAATATTGAATTTGTCCAGTAAATTATGCAAATAATAATAATAAAATCTAGCCCTATTTTTTAATTATAGATATTGCGGCAATGTATATTTATGTCAAGTTTCAAGTTCTAATGTATTCTATGTATTGAGATAAAAAAGCTGAAAATAATTGTTAAATAATCATAATGTGTTCTAGATGAGAAATCATAAAATCGTAGTGTATTGCAGACAAATTCGACTTTGTCAATGTGTTGGAGACGAAACCACGTTTTCTCAGTGTGCTACAGATAATTGTTCGGGGAGAGGAGGCACAGCCACGCCGCCACGGTCACCCTCCTCCCCTCCACTCACGCGCCTCCACCATAGCATCCCCAACTCCGGCACTCACTGCCCTGCCCCAGCCCCATCACGCATCCCACCACGGCATCTTCGTCTCTCACGTTTCGCCTTGCCACAACCAAGCTACATGTCGTCACCGCGTTCCATTGCTCTGCTGTGTCGACACGCTCCCGCTCCCCTTGCTGCACGTGGCCCCAACCTCTCCATCACACATCGCCACCACGCCTAAGCAATGTTTCCAGACTCGTCGACCCCACCTCCCTGCATCTCTATGACAATGAAGAAGAATTGACACAAGGCCCAAGCTCACCATGGCCATATAGGTCGTCGGTGAAGGAGGCAGGAGAGAAGTGAGCTCCAGACATGTGCTAATCTAGTCCCATCCACGTCGTATGGAGATGACGTGCTCGAAGCGGAGGACGGATGCATCCGGCATTCTTCCCCTCCGCCCAGGGCAAGAAGAATCCTTCCTCCACCCACCCCCCTCCCTCCGCCTCCTCGTCGACGGCCAGCACCCCCGACGCCGGCGGCGGCCCCAGAATCCCTTTACGGGGTTCGGGTTGCCCGGACATAGAGATGGCCGGCCGGCTGAGGGCGGCGGCTGCGACCCGGCAGTGGGCCGTGGCCTGGCGGTGCAGCGCGGCGGCAGCGGCACCGCCGTTGCCGCGGGGCAAGAGGGCGGTGGGTCAGGGTCGGTGGCGGGGGTGTCACGTCACCGACTAGTTAGTGTGGTGGCGGCGTGGTGACAGCGGCGGCGTGGTGCGGGCGGCGTGGTGAGGCAGCGCTGTGCCGCCGGCCGCTGGTGGTGGAGGTGGGCGGTGGCCAGGGCCATGCGGCGGGCGACGACGGCACCGGTGATGTCGCCGGAGTGGCGAGGGGCGGTGGTGGTGGTCCGACGGGGCGCGGGCGGCGGCCGGCGTTGAAGAAGGAGAAGAGGGAGAAGGAATCGGGTGCTGGGGGGTGGTTGGAGGAAGACCGTGTGTTGACACGGGTGGAAGCTAGCAGGCCCCCGGATACGTCTGTCAAAATTCTGAGAGTAGCGTAATTTTTTGATAGCTATGCTTACTAATATATAATATATATATGTGTGTGCTATCATCTTCAAACAAGTGGCACTAGATCCAACGCCCGCACTGGCACCGCTGTGGGATGTGGCGGATGGCATTTGTTGCTCAAAGCCTGAGCGGCTACCACATTCTGCTTGTCCTGCTTGTCGATGAATACATATTCTATTTCACTGTCGTCTTCACCTTACCTATAAATACAGACAGGTCTCTTGACGCTTTTGTATATATAGGCTCTGCCAGTCGGGAATCAAACTTGATTGTAATAATTGCCTCTGTGGATTAGTTCCAAATTAAATGAGTCTAACTCCATGTTAAGATATGCCGCTAATAGTTAACTGTATTAATAAGCCTGTTTGTTACTTTCAATACATTGAAATATTGCTTTATTATCATGATGTAGACATCCAGGTTCTCTTGTAACACAATCACGTTTATGCCAATCATCTGAGTAGCTCCTAGCTACTCCCTTTGTTCATATTTAATAATGTCATTCTAAGTTTTCCAATTTTTCTACAATTACATATCATTCTCACTTTCCAATGCACATTTCTCTCTTCCCAATACAATATTCTCTTTTCCCACTATATCTCTATCTCTATCTCTCTCCTTCTCGTTTTCAGTGCACCCATCTTTTTACGTCTCCTTATTTTCCGTACCCAACTCCAAAACAATATCTAAATATGAACGGAGGGAGTAGTTGATTAGTTTATATAATTTAGTCTTGTTAGAACGATTGAACTGGATCTCTCTCATACTATATATGGGTATACAACAAAGACGAGGTGTGGACCTTTAGTCTAGGTTCGATCAAAAGCCATAACTGGATCAGCTGTCCTCATGATAGGAACCGGAAAGTAAGAAAGAGCTCTTAGTAGCTGATGAGCGAAGATACAAGAACATAATTTTACCTGTTTTTGCCTGATATATTTAGTTGTATAGTATTTGACTATAGCGTACACAACTAATACAATTAAGTTAAGGACTTAAAGAAGACGTGTATATTATCGAGTTATTGTTTTTTATATTTTTTATTTTGAATAACCCCTCCCATCCAACCCTTTATATTAACACATTACTGTGCAATTGCTAGAAACAGTTTAGAATAGTTAATTAGAATAATACAAGAATACTCAGTAGCTACATTAACCTATTCACTTCGGATATATTAAAGCATTGAACATGATCGTTTATTTGATACTTGAACTTTTGATATAGTGTATTATTTCAAAACATCAAAAACTTCCACTTGATATGAGTGTACTAAATTTCATTCATACATGCAGTGAAAATATGCCACAGAAACTTACCTTTGCATCCTTACTTTGTAGAAGTCCGGAATATCAAAGGAATGACTCATTTTGAAGAATTGCATCGTCTCACCAATTATAGGTAAGCCCATTGAACCAGGGGGGAGAATCCCACTGCATGGCTGACTAATCCATTTGTATACCCAGTGTGTGAACCATCCTATTAGCAGAGGTAAAACACATAGGGTTGTGTATAGAAGCAACACCTCCATCTAAATGTTCTACCAGAAAGATGTCTTGTAGAGCCTGGAAAATTGGAATTATTCTAGGTTGCCTGGTATATCTTTGCACATTTGAAGCTCATACTTGGACCTGCTTATATAGCAAAAGTGGGAACGGTGATGTGTGCATGGTGAGGTAATAATTCTCAATTCAAATTTATGATACTGGTAAGTTGTCATTTTCATTGGTTGCCATAAATTTTCATTTAGTATGAAAGCTACAGTACTACATTACTACAAAACACTCCAACAGTAAGACATTGTTTATGAAAGTTACACTACTACAAAACACTTTTACAGTGATGGACAAAAACGCTCTATAGTGACGAGCACATCAGCGAAGACACAGTGTGTGACACGTTGAAGTGCTCGTCACTACAGAGCGTTTTTGCCCATCATTGTCGAAGTGTTTTGTAGTAGTATAGCTTTCATAAACAATGTCTTACTGTTGGAGTGTTTTGTAGTAATGTAGTAGTGTAGCTTTCATACTAAATGATTCAAACTGTACATGATGTATTCTATAAATATATATCATCTTGTTATCTCTGTCAATAAGTAGCAATAATCATGTGTATGTCATTGCAAAATACTCTAATCTTAAATACGCCAACACAAAATGGTTATTTTCGTAGATGCCATAAGATTGCAATTTTCTTTTTTGAATATGTCATCGGACATAAAAAAAAACTAAAATACATCTCACTTTCTTCCTCAACATCCTTGACAGGCCATATGGATGAGCTCCACCACAAGCGCCGTTATGCGCCGCGTGGAGCACCTCCTACATCGCGACACTTGCCCATGCATCATGCTCGCGCTACACGCCCCCGCGCCATGCCTGCATGTTGGGCTTGCATGCCGCGACGCGACGCGCTATACCTCGCGCCAGCCGCCTGCCATGTGCGTTGTCACCACGACAGCCCGTGCCCGCCGCTGCAACACGTCTCTCCATTGTCGTGCGCTGTGCCATGGCCGCTGCTGCTGCTGCCGCTCTCCATGCACTTGTACCTGTTGCAGCCATTCTCCACGCGCCACCGCTGTGCGCTCGTGTGACCGGCAGGCATGACTAAGCTACGGAGCTCAGATCATGTGCAGCGTGCCCATGTGGCCTTCTATATGGCTGAATGTACAGTGAAGAGTTCTTCATATATATCCTTCTCATTGGAGTTTTTATATATGAAATGTAGACATGCAAAACATGTCTTTTCACAACACATGTCAATTTGAACATCAAAATTGAATGTTCAACCAGTTTCAGTGATAGCTAATCAGTTTGGTAGAATAAGAGAAAAGACTACTACAAAAAACATCTTTATTTATTTCAACCATGAAAGTAGGCAACTAATTAGTCTGTTTTGGATGTTGTATAGCCTTATTGCATGAACTTGGTACTGGAAAAGTTTATAACCCCTTTTTTATTTTGTTGCACAAACCAAGGTACAATTTCATTTATGGTTCATGTGCAGGGAATGGTTGCTATATTTTGGACTGAAGCCACCAGGCGGCCAAGTGAAAAGTATCCTCCAAGTGTGAGATCATCCTATTGCATTTCTCTTTTGGAGCAAGAGGTCATTTGCACGGATGTTGAAAGGGGTTAGGCATATGTGAGTAAATTATGGAACGTACAGGTAGAAAGATATGATATAACTCGGCTAGGTTAACATGGCAAGGCACACCTTATAGGCTTGAGGGCACAAGTTATAGGCTTGAGTTAGCAACGGAGCACGAAATATGTCAGACGATGTTGCTGCTTAGTAATATGGATTGGTTATATTGTGACAACAAGATCAATGCTTGAACTTTACTTATATGTCAGTATTGATGAATTATAATCCCCCCGTCCCCTTACGTAATTCGTTTCTTCTTCTGTGCCAACGGTTAGACTTTGTCCGTGTACTTCATCAACTCTGAGGATTTAAGGAGCATCGTCTAACCCATAATTTTTTTGTGATTCTATATAATCTCTTTTTGTTCATGTGCTAACAAATGGACAAAACACTTATGAATCATATGTCATATGTGCTTCTTATTTAGTTTGTTTGATTGCCATTTTTCATTGCAACACACTGGCAAACTGCAAATGAAACAACAAATGCCTACAAATGTAAGTATGATGTAATGCCAGCAACTTGACCAAACAATCATGTCTCAAGTGCATTGATTGATGAGTTTGTCATGATCTCAGTAGTTGTTGGCATATCATTATCTGGAAACTGCTAACAGCTAGTTTGTTCTAGATGTATTTCCTTCTTTTGCTTTCCCTGGGACAGAAACCTATGCTAATTGATGTTAATAAAACTTTATGGAACTGGATGGCACAACACATTACAATGATAAAATTTATTTGATTAACATTTCTTCTGTCAATGACAGCTTAATAGTGACTAGATTTCTCTTATGAACATGCTCTGTTAATATGTGTCAATTTTGTATTTTCTCAGGAGGAAAACAATCTCAGATACTCATATAGGTTTCCTCACTTCGAAAAAATAATACTAGTATACTTCAATAAGCCTGATGATTACAAGGAAAGTGCCAACAGAATAGAGGCTTGAACGTATATGGTTATTAACTACAAGATAAAATGAAGCTTATATTGGAGTTAAATACCAGGCCGCCGACACCAGGTCTCCGACTCTGAGAACCATCGTCTTCCTGGCCTTGTGCCACCAACCAGGCGGGCTGCTGCGGATCACACCTTGAGACCAGCCCACGTGAGCAACGTGTCTTACCGGAGTGTTGGTATGGTGTACCGACAAGGACAAAAACTGTCCACCAGTCAGGCGGGCTGCATCATGGACGCACTATCGGGTCACACTCATGCACTAGCTCCCCATCTGTCTTATGGGTTTTGTTTTTTTGCCAGACTGCCTTGGCTCAGCACTTGACATAAAAGAAGAGGACAAGAGTGGAGGGACAGCTAGTTGGACTCGATGTTTTACACGACTCATATTTAACACATGTGGTGCAGCTAAGTGTTAGGCACTCAAGTGACGTCTTCATGTGTGATCGCTTGGCCACCTCAACCACACGTCTTTGAGCCTGCTTCATTACCACCACCGTTCAAGATGTCTTGTCACCACTGCCACCACATCCATGGTGCAATCCAATCCGTGAGGATCCGATGGCTTCCATTTCTGCCACAACGTCATGTTTTCATGCATATGCCGGTATGATCAGCGGTCATGTAGTGGCGAAGCTTGAGCGAAGAGTCAGTGGGGGCGGTCTTACTAATGCATCACATAATCTCAGTGAACAGTACTAAATTACTATTCGATTTAGTGTAGTTTTACAGTGGCCAGGGGGGCATGGTCCTAATGGACACAACGAGGCTTCGCCCCTGAGGTCATGTATGTGGTATATCATCGAGGCGGGAAAAAGCCAGCCTTTTTCTCGTTGCGTCCTTTGGTCAAGCAAACCTGATACACACCATGTCCATGGCAGCTTCGACAACATGTACATCATCATCGATCCTCTTTTTCATGGTACCTCAATTGTGTTGTCGTCTGGCGTCGACACGTGTTCCTGTCCACCACTACTTGGTAACTCCCTACTCCCACGGCTTTCTGCATGGCTTCGTCAACATTAGCATGCGTCCTCAACACCTCGATCACTGCTACATCAAGAAAAGCTTATCTGATTAGTCGTCCTCATTCTTGGTTACCTCCACATCCAAGAATGTGAGGGCATGTGATGAAGATACAATTGAGGTAGAGCTCGTACATCAAGGTACAGTTGAGTACCTTTTTGGGTACTCGGGAGTCTACACTCTACACGTCTCACCCAATAATGAGGGCACGTGGTTAAGTTACATTTCAATCAAATAGAATCGATTAAATGATATACTCCGTAGTGCCAAATAGGATATGATATGTGGAGACTGCAGACCCGCTTTGTCATTCAGTTTCATTTCAATTTGGGGATGCATGATTGCAAGAACAAAAAGAATAAGCCAATACAACATCAGGGATCATAGTCTCTACTCCTTACTAATTTAGGTAAGATCGTCATTGGTATTGCTTTAGTTTAGTGTTGGTTTAATGGTATAGTTTGTGTTGGTGTTTTGTTTTTTTCTTTTCTAATCAGTAAAGCATATTCAAAATGGTTTCGAGAAAGAAATACGTAAATGAATCTGATTAGGAAAAAAATAAACATGCACTATAAAAGAGCAAGTTCCGATCAGGTCCAGATCATTTTGTATCTAATAATCCGATAATAATAATCTATCTACAACTTATATTTTTATATAATAAAAAAAGAGGTGACGTGATTAGCCTGCTTTTTGGTGTTGCTTCGTGTCGCACTTTATAGTGTCCGCGGCCTTTGCCTATGTTGATCGAATCGGCTTTGGCTAGGAAGAAAATTATGAGAAACCCCTGGTCTCTTATTAATCGGAAAAGACCCCAACCTCCGTGTGACACATGGCCCGTAATAATCTCAAAGCAAATCTCTCCACATTCTCCCGTTAGCCGAGACTTTTCTTTTTCTAGGAGGAGTTAGCCGAGATTTTGATTTCATGGACCTTTCGTCTTTCATCAAGCATAGCGTCATCCATGAGCATGCCGGCGATGTGCAGCATCGGAATCCCCGACTCATGTCCGTCTGTTTGTCGACTTGACGATTTTCATCAATTGTTCGTAAGGCAGGCCTCCTCGGTCTGTCTGTCACTCACCTTACTCTGATCAGTTTTTCTGATTAAATATGGGCTTGACGTTAGTTGTGGCTGTTGGTGTGAACGAATGTGAATGGGTGATCACCAGCTAAACATGGTGTGAGCCGTCATTGTTGACCTAGTGATAAAGGTTGACTAAATGGAAGAGTTCAAATTGAACTCTTGTGCCTTGATTGGAGGCACTAGAACACACCAGGGGTGACCCCCTAGTGTGCATCGCCTATATAAGGAGGGCAAGCCCCTTCAAGGGGGTGATGATGTTAATCCTAACACCAAAATGACCTCTGCCCTAACTGATCCCAATCATCTGATGTGCTGCAACACTGGGAAGGGCTCCTCTATGCCCAAAGTGGCAATCAGCAAGCAGGAAAAGCAGGTCCAAAACAAGAGCAGAGAAGATGGTACCACAAGGCGAAGGTATGAAACCTAGCTACTATCCCTAATGGTGGTTCAATTGTTTAGGCTCTTGATCCTGAAAATTCTAACATTGGTATCAAAGCAATTAGCCTAAGCTTGAGCCCCTAATTCTAAGGTTTTGTTCTGCTTATGAAGTTCATGTCTAAAGTTGATGATTAGGCTACTGTTTTTGTTCTTGCTGCTCTCAGTTATGTTGAAATTATAAGGCTAAGTCCTAATCCGTGAGCAACAAGCAGCTAGGGTTTCCATATTGGTGCTATTGCATCAAGAAGTGGAGAATTGCAGCAATTTAAGGTTATTTCTAAGTTTTCCCCAATTTCTGATGAAACCCTAACCCTAGCTACAGTAGAATCACCAGTTCTTCCCCAAACTTAAAACCCTAACCCTAAAACTGAACGTAGCGGGCTTACCTGATGGAGAAGCAGGTCGTGGTCGCAATCGTCATGCTTGGTGTCGGTCCTGTGTCTAGCTCCTCGCCTCTACCCGCTACACAAGCTCGCGTGGAGGGGTTTTGGCACGCGACCTCGGTTGTTGGAATCTTCCAGCAACCCCGGTTGTCATCGCCATCACACTGCTCCGGGCGAAGCCGCCGCCGAGGATCTCGCTACCTTGCGTGGCCCCAACAGACGTAAGGGCCCCGGACGAGCACCGCTTGACGGAGCCGCGTGCAGGCAAGGCCGCACGTGTGCTCCGGCGAAGGGGGCTCGCCGGCGCCGCTGTCTCTCACTCTCTTCCCTGCACGCGAACGGTCTTGCCCGGCCGCCGTCGCATCTTGTGCCTCGACCGCCATCATCGATGGAGAGGTGAGTGAGAGAGAGAGACAGAGAGGAGATAAACAAATAAGGGCTAGGGTTTGGGGGGCGTGGCATCGCCTCCGGTTTTGATCAAACCGCGATGTCTGTAGGCCGTTCGATCTGAGATTGAGGGCTGAGAAAAGACGGTGTCGTAGCTGGGCTTAAGGCCCAGCTGGGGAGCACGGGAGAATAAGTGGGCCGAAAGTGGTGTCGGGCAATTTTCGTTGTCTGTGGCCCAAACTGAAACATTAGTTTTTATGAATTATCTACGAATTTTTCTGATCGGCTAGACTCTAACGGGCCTTAGTGGGCCAAATGACCCTTTAATAATTTCCAAGATTTTTCTTATAGGCCCCTATTTTCCTGGAAATTCTTTAAGAATTATTTAGGAAACTTTTCTTGGATAATTTATGGGCTAAATAATTGATGTTTTTTCCTTAGCCAATTATGAACTTTACCCTTTTGATCACATAAAATTTGGTCCTTATTATGAACACTAATGATCTTTTGACTCGTATAATTAAAAAAAAGGCCCCTTTAGTGGCACATAATGAATTTTGACCAAAATTCAGGTCAAATTTTATAATGAGGTCAAAATTATAGATTTGGGATTGATTTTATAGAAATTTTCTAATAATCATAAAGTTAGCCAAGGAACCTTTTGGGTCAAATATTATGGATCCCTTAAGAATTAATAATGGTTATTAATAATTTTCTTCATGATAATTATGGAAAGTCTCCCTTATGACCATAGAAATTTTTTTCCTTAAGGATCAATTATGAAGTATTTTTGGACAAAATTTTATGGTATTCCCCTTATGGTCAAAAAACAATTTAGTGATTTTCACTTAAGTGTCCAATTATGATTAAGGAATTATGCTTTATGTCTGTCCATACAGAAGCAAAGCAATTTATATTGTTTTAATGATTGATTTATTTAAGGCATTTTCATTAATAATGTTATTATGTTTCTACCTTAAATATACATTATGTTTTAAGTTTCCGCTGCAAAATTATGATACTCTGTATCGAGAGTGGCATATGTTTGTCATTCTGGCCAAAGCTGATTGACAGATATTTGACTGCTACCATTTTATTATTCTGGTTTGAATTCTAGCCAAAGCTGATTTTGAACTTGAATAATAAAAAAAGTTTATGAATCTAGAACACTCTGAATTAAGTGTGGCATGTACTTGCTATTCTGACCAAAGCTAATTAGCATGTACTTGTTCACAACTATTTTATCATATCATAATCCAATTCTGGCCAAAGCTTATTTGGATTTTGATTTGGTAAAAGAAGATTATACACACTAAAGAAATTAAGTGTGACTTATGTTTATTATTCAAGCCAAAGCTAATTAATGAATATCTAATCACGACCATTTTATTGTTCATAATCCAATTCTGGCCAAAGCTGATTTGGGTTTTGAATCAATAAAATAAGTTCATTTTGATGATGTTATTCTTTTATAAAGCAGCTAATGCCTCTTAAATTTTGAGGCTTATCAGAGATCTTTTTGATCAGCAAAACCCCTAATGATATCTTGGCAGGTTTTACTGCTATATTTCTCTGATTAAGGTTTTATCGGGGAACTTAATAAATGTGAGCCTAGATGAGGTATATTTATGTTTTGGTCGAGATTGACCATACAGTGCAATTAGATAGTGTGTTGGCTCAAGTAACAATGTGTTGGCTCAAGTAATAAAGGCGGGTTTTACTGCTATATTTCTCTGATTAAGGTTTTATCGAGGAACTTAATAAATGTGAGCCTAGATGAGGTATATTTATGTTTTGGTCGAGATTGACCATACAGTGCAATTACTAAAGTTTCAATTAATGAGCATTGTTAAATGAGGCATCATGATCAATTAAATGATAATATTACTTTGAGTAAATTTTCCAAAACTACAGGTTTTATTACAAAACTACAGGTTTAAGAAGATGTATCACAAAACTATAGATTTAGTGTACCTTTGCATCACAAAACTACAGATTTAACAAGATGTATCATAAAACTACAGATTTAAGGAGTCAATTTATCATAAAACTACAGGTTTTAACTTTGTAAACTCTCTAGTTTTATGATTCACACGGACATTAAATATGTAGTCTTACGATAACACTTATTCAATCTATAGTTTTACGATAAAGGGTGCACTAAATCTGTACTTTTATGATACAACTTTTTAAATCTGTAGTTTTATAATAGTTTTGACACAAAACTTGTAGTTTCATGAAATTTACTCTATTACTTTTGTTTGCAATGAGTGATATTACTCATAAATAATGATGTTCTCACAATAATAGTTGTAACGATTATTATGATTAAGTTATTTTATCATAACTATTATGTGAGATACGCATAAGCTTTAGCCTATGTGTTTTAAAGTTTATCTTAAGCTAAGGAGGAATATATAAAGCTTGATGTGAAAATGGAATTATGTTGGGGCATTAATAATGATAAATTATGGAGATTCATGGTCATATTTATGCTTGATTAAAATTGCTCACTAATGAGATTTTTAGATCTCATACCTATGCATAATTAAGGATATTTCAAGCATAAAACTAGAGTTGTTTCTTTGTGAAATATAATAAATAGACCCATAATGTTTATAGATTTCAAAGCAGAATAATGCAAATAAATTATGCATTTTATTTTGCTATAAGTTTAAATTTTGAGTTTTGACTCATTTCCTTATGTGATGCTTCAAGTATAAATTATGTTTAAATCTTAAGAATTAATCATTGTTAAAGGATCGTTATGGTCTCGAACCATAATGAATTTAGTGCCTCATATGTATATTGATCATGCATTAGCAATTAAGCTATCAATATTTGTGCTTTTAAAGATTATGATCACGAATGATATCAAGTTGTTGATCAAATAATGGCCTTATTGGGATTTGATGATGCCTGTTGCAATTAGATTAAAGTCAAGTGCAATGATGATGCATTTTCCCAAGTAATTAAGATCTCTAATGAAACTATTAAGATCTCTGATTGGGATACAACCAATGAGAAATCTTTGTTGAAGGTTTAATGTTGTTTTTGGGATTATGTCATGTCACATAGAAATTTAAGATTCATGTGACATTCCCATAACATTTGATTGAGGCAATCATGATGAATATCCCTATCAAGTTCAATCAAGGAATTTTTTATTGTACCCTTAAAGGAAATGTTGTTGGCACATTACCATTACTTAAGGCTTTAAATAATGTTTAAAGCGCACAAAGATAATGAGAAGTATACTCCCATTAGTAAATTTAGCCTACATAATGGATAAGAAACTATTGGTTTTCATATCTACAAATGACTATTGGGAGTAATCTATAGTTATATCATGCCAGTTAAGATCAGGGGGAGCAATTCCTTTTGATAAATTATGCTAAAGTTTCTCTGGCATGTTAAAGAGCTCATTTAAGCTGTATATAATGTTTAATCATGAGAATGCTCAATATAAAAGAGCAAACTTATGAAAGGTTTTTATAGTTCACTAAATTATGTGGCCACTCATATGAAGTATTAAAAGGACTGGTGAACTATGATTGAGCTTTAAGAAATGTGTGTTCATGAAGGTATGTTGCCAATTAATAAAGCTAATCGAATTAAAGTTACGAAAGCTCATGCTCCTTTTATGAGAGTTTGTTGAAGTATGGTGATATTGAATAAACCACACTTCGAGAGGGAGCATGGAATATCTCATAAAATAGAGATGAATGTATCAATGTATCTTATCTTCACCTCCTCCCTAAGGAATTTATTTGAGCTTGATGAAGAATTATGGATGGAAGCATTTTCTTTTAATCAACTCAATTCTATCCTATCAAAGAAGGGTACATTCAAATTGAATTTTGATGGGAGCTCAACACAAGGAAGGATAGAGAGTTAGCTATGCTAATCTTGACACTTATGCGGTACTTGGTGTGGAGTCCCATATGAGAAAATGATCAATCCCCACTAATGAAGACAAAGCCTATAAGTTTATTCATGGAGTCAATAGTAAAGATGACTCTAAAAGGAAAGATTAATAAGGGCACAAGCTTATACTTGTGACAAAAGGGCTTGTCCATAATTAAGAGGATTGATTGTAATGATAGCACTCGGTGTTTTATCAGAACTTGTGAACACAATAGTGACAAACAAGTCACATAAGAAAGACAATGGGGATATTGTAATTTGTCCAAGAGTTTTATCTCGTTCGGATATTAAGATTATCTTGGTAAGGTTATCTCGTTCTTTAATTAAGAATGACCAAGATCGGTCCAATAATGAACATTGTCTCACAAGTGTTGGCAGAGCATTAAGATACATATATTGAAATTGTGGCTCTGTTAGTTTATTTGTTAGTTTACTTCAATTAAGGGTGATATTTTTCTAATGTTTTCATGATGATTAAGTCATTATGCACCCTTAATGTTATGACTGGGATAGATATTGGTAGAAATAAATCCAGAATTGGACCTCTAGAAAATGATTAAGAAAGCCTTGTGCTCAAAGGATTACATGCCCACAAATTCCACATAAGTGATATCTTCGCCCTTGAAGGGGAGTCATTGTGGAAGGCTCCAAAATTTTCTAAAGGCATCATGAATGATGCAAAATAATAAAGGTTGTGGCATGTTTAAATCCATATCAAGTTATAGGGAATAAAGTTAGTCATGACTTATGAATACAAAGAGTTTTCTTTGTGAAGAAATTCATCCCGGTATTAATTATGCAAAGAGTGTGGTAGTATTCGAGTAACATGTCAAGTGTTTTTCTGTCAAACACAAAAGACATTGTGAAAGAATCCAGAATCAAGTTATGAAAGCAAGTAATGCTCAAAGTTTATGTCTTGATGCTCAAATAAGTTTAAAAGACCTAAAGTGAAAAGAGCATCATAAGTTTAATGATTCCCTATCACTGGCTTGTCTTAAAAGTTGTCGGCTTAAGGACTAAAGACAGCCTGCCATTCTTGATGTGATGATGAGATCTCAAACTTGATTCTAGAAATAAGATTATCATCTTTTATGTGTGTGCACACAATGATGAATGAAAGTATAAACCACACTCTAGGGGTATTCACAACACCAGCTCCCCATGTCCTAAGAAGGACTCATTCCAAGGTTGATTAGGAACCGTGGTTGATTAGTTCTGTGGTACTTAATTGACTATAGTAATTTATTGATTCGGTGTACTGACTCTTGAGGAAATGAGTTCATAAGTTTTGACTAATGATTAAGAAATGAGTTTTGGAGCTCCTAAGATAAAGAAGTTCATTTGATATGAGGTGGTATACTATAGTAACTAGGTTCAACGGTATGACTAATTCATCGTTGTAATCCTTTTGTCTTGGTATGTCATTTTCATTGAAAAGTGAACTTGTAAATCCACCTGATGATCAAGGGGGAAAATGTTGGTGTGAACAAATGTGAATAGGTGATCACCAGCTAAACATGGTGTGAGCCATCATTGTTGACCTAATGATAAAGGTTGACTAAATGGAAGAGTTCAAATTGAACTCTTGTGCCTTGATTGGAGGCACTAGAACACACCAGGGGTGTCCCCCTAGTGTGCAGTGCCTATATAAGGAGGGCAAGCCCCTTCAAGGGGGTGATGATGTTAATCCTAACACCAAAATGACCTCTGCCCTAACTGATCCCAATCATCTGATGTGCTGCAACACTGGGAAGGGCTCCTCTATGCCCTAAGTGGCAATCAGCAAGCAGGAAAAGCAGGTGCAGAACAAGAGCAGAGAAGATGGTACCGCAAGGCGAAGGTATGAAATCTAGCTACTGTCCTTAATGGTGGTTTAATTGTTTAGGCTATTGATCCTGAAAATTCTAACAGTGGCTCTTACACGGGATTCCGCAGGGATGGAGGCGGGCCGGTAGGCTTGATCAATAGAGGCCAGAGTCCTCCTGTGCGGAGTAGATCTTGACTTGACGAAAGTGGCCTAATCTTAGGTTGTTTTGACATAATGATGGGACATGTGTTACATTGTGGGTTGAAGGTCTCTCTAACGAGCAAGAGACCTGGTCTCTCATAATTCGCTTCCTCCTAAATGCCTGCCACCCATCCACAAACAAACTAAGGTTTAGGATTTATATGTTCGTACGTGTGACAGCCCAGCCCAAAAAGAATGACAGACTAAGCTAGCAAAAGTTATTAATGTGATATTTGACAACATTCAATTTTGTTCAACATAAAAAGGATATGTGCATTTCTTTAGATTACAGTCCGTCAGTGCGAGACGATCAGATGAATCTTCTTCAACATAGATTACAAATATCCTTGAAGCCAAGTTCTTGCGAAATTATCAAATATGATGTTCTTACTCATGCTATCTTTGTCGAATTTGTCACATGAAACATGCTGACACCTTTTTTCTGACAACAAATCTCTATAATTAATATTGAGAGGAAGCAACAAGAGGATTTTTTGAAGAACATATGAACAATTTGTCCAATGAGATATGATGTTCTTCATATGTAGAATTATTTTCATTACTATATAAAAATAAAAAAAAACTGATTATATAGCAATTGCTTCTTTAGTTTGTTTTTACTTGGTAGAAAATAAATGTCTAATTATAGTCTTGTAGATGCCTAGCCTAATGTTAAGAGTGACTCTATGTTCTTTTTCTTAAACACAAATATATATAAATGTTAATATAGAAATTACCGTATGTTTTATTTGGTGGACTTAATTTATTATTTTTTTAAAAATCCGTAGCAACGCACGGATACTTTGCTAGTTCTTTAATAAACCAAAACGAGGACGAAGATTTGAGAAATTCTCTGAATTAGACATTATATGGCATGAACATCGGATGCTAGTTGTGCAGCCGCACGTGGGGAAGGATTGGATCATTGAGTAGTAAATAACTTACCTCGTGCTAATTCTAGAAACCTAGCAACAGAGCAAAGCTAACAAGGGCCCAACATAGCAGCAGAGCTCCAGGCACGAAGTCGCCTGCTAGTGTTTCGGCCGGCAACGGCACTTCCACTGACCTGTTTCAGCATCCTCTCTTCTCAGTTCTCTTCAACAACGACGCCTACTAGCTTGTGCATCATGAAGCAATCCTACAACCACTCTAGAGTGGATGATGTCCAACGAAAGTGCCGCACGTGCAGTGCGGGGAGGTGCTCCACCTTCGGACGACCTAACTTGGTTCTTGCTTTGGCTTTACCTCTTCCGACAGGGATTGATGTTTCTCCGTGTTCCATCTCTCTTCTCCATGGAGCTGGCCTCCGTGTTTGGCCCTATTGTTGTCCTCCACTATGGTTTGGTGGGCAGTTGCTCTTGGCGCCTCTACTTCGTCGTCGGACTCCTTACTGATGGTGTCATCAAATCATATACCGTGTGCGTCCATCCTTGTTGACCCTTACTTCTTTGTGGATTCCTCCCCATGAAAGGCATCGGATGGTGGCTCCAAGGTGTCTTTGTCAATGTCAAGTGAGGTCGGTGTTGTCCGGCTCGTAGTGGTCGAGATACCTCCCCTACTCTTAGTCCCCATCTTGTTGGGCGGCTCTCTCGTCCTTCAAGAATTCCTCCCCTTGTTGGAAGATGGAGGGTGACAATAGGGCAACCCAGCTACGACAGGTGGTGACTTCTCATCGATAATTAGTGATCTTTTTCAACTTATTTGTTCGAAATTTAGGCTAAGTATCTTTCTGTCTTGGTGTAACCCCTCTCTCCTTCATGTAAACTGATCGACTTGTAGCCCTTACATGGGTGTAACGCCCCGCGTCCAAAGTCCGCTTACCTCCCTAGCCCACCTATGGAGCGGGCATGCGCATTCACACATAGCACCTCTCTTTTGCTTCTGTCCTCGTTTCATGTAAAAGGGTTACCACAAATACAACAAGCGGATACTCAAGACCCCTCTTGATGAAACGAGAGAGTTGATGATCTGATACCACTGTAACATCCCGCGTCCAAAGTTCGGCTTATCGTCCTAGCCCATCTTTGGAGTGGGCAGTCACATTCACACATAGCATCTCTCTTACGCTTTCATCCTCGCATCATGTAAAAGGGTTAACTTGAAAGTGTTATGGTTGGAACAACAAGGGCTGACCCTCACCTACCTAAACTTTTAATGCGGTACTAAGCCCACAACTTCACTTTACTTCTAGACCTCTTGAATCAAAACTACTACTACTACAGGCTGCTAACGGGCTAGGGTGTTACAATGGGTCTCGATGTTTCCTTCTCAATCTTCTGTTGTAAACATCTGAAACAACATGTAACATCCTGCTCTTAAAATGAAAAGGTGGGTCTAAACTTCTTAAAAGAATTATATTGATGAGTTGTTACGCACAAAAACAGAGTATCAAGGTCCGCAATCACGTGTAGCGCATCAGGAGACGATAGTAGCGTGGATCTTTCGCGTTTTACATCTTGGAATAATATCGATACCATATATAGAACGATGATACATGAGTAACAGGCAAGAAGAAAAGAAGTAGAGGCAAGCATCAGTACACCTTGTTAGTGGATCCTGAATTAAACATTACATACATGAAGCAAAGAATTATACAAGCTTTCTTTTCTTCCAATATTTGCTGGTTTCGTACATCGCGGAAAGATGGAGCGCCCGTCAGAGAAAGAAACAACAAATTAACTGAGAATCAAGTTGATTGCCACAATGATGGCAACATGAATGGTTCTATATGTCCCAGCCCGTGGCAACCGGGACGAAGTCGTCGCGCCGCATGGCCGCCTGCAGCTTGGCGTTCTCCTCCCACGCGACCTCCATGGCACGCAGCGCCGCCTCGTACTCCGCGTCCAGCTCGGGGTCGTCCACACAATCATCCTCATCATCAACCTTGTCGATGTACATGTCGGGGTCGGGCAGCGGCGGCGCGCCCGCGAGGCCGCCGTTGATCTCGGCCCAGTACCGCTTCTTGGCGTCGAGCAGGGCCTCCACGGCGCCCGAGTCGTCCCAGCGCGCGACGTTGCCCTCCGGGTCGGCGTTGATGCCAGAATCCGGGTCCGTGATCTTCTTCCACGGCACACCGCGTGACTCGCAGAAGTCCTTCTCCCACTGCGCGATGGACCGGCGGATCGGCGGCGGGCGAGGCGGACGCCTGGTGCACCACGGGCGCGCCGCCGCCGCTGGGGTCGCTGGGTAATGGGCGCTGGTGTTGCTGTACCGGCACGTCGCCGCTGACACCATCGTCGTCCTCGATCGGTCGATGAGCCTGCAGAGACTCGGAAGCTCTTGCAAGGGAACGCGCGATCGTGTGGGGGTGTGGAGAAGAGAATGCAAGGCTCTTGCTGCGTTCTGCGTGTGCTCTGGAACTGGAACGATTGCATATATAGGCCTGCGTTCATGGGACGCACGCGTGGCGGTTCGTGGCACGCGTGTCCGAGTCGGTGATCCTGATTAATTCCAGGTCGGATTATGTATGACCGGCGTTATTTGGCGTAGGATTGACGTGAGTCCGATTCGCAGTAGTCGGAACACCCGACCTGGACCCTCATCCTCGTGCTCCGCGTCCAGCGTGGGTCCCACATGACCGCCGTCCTTACCACAACCTGCACGGGCACGGCGCCGAGTGCACCATGCCACCATGGGTATGGGTGGGCCTTCCCTGCTCCCAAGCACAACGAACGCGGGCATTACGGTGTTCACGATCGAGATCGCCTGATAGATCTAGACCACAGACTAGGCCAGCTTTGCATTGCACGTTCACCGGCACACTGCACGAGCTCGCGCGTAGCGAATAGAACGACTGTGGACTGTGGAGACGCTCACCTAGCTACGAGCTCTGAGTTCACTGCTCTATATAGGCTGCATATAGGCCAGTTGAGATGCACGCTCGACTATATATGCGTCGCAAATGGTTCAGTTCACATGAAACAAAAACGCCGGTTCGAACACTGATACTAGTATTTGTTATATGGACACAATAAGCTTCAACGGGACATCTTTAAAATTAAATAATAACACAAAACAAATGCCATAAAGTAATGACGAAGAGCACATCGTCATAGAAAATCTAATATTACGCACATTCTCACTACTGGAATCAGCGCATTTGCTGAGCACTCCATAAAGGTGGAAAAATACTTGACAAAATGTTTGGCAAGTGTTGTATTTGGCAAAGCACACACGGCATAAATTTCACTAATCTTTAGAGATTACATAAATCCTCTAAAAATATAAGAAAATACATATAAAAAGGACATAGAGTTATTAGCCTCCAATCGATCCAAACCAGGTAACGTCACCTCACATACTTCTTATTTCACTAATCTTTAGAGATTACGTACAGCGTGTTCATCCTCCAATCAAACCTCAAGAGTTCTTGGTAACCCACCAAATGCCGGTATTTTGTACACCAACAATCCCCGATGAGATACGACTGATCCATCCTGTAGCTTATCCTAAGGAGAGCCACTATAGTAGCAACTACCGCTCATCCTAGAGAATTCTCATGGGAAACATAGATTTCTTTGTTAGACTGTGTGCTAAGAAACACGAAATCAAGATGAAGGGAGCTGTTCTGTTCATGGGCAGCGGAGGATATGTGGGCATTCATGGAGAACTTTATTCATAACTTGTTTGATACCATTTTCTATTTTGTAATAACTATCTATAAGACTAGGAAGGTTTATATTTACACAGATGTCTTAACCTTCGACAAAGGGAAGGATTTACTACTCCAAGCCAAGGAGAAATGTAGCATGAGCGACACTTCAACCACAGGCACTTAGAGAGATACAGTAAACTCAGGAGCCTCGAGGTCAAGTTCTTGTTTCATGACACAGCCCATGAACCAGTCACTGCTGTATGTTTTGATACCATTTCTTGCTGCAACCAATGCGAGTTCTGTCTCCTCTTCGCACACCAAGAAGATAGTCTTGGATGCCTCTTCTGACTCGCTCAACTTTTGTATGATCTATACATAAAGTATAAAGACATGAGTTTCTGAATGCTAATCTTAAACAAGGCAGTAGAATAATTTTCCTACTGTACAACTTGCATTACCTCTAAAGGATTTATTTAGAGCAGTTTTATTATACATATTACCTCCAGTAATTACTGGTAGTAATGTAGTAATTACTGGTGGTAATACAGTAATTACTAGTGGTAGAGCAGTAATTACTACTAGCAGTAATTAGAAGCAGTAATGTTTTTACTGGGGCATTTTTGGAAAGATAAAATGATAAACTTGTAATTTATTTTATTATTTAGGTCTAAGTGTCTTTTTTTACTTTCTATTATGACGAAACTGAATTTTAGATCGGCGGATGGGTTCAAGATGCTTAGAAATGACCTCTTTACCCCTAATGATAATACAGATAAATAATATATAGGTGAGTAAATTATATTATTATCCCTAAGCATTACCACCAGTAATTACTGGAGGTAATATGCACAGTAAAACTACTCATTTATTCCCCAAAGGCCAAAGTCCAGCTCAGCAATCTATTATTGATTCTATAAAGCTGGCACATTTTATTTTATGTAGAAAACCATTTCAAAACCATTCTCTTCAATAAATCACATGCAAGTTTGTGTTTGACTTTTATTGTTCGCATCAACTCTTTTAACAAGATGTCATAGCAGAAAATCAAGCCTGAAGAATTTGCATTGAGCAGGGCTCGGTGATCAGGACGATTCATTGTAAGGTAAATTCAGACATGAGATGCTGGCATAGGTTTACCTTGCCTCCGGCAGATTTGATAATGGATTGGAGAACATCAACAGAGGGCTGGATGTACTTCGAGAGACAGAAAGTGTAGCCAGAAAGCAGGGAGCAAGGCCTTTCTTTAGCTCTCATAACCGCATCTCTCAGTTCACACTTATATTGCATTCTATATTCTTCATCTTCCAGAACATACTGTGCTTCTCCTGAAATACCAGGAAAACACAAGTAAAAGGATGACAATCATTATAAGAAATTATATCATTTGAGAAACATCAGGCAGTGTATCTGGATTAGTTCTAGAATTCAAACCACAAGGCATGGTGTATTACAACAGAGGCCCCATGGGGCTAAAAAAGGCAACAAAATGCATCCTTTATTTTCTCTACAGAGTTGTGCAATGGTCAACATTAATCTCACCTACAAACTGTCCATGTTTGAAGCTCTGTTTTAGCCAATTTGGGGAAATTATCCAAGCTCTGCAAAAAGTGCATGGATTAATTTGATACTCATAAAATAAGGAATATTCAAGTTGGGATTTCAGTCAAGAATAAGGTGCGAGTATTTTATGACATGTGAAGCAAGCCTAAGCATCATTTTACTCATTTGGTTGCTCAACATATAGTTACTCAAGGATAAGGACACAAACCCAGAGGATAAAGCAATGCAGAAATTCATAGTCCTTCGAGCTTTTCCAGTAACAATATGAGTGCATGAATGTCCTTCACAAGTAACAGAGCCCCCCAGCATTTCAACCACCTGCACCATAAGAAGACAACAAAATGCATCCCTTATTTTCTCTACAGAAATGTATAAAATGGTGCACTGATTGAAGATAAAAGATATGGAAGTTTCTGTGTCGTTGAAACATCCAATGAAGATAAATGTTTGAAGCAAGTTATTTTACAATTTAATAACTAACACTCTCCAAGTTTAGAACTCATATGACGGCACTTGTTCATTAAACATGACGATTTCTTGAAACTTAGGTGTGCTGCTGATAATTTCTCAAATATAAATGTAAATTATGTAGGTGTAGCATTTATCACCTCTGTAAGGCGTGCCTTCTTCTGTTCATCAGCAATGTTCATAAGCATGATTGCAGGGCTTGAATCAGGATGTATAATAGTCTTATCATCTCCTGATATTTTGCTTTCAACATGAACTCCCACGCTAAGAGTCATAGGAACTTGATAAGCAGAATTTCCAAATTCAGGGGTATCACCAACACAGTTGTCATCCATATCATTTTGATTTATGTCTTCACAATGACCAGCATCATTGCTACATCTTATTCTTTTTGACTTAAGTGACGATGAAGATGTTTCATATATCCATTTCTTTGCCTTATGCTCAGACAATGAACCATTACTAGAGTCAGTAGGAGCTTCACTTCCTGTCACCTTTGCAGTCTTTCCGATATTACGGCGTATATATGTCTTGAGGAGAATATTTTCACATGAAGGAACTGCTGTATCAACAGGAGATATACCTGCAAGAAGAACCTTATAAAACCAGTAGAAAACATAGCAGATCTAACTTGTCGCAAATGCATGGAAACTTATACAATGTTAAGTCAGTGTTTGTACAAAGTTAAATAACTACAGTGCTATATGAGTTCTAGTTAATATGTTCAGTTATTGTCTTATTGATGATTGGTAGTGCTATCCATGATTATTGATGAAACTTCAGCTTCTCGCTTACATCATCACTCATCAGTAGCTAGTTCAGAATGAGTTTCTGCATGATAGAATATAAACATCAAAATAATGAGGCATGGGTTTTTTTTTAATGTGAACAGCAGGGGAAACCCCTGCTGCAATAAACACATATTAATAAAAGAAAAGCAAACGAAACCAAACTGTACAATTTGACCTGAGAAGCATGGATATTTTCGTCGCATACTCCCCTAACCTGTTCTTAAGTAACAAAGTATACAATGTAATTGTTCCTGCAATGTTTCTTATTGACTCGGATTCGTTATAAACAAGTCAAAAGACTGTATAAGTAAATTATAGCATGTAGTTTGTGATACACTTGCTCTGGAAAATGTGGATTTGAGATATAAAGCACAAAATGGTATATGCTTGGAAAGTCATGTAGACTTACTGTCTGGAATTGTAGTGTTTAGTGAAGATGTTTGCAGTTTTTCCTGTGAAATCTTCTGCAGAGTTGGCAGCTCCTTCTTAAGATGTGCAACCATAAGTGTTGCACCTCCAGGAAAGCATAATGCTCTCTTGATATCAGTCCTTACTGGAATTTTTCGAATCTTCCCTTTAGTATCCACTTCTCCAACAGATACAAAGCCCTGTGGTTCATTTAGTCATTAGCACAATCTTACTGTTCTCGATGGCTCATATAGTAGGATCCAAAGATACATTGGAGGCCAATGTACTTTGGAGCCTGTAGCTTGTATTTTATTTTCTTTTATTGTCACATTACCATAACGAAGTAGTCCTAAATTCCTTTTTAGCATGTAAATAAGCACTAGCGGTCTAGCGCTCCTAACAAAGCAAGTGACCAACATTTCATTAGCAGTCGTGATAGGAGCATAAGATAATTTTCTTGATCAGGAAGGAGCACAAGATTTGTACATGCTCTAGACTGTTAAAATATTAAAATAACAACTAAAGCATTTGTTCCACCATATTGCCATATCAACCTTCCATAAGACCCTATGGCTGAATCAGAAAAATAAATTTTAGTGATTCTTGATTGATCTTGCATACAGGCTACACATCTATTTTCCCTCTGATGAGATTTACATTTGATCACAAAAGTAAGACAAGAATTAAACTGCTAATTAATATCACTTATCAATTGGGTGTATTTTATGGTGCAAATGGAGCATTCAAATATCCATTTTCACTTGCCTGTTTAAGCCAAAATCCTTCAGAGACCATATCTGCCCAGCAGAATATAGTTGTAACACCAACATTTTGGAGCCTCTGGTATAGTTCCTTGTACAAGAGCCGACCAATACCCTGTGTGTTGGATATCAAAACAGTTGGATCAGCTATGGAACGAATAGAGGATTCATGGCCCATGGCATGCATTTCATATAATGTCTCTTTCTTGCACAAACACCATAATTGTCAGTTTACAAGAAACGATGTCAAATATAGAACTTTGCAGATTGCAGGATGCTCATTGAAGAATCTAGTTCTAAGGACCAAGAATTGAAAGTAATACTCAGAAGAGTGTAAATGACATGGCCTATAATTCCATTACTAAGCCCCGTAAGGACAAACATATTTCTCATGCTATTAAGCATAAGCAACTGACAATAAAGCAGCACAAATTTCATACTACGTAGTGGTCTTATAGGTGTTAATGCTCTCAGATGAGAAATAAGGTGATGAGTAACAATCAACAAGACCACAAAGGCAATTGAAACTTGCTCTCGGATAAGAAATATGGTCTTGAGAATTCAAATAGAATCAAAACTTGCTTAAGGCTAGCTAAATCAGGAGCTTAGAACAATTAAATAGTGTTTACATACCCCACGTTGATAAGGTGATCTCACAACTGCCAGAGGTACTTCAGCATACTGAATGTCAGTCGAGACTATCTGATATGATACAGCAGCGATGACCTGCATGAAAAATGTCTTCTGTGAAACTTGACATAATTGTTCACTAGTAAAAGCAAATGAGCAGAATATCTCATTTTTTATCTCTAATAGACATTAGATACACTGCCCATGTCTTAAGAGAATATTAGGAACAAGTACAATATTATTATAACTCTCAAATAGAAACATACCAAAACTAAAAAATACATGGCACCTATTGTAATTTCTTTAATATTCTTCAAGGTTATAAACAGAAAATTAGGTTCCCAGCTAGTCAGCCAACCTGAGTGACTAATCATCAACAAGGGAGACTGTGGGGTCCAGTATGTATAACTTGGTCTTGCTTCTCAATTGCAAGTGTATAAACTCACTAAGAAATATATTTTTGGCTTAAAACAAGCAACTGGCTAACTCATTAGATACTAATGGTGTTCTCTTAATTGCATACGGTAAAAAGACATATTATGTGCTGAATTATTTGATGTTGCAGACAAATTGAGGATGGTGGTGACTTGTTGTCAATCATCTAGCATCTCTGAGTCACATGTAGGACTTGATAACTCTGCACTTGATTTGCAGCATGTTGAATCTCTTTGCTTTGAATTTTGGCAAATTTAATGTTCAGTTAGGTAACAGAAATTTCTGAGTACTGTCTTAATGATATCAAATGAACTGTCAGACAACCCAATCATGATAACATGTACATACCTATCATGCAGCCAAATGAGACAATAAATTGGCAAAATGGTAAAAATACCTCGTCATTTGGTGCAGTAGACCTAGACATCAGAATTAGCGTCTTATACTTCCTGGGAAAGAGAAAATTGCAATTAGAACAGTAGTTTTCTGCCTCAAATGAAGTTGTATTTCAAATGCAGAATCCTTAATAAGGATTATATCAGCACCACAAATCCTAAGTCACAAGTAAGATTCCATGATTTATGAAATTTGAGATCAAGAAGAAAGTTTGTACCCATTAGTTGTGCATTTTTCAAGGAACCCTGACTTTCTCCCAGTGTTAGCAGCATAATCCATAGTAGGAAGTTCTTGCTTATAAAGCATTAATACTTCCTGAAAATAACAACAGAACATTGGACATGAGCTCAGTACACAAAATGTAGAGCACTAATAACCGCTAAAGCATGTGCTTGTACTATGACACTGGTACATATCTCATGTCTAGTACAGGCAAAGCTCATTGCCACAGTTCAACAATTTATGCTACTCAACATTGCCTCTAAGAAAAACTTCCTGATCCACCCATATCACCATGCACAACTAGTTCACACTCATGTACAATTTCATTGTGTATATAAGCGTTCTACCAATGTAGACATAAGTTTCAACAAGTGTTTATCCATAAAATGATTAATTGAGTGTTACAAATTTCAAGCACCTGAAGCAAGGACTTGGTCTGGCTATCGGCGTCACTTGGATTTAGGAGGACAAAATCTGACCCCTTACTGCCTACACACAATGCAAAATCACAAGGAAGTAACAAGTACAATCACCACTTCAGTTCCCAGCCGGTAAATACGGAAATGACTGCAAGCACCCCACAACACCAACTTACTATTGCCAACGCCATCCGAAGCACTCTTGTCCCCATCCACTGTGCAAGCATCATCACGCGAAAAAAGAAAAATGTCAGCGGCAACGTTAAATAGCCGTCTCAATGAAACCCGCAGCCACAATAGACCAATGATGTTCATCCTCACAGAACAGCGTACCAGCGATCAGGACCTTGGCGCCCCTGGGCCCGGAGATGGCCAGACCCTGCGCCGTGGACTCGCACCGCAGCCCGCTCCCGTGGATCTCAACCTTGCAGTTGCCTACAGAATGGGGAGAGAACAAGCACATGCCTGCCGAGTCAATCTAAAGAGTAAAGACTATCGACAGATCATGCGAAGGATTGATGGGTTGCGCCCACCGATCGAGAAGGCGGAGGCGTGCTCCAGCTCGGTCGTCGTCTTCCGTGGCCTCCCCATCGGAGAAGGAATGGCCTCGCCTGCGCTGATGGATGCTGGGGTGGATGGAGGATTGGGGATCAGGATAGGAAGATGAAGAGCTCGAACTTGGGGAAGGACCGAAGGAAGGGTTGGATTTGACTTCACGCGTTTTTCTGGGGAAGCGAAATGTGGGGAATGGAGGAAGTAAAAATGGAGTTTGAGCGCGAAGCGGTGGAAAATGAACGCGCGCAGGGTTTTACGAATTTTATTTTTCTTTCCTGGAATCGCGCTCTTTTTGCTTTCCATCTGGGCTGGGCTAAGAGGCTCAGTTGTTACAGGCCTGCTTGGCTCAACTTCTGGCCTGGCGAACGAATGCAAGAATTTTGTAAGACCAGCTTGTCATCACAAGGATCAAAATTCCCTCAAAAAAAAAAATCACAAGGATAAAAAACCTGTTTGTATCATGGAAACCAGAGCCAATCGGTCTAACGAAAACCATGAAAACAAAAAACCGAACAATAAACTGCTTAAATGTTAAAACACAAATTTGAAGATGATTTGAAAGCAAGCTAGTCGGTTTTCTCGGTTTATTGTTTGATTTTCTCGGTTATTGTTTGGTTTTTTTCTATCGCTCAGTTTTTTCTATTTATCATTGCTTTTCTCAGTTTAAAAATAAATCATTCGGTTTTTCGGTTCATCGCTCAGTTTTTACAGTTTTTAAGATTTTAAACCTTTTTTAATTTTTTTTAAAAAATATATTGGACCAAAAACCCATCATCTAATCAAACCGGACCAGACCAGTTTGATCAAAAATTAAAAACCAAGTGTTTTTTGATGGTTTTTGAATCCATGGTCATCATTAGTAGAGCGAACCTTGTCTAGCCTTACCGATGTAGATTATGCATTTAGAAGAGCAAAAAAGATCTCGTTTTTAGGGGCCACCTCACCTCAAGTGGCCAGGAAAACTTTGCCCACAACAGAGTGCAGAATCAGCTGGACTCCCATGGCAAAATCGCTCACAGGTGCAAAACAAACAAGTACTAACATATAATATTTGTGATTAATATTTATATAAGTATATGTTATTGTTGTGTGTGTGAATAATTTTTTATCAATATTTATATGTTCTACCTCTAGCTAACGTGAAGATTTACATTAAAAAACTTATTACTTATTGTCATATTATTTACCATCAATAAAAATCATTCAATAATGCTAACAACTTTGAGTAATTTATTACTCTTTTAAAGCAAAATATAGATATTTCTATAAATAATATATTTTAAAAGATTTTAAATTTTAATAGTATAACTATATGTGTAAATTGTGTGTATTGCTACTTACTTTTTTTGTAAATAGTGAAATGTTTGGTACCTAACTTCTGAGTTGGTTTTAAATTTATAACCTGATTCGAAATGTTAACTATTCATCTAACACCTCATGTCGTTTTAAATTTAATTTACAAAGTCTATTTGCATAATTAACTGCTCATCATTACCATCTTGCTAACATTGATTATAATAGAGGCTTTAGAGATAATACAAAATGATTACAATATGTTTTAATCTTATTTATTTATTATGATATATTTAAACATTTTAATAAAATCATACTATAATATAAGTTTAAAATATAAGTTATATATAAAAGTTTTGTTGGTCTTCTACCTATAATTAAATGGTAGATCCATCAATGCTCTTAGACTCCCAATGGGTAAGGTGATTTCACCTTTAAACCACATTACAAATAGTTTATGTAAAATTTTAAGAAAATTATAGTTGGATATAGTGCATACTATCATAGTATCATCTACTATGATGCAAATTATTTATGCATGGTGCCACAGGAAAGAGAAAATAGCATTTCAACCATGAACATCACTAGTTGTAACTGGTTATCGTGCTAAGGCCATCAATCCTTGTTAGCTTTCTGATTTAGTTATACAAATCGGGTTAAGTTTTCTTTCATGGGTATATACAAATAGGTAGGCTATGTATGAGTAGATGTAGATGTTTTCCATTACAAGAAAAATAACATAGTGTCTGGCCTCATCAAAGAACAGCACGTGCCAGCCAATATTCAGGCACATCGATTTTTCAGTATTATGAATGAAGTAACTAAAAATTGCCGTGATTCTGCTTGCTCTGCTTCCGTGTTCCGTCGTTTCTTCGTGTCCACGGCGCCGGCGACTACGGGCATTTGGGTCCTCCGCGCTTGGTCTTCCAGTTGTTGTAGCAGGGGCAGGATTCCTTGTTGCCGTAGGTGCCCGCCGGCACGCACAGGCACGCCGCGCAGCACTTTTGGCAGAAGAACATGCACGGCTTCCGGTACGCCGTCGCCGAGCACCGCCCGCCGCACTCTGTTCTTGTTCAACACACAAGGTTCCCGCCTTATAAGTTCATCATCGGTTCATTTCACAATGCAAAGTAAAGAATGTGTATATATTTTTGGAACATTCGGAGATGTACCTTGGGGGTGCAGGCTGCCAGGAGTGACACCATACTACAAATTCAACACACAAACAACATATAAGATGCTAAATCTTAGCGTTTGGGTTGTCAGCATCAGAGCACTACGCACTCACCATAGGGAAGTTGTTGGGCAGCCGGGCCGGTGGGACGGCGGCGGAGGCTGGTGCCGTCGGGGTTGGCCCCGGCGACGGCACGAAGTAGTAAGCGGCCTGAAATCAAATGAAATTATTGGAAGATTGCTTGCGGAGCAGTGATCAAACAGAACAGAATTACAGAACAAAAACTTCATCTACCGCCCTGCCAAGGAGCTAGAGAGAGCGAGCGAGACCTGGCATTCTCCGGATAGAAACACAAGCGCCATCGCAACGCAGCAGAGCAGCATCACCCGTCTGCTGCTCTCCATGTCTGTTCGCCTTGTTCGGTCGACCGCTCACTCCTGAAATGCTCCCCTTCGAGTGCAGCTGAACCTGCTATATAAGCCTTGCCACGAGAGCGAAAAGCGCGCATAAAAAGGGCAAATCCCTTTTAGCCTGTGTGCTGCTACTTCAGCCGCATGCACTGCAAGTGCAAAGGGCTAAAGAGAGGAGAGATGCAACTGTATACGCCTACGCATGCATGTACTATCCAAATCCAACCGGGGCCGAGAAATGAAGTTGCAGTTGGATCCGGACAAGGTTTGCAATTTGAAGGTTTCTGGCGCGTGGCCGCGCCGCGCATATGCGGGTATGCCTTGCAGGGCATGGTGTTGTGGCAACTGGCAAAGCAGCAGGAAGCCCCCCACCTTGAGCCTGAACTTTGAGAGAGACCGAAGCACATGCGTTTTGCTTCCTTGATTAATTCCCTGTGTTGTTTCTTTCCTTCCCCTAACTAATAACCTTTGTTCTGCAGAGATTGTATTCAGATCGTTACGGAGGAGGACATTATTACATACAAGAGAGGCGCAGGCCAGCCTAAAACTGTAGAACCTGAAGAAATGTTAATGGCTTCAGTTCAGTCACCGCACAAGAGTGGAGGATTTCACGAACTCTGGACTGTGAATGCTTGTTTTGAGCGGTGGCAATCCAATCCAGTCGTGCAACACAGGGAAAAGTACCACTAAATCCTGTGCCTTTGTCCGCTGTTCCATCACGGCTGACAAAACCAAAAAACTCCAAAGGCACGCACACATGCCGGTGGACCAAAATAGACAAAGCTCCTCCTGCCAGCCCATGTGGGAGAATAACATAAGCCAAAGGCCATGCCGTTTTCACGCATGCTTGCCGATGCCGATGCCTCACATGCATCGGAAGGCGAACGGTCCGGCCGGGATGGTACACAGAGTTCGGAGGAGGGGCCATCCGCCTCGTCCATATCGCAGCGTTTGCCCTGCCGTCGAATGAAGGTGGAGCTCGTTGGATCGCCTGACGACGCGATCTTGTGCCCGTGACCTTTGTATCATTCGCACCAGGAAGACCAAAACCTGATTCTTCCTGCTGTCCAGTCGTCTTCAACAGCGTCTGTGCGTTGTCATGAATTTTTTTTTTACCAAACATACCTGTATTAAAAGTTAAGAAAAAGTATAAATACGCGTACGCAAACAGGTACATTAGAAAGGGTACAGGAGCGTTGTCATGAATGAATAATGGATTTGTTCGTAAAATGTTGCGCAGTTTTCCTTTGCCTGTTTTTCCTTTTCTCACGTCTATAGGGATGTAAGTTTTGCATTTTGTAAATTAGTAAATTGGTTCAAAACTTTCTAAAATAAACTAAAATTTTTCTCCTCATAAAACTAGTATAACAAATAAACTAGAGGTTGATCTACAATTACTCATTAGGTCAGATTTGTGTGCTTTATTGACGACCATTTGTCCAAGGCAAATTCAGGGACCATGAGTTGCGGGGCTTCCTTATTGGTTCCGCAAAGAACGCACGATCTGCCACAAGCCCATAAGCACGCCAGGGCGTATCGAGTTTCAGCCGGTCACCTCCCATTACATAATATAGGAAGCATGTTAAGGCATAACCTATGTGCTTAGGCTGGTAATCCTGCAGACGGCGACACAAGCAAGCTAAGCTCATATACACCGACGAAAGTAGCTTTGTGTCTAATACATTTCTACAGATAGGATCCTTTTCTTTTTGTTTTCTTTCCCTTACCTCTCCAGTAGGGGGGAGGGGGCTAAGCTGTAAAGTTGTTCCTTGCTTCCTTTATTATATATAATATAACTACCACAGTGGGGGCTTCCCCTGCTGTTCATGTCAAAAAAAAAAAGTAGCTTTGTGAACTTGCACAAAAGAGGGGGTCTTAGGTAGGAACATACAGAAGGATATAGGGAAAATCGATGAACTAATCAGTGAGTCACAAGGTAGAGTGCTACTACAATCAACCAGTACCAAAAGTTTGGCTGCCAAAGGTGTTCGCCACCTAGGAGTAAATCACGGTCACAAAACCAGAGCAGTCAATTGGTACACAGTTTATTCCAACATATCCCAATAAAGAGAAAGAACTTGCGCCGTATCCAACATGTGGGTGCAAGCAGAACAACTTCAGATCATGCACCCGCTGGGGTAAAAAGACAGAAAACTGGTTCTGTGTTGCAAATAAATTCTTATTTTGCTTGAGGATGCGAAGCAATGAACTCGACTGCTGTTTTGATGGAATCAATCTTGTCTGCCTCATTGTCAGGGATCTCGAATCCGAATTCTTCCTCAAATGCCATTACAATCTCCACAGTGTCCAAGCTATCGAGCCCAAGGTCCTTCTGGAAATGAGCAGTTGGTGTCACCTGCAAGATTAAATGAATAATCACAACTGATTAATGATGAATTGCCAACATCTACAGAGCTATAGGTACATACTCTTGCATCATTTCATACCACGTAATGTTCAGCATCTTACAGAGTTATTATTGGAGCTGATTTGCACCACCTTAAAACATAAATAAACTGTCACTCTAACTTAACAGGGATAACATTAACAGGTTTTGTCCTCTTTGACAACATCCCTCATTTAGTTGCCTTTCAAACATTATCAAATAGCATTACCGCATGGAAACATTGCTACAGGGAGCATGATTCCTGCTTTACATTCTTGAACTGCATAGCTCTGTTACCCTCTTTTCATTATCTACATAAAATTTGTAGGCATATAGGTAACCACTAGCTAGCTGCACATGGTCAGATATAGCTATTTCATGCCCACTGACAATATCTAACGCCACAATTTGAAGCTACATTTCCATTTTATATTTCATGCTTAGGTGTTGAATGAAATTAATACAAACATGCCTATCTGACAGAGGCAAACTGTTGCATGCATGAACAGTTGTGCATGACTACCGCACTCAGCTGGACTGATAATACTCAAATTGAACATGAACTATCTAAACCTATTTTAGTGTTGTAAGATTGAAGATTTACTGCAGACATTCTTTCCCACACACTTAAGTCAATATTGAATATCATGCACAATTCATCGACATACTGATGGACAATTTATTTGGCCCTTATAGTTAGAGCACTTGAATCAAAGCAACATGCAACATATAGTTGAAATTTGAAAACAGGATCAGGAATCCATGGCGGTAAGATAAAATGATTGAAATATTATTGAAAACGTCTTGCATTTGGCACTATTTTCCACTAGAAACATAAGCTCTAGCAGCCATCTAATCTACAAATAATGTCATTTCAACCACAACTTGGCCACCTCACAATCAATAGATTGTATAACATGGTAACACACAAAAGATCCAGAAAGTGATAACTGTATGACATGGTAACACAATATCTCCTCATTTTATGACAAACTGAATTAACTAACTCACACAACCTAGAGCATTATCCATTGCACCAAGTACTGAATAAATCACTAATTCAGTAGTAAATTATAAGATTGAATTGTCAAGGAAGAGCCTGTGTCCCCCCTACCCCCTGCTTCCATCTCCAACTGTTCTCGGCTATCAAAACGACACGACCGCATAAATATTTACTCCCAGATATTCATAGAGCTCCTAATCACCCATAATTCTGATGCCACCAGCCCACCACCGGCGCCGCAAGCTCAAAACCCTAAACCCTCGCATCACAGATCCGGATCCACACAACCAACCAATCGTACGAGACGCCACAAGCATCCGCGGTTACGGGACAGACGGCGCTTACCTTCGCTGGTTCGACCTTCTGAAAGTTCTTGACGACGGAGACGACGCGGTCGGCGACCTCGCCCTTGTCCAGGAACGACCCCTTTGCCTCCGCCGTCGACAGGAGCCGCCGAGCGGCAGGGACGGACATCGCTGCCGCCGCCGCTGCGGCGGGCCGGGCCACCGGGACGCGGAGGTGGGCCAGGAGCGCTCTCCTCACCGCCGCCATCGCCATTTTCTCCGCTACTCGTGCAGGTGCGCGGCGGCGAGTGGGGACTGGGGAGGAGGAAGGCAACGTGGAGGTCCGGGCTGTTACAAATCATTATTTGCCGGCCCATTTGTGAAACATGTTTACGGCCTGGTTCAATAGCCGTTATAGGTTTACAGCCCAGGCTAACAAATTCGTGGGCTCTTCTTCTCAGAAAAAAGGGCAACTCATGAAAAGGAAGGCTGATCTCAAAAAAAAAATGAAAAAGAAGGCAATATTCACATAATATTTTTTTCTTTCTTCGAATTATGCTATGTATTATTAAATTATCTTGCATTAAATTTTACTAAAGAAGAAGATGCTGCAATTCATCAACTATACTCACGTAACCAAATAAAATCCGTACATTTTCTTTCAAACACGACGTCAACATATACAAGTCAAGATCGACATTCTGAAAATATGAGGAACAAAAAACTGAGTTCTACTATTAAAATATAAAATATGGAAACTCGTACAGTATACTCCTATTTCATATGCTAGTGCTTTTAAAGTATGCATATTGAATATGATGATGTTATTTCGGTGGCAGCAGATTGTCCAACACCCCACTATGAGAACTTCTCTAAAAATTTTGGAATTGAATCTTCTCCTACCCTGTAGCAGCATCTGGTCTGGCAGCATCCTTGTGTTCCACAGCATTGATATAGTCTCCCAACATCTGTTGCTGAAGTCTCAAAAAAAAAAAAAACATCTGTTGCTGAAACTGCATTCAAACAACATGTGAAGAAGTTTCTTCACATTGATCTGAGCAGAGGACACAATTATATGAATCTAGATGCATATCCTTCCTTCTGAGCAATCCCTTGGTGTTGATTATATCTCGTAGTAGTAAGCAGAAGAAGAATTTGAGCCTACTTTTGTAGCAAGAATGTCACATCCATTTGAACCAGGGAGATGTTGTACAGGTGTCAACTAACTTCAAGTAGGCATTTTTGCCCCATGTATAGCTCCAGACATCAGGGTTGTCCATAGCTAAAGTGAAAGACTGGAGCTCTGTGTGCAGATCATCCAATTGGTTTGAGGCTGTCATGGATAAGAGCAACCAGAGCAGGTTCTCAACATCAGCTTGCAGAAATGCTCTGATTGTAATATTCTTATTATGTGCAAACGAATAGTGCATATCTTCTTCATCTGGATCAGTTTCCAGACGGTGGTTAAAAAGGGATTAACGCGCACATTTATGAGTTAGTATTTACCAAGGAGGTCACCATTTATGGACTGGTCTGGGTCCTCTGAGATCACTACCTTGAGAATTGGAATGAGACCAAGATAAGGCCAGACAATGTTCTCTTTTTGAAGTGTGAGGATATGATGGCCGATCCCGTAAAAGAAGTGAGTAGCACGGCGTCTTCACAACGGCCACCACTGAAAAGCGCCATCCGGTTCCTCCTCCGACCTCAGTTCCCCTTGCCCCGCGCTGCCTCTGAGGAGCCGAGAAGCATCGTCGACGAGGACCACTGGGAGCCGGGAGGAAGCGGTTCAGGTCCAGTCCATGCGGCAACTCTGCTAGCGCTATGGCGTGTAGCCGTGTGCGGTCGTGGACGTCCTGCTGCTGCTGATGGGTCCAGTGGCCACCAGTTATCAACTCACAGGAAAAAATGTTCATTGAGAAAAAAAAATTGCAACCGGATTAGCTATATATTGCAATCTTACTGTGTACGAAGAGAGAGAGAGAGAGAGAAAGAGAGAGAGAGAGATCATATAGCTGCATGTGTCAAACATGCTACTCTTGTCCAGAAAAAAGAAGCACAATGCAAAATGGAAAAAAAAAGGTATGCTGTTCTTGTCCACAAAAATTTTTATGGTGAAGTTATAAGATACGGCTGGTCATTGTTATTAAAGCTAAAATTCACAACTAATTAAGGCTGAAATTAAGATACGGCTGGTCATTGTTATTGCAACTTTGCCATCACCAGCCGCTCTTCCCACTCGTTGGCTCACCACCCTCTGCTCACTCGTCACCCTCAATATGTTGTGTCTTTTGAGCATAAAAAACCTTTCACTTTCCTCTCTCTTTCCTTTGCGCTTTGCTAGGGTTTCCCCACCACCACCGCCTCCGGGCCAGCTCCTCCTCCCTCCGGCAGCCTCACCGGTGGCGGAGAGGGAAGCCCCCCCCCCTTTTGTTTTTTTAGTTTTTTTAACGTTCCTTTGCTGTCTCCATGGGCGATGTGCTGCCTCGCCACTCTCCCACTCCGGCTCGCCATTGGAGTCGGCTTCGAGCTCCTGCTCGTTGCCGGCATCTTCCAAGGAGCCTGTCCTGGAGGAGGAGATGCCTCCAATAAAGTAGTAGTAGGTCCCCTCCCTCCACCGCCGCCCCTCGCCTCCACCGCTCGAACAGTCGCCATCGTTCGGTCGCCTATCACCAGATCCACATCGTTTGACGCGAGATCCGGTCATGACGGGTCCAGATCTGGGCCTTGGTGCGCTTGTCCGGGCGTTACCGCTCTCTTCCTCTTCTATCAGCCTCTCCCCCGCCCCACCCAGGTGCGCATGGTCTCCACCGACTCCGGCCACCTCTGCGCCTCCATCCCCTTCGCTAGGCTGACGGATCCCCCTGGGTCGATCAACCCGCTCAACTCCCCGTCGTTCATCTTTGGAGAAGAAGAAAGGCTTCATTTACACACCAATGCCGACCAACCAACTACATCAAATCGGCAGGTGATGATCTCTTCAGTAGGCCTTCCTCGTCTCCAGCAAATTGTTCTTCCACGATGACGTGTTGGCAGCAGCTCCATCACCGTTGAGAGTTGCTGGTCTATGGCCCCCACGTGGCAGACATGCAGTTTTGGTGGCAGGCACGTGTTTGACATCAATGTGTGTCATGCTCTCCCGTTTCACTTTTATCTTGCAGGGTATCCCAAACTTCAATCGCGACTACTGATGGTATCTGGCTCCTCTACGTCCTTGACGATATTCTGTACTCACGTTCTCAGAAATGATGACTGCTATGGGTGTTTTGTTCGATGCGACACGAATCTAGTACGTCTAGTTTCCTCGGTGTTGTCAACCAAAGGTGTTGTTTTTATCTTCCTCATACATCTAGGTGAATGTCAACTATATCTTTCACCGATGATGTCCCCTCACACAGACAAAAGACACCAGCCTCATGCTTGGTCTAAGCGAGGCCTTACCGACGTCACCTCGGGGATTAGCCTGTTAATAGTTGTACTTGTTGTAACTTCTATTATGCTTTTCGAAAGCCCTGTAATCCGCATCCTGCTAGGAGTGCTCTGGTGTGCTTGCTCCCGTGTTTGTAATATTTTTTTGAATGAATACAGACACAAATTTTATAATATATATATATATATATATATATATATATATATATATATATATATATATATATATGTTGTGCCTTTCCTTGAGCTCCTTAACTGGCAGATTCACCCCATCACTCAGCTTGAAACCATCCCCTCGTCGAGGCTCCTCGCCACCCACACTCCTTTGTCACTGCTACCTCCGTCAATCGCAAATGTTGGTTGCCGGATCGTCTACATGTGTCGTGAACCAAAGCATGTGTTCATGTCCAAGAGGCATTTCGAAAATCGGCTCCCTGATCAGCCTTTACTCGAGCTGAATCTGGATCAGCCCTTCCGCTTGTATTTACCAAGGGCCTCACCATTTGCGGGTCGGTCTGAGATCACTATCTCGAGTATTGGAACGATAAACGAGAGTAAGGCAAAGGCCAGACATGGTTCTCTACGAAAATATGATGTCCGATCCTGTAAAAGTGAAGAAGCTTGTTAACTTCCTCGGTGTTCCATTCACCAACACAGAGAGGAGTGGTGTCGTCAAAGAAGTGGTAAAGTTGTGCAGCTTCAAGAATTTAAGCAGCCTGGAAGTTAACTCTACTGGGATTGCTGATAGGATCGGCGGTTTCCCAATGGAGAATTCTGCATATTTCAGGCGTGGGAAGGTGGATGACTGGTGAACCACATCAGTGGTGACTGGTGAGATGGCACACCAGTTGGATTGCATCGCCATGGAGAAGCTGAAAGGCTCCGGCCTTCAATTCTGATTCTGATGCATGTGCTTCACATTCATGTTTTACTTCGTTATACAATAATTTGGACTTCTATGTATGGTCCAACGCGAACCAGGCGATAGACACACAACTCCTGTTTGTCTGCTGTTTTCTTACAACGTACATGCATCTACAAATCTCGAATGTATTACCAGTGTCCAATGTGTATTAATGTCCATTCCGTAATCCTGTAGTTTACTAATTTGGAAATGGAAACTTAGTAATGTTCAAGCGATACCATGCTTGAAAGTCCAATTTACATCAGAGGCCCTCAAACATGTCCGTTTATTTTTTGTGGCGGAATTTGCTCCTGGACACTCTAAAAGTATGGAATTTGCTGAAAGACATTATTTTTTCTTAACTTTGCTGCTGGACACTGTAACTTTGTGGATATTTGCTGTGACACACTTTTGTAATATTAAGTAATTCTTATAACATTTTTATCTCTTTAGTCGAAATACGTTACAATTTGAAACTTCCCATAGTGGTACAGTGCGGCATTGCTTATCCATGTGTATTTTTAAAAGATTTTTTTTATCTAATATTTAAATACATTTTCATTAGGAAAAATATTTGTTTTATAAATCAAACTATATGAATAATTGAAAAAAGATCTTTTAAAAATATATATGAATCGTCAATGCAGCACTATATCACTGTAAAAAGTTTCAAATTGTAATGTATTTCTAGTAAGAAGATAAAAATGTTGAAAGAATTACTTGATATTATAAAAGTGTGTCATAGCAAATATCCACAAAGTTGCAGTGTCCAGCAGCAAAGTTAAGAAAAAAATGATGCCTTTCAGCAAATTTCACACTTTTAGAGTGTCTAGGAGCAAATTTTGCCTTTTTTTTTTCATGTAGTTTTTTCGAACACCAAATTATGCTTGCTGTTCATTCCAAGAGTATAGTTTGTTATTGAATTAATCAGCCTAATTCGAGTGATGTCAACATTAGATTCTCTTTTAGCAGTATACAAGGGGATTTCCTGAAAAGAAAAGTCATCTCCATCAAATGCAACAGCGCGTTAAACTCAAAATCTAGGTCGGACTACAGAAAGATGCATGCTGCATCCAAACTATCTGATTAGCGGGCAGATACCCTCATATAACAGATAAAGAAATCTTTCATTTGATTACATGGTGAAACAGAAAGACTTCTCTTGGCACCAGAGGCAGTTCCTTCTGCTGCTCACCGCAATAGCAATATCTTTAACCCGAGGTAGTTTGACACTGTTACTCTTTCGATGTTATTACCAACAGGCCCAGCGCGCCGATCAGCAGGTACTGCACCAAATGATAAACAAAGATCAATTTCCTTTTCAATACAGCAGACCTTAAAATATTATGACTCAATTTGATTACAAGTGAACTCTTCAGATTAGCACAAAACAGCAAACCTATCAAAATGCATAAATTATAAAAATAAAGAGAACACACAAGGATTCCTAGATATTTAACTAGAATAATTAATGATACATCTCAAGGGTGGTGAATTTACAAAACAGTAAGAATGAGCATATACCTTAATAAATGGTTTCTCAGTCATGATTATCGTAACCCACCCAACGTGTGGAAGATAGCTGTTCACAGTAGAAAAAGTAAGGTCAGCTATCAGATTTCACCAGGTGTGGAAATAGATGGATAAATTCGGGGTTGATCATTCTCACCCTACAGCACGACCCATGATATGGTGCTGCTGGAGCCAAAGCTGGCCATGAGCATATAGAAGACGATCATCCCCAAAATTGTTGTCACCTGTAAGGCAGTTCATCAAAAAGTCAAGAGAATATCGCAGAAGCGCACAGAGTATAGATCGTAGTAGTATTGATAGCTGTTGGCTATTATTTTCAGAATTACACTTTGGCCACACAAAATTTTTTTGGTAAATACCTTTTGTGAGGATTTCAACTTCTGCAGTGTCCTGTCGTTCATGGACCTATACATAGAGAAGAGTAAACTCAAATGAGTCAGGAAAAATAGAGATTTGAAAAATCTAGCACAAAAGGCAACAACTAATCTGAATATTTCATTTATTAATTATTACCTTAATCACACGGTGAACAATTGGAATTTCACGACCCTATGCAAAGAAGATCAACTGAAAGTTTAGCATCTTCAAAACTGTATAATCACATTATAATGTTCCACAGAGCAAACAGATAAACTTACAATTTTCATATATTAAGTCAGATGTCATGGCTAAGCAGGACTTACATCAACATTAAAAACAACTATTTCTCCAGTGCGGATAGGATCTTTGCTCATGTGCAAAAAGAGGATATCACCCTGCAAACAAGATGATTAGTTATTCAGGTCTCGAGCGTACCAGTTCAAAGAGGATGCCATGGCATAAGTGTCAGGCAACCCACTCTAGAGTTAAAAACTACATAGTGCGTAATGTGCAACACAAAGATTACAGAAATCTCATAAGTAAAAAACTTGGTAAATAGTTGAGGCCAGCAATTTAAATATTAAGTTTCTGAAGATTGAAGACAATGCAATCCTGCAGACAACAACAAAGTCTTTTAGTCTCAACTCCCAAGCATGTTGGGGTAGGCTAGAGATGAAATACACGAGAACTAACAAAGGAAAGCAAATAGAGGAAGATAAGTTGAAAGAAAGGGAAGTCTAACAAAAACAAAGACAAAAGTAAAAGACATATACTGAGATAAATTTTTTTCCCTACACTGAAGTTCATAGCAAAGCTTATTATCATGTCGTGCAAGAAGGTAACATACCCTTTTAAATCCAGGCTCCATACTGCCAGATAGAACCACCACCACTGGGGACTCACTCCCTGTTACAACCATCAATCCCTTCCATATGATCAATGCCGAGGTAACAATCATACCTGCAAATGGAGACATTTAAATTTTCTTATCAGTCTCCTGTCGCAATCAACAATCAAATTTTTAAATGGAAGGAAATACCCAAACGAAGCCACTATTAAACTATCACAAATCTATCTATCACCTCAATGAGGAAAGGAAGGGTATCAGTAACAGAGCTTCTACGGTAACCTCAAAGTATTATCAAAAGCACACTTGAAAAAAAGAATTAGGCATTCTCGAAGAGAGCATATGCAATTCCTGCTAAACACTAAATTGGAGCAAGAACAATAGAATTCCCAATTACTTCAATTTATCTTTATATACTCTTCGAATCCGACTGATTGTTTAGAAAAAGCAACCGTGACAGAATCGTAAAAAGAAATCAATAACCCATCCTTCTCAAATCTCACAGGCGGAACCCTCTAAAAAACTACAAACGTTCGCCCCACCGGCCCTCCCCCTCCATCAAAACCCTTCTTCAGCTACAATAAACAACATATATCATGAAACTAAAGAATACACGCCGTCCGACTCACGATTCGGATCGCCAAACCCCTCGAAGACAAATCTAGACAAAAAATACAATGGGAGATTGCGGTAGCGGGTCTCACCGAGGCTGATGATCTGCATGAGCACTTGACGGATCTGCATCGAGCGAATCGACTCCACAGTATCGCCGACGAATCCCATCGCCCTCTCCCTCCGTCTCTCGATTCTCGGCGGCGAACTCGACGACGGCGAAGTGGAGGTAACAGCGGGCGAGCCGGCGCCTGTTTCCGTTCGGTTCTCTTTTTTTTTTTTTTCAGACAAGACCCCGTTGATGCTCGATATTTAGCCGTTCACCTTCGCCACGTCACACGGTGGCGTTGCACGTCATTGAATCTATTTTGAGGCGTCTGATCGGGATCTGGCGATGTAACCTCTTTTGTTATCTGGTGGGCTGGGGACATGGAACGAAGGCATGAAACCATGTACGGATCGAACATGCGGCCCAAGTGTATCCACCGTAACACATGGGCTCCTGAAGAAGTCCAGCCTCCGGTATAATTACATACAAGTGTATCCATCTTTCATGTTGGGTGATTTTTTTCTTTGTTTTTGTAACGCAATTTCTATACAGTATAATTATCTAATTTAACTTGTATGTAAAATAGGATCGGTCTGTAAATTTTATACATCTATGTTATATTTCATTATCATTGCGAAGAATTTTAAAATAAATGGATTTTTTGAACTAATAAAATGTGAAATAAAAGTATGTGTGCCCCCCCCCCCCCCCCCCCCCCCACACACACAAACCATACAAGTTAATGTACAAAATCTTACAACTTTGGTGATGGATATGTGGTACCATCATTTTTTTTGCAAGAAAATTCATCAGGTGTCAACAAATTCTGGTTCAATAAATAAGTAAAATCGTACAAAGCAAAGAGACAAGTTAGGCCCGTTTGAGCTCTTGATTCAACAACAAGTTCAAGATTTCCTAGCTATAGAAATCCATGAATTTATGAGTGTGGATGAATTAAGGGTCTTCATTTCAGTCATGTTGTTCCTATATAATGCTCCTAAAAATTGAGCGTGGATTAGGTTCCTTGTGATGTAACATGTCGGATCCGGGTCCTCTAAATTAAAGTTATCAATTCAGAGAGAGGCCCTTGGTGCATTAGGTGTGATTTGGCCCATCAATTTTATGATGAAAAAGGCCACACAATTTTTTGACTAAAAAATTGTCAGTCCCCACAATCAGATCCTATCAATCTCTCGTAATAATGAGTGTTTTCTTCTATATTATATTTTATAATAAA
Organism: Eleusine coracana subsp. coracana; assembly: GCA_032690845.1. Lineage (NCBI taxonomy): Eukaryota > Viridiplantae > Streptophyta > Magnoliopsida > Poales > Poaceae > Eleusine > Eleusine coracana. Next base: position 7,653,867 of record CM064426.1, read on the forward strand.
ATAAGAAACTAGCTAAACTGAAAGTTTGGACAACTAATCACCGCTTTGAGTTATCAGATAAAGGTTCAATAATTTATAATCATTATAAAAAATCCTATAAAAAAATCAAAATACAAAGTAACAAACCATCAATTGAAAATTCAATCGATTAAAATTTAGAAAATATGATAAAATAAAGTCTAATGCTCCTTGCAAATATTTTAGCAACATAGGCTCAGCAGCATCCACCAATAATGACCATGAATAATGCGTACACACATGCTATGTATCCTATTATTAATATATATATATATATATATATATATATATATATATATATATATATATATATATATATATATAAGTGTGATATAAGAACACAACTAAAAGGTTTGCCAAAATCGTGGGAATCATGTAAGATCAATCTCCTCGCGACCAGGAGGCCGCGATGGAGGACAACAGGAAGAAAATTCTGGCTCTATCAGCTTGCACCAGCTGGGAGTGAACGTTTTGCCTAGTGATTGGGTGTGTTTGGATCTCTAAATACACCTTGCCTAGTTAGGCTAGGTAAAACTAGCTCATATAGGCATAACTTTTAAAAGCAATGAATTTTGTTCGGTTTTCACCATGTAGGATAGGTAACCACCTGCTTGCAGGTAAAGGAAAGCTAATTCTACTCTCTCGAGAAGCAAACTTTTTCTTGCCGTTGTAAGCTAGATAACCCTCAAAAACTAGTTTTTTCTACTACTACCAAATGACTCTTTTTGCTGAGCAAGACTAGGACAATTTTTCCTGAGGATCCAAACATACCCTTAGCTGGCGATTCACCTAGCGTCCGATTCCATCTCTCTCTCATTCTCTCTCCTAGCATGAAAATTTTATGACATGAACAAGTTATCCATCTTATAACTTAGAGTAATAATTTAGCATGTTGTCGTTTATACAACGAAGCTATCTCATCTTCAGTCCATTAAATAGCTTACTCATCGTTTTATAAACGGTCATCACACATGAACCAATGTGTCTTCGACAAGGCACAACCGTCACCGGCCTTTATTCTTCGTGGTATAGCGGAGTAGGCATCGCTTTGGAAGATGGCAGGAGTTGCTAAGTTACAGGTTCTAGGCTAGTACTAGTTATACTAAGCGTGTTGGTAGTCATGGCGTTCACAGGCGCGCCAATTTGCATGTAATCCGAAACTTTGTAATTCTTTTACTTCTTCTTAATATAATAACACGTAGCTTTCCTACGTGTTCGAGAAAAAAAAAGCTTACTCATATTATTAGGCTCACCTCTCCACACTCTTCCTTTTCTCATTAATTTTCTTAAAGTCTGTATAGCCAGCTGAATGCGAGCTGATAATTTGTAGCCGCCTTTTTCTCTCTCTCTCTTCTCTTCTATTTCTTCCAAATTAGCAAAAATCTAATGTGACAAATCATTTATTAGCCCGGTTTCATTGTTCCGTCATACTTGCTCTTTATATGAATGTGAACTTTTAATCTTTTGGTTCCGTCATGCTTGCTCTTTATATGAATGTGAACTTTTAATCTTTTGGACAAACGGCACATTATACGAGACTAAATGAATGTGGAACTTTTAATCTTTTGGTTCAAAATAATAGTCAACGGTTTGGGGATCGACGAAAAAAAAATGTTGATTCGACGAGTTCCTTCTGCACCACACGCTTCCATTTTAGTCACGAGGTGTTTGATGACTACTTGATATTAAGACACATCATCACATATGAAAAGAGGTTATGATTTCGGCTTAAAATGGATTGAAACGGAGGAATCAGAAGAATGGAATGGGAAGAAATTTACGAGAGCAAACCTCTGTTCTTGGACCAGTTTGTTAGGGGCGTGCACCATGCATAAAGTGAAGTGGATTAATTATCTATTTTAGCTCCTCATTTTTTAGCCTCGTTAAAGATGCACCAAAAATATCCTTATGAGAAAATAAACAAATTTTGATACTGGACAATAACTATAGGAATAGTGGAATCCACCAAGTGTTATGTGTGCCACATTATATTGAAAAAAAAATTCCCGTGCAAATTAAACACTCCGTCTAGTTTTTCCAAGGTCTCAAGATGATATGTTCCACCTTACTCTCACGGTATAAACGTGTACGGTGAAAAGAGGAATCAGTTAAGTTCGCCCTCCTATAAAAGCAAAGTTACGTTGCCCTCACAGAATAATGAAGAATCTATATATCGACAACAAACTTTTGAAAATATAAGAAAATCATGGTGGATATTTCTAAATTTAAAGTCACATGTCATTGTTTAATTAACAGCTTTTAATATCCTGGAATTATATTGAAGTTCAAGATCACAAATTCGGTATTGAAATAGTGAAAAAGTTTTCAAATTTCAGGAAGGCCACGCTGAACCGGTACAGTTCGCCATAGTGTTTGCCCGAGCAGGTCAGCCAAGAAAACCGGCATCATAATTCCTATTCCTTGGTCCTTTTTGTCGGCGATCGTGTGAAGGTGACAACACTTTATCATTTTCGAGGCCAAGGAAACACTAAGATGGAAATGTTTTATTTATTTATAATTTGATTTGATACATGGTTCGTGCCATGCATGGGTGTGCACGGGTTCTTATGTACGTTCCCGTTTGTTAACTGGGTTCTGCCCATTGCTACCTAAAGCCGTCCTGAGAAGGCAAGGAACAAATTCTCCTAGCCTAATCCTTTTTAGAAAAAAAACATTATTGATCGATCCTTATGCAGTAGCCTCAGCTTTCAGAAAATTCTGATGGGTGCCAATGTGCCATCAACAACTTATAATAATAAACTAACAACTATATATATATATATATATATATATATATATATATAAAATACATTATGAGTATTAATTCTAGTGCTTTCATTGCACTAGGTAACCAAGTGTGTGATCATTATAGTGAACTAACTCCCTCTATATTTTATTTGTTCACATCTGACAGTTCAAATTTGAACTACCGAATGTCAATAAAAATAGTAATATGATGTGCAGAATTCTCCATTCGTGCTTTTCTCTGCCTCCGCTACTGTCGCTCGCTGGGTTCTTTCTCTCGCGACTCACAACCCGCAGGCAGCATGATCATTCGTCCGGGCTTTTGCCATATTAGCACCGAAGGATAACCAGTTTATTTAGTCAGACACATATCTATGATTCTAGCTATTCGATCTCACAGTGATAGGATGTGGACTTCAAACACCAAAGCATCGTATTATCTAACACCAGCGGAGCTACGTTCAACCTACTGGTGCAACCGGGCACCCACAATAATACGAAATTTACCTCTGTAACAATCAAATTTTCATCATGTATAAGCAGCTAAGAACTGCCATTAGCTCAAAGAGACGCACCCCGACACTTTGCTCTAGCTCCGCCCCTTGAGGTCACTATACGTGTATCGTCTTTGTCCAGACAATAACTCCGGAAATTAAAATCCTACTTAAAGGTTCTGGCACGCATCCACCATCACCGTTGATCATCGATCAGCTTTACCATACCACCGACACTTCGTTTTTTTTTTCTTTGAAGCAATACACTTCGCCCTTTGATCGCTTATGAAGCTAGTGGGTTTATTTGGATGGAACCCTTTGGTAATTGTTTAGCTTTGTCTCGTACCTATTCTCTACGAACATGTAAAGGCACCAACAATTTATGTAGAATAAAGGTGCTAGTGTTTGCTGAGTTTTAGAGAGATATGAATGTTATATCATCTATTGTTAAAGCGGTTATGAATGCCTTTTTTATATAAATAAGATTCTTTTGACTAGTATACTGCTCTACACCACTTGATGGTAATATTGTTTCAACCTTATTTTGTGAACTATAATGCAGAAATAAGCAAAGTGTTGTCGCCAGTTTTTCAAAGAAGATGCTTTCCCAACAATCCAAAGTTGTACCGCATAGGGCCTACATTTTTTTTACCATATTTTACTTATTTATAAAGCATAGATTTATTTTCAACCATAGTTTACCTATTTATAAAGCATAGATTTATTTTTCAACGGTGGTGAGTGTGTTCGTTTCTTAGGGTCTAAATTTTAGTGGGGTCACATCAATTATTAAAATGCTATATATGATTATTAAATATATATTAAATATAAAATTAATTACAGAGTTGAATGCGCATCAGCGTGATAAATTCATTAAGCTTAAGTAAGTTATCATTAAGAGATGTTTACTGTAGCATCACATTATCTAATTATGATCTAATTAGTCTCAATAGATTTGTCTCGTTATTCAGAGGGAGGGTTATGGACTGGGTTTTGTTAATAATCTATATTTAATATTCTTAATTAGTATCACAATATTCGATGGGATAGGTCTAAAAATCAGAGGAGTAGAAACGAGTAGTAAGTAGATAGTAAAGGCCTAGCACTCTCCTCAGCGTTTTGGGGGTGACGTGGCCATCTTCTGGTAGTAACACGTCGTTTTCCAGAGTCTATTGACGGACTGGTTGTGGGCTAAAGGTGGCCAAAGAGGCCGGGCCGAGTGGGCCGACACGAAGCACACAAAAAAGCACGGTCCGAGCACGGCATGACCCATTTAATTTAGGGCCCGTACCGGCACGGCCCTATAGTAAGGACCGTGCTTGGGCCGATGGTCAGGCCCTAGGGCCAGCACAACACGATTTGATAAAGATTGTTTAAATATAATTATATTTATGATATAGTTAAAAAAAAGTTTCTTATTGTGTTGGTAAATCATCTTATTATTTTAGTGGAGGTTTTGAGTTCAAATCCCACCATCAATCTTATTTCTCTTTATTTTTCATCACTTTTACGTGTTAATGGGTTGTAATTGAATTATTGGGCCTATTTAATTATGTGCCTAATGGGCTAGCCCGACATGAAATTGTATTTTAGGGTTGTGCCACGGGCCGGCAGCAAAGCCCTAAGGCTGTCTCGGCACGGCCCGAAATGCCCGTGGGCTGTGCCAGCCCTATATTAAACATGCTGGGCCTTTTAAGGCCCGGGCCATGCCGGGCCGGGCCGCCCATTTGGCCACCTTTACTGTGGGCTACGAATGATCTTGCGTCACGCACATGCAAAGGCCCACACTATAGTACAGCCCACACAAGGCCCACATCATAGTTCGGCCCGTGTGTGGGCCTGATTTCTTTAGCAGGCTGTACACCGACGTCAATGGCGCCCACATACCATACATGCTGGTACTGGTAAAACAATATTTTTTTGGTTATTGAGCCAGGCCAGAGAAGTCAGCATGCTCAAAGGAAGCTGAAAGTCAGCAGACAGATTCAGGATGATCTGAATCTTGCACTTCAGGTTGGCGTTGGAAGAGTATTGTTGTGAGGAATGCAAGCACGTGCTCAAGAGCTCCACAGCAAGCAAGGATGACCGCAGGAGACAATGGAAGAACCCTTTCCCATCGGATTCAGGTGATGCGTGTGTAGACCACGGCTGCTTCTGCGTTTGGTGAGTGAAGGAAGAGGTTGACAGAAAGGAGGGGAGGCAGTCTTTTGCCAGCAAACTAGAGGATACCGATGTGCCGATGTAGTACCCGCTTTGGGTGGTGACCGGTGAGTGCTGTACATGTGCAGGGGAGGCGGCCGTGTGGTTCTGCGTATGGAGACGAGAGAAAAAGAATAAGAAAAAGAATGAGATGTAGGTCTACTACACAATGGAGAAATGTTCGGATGCCCTTCGGACCATTTGCTTAGAAATCCTTGAGTTGTTGTCAAATGAGAGTTATCCTCTATTTAAGGCGTGTTTGACATGGTTTTGGAGCCGAACTCCAGTTCAGAGCGGCTATGAGCCAATCAAACAGATCAACTCCACATATTTTAGAAGCAGCCCAACTCTAAGGAGTTGAGAGTTGAGAGAGCTGCAGTACTAGTTTTGGGAGCATCTCTCCACTCACTCCTAGAATCGAAGAAACCAATATACATACAAAATTATATAGAAATTACCTATAATTGCCATCGGTTACAAAGAAAACGGCTTGATTCTATTCTCTTCAGCAGCGTTTTTCTTTCTCTCTCTCTCTCTCTTATATATACTCAGATCGCCTAAAAACAATAAAATACTACTTCCTCTATCTCAGAATAAGTATTGGTTTATGATTTTCAAAGTCAATATAAATTGAATTTGACTAATGCTATTAGATAAAAAAATATCAATATTAATGACATAAAATAAGTATATTGTGAAAATTGATTTTACTATGAATCTAATGATACCAATCTGATCTTATACAGTTAGTATATTTTTTTAATAAACTTAGTCAAATTTAACACAATTTATTTTTGATCAAATCTAGAATATCACTTGTTTTGAGAGAGAGCGGGGGGGGGGGGGGGGGGGGGGGGGGGAATTGTTCTCACAAAGAAAGTACTAATTAATGATGTTATTGCAAAACTCATTTGTAAACTGAAATGGTTTACTATCTTTGTGAACGCGACAATGGAATGGATGGTGCGACTTCTACGTGCCACACTTCCCGGGACATTCCGGCAACAAAGAGCCGAGATATTTTACTGTGAACAACAGTCGAGACCTTTTTTCAAGTGGTGCAACAGGCAGGCGCACCGACCATCCACTACAAACAACCCATACACCCATGTTAATCCAACGCCCCATGAAAATGTTTTAAATTCATGTGTCCAAAGTCAAGTATAAGGGGGTACATAGTTCATCTAAGATCTCAAGTGGAGACTAAGGAAGCCCATGCAAAGAAGAGACTGCCAACGCACGAGTACAGTACAGAATCTACAGATAAGAGTCACACCACAAAAATTAACAAAATTGTTATAATCATTATGTAGCCTATGGTCCATTAAGCTACCTAGAGACCCAAAGGGTAGGCCCATTAACAAAGTCGGGTACGGCCTTTACTATAGCAATGGGCCTGTATATAGATTCTTACCCATTAAGTTAGATAATATTAGATCTAAGACCTTCCATATTGTAATAGGTTACTTAGAGGTCAAGTTATGTCCTCTCTATATAAAGAGAGACAGTTTATCAATAAAGAACAAGCAGGATTAAGGGGTTAAACCCTAGTCTCTCTCTTCTCTCTCAGCCACCGCCGCCTCCTAGCGCCGCCGCGGCAGCACCATGCTGCCACCTCCCTCCTCCAGCGCCTAGGACAGCAGCCCTAGGGCTGTTGCTCCCCTCCTCCCTCCTCTCTTCCTTCTCTAATTCCCTAATTCTTCTCTTCTTGATTTATGCAGACAACAACTTGGTATCAGAGCCAATCTGTTGCCTCGCTGTGATATAGCTCGCAATAGCGGTTTTGATCACTCCACCACCTCTATTTTTTTTGTACCATTAGCAACATGGGACGGTCATATTGGAGTGTCCATTGTGATCTATTCGGTACTGTTCATGATGTTAACGGTACAAGCTGCATTGATCACCCCCTGCAATCTACAAGTGGACTTCGAACGTGTCAGAAGGAGGCACTTGGTCTACGTAGCAGCCCCTCCAACATCTTCAACAACTCTACAACAAACATCGTTAAAGGTTTGGACCCCTCCATTAGTTCGTCAAAGACGCATGATATGCAGATTATGTCCTACCCGGAAATGATTTTGGAGGCAATCGACGTGCTGAACAACAAGAAGGGTTTGGATGAGACGGTGATTTCAGATTACATCCAGCGATAATACGGCTCCAATTTAACAGATGTGTCATCATTCCGTCTTCCGTTTTAACTTTGGTGCATGAGCATTCCCGGTGAGCTCTTCTTTGATGGAAATAACTACTTCCGCACCGGCAACACTAAGAATAGCGATGCCTCTGCTGTCGAGGATGCCATCTCAGCGTTGTCCACATGCATTCTGACATCAATAGCCTTAACATCAACAAGGGACGACTGCAACAACATCAGATCACCTGCCAGTATTGTTGCCATTGATTCTCCACCATTGAAGGATGATCTACTCACTCGCCAATCAATTCCTTTGACAGAGGTGTTCCCTGTCCAGTCATCCATGGATTTTAGCGGAGAATTTGATCCTCGTGTCTTTGATCTTGGTGCAACCATCCAGCAGATGAAGGATTTCAGCAGAGAGATAAGGGAAGCGTTTGCCAACTTTTCTTCCCCTTCCCACATGGAACAGATCAATGAGGACAGATTCATCCAGGCGCCACCACTAACGGCCTCTGCACCTTTAGCCTCTCCGGTCATCAACTCCGACTCCTATGATGGTGCTATTGTTCCGGAGGTTGATATCGTCATCAGGGCTGATCCGGTCACCATGGAGACCATGATCATCATCGACACGTCGGCAACAGTCTTGAACAGTACCCACACTACTGTTCTAGAGATGAACAGTACTCTCGCTACTGTTCACGCGGATGTCATGGAGGCTATTATCCTTGCTATAGCCATCTCCAACCCTACACCGCTCAAGGATGATTTACCTGATGGATGCTCTACTGTCTTGGCGGATGCGCTTCCAACCTCCATAGCCGCTGATGTTACTCTCTCAGATGCCCTAAAAGATGATGCTATGGAGCCTACTCTTAAAACATCATTGCTTGATGTTTCTTGTTTGATGTCATCTTCAGCTCCAAAAATGGTAATGTGCGCCAATCCACTAAAAGTTCAATTACCATATGTTATACCTCATCGACGAAAGAACATTGTTGTGGTGATTTGTGCTTCGTCTAGCATTGTTGGACCTGATCCAGCTCAGAAGTTTGACCCCGGTGGATTTATTAATTTGGGAATTCTTGGACCGCCACCAATCACCAACAAATTTGTGAGTACGCATTCTTCAACTTCTACATCAAACTTGCTTGCTCAGCAGCTTCAAGGCCCAAAGTCTTCGGCGTTGTGCATCAATCGCCCGGGACGTCCTCTTCCACCACAAGTTCCGGGATCAATCCTTGGTGCCCCGCCAATTTCATGTCAGCAGCAGCCTCATGAGTTATATTGTTGCATTACCTCCTCTACTATGGCTGCGAACAACTTCAAGGAGGACTCCAACAGAGGATGTGCACTATTATTAACTAGTGATGTGGATACCATGCTTGAGGAGGGAGATGCTACGGCACCAGAGGATGCCTTTGGTGCATTATCTTCATCGATGGACTTCATAGTGCACCAGGAGCCGAACACCATAGAGTCATTGATCCAGGCCATCACCTATCGAAGAAAAGACCCTATAGCGTCTAATGTTAATTATGGCATGACATCTCTCTATTACGGTTCCATGCATATATTGATCAATAGCTTCTCCAACATTCGGCACTTGAACATCTACAACAAGCTTCTAGCCACAATAACACACCCTCCGGAGTATGGTCTCCTTGCAAGTGGAGGCTTATTGGCATCTCCAGCTATGCACTTCAACCCTTCCATCATGGACAAAAGGGAACCTGGTGACAATTTTGACGTTGTCTCTCGAACGAGAGACTGTGGCACATTTCCAACAAATTACCATGTTCAGGGGCAATGCCGTAAGTTAGACTGTGGCAACATCATCGTTAATGAGGCTTGTGGCTATAAGCTCCAACCTCAACATGCTTTTGGCAGCCTTGTCGTATACTTCCTCAATCTGCTATTCATCCTCATAGCACAGTCAGTGGCAATCCCTCACATGTGGATTTCATGGATCCATTAGTGGCATAACATGGCGTATTCTTCCATGGGAACCACCATGGCTATTACTTGCTGATCTTAGTGAAGAGTTTGTGAGCTATCATGGCCTTCCTCAGAATGGTGGTAATTCTGCTATTGCGGCATGGAAATTACTCAAACCAATCCCACCATGGTTATTTCCAAAAGGAGTTCATGCAATTCTATGTTAGCAACAGAGACTACACCAACCTCCACATGCTTTTCATCGACATCATCAAGTTCATGGTTGGGTACATCATCGTCGACACCACATGTCACATCGACTTCTTCGTCAAACACCTCGTCGCTAACAACATCAATAACGTAGGAACTTCACACGTGCATCTACATGGAGCTTACTTGGACTTCAACCATGGCTGCCACCTAACAGCTTTAGGATCCCCTACCTAGTGGGGGGAGAGATGTTATGGTCATTATGCAGCCCATGGTCCATTGAGCTGGCTAGAGGCCCAAAGGACAGGCCCATTAACAAAGTCGGGTACTATTCACATGTGTGAATAGTACCACCTTTACTGTAGCAGCAGGCCCACATATAGATCCTTGCCCATTAAGTTAGATAATATTAGATCTAAGACCTTCCATATTGTAATAGGTTACTTAGGGATAAAGTTATGTCCTCTCTATATAAAGAGAGGCAATTTATCAATAAAGGACAAGCAGGATTAAGGGGTTAAACCCTAATCTCTCTCTTCTCTCTCAGCCACCGCCGCCTCCTAGCGCCGCCACGGCAGCACCATGCTGCCACCTCCCTCCTCCAGCGCCTAGGACAGCAGCCCTAGGGTTGTTGCTCCCCTCCTCCCTCCTCTCTTCCTTCTCTAATTCCTCAATTCTCCTCTTCTTGATTTATGCACACAACAAAAATGCATACTGAAAGCCGTGTCAAAGATTCACTGTAAATTGTACTAGTACGTTTCACGAGTCCCTATCAGTACACATGACCTAACCTGACTAATAAGCAATTAGTAAACAACATAACAACAAATGGCTATTCCTTTCCAGAACCAAAATTCTATTAGTAAATACTAACAAATAAAAAAAATCTATCTCGACTCGTTACACCTTGTGCAGGTTCTTCAAGTAACACAGTAGAGTTCAAAGCACTAAAAAAGGATGCACTCTCACCTATAGATCGCTTGTGGTTGAGTTCCCTGGAGGATCATTGGAGCTACAGAAATGTCCAAAGGTCTGCATCCCTGCTTGTGGCACCGATACAAGGACATTCGATGGTATGATATAAAACGGTCCCATCCATGCATACTTCAAATGATGGCCCAGAATTTCTTTCTGGAAATCAAAACTTGCTCTGCCTGGTTTTCCACATTTTCTGATATATGTGTGGTGATATCCCAAAGGAACTTGGGGGCAAGATCAATGATTCTTGAAAGAGTGTTCTTCTCATCTCTGATAATGATGAAGGCCTGTATATTACCAATTTTGTCAGACAATGTTGATTTAATCTGTATAAGCAAAAGTGATCCCTTGTTTTATGAAAGAAGAAACAAACACAGAAAATTGATGGTACACAAGAAATACTGTACAACAACAACAACAACAACAACAACAAAGCCTTTTATACTATGTATCAGCTATTTAGGTTGAGGGAAGGACAAGCTGACATAATTGAATTTCCCGGAAGAAAGCATTCTAGGAAATACATACCACAAAACATTTAGGAAGTAGTTTATTCAACGAAAAAGACAAATTCTCCTTTGGGAATTTGGAGGTATAGCTATGATACAAATAAAGAAATTTCATGAAAGCTGCATTGTTTAGGAATTTATTGTGAAAACAAGCATGGCTCAAACTTTGCTCTTGGAAAGTTAGAACCCCTTGTTCTTGCAAATGAAAAGAAAAGTATGCCCTTACAAACACGATAATTGTTCATACAATAGAATGTACAAGGCAATGACTACCTGGGGGCGAGTGATACGGTCCATTTCTAGCATGATATCTTCCAAGGAACAATCTTCTTTGCTACCTTCATAATGAGAAAAGAGATAGAAAGCATGCAGTAAATCGTAGGACCTAGGGTATGTTGAGAATGGCTCGCACCTGCAGCATGAGAATTGAATGACAGTGGTTTCATCATAGAGAAGAGAAAACAGAATTTAGTTTTTTGGAGGAAATACTAACCAGTCATGATAAGAACCAACTAGCCCACGGTCATAGATAACTGGCAGTGTGTTGTTCATGGTATGGGGTACTATATTCATAATCCAGACGGGGTCAGAGCTTAGTGCCGCAGCAAATCCACCGTAATTGGCATTCATATCCATGACATTTCTGATGCTAGTCTTTTCAACACCAAGAAATGACCAATACTTGTGAACTTGGTCCCGCCAGAACTGGTTATTTTTCTCAAACCTCTCTATAGTAACTCCTAAAAAGTATGTCCCAGAAAACTGGTTATAATCACATATATGCAATACAAATTCAAATCAAGGACTAGTTGAACTAGTTCAAGATAATACTCCCTCCGGATTTAAATTGTTGACGCAGTTGACTTTTTTAGCTACGTTTGACCATTCATCTTATTCAAAAAATTTAAGAAATTATCAAATATGTTATTACAATTTGTTTTATCATTAAAGAAAGTTTAAACCTATTTTATAATATTTTATATTTGAACAAATATTTTGAATAAGACGAATGGTCAAATGTAGCTACGAAAGTCAACTGTGTCAATAATTAAAATCCGGAGGGAGTACTTGTTTTGCTGCTACTCGCTGAACATGACTGGTCAAGATAATAATTGTTTTTCATACAGTATAAACAAAGATAGTACTTGTTTTCTTACACTAGTTTAAGATCCTACACGCTAACTTATTCAGAATGTAACTCGACTCAAATTTGTAGCAGCAAAACAAGTATTATCTTTGTTTAGCAGTAGTTGTAGGGTATACAAAAATGGAGCTGACCTGTCATCTCCAAACTCTTAGAATAAAATGATATGCGATCAGATTGGGAAGGTAGTTTCTGCATCTCTGATTGGTTCTTATTCAGTCTCACACAGTTACTCAAAGGAATTTTCCATGATGCTAAAAAATTATCATTGGACTCACAGATATTCAGTAGTTTCATATCAACATTTTTCAGTCGGCAGGACTCCTCTTCAGGTTTAACCCAAATAGCAGTCTGAACATGCTTAGCAATAAGCTTCCAACACATTGCTGTCGTAATATTAACTAGTTTATCCCAGATAAGCGGAAAGTCCTTATCTTTTCTATAAGCAGGTGGAGCAGAGTATACAAAATATCCATTAGGCCGCAAAAGACGATCTACCTCTTTGAGCAATATTCCATCTGGAAAAGAAAACATGGGTTACAATTTGAATGGTGTAGCAAGAAAGTAAATTAATAAAGAAAGAACCATCAGAAGAAGTAACATGATAAGAAGAAAAATACTGACAGCAAATGTGAAAACATACAATAGTTGAGAATCAAAAGATTTTATTAAAGACTTGCTAATTTCAATCACGTATATAATTATATATCCTATAACACAATATAACTGTATGCTTCCACCTACAATGTTTTTCAAAAAAAACGCATAAATTTCAAAAAAAAAAAACCATAAATGTGAATCTTACCATTTTCATGCCAATCAACACGACATCGGGAGCAATGAACCATTTCAAATGAATTCCCAGGATAAGGTAATTGCTTTGTTGCCAATACAGATATCATTGCCCCAATCCCACGTTCTAAGGCAAACTGGATTTGATTCTCATGGCCATCTTTTGGGGCAAATGACATAGTTTGAATGCCTAAGGGAAGAAGATAAGCAGAAAAGCTAGCAACACCACATCCAACATCCAAAACTTGAACAACTCCAGCTGAAAGGAGATCACCTGTACTATTTGTTGTCATATTTCCTAGCCTGTATCAATAAGTTTAGAAAACTCTTTCAATGGAATATGATTTCACAAGATAAGTTGTAATGGATTCTTGTCCCTTTTTCTTCTTGATATAATGAAGCACATTTCACAAGATAAGCAAAGCAGTAACATAAATTATTTATAATTGATAGTGCTCCAACTTATGGTTCTTTCACTGCACTTTCTATCCACTTCTAATATTACTTGCAAGTGTATGCCTCCAGCTTCCCATTGGTTGCTCCCTTATTGATACAAGATGTAGTACTGAAATGGATAGTGCTCAGCATTGGCTACCAGATACCACATCCAATCTAGAGGATTATTACAAGCATTGCATAACCCACTATATATTCCAGGCTTTAGGAAAGAAAAGCTACTCTAGAACAAAAATGCAAAAAAATTGAAATGTGTGTTAGATGGAGCGATGCAAGGTTACCTCTCTATGTATTCAGAGGCACCATGCTTGAAGTGGGTGCCACCTCCAGGAAACCACCAAAGCTTGCCCTTGTCATGCACCCAGTTTTGTCCTCCTTTGACCTCAGCAAGATGTGAATGGTTGACATTACTACGCCATACATAGTCCCGACTTGTTGGCCATCTTATTGGTATCTTGTAGTCATTTGGTGGAGGCACCAAACAGAACAAGCGTTTCTCTCGTGGAGGGCAAATACTTTCAAGATCCTCATGCCTAGATCTATCAAGGCTCTTTAAGCTTCTTATGTAGGCTGCATCGTGACAGGGGATGTGCTCATTGTATTCCAAAGGACACACATCAACTCCATGATCTGGAACTGAGACTGGTTTTGTCCAGTAAGTAAGAGAAACCTTGTTTGTGAACAGCGGAGCATCTGCTGCTGAAAAATAAAAAAAATTAACCTTCCTGTAATGGAAATACGATGCAAAATACTGGTCGGGATGGTCTGATGCAAGGAATATAGGATATATCACATGAATGAACAGAGAAACAGAGCTAAACCAGATTCATAAATAACACCTACTTAAATGAATCAAAACTTAACAGCATATTTTGGCAAAGGAAACTAAAATGAAATATTATTTATGCACTGGCTGTGGCCAGCATTTTATTGCCTAATTCTTCGGCCACAAAACAATTCGCAAACTCCAAATAATAAATTCCTAAGACATGTATTGCTACGGGGCCATGGGCTTGCATCTAACTATTCCTGAAAATATACAGAGCAATCCAGTATAATCAAGTTGGCAATGGAGGAGCATCTACTTCAACCATAAACACAAATCTGCCGAGCGAACTGGGCAGCACAGCAAGATGGCTTGAATAGAGTAGGCGAGACTACGGGCCGCTTTAAGAATGATATGGGCATGGAAATGCGACCCAGATGCGGACCGGAAGCGGGGGCGCAGGGTCGCAGGAAGTACTCACCTTGGGTCCTGGAGGAGACGGGCGATCGGGGTCCTGAAGGGGGCAGTACGAGCGCGGGGGAGGCGGAGGAGCCAAACAGGGTGCCGGCGTAGAAGGCGGCGGCGACGAGGGCGACGCCCAGAAGTAGAAGCTGCACCGACCGCGGTTCCGCCACCGGCGACCACCACCGCCCCATCTCGCCGCTACCTCAGACTACTGTCACACTCCCCACGGTGAGAGGTGAGACGAGAGATCCCTTGCTTCAGAGTTCAGACTGGGCTTTTTTGGTTAGTCTTGAACTTTTCTTTTTTATAAATGCATTTTTAGGCTAACTAAGCTAATGAAGTAATGTCAAATCAGCATTTTATATAGTTAATCAGTAACTAGCGAGTAGTTTCTATTTAATGGAACTAATCAAGAAAGTCCGAAAGTCATCTTGAATTTTCGAAAGTTTTAATGCGTGTGACAACTCTCACGTACATTGTCGCAGAAACATTTACGTACGTTCAAAGGTCCTCCATATAAGCTGATGAATTTTAACATAGAAAAAAAGGTTACATTTGCATTGCATACATCTCACAGGAAAAAAAAAGAGCATTAAAATTCTTGAATAATTTATGCTTTGCATACCTAAAAAGGTTGCAATGGCATTAATGTACACTCCCAATGGCTTTCTTATTATTGTCTCTCAAAGTTCTGTATTCGAAAGTAGTATACCACGATTCTAACATATTTGAAAAATGGTATCCTTGTGTTTCAAGAATCAGAATCCAAAGGAACAGATGCAGGACCACAAGATATTTTCTGTACTCTAAACACTATTTTCAGAAACAAATACAATTGCTATTTCATGTGTATAAACTACGACCACGCACACGCGACCCCTCCAGAAACAAAAATGCTACAGGATGATACAAATGGCCGTTTGAATTGAGCACACATCAGGTCGTCGCCTGAGACAATGAAGATCCAATTTGAAGCATGAGAGGATACACTGCACTGAACTCCTTGTCTCCACGGGATCTGATCTTCATCTCGTAGTCATCCAGGGTTGCCTTAATCCCCTTCCAGATCTGATCTTCACCTTGTGAATCCAGCCACAGCGAGTACTGCAATGGAGTGAGCTTGTTGCGCTGTAATGGCGACTGAAGTTCATCAGGCCCTCGAGAATACAAATGGTGGAGGATCACGCTAGCTGGTAAGTCCTGAAGGAGTGGAGACTTGTCAAGCTGAGATGTTTCCAGGAACAGAACTGGACGGAATGCACGGAGTGCCCGGTATGGTGCACCCAGCTGCTCCACTGGAAACAGATTCTGACCGATGGCAAGCTCCAACTCAGCCATGTCTCGTGCCATTCTCAATTTCCCTGCTTCTGAGAGTGGCCTGACAAGAGAAGCATGCCTTATGAAAAATATGAGAACCCTTGAAGCCATCCTTCTAACCATAATTGTGCATATGGTTTCTGAACGGGAGGATGATGAAGGCAACAACTTTGATAAGAATTCAGTGCGGAAGTGGATAGCACATTTCTGGAGCTCCTCCATATAAGCTGATGCATTATTATCCATCGCTGCATCCATTCCGTGACCCGCGAAGTCCTGCTCATGCATTTTTAGGATGCATGATTCAAGACGATCAAGCATTGCTTGGAACAGAGAGGTCACTGAATCACAGGCAACACCGTAAATGACACCGAGGGAGGGTGAAAGGACTTCTGAAGCAACATTCAGGAGTATTGACAAGACACTAGAAATGCGTGTGTGGACTTCCTGAAGGTGGAGACACAAAGCAAAGTTTTTCAGTTGGGCTGGAGTCGCCATGCCGGTAACTTGACGGGCTTCAGGACCAGTAGAGATCTACATTAGAAACATAATATATGTTATGAACTGCACAAACTTAAGCAGTGCCCAACGACTAACATGTCAGCTAGGCATTGTAAAACCGCACTAGAACAAATATAGGAATGTTAAAAAGTCCTGCACAAATGCATATGAAGTTGTCCAGTAAAACAATCAATGAGAGGAGCAAAAAGAGATGGATATAATCCCTGTAACAATATAAATGACAACGGTGGCCTATTACTTTCTTGGCAGGGTAGGCATAATGATCCAGCCTTCCCTTGGGTGAAGATCATAGGTAAACCAAAAGTACTGCATGCTGTCCATTTTATTCAAGATGGAAATGAGACGTAGAGAATAAGAGATGTATCCATCAGAGAGTAATAGCTGTGGAACTGTATTTTTTCATGACTTGTACAAGCTGGATTGTCATAGTCTCTTTTCTTCTAAGGGCCAATTATCATTTCTAAACCACACCAGGTTGTCTAGAGAACATGTACAATAGGTTTCACTCAGAGACCAACAATCACAAAACTGAACCTATATTGCACAATGTAGAATAGGTTTCATGTAACTACAGTATATGGATTGTGAGCCGATCATCAAGTTGCAACTCAATAACTATATAAAGACTTGGGAAGGCCTATGCTGCTTAAGATCTGGGGCTAGCATATACAGCTAGAATCATTAAAGGGCATAAGTAAGGTTTCAAGGTATTTTACAATGCAGTCAAATAGGTCCTGACAAGTTTCAAGACAAACACACCATCAAAGTTTAATAGTATAGCCTGCAAAAGGAATACAGCCTAGTGTTCAAAGCATATGACCCATAGCATAACTATAACCAAATAACGTGACTGAACTGCAGCAGGTGGTAAGTGGATACCTGATATTCTGCTCTCTGTGCTAAAAGGAGCAAGATCTTTCCAATTTCACGTAGAACAAGACGAAGCAAATGGCCATGAGTTCTCACAACTTCAATTTCCTCTTGTATGCGAGAAAGTAGCCTTGAGATCTGATCCTTTGAAGGAATGGTTCCACGGTTCGACATAGGAAATATGCTATTGATATAATCAGATAGGCGACTGTGGCAGAGAGCCAAAAAGGCTGTCTGAAATATTTCAATGGCTGAAATCATGTGATCTTTTCCCTCCAGAGTGAGAGCTGGAAGTGTACCCTTTACATCAGTATCTCTTGAAATCCGCTCAAGAAGGTTCTCAACCATTGAAAACAGTCTTGGATACCCAAGAGTAAATATTTCCTTCACAAAGCTTGATGCTGTAAATGTAGATTTCATTTGACTTGCAAAGGCCTTAACAATAGCATCCCAAACTCTCTCTGTTAACAGAGGCTCACCCTCCTGCAGAATAAATTATTTCAGTTTTGCTAAAACAACAGAAGCAAAAAGGGCACGAGAACCGTTTACATAAGAGCAAGAAAAAGATCACACCAATCTTAATGTCTGCATCTTAAGACCACAGAACTTGAAAATACTATGGATATTAGCTAGCTACTAATCATCATGATCCAATGGATGTCTACTGGCTTAGCTCCAGCGTCAAGTACTGGGCACATAACCACCAAATCCACCGCACAACTAAAGTTTAATAAACAAAGAAAATCAAGGTTCAAGTGTAATTAAGCATGCAGTTAGATACGAGTATCTATTACTATCCTGTCTACATTACCATTTCGGATCTCTTCAAGAGCCTAAGTCTAAACAGTTAATTTCCATTATACATCCACAACCCAACCTGCTTTGACAAAACTTATGTTATAACTTGCCATTTCCATTTATGTTCATTAGACAGAGAAGGCTTGACCCAGATTTGCTGAATTCAAAATGTGGGATTCATATTCACATGATTCGAAAGGTTTATGCATCAAGACTCACCTGCCAAACCTCCTCAAGGAACAGCATCTGCGTGAACGGCACACGCTTCTTGGTGAGGACAGTCTGAAGCTGCCAAGCAGCACTGACTGCCCGGTGCAGCTCCTCCATGCACTGCCTCATTCTTTCCCATAGTGCTTCTGCTGCCTTCTTACTGCCACCAATCTGTGGCGTACCGCTCCTCTGCACACCACCAGGGCCACCTCCACCAGCAGCAGCCATTGATATAGCCTTCATGTCCAGCGCCACAGCCACACTCTTTGCGCCAGCTGCCTTATACTTGGACACGAGACCCTCCACTGCCGGCTTCAATTCCCCAAGGTTGTAGTACACCTGCAGCCCGCACCAGACGTCGTTCTGGTTAGACTCTGCAAGTCCACGATCGATCACAGCGCTGGCCTCCGAGCGTAGCTTCGATGCAGCCGCATCCACTTTGCGCATCTCCTCATCAACGGCATTGATCCCGGCGAGGTTCTTCTCCTCGTAGAGGACGCGGATCTCGCGGTGGAGCTCGGCCTGGCGGGCGAGGTCGGGCGCGGGGGAAGAGGCGAGGAGTCGAGAGGAGAGGCGCACGAGGCGGTGAGAGTGGAGAAGGAGGTCGGCGGTGGCTAGGAGGCTGGAGAGGGAGGACGAGGAGAGCGCGAGGTGGGAGCGCGGCGCGGAGAGGTGGGAGGAGAGGAGCGAGAGGTGGGACGAGAGAAGGTGGAGATGTGAGGGGAGAGAGGAGAGCGAGGCGGAGGCGGAGCGGAGCGAAAGGAGGTGGGAGAGGAGCAGCGGGTGGCGGCGGAGCACCTCGGCGCGAAGGTGCCGGCGGAGGAGGCGGATGGCCTCCTGCAGCTGCTCGGCGCGGGAGGCGGCGAGGCCGGAGGAGAGCGCTGCGGAGGAGAACTCGGAGGGGGAGAAGGACGGGGAGAGGAAGGCGGAGAGGACGGGGTCGGAGGCGAAGGCGTCGAGCGGGGAGGCCGGATCGGCGGCGGAGGCGTCCGTGGGGAAGGACGCTGCCGCGAGGAGGTCCTTGGAGGTCGGTGAGAGGAGGGAGCGTGGGGTGGTGGGCGCGGCCATGGCGGCGCCCGGCGGCGAGGCGGAGATGGATCTGAGAAGGGGAGGGAGATCTGGCGGGGAGCGGAGTGGGGAACTCACTGACCAACTTGGTCGTTGCTTCTCTTTTGCTCTTCAGATGATCAACTTGTTAAGTGAGGATTAATCTCAAAGTTTTAAGTGAGAATTTAAGCTCAAGAATATATTTTCTTCTTAATCTCAGAGAATATATTTTGCTCTAGCACTTTGAGATATGAGATTGACAATCCATCAACAGGGCTCCTTGATGCTTGCTCTAGCACTTTGAGATATGAGATTGACAATCCATCAACAGGGCTCCTTGATGCCTACATTTTTCTATTTTAAACTTGATGATGCTAAGATAAGCTTTTAGCTTCAAAGTAAATTTTAAGATAGAAAATTAAAGAAAATATGAAGAAAGAGGGAGGGAAAAAAAGATATAAATAGTGATATGCTATGTTTCCTCTTTCTCTTGATTTGTTATTTTTCTAAATTAAGTTGAATATGAAAAATTGTGTGCATGTGTTTTCACCATGTAATCGACATGTATGCTGGTTTTTAGAATTTTGCAAAGATATTAGACATATTTTTAAGAATATTTTCATGATTTCACTATGGTTTTCACTTAATATTTTCCATCATTATGCATGGAGACATGGAGTCATTGTCGGTAAGTCTTAGGATATTGTCACATAGGGCCATAAAAAAAAAGGAGCATTGATCACGTGCTCTGTAGATCTAGGCTGCTCGATCTTGTATCGAGGGTCCAACTGTTGTATGACTCTATAGAGGATTGAGGGTTCTACTCAATAATCCTCTATAGAAGCTTTGTCCACACTGGTGTCCATAAAATTCATTTTCCATTTTTAGTTCTCAAAATTTTAAAAAGGTCTGGTTAATCCATGACCTAAAACACCTATATATGTGATGCAAATTAAAATTGACTTATATAAACAATACATGGAAACCACTATGAGGCAGGGGTATCTGAGCATGTCTACTCTTGTTGAATAGAGTATCTACTTTCGATGGTAAATTCCATTTGTATCATGTAATGCAATTGAGCCAATAGTATCAAATCCAAGTGGACATTAGTGGTTTCTTGGGCAGAATGGCTTGTCTCAAAATGTCTGTTAAATTTACTTTGTTTAGGCAGGGTATTATAATGATGCATGTTGTGGGGTGTGGGTATGTGCATCCGGCTTAGGTACAACTTCCTCACGTAGTCACTAGTCACAGGCCGTGACCATGTCCCAGATTGAATTGACCGCTGGTTACCTTGGAAGATTAATCCTTTTTTTTTTTTTGCGAAAGATTGGAAGAGCAGGCAAGAACCCACTTACTTATTAATCCAATCCCTGCTCAATCACCTACATATGGTGCTTAATTACCAAATGCCGTGCCGGTGTGAGTCAGAGTCAGTCAATCAGCGATACAATGGGTTGACTTGAATGGACCACCAGGTCACCGTCACCACGTGCATAAATTGGCAGCACGCAAGAAACAACGCCCGTTGCCGTTGGTACTAGTTGCAGGATCATCGCATTTCACTCCAAATGAGCTTCATTCATGGATTGGCTGCGGCCGCACGAACCTGGAAACAGGTAGCTTGCAAGTTGCAACCCACCCATGGACCATGGTTAGGATAGTGCCTTCTCCCGTCGTTTTTGATTTGCCCGTGTACATATATGACAGTATGGCACACGACAGGACTCTCCCTAACCAGCATCATCTCATTCGCCATTCATTCGTTCACAAACAAATTAAGATAAGATGCGCGCCTCATCACTCGTCGAGCACCGCGTCACCGTGGCCGTCGCCGTGCTCCTCGCCGCAGCGGCGGCGGCGGCGGCAGCACGGACGAAGAACGAGTGCCACTCCGGCGACAAGGCGGCGCTGCTGTCCATCAAATCCGCCTTCGGCAACGCCTCCTACTTCAATTCGTGGACGCCCGACACCCCGTGCTGCGAGTGGGCCAACGTCGCTTGCGACTCCTCCTCCTCCTCCTCCTCCTCCACGGCGCGCCGCGTCGTCGCCGTCTCCTTCCTCGACGACGCCGGCCTCGCCGGGCCCTTACCCGGCGCCGCCATCGCCCGCCTCACCGCGCTGCAGCAGCTGGTGCTGAGCAACGTGCCGGGCGTGAACGGCACCATCCCGCACAACCTCACCCGCCTCTCCGCCACACTCAGCTTCCTCACCATCACCTCCACGGGCATCTCCGGTCCGGTCCCGCCGTTCCTCTCCGAGATCACCGCGCTGGGCTACCTCAGCCTCTCCTCCAACAAGCTCACGGGCCACATCCCGGCGTCGCTCGGGGACATGCCCAACCTCTACTTCCTCGACCTCGGCTCCAACCGCCTCACGGGCACCATCCCGCCGCTGCTCCTCAGCAGGGCCCCCGGCGACGCGTACCTATACCTCTCCCACAACAGGCTCGCCGGCGGCGTTCCCGCGGAGTTCGCCGCCGTGAACTTCTGGACGCTCGACCTCTCGCACAACGGGCTCTCCGGCGACGCCTCGTTCCTGTTCGGGGCGAACAAGCCGCTGGAGAACCTGGACCTGTCGAGCAACGGCTTCAGCTTCAACCTCTCCGCCGTGCAGCTGCCGGAGAACCTCAACAGCTTGGAGCTGAGCCACAATGACATCTACGGGGATATACCGGAGCAGGTGGTCGACCTCATGCTGGAGTACTTGAACGTCAGCTATAATCGCCTCAGCGGCACGGTGCCCGCCGGCGGCAACATGGCATGGTTTGACCAGTCCTGCTTCCAGCACAACAAGGGGCTCTGTGGAACTCCACTTCCTCCCTGCAAGGAGTGATATATCGTTTTCACGGTTCACCAGCTCCACCTCCAGCCGTAATCTAATGGATAATTATTTTACTTTTACAGGAAATAAAAGTATCACGCACTTTGGTTTATTACTGTGCTCAACTGTATCTATGTGAAAACCTTTTGACTTACTGCATGTTTTCATCGGTTGGATTTTAGCCTGCGGCATGTTACGCTCATGTAAGGCCCAATAACACATCAATATTTCTCTGTTGCCGGTTCAACAACAGATGCGACGTTTTGGGTGAACAAAAAAAATGGATGATGGAACAAGCCCTGGAATGAAGTACTGAGCCTACTAGAATTCAAAATTGCAAGTGTTTGAAAAATTAAAACGGTGGTAGCCTGATTTTTGGGTTCCAATCTGTTGAAGAATACCACGAAAGAACGACGATGAGATGCTTCACATCTCATTCCCTACTCGACAACGACATGAAATCTCAAGGAGGTCAGCGTTCATGATGATGACGAGTGACCTTAATAGATACCGAACATAAGCGACCTTTAGTACTAAATTTATGTACTAAAGTTTTTAGATTATTAATTTTCTCTCAGATATTTGTAATAATCTTGGCCATATGTGTTAGCTGTACGCAAACACATATAGACTGAAATATAATTCCAATATTAAAAAAAAGAATTTGATAAAGCAATCTGGGCTGCAATTCTCATCCTATTAGAATTCCATAAACCAATCTGGCCATAATTTTATTCCTCCTGTTTTGGTTTTTCCGAGGACACACCTTTAACCTTTTAAGTTCCACAATTTTTTATTGAAAAAGTCTATTTCATTTTCAATAAAAGTAATGATCAATTTACTCTCTCAGACAATTCGATGGGTGATAGTGTGATGCTTTACAAGCCATCAAATATATTAAAGATCCTTGTCTGCCATTTGATATGAACTTCATCCCTCACATGCCACTGCTTTTAAGTTGAGCCAGAAAAAGAGTAAATTAACAGTGTTTTTGTTTGGATCTTTTTCATGCCAGTATATCTATAAATACAAATGATTGTGTTCCTTACATGTCATTATAATTACGAATACAAATGCAGTGTGAGTACAGAGGAATGAACCAGTAAAAAGTTGTAAATATGTGTAGCCAAGAAATAGATTAATCATACGAAATAAATATTGATAGAGAATGTGAAAAATAATAGAAAATGCATAATTCAGATATAACTAGTACTCCATTGTGTTCATGGATCAGAGTGAATCTAACCAAAAATATAATTAGGAGATCTGGGTAGAACGAGATAGAGATTGCGTCTACTAAAATTGTTTTGCCATTGTTGTGCTCAAATTTTTAAAAAGGTATGGTTGACACATGGTCTGAAACAACGAGAGGTATATGTGAAAATTAAAATGCCTTATATAAGAAATACATGGGGGGGGGGGGGATTTTTTTGAGCCAGGTCATGTATCTATTTTTTATGGTAAATTCCATTTCTACCACGTAACCAAAGAGAGCTAGGAGTGTCCCATCCAAGTCGACATTACTAGTTGTTTAGACAGGGTGTAATACTCATAGTAATGCATGTTAGCTACAACTACAGCTTCATCACGAGGCATGACGACCTAGACTTGAATTGACCGCAGGTTCTTACCTTGGATGATCAATCCACTGAGAGGCAGAAAGCTTAATAGCCAGCAGGCAAGAACCCACTTAGTACTTATTTATCCAATCACCCATAATTAGATGGTGCTTAATTACCAAATACCAATATGATTCAGGAGGAGTCAGGAGTCGACAGTCAGTCAACCTGCAGCGAAGCAACTCGTTGACTTTGAATGGACCACCAGGTCGCCATCGCCACGTGCGTAAATTAGCAGCAGGCAGGAAACGAAGCCCGTTGTTGGTACCAGTTGCAAGATCACATTTCCGTCCAAATGGGCTTCATTCATCCATTGGCTGGTGCTGCACGAACCTTGATACACGCAGGCGCTCTGCCAATGGTTAGGGTAGTTAGTGTCTTTCTCCTGCAGTTTTTGATTTCCCATTCGATGAATTAGCACCGAACACTTGCAAGTTGCAAGCGTCTACATATATAGCACGAGAGGACTCTCCAATCTCCATAATCCAGCAGCATCTCACTCGCCACTCATTGATTCGTTCAGAACACAGATAATAAAGATACGATGCTCGCCTCGTCATCAATCAGGCACGGTGCCACCGTGGCAGCCGTCGTGCTCCTCGCGGCAGCAGTTGCGGCAGCACGGGCGAAGAATGAGTGCCACTCCGGCGACAAGGCGGCCCTGCTTGCCATCATGTCCACCTTGGGCAGCAACGCCTCCTCCTTCCAGTCCTGGACTCCCAACACCCCGTGCTGCGACTGGACCAACGTCTTCTGCACCAACGTCTCCTCCACATCCCCCTACACGGCGCGCCGCGTCATCGGCTTGTCCTTGCAGGACGACGACGTCCTCGCCGGCCCGTTTCCCGGAGCCGCCATTGCTCGCCTCACCGCGCTGGAGCAGCTCCTGATGATCAACGTGCCCGGAGTGAAGGGCACCATCCCGCACGACCTCACCCGCCTGAACGCCACCCTTTCCTTCGTGGACATCAGCTCCACGGGCATCTCCGGCCAGATGCCGTCGTTTCTATCCGAGATCACCGCGCTCGGCCACCTCAGGCTCTCCACCAACAAGCTCACGGGTCCCATCCCGGCGTCGCTCGGGGACATGCCCAACCTCTACTTCCTCGATCTCAGCAACAACCGCCTCACGGGCACGCTCCCGAGGCTGCTCTTCAGCAAGAGCAAGACCTCTGATGAGTACTCCGAAAAGTACCTCTACCTCTCCCACAACAAGCTCACCGGCCGCGTCCCCCCCGAGTTCGCCACCGTCAACTTCTGGGGCCTCGACCTCTCGCACAACGGATTCACCGGTGACGCATCGCTCCTGTTCGGCGTGAACAAGACGCTGGACTACCTCAACCTGTCGCACAACGTCTTCGGCTTTAACTTCTCCGCCGTGCAGCTGCCGGTGAACCTCGACGGGTTGGACCTCAGCCACAACCGCATCTACGGCGACATCCCGGACCAGGTGGTCAACCTGACGGTGACCTATTTAAACGTCAGCTGCAATCGCCTCACCGGCGTAGTGCCCACCGGTGGCACCATGTTCTGGTTTGATGCATCCTGCTTCCAGCACAACAAGGGGCTCTGTGGAACTCCACTTCCACCCTGCAAGCACTGATCGTCGTCTCCACTCTTGACCACCTCGTTCGTCTGTAATCTAATGAATAATTAGAACTTCTATAAAAAAAAAAAAGCATCCATGTGGCTTAATCGGCTGTTTGCCGAGTGTCTGGATATTTACCGAGTGTATTTTGTTTGCAGCGTATAACATATTACAATATTCAACATATGTTGATGTTACAAGAGAACATTTCTAATAGGTAAAAAGGGATAAAGTTTATTATTAAATTTTTATCCATGTGTAGCAAAGAGCTCCATCGCCGTGGTCTCTAACATCCTGCTCACTCGTCAGAAGAAATTTTTTGTCTCATCATCACATTATAATAGCGACCAGAATCGCATCCAATATGTTCCCCTGAATATATCCTGCATAAATGATGAATAACGATAATTTTCAAAGATTACATCATTACGACATCTCCAAATTATCCAACATAATGCAAAAACTCCTACTAAAATGTTATTTTTCTTCACTATATTAAAATTAGAGAGTCAGTCCCCTAGCATTAGGGATACATTTCTAGGTGGAGTCAGCCCAATAGCTATATAGAAAGTTCTCCAGATTATCTTAGCATTATGACAATCAAAGAAAAGGTGTTGAATAATTTCATTTCTATTACAATAGCAACACTTTATACTACCTTTCCAGTTCCTCCTTGCTAAGTTATCTTTTGTCAAGATCACTCCCCTTTGTAAATACCAAAGAAAGATTTTGATCTTGAGGAGAACCTTTATTTTCCAAATCATCTTGTGAGAGAAAGGAGTATTTTGATTAATCATAAATAGTTACATAGAGTGAACCATAAAATGACCATACTTATGTAGACTCCAGATGATAATATCTCTCTCATTATTGAGTTATATGTTGATGATTCTATGTACTAGGTATTCCCATATTTCTTTACCTAAGTACCAAAAACAAAAATACTTGACAAACAAAAACATTTTGGTAAAATTTGTCTTATCGACTGCAACATAAAAAACACTCGGCAAGTTGCTTGTTTGTCAAGTGTTTTTTTGGCAATCGACAAACAAGATCTTCTCCGAGTGTTTTTCTCCTAAACTCGGCAAAAACTTTGTTGCTCTTTTAGCAATAGGCAAAGATAAATTCAAATTATATTTTGAAATCATAAATTAATTCAAATTTAAAAATTTTGAACTATAAAATTGTATAACTTTTGAAGATTTACAATTTTTATTTTGATCATTAGTTCATTACTCAAATTGATCTACAATATTGTTCACAATATCTATTTGTCTCATATAGTTTTATGAAAATATAAGTGACACATATAAAATTTATGAATAATATTACTATAACTATGTCGGATGAATAAATGACTAAAATAAAAGTTGTAGATCTTTAGAAGTTATATAACTTTGTAGTTCAACACTTTTCAATTTGAATTAGCCTTGTCAATGAAAAGTACATTTGAATTTTTCAAATGACCTCGGATGAAGAAACTGTAAAAATAAAAGTTGTATATCTCAAAAAGTTATGAAATGTTCTAGTTGACAACTTTTTCATTTTAAATCATATTATCAATAAAACACTAAGTTTGAATTTCTCAAATTTGAAATTTAAATTTTATAAATGATATGAGATGGAGAAACTCATAAAATAAAATTTATAAATCTCAAAAAGTTATGAAACTTTGTCGTTGATAACTTTCTAATTTGAATCCGTTTAATATCTCAAACAATCAGTTTACACTCGGATCAATATAATACATGAGGAATTAAAATAGAGTATAGAGACAACTAACATTGTGGTGCAGTGGTAAATTAAAGGAGGTTATACGCGTAGGAGATGTCTAGTGTGTAAAAAAAAGTTGTGACTTGAGGGACACGGGCGGGGCTAGTGGGTGTCCTTCCCATATTTTAAAAAAATATTTTTTGCTATTTTATTTGTTTTTTTTTTGTAATTTATATTTGACAAATGTATTTTGACACTCGTCAAAGTTTTCACCGAATGTTAAAAAAACACTTGACAAATAACTCTTTATCAAATAAAATTTTACCATATGCTCTCTGCCAAGTATATTTAGACCTTTGCCGAGTGACTATGACACTCGACAAAGGTCTGGTTTTCGATAGTGTATATTCCATCGGGCTATATGTATGTTAAAATCTGTGGACCAGTTTACTGCATGTTATCCTTAATTGGGGTATTAGCCTGCCGCATGTTATGCTTAAGTAAGGTCCAATCGATATTTCTGTTGCCTGATCATCAGCAGACGCGACGTTTTGGGTGAAAAGACTAAGAGTGGGCATGGGTGATGGAACAAGCCCTGGCTCGAAATAGTGGGCTGCAATTATCATCCCGTTACAATTCGATACGGCAACCTGGGCTGCACAGTGGCTCTACTATCACTTGGCCCGCCGCTGAGAATTCTATCTTGTTTTGGTTCTTCCGAGTAAAATAGACAAATACACAATTCAGATACTCTTGTTTACAGATAAAAAAAGTGCATATATACACAAGGAGAATAATGGTATGTGAGGGACAAAGTTCAAACTGATAGCAAATATAAAAAACTTTGAAATTTTGTATCTATATATCTTTAAAACATGCAACCCACTAACAAACCTTAATTGTTATTTCTCTCAAACCACAATCAGCCATATCACTACCATTATTCCAACCTCCGATCTTTAGTCTCCTTTTATCTTGAGCGTCGGACAAATGTAACTATTAGCAACATCGTGCTCATGGTGTCACGCAAGTAGCACTGTCACGTATTGCTAATGCACTTCACCCAAACAAATGTGTAGTTCCACACCGTTCCATGGAACCTCTTC
This sequence comes from Eleusine coracana subsp. coracana, assembly GCA_032690845.1. Classification (NCBI taxonomy): domain Eukaryota; kingdom Viridiplantae; phylum Streptophyta; class Magnoliopsida; order Poales; family Poaceae; genus Eleusine; species Eleusine coracana. The sequence goes on from CM064426.1 coordinate 7,682,340, forward strand.
CACCTGCTATATATATGACTAGGTCGGGTGACGCGCCCCGCTACGCCCATGTAGACTAACATTACAGTGGCAAATTATTTTTTAGTAATATCACATTGTCATGCTGTAGATAAACATATTCATTAGTTTGTTTTATTTTTAAGTTTATTAGCATGATATGTATGAATTACCAACTTTTCATAGAACTTCAAATTAAACTATTAACATGCCCGTGCATTGAGCTCTGAAAATATTAAAAAAAACTATAGACATTCATATTTTTTATAGATAAAATATATAATAAATATTTTTATTACATAGAAAAGGCCAAACCTTTAAGAATTATATAAATTTCATTTTTAGTTGTACTTGGCAAAGAATGTCTAGAGATAGACATTGTTTATATTATAAAGTAAACATTCATGCATATCCCACAAATTAGATATTTCAACATTAGCTCATAAATAAATAAAAATATTTAAATATATAATGTAAAAAGCAATAGGCAAATCTAAAATTACCTTAACATCTATCATGTAATAACATCGTTGTCCACGATTTTTTTATACGTGTCACCATCAACCCTTAACCCTGTCTCTTTTTCCATTATTATGTGTCTTCTCTTTTTGTTCTTCTGGTAATATTGGACCTGCAGTTTGCTTCAAGAGGGTGAATGAACAATGTTACATAGAAGATCATTAGTTAGGCTTATAACAGACCATCAAAAGTTGGCAAGTTTGATTAATTAGTAGGCATTAGATCATTAAATAATACATAATAACTCAACACCTGGCACTCCAGGCAGAACTGCGATTTTGACAATGGTTAGTTAACAACACATGACCCAGGATGCTTATGGTTTCCTTTACAACAAGTTAAATTCTAGTATCATTTACGTTGAAGTGAGTCTTAGAAAACTGATCACTATCTTACCTAAATCAAAGTGAAATCCTTCCTTGCTATCTCTTTCCCTTCTTGTTTTTTTGTCCCTGCTCTACCTGCCGTAACATGCACAAGGCCCAGCCACACGGCCAAGAAAAGTGCAGAATGATGGAAAACCCAGCTAGACAAAGCGTCAGGGTAAGAACCAAGATTGCATGTGGTTCATTCGGTGATGCCACGCCACCACCCACTATATTGAAGGAACGGAGAAACTTATAAGATCAACACTACAAGCTGGTTAGTTTCTGCTTGTAATACCAATTGCTCCCAACCTGATGGTTTGCAAGTTCTTTAGTGATAATCATTCAGGCAAGAGAATTTATGAGCAACGTATTGGAAATTTTATCTCTTGTTCATCAGAAGAGGAACACCTTATATTCTCACTTGCACAATATGATTACGCCAGTACAAGAAACAACAAAAACTAACTATATGATCCCACCTGACCTGAGAGATGTCACGGCAAAAGCCGAAGGAGTGAGGATACCTGCAGGCTGCAATATCAAATGTTATTGTCAGCCATAATAGAGAAAGATGTTAATTACAATATTGATAGGCAATGCAACCAGGGTACCGGTCATCTAAAATTTGATCCTACACAGTACCTTGCAGCGATCTTAATAATTTAATTAAAGCAACAACCAGGCAATGCAATCAAGCAGTCAGAGGCCACATGGAACCATACATTCGTACTGCGATGTGCTATCAGGGGCCAAAAGAAACATGCATGTATATTAGCGATCATCCTCTATTACGATCATCAATTCCAAAAATAAAAACTTGAGAACACCAAGGATATATACCAGGCACTGGAGGCAACTGCCGTAGTCCTCCTCGCCACGCTATGCCGCAGCCTTCCTCGCCATGTTCTCATGTAGGCCATTGATGATACGGCAGCACGTACATGACGGTGGGGTGCCTGATAGGCGGCAAAGACGCTGATCAGATGAATAAGATGGTTTGGGTGATGGTCAGGCTCGACGTCGACGACATCATCGCCATCAGGGTAGCATGCGTTTCGCCGACCTGCAGCTTGATGTTCAACCTACGCCGCAATCAAGCTGTGCATGCCACGGTCGTCCGAAGCACATTCGATTCACTTGTTGGGAGCTAGGGTTCTTCAACGATTAAGAGTTCTGCTCGCACTGGAGGTAAATCTCGGGCGTACGTAGGAACGGGACAGGACTCTTTTTTACCTAACTTTTGAAAGGAACGGGGCAGGGCTTCTACGAGGAATCTACGATAGGGAACAAAAGGACGGGGCAAGGGGCAGGATTTTTACGTGAAGAGACGACTGCACTGGATTTAATAGGTAGTAGACATATTACTAAACAAATAGTTGAAGTATATCTGAAGATCAATAGAAATCTGCTTATCCAAATCTTACATTATTATTTTTAATTTTATTGGATAAATTAGCACTTTTAGTTTTATATTAATCTAGAAATAAATTATAAGCACGATTAATAGATTGCACAATGAATTTGACAAGTCTACGTAAAATCTAGACAGGTCTATTAGGTCAGACAAAAGCAAAACATCTACCATACTAACAATATCCATCATAGACAAATAAACTACGAAAACTAGTATGGAAGACATGGTGTAAGATGAGAGTACGTACATTTCCTTCTGGACTGGGTAGAGGAGGCGACGATGACGTGCAGCACCGTCACGTTGTTGACGATGGCGGGTGAGACCGACTCGACGACGAGGAAGACGAGCCGTGGCAAAGAGTTTGATGAAGACGAGGAAGCGATCGAGCAGTCGCGCAGAATGCTTCCCAAAAACCTTATTCGCCCTCTCTCGGTGCAAGATCGTAGAGGACAACGGTTCCGGAGAACTCTCCCGTTCACCGGTGCACGCCGACAATCAGGATGGAGAAGACTTGGCGGCGCAACAGTAGCGAGAAGCAAAATCCTAGGCGATTATGTTCTATGATTTGCGGCGGTACCCATACGTATTTATAGAGGGGAACCGCTAGGGCTGGGCGTCCCGCAACCGAGTCGGTTACCATATTAATACGTCGGTTTCCATAATTAAATATATGAAATACGCAGCAAAAAGAAAGTACAAAAGGAAGCTGTGCCTCCGCAAGGCAAGGGACCGAATTTCGGTGGACCATTCATGTAGGTGATGCGCGGCCGAGCCCATCGCCCACGCCCCATCCCGCCCGGTCGGCCCGGCGAAGCGAGGCGAGGCGAGGCAAGCGAGCGCGCGCGCGTGTTCTTCCTTCCTCCCATCCACACACTTGTAAGAGATGTTAGAGGAACCAACCTTATAAGTTGGATTCTCTCCACCTCCACTAGCAATATGGGACTAAACCTTTGCACTCCCACCACTCATGAATGGACCTTTGAGATTTTTAGGAATTATTGTTATTATTAATAGGCCAAGCCCATATAATTCCAACAATCCCCTACCAGATCTCAAAGTCCTAGCTAGACTTTACCTCACCCCACTGTTGTTTAATATACCAGTGTTTTCAGTGAAGACTATTAAGTTGAACTTCCACCTAGAACAATAAGCTACACTCATTCACAACTTGAACAATGGACTACGCCTTGAATTGCAAGTTTTGTGCAAACAAGTTTCACTTACTGTTATAACTAATACTAGACCTCCAGTAGGCTTCTCCGCGGGTGGAGCATATAGGTCATATTCCCTTGGTCTTTCATAAGCTTAATCGAGATCACCCAAATCTCACAGATTGCGACCTTACAACAATCAGGCTCATATAGGTGTATTTATTCAAGAATGTTCTGTAAGGCAACACCTTTGTTATTTAAATCCAACTGAATATATTAAGGTAACAACCAACCTGCCATACAGGTATCGAGAGTAATGCATCGCTTCTCGAGTGGGTTATAAAAAAGGTTACTCTCATGCTAACCAATAGCTTGTTCTTCGCAGGTCCTACTTCACGGGATCTCTGATCACATAGGTTGGGTTACCACTATGGAATAGCACATATGGATCTCATACCCATCTCCTTCGATGCACTGTCTATCACATTATGTGACAGCCCCTTGGTAAATTGATCTGCCAGGTTCTCACCAGTTGAAATATATTCTACTGATATAACTCCGGAGTTTCTCATTTTCCTGACAGACTTCAAACGTCTCTTAATATGTCTTGATGACTTCATATTATCCTTAGAATTGTTCACTTTGACTATCATAGTTTGATTGTCACAATTCATGAGGATTGCCGGTACAGGTTTCTCGACAATAGGAAAGTCCATCAATAGCTCACGTAGCCAATCGACCTCAACTATAGCTGTATCTAGTGCGGTAAGCTCAGCTTCTATGGTAGACCTCGTTAAGATGGTATGTTTGTATGATCTCCATGAAACAACAGCACCACCAAGAGTAAATGCATATCCACTCATGATATATAGCTCATCAGCATCAGATATCCAATTAGAATCACTATAGCCCTCTAGTACTGCTGGATATCCATAATAATGAATTCCATAATCCATAGTACCAACTAAATAGTGCATTATCCGCTCAAGCGCACGCCAATGATCATCTCCCGGACAAGAAGTAAACCGGCTTAGTTTGCTCACAGCAAACGAGATGTCAGGCCTACTAGCACTAGCTAAATACATAAGTGATCCAATTATCTGAGAATATCTTAATTGGTCTCTGCCAATTCTCTTATTCTTTTAAAGGATCAAGCTAGGATCATAAGGTGTTAGAGAAGACTTGCTATCCTTGTAACCAAAACGGTTCAAGAGCTTCTCAACATAATGAGATTGCGTAAGAGTAATCCCATTCTCTCCTTTGATTAGCTTGATGTTCAAGATAACATCAGCCTCACCCAAATTCTTCATATCAAAGCTTTAACACAGAAAACTCTTGACCTCATTGATCATGTTAAGATTTGTTCCAAAGATAAGTATGTCATCAATATACAAGCACAGTATAACTCCCTGACCCCCACCTTAGCGGTAGTACACACATTTATCAGCCTTTTTGACTAAAAAGCCTACTGCTAGAAGTGTTGAATCAAATTTCTCATGCCACTGCTTAGGAGCTTGTTTCAGACCATACAAAGACTTTAACAATTTACACACCTTGTCTTCCTGACCCTTTATTACAAATCCATCTGACTGATCCATATAGATTTCCTCATCCAACTCTCCATTAAGGAAAGCTGTCTTAATATCCATCTGATGAATGATAAGATCATGTGAGGCAGCCAGAGCAAGTAATACACAAATAGTGGTCAATCTAGAAACAGGTGAATAAGTGTCAAAGAAGTCTTCGCCTTCTTTCTGAGTATAACCCATAGCCACAAACCGAGCCTTATACTTGTCATAGTACCATCAGGCTTAAGCTTTTTCTTGAACACCCATTTGCAATCCACAGGTTTACAACCATATGGTCTATCGACAACTTCCCAAGTTCTATTAGAAAGAATAGAGTCTATCTCACTATGGACAACTTTTTTCCTGTCATCTACATCAGGAGATGCATATGCCTCTGAAATAGTTCTAGGAGTGTCATCCACAAGATAAACAGTGAAATCATCACCAAAAGACTTTACAGTCTTTTGTCTCTTGCTCCTCCTAGGAGCTTCACTGTCAATCTCCTCATGGATTGGTTCAAGTGTTTGTTCAGCATGATCAGAAAATGCACTAGGTTCAGAAGTAGTTTTAGCAATCACATCAAAAGATAATCTAGACATGTTATATAAATCTTTTATAGGAAATATATTCTCAAAGAAAGTAACATCACGAGACTTCATTAATGAATTAACATGAACATCAGGCACCTCTGATTTAACCACTAAAAATCTATAGGCAATGCTATGATGAGCATATCCAAGAAAGATACAATCCACAGTTTTAGGTCCCAACTTATGCTTCTTGTTAATTGGCACGTTAATTTTGACCAAACAACCCCATGTGCGTAAGTAAGAGAGCGATGACTTGCTACCAATCTATTCCTCATATGGAGTCTTCTCCTTATTCTTCATGGGAACTCTATTTAGGACATGACATGATATCAATAAAGCGTTCCCCACCATGCCTTAGATAATCCAACCGTGTCTAACATGAAATTAACCAAGTCAGTCAAGGTGCGATTCTTTCTTTCAACAATCCTGTTTGATTGGGGCGAATAGGGAAGTGTTCTCTCATGTATCAAACCATGTTCCGCACAGAATAAATCAGACTCGTTTGAGAAATACTCGCCACCACGATCGGACCTAATTCTTTTGATATTTTTCTCTAGTTGAGTTTCAACTTTAGCCTTATAAATTTTAAAGTAGTTTAGAGTCTCATCTTTTGTTTTTAACAAATAAACATAGCAATATCTAGTCGCATCATCAGTCAAAGTCATGAAATATCTTTTTCCACCCTCAGTCAGTATACCATTCATTTCACAAATATCTGAATGTATAAGTTCTAGTGGTGCCAAGTGTCTCTCCTCTGCAGCCTTGTGAGGCTTTCGAGGTTGTTTAGATTGCACACAACTTGAGCACTTAGAACCTTTGACAATGGAAACATTCAGAATTAAATTCAAGCTGGACAGTCGAGACATAGAACCAAAAGTTAGATGACATAAACGTGAATGACAAACACTAGCACCACTCTCATTAACACCATCACAAATATAGTTCATAGATTTATTGCAATAATCTGAAAGGGAAAAGCGAAACAAGCCTCCGCACTCATAGCCTTTACCAATAAATTGTCCACTCTTAGACACGATAACTTTATTCGACTCTAATACTACCTTAAAACCATCCCTATACAAAAGGAGTCACTAATAAGATTCTTCTTGATAGAAGGAACATGTTGTACGTTCTTCAATTGGACAGTCTTCCCTGAAGTAAACTTCAGCTCGACTGTGCCAACACCATGAATAGAAGCATGTGACCCATTCCCCATTAGGATGGAGGAATCCCGGGCGACCTGGTAAGAAGTAAACAAAGAGGCATCAGCACAAACATGAACATTAGCACCAGTATCAAGCCACCAACAAGTAGATTGAAATAAAGAAAAAACATATGGTAAATTATCATACCCACTATTTTCTCCAGCACTGGTCACCATGTTCACAGACTTCTGCTGTGGAGGCTTCCTTCCTTTACGCTCTGGACACTTCTTTGCCCAATGTTCATTAGAACCGCAAACAAAGCATGCTCCCTTCTCCTTGTTCTTCTTCTTGAAGGTAGTGGTCTGCTTAGGCTTATTATTCTTGCCCTTGTTCTTACCACTACTGCCATGAGACTGTTGTGGTTGATGCACCATATTGGCAATAGTGTTTCCCTCGTTGACTTTAGAACGTTCATCCTTCTCACGAGCTTTCTCCTCAACATCAAGAGACGCGATCAAATCTGAGACAGATATATTCGTCCTCTTGTGTTTAAGAGTAGTGGCGAAATCTCTTCAAGTTGGAGGCAATTTGGCAATAATGCCCCCAGCCACAAGCTTCTCAGGTACGACGATCTTAAGCAATTCGAGTTCTTTTACTATGCACTATATCTCATGAGTCTGCGCGACGACATATGTGCCATCTACCATCTTAAAATCATGGTACTGTTCAATGACATACAATTCAGCGCCATCATCTGAACCACCATAGTCAGCGATCAGAGCGTCCCACATATCCTTTGCGATTGTATGATAGATGTAGACGTCCTGAAGACGATCTACCAAAACTCCAATAGCAGCACCCAAGAATATTGTGTTAGCTTCACTGTAGGCCTTTTTCTGATCTGCAGTAAGATCGCCTTCAGGTTTACCAGTGGACACACAGAACACATTCATGACAGTAAACCACAGAGTGACTTTCACTTGCCATCTTTTGAAGGGCACGCCAGTGAATTTCTTTGGCCTCAGTGCATCGACAAATCCAGCCATAAAACTAAAGTGCCTACAATAAGGTTTTTAGATTGTTAGATAAATTAGCACTTTTAGTTTTATATTAATCTAGAAATAAATCATAAGCATGATTAACAGATTGCACAATGAATTAGACAAGTCTACATAAAATCTAGACAGGTCTATTAGACCAAACAAAAGCATAGCATCTACCATACTAGCAACATCCATCATAGATAAATAAACTACAAAAGCTAGTATGGAAGACATGGTGTAAGATGAGAGTACGTATGTTTCCTTCTGGACTGGGTAGATGAGGCGGCGATGACGTGCAACACCGTCATGTTATTGACGACGGTGGGTGAGACCGACTCGAAGACGAGGAAGACGAGCCGTGGCGAAGAGTTTGATGAAGACAAGGAAGCGATCGAGCAGTCGTGTAGAGCGCTTCCCAAAAACCTTATTCGCCCTCTCCCGGTGCAGGATCATAGAGGACAACAGTTCCGGAGACCTGCTCTCCTGTTCGCCGGTGCACGCCGACAATCCGGATGGGGAAGACTTGACGGCGCAACAGTAGCGAGAGACAAAACCCTAGGCGATTGTGTTCTATGATTTGTAGCGGTACCCGTATATATTTATAGGGGGGAACTGCTAGGGTTGGGCGTCCCGCAACCGAGTCGGTTTCCATATTAATACGTCAGTTTCCATAATTAAATATATGGAATACGCAACAAAAAGAAAGTGCAAAAGAAAGCCGCACCCCACAAGGCAAGGGACCGAATTTTGGCGGACCATTCACGAAGGTGATGCGCGGCCTCGCCCACGCCCGGCCCAGCGAGGCGAGGCGAGCTAGCGTGCGCGTGTGTTCTTCCTTCCTCCCATCCACACACTTGTAAGAGATGTTAGAGCAACCAACCTTATAAGTTGGACTCCCTCCACCTCCACTAGCAATATGGGACTAAACCTTTACACTCCCATCACTCATGAATGGGCCTTTAAGATTTTCAGAAATTATTGTTATTATTAATAGACCAAGCCCATATAATTCCAACAAATCTGCTACAATAAATTGTCTGACCAACGGATGCATGTAGCCAAAATTTGATTTCCTGTTGGTGTTCTAGGCTCCATCTCTCATGGCCAATCCTTTGTTCCTATGTCAAAACTGGTCTGCTGTCCTAATTCATCTTTGTTCCTTTTTCTTGCCACAACTGACCCTTTGCTCATCGAAGCTCAGCAGCCGTTTCATTTAAAATCATTAGTCCTAAATCAAACTAATAGACCACTTAACAACACATGGATGCTCATTTTATTTCGATGAGATGGTTAAGTGGGAAGGCATGAGTACCCCAAAAGAGGTTGGTGGACTAGGCTTCACGAAAACAAAAACTCTAAACAAGTGCTTACTGGGAAAATGAATTTTTAAGATAGAAGCAGAAGATGACGATCCTTGCACAAGATTATTAAGAAGAAAATACCTAAGTGATAGAGGATTCTAACTTTAAAACCCTCAATTGGTAAGTATAACATTAGCATAGAATTACTCCACATCTCAAAAACGATGGATAAAACTTAGCCGCATTCTACCTTGATTGTATCGTCTACCCTAATGTAGAAAAAAGTTTGCCTCATGAATCAAATTGCTGGGTGAACAACGCTGATCTTGGGTGGTGCTGGTGCAGATGCACCCACGCAAAAAAAATAAATAAATTATATTTCTCAAACTTTTACCTCAAACACAGCCCATGAACCAAATGAATAAGGGTCATCAGATCTAGATCCGTTGATTTATAATTATCATACAGATAATTTTATAAAAAAAAATCAAAACATAAAGTAACAAACTATCGACTGAAAACTTTCAGCCGATTGAAGGCGAGGAAATATGAATGAATAGTGCATCCATGAAGCCAAAACAAAAATCTTAAAATTAAAATAAAAGGACAACAGTTGAGGATATCCACTACGATTTCACTCTTAACTTCGCCACTAAATCACAATCCTGTGCAAAATCTTTTCTCCCCATAAATAAAAATTAATTCAAGATACGAGAAATGACGTGGCTTAATTCAGTTTCGGTTTGTGCATGTCGCAGCTTGTTACCATCTCCTAAGCCGCATCAGAGGTCCTGCAGCTTCTTTCTCCGTGCCTCCATCCAGTCTGTCTTTAGCTTCTGAAGCCGTTCCACTACCACCACCATTTCTGGTCGCTCGTCTGGATATTCCTTGAGACACTCAATTGCCATCTTTCCCATCTCTTCTAGGATAAAGATGTCCCCCTCTTCGACTGCAATCTCCTTGTCAAACGCGACTCTCCCGCTGCCATCTGCCATCTTCCAAATATGGATATATTTGTTCGAGAGGTTACCGCCGTATCTTGCATCTTTCCTGGTGATAAGTTCCAAAAGCACAACTCCGAAAGAGTAAACATCACTCTTTGATGTGAAGAGCCCTGTCTTATAGTAAACCGGGTCCACGTATGCCGTGTCCAGTGACTTAGATTGACTCAGGCCTAGGAGATAGATATTCGAAACCACCTTTGGCAACAAACTGCCATCTAGAAGTATATTTCCAGATTTAAAATTGCCATGTACGATTTTTATAGGCGTGAGTGCAAATATGCTAATGCTTCTGCGGATCCAATTGCAATATCTAAACGCCACTCAAGTAAGAGGCGATATTCAGTACCGTGTAGAATGTGATCCAAACTCCTCTTAGCGTCATACTCATATACCAGGACAGGAATGTCCGTCTCCAAACAACAGCCCATAAAGCGGACAATGTTCTTATGGGAAATGCGAGATAAAGACTGCACTGCTTTAACAAAGTCATCTCTTCGGTCTTCATCTACACTATTGGACCTTTCCAAAGCCACCGGTGTGCCGTCCTCAGTAATTCCCATGTAGAAGATACCATGACCTCCCTTGCTAACTGAATGGGAAAAGTCTCTGGAGATTTTTTGTATACTGCGCTTGGTGAAAATAGTTAGGGTGGGAGCAGCTCTCTCCAATATTGGACCTGCATTCCTATCGAAATTCCTCTTGCACCTGCGTGCATCCCTACTGAAGATGTCCAGCATGCTTAACTTGTAAGTCCCAATAGAGGTAGAATGGGAACTGGAAATGCCTGCTCCATGTTTGTTCACGTTTTGCAATGTTTCCTGTGTTACCCCGTGACCTTTTTTTTCTTGAGCTTGCTCATGGTGAAGGGCTTCTCTGAGCACCTGAAGACTTCGTTGAACATCTCTCATTTCAGGGCGTTCCTTGATACCCTTTGAGAAGCATTCTGCTGCAAGAGTTCCGATTTCGTCTAGAACTGTCATGTTTCTCTGATTTGCTATTTTGGTATCAAACATTTGTCGTGCTTCCTGCTTTCCTTTGTTAAGAGCATCAATGAAATTTCTTTTGAAGCCGGTACTAAATCCACTTTCACTTGCCTTGTCTCTGGTAATTAGTTCCAATAGAACAACCCCAAAACTGTAAACATCGGACTTTGTATCAAGGATCCCAGTTTCTATGTGCTCCGGATCCATGTAACCTCTGCTGCCTGCTACATTCATGGTGTACTGTTGAGTTGTCTCCATGGAAAGCAACCTTGACAACCCGAAGTCAGACAATTTAACATGCAATTCGCCATCCAGAAGTATGTTATCAGGTTTGATATCGCCATGAATGATTGGTTGATACATGGAGGAATGCATGTATCCTAATGCGTCTGCACATTCAATAGCAATACCCAACCTTGTATCTAAAGAAATGGGATCATCACTGCCATGAAGAAGGTCCCTCAGGTTTCCCCTGGGGACATACTCAGTTACAATCATCAATGCATTTTCCTCAGTGCAGTAGCCGTAGAGCCTGACTACATTCTTGTGGTTGATTTGGCAATGGACGGTTATCTCTTTAGCAAACCCTTCTTTCAGATTCTGACAGATGTACTTCTTTACTGCAACCAAAGTACCATCATCGAGAGAACCTTGGTAAACTTGTCCAAATCCACCTTTGCCAATGGGAGTGCCATAGTTGTTAGTGATCCTTTTAATCTCGTCTTCTGTGAAGTTGTTTATGTTGTGATTGCTGACCGGTCTCCACTTTGCCTCTTGATTTCCGTGGATGAAGTTCGTAAGCTTGTTTTCAGGAAGCTCCATTATCATAGCATACTAATAAAGCTTTTATAGTGGCCAAGTGAAATATTATTAACCCTGTCAGTACAATCATACAAATAAGCTATTCACAGTACTGAACTCTACTTGAAGACACTAAAGTTTACATGAAGGAACAAATAGTATGTCGCCATAACAACAATATATTTGGGCTTTATGGAATGGGAAGCAAAAACCATCATGCATCCATCAGTCCAGGGCCTGATAAACAGTCTGAAACATAAAGCTCAACTCTGGACTTTTGCGGGAGCGCGCGGCCTCAAGAAATTGGGCTTAGGTCGTTTGATTGGGCAAACCTGATTGTGTTGTGTGGGTCGTTTTTTCTTTCTGCACCTTAAGTTTAAAACCCCCTTGTAATTTGTTCAGACCCCTCTTGCCTTGGTCCCGGCTCGAGCGGTCCATATACGGACCTTTCTTCCCTATAATATAAAGATACGCAACTCTTCTACGTATTCGAAAAAAAAAACCATCATGCATCATCCCGTTTGAGCTTTTGAGATTAGCATATTTATAGAGTTATTACTATTACTATTTCCCGCGTCTCAACCTGATTCCACAACAAGTCTGAGACACTTATTAGTTATTACTGGCAAGTGGGAAGAACTACTAATAGTATGGTTTCTGAGATACTATTAGTTGCATAGTTTTCACATCACTCGTCACAGTCAGCAACGGTGAATTGTCTTGGAATAGATCAGTTTAATTTTCATGAACTAGATCGCCTGATCGTTGCAACATCAACCACATCAAATTGGGATTGGCTGCGGTCGGCGCTGTTCGTGTCAAGCTAAAAAGGAACATACTAGTAGGAAAGAAAGAAGGATGCATAGTCCACGAACGTACCATGAAAAATTGATGGTGGAGCAACTCTCTGCAATGGCTGTCTGGAGATGAGATCTGAATTACGACGACGACCTGAGAATCTGAGATGAGTCTGGCTTAGGGAGCGACGAGCTGAAGGCTCTCTCGATGCTCACGCCTGGTCAACGCTTGAATGAGCTGTTCTCTGCCACGGATAACTGAGTGATCCATGTGCTCTTGTTAAAGCCTCTCGTTAATACAGTAGGAGAGAGGAGTGCTCCAGTACTCTCCTATTAAAATTTTTTTGCATGGATCTCAAGCATCATTAACTAACTAATCTCTATCTCTACTATAAACATTAAATTGAGTTGTTCTTTCACCTATTTTGCTCCGTATACCTGTGTTAGGGTTCGTCCCCGTCCCCGCCCCGGCCCCGTTAGCTTATCCGGGTAAAAACTTGCCCCATCCCCGTCCCCGGCGAATCCCCGATCCCCGACGGGGCCCGTGGGGGATGATGGTGATGCTGGCGAGTTCGCGACGGTGGCCGGTGATGATGGGGCAGTGAGGGCGACGGGCGGAGGGAGAGGCATGAGGCAGCGGCGGTGCTCGTGGAGGCGGAGGCACCAGAGGAAGGATAGGCGGAGGACGGGAGGATGCAGCAGTGCTCAAGGGAGGCGAGTGAGAGGTTTTCATGGAGGGGGAGGTGCTGAAGGAAGGAGAGGTGGAGAACGGGACTTTCCCATCGGGGATGGAGCCCTGCATGATTGCCTCTCACTCGCCGCCCCAATGCTTCCTTCAGCACCTCCCTTTGGGTCAATACTACCACAAAAACGACATGTAGCAGCGGTCAAAAAAGCATTGTAGTAGTGGATATGCCCACCCGCCCCTACCTATGTGCACCTAAAAATCAAGGACTATACCAGCAGAAGTTTTGACCCGCCGCCGAACAAACTGCCGTTGAAATGTCCACGGTAGTCACGGGTAATAGTGTCACCTGCCACTATGAATTAATACAAAAAAATAAAAATCCAAAAACCCTAGTCACCCACTCACGCGCCACCACACACAAGCCTCGATCAGATCCGACCGCCTCCGCACCGCTACCGCCAACGCCCGGCCGGATCTGACTGCCCGCGTGCCACCACCATCACACGCGTCGAAGCCTACGCTGCGCGGCCACCGGATCCACCGTCACCTCATGCAGGGCCACGTGTTGCCGCCTCCATCTTCCTACCCACGCACCACCGCTCCTCGCCTGAGGCTTCATGAAGGCCCGCGCCTCACCAGAGGAGGGGTGGCGCAAATAAAAAAGGTCGGTCGGTCCGCTGCACCAAATCTGCCCTGCCTAGGAGGAGAGGTTGGTGCGGGGCTATCAGAAGAGGGGGCAATGCAGGCCGGCTAGAGGAGGGAGTGACGGGTACCGTCCGGGCAGCCAGAGGAGGGGGCAACGCAGGGTGCTCGAGGAAAGGTGGTGGTGTGAAGAGAAAGACACACACACACACACACACACACACACACAGAGAGAGAGAGAGAGAGAGGATGGGGCATTGGATGGAGTGCAATGGGCTAGGGTGTAGTTTATATACCACCGATAGATGGTAGCGGTGGATGTTGATAAAAAAAGGATGATGTTGATCTCACTGCCAAGGAGTATCTCAACTCCATTGAGGAAAACTTTAAGGGCTCATCTAAAACTCATGCCAGCACTTTCATTATGAAGATGTTGACCTCAGGTTATGGTTGGAGTGGTGGCATAAGGGAGCATATCATGAATATGTATTGGGCATGAGATACATCGAGATAGTACCAATTGCACATTAGGATAGTCCCGAAAGACTTATATTGAGAAAGTGCTTAAATGGTATAATATGGACAAAGGTGCTATCACACCTGCTCTAATAGCAAAAGGTGATAAGTTTGGCTTATTTGATTGTCTAAGAATGAGTTAGAAGCTATCAAGAACTAAAGAAAATACCTTATACTTCAGTTGTTGGAAGCTTTATGTATGCTCAAGTGTGTATGTGTCCCAACTTGGCATACGTGACCGGAATGCTTGGCAGACATCCGAAAAATCCAGGACAGGTCCATTGGAGAGGCGCTAATAAAGCTATGTGCTATTTACAAGGAACTAAGAGCCACATGGTTACATATAAGAAATCAGATAATCTTAAAATTGTTGGTTATTCGGATGCTGATATTGCTGGGTATTTAGAGAGTAGAAAGTCTATATCAGGATATTCTTCACTCTAGCAGGAGGTACAATCTCATGTAAAAGTTCTAAGCAAAGTTTAGTTAAATCCTCCACTAAAGCTGGGCATCCGGGCCGGAGAAATTGGCCCGGCATGGATTTAACCGGGCTTGGCCCAACCCACGGCATGCTGTGAGCCATGCTCCAGGCTCACCCCTAGGCCCACAGCACGACACGTAGCCTGGCCCAGAAATGATGCTGGCCCAGAAGGCCTGGTAGTCTACTCTAGCCCAGCCCAACAGGCCATGGATGTGCGCGCCCTTAGCCTAGCAGGCCGCATCGCCCCCCCCAGCCCACCAGGCCGTGCCGCGCCCCACACCTCCTAGGCTCCCAGCCCAGCAGACCCCCCCTTCCCTATTCCCTCGCATTCCCGCAAAAACCAAACCCTAGCGCGACGCTCTCCCCTCTCGCTCTCTCTCACGCAGTGCCACACCGCCGCCGTAGTGCCATCGCCTCTCAATCGTTGCTGCTCCGCCTCCTAGTGCGCCGCTCTGCCATCTCGCTCTCTCTCTCTCTCTCTCTCTCTCTCTCTCTCTCTCTCTCTCTCTCTCTCTCTCAGTGCCACACCGCCACCTCTCTTCTCTTCGCACAATGCCGCCGCCGCCTCTGCCCCTTGTTGCATCGCCCCTCATCGTCGTTGCCGCTCCGCCTCTTGTCGAGCTTGATCCGCACCTCCTCACGATGATCCCCTGTGCAGTCGCCCTCCTCCCTCCTCCGGTGCCGATGGCGTTAGAGCCTGCTACGGGCCGCCGTGCCGCCGGGCTCGCGGAACAAACGGGCCGGTATGGCATGGTGTATGCCTTACCGGGCCGTGCCGCAGGCTTGTCCCCAGGCCCGGAGCATGTTATAGCACGGCACGCATGGGCCCATGTGCCATATTGGGCCAGGCCTTATCGGGCTGAGCCCAGATACGTGTCGTTCCGAGGGGCCCAGATGCCTAGCTATATCCTCCACAATGCAAGCTGAATTTGTAGCATGTTATGAGGTTGGTGGACAGGCTTTGTGGCTTAAGAGCTTTATTCCGGTTTAAGAGTGGTCCATAGAATTAGTAGACCCATGACAACATATTGCAATAGTAAAGCTGCTGTATTTTTCTCTAGCAACAACAAGTTCACTGAAGCTGTCAAGCACATTGATATTAAGTACTTAGTTGTTAAACAAAGAATCCATGATTAACAATTAAGATTGAGCATATAGCATATAAGTACCACTAAGATGCTCGTGCATCCTCTTACCAATGGCCTATCACCGAGTCTATTTAAAGAGCATGCAATTGGTATGGGTTTGGTGGATAGCCTTTGACCATGATTCTAAAAAAGGGCCCATTAGTCTCCCGATAAGTATAAGTAAGAGTTCTATTGAAGTGCTATAGTGAACTATGGTAAATGGATTCTCAGTGGTGATTTAAATGTTGTTGTGATGCATTAGTCCGGTGTAACTGTTTCTACTAAGTGTGAATATTAGTTTAAGTTTGTTCATTCGTTTGAGTCGTTTGATCAAGTGGGAGAATGTTGGAGTTTGATCTCAACTCAAACTCATAGTTGACCTAACATGCAAGTAAATCCACCTTGACAAACACATTAATCCTAACGTAATTAGATCTAACACCCTGATTGGTGGTGTGGGATATATATACCAGGGATACTTCACCACTCGGATATATTGCTGAGTGGGTCGGGGTTTAATAAAGATAAAGCCCATGGAGATAACTATTCGGGTTATTACTTGGAGTACACGATAAGGCAATACTAAAGATAGAAAGTTAGAGATAGAATCCTATTCGGAAATCATGTTGTAAACCGACTAGGAGACTTGCCATGTAACCCTGCCCCCCCCCCCCCCCCCCCCCCGGATATATAAGGAGGGGCAGGGGTTCTCCCATAGACATCCTGCATAATATACCACAGAACACAGGACGTAGGGTTGTTATCCTTCAGGAGGCTCGAACCTGTCTAAACCTTGCGTCTTGTGTGTCCATCGACTCTCGATCTCGCGCATCCCTCTACCAATAAATAAGGATCATGGGTAACCCTATGATCCACTGTCGATATTATTATCGGCAGGTGGGGATGTTCTGTTAAACTAGGACTTGGCCCCTGTCCCCTCAACACTCATATAAAAAGAAGGGAACCCAATGGGTTTTCTATACATGAAAGTTGTCGGTACGGTGCCAGAGTTGTTGAACACCGTCAAGGAGTCCCTGCACCCTCGCCGGCAATCCCTCCACCACCGACTTCACCAACACCATCATCAACTACATCTTCTGCAACTCCTAAAGCACTTATTGTCTCTTCAAGCAAATCCATCCTATGGATTAATGTAAATGCTAGGCTAAGTTTTGATTGTCAGTTTTAATCTAACATGTCCCCCACCCTGTCAACGAACATGGACAGCCCCTAGGAACCATGAAAAAATTGACGATTCCACCAACAAGCAACACAAACAAGCCGCTGGAGAACACAGACCTATTGTGCAGTACCTTCAGCTTCAACCTCTACAGATCTAAGGGATGGGATTGTGGCCACCATGACGACCACATTGGCCATGATCGCTAGTGCCACCGTTGACACCACGGGGGTAGTGGTCACCACAACGACGGTTGTTGTCGATGTTGTCCAAATTGCTGTGTAGACGCTCATTGACCTCCCAGATGGGGGTTGTGCCCCCCCCCCCCTTCACCAGGAATGCTGGCGCATTGTTCTTCCAGGTGGCCACGAAAACGACAAAGATCGGTGGAGGCGACTGCGAGGATGGCGACCATCACGGGGACAGTAGCGACAGCTTATTCCATGGTGGCCTATGGCTAGGGTTTGGAGGTAGGGCCCAACATTTTTTGGTGCAGCCCTGCTGTTTTTTTTTGTTGGGGGGGGGGGGGGTCGGCTGATGGTGTTGTCACTATCACAATTTTTATGTTGCTAATCACGTACTTAGTAGCGTGCAAGTAGCTCATCACTAAATAATGTAAAAAAGCAGTAACAATTATTTGTGGTAGACACCACGTCCACCAAAAAGGCTGCATACCGTCCGTTACTAAAAGTAATTATTGTTGTAGTGCTAGGTTCTCTAGCAGTTGCAAGGCAGAGCGGAGGGGGTGGATTTGAGCAGGCAGAGGTGGCAAGGATGCCGGCGCCTCTGTGGCCGTCAGCGTCATGACGGCCGTCATGGTGCCTGGATGGCCAGCACTCGACAGAGGGTGGAGGCCCGACCTTCTGCTTCTTCATACGGGCCTCCTTCGTCGGTGGCATCCCGGCAAAAGTGACGGCAGCGCTGCACCCAGATGCGGTCCAGCCAGCCAAGATGCCGATGAGACAATGCGTGCGGACTATGTTAGCGGCGAAGGGGCTAAAGGGGAGCAGTGCAAGGAGGGGCAAAAGAGGGGAGGGTGAAAGTGGCGGCAGAAGAGGAGGGGTAGAAGGGAAAGCAAAAACTAGCATCGGGAGAGGAGGAGCCGAAGGGGAGCATATAGGATTCCACTCCCCCCTCACCCCTCCTTTTATAGATGGTGGCGGATGTTAGTGATAGGCCATGTTTGTGGCCCGCTACTATTCTTTCCCGTCCACATAGTGACCGACGAAGATGTTCCCGCCACTATGTTTCAAGACTTAGTGACACCTCCTCCCCCAAAATCTCTTTTGTAAATCCTTTTTGTAGTAGTGTCTACCATTTGGAGAGCTGAGCCACAACTACATCTACGGTGACATCCCATATCAAATGGTCAACCTGATGCTAGAGTATTTGAAAGTAAACTACAATCGCCTCAGCAGCTTGGTTTCCACCGGTGGCAACATGGCGTGGTTTGATCAAGCTCACTTCCAGCACAACAATGGATGGTGTCGAACTCTCCACTTCCTCCCTGCAACTTCACAATTCACCGGCTCCTCGGTCGTAATCTGATGGGTAATTGTAACTTTATAAGAGATAAAAGCATCCCTCTGGATTATTATGGTGCTCAAGTGTGCCGGTTCATTTATATATTCTATCACGGTATGTATGTGAAAACCATTGGACTAGTTTACTGCATGTTTTCATCAGTTGGATTAACCTGCTGAATGCTATATGTTTAAGTAATGTCCAACAATACACAATAGCAAATGCATATTATAGCGGTGAATCAAACCGCATTTATAAGGGTGGATAGGGCCACCACCGCTAGACATCTGTAGCTTAAAAAAATAGATTTGTAGCGGTGAGTAGCATACCTCACTGCAACGAAAAACTTAGTAGCAGTGGATGATGTTGTCACCCGCCGCTACAGTTCGAAACAAAAAAAAAAGAGTGAGACCCATGTGGCCGAGGTCATCAGTCGTCGTTCCTCATCGAATCAACGTCGAAGAGGGAGAGTCATCCGTTTGATGTCGTTCTGCTACCCTCTGCTGGCCTCACCCTCATCGCCATGGCTGGATCTTGCATCGAGTGTGGAGAAGCTGCCACGAGAGAGGGTGCCACCAGGGAGTAGGGTGGGAGTAGTCACGGGGGGAGGGCACCGTGGTAGGGGAGGCCACTACAGCTGAGAATGAGGGGAGGCCGCTACAGTCGAGGATCCGTGCCGGGGAGGGTGGTCACCACCAGGGTCAGGTGAGGGTGCCACGGGGGAAGGCGGCCGCCGCCTGTTGGTCGTTACTATGCACCCACTTATATACCGCAAGAGGACGGTGTACATTGTAGCACTTTTTTCCTTAGAGTATTCCAAGGTTTAATCGAATTCATAGGGTTCGGAAGAGAATTGTGTTTAGAGTTTACTATTTTGTCTAGCAAATCAATCCTATCATGAAGTACATATGGCACATACATGAGCATGAAGAGAAGATGGAAATTGGAGGTTGCGCTGATCGACTCAACTGGTGCGCCATTGGCGCGAAGTCTTACCTGAGCCAAAGTGTGCCTGATCCAAAGCTTGGGGAGTAGGAGCATACATATCGACCAAGGAGTATCACCTGGAGTTAGCATATATGCATCTAGCGGTCGGAGAAAGGCTGTACCGATCGGTGCAATTGGTGTGCCGATTGGCACTGAAGCAGTAGTCCTTATCATCTTAATCCTAGCTTACTTGGCACTTTAAACAATCGGTAAACATCGAAGATGAGCAAGACCACCCTGCTTTCCGAGCAACTCCCAATTTATCACTGCCGAGAGGAAACCCTTAATCACGCGAGTATCTTAACCCTACTTGACTATCTAAAAGTGTTACGAAAGCTTAGCTCTGTTACAACTAAACCACACCCTAGCATCATCAAGCAATCATGATTCGTACAAGATCCGGATACTAGCCTAATCACTATGATTAAGAGAGCATCTAAAAACTTAGATGTACCTCTAAGAAATTAAATAAGCACATATAAGATTAATCAATCCAGACGAACATAAATTGCAGCCAAGGATAGAATCAAGATAGATAACATGAATTGATAATTGTACCGATATTCATCATCGTCAGGGACACGCTGATCGGCGCAACTGGTGCGCCAATCGGCGTAGCCATGATGCATCATTCATGACTCCTAAGGTACATGGTTGTACTTCTCCTAGCTCCGGTGTAGTGCACCATGCAGGGTCCCTACACGACTAGACTATATCTCTTCAATTTGGTGGCTCTTCAACTCCGGCGGCCTCCTGGCGATGTGCAGCGGCTCCTATAGCCTAATTTTATCCTGTTGTCTTGTCGTGCCCATCATATGGGTGATTATATAGCCTCTGGTCACGTCCTCCCTTGCTTGGCCTCCAAGTTTAGCTTATAGAGATTGAATCCAAGTCGGTTTTATACCTTCTACAAAATGTACCGACTTACTTTAATCATAACTATTGCTTTCGGAGTCCAAATGAGGCAAACCCGGACTCTATAGCATAACCCTCGAAAAGATCTACAACTTTGGTATTATCTGAATTCTCAGATTCGGACGTTTAGATATCCAAAATTGTGATACCAAAATATCTGTCCTGATTTAGATTCCTTTGTGCAGCCTTCCTTGCGGGGCCCATATCTCCCAGCTCCGGAGTCCAATAAATGTAAATAATATATGTTTCGAAAAGCACTTGATGAGATATTCAACTTTGATATTCTTAGGTTTCCTATTTCACCATGTCTTGGGCTCCGAAATTGTGTGATAATATAGTGCTGTTTCTGGACTCCGTGAATTGAACTTTCCTTTCGGATAAACCTTTTAGAATCCTTAGGCATTGGGCCACGACCTTGAGCTTGCATATTGGACCTCATGGACATCCAGGTGTGTCTTGTAAGCTTCATGGGCTAGTGGGAAGCCCTCATTGTACGGCGAGTCGGGCTTCATATCGGTACTTCTTATATAAGAGTCATTTTGTCATCTTTTCACCTGTTTCTACAATAAAGCACTAAAATGACACTACATATAGAAATCGTCAATATTAGAGGTAAAACACATGATTATGATGAGAATACGGTACGATGTTGGTGGTTTTTATTGGCATATAAAACGGGTACATAGGAACCACCAACAGTTCCCCCATGCTTAAACCTTTGCTCGTCCTCGAGCAAATAAATCACCCTCAAGGAGAGATCAGCATTGCAATCATATTATCTTCACTCGTATTCATTAAGGCACATGCATATCTAACCTGCTTTAAAAGTATAGCACAAAAAGTTTTATGTTGCACCAATTCTACTACTCAAAGATACTAGTGGGGAACAGAAAATGACTAAGATCCGACCACAATGATCAAATAAAGTAGCTTCAACTCTCAAATCAGATTGCTCCTCAAACTTGGCCTTAAATAATAAAGTTTTTCCAAAAATTTAGTCTCATTTATGCAAACAAAAATGCTCTCTTGCAAAGAATCAAGACAACACTCATTTTACAAATCTCACAAGCCAAACAACTAGAAGTGATCCTATCTACAAATATTTGGTGGAAGGCTTTATGTGTAGCTTGGTAGGAAAACAACTAGCAACAATGTAACTCAGAGTATTGTCAAATCAAGAGATAGTTCTAATTGATTTTACAAAGACTTGTCAAAAAGGCCATTGAAAAACATTATAAAGAAGAGGAAAATCACACGCTTTTGAAAGGTGGACATGTGCAACAAGCAAAGAATGATCTCAAGACATAAATGAAGTTCTCAAAATTGGATTGCACATGGTTGGAGTGATAGAGTTTCAGCCAATTTGAATGCACTTACTTGAAGAATAATGGTTTATGCACAAATCTTGTGAATTCCTCTCTTGCAACTTGATATAACTTGAAACATCCTTGATCTTCCTTCAACAATATTTGAAGTCCATTAGCTAGTGCTTTGGAATGATGAATGACGTCCATCCCCCCATGCTTAAACGCTGCTCGTCCTCGAGCAAAGGGAGTGACAAAAGATAAGCACTAGCTAAATCCTTTATTTCTTCTCTCCAACCATCTGGAACACATATAATTAATTTCTGGAGATAATAGAGCGCTTTTTATTCCTTGCGCCAATCGGCACGACACCTACGCCGATCGGCACACATATGATTTTGCGTTGTCTTATCCTTCTATTGATGCTTTGCATTTCAGAGAGTCTTCAGAGATGTTTATTGATGAAAATCATCGTCTTCAGGAACAGGTCTTGATAATTTGTGCATAAAACCATATAAATAGTGCAACAGCTCGACGAGAAACTCATATCGTAGGTTGTGGACAAGGAGAGGACATCACCAAAAGAAATATGGGTTTATAGGTGGGAATATTCAATGAGCATTGCTAAATATGAAGATGCTAGCAAACAAGTGATAGTTACGCAAATAAAATGGCCCACTTTTAAGTCTCATACCAAAAGAACACAAACTTAAAATGACTCACCAAATTACATGTTGCAATCTACAGGTTTATCATATAAGTGTAGCAGATTTGGCTTTGGTAGGTATGATCAATACAAGAGAGCAAAATTTGTAAGGGTTAGAGACCACATGTAACAGTTTTCCAAAAATTATAAAGTTCATTAGCTATGTTGGAGTTTTCTTCTTATAGAGCAAAGCATATTGTCATGAAGAACAATTCAACCATATGGGGTCTTTATCAAAACATCTATCAACAAATACCACCACTAAAGCAAATAGAGTTCATAGAATTAATGCTTAGTTGAAAATTAAGTGGTGGATAATTATATGCAATGAATCATGCAAGTTCCAATAATAATAGCAACTTTCATCATATCTCTAGCAAAGATCCTCATCATAGTTATGCATTTATTCATCGTGAAAGCATTATAAGACAACGGTGATGATACATGCAAGCTCCCCTAGATAAATTAATGACATTTGGTCACTCTAAGGTAGCTATTAGGGATATGTCATTGTCCATTCTATGATCTAAGTGACAAATTACAAATAACATTTTGCATGAATAAAACAAAAAGGGTATCACAAAAAGAAAAAGAGAGAAAATTGCCAAGTTGAAAGCAGACAACAAGTATAGGTTTAAGAAGAAAATAATATTACGAGAAGTAAAGAATCAAAGGGATGTTACCGTATTTTAATCGATTGAAGCTCAGCTTGTGCCTCCACCATGGTTAAAATCTTGCTGGATTGCACGAGAGAAGGGCGATAGCAGGGGCAGCGAGGGTGCATCGATCAGTATGAGGATGCGCCGATCGGTGCAGACAGTTGTGCCTCTCGTCACCTCCATCTCTAGCCTTGATGCGCTGTCCCAATGCTCCCTCTTGTATATGCGGCTATTGTCACCTCGTTTCCTTCGACTGTCCTCGTTCAAGAGTACTTCTTTCATTCCTGCAATACATTGAAATGCACATACTACCCCTGATATGATGGTCAAGGATAGAACAATATCTACCGTCTAGCAACAACCTCAAAAGTTCAACTTGTGGCATGTTAATTCTAGCAGCAAAAAGAAAACAAAATCCTAATGGGTGTACGTGTGTGCACAAGTGTGGATGTATGGAGTTAATATCACAATGTTAGCAAACAAATAAGACTATAATCAATGTTGTTCCACAATTTCATCTAAACACCACATTCACATAAAATTGCTAAATGAATGTGTCATGTACACAATTCTGGGATAAAAATACTTTCATCATTTAGTCTTGAAGCAAAGCAAACGAGCATGTTAGCAACGAAAGTTAGCGGCGTGGAAGCTAAACAAGGACAATGTTTACACCCAGCTCTAAGCACCATGCTTACAACTAGATTGCTAGCAATCTAAACGAAATTTGTTAACAACCAAAGTCTAAACACCATGTTTATGTGACTTAGCAATTGCAAAACCCCGTTGGACTAGAGAGATAGCGCAATAAAAAAGATTAGCAACCAACCAATGCAAATGATGCAAAACAGAGCAAGGCAAATAAACTATCCAATGTTGTTCAATAAATAAGTATAAACACCACGTTTACATCTAAATTTGCTAAGGACATTGTGCGCAAGCCAATTAAGCGCTAACTATCAAGTTCAAACCAAGCTATTATGAGTGGGAAGGTGAATATGAACATGCAAAGTTAGAGGTCTGGGTGAATCAAAACAAAAATATGTTAGGCGGCAGTTAAGGAATGCTTGGAAAAGCATTTGGGTGTTGTGCCGATCGGCAATGGATGTGTGCTGATCGACGCATTTAGAATTGACTATAGAATTTGATGGAAAATGAAGGGTGGGAGGCTTAGATGGGCTGAAGTTAGATGGTTAAATGCATGCAGGCGAAAACATCATGCAAAAATAAAAACAAAAACAAAGCAAGTGCTCATAAATATGCATGTAGTGGATGATTTTCATAAACGAAACACAAAATGATGGTGGCGAAGGTCTAAAAATAAAAAGTTAATCTAGAACTAATTTACCACGAGTGAATCAATTGAGTTGGGTTATTCTTACGATGCAAAAATTTTAGATTACCCTCCTAGTAGCACTAGTAAATCCAAACAAAACAAAAATAAACATAAAAACACGGGTTGCCTCCCCAAAAGCGCTTTCATTAGAGTCATGTAGCTAGACTTCTTACATACCTTATTGTTGTGAAGTCATGGTTCTTGGTGTAAGATCCAAAGATTTCTCTGTAACTTGTACTTATGCAATCTTCATCGTGGTTTGCTCATTGCCCGTCTTTATTATATTGCATAATGCTCAATGTGTGTATGTGATATAATGCTCTGGAGTCTTCAATCTTGTTCAACTTCTAATCATTTGCCTGTAGGAGAACTGCTCGAGCTATCCTTGTTGTCATCTTCATCTCTAATTTTGTCATTGATAATCTGCAGATCCTCTTCTATCTGAATTTTGTCTTACCAACAGGATAGAACAGGGCCAAAGACCTATACCATCTTGTAGGTTGCAAAATTATCTTTTCAATGAGTATTCATAGACTTCAAACGGACACGGTATGTGGGATTTATGATGTTTTTGCTCCAGAGCTATGTGCTGTTGACAGATTGCACAGCATCCAATGATGTGCTCATAAATCCTTGTAGAAAAATTCAAATCTAGCACCATTTGTTGTGTTGGAAAGAAAACTTGAAGCCCTATTCAGATATAAAATTTTTATCCAATGGTCATCATAGGAAGTATAAAGAATTACCAATGATTTCAGCTTCTAGCTTTATTTTTCCGAGAATCTTGATGACTTCGTCTTTTAAACATTGGAGCATATGTCGACTTGTCCTTTAATATGTGAATCTTGATCTTTGTTGCACCAGGAAGTATTGATGATTAAGAGTGGATGCAACTTCTCAATTCTTGTCCAATGATCCATCAAGTCGACGGTGAAGAAATCCGAAGAAATCTGTTGTTGCTTCTCTAAACCAATGTCTTGTTTCGGTTATTGCACCACGACCAGAAGGAATTAGAGGCTGAAACCTATGCCATTGCGTTGGTCATCAAATTATCTTTCCAAGCAGTGCTCATGCGTCCCAATCGGACTCCGTATGAGGGAGATATGGCCTTTTTTCTAAAGTTATGTCAGGCTGTCTCGCGATGAATCCGAATTGAATTCAAACTTTCTAAATATTCAAACTCCATGTTTGGAACGACTAGAATCCGTGTCAATCACCAAAAGGAAGCCTCTTAAATTTCTGGAAATCCATATATCACGTGGATATAAGACTTTAATTCCATATTTGGCTCAAACTTCCAATTCTTTGCAACTCTCGCGAGATATTCAAACAACCTTTGCAGCGTCTCTTATTTTGGCTATAAATCCTTGTAGGAAACTCCAAATGACATGAAATTTAAACCGTTAGGAACTAGACTTGATGATCTTCCATAATATCAAATTTATAGGTCTTTTAATCCTCTGTAGAATTTTGCACACCTTTTTTTTTGTCAGCGGTCAGCACATCTGCTCATTATCAAGAATGTATATATCGTGTCTTCATTCTTCACAATTGAAATTCTTGATCTTCATGATTCTTTTCTTTCATTATTTGTTGCTGTGAATAAGATAGAATCCTTGCAAAGCATTAGTTAAAAAAAATATTGACACAATGAGTGTACCTCCCTTTTTATGGAGTGGTGAGGTGCTGATCGACATGGGCGTTGCGCCGATCGGCACAAGCAAGTCTTGCATGGATATAGACTCCGTAGCAGATTATGGACCACTAAAAGATTTAGCACCTACTGCTACAGAGCAACAAAGTCGACGAAGAGCGAGGTCGTCGGCGTCGGCATCGATGCGGCGCCGATCGGCGCATAGTTGCGCCGATCGGTGCAAGCAACTATGTCGCCATGTTTCAGTTGAGGTTCTGTGCCTACCTTTGTTCCTGATTTTTAATGGACACACAAACAAAAAAAATAGTGTATGTGCAATAAAAAGATAAAAGATTAATTTAGTAAACTAGATAGATCCCCCTAAACAGGTTCGAGTTGTCGATCCCCGGCAACGGCGGCAGAAAAAGATGCTTGTTGGTCGTTACTACGCACCCACTTATATACCGTAAGGGAACGGTGTACATTGTAGCACCTTTTCCCTTAGAGTATTTCAAGATTTAATCGAATCCACAGGGATCAAAAGAGAACCGTATTTAGAGTTTACTATTTCGTCTAGCAAATCAGTCCTATCATGAAGTACATATTGCACATACGTGAGCATGAAGAGAAGATAGAAATTGGAGGTTGCGCCGATCGGCTCAACTAGTGCGCCGATCAGCGCAAAATCTTATCTGAGCCAAAGTATGCCTGATCCAAAGCTTGGGGAGTAGGAGCACACATATCGACCAAGGAGTATCACCTGGAGTTAGCATATACGTATCTAGCGGTCGGAGAAAGGCTATGCCGATCGGCGCAACTGGTGTGTCGATCGGCACTGAAGCAGTAGTCGTTATCATCTTAATCCTAGCTTACTTGGCATTTTAAACAATCGATAAATATTGAAGATGAGTAAGACCACCCTGCTTTCCGAGCGGCTTCCGATTTATCGCTGCCGAGAGAAAACCCTTAATCACGCGACTGTCTTAACCCTACTTGACTATCTAAAAGTGATGCGCAAGCTTAGCTCTGTCACAACTAAACCACACCCTAGCATCATCAAGCAAACATGATTCATACAAGATCCGGATACTAGCCTAATCACCACAATTAAGAGAGCATCTAAATACTTAGATATACCTCTAAGTAATTAAATAAGCACATGTAAGATCAATCAATCCAGACAAACACAAATTGCAGCCAAGGATAAAATCAAGATAGATAACATGAATTGATAATTGTATCGATATTCATCACCGTCAGGGACGCGCATCGGCACAACTGGTGCACCGATCGGCGTAGACATGATGCATCGTTGACGACTCCTAAGGTACATGGCTCTACTTCTCCTAGCTCTGGTGGAGTGCACCACGCAGAGTCCTTACCCGACTAGACTACATCTCTTCAATTTGATGGCTCTTCAACTCCGGTGGCCTCCTAGCGATGTGCAGCGGCTCCTATAGCCTAATTCTCCCCTGTTGTCTTGTCGTGCCCGTCATAAGGGTGATTATATAGCCTCTAGTCACGTCCTCCCTTGCTTGACCTCCAAGTATAGCTCATAAAGATTGAATCCAAGTCGGTTTCGTACCTTCCATAAACTGCATCGACTTACTTTAATCATAACTGATGCTTACATAGTCCAAATAAGGCAAACCCAGACTCTATCACGTAGACCTCGAAAAGATCTACAACTTTGGTATTATTTGGATCCTCAGATTCGGACGTATATATACCCAAAATTACGATACCAAAATATCTGTCCTGATTCAGATTCTTTTATGCAGCCTGTCTTGCGGGACCCATATCTCCTATCTCCGGAGTCCAATAAATGTAAATAATATAGGTTTCGAAAAGCCCTCAATGAGATATTCAACTTTGGTATTCTAAAGTTTCCCATTTGACCACGTCTTGGGCTCCGAAATTGCGTGATAATACAGTGCTATTTCTGGACTCCACGAATTGAACTTTCCTTCCGGATAAACCTTGTAGAAATCCTTAGACATTGGGCCACGACCTTGGGCTTGTATATTGGACCTCTTGGACGTCCAAGTATGTCTTGTAAGCTTTATGGGCTAGTGGGAAGCACTCCTTGTATGACGAGTTGGGCTTCATATCGGTACTTCTCATATAAGAGTCATTTTGTCATCTTTTCACCTGTTTCTGCAATAAAGTACTAAGACGACACTATATATGGAAATCATCAATATTAGAGATAAAACACATGATTATAACAAGAATACGGTACGATGTTGGTGGTTATCTTTATAATCTATTAATTGAGGTACGATCGTCCACTTCGTGTCCACAAAGTTAGAGATTGAATCCAAATCGGTTTCGTAACTTCTATATCATGTACCGAATTTCAAAAATCATAACTCCCACATCCGGAACTCAAATGAGTCAAACTCAGACTCTATCGCGTAGCTCTCGAAAAGTTCTACAACTTTGGTATTCAATAGAAGTCCAGATCTCGCAGTTTTGATTTCTAAATATGCGATGCAAAAATATTTGTTCTGATTCAGACTCCTCTGCGCAGGTCTCTTTGTGGAGCTCATATCTCGTAGCTCCGTAATTTAAATAATATGATCCATATATGTTTCGAAAAGGTCTCAACGAGATTTATAACTTTTGTGTTTTAACTTTTTCTATTAGAGTAAGTCTTTAATTTCAAAATCGTGTTGTAATATAATGTTATTTCTGGACTCCGTGAATTGATTTTTTCTTCCGGATAAAGCTTCTAGAATATGGTAAAAAATATGATAAAATTATTACTTTTGACATATAAAATGATATACTAAGAAGCACCAATGGTAATACAAATATAATCTTTCATGTAAAAAATATCAATAATATTATATATATCTAATAATTATATTGTGTAAATAATTTATATAAAAATTATAAAGAGTGTTTTGTTTTTTAAGTCTTTACTAACGCACGGGCACTTTGCTAGTAGGCATATAAAACGGGTATATAGAAACCACCAACACCACCAGTGTCAGGTGATGGTGCCGTAGAGGAGGGCCACTGCCGCCGAGGTCAGGTGAGGGTGCCACGAGGGAGGGCCGTTGCCTTCGGGGAGGTCACCGCTAGGGAGGGGTACCGCTGCCGGGGAGAGTCACCGCGAGGAGGGGTACTGCCACTGGGGTCAGGTGAGGGCGCCACAAGGGAGGGTCGTCGGGGTCGGGTGGGATCACAACAATGTGATCCACCGCTAAAAATCATCTTGATTTTATTAGCGGCGGATCACAATAATATGACCCGCCGCTAAAAATTGAGTTTTAGGGGCGGGTCACAACATGACATGCCTCTAAGAATTATTTTATAACTATAGCAACGGACTTCTTCAAATGCATCGCTACGCAGATTTGAGTTCCACCGCAACAGTGCCATTTTGTTAGAGAAAATTTTGCGAAACCCCAGGTTTTATGGTCATAGTCTCACAAAACCTCAGAATCTTTGTCTGTGTCATATAACCCCGGATTTGGTTTTATGGTTATAATCTCACAAAATCTCAGATTTTTTGTGTGTGTCATATAACCCTGGATTTTATGGCACTAGAGTTTCACAAAACCTCATTTTTAACATAACACCTCAAATCTTACAGGTGGACCAAAAACAAAACAATGACATGACATATTTGCTTCTTTCACGTGTGCTGCTCTGATATGGATATACTAATACATGTTACATGTAATGGTTAAAAGATCGATTAAAAATTAATTGGTACTCTACAACCCTAGGATGATGGTTTCCTCTGCACTTTATGTGAACTGGAGTCTAATGTGGCTACAAGAAGCAGTTGCGTCCTGCTCATCGCTGCACGAAATCACTTCCCTCCACCGTGTCACCGCCGTTTTATTTGCACCCCGTCATCCCATCTGGCCACCTCAGGCCACGCTTGGTTAAGTCGTGGCCCATGTTGCCGCGCTAGACGTTAGAGGTCTCACCTCGCCGTCGAGTTGTCTGTTGCCTCTGACATCAACTTGCATGTGGCGGTACTTTTCTAGCTGCAAGCAATTGCATACAAGCCCGACAGATTTAGTAATTTTGTTTTGTTTACAGGTCAATGTGCTGAATTCAGATTTGCATCGTGAAGCTAAGTGGCAGCTAGTGTATCTGATAGTTAATTACACTTGAGAAATTGACATGTACTTAGTCACTCGTTAACAAATCACAATCACTAAAAAAACATGGTGTTCAGATCATCTCTCATGCAGTAAAAGTACAAGTATTCAATGATTAATGACATTCAAAACTGGTATACGATTAGTTTTTAATGGATCTTTTGGACATTACATGTAATATGTATTAGTATATATATCCATGTTAGCAACACACGAGGAAGAAACAAACATGTCATATCATCGTTTTGCTTTCGGTCCACTGTAAGATTTGTGGTGTTATGTCAAAAGGTGAGTTATGTGAAACTGTAGTATCATAAAATTCGAGGTTATGTGACACGGACAAAAAATTCTGGAGTTTTGTGAGACTAGTACCATAAATCCTAGGGTTTTGTGAAATTTGCTCTTTTTGTTATAGTGATAACCAATATTTCTCTATTGCCTGTTCACCAACAGACGCGACGTTTTGGGTGAAACAATTGCGCATGGATGATGGAACAAGCTCTGAAATGAACCTAGCCTATTAGAATTGATAAAGCAATCTAGGCTGCAATTCTCATCCTATTAGAATTCGATCAAGCAATCTGGCCTGCCGCTGATAATTTTATTCCTTCTATTTTAGTTCTTCTCAGGACGTACCTTTTATAAGTGCCACAATTTATGGAAGAAGTCTATTATAATTTTAATGAAAATATGATTTAAATTACTCTCTCAGATAATAATTACAAGAGTCTCAGTAGCACCTTAGTTCCTGGGTTTGACTCCCTCATGGGAGCCAATTTCCTATGATTTAACAGCATGTGTTTTTAGTGGTAGGCGACGCTCTCGTTGACAACGGGACGTTAATGGTGACTTTGTCAATCTAGAGGATTTACTAGCTCGATCTTCGAATATGCTCATAAGGGTAGGGTTTGCGTACGTGTGTTCATAGGGGTGAGTGTGCGTACATTATTCTAAAAAAAGTGTATGTGTATTGTGAGTGTCTGAGTTGTACTGTGTAATCTCATAAAAAATTAAAACGGATGATAGTGTGAATGCTTTACAAGCCATCAAATATATTAAAGATCATTGTCTACCATTTGATTTGAACTTTATCCCTCACATGTCACTACTTTTAAGTTGAACCAGAAGAAAGGACAATTTAAGGAAAGTTTTTGTTTGGATCTTTTTCATGCCATTATATCTGTAAATACAAATGGTTGTGTTCCTTTCATATCATTATAATTACAAATATAAATGTAGTGTGAGTACAGAGGGATGAACAAAAAGTTGTGAATAAGTATAACCAGAAAATAGATTAATGATACGACATAAATATTGATAGAGAATGTGACAGATAATAGACAAGTGCACAATTCATATACAACTAGTGTTCCACTGTGTCCATGGACCGGAGTGAATGTAACAAAAAAAATATAATTAGGATATCTGGGTAGAACAAGATAGAGAATGTCTACTACAATTATTTTGCCATTGCTGTGCTAAATTTTTTTTAAAAGGTTTGGTTGACACATGGCCCGACAAGTAAATGCAATAATGGAAATTAAAATGACTAAAATAATACGAAATAGAGTAAAGTACAAGACCGGTTCTTAAACTTGTTCAATTGTGTCACTTAGGTCCCGTACTCTTACTCTCAAATTACACTTCTAACTATCTAGACTAAGGCTTGGATGACATTTAGGTCCCTACACTCTCTCAATGCAAATTTATAACTCTCTAAACTTTGCTTCGGGTATTATTGGTACCCCAATAAGTCAAATTGGGACCTAAATGTATCCCAATCAAATTGATTACATGGAAATAGTGAAAGCAAATCTGATCATACTGATGCACGCTATATTCCATTGGTCAATAATGACAAATGTTATCATAAAAAAAGGTAATGAAGAGCATAAAAATTCTAATAATATCTAGCTATTAGGTAATGAACAAAATATAGTTTTGTGGTTTAGCATCATGACGTGTCCTAAATGATCGTCACTTCATTTAGTATCTAGCTCCACCATAAATAAATCATGACTTTCATCCACAGCTACCAGTATTCTAGATAGACATTTGACTAAAATTCATGTTTATTTAACTAATTCCTACGTCAAGTTATATAGCATGTATCTATTAAAATATTTTTTCCACAAACATGGTACATATTTCTGTTAAATCCTTGTTCTATTTGCATGAAGACTAGTCTAATCATAAATTATTGATGTATCTTTCTTTTGTATCTATAATTAATACAAATGTTAGCCATGGGATGTTTTTGTGTCCCGTTTATTATGCATCTATAAATTTTTTAACAATAATCACTACCGGAAACAACATATTTGCCGAGTGACTCGGGCACTCGGCAAAGCCCAAAAGGCACTCAACAAAGCCTTTGCCGAGTATAACACTCGACAAAGCGCACTCAACACAAATTCTCTCGGCTTTGCTGAGTGTCTTCCGTCGTGCACTCGACAAAAGCATTGCCGAGTGCTAGCTTGACTCTCAGTAAAAAACATCTGAACTAACGGCTAATGATGAGGGTGGTGGAGTAAAAAAAAGAAAAGGTTTGTCGAATGCCTTCCGAACACACTCGACAAAATGCTATCTTTGATGAGTCACTGGAAAAGCACTCTGATAAAAATGAAGCTTTGCCAAGTGCCCGTGATGGACACTCGGCAAAAGCTGACGGCGGCACGCTAAAGGTGAACGGTGATAGCACATGATGCGCATGTGCTACTATTGCCGAGTGCCTTGCTTTTGCCGAGTGTAACCTTCTGGTTTGCCGAGTGCTTTCCTACATGCACTCGGCAAATATTAATTTTTATTGAGTGACCCTGTGTTGCCGAGTGTTTGCTTGTTTACACTCAACAAATATACATTTTACCGAGTGCCCAATGGAATGCTCTCGGCATAGGTAGTGGCACTTGGCAACTATGGCGTTTCCAGTAGTGAATGACAATGATATGACCTTTCTGACACTTCTAAATAGACATTATATGAATAGGCAGAACGAGTATAATTGAGCTATATCTATATAAATAAGTTTTATTTAATTTAATTAAGATAACACTATATTTTGAGAGTATGAGACCTAGATGACACCGAAGCCAATTTTAGGGACCTAGATGGTACCCGAAGGCAAGTTTAGGGATCTAGAGTTGCATTTTAAGACTATAGGGACTTAAATGACATCCGAGTCTAAGTTTAAAGAGTCAGAAATACAATTTGAGAGTACCAATACCTAAGTGACATGATCAAACTAGTTTAAACACCGATCATACACTTTACTCTAAGAAATACAGGGACAGGGGCGCTTTTTGAGGCTGGTCTACTCTGGTTCAATATCTATTTTTGATGGTAAATTTCATTTCCATCACGTAACGGAAGAGAGGTCGGAGTATCCAATCCTAGTCGACATTACTTTAACTAGTTGTTTAGGCAGTGTGTCATATTGGTGCATGCATGTTTTTGGGTGTGGGTATGTGTATCCGTCTTAGCTACAACTTCATCACGAGCCATGGCGACGTAGATTTGAATTGACCGCAGGTTCTTACCTTGGAAGACCAATCCACGGAGTGTCAGATAGCTTAATAGCTAGCAGGCAAGAACCCACTTACTTATTTATCCAATCATCTAGTATAATTTTATGGTGCGTAATTACCAAATAGCAGTATGAGTCAGAGTCGACAGTCAGTCAACCGGCGAAGCAACTGATTGACTCGAATGGACCACCAGAGGGGTCACCTTCGCTGCGTGCGTAAATTAGCAGCAGGCAGGAAACTAACGAGAAGGCCATTCGTTGGTTACTGCAAGATGATGGCATTTCAGTCCAAATGAGCTTCAATTCACGGATTGGCTGCAGCGCTGCACAAATCTGAAACCAGAGGTTGGCACCCATGGTTAGGCTAGTGCTCTCTCCACTCTCAAGCAGTTTTTGATCTCCCATTTAGGTTTTACCAAACCTTGCAAGTTGCAAGCGTGTCAATATATATACGTAACGAGTCTCTCCATAACCAGCAAATCATCTCACTCGCCATTATATTCATATCCATTCACAAAAATTCAGATAAGATGCGCGCCTCATCACTCGGACGCTGCCCCGCCGTGGCAGTCGTCGTGCTCCTCGCCACAGCGACGACGATGGCGGCGGCGGCACCACGGACGAAGAACGAATGCGACCCCGACGACAAGGCGGCGCTGCTGGCCATCAAGGCGGGATTCGGCAACGCCTCCTACTTCCAATCCTGGACTTCTGACTACCCCTGCTGCCTCTGGGGCAACGTCTTCTGCGACTTCTACACCTCCCCCTACACGGCGCGCCGCGTCGTGGCCGTCTCCTTCCTCCGCGACACTAGCCTCGTCGGACCTTTGCCCGGCGCCGCCATAGCTCGCCTCACCGCTCTGCAGGAGCTCGACCTGATCCACGTGCCGGGCGTGAACGGCACTATCCCCCATGAACTCGCCCGCCTCTCCGCCACCCTCAGTTCCATCGACATCTCCTACACGGGCATCTCCGGGCCCGTGCCGTCCTTCTTCTCGCAGCTAAAGCAGCTCACCTACCTCCGCCTCTCCTTCAACTCGCTCACGGGCCGCATCCCGGCGTCGCTCGGCGAGATCCCCAACCTCTCCTTCCTCGACCTCGGCCGCAACCGCCTCACGGGAACCATACCACCTGGACTGCTCAGTAAGACCAACGACACGTCAGACCTGTGCCTCTCACACAACAACCTCACCGGCGGCGTCCCCGCCGAGTTCGCCGCCGTCAGGTTCTCGAGCCTGGACCTGTCGCACAACGCCCTCACCGGCGACGCCTCGTTCCTGTTCGGGGCGAACAAGTCGCTGGAGAACCTCGACCTGTCGCGCAACACCTTCAGCTTCAGCCTCTCCGCCGTGACGCTGCCATCGAAGCTCGGCTCATTGGACCTGAACCACAACGGCATCTACGGCGAGCTACCGCCGCAGGTGGCCAACCTCCAGTTTTTGAATGTCAGCTACAACTGGCTCAGCGGCAAGGTTCCCACCGGCGGCAACATGGACAGGTTTGATCAGTACTGCTTCCAGCAGAACCGCGGTCTGTGTGGGAGTCCACTACCTCCATGCTATTAGTGATCGTCCTCTGTATCCACGAGCTCCTCCGGCCATGACCTATTAATGGATGATTATTAAGTAAAACCTCTTTAAGAAATAAAATCATCCATCTTAATTTAGTACACGACTCCGATGATGAATAATAATGCTTCTTATTACTGTGTCCAAATGTGCAGCTTCACATATATTTGAAATCGCAGGATTTAGTGTGCTGCATGTTGTGCTCAAATAAGATCCAGATCAAAGTTTCTGTTTCTCTTGACCAATAATAGCAGACGTGATGTTTTGGTTTAATAAAACATGGACGATGATGGATCATCTTTGCACTTCTGTCCTGCTGTTTCTTAATGTTCCGAGTCTGAATCAGAATACAGATGCCACCATTGCAATGTCGTTTCTTTGATGGAGTTTTCAAGTGAGAACCCCAACGGATGAACGTGCTGTTGCCAGGTTTTGTGAGGCCACTGAATTCTCAAACACCGGCAAGACTAGTAGAATTTTTATATTTTCCTCGTTCCAAAACCTGTTTTTCATACGGAGCAACTCTGTTTTGATGAGTCTAATTATGATCTAGACCTTGAATGTCATTTTTTTTGTATTTTTAACATAACTATAGTGATAGAAACACAACTTGCCATTGTGATTTTAACACAACTTTTCTCCAAATCTGTGGAGAAAATGTAAAATTTGAGATTCAGGATCTACATCATAATTAGACTTCATAATATTTATATATATTCGAAACAAAATTGTAGGACATTAAAAAAGTATACAAAAAATGGACAAGCGTCGGATATTATGCAATAGACATATGCGGGCCTGTTGGACGAGCTGGTCATGCGACATCAAAGATGTGACGCTCTACGGACACAAGGCACGAAAAGACCCCACCCTATATGTGCGAGGTCAGTCAAAAGGATATATGTTCCTCTCATCCTCTGATAATAATACGGAAACACTACTTTTCAATCGACTGAAACGAGCGTCTGTTTTCAGTCGATGGCCTTGCATGTGGAGTGGTGCACACGAGATTTTTTTATTTCTTTTGTTATTTATTTATTTATAGGATTATTTGTATTAATTAGTATTATATATAAACTATAGAAAAGTTTTGTTTTTTTATCCATTTGATCTAAATCCAAGGGCTAAGAGTATCTCCAAAAACTCCCAAAAAATTTATCTCAAAAAAGTATTTTTGGAGCAGCCTAAAAATTATTAGGACGAATTTTTCTTGTCTCCTCCAACAGTTCTCCCTAAAAATAGATCAAGAAAACTTTTGATTGAACCACGTCAGCATCTGAGACCATAATAACATTAATTTTCTTCTAAATATAAGTATTAGGGTCTCCAATTTTCCTCTTATTTCTAGATACAAATGAGGAGAAATTAGCGAGAGAATAAGACTAAATCTATGAGTTGTTTAGAGGAGCTATTGAAGATAATTTTTTAAATTAAACCCCATTAATTTGATTTAGGAAGAGTTTTTTAGGAGGTTTTGGAGATGCTCTAAAAATATTGATTGAAAGAAACCCCTATTTTAAATCAATTGAAAACTAAACACTCCCATAATAATATGACAGCTCACTACATCGCACCATGTAGCGCCACACTAGTTACATATGGTGCCATAAAACACGGCATCCTAGTTACCGAGACCCATTTGTCGAACTACTTTTTCTGGAGGTTTAAAAACATTTTTTTGAAGCACCAAAATATAAAAGTTCCACGGCAAGACTAGCCCGGGGCCCCAGCCCGTCTCGCACTTCAGCAATCGCAATCGGAGAGAGGCCTAGCTGAAGTTCTCGGCTGGCCCTATTAATTGTTCACTTGGGTCTTTGGTTCCTTGCCTCGGCTTAACTCCACCGCTGCCGCGCCGGCGGGTGCCGGACCGAACAACGGCCGGCCGTCAGGGCCAGACGTCCAACCGCCGTCCTCCGGCGGTGGTCGCCTCCGGACAGTCGGCGTAAGACTCCATCACCACTCAGTTCTGTTGTTCCCAAGATGCAAATTGAATAACTTTGTAAAAGTTGTTGGTAACAAGTGCTGCGTTTCCCTTCAGTAAAGCGTTTTGATGCCATGTCAATCCACAATCTGAATTAGCACACTGTTTTCTGGAATGCGCAGACAATCAAGTTTGGAATCGACCTAAGCGTTTTAGTGTGCCACTGAAGTAATGACAATGATAGCAACTATGCGCTTAGTTAGAAAAATGAACTGCAAGCACTTTCTGCGGCACCGTCAGTTCAAAATTCTTGGTGATATGTTTTTTGGGGACCATGATGCACAACTTGCGCCCTTGTTTTTTTTTTCCCCCAACTTTGTGTAAGTAAAATTCAATTATTGTTCTTCGAATAATGAAGTCTTCCCCCAAGTCTTTGTTGTTGTTGTGAAAGTCCTTGATAGAAGTAGCAAAGAATGCTGGTACACGTATGACACAATCGCTCCTTGTGTTCCTAAAAGTATGATCACATTAGTTTTGGCCCTTGTACGCCTTCAAGTAGTTCTTGCACAACCGACCGAAGCGTGTACCAAATGAATTTCCGAGAGAAGGAAAAGCCTTTCCTGTTGCGCAGCAAAGTTTGCAGGTGGCGAATAAAAAAGCGACTAGATACCATTGAGCCTATGTCACATTGTTAGTCGATGATCGAACATACAACGCTCTGCTGAATCTTCCTGACTCAGGTCCCCAGATTGAGACGTGGGATCTGAGTGAACTTCTTGCATAGTTTCTATGAATTTCCAGCCTGACGGGTATGGGAGTATGGGACTACGGGTGCCCAACAAACTCGGCATCTTCAGAAGTCATATCTAGATTCCAGAACATAAAATACTAGGGGCTTTCTTCAGGGAATAGTCATGCCATTGCAATGAACATGACTAAGGTCTTATTTAGATCCACTAAGATTTTTAAAATCCAGATTTTAGAATTCGGAAGACCTCCAAACATGATAGATTTTTTCTGGATTTTAAAATCTAGATTGCTAGATTTTAAGAATCTAATAATCTAGTTATACGTAGCTAGAGCCAAATTTTATATGCCAAAGACTCAAAACTCTTTGGATATAAGAATCTGATCGGTATCCAAATACCACCACCCAGACTTTATTTAGAATCCAGATTCTAAAATCTTAAGATAAAAATCAGATTTTAAAAATCTAAACTAGATCCAAACCGGGCCTAAAATTTCACCCTGATCAAGCTTGCTCTCATATATCTTTGGTTAAGTTTCCTACCAAGTTCTGTTCACTTTCTCCATTACCCGTTTTGTAGGACTCATGCTCTCAGTCAAGTCTTATTTCTGATAGGATAACGACCGATTTCTAAAAGAAACATTCAAGTGACCGGTCACGTGCCACACCTAACAGATACACACCCGTTTCCATTGCTCTTCAGTCTTCACCCAGCGCCTGCCCCTTATGTTCTTTATTTCTAGATATACTGTAGCAACTCGGATTATCCCGGAACATGAGTTCCTCGTGTTCCATCTCGCTGTGGTGGGACGTACACACATCTCTGTGTATGCCAAGTGGGATAGATATACCTGTCGTGACTCTTGATTTGGTACCAACATCCTGTTTAATTAGTCACATCCGTCAACACAATGTAGATGTTGATCTGAGTGATGCATCTTTTTTTTTTATATGAGAAATCATTGTGTTATCAAAAACTGAGGGCTTAAGCTTTCGAGTCTAGTAGCAAGAAAAGTATTCTGTCTTTAATAACTCTATAATATCCTTAACATGGTTTCCTCGTCAGTGCTCAGTCACCGAGCAGATCTAGTCAATTTTCTTTGAATAGTGTAATTAAAACATACACGAGGAGCATAGAATACACAGAATTTGCACTGTTGGTGGCGCATCGTCCATTGGTTTGGTTCAAAAGTTTTTTCCGGTTCAGAAGTGTTCCTGGCGAATTTGAGTTCATCAGGTAACGGATAAATGGCGGGTTTAGGCTTCCACTGCTGGTCGTAATTTAATTTAATCTGACTAGTGTGTCATTGTTAACCGCTGTTTTCACGAAAGGAACTTCGAAAAACGCCCTTTAGAGAGGCCAACATGACATGAGTCGTTTTCTTCCTCCGCTTTGTTTCTCCACCGCTTTCTCAAAAGCTCCGTTGCATCAGTCGAATCGTTCATATGAAGCTTCCGTAACTTGGACTGTTGTTCTTCTGAACACGAAATGTAATTGTTTTTTTTTCCTGCGAAGTGCGGTAGTGTGAAATTCAAAAGTAGATGAAGTTGGACAAGGGACAGTCGTTTTGTTTCTGTATGAACTGGAACCCGAAATTCGACAACCCAACGAACATAGGAAGATTAATTGGAAGTGAAGACAGAACAGTACGTGACTCGTTTATATATGCAGCACCGGATGGTTG
Organism: Eleusine coracana subsp. coracana; assembly: GCA_032690845.1. Classification (NCBI taxonomy): domain Eukaryota; kingdom Viridiplantae; phylum Streptophyta; class Magnoliopsida; order Poales; family Poaceae; genus Eleusine; species Eleusine coracana. The sequence goes on from CM064426.1 coordinate 7,722,288, forward strand.
CAAATTTGCAGGAAAACATATATATACACACAAAGAAAAAGAAAAATCTCTCGGACGCCCGTGTGGCCGTGTGAGCTAGTCCTACTATTTATGTACAATTCCAAACGAATGAAATAATCACGAGGGGCTCGGAACAGAGCAGAGGAATAATGCCGGTTGACGAGTTCTAGGCCGCGATGTTGCCGCAGAAGACGCCTCCACCTCCGCCGGCCATCATGATCTTGAACTCCTCGAAGCATACCAGGCCGTCCCCGTCGCGATCCACGCCGCGTATCATGCGGCGGCACTGCGCGACGGTGGGGGAGATGACGCCGTTGCCGTCGGCGTCGAAGACGCGGAACGCGTGTCGGAGGTCCTCCTCGACGGCGCCCTCGTCCCCGGCGGCGGAGGCCATGAGCGCGGCGAACTCGGGGAGGCTGATGTAGCCGTCGCCGTCGGCGTCCGCCTCCTCCATCATGCGCGCCCGCGAAGAGCGCGGCGAGCTCGGAGCGGGAGACGCGGCCGTCGCCGTTGGCGTCGAACTTGCGGAACACGCGCTCCAGCTCGGCGTCGGTCCTGCGGGAGGACGGGGAGGGGGAGAGGGAGAGGCTGGGCGCGGGCGAGGAGCCGGACGTGGAGGCGGAGCGGGAGCGGGAGAAGAAGGAGCGGACCTTGCCCATTTGGATCTGGGTGCGGTGGTGGAACTGGAAGGAAGGAGGTTGTGGTTGATGCCGATTGATCAGTCGCTGGTGGTGGTGATCTCTGATGGATGCCTTCGCGCTGTGAAGGAACGAAGAATGATTTGGTTTGATGGATGCCTTGCGCCGTGGAGGCGAGGGAGGGAGGGAGGGGGAGCGGGAAGCGGACGACGCGGTTACGGGAGGTGGTTGCTTCCGTTAGTGGAGGGACGGAGTGGAATGCGCGGGCGGTTGCGCGTGGGCGGTGAGGAAGGTCGCTGCCAGGTGGGGCACCCGCACCGCCTGGTTTGTTGGAGCCAGCCGCGCGGTTGGCTCTCGCTCGACGGCTGTGCGCGTCCGTAGCGCGGGGGATAGCCGGATAGGAATGAACGAGTCCCGTCATCCCGTGCGTGCTGTGCTGGACTGGATATTGTTGGTCGCCAAGCACCCCCGGTTTTGCGGCTGGCACGCGCAAACCTGTGGGATTTTTGCTTTGCGGCGCGATTTCCAGTCTCTCATCAATCCCAAAACTCGTCTCGTGTCGCCTCGGCACGGGTACTGTCCTCCTCATCTTCCAGGTGGGAGGAAAGGAGCAACGGATTTTTGTTCGGTGCCCTGAGAATCGGTACGGTGTTCCGTGATGAAAAAAAAGGAGTCGGCGGGCGGCAGGAGATTTTTGTTCGGTGCCCCTGTATCCGTGGAGCTGTGCCATAATAGCTACAGTGAAATGAAAACCGGACGCACGCAGCAGCACGGAAAGCGGCCAACCCAACTACCGACCTCACCGTAGACGAGACTGCCTATACCCCTGTGAATCTGTGATGCGTGGCGCCACGCCAGCCACGATCCACCCACACTGCGATTGTTCTGCCCGCTGGATATGTTCCGTTCCGCCGCAACGGGAGCTTTGGCTTTCGTTGACGCGTCGTCAGGGTGGGACCCGCCCGCAGCCCGGGGCGCGCTGCCGTGGCGCGTCTCCATAGACGGGAGACCACTCGGCTGCTCCCGTCTCTATCATGATATCATCAGCTTGAGATGAGATGAGGTCCGTTTTCCGTGTACCCGCGGCCGCGACGCTGCGGCGGTATCGCCGTCCCCGGGTTAGTGGCGCGACACGTGAGTATCGCCGTCCCCGGGTCCCCGGGTTAGATGCAAGGTTTTCGCTTTGCTTAACGCGCCCACAGTTTTTTCTTGTTCTTCTTTTTGTTCTTCTTCCCTGCGGGGCGCGGGAGTGCATCGATCGCACATCGTAAACAAGGTGGTGACCCCGGTTATTAAGCATTCTGTTTCTTTTTACTAGTTATAGTCGGCGTCGATTTCGTTTGGCCTTGTCGGCAGGGGTTACTAACTTACTCTCCTTCTCTTTATTTGGATAATACGTAAGCATATCTAGATCTACTACATCCATTCATTATTCCTTCACCCGTCACAAGTGGAGCCCAAGTGGAGCAAACGAAGGAGAGCAACATTCCCACTGCTGCTTCGCAGAAAATAACCAACCAATAACCGATTCATGCCCACGCACGATAGGAACGGCACGAGACACATCACACATGACGCAGCGTTACAGCACAGCAGGTAGCGCGATAATCCTCAAGTTTCCCACTGCTACTTCCCAGGCCATATACTAACCGATGCCGTACAAGAACATTACGCCGCATGACTGTACTAGCAAGAGAAACCGCGTCCACCGGGTGTATGTACTTGCTTCCGTACACTGCATGTTCTTGCCGACGACTCCTTTTCTAATTTATTTTCTAATTTCTTTGTAGCCGCACCCAAATCCACTGCTAGTCCTTGATACCACTAATCACTCCGTATTCCCTGTCCCCTGCCCAGGCGATGTTGTTGTAGCCGACCAGGCGATCGTCATCACCCGACGACTGGTCAAATTAACATGTACAACGTACATGCTACGTGGACAAGCATCCTTGGTGACATCCACATGCCAATGCCATCGCTCTCGCTTGCTCGATCTCTGTTTCCTTCCACTTCTCTTTTGCGATAGGGTGGTTCTGGAACGTTCTATCCGGCTCAGTGGTGAAGTGCTCGGGTGTGTTCGTTTTCACCCCTCTGATTTTTAGACCTGTCATATCGAATATTATGATATTAATTAGGAATATTAAATATAGATTATTGAAAAAATCCAGTCCATAACTCTCCCTCTGAATGACAAGACAAATCTATTAAAACTAATTAGATCATAATTAGATAATGTGATGCTACAATAAATATCTCTTAATAATAATTTAATTAAACTTAATGAATTTGTCACGTTCAACTCTGTAATTAATTTTATATTTAATATATATTTAATAATTATATATAGCATTTTAATCATTAATATGACCTCACTAAAATTTAGACTCAAAAATAAGATGGTTCGAGAATCTTCCGTTCCCCTCAGTGGTCGTGTCCTCCGTCCTCACGCACTGTCCTATGATTTTGACGCTGGAGACAGATGTTCGGCACCCTCTAGATGGCCGGAATCTAGGAAGCAGCAGGGAAGCTTCGCCTGCAGCTGCGGTGTCGCGGTTAGGTTATTTTCGGTGGATGTGGATGCATGTGTGGAAGGGGAATGATTAGCTTTCTGATATGCCTGCCTGCCATATATGCATTGCGATGCAAGTATATGCATTACACAATGACACAAAACTGCAAATTGTGATGATATATATGTTGCTGACCTGTCGAGGCGGCATGATAGTCCGGTGATAGGAAAGTTGCCTTGCGCGGTCCCATCTACGCAGTCTTTCGTTTGTTGGAACATGCGTAATATTGTTTGGGACAGGATTAGTAAATTCTTGCTGCTTCTCTGCTGTGTTATCTACGGTGATGTCGGCGTCGAGCCACGAAATCGGAATTCCCGAAACATCGTCAGGAGAGAGACACTTTTGGGCTCCACAGAAGGTTAGGCCCAACGACACCACGAAGTGTGCTAGGTTTGTTTTAAGCCTGGCTCATTGCTTGTTTTTTTATCGTTTTTCTTGCCAAAAGAATATTTATATCTTTCTCTTGCTATTTATATTTTCTAGATTTCAATCGACTGAAAACTTAATCAATGGTTTATTATTTGCATTTTGATTTTTTATAAAATTATCTATATAATAATTATAAACTGTTGGATCCATATCCAATGACTCAAAGTGGTCATTTTCACTCATAAGTAAGAGAGAAAAATAGTCCACACTAACCGCACAAGTTGTATATCTTTGACCATGACATCTTTCATCGGCGTGCTTTAGTTGACTTCACAAGTATCTCATATCTGGCTGTTGGAAACATTTAGGCTCAAAATAATGCCTTTCTACAAGTTTTACAATAAATAATACTACCTAGAGCACATAGGCATCTGCCCAAGCTGATGTGGACAAAATGATAATCTTCCGATTATGATTTGATGGTTCAGATATTAGACTTTGTGCATTGTAGCAATATTGATCAAAATAGACAAGCAGTGATTTGACTGAAAATGTTTACTTTTGCATTTATGTATGCCAATGTCATGAGTTTTTATATACTGATGAAAAATGTGGATGGTTGCTTGACATTATGGTCACATATTTCATAAATATATCTAACCATTGAGAGATTTCAAGGTCTGTAAACTGTCCATTTCAGTACATCTCGCAGATTAAGGTGGTATGTGATAAATGAGATTCTAGATTGGAGAGAAATAAATAATTTTCTCTAAAGTTCTTCAATTAATTTTAGTGGGAAATATAGTGCACAAGCAAAATTAGTTTGACACTTGAGACAAATTTGTAATTTCTAATGGTCAGAAACAAATACGGACCTAATAGGTATACGTGCCTCTAATCTGTAGCAAGCCATTGTGGAAGAGGTCAATAACAAATACGGACCTAGAACAAAAGAAGACAAGCAACAAAAGAGGATAAATCAAGGTAGTAGCATGAAATAATGGGGATCAAATCAAGGCAACGAATAGTATGTGTACCACGCAAGCAAGGAGCAACCACAATGTCGACCAACACCGCCGCTGCAAATCGACACCAGAAGATGATAGACTTCGTAGGAAGAAGACCTCTGCCTTCCTCTCCATCATGGAACCGCGTGGTAGTGGTGGGCCCAAACCAGAAGATGATAGAAATTGGGTTTGGATTTGACCCGTTGGACTATATATGCTTGATAACAACACAGGCTAGTTGGCCCTGATCAAAAGCGAATGAAGTTTGATGTAATCAGAGGAAATATCAAAATAATAGTCAAGCAAAGGTGGACACATGCCCCTATGCTCTCCAAAACCACACTTTTCAAAACAGGCTTGTAGAGACATCTTTTGTGTATGATAGAGACATTATTATTATGTCTCTAAATAATTGTTTTGTGTATGGTAGAGACATTATTATTATTATGTCTCTAAATAATTGTAGCGGTATTTTGTAAAATGCCTTATAAATGTCTTGTCATGCATTGACTCAATAATCATAGAGACATTTTTATGCAATGCTTAAATACGATAAATAAATAAAATAGTTCTCAAGAATTGAACTCAAGACCTCATATATTAGAGGCAATTTTATAGAGACATTAGACAATGCCTCAATAAGCATAGAGACATTTTTATGTAATGCTTAAATATGATAAATAAATAAAATAGTTCTCAAGAATTAAACTCAAGATCTCATGTAGCTTGTTGAGATTTGCTAGCCAACTCATGCACCCATCATAATGTGTGTTTGTATGAAATATTATTCTTGTAAGATGTATATTACACATGATAAATTAATATAAGAAAGCCAAAGATGTCTCGAATAATGTTTCCATAAGATATAGGCATTTTCAAGGTATCATAAAAATATCTCTACTTTGTTTATATTTTGATATTATATAAAATGCCTCTATGTTTCATGTAATACAATCTTTTTGTGAAATTTTAAAATTATTATGCCTCTATCACTTGAGACATATTCTAAAGGGCCATAAAAATATGTCTCTATAGCACATCTAGAGACAAATTAGAAAATGCCTCTAGTAAGGTATTCCTATAAGAGTTTTTTGCTGTAGTGAACCAACATCAACAATATAAAACAGGAGAGAGTAATCGACTAGTAGATATGCTACGTAATCATCCACATTTCCGTTCTTCATCCATGGATTATATATCGTTCTTCCCATACCAAACATGAGCATGTTGCTTTCTTGTCCTTCCATTGTTTTCCACAAGTGTAGTAGAACTCATGGCCACACCTACAAGAAAATTAAAACATCATGAAGCAGCCTGTGTTTACTACAGCAAGCACACTGTTTTATTCGCACATAACAGAAGAGAGAGACGAGAGAACTTACACGTACGCAGGTGATATGGTAACAACCCGCTGCCAGTTCAGTCACGTGCCTGCACCTAGTACATTGGCGCCACAACCGCTGCGGGTGGCTGCTCTGGTAGTCGGAGCAACTCACTCCGAACAGGCTTTGGCATCTCGCGCACTATCTCAAGGCCTGGTTGAGCTATGTCATAAGCATCAAAGCTGAACACTTGGGGTATGAGCAGTAGATCCTTTGATCTGGAGCGATCTGCCGTTCCAGGACACGTTCCGACATTGATCTGCAACTGCAACAGCTGCAGCATCAGGAGGTTGTGCGAACCTTTGACGGTGAGCTTGGCCTTGCAACCGTCGTGTGGACAGCCTGCTGGGAGAGCTCCATGGAGGAGCTTACCTTTCACGTGCTGCTTCATGCAGGAGATGCAGAAGAGGTGCCGGTCTCTTCCAAGCAGATGCCGCAGGTCTCCGTGCTTTCCTCCCTTGTTGATGATCTGTTCGTAGATGTAGCACCTCGATAGCAGCGTCACCAAGCGGACCTTGGATTGAGGGACAAGCGTGACCGGCTTCAGCACACGGATGGAGCACCACCACCACCTGCGGCGCGCACACGACCGCCATCAGTACCGCGGCGCCAGGGCCCCACTCACGCGGGCCCAGGCCACCATCTCCTTGCTCAGCATGCCCCTCGAAGAAGACGCTAAAGCATTCGCCGTCATCTGCCCGTGGGAGGCTTCCATGGCCTTGGCGAGTTGGAGGTGGAAGGCCAGGTCCTCGCCATCCGCACTTTCCATGATTGAGTTGAATGTGTTTATGCGAGTACCGCGGTGATCAAGGCGTCAGTAGATTTATTTCGTTGGGATCAGACTTGTTAATTCCGCACCTAATCTATCGCATAGTGTGTGTATCTTAACCGATAATATCCTGCTCTTATATAGAGCCCCTAAACCTAGTCCACATCATCAACCCACATCACAAAATCCTCTTAACCAGTGTCTATATGTGACGCCTAAGGTTATTATGCACGTCTCGTTTTAAATATGCCAGACGGCTCTTTACGTTTCATCAGATTATTCATCTATCCTGAAACAGAGCACAGTACTCTCAAAAAATCTTTCGTGACAAGACATTCTGACAAAGAAGAGTTCTACTAGGGTTAACATAACCGGGATTAACTGGATAACCAGTAAACTGGTCTGGGCTAGCTGGTTATACCAGTCGGTTGGTTAACCTCCGGTTATGACTAATATTTTTTTAAAATTAAAAAAATCTATATCCAACAAAACCGGTAAAACCGTCAGACTAACCGATCAAACCGGTGTTAACCAAAAAATTAATAAATTTAAAATTTTAAAAATTAATAAAGTTAACCGAAATAACCGGCCGGTTAGCCGGTTCCCGACCATTGGTCATCGGAATCGAATTTTGGACACTTAGCTGGCGGTTACTCTAGTTTTCGATTAGTTGGTCCCGACATGTTGGTTTGGTTATGTTAACCCTGATTTCGACCTTATCCAGAATTTGAATATGACAAGTAGCATATTGTTAAATTTGTCAGGTAATCACGGCGGTCCTTATTACAACCTGAGCAGAACTTATATCTGCCTCAATAAAAAGGAATAAAACAATGACCACAACAGTTTGAACGATAAGATATCATAAGTAAATACTATTGCTAAATCTTTACTCATGATTGATCAAAATTTGCATGGCCACCATCTCAGGCTTACGACACCCATTCTTTATTTTGTCCTTATCTTTCTCACACTTCTACAACTGAGCCTAGAAGCGGATCGGATACAATAAGTTTCCTTGTAAAATACCTATATAAATGATTTAAAAAAATTTATCAAAAATAACATTATTCTTACTAAACCATATAGTTCAACAGTAGCAGAAGCTCTCACTAGTAGTTATTGTTTTAATTTCCTCTCTATTTTTTTAAGCCAATCAACAAACATGTGGTCTATGCTTTGACTATTCAAAACCAATAAATTTGCACCAGACTCCAAATGAGCATATTCGCATAACAAAAGAATAGATTATGGATAGTCTCATCTTCAAGACAAAAACAACACTTTTTACTACCATTCCAATTCTTCTTTATCAAATTATCCCTTTTTGAAATCACCCCTTTATATAAGTACCACATCATTTTTTTTAAATGACATTTTCAGCTTCCATAATATATACATATAGTATTCCTCTTCACAATCCCACTATTAATTATTGCAAGGTACATAGAGTGCACCGAAAATTGACACACATGCTAATTCCATCTAAATACATCGTCATGGTTATTGTTTAATCTGATATACACAATTTTCAACACCAATTATTCCACAATATAAGATTATCATCATCTATTGATCTACGAAAATATACATTAAGTGGTACAATACTGAAAATAGAAGCAACAATATCACTCTTCTTCCTAACAATAATATAGAGATGGACGATATTGTTGTTTGAAAGAGGAATTATCAATCCATTTATCATCTTAAAATCAAATTAGTTTTTCATTTTCTAACTGGAAAGGGTCATATCTCTACGGAAGGAATAATTTACTTTCATAAGCCCTGACAAAAAATGAGAATCACTTGGTTCCCTCATGACCTTCCCAAGTGGCATACAATTATATAGATGAATGAGATATATTGACACTATATCATCATGCTAAGAAAAGAGAATGAGAGTGTAACCGTTGTAGGCTTCGCTGGCAGACCTAGGGCACCCAGTGGCGGCGCGCTGGTGGTGGTGGACGTGCGGATCCTTGCCGGTTACCTCCTCCGTGTAGGATCGCGACTAGTGTAGGTGCTCCTGTGCATGAGCAGTGGACCCATTGTTTTCCACATCTGTAACAGAACCTTTCGCCACACCTACAATGTATAGGAGCACGACTAAGTTGGAAGAAAGATTAACGTATACAAAACTTTTGATTATTACTACTCATTATTACTCTAGATCAACAATGACTATTTCTTTGTGCCATCAATAATAATGTTGATATCGTTCGATTCGTATTGCCAAATAAATGCTTACTTGACTACAACTGTGTATCACAAAATAAATGAAGTAATAGTGTTTTTTAAAGGATTGTCCTGCTGTGAAATGAAATACACCTACCATTTCTAAAGGGGAGTATCTCGATCGTGAAACATATACCTTGACACTAACATTATAATCCCATGCATAATAACAAGCAAGAAGATAGATATACGTATAGTGAAATGAAGATCGAGGAGGACTTACATGCAGGTCATCTGGTTGCAACCTGAGACCCGTTCGATCATGTGCTTGCACCTGGTACACTGGCGCCAGAACCGCCGCTGCGCAAGCTTGTCAAACTGAAGCTTTCCATCATCCAGATGCAGACGAGCACGCTGGAGCTGGTAGTTGGTGCAGTTCATCCTGGCATGCCACGGGCCCCTGCAGCTGACGCAGAACGCACCTCCGCATCTCACGCACTGCTTCCTCAGCGTCGTCGCGTCGTCTCCCCGACTGTACAGTCCCCGGCGGCGGCCCCTCTCGGTGGCGGCCTTGCTGTTGGCGTTAAGTTCTGCCATGGACATTAGCACCGAGCACTTGGGGTAAGGGCAGTAGACCCGTTCGCCGGGAGGGATCTGCCCTTCCCTGACACGTTCCGCCATGATCTGCTGCAGCTCCGGCGACATCAAGCTGCGCGAGCCCTCGACGGTGAGCTTGGTGCCGCAGCCTAGCCGCGGGCACGCCGGGAGCGCCCCGTCGAGCAGCTTGCGCCTCACGTGTCGCTCCATGCACGAGACGCAGAAGCGGTGCGCGCAGGCTTCGACCTCGTGGATCTCGGAAATCACCGTGTCTTCCAGGCAGATGGCGCAGGTCTCCGTCGTCGTTGCTGCCTCCTCCTCCTCCTCTTCCTCCTCCTCATGACTAGTATCTTCGGCGATCTGATGCAAGTCGTCTATGTGATCACCATGAGTCATGGCTGGTCTCCCATGGGCGACGGCCTTGATGCATAGCTGAAAAAGATAGATCAGGAACAGCTCGAACATCCGCCACAGGAAACAAACCTGAGCGATCATGACCGCAATCTTCATGATTCCCACGACGTGAGCAAGCGCCTCCAGAGGTAACAGAATTAAGAAGCCAAGAAAGCCGGCTGGGGTTGTACCAGATTTCTACAGGATTTTAATTTAAAAGTTTTTAAAAAGAGGAAACTCCAAACTGACATGCAACAAATGCAGGGAATCCGTGGCGATCTTGACGCTGCGTATGGGTCGGTATGGAAGCTAGGCCGAAAATCGAGTTTGCGTCAAGGATTGAAATATCGTTTTAACCGCTCAAACCGGTCCGGTCGGTTTGCTGAAAACCGTGAAAACTGGAAAAACCGGGCAGCTAGCCGGTCAAATTTCAAAAAGGACATGATTTAGATTGAAAATCGGTTAGCCGAACGGTTTCACGATAAACCGACCGGTTTTACCGGTTTATCGATCAACCTGTCGCAAAAACCGTTTGGCATTTGAAAAACCGTGGCCATGAAACCTTTAACTCCTTAAACTCCGCATGCATCTGTTGAGCTCTTTTTTGCATGCATGCATGTAAAAATCGGCATGCATCCAATTGTCAAACGTTTGCTTTAATTTCTCCAAATCACGATGCTATTTACTCTCTGCATGTCCAATCGCATCCACGTACATGCACGAAAAAATCGGCATGTATCAAATTGCCACACGTTAACTGTGCTTTAATTTCCCTCCTAATCCGGTGCTAATTACTCGCTTTAACTACTTTTCCCATAATTCGATGCTAATTACTGGATTTAATCAATTCACCTAATGCTAATTTGTCTCCTAACTGCGCGCCTGCATGCACATCGCTTGCATGAAGGAGATTAACTACCCAGATTAAAAGGAAGGGGAGAGTGAGGTTATATTTTCTGTTTTTTTATTCATGTTTTCTTTATTTATTCTTCTTTGATTTTTTTCGGCTGTAAAACGTTATTATTTTTATGATATTCTTTCACCATAATTCATAATGTTTTCTACAACTTTTTTACATATTTTTATTATAATTTTTTTCAAAATTTCAAAACCATGGTTTTTTACATATTTTTATGATATTCTTTCACCATAATTCATAATGTTGACCGGTTTCACCGAAAACCATGGTTTTGGTTTTAAAATCCATGGTTTGCGTACGTCTCTATTTTTCCTGTTGTCGCAATGAAGGCTATGAATCCGGAGATGATTTTCTTGGATACTTTATAGGAATCGTACAAAATTTTCATACAAGATTTCAAGAATCTGCGCTATTAAAAACGCCTACATTTTGATTAGCATCTCATGATTTGATCTTAAAAGAAGTGTTTCGACTTAGATCGTGTTTGGATCAGTTGTAGTTTCTTTAAAAAAACAGCTTCTTGATATGATTTTTAAAAACTACTTCATATAAAAACTAAAAGTGATCCAAAATTGGATTGAGACAAAATGTAGCATTAGGTGGATTAAGTCAGATTCTTGGTTTCTTAGAAACTGAGAATTGGGAAGAAACCAGATAATAAATTAATCTATTTGGAGTACTTCTAATTTCTAAAAATTAGTTTATTAATAATTTTAAAATGCTTAACTCTATATATGCAACTTATGATTTTATATGGGATGGGACCGTCTATTTGTCATTTGCTCACATCTCGGCACAGTGGAACGTGTAACCCGCTGCTGTCCAAGTCAACTTTTTTTACCACAATAATTCGAATGCGGGACCCTCATATATGAAATCAAAGGCCAAGATGCTACTAGGGAAAAAAAAGGCTTCGAAACCTCTGGCTTCCGACCCGCAATGCAACTTCTATTGGGCTGGGCATGTTAACCAGGCCTGAAAAATTAAAGAAACCGGTTTGTAATGCACTAGCTGCTCCATACAGCAAAACATATTGGTTTTTATTTTATTTTAGGTTTACTGTATTTGAGCCCTGTTCTCATAGACTGGGCCAAAAGTAAAATACAAACACTCATTACAGTGTTTTGGTCGTTGCATATTAAAACATAACAGAAAACAACAAGAAGAAAACGTACCCATGCTCCTCTATTTATGGAAGAAAGTAGCACTAATGGACTTCTTTTTTTTTTTTAAAGAGAGAACTTTATTAATTACTCAACAGACGTAACATTACATTCCTGAGCAATCAATTACTCGACACAGGTAAGACCTCTAGTACGCCATACCGCTCTATGGGAAATATGTTTGGCTGGCTGCGCCAGCTCATGAGCAACTCTGTTCCGTTCTCTCCTCACCGCTCGAAAAGATGACTTCTGGAAGCTTACCCTCTAGCTCTTTTATTTCCCGGATAACACACTACAGACTCGATCTATCCTGCTCTGGGAAATCAGCTTCAGAACTAGCGAGAGACAATCTGTTTCCACAATTGCTCTCCTGTTCTCCCACTCTATCGCTAATGCTAGGCCTTCCTTGCATGCACGTGCCTCCGCCTCCTCTGCAGAAGAGCAGTCAAACAAGACCCCGCCAAGAGGAGAGGAGCACCTTCCCCTCATGATTCCGGATGATTAGGGATGGTAATTCAGATCCCAAGTGCGGGGCCCTACTGGATTTGGCACCTGCACGGGTGCACTTCTTGGGACTCATCCGCACCCGCCCGCGGGGCGGGTGTGGATTTTTTCTCCCACCCACGAGTGCCCCACGGGGTCCGAAAAATAAGACCCATCAAAAATTTTAGTTAAATATTTCTTTGTAAGAGTGAGAATTATGTGTGTAATAATTATTAGTTCATATATATATGTGTTATCATATTATGTTAATTATGAAATTATAAATGAGTTAGTATTTTTTATTATATAAAATGTACTGAATAATAGTGAATTGAACTAAAATGTATTTTTTTAATGCGTCTAAAAAACTCACGGGGGACCCGCCATCCACCCGTAACCCGGTGGGTGCGGGCGCAGGTGTAAATTTTTACCCGCGGGTGCGGGTGCAAGTCAAGATTTCCACCCGTAACATCTATCATCGCGGGTGGGCTTTTGTTCCACCCACCCCAAACCCGCTCCGTTACCATCCCTACGGATGATGATACCCAGACCCGCCTTTCCAGTTTGATCAAATGCGCCATCAACATTGACTTTAATCCAGTCTTGCGGCGGCGCCTCCCACTTCTCTCCGCCTTTCGTCTGAGCACCAATGGACTTGAGCAAACATCAAAAAAGAAATTTCTCGATTTCATCTATTTGACGGGAGTAAGAAATTCAATTACTCTCTAGAGAAGTACAAAACCAACAACTGAACTTGTGATAACAACATTACTGTGTGCTGATGAAAAAAAAAACAAATACATGTGAGCCATGATAATAAAACACATTCAAGTGCTAGAATATAAGAGAGAAAATTACACTCATACCATTAAGTACTGAGAGGTTTGCTCCCGTGGCACTATTTTTGTTGTTGTTGTTGATTTTCTCTTTAGCACTGGATTTCAATATAGCTAGCTTCTTAATCTAGCACTGTACCATTAAATTCACAACTAATAGTTAAAGTGTCAAATCTAGGTGTACATATATGCTCACAGAAACCACATATGTTCACGGCTGAACGCATGGGCGGAGCCAGGGGGTAGTCTCTATAGGCTTGAGACTACCCCAGTTTTCCCGTGTGCAAATAAATGTATCACTGTGCATGGTTTGCTACTACTTGTACACTGTTTATTACAATATTTTTATGCTAATGAAAAAATGAATTGTGTGTGAGCCATGATAATAAAACACATAACTCAGAAAATGACACAATAATATACTAAAATGGGTGTGTAAAATGAATGTGAGTATAATTTTAAAAGAAGAAATCACATCCAGCAGAAAAAAAAATATTCAAATATGCACAACCAACAGCACATGACAACCAAAATCAAAATATGTAACAACAAGAATACAACAACCAATATATTTCAAGATTCGTCACCACACTTCCAAGATTAGTCACATTCAAGATTAATTAAAGATGTGATAATTTTTGTATATTTAAGTCTACAAAAGTTTCAGTTAGTTCTACACAGAGTGAAGCCTAACTTTGACAAATAGAGCATAGAAAAGTGGAGTCCAACTTCGAACAAAGCAACAACAAAAACAGACCAAACTACTAATGGGCTCAAGACAAAAGCATAACGTTATAACGACACACCTCGTGGATGAAAGTTTGGTTGATTCCCCCTTCTTTAATTAATGAAACGGCACAAGCTCGTGCCGGTTTCCTTTCAAAAAAAAAAGTTTGGTTAATTCGAAGACAAAAAGTCATGCAACATGTAAATATAGTTGTTCATAAATATATTTGTCTTAGACTTAATAAGTATATTTAGCCATAACTAAGAACAACTCTAACCATTCTCCTTTCTTATCACCTAAACATAAAAATCTGTCATGTAGAAGATAGAGATAGAAAAAACTTTTTTTATTAGTTTCCTTTTTCCATCCTCTTGGTTAGATGGTTAACTAAATCCAGTCCACCATCCCCTCTATGGAGGGATCACCCATCCATCATTTAAACAGTAAATCTTACCCTCTTAGGTGATGGAAAAGATGAATTGGTATAATACCATCACCTATAATTCATAAAATGGGTTATTGAAGAGATCCCCTTTAACTTCTTTTAGGTGATGAGATTAAAGTGGAAGAGTTGGAGTTGCTTGTAATAGTTAAAGTGTCAAACCAAGGTGGACATATGCCCCATGCTCACAGAAATCATATTTCACCTTTTTTATACATATACATACTAATTGCTAAGCATCATCCTCGTCTACATTATTCATCTAGGGATTATATTGTGTTCATCCCACAACAAACATGAGCATGTTGCTTTCTTGTCCTTCCATTCTTTCCCGCATGTGTAGCAGAATTCATAGCCACACCTACAAGAAAGAATCAAAGATTATTATTAGGCGAAATTGCCCTTCCAAAGCCCGTTTATTACAGCATGAAAAACAATCTTTTATCCATACATAGTAGAAGAGAGAACAAGACCGAGAATGTAAAAACATGGTTAGTCTTGTAACTAGCTTGATAGCTAGTCTCTTCTTGTTGCGTTAAATGTAAAATGCTGTGAGCCTATTAGCGTCCGTCAAAATGCGGTTTACGTCGTATAAATGATCGTGGACCTTAACTTGTTCTCAATATAAAAAATATGTATTGTTTTTAAAAAAGAAAGAGTTCAAGAGGGATGACGAGAGGACTTACACGCAAGTCATATGGTAGCAACCCATTTCCAGTTCAATGACGTGCGTGCACCAGGCACACTGGCGCCACGACCGCCGCTGCGCGAACATCTCAAACTGGATCTTCTCATCGTTGAGGCGAGCACGCCGGAGCCGGTCGCCGATGCAGCTCATCCCGTCATGCCACGGGACCCTGCACCTGACGCAGAACGCCCCTCCACACCTCACGCACTGCTTCCTCAGCAGCGCCGCGTCGTCTCCGCCGAGGCTGTAATACGGCTCGCGCTCCATAATCACGCCACCGAGCTCGTCTTCTCCCATGGACATCAGCGCCGAGCACTTCGGGTCAGGGCAGTAGACCCGTTTCCCGGCAGGGATCCTCCTTTCCCTGACGCGCTCGGTCATGATCCGCCGCAGCTCCGGCGACATCAGGCTGCGCGAGCCGCCGACGGTGAGCTGCGTGGCGCAGCCTTGCTGCGGGCAGGACGGGAGCGCCCCGTCGAGCAGCTTGCGTTTCACGTGCTCCTTCATGCACGAGACGCAGAAGCGGTGCGCGCAGCGCTCCACCGCGTGGATGTTGGAGGTGGCCGTGTCTTCCAGGCAGATGATGCAGGTCTCCGTCGTCGTTCTCTCCTCGTCGCTTGTGATAGTGGATAATTTGATGATGTGATGCGCGTCGTCGTCGTCTGTCGTCGCTAGTTTTGTCACGCAGCCGACGATCTTGCATCGTCGGAGAAGCGCGGTCAGGAACGTCCGCCACAGGGAAGAAACCTGGTCGATTATGTCAGCGATCATCGTGATTCTCACAAGTCACAACTCACCAACGCGGCAGGGGATAGAGAAGAAAGGTTGCCTTGCGTTGTGCAGCCTGGTGGCAGAGGATCATTTTTTAAACAGGGGAAGAAGATCCAAACTATATAATCCGACGTGCAACAATACAAGTAATCATTGTGGGCCTTGACCTCTGCGTGTAGTCCGGTCGGGGGAGGCTGGAAAATTGAGTTTGGATATGCTGCTCCTGAATCATATTTGGAGGGCATTTTTGTTATCGGAATTTTCTTAAACTTGTGCATATGTATGCTGTACACAAACAGATGTATGCTGTACACATACATATGCACAAACGGTGACATCTATAGCAACTGCTTAAAAAAACTGATCACGAGCCTGATTTTACCAACAAGATTCAATGGCATTTGCTCTTTGGACCTCTAAAATTGTAGATTTTTTAACAAACGAAAACAGACCAAAAAAAAATTGCCGCCACGGCTGAGCAGAGGCGGTCCACGCTGCAGCAGCTCTGCTCACTTCCGCCACCACCGGCCTCGTCTTGTCTTATCACCCAGACACCCACCAACGGCCGCCGGGACCACACAAAATGGCCGCGGCGGCGGGCGCGGCCTCCTCCCTCCTCGCCTCCCCGTCTCCGCGCCGCCTCCCCTTTCCTCTCGCCGCCGCCCCCAAGACCGTCGCGCTATCGGCGCCGCGCGGCCTGCCGTGCCCGCTCGCGTCGTCCGCTCCCGGCCCGCCTCCTCCGCCCGAGGAGACCGAGAAACCGGACCCCATCAAGCTCGCCTTCGCCCGCGCCGCAGCATACAAGAAAGAGCGGGATAGCCCGGCGCCAGCCCCGCCGCCGACGGCATCACAGCCGCTGCCTCCCGCGGAGGGCTCAGGCAGCAAGGATGCTTTCGTGAGGGCGTTGGAGTATAAGAATGGGGACCGACCGGGCGCGGCCAGTGGTGATTCCGGGCTTCTTGGAGGATCGCCGGATTTCGGTCAGTCGTGCTGAATTCCTTTTTTTTTTTTTTTAAGAACACGTAGTTCAATCCCTCGTGAGATTAAATATTAATACGTTGATGAGGAAACCTGGTCACTAGTTGGATAGATGGATAGTTCGATATACCTGAAATTGTTTGTGAAAGCCTTTAAGATGATTGTGCAACATGCTGCTGGCTGCTGCTGCATGATCTGATGAATCGGGCCAATGGTTAAGAAAGCGGAAATACTAAGCGAGGGGTGAAGTACCGCCTAGCGCTTAAGTGGTCCTAGACGGTTCTAAGCCGTCCTAGGCGTTTGTATTTTCAGCAGATAAATATAAAAATATGTCAAAATAATAAAAACATCACATAATCATTGGTCAAATAGAGGGGAAACACTTTTTTAACAGATTAGTTAAAAGTGAAGCAGTGGAGCACTGCCTAGCCCTTAAGCGGTCTAAGCGGCCACTTTTTTTAAACACTGAATCGGGGACACGAAATTCTGTATGAGAGAGATTGAGAATATGGCCATTTGATTATTGAATCGTTACTTAAGGTTTTTAACCCACGAGTAGGTGTGGCCAGTGACTTGTCTTTCTGGGGGACTGGGTATCTAACTATCTATTATAGATCTTGCTGATGAAAATGTGAGGTAATACATGCGTAAATAGTCAAATGTTTGAATGTGCTGTCATATCTTGTTGCTGATGACCACCCAGATATTTCTTTAAGCATTACCTCAAAAAAAAATAAATCTTTAAGCATCACAAAGCTATTTGATTTCTTTCATTACTGCCATATGTATTTACCTGCGTTGTACATGATACTTGTTTTATTTTTAGGTCAAAACGTCTTATTTAGTCAGGATGACACATTTGCCAAAGTTGCTAATAAGAAAGCAGGGTATGAGTATGATGAGACCGATTTTTTGGGCCTTGATTTCTTCGAGAAAAAAAGTTATAAAGGTGCACCACCTGGCCTGGTTCCGTTTATTGAGCCTTTATCAGATGATGATTTTCCTGTGGTGGAGATAATAATTGGAGACACTAGCAAATTTGAGAAGTCTCCTCGCTCAACGGAAGCTCAACCGGTAGATGACAATGAGTCAGAGAAGTTTTCACGTCCAACAACTAATGAACCAAATGAAGATGACAAGGTTGAAAAAGCACCTCCTTCAACTGTTGCTGAACCAGACGAAAGTGGTGATGAAGAAATTTATAACCCTACAGTCAGATCATGGGGGATGTTCCCACGGCCACAAAATATTTCAAAGGCGGTAAGATGTAGTCTTATTATCTCACAAGCTATATTTGTATTCTTTATGCTTCCATATATAGAAACTTCCTGGTTTGCATGATTCCCTTGCTGTTATGCAGAATTGTGATCGAATAATGAAAGAAAAAACATAAATGCTTTGCAAGACATGTATGCCAATTACTACCACAATATACTTGGAACTTTGTGTGCAGAAATGTTATTAGCCATTTGATAAAGATCAGTGGTTTTTCCCCCCTTGAATGTGCTATGGCTACTTAAGTTTCTTTATGTATGAGATAAGAAAGGTGATGATGGTCATATTTTGAGTCTTTTTCTTTTTTGCTGAAATAATATTTTGACAACCTTCAATTCATCAAAAGTTGCATAAGCCCATTGGACATATTGGATACACTTTTTTGTTTTATTTGCAATAGTCTATAGTCCATCTTGTTGCAACTTTCTGCTTTACTGTATTGGAATTGTCCATTTGGATGTAGATATTGAAGGGCTTGGAATTGAATTGGGTTCAATTCCAATTCAGTCTAAACATTGAATTGAGTCCAATGCCAATTCTATTGTTTGGATGTAGATGGAATTGAAACATAGAATTCAAATTAGGGGCAAAATACCAATTCATGTTTGGGTGTACATGACATCGAATTGGAATTCCACCATTGCCTGGAAGAAGGGCAGCCATCGGACTTGGGGAAGAAGAAGGAGGGCCGCCGGACTTGGGCAAGAAGAAAAAGGACTGCCGCGCCTCGTCTCGTGCCGCCACTAGCCGCCGCCTCATCTCGCACCACCACCCACCACCGGGCATGGGGAAGAAGAAGAAGGGCCGCCGCGCCTCCGTCACGGGAGATCCAGGAGCACGTGAAGGCTCACGGGAGGTCCAGGAGTGCCGGAGCTCGAGGGAGCTTGGGGGAGGTCCGAGAGCTCGGGGGAAGGTCCAGGAGCGCCGGAGCTCGAGGGAGCTCGGAGGAAGGCCGGGGGCGCTAGAGCTCGGGGGAGGGGAGCGCCGGAGCTCGGGGGACGGCCGGGGGCGCCGGAGCTCGAGGGACGGTCAGGATGGAGCTCGACGGACTCGGGAGGAGGAAGAGTCGTGCGCGTGCGGTGAGAGGCAGGCGGTGAATTCCAGCCAATTCAGAGGGGAAGGGCTCCGTATTGAAAGTAAGGGAAAGGGAGTGAATCAATACCTATTAGGAATTGGGGTTCAATTCCAATTCTGAATTCCAGTGACACCCAAACACTGGAATTGGATGATCCCAATTCCAGCTCTCAATATCTACTTCCAAACGCTACCTAATAAGTGTAGTTCTTAAATACACAACTAGACAATTCTGTGGCACTACCGCACCAGGCTACTCGAACAAAGTTCGGACCATATGTTTGTTCTTGTATGAAGTTATGTATCACAAAAGAAAGAAAGAAAAACTAGTTTGAACAATCCATGTCCTTTTGTGTCATTAATTGTGTCATTTTGTGTGTTCAGTACACACTTCATCATCCACTGTTCAAGAGCAGAACATGTGTAGTCTGCTAGACTGGTGTGACATAATGACATGGATAGTCAGTCTTTCCGAGATTGCCGAGCAATGTTATACCAATATAATGGAGCTAGACACTCAGCATAACTTCCGCATTCCACTATCAAATCAGGCAGCACAGGAACTGCAGATCCTCAATCAGATTATCACTGAAACTCAGTACAACCACCTTCAGAAGGATAAATAATCTTATATTTGGGGGACTGACACGTACACATCAAGCAAAGTACTACGAACTGAACTTCACATTCATAAACTCTCCAATGCCTTTCAGATGGTTATGGAAGACAAAACATTACAAAGAAACTCAAAATATTCTTATGGCTTATGTTCAAAGATAGGTTAAACTCCAGGTTTCTATTGACAATGAAGAATTATAAGATTGAAGGAGAGGATATGCGCCTCAAACATAGAAGAGTTCACCGAAAACAGAAGTGTTCACCTATCACCTATTCTTCCAGCGCCCTTTTAGTACAACTTGCTGGCGTTTTCTAGGTATCCAATGGGGTCACACGTTATACTTCTTTGACACCATTCTAAAAGCAATGATTGGAGTGCCAACATGTATTATTCATGGAGATTTTTACCATTGCTTCTTGAGAAATTTGGGAACAAAGAAACGCAAAAATATTCAGATCAGTCACACCATCCTTTCAATCATGGAAAATCTATTTCTTCAATACAGTCAAGCTACAGATGTACATCCTTCATCCACACACAAAAAAAGACACTTAGTACAAAGTTGGATAGATTCTTTTAGTTGCTGCGTAGGCCTCAGTTACAACACTCTTTCGTACAGCCTCTCTTGTACACTCTTTTGGTCTATTTCATGGATCTCTAGCTCCTGCTTCTTACTAGGTTGCTTCTTTCTGCTGTTCTTCCTTTGAACATCTGGTCTCTCATAACTTTGGTTGTTCTTGCTTTCTTATATACTCCCTCCGTCCCATTTTAATTGGCACTTTGGCGTCCGGCATGGGAATTGAGGAGAAGTGTAAAAGGTAGGTGCACAAAAAACGAGGAGAAAAGAGATAGAGATAGAAGTGTATTGGGAAGAGAGAAAGGTGCATCGGGAAGTGAGAATGCCAATTATTCTGGGAAAACTGAAGAGGGCTAAAGTGCCAATTATATTGGGATGGGGGAGTATATACTACCTACGTCCCATATTAGTTGTCATTTTGGACTTGGGCATGGAGATTAAGGAGAAGTGAAAAAGGTAGGTGCACAGAAAACGAGAAGGAGAGAGATAGAGATAGAGATGTATTGGAAAGAGAAAAGGTGCATTGGGATGCGAGGATGACAAGTAAATTGGGAAAAATGGAGGAGTGTAGAATGACAAGTAATATATGACGGAGGGAGTAATATATAACCACAGTAGGAGCCTTCGCTACTGTAATTCCCTCAAAACAAATGTTATACCAATCACTTTTGCAATGTTTTTCCTTTCTATGGAACTTTTGTCTTGTTTGTTGGACCCTTCTCTTCTCTTTTAAATACAAAAATATGCAGCTCTCTTGTGTGTCCATAAAAAAAACAAAAATATGCAGCTCTCTTGTGTGTCCATAAAAAAAACAAAAATATTGCTTTTTTTAATGTTTTATTTCGATTTTGTAGGCTAATACATGTTTGTAAATTGTTACCATTCTATTTGCGGTATCTGCCCCTATTTCCTGATGAGGCTGGATCACTGTGTAATGTGCTTATGTTATTGTTATGCTTACCCATATCTGAACTTTTGTTTACACTATATTTCCTTTTAGTATGGCGGTGGAAGAAATATACGCCTTGGTGGAGAAACTCTTAGTGCTGAAGAGAAGGCAGCCAAGGATAAGCAAACTAGGGAACTAATAGCTGCATATAGGAATAGACAAAACATGGTGATCGATGCAAAGACAAAGGAAGAGTGCATCGAGGTACTGATTTAAACACTCCTATTGAGCTAACCACTCCAGTGATTATGTATATCAGTATATATACACTCAGTTAATTTACCTGATATCTTGACTTACATATGATTCAATAAAACTTGATCCTATTTTATTATATTTTTAAACCTAAGGTAAGGTTTTGAAGCTGTTTGCCAGCATAGCATGATGTTGTCTCTTGAGTAAATGAAATGTACTATATTAAATGTACATATAAGGTGTTAGTTTAATTTTCACTAATACTTTTATTCTGTTCATTTGAATGTTGGGATCCTTGTCTATATATTTTACTTTTGTAACATCGTAGACCTTTTCAGTTTGATTACTTTTGATACATATGGTTATGAAATGCAAATATGTAATTTGTAAAATTTAAATGCCGAAGGCCTTGAGGGAAGGTGATGAGCTGATGAATACTGGAAGGCTTAAACAAGCATTGCCTTATTACGAAAAAGTGATGAACGCTGTTGACTTTAAGGTATGACTGGTATTATGCTGAGAAAAGGTACCAAATGAAACGGTCAAATACGTTCTCTGGTTCTATCATTAGTGAACTGTTGGTTTCTGGTGAGAAAATTTTTACTTTTCATTTGAACTGTTTTCTTGGCGAGTCAATTACTTTACTGGTATAAGTTTTAATAAACACATCATGGAGAAACAATTCATCTATATTTCCTTACCATATCAGCCTTTGTGAGTTTCATTAAACTTCTTTTTGATAGTTTACATAGTCTGTATTTATTTGTCAACTTCCTAAACTTAGGAAATCCTGTTTTCCTTTGCTCATGAGGCTTCGTACTGCTACTTGGATCTGTTCGACCTCCTTTTGTTCAGTGGATTTTGTTCTTCTTTTTCTTAATGAGTTTGTTGCAATTGTATTTGTTAAACATGGTACTAGCATCTAAACCTGGCCTGGAAGTATATCCATTGACTGAATTGCTTTGTATATCAAACTCTTTAAAATTTGTAGTGTAGCCAAATTGTGTCAGACAACCATTTTTTATGTTTATAATTTCACATTGGTGATATACTATGTTGTGCTACAGAATCTCCTTTTATTTTATTTTCTCATGTTACAAGTGTCTTCTAATTTGCATGTAATCCCACACTGCCATTATTCGTTACTGTTTCCTTTTCAATTTCGTGCTATATATCCTTTTACTAATTAAGTGCAGTGCAGACTGAGCTTCATGGAAGGGCTGCTTTGCAGTGGTCCATCTGTCTAGATTCACTTTGCAGGTAGTTGCCTTTGTTCCACACTTATGCCCTTTTGCCATGCATCTGTTTATTCGTCACTTTGTATGTTTTTCCTGTTCAAATGAGAAGAAATGAACAGAAAATTTCTGTTCCCTTAATGAAAGATACATTTCATCCTTCTGTTCTGATTAAAGCTCGTATTTTCTCTCTTGGATTTCAAACAATAACATGCATGATGTCTGCATGTTTCCGTTTCCATTTGCCCAGTGTCCATTTTGTCAATGAGAATAGATTGGTGGTCTTTATATGTGTATGGTTCACCCTGAAGTTATTGGCATTCCGTTGACAATAATTAGCCTGTTGGTAGTTCACCCCTAAGTTTACTGTCAGCCTCTGAGATTTCCACCATGATGCAGATTTATTTCATGGATAGCTTATTTTTGCAGGTCCAGGGAAGCAATGAGCATGTACAGCAAACTCAAGAATCATCCAAATTCCGAGATTAGCAAAAAGGCAAACATGTTCGTGTTCAGTTTTCAGGTGTGTTGCAGAGTCCTGTGGGATTCCTTTTGCCACTCCTCTAGGCGTGATAAAGGTGTCAGTGTTGTTTCAGCTTCTTCACCCTTGGTTTGTTGATCACTGAACATTAACTTCTCCTCTTTCTCGTGATCTATGGGAAAGGCGATGGACTTCATGAAGGTCAGCAGCACACCGTTGCCCAAGACCACGGGCTTCGAGACGTACTTCACCAAATTCACCGGCCAGAAGAATTACTACGCTAGCCTTGACGAGCCTGACCTCGGAATCGACCAGATCATCCCGTACATGTTGTTCCTGGTTTCCCCGATATTTCTCGTCGCGTTTGTCGCCCTGAGAAAGTCGTTTCAGATGTGAAAAGAATTGTGAATATATGGGCATAAGTGTTTCCAATTTTTCTGAGCTCGCGTGGCCCCGTCGCTTTCCCTGGCTCGTTTGTCAGATCTTCTGCACTTGCCTTTCACTCGGTATCTCTGGTGGCGTTAGCTACGTTTGCAGCCCGGAAGCCTGATTGGGCGGCCCAAATTTTGTGCTTCAGCGCTGTTGTCACTAACTAAACTTTCGGCATTTCCGAACCGCAAGGCAGCGCCAGAGATCTTTGTTGCATAGAAAAGTTTACGGCAAGAATTCTGAAAATCTCAAACTACTTGACCCCTAATAACCTAACTTTCTTGACTATTCTTGACCCTAATAAATGCTCTCAATTTTTCGGTTCTCGTTCTCGGGTCAATTCTCACCTACCCCTTCACTCCGTATCTCTGTAGCCGTTTGCAGCCCAGAAACCGAATTGAGCGGCCCAATTTTCTGCTTTAGTGCTGTTTCGTCTCTGAACTTTTCTTCCGTGTGGGTGGGTCGATCACTGAAGTCCCAGAAACTGTAGTACATGCTTAACTTTCTCCTTCTTTTGATGTGATTGCTAATCAATCGAATACTTTGCGCAATGTCCTTAAATCTCGCTCAACTTTCGGCGGATTTGTTCGTACGGGTAGATTATTTGGGTTCCCGAACCGCACGGCAGCGCCACAGATCTTTGTTGCATAGAAAAGTCTACGGCAAAGAAACTCCGAAAATCTCACAAACTATTTGACCCTGATATTAACCTACAGTACCTTGCTTTCTTGACTATTGTTGGTTTCAGAGAAGCTTCACAAGGTGACAACCGACAAGGCGTCCGGCTCACGCAACCAACTTTCTGTTCCGTCGCCCACGGCTGACGAGTGACGAGACGAGTACTGCAGCTGCGTTCCACGTTTCGCCGGCTCTTTCTGGACCGCGTCCCTTTCTCTCCCTAGCGCAGAGAATTGCAGATCTTTTATGCATAAAAAATTGCAGGGCATAAAAGCTGGTCCATAAAGTTGCTTCTACAGTTGATTGCTCGCCGCCGTCCCGTCTCGGCTGCCTTTGCTGACCTCCTTCCAGAAACACGGTGCACTGTACGAGTAGGGCCACCGTCCACCGACTATCATAGGAGTACATTCATACGGGAGAGGTGTGGAGCACACGCAGCTCATCCTTCGCCGTCCGTCGTTGTTGGTTGCCCCCGATGCTGTGTAGGAATTGATGGAGTGCTGTTTTGGGCCGGACCACACGTAACTTTCGACCCGATCCGCAGCCGCTTTCCAGCCGACCACAGCGTCTTCTCCTTTTCCATAATTCTTCTTCGCCCCCACTTCGATAATTCTTCTTCGTCCCGGCACGGCACCGCCTTCCTCCCTTCCTGTTCTGTTCTTGAGCACTCTGCACTCTGCGGTGATTCTTCACTTCCAAGAATGTTCTCTCCACCTCAAAAAAAAGAAAGAAAGAATGTTCTCTCGCACGAAGAACGTGAGCAGCAACAGCCGTGCCCCGTGCACAGGGCCGGTTTGGTCAAAGCCGTTGCGAGCCTTGAACGCCAAGAGAAGACGACCAACTGCGCGTCCCGCGTGTACCATACCAACGCACGGGGGGGTTAGAGAATTGCGACAGTACGTGGGTGGTAGGCTCGAAAGTCGGTGGATTTTTGCAAGGACCGTTGACAAAAAGGGACAAGCTTCGTATCGTACGTCAGTCCGTGGCTTGGACCCGTGCAATGGCAGCATCAGCATGTGATCATCTTCAGTTTTCTTTTATTAAGGTATTTTTTTCTTTCTAATCCGCACATCAACGGTCCATTATTTAAGTAGTAGGTGCTCAAATTAGCTTCCGATGCAAGCTGCAATTAGTAAGCGTTTTGAAGACACCGTCGAAGTAGTATATATAAAAGGGAGGTGACACCATGCTTCTTTGTTCCCTTTTTTTTAGGTAATTTGTTCCTTTTTTTTATGATTGACCTTTTTGACTCAACGAGTGGGTGCTAATTTCCGGGGGAGGGGGAACATCCGAGCGGCCACTAAGTTAGGTAATATTTGGATCCCTCTCAGTTTTTAAGAAACTGATTTATAAACCAGTTTTTTAAAAACTGGTTTATAAAAAAAAATTACATGGGGATGTTTGGATTCTAGTTTCTAAAAGCTAATTTTTTAAAAACTAGCATTAGATGGTCTAACTTAGATTATAGGTTTTTTAAAAACTCATAAATCAGTTTTTAAAAACTGATAAAAAAACTAGTCTGTTTGGAAACCTTCCAATTTCTAAAAGTTGGTTTCTTAAAAACAGGAGGTATCCAAACAGAGTCTTAATTGAAACAAATCTCCTATATGATTGATTTTTCTTTATATAGAAATGAGACCTGATATGGTCCGAGTTCTGTTTTTATACGGGATGCCTAGTTGCTACTTTGTCCTATATTACTTGTTATTTCACTATTTTTTAGCTTTTTTAAATTACTTATTATTCTTACTTTCTAATATACATTTTTCTCTTCTTAATACTTCTCTATCTCTCCTCCACATCCTTCTTGTTGGTCACATGTTCAAAACATGTTTTGTGTCCATTACCTTCTTTAGAGTGCAGTAATTTCAGGGTATACAAATTTGCTTGAGCATTTTAATTTCTGAGAAAAAAATACATGATTCAGAGAAATAAAAAGACATACATTTCATAGGAGGCCTAAAGAAAAAAGAAAGCTCAAATGAGATCATTCTCCGAGGAATTGTACATCATAATATAGGCATATAAGACG
This sequence comes from Eleusine coracana subsp. coracana, assembly GCA_032690845.1. Lineage (NCBI taxonomy): Eukaryota > Viridiplantae > Streptophyta > Magnoliopsida > Poales > Poaceae > Eleusine > Eleusine coracana. Next base: position 7,748,739 of record CM064426.1, read on the forward strand.
ATTTATATTACTCTGTGTCTCAATTCACTTGTCGTGATAGATCTTTGGAGAGATGGACCTTGACGATCGGATAGACTAAACTGTAGGACTGTGTGTCTCGCCTGTTGTGAAAGTTATTTGGTTTGAGAGTGAAAGGACAGACGAGACGAGGGTGTTGTGCGGTGAAATTAAATTAAAATATTATTACATGAAGACAAGTCATTGTAGGAATATGTCTTTACCCTTTGTCTCATACTCAAATACTACTCCCTCCGTTCTTTATTCTAAGCATTTGAAGCTTTCAAACTGCAGAATAGGAGAAAGATAAAAGGACCTTTATACCCTCACAAAAGCACAGAAAGCGCGTTTGATTTATTACTTGCACATGGACTGAGAGACAGAGAAACACAGCAAAGCGATCGGAGGAGAGAAACAGAGCAAGGCGAGGAAGGAGAGCCGCCGGCACCGCCCTGCATGGCCGTGGCCTTGCCCGGTGTGGTCGAGGGAAGGCGACGGGCCCACGGAGCTGGCGCGTGCAACCGAGGGAGGGCGCCTGGCGCGCGTCTCCGTCTGCGCATGAGTCCGCCATTGATGAGGCAGATGAGGGAGGATGGTGCGGGGAGGGCCGGCGGTAAGCATGGTGGGCCGGTGCCCTACCCGCAGCGGCGATAGTCCTTCACTACAGCAATGTCCTCGACGCATGAGCTCTTCTGCAAAAGCCAGATCCGGCCCGTCCGCCTCGCTGCTGCGCCCCCACCTCCAATCCATGGCAGCGGCGGCAGGAATGAACTATGAATGGACGATCGACAGCGGCTGTGGGCGCGCCGATGACGGACGGAGAGAGCCGGCGGTGCTCAGGAGAGACGTCCGGATGAGAGAAATGGGAAGAGCGCTGAAAGAGATAAGGCAGGATTGTGTGGTAGAAAAATAATGTGGAACCTACTAAATGCTACAAATGCTTACAAATAGGAACAACTTTCAAAAGCTTCAAATGCTTACAATAAGGAATAAGGGACGGAGGGAGTAGCTTTTATGGTATTGGTCTTTGCTCTAAGGTCAACCAGCATGTTCATATTAACAAAAAAAAAAACTCAGCATGTATTGGTATAGGTGATGCGGACATCAGGTGAGTGGTCAGTCCACTTGGCAGTGGGAGTAGCCGTTGGAGTTGGATTGACTGTCAAGCAGCACCTGCAGACAGACAGAGTGTGCCGCAATCACCCTCAAATCAGCAGCAGGTCGTCAGTGAGTAACGACAACACACACGCCAGCAATTCCCTGCAGAAAGAGGCCGATGCAACTCAGTCCTGGGTCCGCTCTGCATTGCCAGCGACGAAACCAGCAGGGGGGCGCGGGGCTGGTTGGTTTCTCGGGTGGTTTGAAACGACTAGCCGTTGGGACCTGCCGCGCCCTTTTCCGTGCGGGCACTCATGTATGATTCCGCGCGCGCCGTGGCGCGGTGCCTCGGGTCTCCTCTGGCGCGCTCCCCGATCCGGGCGCACAATTAATAAAGCCGAGCCGGGCTTGGCTTGTTTGTCCCCGATCACGACACGCCAACGGCCGTTGCATTCCGGGTCTGTTTGCTCGGCCTCAGCATCTCCTTCCTCTTCCTTCATCGGCAGGCCGTCGGTGCCGCTTCGCTCCTTCTCCGGGCGCACGGTTCGTTTCGGAAGAGACGCGCAATGCTTGCTCTTATTTGTATCTCCACGCGCTGCTGATTTGTACGCGGTGCGGGTAGCCAAGGAAGAAGGAACCCGTTTCGTGTTTCCAATTGCAATGGCAACCAAACAAAATGAATCTGGCTATGTGCTGGTGACATAAACTACTCGTATATGGATCAGTTTGTCAGTTAGGGGCTCGTGACAATGACGTTGCGCCATCAAGCAATCAAAAGCAGCGATGATCAGCGGCGACGTACCTAATATTCCCTCATCTCAAGAATTTTTAATCGTCATCATCATATATATTTTGCTATACATATATAGGTCAGTTGAGCCCGAGCCACAAGATTGCAAGCAGCAGCCATAACAGCTGAACCGAGTTTTATATTCTTCGTTCCTTTTGTTAGCACGCGCCTTTGCACACGATCAAGTTTGGTCCACGCCGCGCGTGCGTGCATCCAGTGCCTGTCGTAGCGCAGCAGCTTTAAGGCATGTCTAAAACAGCTTCTTAAACAGATTTTGCTCCTACAATTGAGAATCTGTTTTTATGGAGAATCTATTTTATAAAAAATTTAATTTTTGAAAAATCCGTTTTATAGAGAAGCACTGCGAAAAAAGGGCCGTTATCATCTTTCCCCATCAACGAGAGTACTATACTGCCCTGCTGCGCGGTGCCGATCAGGATGACACGAGTGATTTGCGGAAGGCTGCCCCTTAGTCATGCGCTAATGATTGAGTCGATTATATATTTCGCGCCATTGAGTTCTGAAAAAACAAACACGGAGAAGAGAACACGGCATCACTTTTTGATTTGCTTTTTCAGTCCTTGAACAGAAAAACGTCCTCCATGCTCCATCTGCGGTCGGTTAATACTACGATCAATTACCAGCAGTAGATGTTTACAACCTCGACACCAGCTAGTCTCCGTTGGCCTTTTCGGCGTACAGGATGCTAAAACCCTGGTGCTACAACAAAATACCAGAATCTCAAAGGAAAAAAAATGGGCCCCACTACGAGCACTATAATTAAAGACTGATTAATCTCAGGAAATCTGTTCCAAATCGCCATCAGTAATGCGGAATCAAAGTCAGCATCTTTATCCTGAGTCCTGACGTCCCACATCCGCTCTCGCGATCCCCTGTGACGACACTCCTAGTAGATTGTTGTCTTTATTTCCATTTTGGTCAGTAGAAATTTGCAAAGACGCCTTTTAATACTGCGGATTCATGAATGTTTTAGAACTCTGATCCATAAGTTCTCTTATGTCTTATGGCACGTGGAAGATCAGAAAAGCCACACTTTTTTTTTTGCTTTAAAGCATATAGAAATTGCAGGAAAAAAATATGATGAAGCTGATGGTGCAGACAGTTAGATGAATGCTAGTACAGTATACTTCCTCCTTTTAGCTATATAGGACGTATTAAAAGAAATTAAAATTTCAAATATATAAGGCACATGTTAGTGACTGCTTTCACCTTGTTTGGATCCATGGGTTAGAGTTAGTTTAGGTTAGTTTGAACATAACTAACCCTAAATTCTTCAAACAGGTAGGGTTAATTGTATTTAATCCATCCAAAAAACTAGCCCATCCAAGAGGTGCTAATTGGAGTTAGTTTAAGTAGGGTCCACTGAAAAATTACTTTTTCCTTTATTCTTAAAGGAGATAAATGATTACATCAATATTTTTATTATCAATCTAACCCTTATATCCAAATACTCAAGAGTTAGAGTTAGTTCAAAGTTAGTCATAAACTAAAAACTAACTGTAATTCTAGCACATAGTTAGAATATCCAAACAAAGCCTTTGTGTAGCGTGTGTGATTGTTGGGTTTTGAAAAACTTAATTACATCATTAACTCACAGTAATTACAGAAAGGCTGGCGGTCGAGTTGAGATTGTGCATGCGCGACATGGTTGGCTGGCGCCGGGGCCATTACGCGACATCGGCATGCAGTGTTTAATAGCCGGAGAATACTAAACATATATAATGCATGATTTATCATCAACAATTGTTTTTTTTGGTCTTGATGCCACATGTAAATACGTCCTATATACATGAAAGGAGGGAGTATTGTTTAGAGCAGATGAGCACAGACTTATTGTCACTATCTCAATCTCCAACAAAAGATCTACTGATGGAATTTTTAATCTGTCATAATAGTAAAAGTTTCACTCTCACCTCATCATCTTCCACTAGTCTAAATGTGCCCAAATAATTGTTCACAACCTTATATTGTCGTATAGATGAAACCTTGGTCATAATACGAGGCAACCTTATATTTAGCATAGTATTGAAGATGTACTTAGTACATTACTAATAAAAGCACTTCAAGACTCTACCTACTAGCCATAGACATCTCCTAGTACAAGCAAACTTAATTTTCCGTTACCAAGTACATCCCCAAATCACTCGAATCCGTTTCTTTCCAAGTTTCAACTCCTATTAATGATTGCAATCCTTCAAAAATCAAAACCCAACAATTTGCAAAGTCTGGACACAGCAATTGTCACAAAATTGGCCAGCACATACGATACGCCCCTGTTCCCAGAATTCTCAAAGATGACGGCACCTTTGAGCCGCCCACCCACTCTCTCCTGCCTGCCGCGGCTACTGCTAAACCCATCGCCTTCGCACACAAAACACCTTTGTTTCCTTCGCCACTTCCACCTTTTCCTTGTGCTCTCCTCGCCATCAAGCATGGTCTTATCCCTCCACTAATCCTTCCTTCTCATTCCTTCTCCCAGCTCCCAACCTCCTTCCTCTCTCCACCCAGTTCACATCACTTTGCTTCGCCTAGGCTTTGCTTCCTTGCCGTCCTACATTCAACACAAGAAGCCAAGGACTCCACGCAAACCTTCAGTTTTAATTTCAACAAGCCAGGAACTTTGCGAGAGAAGCCTTTGATCCAAAGAAGAAGGCAACAAAAAATCCAATCGAAGAAATCGAAGAAGCCTTCGCCGGTGAGGTAGCGCGGTCATGGTACGGAGCAAAGATGTGCCCAAGAAACCCAGGGACTCGCTCCTGACGCCGCCGTCCAAGCTCAGGGGCGCCGGATTCCCGGACGAGGGATGCCGGCCGAGCAACCGGGGCGGCGCGGCCATGTCACCGGCGCCGGCGTCCGTGCCCAACTACATGCGCGGCACCAGCAGCTCCGATGCCAAGGGCGGGCCACGCCGCCGCGGCGCGCGGCTCGCAGCGACGGCGGCGCCGGCGTCCGCATCCCCCGCGCTGCGGCGCAGGACGGCGGCGGTGCGGGTGTTGCCCAGGGGCAAGGTGCTGTTCCCGGAGCCCGAGGCGGCGCCGGGCTCGGCAGGCCCGAGCCTGGACCGGGCCACGTGCTCGTCGACGCTCAAGGGGGCCCGGTTCCCCGATGCGCTGGACCTAGCGCCGGGTGCCACCGACGCCGTGGGCCCTGCCGCGATGCGGGTGTGCCCCTACACCTACTGCTCACTCAACGGCCACGCGCACGCGCCGGCCGTGCCACTCCGGAGCTTCCTGGCGTCGCGCCGCCGGCTCATCAAGACGCAGCAGAGCATGAAGCTCAAGGGCGTCTCGGCGTTCCGCAAGAAATCGGGGGATAAGAACCTCGGCGGCGGCGGTACGGTGTCCGCCGCCGCAAAGATCGCGCCTTTGATCGACGAGGAGGCGGTCGGCGACTTCTTCGTGGAGGTGTACACGGGGCCGAGGGTGAGCTCGGACATGAGCTGCAGCGACATGTCCGTGGACGAGATGGACGACGCGACGGTGAGGAAGATGGAGTTCCTCGTGTTCGATCGGTGCGGCGCGGAAGAGGACAGCGTTGAGAAGGGGGAGGATCTTGTCTTTTGCGGCGGCGGCGAGCGTGACGGGAGGTTGGGGGAGAAGCAGGGTGCCTGCGGGGACAGTTCGTCCGTGTGCAGTGATGCGGTGATTTCTCGCGATTTCATCGAGGAGCTGCCGTGGATGAGGTACCATGGATCCGAATATGATAGTTTGGATGATGGGATCTCGGAAGAACAGAGGTTGAGGGACGCTGAGATTGATCGAGCTCAGATTTCTGAGGTGCAAGAAGGTAACAGCAACGAAAGAACATCCGGTAGGCTAGGTGATGAGCGTGAACAGAAGCCTGCTGAAGAACTTGAAGCAAATGATGAGGAAAACATCTCCAGTTCAGTCCTTGGATCAGAGATTGCTGGGGAGCAAGAAGGTGTTGCTTGCAGAGTGGAGGCCTGCGAGGAGCTGGATGAAAGGGATCAAAACAACATCGTGGATGCATTGTGTCATGGGGAACCTTTTGCAGGACAAGGAGAAGAGAAATTCTCTGACGCTGTTGATGAATCAGAGATCCCTGACCAAGAAGTAGCAGGAACGGTGGGTAGTAGTATCTGTGAAGAGAGCTGCATTGCCGAGACTTTGGCAGATCAAGAAGGAAAAGATGATGAGTCCAGCATGAAATCTGATGATGAATGGATCACGCCAGATTTAGGATCTGAAATGGAGATTTCTGAGGATACTATCTCCAATGAGGGATGCGGAGAGGATTTCTCAGAGGAAGTAACCTCTAAAGCTGTCTTAGCAGGTAAAATTTCTTACTTCGACACAATTGATTTTCCAGATCTTAACTTTCAGAATATTTATTTGATGGCTTCAGACAAAATTTACCATGTGTGCAGAAGATGTCTTCGAACAACATGACAGCGTCACAGATGAAAACCTTGTGAGTGATGTATTTGAACAAGATGGCAACCCTGAAAATCCCCAAAGCAATGCTCAAAAGGAATTGGGTATCACAACCAGTGAAGTTGGACCTGCTTCTGAAGGATCTGATATTGTTTACAACATCGTGGATAGCATGAAAGATGCTCAAAAGGAAATGGTGGCTACCGAACTGGAAGAATCCGGTACTGCTAATGAAAGCAACCCAGACAATATCTCCTCATATTTTGATGCTGGTGCTCGAATGGAACCGAAGATTACCACATGTATGCCAAATGATGCATCAGTAGAGTCTGATGTCAGTCTAGGAATAGATGGTAATGCAGAGTATGTCACAGATGGTGCCATGGGGCCAGAAATTACCAGATGTAAGTTGGAAGATGCTTATGAAGAAGCTAGAATTGATCAAGAAACTGTAGAAGATGATGACTCTGTACGTGTCAGGGATGATGCTCAAAAAGATGATTCAGATATGACTGAATTTAAATTGGAAGATGCTTCCAACGACACCTTAACCATCCAAGAAGCCGAGCAGAGTGATAGCTCTGCAAATATCAGTTCTGATGCTCAAAGTGAATCCAACCATACCACAAATGAATTGGCACCTGGCATCAGTGAGGACACTGAAAATGAATCCAAACTTACCACATGCCAATCAGAAGATGTTTCTGTAGAATCTGGTATCAGTAAAGAATCTGATCATGATGGTTACTCTGTGGATGGTTCTCAAAATGAATCTGTGTTTATGACTTCTGAATCAGAAGGTGCTCAAGAAATCTCTCATTTAGTTAAAGAAGATGAGGGCAAGGGTAACAATGCAGATTCTGAAAAGAAGTTGGAAAACACAGCATGTGAATCAGGAGGTGCTTCTGAAAGACCTGCTATGTCTCAAGAGGCTGATGGGCATGTAAATATCATAGATTCAAGTGACAGTGCCCAAAAGGATATGACCATTCAGAAATTGGATGCTTCTGAAGATATTCAAACTGCTGAAGAAAGTAGTCAATTGTTCAATGTGGAAATACCAGATCCCAAAAATGATTGCACGGCCGAAGGCCTTGAGCCACAGAGCATGGCAACAGAAGTTACTGGCATGGCAACAGAAATTACTGATGCAAAAGAGCCTTCTGTTGACGATATATGCGATGCGTTCAATGGAATGAACCTCAAAGGGGATGTGTATTTTGATCTTGATGAGTCCCCCACATGCCCGATGAATAAATTGATAATTTCCAGGAGGAGGAGAACACCTGAAGAGGAGGAATACATGCGAGGTTTTAACCCACGGGCACCAAATTTCCTTCCTCTAGAATTGGATCCAGATGCAGAAAAGGTTGACCTCAGGCATCAAATGGTGGATGAGCGAAAGAATGCTGAAGAATGGATGATTGATTATGCACTTAGAAGGGCAGTGACTAATTTAGCTCCGGCTCGAAAGAAGAAAGTGGAACTTCTTGTTCAGGCCTTCGAGACTGTCCTACCGCATGGTGAGGATGATAAGAAAAGCATGACGCCCCCAAGGCCTGTCCAAGCCTGCAACTGATAATTTTAGAGGTAAGAGCAAATGTTTGGAGTGCTATTGCTAGCAGCAGTTTTATGGTATAAAATCGTTATGTTAACTTTTTTTTGTGTGTGTTGCTGTCTCTTTTGCAGTTAGTAGCTGAACTAATCGTGGTCTTGACTCGCAAGCTACTGGCTCGGAGGTCACTGCAATATTAGTGCCAGGGATCTACTCCAGTTTGAATGAGATCTACTTACTGTTTGTTAAGAAGTCACTAGAGATCTCTGACTGAGTTGTTAAATAGGAGGTCACTCCCGCTCCACAAGGAACGATAACTACTTATTGCCGATCATATCCAGTTGCTGAGCTGCAAAGGGGCTAGCTCAACAGCCGAGTTATGTAGTTTCAAGTGTGTATACATGTCTCGTGTGCTAATATCTGATCTGTACTGATGGCGCTCTGAGATTTGAACAATGTCAAGCGTGATGAGGTTGCTTTTGACCAATAAAGCTCTTACTGAGTGCACATTTATTGTAACTGAGAATGATATGTACATATAAAACTGCAGATACCATATTGAGATGTGCCTTTCTGAGTGTCCCATGTCTCTCACACTACATACTTTCTGCTTCCTGAAAAACATTCCATATTCACTGTTGTATGCAAGAAGGAAGGTCTTATGATTGTAGAATCAAGATGATCAGTTTCTTGTGAGCTCTGTGATATGAAGTGGCGGCAAAAAAATTCTTCAGTCTACGAAACTGCAAGAAGTCGGATTGTAGGAACTTCCCAGGGTTTCAGTTGGGCGTTAAATGGTCGTTACTGAATTTTGTGACGGTTAGGTGGCCGTTGACAGTTAAGCAGCAGCTTTTAGCTACTGAAATCCGTTGTTTCTAAAAGAGGTTGAATTCCGGAACAATGCGCAAGCAGTCTCCATCTACGTTGACGCAGAAACAGATGCGTCCATTTTATGGGTCCCAGCGAACAGAAATCGACACGCAGACGGCAGCCGACCATGGATTTTCGATGTGATGTGGTCCGAACAATCGACATCTTCGACGGTTACTGTACCGTGATCTGTCTACTGTGTTATAGATTTCAGTATAGACGAACTTTGTATCCGTTCTTCATTGGATGGTTTAGATCCGCGCAGTGTCGTTGCAGCCTAATTCGCATGGCTGTGTGTACTAAAAGTAGCGACTTCAGGTTTGCGTTCTTCCAGAGGGGAATGAAAGGCACATGCACCTTAATCTGCTGCATCTTGTGCGTAATAAAAGCAGACACGTCATGCTTACGTGCCGTTGATTTTGAAAATCGCAGTTTTACTTTATGAATTTATGAAGACAAACCATCGGACCATCACCAAGCAAAACATGAAAAAAATTAGCCTCGGCTTCTGCTCACAAAAAAGGACCAAGTTCGCGTGTTCTCGTGCGCGACCGTTCGAGGAGTAACTGACGCAGGGCACATCGCGTCCGCTAAGAAGCCAAGAACCATTCAAGGTAGGGATCTTAATAGTGTTTCCTCTTCTAATATCTAATTTGCACTTAATCGATTGATTTGTTGTGCATTTGTAGTAGAATTGCATAAATGAAGCGAACCAGGACATTAAAGGCATACTTTGCTCCTGCCCTCACTCCGGTAATGCAGTCCACTGAACCTCCGACTGAAGAAGTAGAACTAGAACCAGAGATAAGTAAAAACCAGAGCTAGCAATATGGAGCAAACAATTCCTCATGTCTTCTCCAACGGAATTGTAGCTGATCCTGGCCTTCGTATACACATTGAGGAATTAGATCCAAAATTAGGGATGCTGCCAGAAGGAAATAAAAAAAATCATATCTCACTAATTAGGTACTTCACATTTTATATGGCTTTAATTGTCCACTATGGTGAACCTGTTGAATGAAAAACAACACTTCAAGTGTCGATGTTTTGTTTATTTTTTCATATTGATAGTTTGCCTATTGTAATTGTCTTGAACAAGAGTAGTGGCCCTAGTCGTGTCGACTCAAGAGTTCCACCACTGGTCGTGTATTATATGGCCTCAAACAAGCTTTGAGTGGATGACTTGATCGTTTTGTGGCTGTCATAAAAGCTGCTGGATTTTCATCTAGTGACCATGATCTTTCCTTCATGTGGTCGTACTTTACTCCTTCTATATGTCAATAATATGCTAATTATTGGTGATGATCTAGAGCACATTTCTCATGTGAAGGACCAACTGACTGAATAATTAGAAATGTCTGACTTGGATCCTCTCAACTATTTCTTGGGCATTAAGATTACACACTCCACAAAAGTGTATCATATTTTCTAATCCAAATATATACAAGATCTTATTAATCGTTCTAGCATTACCAACTGTTGCAACACCTATGGATCTTTATTTGTAGCTTTGACATGATGATAGTGCACCTCTTAAGGATCTCTGTCGAAATCATCATATTATGGATAGTCTAGTCTATCTCACTGTCACAAGATCTGATATTGCTCTTCAATATGTGGAATCACAAATTGTATATTTCTTCACTAAATCACAAACTTCATAGCATCATCATCGGCTTCATTTGCTCAAACTCAATACTTCGGATCTGCCTTGAGTTTGAGAGGAGGGGAGTGGGGCGGGGTTAAGGCCCATACTATCTAGGTCCATATTGGCCTATACTTATGGTTACATATACTACTACCCAGTCTAATAACTGATTATTGACTCTAATCTTGAGGTTAGTAACAGGTATGAAAATATCTCTGATTGCTAACAATCCGGCCGGGCAGGTTCGTTATTTTCGTTTTAAATTTGATTTTTAACTAAAATAGCACAGCGGCTTGCTCCTGGAACCTTCTCGATCCACCATCCTTTCTAGTTTCTTATAGGAGTAAAATACAATCCAGGCCCCTATATTATTGGAGGATGATCATCTGGGTCAATAGAATTTTAAAGTGACCACCTAGATCTCTAAACTATTATTAGATGGTCGACTTCTAAAGTGACCGCTTGGGTCCATGATTTATATATGTTGTATCAACCAGGTAACCCTTTCAAAAAATGTCCCCACTCTTGAGCTTCCGCTGCTGCCACATGCCATTGAAGTACTCATCGCTCTCAACCTAGCACCACCGCGATGACGGTGGATGAGATAGAAGTGATATGAAGAGTCGGCTACGTTGGAGGAGGTTGTCGGGCAAGGAATGGTGGCGATTTGACAATAACGAGAAATGTGGTGGCAGCTGATTTCTAAAAAAGAAAGGAAGTTGTTATGAGCGACCTGACACCAGATGATGCCGGGTTGGAGGCGAGTATGCCATCGGTGGCATCTCCATTAGGGTAATGCTATAGTATGGAGATTGCCTACAGTCCGACACTGATGGTGGCTCAACTAATACGTTGGATGATGGTGCCTTGATTCTCAACCGTGTTGGCCTACATGCTAATATGTCTTCATACTGACACGTTCAAGTCAGATGCATAATATAAATAAATTATTAACTTAAGTTGTTAATTTAAGGTTTAATGGACCTGGATGACCCTCTGATAATAGTTTACGAATCTAGTTGATCACTTTAAGAGTTTGTAGATCTAGATAACCATCCAATAAAAGTTTAGGAATATTGGGTGCATTTTACTTTTCTACAGTTTCTCAAGTCACACCAAGTCACAATGTGAGTCACATAGTCACCATGGCCACGATCATCCATGAACTGTAGAGTTCACGCGATAGGCTATCCTTGAGCACCTGCAGGAGGGCCAGGTCCATTAGTACAAGACTACCCTACAATAATGCTGGGTATTTTTTTAGTGGTTGTGGATCAAAAAACTGTCACTAGCATGTTCAGAAATAACATCGTCTAAAATATCCGTCACTGACAATGAACTCCAGTGACAGGTGGATGTTGATATAAGCAAAAACCACCACTAGAAATAATAAAAAATGCCAGTGACATGCTAAAGGTGGTTGATGACATCATCAGCCCACCACTAGAAACTCTCTCTCTCTCTCAGGCATGCGTGTGTGCGCGCCGGGTGTGACACCCAGGGTGTCAAATACGTAACTTAGTGAACCCTAGCAATGACCCTTGATTAGAATTGAACCCACTCAAAAGGTTTGAACTAATTTGAACTTCATTTGAATGAAAATTTAATAAATTTGAACGTCACTTGAACTACAAGTCAAAATTTTCCAACAGAACACACCGCCACTGAAAATAATTTTAAGTCAAGCCCCAGATTTTTATTCCAACAATAGGTTGCCCAAATAAAATCCCAAATGCCCCCAAACACCCTAACTTTGTAAAAGCCCCATTCAAATTTGAATTTAATCTTAGAGGCGAACATATTTTTGAAATTTAGAGCACATCATGTTGATCACATACATATTTTTGATTCTCGATTTATGTCTAGATTTGAAGATATGAAAATAACAAGTACTAGGTAATGTTTGGAAAACAAACAAAAATATAAATCCCCACGGCCCCCACATGTCAGCGACCTCTAGAAAACACATCTGCGCCGCCCCGCCTTGCTCAACTGGCCGTACGCCGCGTGGCCGCCGGCGATCGGCCGACGACACCCCTTGGGCGGATCCATGAACACATTATGAGGTTTTGTCTCCCCCCTAGGTGGCTCCCCACACTCACCACCTCACTGTCGCCGTCACTCTTTCTCTATCTCAGCTCGCGCCCGCCATGGAAGCCCGGAGCTAAGCTCCGTCGCCCTGCCCCTCCACTGCCTCACCAGCCTTGCGAGACCGCCCAGAGCCATGCCTTGTCACTCCCTCACTCCTCGCGAAGACACTCCACGTCTCTCGGACCGTGCCGCCGTGAATCGGCATTTCCCCCTCCGCTCCTCCGTCTCACATCGCCTCCCCCGATGAGCCCGACTCGATTACTTGCGCAGGCGAGCTCCCCTACACCTCGCTGTGCTGCGAGAACTAACTCGGCCTCCCTCAGTGCAGCCTTGTCGTTGGAACGTCGTCGCCGCCCATTGCTGCCTCCCACCGTCGCCCTCCCTCGTAGCCGATCGCGTCCCGGTGAGCCAACTCCCCCTCTCCCGCACGCTGCGTAACTGCCTCGACCCCCTATCCCTCATCGTGCAGGCATCGCCGCTCCGTCGCCTAGGCTGGTCGTCGTGGCCGCGCCACCATGCACGTGCCCTGGGCGCCGCGCCCTTGGCTCGGCCAAGCACGGCCACTGGGCCGAGTGGACTTGGGCCACCATCCCGCTCGGGCCAGATCTGGCTTGGGAAACCTTTCCCCGCGGGCCTCAGTCTGCTAGGCCTAGGAAAAGCCAGCCCACGAGTGATTGTTTTTTTCATGTTCCTTTATTTTATTAATTTCTAGAAAATGCCTGAAACTTGAAAATTGAAAACTAAAAAGTTACTCGGGATTTTGGGGCAAACCAAAATTTGTCGGGTTCCTATGATGCATTAGTATTTATAAAAAATACTAAGCCACCATGCATGATATTATTTTTACCAGAAACAAATTAAATAATAAACACGCCAAATAATTCCTAAGTAATTCTCTGTACATGATAAATTCTTGCAACTTGGTTTATGATCCAGTTTTGGCATTCCTAATCCCCCTGCAAAGTAACAAGTTTTAATTCTCTGTATATTTGTCATAATTAATTAATTGGAATTTTTGTTGTTTTAGTTTTTCAAAACTTATTGGCTTCATGCATGGAAGTGAAACGTGGTCCATAATTCACCCCTGTCATGTTCTATTTACAGTAAATCACCCAACTTCATATGAATTCTAGAACCATGCTAAATTAATTAATTGTCTTGTAGCATTTATATTGCACTTAACCCTATATTTATAATTTTAGCATTTTGTATTATGTGTTATTTCTTACATATAAAACCTCCCATAAGCTGAAAATAATACTAGGAGCAGTACCCCTCCCCTGCTATACACTTTGCACACCTCCCCTGCTATACACTTTGCACACCAATTTTTATTGCCATTTTATTTTATCACTAGTTAGCGTGATGTAAGATTTGATTGTGCATTAAGTTATAGGAGTTGCTTGCAAAACGAAGTATTGCAGTAGTTTCTCTTTTTTTTTGTTGATAGCCTCAAGTCCGTTAGTGGCTCTGCTTAACTAGGACGATAATTCGTCGAGTGACATGGAGATCACTCGTAGTTCAGGATTATATCACTTGGGAATGGTATTGGAGAAAGTAGAGTTTTAGATGGGATAAAAAATGGAGACCGGACAAGTAACTAGGTAAAAAGGAAAGGACAAAGTCTTCAAGGCAGTAGCCCCGTCTGAGTCACTTAAGGCATGGATCATGTCCGGTCCTATGGGATCAAGTTTGAACATACTGTTTGCATGCTAGAGTTATAGGGCCACTAAACTAACGTAGTGGCGACTACCGCTTGATCGGAAGATACCCTACTCCCTTGTTTGCTAGAACTGGAGCTGAGAGGAGGGAACAATCTATCAACGGATGTTGTACGGGATGCATCGCGTAAGGGGACCCTTCTCGGGGGAGCCAGGCCCGAAAGACCTAGCGGTACCGAAGCGATAATTCACTCCATACGGCTTCCAAAAAATATGTTTGGGTCATGCAAGCAGGTTTCTTATGCAGATGTAAATCGATTTGAGTAGCTGCCCTCACGGTAACACATACCACTTAATCACTGCTCCGGAATGTAGTAAGAAGAGCAACATGATAATTGGGTTTAATATTGTTATATTGATTTAGTTATATTGTATTGTAACCATGTTTGTTGTAGTTATAGTGTAAACTAAATTATTATTTTGCATGACAAATTAACTTGATACTAAAATATGAAAAAAAGATCCACTCATAGGCTGACTTTTTGGTAACATAATCCCTACCCTTAACCTTTGTATGTCTAGGAGTCGGTTGTAGTTGGCTATTTTTAACGGGTAAATTTTGATGAGTATTAGTTGCTCAGGGCGTGTGGTTTTCAGATAACCAGGGTGGGGATTGTCATTGCGGTGAAATGTTTCACTGAAAAGGCCAGCGTCCCGACTGTTAGAATATTGAATGGGAACTCTGCACCAACAACAAGGAGGAGAGCTCTGTTGTGCGGTGGTATGGTGTGCTGGGCATGATACCGCCCACGACACCAATCACGGTTGGATATGCTTCTAAGTAGCTGTGAGAGGGTGATTGTATCTTAAGTAATTCATCGAACCATTTTAATAACTGTTGAACCATTTCGCTTTGGTATTTTATAAAACCACTGGTTTGTAATCTAACTCAATTTATGCAAAAACTTTTTACCCTATCTATGTCTTGTTGTAAAAATGTATTGTTCATGTTATGCGTTGTACTACTAGGTGTCATAGCGCGTGTCACCACCTAAGAAAAATCCTGACAATAAAATCGTCTTCGTGGTAAGGCGGTTCTATTACACTGACCCCCTCCTCCTCCCCATCCCACCGCTCGTCGTGGACGCCTCCCTCCCTTGTCGTATGTGCCATTGGCCTGCCTCCCTCACATACGTGCCTGCCTCAACTCTCTTTGCACGTGCTGGATTTGGCGGCATTGAAGGCAGGAGGCGTTGTTGGCCTCCTTCCCCTCACATGTTGCCGCTGCCGGCATTGTCCCTCCCTACGCTCATTGGATCTGACCTCCTCGTGTGCGGATTCGGTGGCCTCGAGGTTGGGAGGCGGCGGATCCAGCACGACATGACGATGGTGGATCAAGGCATGACCGCTCCGGGCATGGTGGCAGTGGCTCTAGGCATGACACTACGGTGGTGGTGCGGGGCACATCTTGCTAGGGTTTGATGCTGGGTTAGACCAGGCTTGGCCGCCCATGCCTGACTCTTTTTTTGTTTTGTTAATTTCTTCTCAGTGGCATTGGAAAAGCATCGTCGCTAGGATTTTGGCCATTCCGGTGGCGGAGACTGTTGGGTTGTCTAGGTACAAATTTCATGTTGTAAAAAAGGTATTTTGTTGCCTGGTTTTGCTCATTTTGCTAACAATTAACCCTAATTATTGTATATATTTATAGTTTTCTTGTTTTCTGCAAAATATAAAGAAAATAGGTGAAAATAGAGAACTTACGGATCAAGAGCAACAAAACGGGTCGAGAAGGAAGAATCGCAAGGCCGTGCCGATTGGCACAACCCATGTGCCGGCCGACATGAGAATATATGGCCCAAACCTGAAGCCCACTCAGTGGTGGTGAAGCTCAATTCCTTAATCAGAGACGGTGTTGGTGCAACCTAGCCCAGAACGCGAGAGTATAAGGAGGAGAGAATTGAATCAGAAGGGATAGAAAAAGAAACTCCAGACCTAGGGTTTTCAAGGATTGCGGCGACGACAATGGCGAACACCAGCCATCATCGCCAAGAAGGAGGAGTGTGCCAATCGACACATGTGCTTTCCACGTTGTATTCTCTAATCTGACTAAACCATACCCATGGACCTTAGTATGAGTGAGTAGTCCTCGTATTCTCCATTGTGGGGAGGGAAGCCTTGTTATGTAAACTCTCCAATCTATGTGATGTGTTTATTCCATATGATATTGTATATGATCCCATATATGAACTTATTAGCATTGCTAGACGTTTAGTTGTGTTATGATGAGCATATAGTGCAAAAAACTAGTGGAGAACGATCAGCTCCTGCCATGATAGGGATAAAATGAGCAGAACCACCATGTCTTGTACAATACTAGATATATCAAATGAATGAATAGTGTGAGTTGCATGCTAGTTATCTGAACCATAGGAGGGAATCCTTTTATAATCGTGTTAAACTCTCCCCAGTCCTCTGTTACTAATTGATTCTAGCTTTTCATAAACAATCTTTTGATACTTTAAGTTAGTAAATTAAAATAGTAGTGAAAGTTCTGTTTGCTCTCTATGGATTTGATTAAGCCTTAAAATACTCTGAGAAAAAATAAGCTACAATTATATACTATACTCTTACGGTATATAAGTGGGTGCATACATACGACAAATAAGACTTAGTGGCGGGGCTCATACCCAGCACTATAGTTCTATTTCCACCGCCATTGTAGGGTTTTTTTTTGTACTAGTGGTCGCGCACCGCGTTTCCATGCGGTATTCGGTAACGTGTCTCCATGCGCCACGGTATTGTACACTGTTGGCTTGAGAACTATACCTATCGGTTGAGACTTGAGTGTTTTGGATCAGTTGTAATTTCTGAGCAGGAAGCAACTGTTGTGTTCCGGTGAGTGAACAATGGCGGCTCATGAGATTAAGGAGTGGAGATTTATTCAGCTTGGCTGACAAATGGAAAAGGTAAGATATCACCATGAAATTTTTGCAAAACAGTTGGGCCTAAGCCCTAGTCAAACGCCAATTAATTCAAAAATTGGACGTCCCATTAGCGCCTTCCAAATGCATATATATCTCAGGTGGTAGTAATACGCAATGATCCAGACATCAGCTATCTTTAGTACAGTCATTGACCCACTCATAATTAATAGATATGCATTAAGCATATTCAACTTGAAGTAAGATCCAGGAGTGATTCAGAAGTAATAGTGGCTACGTCCAGAAGCAAAAGCAGGTAGTCTAGTGTTCAAACATGAATAGCAAAAGACTAGTTCGATCTGTCCCGTTCCAGCGCCGAATCATCCAGAGCCACAGCGAAGCTCAACTCAGCAGAAGAACATGGAAGACCTGACTTTCTCATGCAGCCGAGGCAACTCCGGTGGTGGCGTAGCGGTGCCATCGGCTGAGGACGCTGTCTCTCCGGACATATCTTCCAACCTAACGAACTGACGGACCTGCGCTGCTGCCAGATGGGCGTAGTGCACCGGAGCAACTGCAGCAGAAAAGAGAGCGTGTTGGTCAGTCATCAGCATTAAAGCCATGGATGATCTTTAAAAAATATTGGAACTTAGATATGAGGGTCCCACCGAATAATCAAGCATGTAGATGTATATCAAAAATTATGTTGGATAATATTACACTCAATATATTATATAAATCTGAGTACTTTGATTATAATGCCATGGTAGTTAAATAGTTCTGATTTATTACCCAAGCTTTGAATGAGTAGAACAATATTAATAAATACAAGCTCACATATAATAAGTTATCTTCTTTTTTTAATCATATCTAAATAATTGATCAAATATTGATAATAATTTTTATAACATTTAAAATAATATATAAGACTAGACGCACAAATATGCGGGTAGGTTGACTAGTTAGCATGTAGGCCGACACAGTTGAGGTTCAGAGGATCAAGGCACCATCATCCGACTATAGCATTACCCTAGTGGCGATGCCACCAATGGCATACTCGCCTCCAACCCGACATCATCTGGTGTGAGGTCGCTCATAACAGCTTCCTTCCTTTAAGATGCTCAAACCTGACATTTTTTTTGTTTTGTTAATTTCTTCCTAATGGCGGTGAAAAAACACTTTTACTGGGATTTTTGCCATTCCGGTGGCGGGGCTCATACCTGCCATTATAGCCCCTTTTTCACCACCACTGTAGGGTTGTTTTATACTAGTGGTCGTGCGCCGCGTCTCCATGCGGTATTCGGCAACGTGTCTCCATGAGCCGCAATATTTTTTTCTCCCATACATCGTGGTGTGAGAACTGTACCTATCGGTTGAGACTTGGGTGCTTGAATCAGTTGTAATTTTTGAGCAGGAAGCAACTGTTCTGTTCTACTGAGCGAACACTACGTTCATGAGATAAAGGAATGGAAATTTATTCAGTTTGGTTGACAGATGGAAAAGTTAAGAATAGGTACAATGTTACACGTAGACAGTCTTATAGGTCGTTTCATGCAGTGTCACATAGGATTTTTTATGATGTGGAAGACAGAGAGGGTGGTGAGAGAAAGAGATGGTTGCTTCATACGCTAAACTTTAGGAGTATAATACAGCTTATACATCATTATACGGGTTATAGTTATCATGTAACTTGTAATTATTTCTATTTTTATCCACAAATTAAGGGATGATGACATTATTATAAGACAACTAAAACAATGACACATTGTATAGATAATCTGATAGAGGGTCTCAAGAAGTCTCAAGATGATGTGTTAAGTATGAGATGGTACTATACTGTTGTGCTTGCCGTAAGAGATCATCACAAAATTTTTGCAAAACAGTTGAACCTAACCAAAAGAAGTCAAACGAGCGTGCCAATTAATTCAAAAATAGTGAGTCCATTAGAGCCCGCCAAACGCATATATTTTTTAGATAATAGAAAAGTCTTTTGTAAGGCAAACGCATATATATCCCAGGTGGTTATAATACGCAAAATGATCCAGACATCAGCCGTCTTTAGTACCGTTATCAACCCACTCATAATTAATAAATAATAATTGCATTAAGCATATTCCACTTGAAGTAAGATCCAAAAGTCACAAGTAATAGTGGCTAGGTCCAGAAGCAAAAACGTTCAAACATGAATATCAAAGGACTAGTTCGATCTGTCCCGTTCCAGCGCCGAATCATCCAGAGCCACAGCGAAGCTCAACTCAGCAGAAGAACATGGAAGACCTGACTTTTTCATGCAGCCGAGGCAACTCCGGTGGTGGCATAGCGGTGCCATCGGCGGAGGACGCTGTCTCGCCGGACATATTTTCCAACCTAACGAACTGACGGACCTGTGCTGCTGCCAGATGGGCGTAGTACACCGGAGCAACTGCAGCACAAACAGAAAGCATGTTAACAGAAAGCATGTTGGTCAGTCATTGAATGTAAGCATTAAAGCCATGAAGGATCTAAGATCCTGTTTGAATCTAGTGAGATTTTAAGAATCTAGATTTTTAAATCCGTGAGACTTTCAAACATAACAGATTTTTTTATTCTAAAATCTAGACTCTTAGATTTTAAGAATCTCATAATCTGGTTATATTCAGCTAGAGCCAAATTTTATATGTCCAAAGACTCAAAGCCCTTCAGATTTTACGAATTTGATCAGTATTCAAACACCACCACCCAGATTTTATTTAGAATCCGGATTCTGAAATCTTAAGATAAAAGTCACGAGCCTAATTGATTTGGCTGGATTACCAACTGATATGGCTGAGGTGCTCCTCTGATACCTGAAAAGTTCACAGCATTTGCAGGTTCAGATCAGAGTAATGAAAGGGAGCTACACCTAAAAAGTTTCCTTTCTGGTTATTGCAGTTTTATTTAGTTGAGAGGACATACACGTAGGAGAGGGAGTGCGTGAGCTCCTGCAGCTCATCAGGACTGAAGCCGATCTCATCATGCAGGACATGGTAGTGTGTTGGCCTTGTTGTTCCCTAACAAACATAAGCACAACCACAGCTAAAGAAAATATGTTCAGGATTGTAAGTACTCTACGGTCTATACTGAAACAAGTCCACATCTACAGATGTAATTGCTTACAATCCTGCCAGCGTGAGCACACATGTAGAAATCATAGTTAATTGGATGACAAATTCCACTATCGACAACAGTACCTACACACAGACGGATTGTGAAGAGGAAACTAAGAATATGGTTCTCCAATAACTCTCAATGGAAGATTTATCTAAGACAAAATTTATGTGTCTGAATACCAGGAGGGACGTTGAAAGTAGAAGAGTTTTACTGTCTAAAATACTGGCCAGTAGTTTTTTAAAACTACTGGCCAGTAGTTTGAGGGTAATTTTGTAATTGCACTATTAATTAATAAATTTATATTTATTTTCACAATAGAATATTAAGTCTACGAAATCATTAAAATATTAGTTTATCTTAAAAAATATAAAATATTATTTATTAATTAAATTATTAATATAACTTTATTTATAACAATAAAAACTAATTACTATAAATCTACAACTCTTATTTTTTTCCTATTACCCTCAAATTGAGAAACTACTGACCAATAGTTATTATTTTAGATTATGAAATCTATACCGTCAGATCGAACTACTGGCCAGTAGTTTGTTAAAACTACTGGTCAGTATTTTGAATAGTAAAAGTCCTATGAAAGTATCCTGGCCTTTAGGAAGGAAGAACCTTGTGTGATGATTCTTCTGTGCAACAATCACAGTAAACTTAGGGAACCAGCTCTCATCAAGAAACTTGCAAGCCTGCATAAAACATACCAAAAATAGTTTTGAACAAACAGACAAAAAAAGATACTCTATTCTGATTTTGTTGTTGTTGCTTATCTCAAAATTGAGCTTGCCAGCTAATGATGGGCATGTTTTTTTTTTAACTTATGATGGGCATGATGGACAGAGTAACAGGAGGCATGTTTCTACCTCAACGATCTGCGCTAGCTCAATGTTCAGAACTTGATTAAACTGGCCCTCGCTAACTCCGTCCCTAAAATAAGAGATGATAAGATGTCTTAGAGCGAATAATATTTTGGACAGGCCAAATCACTTCTGCTCAGTTTCATTTTTTTTACTGGAAGTTTTGTTTTTATTAATGAATGGAAGATTCACTTAGCCTGCAAAACTCGGTTGTCATTTCCAATAGTACTTTTCAGAATGATTGCCTACCTGAAAATGATGATATTTTGTGGTTTTTTATAACCCGATGTCCTATAGAAATCCTGTAGCAATTCCCTGACACAATAATTGGTCACATTTAGCAACAAAACATACAAGGGCTTTAACTAATTATGAAGAATTACACGTAAACAGTCAAAGTTATACAAATAGAGAGAGAGAGAGAGAGCACCTGATGAGGCCATTATCATCTTTCCCTCTGGCTTGAACAATGAATCGATCATCTCTTGCCTGGATGTCTGAGTGCACTGAAGCTCTGTATCTTGAGATTAAAGGCCACCCCAAAGAACTAACAACCTAGGTGATAATGAAATACAAGGTTACATGTTGATAAATGATGTGTTAGAAGATGCCACTTGGTTTTGTACTACGGTTCAACCAGCAATAATTCAAGAATTAAAGTCAGTATCTGTTACATACTGCAGCAACGGATGGTACATCTTTTGCCCTTGGTGGACAATGTGAAACATCCATACCAAAGATAATGGTTGGATTTACAGACACGTGAGGAATTAAGAGGTTTTTCTCGATTTGCAGAACTGAATTCAATCCACCAAGCTGATTGGCAAAAGAAGAAAGCAAAGCATATCAAATTGAAAACTAAAATAGTGATTTGAAATATTATACATCATGTTATAAACAATGGCATTTATCTTCAGAAGGACATAAGACTTCAAACCTTGGCATTTATCTTCAGAAGGACATTTGTGAGATACTGATTATCAAGTTTGCTACGCTCCACCAAACATTTGTGTAATGATACCTAATTCTGCAAGGCATTTTCTCTTCCATGGACCTGATAACATCAAAAGAAGTATAGAGTTTGGATACGGTCATAATAGATATATTTTTTTGCAATTGTTAAATTTTATTATAGTACTATTTGTACATATAATTGAAAAAGAGAGGTAGTACAACAAACCATAAATGTCACGATTCTTTCTTGGAAGAACACATAACAGAAAAGTTGGGGGGTCCAGGAAGCTTATTTGTAATCTGCTTAAACATATCATCCACCCTGTTCTCCGGCATCGCGTTTCTTATTTCAAAACTCTCCTCAAATCCAGTATGAGGAGGTTCAATCTCCTGCAAAAAAGAACAGGTTAAGTAATAATAGAACATGCAGTATTGCACATATATTAGGAAGAAAAAAGACGCACAATTCCTTTGGTATCACCACAACTGATGAGTCCATAACAAGATCCTGAACAACTCTATTCCTCGGTGTGGAAAAATTAACAACAGACCATCTTTCCACTTTCTGGGCCTTGAAGATCTTCTGAAAAACAGTATAGGAGTTTTATCAGCAAAGAAAAAAAAAATCGAACAATGGATATTATTGGGGTACAATCGAAAGAAAGCATGACCTTGTTGTTGAGGTTCCACCCCCCATTTCTTGTAATAAGATATTGACCGCCCCCAGCTTCCAACTAAACATGATAACATTTAATTAGTTATACGACGTTTTCTAACTTATTATTATTTGACAAAGTGTCTGAAAAATAAGGTCAATAGGCAAAGTTCTGGCCAACCTGTGGTGCCTGAAGAACTCTACCAGCAACCTGAGAAAACTCTGTGTCTATCAAAATTCCACACTTGTTCAGCATGTCATCAGAATTGTAGTTACTACGCCGAGAGCCTTGAGACGATGGAAAAACAAAATCCAGAATGTTAATCAAAGGTGACTTCTGTGGTTTGATGATTAATGTTTTAAGGTCTAAACTTACAAGAGACAAGGTTTCCTTCCTCTCTCCGGGATTCTTTCGGGATTGTGTGACGAGCGACGACCGCTGTAGCACGGTCAGTTCTTTCTTGTACCTTTGCAGTGACACAAGATGGCAAAGCTGGCAATCAAAGATTCACCATGACGTGAGTACAATGACAAAAGTTTCAGAAATACAATCATGCTAGAAGGAGCACAGGATTAGCAAACCTCTATTGGAAGATATATTGGGCGATTAGCCTTTCCCACATTTAAGCAAGGAAGGTGAACAGAATCTTTCAATTCTATATGCCAATGCCGCATGAAGTAATCATACACTGTTGTTACTTCCGTAGCAGCAGAGCCATTGCCGTTTCTTTGCTTCAGTGAGAACCTAGATCAAGAAAGGCATGTTAAACAAGATCAAATTGACCTTCCTACCCAAACAAATGTAAGATTATATGGCCTCACGTCTGTTCATAGCAAGACTTCTCACTCAAACCTATAATCTTAATTTCAGAGTTTTAGTGGGTGGTTTTGATCCTCAAGTTTTTTAGTGTGCCCTTAGCCTGATATGTTGTCAAGGATAGCCAACATTAGAGCGCTGGAGTGATAAGGACAAAGATAATTGTTTTGATTGGCACGGTGAGCTTACTTTTCTCCAGTCAATACGGTTGATATCCTTGATACCCTCGTTGGACAGCAAAAAATCAATGACAAGCCCCGGATTACAATCATTGTTGTACTTGTATCTGCACCGATGGAACAACATCAAAGCACACAATCATGTGACAAAACAACGGGTAATGATCTGACCAAGCAAAATCATTGCGAGTGAGTATATAACTGGTACAATCTAAAAAAAAAGAGTATATAACTGGTACACATACCAACATTTAACGACAGTCCAGTTTGAGTGGGTTGAAAGCTAGAACGATATCCTCGACAGGCCAAGACATCACCCCCTATTGAATCGAAATTGGAATTGTAGAAGAATGATTGCCGCACAAGAAGACAGCCTCTATAGACGAGAACAACAAAGTTAAATGGGTAAGGATGGAATTCAAAAAAAAAAACAAGTACTGGTATGAAAAAGTCGGGTGATATGTTTTATTTCTCTTGCATGATTAGTTAAGCTAATTCCAAAAGAAAAAAAATTACTACTCACTGTTTCGCAGAGTTCTGCCTCAGTATTATGTCAAGAATGCCTAGAACATCCTGATAGTTATCGGAATCTTGACCACTCAACACTTTGGTAATGGCATTTATTGGAACCTTCCTTGCGAAGGACAACTCCACTTTGAATGTTATTATCTGCACCGGCCGTTTCATTCTTTTTATGTCACTTCCCCCTGGACCTCCATCTCCTCCATGGTTCCTACTTGTCACTGTCCTGAAATTGAGGTAAGATAATTTGCAGTGAAGTGTAAGATTAGCTGAGTATCATAATGAACATGAGAAAAATGTATGTGAGGTGGAGTGCTCACTTAGCAGACGAAGCACCGTCCACCTCCACTATCACAGTGAACACATCATAAGCAAAGCTCATATTTCCGAGATCAGAGAAATAAATCTCCTGCAACTTATCGATGACTTTTCTACCCATTACACCCTTTAGCTCTGCGGGATGACCATCTTCATACTTAACATCTACCTGCCCGCAACAGAACAACAGCATGGGGAATTTTTCAGAGGAATGTAGGCATCCCAAAAATCACAAACTAATTATTTTTTTATGAAAGGCCAATCGATGTCATGTTAATTAAGACTGCTATCAGCTGCTTACATGGTAGTGGTAGAAGATGGCATCTGTACTGCGAATGGAGACTTTGAAATGATTTGTAAGAAGACGAACTTTCTGTCCTTTTGTGCCAGATTTAAGCGTCCTGGAGATTGGGGGGCTCCCAGCTACCAGCGACTTGTTCTGATCATCCTTTCTGTCATTGAAAGCCATCTAAGGCTAATGTATCTGCAATGAAATCAGAACATTCTTTGGAAAATATTTCGAGTGCTTTAGAAATAAGGAAAAGCTTACTGCTACTTGGCAGTATGCAACATATACTGATCAAATGATAGCTACTCTCGGTGTAACCTAACAAGATCCTGGCAAAATATGTCGGATGGGGCAGTTACACGTTTTAAACAAGGATATAATAAGATGTACCTTTCTCCTAAGTTCTACCTAGATATCGTATACCAGTCTAGTTATCAGATATGTAGAAATCGGAGCGCATAATCGTGTTAGAAATAACTAGTTTAAAGCGACTACACTATAATTATCTTATACAATTCAAGACAAAGGAGGCATGGTTGACGAAGTTGTTAAATATTCAAATCGGAAGGACATTAACAACACTATTAATTTATAAGGCTCTACATACATAGACCCCCCCCCTCCCCCCCCCCCCCCCCCCCCCCCCCCATCAGATTCATCTCCTACTAATCTCGCGAGAGCAAAGCCCTATCAGATTCGTCTCCTACTAATAACGACCGTGGCCCAGTCAAGATCATAGCACAATGTGAGTAACCGAATGATAATAAATGGGGGAAAACAGAGAGAAAAACCTACCAAACCGAGGATCATCACCATTAACTAAATGTTATTCATCTCAAAGAAAGAAAACCAAAACGAAAGAAGAAACTATGTTTGTTTGCTACAATATGCATGTATTTTCAGACATTAAGAATATGAACTCCAGACTGCGCATGGGCCGTGATGGAAACGGAATCACCAAGAAATCAAACCTTGATGAAGGCAGTGCTGGTTCGCAAGAGGAATGGAGGAGGAGATCAGCAGAAGAGGAGAAGGAGCGAACCTACGGCGATGAGCTCGTGGACCGGTGGATGCGCCAGAGAAAGCCCCTGCTTGTTCTCCTTCTTAGCCTAGTCCCAATGGTGAGTTTCATTTTATTGTTTTTAAAGTGCCACATAAGCAACAAAAATGATTGAAACTATATCTACAATACATAGTTTTATTTTGTTGTTTTCTAGATAATACATGCAAGAGAGAATTATCATGAAAACAGTGTAGACATAGTTTCATCTAGATGAAACTCCTTTCTTCTCTTTCCTTATTAATTTTTTACCACATCATCTAAAATGGTGACATGGCACCCTATTTAATAAAAATAAAACCCCGATTGAGAGTAGCCTGAGAAAAGCCCTCTATATACTTGCATTTATAGGCACGAAAGGGGAAAACTCCCGTGTTGTTGACTCGTAGTCTTCCCTGTGCCGCCAGTCGCTTGACCTCCCTCGCAACATGTAGTTTAAGGCTAATTGTAATGGAAAGTTTCATTTTCATGTTTTCAGGAGTGTCATGTCATTTTTATTAGTTTCAAACCATGAATGAAATCATTCCTCCAATACATAGTTTCATTTTGGTATTTCATAGCACTTACTTTTATATAGTTTTATTGGTTATCTAAATAATGAAATAAAATTACTCCTCTCCAATGCTAGTTTCATGGTGTTTTAATTTTAGGAAATCATGTAGACCCAGTTTCATCTAGATAAAACTCTTCTCATCTCTCTTTTCATAAATTTCTTACCATATCATCAAATTTACTTATATGACATCTCATTTAATGAAAATAAAACTCTCATTGGGTGTAGCCTAATGGGGTGTTCGTTTCATTTTGGTGCTAAACTTTAGCACCTGAAGTTTGGACTAAAGTTTAGCA
Organism: Eleusine coracana subsp. coracana; assembly: GCA_032690845.1. NCBI lineage: Eukaryota > Viridiplantae > Streptophyta > Magnoliopsida > Poales > Poaceae > Eleusine > Eleusine coracana. Next base: position 7,775,423 of record CM064426.1, read on the forward strand.
ACTTTTAGGATGTTAAAGTTTAATCCTTTTAGCACTTTTTTCTCTCTTGTACAGCACAAACTTTAGCACACATATTCATTTCTCTTATATGTTTTAGCCATGAACACTTAAAAACGAACACCCCCTAAGTTCTTTTCATGACAGAGAAGTGGGACTCTTCGGAAACCAAGTAAAAAATGTTTACAGTACATGTGAACATGAGCAGCAGTCAAAAAGAAGGAAAAAGAGAGCTGCATTGCGGCACACACACTGTTTAATGCTTAAGCAATTTCGAAGGACTAAACCGGCGCATTTTTTAGGAAGATAAAATGGATCAACAGCAGGGGTGACGTAGACAATAGGTTCAAGAAGATAATCCAATCCGATTGGATTATTGCATATCGTTCTTGGTTCCTTATGGATTAAATTGTCCTCATCGTTGACTTGTTGCTGTGTTCATGGGGAGAGGAATCAGTAAAAAAAAAGTTCACGGTTATTTCTAAAAGCTAAGCGCAGCTCAAAATCTTGTTTACAAATTCATATTTTCAGTCAATGATTTGCTACTTTGTATTTTGTTTTTTTCTTTTATAAGATTATTTATACAATAATAATATACCATTGGATCTAGATTCGATGACTCAAAATGATGATTAAAAGTTACCCAAACTTTCAGTCGACTGAAAATTAATTAGTCCCTTACAAATTTTGAAACTATCAAATAGTCATAAGTAAAACTAAAGGCCTATTCCGAAAAAATTATGCAACCGATATTGCTTGTGACCATGAAAGATTATGGCATAATCTATATCAAACACCCAAAACGCATAATTGATTATGCCTATCAGCACTTATAATTTGTTCTTATACCACCATAATTCGTAATCCATAATATGTACATAGTAGCTTTCATCTCCTCTCGTCTCACCACCTATAATTCATTTCACATAAGCTGTTTCATTAAATTATTTTGGCATATGAAAACAAATTATACAAAATAAGAAGTTATAAGTCAGATAAGTTGTCTTTGTGGGCATTCAAGAAGTTAAAAGTCTATTTTACTCCTATAAACAATTTACTTTATTCAATTTACTCATCTAATAAAATCTTGGTTTAATTTACTCCCTCATACAATTGAAGTCGATATAATTTACTTCCTATTATAATTTTTTTTGTTTCTATCTGTACAATATGAAGTTGGTGTTTGAATTTTACACAATGATAGTTTTCATAGAAACTAATGTTAAAATAATATAAAATATATTTATATATGCGTTTATAGTTTAACAATATTTAATATTATCTTAACTATACAATCTCTAAAATTGGGTTTTGCGTCTCTCCTTAATGGGTACGGGACCTGGCTTCATCAAACACCGCTCTCGGCAAGTGTTGTGCATCTCCTCCCAGTTGGGGCTGCACCACTTGTCCACCATCATTTCCCAGCACAGGGGATACGAGACGCACCACCACGGAGTCACCTATATATCATCAAATATTTGTCACGACCAGGGCGAGGATGCACCATGGACTAACATGTGTCTGGGCGCACCACCACAAAATTAACTGCACATCATCAATAATTATTTTGTCATGACCAGGGAGAGGATGCACGGACCAACATGTGTTTGGGCGCTAGAGGCAGTGGCGCCATCCTGCCACAAGTGCCCGGATCGAGCCATGGCAGCGCGTGCCTACCCGACCGGCGGTAGGGCAGGGGCAGACGGCCACGGGTCATGCGATCATTTTTATTTTCTTCTACCATGTGGATTCGTAGTTGGGACGTTTAGTATCCGTTGCTACAAGTGTTGATTTCTAATAAAGATATTAGTGACAGACATAATATCCACTAGAGCTTCGTTTGGATGTCGGAATTGGAAAGGTGAAATTGAAATGACATCCAATATCAAATCCGTGTAGAATTGGAATTAAGCACCAATTTAATGTTTTTGTTTGATTGTCAAAGAAATTCGTTAAAATTAGAAATAAGATCAAATCAATTCCATTTGATGTTTGGTTACAAAATCTGAAGAATTGGAAATCGGAATTCGACCTCGGCCCTGCCCACGAGCTCCGCACCTCTGCAGCGCCGCCTCCGCACCTCTGCAGCGCCACCCAACGTCTCCGCCTCTGCACTTGCACAGCGCGCCTCTACCTTCGCAGCGCCGCCCAGCAACTCCGCCTCCACAGTGCCGCCTCTACGCCTCCGCCTCCGCACCTCCGCAGCGCTGCCTCCACACCTTCACAGCGCCACCCCACGCCTCTGCCTCCACGCCTCTGCAGCACCGCCTCCGCGCCTCCGCATCCGCTCCTCTGCAGCATCGCCCAACGTCTCCGCCTCTGCACTTCCATAGCGCACCTCTACCTCCGCAGCGCCGCCCAGCGACTCCGCCTCCATAGTGCCGCCCCGCAGCTCCGCAGCACCACCCCGCGCCTCCGCCTCCGTCTCCGCAGCGCCGCCTCCACGCCTCCGCAGCGCCACCCCGCGCCTCCACCTCCACGCCTCCGCAGCACCGCCTCCGCGCCTCCGCATCCGCTCCTCTACAGTGTCGCCTCCAAGCCTCCGTAGCGCATAGAAGAAAATTCCAAGGGGGAGGGGGGGGGGGGGGGACGCATAGAAGAGTTGCGTTGATTCCGCTCAATTCCAAGGGAGGGGGCTGCAAATCGTCCAAGAGTTGCGGGAGCATAGAAGAAAATGATTTGGAATTGAAGTCGATTCTGTGTACCAATGTCATGTGCATCCAAACAGCAGCATGGGAGCTGTCCGAATGCTAATTCTGAATTCCTCCCCTGAATTACATTTGTAGTAACGACCGCTAGTTTTCAGGAACTCTTTGGATAATTAGTTATATATTTTTTAAATTTTTTATTCTTTAAGAATGTAATATAAAAAATAAAAATGAGGAAAAATGTAAAATTTCCAGTAAGAATCTAATCAGCTCTTGTAATGATACACAAATGAAAAAGAAATGAAAAGAAAACTGAGGAAACAAACTGGCATGGAACGACAGAGCAATGCAGAGCAGTGATTTGGAAACGAGGAGACTAGCAGGAGACGCGTTTAGCATTCGTGCATGGTGATGTGAAGGGAACTCTTTTTTTTTTCTTCTCCGAACTCAACATCTTGTACGTATGTTGCTGCCTATATATAGCTAAGATGAAGGGTTGAAGGCTATGCTCTCAACAACAGACCACTGGCAGCTCGTACCGTCCCCCCTCCTCCATCAAAGGAGAGAGAGAGATGAATTGCAAGCATTTTTGGGGGGCGCTGAAGAAGCAGGCGCACGGCAGGTGGAGCCAGGAGGAGACTGACGTGCTCCTCTCGGAGTGGAGGAAGCTGCGCCGCCACGGCAGTGGAGTCCAGAGCGGCTACCTGGGCCTCTCCTACGACGACTGGTGCAGGCTGGCCAACGCCGTGAACGCCTACCGCGCCAGCGCCGGGCTCGACTCCGTGCGCACGTACCGCCAGTGCAAGAGCCACTTGCGGTACTTCATGGAGAAGTACATCGAGCTGGACGCGTGTGGAGCAGCGGCGGGGGAGGCGCGCCGCCGCGGCTCAGCATCGTCGGCGTCGGAGGGCTACTCCATGACGTGCGAGACGGGGAAGAAGAAGACGCGCCGCGACCACGACGCGGCCTCATCAGAGGCTTTCTGGGGGCACCACCCCGCGAGCGCAAGCGGCCTTCTTATTGGCCGCCGTGGGCCGAAAAAGCCTCGCAGTAACTCGGCCTTTGCCGGCGGCTCGTCGTGGTCCGTCAAGGAGGAGAGGGTGCAGCAGGGGACGAAGGGACGCGGCCGTGAAGCTACCAGTGGTGCGCGTGGCGGGGCTGCTCCGGCATCATCGACCAGCAGCCAGCTGTTCGGCGGGCCGGTTCATCGTGCCATGGCCGCAGGGTCGGCCGACGCGGCAGTCGTGTTGGCCCTTACGGATGCCTATATGAACATCAGGCTGAAGGAAATCGAGAAGGACAGGGCCGCATCGGCCGCGACGAAGAAGGAGGCGGCCAAGGGCCGGGGACGCGGCGGACCCTCCATGATATGGTGTTGATCTGGTCGAACTTTATATTGCTGCTTTTTTAAACATGTTTACGTAGTATTCAAATATTTTATGATTTGTATTTATTCAAGTCATGCCTGCTACATGTGGTACCTTTGTGTGCATCTAGGAAAAACATTTCCGTACGAACAGAACTATAAGGGGTTACCAGTAAACACGAAATTTCAGAAATATCGGTAACTTCAGTAATAAAAATAAAGAGAAATTTTGCTGTGGAATACTATAAAAAGTTGCATTTGGCCACAAGACAATCTAAAAGTCAATATTTGCCATAGGACAACGAAAAACCATAGCTTTTGTGTCTATGAACACTATATATAGCATGAAAGATGAGTTGTTATGAACATTTTATCTTAATCCATGCATATATAGGGCACATAATGAGTTGAGATTTAACACATGTATGCATAGCTACATTATCTAACTATATATGTGTTTTTTTTCATAATTTTTTTCACTATTTGCATAGTTTTATCTGAAAAATAAGACTCTCATTACGGTGGGTTATACTACTTTAAGACCTCAAGTAGTATAATTTTAATCTAATCGTTCATTTACAAGGATATTATTGTAATTAACTAGCCTAATCAAATAATTACTTCAGTTGCCACCGCAGGGCAGAGGTTATTTGCTTTTTTATTCCAAACGTCCTTAATAAACAAACACTCGGAACCACAGCCGCTGCCGCCTGTTCCTTGCAGCGCCCCAACAAAAGGGCTGCCGTTGCCGGTGGAACCTTGCAGCGCCGGAACTACCATCGCCGCCGCTACCGGTTCCTCCTCGCAGCGCTTGCATCGCCACCACCGAATCCTCGTTGCGCCGCCACCGAAGGACACCTCAGCAGGGCTGCCGCCACCAGTTGATACTCGCAGACGGGCAATCCGCGACAACCGGGCAGAGGGGAATCGAGTGTGGAGTTTGTGTGTTGGTGGTCTTCAGTGCCGCTGGACTTATCTTCACGTTCATCTCAATTTATTGGCTAAGTCCTCTGATTGATGCAATTTTTGTGTTGGTGGGAGTCGGTAGTTGATTTGGCCTTCTTTTGTTGAATCGATATCAGTTGTTACCCATTCGTGGGTAAGAATAGTGGCTCAATTTTGATTCAGTATAGTAGAGAAGGAGATATGGCACTTTTGCAACTGCAGTTCTGTTTTATGTATCTATGCATATAGTTGTGCAGCTTGTGCTAAATGGTGAGCTATGCATCGTTCGTTTGGGGCCTGCATGGCTGCATAGCATGCCTCGTCTTGTCTGTGGTTTACAATTTGGATAACCCTTGGTAGTGCTATTTATGTATAATTGTATAAACATTTATGGATTTTTTTTCAGTTCGGCGTATTGACGTTTGAGCAAATGATTCTGAAATCGTTTACATAAGTTTGGTTTGCTCAGACGGTGCGTTCGTGTATATATTTCTGTAGTTTTCATTCATGGGTGCATCTTGGTCTGTAATCGCCAGAACCACTGAACCAGTTGAGGCTCTTTGGGCAAGTTCTCTTCTACTTCAGATCATAATTAATAGGATAAGTTTTGGTGCAATACACGGCCAGGCAAATGGCTATCATTTGCAGTACCCACACTGACCTGTGAATCATGGACAACGGCATTCATTAAAACTTCCCCATGATAACGCCCATGGTCTTTTTAAGCTTCAAAACAAGAAACAACAACAGTTTACATGTACATGTTCTGAATATGGTACTGATTACTGAAGGTAACATGTTTCTATGTGCGACAATAATGTAATCTTGAGTTTCTCTATACTTACAAAGAGCATTGGTGTTCCTACCAAAAACTAAGTAATCATGATTAAAAAGGTTGAAATTTCCACAGCAATTATAAGACTCTCGACAAGGAGTTTGTATTGGCCCTTGTCAAGCAGTATGCATTTTTTCAATGAAAATAAGTACCAAAATCTAAATTAGTGCTCAACACAAAACCGCCATAATTGTATTCACCATGAATCAAATCTGTTTACATATTTACAAAAGACAGACATGTGATTTTGTATTCCAACAAATTTGTAACATTAATACAACAACTGGACTATCGACAGAAAGAACATGACCTATAATTCTTATTATGTTCCTTAAGCTAAATCAACCAAACACAAATGGTTCATAGGTGCTTTCATCTTCAACGAAATGATGTCATTCACATCATGAGCCTGTTGCACCGCTACTTGTTCTACTCTTAATTAAGCTCTTCTATCGCCCAAAAAATCACCAGCATTCGAAATGAAATACGCATGGAGGCATTTCAACGAACAGGTGTTGGGCTACAGAACATTTAGTCCAAGCTATGAGGGAGACGATGGAGTGTTCACCACACTGAGAGGAATGAATGGGGCACCACAAACGCCAGCAGCTCTGCGCGACTGTGTCATTCTGAAGCACGGGAATTTTGCGTGCAGCAGAGTAGGCAGAGGAGCGTTCTGAAGCGGTTGCACTCTCGCCACGTCCGAACCCGGCTAGTGTTGATGACACTGCAGCTGGGATCTGCTCGTCGTCACCAGGGCACCATGGATACGCGCGGAGGAAAGGACCGCGGCGCCATGGTCAGTCAGGCGCCGCAAGTGGTCCATGCCGCCTCCCGAATCTGACCCGGCACCAAGACCCCTCCCCTCGCCCTTCCACGCTGCCTCTTCACCGGTGGAGCACAAAAGGGGCGGACACGGTGCGGCCAGCCTGTGGTGCGTCACCGCGCGGGCGTCTTCCGCGACGAGCTCGAGATCGGCGGCGGCTCACCTATGGTTCCTAGGATTTTGCCGCAACACAAAGACCACGCCCACTCTCACCACTTCCCACCGCCGCCCACGCTCACTCTCACCACGTGCCGTCGCCGCCAAATCTCCCTTAACTGTCGGTATTTCGATTGAGAGAAGAGGAAGAACATGGGGAGGAGAAGAAGAACACGGGGAAGAGAATAAACGAAGAGAATGGCTATTGGTTTGGAAAAATGATTGTTTTTTTAATTTTGTTTTAAGACTAATTCAAAGTATCCTAAAATATCAATAAAATTACGATCTGCCATTAACTTTTTTTTCCAATAATGCCCGTACTACTCCATACTACATTGATATACTACTTCATACAACTCAAATATTTAATGTAGTATAATTATATCTAAACCGTTGGATCAATAGAAATGAAGGGTTCATATTAATCCTAGCCCATTGTAAAGGGTCTCAAAAATAAATATTGATCAGTTTGAAAGGTCGTAAAAATAATTAAATTTATTCTTATAAAAACATACAGATAAAGAATATAGCAATGCACATGTGTGTAAAATTCCAAATTATCATGTGTCTAATTTATTAAAATAAAAAAATTTCATAACATGCCTTCTCTCTTACTATAGTGTCTCAGAGACAAAAGTCTTGATTTCTTGCTGTCCTACAGCGCCAAATATCAAGTTTTGTAGCCAAAACCAACTTTTTATAGTGTTCCCATAACAAAATTTCCCTAAAATAAATTACTTTTTAACTTTTTTTACAAAAAAATGTTTTTAATATGTAAACTATCAAATGGGGCCGCTACATCTAGAGTTCAAGACTCGTGGGTCGTGAGAAAAACGAGAGAGAAGAGAATGATATAGAGATAGATTACAGAGAGATAGACCCACCCTGACCGGCCATCCTCCTGCAGCAGCGGCCTCCCCAACGACCTGCTGGTGGACATACTCCTCCGCTCTTAAAAACCATCTTACTACTATAGCAATGGATGCTTTTAAACCCGTTGTTATGTCAATTTTGATCCCGTCATTGTAGTGTCTTTTTGTGGTACTGGATCTTTCTCTCTCTAACACACTATAACCTAGATGATACAATTATTAACCATTTTATCTGATTATACATAAATTATATTGTAAGTTAGGATTTTTTTATTGCTACATATGCTGTATCTATGTGCTTTTCCTATAAACTTGACGTTCTGTTGGTCAAAGACACTAATAAGGCTATGGAGTTGCAGTTGGCCATTATCGTGCCTGTTGTGAATTCTTGTGATGATGGTCAAAGAAAAATAAACTGAAGCAACAGTGTAGTGCGAAGACGACGGAGAATAGGTTAACTGAAGCATCAGGCCAGTGCGAACGGGAGTGAGTAGTAGGGGCAGTAATGAGGAATAGCTGAAGCGAGGAGACACTTTTCTCTTCTCCAGTTTGTTGCACGGCCATCCAAGCGTCGAAATGCACGTACATGAAATGTGGACGGGTACGTTTAGCATTCCTGCATTGTGAAGTGAACGCAACTCATTATTTTCTCTGAGCTCAGTCTGTATGTTACTATATATAGAGAGAGAGATAAAGAAGATTAGCTTTCCACAGACTTAACAAAATACCAAGATATCGTCTACCACTACCAGCTCATATCCTCCTCCCCTGCCACGGAAGAGATGGGCTACCAACATCCGATATTTGTGAAGCAGGCGCACGGCAGATGGAGCCGAGAGGAGACCGCCGTTCTCATCGCCGAGTGGAATCAGCTTGGCCGCGGCTTCCGCGGAGTTGGAAGCGACAGCCTCGGCCTCTCCTTCGCGGACTGGCACAGATTGGCCAACGCGGTCAACACGTACCGTGCTGATAATGGCCTGGAATCCATTCGCACGTACGACCAGTGTAAGCGCCACTTGAAGTACAACCTGGACAAAATAATACAGAAGGACTCTGATGGCAGCACTTCAGCGCACGCGGCGGCAGGGAAGGTGCGCCCCGCTGCCACAGTTGTGGACCTCCGTGAAGATTTCATGGACGAGGATAGCGGCGTTGATGAAGAGCTGGACGGGCACAGCACAGCAACTACTGTAAAGGTGGACGTTCTTGGCTTTCCATACCGGAAGAGGCCAAGGACCGGAGTTTCCACTTTCTCATCCCTGGCACGTGCTGCAAGCCCGTCGGCCGTCAAGGCGGAGCTGCTGCAGCCGGGGAACGCACGCAGGTCAAGTGCCGTGGATGAGGGACGCGGCCAAGAAGCGGAGGACACGCACGGTGCTGGTACCGGGAATGGATACGGTGCTGCCGCCATTGGAGGCTTTGGTGACACCATGTCCGGTCTGTTGGGTGTAGCGTCGAGGAGCAGCGGTTCCGCCGCGGTGTGTGCCGCAGCAGAGGTGCTGAAAGTATTGGCTGGAGTGTGCCGCGACGTGATGGTCAAGAGCCTCGAAGTCAGGAAGGACGAGAAGGTCGCCCCGGCGGAGACCAAGAGGAACGCTTGGTGCAGCCTTCATTCCTTCTCTCTGATCCTGTAATCTTGATCTTTGTCTCTCTACTTCTTGATTTTGTTTTTTTCAGAAAGTATCAACCTCTTTTGAATTGTGACAGGGAACATCATGTGGAACTATAATTAAAACAATGCTTAGTTGACTTATTATCTGGTCGAACTTGACAAGTAATATATGTGTGTCTTACTGTTTTGTATTTCTGATGCATACTTCAATTTAAGTTTGTGATATATGGTGATGCAATTATGTTTGTGACTACAACATGTGTTTGAAACAAGATAAAGAGCAATAAGTGAAACAAGTCACTTCCTTCTTCTAATGTCAACTCATAGTGCAGTACCATCATCGAAACATGAATTCAACCTTGTCCATCATGCGTCCATGACAATTTACTTGTGGATTTCTCCTCTTCAGTTCATCTTGTGCGAGTTTTTATTACACCGCAAATTTTGCATGGTGGCAAATCATAAAATGAGCTGTCTATCCCATATTTGAGTTTGAAATTTTTTTTGTGTGATTTTGGGGGTGCCTCTTTGAATTGGTAACATGGTGTCATGGGAACACTAAAAGGGGCAAATGGAATTTTCCCGAGGAAATAAACCTAGTACCTCTATAAGAAAAAAAAAACAGAGAGATTCGACCTAAAGAACAGACAACAGATCCTTCAACCCCTCCAAGTTGTTTCATAGTTCCACACCAAACACTATCTGTGCACAGATGCAAAGGATGATATATAGTCTAGTTAGTGCGGAACATGAAGGCGTGATGGATGATGCCTGCATTTCATATCTGTCTATGTTACATGCATACTTAAATGATTTGTATAAGAAGTGCTAATACTTTTATACTAATTTGTAAGCTAGACTGGCTCCGTGACCCAGAGTCTAGACTAATGGCGTCTTTAATTGTATAGTGTGGCTACCTAGAGTGTTCAAATCTCTGATGCACTCCAGAAAGACTTATTGACGCAAGAAAAAAGGGGGAGGGGAGGGAGGGAATAGAAGAGAAAGTAATCTATCATTGCTACAAACTGCACGACAACCTGCTGCCCATTTACATCTGTACGCACGCATGCATTATATTCCTACTACTGGTTGGTGTGCTGAAAATACTTGTTCAAGTGTACACCTATCAGCGAGTACGTGACATTATCTTCCTTGTCCTTGTTGGAAGGAACTTCCCTTTCACCGTGCTTTTTAGCAGGTAATATAATGATATAACTCCTTCCGCTACACGAAGTAATGCTCTCACTCGTGCGCTCTATACATATTCACTCTTGAAAAGCCCAAGATAGTTCCCACACCACCACATTTTTGTCCGTCTCCACTACCAACTCGGCATGGCAGCCGTGAAAGCAACCGAGCCCTGGAGGCTGGAGGAAGCAGGAAACGGATACTCTGGTCGAGGCATGGGTGTCGCCTTCATGCTCGCGGCGACCCGTGGATACCGGAGCATGAACGCCTCCGACTGGCGCGCCTTGACGGCCACGGTGAACGCCTCCCGCGCCAGCTCAGGACTTACCACCACCACCAAGCGCACGTCCGAGCAGTGCGGGTTTCGCGTGCGTGATCTCAAGGCTCGCTGGCAACGGTGCAGCCCTGAATGGCCTTACCATTGTGGCAGACGTGCGTGGCAGCTGTGTGGGGCTGGCTGATCCCGTGGTGGCCGAAGAGCACCAAACACGCGGCGTGGAGGTGCGCGGCGGTGCTGCTGACTCGCCGCTGATATCTACTGCTGCGGCTGTGGTCATAAGGGGTCTCGACGTCATCATGAAGAGTATCGAGGTCCAGAGGGAGATGTGGCGAGGGACAACGTTGGCAACGCAGCCACCCTTCCCTAGCCGCCCGTCATCCAAAATTCTGGTGAGCAGCACGACGACATCCATTGCAATATGTGTAGCTTGTCTCATGAGTCGCGAACATAAATTGGTCGTTAAAACTTTAACGTATTTCTGGTTGTTCCAGTTTGTAATACATATTAAAATATTTAGGGTCCATGTGTGTGCTAAATTTGTGCCGTTGAACTTTGTTACTTGCATCTTTGAATCGATATGTATTCCAGTTAATTAGTATCAGGTTGACGTTTCTTCTCGTGGAACCATCTTTTGCACCGTGTGCCTTCACTATAGCCGCCATATGTACCAATAAGGCAGTGTACCTTGATGTTCTATTATTCCCATTGCGGTGGCCATGACCCCGATTGTCAGTAAATTTTTCAGTCATTTCGATAAGGGCAGAGCAACAAACTCTGATCAGGAACCAAGTTCTAGTAAAGCAGTGGTTCCTTAGACTAGTAAACTCTGACTCCATATGCTACTAACATTTTGCATGACAGCAATCTCATTTCACAAGTTCTAGCTAGTTGGACCAAATGAACGAGCAACAGCGACGGACAGCGAGCTTGCATGGAGTCAGCAGTGTTGTTACTAGTAGTAGTTCAGGACAATAAAGACTATTATATGATCAATGTGTCAGATTTCCTTCGGTTCAATAAAAAAATTTCGAGGACTTGTCATGAGTATTCCAAAACAAAGTTGATTTCATATGACAGACATTTGGATACATGCATTCATGCCAAAGATATTTTTATGTCCCTCTTCCTGTCTCTCTAGCCAGTAGTTCCAGTGTGAATGTTATATTTAAAATTCTAAATGGATTGAGATACGAGAAGATTCTTCTGTACTCCCTCCAGGCCTCCGCGTTACCAAACAACATAATTTTGGATAGGATTACACATACAAAGGAAAAGGTATGCATATAAGAGGTAGATTAATTAGGTACGCAAAACTCCAAAACTGCATCCATTAGAACCTCTGAGGTACACAAAACTCCAAAACTACATCCGTCAGAACCTCTGTGTAACATTCTAGCTCATTGAAATTAGACTCATAGTGATATATCATCACTTGTACCTATGAGGAGGTATACGTTAGTATCACCTTGCTACTGTAGTGAGAATAATAATAACATATAAGTCTAGGTTATCCACAATCATTAACCTTGGATTAGCACTTTTCACTACCATAGAACAGGTCTCTAGTGATAAGGTCTAGCCACAATAGAGACGTAAAATGTTCATGTCTCAATTTTTGCATGCTAAATCCAAGACTATAGTGACAAGTATGGATGCAGGTGGGTACCTAATGGGTTGTTGTAGGTCAAGTCTCTAGTTCATTTGTTCTACTAGCTTCATAATTTGAGAAAAAAAAATCATTTTAGAGAACTTTGAGCCGACCCACTGGCCCACAAAAATGAAAACCTGCACCCCTAGTGACAAGGATTTCACCGTCACTACCAACCATAGACGACACTCACCCCATCGCTGATGCCTTTTAGGGACAGATTTCAAAACCAATTCCTACTTTTTAGACATGGTTGTTTGCTACCTTCAGCGATAGGTTTCTATTTTAGAAACCCGTCACAAGTCTATATTAGGGATGGGTGTTTACTACATTCAGCGACAGAGTTCAAATTGGAAACCACAGAAACCTGTCACTAATAGTTGGTACACTATGAGACATATACAAAATCCCGTCCCTAAATGTGCATACAAAAATAAAAAAATCACTAGAAATTGCTCTTTTTTCTCCATTCCATTCTCACGGATTCAATTTTACAGGAATTACACATCCATCCACAAGCATGGTTACAGAACCATTATACATCATTCCCAAATGTACAACTTGATTACAACATGGTAATCCATTGGTTAACCATCACAACATTTGTTGTGTTCATTCCTAATAGCACCTACTTACTAATTGAATAGTTAGAATTCTCATCTTGAGAAACATTACAGTTTTCCACCATCTGAACAATTCTTCTCTACAGCTCTGATGATGACACCAACACTGGAACAATTTTCAATCATCAGAAAAATTTAAGTGTTGCATGTAATTAATCTTAGTAAGTGCATAGTATCAAGTTCTGTCTCATGTGTGGTACTTATGTAAAACTGATGGTTAGAAGGCTGATTGGCTAAACAGAAAGGTTCAATTACAAGATAACTCTAACTTGCTCCAAATTTAGCACATGAAACAAATGCAGTGACACAAGTCGTTTAGCACATAAAAAAAATGACAGTTTAGGCAGGAAATAACTCTCGAGCACATGCAGATCACTCTAGCAATTCCTAGTTACTAACTATTGTGATCTAAGTACAAGAATATAGAGTCTATATATGAATAGTGCAAAATAATCAGATCCGAACAAGAGTCACATCTTCAGCCAATTACTAAATGAGGAAATAAGCTATGATGTTGCAGGAAATTAAACCAGTTTTGTTACCTGAGATCTCATTATCTACATTTCTTCCACTCATCTTAGCTGCCACCAAGCACAATAAAATGCCAAAACTGTACTATACTGAATCCTGCTAAGACAAGGCAGGAATAGCTTATGTTAGCAAACATGGCAATGTCAGCATTCCTCTTTAGCCCTGAAATGGCACTCTGTGCAAAAGGATGGAGCTCTTCACGTTTCACCTAGAAGATATGATCAATGACTTAACATGACCAGTGAAACAATACTAATAGAATGTTCAAACTGTTATCAGCTGGTATGACATTTTGATAATATGTGACACAGCAGGAAACAGCTGCTATATAATCTTTTTTTTTTCTCACAAACATCAGTGGTAGCAGATATGAAAAAAATGGAATAATACTATGGAAGATCACAACCTGATGTTTTACTGTAGCATAAAAATCACCACCTAATTTCAAAGAGCTTGGTTCAAAGAATTGTCTACTGATTGAAAAGTTACTAGAATTGCAGCTATTTCAGTGAAGCGTGGGAATGCAGTTTCATTTTCACACACATGCTTTCATTTGTAACATTACGCCAGAGAAGCTGAAGCAAGTTTTAGCTCCTTTACAGGCACATACATAATAAGCACATGCTCAGCTAAATAGCAGGGGAGCCACAGTCAGTTCCATGCCCTCACATTCACGCCAAGATACAAGAGAAAAATCGAGTCGACATTCCCTCAAACTGGTGGTGAGACCGAGATGGAAGAGGGGGATGCAAGGTATATTACCCTCTAGGCGGTGAGGTTGTGGACGTGGCTCATGGCCTTTGGGTGCTCGATGAGGTGGAGTGCAGGCGGCCATGGCAGTGTCGATGGAGCCACTGGAGGCTCGACTGAAGCCTACAACTGCCCCGGAAGCATTCGCCTGCATTGGTGTTGGTTGAGCTGGTGCCACTGAAATCCTCGAGCAGGAAGAGGACGTAGCACGTGGAGGAGGGGAGGACCCAGATCTGGCGAGGAAGAAGCCTATCGGCCTGTTGTCGTCCAGATCCATCGACGAAGAAGGTTGTCGGCCTCTCCACTCCTCATGATGAGGAGTGGAGAGGAGAAGGAGTGCATAAGATCAACGGGGAGGACATGGCAGCCTTAGCGCCCGCGATGAAGCGTGTGTGTGGGAGAGGGGAAGGTAGAGCTGGGGGGAAGAACACGAGAAGGGAGGGGATATGATGAGGAGGGAGAACAGGGTGTCGGCGGGAGAGCAATGGAATGGAGCATGTGCCGTGGCCGTGACTAAAAACAAGGCCTTCAGTACTTCACCAGTGTGCCACCAACCTAATAGTTATTTATCTCTATCACTATATATTTATTATATAATAGAAATGGGTGATAAAATTATAACACTACAACAATTATAATCTTTTATGACAAAATTAATTATGTTATAAAACTTGATATTTTTTTAAAAATAACTTTCAGTAACGAGCTTTTTGACAAAAACCACTTCTTCATAGATTATGTATTGTTAATTACTCACAGCGTTCTAAAATTATTATCGCTATTGATTTTTTTTATGATATTTAATCATTCATCTTATTCAATTTTTTTATAAAATATCATATATTTTCTTATGATTTGTTTTATTGTTAAATAAAATTTAAATATAACTTATAATTTTTTATATTTAAATAAATATTTTATTTTATCAAACAAAAAATGAAGCAAGAGGGGTAGTGTGAACACAACAGAAAAAACTAAAGAAAGCTAGCTGAAGCATCGAGCTAGTGCGAACATGACACAGAAGTAAGGCAGTAATGCAAAGCTGTTAAATCGAAGAGACAACAGATCTTCAATTTGTTGCACGTCCATCCAAGCGTCCAGTACGTGCATGAAATGTGGACACGTTTAGATTGTCCGTACTCGTCATACTCTAAAAGGAATATGTTGTTTTAACTAGTAAGATTCTTTCCTCTATATTCAGTTTTGCTGCACCCGTTCATACTCTATATCCATTCTCTATATCAACTAACTCAATATTTTATTCAACCCTCTCTAACTACCATCTCCTTTTATCTCTCATCCTCTTTCTTTTTTCTTTTCTTTTTTACTTCTTTCCCTTTTACAATAATTTAGCAATCCAATTTCTAATTAAATAATAATATTTTTTTCTCTCTTTTCTTTTTTTCTTTTCCCTTTTTCTTTTTTTCTTTCCCTTTTTCTTCCCCACACCTACACCCCAACCCTATCCACACCTGCGCACCCCCCCACTGCGTGTCGCTCGTCCCCCGCCTCCTCCCCCGCACCGCTGCCACCGGGCGTCTCCTCCCCTGCGCCGCCGCCGCCGGGCGTCTCCTTCCTCTCCCGCGCGCTGCCGCCGGGCCCCTCCTCCTCACCCGCGCTGCCGCCGCCGGTCCCACGCCTCCTCCTCCTCCTTGCCGCCGCCGGGCGTCTCCTCCTCTCCCGCGCGCTGCCATCGGGCCCCTCCTCCCGTCTCCATCGAGCTCCAGCCTCCTCCTCGAGCTCTAGGCACGGCGAGCTTCGACCGGGCGAGGCGGCGCGAGGGCCAGGCGCGAGCTCCGCGCCTCCTCCTCGAGCTCCGATGGGCTCCAGACACGGGCTCCGGCGTGACGGCCAGGCGCGAGATCCAGCGGAGGCTCCGCCTCCTCCTCGAGCTACGGCGAGCTGCCTTCTCCTCCACCTCCCTCCTCTTCCCCATCACGCCCACGCCGTAGCTACCCACCATCCTCCTCGCGCGCAGGCCCCACACCACGTCACGAGGTAGCGTCCCTCCGCTACCCCGCCAGATTTGGCGGACGGGAGGCAGTGCGGGATGCTTCCGTAGGGGATAGCGTACTCCGGTGCGGGAGAAAAAACGCTATCCCCGTACTGGAGTATGAGATAGCGGGTGCCAGTGCGGGCAGTCTTAGCGTTCGTGCACGGAGATGCACGATGTGAACGCAACTCATTATTTTCTCTGAGCTGAGTCTGTATTGTGCTCTATATATATTTTTAGATAATGAAAAACTTACATAAATTTCCGGCCTTTTACATACATGATGCATATGGTCATAGTCATATTATTATAGAATGGAGAATCTTAGAACAATGAAAGGAAATTAATCAGAAAGTCTAAGATTATATGGCCACCGATTATGGGCGAAGCACTGTATTGCCACTACTTCCAGAGAGCGGCAAGCCGTCATAATATCCTCCCTGAAGGCCTCTTTTTATAGAAATCGCTAGAACCTGAACCAGTATGTCTCGCGGAAGATAGCCTGCATAAATGTGATCCAAGGTTTTTTATTAAATACCATGTCGTTGCGGCAAAGCCAAATAAACCAAATAATGGCTGCTGCTCCGACCAAAAGAATTCCTTTATGTTGACTACCAACTATTCTTGACCAATCATGTAAAATATTATTAATGTTAATTGGTCGAGGTATTACTAAGGCAATGTGAATAATCTGCCATATGGTTTTAGAGAAGTGACAGTAAAAAAAAAAGATGGTGAATATTTTCATTATGATTGCAGAAGCAACATTTTTGACTCCCTTTCCAATTTTTTCTAATCAAGTTATCCTTAGTTAGGGTGACCCCACGACCAAGGTACCATAAGAAAATCTTGATTTTTAGAGGGAGTTTTAGTTTCCGGAGTATTTTGGACTGGACACAGACATCGAAAACCATCAAATATTCATACATAGAACATACTGAGAATTGACCGTTCTTATGTAACGACCACATGAATGTATCATGATCATCATTGAGAGTGATATTAAGTAATTTGGTCGTCATTCTGTCCTAGGCAATTCGTCTTTCTCTAGTAATAGCTCTCCGGAATGAAAGATTAAAAGGAATTGAATTCATCACTTCAGCCACCGTAGCCTCTTTATGTCTCACAATGTTATATAAAGTCGGGCATTGAGTACTTCGTGGTGTATTATCCAACCAAGTATTATTCTAGAATTGAGTTTGTTCCCCATTGTTGATCTGGAATTTCCCCAACCTTAAAAACTCGTGTTTGACTTTCAAAAGATCTGTCCAAAAGTGAGAATCCCCCGACTTTTGTTGTACTTGAGATAAAGCTCTACTCCCCATATATTTGTTAATCATCAAGCGTTGCCATAAACCATCATCATTTAGTAGCGGAAATAACCATTTGCTGAGTAAGCATTGGTTTTTTACTTGGAGATTAGTAATTCCAAGGCCACCAAAATGTTTAGACTTGCACAGGATTGACCATCTTGCTAGATGATATTTTTTCTTATGTCCTTCCCCTTCCCAGTAGAACTTTGACCTTATTGTGTCAAGCTTTTTTAGAATACCACTCGGAACCTCAAAAAAGAACATCATAAAAATAGGGAGGTTACTCAGAACAATATTTAGAAGTACCAATCTTCCACCCGTTGATATGAGTTTAGCTTTCCAAGCACTTAGTTTTTTCTGGAATCTCTCGATGACCCTATTCCATTCACTATTCCTTAATTTCCTGTGTATTATAGGAATTCCAAGATAAGTGAATGGCATCCCCCCAGTTTTACAACCAAAGTGTTGGGCATATTGTTGCTCATATTGTTGTGCTTCTCCAAAACAGAAGAGTTCACTTTTATGAAAGTTAATCTTCAAACCAGACAATTGTTCAAAGACACTCAACAACATTTTCATATTTTTTGCCTGTTCGATGTCGTGATCTAGGAAGATGATGGTATTATTTGGATATTGGAGAATGGACAAACCATCATCAATCAGATGAGGAATCACTCCTTTGAACTGGTCATCCTCTTTAGCTCGTTGAATGAGCACCGCGAGCATGTCTGCTACTAAATTAAAGAGGATTGGAGATAAGAGATCACCTCGTCTAAGACCTTTATGGGTCTGAAAGTATGGTCCTAGATCGTCATTAACTTTTATGCCTACATGACCGCCAGTAACAAAGTTGTCGATCCATTGGCACCAGATTGACGAAAAACCCTTCATTCGTAAAGTTTGTTGCAAAAAAGACCACTTAACTTTATCATAGTCCTTCTCAAAATCAATTTTGAGAATAACTTCATTTTATTTATGTCGGTGTAACTCATGAATGGTTTCATGTAGAATTGACTTGACATATATACTCAGAAAGCGGCTACCACTACCACCTCATATATCCTCCTCCCCCTGCCAAGAAAGGGATGGACTGCCAACATCCGATGTCTGTGAATCAGGCTCATGGCAGATGGAGCCGAGAGGAGACGGACGTTCTCATCGACAAGTGGAAGCTGCTTGGCCGCCCCTTCCGCGGAGTTGGAAGCCACAGCCTCGGCCTCTCCTACCAGGACTGGAGCAGATTGGCCAAGGCGGTCAACACGTACCGTACGTGTTGATAATGGCCTCCAACCCAATCACACTTAGGACGAGTGTAAGTGCCGGTTGAAGTACTTCATGGACAAAATAACAGAGGAGGACTCTGGGGACAGCACTTACGTGCATGCAGCGGGACGAAAGCCGCGCGCCGCTGCCATAGTTAAAGACATGCGCGAAGATGCCATGGACGAGGATCGTGGAGCTGAACAGCTGGACGAAAGTTCGCACTAGTTCTTGGCGCTCCACTCAGGAAGAGGCCAAGGACCGGAGTTTCAACTTTCTCCTCATCGGCACGAGCTGGCGGCCCGTCGGCTGTCACGGCGGAGCTGCTGCAACCGGGGAACGCAGGCAGGCCAAGTGCCATGGACGAGGAGGAACGTGCCCATGAAGCGGAGGACACGCGAGGCGCTGGTGCCGGGGATGGGCACGGTGCTGCCACAGTTGCTGACTTGCTGGCTTTGGTGCCTCCGTAACCAACCTGTTGGGTGTGGCATCGATGAGCACGGACGCCTCGGTGGAGGCCGAGAGGAACGGTTGAACCGGCTGCCGAATTGTGCGACTGCAGCCTTCGTATTCATTTCTCTGATCCTGGTGCGACTGCAATCTTCGTATTCATTTCTCTGATCATAGATGCTGATGATCTTATCTCGAGTGATGACACCTGATTAACCTTGTTTATCTTGACAGAGATATGACAATAGGAGAGCTACTACAGGCAAGAATGGAGAGAGCGTCCATATTATCTCTGCTTTGAATTTAATGTGTGGGTGTCAACTGTTTTGTGATACGTGGTGATGCACCTTTGTTTGTGATCACTACGTGATATGTCCTTGAAACAGAGCAAGTGCAGCAAGCGACTTCCTTGTTCTAACGCTCTCATGGGTCAGTACCTTTCTCTAGTTAGGAATTCCTTGAACCTTTTTCATGGGGCAGTACCTTTGTCCAGTTAGGAATTCCTTGAACCTTGTTCACCATGTGCCTACAATTCAATGTTCATGTGCTGATCTTTTGTATGAGTTTTTGTTACACCTCAATTTTTTCTTGAAGGTAGACAATAACATGATCTATCCATTCATATTAGTTGTGTTCAACTATCATGCTTTGTTACATCTCAAATGTTTCATGGTTCTATTGGGCCCAAGACTAGTAGGGTCACTGTCCTAGTGGGTCTAGTTAGAGATGGTTCTGGTATCAGCTTTCACTATTACAAATGAGCCTTTTATAGTACAAAGATGCTGATGTTAGAGATGAACAACGATATTACAGTGGAAATGTTGATGATGATGTCAGCAAAGCCAATAATATTAAAGACCATGCCAATCATCAATATCGATCAGATGATCATCATCGTTCGATATTACAGTGGACACTACAATATCATTGTTGTTCAGTATTGGGTGTTTAAATGGGTCAGCCCAATACAAGAGATGTTCTTTGTCCCATGCTTTCTCAGCCCATGCCTTCAGAGTATATAAGCCCCTAATCCTAACACTCAACCTCACCTTCCTCCTCATTTCCCTCCGAGTTGGCGCCCTCACATCTCTCTCTCTCTCTCTCTCTCTCTCTCTCTCTTTCTCTCTCTCTCTCTAAGCAAAGGTAGCCATGATAGACCTCTTGTCGGGACGCTTGTGCGATGCAGTCATGCGCAGCTCCGTCAAGGGCTCCTCCATGGTGTCGGATCGACGATGATAGAGACCACACGAGTATGTGGATAAAGAGCTGCCACCGAGCCCGCCCAGCCTCCTCCTAGTGACCTTGAGCACATGGACGTGGCACAGGAGCTTGTGCGCCTCCACACACGTTGAGAAGAGCAGATCCAGCCCTTAGCACGGAGGAATCACGGCTCCGTTGATGGATCATGATAGTTGACGATCTTAAGTTCTAGAGCCTATTTACATGCATTATGGTGTGTTCGTTTCTTCACTGTTGCCTTAATTATTTAGAAAATGGGAAATTTGTCTGAGAGACACTAAGAAATAGCGGTTTTATCCACAACACACTCATAATCACGTTATTGTCTGAGACACACTATGATTTTGGATGCTCTAGTTTGTGGCACACTATTATTGTCTATCATAAAATACATTGATATTTGAATTTTTGCACAAACATACATTATTGTATTCTTTATCATAAAAAATTTAGACATATTTTTTGTTATTATTGGCATGTCTTGCTCGATAAATTAAATATTAAAATAATAAAAAAATCATGTGAACAATCGGAAAAAATCTAGCTCTATTTTTTAATGATAGAGAATGCAACAATATATATTCTTGCAAAGATTTAAATTTTAATATATTTTGTACATTGAGATAAAAAAGTTAAAAACATTGTTAAATAATAATAGTGTGCTGCAGATGAGAGTATTCAAAATTGTAGTGTGTCTCAGATAGAAACAAGATTTCCCTTAGAAAATGTATGCTATATTCTTGTTGGACGAGATATATATGAAATCATTATATTTCTTTTACCTTGGACGATGTTGGTGCTTCTAGTGTCTCCCTTCTTAATTTTATTCCGATTGCTGCTGAAAGCCTCTTTGCCAAACCAGAACTATTGCCTGCATCTGGCGTGCAGCTATGGTAAGCCTAGTTAGCCCGAATTTCAGCCCATCTGTGCTTTCAGCACATGCTATTCTTATTTCCTTGCCTAAGACCAAGATTCTTAGCCATTTGTTATGTTATTCTTTTTTCCTAGACTGGTAATAACGTGGATTCAGCCTAGTTGTATTTTTATGGGCCAAGTAAGCTAACTTTCTATTTAGCCCATTTTATTTTTTTATTCCCATTTCTGATCGTCTCTTCCTGATTTCTTTCTCTTTCTTTGCATTTCCTTTTACTATTGCACATGTTAAATGATATAACTTTTTTTCCAAATAAACTTGTTATTAAATATTTTAATAAGAGGAACAAATGCGGTGGCCTCTTCCCTATTCGGGCATGGCTGCAGGAAGGAAAGAGACGGGCAAGGGAGTGGTTTGGTTTGCGAATGAGTGCTTGGTGCCCATCCGAACCCCAACGCTTTGACAGTTGGCACCGATGATGCCGACATTGCGATTATGTCTTGTCATCTTGCTGAATGGTCATCGTGCCGCTGCAGCACCGGGGGTCGAGGCTCGCGCTCTCGAGAGCCTGTTGGGCTTGAATGGCGAGTGGGTGTGATGTCGGCCGCTGCGGCGGTGTATCTGAGTGAAGTTCTTCTCATTGTGTAAAACCAACTCATTACGAGGAAGAATTTCAAGTTTCTAGCAGGCGGCTGAAGAAACAATACCAGAAGTGTGGGAAAGGCTTCAAGAGTATATCCTGATTTGTCCCCATCATGGAATGGATAAGTGGATTATTTTCCAGAACTTCTACGATGGACTGACGGTCTGAAACTATCAACATATTGATGCTGTCGCTGGAGGAGCCTTCTTCTCACTCACTATCAATTGGGCAAAACCGAGTTGATTGAGAAGATGATCTCCAATCAAGGCTGGAATGATGAGCGACTCCGGCCATGTGCACGAGACATGCACACCATCAAGGAAACCAAAATGCTCGCCGCAAAAGTGGACCTTATCTTGAAGTGGCTCGACATCCATGACGGCTCCAGCCTGAAGGGCACAATGCAAGCCTTGGAAATCACACAACGTGCGAGGTCTATGGAAACACGGGACATTCAGGCAATGACTGCCCAGAGACTCAGTGAGTACGCTGCATTCATGAACAACAAGGATTGTCTTCAAGGATGTAAGGGGTGTCAACCACGCCCTATCAAGGAGGTAAGAATGGTTATTCCAATAATTCTTTCAATCCTAACCAACCTTCCTTGAAAGATCTTGTCTTGGGCCAAACAACAATTAATGAAACTATAATAAAAAGTTTGCCTCCATTGACAAGACCTTAGAAAGCATTAATGCTAAGATAGAAGGCCTTTCTTCTTCCTTCAAGAGCTAGCTTAGCTTTAATAAAATATTTAAAACTCAACTACCTCAAATAGTCGCTGCTCTGCCTGCTTTGGACTATGGGAAAATTCCAGGGCAACCCAAATCTACCGCATAAAATGTGAATGCGGTGATGCTTGTGGGTAATTCTAACTCGCAACCATTGCAGGAAATGATGAAGAGGATGAGTTAAACATCATCTCAGTAATCCAAGGTGATCGAGGGAGCCCGATGATCACATGCTCAATTGGGACATAATTCTTTGATGAAGCATTGTGCGACCTTGGATCCAGCATCAGCATCATGCCAAGAGCTATCTTCAACAAGCTGAACCTCACAGGCTTAGTTCCAACTCAAATGTCTTGCCGACTTGACAATGGGGTACCCCGTAGGAATTGTCAAGGACGTTTTGGTTGAGATCCATGGATGCTTCGTCCCTGTGGATTTTGTGGTGCTCAACATGGAGGTCGATAAGAGTACCACACTCATCCTTGGGCGGCCATTCTTAAGCAGCACATTCATAGAAATTGATGTCGGGGCTGAAGTAATCTGTCTTGACCTCAATGGAGGGAAGAGGAGTTTGAGTTTCAGCCCTGCCTTACGGGTGGTGTCAAAAGCTAGCCAAACCTATAGGACATCAAGAAACTGGAGGTGGAGCCAAGAAGGGATAGCCTAGAGGATTCTATGCTAAAATTCTGGGCACAAGAGAACCCCACTCTTGTCGCCCCGAAGAAGAAGGCAACAGGCACACCTAGGCTCTTGGCAAATACGCAGCAAGTAAAGAAGAATCCTTCATCCACACCGCCCAAGAAGGTGAAAAAGGTGTGGCAGCCAAAGAAGATCTCCACATCCCCATCTCTGGACAAGGATGTGCCGACAGCAAGCTCAACGACGAAGGACAAGGATGTGCCGACAGCAAGCTCAACGACGAAGGAGAGAAATTCTGTCCGTTGGACTCAAAGTTGGTGAACCCTCACTAACAGGTTAAACAATATTTATCCATATTTCCTGTTTTAAAACTTTTTGATTTCAATTTGCATATTTGGATTTTTCACTGCATGTTGGAATTTATTCCAACCCAATTTTGAGGAAAAAATATGGAATTTTTTGGAGTATATATTTTTGAGATTTTGGATTTGCAGAAAAATTGAAATCATTTTTCTTCAAAACATATTTTCTTTTCTTGTGGGCCAGCACCAGTGGAGCCCACTGGCCAGAGCAGTGGACCAGAGGGGCCAGCCCCTAGTCGGACGACCAGACCTTTTGGTCGGCTGACCAGAGAGCAATGGTTCTCTGGCCCCACTTGCCCTAACGGCTAGTAGACATTGGTCACTCTTCAAATTGACCGTTGCTCTGCTCTGCTATTTAAGGCAATGGCCAGGAGAGGGGATTCTTCACTCCATTCACATTTTTCACCTCTCCAATCTATTCTAGCCATTTGCTTCCATTTCCTCCAAGCCTATGCATTGTTCAACACTCTGAAATTCCACCATTTTATTTGATTCTCATTTGCATTTACAAGTGGTTTCACATTTGCAAGAGTTTCTAACGGAGTTTTCTTTTGGTGTTTCACTAACCTTAACCCCCATTTGAGTTGCTCTTGTGTTGGTTTACTCAAGTGGCAGCAATGAACAACATGAAGCGAGCCTTAAGCAAAATGAAGAACAAGGTGACAAGAAGCCCAAGCAATGTAAGTCCTACACCTTCAATGGTGTATAATACTCGCTTCTGTCGTCAACGTCTTGAAAAAGAGCCAAATGAAGAAGCATCGGTTGAGGAACCAACGGAAGTAGAGCCGGAAACAATGCCAAATTTCAGAAATAATCAAGTCCGACTCAACACCGACCACGACCTCAACTGGGTTGGGAAGAGAGAACATGACATCTATCATATGATCACCAGCCGGTCTTATGTTCCTATGCGAATGTATGATCTAGACTTCCTTTCCATGGTAGGTATGGATACTGAATTTGCTTTTATCTTTCATGCTATAGGATGGGATGGTTTTGTTTTGGTAGATGAGCCTTGCTATTGCTTGCTTACCATTCAGTTCTTATGCACCCTTAAGTGGGATAATGATAGGATTTTGTTCTGATTCAACAGAATTGAAGTCTCACTCACTTTGAGGCAATTTAGTGATTTGCTAGGTTTTTCTCCTATTGCTGTATTGGATTTTCATTCCAAAAATTTTGGTTTCAACAAAAGTAGTTTTTGGGAGGAAATAACATGGCATACCCTTGCCTTGTCACCTAGGAATATGGATATCCATAATCCTACCTTGCGTTTTATGCATAAATGGCTGGCAGTGACTTTGATCCCTAGAAGGGATGTTAGAACCATGCGTGGGCATGAAATGTTTCTTCTCTACTGCATGGTTAATAAATCAAAGTCTCCCCTGTCATAGCCATTGTTAAGCAATGGGTCGAAGTTATCAAACAAGCAGAAGATTTTGAATTTATGTCCCTGATCTATCACCTTGTGTGAAATCTTGGTTTACTTGGAGATGCCCATACCAGTGACTTATATTTTGAGTGGGCTATCCTAGGCAAGCAATTTTTCAGATCGGGACATTCTCTGAAACAAGGACCCAATGGCTCTCTGGTTTATTTCTTTCCTGGTTATGCAAATGATTTAGTTACCAAACCCGGATTTTCATTTGTATAACTGTGATGAGCTAACCATTCCTCTAGAAACATGCTTTGCATCTCACAGGAACACTGTTTCTGGTCCTATGACCAGAAACAAATCATGAAGGAACACCGAGGCATCCATCCCTAGGGAGGAGCCAAGCACGGGTTCTTGGGATCACGCCATTCCTCACGGAAGCGGCAGTGTATCCTGGGACACTGGAGATTGGTCCAGGGAAGCCTCTGATAGCTCAAGTTCGAGTGGCTTACCACCACTGTTCAGCACACATCACTATCACAGTGGTTCAAGGAGGGGTACAGACGACCTCACTAAACAAATTGACAACATGTCCCTCTAGATCGACTAAATGGACCATACCATCGACATGCATATCTAGTAGGAGAATGAGTGGAGTGATGATGCCCAACGGCAACTCTCGAGAATTGTGGATAAGGTCTCTTGGGGTAACACCCAAATGAGCTCTTATTTTCACTCTCAAGGCTACTTCGATCAGGAGCCACCGCTTCGAGTGAGCTCAAGCCAGCTTGGGGGAAGTTCCTCCCTCTAATGTGAAGGTAACTTGTATTATTTTCCTTTCCAATCACAACATGCATGATAAACAGAAAATAACAAAAAGATTTGTTTCCCTTTCACATGCATGATAAGTAGAAAAACTAAATAATAAATAAATAAATAAATTGATGTGTGGTATGAATGCATAAGCTTTCCTATGTTGAGATGATGAATAGTTGTTCTATCTTTTATTCCTTTTATATGCCCGGTTTACAACCTAGCACTCTATCTAGTTTCGGTTTGTTGGCATGATTAAATTTCACCTCAAACACACTAGTAGGTAGCATAAGTATTATCCTTCTAGATTGTTGGGAGATATGATATGGTTAGTTAGTGGTGCTATGATCTTGCTCAATTTGTGAAACTTGACACCTAGAGAATTAGTTTGATAAAAATGACAAGTTCCTCAATAATATAAATTCCTACATAGCTATATGTTGTTCTACATTGGAAAACCTTCTACATATGCTATTT
This sequence comes from Eleusine coracana subsp. coracana, assembly GCA_032690845.1. Classification (NCBI taxonomy): domain Eukaryota; kingdom Viridiplantae; phylum Streptophyta; class Magnoliopsida; order Poales; family Poaceae; genus Eleusine; species Eleusine coracana. Next base: position 7,801,866 of record CM064426.1, read on the forward strand.
GTATTTCCATTGAGCCTTGTCAAAATTGTGTGACCCTAGTAAGAAATATTATTTGCATTCATGATCAAGTCCGCACACATCATGCTAAGTTTCCACTCTGGTAATTAGCAATCATCCATGTCACACCATTCATCCACAAAATAAAGACATTGTCTTCATGATTGATCTCTCCCCAAGGCAATCAAGGTTATGGCTATAAAAAAAGAGAGAAAAAGATTATTGCTCCATGAAGAGCTCGACAAAAAAAAAGAAAGAGAAAAACTCATGCTCCGTGAAGAGCTTGAGAGAAAAAAGAAAGAAAGAAAAGATAGCCAATACTACCAAATAAAGGGAGAGAAATAAAGGGAGAGACAAATAAAAAGAGTTTCCATTCCATTCCACCATATCCACCACACATGCACATCTTGATCATGCTTGTAAGAAATGCTTTCTCCATGAATCCACTCTTTTGACTCGGTGACATATGAAATACAAGTATGCCACATTTATCCTTACCCTGAACTCCACATATCAACCTTTAGATTTATATACACTTTGAGCGATCTGAGTGAATCATTTGAGGAACTTATATATATTAAAAAAATTAATAACCTCTGGGCTAAAGTCAATCAAAGAGAGTAGATGTAATGGTAGTCCTACGAAATGTTCTGTCTTCCAACAACCTAAGAATTAGAGAAGCTACAATGCCCCACGGGTAATAAAAGGTGAAGTACTCGTGCCAACTTATTCAATCCTTTGTAGAGTATCTTAGTTGTGCACTTGGGTATATGCAATGTTTTCCTAAATGCTAAACGGTAAACAATCGGTGAGGCTTCATTTAGCGTTTAGGCCGTCTATACGACATTTAAACGTGTTTAGATGGATTAAATGTTTTGCTACTGTAGCACTCTGTAGTAGTATAAGTAGCAAAGAAAAATGTTGTGCCAGTTCGGTCCATTAGCAAGCCCATATGAAACCGTGCCCCCTTCCCTTCTTATCCACAGAACAATCGATGCCACCAGCCAGCCATCCCAGCAGATCGACATTAGCTGGTGGCCGCCAGCCATTCTTCCTCCCACCGAAGCTCCCCTGCTTCTCCCTCTGTCCTGCCCCCGTTGTTCCTCTACTCCTTTCCCGCTCCTCCCTTCTCTACAGCTGAGCCTGGGCATCCACGGCTTGAAGGTGGTAGTGCACGTGTTGACCACAATGGAAACAACAAGCAAGACGATGGAGAAAAGAGAAGGCAACAACCCTACTTGTTCCCCATATGTACTGCCACAAATATTTGTCATCTGAGCTTCGCTCTCCCACTAGATCTCCCTTCTGAATATTTCGATCTCTTGCTCAATTTCCTAAACGTGCTTCTAATTGTTCAAGACAACTTCTACAACCGCTCTAAACCCGTTCTGTTTAGGCCGTTTACGATGTTTTTTCCCGTTGTTGACTGTTTAGATGGGTCAACCGTTTAGGAGAGCGATTAGGACCTAAACTACATAGTTGTTCCCCGTTTACCGTTTAAACATGTCTAGATGGCTGTTTAAAACCGTTTAGGATAACACTGGGTATATGTTAAGAATAAGACATTGTAGCAACTCCTGGTCAAGACAAATCTGAGTTTGGCCTTCACTCGGGACGAGCAAAGGTTCAGCTTGGGGGGTTTGTTGACGATTGTTAAGTACCAATTTTGACCATTAATATACCTATAAAAGTAGGAAGACTTAGCATTTCATACCTGCATGTTAGTTAGGAATAATAAGATTCTACTTGTCCTTGGAGATTTATGTACATGTAGGGATTTGATATAAAAGAAGTGGAGAAATAGAGCATAATCTAGGGAAACACCATTCCAACCAATGGCGGTCCCAATTGGACTTCTCTCGGATTGCATATGTAGCTACACAGGATTCCTTCAGAGAACATTGACTTAAATTAGAAGAGGATCCACCTATCAGCCACCTCAAGAAAGCACTGAACCAACGGGCCCAACTCCAGGTCGGGCGACCGGGCCTTCTCATCGGCCGACCAGGTCCTGAGGCGGTTGGCCTCCCCTTTCATGTCTCACATCCTCAGCCCTTTGGCAACATCGGCGCATGGCGGTTCCGTGGCAGTTACTCCTGGAAACCAACCTATGAGCCCTATAAGTATAAGGGGAGAGCTCCACTCCAACACACACAGTCAAGAGTTATTCATTTCCCTCTTTCACTTAGTAGTTTTATAGTCGTAGTGGAGTTTAGTTTAGGTGGAGCCTTGCTCAAGTTTCCAAGTCATAGGAGTATTGTTATGGCTCTTGTATCCCTTTCTTTATTCTTTTATATTATGACTTTTATCTATTTAATTAGTATAGTTCTTCCATATAGTTGTGCTTATGATATGTGCTCTTGTTTGGTTATATATCATATTCATGTGATAAGACTTTATACTTCCATGATGATATAGACTTGCTACCTTGTTGTCATGATTGGCATATACCTTGACTATAGTCTAAATATTATAATGCTAGTTGTACTTTAGTCTAGTTGTTGTGCCTCAACATGGGTTTGATATCCACGTAGGTTTAGGGAAGCTCTAGAGTTTGATCTATGCTAGAGTTCTACTTAAATGTGTAAGCACGATGCTTAGATGGATAGGTAGTATCGATCATCTCGTAATCACAGCCTGTAGAGGTAGGCAGTAGGTGCTGATAGCCCTATCTGTCCTTTGTACTTCTCCATGTTCGGATGCTATGTGTGTCCAAGATGGAGTTTCCTTGTGTATGCCGGGCATAAATCCATACATGAAGTGTTGAGTGCATCAGACAACGACCAAGTATCCCAGGAAATATCCAACGACCAATAGCAGGTGGGGCCAACCACCTCCAATGTGTGTCACGAGACGTCCATTGGGGAGGCGTGTGAGGTGCCTGTTGGAGAGGCGTGCGACAACTCTCCAATGCCCGAGACTCCTCCTTCATCGGCCATTGATGAGGCTGAATCCCAAGAGCCCACCGAGCCCCCAAATGTGAATGCTTTTCATTTTTCTCCAGTGGACCCTGTCAAAGATGATGCACCTTCCATTGTCTCGCCAACACTCATGCAGTTTGAAGTCCCAGAGACTCTAGCGCCTCGGGGTGTGTTGGCGGCAGAGGAAGTAAATCCAGTTGCCGTTACCAAGGAGGATTTATGAGGGATAGCCGGGATGATGCCACCCAAGCAAACATTATCTGCCAAGACTCAAGGCCCGACCTATGGGGACAAGGAAGCTTCCGTGAGACCGGTTGAGCTGCCATCTCCCACCCCGGTAGAGATTGCAGCTCCCGCTCACAATATAGTGACCACAGAGGATCCGCCATGTAGGGACGCGTCGATGCCATGCACACCAACTTCAATGGCGGCAGTGTCGCATGTACCACATGAACAACCTCCATCACCACTCACTTGGTTACCGGCAGAAGATGTACTACCTATAGAGCCGTCCACTTAAGCTGAAGCATAGCATGAAAAAAAAATCCTCTAATTGTATACTCACGTCGGCCACGGATTACGGCATCTCCTTCAACATTGGAGCAGCAGGAACCGGTGCTCACCCCTCCTCCTTTCATTGACAGAATTGCGAAGCCACTGCAAACTGTCCTCCCAGCACCGAAGGCTAGACAACGTAATGTGAGATGGGCTACCATAAGATAACCACCACGTCGGAGCCATCGCATTGCTAAACTACCACCCGAAGTGGATCGCAAAGCAGCCATCACAGTTTGTCGCAGATTGGGATTCACTGACAAAGTAGACCACTTGTCAGTTGGGACTTTGGAAAAATACACTAATTTCTTCAGCAAACCTCTTAGCAGGGAGCATGTGGTGGCTCTAGCCAAGCTGTTAGGCAAGGAAGTGCCAACGGAGGATCCGTTCTGGGTAGCTGAGGACATGGCACTTGTATAAGCTGCATTCTTGTTCCTTCGTTGTGTTCTTGGGTCAGTTTTCTTAGAGGAATTTTACTATCCAAAATACTGGCCAGTAGTTTTTTAGAACTATTGGCCAGTAATTTGAGGGTAATTTCATAATTGTACTATTAATTAATAAACTTATATTTATTTTTACAGTAGAATATTAAGTTTACGAAATCATTAAAACATTAGTTTATTTTAAAAACTATAAAACATTATTTATTAATCAAATTATTAATATAACTTTATTTATAATAATAAAAACTAATTACTATAAATCTACAACTCTTATTTTTTTCTGATATTACCATTAAATTAAGAAATTACTGGCCAGCAATTATGATTTTAGATTATAAAATCTATACCATCAGATCAAACTACTGGCCAGTAGTTTGTTAAAACTACTGGCCAATATTTTGGACAGTAAAAGTCCTCTTTTCTTATTTTGTTCTCAATGGATTCCTCAAAAGTATTAATTTGGAATGTGCACGGGTTGAATGACCGTGCGAGGTGAGATAATGTTCGCAAGGTGTTTGATGCATGTCGCCCTACCTTGGTTTGCTTACAAGAAACTAAATTAGCCATGATTTGAAAATGAGATGTCCTTTCCTTCCTTGGTCATGAATTTCGGCATTTTGTATTTCTATCAGCCCAAGGAACGCTGTGGGCATCCTGGTTGCATGGAAGGATTCTCTAGTCTCCAACACCTATAGAGTGCATCGACATTCCGTCTCGGTCGAATTTTTGATCAGCGAGGATCTGTCTTGGTGGTTTACGGGTGTGTATGGCCCGCATCAACATTGTGAGAGGGTTGCATTTCTTGACGAGCTCCGGGAAGTGAGATCCTTAGGTACAGGTCCATGGTGCCTAGGAGGGGATTTTAATATGATTTATTGTGCTGAAGACAAGAGCAATGAAAATCTCAATTGAGCCATGATGGGGAGATTCTGGAGATTTGTGAATGACTATGAGCTGAAAGAAATCCCGCTCTTCGGGAGATGGTATACTTAGTCGAAGGAGAGAGATGCATCAACCCTTGTGAAGCTCGACTGGGTGTTATGCACCAATGATTGGGAAGCAATTTATCCAGACTACATTCTACAAAGCCAAGCAACGGAAATTTCAGATCACTGCCCTCTAGTCCTTGGTCTTATGGAGGGTATTCGCGGTAAGTGGAGATTCCACTTTGAAAGTTACTGGACAAAGCTTCCCGACTTTCATGATATAGTGGAAGCTTCTTGGAGCGAGCCAATTGTCGGCTCGTGCCCCATCGAGCGCATCTCCCTCAAGCTCAAACGCCTAACCCGAGCCCTCCAATCGTGGAGTCAGCACCACGTCGGGCACATCAAAACTGAATATGCACTTTCCCGAGAAATACTTCACAGATTGGAGATTGCCCATGATCAGCGGCAGCTAACATGGGAGGAGAACTGGCTCCGTGGTGAGCTGAAAAAGCATTGTCTTGTTCTTGCATCACTGGAAAGGACCATAACCCGCTTGAGATCACACATCATAATTTTTAAAGATGGAGATGCCAATACTTCACTTTTTTATAGAACAGCGGGGTATAGAAAGCGCAAATACATCATCTCGAAGTTGCTACATGAAGACCAGGTGGTCACAAGACAAGATGAAAAACAGGATGTCATGTTTGATTATTTTAAAGGTCTATTGGGGACAGCTCTATCTCGTGCATCAACTGTGGACTTATCTTTCTTACATAGGAGTGGTATTGATCTCTCAGTGTTAGAGGCGCCAATTTCGGAAGACGAGGTTTGGGCCACTATAAAACTTTACCTGCTGATAGAGCGCTCGGACCTGATGGCTACACAGGGAGGTTCTATAAATCTTGTTGGACACTGATTAAAGCGGAATTCATGGCTGCGATTATCACATTGCAGCAGGGGGATGCAAGGAAACTATGGTTGCTGAATTCAGCTTACCTCACCCTTATATCAAAGAAAGCGGATATCTTGTTGCTAGTTGATTTTCGTCCAAAAAGCTTGATCCATAGTTTTGCTAAATTGGTGACAAAGGTGATGGTAAACATGTTAGCCTCTTTTCTCGACATGTTGGCCACAGCTAACCAAAGGGCTTTCATCCGTGGTAGATGCATCCATGACAACTTCATTTTGGTGCAGCAGAATATCAAGCTCCTTCACCAAACCAAAACACCGAGTCTCTTCTTGAAGTTGGATATTTCAAAAGAATTTGATTCTGTCTCATGGGCTTTCTTGTTAGAAATTCTAACACACTTGGGGTTTGGTCCTGTATGGTGCAACCTGATCTGGAATATATCAGAGACAACATCGACAAGAGTGTTGGTTAATGGTGAGCCGGGCAGTGAGATACGTCATCAACATGGCCTTCGTCAAGGTGACCCTCTCTCTCCTATGCTCTTCATTCTTGTCGTGGATGTCCTGAATAGTTTGTTCACCAAGGCCGTAGAAGTTGGCTTGCTTTCACCTTTGACTGGACACAACCCGCTGCAATGGATTTCTTTATATGTGGATGATGTGGCTCTATTCATCCATCCCATTGAACAAGAGATGAACTTGACTATAGAGATTCTAGCAAAGTTTGGAGAAGCTTCAGGTTTACAAACCAATTTGCAGAAAAGCTGGGTGGTTCCGATCAGATGTGAGGACACTGACTTAGACACAGTTACCAACACCTTACCAAGCCCGCCGTCGAGCTTTCCTTGCACATATTAAGGGCTGCCGGTCTCTAACAGAAGATTAAAAAAGGCGGATCTTTTACTTTGGGTCAAAAAGATTGGAGACAAGCTTCCCAGATTGAAAGCGTCGCTTATGAACATGGCAGGTCATGTGACATGGGTGCGCTTCATTCTTTCAGCTGTACCAATTTGTGTTCTCATTGCTATCAATGCTCATAAATTGTTCATCCGTGTAAATTGCATTCACATGGAAAGGACGCAAAGAGGTCAACGGGGGATCGTGTCTAGTGGCATGGGATAAAGAGCAGTGGCCTTTGGACCTAGGAGGGCTTGGCATTCTCAACCTTGAGATCATGAGCTAGGCCCTTCGAATCCAGTGGTTTTGGTTTGAGAAAACAGATCCCAATCGTGGTTGGAAGGGGCTGGACATACATGTGCATCCAAATGCACGAGCACTGTTTGCTATCACCATGGAATCACATGTAGGAGATAGTCAGAACACGTTCTTTTGGCTGGACAGATGGATCATGGGGTGCTCGGTGGCGGACTACACGGTCGCATAAAGTATGTCTGATCAATCTTGGCCTATAGACATACAGGGTGGGCTGTCCATGATCGGACTATTTGAATATTTCCAACTGTGGGATTACTAATGAAAATGCACCTTTCACAAGTTGATCATGTAAACGTATGGTCTCTTGATAGTTCAAGCCAATTCTCCTCCAACTCTGCCTACCGTGACTTCTTCAATGGCACCATCCCATTTGAGCATTGGTGGCGACTTTGGAAGTCATGGCACCACAGAAATGCAAGGTTTTTCTATGGCTTGCTATCCGGAACCGGTGTTGGACAGCGGACAAGCTTGCAAAACAAGGTCTCCCTCACCCACCTAACTATCCGTTGTGTGACCAAGAAGGCGAGGATGTGCAACACCTTCTCACCACATGTGTGCTCTCCGAGAATTCTGGTTTCATATCTTGGAACCGCTTGGGTTCCCGGACAAAGCACGAAGTCAACATGAGGTATCCTTTGCTCAGTGGTAGAGAAAGGCTGTCAAGAGAGTGTTGAAGAACACAAGAAAATGTCTCCATTCTGGCATTATCTTGGGAGCTTGGGTCATATGGAAGCATCGCAACTCATGTGTCTTTGACGGTGCACGTCCTAATATGAATGAACTCCATCGTGTTTTCAGGGAAGAGCGCCATCTATTGAGCCTTGCTGGAGCCCAAGGTTTGAGAGAATTGGATCAGGGACAGGAAGGTGCAGCTAGTTAGCCTTCTAGCTAGTTGAGTAGGTCAGGTCTTACCCTTCCATGTGTTTTATAGAAGTGCAAACATATCGGTTTTGTAACTCAGCCCCTCATGGCTCAGCCCGGAGTGAGGAGGCGTCGTTTGTAAGGGGACGGCTCTTTCTTTCTTAATACAATGATATGAAGCTCTCCTTCATATTCAAAAAAAAAACAATCATATATTCATGGTACACCTTCCTTTGGTAGAACGATAAATGACAAGCTAGTGGAGCAATCCAATAGTGAAATGTTACAACAATATTTTCCGTGCGCTTGTGAATTTTACTCTATTGACACTGAGGTGCACCTTTATAATTATATCTGACGCCATTGCCAGGGATGATTAAAGCGATGTAACTTAGCAAATGACAACACTCCTCCTGCTCCCTCCCCCCCCCCCCCCCCCCCCCCCCCTAATTAGCACGTAGTTGAGGAGGAGCGGCTCCACACCCAGACGCAGTGAGGAGCAGCCAAGAGATGGCGAGGAGCAAACTCTCCGGCCGGGTGGTGGCTAATTTATAGCATGGGTGGTGTAGGGCTGTGCGTGGGTGGGCGGCTATGGTTATGGATTTGTTTTTTTTTGTATTTACTCATATAGCGGCTAGCAACATTACTGCTTGTCGCTATAGTGGACATTCCAGCCATGGACATTGGCAATATAAGCTATGGTGTCCTCAGTTTGATGTGAAGTTAAATATGAGAGCTACGTACTGCCTTTACCAGTAAATCATGGCTCTGACATTTTTTTGAGTGTTGTATGTATCTGGTCATCTGATTGCACATTTTCCTTCTATAGTTTATATGTCTTTTAGACCTCCTGTATCTGCATCTCTTTTCCTCTACAAAGGATTTGTTTATATTTTTCACCTATCACATCTAAGATGTTTAAATATTTATTTCTACTTTTACATGCTCAAATCACTTCAGCCAACTTACGTTTATATGTAGCTCAGTTATTGCAGCCAATTATACATGATATGCTGACATCAGTTTGATGTAAAGCTGAATAAGAGTCCTACATACTGTTTTATGTAGCTTTAATAGTGAATGATCCTCTTATATTTTTTTGAGTGTTGTACGAATCTGATCATCTGATGGCACTGATATATATGCACCAACGAGTCACTCATTATATATGCTATTCTGATTACAGTTGTTGACAAATTGTGTTTATGAGAGAAAGATTTGCTCTAGGCATTTGTGTTTCTTTTGATCTGAAAGCACATCCTTTTTCATTTTAAGTAGAAGAGTTTTTGGCTTTGTACTACTGTTGTGATTGCAAGCCTAATCAGCCCAATGCCATATCTTGTCAGTTTTTCGAGTGGTGGTGAAGATGGATATGTAAGGCTGCACCATTGTGGTTGTGACTACTTCAACATCAAGATTTAGAAGAACATTACAAGTCCATCCCGAGGTAATGGTTCTCTCCAGTTTTTTATCAAGATCCATGAGTTGGTTTGTATCAACCGTCTCTAGTTTCTGTGGACAAATTAAATGACAATTATCAAATTTGAGGATCTCTTTAGGTACCTGCTGAACACCTTGTGGAACGGAATTCTGTTAGTTACATTGGTTTGTGCATTTTATTGTACTAGTTTTGTTCATACATGTTTGCTGCAATATTTTCAGGTTGCCTCTGATCGAAGAAGACCCTGCAGCAATAGTTTTCTGTTGTGTAGGTGCTGTTGTTTGGTCGTGATACTTTGAGAGTTCAAGGCTGTGATTTTCTACAGTTTGAGAAATTTGTATAATTGGCAATGAAAAGATCTGTAATCTTGAGTATGTTTTAAACTTATGTGGATACATGCTTGTCTCACTGTTTCAAGATAAGTTAGAAAAGATATTCCTGCCTCGGCAAGATACTACAAGTCTACCACACACAAGCTTAGCAACTGGAGTCATCAAAAAGTGTAGTTACCTTTTTGCATCATCTCCTATGTTTTGGTTCCGGTTGGTCTTCCACCCACAAGCTTAGCTATTGAAATATGAAAACTGAGCGGCAAGTTTTGTTTTGGTTCCGGTGTCTCTCCTAACAAGCACGTCTGAGAATACTGCCGAAGTACAAAATTTATGTCCCAACGCTTCTCATATGTCATGAAAGAGATGCCACCGGAATTCACAATGATCTCATGCCATGGCTAGAGTGTTGCTAATGAGTAGCCGAGCATCAAAGATTGCAACACACCCAAGCACGATGTGGCAAGTCGAGCGCATGTGATCCGACAAAGGATGCCAAGAATGTGAAGTACGAAGGACGAAACCTCACGGAAACTACCATATTACGTATTTTGGTACAAACATCAGCTATGGGCTAAGTACCCTAAATTATCCTACAATCATGTCACTCTTACGTATCATTTGGTCCGAAGTGATATACGACCACAACCGGCCCTAGTCATGTTAGGTCTGTAAAGAATGAATAGTGTGCACTGTAGAGTAGGGTATGAACAATGTATTTGCATGAGCAGTATTTGTTTTATACAAATATATATGATGTAATATTTCAATGTCCATAACAACTCACGAATAATTTGCTAGTAATTGACAATATATTTAACACTTAATCTATAGATATATGTTTCTAATCCTCTCTTGCTCTCAAGGTCACCATCTCATATTTCAGAAGATCAATTTTTTAATAATGACATGTACATATGATTAAAAATGATACTGAGAAGGATGATCTATTCCTATATCTATAATATTCTATTGTTCTTAAAGTCACCATCTGATTTTCTTTCCTTGTGGTCTCTCTCATTCAAAATGTCGCCATCTCATTTTTCTCGTGATGTATTATTTAGAGCTAATCTATGTTTCATTAATCATAGTATTGTGTTGTGGGTAAGGATGGTGGTGTCTTCTACCTACTTGGACCACACATAAATAAAGAAGGAATAATTTAGAGCTAAAATATGAGTAGCACTGATTAATGGAGAACATTAAACACGGGGTCGGACGTAAAAGTTTTACTATCCGACCCCATGTCTAATTTCCTCCATCAATCAATGGTACTCATATGTTAGCTCTAAATTATTCCCTCTGTATTTATGTGTGGTCCAAGTATGTAGAAAACATCACCATTCTTACCCACAAGACAACAATATGATTAATGAAACATAGATTAGCTCTAAATAACTGGTCACGAGAAAAATGAGATGGTGACATCTAGAATGAGAGAGACCACAAGGAAAGAAAATCAGATCGTGACTTTAAGAACAATAGAATAGTGCAAACATAGGAATAGATCGTCCTTATCAGTATAATATTTAATCATATGTACAGGTCATTATTAAAAAAATGATCTTGTGAAATATGAGATGGTGACCTTGAGAGCTAGAGAGGATTAGATGCATATATAGATTGAGCCTTAAATAATTGCAAATTACTAGCAATATGCCTATGCGCTGCTATGGGTATTAAAATATTACATCACATATATTTATATAACATAAAATACTGCTCATACAAATAAGTGTGATAAAATGATTATCATATACAATCATCGACTAATAGATATTACTTTTACAGACAAATACTACTATTTTAATTTATTTGACCATGATGTGGGCAAAGGATTTGTCAAATATATTGTAATAAATTATAATAGTCCTCTTATTTTTTCTACAATTACATCCATGATGATAACTTAAAATATAAAATGTAACTTTCTCTCCCTTTCACTCTCAGTCACACACACACACACACACACAGATGGTTTCAACTCAAATGTACTCAAATATATCACAACTTATGAGGTATCTACCTATAAAATAACATCAAACATTCATAAACTGATCCAAAAAAAGTGAAAGAACAAAAGTAAAAAAGTCTAAAGCTTAATCTAAGCTTGATGAAATGCCTCCAATGGCAACCTTGCCGAGACTACCCTAAACACTCTCAGTTAGAAGGATCTAAGGTCATATGATCTATAATATGGTGTTGTACTGATTAACTTAGGATTTTATCTTAGAACATGATTGGATACCTATTGCTTTTGTCTTATGGAAGAAGAAAATATTAAAGCACGATGGCTGCACTTGCTTCTATGCTTAGTGTGTTTAGCAGGATTCAGGTCCTATCTTGTCTAAATTTCTGATGAAGAAAACACAAATTTAACATGGCAATAGGCAGAAAAGAGAAACGCCAATGACAACATTGGGATCAACTAAATCATGTCTAAAGATGATCAAGGATACACAACATCACGAAGGATGAATCAAGTCTCATCTGTGCAGCAGACTCCAAAGGATGATGTTGTTGAGGCAGCAGACAACACACGATGGCGAGACGACAACACTACACTACACCCAAACGACATCACAATGTAACTACGACACAACCTTGATGGCATGGCACCACATACATTGTCATCGTCTGCCTCCTATAGTCCTATGCGCCCTCGCCTTCCTATACACACACAAATGATGTTGCTTCTCTATCGATCCAAGGCATGGCATATGTTGCTTGCCTACCACTACCATCACCAATTGATCACCCATCCAATCATAGAATCAAAGCAGATGCGGTCCAGACGCGCCGGCGGTGGTACTTTGCTCACATCGTTGAGCACTATGAGGATGTTTCTGTCTACGTTGATTGGTATGGTGACCTTGAGAACTAGAGAGGATAAGAAACATATGAATATAGATTAAGCCTCAAATATTTGCAAATTATTGGACAATTATTCAGATGTAAAAAATCTTGCCCCATGGTTTTTAATTTCACCATGATGACTGGAGCACTGCCACCATCATAGTGCACGTAGCTAGGGGTGGTCGTAGAGCCAGCTCGGCTCAGCTGTCCAACTCGTTAACATAACAATCTAGTTCAGCTTGGCATGTTAATGAAAAAGCTAAAAAATCTAATTTGCCTTGGCTTGTTAAACTAGCAAGCCAGCACGATCTTGACATAAAATTGATCCCTATGAAAATAGTGATGTTATATATCTAAAATATGGGCAACGCTATTCTATGCCTAGGGGGTTCAATCTTATTCTACACCAACCACTAATTAATGAACAAAATAGACCGTTACTGAATTTTCTTGGTAATATATTATTAACTAATATATTCCCGATAATTATCATGACTGTGACAACATTTTATTTAGTAATTTTGTTCGGTATAAAATAATACTGAACATCCATGTGTAGAATATAATTTGTGTCTAAATTATTATATATTAAGATATGTATACTATTTTATAATTTAAATAATGATGGACATAACTTAAAATCACTCTTGTGTGAAAGATACTTTGATAATATAACAAATGAATATAGCTCGAGGTACGAAGTTTGAATATGCAAATAGAATAATAGTGACAAATATGAGTGTCTCACGAGCAACCCATGAGTTTGCTTGAGCTAGTTCATTAACATAACAAGCAAAATATGTAGCTTAGCTCAATATAGATTGAAATGTGCTAAGCCAGACGCAAGCTGAGCCAGATTGTAAGCTCTGCGTTTTTTATCTAGCTCTACCCACAATATCGTCCTACTGCCGAGGATGAGCCAGATCCAACTATACCTACATCGGATCCACCAAGAGAGAGAGAGAGAGAGAGAGAGAGAGAGAGGAGTTGATGATGATGACCGCGGGAGAGCACTGCTCTATGCCATGCTCGCCGCATTGTAATTAAGGATCAGAGTGATCGAGAAGAGGGGATTAAATTGGAACTCATCTTGTCTAATTTTCAGCTAACAACTTCAATGAACTATCGCACAGGAAGGTCAAGCTCTTACTGGGGGAACAAACTAGCATGCTAGTGTGAAGATAAACAACAATGAGCTGCCCTAGCAGAATAATAAGGTCCTGTGCGTGCTTCTGTTTCATAGGTTTACTCAGACTTGTTTCAGTTTCCTTCTACCTTTTGAATTGGTTCTAATACTTTATGCAATTCATCCTTTTATGTTTTATATCAGTATTCTATTTTCAGCTATATAAAAACTTTATTTTTCTATTGGGGCCTTCACCGTATTGTCACCATCACTAGTCTACCCGGTACCCCACCTCTCAACTACCTTTTCCTCCCTACAAACTATAAATAAGCCCTCATATTGTCTCTCGTCTTCAACAATAACAGGCATAACCACTCTCTGTCTATCATCACTTCTCTTCTGCTAGCAAGAGTTCAGGTAATATCCACCTTCCCATGGCTCCGCCTGGTGTTCCTACATATTGGATGCCAAAAATCAACAGCCAGACACAAGGAACTGTAAGCGCGAGGTGTGGAGGAAAAGTAATGGTCTCGCTGTCCTTCTTTGTTTAGCTCAATTTATATTTTGAAATAAAGAATGGGCTAAAGTGGAGATATTAGTTCTACTCGATTGCTGGTTTACTCGTGGAGTCAATGTCCAGCGTCGAGGTTTCATGTTCTAAGACAAATAATGTGTGGAGTGGAGATTTTGGTCCCACACTAGTGTCTTCTTAAAGTCAGTGTCTAATAATATAATGTAAAAGTTTGTAATTCTCTTAGTGGGGAAGGTGTCCAGTCAGTTATTAGTGAATGATATTCTATAATAAGTAAAGTTTATGTGGCTGCTCTCTCTGTGTGTGTGTGTGTGTGCCACGATAAATAGTGTTTTATTATAACTTGGTCACAGGGATAGTTTTGTTTTATAGATTGAACATATCTTCAAAAGTAGATTGCAGTGGATCCAGCTTCAAAATTTATGTTTAGCACACTATAGTAAAAAGGCACTATAGCCGCGAAACTGAAATTCACATAGCGGCGAGTTCACACAAAAGTCCGTTGCTATAGTGGTAAAATGATTTTTAGTTTCGGATTGAAGGTTATTGTCTGCTTCAGCCGTTTCATTCTTTTTATGTCACTTCCCCCTGGACCTCCATCTCCTCCATGGTTGCTACTTGTCACTGTCCTGGAATTGAGGTAAGATAATTTGCAGTGAAGTGTAAGAAAAATGTATGTGAGGTGGAGTACTCACTTAGCAGATGAAGCACCGTCCACCTCCATTATCACAGTGATCACATCCTGACATGTGGAAGGGAACCAAAAGTGAACAGGTTCCTTTCACCGTCATAAGCAAAGCTCATATTTGAGAGATCAGAGAAATAAGTCTTCTGCAACTTATTGATGACTTTTTTACCCACTATACCCTTTAGCTCTGTGGGATGACCGTCTTGATACTTAACATCTACCTGCCTTCAACAGAACAACAGCAACAGCAACAACAACAACAACAACAATAAAGCCTTTTTATCCCAAGCAAGTTGAGGTAGGCTAGAGATGAAACCCATGGGAACCCAAAAAAGAAGAGACAAAGAAACAAAAGCCAAAAGAAAGAGAAGAAAAAGGGAAAAAAAGAAAATAAAAGAGAGATAAAAACAAAAGGAACAAAAGCCAAAAGAAAGAAAAAAACGAGTAAGCAAGAAGGAAGGAAAAAAAATCACGGTTCTGGCACGTCTATTGCTAGTCTCCAAGCGCTCCTATCCTATCCATAGCTAGCTCCTTAGGGATATCCCACGTCTTCAGGTCTCTCTTAACCGACTCGTCCCAAGTCAAGTTAGGTCGGCCTCTACCTCTCTTAACATTAGCATCTCTTTTTAGAACCCCACTATGCACCGACGCCTCCGGAGGTCTCTGTTGGACATGTCCGAACCATCTCAACTGATGTTGAACCAATTTCTCCTCGATAGGTGCCACTCCTATCCTGTCCTGGATATCTTCATTCCGTACTCGGTCTCTTCTTGTATGCCCGCAAAACCAACGCAACATACGCATCTCTGTTACACTCAATTGTTGAACATATCGTCTTTTCGTAGGCCAGCACTCAGCACCGTATAACATCGCCGGATGAATTGCCGTCCTATAGAATTTACCTTTTAGCTTTTGTGGCACCCTCTTGTCGCATAAGATGCCGGATGCTTGACGCCATTTCAACCAGCCGGATGAAATTCTATGCCTAACATCTTCATTGATGTCACCGTCCTTTTGCAACATCGATCCTAAATAATGAAATGTATCCTTCTTGGCCACCAATTGTCCATCAAGGCTAACGTCTCCATCCTCATGTCTAGTTGTACTAAACTCACGCATCATATACTCGGTCTTGGCCCTACTAAGTCTGAATCCCTTACACTCTAATGTGTGCCTCTACAGCTCCAACTTTCTATTAACCCCATCCCTACTCTCGTCAACTAACACCACATCATCAACAAAGAGCATACACCAAGGGACATCACTCTGTATTTCTCGTGTGACCTCGTCCATCACTAAAGCAAATAAATAAGGGCTCAATGCTGGTCCTTGGTGTAGTCCTATTTTAATCGGAGTCATTGGTGTCGCCATCACATGTCTGAACACATGTCCTCGCGTCCTTGTACATATCCTTGATGAGGGTAATGTACTTAGTTGGGGTTTTGTGCTTCTCCAAGGCCCACCACATGACATTTCTTGGTACTTTGTCATATGCCTTCTCGAGGTCAATAAAGACCATGTATAAGTCCTTGCAACAGAACAACAGCGTGGGGAATTTCTTTAGAGGAATGTAGGCATCCAAAAAATCACACACTAATTATTTTTTTTAATGAAAGGCCAATCGATGCCACGGTAATTAAGACTGTTATCAGCTACTTACATTGTAGTGGTACAAGATGGCATCTATACTGCAAATGGAAACTTTGAAATGGAAGTTTCATTTTGATGTTTCCAAGAGTGCCACATCATCTTTAGTAGAATATTCTGATTTCATTGCAGTAGTTTGAAAACATAAATGAAACTATCCCTCCAATGCATAGTTTTATTTTGGTGTTTCATGGTACTTACTTCTATATAAAAAGCTAATCGATGTCATGGTAATTAAGACTACTATCAGGTGTTTACATGGTAGTGGTAGAAGATTGAACCCATACTGCAAATGGAGACTTTGAAATGATTTATAAGAAGACGAACTTGCTGTCCTAATGTCCCAGATTTAAGCGGCCTAGCGATTGGGGGGCTCCTAGCTACCAGCGACTTGTTCTGATCATCCTTTCAGACATTGGATGCCATCTAATGCAAATGTATATGCAATGAAATCAGAACATTCTTTGGAAAATATTTTGAGTTCTTTAAAGAAAAGCTTAATGCTACATGGCAGTGTGCAACATATACTGATAAACGACAGCTACTCTCTGTGTAACCTAACAAGATCTGGCAAAAAATGTCAGATGGGGGCAGTTACATATTTTAAACACGGATATAACAAGATTTACCTTTCTCGTAAGTTCTACCTAGATATCACATACCAGTCTAATTATCAGATAGGTAGAATTTGGAGCGCATAATCGTGTTAGAAATGATTGGTTCAAAGCGACTACACTATAATTATCTTATGCATCAAGACAATGGAGGCATGGTTAACAAAGGTAGAACTTTCCTCAAGATATCTGGTGGAGTACAGCACAAACTCGACCAAATTGGTTCAAAATTATTTTGGGAGGGAGATGGTCATAAAAAAAATATCACCTTGCCTGATGGGAAATTCTATGCCAGTGCAAAGAACAAGGAGGGCTCAAGATTCTCCGCACCAAAAATATTTGTTTGTTGAGCAAATGGGTTTTCCCCATGCACAAAACAATTGTAAGCAGTAATTGATCGACTGCAAAGGAACCATTGCCTTTTTCAGACAAATATGCACAACATTTCTGCAAGTTTCTTATGCGGCAACAAATATGGAATGCAAGTAGGCAGCAAGATCGGTCGTTGCCATTGCCGGCAACATAGCACAGCGTTTACTCACAAATTTCAATCAAATAGCAGTGTTTGATTAAGAAAACAAGAGAAAATTTGAAGTAGCAATCAAGAAACAGTAGACCAAAATAGTTACAGTGGCTCTGATGTGCAGGAAGGATAGCACGAGTATTCCTCAACGGAGATAAAAAAAAACACACATTCATTGACCAGATCACCCGAGCAGCACAAATCACCATGGGAAAAGAAAAATCAAGATCTAGACTTCACATGAACACTCAAATCGGTCTTCCACGACCATGTGTGTGAGCTCTCCCAGTCCCAGCCACCCTTCCTCATCAAGATCTGCACCATGGAAAGTGCGAAGAGAAGAAATCCACAGATAGAAAAAAGAAAGGAGAACTTGGATTTCATGAGGAATATCTGGGGGCAAGCATCAACCAGGCCTATGGTCTCAGGGTATCCATTAGCCGGTGGCATCAGAGAGCGGCGTGACGAGCAGAGATGGGAGCTGTAGGGACCGAGTGCAAATGGCATCGGAGAGGTGAGTGGATCCTGGACCCTTGCCCGATGGGAAATCCTATGCCAGCCCAAAGAACAAGGAGGGCTCGGGATTTTTAATCTCCGCATCAAAAATATTTGTTTGTTGAGCAAATGGGTTTTTCGCTTACTCAATGAGGACGGTGCATTGCAATAGCTACTTCGAAACAAATATTTGGGCAACAAAACAATGACTCAAGTGCGGGACAGGGGACTCACACTTCTGGACTGGTCTCATGAGAGTGAAAGAAGAGCTTTTGAAGTGGGGTTCATTCCGAGTAAGCGATGGCAGTCAAACTCGGTTCTGGAAGGATGCATGGATGGATAATACACCATTCAGTGCACAATTCCCTGCTCTTTACAATGTGGCACGATGGAAAGAAGTGATGGTGCAACATGTTCTCCAAAACCATCAACCCAATCTCACTTTTAGGAGCCAAATTAGTTGAATGGAATAGACTGATTGCTAAGCTTTCCACAATGCAGCTAATTGATGAACCGGATACATTCATCTGGCACCGGCATCATAATGGCTATTTTTCTATGCATTCTATGTATTCCGCAATGTTGCAACAACCTAATTCTCATATAAAAAAATTGTGGAAATTCAAGTTACCTCTCAAGGTCAAGATATTCTTATGGTACCTTGCTAGAGGGGTGATATTAACTAAGGACAACCTCAAAAGAAAGAAATGGAAGGGTAGCCCCAATGTAGTTTCTGTAATCATAATGAAACTATACACCATCTTTTTTTTCGATTGTCACATAGCCAGAACCTTCTGGCGACTCCTAAACATCGCCATTGGCTTACCCAAACTGACCAATGTTGATCACATTGTGGTAGCTGGATTCACTCTTGGGGGCACAAAGTCAAATGCTTATACACTAGTAGAAATGTGCACACCAATGATGTTTTGCTAATGATGTTCTGAAAATGCGTCATAGAAGATGATCCTACTACGATAAAAAATAGTGCACCATCATGGTACACAAGCGATGAATTTTCTGTGACAAAATTTATGACGAAGTCTGAAATGGCGTCATAGAAGAGAAAACCCAAAATGTCATAGGACACCAGCCATAGTTTTTTGACAGTTTCGATTTGTCAAAGAACCACACCAGCTGACACGTGTGCCATATGTGAGTTTTATGTAAGCTCTCTCGATCCACCTAGGCCTGCATTTTAGTGCTCTCGGTCCAACATGGCATCGAGTCCGCCGGCCCCACATGTAAGGGTTGTAGGTCCATCATTGCACTGGGTCCACATGTCAGCGCTTCATTTTTAAACTTGAGGTGGGTCGGTCTACAGGGTCCACATGTAAGAGCTACCACCGCACTCATCAATTTTTATGTGATTTAAAAACAAATCCATCCAGCTTCGCTCGACTATCCAATGCCTCCACATATCGACGATGTCCCCAATGCCAGTAGTAGAGAAACCGCCGGTGCACATCCAGCTCTGCTCGACTATCCACGTGCCCAAACCGGTGCAACCAGGGCCTGACGAGAAAGGTTGTACGAAGGTCAAATCTCGGTCGACCCGACACAGCAGGACTCGCCACATTCGAGGTCCACGACGGCCTGCCCCATGCATATCTCCGTGGTAAGTGCTTCAACTGTTTCTCGCCAAGCGACCGAGCCATCGTCTGTTGTTCCCCTCCTTGTTATTTATGGTGCCTTTTGACGGGGCATCGCACCTACCTCTGCCCGAGCCGTGTTGGTGGTGGTAACACCGCCGCCGTCAACCAGGAGCCACACCGTCGTTGTGGTTCAGTGTGGAGAAGAATCATGCTAGCATCTAGCCAAGGGGAACAAGTGCGAGAGATGCTAATGGACTCCATAGTCAGAGCTGTGGCACCTACCGGTTCTCGTGCTGCAACCAGGGAGCGTCACGGACCGTATCGGTGTTGGCTGCGTCACCGACGGTGGTTGAATCAAGGAGAGCCTACCAGACCACCGAGAGACACCGACGGTGCCTCTCCAAAACCTCAGGTTCTGAATGACAGCGCGCCCCTGGTCCCAGCACCACCATGTGCCATTGACTGGTCCAAGCACATCGATAGCGGGGAAGCTGCTCTCTAACAGGCAATGATCATCACAGTCATTGGTGATCGTGATTCCTATAGCACACGGATGAAGTCATGGACGTGATTGCCTCTTAGTTCAATGTCAACACCACCAACCTCACTCTATGTCATTCAGGTGTGGCCGAGTTCATCTTGCTCGGAGTCGAGGGAACAGTGGCGGCCCAAATGGCCAACGACGGCGGCACTTAGTCAAGATCTAATCCCTTTCGCATACATTGTTGTCGTTGGTCCAGGCAAGCCCATGCCTCGATGGTAACCCTCCCATCCCTGATTGACATGGAGCTCCGGGGTGTGCGGCTCATGCATGGGAAGTTTCCACAGAAGAGAACCATCCACCATTGTCGAGTCATCGTCAGTCAAGCGAACGCTGGTTTACCCCATCTCCTTCGTTTAGGTGAACAAGGTGCAGCAAGGACCAGAAGACTTTGACCCGCCTTCTCCCAGGGAGCTCAATAGTTCTGATGATGATCGGAGGCAACATTGTCGTGCAAGCTCGCCGATGCCGGAAGAGCATCACGGCGGCGCCCAAGTATCCCGGGCGAATTCCAACGACCAACAGCAGGTGGGGCCAACCACCTCCAACATGCGTCATGAGACGTCCATTGGGGAGGCGTGTGAGGTGCCCGCTGGAGAGGCATGCGACAACTCTCTAATGGCCGAGACTCCTCCTTCGTCGGCCATTGATGAGGCTGAATGCCAAGAGCTCACCGTGTCCCCAAACGTGAATGCTTTTCATTTTTCTCTGGTGGACCCTGTCAAAGATGATGCACCTTCCGCCATCTCTCGTGCGGTTTGGGTCCCAGAGACTCTAGTGCCTCAGGATGTGTTGTCGATAGAGGAAGTAAATCCGGTTGCCGTAACGGGTAGTTGAGGACGCGGCACTTGTATAAGCTGCATTCTTGTTTTCAGAAGGTGGTTGATGCATGTCGCCCTACCTTGTTTTGCTTACAAGAAACTATATTAGCCATGATTTCAAAATGAGATGTCCTTTCCTTCCTTAGTCATGAGTTTCAGCATTTTGTCTTTCTGCTGGCCCAAGCAACATGTGGTGGCATTCTTGTTGCATTGAAGGATTCTCTGATATCCAACACCTATAGAGTGCATCGACATTCCATCTCGGTCAAATTTTTTGTCAGCGAGGATCTGTCTTGGTGGTTTACGGGTGTGTATGGTCCACATCAAGATTGTGAGAGCTTGACGAGCTCTAGGAAGTGAGATCCTTATGTACAGGTCCATGGTGCCTAGGAGGGGATTTTAGTATGATTAATTGTGTTGAAGACAAGAGTAATGAAAATCTCAACCGAGCCATGATGGGGAGATTCCGGAGATTTGTGAATGACTATGAGCTGAAAGAAATCCCGCTCTTGGGGAGATGGTATACTTGGTCGAATGAGAGGGATGCACAAGCCCTTGTGAATCTCGATCAGGTGTTATGCACCAATGATTGGGAAGCAATATATCTGGACTGCGTTCTGCAAAGCCAAGCAATGGAAATTTCAGATTACTGCCCTCTTGTCCTTGGTCTTACGAAGGGTATCCGCGGTAAGCGGAGATTCCACTTTGAAAGTTACTGGACAAAGCTTCCCGGCTTTCATGATATAGTGGAAGCTTCTTGGAGCGAGCCAATTGTCGGCTCGTGCCCCATCGAGCGCGTCTCCCTCAAGATCAAACGCCTAACCCGAGCCCTCCAATCATGGAGTCAGCGCCAGGTCGGGCACATCAAAATTGAATATGCATTGTCTCGAGAAATACTTCACATATTGGAGATTGCCCAAGGCCAGTGGCAGCTAACATGGGAGGAGAATTGGCTCCGTGGTGAGATGAAAAAGCATTGTCTTGTTCTTGCATCACTGGAAAGGACCATAGCCCGCTTGAGATCGTGCATCAAATTTTTGAAAGATGGAGATGCCAATACTTCACTTTTTCACAGAACTGCATGGTATAGAAAGTGCAAAAACATCATCCCGAAGTTGCTACATGAGGACCAGTTGTCACAGGACAGGAAGAAAAACAGGATGTCATGTTTGATTATTTTGACGGTCTATTGGGGACAGCTCTACCTCGTGCTTTGACATTGGACTTGCCTTTCTTTCATAGGAGTTGTATTGATCTCTCAGTGTTAGAGGCGCCAATTATAGAAGAAGAGGTTTGGGCCACTATAAAAACCTTACCTGCTGATAGAGCACCCAGACCTGATGGCTACAAAGGGAGGTTCTATAAATCTTGTTGGCCACTAATTAAAGTGGAATTCATGGATGTGATTATCACATTGCAGCAGGGATTGTTTGGATACTAGAGAATACACTCCAATCCATATAGATTAAGAGGGATTGAAGGAGAAATTAGTTCATTTTCCACCTCAATCCACTCCAATCCATATGGATTGAGTGTACCCAAATAAGGCCGCAGTGGGATGCAAGGAAACTATGTTGCTGAATTCAGTTTACCTCACCCTTATACCAAAGGAAGCGGAAGCCTTGTTGCCAATGGATTTTCGTCCAATAAGCTTGATCCATAGTTTTGCTAAATTGGTGACAAAGGTGATGGCGAACAGGTTAGCCCCTTTTCTCGACATGCTGGTCGCTGCTAACCAAAGCGCTTTCATCCATGGTAGATGTATCCATGACAAGTTCATTTTGGTGCAGCAGAATATCAAGCTCCTTCACCGAACCAGACCACCGAGTCTCTTCTTGAAGTTGGATATTTCAAAAGCATTTGATTCTGCCTTATGGGCTTTCTTGTTAGAAATTCTAACACACTTGGGGTTTGGTCTTGTATGGTGCAACCTGATCCAGAATATATTGGAGACATCATCGCCAAGAGTGTCGGCTAGTGGTGAGCCAGGCAGCGAGATACGTGATCAACATGGCCTTCATCAAGGTGACCCTCTCTCTCCTATGCTCTTCATTCTTGTCAGGGATGTCCTTAATAGTTTGTTCACCAAGGCCGGAGAAGTTGGCCCTTTGACTCGATACAACCTAATGCAACGGATTTCTTTATATGCGGACGACATGGCTCTATTCATCCATCCCATTTAACAAGCGATGAACCTGACTATTGAGATTCTAGCCAAGTTTGGAGAAGCTTCAGGTTTACAAACCAATTTGCAAAAAAGTTGTGTGGTTCCGATCAGATGTGAGGAGGCTGACTTAGACACAGTTACCAACACCTTACCGTTCCTGACGTTGAGCTTTCCTTGCACATATTTGGGGCTGTCGGTCTCTAACAGCAGATTAAAAAAGGCGGATCTTTTACTTTGGGTCAAAAAGATTGGAGACAAGCATCCCAGATGGAAGCGTCCCTTATGAACATGGTAGGCCGTGTGACGTGGGTGTGCTTTGTTCTTTCATCTGTCCCAATTTATGTTCTCATTGCTATCATTGCTCTTAAATGGTTCATCCATGCAATTGATAAGCTGCATCGGGCATTCACATGGAAAGGACGCAAAGAGGTCAACGAGGGATCGTGTCTTGTGGCATGGGATAAAGTGCAGTGGCCTTTGGACCTGGGAGGGCTTGGCATTCTCAATCTTGAGATCATGAGTTCGGCCCTTCAAATCCGGTGGCTTTGGTTTGAGAAAACTGTGCATCCAAATGCATGAGCACAGTTTGCTATCGCCATGGAATCACATGTAGGAGATGGTCAGAACACCTTCTTTTGGCTGGACAGATGGATCATAGGGAGCTCAGTGGCGGACTTGGGCCCCTTGGTTTTCTAGGCATTTCCTCTAAAAACTCGCAAACAACGGTGCTGGACTTGGCCCCTTGGTTTTCTAGGCGGTTCCTCTAAAAACTTGCAAACAATACACGGTCGCACAAAGTATGTTCGATCAATCTTGGCCTACAGACATATAGGGTAGGCTGTCCATGATTGGACTATTTGAATATTTCCAATTGTGGGATATACTAATGGAAATGCACCTTTCACAAGATGAACATGTACACACATGACAGTTTGATAGTTCAGGTCATTTCTCCTCCAAGTCTGCCTATGGTGACTTCTTCAACGGCACCATCCCATTTGAGCATTGGCGGCAACTTTGGAGGTCATGGGCACCATAGAAATGCAAGGTTTTTCTATGGCTCGCTATCCGGAACCGGTGTTGGACAGCGGACAAGCTTGCAAAATGAGGTCTCCCTCACCCACCTAAATGTCCATTGTGTGACCAAGAAGACGAGGATGTGCAACACCTTCTCACCACGTGTGTGCTCTCCCGAGAATTCTGGTTTCATATCTTGGAACCGCTTGGGTTCCCGTACAAAGCGCCAAGTGAACCTGAGGTATCCTTTGCCCAGTGGTGGAGAAAGGCTGTGAAGAGAGTGTCGAAGAACACAAGAAAAGGTCTCAATTCCACCATTATCTTGGAAGCTTGGGTCATATGGAAGCATCACAACTCATGTGTCTTTGACGGTGCACGTCCTAGTAAGAATGAACTACTTCATGTTTTCAGGGAAGAGCGCCATCTATGGAGCCTTGCTGGAGCCCGAGGTTTGAGAGAATTGGGTCAGAGACAGGAGAGTGCAGCTGGTTAGCCTTCTAGCTAGTTGAGTAGGTCACGTACTACCCTTCCGTGTGTTTTATAGAAGTGCAGACATATTGGTTTTGTAACTCAGCCCCTCATGGTTCGGCCCGGAGTGAGGAGGCAACGTTTGTAAGGGGACAACTCTTTCTTCCTTAATACAATGACTCTTTCTTGGTTAATGCAATGATACAAAGCTTTCAGTCGTATTCGAAAAAAAAATAATCTATATTCATGCTACGCCTTTCTTTGGTAGAACTATAAATGACAAGCTATTGGAGCAATCTAATAGTGAAATGCTACAACAGTATTTTCCGTGCGCTTGCAAATTTTACTCTATTGATCCTGAGGTGCACCTTTATAATTATGTCTAGCACCATTGTCAGGGATGATTATACCGATGTGACTTAGCAAATTACAACACTCCTCCTGCCCCCTGTGCTAGCACGTAGTTGAGGAGAAGCCGCTCCACGCCCAGACCTGGTGAGGAGCAGCTGAGAGGTGGCGAGGAGCAAACTCTCCGGCCGGGCGGTGGCGGATTTGGCCGTGCGACAACGGTGGCAGCAGCTCATGTGCGGCGGTGCGTGGGTGGGTGGCTATGGTTATTGATTTGTTTTTTCATATTTACTCGTATAGCGGCGAGCAACATTACTGTCTGCCGCTACAGTAGACATTCCAGCAGCAGACATTGGCAATATACGCAATGGTGACCTCAGTTTGATGTGAAGTTAAATGTGAGAGCTATGTACTACTTTTACCAGTAAATCAAGCCTTTTACATGTTAGTGTTGTATGTATCTGATCATCTGATTGCACATTTTCCTTCGATAGTTTATATGTCTTTAGACCTCATGTATCTATATCTCTTTTCCTCTACAAAGGAGTTGTTGAAATATTCATCTCTACTTTTACATGCTCGAATCTCTTTCAGCCAATTTACGTTTAAATGTAGCTCAGTGATTGCAGCCAATTATATATGATATGCTGACCTCAGTTTGATGTAAAGCTGAATATGAGTCCTACATATTGTTTTATGTAGTTTTAATAATGAATGATCCTCTTACATTTTTTTGAGTGCTGTATAAATCAGATCATCTGATGGCACTGATATATATGCACCAACGAGTCACTCATTATATATGCTATTCTGATTACAGCTGTTGACAAATTGTGTCTATGAGAGAAATATTTGCTCTAGCCATTTGTTTTTCTTTTGATCTGAAGGCACATCCTTTTTCGTTTGAAGTAGGAGAGTTTTTGGCTTTGAACTACTGTTGTGATTCCAAACCTAATCAGCCCAATGCCATATCTTGTCAGTTTTTCGAGTGGTGGCTAAGATGGATATGTAAGGCTGCACCATTTTGATTCTGACTACTTCAACATCAAGATTTAGAAGACCATTACAAGTCCATCCCAAGGTAATGGTTCTATCCAGTTTTTGATCAAGATCCATGAGTTGGTTTGCATCAACCGTCTCTAGTTTGTGTGGACAAATGACAATAATCAAATTTGAGGATCTCTTTAGGTACCTGCTGAACACCTTGTGGAACAGAATTATGTTAGTTACATTGGTTTGTGCAATTTATTGTACTAGTTTTGTTCACACGTGTTTGCTGCAAATTTTTTCAGGTTGCCTCTGATCGAAGAAGACCCTGCAGAAATAGTTTTCTGTTGTGTAGGTGCTACTGTTTGGTCGTGATACTTTGAGAGTTCGAGGCTGTGATTTTTTACATCTCGAGAAATTTGTATAACTGGCAATGAAAAGATCTGTAATCTTGAGTACGTTTTAAACTTATGTGGATACATGCTCATCTCATTGTTTCAAGACAAATCAGAAAAGATATTCCTGCCTCGGCAAGAAACTACAAGTCTACCACACACAAGCTTAGTAACCGGGTCGTCAAAAAGTGTAGTTGCCTTTTTGCATAATCTCCTATGTTTTGGTTCCTGGTGGTCTTTCGCCCACAAGCTTAGCAATTGGAATATGGAAAATGAGCGGCAAATTTTGTTTTGGTTCTGGTGTCTCTCCTAACCGGCGCATTTGATAATACTGCCGAAGTACAAAATTTAAATTCCAACACTTCTCATATGTTATGAAAGAGATGTCACCAGAATTCAAAATGATCTCATGCCATGGCTAGAGAGTTGCTAATGAGTAGCCGAGCGTCAAAGGTCTTAACAGACCCAAGCACGATGTGGCAAGTCGGGCGCATGTGATCCGACAAAGGATGCCGAGGATGTGAAGTACGAAGCACGAAGCCTTGAGGAAACTACCATATTAAGTATTTTGGTACAAACATGAGCTCTGGGCTAACTATCCTAAATTATCCTATAATCATGTCACTCTTACGTATCATTTGGTCCGAAGTGATATACAACCACAACTGGCCCCGGTCATGTTAGGTCTGTAAAGAATGAATAGTGCACACTATAGAGTAGGAAATGAATAGTGTATTTGCATGAGCAGTATTTATGTTATACAAATATATATGATGTAATATTTTAATGTCCATAACAACGCACGAATATTTTGCTAGTAATTGACAAATATTTAACACTTAATCTATATGCATATGTTTCTAATCCTTTTAGCTTTCAAGGTCACCATTTCACATTTCACAAGATCGATTTTTTAATAATGACATGTACATACGATTAAATATAATACTAAGAATGATGGTGTATTCCTATGTTTGTAATATTCTGTTATTCTTAACGTCACCATCTGATTTTTTTTTCTCGTGGTCTATCTCATTCTCAATGTCACTATCTCATTTTTCTAGTGATGGATTATTTAGAGCTAATCTATGTTTCATTAATCATAGTGTTGTCTTGAAGTAAGGATGGTGACATCTTCTGCCTACTTAGACCATGCATAAATAAAGAAGGAATAATTTAGAGCTAACATATGAGTAGCATTGATTGATGGAGAACATTAAACACGGGGTTGGACGGTAGAAGTTTTACTATCCTACCCCATGTCTAATTTCCTCCATCAATCAGTGATACTCAAATGTTAGCTCTAAATTATTCCCTCTGTATTTATGTGTGGTCCAAGTACGTAGAAAATGTCACCATCCTTACCCACAAGACAACAATATGATTGATGAAACATATATTAGGTCTAAATAATTGGTCATGAGAAAAATGAGATGGTGACATTGAGAATGAGAGAGACCACAAGAAAAAAAAATCAGATGGTGACTTTAAGAATAAAAGAATATTGCAAACATAGGAATAGCTAGATCGTACTTATCAGTACAATATTTAATCATATGTACAAGTCATTATTAAAAAAATGATCTTGTGAAATGTGAGATGGTGACCTTGAGAGCTAGAGAGGATTAAAAACATATGTATATAGATTGAGCCTTAAATAATTACCAATTACTAGCAAAATGCATCTGCGTTGCTATTGGAGTTAGAATATTATATCACATATATTTGTATAACACAAATACTGCTTATTCAAATAAGTGTGATAAAATGAGTATTATATACAATCATCGACTAATAGATATTATTTTTACAAACAAATACTATTACTTTAATTTATGACCATGACGTGGGCAAAGGAGTTTTTTTTGGTGTAATGACGTGGGCAAAGGATTTGTCAAATATATTGTAATAAATTATAACAGTCCTCTTATTTTTTTTTCTACAATTACATCCATGATGATAACTTAAAATATAAAATGTAACTTTCTCTCCCTCTCACTCTCAGTCACACACACACACACCCCTACTGAGATGGTTTCGACTCAAATGTTCTCAAATATATCACAACTTATGAGGTATTTGCCCATAAAATAACAACAAACATTCATAAACTGATCCAAAAAAGTGAAAGAACAAAAGTAAAAAAAAAAGAGTCTCAAGCTTAATCTAAGCTTGATGAAATGCCTGTAATGGCAACCTTGCCGGGACTACCCTAAACACTCTCGGTTAGAAGGATCCAAGGTCATATGATCTATAATATGGTGTTGTACTAATTTTCTTAGGATTTTGCCTTAGAACAGGATTGGATACCTATTGTTTTTGTCTTACGGAAGAAGAAAATATTAAAGCACGATGACTCCACTTGCTTCTATTCTTAGTATAGTCCTATCTTGTCTAAATTGTCGATGAAGAAAACATAATTTTAACTTGGCAATAAGCAGCAAAGAGAAACGCCAATGACAATATTGAGATCAACTAAATCATGTCTAAAGATGATAGGGGATACACAACGTCACGAAGGATGAATCAAGTTTCCTTTGTGCAATAGACTCCAAAGGATGATGTTGTTGAGGCAGCAGACAACACACAATGGCTAGACGACAACACTACACTACACCCATATGACGTCACACTGCAACTACGACACAACCTTGATGGCACGGCACCACATACATTGTCATCGTCTACCTCATATAGTCCTATGCGCCCTCGCCTTCCTCTAAACACACGAATGATGTTGCTTCTCTATCGATCAGAGGCATGGCATATGTTTCTTGCCTACCAATACCATCACCAATTAATCACCCATCCAATCACAGAATTGAAGCAGATGCGATCCAGACACGCCGGTGACGATACTTTATTTGCTCACGACGTTGAGCACTATGAGGACGTTTCCGTCCACGTTGATCGGTATGGTGACCTTGAGAACTAGAGAGGATAAGAAACATATAAATATAGATTAAGCCACAAATATTTTCCAATTATTACAGAATCATTGAGATGTAACAAATCTTGCCCCATAGTTTTTAATTTCACCATGACGACTGGAGCATTGCCACCATCATTGTGCCCGCAGCTAGGGGTGGACGTCGAGCCAACTCGGCTCAGCTTGGTCCAACTCATTAACATAACAATCTAGCTCAGCTTGACATGTTAATGAAAAAGCTAAATATCTGATTTGCCTTGGCTTGTTAAGCTAGCAAGCCAGCTCGATCTGGACATAGAATTGATCCCTACGAAAGTAGTGATGGTATATATCTAAAATATCAGCAACGCTATTCTATGCCTAGAGCGTTCAATCTTATTCTACACCCAACACTAATTAATGAACAAAATAGACCGTTACCATATTTTCTTGGTAATATATTATTATCTAATATATTCTCGATAATTATCATGACTGTGACAACATTTTATTTAGTAAATTTGTTGGTATAAAATAATATTGAACATCCAAGGTGTAGAATATAATTTGTGTCTAAATTATTATATATTAAGATATGTATACTATTTTAGAATTTAAATAATGGTGGACATAACTTAAAATCACTCTTGTGTGAAAGATACTTTGATAATATAACAAAAGCAAATATACCTCGAGGTATGAAGTTTGTATATGCAAATAGAATAATAGTGACAGACATGGGTGGCTCACGAGCAACTCTTGAGTTGGCTTGAGCTAGTTCATTAGCATAACAAGCTAAATATGTAGCTTAGCTCAATATAGATTGAAATGTGCCGAGCCAGATACAAGCTGAGCCAGGTTCTAAGCTCTGCATTTTTCATCTAGCTCTACCCGCAATATCGTCCTACTGGCGAGGATGAGCCGGATCCAACTATACCTGCATCGGATCCACCAAGAGAGAGAGAGAGAGAGAGAGAGAGGAGCTGACGATGATGACTGTGGGATAGCACTGCTCTATGCCATGCTTGTCGTATTGTAATTAAGGATCAGAGTGATCGAGAAGAGGGGATTAAATTGGAACTCATCTAGTCTAATTTTCATCTAACTACTTCAGCGAACTATCGCACAGGCAGGTAAAGCTCTTACTGGGGGAACAAACTAGCATGCTAGTGTGAAGATAAACAACAATGAGTAGTCCTAGCAAACTAAGGTCCTATACTTGCTTGTGTTTCATAGATTTACTCAAGCTTGTTTCAGTTTCCTTCTACCCTTTGAAATGGTTCTAATACTTTATACAATGCATCCTTTTTTATGTTTTATATCGGTATTCTATTTTCAGCTACATAAAAACTTTAGTTTTCTATTGGGGCCTTCGCCATATTGTCACCATCATTAGTCTACCCCGTACGCCACCTCTCAACTACCTTCTACTCCCTACAAATTATAAATAAGCCCTCGTATTATCTCTCGCCTTCAACAAGAACAGGCATAACCACTCTCTGTCTACCTTCACTTCTCTTCTCCTAGAAAGAGTTCAGGTAATATCCACCTTCCCATGGCTCCTCCCGGTGTTCCTACGTATTGGATGCCAAAAATCAACAGCCAAGCACAAGGAACTATAAGCGCGAGGTGTGGAGGAAAAGTAATGGTCTCGCTGTCCTTCTTTGTTTAGCTCAACTTATATTCTGAAATAAAGAATGGGCTAAAGTGAAGATATTAGTCCTACTCGATTGCTGGTTTACTCGTGGAGTCAATGTCCAGCATCGAGGTTTCATGTTCTAAGACAAATAATGTGTGGAGTGGTGATTTTGGTCCCACACTAGTGTCTTCCTGAAGTCAATGTCTAATATTATAGTGTAAAAGTTTGTAATCCTCTTAGTGGGGAAGGTGTCCAGTCAGTTATTGGTGAATAATATTCCATAATAAATAAAATTTGTGTGGCTGCTCTCTCTCTATATATATATATGTGTGTGTGTCATGATAAATAGTGTTTTATTATAACTTGGTAACTGGGATAGTTTTGTTTTATAGATGAAACATATCTTCAGAAGTAGATTCCGGTGGATCCAGCTCCAAAATTTATGTTTGACACATTATAGCAAAAACGCACTATAGCGGTGGAGCCGAAAATCACATAGCGGTGAGTTCACACAGAAGTCCGTGGCTATAGTGGTAAAATGATTTTTAGTGATGAATTGAAGGTTATTGTCTGCTTCGGCCATTTCATTCTTTTTATGTCACTTCCCCCTGGACTTCCATTTCCTCCATGGTTGCTACTTGTCACTGTCCTAGAATTGAGGTAAGATAATTTGCAGTGAAGTGTAAGATAGCTGAGTATCGTAATGAACATGAGAAAAATGTATGCGAGGTGGAGTACTCACTTAGCAGATGAAGCGCCATCCATCTCCACTATCACAATGATCACATCCTGACATGTGGAAGGGAACCAAAAGTGAACAGGTTCATTTCACCGTCATAAGCAAAGCTCATATTTGCGGGATCAGAGAAATAAGTCTTCTGCAACTTATCGATGACTTTTTTACCCATTATACCCTTTAGCTCTGTGGGATGACCGTCTTCATATTTAACATCTACCAGCCTGCAACAGAACAACAGTGTGGGGAATTTTTCAGAGAATGTAGGCATCCAAAAATCACACACTAATTATTTTTTTATGAAAGGCCAATCAATGTCATGGTAATTAATACTGTTATCAGCTACTTACATCGTAGTGGTACAAGATGGCATCTGTACTGCAAATGGAAACTTTGAAATGGATGTTTCATTTTGATGTTTCTAAGAGTGTCATGTCATCTTTAGTAGAATATTCTGATTTCATTGTAGTTGTTTGAAAACATAAATGAAACTATCACTCCAATGCATAGTTTTATTTTGGTGTTTCATGGCACTTACTTCTATATAAAAATGGAGACTTTGAAATGATTTCATGGTAATTAAGACTGCTATCAGGTGCTTACATGGTAGTGGCAGAAGATCGAATCTATACTACAAATGGAGACTTTGAAATGATTTGTAAGAAGACGAACTTGAAATGATTTGAAATGATTTGTAAGAAGACGAACATTGACTCAAGAAAACATAAATTTAACTTGGCAATAGGCAGCAAAGAGAAACGCCAATGACAACATTGAGATCAACAAAATCATGTCTAAAGATGATAGGGGATACACAATGTCACGAAGGATGAATCAAGTCTCATCTATGCAATAGACTCCAAAGGATGATGTTGTTGAGGCAGCAGACAACACACGATGGCGAGACGACGACACTACACTACACCCAGACGACATCACAGTGTAACTATGACACAACCTTGATGGCATGGCACCACATACATTCTCATCGTCTACCTCCTATAGTCTTGTGCATCCTCGCCTTCCTCTACACACACGAACGATGTTGCTTCTCTATCGATCAGAGGCATGGCATATGTTGCTTGCCTACCACTACCACCACCAATTTGATCACCCATCCAATCACAGAATCAAAGCAGATGTGGTCCAAATGCGCCGGCCGCGGTACTTTGGTCATGACGTTGAGCACTATGAGGACGTTTCCGTCCACGTTGATCGGTATGGTGACCTTGAGAACTAGAGAGGATAAGAAAAATATAAATATAGATTAAGCCTCAAATATTTTCCAATTATTACACAATCATTGAGATGTAAAAAATCTTGCCCCATGGTTTTTAGTTTCACCAAGACGACTAGAGCATTGCCACCATCATTGTGCCCGCAGCTATGGGTGGACGTCGAGCCAACTTGGCTCAGCTTGGTCCAACTTGTTAACATAACAATCTAGCTCACTTTGGCATGTTAATCAAAAAGCTAAAAATCTAATTTGCCTTGGCTTGTTAAGCTAGCAAGCCAGCTCGATCTGGACATAAAGTTGATCCCTATGAAAATAGTGATGGTATATATCTAAAATATCAACAACGCTATTCTATGCCTAGGGGGTTCAATCTTATTCTACACCAACCACTAATTAATGAACAAAATAGACCATTACTGAATTCTTGGTAATATATTATTATTTAATATATTCTCGATAATTATCAAGACTGTGACAACATTTTATTTAGTATATTTGTTGGGTATAAAATAATATTGAACATCCAAGGTGTATAATATAATTTGTGTCTAAATATTATATATTAAGATATGTATACTATTTTATAATTTAAAAATTGATGAACATAACTTAAAATCACTCTTGTGTGAAAGATAGTTTGATAATATAGCAAATAAAGCAAATATAGCTCGAGGTATGAAGTTTTTATATGCAAATAGAATAATAGAGACAGACATGAGTCGCTCATGAGCAACTCATGAGTTGGCTTGAGCTAGTTCATTAACATAACAAGCTAAATATGTAGCTTAGCTCAATACAGATTGAAATGTGTCGAGCCAGAAACAAGCTAAGCCAGGTTGTAAGCTCTGCGTTTTTCATCTAGCTC
Organism: Eleusine coracana subsp. coracana; assembly: GCA_032690845.1. Classification (NCBI taxonomy): domain Eukaryota; kingdom Viridiplantae; phylum Streptophyta; class Magnoliopsida; order Poales; family Poaceae; genus Eleusine; species Eleusine coracana. The sequence continues at coordinate 7,835,671 of CM064426.1, forward strand.
TATCTCGCAATATCGTCCTACCGGTGAGGATGAGCCGGATCCAACAATACCTGCATTGGATACACCAAGAGAGAGAGAGAGAGAGAGTGGTGTATTTGCATGAGCAGTATTTGTGTTATATAAATATATGTGATGTAATATTTTAATGTCCATAACAACGCATGAATATTTTGCTAGTAATTGATAAATATTTAACACTTAATCTATATACATATGTTTCTAATCCTCCCTAGCTTTTAAGGTCACTATTTCACATTTCACAAGATCAATTTTTTAATAATGACATGTACATACAATTAAATATGATACTGAGAAGGATGGTCTATTTCTATGTTTGTAATATTCTGTTGTTTTTAAAGTCACCATCTGATTTTTTTTCCTCATGGTCTCTCTCATTCTCAATGTCACCATCTCATTTTTCTCGTGATGTTGTCTTGTGGGTAAGGATGGTGACGTCTTCTACCTACTTGGACCACACATAAATAAAGAAGGAATAATTTAGAGCTAACATACAAGTAGCACCGATCGATGGAGAACATTAAACATGGGATCGAACGGTAGAAGTTTTACTATCCTACCCCATGTCTAATTTCCTCCATCAATCAGTGATACTCAAATGTTAGCTCTAAATTATTCCCTCTGTATATATGTGTGGTCCAAGTATGTAGAAAATGTCACCATCCTTACCCACAAGACAACAATATGATTAATAAAACATATATTAGGTCCAAATAATGGTCACGAGAAAAATGAGACGGTGACATTGAGAATGAGAGAGGCCACAAGGAAAGAAAATCAGATGGTGACATTAAGAACAAAAGAATATTGCAAACATAGGAATAGCTAGATCGTACTTATTTGTACAATATTTAATCATATGTACAGGTCATTATTAAAAAATAATCTTGTAAAATGTGAAATGGTGACCTTGAGAGCTAGAGAGGATTAGAAACATATGTATATGGATTGAGTCTTCAATAATTATCAATTACTAGCAAAATGCCTATGCGTTGCTATGAGAATTAAAATATTACATCACATATATTTGTATAACACAAATACTGCTCATTCAAATAAGTGTGATAAAATGATTATCATATACAATCATCGACTAATAGATATTATTTTTACAAACAAATACTATTATTTTAATTTATTTGACCATGACGTGGGCAAAGGATTTTTTTTGTTCGTGTATGTTGGTCGTAACTATGCACTCACTTATATACTACAAGAGGACAATGTACGATTATAGCACTTTTTCCCTTGAATTGAGTATTCCAAGGTTTATCGTATCCACTGGGACCTTAGAGATTATTAAACAAAGTTAACAGTAAAAGAACTAGTCAAGGCTATTGTCGAGTTCGAGTTGCATGAGGGGAGACTGGCCAGCGTAAAGGTGCGCCAAACAGCAAATCTGTTGTTGCGCCGATCAGCGCTGAAGTCGAGCCGATCAGCACACTACCAAATCTGTGGTCGTGCCGATCGGTGCTGGAGTTGAGCCAATCGGCATACAAACGAATCTAAGCCAAAGTACACCAGAAACTTAGTAAGCCTAAGTTATTAAGTGAGTAGCCAGATATCTACTAGTGAAATCTTAACCAGATAGTCTAAATAAATAGCATTATAATGGTAATTATATGGATCAATGAAAACCTATAATGAATAAGGTTGCCATTGCAGGCATTTCTCAAGATAATATCTACCTACTTAGCCTAGAAGAAAGCAATTGGAATAAACACATGATGATTACAGAATCAAGATAGACAAATCACCAAAACCATCATCAACATATTAGATTATCCTTGAGATACATAGAGTGAGATTCATCACCGCCGAGATGGCCTACCTTGACGGATCAACTCTTACTCCAATGGCTCTTGAAACTCAACTAGAGATCTATTCTAACGGGGCGAACCCCAGTGGCTCTAATTCACGGATCTGTTGTCCCTCCGACGCCTTCTGCCTTTCGCGGCCAGGGCTTACAAGTATATATAAGGGTTCGACTCGTAAAGGACTCGATTGCTAGCAAATAAGTCAGTTGCGCCGATCGGTGCAAGCCGTGTCTTCTCTGGTTTCTCTTCCAAGTCGGTTCCTCTGTCTTTCACAGCTGCCATGTGGGTCTTTTCCTTCGAGATAAAGTCTTGCATTACAAGTCAAGATCTTGAAGTTTTGTAAATCTTCCAGGCAAATATCTTCAAGTATCTTACGCTGATAAACTTTCATAAAACATGTGGAATAGGCCTTGATCACTTCTGTGGGCCAAAACGTCCTTGCGCCAATCAGCTCATGGGTTGCGCTGATCGGCGCAATAGGATTCTTCAGTGGTTTTCGTTGCTTCTGCACTCCTATCCTCTTTCAGCATCACTTTAATCACCAATTTCACCTATTTCTGCAATAAAGCTCCAAAATAACATGTATACAAATATATATGCAAAATCACAGGTAAATGGCCTAAATTAGCATCAATTATGCTCTAATTGAGGTTATATTCATATATAAAAGGGGCACCTAGGGAGTGCCAATAGTATAAGGACGTGGGTAAAGCATTTGTCAAATATATTGTAATAAATTATGATAGTCCTCTTATTTTTTTCTACAATTACATCAATGATGATAACTTAAAGTATAAAATGTAACTTTCTCTCCCTCTCACTCTCAGTCACACACACACCTACTAAGATGGTTTTGTCTCAAATGTTCTCAAATATATCATAACTTATGAGGTATTTGGCCATAAAATAACAACAAACATTCATAAACTGATCTAAAAAAAGTGAAAGAACAAAAGTAAAAAAAAAAGAGTCTCAAGCTTAATCTAAGCTTGATGAAATGCCTGCAATGGCAACCTTGCCGAGAGTACCCTAAACACTCTCGGTTAGAAGGATTTATGGTCATATGATCTATAATATGGTGTTGTACTAATTAGCTTAGGATTTTTCCTTAGAACAGGATTGGATACCTATTGTTTTTGTCTTACGACACAAGAAAATATTAAAGCATGATGGCTCCACTTGCTTCTATGCTTAGTGTAGTCCTATCTTGTCTAAATTGTCGATGAAGAAAACATAAATTTAATTTGGCAATAGGTAGAAAAGAGAAACGCCAATGACAACATTGGGATCAACTAAATCATGTCTAAAGATGATCAAGGATACACAACATCACAAAGGATGAATCAAGTCTCATCTGTGCAACAGACTCCAAAGGATGATGTTGTTGAGGCAGCAGACAACACACGATGGCAAGACGACAACACTACACTACACCCAGATGACATCACAATGCAACTATGACACAACCTTGATGGCGCGGCACCACATACGTTGTCATCGTCTGCCTCCTATAGTCCTATGCGCCCTCGCCTTCCTCTACACACATGAACGATGTTGCTTCTCTATCGATCAGAAGCATGGCATATGTTGCTTGCCTACAACTACCATCACCAATTAATCACCCATCCGATCACAGAATCGAAGCAGATGCGATCCAGACGCGCCGACGGTGGTACTTTGCTCACGATGTTGAGCACTATGAGGACGTTTCCATCCACGTTGAGCGGTATAATGACCTTGAGAACTAGAGAGGACAAGAAACATATAAATATAGATTAATCTGCAAATATTTTCCAATTATCACACAATCATTGAGATGTAAAAAATCTTGCCCCGTGGTTTTTAATTTCACCACAACGACTGAAGCACTGCCACCATCATTGTGCCTGCAGCTAGGGGTGGACGTCGAGCCAACTCGGCTCAGCTTGGTCCAACTCATTAACATACCAATCTAGCTCTGCTTGGCGTGTTAATGAAAAAGCTAAAAATCTTATTTGCCTTGGCTTGTTAAGCTAGCAAGCCAGCTCGATATGGACATAAAATTGATCCCTATGAAAATAGTAATGGTATATATCTAAAATATCAGCAACGCTATTCTATGACTAGGGCATTCAATATTATTCTAAACCCAACACTAATTAATGAACAAAATAGATCGTTACTAAATTTTCTTGGTAATATATTCTCGATAATAATCATGACTATGACAACATTTTATTTACTTAATTTATTGGGTATAAAATAATATTGAACATCCAACGTGTAGAATATAATTTGTGTCTAAATTATTATATATTAAGATATGTATACTATTTTATAATTTAAATAATGATGGACATAACTTAAAATCACTCTTGTGCGAAAGATACTTTGATAATATAACAAAAGCAAATATAGCTCAAGATATGAAGTTTGTATATGCAAATAGAATAATAGTGACAGACATGAGTGGTTCACGAGCAACTCATGAGTTGGCTTGAGTTAGTTCATTAACATAATAAGCTAAATATGTAGCTTAGCTCAATATAGATTGAAATGTGCCGAGCCAGACATAAGCTAAGCCACGTTGTAAGCTCTGCGTTTTTCATCAAGCCCTACCCGTAATATCGTCCTACTAGCAAGGACGAGCCGGATCCAACTATACCTGCATCAGATCCACCAAGAGAGAGAGAGAGAGAGAGAGAGAGAGAGAGGAGCTGATGATGATGACCGTGGGACAGCACTGCTCTATGCCATGCTTGTCGTATTGTAATTAAGGATCAGAGTGATCGAGAAGAGGGGATTAAATTGGAACTCATCTAGTCTAATTTTCATCTAACTACTTCAACGAACTATCGCACAGACTGGTAAAGCTCTTACTAGGGGAACAAACTAGCATGCTAGTGTGAAGATAAACAACAATGAGTAGTCCTAGCAAACTAAGGTCCTATACTTGCTTGTGTTTCATAGGTTTACTCAAGCTTGTTTCAGTTTTCTTCTACCCTTTGAATTGGTTCTAATACTTTATACAATGCATCATTTTTTATGTTTTATATCAGTATTCTATTTTCATATCATAAAGACTTTAGTTTTTCTATTGGGTCCTTCACCATATTGTCACCATCATTAGTCTACCCCATACCCCACCTCTCAACTACCTTCTACTCCCTACAAACTATAAATAAGCCCTCATATTATCTCTCGCCTTCAACAAGAACTGGCATAACCACTCTCTGTCTACCTTCACTTCTCTTCTCCTAGCAAGAGTTCAGGTAATATCCACCTTCCCATGGCTCCTCCCGGTGTTCCTACGTATTGGATGCCAAAAATCAACAGCCAAGCACAAGGAACTATAAGCGCGAGGTGTGGAGGAAAAGTAATGGTCTCGCTATCCTTCTTTGTTTAGCTCAACTTATATTCTAAAATAAAGAATGGGCTAAAGTGGAGATATTAGTCCTACTCGATTGCTGGTTTACTCGTGGAGTCAATGTCCACCGTCGAGCTTTCATGTTCTAAGACAAATAATGTGCGGAGTGGTGATTTTGGTCCCACACTAGTATCTTCCTGAAGTCAATGGCTAATATTATAGTGTAAAAGTTTGTAATCCTCTTAGTGGGGAAGGTGTCCAGTCACTTATTGGTGAATAATATTCTATAATAAATAAAGTTTATGTGGCTGCTCTTTCTCTCTCTCTCTCTCTATGTGTGTGTGTGCCATGATAAATAGTTTTTTATTATAACTTGGTAACAGGGATAGTTTTGTTTTATAGATGAAACATATCTTCAAATGTAGATTGCGGTGGATCCTGCTCCAAAATTTATGTTTGACACACTATAGCAAAAAGGTACTATAGCGGCAGAATCAAAATTCACATTGCAGTGAGTTCACACAGAAGTCCGTTTCTATAGTGGTAAAACGATTTTTAGTGATGAATTGAAGGTTATTGTCTGCTTTGGCCGTTTCATTCTTTTTATGTCACTTCCCCCTAGACCTCCATTTCCTCCATAGTTGCTACTTGTCATTGTCCGAGAATTGAGGTGAGATAATTTCCAGTGAAGTGTAAGATAGCTGAGTATTGTAATGAACATGAGAAAAATGTATGTGAGGTGGAGTACTCACTTAGCAGATGAAGCACCGTCCACCTCCACTATCACAGTGAACACATCCTGACATGTGGAAGGGAACCAAAAGTGAACAGGTTCATTTCACCGTCATAAGCAAAGCTCATATTTGCGAGATCAGAAAAATAAGTCTTCTGCAACTTATCGATGACTTTTTTACCCATTATACCCTTTTATCTCTGCGGGATTACCGTCTTCATACTTAACATCTATCGGCCTGCAATAGAACAACAGTGTGGGGGATTTTTCAGAGGAATGTAAGCATCCCAAAAATCACACACTAATAATTTTTTTATGAAAGGCCAATCGATGTCATGGTAATTAAGACTATTATCAGCTACTTACATCGTAGTGGTACAAGATGGCATCTGTACTGTGAATGGAAACTTTGAAATGAAAGTTTCATTTTGATGTTTCTAAGAGTGTCACGTTATCTTTAGTAGAATATTCTGATTTCATTGCAGTAGTTTGAAAACATAAATGAAATTATCACTCCAATGTCTAGTTTCATTGGTGGTTCATGGCACTTACTTCTATAAAAAAAAGCCAATCGATGTCATGGTAATTAAGACTGCTATCAGGTGCTTACATGGTAGTGGTAGAAGATCGAATCTATACTGCAAATGGAGACTTTGAAATAATTTGTAAGAAGACGAACTTGCTGTCCTTTTGTGCTAGATTTAAGCGGCCTAGCGGATGCCATCTAATGCAAATGTATCTGCAATGAAATCAGAACATTCTTTGGAAAATATTTTTGAGTGCTTTAAAAATAATGAAAAGCTTAATGCTACTGGGCAGTGTGCAACATATACTGATAAACGACAGCTACTCTCAGTGTAACCTAACAAGATCCTGGCAAAAAATGTCAGATGGGGGCAGTTACATATTTTAAATACGGATATAACAAGATGTACTTTTCTCCTAAGTTCTACCTAGATATCATATACCAGTCTAATTACCAGATGTGTAGAATTTGGAGTGCATAATCACGTTAGAAATGACTGGTTCAAAGAGACTACACTATAATTATCTTATGCAATTCAAGACAATGGAAGCATGGTTAACGAAGGTAGAACTTTCTTCGAGATACCTGGTGGAGTACAGCACAAACTCAACCAAATCCATTCAAAATTCTTTTGGGAGGGAGAGGGTCATAAAAAGAAATATCACCTTGCCTGATGGGAAATTCTATGCCAGCCCAAAGAACAAGGAGGGCTCGGGATTGTTAATCTCTGCACCAAAAATATTTGTTTGTTGAGCAAATGGGTTTTCTGTTTACTCAATGAGGATGGTGCAGTGCAATAGCTACTTCAAAACAAATATTTGGGCAACAAAATATTGACTCAAGTGTAGTGCGGGACAGGGGACTCACACTCTAGACTTGTCTCATGAGAGTGAAAGAAGAGCTTCTGAAAGTGGGGTTCATTCCGAGTAAGCGATGACAGTCAAACTCGATCCTGGAAGGATGTATGGATGGATAATACACCATTTAGTGCACAATTCCCCGCTCTTTACAATGTGGCACAATAGAAAGAAGTGGCGCTGCAACATGTTCTCCAAAACCATCAACCCAATCTCACTTTTAGGAGACAAATTAGTTGAATGAAATAGACTGATTGTTAAGCTTTCCACAATGCAGCTAACTGATGAACCGGATACATTCATCATGGCACTTTCTTTGTGCATTCTGGATGTGATTGGTAGGGTGCATCACCATGAGCCTGGCTGGGGGTCGGAACCAGGCTGAGCGGATCCTGGTTCTGCAGATGCAATGCTCGGTGTTTGGTTCACTTGTGTGGTTGGACCTGCATCTATTGAGCTTGTGTTTGGTAGGTTGATTTTTGAGTCTAAGTTGCATGTGCACTGATTGAGTCAGTGTTTGGTAGGTTGCATATTGGTATGATATAAGCACCGTGAATAAGATGTTGTGTGTTTACCATTAACAATCTTGGTAGGTTGCATATTGTTGCGGGTTTTGCTATATTCCGGTCACCAGAAAAAAGCAAACTTCTGGTCAATTTTCAAATATAGAAAGTGTGTTGGGCAGCGTGCTACAAAAGGAAAGACGTGAAGGAAAAAGCGGGGCATGGAGTGCGGAGCAAAAAAACAGGATGCGCTGAAGCGGGCCGAATTCAGATGCATCAGGGCAGAAAAAAATTACCTCTCAATGTCAAGATATTCTTATGGTACCTTGCTAAAGGGGTCGCTATCCACTTGCGGGGCTGGTGGAGCTGCTAAAGGAGGTGAAGGCGGCGCCGGCTGCGACGGTGGCAAGTTCGCTGCATCACCGCCAGCTCCAATCCGAGCCCGCTTGGGAGATGGCGAGCGCAAGGCGGGAGACCAGCCATGGCGGACAGCAGCAGCACCCTGCAGGTGATGATGAGCTACCATTACATAATACCATGAAACAAATCGAACAGAAAATCACTGAGATGTATGGAGTTACCGATGATGAGCCGGTGGGAGCCATCGTCCTCCAGAAGTAGCGAGGAGGAGAGAAGGCGGATCGCGGAGAGAACCGAGAAGGTGGAGCACGGCAAGGAGGAGAGAAAGCGGAGCATGGAGAGTCTGGATGGATGAGTGTGCACTGTGCTCTTGTTTATAGCCTCATAGGAACGGAAGACCAACACACTCTCGTCGGAGGCAGAGCACGCAGACGTGGGAAAGTAGGATAGGACAGTGTACATTCTGTTCAATATGATATGACCCTCACATGTTTTGTCATCAAAAGAAATGGATCGTGCACACAATCAAGGTCCAAGCCATAATATACATCAAGGACACCAAATGCAGTAATACGTCAACCACATCAAATGCAGTCTTATACACATCTATTCAGAGAATCACATACAAGAACCAAGCAAACCAGTAGCATCACAGATCATCATCATCATCATCATCGCATGTGTTGTCATTGTTTATATAGAAATACTCGTTGTCGTTGTCGTTGTCACTGTAATACTGCTCCATGGTGTCATCTTCCTCCGTGCACTAGGCTCTTGCTTCTTGTAGGTCCTCCAAATTAACTTCAATGACAGTCTCATCTCCACTATTCAGATGATGGTGCATCACCTCAATATGATCCTCAAGTTCATGCACAACATGCTCTGAATCAGAAGAGTACTCATCTTGTTGCACGCCAACCTCATTTTCAAACACATTGTACATGGACCTATGCTCAAATTTTTGCACAACTCGTTATCCTTTGTTCACTTTACCATTATAATTGTCATGCAAGTAAAATAACTTAGTTGACTGGTTTGCTAAGATGTAGGGATCAGATTTTGTACCAATACAAATGAATGTTGATGGACTTAAAATAGGGATCAGTTCTAAGGCCGACAGTCTTACCGATTTGATTGTACCAATCACACTTGAAAATAACCATTATCCGGTCAAACTTGAGGCTTGAATAATGATATTGCAGTGGAAATGTCGCTATTAGACGACAATGATGTCAGCAAAGCCAATGATATTAAAGACTATGCTAGTCAGCAATATTGAGCAGATGATCATTATCGTCCAATATTACACTGGACACTACAATATCAATGTTGTTTGATATTGATGTTTAAATGGGCCATCCCAAAACAAGAGTCGTTCTTTTTTCGCATGTTTTCTTAGCCCATACCTTCAGAGTATATAAGCCCCTAATCCTAACATTCAACCTCACCTCTCTCTCTCTCTCTCTCTCTCTCAGACCTCTTGTGGGGGCGTGCGTGTGACATGGTCATGCATGGCTCCATCGAGAGGCTCCTTCACGGTGTCAGATCTGACGATTATAGTGACCACACGAGCATGTGGGTCATCAAGAGTTGTTGTCGAGCTCGCCCAGCCTCCTCCTGGTGACCTTGAGCACACGGACGTGGCGCACGAGCTAGTGCGCCTCCACACACGTTGAGAAGAGCAGATCCAGTTCTTAGCGCAGAGGAATCATGGCTCCATTGACGGATCATGATAGTTGACGATCGTCAGTTCAAGAGTCTATTTACATGCATTGTGGGGTGTTCCATTCTTCATTGTTGCCTTAATTGTTTAGAAAATATATGCTACATTCTTGTTGGACGAGATATATATGAAATCATTATATTTCTTTTACCTTGAACGATGTTGGTGCTTTTGGTGTCTCCTTTCTTAATTTTAGGTCTTAATTTTATTTCAATGGCCGCTGAAAGCCTCTTTGCCAAACTGGAACCATTGACTGCATCGAGTGTAGCTATGGACTGACTGCACTCATGGTTCTCTAAATCTATCATCTATTTGTCTTGGTCATCAAGATTCCTTCCTCCATACCCTTTTTTCCCGCACCCATCATACTCTATATTTTATCCTCTATCCCAACCACCCTTTAGTAGGACCCACATATCAGTCTCTCCTCCCTCTTTTTCTCTCCTCATCCTCTTTCCTCCTCTAATCTCTCTCTTTCCTCCCTCTCTCCCTCCCTCCCCATTCTCTCTCCCCGACGCCGCCAGGCACCTCATCCTCATCCCCCGCGCCGCCGCGCACCTTCTTCTCCTCCCCCTCGCGACAGCGCCGCCGGGGCTCGCCTCCCCCGCATGCCACCACCGCGCCCCTCCTCCTCCTCTCCCCGCGCGCCGCCGCACCCCTCCTTCCCCACGCATTGCCAGGGCCCACCCACCTCTGACCGAATCGGATGAGGGCCTCCCTCCTTCGGCCCCCCTCCCCTGCTCTCCCCGCCAGATCCGGCGAGGGCCTCCCTCCTCCGGCCCCCCTGCTCTAATCGGATCCGGTGAGGGCCTCCCTCCTCCGGTCCTCCTCCACTGCTCAGATTCAGTTGTATCTTGCTCGATCCGCCTCGAGGTTGTGGCCACTGCCGTACCTAGAGCTTGGACCCTCCTATTCCCGCGGCTGCGGGGTGCGCCGGCAAAGTGATGGCGGCGCTGGATGCCACCGACACCATCGGTGGAGTAGTGGCGGTCGACACGGACGCGCAAAGAGCAACGGTTGGAGCTGAGGTGGGGCCGCCAAGGGCAGTGCATTCCTCCGCTACCTCCGCTTGATTTAGCGTAATCGGGAGCATCACCTCGGGTAGCGGATGCTTTCCCGGATGTTGCTGCAACGATTTTTACTCCAAATGGGTACTGAGGACGCAGTACCGGATGCGCTAGTGCGGTCAGTCTTAGCCCAAATTTCAGCCCATCTATGCTTGCAGCAGATGTTATTCTTATTTCCTAGCCTAATACAAAGATTCTTAGTCACTTATTTCCTAGAGGAAGAAGTATTTTTAGCTTCCCTCAACTATTGTCAAAGTCCGGTTTTCCTCACTCAATTACAAAATCAGGCATTCGTGCTCCTTCAACTATTAAAATTGTTTGTTTTTCCTCTCATAGCTGTTTTGATAGATGGTTTTATCCACATGGCGCACATGTGGCATAGAGAAACACATATTAGATGTCACATCATCTTTTTTATAATAAAAAAGTTATATATATATATATATATATATATATATATATATATATATATATATATATATGTAGATACTAATATCGGCAGTGGATCATAGGGCTACCCATGATCCTTGTTTATCGGTAGAGGCATGCGCGAGACCGAGAGTCGATGGACATACAAGACGCAAGGTTTAGACAGGTTCGGGCCTCCTGAAGGATAACAACCCTACGTCCTGTGTTCTGTGGTATATTATGCGGTATGATCTGATTGTCTATGAGAGAGCCCCTGCCCCTCCTTATATATCCGGAGGACAGGGTTACATGTCAAGTGTTCTAGTTGGTTACAACATAATTTTCAACTAGGATTCTATCTCTTACTTTCTATCTCTAGTATTGACTTGTCGTCTACTCCAAGTAATAATCCAAATAGTTATCTTCATGGGCTTTATCTTTATTGGACCCCGACCCACTCGGCAATATATCCGAGTGGTGAGGCATCTCTAGTATATATATCACACAATATATATATTAGAGATCTAAAACTTATGAGATGTTTTATATTTCAAGATTAGTCTATGGACAAATTTTTTTAGATTTGTCTAAAAATGTATATTATTAGAGAAAAATTTATATTATTTTTTTAATTCAAATTCAAATATAATATTGTTCATGATTCAAACATAATTTTCTTGGTTCATATAAAATGCTTAGTGTACAGTGTAAATTTTAAAGGTGCGATAGTCAACGATGCGAGAGAGGTGTAATAATCTATAGTTATTATTTAAAGATGAAAACATATTTATATATGTATATAAAATATAAATATTTAACATACTAATATTCATCTACATAAAATATTATGATTTTTAAATATTCAATCATATGTTTCTGAATTTTAGTTGTAAAAAAGATGGCATGGCATTAAATATGTGTTTCTCAATACCACATATGCGCCATGTAGACAAAACCACCTATCAAAATAGTCGTGAGAGGAAAAACAAATGTTTTTAATAGTTGAAGGGGTGCGAATACCCGGTTTGTAATCTAGGGAGGAAAAACAACCTTCAGCAATAATTAAGGGAGGCTAACAGGACTTCTTCCTTTTCCTGTATTCGTAACATGGATTCAGACTAGATGTATTTTTATGGGCCAAGTAAGTATTTAGTCCATTTCATTTTTTTTTAATTCCTATTTCTCATTGTCTCTTCCTGATTTCTCTCTTTCTTTACATTTCCCGTTAGTATTGTACATGTTAAGGTATAACTTTTTTTTTCAAATAAACTCATTATTAAATATTTTAAGAGGAACAAGTGCGGCGGCCTCTCTTCTTTATCCGGGCGTGGCTGCAAGAAGGAAAGAGACGGGCAGGAGCGGAGTGGTAAAGGTGGCCAAACGGACGGCCCGGCATGGTACAGCCCGAGTCTTTTAAGGCCCGGTACGTTTAATATAGGGCTAGCATGGCTCACGGACCATTTTGGGTTGTGCCAAGACAATCTTAGGGCTTTGCTATCGGGTCATGGCATGGTTGTAAAATACAAATTCGTGCCGGGCCGGCCCACCAAGCACGTAAGTAAATAGGTCTAATAATTCAATTGCAGCCCATTAACACTTAAAAGTGATGAAAAATAAAGAGAAATAAGATTGATGATGAGATTTAAACTTAACCTCCACTAAAATAATGAGATGATTTATCAACATATTAAGGAACTTTTTTTTTACTATAAGATAAATATAATTATATTTAAACAAACTTTATTAGGTTGTGCCGTGCCGACCCTCGAGCCTGACAGTTAGCCCAAACACGGTTCTTACCATAGGGCCGTGCCAACACGGGCCCTAAATTGAATGAACCGTGCCATGCTTTTTTTTACGTGCTTCGTATCGGCCCACTCGACCCGGCCTTTTTGGCCACCTTTATGGAGTGGTTTGGTTTGCCAATTGGGTTGGGTTGGTTGAGGTTGGGCTTGGTGCCCACCCGAACCCCAACGCCTCTTGACGTCTTGCCGGATGGTGGCCGTGCCGCTGCGGCACCGGGGGTCGAGGCTCGCGCTGCCGAGAGCCAGTTGGGCTTGAGTGGCGCAGTGGGTGTGACGTCGGCCGCTGCAGCGGTGGTCATCAATAGTCTCGACGTCATGCGGCTCATGCCCATGCGAGGAGGGACGGCGTCGGGAACGCGGCTGACCTTCACTAACCAGACGTCATGCATGATGCATCAGCGTCCACGCGACATTTTGTGAGCAGCGAAAGCACCGCTAAGTTCTTGATTCCCAGTTGTCCGTCTCCTATTTTTTAGAAAACAAATACAATATTTGACCTCTACGAAAACGTACACAATTTTTTATTATTACAAATCTATGTCAATCGTGTTATTATGTTTCGGTCTCCTATCATCTTTTTCATTCATCAAGCATGACTAGGCTGCATCTTGTGCGTGCTCAACGCAATCTACTACTACTATAATGTCGTACTAATGTCATGTGTTTATTACTGCAGTGGAACCTAATGTAATAGTAGGAAGTCGGATAAGGCTTGATAGTTTGTTCCCAAGACTACTACTGCTACATGATGTTTCAAGTTTTAACTGTTAAGACTTTCAGATCTGCCAGCCTAGACTCTGCTTATTTTGTGCCGTGTTAACTTGCTGGACTAATATGCATCTCTGATTTGCTTCCCATGAGTTCAAGTTGTAGCCTAATAAATTCTGAACCTCAAACTCAAGTTGTAGCCTAATAGCAGTATATTTCATTCACAATTCTGAAATACATCAGGAAACAGTGTGGCATGCTGAGTATTTGATCATTTAATTTACTGAACAATCCATATGCACAAAACAATTATCCTTGTTTAATTTCAGCTTAGCAATTGAGCACGACATTAGAGTAAGCAGAGTAGAGCAGAACAGAGCATAGTATGCATAATGCAATTTACGAACCCACAAATAACAGAGCACACACAACCTCATAACCTAACAAGGCAGAGTGAAAGTATTTTGAAGGACCTGGCTTATTATCTGCTATGGGCCTGTTTGTTTTAGATTATAATCTACTTAGATTATATAATTTGGATTAAATAATCTAAGAGAGAAACAAATAGACTAGATTATAAGGTCAGATTATATAATCTAAAGGCTAGATTATGATAATCCTATAATCTCCTTATGAGGAGCTTATTTTATATATTTTGGTAAAAGATCCACTATCCGTGATAAGTTTAGCAAAATTACCTGCAATTACCATTAAGAAAAAAATGATCCGTTCTTCTAAACACGACACCCTTCTCTTCGATTGTTTCTTTCGCCGCCTCCTTTTCTTCCCCTCTTCTTTCTCCTATGGCAGACCGGAGCCCTGGCCTCATCTTTTCCCCTCCTCATCAGGCTTGGCGACGGGAGCCCTGGCCTCCAGTGCGGGCAGGCATAGAGGCAGGCCGACGGGGAAGGCTGAGAGGTGCGCCGGGGAGGAGGAGGAGAAGTTCTCAGGCGCGGGCGGAGTGGGTGGGCACGCGGAGCTGGACGCAGAGTAGCATGCGCGACGGCATACGGAGCGGGTGGGCGTGCGACTCGATGAGGCACTGGCGGAGGCGAAGGCGGCGCAGCGCGGGGGCACGGCGGGAGGCGGAGTAGGAGTAGCGGGCGTGGGAGAGAGCGGAGAAGCTCTACGACGAGTTTGTCACCGCGGGATGTCTAGGCGGAGAAGCTCGAGGCGGGTAGGCGCGGTTAGCGGGGAGGAGGTAGAGATGAGGATATTGTTGTCTTTTTATATTGAAAACAAATAATTTAACTATGTTTCCACCCCTCTGATTTTTAGACCTGTCCTATCGAATATTGTGATACTACTTAGAAGTATTAAATATAGATTACTGACAAAACCTAGTCCATAACCCTTCCTCTAAATGACGAGATGAATCTATTAAAACTAATTAGATCATGATTAGATAATGTGATGCTACAGTAAATATCTCTTAATAATGACTTAATTAAGCTTAATAAATTTGTCACGCTGATGCATACTCAACTATGTAATTAGTTATATATTTAATATATATTTAATAATCATATATAATATTTTAATAATTAATGTGACCCCACTAAAATTTAGGCCAAAAATGAACACACTCATAATCCAGATTATATAATCTGATACTTTAATCTAGATTATATAATCCATAAGCTAAAATAAACGGGACCTATATGAACTCATCATATTATTGCTTATCTTATCCTTTTCATCAGCACAAGATTAGTTGAGGAACCAGTTCATGGTGTAGAGCCGCAAATGAACATAAGAGAGTTTTGACCAGTTCGCTTTTCCTGTTGAGTAGTACGACGGAACAGCTCACTGACAATCAGTAATATTTCAGCAGACTACTAGGGCTACAGTGGGAGCTCAGTTTGCAGACTAGCACTACTCCTCTACCTGTTGATGGACGATCATGGGTTAAAAAATCATTGAAAACTGACTGGTTTTCATGGTTTTTGGTAAAATTGGTCTGCCTCGGTTTTACTAGACGTTCAGTTTATTGGAAAAACCGAATCTTGGCACTATAGTAAAAACGGTTTTTGGTCGATTTTCCGGTTTATTGATCGGTTTTCAGCGAGAAAAATACCCGCTACTATAGCAATTTTTGAACCCTTGTGGACGATACAGGTCAGCACACTGTCATATCTATGTCATGTTGCTACAGTGGCACATGGTACTTCCAAGGTTTATATAACCGACCGGGCCGGTATAACTGGCCGATCCCGGTTCACCGGTTAATCGGTTAATCGGTATAACCGACCGGTTAGCCGGACAAAAGGCGTTTTGGTTGACGCACGGTCGACCACTGGTTAACTGGCCGGTTATACCGGTTAATCGATCGGTTATTTCGGTTAACCGGTCGGTTAGATCGGTTTAGTGATGTATTTTGAATATATATTTTTAAATTCAAAAATATTGGTTTTTGAATGGTTTTACCGGTTAACTGATCAGTTATTCAGGTTAACCAGTCGGTTATCGGTTTCATCCGATTTAAAATTTTTTGAATATTAAATAAATTTAAATTATAACCGGGTTAACCGGCCGACCGGGGTAATCGGCCTGGAGCAGTTTTATCTCTTTCTTGTCATTATTATTTATTTAATTGTTGTTTAGTGAGTTATGAACTGTAGCAATGCTATTGTAGCTGCACTACTATAATACTGCCCCTTCATCTCAAAATAATTGGCATTTTAATTCTCTTCAGTTTTCTTAAAATAATTGACATTTTTACTTTTCGATACATCTTTCTCTCTTTCTAATATATCTTTATTTATATCTCTTTCATCCTCTTTTTTGTGCACTTTTCATTTACATTTCTCCTTAATTCCCGTGCCGGATAACACTCTTTGTGCCAAAATAATTGATATTTTTAGATATCTTCAGTTTTCTCAAGATAATTATGTATCATTCTCTTTTTTAGTATAACTTTGTATATTTTTAATATATCTCTATCTCTCCTTCTCCTTTTATGTGTATGTATCTTTTTTCACTCTCCTTAATTTGTATCTCCACAGCTAAAACGTCAACTAAAAGAAAACGGAGGCAATATATTCTATATATGAGCAGCTAACAAATTTTAAATTTATTTTTCATACAAATACAAATGACAAACTTTAGCTAATAAAAATTGAAATTATATTAATATTAAAACTAGTTTTACTTTACAAAATAATTTTGGAGCGTTACAATTCACCTGTCTCACAACCAGAGCGTGCGCAGTTGTGGAAAATCAGCCTGCTGGCTGTCAAATGTATGACCGCTTCTATGTGTCTCTACCTCCGTTCCAAAATACACTATGAGTATTAGTTTGACTATTTGTCTTATTCACTCTATTTTTTAAAATTATAAAAACAAATTAGTTATATCTAAAATATTTGTAATGATAAAACATATTATATTGAAAAATAATAATAGTTTTATAAATTTTTCAAATAAAACAAATCGTTAGATATGATTCTTAAAAATCAATAAATATTTATATTTTAGAACAGAGATAGTACTAAAAAGACACCAGGATAGAGTAGGACACCCGGGATAGGCTATCTCTAGTGTGGCCTTGAAAGTTGAAACGACGACAAGACATGCTTGCACTTGCAGTAGTGAGTTGATGATGGTGAAAAATTGATAAGATAGTGTAAAATAAAAAAATATATATGACTTTTTCTACGTAGATATTTATATTTGAATCTTATAAATATTTATATTGTGAAATGGAGTAAGCATTACTGAAGAAGAGGAGTTTTATTTCATGCTAATACTTTTTTATGATATAACATTCTTAAAAAGTATCAAAATAAAACTCAACTTGGCTTACATCGGCACATGGATATTGTTAGTACAGTAGTCTTCTCCAATGGAGTTATTAAAACATGTGCAGCAGTTACGATAGGCACTTCATTGAAAGTTTGATGCTTGTCTAATGGAGTTGGAAAATGTTAGTACTAGTACTACTACCAGGTGCTATAAAATTAATAGTTTTGCTCTTTATCTTGGGTCTCAAGTATTGTAGTGGTTGCTGAGAAATTTCAAACAATATAATGGTGATAAAATTGAAAAACGAAATGCATGCTTATTATTCTCTTCGGTTTTATTTTATTGATATTGCCTACTGTAAATTTATACTACCTAACGTCAATAAAGAAATGCCCAGGGGAGTACATTTTTTGAAAATAGTATTTCTGTTGGCTTTTAGAAGAATTTGTATTCTGGCTGCTGAGCTCCGACCCCATTCCAAACCAGGCGCACTTCCTCCGACGCCATGGCTACCGGACTGCTGACCTCCCGCTGTCATTTTCATGCTCACGCGTCGGCCGCTAGACCAGCAATTTTTGGTTGTGTTAGTTTCTACCCCTCTAATTTTTAGATCTGTTACATCAAATATTGTGATATTAATTAGAAATATTAAATATAGATTACTGATAAAACCCGGTCCATAACACTTTCTCTGAATAACGAGACAAATCTATTAAAACTAATTAGATTATGATTAGATAATATGATGCTATAATAAATATCTATTAATGATAACTTAATTAAGTTTAATAAATTTATTACGCTAATACATATTCAACTCTATAATTAATTTTATATTTAATATATATTTAATAATTATATATAATATTTTAATAATTAATATAACTTTACTAAAATTTAGACCAAATAAACAAAACCACGTCCCCTCTCATCTGCTCATCGCCGCCTGGTCACCTATCTCTACCAGTGTGCCGGCCAGCTCATGTGCGCCCACCGCCGCTTAGGTAGATGCGCCATGCATGAGTGCTGCACTGCTGGCTGCTGCTGCTGCGGCGCATCGCCAGCACCCGAGGCACTCGTACTGTTCATCAGCACGAGGCTCATGCTGGTGGTGCTTCTAGTTGCCACTTAACCACTCCACGCAGGATACTAATCCAGTGCACTCATGTGCAAGCCTGTTATAATTTCTACTAGCGAAAACAAGACGGAAACTATCAAAAATCCTAAGCCAGTAACTTCATCCTTCTCAGGTGCGTGGCGTTAATTGACCTCTGGCTTTCTTGGCCATTCCAGATGGTGACCAAGTGCTGGCAATGCATGCACTCTCCTCCATAGTGAGCACTGAGCACATACAGACCGTATGCGTTCCATTTTGCTTGGCCTCCTAGACCCCTTCCATCATGGTCTCGCAAGTTTCGGGAGGCAGTTTAATTTGTTGCCTTCGGCAGGTGTCAGTTTTAAGCAAGAACTAGAATACAGTGAGCTGGTGCGCTGTTGTGTCCTCTGCTCTGCTTTTCTATGTAGTACGTAGGCTACATGCCGTTCTTCAGTCGCGCTCGTTGCCGTTTGGGGCTTGCCGCTGACGACGCATGTAGTAGTAGCATTTGTACTGTACGTGGACGTACGTGATCGATCATCAACCCGATGCTCCGTGCGGCTTTGACGACTCCTCTCCTACTCATCAGAGAGTTGCTGGCTGGACGTAATGTCACTTGTGCTGTTTCGCTTTCAATTAAAACAGGGTAGAGTGTACGGATTTTTTTCACTTAAAAACATGATACTCTCTTTGTTCAATATTATATGATGTTTTAGTTCTGAACATGGAAATTAAAAAGAGGCGAAAAGGATGGATATATAAAAAACGAGAAGGAGAGAGATAGATATATAGGTGTATTGAAAAAAGAGAAAGATGTATTGGGAAGCGAGAGTGTTTTATAATTTAAGAAAACTTGAGAAGACTAAAATATCATATATGTTAAACAGAGGGAGTATATAGAAAAACACCTTTTATATCTATCGTTGTTCCTTGCTCCCACTGCCAAAAGGAAGTGGCGCCAAAATGTGTGATTTTGGGTGTGTTTGTTTCTTAGGTCTAAATTTTAGTGAGGTCATATCAATTACTAAAATGTTATATATAATTATTAAATATATATTAAATATAAAACTAATTATATAGTTAAATGTGTATCAGTGTGACAAATTTATTAAACTTAATTAAGTTATTATTAAAAGATGTTTACTATAACATCACATTATCTAATCATGATCTAATTAGTCTTAATAGATTTGTCTCATTAAAGGAAAGATTATAGACTAAATTTTATCAGTAATCTATATTTAATACTCCTAATTAATATCACAATATTCGATGATGGACATGTCTAAAAATCGTGGAATCCAACATGTGTGAAGAGCAGGTGGCATGCCCACGGAGATTTCGCCGTACCAACTTTAGTACTCCTGTGGGGCCTGATCCCGAAGCTAGATACTCTCTTCGATTGTAAAAAAGAACTCGTTTAATACATTATTTAGCATATCAAGGAGCTATTAATTTAAACTTAGTCTACCATGTTTGCTCTTATTAAATAGTATGCGGAGTCCAACTTTATCAATGCCCTCTTTCTTTCGGACTGGCTGGCGTTGGGTGTGATAAAACAGCAGGTCGTGGGTTCGATGTCCTGCACCGCGCTCGTCAATTTTTTTTTTGCTGCTTTTTGCATGGTACAGTATTGTTGTGGAGATGCGCCGCATGCGGCTTAGTCGCGCCTATTTTTTTTTCCCGTCGCCGCGCCTATTTTTCTGCTCGTGCCGCGTACTTTTTTAGCATTTTAGCACGTGTGCTCGTGCCATTTTTTTTCACCGTCGCTGTGATCAGTTGCTATTAATAGAACGATGCAACGTTTTAGTTCTTGTACTACTATCAACCAAAACCAAATAGGAGAGATGAGGAAAGGGAAGAACACGGCGCATGCCGCAGTGCTGGTTTGCATGCCGCGTGATTCGTGGGCGTGGTTTAATTGTGATTAATGTTAACGTTGGAAGAATAAAGGAAAGTGCATGCGGGAGGGGTAGAAGGGTCCAGATATGATAGTTTTTGGCAGGACGAGTCCCTTTGTAAAATTGGGAGTTTTGGTAGACCGAGTTCCTTTTTAGAACCGGAGGGAGTACAGTAGAAGGCAGCATCAGTGTTGCATTACTATTTCACCCATTGTCCGGTCACACCAAACAGACCCGAATCCACCCACGCACCAAAAGAGAAGTCAAATCCATCCACACCAAAGACACCCGACCAGAGCAGCATGAGGCCTCCGACCGACGCCATGGCTGTCGAGCTCCGGCTCAAACTCGCTCGTGGCCACTGGAGCGACGAGGAGACGGCGGCCCTAATCGCCTCCTGGGCGCCGCTCTACCAGCGCCGTCGTACCGGCGAAGGCGACATGTGGGCGCCGCCTCCGAACAGGCTCGCCCTGGTCCTGGAGGACTGGCGCGCCGTGGCGTCCGCGGTCAACGCGTACCGCGCCGGCGCCGGGTTGGGCTCGTCCCGCACGCACCAGCAGTGCAAACCTTGAAGGACATGTACCTGAAGGCGCTTCGTGCCGCCGCGCCTTCCGCGTGTCGCTTCTTCGACGCCCTCCATGCAGTGTGGGGCGGTGAAGAGTGGAGCCGTGCTGCCGCCGCCGACGTGCAAGGAGAAGTGGCGGTGGCGGAAGCGATTGCAGGAATGGCAGCAAACCAGGGCGCGGCGTCGGAGTTGCTGAGTGGCCGGATCCCGAAGAGGCCGAGGACGGGCACCTCGGTGAAGGAGGAGCTGGTGCAGCAAGCCTGTGCCGCCGGGGCTGCTGCGGAGGAGGACCGACGTCGTGTCCATGCCACCGCCGCCGCCGCTGCGGCGGAGGAGGACGAGGCACGCCGCGCCGCCCGTGCCGCCGCCGCCGCCGCTACGGAGGAGGACGAGGGAGGCAGTGCCCGTGCCGCCGCCGCTGCGGAGGAGGACGAGGGGCGTCGTGCCCGTGACGCCTTCCTTGATTCCATGCTGGGGACGGCGGCGTCCGAGAACGCGACAACGGCGGTGCTTAGGATGCTGGGGGTGTGCGAGCAGATGATGAAGAACGGCTTCGAGGTCGACCTAGCCAGGGCTCCGCGCGGCATATAGCTCCTCCTTGAGGTGCAATCTTTTGGGTTCGTGCTATGGAGCATCTGCGGCTAATGATTTAGCCTGTTCATATAGCCTGCTGCTGGCTGTATGCATCGGCCATATCATTTTCAGTTTTCAATATAGCCTGTTCATATGGTGATCTGGCTATTGCACTGGCTAATAGAGTTACCGTATTAAATAGTATGTACTCAGTACTTTCAGCTAGGACACTTTCGACTAAGAGAGAAAACGCCGGCTGTTTTGCTCACTGTCGGCTAAGAACGGGCTTTTTCCCCTCGCAGTTTGTGCTTTCGCCCGGCGACTCACGATGTCGGCCGGTTTCCTTCTCTTTCTTTGTTTCTCTCCCTTCTAGCTAGGACACTTTCTCCCTTCTAGCTAGGACACTTTCGACGTGGCAACACTTTCAGCCGGCTGACACAGCACCATTATGCAGTAGTAATAATGGTAATGGTGTTGTGGCTACACCGTAGTTTTAGCGAAGAGTGTGTGAGTTCAGCTTTTGGTGGTATATTAACAGTAAACTTGCTTCCGTTTGTACAGTGATTTGTTTCACAAGAAAATCAACATTCTTTATGTTTTTGTATTTCTTTTAGCAAATTATTTCTACCTTATCTCTAAAAACAGCCCTTCGGTGCTTTAAAAAAAAAGATCAGGAGTTCTTCAATCCCCATCTCAACAATAATGGCATCCCCATCTCAGCAAGAGAGGAAGGAGCACGAACGCACCATCACCTCATCTGGCAGTCGTTCTTCTCACAGACTGCTCGCACTAAGTCCGGGAGCGGATCCTTCAGTACTGTTTTAGCAAAAAAACAGTCGCACCGGAGTCCTCTATTGTCTACACTATCCTTTAGTACTGGCTCTATTCCGCCAAATCTAGCGTGATAGAGGGCCTCCACTATGCATGGACGTGGCACGGGCCCACCCAACGACCCGCCCTCTTCCGTCTCGACTCGCCGAGCAGCAGCAGTAGCGCGAGGAGGACGATGCCGCTGCGGGAATCCAGGTGGGAGAGAGAAGGGGAGGTGGAGAAGGCCAACCGCAGCAGTAGAAGAGAGAGAGAGAGAGAGAGAGAGCAGCGCGCCGCCGGAGAATAAGCTCCGCATGCCATCGCGCCGGAGCTCGAGGCACGCACCTAGGTCGAGATCTCCGGTCGCTCCTCTCTTTCGCGCCTGGATCCGACCGGCGGCGCGTGGGGAAGGACGAGGCGGGGCTGAGCTCGAGGAGAGAGGGCAGACGGGGCGGAGGCCGTCGGCGACGACGCGGAGGTGGAGGAGGGGCGCGCTGCAGCGGCGGGGGGGGGGGGGGGGGGGGGCTCGGTGGCGTCGGGGATGGAGGAGGGGCACGCTGTGGCGAGTTCGCGGCGCGCAGGGAGCTTCCGCGTCCATGGCCGCCGCCCCTCTGGTTGCGCGCGCGGGGGCGTCGGGGCGGGAAGAGGAGAAGGAGCGCCGCCGTGGTGGGGAAGAGGCGCGGAGAGGCGCCGAGGTGCGGGGCGGAGGGGAGCAAGGTGAGGCGGCGGTGTGGAGGAAGGTGCGATGGCAGCGTGGAGCTCGGGAGAGAGAAGAGGGATTAGGAAGGGAGGAAAGGAAGAGAGGAGAGAAAAAGAGAGAAGAGAGAGGCTGACCTGTGGGCTTTATATAAAGATATTTAAGATAGAAGATTGAATTTAGAGTATAAAAAATAAAAAAAAATTATATAGAGAAAAAAATCTTAATAATCAGAATAAATAGAGTATGAATTTAGAGTAAAATAAATTCAGTTATATCACAGCAATGGCCATCAGCGAGAGAGCTAGCCGACGGGACCTCGTGTAGAGGTGAACACTCAAAGCAATGACAGCGAGAGAAGCAATGATGACAACGTTGGAAAATAGGCATGAGCGCTCCCGTACCTTCTTGGGAAATGGAGGCTAGCTGGCCTCGTCTCTCTCTCTCTGCATTGACGCAGCATGCACTCTACTACGAAGCTCTGCTCTGGGTTCGGCAGCAAGAATGACGCATGATGGGCAAGCCGCGCCAGTGGCAGGCGGAGTGGAAGCATTAATGCTGTAAGACTGACTCCAATGATATTATGCAAATGGGAGATGCAAAACAAGATTTGGCTCTCGTCTACAGGAGAAATGGAGTAATGCATTTCGTATGGTCTCCAACAGCCCAATGCATTTCCTCGATGTTAAGTCTCTGCAGCTGGGCCAGGTCCGTCAAATGCCTAGAGGAAAGAGACTCTATTTTTACATGTTCTCTCTCTTTTATGGCAAAGACCACTTTGCTCATACACAGTAAGACTTGTAATCTATTTCTCTTTGCATACGGACGATTGGAGTCAGTCTAATGAATGAGCTCGCTCTGTCTCTCTCGCTCGCGCTCTCTCTCTCTCTCTCTGAATGACCGTCCGAGTGAACAGCCTAGGGAGCCGTGGGTTTGTGAGTTCAAGATCCTCTGAATGCACCGTGATTGACAAGTGGGATAGGTGTGGTTGACCGGCCGAGTTCCTGCACTGCACCTGCACGCCAGAGGAGAGGAGAGAGAGGAGAGGAGAGAAGAGAAGAAGAGGAGGGGTTTGTTGGCTTCGCTGCGATGGCCGAACGTCGTGTTCGTGAATCCCGGTCCCGCAGCTGGGGCGACGGCGAGACGGCCGTTCTGCTCCGAGCATGGGCGCTACTGTACCGAGCAAGGGAGCCCGGTCGCGTGGACTGGCACGCCGTGGCGGCGGCCGTGAACTCTGACTGCGCCGTCGCGGGACTCGGCCACCGGCGCACGCACGGGCAGTGCAAGGGGCGCGTGAAAACACTCCGCGCCATCTACGAAAGAGAGCTGTCCAGGCCGTCGCAGTGGCGCTGGTTCGGGGACCTCGACGCCGTCCTGGCCGCGCCGCGCGGGAAGCGCGTCAGGGCCCTCAGCGACCTCTACTCCGACGACGGCGACCATGCCATGGAGGAGCGCGGTCATGGGCCTTGTCCTTCGACGGATGGGCCGAGGAGGCCCGCTCGGTCTGCCGCAGCAGGTTCTGCGCCGGACGTGTTCCCGGACGGGCGCGGCGCCCTGGAGGAACGTGGCGCTGCAGCGGCGGAGGATGGTCGTGCGGTCCCGGAGGTGGTGGTGCCGAGGCGCGCCGAGCCTGACCCGGCCGCGACGGAGGAGCGTGGCGCTGCAGCCGCGCATGGTCGCCGTGCTCCCCCTGCTGCGGCGGCGGAGGATGGTCGTACGGCGCCGGTGCTCCCGGAGCCAGAGGAGGTGGTGCCTGAGCCTGAGCCAGCCGCGACGGAGGAGAGCGGCGGCGGTCCGGCGGCCGTAGAGGAGATCCTTCGTGCCGCCGCGGCGCGCTGGGGAGGATCGGTGTCGGCGTCCTCCAACATAGAGATGCTTCGCGCCGCCGCAGCGCCGGCGTCCTTGAAAGCCAGTGTGGTGGTCGGCAGGATGGTGGAGGTGTGCAGGAACGTGATGGCCGACGGCTTCGCGCTCGACCTGGCGTTGGTCGAGTCGCGGGCGTCCAGGGGCGCCGCCGGAACCCGCCCGCCGTAACTTGCTTCTTTCTACCTGTATTTTGGTGAGCGACATGACGTGCACTGCCTAATTCGAGTGTTCTTTTTTCTTCAACCCATGACCGTATTTAAATTTGCCGGTGTCATTTCACGCCCAACTCTTCTTCTTTCTCCTTCTCATGCCAATAACCAATCTCAATCTGCAGGGGAAAATCGGGGCTAGCGGCGGCGGACTGCTGTCTCTACCGTGGAGCGGACTACTCCGTATGTCAAGCCAACAAGCTCCTTCTGCAATCCGCATGCCATCGACGCAATGCGCACTAGTGTGTACTACTAGCTAATGTTTGGCACTAGTACTAGTTTCTTTTGGTTTCTGTCTACTTATTCTGATGAGACTCCCAACTTTCAATCAAGCAAAAGTTCTAAAGCCATGGATGGCTACTGTAATGCATATTTCTCTTGGCTCTTTTCTTTTTCCTTTTGGTTTTTCTGTTCCTGGTTTGTGCATATGTCCACCGTGATTCACCTGGCCTCGGTTCAGCTTACTTGTGGAGAAGCATATTCCGCATACCTCAACCGGGCTAGAAAGAACTTAAATTTCTGAACAAATGCTATACCATAACGAGATAGTGTAAAATACAATCCATTTTCAACTTTCAGAGAACACACTGTTATGGTTTACATACTGGATTTATACTTTCATAACACTAAAACACTGATAATAATACACTTAAATTATGCCTCACTTATCACTGGCATATCAACCCTCATGACTGATAATTCAAAATTTTGACATCTCATTTTGTGATTATGTGATAAATTTAGCTTTATGGGACTTGCATCAAACACCTGACATGCACCAGAATAGAGAAGCCCGCAAGTTCATTCCCAAGTCATCAGCCCTCCATCACGCTGTCACACTACAAATTTTCAGTTAGTGACACTAGTACTTCAGAGTTATAGACTTACAGGTCTCTCAAGTTAAACAAAAAACTGAAGAACTCTGATAAAATTGTAATGCATTTTATCAACAAGATTGTTTTCTTAGGCTATGTATCATCATTTATGGAGCAAAACTGAACACTGAGATGGTGTAAAGGTATTACATGTACCAGAAACATACAAGAAACTCATAAGATAAACACTGAACTAGTATTATTCATGGCATAACCCATTTTCCCCTAGAAAAAGCAGAAAGACTCTCCTTGTTTCTCTCAACAATAGAAAATATAGTGCATTGCCTTAACGCAGTGCATCAACAAGACGAAACATTTTGCCGATGATTCAAAAGTTCAATTATCCAGAATTAACTATCGACGTGCAGGATTAATTTATACTACTTTATTGTTTGAAGTAGTATAGTAATGGCAGTCTTTTTTAAAAAAACCCACAAACTGTGATACGTACTCTATTTCCCAATAACCTGCTGGTAGACTAGCTGCAGTAACCAGAAGAGCAGCGACGAACCTCTGCTGCCGGCGAGGTTCACGCCTTTGACCCCCTCGTACCAAACCCAAGTCAAAAGATAACCAGCAGGCACTCCCGTTGTCCCCGTTTCCTTATCTCTCTCCCGCAGCCGGCTGCGGCGACTCATCATCATCATCCACCGCCGTTGTTCGGAACCGTGCGTAGATATCCCCCCTGTAAAACTCCCTGGTCCGCCACACGATCGCCAGCGACACGACGGCCCCGGCCACCGCGACGCCGGCGACGACCAAGAACGACCTCCGAAAACACTCGGCGCCGACGCACGGCACCTCCGTCCCGCCGTGCCGGTGCTTCTGCCTGGCCGCCTCGGCGTCGTAGACCCGTCCCGTGACGCGAACGTTGAGAAGGTACGCCCCCACGGAGCTAGCCATGGCGGCGAGGTTGTACAGCGTCGGGTACCTCTTGAGCCCGAACAGCTCGGACACCGTCGCGTACAGCAGCGGCCACTGCGCGCCGAAGCAGAGCCCGATGAGCACCGACGCGAGGTACAGCGTGCCACGTGGCGCGCCGAGGGCGATGAGCAGGTGGCCCGAGCAGGAGAGGAGGAGCACGAGCGTGAGCATTAGCGGGCGCGGGACCCGGCGGCGTGACGTCAGCAGCGACTCGGAGGCGTAGCCGGCGGCGACGCGGCCTGCGTAGTTCCAGACGCTGATGAGGGAGACGAAGGTGGCGACGGTGTTGGGTGGGTAGCCCAGGGACTCCCCAATCTGGCCCATGCTGTCGATGGCTGTGAGCGTGCCACCCGCGCCGCAGGTGATGGCGATAAAGAGGAGGAGCATGTCGGGGCTGAACACCGCTTGCGAGATGGAGTAGTCCTCGCCGTAGGCAGAAAGATGAAGATGATGATGACATTATTATTGTTGCTGGTGGCGACGTGTCGTTGTTGATGGTTGTTGTTGTCGGGTTTGACGATGTTGTTGTTACTGGCGTGGCAGCGGGAGGTTTATTCTCTTTCTCCTGGACGTCGACCACGGTCTCCTGGATGGCGGGTCCCGCGTCGCGCGGCACAGACTCCTCGTCCTCGTCGTGGAGGTCGAGATCCTGCTTTTTTTTCATCTTGTACTCTTGTTTGACCAACACAAGGATGGGGAGGAAGAGGAGGAGGAGTAACCCGGCGGCCGACGCGGCGCGCGAGAACGCGACCCGCCGCTGCACGAGGATCATCACCAGGATGTACGTCGCAAGCAGGACCGAGACATACAGCAGGCAGAAGAACACACCGCCGTCTCTGTCTCCGTCTTCATCATCGTCCCCGCCGCTCCTCCGCCGCCGCTGGTCCGGCGGGACGACGCGGACGGTGCGGAGGAAGACGACGGAGACGGCGGCGGGGAGCCACGCGATGAGCAGCACCAGCGACTTTGGGTCACCACCTCCCCCACCACCATACAAGGCGAGGTAAATCTGCGCGAGGATGGCGCTGCTGAGCCCAACGTACCCTTTGACCAGCCCGAGCACGGCCCCTCTTGCCTCAGGGAAGTTCCGCACGACGGTGACGAGCGCCGCCGTGCCGGAGTACGCCTGCAAGTGGGCCCCGGAGCCGACGTACACGCACGCGAGCCACACGGGCGGCCGGAGCCGACCACGGGACGACGACAAGGAGAGGTACAGCATGAGGTAGCCGGCGAGGTTCATGGCGGCGCCGGCGGCGAGCACGACCCAGGGAGGGGCGGCCTCCAGGAGCAGGCCCGCGGGGAGGCCCACGTTGCTGCCCAGGTCCTTGGCGAACGCCAGCGTGGCGATCGCGCGCTGGTCGTACCCCAGGGCGGATTTGAGGGCCGGAGAGTAGACGCCGAACGCGTAGGTCGCGCCGGAGGCCGACAGGATCAGCAGGCACGCGAACAGGGTGAACCACCGGCCACTCAAGACTTGACGGGCGAACCGCGCCGTCAGCAACTCCGAACACACACCGCTGCCGTGGCCATTCTTGAACGCGAACACCATTATAACGAACAGTGGAGTGTCACCTTCATACGAATAACGAACTCGACTGTCGTGATTTGTCAACTCCTTCCACGACCAAGACGACACTGCGTGGTACGGTGATGATGTCGAGTATTATTATATCCACAGGCCTGCAGGGCACGTTCCTGAAAACATAAAAATACGAGTATATACAGAAGCACAGACTGATGCTGATCGTCAAAAATGATTTTTGCTGTTAACTAAGCAACGGACGGCAGACTTGCAGTCGTCTTGTTGGCGTCACATCTGCCGGCCGCCGCTTTGCCATCAAGTGCATCTTCCTTATTGGCCAAATTGGCCACAGGACACTATACAAACACGGTATTTGCTTGTGTCTTTGCTCATAGACATTCTATAATTGTGTCAATTTGCTACTGGACATCACCTTCATTAGAATATGAATATATGGGTTAAAGGAGGAGAGAGAAAATTTTAATGAACACAAAGCCCTCTATCGCTCTTGAACGCAAATAAGCATCAAATTAATAATGGTATGTAAAAAATAATAGACACTAATACGGTAAAATAAAACATACACAATAATAATGAAATAGACACAAATAATACAAATAATCAATTAATATATGTATATTGGATTGAAATAGACGCAAAAATAATGAAATAAACATAAATCATACTAAAATTCAATTAGTATATGTATATTGACTTTGTGTCATACTAACTACAATTATGAATTAATTGTTTTACAATAAATATCTAGTTTAATATACATATAGTGCATATAAATAAAGTTGTACATCAATTTGGTGCTTACTAGTCCATCAACCTGTGCCCATGCATGGGCTAGAAATATTATACGACATATCAACAATATATGTTTGTAAAAACATATCATTTTGTTTAAGTGTTAGTCCTTATATATAAAAAAGTAATATTCTATGTAATACTTGCCTGACGATATGTAGGGCATTAAATTTTTGAAGAATCTGATGTAAAAAAAGGATTAGGTTTCTCAATGATATTAGGCATGTTGAAACAACATAATTAGTGCTAACTTTAAGCACTTCCTCCCTCTGAACCAAAATATTATACACTTCAGTCACCTCTAGTTTTTTTTAAAAAAATAATTGTCATTCAGACTTTGTAATGCATCTCTATCTCTATATTACTCCTTATTTTCTTGGCACCCATCTTTTTCACATCTATTTAATTTCTATGTCCATATCTAAAACTTTAATTATTTTTAATAGAGTGAACAGTTTCCTTAGAGTTTAACCCCTTTATTACACTCATATATTTTTAGACCGCCTCACAATTTTCCATAGATTTTAGGTTCCTTATGTTGAAATTTAATTCACTACTCTACTTTCAGGAAATTATAGTTCCTCCAACATCAATATTTCATATTTATTTATTAATGTTTGTATACAACAAATTTATGGACTTGTGTAGAAATCACTATCTGTCACCTAATAAGCTGAAAGTTGTGTTAGTTATTATCTAAGTGGGATTATACAACGTTGCATGATGTCCCTTGTCACCTTGAAACAGCTCTCCTCTTTCATGACGTCTCCAGTAAATCATAATTTTTTACTCTATAAATTATGACCATAAAGTTAATCTGTTTTCACATCTATGAAAATACATTTATGGTTGTACTTACATTACAGTGGCAAAAAATTGTACACGATATGCATTGACAAAGGCAACACCCAGCTTATCTCATACTCCAATGTGTTAAAGGAAAAATAAGTGACACTACAAAGTTGATTTCAACAAATCTGTATTTACAGATTGATTCATACATGATGCAACAAATCATGCTATTTAACTTCATCTAGATTTTTAAGGCTACATACTTCTATCCGATCTAACTTCTAGTTGTTAGTCTAATCATGATATACTAAAGTAATGGAAATATACGGATGCGAGAAGTTAAATTATACCTGTTGGCTCTTTGTTGTAGGGCCATCCATACCATGAGGTATACTTATATATGATTTGACTTCTCAGACAAATTTGACAGAACTGTCTCCTTATTACGATTGGCTGAACGTATTATGCAAGAGTACTTTTATGGTGCATTTTACAAGCAGTAATTTACTTGTTGTAAAATTAAGGGTAGTAATGTAATTATGTATGTTTTAT
Source organism: Eleusine coracana subsp. coracana (assembly GCA_032690845.1). Classification (NCBI taxonomy): domain Eukaryota; kingdom Viridiplantae; phylum Streptophyta; class Magnoliopsida; order Poales; family Poaceae; genus Eleusine; species Eleusine coracana. Next base: position 7,866,481 of record CM064426.1, read on the forward strand.
ATATATTTACGTTATATTGCCATTCCACCTTCAGGGTTCCTCTCGCAAATCGAATAGTTGTTTTCATCGCTGCCGCAGTCAATGTTTCCGTCGCCGCCGCAGCGCTTGCTCATCGGTCCCCGTCTCGCCGCCGGCCTCGCCATCAAGGATTCCTCCCGTGTCGCGCTCCTTGCCATTCCATTTCGCTTCTCCCGCGTGGCGCTCCTCACGTTCGTTGGACAGGATTAGTCTCAGCAGTGTTGTCAAGAGTCAATGCTAATATATAATCTTTCAGACTTTCACCAGCAGTGCCAACAATTTGCCCGTAGAAAATGCAGTTCTAGTACAAGGTAAACCTAGGAAATTTGCTACTAGGACTACCTAATACGCGACATTGACAAGACAAAATTGATCAGCTTCAATGAATTAGCAGTGCAGCAGCAATGTCACTGATGTAACAAAACACGCCATGGCTTACAAAATTTCTAGCATTTAATAATCTCTTTTCCTCCACTACCTCATCACCCTACAGAAGTACAGATTGTTCAACTACTTACTGCTATACTCTACTACGACAATATTAGCAGCAATGAGTATATACAGTCTACACCATCCGACATGGAACGTCATCATCCGTGGAGCTTGTGGGGGAGGTCGCCATTGGGCGCATACTCGAACACGAGGGCGCCCTCGTCCTCGACGTTGCAGTAGGTGAGGAGGCGGATGATGTGCGGGTGGCCTAGGGAGAGGAGCACGTCGAGCTCCTGCCGGAACGAGCGGTGGAGCCACTCCCTGCTGCAGTGTACCTTCACGGCGCCGACGCGGCCGCCGGAGGGGGCGAGGTACACGGTGCCGAACCTGCCGTGGCCGATCACCCATGACAAGAACCCGCCCGTCACGGCCTCCACCTCCGCCCATGTCAGCTGCCTCGTTGTGTCGTCATTGTCAAATCCCGCCGGCGCGACGGGCGAACTCACGCCGCCCATCTCGCCGCACTTCCGGAGGTCGCCAGCTCGGCGAGGATCCCTCAATCACCGCCGGCTCCGGGGGAGGATTAATCACCGCCGTCTACGGGGGATTGTAGCCGCCGTCGACGAGGAGAAGCCACCACACCGACGAACCGCCGCCGCCACCGCCTCCGGGGAGGATCTCGCCGCCGTATGGGAGGAGAAAGAAATGGGAACAAGCACCAGATCGATTCGTAGGATCATAACATGTTACCTTTACCAATGAAAACAATTACAGCTATGTCATCCATATACTTTCCGAAAATACCCCTATAAAAATTTTACTGGTTCAATTTACTGGTAGTAATTCTAAATAGATCAAATTAATCTCAACCGTTGGATTAAAATTACAAGTAGTAATTACTGCTTGTAAAATGCACCATAAAAGTCCTCATTATGCAAACATCTGCTACTGCCTTCGCTCATTCAGATATTGACGTTGATAGATAACTGATCTTGTGGCCTGAATTCATCAGACCGCTGGAGAGCTGGTGAACGGACCCTCTCATCATGTAGACCAATTGACGCCGCATGTCGAAGACCATCATGATATGGTTTGTGGCATGCACCATGGATTTGGCAGGGAGCAACCATTACACTGCCGATATCGGCTTTGGTGATCCCCACCGTGAGCACATCTTTTCTGGCCTCCGCCCAACATGCACGCGCACGTATATTCATCATCCGAACTGACTGACTGGCTCTATGTCATGGCTGTTTGTCAAGCTGCGGCACTTGAGCTATGATCATGCTCATGAACGTCTCCAACAAACAGAGCTTTTGCTTATCAGATCGAGAGTATGGATTTTTATGGATCTCTATATTATTATGATTTCTAATTCACCCCGCCCCCATCTATTGTTTTTCTAGACATGGAAAGATGAAGAGATTTTCCTTATAGATAACAAAGAAGATCTGTAGACGCGTAGCTCTTAAAGTCCTGGATATGTGTATCGGGTGGTTCAGGGAAGTTATTATTCCTTTTTCATCTGCCTCTTACGTGAAATAACTGGACTTTCCTTTTTTGTACGTGATGGATACGTACGTGGATCACTATGGATGTCTGTCTTAGTGTACAGTACAGGGTCTGTTGTGAAGATCCATCAGTTGTGGTTGTTTAGGAATCAAAATTGATGGTTGGATGTTTTGCTTTATTATGGTAATTTCTAGGATTTTTCTAGGATTAATGTGGTAAATATAAGATTCGATCAAGAGCAATGAGGCATTTTTGTCCATTAAATTATCTCTCTCCTTCCCCAACCCATATATTTATATTCTAATGAAGGTGATGTCCACCAGCAAATTGACGCAATCGTAGAGAAGCACTGTCTCATTCGAGTGCTCTTTTTTCTTCACTCCATGTCCGTATTTAAATTTGCCGGTGTCATTTCACGCCCAACTCTTCTTCTTTCTCCTTCTCATGCCAACCAATCTCAATCTGCAGGGGGAAATCGGAGCTGGCGGCGGCGGACTGTGTCTACCGCGGAGCGGACTACTCCGTATGTCAAGCTAACAAGCTCCTTTTGCAATCCGCATGCCATCGACGCAATGCGCACTAGCTAGTGTGTAGTATTACTAGTTACTGGTACTGTAGTTTCTTTTGGTTTCTGTCTACTTATTCTGATCAGACTCCAACTTTAACTTTCAATCAAGCAAAAGTTTTAAGTTTAAATCCATGGATGGCTCTAGCGTACTGTATATTTCTCCTGTTTCTTTTTTTTTTGTCCTTCTGGTTTCTTTTTTGTTCCTGGTTTGTGCATGTCCACCGTGATTCGCCTGCCCACGCGGTTCAGCATACTGGTGGAGAAGCATATTCCGCATGCCTGAACCGGGCTCCTCAAAACTGCCCGCAACAGAATCAGTCGCCTATTCTTGGCCAACCGCATTTCTCCTCGTCTCTCCCAACGCAACCAACAAGAAACAAGAGGAACGAAACGGAAGAAACCAAGAAATCTGCTTACACCGCGCCCAAATCTTTTGTCGACAGCAAATCCTCAACTACCGTTTCTGCACTGCCCATTCTGTTTTTCCAGCCCGATCCGATCGGATCGAGGCAGCGCAGGGAGCTCCTCCGTGTTCTTGGTCTGATAAATCCGTGTGTTATGGTGATGGGCCACCACGTCCTTCCATTCCACAAGTTTAGGAGGTAGGGGTAAAGAGGACGATCGATGGAGAGAGATGAAATGGAGGCGAACAATCTCTTGCATTTTCTTGATACCCCAAGCGCACATTACAGAAGGTGGGCATATATATATCTTCCTTTCCCTGTCTGTTCTGTTACTGTTAATTCTACATTTCCTTGCGCATTTTGGGTCGTGTGCACTGAAATGAATATATGGTTTCATGCTTTTGCCGCTGTTCCAATTTGAAGGACATGCGATGGATTTGATGGCGAGCATGGTGGAGAGGATCCCTGGGATGCATCAGGTTTGTCCTTCTACATATTCCTTCTTTCTCCTGTCACCTTTGTGATCTGAATACGGTAAATTTTCTCTGCACAAGACACGTGATCAATCATAAATGATCAACTGATCATATATTATCTGCCATTGAATTCTGCTACCAGAGAATTCCAGCATTTCGCTGAACATTGCCATCTGCAGAAATATTTTCTTTACCAATATTGTTGTCGATTTCATCATACTCATAGTAACAAGCAGGGGATTCCTGAGTGAGTCATTTCATGCCCCTGCCATTCAATTTTCAACATGTGAAACACAACTAGCATGCCTGCGTGGGTAAATGTTGATTAGATGGAGCTGTGCATAACCTTATTTTTATTCGGGGATAACCGTGCCATTCAGTTTTTGTTAGACTTCAAATGCATGATTCATAAGTTTCCACTGAACTTGCATCTGTGCTACTACAAATGATTATTTGCAATGATTATCAAATGCAGATACAGCTAACGCACGGGAAATGTTGGAATATCTGTTGAACCAACCAGCGAACAAGTTCTGTGCTGATTGTGGCACCCCAGATCCGAAATGGGTGTAAGTATATTCGGCTTTTCTTAAAAATAATATCGTCCTCTGAATGTTTGATGTTATTTTGTGCTTTCTAGACAACGCTGGAGTCATCATACTACACCTTACCTGTTATTTCAGTCACTACTTACAGATTTCAATAAAACAACTGTCTTGAGCCAATTTACTGACTCAGCATTGTGTTCCTTTTCATTTTTCATTAAAAAAGATAGTCCTAACATGAGTGCATGAATGTCCAAACTTGAAAAGCACCTACATTTGAGTTACTATCTTAAGTAAATAGTCCGTGTTAAATCTATTTTTTTCATCAGGATTTTGTTTCTTTCTTACTAGTGATAATTTGAGGTGCAAATTTAGCTTTCGATATGTGTATCTTTGAACATACTTCACATTTTCATGTAATATGTTCCAGTAAATCTTCCAGATTTTCCTCTACCATTCAGCTGCTTTTATACTTGCAGGGCCTTGCCATTCGGGGCATTCATTTGTATTAGGTGCTCTGGAACTCACAGAAGCCTTGGAGTGCACATATCAAAGGTGCCTAACGGACTTGATTTTTGAACATTTTCAGTTCCCTTTAATTTGATTCTGCCACTTGCCAAGCTTTAGTGCTGTGTCATAAGATTTACGTGTTACAAATTTTGAATTCTGTGGTTGGAGCTATTTCCTCCTTTTAGATAATGGAAACATGTTCCAACCTCTACACCTTTGAAAGATGTACATAGCCGGGTTGGAGCTATTTCCTAAAGCATAGCTCCCAAGATACAGGTTCAAAACAAAAATACAGCTGCCTTAATGGAAAACTTATACATTGCAGATGTGGAAAATTTTCTTTGCTGGATTATCTTCGTTGCTATGTTAAATGAGCCGATTCATGATTGTACTGCTACTCCAGTTTTACTGACGTTAAGCATAGCCTTCATTTAATACTTATTTACAAACCTTGTGTTAAACTAATCAGTTTTCATTTTGTATTGTCTAGGTGATTTCAGTGAATCTGGACGAGTGGACAGATGAAGAAGTCAATTGTTTAGCCGAATCAGGTGGAAATTCTGTTGTGAACACAAAATATGAGGCCTTTCTACCTGAAAACAGAAAGCCGAAACAAGACTGCTCAACAGAGGAGCGTAACGATTTCATTAGGTACACATCAAGTTAGTTCTTTATTTGTACATTTCTGTATAAACCTGTCTAATGAAATGTTGTTTTTTTCCTTCCATCGATGCGTATGCAGGAAAAAATATCAGTTTCAACAATTTGTGTGTGACCCACAGTTTTCGTGCCCTTTACCGCTTAACAGTAAGCGCGGAGCTGATAAACATCACCAGCCGCAGCCTGCCCCCCGACATGGTTTCGGCCATGCTTTCAGGAATAGCTGGAGGAAAAAGGATTCATCAGACCAGAAAGGACTAAGGAAAATGGTGTGGTGAACTCAATGGTGTTAAATTTCAAGTCGATCTGGCACATGATATAATACTTCACTGTAAGAATGCTTTTTTCTTCGTTTCAGATGGATGTGGGAATGGTAGAATTTGTTGGACTAATCAAGGTCAATATCGTAAGAGGCACAGATTTAGCTGTTCGTGATGTGATGTCAAGTGATCCATATGTCATGATTAATCTAGGACATCAAGTAAGCACATATTATTACCAGATGTGACAGCTTAGTCTTGCAAAAAATTTGTTTTCTATCTCTTGTGTGACTTCAATTCAACATTTTCATCTTTTTCAGTCTATGAAAACAAAGGTGATAAAGAGCACTCTGAATCCAGTTTGGAACGAAAGATTAATGCTTTCAATCCCGGACCCTGTTCCACCTCTTAAAGTGGTAAGTTCATTTGTCTCGAGTGCATATAGTTATATCATTTTCCCCAGTACACTCTTTAATTAGCCTCAAAACTCCAAACTACATTATACTCCTTGTACCTCTTGACAGCAAGTATTCGACAAGGACACATTTAGCTCTGATGACCGGATGGGGGAGGCTGAGGTAGACATCCGGCCTCTGATCTCGGCAACGAAGGAGCACGAGAACTCGACCATCCCCAACCGGACGGAGCTCTACAGATGGTCGGCTAGCGATGATAGCAACGGTGTGCTTGCCAAAGATAGTGTGATCTCTATTGCGGACGGCATGGTGAAGCAGGAGATCACGCTGAAGCTCCAGAAGGTCGAGCGTGGGGAGATCGAGATGGAGATCGAGTGTGTGCCACTCAGCCAGTAGCAGCTTCATGCGCAGGGATGAAAAGGAACATGTTTCACTGCTGTGTTGGACACTGCCTGCTTTGCTTACCCGGAGAAACCTTCTCCTGCTCTGTTCCTGTACATGTGTGAGACTTAAATTGTATTATAGATAGGCAGAAATGGAATCATCAATACAACTGTGATTTTAGGCGTCAATATTACTTTGGAAGTGTTATTATCGAATATAACTGGGAAAGATAACAAGTGAGAAGTGTGAAATGGTACAACGACTCGGACGGCACTTCAAAAATTTTGCAAACAAGTTTACACGGTATCTTCTTACACGCAGCTGCAGGCAGATCTCGCGACGGAGATTCTATGGTCTGTTCTCCATCAGGTCCAGATTCTGTTGCTTAAGAGAACTAGAGAGTTGATGTTTGACATGAATCCAGTGAGAAAGTTGATTAGGCATGGATGATACAAACACGAACCACACAAAAAGAACGTCATACGTATCAGTACCCTTAACGCTGAACAACACTGATAAGCTGCCTGGTCGGCATGCATAATCGCACATATATACTTCACACACACGTACTCTCCCATCAGCTCCATCAAGCTCTCTAGGCCCAGCAGGCTCGCTTCTCCCTTTATGCTTGATCGCGTCCGTGATCTCCGGCATGGTCGCTGATGGTGTGAACGGCGTCGCGAGCACGGCCGCCGTCAGCGCCACGATGACGAAGATGGCGAACGTCGTGTCGTCCAGCACCTGCACGCACACACGCAAGCAAGTGTTTATTTTTTTTTCAAAAACGCAGGCATTGCATCGTCTGCCGCCGCTTGGAGCTCCACTCAGAGGGCGACGCTACCCGACGCGGCCCCCGTTCTAGGTACGACCACTTGGGCACCAAACCGGTGGTCGGTGGAACACGTCCCTCAGCGCGCATGGCCGCGCCTCCACTGGCCGCTCGCACCACCAGCGCTGTGCCATCGCCCGAAGCACCGACATCGCTACGCCTGCAGCCGCCTCCACCGGTGATGCGTCCTCGCTGTGCTCACGGCGCGCCTGGAGCCTGAACGCGTCTTCCCAGCATCACGTCATCTCAGAACACTCTTGGCGCTGCCGCTTGCGCTCAGAGGGCGTTGCCTCCGGGCGTGAGGCCCCTGTTACAGATCCAGCTCTTGAAGGCCGCCGCCCCCAGGCTCAGGCCCCTACCTGCGGATCTAGCCCCGTAGGTACCGGATCGGGCGGGCCCAGGACCCCATGTCTTGTTGCGCCGCCGCTGTCACTCGAAGGCCGCCGTCGCCAGGCTCGGGCCCCCTGCCTGCGGATCCGGCCACCTAGGCACTGGATCTGGCGGGCCCGAAGCTCTAACCACGAGATTTTGGCGGGGGGGGGGGGGGGGGGGGGGGGAGGCTGTGGTGGAGAAAAAGAAAAGGAGGCCCGGCCGCCGCCTTCCTCGTGGTCGTGCAGCATTGGCTCACGGCCCGCTCGGGCAACGGTGTGGGGTGGGGGAGCCTGGGGAGGAGGGCTGGGAGCGACGGCGGTGGCGACTAGGGTTCTGCCCGTCGCCCCTAGGAGAGGGACGCGGGCTTCCCCCTGAAGCGTTCATTCCAGAGGCTACTGATGATATCAAGTGTTTACTTATGAGCACGTTCGTAGTTAAGAACTTTATCACTCACTGTACTGTACGTGTTTGAGCCAGCTTGGTGGACGGGTGGGCCTGGGCCCACTCTGAGATTTTATTTAAACATCATTTTACCACTTTAGTTATTACTGTAGCAATGGTTATAGTACGCGCAACCCGTATGACCCACCCTGACCTGCTACAGTAGCTCGGTAACTGTGTGCATTGCATTCCCTATACCTTCCTCTCCTCCCCGACATTGAGCACGATGACCTCGACGAGCCCCTTGGCGCTCATGGCGATACCGAGCGGCCTCACACCTGCCCATCATACTGGTCCCGGCGGCCACGGCGAACATCCTTGAGCTAGCTTATTCAGCTCGCGAGCTCAACATGTAATGAAACACATTGACAAGCAAATATATATTTAATATTTATAATAATTAAAATTTTAAGTTATATTCATATCTAACACCATGGGGGTTTATAAACAATTTGATATTAAAAAAGGGTGAATTACACTAGCGGATCTCGAACTTGCCTCGTTCTCATCTAGGCCCCGTACTTATAAATCTTGATTTTTCGGTCCTGAAACTTGCTAATTATCTCATATAGGTCCTGGTACTCTTTATCTTGATTTTTTTGTCCTCGAACTTGCTAAGTAGTCTTATCCATATTTCAATACTTCTTAATCTTGACTTGAATTTTAGATTCGAAACTTCTTGCTACGTTGTCTTATCCAAGTTCAGATCACCATCTAGACACCTAGCACGCTGTCACAACCACCCCACATTTATATGACAGCATAGAGGATGGGGTCCTAAAAATGCCATACAATCTGTGCGCTTCATGCTTACACAGCACATTAGCATTGTTAGGTGTCTAGATGACGATTTGAACCTGTGTAAGAATAGTTATTAACAAGTTTTGAAATCAAAAAATCAAGTCAAAAGAGTACTTGATCTAAATAAGACTACTTAAAAAGTATTGATACCTAAAAATTAAGATTAAAAAGTATCGGAATCTAGATGTGACCACTTAACATGTTTTGGGATCAAAAAATTAATATTTGAAAGTACCGGGACCTAGACCAGAACTCAAGAAAAGTTTTAGGACCACGAGTGAAATTGACTTTTAAAAAATTAAATAGATAACTAAGTCACGCTAGGTTTCAAGTCCTCATCACTCGATCTCAAAGGTCATCAAGCTCGTGGTGCACCTACTAGGAAACTTTTAAATTAATATTTAGTAAACTATGAAAAATAAACTGAACTTTTTGGGTTATAACTCTAATTTGTTGGAGTTTTTTTGGCCTTGAACTTTGTAAAGCTTGTATGGCTTGCGAGCGCTCATTAATATACCATGTTAAAACATGAGCTTGGCTCGACTTGAAAGTGCACCAAGCCGAGCTAGCTTGCGAGCTTTGAACTAAACATCCTAGCCTAGCCACATGGTGAGCCTTAGAGCATTCATTATGTTGCTGTTGTAGGTATCATTTGCAGAGCCAATGTGGAGCGAAATTAAATATGAGAGAGAGGAAAGTTATTCCCCTTGCAACCAGTCCGATGTAGAGCGAAATTAAATATGAGACAAGGAAATTATCTCCTGTTGCAACCAGTTCGATGTGGAGCAAAAATTAAATATGAGAGAGGGAAGTTATCTCCGGTTCCGTCGGTGATGTATAGACAAAGTTAATGCTGCTATATAGATAAACTTGACTAAATCTAAGGCAGGCTGGATGAAGTGTTTTCGGCACCTCCGCTTTGGCCTTCTGCCATCCCTGCATGGCTGCACACACAATTAAATTAAGAACACAAAAAAATAGCCTTATAGCTAGTCCTTTGAAAGTTATCTTTAGTACTATCTTTGGCAAATTATACCCAACCATCTTTGGAGACGCCCTTAGCAGCCTGGTTGGCTGGTTGTTCTATTTTAGGAGTCAATGATCACATTAAAAAACAAGTAGGTTTTTAAGTCAGGCTAGTGCATTTAAATTTTTTTCAACCAGCACAATATCAGCTGGTATTGACCGTATCTATTTCTTTTTTGAGCTTTTTGACGCACAATTGTTACCATCATCAATGACTCGGAAGCGCTATCTCTAAGCCTCATAATTATTCTTTCCAAGACTGTACAACAGGTACACTGTGAATCTGGTAAATGGTGAGGAACTGGGAGCAAACGTCTGACTAGGGTGTGTCCCTCCCAAGGATTAGGCGTCCCCATCAATACCACTTCACCATGGCCCAGAGCCATGAAACTGTCTGCACCGGGATATTGGATCCGCACCTGCAGTATCCATTTAGTGTAAATTTGGCTCCATCGGGCTATTGGATCGGTCCAGTAAATCAGAGGACCACGACTCGTCCGCCAAATCCAGTGGAATAGAGTTCCCACGCTATGCATTGTTGGTGCGGGGCCCACACAATTACGCGCCATCCGAAGGAAGAAAGGAGGATGGCCGGTGCGCAGAGGGAGCTGGCAGGCGGCAGCCAACGGTGGGGAAGAGGGTGGCGTGGAGGGGATCGGCAGGCGGTAGTCGACGGATCCGGAGGAGACGGTGACGGTGGGGGCCGGTTTCGGAGGAGACGACGACTGAGGAGGTCGGATCTGGAGGAGAAGGCGCCGACGCTCGGCTACGGGTGACGGGGCGTGGGTGGTGGCACTTGGCTGCGGGCGATGGAGGAGGAGAGGGCGGCAGCGCTCGGGAGAGGGCGACGGAGGAGGAGAGGGCAGCGACGCTCGGGAGAGGGCGGCGGAGGAGGAGAGGGCGGCGAGGTGCGGGCGGCGGAGGAGGAGAAGGCGCGGGCGGCGAGTCTCGAGGGCGCCGCCGGGGAGAGAGGAAGAGGGGAGGCAGGGAGCTTGGCGCCGGAAGAGAGGAAGAGGGGAGGCAGGGAGCTCGGTGCCGAGGAGAGAAGAAGAGGAAGAAAGAGAGAGATTGGGGAGGGAGGAAAGAGAAAGGGGAGAGAAAAAAAGGAGGGGAGTGGGTGACATCTGGGCCCACAGAAAGTTAGTTGGGATAGAGGGTAGAATGTAGAATATGACAGCTGCGGGAAAATTTGAGATAAAAAGAATATTGCTGACTAGGAAAAAATATTCCTTTTAGAGGATGGATTTAGAGTATCACTAGTGCGTTCATGATAGATGTCTTCTTATTTTCTGCGAAGAAACAATTGCAGTCGAGGTAGCAGACTGATTGAAAGAGGTTTCGCTAGACATTTTTGTCCCTTGTCGATCTTCTGCATTAGTTAGCAGACAAAATTATTTTCTTGTCCTATTACTTGTAATACTTAAGTACCTCTATCAATATGTTGAAGTACATATTGATTGGTACATTTAATTATGGATCCTTAGATCTGGCAGGCATTAATAAAGATGCTACACATTTTCATGTATATTTTTATCTTGTTTAAGCTTGATATTTTTTTATTATTATTTCCAACTCGTATATTTTTCAGTCTCCTGAGGTGCGTGCCTATAAAAACAAACAGAAACATATAAGCCAATTGTGGGCGTCAGCTCTAGTTTGCTTTGCATTTCAACTCCATTGTTTTGCAACCTGACTCTAAGAGTGTTCAGTATGAGGGTCAGGGCCGGGGAGGACATGGTATATGTCCAGATGGGCATGTTCATTCTTGTTGTGCTATTTGCAGTGGCCGCAGAATGTAAGTTTACAATGAAGTATCTATTGTGACATTCCAATGGCGTATCTGTATTAAGTGCTGACCGGCGTAATTTTCTTTTGCAGCTGGTCGTCCTCGGCAGACCGGGATAGGTGTGAGTGCGATGGCCTACCCAATCCGAAGCCACCTTATCAACAGAAGTGCCAACAGTAGCGTGAATGATTCTAAAGCATTAGACGAGAAAAATGGTTGCGACCTCGTATTTTGCACCAAAAGGCTATGTAATTTTGTTGGCCGCAGAAGGGGCGAATGCCACTGCTGCGAGGTTATTAAAAAGCCAGCCCCACAGTGCTACGAGACGAGGAAGGAGTGCCAGGCGCATTGCCCCGTCTGCAACCCTTAGGCTCATCACTTCATCAGTACCGAGCAGATTGAACAATAATATGTACCGATGCGCATGATATCAATAACTACTTTATTACTCTCTCTCTTCTACTATAAGTTTTGGAGAAGTGGTTGGATGAAGCTCTTTTTAAGTTTGTTCGGATCTTAAAGCAGGAGAATACTTAGGCCTCGTTTGGGATGAAGGAAAAAGCATAGGAAAGTAAAGGAGAGAAGTGCTCCGGTGGAGCTGTTTCTCAAAATTGGCATGCATCTTAAAGCAGGGTGGCTAATTAGAAGCTTTTTTATTTCTATAATCCCAGGTTCTGGCCCTACCCACCACAGCCCCTACCCAGCCCCGTCTAACCTGATCCAGACCAGCGTGAACTTCAAATAGATCAAAACGAGACCTTCTTCCTCGGACGGAAGGTAGAAAAAAGAGCGCCATTGCAGATTGGCTCCCACGAGACCTCCTCCGCCATAGAAAGCCCTCTCCGGCAGGCGAACGGTCTTGTTGCCCACCGTGATGCCGGTCAGAGCAAGATAAGGACACAGAGTACCCTCTGGTTGTCACCTGCTGAGCTCTTAATCGTGTTCTTTACGTCGCCGCATCATCGCCATCATGCATTGCTAATAGGCAACTGCCGGTTTCCAGGGTTTTCCTCACCGTCCGCCTTAAACATATATTATGCCATTCTATACATGCAAAGACCCAGAACTTTAGAGTAGACGGAGGAAATGATTAACAAGACTAATGTATTCCTAATTGCTTCCAATCTCTGACGAGATTCGCTTGAAGCTGCTTAGTACTATTTGATCTTGTGTGTCATCATACTTACCAACCAAATTCTTACACCGAATTTAATTCCAAGTAGTGAAGCTCTACTGCACGTATCTGTACATACTATCACTCAATCAATCATGCCGATAACGCCGGAGATTGAATTGTTACCCTCTCAGGCCTATTCTTACCAGGCGGCAACATCTACACACCTCCGTGGAGAGAAGTTGAGCCAGTTGTTATGCTGAGAAATGGTAGAGCCGGAAGGCTCAAGGGTCAAGGCTGTCAACGGCGAGTCCGTTCCATGTTGAACGGATGATAACATTGATGGCAACTGAACGGCGCCGGCGAGGCGTCATGAAATCGGCACACAATGGCAGCCGGCGGGGACTGATGGCGTTGTTGGCGAGTATGAGTAGGCCCGGGTTTCACGCCGGGCTGGATCGGGCTGGACGGATGCACAGGTCCAGGGATTAAAGGAAATTAAATCATTTTAATTAACCAAACTGCTTTGAGATGCATGCTACTTTTGAGAAATAGCTCCACCGGAGCATTTCTCAGTAAAGGAATGACTTCCAGAGGAAAGGAAACTCAACCGTGCGTTTGGAACAAAGGAAATAAGTGTTCTGTTCTGGAGGAAAGGAAATCAACCACGTACAAAACACAGGAAATAAAACATCCAGTCGGAGTCAAGGGAAAGAATCCTTCTCTCGTATCGCTCGCCTCCACCATCGTCTTTCTTCTCTCATCTTCCTCTTCCTTTCCCGCCATGGCTGAAACCTAAGAATTTTTTGGCGCGAACCTCTGTTGGAGATGGCGAATCAACAGCAGCGAGCCACCTCTGCCCATCAGCGAAATCCCCATCGTTCTGCTGCCCCTGCAACTCCGCCTCCCCCTCTTGGAACCTCATCCACGCCAGATCAAGATCAGCACCAATCCGGGGGAGATGAAGAGATCTCACAAGAAACAGGTAATCTATTAAAGAGCTACATTGATTTCTATTAATCTGGTGGGCACCAACGCCTGAGTTTTTTCTTTGATTTATCTTTTGCACTTCGTGGCCTAGATCTACATGTGGGTGTAGTTTTGTTTTGTTGGGAGGCTGTGGCTTATTTTCTATGCCTCTGTTTTTTTACTTTTGTTTGTAATAATCCATAATAGGGATCACAAAAAATAGAGCAAATTGGAACCATCAGAAGGTCGTTTTTCTTATTGAGCTACTAAAAAAATCATGATGTGCCTTGATTTCGGACAAACAATGCATGGAGCAAGGAGGCCTGGAATAGGATCACCTCCTAGTTCAATCACAAGTTTTCTTCATCCTACAGCATGGCTCAAGTAAAGCAAAAGGAGCAAGATATAAAAAAAGATTATCGTGTTGTGAAAGATTTGTCAGGAGAAAGTGGCTTTGGCTGGGATCCTGATAGAAAAATGGTAACATAAGTTGATTGTGTTTGGGAATCACTAGAGTCACGCAGAAACAAAGATGCCCTTCTTCGATGGCGTGATAAGTCATTTCCATACTACGATGACCTTTTTGCTCTATATGATGGTGAGTTTGAGTTCCTGCCATGATTAAGATTGCTTGTCTTCACCAAATTTTTGCACTAACATATATAATTGTGCCTTGAATTTGTACAGGACGTTATGCTCAAGGAAGAAGTTGCCGTGGAATGGATCACTTTGCGAGTAAGACAAAACAATCTGCAGCACCATCATATTCTCCACCATTACAGGTATCTGATACACAGATGCAGTCTCCTTCACCTACTCTTCCTGCTCCAGGTGCATCGTACTTGAATTTTGATGTTGGAGAAGGGCCGGGTAGGGATGACATAAATTGGTTTGGTAGTGATGCTTTCAGTCCATTCCCAAATATAGTTGCTGCATCTATGTGTCCGGAGTCAAATGATGAGACAGTTGTCCCAGAACAACGACTACAAGAAACTCAGCGCTTAAATCCCTTGCCATCTAGTCAACTTCTAATGTGACTGATGGAAAGAGCCCAAAAGCAAAAACCAGCACCAATGCTTCAACTGATAACTTCCATGAGAGATTCTTAATTCTAAAGAAAGAAGAGATTGATTGATTTGCAGCGATTGAGGAGAAAAAAATGGAGGATCCCTACAGTATCAAGAATTGTGTTACAATGCTTGAGGGGCTGGCTGATAGACTACAGGTAGAAGATGTGCTCAAAGCAGCTGACATCTTCAAAGATAATACTGCAAACAGGGAAGTGTTTCTCTCATTTCGTATTGATGAATTGCGTTTGGGATGGTTACTCAAACAACTTTAGCTGGCATTAGGAAAGTGTGCAGGTATGCTACATGTTTATTTTGGAGTAGTATACCTAAGAATTAGCATGTCTTTTATATAGGGTAGTGATATTTAAACTCTAGCATGGCTTTTGTAATCGCTGGATACTATAATAGTGGGACAACTAGAAGTACTAATCATTAGTATGGTACAAACATACTCATTAGAGTTAACAAAATTACATATCTATTGTCGATTTGCTCCCCTTGTCATGTAATCTTCCCACATCCTTTTAGCTATATCATCTCGCATTTCGTTTCCTGCTTGACGCAAGTTGTTAAATACTGATATATCATTATGGTATTGATCATCTCCTTCTGGTACAACCTTCATGTTATCTTGATTTATATCTTCTGTTGCACAATCTGCTAGTGATATATCTCCATTGTGCAGCCATATGAAATTGTGAGTTACACAACAAACCATGGATATGTCAACCTGAGTGTTTATATCATATACTGAAGCAGCTTTCAGTATGGGATACCTTTTTTTTAATACACCAATAATTCTCTCCACATGATTCCTTAGCTGAGCATGCCGAAGATTGAATAATTCCTTATAATTTTGTGGCTTTTGTTTAGCTCTTCCTTGTTCTTGTAAATGATATCTTGTTCCATGGTATGGAGTCAAAAATTCTGGTGTGTTAGCATAACCTTCATCTACAAGATAGAATTTACTAGCAGGTACACTAAAGCCATGGTTAAGTGCATCCTGGAGAACTCTTGCATCAGAAGCTGACCCCTCCCATCCAGCATGCACATGCACAAACTTAAGATCAAAGTCACATGCCACCATCATATTTTGTGATAGACCTTGTTTTCTGTTTCTATATGGTTCTTGTTGTCCAAGAGGAATAACCATTGGAACATGAGTGTCACTGCAAGTGTTGACTGATATAATCAGTACTAATTTTATCAATAAAATTATTATAACAATGGCATAGTTCATAAAATATATTACCTGAAAATATGGAGAAAATTTAGGTTGCCTTAGCACACGATATGGATGTAGTGAAGGTGGACATATATAGTTGCATGTCAGACTAGTAAGTGCATTGAGTACTGCTCCAAAGTGACGGCTGATAGTTTCTCCACTATGTTGGAATATATCTTGTAGTGTTCTATTGCTTGCATTCTTTGATATTGCATAAAGAAATATACCCAATTGCTCTTCCACAGAGACATACCTCGAATCGACAAGAAGATTATTTTCACGTAG
Source organism: Eleusine coracana subsp. coracana (assembly GCA_032690845.1). Lineage (NCBI taxonomy): Eukaryota > Viridiplantae > Streptophyta > Magnoliopsida > Poales > Poaceae > Eleusine > Eleusine coracana. The sequence continues at coordinate 7,882,584 of CM064426.1, forward strand.
TCTTTGAACTAGAGCTTGAAAAATCTCTTTCTCCATGTGAAATCTTGTCTTGCAAACAACCTCATGTCCTGTGAGAGATTCATGGATAAATGTCGCCCCATTCCTGATAGATGTGTGTATTGGCTGCTTTTCAGTTACTTGAGAGAAACCACTTTCCTGTAATGTAGGCAATATGAAGAAAACGAATTCATCATCATTCTATGATCTACGGTGGTAGTTTCTATCCATAGAAAGGGAAACTATTGCTCCAGTCCTAAGGCTATTGTAGTTTGCCTTCTAGCGTGTGGCTTATATAGCAACAAAAGTTGTATCACTAAACAACAAAAAACACTAACGGTCACCTTGTGCAACGGCTACAATGTTCTTTGTACAACGGATCTTTTCCAATAGAATTTCCTTCAATCCAAACATCAAAATTTTGTTATTCCTCTATTTTGGATTCCTATGGGTTTTCACTTATCTCATTCCTGTGTTTTTTCCTATTCCTGCGTTTTTCGTTCCTGTATTCCAAACAAAGCCTTAATTTTAGATTATTAATTCCTTTAATCACGGTCCCTGATCCTATCCATGGAACCCAGATTTTTTTTTGAGAGTAATCCATGGAACCCAGATACGAAGTCCATCTAAGTCCGGTCAAGGCGGGGAAATCAGATCGAATTGAACGCTCGTCTCCCACACTCGTTCCTCTGTTCTCTTCCTCCTCCTCGGCGGCAGGGAGTCCGGGACGGCATTGGCCGGCGGCGACCTGCTCCGCTGATCCGTTGCGGCACCACCACTCATCATCCGGTACTATATCCTGATTCATGCCTCACCACGACGGCACCTCTCTACCTTACCGTCATCGATCAGTGATGAGGAGACCGTAGGAGAGACCGAATCTGCACCAGGAACTCAAAATCGGTTGCCTCGCTCTTGTTAATTATTTTGATCCTGGGAATCCTTTGTCTTTAGTTTGTGTCACCATCCGACAGATTTCAAATAATTTTTAGGCTATGTATCGACAACAAATTTGTTTAGGATTTTATGCTGATCATTGCAGATATTATGTTCTAAATAGTCCCTAAGAGCAATGAAATACAGTTTTCGAGAGCGTCAGATGGTATGGGGATGTCTGGATACAAAGTAGGAAAGCAATACGTGTTCAATACACACATGTGCATGACAATTTGCTGCTTGAATTGCATACAGATCTCTCAAGCAAAATTTGATAATTGACGAAGAGAAGTTACCGCACACAGGTGTATGACAACTTGTTGCTTGAATTGCATACATATCACTTATGCAAATTTTGATAACTGACGAAGAGCAGTTACCGCCGACAGAACAACCAATACGGCATCAGGCAAGTTAGTGTGGCCATGTTCTAGTCAGTGGCCAGGAAAGATCATACCATTTTGCACATGTGAAAACCGATCAATGATATGCAAAGCACACAAGCACAAATGTATTTTCTTAAAAGATTCAGTGAGCATCTCAAGTTTTAAACGAACGGGACAACAACACCCTTCTATCATATTCAGGCAACATACTAATTTGATCTATCAAACAAATTGCTTTTTTCCTTAGGTAAAATCCTACATCTTCTGATTCTGTTAATGGCACAACATCTCTATCTGCATCTGAACCCTTGCTACCTGCTGGACTCTACTTGCCATGTCCTTCTTACCTGCTGAAAACAAAGAAGCATGAACTAGAAGCGTTCGCGACTAAACATTGTGTATGAAGCACTGAGGACATGGCAAGTAGACCAGAAAAACAACAATAATTTCAGCCGGCGAGGGATCCTTACTGGTAAGCAAAAATGGCGAAGGGGAGGGTGAGCCGTCGAATGGACTATACCACATGTGTGGCGCCGTGCTACCACATGGGTGGGGTTGCCAATTTTGTAGCGAACACCGGCGTATCACTTGATTTAGTGACATCATCCCAGCGACGAATGACAGAAATGGCACTTAAGCCGATGAAACTGAGGACTCAGGTCGTCTTCCACTCTTCGCTAACGGCGCCATGGACAACGAAAGCGAAGGTGTAGGACGACAATGGGTTATGGCGGCGGACCATTACGGATCAGAATACCTAGGAAAAAAATATCGGTACAAAAAAAATATCGGTGGTCACCAATAAACACGATATTTTGGAAATATCGGTAATTTCGGTAAACAAAATAAATTATTATTCAAAAAATTTTACATGATTTGAGAAGAAATAGTCTTAAATCTATAAACTATCATAGTTACATATATAATAAAAGTAGTTTTCATTAAATAAACATGGTCAATGATAAAATTTCAGCGATAAAAAATATATCAGACCTCACCGATAAATATGATATATCGGATATTTCGGTGAAATTTCGCCGAAAAGCGGTGTGCAGAGGTGCGATACGGTGTCTCCCTCGGTCTCCTCATTGCTAATCAACGACGACAAGCAGAGAGGCATCACGGTGGCGAGGCAGGAATAAGGACCGCCCTAATGGGTGATGAGTGGTGGTGCTGCCAGAGATAGGCGCAGCAGGTCGCCACGGGACAATGCCGTCCCTGCCGTCGAGGAGAAGGAAGAGAATGGAGGAACGCGAGTGTGGGAGACGATCGATCAGATTTTCCCGCCTTCTCTGGCTTAGCTGGGCTTCGGGTCTGGGTTCCATGTATAGGATCAGGCCCATGATTAAGGATATTAATAATAATAATAAATATTAGTCTACTGCTTTAAGATCCGTGCAAACTTAAAAGAGCTCCACTAGTGCACGAGGTGGCGCGAGAGGCAACAGACAGGCATCCTTTGCTCGTGGTGGATCCCAAAACCTGGGTTTCTATCCAAGTTAGGGCGGTCGAGGCTACCAGGGAGGTTGTGGAGGAGGAGGAGGACGTGGCTTTGAGGGCAGGGGCTTTGGCGGAAACCAGAGATATCAGCGTGGTGGCTTTGGTGCTCCAGCGGGTTTGAATGGGAGGGGACGAGGGCATCATGTTCCCAACCAGAATCAGAACCAGGAGGCACCAAACACATCTGCAAACAAGGCATCTGGGGCTCCCGTGCCAAACGTTCCTGGTAATGGGGCTGCTGGCGTGCCGGGATCCCATGCAATGGATCTGAATGCGGCAATTGGTCAGTTGCCGGCGCAGGCGGCTGCTTTGCTTCAACAAGCGCTCGCGGCAATGGTGGCGCATAATAGTTCGCAGGAGGTGAAAAAGCAAGCTCTGCCTGTTGGTACACAGGAAAAGAAGGCCGATGGGGAGAAAGCAGGAAGTCAGGACAAACCAGAATCATCAGCACAAGGTGCGGCAAGGAATGCTAAGGCTCCTTACTGCTATCGATGTCTGACCAAAGGGCATGAGCTGAAAGATTGTGTGGTACAACTCTTTTGTGAGAATTGCGAAAGTTCAGAGCACGTCAAAGCTAGATGCCCTTTGAACAAAGTTGCTAGCAGATTGTTTGCAATCCCTTGTGGATATGCAATTGACGGACTTGGTTTTTACTATATACCGCACAGTGAAAAAATTAAAGCCAAGGGAGATGCTAAAGCTGCTGTGATCAAGGTGACTGATGGCACACTTACTGACAGCCAAGTTGCAAGTGAATTGGAGAGGCTCATCCCAGGAAAATGGAATTGGGTGGTTCAAGCGACAGGAACAAACTCATTCAGAACCACATTTCCATCAAAGGCAGAGTTGCAAAGAATGATAGAATGGGGCATGGTTCAAACTAAGCATGGTGGAGCCAAGATGATAATCCAAGAAAGAGGAGGAGGGAAGGAGATCAAGCAGGTCATGGCTAAAGTGTGGGTTCAGTTTACTGGTTTACCTGAAGAGCTGCGTGAATTCCTTGTCATTTGGGCTGTGGGATCCATTCTAGGGGTCACCAAAGACATTGACATGATGTCAAGAGCGCATGAGGTGTCCAGGCTGCAGGTCATAGTGTTAGATCCAGCACTCATCCCTGTCTCAGCGGATGTAGTGATTGGGGACAATGTCTATGAGCTTAAGTTCTGTGTTGAGATAAAGGAGAATAACCCAAACCCACAACCAATGGATATGGATGACAATGGGAACAATGGCCCGGCAAATGGTGAGGATGAGGCTAAAAAAGAAGAGAGGAAGACATTGGGCAACTCTGTTACTACAAGCATGCAAGGGGCGGCGCCAAGTGCTAGTAGTGGCGTGGTCAGGACTGGGGGTGAGAACAATGTGCAAGTGAAGAAAGCAGTGTACAGGCTAACTGTTCCAGGGATGCCAAATGAGACAGACCCGCTGGACTGGGATGGGCTTGTGGACGAATCAGAGGAAGAGTCAGATGGTGAGATAGATTATGTGGAGAAGGTACGTGCGATGATCCAGAGCGATCGGCCGGACCTGCTGCAGGACATGGATGAAGATGAACCAGAGGAGATTGTGACCCCAAAAGCTGGGCGATCAGTGGATGATCTTGCGGCAATTCCGGAGACGATGACTCCAAGTAGGAGGAGCAAGCGTCGCGTGAGTTCTGCTGATCAGGGTGTCCAGGAGCAGGCGGAGAAAATAAAGGCCAAGCGCAACCTGGAATTTACTTCGGCTCCAGGTAAATCCATTTGTTCTCATAATTCATTCGACACACTTTCAAATGAGCATATTGTTAATAATATGTCTAAAATAGGGATTATACTTGGTAGTGAGGCTAGTACTGTTGATTCGGCTGTAATGAACTTTAGAAATGTAGAAAACCAAAGGGAACAGGATGTAGCGAAACAAGATAGAATAAGTTCTGTGTTCGACCAGGAGGAGAGAGAAGTAGAAGAGGAAACAGAAGTAGAAAAACTCATGTTTAGTGCTCTTTGTAGCAAAATCATGGAGGAGGTGATGGACTTGGATAGCGCCCAATCTGTTGATGGCAAAGCTATTCCAAATAATCAAACATCTTCCTTTTCCAAAAGGAAAAGTGGTTCTAAGAAGAAGAAGAAACCATCTACTTATTAAGTGCATAATGAAAGGAATATTTTAGAATGCTAATGGGTTTAAAGACCCTAAAAAACATAAATTTGTTACAGACTTGACTAAAGAACAACATCTTAACTTTATGGCTATTTCAGAGACTGGAAGGAGTGACTTGATGCCTAACTTTCTTAAAGACCATTGTGCGGGTAAAGATTTTTTATAGCATAGCAAGGCTCCAAGAGGTCGTTCAGGTGGCATATTGCTAGGAATTGATCTACAAGTTTTTGATATTGGTAGCATAGATGTAGGAGAATATTATATAAAGTTCAAATTATGCAATAAATCTGATAACTTCAAGTGCTCTTTAGTAGTGGTGTACGGGCCTGCTCAAAATCAATTTAAGGAGCAATTCCTAGCTGAGATGGTGCAAATGGCTAGCCATGAAAATCTACCACTTCTTATTGGTGGTGATTTCAATATATTAAGGTGCCCTTCGGATAAAAATAAGGACAACTATAATGATAGGTGGCCTTTTTTGTTTAATGCTGTAATTGACGGGTTAAACTTGAGGGAACTTGAGATGACAGGCAGGAAGTATACCTGGGCTAATAACTTAGCTAATCCTACTTATGAGAAACTTGATAGAATATTGATGTCCACTGAATGGGAACAAAAATTTCCTGTATCAACGGTTCAAGCCTTATCCAGAGATATATCTAACCATACACCTCTTTTATTAAATACTACTGAAGCTCATTCGATGTGTAACCAGCCCGCCTTTAAATTTGAGCTTGGGTGGTTATTACGTGATGGCTTCGTAGATATGATTAGATAGATATGAACAAATACAACTGCTGAAGGTACTCCTATGGAAATATGGCAAACAAAAATCCGTAGGATACGACAATATTTAAGGGGTTGGGCCAAAAATGTTAGTGAACACTATAAAAAAGAAAAGAAAAAGATTCTAGATACGTTGGATGCTTTGGATAAAAAGGCTGAAGATGTTCTTTTATCATCGGATGAGAGAAATTTGAAACAATGCTTAAATAATAGACTAGCAGAATTATTGAGAGAGGAGGAAATAAAATGGCATCAAAGAGCTAAAGTAAGAGAATTATTGGAGGAGGATTCCAATACTAAATACTTTCAGCTCATAGCAAATGGGAAACATAGGAAAACGAGAATCTTCCAGCTTCAACATGAGGATAAAACAATTGAAGGGGATGATGCTTTAAAGAAATATATCACAAACTATTACAAGGGGTTATTTGGTCCATCAATAGAAAATACTGTTTCAATGGATGAAAACCGTGTAGATGATATTCCTCAAGTTACAGAGCTGGAGAATGCGGTGTTAATTGAGCACTTCACAGAAAAAGAAGTTAAGGAAGCCATTTTTCAAATGGATCATAATAAAGCGCCTGGTCCAGATGGGTTTCCAGCAGAATTTTACCAAGTATGCTGGGACTTTATCAAAGAGGACTTGATGGCGTTATTCACAGAGTTTCATAATGGCGCCCTACCTTTATTTAGCCTGAACTTTGGAACAATAATCTTATTACGAAAGTGTAGGGAAGCTAAAAAAAATTCAACAATACAGACCCATTTGGTTGTTAAATGTTAGTTTCAAGATTTTTTACCAAAGTGGCTACAAATAGGATTGTTGGAGTGGCTCAAAAAGTGATAAGCCCGACCCAAACAACATTTATACCGGGAAGGAATATAATGGAGGGTGTGGTTGTGTTACATGAAACCATTCATGAGATGCATAGGAAAAAACTAAACGGTGTCATCTTGAAAATTGATTTTGAGAAAGCGTATGATAAGGTCAACTGGTCTTTCATACAACAAACTCTAAAGATGAAGGGCTTTTCACACACTTGGTGTCAATGGGTAGCTTCTTTCATACAAGGAGGGCATGTAGGAATCAAAATCAATGATCAAACTGGACCAAATTTTCAGACTCGGAAAGGGGTAAGGCAAGGTGACCCGCTATCTCCTATTCTATTTAATATAGTGGTAGATATGCTGGCAGTGTTAATAAAGAGAGCAAAGGAAAGCGGCCAAATAGAAGGGGTAATCCTGCACCTTGTCGAGGATGGATTATCAATTTTACAATATGCCGATGACACAATACTTTTTATGGATCATAATTTAGAGCAAGCTAAAAATATGAAGCTACTACTTAGTGCTTTTGAACAACTATCGAGACTCAAAATCAATTTCTATAAAAGTGAGTTGTTTTGTTTTGGGCAAGCAAAGGAGCAAGAAACACAATATGCTCAGATATTTGGCTGCAAACATGGTTCCTTTCCTTTCCAGTATTTGGGAATCCCTATGCATTATAGAAAACTAAGTAATGCTGATTGGAAAGTGATTGAAGAAAAATTAAAAAGAAATTGAGTAGTTGGAAAGGTAAACATTTGTCAGTAGGGGGTCGGTTAGTTCTCATAAACTCGGTCCTAACAAGCTTGACCATGTTCATGCTATCTTTTTTTGAAGTACCCAAAGGGGTACTTGAAAAGATAGAGTACTATAGGTCTCTCTTTTTTTTGGTAGAGTGATAGTGAAAAAAAAGAAATATAGACTGATAAAATAGAGTATTGTTTGTCAACCTAAAGACCAAGGAGAACTGGGAATAAAGAACATTGAAATCCAAAATCAATGTTTACTTAGTAAGTGGCTTTTAAAATTAGTAAATGAAGAGGGAACGTGGCAAAGCTTATTAAGAAATAAATATTTGAAAAATCAAACAATAGGAAAAGTGGAGAGGAAACCAGGAGACTCACATTTTTGGTCTGGACTTATGAAAGTGAAGGAACAATTTCTTAGACATCGAACCTTCATATTGAAGAGTGGCAAACAAATCCGTTTTTGGGAAGATAAATGGATTGGCAATGTCACCTTTCAGTAACAGTACCCATCTTTATATAACATAGTAAGAAGGAAGAGTGATACAGTGGCATCTATTCTTAGCACCATACCTCTCAATATTTCTTTTCGTAGATCATTAAGTAACCATAATCTTCAATTATGGTAGACTTGGTGTCAAGAATAGCGTACATTCAACTGTCCAATGACAATGATGTGTTCCAATGGATTTACATCAACATGGACAATTTTCAGTTTCTTCTATGTATCTGGCTTTGATAAATAATGGAGTTATAGAGAGGAACAAAGTGTTATGGAAACTAAAAACTCTACTAAAAATAATCAAGATTTTTATGTGGTACCTCCATAAGGGGGTGATTTTAACGAAAGACAACCTTGCAAAATGAAATTGGAATGGGTGTAAACAATATAGTTTTTGTTTAGCTGATAAAACTATAGAGCACCTTTTTTACAATTGTAAATATGTAAGGTTTCTTTGGGGGATAGTTCAAATCTGTTTTGGCCTGCCACCACCTCATAATATAGGTCATATGTTTGGGGATTGGTTAAATGAAATAGGATCTAAACTAAAACAACAAATACTTGTGGGAGCATCGGCTTATTGTTGGGCTATCTGGCTTAGTAGAAATGATGTTATTTTTGATAAATCTCCTACTAAAACTTATATGCAGGTACTCTACAGAGGAACCCATTGGCTTCGCCTCTGAGGACAGCTGGAGAAGCATGAAGAAGACAAGGAGAGAATAAAGGCTGCATGCCAAAAGATGGAGACGGCAGCGATGCAAATTTTCATCAATCATGGATGGAGATTTAGGAATAGAATTTGCTTTTAACATCTTGTCATCCAAACAATTTTTTGGTCGATGTTTTTTCATTATTAAGGCAGACGGATGTGCTGCAACTTTGTAATATTGGGCCATATCTTCTAAGGAAGAAAATGCTGGTATTCATTTCCATTATCTAAAAAACTAGTGTTTGAAAAAGAAAGAGTGTCACTCTCGGTTCCGATGCATACTTACTTTTTTTTCCTCCTTTGTCTCGTTCTCTCCGCAATGGACCTCGGTGAGGATGGTAACATGCTTTGCCTCCCCCCCTTCCACATGTCAGCATGACTACCACTAGCGAGGAGGAGCCGCACAATGGCGGCAAGGAGACGCCCACTTTAGACCTGAAGTATCAACAACTCATATGTATGTGTTTCTTTTAGCACAGTCCAAAAATGAAATCTCCCACATGTAAAAATATATTTTTTAGCATGCCCACTTTAAATTTTATATTTTTTGTTTATTCTCTTAAATTTAATTATATATATAAAAATATATATTTTATCAATAAATTTGAACTAATAAATATAATTTTTAGTATAAATATTGAAATCTTAATTATTTTATTAGATGGACCGTGACGGGCCGGGCCAGGCTGGGCCATGCTTCATGGGCTATACGGGCCTTATAATGGGCCTACTGGGCCATGCTAAATAGGCCATGCTCAGGCTAGCCCATCATTCCTGAGGCTAGGCCCAAGCACGGTCGTGCCTGGGCCGCTCTAAATGGGTCGTGCCTCATGCCGACCCATTTAGCCTGATCCAGGTGGCTAGGTATACGGTCGAATAGCATATGCCCCCTCCCCCGCGTTGCTATAAGGGGGTGGCTCGGGCGGACCACACCAAACTCTAGCGCCGCCAACTCCTTCCAACCCTCTTCCTCACTGCCGCCTGAGCAAATCACCGAAGTGCCGCATGACTGCTACGATGGCGGCGGCGGATCTATTCCCGTCGATTTGAGGCGAGCTCGTCCAGGCGACGATGAGCAGCCACACTTTGCCGTCATTGCACCTTGGCGCCATCGGAGGTGGATGAGAGTTTGTGGATTTGGCCTCCCCTTGGCCTGATTCGGTGGTTTCCCGGCTAGATCCGGTTAACACGACAACAACATAAAGGCCACAGGAGGTCATCGATGCAAGGAGTAAGGTGGCCGAGGCTGCTCAGCATCATTGGTGGAGGTCGTGGGCGCATGATGATGGTGGTGGGCCTCCTAGATGGCTGGCCCGACGCATGATGGCGGCACTATGACTGCGCACTTGGGCGTTCCCGTGTTGTTGCAGCGTGTGGTGAAGAGGAAGGCTCTTGTCGGTGGTGTGTGTGTCACTTGTGGTTCTGGTGCCGGCCATCTGTGATGTGGTTGTTGGCTGCTGCCATGCTTGTGCAGCTATGGAGGCTGTCGGTTGTGTCGTTGTTGTCAGCTATCTTGGAAGCACGGCGACAGAGGCCATGGTGGAGGCATCAAGGAGGCCCGGAGCACGGGTGTACACTGAGTCTGGTGTCTTCATTGTGCGAATGCGCTGCAGAGTTGGTTTTTTTAGCGAAGATTGACCAACTCTGCACATTTCGGTGGTTGTGCGAGGGTGCCAGATGAAAGTCTGCTCAGGTTCAACTGGGTTGGCAATGGTGGCGCCTATGGTGTCGTTTGCCTCGCTGAAGGCATTGCCATGGTATTATTGCATCCCACACTCAAATGATTCTTCGGGTGAAAACCCAAATCCGGTATGCCGGATTGAACAACAACAACGTTTCTAATGTTGTGACCTTCTTGAAGACGTTGTTTTGGAGTTTCGTCATGAAGCACTCATGCTTGATGATTGTAAGCAGCATGAAGTGGTAGTTGTGTTGACCATCTTCTTTGATTCTACGGCAGCGGTGTCTGTTTGGTGTCATTTTGGTGAAGACTCTCTCTTTGAAGTTGCATGTCAAGATATTTCATAGTAGCATTGCTATTATGAAATCAGAGCTGCTACACGTGGGTGTGCGATGATATGACAATAACATGTGGAACCTACCATGTCACATCGGATAAAACCGTTGTTAAAACTGCCGAGGGAGAAAAACTGAGCCGATTTTAATAGTTTAAGATGTTGGCTATCCGGAGGAGTCAAAGTGCAACATCCATAAGTTAAGGGAGGTAAATAGGACTTTTCTCCTTCCGGAATGTGTATTCAGCAAAGTGAAAGGGGATGCTAATAGCATAGCGCCTGCTCTGGCCAAACAGGCAATGAACAGAGGAGAGTTTGTAGTGAAACGATTTGATTATCCTCCTTTTGTTGGGTTTCACTGGAGACACCGGCACAATGTGGTGATCCCAGCAGTAGCGAAACAGGTAAACCGCACAACACTGTGGTGTGTATTGCTGCTGTGACTAATTAATGAAGAGCACCTTTATAATGGGCTAAAATTAATATGAACTGTTTATTTCTCTTAATTTAAGATATACTTATACTACATTAACCTCTTAAGTAGTATGAAGTAGTATTATAAAGTAGTATAAAATACTATGGGTATTATGGGAAAGAAAAATAAATATAGACTATAATTTTATTGATTTTTTGAGATAAATTGAAACACTCGTTATTTGGCAAAAAGAGTTCTTTCTATTTTTAATTGATCGTCGTCCAATTCATTTCTTCCATGTTCATATCTGTACCGGCCATTCCCGGCGTCACGGTGGTGGATCGGCGATGAGGCGACGGCAAACTCAAAAACACGTAGTCACGGCTGTTGGCATGGCTTGGGTGGAGACTCGGCGCGGTGGATTGCGGTATCCCATGGCGTCTCAGCGTTGTAGCTTACGGTGGCGCATGTCATCGAGGAAATCGACGATTTCAACGCGAGCTCGGCGGGCAGCAAATTTGCAATTCCGATCGGGGGCACCACGGTGTGCAGCACCTAGAGGATGCGCCGCTGTTGGCAGGACCTGGAGGACGCATTCGAAGGCGCCGCAGTGAGCCAGACTGTCGTGCGGCTGTCCACCGGCTGCTTTGGCAGCGGCTGGATGCGTATTTCACTACTCCCTGTGTTCAGGAATATAAGAATTCCTGGACTCCCAATACAAAAACATCAGACACATCAAATATCTCTGCTGCCCTTACTCAAAGCTAGCACCCATTACAGTATTTAAGAGAGGCACGGAAGACGAGAACCTTTTTCCTTGTCACTACGACTCTTGCAGCTGAATTTGGGTGAGCTGTGCTCCAGGTGGAGGAGAGAGGAGAATACTTCATTGGTTGGAGGCGTTTGCAAGAGCAGATGGATGGCAGCATCAGTAAAAGTGGTCACGTATTTTGTGGGGTTAGATTGGTAGGAATGCTTATATTGTTGGACAAATAGATTTGGCTAGAAATCCTTATATTGTTGGACGGAGGGAGTACATGCCTTCAATCTATTGACATGCCTCCTACGCTACGGCATAAAGAACTTAAAAGTCTAAACAAATTCTATGTTACAACGAGACAGTGCAAAGAAAAATGCATATTTGAAGTTTCAGAAAAAGACACTATTAAGGTTTCGGCAGATTTAAACGTTCACAACACAAAAACACTGACGGTAGACTCAGATTATGCCATAAATCATCAATGGTTTATCAACATTACTTTCAACTATCGATCAGATTCAGAAAAATCTGATATGGCAAACAATTCATGAAACTAACAATGTGTCAGTGATGTGGTTCACAAGAATTTATAAAGCCACATGAAAACACTGATGGGTAATGAGTTTTTGACAAGGACAAAGAATCGACCATCTCATGTTATGACTGCATCATCAATTCTGTCTCTTGCGACATACATCGAACAACTGATATACACTAGGCGTGTAACTACGGACCCAAGACTCCCCTAGGCCCAAGTCTGTGACTCTGTGATAGCTATGAATTGATTCAGTTTTCTTAACTAACGAATGAGAAAGTAACATCAATTCAAGAATGGAGGTCACAGCTATGAATTGATTCAGTTTTCTTACTCCATCCAAACAACTTAACCTACTGATTGCAGCAATATAAAATACCCAGCGGCCAGTGCACCACTGAGGATGTGGCACCGCCGCCTTCGCCGCCCTCACTTCACCGGAACTGCGGATTGACAAGAAAAACGGATCATGCGGCAACGGCAATCCCGCGTTCGTCATGGACTGGAAGGGAGATGAAATCGGACCGGGGCGGACCACAGGCCGGCCGATTGGGATCTCACTGGAGACGTATGTGGCTTGCGCGATGCCTCCTGATCGCCGGCAAAGGCAGCGATGACAATGGTGGCAGGGCATATGTAAGGTCGTGCAAAATCAGTTCTCTCAAGATAACGATTCGTTGCCCCGCGGTGGCAGACTCCGTAAATTACTGATTTAGCAAGTCAATTACTATTTTCTCCTTCTAAGGGCACCCACAACACTATTAATGACGTCGTCTATATGAGGCCACGCCAGCAATTTCATCCGATGTGGAGGGGAGTAAATAAAGATAGAGAACGATGTCGTCGCTTCACGAGCGGACGGCAGGAGCTCATGCTCCGAGGCAAACAACGGCTTCGTCGATGGCAGCACAAACCAACATCGTTGTTTCTGGATCAAGTGAGGAACGACAAACTAGCTTCCCTGGCTGTGCCTCTCGCCGGTGCCCGGCCTTTACCTTGCCTCATCCTGACTACTGAGCTGAGCGGGAGGTGCCTATCTCAGCATCTTCATCTTCCTCGACTCCATGTACCTGCAGCTCAAGCAACGTTGAGCATCGCACGAGCTACCGTGAGCAAATTTGGAGAAAAGACGATGGCTGAAGCTTGAAGGTGCTTGCCTGCCCATGGATCTAGATGAAATAAATCGAGGCGGGCATGCCATGGCCATTCGTGAGAACGTGAGACCAGAGGACAAGGATGACTAGTTTTGTGAGTTGGTCCTTCCTGTTCTGCATAAAAGTTCTTCTCGAAGATAGTTTGAAATAATGTTACGTGAAGCTTGCAGAAACAATACAAAAATAAAATAGAAAACTACATTTCAATTCTTCATATAAAATTGTATTTTGAAAAACTATCTAAATCTCATGCATTCATACAAGAAACAAATGATCTACAAAGATAAAAGATGCACTTGATCATCTTGATTTATGGTTTTTTTATATGACTTAAATAGTACATAGACAGTTAAAAGACATCCATTGTGCAAGCCGTCTATTTTATTGTCTATGTTACATAATCGAGGTATTCACAGACAACTCGGTCGTCTAAACCATTGTGGATGTCCTAAATCAACGGTGAGATTAGATTTATACTACTTTAAAATTCAAAGTAGTATAGTACACCATAATGAGAGTCTTAATGAAAGCTCTGTTTTGTCGCAAAAGTGCCTAAACGTTGAACCTCCTCCCTTCACATATGTCCGTCGGCAAGCAAAGGCACCCGGCAAGCCAAGGCACCCACGTTTTGGCGCAGAAACATATGTCTTCGTTTAGTCAAAAGCAGCGCATAGGTCCAAGAAAAGCCGTCTTTGTTCACCGATCGGCGTTATCACTACCAACAACACTATCTGGAGAAATTAGAAAAGTCGACGTTCCAGAAGAATGCGTATAATTTCTTTGCAAGTGCAAATAAAATCTGAAGACTATGGATTTTTGCATCTCAGATCACAGACGCGTCAGTTTTGCTAGATGCCCAGTTGAAGCACGGTGGAGCTGCAACCATGGAGATCGCGTACGTGCTCCTCTTCGCCTTGACCTTCTTCCTCCTTGGTCTCCTGCGCCGCGTGGCAATTCGAGCGAAGACAGCAAGGACAACAGCGCACTGCCCGCACCCCAATTCAGTTCTGGGCAACACCCTCGAGTTCATCCGCAACCGTCGCCGCTTCTTCGACTGGTACACCGACCTGCTCCGCGCGTCGCCCTCCGGCACCATCGAGGCGTGGGGCCCCTTCGGCGCCGGCCACGCCGTGACTACTGCGCGCCCCGCCGACGTGGACCACCTCCTGCGCGTCAATTTCGGCAACTACGCCAAGGGCCCGCAGTTCCGCGCCGCCACCCGCAGAGCTCATCGGCGACGGGCTCTTCGCCGCCGACGGGCGGCTGTGGAGCCTCCAGCGGAAGCTGGCGTCGCACGCGTTCTCGTCGCGCGCGCTCCGGCGGTTCAACGACGGCGTCCTCGCCGCGCACCTGCATCACCGGTTGCTGCCGTTCCTGGACGCCGCCGCCGCGAAAGGGAACGGTGGCGTCGACCTGCAGGACGCGCTGCGGCGGTTCGGGTTCGACGCCATCTGCCACGTCGCGTTCGGCGTTGTACAGAGCTCGTCGTCGCTTGTCCAGGGCGGCGCGAAGAACGACGAGGCGCTGTTCGCGGCGTTCGACGCGGCGCTCGAGATCTCGTTCCGGCGGGCACTGACGCCGGCCACGTGGCTGCGGCGGCTCACCAAGCTGCTCGACGTCAGCAAGTCGCGCCGGCTCCGCGAGGCCGTCGACGTCATCGACCGCCACGCCTTCTCCGTCCTCGATTCCAAACAGGCCGCGCGTCAAATACGAGACGGCGGCGACCCGGACCTGCTGTCGCGGTTCATGGCGGCCATGGACGAGGAGGAGGACGGCGGCAGCGATCTCGGCGCCATGTTCCCCAATCCTCACGCAAAGCGGCGGTTCCTGCGCGACGTGGTGGTCGGCTTCGTGCTGGCGGGCAAGGACACGACCTCCTCCGCCCTCACCTGGTTCTTCTGGCTCCTCGCCGCGAACACGCGCTGCGACCGCCGCGTCCACGAGGAGGTGGCCGCCGCCGGCGACGACGTGAAGGCGATGCACTACCTCCACGCCGCAATCACGGAGGCGATGCGCCTGTACCCGCCGGTGCCGTTCAACGGGCGGGTCGCGCTGGCCGACGACGTGCTGCCGAGCGGCGCGGCGGTGCGGGAGGGTTGGCACGCCAACTACTCCGCCTACGCGATGGGGCGGATGGAGGAGATTTGGGGAAAGGACTGCATGGAGTTCGTGCCGGAGCGCTGGCTCGGCGCCGGCGGCGAGTTTGTGCCGGTGGACGCGGCGAGGTACCCTGTCTTCCACGCGGGTCCCCGGGTGTGCCTCGGGAAGGAGATGGGCTACGTGCAGATGAAGACGGTCGCGGCGGCCGTCATCCGGAGGTTTAGAGTGGAGGTGGTCTCGCCGCTGGCTAATATGGAGATGCCGCCGGCCTACGAGATGACTGCGATGATGAAAATGAAGGGCGGGCTGTGGGTGCGGCTTGTGAGGCGGCCGGAAGAGTCTGCTGAGTGATACTACTTGTCAAAGATTTTAACTCAAAAGTCATGTCAGAGCTAACGATAAGATAAGAGACGAAAAATCAGAGAAGACTTTGACTGAAAGTCACATGTCAGATAAATACTGAATGTATATAGTAAATGTAGGACTGCAAAAAGGAAATAAATATTTTAACATATTGTAATGAAGTTAGAGTCCACTCGTGGTCGAGATCTTTTCGGAAGATATATAAATCATATTATATAAACTTCTCATGTAAGAGATATGAATCTCGTATAGAGATCTACGTAAAAGAGTCCAAATCAGAATAAATAGTTTTACATCCTAAATTTGAAAATGAAAACGACAGAATCTTGACTTTCATTGAATATAAAAGTTGTAAAACTTTTCGGGGGCTACGAGTTAGAGTCTGAGTTTGCCTCATTTTATCTCCGGACAAGGGATTTATAATTTTTGAATTCGATGCATGATATGGAAGGTAAGAAACCGATTTGGATTCAATCTCTAACTTTGTGGGTGTATTTTTTAGTGTATCATTGTGAATATGTTCACCTAAATTAATAGAATACTAGCAAAATGACCATGCGTTGCTACGGGTTAAAAAAATAAAATACTCTTTATAATTTAAATGTAAATTATTTATACAATATAATTATTGATATTTTTTACATGAAAATCATATTTATATTATTGTTGGTACTTTTTAGTGTACCATTTTATATGTCATAAATAATGAACTTTCTATAATTTTTCACCATATTCTTATCATAAATATCTTTTTTTATCTCTAATGTTAATAATTTCTGCATATAGTATTGTTTGAGTGCTATGATTTCTGCATATAGTATTGTTTGAGTGCTATGATTTCTGCATGTAGTATTGTTATCATAATTTTTCTTACCACTAATGTTATCGATTTTCACATGTAGTGTCATTTGAGTGCTATGTTGTAAAATTAAGTGTAATGATATTAAAAAATGTTCAAGTATGAGAAGTATTGATACAAAGTCTAATTCATTATAAAAAAAGGGATTCTCACAAGCTCATAATATCTACAAGACACAACTGGATCTCTATAAAGTCTAATATGCAAGACCAAGGTCGTGACTCGATGACTAAAAATTTCTAGAAACTTTATCCGATAGGAAAAATCAATTCACGTGGAATAGAAACAACACTATATTGCAACATAATTTTTGACTTGAAAATATGCTCTAATGAGAAAAGTTAAAACGTGAAAGTTATAGATCTCGTCGAGACCTTTTTGGAATATATATGGGTCATATTATTTGAAGTTCGGATGTAGGAGATATGAGCCCCGCATAGAGACCTGTACAGAGGAGTCCGAATCTGAACAAATATTTTACATCATAAATTTAGAAACCAAAACGGCAGAACCTTGACTTCCATTGAATACGAAAGTTGTAGAACTTTTCGAGGGCTACGATATAAAGTCTGAGTTTGTCTCATTTGAACTCTGGACGAAGGATTTATGATTTTTTAAATTCAGTGCTTGATGGAAGGTATGAAACCGATTTGGATTTAATCTCTAACTTTGTGGGCGTACGATAGATTTGAACATGTTCACCTAAATTAATAAATTGTAGAGATAGAGATACTTTTTGTGTTTGTGGTATTGACTATGTATGCAACGCGGTGAGGTCTTGCACCATCGGGACTCCACGTCGTCTTTGGTGTGATTGCCCCCTCTCCAATTGTGTTCGAGTTCAAGATCACACGCACAAAACTGCGTTGTGATCGCACTCCCTCTCTAATTGTGTTTGAGTTGTATACCTGCATACGAAAAACCGTGCCAAGATCGCTCTTCTTTGCTCGCCGCCGCCACTACTCGCATATTCGCATAATCATGTTGCGAGCAGGTGTCGTTCAGTCTGACACTTAGAATCGGCTAAGACGCGAATGTTGTGAGCAGGAGCCATCCAAGATATCGTGGAGTCCCGATAGCGTATATTGTCAATGTCCGCTGCTGGAATGTCCACTGTTGTGGCAGACAGAAATGTTGCTCATCGCTATACGAGTAAATATGAAAAATGTGACATCCCCACCCCATGAATGAGGGGGTAGTCGAAAGATCGCATCAGGTGACATCTTGATGAAGCAAGAGTACAAAAATACACACATATGAGTATAAAAGATTAATATGCAATATTATAATTTAATTATTATAACTTTGATCTAGATTTGAGTAGATAGACAAGTTTGAAATTTGGTAATATAAATAGCAGAAGTAATATATCTTACGTTAGAATCTTATCATGAAGCACATCAAACCCGTAGACGTGCTCCATTATCAAGAAGAACACCTGCACAAAATCACATAGAGCAAAGCCCTGAGCAACTAATACTCAGCAAGACTTACCCGTCAAAATAGCACGCTAAGGTTGACACCTAGTATGCAGGTGGCTGACCTAAGGTTGTTAGAATAATTGCAAGAAAAACAACACTAATAATTGATCCTTATTTTTATATTTTAGCTAATTTAACAGGGTTCTTGCATAAAATAAATATTGTGCCACTATACTATAGCAAACATGGTTGCAATAAAATTAATAGATATACAACAAGTATAGTCATCAACATCATTTCATTTTTCTTTGATGTGAGAACGATTACAAATGGTACTCAATAACCGTGAGGGACTACGACTTGAATCAATTTACATCCTGTAGGAGAAACCCAAGCACACGATGCACGCACACTCACGAGAAGTCATGTATGGCCACCTTTCACAAGACACTATAGAGCTGGTCCGGGGCCAACCTCTCCTGAGTACACGTCACCCCATACGATGCTCCCATCGGTAGCCATTTATGGGTAGCCCATACACTCTCCCTTCCAACACATACCTTAATTCCACCATAACCCGCTTCATCACCAGAAGAGAGGTTAGATTGCCATTCAATAATACGATAATCAAGTTACGTTGGTTTCCCAGTTCCCATATAAAGGCATGTACTTGGTAATGTTCGAAATTGCTCAACGAGGCCACATTCGAAGGGGGATTCTTAATCGACACAAATGGGGTTATGGCAAATAAGGTCCAACCTTGTCACCTCAACCTACACATGGACTTCCCCGTTCGGTCTCAAATTGATCCATCATTATCATGTGAGAGGTACAAGTAATAAAGTCTTAGACCATCCTATATCGAGTAGTCTCTGTACCACTTAATTTTACTACCGATGACTCGATATTAAGCATAGCAAATCTATCGAATGGCTGCCCAAGTAGACCTATACCCATAGTATTTATTCTTTCCTACATGCAACTAGGATTCCAATCAATTTCTACACATAATGCACAATCATGAATACATACATGTGATACAAAATAAAAAATTGAAAATATAGGAGTGCACCAGGCTTGTCTTTGGTCCAAGCAATGTTAGCACACTCAAAAACATAGTCAAGTTATCATCTATCTCTACAGCACTAATCTCCTTGTCCTCATTACCGATTCGTTTCCTAGTAACTGCAACACAATCATGACATACATACATATGATACAAACTGAGCGAATGACATGATGCGTGTGAGTAGATATTTAGTGTTACCATTAAGTGTTAAATTATGTAACAATAATGTGAGCAACTTAAGTAGTGCAGGAGTAAGACATTATAATAAAATGAATAATTAATACTTGCAATGCTAAAGTACTGCATTAATCTTGTTTAACAGACTTGGTTGAAAAGAAAAGATGCAATCTAATTTCTTGATAACCTTTAGTTATATGTATGATCAAACTAATTAGGTGAGGGTGTATCATGATATCATGAGGATGAGAATATTTAACAACAAGGCGACTAGGCGTTTAGCACGGGAGTACTCAATCAAAGTATGATAGGATGAGCTAATCTACTTTTACATTATTATTCAACTAAATGAGCATGGACATGATCAGAGCAACTAATTTAAATGAAACCTAACTAATAGGGAGAAAAGTGTACATATGAGTGCAATTAAAATAAATAAGCACAAGTTACTCATATTCACGATTATGCCACTAGCTAGAAATGAATAAGCTACTAAGATTTAAAGATGGTCCTAGAAGACAAATGCTAGTGGTTAATTTATATATGGTAGGGGACATGACAAGAGATTTAAATACCAAAGTTCATGACATGAACATGCACCAATTAATTACTTATAAAAATCATCATATAAGCATGCCTAGAGCAAAATAAATCATTTTATACAAATGCCTAGTGGCATAATTTTTTATGTTAATGCATATAGGCATAGTACAATGCAGATAAGAATTTACGAAATAGAACTAAGCATCATAACATGACTATTTATTTTTCTAGCATTTAAACAACCCTAAAGAAAGATAAATGCGTAACTTGTAATTTGACAACATGACATGACCAAATTAATTCACCTAGGAGTTACATGCAATACAGAGAACATGCGTGCAAGAATTGACAAGTTAAACATGCATTATTGTGGAGTTATGATTTTATTTATGTTTTTGCTTATTACATGCACATATAAATAAATATAAATTTTTGGTGTGCTTTAACAATTGATTAAAATAATACATAATCAGGGGATCTCAAAAAGTTTTTGTTTGTAATGTTATAATAAGTGGGTTTTTGGATTGATTTTTTGAAGTTAAAACCATTTTTCTTTGCACCTTAAAACATGTATAAATAAATATTTAGTGTTTCTGTGAGTTAGCCATTTTATAAAATATTACATACTACTAGGAGTCCAGAACATATTTCTCACATTTGTATTCCCAGTAAATAATTTAGTGTGATCTTTTGAACCGGATGACAAATGATCTTGGGTTGATTTAATTACCAGAAGAAAATCTGGCTCCATGGGCGTGAAACCACCAGGACCAACAGGCCGACGCGGAGGGAAGCTTCACCTGGGCCAAATGAGGTCCAAGCGCAGGAAGGGCCCAAGCCATTGGGCCACACGTGGCCCAGCCGAGGTAGCCAGTCCAGGCCACGGCCATGGCTCGCGCCCCAGGGCGCTCGACGCAGCTGCGGCAGCCGGCAAAAGCCACGGCGAGGCCTCCCGCCAGCGCAGAGGGACCCACAGGTCTCCGGCGCACGCGCCACAGGAGGCGGCAGCGATGGGGGCCCACCGAGGTGGCTGCGCGAAGGGAAAACTGGACGGCTTCCGATGAGGCGGCGGCGCGGCTTGGTGACCAGAGGCGAGGCCAGGGAGGTCTTCCGTAGGCAAAGGAGGCTACAGGGACTCCGGGCGGACTCGCAGTGCGCGGAGAAATACGGGGAGCTCGCTGGGCGTCGCGGCACGACGCGAGCAGGCAGGTCACGGCGGCAGCCGACGCGGCCACGGCGGCGGAGCGTCGCGTTCCCCGTGCTCGGCTGCACCAAACTGCGCCTAGTCGGCTCACAGCGGTGCGCCTGGATCAGGAGACTGGTCCAGAAAAGGGAATCGAGGTGGGGCTCGCTGTGGTGGTGGGAATCGGAGGTTCGACGGCGGCGCCAGCTTCGGGGAAGAAGGATTGATTCGCGGTGTTGACGGCAAACCAGAGGGGGTTGGCTTGCAGGGAGTGGAGAGAGATGTGGGCGATGCGGCGGGGGTGCTCGGTCGGTGCTGGGAGGCAGCCAAGCGGCCGGGCGAGCGAGCGAGCTCTCGGCTCCCATGGCGACGCGCTGCTCGGGCAGAGAGAGAGAGAGAGAGGTTGCCGACCAGGTGGGGGAGTAAGGGTGCGTTTGGTAGCTCAGCTACGCCGAGCTATAGCCTAGCTGGGCAAACTAGCCCCTGCCAGCAACAGTAAGCTTGTTATTACTAATTGTTTGGTTAGTTTGCTAAGAGGTAGTTACAAGAGAAATCTTTACTTTGCCATTGAGGACTAGCCAAATCAGTTCTCCTTCAAGAGTAATATTTTTCTAGCTCCATCAGGTGAGGTAGCCTAGCCAAGTGAGTTTTTTTTTACATTTCCAAATGCCTACCCTAGCTTAGCAAGGTTAGAATTATTCTAGCCTAGGATCCAAACGTACCCTAAATCTGCCTTGCCCACGGATGGTGGGGCCGTCGATCCGCGGCAGTGCGCGGTCACCCGTACGTCGGCAGCCACGCGGCAAGCGCCGGCTCGAGCAAGGCGGGCGGCAGTGTGTGTGTTTTCTCTGGGTCTATGACATGTGGGTCCGTAGGTTCAAATTCTCCAGAAAAACAGAATGTTTAGGTACTTTGAAGTAGTGATTTGGAGCACTAAAATAATTTTTTGAAATGTTCAAATGTATCATAGTTGAGATAAAAGCTAGGGAAAGACAATGGAGACATGCAGAAAGTTTAGCGTAGGATCTATGAGATATTCATTTTCGAAAAAGGCTTGTTGATTAGAGAGAGATTTTCATAAGGCTGGATAAGGTGAAAACTTGGATATTATGAAAAATCAAATTGAGGCACCAAACAATGACACAAGTGATAGGGGCTTGGCAGAGATGAAGAGCAATTGTTTTATAACAAAATCATGGATGAAGTAGTCCAAGAAAAGTAACAGGTTGGGAGTTAATAAATTTTGAAAACTATTAAATGACTACCAGTCTGAAAATTTGCTTAACACTTAAGCAGGTTGTAAGTTCAATTTGGAGCATCAATTGGGGTCAAACTATAAATGGGGTTTCACATTGATGAAAAACAAGGTTAGTAGAAACTAAAAACTGATGATGTCGTTTTGAAAGTGAAATTATGTAGAATTTAATAAATTTCAAATTTGCTTAGCTACTAAGGCTGAATTTTGCCTCCATAAAGTAATGTTTAGAGAAAATTTCAAAAGTAGCAATTTTCGATTTTATTAAATTAAGATAAAATTATATGTTGTTAATAAAGATTGGATCTCAATTATGAGTATAATCTGGTTCAGTGAATTCATATAAATATTTAAATTTGAGTTTTAAAGTGACCCTGTTTCTGAGCTTTGTTTGATTTGTTTGACCTATTTGACCATGAGATAAAATCATCCAAAATTCTCCAAAATTATAATTTGAACCATGAATCAATATTATATAATTTATTTAGGTCACTTACATGTGAAAATATGCACTTCTAGTTCAAGGCCTATCTGACTCAAATTCAAATAAATTCAAACTTGAGTTTTAAAATTATTATTCTTGATTTTGTTTTCATTACTTGCTTCCTAGGATGCTAATGTGGCACTAGAAGTATCACAATAAAAAAACAAATCAATAACCATAGCCGCCTACCCATGCATCGCCGCACATGAGCTGCTGCCGTCATCGTAGCAAGGCCAAATCCGCCGCCGTCCGACCACAGAGATTGCTCCTCGCCATCTCTCGGCTGCTCCTCAACGCGTTTAGGCATGGGGCCATGCTAGTCCGATGGTTACCTTCTCTGGAGTATCACAGGAGCTGCAGGACTTGGAGGTCCAGGGGCGCACGCCCGAATATCTGACGGCTATCCCAGAAGTGGCTATGGGCTTCTCAGTGTCTCGCAGCAGCAAACGCTGGGGCAGGACAAGCAGATGACGATTCGCTGGAACGGGCCAGCCGGCTAAAGGCTGGACGCAACTTGGAATTGGAGTTTGCAAAGGGTAATTGTCCAACAGAGTCTTTACTCCCTCCGTCCAATAATATAAGCATTTTTAGGTTTAGTCAAAGTCAAATATTTTAAATTTTAACTGATAATATCTCTAAAAGTAAATAGTTATAAATATAAAGAATTGCATATTATGATAGTTGCTTTTAAAATGAATCTAGCAATATCTTTTATACTTAATCAATCATCATAACTTTTTCTCTATTAATAGTTGAAGTTAAAATTATTTGACTTTGACCAAACTTAGAAATGCTTATATTTTTAGACAGAGGTAGTACTTCATATCCAAATGATTTAATTGTTTCTAGGTTAGATAATATTGGGATTTCTCTAGGAAATGATTTTACTTGTATTAGCGACTCAATTTCCTGTATTAAGAATTTAGAAACATCTCGATTGCAGTACAACAAAACAACCTTTTAGCAGCGGGTAAAAACCCACTATATCGGTAAAAATAATGGTTTATAGCGGCAGACAACCAATGGATAAAACAAACCGTCGCTACCGCAGGATCTATAGTGGCAGTTAACATCTTCACCCGTCACTACCTTACAATCCGGAAAACAAAACAAAAAAAGAGGCGAGCCCGCCAGCCCATGAGGCACGGATCCAGAGGGGGGAGGCATGGATTTAGAGGGAAAAGAGAAGCCCGCCGCTGTGCCCGTCAGAGCAGGGGGAGGCGGATCCTGCCGCCTCTCCTAGCCGCACACCGTCATCGTCAAAGGGGGGGGGGGGGGGGAGAGGATCTGGCTTCCCCTAGCCGTGCGCCGCCATCATCGGAGGAGGAGGGCGCGGATCTGGTCTCCCCTTACCGCGAGCCGCAGTCAATGGAGGGGGAGGCCAGATCCTTTATCCCTGGTCAGCGCCGCCATAGGAGGCCGCCTGATCCGTCGCGCGCCGTCACTTGCCTTGCCTCATGGGCCGCCTCCCGCATCGAGCCTCGAGGACCGCATAGTCGGATCCGCCGTGTCGTGAGAGGAGTGGTGGGAGGAGGTGAAGGCATCGGTGATCGGGATAAGAGGAGTCGGTGGTGACTGGAGAGGGAGGGAGGAGGAGGCGGCGACGACCGGGAGGGGAGGGAGGAGGAGGCAGCGACGACTGGGATAAGAGGAGTCGGTGGCGACTGGAGAGGGAGGGAGGAGGGGGCGGCAGTGACTACGGAGGGAGGGAGGAGGAGGAGGCGGTGGGTGAGAGAGGAGATTGCGGCACTGAGGGAGGGAGTGAGAGGGTTAGGGTTATTCTTTTTTATAGTTGTTGATGGGTAAGTGGGCTGCAATAGGTTATTGGGCCATGTGTAGCGACGGGTTGAAAACTGGGCCACCGCTACAAATGCTTTATTTATTTATAGCGGTGGTCTATATTATTAACCACCGCTAAAAAGTTTTTTTAATGATGAATTACTTTTTAAACTGTCGTTAAAATTGTTTAAAACACTATAGCGGTGGGAAAAATTTTGACCGCCGCTAGTCTTATTTTGGAAGCGCCGTTATAGAGCCTTTTTGTTGTAGTGTTGGTAGATAATGCGGCATTAGACCATAAAACGGTAGTCCTGGATAAAGAGAAGGATCTAGCAGAACAGGTAGAGGTTGATCAGTTTATTTTAAACCATTTATGCAATGATATAATGAATGAGATTATGGACATGGGAAGTGAGCACATGATTGCTCGTACTGACTCATGTAACTCCAAAATCAAGAAGAAGGGAAACAAGAAAACTAAGTAGTTAGAAATGAGAGGGTTTTTTTTTTTTTGAAATAGTGACGGGCTCAAAGACCCAAAGAAACATAGGTTTATCTAGACACAACTAAGGAGCAAAATCTCAACTTCATTGCCATTTCTGAAACTGTTAGGAAAACCTTTACACCCTCCTTAAAAAACTTATGTGGAGGTAGGAATTTCATTTGGCATAGCACAGACCCGATAGGCCATTCTGGGGGGATCTTATTGGGAATTGATTTAGATGTATATAACATTGGATTGATAAATGAATGAGATTTTTATGTCAAGTTCCATTTATGCAACAAATCTGGTAGTTTCGAATGGGCTCTGGTGGCGGTTTATGGACCGGCACAAGATGAAAATAAAGAAAAATTCCTAGCAGAGCTAGTTCATATGTGCAGTCATGAAACCTCGGCACGCGCTAACTCCTCGTTCACACGCAGGCCCTCGTACCGATACGCGCTCACCAGCCCAACCACCAGCTAGGCAGCTACACGTTGATTAGATTGCAATTCAAGGCAGCAGCTTCCCTTTGTTTACAGAAGCCGGAGCTGAGGTGCTGAGCAGAGCAGAGCAGAACGAACAGAGTGCGGATGCCTACGTTGCATGCACAAAATTAATCGTGTCCAAAGGTGCATCAATTGGGTCGCCATATGTGAATATGATTCGTGATAGAGTCTTGGTTGATCGCAGGAACCTCATCCTCATCTGATTTGCGGGCATGATCTGTCAGTAAGATGTCAGTGCAGCCTGCCCCGCGTAACGTGCTGTGCTGCACGGCCCAAGTACGCCTCGTAAGGAACACTCTTGTCCAGGTTAATGGCACAAACCGCAAGCCATAATTTCTTCGAAGCCAGCGACCTGATACTCACGCCCTAACAGTTTTTGAAAGAAGAACAAAACAGCACGACATGGCGAAAAGAAAACGGTCCCGAACCTTATTGAACTCATTCATCTGAACTTACATGGCACGGGCACACGACACAACTCCCGGTCTCTCAGCTGCTAGTACAATTCTGCAAATGTTACATCCCGGCACGTTGAACAACGAAATGACAACAGACGACGAAATAAAGAAACGCCACAACGACCGACGACGAAGATGAGACACCGCCACACACCCGCATACACGACGCGGCTTAATTAGCAACCCCTCCCTTCAATCCCGTGCCAATCATGACTCGCCGGCGCCGACGAGCGAGAGCAGCGCGTCCCTGTAGTGGCCGTGCGCCTTGGCCGCGACGGCGTCCTCGAGCTTGGCCCCGAACTGCTCCTGGTACGCAGCTCGGATCTCATCCATGTCGGCGTCGGACCGGGTCACGGCCACGCGAGTCAGCGCGTCCTTGGCGTGGTTGTCGGCGCCGTCGCGCAGCCCGGCCTCCATCACTCCGCTGAAGTACTTGGCCGGCGCGGCGAGGCACAGCACGGCCTCAAGCAGCGTCTCGTCCTTATTAAGGTCCTGCTCGATGTGCCGGGCGTGGATCTCCTTGTAATACTTGAAGGTCTCTACGAGGTGGGGCTTGCTCCTGGTGGTGAGGACCCGGACCACCTCGTCGTTCGCCACCAGCTTCCCGGCCACGCCGCCGGCGCTCTTCACCGCCGCGCCGAGCGCCTTCGCCTCTGCACGCGCCACTTCCTCGTTCACACGCGGGCCCTCGTACCGGTACGCGCTCACCAGCCCAACCAGCAGCTGCACGGTCCACATTATCAGCATCACAAGATTATTACTTACTCCTTGCTAGCTTTGTTTGTTCCCGGAGCAGAGCAAGGCAAAACAGAACGGAGTGAGCACTAGATAACAGAACAGAACAGAGCAGAGTGAACACTACTAGATAAACGAACTGATGCTTACGTTGCAGTAGGGCTTGTCCCTGGCACGGTACGCCACGTCCTCCTCGAGCGAGTGGTGGAACAGCGCCTGGTACGCGCGGCGGGCGCCGAGGAGCTCCTCGGCGGAGCGGGTGCAGGCGACCTCAACGACGATGGCGGCGGGGTGGGCCTGGTGGAGCACGTGGTGGGCCAGCCGGGCGTCGCGCTCCCACGGGTGCATGGCCCACAGCACCATCAGGTTCTTGAACCGAGCGAACTCCGAGGCCAGGTACAGCATGTAATCCTCCTCGCACCGGTCCATCTCGCCGTGGCTCCGGAAGAACCCCTGGAAGCTCTTCCGGAACCCGGAACGCTTCTCCGGCTGCTTGCGCCACCGCGACAGCGCCGACACCATTGTCGACTCGTCCACGCCCAGCCCGCCCAGACCTTCATCATTTTGGTCACGCACAGAATTTTTTCTAAGCAACACATAACAGTAGTATGATTCGATCGATTGCAAGTATGTTCAGTTCAGTGATGCAAACCTGAGAAGGCCCTGGTGAGCTGCTGGACTTCCTCCGTCATTGTCGGATTCTCTTGCCGGGAAACACCAACCAGGAAATAAGGAGGTCAGGAGTTTTTGATGAGTGAGGATCGGAACGGAGGGTTGCTGTGTGCTCTGATGCGTCTTGGAGACGATCTTTATACCCTGCAAAGTATGTATTCTGGAAGCCAATTATGCATGGGCAATGCTGGCATTTCGTCATGTGTGTTTTTTTACAATATGATCCCAGCTAATTAAGAAAAGGCGAGCCAATAGTTTAACCTCTGTAGGTTGTGCTTATGCTGCAATTCAGATGCGTCCCCGTTGAAACGAAAAGGGGCAGAAGAAGATATTCATTGACAGCTCAGAGAGCGAACGGTTGGTGCGTGCGCGCGTACCACGGGCCTTGTGAAACACGGGGTGTCGGGTGACGCGGGGCCGGTGTGAACGTCTACAATTATGCAACGCCTGCATACTAGAGCTGACCCTCTCTCTTGGTTATGCGGCTCCCGTCGCATCGTATTGAAGTCGTAAGGTTTGGCCAAGTGTGAGATGCATGCGAAAGATACGACGCCAAATGTGTGCTCATTTTCAGCAAGGAATTTCATCGGCATTGCATTTCCCAGTTTTGGAATTCAGCAACGATTTTGAACGAGAGATGATTTTGAGAGTGACGAGTTTGCTGCTCATTAAGCAGTCGTTTCATCATGCAAAATTCCACCTTTCGGTTATTATTCACAAACACAATGTGCAAAGATACGACCAATTCAAGAACATTTCCAGCTAAATAATGTTCATAAGAAAATTAAATTCAAGAGAAAGTTATCGTTGCCATATAACTAGTACTACCAACAAGGGTATCATTAATTTTGAAACTCCTAGCAGATCTTGTGATGGATATGTAAGAGCGGATCACATTAATATACCAATTATGTTTCCAAATAATGAGAACTTGATCAATCATTGCAATGAGAACATGTTCAATTCCAGCTCCAAATTTGGAGTTGAATTGTTGTTAAGGCGGTTGGCTTGTTCCTATGATATTGTTTGGTGTTGTTACTGGCATTCTTTCACCCTATGGAAGTTTCTGGTACACTAGTCCAATCCATTTCTTGATATCATTTTTTAAAGATAATGAGAAATAGGTCCATCCCAACCTTCACTTCAAAACAAGTTGCATCCAATTATTACATTATTGCAAATCCTATTGCTAAATCTCTATTCATAGTTCAAGAACCGCCGTCGCCAACTTGCAACATGCTCTCGGAATAAAAGTCTAATGAGCCATAAACTAGTGCATTGCCCTGCATAGTACCTACATAAAAGGTCTAATATAGGAGATTTGTCAAAAACTAAAACATTCTGATTTAACCATATTGTCCAACATATATAACTCCAATAAGTCAAAAAATAGTTATCTACTTAATTTTTTTCCCTAATCCGTTCAACCAATTACCAAACATATGTGTCACATTATGCGGTGGTGGTAATAAGCCAAAGATAATATAAACCAAGTTCCAAAAAAAAGCCTTGCATTGTAGCAAGTGGAAAAAACCATGATGGATAGTTTCATTTGCTAAGCAAAAACTACACTGTCTGCTATCGTTTAAATTTTTTTGAGCTAGATTCATATTGATTTCACTGAAAGTTAAACCTAGCTAGTTTCCATTTCTTTCAAAAATGTTATGTACAAGAAGCAACGCCTACACTCTACAGCTCCACGCTATCATTCTTATCCTCGCCACCAGCGTTATCATTATTAAATGAAATCATGACGTTTCTGTCTTAATCATCCAGAATTGTTATGCTACTGCCTTATGATGACAGGAATGGGTTGTTTTCCAAAGAAGGTTGATAATAAACAGAAAAAATTCATCTGTTTGAAGCGGCTGTCGTGGTACCAACATAATGATACGAATTCATGCAAAGAGAATACACCCAACCTATCGAAAACGAGGAACCAATCTTATTTCTGCCGTGTACTTTGGAGCATCTGCTCCATTGTACGTTCCTGTCTTCATACTGATGCCAAATATTCAGAGCTTCAGAATGGTGTATGAGTATGACATTGCCATTTCAGAAATGATCATGATTCCTGGAGCCACGAGACCTAAATTAACATAATATTTGAGCAAAACAGATGAGAATTATGCTTCGCTGCACTCTCCAATGCAACACAACTTGAATCATGTTTGAGATAAACGTGTCTGTAGTCTTCTTGTTCACACATCACTGACGTCTCTGAAAGTATAAATGTGGAAAAAGATGCGAAAATGGACACCTTGCAAGTAACTTCTAGCATGATCACAACCACAAAAAACATTTAGCCCACGTGAAGAACATGGAGTACTATTCAGATAAGTACCCATCATAAAAATATTTGAGTGACAGCTGGGGCAACTATCTTCTTCAAGTTGTGGGCCAAGTGAATTAATTTTTCCATCTAGCTCGGGTCACCTTCCTCAATCATGCACAATGGAAATTGTCAGGGCATGTGTGAACTGTCCATTATTTGTGACATGGGAACCAACAAATCCCGGATAATTCTAGAGTTATAGATCTGAACTTCTGATTTGTTTGCACAAGAAACACTAGCTATTTGCCACGTAGGTTAGGTTATACAATACAGTGGTACAAGGTGTTGTCCATTTGTCCTTTTGTTAATTGGCTGGATATGTGTTGGCCACCAACACATCTTTGTGTTGAAAACCATAAGACAGATTAGTGTGATCCGCACCAATTTTTTTTTATGAGCATGCTGAGCAGGAGGTTCGCTTGTCAACTCTTACATCGCCAATTGTCATGTCCATTCTTTTATTTTCTGTCCTCGCAGAGTAGTCTGAAAACTAATAAGAGAATAAAGAGATGAACATGCTAAGTCTTCGCTCGTAAGCTTCTTGCCTGCAGTTCCTGTTGAGAAAGAACTTAAAAAGTGCCTGCGTTGCACATGGAGAGCCAAAGAAGTTGATATAATATGCTGTTATCAAAAGAAAAAAAAAGTTGATATGCTGAAGGAAATATACTATGAAACTGAAACAAAAAAAAGACAGACATCGAAAAGGTTCACCAGGACACTTTCCTTTATATATTAGATAAATGGGAAAAATTATTGAATACAAAATCTTTGCACGGTGAGAACAATAAGCTTTACACAGCTTTTCTTGAAAGCCTCATTGATCTTGAGGAAGAAACCTTACAGGCTAAGGAATGCTTCCAGAGCACTTCGATATGAAGAATGCATGTGTTTATATCGTTGCACATTACGGTTGTCGCAATTGATCAAATATAAAAACTTCCTATCCTTTGGTGTAATAAAGAAGGTAATTGATCTGTTCGGTGCATAATACAAGTACAATATTGCAAACTGGTGTAGCTCAATTGATTTGATTCCTCGTGGTATGACCTGTTTATTTGAGTTTTGAGTTTCTATACTAATAGATAATTATTTTTTCAATGTATGGTGACAATGTATCGAGGTACATATGGTGACAACGTATCGATCCAATAGTGTTCATAGAAATAGTTTCGAAAGTTAAAAAAAAAATAGTGTTTGTGCGTGCTTTTAAAGGTTGTGTGTGCATGTGTGTGCCTGTATAGCACAGGGCATAGAATGTTTGTTTCTGGCGCAGAAAGTCCAAGGTTCGTCCCTTCCTGGCGCGTTTACAACTCAAGCCTAAATACGGTTCAGCGCATGCCTGATAAATTATCCTTTTATCAGTATGTAGTTATTAGATTATTATTATAATACGTTGAGTATATATGATCCAATAAAAAATACATGGTCCAACAAGCTTTAAAATCAGCATTATCTTACCAACCAAATAATTAATCTGTTGCCAACACCAAAATACCCCTACAATGAGCTGTGAACAACCATCTGCCCCCTCTAACGAGTACTTCTCAAATACTACTACTGATGTGTGAACCAGACTGAAAACGAAAGGTGTGAACTTAAAATGAATCAGAGCAAAAATCATGGAACATGTCAGAGAAACAAATCAGCAAAGGTCTTCCAAGGTGGAGGAGCATTTAGCTCCGTAGGCGTGTATCATGTGTTGTTGGTGCCAGTGTCTTGAGTGCATCCATAACATTCCTCCCCTCAACCTCCTCTTCGTCCACTTTTCTGACTCAGCAATTCGAGGGGACGAAGCAGCAGTAGCAGCTTCCGGACCTGCTGCCTCCATGGCCTCCATCTCGGTTCCGAACCCGGTTCCTTCCGCAACCGAGGATGCCGAGAACATAAGGAAGGCAGTGCAAGGTATTTCAAGATTCATGGCGTGTTTTATTTGAAGGGGGCCGAATTGTTGAGAACTGAGATGTGTTGTCCCTGGTCGACAACAGAACGTAACTCATGAAGACACTAATCTTGTGATGAATTGAACTGGTGACAGGATGGGGCACGGACGAGAAGGCGTTGATCGAGATACTGGGCCACCGGACGGCGGCGCAGCGCGGGGAGATCGCCGTCGCGTACGAGGGCCTCTACAACGAGACCCTCCTCGACCGGCTCCACTCCGAGCTCTCCGGCGACTTCCGGGTACTCTGTCTCTGTCTCACATTCCGAGGTGTCATCTTGCATTGAGTAAATATCTCGGATTGCTGATCTGACATCACGGCTCCTCCTTCCTCGCCGTCGCCGGCGGCGTCTCCTCCTCCAGAGCGCGATGATGCTGTGGGCGACGAACCCGGCGGCGCGCGACGCCAAGCTGGCCCACAAGGCGCTGAAGACGAAGGGCGACCGTGCCGTGTGGGTGCTCATCGAGGTGGCCTGTGCGTCCACGCCAGACCACCTCATCGCCGTCAGGAAGGCCTACTGCGCCGCCTACTCCTCCTCTCTCGAGGAGGACGTCGCGACATGTCCGCTCTATAAAGAGCCACTCAAGCAGGCAAGACTTCATCATTGATGTAGTATGTACACATCCTGAAATCTTCCTGGTCATTGGTCCAGCCGCTCATTTTGACTGATGCCATTGTCCCGCAGTTCTTGGTGCGGCTCGTGACCTCGTTCCGGTACTCCGGCGAGTTCGTCGACGACGAGGTGGCAAGGGCGGAGGCGGCCGAGCTGCACAAGGCCGTGGTGGCCGGCAAGGAGCCTCTGCACGAAGACGTCGTACGCATCATCAGCACGAGGAGCAAGCCGCAGCTGAAGGCGACGTTCGAGCGGTACAAGCAGGAGCACGGCAAGGCTATCGAGGAGGTTCTTGAGGAACGGCGCAGCAGCGACCAGTTCGCGGCGGTGCTCAAGACTGCGGTCTGGTGCTTGGCATCGCCCGAGAAGCATTTCGCAGAGGTAATTAGAACTTCACCATTCAGAGGCGTATAAGTATGTTAGAGCACAATTCGCCTACTTCACTTTTGTTTTCCCATGTTCTTCTTGTTCCAGGTGATCCGGAGCTCCATCGTCGGGTTTGGCACCGACGAGTCGTCGCTGACAAGGGCGATCGTCTCACGCGCCGAGGTGGACATGAAGAAGGTGAAGGAAGAGTACAGGGCTATGTACCGCAAGACGGTCACCCACGATGTCAGCGACGACACGTCCGGGTACTACAAGGACATCCTGCTCACCCTTGTCGGGCCTGAGTGAGCACCCATGAATGAATCCCTAGAGCAGAGTGACCGTTTGCACTTTGTAGACTGCATGTTTGATTGAACATAAGTGAAAATGTGCTGTCGTGTTCTCCTGTGTACAAGCAACAGATTGAAATATTGGTTCGGAAATGATAATATTTGTATTGATCTACTTGTGAGGGAATAAAACACCGCATGCAACAGTTAACTGACTCGCATTACAATCCACTCGCTTTGTACACATGAAACTGTTGTGACTCACACATAAATACCACCAAAGCAACAGTAAATTGACTCCATTACAGATGCAAGCGTCTCCTATTTAATCGTTCAACATAGCCATCTATTCATTTCACCTCTTCCTGGCTACGGCAGCTGCAATTCCACCAACCAAAAGTCCGACAGCAGTTGTCGCTATTCCAATACCAATCATGCCATCTACAAATTACAAGAGAATGATTACGGTTACTAGCTATGCTCACTTTATTTCTTGGTATATAGTTACAACTTCAATCAACGATATAAAACTAGATACAAAACACTGCCCTGAAGTTACAGAACGGACAAAAAAGAATACATAGAAAGAGGCAGAAGAGTATTGATGATTTATCTCACCTTTGGCAATTTTATCTTCTATTGCCTTCTTCAAAGACAAGGCCTGCCTCCAATCAGGTTGAACCTACACAACAACAAATTATACAGGTTAGAAGTCAAGAATATTAGGGGAAGTCAAGAATATTAGGGCAACAATCTCCTCAAAAACATGGAAATTATCTGTTCATAGATCTGAAAATGTCATGAACCAAGATCATATATGCAAAATAGACATAACAATTATATGCCATGAAGCAAGACCAATTGGCAACATTCATTTCAAAAGTTTCATTCAAAAACTAAAGCTCACAATTACATTTCCACTTTAGAGATAACTTGGAACAAAACATTCCAATGGCCAGATTAACATTCCAAAGCAAAGACAACAAATCAGTGAAAAACTTTGCTGATTTCACTTGGATCAATTGTGTAGCAAACACAATTTAGCAGTGTCAAGCATGATGGCATAACAGAAGTTTTTTTTTTAGGGCCATAACAGAAGATTACTATTTCTTTTGTTACCACCTAAATACCAACTAATCACAGGAAAACCAAAAATGCTCATCACACAATAGCAATAAAGGGTATCAGGCTGTCATCCTTATTAACCATAGTCAACCTTAGCTTAGCTAGAGTTAGATGGCAGCAGGTCTACGGATATAATTGAAAAACACTTCAGATAACTTATATAAATGAGTTTAGTAAGAAATATCTATTTAAATAAAACAGTTTTCATCTGCACAGTTGTGTTCATTGACTGGATAAGTTTTTCAAGTAAAAATGAAACATTATGACTAGGATAAGCAGTTACAAAAGGAAACTAACTTAAGGATAACTGGATAGCTTTGTTGATACAACAGAATACTGCCACTTAAGAATTATAAAGTAGAGGGAATATTATGTGAAAAGGACTATTGGTGAACATATGCACAAACTCAATCACAACCCTTGGATCTGATCGCAGCAGGATAAGTTGGAGACGGGAGCTCCCCCATCTCACTTGTGTATCAATTAGACCGGCGCGTGTGGAATGGGGAGTTCTACCAACAACATGAGCCACTAAGATTACACTCTGATTGAGTTCATATATTTGCTCATTAATATGATCAGCAAGCAACAATATTTGAGCTGCACAAGCTTCAGTAAGAAATAATTACAAACTTACTAACTTGGTTGTCACTAGGTTGTATGGCACAGATATCATACTAGTCATAGTAGCAATAAAAAAAAACTCATGCCCACAGACAAACACAGTTGCTAGATCAGATGCAATTTAGTACTAGACATGGATATAGTTTTGGCTTGCAGGATATAATATAAAGATAAGTTCCTTATTTCTTTCCTTTTTGTCACTGCAGAGACGGATCATACACCACATAATAACAGATTTATATACAGGTGTACCTCCAAACAATGTTCCACAAGTTGCCTGCTTCTTGAGTAGTCACCTGTTCTGTACTTCCCCACAGCCAACAAGTACAACTTCTCCCTTGTCTCCAGTGGACTGCCAGAATTATCCAGAGAAGCTAGAACAAAATAGATTGATTCAAACAGAGTTCAGAAGAGCTCATGGCCACAGAGGGAAAAGAAACATGTATTAAATAGTTAGCAAGATATGCCCTAGCATTGCAAAGTGCCAATAAGACTAAGATGTTTGACCTTCAATCATGCTTATTCCACGATTCACATCATCTTGGTGCTTTGAATGGACAAGGGCCCAGGATAGCCTCATAAGGCTACTATTCCTCTGTTCTTCAGTTGCAGCATCAGCAAACTCTCTTTCACAACCCTAAGGAAAGAGAGAAACCACAGATCATCATCAAAATTTTGAGATCCCATCCAATTGTGGAACATGACCAACAACAAAAAAAAAGCAATAACAAGAATTAGAATAGTAGAAATCAGCAACAAGATTGGCTTTGACATTTGGCAGTAGCAAACGAAAGAAATTATAGGCCCAATCATGCACTGCAAAGAAAATTATACACCCCCTGCTGTTGTACCATCCAAAAATACATGAGCAAGGCATTCAACTTGGTTGCTCTATGCCACAGCCAGAAAGCTATATGACATAACTAAAACAAACTGGTCAAACATAACAGTGAGCCACGGTGCCATGTCACCTAAGCATTCCTTCCTTTCTTCTAAGAACCTCATGTCACCTAAACTAAGCAATCCTGCCAGGGAAGCATCAAGCACATACATTGCACAAATAATCTGGCTCACATCAACTACAGGGCGCTGCATTTCAAAGAAAATATTCACAGATTTCACGAAAAATACATGAGCAAGGCATTCAACTTGGTTGCTCTATGCCACAGCCAGAAAGCTATATGACATAACTAAAACAAACCGGTCAAACATAACAGTGAGCCACGGTGCCATGTCACCTAAGGATTCCTTCCTTTCTTCTAAGAACCTCATGTCACCTAAACTAAGCAATCCTGCCAGGAAAGCGTCAAGCACATACACTGCACAAATAATCTGGCTCACATCAACTACAGGGCGCTGCATTTCAAAGAAAATATTCACAGATTTCATGAAAAACTGCCGATACTATGATCGGTAGAAGTAGAATTTTGCCACTGTCTGTGATTACTCATTTATTTCCCCGGCATAACTCTGCATTCTTCACCAGCAAGTGCATAAATTTAGACCCTAATCCCCACCCCATCTACACGACCCGTCATTTAGGAACGGAAACTCAAAACACTAAGAATCCATCAGACATCGACATAAACAGGAATAAAAGGTAGAGGGGGTAGATTCCCAGGGTTCTCACGGCGATGATGTCGCGGTCGCACCAGGGGATGTTATCGCCGCCTGTGAAGAAGTTGCCCACCGACTCGAAGAACCGTCCCATCTTCGCCTCCATCGCGGGCGCGGCCGATTTGCTCGTCGGGTAAAGGGGAATCAAAGAAGGAGGTGGACGAGTTCTAGCCTTCGGGAGAAAGTATGGCGAGGCGGACGCGGAAGGAAGAGGCGGCTGATTCTGTTTTTTGGTAGTTGGGGAGCGTGGATTTGAGGGGAAAGGCTTGATGCGCGTGGATCTCAGTTTGTGTATCTTCGGCGCTAAAGAAAGAAGACGAGAAGAATGACACCCGGCCCCTCACGGACGCTAGTTTTTTAACTTTGGGTACTGTTTGGTTCACATCTCCAAGAGAACTTCATTTCTTCAAAGTTAGGCATTGTCGCTTATGTGGAATTTGATCCATGTCCACCGAACGTGTCATAAATATGTTGATACATAAAATCAGCAGTCGATCTTTCATATGCAAACACAAGGATTGGAACATCTATCTAGTGCAGGTTCAATAACATGTTATAGAAGGTGCGCGAGCGTGAAGTTTAGTTTGACCATTCAATTAACAAGGTATGTGTCTGTAAGTCGGTTGATGATAACTTTCATGTAAAGGATGCTGAGTCGATATAACATCTTGACAAATAAAGCTATATGATAATTTATTGGCTAGACAATAGAACTAGTGTAATACATGGAGTCGATAAACCAATAATCCATAAACCAAAGCCGATAGAAAAACTGAGCATCTGAAGACCCATCGATGGTTGCTAATAACCATATAACTCATCAGCTAAACATTCTAATAAAACCTCGAACAGACTCTTCCAACTAGATCGTTCTTGTTTGGTTGTCCAACTAAAAGATCAGACTTAACCATACAGTTCTAGATATTCTAGAAAATTGGATTGAACTGAGACAGTTCTTGGAACAAATAGATATCTAATAAATTTAGCTGAAATTACATCAATAGAATTAACTACTAGAGATCGGACTGAACCGAGACAGTATGTAACTAATCTTAGTAAAACAACCTAAAGAGATCTAGTATACCCAAATACTAGTAACCATAACAAACTGATCAAAATAATGAGAACGAACCAAGGAAGTCCTAAGTAGGTCGCTGTGATCATCGGGATGGTGGATTCAACACCTTTGCAGAGACTTCGCCCCAGATGAAGAAACTGTCGTGTTCTCCTATTGCCAAGGTTGGCGATGAGCGAAAGTAGAGTTGTATTGATCAAGAGATGGATTACAATTGTCACTATCCTTTTGTATTTATAGGGTGTAATGGACTTGTCTTACGAGAAACCTTATTGGACTTCAATAAAATCAAGAGTCCTAGAAGGACTTAACTAAATTACAAGAGTATGCTGTTTTATATCTATCTCCCACTACCGATAAGGTAAATACAAATATTATATATATATATATATATATATATATATATATATATATATATATATATATATGAGATTTTTCTTGTTCTATACATTATGAGGCGATTTCTTCCCTTATATCGCAGTTTGATGGACGATTTGCAAAAATCGAGTGTCAACAGCTTCCTCCTCTAATTCCTGTGAATATCACCCCAGGCTCTCTGTGTTTGATTTGCTGTTGCCCCTATTGAGTAGATCTTTGAGTTCACAAATCACCATGGACCAAAGGGCTAAGGTACAGACTTACCATTTTTCTTCCTAATCATATAAGATAATTTGTTTCTGAGAATAGTTGTTCATTTATAGTGTAACAGTAACCACCATTCCATGTCATTTGATCTTGTTACATGCCCATTCGTACGCACACCATTGCGCCTTCCTCTCCACGGCGACTCTTTGTTGAGCGACTTCCCCACGATAGCATATTAGAGTGAGCGGTTCTAGATGGCTTTTTTGTCTATGACTCCAACTCCCAGGGCATCACGATTTCGGTGGGCAGCTGCCTCCATCTGGATCAAGAATCTTGTTATTTTTCCCAAATATCCAATAGACTTTAATTTGCTAAAATGCTCACATCCCATTTAGCTTCGCTAAAATGCCCCTAAAACCTATCTATCATCGATAAAATGCCCATATTCTATTCTTTTTTTGGACAAAACTGCCCTCTCCTTCTTCCTCCTATTTTTTCCCAATCCACTCCATCGTTAGCCAAGCTCGAAGCTCATCTAGTTGGGCGAGAAGGCCGGCGGCTAGAATGGGTGGCAATCGGCAGTGAGCCATATGTGGGCGGGGAGTGCGATGATATGGAGGTTCCCAATATTATGAAAGGTTTTGATAATCTTGATTAATGTGGAGGTGATTCATAAATCAATCCAGCTTCCAAACAACATGTTCTGAACCCGCAATTACAGCACAACCTCTTGTCTGATTATCAACAGGCGATGCACGGTTGATCTCATCAAGAAAGCTTATCTCTGCCTGCAAATAAATAACACAAGATAAAGAACAAATAGAATGCAACTAAAATTGTAGATGTATTATGAATCTCATAAGTTGAGATCTCACAAACTGATAGAATGATGAAACTGTTATGAACAAAAATAATGTAAGCAAAACCCAACACTAAAAAAGTAGCCTACAAGATATTATATAGTAAGTCTATCACTAATTGTCTTATGCTCCAAGCCGACTCAGTCACATAAATCTCCGCGTATGAAATGTTAAGTCTTCCTTTATTTTTGGCTATATTGATGGCTGAAATTGGTATTTAACGACCGTTAACACTCAAGTAGCAAAAATAGGCTAACTAAACATTTTTCATATGTCTTTCTACAAATTTAAACAACCTTCATTAAAAAGCCTTTGTGTCGATCAGCACATTAGTACGTCGAACGACGCAAACCCCCCAGCTCTCTGAAACCAACGCTCACGCTCACTAGAAAGCTAGATTATAACTTTTACTAACAATTCTACTTAATTCACACTGGTCTCTATGGATTCAATTAAACCTTGGAATACTCTGAGAGACAAAGACTACAATGTACACCGTCCACTTACAGTATATAAATGGGTGTGTATAAACGACCAACAACTACCTCTTTTAATGTCTAAGAGACTCACCAAGCATTCCAACACTTCTAGCACTATGAAGACATAAGAGAATGAATCGTGTTGTCTTGATAGTCCGGTTTTTCTTATGGACTCAATCCTACACACTATCCAAGTGATCACAACACACTTGGACCTAGTTGTCCTTAGCCTTGATCCATCTCCATCACCGCGACTCTCCATCAAGATCTTCATGTCAATCCTCTGAGTCCATATCATTCACCAAGGTGACCAATCATCGAGTCTATATGTTGAGTTGGTAGAAATTTTTCTACATGCACAATACTTAGGTTGACATTAAGCATATTTCATGTTTGTCATTCAACCAACAAAACATTCACATCTTTGAGGTGGAAACACTCCAATGGTCATGAAGCTAACACTCCCCTCACACCCCTTCGTCCCATGATGTCTCTCCTCCGTCTCCACCTGAGCCCGAGCGAGGCAGACCCGGTTGTGGGGGTACTCGAGCGAGGTGAATCCGGTGGTGGCGAGCGAGGGTGGCGGGTGCTGCCTTCCATGGCTCAACTTTGACGGTGTCGCCAGCTTCCTCTCCTCTCAGCGAGGCCAGTGAGGTGATGGCAAATCCGAGCAAGGGAACTCTCTCTGCGATGACAGTTGTCCTCCTAGCAATGATGGCAGCACGAAGGCAGTGGGCCGGACAATGGTTTTTTTATTTTTTTAGCCGCACCGATAGTAACAAGCCTAAAAGGATTGTTGCTCTAGAACCTTATGTTCAATAATAGTTTGGTATTGGCAGATGCAATGCCGCTCACTAATTGCATTCATTGACCATTGCGGAAAACCGTTTTTATAGTAGTGAATAGTAGTTAATTAATCATAACTCATAATTAAATAGTATTACCTTAGTACCTAAAATATGGAAACACTGTACCAAAACTAGAGACCAAGACCTAAATTTCAGATAATTCACGTCTGATAACGGGTAATTGGGATTCATAATTTTGGCATTTCTGCCCACCCCTCAACAAAAGCTACGTGGTTGCAGTCCCTCTAGTGGTCCACTTGACATAAGCACATTCAATTGAAATCAAATGAGTTCAAATAAAAGGAAAGAAGAAATGCAAAATCCCACACCAACTTCTGATTTCCCCCATTCAAAAGCATCCCTAGCGTCTGGATCTAGACTTCTCACCGCTCGACCTTGCACCGACGGATCTGGGATGAGGATTCGAAAGGCGTTGATGAAGTCGTCGGGGCCGCTCCTCGTTGGACAGCCTGAGGTGCTACCATCAAAGATTGTGTCTGAATCACCGCCCTTGCCATCAGATCTGGCGCTCCATGCCCCTACTGATTCTATCATCCTAGGAGACGCATCGAAGGTGGTGTGTCGAACAAATTATCAGTGGTCAGCACATCATGACGCACTCAATCCAGAGTTGCAGGTGAACCCTAGTCCCATAGTCCCCAACATATCGCTTACGTTCCAAGCCCTACCTTTGCATCCCTCATCATGGTTCATGTTTGCACTATTCGGTTCTTTTCACCCCCATGTCCTGCTATTTAAGCTTGAGTTACACTTCATGATGTTTGTCACTGTCACATCTTTTAGGGATCATCGATCAACTCTATTCATGATGTAATAGCATTGTTCTCATAACTCGCAATCAGTACCAACATTCATGAAATTTATAGGCAAAAACAGGGGAGTGTAATGTCCATGAGCTCAACTATGAGTCATGTGGGTTTTGCATGATTCCTTCTATGTGAATTTTTTGGTACGTAGGGATCTACAGATATGGTATCCCTTTATCTATCCAACCCTGCAGTATATATGTTTTTGTGATTCCCCTGTTTGAAGTATCAAATTACTTTTTAATTATGTTTAATTCCTTATTTGATAACTTATATATATATATATATATATATATATATATATATATATATATATATATATATATATATATATATATATATATATATATGATAAAGTCCACTTTACTTCCTCCAACTATCACCTAAGTCCACTTAACCCCCTGAACTATAAAACCGTTTGTTTTACTCCCTTCAAGTTTGCAATACCATTCACTTTCCCCCTAGAGTGGTTTTGTTGGGTGGTTTTGCCACTGTGACGTCCGAGGTGAGCCAAAGTTGGTACTGCTGTAAGCAGGGAAGACCTCCACGTGCTCACCAGCCTTGACGTACAGCTTAATAGCCCACCTCCGCCTTAACATTGCCCCTTCCACCCCTTCGCCTTTGCAACCGATACAGCACATGAAGACTTGGCTGACCTCCATGACCACCACCACTACCTTGCCGGTGCCTGACAAGTGAGCCTGAGCCTTTCTTAATCATCAGGGTGTCAAAACCACTTAGCAAAACCATCCAACGGGGCAAAGTGAATGGTATTGCAAACGTGGAGGGAGTAAAATAAACAGTTTTATAGTTCAGGGGGTTAAGTGAACTTCAGTAATAGTTGGAGGGAGTAAAGTATATATATATATATATATATATATATATATATATATATATATATATATATATATATATATATATATATATATATATATATATATATATATATATATATATATATATATATATATATATATATATATATATATATATATATAAGGGGTTGCTTTGGTTTATGTTGAATTTTAACATTGGGGTGTTGATTGTTTTGTGCATCTGTAGGAACCAAATGGTTATATGATCGGCAGTCCCTCGAGGGATCCCCGCTCACCAATGCTTGACCTTGGCAACACAACCCAAACCTCTACAATAGAAGTGCAAGTTGAAGGTAATTTTGGGAATAAGTTTATGAAAATACGAGCAACACCCAAAAAGATGAAGCAGGATGCAAACTATTATAGAAAGAAGAATGGTAATAAGTGGAAGTCAATCCAAAGGGATGTGCTCAGACATGACAAGACCATTAATCATTTTCAACTCCATGAGAAGACAAATGATGGGGAATGGCGCTGCAAGAGGAATGATGGCAAGAAGTGGCAGTGTAGTAATACCACTATTCAGCCCAACTCCATGTGCTGTAAGCATTTACGCAAGAAAAGGAACACCGATGAAGTCGCTCTAGGGGCCTGATTATGATTGTTTTGAGTCTGATTGTGTGGATTGTATCTTATGTTTTATTAATACTGTTGTCATGTATGGATGTTACTGTCAACCTATTATCCGTTCATTTGGGTTTAAGTCTTGAGAGAAGTTACAAAAATATGACTTGATAACAAAGTGTAACTCAGTCATGGGATGAATATTGTTGTGGCTTCACTTAACGGTCCTTGGTAAGGGACGATTCATCTTCCTTGGGATTTTTTGTGGCAAATCTTTGGATCATATATAATCACATAGCAACACATAGGATCAAAGGAGAGAAAGATGTTATTTATAATATATTTGATATTGATGGTACTGTGAAATCCACTACTTAACAAAGCACATGTTG
Source organism: Eleusine coracana subsp. coracana (assembly GCA_032690845.1). Taxonomy (NCBI): domain Eukaryota; kingdom Viridiplantae; phylum Streptophyta; class Magnoliopsida; order Poales; family Poaceae; genus Eleusine; species Eleusine coracana. The sequence goes on from CM064426.1 coordinate 7,925,498, forward strand.
CTTGTATCACTGATGCTTCCATATGCAGCCAGACAACAATGAATGGATGATGTCGGGCTACCAACGTCATGCTGTTTCTTTTGCTAATCATTCCGTTTGCACCTTGTGGTGTTGTCTTCCATCATTCTTAGCCCTCGCAGGCACCTCCTGCTCCTCCGGTGCCGGTTATGGGATATCATCATGCACCGTTTCAAAAACATAAGCAATGCTCGTGGATCCCATAAGCGCGACAATAATGGAAAAGTCCTTACTCCCTAGGAGGTGGAACCGCAGCCACCCGGGAGCGCCATACATGGGTCCTGCGATGACGGCGAAGCTGAAGAAACAGTTGGAGGCTGTTAGAAAGGAAGATGTTATCCCAGGGTTCCCGCTACGTCAGCAGTGGCCTGGTGTTCATGTGCCGCTCCTTCCAACTGCCCACCCCCATCTGAGCTCTCAGCCTCTGACGGCAGGCCCAGGGACTCATACAGGGTCTCAGTGGCAGAGCTAGAGAAGAAACATTATGGGTGCAAAAGTACCTCATTTGACAGTTTTTGGATGCTTAATAGTGAAATTACGGGGTGCTTACATGATCAAAACTTATCAAATACAAGTAAAATTGTCAATTTTCTGGGTATGGTTGCACCCTCAAGTTTCTATGTAGCTCCGCCCTTGCAGGGCCTTCCACAGCTCGCCTGACGACCGGGCGTAGCTGCCTGCTAACGCACTCAACCCTGGCGAACCCGGTCACCGGCAGGTCATTCCGGCGGCACAGCACGAGGAATAGGGCCGGGAGCACATAGGGCGTGTTCGGTTGGTGCCCTCGCCTGAGGATCATACATCAGGCATCGATCGTGGTCTCAGGCATCCAAAATCGGACGTTTGAGGAGCGTGCCTGAGTCAGGCGCGTTTCTCCGGGTGCTAACCAAACTAGCCCATAGTACGCGAGCGGCTTCCAGAGCCACGCGCCGCCCTCAGACCCAGTCTCCAGTCCGCGCGCCGCGTCGGCGAGGTGGCAGTAGAGGAGCGGCTCCAGGCCGGCCTTGTGCAGGACCGCCTCGCACAGCAGCAACCGCCGCTCGCTGTCCTTTGCGAGGAGGTAGGCCTGGAACGCGTAACGCGACGTCACCCTTCCCCTGCACGCGCAGCTTCAGCTCGGCGACATCGGTGTACTGGCGGGACAGAGTCGACGGTTCGGACAGGCCGGTCTGGTCCACTTGCTTCAGTAGGTGGCCGGACCTTGGTTCGTCTCCGTACGGCACGAAACCGGCGTGGAGGGAAGCGGCATGCGCCACACTGATTGGAATAGAACACGCCTTTCTGCACTTCGTTCCCCACTACTAGTACTTCGGTAGTCAGTAATATATTGAATTAGTGACCCAGGGACGCCAAACAGATTTCAGGGACGAATTAAAAAACAATTACCATCATCACAAGCATAAGGTTATTCAAAAAACCTATTATTCGTATAGGATGGAGAAAATTATCAATGCCTCTTTCACCAGATGAACTCCGAACTAACTCCAGCAACCATTGATAATTCGTAAATTTGCATGAAACTGTGAGTTGCATTGAAACAAGATTAGTACCGTTTGTTGCATTAAATTAAGATTACTGCCATTGTCGGGCGCAGCTCCATCAGGGCCACGGCAGCGTCGAGGGGTGCTGCCCTCGCGACGAGCTGTTCCGCGGCGTACCGACAGGAAAGGCACGGTGCCGACGGGTCAGTCTCGTCCGCATGCTTGAGAGGTGGCCGGAGCTTGGCTCGTTCCAGTACGGCATGAAACTGCCGCGGAGGAAGGAGTCGTGCGCCACGATGGCCAGCCGGCCGGAGAGGTCGAGCTCCCACTGGTCACCGTCTACGAGACTCCGGCGCGGGACCGTTGGCATAGTGAATTTTGCTATGACATGATTGGAACGACATGAAACAGATGTCCTTTCGCATCTTGTTAATTGTGATTTGTCACAAGGAGAATTGATCCCCTCATGTCCTACCTTTGGCACTGGATTCCTGCTAGAGGGAGGTCTGGTGACATCCTTACAGGAATTAATGTGGAGAGATTCGATGTTGGAGCATATCATGATGGAAAGTATATGTGTCAATTAGACCTATGGGATAGAAAAATCCAACAGAAATGGAACCTTATTAATGTGTATGGAGATGCACAAGATGAAGGGAAAGAAGAGTTCCTGGCTGAATTAGCCTATTTCTGTGCTAGGAATGTGTCTCCCTTTCTAATAGGAGGAGACTTTAATATCCTAAGGAATGCTAGTGAGAAAAATAAAACTTTTCACAGTAACAGATTTTCTGATCTTTTCAATACTATCGTTAATGCTAACTCTCTGAGGGAAGTAAATATTTCTGGAGGGAAATTTACTTAGTCAAATAACCAAAGTAATCCTACCTTGGAGGCATTGGATAGGGTCATGATGTCCAGGGAGTGGGAATCGTTGTTTCCAACTAGTATGATTCAGAAAAAACCAAGAGAGATCTCGGATCACAATCCCCTTATTCTAAATACTAAGACAAATGAACCTTTACAGTTCTTATCTTTCCACTTTGAACTTTCATGGTTGAAACAACCTGAGTTCTATTCAACAGTGGAAAAATTATGGAATGAACCAACAAGGGATCATGATGTGCTAAGTAGGGTTCTGTTTAAGCTAAAGAAATTTAAGAAATTTTTTAAATGATGGGGTTTTAACCAGGCAGGACAGAATAAGAAAAGAAAGAAAGAGATACAAGAAAGAATTATGTTCCTTGAGAACAAGGAAGAAACAAGGCCTCTAAATTTTGATGAGTTCTCAGAAAGGGTACATATGCAAAAAGAACTGTTATTGCTATTAGAAATAGAAGAGTTGTATTGGTTTAAGAGAAGTCATGAAACTTGGCTCCTTAAAGGTGACAATAATACTGAGTTCTATCATAGAGTAGCCAATGGAAGAAGAAGGAAAAATACTATCTTCTCCCTTAAAAATGGGGATGAAGTAATTCAAGGAACGGAGTGTTTGCTAGCACATGCTACAGACTACTACAAAACCCTGTTTGGCAGACCTGAAAGTAATACATTTGAATTAGACCCAAACTTGTGGGAAGAATTAGAAAATGTGAATGATATGGAAAATTATGAACTAACAAAGCCATTTGAGGAAGAAGAGGTAGAATTTGCCCTCTTTCAGATGAAAAAAAATAAGGCAGCGGGACCAGATAAAATCCCTATAGAATTCTTTCAAGAATGCTGGGATATTGTTAAAGAAGATATTGTGGAGATGTTTCATGAGTTATATTTAGGTTCCCTGGATATTAAGAGGTTGAATTATGGAATCATAACATTGCTTCCAAAAGTTAAAGAAGCTGAGAAAATCCAGCAATTTAGACCAATATGCTTATTAAACTATTTATATAAGTGGTTTACTAAAGTGCTTACCTTAAGGTTGGAACCAGCCGCACAAAAGATTATACATCAAGTTCAAACTGCTTTCATTCCTAAAAGAAACATTATGAATGAGATTCTTATCCTGCATGAAGTTTTTCATGAAACGAAAAGAAGAAAGCAGACTGGAATTGTCCTAAAGTTGGACTTTGAAAAAGCATATGACAAAGTGTCATGGAATTTCTTATTTGATTGCCTAAGAAAGAGAGGTTTCAATGAAACTTGGTGTGGGTGGATTGAAAAGGTAGTAAAAGATGGCACTATTAGTGTCAAATTGAACAACCAAGTTGGTCCATATTTCCAAAGTCAGAAGGGTGTAAGACAGGGTGATCCCCTCTCACCTCTGTTATTCAATATTGTAGCGAACTGCTTAACGAGGATGATGATTTCTGCCCAAAGAAATAATCTAGTAGTTGGCCTAGCTGAAAACCTGGTACCAAATGGGGTGGCCATACTACAATATGTGGATGACACTATTATGTGTCTAAAGGATGATTTAGAGGGAGCAAGAAATGTTAAACTCCTTCTGTATATTTATGAACAAATGTCTGGCTTGAAAATTAACTTTGAGAAAAGTGAAATCCTGGTGATAGGGGGAGAAGATAATGTGGCTGAACAATATGCTAACATTTTTAATTGTCAAATTGGAGAATTCCCTCTAAAATACCTAGGAGTTTCAGTTTCTGCAAGCAAATTACATGTGGTCGATTGGAAAGCAATGGAAGAAAAATCATATAAAAAAATAGACATCTGGCAAGGTAATTCCCTAACCATTGCTGGGAGGAAAACTTTGATAAATGCCAGCTTGTCTAATGGTCCTACAAACCATATGCCAATGTATCTGATCCCTAAAACAGTGATTGACAGATTGGACAAAGCTAGAAGAAAGTTCTTCTGGCAAGGGGGAAGTAGTAAAATGAAATATCATTTAGTAAAATGGGATACCATTTGCAAAAGTAAGATGAAAGGTGGTCTGGGCATAAAAAACCTGAGCAAAATGAATATAAGCCTCTTGGTGAAATGGTGGTGGAAATTAGAGAGAGAAAGAAAAAGGTCTTTGGCATGATATAGTCAAAGCAAAATATGTAAAAAATGATGCTATTGGCAATATTAAACACAAGCAAACAGATTCACCTATATGGACTAATTTGTTGAAAGTCAGACATGTTTACTTAAATACTAGAAAGTTATTACTTGGAAAAGGTACAAAGATAAGATTCTGGCTTGATGCCTGGTTAGAGGATAAACCTCTCTGTTACAGCTACCCTTTGCTATTCGAATTCTATCTGAATCCCAATATTACTGTTGCGCATTGTGCTCAGCTTGGATGGGTAATTCAGTTCAAGGCAAGCCTCCCAAACAGCTTGCATGCACAATGGTATGAGTTAGCAGCTAGATTAAATGAGGTGAGGCTGTCAGGGGAAGAAGATAGACCACTATGGTTATGGGAGACATCTGGCTTATTTTCTGTGAAATCTGTGTATAACCAACTCACATATAATGAAAGTGGGCAATGACATAAACAAATATGGAAAGCAAAGATCCCTGAGAAAGTAAAAAATCTTTATGTGGCTATTAGTTAATCAGGCAATACTGACAAAGGATAATATGATTAAGAGGAAATGGCAGGGGGACCCAACTTGTTATTTCTGTAGCGAAGCTGAAACAGTTGAGCACTTGATGTGTGGATGCTGTGTAATGAGAGTAGTTTGGGGAACAATTGCTGGGTGTTTAGCGTTCAAACTAGACCGAAATCTTTTAACCAATTTTGGAAATGGATAAAGAATGCTCTTCCTAATGGCAATAATGTTTATGTCATGGGACTTGCTGCCGTGTGCTGGGCAGGATGGAAATGTAGAAACAAAGCATGTTTTGATAAAAAGCTTTTGTATCACCCCTGTGAGATTATTATTTTTAGACCAAAGACCAAAAGGTCCCGCTTTTGATTGAAAGCAGATTGTTTTGCTGGGGGTACTAGCTTACAACAGGAAGTTTACGCAAAACTCTATGTCACCACTCCTAACCAATTTATAACCTCTACCTCTAAACTTACCAGCGCACTCCAGCAATTTAGAAAAGACTACTCCTATTACAAGAAAATCAGAATTTTAAGCTAACGAAATGTTTTTTGACAGCAAAAGCATCATCCTATGCCTTCTGGAACTATAGCACCAACACTTAGGTCGTCCTTGATAACTTCTCTGATTCCTCTTCCAATCTCACCTAGAATTTCCCGTTGTTCAGGCTTCATTAGAATCCTCCATCGCTGCATAAAAGATAAAATCCTGTACATTAGGGTTTTCGGTGTGGGTACTGTTCTATTCTGAAACACAAGCTCATTTCTAGTCAGCCATAAGACCCAACAGATAATTCCTAAAAGAAAAATTTTAGTTTTTGGGTTATCAAACTTCCTATCTCTAGCAGAAGCATTATGCCAATCTCTAAGGTTTGTGGGGCTTACGCTCCACCCATAAACATATCTCAAGACACTCCAAACGTATACAGCCCCCGGGCACCTAAACATGATATGTTCTGTTGTCTCATCATAGTTGCAAAGTCTACAATTAGTTGGGCCTGGCTAATTCTTTTTCTGGAGTTCCACAGCACATTGAATCCTGCCTTTATGAACCTGCCACAGAAAAATTCTGATCTTAAGAGGCAAAGGTGATTTCCAAATCTTCATCAACTCAACATCTTTGACTCCCGGGTTGATCACCTGCTTGTATAATGACCCTGTGAGATTATCTACCAAGCTTGTTCTTATATGATGTATTGGGCAGGTTTGTATTCTGCTGATATGCAACAGGTTATCTAGACGGGAGCGAAATTGATGCTGAGGGCGGCTCTCAAGGTGATGGGAAGACAAGGGAGGTGCATTATGCTTCCTCTGCCTGAAGTACATGAAGGAGAGGACGAGAATGATAGTGAGGACGAGAGAAGGAATCTGAAAACCCAGGCTGGTACAAGATGAAGGTCAAGCGCTATGGATCGGGTGCTGGTAGTAGAGGTTTTCTGGCAATTTGGTTAATGGTTGTGGCATGCGTGCCAGTTGCAGTCTTTTGTGGCCTACGAGCCCAACGGTTCGGGTAGACCTTCTAGTAGAATAGCAGTTGTCAGTGGATGGTAGTAGCAACTTCCCTGCCTAACTATTTCTAGAGTCCTGATAGTGAAGCAGGGGTGGCCGGGAGGGTCAATCCCTCCCACCAAAATATCTCTGTTCCTTAAACCCAAACTGCTGTTATGATCTCCGTTCTTTTGGAATGGATGTGGAGAAATCCGATTCTAAAAAAAAATTGAGTTTGGATTCATGGATGTAGTTAGTGACAGAAACGTCTAACAAAACTTTCAGGAATGAACTAAAAAATTATTATGATAAGTTTGATTAACGTGAAATGTCAGAGAATGGTCACGGAGAAACTTTTGTTAGTATTAAACTGTACTTTAAAAGTTTGATGATAAATTTTTAAAACTAGAAGCTTTGATGTTAGGATCCTAATTTTCCCATAAGCATAACATTGTTCATGAAGACACAGCCCGCAAAGGGGATCGCAGCCGTGGATAGGATGAAGGGTGGCGAACGAGTCGGAACAACCAGCAGAGACGACCTGGCCGGCAGTGCGAAGATGTGTCCATGAAAGTTAGTGATGGTGCGACCATGACCGGCAGCGAGTCTAGCGAAGAGTAGCGTGCCAAAGCGACGGCCTTCCCCTGCAGAGTTTGAGGTCACTCCTTCCAGGGGCATGCACAACTGAATACGAATACCAGCCGACATGCAACCGTCGAACAAAAACTTGTATGGAAGCCTCATGAGGATTATATATATTGATGACTGTTACATGAGTGCGGATACAAATACAAAACAGACTTTATAACAAAGATTGCTTATAAGACTCTTATACACATGACAGAAAATTTAATAATAGTTTGATTTCCATATTTTTCTTTAATCAGTCTGCAGGTTGACTTGATAACACTCATTTTTTCCCGTAGGTTTAACATGAAAATTAGGTAACGAGACAGCTTTATAGCAACAGCACCAGGCAGATGAGCCTCATATTTACAGTCTTAATTATAATCTAATCCAATTTTTTAGACTTCAATAGACAGAAATTGGCAGTTCAATCTCACCACAGTTAAGTTTTTTGCTACTGGATTTTAGGGGCCTATATGGTCTTCGAGGTTAGAGCAACTCTAGTGAGGCATGAAAAATTGAGCCCTCAAATCTCGTTTTGCATGTGAGCTTGTACATTTCTTAAGTCCAAAATTGCTCTAAACTCTAGTGGAAAAATCAGCTCAATCCTCAACTTTTGGTGGGACTCATTTGTTAGTGTCCAAAACTATTCTTTACTCCAACTCCTCCCTTCCCTGTTTCAAATAAAAAACTACTTTTCCCCTGCTTATCCCCCGCTGCCACTGTGCGTCCCGCCTCTAGCTCTGGTGCCGCTACACCCTACTCGTCTACCTGTGCCCGCCGCCTTGCCCTATGCCCGCTGCCACTGGCCCCAATGTCCTCTCCATCATGCCTGCTCTCAGCGGTGCCGCAGAGAACTTTAGGACCGGCGTAGAGGACCACGGCACCTCTCCTACGCCCGCCTCGATGTTGCGCCTGCGTCAGCCACAGGCACGTCCCCATTGGTGTCACTACATAGCCCCCCTCCCACCCGTCTGCTCCTCTCGCGAGCCCCCACCAGTCAGATGTGGCACCCGCCGTGATGGAGGTGTGGCTCTCTCGGTGCGTTGGCCTAGGGCATTCTGGCGAGTCGAGGCGTGAGAGGGGAGGAGCATGGCGTGGGCTAGAGGAGGACAAATCATGGGAGGAGACGTGTTGGGGGTTTTCATGGAATCTTTTCGCCATCAAACAAATTGTTGGTGCGGTGGCGCGCGGTTGGATGATCAAGAACGAGAGCGAGGTCCCTCCGCCCTGAAGCTGGCGTTAGAGAACTCGGCCAGTGGCCATTGTGCCGCTTAAGGCCGATGGCATAGATCTAGCCCGAGTGGAGGAGCTCCACGGGCACCGATGAGCCCGAGCACCAATCTTGGGCGAGCTCGGCGAAGGTGCAGGACCGACGGGCAGAATTCCCAGAGGGTGAACTCAGGGCGGCCGACATGGCACCATGAAGGAGGAGGCCAAGCTCGGGCGTCAGCCGATTGGAGGAGGGCTCGGTGAGGCAGGAGGCTGAGCTTGGGCGGGCGTCAGGCGATTGGCAGAGGGACCACCCATGCTCGCCACGCCCCACCGCCACGTCTTGCCCACGCAGTCGACTCAAGAGATATGTGAGAGAAACAAAAACATGATAGGTCCCATGTTTGGTGGATGGATCCGAAGCTCCCAAACTTGGGCTTGGAGGGGGGATTCGAGAGCCGATGCAAAATGAGAGCCCAAGTAGAGGCTCCATTGAAGTTGAATTTTTATATGGGCATACAGTAATTACAGAAAGATGCTCTTATTAGTAGGTGGTGGGGTGTGGTGTAGCTATGGTGCTAGAGTCGAACATGGATGATAAAACTGATAGGTGAGCGGGGTGATTAACGAGCCAACGAGAGGGAGAGTGGGATGGAGGGGAGTATACCACAACGTCACATCTAAGAATCCCATTAATTGCCGTTGAGGTTCAGAAAAATTGGATTAATTTGATACTCAATATTGGTAGTACAGTACTGCCTTGACATAATCACATAGCGCAAAAACAGGATAAATGTTTTTTTATTACTATATTATAAAATCTGATTTGATGATACCGTAGAATCCGTGGATCCGGTCCATGGTTGCTTTGCATGCATCACCGGTGTCTCCATCTGTAGCGAGACGATGGGGAATGGATCGCGCCGGCGTCATGATTTTTCTTTTGGCAATCGTTGCGTTGCATCTTGCGCTGTTGCCTACCAGCATTCTTGCCTCTCGGAGCCAGCTCATTCCGTGCCGGTGGCGGTGCTGGTGGATCATCATGCACCATGTCGGGCTCGGGAGGATAAGCATACCCTCTGGAGGATCCCATAGGTGGAAAGATGGAAGGATCTATCCTGCGCCAAGGGAACGCGAAATCCTGCATGTTGGGCTCCCGTTGACGGTTGCGCCGAGGCAACCAGTCTGCATCATAATTGTTCGAACTAAACAACCCGGGCATGAAACGATACCTCGGTGGCCGTTGCCAGGCATTCACGTACCTCTGCTTCCAGCTGCCCAACCCGTCGGACTCAGAGTCGGAGCTCTCGACCTCTAGCAGCCAGCTCAGGGATTCGTACACGGCCTTCCACAGCACACCGTCGCGCTCTGTCACGAGGAACCGCAGCTGCTTGCTGGTGCACTCCACCCGGGCGAGGTCCTTGCCGTTGAGCCTCTTCAGTATCTCCATCGTAGCGTCATCGGGCAGGGACGCGAAACCGGTCACCGGCAGGTCGTTCCGGTGGTACAAGTCGAGGAACATGGCCGGGAACACCCAGTCGGCGAGCGACTTCCAGAGCCACGCGCCCGCGGACCGAGTCTCCAGAGCGAGCGCCGCGTCGGCGAGGCGGCAGGAAAGGATCGGCGCCAGGGTGTCCTCGTCCAGGTCCGCCTCGTACGACAGGAAACCCCGGTCGCCATCCGTCGTGAGGAGGTACGCATGGAACGTGACGTCGCCGTTTCCCCATACGCGCAGCTCAAGCACGGCGGCGTCGACGGCGCCGCCGCCGCCCTCGTGGTGCGCGACGAGCTGCGCCGCGGTGTACCGGCGGGAAAGGCACGGGGTTGACGGGCCTATCTCGTCCAGTTTCTTCAGGAGGTGGCCGGAACGCGGCTTTTCACCGTAGGGCACAAAGCCGGCGCGGAGGAAGGCGGCATGCGCCACGATGCCCATACGGCCGGCCAGGTCCTCGGCCTCCCATTCGACGTCGTCCACGAGTCTCCGGAGAGCGAACCTTGGCATAGTAGTGAGTTTAATTTTGCTCTGATGCTGATCGGGTTGAAATGGAACCGCGATGTCTTTTCCCAGTTCGTTCCTCCCTAATACGGAGTACAACACTGTTTCGGTTGTCAAAAACTAGGTTCCTTACCCAGATTATTTAATCATTTTGATCATTTCAAAGCCTTTCATCGGTCGTAAGATACCGAATCGTGCTGGGTCTTAGTCACCTTCGGAATCATGGATGCGTTAGTGACAAGGACGCGTAACAGCTCCAGGAAAAGGGTTAAAGACATATAGTTATGATGATTCCTAAGATTCTTCAATAAAACAAACAACACAGGGTACGACATGACCACGGGCACTCAAGCTAATTTGAACTTAGCTCCGCAGGGCACCACATTCATAATATACTATTTTATTTGATGGTACAGTAGAATCCACGCATCATTGTTTGCTCACGGTTCATTGCGTCACCGGTGCCTCCATTTGTACTTTGTGGCGAGACAACGGTGAATGGATCGCACCGGCGCCATGGCGTTTCTTCCGATAATCGTTCTGTTAGAACAACTTTCAGGCCAGAGATTAAATTTGAGCCTCTATTTCTATACTATAAATTAGGGACTTGTTAATTTTCAGCTGTCTAAAAGTTGGGGAAACTTTTAGTCACCTTGAGCCATTAGATCTAGATCCAATAATTTATAATTATTATATAAATAATTCTATAAAAAAAAATTAAAACACAAAGTAACAAACCATTGACTGAAAGGTTTCAGCTGATTAAAAACTAGAAAATATGATAAAATTAAACTTTGACCCTGCTAAATACATTCTACAATCTATATACCTAACAAATCTAGACTTTTAATTCTACTTCCCTTTCAGTTATACCGCTCTAACTATGACATGACAAATTCCCTTTCAGTTATACCGCTCTAACTATGACATGACAAAATTTTACATGGAAAATCCTCCTCGTCTGCCACTTTTTTGGAACTTTTTACACCACAGCAATTTGACCCGTGCCCGCGTGTACCCACTCAATTGTTTCCTTTTTTCTCTCTCTGTTTGCGTGATTGCCTCCATCGTGTTTCATCTCTTTCCTCCCCCTCATTTCTCACTTTCCTTTGGTTAGCCCAATCTCTGAGTATGATGAAATCCAACCCAGCAACGCGATGAGGCGGTGTTTATCAGGATTCAGGATCGCAGGTTCGAGATCGAGAACCCGCTGCACGCGCCAGCGGAGGTGCTGGGCAGCGGTGATGCGTGTCGGCGTGGTCCAGAGCCACTATGTTAGAAATGGTACAGAGCGGCAGCGGCGGCGGCAGCTGCGAGCGTGCCTTTGGTTCCAGCAGATGGATGCCCACCAAGCCGCCTCGCCAAGCACGCGCTTGGCCGAGGCTGCCCCGCCGGCGCGCCACCCCGTCGAGCCACCTCACGCGCGCCCGCCCGAGGACGAGAGCGTAAATCGCCACCGCCCGCTTGTGCCTCCTTCACCGCCTGCCATCGCCGGCGGTGGCTGTCCAGTCATCGCCGCAGCTAGGGTTAGTCTCTCGCTTCTTCTTTGTTTTGTTTCTCCCTTTGTTATCATGTTCGATGGAGATTCGAGAGGCTGGAGGCCGAGAGCAGTGGGACCAGCATAGAGGCACGGTCATCTCGACAAGTCTACGTCGTCCCCATCTCCTATCTACAGCCCATGAACCTCGCCACCTCGGTCTTCGGATGCGGCCTGACGCTGTGGCGGCATTGTGTCTTCAAGCGTGGCCGCTACTCTCATGGCCTCCGGGATGCCGGAGCCGCCCTTCATTAATGTTGAGAACTCCTCTCCCCATTAGTACAGGTATACGAGATCGTTGCCTTGAAGGTACCGTACGCATCTTCCTCCTTTTCATTTGCTTTTCGTGATGGGTGGTTGATCGATTGTCTTGTGTGATTGATTGGTCGGGATGGGGAACACTTTATGAGTTAGGGGAAGCAAAAAAAAAAATGATAAGCATGGTTAGTTATTTTATTTTGTAGCTTTCATCACGTTTAGGATTTTGAAAATTCCATGAATAATTCGAGATGCAGTGTGTTGCCTCTCTAGAGGCAATCTCTTCTTTTGTATGATGTCCACATTACACAAACAACTCTGTATTTCAATTATGTATGCATTCAAAAGGAACAGAGCTTTATCACTCTTTATAGTTTCTGAATTTGGACTCACAAGGTTAGCTGCTGATTCCAATACACATCAAAAGGATTGTCATGGTACTATCTGGTAAGTAATATATATACACATTGATCTCTGTTTCAATATTGTAATTAATGTCAAGTAAGCTTTGGTAAGTAATAAAAGGACCCACATAGTTATTATATAATATAATGTCTCAAGAGCCGTTGTCCTGGTAGGCTTTGCTATTTGGCACTTCTGTTGAATTTTGCATTTACAGAAAATTATCAGCTATTGAATTTTGGTGCAAAATTTCATAATATTGATTTGGACAAACTGACTCAAGACTACAAGGAAAACATACTGATTGGCAGACAAAATAGAAGAATTCATGGGATGACTCAAGACTGCAAAGGCAAGTAAAATTATTTCCAATTCACATAACACATTAGCTGATGCATTTATTGTCTTCCAAATAATGATGTCAGTTCTCAATTGTTTAAATCATTTTTTGTGGAAAATTCGCATTATTGACAACGAAAGCTAATGTTGCTTGCAGGAATATTTTGACTGGATCTACCTTTTACTAATTCTGAATCGGCGATCAGCGACTTGAATGATTTGTGAGATGGGTGTTGAACCATGTTATTTGAATACTTTCTAGGTAATTTTCCAGGTGCTGCATATGTCATGCATGGCGTTGATTGACTGCAAATTTCCAGCATTGTGCTGTTAATCTATAGACCATACTTATGCTTAAGTTGTTTTTCAGCCGCTTTTTCTATAAATACTTCTATATTCTTTTTCTTAATTGATGATAGCTGACACATCATTGTCTGATGAGCTTTCCCATTGTTGTGAATGCCATGAATCTTTTGAAAATGTAGGCAAGAAAAGTTCGTATCTGAGTAATATTTTATATATATGAGAAACTACAATTATTTGATGATTTTGAGATTCTTTCCTTATCTACCATGATCTGAATTTTGGTTGTTTCTACAAAAGTATGGCACAACAAAAGTTAGTTCCTTGCTTACATACATACAGACAAGGAAATAACTCAGGATGGATCTCCTTCATGTTGATACTTTGCCACAATTTGCTTTTGGTGGGTTTTTCACTGATGATCTACAACAACAACAACAACAACAACAACAAAGCCTTTTTATCCCAAGCAAGTTGGGGTAGGCTAGAGATGAAACCCATGGGAACCCAAAAAAGAAGAGAATCACGGTTCCGGCACGTCTATTGCTAGTCTCCAAGCACTCCTATCCATAGCTAGCTCCTTAGGGATATCCCACGCCTTCAGGTCTCTCTTAACCGACTCGTCCCAAGTCAAGTTAGGTCGGCCTCTACCTCTCTTAACATTAGCATCTCTCTTTAGAACCCCACTACATACCGGCGCCTCCGGAGGTCTCCGTTGGACATGTCCGAACCATCTCAACCGATGTTGAACCAATTTCTCCTCGATAGGTGCCACTCCTATCCTGTCCCGGATATCTTCATTCCGTATTCGGTCTCTTCTTGTATGCCCGCAAAACCAACGCAACATACGCATCTCTGCTACACTTAGTTGTTGAACATGTCGTCTTTTCGTAGGCCAGCACTCAGCACCGTATAACATCGCCGGACGAATTGCCGTCCTATAGAATTTACCTTTTAGCTTTTGTGGCACCCTCTTGTCGCATAAGACGCCGGATGCTTGACGCCATTTCAACCAGCCGGCTGAAATTCTATGCCTAACATCTTCATCGATGTCACCGTCCTTTTGCAACATCGATCCTAAATAACGAAATGTATCCTTCTTGGCCACCAATTGTCCATTAAGGCTAACGTCTCCATCCTCATGTCTAGTCACGCTAAACTCGCACATCATATACTCGGTCTTGGCCCTACTAAGTCTGAAACCCTTGCACTCTAATGTGTGCCTCCACAGCTCCAACTTCCTATTAACCCCATCCCTACTCTCGTCAACTAACACCACATCATCAGCAAAGAGCATACACCAAGGGACATCACTCTGTATTTCTCGTGTGACCTCGTCCATCACTAAAGCAAATAAATAAGGGCTCAATGCTGATCCTTGGTGTAGTCCTATTTTAATCGGAAAGTCATTGGTATCGCCATCACATGTCCGAACACACGTCCTCGCGTCCCTGTACATATCCTTGATGAGGGTAATATACTTAGTTGGGACTTTGTGCTTCTCCAAGGCCCACCACATGACACTTCTTGGCACTTTGTCATATGCCTTCTCGAGGTCAATAAAGACCATGTGTAAGTCCTTCTTTTGCTCCCGATATCTCTCCATCAATTGTCGCATTAAGAAAATCGCCTCCATGGTTGATCTTCCAGGCATGAACCCAAACTGGTTTTGCGTCACACTTGTCACTCTTCTTAGGCGATGCTCGATGATTCTCTCCCAGAGCTTCATCGTATGGCTCATCAACTTAATCCCACGATAGTTAGTACAACTTTGAACATCTCCCTTGTTCTTGAAGATCGGTACTACTATACTCCTCCTCCATTCTTCCGGCATCTTGTTTGACCGAAAGATGAGGTTAAAAAGCTTAGTTAACCATACTATGGCTCTGGCACCTAAGCATCTCCATACTTCGATGGGGATACCATCAGGGCCCATCGCTTTACCACTCTTCATCCTCTTCAAAGCTTCCTCTATCTCTGTCTCCTGAATTCTTCTCACAAAGCGTCTGTTGTTATCATCAAATGAGTCATCCAACTCAAGTATAGGACCTTCCTCCTCTCCGTTAAACAACTTATCAAAGTACTCTCGCCATCTGTCCTTGATCTCCTCATCTCTCACCAGGAGTCGGTCTACCCCATCCTTGATACATTTGATTTGGTTGATGTCCCTCGTCTTCCGCTCACGAATCCTAGCCATCCGATAGATGTCCTTCTCTCCTTCCTTCGTGCCTAGTCGCTGATAAAGGTTATCATATGCCTGACCCTTTGCTACACTCACTGCTCGTTTTGCAGCCCTCTTGGCTATTTTATAGCCTTCTATGTTGGTTGCACTCTTGTCAAGATGTAGGCGTTTGAAACCCTCCTTCTTCTCCTTGATAGCCCTTTGCACCTTATCATTCCACCACCAGGTGTCTTTTGCTTCTTGTTTGCCTCCTCTACTCACGCCAAACACTTCTGAAGCTACCTTCCGAACACATGTTGCCATTTTTAGCCACATGTCATCTGGTCCTTCTCCTTCCTCCCAGGGTCCCTCTCCTAGCATCCTCTCCTTAAAAGTTTGCGCCAGCTCCCCTCTAAACTTCCACCACTTCGTTCTCGCGGTTTTGGTACGTTTGTCCCTGTATACCCATACCCGAAAACGAAAATCCGCCACCACAAGCTTATGTTGAGTGACGACACACTCCCCAGGTATCACCCTACAGTCCAAGCAAGCACGCCTGTCCTCCCTCCTGGCAAGGATAAAGTCGATTTGGCTCGAGTGTTGTGCACTTCTAAAGGTCACTAGATGGGATTCCCTCTTCCTAAATATGGTATTCGCTACCAACAAGTCATAAGCTAGCGCCCAATTAAGTATATCCACCCCCTCCTGATTCCTACTACCATACCCGAACCCCCCATGGACCCGCTCGAACCCTACATTAGACGTCCCCACATGGCCGTTAAGGTCTCCTCCTATGAAAAGCTTCTCACTGATAGGTATGCCACTAACCATGCTATCTAAATCTTCCCAAAACTGATTTTTGATGCTCTCATTAAGACCTACCTGAGGGGCATATGCACTGATCACATTTAAAGCCGAATCTCCAACTATCAGCCGAACAAGGATAATCCGGTCCCCGTGCCTCCTAACATCTACGACTCCATCCTTAAGGCTCCTGTCGATCAAGATGCCTACACCATTTCTACCCGATGTTGTACCCGTGTACCAAAGCTTGTAGCCCGTATTCTCCACCTCCTTCGCCTTCTGGCCCTTCCATTTAGTCTCTTGAACGCATAGGATATTTACACGCCTCCTAGTTGCCACATCGACTAGCTCTCGTAACTTGCCTGTTAGGGACCCTACGTTCCAACTCCCTAGACGAATCCTAGTTGGCTCGGCTAACTTTCTTACCCTTCGCACCCGTCGAGGAAAGTGCGAAGACCCTTGCTCATTTTTCACCACACCCGGGCGTAGATGTAGCGCGCCACTAAGGTTGCGACGACCCGACCCTTGCTCACTATTCATCGTACCCAGGTCACGATACGACGCGCCACTAAGGTTGTGACGACCCGGCCCTTGCCCATTTGACACCACATCCGGGTTCCGATGTAGCGCGTCGCTAAGAGGGTTACGCCCCAACGAATTTCTTATGGGTTTCATATCCATTTGAGTGGCTGGGTTTTTGACGTTGGTTTGCCAAACCTAACACAACCCTCCTCCTTTACCCAGGCTTGGGACTGGCTATATTGAGACTCAACATAGGCGGAGTTTGTGTTCAGTTTTTTGACCTGCTGATGATCTACGTGATTCCTAATTACTGGTTTGTGTTCAGTTTCTATTTCACAGTGTAGGTGTAGTCAAATGCCACATAAAAAAAGTAATCAAAGTTTTGCTTACTGATGTTATACTCTTCTACTGTTTTTCTTTTTGTATAGACTGAACTTGGGTGATACAAGTTCAGTTTGCTTTCTCACCACATTCTGGTTGAATTATCTGTTGGATCTCGCATCAACTGAACACTATCCATCAGACTTTCATATAGATCTCGGACTACCACATCTACCAACTGATGGTTTCTCCTATATTCACAAAATGATAGTGTATGAAAAGATATAGGTGAAATTGCTCCACAAATCCAGCTGTGATCTGGATTCTGGATGAAGCATTGCCCACCTATTTTAGCTTTCTTCCCTAACCAAGAAAGTCGGGTATGTATTGAAATAAACCATCTAATTAATCTAACCAAGTTTGCACATCATTGCAGGAAACAAACTGTGGGTTTGAGTTGTATTCGAAAGACAATTTTCTTGTTTGGTGCTCTGAACTGGTAGTGTGTACTGAAAAGAATAAATGTAATTTTCTATTTTGATCTTGATGTCATGGTATCTAAATATGCAAATGGGTCAAAATAATCAGATGCTGACCTAGCAAGATCCCTTGTTATGTTTGTTTGATGCTGGTAATTAGTGTCTATTTTGGTTACCAGCCACAATAAAATTGTCAGGCCTAGCAAAGGTGAATGAAGAAATATTTTTAGTCTTTAAGAATTTAGGGTTTGTGATATTTACTATCAGTTTTTGTCCAATTGTGCAGAATTCACATTATATTGACTTCCCTTTCCATTTCTACCAAATATTGTTTTTCCAGATCATTTGAACTATCGATACTAATAGACCATTCAAATTTTTTGCTGACTAATTAGACATAAATTAATTCTTTTAATTGGTTATCATTTGAAGCCTTTTTAGTACACCTTATTATTTATAAATCATCTAACCTTTAATGTTGGTTGTTTGGTTTAGAGATTGAACAGATCACAATGGCAGGTCAAGTGGTTAAAGAGCAAGATGTGATGCGAGAACATTTCATAGGGTGATTTTCTATACTTTTATCCTTGTGATCACCTTAGAACTCGAGGGGATATGATCATTTGTTGAAACACGAAGAATTTGCAAGCATGGACCTCAAAATGATTATGCAGTATGTTAGTTGTGATGCATAACTAATTTCATGTGTCTTTCTCAGTAAAACATTGTTAATATATGATGTTAGGATGAATTCCCGTGTGTGCAGGTCAAAAAATGAGTATTTATAATAATTTTTTCTAATATAAAGATTAATATATCCTTGTTTGATCATAGGGTACTCTACTCCGCAATTATATCTTCATGGCCTTTAGTTCCTGCATATGGCTCATAATATACTCGCATTGACCTTGGCCCGCTCCTGCACTGTTAGCAGCAACTGATTGTATGTGCCTTAAAATGATTGTATTGACCGTAAAATAAGTGCTAGGAAAAGCTGTTATCATTGATGGTGTATAACCAACCGTGAGAGGGAGGGTTTGCTAGAACGAATTTTAGACGTTAGAACACATCAGCGGAGGGTGCAATAGTACTGATGACAAAAATTGAAGGTAGATACATGCTTGAGTTTATACTTCAAGAGAGACATCTAAATATGGTAATATCAACTCGTGTAGCATAAACCTTTTTCTACTTACACGTCTTTCAACAACAATGGGAACATTAATCTGTCTTTTTACACATATTTTCATTTAGTTTATTATGATAGATTTATAAAACAATGGCAATGTGTCGCATGTGCAAAAAACTAGTTTATTTTAAGGACCAACTTTAAATTTTTAGTGGTTTAAAATCATTTTGTACTCTCGCCCAACTAAGTAAAATTGGCCTCATATCCCTCTGCCAGTGGGCCCCATCACCACTTTCTTCCTCTCTGTCGCTCACACCGCCTTCTCCCGTCACTTTGCCGCTCGCACCGCTGCTTCTCCCTCCCCTCCACTGCGCACGCACCGCCACCGGCTCTCCTCCCCTTCGTGCGTGCCGCCGGCTCCCCTCCTCCCCTGTGTGCATGCTGCCACCGGCTCTACTCCCCTCCTCCCCTATGCGTGTGCCGCCGGCTCCCTCCTTCCATGCACGTGTGCTACTGCCGGCTCTCCTCCCCTGTGCGCGTGCCACCGGCTCCCTCCTCCCATGCACGCGCGCTACTGCCGGCTCTCCTCCCCTGCGTGCACGCTGCTGCCGGCTATCCTCCCATGTGCACGCTTGTCTTCTTCCGATGTGCGGAGGACCACTGCGCGCTCATCTTCCTCTGATGGCGTGGACCTCGTGGACGATAAGACTTCCAAAGGACCGGGATCCGACCGTGTCGCGGTTGGATCTGTCGGTGGCGGGAGGCGCAGGAGCACCTCTGGCGGTGGGCGGCGGCGGTGGGTGGGCGATTTCGGGCGCAGAGAGGAGGAAAGAAAGAGAGAAAAAAATATGGGGCCCATGTTTGGAGGGCATAGTGGGGGAGTAAATCTGGGAGGTCTGGACCAAAATTTGATGGGTTAATAAATTTGGTGGCCTGGATAGAGGGTGAGTTGGAGAAGTTTTTTTTGCTTCAAGTGACAAAGGAGATTTAGAGACTCATTTGATCAGTTCAGTCGAATTGCTCTTACACTTCGCGATATTGCCTGCCGGCGTTCCTGCTCCCCGCCCTTACCTCCCGCTCTGGCGCAGGTGCTGGTGAATCGTCATGCACAATCTACGGTGGACAAGCAAAGCCTGTCGATTGCATAGGTGCAACGATGACACGTTCCATCCTGAGCCAAGCGTACTGGACCTCCAAGAGACTGAGAAAGTCGATCCCCGGTTGACCGGTGGGACACCGAGGTAACCAGTCTTCGTCACTGAGCATGCCGCAACGACGATGATGCCTCGGGAGCCATTGCCACACGTTTACGTACCTCTGCTTCCAGTTCCAGCTGCCCAACACCTCGGCCGACTCGGAGTCGGAGTTCTGGACCTCTGGCAGCAGGAATAGGGAGGCGTACATGGCCTTCCACAGCTCGCCGTCGCGCTCCACCACGAGGCGCCGCGGCTGACTGCTGACGCACTCCACCATGGCGAGGTCCTTGCCGTTAGTGAGCCTCGTTTACAATCTCCGCCTTGACATCGAAACAGGTCACCGGCAGGTCATTCCGGCGGCAGAGCCATTGGAGCAGGGCCGAGAACGCCCAGTCCGCGAGCGACTTCCGGAGCCACGTGACCGCGGACTCCGTCTCTAGTGAGCGTGCCGCGTTGGCGAGGGAGCAGCACAGTAGTGGCGCCAGGGTGGTCGTCCAGGACCTCCTCGATCGTACGACCGGCAACCCCAATCGCCGTCCGTACTGAGGAGGTACACCTGTAACTCGATATCGCTGTACGTTCTCCTGCGCGCGCGGCTCCTGCACGGCGACGTCGACGGCACCGCGCCTCCCTCCTCGATCGCGTCGACGCGCGATGATGAGCTGTGCCACGGTGTACCGGCGGGAGAGGCATGGGGCCAACGGGCGTATCTCGTCGTCCACTTGCTTTATGTGCTGGTCGGAACTGGTCTCGCCCCCATATGGCACGAAGCCGGCGCAGAGGAAGGCGGCGTGCGCCACGATGCCCAACCGGCTGGCGAGGTTCTCGGCCTCCCACTCGTCATCGTCCACGAGTCATCGACCGCTGGCATGGCTGATTTTGCTCTGACGCTGATTTCAATATGATTTGCTAATTTTTAGATGACTTAAAGATTATACAATTTTTAATCACTATTTTGAGTCATCGGATCTAAGATCCAATGATTTATAATTATTATATAAATAATTTAATGAAATAAATTAAAACATAAAATAACAAACAATTGACTGAAACTTTCAATCGATTGAAGCCTAGAAAAAATGGATTGGAATAGATGTCGTTTCACACTTCGTTCCCTACTAATATAATTCGTTGTTTGGGTTTTTAAAAACAAGGATGCTTGTTGCTTATCCAGATTGTTTAAGCACCTCCATCGTTTCGAAAGATGAATGAGTAAGATGTTGAATTGTGCAATTCATGGATGTGGTTGGTGACAGAGACGCGTAACAGTTTTCACAAAGAATTAAAAAGTTAAATTACAATTTTCTTTTTTTAATCAGTGGCAGGTTGTGTTCTTCTTCAAGAAGTTTGTTGGAAGGGATATAATTACACACCTTTTTTTTTTTCTCTGAATTAGGAGAACAAGCTAATCGTATTAGCGCCAAGGCCTGCATAATGGCCCTACCGAATCAGCGACTCGTGCATCATTTGTTGCGCTGCTTGCTTGTCGGAATGACGAAACCAGGGAATAATAATCGAGTAGTGTGTCCTAATCCCATCCCAGTTTCTCCCAATTTACTTAAATCAATTATTATAGTATTTGAAACATTCAATGAACAAGATTCAGCGAGTCATATCTTTCCCTGCTTGCACCCACACAGGCAGTCTGATCAGTGATCAATTAATACTCTGGAATCAGTGGATGTGTCTAGGCTCTCTGGTTGTTTGCATCACCGGTGCCTCCACCGATAGCGACATGACGGCGAGTGGATCGCGCCAGCACCATGCTGCTTCTTGTGGTAATCTTTTCTCGGCACCTTCGGGTGTTTCCACCAGTCGTTCTTCCCCCTCACAACCGTCCCGGGCATCGGCTCCGGCGGTGGCAGATCAGGCGCCGAGTAATAAAACCGAAAAGAAACGTACCCGCGCGTTTAATTTGTGCAACAATGAAACGATCCTCCATGGTCGATGAATACTCCCATATTCTGTTTAGGTTAGGTTGACAAAAACATGGGTGCTTGCTTAAGCAGATTGTTTAATCATCTCGACTATTTCAAAGGTTCAATCAGTAAGGCACCGAATTTTGTTGGTGTTTGGTTAATTTGATCATCTTCGGAATGTTGGATGTGGTCGGTGACTGTGACAGAGGCGCGTTAACAGCTGTCAGGAACGGAGAACCCAAATGGGGAATCTTTCGCACCAGTTCTCTGAACGTTGGACCATTCTGAGGAAATTTCTCTTAGACATAAGATTTGAAACAATCCATAATAATCTTTGTCCAACACGGCAGGACAAGAATAAAAAGTTCATGGACGAACGACTCCCACCACACCAAGGTCGAGCGCACGGCAGCATCCATCGATCTCGCGATGCCGCGCCACAACCGCGCCCTCAGCAAAGCCATCGACGCCGGCACGTGGGATGCCGAGGCACCCCTTGGCCGCATCGTCCTCGTTGCGCACGCCGCGTTCCTTGATGCAGGCTTCGTTCCCTGCGGCAAACCAGCAGGGTCCCGTCGGATTCCCCAAGAGGCCGGCTTGACATCGTCAACGCTGTCCCTCCGTTACAGCATCCCCGAGCTCGTGTCGATGAGGAACGGAGCAGCAGTCACCGGCGCCGCCGTTCTGAGGCTCTCTGCGCATGGAAAATTCCTTATTTTTTACGGGTACCTCACCGGAGACGGTAGCCAGCCACGAATACGCTGGGCATGCATCGACGCGCTCTCCGTCGCGTCGCTCCTCTCCGGCAACTTGGACGCCACGGCCAACGCGCTGGTCAACGACGCCCTGGGTGTCAAGATTTGGAAGGCGCTGGCCGACGGCCTGTGCCTACATCTGCGACCGGAACAGCAAGCTGTTGCGGCTGCGATTCTTGTGCCTCCCGGCCGATCTACAGTCAGCGATCTTGCGCAGGATATCCGCGGTGGACCTTGCCATGGTGGAGTGCACCTGCACCCAGCTTCGGGACCTCGTCGCTAGCCGCGAGCTCTGGAGAGCCATGTATATGGTGATGCGGCGTTTCCTTGTAAGCTCCGAGCTCTCGCAGGTTGATGGCTCCAGTGGGAGCTGGAAGGAGATGTACTTGAGAGCCAGGGAGATCTGGATCTCGAGGCGGTGGCATTGGCTGCGTCCATCGTGGTGGTTCGTTTCAACGCCTCCTACTTTAAGGTATGATGAGTACGACTTCACAGATTTGGATGCGACGGAGGAGCTCTTGATACGTCGCTTCCGCGAAAAGAGGAGCAACATTCAAGTCGGCAACCGTGACAGGCACCAACGGGCAATGGCGGTGCACGGCAGCGGCAAGAGACGATGCAGAAATATCGTGATTAATTCCCCATCATCTCGGCACAGATGGACGCACCGTTGATTCTTCAGTGTTTCCTTCGACGGTACTGGTACTGCTACCTATATAATCTCATAAGTCAGCAGTCAGATACAAGTGGTTATTGCACTGAGTCCTTTTCTTTTACTATTTCTGTGGTTTATTTTTCGAGTACCAATGGTCTACAAAGAGTCAAAGAGAAAAAGACGAACAAAGAGATCTATGGTTTTTTTTATAAATACTAAATATGAGATATGCTTTTAATAAGTGCCTTTCTCAAAAATAAACTATATCCCTCACTCAATAAAAAATCGGTTTAACATCAACCATTCGAAGGGAGTGATCTGTGCCAGTAAAAGACTGGTTCATTTACAAAATTGTTAAGGCAATTCTCACTACGGGAAGGAGGAGGACTGCCTTACCACGGAAACGATTATGTTCTAAGATCTTTCTCGGATGATGATACGCGCTATGACGTTCAATAGTACAACATATCATAGAATAATATAGTTGCAATAAAAATATAGATAGAATATAGAGTTTTACATAAATCCGAATTTAAATTATAAACTAGAGTTTTTAAAGTAGATAAGCGAAATTGTTCAACAGTATAAAAGAAGTTCGACGGAAAGCAAGATACTACGCCCTCTCACGGCGATACACATAAAATATCCGACAATGATAGCTGTTCTGCCCAAAATACCGTATCGATAATCAACGGTCTACTCCTCCTCATTATCGGTGCACCGTTCTCACTCGGTGTTTCAACAATTAAGACGTTGGCCCTTCTAGTAAAACCTACCACTGCAGTGACAGTCTCCACCCTGATTTTCTGAAAATCACATAGATCTACGCCCTGAACAACTAATACTCCCTCCGTCCCATGAAGAGTGTCGCTTTTGACTTTTTAACATTGTATTTGACCGTTCGTCTTATTCAGTTTTTTTGCAAATATTATTTATTTTTTTATAATTAATTTTATCAATAAATATACTTTAATTATAACATATTTATTTTAATATTTACATAAATTTTTTGAATAAGACAGAAGGTCAAAAGTGATGTCTCAAAGTCAAAAGCGACACTCTTCATAGGACGGATGTAGTACTCAACAAGACTGATCCGTCAAAATAGCCATCTATAGCCGACTTCTAGATATGCACAAGCTAAAGATATGATTTATATTGGCAAAAAGTCAGCCTAAGAGTAGATCTTTATTTTTCAAGTTTTAACAGCAAATAAAGTTTTTTCTTTCTCTCTTTTTTTTTTCTTCCTTCTTGTTTACTTATTTTTTTTTCTTTCTTTTGGCTTTTGTTCCTTTTATTTTTGTCTCTTTTTTCTTTCTCTTTTCCTTTTTCTTCTCTTTTTTTTGATTTTTCTTCTTTTGTCTCTTCTTTTTTAGGTTCCCATGGGTTTTATCTCTAGCCTACCTCAACTTGCTTGGGATAAAAAGACTTTATTATTGTTGTAACAACAAGTTAAGTTGATATGTAAAATAATAAATTTAGTTTGCACTATAATTATAGCAATCATGGTTACAATACAATTAGTAACAATTTCATACAACAATATTGAACTCATTCATCATATTAATGGCTTACAACACTATTTTGGAGTAGCGATCAAATGCTACTCGTTACTGTGAGGGGCAGCGGCTCGAATCGATTTACATCCTGCAGCAGAAATCTGCTTACATGATTCATACGCGCTTCATGGAAGCCGTATGGAGCAACCTTTCGCTTACGGTACCACAAGGTCTTCCGGACCTGGCTCCCCCGAGAAGGGTGCCCCAGCACGATGCGTCCCGTATCACCATCCGTGGGTGGATTGCTCCCTCCTCTCAGCCCTAGTTCCACCAAATAAGAGAGTAGGGTATTTTTCGACAAGCAGTAGTCGTAGCTACTCAGTTTACTAGACCATAACTCTAACATGCAAACAGTACGTTCAAACTTGATCTTATGGCCGGACACGAGGAGTGACCTTAGGTGACTTGGACGGGGCTACCTCCTTGAAGACAAGTTGTCCTTCCCTTTCCACCTAGTTGCCCGTCCAGTCTTTATTGTTATCCCATCCAAACTTCCCTTGAACCGAATCATTCCTCAGTGATAATGTGTCCTGGTTTATAAGTGGTCTCCATACCATTCGGTGAATAGTTGTCCTAGATTAAGGAGAGCGACTACCGTCCTGAGACTATCTTCGGGTAAAGGGGACCTATTACAATGCTAGATTTTTAAACAACTCCTGTAAACTTAATACATCGACAAGCCTACATCACTAACTAGTGATAAAGTAAAAATGTAAAATTGGTGGGATGCACCAGGGCTTGTCTTGAGCCTGTTCCTGGTGAGCGGGGTCAACTCTTCCTTCTGGCTTCTGCGCGGTGTTGCACTCCACGTGCTTCACCTCATGATCTACATGATGTAGATGTGATATGGTGCATGAGAGAAGATTTATGATAGACAATTTATAAATAATTTGATGTTATAAGATGCACATGGGTTTAATGTATTAATATAGGAATTAAGGACATAGGATTGGCATGTTTGGTGAATATTCTTCATGGACTCTAGTAATTTATCACGATAACGCTGTATAGAAATATCGGACGTGTGTGTTGATTGTGATCGATACAATCGGGCCATGCATATAGGTAATGGTACTGATCCAACATAGATGTTTTTCAGTGTGATAATGATGTTGTTATGCTAGAACTATGTGTATATGATATGGAGCTAAAGATACAACTAGAGTCAATAGGAAATATTAAACCTATAAGTTAATTAAATTATTTAGCATGATTTTGGAAGTCAATTGCATATGGGTGATTTATTATAAATATAAAATATCAGTAGTGATTTTTGGGTCAAGTTTTAATTACATGCATGAAACAATTAATTTTTAATAATTAAAACAATGACAAGGCCAATTACTTAATTGTGACAATTATACAGGGAACTACAGTGGGTGACTTTGCAGGGAAACTAAGTATGCCAAGACATGATTATTCGCCAAGTTTCAAGAATTCACCAGCCCCATAAATTTATATATGAATTTATTAATGTTTTACCTATTTATTTTAGTTCTGCTAAAAATACTATCATGCATAGGGATTTAGTATTTTTATTTAATGGTACCTGTCCAGAGAAGTCTATCAAAATTTATCTCGCCCTAAAATTCGCAATAGATCTTTAGTTATGCATTTTTTTAATTAAGGCCTATTTCCTGGAATTTATTTCGTGGAAAAATGAATTTCATATTAACCCGGTCTATCAGGGTTCAGGACACACGAGGGGTCACAAAGCCGTGGGCTGGTGTGGCCGCAGTCTCAAGGGATCTGGGTCGTGTGGCCATGCGTATGGCACCGCCGGAGGGCTGCCGGAGCGCGGTGGTGAACTCGCTGTGGCGGCCACCCGGCAGCGAAGCTCGTCTGCGAGCTCGGCAAAATTACGCACACGCATGTGGGACTCGCAGGTGGGGTTCTTGAGAGAGGGGGCTCACCGGAACATCGCCGGTGGCAGCAAGCGACGAGTTGTAACGTTCGGCGGCGGCGTAGGCACAACGACTCAGTGGGGCTCGGGAGAAGCTTCGGTCCATCGTCGGCAGAGATAGGGAACCCGGGCAGACGCGCGACGCACGGGTAGAGGCGGGGAGCTGGCTCGTAGCACGATGCGACACGGAGCGGCGGACGGCGGGCGGAGCCGGGGCGGACGACGGCGGCGGCAACCATGTTCTGGCACGAGCGCTGCACACGTGCGAGCCGAGGCTGGTCAGGGAAATTCTTGAGGGAGAAGGGAGGTCGCCGGCGGGCGGAATCGAACAGGGACTCACCGGAGTAGCGAGCGCGGGACAGAGAAGGAGTGGTCAGCACCGGGGAAGAAGGACCAAATCCCGTCGGTTCGTTGTAGGAGAGGTGGGGTAGCTTCACGAGGGTCTAGACGACGGTGCTGCGCAGCTTCTAGGAGGCTTCTCACGGTGGCAGAGGTGCTGTAGCGGTGGATCGGCGCGGAGCTTCGCTCGGCTCCAATGGTGGACGCGCGAGCTCGGCCAAGAAGGAGAAGAGAGAGAGAGTGAGGGAGGAGGGGCGTAGGGGGGGGGGGGGGGGGAATTGGTGCTGGGGGCGAAGCTGGGAGCGCCGGACCTGGTTTTGGTGCCCGGTTTTGGACAGGGGAGGTGATGGCGGCTCGGCGGGCGCCACGCGCGGCTCTGCCACCCACGACAGCCAATGGACGAGGAAGAAGACTGCCAGAGAGG
This sequence comes from Eleusine coracana subsp. coracana, assembly GCA_032690845.1. Lineage (NCBI taxonomy): Eukaryota > Viridiplantae > Streptophyta > Magnoliopsida > Poales > Poaceae > Eleusine > Eleusine coracana. The sequence goes on from CM064426.1 coordinate 7,952,815, forward strand.
CTGACGGGTGGGCCCAACTGGGTTTAATAACTCGGTTGTTTTTCCAAAAGTCTCCCATCTGTTATTTTTCATATCTTTAATTCTAGAACTTGAATGACAAAAATAAAAGTATGTATATGTTCATCATGATGTGCTCTAAATTTCAAAATTGAGTTTGCTTGAAAACTAATATTTAAATTTTACATGAAATTTTTCAAATATTGTCTATTTTACACATTTTGGCATTTATTTGGGAACCTCCCAATAGAGAAACTTCATGGGATTTTGAGCTAAATTTTTATCTTAGTGTCCTTTATAACATATATTTTTGTTTGTCCGAGATATATTGCAAAAATTTGGATTGATGTTAAAACGTGGCTCAAGTTTGTTTAACTTCCATGCAATTAAGGTTCCATTTTATTTCAAATGTTCATGGGCGTGTTTTTACTTATGTTGTTTGTTGTGCTCGACGAGTTTGTGTTGTGTTCCAGACAACCTGGGTGTCACACACACGACAAAGAACCGACACACGGCATATTGCTAATTTTGCTAATTTGTCCTTAAAACTAGTCAAAACTAAATAAAAAGATTAGTGCACATAATCTGAAATTTGTACTAGCAGCACTAAAATCACGTTTCCTCCTCAACCACTGATCCAAATAGGGTGAGACCAGTGCCATTAGAAAGATAAAAACTACATCTACAACTTTTATAAGTAGATTAAGGTCTAATTTTGCACTAATAACTGTCAGTTTCTGAATCAATGTTGCTATCTCGAAATTAACTATGAACAGAACCTAACACTCCTGCCCTTTTCCCCCTTCCACGCACCTGATTGGACCAACAGATCAGCAGCAACTGCAGCAACGCACACACAGCAGCGGCCTAGAACAAGTAGATAGGGAGCAACGCGGACCAGCAATCTACAGAGAGTGTCGTCCTTTCCTCCTCCCTTGCCTCTTGTTCCCTGTACGGTAAAACAAATTAGGCTCAGGTAGCAAGATACATTACTTGAATGTCTTGCGTCTAAGCACTCTCTCAGACCATTCCGAAATCCTAACTGGACGACACTCAAACGACAGATCTTGCTCAATGATAATTGACTCTAGAGTAATATGATGTTTTGGATCCTGTAGATATTTTCTCAACATTGAGACATGAAATACATTGTAAACTCCTCTCATCGATCCGGGCAACTCCAAACGATAGGCCAATTTGCCAATATGCTCCGTGATCATGAAAGGTCCAATAAATCTGGACTGAGCTTTCCCTTAGTACTGAATCTCACAATACCCTTGGTAGGTGACACCCTAAGAGGTAACCTCATCACCTTCTTCAAATTCCATATGTCGCCTCTTTAGATTATCATAACTCTTTTGTCTACTTTGTGCTATTAACATGTGTTTTCGAATTTCAGCAACTCGCTTCGTCGTTTGCTGAACCCAATCTGGCCCCAAAATAGCCTTGTCACCCACGACATCCCAACAAAGTGGTGATCTGCACTTCCTCCCATAAAGAGCCTCATATGGAGCACGATGAATGCTAGAGTGATAGCTGCTATTATAGGAAAACTCCACCAGTGGCAGATGATCTTCCCAACTCCCTTTCCAAGACAACACACATGATCTAAGCATATCTCCAAGGTTTGAATTGTATGCTCAGACTGTCCGTTTGAGGGTGAAAAGCAGTGCTCATCCTTAACGTAGTGCCCAATGCTTCTTGCAAGCTATCCTATAACTTAGAAACAAATTTGGCATCCCTTTCCGAAACAATAGTGCGAGGTACACCATACAATCGAACTACCTCTCACATATAGACAGGTGCCAAATCACCAGCTATACTAGTGAACCGGATAGGAATAAAATGTGCCACCTTACTCAGTCGATCAACGATAACCCATATAGTGTCTTGTCCTCTCAGAGAACGTGGTAGGCCAACCACAAAATCCATGGAAATATCATCCGAAGGCCACAAGGGAACCTCCAAGGACTCTAATTTCCCGGCAGGACTCTTATGCTCAGCCTTCACTCTTTGGCAAATTCCACACGAAGCCACATACTTTGCCACATCAACCTTCATTCTCTTCCACCAATAAGTTTTCTTTAGGTCTTGATACATCTTATTCTCACTAGGGTGGATAGTGTATCGAGTATGGTGCGCCTCTTTGAGAATTTCCTCTTTGACTTGAGACATTTGTGGCACACATAGGTGACCACAAAATCGAACAGCCCCCGGGTCATCCAAGGTGAAATCTCCAACCTTTTCTTCAAGAATCCGCTCCCTAACATCCAACAATAATCGGTCCTGCCGTTGTGCCTTCAACACACGCTCTGGAATAGCTGATGATAGTATTAATTGTGTCTCTACTTCTGTGACTCCAGTAAAGAAATACGCAACATCCATCAACTCCAAGTCCACTATCACAAAATTTACAGTAACAGGAGAACCTTTACTACTCAATGCATCAGCAACCACATTTCCTTTACCTAGGCTGTATTGGATGTTTAGATCATAATCCTTAATCAACTTCAGCCATCTCCTCTGCCTTAGGTTTAAATCCTTCTAAGTAAAAAGGTACTTCAAACTCTTGTGATTAGTAAAAATATCACATGCCACCTCATATAGATAATGCCTCCAAATCTTCAATGAAAAAACAACGGTAGCAAGCTCCAGGTCATGTGTAGGATAATTCTCCTCATGTTTCTTCAGTTGTCTCGATGCATAAGCTATCACTTTTCCATCCTGCATGAGGACGCAACCGAGTCCAACACGAGAAACATCCGAATAGACAATAAAATGCCTACCAGGATCAAAAAGTGTAAGAATAGGCGTTGTCACTAGCCTATTCTTCAATGTTTGAAAGCAATGCTTGCACTCCTCCATCCATATAAACTTGGCATTCTTTTGGTTAAGCTTTGTCATAGGCTTAGGAATGATGGAGAAATCCTTGACAAAGCATCGGTAATAACCCGCCAAACCCAAGAAACTCTTCACCTCTTTGATATTTGTTGGCCTTTCCTATTCCACTTCTGTAGATACCTTGCTTGGATCAACAGAAATGTCATGTTGATTAATTACATGGCCCAAAAAGCCAACTTTTAAGAGCCAAAACTCACACTTCTTCAGTTTAGCATAGAACTTATGACTCTTTAGAGTCTCAAGAACTCTCCTCAAATGATCCTCATGTTCTGCTTCAGTCTTAGAGAAGATGAGTATGTAATCAATAAAAACAACAACAAAAATCCTCAAATCCCTGAAGCATATTGTTCATCATCTCCATGAAGTATGGGGGTGCATTAGTGAGCCCAAAAGACATAACTCGAAACTCATAATGGCCAAACATGGTGGAAAAGGCTGTCTTCTAAATATCCTCCTCTCGAACAGGAATCTGATTATACCCAGACTGAAGATTGATCTTGGAAAATATCCTAGCCCCTTTCAGACGCTCAAACAACACCTTAATGTGGGGCAACAGATATTTGTTCTTGATTGTCACAACATTTAAGCCATGATAGTCGATACACATACGCCAACTACCATCCTTCTTCTTAGTAAATAGCACAGGAGCACGCTGAAAGGATCATAGTGACCGAGAGGGGGGGGGGGGGGGGTGAATCGGGAACTACCACTATGAACCAATTTTATCAATCACAAACTACCAATAACACTCAAGGCAACTCCTACACAATTCTAGTGGTGATCACACTAACAATATGCTCCTATGAAGGAAGGGCATCCTATGCATACTAGTGAATCACACAAGTCAATACAACTCCTATGCATACTAGTGGATCACACAAGTTAATACAACTCCTATGCACTTCTAGTGATCAAGCACACCAATGCAACTCCTACTCATGTTAGTCATCAAATGCGGAAGCTTAAACACCACTAGCAAGTAAGGAGTCTAAACATGTAAGTCTACAAGATAGTCAAAGAGAACTAATAGAACACATAAGCATGAATAGCACAGTATATAAATGCGGAAAGTAAAGCATCATAGTGAGGAGTAGAGTAAGGGGTGGCTCATGATTTTTTTCCTGAGGTCTCGGAAGGATGGCGCCTTCCCCTAATCCTCGTTGGACCACTCCCGTCGGAGTCCCGGTCCCCCCCCCCCTTCCCCCCGCCACCAAGTGGAGTTCTCGCCCACGAGCCCGCAATCACTCCTAGAGTGAAGACACGGTGTGTGTCACCACTACACAAAGCACAAGCTCGCCTCTCTCGAGAACTTGCCGGACTCCCCGAGCCGACATGGGCGCTCACTAGCGGTGCCCCTTTCAACGGCGGGCTCAAACCGTGTATAAACGTGTGACGACCTTTACAACCAATCACAATAGGCCCGATCACCGATACCTAACCGGTCTAGGTCTCACCATAGACCAAGAGTAACAATCTAGATCACACCCTCAAGGACACCCTAGCCTTAGATGTGCAAGATGCTCAAGCTACTCTTCTCTAGCACTCTCAAGATATGCAATATCTCCTCCTAGTGCTCTCCTCTTTTCCTCTTGGACCTTACCAAATGCTCTCAGATATTTCACTGGCCAAGAGAGGTCTCCAAGACCCAGCAACAAAGTTATATAGGCCCCCAACCTCAAACTAGTCGATGCTCCATGAAATTGCCTTTCTGGACATCCAGACCGGACTGTCCGGTCACTACCTGACCGGACCGTCCGGTCACTCTGGTAACGGTTCCCAGAACCGTTGGCTTCTCTATCCAGGCAATTCCTCGGAACTGACTGGACTGTCCGATCACTGGACCGGACCATCCGATCCACTTTCTCTCTCCATTCCAGGAGCCTCCGCGAAATGCACTCTCTCTGCCATTCCTGCACTCGTACTGACCGGACCGTCCGGTCAGCAGACTGGACCGTCCGCTCTGTGCAGAGTCTCCTGCTGACAGACATACTGCTCCTCGCGCTAAGTCCTGGACAACTCCACATAGTGACCGTACAGTCCAGTCTCCACTGATCTCTCTGTCCGGTCTCTATATCTAGAAGCTGAAACTTGTCGTCCTTATTTGACTTCGTTTCCCGGCTTCTCCAAACAGCTCCTTGGCTTCTCCACTGTCACCTAGTGCATGTGATTTCACTGAGCAACCTTGCACATCACCAACTAGACATGACCTAAGAGAATGACCTAGACCCCCTTGATAGTCCGGTTTTTCCTATGGACTCAAAGCCCTAACAACTACTCAAGTGTTCCAAACACTTGCACCATAGCTTGTTCTCCGCTTTGATCCATCTCCATCAACCCTTGGACCATCAAGTTCACAAGCCTCCATGTTTGTGGTCATTGTCATCCATCGTCAAGGCAACCATCATCCATATGATTTATAATAGAGTTTAGAGATGATTCCTACATAGACAACACTTGTATAGACATTAGTCACATTTCATGTTTGTCATTCATCACAAAACACCATACCTTGGGGTGATCTCAATGGTCATGAACCTTACACACGCAATGGTGACACGCTACGCCGAATCAACTTCTTTGACAATAGATCAGCCAACTGCTTCTTCAGACAAATGATATGGGGCAATAGATACATGACAGGTGCTCAATAGAAGATCAATACGAAGTTCCACTTCACGCTTAGGCGCATCCCGGGTAGCTCATCCGGGAAAACATCAGGATAGTCCCACACAATTGAAGTCTCCTCAATAATCACAGGCTTAGACGACTTCTCAACAAGGCTCTAAAGAAATCCTATCTTTATAGGATGACGACCAGGGAATAGAGTTGCCATTTTGAATAAAGAATATAGAGGGGCATTGGCCTGAAAGTCTATGGTTTGTCCTGACGGAGCCTTAAGTCTAACACTCTTCCAGAAACAAGAAATGATTGCTCGATAACGGTGTAGCCAATCCATGCCAAGAATGACATCAAAAACCAGTAACAGAATCACCATTAGGTTTGCCACAAAATCATCACCACCTATAGATATAACACAACCCGGACATACCATTGTACTAGAAATCAAGCCCCCAGGAGAACTAACATGAACTGATCGTGATATCTCCACGCTAGAAATATTTGCCCTCCTTGCAAAATCAAGTGAAATAAAGGAGAAGGAAGCACCCGAATCAAATAAGGCATGAGCATTATGTGAATCAACAGTGAGAGTACCTGAAACGACATTCGGGTGACCCAAAGAAGAAGTGGTAGGCATGGTGTATACTCCAATAGTGGCAGTAGAACTGGGATCTCCTGTGGTGTCCTGATGTGGCCGAGCTAAAGGAGCAGAAGGTGCAGGTAGCTGTAGTGGAACATGTGGCACAAGAAGGTGTAGTGGAACATGTGGTGTAGCATGCTGCGATATAGGCCAGTAGTAGCCTTGTGGTGGGAAGTACTGTTGTGGATACTGATGATATGGAGCAGGAGAAACAGCCATCATCTAAACTGTGCCACGAGGACCACTGACCATAGGGGTTGAACCTCTAGAACTAGCCACTGAAGTAGAACCAGCGGGAGAACTCAAACTTTGCCACTTAATGATACAATTTAAATTTCTCTTGCAAATCACGCTAGCATGACCATCCTTATCACAGGTGTGGCAAGTCCCAGAAAAAACACACTGCAAGGCATGATGAGACTTCCCACACTTGAAACAAATTAGGCCTTGGACAGGAACATGACGCATAAAAGAAGAATTTCCATGTTGTTGCCCCGAAAAAGACTGAGGCCCTTACTGCTTAGACTTGAAAGGTTGCTGAGAGGGTTGATTTCACTTACTCTTCTTGAAATGGGGTTGTTGAGAGGACTCCACTCCATCCTGGTGAGGCCGCTTCTGATCACCACCTGTGTTGCCTACATTCCCAGTACGTCTCTGCTGTAGTTGTGTAAGCTGAAATTGAGTCTCCATTCCTCTAGCCTCCTCCACTGCAGCAGTGTAGGTGGTAGGTGGACTTCTTCCCATCACCTCTCTATAGTGAGCCTTAAGTCCTGTGAAGAACTTCCTAGCCTTCTCACGCTCATCACTTGCAACACTAGGCACAAAACAAACAATGTTACTAAAATCCCTCTCATACTCATCCACAGTCTTGTCCCCCTGCTGAATATGGTTCAATGCATCATTCATCTTGTCTTTGAAGGAGTCTGGATAATACTTAGTCTTGAACTGCGCCAAGAAAACCTGCCAAGTGATAGCACCACGAGCAGGAGTCCAAGCATCACACACACCTACCCACCAAATATTAGCTTGTCCAACCAACTGGTGAGGGATAAACAAGACTATCTCCTCTCCTGTCATCCTATATGCAGCCATGACCTTCTCCATTTTGCGCAGCCAATCAATAGCATATGTAGGCATTCCAGAACCATCAGAAGTGTCCAAACGCATGGGCATCCACCTAGGAAACGTCATCGTCGGGACTGGAGCATTTGCATCCCTACCAACGGGAGCGTCAACAACCACTGAGTGCTCCTCCCCTCCTTCTACCTCTTCATTATCATGGTTCACATGCTCATGATTGACCTCTTGGCTGGCATCACCTCTACCACGACGTCTACCACGTCCTCTACCACGACCTCTCCCACAGGCAGCATTGCGTGCACTCCTTCTCGGCAGCATAGTTCTAGTAATTTGAAATATCAAGAAGGATATGATTAAAAATGTATTATTATATCTGAAATAAACACAAGGAAAGAGAAAAACAAGCAGCGGAAATGAAAATACAAAAATATGCATATGCAACCCATCCTAATGTGCATAAGTGTGTCAAGTTAAAGTTGTAGGCCTAGGTAAAGTTTACAATTATTTATTCAAGTCTCAAAAATAAAATAATAGGAGATAATACTTGGCTTTGAGTACCAACTGTAATGCCCCAGGCATACCCTACCTAGAGGTTACTATTAAAAATTTCAACTATGTAAATAAATTATAGAAAATTTCGATAGAACCTCCCCTATAATTCCTATCATTTATGGGCACACAAGTCAATAATAGTAGCACAAATAATTTGAAATGTCAATAGCACTTCTCATCAACGACATTAACCAAGGTAAACCTTAAGCGACACCAAGGTGATCACATGATAGTTATTCAACTCGAATGATCTAGATTAATGACTAGCAAAAAATGTGTGAATGATCAAAATAATGTGGCTACTCCCTTCCCATGCATGTTCGATCATCAGGTACCTAAAACCAAAAGAACACAAGAGTGAGTAAAAACACTCAGCAAGTACAATTAGAGCTAGAAGAATAATTGTAACCTGAATAATGAAAGGAGGCAAATAGAATTTCTCTTGAAAAAACAACTGAATAGTAGTTTCCATCTAAAATAGACAACACTTAAAACATCCTTAGCATTTACTAGTAAAGCCGAGCAAGTGGGGCCAGCACTTACTCACAGGAACATGAATATAAGAAGCAAATTGCATATTCGGAACATCCGGAACTTGAATGGTAAGTAAATGAAAACTTGAATCTTGAGAACAACTCATGAACCATTGAAAGAATTGGAGATCTGAATATTGAATGAATATGGCAAAAAACACCGAGAATATATCACCCAAGCCATACATCATTATACAAAGCTCATCATGCACTTGCCTTAACTAAGATTGATGTAAACCCGAATAAACCCTCTCGACACCAGAACCGTCCTAGCCTGAATGATGAGTACTATCCTTAGAATCATTGCTAGTAACAAATAAAGACAGATTGTATATCTATTACGTAGAAAAAATAACTAAGACAATTGTTTTCTACAAAAGCTCAAAACATGATATAAACCAGTCCTGCTCACTGTTTTAATCATAACTTCTAATTTATTAAGCAATCGATGCAATTAATTACTTTACAAGCATCACAGAAAATTTCTCATAACTTCCATTATTTCTGATTTTGCTAATTCGTCCTTAAAACTAGTTAAAACTAAATAAAAAGATTAGTGCACATGATCTGAAATTTGTACTAGCAGCACTAAAATCATGTTTTCTCCTCAACCACTGATCCAAATAAGTTGAGACCAGTGCCATTAGAAAGATAAAAACAACATCTACAACTTTTATAAGTAGACTAGCAAAATACCCGTTTGTTGCTATGGAGTTTTGTTAAAAGGTTTTATAATTAAAATGTTTTTTGTAACTGTAAAAGATTTTCAATTAATCAATTTTTTTGGCTTGAGCATTTCCTCTATATTTATTTTGCTTTACCTTTTTGAGTTTTAAAAAGAATATTTATTATAATAATTTTGGACTGAGTTATTATTGGAATTCTTGTTATTAATTTCTATCCAAAATATGATATTAAAACAATAGATGATTAATTGTTGGTAGTATTAAATATCAAATTGAAATCGGAATCCAATTCATCAATGACTCAAACGACTCAAACTGATTAGTGAATCATTATAGGATACAAACTGAATACAACAATATTACAGACACATCTGGACATGACAAAAGTGGTCTGGACGACCTCACCTCAATTAATAAGTTATATAGATTCCATCCAAAATATGATAATAAAACAATAGATGATTAATTATTGTTAGTATTAAATATTAAATTGAAATCGGAGTCCAATTCATCAACGACTCAAACTGATTAGTGAATCATTGTAGCATACAAACTGAATACGACAACGTTACTGACATATCTAGACACGAAAAAAGTGGTCTAGACGACCTCACCTCAATTAATATAAGTTGTACTAGCAAAATACCCATGCTTTGCTACGGACTTTAAACATAACAAATAAAAGATCTGGACTCAAAGAGCAATGGAGATAAAGACATTACTTACCTGTCATAGAAAGGCAAGAGATAGCAAGAAATTATCGATATGCTACCTCTATCTATCCCCCTTCTGAGAGCTACACAGAGGACAACTGCAGGCTGTAACCTGCAAAAGATTAGAATTGCATCAGGCTAATTGTGCAGAAAAAAATCACTCGGGGAAGATTCTATATATGTGTTTTGTCAAGCCCTTATTACATGCAATGAACAGTACATATATGATGTGCATGCAACAATGAGTTGTCTCGCGTGACCCCATGCAGCAATGGTAGAGTTCGTGACTCACTTCTTGCTTGTAGCGAAACTTTTGGAGCAGGACACGGGTTTGGGTGGATGCCAGGGAGATGGCGTTGTCGAACTGAAGCAGAAAGAAGATTGCGCTTTGTGCGTTATAAGAACCACGCTACACCGAACATGCACCAATGTCAGAGATCAATCACGATTTACTATTTTTTTGTTCTTTTGCCCTAGCTTAGAGGGCTTGTTCATGTTCTCAGCCTTCTTGATCGATCTGGCACTTCCATGAGAACACGGATGCCACATCACCCTCGGCTATCGTGCTGCGGCAAGATGAACATCGGCTGCTTCTCAGAGACCAAGAATCAGCCGTCCAACGGCAATGCTTTCGACGCAAGCGGCCACTCCTGCCGCATCTCAACTTCTACGCCAAAGCCAAGATCCCTATCACCAACAATGGACGTGCGCATAAATACGAGGCAAGCAGACGGGCAGAGGCAAGGAAGGGGCACCGGATTGCCTGGGCACGGACTTTCCTTTGCCTTATAAACAACACATGTTCGATTCTTCTTCGCAGGTACGGACATAAGTACATAGGACACCTCCGGACAGGAAAACTTTGACATAGACGACAACACCTAAAATAATAAAGTGTAGAGATAGATTAAGGTCTAATTTTGCACCAATAACTGTCAGTTTATGAATCAATGTCGCTGTCCCGAAATTAACTATGAACAGAACCTAGCACCCCTGCTTTTTTTCCCCTTCCACGCACCTGATTGGACCAACAGATCAGCAGCAACTGCAGCAACGCACACACAGCAGCGGCCAGGAACAAGTAGATAGGGAGCAGTGCTAACCAGCAATCTACAGAGAGCGTCGTTCTTTCCTCCTCCCTTGCCTCCTGGGGCTAGCTTCTGGGCAGAGGACGGCAATGGAGATGTGGAGGGAAGGCCGGATCTAGGGCAGAGCGACGTCGAGGACGGGGTAGGAGTTGGAACCGCAAGAGAAAAGACAACGACGGCGGCAGGAAGTCAGACGAATAGGCAATTTGTTCCTCCCTCTAATTTGTTCCTCCTTGTGGATTACGACTAGGACTCTTCATGTACCCCCTAACCGACCGGATATATAAGGTGGCAGGGTATCCCTCATTGGGAAGAAGTTTTTTTCTGTAACATCAATACAATACACAGAACACAGGACGTAGGGTTTTTACTCTCATCGAGAGGGCCCAAACCTGTATAACTCGGCATCTTGTATTATCATCGTAGTTCTTAGTCTCGACGTAGCCCTATACATTTTACTGTCGATCTCAAGCTTTGATAGTTGGTGCGCCAGGAAGGGGACAAGGCTCGTCGGGATTCTCCGTCGACTACTATGGCCGAAATTCCCATCATTCAGTACTCATCGGACTTCAAGATCTCCTTTGGATCACTCGACTTCACAGTCGGCAATAACGGAGCCCTAGGTTTGGAGAACCACAGATCCGACTTGGCCGCAACCGTTTCCATGGCACGATCACCAAGTTCGTCTGGCATGATCCCCGTATTGGTTCCACTCAGATCTGAGGAAGAAGATCCTTCCTTCAGGAACGATTCAAAATCAGATCGGTCTTTTGATGAGGACTCGGTTGGATCCGCTTACCCATATCCCCATACTGTCAACATGGTGGATATAACAGCTCCCGCAGATGGAGACCAAGATGGTGACCAAGACGGTGAACAAGAAGGTAACCCCGTTGATGGTCACCCGAATCAACTAGCCGAAGGAGGTCAAAAGGAGGAGGACCCTCTAGTTGATGACTTATCGGTCGGACACCGCCGTCGACCAAGAGGGTCGCGCGGTTCACGCAACGCACGCCGACTGGATCTTAGTCCAGAACTCGAAGTGGATGGTGTCAAGGTCTACCACATTCCTCAGAATAACATCACAGGGGCCAAAACTTTGCTCGACACTCTACTGGTTGACGCAAATTATCAGACCCCTGTGATGCAGATGGCGGTGGCTATGCTTAAGGCCACTGCGGCTCAAGAGGCCGCAAAATCTCAGTCGGTCACAAGCTCTAGTCACGCATCTTCGCGAGGTCGGCATAGGCGTGAAGATCTGAGAAATTCCCTCAGTATCCGTGATGGGTGAGATACCATCAACTCTCACTATGAAGAACGTGCTCAGGATAACCGACACTATAAGGAAGAACGCCGTGATTGGAGAACGGACGACCGACGGGACAACTAATGGGACAACCGACGAGAGGACCGTCAAGATCCTCCTTCAAGGCATAACCACGACGATCGTCGTCGACGTGACGATCGGGATCGGCATGATAACAATGATAACGACCATCGGCATCGTCGTCATGATGATGATGTTGGTCCACGACACGACCACCGTGCAACTCCGTCCCCAGTCTGGCATAGGCGGTCGATGACACCGATCGATGATGAGATCGATGGCATCAAAGCTTACATCCCTAGGCTTCGTATAGCTTGATGGCTAAAAGGATTTAAGCCGGTCCCCATCGAAAATACGATGGTCAGACAATCCCCGAGAGTGGCTGCAGCTTTATAGCACGGTGATTCGGTCGGCTGGAGGTGATTCCTATGTAATGGCTAATTACCTCCCGGTTTACCTGGATCCAGCCGTTTGGATATGGCTCATGTCTCTTTCAGAGGAGTCAATCACATCTTGGGGAGACCTCAACAGGAAGCTCATAGAAAGTTTCCAAGCTACCTGCAATCGACCGGGCAACCACTTCGACCTCACTCGGATCAAGCAGAAGACCGACAAACCTCTTCGTGACTACATCAAGCGATTTTGCGCTAAGAAGACTGTGATCCCCAATGTCCTGGACAAACAAATCATTGCCGCCTTTCAAGGAGGGATCTGTAGTGATGATTTGGTTCATGAGATCGGTCAGAAGAATCATAACCTCAAGATGACCGCTCAAGAGTGCTTCGAGATCGCTGACAAGTTCACGTCTGGTGAGTCGGCATTGGATGACATCCGGGGAAAAGGCAAAGAGAAGCGATCGGACAAGCCCGAGTCCTCCAAGAAGGACAAGAAGAGGAAGCCTGATAACATGGTTCACACGATGGACTGACTTCAGAAGAACCCTTGAATAAACCAACCGTCCACAGACGAGCTGCTGAGTGGCCCATGCCTTTGGCACCCAAAGGGAAACCACAAAGCAAAGGATTGCTATCGACTGAAGGGTTTTGTAACGGCTGCGCTCAAGGTGGCTAAAGATCCCCCGAGGCGCAATAGCAAAGACAAGACCAATGATGATGACGACAAGGACGACTCAGAAGAGTTCTAGGAGCCCCGCAAGGAAGTCAACTTCATCTTCGATGGCCCGGATGCCTACGTGTCCAAGCGCAAGCAGAAGCTGGAACTTCGGGAGATCAACTCAGTGGAACCGGCTGCGCCTCAATTCATGAGGTGGTGTGAGATGCCAATCACCTTTGATCGGTCGGATCATCCCAAGCACATCCCGAAGCCGGGTCGATACCCGCTGGTGTTTGCTGCTACAATGAAGGAGGTAAAGTTCAACAAAGTACTCATTGATGGAGGAAGTAGTTTGGACTTAATCTTCACCAAGACTCTCAAAGATCTCGGTCTATCAATCAATGATCTTCAGCTGAGTTCTTCACCTTTCCACGGGATTGTACCTAGCAAGACTTCAGTTCCTATTGGATAGATCAGTCTGCTGGTCATCTTTGGGACCCCTGAGAATTTCAGGACCGAGCGCATTCTCTTCCAGGTGGTGGATTTTGACTCAGCATATCATGCTATCATCGGTTGACCGGCTATGGCTAAATTCATGGCTATCCCGCATTATCCATATCTCACCCTCAAGATGCCAGGCCCGAACAGAATAATCTCCCTCCACTCTGATCTTCAGAATTCTTTCGATTGCAATGTACAGAGTTGTGAAATGGCCAATAAATAGTTGATGCTGTCCGACCAGAAGGAGATCTAGCAGGCAGTCAGGATGGAGGAGCAGACTGGAGTGGCGGTTCCAACAAAGAAGCCTACCAAAGACAAGATTCAGACCGATGACATCCAAACCAAGGAAATCATGCTCGATCCTGAAGACCCCGATAAGGTAACTTATGCTGGGGCCAACCTCGATGAGAAATAGGAACTCACACTTACTCTTTTCCTCCAGGAAAATAGGGACATCTTTGTATGGAAATCATCTGACATGCCGGGAGTTCCTAGGGAAAAGATTGAGCACGAGTTAAGGGTACCCCCAGGGGCTACCCCCACTCGGCAGATGCTTAGAAGATTCACACAAGATTGCAAGGACGCCATGAAGAAGGAGATAGTTAGACTATTAGATGCTAAGTTTATAAAGGAGGTGTATCATCCTGACTGGTTAGCAAATCCAGTCCTTGTACCCAAGAAGAATAAAGAATGGATGATGTGTGTTGATTATACTAATCTCAACAAGGTCTGTGCTAAAGACCCCTTCGCTCTTCCTCGTATTGATTAGATTGTAGACTCGACAGCTGGGTGTGAGCTCTTGAGCTTTCTGGATGCCTATTCAGGCTATCACCAGATCCCACTGAAGGTCGAAGATCAAATTAAAACTTCCTTTATAACAACCTTCGGCGCCTATTGCTATATCACAATGCCTTTTGGTCTGAAGAACGCTGGCACGACTTACCAACAAGGTATTCAACGCTGCCTTGCTACTCAGATCGGTCAGAACGCAGAAGCGTATGTCGATGACATCGTAATCAAGACCCGAAACATCAAAGGGCTTATTTCTGACCTAGCAGAAACCTTTGATAATCTGAGGCATTATTCAATGAAGCTGAATCCTAAGAAGTGTGTTTTTGGGGTTCCTTCGGGAAAACTACTCGGTTACATCATTTCAAAATGAGGTATAGAGGCCAACCCGGATAAAATCAAGGCGATACTTGGTATGGGGCCACCTAATTCTCAAAGGGATGTACAAAAGCTGACCGGATACATGGCGTTCTTGAGTCATTTTATTTCCTGACTGGGGGTTAGAGGGTTACCACTTTTCTGACTGCTTAAAAAGCAGGAGGACTTCCTTTGGACCGAAGAGGCGTAGTTGGCATTGGACGAGTTGAAGGTTTACCTCAGCAACATTCTAGTATTGGTGCCTCTGGAGCCAGGAGAAAAACTTCAAGTTTATATATCGGCCAGAACTCAGGCTGTGAGTATTGTTTTAACAGTCGACCGAGAAGAAGAGGGACATATACAAAAAGTGCAACACCCGGTCTATTTTGTGAGTGAGGTCCTTGGCGCCTCTAAGGTAAAATATCAGCAAATCTTGAAGTTGTTGTATGCATTGTTGATCACCTCCAGGAAGTTGAAGCATTATTTTCAAGCTCATCCAATCGAAGTCCAGACCTCCTTCGCACTCGGCACAGTGCTGCACAATCGAGAAGCCGAAGGAAAAATTGCCAAGTGGGCAGTCGAACTTGGTCAATATACCATTATGTTCGCACCTCGGTCGGCTATAAAAGGACAAGCGTTAGCTGATTTTGTTGCCGAGTGGATAGAGATTCAAAACCCGCCTACTGCACAAGACATCGAGTATTGGAAAATGTACTTCGATGGATCTCTTTAATTACAAGGAGCTAGTGCGGGAGTCGTGTTTATCTCACCCACTGGAGAGAAGCTTCGATATGTCCTTCAGGTGATGTTTCGCGCGTCTAATAACACTGCAGAGTATGAAGCCCTTCTACACGATCTGCGCAATGCCACGTCACTCGGCATCAAGCGCCTTGACATCTTTAGTGACTCGGCTTTGGTCATTAATCAGGTCACTAAGGATTGGAACTGTGTGGAAGACAATATGAGTGCTTACTATCAAGAAGTAAGGAAGCTCGAAGACAAATTCGATGGATTAAAGTTCACGTATGTTCTTCGAGACAATAACCAAGCGGCCGATGAATTGGCCAAGATGGGATCATCCCGGTCTGTGGTCTCGCCAGGTGTTTTCTTACGCACTCTGGATTCCACCACGATTTCTCCTCGGTCGGATGTATTAGTGAGTGTTGTTACTGATCTTGTTGGCGATGACAACATGGAGACCGATTGGCGCAACCCACTCATCCAATACTTGGACAAAGGAACACTGCCTTCGGATCCTAATGAGCAACGGAGGTTGGAGACCCGATGCCAAGGATATTTGTTGGTGGGAGACCAACTCTATAAAAGAGAAGGTTCAAATATCTTGATGAGATGCATCTCGATACCAGAAGGCCAGAAGTTGGTAGAAGAAATTCATTCTGGGATATGCAGCAATCATGCAGCTTCCAAGACTTTGGTCGGCAAAGCTTTCTGGCAAGGGTTTTATTGGCCCACAACGGTTGAAGATGCACACCGGGTCGTTCAGACGTGTGAAGGTTGTCAAGTCTTCGCTCAACAAACGCATGTGCCTTCACAACAACTTCAGATGATACCTTTGACTTGGCCCTTTGTTGTCTGGGGTCTCGATATTGTCGGTCCTTTCAAGAAGGCGCCAGGCGGGTTCACTTATCTGTTTGTTGCTATTAATAAATTCACCAAGTGGATTGAAGCAAAGCCGGTCGGCAAGATTACATCGAAGAAGGCAATCGAGTTTGTCAAGGATGTCTTCACTCGGTTCGGGGTTCCTCATGATATCATCACCGATAATGGCACTCAATTCACATCAGTGGAGTTCCATGACTTTGCCGATGAGATGGGAATAAAAATCCACTTTGCATCAGTGGCTCATCCTCAAAGCAATGGGCAGGTCGAACGGGCCAATGGTATGATTCTTCAAGGATTAAAACCGTAGATATTCGACAGGCTTAAGCCTTATGCCGGTCGGTGGGTCAAAGAATTGCCTTCAGTTCTTTGGGGGCTTCGCACAAACACCAGTCAGGCAACTGGTCAGTCACCTTTCTCATTGGTCTACGGCTCAGAGGCTGTGCTGCCGACCGAAGTCAGCCTTGTTTCGGCACGGGTTCAGGCGTATGATGAACAACTTTCTGAGGAGAATCGAGAGATTGATTTGATTGCAGCAGAGGAGTTGCGTGATCGCGCTCTGTTTCGATCGGCACTTTACCAACAAGGCTTACATCGATATTATGATAAAAACATACGTAATCGCCACTTCCAAGTTGGAGATTTAGTGCTTCGCCGAGTGCAGTCAACGAAGAACCAGCCTAAGCTTTCTCCAAAGTGGGAAGGACCATATGTTGTGAAGGAAGTCACTCGCCCGGGGGCTTACTGACTGATGTATGAAGACGGCGATGATATACCAAATTCCTGGAACATAAATCAGCTACGTCATTTCTATACTTAATTATTCTTTTGTATACTTATATATTATTCATAAATGAAACTTCGGTCTTTTTGATGAAAGATTTTTTGATGATTTTCATTCTATATTGTCTTGATTCCTTAATTTATTTTATTAAACAATCGAGCCATGGGGCTAGTAATAATGTCCCACCTCAGTCTAACCGTATTTTGGTTTTGGACTACTCTCTGACCGACTTCTTCTCTTTGAATACGGTCTTCATTTTCTTGGTCTAACGTCTATACATTATGGTTATATACTTTATACTGCACATCAGACTACCACGACACTAAACCCAGAGCCAAAGTGCGAGAGGTCATGCGTTAATTGGTCAACTCTGCTTGTTACGCGGTTATGAGTCACAACCTAAAATGTTAAGGCAGACCGCTACAATTTGAGTTTCTCAATGACAGAAACATACTTATGATATTTTTATCAATCTTTTAAAAGATGATAAGCATGAAACCAATTTACATACAGGTAATATTGTTTCGTTACATAAATATTACTAAAGTCCTCTTGCATTGCAGGATTTACAACTCCTTTGAAGGAGAGGAAGATTCAGCTTGGAGCTCAACTTCAGGAGTCACTGGAGGAGTAGGCATGGTTGGATTGATCTCTATATTATCGACCAAGGCACGGGAAGTTTCTAGCATGGAATCCAAAAGCAGCTGGCATTGGTCATCGGTCAAGTCTGGGTTGAAGCCCTCCTTGATCTTGTCCAATGGCAGAGCGGGAGACCAAGATTGGTAAATCGCCAGAACCTGACTCCTGGCCTCGATCGCCACTCATCGAGTGTTATGAGCAATATCTTCTGATACATGCTCCAGCAAGTACTCCAAGGAATGGCCAGACTGCTCCACTCGGACGGCATGAACATAGTCCATTGCCTTTTGAGCGGCGTAAGATAGAGCTGCGAGTGATGATTTTTGGTCAGTATGATCAAAAAAGAAATCAAGTAGATGTGAGAAATAATAAAGGGCTTACTAGCAAGTTTACATTTGAAGGATTTGGAGGTGCTCTTAGCTTCCTCTATCTTGGCATCAGCTTCCTTCAGCTCCTTGTGCAGCCGAGTGATCTCGGCCTTCTGGTCCTCGACCGATTTGGAGAGGTTTTCCTTCTCAGCATTCAAGGCGTTGACAAACCTTTGCTGATTGGAAGTTAACTTTTCTAGATCGACGATCTTCTGATCACGAGCTAAAGACAAACATTTGAACTTTTAGCACTAGAGTGATTAGTTGATTATTTAAACACATATGGTGAGTAATCTTACCAGCTAAATCTACGCGGCCTTGGTCTAAGGCCTTGGTCGTCTCTCTTCGGTCAGTTTGCAGCTTTTTAATTTCCTTTTGTGCTTTGGCAAGCTGCTGACCGGTGACTAGCAAAACACCAGCTAAGTGTCAGTCTTACTTAAAGACTTAAAGACCAAAGAGTTTAGGACATACCAAAAGTTTCGGCTTTAAGGTATTCCACCCTTGCCTGTTTCCTCTCTACGAGAGCATATATTTTTTGTATATAAAAAGGGGTTAAGCTTAAAGGCAAGATTAAGATAAAGCAAAAGCAGAGTATTGAAGTACCTTGCTAGCTTCTCGATGTTGGTGCAAAATTTCCACGTCCTCCACTTTGGGCCGACCGAGTAAATCTGTAGATAATGTCACCTTACCTTTGTCAAGAGGTGAAGGGATGACGGCAGGAGCAGGTTGGGGTGCAGGCGCCGGAATGGAGGCAGGAATTGCCTTGTCAGTTGGCTTATCCACCTCGATCGGCGTGTTTGATGACTTGCTGACCGACTTGGGCAGATTAGTCAGATGAGGAGGAGGTCCAGACCGAGTGGGTTTGGACTCTTGGGCACTCTGAGAATCACTCATCCGACTACTGTCAAAACAAAGATGGAAGAGATTAAAATGTGTTATGGATGGCAATAAGAGACAAGGAGTATAAGGTTAAAGGATTAACCTGGGAGCCTTCTTGAGCTTGATTTGGCACAACCTCTTCTTTGAAGAAGTTGACTGAGGATCAGTCTCCTTCCTCTTCTGGGCAGAATTTCCTACCTTGTCGGTTTGATCCACCACCTCAGCGTCACTCTGAGTTTGGCTCAGGGGCTCCGACTGGCTTGAAGGTCGGTCGGGGGGAGTAGGGGTGGGATGACCAACATCAGCAGATGGCAATTCTTTATCATCATCCTGATCCCCTATATATTGCCATCGGCACCCAATAGTCTGCTTCACTAGTCGACTAGGGGAGGCAGGGTGGTGATCGGATCAGCACGAACGCCTGCAGAAGAGCTCGAGCCTCTAGTGCCGATCTGCTGCGGCTTCTCGACATAATCTGGTCCCTTGATATCGGTTAGAGGGAGCGGAGATGAGATATATAAGTATCCAGAACCTGCACAAGAATCAAAATATCAAGTAGGGCATCAAGACAAGAAAATAAAGGATTGCTCAAAGCAGACTGAGGCTTACTCGGGCTCGCATAGTGCCCTTGTTATACACCTTCCTGATCAGCGAGTCATCCTGAAGGATATCCCCTTCAAACATTTTCGACAGACGTTTCTTACGGAGTTCACCATTCAGCGGGTCAGGCACCTCCCTAGTTTCGTCATTATTGACATAGTTCCACGCCGGGTGACTCTGCAGCTTCAGGGGCTGCACTCTGCGTACTATGAAGCTTTTGGCAACGGTAATTCCATCAATGCCTTCATCCTTCAAGTCGGCTATCTTCTTCAATAGAGTGACCACCTGAGGGTCGGTCGGATCGGGCTTCTCTGTCCATTGCGCCAGAGGAATTGCCTTGGCACTGGTGAAGTCGGCAAGAACAGGGGGAGGGTTGTCACAATAGAACCACTCATCCTTCCAGTTCTTGTTCCTAGTCTTCAATGGCACATTGCTTGCGCAACTGGAAGCCAACGCCACATATAGCTACTTGATTGTCCTTGGTCGGCAGCGGATAGAGGACAAACAGATGGCGAAATAAATTGAAGTGGGGAAGGATGCCCAAAAATGCTTCGCACATGTGCACGAAGATGGTGATGTGAAGAATGGATTTGGGATTGAGGTTGACAAGCTCAATCCCATAAAAGAAAAGGAGCCCGTGTAAGAAGCTGCAGCTGGGGACTCCAAAGCCATGCTCGAAGAACGAGCGGAACACAACTATTTGTTTATAAATGGGGATGGGGCAAGATTTACAGGGTACCTTCCAGTCGATCCATACTTGATCTGGAAGGATGTCATCGATCACCATCTGGTTCATATTGGCTTGGGAGAGGTTGCTCTTTGAGAACTCCTGAAGCTGCTCCGGGATATCAATCTCCGACGAGGAGGACACGGCGGCTGTGGTGGAAGTGGCAGAAATCGAGGTGGAAACCTTCTTGCGACCCATGGTGATGATTGTTTTGGGCATGGCGGATCAAATGCTGAACCCTAGCGGAGGCTTGGGGGCTAAGCGCGGTGAGATCTGCGGTGGCCGGAAGCGAAGGCGCTAACCCTAGCTGGAAAGTTGAGGAGTCTCTGAGAACAGAGGAGGCGCAAGGAAGATGAAGAGTTCATGCGCGAATGCGGCGTGGACCGAGAGTCCATTCGACGCTGCCTTTTATACTCCCGCTTTTTGACCTAAGGGTCCCATGGGCCGGGGTGGGCCGTACAGTAATGACGACTTTGCTTAAGCAAATATTAATTAAGGACCTTAAAACATGATTAGGGTCTAAAACCTTAAGAAATAAAGCTCAGGGGCTTCTTTGATGAAAAGCATTTGAAAAATATTTAACCATATCTATATGATTTGATGATCATGTAGCGAAGGACTTGATGGTCGTATGGGTATAAGTTCAAAGGTTATGGTATTGATTGAAGTCAATAACCAAATTGCCAAAATTGAATTTATGAATAGATAGAGTGGCTAATTATTAGGGAAAGGCTATACTATGATTGATGTCATTTAGCTTAATACCATTATATGATTAGTGTCATATTGGTTCATATGAATTGAATATGATTGATGTCATAAAGTTCAGACCGACCAATGACTCGGACATAATGTATATCACTCGGACCTTTTGATAATCGGTCAACAAGGCTGAAGCTTTGCAAGTTGACTTACTGGTTTGATGAACAGAGGTCTGTTAAACTCAGGCTTGATGGTTAGAGTAAGATACATATGAAATAATAAGAGCTAATATAATTAGACTCTTGCATAATTTATTAGTCTCCAAATTATACAAGAGTCGGGGGCTACACCTGATCAGGTGCACCTAACCGGTGCACTAGATCTATCAGGAACTTTGATAAAGAGGTCTTCCTAATTTATGATCTACATTGAAGATCGCTCTAAGAATTAAAGCTTAAAATCAGTAAGCACTCGAGTGCTGCTGTGGGATACTTGCCTTATGGGTATCCTCATACAAGAATAAGTCGGTAGCCGACCGGGTACTTCATCAACAAGGAAGCCGACCGACTTGACTTGGAGCACATGACACGTAGAGATAGACTTTCTATGTAAATCCTTGTGGATTACAACAAGGACTCTTCATGTACCCCCTAGCCGACCGGATATATAAGGCGACAGGGTATCCCTCATCGGAAAGAAGTTTTTTTCCACAACATTAATACAATACACAGAACACAAGATGCATGGTTTTTACTCTCATCGAGAGGGCCCGACCCTGTATAACTCGGCGTCTTGTGTTACCATCGTAGTTCTTAGTCTCGACGTAGCCCTATATATTTTACTGTCGATCTCAAGCTTCGACAGAACCATAAGCCTATTTTGGGATGAAGTCCACGAAATGTTTCACCTAGACAAGATGGACTTCACCTTCATCACCTTGTTGTGCATGTAAGTTTCATGTTCGATCTACTTCGTATTTCAAGCACAATTTAATATATTATCTTATATCTTTTTTTTGTAGCATGAACTCTTTTTTCTAAAGAAAGAGGGTCGATAGAAAAGATTGGAAGGTGGCCTACGTCAACCCGAACCGCATCGACCAAAGCACGATAAATCCAACGGTAAATTTGGATAACTACCCGGATAAGACACCAGGAGAGATAGCTGCAATGAAGACGGTCTTGAGAAATGTAAGCAAGGACTCAGGTTGTAAATTATTTATGCGAGTGCTATCAGGCCTGGCAAGATAGACAATGCATTTTGGCCCCCTACAACTTCAAGTCAGTTGGACCACGACTGCCTTCATCACCTATCATATGTTAAAGTTAAATTAATCGTAAGTAACTTGTTGTCAACATTCTTGTAGCGATCATTGGATCTGTTTTATAATAATTCCCAAAAATAGGTACCTTCTGGTGCTGGACAGTCTGGACTACGACAAGAAGATGTATATCAACATTGTGGAACTAATAGATAGGTAATAAATTAGTCTATGTGTATATAATTTGATAATGTTAATATGATCTAATGATACGCTTTTGTCGATCATTTAGTGCTTACGAGAAATATGTGAAAGCGGGAGGGAAATGCCATCCAAACCATAGGTCCCTTTGTAAGTGGGCTGGTTCAAGAGCATCATATGAGTCCAATATCTCGAAGATAGATGATGACTATGCATTACGATTCATATAGGACATTTTGTAATATATGAACATTTTGAGATGTTGTATATATTCTATGATGATATGTTGTAAATTTCTATGATGACAAGTTATAAATTTACTGTGATGAGATGCATATTCTGTGATTTCCATATAGATATACTAAATTTTATTTTTTTTTTGAAAATAACAAGCAGTGGCAGTTGAAGATGTCAACCGCCGCTAGTGCACCAGCAAAATAGCGGCGGTTGAAGATGTCAACCGCCGCTACTATGATTGTGCAGTAGCAGCGGTTGACATCTTCAACCGCCGCTATAATGCGGTCTATAGCGGGAGTTTGATTCTTTACAAGACCACCCGCCACTACAATCACTTATTTGTAGCTACGTTTGCGTAGCGGCGGGGTGGTCTGCCTGCCATTACAAGGCTTTACAAACCGCCATTACTGAAAGAAAACATCACTTTCACATCAGTGACTCATCTCCTCTGCAATGTTCTCCAATGTTGTGGCATTGAGGCCTCCTCCACTCCCACTACCAACCTCGACGGCAAGGCATGACTCTGAGGTAAAATAGAATGGTGCGATTGGAATAATCGTTATGTATATAGGTTTTTAATTGAATCATAGGACATGATTGTTAGGCTGGGTCACCACCTATGTTCAATCTTTGCTTGTTTGGTTGACTAGCAACCATAACGTAGTCACGCTCAAGTGCAACAAGATTTCTTTCCTAAGCAGGCTCAATGGAAATAACAAAATGACCTTCACTCTTAGTGCGGAGCCAGGATTCAACCATGGAAGGGGTCTTATAAAAAAAACCATGGAAGGGGTCATAAAAAGTAACTTTATGATAAGGGGGGGTCATCCCCACCCCCCCTCGCCCCCAAATTGCAGATCCGTTTGAAGCGATGCGACATCATGCCCATATGCTAGTTTAGTGCATCATAGAATCATATTCCTAACTCTTGTAGCCACAAAGCATGCAGAGATGGAGCGATCGACTCCCAATTTTCTTGTATCATGGTGTTGTTTCATTATGCCCTTTTGTATCTCCATTCACGTGTAAGGCATGTGGGTGGCCCCAACCAGGTGTTAGTCTCATTGTATTTTATTTTTTTCCTCCACTTAGTTAACATCTGAACGATGCCTTTATTATCTCCGCCTAGCAGCAATATTCCCCCCCCCCCCCCCCCCGCGCCCCATCCACATCGCTACGCCAATAGTTTTCTTCCTTCCTAAGGCTCCTCTACCATGTCCAAGATAGTTTATTTTTGCCTAGCGGCATCATTCCCCAACAACCCAATCTAAATCGCCAATACTCATCTTTCTTTTTAAGTCTCCTCAAGGCGCACCAACCTCAAACCAACATGGTCAACATACCATGTTTAAGGAAGCAGTGAGCTTAAATTGCGCATCTTGAAACCAAGCCTCAAACCACCATGGTCAAAGCGATCATAATTGGTAGGAGGTAATTCGATTACAAAACTTTTCTTAGATCTGAAATTTGTCTCTCAAATATTGAACCTTTTGATTGAGAACGCTTTTTCATTTGGAGATTTTTTATATTAAATTATCTTCAAGTATGTTTTGTTCTCTATTAGGTTTGATCCCAAACTTTATTTGTTCTTTCTTTGTATCAAATCAAACTTTTTAATATTAAGTCGATATGACATTTTTCATTTGTTACTTGTTCTTATGATTTCATAGGTGAAAAATTTGAATAGGGATGAAGGTAGATGAAGTAGGAGATGATCAACTAGAATCAATTGGAATGATCCAAGCACCAAAAAAGGAAAGACGGTTTCTATATGCTACTCTCAGGATGCTATCATTTGATGAAGTTGTGTTCTTCAATTAGCCACAAATGGTATTAGGACGCTATCATATTGATCTTAGATAATTAATAAAAATTTTCAAATGAAATAACAATGGAAATCAAAATAATTATTAATAATAACACTAGTTGTGTTAAGAAGTTTATTGTAATGTTTTATTTTCAAAAAAATAACATTTAAATGTTGCCAAGCGATTCCTAAGAATTAAAATGTGGTCGTTGTAACACGAAATATTTATCTGCAATCATTAATTGGCATGAATCAAAGTGCAATACACAAATTCATAAATGTATCCAACTGTGCACGTGATTAATAATCATGTAGTAGAACAATATCTTACAAGAATGGTATTAATTAAGAGATATGCCTGACAAAAATATGCAGTTGAAATAATAATTAATCAGCAGAACAAAATCTTATAGATATAATATAAAGGAAAAGATATTCATGACAAAAACATGTATTCTTGAATAATAAGTGGTTATTTTTTTTCTAGATGAATGGAGTTGAATCGATAGATTGGAACAGGAAAAAAGGATGATCATAAGTGCCATAAGAGGAAAAAACAAAAAGTGCCCATTGCTTTTATATAATATTTGATGAACAATTCATTTTAATGATAAACTTTTCTTAGACAATATTTGAATGTTAATTAGCAATTCATATGGAGAAAAAAGTATGTGGTTCATTTAGTTTAGAATATTGCTCGCAGAAATTTGCATGAATACTAGCAATTCTAGAAAAGAAAGGATGTTGTTGTCCTTTTAGATTTTGATATCCCTCAAACCAAGATGGATACTATATTGGATACTGCATTAAAATGAGTGAATTATGTATTAATTGTGTAGAAATCTTATAAGATTGTTTTATTTATTATAAAACTAAAAAATTGCATCTACTGCTATAGCAAATTAATGGGACAATATCCTTGAAATGAAAATCATTAATGAAAAAATATACAAGGATATACTTCACTCCATATAAATAGCCCTTAGTACCTCAACAATAGGATCATCCTAAGTCACATAATATAATCTTTCCAACCATTAGGGATGGATCATCCTTATAGGCCCCCTACTAACGATGTCCAGTATGGCATAAACGACTCTTGCATTTCTCCTTTGCATGAAGCACTATTAGGCACAACAGTAGTGCCAACACTTTCCAACAGCATGCCTCATGTATATGCTCCTCAAGAACCCAATATTTTTACCCAAAGTAGTTACAATTTCTCACCAGTGCCACAACTTCAGCCAGATCTTACACCTGCACAACCAGCCACCACTTTTGGATCATTAGGAATCTCAAAAAGTCCTGCTAATAATGCAGATAGTGTGCTATCACAGTGTGACTTTCTAGCCACCCCTGTGGGTGACTACCTAAACTTACCCGAGAGGGAGAAAATCTTAAACATGGAGCCCCCATCAGTTACATCGTTGCTTCAAGGGGATCCATCTTCCATTCTTCATGCTCATTTTACCATTAATGGGGTGCTAGATCCGGGTCCGGTCTTTGAGCACACTACATTGCATATTTCTAAGGTTAGTTGTGTCACTTGGATCCTGTCTCTTTTTTAACCTAAAACACAACACTCTTACACCGAATTAAATGCAGGAGAAGGAATTTGTTGGGTCACCAACCAATATTGATACTTATGGAACAAAATCATGTGGAGCACAAACACATTTGGGTCAGATCCCAGTGTCCTCTTATGTCCAAGACGAGCAATTTGTACCTATTGGTATTCCAATTGGCACATCTAATAATATTGTCCAACCTACTACCAGCTCTACTGCTAAAGTTGAACAACGCCACCATAGTTTGTACAAATGCAGGTTTTGTTCGTCAACATTCAAATCGCCACAAGCGTATGGAGGTCACATGAGCTACCATAGCAAACAAACGAAGAAGAACTAAATTTCCAATTTTAGCTATCCCTTTGATTGAAACAACGGATGGCCATGCCATGTTGGTTATTTACATGAAAGAAATTATGTTAATATTAGCATGGAATAATTGTCTTATTAGAAGTATATCATCATCAATAGTTATTGAACTAGCCTTTGTTTCTCATGTTTTCTTAAGAAACTTGTTGGTTGGATTGTAATGCATGTTTTAAAAACTATTTTGTTTTGCCTTTGATGAATAATATAACTCAACATAAATAAATATCCAAATTTATTAAAAGAGAAATAATGTCCAGATTCACAACTTATCTCATTCAACTTGTTAACAAGAATAGATGCAGAAAAAGAAAAAATAAATTATTGCTTCATACTAATAAATTTATTTCAAATAATCAGAAGATTTATGTTGCAAGTCACAAAATTTTTGATGTTTAGAATATAATATATGTGTTACAACTTTCTATATAAATTGTTCCATAATTAAAATTTATTTGTTCCAACTATGTCAAAAATAATTTAAATGAAAACAATTTATTTGTTCCATATTTTTGAATTGTTAAATTGTTTCATGAATATAATTGATTTCTTCCACCATCCTGAATCTGTGTTCAACAAATATAACTAATTTATTATAGCTTCTAAATAACGAGTTCCCTAAATACTTCCCATCTCTTTGTTCTTCCACAATATCTTGTTCCATAAATACATGCAATTTTTCCTAGTTGTTAAATAACTTGTTCCATGAATACAATAGATTTGTGCCATATTGTTGATTTAATTATTCTGTAAATATATTTTGTTACAACTTCCATAATAATTTGAATAATGAATGAAGAACGAAAGTGAATTTTAAAAGAGAATTAAAATTTCAGAAAACAATGATTATAAATAGTATGTATAAAAAGGAAAGAAATAAAAAAGATGGAAAGACATTAATAGCAGGCTAAACAAGGATGTTTCTATGTGTTACAACATCCTAGTGATTTCTTCGCCACGTGTGCTAAAATTGATTCTGATATAATATTAATAAATAGGCTGAAACATCACTTAAATGGGGGCCTCGAGAACATAGAATCTAAGTATTCTCTTCCATTCCATCCTTTCTTCCTTGTCATATCTCCATCAATATCAAGTTTCTGGCCCCTGAAAAGGACTTGTACATGTATAGTGTGATTGTAGTGAATTGGCCATGTTTCTCAAGCGCCGACTTAATGATATGCTAATGTTCACTAAAGCTTACTATTTTCATTTACCTTCCTAACATGTTCCATTCTTGAGCTCCTATCTGGTCCAATATCTTCTAAAGGTCAGCTTTATGGTTGACTCTTGAAAATAAACTCGTTGGCTTCATGTAAGGCTTTTGAGAGTTGCGGCCCTTGTCAGATTTATTACAGAAGAGGCCCTTGCCTTGTATGTCCAGTGGTGCCTTCACATAATAAAAAAGGATCAAATCAAGAAAAAAGTTATTTTTTATTCTTTGATATGATAGCATGGTAGTAGAATCCACCGAACAAGATTTATGTTGCTTGGATCATCGGAGCTTGGAGATCGGAACATCAGGTGATAGGTATAGGGAGTGGTACATGACCTTCCATTGTTCATTGGCTTCCACCATGAGATCCTGCTGCTCACTTAGTGAACTGTTATGTCTATTTCTGTTCCTCAAGTTTGAACACAATTGCTAAAGGTTTAAGTCATATGCAAACTAATAATAAACTAAGACCCTAATCATACTAGTGATCATCTTACAGTGCAACACACCAAACCAATCAACTAGATATGAAGACAAGATTCAAACTACTATACAACTTCCACATGATTGGAGAAAGGTAAAGAGAGGCTCAATAGAAGGCCCTGATTTTTAACCTGAAAAATGATGCCTTCTCCTAGTGCTTGTTGGAACACCCAATCAGAGAATATGATCCCTCACATCGCTCAATGGTGATATCCTTATCCATGAGCATGCTTCAATCTCCAAGTGAGATCAAGGACGCATCACAAGTGCCCCCCATGGCAATGTTCTTCCCCGAGTACACGCTCCACCATCTGATTTGGTTCACTTGTGCGCACTAACCCCTTTGAACTAAGGACTCCAAACCATGTATAATTTGTGTAGGATCCCACAACATCCATGGAAAGTTCAACACTAATGCAGAAGTAGTCTAGATCTTACTGTGGACTAAGAGTAATAGCATAAGATCACTCATATTAAGCCACAGTAGCCTAGATTTGGATGGATGCTCTCTCTCGATTATTTCTATCTCTAAAAAAGTCCAAGAGGCTCACAAAGTCGAAGAATGGCTATATGTAGGTCATCACCTCAATTTTATATGCTGCATGAAGTTTCCTCTGAAACCTTACAGTTATCCCACCATATCATTTGATCATATTTCTGATCTGGTCTAGAAAGTATTTGATATTTATGAAATTATTCATGAAGTTGGATCAAATTAGTATTTTGTGGAACAAATTAGTTGTATTTGTGGAACAAGATGTTGAGGAAGAAGAACCAAAAAGCAATTGTATTTTAGGGAACAAGTTATTTAGGTGCTAGAATAAATTAGTTGTATTTGTGGAAGACAATATGGATGGTGGATCAAATTGGTTGTATTTGTGGAATAGTTTATTTAAAAACATGAAACAATTAAGTTGTATTCATCTAAATTATTTTATTCCAGCAAAAAAATATTTAGAAATTTGTAACACATAAATTATATTCATGTAACAAATAAATTATATTTATGTAACAAATAAATCATTTATTATTTTAGAACAAATTGTATAGGAAGCACTAAGTTACTCGCTTGCTTTTTGTCCATATTTTTTTAGTTAAAGTTGAATCAGATAATTTGTGTTTATTGACATTTGTTCTTATATTGAAATTGAATATTTTGTTACATTGATTCAAAAATTATTCATGAATGACAGAACAAAATAGTTATCCGAATATGCATAATGATCATACACTTATAAGAAAACAATTATGGCATGGTAACATTAACTTTATCTCTTTCATGTTTATAACCAGCTTGGCATAGCCTTCCATTGATTGAATCTAAAGGACCAACATAACTAGAAATATATTTCCTCTTCATTTGTTTTATATGGTAGCTCATGTGACCACA
The DNA here is from genome assembly GCA_032690845.1 of Eleusine coracana subsp. coracana. Classification (NCBI taxonomy): domain Eukaryota; kingdom Viridiplantae; phylum Streptophyta; class Magnoliopsida; order Poales; family Poaceae; genus Eleusine; species Eleusine coracana. Next base: position 7,982,499 of record CM064426.1, read on the forward strand.
ATATGGTTTTGGTGATTTGAATGTTGAAAAACAAAGCCAACATTAGTACAAACAATGGTAGTGTAATTCAACATCAGCAATAGAGCTCATAGTAGGTTCGAAAATATCATCATATTGTGAGTTGAAATAGTGATAGGTATAGTTTCCTCCTTTTTGACATAGGAGGACACTAGGATTTGACCAAAATGTGTTTGAGGTCCATATGGTATATTGACTTAAGTATCAATATTGAATGATGACCTAGCAAATTCCTCTTGCTACTTGAAAGTGTAAGTGAGTTTGGTGTTTTAGATTAAGAGTAAGGGGCAAGTGACTGAATCAACAATAGAAACATGCATTATATGGTGCTCAAAGACTGAACCCAGATCCAACACATCATTGATTCTAAAATCGGCATGACGAATAGCACTTGGATCCCCATGGAGCAATGTTGTGATTGATGGGGGCATTTTTTAGATTTGTTCTCAGTTAGGTAAGCTTAAGTAGTTATCCACACGGGCAGTTGGAACTCAAGCTGCGATAGCATACTATCATGTGCATTGTTAGCATTACTCTATGTGAGTCCTAATGATGTAAAGGTTGTATAAGAGAGTTCTGGTTGAAGTTGTTGTGGAGGTGCATCTTCAATGTTAGTTTAGAATTTTGGTAAGGAATTGCAACTTGTTTGGGTCCTATATATAGGGTTCTTGTGGAGCATATATAGAATAGGCATATACAGGGGTAAACTGATGTATCTCGGGACCTCACACTTGCAATAAGGCAAAGGGCCCACCTACTACTGTCCTATACAAAAGGTGGCAACATTTTGCGCATGTGAGGTCCTTTGGAAGAACTAGAGCTCGCCCCCCCCCCCCCCTCACACCATGCTTCCTCGTGTCACCCATTATCGCCTTTCTAAGGATGGTAATGTTGGTTACAATCAGATTTTCATGGCGGAAGAAGATATACCAAAGACTGCTTTCAGGTTTCCTGGTGCAATTGGATTGTACGAATGGATGGTTATGACATTTGGTTTAAAGAATGCCGGAGCTACATCTCAGAGGGCCATGAATTATATATTCCATGATCTGATTGGCAAATTGGCGTAAATTTACATTGATGATGTGGTAGTAAAATCTAAAAATGTAGAGGATCATATAGTCGATTTACGAGAAGTACTTGAGAGAACCAGGAAGTATGGTTTGAAGATGAATCCAAAGAAATGTGCTTTTGGTGTATCAGCTGGTCAGTTTTTGGGTTTCATTATGCATGAAAGAGGTATTAAAGTTGGGCTGAAGAGCATGAAAGCTATTAATGACATTGAGCCGCCAACTAACAAGACCGAACTTCAGTCTTTAATCGGCAAAGTGAATTTCATCAAGAGGTTTATTTCAAATCTATCTGGGAATCTCGATGTATTTACCCCATTGTTGAAGTTGAAGGCAAATCAAAGGTTTGTGTGGGAGGCAGAATATCAGAAAGCTTTGGATGATATTAAACAGTATTTGGTTTCCCCACTAGTATTGGTACCACCAAAAGAAGGATTGCCTTGCAAGCTTTATCTTGCGGCGGATAAGAAATCAATCGGATCAACTTTAATCCAAGAACAAGACGGCAGATAAAGAGTGGTGTTTTATCTAAGTCGAAGATTGATTGATGCTGAAACGAGGTACACAAAGATTGAGAAATTACGTTTATGTTTATATTTCTCATGTGTGAAGTTGAGGCATTATTTGTTATCGACCGAGTGTGTGGTGGTTTGCAAAGTATATGTCATCAAATATATGCTATCAGCTCCTATTTTAAAAGGGAGAATTGGTAAATGGATGCTTGCTCTAGCCGAAAATGATCTTACTTATGAATCTGCTAAAGCTGTTAAAGGTCAGGTGCTGGCTGATTTAGTTGTTGAGCACTGTGGGTCTGAAGTGTCGATGGTGGAGCCAGTGCCATGGTTATTGTTCTTTGACGGATCCGTTTGCAAGAACGGCTGTGGTATCGGGCTTGTGATCATATCGCCTTGGAGGGCAAGATTTGAGTTTGCATTCGATGTTGAAGTATCAACTAATAATCAGACTGAGTATAGAGCTGTGCTTAAGGGGTTGCAGATGATGAAAGAAGCTGGAGTCGATTGTGTCAAAATCATAGGAGATTCATTGTTGGTGCTCGGGCAGCTTGCAGGAGAATTTGAATGCAAGGATGATGTACTAAGATTATTTCATGCCGAGTGTCAAGGTATATTGCAACACTTTAGAACAGTAAGATTCAAGCATGTCCCAAGAGAACAGAATATGGAGGCGAATGATCTGGCACAAAAGGCATCGGATTATCAATTGAACGATAGTGAAATTATTGTTGATATAGCTGATGTCGATGAAGAAGATTGGAGATTTGGGATTATTCAATATCTTAAAAATCCAACCCAACGAGTGCCTCGAAAGATTCGGTACGTGGCTTTGAGGTATGTTTTATTAGAAGAAAAACTTTATTACCGAACGATTGATGGTGTACTATTAAGATGCTTGAATCAAGAAGGGGCCAAAGTTGTTATGTGTGAAGTTCACGAAGGAATATGTGGAACACATTAATCAGCTCATAAGATGAGATGGTTGTTAAAAAGGACTAGGTATTATTGGCCGACTATGCTGGAAGATTGCTTCAGATATTATAAAGGATGTCAGAGTGTCAGAAATTTGGAGCGATACAGAGAGCACCAACATCGGCTATGAATCCAATTATTAAGCCGTGACCTTTTAGAGGTTGGGGTATGGATATGATTGGCCAAATTTATCCTGCATCATGCAAGGGTCATAAGTATATTCTAGCAGCTACAGATTACTTTACGAAGTGGGTCGAAGCCGTACCTATGAAGAATGTTACTACTGGTGATGTGATCAACTTTGTGAAGGAACATATTATATATAGATTTGGTGTACTACAGACTATTACCACTGACCAAGGTTCTGTGTTCATTTTGGAAGAGTTTCAAAGCTTTGCTGATAGTATGGAAATCCGGCTTTTGAATTCATCACCATATTATGCTCAAGCCAATGGTCAAGCAGAAGCATCCAATAAGAGTTTGATTAAATTAATCAAGAGGAAGATAGATGAACAACCTAAGAAGTGGCATATGACGTTGGCTGAATCTTTATGGGCATACAAGATGGCTTGTCATGGAGCAATTAAGGTGCCACCTTATCAGCTGATGACTACATGCAAGTTATGTTGGATGAATTAGAAAACATCGTACAACATCAAATGAAGGCTCTGGAAAAGATTCAAGAAAATAAAGCCCCGATGGCTAGGTTTTATAATAAAAAGGTGGTGCCCAAAAGTTTTTCAGAAGGGGATCTGGTCTGGAAGTTAATCATGCCCATCGGCTCTAGAGATAGTCATTTTGGAAAATGGTCACCGAATTGGGAAGGTCCATTCAAAGTGAGCCGATGTGCACCTGGCAATGCATATTTTCTACAAGGGTTGGATGGAGAAGAGTTCGGGAGAGCGATTAATGGTAAATATTTGAAACGATATCATTCAAGCGTTTGGGTTGATTCATGATTTCGTTATTGATTGACAACTGATATTTTTGAAGTATCGCGCTTGAGGGATAAGAGCCGATGGTGATACATCGACTTGAGATGGCCGATATTCAGATATCGCCCTTAGCAAATATATATATATATATATATATATATATATATATATATATATATATATATATATATATATATATATATATATATATATAGATTAGGTATATCCATTCAATGATGATAGGGAAGGTTACAAGAGATTGTCAAGTACAAGGTACAGGAGAACTGATTACTTGCAGCTTCCTCTTCTTCCCCGGTAGAGTATCGCTGTCATCAGACATTACCCGACTGACAAGGGGGAGAGAGGGCGGCGTCACCAAAGCCATTCTTCATGATTGGGTCATCCAACAACTCGTTAGTTGATTTCTGACACCGAAGCAGCTATGGATTTTGGATTGAAAGGATCAATCTGGGGATTGAAGAGGCGAAAAGTATTCGCCATGATGAACTTAGCAAATTTGGGGATAGGTGGTATTTTTCCTATCAAAGCTCTCAAAAAAAGATCCATGGTCGAACGAGTTGAGATGAAAAGGGGTCAGTCGAAGGGGCTATTTATAGGGTCTACACGCGACCTTTGAAGAACCCAGACGCCACTCTACATTAATTAGGGAGAATAAGAAGTGGAGAGGTTCGAGGAGAAAAGATAAGAATGAGGACAGTCAAATAGAAGACCAGCAGTCGAGACGGTGCAGGAAGGCAATGAGTTGCAATTAAGAAGAGTATGAGTGGTTGAGGGATATACTATAAGATGAAGTTTGACAGTGGGTGGTTCACCAGTAAATACGTGCAGTAGCGGCGGTTGACATCTTCAACCGCTGGTATAAAGCGGTCTGTAGCGGTAGTTTGATTCTTCGCAAGACCACCCCCTGCCAAAATCACTTATTTGTAGCTACATTTGCGTAGCAGCGGGTTGGTCTGCCTGCCGCTACAGGACTTTACAAACCGCCGTTATAGGCCTTTTCTACTGCCGTGGATTTATAAATAGTACCACAGCCAAACAAGCAAGTCCCACTGGTTAGTGAAACAAAACATCGCTCTCACATCAGTGACTCATCTCCTCTGCTATGTTCTCTGATGTTGTGGCATTGAGGCCTCCTCCACTCCCACTACCAACCTCAACGGCATGGCATGACTCTGAGGTAAAACAGAATGGTGCGACTGGAATAATCGTTATGTATATGGGATTTTAATGAATCATCAGACATGACTATTAGGCTGGGTCACCACCTATGTTCAATCTTTGCTTGTTTGGTTGACTAGCAACCATAACGTTGTCATGCTCAAGTGCAACAAGATTTCCTTCCTAAGCAGGCTCAATGAAAATACAAAAATGACCGTCACTCTTAGTGCGGAGTCAGGATTCAACCATGGAAGGGGTCTTATAAAAAAAAACCATGGAAGGGGTCATAAAAAGTAACTTTATGATAAGGGGGGTCATCTCCACCCCCCCCCCTCACCACCTAGTTGCATATCCGGTAGAAGCGATGCGGCATCATGCCCATATGCTAGTTTAGTGCATCATAGAATCATATTCCCTAACTCTTGTAGCCACAAAGCATGTAGAGATGGAGCGATCCCAGTTTTCTTGTATCATGGTGTTGTTTCATTATGCCCTTTTGTGTCTCCATTCACGTGCAAGGCATGTGGGTGGCCCCAACCAGGTGTTAGTCTCATTGTATTTTATTTTTTTCCTCCACTTAGTTAACAACCGAACGACGCCTTTATTATCTCCGCCTAGCAGCAATATTCCCCACCCGCCCCATCCACATCGCTATGCCAATAGTTTTCTTCCTTCCTAAGGCTCCTCTATCATGTCCAAGATAGTTGATCTTTTGCCTAGCGGCGTCATTCCCCAACAACCCAATCTAAATCGCCAATACTCATCTTTCTTTTTAAGTCTCCTCAAGGCGCACCAACCTCAAACCAACATGGTCAACATACCATGTTTAAGGAAGCAGTGAGCTGAAATTGCGCATCTTGAAACGAAGCCTCAAACCACCATGGTCAACTTGCTTTTCTCAGTGCGATCATACTTGGTACGAGGTAATTCAATTATAAAACATTTCTTAGATCTGAAATTTGTCTCTTAAATATTGAACCTTTTGATTGAGAACACTTTTTCATTTGGAGATTTTTTATATTAAATTATCTTCAAGTATGTTTTGTTCTCTATTAGGTTTGATCCCAAGCTTGTTCTTTCGTTGTATCAAATATTTGTTCTTTCTTTGTATCAAATCAAATATTCTTTTTAATATTAAGTCGATATGACATTTTTCATTTGTTACTTGTTCTTATGATTTCATAGGTGAAAAAATTGAATAGGGATGAAGGTGGATGAAGTGGGAGATGATCAAATTGAATAGGGATGAAGGTGGATGAAGTGGGAGATGATCAACTAGAATCAATTGGAACGATCCAAGCACCAAAAATGGAAATACGGTTTCTATATGCTACTCTCGGGATGCTATCATTGGATGAAGGTGTGTTCTTCAATTAGCCACAAATGGTATTAGGACGCTATCATTAGTTCTATATTGATCTTAGATAATTAATAAAAATTTTCAAATGAAATAGCAATGGAAATTAAAATAATTATTAAAAGTAATACTAGTTGTGTTAAGAAGTTTATTGTAATGTTTTATTTTCAAAAAAAATAACATTTAAATGTTGCCAAGCGATTCCTAGTAATTAAAATGTGTTCGTTGTAAGGCGGAAGATTTATCTACAATCATTAATTGGCATGAATCAAAGTGCAATACACAAATTCATAAATGTATCCAACTGTGCATGTGATTAATGATCATGCAGTAGAACAATATCTTACAAGTATTGTATTAATTAAGAGATATGCATGACAAAAATATGCAGTTGAATAATAATTAATCAGCAGAACAAAATCTTATAGATATGATATAAAGGAAAAGATATTCATGACAAAAACATGTATTCTTGAATAATAAGTGGTTATTTTGTTTTCTAGATGAATGGAGTTGAATCGATAGATTAGAAGAGGAAAAAAGGATGATCATGAGTGCTATAAGAGAGAAAAAAACAAAAAGTGCCCATTGCTTTTATATAATATTTGGTGAACAATTCATTTTAATGATAAACTTTTCTTAGACAATATTTGAATGTTAATTAGCAATTCAGATGGAGAAAATAGTATGTGGTTCATTTAGTTTAGAATATTGCTCGCAGAAATTTGCATGAATACTAGCAATTCTAGAAAAGAAAGGATGTTTTTGTCCCTTTAGATTTCGATAATCCTCAAACTAAGATGGATACTATATTGGATACTGCATTAAAATGAGTGAATAATATATTAATTGTGTAGAAATCTTATAAGATTGTTTTATTGATTATAAAACTCAAAAATTGCATCTACTGCTACAGCAAATTAATGGGACAATATCCTTGAAATTGAAAATCATTAATGAAAAAATATACATGGATATTTCACTCCCTATAAATAGCCCTCAGTACTTCAACAATTGGATCATCCTAAGTCACATAATATAATATTTCCAACCATTAGGGATGGATCCTCCTCATAGGCCCCCTACTAACGATGTCCAGTATGGCATAAACGACTCTTGCATTTCTCCTTTGCACGAAGCACTATTAGGCACAACAGTAGTGCCAACACTTTCCAACAGCATGCCTCATGTATATGCTCCTCAAGAACCCAATATTTTTACCCAAAGTAGTTACAATTTCTCACAAGTGCCACAACTTCAGCCAGATCTTACACATGCACTACCAGCCACCACTTTTGGATCATTAGGAATCACAAAAAGTCCTGATAATAATGCAGATAGTGTGCTATCACAGTGTGACTTTCTAGCCACCCCTGTGGGTGACTACCTAAACTTACCCGAGAGGGAGAAAATCTTAAACATGGAACCCCCATCAGTTACATCGTTGCTTCAAGGGGATCCATCTTCCATTCTTCATGCTCATTTTACCATTAATGGGGTGCTAGATCCGGGTCCGGTCTTTGAGCACACTACATTGCATGTTTCCAAGGTTGGTTGTGTCACTTGGATCCTCTCTCTTTTTTAACCTAAAACACAACACTCTCACATCGAATCAAATGTAGGAGAAGGAATTTGTTGGGTCACCAACCAATATTGATACTTATGGAACAAAATCATGTGGAGCACAAACACATTTGGGTCAGATCCCAGTGTCCTCTTATGTCCAAGACGAGCAATTTGTACCTATTGGTATTCCAATTGGTACATCTAATAATATTGTCCAACCTACTACCAGCTCTACTGCTAAAGTTGAACAACACCACCATAGTTTGTACAAATGTAGGTTTTGTTCGTCAACATTCAAATCGCCACAAGCGTATGGAGGTCACATGAGCTACCATAGCAAACAAACGAAGAAGAACTAAATTTCCAATTTTAGCTATCCCTTTGATTGAAACAACGAAAGGCCATGACATGTTGGTTATTTACATGAAAGAAATTATGTTAATATTAGCATGGAATAATTGTCTTATTAGAAGTATATCATCATCAATAGTTATTGAACTAGCCTTTGTTTCTCATGTTTCCTTAAGAAACTTGTTGGTTGGATTGTAATGCATGTTTTAAAAACTATTTTGTTTTGCCATTGATGAATAATATATATCAACATAAATAAATATCCAAATTTATTGAAAGAGAAATAATGTCCAGATTCACGACTTATCTCATTCAACTTGTTAACAAGAATATATGCAGAAAAAGAAAAAAAATAACTTATTGCTTCATACTAATAAATTTATTCTAAATAAACAAAAGATTTATGTTGCAAGTCACAAAAAATTTTTTGCTCGGAATATAATATATGTGTTACAACTTTCTATATAAATTGTTCCATAATTAAAATTTATTTGTTCCAACTATGTCAAAATTATTTTACATGAATACAATTTATTTGTACCATATTTTCGAATTGTTAAATTGTTTCATGTATATAATTGATTTCTTCCACCATCCTGAATATTTGTTCAACAAATATAACTAATTTATTATAGCTTCTAAATAACTAGTTCCCTAAATATTTCCCATCTCTTTGTTCTTCCATAATATCTTGTTCCATAAATACATGCAATTTGTCCTAGTTGTTAAATAACTTGTTCCATGAATACAATAGATTTGTGCCATATTGTTGATTTAATCATTCTGTAAATATATTTTGTTACAACTTCCATAATAATTGGCCATGTTTCTCAAGCGCCCACTTAATGATATGCTAATGTTCACTAAAGCTTACTATTTTCATTTACCTGCCTAACATGTTCCATTCTTGAGCTCCTATCTGGTCCAATATCTTCTAAAGGTCAGCTTTATGGTTAACTCTTGAAAATAAACTCGTTGGCTTCATGTAAGGCTTTTGAGAATTGCGGCCCTTGTCAGTTTTATTACAGAAGAGGCCCTTGCCTTGTATGTCCAGTGGTGCCTTCACATAATAAAAAAGGATCAAATCAAGAAAAAAGTTATTTTTTATTCTTTGATATGATAGCATGGTAGTAGAATCCACGGAACAAGATTTATGTTGCTTGGATCACCAATGCTCGGAGATCTGAACATCAAGTGATAGGTATAGGGAGTGATACATGACCTTCCATTGTTCATTGGCTTCCACCATGAGATCCCGCTGCTCACTTAGTGAACTGTTATGTCTATTTCTTTCCTCAAGTTTGAACACAATTGCTAAAGGTTTAAGTCATATGCAAACTAATAAAAAACTATGACCCTAATCATACTAGTGATCATCTTAGAGTGCAACACACCAAACCAATCAACTAGATATGGATGGTGGAAGAAAAACCAGACATCAATTTTATTTTAGGGAACAAGTTATTTAGGTGCTAGAATAAATTAGTTGTATTTGTGGAAGACAATATGGATGGTGGATCAAATTGGTTGTATTTGTGGAATAGTTTATTTAAAAACATGAAACAATTAAGTTGTATTCATTTAAATTATTTTATTCCAGCAAAAAAATATTTATGAATTTGTAACACATAAATTATATTCATGTAACAAATAAATTTTATTTATGTAACAAATAAATCATTTATTATTTTAGAACAAATTATATAGGAAGCACTAAGTTACTCTCTTGCTTTTTGTCCATATTTTTTTAGTTGAAGTTGAATCAGATTATTTGTGTTTATTGACATTTTTTCTTATATTGAAATTGAATATTTTGTTACATTGATTCAAAAATTATTCATGAATGGCAGAACAAAATAGTTATCCGAATATGCATAATGATCATACACTTATAAGAAGACAATTATGGCATGGTAACATTAACTTTATCTCTTTCATGTTTATAACCAGCTGGGCATAGCCTTCCATTGATTGAATCAAAAGGACCAACATATCTAGAAATATATTTCCTCTTCATTTGTTTGATATGGTAGCTCATGTGACCACAATATGGTTTTGGTGATTTGAATGTTGAAAAACAAAGCCAACAGTAGTACAAACAATGGTAGTGTAATTCAACTTCAGCAATAGAGCTCATAGTAGGTTCGAAAATATCATCAGATGTGTGAGTTGAAATAGTGATAGGTATAGTTTCCTCCTTTTGGACATAGGAGGACACTAGGATTTGACCGAAATGTGTTTGTGCTCCATATGGTATATTGACTTAAGCATTAATATTGAATGATGACCTAGCAAATTCCTTCTTGCTACTTGAAAGTGTAAGTGAGTTTGGTGTTTTAGATTAAGAGTAAGGAGCAAGTGACTGAATCAACAATAGAAACATGCATTATATGGTGCTCAAAGACTGAACCCAGATCCAACACATCGTTGATTCTAAAATCAGCATGAAGAATAGCACTTGGATCCCCATGGAGCAACATTGTGATTGATGGGGGCATTTTTAGATTTGCTCCTAGTTAGGTAAGCTTAAGTAGTCATCCACATGGGCAGTTGGAACTCAAGCTGCGATAGCATACTATCATGTGTATTATTAGCATTACTCTATGTGAGTCCTAATGAAGGTTGTATCAGAGAGTTCTGGTTGAAGTTGTTGTGGAGGTGTAGCTTCAATTTAGTTTAGAATTTTGGTAAGGAATTGTAACTTGTTTGGGTCTATATATTGGGTTCTTGTGGAGTATATACAGAATAGGCATATACTGGGGTAAACTGATGCATCTCGGGACCTCACACTTGCAACAAGGCAAAGGGCCCACCTACTACTGTCCCATACAAAAGGTGGCAACATATTGCGCATGTGAGGTCCTTTGGCAGAACTAGAGCTCGCCCCCCCCCCCCTCACCCCATGCTTCCACGTGTCACCCGTTATCACCTTTCTATGGACGGTTGTGCCCGTTTTATGGAAGTTACTTACTCAAAGACTGCCTTAAGTAGGTTATATAATGAGGCAAGTGCCTCCACTACAACACACACAAGAAGAAGATTATTTGAGACCCACTCCAAGGCAAGCTCTATGAATAGGAAGAGAGTGATGAGTAACCTCGACAAATTCTTTCCTATTCATGTAAGAGTTTATGATTCCTCATGGTATTTAAGTTTCCTTTCTAAGTAAGTTCTTTCCTTTATTGCTTACGGAATCATCACTCTATTTAGTTGGAGTATCTTAGCCTTTTATAACCATGGATCTGAGACTTTGAGAGCAATTGATAGCCTAGATGTGGTGTGTAGGCCTAGAGGTTACCTTTGTTTGTCACTTGCGCCAAGGGTTGTCGAGGTAGTCGGTAGGTGGTAAAAACCCTATCCATCCATGATAACCCTTCATGTTCTATTATATCATAGAGCTGTTGACCGGAGTCGCTTGTGGATGCAGGGGTAAGCTGGTGCCTGAAGTCAATAATTGCAGACCAAACATATCTTATCATAGGGTCCTCAACCTTAGGAATCCTCTCAGCTCTTTTGCCTACCCTATTCTTGTTGTCCTTGGACGGTATAGTTTAGAATATTAGTACATGCACGTTCCCTATTATTCAATACCTTGGAATACTCCTAGGTGACGTGCTACATCAGTATCCCTATGCTTGCGGATTTATCTGCGATCATAAGAAATAACAACAATGCCCATTAGTGCTTTGTGCAAAGGAGAAATGGAAGAGTTGGTTATGCCATACTAGACATTCCTGGTGGGGTACCTTTAAGGACGATCCATCACTAGTGGTTGGAAAGGTTATAATATGTTTGAACCCTTGGGATGAACTTGTAGTAGAAGTATTGAGCATATTAATTTAGGCAACCTAATAAGATTTTTCTTTAATCATTTTACATTCAAAAGATATTATCATATTACTTTAGGCTTAATAAACAACCTAATAAGATTTCTACACAACTAATAAATAAATCCAAATTTTGCTTGTGCTGATTTAGCGATCTATGGTCGAATTTCTAAACCTTCGCCCAAGTGTCAAAGGGCATGCATAAAGATATTCATTGAACCTTTCCCATGATTCACCAATGGGTTCATCCAGTTTTTTAGTAAATCTAGAAATATGTCGCCTCGCTCTTTAAGTTTTTCCTTGTGGATAATATTTGGTTAGAAATGCTATTGTAAAGGTGTTCTAATTTACCTTATTAGTAGTTTATAATGTATATGGAACCAATTCTTGGGATTTCCAAGTAGAGAAAGTGGAAACAATCAAAGCCTAACTTGACAACTAGTAATATCTTCAATCTTCAAGGTGTTGCAAATCACCAACAAGTGTTGAATATGAAATTTGGATCTTCTAATCCAACGAAAGGGCGTTGTTTCACGACATAGATGTATGAAGGTGTTGGGACCAGAATTTGACTGGTCCCATGGATCAGAAGTGGGAAATTAAAATCAGCTAAACTCAATGATATCCAACAGTCGAAGGAAGTTAAGTGCGCCCGATAGGGTTGTTTTATTTCTTTCTATTTCTAGTTTAGATTTTATTTTAAAATCTAGTCGTTTTGTTTAGGAGTCCTGACCGAGTCGGGTCAAAACCTCTTGCATGAGGTTATAAATATGTAATAGGATCTGTATGAAAAAATAAGACCTTCATTCAATACAATTCGGTGCATCACCAACCTTTTCGATGAAACCCTCGTCTCGCTCGGGCTACATCGGCTCCGATCTTGGCGTGAGATTTGGATTAGTCACCCTTGGTAATTCTATCAATTTCAACTAGTACTTTCTCATTAATTTGATATTCTGGTTGCTATCATTAGAATTGCTAGTTATCTGGTAATTAGATCTGTTTAATACTTGTTCTATCGACTCTGATTACAATACTGTCTTGGTTGAAGTCGATCGATTGTAATCTTAGTAGATTTTATAGGTATTATTTAGATCCATTATTTGAGTCACTTTATTGATTCTATCTATAAATTAGTTAAATCTAGTTTTATCTACCGTGTTTGAATACTGTCTCGATTAAGTTCGATCTATTTGAATCAGTAAGGTTGTATCGATTTCGATCTCTTACTGGGCAGATAGGGTTAGATTCTACCAGTTTATAGGTAGAGTCGATAGGGTTCTATCGGGATGTTTAGCCGATAGGTTATCACGGTTCAATCGACTTTCTGGTGCTTAATTGATCATATCATTTATTTTGATAGTCATTTGCCCCCTTGTTTAAATAAGATAGGTTTTATAATTGTGAGGCATATTTGTAATACCAGCTAATTAAACCTATCGACCTGATGCCATTGACAGAGCGAGTTTATGCGTATTTACTGTAGATTTATCAACACAGCTCTATCAACTCTGGCACTTTTTATCAACCTGGCCAGTCCTTTCGTGAATACTGTAGATTTATCGACTCTGGCTGGTCAACTCTTTCTTTTATCTGCATTTATGATCCTAGACTATTTATTGAATTAAATTTTGCCGATAAGTCGGTACAATCAGCTGATTAGCCTAGCTTCTTTCATTTTCTTTATTTTTATAGCCTCGACTGATTTCACAAATAGTGACTATCGACTTTCTTTATCGGCCTGTCCTAGGCCGGTGACCCGTATCATCTGACCGTTTATCTCTTTGTCGGTTTACAGGGAAAATTGACTAGCACACCCCGGTTTCTCGTATTGAGCCTGCACTGGAGTCAAGCAAATCTCCCAGGTCACACATGGTAATTTTTATGTCAACAGAAGGGTTGATTCAAAGTGTTCCACTTTAGGATATTTATATTCACATTAGGATATGTAAGCCTTGGCTTCAAACTATCATTCATTGCCATCGTGTTGGAACTTTTGTTGCTGCTTTTTGGTGAACTATCTGGATCTGCAATGATTGGTGTAGTGCCGATTGGTTGTTGATTTGATTTTGCTCCTTTCTTCTTTCTTCCTTCCTTCTTCTTTCAACAATTTCTATCGATCATCCAAATAATCATGAGGTTTATTTGATAAGGGTCCATCCATTACGTGTAACCTTAATATAAACAAGATATGTTCAAAGAAATAGTTTAAAAAGGGTAGAGCTAACTAATAATCTAGGTAATCACTCAAAATGATTTGTTAGTCCTCGACAAAGGCATGAGAAAAACTTGTTGGCATGATCTAGTGCTTCAATTTGTAACCGCAAGGACATTGGTCAATTGTAACATTTTCTTAGGAGTATTGCAAGGTTTATTATCGAATCCACAAGGACTAACAAGTTCTATGAATGAGAACAGTAAAAAATAGTAAAGTTCTACCCTTAGATATGGTGAAGGGGAGTTTATGATGGCTGGATGGTAATGGATGGGCAAATGTCAATTGGCGATGATGATATGGCAATCAGTGGTGAAGCAAACAACCAATAATAGAGATAAAGTCAACACAAACTGAGATGATAAACAAAGCACGAGTTAGCCTGCTATCAACTAGTGGTATTGGTTAGTCAGATATGTGTAGCTAGTTAGATGGGGACAAGGCCAAGTGTGTTCCCTCTGTTTGCAGGGATTGCCAAGCAAGATTAACTACCATGATCACATCAAGCTCTATGGCTATACACACTAGACAATATCCCTATTGCTAACCATGCATAGTATTATTCACAGATGTAGATAGAAGGAACCTTCATATTGATAGACACAATTATCGCTAGATTAGAGACTCAGTAAGATACAAGATACATGACTACGTTAGAGTCCTACCTTGGCAGCAAGTACATGTCCTAATGACCTTGAGCAAACCTAACTAGAAAAGTTATGAGGCAATGCAGTCTCGGTGGCCCTAAACTCGGTTGTCTATTCCTATCTATGTCTCCCCTCGCACGCTAGAGGCCCTTGACTATATATATGGGTACATGAAAGCATCAAGTCAGTTCATTGAAGAAGTCGGTGTAGCGTTGATCTGTAGAAGCTTAGCATCAATCACCGCCTTCTGATTTCATGTCGAATCTCTTCTATGTCGGTTCCTGTCTTCTAGAATATTTTGTGATTTCCATGTGGGCCTCTTGCTCAAAGTTTCCATCGAATACTTGGTCATAGGGTCCTTTTGGGTTTACTGCCTAGATTAGTCACTTTTGGGAATTAATAATTGACTTTTTAGAATCTTCTAATCACAGCTTAATCAATTCTTGGTCAAAGTCAATGCATCGCTGATTAGCACATGATCACTGATGATTGGCGAGTGTTAGGTATTTTAGCGACAACAGAATAGATCTAGAAGCGTTTGGATACTGAAGTACCTTTCACCTAGGAGTATTCCCAGGTATCGAATCCATAGGGAACATGGGTGTCTAATCTTTTATTTTAGTTTGTTCGTGGACACCAAGATAATGTGGCATTAGTTAGAGAGGATTCCTAATGGGTATAAGGTCCTAATCAAGGTAAGTGCACTACTAGGATGCTTGCATTGGGCACGAGGTTACCCCTAAATCCACAAGTGACTCCTGCAAAGAGCCTACAACATAACCAAACACGGATGATTTCAAAGGACAGATAGAATTGTCACGACCTACTGCCTACCTCTGCGTTCCATGGACTACGTGATTAACATAGGTAACCTATGGCTTTGATACCATGTCTACGCTTTTGACTACTCCCTTAATCTCTAATTGCGATGAGCCAAGACTAAGATCTCTAACTAAATAGAGCATTGAGCAAGCAAAGCAAATAAGTATAGAACTTACTGAAAAAAGAAACTTAAAGACCATGAAAGTAATCATAAAGACTTACTAAATATGGCAAGCATCCATCGAGGTACAAGCGTGGAGAAAAGGTGGGCAGGCCCAATCCTCCTCCGGAACTTCACCTCACTCTCTCCCTATTTTCTAACCACTTGGGTAGCACTACACCTAATGGAAATGAAGCTCTAAATTCTAATCTTGAAGTGTGTGGAGAGTGGGGCCTCTCCTCTTCATTCTAAGGCCCAATGGCGGTTCTTGAGGTGGCAACTGCTGCCCTAACCAGCCCAACCGATCTTAGAAAGGTGGTAACGGGTAACATGTAGAAGCAGGGGACGAGAGGCCCCACTTTCTGTTCGGCTGAACAGGTATGTTCAGTTGAGAAAAATTCGGCGCCTTCCGTACCCTCACTTCTTTGGAGCACTGATAGGTGGGTCCTTTCATTGGTTATGTGTGTTAGGTCCCATGGAACGTCAGTTTACACTGTTTATGAGCCCGTAGATCCTTGTGTTACACTCTGATTGGCCCGGAGGTGCTTTCTACTTTGATGACATGGATTTTACCTCAATTACATGGGTAAATTACCAATAAGCAAATATTCACTAACACTTATAGAGTTCGTTAGTAATAATCTCCTACCCTTATGTCGGTTGTTTACTTTTATTGTTTTATGCAGGTTTTTTGATGATTGGGTTTGGTACTTAGTGACCGTCAATAGTTAGTTTTTTTGTCTTTTTCATCTTTTAGTTCTTTTTTTTTCTCTTGAGTCTTGGTTGATATTGCCAATTTTCCAAAAATTCACTTGTTTCTACAATCATTACCAAAGACAACACTAGGCAAATATATGCACAACTATGCAAGGTTAATCATATAATGTGAGCACTTATGTTTAAGATGGTGTGTATTAGCACTATGGAATGGTACATTAAGCTATACAGATAGGAACTATGACAATCCAGACATATGGTGTTGTTTGAGTATGGTTGACGCCATGTGCGATAATGTGATTATTCAGGAATTGTGGCTAGCGGAGCAGGGTATTCGTGCAGGTGGAGGCGGTGTAGGTCTCTATAGTGGTCATACTTTCTAAGCATACATATTATTAGCATACAGATCAGGTTTAAGCATAATTATTCACAAATCAATCCCAATCAAGGAGACCTTATACACATACTTCCTAAATTGGATAACACTCTAGTCCTAGGGCCAAGTAAATTATTAGCATACATATTACGAGAGGTCCCATGCTGCCTCTAGTACACATTTCAACCATTAATTGGTTAGTTGTTGCTGGTAGAAAAACAATTCCTCTTACATTAGCCACCCCCCCCCCCCTCTCCAACCCCGCGGTGCTACTAACCAGCATTTTGTGACCATGGCACCACCATAAACTATATTGTAGCTTTTCCTATGGTGCTGGTAGTATGAAGCTGTGACATGACTTGGCCTTGTTCTTGGCCTATCTTTTACATATAGTGCTCAATGTTTTCCTACATATACAACATCATAATTTTTCGCTTGTTTCTTCTGTATACCATCTTCATTAGCTTTAACAACCATATAATGGCCCTAGTCTTCAAATTATCCTAGGTCCATCTCATAGGATGCTGGTAATATGGGAGCACACCTAACTATATCGTAACACCACTAGCAAAGTGCCCGTGCATTGCTACAGGCTTGTAAAAAAATCATGTTTCTGAAACACTGAGGTGTTAATTCACGGATTTGTTGTGACCGATGACAAGATGACTGGAGTCAGGCAAACAACATCATCTGGTGGTGTAGTGTAAAGTGACAGCGTCGTATAGTCACAATGGTGTCGAAGGTGGTTGTCGTCAGTAGGCGATGTGGCATCGCCGCTCGCTGCAAGCGGCCGTGGAGAACGAGCAGCTGTCGGCATACTCACTCCTGCATGCAGTAGGTGGTGCAGCAGAGATTGTATAGCTACCAGGAGTGGAGTGGAATTGTATATGTACTGCTAGGTCAAATGCAACGCACTACATATCTGGGCCATGGGTTGTTTGTGTTGCTTTTGGGCTATATTCAATCTTGACCCAGGACATCTCGGATAAGTACCCAATTTTTTGTTTTTTGTTTTATTTCAAATACTTGACATATAGGTATTTGTGTCATATCTACATTATATCCGTGTCCCTTGACGTTTTTTATACGGATACAACACCCTGTTCTTGTATTGCTGCAACATAGGACGCAACATATTTATATGAATCGGACTTGTGTTAGACACGACACAATGTACGTATATAAATTAGACTTCCATGGCCTCACAGCAAACTACTTCAATATGTAAAATCAACACCAAAGCCAACACCAATGACGATCTCACCTAAATTGTTAAGGAGTAGAGATTCTCATATTGAATTAGTAAAAGGTAGAGCCCTCAATCCAAACCTGATAAGTCGATGCTCTGTTATGTCTGTCCATCTTGTTCTCTGAAATTTCTCCATTATCTTTTTTCTCTGTATTTTTAGACCGTTTCATCTCTTCCCTGTTCAGTGTATCTTTGTCGTGCTCTGTCTAGTCTATTCCCCTGCCATGACAGCGATTGGACATAGATCAAGGTATGGTGATGGTGGAATTCCAAACTGATATTAGAGTTTGGATCCTTAGGTGGATTCTTCTATGTGGTGTCTCACACTCTTCGCAACCAATTGAGTCTACAAATAACTTCCATGGAGAACAACAACAGCGGCATTTCTAGATCCTACAAGAAACAACGCTTCGCCACCAATTGAGTCTAGAGCCCCCCAGCTCCCTTCTCTTCCACCTAGATGCGTTATTATGGGTGCTCACAAGGGAGAGGGAGAGGACTCAGATGTGGATGGCATGATGAAGGACATGAGCAGATGGTAATGGTGGCGACTGTGGCTCGATTTGGATAGCGTCAGGTCGATCCATGGATGATGACAGTGATTGACTTGAAATGGTACATGATTAATGAAGGAGCAAGAAATGGTGGGAGAGGAACGGGGCGCTTGGGCGGTAGGCTGCTGGAGTTCAGAATGGATGTGCCATGGTGCTTGGCCCACATGTTGGCGCCATTGGGAGGTGGGTGACGGACCACCGCCCGTCACCACGAACTCCTATATTTATGGTAGTAAAGATATTTTATAAAGGGTAAGCATGGGTACGAGAGAGATAAACTATAAATATGTAGTCTGCTTGTAATTAGGATTGGCAATATGGAGAACGAGGAGGATGAATTGGTGACTAACAAATTAAAATATTGTATTCTAAAACCAATTCCATCACTCATTTCATCAACATTAATGACCATAACCTAAGTAACTAGTGAACCAATATCCTACACATCCTATTGTTCATGAGACAATGAAAGTGTTACGATCATACTAGCATATACAATTTTCCCGAGTTATCGAAAGGATGGTGGCTTTTACTAGTCCTTGTCAGATCACTCCTGCAAATTGTGATCCCTCGAGTCACTAGATGAAAATGTCCTCATCCATGAGCACCACTCGCTTTTGCAATGAGATGATGGTCTTGTGGACACATGGGTTCTCAATTATGATGCCCCCTTTTGATGTGGGGAAGTGGGGGCTGAAAGTATAAACATGTGAAGGCCTCCTCAACATTGTTGGTAGGCTCAACACCAATGTCCAACCGGTCTAGGTTTTACCATAGACCAAGAATAATAGCAAAAAGTCACCCTCTATGACCACACTAGCCGAGAGGTGAGTCAATGATAAAGGCTAAAGCTACTCCTCTAGCACTAGAAGATCCTTCAAATCTTGCATAAGTGCTCCCTTTTCTTCCTCTTGGCTCGCTCAGTCTTTTCTCAACTCTAAAAAGGCCAAGAGAGCTTCCTAAAAAATGATCCATGGCTATATGTAGGCTACAAACGTACTCCCTCCAGTTTTCTTTTGCTGCCATCAGCTAGTGCAAATTTGCACTGGACAATATCTCTAAAAGAGAATCCGAGGTAGTACAAGATTTTGCCATAATGCTAGGAATTAAACTACTTCAGTTCTTAAGAAATTATTACGATGACTTCAATAGAGGTCTAAGAAATCAGTACTTCTGTATCTTTATCAACACCATTGCATAATAATTGTACTAAACATTTAGCAGTCGGCTCGCCGTTGGGCTGATTCTCCACTACAATTTTTCCATAGGTAGGCCCAAATTTTTCTTTAGAGCCTAGATTGATATCATTTTATTTTTCTGTAGGTCCTTTCCTCCTGATTTTATATAGACTGGGCATTATTTTATGTCTGGCCATTTTAGCTTCCATTAAATTTGTTCATTATCATAACAGACAACATTTCACAGGGCCCTAAGCTTAAAAATAGGCCAAAAGAATCTAAGGGCCAAAAGGGCCTCCTACCCATTGGGTCAAATGTACAAGGGCCATATGGGCCGTAAGTTGGAATGGGTCAAACTGAATCGGATTGTGCCTCACAAAAGGGTTGGATTGTGGATATGGTCCGTTTAGGAAAAGGGCTCAGCCCGTGGATTCTATCCATCCCTAGCACTATGAGGTCAGGGAGACAAGGCGAGGCAGCAGCGCTCTATTCTCCATCGTTGGTGTGGTGACGCCCCATTCTCCGGCATTGGCAAGGTACCCCATTATCCGGTGTCGATGGTGAGGCACACTTCTCTGGGGTCAGTTGACGGTGGCGAGGCACCCCATTCTCCGGCGGTGAGTCACACTTCTTTGGGCTTTTGGGGTCCACGGTACGGCACCCTTCTCTGGGGTCGATAGTGCTGCGCGGTTCTCCGGTATCAGTGGAGCAATTCTCTGGGTACAACAGCTACTTCCACAAGGCACCATCGATAGGAGTTGCGATCGATATGAGCTACTCCCTCAAGCTCCTCTCCGACACCAGCAGCATTCAGTTCTTGGTACGACTGCACGTGGGTGTGATGTGTTGAACCATAAGTGAATTGTCTACCCTTTCCCATCGGCTTAAGGTTTTAGGTGAACTGGTTGGTGCATAGTAGCTTAACATGGTATCAGAGCTAGAGGTCTTGAGTTTGAATCTTGGCCAAGCGTGATTTATTAAAATAAATTGTAGTTGACTCCTATTCTATGTTTGTGCCCAATAGAGGTACACGTGTGGGGGATTGTTGAAGTATAAAGTGAATTGCCCATCTTTCTCCATCAACTTAGGCTTTTAGGTGTAACTGGTTAGTGCATAGTAGCTTAACTGGTTGGTGTATAGTAGCTTAACATAGTATCGAGCTAGAGGTATTGAGTTCAAGTCCTAGTGCCCGCATTTTCCGCTGTGTTGCTCCTATTTTCACGTTTGCGTCCCGAGGGAGCTGCACGTGAGAGGAGTGTTAAACCATAAGTGAATTGCCCATCCTTTCCCCATCAGCTTAAGTTTTTGGATGAACTGGTTGGTGCATAGTATCTTAATAGCTAATTTGTACTTCTGGCTTTCTGGTTTGAATACACTATGTAAAAAAAGGGCTTTTAGTGATGCTTCCAAAAGGTCATTAGTGACGTGGTATTTACGCGTCACTAATGACTTGCATATTAGTGACACGTTTTGCTCCTGACACGTCACTAATGTGGGTCTCGTTGGTGACGCATTTCCCTGAAGATGCATCACCACTATGTCAGTCATTAGTGACACGTTTTGACAAAACACGTCACCAATGACAAATTACAAATATATAAAAAAACAGAAATGCTTTTTTGTGTCGATTCTCCAGCTTCATTCAATGATAGAGTGCCAACAAAAATTTAACAACAGGCCTTGATGGCCAGTTACATAGTGAAATGTTTGATAGGAAATTGTGATTGCAACAGTTTATGGATTCTATTACCATAATGTATGGACCATAATTGCATAAATCATTCTATACAAGCTTTTCATGTGAATGAATATACATTATCTTTATTGTATTTCCTTTGAACGGTTGCACTGAAGTAGTTTACAAACATCAACCATTGGACATCTACTAAAAAAACTCAATCCTATGGTTCAGTTCAGCAAATCATCAAACCTTAAGAATATCACAGAACCAAATAACTAAAAGGTAATATCCATGTTCTATTTTCAGTGGCAAAACAGAACACAATGAAGTGTCTTTTACCTTCTACTTTCAAGTATTTGTTCCTCATCTTCCACCAATTAGGCAATTAGCATTGTTGTACTGCACAAAGTAATTGTAAGCTACTCAGATGCATTTCTAAATAGAAGCTAAACAGAAGAAATGGATGAGATTATCTGAAGTAGTAAAGGATAGAAGCTAAACACTATACTAGTTTCAAACTGTTGTATGTCAACTAGTAATCTCTGAATCTGAGTAGTATGGCAAGACTATAAGTTCAGTTTAGCACAACAAATATGAGTAAAAACTCTATTTAGAACACAATGTTTGAAACTTGCATTTGGAACACAGTGAAATATCTCTTCCTGCATTTGGAACTCTACACATCATTGCTTAAATTTCAATCATTGAAATGCACACAAGGTGGAGTCTATATTTGTACATGCTTGAAGCAAGCAAAGGTGCAGGCCATCATTGAGTTATTTGGGCAGAGTCATAAATCTATACAATACACCATGTTGCTGAAAACAAACTGAAAATACAGTTCAATATGAGCATTACCTGAGAATGTCAGACAGTGATCATAGTAACTATCAGACAGTTCAATATGAGCATTACCTTAATTCCTTCAGTGGATTTCCCTAAAGTATCAGTAACCATCAGTTAGAACCCACTAGAGCACATATGGGTTCCTCTTTGCATGAAAAGAGATAACCACCACGTACAAAATTTTTGATATGGTCATACACAGATAAGGAACTAGAAATATGGAGGAGGCTGGTGGAGTCCTAGTTGACACATCACTAAACTACTCAGATCTAAACATTGAGCTTTAGCATCATATTTTAAGTAAAGGACCGATTGAGAACAACATCTATAGTATCATTACAACAGGGTCAAATGGAGAAGAACAGGGTGGGTTGTGGAGGGGAATTGATGAACTCACCTCATAGGAACACCCTAACCCACGGCCACACACATAAGGTTAGGCTTGATGAACTCACCGCCGTCCACCTGCCAGCACAGCTCGTACCAAACCCTAACCCTAACCCTAGGGCCGATGAGGAGGGCGCTGATGGAGCAGCATTGCGTGAAGAGCTCATCGGGGATGGTTTCGGCGAGGCGGTATGAGGAGAGGTCAAGGGTGCTAGCGCGGGAGCACAACAAAGAGGTTGGGGAGCACAGGGCCCATGAGGTTGTTGCCGGGGAGTGAGAAGGAGGCAAGGGCATTGAGGGGAAGCAGTACATGGGGGAGGTGGCCCAAGAGCGACGAGTCAGGGAGGGAGAGCAAGGTGACGTGACCCGTGCACGGGTCGTCATCCTCCGTCCATGCGGCGAGGCGGCCTGATGTGTCCGAGACGCCCGTCTTGAAGACCACCAGCACGAGCACATCGTCCATTAGCGCGTCGATGGGTGCCGCGGCGGTGAGGGCGAGGACAAGGACGAGGCAGGCGGCGGCGGCCATCACGATGAGGCAGAAGGAGGAGAGAGGAGGCGGAGAGGAGATCGGGAGACGGTGCGAGTTGACGTGAGAGAGGAAGCAGGGGGAGGGGGTGGTGCCGATGTGAGAGAGCCATAAACGCGGTTGAATTAAATTTTCGGGTCCTAGTCTCAGCAAATAGGTGACGTGTTAACTTAATCAGCATCACTAATTATAGACCCCGTTATTAATGACGTGTTAAGTGTAGAAGCATCACTATTACAAACTCATTAGTGACGCACCTTGATGGGGGACATGGTTTAGTGATGCGTCCAGTTTTCACACGTCACTATTATGTAATTAGTGACGCTTCTGAAGCGTCACTAATTAAGGTGTCATTTTTGTGCCTTTTTTACATTGTAATATCTTTTCACTGTTTGCCATGATTTGTAGTGTTACATTACTGTTTTTCGTTGAAAAAACAGAGACTAATACTAGAGGAGGGAGGACACTAGGACAGACGAGAAAAATGAAGTAGAGGGGAACAAGAACGGGAAGTGTTTCTAGTCAAAATTCAGAGCTACTATTTGTGTTTCCCTAAAAAAAGGTGTTTGTCTTGTTTAGCACCTGTATGCATGACTTTCACCTCTTGGTGCACTTAGTAATCCCTACATCTCTTATCTCTATTGATGTTTGCCTTGTTTTTATGGGAGTAATGCATTGTTTAGAATGTAACTAGTTGGTTGCAGGAGATTCATTTTGGTCTCATTTGGAATAATTGATACGATAATACACATTCCCTGCAAATAGTTAAATAAGCAGAGTATAACTAGCTGATATGATAATTGTTTCAAGAGATAAATGTCCAGCAATCCTATATTTTTCAGAAGTAGATAAAGACGCAAGGATATGATATGTTCATTTGCTGTATACATGGCAGGATACATGACTGAAAATCTTGTGAATATTATATTTTGTTGGATACATGGCTGCACAATACTTTGCTTATATTCTACTATTTTCTGCTTGTTCATACACAGGAAACTGGAGAGGGTATCTTCAGTATCTGAGATCGTTGATCATCATGAGATAACAAATCAGTCTAACCGCGGATCAAAAAAAAGAGCTAAGACTTGGAAATATGTTGAAACAGAATCGGTTGATGGCAAGGTAAAGGCAACCTGCAGATTCTGGAAGCTCCATTTGTCTAATGAATGTGGTCAAGGTACTAGTCACCTAAACATGCATATTGGGTTTCACTGTCTAGAGATTCCTCAAGAGGACAGGAATAGGTTCTTGAAAACCTTGAAGTAGTCTGCTGATGAAGATCACACCAATTTTTATCCTGAAGTTTGCCGCATCTTAATTGCCAAATTTTTTATAAGTGCAGAAATTGCATTTAGAAAAGCTGATGACCCCTATTGGAAAAGGTTGATGAGTTACTATCATCCACCTCTAAAAACAGTTGGTCGACAAAACGTGCGCTCTGATGTTCTTTCAGTATACAAGTATGAGACACACCAATTGCTTGATAACATTGCAGGTCTGGATTCTCATGTTAGTTTGACAGCTGACCTTTGGACTTCAAAATGAGAACTTAGGGTATCTATGTGTTACAGCACACTTCATCCATGAGCAGTTTCAGCTGCAGAAAAAAAATACTTGCATTCAAGCAACTTTCTTTCCCGCATGATTCATGTAACACGCCAAGTAAATAAAAGGGCCCCTTAATTCGTTTTGAGCCTAAATGCTGGACTAATTAGGCTTTAATTCTGTCCTTAATTGAATCAATTTCATAGAAGGAAGGCGAACACCCTGAAAAAAAGAAAGAAATCTTTCCTTGGACCCTATCGTCTTTACAGCTCCAACCTGTAGTCTTGGCGTTCCCTCAGGATCCATGCGTGAGGCCTTCATCCAAATCTTTGCTTGGGAAGAAAAAAAACTGCTGCAATTGCTATCAATTCTTTGCTTCCTCCCTGGCTCTACGTGGTTGTAGATCGTTGCTTGCTAAAAAGTCATAGGAAAATAGTTGGAACTAGAAAGGATGTGATTTGATCCAGGTAAGAATGGCTCTACGTGGTTGTAGATCGTTGCTTGCTAACATGGCTCCACAGACGCCTCATGTAAGCTTCGCGTTGATACCAACTCTCAGTTATGCTCGACACCAGTTCTTCGTCCTCCGGGGGGAAGCGAAATAAAGGAGGTAACTCCCAAGGTCCCAGCAGCAGTCGCTGTGGGCAGGCTTTGACGTACATCTCCTTCCAGCTGGCCATCTCATCGGAGCCTGAGGTCTGGTCCTCCGTCAGCTGGTCAAGGGACTCATACATAGCCTTCCACAGCTCGCCGTGACGGTCTGTCTGTTAGATTGAACCATTGGTGGGCAACTGATAATTATTAATCCGCAAGATCTAAATAACTTAGCCTGATCATGATTATATCACACTAATACATAATTAGGGCATAGCTTTACTCAAAACTTGATGACACTATAGATGACTCTGAAGCTGAAGTTGTTGTCGATGTAGAAGTAGTAGAACAGCAGCAATCCCTCCAAAGACTTCACCACCTTGGTCTTCAACGTGGGGAAGACTTCTCGATGGCCAAAACCTTAACTGCAATCTCTCGGACAGAGCTGAACTCGCCTAGTAGATGGATCTCGTCCTTCTCTCCCCTTCAGCACCCTTAGTGATCGGAATTTCAGGATATAGATGTGATTGATGTGTTAGAGAAACCCAGGGGGTACCTCTGCTTATATATGGGTGTTGTGAGGACAGGGGCCGAGTCCTATTAGATTAGGACACCACTGATCATAGTGTTTGATATAGAAATATAAACAAAAACATGTCATCCTAGGTGGATTAGACTCCAACATTCTCCCACTTGATTGAACGATTTAAACTATTGTTCGTACTTAACTTATATTCACACTCAATAAAACAGTAAGACCAGACCAATGCGTCATCAGCAACGCTATCGTCACTGGGACCCCATTACCCATAGTTACTGTAATACCTCGATAGAACGCTTATTGCTTATCGGGAGATAATAAAATAATGGCCCTGTATCCAGAATTAGAGTAAGATTAAAGACTCTGCACTTAACCCATTCTTATTTGCGCAATTAATGGGATAAATAGTAAGTCTTTAGTATATGCTGATCAGCTAGCATTAATCTTAGTACTAGATTTAATAATATAATTCTGGATTCTCTTTCACAACACAACTTACTAATCAATAATGAGCTTGACTCCCACTATTTGCAGTATTGTTACTTGAGGAAATACTGCAACTTAACTGTAGTATATGATAATTAATATTATCAATGTTGTCTTAAATACTTAAATTTGTACACCAGGATAATTTTTCATAAGCCATATAGCCTGCTAGGTTCATGCCAAACTCAAATTCTACTAAGTGTAGAACAATTTAATGCGAACTTGCTAATATTCACATACTTTATAAAATCACTTATGAGTAATCATGGTAGTTTAATGTTATGCCAATAACATAAACTTTCCTCAATCTTGTCTAATGGACCTTTTTCTCGGATATAACTAATATTGTCAAGTATCCCAGTAGATGTTCAAACTTGAACATTATCATAAAGCTTTAACAGCTAAAGTATAAGGAACGTCTTCCTTTAATCTTAGTTTACTTATCATACTTAAAATCATATTTTGACTTTGTTGCTCTTGAGCAAAATTAAAATAAACAGGCATGGCATAAAACTTATTATAACTAATAAACTTATTTTCTTAATATATGCCTCATGTGTCAATCCTGTATATTATTCTTTTGGTCCTCTCTTACTATGCTAATACCAAAACTAATAGACATAGCAAAGTCAAGTTCTTTCATATCAAAACGAGATGACATAAAAGTTCTTGTCTTATGTAGCATAATCTTAGTGCTACTTGTTAACAACAAGATATCATTCACATTAAGTAATAAAATTCCACCTTTATCTTATACAATTATCCACCTCATTTGAAAACTAATGAAACTTGTATGCTTGTAAGTACCATAGTTAAATGGTAATCTATAATCACACCAAAATCAATGTTTCTTGCTATTTCATAGAAAAACCATACAGTCAAACCATGAAAGAATAATGCAAGTCACTTATTTGAGGAAAACAGATTTAACATTAGTCTAATGATGAAGCTCTTAAAATAATGTGCTATACAAGCATTATAATAACTTTTGGAAGAAATTTAGAGATACAGAAAATCATATAATGACTAACTCTTCTATGTGTAAATCCTTTTTGTTATGAGCTTTGCTTTAAACTTTTTGATCTTTCCTCTAGAATCACAAATAATATTGTAGGCTCATAATAGCCCACTGTAATGACTCCATCAAAAATTTCTACTAAGTCTTAAGAAACACTAATGCTCGTAACTTTCTAATATCATAAAGATATTACATAATAACTTTGAATGGCAAATTCTTTTCTCTCACACTCATGAGAAAACATTAATAAAATAGTTACACGTGCAAAACTTAGAGCACTAAAATAATAATACGAGAATTATTTCTTGAATCGTTGGTACAGAAAACTTAATCTATATCTCTTCAAGAATTTTACTCTCCTTTATTGAGCTCCCACTGTTTTCTTCATCCTTAAAGAACACAGTAGAGATGGTATCCCTTAAACTAATTAAGGTATATCCATATAGCTCTCTTTAGACATAGTAGGATTTTACTCCTTCTTATATAAATTATGTTCAATAATTATGAACTATTGCGGAACTTTTATACTTGTGTGTGCAGTGAATAAATCAAAACACCAACTTATGTTACCAAAAAGAGACTAAATGATAATATGAATAATATATCAAGTGTCATGTATATCTCTAGTAGCTTAGTTATTTAGTGAGAAATATGATGATTAGGAGTATCTGTTAATCTTGATGAGACATTCCATTCTCCCCTTCGAAATTCAATTTCGACAAGGTCTCATCATATAACTTATCTATTATCTCACTTATTCATCATATAACTTTATAACAATAAAAATAAACTCAAATCTTCTTATAAAAAGTAAGAATATAATGATAAATTAAATCTTGATGATACAAATAATAATATTATAACTCATAGAAAAATACTTATAATATATATAGAAACAAAAGTTTCACTAAGTTACATGGAATATCATCAAGCTAAATATTGAATCCACTAATTAATTCTAAAAGAAGCTCTCAACAATCATGAACTTCAACTAATTTCCATCAACTAATCTAAGAATATACTCCCCTTGGTGGGCAACTGAATATCACGGTCCGTCTGTTAGATTGAACCATTGGTGGGCAACTGATAATTATTAATTCATAGGATCTAATTAACTTAGCCTAATCATGATTACATCACACTAATACATAGTTAGGGCATAGCTTTACTCACCAGAACTTGATGACACTATAGATGACTCTGAATCTGAAGTTGTTGTCGATGTAGAAGTAGTAGAACAGAAGAAATGCCTCCAAAGACTTCACCACCTTGGTCTTCAACATGGGGAAGACTTCTGGATGGCCAAAACCTTACCTGTAATCTCTAGGACAGAGCTGAACTTGCCTAGTAGATGGATCTCGTCCTTCTCTCCCCTTCAGCACCCTTACGGATCAGAATTTCAGGATTTAGATGTGATTGATGTGTTAAAGAAACCCCAGGGGGTACCTCTGCTTATATATGGGTGTTGTGAGGACAGGGCCGAGTCCTATTAGGGTAGGACACCACCGATCATAGTGTTTGATATAGAAACATAAACAAAAATGTGTCAGCCTAGGTGGATTAGACTTGGATGTAAAGTAATTGAAGTTTTTGAGTCTGAGACCAACTCCAACACCATCACGAGGCGCCGCAGCTGACTGCTCACACACTTCATCCTGGCAAGGTCCTTGCCGTCGGTGAGCCTCTTCAGGATTTCCACCTTCACGTCTTAGGGCAGGGACGTGAATCCGGTGGTTAACGTACTACTACAAAAATGCTCTGCAGTGCCGGACGCCTAAAATTACTTAGCAGCAGGCACAATAATGGACCGCAATTAAGCAGGGATTTACTGTGTTGCCTGCCACTATGTCGCAAAAAATAGTGGCGGGTCGAAATAAACCGCGACTACGATGATGGAAGCCGTCACTACCTCACGAACGACTGTGGCGGGCAAAGTGAGGCCCGTAGCTACGGCCTGTGAGCCAATTTAGCTACGGACCTGACATTGAAGCTTGCCTCATTATAAAAGACCGCACCGCGACAGAAGTGATTATTGCATTGAGTCCTTTTCTTTTACTATTTCTATGGTGTATTTTTCGAGTGCCAATGGTCTACAAAGAGTCAAGAGAAAAAGACGAATAAAGAGATCTTCGATATAATGTATTCTTATTTTCATTGGTTGTTTTGTGTATTAAATGTTCATTTGTACCTACGGTTTTTTTATAAATACTAAATAGTATGAGGTACGCTTTTAATAAGTGCCTTTCTAAAAAAAAACTATATCCTTCACTCAATAAAAAATCGGTTTAACATCAACCATTCGAAGGGAGTGATCTGTGTCAGTAAAAGACAGGTTCATTTACAAAATTATTAAGGCAATTCTCCTACAATCCGTGTTGCCTTCGATCTTCATAAAATACTTACCATTTTTTTTTGCGTTGACCATGTTCAACAATCATAAAACGACACTTGTTTAGTTCTGCCTGTCCATACACCCAACAGCTTGAGGTAGAATCCTGTTATTAGTTGCTATTTAGAAAAAAACAATTAACGCAATTTGAGAAATGCAACATGTTGTGCAAGCATGAAAAACAAATGATTTTTTTGTGAATGATAAAAAAAAATTATCTAACATACAATTCACGTTGTGCAAGCTTAGTGGAACATATATAAATAAGTAACATTTTTTTTCGAAAGATCCGGACATTTTCCGGCATTTCATTAATAAGAAGAAATTAGAGTTTTTGGATGCGCAAGTTGCGCAATTACACCCATCCTTTGACGGCCAGAGTGGCCACCAAAGGAAACAAATAAGTCAGGACTACTTGCTAATTTGTATTACATTCATGTTGTAACATTGAAAAATAGAATGAGACAGCTGCAGCATTATCATCGTCTAGTCATCCACAACCTGCGCTGCTGAGCTGTCGAGCACGCCAACACGCGGGAGGACGGAGGACATGAGAAGCAAAGAAGGTCGCTTCGTCTATATTTTCCAGTTAAACTATTTGTATAGTACTCCTTGGTTATTATATATAAACATTTCTACAAAAATGTAGTAATGCTTATATATAGGAAGGGAGTGAGTATATAGTAGTGCATGTAATACTGTCATGAATAATGAGGTCGCTATATCCTTTTTTAATTAAACAGTGACTACTATGTAGTGTGCGTGACTATGATAGTCAATTGTAAAAAGGGTCGAGATAAAAGAAATTCTAAAAAGAGCCACATCAAACTTAGAGCCACATCAAGCTTGCGTGCGATCCACGACAGGCAGGGTCATTTGCCCGTTCCCACTTGATCTGGCTTCCATGTATTTTGTCTTCTCCCTGCTTTGTTTTGTGTTTGGGAGTTGCTATTTTTTAGTCGGTTGAAAATTGGCAACCAACACTCTCGATCCTTAGATCAAGATCTAATGAATTTAAAAAAAACAACATTTTCTACAGTTTATATATTAAACTAATGAATACAAAAAGTTTTACAAATAAATACTAAATATCTCCAGCCGTTGAATGGGCGTAGGGGCGCGACTGTATGCATCGATTGACCGCGTTGCCGTTGTCAGTCGATTGAACAAAAGGATTCCCGAGAACAAAAAGAAACAAAACAGCAGCAAAAACAATTCAAAAGAGGCGTGATTGTTGACTGAACAGAATGCTTCTTTTCAACCGTTTGAAAAGAAGCATTCTTGTTTGTTTTTTTCTTTTCTCTCGACGTAGCACCAGCAGGAGTTTTAATACGTAAGAAGAGCATACATGTTCAAACAAGCTATGGTCGCACTGGTCGAGCACCACATTATGCTATCTTAATCAGTGCAGAACCACTACAAAATTCAAACGCTAACTAGCCAGGGAGCTCAAGTCGAACATTGACCACGAGAGTTTTTTTTTTCATAAGTTGAGAGGAAATCGGGTGGGCTTAAGTATATTTCCATCTCCAACCTCATGTATTGAAGAACCTAATTGTCATGGCGGTACCGTAAAAATTGGATTTGATGTTATTGTCCATAATTCACATAATGGCATAGTGTTGAGGATCAAAATTGACACATTGGAAAAACCATTGGTTCTAATTTTTCTGTTGGCAGACAACACATAAAAATGTCAACAATTAATGGATATATTTCTATGTCCAACCTAACATAATACTTCGTTGTAATATGACATTGACTTAGTTTACAACGATTTCCGTATGGCTATTACGACATATTTAAAATCTACGTCGCTAAATTAAGTGGAACATCCTAAAATGGATTGATCTGTGACATTGTTACTAAATGTCACTCTATAAATGTCGCAAAACGTCAATTTTTTGTAGTGATAATGTTTGATTATTTATTATTTATTTGTTAAATAATATTATATATTTTTGTATATTTCCCTTGATATAAATTTAAAAATATGAGGCCAACTAAGTTTAATACCTATTATTTTTGTTGTTGATTTTTTGAATTATATTTGACCATTCATCCTATTCAAAATATTAGTTTAAATATATAAAACTAGCAAAATACCCGTGCGTTGTCACGGGTTTAAAAAAATCAATACTCTATATTTAATATAGATATTATATGATAGTGACTTTTATATTACAAAATACAATCAACATATTTAAAATACATCATGCTTTTTTGTTTAAAACAGCTGCTCATGGCATATGGTACATCTTAAGTGCACGTCCTTGTTAGATGTTGTCATGTTGCACATAAACTGTTGTGTGACTCTTATGCCTAGAAAGGCTCACTATTACTCCATTGATCCTAGCAATGTTGTCTTTACTCAAGGTCCATTCTATCACTTGTCTAATTGTGTTGTTTGACAGCAGTATTTGTCCTGATCTTTATGGTGGTTTTTGGAGAACTCTTCTAAGAAGAACTGTAGCATGAATAAAGGAGTATAAGAGCTCGAGTTACTCTCTCTTGTTAAGCAGAATTTCATATTTAATCATATTTAGATGTTTAGGTCCATTGGCAAATTGCCTTGGCCCAATTACAATAGGCCCATACCAGCTACCTCACGTACGATTATACAATCCCGCCTAATTCCTACTCTGGATGCCAAAACATAATATAACACACCAGCTACCTCACGTAAGATTATAGGATCTCGCCGCCTACTACGCCTACAACCGACAGGAACATAAGTTTCACCGTGTTCCATAGAGAATTTGAGTGCGGTTCCTAGCAGCTGTTGGTGTTGCAATGGCATTCTCACCGTCATCTGCTGTTCAGGCTTCAGAGGTTATGATTTACGACATCATTATCAATTGTTCTTTGCTGCACCGAAGGAAGAAGACCTGCAGGTTGGAGGGAGAATCACATCGTCTATTCATGGTGACCTCAATAAGCCAATAAATGGTACCATGGTTTGGGATTGATCCTGATTAATCTTCGCAGGGGTCATAAGTTTGTCATGCTTCATAAGCACATGTCGAAATTCATGAGACACATTAACTGATAAAATAAGTTCTTTTTCTTTTTTGAAAAATGAGCAGGAGCACTGCTCTTTCATTTAAGAAGGAGAAGCAAAATACACAAAAATTATACAGAAGTTTTACGCATAATCAAAATACAACCCTTTCTCCTTTACAACTGCTTTAAAGAAGCTACAACCTTCAGCCTTATTATTTTTCGATTTTCGTTGCTTACTGTCATGACAAAAAATTTAGAGGGGATGCTTTCTCTCAATATACAAGAGAGTTTCCTACCGTTAATATTTTTTTTTTGTTTCTACGACTTGCAAGATGGTGGTAATAGACATTTTCCTCATTTTCGGTGCCCAGCGTCTACATCCAAGTTAGCTTTGCTTCAACAATTCGCATACCTTATTTCAACATCCAAGACATTTCATGTTGAATTTATTTCCAAATATATATATATATATTATGAAAATTTTAAACATAGCAAAATAAATATATTAATTCAACATTTTAAATTTACATTTTCAACCTTTTTGGTAGACAGTTTCAACATTTTTTATAAAATGTTTCAACATCTTTTTATATGAAATGTTGAATGGATTCAAAAAATATTGAAGACATTAATTCAAAATGTTGAAATAGTTATTGTAAGATGTTGAATCAAATAATTAAAATGTTAAATAATTAATATTATACATTATTTTATATATATTTCTATTTATTTTCAAAAAATGTTGAGCTAATGGTTGAAAATAGTTGAATTATATTCTAAACGGTGTTGAACACAAATATTTCAAATGTTGAATCACATTTAAAATCATATATTCAAAAATAATTAAACATAATAATAAAATTTGCCTGAAGTGTCGTAAGAAATGTTGAATCTAATTTGCATGTTTAAGTATCCGTATCCATATATCCCTTGATGGACCCACATGCCCCTGCAAAAAAAGTCATAACTTCCTGCTATGTGTGTGTTCGCTTGGAAAAAAAATAGTTTCCTAGTCTTGCTCAATCCTGGCCTCAAAATGTTTTCCAGCGTGGTCCTGGCCACCGCACGCGCCTGGTTCTGCAATCTGGACCGGCTGCCCTGCGCTGGGTCGTGATGGGCCGAGTTCCCATATGCTCTGCGGTAACCGAATGCTGTATAGGCAGTCCCCACGCCAGAGATCGATCTCAAAAAACTTTTTAATCTCTAATCCCATAGGACTCAGATGTGGACACGAAAAAAACACTACAGACACGAAAATCTCTGGTCTAGATGACCGCATCGTAATTAATAAAGTGTAGAGATTGTAAGTTATGCGCGTGGTAATTTTTCCAATAAAATATAATAGAGGTAGGGATTTACAACGAAAAAGACCTATGAGTCAAATCTCAAATTCAAAGTGACACGTGGTAATTGATGCAATTAACCACACAGAAATTTGAACAATTAATGGATATATTTCTATGTCCACCCTAACATTTCTCTAGGAACTCAATTGCCACAGCAGCTCTATAAAATTTGGATTCCATCCTTAATTTTGTAGTGCTTCTTTCATGTTATCACATATATAGGATTAAAGAAGGAAAAATATTATTATTATTTAATTTTACGGTACCATAGAATCCGCGTACCATCCATGGTTGCTTTGCATCAGCGGTGCTTCCATTTGTAGCGAGACGACGGCGAGTGGATCGCGCCGGCGCCATGGCGTCTCTCGTGGTAAACGTTCCGTTGCAGCTTGAGGTGTTGCCTGCCGACATTCCTGCCCCTCACAACCACCTCCTGCACCGGCACTGGCGGATATTGCACGGGATAATAGCCAGAGGCCCTGGTTTGCGTTGGTGCAACGCTGAAAGGATTCTCTCTGTGCACCCGGGGACGCTGCAAGTAGACCTGCAGCTGACGGCGGTGCTGCAATTCGGCTGCTGCCTCCCGTTGGCGGCGACAACGATGCAAGTCGACCTCCCATTGACGTTGATGGTGATAAGAAATGATCGAGAATGCCATAGGTTCAACTATGAAACTGTCCTCTGTTCGGCTCCAGTGCCGTACTGAAGGCACGGCATGCCTTGACGTGCCTTTTTTATTTCAGTTGAACGAGGCTGCTGGGCCACTATGTTGTGGGCTAGGCCTTATTAATTTTCTACCTTTTCACAAACTAATTAATCTTTCTATTAATCTAGCTTGTTTGGCGGGGAAATCAGCCGCCTAATCATTGTTTAGTGTCAAAACACAGAGATCTACTCGCCTGGCCTGCGTCGCGTTCATCTGCCGCCATCGCCGGAATTCTGGCGCATCTCTCGTTCTGCTGAAACACCATGCGTGTTGTGAAGAAGCATAATCAATAATCGTGCTTCTGTAGTTTGCAGTCAGTGACAATGGAGATCAACATGGACATTGGTCAGGAGGGGAGCCATATTCCTATGGATCACGAGGGAAGGCAAACGAGCACAGACCATCAGGAGTAAGTTCTGTTTGTTATTTCCTTCAAATGTAAAATCATAGTTCTTCTTATCTGCAAATCATAGTTCTTCTTACCAGCGCAGATCAAAGTGAAATTTTATTTCTTATTGCTAGGTCAATGGAAATGAACCAATCGCAAGTTTTTAGATAGAACAAGGCTATAGAAATTATCAAATTATATAGCATGTTATGACTGATTGCATGATTTTGGCATAATTATTGGTATTACTTATATCTATGTTTAGTTTATATCTTCTATAATATGTAAATGATCTTTTATTTCATATGTAGTAAATTCTATTTTGTGAACTATTTTTATAGGAACACTGTCATGTCCAGTTGGTTACCTCAGATTGGCATGAAATTTGACACTTTAGACGATGCTTGGAATTTTTGAGAGTACTATGGTGGACGAACTGGTTTTAGTGTGAGAAAGAGATACTCAAACCCAAGTAAATTTGATGGAAAAATTACTTCATGTAGATATGTCTGTTGCAAAGAGGGTCATCGAGCTACAGATGACAAAGATAACTTTATTAAGAAGCATTGATCTGAAACTAGAACTGGTTGCAATGTCCGTATGGGCCTCACGATTGACAGAGAAGAAGGAAACTATGAACTTTTTGATCTCATTCTTGAGCACAATCACCCACTTCAGCCCCCATCAACATGCCACCTTTTACCATCTCAACGCAAGATTTCTGAACTGCAAGCAATTGAAATTGAACTCGCTGATGACTCCGGTATTGGATCTAAAGCTGCATATGAGTTGGCCAGTCGTCGAGTTGGCGGATCATCTAATGTCAGCTACACTCGTCGAGATCATAAAAATTATTTGTGAACTAGGCGGCAAAGGGACCTAAGGTACGGTGAGGTAGGTGGTATGTTGAAATATTTTCAAGATAGAACTGCTAAAAATCCATCATTTCAGTATGCAGTATAATTTGACTGTGATGAACAGATTACAAATGTTTTTTGGGCTGATGCAAAAATGATCATTGATTATGCACATTTTGATGATGTTGTGACTTTTGACACTACTTTTGGAACAAATAAGGAGCATAGACCTATTGGTGTATTTGTTGGGTTTAATCATTTCAGAGAAATAGTTATTTTTGGTGTCTGCCTTATGTATGATGAAACATATGATTCTTTCAAATGGCTTTTTGACACTTTCTTGTCAATTCATAATAACAAGCAGCCTAGAACCATATATACAGATCAAGACATTGCAATGGGAAAAGCAATCGGTGTTTCATTTCCAGATGCATGGCATGGATTATGTACATTTCATATAATGCAAAATGCTATCAAACATTTGCCATGTCAAAGGAAGGAGTCAAATCTTCCTAAAAAGAAAAAGAAGGAATCGACTGTTCTTGCAATGTTTAGTGCTTGCATGTTTGAATATGAAGACCATGCAAAATTTGAAGAAACTTTTGCAAGCATCAGAGGCAAGGTACATAAACAAACTTGGCTTGATAGTATCTATAAGGTTAGAGAAAAGTGGGCTGAATGCTATATGATAAATGTTTATACTTTGGGAATGCGTAGCACACAATTGAGTGAGAGCTTAAACAATAACTTGAAGCACCATCTGAAATCAGATTTGGATATTCTTTGGTTTTTCAAGCATTTTGAAAGGGTCGTAGAAGCAAAACCAGATAATGAACTGAATTCGCAATTTGAATTGGTGGACAAGTTACCTAGACTGAAAATTGCAACACCAATGTTGGTGCAAGTAAGTAAGGTTTACACTCCCATCATATTTGATTTTTTTCAAGTAGAATATGAGAGATCTATTGCAGCATGATGTAGAGAATTGGATGACCATTTTGCATATTCAGTAACTATTGGAATTCTTGAGGAAAATTTAACTTTTGAAGATGAACGTAAAGTCATTGGTAACCCATTAGATGGAACGGTTTACTGTAGTTGTCGGCAGTTTGAAAGGATGGGAATATTGTGTGCTCATGCTCTGAAGGTTCTTGATATAATGAATATTAAGTTATTGCCTCCATATTATATTTTGAGACGGTGGACTCGAGAAGCACAAAATGGAACAATTCAGGATAGCTGTGGAAGAAATGTTGTTAAAAATCCAATGTTTGAAGCCTCTCAATGCTTGAAGTTTCTGTCATATAAATTTTTCAATATGGCCACTGAAGCAGCGACCTTAGAAGATTGTTGTATTTTAATTGAGAATGCACTTGATGGCCTTAAGAAGCAAATAGAAAACCGAAAGAGTAGTGCACAGAGTAATCAGAATGAAAGATGTGACGCTCAGATGACTTCTGAAATATCAAAGGAACAACTAACTGTGGCACGACTAAAGAAAAAACCCGCTCAAAAAGAACTTCACATAGGAAAAAAACTTGGTTCGAAAAGGAACACAAGAGAAGTAAGACAAGACCTTCGGAAGTTTTGACAACACAAAATTTGGCTACAGTGTGTTCCTCTTATACCGTGAGAATATCATTTTATTTGACATTTGTATTCTTCACAATTTCAATATGGTCTAATACATTTGTTACACTTTCAAATTATTTATGTGGTGCAGCAACAAAACTATGAGGGTCAAATTATACAAACTCATTTTGAAGCAGAGAACACTTGTGGGAGCAGTCAGAATGATTTTCAAGGCTCTGAGTGCATCAGAAGCTACATTGAACTCTTGATGGTATTTTTCTTGTATTTTTCTAGTACATAGTTAGCATATTCAGTAATATCTTGATGTTTCACATGCTAACTAATCCTCTTAACGATGCAGGGTATTGGAGCACAAGACACATTTTCTGACGATATATGTTGATTATCTTAGTTGAAAGTCAATTTATAGTTTGGTAGTTTACAAATATCATGGTTGCTGTATTTATCATTCTATCTTAGCGTCAAATGTAAAATGCCACCATCCTGATTTCTGATAATTATGTTCAGAAGTGAAAGTGCTTAGGTTTATTTTGAGCTCAACTTCTATTGTATTGCTTTTATCAAATCCGGTTAAATCTTGCTGAATTTGTATATGTGCGAGGCGAGCAGTGTCTCTATGTTTGGTGCTACACAATGACTAGGCCGACTTCCCCACTAAACAAGTCTGATTAATGAAAAGATTAATTAGTTGGATAGAAAAATAGAAGATAAATAAGGCCCAACCCATAACAAAATGGCCTAGTAGACCCGTTCAGCTGAAATAAGAAGGCACGTCAAGGCGTGCCATCCCTTCAGTAAGGCGTGCCGTGCCTGCACTGGAGCCGTGGAGCCGGTTCCACCTGAAGACGATGCAAGCCGGCCTCCCGCTGACGGCGACGCTCCTCATATTTCGAGAGCCAGCAGGGTCTAAGGCGATGCCGTAGCTGCTGTTGACGGGCTTTGATGTACCTCTCCTTCCAGGCGCCCAATCCCACAGAGTCGGGGCTCTGGACCTCTGGCAGCAAACGCAGGGACGCATGCATAGCCTTCCAGAGCTCGCCATCGCGTTCCGTGACTCACGAGGCGCCGCAGCTGACTGCTCACGCACTCCATCCTGGCAAGGTCCTTGCCGTCGGTGAGCCTCTTCAGGATTTCCACCTTGGCATCATCGGGCAGGGACGTGAAACTGGCCACCGGGAGATCGTTCCGGCGGCACAGCTCGAGGAGGAGGAGCGGGACCACCCAGTCCACGAGCGATTTCCCGGGGCCCCGGTCTCCAGCGCGTGTGCAGCCGGCGTCGGCGAGGCGGCAGGAGAGGAGCGGCGCCAGGCTGGCCTTATCAAGGACCGCCGCGCACGACAGGCGCGGCCGGTCACCGTCCGTTGTGAGGAGGTACGCACGGAACGCGACGTCCCCGTTTCCCCGACCGCGCAGCTCCAGCACGACGGCGTCGGCACCCTCGCGGCCTGCGACGAGCTGTGCCGTGGTGTACCGGCGGGAGAGGCGCGGGGCCGACGGGCCTATCGCGTCCACTTGCTTCATGAGGTGGCCGGAACTAGGCTCGTCTCCGTACGGCACGAAGCCGGCGCGGAGGAAGGCGGCGTGCGCCACGATGCCCACCCGGCCGGCCATCTCCTCGGCCTCCCACTCGTCGTCATCCACGAGCTTTCGGAGCAGGACCGTTGGCATGGTGTGGACTTTGTCCCAACACACGGCGGATTTGGATGGAAAATGGAACAGACGTCCTATATTTGCCACTTCGTTACCCACTAATACGCTGTTCCGGTAGTCAACAATAATATTGGTAAAGTCCACTTCGGTGACAGGATGCTCATTTAAAATCTTCAATTTAAGGCCTTGTTTTTTTCAAGAGAAATATATAGATTTTATTTATGACATATGCAAAGGTTGAAACTACTTTTAGGAAGTTCTTGCGGAATTCCAGTGAGAATCCATACTGACCAGCTAGTTGGTAGTCCTAAAATTTATTAAGATCATTTTATCAACGATTATGTAATTTGCATGTTAAAGGATGCTGAAAATGAATGGAGAAATCAAGTCCATTGTTGCCTGGATCACCGGTGCTTCCATCTGTAGCGAGACGATAGCGAGTGGATTGCCATAGTTCGTTCCCACTAATATGCGTTTTTAGTTGGCTAAAACTACGGTGATTCGGTTTAGTCAATTGTTTAATCATTTCGACAATTTCAAAGGCTTCATTTTTTTAAGCTAAGATATGTATTCAATGATGATTGGCTTAAAATCATCTTTTTGGATTCATAGATTGTGTTAGTGAGTAGTGACAGAGACGTGCAACAGCTCCCGAGCCTTTTGTCTTCCTAGAAAATATTATTTTCTAACATTAAACGATCTTGTACATCTTACTTGCCCAGAAAGTATATTTTACATAGCTAACAAAGCTATAATATGATAGAAATAAAGTTTTGTACGTGGTACCACGCTAATGTTACTAGCTCTTCGTAAGAAAAGTAGTCAATACTGACTATACCGAACCACCGATATGCTGAACTGACAAGCAAGCTTACGCGCACGCTCAAGAGGCTAACTGATGCTCCCAGATGTCTGAGATGGATTTATGTTTTTGACATTAACCCTCGCCTGCAGCTGCGCCTCTAGCCGGCCATTCCTGGCTATCTCCTTGTCAACTTGCGTTGTCAGCTCCTCCACCCTCTGCTCTAGCTGCCGCACGTAGCAAAGCAGCATTTCTTCCCTCTCCTCTCTTGCAGGTGCTCTTCCACAACCACTGTCGTTGACGTGGAAGCCGCCGCATTCCAGTACGTGCATTACCATCCCTAGCTGCATCTCGAGGCTCTCCAAGATAGTCATCAGTTGCGGTATGACAACTTCCTTTACTCCTATTATTCTCTCCCGTCGCCGGGTCTGGCTGCCTTCACACTCTCCACCAGTTGAATTATTGCTGGTTCTCTCGACGAGGTCATTTTTGACGAAAGGAAAACGACACCTCTGCTCGTCATTCCCGTCGTCGGTTGGATCGAGCTCAAAGTTATCCTCGTTGAAGTTCCAGCCGCTAATCCTCCGGTTCTTTGCGACGTTGGTGTGACAACATGACGACACGCAACGTGCACCCCTGCCGGCACAGCCGCAGAGGTTATTAGTATCCTTATTACACCTCTCCTCAATGCCCGGGACGGCGACGAGCACGTTGCGGACAAGGTAGTCATTATTGGAACGACAGCCCTTGAAGAACGGATGCCGGAGAAGCTTCTCCGCCGACGGCCTCCGTGCGGGCTCCTGGCAGAGACAGGAAGAAACCATGTCCCTGAATGCTTTGGAGAACTTCTTCCTCCTCCTGGAGATCATCTCGGCGTCCTCGAGGCGGACGCGGCTGGTGATCCTCATCACCATCGACTTGGATGGCGGCAGGTGAGACAGCGGAGGCCGGCCGTGGGCAAGCTCGAGGGCCGTGATCCCGAACGACCAGATGTCAGCCTTGATGCCGTAGCCGACGTGCGAGTGAATGACCTCGGGAGCCATCCAGTACGGCGTCCCCGCCAAGTCGCTGAAGTAGGATGATGAGCTGAGAACCGGTGCTGATGGCGCATGCATGGAGGAAGTCTCGCTCTCGTAGATGGAGGCGGAGACGCCAAAGTCGGCGAGCTTGACAGAGCCGTCGGCGTCCACAAGGATGTTGCCCGCCTTGATGTCACGGTGGATGCGGCCCTGCTCGTGGAGGTAGCACAGCGCCCGCAGCGTGTCCTTGAGTACGAGAGCGATGCACGGCTCCGGGAGGCCGTCGGCGAATCCGTGTGTCAGGATGGAGTGCAGCGAGCCGGCGCCCATGAACGGCATGACCACCCACAGGTGGCTGCCGACGGTGAAGGAGCAGTGTGCGCGGAGCACGTTGCTGTGCGAAAGCAGGGTCATGGCCTTGGCCTCCCGCCACACGTCGTCCAGGTTTGCGCGGGAACGCTCCAGGTCGATGGCCTTGATGGCCACCACGGCCGAGCCCAGCGGCAGGCACAAGGCCTTGTACACCACCGCGCTGGCGCCACTCCCGATCTTGAAAAGTAGGCGGTACGACTCGGCGTTCAGCGGGTACTTCACTTCGCTGTCGCAACCCGACATAGCTGCCGGCGGCCAGATAGAGCAAGGGGAGTGGTTGTTGATGACTTGTGGTTGCACACACAGCTCACAATGAGAGACGGTAATATATTGCCGGAAAGCGGCCAGGATGAGGTGTCACGTATGTGTCCGTGAACGCTGTTTCTGGATGCTGTATCAGGTGGCGGTTTAAGGCCGGATCTGCATGTGAATAATGGTAGAAAAAGATAAAAGCAAGGGTGTCTTAACTCTTAAGTATGGTTTCTCGTGAAGCTATATGTGGTCTCTTCTTGGATGGAGGTTTATCTGATGGCAACCCATCAATCATCAACACTAGCACAAACCCCGCACATCTCAACAAATAATTCAATACGGAAAGCTGAGCCAGCCTGAACGATAATTAGGGTATGTCTAGCAAGGCTTATAGAGTGACTCATAAAATGACTTATACTATGATATGTTATAAGCTCTATCAAATAACTATTTTGTATAAGCACTTATTATAATAAACCCATATAAGTCATTTGTCTTTTTATATTAGAATAACAAAGCTAACAAATACTAGTTTTTTAAGTTTATAGACCATTGAACATGAATAAGCCATTTTACAAAAACAGGATAAGTTATTTTGCCAAACGACTTGACAACTTATACTATAACAAGTCAAATAAGCTAGATAAGCATTTTTCACAAATAAACCAAAATATAAGCCATTTTCAGAATAAGTATAAATCTGCCAAACACACCCTTAACCCATACATCAAGTTATATATACTACTCCAGTCTTTAAAGCACACCATTATTAGCAGAGACTGCTACAAAAATTATAGGATCTCTGTTATGTAGTTGCGCCCATCTCCAACAGTTGATGCACCCAAAAAGGCAAAATTCATTGGGTGAACAGGAGAGCATGTATTCTGTAAATATCACAGTTGCAATGGTATCACATAGCTATTCCGTGATTCAGTAACTGTTTTTGATAATCAAAGAGGTCAAGACTACCTAACCGACCAAGGGCTTCAAGAACTACTGTGACATCAACCAAAGATGGTGGTTTGCACTCCATATACACAAAAAAAGGGGGGTACTTAGAGTGATAATTAAGACAATCTCAAACCATACAACTTCGATAAGCACCAACCTGATCTATGATATGTCTTTCTCATACGAATAACAACGATCAAGGGTCATAATATATTGATCAAGTGAACCAATATGTAAAAAACATGCTAACATGGTTGTAATCACCTCCATAAAAAAATTGTTTTGCTTCTAAGAAGAGCAAGAA
Organism: Eleusine coracana subsp. coracana; assembly: GCA_032690845.1. Lineage (NCBI taxonomy): Eukaryota > Viridiplantae > Streptophyta > Magnoliopsida > Poales > Poaceae > Eleusine > Eleusine coracana. Next base: position 8,025,469 of record CM064426.1, read on the forward strand.
GATTCACAAAGGTTCAGCTAAAATATAGCCCTATAGTGCCGAAACTAAATTGTTTCTCTCTCTATATATGCATAAGGAATTTTACTCAGAACACAACTACAAAGCCAGATCCTATCTACAAATATTCAGTGGAAGGCTTTATGTGTAGCTTGGTAGTAAAACAACTAGCAAAATAATGTAACTTAGAATATTATCAAATCAAGAGATAATTCTTCTTGGTCTTACAAAGACTTGTTAAAGGGCCATTAGAACAACACGGTGAAATAGAGGAAAATACATGCTTTAGAAAGGTGGATGTTGGTCGTAACTACGCACCCACTTATACACCGTAAGAGGACGGTGTATGATTGTAGTAATTTTTCATTTGAATTGAGTATTCCAAGGTTTATCGTATCCACTAGGACCTTAGAGATTATTAAACAAAGTTAACAGTAAAAGATCTAGTCAAGGCTACTATCGAGTTTGAGTTATATGAGGGAAGACTAGCCAGCGCAAAGATGCGCCAGACAACAAATCTATCGTTGCGCCGATCGGCGCAGGGTTGAGCCGATCGACACACTAGCAAATCTATGATTACGCCGATCGGTGCTGGAGTTGAGCCGATCGGCACACGAATGAATCTAAGCCAAAGTGCGCCAGATACCTTCTAAGACTAAGCTGTTAAGTGAGTAGCCAGATATCTACTAGTGAGATCGTAACCAGAAAGTCTAATCAAATAGCATCATAATGGTAATTACATGGATCAATAAAAACCTATAATGGATAAGACCACCCACCTTTCCGAGCGGTTCCCGATTTATCGCTGCCGAGAGGAAACCCTTAATCGTGCGAGTATCTTACCCTACTCGACTATTTAATAGTGCTACGCAGGTTTAGTGTTGTCACCGCTAAACCACACTACTAGCATCATCAAACAACCATAATCAATATAATATCTGAATACTATACTGATCACCACGATCAAGATAATATTGACTTACTTAGCCTAGAACTAAACAATTGGAATAAGCACATGCATGATTATAGAATCAAGATAAACAAATCACCAAAATCATTATCAACATATTAGATCATCCTTGAGATACATAGAGTAAGATTCATCACCGCCAAGATGGCCTACCTTGACGGATCAACTCTTACACCAATGGTTCTTGAAACTCAACTAGAGATCTATTCTGACGGGGCGAACCCCGGTGGCTCTAACTCACGGATCTGTTGTCCCTCCGACACCTTCTTCTCTTCCACGGGCGGGGTTTACAAGTATATATAAGAGTTCTACTCATAAAGGACTCGATTTCTAGCAAATAATGCGGTTGTGCCGATCGACGCAGGATTGCGCCAATTGACGCAAGTCGTGTCTTCTCTGGTTTCTCTTCCGAGTCGGTTCCTCTGTCTTCCATAGCTGCCATGTGGGCATTTTCGTTCGAGATAAAGTCTTGTACTGCACGTCGAGATCTTGAAGTTCCATAAATCTTCTAGACAAATATCTTTAAGTGTCTTGCGTAGATAAACTTCCATAAAACATGTGGAATGGGCCTTAGTCACTTCTGTGGGCCAAAACATCCTTGCACCGATCGGCTCATGGGTTGCAACGATCAGCGCACTGGGCTTCTTCAGTGCCTTTTGTTGCTTCTGGACTCCTGTCCTCTTCCAGCATCACTTTAATCACCAATTTCACCTGTTTCTGCAATAAAGCTCCAAAACAACACCTGTACAAATATATAGGCAAAATCACATGTAAATGGCCTAAATTGGCATCAATTATGCTCTAATTGGGGTTATATTCATATATAAAAGGGGCACTTAGGAAGTGCCAACAGTGGACATATGCAAATGCCAAAGAATGATCTTGAGACACAAATGAAGTTCTCAAAATCGGATTGCACATGGTTGGAAGGATATAGTTTCAGCTAAATGAATGCAGTTACTTGATTGTTTTATGCATAATCTTGTAATTTTCACTCTTGCAACTTGATATAACTAGAAACATTCTTAATCTTCCATCATCAATCCTTGAAATTCATTAGCTAGTGCTTTGGAATGTGAATGACTATCCATCTCCCCCATGATTAAACGATGCCCGTCCTCAAGAATAGCAAGTGGAAAAATAAAACACTAGCTAAATCCTTATTTTTCTTCTCCCTGACCATCTGAAACACATATACTTGATTTCTGGAGACAACAGAGCACTTTATGAACTTGGAGAGCTTGTGTCAATCGACATGGATATCGTGCCGTTCGGCATGCTTCTAACTTGCCGTAACTTCTCCTCATATTGATCTTTGCACTTCAGAGAGCCTTCAGAGATGTTTTTTGATGAAAATCTTCGTCTTGAGCAAGATATCTTGATAATTTGTGTATAAAACTATAGAAATAGTCCAACGGCTCAACGAGAAACTCGTATCATAGATTTTGGTGGATGAGGAATGGACAACACGAAAAGAAATATGGCTTTACAAGTGGGAATATCCAGTGAAGTATGTACACATTCCAGAGTAGAATAGTTAATGCTGAATATGAACAGGGCAAGCAAACAAGTGAAAGATACACAAACGAAATAGCCAGCTTCTAAGTCTCATACCAAAAGAACATAAACTTGAATCAACTCACCAAACTACATGTTGCAAACTACAGGTTTATCATATAAGTGTAGCATATTTGGATTTGGTTGGTATAATCAATGCAAGAGAGCAATATTGGGAGAACTAGAGACAATAAGACATTATAGTTTTCCAAAAAATATTAAGTGGGAGGACTAGAAACATTAAGACATTATAGTTTTCCAAAAATTATTAAGTACACTAGCTATGTTGGTGTTTTCTTTTCAGAGAGAAAAGCATGTTGTCATGAAAAACAATTCAATCATATGAGTTCTCTATCAAATCATCTGCCTCCCTCCATTTAAGTAAAAAGAATTCATAGAATCGGTACTTAGTTGCATTAAAAATTCAGCGAGGGATAATTATATGCAATGACTAATATATGCAAGTTCCAACAACAATAGCAACTCTCATCATATCTCTTGCAAATATCATCATCATAATCATGCATTATTTGGAGTGAAAGCTCAAGCAAGTGACGATGATGCATACAACAAACAAGCTGCCCTAGAGAGAGTAATGCCATTTAGTAACTCTAAGGTAGCTATTAGAGATTTGTCATTATCTATTCTATGTTCTAAGTGACAAATAACGATGATGCATACAACAAACATGCTGCCCTAGATGATGCATAAAATGGATTTTTAGGGGCAGTTCAGAACATGGGTCGCCGCTAAAAATCTCAGGCCCAACTTTTCTTTTTCTTTAGCCTATTTGGCCCAGCTGATATGGTAGCTATAAAATCCTCACCCTCTCCAAACGCTAACCTAATTTTCTTCTTTCCTTCTCTTTCTCTTCCGAGCCACCACCTCTCCTCCTCTGACACCCACACCGAGCACGACCCTCCTCTACCTGGCAGCGACGGCCAGACGCACGTGGGTGGCGGCGGCGGTGGCCACGGGCACGCGAGCGGCGACCGTCTCGCGCACCCGGTCCACACGCGCACACGGTGGCAGCGGCGGACTCGTGCACGCGGACAGCGGTGGTGACCACGCACGGAGCGGCCTCGCGCACACGCATGCGGCTGCGGCGGCCATGGGCATGCGGGTAGTGGCGGCCTGGCGCGGATCTACGTGGTGGCGGCGGTGACACGTGGATCTGGGTGGCGACCTTGCATACGGCCGCAACGATGACCTCCCTCTTCTCCTCTACCAACGGGCCAAGCGCGGGTGGAGGCAGTCGCGTTGGTGGGTGCCAACAGCCACCATCTTCCTCGGGCCAACAAGCGGCGGTGGATCCCAATGATTGCGAGATGGGGCATCTACGGATCCGGACGAGCCTGAGGCGCAAATTTGGGCGTAGGCTCTTCCGAGCCGGCAAGCTCTTCTTTTTGTTTTTGGGTTCATGGGTGTCACCCGCCGCTACTAATCTATTTGTAGCCACGATTGGTTTCGTCCAGAGAAGATCCGCCGTTGTTGCCTTTTATTTTTTGCTGCAGTAGTGTAGCGGCGTGATGCCCTACCCACCGTTACAATACCTTTTGAGCCGCCGCTATAGGCCATTTTTATAGTAGTATAATAACCAATAAATCTCCTAGATTGGATTGGTGCAATAACGAAAGGATTCTCTATGCGCAGCCCGTGAGGCTGCAAGTAGGGCATCAGTGTTGACCATGGCTCTACAATTCCGGCACCTCTGACTGGCAGCAGATGCTACAAGTCGGCCTCCCGTTGACGATGATAAGAAAATCCCTAGAATTCCGTTGGTGGGACGATAAAAAGATTGTCCATGGGCACCCCAAAGACACTACAACTCGGCACTTCGTTTCAAAGTCGACCTCCCGTTGACGGGCGTGTCGGCATCGAGGCTCCAATCATTCCTTGTATATATAGTAGGAATCCGAGTGCCGGGCACGAAGCCGCGACTGTCATTGTCTGGCTTTTATGTACCACTACCACAAATAGGCTCTATAGCGGCGACAGCCCAAAGGCCACAGCGGCACGACCCAAAGTGAGCCGTCGCTACAGAGCCTAGGGGGCCTACCGTGGTTTAAGCCGTCGCTACAGAGCCCCCTATAGCGGCGGTAGACATTGTCAACCGCCGCTATAAATGGCCCAACTTTATAGTGGCGGTTGACAATGTCAACCGCCGCTATTTAGGGCATAATAGCGGCGGTTGAAAATTCCAACCACCGCTATAAAGTGTCCAGCCTATAAATACCGTGTTCCGACAGCTCCTCTGTTCACTCGAACAGTGGCGGTCCAAAAATTTAGGCAAATCACGAAAATCAAGGAGGGAAGGTTTTGAGTTCTTTTTTTTTTTGCAGAAATTTGATCTTTGAGGTAAGGGGAACTCATCCCATTAGATTTTTTGTGTTCTCATTTTGAAATCAAGTAGAATTTTGGGGTTTAAGTTTGTTAGGTTTTCATCAAATTTTGGCCAAACTCGTTTGATTTGGATGGTTCTATTTGGATATAGTTGAAGTTTATGAAGGCATACATCATCTCTTTTCATCACTACGCAAAAAAATTATTATATCTAGCTTGTTTTATGTCAATGGGAATCTAGATCTAGTTTGATTTTTAGAAGAGAGAGAAGGTAGTATTAGGGCAAGAGGGATGCTAATTATTTTATTATTTCTTGATAGAAATTAGATAATATATAAAATAATTTTCATGCTTGTTTGATTTTACCTTGCATAATATTTCTCACTTAATGTATATTATATTTCAATGTTTAAATATTTAGTGAATATTTAAATTTTTTGTTACACATAATTAATTATTTAATTTCTAATATTTTGGACAGATTGTGGTAAAATTAAAATAATATATAAAATAATTTGATGCTTGTTTGATTTTACATTGCATAATATTTCTCACTTAATGTGTATTATATTTTAATGTTTAAATATTTAGTGAATATTTAAATATTTTGTTATTAATTAATTTTTAGGTTTCCGTTCAAGGTCGTTCGCGATGGATAGATCTTGGATGTACGAGGCACCTAGACCGGGTCCAATATTTTTACGAGAAGTTTCTAAATTCATCGAAGCGGCCGCAGAACATGCTCGAGGTGAACGGACGACTCATATATATTGTCCGTGTTTTGATTGCAAGAATCAGAAGCTGTGGAATGATATAGAAGTAATAAAGTCACACTTGGTGCGGAGGAGTTTTGTTGAGGGGTACACGAGATGGACAAGACATGGTGAGAACTGTATGGTCGATATGGAATTTGATGAGCATATTGAAGTTGAAGTCGAGGCTGTCAGTTCGCCTCGTGCAGATGTGATGGATTCGCTTGGTGAAGCTGATTTTGATGTTGCGGAGTTGTTGTGTCACATTGAGCCGCAGGTGTTGATCAATGCCGGTACAACTAAAGGGCTTGATAATTTTCATAGAATAGAGAAGCCATCAAAAGATCCATTATATGATGAATCTAAGGGATGTGGTAAAGAGTTCACCGTGTTGCGTACTCTACTTGAGCTGATGAAGCTGAAGGCCATGCATGGTTGGTCGGACGCTAGTTTCACGGATTTGTTGGAACTTATTTACAATGCGCTGCCGAAGCCCAACTTGTTGCCAAGGACAACATACCTTGCTAAGAAGCTGATTTCCCCATTTTTGTTGGGCGTTCAAAAAATTCATGCGTGTCCAAATCATTGCATATTGTATCGTAAGGAGCATCAGGACGCTGTGAGATGCCCAAGGTGCAAACGCAGTCGATACAAGAGGAACAACGATTGTGACACCGATAGAGGCGTGAAGAATACAAGTAAGGGGAGAAAGAACAAAAAGAGTTCTATCATCGATGACAGTGATGACAGTAAGGTTCCTGCCTTAGTCATGTGGTACTTACCCGTGGTTGATCGCATCAGACACTTGTTCGCCAACCCTAGGGATGTGGCAATGATGACATGGCATGCACGCGAGGGAGATGGTAAGCTCAGGCATCCCGCAGATGGAACACAGTGGAAAAATTTCGTCGAGGATCATCTAGACTTCTCTAATGAGAAAAGGAACCTACGGTTTGCATTGAGTACAGATGGGATGAACCCATTCGGTCAAATGAGGAATCCGTATAGTACTTGGCTAGTGATACTAGCAATGTACAACATTCCACCATGGTTATGCCATAAGCGTAAGTACCTACTACTGACCACTCTTATATCTGGGCCCAAAGAACCTGGTAACGACATAGACGTGTTCTTAGTACCATTGTTCGAAGACCTGTAGAAACTATGGTCGGAGGGGGTCCGTATATGGGATGAGTATCTAAGAGAGTATTTCACGCTCAGAGCAATTATTTTTTGCATGGTAAGTGATTCCCCGGCACTAAGGGCGTTATCGGGACAGGTCAAAGGAAAGGCGGCATGTTTCGTATGCATTGATGATACATCCCATGTGTACCTTCCAGCATTCCAGAAGCTAGTGTATATGCGGAACCGCCGATTCTTACCAGCACGATGGCTAGACACTTTGATGGCAAAGTTGAGAACGATATAGAACCTCACCGCTGTACAGGCAGGGTCGTGTTTGACCTTGTTAAAAACATCAGTGTTGTTTTTGGGAAGCCGGTGAAGGGAGTAAAAAAGGCAAAAGGTCTCACACCATTTAAGAAGAAATCCATTTTCTACGAATATTTCAATTATTGGAAAGATTTGGAAGTGAATCATGCATTCGACTGGATGCATATTGGGAAGGGTGTATTTGACAGTAGTAGCGGACTTATACTCGACCAACCCGGTAAGACAAAGGATGGACTCAGCGCACGTAGAGATCTTGTAGTGATGGGAATAAGACCAGAGCTCCATCCGTAAGAAAGAGCAAATGGAAAGTACTTTCTCCCCCCGACAGCCTACACACTTATGATTGAGGAGAAAAAAGCATTCTGCAAGTGCCCCAGTGGGATTAAAGTATCGACGGGTTTCTCATCGAATGTCAAGAATCTTGTAAACATGGAAGAGTTAAAGATAAGTGGGTACAACACTCACGATTGCCACATAATGCTTTTGGTGTTTCTCCCTATTGCTATCAGAGTTGTTAAATCACCATGGCTGAAGTTGGCTGTAACTCGCCTTTGCTACTTCTTTAATGCGGTATCGAAGAAGGTGATAACTGAAGATGAGTTAAATGACCTACGGACCCACATGAAAGAAATAATGTGCATACTTGATACGATGGAACACTTCATGATTCATATTGTTAACTAGATCTCTGCATTGGGCCCCGTCTACCTACATCAGATGTTTCCATTTGAGAGGTTCATGTATGTATTGAAACACTATGTACGTACTTGTTCATATCCAGAGGGTTCTACGATCGAGGGCTACACAACTGAAGAGATCATTGAATGTTGCTTAGATTACATTAATGATGGTAGCAGATCAATAGGACTCCCCGTGTCTCGTCATGAGGGTAGATTATCTGGAAAAGGTACGAAAGGACGTAGATCGTTCATTGACCGTGACTTCAAATGAGTGGACCAAGCACATTTCAGCGTATTGCAACAAACGCAGATTGTGGGACCGTACTTTGAGAAACATCTGTTAGTGCTCCGTCAGAATAACAAGGATGCGACGAATAAATGGATCATAGATGAGCACAAGCGCTCATTCACATCATGGTTTAGGTCCCTAAACCTTCCAAGTGGCAAGTCTGTGGAAGAGAAAATGTTGAGAAAGTTAGCTAACCGCCCAAGAAGAACCGTGGTTACCTTTTAGGAATACGACATCAATGGTTTTACCTTCTACACCCAACAAAAGGATAAGAAGAGCAAGTGTCAAAACAGCGGTGTACGAGTAGAAGCCATTGACGAAGAGGACTAGGCGACCTCGTATTATGGGTACATTGAGGAAATATGAGAACTAGACTATGGTGCAAATTTACAGGTTCCCATATTTAAATGCAAATGGGTGAAGCATCCTAATGTTATCGAGGTAGATGACTATGGTTTCATAATTGTTGATCTTAAAAATGTTGGTCACAAAGATGACCCTTGGATACTTGCCAAGACCGTGGAACAGGTGTTTTATGTACTTGATCCAAAGGACGAAAAGAAATACATTGTTGTTCCAGGTAAACAAAGAATCGTTGGAGTGGAGAATGTGGAAGATCGAGATGACTATAATCAATATGACGAGGTGTCATGTTTCATAGATCCAAAAAATTTTAAAGTCTTAGAATCAAGACTCTCATTTGCCGGCGGAATGCCCTACATGCGCACCGATCACTGCCAAGGAAAAGTCGTTCAAGGCTAACTCAAGCATCATGTAATTTTATTTTGTTAAGTACCTTTTATTATTCGAACCTTGTATTATGTTCTATGTTATTTATGCTTATTTGAAAATAAAGATTGTGTAACTTATTTAAAAAAGAGGACTAATACTATAATTTTTAAATAGAGGACTAAGATTGTGTTTCTGCTAAATGACTAATATATTTCTAAATAAATAATATATTTCTTAGTGAATAATATATTTCTAAATAATATATTGCTAAATGACTATGTAACTTTTTTGAATATAAAGATTGTGTAACTTATTTTGTTAAGCATCATGTAGTTTGAAGTTTGAGGGGCTAAAAGGTAAATATAAAAGAGTTTAGGGACCAATTCATAAAATGACAAGAACTAAAGTGTAAAAATATTAGGCCTAACTGTAACTAATAAAAAGTATAGGTTGTTTCTACAAAATTTTTATTAATTTTGGGACCTAAAATTATTTTTTATTAAGTACATGGGCCTAATTTTTATTAAGCATGAATAATACAATATAAAAAAATAGCACGGCTTTTTAGCGGCGGCTCACAAAGCCAACCGCCGCTACTCCTTTTTAGCGGCGGCTCACAAAGCCATCCGCCCCTATTCCTTTTTAGCGGCGGTTGGCTTTGTGAACCGCCGCTAATAAGGACTCCCCCCTATACTAAGCAATGCACGGCGGGCCCCTAACCCTAATCTTATAGTTTGCTTTCCTACGCCATGAGGCTGCCCTATTCTGCTGCCAACTTTGTCCCCGAGCACTGCCGCCGTCGTCCCCGAGCACCACCACCACCGGCCTCCTCCCCGAGTGCCTCGACGGTCCCACGCGGGCCTCCTCGTCCTTCGCCGAGCACCGCTGCCGCGGCCCCCCACCTCGTCCCCGAGCACCGCCGCCGTCGGCCCCCTTGTCGCCCCCGAGCACCGCCGCCACCGATCTCCTCCCCGAGTGCCTCACGGTCCCACACGAGCCTCCTCGTCCTTCGCCGAGCACCGCTGCCACGGCCCTCCCACCTCGTCCCCGAGCACCGCTGCCGTCGGCCCCCTTGTCGCCCCCGAGCACCACTGCCGCCGGCCTCCTCCCCGACGCCTCCTCCCCGACGCCTCTGCTAGCGCCCCCGTGTGTGCTCTCCGACGCCTCCCCAAGCGAGCCGCGTCGTGCCCTCCTCCCCAACGCCTCTGCACCAGGTGCGCCCGGCCCGTTCCCCTCTCCCTCTCCCCCTCCTCTCTGAGCTTCATCGCCGCAGGTACGAGCCATCCTCCTCATCCTCCCCTCTCCCCTCCTCTTTGATGCCCTCCTAGCTCTGTGCTCTATGCTCACGTGCTCTGTGCTCTGTGCTCACGTGCTCTATGCTCACGTGCTCTGTGCTCTGTGCTCACAGCTACCTATATATGTTAAATGCTTACTATGATCTTGTGCTCTTATGCTCAAGTGCTCTGTGCTCTTGTGCTCTGTGCTACCTATAGATGTTAAATGCTCTTGTGCTCTTGTACCTATATATGTTAAATGCTTACTATGATCTTGTGCTCTTGTGCTTAAGTGCTCTGTGCTCAAGTGCTCTGTGCTACCTATATATGTTAAATGCTCTGTGCTCAAGTGCTCTGTGCTCTGTGATCTTGTGCTACCTATATATGTTAAATGCTCACTATGCTTACTACCACATTTTTCTTGGATCATGATGTAGCATCTATTGTCTGTTTAGGTAAATATGACAATTCACTTTCTAATGATCATTCTCATATGCTCACTGTCATGCTCACTATAGTTGCTTATTTTCTGAATGTGGTATTTCTTTTGCTTCCATATCTGAATCTGTTAGCTGTCCTATATGCTTACTTTTTTGCTCATTGTCATGCTCACTATAGTTGCTTATTTTCTGAATGTGGTATTTCTTTTGCTTCCATATCTGAATCTGTTAGCTGCCCTATATGCTTACTTTTTTGCTCAGTCATGCTCACTATAGTTGCTTATTTTCTGAATGTGGTATTTCTTTTGCTTCCATATCTGCATCTGTTAGCTATCCTATATGCTTACTTTTGCTCACTGTCATGCTCACTATAGTTGCTTATTTTCTGAATCTGGTATTTCTTTTGCTTCCCTATCTGAATCTGTTGCTCGTACTTAGGGCATAAAAAGTCTGGAGAGAATGCTTGTGTGCACCTGGTGCACACAAGCATTCTCTCTAGGCTTCTTATTCAGTAAATTACATATAAAAAGTCTGGAGAGAATGCTTGTGTGTACTGGGTGCCATAGTCTCTCTGTACTTATTATTTACTTGTGGTCATATATATGCCATATTACTCTCTGCCCTATCGGCTTTTACGTAGGCGATCGATGCTCAATGATGAAAGCGGGCTAAGTGAGGCTTGTGTGGTGACATAGACCATATCCTAGGATATTAGATACATGCTGCTGTACAGGTCAAGGATCTTAGAGCGTTGGAAGGCCGTTATTCGGCAACCCGCACTGAGAGCAAATTTTGATTTTTATATTCTTCTCCTTGTCTCTCTGTACTACTTATCTATTCTACGTAGGCACTCGACCCATGCTCAATGATGAAAGCGGGCTAAGTGAGGCTAGTCCAGCGACATGGACCATATCTTAGGATATCGGATATATGTTGTTTTACGAGTCAAGGATCTTAGAGCGTTGGAAGGCCGTTGATTCGGCAACCCGCACTGAGAGCAAATTTTGATTTTTCTATTATTTTCTTTTGTTTTCTTTGTCTCTATGCTCAATGATGAAATGTGCATACTCCTTGTTTTCTAACTTAGTCGTCATATCTAACATTAGTTGTCAAAGTCTTCTTATCATGACGGACAATATGCCCTCTCAAGAGGAAGACGCCCTCAAGGCGCACTCACAAGAGAGGTCGTCTTCAGACGATGAAGGATCAAGCGGAGATTGGGAAGAACCAGAAGATCCGCATCCTCCATTACCAAAGGAACGTCTATTGGGGAGCCCGGATCCTGATTTCGTGCCTCAAGATGAGGTATCTTGTCAAAGATAATTCTCTCATTAGTTCAACTAATTTGTAAACTAAAATCTACTACTTATATCCTAGCGCCCCCGACAAAGTGCCCGTCAGCTATTTGCAGCTGAGGCTGTGACAGACGAGGCCCTCGAGCAGCAAGTGGAAGAGGTGCCTGCCCAAGTTGCCACACAGAAACGCAAGCGCGGTCAGCGCTCCGCGAACAAGGTAGAGGGCATCTACAAGGTTACTGCACTAGACCCCAAAGATGGAGAACCGATTGAACCCGCTGGTGTCAATGCCAAATGGCGGAACCATTGTGGCAAAGTCATGAGGGACCATTGCAAAATCACGTGGCAAGATTGGCGCCAAGTCCCGAATGGTAGAAAAGATGATATGTGGGCTGACGTCACGGCAACCATCCGGTTCTAGCCAGCAGATCTCGAGAGAGCCAAGAAGGCCACAATGTCCACTCTCAATCACATCTTTCGAGATGACAAGTCCAAGCTCAACTGCCAATACATCAAGAAAAATCAAACCCCATTCGACAAGCATGGAAATATTAGTCAGCAGGAATGGGATGAGTTTGTTGAGCAGAAGACGAGCAGTGCTTCAAAGGAGCTCAGTGAAAAGATGGTTGAGTTAAACAAGCAAAACAAGTTCAAGGCACGGTTAGGTCTGGGCGGATATAAAAAGAAGATTCCAATTTGGAGAGAGCAGGAAGCCAAGCTCCACGCGGAAGGAAAACCTGGTCCATTGCCAAATACCAATGAGCGTACCAGGAACTAGGTGTATGGTCGCTCTGAGTTAACTGAAGAAGGAGAGATCATTGTGAAGGATGACGTGACAAGCGAAGTCGTGCAAGCCTTGAAAGGCTCCATCGCGGCGTAGACAAAGGCTGGTCTGTTTACACCGGAGTATCACAAGGATGAGCTAGCGAAGGCTATTGGGACCAAAGAACATGGTGGTCGGGTATGAGGAGTGTCATCATCGACAACATGGAAAGAAGGTTTCTCTGAAACATCCTCACACCTCTACAAGAAGCATACATTGCATAAGAAAGAGCAAGAAGATAAAGCCAAGGAGGATTGCAGACGACAACTTCTTATGTTTGCTATCGACAAAGAAAGCGGTCGTTTGGACCCCAACCTGCAAGCTATGGTGGATGCCTTCATACGTGGTTCGTCCACATCCACGCAGCCATCCGTCTCCACGCAACCATCAGTCTTCGATCAACCATCAGTCTCCATGCAATCAAAAATGGATGACATCACTGAGGATACTCCTTGCGAGTTGCATGTGCCATTTGGTTACAAGGGCAAGACAATGAAGGTTGCATTGGGCATGGCATTTCCAGGAGAGACGCTCCATAACAGGGATATCCCCCGAGGTTACGTGTGCGTCACCGTGTCAGAAATAGTACCTGGCTATAAGGACAACAAGATCGAATGCCCGATACCTGAGGCGGGTATAGAAACTCTCCAAGATGCCCTCGGCTCTTTCATTATTTGGAAACATCGTGAAGTTGTCCTCTCACCACGAGTTTCTCCACCCCTGTTGTCTGGGCACGGGTTCTTTCATACGAGCCAGCCAGCCAATACAGGTGGACAGCCGTCTCCTATGTCTACGGCAGCCTCGGGAAACAAGCCTCAATATCCTCATGCGGAAGCTGACTCGACTCACAGTCCTATAATCTATAGTGACAACGAGCCTCTTCCGTAGATTGTTCAGCCTCGGGAAACAATCCAAGTCGAGCCTCCATCAATAGCTGCTGCGGCGGTTCAAGTTCAGGCTCCGGTAATCCAAGTCCAGCCTGTGCCAGTCGTCGTCAAGGCTTCGGTAATCCCAAAGATGATTACCGGTTTTGACAAAGAGCCAAAGGACCCAAAAGCAAGAAATGATGTTGATAAGTACTTGGCTGGATTGAAAAAACGTCTAGCAAGCACCGGTAAGCTCGTCATCGAAGAACAAGATCCTCGGGATAAAGTGTCGTATGACGATCACATTTTGGACAATCATGTGGATGATGTGGACTACCCGATATTCAAATTGGGTAAGCCCCTTATATCAAACAACATGTACAAGAACCTGCCGTGGGAGATGCGAAAGTTGCATGACTGGTACATGATGGCGTCAAAGGAAGAGGTCACCGCAATCACTTGTAGGATTCCAACTGAGGTGTTCAATGAAGAGGACGATGAACAAACCTTAGGCCTATTTTGGGAGGATGTCCACTTAATGTTTCGCCTAGGCAGGATGGACATCACCTTCATCACCTTGTGGTGCATGTAAGTTTCACGTTTGATCTACTTTGAATTTCAAGCACAATTCAATATATTACCTTATATCTTTTTTTTGTAGCATAAACTCTTTTTATCAAAGAAAGAGGGTTGATAGAAAAGATTGGAAGGTGGCCTATCTCAACCCGAACCGCATCAACCAAAGCAGTATAAACCCAACGGTAAATCCGGATCACTATCCGGATAAGACACCGATAGAGTTAGGTGAAATGAAGGCGGTCATGAGAAATGAAGCAAGGACTCGGGTTATAAATTATTTATGCGAGTGCTTCTTGAAATGGCAAGATAGACAATGCATCTTAGCCCCCTACAACTTCAAGTAAGTTGGACCACTACTGCCTTCATCATCTATCATATAATGAAGTTAAATCCAATCGTAAGTAACTTGTTGTCAACATTCTTGTAGTGATCATTGGATCTGTTTTATGATAATTCCCAAAAATAGGTACCTTCTCGTGCTAGATAGTCTCGACTATGACAAGAAGTTATACAGCGACATGGTGGAAGTCATAGATAGGTAACAAATTACTCTATGTGTATATGAATTGATAATGTTAATATCATCTAATGATGCTTTTGTCGACCGTTTAGTGCTTACGAGAAATATGTCATAGCGGGAGGGGAATGTCATTTAAGACGAAAAAAGAAGATGTACTTCCGTCATAAGTTTTGGGTAAGATTTATATGCATCACATACATGTCTTTATCATAGTATCCATCATATAAAGTGTAACTAATTTGTGTTCTCTACTACATAGTGCTTTAAGCAACAAAAGGGGTAGTGTGCATTACAGCTACTACATGTGTGTGCTCGCATCTAGCTCTTCATCTTACCTAGGTCATATCGTTGAGGAGTCTAATGAAGAGGTAAGTTGATTTTGTTTATGTTCATTTTACTTTACTCGAATAGTGATGTTTTGAGATCTCATATTAACATACTCTACTCATGTGACACAGAGGGCCATAAGGGAAAAGGCATAATGGGCTGCAAAGATGAAGAGGAACGCCGAGATCAGAAAGGGTATGATTCCTCAATCACGCATTCACTTGAGTACAAATGACATGTATCTAGTTGTAGCTTCTCTTTGTCATTTTATGTTGAGAGAGGTGATTAGTCCAGAAGGAAAGTGCTTTAACTCAAATAGTGAACTAGCAATAAAACATAGGTCCCTTTGTGAGTGGGCTGGTTCAAGAGCACCATATGAGCCTAATGTATTAAAAAAAAGATGATGACTATGCATTAGGGTTCATATAAAATATTTTGTAAGCTCAATTGAACATTTTGATGATAATGTTGTATATATTCTATGATGAGATGTAAATATCTGTGATGAAATTATAAATACCTGTAGTGAGATATTGTAAATATCTATGATGAAATTTATAAATTTTTGTGTATGTAGAATCTGTGATTTCTGTATATTTACTAAATTTTATTATTTTTTTGGAAAATAACAAGTAGCGGCGGTTGATGTTGTGAACCACCGCTACTAATATTCTCTATTAGCGGCGGTTGAAGGTGTCAACCGCCGCTACTGATGGTTGACAATAGCGGCAATTGATATCTTCAACCACCGCTACTAATATGTCTGTAGCGGTGGTTTGTATGGGCGACAGACCACGGCGTTTGCGTAACAGCGGGATGTCCTGCCCGCCGCTATAGGCCCTTTCCAACCGCCGCTATAGTGCTTTGTTGTTGTAGTGTACCTCTCCTTCAGGTTTCCAATACCTCAGAGTCGGAGCTAAGTCGGAGCTAAGGGCTTCTGACTCCTGCAGCACCTAGCAACTATTCCCTCCGGACGGAATTTGTTGTCCTCCTGACAGAAAATGTAGTTCATTTTTGCACTACAGCTGCTGTCGGAGCGTCAATAAAATTAATCCGGAGGGAGTAATTAACATCTAACTCCTGCAGCACTCGCATGCACATGCAGTCCCCAGTCCCCACACAACCAGGCGCGCGGTGAGCTTCTCGCTTAAGCGCAACAACTGGCCGCTGTCTGAATTGTCCAGGAGCCATGGCGAGAGCACTCAGCCCTAAGAGCCTGCACCTAGTGTAGAACCTAAAGACATGCATAACAGCGAACAAAACGCACATCTCACACGCACCAGCTGTGACCCCGGAACTCATCTTATTGCTAACATATATATTTCCATTTCCACCTGTTCGGAAAGGTGGATTTGATCCATGCCCCAGGACCAGGCTGTACGGCTAGAACAATCCATAGCCGTCACATGTCAGGAGGTAAACCTGCAACGCGACATCGCCATTCCCCCGGAGCGCACAGCTCCAGCACGGAAGGCAGCGTGCGCCACGATGCCCAGCCGGCCAGCGAGGTCCTCTGCCTCTCACTTGTCGTCGTCCACAAACCCCACGAGCGGATTGGTCGGCAATCGGCAGGGTTTCATATTTTTGTTCCTACCGCTTCTTAATTTGGACTGATAATGGATGGAATAATAAACGATCTTTTCTAGTCCGTTCACCACTTATATATGATGTGATTCTTAAAAACTAGCGTGCTTGCTTAATCAGGAAGGAGTTTTATTGTTCAAAATAATGACCAATAGTTTTTTAAAACTACTGGCTAATACTTTGAGGATAGCTTTATAATTTTTTTATTAGTTAATAAATTTTCATTCTATTATAATACAAAATGCAGTTATTGAGCCAACTTTATGTCCATCTCAACTAGAAGAAAAACAACTAGTGCATCCATCGACCCACCTGTCAGAACTCAGAACACTATCCGCCTCAGCAGCCAACACTTCCGGCTGCAGCACACCTAGCCAAAAAGCGAGTCTATATGTGCCCCGTTCCACCACCACCTGCGGCCATGTTCACTATAGTTCGGCCACACAAGCAGCTGCAGCACGCGCCATCCGGCCAGGGCCAGCCCTGGGGAGGGCAAAAGGGGCAGCCGCCCTGGCCCCCAAAACTGAGGGGCCCCACCCTATATATGTATATCATAGCCCAGCCCAGTTCGTCAATTCCAAAAAGAAATGTCTACAAAGAAAATGAGGTCCATACTATTTTAACTTAAGCAAAACTAGCCCACAAATCCGGCTATGCTATATTGTAGTATTTTTTTTAGGCAATACGAAGCGTCGTTTTAGTGTCGGTTGTTCCTTTCCTTTCCAGCTTTCCTTCAAATCCCGCGTCAATTGTTTCTTTGTAAGTGCCAATGGCTCCAGCCATCAACGATCAGGCCTGCCATCTGCCAAGTGCAATCTGGACATTGGCCATCAGGCAAGTGCGGCAGCGGCACTGCACTAGCACTCCCCTCCGGGGATCAGGTTTGTGCGCCTAACGCTGCAACACCCTTACCTTTTTTTCCCTAATCGGCTAATCCCCAGGTGCTAATGAAGTAATTGTTTCATTTGATTGATTATTTTTACAACCAGTGAAAAAAAGAAGAAGAAAAAAACAACAAAATGATTTCTTGGAATCACAGAAAGGGGCTATGGACAAATTTCTTAAGATTAATACAAGCACTTCAAGTTCAAGAATCCCAGATCAAAATGAGTTAGCAATGGTTGTTTTTGAGGAACAGGAACACACTGATTTTAATATGAAATAGGATGATCAGGTCCCGGCAGAAGACAATATTAAAGACAATACTGACATCGATTTGAATGATGGCAATGTAAGTGATCATAATGACAACTCCAATCCATCTTCTATAGATAAAATGTTTTTACAACTCCAATCTATCTTCCGAGAAATTGGGGTAATCTTGATAACAGAGCAAGAGACATATTGGTGAAAAAGAGGCCTATAAGAGAAGAAAATATTAAATTCTCTCTGGATGGCAATGCAAGACATTTTTATTATGCATGCTATACTAGAAAGATGAACAATAGAGAAGAAATTAATAGATGAGATTGATATCGACACTATTGTTAGTGACTTTATAGCTAGAAATGTCCGAAGGAACTTTTAAGGTAATATAAAAATCATTTGCATAAGTTTCACTTTGATATATCATTTATTTTGATGAGTAAAACTATTACAATATATTGGTTTAAAAATAACTGTATGTATGTATGTATGTATGTATAAAGGGTCCCGTCTTTAAGCTTCGCCCTGGGCCACCGAAAACACAGGACCGGCCCTGTACAAAAATGACCTTCACTGCTAGGGTGGAGCCAGGACTCAACCATGGAACGGGTCATAAAAAGTAACTTTTTGATAAGGGGGACATTCCCCCTTCTCCTCCACCCTTATTGTAGACCCAGGCAGAAGTGACATGACATCATGCCCATATGCTTGTTCAATGCACTGTAGAAACATATTCATTAACTCTTGTAGCCACAAACCATGTAGAGATGGAGCTAGAGGCGAAGCTTCATTGGGGCCAATTGGGCCATGGCTCCCCGACCTAAGATAAAAACATGACTTCACCATGTATTTTCCTCCGGCCTAGGATTTGGCCCATTAGCCAGCCCCTTTCCAAGATATTCAGCAGTCCACAGCCCCCCCCCCCCCCCTGAAAATCGGCCCAAGCTTCACCGGGGGATGGAGCGATCAACTCTCGATCTTCTCATATCATGGCGTCGTTCCTCTATGCCCTTTCATATCTCCATTCACGTGTAAGTCATGCATTGGGCCCCAACCAAGTGTTGGGCCCATTGTATTTTATTGAGTCCTCCACTTTGTTAACATTGGAACGACGCCTTTATTATCTCTGCCCAGCAGCATCATTCTCCACCCATCCCATTCACATCACAACACCAATACTTCTCTTTCTTCCTAAGGCTCCTTTATCATGTCCAAGATTGTTCATCTTCTGCCTAGCGGCATCGTTCCTCAAAAACCTAATCAAAATTGCCAATACTCATCTTTCTTCCAAAGGCTCCTCTCTATCATGTTCAATATAGTTGATCTTTTGCATCCTCATGGTGCACCAACCTCTACATCTATATACCGTGTTTAAGGAAGTAGTGAGCTGAAATCATGCTTCCTGAAAGGAAGCCTCAAACCACCATGGTCAAGTTGCCTTTCTTAGTGCCATCATACTTGGTAGGAGGTAATTTGATTACAAAATAGATCTGAATCTCAAATATTGAACCTACCTTTTCATTTGAAGCTATTACTTTTAACATTAACATAGTTTACATTTTGGAGATTTTTTATACTGAATGTATTTTCAATTATGTTTTTTTTCTATTAGGTTTGATCCCAAACTTTATATGTTCTTTCTTTGTATCAAATCAGACTTTCTTTTAAATATGACATGTCTCCTTTGTTTCCTGTTCTTATAATTTCGGAGGTGCAAAAATAGAAAAGGGATGAAGTCTGGATGAAGTGGGAGATGATCAACCAGATTTAATTGGAACGATCAAAGCATCAAAAAAGGAAAGACGATTTTCTATATGCTACTCTTAGGATGCCATCATTGGATGAAGGTATGTTCTTGGGTTAGCCCCAAATGGTATTAGGATTCTATCATTAGTTTTATATTTATCTTAGATAATTAATAAAAGTTTCAAATGAAATAGTAATGGAAATCATATTAATTATGAAAAACAACATTATTTTTAAAAGAAATTTATTATAATGTTTTATTTTAAAAAATTAACATTTAATTGTTGGCAAGCAATTCCTAATAATAAAAATGTGGTCATTGTAGGACAGAATATTTATCTATGATCATTAATTGGTATGAATCAAAGTGAAGTACACAAATTAATAAATGTATCCAATCATGCATGTAATTAATGATCATGCAGTAGAACAATATCCTACAAGTATAGTATTAATGAAGGGATGTGCATGATAAAAATATGTAGTAGAATAATAATTAATTATCATGCAGGAGACCGAATCTTGCAGGTATGGTATTAAATAAAGAGATATGCATGAAAATAATATCCAGTTAAATAAAAATTAATCGGCGGAACAAAATCTTATAGATATGATATTAAGGAAGAGACATTCATGACAAAACATTTTCTTGAATAATAATTGGTTCTTTTTTTAGATTAGTGGAGCTGAATTGATAGACTAGAACAAGGAAACAGGGATGATCATGAGTGCTATAAGAGAAAAAAAAACAAAAATTGCCCATTTCTATTATAAAATATTTAGTGAAGAGTTCATTTTAATGGTAAACTTTTCTTAGACAATATTTGAATGTTAGTTACCAATTCAAATCGAGAGAACAGTATGTGGTTCATTCAGATTAGAATATTGCTAAAAAAAAATTTCATATGAATACCAACAGTTCTAGAAAGAAAGCATGGTGTTGTCCTTTTAGATTTTGATATTACTCAAACCAGGATGGACACTATATTGGATACTGTGTTAAAATGAATGATTTATGTATTAGTTGCATAGAAATCTTATAAGATTGTTTTATTCATTATACAGCTCATTAATTGTGTCTACTGCTACAGAAAATTAATGCAACAATCTTCTTGATATGGAAAATCATTAATGAAATAATATACATGGATATACTTCACTACCTATAAATAGCCCTCAATACTTCAACAAAAGGATCATCCTAAGGCACATAATATAACTTTTCTATCTGTTAGTGATGGATCCTCCAGAAAGGCCCCCGACTAAGGATGACCAGTATGGCATAAACAACTCATGCATTTCTCCTTTGCACGAAGCACTATTCGGCACAGCAGCAGTGCCAACACTTCCCAACAGCATGTCTCAAGTATCTACTCCACAAGAACCCAATATTTTTACCCAAAGTAGTTACAATCCGTCACAAAATTTCTACATTAACATGGAACCTCCACCAATGCCACAACTTCAGTTAGATCTTACTCCGGCACTACCAGCCAGCGCCTTTACATCATCAGAAACCACAAAAAGTCTAGTTAATAATGCAGATAGTGTGCTATCACAATGTGACTTTCTAGCCACCCCTGTGGGTGACTACATAAACTTACCCCAACGGGAGAAAATCTTAAACATGGAGCCCCAATCAATTACATCATTGCTTGAAGGGGATCCAACTTCCATTCTTCATGCTCATTTTACCATTAATGGGGTGCTAGATCCGGGTCCGGTCTTTAAGCACAATACATTGCATGTTTCCAAGGTTGGTTTTGTCACTTGGCTTCTTTCTCTTTTTAACCTAAACCACAACACTCTCACATCCTATTAAATGCATGAGAAGGAATTTATTAGTACTTATGGAAAAATACCATATGGAGAACAAACACATTTGGGTCAGATCCCGATGTCCTCTTATGTCCAAGAGGAACAATTTGTACCTATTGGTGTTCCAACTGGCACATCTAATAATATTGTCCAACCTACTATCTTATCTACTGCTAAAGTTGAACAACACCACCATCATTTGTACAAGTGTAGGTTTTGTTCTTCAACATTCAAATCGCCACAAGCATATGGAGGTCACATGAGCTACCATAGCAAACAAATGAACAAGAACTAAATTTCTTATTTTAGCTATCCCTTTGATAGAATCAATGGAAGGCCATGCCATGCTGGTTATTTTACATGAAAGAGATTATGCTAATGTTAGCATGGAATAATTATCTTATTAGAAGTATATCATCATTAATATTTATTGTACTAGCCTTTGTTTCCCATGTTTTCTTAATAAACTCGTTGGTTTGATTGTAATGCATGTTTCAAAAACTATTTTATTCTGGCACTCATGAATAATATAACTAAACATAAATAAATATCCAATTTTATTAAAAGAGAAATAATGTCTAGAAACACAATTTATCTCATTCAACTTCCTAACAAGAATAGATGCACAAAAATCAAAAATAACTTATTGCTTCATACAAAATTTATTCCAAATAAACAAAAGATTTATGTTCCATGTCACTAAATCTTTTGTGTTCGAATATAATATATGTGTTCCAACTTTCTATATAAATTGTTCCATAAATAAAATTTATTTGTTCCAATTATGTAAAAAAATATTTTACATGAATACAACTTATCTGTTTCATTTTTTTCAAATTGTTAACTTGTTTCACAAATATAATTGATTTATTCTGTCATCCTGATTATTTGTTTAACAAATAGAACTGATTTGTTGTACCCCCTAAATAACTTGTTCCCTAAATGCTACCCATCTAATTGTTCTTCCATAATTTCTTGTTCCATAAATACAAGCAATTTGTCCTAGTTGTTATATAACTGGTTCCATGAAAACAATAGATTTATGCCATGTTGTTCAATTATTTATTCTATAAGTGTATTTTGTCACAACTTCCATAAAAATGAATAATGAATGAATAACAAAATTGAACATGAATTAAAATTTTAGAAAACAATGATTATAAATAGTATGTACAAAAAGGAAATAAGTAAAAAAAGATAGACAAACATTAATAGCAGGCTAAACAAGGATGTTTCTACGTGTTACAACATCCTAGTGATTTCCTCACCTAGTGTGCTAATATGGATTCTGATGAAATATTAATAAATAGGCTAAAATATCACTTAAATGGGGCCTCGAGAACATAAAATCTATGTATTCTCTTCCTTTCCATCCTTTCTTCCTCAGCTAGCCAAATGAAGATCTTTTATTTTTAAATGCACTTCTTGCCATATCTCCATCAATACGAAGTTTCTAGGCCCTAGAAAGGACTTGTATATGTATAGTGTGACTATAGTGAATTGACCATGTTTTTCAAGTGCCCACTTAGTGATATGCTAACGTTCAGTCAAGCTTACTATTTGCATTCACGTGTCTAAGATGTTCCCTTCTTGAGCTCCTATCTCGTCCAATTATCTTCTAAAGGTCAGCTTTATGTCACTGCCCTTTGGTATCTTGGCTAGTGCCTGCCCTTGCTGATGATACACTCTATATAGTCTTTCACACATCATTTTTTGGGAGGCAGTCCTCTATCTATACATGTTGGGGAAACATTGCTTTATTTCAGTTTCCCACAATATATTTGTAACTCTTGAAATAAACTCTTTGGATTCATGAAAGATTTTGAGAATTGTGGCCCTTGTCCGATTTACTGCAGAAGAGACCCTTGCCTTTTATGTCTAGTGGTTCCTTCACATAATCAGAAAGGATCAAAGCAAGATTTTTTTTAATTCCTTTATTTGATAGAACGGTAGTAGAATCCACAGAACAAGGGCTTTGTTGCTTGGATCACCGGTGCTCGGAGATTTGAACATCAGGTGATAGGTACAGGGAGTGATACATGACCTTCCACAATTCATTGGCTTCCGCCATGAGGTCTTGCTGCTCACTTAATAGTGAATCATTATGTATCTTTTTATTCCTCAAATTTCAACCCAAATGCTAGTGATTCAAGTCATATGCAAACTGATAAGCCAAGACCCTAATCGTATTAGTAATCATCTTAGGTTGCAACACACAAAACCAATGAACTAGATAGCAAGACATGATTCAACCTACTATACAACTTCCACATGATTAGAGAAAGGTAAAGAGAGGCTCAATAGAAGACCATGATTTTTAACCTAACATATAAGAAGGATGATGCCTTCTCCTAGTCCTTGTTGGAACACCCCATCAGAGAATATGATCCCTCCTGCCACTCAATGGTGATATTCTTATCCATGAGCATGCTTCACAATCCAAGTGAGATCAAGGATGCATCACCAATGCCCCCAATGGCAATGCTCTCCCCAAAGGACACGATCCACCATCTGATTGGGTGCATTGGTGCTCACTAATGATGCCCCTTTGAACTAAGGGCTCCAAACCATGTATAAATTTATGTAGGCTCCCACAACCTCCATGGAAAATTCAACACTAATATGAAGCGGTCCTTGTCTTACCGTGGACTAAGACTAATAGCATATGATCACTCATCTTGAACCATTGTATCCTAGTTTTGTATGGATGCTCTATCTAGATTTTTCTCTTTGTAAAAATGACCAAGGGGCTCTCACAAAGCCAAAGAATGGCAATATAGGTGATCACCTCAATTTTATATGTTGCATAAAGGTTTCTTTGACACCTTACAGTGATCACACCATATCATCCGATCACATTTCTGAACCGGTCTAGAAATTATTTGATATTTATGAAATTATTCAAGAAGTTGGATCAAATTAGTATTTTGTGGAATAAATCAGATGTATTTATGGAACAAGATCTTGAGGAAGAAGAACCAAAAATGGATTGTATTTTAGAGAACAAGTTATTTAGGTGCTAGAATAAATTAGTTATATTTGTGGAATAAAATATGGATGATGGATCAATTTGAAAACATGGAACAAATAAGTTGTATTCATTTAAAAATATTTTATTCATGGAACAAAATATTTAGAAAGTTGAAACACATAAATTATATTCGTGTAACAAATAAATCATTTATTGAAACAGAACAAATCATTTATTTGTTTAGAATAAATTTTATAGGAAGCACTAAGTTAACTCTCTTGCTTTTTGTGCATATTATTTTTAGGAAAAGTTGAACCAAATCAGTTGTGTTTAGTGATATTTTTATTTAAGTTGAATATTTCGTTACATATATTTAAAAACTATTCATGATGAAGGGCAGAGCAAAATAGTTATCTGAACATGCATTATTTTTGTTTTATTGATCCATCTAGTTTCTTAGGGAGATGAGGGAAATGGTGACTAGTACAATAATTATTAAAGATCATATACTTACAAGAAGACAATAATGGCACGGTAATATTAACTATGTCTGTTTCATCTTTATAACCAGCTTGGCATGGCCTTCCATTGATTGAATCGAAGGGACCAACATAACAAGAAATCTATTTCCTCTTTCTTTGTTTGATATTGTAGCTCATCTCACTGTCATATGCTTTTGGTGATTTGAATGTTGACAAACAAAGCCAACATTAGTACAAATGATGGTGGTGTGGTTCAACTTTAGCAATAGAGCTCATAGTTGGTTGGAAAATGTCATAGATGTGTGAGATGGAACAACACTAGGTATAGTTTCCTCCTTTTGGACATAGGAGGACATTGGAATCTAACCCAAAATGTGTTTGTTCTTCAAACAGTATTTGGACTTAAGTATCAATATTGGATGCTGACCTAGCAAATTCCTCTTACTGCTTGAAATTGTAAATGAGTTTAGTGTTCTAGATTAAGAGTAAGGAGCTAAGTGACTGAATGAACAATGGAAACATGCAATGTATGGCGCTCAAAGACCAAACCCGGATCCAACACCCCATTGATTCTAAAATGTGCATGAAGAATAGTACTCGGATCCCCATGGACCAACTTTGTGATTGATGGAAGCATTTTTAGATTTGCGCTCGATTCGGTAAGCTTAAGTAGTCATTCACACGGACAGATGGAACTCAAGTTGTGATAGCATACTATCATGTGCATTATTAGCATGACTCTATGTGACTCCTAATGATGTAAAGGTCATATTGGAGGGTTCTGGCTGAAGTTATTGTGGTGATGCAGCTTCAATGTTAGTTTAGAATTTTGGTGAGGAATTGTAACTAGTTTGGGTCATATATATAGGGTTCTTGTGAGCATATATAGAGTAGGCATGTTGTTTAAAAGTGTTGGCATTGCTTTTGTGCATGTTGACGGTCCTTAGATGCCAAATCCAAGCACCAAATCCTTGCATAAAAGATCTCAAAAGGATAACTATTGATATGATCTAATGTACCAAATTGGAACTGCAAGCGCACGGGTCAGCTATAGCTTTTCCCTAGGAGTATTCCAAGGTGTAATATTTAATCCATCATGGCAAACAAGTGCTAAGAATGTAAACAACCAGAGAGTTAAATTCCACCCTTTGGTGCTAATGTACTCGGTGTTTGTGTAGTGCCGATCGACGATGCAGAATAGAGAATTTTAATAATACAAACAACAAAGGTAAATAAAGCTTGAGTTAGTCTGATATCATCTAGCGGTATTAGTTAGTCTGATATAGCTAAATGATTAGAGGCATTCTAACTACTTCTTAATATCCCTCCACTCATAGTGCCACTGCACCAGACTCAGTCCTAATCATACTGCAAAGGTATCTACAACATGGTTAAGTGCCTTCCCTCTCTTTGTATGGATTACCAAACATGATTAATTACCATGATTAAGTCAAGCTCTACGACTACACACACTTAACAATATCCCTATTGCTAAACATGTATAGTATGTATTAAGCACACATGTATAAAGAAGGAACCTCTATAGTGAAAGACAATTCACCAGATTAAAGACTATCGATCAATTCACTCAGAAGCACACACATATAGTATTAATCACACATGTATAGAGAAGGAACCTCTATAGTGAAAGACAATTCACTCAGAGTCATTGGCCCAGCATTCGACATGTTCTCTGTGTCAATTAGTAGAAGCTCGTTCTTGCTCATCTTCAAGCCTTTTCATCTCTTCTTCAGCTCCACGCCAAGTCTCACCTGTTATCACCTTTCTAAGGATGGTTGTGCCCATTTTGTAGAAGTTACTGACTTGGAGACCGCCTTAACTATTATCTAAGGAGGGAAGTGTCTCCACTCCAACACACACAAGAAGAAGATTCTTTGACCTCCATGACAAGTCGAACGGTGCCGCCATAGTGTTTAAAAAATGGGGATAGAGTGAAAGGTAGTTCGGGGAAGTGTTCACCATCGAGTTCTTGGTCCATGTGTTGACCTACAAATATATTGCCGGGAATCAGTTTTGAAAATTAAGTTCTTTTTGTTATTGCTTACGGGATCATTGCTCTATCTAGTTAGAGTATCTTAGCCTTTTATAGGCATGGATCTGAGACTTTATGAGTAATTCATAGCCTAGACGTGGTGTTTAGATTAGAAGTTACCTTTGTTTGTCACTTGCGCCATGGGTTGTAGAACTAATCTATCCATAGTAATCCTTCATGTTCTAGTATGTCGTACAACTGTTGGCCGGAGTTGCCTATGGATGCAGGGGTAAGTCGGTGCCCGAAGTTAGCAATTATAGTCCGAACATATTTTATCATAGGATCGACCTTAAGAATCCTCTGAGCTCTTTCGCCTATCATATTCTTGTTGTCCTAGGACAGATTAGTTTAGAAGATTAGTACACACATGTTCCCTATGATTCAATATCTTGGAATACTCCTAGGTGAAGTGCTACATCGGTATCCATGTGCTTGCAGATTTGTCTGTGATCATAAAAAATACCAACAGTGCCCATTAGTGCTTCGTGCAAAGGAGAAATGCAAGAGGTAGTTATGCCATACTAGATATCCCTCGTGGGGTACCTATGTGGACAATCCATCACTAGTGGTGGGAAATATTATACCATGTTTGAAGCCTTGGAATGGGTTTGTAGTAGAAGTATTGAGGGCTATTTATAGTGAAAAGTGCATACATGTATATCATTTCTTTAATCATTTTACATTCAAAAGATATTATCTTATTAACTTAGCTTTATAAACAATCTTAGAAGATTTCTACAGAACTAATGAATAAATCACTCATTTTAATAAAGTAAATCTAAATACAATAACTGAGTTATGTACTGTTAATAAACAATCTTTTGCTTTGCCATTTAAAGGTGTCAAATGCCTTTTACATCCAAGATTAAGACCAGTTTTCTTGATCAATTCCAAGGCTTCTTCATCTGATTCGTCCATGAGATGACCTTCTGCGGATGCATCAAAATGCTGCTTGTGTTGATTTAGCCATCCATCGTAGATGTCTGAAAATTTGCCCAAGTGTTAATGGGAATGCATCAAGATATTCACTAAACCTTTCCCATGCTTTACCTAAGGGTTCATCCACTTTTTGAGTAAATCAAGAAATCTGTTGCCTCATTCTTTGAGTTTTTCCTAGTGGATAAATTTTGGCTAGAAATTTTGTTGCAAAGGTGTTCCAATCTACCTTATTAATAGTTTATAATGTATATGGAATCAATTCTTGGGCTTTCCAAGTAGAGAAAGTGGAAACAACCAAATCCTAACTTCATCACCAGTAACATCTTGAATCTTCAAAGTGTTGCAAATCACCAGCAAGTGTTGAATATGAAATTTGGGTCTTCTAATCCAATGAAAAGGGCATTGTTTCACATCATTATGAAGGGTTGATTTCAAAGTGTTCCAATTTAGGATCTTTATAATCACTTTAGGATCTATAATCCTTGGCTTCAAACTATCATTCATTGCTGCCATGTTGGCACTTTTGTTGTTGTTTTCTTGTGAACTATCTAGATGTGCAAAGATAGGTGTAGTGCCAATCGGCGGAGCCTCATGTTGATCAGCAGTTGATTTGATTTTGCTTCTTTCTTCTTTCTTCCATCTTGTTTCGAAAATTTCTCTAGATCATCTTGATAACCGTGAGGTTTATTTAATAAGGGTCTGTCCATTACCTATGACCTTAATATAAACAAGATATGTGCAAAGAAAGAGTTTAACAAAATGGTATAGCTAACTAATAACCTATAAAATCACTCAACACAATTTTTTAGACCTCGACAAAGGCACCAGAAAAACTTGTTGGCATGATCTAGTGCTTAAATTTGTAACCGCAAGGACATGGGTCAATTATAACTTTTTCCTAGAAGTATTGCAAAGTTTATTATCGAATACACAAGGACTAGCAAGTTCTATGAATGAGAATACTAAAAAATAGTTAGGTTCTACCCTTAGATGTTGTGAAGGGGAGTTTATGATGGCTGAGTGGTGATGGATGGGCGAGCGTCAATCGGCGGTGATGATGTTGTAATCAGCGGTCAAGCAAACAACTTATAATAGGGACAAAGTCAAAAAAAATTGAGAGGATAAACAAAGCACGAGTTAGCCTACTACCAACAATTAGTGGTATTGGTTCGTCATATATGAGTACATAGTTAGACAAGTTCTAACTACATCTTTAAACGGGGTCTTCCAATATGGTGAATTCTTTGTAATCCCTTCGCTCAAAGTGTCACTGTCACCAAACCCAATCTTAATCATACTACAGAGGTATCTATGACATGGCCAAGTGTGTTCCCTCTATTTGCATGGATTACCAAGCTAGATTAACCACCATGATTATGTCAAGTTCTATGGCTATACACACTTGACAATATCCTGATTGCTAACCATGCATAGTATTATTCATAGATGTAGATAGAAGGAACCCTCATATTGTTAGACAACTGTTGCTAGATCAGAGACTCATAACCATAAACTCAAATACTCGATGTGAGATACAAGATACATGACTATGTTAGAGGCCTACTGTGGCAGCAAGTACATGTATGTGGAATACTTACTTTACCGGTATCCATAACTAGGCCTAAAGTCGGTGGGCAAGAAGCTGACCCACAAGGAGGAATAAATTGAGTTAATGTAACATGCAAGGAAGTTATCAATAGACTTCCTTGATTTGGCCTTGTAGCATACGACTAGAACTCTTTATATAACCCCTATCGTCCGGATATATAAAGTGGGCAGGGACCCCCCCCCCCCTCATAGAGATAAGAGACAACAAGCATAAGGGAAGAACACAACCCTGTGCTTACACCATCATCAATACAATACCACATATAGGACATAGGGTTTTTACCCTCACGGAGAGGGCCCAAACCTGTCTGAATTGTCTTGTGTGCTAACCATTGAGTTCTTGGTCCCGTGCATAGCCCAATATAAATATTGCCAAGATTAAGTCTTGACAGTTAGCGTGACAGGAAGGGGCTGCACACCGGGTTCCCCCATCATCCTCAATGGCCGAGATCCTAAACATCCAATACTTGTCGGACTTCAAGATCTTCTTTGGATCACTCGACTTTGTAGTTGATACTGTTGGAACCCTAGGCCTAAAGAAAAGATCCAATCTGACTGCAGCTAGTAACATGGCGTGATCATCAGATTCATTTGATCCACTTGCGCAACAGGTGCCACTCAAACTCAGATGAGGACTTGAATGGCATTTCCTGTCCATACCCCCGGGTTGTATTCATGGTAATCGCACATCACACACCGACAGCGCCGACACAGGGATCATGTGGATCCCGTAGTGTTGCACGGGAGTTAAACCTCAGAGATCTAGAGATCATGATTGATGGAAGGAAGGTCTACACCGCCCCTCGGAACAACATCAACGGGCAAGGACAATCCTTGACGGCTTGATGGATGAAGAGGCGTTCTA
The DNA here is from genome assembly GCA_032690845.1 of Eleusine coracana subsp. coracana. Taxonomy (NCBI): domain Eukaryota; kingdom Viridiplantae; phylum Streptophyta; class Magnoliopsida; order Poales; family Poaceae; genus Eleusine; species Eleusine coracana. The sequence continues at coordinate 8,055,577 of CM064426.1, forward strand.
GACTCCCATGATGAAAAAGGTGGTGATCATGCTCAATGCAGCTACACTTCAAGATCAGGCAAGGGTCTAAGTCGCAACCGAAGATCGACCGGCTCACTCATTCGTGGCAAGTTCCAGTCGGTTGGGTCATCCAAGCCGAAAGGGATCCTGCTATCTAAGAGAATCCCTATAATACAACCATGACAACTGCCAAATCGTCAAGTCTCACCACAAGGAGTAGCTGCATGATGACCAACATCAGTCTGAGGAACGGGGTAACTGGCACGATCAGAGAGACAACCAATATCATGATGAGCACTAGGGAGATTGACATGGCGATCGACCTCAGAACAATCGGAGAGATAACCGTGACAATCGACCTTGGAACCATCAAAGGGACAATCGCGATGACTGACATCAGGATCATGACAATCAGGAGTGATGCATCAATCATGGTGAGGATAACCAACAATGCCACCATGACGATGATGTTGGGCCCCAGCATCGCCACCGAACACCCTCACCCTCGCTCTCGTCATACCATCAAAGGCGGTCAACATCATTACGGGACGATGAGTTCGATGCGATCAAAGTCTTTATGCCTGAGCTTCACATCTACAACTGGCCGACAAGATGATCGACATCGAGAAATATGATGGCAAACTAACCCTCAGGAGTGGTTACACATCTACAAAAGCACTATCCAGTCAGCTGGAGGAGATACCTTCGTGATGTATAATTATTTGTCGGGCTGACTGGAGCCAGCCGCACAAATTTGGCTCACATCTCTTTCGAAGAAGTTGGTCGTATCCGGGGAGACCTAACAAAGAAGTTCACCCAGAAATTCCAAGCTACTTACACCAGGCCAGTCAACTACTTTGACCTCACCCGGATCAAGCAGAAGTCGGATGAGTCTCTGCGACAGTACATCAAGTGATTCTATGCCAAGAAGACAGAGGTCACCAATGTCCTAGATCAACAGATCATTGTGGCCTTCCAAGGAGGTTTACAAAGTGATGAGTTTGTTCAAGATATTGGTCGGGGCAATCATAACCTTGATCTAACTACCTGGGAATGCTTTGAGATCACCAATAAGTACGCCTTCGGTGAATTCGCCTTGCTTGATATCAGGGCCAAGTGGAAGGAGAAGCAATGCCATGATATGTCGTAGTTCTCCAAAAAGGACAAGAAATAGAAGAGCTACAACAATGACAAGGGCACTGAGAATTAATTCACAAAGCCGTGAAAAGAGATGAAATTCATCTTTGGAGGACCAAAAGCATAATTGTTGAAGCGAAAGGATAAGCTGGCACTACGAGAAATAAACGTGGTGGAACCAGCTTCCATTGAGTACATGAGGTGGTCTGAAATTCAGATTACCTTTGATGGGTCGGATCACCCTAGGCACCTGCCCAAGCTAGATTGCTACCCCTTGATGCTCAGCGCGACTGTTCAAAAGGTCAAGCTCAATAGAGTGCTCATTGATAAAGGAAGTTGTCTTGACTTGATCTTTACCAAGACTCTCACTGAGCTGGGCTTGTTGGTAAAGGAACTGAAGCCTAGTTCATCACCCTTGCATGGGATTGTGTTGGGCAAGACCTCTGTTCCTATCGGATAGGTCACTCTACTAGGAACATTTGACACCCGGGAGAACTATAGAACCGAGGAGGTCACCTTCGAAGTTGTAGACTTCGAATCCGCCTATCACGTCATCATTGCCAGCTGGTGATTGAGAAGTTCATGGTGATTCCCCATTATCCATATCTCACCTTAAAGATGCCAGGTCCTAAGGGAATCATCTCCCTCCATTCTGATCTTCAAAATTCCTTTGATTGCAACGTGTAGGGTTGTGAGTTAGTCGAACGATAGTTGAGGTTGTTGGATCAAGAGGAAATCCTGCAGAAGGTCGGCGACATGATGAACATAGATCTAGAGGCGCCGACCAAGAAGGCAAGCAAGGAAAATCTCCACGTAGATAAAGTGGCAACCAAGGAGATCCTGCTCGACTCAAAAGAACCTATTAAGGTGACTTATGCATGGGCAGACCTCAGGGACAAATAAGAACTCGCACTCACTCTTTTCCTCCAGAGAAGCAGGGATATATTCATGTGGCAACCCTCTCTGACATGCCAGGAGTCCCTAGGGAAAATATTAAGGTCAAGTTGTAGGTGCATCCTGGTGCATCCCTAGTCAAGCAACAGAAAATTTGCGCAAGACCAAAAGGACACTATGAAGAAGAACATCGCTAGGCTCTTAGCTGCTAATTTTATAAAGGAAGTGTATCATTCAAATTGGCTGGCTAACCCAGTCCTTGTACCTAAGAAGAATAAAGAGTGGAGTATGTGTGTTGATTATACCAATTTGAATAAGGCATGTCTAAAGGACCCCTTTGCTTGCCACGCATCAATCAGATCATAGATTCTAGGGCCGGGTGTGAGCTTCTAAGCTTTCTGGATGCTTTTTTAGGCTATCACCAGATCCCACCGAAAGTCGAAAATCAAATTAAAACTTCCTTCATAACACCATTCGACGCTTTTTGCTATACCATCATGTCATTCGATCTAAAAACACTGGCATGACTTACCAATGTGATATCCAATGCTGCCTCAAAACATAGATCAGTCAAAAGTTATGGTGGTCAATTGGTGCAATCCTGAGTGGGAGGATCAGAGATGCACCAAGCTTCCCGGGAATGGCATTCGATGATGGCAGGTGCACGACATCATCAAGGCAACCTTACCCTCGCGGAATATTAGGCTAGATTGGTACGCAAATTCATTTCTTTATTCTAAATCTCAATACTTCACACTTTGTGATCATCTTGCTGATTTGTTTTGTTGTCGGCAGCACATGATGGCTAGACTTGTAGCCAGTTTAAGGCATGGGCTTTGGCCCACAATGACATGGCGACGTTCGATGTCAACTACAACCCGGAGGACCCACCCTAGACATACAACAATATGATCATTCATAGCTGCCTCAATGAATACACATCAATGGCAAGGACGATTTATGGACCAGAGTACGATCCAAACACCCAGGACATTGATGGAGAAATTGCATTGAGGGTAGGAGGAGGCAAGAAGCATGAACGGTACTACATTGGTGATAGCGTAATTGACATGGCCAGTACTCCCAGTTTCTCCCAGATTGGAGCGAGGACCATGAGCTCAAGCCCAACTATATGCCCTCGGCTAGAGGCACTTTAGGTTATTTCAGCTTCATTTGTTGTTCATTGTGTTTTAGACACATTTCTCTTGCATTGCATCATTTGGGTGAAATATTGTAGGGCTAGCTAGAAGAAGAGAGGAGGCGATGGGTAGAGATGGAACAAAGGATAGAGGTTGATTGATGGAGGATGAAGATCGAGCGGGAGGCCGAGCGGCAGAGGATGGAGCAAATATTTCAGTGGATGCAAAGTGTTGGTGAGAAGATGGGTCAACCTGTGCCACCGATGCTATTCCCTCTGCCATCTCCTAGAAGTACTCCTATGAGTATGAATGATTTAGTTTGTTTGTTACTACCTTACATCTGATCCCACAAGTGCGATCTCTTTTCCTCTGTGTAGAATCAATCGGCATTGAATGACCACCCTCAGGACCAAGATTTGTCACCATGATGGCCACAATGGCCACCCTCATGATCTTCTTGTAAGATACTTGTGTTCGTTAGTTTATTGCATTATGTGATGATACTAGTGGATTGGTTGTGTTAATACTAGAGCTTATTTGCATTATATGATGGCCACAACTCTTGTGATGATGCTTATTGTCATGTTTGTTATGATGTTTATTGTCAAGTTTGTAATGATGCATATGATATAATGTTTATGATGCTACATTATGTGATGATGAGATGAGGTTTATTATTATATAATTTTTATGTCCAAGGGTGCATAAAATGTAAATGGTACATAATATAGGGAGGCCATTTTGCCTAGTGTTAAAGCCATTACACTCACCGAAAATGCAAATCTTTTCCCAGTGTCATGGCCTTTACTAAGCTACTATGTCCCCAACCAGTTCACCCAAAATCTTAAGCTGATAGAAAGGGTGGACAATACATTTATACTTCAACACTCCCCCTCACGTGAAAGGTCTCAAAGGCCGCAAACATGGAAATAAGAGTAATAATAAGATTCGAACTCGAGACCTCTGACTCTGGTACCATATTAAGTTTATATGCACCAACCAATTGAACCCAAAAGCCTAAGCTGATGAAGAAGATTGGGCAATTCACTTATAGTTCAATACTCCCCCTCATGTGCAACTCACTCGGGGCGCAAACGTGGAAATAGGAGCAACACAGCGGAAAATACGATCACCAGAACTTAAACTCAAGACCTATTGCTCGATACCATATTAAGCTACTATGCACCAACCAGATAACACTAGGCAAAGAGGAAGTGTTTGCCGAGTGTCTGTGATGAGACACTCAGCCAGGAGGGAGTGTTTGCTGAGTGTCATGGCCTTAGCACTCAGCAAAGAGGAAGTATTTGCAGAGTATCTGCGATGAGACACTCGGTAAAAAGGAGACTGTTTGCCGAGTGTCTAGATCGCATCACTCGGTAAAACCGCTATTAACGCCGCCTGATCCTCCTTGTCTCTGTTACGGCCACATCGGCAATATAATTTTTACCAAGGGTCGGTCCAGCACTCGGCAAAGGATTTGTTGAGTGCCCAAGAAAAAGACACTCGGCAAATATTATTTGCTGGCTATAGACTTGCTGTGACATGTATGTCGAGGGTGGCTCTCGGCAAAGTGTTTGCCGAGCGTCTTTGGGGCTTTGCCGAGTGCGCCGTAGTGCCATCAATCATCAACACTAGCACAAACCCTGCACTTTGCCGTGGGCAAGCCCAAACCAAAATCAATTCAATACGGAAAGCTAAGCCCGAAAGAAAATTGCATACATCAAGTTACACAGAGAACAGTAACTTCAGTCTTTAAAACACATCATTAGCACATACTGCTACAAAAGTTATAGGATCTCCGTTATGCATCTCCAACAGTTGATGCACCCAAAAAGGCAAAATTCATATGGGTGAACAGGAGAGCATGTATTCTGTAAATAGCACAGTTGCAATGGTATCACGTAGCTATTCTGTGATTCAGTAACTATTTTTGCTAATCAAAGAGGTCAAGACTACATAACCGACCAAGAGCTTCAAGAACTACTGTGGGGTCAGTCAAAGATGGTGGTTTGAACACCATATACACAAAAGAAGGGGGTACGTAGAGTACTAATTAAGACAACCTCAAACCATACAACTTCGATATGCACCAGCCTGATCTATGATATGTCTTTCTCATACGAATATTGAGGTTCAAGGGTCATAACTCATAATATATTGGTCAAGTGAACCAATATGTAAAAAACGTGCTAAGATGGTTGTAATCACCTCCATAAAAAAACTGTTTTTCTTCTAAACAGAGCAAGAAGATTCATAAAAGGTTCAGCTAAAATATAGTCCTACAGTGCCAAAACTAAATTGTTTCTCGATATGCATAAGGAAATTTACTCAGAACGCAGCTGCAAAGTTTTGCATTAGGCTCTGATGGAGCCTAATTCACTACTTCATAGGATGGTGCTTCGACTAATTGATTACTCAAAAACTGCTTTCAATGAAAATTCCTGTGAGAATCAATACTTCAGGGAAGATCTCGCAAAATTCCTGTGAGAAACCAATACTGCCCAGACAGTCGGTAGTCCCAAAATTTATTAAGAACTTTGTCTCAACATTTATGTAATTTCCATGTTAAGGGAGCTCGAAAATGAGTGGAGAAAACCAAGTCCATGGTTGCTTGGATCACCGGTGCTTCCATCTGTAGCGAGAAGATGGCGAGTGGATCGCGCCGGCGCCATGTAGTTTCTTCTGGTAATCATTCCGCTGCACTTTGTGGTGTTGCCTGCCCACATTCTTGCCCCTTGTAGCCTCCTCCCGCTCCGGCGGCGGCACTGGGGGATCGTCATGCACCATGTCGTGCGGATAAGCAAAGCCCGTGAAATGCAGAGGCACAACGATGGTCGGGTCCTCTCTGCGTCTGAGCAATGAAAGCATGAACTCCCGCAGATGCTGCAAGAAGTCAGACTCCCGTAGAAGGCGGCGCTCAGCCAACGTTAAATTTCCATCGCCATCGTAAGACTCGAAGAGCCAGGCCCAAAGAGACCTGGCTTTCATGTACCTCTCCTTCCAGTTTCCTAGCCCCTCAGAGTCGCAGATCTCGATCTCCGGCGGCAGGCCGAGGGAGTCATACATGGCCTTCCACAGCTCTGCGTCACGCTCCGTCACGAGGCGCCGTAGCTGACTGCTGACGCATTCCACCCTTGCGAGGTCCTTGCCTTCGGTGAGCCTCTTCAATATCTCCGTCTTGGCGTCGTCGGGAAGGGACCCGAAGCTGGTCACTGGCAGGGCCGGGAGAGGGAGCACCCAATCCGCGAGCTCCAATCCGTCGGCAAGGGAGCAGGAGAGCAGCGGCGCCAGGGTGGCCTCGTCCAGGACCTCCTCGTACGATAGGCAACCCCGGTCGCCATCCGTCGTGAGGAGGTAGACCTGTAACACGACGTCGCCGTTCTCCCTTGGGCGCAGCTCTAGGACGGCGCCCTCACGTCGTGCGAGTTGTGGCGCTGTGTACCGGCGGGAGAAACACGGGGACGATGGGCCTGTCTCGTCCACTTGTTTCATGTACTGGCCGGAACTGGACTCGTCTCCATATGGCACGAAGCCGGCACGGAGGAAGGCGGCGTGCGCCACGATGCCCAGCCGGCCGGTGAGGTCCTCGGCCTCCCACTGGTCGTCGTCCACGAGCCCCTGGAGAGCGAACGTTGCCATGGTGCGGACTTTTGCTGTGACGCTGATCAGATAGAAATGAAATAGAGATGTCCTTTCCCAGTTCGTTCCCCTACTATAATATATACGTTGTTTCGGTTGTCAAAACCTAGGGTGCATGCTTTATTGTGAAGTTGTTTAATCACGTCGATAGTTTCGAGGGCTTAATCAACAAGATGTCGAATTGTAGGTCCTAATCATTTTTTATTCGTTCATTGATGTGTTTGATGACGGAGAGGAGTAACAGCTTTCAGGAAAACGGATTAGAAAAATAATTACGATCCCAAGCACGAGATTGTTGAAAAGAATTAATAGTTTGACTTTTATCTTTTTTTTGTTATTACTCGATGTGCATCGAGTCTTGTTTCAGAAAGTTTTGCGGAGAGGTGTATGCGTCGGCAAGGCGCGGCTGAGGTGTGCCACAGCAGCCTCTCCAGGACCACGTTGTACGATAACCTGGTCACGTCACTTGTGAGGAGGTACACGTATGCCTGAAAATGGGCCGAAGGAATCCAAGGGCCGAAAGGGTCTCCTACCTATTGGATCGAATGTACGAGGGTTGTTATGGACTGTGAGTTGAAATGGATCGAATTGAATTGAATCCAATTGTGTCACAAAAGAATTGGATCGTGGATATGGACCGTTTCGAAAGAAAGGGCTCAGCCCGTGGATTCTATCCATCCCTAACACTATGAGGGCGCTGCCGCTCGGAGACGGAGGCAGGGCGACGACCGATAGGGCGAGGCAATCGTGCCTTGTTTTCCATTGTTGGCTATGGCAGCACCCCGTTCTCCGGCATCGACGGCAAGCCGCTGCGTTATCCGGCGTCGGCGGCGAGGCGCCCCATTCTTCGGCATCAGCAGCGAGGCGCTCCATTCAACGTCATCAGCGGCACGGCACCCTTCTCCAAGGTCGGTGGCTCGCCCATCGTCGTCTTCCCCCGACTCCTGCTCAACACCCTCCTCCAAAGGTGAGCGACTCTTCTCCCTCCCCTGTCTCTAGACGGTGCTTCTTTCAACTTCAGCCGAAATCGACTTTCATCTCTCGTTATATTGTGGCACGGTTTGGAGTTTGTTCTAGTGTGAAAGAAATAGTGAGGAACGGAATGTTCTTGTTCCATTCTCAATGTTCTTGGCTGAAGAGCACCAAAATTTGTATGATCCTGTTCTCGTAACAAACAAACGTATTAATCTGTTTGAGCCTGCTCTGTTTTTAGTCAGTACTGTACAGCTGTAGATGCATCATGAAGAAAAAATTGGACCGCTCTGGCTCTTCTTTCCTGTTCCCAGTTGCCTTTGTAAAGAATTTTGTATACTATCCAGCTCAGTAAGAGATCGAAGTCAATGCAGCCTTATTGATTTAAACAGATCAAACTTAATCGAGACAATGTTCAATCACGACAAATAAAGCTAAGTTTAATCTACTTATGACGGAATTGACCGAGTGACTTGAATAATAGATCTAAAATTTGACCTATAAAACCCACATAAATCGGCAGAAGATCGGACCTAACCGAGATAGTAATGCAATCTAATTCGATAATACTAATCAAATAAAAATTTAATTACCGGATAACTAGCAATTTTAAAGATAACAACTAGAATATCAACGTAATGAGAAAGTACTAGCTGAAGTCGATGAAATTACCGAGGGTGACTAATCTAACTCTCTCACCGAGATCAGAGCCGATACAGTCCACGCGAGATGAGGATGTCGTCGAGAAAAAGTTTGACGATGCACCAAGTTGTATTGAATGAAATTGTTATTTTTTTATACAGATCCTATTATATATTTATAGTCCCATACAAGAGGTTCTGACCTGATTCGGTCAGGACTCTCAAACGAACTGACTTGATCTGTTTCTATATTAAATCTAAATTAGAAAATAAATAAAGACAAAATCTGAATGGACCCACTTTATTCTTTTTGGCCGTTGAGCTCCATTAATCTTTGACCGATTCTGGCTCTACGCAACTGACTACTAGAACCGGTCAAATTTAGGTGCCAACAATCATGCATACCCGACACCTTGCACACTTTCCGTCTTATCTACTCTATTGGGACCAGTCCAATGTCCGGTACAGTGAGTTGGGCTTGCGAGATCGACTGCGTCGTCTTGGGCCTTCTAGATCCTTCCTTGCTAGGCTTGAGTCCGGGACGGTTGTGACATCACGCCATTCGGGCGAGCTGTTAGTCCACTTCTACCACCGCCATGATGATTGTATTCAAGTATTGATGGTTCCAGTGTGTTTCCGTCATCTTTCAGCTATGGTTTTGCCCGTCGCACGTCCATTGATATACGACCAATAGCATATACAGATTCTGGAAAATGCTCTTCAACATTTAATTTAGCAATGTTTTTAGCTGAAACATTCCAATTTCTATTTACTTTATTGTTTGACGAGCCAAACTAAAATTTCTAAACTTTTGAATCAGAAATTTTCTTGCTGTTTGCTTTGTTTTAGAAGTCTCGGTTCAGTATTTTTCTCAATTCCAGCCTCGTCAAACTTGCTGGCGACTTGGGGCATCGCCTGCCGGTGAGAGGTCCCTCACACATTGCTGAAACTCACCGCAGCTGCATAGGGAATTGAGCTCGACGAGGCCACCACACAACTTCTCACAGAGAATTATATACCGCACGCACGTCATCGTGCCGGCACAGGACATAAGTTAAGATTCACGGTCCAAGAACACGTTGAGGTTTATCTCGATGTAGGGGAGACCGGATTGAAGGAAGTCATGCATGGTGGCACAGTCGCGGCATCTTGCGTCTCTATTAGTGGCGGTGGCAGAGAAAGGAGGATACGTACAACCTAACCCAATGTCCCTACTAAACCAATAAAACGTGAGCTCATCTAATCGGAATATAAAGAAAGTTAGATATTAATTAGGTTACTAATTTGATTTTACTTATGAACAAAAATAAATTACTGTAACATCCCACTTCATTGAGATTAGTCCCATAATGGCCCGTGAGCACTGGTGTGTATGAGAAGGTGAGAATTTAGTACCACCTTACTAGTCTAGTGGAAAGAGGACCAATTTACAAGCCTAGCTTGTCCACCACCATCAATCTAGGGTTAGCCCTTTTACGTGAAGCGATGATGAAAGTGTAAATAGGTTGGTGGGTGTGTGGAGTCCATTCAAAATATGAGTCGGGCCTAGCTAAGTGGTGAACTCTAGGGCATTACAAGTGGTATCAAAGACAACCCTCGCAGGCACAATGAGCATGGTGGCCAGGAGGTCCGGACATATGTTGCATGATGCGTGTAGGCCCATGCGTGAGGTGCCCAAGAGAGGAACGTTCTTGATAGCTTGCCCAGTATGGGTATGTTGTCTATGTGTTCCGACGAGAACGTCGTTCTTGTTCTTTTAGGTGCGTATCTGTAACATCCCAGCCCATTGAGATTAGTCCTATAGTGTCCATGAACACTTGTGTGCATAAGGAGGGGGAAATTTAGTACTACCTTGCTAGTCTAGTGGGAGGAGGACCAACATATAAGCCTAGGTTATCCACCACTACCAACCTTGGGTTAGCCCTTTTACGTGAAGCAAGGATGAAAATGTAAATAGGTTGGCAGATGTGTGGGGTCTACTTAAAATGTGAGTCAGGCCCAGCCGGGTGTGGACCCTAGGGTGTTAAAATTATTATAGAACTACTAGTTTTTATTTCTTACCGATACTTCCCTTAAAGTGATAAACTATTAGCCAATAGTTATGGTGTTAGATTTTCAAATCTACACAATACTACTGACTAGTAATTTTGAGAAACTATTGACCAATATTTTGGATAGTAGAACTCCTCTAGCATGATTGTTTTGTAATGTTTAACTTTTCAAACTTCAAAGTCTTAATCAGTATGGTGTTGAATTATGCTTGGTCTTAATCACTTATGGATAACAAACACGTTTAGCAGTTTTTAGGAATGAATTAAAAAATTACTTTAAACAAGAAATTACTTTAGCATAATATTGTTGAAAATTCATTAGTAGTTTGATTTCTATATTTTTTTAGTCGGTGTGCAGTTTTAATTTTCTTCCGAGAAGTTTTACAGAATCACCGAGGGGTAGATGCACATTTGAAACAGTACACAAGAACAGTAGCATAGAAGGAAAAAAGGTATGATATAAGCATGATGTATTGTTCATTAAAAAAAATATGTAATGTTATCTTTCTCAACAAAATCCACCAGACTATAGAAGGACAACAATACATATCATGACTTTGGTCAAAACTGCAATATATTTCACAGTATTGTAAGAATTTGGTATCTTATTGGTGCAACAATGAAAAGTGTAGTTTTCAAATGCTTGGATTTATACCACATCCAAACAAGCAAATCTGGCTGGTGAGTGAAAAAAAACATCTCCCACACACCAATGAAACCTCTATTACATTCTCTGATGGTGTGGCATTGAGGCTGCCTCCACTCCCACTACTGACCTCGATAACTTGGCATGACTCGGAGGTAAAACAGGAAGGTATGGCGGAAATAAATGCAGATATATATGGGTTTTTAATGAATCATAGGGCATGATTGTTAGGTTGGGTCACCACCTACGTTCAATCTTTGCTTGTTTGGTTGATTGGCCACCAAAACGTAGCCAAGCTCAAGTGCAACAAGATTTCCTTCAAAACCAGGATCGGTGGGAACAAAAAAAAAAGCTTCATTGTTAGGGCTGAGCCGTGATTCAACCATGGAATGGATCATAAAAAGTAAATTTGTGATAAGGGGGGCCATACCCAATCCCCTGCCGCCCTTGTTGTAGATCCACGCCGAAGCGGCGTGACATCATGTCCATATGCTAGTTCAACGCTATCGAAACAGATTCCCCAAACTCTTGTAGCCGCAAACCATGTAGAGATGAAGCAGTCAACTCCCGATCTTCTCGTATCATATTGTTGTTCTCCTATGCCCTTTCGTATCTCCATTCATGTGTAGGCATGCGTTGGGCCCCAATCAGCTGTTGGGCCCATTGTATTTTATTTTATTCCTCCAGTTTGTTAACATTCAAATGACGCCTTTATTATCTCTGCCTAGCCACATCATTCTCCACCCACCCTATTCATATGCCATGCCAATACTTCTCTTTCTTCCTAACGCTCCTTTATCATGTCCAAGATAATTCATCTTCTGCCTAGCGGCATTGTTCCTCAACAACCCAATCAAAATCGCCAATACTCATCTTTCTTTCGAAGGCTCCTCTATCATGTCCAAGATAGTTGATCTTTTGTGTCCTCATGGCGCACCAACCTCTACATCTATATACCATTTTTTAGGAAGCAGTGAGCTGAAATCACACTTCTTGAAAGGAAGCCTCAGACCACCATGGTCAAGCTGCCTTTCTCAGTGCCATCATACTTGGTAGGAGGTAATTCGATTACAAAATATATCTGCAATTTGTCTCACAAAAATTAAACCTTTTGATTGAACACTTTTTCATTTGAAGCTATTATTTAATATTAACATAGTTTACATTTTGGTGATTTTTATATTAAATTATTTTCAATTATGTTTTGTTCTCTCTTAGGTTCGATCCCAAATTTTATATGTTCTTACCTTGTATCAAATCAAACTTTCTTTTTAATATTAAGTTGATATGTCATGTTTCATTTGTTTCCTGTTCTTGTGATAGGTGCAAAAATGGAAAAGAGATGAAGGTGGATGAAGTGGGAGATGATGAACCAGATTTAATTGGAATGATCCAAGCATCAAAAAAGGAAAGACGGTTTTCTGTATGCTACTCTCAGGATGCTATCATTGGATGAAGGTGTGTTCTTCAATTAGTCCCAAATGGTATTAGAATGCTATCATGAGTTTTACAATGATCTTAGATAATTAATAAAAACTTTCAAATGAAATAGTAATGAAAATCATATTAATTATGAAAAACAACACTATTTTGGTTAAGAAATTTATTGTAATGTTTTATTTTCAAAAATTAACATTTAAATGTTGCCAAGCAGTTCCTAATAATGAAAATGTGATCATTGTAGGACGGAATATTTATATGTGATCATTAATTGGTATGAATCAAAGTGCAGTACACTAATTCATAAATGTATCCAATTGTGCATGTAATTAATGATCATGCAATAGAACAATATCTTATAAGTATGGTACTAATGAAGCGATGTGCATGGAAAAAAAATATGAAGTAGAATAATAATTAATTATCATGCAGCAGAACGAATCTTATAGGCTTGGTATTAATGAAGAGATATGCATGAAAAAAATATGTTGTTACATAAAAATTAATGGGTAGAACAAAATCTTACAGATATGATATTAATGAAGAGATATTCATGACAAAAACATGTTCTTGAATAATAAGTGGTTCTTTTTTTTCTAGATTAATGGAGTTAAATCGATAGGTTGGAACAGGGAAAAAGGGATGATCATGAGTGCTATAAGAGAAAAAAAAATCCATTGCTATTATATAATATTTGGTGAAGAATTCATTTTAATGTTAAACTTTTCATAGAAAATATTTGAATGTTAATTAGCAATTGAAACCGAGAAAACAGTATGTGGTTCATTCAGATTAGAATATTGCTCGAAAAAATTCATATGAATACCACCAATTCTAGAAAGAATGCATGGTGTTATCCTTTCAGATTTTTATATTGCTCAAAGCAGGATGAATACTATATTAGATACAACATTAAAAAGAGTGATTTATGTATTAGTTATGTAGAAATCTTATAAGATTGTTTTATTCATTATATAATTCATAAAGTGTATCTACTGCTATAGCAAATTAATGACATAGTATCCTTGATATGGAAAATCATTAATGAAAAAATATACATGGATATACTTCACTCTCTATAAATAGCCCTCAATACTTCAATAATAGGATCATCCTAAGGCACATAATATAACCTTTCCAACCATTAGTGATGGATCCTCCTCAAAGGGCCCCCACTAAGGATGACCAGTATGGCATAAACAACTCTTGCATTTCTCCTTTACAGGAAGCACTATTGGGCACAACAGCAGTGCCAAACTTTCCAACAGCATGCATCATGTATGGGATCCACAAGAACCCAATATTTTTACCCAAAGTAGTTACAATTTGTCACCAAATTTTTACATTAATATGAAACCTCCTCCAAAGCCACAACTTCAGCTAGATCTTACTCCTACACTGCTAGCCACCACCTTTAGATCATTAGAAATCACAAAAAGTCTTGCTAATAACGCAGATAGTGTGCGATCACGTGCGACTTTCTAGCCACCCCTGTGGGTGACTACTTACACTTACCCAACCAAGAGAAAATCTTAACAATGGAGCCTCCATCAATTACATTGTTGCTTCAAGGGGATCCAAGCTCCATTCTTCATGCTCATTTTACCATTAATGGGGTGCTAGACCTGGGTCCGGTCTTTGAGCACACTACATTGCATGTTTCGAAGGATTGTTTTGTCACTTGGCTCCTTTCTGTTTAAACCTAAAACACAACACTCTCACATCCAATTAAATGTAGAAGAAGGAATTTGTTGGGTCACCATTCAATATTGATACTTATGGAAAAAAACCATATAGAGAACAAACACATTTGGGTCAGATCCCGATATCCACTTATGTCAAAGAGGAAAAATTTGTATCTAATTGTCCTCCAACAGGCACATCTAATAATATTGTCCAACCTACTATCATCTCTACTGCTAAAGTTGAATGACAACATCATCATTTGCACAAATGTAGGTTTTGTTCATCAACATTCAAATCGCCACAAGCATATGGAGGTCACACACGTTCTTATCATGGGATCCTCAACCTTAAGAATCCTCTCAGCTCTTTTACCTACCCTATTCTTGTTGTGCTTGGATGGTATAGTTTAGAAGATTAATACACACACGTTTTCTATGATTCGATACCTTGGAATACTCCTAGGTGAAGTGCTACATCTATATCCCTGTGCTCGTGGATTTATCTGCGATCATGAGAAATAACAGTGCCCATTAGTGCTTTGTGCAAATGAAATCCAAGAGTTCATTATGCCATACAAGACATCCCTGGTGGGGTACCTATGAGGATGATCCATGGCAAGTGGTTGGAAAGATTATAATATGTTTGAAGCCTTGGGATGATCTTGTTGTAGAAATATTGAGGGCTATTTAGAGTGAAGAGTACATCCATGTATATTTTTCTTTAATCATTTTACATTCAAAAGATATTATCATATTAATTTGGCTTTAATAAACAATAATAAGATTTCTACAGACCTAATAAATAAATCCAAATGTTGCTTGTGTTGATTTAGCGATCCATGGTAGATTTTCTAAACCTTCGCCTAAGTGTCAAAGGGCATGCATCAAGATATTCATTGAACCTTTCCCATGCTTCAGCAAGGGGTTCATCCACTTTTTGAGTAAATCCAGAAATCTATTGCCTTGTTCTTTAAGTTTTTCCTTGTGGATAATATTTGTTTAGAAATTTTGTTGGAAAGTTGTTTTAATTTACCTTATTAGTAGTTTATAATGTATATGGAACCAATTCTTGGGCTATCCAAGTAGAGAAAGTGGAAACAATCAAAGCCTAGCTTCATTACTAGTAACATCTTGAATCTTCAAGGTATTGCAAATCACCAACAAGTGTTGAATATGAAATTTGGGTCTTCTAATCCAGCGAAAAGGGCATTGTTTCACTAGATAAATGCATGAAGAGTTGATTTCAAAGTGTTCCACTTTAGGATCTTTATAATCACTTTAGGATATGTAAGCCTTGGCTTCCAACTATCGTTCATTGTCACCATGTTTATAATTTTCTTGTTGCTTTCTAGTCAACTATCTGGATCTACAATGATCAGTGTAGTGCTGATCAGCGGAACCTAATGTTCATCGGACGTTGATCTGATTCTGCTCGTTTCTTCTGTCTTCGGTCTTGTTTCGACAATTTCTCTTGATCATCTAGATAACCATGAGGTTTATTTGATAAGGCGCCATCTATTACCTGTAACCTTAATGTAACAAGATATGTGCAAAGAAAGAGTTTGAAAAAGGGGTAGAGCTAACTAATAACCTATATAATCACTCAAAATGATTTTTTAGTCCTCGGCAAAGGCACTAGAGAAACTTGTTGGCATGATCTAGTGCTTCCGTTTGTAACTATTTCCTAGGAGTATTGCAAGGTCAAAAATAGTTACGTTCTACCCTTAGATGTGGCTAATAGGACTTTATGATGGCTGGATGGTGATGGATGGGCGAGCATCAATCAACGGTGATGATGTAATCAGCAGTGAAGCAAACAACCTATAATAGAGACAAAGTCAACACAAACCAAGATGATAAACAAAGCATGAGTTAGCCGACTACCAACTAGTGGTATTGGTTCATCATATATTAGTAGATAGTTAAACGAGTGTTAACTACGTCTTTAAACGGGGTCTTCCAATATGGTGGAAACTTCCCAATCCCTTCGCTCAGAGTGTCATTGTCACCAAACCCAATCTTAATCATGTTACAAAGGTATGTATGACATGGCCAAGTGTTTTCTCTCTATTTGCATGGATCACCAGGCAATATTAACCACCATGATTATGTCAAGCTCTATGACTATACACACTTGACAATATCCCTATTGCTAACTATGCATAGTATTATTCATTGATGTAGATAGAAGGAACCTTCATCTTGATAGGCAATTGTCGCTAGATTAAAGACTCATAACCATAAACTCAGTGTACAATACAAGATACATGACTATTTTAGAGGCCTACCTTGGTAGCAAGTACATGTCCTAATGACCTTGAACAAACCTAACTACAAGTGTTACGAAGCAAAGTCTCTGTGGCTCTAAAATCAGTTGTCTATTCCTATGTACATCTCACCCACACAAAGGAGGTTGTTGACTATATATATGGGTACATGGTAGCATCAAGTTGGTTCATTGACGAAGTAAGTGTGGCGTCGATCGGTAGAGGCCTAGCATAGATTGTCGCCTTCTGGTTTGGCATCCAATCTCTTCTGAGTCATTTCTTGTCTTCTAGAATATTTTGTGACTTCCCTATGGGCCTTTTGCTAAAAGTTTTCTTCAAATACTTGGTCACAAAGTCCTATTAGGTTTACTGTCTAAATTAGTCATTTTGGTAATTAATAATTTATTTCTAGAATCTTCTAATGTCAGTTTAATCAATTCTTGGTCAAAGTCAATGCATCACTGATTGGCACTTGATCATTTCCGAGCGACGAGTGTTGGGTATTCTAACAACAACATAATAAATCTGCAAGCGTACGTATATCAAAGTAGCTTTCACCTAGGAGTATTTGAAGGTATGGAATCCACAAAGAATGTGTGTGCCTAATCATCTGTACTAGTTCGTCTAAGGACACCAAGATAAATGTGGCATTGGGTAGAGAGGATTCCTAATGGGTATAAGATCCTAATCAAGGTAAGTGTACTACTAGGTTGCTTGCATTGCACACGAGTATACCCCGGCATCCGCAGGTGACTCCTGCCAAGAGCCTAATACGTAGCCAAACATGTAGGATTTGAATGGATAGATAGGGTTATCACGACCTACTTGCTACGTCTGCATTGCATGGACTACTCGATAAACAATGATAACCTATGGCCTAGACACCAGTCTATGCTTTCGGCTACTCCCTTAATCTCCAATTGCGATGAGCCAAGATTAAGGTCTCTTACTCAATAGAGCGTTGAGTAAGCAAAACAACTAAGTATAAAAGTTATTTAAAATGAACTTCAATACCAAGAATGAAATCATAATGACTTACTAAATATGGCAAGCATCCATCAAGGTACAAGCATGGAGAAGAGGTGCACATACCCACTCCTGCTCTAGAACTTCCCCTCATTCTCTCCCTATTTTCTAAGTACTTGCAAAGCGCTACACCTAATGGAAATGAAGATCTAAACTATAATGTTAAAGTATATGGAGAATGGAGCTTCTCATCTTTATTTATTGGGTCTAAAGGCAGTTCTAGGTGGTAACTACCGCCCTAACTATTGGGTATTTTAACGACAATAGAATAAATCCACAAGCCTACGGATACCGAAGTAGCTTTCACCTAGGAGTATTCCAAGGTATCGAGTCCATAGGGAACGTGTGCCTAATCTTTTGTTCTAGTTCAACCAAGGACACCAAGATAATTGTGGCTTTGGGTAGAGAGGATTCCTAATGGTTATAAGGTCCTAATCAAGGTAAGAGTGCTACTATGTTGCTTGCATTGGGCATCCAGTTTTCCCCTGCATCCACAGTGCAATTCCAACCAAGAGCCTATGACATAGCCGAACATGGAGGATTTCAAAGGACAGATAGGGTTGTCACCGCCTACTACCTACCTCAATCAATCCATGGACTACGTGATAAACAACAGTAACCTATGGCCTAGACACCACGTCTATGCTTTCAATTACTCCCTTAATCTCTAACTACGATGATATAAGACTAAGATCTCTAACTAAATAGAGCGCTGAGCGAGCAAAGCAACTAAGTATAAAACTTACTTAAAAGGGAAACTTAAATACCAAGAAAGGAATCACAAAGACTTACTAAATATGGCAAGCATCAATCTAGGTATGAGCGTGGAGAAGAGGTGGACAGACCCACTCCTCCTCCATACTTCCCCTCACTCTCTCCCTATTTTCTAAGCACTTTGGCAGAGCTAAAGCCTTTTGGAAATGAAGCACTAAACTAATCCTGAAGTGTGTGGAGAGTGAAGCCACTCCCCTCCTTATATAGGGTCCAAAGGTGGTTTCAGAGGCGATAACTTTCACCTAATGCGCACAACCAATGTTGGGAAGGCACTAGGAGGCTCCGCGTGGAAGCCATGCACCAGAGGAGGACCCCCCCTGTTCAGCCAAACATGGGTGGTGGGCCCTCATGCCCCCTCTCCTCTGGGTCCCTGATAGGTGGTCCCTCTTTCCTTTTGACACCGTAAGACGGTGGGTTAAGTCAGTTTTCTTCTGAAAGTGGGCTAGTGGATCCTTATGATTGGCCAGAAGTGTGCTTTCTCCCATGATGACATGGATTTTCCATTAATATTGTGGAATAATCACCTGCAGCAAATATTTACCAACACTTGTGGAATTTGTTAGTAATAAACTCGTACCACTATGTTGGTTGTAGATTTTATTGCTCTTAAGTAGGTAATTGAAAGTTTGAATTAGGCATTTAGTGACCGTCAACACTAACTAGCCCAACTGACCTTAGAAAGGTCACAACGGGTAACATGTAGAAGCAGGGGATGAGAGAGCCTACTTTATTTTTGGTCAAACAAAAGTCGGAACCTCTTATACACTCACTTGTTTAGGGTACTATTAGGTGGGTCCCATCGTTGATTATGTGCATTAGTGTTGGTCATAGTTATGCACCTACTTATATACCGCAAGAGGACGATGTATACTTGTTGTATATTTTCTCTTGGAGTATTCAAAGGTTTAACCAAATCCATAGAGACCAATGGGAATTAAGCAAAGCAATTAATAAAAGATCTAATTAAGCTTTTAAAAGATAAGGCTATTTTGTCGATGAGTTGGGGTTGTGCCGATCGGCGCATAGAGCGTGTTGGTCAGCACGGAGGCCTTTTAGTGTGAAGGTTTTAGGGTTGCAGAACATATCAGAGGAAACATGTTTTAGTAAGTAACCAGATAGTCTGCTAGTTGAGTTCATAATAGTGAAGCATAATCTAATAGTATCATAAAAAGAATTACTTGGTATACAAAGCCATGAGTGATTGATGAGGAGACTTTTCTGAGGATCTCCTCTCACGAGCAGTTCTCATAACCATTACCCTCCTTGATAAGTGCTCTCCTTAGGACATGCTCTACTCTTTGAGCGGACACATGAATGCTCTTTATGATGCCCCTTTTTGATGCGAGGGGGGGGGTGCTGAAAGTATAAACATGTGAAGGCATCCTCAAGCTTCCTGATATGCTCAACAATAATGCCTAACCGGTCTAGGTTTTGCCATAGACCAAGAGTAATAGCACAAAAGGTCACCCTCTATGACCACACTAGCTTAAAGGTGAATCAATGATAAAGGCTTAAAGCTACTCCCTCTAGAACTAGAAGATCCTTCAAATATTGCATAAGTGTTTCATTTCCTTGCTCTCGACTCGCTCTAGTTTTTCTCAACTCTAAAAATGCCAAATGATCTTCCTAAGAGCTGATCCATGGCTATATATAGGCTACAAACCCACAATTAGCCATTTCTAAGCTTCATGACCATTATCGATCACCCCAAAATGTATGAATGTTTTGGTGATTGGATGACAAGCATGAAATGTGCATAATGCCTACTTGAGTATTGTGCATATATGATTTATCTATCAACTCAGACATGAACGCGGTGAATGGTCACCTTGATGATCAATGGAGGACTCAGTGGAGCACCATGAAGATCTTGATGGAGAGTAACGATGATAGAGATGGATCAAGGCTAAGGACATCTAGGTCCAAGTGTGTTGTGATCACTTGGCTAGTGTGTAGGCTCGAGTCCTTAGAAAAAACTGAACAATCAAGGGGCACGAGTCATTCTCTTAGGCTTCTCTAGGATTAGAGTATTGGGATGCTCAAGTAAAGGGCTAGGACACTTAGAGTGGCAATAGAGAAGGATTGTTGAAAGGACCGAGTGACTAAGAGCTGGGGGGTGAATCGGGAACTTTCTATATGTACCAAATTCATCAATTCCTAAAACCAAACACCCACTCAACTCCTATAGCAATTCTAGTGGTGATCACACTAACAAGATAATAATCATATAAAAGGAACAACAACCTAAGCATACTAGTGGATCACACAATGCAATACAACTTCTATGCAAGCTAGTAATCAAAGACACGCATAAGCAAACAACAAGCTAGCAAAGGAGCCTACTGATGCAAAGCTATAGGATAATGAACTAGAGCACACAAATATGAGTAGCACAATACATACGAGGGTGATCAATTAAGCCAAAGCAACACCTATACAAGCTGGTGATCAAATATGGAAGCGAAACACTAATAGCTAGCAAGGAGTCTATTCATGCAAGTCTACAAGGTAATAAACAAGAACAAGTTAAGAACCCAAGCATGAATAGCATGGTATGTAAATGTGAAAGGTAAGGCATCCAAGTAAGGAGTATGAGAAAGAGAAGGCTCATGATGTTTTTTCCCGAGGTATCGAAAGGACGTCGCCTTCCCTTAATCCTCGTTGGACCACTCCCGTCAGAGTACCGGTCCCTCCCACCACCAAATGGAGTTCCTAACACAAGAGCCCGCAATCACTCCTAGAGTGAAGACACGGTTGTGTCATCGCTGCCACCAAGGCACAAGCTCACCTCCCTCAAGAACATGCAGGACTCCCCAATCCAGCATGGGCGCTTACTATTGATGCTCCTTTCAACGGTGAGCTCAAACCATGTACAAATAAATGACGGCCTTCACAACAGATCACTATAGGCTCATAATCGATGCCTAACCGGTCTAGGTCTCGCCATAGACCCAAAGTACCAGCCTAGAACACAATCTAAAGGACACCCTAGCCTTAGATGTGTATGGATGCTCAAGTTACTCTCTCTACGACTCTTGAGATATGCATTATCTCTTCCTAGTGCTCTCCTCTTTTCCTCTAGACTTCCTATTGATGCTCCCAGCAATCCCAATGGCAAGGAGAGGTCTCCAAGATCATAGCAACAACTTTAAATAGGCAATCTCAAACTAGCCGTTGCTCCATGAAATAGCACTTCTAGACATATGGACCATACAGTTTGGTCTTCACCGGACGGCTCCTCCAGAGCCGTTGCTCTCTATCTTGGGCTGAATCTCATACAAACTGTATAGTCCGGTCTACAGACCGTACAGTCCGATCTTCATCGCTCGTTCTCCAAATAGAATCCGATTCGTCGTCTCTCTAGAACTGTCTCCTATAGACCGTATAGTCTGGTCTACAGATCGTATAGTTCAGTCTTCACAACTCTGCTCCAAAAGATTTCCTCGTGGCCAACTCTCCTCTATTCTGGACTTCTCGCACATGATAGGACTGCCCGATCTCCACAACCCCTCTATCCGTCTCCATCTCTAAAAGCTAAAACTCCTCATCTTTGCTTGAGTTTGTTTCTCGGCTTCATAGAATAGCTCCACGGCCTCTCCACTACCACCTAGTGCCTTGTGATTTCACCGAGCATCCATGCACATCACCAACTAGCATGACCTAAGAGATATGACCTAGACCCCCTCGATAATCTAGTTTTTCCTATGGACACAAGCCCTAACAACTAGACAACTGTTCCAAACATTTGCTCCTAGCTTGTCCATAGCGTTAATCCATCTCCATCAAGCTCATCAAGCCTCCATGCTTGTGGTCATTGTCATCAACTGCCAAGCCAACCGTCAAAAATCATCATGAAGTAGATAAGGTTTCTAGACATTAGTCACATTTCATGTTTTTCATTCATCACCAAAACATTCATACCTTAGGGAACCTTCAATGGTCATTACAACCACTACTTATGATGACCCAAAACAAATGAGTTCCAAAAGGATAAGAAAGGAATGAACGATAGACTCGAACAAAAACAAAAAACCAAGAGAAAAATATTAGTTTGAAAGGATTACCTTGGTCCTTACCTTGGAAGTAGTCTCCCCCTTAAAATACGCTAGGTGTTGAGCGAGAACTACCCAATTATGCAGCACACTAAATGTTGAGCTTGAGTTGAATTTTGTGCCCATCATGGTTTCGTGGTAGTTGATCTTGTTGAGTATACACGCACCATAGACGCAGATGTTCATGTTGGTGAAGATGATTATTATCCATTAGACATGCATCATCGTTGTTCTTCTCCATGTCCATTGTTCTTCTCCATGTCAGTGTAAATGTTCATTGTTGTTGTAGACATGCACCATTGTCGATCTTCTCCATGTTGGTGTAGATGTTCATATTGATATGACCTTCATGTGTACTCCAAGTGAACATGTGCCATTGTCTTGATCATTTCCATTTGTTCATCTCTCCTTCATGTTCACCACATCCATCTTCTTTTGACCTTCATGCAGATCTCCATCTTGGCTTGGCTAGCTTTCCGTTTTGGATCTTCAAGCTTTTCTACCCCTTTGTCACCTATCATGAAAAACAAAAACCAAGACAAAACACAAGCAAACTAGACATCAAATAATGAGGGCAATAATAATTCACAGGAGTTAGAAGGTTGCCCCTTTCATTATGCTTCTCCTTTCCTTGTGTCGACATTCTACCGTAGCTCCCCCTACACATATGATTCAATAATATATTTTCTCAAGTATGCAATGTTTAGTCATTTGTATTGTGGGAATGTATGAATCACTTGCCTTTTAGCCACATGAGTAGATTTAACCTTGGAGCTGGTTTGAACATGACTATATGGGCATAAAGCACAATGATCACTATTTGATTATCTAGAGGGTCATATACTCACATTGTAAATAAGCAACTCCCCCTAGAAACATGCTAGCAAGCATGAATGCATGAATGCAAAGAATGCAAATGCAACAAGTATGTAATGCATGATGTGACACTAAAAGAAAGAGAGAGATGCTACAAACCAAAGTGCCAACAATAAGTTGTTCCCTTCTCGAGCTTAGTCACAACGGACCATTTTTCAAATCCTTGGGCACACCATGAACCACCTACCCAAGATGAACCCATGTCTGTAGCTATCTCAAGGAGGTCTGAAGTTGACCTACAAGAAGAAGAGAAACAAGCACAAAACAAAGAAACAAACAATAGAACAAAACACACAAAGTACTTTACTTATGTACAAAGAACAAGCTTCAAGGATACATCACATGAAGTTCAAAAAGTAAAGAACATTGAGTTCTCCCCTTAGCTTGTTGAAGGTCTCCTCATCGAGGGGCTTGGTGAAGATATTTGCCAATTGTTCATGAGTCCGTGCACTCACCAATTTAATATCCTTCTTCTCAACATGGTCCCTTATGAAGTGATACTTGACTTGAATATTCTTTGCATGACCATCTTCCCCTTGCTTGAGAGCCATCTTGATAGCTGCCTCACTATCACAATATAATGGCATTTGAGTGTAGTTGAGGTCATAATCCAAGAGCATTTGCCTCATATAGAGAAGTTGGGCACAACACGCTCCCGCCACCATGTACTCCTTTTCGGTCGTTGATTGAGCCACTAAGTTTTGCTTCTCTAAACTCCAAGATACAAGTTATCTTCCAAGAAATTGGCAACCTCTCGATACGCTCTTTCTATTCACTTTGCAACCTACAAAGTCAGAGTCTGAATACCCGAGTAACAAAAAGTTTGTTCCTCTTGGATACCATAGTCTCATGGTAGGTGTGTACTTGAGGTATCTTAGTATTCTCTTCACAGCCTTCAAGTGTGACTTCTTTGGATTTTCTTGGTAGCGTGCACACAAGCACATACTGATAAGAACATCACTCCTAAGGATACATGCAACACTCCTCTAATTTTGGACTTGCAAGGTCCAATGACTAGAGCTCGTGCACGACGACTAAATTTAAAGGTGAGCTCGTTCCTACATTCTTCATTATATATCACTTTTGAGAATGGTTTGCTACCTAATGATTATATTGTAATTAGGAACCATGGAGAGGCCCAGGAGATGATGGGAGAAGGACTTGGAGACGTGGAGGACCAGCAAGGACGTAGAAGCCAAGGTGGAGGCCCAACCAAAATCGACTTCGAGTCTGTTTTGGGGCTCAGGACCAGTCTGCACTAAAACGGATGCCCAAGACGCATACGGACTCGGATTTGGACGTTCCATATATACACGGAAAGATAAGAAGAAGACCTTTCCAATGCCGCCGGTCTCATATCAAAATTCGTCGGGAGTCATCAGGAATCGTCGAAACAATAGAGAGTCCAGAATCTGTTTCGGTGCTGTGTCGCCTGTTTTTGGCCTTTGGTCTTTGTATCTAGTTGAGCCCAAGTAGGGGTGCGTCCAGAGGGTCTTGCACGACCCTAGGGTCTTCATATACAGCCGCCATCGCATCATTAGGGTTTGGGTTTTGCTTAGATTATTCTGTTCATAACAGTTTTGCCGTCATCACGGTTTGTGAGACCCCAACTTCGTGAGATTCATAATACATCTGCAATTGTGTTGCTTTCTTCTTTGTTCTTGCTTGTGTTCTTGATTCGCAGGCAGGGATTAGCCTTCTCGGTGAGGTCAATCGTTTTAGAACGGTTGATAACCAGAGGAGACGTCGTGCTGTGATTGCGGGGTTTAGAACATGCTGTTCTGAAGCCGGATCGATTTATGTGTCGCCTCCGATCAAATCAACGTATCCAGAACCTTTCGGAAGATCGGGAACCCTTAGCCTTTGCATATTTCAATTTTAGAGTCCGTAGTGTTGAGTTTGTGCCCTAGTTCTTGTTTAGTCGCTGGTTTAGTTTGTGTATTTATCGTCAGTAGTGTTTCCCTTGCAACCCTAGCCACCATCCCCTTCACCATCCTCTGTTTTGTTGGCATTTTGTGCTAGGGTTGATTGATCAACACACCTAGCCTAGTCCCACCCTAATCCCACCCTGAACACACCATCAACACCCCGGACCAATTTCCACTTTACGTTGCATCCACACCGCCAAAAAAAATCTTACCCGATTCCAAACTCGACCCCTAACCGACTCGGGTTTCTGGAAAACCGACTCCGACCCCTCTTCGGTAAAATGGGCATAACTTTTCGCTCGGTTGTCCGTTTTGGCTGAAATTTTTACAGGAGATTCTTGACTCAAAGTTGGGCATAGCCACACTGGGCTTTGCCCTGTGTGCCCTCGTCAAAAAATTCAAAAAAAAATCGGGAAGATAAAGAAAAAATTGATTTAAGTTTAAAACCGACGTTTTCTGCAACTTCAAGATTTTCTGTAGGCCACATCCTACCTCTGTTTGAGCTGAAATTTTTTGTGGATTCTCCTCCATTGTTAGTGAGTTGGAGAAAAATATCAAAAAAAATAAAATTAAAAAAAAAGAAATTTAGGATTTCTACTAGTGCTACATCTAGCCCCTGAAATTTCTGGATTTGGCTGTTTTGCACTTAACCCCCTGTTATCTGATGAGGACATCACCATGCTGGATACACGCATATCATGGCCTTCCCCAAGTTACAAGTCGTCACCAATTCGGTCGCCGCGTTCATCTCAGATTCAGCCGACACCCCTTCACGGTTTTGATGATATCTCTCACATCTGACGCCGTCATTTTGGTTCTGGTCCTAGCTCCAGAAGGATCGTGAGTCATATTATGTAACCATGACAAGGTGTTGTGCCATCTATTTTGGGCCAACTTGGTCATGTATCGTGTCGGGCCTTAAGCCCATGTTGTGGGCGCCCGCCCTGGTCGCCCCCAACCCTAGGACGTCTTTGTTTCCTACATAAACTCAATAGCTGCCGTCTTTTAGTTTCAGGTTTTGTTTAGTTCAGTTTTCTAGAGAGAAACTTGATCGAATTATTGTAACTGTGGCGACAAGTCCTTTTACAGTAATCCAGGGCCCCTGTTCTTGTTCTACACTACTGTGGCGATTAGTCCTTTTGTGTTTAGAGCTTGAATCTTTTCTTGTGATTCGCTTCATCCATATTTGCAATTTCAGATTGCGTGTTTATCCTCTCTTGCTTGTGTTCTCGATTTCGCTTGCAGAAACAATCAAGTTGTGCTTGGTGTAACGGTTGCGGGGTTGGATCTTGTCTGATTCAAGCCGGGTCGTCGACGTCGAGTTCCCCAAATTCGAGTTTATCCCCTTACCTCTCGGAAGATCGGGCCATATTTACATCATTATCGCCTGTTGTGCCTTTGTCTACTTGTCTCTACTTTGCTATCACTACTGTTCTAGGACATACTTAGACCAGCAACTAGGGACAAGTTACTTGGGCACTTATTCAGCTTTACTATCTGTTTTTTATTTGCGTGTCACTCACATATATATATTTGGCCTTCCTAGCTCTACATATTCCTTCTGGATAGCACACAGGTTATTTTGTGACCCTTGCAATCGTGGAACACATCTCTCTGGTATCCTTTGCTTTGCTTTTCAGAACTTTGTAAGAGCTTTGTAAGGAGTTTCCTTTTATTGTGTTGAGAGGCACCACTGCTTAGCTGTTTTATAGGGATAACCTTCACTGTTTGTTTCCTGTTTTGGTGTTTGTGATGGCAGGAAGTGACGACGTAGAGATGGCTTCACCCTCACAATTTGCTGAGTGCGTGAGCCAAGAGCAGCTCCAGAAGGCTTTGCAGGCTGCTCAGAGTAATTTGGCAGAGACGATCACCAGAGCCGTTACTGATGCGATCAGCAAGCTTCACATTGGAGAAAGCATCGAGCGGTTAGAGAAGCGGGTCTCTAAGTTAACCGATCAGGTTGTTGCATTGGAGACCGCTCCTAAAACCAATAATACGAACACCAATAACAGCAACAACGATGTTGAAGACGTCCATGATGAAGACACGGTGTATAAGGCTGATGGCACCGTGGATAAGTCAGCTACAAGGACCGCACGATTACGACGTCATTTGCAACATAATACTCAAGGTATGGGTGGTTTCCATAACTACAACCATCGTCCACACGGTAACTATGCTCCAGATGACCCGTATGCTAAAATTAAGTTTTCAATTCCTTCCTTTTCGGGTCAGTATGATGGTGATGTTTATCTTGATTGGGAGATGACTGTAGAACAAAAATTTAATGCCCACCTTGTTCCTGAACAACATAGAGTTAGACAAGCTACTAGTGAGTTTAAGGACTTTGCTATTGTTTGGTGGAGTGGTCTAGCTGCTGAAACTGATTTGCCTACTACTTGGGAAGGACTTAAGGTAGCAATGCGTGGTCGTTTTGTTCCCCCTTCTTTTTATAGAGAGATTCGTAATAAACTGCAACGTTTAGACCAAGGAGATAAAACTGTTCAGGAGTATTTTAGTGAGCTTCAGAAGGGTTTGATTTGTTGTCCTGTAGTTGAAAAAGTAGAGGATCAGATTTGTCGCTTTTATTCTGGTTTAAGAAAAGAAATTCAGGACATCCTTGATTATAAAGAATATTATACCCTCACCCAGTGTTTCCAGTATGCTATGCTTGCAGAGAAAGAATCACAGGGACTTTTCCAGGCTTTTGAGGAGTACAGCAAGTCAAGGAACTCCTACCCCCCACGCTCGACGGGGACTTCGGGGCTGCCCAGGCCATCTTTTCGGCCGCCTCCACCAGTAGCTACCAAGGGATCCAGTGTTGTTTCTGCAGCCCCAAGATCAGCCCCTGCACCTTCTATGCGCTCAGGTAAACTTTCTTTGCAGGTACCAGCTAGTAGTGCCTCCTCTGTTGCTTCGACAGGGTGCACTACAGGGATTCAGTGTCACCGCTGCCATGGACTTGGTCATATGCAGAAAGATTGTCCATGTAGGCGGACATATGTGGCGACAGACGATGGCGGTTACATGAGCACCTCCGATGTGGAGGATGAGGAGGAGGACATCGCTGCCACCGGCAGTGACGTCGTCCTTGGAGGCGGAGACACCACAAGATACATGAACATTATTGTTCAACGTGTCCTTAGCACACAAGTTCATCAGCCCGAGACGATGCAGCACCACAACTTGTTCCAGATTTTCTTCGTCATCAAGAACCGCCGAGCACGTGTCATCATTGATGGAGGGAGCTGCAATAACTTGGTGAGTTCTGATGTGGTCAACAAGCTTGCTCTGACCACACGTCCACATCCACATCCGTACTACATTCAGTGGTTAAACGACTCTGGCAAAGCTAAGGTAATACAAACTTGTAGAGTTCCTTTTTCCATTGGTTCTTATGTGGATTCTGTTGATTGTGATGTCGTACCCATGCAAGCATGTTCACTTTTATTGGGTAGACCTTGGGAATTTGATAATGATGCTATACACCGTGGTAGAAGTAATAAGTACACTTTTATGCATAAAGGAACTAAAATTACTTTGTTACCAATGACAGCTGCTGAAATTGTACAAGCTGATTTAGAAAGAGCTGCTAGTTTGAAAAATAAAGGTTCTGAAATTCAACAACCTGTTAATTCTAATTCTACACCTAGTAATGTTAATGATTCTTCAAGTTCTAAGGGTGCTAGAATTAAATTACAAGGTCGTTCATGTCTTGTAACAAAATCTGAGCTTGCTGAAATTTCTGATAATGATGATATTTGCTATGCTTTGATATGCAAAGAAGCTTTGTTTTCGCTTGATAATATTGCTTCTAGTGCTGTGTCTCCTGCTGTCACTAACCTTTTGCAGGAGTATGAGGATGTTTTTCCAGCTGAGATACCCCCGGGATTGCCACCTTTGAGAGGGATTGAGCATCAAATTGATTTGATTCCGGGTGCTACTTTGCCAAACCGTGGTGCTTATAGGACTAACCCTGAGGAGACTAAGGAGATACAACGACAAGTT
This sequence comes from Eleusine coracana subsp. coracana, assembly GCA_032690845.1. NCBI lineage: Eukaryota > Viridiplantae > Streptophyta > Magnoliopsida > Poales > Poaceae > Eleusine > Eleusine coracana. The sequence continues at coordinate 8,084,752 of CM064426.1, forward strand.
CAAGACCTTTTGGATCATGGGTATGTTCGCCAATCACTTAGTCCTTGTGTTGTTCCTGTACTTTTGGTTCCTAAGAAAGATGGTACTTGGCGTATGTGTGTAGATTATAGAGCCATTAATAATATTACTATTAGGTATCATCATCCTATTCCTAGGCTAGACAACATGCTTGATGAGTTATGTGGTGCTATAATTTTCACTAAAATTAATTTGCGTAGTGGCTACCATCAAATTAGAATGAAACTTGGAGACGAATGGAAAACAGCTTTCAAAACCAAATTTGGATTATATGAGTGGTTAGTAATGCCTTTTGGGTTAACTAATGCACCTAGTACTTTCATGCGCTTGATGAATGAGGTTTTAAGAGCTTTCATTGGTAAATTTGTGGTAGTTTACTTTGATGATATCTTAATTTATAGCAAATCTATAGATGAACATATGAATCATTTATGTGCTGTTTTTGATGCTTTACGAGATACACGTTTATTTGGTAACCTTGAGAAGTGCATCTTTTGCACGGATCGAGTCTCTTTTCTTGGCTATGTTGTGACTCCACAGGGAATTGAGGTGGATGAGGCGAAGATTGAAGCCATAAAGAGCTGGCCTGTACCAAAAACTATCACACAGGAGAGGAGTTTTCTTGGTCTTGCAGGTTTCTACCGCCGCTTTGTCAAAGATTTCAGCACCATTGCTGCACCTTTGCATGAGTTGACAAAGAAGGGTATTGATTTCCATTGGGGTAAGGTACATCATGAGTCTTTTGATGCTTTGAAGGATAAACTTACACATGCACCATTGCTGCAATTACCTAATTTTGATAAGATTTTTGAGCTTGAATGTGATGCTAGTGGTATAGGCATTGGTGGTGTTTTGATGCAGGATAGTAAACCTATTGCATACTATAGTGAGAAAATTACTGGGCCTGTTTTGAATTACTCCACGTATGATAAAGGAATTGTATGCACTTGTACGTTGTTTACAGACATGACGTCATTATTTGTTGCGCAAAGAATTTGTTATTCATTCTGATCATGAATCACTTAAGTATATTCGTTCTCAATGTAATTTGAACCGTAGACATGCTAAATGGATTGAATTTATTGAGTCTTTTCCTTACATTATTAAACATAAGAAAGGGAAGGATAATGTGATCGCTGATGCTTTATCTAGGCGCTATACTTTATTGTCTCAACTTGATTGTAGAATTTTTGGACTTGAGGCAATTAAAGAACAATATGCTGCTGATGTTGATTTTAAGGATGTATTGCTTCATTGTAAAGAAGGTCGTGCATGGAATAAATTTGTGTTGAATGATGGATTCTTGTTTAGAGCTAACCGTCTATGCATTCCAGTTGGTTCCGTTCGTCTTTTGTTGTTACAGGAGGCGCATGGAGGTGGATTGATGGGTCATTTTTGTGCCAAGAAGACGGAGGATATTTTGGTCACACACTTCTTTTGGCCAAGTATGAGGAAAGATGTTGAGCGCTTTGTTGCTCGCTGCACTACATGTCAAAAAGCTAAGTCTCGCTTGAATCCACATGGTTTATACATGCCACTTCCTGTTCCTTCTATTCCTTGGGCGGATATTTCTATGGACTTTGTTTTAGGACTGCCTAGGACTAAGAGGGGGAGTGATAGTATTTTTGTTGTTATGGATAGATTTTCTAAGATGGCACACTTTATACCATGTCATAAGACTGATGATGCTAGTTATATTGCTGATCTCTTTTTCAAAGAAATTGTTCGTTTGCATGGTATGCCTTCTACTATTGTTTCAGATCGTGATGCAAAATTCTTTAGTCACTTTTGTCGCACGCTTTGGAATAAGTTGGGTACCAAGTTGTTGTTTTTTACAACTTGCCACCCACAAACTGATGGACAAATTGAGGTGGTGAACCGCATTTTGGGTACTATATTGAGAGCTATTTTAAAGAAAAATTTAAAGCAATGGGAAGAATGTTTGCCTCATGTTGAGTTTGCATATAATCGGGCAACACATTCTACTGTCAAGGTAAGTCCTTTCAAAGTAGTGTATGGTTTTGATCCCCGTACTCCACTTGATATACTTCCTCTACCTATTCATGAGAGAGTTCATGTTGATTCTAAGGAACGTGCTGAATTTATTTTTAAAATGCATGAGACCACTAGACTTAGCATTGAAAAGATGAATGACAAGTATAAAATTTCTGGTAGTAAAGATAGAAAAGAAGTAAAACTTGATGTAGGAGATTTAGTATGGTTACACTTGAGAAAAGATAGATTTCCAGATTTGAGAAAGTCTAAATTAATGCCTAGAACTGATGGTCCTTTCAAAATAATTGAGAAGATTAATGATAATGCATACAAACTTGAGTTGCCTTCCGAGTTCGGGGTTAGTCCTACTTTTAACATTTCAGATTTGAAACCATACTTGGGAGAAGAGAATGACATTAAGTCAAGGACGACTCCACTTCAAGAGGGGGAGGATGATGAGGACATCACTCCTAAGGATACATGCAACACTCCTCCAATTTTGTACTTGCAAGGTCCAATGACTAGAGCTCGTGCACGACGACTAAACTTAGAGGTGAGCTCGTTCCTACATTCTTTATTATATGTTAATTTTGAGAATGGTTTGCTACCTAATGATTATATTGTAATTAGGAACCATGGAGAGGACCAGGAGATCATGGGAGAAGGACTTGGAGACGTGGAGGACCAGCAAGGACGTGGAAGCCAAGGTGGAGGCCCAATAATTAGGAACCATGGAGAGGACCAGGAGATCATGGGAGAAGGACTTGGAGACGTGGAGGACCAGCAAGGACGTGGAAGCCAAGGTGGAGGCCCAACCAAAACCGACTTCGAGTCTGTTTTGGGGCTCAGGACCAGTCTGCACTAAAACAGATGCCCAAGCCGCATACGGACTCAGATTTGGACGTTCTACATATGCACGGAAAGATAAGAAGAAGACCTTTCCAATGCCGCCGGTCTCATATCAAAATTCGTCCGGAGTCATCGGGAATCGTCAAAAGAAGAGAGAGTCTAGAATCTGTTTCGGTGCTGTGTCGCCTGTTTTTGGCCTTTGGGCTTTGTATCTAGTTGAGCCCAAGTAGGGGTGCATCCAGAGGGTCTTGCACGATCCTAGGGTCTTTATATACATCCGCCATCACACCATTAGGGTTTGGGTTTTGCTTAGATTATTCTGTTCATAACAGTTTCACTGTCATCACGGTTTGTGAGACCCCAACTTCGTGAGATTCATAATACATCTGCAATTGTGTTGCTTTCTTCTTTGTTCTTGCTTGTGTTCTTGATTCACAGGCAGGGATTAGCCTTCTCGGCGAGGTCAATCATTTTAGAACGGTTGATAACCAGAGGAGACGTCGTGCTGCGATTGCGGGGTTTAGAACGTGCTGTTCTGAAGTCGGATCGATTTGTGTGTCGCCTCCGACCAAATCAACGTATCCAGAACCTTTTGGAAGATTGGAAACCCTTGTCCACATCATATACTAAACATGATGTCCAATCTTGAGGCAGTGAGATAGAGTAAAGAACCAATCATTGATTTTTCTTTCACATCCTCATCAAAAGGCTTGCAATTTTCCATGTTGAATCTCTTGAGGAGGTCCTTGGTGTACTTCTCTTGATAGATGAGGTTTCCTTCTCTTAATTTCTTGACTAGAAAACAAAGGAATACTTGCTACTCTCCAATCACAGACATTTGAAATTTCTTTTCCATCATTTCCTGAAACTCCTCATTGTACTTTCATTTGTCGATCCATATATGATATCATCAACATATATTTGGCACGCATAGAGATCCTTCCCAACATGTCGTGTGAACATGGTGCTCAATACTTCCAATGGTTAAATCATTCTTGAGTAGGAAGTTTCTCAAATATTCATACCATGCCTTGGTGCTTGCTTGAGACCATAGAGAGCCTTCTTCAATTTGTACACATGCCCTTGATGCTTTGGATCCTCAAATGCTAAAGGTTATTGCACATAGACCTTCTCATTGATTTCTCCATTCAAGAATGCATTCTTCACATCCATTTGATAGAGCTTGAAGTCATGATATGATGCATAGGCAAGTAGGATCCATATTACTTCAACACGGGCCATGGGTGCAAATGTTTCTTCAAAATCAATACCCGCCACTTGAGAATATCTTGTAGCCATTAGGCGAGCCTTGTTTTTGACAATGGCCTCATTTTCATTTTGTTTGTTCTTGAAGACCCACTTGGTGCCAACCACATTATGAGTCATCGGCCTTTCCACCAATTTCCACACATTGCATCTCTTAAAGTTGTTCAATTCCTCTTGCATAGCAATAACCCACTTGTGATCATCCATTTCTTCTTCAATTGTTGTAAGCTCAATCATGGAGACAAAAGAGAAGTTCTCAATCAACATTTGCCCCATCATCATTTTCTCCAATCACATAGTTGAGTTTATATTGGTTTCTCCTTGTCCTCACTCCTTGAGATGGACTCACAATGATCAAGTCATGAGAATGATCCTTGTTGGTGGCTTTGGGTCTAGGATGGTGTTCTTGTTGAGTGGGAGGGGATCTAGGTGAAGTATCTTGAGCATAATGGATTGCTTGCTCTCTTGATATTATAGTGTGTTGAATTCTTATGGAAGTGGGGAAAATCACTCATATGACTTCTTGTATTGGAACTCGGTGTGGATGAGGGGGTATTGTGCGATGAGTTTGGATAAGTGGCTTGAGGTGAAGTATGTGGGGAGGCTTGTGGCTCACTTCTCATGTGGGTTCCCTCATGGCTAGGTGTGTGTACTCCCAATGAATCTTGGAAGGAGATAGAAGGTGTGTTGTTAGCATCATGGGTTGGTTCTTGCACCTCGAAGGATGAGGTTAGTTGAGGTGGAGGAGGAGAGGGTTCACCAATATCATCATCATTTGCCTCGTGGGGTACAACCTTGCCCACGAGCATTTTCCTCAAGGCTTCCCTCATAGGGTCATCTCTAATGTTCACTTCATGAAATTCATCTCCTCTTTGAGAACCATTTGACTTATCAAATTACACTTCATAAGATTCTTCCACACATCTTGTGGCTGCATTGTAGACTCGATATGCCTTAGAAGTCCCTGAATAACCAACAAGAATGTCTTCATCCGTTCTGCTCTCAAACTTCCCGGTCTTGTTCCTTTTCTTGAGAATATAGCAAGTGCAGCCAAAGACCCTAGGAAACATTAGGTTTTTGTCCAACAAAGAGCTCATAGGTGTCATGTTCAACAACCGATGAAGATAGACACGGTTGTAAGTGTAGCATGTTGTGTTGATTGCTTGAGCCTAAAACCTCTCATGAGTCTCATACTCATCTAGCATTGCGCGGGCTAGGTGATGAGTGTCTTGTTCTTTCTCTCTACTACTTTGTTCTGCTCGGAAGTATATGTAGCGGAGAATTCATGCTTCATCCCCTTCTTGTCATAATATTCCTCAACTGTTGTGTTCTTGAATTCACTCCCACGATCACTCCTTATCTTCATAATGCTTGTCTTGAATTCATTCTTTGCTCATCTTGCAAACTTCTTGAAGATATCACTTGTTTGAGATTTGTCCACAAGGAATAAGGTCCAAGTATACCTCATGAAGTCATCCATAATCACCAAACAATATAGGTTGCCTCCTAGGCTCTTGTAATGAGTTGACCAAACAAATCCATGTGCAAGAGATCTAGCAGGCATGATGTTGACATGAAAGATTTGGTGGGGTGGGAAGATGCAACTTGCTTTCCTGCTTGACATGCACTGCACAGTATATCCTCTTCAAATGTGACATCCCTGAGTCCTTCAACCAAATTCCTCTTGACTACCTTCTTGAGATGACTCATCCCAACATGTGCCAATCTTTTATGCCACAACCATCCCTTGGTTGCCTTTGTAAATAGGCAAGTACTTGGTGGCATATTGTTTGATTTGAATTCCATGACATACAAGTTCTTATGCCTCACTCTAGGAAACACTAGCTCTTTGTTCTCATTCTCCATGTTCGTACCATCCTCAACAAATGTGCGCTTGAATCCCATGTCTCAAAGTTGACCAATAGACAGAAGGTTGAAGTTGAGGGTTTGCACAAGAAAGATCTTGGAGAGATGGAGGTCATCTATGATGGCTACCTTGCCCGAGCCTCTAACTCCCCCTTGTGAGTTGTCCCCAAACATTACCTTTTCATTGTCTTCATCCTCATCAATGTTGGCGAACATGATTGGCTTCTGGGTCATGTGTTGAGTGCACCCACTATCAAGGATCCAATGGGTGCCTCCACTCTTGTAGTTAGCCCTAGTAGTAGCCACAAGACATGCACTAGAGGAAGAACGGTTAGTAACTAAAGAATTACTCAATAAACTTGTACTAACCTCATCATGTCAAATAATGAGACCATCCTCATAATTAGGGATCTTTGCAATCCTCCATATGCACATTGTCGAGGTCTATGTAGTAGTGGGGAGGATCTTGAAGGCCAGTGATGTGCTCAAGCACGTGTCCCACTTGTGAGTGAAGTACAAGTATCATCTCCATGGGTCTCTCAATTGAGAGCTCATGTCTTTGGTTGATCACCTCCTTCAGCAAGAAACTCCTCTCAGGAGTTCCGATTTGCATAAGGCACTTGTTAATCACTTCATGTGGTGGAACCTTGCGTACGCCTTAAAAAGATTTCAACCTACACACAAGATCACAAATGCATAAGTGAGTTTCACAAAGATCATCATTCATGTTTCTCACAAATTCATCAATTTGAAATATGAGATCATGTTGGTGAGCTCGACAAAAATGCCAATGTTGATCTTGTAGTTGAGGAGGTGGAGGCACCGAAGCTAAAGTAGTGAGATCAATCATCTCATTTGATCTTGTAAGCATTGTGGTCAACACCCCCCCCCCCCTACAACAATGTGTGTTCCACCCGAAGTGCTTGGAGTAGAACTTGAAATAACACTTGAGGTAGAGTTTGATGAAGCGCTTGATGAAGAGCTTGGTGTAGGTCTTGAACCAAAGGGGTTGTAGAAGTTGTTGCAAGGCAATCTTGTGGAGGGATTAAAGAAGTTGGAGCTTGATGCAACTTCTTTCCCTTTGCTTGATGATGCTTCATTGTTTGTCTTGAATGTCTTCTTCTCCATCAAGCTTGTGGTGACCTTGTCATCCTTGAAGAGCAGCCCGATCACATAATCAATGGAGAGATCCTTGTACATGATGAGATCAAGGGTGATGTAGAGGAGCTTTCTGCTAGGAAGCAAGGTGAGGATATTCTCAATTATCAATATCTTTGGAAGCTTGAAATGTCTTTTAGTTGCTGCAATTCCATCCATAACACCTCGCAAGCGGATAAGAGAGTCAAGTAAGTCCTCATTATCATTAGCATGAAAAGCAAAGAACTCCTTAACAAGAGAAGCACTACAATAACTAATAAAAGGCTCATAATTATTATCGATACAAGTCATGCTAGAAGAGCAAGCAAGATCAAGAGATACATCATTATCAACCACCATATTAGGCACAGTAGTAGAACAACCTATCAAGTTATCACAAGAAGAAACTAGGTACTCACTAGAACAGGGCAAATCCACATAATCATCATCATACACATGATCAGCTAAAGGTATTGGCAAAGTCCACAAGAGTATCAATCAACTCATTTGGTATCATGCCTTTTAGGTAGCTCCTCAAGTGATCCCTCCATGTGCCATGACTGGCCCCGAATGGGATGACATCCCAACTCAATGCAGTCACTACTTAAGCCTTATCATGAGCACTTGGATCTGATATTACTTGAAAGGACGAAGTGACCAAGTGGGGGATGAATTGGGAACTCGCTATATGTACCAAATTTGTCAATTCCTAAAACCGAACACTCAATCAACTCCTATCGCAATTCTAGCGATGATCACACTAACAAGATAATAATCCTGTGAAAGGAACAACAACCTAAGCATACTAGTGGATCACACAAGACAAGACAACTCCCATGCAACCTAGTAATCAAGGACACGCAGAAGCAAATAATAACCTAGCAAAGGAGCCTACTCATGTAAAGCTACAAGATAATGAACTACAACACACAAGGATGAGTAGCACAATACATACGAGGGTGATCAATTAAGCCAAAGCAACTCCTATAGAAGCTAGTGATCAAATGTGGAAGCTAAATACTAGCTACCAAGGAACATATTCATGCAAGTCTACAAGATAATCAACAAGAGCAAGGTAAGCACACAAGCATGAATAGCATGGTTTGTAAATGCGAAAGGTAATATCCAAGTAAGAAGTATGAGTAAGAGATCGCTCATGAATTTTTCCCCAAGGTCTTGGAAGGATAGCGCATTCCCCTACTCCTCGTTAGACCACTCCTGTCGGAGTACCGGTCCCTCCCACCACCAAGTGGAGTTTTCACACATGAGCCCGCAATCACTACTGGAGTGAAGACACAATTGCATCACTGCTGCCACCAAGGCACAAGCTCACCTCCCTCGAGAACTTGCTGGACTCCCCGAGCCGGCATGGACGCTCACTATCGATGCTTCTTTCAACGGCAAGGTCAAACCGTGTAAAACATGTGACGGCTTTCACAACCGATCACGATAGGCTCATCACCGACCCCTAACCGGTCTAGGTCTCACCAAAGACCAAGAGTAATAGCCTAGAACACACTCTCAAGAACACTCTAGCCTTAGATGTGTATGGATGCTGAAGTTACTCTCCCTAGCACTCTCAAGATATGCAATATCTCCTCCTAGTGCTCTCCTCTTTTCCTACCTGCTTACTACTGATGCTCCCAACAATCCTAATGGCCAAGAGAGGTCTCCAAGAACCTAGACACAACTTTAAATGGGCCTCCAACCTCAAACTAGTCGTTGCTCCACGAAACAGCACTTCTGGACACATAGACCGTACAGTTCGGTCCCTCTCTAGACAGGACAGTCCGATCTTCACCAAACGGCTCCTCCAGAGCCATTGCTTTCTTTCCTCAGTGGAATCTCATAAAGACCATACAGTCTGGTCTATAGACCCTATTGTTTGGTCTATATCGCTCCTTCTCCAAACAAAGCTGTTACGACAACTTCTTCGTCTGTCCACAATTGTGTCCTATAGATCGTACAGTTCGATCTTCACAACTCTGACCCAACAGATTTTCTCATGGCCAACTTTCCTATATTCTGGACTTCTTGCACATGACCGGACTGCCCGGTCACCACGACCCTTCTGTCCAATCTCCATCACCAGAAACTAAAACTTCTCATCTTCACTGAACTTCGTTTCCCGGCTTCATCTAACAACTTCTTGGCCTCTCCAATGCTACCTAGTGCCTTGTGATTTCACCAAGCATCTATAAACATCACCGACTTGTGTGACCTAAGGGATAGGACCTAGACCCCCTAGATAGACCGGTGTTTCCTATGGATACAAGCCCTAACAACTAGACAAGTATTCCAAACATTTGCTCCTAGCTTGTCCTTAGCCTTGATCCATCTCCATTAACCCTTGGACTCCATCAAGCTCATTAAGGCTCCATGCTTGTGGTGATTGTCATCAATCGCCAAGGCAACCATCAATAATCATCATGAAGTAGATAAGGTTTCCTACATGCACAACACTTGTGTAGACATTAATCACATTTCATGCTTGTCATTGATCACCAAACCATCCATGCCTTTAGGGTCCCTCAATGGTCATGAACCTTACAATTGATCAATGTTTGGAAGCTTGGAGATGAGTCAAGAGGACATCAAGTTTCAGATTTGGGAGAAGTCACCGTAAGGTACGGTGGTCACCGTAAGGTCCATTGAGAAATGCTCCTGTATATGCAGGTACGTGGGTGTCACCATATGGTGTGGAGGTTAGGTCACCATCAGGTATGGTACGGAGGTTAAGTCACCGTAAGGTACAGTGATTGCCAAGGAGTTGTACGGTGAATTCCAAGGAGTTGTACAGAGTCTCTAGTCTAGCACACAGGATGTCATCGAGGATATGGTGAATCAATGATCATGGAAGGTCATTTTTCAGAACTCTCTAGAGACATTACAGCAGGTTCTCCATATGATATGGTGACCAGGGAGAAAAGAAGTGGCCAAAACTAAGAAGATTCCATTGACATTATGGTACTCTCTAGAGATGTTATAGCGAGGTTGTCGTAACGTACCATGACCTAAGACGATTTTGTGCAGAGAGGCGCTCGAGATCAGAGGTTGTTGTATGGTAATGTTGAGGTCACCATATTTTACGCTGAATATGCTCAATTGAGCTAGCTTCTTGGAAATGGCTAGTGGACTAGTTGGAGACTACATATAGCTATTGTTGGGGTCTTTTTGACCTCTCTTAGCCATTTGGAGACCTAGGCAAACTTGTTGAAAGCCAAGAGGAGAAGAGGAGACAATAGAGAAAGATTGTGAACTATCTTTGAGTGTATTGGAGAGTAATACGAGCATCACATTGTCTCTAGCCTAGGAGAAGATGTAGAGAGTGTTAGTGTTGTTACTCTTGGTCTATGGAAAGGCCTATACCGGTTAGGTGTCGGTGATCGAGCCTATTGTTATCGTGATGTGTTGTGAAGGCCGTCACTATTTTGTACAAGGTTTGAGCTTGCCTTTGGAAGGATCATTGTGAGAGAGCGCCCATGCGTGCACTCCATGAGTGTAAGAAGTCCTTGAGGGAGGCAAGCTTATGCTTGAGGATTATGTACAAGGACTCCATGGTTGATGGCGGGAGGGATCAATACTCCAGTGGGAGTCGATCCAACAAGTACTAGGGGGATGCACCATCCTCCCAATACCTCAGGCTAAAAATCAATGAGCATTCTCTAAAACCCCTCTTTACTTACCATTCTTAATTCTGCAATGGTGTGTGAGTAGAGTTAGAGTTGTTATGTGGCTGCTTGCTTATTGATTGTTTAGCTATGCTCTTAGTGCTAGCTACTTGTCCTTGATCCCTGTGCAACTTGTGCTTATTTACCTTATCACTAGAATTGTCTAAGAAGTCTCCTTGTGTCTTGTGCCTTTTCTTGATTGATTGCTATCACTAGATTGCATAGGAGTTGATTGATGTGTGATCCACTAGCATGTGTAGGGTCTTATTAGCCTTCTTGGCATCTTTATCATGCTAGTGTGACTTCACTACAACTCCTTAGGAATTGATTGAGTGCTCGGTGGAGAATTGTGAGCAAAGTTGTTATACCTTGAGTTCCTGAGGGTGCAATGATGAGGACATCACCCTTATGGATACACCCAGGACTCCACCAACCAAAATGCAAGTTCATGTGTGACAACTGAATTTACAGGTGAGCTCGTTCCTAATGATTTCATTATGTGATTTTGAGAATATATGGCTACCTAATGAATTAATTATTGTTAGAAACCATGGAGATGATATTGAGATATCTGGGGAGGTCATTGGAGGCGTGATGGGGCAGAACGCACATCCAAGCCAAGGTGGAGACCCAATCAAAACCGACTTTAAGTCTGTTTTGGGACCTAGGACTAGTCTGCACTAAAACGGACCCCCAGGATGCATATAGACTTGGATATGGACTTTCTACATATGCCTGGAAAGATAACGCAAAGATCTTTCCAACCCAACTAGTCCCATATCTAAATTCATCCCGAGCTGTCGGCAATCACCAAAACAATTCAACATCCAGAATCTATCCTGGTGTTGCGACACCATAATCGGTCTTTGGGCCATGTATCTATTGACACTAAATTTTGACCGGTCCTATCAAATCAGAGACAGGAGATTGAAATCGGCCAAAGTCAATAATATTCAACGATTGAAGGAGTTTAAATGGGCCCAGCAGGGTTATTTTTTTTATGTTTGCAGTTTAGATCTTTATTCTAAAAATAGTCGCTTTGTTTAGGAGTCCTGACCGAGTCGGGTTAAAACCTCTTGCATGAGGTTACAAATATGTAATAGGATGTGTACGTAAAAAATAACACTTTCGTTCAATACAGTTCAGCGCATCGCCAACTTTTCCTACTTGAAGAAACCCTCTTCTTGCGTGGGTTGCATCGGTTTCGATCTCGGCAAGAGACTTGAATTAGTCACCCTCGGTAATTCTATCAATCTTAGCTAGTACTTTCTCATTGATTTGATATTCTAGTTGTTATTGTTAGAATTGCTAGTTATCCGGTAATTAGATCTGTATAGTATTTATTCTATCGACTCTGATTGCAATACTATCTTGGTTGAAGCCGATCTATTGTGATCTCAGTAGGTTCCATAGGTGCTATTTAGATCTATTATTCGAGTCCCTTTATTGATTTTATCTATAAATAGGTTAAATCTAGCTCTATCTACCGTGTTTAAATACTGTCTCGATTAAGTTCGATCTATTCAAATCAGTAAGGCTACATCAATTCTAACCTCTTACTGGGTAGATAGAGTTAGATTCGATCTATTTGTAAACAGAATCGATAGAGTTCTATCGGGGTGTTTAGCCGATAGGTTATCACGGTTAAATCGACTTTTAGGTGTTAATTGATTATACCATATATTTTGACAGTCGTTTGCCCCCTTGTTTAAATAAGATAGATTTATGATTTTAAGGTATATTTGCAATACCAGCTATTAAATCTATCGACTTAGCATTATCGACACGGTAGGTCTTTGGCACACATATTGTAGTTCTATCGACTATGCCCCCATTGACTCAGCAAGTATTGGCATGATTCCTTTCATCTTGTCGATCTTGCTGCGTTTGATTCAAACCTTTATCGTCATTACAATGAACATTATTTTACATATCTAATTTGTCGATAAGCTGAATAGTCAGCCGATTGGTTGATCTTGTCTTATATTTCTTCTTATAATGATATCGGCTGATTTCACCTACAGTAACTATCGGCTATCTTCACCGGCCTGTCCTAGGCCGATGGACCACAATATCTAACCATTTATATCTTTGTTGATTTGCAGGGAAAATCGACTGGCATGTCCCGGTTTCCTGTATTGAGCCTACACTGGAGTTAAGCAGATCTCCCAGGTCACACGTGAAGATTTTTGTGTCAACACGCTTTTTGGCACGCCCGGTGGGACCAGGAACTTCAAACTCACATCATGCCTGAACTCGAAATGCCTCAGGACGGTGATGCGGAACAGCCAAAGAACAATATCAGCTAAGATCTTAAGAATGAACATATGCTACTTGTCAATAGAGACGAGTTGAGTGATAATGCAAAGGCACAGGTTAGTCAGAGGATGGCTGAGTATGAAAGTCTTTTGTTAAGTACTTTCAGCAAGACAAGGAATGGCAAGATCATCCAGAAAGAAAAGTTACCAGTTGCTGCATTGAGTGAAGATGCAATAGAAGAGTCACATACTAAGAAGCCAGTAGAGTTCATTGATGAAGCAACTTTGCATAATATGATTCATATAACTATACACCATGCATTGATTAACCAATCCTCTGTGCTAGTTAATACATTGAGGAGCTTGATTATTTAGACTATGGAGGGATGCCTATATGAAGATTCAGCTCGTGGGCTGGTGTACTTTCGTATACCAGATAGTGTTCCTCGGCCTGCTAATAAAGCATCTACTTCACAGCAACCTGGTGAGAATACGATGCAACCCATCGTGGGTTCAAATACATCCACTTCTGAAGCATCTCCAGGTCAGCAGAATGTTGATGGTGGAAGAACGCCTCGGAGGATAATACTGCAAAGATCTACACCACAGACAAATCCATAGCATTACAGGCAAGAGACTACTGAGTCAGATGTTACGTACAGTACTGCACATAATGTTGATCCTAGCATGTTTGGAATGCTGTCATCGTCTGCTCTGCCAGGAGAACTAGGAGGCCGACATACAGTTGTTAATTTTGGCCCACAACCATCAGCATCTGGTCTTCCATCAACTGTTCCAAATATCAATGGGTCGACCGATGACTGGGATTCAAAGATTGCTGAGGTGATGAGTGAGCAGTTTAGATTGAAACCAAAGCAGCAAACATATGTGTATCGACCGCTGTATCCTCTGAGCTATGATTTGATTTCGATGATGAGTCGATACAGAGCTCCAGAATTCACCAAGTTTACAGGACAAGATAGCACTACTACAGTTGAGCATATAAGCCGATTTTTAGTATAGTGCTGTGAAGCTGGTAACACCGAAGCTTTGAAAATTAGGCTATTTCCATTATCTTTGTCTGGGTTAGCATTTTCTTGGTTTGCATCATTGCCCCCAAATTCAATCGTTACTTGGGCCGATCTCGAGCAGAAGTTTCATAAATATTTCTTTGCCAAAATTAGAGAATTGAGATTGTCTGATTTGATTGCTATGAAACAGAAGGCTGGAGAGTCTGTGCATGACTATGTACAAAGATTTAGAGATGTGCGCAGCAAATGTTTCAGCTTGCAACTGACCGATAACGAGATGGTAGAGATAGCATTCAATGGTTTAGTTGCGCTATTGAGAGAGAAGTTTTCTTCGGCCGAATTCGAGAGCCTATCCTAGTTGGTGCAGAAAGTGTCGATCCAGGAGAACCTATCTCGGGGGGCACGGGCAAGGCCGATCCATATCAATTTTAGTGATTAATATGATCAAGAAGCTATCGAAGTTGATATGGTAGAATGGACCAGGAACAAGAATGTGTCGTCATGCCCATGGATGAAACAGAATGAACCTGAGGAAAAATATGATTTTGATATCACCAAGGCTGACAAAATATTCAACATGTTGTTACAAAAGAAGCATATTCAGTTGCCGTCTAATCATGTGATTCCCCCTGCTGAAGAGCTGAAGAAGATGAGGTATTGCAAATGGCACAATTCTCCTTCGCACAGTACTAATAATTGCAAGGTGTTCAGGAGATAAATTCAGATGGCAATTGAACAAGGGAACATCAAGTTCACCAAGGGCACCATGAAGATTGATGGTCATCCATTCCCTGGAAATGTTAATATGGCTGGTATCGACAATGTGAAGGCAATTATTAAAAGATACCAGAAAAAGAGAGACAGGGAAGTGAAGGAGTCTCCAATTGATCCACATTGGGGTTGTCCGTTCTTTAAATATTGCTGGGACCATAATATGAAACTGTCGTCAATTGATGGTTGCCCTGGATGTAGTAGGTATGCATAACGGATGTATAGAGAAGCTATAGTAAGTCATCGGCGCCAGCATCGTGCGAACAGCTCCAAAGAGTCGATGATGGGATCAGTCGATCGATATCAGAGGGTTTCTACATTTGATCAACTTGGAACCAAGAAGACAGGCAACAAGGCCAAATTTGATGAGGAAGTCGATGAGGAAATGCAGGAGGAGCAAGAACAGAATGATCAGTGGTGTTCGTCTGGTATATTCTCCAAGAGTCAGAAACGCAAAATTCAGAGGATGCGTTGCAGGCAAATAAGGGCTGGCAAATATTATTATCAAGAAGAAGATGATCAGCCGCCTAAGAAAGTCTGGAGACTGAAGGTGAAATCACAAGAGCAGATACCAAGCACTTATGTAAATATGGTAATGATGCTACCACAAGAGTTCATGGCTACCGAAGAAGAATTGTTTTCTTATGAAGAGAATGAACCACAACTTGTATTTGATTCCCAGCAAGCAGTGTTTGATAAACCAGATGAATCTAAACATCGGCACTTAAAGGCTTTATACCTGAGGGGTTTTGTTAATGGCGTGCCGATAGGGAAAATGATGGCTGATGGAGGTGCTCCAGTAAATATTATGTCGATCACAACTGTTAGGAAGTTGGGAAAGACTAAAGAAGATTTAATCGGTAAAAATATGATTCTCAAAGCGTACTGCAGCAGCTAAAGGAGTTCTGAACGTGGAGATTACAATCGGCAGTAAAACCTTGCCGGTTACCTTTTTTGTTATTGATGGAAAGGGATCTTACAACCTGCTATTGGGTCATGATTGGATACATGCTAATTGTTGTGTTCCATTGATAATGCACCAATCGTTGATCCAATGGATTGGCGATCAAGTGGAGGTGATCCTGGCCGATGAAACCGTCAATGTTGCATCAGCCGATTTAGTTCCATGGCACGCGGATGATATGGAGTATTTGTCTTGCAAGATTTGGGATGGGGATTACGTCAAGATCACTACACAGGGTCTCGAGGTAGTGGACCAATCAAATTCTAAACTATTTCTCTGATAGGCACCCCAATGGAATTCGCAGAAGATGGAAAGTTGGGAAGAGGATTTGTGTCGGCCGATGAACTTCAAGAAGTCGATATAGGAGATGGTGACAAGCCGAGGCCGCCTTTTATTAGTAAGAAATTAGATGAAGATTTTAAAGTAGAATTAATAAAATTATTGAAAGAGTAATGAGATTGCTTTGCTTGGAATTATTCTGAGATGCCGGGATTGAGTAGATTCATAGTGGAGCATCAGTTGCCCATCAAGCCTGGATATTGACCTGGTAAGCAACCTCCAAGGAGAATTGATCTGAAAATTTATGATACGGTCAAGGCTGAGATTACCCGATTATATGATGCAAATTTTATTAGGCCTTGCCGATATCCAGAATGGGTTTCGAACATTGTACCTATGTTCAAGAAATGTGGCAAGCTGAGGGTGTGCAATGACTTTTGGCCTCTGAATAGAGCTACTCCAAAAGATGACTACCCCATGCCGGTAGCGGATCTTCTGGTTGACGCGGCAGCAGGACATAAGATCGTCAGTTTTATGGATGGTAATGCTGGTTACAATAAGATTTTTATGGCAGAGGAAGATATACCAAAGATTGCTTTCAGGTTTCCAGGGGCACTCGGGTTATATGAATGGGTAGTCATGACATTCGGGTTAAAGAATGTTGGGGCTACATACAAGAAGGCTATGAATTATATGTTCCACAATTTGATTGGTAGGTTAGTAGAGATTTATATTGATGATATGGTAGTAAAGTCTAAAATAATAGAAGATCATATAGCCAATATGCGGGAAGTGTTAGAAAGAACCAGGAAGTGTGGTTTGAAAATGAATCCAAAGAAGTGTGCTTTTGGTGTCTCGACCGGGCAGTTTTTGGGTTTCATTGTGCATGAAAAAGGAATTGAAATTGGGCCAAAGAGCATGAAATGTATCAATGATATCGAGCCGCCGACCAATAAGACAGGGTTGCAATCTTTGATCTGCAAAGTAAATTTCATCATAAGATTCATTTCGAATCTATCTGGTAAACTTGATGTGTTCACCCTGTTGTTAAAATTAAAGACAAATCAGAAGTTTGTATGGGAGGCAGAACATCAAAAAGCGTTGGATGATATCAAGAAATATCTGGTTTCACCACCTGTGTTGGTGCCACCAAGGGAAGGGTTACCGTTCAGACTTTATCTCGCGGCTCATAAAAAGTCGATCGGTTCAACATTGGTTCAAGAACAAGATGGTAAAGAGAGAGTTGTATTCTATTTGAGTCGAAGATTGATCGATGTTGAAACCAGGTATGCCGAGATTGAGAAGTTTTGCTTATGTTTATATTTCTCATGTGTGAAATTGAGACATTACATGCTATCGACTGAGTGCACGGTGGTATGCAAAGCTGATGTCATCAAGTATATGTTATTGGCTCCTATTCTGAGGGGCAGAATTGGTAAGTGGATGCTTGATTTGGCGGAGTATGGTCTCACATATGAATATGCTAAAACTATTAAGGGTCAGGTGCAAGCTGATTTGGTAGTTGAGCATAGTGGATCTAATGTCTCGATGATCGAGCCGATGTCGTGGCTATTATTCTTTGATGGATCTATTTGTAAAAATGGTTGTGGCATCGGGCTTGTGATCATATCGCCTCGGCGGGCAAGATTTGAGTTCGCATTTACTACTGAAGCATCAATTAATAACCAGGTTGAGTACAGAGCTGTGCTGAAGGGGTTACAGATATTGAAAGAGGCTGGAGCTGGTTGTATTGAGATTGTGGGAGATTCACTACTGGTACTCGAACAGTTGGCGGGAGAATTTGAGTGTAAGGATGATGTGTTGAGGCTGTTTTATACCGAGTGTCAGGATGTGTTGCACCATTTCAGGATAATAAGGTTCAAGCATGTTCCAAGAGAGCAAAATATGGAAGCAAACGATATGGCACAGAGGGCATTGGGATATCGAGAAAACAATGATAGAGCAATTGTTGACATAGCCGATGTCGATGAAGAAGATTGGAGGTTCAAGATCATCCAGTATCTCGAAGATCCAACTCAATGAGTGTCTCGAAGAATCCGATATATGGCACTGAGGTATGTTTTATTAGAAGCGAAACTTTATTACCATACAGTTGATGGTGTGTTATTAAGATGTTTGAATCAAGAAGAGGCCAAGGTTGTTATGTGTGAAGTACATGAAGGAATATGTGGTACACATCAATCTGCTTATAAGATGAGATGGTTGTTGAAAAGGACTGGATACTATTGGCCGACTATGCTAGAAGATTGCTTCAAATACTATAAGGGGGTGTCAAGACTGTCAGAGGTTTGGAGCTATACAGAGAGCACCAGCATCAGCTATGAACCCTAATATTAAGTTGTGGCCTTTTAGAGGGTGGGGGATGGACATGATTGGTCAAATATTTTCTGTGCCAAGCAAAGGTCATAAGTATATTCTGGCAGCTATAGATTACTTTACAAAGTGGGTTGAAGTGGTGCCTATGAAGAATGTTACTACTCGAGATGTGATCAACTTTGTGAAGGAGCATATTATATATCGATTTGGTGTGCCACAAACTATTACTACTGATCAGGGCTCTGTGTTTACTTCAGAAGAGTTTCAAAGTTTTGCAGACAGTATGGGGATCAAACTCTAGAACTCATCACCATATTATGCTCAGGCCAATGGTCAAGCAGAGGCATCCAACAAGAGTTTGATTAAGTTGATTAAGAGTAAGATTGATGAACAGTCCAAGAAGTGGCATACAACATTGGCTGAATCTTTATGGGCATACAGGATGGCTTGTCATGGGTCAATTAAGGTGCCACCTTATCAACTGGTTTATGGGCATGAGGCAGTTTTACCAAGGGAAACAAATTTGGGATCCAGAAGAGTGGAGATGCAGGATCAATTGTCAGCTGATGACTACAAGCAAGTTATGTTGGATGAACTGGAAGACGTTGTACAACATCGGATGAAAGCCCTGGAGAAGATTGAAGAAAATAAGACCCGGGTGGCTAAGTTTTATAATTAAAAGGTGGTGCCCAAGAGTTTTTCGAAAGGAGACCTCATTTGGAAGTTAATCATGCCCATCGGTTCTAGAGATAGTCGTTTTGGAAAATGGTCACCAACTTGGGAAGGTCCATTTAAAGTGAGCCGATATGCATCTGGCAATGCATATTTTCTACAAGGATTGGATGGAGAAGAGTTTGGGAGAGCAATTAATGGTAAATATTTGAAGCAATATCATCCAAGTGTTTGGGTTAATTTATGATTTCATCATTGATTGACAGCCGATATTTAGTATCGCGCTTGGGTGGTAAAAGCCGATGGGAATACATCGACTTAAGATGGCTGATATTTAAAATATCGCCCTTAGCATAAAAAATATATCCACACTAGAATCAAAATAAATATGGTGCATATATTCAATCATTGATGATAAAAGAAGTTACAGAGGAACATCAGTACAAGGTAAAGATGAGTTGATTACTCGCAGGTAATCGATTTCTAGAAGGACCTATTCTCCTATTATAGCTAGGGGATGAAGATGTAATTATCCCGAGTACAAGAAAAATAGCACATAATTAAGAACAAAGGTAGTTCGACAGCTTGGCTCTTCTTCCCTGGTAGCATCGCTGTCATCAGGCATTACCCGATGAACAAGGGGGGGAGAGGGCGACCTAGCTGATGCCATTCTTCATGATTGGGTCGCCGAAAACCAACTAGTAAGTTGATTTCTTATGCTGAAACGGATGTGGATTTTGGATTGAAAGGATCACTCTGGGATTGAAGAGGCAAAAAGTACTCGCCATGAAGATCTTAGCAAATTCGGGGATAGGTGGTATTTCTATGTCAGAGCTCTCAGAAGAAGGCCCATGGCCGAAGGTGTTGAGGTAAAAGGGGGCTGATCAGAGGAGCTATTTATAGGATCTGAACGTGACCTTTGAAGAACCCAAGCGCCGCCTTATATTAATTGAGGAGAATAAGAAATGAACAGGTTCGAGAAAGAAAAGATAAGGATGAGGACGATCAAGCCCAGCAGTCGAGACGGTGCAGGGATGCGATGAGTTGCAATTAAAAGGAGCATGAGTAGGTGGGGGGTATGCCATAAAGATGAAGTTTGACAGTGGGTGGTTGGCCAGTAAATACGCATTATAAACAAGGTAATAAAATCCGGCGCACGAAGTATTTCGTACCCCCGACTCGGGGAGCATGTGTTGACACCAAATTTTGACCGGTCCTATCAAATCAGAGACATGAAATTGAAATTGGCCGAAGTCAATGATATTCAACGGCTGAAGGAGTTTAAATGGGCCTAGCAGGGTTATTTTTTTATTTTTGAAGTTGAGATCTTTATTCTAAAAATAGTCGGTTTGTTTAGGAGTCCTGACCGAGTCGGATTAAAACCTCTTGCATGAGGTTATAAATATGTAATAGGATGTGTACGTAAAAAATAACACTTTCGTTCAATACAGTTTGGCGCATCGCCAACTTTTCTTACTCAACGAAACCCTCGTCTCGCGTGGGCTGCATCGGCTCTGATCTCAGCGACAGACTTGGATTAGTCACCCTCGGTAATTCTATCAATCTCAGCTAGTACTTTCTCATTGATTTGATATTCTAGTTGTTATCGTTAGAATTGCTAGTTATCCGGTAATTAGATCTGTATAGTATTTATTCTATTGACTCTGATTGCAATACTGTCTTGATTGAAGCCGATCCATTGTGATCTCAATAGGTTCCATAGGTGCTATTTAGATCTATTATTTGAGTCACTTTATTGATTTTATCTATAAATAGATTAAATCTAGCTCTATATACCGTGTTTGAATATTGTCTCGATTAAGTTTGATCTATTTAAATCAGTAAGGCTGCATCAATTCTGACCTCTTACTGGGTAGATGGTGTTAGATTCGATCTATTTGTAAACAGAATCGATAGAGTTCTATCGGAGTGTTTAGCCGATAGGTTATCACAGTTCAATCGACTTTCAGGTATTAATTGATTATACCATATATTTTGACAGTCGTTTGCTCCCTTGTTTAAACAAGATTGATTTATGATTTTAAGGTATATTTGCAATACCAGCTATAAAATCTATCGACTTAGCATTATCAATAGGTTAGGTCTTTGGCACACATACTGTAGTTCTATCGACTCTGCCTCCATCGACTCAGCAAGTATTGGCATGATTCCTTTCATCTTGTCAATCTTGTTGGGTTTGATTCAAACCTTAATCGGCATTACAATGAACATTATCTTACATATCTAATTTGTTGATAAGCCGAATAGTCAGCCGATTGGTTCATCGTGTCTTATATTTATTCTTATAATGATATCGGCTGATTTCACCTACAGTGACTATCGGCTATCTTCATCGGCCTGTCCTAGGCAGGTGGCCCATAATATCTAACCATTTATATCTTTATCGATTTGCAAGGAAAATCGACTGGCACGCCCCGATTTCGTGTATTGAGCCTCCACTAGAGTTAAGCAGATCTCCTAGGTCATGCATGAAGATTTTTGTGTCAATAGTATCGAGTTGAGCCCACTTAGGGCTGCGTCCAGGGGGTGGTGCATGACCCTAGGGTCTTCATATATAGCCACCGCCTCTTTATTAGGGTTTGGGTTTTGCTTATATTATTCTGTTCCTAACAGTTTTACCATTTGATCGGTTTGTGAGACCCCAACTTGTGAGATTCATCGTATACATGCAAATTTGGTTGCATTCTTCTTTGATCTTGCTTGTGTTCTTGATTTGCAGGCAAGGATAAGCCTTCTCGGTGAGGTCAATCGTTCTTGAATGGTTGATAACCAGAGGAGACATTGTGCTATGATTGCGGGGTTCAGAACATGTTGTTCGGAAGCCGGATCGATTTTTGTATCGCCTCTGTCTTAATCAAGTTTACCAGAACCTTTCGGAAGATCGGAACCCTTGTCCACACCAAGTGGTAATCATAGCTTCAGGTATACCGTTAGGTTTGCCCTTATCCTTGTTATTTTGTTCAGTCCTAAACTCCAAAAAAATTGCCCTACAAAAATAATTGTTCGTTGTATTTTCGTTGTCCTATATCCCCCATGTGCCCTGTAATTTTCAGTTTAGTTTGGTTCTCTGAATTTCAGTCCCTACAAGTTCATTGTGTTGCTGGTCTAGTGCTTGTTCTTTGGTCTTATTTGAGTCGTATGTGTCCCTATTCATAGACAATCAAGAGAAAAAAAAATTAGATTGTTGCACACGTTGAGAGAATAGTAATGCTAGAATTGTGTGTACTAAATATTTATTTAACATCTACCCTTCTACTTTTTGTGTGCAAAAGAAACTTAGAGTGTTTTCTGTTGCACGTTGTTCCTTGAGTCAAGAGGTTGCTACACGTTGTTACAGTTTTGTGTCAAAAGAAAAAAAAACTCGAAAGAAGTAAAAGACAAAGAGGTGCTGAAAAAAAATAAGGAGAAAAAGCCGCATCCATAACAAAAGAAAAAAAAAGGAAAGGAAAAGAGAATTAAATTCAGAATTGCTTGCAACCTTTGCATCCTTTGTTCTGTCATTTGCTTGCTTGCTTGAACTAGGTCTGAGACAAGTTTAGGCCGGTGTCACAGACTAGCTTGGGACTATTATTCAGTTTTACAACTTCTAAATTGAAATATTGCTAATCCTTGCTACTACAATTTTCCTACCTAGCTCCACATATATCCTTCTGAACAGGCACATACTTTTGATCATCGCAATCGTCAGATCACACTCTCCAAGGTACCCTTTGCTTTGTTATATAGAACTTTGTAAGGACTTTGTAAGATATTGCCATTTGCTTGTTGAGTGTTTACACTGCGATTGCATAGTAGTGATAGGAAATATACTCCTGTGTGTTTTCTTGTTTGCTACTAATAATGACAGGTTACACCACTCATGATGATGAGTCGACGTCGTCTAATGAGAATGATATGAGTGATGTAGCACAACGAGTGCTCAGTTCTTAAATGGAGAATGTAGAGCAAAATTAATTGAACAACTTGTTCCAAACTCACTTTATTGTGAAGGACCAAAGTTATTGTGTCATCATTGATGGAGAAAGTAGCCGCAACATCGCAAGCATGGAGTTGGTCGAGAAGCTTGGTTTGACCATACAACCACACCCATGTCCATACTACATCCAACGGGTAAATACTTGTGGTAAGATAAAGGTAGATAAAATTACACGCATTGAATTTTTCATTGGTTCTTATAAGGATAGTGCAGAATTTGATATAGTACCTATGCAATCATGTCATTTGTTATTGGGTAAACCTTGGATTTCTACAAATAATGTTTTGCACAATACCATTGATAATAGCTACTCATTTAAATACAATGGTAGAAGGGTTACTCTTAAACCTATGACTGCTGCTAAAATTTTAGAAGAGGATCAACAAAGATTTGAGAGAAGAAAGAATGAACCATTTAGGATAGAATAGGCTATTTCAAATATTGCAACACTTCCGTCAAAATCTGAATTGCTAGAGGATGAACATATTTCTTTGCCTCTTGTTGCAACTAATACTTTTCAGCATATACACAAAGAAGATGATAGCGGGAAAGATAAAGAACAGGTTGTTGCTTCAGGTAAGAGCTTTCTTGATGTGATTGATTGTTCTAATAGGCTTGCTATATTGGAACCTTATGATCATGTTCCTTTTTCACAAGTTGATTTACCAAGTGGTCCTTGTGATAAAGAGGAGTTGTGTGCCAATGCTTCACTTATACCTTTGCCACAACAAATGAATGAGCTTGATGCTTTTGCTTATGATTCACCCACTAGTGCTAAAATTAAACATTTGATTTTAGTTACATGTCAAAAGGATGAGCAGAAATTATTGTCTTCTCTAAATACTTTGGGTTATATTGAATTTGATGTTCTTTGTAATCTAAGTACTTTGGAGAACCAAATCTTTTCTCAAACTGAATTGCCCTTATTGACAAGAAACAATTTTTATGCTATTGGAAACTATGATCATAGAGGTGTGTTCATGGTACATAGAGTTTATGTTTGTTCAAATTCAAAATCTCCTTGTGTTGTACAACTAAATGACCAACTAGAAAACTTTGATGACAATTACCATATCATGTCAAATTTTTCTAGTGCTTTTAAGATCACACATTGTCAACCTTGTCATAAGAGTGAGAATGATGCTCATATTGCTGACCAAGTTTTCAAAGAGATTATTAATTTGCATGGTATCACTTCTACTGTAGATTCTCATTGTAATAACAAATTTATAATTCATATAAATATGAGTTGCATCCCAAGTTTGGGAATAGTTTCACAATTAATATTTCAGATTTGAGACTATACATGGGAGAAAGAGATGAGCTCAAATCGAGGATGACTCTAATTCGAAAGGGGGAGAATGATAAGAACATCACCCTTATGGATACACCCAGCACTCCGCCAACCAAAATGCAAGTTCATGCGCGACAACTGAATTTATGGGTGAGCTCGTTCCTAATGATTTCCTTATGTGATTTTGAGAACATATGGCTACCTAATGAATTAATTATTGTTAGGAACTATGGAGATGATGTTGAGATATCTGGGGAGGTGATTGGAGGTATGATGGGTCAGAATGGACGTCCGAGCCAAGGTGGAGGCCCAATCAAAACTGACTTCGACTCTGTTTCGGGATCCAGGACCAGTCTGCACTAAAACAGACGCTCAGGATGCATATGGACTCGAATTTGAACGTTCTACATATGCCTGGAAAGATAACGCAAAGATCTTTCCAACCCAACCGGTCTCAAATCACAATTTGTCCCAAGCCATCGGCAATCGTCAAAACAAGTCAACATCCAGAATCTATCCTGGTGCTGTGACACCGTAATCGGTCTTTGGACCATGTATCAAGTTGAGCCCACTTAGGGCTGCGTCCAGGGGGTGGTGCACGACCCTAGGGTCTTCATATACAGCCCTCGCCTCTTTATTAGGGTTTGGGTTTTGCTTAGATTATTCTGTTCATAACAGTTTTGTCGTTTTATTGATTTGTGAGACCCCAACTTGTGACATTTATCATATACTTGCAAATTTGGTTGCATTCTTCTTTATTCTTGCTTGTGTTCTTAATTTGCAGGCAAGGATAAACCTTCTCAGTAAGGTCAATCGTTTTTGAACGATTGATAACCAGATGAGACATTGTGCTACGATCGTGGGGTTCAGAACGTGTTGTTCGGATCGATTTGTGTATCGCCTCCGCCTTAATCAAGTTTATTAGAACCTTTCGAAAGATCGGGAACCCTTGTCCACTCCATGTAACTGGTCAGTGCATAGTAGTTTAACAAGATGTACAAGAGCGAATAAATTGCACACCACGCACCAATTGTGATCCCAGAACACACCTTAATGCTAAAATATATTTCCATTTCCACCTATTCTCAAAGGTGGGTTTGATCCTTAATTTATAATGCATCAGCGAGGCACTGGCTGAGGTGCAGCGCTAGAACAGCCATGCCCTATATGGCTAGAACAACTGGTAGCCGTCACTCATCAAGAGGTACACCTGCAACGTGACGTAAAGGTTTCACCCAAGGTCGCAGCTCCAGCGCGTCAAGGCAGTGTGCGCCACGATGCCCAGCTAGCCAATGACGTCCTTTGCCTCTCACTGGTCATCGTCCACGAACCCCAAGAGCGGATCGATCGATAATTGGCATGGTGTACTTTTTCTCTTACCATTTGAAAATTTGGATGGATAATGGATGGAATAATAAACGTCCATTCCCAGTTTGTTCCCCACTTATACAATGTTTTGATTGTTAAAAACTACCGTGCTTGCTGCTTAACCAGACTGTTTTGTAACAACCTTTATCTTTTCAAACTTCAAAGGCTTAATCAGTATGGTGTTGAATTGTGCTTGGTCTTAATCACTTATGGCTAACAAACAGGTCCAGCAGCTCTCAGGAACGAATTAAAAAATTACTTTAGCATAAGACTGTTGAAAATTCATTAGTAGTTTGATTTCTTTCTTTTTTAAAAAATTGGTACACAGTTTCAGTTTTGATTCGAGAAGTTTTACGGAGCCACGGAGGGATAGATGCACATTGAAAAGAGTACACAAGAACAGTAGTATAGAAGAAAAAAAGGTATGATACAATCTAATGATGTATAGTTCATAAAAAACATGTAATGTTACCGTTCTCAACAACATACACCAGAAAATAGAAGGAAAGCAATACACATCACAAATTTGGTCAAACCTGCAATGTATTTCATACTGTTGTAAGAATTTGTATCTTACGGGTGCAACGATGAAAAGTGTAGTTTCAAATACTTCGATTTATAAATAGTACCACATCCAAACAAGCCAGTCCCACTGGTTAGTGAAACAAAACATCTCCCACACATCAGTGACCCGTCTCCTCTGCTACGCTCTCCGATGGTGTGGCATTGAGGCCACCTCCACTGCCGCTACCAACCTCAATGGCATGGCATGACTCTGAGGTAAAACAGGGAGGTGCGACTAGAATAAATGAGGATGTGTATGGGTTTTTAATGAATAATAGGGCATGACTGTTAGGTCGGGTAACCACTTATGTTCAATCCTTGCTTGTTTGGTTGACTGGGAACCATAACATAGTGCAGAAAAATTTCCTTCATAAGCAGGCTCGGTGGAAATATAAAAATGACCTTCACTGTTAGTGTGGAAACAGGATTCAACCATGGAAGGGGTCATAAAAACTAACTTTATCATAAGGGGGCCATCCCCCCCCCCCCCCCCCCTAGTTGCAGATCCAGGCAGAAGCGATGTGACATCATACCCATATCCTAGTTCAATGCACTGTAGAAACATATTCCCTAACTGTTGTAGCCACAAACCATGCAGAGATGGAGTGATCAACTCCCAATCTTTTTGTATCATGGTGTTGTTTCACTATGCCCTTTTGTACCTCTATTCACGTATAAGGCATGTCTTGGGCCCTAACCAGGTGTTGGTCTCATTGTAATATATTTTTTTCTCCACTTAGTAACATCCGAACGGCACCCTTATTATCTTCGCCTAGCAGCAACATTCCCCACCCTCTTTATTCACATTGCTATGCCAATACTTTTCTTCCTTCCTAAGGCTCCTCTATCATGTCCAAGATAGTTGATCTTTTGTATCCTCAAGGCGCACCATCCACTACATCTATATACCATGTTTAAGGATGCATTGAGCTGAAATTGCGCTTCTTGAAACAAAGCCTCAAACCACCATGGTCAAACTGCCTTTCTCAGTGCGATCATACTTGGTAGGAGGTAATTCGATTACAAAATGTTTTTTAGATCTAAAAAATGTCTCTAAAATATTGAACCTTTTGATTGACAACACTTTTCATTTGGATATGTTTTCTATTAAATTTTATTCAATTATGTTTTGTTCTCTATTAGGTTTGATCCCAAACTTTATTTATTCTTTGTTTGTATCAAATCAAACTTTCTTTTCATATTAAGTTGATATGACATTTTTCATTTGTTTCTTGTTCTTATGATTTCATAAGTGCAAAAATGGAAAAGCGTGAAGGTGGATGAAGTTGGAGATGATCAACTAGATTCAATTGGAATCAGATTCCCTGACCAAATAAGGAAAGACGGTTTCTATATGCTACTCTCAGGATGCTATCATTAGACGAAGGTGTGTTCTTCAATTAGCCCCAAATGGTATTAGGGTGGTGTCATTAGTTTTATATTGATCTTATATAATTAATAAAAAATTTCAAATGAAATACTAATTGAAACCAAATTAATTTTGAAAAATAACACAAGTTTGGTTTTAAATTTATTGTAATGTTTTATTTTCAAAAAATAACATTCAAACGTTTCCAAGCAATTCCAAAGAATTAAAAATGTGGTCATTCTAAGATGGAATATTTATTCGCGATCACTAATTGATATGAATCAAAGTGCAATACACAAATTTATAAATGTATCCAATTATGCACGTAATTAATGATCATGTGGTAGAACAATATCTTACAAGTATGGTATTAATGAAGAGATGTGCATGACAAAAATATGTAGTAGAGAAATAATTAATGATCATGAAGCAGAACAAATCTTACAAGAATGGTATTAATTAACAGATATGCGTGACAAAAATATGTTCATGAATAATAAGTGGTTTTTTGTCTACATTAATGGAGTTGAACCGATAGATTAGAACAGGGAAAAATGGATGATTATGAGTGCTATAAGAGAGAGAAAAACACAAAAGTGCCCATTGCTATTATATAATATTTGGTAAAGAATTCATTTTAATGTTAAATTTTTCTTAAACAATATTTGAATGTTAAATTAGCAATTCAAACCAAGAAAAAAGTATGTGGTTCATTTAGATTAGAATATTGCTCGCAGAAATTTGTATGAATACTGGCAATTCTAGAAAACAAAACATGGTGTTGTCCTTTTAGATTTTTTATATTCCTTAAACCAAGATGGTACTATATTGGATACGGCATAAAAATGAGAGAATTATGTATTAATTGTGTCAAAATCCTATAAGATTGTTTTATTTATTACACAACTCAGAAATTGCATCTAATGCTACAGAAAATTAATGGGACAATATCCTTGTAGAAAATCTTAATTAATGAAAAAATATACATGGATATACTTCATTATCTATAAATAGCCCTCAATACTTCAACAACAGGATTATCCTAAGTCACATAATATAATCTTTCCAACCATTAGTGATGAATCCTCCTCATAGGCCCCCCACTAAGGATGTCCAGTATGGCATAAACGACTCTTGCATTTCTCCTTTGCACGAAGCACTATTGGGCACAACAGCAGTGCCAACACTTTCCAATAGCATGCCTCATGTATATGCTCCACAAGAACCCAATATTTTTACCCAAAGTCGTTACAATTCCTCACCAAATTCACACATTAACATGGAACCTCCACTAGTGCCACAACTTCAGCCAGATCTTACCCCTGCACTACCAGCCACCACTTTTGGATCATTAGGAATCACAAAAAGTCCTGCTGATAATGCAGATAGTGTGCTATCATAGTGTGACTTTCTAGCCACCCCAGTGGGTGACTACCTAAACTTACCCAAGAAAGAGAAAATCTTAAACATGGAGCCCCCATCAATTACATCATTGCTTCAAGGGGATCCAGCTTCCATTCTTCATGCTCATGTTACCATTAATGGGGTGCTAGATTCAGGTCCGGTCTTTGAGCACAATACATTGCATGTTTCCAAGGTTGGTTGTGTCACTTGGATCCTCTCTCTTTTTTAACCTAAAACACAACACTCTCACATCGAATTAAATGCAGGAGAAGAAATTTGTTGGGTCACCAACCAATATTGATACTTATGGAACAAAACCATGTGGAGCACAAACATATTTGGGTCAGAGATCGGTGTCCTCATATGTCCAAGAGGAACAATTTGTACCTATTGGTATTCCGATTGGTACATCTAATAATATTGTCCAACCTACTACCAGCTCTACTGCTAAAGTTGAACAACACCACCATCATTTTTACAAATGCAGGTTATGTTCATCAACATTCAAATCACCACAAGCATATGGAGGTCACATGAGCTACCATAGCAAACAAATAAAGAAGAATTAAATTTCCAATTTTAGATATCCCTTTGATTGAATCAACGGAAGGCCATGCCCAGTTGGTTATTTCACATGAAAGAGATGATGTTAATGTTAGCATGGAATAATTGTCTTATTAGAAGTATATCATCATCAATAGTTATCCTACTAGCCATTGTTTCCCTTGTTTTTTAAGAAACTTGTTGGTTCGATTGTAATGCATGTTTTAAAAATATTTTGTTTTGCTATTCATGAATAATATAAATCAACATAAATAAATATCCAATTAAAAGAGAAATAATGTTCAGATACACAACTTATCTCATTCAACTTCTCAACAAGAATAGATGTAGAAAAAGAGAAAATGACTTATTGCTTCATACTAAATTTTTTCCAAATAAACAAAAGATTTATGTTCCATGTCACAAAATCTTTTATATTCAGAATTTAATATATGTGTTCTGACTTTCTATATAAATTGTTCCATAAATTAAATTCATTTGTTCAAACTATGTCAAAAATATTTTACATGAATAAAATTTATTTGTTCCATCTTTTCATATTGTTTAATTGTCTGTCAAATATAATTGATTTCTTCCATCATCCTGAATATTTGTTCAACAAATATAACTATATATCTTATTATAACTCCTAAATAATATGTTCCCTAAATACTACCCATGTTTGTTCTTCCAGAATATCTTGTTCCATAAATACAACCAATTTGTCCTAGTTGTTAAATTACTTGTTCCATGAATACAATAGATTTGTGCCATATTGTTGATTAATTTATTCTATAAATATATTTTGTTATAATTACCATAATAATTTGAATAATGAATGAAGACTAAAGTAAATTTTAAAAGTAAATTAAAATTTTATAAAACAATGATTACAAATAGTATGTACAAAAAAAGAAAGAAATAAAAAAGATGGACAAACATTAATAACAGGCTAAATAACGATGTATCTACGTGTTACAACATCCTAGTGATCTTTTATTAAATAGACCGAAACAAGGATGGACAAACATTAATAGCAGGCTAAACAAGGATGTTTCTACGTGTTACAACATCCTAGTGATCTCTTAGTAAATAGGCTAAACAAGGATGTATCTACATGTTACAACATAGCCACGTGTGCTAATATGGATTCTGATGAAATATTAATAAATAGGCTGAAACATCACTTAAATGGGCCCTCAAGAACATAGAATCTTTTATTTTTTAGATGCACTTCTTGCTATATCTTCATCAATGTCAAGTTTCTGGCCCAAGAAAAGGACTTGTATATGTATGGTGTGACTGTAGTGAACTGACCATGTTTTTCAAGCGCCCACTTAATGATGTGCTAATGTTCACTCAACCTTACTATTTTCATTTACATGACTAACATGTTCCATTCTTGAGCTCCTATCTGGTCCAATATCTTCTAAAGGTCAGCTTCCCCTTGCTGATGATACACTCTATACAGTCTTTCATATATCATTTTTTGGGAGGCAGTCCCCTATTATCATGTTGGGGAAATATTGCTTTATTTCAGTTTCCCACAATTTATTGTTAACTCTTGAAAATAAACTCATTGGCTTCATGTAAGGCTTTTGAGAATTGCGGCTCTTATCAGATTTACTACAGAAGAGGTCCTTGCCTTGTATGTCCAGTGGTACCTTCATATAATTAAAAAGGATCAAAGTAAGAAAAAAAGTTATTTTTTATTCTTTAATTTGATATCACGGTAGTAGAATCCACCAAACAAGGTTTGTGTTGCTTGGATCACTGGCACACAAAGATCTAAACATTAGGTGATAAGTATAGGGAGTGATACATGAGCTTCCACTGTTCATTGGCTTCCGCCATGAGGTCTTGCTGCTCACTTAGTGAATCGTTATGTCTATTTCTATTCCTCAAGTTTGAACACAATTGCTAATGGTTCAAGTCATATGCAAACTAATAAACCGAGATCCTAATTCTACTAGTGATCATCTTAGGGTGCAACACACCAAACCAATCAAATATATATCAAGACATGATTCAATCTACTATACAACTTCCACATGATTGGAGAAAGGTAAAGAGAGGCTCAATAGAAGGCCATGATTTTTGACCTGAAAAATGATGCCTTCTCCAAGTCCTTGATGGAACACCCCGTCAGATAATATGATCCCTCCCGTTGCTCAATGGTGATATCCTTATCCATGAGCATGCTTCACTCTCCAAGTGAGATCAAGGATGCATCTCCAGTGCCCCCCATGGCAATGTTCTCCCCCAAGGATATGCTCCACCATCTGATTTGGCGCATTGGTGGTCACTAACCCCTTTGAACTAAGGGCTCCAAACCATGTACAAATTTGTGTAGGCTCGCACAACATCCATGGAAAGTTCAACACTAATGCTGAAGCAATCTAGATCTTATAGTGGACTAAGAGTAATAGCATAAGATCACTCATCTTAAGCCACTGTAGCCTAGATTTGGATGGATGCTCTCTTTGGATTTTTCTATCTCTAAAAAAGTCAAAGAGGCTCTCACAAAGCCAAATAATGCCTATATGTAGGTGATCACCTCAATTTTATATATTGCATAAAGTTTCCTTTGAAACCTTATAGTTATCCCACCATATCATCCTATCACATTTCAAATCTGGTCTAGAAAGTATTTTATATTTATTAAATTATTCAGTAAGTTGGAGCATAGTATTTTGTGGAACATATCAATTGTATGTATGGAACAAGGTGTTGAGGAAGAAGAACCAAAAATCAATTGTTTTTTAGGGAACAAGTTGTTTAGGTGCTAGAATAAATTAGTTGTATTTATGGAATAAAATATGGATGATGTATCAAATTAGTTGTATTCATCGAATAATTTATTTAAAAACATGGAACAAATAAATGATTTGTCTAAATATTTTTATTCCTGGAACAAAATATTTAGAAAGTTGGAACACATAAATTATATTCATGTAACAAATAAATCATTTATTATTTTAGAATAAATTTTATAGGAACCACTAAGTTACTCTCTTGCTTTTTGTCCATATTATTTTTTAGAAAATTTGAATCAGATAAGTTGTCTTCATTGACATTTTTCTTTTATTGAAATTGAATATTTTGTTATATTGATTTAAATATTATTCACAAATGGCAGAACAAAATTGTTATCCGAACAAGCATTATGATCGATCCAATTTGTTTCTTAGGAAAACAAGGGAAACAATGGCTAGTATGACTAATATTAATGATCATACACTTATAAGAAAACAATTATGGCATGGTAACATTAACTATATCTATTTCATGTTTATAACCAGCTTGGCATAGCGTTCCATTGATTGAATCAAAAGGGCCAACATAACTAAAAATTTCCTATTCATTTGTTTGATATGGTGGCTCTTGTGAGCACCATATGGTTTTGTCAATTTGAATGGTGAAAAACAAAACAAACATTAGTACAAATGATGGTGGTGTGGTTCAGCTTCAGCAATAGAGCTCATAGTAGGTTGGAAAATATCATCAGATGTGTGAGATGAAATAGTGATAGGTGTAGTTTCCTCCTTTTGGACATAGGAGGACATTGGATTTGACCAAAATGTGTTTGTGCTCCATATGGTATTTTGACTTAAGTATCAATGTTGGATGTTGACCTAGCAAATTCCTCTTGCTGCTTGAAAGTGTAAGTGAGTTTGGTGTCGTAGATTAAGGGTAAGGAGCTAAGTGACTGAATCAACAATAGAAACATGCAATATATGGTGCTCAAAGACCGAACCCATATCCAACACCTCATTGATGCTAAAATGGGCATGAAGAATAGCACTTGGATCCCCATGTAGCAACAATGTGGTTGTGATTGATGGGGGCATTTTTAGTTTTGCTCCCCATTAGGTAAGCTTAAGTAGTCATCCACGCAAGCAGTTAGAACTCAAGTTGTGATAGCATACTATCATGTGCATTATTATCATGACTCTATGTGAGTCCTAATGATGTAAAGGTTGTATCGGAGAGTTCTTCCTGAAGTTGTTGTGGTGGTGCAGCTTCAATGTTAGTTTATAATTTTGGTGAGGATATATATATATAGGGAAAATCCATTCTACTCCCAAGTGTAGTTACTCCCACGTTGAAAAAATCCACCTTGGATATGTGTTCATACTAATTTATCATTTTGAGTATGTACACATACTTAAAGCATGATTTTTGAGAGTGATAACCATAATTTTTTTTTGAATGGTTTTCTAGTTATAAGTATATGAAGATACATTGCATTTACTACTATATAAAAGTGAGTATGTCCCTATACTTTATGTATCCCAACAAAAAAAAAGTAAGTATGTCCACATACCCTCTAGTATGACTACATACTTAATTTACAAACCTCAAGTATGTTGTGATACTGTCTAAATTGTGAGATATACATGTGAGAGTAGCTACTCCTGTGAGTAGGAAAAAGGCTTCCTATATATATATATATATATATATATGGTAATTCCATTCTACTCCCAAGTGTAGTTACTCCCACGTTCGAAAAACCACCTTGGGTTTGTGTTCATACCCATTTATCATTTTGAGTATATACACATACTTAAAACATGATTTTTGAGAGCGATAACCATAATTTTTTTGAAGAGTCTTTAAGTTATAAACATATGAACATATATCACATTTACTGTTATATAAAAGTAAGTATGTCTTCATACTTCATATATCACAACAAAAAAAAGTGAGTATGTCCACATACCCTCTAGTATGACTATATACTACATTTAGAAATGTCAAGTATGTAATGATACTCTCTAGTTTGTGAGATATACATGCGGGAGTAGCTACTCCTGGGAGTAGGAAAAATGCCTCATATATATATATATATATATATATATATATATATATATATATATATATATATATATATATATATATATATATACACGACAATGCTAAATGGCGCGCTGCGCGCTGAATATTATTCAGCGCGCCGGTCGGTTGGACCACCAGGCGGGTCGTGTTCTGCTGCATGCATGTACTGTTGAGCAATAGACCAAGCGGTGGCACCCAAATCTTGTCCTTGTCCTCTACTTTTGTTTCAGTAGCTGCATGCAAGGAATCTTGGTCCCCTACTTTTGTGTCAGCAGCTGCATGTGTCCTTGGTCCACCACCAACTGGTCAAACCAAACTCCGTGATCG
Source organism: Eleusine coracana subsp. coracana (assembly GCA_032690845.1). Lineage (NCBI taxonomy): Eukaryota > Viridiplantae > Streptophyta > Magnoliopsida > Poales > Poaceae > Eleusine > Eleusine coracana. The sequence goes on from CM064426.1 coordinate 8,119,571, forward strand.
TATATATATTATAGGAGTAGTACAATTATAGAAGTAGTATATATACTACAGTCGTATATATTACTGTTCAGCGCGCTGGTCGGTTTGACCACCAGCTGGTCAAACCACCTCTGTGATAGTATATCGCTTTAGTATATGTACAACCATGATCATATATTTTGATATCAACTGTCATATATTTTTTACTGAGGTCATATATTTTTAGGTCGATATTTTTTTTATCACCAGCTGTTCAAACTAGCTCTCATGATCGTCTAACATGGTTGTATATGTACAATAGTGGTTGCATATTTTAAGGTCAACAATCGTTCTACCAAAGTCGTATATTTTTAGGTCGATATTTTTTTTTTGTTACCAGGTAGTCAAACCAACCTCTTTGATCGTATATCGTGGTACTATATGTACAAACATGGTACTATATTTTCAAGTCATAGTCGTATATATTTTTGACCACCAGCTAGTCAAACCAACCTTCAACATAGTATATCGCGGTAGTATATTTCCAACCATACTCGTATATTTTTAAGTAAACAATCATATATTTTCTATCACGGTCATATATTTTCAGGTTGACATTATTTTGACCACTAGTTGGTCAAACCAATCTTCGTGATCATATGCTATGATAGTATATTTTGAGATCTTAGATAGTATATCTTTAAGATCAGATAGTATATTTTGAAGATTAAATATGAGTAAAGCATATAGTTTGGAGGTAATATGTCTTTGAAATCTTATATGATCATATATCTTTCACATCTTATATATACTCATAGAATGTCATCATATACACTTCAAAAAAATATATCTTTGAGATCGTAGATAGTATATCTTTGAGATCGTATATCTTCGAGATCCGATAGTATATTTTAAAGATTAAATATGAGTAAAATGTATAGTTTGGAGGTAATATGTCTTTGAAATCTTATATGATCATATATCTTCCATATCTTATATATATATACTCATAGAATGTCATCATATACACTTCAAAAAATATAGAACGAGTATATAAATGTATACTCATAAGTACATAGATTTACACTTATAGATATATACATTTGTGATAAAAAAAATATACACTTCAGAAATACATATACAAGTATACAAATAAATACTCATGAGTAGAGATATATACTATCATAGTGTCCATAATACCATCAGGAATAGAGATATACTATCACAGGAGATATACTATCATCAGAAATAGAGATATACTATCAGGAGGAGATATACTATCATCAGGATTAGAGATATTATATCACCAGGTCCATAACACCATCAGTAGAGGTATACTATCACCAAGACGAGATATACTATTAGCTGGAGTATATACAAATATACAATCCTAAAATACTATCATGATGCATAGTGTAGTATAGATTCAGAGAGAACAAAAGTTATAATACTAAAATACTTTCATGGTGCAAATTATAGTATAGATTCAAAGAGAACAAAAAGTAAATACTATCCTAAATATCATGGTGTCCATAACACCATCAGGAATAGAGATATACAATTACCAGGACGAGATATACTATCATCAGGAGTAGAGATATACTATCAAAGTGTTGGTAACACCATCAGTAGAGATATACTATCACCAGAAGTATATGCAAATATATGATCCTAAAATACTATCATGATGCACATTGTAGTATAGATTCAGAGAGAACAAAAGTTGAAATTCTTTTATGATGCATACTGTGGTATAGATTTAGAGAGAACAAAATATAAAAAATATCCTCAATATCTTGGTGCACATTGTAGTATAGATTCAGAGAGAACAAAAGGTAAAATACTTCTTTAAAGTAATATCATAGTGCACACTATAATATAGATTCAAAGAGAGCAAAAGTTAAAATATTATCCTAAAATACTATCATGGTGCACATTGTAGTATAGATTCATAAAGAATAAAAGTTAAAATACTATCATGATGCATATTGTAGTATAGATTCAGAGAGAACAAAAGGTAAATACTATACTAAAATGCTATCATGGTACACACTAGCATATATATGTTAGAAATAGTATATATTCTCCTGCTTTTTCTTAAGTTGTATACATACTACAGAAATGATACTTGTTGTAATGATTGCTCTTCGCTCTTAGTATAATCATATATATACTCCTTTTTCTATGAATATAGTCATATCTTTTTTTTCAAATAATATGTTATCAAGATATGCGATCTCTGATATGTGGATACACTACCTGCTAAAATACTCTACCCAAAATACTCTATCAAGATATACAAGTAGAGATATACTATCACGGTGTCTATAACACCATCAATAGAGATATACTATCACTAGAATAAGATATACTATCACGGTGTCCATAACAACATAAATAGAGATATACTATCATCAGGACGAGATATACTACCATCAGGAGTAAAATACTATCCTAAAGTACTATCATGGTGCACACTATAGTATAGATTTAGAGAGAACAAAAGTTAAAATACTATTCTAAAATACTTTCATGGTGCACACTATAGTGTAGATTTAGAGAAAACAAAAGGTAAATACTATCCTAAAATACTATTATGATGCACATTATAGTTTAAGAGAGAACAAAAGAGAGGAACAGAAACATAAAGGCACACGGGTGGATCTCCATGGTCACGTCGTGAGCTGCTAAAAATGACACACATGAGGCAATAAATAGAGCTTCAACCCTGCAAAAATCTGTGAGCTGCACGCAAAAGAAAAATATCACACTTAGGCATCAAAATATGGTAGAAAAGATTAAAAAAAGATTTTTTCTCCTTATCATACGACCGGCGGGATCTGGAGTGGCTGGTCTAAATCAAAATGTACTAAAGAATACTGCTGAGGTGGTATAAATACTACATAAATAATATATATACTTTTATTTTTACTTCAATTATATATATACTATAAAAATAGCACTTGTTGTAAGGATTGCTCTTCACTGTTAGTATAGTCGTATATATATTACTTTTTTATTCACTGATATAGTCATATTTTTTTTCAAATAAATGTTATCAAGATATACGATCTCCAATGTATGAGCATACTACCTGCTAAAATACCCTATCAAAAATATTCTATCAAGATATATGAGTACAGATATATTATCACTGTGTCCATAACACCACTAGTATATACTATCACAAGGATGAGATATACTATCAAAGTATATGTACTATATAAGGTAAGTATATATACTACTTGAGGTTACAAAAAAATAGATTCGTTATAAAATACATCAATATAAATAGATTTCGTATACTATCATAGATATACTATTTTATTGCAAAAAATATTATTATATAACAAGTAAAATACTATCCTAGAGAGAGAAAACACCATCGTGGATCTGAGTGGTGGGTGAGAGGATGAGGAAAGTAGTATAGATTCAAAGAGAGCAAAAGTTAAAATACTATCCTAAAATACTTTTTTGCTGCACATTATAGTATAGATACTATCACCAGGAGAATATATACTCCTAATTTCACAAATAATATATATATGTTTGCTTTCATAAAGATTAATTTTACGCTCGATCAGGACTCAATGTTGATAATTTACACACTAAAACAAAGAACTATCAAAGTTGTATATATACTACAGAAATAGTATCTATACTCCTACTTTCACTTTAGTTATATATATACTCCTGCTTTCACATATACTCTTTTTATTTTTTTCAAAAATAGTCAAGAACACCAAACAAAAATTAGTTGTAGAAATTTCATCACTTGAAGTATCAATAAGCATTTTTTCTAGAATGCTAGGCATCAGTAGCATGCTTAGAAAAAATTCAAAAAGAAAGAAAAAAATAGATGCACAAAGTACAACGAGAATCCTAAATACTATCTTCAAAAATAATAGTATATATACTATATGAGATTATAGCCATATACTATTAATATGTGTCATATACTATGAAATCATGGGGCATGTTCTCAGCCCTAGCACGAGCAATGACTCAGTATACTCTAATCTGAAAACACAATTGAAATGAAATCTCCAACAAAATATGAAATCAGTTATGTGCTAGTACAAAAGAAGCGCTTCTTGCTAGCTTTCGTCCTGCCTACGCATCTGGCGGTGTTGAACTCAAAGAATCGGTAGAAAAATCATAGGGGCGCAAGAAAATCATGATTTCTGAACAGCAGATACAAAGCAACAGGTTAAGGTGCTAATCACTCACCAAAAGGCCCTGCACCGGCTGTTGGCATGCGGAGTGTGCTACGACCTGCATCCTGAACGGCAGACCTGCAGGTGTGCGCATTGCAAGAAAAATGGTTTTAAAACCTCAGATCTTGTTCATATCATACGACCAGGAGGCAAAAGAGAAAAAAAAAAGATTTTTTTTCCTGACCTCTCGCATGACAGCAACCTAGCAGCAGTAGCTTCCTGCGTGCGAGGAGGAGCTGCATCCCATCACAGCCCATCCATGCCAGGAAGCTAGGTCGGGTCTCCACTTGAGCGCGTTTCCCTTGGACGTCGCCAGCAGCAGCATACCACCATGCCTCCCACACTTTCTGACATGGCTTGCATTGCCATCAACTACAGTGAGCATCGATTTGCATCAAAGGACTCCAAATCTGTACAAGAAAACAACATTTTTTTTCAAAAAGAAAAAAATCATAATAATAGATGTGGAGAAAAAGTGGATTCAATTTTGGAGGCATGACAGGATGCAACGCTGTAAGATGCACACGGATCTGGACCTTACGTAGATGGACGGAGCCTGTGCGAGGCACTTGTGCATGGCTAGCGAGAGAAAAAGATGAGAACTGTCACCTATGCAAGGAGCTATGACGGATCTCATCAGAAAGACAGTGGCCACGCACGTCGATCTGTGTGAGCCCGGCCACCACGCATCCTCCGCCTGCAGCAGCGCCTCCAGCATGGCGGCGTTGTTGTCCTCACCGGGGAGCAGTGCCAAGGATGAGCATCCAAAGCCTCTCCGGCACGGATCCGTCTAGATGCGGCCGATGAATCTGGTCGGGCGAGAGGAGAGAGAAGACGAGATTCAAAATAAGGGTGGAGAGAGAGTAAGACACCAGATTATGTGAATATATATTATGCTCATATACTGTTTCAGAGCGAGATATACTACTTCAGAGCTAGATATACTACTGTGGGATAAAATATACACTCTCAGACTGAGATGGTTGGGCTGCACCAACCGACCAGCGCGCTGATTATTATTATTATTATTATTATTATTATTATTATTATTATTATTATTATTATTATATATATATATATATATATATATATATATAACTTGTGGAGCATATACTTTTGTGCATGTTGTTTCAAAGTGTTGGCATTGCTTTTGTGCAAGTTGACGGTCCTTATATGCCAAATCCAAGCATCAAATCCTTGCATAAAAGATCTAAAAAGGATAACTATTGACGTGATCTAGTGTACCAAATTATAACGGCAAGTGCATCCCAAGGTTTAATATTGGCTCCATAAGGACTAACAAGTGCTAAGAATGTAAACAGCCCAAAGAGTTAGATTCCACCCGTAGGTGCTGATGTACTGATTGGCATTTGTGTAGTGCCGATCAACAATGCAGCGATGATTTAGAATAGAGAATTTGAATAATATAAACAACAAAAGTAAATAGAGCATCAATTAGCCTGATATCATCTAGTGGTATACAGGTAAATGATTAGAGGCATTCTAACTGCTTCTTGAAATGGGGTCTTCCAATATGATGGATACTTCCTCAATATACCTCCACTCATAGTGTCGTTATCACCAGACTCATTCCTAATCGTACTACAAATATATGTATGACACGGTTAAGTGTCTTCCCTTTGTTTTCATGGATTACCAAGAACAATTAATTACTATGATTAAGTCAAGCTCTATGGATACACACATTTAACAATATTCCTATTGCTAAACATGTATAGTATTAAGCACACATGCAAATAGAAGGAACCTCTATAGTGAAAGACAAAATCATCACTAGATTAAAGACTTGCAACCATAAACTCGGTGTATGACACAAGATACATGACTACGTCAGAGACCTACCTTGGTACCAAATACTTGTCTTAGTGACCTTGAACCAAACCTAACTAGAGAATTCACGAGAAAAGTCTTGGTGACTCTTAAACCCGGTTATCTACTCCCATGTGTACCTTTCCACACAGGCAAGTCCCAACTATTTATATGTGTTCTAGTAAGCTTAGAATGGGTTCAAAGATGAAGTCAAAGATGAAGTCGGTATAGCGTCGATCAACAGAGTCCATGTGTTGATCGGTATGTACATCTTGGTCTGACACCCAATCTCTTTCGAGTCGGTCCTGATTTTGAAATATTCTCTCTGGCTTTCTTGTGAACCTCTAGATTAATATTTACTTTGAATACAAGATCATAGAGTCCACTTTTTTGTTTTTAGGATTGGCCACTTTTGGTAACAATTAGTTGTCTTCTAAAATCTTCTTGAGGTTAGTTGAGTCAACTCTAGTCAAAATTATTGGCCCACCGATCAGCATGTTGTCTCTGTCAATCAGCATAAGCTTGTTCTTGCTTGTCTTCAAGCCTTTTCATCTCTTCTTCACGTCTTCCTCGGTACATGGTGCATATAAGCCAATAATTCACCAGATTCTACAAAACACCATTGAAGACCATAGTAGACCAGTATATGCATAATTAGGCAGGGTTAATAATATAATGAGAGCATTTATATTACAAGATAGATCATATTGGAACTATAAAGGGGTACATTAAACTGCACCAACAATAACAAACACAGTGATAGGAGTTTCTTACTAACAATATTTAGAAGTGTTGGTGATTATTTGTATGTAGGTGACTTCTAAAGAGTTAAGGGAAAACACTAGTAGTTAGAGAAGGAAACACACTTTTGGTAAATCAGAGGACAGCATATAGATTCATGGGCCTAGAATCAGGGGTAAACTTATGTATCTAGAGACCTCACACTTGCAACAAGTCAAAGGACCCACCTACTAGTGTCCCATTACAAAAGGCGGTGTGAAAGGCGGCAACATTTTGCACGTGTGAGGTCCTTTGGCGGAACCAGAGCCCCCCCCCCCCCATTCACACTGTGCTTCCACGTGTCACCTGTTATCGCCTTTCTAAGAACGGTTGTGCCCATTTTGTGGAAGTTACTGACACAGAGACTGCCTTAAGTAGGTTATATAAGGATAGGAGTGCCTCCACTACAACACACACAAGAAGAAGATTATTTAAGATCCACTCCAACGTGAGGTTTGCCTCCATAGTGTTTAGAAAATATGGAGAGAGTGACGGGTAGTTCGGGGAAGTGTCGGGCTTGTCGGCAATCTTTCTCACACTTCTACCTTGACGGATGCTTTCCTATTCAAGTAAGTGTTTATGATTCCTCTATGGTATTTAAGTTTTCTTTTTAAGTAAGTTCTTTCCTTCATTGTTTATAGGATCATCACTCTATTTCGTTAGAGTATCTTAGCCTTTTATAAGCATGAATCCTAGACTTTGAGAGTAATTGATAGCCTAGACGTGGTGTCTAGGGCTAGAGGTGACCTTTATTTGTCGCTTGCGCCAAGGGTTGTAGAGGTAGTTGGTAGGTGGTGAAAGCCCTATCCATCCATAGTAATCATTCATGTTCTAATACGTCATAGAGCTATTAGCAGGAGTCGCATGTGGATGTTGGGGAGCCATGCCCGAAGTCAGTAATTGTAGACCGAACATATCTTATCATAGGATCCTCAACCTTGGGAATCCTCTCAGCTCTTTTGCCTACCCTATTCTTGTTGTCCTTGGATGGTATAGTTTAGAAGATTAGTACACACACATTCCCTATGATTTGATACCTTGGAATACTCCTAAGTGCTACATCGGTATCCCTGTGCTTGCGGATTTATCTACGGTCGTAAGAAATAATAACAGTGCCCATTAGTGCTTTGTGCAAAGGAGAAATGCAAGAGTTGGTTATGCCATACTAGACATCCCTAGTGGGATACCTATGAGGATGATCCATCCGGTGGTGAGTTGCACTTCTTTGGGCTTTTGGGTCAACGGCACGACGCCCTTCTTCGAGATCAACAGCGCTACCTGCTTCTCCAATATCGGCAAAGCTATTATGGGTACAGGAACTACTCCCACAAGGTACCACATCCATAGGAGCTGCAATCAACCTGAGCTACTCCCACAAGCTCCTCTTCGACACCGGCAGCTTTCAGTTCTTGGTACGACTGCACGTGGGTGTGATGTTTCTTCCATATTTGTTGTTATTCTTTTTAGCAACTTGATAGTGAATCAAGCATGTGTCAACATTTGTCTATGGGCTACCTACTTTTGGTTACACAAATTGAAGTGGCGTTAGATTAAGGCAAAAAGAACGGGAAGTGTTTGATGTAGATGAGGCCCGATCTTTCGAGAGGTATGGGGATAAACTCGAATTTGGAGACTCGGCGTCGACGAGCTGGCTTGAATTAGACAACCCCCAACCGTTATACCAAGCACAACTTGATTGTTCCTACAAGAGAATCGAGAACACAAGCAAGGAAGGATAAACACGCAATCTAAAATTGCAAATATGGATGAAGTGAATCACAAGAAAAGGTTCAAGCTCTGAACACAAAAGGACTAATCGCCACAGTGGTGTAGAACAAGAACAGGGGCATTGGATTACTGTAAAAGGACTTGTCGCCATAGTTATAATGAATCAATCAAGTTCTCTCAAGAAAACTGAACTAAACAAAACCCGAGACTAAATGACGGCGGCTACTGAGTTTATGAAGGAACCAGGGGCGTCCTAGGGTTGGGGCGACTAGGGGGGGTGCCCATAACATGGGTTTAAGGCCCGACTCGATACAAGGCCAAGTTGGCCCAAAATAGGTGGTGCAGCATCTTGTCATGGTCACACAGCATGACTCACGATCCTTCTGGAGCTAGGACTAGAAGCAAAATGACGGCGGCGGCGTCCCCTTTCCAACGCATCAAAAAACGCCTCGTTTGGACGTCGGATGTGGAAGATATCATCAAAACTGTGAAGGGGTATCGGCTAAATCCGAGACGAACGCAGCGACCGAGTTGGTGATGATTGTGACTTGGGGAAGGCCATGATATGTGCGTATCTAGCATGGTGATGTCCTCATCAGTGTTTCTAGTTAAAATTCAGAGCTACTACTTGTGTTTCCCTAAATTAGGTTGTTTGTCTTGTTTAGCATCTGTATGAATGACTATCCCCTCTTGGTACACTTAGTAATCCCTATATCCTTTATCTGTATTGATGTTTGCCTTGTTTTTATGGGAGTAATGCATTGGTTTAGAATGTAACTAGTTGGTTGCAGGAGCTTCATTTGGAATAACTGATACGATAATATACATTCCTAGTAAATAGTTAAATAAGCAGAGCATAACTAGCTGATATGATAATTGTTTCAAGAGATAAATGTCTAGCAATCCTATATTTTTCAGAAGTAGATAAAGAAGCAAGGATATGATATGTTCATTGTTGTATACATGGCTGGATATATGACTAAAAATGTTGTGAATGTTAGATTTGTTGGATACATGGCCGCACAACACTTTGCTTATATTCTACCACTTTCTGCTTGTTCATACATAGGAAACTGGAGAGGGTATCTTCAGTATCTGAGGTCATTGATAATCATGAGATAATAGATCAGTCTAACCGCTCGTTGAAAAAAAGAGCTAAGGTTTGGGAATATGTTGAAACAGAATCGGTTGATGGCAAGGTAAAGAAAACTTGTAGATTTTGTAATTTCTATTTGTCTAATGAACATGACCAAGGTACAAGTCACCTAAATAGGCATATTGGGTTTCATTGTCTAGAGATTCCTCAAGAGGACAGGAACTGGTTCTTGAAAACCTTGAAGAAGTCTGCTGATGAAAATCACACCATTTTTTATTCTGAAGTTTGCCGCATCTTAATTGTCAATTTTTTATAAGTGCAGAAATTGCATTCAGTTAGAACCGATGACCCCTATTGGAAAAGGTTGATGAGTTACTGTCATCCATCTCTAAAAATAGTCATTCGACAAAGCGTGTACTCTGATGTTCTTTCACTATACGAGGATGAGAGACACCAATTGCTTGATAACATTGCAGGTCTGGATTCCCATGTTAGTTTGACAGCTGACCTTTGGACTTCAAATCCGAACTTAGGGTATTTATGTGTTACAGCACACTTCATCAATGAGAAGTTTCAGCTGCAGAAAAAATACTTGCGTTCAAGCAAATTTCTTTCCCGCACAACTCATATGCCGTGCAGGATGGCATCACCTCTTGTTTGATGGAGTGGGATCTAGTTGGCAAGCTATTTACTCTCACATTGGACAATGCAACTGTCAATGATAGAGCTATAAATTAAAGGAAAGCATATATTTGATCCGGAAGATGATGAGAAATTATATTGTTCTATTCTTCATTGTGCAGGCCAACCAATTGAAGAAAAGAGTATATATGATTCGGAAGATGATGAGGAATTATATTGTTCTATTCTTCATTGTAGGCCAACCAATTGAAGGAAAGTGTATATTTGATCCGGAAGATGATGAGGAATATGATTGGAATGACTACCACTGAGGAGGTAACATTATTTTTCTTGTGTCTCGACAAGCTCTGAAGTATGAACCTTGCAAACTTAAATGAAATCAATAGTTTTAGTCAGTTGGTATTTTAGGTATGCCTGCTCTAACGTCAAGACTCAACTGGTATTTTAGATCCACTTTATTTTTTAGTTCTTCTAATGTTTGCAATGTTAAACTTGTTTCATGGTTTGATCTTAAGTCATCAGATTCTGTCCTTTATTTTGCATGTGCAGGTCTAGAGTACACAAAGTGGTCAATTATCTGTTGAAAAGAAAGTTTGCATAGGTGGTGGATGATCTTGCATTATGAACTTATCCAGTGAGTACTCATTTGACAATGCGTTTGTTACTAAATTATTGGTAACATTGTACTCTTAATGTTTATATGATTATTTTCCATGGTTATTTATGTCGTATTATCATGGTTCAGAATGTGTTCTCTGATTTTTCATATTTTTAATTTCTGTGATTTTTTAATTGTTTTTTTTCTTCCTATAATTTATTTCTTAGCGTCAATGTTGGAATGCTTTGTTGGAAATTTTTGACAGGGGCTGAATTTCTACTGGTTTACGAGCGTACAATGGAAGCATTAAGAGTTCAATAGTATAACAACCCACAGTCCAAAAATGTAGTTTGAAAATAGGGCCGGCCTGAATCCTAGAAATGGGTCAGGATTCACTCTCTTAAAGGGCCAGGCTAAAGAGGGTTTTACAGGCAAGAAATAAATTGGATTAGGATAGGGCCCATTAGACAAATCGATAGGGCTGAGTTAGGGTTAGAATTGGGCCTTGGCCCATAGTCAGGTCTTGAATCATGCTTTCAAAAAAATGAAAGATTGTAATTTGTAATATAAAAATAATCCTATAAAAGGTAAATACAAGTTTACCATATATATTTCTATATTAAAGTGATCTTACCAGAAATTATTATAACAGACAACATTTCTCTTTTTCTTAGGTCACTTCATATTTTTCACATTATGTGTAATAATTAATTAGTTTTCTACATTGGATAATTACTGGAGGTATGGATTGGAATGCAAGTTCATAAAAAATTGGTCTATCTTCCTAACTTTGTTATTTGCAGTTGATTTATCATACTTTATCTATGTATTACTAGCTTAGTAGAAATTGTGGTCGGTGTTAAGAGTAGATGGTGACACCATCCTCCTGCAATCCTGGCTCCACCCCTGAGTGCAGCACCTGCACCGCGCTGCACAGCTGGGCCTGGAGGGTCAAGTACATGATGGAGCCGTGCTTCCTGTTACCTTCCGAGCTCTCGCAGGTCAACAATGCTGGAGCGGGAGCTGGAAGGTGATGTATGAGTATGAGCGTGCTAGGCAGAACTAGACCTGGCGGCGCCGACAGCCCGAGCACGCGGACGCCATTGGTTCATGGCTTCGGTCTCCAGGTGTGACCTTCATCCTTGCAAGCGACACGACGAGACCGTGCTTTTGATACGACGCTTCCGCGAAAACGGGAGCAACGTTGTCGGCATCGGTGACAGCCACTGGCGGGCGATGGCTGTGCACGGCGGTGACACAAGGTGGTGCAGAGATGGAGCGCTTAACACGCCATCTAATCGGGGTATCGGTGAAGGGTGCATTGATGTCATGGGAGAATTTTAGAGGAGCAATACTACAGAACAAAATTATTTCATTATTTGTCACTAGATTTAAACATAAATTTAAATATAAGACAGTGTACATGGTTAAATTTTTGGATCTTGAGCATAAGTTGCTATTATGATTGATGGTACATGTTATATTATGAAGGATATACTATCATGGCACGGATTTGTTCATGCTCTCTGGTAAGCAGCTCACATGACGCAGTTTGTGTTAGGTAAATCTGTGCGACATTGTTTACTTAAGACAACAGAAATAAATCAATTTTGATCAGATATAAAATATTCCAATAATCAGCTTAGTCTAATGACCAAAATATATCCTCCACCAGAGAAAGAATCAGCGTAATTTCAACCATTTGGAGTGAGCTATGTCAATCATTTACAAAATTGCTTGGAAACTTTCTTACAAGAAACTGAAGGCAAAACTACTCTCTTGTACAACACAACTGTTTGCCACAGAAACATCAACATCATGGCGTAACTGTATTCTGCATAATTCTCCAGCAAGGCCATTCAAATGTTCTAGGCTATATGAATTTCCATGTGAGGTTATCATGACAATTTGAACGAATTCAATCCCAAGCACCGGGCATTCATCCTCAGCAATCTTTTTCTCCACAAGCCAGACTGACACCTTTCTTGTTGCTTCGGCACCATCCAAAAGTCAAATTCAAGTAAAGGAAAACTATTGATCTGAAGAATGGCAGATCCGTTCAACTGCAATATCAGCCTCAGGACGGGGTAAACTCATGCAAATTTTTCTAACCATGGATCATCCAACAATGCTTACACTTGACAGCCCAAGCACCTACGCTCTGATCTCATACTTTCCAGCTTGAGTCTGGGCTCTAAAACCTTTGTATGGAGCATTTGGTGTGTTTTTCACTTCCAGTTTATCAATTTGAAGACCGGATAGTGCAACTCCCATAATCCTAAATTTCACCTGAAATGTTGGCAGTGTATGCAAATGAGCAAGTCCTTCCTCCATATGCAAACTTCCAGTGAGGCATGGTGCTTTATCTTTTGGTATCTGTCCGATTGTCCAAAGGCAGGTCTGCATAAAGGAGCCAGGCATTAGACAAAAAGATACATGTACAATGCTTCAAAAGAAAGATGAAAAAGAATGCATCAATATTCACCAACGCAAGCTTTTCAATAAATTAGATATAGGCAAGAAGATTGTGATGTGACTATGGAAAAACTTAGGCATGAATGGAGTTACTATGAAACTGATGGTAGATGGCACAATACACTGACCTTGTCGGCAAGGATGTCAACGGTGCCGTAGTTTGCAGTCAAATCAGCAGAAACAATAAGAGGGGGCAACTGAAACTGCACCGTTATAGAATCAATGGGTTTACCAGGATCATTTCGAGTACCAACCATCACATTAACACGACAATTCCCAGAATCTGATGTTAACTGTGGTTTTACATAAATTGGTGTCTTCTTCAATTTCTTAACCCTGGTCATGTAGGCCAACAATGAATAGTTGAGTACACGAGGTAGATAGGTATAATCATTGAATACACAGATTTATGATGTGTACCTATAACTCATGAGCTTGAACTGTCCATCTGGTGGAACAAATGAGAGAATCTGGTTTGATTCCCAAGGCCTGAACCGGATGCAGGGGTGGAATGTAAAATCATTAATTATAGACGGATTAGCAAATGACATGGTCAACTCCGGTACACCTGGAAGGCTGCAGTTTACTTGTATTTCACCATATGCTTCACATTTCACTAGGACTCCCTCTCTGCACCAATCAACAGCTAACGGTGTCAACATCAAAAGTAGTCATAGTTTTTTTAGGGTAATTCTCAGTCATATAGCTCATACGATTAGATCTTCCATTGTGCTATTTATTAGTTGAGGGAGCTATTATGCTATTTCACCATCAAATTTGAGCAGTTGCTTGTGGTCTAATTGCATAATGGAGGTGTCCAATGAGGCAACGACAAGCCACATTGTAGTTCATTCTACCAGTATACAGACTAATGAATTGTAGATCTGGAAGTAGCTAAAAGTACAGTAGCTTCCAGCAGATATTGACCATGTAGTGCAATCATATAAGGTCCCAAAATCACAATCTACAGAACTGAATGAATGTATGTTAAAGGAGATAGGATAGCGACTGCGATACCTGTTTATACATGCATCAAGTTCCTCAACTATGTTAACATAAACCTCATTGCTTGCATCCTTGACTACTGTTGTTCTCCAAGGTACAAAAGAAGCAGTTGCATCTGGAAGTTTGCTGCCAAGGGTAGAACTCTTACCAGTCACGACATTCAACATTTTGTTGACAATATTAGGTGGGGCAATCATTTCTTTCAATATGTTTGGCTCAGTAGTGAGTGGAAAACCATTGTCCATCATTTCATCTAATATCTGCATTTGGAAAGCATTATACAGTTTAGTGCAGTTTCAGCACACCCACTATAATTTGGCATTTGGTGATCATTACTTGACACCAACTAAAATTGCCAAACAGCCTCAAACTGCACTCAGCAGCATGCAGACTAGGACGAGTATAACAAAATTGATGATTTAACATTGAGCATTTAGTGTCTTTCTAATTACACTTCACAATCTGCAACATGTTCAATGAAAAAAAAATTGGATGGCATTTAAAGAATTCTCTTTATAATTTATAAAAGTGTGCATATGGAAATTTCATGAGCTTTGTAGCTCATATGTCCCTATAACAAATAATAGTTATGATAAGATTCAGTATATCTTAAACATAATATGTTAAAATCCAGCTGAGTTGAGTATTTGTCAAATTAACTTGACATTTTAGTTTGTTTGTGTAATATTCTTGTGAATAGATCATCCTCCAATGGAGTAAAGTTATATCATCCTAATATTTGTGTTGTCAATTAAACGGAATATTACATCCACATGGGAGATAATATAGGCAGCTGCTGCAAGTCTATATTGAGGATTAAGCATGTAGCAAAGAGTAAGAAAAGTAGAAACACACCTGATATACAATTACAAAGTTGTCTTTAATTATGTCTTCGTTTAAATCTCCAAGATAATCTGTCAAGACATCAGCCACGCGAGAGAGGAACTGGCAAATACAAACATGTGAGCAGACCCATATTAAATTGCAAGATATACTAGAAGATTTACTAAATCCTTCAGTGCTTAAACATTTGGATTGTTCACTTAATGTCTTCAGGGAACTATTCAATTACAAAGAGCCGAGTTCAGTAAGACTATACAATGTGTACAATATAAAGTGTTTCGGAAAAAGAAAAACAGTGCCTATGCCTATGCAACAAGCGATGCAGACTTCATTCAACTTGGGGAAATTTAGTTGCATCTAGTTAACCAGCTAAGAATCTGTGTTCATAGCAGAAGGTTTAATACATTTTCACTAATATTCTTCATCCAAACAACTACCTTTATGTTTGCATTTATTTTTCCTGCAAAATAGATACCGTGGTTGATAATCTATCAGGATTTATATACAAAATACAACTTTGACTTTTGAGCAAATGGTACAGACTTTTGAAAGTGATCTGACTTTTAGAAGTGTTTGTTGTTGTTTTTCTGGTGGTAATATTTCTTTAGCAAGCATTATTACTAAGTAAGAAATACCAACACATTTCTATGATTTGCATGTAACATTTATTCAGTGTGTAGCAGGCTGTAGGTTGTTCATCCCTGAGGATACTACAGTTTTATCTTATATCTTTGATGAAGAAATGAAGTTACAATGCTTGTCTTTTGCATTATATGTGCATACAGGACTCTGAAAAAGCAATGAAAGTAGCATTATAGTTAAAAGAGCTTCAAGGAGACAAGCCCATACCTCAATGGCCATCAACGGGGACATCTCCACTTGAGTGCATGTCAAGAATGTCACGCCATTGCGATAGATTTGAAACAAGTAATGTGTTGGTGACACCACAACCTGCAAGATCTTTGAGGACCCAACAAATCCGATAAGTTAAGATCCAGCAAAGAACAGATAAGACAAATAGAGTGAAGGCAGCACATGTACATATGTACAAAGGAGTAGTGTTAACCAAGGATAATCCAGCAAGACAAAACTGGAATGGTATCAAATCTTGTGTGTACTGTTCAACCAATGAGAGCATCCAGCATTTTTTTTTATTGTATCAATGCTAGGTTCGTGTGGCATTTAATCCAAATCAGTTTTGGATTAACACCCCCTAGCAATTTTGGCCATATGTTTGGCAAATTGCTAAATGGTATCAGGGGTAAATTAAAACGACAACTACTTGTGGGAGCATTGGCTTTATGTTGGGCTATATGGCTTAGTAGAAATGATGCTGTTTTTGATAAACTCCTATGAAATCTTATTTGCAAGTACTATACAAGGGAACACATTGGCTCCGCTTTTGGGGGCAGCTGGAGAATCTTGAGGAGGACAAAGAACTAATAAAGGCCGCATGATGACAGAAGATAGAGACGGTGACCATGCAGATTTTCGTCGACCATGGATGGAGATTTAGCAATAGAATTGCTACCTGATATTGACATTCAAACTGTTAAAGTTCGATGTAATTTTCATTCAAATGTTATTACCAGACGGAAGCTATGTGTATGATGTAATAAGTGGCCCACCATACCTTCTTTTGAAGTAAACGCCAGAACCTGACCATTATCTAAAACAACCCATTGATTCATTCTAGTTCACCTGATTTCTCAAGCTGCAAAGTACAAAAAATGAGCATACCAAGTAGAAAACTAAGCGGATTGGGTTTGTTTGGTCGGTCCACTCGCACCCCCAACATGATATCTCGCAATTGGCAGGTTGCAGCTAAACTTCGTTATACGGCTACAACAATTATACAAATTACTTATTTAAGCTTAGCACTAGCCCAGGTGTTCTCCAAAGAACTTGGCCCACCATACCCAGCAGGAGCATGAGAAATTAAGACCTAAGGGTCTCCTGTTTCCCAGGGACTAACTAGCAAATGATAAACTTTATGAAGGGGAGCTTGGAGGAGGTACTTTGGACGGATCGCCGGCGGCGTGGACGACAACGTAGTTCCAGAACCAGCCGCAGATGGCGCGGTCCACGCGGTGCGCCGTCATCTGCTTTTCCACCATCACCTCCCTGGAAATCCCCACCACATATCACAACGAATTCAGCTCAAATCAGTCAAGTTGGGACGGATCCAACTGGGGTAGACCGAGAGGAATCGGCCGATGCTAGCACGCGGCGAAATCAGGAGGATGTCGAGCGGGGATTACCCGGAATCGGAGAGGAGGAAGATGCACTGCAACATTTTGCTGCCCTCCGCCGCTCAACTCAACGAGGTGGCGGCAGTGAAGCGACGAACAAATCAGGAGCCGCTGGCGAAAGCCGGAAGGAGACTGGGAGAACGAAACGGGGAAGTCAGTTTTACCCCCGTCCCCACTGCCACGGGAAGTAAACGCTAATCCCTCGGTCTCAAAATAATTAGCATTTTAGTCATCTTTAATTTTTTAAAATAATTGACATTTTTATTTTACAATGCATATTTTTCTCTCCAAATACAACTCTATCTTTATCTCTTTTTCTTGTTTTTTGTGCATCTTTTATATTTCTTCTTAATTGTCGTGCCGAACTCGAAAGTGTCAATTAAGGACTAAAGGAGTAGTATAGAGCATTTGAGTTTATAGCATAATTTGAATTCTAAATAGTGAACAAATGTGATTACTAATAAAGTTCATTGATACTCTCTCTATTATGAAAGTATTGTTACTTTGAATCCTTTTAGTAATAATTAATATTTGTCTTTGTAAATATTTTGTTCAATATATATAAACTATATTTTTTATAATGAATTATAAATAATTAAAACTGATAAAATAAATGATCAGACATAACAAAAAAGTATCAATGATGATAATATTTTTAAAATAGAGGAAGAAATTTTGCAAAATTAAGATATAATTTATTATTGTTATTCTGTATTCATGATGTTAGGACAATATAATAACACGCTGTTGTTTTAAGTTAGGTTACAACAAAACTAGTAGAGCAATGTTGTGAATGTTGTTAATCATGGAGGTGATGATCACAGAGACCATATTGGTGGTATTTATGTTTATCTGTTAGAAATAAATTGGTAATAATTTAGCACCAACGAGAGATGACACACAATATGACAAAAACAACATATGCCACTAATTGTTATAAATATAGAATGGATCAAGAATAATACACAATATATATAAAGTATACTATCATAAGTAAATGTGTCATAGATTGTTTGATTAACTACTACTTCCTCTGTTTCTTATAACTTGTCATCCTAATATTCTCTTTTTTTTTAAAAAATACTTATTATTCTTGTAACTCAATGTATTATTTTTTCTTTTTAATATATCTCTATCTCTTTTCTACTTGTTTTCGGTGCGTCGATATTTTTTTACCTCCCTTCTTAATTCTCATGCCGAGAGCTAAATCAATACATAAATCAAGACAGTGGGAGTACTATGCTATTTTTCGGCTTTGGCTTGGTCCCATCAATCACAAACCTAATAGCTTGCCAATATTTAGGTATTTTTTTATTACATGAAGTAGCTTGTTCACGATGCCATGGATTTTTGGTGTCGACTATGCAAGATGACTAAGGTTATTTCCAATAGAAGTTTTTATTTTTATTAAATAGTATGTCATATCAGAAAATTGAATAACATGACAACAGAGTTATGAAGAGAGAGAGAAAAATAATTTTATTTAGATGAAACTGGATATATATGATTTACTAGATGTGAAACACTATAAAACTAGCATTGAAGAAGAGGAGTTTCATTTCATTCTATATACAACCAATGATACAATATAAAATTACGTGTAAAAAATATTAAAATGAAACAATGCATTATAGAGATAATTTTATTTGTGGTTTCAAAATAATTTTGGTCACATGACACTCTTGGAAACATCAAAATAAAACTCTTTATTGTGACTAGCCTAATGACTGAGGCTAGAACATTGGTGATTGCATTAGTAGTATCAGATCATCAGTTGATATATCTTCTAACATAGCAACTAATCGTCAAATGGTAAAAAGCTTACTCCCTCTATTTTTAAATTGTTATTGTCATTAATTTTTTTATTTAATTCTAACCATTCGTCTTATTTAAAAAAAAATAAATAACATCACATATGTTGTCATAGTTTATTTTATTATCAAATGAAATTAAATTATAACTTAAAATTTTATATATTTAAATATTTTAAATAAGATAAATGATCAAAATCAACGAAAAAAATCAACAACGACAACAATTTAAAAAGAGAGGGGGTATCATGGAGACGTGTGGGACGATGCTGAACAATCAATGGCCAGGTTGTAGTCTCAGTCTATTTGATTTGATTAATACATAGCTTTAATTAAAGACGGCATCAGAGATGAGATGACGGTAACCAATGAGCTGTGCACGAATAGATAAAATTTTCTACTAGCTAGCTGCTTGAACAAGATAATTTTCCGAAGGTCCATTGGCATAGTATGCTTACTTGTTACGGTATGATGATATTGACCGGTGCCGCCAAAATCAAGTGGTGTGCCCATCCGACAGCAGTATTGTATTTGCCTTCGTGTATGATTTTCTTGTGACGCGGAAAAGAAAGAAGGAACACGATTGATTGGAAAAGAAAATGTTGACCTCTCGATATGTCATGTTCCTTTGTTTTTTTGTCTAGGCCAGTAGTAGTTTTTCGTGGGACATGGACGTGAAGCGGCAACTGGTCCTGCTCAATGTTGCCAGTGATATGCCATTTTTTGTATTCCAAAGATGTGGTGCCTCTTTCTCAGCTGACGTGGCGCTTTTACGCCATCAACCTATAGCAAGAAGAGTTTCAACGATATGAGCTCCCCTGGAAGAGGAGTCGCGATGGCGTGGAGGCTATTTAATCCCTCCTCTCTAAGAAAGAACTCAGCTGCCAGTGAGTGATATCGAGAGGTCAACATTTTCAGAATCAACTTTCCCCTTAAAAATACACACCTGGCATGTTACCCTTGCTACTAGCAAGTGGGCAACGAAATCAGAGGGGAGGAAAATAGTCAAACAATACCGTAATTCGGAAGACCACCAGCTGGACGATTAGAATTGTTCTTCTTCTGTCCTTTCAGGTTTCCAAGCAAAATCACAGTTTACCGTTCACTTGGCCGACTTCATCGATTCAAGCAAGTCAACGCGTACGAGATGTTCACTTGATCGCAGGGGCCGTGGCGCCGTGCCACCCGTGAGAGCCCACATCACACCACCAGCTGCAACGGCAACTTCACCTCGTGCTGCGCGCCTCTGCCGCAGAGATGCGGTAAAATATTCAGGAAAGTGCTGCAACAGTCTGGACGAACGCTACGAACGGCTACAGAACAACAAGGCAGAAGCCATGCCGGATTGTTCCAACCAACCACTCCGTATCAATCCCATTGCTCCCAATCGGGGCAACCACTACTCTATTTACAATGATGGTGAAGAAGCAGCAGTATCATTTGAACAAGCCAAGAAAGGAATCAAGATTCGATGACTCGATGGGCTGCTACCGTTGGGAAGAAAACTTTGTATGGTGATGTTTCAGTAATGGTGGGTGAACCGCACCCACGGGGCCGGGATGCTACGACGAGGAGGAGAGGCCGTCGGCGTGCGGGTTGCAGTCGGCGGCGAAGAAGTCGTTGCGCTCGAGGAGGGACCGGAGGCCGGGGTCCTCCTTGCCGTTGGCGCTCGGGTTGGGCTCCAGCGAGCAGTCCCCGCCCGGGCACACGCAGCACCACGCCGCCGCCGGACTTGTCGCCGTGCCCGTGCCCGATCCACCCTCGCCGGAGTTGTCCGAACCACCGTCCCGCCGCCGGCTCCTCCCCGTCCTGCCGCCGGTTTCCTCAACCACCGTGACGCCGCGCCAGCAGGCCGCCGCTGCGGCCGGCAGCCCGTCCCGGATGGCCCGGGCAACCGCTTTCCCCTGCCTCTTGCGCCTCCACAACTGCTTCTTGCCTCCGCCCTCCTCTTCCGCCTCCTCTCCCCTGCCTGACGAAGAAGAGGACGCGGCGGCCGATGGGTGTTATAAAGAGTGTTTTGTTTTTTAAAATTTATAGCAACGTACGGATACTTTGCTAGTATATATATATATATATATATATATATATATATATATATATATATATATATATATATATATATATGACATTTTAGAGCCCAAAATTTTTCAGGATGAATAAATACTCTTACATAATCAATTTTTAGTAAACTACCAGCAGTGACATTCGACTTTGAAGTACCAGGAAAGGTAGATAAGTTTAGCCTCAATAGAAATATCTTTTTATAGCCTGAAGTTGGCTTACTTAATTCCTTTGATGAGCTTTCTCTTACTTAGTTTTCTGATAAGCTAATACGGACGCAAGTCCAGTTAACGTTCATGCAGAATTCCCATCAGACTCCCGTTTGTTGACTTTATATAGGGTGGGGAAAGTTAAAAGAAACAAAAAACTTAAACCAACTTAATTATACTTTGGAATGGTAGTGTTCTTTTTAAGATTTTCTCCTCTTCAATGATGTTGTTAAAATTCACTGCCAACAATCTAAAGGGTTTGTTATCTATCAGGTAACTGAAATAAACTGATCCATGCAGCAATATGATATTTTACTATTCTAGAGATAAAATTTTCAATAGAGTGATGGCTAGAAAAGCAACATAAATTAAATTAATGGCTTGCACATCCTTGCACCAAGAAGTATAAATGCTTTATGAGAGACATGGATTGAAAGATCTTGTAATTAATGAATGATGCAGAGTGTGAAAGAATTCTCTATAAAAATGGACGAGTTCTCTTTCTCTCTCTCTCTCTCCTCTGCATCATTTTCAATTAGTTTGTCTATTGATTTTTGCTGGTTTTTGTGGGGTAATCTCCATTCGTCATGAAGCACAGACGACACGTTCTTGGATGGGCATAGGTCAGACGGACTGGTGGCACTTGTGGAACAAGACGGGAAGGTTTCATTCCGGTTTTTTTACTTTTTCCAAAGGATGACAGTCTTCTGTTATGATGCCGTTTGGGATTCCCAATTAACCAAGCGATCTGAACTAAGCTTACTTGTTAGGGAAAAGGTTAAGAGACTGCTTCGAGCTTTTATTCTTTTGTTGTTAGGTCATTGATTTTGAGTCCTGTGTTTAGTTTACTTGTTAGGAAAAACGTTACAGTACATACGATCAAAATAAAGTCATTGCAAAGATTAGCAAGGGCCTAACGTGGTACAACTTTAACATGAATTCTTTCCTAAATTGAGGTGAAAGAATGAGTGAAAATAAGTAACCGATCTATTAAAAAAAAACTTTTGCAAGAGAGAGAAAAAGGTAAACATTAATATAGGGTAAATTCACCCAAGTTTGAATTGTTATAGGCGGACACCACTACAAATGTGGGCCCTCTAATATATACATCACTATACTGATAGATTTTATAATATTTTTGAATCACCATCGCTGTAGTGAAATAGTGAAATGTCACAAACTACAAACCATTTTTTCAGTTGTGATAATAGGGTGTAAACTAGAAGAAACGGATTGGCTTGTAATGGAAGAAACCGATCGGCATATAAATAACTGGACTGGTGATATAATATAACATTTAGATTTCTTTGATGATATGAATGTCGTCTAAGAAAGATTAGGCTCACATGTTTGAGATGCACAAACTCATCGCAGGCTACACGTTGTTGCCAGAAGCATATACTCTCAAGTAATTTTTCTCTTTATAGATGGCGTGTCAGTGTGTTGCATCAAATAGTATCTATTAAACTCTAAATTTGAAATAAAAACATGGGATTGTTTCAATATGGTACAACGTGTACATGGCATGAAAACGTTCTTTCTCAATCTCAACATCTGGAGGTTTCATTGCATGCTTTTTTTGTTGGTAGAAAAAAAAATCATTAACTAAACCTCAGTCTTGTAGTAGCAATGTAGTATACAATTAGAAGACAGTTTCGAGCTAACAACTTCTCCCTAGTTCAAACTTTGCCTCCAAGCATGTGAAACAAAATAAATTTTACTGCGTCCTGCTCAGTTGCTCTGGACCTACTCCATTAAAAACGTACCCAAAGGCAGTGTCCGCTGCTAACTCTTACCGCACCGTGCTGCCATGCACAGAGCACGCGTCAGTGAGACAGTCCTCTCTCTCCTCACTTTTTTATATAAAATATTATTTTTGTTGGCTCTTAGGTGCCCCGTTAGGGACACTCTAATAAAAAAGAATACAAAGCAATATACTTAAAAAAAATAAAAAATTATAAGTTGCAGCCCCGCCCCGTCCATGTCCATCTCACCATCTTTTCCTATGGCGTTCTCACTATCTAGTCTGACAAGTGTCGATTGGTCTGTGGCTATAATAAACATGCTTGACGTGTCAAGCCCAATGTAACAAAAACTTAACGTGTTAATTGGATGGTAATTGCAATACAAAACAAAGAAAAAAAAAGGCTTGCACTGGAAGCCATTGAGTTGGGGCTGCACCGTCGAAACAGTATGTGTGACACCTTTTTGGATGGATCATTTCCATTTTATTTCAGCATCAGCGAGCGAAGACCATGCATCAGTTGCACCGCGCGTTTTCTTCCTTGGAAACCGCTCTACCCGTTTTCATTTCACCATTCATACACACCATGGTTCCATCTCTCTCTCTCTCTCTCTCCGGCCTAAAGGGTTGCAATAAAAGTTTAGTTTTTTTCTATCAAAATGAAAGTTGATTTAGGAGCAATGAAACAATAGTCAACGTTCATTCTACGACCCGATCTAAAGAGAGATGCTAGTTGAGCCACAACACACCATGCAAGTAGATTTGGCTCAATGAAGTTCATATGTAACAAAACACATGACAGTGTCGATTGGTTGGTGGCCACGATAAAAACAAGGAAAAAAGAAAACAAATTAAGGCCTACGATGGAAGTTGCTAAGTCAGGGGGTACACCATTTATCGATGCCTGTCTGGATTACCACTTCTCTTGTTTCCCATTGTATGCCAACAAAACAGTGGGCACCATGCTGTGGATGGGTCCGTTCCGTTCTGTTCCATGACAACGCGGGCGAGGATCTGCCGTGCGTTTTCTTTCACACAAAACCGGTCTGCCGTTTTCATTTCACTTTCTCTCCCACACCATCCACCTATCTCTCCTTCACTTTTCCACTCTCTATGCGACTAGTACTAAAATAAGGGTACCTCTCTCTCTCTCTCTCTCTCTCTCTCTCTCTCTTGGGTAGTATCTCTGTGTAGGCCTACTCTTCTTTATATAGTCAAGTGACGACCGACGAGAGAGACGACAGATCAGGTGTTGCTGACTCTAGCAAGCTTTCTGGCTTACTCCTCCTCCTACTGGTATGTATAGTAGTTGTTTTTGTGTCTCTGTCTCAATCTACAGGTTTGATTGATCGGTGTTGGTGATTGAAGTTCGTTTTGACCCATGTGTATGCTATCTCCACCTTTGCCCTAGGAGGTAAACCTTTTGGTGGTGGATCCATGGATATGATGATGACCTCCAATTCCTTCAAGGCTAGCAACTACAATACTGCCGCAATATCTGCTCACCACCAGACCCAACAGGTAATCCATATCATCAACTACTCCTTCCATCCATCATCACGGAGGTAACTAGACTCGATCTTCCTGCCCTAGTGAAAAACTCTTCTACATAGATGGATGGATTATATATGATTGTGGGGGTGGGGGGGGGGGCATTTCAATTTTCCTTTTTCTTTGTCAGAACGTGTGGTGAAAATTTGTGTTTGACTATAAAGAGCATGGAGCATGGAGAGGAGGAAGCAGTCACTGCCAGCCCCCTCCCGTGGCAAAAGGAAAAAAAAGAAGTGTAGGACCGACAAGATCCACACTGCAGCGGGCATGCACTATGTCACTGTACCAGATATCCGTTGATCCTAGTATATGTACCTTGATATGCATGTGTTCATACGTATATGTTCTGTATCAGCTAGTGGGCCACCAAATTAAAAGATAGGTTGAGTTCTATTTTTCTTTCCTATTTTTAGCAGCACTAGTTCTAGACCCTTGGAAAATCGGTGAATTCCTTCCACACATATATTGTTTTGGCTTTGTTAGGGAGCAGTATCAAATCAGGGGCGTTTCGATCAGATTTGGATGATTTTAAATACGCAATATACTACTTACTAGTATATTCAGATAGATCAGTGATAAGTATTATTATTTCTTCTTCTATGTATGTTTATTGTTTAATTTGAACATGTGTATCCCCTAAATAAGAAACTGAAAAAATGTGTTCAAGATAACTGCTTTAAATTTTTATGTAGCATTTATTTATGTCAAGCTAAGTACACATTCAAAATTCTGCTTACTACACGGCACTGACCGAGATCTTAATTTAATTCAATTATTGCATGCATGCAGGAGACTGCGCAGGTGGTGGAAGCGAGGAAGGAGAAGGTGAAGCCAGCGCGGCAGCAAGCGGCGGCGGCTTGGGAGCGTAAGCCTGCACCGCAGATGGATGAGGCCCTGAGGTGCCCGCGTTGCGACTCGATCAACACCAAGTTCTGCTACTACAACAACTACAACACGTTGCAGCCTCGCTACTTCTGCAAGGCCTGCCGCCGCTACTGGATTCAAGGTGGCTCCCTCCGCGACGTCCCCGTTGGCGGTGGATGCCGCAAGAACAAGCGTGCATCCTCCTCCTTCCCGTCTTCCAGCTCCATTGAGAAGCAGGTTCCTGTCGCCTCCTTGTCTGCGGACTTGCCCAACCTGCTCCCGTCGTTTATGTCCACCAGCTTCGACCTCCCCGGGACACCCTTCACACCAATGTCCTTGTCCAGCCTGGCGCCGCCGGCGCCGCCATTGGATCCGTCATCGTTTCTAGACATGGACATGCTCAGCGGAGGAGGTTTTCTTGGCGATCCTCAGGGCAACAATAACTTGGTCTATGGGCCAACTATGAGTGGCATGGAGACGCTTGATAACTTCAGTGGCGTCATGCAGCATGGGATGGTTGGTGGCCATGACGGCGGTGCAGCACAAATGGGTGGTGTCCATGGTTCAGCTACTGCGGCTACACATGAGGGAGGGCAGTAGTGGCCGACGACTAATCATGAACTTGGTGCAGCAAATCAGAACTAGGAAGGTGCTAGTTCTTATTGAAAAAAAAATGGGAAGTTGCGAGTGTGTCACACACTCGGCCGCGCTAGGGCAAATAATAAAGTGTGGCGAGGAGAATTTTAGCAATAGCAAATTATACTTCTTCATCCGGATCATTTCCAGTAGGAGCATATCTTATTAATTCCGCCATCATATAGTTGAGTATTATTATTTGTTTCATGTCTATGGGCCAGCTATGACTAGGAGTGGCATGTTAAGTATTATTATTTTGTTTTAATTTTTCCAATGTATTAAGAATTTTCCCTATGCAGTTGATTAGTTTTTATATTTTTCTTCCCAAAGAAGCATATGCAAGTGCACTTCCTGACAACACTAACTTGCAATTTCAAAAATTTCTTTTGGGACGATTATATTAGAGAATCTGTTTTCGTCTTTAATATTAAAAAATAACTTATTCTTCAGATTTTGCAAGATTGAACCTCTTTTTAAAATCTGAAGCAACCATGTTCTTACAAGAATGGACCTGTTTTTTTGTCAATCTTTACAAATTTACCCCTGTTTTACCTACCAAATGTATGAATATAAAATTCTGATTTTAAAATGATTTTCAACATAATTTAAATGAAATTGAATACCGATTTATTTTTTAAAAAAATCAAGACATAAATTTGGTAGTTCCAGTCCTTCACACCCCCCCCCCCCTCCCCCCCGTTGCCGTAGTTCTAGTCCTTCCCCTTTTCTCTTTTAAAAAATATATATTTGGCATGAATTCCTTTGGAATTGCTGAAGCATCGGTTCTCACCAAATGATCAAACTGGCGAGCCCCAAATGTGTTGCTGCACCAGAAAATGGCGGATACAAACAAGCTGGCCTGCGAATAACTCCTGTGATCGATCGGAGAAGGGGCTGCTCGCCCAACTACACTCTCGACTGGAGACCAAATGGGTCATGCGATACTCCATTCGCAGGCCGTGTGCCTAGGTTTAGCCCTATCATAGCAGAGGGGAGAAAGGAGAAGAGAAGTTGGGGTAGGGAGGGGCGCTAGCTCTGCTTGGTGGCCTCCAGGGGCTGAGAGAGAGAGAATAGAAGGGGCAATCCGGTCCTTTCCTTTATCTTTTTATTTTTTTTTATTTTGAGAAAATGAGTCAACCGGACAGAAGTAGAAAACATGGGCTAATGGATTCTTCACATTACAAAAGCAGGTCCGATCTTGTAACGTTTAAAAAAGACAGGTCCACTGATGCAAATATGCAATTGTCCCATTTACTTTTTAGCATTAGCAGATTCGTATTTGTCCTAAATATCTTATTTATCATGAAACGCCAATTTAAAACCTGGGCACACAGTTCGTATCCCTTCTTCGAGAGCTTCACTCTGACCTTACCACGTACCTCCATAAAAAAATTCAGCTCTCAAAATTAATTTTGAATACTCTCATCATAGCGCAAATCGACTTATATAACTGAACAACAGTTCATTAGCACAAGAAAACCAAAATAATTAAGAAGAAAAGAATAACTCGTCGCCTTCACATAAAGGGGATACATTTTGAAACAGAGCAGAGGAAGAGGCCGATCTGAGACAGTCACTCACAGTGTGGTGTTCTTGGCCCTCCTGACGAGCACCGCCCAGCACATGACCCTGTAGAGCAGGAAGAAGCCGATCATGACCCCGACGTTGACCCACTTCATCCCCTCGTCGATGCCTCTGTCCCTGAGCACGTCGGCCCCGGTCCTCAAGCACGCGCCGCCGCCGCCGGCAACCAACGCGACGCACCTGTCCCTTGCGCTGCCGCCGTACTCGTTGATGAGCAGCAGGTCGAGCGGGTACCTGTACATGGAGACGTAGTACATGAACGCCCAGTAGGCCGGGATGCTGTCCCGCGGGATGAAGTAGCCGGAGAAGAGGAAGAAGACGCCCAGGCAGACGCAGATGAGCGCGTTCCCCACGACGAAGTCCGGCGCGACGGCGCTGAGGAAGAGCGCGAGCGAGCTGGCCGCGAGCACGACGAGCCACACCGCGAGCAGGAAGAATGCGAAGACGCTGACGGGGGAGGCGCGGAGGCCCGCGAGCCAGTAGAGCGGGAGCGAGAAGAGGAGGGAGACGACGAGGAGGCAGGGCGCGAAGACGAGCGCGTTGGCGAGCACGTAGGAGGAGAGGCGGTAAGCGCGGCGGGAGGCGTCGCGCATCAGCACGCGGCGCTCGTGGAGGAGCACGGGGAGCGCCTCCACGGTGGAGGAGAGGAGGAAGCTGAGCGTGAAGGCGAAGAGGCCGAGCCGCAGCGCCACGTCGTCCGGGTCCGTCGGGCTGGTGCGGAAGTAGACGCTGCCGAGGCCCAGGCCCGCCACGGCGGCCTGCGCGGCCCGCGCCGCGAAGAGCTCCCGCGTGCGGTACATCGCGCGCCAGCACCGCAGCGTCAGCGCCGCCACCTCCGTCGCGCGGCCGCAGTACCCGTGCTCGTCGGGGACAGCGTCGAGGATGTCGTTGGCACTGCTGACAGGGTCGTCGTCGTCCAAGTGGTGGTGGTGCTTGGCGTGGTCGTCCTCTAGCTGGGCCGTGACCTCCATGGCGAGCTCGAGCGGGTTGAGCTGGACGGGGACGTGCTTGTGGCCCAGCCGCGCGAGCGCGTCCTCGAGCGACTTGAGCGTGCCGGAGTGCGCGACGGCGCCGCGGGACAGGAGCAGGAGCGACGAGATGTAGCCCAGCATGCGGTAGCTGGGCTGGTGGATGCTGAGCACGACCACCTGCCTCCGCGCGCGGGCCACGTCGCGCAGGAGGGCCAGCACGTCCATCGCGGACCGGCTGTCGAGCCCGGAGGTGGGCTCGTCCAGGAGCAGCACGGGCGGGTCGTGCACCAGGTCCACCGCGATGGACACGCGCTTCCGCTCGCCCCCCGACACACCGCGCGGCGAGCTTCCGTCCGCGCCGCCCACGTAGCTGTGGGCCACGTCGGACAGGCCCAGCTCGTGCAGGAGCGCGTCCACGCGCTCGCGCCGCGCGTGGGCGTCGGCGCCGCGGAGGCGGAAGCGCGCGGCGAAGAGGACGGTCTCGCGCACGGTCAGCAGCGGGAGGAGGTTGTCGTCCTGCGTCACGAACCCGCAAAGCCGGCGCAGCCGCGCGCGCGAGGTGACCGCGCGGCCGTTGAGGGACACCGTGCCGGGCTTCTCGGAGATCTCGGTGCCCGTGCCGCGGCCGGAGAGGATGCGGAGGAGCGTCGACTTGCCCGCGCCGCTGGGACCCACCACGGCCAGGATGTTGGAGCTGGACGCCGTGAAGGACACGGACTTGAGCAGGCCGCCGCCTTCTTCTTCATGGGGTGGTGAAGCAGAAGCAGTGGAGAAGAAGCAGGAGGAGAAGGGCGCGAGGAGAGCGGAGCAGGTGCGGGAAGGGAAGGGGCAGGAGAGGTTGCGGACGGCGAGGGTGTGGTGGGCCGGGGACGGGTGGTAGAACGAGAAGGACGGCGACGCCGAGTCCGGCGGCGAGGAGGAGGACGTCGACGTCGTCGACATGAGCAGCGCCGGGTCCAGCTCCGACGAAGACAGGTCCTCCATCATATCTCTCGTGAGTCGTGATGAGCTGTGCGTGGAGTGGAGAAGAGAGGGCTCGAGGCAGCTCAACTAATAATACCGGCGGACTCGGAGACAGAGGCTTTCTTGAACGTGTCGTGCACCCATGCACGCGCGACGCATGTCACGGCACACCACCACCACCAAGGCGTGTAGTGTAACGACGCACTCCTGCCCGGTAGAGCCGAGGCGCTGCGTGTTCCGGCAGCCGGGAAACTGGAGCAGAGAGTATCGGGATCTGCTCTGCTCTTGTTTCAGTGATTTGGGTGAGCAAACAGGAGAAGAAAACCCATTCGGTTCACCACAAGTCACCACTTGTAAGGAAGGAAATGGTCGGTCTTGTTTGGGTGAGGGCCGTTGCGACCTGCGAGCTACTGTGACCAAACCGCCGTTTCCCTGCCTCCCGGCGGTTGGACCTATGCACCTAACCGGGCGCGCGCTCGCATTTCGTGGCGTGTGGCTTGGGCCTAGTCGTGCCCTGGCCAACAACCTGCTTCGCATCCGTGGCTCTGCTCTGTAGACTCTAGCTCAAAGAAAAGTACTCCCTCTGTCCGGGAAAGAAAATATATTTCTACATTTGATTGACTGTGTTTTTTTCTTTGATCAATGATTTGTATTATATCAGTTAATTTATAAACATATTAATTAAATACTATGAACATATTTTTGTGACAAATTTATGATTATACTAGCAAAATACCCATAAGTTGTCACGAGTCTTTGTTAAAAAATTTATAGTTAGAATGTTTTTTTTGTAACTGTAAAATTTTTTTAATTAATCAATTTTTTGGCTTAAATATTTGCTCTATTTTTATTTTACTTTATCTTTTTTAGTTTAAAAAAATATTCATTATAATAATTTTGAAGTGAGTTATTATTGAAATTCTTATTATTAGTTTCTATCCAAAATATAATGTTAAAGTAATAAATAATTAATTATTGTTAGTATGAAATAACGAATTAAAATCGGAGTCCAACTCAACAAAGATTAGAAAATAGGTTAAAAATGACTCAAACTGATTGATGAATATTGTAGGATACAAACTGAATACGATAATGTTACGGACACGTCTGGACACGAAAAAAGTGGTCTAGACGACCTCACCTCAATTAATAAGTTGTACTAGCAAAATACATGTGCATTGCTACGAGTCTTTGTTAAAAAATTTTATGGTTAGAATGTTTTTTTAACTGTAAAAGGTTTTTAATTAATTAATTTTATTGGCTTGAGTATTTGCTCTATTTTTATTTTACTTTACCTTTTTGAGTTTAAAAATAATATTCATTATAATAATTTTGGAGTGAGTTATTATTGAAATTCTTGTTATTAGTTTCCATCTAAAATATGATGTTAAACCAATAGATGATTAATTATTATTAGTATAAAATATTAAATTAAAATCGGAGTCCAATTCAACGAAGGATTAGAAAATGGTTCAAAAACAAATCAACTGGTGAATCATTGTATGATACAAACTGAATACGACAATGTTACGGACATATCTGGACACGAAAAAGTGATCTAGACAACCTCACCTCAATAAATATGTTGTAGAGATAAAAGTCTAATATTGTTAATTTGATCAAAATTATAAAAAGACATCATTCAAAGAGTGGCTCTCACCATTTCCAATCAAAAGGCATCAGTTTTCAGGCAACTTATCAGCGCATCGAAGCTTCAGTACGTATCGGCGCATGAGACCAGAAGCGGCATCAGATTAAAAAGGATTCAACATCTTGTCAGACTAACCAAACCGCATGCCTTTTCCAGGGAGGCAGAATCTCAAGAACAATAAACACCGTTGGGTCAAGCAGAATAAAGCAAAGCCTTGCAGGACTACTTTGCATCTCAGTTACATTCGGCAGTACATGTTCTACACAACCCTCGGACCAATATTCCAGGGGGACAAACTATCCGAAGTGAGGAAGAACATATTCCAAAATTTGAGATCTTTTATGGTGTTTACAAGTAACATGGGTTGTCCATTGCTTTAGATCTAATGAATCACAATTAAAGATATCAATCAAAAGGTATTTTAATATTAATCAAGATATTTAAGTATTGATGGTAAAAATATATTTTTATTTATGAAAATTAAATCTATTAAAAAATAAATTAATATGTGATATATTTCTATTTACATTGTTTTCATAATATTTATTTGGTTACCGGCAAGTTAAGATAGGAAATGTCCTCATAAATCATTATTGGTTCTAATTTACATTGTTCTATTTAGATTTACTCAATTATTTTCTTATCGATCATTCGAGGAGGAACACACATCCGAGTCTAGATGTTTGCTTCGAGTTTTTATTTATTTTTATTAGTTACATGTTTCTTACAATAATACTCTACTATTTATGTTTTGCAAGTCATTTATAACTAATCCGCACCAAGCTATGTAAATTATAAAATGGCAAAATCATATAATCAAATAAAATGATCATGTCACTATATTCTTAGTCTAAATTCTCAGTAATCAATAAATTAATCTGTAATTTATAAGATAACTTAGTAAAGAATTAGGTTAGTTATCGAATTATAATTTTGCCCGTGCTGATGATAATTTGTGTGCCCTTCTAATGTCTTTGTCTCATCGGATCTAATACTTATACCATTGCTCTAAATCGTAAGATACAATATGTGAACTAAGATACACTATGTAGTTAATTAATAAAATCGATAAACAAAGAGATATGTTGAGGTTGTAGTCTATATCCATGGAGTACACAAATAAAGAAGGTGTAACTAATGAACCAAATCCTCTAAATTACCATATTTTGGTCTGATATGATATTTTTTATTCCGTACCTTGTCCTTCTCTTAATCAACGGTCTAGATCGTAATATCTCTTGATACCTCGCAAACACTATAAAAGATCTCTCCGAAATTATGCGCTTTTGCTCGTCCAAGTGCGTAAACAACACTGGACTTAGCACACACACAAAAGAAAAACAAATGATGGAAACAATCTTGCAAGAAATCCAATCCCCAGTTTGTGTTCAATATAGTTTATTCCCTATATGGAAGGAACCAACTAACTGCAATTAGTAGCATGTATACGCCATTACCACGTAATCGAAAGAATACATGATGAGCTTTCTCATCATGTAATTATTTTCTCATCGACCAAACAAGATGAGCTTTCTCATGACAGGGCAAGCCAATTCTTTTGTCAATGAGGTGCACCGATAAGTCTGTAAAATTTGACAGGATGAACATATATACCCTGATGATCCGGTCCTCCTGTCACAATTATTCGGTTTGCTTGTCACACAACTTGTCAACGCCATAGTGATGAATAACCGGCAGATATATGGTTTAGGCTAAGATTCAAATTTGGGATTTGTGGAGGTTTCTGATTTTAGAGATGAATTTGTACAAAACCAAGAATAAATGACAACGGTGGTTGTTTTGTGTTGCTGCGAGGGTTTTAATAGCTAGGGTTAGTCGACCAGTTACCCTGGTAACCAAAAAACCGGTTCAGACTGGTCACACCGACCGACCGATTAGCTGTTGAAAACCAGAGCTAAGCACTGTAGCAAATTGATTAAACATTGGTTTTTCCTTTTCAGCTGTTCATAACTGGCCGGTTTTGTGGTTATTAAAACCTTGGTTCCTGCAGTCCGCATAAGCCAACATCACTATCCAAGCAGGCCAGCTCTAGGCCCATCGCTCCAGCCCATTGGCTTCTTAGTTATTAGGCCCAATGTATTCGGGCGGGCCTGCTTCTTCTCTCTTCGAACAAATAAGGAAGAAGTCCTATTTTCCCCCTTCAATTATTGGTGAAGTCCAATTTTACTTTCTAAACTGTAATACCAGATATTCGCCCGCCCCCCTAAACTATCAAAACCAGTTGTTTTACTTCCCTTTCTGATTTTGCTAGTGGTTTTATCTGAGTCATCGTGTAGGTCCCACATGTCATGCAGCCCACATCAGCAACGGACTCCTCGTCTCTCTTTCTAATCGTGCTCTTTTGTTCTGGCCTCCATGGACAAGCTCCAGAAGCTTGATCCAAGGAGGGGAATAGGGGGAAAGGATGACCATACAGTAGAGGAGTCAGATGCTCTTTCCATCGTGCACCCATTTAAGCTGGGAGTTTTGGGTTGTGGCCATGGGAGGCAGCAGCTGCACGGGGATGTTGTTACAAAGTATCACTATTACAAAGGTTACCCACAAGATGTTTGAGAAAATGGCCACCAGGTATTCTAAAAGTACACCAAACTGGAGGAGTTGGGCGGGCTGGGACTTCTCTTGCAGTTCAGCATCGATGTCGGCCCATCCTCATATAGCTACTCGCACATAATCTCCCCCCCCCCCCCCCCCCCCCTACGTGCGAGATCTCGCGAGGCTGCAATTCCTTCTCAGTGGTGGTGGTGCGCTTTCTTGCGCACGTGGGTGAGGAGGAGATGGTGGGGGCAGCAAGCGAGGGAGCGAGCCGGAATGTGGCAGTGGTGGTGGTCAGGAGTGAGGGGGGAAGAAGATGATGAGGCGGCATATGACAAGTAGGCCCCACTACCATGTGTATTCCATGTCTGACCAAACCACTATGTAAACCACTAAGGGAGGAAAAGTAACCGGTTTTAATAACTGGAGGAGGACAAATATTTGATTTTACAATTTAGGAAGGAAATGTCAGACTTTGCCAAAAGTTTAAGGAGGTAAATAGGACTTATTTCAACAAACAATGATAGCAGAATTGCAATGCACAGGGCCACCCATTATAGATAATTAAATAGGTCGGGCTAATCAGATAGGCATGAAGTCTAAATTTTTAGACCCAGCACGATATGGCCCAAAACAATTCATGTCTAGGCTGGTCCGCCCGATGCACCGGATATAGGCACTCCTGTTTATAATTTTTTTAAATATATTTTTTTTAGTTTATTCAACAAAAACTGAGTGATCCAGTGATTAGTCTGTTTCTTTGTTTACTTATGGTTTGAACCCCATTGCACTTATTTTTCCTTCACTTTTTCATCATTTACACTAGTAGTAGGTCACAAATGGTTAATTGGGACATTATGTTAATAAGCTGATGAGTCCGACCTATCACGTTTAAACAAATTTGTTCCATATCATAAGCCGAGGCAAGAGCCCGTGGGCTGCCTCGACACAACCCGATATCTTGCCTCGTGGGCTGCCTCGACACAACCCGATAAGCACGACATGTCGGGCTAGCCCAAAACTAAATGTGTCAGATCTTTTAGGGTTGGGACCATGTAACACATTTGACCATCTATACCACCACTGTCCGTTGGCAGATAGTGTACATGTATATGATGTTTATTTCTGTACTGTATTTATTCTTAAAAAAATAGTATATGTTACCTCCATTATTTTTGTCTTTGGATGTTATGATCCTATATATTTTGCAATAGGGTGAAGCATTGTTTGTTTTGTTTTTTGGAGATGTTTGCAGGTGGAGTTTTGACTTGCTTGCACTACGCCAGTTTTCTTCGCCATTGCAAAACATAGATGTCATACCCAGCAAGCCCCTCGATTGCGAGGTTGAAAAAAGGGTTTTGAACGATTTGCGGTGTTCGTTTTTCTTTTTTGAAACCCACTGCATAATGGAGGACTTTGGTGGGCGAGTCGTTTGTTCTGTTGCCCGTCAAGCACGTCCCGGGCTGGGCATATGAAACACGTGCTCCATCGAGTAGGCGCGCGTGCTGAATGCTGACCAGTGACCTCGTTCGGTGACTGATGTTGTTGTACTACTAGCCTTGTAGGACACCTAACAACCTACCAGACGCACGCACATGCTGATTAGAAGGACCACGGATCGAAAGGAACACATATGTATTTTAGTACATACACAGCCCGATCAGCATCGGCACGTATTGAGCCGATCTAAGTACATGTAGGGTACAAATAAGACACGTCTTGCGTCTAACTGTATACGTAAGCTGAATTGACTGCACCATAACTTGAATTGACCGAAAAATGGACGCAACCCTGGGGCCGGCTAGTCTCGGTTCATACATCACACGGACCAATTCTACAGGCCAGTCAAGGTGAATCGGATCGGGTCGGGTCGGGCTTGGGCTGAACCGGTACAAAAATCTCAGTGTGCCTAGTTCCAGACGGATGGATATTGTATTTAATCCCAGATATTCGACCGTAATTGTATAGTACCCTATGAACTACAGTACTTCATCCATCGAAAGACACACTGTTCGACCATCCACCGCCGATATCAGTGTTTTTACCCTTCCAAAACAACAAAATGTGGTTTTCTTTTCCTTAAGATAGCTGGACACAGCATCCCTTTGAATGAGATAGTCAACACCGACATGTGTGGACCTTAGTACATATACGTGTGTTTCTTATTATTTCTGTGACATAAGAAAATACGTCATGACAAAATTCGTTATTTCAATAATCGTGATACTTCAGGAGGACCATGATGACATTCTTGTTTCTAAAGCATGTCGGCGGCCAATTTGCAGTGCCAGATGGATACGTGCGCAAGGAAGCTTTTGACGGTTGACCTCATCCGTGTACAGGATGAAAAAAATTCTCCTCTCCGTTACTAAACAAATGCCAGCTCATTATTATAAAAGACTTGCTAATTTTCAGCTAACTGAAAGTTACTCCAAACTTTCAGTCATCTCTTTAAACCATTAGATCTAGATTCAATTATTTATA
The DNA here is from genome assembly GCA_032690845.1 of Eleusine coracana subsp. coracana. NCBI lineage: Eukaryota > Viridiplantae > Streptophyta > Magnoliopsida > Poales > Poaceae > Eleusine > Eleusine coracana. The sequence goes on from CM064426.1 coordinate 8,156,077, forward strand.
ATTATTATACAAATAATCCTATAAAAGAAAAATCAAAACTCAAAAGAACAAACCATTGATTGAAAACTTTCAATCAGTTGAAAGCTATAAAACATGTTATTATAAACATATGTATCATAGAGGCGTGAAAAAGACTAGCTGCTCAATAACCGGTTTTGGTTTATTTTTCATATAAAATTAAAAAGGAAGTCAGATCTATGAGACTTGGTATCTCCTTCCTTGACTTTGCAAATGGCCCACAGCCTTCTCGAATCCCTAACATTGATTGATTTGGAAATTGAAGTTTTGACTGAATATTGAATGGTGATTTGGACATTCTAATATTTGTGAGATGTAATCTAAAATTTATTTGAAGCTTTAAATAAAAATCCCTCACTAAATGTAACTGTAATTAAACCACTGAACTTATGGTTGAAATATCATCTTTGACGGGAAGATCACGATGTAAATATTTTCACATTATATTTTATAATATTATCCCGACAACTCAATGTCCTAAATTTGAGTACTTCCTTTGTTTTTAAATTAATATCACGAGGATAATAAATCTAGTTTAAAACTGAATTAAAATTGTTGTCTGATAATAATTTAAAAATAGAGGGGATACTTGCATGTTTGTCTTTGAGAAGGAGAACCATGTATAGCTTTATTGGTAACTTTGGATGAAATTCGCAATGTTCAGTAAAACCATTCAATTTCAGAAATACTGTCAAAATGGATGAATTGTTTCTCGGATTCGTGAAAACTAGTCATAACAACAAATACATCTATGAAAAAGGTGTTTAATCGATTATTTTAAAGTATGAAACAAATGCATCTTTGCAGTCATCTTTATACGCCGAACAATACATTCGGTCATAAGCATCGCTAGCTAAACAGAATCAACACTAGAAGCTTCTGCTCTTGGGTTAATTGGGCGTTGACATTACAAGCCTTCCACTAACAATAGTTAACAAAGGCTGGCTGTTTTGATTTTGAAGACCAATATCGGGTCAACCTTGTTATTAATTAACAAAGTCATCACCGCCCTCTGACCATTCTAAAGTCAATCCCGATGTGGTCAACCCTCCCCTATATATACATCTCCGCACAACAAATCCTCAGGCCTTGTGCAACTCCCTCCCATCCAAACTTCCTCCGCAGTCTTCACCTTTGCAGCTTCTAGAAGCTTCCAGGCTTCCGCTCACCACGCCATGGGTAACGGCCTCTCCCCTTGCCTGTGCCCCGGGACCGCGAAAGGCAAAGCCGCGGCGGCGCGGCTGGTTTTCTGGGGTGGGTCAGCGAGGACGATGGACAACGAGCGGCGGTTCGCCACCGCCGGCGACGTCACGGCGGAGCTCTCGGGCGACCACCTCGTCTGCGCCGCGGATTCCTTCTTCATCGGCCTCCCGGTCCCGGCGCTCCCGGCCGGCGAGGAGCTCCTCCCGGGGCGGACCTACTTCGTGGTCCCCGCGGCGCGGCTCTCCGACAAGGCGCTCACGGCGGCGGCGCTAGCGTCGCTCTCGCCGACCCCGGCCAAGGTTTCCCTCGCCGGCGCGGCGTCTCCGTTCGAGTACGTCACCGGCGGCGACGGCGCGGCGCTCATCAGGGTCTTGCCCGAGTTCATCGAGAAGGTGATCACGTCGTGCGGCGGCGGCGGGAAGTGCGGCGCGGCGGATCAACTGTGCAGCACGCCGGACTTGAGGAAGCACTACATGCAGCTCGTAGGGGCGAGAGCGGAGCGACCGTGGTCGCCGGGGCTGGAGACGATATCGGAGGGCGAGAAGAGGAGGAGGATGCCGTCGCCGGTGAGGCTGGTGGGATTGGCAAAGGCTTCTTCAAGATAACAGGGATTGGCGGATTGCTTTGATGGATTAACAAATGAGGATCGGGTTTAGGATCAATTTTTGCTTCTTTTGGTGCGAGAAGAGAATGTGCATAGATTCAGATACAGAAGATATGGTTTAGTAAAGATCTGATGTAGTTTAAGTTCATTTTTTTTCTTCTCTCCTGTCAATACATGACAACTTCCCCTCAAAGAGAGAGAGAGAGAGGAGGACTCGAAGCAAATGAATAGAAAACCTCGCATATCTGCAATTCTTTTATCACTTGAATTTACTCATTTTCTAATTTAATTAAGTTCCTAAATCTCTTGCAAGTGTTATTCAAGAAGTTAATTCTTTTCTCTAGTTCAGTTGAGATGACAAATCAAACTGTCGGGTTACAAATAAATTTGTAATAACAAATCAGGTATAGCTAGGCTTTTTGTTTATTAATAATGTTGTTGATTCGTTGGAAAAATATTTTACCTGAGCATTAATTTTCACAGATCCTGATTGAATCAGGGTTGTGGTGTTATTCAAACATTAATATCCAAAGTTTTAAATTGATATTTGTGGAAAAAGAACTTGTTTGTTGTGCGCGATATTTCGATGTGTTGTAGTACTTCTTTCAACCTGGTGGCAGAGTCTTTAAATTTGTTGTGGCAGGCCTATCGACTTGCTATGATGGATCTTTCAGTAAGTTGCAATAATATTTCTACTTGTGGTATTGCAGGAGTTCTTCCCCTTATGGTAGGTCCACTGTTGATTGTTTCATTAGCTGTTACACTTGCTTTCGAAGTCTCTTCACATAAATATGATGTCATTTTTTTTACAATTCTTTAGTGTCCATATCAAATTCTCTTTGTTTCAGATGAAAACCTTTTGTTGCACTGTTGAGAACAAATGTTGCAATGGATTTTTTTTTTTTTTTTTTGTCTTGAGGCTCCCTAAGTCGAATTGCTCGCTGATACTCTACCAAGTTCAAGTGTGATCAGTGGTCGCTGATCAAGGAGAAGAAGGTATACATCAAAAGTTGCGAGTAAAAGATTTGTTATGCTGGAAAGGTTAACTACTTCATTCGATGAGTGTGAGATTTCAAGCGTCTAGTGCTATACACCAGTTGAGTGTAATCTGAATGGAAATCATTTTTTAAGTTAATGTGTGTGATAATTGACTCCAAATTACTGAACATATGAGTGTAATCAAACAGCAGTCAACCAACAAAATTGCTAAATTCTTAATGGAAAACATGATCCTCATGGGCATCAAATCAAACAGGGTCCAAGAGACTTATCTCATGCTCGAGCATTCGAATTTGAATGCCTAGGCAAAAGTTTTCTAAATCTAAACGTGGTAGTAGTATATACTCACTCAGTTCTTAAATTGTTGTCGATATTGACTTTTTTAGTTAACTTTGACCACTGATCTTATTCATAAAATTTTAAAAAATATCATATATGTTATCATAGTTTGTTTTGTCATAAAAGAAAATTTAAACATAACTTGAAATTTACATATTTGAAATAATATTTTAAATAAAACAAATGATCAAAATTAATTTAAAAAATTAATGGTAACAATAATTTAAGAACGGAGGGAATATACATTTATCCCATCAATGGTTAGCATTAGCCAACTGTTAACCCGCAAGCCAGGCTCTTCTTCTCACCCAACAATCAACTAGACAGGTTTGACCGATTCAGATCACAAGTCAACAATATCTAATCTTCTCAACTCAACCATGTACTCTAGCTACTAATTAGTGGTGACCATGGCGGCATGGCCTTCCAGGAATCCAGGTAGGTATGTATTACACCGTGTCACTCGCAAGCTCCACAAGCTTTGCAGATAAAAATTGCGTGTGATCCGTGGCCACACATTTCTTCCAAAAGGAGCTGCGTCTCGAGTGGATCTCGCTCTCCTGTCGTGCGTCAAGAGTCGTCGCCGAACCGGGAGATTATTGCGGCAAGCACGATCCTATCGTTCGTTCACTTGACCGGGAGTGCGCGAGGGCGGTGGGAACTCAGGTCGTTGCTGAAATTAAAGCCACTTTTATTTACTTCGGAAAGTTAGCTAAAGCTCCGCTCAATTGACCAGATCTTGGACGCATCACGCATGCACGTATCTGCGCGGGCCAATTTGTGATTATTGGTGAACTGCTTGTTACCGATAGAACGCGGTTACTTAGGACCTGTTTGTTTACTAGATAGATTGATGCGCTTCGCCGTGTCAGTCATGGATTTACAAATGACACATAATTTACTACGGTGCTCTCATGAACATGTCAGTTACAAACCTGGAGAGAAAACTACCAGCCAGTGACTCATCTCAATATCTTCTTTAGTATATATAATTAGAGGGTCACCTTTTTTTCAAGAAATAAAAAAACCTCCGAACATCTCACAGCATTTTCCCGTTGAATAAAGGAAGCGGACACAGCAAGAGCTGGTTACACCATACTATTTTCTTTTCTCTGTTTTGCTGGCATGCATGCAACTGCTATTCCACCACGTGGTGGAGCTCTATGCCACCCACCGACAGCCCCTTCCTGCAAAAGCCGACCATCCCCCTCCAGCTGCAGCTGCCAATGTTCTCTCTTCACTCTTTGCAGTGCTCACCGAAGCAGAGCAGCACCCCACAGCCTTCCTCCTCTCTTGTTGGATTCGCCGCCACCTGCCCACCTCCGTGGCCAAGGAGCTCTGTGCAAGACCGATGGCACTCTTTCTTAGTTTCTTACTTCTTTTTCTCTAAATTTGCATGGCTAGATGTTGAAGATTTCTTTTTCGATTTTGGATGGAGAGCTTTCTTGTATATCTAAATCTTAAATTGTTTTTTGTAATTCCATGTTCTATTTCGTCATTGATATCGTAATTGTGTGTTTTCTTCATCTTTTTTCTTCCCTGGTCTAATGCTCGTTGAAAGTCAAGAGTCGAAAGCCAGATTAGGCATTGGCTTGTAGTTCAAAACTGATGGGTACTATCAAGGCACCCATGCAAGGGCCGTCAAGACTGGTCATGGTCCGGCAGTAGCAACCATCCCCTTCACTCTCCCTCCACCTCTCGCTCGCCTCTGACGGCATGACAACAGGTTGGTACGTAGGTGGAAGGAGGGACAAGAGAATTGAGGACCAGACACGAGCTATGTTCGTTGTGGGCATCCAGGCCAACGGCCCATGGCCCATTACGTTAGCAACCAACATACCAGTGGCGGGATGACGTGCTTCATCAGAAGGGTGGCCACAACAGGAAAAAATGACGTGTTCGATCAGTAGAGCGGCCACGACTGTTGAAATAAGGAGAGACGCGCTAGTCCTTCGTAGCTCTACTTACTACTATACTACTAGGCTGATATATAATGGGTGTGTTTGGTTACATGGCTTAGGTGTAGTCTGGGTAGGGTAGGATTCAAGCCAGTCTAGCTTAAGCCAGCCTTGAGCAATGTAATGACAAAAAACAGCAGTATGTTTGGTTGGATGGCTAACCAACTTTTGACTAGTGCAAGCTTATGTTTGGTTACCTGCGTTGGTATGAGTGAGATGACCCTGTATATGAGGTGGTGAATTTTAGTTTCATCACCTCCTTCCTCATTCTTACTAGTCTATAACCACTTTTGAGCTTCAGATTAGCAGAGCAAAAACTAAGCAAATTAGCTTTGATTAAGAGATTCGAGTCCACCACACAAAGCAGATATACTAATACAAACGGTGCACAAATTGCATTTTTTGGAGCTAGAAACCTATATACGTGCTGTATAAAAGGAGATCCCATACATATCAACTCTGTTGATATCTAGAAAAAACTCAAAAACTTCCAAAAAGAATCATCTTAATTTCATTAATACAAAACTTTTAATTTAATCGGACAAACAGGTGGTACATTTCATCGAACACCTTGTAGCACCTGTACTAAAGAATCCATGGCTCATCCGTTCCCCACCGCAGGTGCGTCTCTCTTCACCTCTAAAGTTGCTTCATCGATTCATTATCGGACCGACGGATGCCCCGACCACGGAAGAGGGAGGCCTCCATCAAGCTGCCTCGTCCGTCTCCAACCTGTCATCTGTCGTATACTCCAACCCAGCCATGGATGAGGACGTCCAAATCGCACTCAAGCTGAGCCCGTACAGACCGGGAGATTTTCTTCGGGTACGGGATTATGGCGAGCGGCGGCGGCGGTAGTGTTGTCCTGCGTGGTCGTGCACGACAATGGCGATGGCAGCGGCATGGTCTGCCGCGAGCGGCGACCGACAGCATTGATGATGTCTTCGTACAGGAGGTGGAAAACGGGTAGGGAGGTGAGCCAAATCTTTCCCACGGACCACTCGCGCTTCTGCAAGCCTGGCTTGCTGGAAACGCTCGGATTTGGTGTTTCCAGCAATGCAGGCTAGAGGGCTGCTTTTGCACTAGCTAAGCCAGGCTAAGAAGTTATACAGGAAACCAACACATAGATAAAAGGTGTTTTGCTGCATTATTTAAGCCTGGCTAGACTCTAGTACAGTAAACCAAATACACCCAATATGATTATAGGTGTTAGATTCTATAATTAGATTATATAATCTAAATTATATAATTTGAAAGGGGTTGTTTGTTTGTCCATATTATTGATAACTAAATTATGTTTTTTTGGATGTAAGAAGACAATAATACATATACTATTTTACAAAACTTACTAGCAAAGTATCTGTACGTTGCTACTGACTTAAGAAAAACAAAAAACTCTATATAATTTAAATAAAAAAATATTTACATAATATAATTGTTAGACATATATAATATTATTTATCATTGGTGAAAAGCATCATTGTTAATCCACATTTCTTTCCACTCCATTGCTGTGTGTGTGTGTTATATTACTAGATAGATTGACACACTATATTGCGCATATTTTATCTCAAGAAAGATTTGGTTCAGTCCTATATATTGAAAATTTTACTGATTAGAAGTGTTAAAGTCTTTATGTAAACATAGAGTGCAAACACACTAATTTTAAGGGGGGGGGGGGGGGGGGGCAGCACAATAAGTTTGTAAAATATAAAGCATACGTGTAAAAATACAATTTCAAAGGGTCTGATTTAAGAAATGACCATAACCTTATCGTCATGCTGCGACCATTCTTCTTCACCCTGCCTCTTTTCTTCTCCACGGTTCTTCTCTCTCTCTCTTGCCTCGCCTGGGAGCATGCCCATGCCACCACACTCGTCCCCATCCCCTCCCCTCACGCACGCCCTCCACAACATCCTCACCTCCGATTGCTGGTGCGCGTCCCATCCCCATCTCGGGGGGTCCCTACCATGGTAGCACCTCCCGATTGCTCCGCTATGCCGGTGCTCCCTCTCCCCTGACGCCGTGGAGCCCCCTAGCTCTTCGTCGCGCATCTTACCACCCCCACGTGATGTTGTCCAGGTTCTCCATCATCGCCTCCCTCTGCATCTCCATGGCGGCCAAGCATGTGGAGGCAAAGCGACGCCCTATCGATTCATGTTGCATGTTCACGCAGGCGAATGAGGTTGAGGCAAAGCGATGCCCGCACATGGGCCAACCTCGCCACTCGCCTAGGCAAGCGGCCCACGACCCGTAGTGCGGACTGACATCTGGCGGGTGACATGCTGCTTTGGGGAGGTTTCACGACAGTGAAAATCGATAAGAGATGACGTCGTCGAAGTGGAGGGTGGCCACGCCAGTCAAAAATCTATGGGAGCTGTAATTCCTTCTGCTTTCAGTTTTTTTGGATGTCAGAAGACAATAATAACCATACTATTTTATAAAAGTTACTAGCAAAGTGCCTGTGCGTTGCTACTGACTTAAGAAAAACAAAAACTATATATAATTTAAATAAAAAATTATTTACATAATATAATTATTAGACATATATAATATTATTTGTCATTGGTGAAAAGCATCATCGTTAATCCACATTTCTTTCCACTCCATTGCTCTGTGTGTGTGTGTGTTATATTACTAGATAGATTGACACACTACATTGCGCATATTTTGTCTCAAGAAAGATTTGGTTCAGTCCTATATATTGAAAATTTTACTGATTAGAAGTGTTAAAAATCTTTATGTAAACATAGAGTGCAAACATAGTAATTTTAGGGGGGGGGGGGGGGGGGGGGCAGAACAATAAGTTTATAAAATATAAAGCATAAGTGTAAAAATAGAATTTCAAAAGGTCTGATTTGAGAAATGGTCATAACCTTATCGTCATGCTGCGGCCATTCTTCTCCACCATGCCTCTTTTCTTATCCACGGTTCTTCTCTCTCTCTCTTGCCTCACCTGGAGCATGCCCGCGCCACCACACTCGTCCCCATCCCCTCCCCTCATGCACGCCCTCCACAACATCCTCACCTCCGATTGCTAGTACGCGTCCCATCCCCATCTCGAGGGTCCCCACCATGGTAGCACCTCCCAATTGCTTCGCTATGTCGGTGCTCCCTCTCCCCTGACGCCGTGGAGCCTCCTAACTCTTCGTCGCGCATCTTACCACCCCTACGCGATGTTGTCCAGGTTCTCCGTCCTCGCCTCCCTCTGCATCTCCATGGCGGCCAAGCATATGGAGGCAAAGCGACGCCCTATCGATTCATGTTGTGTGTCCATGTAGACGAAGGAGGTGGAGGCAAAGCGATGCCCGTACATGGGCCAACCTCGCCACTCGCCTGGGCAAGCGGCCCACGACCTGTAGTGCGGACTAACATCTGGCAGATGACATGCTGCTTTGGGGAGGTTTCACGATAGTGAAAATCGACATGAGATGACATGGTCGAAGTGGAGGGTGGCCACGCCAGTCAAAAACTTGTGGGAGCTGTAATTCCTTCTGCTTTCAGCTTTAGACTATGTGTTGTCAGCGTTGCATTATCCATCCCCACCGTGAGTCTCTCCTCCATCCAAGACAACTAGGCCAAGTCGTAGTCTTCCTCCTTCCTCTCTGGGAGCCTCTCCTCCATCCAAGACAACTAGGTGGATACCCGCCGTCGTCGCCGGTCGAATAGGAGGACTCGTCGTCGGTGATCACCGTCCCCCACGGATTCTTGTGCTGCTACCGGGAAGCTCCAGGCCGGTGAAGCTCCTGCTCGCCTCCTCGTGCACATACAGGCTAGTGAAGCTTGTGCCCGCCTCCGTGCGCTCGCTGCTCGCGCGTGACCACCTGACGAATGCCCCAGCAACATTCCAAACCCTTATGAACAAGCTTCTAGCACCATTCTTGAGAAAGATTGTCTTGGTCTTCTTTGATGATATCCTGATTTACAGTGCCACTTTGGAGGATCATAAAGAACATGTTCAAGCTGTTTTGCAAATTCTAAGGTGAAATCAGCTCTATGCAAAACTCAGCAAATGTGTCTTCGGGCAGTCACAAGCGGAATACTTAGGTCACATCATAAGTGCCGCTGGAGTATCCACTGATCCTGAAAAAATTCAAGCGGTGGTGAATTGTCCACCACCCAAGACAATAACTCAGCTTAGATGATTTTTGGGATTGGCTGGATACTACAGAAGGTTCATTAAAATATATGGAATAATATGTAAGCCATTATTTGAAAGGCTAAGACCAATTCAAATGGCAAGAAGCACAACAGACTGCTTTCTCAGAGATTAAAAGACCTTTATCCAACTCACCAGTCTTAGCACTACCTGATTTCTCTCAACCATTTATTCTAGAGACAGATGCTAGTGACACAAGAATTGGTGCAGTACTTATGCAAAATGCAGACCAATAGCCTACCTGAGTAAATCCTCGAGTCCCAAATTCTGTGCTCTATCCACTTATGACAAAGAAGCTCGGCAATCCTTGAGGCTATGAATAAGTGGAAACACTATTTAGCTGAATCCACTATCATCATCAGAACAGACCAAGAAAGTATGATATACATAGCTGATCAAAAACTTACCTAAGGAACTCAACATAAGCTGATGATCAAACTTTTGAGTTATGATTACAGACTTGAGTACAAAACCAAGAAAGTTGTTGATGCCCTATCGAGGAGATCGTTTGAACTTTCTCAAATATCTGCTTCAACACCAATCTAGACCCAAGATGTTATGGAAAGCTATGAAGGAGATAAGAAATGTATTGAGCTCCAGCAACAGCTTTCTACCAACCCACAACCCCTTCCAAACTACTCCCTTGCTAGTGGTATAATCAGATATAAGGGCAGAATATATGTCGGCTCCAGCACTCATCTCAAGAAGCAGTTGATTGCTTCCTTCCATGATTCTGCCTTAGGAGGTCACACGGGTGAAAGAGCAACTTATGACAAGATCAAATTACTCTTCCAGTGGCCTAAACTCAAACAAGAGTTATTAGACTTTGTGAAGTGGTGTCCTATTTGCCAGAAGAACAAAGTAGAACATGTACCTTATCCTGGTCTACTTCAACCTCTTCCAATACCTGTTATGGCTTGGCAACACATAACTATGGATTTCATTGAAGCTTTATCAAAATTGGAAGGAAAGGATACTATTTTGGTGGTAGTGGATAAACTAACTAAATATGCTCATTTCATTCCCTTGAGTCATCCCTTCTTAGTGCACACTATTGTTCCAGCCTTCATCGACAATGTCTTCAAATTGCATGGTCTGCCTATAGTAATCATAACTGACAGTCACTCACAAATTGATGGCCAATCAGAGAGAATCAATCAATGCTTGGAAACTATCTCCGATGCATAGTGTTACAGTGTCCAAAGAAGTGGAAATCAAAACTAGCATTGGTTGAATGGTGGTATAACACTTCTTTCCACACTGCTTTAAAGCTAACACCTTTCCAAGCGTTATATGGATTCTCTCCCCCAATGGTCAGTGAAGGCACACTACCTGATAAAGCAACACTAGAGGTAAAGGATTGGATGCAGGCTAAGTTGTCAGCACTGCAGAATATAAAACAAAACTTGATTCTGGCACAGGACAGAATGAAGAAGTATGCTGATGCTAAAAGAATAGAAACAAAATTCCAAGTGGGAGATATGATCCACCTAAAAATGCAACCATACATACACACAAACTTGGGCATTCATACTTCCCTGAAACTACACTCCAAGTTCTATGGACCATTCAGAATACTGTCAAGGATTGGCAAGGTGGCCTACAAGTTACTCTTACCTGAAGCATGTACCATTCACCCTATGTTTGATATCAGCCAACTTAAGAAACACATTGGCAACAAGGTAGTAGCAACTAAAAATTTGCCTTTGGTGGACACTGAAGGAAACATACAGGTAGTACCTGAAGAAATACTAGAGCACAAACTCATTCCTCGGAACAATGAACCTGTTGTCCAATGGCTGATCAAGTGGATCAATTTGCCACCAGAAGCAGCTACTTGGGAAGATGCTGAATTCATCAGGAAGATATTCCCAGAATTTCACCCTTGAGGACAAGGGTCTCAAAGAGGGGAGCTATGTCATGACCTCTAATATCTGGACACATAGGTGAGCTAATATCGGTCCCAGGATGATGATCGGACAGTAGAGAGAGTAGCAGCAGAAGTGCTCTGCTTTTACTGAGTTCTTTTGTTACCATACTATAGCAGGTCCAAAAATGACCGTCTATCTTCTCTTCTGTTCTTCCTTGTTCTAGCCTTACTTTACCTTTTTGTTCTTGTCGAGATTTCCCCAAATTCACAATTAATTTATCGATTGCTCCGCAATGCCTGGTTGGGGCTACTCCGATCTTGACACTCACCTTCGGTCGCCGCCGCGTGCAGCCCGCCTCACCGCCGTCGCGAGCCCGCCTTCCTACCGCTTGTCTCCCTATTGTGAGTCCGTCTGTCCGCCTCCCCTCCTGCCTCATGGGCTGCATCCTCCCTCACTGTAGCAGATGGGAGGAAAAATAGATGAGGAAGAAGATGGAAAAAACATAAGGAAGGGTTATGTACATAAACTGTGATATGGGTGGGTAATTTCTATCAAAAAGATCAAGGATAATGAGTCTTTTATCAAAATAATCTGAAATAAGCTCATATTGAGGAGATAATGAGATTATCATAATCTAGCCTTCAGAATTATATAATCTATCCAATAACCTGGTCTTTTTGTTTGTCATCTGAATTATTTGAATCAGATTATATAATCTTGATAGATTATAATCTGAAACAAATAGACCCTTAAGAAGAGTATTTATTTGCTTTTGCTCTCCCCTTCACACTGAAAGACGAGTTCTTTTATATCCGTAATTCATTATTATTGGTATTGATAGTATACCTCTTTTTTGAAAGATCAAAACATTGCCGACATTTTAATTATAACTGAAGAGCATTAGGCTAAGCCGGCTTCCGTCAGAAATTGACTACTGGCTATTACTTAATTGAATTCAGGAAGTCTATTTTAAAAGAGCAGTGCATAAAAGAACCCTTTTCAGATGGTTAATGACAATCCAACAGGCGACTAGTTATTGTGCTTTGTTGAAGCCATCTCAGCCTGATTGGATATATGAATGGCACAAATCTCTTATCCTAAACAATATAGATATATGAATAGCACTAAAAAAAAGAATGGAGAGAGTACTGGTTTCCTCATCTCTCTGTAAGAAGCGCATGACTTAAATGTCTTGTAGCTAGATTACTGAAACAAAAAAATGTTTATGTGTCCATATTTTGGGATGTATTTGTGACAATAACTTTCAAAAAATCATATTCATTTTGTACTATATAAGGCATATTTCTAGATTTTATACTCAATATCCTATTCAAGGAAATCAATGACATTTTTTCTAAAAAATGGAACCATATCAACAAAAACAATTAAACTATAAAAACATACATAAAAAAGTCACTTTTAACATTTTTTAGAAGAGAATATATACTTTTAGATAAATGTTGCTTACATAAAACACTATAAATTAGCCATCAAAAACTATAAATAGTAAATCATCATATTTCAAGTCTGTAGCTACGCACGAACAAATAGGCTAGTACTAATGAAAATAGGAGCCAACACATGAGAGTTACAGAGAATCCTCCTTGTTGGAGAAGATAACAAAGGTACTACCCCTGACATGGTGTAGTTGATTATATGTCTAAACAATTTATGGAGAGAAACTAGGAGTCATGCATCTGACTTGATCAACACAAATACCTTGCTCTTCTCTTCATGTGGTGTGAAATATCCTGACTTGATCAACACAAATACCTTGCTCTTCTCTTCATGTGGTGTGAAATATCTCAGGATTGACTGACATTCCTTCCCATGATAACTCTTCCTTTTTTTATAGTCATCGATGTGTCGACTCTATCTCTCTCTCTTTTTTAGCAAAATGTATCGACTCTATGTCTCTATCTGTGATTTGATTAGTTTTGGCCCTTCAATTTTAAGTGGGCTTCATTGGTTTATGTCGACTCTATCTATGATTTGATAAGTTTTGGCCCTTCAATCTCAAGTGGGCTTTATTGGTTTATGTCACATGGAGTAGCGAAAGGTTTGACCTGTATGCGGATCTCTACATGCTCTATTTCTTCTTCTTCCTAAGCCCATTATACTCTATTCTCATTCTGTTTATGTGCTCATGCTTTTCAATATTTCTTGAAAATTGAAATATCAAATAAACATAACATGATATGTCTAGAAAGAGTTGATTGTTAGCATAATCATGTCAATTATAACTTAAATGTGATAAATATAGTATTATGAGATAGGTATAATAACCTCGACCCACTCATAGTTGTAGTCCAATCCCACATTGACATACGAGAAAATAGAGAAATAGGATAAAAAAAGGTTTGAACATGAATGGTTTTTCTCTGCTCCATTAATTCCTTATGCCACGTGGGACAACATACATGTAAGACAACCCAATTTGATACTGTACGTCATCAAATTTAGATTAGAATATAGATTAAAGATGTAAAATAATTTAGTTTAGTAAACAAAAAATATAAATCAAACCAAATGATAGTTAAGTGTTATCCGTACTTTGATCATATTTGAAGGAAATAAAATAGGTTTTATCCTTTATTAAATATAATATTTAATATTTATTATACTAAAAATCATCTCGTATCTATCTCAAGAATAGTGAAGGATCCAGAATTATTTTATTTCATTGCTGTGAACCATTCATAGGAACACAAACTAGTTCCTTCAACCTATAATAAGAATTCTTCTTTTTTCGGTCCCAACATGATAGAACTTCACTGTGCGACTTGCACGACCCCCGCCCTGCCCCAGATTCTCAATTCAAAGAAAATGCTAAACAAAATATGACCACAAAACTTTTGTACATTGCGTTTTAAAAAAATAAAGCTTTTGCTCTCTCTCTCCAACTTTGTTGCATTTCGTGATATACCAGGTGGAGAGCATCATGAGTTTAGTAACTCATCAGTCAGCACCCAGCGTTCCAGCCATGGCAAAATGCCGCCTTGCACCATAAGACGACGAAAAAGAGCAGATTCATAGTTTGCACCCATAGAAGCAGTGCTATGCATCAATTTAGCCACTCGTAAATGCTAAAGTGCAGTACAGATGCCAGAATAGCAAGAAGGGCCGGTCAACGATACTATCTGTTCAATTAAAAAAAATGTATTACAGTACTCTTTTTTTTATATATAGAGAGAGAACCATAATAAAAAACTGAAATAACCATATACTCATTGACTCACTGCTTAACCCCTTCTTTACTCTCTGCTATTACAGAGGCCAAAGGTTCGTCCTCCTTTCCTCCCTCCCCTGCTTCTTCCACCTCAATCACCGGAGGCGTTGCCGACCACCGGCGACCGCGCAGCCCCCGCCCCCGGTCACCTGCGTTGCCTTGGTGAGTACCCTTCCCCTTTCCTTCCCTCTCGCCTCCGTCTTCTTCCGATCACGCAGCTTCGGCCACCGAGTGCGATTCCAATCTCAGATCCGAGTTGCCTCTCAGTCAGTCCTGTCTCCCTGCAGGCTGCCCGGTGACTTCCGCAATCGGTGCCCTGCCGGCGTCGCGGAGCGCAGCACCGTAGAAGCAAGTTTCGAGGATCAGGGAGTAGCAGCGTTTCTGGTCGCAGGCGAGGATGAGCGGGAGGAAGAATGCCGGCAGGGCTTCCCCCTTCCTGCTCGTGCTTATCTCCATCGGCTGCTTCTTCGCAACCTACAACTTCCTCACGATGGTGGGCCACGGCCGGGGCCGGGACGGGGCGCGCAAGTTCCTCATCAGCGGCGATCGGAACGCCGTCGTCTCGTTCGGGTCCGGCTCAGACCCGGCGAAGCGGTTCCACATCGCGCTGACGGCGACGGACGCGCTGTACAGCCAGTGGCAGTCGCGGATAATGCACTACTGGTACAGGGAGATGCGGGTCCGCCCTGGATCCGACATGGGCGGGTTCACGAGGATCCTTCACTCTGGGAAGCCGGACGGGTTGATGGATGAGATACCAACCGTAGTGGTTGACCCCCTTCCTGAAGGCCAGGATCGGGTGAGGACTTTTCTTCTATGGGCAATGTTTCGTTTGTTGCTATTTATGTGACCACATTGCTCTCTTGTTCATACGATGTTTTATGCAGGGTTACATTGTCTTAAATAGGCCGTGGGCATTTGTCCAATGGCTGCAGAAAGCAAAGATTGCGGAGGAGTAAGTAGATTTCATTTTAGTTCATGGTTGAAATATCTTTTTACGTTTGCCTAATCCAAACATTTGTATTGTAGCTACATACTGATGGCGGAGCCAGATCACATCTTTGTGAGGCCATTGCCAAACTTAGCCCACGGTGATGAACCTGCGGCATTTCCATTTTTCTACATCAAACCAACCGAGAATGAGAAGATATTAAGGAAATTCTTTCCAGAAGAAAAAGGACCTGTCTCAAAAATTGATCCTATTGGCAATTCTCCAGTGATCATCAAGAAGGTATTAATGTATTGCATTATTGATCGAATGCTTCGATTTGGTTATCGTAGTTGCCAACAGGGGGGTGGGGGCTTGAGCCCCCTTCCCTCTTCTTATCCCTCAACCGAGAATGTATTACCCTCTTCTTTTCCCACTGGAGAAGAAGAGGGTAAGGAGGGCTCCACCCTGAGTCTGCCACTGGGTTTTTTTTTTTAGCAATGTGCAGTAGGGGAAGCCCCTACTATTTGATTTTTTGTATTAAATAAAGGCCAAAGAAACAGCCAAAAAAGACAGTCTGCCACTGGTTATCAAGATAGCGCACATATTCATGAGTGCTTGTTTCAGTTCTTAGCTCTGCAGAACAATTGTTTACTAATTTTCTTATAAGGAGTGCTACTTCAATCTGTTCACAAGTTACAGCAATCTTGATTGACATGTTGTGGATACCTTCATAAACATGTTCTAGGTCCAACTTGAGAAGATTGCTCCGACCTGGATGAATGTTTCACTAAAAATGAAAGAGGATCAGGAGACAGACAAAGCTTTTGGATGGGTCTTGGAAATGTCAGTACAATTCAATCTGCTATTAATTATTGTTTCAACATATTCACACCTATTGATGGCTGCACTATTTGTATTCATAGGTATGCATATGCTGTTGCTAGTGCATTACATGGTGTTCACCACAGTCTCCGTAAAGATTTTATGATTCAGGTGCTAAGAAATATTGTCTCTAGATAGTGTCACTAAACATGGTTTGTTAGTGTCAGTTAATATCTTGACAGATGTGCTTGATTGCGATTGCAGCCTCCTTGGGACCTGAAAACAGACAATACATTCATCATCCATTATACATATGGATGTGACTACACAATGAAGGTGAATGTGCTTATACCTTAACTACCTTTGAAATATCCAATCTTGTTGATGCACTCTTTGGCTCTGTAAAATCTGTTTATGTACATAACAAAATTATAGGTTTCTCATGATTGTCTTGTACTCTTATGCTAATTCAGGGTCAGCTAACCTATGGAAAAATTGGGGAATGGCGTTTTGACAAAAGATCTTATCTTCGATCACCCCCGCCGAGAAATCTGTCACTTCCCCCTCCTGGAGTCCCTGAAAGTGTGGTATGTACTAAACTTTTGATATATTTGACTATGGCTAGCTCTGTTATGCTCTTTTTGGTGTTTTGACTTTCCACATTTATGAAATTTCTGAATTTTCTTGTTGAATGTATAAAATTAGGTTCGACTGTTTATTTGCATCCTCTTATTTTGCATCTACTAGCAACAAGAAAGCTCTAATATACCAGAGTCTATTTCTTTGTAATTGTGAATGGACCAAGCATTTGTTTTTTGTTGGCTGATGTTCTAACATTACTTGTTATTAATATCACAACATGAAGGTTTGTTAGTTTATTGTTAGTTTAAGCTTTCTATCAGCAAACCCAATAACAGTCATCTAACAAATAGCAAATTTATAGTTACTAAAATGAACGGCTCTAGTTTGATTTCTTGTATTGCTGCCTTCGCCTTGTAAACGTCATTGTATGAGGCCTTAATTTGACCAGTGATAGAAGAGATTGAACTAAAATACACATACAGGAGACTGCTTTAGAACTATTTTTACTCTTGTGGTTGGTTTCCAGCACAATCCCAGCCCATAGCCTAATAAATTTGGCATCATACTGTCAAATAATGTTATTTTGCTTACGAGCCTAAGGATGCCCTATCTGCATGGTTTTGTCGATGAGCTTACTGAAGCATGCATGTGACAAGATTACCATGGCTGATATGTGGGAGTTAACAGAGTAAAGCGATGTTTCATTCTGTACGTGCAAATGTTTTGGAACATTCCTTCTAAACTAGTTACTTCATACTCTAGGGTTTCCCAAAAGATACCTAATCGTAGCTTTGTATGCTAATCTGAATTGCCTTTTTCAGGCCACCCTTGTAAAGATGGTCAATGAAGCAACTGTAAACATTCCAGGATGGGACGACGAGAGATAAGTGATTGTTTTGCTGAGCTGAACCTTGTTATGTTGGAAATTATAGAAGAAATACATTGGTCATTAAAAAAAAGGTGCATCTAATTCACATCTGGAGGACTGTGGCCAATGGCCAAATCTACAGCATAATTTAGGATTAGGATTTGGGAAGAAAAATATCATATAGCTACTTCGACATACTGATCTGGTTCGTTTTTGTAGAGCAGAGATATAGGCTTTTGGTTGCTCCTCTGGTTTATTTCATTTATTACAGAAATGTAGTTTAGAGCCCTCCACTGCATGTCATGAGATACTTAAAGTAGCCATCTTGGAAAAAGAATTCTGCTAGGTGCAGAGGATATTCTATCGAGTTATGATTGTTCTGATGGGCACAGAAAATCACCATAACATTTCAGATAACCTAATACCGTGTCTAATTTCTTTCATTGAGAATCATATTTTTGCTATCATCCCTATGTTGTAGGCATTCCATATTTATATTTTCTGCATACAACTATTTTGCGGCAAATGCAATTAATGACATTTCTTCTTTCTCCTAGGCAACCTATGCATTTAGTTGTGTGAATCGTGTAAGCTACATTGATTTTGAACTGACATCCGGCGCCATTTGTTATAGTAATGACGGAAGGAGAAACGTTATGAAAGTTTTGCAGTGGTCCCGTATTAGTAACTCTGAATATCATCCTAAAAATAGCAGAAGTGTTGAACCTTTAAGTGTCAAATATAGCTCATATCGATAGATTTAAAAAATACAAAACTACACTAACCTATCAACTACAAAAGCTAAGTATCTATAAAGTGGAGTGCTCAAGTGATTGATATTATTTCTTCCATATTTCCTAGCTTTCAATTAGATGAAAGCTTTCAGTAAATAGTTTGTTACTTTGTGTATTAATTTTTCTTTTGTAGGATTATTTGTATAATAATTATAAATCATTGTATCTAGATCTAATGGCTTAAAGAGGTGATTGAAAATTATCCAAACTTTCAATCAGCTGAAAATTAGCAAGTCCCTATTTCTTCTAGTATCCAAAGAACAAAGTTGGGCTTGTTACATAAGCGATTACATCCCCATCCTCAGTTCGTGCATCACTCTCGGGACAACAGGGTTGCTCAAGACGGCAGACGTGCAAACCAGTTGCACGCGCGCCACAGTGCAGGGGCCAAGTACTATTCTGTTTTAAAATTATTATTCCGGTTGATATTTTTTAGTTATGTTTTATAACATAGTCTTATTTTCAAAAATAGAAATCATTATATATCTTTTTATATTTTGTTTTGTTACTAGAGAAAATTAAAACATACCTTATAATTTTACATATATATATTTAAACTAATATTTTAAATAATATGAATGGTCAAACATAATTAAGAAGTCAATAGCAACAATAGTTTTCAAACAAAGAGAATATTTGATTACTATTATTTTCTTCTTGTATCCGAAGTTGGGTTTGTAACTCGTGACATCGACACTTCTTCCGTTTAGGTGTGATTTGAGCATCCCCTTCCTCGGTTCTTGTAGCACTCTCGTCGGGGACAACAGGGACTGGTGGGTAGATAAGATGCATTCGCGTGATATTGCCAGTCTTCTAGCTCGCAGAGCTCGGTGGAGTTGACCCCGCCTCTCCTCCTCTACCGGCCAGGCTGCCCGCCTCTCCTCCTCCGCCGGCAAGGCTGGCCCTATCTCCTCCACCGTCGCAGTCACTGGCGAAGCTAGGATGGGAAAAAGCCTGGTGCACCACCTTTAAATACCCTATTGCACGACCTAGAGATATGAACTAATTAGGCTTAAAATTTAGTTGAAATCCTGGTGCCAGTGCACCAGGGTGCGTCAACGTGGCTTCGCCACTGGTTGCAGTGCTACGCCCTAGCGAGGTGGGTGGGCCTGCCACAGCCCCCACCGGTCACGCCATGTGACGCTGCCCTCGACGCGCTCACCCTCGGTAAGGTGGGTGAGCCCAGCACAGCCGCCCATGATGGTATTCTTTGGTGTTTTGTCTAGGGAGAGAGGAAAGTGAGAGAGGTGGGAGGAGAGAGAAAAGAATGGATCCTGCAAAAATATGTGATTTCAGAAGATAAATAAAAAAAAAGAAAAGAAAAATGATGAGACCCACCATTAGAGAGGCTCTAAAATCTAAGAGCCTAATGAGGAGATTTGAGAGCACTTTAGAATTGATTTTTTTAACCTAGTCTGTCAAAAAATAGTGTAAAAGTCCTGTTTAAGAGACCTGCTGGAGATGCTCTCACGGCAGCAGACTCAGACGAACTGGAGCGTGGTTGAGTTGCTAGGTCCCATGGGCGCTTCTGCGGCCAAGCTTCAGGATAGAGATCGATTCGCCAGTCAGTAATTTGCTGTGTGCTCTTCGGCCCCAACACGATCATAAATGTTCCTTGCGTAGTAGCGTGAGCACCAAACTTTTTTTTAAAGAAAAAAACAATGTTTCCAAATTTGGAATGAAAAACGGAAGATCTTTTTTGGTACGACATAGGTCTTTAAAATGATCCTAAAACGATTTCAATTATCTTATGTTTGGAACAATGGGTGGACGGCGCCGGTTCCATTTGCAATTGCATCCAAGAAGTGGCTTCATATATGCAACCAATTCCATATGTTGCATGGGCTCAACACATGTTATGTTTTCTTTGAGAAGTCCAATGCAACATTAGCTCGGTCTACCATTTCTCCTGTTTCCTCTTTAATAAATTCGAATTCGCTCATTTGAGAATCCAGAAAAACATCATCAGTTAAGGGCACGTTGCAGAACAGAGTTGATGAAAGCATCAAATTGTGTTTTCAATTGGGTTGGTTCTCCAAAATATTGATGCAACTGCATACTTCAGAACCACAATTATGTGTTGCAAATGGTTAGGAAAAGTCATGGAAATCTAAGTTGTCGAGAGATATTTTCGATAGTAGATCTAGGTATGCGTATGAGTATGAAAGATCGATGGACATACAAGACGTAAGGTTTAGACAGGTTCGGGCCTCCCAGAGGATAACAACGCTACGTTCTGTGTTCTGTGGTGTATTATGCGGGATCTCCATGAAAGAGTTTCTGTCCCTCTTTATATATCTGGGGGTAGGGTTACATAGTAAGTGTTTTATTCGGTTACAATATGATCTCCGACTAAAACTCTATCTCTAACTTTCTATCTTTAGTATTGACTTATCGTGTACTCCAAGTAACAATCCGAATAGTTATCTTCATGGGTCTTTATCTTTATTGGACCCTGGCTCACTCGACAATATATTCGAGTGGCGAGGTATCCCTGGTATATACATACCACAGTAGCCCCCAAGCACTTCCCGTATTGAATTGTCGTCTTGGTTTGCCTCGACATCTATGAAATTGGGAAGTGCTTTTTCTATTAATCCTTATTCATAAATCCCTAAAAAAGATATAGCCTATGCATATAGCCTCCAACTCAGAAGTTTGTTAAGGCTACACCGAAGTAACTTATGAGTTATTAAAAAATATCCAATTAATCTTATCCCTCCACAGAAAAGGGCATAATGAGATCTGAATCTTTCAATTTTGTCTTAACAAGCTCCATATTTAACTGAATTCTCTTATTTGCCGAGTGATACATCACCAAATTAATATTTACATCTCTAATGCTGAAGTACCCTTAATCCGAATGATTAATGACGAATTTCAATTGTCATAGCCCCCAAGATTGGTGATGTATCAATAGTAATAATATAACACGGAAACACAGCCCCCAAGATTGGTGCCGAGATAATTCGAGTGATTTATCACGGAATTTCGAAAGAAGCAATTTTAGAGGCTAAAACTTCAGTAATCCGAGTGATTTATCACGAAATCTCGAAAGGTACAATTTCCAAGGCTGAAACTGTAGTAATCCAAGTGATTTATTACAAAATCTCGAAAGGTACAATTTCTAGTGTTGAAACCGCAACAATCCGAAGTAAATTGGTTTGGCAGACATTTCACTTCGCTGCAAACGTTAAAGTTTTCTTAACGAGAAGAAATATGTGTGCTCATCAATCCTATAAAAAAAAACTGAAGTGCAAATCAGTCCAGAAATCTGAGCAGTGCATGAATGGGTAAAAATGCACCGATTAGCAGACATCGCCATCGACGGTGCCAATACCGAAATCCTCCGCCTCCCGTCAGATCAGATGAGCCTAAGCAACTCGTCCGCTCCGTCCTCATCTGCAGCTCCTGGCAAGTGGCAACCCATCCGTGCTTTTCCTAGCCCTTTGGGAACGACGACGACGACGACGCTTCTTCCGTTCGGGTGCGATTTGATCACCATCCCCTTGGCCGGTTCGTGCGCCACGCTCGCCGGGGACACCAGGAACAGGGTACACCAGTTGCGTTCGCGCGACGCCGCAACAGTCGTCTAGGGCCCAGAGGTCAGTGGAGTCGGCCACGGCGTCCACGACCCACGCCATGCCCACCGTGTCGAGCGTCCATGTGTTGATCGCGGAGGCGTGCTGCGAGCACCCGCAGGCGGAGCAGCGGCGGGGGAAGATTTTGACGAGCTTCACGGCGCTGCCGGCGGCGACGCACACGCTCCACTCCCTCGCGTAGTAGTGGTCCGCCGCGCCCTCCACGGGGAACGGTACGTACCGCAGCACGGGGACGTCGTCGAACACGTCGCAGAGCAGCACGCCGCCGCGGGTCCGGTCGACCCAGCACAGGTGCCGGTCGCCGGCGGGGACCACGGCGACACCAGCGCCTCCTCCTCCCGATAGGTCCACTCGCCGGACCGGAACAGGACGAGCTCCGCCGCCTTCTTCTTCGGCTCCGGCTCGGCCTCCGCCGCGTCGTCGCCGCCGACGCTCGCCGCCACCATCTGGAGCATCGCCAGCACGAGCTCGTCCTGGCCGCGGCGCAGGAGGCCAGTGGCGGCGACTTCCAGCCGGTTCCGCCTGGTGAGACCGGCGGGTGGTGATTCGAGCAGGGACAGCGACGGCGGGCGCGGTGACGATGAGCGGTCGCCGCCGTCTCCCTCTGCTGCCCCCACGTTATAAACGAAGTAGTTGACCCCTAGGCTGTAGCACCACGAAGTATGGATGAGGACGGAGTCGCCGTGGGCGGCGACGACGGTGGCGCATGGGGGCGTGGTGTAGCGCCTGGTCGGGACGCATATGCGCGACAGCAACGGGGGCGCCGCGCGGCGGAGGTAGACGCTCAAGGACGCGCCGTCGGAGGTGCGGGCGGACGCCAGTGTGTTGGTGTCCACGGTGGAGTCCAGCAAGACGCGTTCGCCGTAGGGTGCGAGCAGCATCGTCCACTCGGCGTTCGCCGACGTACCGGAGCGTGGTTGATTTCGTCCTAGAGGCGCCGCCATGGGCAAACGCCGCCGCCGCCGGCGAGAGGCTGCATGGATCGATTTCGCCAAACTATATATATGCGCTTTGTGCGTGCGCCGGCACTCGGGCCCAGCGCGATGGCATATGGGCCTCCAAAGGTTTCTAAACAAGCCGATTCATTTATACTGTACTTAGAAATATTGTTTTATATGTGCTCAAAAAAAAGTAATATTGTTTTATGGATTTTAAAAATAGTGAATACTCTTTTATTTTGGAACAATGCTCTTTTTTATTTAAGAAAGGATAGATATCAGTTTAATTACAATACAGATTTCATATGAAACATTTTTTAGGTGTTTGTTTTGAATGGGTAAAAGTGCAAACCAAAATTCTCAGCGATGCCCCTGCACAATATAAAGGAGACCGTAAGAGTGCACCAGTTCATAGAAATCTTATTATGCTTGACCATCGCCTATTCACTTGGAAAAGTTGGACCATGCTCTGCCTTGCTCTGTACTTTGATCTTGTTAGAGCAGCCACAATGCATTGGTGCCTGAAGGAAGAGCAAATTACTTTTTTTTTTGTCTCTGCTTAGCTGCACTCATATCCAGATTATAAAACTTAATTCCTTATTTGCCCTTTTTCAGTTAGTGTAGTTCGTTTTTACCATATGGACAAGTGTATCCATAACAAAAGATCCCTTATTTGTCTCTATTTTGAAAATGGATCATGAGTGTCCTTAATCTTGCTCATATTTGTACCGATCCAACAACAGAAATATTTTTTTACCAACAAGGAACAATATATTTGACAATTCCATAATATGCAAATAAAAGATAATTTGACTAACTGATTTTTGTTCATATGGATATACCAATTATGATACCACACACGTTCTTACATGAACAAATAAGTAATCTGAACATGAGAGGGAACTCGACTTCAGCAGAAACGCTCTCAAAATAGGGACAAATAAGTTATTTGCTTTTGAAAGAATCTAGGGAGAATATTTTCAATCAGGCATCGATTCTATCACTATAGGGATTTTTTTTTTGATAATTTATCACTATAGGGATTGGTGCTTGAAGAAAAAACCTGCGTATCACTGTGTCTACAAACACCTGCTATCAAATTTAAAAATAATTTTTTTAATATAAAATGAAACACCATGGTGCAGTACAAGCGAGGAAAGAGTGTTTGTTTTTTCTTTTATGAACCCATATTTTGACTTAGACATCGATGCCATGGTTGTTTAAGCATCACAGCTACATAGATATGTTTTGCATTGGTACTCAACCGTATTATAGGTACTGGGTGAAATTGGATCGGATACGGATGGATATAGCTCATCCCATATCCTATCCTGTATTTTTTTCTCAAATTTGGAGTCGGAACGGATAGTGCCGGATAATTATTTCTTGATCCCATACCCCGTTCTGTATTCTTATTTCTGAGTTGGATTCAGACACGGATAATATTATAAGATTTATACTGATGAAAAATTATATGATAGCCATAGTTAAAGTGAGAATGAAGATAACAATAGCTAATATATGAAAACAAGACAATTTATTTACCTATAATATATTAAATTTTAAAAAAAATTATATATTTTTAATGTATAAATTATTTAAATTAAATCAAATTACATAAATCCTGGATTCGGGACGGATATTGCTCATCACATATCGCATCCCACTAGTTTTTCTCGAACTCGGATTCAGATACGAATAGTGTCGGATGACTATTAGTGAATCCCATATCTAGCCATATTTATATTTTCGGTGATCAGATCATCGGACGATCGGATATTATCTGTCCCATTTTTATCCGTGTGAAAAGTTTCGAATCCAGTACGGGAAAAGGTTCCATCACTTCTTGCAGGTTTAAACCCATCGCAACTAATCGGGTATACTGCACATTTATTTAAATTTGTAACTAGACCAGTGCCTAAAGGTTGGTTGAGCGTATTTCCTGAATTGCTTTGACCTCATCTTTGTTTGTGTCGACTGTTGAGGTTGAGGAAGCGTGCGGGCGGCTAATTCGGAGTCTTGCTAAACGCTGATGTGGACTTTTCAAAGTTTCTAGAACAGGTCCCATAGAATCAAGTATGCTGATTTGGTTGTAATTGAACCTGGTGCACTCCAATTCCATTTAATTGAATCGACTAGTCGGTAAGCTGAGTGCCTTACACCTGGCTGCCAAGATTACCGAAGTCAGCTATTGTGTCTGCATCTTGCATCTTTGAGAAACTGCGCGAGTCCAATTCTCGTCCCATAGCTCTTCTCTAACTGTTAGGTTCTTTCTCCATGCCAACATGTAAAGTTTTGGAGCTATATCTATCAGGGTTCTTCCCTGCATCCATGACGATTGTTTTGACATATGTGATAAATTGATTTCATGATGGCGGACTGTAACAAAGTAATTATTGTGCTGCTTGTTCTTCATCCAGTTTTGTTGTTTTGCGTCTTTTTTTTTCAAACACAACGCTAGCAGCATAGCACTTGATATGAAACGAGCATGTATTCTTTATGAAGGCATCGGTATTCAAAGTGACCTACATAACATAGCTTCATGCGGTCACCAAGTTCTGGCAAGAACGTTTTTTTCTTTCATTTTCCACCTCAACCAGAACTCAGAAATATTAAATTCCACCTCAGCCTAGGGATGGCAATGAGTACCCGATACCCGAAATCCGATGGGTAAAATCCCTCTTAGGGAATGAATTTGGAGCATAAATTATATCTGTGGGTATATAAATAGGTTAAATTTTGTATCCGATGGGTACGTGGGTTTAGGTATGGAAATTAGGAACCCATACCTGTGTACCCACAAACCTAACATATATATGTAATTTGTGATTCATAATATGGATTTATTACTTTTTGGTAACTCTAGCTCTATTAACTTTATCAAAATAGATAAGACTAACATTTGTGCATGTGCTAAGCAAAAAATTCTCATCAAATTTATTAAATTTATCGAAGTATTAAGAATTTTTTTTTGAAGTATCATGGATATGAAAAACCCATGAATACCCGATTAGTCGATGGATATAGGTATGGAATAAAACTTCAACCTGTCACGGGTATGGATATGGGTATGGATATGAGACACTAAAACCTGATGGGTTTTTACCCATTGCCATCTCTACCTTAGCCAGAACTCGGAAATATTAGAAAAAAAAAAGCTATACACACAACGTTAAGGAAAAAAAAATGACAACAGAGAACTATGAGCTGAGACCAGTTGGTTTTCAGGAATGACGATTCGGTAAGATAACTTTTAGAAATGACCACCTCAAGAAAATGATTAAAAAGTAAATATCTCATTTAAACTGGTGATCTTATTAATACTTTGGTACTCAATAGTAGCCTAAGGTTAGTTTCAGCGGGAGTTTCATCAGCATTAAATAAAGTATCAGCTAAGTAAAAGAGATGACGTGGTGTAGCAATTAATATAAAACTGGGTAAATGGGTTTTATAGGGATAAAACTTATTTGGCACTATTTCATAGATATGAAACTCTACTGAAACTCCCATTGAGAACATAACGTTTCATCCAAATATATTTTAACCAATCTCAATATAACAAATATATGTTAATTTAATATTATAATTTATATATGAAATCATGAGATGATACTATATATTGAGAGAGACTATTTTATATATCAAACTAAATTTTCAAATCTGATATGTTATTTTTGAAAACTATAAAATAAAACTATAGATTAAAACTGGTCTAAGTTACTTGACATGTAAAGCTTTGAATCTGGTATGGGAAAGGTTCCATCATTTCTTGCACGTTTACCCTCTCGCAACTAATCGGGTACACGGCGCACACATGCTGATTCGGAGTCTCGTTGCTTATCTGAACTTTTCAGAGTTTCTACAACGGATCGCGCCATACAGATACAAGTCGCACAAGCCTTCCGGAACGTGTGGAACGCCTGTCCACGTCCGCCCGGCTGCCTCGCCTGCGCGACACGGGGATCATCGAGTTGACTCACTTCTCGGTGCCCCTCTCGTAGAGTTCACATCTCGCGCGCCATGGTCGCCTCCTCCCTGCTCCGCTCGCTCACGCGCCGCGGCTGCGCGGGCCCGGCCGCGTTCAGCCGCTACTACCGACACCACCAGCACCCCTTCTCTACCGCTGCGTCGGCGGCTGGCGCGCAGAGCGAGGCCGGGTGGGGGTTCCCTGGGCTGGGCCCGACGGCGAAGGGGGAGAAGGCGCGGGTGGTGGTGCTGGGGACCGGATGGGCCGGGTCGCGGCTCATGAAGGACCTCGATACGGGCGGCTACGACGTCGTCTGCGCCGCCCCGCGCAACCACATGGTGTTCACGCCGCTGCTCGCCTCTACCTGCGTCGGCACGCTCGAGTTCCGCTCCGTCGCCGAGCCGCTCGCGCGCATCCAGCCCGCCGTGTCCAAGTCGCCGGGATCCCACTTCTTCCTCGCCCGCTGCACCGGCGTTGACCCCGACGCCCACACGGTGAGATCCAAATTTTGCATGTGCTCGTATTGATCCTACTGAACACTGTTGTTTTCCCAGATGTTATGTGATGGTATGTGTGTTCCCAGATTCGGACAAATGCTCAAAGTGCATCCTAGTCCTGTGCATAATTGCTTTTCACCTTTTGAGGAGATGATTGACTTTAATGTCTTACTAGTTGGTGTTGGTTGGAGGAAAAGGACGAATGTTACCTTTATACATTGACACACCTTGATGCATCTAGCATCTGCTACAGCTTTGCACTCTGTAACAAATGACTGGCTGGTGTGCTGCCGTTCTACCACAACATTTCCAAGTGCAGAATATAGAAATGTTACTGTGCAATCAGACTTGGATCGTTTCCTTAAGCCAACAAGAATGCTTATGTTGAATGTGGGAAATCTGTTCACATGTGGTGCCTTTGAATGTAATGTGTTTAGCTTCTTAGTTCACTTGACAGTTTTTACTGGATCGAAACATCCGTGTCACCAAGATTTGATATGCAACATAGACAGTCTCTCTCTGTTACCACTACATGGTTCAGTGCTTTAGATTGATTAGGGACAAGTAGACACATGTAAAAAAGCGTGATGGTTTACAACTTTTTTACCATCTAGTGCTCTACTATAGATACATATATATTCTTACATGTGCAAGAGGAATACTACATAAACTTTTACTACCAGCATTTTGTTTTTCTCTCTACATGACAGTTCTGTCTATTTATTCACCTCCTTCTGCATTTAGATTGACTGCGAGACAGTTACAGATGGTCAGAAAGATGCCTTGGAGCCATGGAAATTCAAGGTTGCTTATGACAAGTTGGTTTTTGCATGTGGAGCTGAGGCATCAACTTTTGGCATACATGGTGTTGCTGACAATGCTGTCTTTCTTCGGGAAGTTCACCATGCTCAAGAGATTCGCAGAAGGCTCCTCCTTAACCTGATGTTGTCAGAAGTACCTGGTATGCCAGCTTTACTTCTTTGCATCTTGCATGTGCAGTCAATCAGATGTTATAGCATTTCTGTACAACATTTCCCATCATTCATTGTTAACTATATTCCATTTCACATGCTTATTACTGTTCTAATTTCTGGTTGCTGATCAAGTAAACTAGAATAGAAAACTGTTAGATAATTGATATCTATCTAAGGCCAATATATACCAAACCTAATGTTACGCTGCTGCGCACTAACAGAACAATGCCATACGGCTAAGCAGGAATTTCTGAGGAAGAAAAGCGCAAATTGTTGCATTGTGTTGTTGTTGGAGGTGGTCCAACAGGGGTGGAATTTAGTGGTGAACTAAGTGATTTCATCATTCGAGATGTTAAACAACGTTATTCACATGTGAAGGATTATATCCATGTAACTCTAATTGAGGTTTGAACTGTTGATTTTCTAATTCTGCTAGTTCTTTTAACAAACTCTCTGATATCAGCTAATTCACGTTTTCATTTCAGGCAAATGAGATATTGTCATCCTTTGATGTCCGCCTTAGGCAATATGCTGCAAAACAACTAGTTAAGGTTAGTAATCTCTTTATTGTCATATGATTTTTTTCCCTTCAAGGTTTCAATAGACCAAGATTTTGAGACTATAAATTTCCAAATATAGCACACTGATAATCACATTGTTGTGGTAGATCTGCTATGAATTGCTTGTTAGTTTTCTCATATAGTTTGAAATCTGAAATTTAACATGCTTCCTCATGTTCACCTTCCAGTCGGGCGTTAGGCTTGTGCGAGGGATTGTTAAGGATGTACAACCGAACAAATTAATTCTTGATAATGGAGAGGAAGTTCCTTATGGTGTGCTGGTATGGTCCACTGGAGTTGGTGCTTCATCATTCGTGAAGTCCTTACCTTTTCCTAAGTCACCTGGTGGAAGGTATAATAGCTTGGTTAATCCTATAGTTATTGTGTGTATGGGTGCATCATATACTTAATTGGTTTTGTAACCATACTTTTGTATGTGTCTGTGCACATCCTCTGAGAAATTGTGTACATATATACCATACAGTGAATGGGTTGCATTGTCTAAGTGGACTTATCCTGTACTTCTGAACGTGGGTAGCATGCATTGTTATGTGAATATTGGTCTCATGTTGGGATCTTTAATAGTTTTTTCAATGATGGCAGGATTGGTGTCGATGAGTGGCTACGTGTTCCGTCCGTCCAGGACGTATATGCTATTGGTGATTGTAGTGGATTTCTTGAAAGCACTGGCAAGGAAGTTCTCCCGGCTTTAGCTCAGGTAGTTTGTTGAACCATCTTGCTAATCCAAGTCTAAAGCATTGGCAAGCTAATGTGACCATCCAGAGTGTTTTCTGAATCACCGGGAAAAACATGGTGTAACATGGAAAGGAAATTGAACAGAGATATACATGAACCATTGCATTCCATATTTCTATGATTTAGTAGCTATTAAATTATTTTTACGAATAAGTGATGTTAAGTATCGCTACCAGGTTGCGGAACGGCAAGGCAAGTACCTCGCACAGCTGCTGAACCATGTCATGAAAGCTGGAGGAGGACATGCTACCTCTGCGGCCGAAGTTGATATTGGTCCACCATTTGTGTATAAACATCTAGGTAGCATGGCAACTGTTGGAAGATACAAAGCTTTGGTCGATTTGAGGCAAAGCAAGGTTGGTTAATGTTTTTCTATTTTCAAACTTTTGACAGTTTATTAACCGCTCACAAGTTGATTGATATAATTATTTCATTGTCAGGAATCAAAAGGAATATCTATTGCCGGATTTGTAAGCTTTTTCATCTGGCGTTCGGCGTACTTAACCCGTGTCATTACCTGGAGGAATAGGTTTTATGTGGCTATCAATTGGCTGACCACGCTGTTATTTGGCCGGGATATTAGCCGTATCTAGAGTCTCAACCTATATAGATGTCTGAAAAGTATAAGTTCCATCTTTGTATTGGTCCATACCAGTTATCTGAATGTAAGTTCCAATTGCACAATTTGCACGTAAATTATGAATAAATCTTACGATACAACCAATTGCTTGAATGTATATAATACTTGTGCAGCTCAGTTTATTCCTTGTGAAAGGAATCAATTTCCGGAAAGATTCACTGGACAGTTTACAGTAGGAAATAATATTTGAATATAATTGTTGGAGATTGAATTATGTTGAGTTTGCACGTTCTGATGAGGTGAAGATTTCTACAATGAAAGCCTACGCACAAGGCTTTAAAGGGACCGGTTTTTTTAGTTCTTGATGTTTTAAATTGGTCAGTGATCAATGAAAAGTAAAAAATTTACTTGTTCTTAAAATATTAAAGGTATATATCAAACTACACTTAAAAACGATGTAGTTTGAAGGCTAATAAGCACATACGTCGCCTTCTCTCCTGCAAACGAAAACACTGCATAGATCAGGATTAACGAGGGACAGCATTATCACGTTGCCAGAGAACATGTGTGTCAGCGAAAGTAACTTCATATGGCTTCATGGCGCTGTGAGCGGTAACGCACACTTTCCATGCCACAGAACGGGGCTGACGACGAACACGTAGGAGAGCAAGACGCCGACGCGGGTCCGTTTGACCGAGCACATAGGTGCCGGTCGCCGACGGGAACAATAGCGCTGGTTTTCCACGAGGATGTCAGCAATGTGTGTTATTTTCTTAAACGAACCAGACACCTCGGGCGGTGCCGTTTTTATTATTTATAGAAGAAAAAAGATAAAAATATAGCCCTGGGAGGTTATAAATAAATTATAGAAATGAAAAAAGGCAACGACTCGCGACGAAAACAACTGGCACCTAACGATGATATCACCAATTCCGTGCGAAACTGATGACATCACCCGTCGGCCCTCGCAGCATCAAGTATTGTCTAGAAAATTGAAGCAAATCAATCCAAAAGGTTCACCAGCTCGCAGAAAATCGTATAGAATGTTTACCATCTTGACTTGAACTTGGAACCAGCTTTCGTCTTTGACAGTGCTCGTCCTCATATCTATGATTTTCTCCTCCATTCCCCAATTCCCCACCTAAAGCCCAGCGCAGTCCCTCGCACCACCTTCCGCCCTAGCCATGGCATGGCCACCAGAGCTCATCGACGACGCCACTACCGAGATCTTCCTGCGCCTTCCACCGGACGAGCCCGCGCACCTCGTCCGCGCAGCCGTCGTCTGCACCTCCTGGCGAGGCATCCTCACCGACCCAACCTTCCTCCGCCGGTACCGAGCTTTCCACGGAGCGCCTCCTCTTCTCGGCTTCCTCGACGTTTCCACCGGTCCGGATGAGGTGGTCCCTAGCTTCACCCCCACCGTACAGGCCTCCCCCTTCCCCCACCAGACGTTGGACTGCGTCGACTGGCGGACCCTCGACTGCCGGCACGGGCGCGTCCTCTTCGGCCTGTACCTCGATACGGACAACCTCGTCGTGTGGGACCCTATCACCGGCGTTCATCAGGAGCTGCCGATCCCCTGCATCGCCAGGGGGTATTACACTGCGGCAGTGTTCTGCTCCGTGCGTGGCTGCGACCACCTCAACTGCCACGGTGGCCCGTTCTGTGTAGTCTTGACGGGCATATCCCATGATGCATCGTATACTATGTGGGCGCACCTGTATTCATCCGAAGCTGGTGCTTGGATCGCCTCTACTCATCTAGATCCGAGGCCCCCGTATGTTATGCACAGGCCTAGTGCGCTTATTGGAGGTGACATCTACTTCCAATTGAGGCTGAAAAAGATTATGCGGTATCATATAGAGGGGAATCGCTTGTCCTCATTCATCCTCCCAAGGTGCCCTACAGCGAAGGTGGCATGATCCTATTGCCAGTGGAGGGCGACTCGTTGGGGCTCGCCAGCATTAGTGGTTCAAGGCTTTCCTTATGGTCGACGAATGTCAACCCAGAGGGAATTGCAGGATGGGTGCAATGTCGTGACATTGAGCTTATGACAGGATTTTCCTTTATGGCCAATAGTATTATATATATTGTCGGTTCTATCGAGGGGATGGGTATCATCTTTGTGGCCACGGAGTTTGGTCGCTTTGCGATCGACCTCAAATCAGGTCAGGAGAGGAAGGTAGATGAGCCTGGGATCAACGACGTCATTTTCCCCTTCATGAGCTTTTACACTCCAGGTACGCTGCTACCCCATTACTTATATGCAATCATGCATTGTGTTATACTACCCTTTTATATATATACTTTTGCTTTGTTCTTATTTGTATCCACTTAGTGAAATGTAAATAAAATTTACCTATAAAAAGTATCCGTGACCATATTGGCTGTTTCTATGCAAATTCAATATATGACATCATCGTTGCTTTTACTAGGTCTAAATTGGTAAGCACGGTTCCTGAAACTCACAAGATGTTCAAATCCTCCGTTTTTCCTATCACAGTCCATAAGAACTAGAAAAATTATTTTTCCTGTGCCTATTTTGAAATTCAGACGAGACCCTACACTTCGGACCTTTGCAATTGCAGAGAGAAATCACAAGATTTTTTTTTTGGTTTGCACTTTATTTTACTTTGTTTGTGGATCCTACATGAGTGGCACTCTTTACCATTTTGTCTTAATAATAAAAAACATTACATGTCATATTATCAAATTATTATAACCTGCATGTTTGGTACTTTCAGATTGTACCAGCAGCAAGTTACCAGTACTTACGATGGAAGATTAATCCCTACCCAGCAGAAATATTATGGCCAATCTAATGATCCATCAAGTTTGCTGATGCTGTCATCTTGCAGTTGCGGGGTCTTGTTATGATCCATCAGTATTGCCTTGCAAAAATACCCCGCCATCTGGTCAGTTATGGCATATATGCCATACTCTCTGGCTTGTTATGATCATGATAGCTGTGAATACTCTGTTTCAGGTTCACAGTTAATCTTGCATCAAATTTGTTTCGTGTTGCTTAATGATAAGTGTTGTAACGATGATTGGCACAAGTCCAATTAGTGCTGCAAATAATTTGGGACCCTTGACTGAAAAATATTTATACTTATAATTAAACGGGTTTTTTTTCGCATATGTACACTGCATCTTGCCCTCATTGGGCTATGGAATAGATATGAGCTACACATTTTGTAACAGAGCCGATTAGTTTACGATCCATGGCCGCAGCCGCTGCCGAAGTGGCCCTGATGAGCCTCCGCCGGCCGGTGGTCAGCAACTTCATTTCATTCCCTCCAAGACCCACGGCCCGCTTGCACGGGCGTTCACCAGCGCCTATACTCCGGACTCCGGTAGTGATCTCACGTCTGCACGCATGCCTGCTGCCGGCCTGTGAGAGCTCTGGTGATGAAGATAGCAGTACCATCCACCACAAAAACACACAAACAAGAATTTTCTAATACGTACAAGTATGCCGGTGAGATGTTCTACAGTAGTACCAGTGATGGTTCCATTCAGATTAGTAATAGCAGAATTTTATAAACTAGACACGCTCAGAACACGTCGGAGAGCAGGACTCTGTAGCGGGTCCGGTCGACCCAGCACAAAGGTGCCGGCTGCCGGTCACCGACGAGGACCACAAGGACACCAGCGCCCGCGCCTCCCAATCTGTACCGTCGTCGTGAAAGATGGTGCATGAGGTCAAACCCATGTTTTTTTTTTCTTGAGAAGTCCAACGCTCAATCTACTTTCTCTCAATTTTCCCCATTAAAAGAATCAAGCTAATTCATTTGGCATCACGCATAAGTAAGGGATATAATCGAGAGAATACCATGTGTTGAGGGCACTGATCCGTTGATTTCACTCGAGAATGAGCATGATACACGAGAACATCCGGTTTATTTTCGGTTGGACAGAGTTCCAAACTATTGGTGCACTGCATATCTTTAACAGGTCTGCATATTTGAACATGTACAGAGGAACGGAAAAGCACAATTGTTGGCAAATGGCTGGGAAAAGTCATGAAAGTCCAATTACTGGTAGAAACAAGTTTGGCAGACATTTTACTTGGCTGCAAATATTGTTTTCTATCATGATTCGGTTCAGAAAAAACAAGTGAAAGTGCAGATCGGATTAAAAAAGAAAAAAAAAGAAGCAAATCAACCCAGAACTCTGAGGACATGATGCCCATACGGCCATACGCAACCTAATAAAAGGTTATAAAAAGGTTAACCACTTCGCAAAAATCCTGACGACGCTTTATCTCGCCTTTTGACTTGGAACTTCGCAGAAAATGGGACGCACTCGCAGTCTCGCACCAGAGTTGGTAAATGGTGAGTCGAGGTATAAATGAAAAAATAAATGGATGAGTCGAACCGGCATCGAACCTTTGACCGTGCTCTGACTCAGCACAAATCCCCCTCCCCATCCCAGCACGGAACAGAGCACCACCGAGCCATGGCGTGGCCACCAGAGCTCATCGACGACGCCACCGCCGAGATCCTCATCCGACTCCCGCCGGACGAGCCCGCGCACCTCGTCCGCGCCGTCCTCGTCTGTGTTAAACAGTAGCATGCACATTACGTGCTTAGGCTATTTTAGGTTGTTTTCTCTCACGCGATCACGTGTTATTCTCGGCAGGACTCCTTCCTTCCTCCACGGATTCTGTTTCTATAAGCCGTTGGTTAGGATATGGAAAGGAGCCGTCTATTTATGAAATCGCTCTTTGTCGAATACATCAATTGCGTGATTTCTATCCGCTCTCATGGCATCAGAGGGTTCGATCCTCTCACCGCACGCTTCCGCCTAATCCCGTCGCTGCCCTCTTCTGCCGCGGCGCGACCTTACTCCAACCCTCCCCTCCCATCGCCGTCTTCAGTGCGATGTCTCCCGAGGAGCTTGCAGCCGCCAAGACGAAGGCCGACGCCGCCGCCGCTGCAGCCGCCAAAGCGCAGGCCGACGCCGATGCCAAGGCGAAGGCCGACGCCGACGCCGCTGCCAAGGCCGCAGCTGACGCCCACGCCAAGGCACGGGCCGATGCCGAGGCCGACGCCCTCTACGCCGCGCAGGAACGCGGCCAACTTCATGCCCAAGCCATTGCCGTCTCCAACATCAAGACAATGGTGCCGTTCGTCCTCGAGCAAACCTCCGACAACTTCTCCCGTTGGCGCAACTACTTCCTCAACGTCCTCGGCAAGTATGATCTCACGGATCTCGTACTTTTCGATGAGGACTTCTCCTCCGACCTGCACTGGCATCGAATGGACTGCACCGTCAAGTCGTGGCTGTATAGCACAGTCGCCCCTGATCTTGTGGAGATCGTCTCCACCGCATCACCAACGTCCCGCTCCATCTGGTTGGGTCTTCTTGAACAGTTCGTCGGCAACAAGGAACGACGGGCTCTCATCCTTGATGCTGAGTTCCGGAATTTCGAACAAGGAGATCTCTCAATCTCTGAGTATTGCCGCAAACTCAAGTCCATGGCTGACGCCCTTGCCGACCTCGGCGAGCCCGTCCCGGACCGGACTCTAGTGCTCAACGTTCTTCGGGGCCTGAACGAGAAATTCGCTCACATGGCGTCGCTCATCACCCATAGGGACCGTATGCCCACCTTCATCCAGCTTCGGGTAGATCTTCGTGTCGAAGAAACCATCATCAAGACCCGGCGGTCGTCCTCTACGGCACTCGTCGCTGGCTCCACCCCGACGTCCGGCCAGGCACCTCGGCCCCCTGCTCCGACTCCGCCCCAGCAGCCTGGCGGCTCCAGCCACCCGGCTCAGGCCGGCAATCCAGCCCACAACACCGGCTACGGCCGCGGTGGCCAGGGCCGAGGCCGCAACAGGCGACAGCGGCCCAACAACGGGCAGGGTGGCCAAGGCGCACAGGGAGGAGGCCCGACCGGCGCACAGGGTGGCGGACAGGCCGCTTTCCAGCCTGGATGGAATCCTTACACTGGAACTTTCACCATGTGGGCCGGCCCACGTGCCCCTGGCGTCATGGGCCCTCGTCCCCAATCTGCTCCGGCCCCTCAGCAGCCTCCGCAGCAGGCCTTCACTACCTCCCACGCCGGCCCAGCGCAGCAGCCCATGCTGCAGTTCGGGCCTGCATAGTATGGCCTGCCGCCTCACTTCGGTGGCCTCCCGCAGTACGCTCCTCCGGTGTACCCGCCCATGGTCTGGGACCAGAATCAACTGGCGCAGTCGTTCAACACTATGCAGCTCCAACCTCCTCCCACTAATGAATGGTGTTTCGACTCCGGCGCGTCATCTCACATGGCCTCCTCCTCTGGTACTCTCTCCTCTCCTCAACCTATGAATTCTTCTACTCCTTCATCTATCATTGTGGGCAACGGTTCTCTTTTACTAGTCACTTCCACAGGGTCCACCTCTTTTCCTAGTTATAGAGGTCCTTTATTTTTACACTCTGTGCTTATTTCTCCTCATATTATCAAGAATCTTATTTCTGTGCGTCGTTTCACCACTGACAATAACGTTTCTGTTGAATTTGATCCTTTTGGTCTCTCTGTGAAGGATCTCATTACGAAGAACGTAATCGTCAGGTGCAATAGCACCGGGGAGCTCTATACCTTCCGCCCACCTGCGCCCATTGCTCTCACAGCCGTCACCAGCAATGCTACCCTTTGGCATCGTCGTCTCGGCCATCTCGGTCTTGAAGCTTTATCTCATTTAGCTTCTTATATTAAGTTTTCTTGTAATAAAAATGAGCTTGAAACTCTTTGTCATGCTTGTCAGTTAGGGCGTCATATCCGTCTTCCTTTTAATAGGTCCACTTCTCGAGCTGTTAAAAATTTTGATTTGATCCATTGTGACTTGTGGACATCACCAGTTTTGAGTGTCTCTGGTTACAAATATTATCTTGTCATTTTAGATGATTGCTCTCATTATCTGTGGACCTTTCCCTTGCGCCTCAAATCTGACGCCTTTGCCACTCTAGCTCATTTTTTTGCTTATGCCTCCACCCAGTTCGGTGCCACTGTCAAGAGCGTCCAATGTGACAATGGTCGCGAGTTTGATAACTCCTCTACACGCGCTTTCTTTTGCACACACGGAGCCACCATGCGCATGTCATGTCCCCATACCTCACCTCAAAACGGTAGAGCCGAGCGCATTATCCGTACCACTAATAATATCATGCGTTCCCTCATGTTTCAGGCTAGCATTCCGACATCTTATTGGGTTGAAGCACTTCATGCCGCCACCTATCTTCTAAATCGCCATCCCACTAAGACACTAGACTTTGCCACTCCGCATTTTGCTCTCTTCGGCACCCAGCCATCTTATGAGCATCTTCGTGTCTTTGGTTGTAAGTGCTACCCTAATTTATCCGCCACTGCGCCGCACAAACTTGCGCCTCGCTCTACCCTTTGCGTCTTCCTCGGTTATCCCTCCGATCACAAGGGCTATCGGTGTCTTGACCTCACCACAAATCGTATCATCTTATCTCGTCACGTCGTCTTCGACGAGTCGTCCTTTCCTTTTGCAGAGCTCCCCGCTCCCTTGTCGTCCTCTACTCTCGATTTTTTGGATGAACTTGATTACGTGCCAAGTCCTATTGGCACTCGTCTTCTTGCAGGTCGCCACGGAGATCACCCTGCTGCCCCTGATGGATCCATTCCTCAGGCCGTTGCCAGCAGGGCCACTGGTGCCGACGCGCCATCCCCGGATCCCCTGTCTCGACTGCGCGGACCTCCTCCTGGATTTCCCGCTGTCCCGGCACATGCTGCAGGCGGCAGCTTCCCGCGGTCCCCACCCGTGGGCCCCCCGCCAGCAGACAGCTCCACGCCGGGCTCCTATGCACCGACAGCTGCAGATGGCAGCTCCCCGCGGTCCCCACTCGCGGGCTCCCCTTCGGCCGTCAGTCCCGCGCAGGGCGCCTCCGCACCGCCCGCAGGGCGCAGCCCTCTGCCGATGTCACCTGCTGCCGACGGCAGCCTTCCTGGAACGCCACAGCCGGCGGTCTCCCCCCTGCCCCGCCTTGCCGTGCGCGCTCCGGCCGTGACAAATGACCACACCATGCAGACCAGAGGCAAAGCAGGTTTTCGACAGCCCAAACAAATTTTTTATCTTCATACTGATGTGCTTTCTCCTCTTCCCAAGACATACCGTGGAGCTTTAGCTGACCCCAACTGGCGTGATGCGATGAATGCCGAGTTCACTGCACTCCTGGAGAACCATACCTGGGATCTGGTTCCCCCGCCACCTGGAGTCAACATTGTCACAGGCAAATGGGTCTATCGTCACAAGATGCATCCAGATGGCTCTCTTGACAGA
This sequence comes from Eleusine coracana subsp. coracana, assembly GCA_032690845.1. Lineage (NCBI taxonomy): Eukaryota > Viridiplantae > Streptophyta > Magnoliopsida > Poales > Poaceae > Eleusine > Eleusine coracana. Next base: position 8,194,622 of record CM064426.1, read on the forward strand.
TATAAAGCTCGTTGGGTTCTTCGCGGATTTACTCAACGCCCTGGTATTGATTTTGGTGAGACATTCAGTCCAGTTGTAAAGCCTGCTACTATTCGTACTGTTCTGTCTATTGCAGTTTCACAGGACTGGCCCATACATCAGCTTGATGTGAAGAATGTTTTTCTTCATGGTACTCTCTCTGAGACTGTGTATTGTGCTCAGCCATCTGGTTTTGTTGACCCATCTCGCCCGGATCATGTCTGTCGGCTCAACAAATCACTGTATGGTTTGAAACAGGCTCCGCGTGCTTGGTACAACAGGTTTGCAGGTTTTATACAATCTCTGGGATTTGTTGGTGCTAAATCAGATACCTCGTTATTTGTCTATCGCCATGGCTCAGACACAGTTTACCTTTTGCTATATGTTAATGATATTGTGCTCACTGCTTCATCCTCAGCTGCTCTTCAGCGGGTCATCTCTGCTCTCACCTCTGAATTCAGCATGAAGGATCTTGGGCCACTTCATCATTTTTTGGGTATGACTGTCTCTCGCAGCTCCACTGGTCTCTTTCTTTCTCAGCGCCACTACATGCTAGAAATTTTGGATCGGGCTGGTATGTCGGATTGCAAGCCTTGCACCACTCCTGTGGATACTTGTGCTAAATTGTCACCGGATGGAGATCCAGTTGCAGATGCCACCCACTTCAGAGGTCTTGCTGGTGCTCTACAGTACCTCACCTTTACTCGGCCAGACATCGCCTATGCTGTTCAGCAGATCTGTCTATTTATGCATGATCCGCGCGAGCCTCATCTGGCTTTGGTTAAGCGCGTTCTTCGCTACATAAAGGGCACGCTTGACTTTGGACTTCAGATACATCGCTCTCCCTCTTCGGATCTTGTGGCTTATTCTGATGCTGATTGGGCGGGTTGCCCCGACACTCGTCGCTCTTCTTCTGGCTATGCGGTCTTTATGGGTGATAATCTTATTTCTTGGTCTTCCAAGCGCCAGCCTACAGTTTCTCGCTACAGTGTCGAGGCAGAATATCGTGCAGTTGCTAATGCCGTTGCTGAGACTTGTTGGCTACGTCAATTACTCACTGAGCTTTTTTGCCCTGTCTGGCGCGCCACTTTAGTTTACTGTGACAATATAAGTGTCGTTTATCTCTCGACTAATCCCGTGCAACATCAACGCACGAAACACATCGAGATTGATTTGCACTTTGTGCGTGATAAAGTTGCCGCTGGGAGCGTTCGAGTTCTTCATGTGCCTACCACCTCTCAGTATGCTGATATCTTCACCAAGGGATTGCCTTCGTCCATCTTTGTGGAATTTCGGTCCAGCCTGAACGTCCGTATCTGTGGCTAAGTTACGACGATCAGACTGCGGGGGTGTGTTAAACAGTAGCATGCACGTTACGTGCTTAGGCTATTTTAGGCTGTTTTCTCTCACGCGATCACGCGTTATTCTCGGCAGGACTCCTTCCTTCCTCCACGGATTCTGTTTCTATAAGCCGTTGGTTAGGATATGGAAAGGAGCCGTCTATTTATATAATCGCTCTTTGTAGAATACATGATTTCTATCCGCTCTCAGTCTGCACCTCCTGGCGGCGCATCCTGACGGACCCGGCCTTCCTCCACCGGTATCGCGCATTCCACGGAACGCCCCCTCTCCTCGGCTTCTTCGACGTCGCCACCGGCCCGTATCGCGTCGTCCCTAGCTTCACCCCCACCGTACAACAAGCCTCCCCTGTCCCCCACCGAACATTCGACTGCGCCGACTGGTGGACCCTCGACTGCCGGCACGGGCGCGTCCTCTTTGGCCTCTCCCTCTATATGGAGCGCCTCGTCGTGTGGGACCCCATCACCGGCGACCACCAGGAGCTGCCGGACCCCCGGATCCCGGTGGGGAATTACACTGGGGCGGTGCTCTGTTCCGTGCGCGGCTGCGACCACCTCAGCTGCCACGGTGGCCCGTTCCACGTGGTCCTGGCAGGCGGATACAACTGTGAAGATAATACCGTGCGGGCGCACTTGTACTCATCCGAGGCCGGTACCTGGATCGCCTCGACTCATCTTAATCTTGAACCTCATGTCATACGCAGGCCTAGCGCGTGTATTGGAGGTGATATCTACTTCCAACTGTCGGACAGCATGATTCTGAGGTACCACGCGGAGAAGAATGGCTTGTCCGTCATTCACCCTCCAGCGGCGCACACCAGCGAAGGTGGCATCGTCCTCGTGCCAATGGAGGACGGTTCATTGGGACTCGTCGGCGTTAGAGGTTCAAGGCTTTGCTTGTGGTCGACGAGTCTCAACAACCCAGAGGGAATTGCAGGATGGGTGCGATGCGGTGATGTTGAACTTATGACAGGGATTCCCCTCATGCCCTATAGCGACGTATATATTGTTGGCTCTGCAGAGGGCTTGGGCATCGTCTTTGTGGCCACAGAGGTTGGTCGCTTCGCGATTGAGCTCAAATCAGGCCGGGAGAGGAAGGTAGATGAGCCTGGTATATACTATGCTATCTTCCCCTTCGTGAGCTTCTACACTCCAGGTACCATGCTAGCCCATTAGTTACATGTAATCCTGTATTGTGATATACATTTCATATAATTTTATTACTTTGCTTTTCATTCTGTAACTCAGTAAAATGCAAAATAAATTTACCTATAAAAAGTATTGATGACCATGCATGTTGGCTGGTTCTATATGCAAATTCAGTATATGGCATTATTATTAGAAAAATCACGTCTGACATTTTATTAGGTTTGAGTTGTTAAGCACAGTTCATGAAATAAATTAGCAAGATGTGTGTAGCCTTTTTTTTTTTCTTTCACAATCCATAAGAAGTTGATAAATTATTTTCCTGTGCCTATTCTGAAATTTCAGACATGAACCTTGGCTGTTGCACAGAGAAATTGCAAGCTACATAATTGGCAATCTTTACTATTTCATCTAAAAAACTTGTTTGTGGTACTACGAAAATATTTTAACTTGCATGCTTGGTATTTCCAGATTGTACAAGCGGCAAGTTACCGGCACCAGGAGGGCACATTAACCCGACTTATACAAGATAATGATTTCGATCACTAGAGCAATGTTTTAGAGCATCTGTGAGCTCATATATACTCCTTAAACTATGTCAGTTATCTGTTGCTCGTACAAGATTACTCCAATAACTATAAACTGCAATCAATCACCTGTCGTGTCCATGGAGAAGTTAATTCATTTGAGCTCACAGCACCATTTGTTTCCGGATTTCAAAAGCATGTAAAGCAGAAAAGCCAGCGCAATCAGTGCTATCTGGTGAATTGACATTTAACTTTGCAGGTACTTGGTGACCTCAAATTTGATGTCCATTAGATTGCCACTGTTTATTCAGCCCAGTTGAAAACATAGAGTTGACAGCATGCTCTGACATCCTGATATGGATAAACACTCACATACCTACTGCGGTTGCAGGAAACTGAACAGTATTTAGACATCATCTTTGGCCCTACAACACGTTTGTTTACTCTCATGATTGCTTTGGAAATTTCGTAATCAGGCTTTTTTGTGTTCCAATTGTAGATTGTGAGACTGGCTTTGACCAATTTGTCACTTGGCTGCAAATGTTATTTTGTTAACTACAACATCTATCATGTCCTCATAAATTTGACTCGGAAAAAACAAATAGAAGTACAAAATCAGATTCGTAAAAAGGAAGAAGTTGAAGCAAAATATTTTTGTAAAAGATGCTCGACTCTACTTATAACTTGTTAACGAACTACAAAAGTCTAAGTGATAAGTATTTTGACTATCCAAACTTTGGGCTTTCCACACGCCAATTCATAACCCTTTTCCTGACGGCGGGTGGTGTCCAGCTAATTCAACTTCCTTTGAAGCCGATTGAACATTGATCATCCCCTTCCTCAATCTGTGCGCGCGGCACCGTCGTCAGGAGCAACAGGGTCGCTCAAAACGGACCAGACCACTTGCACGCGCGCGACGCCGTTGTAGTCCCCTAGCACCCAGCAGAGCTCGGTGGAGTCGACCACGACGTCCATCACCCACGCCATATCCGTCGTGCTGAGCGTCCAGGCGCTCGTGGTGTGCTCGGAGCGGAGGCCTAGGACCATTTTAGAGCATCTCTAGTGGGAGGTTTTAAATAAAACTTCCTACTTTTATGTTTGATAGATGAGTTCCATTGTTGAGAGGTCAAATTTTATTTCCAACTGGAGCAAGGGTTCCTCAAATCTAGCTCCTATTTTCTTTCTGATGCATGGGCCCACTCGCCAGTGTCATAAAATAATTCCGATGGATGGGCCCACTCATCAGTGGACAGGAGACAAGGAAGACGAAGCAGAGGACGGAGCGAACCCGCAGCTTGGCCGCCGCCACCGCGGAGCTCACCGCGCCGTCGTGGGGCACGAGATCCAAGCCCATACGGGTTCCCCGGTGGTGCGCCCGGGCCCACGTCTGCCGCCGTCGGCGGCTTCCGATCCGGCATAGAATCCAGGCCCGCGCTTGGCTCGCAGAGGGCAGAAGGGAGCCGAAGGGCACGCGTCACGGCGGCGGAGGAGAGTGGGCTCGGGGCCGAGGCCATCGCAGCGCCTTGCGAGATCCGGAGAGGAGAGGCATCGACGCGAGAAGGCACTGCGACGCGAGAACCTCACCCTTGTCCGGCGCTGCCCTGCCTGTGCCTCGCCCTGAGCCAGCACCCGCCGCCGCCTCGACCGCGCCAGTGCCCTGCCGCTACCGTCGTCTTCGATCCATGCGCAGGGGAGAGAAAGAGGGAAGGAGAAAGAATAGAAAAATGACAGCAGGCCGGGAAGGTCATCCGCCGTCGGAAGCGCATCGGGAGGTCGGGGGAAGGCCTGGCAGGCTGCCAGAGGCACGGATCTTGGGAAGTCGGGGTTCGGGAAGGGCGGCGGTAAGCTCCTGCAGTCGGCAGCGAAGGGGAGCAACGGCCCGAGAGAGAAAGAGAGAGGAGAAAGGAAGAATAAAATAACGGAAATATTAGATTTCAGTCGATTGAAATTGGTGGAATTTTCAGTCGATGGGTTGACACAGGCGGTGGAATTTTTTTTTGTTATTTATTTATTTGTAGAACTAGCAAAGTGTCCGTGTGTTACTACGGACTATAAAAAACAAAACATTCTTTATAATTTAAATAGAAATTATTTATACAATATAATTATTAGATATATACAATATTATTAACATTTTTTATATAAAAGATTATATTTGTATTATCGTTGGTGCTTCTTAATATATCATTTTATATGTTAAAAATAACAATTTTATCATATTTTTTACCATATTCTAGAAGCTTTATCCGGAAGAAAAAATCAATTCACGGAGTCCAAAAATAGCATTGCATTATAACGTGATTTTAAAATTAAAAACTTGCTCTAATGGAAAAAATTAAAATACAAAAATTGTAAATCTCGTTGAGACCTTTTCAGAATATATATGGATCATATTATTTGTACTACGGAGCTACGAGATATGGGCTCTGCACAGAGACCTGCGCAGAGGAGTCCAAATCAAAATAAATATTTTTGCATTGCATATTTGGAAATCAAAACTATGAGATCTAGACTTCTATTGAATACCAAAGTTGTAGAACTTTCGAGAGTTACACGATAGAGTCCGAGTTTGACTCATTTGAGTTCCGTATATGGGAGTTATGATTTTTGAAATTCGGTACATGATATATAAGTTACGAAATCGATTTAGATTCAATCTCTAACTTTATAGACACGAAGTGGACGACCGTACCTCAATTAATAGATTATAGAGATTATTTATATTAATTAGTGTTATGTATAGACTATAAAAAAGTTTTGTTCTTTTGTATCCATTGGATCTAGATCCAAGGGTTAAAAGCGTTGATTAAAAAGAACACTTATTTTCAATTAATTGAAAATTAGATGCCTATAAAATAATTAGTAAAAAGTAGAACCCACATTTGAGAGGAATGAGTAGGCGCCTCCCACAGCTGAGAGGTTGGAGGGGAAATTTGAGAGCCAGACTAAAATGAGAAGTCAAATAGTAGCCCTGTAGGAGTTGATTTTTTTAGATTAGACTTTTAAAAAATAAAGTAAGAAATATGTTTGAGAGGTCTGTTGGAGATGCTCTTAGCGAGCTTCACGACACCGCTGGAGGTGACGCACACTCTCTAGTCTCCGAAGCACAGATCCGTGCTCTTCACGGGGAATCGGACGTGCCACAGAACAGGGCTGTCGTTGAATACATCGTAGAGCAGCACGCCGCCGCGGGTCCGGTCGAACTAGCTCAGGTGCTGACCGCCGATGGGGACGACGACATTGGTTTCCCACGAGGAGACGACCAACGCCTCATTGTCGTGACGACGACGGCGTTGGTCTCCCATGAGTGAACGCTCCACTCGCCGGACCGGAAAGGACGAGCTTGGCCGTCTTCTTCGGCTTGGGCACGTTGTCGTCGTCATCCCTCGCCTTCACCATCTAGAGCATCGCTAGCACGAGCTCGTCGTCGCCGCGGTGCAACAGGCCAGTGGCAGAAACGTCCAGCTGGGCCCACTTGGTGACACTGATCGGCCATTTGCGGCTCCCGTGATGGGCCGCCCATGTTGTAAACGAAGTAGTTGCAGCCCGATGCGATGTGGATGAGCACAGAGTCGTCGTGGGTGGTGATGACGGTGGTGGCGCGGTTGCTCGAGTAGTAATGGCTGTAGACGCATAGGCGCAACATCGACGGGGACACCGCGCAGCGGAGGTAGACGCTGATGGGTTTGCCGTCGGCGGCGCGGGTAGCCGCGAACGACGTAGCGTCGACGGCGGAGTCCCGATCCGATTTAGTTTCTTTCTAGAAGGTTCTCACGTGTAGCTAGAAACTAGAGAAAAATTGAATGTTCCAATCCTTCTATTTGCAAGAAATTAATGTTATTAGAGCATCACCAAAAATTTCTTATAAAATTAATCCTAAAAAAGTATTTTTAAGAGCAGTCTAAAAATTATTAGTGATAAGTTTTCTTGTCTTTTCTAATAGTTCTTTCTAAAAGTAGATTAGGAAAATTTTTAATTGAACCATATTAGTATCTGAAATCATAACAATATTAATTTTCTTCTAACTACAACTATTAGAATTTCTAATTTTCTCTTATTTTTAGTTATAAATGAGAAGAATTTAGCCTTGCCGCCACACCGCCCTCAGCTCCCCTTCGGGTTGCCGCCACGCCGAACACCGCGGCCGCTGCCCCGCCCATACCCTAGCTAGGTCCGCTTGCACGGGCGTTTACCAGTGCTTGTGCTCTGGGCTCCGGTAGTGATCTGTGATCTCACTCACGGCTGTGCATCCATGCCTGCTGCCGGCCAGTTAGAGCTAAGGTTATTTTTTAAAAAAGGTTTGTAACGTCGTACCATTGGGCTGCAAACCTGTTGTCTTTTTATTTGGGCTTGATCTACGACCATACAAATAATTTGTTCGGCTCGAAGAAATTACACTGGCCCAGTTTACATTGTCCTCCACGGGATGGGCCAGAGGACGACGCAGTAACCATCGTTCTAGCCCATAGCTGGCCCAACAGAGAGTTACTATTGCATCGAGCAATTTGTGCAACTTGGTTTATGAGATGTTACCCCGTCTAATTTTAAACAACTTGTTGTCCACTGATGACATATTGACATAGACACATTGCATGGGGTTTAATCAAGAGTGACACCGGCTGTTATAGTGCATCAAATAAACAATCACTCTGAACAGTATCCGTGCTCCCAGAACAACAGCACAGCGGCATGGACTACAAGCTTAACCTTATCAGGACATATAGCAACGCTTAACACCAGCTCTGATGATGACAGTTGACAAGATAGCAGTACCCATCTACTCCAAAACACACAGAGAAGAAATTTCCAATTTTCCATCCTTCCCAAGACTACCAGGCTCCCCATACCAATAGTTGACCGCCACGTCGTGACCATTTATTGGACAAGACGCAATTAGGTTACAAACAGACAAGGTAAATTGCCAATAGTATTCCTCCAACCTAAAAAGGGAGACTCTAATGTCCTTGAACCAACCGGATCCTGTATGAAGTCAGGTTCATATCTGTGCATCCACACAACCTTTCTATCATCTCACATCTTTTCACTCTTGATGCATGGAATCCGGTCCGAGGCATAGATGATTATGCACAATGATTGAAAGTCCAAAACTAGATAGGAGTAGGCTTATTGGAGCAATTCCCTTTCATTTTATGTTCGTAATAATTATAAATACATAAATAAGAATGAATTTTCCAAATCCCGTCAACATGTACTATGCTGGTGATATGTTCTATAGTTATGATTCCATTCAGATTAGTAGTCGTACTTTATAAACTAGTACTAGACCGGGAAATCTTATCAGCACATGCATTGCATATTGGCCTCCCGGCTACAAGTTCCAATGCATGGATAAGATGCCTGCCTAACAGCACACACAGACACACCATGCTGTCAACCGAAACACGCAAGATAGAACTGGAAAGGAAACTGGAGCTGAATAAGGTGAAGGGAGATTGACGCTTGGAAGCGAAAGCACGCAAGCTTAACGCAAGGGACAGTGAGCGAGTGAAGTCACCGAGCATGGGGAGCACCAAAGAGTCAAACTTTTCCGCTGGCAAGCAAACCAAACAATCAATAATCCATGCCGTCATCAGACGGAGGTATCGCCCCGTTCTCCGCCTCGAGCCCCGCTCACGACATTTGAAATGAAATTGTTGGAGGTTGGAGCAAGTGACGTTTGGTTAACGGAGATTTTATTTACTTTTAATAATTTTGTTATTAATTCTGTTGAAATTCGATGGAACCCATGTTTTCGACCATTTCAAAACGTGTGTTCTACGGAGATCCCATTAAAATCAATTGTACCAAAAGGCATCAGCCTCTGTGGAATTCCATTTTATGCGAAGATGAACAAACTTTGGGGAGCACAAGAACAGTAGTAACAAGTCAGCACAACTATTTCATTTACCGATTCCAGTAACAGACATTCCACGGGCGTCACCACAGCACCAGACGAAACATGAAACTTCACTATAGTACTGACCTACACAGACGGAAGAGAGGACTCGATAGAACGTTGCTACTTGTGTTCTAATACTACCATTGCATGATGCACTGCACTATGTTAACTTTGTCATCAGTTCATTCACGGCGTGTTACCGTAGCCCAGCCCGCCGAGGATGAGCGGCCCGCCGCCGCCGCCGCCGCCGTAGTGGTCCAGGTCCGCCGCGCCTGAGGCGCTGCCGAGGTGGAGGTCGGAGGATCCGAGCTGCGCGGCGGCGCTCGTGATACGAGTGTCCTCGCCCAGGTCGTAGAGCAGGCCCCGGAACAGGTGGCCGTTGATGGTGACCGCCGCCTGGTACGCCACCTCGCGCTGGCCGTCGTCCACCGACGTCACCTGCACGCACCGGAACACCGCCGGGCCGCGCACTTGCCGCGGCAGGCTCTCCTTGAACGACGCGTCTGCGGCAACATACAGGAGCATCGGAGATCAAAATCAACGGTGAGGGATCGATGTTTCTTTGATCGTCGTGGCGATGTTCGAGTATAGTACCTTGGTGGTGGTGGCTCGAGGAGGTTTCGAAGCTGCCGCGCGGGGTGGTGGCGTTTGATGTGGAGGTACACGAGTTGCCCGTCGCCGTGTTGGTCGTCTGGCACGCGAGGCGGGGCTTCTTGGCGGCGAGGGAAGGAGGCGAACCGCCGGCGATCTGGTGGTGGCGCTCGCGGCGGCGCGAGGCGGGGACCCAGGTGCTCTTGACGTGGGTGTCGCACTCGAACCCGCGGCTGTTACAGCACGTGCGGCAGCGGTTGTGCGCGCACCCCTTCTTCGCCTGGTTCCCGCAGTCGTAGCAGGACGCCCCGCCGCCGGACCCCGACCCGCCGGAGTCCGCCGCCCTGGCGCCGCCGGGGTCCAGCATGGCCAGGGGCTTCTTCTTCACGGGGGACGATTCCTCCGCCGCCGCGGCCGCAGGCGGCTGCGGCGGAGCTGGAGGCGTCTGCTGCCAGAACTGGATGGCGGGCCCGGGCGCGGAAGGTTTGTTGGCGTTGGCGTCAAACGCGCGCTGCGCGGCGGCGACGATCGGGAACGTGGGATCCTCTGCGGCGGCGGCGGCGGCCGCCGCACGCTGGTAGGCCGGGGACACGAGGATCATGCCCACGTCACCGGCCGCCGCGGCTGCGTTTAACGCCGCTCCGTACCCGAGAGCGGCGGCGGGGGCCTGGCGCGACGCGGGGGAGCCCGCCCAGAGCTCGGCCGCCAGCGAGGAGGAGTTGCCGCGTGCGGCGCCGGCATTGAAGCCCAGCGAGAGGCCGCCGTCCGGCAGCCAGTCCGCGACCGCGGTGGAGTCCGGCGCCGACGCGAAGCGCCGTCCCGAAGACGACGCCACGCTTGCTCGCGGATGCAGAAGACAGGATCGGGAGCAGGACAGGGAGCAGCTCAGCTAGCAGGTGGGGGGAGGCGATGAGCTGCCTCGATTGCTAGAGCTAGAAAGCGCAAGTGTACAAGATGCTCTAGTAGTACTCCACAAACAAGAGGAGGAGGCTAGTGCTACCCTCTCATCTCCTCCTCCCTCTCTATAAAGGAGAATCCCTTCCCTTCCCTCTAGTGTAGTGCACTCATCAAAAGACCTACTAGACCCTAGGGTCTACTCCCTAGGTCCTAGCTAGAGCACAGCTGCGTAACTGTACTACTTTCCCATTTCTTTCCCCCCTCACTTTTCCACGGAGGAGGAAAAGAGAGAACAGGCCGGGAAGCGACGAGGGATTGGAAGGATCTTTGCGCTGTGCTGCGTTGTGAATTGAAGTGGGCGTGCCGCGTCCGCGTGGGGACCGGACCCTGACAAATTCCTCTGCGCGACTGAGATCGATCGCCACCCGGGCCCCCGCTGTTTGGCCCGCGGGGCCTCTGCATTGGCCTGTCTGGCTCTTCTCTCTGCCTGCGGCCGCCCGCCGCCTGCAACCGCAGAGCAGCGCCAGCGCTGCTGCGGCGCCGCGCGCGTTAAAGGCTGCCGCGGCTTTTAGCACGGGACGGCCGTAGGGCGCAGCCTACTTGCCGCCTAGATCGGCGGCAGCACGCACCGCGCTCCTCCTTCACACTCGTGTCCACTGGACAACGAACGGGCTTGGCGATGCCTCTCACTGGTTCGGGACGGGATCGCCGCGGTTAATGGGATGCCATGTCTCTCCTCGTTCTTCCACCGGCTATGGGCATAGTCTATGGCCTGGAACAGTGCTCGGACCAGTATACGTGCAGGAGGTCCGGTGCACCACGGCCACAACCTGGAAGGCCGCATGCTACGTCCCGGCCCGGTGAAGGACAGCAAGTTTCGGCCTCCTCAAGATTAGGGCCACGCTTGAGCAAATTGGAATTAAGATCAACCTCAAGCTTTTTTGCGGTTTATCTTGTATGACAACTCTCTAACTTTCACATGATTTCTTCCTCTTATAGTACAAACAAGCTCAACATTTTGCTCTCGTCTTTCTCCGGTAGTCACAACCGCTAAGCCATTAAAACGATTATTCATAAAGTCCATTTTATATGTACCTCCACTCATGTCAAACACAAAAGTGAAAGGGTACATAGTTCTACACCTCCTTTTATCTCACATACTCTATCCAACTCAACAATCTACAAGTCAATTGCATAAAAATTGGAGCATCCTCATCCACTGTGCTAGCAAGCTATGACCCACAAAAAAAAATCTCCGGAACTGGATATATCTGTTGAGAAGAGGCGTCGCTAAGTTATTCAACTTTTGCCGCTATGTGTTGTAAGGCATTAATAGTCAGCTAAATGCCACGATAACCGCTAAATAGAAAGAAATTTGCCACTAAATGAATCTACGGCCCATTCATTTAGGCCCAAATTTTGGACCATGTAATCGACTAAACCTAGCACCCACACCCAACGCTTGCTCTCTCTCGTTCTCTCCTGGTCGAAACTGAAAACAAGCGGCAACGGTGTTTGTGAGTGGCGGCGATGTTTGCGAGCTGTGGTGGCTACGAAGTTTGAGAGCTACAGCGACGACGACGATGTAGCTTTTCGTCATCCACCGTGCTAGCAGCTTATGACAGACTATAGAAATAAGACCATTAGTGAGGATTTTAAATATCAATTTATCATTGTAGAGGTTGTTAGTAAAGCCGGTCACAATAAATACTGGCAGTAGCATGGTACTAAGAATAAAAAAAATCTATTTAATACAGCAACTGAAGTTATATAGAGAATGAATTATTTTCGAACATGAAGTTATATAGAGAATGAATTATTTTCGAACATGAATAAGACTTGTAAAGATGATTTTTAATTCAAAATAGATCCTAGCTTATTAGTCCACATTGTGCATATCAAAACACTATTATCATCTGACATCTTACAATCGAAGTAGGTAGTACCATTGTTGTTGTAATACGAAAAGGGGGCTTAAGCCCCCCCCCCCCCCCCCTATAGCGAAGATAGGAAAGTAAACAAGGAGATGAAAAGAAAAAAAAAGTTATAGAAAGAAACAAGAGATAGAAGATACTCCCTTCGTCCCTGTAAAAGTGATGTTGTAGCGAAAATAGCGAAACCTAACAGCCGATGCACATTACCCTGCTACCCTCATTGATGGCGATGCTTCTCTAAGGAAAACAGAGCATCAGTCAAACTATAGCATTTCTACAGCATGTCGGGATGAGATGTGCATTCTTTTTCCTTTTTTTTTTTTTGGTACGAACCAGCTCTTTTATCATTTATTAGGTACTCGCATGTGTGTTTATTTCAACAGTTAGATCCATCCCACCCAGAACGACACTCTTTGTTGAGACAAAATTCAAACGCTAAAACGACACTTTTGAGGACGAAGGTAGTATCCCTTTAAAAACAAACTTTGCTCTGCCACTCCGCTGTAGTGAGTGCAAGTGCTAGTGAAAGATCTACAGTGCCACAGAACAGTTAGCAACATGTACAAGAGGTAAGGACATGATACTTCATAGTGGTTATAACCGGTCAAATGGGTCGTACTAAACAAATTAGACTGAACCATGATCATTTTAACCCAGTTTGAGCATGACCTAGTTCTTTGTCTCACTGGTCGTGTCAGTCCAAAGCACATAGGTGTGTTCGTTTCGTGTTCTCTAATTTTTAAACCTGTCCTACCAAATATTAAGATACTAATTAGAAGTATTAAATGTAGATTATTGACAAAACCCAGTCCATAACTCACTCTCTAAATGATAAGATGAAGCTATTAAGACTAATTAGACCATGATTAGATAATATGATGCTATAATAAACATCTTTTAATTACGACTAAATTAAGTTTAATAAATTTGTCTTACAAATTAGTATTCAACTATGTAATTAATTTTATATTCAGTTTTATATTTAATTTATATATTTAGCATTTGAATGATTGATATGATAACATTAAAATTTAGATCCAAAAAAATAAACACACTATATATATCATGCTTGGCCTATATGTTGGAGTGTTGAACTGAGCACAACCCAGTTAGCCATGTTGTTTAGCCCGTGAAGCCCAGTCTACTCTAGCACGATCCATCATTTAAAATATTATAAATAAGAACATTTCTATATTTGCAATTTAATTTATTAATGTTGGTATATTTTAGAAACAATTAAATTTAGGAGAAAGTAAATCAAGATTAAAAAATTTGACCAAGCTTCAACGTCAACTGTTGAGGGAAAACCATCAATATCTCTCCTTGGCTAACGCTGAAAGCATCCTCAAGCTTAAGATCCCTGCAACATTCTTCTACAAGTTGAGAATGTTCTATTTCTATATATTATCGAATCGAGCCTTTGATGCCGACACTCACAAAGTGATTGTATCTAATTATGTTTCAATCCTATGTTATGATAAGAAAAACAGGTTTGAAAGGATTTCCTCTCTTACTTTTTTTTAATATTTTTTTAGTTCATTGCTTAGGATATTCTTAGTTTCATTTTGGTATTCTTAAGAGTGTCATGTAATCTCATAGTTTTGAAATGAATGAATGAAACTAGATTTGTAAATGTAAAGTATTGTTTCACAGTTTTAAATGATCAATGAGAGTTGTTAAATAAGTAGAAATAAAACTTAAACTCTCTCAATGGAGTTTTATTCTAGTTTTAAAGTTTTGGTAATCAAGTACATGAGTTTTATCCTAGGGCTACTCTCAATGGGAGTTTTATTTTTATTAAATAGGATGTTATGTCATCATTTTAGATGATGTAGTAAGTAATTAATAAGGAAAGAGAGTGAAGTAGTTTCATCTAAATGAAACTATGTGTATACTGTTTTTAAAACACTTTGTGTCTTGCATGTACTCTAGAAAACAATAAAAAATGAAACTATATATTGTATGAGGTATTTCATTTTTCAAACAAATGTCTTATTGCTTATGTGATAATTTTAGGAACAATAAAATGAAACTCACCATTAGGACTAGCCTAAGGCTACTCCTAATGGTAGTTTCATTTTCAATAAATAATATGCCATGTCAGCAATTTTGATGATGTGACAAGGTAATTATGAAGAGTGAGAAGAAACCACTTTCATATAGATGAAACTGAGGATACACTGTTTCCAAGACTCTATACTGTTTCCAATGCTACTCCGTATGAAACTAGTATTAAGAGCAACTATTTTATTTTATTTGTAATTTGACCAATCACTATGTAATAATTGAATACTATAATTAAATTAGAAAATAATAAAAATGAAACTATGCATTGGAGAGGGGTGTTTTATTTGTACTCTATATGACATGGTAGTTTTGAAAACGATGAAATAAAACTCCCCACTAGGAGTAGCCTAATGGAGCTCAAATCTCCTCTCTCCTCATAAATTGCATGTCATATCATCAGTTTTGATAGATGTCATTTATTAAGAATAAAACTGCTATGAAACTATAATTGAGATTGTCCTTTATGCTACTCTCAATGAAAGTTTCATTTTTAATAAGTGACATGCCATATCAACACGTTTGATGATGTGACAACGTAATTATAAAGAGTGAGAAAAAAATAGTTTCATCTAAATAAAATTAAATATATATTGTTTTCAATATATAAAACTAGCATTAGTAGCAACTATTTTATTTTATTTATACTTTGACCAATTACTATACAATAATTAAATACTATAATTAAAGTAAAAAATAATAAAAATAAAACTATGTATTAGAGAAAAATATTTTATTTGTACTCTATATGATATGATATTCTTGAAAAACGATGAAATAAAACTTCCCTCTCGAAATAGCATTAGTTAAGACATCCAATATAGTTGTGCATTCAACCAATCATATTCATAGGGTTCTCATTTCAGAGGGTCCTGGATTGACTTGATAATTTTCAGCTGACTGAAAGTTTAGATAATTTTCAGTCACCTACTTGAACTATTAGATCTAAATCCAATGATTTATAATTATTATATAAATAATCTCATAAAAAAATTAAAACATAAAGTAATAAACCATTGACTAAAAACTTTTTGTGAACATTTAAGCAAAGCAACTGTCTCGCGAACTATACCACGCAGCGTCGTGTGAAAAAGCATTACCGTCGTGTGGTTCAGTAACTTCCCCCAACGTAATTTCGAAAAAAAAAACTTCCCCCCGCATCGTGCGCGTCAGCAGCCAGCCACGGCGGGCCGTTGGCACGAACATGGCGCGTGGGCCCCGCGGGGCCGACCAGGCGCGCCGCGCGCAGGGGCGCAGGCCCGGGCCGTCCGTGCTGCGGCCTTTTTCTCGCTCCTCCTCTGTCTCCTCTCTCGGCTGCGTCTGCGGTCCACTCGATGGCTTCTCCAGCCTTCCGTTCCTGTCGCCCTGCCTCCTCTCTGTACGCGCGTCACGTTGTCGCCTCGTCTCCATCGCGCGCCGCCCTTCTCTGCTCTGTACCGCGCGCCCAATCCAATCCAAACCTGCAGCTGCTGTGTGGTCCGTGGATTCCGTATTGGCTGCATGCGCAGCGCGCCGCCCGCGCCCGCGTCTCCTGGAGCGGCCTGCGAGCCACCCAATCCATGCTCTGCGCGTTCGTTTGTGTCACGGTTCGCCACCATCACAACGCGCGCCGCGCTTTCTTTTGCAGCTCCGCCGGCTGCGCCGATGGTGGTGGTGGACAACCGCGGACGTGATGGACGAGACAGGTGCAGCCGCACCGACGCACCGTCAAAGCTGCAGACGGGGACGCCGTCAAAACTGCACACGAAACCATGCATGGAGAGTGACCAACTGTCTTCAATTTCACGAATGTTGCAAGCCAAGCTAGAGATAAATCAAAGGGTTGCTGAGTTGGATTGTTTGTTACTACTTCCTCCGGTTCAAAATGTAAGGATTTTAATGATTCACAAATTTGTTCATAATATAAGCATTTTTAAAGATAAGATAAAGTCTGGTGGATTGGTGAATGAGTGAGGAATTGATAAGATAGTGTAAAATGAGGGATATATATGATTTTTTTCAGGTTGACTATTTTGAAGTTTGAATACCTGGAATCCTTACATTTTGAACCGGAGGTAGTAAATGATTTTTTACTTTTAGGATTTTCTTGCCTTGTGGATTCATAAATCTAGACTGTGGGAGGTGTAGGTGTAAACATGGTGAAAAATTGTCCTACGTACATTGCTAAGTAGCTTCGTCCCTGAGACTACTCACTGTTAGGACTAGCTTAACAGAGAATGTGTTCGTTTTCAGGCTTTAGGGGCTTTAGTACTAAATTTTAGTGCCCTGGTAACCAAACAAAATATTAAAAGGTCTAAAAACTTCTAATGCTCAAAATGCTAAACACAAAGTTTAGTGTTAAAAACCTTTACCAAATCTTAAGTGCCTCTTGAGGCACTAAAAAGTCTTAAAATTTTACTTTCCTCTAAAGAAAGAGTTTTAGCACTAAATTTAAGGATGTAAATTTTTTATCTAAGGAATAAAATCTCTATATTTCTCTCTAAAAAATGTAACTTTGTATATATGTGCTATTTTCTATTGTGGTGGAAACAAACCGTGTTAAACTTTTAGTTGTTTTGAAGTTTTGACACTAAACTTTTGCCACTTTAAGAGGAAACGATTTTTTCTTAATTGTAGGAGAGCACTTTTGTCTCCCTCTACTTTCTTTGTTTCCTGTACATCATGTTTTTTCATCTCTCCTTTTTTTTTTCCTGTGACAATAGCTAAAGTGAAAAGCAGCAATATGAGGGAGTATAAACGTACTACTCCTATTTGACTATGTCACTTGTGTTTTTATATTCTAAATTTAGTACTACTTTGCGCTTGATACGAAGGGAGTATAAACGTAAATTATGAATGTACTTGTCTGGCTGTGTTATCTGGGTCTCTCAAGCTGCTTTTTTCTAGGACATGGATTGCCAACAGGGGTTGGACGCGAAAGGGTGTCTATTTCTTATCTGTGAAAATAACCATTTTCTACGCAGCAACAACGAACTGTAACCCAAGATCCTATGGCTAGAGGGGAAGCACAAGGATGAATTTCATCCAATGCTAACACACTCACGTGAGATCCTGGTTGGCTGGTTAAGTCAGTGTTGGTCGAGGCTCTATTGGACCAGCCTACACAAGTGGAGCAACTCCAATTTTAAGGCACCATACAGAATTGCAACACAACTCCATATGTTTACCAAGTTTGCAAAGGACCTTGTGTTTGACAAGGAGGCCTTAAATCCCGATTTTTTTATTTTTAGTAATTAATAATTGCAGAACTTTAATAGTAGTAATTGTTGTTAGAAATTATAACTTTAGGAAGGACGCTGTTCCTAATAGCGTCCATGTTGGGACACTGTTTTCCTTGGCGTCCACGCGTGGACGTTGTTGATGATGGCGTCCTCCGTCGTGAGTGTGATGTAGCCAAAACCGAACCATACTGCTGACTTTGTTCGTACTTACTGCTGCCGCAACCGCTCCAGCTCCTGAAATACCGATATTCTCTAGGTTAACTGTTGCGACTGCTCTACTCATCTAGCGTCTTGACCGC
This sequence comes from Eleusine coracana subsp. coracana, assembly GCA_032690845.1. Lineage (NCBI taxonomy): Eukaryota > Viridiplantae > Streptophyta > Magnoliopsida > Poales > Poaceae > Eleusine > Eleusine coracana. The sequence continues at coordinate 8,212,576 of CM064426.1, forward strand.
CAACCATCGTCGTGGCCTCATCTCTGTTACATGTCTTCAGTTCTTCACTTTCTTCTCGGCCATCGTTTGTCTCCGTCCAAGTTGACCTTCATACGTGATTGATTAAACCTGTTATTTCGTCCTCTCAGCTACACATAAAGACATCTATATATGTTAATTTTCACTCCCTAGCTAGTGTCCAGCGTCCACTATAGGAAACGTACGTGCACTTGCTGTTCGATAATCCGATTGCCTATGATCTGGATGTAAGGCTAATTAAGCCCACCATCACTAAATATTAAGCATAGTGGAGTAAGACTAATAATTAACACGCACTTACGATGTCCACGCCGCACGTTTAAGTACAGTCAAATGGATATGCTATACGTTATATCTTTCTATTAATTAAATGACTATATATATATGATCTGAAAGTACACAGTCAATTTGGTAGTATATATTACCGAGGTATGAATACATGATTTTTGAATGTGAGAGATGATTCACAGAAGAACAGGAGTGGACCGATGCAAGTTACTAGCATGGAGCTACAGACAGACAAAAGAATGGCATAGCGCGCGTGGAAAAACGATCATCACGAGAAGCATAGATCAACATGACAGAGAGGCGCAGCGGCAAGCAGCAACATCGAGCGGAGTTTGGATATCGGTGTTTTGTGAGTGCGCCAAAAATGCCAGACCCTCGCCGGCTGCCGAATTAATTATCAGAGACGCAAGGTGAGAAGGGCAGCGACACGGCAGACACAGGCGACGATGGGTCGGTAGCTGCGAGCCTACAACACAAGCGTGATGCAACGCGGCCGGCATCGATTATGCACAGGGCAGGAGCCAGGACACATCGCTAATTAGCTACGTAGAACAGACCAGCAGACTGGGACACCGCCATCAATAGCGTCCACGCCTGGACGCAGAGAAAAACAGTGTCCAATGTGGACGCTATTACGAACAGCGTCCTTCCTAAATTTGTAATTGTCAGTAATAATTACTACTATTAAAATTCTGTAATTATTAATTATTAAAAATAAAAAAATCGGCCTTAAATCGCTCCATATTGGTCTTTGGAAGATGAATGAAATAATTCTTTTGGATTATTTTACCAAGGTAATCTCCATAACCTTTTTATTTCGAAAAATGGGCAGGAGCACTGCCTTTCAATTAAGTATAAATCATAGTTTAGTTTATAGATTACAGTGGTTAAGACATTACATTTGACTTTGATTGATCTCCATATTTCATCCTATTAATGTATGAACTACCAAGTTTTCATAAGCTAACCTTCTCAGTGCCATGTCTTCTTTGATCATTCTGATCACATCCGTCGGCTGCATCCTTGTTTGTGTAAACAAATGATGATTTAGTTCATTCCATATGTGCCACATAGTGTAAATTAGCACTGCTGCCTTTGTTCTTCTGCTTTCCGATGGCTGGCAGTCCATTTGTCCATTCCACCATTCTTGCACGGAGGGAGTCGTGGTTTCTGGCATTGAGGTAAGGTTGTTGGTCCAAGTTTTGATCCTTTCCCATATCTGCAAGGTGTATATGTGTAGGTTAGGCAAAGGTGCATGGCCGGTTCCGGCTCTGTGTCACACAGCGGAGTTATCATGTAGAGTTTTTATGACAGAGATATTGCGGCTCGATATTTTATTTGCTATACAAGAAGGGAGCAGATTGTTTATGGGAGTATATTTGTAGGATGCATGAATGATTTATCTTTTGGTAGTGTGCTTTCTTGTACTTTTTTTTTTGTAAATAATTCCAAGTCCAACTGAATGTGAAACATGTTGCAATAGAATAGACAAGGCGGTACTGGAAACAGTTTAGAGTGTTCAATGTTGCAATCCACGGTTCTCCAGATTTTTGATAAATAGTTCTGCTTATCACATTCCACACACCAGAAGCATTTTGTGATCTAAACCGTGCAAGGCCCATTGGATCATGTCCCTTGCAGAAACATTTGATGAGATGGCTGGCACCTCGACTCGAGCGAGGGCGAGAGGTCTTCTCCAGTGACGCTTGGCGTTGGAGTCAAAACTCAAAAGCTGGGAAACAAAAACACATTCTCCAATGGGTAACCAATCCTTGTCCAGCACCCCCGCGCCGATGACGCCGCGAAAAAAGAGGAAAGTGCCCCCGCGTCGGCCGCCGCCGCGCATGGAGTTCCGCTCGCCGTCGGACGGCGCGTGGTACGGGGCGCGCGTGGCGGTGCAGCGCGGCGCGCTGCGCGTCATGTACGAGGAGTTCCCCGAGGAGCTGGACGAGTGGTACGAGCCCGCGAAGCTCGGCGCTTCATCCGTGGCCGCGCTCCGCGCCAGGTTCCGCGCAGTGTCCACGGCCCTCGACGACGCCCGGTGCCGCGACCTCCGCCCCGGCGACCGGCTCTGCGTCCTGTGCGCGCTCGACGGCGACGAGCAGAAGTACTACGACGCCGTCCTCCAGTCCGTACGCCCCTCTCGATCGCTCACCCACATACATATATATGCATATATGCAAACACGATCGATCGGTTTTGGTGTTGGTTGCTGCTGTGACTGTGTGATGATGAGCGGTGGCCGAACCGATGCGGTGCAGGTCGCGGCGGCGCCTCACGGGACCGTGGACGGCGAGGAGCGGTGCCCGTGCTGTTTCACGGTGAGGTGGGCGGAGGGGCCGCGCGCCGGGAGCGAGGAGGAGGTCAGCGTCGCTGATGTCTGCCGCGTGCTGTCCTCGCCGTTGCAGGAGCCCGTGCTCGACGAGTTCTTGGACGGCGTGACCAAGCTCCTCGGGAGTGACGACATGAGCGCAACGCCGACGGCGCAGCTGATGGGCTCCGAGGCGGCGGATAGTGTGTCTGGGGACGCGCCGCCCGGATTCTACCGGAAGTTTGGAACAAGTAAGTAAGGCAAATAGCAGATGGTTTCATGTGCATGTTTTTGTGGCTGGGCTCTACTAATGCATATTTGTCTTCGATTTTATCCTCTCCCAAATATTTGTTCTCTCTTGATTCGACCAACGGAAGTGCTAGTCTTCTTTGCCTACCGTGGAAGATCTTGTTATCTTCTGACTACCACAAATTAGAAGCCTAAATGGTCATGTAGCACTTAGATCAAACTGCTAAAAACACACAAGAAATGAAGCTGCTTCACGGGACAAAAGCAATCCAAAAATTTGCTTTCCCACTCGAGTTTCCTCACCCCATAAAACAGAATAGTACTACGTGCAAACGAAGACAGGAAATGTGGGGGAACAGGAGAGTGCATACTTTTGTATACATCACACCAACTTTGTTTTTTTGTCAGTGCGGAAGGCATTTGTGTGGGTGTGTATGTGAACTAGTGCAAGTGTGTCAGTATAAAAAAGGAGTTTCCTATGGATCAAATAATTAATCGCACAACCAGCTTGTGTTGAGAAGTTTCATCAGGAACTTCTCACATGCCGCACTATAAACATAGAGCACCCTATGAAGCATTGTCCTACAAAATCCTCCTAGTTAAGGCATGATCAAGCATGGTGTTAGAGATTCATTCCAACTTCCAAGGAACACGACGTCACCACATCACAGCACCTAGTATAGCCGCTTTCGGCAGTCAGGAGCGCCACAGTGGCAAGCCAGCTTCACAACATTGCCATCTGCCCCTGTGACACTGTCCAGGCGATATCCATAGTCATACGAGAGCTCCTGCAACAATGAAATGATTAACTTTGTTTAAAATAATAAAAATCATTACTGGACCGTGAAAGTCAAGAAAATTGTCTTCATTTCGGAAAGAGTAAGCGAGTTACTGGAAAACTTTCATCTGGAAGATAAAAGACATGTTATGGCAATTACACAAGTGGTATATATATGACCACGTGTTTTTTAATTTATTTACTATTGTTTTTAATGCAAGTGCATTTAACTTGTGTTGCTCATGTGTTCTTGCTTGGCTATGTGAAAAATAGAGCTGTCCACAATTAATTACAATATAATAACATTCGGTAAAAACATTATTTTAATGTATTATTTTCAATTTATTTTTGGACACATAAGTATATTTAGAGCAGCTTCTTTTTACAAATTAACATGAGGAAAATATATCAATTAATAAATGACTAATACACTCTGATAATATGATTCAGGTCTCCCTGAATTTGTTTATAAAGTTATTTTTCATTTCTCTCGAGGAATAAAAGTAACTTCCAGTCATGAAAACTCACCTGAAGTGGGGGTATGGTATCAGCTGCAAAAAGCATAATTTTTGCAAGCCTGATATCACGATGTGAGCTCAATACGCACTGTATGAAAAGATTAGGCTGGCAACTGTGATTTATGAACCTTGCAACGTTCCCAGTAGAACCAGCATCAATGCAGTATTCAGGGGCTACAGATCCCTCCGAATCTTGTTCTGAACGAAGTGAAACCAATTGCAGTTCTGAGCCAGCCCGTTGCTGCAGGAAAAAAAAACAATTCAGCACGGTATCTATGTGTTGTTAAGACATGACTTTTCAGCAAGGAATTTGAAGAAAGAATAGAGCAGTTTTCATTAAGAGTATTTCCAATGCTTCACAGATTTAAATAAACAAAATTGATGTGAAAACGATAAACACTCTTGATGCACATGTGCATGCCCATGCCAGCGGTAGAGCGGGTACACCTAATCAACAAGAGAGAGAAATTTCAATACCTCTCTCCCATCCAGGCCTTTAATTGTTTGAAGACAATCTATATCAAATATATAGTTGTTCTCCAACACTCCTTCGACTTCTGCAGTCCTCCTCAACATCCCAGTGTACTCGCAAATTAGCGCTCCAGGAAGAATGGTGTCCCACGTCCTGACACCCCAACCTTTTGATTCTGTCTTGAATACCTGGGTTTACAGTTCATTATGCATGACAAAGAATGATGAAGGATGATAAACAACAAAAAAGGGAATTGAACAACACACTAACCTCCAAATGGTACTTCAGTCCTTGCTGGGATGTCCTGTTCACACAGCTGCAGTGGCAGCTACAATTAGTACCGCACTCGAACACAACAGCTTTGGGTTCCACTAATCTGAAAATTAACCAATTGATTAGAAATAGCCATAGCACAAATGAAATCATAAAGATCATATTCCCTTGAGAGGGCTACTGCATACCGCCTCCTCGCATGGAATGAAACTATTTGTTGTCAATATGTTTTTAGCCAGAAAAAGATAATGACAATCTTCAGCAGAAAATCTAACCTTCCGACAATGTTATGTTTAGAATCATTCTGCCCAACCATCTTCTTTTGTGTGGACACATAAGGTAGATCAGAACCATTGAGCTTAGCACACAAGCAATTCCTAGAGGTAGAACAATCTCCAGTGCAATTACAGCCAATACTATCCACCGGTATCTTGATGTCTTTAGGAATCTGCAGAGACTTTGAGTACACAAAACCTACAAAGTGTAAAAGCATAGTTTAGTAAACTGAAAGTTCATGAATTCACAATATTTTGCTTGATTCAAACAGCCTAAGCTGATGGGAAAGGGTGGACAATTCACTTATGGTTCAACACAAACAACATGCATCAATCAAAAGCAGTTTTCCAAATAAAAGAAATAAACCCATTTCTCCAAATAAAAGACAAGACCCAACCCATACCTCCACCCCTTAAGGCTATCTCCAACGCCATACCCATCCGGTGACCGAAAACCCAAAATGGGTCAAAAATGACAAAATCACGTCTCCAACGGGAGACCCATTCCAGAGACCGATTTGGTCTGCACCTCGCTCGCAACGCAAAAATAGAGCATCCCCGCTCGCGACCCAAACGCGCGGGAGGGCGCAAGCACGCGAGGCGCGCGGGGCGGGAGGAGACGGGGCGGCGGCAGGGGTGGCGTCCGGGGCGGCAGGAGACAGCGGGAGGCGGCGGGGGAGGCAGCCGGGGCAGGAGGATCCCGCGGCGGCGGTGGAGGAGCCGGCCGGGGCAGGAGGAGTTCACGGCGGCGGCGGAGGAGGAGGCCGCGACGGAGAAGGAGGCCGCGACAGCGGCGGAGGAGGCGGCCGGGGCAGGAGAAGGCCGCGGCGACGGCGGCGGAGGAAGCGGTCGGGGCAGGAGAAGGCAGCGGCGGCGGCGGGGGAGGCGGGGGATGCGACGGGAGGGGTGGTGGGGGAGGCGACCGTGGCGGGAGGAGGTGGGAGCGGCGACCGGGGCGGGAGGAGGAGTCCGCATTTTAGATCTCCCGTTGGAGATCAAGTTTTTTGGGTAATGTCTTTTTAACCCTATAGCATCCCAAAATTGGGTTTGGGTCTTCACCACCGTTGGAGATAGCCTAACCAACTTATATAAACCCAGTTCTCCAAATAAAATGAATACAATAAAATAAAATGAATACAAGTAACCCAAGACAAAAAAAGGCATAAATTGAATAAAAAGTAAAGATAAAAACAATGATAGCTAATGATAATTGATTGGAAACATTATTTAAGGTCTAGCATACCAGATGGAGGAAGAGGTGGTTTGTCAACTAAATTTGTGGCAGGAATTGGAAAGTTCTCCTGTCCATTAGAAATATCCTCACAAACCAACCTATACAAATCTCAAAAGAAATAAAAATAAGCTGAAGTAAAGATTTTAGGAGAAAAAGGAAGATCCGAGGAACCTCATCATAAAAGACAAATTTAAAAATTCGAAATAGATATATGAAATGATTGAGCAACGTACCCAGACAATTCAGAAATGGGCATAGGAGCATCTCCACAGGTAAATAGTACCTGCACATGTATGTGCTTATAAACAAATAGATCCAAACAAAAGCATAATGATAAAGGCAAAAAAGTGGAAATAAAATTTATGTTTACAAATGATGTTTTTGAAACATAAGTAGAAATTAGCACTAGTCAAGACTGTATATTCTATAACCCATCCAAATGATTAAGATCCCCTTTGGAATGCAGGATTTCAAAAACCTGGGAATAGGAAAAGCATAAAAAAAAACAAACTCAACCTGCAGGGGGTAAGATAGCCTCTGGGAATTTTTACTAAGAAAATGACCTTCTCACACAGGTCGAGAAAATCCCTGAACCCTGCGTCACCCTTACACAATGGCACCGTGGCTTCTGTGAGACGAGCATGGACTGGGCCGGGCCATACCTATGCTTTGGTGTGGTGATAGGAGAGGGGATTTTTTTTTACACCAACGGAGAGTCGAACCTGGGACCTTGGGAGTGCTACAAACCCACCTCAACCACTAAGCTAAATGACTATTTGTCATCCATTACAATCCTATAGGCATTGAAAACACACGAAAATTTCCTAACAAAGATTTGGTTGCAACATTGGAAAAACATAGGAATTTGAAGAAAAAGATAGACTCATAGGAAATTTGCAAGAGGCTGGACCTCTTGCTTATTTTCCTCCAAAACTTGAATGGAGGAAAGCATTCCATAGGAATTCTAAAGAATTTGGTAGGATTCAATTGTGCAATCCAAAGGCTGCCATATAAAATTTTCTTGTAGGGATTGGATCCTACAAAAATCCTATACTTTCCTCCATTCCAAAGGAGGCCTAAGGGGTGTTTAGTCAAGGAATCAAATTCCTAAGGTTTGAATTCACAGTAAATCTTGTTTTAAAGTTACTATAACATTCTTCCTCATCGTTTAAAACCAATGTACCAATAAATAATTGAACTAAAGAACAATTCAAATAACAATAGATACAAATTTGGGAATTGCCCGCAAGACATCAGAATATGTTTGAACAAATTCAGTAAGCAACAGAAAGTGAAGCCTAGTCCAGGTTTCTAGAAGACATGGCATGAAAATTACTATAGTAGCTTCTTATTACCAGAAACTACACAATTACCAACTTTATTCAGTTTTATTTACACTTGCCTACATGATTTATTTTATTCATATATCATTCACAAGTTCACTAACAGCTTAGAGGGCCTCTGTTTACCTACAAAAAAAAACAAGCCGTTCTGTTTAAGACAACTGGTCAGCCATTAGATGGTTACAATCAGTATCTTTGGTCTGGTTAATACTGTCGAGATTATAATGTTTCAAGGGGAGTCAAAGTTGTAATGTTGATACAAGTACCCTTGTGCAGCAAGGTATTAAGGGCTAAATTAGTCTTCTTTTAGCATATTATACCTGAGAAGTAGTCAAAGGTGGTTGGCCTTCAAGCCGTCTCAACCTATATTTGAAAACCAAGTTTCCTCTCACACCTTTCTCTGGCCAATAGTTCACAACCTATTGCAACATTGAAAGTCATTCTTAAAATGGACAACTATAATGAAAATCTAGTTTCAGTGAAAATAAGATGAATGAAAAGAAGCATGATAGATTTCAAAGTTTCAGTATTCCCTAAAAGTAAAGTGCAACGATGGTCCTTAAACTTATTTGGTGGTGTCACGTAGATCCCTAATAAGTTGTTAATTTGTAGGTTTAGCCCACTAAACTTTTTAAGTGTGCCTCTCCTTGTACAGCTATCAATAATTAGCATAGCTGCCTATGCACTGCATTGAGATGTCTTTTGCCACTGTCTCATCGCTACAGCCTACAATCCCGTCCCTCCACATGCCTCGGCAAAGCTGCACTAGGGCAACATGGGCCATCGCCCTAGGTGCGCCTGTTAATAAACCTATACGAACCTCATTAAAATTGAAATTTTTTAAAGATACTCTAAAATATAGATTAGGGAAACTTAATATGGCCCAGGTGTGACCAAGTTCCTTTGCATGACCAACTTAGACCTCTCTTCCTAGTAGCACCATGTGTGACATAAAAACTGGGCCTACGCATGACCAACTTAGATCTCTCCTAGTAGCACCATGTGTGACATAAAAACTCGGCCCATGCGGAGAAAGCCCTACCCAGAGGAGGAGATAGATCAACATATTTTGGTTGGTTGTGTCTTTGCAAGGGAATTCTGGTACAGACTCTTATCGGTCTTTGATCTGCATTGACCAACTCCTGACAATAATGAGGTCAACTTTGCACATTGGTGGCGAAGAGCTGGTAAACGTGTGGCTAAAGCTAACAAAATGGGATTTAACACCCTTGTAATTCTTGGTGCTTGGTACTTGTGGAAACATAGAAATGCTGGTGTCTTTGAGGGATCTTTGCCTTCAGTCCAGGTGTTGCTAAACAACCTAAAACACGAAGCACAGCTCTGGACATTTGCAGGTGCTTGCGGGCTCAAGGTCTTGGCTCTCGGTCGATTGCTAGGACTGTCCTAAGCACAATTTGTTTCGGTCGTCTTTTTCTTCTGGGTTTTATTTTAATTCCTTTCTCTGTTTGGTTAGTGGTTACGACCCCTCTTGCCTTTGTCCCAGCTTGAGGGGTCCATGTACGGACCTTTTTTCTTCCCTATATAATAAAAATATACACAGCTCTCCTACGTATTTGAGAAAAAAAAAAGGTATTGCCTATGAGAGATAAACCACAACTGGAGCCCAGAAAAGACCACGAAAGTTGTGCCCCTTGAGTAGGGGTTCGCGTCCATCCCATACGAATCAGATCTTTACCCATACCTGGAGCCTAGCGCCCTAGCCCATACTCGAAAATCTGTCCTCCGCAGGTCAATCCATCTACGGTACTAAAGGGGAACCAATGACCTGTTTTATTATTATGCAAAACAGGGTTTGAACCCTGAATGGTAGTCTCCCAACTGGAGGACTTACCATCACGCTGGTTGGCAAGATGTAGATTGGTTAAGATATTTGGACATTAAACAGTGCACTTTACTTGTTCAGTAATAAATTAGTTTAGCTATCTTCAGACTGGGTTTGCAGACTTTCCGTTCAGAAGATACTGTCAATGAGAAGAAACTTGGGCTGAGTTCGGTGATGGGTTAGCCAACCCGAATTCAACAAGGACAACCACTCCTTTCTAAATAATATTATTGTCTATAAACCTAATGAAATAAAACTTTGAAGCAAAATCATATATTTCATAACAAGATAAAACAGAATGGCTACTTGGAGAGTTAATTGAAACTATCAAAATAAACACTTTGTAATTGAAAAATATATAACCTAAACCCTAACCTATAGCCACCACGACATCTACAAAGTTAATTTAGGAGATTAAACCTTATACAGCCCGTCGTAGGTGTAAACTTTTCCAGTATAGCTGCTCTTTGCAATATGGCCACGAATAACTCTTACGGGATTTCCATTATCCTTGCTATTCTGCAGGATCAAGGTTAATTTGATCAAGAAGAAAGGCAAGAGTAATATATTTACAAAGAGAAGTGCTATGAACATTTAATATGAATGTGATTCAAATTTTATTCAGGAAGTAGAACAAAAGATTCAAGAAATGGAAAGAAAGTATTTATCGGGCTAGAAACAACAAAGCAGATTAATTTGCAGATTTTGGTGTCTCTAGGGAGCAGATGAGTTGAAGAAGTAGAGGAAAGGCCTCAACTATTTTATTTGCTTTAGATAATTCCAAGTCATTGTGATTGATTTACACTCCTTCCGTTCTTAAATTGTTGTCATTGTTGACTTTTTGAGTTATGTTTGACCATTCATCTCATTCAATTTTTTTTTAAAAAATATTTTTTATGATTTGTTTTATCACCAGAGAAAATTGAAACATAACTTATAATTTTCCAAGTTTGAACTAACATGTTGAATAAAATGAATGGTCAAACATAACTTAAAAATTCAGTGACGACAACAATTTAAAAACGGAGAGAGTACATATTTTTCTTTAGAATTCTATAACCAGCTGCTATGGTAGCTTCTTCCTGTGAACTTTACTTCTTTATTTTTCTATATGAAGGGGAGTGCTACTACCATGTTCTGTAAAATTAAGAAGACCCATGTACAGAAAAAGAAACCTACATCTTAACTTAGAGGTTACTAATGATGATATTTGCATGATGAGCTCTTTTATAATCCATGGAGTGTTACACCACGGATAGTAAAGAAGCTCTGGTAAAAGATATTTTCATGAGAGAAGAAATTAATAGAGATGGAATGGCAATTATGAAATGAAAACAGGGGCTCATCCAGAATACAGAGGATCAAAGGAACCACGAGAACTAACCTTCAGTGCCAAATTTCCACCAAGCATTTTTTGTTCAGTTTTCTGATGACGGTTGCCAAGCCAATTGTTTCCCCCTTGGCCAGTATAAATAATTTCATCGGCCTTATCAAAATCATCTTCGTAACCCCCCGACATTACAATGCAGGTAGCGAGTGGGAAAGTAAAGTTCTCACACCCTTTCTGCTTAATCAAGTGAGCACGATGTCTTATAAATCAATTTTGTTAAAGTTACAAATAGTAGGAAATATCGATAGAGCTGCATACATTTCATTTTGAAATCAACGAGGAAAGGAATAACAATGTACTTCAGAAACATCATTTTGCATGTTTGATATTTAATATTATATATTAATGCATTGTTCATTAAAGCAAATGTATCTCAGTGGAATAAAAAGCAACATATGTCCTGAAACTGGCAACCTTGAATCTACTATGAAAAGGATCTAGGAAACACATCAGGATAAAGGGAACAGTTTTAATTGATTTCCTTCCCACTACAATTAGTTGTCTTCTCACAGCAATCACCAGTTTCTCAGTTGATTGCACTCCTTAGTTGAAGAAACAAGAAAAAAAATAGATGCAACAACAAGATACACTTTGTGCTTCACCAAGTATCAAATACATGCACTATGAGTACTGTTCGAGACTTGTGAGTCTTACAAATCACTGTTGTGGAACAGAGCATTAACATCAGTGCTTGTACCCAATCCTTAAATGCAAAAGTTTCAGGAACAGAAAAAACTAGGAGCCTAGAAAATACAGGAGCAGTTGCAACCGAAATGTATCTAACTTGGTACTGTTTTTTTTTTCATTTATAATGTGAAATGAATTGAATGCACAATGAAGCAGGTTCTGTTCTGATAGCACCAACATGGTTGAATCAAATGGATCATTACCAGAGAGTTGGTTATGAACTACCTTACACTTTAGCATAATGTACTGTACATCTGCAGCTGAGGTTTTTCTTTACCTTGTCTCGATATTTTTCACCCATATAATCTATACCACTCATCCAATGGCTGTTGATGCCTAGAGCAACCATCTCAGCACGCGAGCAGAACTGATCCCCAACATCAATCCCTAAGAATGGGGACATTTGCAATGTTTATCTTGAAGAATTAGACAAACAAAGTAACAACAAACAACACAAGCAAAAGTTACTTAGTATTCAGGTAGACTTTTCTATTTGAAACGAATGATAGACTAACCAGGAAGATGTCCTATCCTTTTCTCTCGATAAAGTACAGAGCCACTTTCTTGCATCTGATCATACGTTTCAGAAGTGCACAAGTCAACACATTAATCAAATATAGCTCTGACAAAAGGTTATTAACAAAAACATGCCTTTGTTAATGCCTTCAGGTCAGGTCGTTTGGATGGTCTTTTTCCTTCCTGATAATCACCATCGTCTTGTCTGTTACCCTTCTACATCCACGAGAGGCAAAAAAAAACTTAACTTTGACCAGGCATTCTACACATCTGATAGAACTACATAAGTATAAAATTGCAAAACGGAGAAGCAATCAAAGCATATCGCAGTCCTGTGTATCGAGGTAAAAAAATAAAGCACATTGCAGTGTGTACCTTTATTTTATGGCCTATAGTACATGAAACAATTTAGAATCAAGATATGATCATTATACAAGGGGAAACAAAATGACATGCTCTAAATGCACATCGGCTACTACAGAATATAGGAGTAGTGATATATTGCACGAGAAGTGTTCTATGTATTACCATAAGAAATGTGATACTATTATAGGTGTGATCTTATAGTATGCAATTCACGCTACTGTAGAACAGAAGTGTGATCTTATACGCTGTAATGCTATAAATCACACTTAGAGAGATCTTATAGAGACAGTGGTAACCGCGATACATTACTCATGTAACATAGGCCAGCAACAATGATCACCAGATGAACCAACCCAATGACCAACAGAAGTGTCATGGTTAGTATTTGAAGTACACAAAACAAACAGATGTGGCTACAAAAATATGCTGAAGACTGAAATCTAAAAAAACGCATACTTTGAGAATATAAATACACTCTTACCAAATAAATCACTACGAGATTAAAATACAGTATCCTGCCATAAAGACAACTGCTACTATTGGACTGTTTATTTATGATTATTATTTCAGGTGAAAATAAATAGATGCTATAGAAAGGAAGATTGAATAGGTGTGGCAGCACGATTAAAAGAAAAAAAACATGATTCTTTACATGACACAAAGTGCATTTCAGCATGAAACCAAGCACATACAGTTTATGGAAGTAAGTGAGTAAGTGACCATAAGGTTTTCCAAAATCTTCACTTGGATTGGCTTTTAATGTGGATGGAATATATAGCATATGCGATACTCGTCAGAACATTATTCCTCAGTAGCAACAGTAGCTTCTGGCTTCTAATGGTATTCATAGTTTTTGTTTCTCAAAAGCCATTTCCAGAAGCTGAGTTCAACCAGCCTAGTCAACAAACATTACGATTCTACATTTAATTGCATTCACTGCTAGTCTGCTACAATGTTTGATGAGATGAATTGCAGTGAAAAAAATTGAATAAGTACGCAAACATGCTTTTCTCAACCTGTATGATACGAAAAAAGGGGAAATTGAACCGAAACACATTTCATATCTGTTGCTTAACTTATGTAAATTTTCTTGCTCCATCTAGAAGACCGAACTAACTGATTAAGAAGAGAGAACATGACAGGCACACCGGAAATTTAAGACCCCTTACCAGTTTTAGTTTTCGCCTGACAGCCTCCGATCTCCTCTGTTCCTCCTACATGAGACACCAAACTTGTCATGCTAAAAATAGGCAAACTACCAACCACAACCAGGACTAGGTATAGAGCCTTAAATCCTTATTCCTTAACCAGATTGCCTCCAAAAAAGTTTTTTTCGACGAGAAAATTAACAAAAGGGGGGAGACCTGTACAAAATGGAGGTAGTTGGTGCTGAACGTCCGCCGCGTCTCCATCACCTTGAGTCTCCAACTCTTGCAGCCATCTCCAACTTCGCCGAGCTCGTCGCCCTCTACATTCGTCGGCGCCACACCCTCATCCTCCTCCCCAGTGAACGGAAATATCTTGCTTGCCGCCGTCTCTGTCGTAGCGGTATCCGTCACGCGCCGCTTCCTACCCTCCTCCAGCGCAAGCATCTTCTCGCCCTGCAAGATCGGCGCTAAAAACTTGCCGGAAGCCTCGAACGCCATCCCGCTCCCCCTCTTCCTCCCTCTTTTCTCCGATAGGGCCTTCGCCCGACCGCCGCCGCCGCCGTTCCTCCGGGGAGGCGCGCCGCAATCGTCGTGCTCCGCGTAGTTGGGGTACCCCTTGACGGCGTACCGCGCGCTCCGAGGGCGGCACGGTGTGTCGGCGGCGCCCGATACCTTCATTACGGCAGCCAGATCGAGCAACCTCCCTCTTCACGGCGGCGGCGCGGGGTTTTGGGCGGAGAGGCGGAGTTGGCCAGGAGGGAGACGGGGCGAGGCGACAGAACGGGTAAAAAGGGAGGGGAGGCAAGTGGGAAGGGAGGCTCTGCACTTCAACCATTTGCGGAATGGGGATACCAAGTTTTACTAAACTGCCCTTGGGAGGTTAAGTGTTGTACCGAACAAAGTTCCGAATTTCGAAGTGAGGAGGCCGAGATCGGACAGTCGCTTGGGAACTTCCGGCAGGCATGGCCGTCCGTTCTGGCAAAGACAGGATTGTCCCGACGAGCGGACACATCCTGCGGCGGAGAAGTTGTGCCAATTTTGTTTTTCTGAATTTTATGTTTCTGAATTTTGTTTTTCTCTTGTGTCATTGGATGAAATCATTGTACTTTATTATGTTCCTTTTAGAGATTATTGTTTATTTCTAAATGACGAGTATAAATAAATGCTTATAAATTGTTCTAAGGACAAATACGTAAAAGAAAATCCTTTGTCAATCAATTGACAAATTTATTTATTTTTAAGGTGAAACAGACAAAATATCATACGCATTTCTTGACGTCTACTAAACGCTCTTATATCATGCATAACTAGCTAAGATAACTCTTACTCACAACATGTGTCAGTCATGCTAGCACGGGTCCCGAGACAGCAGATGCAAACAAGGATTTTTTTTGTTCATTTGTACACATAAGCAAAGATGTTTATAAGTGAGTTAAAAAAAAAAACAGCATAAGCAAAGACACAACATATAGATGCTCAATGTCAATGCCAACGTAAGCAAAGACACTCACTCAATCCCGGTGCAGTTACGACGGGTTTGATTGTATAGATGAAAATGCACCTTTGGTTGGCTTTTGTTTTTTGTACACAGCTAAAGCAGGCGATAAAAGTAGAACCAAATGAACTCTAAGGACACCAACACTAGTTTATCTTAACCAATTTTTCTAGCCACAAAAGACACAATTGTTTTAAAAAGACACAAAACAAAAAAGGCAAAATTTGCTGATGGACACCGTATAAACATGATATTTGCGGGTGGACACTAAAATAGATTTCATTTGCGGCTGGACATTATATGTTGTTATCTCTTAGTATCCAACATCAAATAAAACTTATCTCAGTGTCTAGCAGGAAATTTCACAATTAAATAGTGTTCAACAGCAAAATTTTCCAACAAAAAATAATCATAGTCCAACTACTTTATTTATAAAAAGAATTTAATTTATAACTTTTAAATTTTACATTATTATGTTTTCAAACTACAAAACTAGACATCCAACACTCTCTGACTCTCTTAAAACTACCCTTCGATCAAACAAATTCAACTTTGATGATATGTCAATACACTCACTTTATTTTCTTTTTGACTAGTTAGTTGCCATTGACAAATAAATCCATCATCCGTGAAGCTTCGATTCCCCCTTAGAATATAACTCTACTAGTAGATGGGGCGCACCCTTGCGCGCCGCTCGAACAAAGGGTGCAGCAAAAGTATTTCATAATAGGAATTAACATAACTAAAAAACAAAGATATAAGAAGAGCATTAACAGCTAGATGTGATATCATGATATACATAGAAGCATACATATTTTGAAAGCAGTTTCATCAACCATGACAAGCATGTCAGCAAATAGCAATCATACATATTATTTGAGCTGGTCCTTATTTTCAGTTTCCTTGTTTTTTGATAAATTTTCTGATAGTTTACATAGTGAACATGTGACGGCGAGAATAATAATTGAAAGAAAGAATGAACACATGCTTAGATGCATTTAGGCTCCATTGACAGGTGTCTAGTTCACCATACAAGGCAGCTGTTTAATAAACTCGCGAAGGAGCACCGGAAGGTCAATCCAACAGTACTTTGGAACAACTAAAATAACTACTGCATCCTCGAAGAAGTTCGGCACTTAGCATTTGCAAAAGCATCATATGTACATTATGAGAAGATATGCAATGTATCAATGACGTTAACCATATTATAGTAATAGAAGTAGGCTGTAGATAAGGTCGTAGGAACATCATATAGCTATATTAATAGACGTTAGCCATCTCCAGATTTGTACATGACAGAAGAGCTGGGTGGGATGGAGACCACTACTGTCCTAGCACTCCCAAGGGGATATTCATATCAAAAGGAACTAAACACGAGAAGCAGCCAAAATCTAAAAATATTTTGTAGAAGCTAATCAATTGGTAGAAAAGGTAGTCTGAACATGGATCAATTGATAATGCGATACCTTAGTTCTTTTTAGCCTTCTTAACCGGACTGGATTTCTTCGTTGTTCCATGGCGGTGTTTATCAGAGTCACTAACATATCCGCACCTGTGGTGGGGATATTAAATCATCGAGGACGGAGTTAGAATACTAAAATTTTCAATACAGAAACTATGATAAAGAAATGAGACAACATTCTCAATATGTATTGGTTAAGATGTATAGCAAAAAAGACACCAGAAATACATATTGGTTAAAATATATAGCAAAAAAGCAGTATAGCTTGAAAAGAGGACTTCAGAAAACACACTTGAATCACATTTGATACATATAAATGCTCTTGAAAACTATGTTTCAAGGAGAAAAGCAACATGTACAAAAATCACAATGTGAATAGGTTGTCTCTGCAATTCTAAGTCATCATGCATCTTTTAAAGAATGAAAATTAATGAGATAGCATATGGGACATGTTTTCAGCTAATTGCACGAAATAAAACACTTGACAATATTCCATACTTTTAAAAACTACTAACTTAGAATTGTACAGGCGATCTCTTCTCTGAAAGCACTGAACTACTATTCCAAAGAATGAAAATATGAAGAAAAACGGAAATTGCTCAGTCTTCGTACAAGGGTTCTCCAAACATTAGCACCAACTATGTTTAGAATGGAACCTGGTGATATTTATGGTAGTATATAACTTGTTTTCCTTGTATCTCACGCTCTTTCAAAAAATCACTAATACCAGGCTTTACCAAATCATATATTCACTTGCAGAACCAGGTGAACAGAGAAAATGTTTTAGGAAGAACATAGAAAATAAATGTTGGTCTCAGTATAACAGTAAACGTTATACCTTGCATATTGCTCCGTGATGTATCAGTTGCCATCTCTGCCAACATATATTAGCCAAAGGCCATATCATAACCTTGCACCAGAAAAAAAAAACACTACCTGTAGGTATCAATCAAGTGAACAATGATTGGAACAATTGACAGATAATGAATCTAAAATCTTAGTTTCTCAACAACGAAAAATATGACTGTCCATGTAATATTTTAGCTTCCTTCAAGTGATTGACATATTTTACGCTTTACATACGTGAACTGATTTGCAGCTGGATCCTTTTTTCAGTGAAAGATCTATGGCCTATATTAGTATAGCTGGAGAAAAAAAATAAAGCATTGAAGAAATCGAGAACACCATTTTCAATTACCCTATCAGCTGATAGATGAACAGGTAAAAACAATGGCCAAATACTACTTAAAAAATTAGAATAAGGAGCATTGGAAAAATAAATATTACGCACCAAAACACAATTCCTGGACAAAGACAACAATATTCTGCTATTAGGGAATTGAACGCATAATTCTTTAACACTGTTACTGCAAATTTGTAAGACAGCCATCAGATAAAAAGGAACACAACTGATCTGCAGTGCTTTCAGATAAAAAGGATGCTACGAAGCATCAGTAGACTGGAGCTGAATACATATATTCAATTTTCATATAGAGATTTATTTCACTGGATCAAGACAATGGTATGAAAAAACATAGCATGAATCGTTCCCATAAGAGAAAAAGGTTGCACTATCAATTTTGGGTATATGGAGAAGTCAATATTGAAGATAGATTGTCCTAACAAATATGATATGTTGTTTAGAATTTGACATCTGAAACAAAGTAACAAACTATAATGATTGTGTCTTCTTCATTTTTGCAAAAACAACAAACTGATAGACTAACAATCTAAGCCCTGTCTATATGAATAGGTTAGAATGTATAGTACAAAACTGCAAAACTCTAGGACAACCTTAAGTGAGGCACCTTGTTTGAGAGTTGCAGATGCTGGCTCCAAGTAATGAAAAGTTCTGCATGGTCACATCCACTGAAAACCTGTCTTGCACACAAAGGAAACAAGAAACCATCAGAGAGATTGAGAAAAAATAGCGATATAAATTACACAATAGCATTCGTTGCATTATTTTTTTACCATTGTTTTCGTTAGTTGAAAATCATTGAATAATACATTAGAAAAACTATACAGTTCAATTTTAGTTGTCTTATTTCTGAAGGTTTGAGAGGCATTGCCAAAGCCACCTTAGCATCATATTGCAGAATAGAAACAGTGAAATGGACTCTCCTAAATTATGCTTGCCTTCTATGGACCATCAACTACACAGCTATTACCTGTTAGATTAATTATCGGATTTTTTTTCAACAGTTTCTGTTACCAACTTCTTATTTTGGGTGTGTTTGGTTGGATGTGATTGGTTGTTGCTGTGGTGGTTTAGCCTGGTGAACAGCTCACATATATATGAAAATGTCAACTCTAAGAAAATTAACTCAAATGTACACTATGTCAAATTATAATAACTGTTCAATATTTGTCACACTTACAACCAGGCATAATGAAATAATCAAGCTACTATTAACAAGATGATCCCTCATTTGTAAGAACTGATCACATGATGACAGCTAAAATTCTAATTTCCTAGTGCTACAGTATAGGCAAAGCATGACTATCATTAGTTTATATTTGTAGACAGCTGAGCAATCAGATAAGCAGCAGCCTTTTTTGATAATCTAAAAATAGGTGTACCCATGATATTCTGAAACCATGTATCACTATTTTCATGGTCCTCATCCAGTCATCCCAACAAAAATATAAACAGTAAGATCCTCCCATTGTGAAAGGTTAATGTACCATTTAGCATTGCAACGAACCACTGATGTGTTGAGGGCTATCAGGCTCTTTCGCTCTCTGCCACGGAATAAGTAATCAAACAGCATAAATTTTCTGAATGTTTATGAAAGAACTAATGTAAAGAAACTCCCCAAACTAAAATAAGGAAGTGGATATGCAGAACATTGCAATCATAATAACCAGATTGAAAATCTTGATATGGCTGTACACTTTTTTTTTGGCCCATTTCTTGTAATGAGCAACAAAGTCTAGCCTAAACTTAGACACAATATTTTCATCTCCACCTTGTTTTTTCACCATTATCCAAAGGCAAAATAACATTAATGGTAAATTTAAAATAGTTAAAAAAATGATGGGTGTGAGTAAGTTTGACACCATCTCCTTCTACGTGTTTAGTGTCTCACTGCGGTACATTTGTGAAACCAACATACAACTATTTAACGAAGTCAATGAAAGATTTCAGGTCGGGAGCTCCATCATTGTAATTTTCTCAAAAGAAAAGATTAGGCCTAAAAATAAATGAATTTTGATGTGTTTTAGTCTTTCATATATATGTGATGAACATGCGAGTAAGGCTGAAAGAAATTTGTAAGCCATATTCAGATATCACTATGGTTGTGAATCATAAGTTGAATTCAGTAAATACCCAAGTTTGTAATCGTGCCTACAGTAAATTTTTATATAAATTATTTATTCAGGTTATAATTTATACATTCATTTTACCATAAGCTTGCAACAATGGATAGACCAAAATTTTAGTTGCTGATTTCAGGGTAGAAATGATCCGTTCTAATGAAGAACAATAAATATAAGAATTATTTTAATAAATACAAATGGTATTGATCTAAGTATTCTGGACTAATAGGCAATAAAATGTTTTAAACAATCTAAAATGAATTAATTTGTACTGTCAACCTACAGTTCTATCTAACCACAAATACTTGTTATATTTAGAGATCACAACAAAGCAGGTGAAAGGTTACCTGGAAAAACAATTTTCATATCATGACAGATAACGAAAGACATATTTTTATAGAACATATATTTGAACTCTGCAGACAAAAAAGAAGATAAAAAATGTGCCTTAGTATGACAGCCTGCCAAAAGATCACAATGCGAAGATATAAGTTTGTCCAAAGAAATACACAATAAACCCTGAGAAACTAATGAGTTAAATATTTCAAAACTGTAAAAACAAATGCTCTCAAAACAGCAAAAACTGAGCGTCTCATCAGCTTAGTCTTTTCAGTGGAGTAACGAATGGCAATTGAGAAGTAAGACTGTTGTGCTTGAACCATCGAAATATATAACCAATCAATGGTTAATAAAAATTCACGCAACAGGGAGGAACATCAAACCCTACAATTCATGGTGACAAAGCCTGCTTTGGTCCTGCTGACATGCTCCTAACTCCACCATTGTTGAAAACTACTACTTACAAGATAACACAATATTTCAAACAGATGATAGAGCATAATATATAAGAAAGGGATGGCAAGAACAGAGGATGCATAAGACTAAAAAAAAGAGGCATGACGCTCCTCTACTTTAGACCTTAGTGGCGACAATGTGGTGTACAAATAATCAATAAATGACACACACAATAACACTCAATAATCTGCATCCTTCCAACAAATCAAATTTGAATGACACCCACATCTTTTCTCTTAAATCTTCTAACCAGGAAAAGTAACCAGGGAATATGCTTCTCTGATTTTATTTCACCCAACAAAGATGTTAGTACATATCAGCCACTGAAACTCACATAACTTACAATCCGTGTAATCTTCTATGCGGCTGCAAGTGGTACACCTTTGTTGTAAAAATGAGAACCATATTTTTATAATATCATCCTCATACCAAATAATGTAAACCGACATTTTTCTATGCGTCCTAAAAACATTCTTGAAGCCTAATATATTTATATGCAACCAGCTATGCTAAATTTCAATCAAGCAACCATCACAATAAACAACACAAGAACAGGACAGTCTCAAGTGTTAATTAATTGGATATTTCTTCAGCAATCATACCTTCTCCACTAACCTCTATCACTCTACCTGGATATTCATCTCCTTACTCAATGTCACCTGCAGTAAACATCAACAAAGAAGCCATCACCTTTAAAAGATGAAATTATACCTTATCAGTGTGCACCATAAAATTGATTGTTATGGTAACATAAACATACATATTTCAAAAAACACACAGGTTTCATTTTCATCTGCAAGGGAATGAAAAATAGTGAAACCCTAGGTTATGAAATTGGCAAAAATTTGGGGGAAAATCCAAAATCAAGAAATCCAAGACCAATTAAACAAAGAACGCATCCATACCTTGCTTTGAGAGAAAGAATAGATCAAAGCACCCAATATCCCCTTCCTGCAATGGGAAAAGAAAAGAAAATGCTCATCAATTAGAAAGTGCGTTAACAGGAAAGATGAAGGAAGGAAAAAACGAGGGGATGCTGCACCTGCACCTGGTCGCCGCTGTTGCTGGCTGTGCCCTGGCTCAGCACCGTCGGACCTACGTCCGGAGGAGCCGCCGCCACAATAGGCCCGCCCCTGCTCTGAGCCGCCAGAGCAATAGAGAGGAGGAGGTGGGGAGAGGAGAGGAGAGGTGAGAGAGAGAGAGAGAGAGAGAGAGCTACGTGAGGGAGAAAGGTAGAGGGAGGAAACCGGCGAGAGGAATGAGGCGATAGGGAGAGGGAGAAGGAGGCAGAAAGAGGATAAGAACGTGATGTTGCGCCAACTATGAGAGGACGCGTGCTGCTCCCATACAAGCAACTTTTTTTCACCATGCCAGTTTTACCCGCGTCGAGCACTTGCTAGCGATCGTGAATCTGACGGTGAAAACAAATGAACTGTCGTGGCTAGGGGGTACACGCTGGGGCGGGCTGCCGTCTAAAGAAGGAAATGTTAAATTCTCTTCTTCAACAATAATCTGGTTGAGAAATTTTGGAGGTGAATTTCAAAAGGTGAGTGCAGTGAAACTATACACCCTCCGTTTCAAAATAAAATTATATCTACATTTGATTTTTTATACATTTAATTAAGTTTAAAAATCTAGTATTTGTATTTTTTATTTATCATAAAGTTTGATCAAATCTAGATGTAATTTTATTTTGGGGCGGAGTGAGTAGCAACGATTGTAAACAATTAAGACGATCAGCAATCAAACATGAATCTAATTTAAGTGAATTTCGCCAAATTGAGAGACTCCGGTCATGGGTGATTTTGATCGTCAATTTTCTAGATCCCGTCTATCATGGCTCACGGTCATGCCACTGCCGTCCCCGGCAGCTATCCGGAATTTCGGACCATCGTTCACCACCACCGACTAATGACGCGTGATCAGGGTTAACATAACCGGGGTTAACCAACCGATTAACCGACAAACCGGTCCGGGCCGGTTATCCTGGCCGATCAGCCGACCGGTTAACCACCGGTTCAGATTTAAATTTTTTGAAAATTTGAAAATTTTTGAATCTAATATTTTGTAAAAAACTAGAAGAATAATAAAAAGATATGGTGAAAAAATATAATCAAAATCACGAGTGTTGATAGATGAAAAAATTATGTAAAGAAAATAAATGAAAAAAAAGAAAGCCAAAACTTATTCACTCACGGAGGCCACATTCGTGCCTTGTCCTCCCTCCTCACGTATTCCTCCCTCCCTGACCTATCTCTGCTGCCTTGCCGTTGATCTGCACCGTCGGACGTCACGGAGCCGTCGTTTGTCCGTCGTTCGGCCGAATGGGTGGAGGCGGTCGGCTAGCTGGCCGGCCAGCTCGGTTAGCCTGCCTGGGAAGTCAGTTAACCGACAAAGAGGCGTGGTTAACCTCCAGCGCACAGAGGTAAGGTTTTTTTTATATCTTTTTTTAGGTAATTTAGATAGGAAATTTAGGTAAGTATGTAGTTAATTTAGATAGTCATGTATAGTTTATGCTTTGAAACATAGATAATTTAGAAAGGAAAGAAACATACTAAACGTCTAGTACATTATGATTTATTATAATGTTGAAGTAAGAAATTATATATGTCATTTGTTATTGTAGGGAGACATGACGAATCATAATCAAAGTGATGGGTGTGAGTGCAATTATTTGAATGCTATGTATCCAATAATTATATTTGTAGAAATCTAATGTATAATTATTTATAGAAAATCATGTGTGGGACAACTATATTTCGATGTTTTATATAGCATAATATAGTTATGTTATATTATATAAATTTAATATATTGTGTATTGGTGCCTAATATTATGCTCAATATTTAAAAATTATACCTAATTTTTTTCTATTATTTGAATTATTTTTCTATTTTTTCTCCATCAATCAGGTTAGTTACTACAGTCAACAGTTAATTGGACTAACGGTTAATCGGCCGGTGACCGCATGCCACCCAAATTGAATTTTGCCGGGCTAACCGGCCGGTTATACCGGCCCGGTCAGTTTTGTCAACCCTGCGCGTGACTCTCTACAGTAGTAGTAGCAGTAGACACTCTCCTCCCCTGACCTCTGGCAATCCCGATCTCTGGCAATGTCGCTCCACCAGCGGTCGCAACAGAAGCCGCCGGGGTCTGACTCACTCCCCGTCTCCTCCCCCACCTCCGCCGGCGCCGCCCCGTCCCGCCCGCTCCCCCTTCTTACGCTTCCCTACCTCTTCTGCCTCCTCGCGGTTCTCCTCTTTGCCGCCCTCCTCCTCCCCTGGGGCCCCGCCGCGCGCGCCCCAGCCTCCCCGTGGCGCGCCTACACGCTCCAGGAGGCCGCCGCCTTCGCCGCCGCCGCGGGCAACGGCACCGTCCTCCTCGCGGCCGTCTCCGGGCCCTATCTCCCCTTCCTTTCTAATTGGCTCATCAGCGTCAGCCGCGCCGACCAGGTGCTCGTCATTGCCGAGGACTACGAGACGCTCGAACGCATTAACGCCGCCTGGCCGGGACACGCCGTCCTCGTGCCACCCGCGCCCGATGCCCAGGCCGCCCACAAGTTCGGATCCCAGGTGAGGATAATTCTCACGTTCAGCGCTGATCCTCCTAGGTGTTTGATGAAATGCCGCTGTGCCTTAATGTACCTGTCTTTGTTCGTGTGGAATTCTATGTTCAGGGATTCTTCAACTTCACCTCGCGGCGCCCACGGCACCTGCTGCAGATTCTTGAGCTGGGTTACAGTGTCATGTACAATGACGTTGACATGGTGTGGCTCGCTGACCCATTCCCGTACCTCGTTGGGGACCATGATGTGTACTTCATGGATGATATGACTCCTGTATGTGTAGTTACTGCGTTTCTGATTGGGGTCTCAGTGGAATGGTAGCTTATTGGTCGAATTGTGGGTTGCAGGTCAAACCACTCGACCATTCACATGAGTTGCCACCGCCTGGGAAGAAAGGGCGGACATACATTTGCAGTTGCATGATCTTCCTACGGCCAACTGAGGGTGCCAAGCTGCTTCTAAGGAAGTGGATTGAGGAGATGAAGGAGCAGCCCTGGTCGAAGCAGAGGAAGTCAAATGATCAGCCTGCTTTCAACTGGGCTTTGAACAAGACTGCTGGGCAGGTTTGTTTCTGCAATGTTTGTCCTCATAAAATGTAACTAGAAAGGGAAATGCTATCTTAGTACATATTTTGGCGTACTAGTATTATCTTTTTGAATGAATTGGCTTACTACTATCGAATTACATTTTGGAGGTGTTTTTTATTCAGTGTGATTGGTATATTTGGTTGAATGGTTCATATGTGTACCTTGGGGTAATTATTCATGCTATTTATTTGCGTTAAACAGATAATAATCAGTTTTCTTTATCTGTGCATTAATAAAGTAATATAATGGCAAATAAAATAAGATGGATTGAATAATGCAGCGTAGACAGTACACATGATGGGGTGGGTTTAGCAACTGCAGCAGCCCAAAAGTGTTGAGGTTGAGGGCAGGGCTGATCTGTGAACTATATGGAGATGCTTTGACGCTTTAGTATAACCAGCCTACCTATAAGCATTAAGTTTTGCAGGATGGCGCGGGATAACTGATCAGATCTCTGTGTAGTTTTGTTTGTTTGAGGATTAGAACGAAATTGAAATATTGTTTCATTTAACTGATGCTAACGACCTGAGCCATTTATTTAGAAAAGGTATAAAAACAACACTTACTAAAGTGACCCTGGCTGTTCTTAAGAAGTGTACTGGTGCTTTAGGATATATCTTTTTTGTGATGATTGGATACTACTGTCTCCCAAACTTTCAGTTTGTACCGTTGTCGTTGCATGTGCCTGTGACATGTTCATTTTTTTTTGTGTTCAAATGCACCTATGCTTTCCCTTTCCATTCCTTGTGCTTCTGAGGAATGAGCTGATGGTGCATCAACCCATTCCATTCCTCAAACCAAATAACTAGATTGACTTTAGGGCTAGGATTTAATGATCCATCAGTAACCCTTTTCTGTTTTCTCAAACCAAACACCCTGTAAGATCTTTGCCACCAATATGTGCAAAAACTTCCTTTATTTTTCTCATGGAAACGTTATGGTACATGTGTAACTAGAAATGCATGAATATTATTTTGTATGTATTTATCACAAACGTATTTTTGGGAAAAGATAATGGTACACAATCCCAGCCCCTTTTTTTCTTAATTCTTTGCCTGTAGGCCATAGCTGAAATAAACAACCTGATTTTAGATAGCACTCAGAATCCAAAGCTATCTTTACCATTAGAATCTACAATCCGGTTTTGAGGTGCTCCAGTGGATTGAGAGATCATGTGCTGAGTTGCCTGTAGGGTAGTACAGATATTACACACTTACTCTACTCAAAATCAATCCAAAATATAGACTGTCACAAATCCACAATTATTTAATCTGAGCTTTTGCAAAGCCATCATCGTTAGAAATTATTTGAGTAATGTCTTATACTATATAATATATACAGGAAACCTTTTTTCTATCCCCATGTGCAGTTGTTTTTATCACCTATAAATGATTAATCTATTATGGTAACAGCCTTGCTGCATTCTGTTTAGAAAAAGTATGTATTTATGGAGACCCTTCAGATATTTGAAGCAAATACATAAGATGGTGCATATAACATTTTTTGTATATGGGAAACATATCTGAAGAGGCTCTTCTACCAAAGTTCATGTTTCTCTTTGGCTAGGCAACCTGAATAAGGTCTCTCTTTCATTCTTTCTCTCTTTTTTTAGTTCTGCTTTCTCAGCAGACAGGTAAAGTTGTTGTTTCTATAATAATCTTTTTGGTTGGATTCATTTTGTTAGTTCTATGTAGCCAAGATGGCAATGTCCTCTGTAAAACAATTAACAGAAGCTATGTTACAGGTTGATGTGTACCTGCTGCCTCAGTCTGCATTTCCAACTGGAGGCCTATATTTCAAGAATAAAACATGGGTCAAGGAGACAAAGGGCAAGCACGTCATTATACATAATAACTACATCACTGGATTTGAGAAGAAGATAAAACGGTTTCGTGATCATGGGCTGTGGTTGGTAGATGAACACAGCGATGAGTCACCACTTGGTAGAATATGAGTACAGTATCAAGGCTAAAGAGATCTCCTTGCTGCAGCATCAAAATTTTGTCGTAGCTGGTGTTGGACTTGCAGGCCACAAGTTTGTGCTGAGGCAGTTGTTCAATCGACCGCTTCAACTTGCATTTGATTGTATTCGTTCTTTCATAAAGACGGCTTTGTTTGAGGGGAACAGATTGATTTTAGGGCTAGGCTGAGATACGTTGATTAGTTCAGTTTTGTTGTATAGTATGACTGTTAGCCTGTATCATTTTGCTGAATATAACGCGTTCTAGCATTCGTGAAAAAAATATAATGCGTTCTTTTTCACTGTGGGGATTGAATGAATGTTATTATAGTAGTATAAAGCTTTGGAATGAACCTTCACTGAGAAGGATTCAACAAAATCGTATTAATGTCATCCTTTTTAGTGGATAATTTTTGTATATTTACATGCGCAACGAAGTCTCTTTGTATTCTTTGCTTTGCCTCAAAAGAAAGGTACACCCAATGCAAGGCGTTTGGGAAGGAAACTAGTTTCCTTGTGACAATTTCATAATTGTTTGTCGATGCTGTAAGCATGGCATGTACGAGAGAATCCAAGCTTGCGTGGGACCAGCGTCATTGCCATTCTTGTGCTCTTCCCTTGGTCGATGCTTCTCAACTTTGCTTTCAGCGGGAGCGATGCCATTGCCTTTTGCCTCACACAAGCAACACCGCTGCTGCTCCCTCACACATATATACTTAGAACCGTGCCTGCATGTGCACACAAAACAACCTGCTTCTCCCTTGTGAATTGTTGACACAAAGAATTAGACCTCCATGGGTCAAGGAGCTGCGAAGGCAAAGCCAGGTATTGCAAACTGAATACAAATTGGGTTGTTTTCCGTCGATCCCTATGTGCACCAAATGGTGCTTGTGGACTGAATGATTTTTTTTACCTTTGTGAACGTTATATTCGTAGTGGAGACGTCAATGGTTCTTTTCTTTCACGATGAAATTCAACCAGGCGTGGAAACTAAACTTGTAATTTTGGGTGACAGAGGGAGGGAAGGATTCGCAGATGACTGACAAGGACAACAAGATAGACGACAAAAAATCCAACGCTGCACGCGACGAACTCCTTAAGTTCATGAGGGAACGCTACAGGGAGAAAGTGCAGCCTGCAAAAAGCTTCGACGAGTTCTATCATGCCATTTACGAGCTCATTGAGTAAGAGCCTGTTTGGTATAGTTCTAATTTAAGATATACATATTAAATCTTGATTTCATAAGCTGAAATTAAATACTCTAGATTTTTATTTTCAGTGCAAAACAAGAACAAAAATAACTCAACCAAAGTCCCTTAACCCATCCATAGCTTTAGATTCATATATTTCTAGACCTAGATATTGGCAGCTTGAAAAAAAATGATCTGAAGCTCTGCCAGACTGACCTAACTTTGAATTGTTTTCTTGGTTGTGTACATAATACAGTTTTCTGTTTATCAACACATTCCTATACCTAAATCTTTTTTTTTGCGATGAGTATAGCTTAATAATTTCATAAGTGCAGAAATTCTCATAAGCATTCTTAATACCGTTCCCAGATTAGAGTACAAGCAGTTCATTCTTGAAAGATGATAGCAGTGGATACATTCATAGTTGCGAACTCCGGATTTTCAGAAATCACGCTACAAAATATTAGAAGTAATGATTACAAACATATTCTCTAAGCATTATTTTTCTTGCTTGCAATCATCCTACAGAATGTTTTGTGAGAGCCGCGGGCAGTTGCAATACAGGATACCATCGAAAGAAGAACTCTTGGACCAGTACAAGGTGAGGTGAATTAAGCAATATTGTTACCTTTCTTCACTTCAACTATCCCTTCTTTTTTTTCAAACGCTTCAGTACAAGTGACTATTCAACTGCCTTGATCATTTTGATTGGTTCATCTGAAATATTTCTGGCAGTTATTACAAAACCATGGTTGGAGGTTGTGATAGATCCTGATGTCTTGTAGGCCTGAACGTTTTTCCATTATCTAAAAAACGTCAAAGTTTCCAACAGCTTGAAAACATCAGATTGCTATCGGGGAAAATATTTGCTCACCAAACAGCCT
This sequence comes from Eleusine coracana subsp. coracana, assembly GCA_032690845.1. Lineage (NCBI taxonomy): Eukaryota > Viridiplantae > Streptophyta > Magnoliopsida > Poales > Poaceae > Eleusine > Eleusine coracana. The sequence goes on from CM064426.1 coordinate 8,241,547, forward strand.
GTTTGCATCCTTTAAAAGAAAATTCACAACAGAATATATGTGACAATTATTAGTTACGTAGCACCACGACTTTTTGTTCAGAGCTAATGGGCAAATTACATTAGTTTTGTCCCCATGTTTCAAACATGGACTTGACTTAGGTACTCATGAATGTAATATGATATAACTAAGGCAAAATGATCGCAAAAGCCTCCTTCAAGATTTTTTTTTCTCGGATGACTTCTTGGCATTTGTGAAAGAAGGCCGTATTAATTAACATAAACTAACAATTACATTACAAGACCTGATTTCAACTCCAATGTTAAAAATGAACTTGTTTTTCCAATCTTTGCAAAAATGGACTAGTTTTTCCCAATATAGTCTCACTTGCAGCCTCATTGATGGATAATTTATTTTAAAAAATAGGTTCATTCTTGCAAACATTAGGAAAACATGTCCATTCTTGCAAACATTAGTAAAACAAGTTCATTCTTAACATTAGAGTTAAAAACAGGTCCTGTAATGCAATTGCTCCAATCCGTAAATTCCATGCTTCAAATAACGTGGTAGAATGGGCAACACTCACCTAGTTTTTCTCTTTTCCTTTCTCTTTTCCTCCTAGCGCAGAAGGTTCAGCCCAAGAAGGGGAAGGAACTGTCCAAGGATGACTTCGAGAAGATCGCCAGGGGCATCTTGAAGGTGGACAGCTTCACCTTCGGCAAGGCCGCCGTCGACATGCTCGTCGTCCTCTTTGGCCTGCCGGTGTGCGCGGTCGTGACGAAGCGGCTCATCCCGGGCCTCAAGTCCATATCCGACGACATCGTCATTCCGGCGGCCACCTCCGGCGCCGTCGTGTACCTCGCCAAGACGAACAAGCTGTGAACAGCAAAAACCGATCGAGTTGCAGTGTGCTTCCCGCGGAAGCGGCAGGGTGATACATGTATCGAAATAATTGTCACGTACTGTGCTCCGCTTATTGAACGCATTATTAGAATTGTAAGGGAAACAAAATGTACCGCATACAAAGATATATTCTCCTTTTGTGTGTTCTCAGTTCGAACTTAGAAACTGAACAAAACCGGAGGCGGGGGGGGGGGGGGGGGGGGGAGGGGGGGTTGTTCTTTCGAACTTTGCAAACTAATATTCTCTTCGTTCCAAAATTGTTGTCATCAAATGATTTTTTTTGCTATCTTTGACCATCCGTAAATTTTGAAACGGAGGGAGTAAGATATTTAAACCACCAACAAAACATCACGTGACTCCATCTAACTCAGGGTAGCAAGCAAATATTTTTAGGGTGTGTATCCTTGTCACATAAGATTTCGCTTCTCTCAACCAATAAAAAAACCGTCACGTAAAAGAAGCTCCACGTACATGTGGCAAGCGAGAGCATATGAACGACAATTGCAAGCCAAGGCTCTGATAATATGTAAAGCATCGATCTTCATAAATCAATTCTCTAGCATGGAAGAAAGTTACAGAAAGGACTTATCCTTTCATTCTCTGAAGGAACAAGCAAACACGAGAACAAGGACAAGAATGATGCAAATAAATACGGAAGGGAGTTGAAATACCAAGCGGCTTACATTAGAACTCCAGCTGCATTATCAAGTGCCTTCTTGGCAATCTTGAATTTGCTGGCCAAGTCCTTGCTGGCGTCATTAGTAACCACATACTGTCTGATGAACAGCACAATACCCTCTCTCAATATCTCTAGCTCTGGAAGACCAGCAATACGGGTAAAGACATTCCAAACCAGCGCATCATTCCTCTCCAGTAAGGTCTCAAACAGCATTTGGAAATGTGCGATCCTTTCTGGAGTCATCTCCACTGGGTTTGCAAGGTTGACAACCTTTAAAGTTGCAAGGGAGAGAGTGAAGTTTGCTAGCATCTCTGCAACTAGTTTTGCTAGGTTCATGGATCGACTCAACTCCATATTATCCAGCTCCTTAAAGTGATCCCAGATGCAGTACTGAAATAACACCAGACCAAACCAGACAACACATTCAGAAACAGAGAACAGCTATACTGAAACCAAGACACAAGTATTACACAAAATGTCTTGATAAGATGTTTTTGTTTTCAAGTTTGCATTAGTCCATGGACCGGTGTAGCAATTGTAATGCAGTGTTAGCAGTTTCAAAAAAAAAAAATGCAGTGTTAGCAGTTTCAAAAAAAAAAAAAAAATAGCAGTGTTAGCATCAGTACTGGTATGATAGATTTGGAGCATGCAAATCAACATTCATCCATGCTGAATTTGCTGATTCATCTTACTGATAAATCCCTTTATAGTAAGTACAATAAATTTTAAAAATAATAAGAAAATAAAATATGAGGCAGAACAGCATGAACATAGATAACACATGGTATAAAACACAACAATAGATAACAAACAGGATAAAAGGCAACAATATACCTGCAGGCTGAACTTGTGATTTTTCTCATGGCTGCATAGTTTGGAGGCAAGGACTACATAATATTTATTGAACATCTTTTCATGAAGGCAACAGTCAATAATGACCCTTATTATTTCTCGATCCTGCATATCAACATGGGAAAGGCATCATTCAATAAATAATACTGTGACACATACACAAAATAACTATATCTTAAGGAACATTGATCCATGCCTGCTTCCCAGAAAGGCTCAGCCTCAATAGCTTCTCAAAAGCATCTACGTAGTCTTCAGCGCTCATAATAATACAAAAGATAGCTCTCCGTATGTCTGTGTTCATCTGCTGAGCCGCTGCAAGCTGAAGAAGCTTTTGCGTCTCTGCAACATCCTTGCTGATAACTGCTGCAACATCTTCAATATTACCCGCTGTGGATGAAACATCCCCAGACAGCCACCACTGCCCTTTCTTATCAGGTTCCAAAAGCTTACTCCATGTTAGCCCACGCAAGAGGATATCTTCTGCCTTAAGCTGTCAGTATTTAGAAAAGGAACTAAAATAATTGTCCACTGCATGCTGAAGTCACGACTAAAACTCCATTGATTAGCAAGTTGTTATGGTACAAACCTTTTGAAGCCACTTTTTTATTCGAGTGTGGTGTGAAGGATCCTCTTTAGGCCTTTTCTTGTTGTTCTTAATGTCGCATATTGTTTCGAGCATAAATTCCATCTAAGTGGCAAGTAAAAGTAAGTCAGTGAATTATAAAACATAGGTGAAGGTCATGCTTCCTATATGTGCATTGAACAAGGCAAATTACTCTTTTGCTGTGAATATCAGCTTTGCCATCTTCTCGAACAGCTGAATGCAATTTCAACTGATTTACAGAATTCTGAATCATAAGGATAAAATCTTTCATAGCGCCTGGATCATCTCCCCGCAGTTTCATTCTACAGCCTGTTCATCCAGACGAAAACACATCCTCAGATTCACTCAGAAAAATAACAAGAGAGTATGATGTTTTATGCAGGAACAGTTATGACGGTTCAATGTGTAACTGTGATAATATTGAATCAATATACAAGTCATAGACATACACTGCAGAATGGTCAATACTGTAGACACATCCAGTTCTGTCAAGCGCTTGCTCAAAACCGATAGAAGATTATACATAAGATCACTGCAATATGAGGCAAGAGTATCCACCAATCAATATCAGTAGAATTCATCTTGAAGTGGCTTTACAGAAACATGGTATGATATTCTATTCAAATTACAGACCTTGAAATGACACCAAATATGCACAAATAGCACAAAAGCAAGGTCAGATTTCTAAGAGAAAGTCCATCTTCTTTTGAGTACTCATCCTGCAGCAAGGAAAGCAAACAAATAATATCAACTTTTCTAAACTCCACCGAGTTCATTATACAATAGAAACTGATTCAAGTATCCAGATAGTAAACAGGTATACAGCAAGGCAAAAGAGTTGGGGAAAAAGAATATACAGGTTGACAGAGATCATAGCGCATGTTTATTAATCAAAATTCAATACATCCATAAGAATCGGGGGAAACTATAGGTAGACAGAGACCATAGCAAATCATGTTTCTTAATCAAAATTCAATATAGCCATACCTCAAACAACCTAGCAAGAGAAGCAAGGATCTTGGCACTGAAGTCAATACCAACCAAGCATGCCATACCTGCAACAAAGGCTGCAAAAACAGCAGCATATCTGCACAAAAGAAAAAAACCATAAGTCTGGTGTTAAACTATATCAAGTTTTTACTGGAGAGAATAAAGCTGTTAATCAATCTAAAGGGAAAGATAGAGTGAATTGCACCGGCGGTCTTCGAACTTGTCCCAAGTTCTCATCTAGGTCCTGGTACTTTCATATCTTGATTTTTAGGTCCCGGAACTTGCTAAGCAGTCTCATCTAGGTCCTGGTACTTCTTAATCTTAATTTTTGGGTCTGGAATTTGCTAAATAGTCTTATCTAGGTCTTAATACTTCTTAATCTTGATTTTTGGATCCCAAAACCTGCTAAGTTATCTTATCCAAGTCCAAATCACCACCCAAATGTCTAGAGCATGTATATTAATGCCTGTGTGGTATCATGGGATTCACTGATCTTCTTTCTATTCTGCTCTCTTTTGCTGATAGGTGAGCCCCATAATTGTCACCTTTAGCTACTACCCAAACCTCGCTGCCTATGGCGCTGCATCTCGCCACATGTCCCTGATCACCCCACTGTTATGCGGCCTCATAGAAGAGCACTATAAGAAATAGGCTTTTGGTGACGCGTCGAACATGTCACAATAGCAAAAGTATGCCACAGAAACGAATCTGTGATAGAGCCCCGACGAAGAAGCTAATGTCACCGAAGGTCCTAAAATACCACACAATCCATGGGTTCCAAGCTTACACACCACGTTAGCATTGTTAGACATCTAGATGATGATTTGAATGTTAACAAGTTTTGGAACTAAAAAATTAAGATTAATGAGTACTGGGATCTAAATGAGACTACTTAAAAGGTTATGATACCCAAAAATCAAGATTAAGGAGTCCCGGGACCTGAATGAGACCGCTTAGCAAGTTCTGTGACATAGAAACTAAGATTTTAAAGTACCAGGACCTAGATGAGAACTCGAGACAACTTTGAGGACCGCCGGTGCAATTCACTCAGAAAGATATGTACAAATGATAAGGAAGATCCTTAACTGTTCATTGCCACGAGGACCTCGGGAACAACTAGCCAAAACTTCATCCCCTATAATTTGGGAGCCAACACTTCGTGGAACAGACTGAACAGATACAACAACAAAACCCAAAGTGCCCCATGATTAATCAAGATAAAACAATAACATGAAAGTCGTGAGGTAATACAAAATCATAATAACTGAGAAATATAGTAGTCTAGGACCATACTCGAAAAAGCACAGCAATTTCCTGTGTAATAGACTCTACGTTTGACTCTGAAAGTCTGTTCAGGAGCCCTAATGCATAGCAAACATTCGGTCATATGAGCGAATACACTTCCAAACAAAAAAAGGATAGATAAATGTGCTGCATCAAGCGAGTAAAAAATGGAATTTATTGTCATACCCCTTACTCTGCGACGCATCTGAGCGATCTCTTCTGATTCTGAACTGGGAGCTGCACGTAAACTCGGAGGTACATACTTCCCTATTGATTCTGTGGGCACTCCAGACACATTAGGCTCTCCATCCTCAGATTCCGAACCTGCTTCATCATCCTCTTCACCCATGTCAATGCTCCGGCCATCACCATCCTCATATTCAAAACCTACTCCATCATCCTCTTCACCCATATCAACACCCCCATTATCCATTTCCTCCAACTCCATGGCATCCTTCTTTGCTTTCTTCTTTTTCTTTTTTCTCTTTTTCTTGTCTAGCTTAGCTTCATCCTCAGATTCAAAAACTGATCCATCACTCTCTTCACCCATGTCAAGACCCTCATCATCTGATTCCTCCAACTCCATGGTGTCTTTCTTCCCTTTTTTCTTGTTCTTTGCTTTCTTCTTTTTCTTTTTTCTCTTTTTCTTGTCTAGCTTAGCTTCATCCTCAGATTCAAAAACTGATCCATCACTCTCTTCACCCATGTCAAGACCCTCATCATCTGATTCCTCCAACTCCATGGTGTTGTTCTTCCCTTTTTTCTTGTCAAACTTAGTGGCACCAGCCATGTTCAAGTCATATGTTTTTGTTTCAACGTCTGAACCAAAGTCACCATCAAATCCAAGGCCAGCAAAAAGATCATCCATACCATCATCTCCTCCCAACTTTCCTTTCCTCACCTTGAGCTTTTTTGCAAGCCTCCTCTCCATCTCTAGATCCTCTTCTCTGCTCACAGCTCCACCCATCTCTATCTCAAGATATTCCTGGAAGTTTGACTTGGGCTTGCGCTTACCCTCTGGTTCGCTCCTCCTCTTCCTCACAGAAGTGGGTTCTTTCTTTGGTTTCTTCTCCTCTACGGCACTAGTATCTACCGCTGGCATTGCCGGTTTCTTCTTTTTACCACCCTAAATTGATAATTTTTGCATAATCCGTATTAGTCCTAAAGAAGGAAAAATAATCACATTTTACTTCCTTTTCAAGAACTTAGTATATGCTCACCTGGTGCTGAACCCAAGAGAGAAACCACAGTTTCTGCTTCTCTTGCCTCGCTTCTTTCCGCCTCTCTTTTCGGGATTTCTGCTCATCTTTCCCTGGAATAAGCACAAGTTATCATAAAGTAACATTGCTATACAGTGGCAGGAGATGCTCCAGTTCATAGAGCCTGGATGCATCACTATTGGAGAACAGGGAAAAACAAGCTTACCCGACATGACTCCTGTAGATGCTCGTGGCTCGTCCTCAATTGATGCTGAAAAAATAACAATGGAAGATTACTAATTTTATTTTAGTACAACTAATCAGCTTGATTGGATGCCACAAAAGCAAATCTGAAGGCATCATTTGCTACACAAGAGTTTTCACCCGAGTAAGGTTTATAGACAGTGGCAGACTCAGACCAAAGTTACACATGGGGGGGGGGGGGGGGGGGTTAAGTACTACTATACTGACATAACTCTAAATGACTTGTACATAAATTTGACTAATTTCATTGTGTAAGGCAATTTATTCATTTCATACACGAAGATAAAAAAATAGAATTAACCACACATCTATAGCAAGTTCAGTCACGTAATGTGCAAACCAACCAACAATCAAATCAATACAATGCCATTAACCTATATTAGAATGTTCCTCGGAAAATAAAAAATCTGTATTAGAAGAACAACCCAAAGACATATAAGCCAAAAATGAAGATGAACTAAAGGTTCCATTCAGCATCAGAAGAGTTGCCCTCACAGAACCCGAGAAGGAGAAAGGAGGCTAAATCTGGACGCCTCAATCGGAGAAGAGAGTTCTACTAGACGTCTAGCATAAGAGCAAATCATTCCCATCCCACTCGGCAACAGACGAACAGAGACCCACCGAAAGATTCTTTGAGTAAACCCATCAATCCTAACGCTCGTCGCAATGACTGGAACATCAAAACAGGCGTATTCATCAAAACTAGAAAACGGCGACACGGTATCACCTGAATTCCTACCAGCAATGAATCGCGCCAATAGCAGCCGGCAGGGGCAGTAACAGCTGAGAGAGAGAGAGAGAGAGAGGATACGGCGGCTGCCGGCGCAGGTGGAGCGAAAGAGACGGCCGGCGGAGGCGGCGCGGAGCGCGTCTGCACGAATACTGCTCGCCGACTGGTCGGATGGGTCTTCTCTCCCCGACTGGCCCACGAGCCTGGGTTGGGCGGTGAGTGCGTGCGGGCTTCAGCGGGTCGACACGGCCCCAAAGACAGAAACATGTTCTTACTTATTGAAGTTTAATTAATTGTGCTAAAAAAACTTATTGAGTTTAATTTATTAATAATCGAATATTTTTATCATTTAATAAAAATAACAGGTCAATTTCAAAATTTGCTAGGTAAGCATAGGTGGGCCCAGTCGCCCAATGGATGGGTGACACGATTATATCGCTGATCGATCCGGCGACTGGTTACTGGACTTCTTTTTTTCGAAATTATTTTCAGCTTAATAGTTAGGAGTCCCAAAGTCTCGATTAAACTTATAGATGTCTATAAATTATCTCCATTTTGAAATTGGCAAGTTATTTTATTAAATCATAAAAAATCTATTATTAATAAAAAAATTCCTTACTTACTTTTCTATCGATAACAAACTTATTTTGCTTTTCTTTCCGTGCATGAAAACATATTTTCAAAAAAATGTATATTAATATTCAGCTACCACATCTCCAAAAAAATCTTTTACAAACATTGTCAACAGTTATGCATAACAATGTGTTGGCTAGAAAATGGTATTATGTTAAGATTCTAGGAAGATTGTTGGTTAGGAAATACGTCTTTAAAAGACCGTTTTCTCTCATTATATAACTTAGCTAGGAAGAAGAATGAGACTATTATAAAGGTACTTGGCTCAAACATTATGGATATTTCTTTTAGAAGGACGTTAGTCGGTAATAATTTACTAGCTTGATAACAGCTATCACAGTTAGTGATGAATGTTCAACTAACAAATAGAAAATATGTTTTCCTTTGATCTTTGCATCAACATAAATAGTTCTTTGTTCGTTCTGTGTATAGAAAGTTAGTAATGTTGTATGGAGCAATCATGTTATTTGGAAGCTAAATTTTTCCCTTAAAATTAAGATTTTTATTTCGTACTTGATTAAAATCATAGTTCTTATGAAAGATAACCTACCATAGCAATAATAAAGAGAAGTTTAAAATATCGTTTCTGCAATATGAATGAAACGATGCAGTACCTTTTCTTTGACTTTCAATTAGCTAGATTCATATGGAGGATTGTTCAAGTTTCTTTTAAACTTCAAACTCAGACGAACATAGAATAGTTGTTCAGTTCATGGTTGCATGGGACTAATTTGAAACTTAAATATAAAACCTTGATAGGAGCTTCTACTATTATATGGACAATTTGCCTTAGTAGGAATGACTTGGTTTTTAATGATATATGAGCTTTTAAAAATCTATGCAGTAATCTTCAATAGAATATATTGGATTCGTTTCTAGTCAATGCTGCAAAAGAATGAAGATAGGCCTCAAGTCAATTGGGGTTGTCGTTTACTTGAAATATAGTTATGGATCTTTTTGCCTAAAATAGATGGCAATTTAGTAATAGAATTGAGAACTAGAAAATAATGAGTGTTCGGTTTGTTCGCTCTCGGTTTATCAACCCGTTTGTGAGTTTTTGCCTTGGAAGGATTGTAATAAAAAAATATTTATATGCATTTATCAATGGAGAGGCTGGAATATCGAAATATATTCCTGTTTCTAAAAAAAATTGCATAACAGTAATGTGCATGTTGTGATAGAGTTATCACTTAAAGACAAGATCAAGCTTGGAATGATGATACATGAAAGAGGCTCGAGTGTTAATGATTAAGTAAAGAAAAAAATATTTGACTTTACAAATAATTCACTTTGTCCATTTAACTTCCTCATGAATAAATTCTCTGGCTTGATCTACTCCTCTGAGAATCAAAATTGTTGTAATATACCAATAATTATGAGTTGTTCTTTTTATTTCTTGATATACAAGTTGAAATGAAAGTTTAAATTTTGCACGATGATGTGCAAACTAAATCATTGCAGCCGAGCAAACCTCATATATACTTGATGTGCAGACTAAATTAGTTCCCAACCCGCAGGTTGAAGCTGAGGACTACTTACAACGCCAAGCACACAAAGCTCATCAAGCTCGACCTGCTGGTGGCTCACTTGGATAAATCAGTTTCTAAATGCCTCTAGATTAATATATGTCAGTTCTCTATACGGTTCTGATCTTCAAGTCTTTTATAGACTTACAAAGTCTATAGTGATGGTAGGCATGTGAATCTGCATGCATTTAAAAACATCCGCTATACATATGCTCTTTGATTCACTATCCGATTTGGTTCTCAACTTCGTCATCAAGTACAAGAAGAGGATCAACACAACACAGAACATGCCGAGTGTTCATCGTAAAATACAAAAAAAAAACCTATCATTGATGGTATTATGGCTATGTTCTGGGCATATGGTGGCCTAACCGTTATGACATTGTTTTTAACAAGCAGTCTTTGATAAATCTTATGCAGGTGATCTTCAGGGACTCCTACTGAGATTATTATAAAAAGAGGAGGACAAGAATGTTATCTTCAAAACATATCAACATGTAGAGGTGGTGGCCATAAACATATTTGCTAAAAATAAATGGTCATCTCTTTATCAAATTAATTCTTAGTTTTAGTTGTTTGGTTCTGTTGGTCATAAGTCCTGTAATAATTGGAGAACTTGTCTGTATGTATTGACAATACGAAAAGCAAGAAACTTGTTTTGATTATCTAAAAATAAGCGCCAGCTTATACACAGATTGCATCAAATATAGTTTAACATAAAATATTTCAATCTAAAATTCATACTGTTTTACAAGAAATCACTAGTTCACTACTCCCTAAATTATATGTGCCTGCGGCTGAAAGTACTCCTGTAGTTGAAAAAAAAAAACGTTAGCAAGTTCTTCGGCAAACAAAAGTGGTGATACCATTTGTAAGTTCATCATAAATATGTACAATCTTGATTCATATGATAGTTTCCCAATCAAAAGTGGTAATACTTTGGAAAATGTGACAGTGTTGGTCAATCATTTTTGAGTTTATTATAAATATATGTGATATTAATTTATATAAGTCTCTTTAAAATTAGAACTCCTATTTAACACTTATATAGCAACTTGCAAAGTTTATTATCACGGTTGAAACATTTATGGTTACGAAAAGTATACAAATTTTATCATTTATAAGCCAACTTTCGTATGACATATTTATGGTTGCGGGCCGCGGTGCTAAAGAGTTACTATTTAGCATGTTAGTATCTTTTAAATAGCATTGATCTTCTCAAAATTATCTTTATAGTTTAATTTCATAAGATCTTTTGAGTTTAGATATCGTCCAAAAAAAAGTGTACCTCAATGCCGTAGGCTCCTGCACTTCACAGGGGTCTGGGAGAGGGGTGTCAGCAGATAGTCTTTCCCGTAAACTGTGCAATGTGCAGAAGCTTGAGCTTTAGACATCGTCCAAAATGAAAAAAAAAATATCATAGAGCATTTAGCAGGCATTGATACACTCTCAATCTCAGTCTTGACAGTCCATTTGACGCTCCACGCATGTCAGCATGTGGAAGACTACGCTCCATTTCATGCTTGTCGTTGACGCGACGGAGGACGGCCCAGTAAGCGTGCTCGGTCACAGAGAAAGCGGTTTGGCCTGTTGCTGGTTTGGGGCACGGCCCCTCGGGGCATGCTGCCCGAGGAGAGAGTCTGAGAGACGTGGCGCGATGGCCTTGCCAGCTGTCGACGAATTGGCAGTGAGTCGCCAGATGTCGCTGAATTTGCTGTGTGCGAGTCGCCAGATGGCACCCTCCGTCCATGCAGACTTGCAGATGCGGTGTACTGTACAGTGTACGCACACAGAAACAGGCCTTTCTGACGCAAAATTACAGCCCACGCTAGGCGCTGATGATTCATGCGAAATCAGGCAATTCTGAAAATGCATTGCGAATTTGCGATGACAACGAAGTTAATGAAGCCGCGTCGTCTACAATGGGACATCACCGTGGTATCAACTAATCGCTCGCCAAGAGATCAGAGAACCAACGGAAAGAGGAATTGATTAGCCAAACACATCGATGTAAGCATTGTGTTCTTCCGAATCTGCCTAAACACATGAACTAATCACTTCTGATGATGATCTCAAGCTACAGGTCACGGCTACCTAGTCAAGCCTGTTACCCTGTACATTTATCCAGCACTCTGAATGAGATCGAAATCGCACGCCATTGCCGTGCGCGGCGGCCGCTCATCATCAACACAGGTGCGGCGGGAACGACGATCCACCACCAGCAGCATTATTACCACCAGCCCCGAACGCCTCGTGGTCGAACGAGGCGACGGCGGCCTTGCCGCCGGTGGGGCAGAACGCGAGGGACGCCACCAGGAGCAGCATCACCACGGGGACGAGCAGCAGCTGCGCCGGCGGCGGCGGCAGCGGGGGCAGGAGCAGCGGGAGCAGGAGCAGCAGTGCGGCCGCCATCGCCAGCAGCGCCGCCATCTTGCCGCCGTCCATCGCCGCCGACGACGACACCGCCACGGCCTCCTGATGTGCCATCGGCTGCACTGCACCACGTTTGTTTGACGCTGCGCGAGTTGCTAATAGTGGCAGCTCTCCGCGCACGCGACACGAGCAAGGAGGGTGCAGATATAGCGGCGGCCACCGTGCTAGTTGGCACATAAAACTTGCTTCCTGTGGGCGGACCCCGCCTGTCAGCGAGGTTTGGTCGCGCTAGCGCCAGCCCAAGCGGAGCAAGCTGGCGGAGGCGGTGTGCGGTGCGGCCTGGGAGCCCGCGGTTTCGCACATACAGTACGACGCTTGTTGTGGCCAAACCGGGAAAGTTATAGGTTCAGTGCACCTGAGAAAACGCCTTGCTGCCAGATGTCAATTTTTTCTAGTGCATGTTGGGTAGTTGGGTACTAGGAAATCAAACCGTGCGCGGATAATCGGTGGGTAGCTGGCGAGTTGAAACTTGAGAGGGCTAGATTTTGCGCGCTGCTATGGATGCGCATGTCGACCGCATAGCTTGATAATCAAGCCTTGATTGAGATGCAATAGGGGATCTGTTTGGAATGTAAGAATGAAAATTGTAGGAATAAGGAAAAAAAATACATGTACGAGAAACCCACAAGAATAGAAAACAAAGAATTGAGAGGTCTTGTGTTTAGATTACAGGATTTTGTAATATTGGAATTGAAAAGTAGAAAAAATAAAAACTCTATCTAGGGGGAGAAGGCCCCCAGCAGTTTCATATTAAGAGAAAGAGTTTTTTTTTTCCTCACTCGACCGCGACTTACAACCGACGACCATGACCACTCGAGCCGAAGCTCGGCCTCGAAAAGTAGAAGAAATATTAGAGGTAATTTTAGATTAGATAAAAAATAAATTAAAATTTCTTATTTTATTGATCAATAAAGGTGGATTTTATTAAATTAGTAGTGTGAAAGTTTTGTCATTGCATCCCTAAGTAATGTATGCTAAGTGTCCAAAGTAAATTATGTATTATTAAAATTTGGTATTAAATATTATATAAATATGTTCATGTGTAGTCTAATTGTGGGCATCTAGAATTTTAAAAAAAAACAACTCGGAACACAACTCTCTTCTTCTCCATCCAATCGTACATGCACGGTTAAAAAAGAAAACCAACCGAAATGCTATGGTTGGTATTTGGAGCTCTCTCTCTCCCACCATTTGGAATAGTGGCAAGCCTTGAAAAATTAGAAAATAGGTTGAGGAATGAGAGAGGCTATCGGATCTAGTGCCAAATCTAGCGAAGTGAAGCTTCCTCACAACATCTCCATATATACCTCCATCAAATTGGTTAACATCATTATCGGAGGACGAAGAGAGGGCACTGATGGGAGAAGGCAACAAGCAATTTTTCCTTGATTTTGACAGGATGTTTGGTGTCATGTGATTTGCATGTCCTTTTGAGAGAAAAGTAGTCATTCCTTTCTTCCAAACACCATTGTACTATGAGTGATCTTGTATATATTTTAGATAGACTTTCAATTATATGTGATTGCTATTGTATTTGTTCTTGTTGTACAAACCATGACTCATGCCAACCCTAAAGAGATTTATGCAATTTTACATGATATTAAAGAGGTTTTGATCTACCCTCCTTCCTCCCTAGCTTGTGTTGCCCTCCTCCCACCCGACACCCTAAGAGCCCTCTCGGTCAGATTTCACGACTCTACCACATATGCTTACATGGTTTATCCATCATAGTGTACCTTCTAAATATGTGTAAAAATATCGAAATGGCCCTTGTGTTGTCGTTTGTTTGTGTGACCGTTACTAATACGACATCCTCTAACCTCTCCAATGCTAGATCATGCACATAAAATTTTAAGAACCCAAATCTATACTTCGAAAGGTCAGTACCATTTAAACCATTCTCACACAAGCCCAGACGCCACCAAATATATTATACTTTTAATTCTAACAAATTAGGCTTATCTATATATCTTTAGAAAATGCAATCCACTAAGAGGCCTTATTTGTGATTTCTCTGATCTCACATTGACCCACTTCACCTACAAATTGTCCACCATTTGATCTTGTATTTTGGTTCATCATACATGTCAGATCTCCAACCTCTGTTCCATTCTGATTGCTAGCAATTGCTAGCAGATCATTTCTTGGTATTTAAGTTTTGTTTTATGTAAGTTTTATACTTAGTTGTTTTGTCTGCTCAACACTCTATTTAGTTAGAGACTAATGGCTCATTGCAATTGGAGATTAAGGAAGTAGTTGAAAGCGTAGATGTGATGTCTAACAAAAAAAAAGTGGACTCTATGACTTTGTATTCGAAGTAAATATTAACCTAGAGGCAAACAGGAAAGGGACACATGGGAATAGACTCTGAGCTTGTTAAAACTCATATAAATAGTTGGGGCTCGCTTGTGTGGAAAGGGACACATGGGAATAGATAGCTGAGATTAAGAGCCCTTCTCGTGACTTCTTTAGTTTGATTTGGTTCAAGGTCACTAAGACACGTATTTACTACAATGGTAGGCCTCTGAGGTAGTCATGTATCTTGTTTTTTACACTGAGTTTATGGTTGCAAGTCTCTAATCTGGTGAATATTCTTTCACTATAGAGGTTCCTTCTGTATGCATGTGTGCTTAATACTATACATGTTTAGTAATAGGGATATTGCTAAGTGTGTATAGCCGTAGAGCTTGACTTAATCATGGTAATTAATCTTGCTTGGTAATCCATGCAAAGAGAGGGAAGTCACTTAACCGTGTCGTTGATACCTTTGTAGTATGACTGAGTCTGGTGACAATGACACCATGAGTGGAGGGATATTGAGAAGTACCCATCATAATCGAAGACCCTGTTTAAAGAAGAAGTTAGAACTACTCTAATCATTTACCTATATCAGACGAACCAATACTAGTTGATGATATCAGGCTAACTCATGCTTTATTTACCTTTATTGTTTGTATTAGTAAAATTCTCTATTCTAGATCATTGCTGCATCATTGATCGGCACTATGCAAGCACCAATTGGTACATGACCACCTAAGGGTAGAATCTAACTTTCTCTGGTTGTTTACATTCTTAGCACTTGTTAGTCCTTATGGATTCAATATTAAACCTTGGAATACTCCTAGGGAAAAGCTATAGTTGACCCGTGCACTTACGGTTATAATTTGGTACATTAGATCACGTCAATAGTAATCCTTTTTAGATATTTTATGCAAGGATTTGGTGCTTGGATTTGGCATTTAAGGACCATCAAGATGCACAAAAGCAATGCCAACACTTTTAAACAATAGGCCTACTCTGTATATGCTCCACAAGAACCCAATATATATGACCCAAACTAGTTACAATTCCTCACCAAAATTCTAAACTAACATTGAAGCTGTACCACCACAAGAACTTCAGCCATAACTCTCCAATACAACCTTTACGTCATTAGGAATCACATAGAGTCATGCTAATAATGCACATGATAGTATGCTATCACAGCTTGAGTTCCGACTGTCCATGTGAATGACTACTTAAGCTTACCGAATCAAGAGCAAATCTAAAAAATGCCCCCCCCCCCCCCCCCATCAATCACAACGTTGGTCCATGGGGATCCAAGTACTATTCTTCATGCCCATTTTAGCAGCAATGGGGTGTTGGATCTAGGTTTGGTCTTTGAGCACCATACATTGCATGTTTCCATTAATTTAGTATCTTAGCTCCTTACTCTTAATCTAAAACACCAAACTCATTTACAATTTCAAGCAGTAAGAGGAATTTGCGAGGTTAGCATCCAATATTGATATTTAAGTCAAAATACCATATGAAGTACAAACACATTTTGGTCAGATCCCAATGTCCTCCTTTGTCTAAAGGAGGAAACTATACCTACTATTGTTCCATCTCATGCATCTGATGACATTTTCTAACCTACTATGAGCTTTATTGCTGACGTTGAACCACACCATCATCATTTGTACTAATGTTGGCTTTGCTTTTCAACATTCAAATCGCCAAAAGCATATGGTGGTCACATGAGCTACCATATCAAACAAATGAAGAGGAAATAGATTTCTAGTTATGTTGATCCCTTGGATTCAATCAATGGAAGGCTATGCCAAGCTGGTTATAAACATGAAAAAGACATAATTAATGTTACCATACCATAGTTGTCTTCTTATAAGTATATGATCGTTAATAATTATCATACTAGCCGTTGTTTCCCTTGTTTTCCTAAGAAACTAGTTGGATCGATAAAAGAAAAAATGCATGTTCGGATAACTATTTTGTGCTGCCCTTCATGAATAATTTTTAAATCAATGTAAGAAAATATTCAGTTTCAATAAAAGAAAAAATGTCAATAAACACAACTGATTTGGTTCAACTTTTCCTAAAAATAATATGCACAAAAAGCAAGAGAGTAACTTAGTGCTTTCTATAAAATTTATTCTAAGCAAATAAATGATGTGTTCTGCTTCAATAATGATTTATTCATTACATGAATATAATTTATGTGTTCCAACTTTCTATATATTTTGTTCTAGGAATAAAATAATTTAGATGAATACAACTTATTTGTTCCATGTTTTCAAATAAACTGTTCTGCGAATACAACCAATTTGATCCATCATGCATATTTTATTCCACAAATATAAGTAATTTATTCTAGCACCTAAATAACTTGTTCCTTAAAGATTTTTGGTTCTTCTTTCTCAACATCTTGTTGTAGAAATACAACTGATTTGTTCCACAAAATACTAATTTGAACCAACTTCATGAATAATTTCAGATATAAAATACTTCCTAAACCAGATCTGAAATGTGATTGGATGATATGGTGGGATAATTGTAAGATTTCAGAGGAAACTTTATGCAACATATAAAATTGATCCGACACCAACATATTGGAATTATTTGGCTTTCTGAGAGCCTCTTGGCCTTTTTTAGAAATACAAAAATACAGAGAGAGAGAGAGAGAGAGAGAGAGAGAGAGAGCATCCATACAAAACTAGGCTACCGTGGCTTAAGATGAATGATCTTGTGTTATTACTCTTAGTCTATAGTAAGACCTAGACCGCTTCAGATTAGTGTTGAACATTCTATGGAGGTTGTGGGAGCCTACACAAATCTATACATGGTTTGGAGCCCTTACTTTAAAGGGGCATCGTTAGTGAGCACCAATACGCCCAATCGGATGGTGGATCATGTCCTTTGGGGAGAGCATTGCCATGGGGGGGGGGGGCACTGGTGATGCATCCTTGATCTCACTTAGAGAGTGAAGCATGTTCATGGATTAGATATCACCATTGAGCAGTGGGAGGGATCATATTCTCTGATGGGTGTTCCAACAAGTACTAAGAGAAGGCATCATTCTTTCAATACATTAGGTTAAAAATCACGGCCTTCTGTTGAGACTCTCTTTACCTTTCTCCAATCATGTGGAAGTTGTATAGTAGGTTGAATCATGTCTTGCTATCTAGTTGTTTGGTTTGGTGCATTGCACCCAAAGACGATCACTAGTATGATTAGGGTCTTGGCTTATTAGTTTACATATGACTTGAACAACTATCATTTTGGTTGAAACTCGAGGAATAAAAATAGACATAACAATTCACTAAGTGAGTAGCAAGACCTTATGGCGGAAGCCAATGAATAGTGGAAGGTCATGTATCACTCCATGTACCTATCACCTATTGTTCAAACCTCCGAGTGTTGATGATCCAAGCAACATAGACCTTGTTCCGTGGGTTCTACTGTCGTGCTATCAAATCAAATAATAATTTTTTTTCTGGTTTTGATCCAAAGAGTTTTCTGATTATGTGAAGGCACCTCTAGACATATGAGGCAAGGGTATCTTCTGTAGTAGTAAATCAGACAAGGGCCACAATTCTCAAAAGTCTTACATGAATCCAAAGAGTTTATTTCAAGAGTTACCAATATATTGTGGGAAACTTAAATAAAGCAATGTTTCCCCAACATGTATAGATAGAGGTTTGCCTCCCAAAAAATTGATGTGTGAAAGACTGTATAGAGTGTATCATCACCAAAGGGAGGTGCTAGCCAAGATACCAAAGGGCAGAGACATAAAGCAGATCTTTGGAAGATAATTGGACGAGATAGGAGCTCAAGAACGAAATATGTTAGGTAGGTAAATGAAAATAATAAGCTTGACTGAACATTAGCATATTATTAAGTGGGTGCTTGAAAAACATGGCCAATTCACTACAGTCACGCTACACATATACATGTCCTTTCTAGGGGCCAGAAACTTGATATTGATGAAGATATGGCAAGAAGTGCATTTAAAAATAAAAGATTTTTTATTTGGCTAGCTAAGGAAGAAATGATGGAGAGGAAGAGAATACATAGATTCTATGTTCTTGAGGTCCCACTTAAGTGATGTTTTAGCCTATTTATAAATATTTCATTAGAATCCATATTAGAACACGTGGCGAGGAAATCACTAGGACGTTGTAACAAGTAGAAACATCCTTGTTTAGCCTGCTATTAATGTTTGTCCATATTTTTTATTTCTTTCCTTTTTGTACATACTATTTATAATCATTATTTTCTGAAATTTTAATTCACTTTCTCTTTTCTTATTCATTCATTATTCAAATTTTTATAGAAGTTGTAACAAAATATATTTATTGAATAAATAATTCAACAATATGGCATAAATCTATTGTATTCATGGAATAAGTTATTTGACAACTAGGACAAATTTCTTGTATTTATCAAACAAGATATCATGGAAGAACAAACAGATGGGTAGTATTTAGGGAACAAGTTATTTAGGAGCTATAACAAATCAGTTCTATATGTGACATAATTTGACAATTGGAAAAGATGAAACAAATAAGTTGTATTCATGTAAAATATTTTTTACATAGTTGGAACAAATAAATTTTATTTATGGAAAACTTTATATAGAAAGTTGGAACACATATATTATGTTCAAACACAAAAGATTTAGTGACATGGAACATAAATCTTTTGTTTATTTGGAATAAATTTTTTATGAAGCAATAAGTTATTTTTGCTTTTTATGCATCTATTCTTGTTAGGAAATTGAATGAGATAAGTTGTGTTTCTAGGCACTATTTCTCTTTTAATAAAATTGGATATTTATTTATGTTGATTTATATTATTCATGAATTGTAGAAGAAAATAGTTTTTATGACATGCATTACAAATGAACCAACAAGTTTCTTAAGAAAACATGGGAAACAAAGGCTAGTACAATAACTATTGATGATGACATACTTCTAATAAGACCATTATTCCATGCTAACAATAACATAATCTCTTTCATGTAAAATAACCAACTTGGCATGGCCTTCCGTTGATTCAATCAAAGGGATTGCTAAAATTGGGAATCTAGTTCTTCTTCCTTTGTTTGCTATGGTAGCTCATGTGACCTCCATATGCTTGTGGTGATTTGAATGTTGACGAACAAAACCTGCATTTGTACAAAAGATGGTCGTGTCGTTCAACTTTAGCAGTAGAGATGATAGTAGGTGGGACAATATTATTAGATGTGCCAGTTGGAACACCAATAGGTACAAATTGTTCCTCTTGGACATAAGAGGACATCGAGATCTGACCCAAATGTGTTTGTTCTCCATATTGGTTTTTTTCATAAGTAACAATATTGGATGGTGACCCAACAAATTTCTTCTCCTGCATTTAATTGGATGTGAGAGTGTTGTGTTTTAGGTTAAAAAACAGAAAGGAGCCAAGTGACAAAACCAACCTTGGAAACATGCAATGTAGTGTGCTCAAAGACTGGACCTGGATCTAGCACCCCATTAATGGTAAAATGAGCATGAAGAATGGAAGTTGGATCCCCTTGAAGCAACGATGTAATTGATGGGGGCTCCATGTTTAAGATTTTCTCACGCTTGGGTAAGTTTAAGTAGTCACCCACAGGGGTGGCTAGAAAGTCACACTGTGATAGCACACTATTTGCATTATTTGTAGGACTTATTGTGATTTCTGATGATCTAAAGGTGGTGGTTGGTGGTGTAGGAGTAAGATCTGGCTGAAGTTGTGGCATTGGTAAATTTGGTGATGAATGATAACTACTTTGGGTAAAAATATTGGATTCTTGTGGAGCATATACATGAAGCATGTTGTTAGAAAGTGTTGGCCCTGCTGTTGTGCCCAATAGTGCTTCGTGCAAAGGAGAAATGCATGAATCATTTGTGCCATAGTGACCATCCTTAGTGGGGGTCCTTTGAGGAGGATCCATCACTAATGGTTGGAAAGGTTAGATTAGGTGCCTTAGGATGATCCTGTTGTTGAAGTACCGAGGGCTATATATAGGGAGTGAGTTACGTCCATGTACATGTTTTCATTAATGATTTTCCATTTCAAGGATATTGTCTCATTAATTTTCTATAGCAGTAGATGCAATTTATGATTTGTATAATAAATAAAACAATCTTATAAGATTTTTACACAACTAATACATAAATCACTCATTTTAATGCAGTATCCAATATAGTATCCATCTTGGTTTGAACAATATCAAAATATGAAAGGACAACACCATGTTTTCTTTCTAGAATTGCTGGTATTCCTACGAATTATTTCAAGCAATATTCTAATATGAATGAACCACATACTGTTTTCTCGGTTTAAATTACTGTCTTCACCAAATATTATATAACAGAAATGGGTGATTTTTGTTTTTTTCTTATAGCACTCATGATCATCCCTTTTTTCCTGTTCTAATCTTTCGATTCAACTACATTAATCAAGAAAAAAAAGAATCACTTATTATTCAAGAACATGTTTTTGTCAAGAATATCTCTTCCTTAATATCATATCTGTAAGATTTTGTTCTGTTGATTATTTTTTTAATTCCTCATTCCTTTCATGCATATCCATTCATTAACACCATACTTGTAAGATTCATTCCGCTGCATGATCATTAATTATTATTCTACTACATATCTTTCTTATGCACATCCCTTCATTAAAACCATACTTGTAAGATATTGTTCTACTGCATGATCATTAATTACATGCACGATTGGATACATTATGAATTTGTGTACTGCACTTTGATTCATACCAATTAACGATCACAGATTAATATTTCATCCTACAATGACCAAATTTTTATTGTTAGGAATTGCTTGGCAACATTAAAATGTTAATTTTTGAAAATAAAACATTACAATAAATTTCTTAACCAAAATTAATATGATTTTCATTACTATTTCATTTGAAAAATTTTCTAAATTATCTAAGATCAGTATGAAACTAAATACCATTTGGGGCTAATTAAAGAACACACCTTCATCCAATGATAGCATCCTGAGTGTAGCATATAGAAAATTGTCTTTCCTTTTCTTGATGCTTTGATCGTTCCAATAAAATCTAGTTGATCATATCCCTCTTCATCCACCTTCATCCCTTTTCCATTTTTGCACCTATGAAATCATAAGAAGAGGAAACAAATGAAATGTATCATATCGACTTAATATTAAAAGAAAGTTTGATTTGATACAAAGAAAGAACATATGAAGTTTAGGATCAAACCTAATAGGGAACAAAACATAATTGAAAATAATTTAATATAAATAATCTCCAAAATGTAAACTATGTTAATGTTAAATAATAGCTTCAAATGAAATAGTGTTCTGAACAAAAAGGTTCAATATATTAGATTTGGATCTATGTTGTAATCGAATTACCTCCTACCAACTACCATGACACTAAGAAAGGCAACTTGACCATGGTGGTTTGAGGCTTCCTTTCAAGAAGCGCGATTTCGGCTCACTGCTTCCTTAAACATGGTATATAGATGTAGAGGTTGTATCACCATGAAGACAGAAAAGATCAACTATCTTGGACATGATAGAGGAGCCTTAGGAAGAACGATGAGTATTGGCGATTTTGATTGGGTTGTTGAGGGACAATGCGGCGATTTTGATTGGGTTGTTGAGGAACGATGCCGCTAGACAGAAGATGAACTATATTGGACATGATAAAGGAGCCTTAGGAAGAAAGAGAAGTATTGGCATGGCGATGTGAATGGGTCGGGTGGGGAATGATGCTGCTAGGCAGAGATAATAAAGGCGTCGTTTGGATGTTAACTAAGTGGAGAAAAAAATATAATACAATGGGCCCAACGCATGCCTTACACGTGAATAGAGATATGAAAGGGCATAGAGGAACAAGACCATGATACGAGAAGATCGGGAGGTGATTGCTCCATCCAGGGCCGAAGCTTGGACCGATTTTTAGGGGGGGGGGGGGCTATGGACTGCTGAATGTCTTGGAAGGGGCCAGCTAATGGGCCAAATCCCGGGTCGAAGGAAAATACATGGTGAAATTGTATTTTTTTCTTAGGTCAGGGGGGCATGGCCCAAATGGCCCCAATGAAGCTTCACCTCTAGCTCCATCTCTACATGGTTTGTGGCTACAAAAGTTAGGGAATATGTTCTACGATGCGTTGAGAAAGATGACATTACACGTTTTTTATAAACCATGCATCATCAGCTTGTAGCATACTCTTTCTTTTCCTTCTATACTATTATTCTTGTGTACTCTTTCAACTGTGCATGTACCCCTCACAAAACAAAAACTGCACATTTATTAAATAAAAAGATAGAAATCAAAATATTGGTCAGTAGTTTTTTAAAACTACTAGTCAGTACTATATTTGATAATCAAAGAGGCAAGCAACCTAACAGCCATGTGCAGTCTTAAAGTTCTCAATTTTCCATCATGCTACTATAATATGAAAATGGTTCATCAACTATTCTATAACTGGCACAATAAAACTACAACGCCATAATGGTAACTGGAGGTCTCCAAATTTGCTATAATTTTTTTTTGCTTCCTCAGGGAAAGTAGTAATGCATGAGCACCAAGCTGAATCTGACTCCGGCATTATTCTTCTTTTGTCTGACCAAAGCTCACTACACATATTGTTGATCGACATCTTCAATAACTACTGCCAACAAGAACTGCTCCAGACTCTATTGCCAGCTTAACGCCACTCTGGCTCTCTCTCTCTCTCACTCTCTGTCTCTCTATCTCATTTGGTTTTGGTAAGAAGGTGTGATTTTTGGAATTCCGACCATTTACCATCGTGTTACAATATAACGCGCTAAATTTTCATACAAAAATTAGTTAAAGAAAATCACACTGAAATTGAAAGCTAAATACAATTTCATGATTTTTGAAAACAAAATCTCACTAAATAAATAAACTAGGAATAATGAGACAAAAATTTCATAAACAAAATAAACCTTGTGAAGTGTGTTCTTATTTATTTCCTTAATTTATCTGAGTTGTTGCTCCGGTAAAAAACTCCAGCCCCTTTTAAAAATTATACCCGAAAGCCAAAACCAAAATCCAGAAAAAAAAATATTAAATACGTCTCCCCATCCGTATCGGGACGAATCCCCTCTTCCGCCCCCTCTATCCACCCCCCCTCTTGCCCATCCCGACTCTCGCTCCCCTCTTCTCCCGCACAGGCCACCATCTCCCCGCTTGGGCCGCACTTCCCGCCCTCGGCCCAGCCACCACCCCCTCCCTTCTCCCTCTCCATCCCGCATGGGCCGCCGCCTTCCCCAGCCCAGCGCGTCTCCAGCCCTAGCCTGCCCGCCTCCCCTCCATCCCGCCTGGGCCGCGTGGCGTGTCTCCTGGCCCAGCTGCCACCTTCAGCCTCGCTTGGGCTGCGCGCATACCTCGGCCCAGCGCGCCCCCTTCCCCTGCTCCTTCCCTCTCTCTTGGGTCAAACACCTTCTCCCGGCCCAGTCATCATTTTCCCTCCCCAGCGCGGCCCAACCAGGCGTTGCTGCTGCCTTGCCGTCTTCCTCCTCGAGACGGAACGGAGCAGTCGACGCCTAGCGCCCAGCGTGTTGCCGGCTGCAATTCCGCTGGCCCCGCCTCGCCCTCACTGCCCGACCGATCGCGTCCCGGCACCACGCCGCCTCCCCCAGATTACGACACGCCACCCACCTCACATTCACGCACGTCACGCCACTGCTACCATTAACGCGATGTTACGATCCTCTTAGATCCCGTATTATATTAGCACTAGTAACGATAGGTTCAAGGTACAAATAGGATAATACAGGAGAATAGAAGGGAATCTAGACTGGAAAGAGCAAGAGTTTAGGGATAGATAGCAGGAACTAGCTAGAGGTACAGAGGAGGCCAAAGCCGGAGGAGGAAGACGGGCGTTCGTCGTTCTCGTCGATCCCCCTTGTTGCCTCCGTTGCTTCCCTTTGTAGTTCTCGCATGCTCCCTTGCCAGCCCATGGGCCCAGATGGGTGCAGACCCAGCTCGGTGGAGGCCCAGTCCGTGACATTCCCCTCCCCTTGAAATTCGGCTTGCCCCCAAGCCGATGATATGAACTTCACAGAGAGCCACTCAATGTCCTCCATTATCTCATGAACCCTTCTGGTCCACATTTTGGCCATGAATCGTGAAGATGCATTGCTTCAGTAGTTGCAAATTGGGAATGACAACAGCTCGTGAGTAGTCTGCTCCATTCATCCTGGGTTGCTTCAACTATGATTGTCACCAAAAGCTCATGCACTGAATGATCCATTGATATAATGTCTAGCCACCAAAAATCCCTGTAGCAAACTTTACCATGACCAGTACTATTGGTAGTCACCAAGCATGTAGTTCTGACCCAACTTGCCCAACATCCAGCTTGAACATCAGTTAGTCACTACTGGTGTCTGAGCGGCATGTCATTCTGATGATCTGTTGCTTCAGGACACTTAGAACTGAAACCCTCAGAATGCTTTTCATTCTTCCTGAAAGTTACACACATCTTGCTGGTATTCAGAAATTTTACACACCAAAAACAAGGGTCCTTTGCAGCTTGTGTCCTTCGTAGTTTGCACTCATAACTTCTGCCATGAAATTGATCAGAGACACATACATTTGATCTGCGCCATCTTCCAGTTTGCTCCCCGCTGCCCAGTACTGCACTCCGTAAAGACAAATGCTGAAGTGCATGTAGTCTTTGCTGCACTCTTAGTCTTGGTATAACACACAACAGCAGGTGGTGGCCCATACACTCTTGATGGCATAATCACCTTAGCAAGATTGTGCCACAGGAATCGTACAATGGAGCAGAACATCTAGGCTCTAACATGAAAACTTGTTTCTGGCCATTTGTATCACCAATCATCATACAATCTCCTAAGGCCTGATAAGGAAATTCCAGCACTGATAGAAATATTTGCAGGCCTGATGAATCAGCACAAGAAGCTAGCTCATATGAACTGCCACCCACATCACACCGCAATCTCAGTAGAGTATTATCAGGGATCAAAGCACAGATTAGCATCTTCATGCCCTCACCAGATTCAACATATGCAGCAATAGATGGTTTCCTCATGCAGATGGGTATGTTGCTTTCCTTTGCACAGAGCTGGCGATAAGGCTTCATCGAATGGTCATCATAGAAATACACTAATGTTGATGACAACCTCCGGTGTGACACTGGCCACCAGAATGGGCGTTGTAATGTTGATGTCGAGGTTTAGAACATCCGTCGAACAGGTGGTGGGCGCCTCCTTGCCGTCGACATCGATGGCCAATGATGTAGCAGTAGCAATGACATAGTCGAGGGACGGGTCCTTGTCGGTGGTGGGCGTCGAGTAAGCTTGGAGCAGCGTCAGCGATGATTTTGACGTGGTGTTGCAGCTGCTCGTGCAGGTTATGGCATTGAGCTCGATGATGGGGATGTCGTGGTAGTCCATTTCAGCATGGGTCCTGAGCAGTGCGCCGTCATCCTGGGTGAAACCCGGCGTCGAGCACTTGGTGGGCGGGCTGGTGTTGGTGTTGCTGGAGACCGCCATGATGACTGTAGGCATAGCGACAGCATGGGTGTGGGGATGTGGACGACCTCCTTACGCCGCCACCTACCTCAGCAAGCACCATGGCGTCAAGGGAACGACTCAGACATTTCATCGAGCAGTTGGCGGATGCGTTGACGTCGATGTGGCTGTGCTCGATGTCGAGGAAGGAGAGCGCAGCAGCAGCTTGGGTTGGCTCCTTGGCGATACTGATGGACGCGGAGGCGACTCGGGGCGGTGCTGATGTTGTTGAAGCCACGGATGTCAAGGATGCAGAGACGCTCCTGATCAAGGAGGTTGTCTCCTTCATCTCCCCAAGGAGCTCCGCCAGCAGCTCATGAATCCGGGCCTTCTGGACATCACTCATGGCGGCAATCTCCTCCTCGTAGCCCTTAATGCGAGGTGCCCTTAATGCGAGGTGAAGCCATGGATCGATTGCTCTGATTACCAATTGTTACGATCCTCTTAGATCCCGTATTATATTAGCACTAGTAACGATAGGTTCAAGGTACAAATAGGATAATACAGAGAGAATAGAAGGGAACCTAGACTGGGAAGAGCGGGAGTTTAGGGATAGGTAGCAGGAACTAGCTAGAGGTACAGAGGAGGCCAAAGCCGGAGGAGGAAGACGGGCGTTCGTCGTTCTCATCGATCCCCCTTGTTGCCTCTGTGGCTTCCCTTTGTAGTTCTCGGCTGCTCCCTTGCCAGCCCATGGACCCAGATGGGTGTAGACCCAGCTCGATGGAGGCCCAGTCCATGACACGCGAGCTTCAATCCCGCCCAACCATCGCATGTCGCCACGAGCTCTGCCCCGACGGGTCACGTCGCCTGACCATCGACCCCGCCTGCCCGTGGTGACACGACCTCTCATCATCGTCGCGTTGCAAATTAGTTGATGCACTACTCCTACACAGTTTCTGCCATTGATGGCGAGGTGCTCAGGTGGACAAGCTGCCCAACCGCCTCCCTCTGTTCGTCGACCTCCTCTCCAGGACATCCCCTTCTCCTCCCCCTCGCCGAGCTGTCTCAATTCCGAGCTTTCCCCTATCCTTCCAAGATCCCGGCCATGACTGTTTCTACATTAAATATGCCGCATCCCAGCAGCATTCCGAGTGGAGAGTTTTATTCTATCGTTTCCAAGAATACCATGTCATCTAGAGCACAAATAAAACACTTCCCTCCAATACATAGTTTTATTTTTATTATTTCCTAAATTAATTATAGTATTTTATTGTCACATAGTAATTGATCAAAGTGCAAATAAAATGAAATAGTTGTTCTCAATGCTAGTTTGATAGCATTGGAAATAGTATAGAGTTTTGGAAATAATGTATACCTAGTTTCATCTAGATAAAACTGTTTTCTCTCACTCTTCATAATTACCTTATCACATCATAAAAAATACTGACATGGCATATCATTTATTGAAAATGAAACTCCCATTGGAAGTAGCCTAAGAGTAATCGTATTAGCGGAAGGTGATGCTCCTGGAGGAGCACGACCGATATATATATATATATTCAGGTTACATATAATACAGAGGAGGATTAGGACTATCACAAATGATATAGAGGAGTCCTATCCGGTTACTCATTAAGGAGGAAGATTCTACATATATAGTTATTATATCTCTAACATCCCCCTTAATCACAACTGGCACAAGTTGAGATTGGACCGAAACAATTCTAACTGCTTCACCGGAATTGGTTTCGTAAAATCATCAGCAACCTGATCATTGGATGAGATAAATCGAACATCTAATTGCTTGCGAGCCACACGTTCACACATAAAATGAAAGTCTACTTCAATATATTTAGTGCGACCATGAAACCGTGGATTCACTGTCATATAAGTAGCACCGAGATTATCACACCATAAAATTGGAGGTCTTGGAAAAACAATGCCAAGCTCACGAAGAATACTTTGCAACCATATCACCTCAGCAATCGCATTAGCAAGTGCCTTATATTCAGCTTCCGTGCTTGACCTGGAAACAGTAGATTGTTTACGAGCACTCCACGTGATCAAATTAGGACCAAGAAAGATAGCAAAACCACCCGTGGAGCGTCGATCATCCGGATTACCAGCCCAATCTGCATCAGAGAAGGCGCTAAGTAATAATGAGGAAGAACGATGAAGCAAAACCCCAAGACCAATAGTTCCTTGTAGATATCTTATGATTCTTTTGATGGCAGACCAATGATGTGTAGTTGGTTCATGAAGAAATTGGCAAACCTTGTTGACCGAGAAGAAAATATCAGGACGAGTCAATGCTAAATATTGTAGAGCGCCAACAATGCTTTGATATGAAGTAGCATCCTCAACACTGAGTGGATCACAATGAAGAGTAAGCTTCTCATCAAACGCCATTGGAGTACTCATAGGCTTACAATTGGGCATGCCAACACGATCAATGATATCAGTAGTGTACTTCTCTTGCGTGAGAAGAAGACCGTTAGGGGACGGCCTCACTTCAATACCCAAAAAATAACTCAATGTGCCAAGGTCTTTCAAAGCAAAAATAGAACGGAGGTCATCAAGTAAAGCTTGAACTGCATCATTGGAAGAGCTGGCCACAATAATATCATCGATGTAAAGCAGCAGATATATAGTGACTAATCGTTTGTTGTAGATGAATAGAGAAGTATCAGCTTTAGACGCCACAAAACCAAGTTGAAGAAGCTTGGACTCAACCGAGAATACCACGCTCGTGGAGCTTGTTTCAACCCATAAAGAGCATTGTCAAGTTTGCAGACATGCATAGGATGAGAAGCACTTTGATACCTAGGCGGTTGTTTCATATAAACCTCCTCTTCTAGAACGTCATGAAGAACATTATGAACATCTAGCTGGCGAAGACACCAATTCCGAGCAACCACAAGGGAGAGAACAAGACGGATAATAGCAAATTTAACAATGGGACTGAATGTATCTTCCTAATCAATGCCATACCGTT
Source organism: Eleusine coracana subsp. coracana (assembly GCA_032690845.1). Classification (NCBI taxonomy): domain Eukaryota; kingdom Viridiplantae; phylum Streptophyta; class Magnoliopsida; order Poales; family Poaceae; genus Eleusine; species Eleusine coracana. Next base: position 8,270,408 of record CM064426.1, read on the forward strand.
GTTGAAACCCTTTTGCCACCAACCATGCCTTGTATCGATCAATAGAGCCATTTACTTTTCTATTGACCTTGTAGACCCACTTGCAGTCAATAAGATTAGTAGCCTCATCAGCCAGAACAAGATGCCACGTATCATTTTTTATAAGAGTAGAGTACTCATCATCCATGGCCTGCTTCCATCGAGAATCAGACAAAACTTCTTTGAGATTATCAGGCTCCCCAGTCGCATAGAAGTTTCCATATCGAATCATCCCTAGAAAAAGTTTCTTTGGTTGAATAATGTTATTCTGTAGGCGCATCCTTGCACGTTGTGGTAAAGGAGAGCTAGCAGAGGCACCAGATGTAGCGGCAGATGCAGAATCAACTGCGACATCCAAAATAGGTGAGACAACCGTAAGTGTTGATGCATCTGAAGAAGCAGGCTCAACAGCCCCCGCTAGTGCAGAAGAACCTGAAGGCCCCGTAGAACTGTCTACTGCAACAGCCCCGGTCGAAAGAGGTATAGACAGCCCCGGTGCAAGCGCCAAGGCGCGACCAAGCGAAAGTGCCGACGTACCACCTGAAGGCTCAGGCGAACACCCCAATGTAGATGTTGGAGCAGGCTGGATCGTCACTTGTTCGACGGGAAGGGCCGGCAACCCCGGATCAGTAGGTGATGGCTCTCATGACAAAAAATAAGGGCTGCCAGGCGCCAAGATTGAACGATCCATGATTGATGGTAAGTCATCAGGAACCTGTTGCAATGGATTAGTAGACATAGAAACATTATCGGGATCCATGTTAATACCCCCAAACGAAGTGGATGAAATCAACGAAGGAGAAAGAAGGGAAATTTCTGCATAGAGCCTAGCACCAACATTAGGATGTAATTTAGCGAAGGGAAAAATCTTCTCATCAAAAACAACATCCCGAGATATATAAACACGATCCATAGAAATATCAAGACGTTTGTATCCCTTGTGATGACTGCTATAACCAAGGAAAGCATATTGTTTGGAGCGAAAAGTAAGTTTATGGGTATTGTAAGGACGAAGATTGGGCCAGCATGCACACCCAAAAGTACGAAGAAACGAGTAGGCAGGCTTAGTGCTAAACAACTTGTCAATAGGAGAGAGATTATCTATGACAGGGGAAGGTAATCGATTGATGAGAAACACAACGGTGAGAAAGGCCTCATCCCAAAATTTAAGAGGCATAGAAGCATGAGCAAGGAGAGTAAGGCCAACCTCAACAATGTGTCGATGTTGGCGCTCAGCCGAGCCATTTTGTTGATGTGTATGTGGACACGAGACAAGGTGAGTAATGCCAACTCATTCAAAAGAGGAACTTAATTTATGATATTCACCGCCCCAATCGGTTTGTATAGCTAGAATTTTGCGATCAAACAGACGCTCAACATGAGCTTGGAAATCATAAAATTTTTGAAATACTTCAGATTTATGCTTAAGCAAATAGACCCAAGTAAAATTTACTAAAATCATCAATAAAACTGTCATAGTAATTATAATTGCCCACTGAATTAGGAGAAGGACCCCATACATCTGAGAAAATTAACTCTAAGGGCGCCGTAGAGACGCTAACAGACTTAGGGGCCGTTTGGCCGGGCTCCAGCTCTGGCTCTGCCAATGGCTCCTCCAAAAAAATCGCCAAACGCTGTGCTTCTCCAGTCGGTTGTCTGCGAATTCCGGACGAAGCCGCGCGTGAAAAGGTAGGGAAGCCCGGAGCTGCCGAACCGTGGCTTCGCCGGCTTTTTGCTCAATAGACTCACATAAAAAATATTTCTCTCCTTCCATTTTACCGGGAATATTGTCTCAAGATCATTTATAGTGAAATATTATCTCATGATCTAAGTTGTTTTTCATAATTAATAACTTATTAACTTATATTCTGCTAATTAATGGTCAAAGTTTATTTTCTATTATGAAAACAAAAAATGTATGTATATATTGCAACTATATCTCTATGGGAAATATAGATATTTACCTCTTTCTTTTGTGAAACTATAAGAGAAGCTGTTTAAGAAGCTACAAAAAAAAGCTATTTTGCCAAATGATTTCAGGCATAGTCACAGCCACAGCCAGCACAGCTGGGTTTTCAAAGAAGCCACAGCCACAGCCGGAGCTCTACCAAATAGGCCCTTAGGGAATGGAAGCTGACGACTCTTACCCTGCTGACATGCATCACAAACATGATCAGCAGACTTATCTTACACAAAAGGTAGATCCTGACTATTTAAGACATGATGAACGACATTAAACGATGGGTGTCCAAGACGAGCATGTCAACAATCAGTGGATGGTTTGGTGGTGTTGAACGCAGCCTTGCAAGTCCGAGGTGCCAAGGAAGGAATAGGGTAGAGGCCATTCCTACATTGGCCGCGCAGGAGCGTGTGCCTCGTGTGACGATCTTTAACAAGAAAAAAATCAGGGTGAAGCTCAAGAAAAACATCATTATCGGAAGTAAGACGATGAACAAAGGCTAAATTACGCTTACCTTGAGGCACATGAAGGACATGATTAAGATGAATACTTCGAGTAGGGGTATAAACAATGGAAGAACCAATATGTTTTATAGTCATACCTGCACCGTTGGCAACATGCACTTGATCATGGCCACCATAAGGCTCCTTGGTGGTCAGCTTGTCGAGGCTCCCTGTGATATGATCGGTGGCCGCACTGTCAGCATACCATGCTGGATCAAGAGTGTAGGAGGTTGTCACAACAGCGGCCTCCTTCTCTGGACCATGGAAGTCTTTGTCGAACCGGCTCCAGCAGCATAGGGTAGTGTGGCCATATTTCTGACACACTTGACATTGATGGTTGCGATAAGGGTTATTGGGATTACCCCCATGACCATCAGACATCTGACCACGACCGGACGAAGAACCTCCACGAGAAGCCGGAGTGGAAGCGCCTCGAGACCCAGCACCACGCCCGCGGCCGCCACCGGAAAAACCACCGTGACCACGAGCCACAAAATTCGCCAAAATTTGGAATTGCTCCTTCTGTTCCTTCTGAGACTTCTGCAAGGCCAACCGAGCCTCAGTGTCAAGAAGACGAGAGTACAGATCATCGAGATCGATGGAGTCCGCCATGCCATTGATTTGCTTGATCAATGGGTTATAATCCGCATCAAGTCCATTGAGGACAATTGACACAAAATCATCATCATCAATGGTCTTCCCAACTGTCGCTATCTCATCGGCCAACTCGCGAAGAGTGGAGTAGTAGACAGCATAGACCTGTCGTCCTGCCTGGTTGCCGCGAGCTAGTTGCGAAGATGCATCACCCGAGATTGCGACTGCGAGGTATAGGACTTGGAGATTGCACCCACAGTGCAACTGCCGTGGTGTGATGAGCAACACCCATCAGTACTTCTCGAGAGAGAGAGTTGACGAGATAGGTCAGCACATGCTGAACACGAACATGCCATGCAATGTAATCGGGATTGGGCACCAATTGCGTGGGATCTTTCTCGGCCGAGACAGTTTTGGCCGGAGCCGGCGCCGAACCATCAATGTAATCTTCAAGCTGGGCCGATCGAATCACCGGCAGAACTTGCGCACGCCAGAGGCAGAAATTGTCACAGGTCAGTTTCTGAATCGACAGCAACGGCAGCATCGCCAGGGAAGAAGAAGAACTCGCCATTGGCTAGATCACACACACAAAAAGAAAAGATGCTCTGATTATCATGTAAGAGTAATCGTATTAGCAGAAGGTGATGCTCCTGGAGGAGCACAACCGATGTATATGTATTCAGGTTACATACAATACAGAGGAGGATTAGAACTCTATCACAAATGATATAGAGGAGTCCTATCCGGTTACACATTGAGGAGGAAGATTCTACACATATAGCTATTATATCTCTAACACCGTTTTCCCAAACTCGCTGATCCCTCCTTCCCCTCTCCTCCCCTACGACTGAACCCCCACCCTGTTCAACCATGGAGGCCCAACCAGGGAAGAGGAAGCCGAGCCCCTCTATTCTCACGTGAGTAAAAGCCACTTTGTGATTTGGCCCTCCCTTTATTTTCAATTTAACCCACCTTCTAGTTAGTTATAGCTATTCTGCATTTTAGCCCCTTGGTCCACTACAAACCATGAGCCAGCCCATGAACCTGGTCCATAGAACAGTAAAGACCCGGTGCACAGTTTTTCCAACACAAAAATAATTCTAAAAATTCCTAGAATTATACCCTTTTGTAGAAAAGCCCATGATCTTTATTTTAGTTCTATTTTAGCCCCATATTTTCACAGGACACCCCTATAGTTTCTAGAAATTATATTTTAGCCCCTGTCATTTTACAACTAAGCCCTTGAATTTTTCAGTAATAGTGGAAAGGTCCCTAAAACCTTCCAAAATTATAGAAAAGCCCCTAGAACCTTTGAAAAGCCATGACATTCAAACCGTAAGTCAGATCCGAGCTATTCTTGCACCTACAGATTCATCTCTGTATGCAGTACCCAGTGGTACTACCCGTAATATTGCCCTAGACCACATAAAGCCGTCACTATCCATATCTTTTTCAATCGTAGCTCTGTTTCAAGCGATTATCGCGCTCACGCGATCGTCCTGACACGAGGAACCTGTTGCCACCCACCATATTTCCACCCCATCACGATGATTGTTGTTGTGCCCCATAATGCCATATCTGAACCAATCGAACTCCGTTTCCACTGATTCTTCCATCGTTAGTCTTCTAAGACCCAACCTACCTAAAACCCCTGGTATACACAGAACCTCCCAAATATGTTATCGGGAGTTTAATTGGAATATTGAATGTTTCCTGTTTATTTTGTTTTCTTCGCGCTAGTGTGACGTACCATAGCACGAGAAGAACCTGAGGAGCCAGATGCTGGAGACGAAGCCCGAAGGCCCAAGTCTCGAGACGGACTCCAACACCATTACATGAAGCAACGTAAAGCATGATGATTTAAGGATAATGTTACCAGGCAAGCCCTAACATCCCCTTGATCATATTTATCCTATCACAGTAGTCTAGAAAACCTACTTAGAGCCTACTCTATATTGCATGCTCTCTTGAGCGCTATGGTTGTGACTTGCTTGCATGATTGCTACCTATTTATGTACCGGTAACTCCGTTGTTGTTATCACAGCCCCTCCTTGAATACCTTACCCTACCACCCCATAAGCTCCACATATACCGACATTAGATGCCTAATGTACGGAATGCTGTTATGCTTAGAAGTGCTTAGGAACCCCGGGATGAGGTTCATCGCAACACCGTATTACATACCGCTATTTCAAAAATGGGTGAAAATGAGTTTGGTGGTGTGTGTATATAAGTATGGTGTGGATGGGTAATAAACCAACTGTGTGAAGGTGAAGTTGCATGGGATGTACTTGGTCGAGGGCGAGACTCCTTAGTATTGGTGCAGGGTACTTGGTGATGGTGTCTTCGATGTAGATCCACATGTGGATCAATGCTTGCCCAACCGCTCAGGAACGATAGCGACACCTCAACTTGGTGATATTTCAGTACAACCACGGAACCGGTATAGGCCGGACTAAAGCGAAACCTGGGCAGCACAGCAAGAAAGTATCATCCGACGAAGTAGGAATGGACTCAGGGGTTGGTTTTGGTGCAGTGGTGATAAGTCTAGTACTTGGCAATAATTTATGATTGTGTGTCATCGTTGGTGATATGACTATGTGTCATATTGGTGGAAGCCTTGAGCTCCGTGGTAGACTTGTGGGCACGCCCGGACGAAGTGAGAACGTTATGCACTTACTTGCAAAGAGTGCATAGCCTATGGATATAGTGTACTAAGCTCTACAGAGTTAACCCTAAATCATTCGGATGTTCGTTGTCACTGGTCATGGCACACCAATCATTGGGCTCTCATTGATTAGCCAATACCCGTGATGTGTGAATGGGTGATGTGATACCCATGTTTTGGAAGTGCAAGGTTTCGATATGGAGATCCATTCCTTTTAAAATATGAGAACTGTTGGGATTGATTGTAATCTCCCTCAGGGCCAACCTACTAAAATATTAACAAGTCCCCTCTTTACTTGAAATCTATTCTTAGTGAACCTCGCCTGCTTCGTTGCTAGTGCAGATATTAAATCCCTGGCCCACAAACTTGCTATAGCCTCAATGCATGATTTTATCCTTGAGTAGTGTTAGTGCTTGCTGAGTAACTTATGTACTCACGGTTTGTTAATTATGGTTTTTAGTGAACGAACTCCTGAAGAGTAAAAGCAATAGGGTTTTGTCGTATGCTTAATTTTGTCTGTGGATGGATGGATGTGATGTGATGGAGTGAAGTGAAACAATCTTCCACGCCCAAGTTTTCGTTGTATCGTCTGATTGTAACTTAGCCATGTTTAGTAAGTGATTCATATTTTCTCGTATTTTAGTATTGTATGGATTTGAGATAATCTGATTGTACATACCAACTACTGATCAAGGGATTGGTACAGGATGCACAAGACGCCCCGGAGAATGGGGTGTCACATACAATGCAATCCAATGTCTTTCTTGATGCATTGTCTCAATATTCAAGGCATCATATGATTATCATTAGTTTTTGTTTCAGATAATATTTTAATATTTTGATTTGAAGATTGATTACCCGATGATAAACAAAATGTCTAAGCTCTTGTATCAATATCAAATTTCAACTTATATAGAATTATATACCATCTTTAATATTCAGCTCAAAGATCTCTCAAATATGACAACAACCCGTTTGGGTTTCATCTAGTATAGTAAAAACATTTAAAACCACACATTTAGTTTCTGCAATTGAAAATTATAGAGTTGTGGACTACACACAAAAGAAAAAAATAGAACAAAAATTCAATGAAACATTATTAATCTACTAAATCTCTATCGAGTAATCATATATAATGTTGCATTAAAAAGAGTGAGCAACTATATGTCAAATAAATTCCATGTACCAAAGGTCTGCCATAGCGCAAGCTCATCCTAGAAATTTGAAAAGGATATATGTATGTCTGTGGACAATTAAGAATAAACTGTGTGAGTATTAATAATGTCTCTCAATCTTGAGTTGCTTTTGGTTGCAACCTCAAAGCCATATGGAACTAATCATGTGCCCTACAAAATAGGGAATAAGCTATTATTGTCTAAAGATAAATAATGGTAAAAAAATAGAAGTATTTATATGAAAAAATATTAAGATGTGGCAAATTAGTAAGAGATGAGTAGTTGAAAAAATCTATGAATGTCAATATATCATAATGCACAATGGTTTTGATTTGACGATTTCTGTGATGAAGCGGAATCCAAAGTTTATTTCTTATCATATTACAAAGTTCAGTTTCTTTTCTTTCCATTTTTTTCTCATATCAAATATGAACAAAATGTTATAGAATTAATAACTCTTTGTTAGATCAATTTGATCTACTACTTAGCAGGATCACTAGTCCAACAAAAATCATACCTAGAAAACTTGAAACTATTTCTTAATTGACTTACCAGTCATGATAATCTCCTTCTAATGCCTGCTGCAGTGTAGCTGAAGCAGGTTCTTAGCCACCATAAAGGAAGTAGTGGATGAAGTAGAATGCCTGGATGCTGATGATAATCTCCTTTCACGCCTTCCAGCACCCTTCTGGATTGGTTAGGTTAGGGTTGGAAAACTCCTGACGGCTTAGCTTGTGATTAGATCAACGATTAGGGAAAATAGGGGTTTTCCCTTGTTTATATGGTGTTGTAGGTATGGGGCCAGGCCCTTAAGTGGGCTGAGTTTGTCTCTCAATTAAAGGCAACTAATAGGGATTAGTGTAGGATTAGGATTGGGCCTATGGCCTAACTAGACCTGACCAAGGTCAAATCCAACACTCTCTAGTCTAATATATAGAGAGAGCGGGAGTTATTGACTCGTGACAAGGAAATGGGGAGGGGGTTGAGCCATCTTTCGAACTTAGAGGAAAAGCTAACAAAGATGTGTATTGTTCACTGCAGCCCGTGAAGGACAACGGAGAAGAGACATGTGTCAACTCTTTAGGTCATATGAAAACATGTTCATCTACTTACATAAATTAGCAAAATCTGCTCAATGTTTCTTTAAGAAATGGTTTTCCATGGCCCTATGCAATTAACCCACCAATGATTACAGTATGCGCCGCCTACCTCTAGAAAAAACCATCCCCACATAGAAGCATATTTCCAATACAGCTTCAAAAATATTTAATGAACTAGATTCACCTTTAAAATTATAATAAATCCTATCATAAATTGTACATTAAACTAATGTAATATATTCATATGTAGGAAAAAAAGATAGAGTGATGACTTCTAGATATAATACATACACAATACCAATTTCACTCTAATGCACAGAACGAATTCCACAGTTCCTAACTTAGGTCCTGTTTGAATCCATTTCAAATTCTTAAAATATGATTTTATTTTAAGATTTTAAAATCCAGAGTCTAAATAAAATATGGGTGATGGCATTTGGATACTGATTAGATTCTAAAAATCCAAATGGTAGTGAGTATTTTGGCATCTAAAATCTGGCTCTAGTTAGGTATCATCAGATTATGAGGTTCTTAAAATCTGGACATCTAGATTTTAAAATCTGAAAAAAATTTATCTTGTTTGGAGGCCTCACGAATTTTAAAATCTAAAATTTTAAAATCTTAGTGGATCCAAACATGCCTTTAATTAGTAGAATTTTAGATACGAAACTATGTGACACTTTCTGCAATACACATTTATTGCTTGATTGTCTTTCAAAACATTTTTCTAGACATGACATTTTTCATCGTTGAACGACCTTTCTCAATAATTGCTTTTATGCACACATGTTATCCAGTCCTATTCGGAGGCATGAATGTCCTTTTACATGTATATTGGTCTGTATTAGACTGACATATATGATTATAGGATGAAAGGAATATTCAGTGTCATTTATATGACAATGAATTCATGGTGTTTTTATCAGACAAATTGAAATGACTATTACTCCCTCTGTCCCAATTTAGTTGACACTTTGGAATCTAGCACGGGAATTAAAGAGAAATGTTAAAGGTAGGTACATAAAAAATAAGGAGGAAAGAGATAGAGATAGATGTGTATTGAAAAGAGAGAAAGATACATCATAAGTGAGAATGTCAATTATTTTGGGACAAATAAAGAGGGCTAGAAAGTCAATTATTTTAGGACGAAGGGAGTATATATTTTTAAAATACCTATCAAATACCTTGTGTGATTTTCATGTTTTACCTTACTCGTCCTCTTTATTATTAGTTCAGGTTAGTCATTGCTTTGTTGCCACATAGACTTCTCAGAACCTAGATATACCGGGTAGTTAATGTGTGGATCTTGTAAAATTTTATCTGTAACATTCTTTTATATTTATTATTCATTTTTTTAGTATATACCATGGCGCTAGGGCCACACTAGACAAACATACCTAGAGTTGTCCAAATGGACACCCGGGTCTTAAAAGGCCTGACACGTTTAATATAGGTCCGACATGGCACATGGGCCTTTTCAGGCCGTACTGAGACAGCCTGTGGGCTCGATCTCTAGCCTATGGCATGACATGGAATTGGCTAAACGTGTCAGGCCGGCCGATTAAGCATGACTGGCTGATCAAGAATTATGGCCCAGTTAGAATTGAGGGTGTTAAAATGACGAAAATAAGGTGTTGGGGAGGGAAGTTGAACCAGAGATCTTTTGAAATTGGAGAGATGACCTTCCACTAGGCTAGAATGACTTGTTATATGTAATGGAAGTAGTGATTCTATTAATATATTTCTAAACAGGTTGTATCGTGCCAGCCTTAAGGTTTGCTCTTTGGCCCAGACACGGTCCTTACCACTAGGTCGTGCCGGCATGGGCCCTAAAATCAATAGATCATGCCAGATTCATGTCATGTTTTTTTTCTAAAGGCTTCATGCCAGCCCACTTGACCCGGCCTTTTGGACAGCTCTAGACGTACCCCCTTGTCGTGCTAAAGTTTGCAATGGACCATCTCCTATTTTCAGGCCAGCCCAGCAGAAGTAAGTACTAACAGCCCATATCATGGTCCTGATCTTTTGATCCTTCCTGTTGAAGTATAACGAGTCAATGACTGGTTCAGCACTTCAGCTACGAATCAGCCGATGAACATCTTCTTCCTTTTTCTGTAACGAACACATTGGATTATTAGCTATTCTCTGAGGGGTATTGGAGGAATGAACATATGCATAAATTGGCATGCAAGCATATGCATCCAAAACCAGGAGAAGTTATCTACATATATATAAAAAGTGCAACCCACTAAGAGGCCTTAATGGCTAATTCTCTCATTCCACAGCAAGCCACGTCATCTTTTATATTTCCACCATCCGATCCTCAAGAAACTCCACATCCTGACCGTTGTTCTCTTTGTCTTCTCCAACAAACATGTCTCTTTTGTGGTGGCACATCTCAGGCAGACAACGCACCCAACTCTGCCCATTCAATTACAGAAACTGAAGCCACACACCAACTCTACCCATTCAATTGCAGAAACTGCAGCCCACCATTGATGGTTCAGTTCCTCCATGACCTTCCTCCTTTGCCCCTCTTCTTTGCTCATTCAATTGCAGAAACTCTAGCCACCCATCGATGGTTCTTCCACGACCTTCCTCCTTCTCTGCCCCTCTTCTTTACTCATGCATCAATGGCATGGTAGCAAGTGAGACCCCCCCCCCCCCCCCCCCTCCAGCTTCGTTAACGGCACAGGGACATACACAAACCATGACCACAGCCCAGGCCCAACCACGTGCACTGTAGTCGTCCCCATCAATGGTGCCATCACAGCATATATTCCTCCTTCTCTACCCCTCTTCTTTACTCATTAGGATAGAGGATCGGATGTCCTATGAATCCAATCAAGATACCATCAGATGCATTGGAGGTTCTTCAATTTCTTCCTTATCAATTCTTCTGTTCACTGATTGACTACCAGGCATCCAAACTGCTCAATGAATTGTCGTTTACAAAGTCTTCTGCATGTGTTCATATTAACATAGCATGTGTTCATGGTTCCCAATTTGATTTCCAATTTCCTATCCGTATCTTCAGGTTTCTATGAGTTTTCCAATTTCCTATCCGTGTCTTCAGGTTTCTATGAGTTGAGTTCCCCTCTGGATTAGTCATCCACAAATAACTTTGGTAAGTAATCCTAGAAAATGAAATGTCTCACTCCATCACACCTTTGCTATTGAGATGCTATTTCCTGCCTCATATTACTAATCCTATATATCATTTTGGTATTGTCGTATGTGTGCTTTCGGTTTCACCCTCCATTCACTCAGGGTCTTTGATCTCTATCCTTTCTTTTATACACTGACCATGTTTTGTCTTGGTCATTGTTTTATGCACTTGACCAGTTCGACACATTGCCTGATATGAATTCTTTCATATGCTGCCAAAACAGGCGCTCATATTCATGCAAATGGATCTCTGCTGCATATTTGATGGATTCATGTAAATCTGTTCAGTGCATGTGTGTAGGTTCCATTGTGCCGGCCTTACATGGAGCACCGCTTACATCTGCCCAGATTAGAGCTTCCATGTCAACGCACTGACTCTGGTTTGTCTTTTCTCTCATCTGCAACATTTCAAAGTTTCTTTTGCTAATCATACCTATATTTTTTTTATCCAATGACATCCAACGTGCATGTTATTCTCTTTGTTTGTGATCTTCATTGCTCGGCTTTTGTTTATTCTTGGTCCCAGCCTGTACGGTTGCTAGCTTCACCTGAACAGTTGCAGTACTCCGTAACTATTTCTTTTTGCCCCGCGCGCGCTCTAATCTCTTTCCTTTTCAACTTCTTTACAGACCTTGGACGAACCTCCAGATATGTTCTGTAATTATTGCTATATTATTGTAACCCATAGCAGAATGGAGTTTGGGGAGTTCTTCACATTTTCCACTTCTCTATGGATGGCCACAACGTTTTGTCCATTATATGTTTTGATTTCTCAGCTTGATCATACTACCAGACTTGAGAATTGACGCACTCATGACTGATTTATACTACTACTACATGTAAGCTTTTTCCTAGAAACAATCTATTCCTCTATGCATATTTTCATTCGCAATGTCAGCACTTCGACCAGACTCTGTGGCAGTATAATTTGCTCAAATACTACTTTTAATCAGGATGGAATCAAAACCCTCATATGGTCGTCATCATGGTCCCTCTATGAGATCACTCTAGCTGATAATATACATGAAAGATACATTGATGCTACAGGATTGCTAGAAGGACAGAAGTTTTTTTACATCCCACAAGTACATCCTCAAAGTGAAGATATAACCAAGCAACTGACAAGTGACAACAATCTGATTCTTGCTCACTATATAAGGGGAGTATAACTATAGAACCCATAGATTTTCATCGAAGAGGATTTCTGGAACATAAACTTAAGTTGCCTCAACTAAATCATATGCCTTTGTGTCAAAGATATATAAGAATATATCTTCCTGTCTCAGAAAAAAAAAATCAGCCATTGTATCATTATTATTGCATTCATCTGATGATAATTTAAAATCAGTTAAAAACCTGCAGCAACGTGCGGGGAATTCATCTAGTAATTTCTTGAAGATCAGAAACACCCTGGTTCGTTGGCATGTGTGGACTAGGCCAGAACTGCTACTAGGCCTTTTCATATCATCAATACCAGCCCAACAAGATCTGCCCATCTCCCTGTCTCAGTACGATTTGCTTTTGCTCTCCATGAGCACCACCATTTGAGAGCACCACCATTTCTTGTCTAGTATCGTAATAACCGTCACCGGCAGTACTGCAGCTACTATGAAGCAAGCATCTGGCGCGGTGCCGATCCGCTGTGCGGCGCGGATAGCTCACGTCAGGAATCGGCACGATCATTATACGTAAACAATGGAAATACGGCATTAATCTTGCAAGCGTACGCACGCCGGCTGATGCATATGGGTCGACCACCGTACGCCGAGCGAGCCAACAACTAATCATTTTACATTCAAAACATATTATCATATTAATTTAGCTTTAATATTGCAACCCATGTTAACAATGGAAACACGGCATTAATCTTGCAACCCACGTTGCAATGGCGGTCGCGCGCTAAGTTCGTCGTACGCACGGGCAGCGCCCACGCGCGCTTGCCGGCTGCTGCGCGCCCGACCGACACCCCAAACGCCGCGCTCGCTTCAGCCTAAACCCCCGGCAACCCGAGCTTTAAGGCCTTTTAGGCTAGTGCCCTGCCGTCTTGGACTGCCGCGCGCCTCTCAAAAGGCACGCGCGCAACATGGTAGGCTCTACCCTTTTGTCAAACTCTTTCTTTGCACTTATCTTGTTTATATTAAGGTTACAGGCAATGGACGTATCCTTATCAAATAAACCTCACGGTTATCTAGATGATTGAGAAAAATTATTGAAATAAGATAGAAGAAAGAAGAAAGGAGCAAAATCGAATCAACTGCCGATCAACATGAGGCTCCGCCGATTGACACTACACCGATCATTGCAGATCCAAATAGTTCACAGAAAGCAGCAACAAAAGTGCCAACATGGTGACAATGAATGATAGTTTAAAGCCAAGGCTTACAGATTCTAAAGTGATTATAAAGATCCTTAAGTGGAACACTTTGAAATCAACCCTTCATACATTTATGTTGTGAAACAGTGCCCTTTTCACTAGATTAGAAGACCCAAATTTCATATTTGACACCTGTTGGTGATTTGCAACACTTCAAAGATTCAAAATGTTACTAGTGATGAAGTTAGGCTTTGATTGTTTCCACTTTATCTACTTGGAAAGCCCACGAATTGGTTCCGTATACATTATAAACAACTAATAAGGTAAATTAGAACATCTTGGCAACAGAATATCTAGTCAAATATTATCCACTAGGAAAAACTCAAAAAATGAGGCAACATATTTTTGGATTTACTCAAAAAGTGGATGAATCCCTTGGTAAAGCATGGGAAAGGTTCAATGAATATCTTGATGCATGCCCTTTAACACTTGTGCGAATGTTCAGAAATTCTACCATGGATTGCTAAATAAACACAAGCTACATTTTGATGTATCCACAGAAGGTCCTCTCATGGATAAATCAGATGAAGAAGTCTAGGGATATAAAAGGCATTTGACACCTTCAAATGGCAAAAGAAAAGATTGTTTATTAATAGTACACAACTCAGCAGGAGTTGTATCTAGACTTACTTTATTATGAGCAATTTATTTATTAGTTGTGTAGAAATCTGATTAGATTGTTTATTAAAGCTAAATTAATATTATAATATGTTTTAAATGTAAAATGATTACAAAATATACATGGATGTACTTTTTACTATAAATAGCCCTCAAATACTTCTACTACAAGATCATCCCAAGGCTTCAAACATAGTATAATCTTTCCAACCACTAGTGATGGATTGTCCTCATAGGTACCCGACTAGGGATGTCTAGTATGGCATGACTAACTCTTGCATTTCTCCTTTGCATGAAGCACTAATGGCCACTGTTAGTATTTTTTACAATCACACATAAATCCGCAAGTACACAAATACCGATGTTTACTGTTACTTGTCCCCTTAGGGGGGGGTCCCTGCCCGCCTTATATATGTGGGGTGGGGTGTGGGGGGGGGGGCGGGGGAAGGGTTACATGAAGTGTCCTAGTCGGATTTTACAAGGCCTATAACTACAACTCTATCTAGGAATGGGCAGGTTAACTGTAAAACTGTTGACCGAACCAAACCGAATCAAAATTACTGAAATTTGCTGTTAATACGGTTTTCAGTCATTGATTCGGTTTTCATTTCAGAGTTGTTTCGTTTTTGGTGAAAATTACGGTTTTGGATATGTACTACCGAATAGACCGAAGCTACCAATATTCTTTCAAAGACAACCGAGCTATTGCCTACGACCCATGCAAATGAAGCCCAAAAACATGAACCCTAAGAGCAACTCCAAAGTGATTAAACGGACCTCTATCTCCATTTTTAGTCACTTAGAGCAAAAAAAAAAAATGCTCCAACCAACCCTCTATATGGGACTCTATTTTTGGTAAGCCACAAATTTTGGTCCAGAGCCCCCACATTTGCTCTCCCACTATCCCCTCCCCAAATATGGGCCCTACTTATTTTTTTTCTCTTTCTCTCTCTTCCCTGTCCTCTACGTCGAAGCGAACACCGATGCCCCAGCCCACTCGACACCGCCGACTACTCGACATCACCACCCAACTATGTCGCCGCCTACCGCCGGTAAATCCGACCGTAGCACGGCCGTTTCCGGCCCTCTAGAGGAAGCGCCGCCGGATTCCGTGTTCCAAAACCAAACCGAATCGAAATTACTGAAATTTGCTATTAATACGGTTTTCAGTCATTGATTCGGTTTTCATTTCAGAGTTGTTTTGTTTTTGGTGAAAATTACGGTTTTGGATATGTACTACCGAATAGACCGAATCTACCAATATTCTTTCAAAGACAGCCGAGCTATTGCCTACAACCCATGCAAATGAAGCCCAAAAACATGAACCCTAATAGCAACTCCAAAGTGATTAAATGGACCTCTATCTCCATTTTTAGTCACTTAGAGCAAAAAAAAAAATGCTCCAACCAACCCTCTATATGGGACTCTATTTTTGGTAAGCCACAAATTTTGGTCCAGAGCCCCCACATTTGCTCTCCCACTATCCCCTCCCCAAATGTGGGCCCTACTTATTTTTTTCTCTTTCTCTCTCTTCCCTGTCCTCTACATCAAAGCGAACACCGATGCCCCAGCCCACTCGACACCGCCGGCCACTCGACATCACCACCCAACTATGTCGCCGCCTACCGCCGGTAAATCCGACCGCAGCACGGTCGTTTCCGACCTTCTAGAGGAAGCGCCACCGGATTCCGTGTTCCAAGCCGATGAGCAGGGTCGGAGCCAATCAGTGTCGCTCCTGGCCAGGGCGCCACCATCGCAGATGTGTTCGCCATCCCTTTCGGCTTGCGGGCTAGCAAGGCTAGCCATGGGTAGTGCCGGTGTCAAGAAAGGATTTCGGAGACCCTCATCGGCTTACGGGCTTCCACCTGTGCTGGCAGGGTGAGCCAAGGCCGCCACCATCACGGCGTGAGCTCTTGGCGAAGCGCTGCCCTACCCCTACCTCCAAGAAGTACATGCCCGGGAGGGGGGGAGCGCCGCCATCGCGATCATCGGATGATAGGGAGAGTTAGTGGCGGCGTGTCATAGTGGGCAGGACCAGTGCGACGTGACACTGGAAAGGCGGATGCGGCATGGGCGTAGCAGGCGTGACTGGGGAGAGGCAAACGCAGATGGCTGCATGTGGCGGCCGACGTGACACGGTGAAGGCAAGGCACGCTATGGCTAGCGTGACAGGGAGAGGCGGGCACCGATGATGGGTGACGATCAATTTTTTATTTTTGTCACTCACAACTAGGGTCCACCCATCAGAATGAAAATAGGGGCCATGTTTGATCAATTGGGCTCAAATTTGGGCCCCAGAAATTTGGAAGTTAGCCCGTACTTGACAAAATAGGGGCCCAAATTTGATCTCTCGGCTAGAGTTGTTCTAAGACCTCAGCATGGATGGACACCTCATCCGCTCTTGTTGTACCAGGTTAGTAGCCGCCACCCTTGCCTTGTTGTCCCTTTTTGTCCAAGGAAAGCGTGCTCATGGCGGTGCACTAGCCGGCATGTGTGACAGCCCAGTTACAAAGCAAGCGTGGTGCAGTGGCAGCTGCGAGCGATAGAAAGCTATCGCCGCGTTGTCGAGGCCAAGCGGGAATCGGCCGACCGAATTGTTCTGATCGGCCGTGGCAGCGACCGAGCGGGCCACGCATTCTTGCTTGATAAGGTTCCCGTGCTGATCGGCGACGAGGCTGACGGTGCTAAAACAGATCTTGTCTCCCGGGTGAAACTTGATGTCAACGAAAACCATCGATTTCGACGAAGCTACACTCAACGTTGCCCCTACCTGGCGCGCCAACTATCGAGAGATATTCTCGATAGTAGATCTAGGTATACGTATGAGTATGAAAGATCGATGAACACAGGACACAAGGTTTATACTGGTTCGAGCGTCCCAAAGGATAATAACCCTACGTCCAGTTTGGTGTTTCTGTATTGCTAGGATTCGCACTAGAATTAGGGTTCCAATACGAGTCTGTCTCTTGCCGAAGGCCCCCTGTCCTCCTTATATATCCGAAGGGCAGGGATTTACATGGTAATCTTTTAGTCGGTTACAACAGATTCTATCTATCCAACATATCTGCTAACCTAACTTGCCGCTTACTCAAACAAGTATCTCAGTAAATATCTTTTGGGCTGAATACACCATACCCGAGCCCCCGGCCCACTCGGCCTGTTAGCCGAGTGGTTAAGTATCCCGAGTACATATGTCCCACAGGAATCCTCTAAACCCAATGCCACATTTATCTTGGTGTCCTTGGAAGAACTAGAACAGAAGATTAGGCACACATGTTCCCTGTGGATTCGATACCTTGGAATACTCCTGGGTGAAAGCTACTTCGATATTAATTCGTACGCTTGCGGATTTATTTTGTCGTCACTAAAACACCCAACAGTCATGTAGACAAAAGTTTTTGCTTTAGTATCCTATAGACAAAACCAATATTTTTTGGTGTCCTATAGACAAATCGCCCTACAAATAATCACCAACACCTGTAGAAAATTGTTATTGTGAAACACCTACCACTATGTTGGTTGTTGTTGGTGTGGCTTAATGTACCATTTTATAGTGTCAATATGCTCTATGTTGTAACATAAATGCTCTTATTATATGATTAACCTAGCCTAATTATGCATGTATTGGTATATTATGGTCTTTATTGGTATATTATAAAAACTGGTGAACTATTGGCTTATATGCACCATGTACTGAGGAAAAGACCTGAAGAAGAGATGAAAAGGCTTGAAGATGAGCAAGAACGAGCTTCTGCTAATTGACAGGGACAACATACCGATCGATGGGCCAATGACTTTGACCACAGTTGACCCAACCAGCCCCAAGAAGATTTTAGCAGTCAACCAATTGTTACCAAAAGTGATTAGTCCTAACAACAACAAAAAAGTGGACTCTATGACTTTGTATTCGAAGTAAATATTAACCTAGAGGCAAACAGGAAAGTGACACATGGGAATAGACTCTGGTTGCAAGTCTCTAATCTAGTGAATATTCTTTCACTATAGAGGTTCCTTCTGTATGCAGGCGTGCTTAATACTATACATGTTTAGTAATAGGGATATTGCTAAGTGTGTATAGCCGTAGAGCTTGACTTAATCATGGTAATTAATCTTGCTTGGTAATCCATGCAAAGAGAGGGAAGTCACTTAACCGTGTCGTTGATACCTTTGTAGTAGGATTAGGACCAAGTCTGGTGACAATGACACCATGAGTGGAGGGATATTGAGAAGTACCCATCATAATTGAAGACCCCGTTTAAAGAAGAAGTTGAACTACTCTAATCATATACCTATATCAGACAAACCAATACTAGTTGATGATATGAGGCTAACTCATGCTTTATTTACCTTTGTTGTTTGTATTAGTAAAATTCTCTGTTCTAGATCATTGCTGCATCGTTGATCGGCACTATGCAAGCACCAATTGGTACATGATCACCTAAGGGTAGAATCTAACTTTCTCTGGTTGTTTACATTCTTAGCACTTGTTAGTCCTTATGGATTCAATATTAAGCCTTGGAATACTCCTAGGGAAAAGCTATAGTTGACCCGTGCGCTTATAGTTACAATTTGGTACATTAGATCACGTCAATAGTTATCTTTTTTAGATACTTTACCCAAGGATTTAGTGCTTGGATTTGGCATCTAAGGACCGTCAAGATGCACAAAAGCAATGCCAACACTTTTAAACAACATGTCTACTCTGTATATGCTCCACAAAAACCTAATATATATGACCCAAACTAGTTACAATTCCTCATCAAAATTCTAAACTAACATTGAAGCTGCACCACCACAAGAACTTCAACCATAACTCTCCAATACAACCTTTACGTCATTAGGAATCACATAGAGTCATGCTAATAATGCACATGATAGTATGCTATCACAGCTTGAGTTCCAACTGTCCATGTGGATGACTACTTTAGCTTACCGAATCGAGAGCAAATCTAAAAAATGCCCCCATCAATCACAACGCTGGTCCATGGGGATCCAAGTACTATTCATCATGCCCATTTTAGCAACAATGGGGTGTTGGATCTAGGTTTGGTCTTTGAGCACCATACATTGCATGTATCCATTAATTTAGTCACTTAGCTCCTTACTCTTAATCTAAAACACCAAACTCGTTTACAATTTCAAGGAGTAGGAGGAATTTGCGAGGTTAGCATCCAATATTGATATTTAAGTCAAAATACCATATGAAGCACAAACACATTTTGGTCAGATCCCAATGTCTTCCTTTGTCTAAAAGGAGGAAACTATACCTATTATTGTTCCATCTCACGCATTTGATGACATTTTCCAACCTACTATGAGCTCTATTGCTGACATTGAACCACACCACCATCATTTGTACTAATGTTGGCTTTGTTCAACATTCAAATCGCCAAAGCATATGGTGATCACATGAGCTACCATATCAAACAAATGAAGAGGAAATAGATTTCTAGTTATGTTGGTCCCTTCGATTCAATCCATGGAAGGATATGTCAAGCTAGTTATAAACATGAAAGAGACATAGTTAATGTTACCATGCCATAATTGTCTTCTTATAAGTATATGAACGTTAATAATTATCGTACTAGTTGTTGTTTCCCATGTTTTCCTAAGAAACTAGTTGGATCGATAAAAGAAAAAAAATGCATGTTCGGATAACTATTTTGTGTTGCCCTTCATGAATAGTTTTTAAATCAACGTAACAAAATATTCAATTTTAATAAATGAAAAAAATGTCAATAAACACAACTGATTCGGTTCAACTTTTCCTAAAAATAATATGCACAAAAAGCAAGAGAATAACTTAGTGCTTTCTATAAAATTTATTCTAAGCAAATAAATGATTTGTTCTGCTTCAATAAATGATTTATTCATTACATGAATATAATTTATGTGTTCCAACTTTCTATATATTTTGTTCCAGGAATAAAATAATTTAGATGAATACAACTTATTTGTTCCATGTTTTCAAATAAATTGTTCCATGAATATAACCAATTTGATCCATCATCCATATTTTATTCTACAAATATAAGTAATTTATTCTAGCACCTAAATAACTTGTTCCCTAAAATACAATTGATTTTTGGTTCTTCGTCCTCAAGATCTTGTTCTATAAATACAACTGATTTATTCCACAAAATACTAATTTGATCCAACTTCCTAAATAATTTCATAGATATAAAATACTTTCTAAACCAGATCTGAAATGTGATCGGATGATATGGTGGGATAATTGTAAGGTTTCGGAGGAAACTCTATGCAACATATAAAATTGATGTGATCACCAACATATAGGAATTCTTTGGCTTTGTGAGAACCTCTTGGCCTTTTTTAGAGATAGAAAAATCCAGAGAGAGAGCATCCATACAAAACTAGGCTACCGTGGCTTAAGATGAATAATCTTGTGTTATTACTCTTAGTCTACGGTAACCTCTTGGCCTTTTTTCTTGCTTTGATCAAAAGAGTTTTCTGATTATGTGAAGGCACCACTGGACATATGAGGCAAGGGTCTCTTCTGTAGTAAATTAGACAAGGGCCACAATTCTCAAAAGCCTTACATGAATCCAAAGAGTTTATTTCAAGAGTTACCAATATATTGTGGGAAACTTAAATAAAGCAATGTTTCCTCAACATGTATAGATGGAGGACTGCCTCCCAGAAAATTGATGTGTGAAAGATTGTATAGAGTGTATCATCAACAAGGGGAGGTGCTAGCCAAGATACCAAAGGGCAGAGACATAAAGCTGATCTTTGGAAGATAATTGGACGAGATAGGAGCTCAAGAACGAAATATGTTAGGCAGGTAAATGAAAATAATAAGCTTGACTGAACATTAGCATATTATTAAGTGGGTGCTTGGAAAACATGGCCAATTCACTACAGTCACGCTACACATATACAGGTCCTTTTTAGGGGCCAGAAACTTGATATTGATGAAGATATGGCAAGAAGTGCATTTAAAAATAAAAGATTTTTTATTTGGCTAGCTAAGGAAGAAATGATGGAAAGGAAGAGAATACATAGATTCTATGTTCTTGAGGCCCCACTTAAGTGATGTTTTAGCCTATTTATAAATATTTCATTAGAATCCATATTAGAACACATGGCGAGAAAATCACTAGGATGTTGTAACAAGTAGAAACAACCTTGTTTAGCCTGCTATTAATGTTTGTCCATCTTTTTTATTTCTTTCCTTTTTGTACATACTATTTATAATCATTATTTTCTGAAATTTTAATTCACTTTCTCTTTTCTTATTCATTCATTATTTAATTTTTTATGGAAGTTGTAACAAAATATATTTATTGAATAAATAATTCAACAATATGGCATAAATCTATTGTATTCATGGAACAAGTTATTTAACAACTAGGACAAATTTCTTGTATTTATCAAACAAGGTATCATGGAAGAACAAACAGATGGGTAGTATTTAGGGAACAAGTTATTTAGGAGCTATAATAAATCAGTTCTATATGTGACACAATTTGACAATTTGAAAAGATGAAACAAATAAGTTGTATTCATGTAAAATACTTTTTACATAGTTGGAACAAATAAATTTTATTTATGGAAAACTTTATATAGAAAGTTGGAACACATATATTATGTTCAAACACAAAAGATTTATTGACATGGAACATAAATATTTTGTTTATTTGGAATAAATTTTTTATGAAGCAATAAGTTAGTTTTGCTTTTTATGCATCTATTCTTGTTAGGAAGTTGAATGAGATAAGTTGTGTTTCTGGGCACTATTTCTCTTTTAATAAAATTGGCTATTTATTTATGTTGATTTGTATTATTCATGAATGATAGAAGAAAATAGTTTTTTAGACATGCATTACAATCGAACCAACAAGTTTCTTAAGAAAACATGGGAAACAAAGGCTAGTACAATAACTATTGATGATGACAAACTTCTAATAAGACCATTATTCCATGCTAACAATAACATAATCTCTTTCATGTAAAATAACCAACTTGGCATGGCCTTTCATTGATTCAATCAAAGGGATTGCTAAAATTAGGAAATTAGTTCTTCTTTGTTTGTTTGCTGTGGTAGCTCATGTGACCTCCATATGCTTGTGGTGATTTGAATGTTGACGAACAAATCCTACATTTGTACAAATGATGGTCGTGTCGTTCAACTTTAGCAGTAGAGATGACAGGTTGGACAATATTATTAGATGTGCCCATTGGAACACCAATAGGTACAAATTGTTCCTCTTGGACATAAGAGGACATCGGGATCTGACCCAAATGTGTTTGTTCTCCATATTGGTTTTTTCCATAAGTAAGAATATTGGATGGTGACCCAACAAATTCCTTCTCCTGCATTTAATTGGATGTGAGAGTGTTGTGTTTTAGGTTAAAAAACAGAAAGGAGCCAAGTGACAAAACCAACCTTGGAAACATGCAATGTAGTGTGCTCAAAGACCAGACCTGGATCTAGCACCCCATTAATGGTAAAATGAGCATGAAGAATGGAAAATGGATCCCCTTGAAGCAACGATGTTATTGATGGGGGCTCCATGTTTAAGATTTTCTCCCGCTTGGGTAAGTTTAAGTAGTCACCCACAGGGGTGGCTAGAAAGTCACACTGTGATAGCACACTATTTGCATTATTTGTAGGACTTATTGTGATTTCTGATGATCTAAAGGTGGTGGTTGGTGGTGTAGGAGTAAGATCTGGCTGAAGTTGTGGCATTGGTAAATTTGGTGACGAATTGTAACTACTTTGGGTAAAAATATTGGGTTCTTGTGGGGCATATACATGAGGCATGCTATTGGAAAGTGTTGGCCCTGCTGTTGTGCCCAATAGTGCTTCGTGCAAAGGAGAAATGCACGAATCATTTGTGCCATAGTGACCATCCTTAGTGGGGGTCCTTTGAGGAGGATCCATTACTAATGGTTGGAAAGGTTAGATTAGGTGCCTTAGGATGATCCTGTTGTTGAAGTACCAAGGGCTATATATAGGGAGTGAGTTACATCCATGTACATTTTTTCATTAATGATTTTCCATTTCAAGGATATTGTCTCATTAATTCTCTATAGCAGTAGATGCAATTTATGATTTGTATAATGAATAAAACAATCTTATAAGATTTCTACACAACTAATACATAAATCACTCATTTTAATGCAGTATCCAATATAGTATCCATCCTGGTTTGAACAATATCAAAATATGGAAGGACAACACCATGTTTTCTTTCTAGAATTGCTGGTATTCCTACGAATTATTTCGAGCAATATTCTAATATGAATGAACCACATACTATTTTATATTCTAATATGAATGAACCACATACTATTTTCTCGGTTTAAATTACTGTCTTCACCAAATATTATATAATAGAAATGGGTGATTTTTGTTTTTTTTTCTTATAGCACTCATGATCATCCCTTTTTCCCTGTTCTAATCTTTCGATTCAACTACATTAATCAAGAAAAAAAGAATCACTTATTATTCAAGAACATGTTTTTGTCAAGAATATCTCTTCCTTAATATCATATCTGTAAGATTTTGTTCTGTTGATTATTTTTTTTAATTGCACATTCCTTTCATGCGTATCCATTCATTAACACCATACTTGTAAGATTCATTACGCTGCATGATCATTAATTATTATTCTACTACATATCTTTCTCATGCACATCCCTTCATTAATACCATACTTGTAAGATATTGTTATACTGCATGATCATTAATTACGTGCACGATTGGATATATTATGAATTTGTGTACTGCACTTTGATTCATACCAATTAATGATCACAGAATAATATTTCATCCTACAATGACCAAATTTTTATTGTTAGGAATTGCTTGGCAACATTAAAATGTTAATTTTTGAAAATAAAACATTACAATAAATTTCTTAACCAAAATTAATATGATTTTCATTACTATTTCATTTGAAAAATTTTCTAAATTATCTAAGATCAGTATGAAACTAAATACCATTTGGGGCTAATTAAAGAACACACCTTCATCCAATGATAGCATCCTGAGTGTAGCATATAGAAAATTGTCTTTCCTTTTCTTGATGCTTTGATCATTCCAATAAAATCTAGTTCATCATATCCCTCTTCATCCACCTTCATCCCTTTTCCATTTTTGCACCTATGAAATCATAAGAAGAGGAAACAAATGAAATGTATCATATCGACTTAATATTAAAAGAAAGTTTGATTTAATACAAAGAAAGAACATATGAAGTTTAGGATCAAACCTAATAGGGAACAAAACATAATTGAAAATAATTTAATATAAATAATCTCCAAAATGTAAACTATGTTAATGTTAAATAATAGCTTCAAATGAAATAGTGTTCTGAACAAAAAGGTTCAATATATTAGATTTGGATCTATGTTGTAATCGAATTACCTCCTACCAACTACGATGACACTGAGAAAGGCAGCTTGACCATGGTGGTTTGAGGCTTCCTTTCAAGAAGCGCGATTTCGGCTCACTGCTTCCTTAAACATGGTATATAGATGTAGAGGTTGTATCACCATGAAGACAGAAAAGATCAACTATCTTGGACATGATAGAGGAGCCTTAGGAAGAACGATGAGTATTGGCGATTTTGATTGGGTTGTTGAGGGACAATGCGGCGATTTTGATTGGGTTGTTGAGGAACGATGCCGCTAGACAGAAGATGAACTATATTGGACATGATAAAGGAGCCTTAGGAAGAAAGAGAAGTATTGGCATGGCGATGTGAATGGGTCGGGTGGGGAATGATGCTGCTAGGCAGAGATAATAAAGGCGTCATTTGGATGTTAACTAAGTGGAGAAAAAATATAATACAATGGGCCCAACGCATGCCTTACACGTGAATAGAGATATGAAAGGGCATAGAGGAACAAGACCATGATACGAGAAGATCGGGAGGTGATTGCTCCATCCAGGGCCCAAGCTTGGACCGATTTTTAGGGGGGGGGGGGGGGGGGGGCTATGGACTGCTGAATGTCTTGGAAGGGGCCAGCTAATGGGCCAAATCCCGGGTCGAAGGAAAATACATGGTGAAATTGTATTTTTTTCTTAGGTCAGGGGGGCATGGCCCAACTGGCCCCAATGAAGCTTCACCTCTAGCTCCATCTCTACATGGTTTGTGGCTACAAAAGTTAGGGAATATGTTCTACGATGTGTTGAACAAGCATATGGGCATGATGTCATGTCATTTCTGCCTGGGTCTACAATATGGGCGGAGGGGAAGGGGGGATGGCCCCCTTATGACAAAGTTACTTTTTATGACCTATTCCATGGTTGAATCCTGGCTCTGCCCTAACAGTGAAGGTCATTTTTGTATTCCCATCGAGCTTGGTTTTGAAGGATATATTGTTGCACTTGAGCTTGGCTACTTTATTGTTGCCAATCAACCAAACAAGCAAAGATTGAACGGAGGTGATGACCTAGCCTAACAATCAAGCCATGCGATTCTTTAAAAACCCATATATGTTTATTCCAGCCGCACCTCCCTGTTTTACCTTATAGTCATGCCATATCGTCGAGGTCAGTAGTGTGAGTGGAGGCGGCCTCAATGCCACACCATCAAAAAATATAGTAGAGGAGACCGATCATTAATGTGTGGGAGATGTTTTGTTTCACTCACATGCGGGATTTGCTTGTTCGGATGTGGTATAAATCCAAGTATTTGAAAACTACACTTTTCATTGTTGCACCCATAAGATACCAAATTCTTACAATATTACGAAAAATATTGCAGTTTTGACCAAAGTGGTGATGTGTATTGTTGTCCTTCTATTTCTAGTGTATTTTGTTGAGAAAGAAGACATTACAAGTTTTTTTATGAACCATACATCATCAGCTTGTAGCATACTCTTTCTTTCCTTCTATACTATTATTCTTGTGTACTCTTTCAACTGTGCATGTACCCCTCACAAAACAAAAACTGCACATTTATTAAATAAAAAGATAGAAATCAAAATATTGGTCAGTAGTTTCTTAAAACTACTAGTCAGTACTATATTTGATAATCAAAGAGGCAAGCAACCTAACAGCCATGTGCAGTCTTAAAGTTCTCAATTTTCCATCATGCTACTATCATATGAAAATGGCTCATCTACTATTCTATAACTGGCACAGTAAAACTGCAATGCCATAATGGTAACTGGAGGTACTATTTTTTTTTTGCTTCCTCGGGGGAAGTAGTAATGCATGAGCACCAAGCTGAATCTGACTCCGGCATTGTTCTTCCTTTGTCTGCCCAAAGCTCACTACACATATTATTGATCGACATCTTAAACAACTACTGCCAACAAGAACTGCTCGAGATCCTATTGCCAGCTCCACGGCCACTCTCTCTCTCTCTCTCTCATTTGGTTTTGGTAAGAAGGCGTGATTTTTGGAATTCCGACTATTTACCATCGTGTTACAATGGAACACCCCATATTTTAATACAAAAATTAATTAAATAAAATCGCAGTAAAATTCAAAGTGAAATACAATTTCATGATTTTTGAAAACAAAATCTCACTAAATAATTAAACTAGGAATAATGAGACAAAAATTCCATAAATTAAATAAACCCTGTGAAGTGTGTGCTTATTTATTTCCTTAATTTATCCGAGTTGTTGCTCCGGTTAAAAACTCCAGCCCCCTTTTAGAAATTATACCAAAAGCTAAAACCAAGATCTAGGAAAAATATTAAATCCCTCTCTCCATCTGTATCGGGCCGAATCCCCTTTGCCCCTCTATACCCCCCCCCCACCCCCCTCTCGGCCCAGCTCGGCTCTCGCTCCCCTCCCTCTTCTCCCGCATAGGCCAGCATCTCCCCGCCTGGGCGGCACTTCCCGCCCTCGGCCCAGCCGCCACCCCCTCCCTTCTTCCTCTGCTCTCGCATGAGCCGATGCCTTCCCCGGCCCAGCGTGTCTCCAGCCCCAGCTTGCCCGCATCCCCTCCATCCCGCCTAGGCCGCGCGGCGTGTCTCCTGGCCCAGCTGCCCCCTTCAGCCTCGCCTAGGCCGCACGCTCACCTCGGCCCAGCGCGCCCCCTTCCCCTGCTCCTTCCCTCTCTCTTGGGCCGAACACCTTCCCCCGGCCCAGTCATCGTTTTCCCTCCCCAGCACGGCCCAGCCAGGCGCGCTGCTGCTACCTTGTCGTCTTCCTCCTCAAGACAGAACGGAGCAGTCGACGCCTAGCGCCCAGCACGTTGTCGGCCGCAATTCCGTCGGCCCCGCTAGCCCCGCCTTGCCCTCACTGCCCGACCGATTGCGTCCCGGCACGGTGCCGCCTCCCCCAGACCACGACGCGCCACCCACCTCGCATTCACGCATGTTTTTTTTTAGAGTTCTAGGAGGCGATCACTCGCCACCCCGTCCATCAGTGCATTGCCATCAGGACAAGTTAAAACGTTTACATAGTTCAAAACAGTGAAGCTCCAACAGCAAAGAAAGACTCCCTCTCTCCACTCTTACACGCGCTCTCACAGCGCCTCAACTTTGGCGTGCAAGCCAATCTCGCGAATCTGCTCAAAGGATAGTACCACCATCTTCTTAGCCTGATGCCCCTTAGTTAACCAGGCGTTAAGCTTTGACCCGGGAAAGGTATCCCACCTCGGCTCGTCATGTTCCAGATTCAAGCACCAACTCCTGTGCTTTCCTCCATCCATAGCCTTTTGCCTGCAGACTTGGTTCTCCAGGACGTCAGTTGGGTCTTTAATCCACTTGTGGTTAGATTTTTGCATCTTCCACCCCTCCAGATTCTCAGGTAGACTTACATTACGCCCCAAATCTTGATGGTCGAGAAAGTAATTGTCTGAGATTCTGGGTCTGATCTTCGAACTCTTGCAGGTGCCTCACAGGGCACAACACTTTCCAATGGGACACCATTCGATAGGCCATCTGCCATACCTGGTTCAAGTTTTTCCAGAGACCTGCCTGAAAACAAAGCAAGTTCCTGAGTTTCCACAGCGACCACAAAATAGCCGCAGAGAAAACATTTAACACTAAGTATTTCTTATTGCACAGCCATTTAGATGCAATTCCTTCAAAATCATCACCTACTCTACTATCAATCCCCTCTCTAAAATCTTTCCAGACTTGCTTTGCAACACAGCATTCAAACAACAGATGGTGAGTAGTTTTGGTTTCACAACAGAAAAGACACTCTAGCGAGTCTAGATGTTTCCTCTTATTCACATTATCTCTAGTTAACAACTTATTTTTAGAAATTAGCCAAAGAAAGAAATGCACTCTAGGAGGAATCAACAGCTTCCAAATTGTCGGCTCATAGACTGGTGTTATACCTTTAAAATTAATAATCTTATACAAGGACTGAGAAGAGTAGACACCACTAGACTGGAATTGCCAAATCAGAGAATCTTGCTCCCCATTAAAAACAATGGTGGATGCAATCTGAACTACCTCTTCCCAGAGCCTAAAAAGCCTCTCATCCACAGTTCTCCTGAAAGTACAGCGGAGATTAACCCCATCCCAAAGTTCAGCAATGGTCCCTTCTTGTTCATATACTAAGCAGTAGATTTCCCGATACTGAATTGCTAGACTGGATGTCCCTACCCAAACATCCTCCCAGAATT
Source organism: Eleusine coracana subsp. coracana (assembly GCA_032690845.1). NCBI lineage: Eukaryota > Viridiplantae > Streptophyta > Magnoliopsida > Poales > Poaceae > Eleusine > Eleusine coracana. Next base: position 8,299,158 of record CM064426.1, read on the forward strand.
TAATTTTGGAACCATCCCCAACAACCCATCTATAACCCATCCGAGCAACTGCAGCTGCCCACTTGACTCCTTTCCAGAAGCTGGAAGCGGCATTATCAACACCACTCAGTATATTAGGTTTATCGGTATTATACTTGAAGTCTACTATTTGTTTCCAAACCTTATTATCCCTCTCACTATACCGTCTAACCCAGGAAGCTAATAGGCATACATTGAGTTGCCTAATATCTGGAATCCCCAGCCCTCCATATTCTTTCCTTAAAGTCATTGTTTGCCAGTTCACCAAGTGGAACTTTTTACTTAAATCAGAGTCATTCCAGAGGCAATGAGCCATCTGAGTATTAAGCAGGTGAATGGCCCAAAGAGGAAACTTAATGAATGACAACAGGTACACTGGGATACTAGCTAGACAAGTTTTGATCAACACTAGTCTACCACTATAAGAAAGCAACCTACCTCTCCACCCCACAATCCTCTTAATCATCTTATCAACTAACGGTTGAATATCTTCTTTTCTAAGTTTATCATAATGAAGCGGGACACCAAGGTACTTCAAAGGCAAATTACTCAGGGGCACCCAAAAATATGGGCCACTTGGTGACTAACCTCCTCATCTAAATTCATGGGGATTATTTCACTCTTGTGAAAGTTAATCCTCATGCCTGATAGCTTCTCAAAGCATATCAGGATACCTTTCAAGTTTCACAAATGCCCTAAATCTATAGAGGAAAAGAGCACCGTATCATCTACATACTGAAGGGAAAAAATTCCCTCAGGTTTAAACTCAGCCAGCAACCCTTTAATCAGGTTGTTCCTTGCAGCTTTTATCAACATCCTAGTAAGAACATCTCCAACTAGGTTAAACAAAATTGGGGATAAAAGGTCCCCTTGCCTGTCTTAAACATAGTTACTATCCTCCCCATTAATAGTTACCCCAATGGACCCCCCCCCCCCCCCCCCCCCTCAACGTTTGATTTATCCAACCAACCCATTTACTACCAAAATCTCTTGACTCTAGAATCTCAATCAAGAAATCTAAATTAACTCTATCATATGCTTTCTCATAATCCAACTTAATCAACACCCCTGGTTCCTTGGATTTATGGATACTGTGGACGACCTCATGAGCCACTACCACACTTTCTAGGATATATCTCCCCCTAATAAAAGCACTCTGATGATCAGAAATAAGACGCTGGCAAACCTTACCTAGCCTAATTGAGAGAAATTTAGAGAAAATTTTAAAGCTACAGTTCAGCAAACTAATGGGTCTAAATTTCTTCATGCATCTAGCCTCATTCTTCTTTGGTATTAAATTCAGAGTAGCAAAGTTTAGCCTAGAAATATCTAAATGCCCTTCTTGGTAGGCTTTGAACATATTAATTAGATCACCTTTCACTAATTCCCAGAATTTCTGGTAGAATAGGAAGGGAAGGCCATCAGGACCTGGAGCGCCATCTGGGTAGCAGCTAAAGACAACCTCTTTAATTTCTACCTCTGTGATCTCTGCTTCTAAAAGCTCCCTTTCTACTTTAGTTAGTTTCTCCTCCTCACTCCAGAAAATTTCACAAAGTGAAATACTTCCTCTCTCCTCTTTTTTAAAGAGGTCTTTGTAGAAATCTACAGCTACCTTTATCATACCTTTCGCATCCTCTACTGGACCACTTGGCCCATCCAACACTTCAATTCTTTTCTTTCTATTCCTCTGGTTAGCTACTGCTTGAAAATATGCAGTATTCCTATCACCTTCTTTGATATCCCTATCTCTAGACCTTTGTCTAAGCTTAATTTCTTCTAAAGCCCACAGTTTGTCAAGTTCTTTCGCAATCTACCCCATCCTTTCCTTCTCTTCAAAAGAGAGGTCTCTACTTTCGGCTTCTATATCTAAGATATTATATTCATCAGCTAGGTCTTTTTTTTTCCTATTGAGAGACGCTACTACATTAGCAGCCCATCCCCTAATCGTTTTCCTAAATAACCTCATTCTGAACTGCCAACTATCAATTGGGTTAGAGTCAGTGCAGGGTGTCTTCCACACCTTTTCTACTAACACTTTAAAATCCTCTCTTTCTAACCACCATTTCTCGAATTTGAACTTCTTTTTACAGTTAGAATTATTGACTCCAAGATTAACAATTAGGGGAGTATGATCACTCCCATCCTTGTTCACAGCTTTAACCATGGCTAGTGGAAAGGCTGAACACCAGTCAGTTGTAGCAAAAATCCTATCTAATTTAGCCATAATTCTATTTTCTTGGTTATTTGCCCAGGTAAAACATCTATTTGCAGGGCTAAGTTCCACTAGAGCCCATCTATTAATCCAATTATTGAAGCAGTTAGCCCACTTCTGATTTATTACTCCATTACTTTTATCTAATGCAAACCTAGCTAGGTTAAAATCTCCACCTATCATTGTAGGCCCCTGCCAAGAGTTCATAACACTATGTAGTTCATCTATGAAATCTGCCTTTCTATCCTCATAAGGAGAACCATAAACTACAATTAGCTTCCAGTCAAAATGAGAAATCTTATCATGTAGCATAAAACTAATGCTAAATCTCAATTTATCTCCTACCGTGACAGTAAAACTATCCTCTCTACAACCAACTAAAATACCACCAGCCGACCCAATGGCAGGCAGAAAGTGCCAGCTGAAAGGTATGTTAAAAGTGAGATCTTTCAGGAAATGAGGAGTGAACTCCCCTTTTTTGGTTTCCTGGATCCCAATGAAATCTAAATGATTGTCTTTGATCACTTGTGCTACTAGCCCTCTTCTGCCGGATCTATTTAGACCTCTAATGTTCCAAAATCCTCCTATCACTTAGACGTTTTTGAGTTTTCCTACTAACTACTTCAGTCCATTGACCAGACTGTTCTTTTAGGAGGTTCTCATGGCCCCACTGACCACTACCTCCTAATCTCTGAGAATCAAGGTCCACTCCTTGATCCAGCAGGTTTGGAACATTGAGGGCGCTCAACCCTACCACTACATCAGATTTACCTACACAGCTACTATGACTACAGTTTTTGCAAAACTCCACACCTCTATGATAATCCACTACTTGCATTTGCTTTACTAGTTCAGCCTGCTGACTAGAATTCTCACCAAGATTTACACCAACATTACTAGCTATATTGGTAATCTCTGTTTCAGACAGAATATCAAAAGCATTATTTAAGTACTTTATACCTCTTGGGACTTCAAGGTTTTTTCTTGAGTGCATGTCACGCCACCGCCACCATTAACGCGAGCTTCAATCCCGCCCAACCACCGCATGCCGCCACGAGCTCTGCCCGACGGCAGTGGCGAAGCTAGAGAGATAAGCACCCGGTACACAGCCTTAAACTAACCTGGTGCAGAGCTCTAAGTAAGAACTAATTAGCCTTAAAAACCGATTTAGACCCTGGAGCCAATGCACCATGTGGATCAACGCCGTCGCCTGACCGTCGACCCCACCTGCCCGTGGTGACACGACCTCTCGTCATCGTCGCGTTGCAAATTAGTCGATGCACTACTCCTGCACAGTTTCTGCCATTGATGGCGAGGTGCTCACGTGGACAAGCTGCCCAACCGCCTCCCTCCGCTCCTCGACCTCCTCTCCACGCCGGTGCCATCCCCTTCTCCTCCCCCTCACCGAGCCGTCTCAATTCCGAGCTTTCCCCCATCCTTCCAAGATCCCGGCCATGACCATTTCTCCATTAAATACGCCGCATCCCAGCAGCTATCCTCGCCAGCTCCGCCCATCATGGATGCGCGTGAGCCTTGCCTCCGTTTTCCCAAACTCGCTGATCCCTCCTTCCCCTCTCCTCCAACTAGGGAAGAAGAAGTCAAGCCCCTCTATTCTCACGTGAGTAAAAGCCGTTTTGCGATTTGGCCCTCTCACTATTTCTAATTTAACCCACCTTCTAGTTAGTTATGGCTATTCTGCATTTTAGCCCCTTGGTCCACCACAAACCATGAGCCAACCCATGAACCTGGTCCATAGAACAGTAAAGACCCGGTGCACAAGTTTTCCAACACAAGAAGAATTCTAGAAATTCCCAGAATTATACCCTTTTGTAGAAAAGCCCCTAATCATTATTTTAATTCTATTTTAGCCCCAGACTTTCACAGGAACAAACCTATAGTTTCTAGAAATTATATTTTAGCCCCTGCCGTTTTACAACTAAGCCCCTAGACTTTTTAGTAATTGTGGAAAGGTCCCAAAAACCTTCCAAAATAATAAAAAAGCCCCTACAACCTTTGAAAAGCCATAACATTCAGACCGTAAGCCGGATCCGAGCAATTCTTGTGCCTACATGTTCGTCTCTGTATGTAGTATCCAGTGGTACTACCCGCAATATTGCTCCAGACCATATAAAGCCGTCACTGTTCATATCTTTTTCAACCGTAGCCCCGTTTCAGGCGATTCTCACGCTCAAGCGATCGTCCCGATACGAGGAACCTTTTGTCACCCACCATATTTTCACCCCTATCATGATAATTTTTGTTGTCCCCCATAATGCCATATCTGCACCGTCCAAACTTTGTTTACACTGATTCTTCCGTCGTCAGCCTTCTAAGACCCGACCTACCTAAAACACCTGGTATACACCGAACCTCCCAAATATTTTATCCAGAGTTTTAATTGGAGTTTTGAATGTTTCCTATTTATTTTGCTTTCTTCGCGCTAGTGTGACGTATCATAGCATGAGAAGAACCTAAGGAGCCCGATGCTGGAGACGAAGCCCAAAAGCCCAAGTCTCGAGATGGACTCTGACACCATTAGTGAAGCGACGTAAATCACGATGATTTAAGGATAATGTTACCAGACAAGTTCTAACATCCCCTTGATCATATTTATCCTATCACAGTAGTCTAGAAAACCTACTTAGAGCCTACTCTATATTGCATGCTCTCTTTAGTGCTATGGTTGTGACTTGCTTGCATAATTGCTACCTATTTGTGTACGGTAACTCCGTTGTTGTTACCACAGCCCCTCCTTGAATGCCTTACCCTACCACACCATAACCTGGGTAACACAGCAAGAAAATATCACCCGGTGAAGTAGGAACGAACTCAGGGGTTGGTTTTGGTGCAGTGATGATAAGTACAGTACTTGGCAATAATTTATGATTGTGTGTCATCGTTGGTGATATGACTGTGTGTCATAATGGTGGAACCCTTGAGCTCCGTGGTGGACTTGTAGGCGTGCCTGGAGGAAGTGAGAGCATTATGCACTTACTTGCAAAGAGTGCATAGCCTGTGGGTATAGTGTACTAAGCTCTGTAGAGTTAACCCTAAATTATTTGGATGTCCGTTGTCACTAGTCATGACATACCAATCATTGGACTCTCGTTAATTAGCCAATACCCGTGATGTGTGAGTGGGTGATGTGATACCCGTGTTTTGGAAGTGCAAGGTTTGGATATGGAGATCTATTCCTTTTAAAAAATGAGAACTGTTGGGATTGATTGTAATCTCCTTCAGCGCCAACCTACTAAAATATTGATAGGTCCCCTCTTTCCTTGAAATCTATTCTTAGTGAACCTCGCCTGCTTTGTTGCTAGTGCAGATATTAAATCCCTGGCCTACAACCTTGCTATAGTCTCAATGCATGATTTTATCCTTGAGTAGTGTTAGTGCTTGCTGAGTCACTTATGTACTCATGGTTTGTTAATTATGATTATTAGTGAAGGAACTCCCGAAGAGTAAAAACAATAGGGTTTCGTCGTATGCTTAAGTTTGCCTGTGGATGGATGGATGTGATGTGATGGAGTGAAGTGAACCAGTCTTCCGCGCCCAAGTTTTCGTTGCATCATCTGATTGTAACTTAGCCATGTTTAGTAAGTCATTCATATTTACTGATTGTGTGTACCAACTACTGATCTAAGGATTGGTACAGGATGCACAGGACGTCCCGGAGAGTGGGGTGTCACATACAATGCAAGCCAATGTCTTTCTTGATGAATTGTCTCAGTATTCAAGCCATCATATGATCATCATTAGTTCTTGTTTTAGATAATATTCTAATATTTTGTTTTGAAGATTGATTACCGGATGATAAACAAAATGTTTAAGCTCTGGTATCAATATCAAATTTTGACTTATATAGAATTATATACCATCTCTAATATTCAGCTCAAAGATCTCTCAAATATGACAACAACCTGTCTGGGTTTCATCTAGTATAGTAAAACATTTAAAACCACACATTTAGCTTCTACAATTGAAAATTATAGAGTTGTGGACTACACACAAAAGAAAAAATAGAACAAAAATTCAATGAAATATTATGAATCTACTAAATCTCTATCGAGTAATCATATATAATGTTGCATTAAAAAGAGTGAGCAACTATATGTCAAATAAATTTCATGTACCAAAGGTCTGCCATAGGGCAAGCTCAACCTAGAAATTTGAAAAGGATATATGCATGTCTGTGGACAATTAAGAATAAATTGTGTGAGTATTAATAATGTCTCTCAATCTTGAGTTGCTTTTGGTTGCATACAAAATAGGGAATAAGCTATTATTGTCTAAAGATAAAATAATGGTAAAAAATAGAAGTATTTATATGAAAAATTATTAAGATGTTGCAAACTAGTAAGAGATGAGTAGTTGAAAAATCTATGAATGTCAATATATCGTGATGCACAATGATTTGTCTGATGAAGCGGAATCCAAAGTTTATTTCTTATCATATTACAAAGTTTAGTTTCTTTTCTTTCCATTTATTTTCTCATATCAAATATGAACAAAATCTTATAGGATTAATAACTCTCCAGTCTAATATATAGAGAGAGCGGGAGTTATTGAGTCGTGACCAGGAAATGTCGAGGGGGTTGAGCCATCTTTCGAACTTAGAGGAAAAGCTAACAAAGATGTGTATTGTTCACTGCAGCCCGTGAGGGACAACGGGGAAGAGACGTGTCAACTCTTTAGGCGATATGAAAAAATGTTCATCTACTTACATAAATTAGCAAAATCTGCTCAATGTTTCTTTAAGAAATGGTTTTCCAAGGCCCTATGCAATTAACCCACCAATAATTACAGTATGCGTCGCCTACCTCTAGAAAAAACCATCCCCACATAGAAGCATATTTCCCAATACAGCTTCAAAAATATTTAATGGACTAGATTCACCTTTAAAATTATAATTAAATCATATTATAAATTGTACATTAAACTAATGTAATATATTTATATGTAGGAAAAAAAGATAGAGTGCTGACTTCTAGATATAAAACATACACAATACCAATTTCACTCTAATGCCAAGAACGAATTCCACAATTCCTAACTTAGGTCTTGTTTGAATCCACTTCAGATTCTTAGAATATGATTTTATTTTAAGATTTTAAAATCCAAAGTCTAAATAAAATATGTGTGGTGGCATTTGGATACCATTAGATTCTAAAATTCCAAATGGCAGTGATATTTTGGCATCTAAAATCTGGCTCTAGCTAGGTATAACCAGATTATGAGGTTCTTAAAATATGGACATCTAGATTTTAAAATCTGAAAAAAAATTATCTTGTTTAGAGGCCTCACAAATTTTAAAATCTGAATTTTTAAAATCTTAGTGGATCCAAACATGCCTTTAATTAGTAGAATTTTAGATACGAAACTATGTGACACTTTCTGCAATTACAGTCATACATATTTATTGCTTGATACCCTTTCAAAACATTTTTCTAGACATGCCATTTTTCATCGTTGAATGACCTTTCTCAATAATTGCTTTTATGTACACATGTTATCCAGTCATGTTCAGAGGCATGAATGTCCTTTTTGTTGTGAATCCATATGGTGGATTATTGACCAATCGCATCATACACCACGGATTATAGTTTAAACACATCTATAGTGTGAACACGTTAATTACTTGACCTGTACTCTTCTCCTGACTATAAATTATACCCATCATCATCAATAAAGAATAATCATTCTTATTATCTCTAAGTGTCAATTGTCTCAATAATTCTCCATTTTTAATACGTTATCAGCACGCTCACCCACAAAGCAGATGCTACAGAATATAACTCGTCATGAAGGCGAGTCCATCTCAACCGCTGCTAGTCGGCAAGAAACCAGAGCATGGCGAGGGAACAGAGCATCTTCATTCTCCAAACAGATAAGACACAAAAAGCGACGAGTAAACTCATGAGGAAATGAAGTTGTCAAACACATGAAATCGTTGACAAGAATAAGGCATGCAAGACTTCAAATCCATCGGGTAAACATCATCTGATTGATTGTATTTACTTTTGGTTTTGGCCTTCGCTCTCCTGCATCATGGGCAATCGTTGCCATGCGCAATCGCTGTGGACTTCAATTCACCTTGGGTGCGTCATTATTCTGTCATGGCACTGGACACTTCCTCTAGAATCGATGGCGTTGTGGTCAACACCCTATTGGTTGTCTTTGTGACAACGTGAACAGCACTGGACCCAACTGCACTCCGGCAGGGCTGTTTGCACAGCGCTTGGTGCTTCTGGCATTGATGGCGGTTGCATGCCGCAATGGCTCCCGAACCACAAGGCCGAGGCGCACACATGGAAATCGAGCCCTGCAGTTGTGCGTCATCGCATGCTAGGCTATTAGGGCCTGTCTCGCCGGTCGTGACAGCAGCCCGTCCTTCACGACGCTCGCGGCTTGCATCCTGGTATCGGCTGATCGCACAATCGTGCATCCACGCTGACAAGGCATTAGCCCGTTCTGGCGGTTGCATCATCGACGGAATGGCGATTGCTCCCGGCTGCGCCCGGCTACATGGACACGAAGACGGCCGCGATGCCGGTGCAATGGCCAATTGGCCACCAAGTCCCGCTCACACGGCGGTTGCGGCACGTCCACGCGACTGCGGCGGTAGGCTCTGCATGGCACCGACGCCTGGCTGATGCGCCTCCACCCGAGACGGCGATAGCCTGTTTTTGGTTGCAACGGTTGCTCCTCCCAGCCATTGCGGCAAGGTCGAGTTGGCAAAATCACGTGTCCTGGCTTCGACGGTGTCCTAACGGTATGCCACACAAGTCTGTGACTCCCCACACGAACGCAGTGGTGCCGGTTCCACGCGAGTCGGCTGCACGACCGTGCCCACGTACGTGGTGGTGCCCGGCTGCCCGCACATCACAAGCGGCCGAAGCCAGTCCTCATGGACGCGGTGACGCGCGTATGGCCTGGACGCAGAAGTGACAGTGCTCCTTGACTACGACAACGACGTGTGTCAGAGACACTCCAGCGGTTGTGCGTGCACGCGGACATGGCAGTAGTCATGTCACGCACGACGCGTCACACGGAGATTTGATGGCAGTACTCTCTCAACTCGACTCTTGGTGGTCAAGACACGTCAGTGCCTACAAGGCCCGAGTGGCTGCAGTCTATCCCTACGATGACATGAGGGACAACTGCGGTAGCACGCAGTGGCCAAACAACCACGACAATGCAAGGCCCAAATGACGCCTCGTCGATCGGATGCCCTATAGAAGCGGTGGCTCTAGGAAAATCCAACCGCCCAAGGCGGTTATGTGCCATGGCGAATAGGTCTAAGGGCCCAAAATTCGCCATTGCCTCAGGCCAAATCGAGTTCATGTGGACTAGCATGTAAGGCCGGCTAACAAAGATCTATTATGGTTTTATAGAATAGTCTTTTCTGATTCTGTAATTGATAGAGTCTACTTTGTAAACTTTATTTTCTTGTTTTAATCTATGATTTGAACTATAATTACACTATGAAATGTACTTATGTAAATTCATCATATTGATTGCTCTCAAGCATTCCCAAAAGTGCATTTCTTATGTTTAATGTGTTTGCATTTTGATGCATTCCCTATGACATAAGAGTTGTGTTTAGTGATGTTAAATGTTGTAAATTATATTTTCACTTCCTATGGAGTGTGAAAATAGATTGTGTCCGAAGATGAGTTTGTTCTATGAGCATTCTCTATGATATAATGCAGATATTTCTTGCAATTGAGATATCAATTTCTTGTAATTGATATATTAATAGTGTTTATATTTGTTTTATAATTGAGATGCCAATCTCTTGCATACCTATCACTTAATTCATCGTAGTTAAGCCCATAGTGTGCTTAATTCAAGGAGAAATAAAGTTTAAACACTCCTATATTTACAATATTTTTCCTTTTCAATTGATATTTATATCTCTTGCATACTCACCATTTAAGTCACCTTCATTAAGCATCATATGCCTAATTCAAGCATAATTAAATGACAAACACAATATTCATTATAATATTGGCTTTTATTTGCAAGTGAGCATTATGTTCCTTGCAAATTTACATGCAAAATTTTAGTGTAAATATCTTGATTATATTCTGATAAATTAGTATTTCTCGAGTATCTATATATGTTAAGGTATATATACATGAATCAGATTTTGCATAATAGTTACAATGATAAAAGTTGTATTATATGACACCAATGCAATTGAGATTAAATTTTCTTGCAGTGTCACTTATTTGCAATTGAGACTAAGTTCTCTTGCACTAATCGAGATTAATTTCTTTTGCGAAACTATTTATTGCAATCGAGATTAAGTTTTCTTGCAATTGAGATTCTATTTCTTTCAAATTATGAAGTTCAATTCTAGAAGAATTGAACCATATGCAAAATTCAAGTAACAACCTCCATTCATATTTGAGAAACACAAAAGTGCTTTTCTCGAGTATCCAACATAGTCTAACACAATGTAGAAGGAATCAAGCATCTACTGACAAATGTCATACTTTGCATCCTATACTATGAGATTGACACCATTTAATGGTTCTCTCCTAAATGTTAGCTACATCATTTGAGGTACACACTATGTAATTCAAGTCTCAACTTGAATTTACAAATTTTGCATCCATCTTACATGTTACCATGATTTTTTTTAAATAAATCTCTGGTTAAATCCATGTTGACAAAGATGATCTCTTGTGGGTTACTTCAACTCACATATGATGGTCACAACTACTCAACATGGGCCATGGACGTTCAACGACATTGTTTGGCACCTATGGATTGAGTGTGGTTATGCATCCTCTATACGAGGAGTGCAATGGTCAGGTCCAAAGTCTTATGTATCATAAGGCGTCATATCCATCAAGGTCTCATATTTGAGTATCTAATGGAGAAGATCCGAGTGCTTTATGGGAACGTCCCCATGCACAAGATTGAGTCAAAGACATTGTTGTTCGACCAATCCTGTCGTACATATGGTTGCTACACACTACCATCAACAAATGTCATTGCTCAAGACACTTGATTGATCACTTACCCACCAGAGGTCCATGGGACATTGCCATTCTAGTCATGGATAAAGATATGGAGAATCCTTCAATCTAAAACATGACATTAACAGGGGAGGTCAGTTGTTCTTACAAAGTTCTAGTGGAACTAAGTACCAACTATTTTCTTATATACCAAGAGGACCTCTTAAGGAGAACATAATTATTGAATTTATTTCAGTCAATTTTGTAGAGCTATACTGCGCTCCCATCTCCTTATATACTATGTCACCTATGTCCTATTGCTATGGGATAAATTTGATGAAGGTGAAATTATGCCTATCGTGGATATATGCACCACAAACTCTATATATTGGGAAGTGAAAATTTCTATACTCTTACAAAGAGGCAAGGAAATATTTCATCGCTCGTTGCATGCGGTAAGAAAGATAGAATGCTAACTATGCCTCTATCATCCTTCCCTACCGGTACCCAACTACAATCGTGGATACATTGTTATATTCTGATTCAAGTAGTACCCTATTACGTATAGACATATCCGTTAATCTCTTAAAACTCATGATGGAAACAAAGAGGAATTATCCTATTTGTATAACGGACATGGCAATTTTACTATATACCATCTGGATTATATCCCGTGACATGCATTTATTGCATGTAGAAATTTTCTTTCTTGATCACATCAAAACTTGGCTTGATAGCCTTGGTCGTCCTATCATAGGGATGATGAGAAAATTATAGTCATTCTATTGGTCATAACATATTTCCAACATTTTGGATTTAGTGTGCATGTAAGTGCCACATGGAATTTGGTGTCTGCCACTCAACTTCTTGAAGAAATTCAAGATTATACATGTGGTCATATCTAACTTTTGATGGATTGTTCAGGTTTTACATGGTTCTTATAGATACATCTTTACGATGATCTCTTGTCTGTCTCTTATCCACACAACAACCATGTATTGATAAGATTATTGCTCACATCATGGGCATAAATCCTGAATAATTGATTCAATCATTCCAATAATCCAAATGGATGATGCTACCAAGTTTCCATGCCTGCAATGACGATTGTATGGTCCAAAATTTGGGATCAGCACCGTATATAGACGACCAAGTTTGAATTGACACATACTAACCTCTTGTTAGTAACATGTGGTTGTACACACCACTAACATCATTTGCTGCCAAACGGCTCCCCTCGTTGCAGTAACACGTGGATACTTGGTCCTCATGCCAAGAATTTCCCTTTTGTAGACTCGGTAATGTTTTACACATACCGATGTCACCACCATAAGGCATACATCATGAGCATTAAGAGATATTATTATCCATCAATTCAAAATATCTCGGGTCTCTTATGGAGACTCTTTTGCTCGTATGATTATACAAAGGATCATTCCAGGCATTAGGGGAAGATTTATACCACAAAGATAATGCTAGGAATTTAAAAGAATGTCATATACATTCACATTCAATCCTCATATCCACGAAATAACGGAACTGAACCTACTGTTCAGAACATCCTACATTTGCAACACTTTGCAAATACTCTGCCAATAACATTTACTTGTCATGAAGATGTCATTAAATCGGATTCTCGATCTGTAAGAGTGGAGGTACCAATCAAAAACCACTCAACTCCCAATTCTAAAGAATATGAGGAGAAGTACGGCATGAGTGTTTTTTGCAAGCATTCTCGAGAATAGGGGGAGATCATCCTCCAAGACAGTAAATGTAAACCAACCCTATGTTGGTTGACACCTTTGCGGATATTTACTATCCAAGGCCTATGGATTATAACATCCAAAAGATCAGCATCATGTGTGCACACAAATTCAGGCACTGGTCACTGGAACATCCTTACTTACTCCAGTGTTTGGGAAATATACGGAGTTACCGAGGATAATATTTTCACACAATTTATTGGTTCCACTGAATCAATACAAGGACTACAAAATATCGACATATTTCTCCCCATGATTACTCTATACTAGATCGAGACCAAAATCCTAGGTAGAGTACCTCAGTACTCAAATTGGTCAAATCAGAGGTGGTAATTATTATCACACCCGATTTTAAGGACAAAACCAAGTGCTTATCATATGTGTGCCCAGGAACAAGTTTCACACATATCAACAGTAAAGTGAATAACAGTATAACCAATGTCATTAATAAAGCGTACCACTATTACATAACTAATTGTCTTTGAAGACTAAATCGACTCTCTCAATAAATAACAGCGGAAGACACCATAACACCACAGGCAATCGACCAGGGGCACGCACGCCTAGTAGTAGTCTTCATCAATGTAGTCTATCTCTCCATCTTCTGAGCAGCAGTTTATAGTACAACAACAAAGGGAAATAGCAAGGGTGAGCATATGCTGTACTCAGCAAGTGGGGGAAAATATGACATGCAAGTTTAATAGAAGAAAGGCTAACACAATGGTTCATTTGCATAAATGAGCACTACACCTAAGACCATTTGAAAAGCACTCCTACTTACTAGGTGAAAAGTTTCCACCAGTTATCTCATCAGTCCAACACTACAGGTTAAACCATCTGTAGCCAACCATGGGTTAAACCGCCCATAGGAAACCACACTACAGGTTACACCGCCTGTAGCAAACCATGAGTTAAACCGCCCATATGAAACCACACTACAGGTTACACCGCCTGTAGCAAACCATGGGTTAAACCGCCCATATGAATCCACACTACAAGTTACACCGCCTGTAGCAAACCAAGGGTTACACCGCCCAAATCAAACTTGGCTACCCACCAAGTCCACCCATAAACCACCTTCCTAAATGTGTGAGGATCCAGGCCGCTCATGATCATGAGCACGGCTGTTATAACAGTTTGACACTCTACAGAGGTTGCACAACTTTACCCACAGGTTGGTGATTTCATCACTATACAGTGACTAGAGAGTCTCCATGTGGCCCAAATCACACTACCATAGGTGTAAGGCCAAGAGATCACCACAAGGTCGTTCAGAGAGTTTCCCAGCTTGCAAACAGCCCACGCTAAGGTTTCACTGCTGCGGAATTAAACCGTTCCTACAGAAGCCCCCTCTGGCACCGTGGCTAGGAGTAAACCGTCCATCACCTGAGTCCGAGAGTAAACTGTCCCGTCCTCCTTCCTCGATTGCTCATAGAAGTGGGAAGACATCTCGATACTAAACCAAGCCTACCCATATCAGCCCTGTGCTTTGCACTGCTTTCCTGGGTGGCCGCTCCACAAACTACTCTTGTGATCCCAAGCAGTATTATACCGAGTACACGTGCATACCCGCACCATCCTTGCCATCCTCCTGCTTGGATCACCTAGGTTCCATGTTGCTAAAAAGGATTAACCATCCCTCATGATCATTATGTTAAAGTGAAATCATTAGTCCAGATTAATAATAGACACTTCCATTCCTGACATAGCAAACTAAGCATGACGTACCCATACTAATAAGCTACACCAGAACCCAGGCGACAAGGAATAATATGGAACAGGATATGACACATGGGATTCAATATTAACAAGCATGCATAGAGATAGAGAAAAAATAAAACATAGGTTCATAATGCATCAAGGACACTTGCCTGGTTCCCTTTGCTGCTGCTCAAAGTCTTCAAGATGGAGATTTCGAAAGTTCTCTAACAGCGGTTCGTCTACTCAACGTCACACTGGAAACACAAGCATACAAACACACTAAGAAACAACACACCATACAGTAACAAACAACAAGGAAAACAATACTATGAAAAAGTACACGATACTACGATCGCGTGAGCGTAAGAATCGTCTCAATCCGAGTTACGAGTAAAAAGTTACAAAGGTTTAAAGTTCTAAGGTTAAAATGATAAATTAGTAAAATAATATAAAACAATATGAATAATTAATATTAAATACTACGATCGCTTTGGTGAAAGAATTTCTCATTTCTGAGCTACGGTGGAAAAGTTATGGCTATTTGAAGTTCTAGGGGTTAAAACGTACAAACAGGCAAGTTAAAGGACCTAAAAGTAATTTTAGACAAATAAGGACTAAACTATAAAATAAACATATAAAATATAGTTTATGAAAATTTTAGGGACCAAAAAGTAATTTATAAAAAGTATAGGGACTAAATTGTAAAATACCAGGAGGAATATATATTTTGTATTTACAGGGCCAAAAATATAATTATTTATAGGTTCAAGGGCCTAGGTGTAAAATGCCCAGCCTAATTATTACTTACAAAAATTTAGGGCTAAAATAAAATTACTAGAAAGTACAGGGTTGTTTTGTAAAATTACAAGATTAAAATATAATTAAAAATATATAAAGAGATGTTTTTACACAATTTAGGGCTAAAATATTCTTTAGGTAAAGGCTAGGGGTTTTTTTGTAAAAATACAGGGCTAGAAAATAATTAAACAGGGACCTAAACAAAATTTTATAAAGGTTCAGGTAAAAAAATCAGGAGCAAAATGCACTTAAGATAAAAGGCAGGGGCCTAAACATAAATAGAGAAAGGTTTTGTATAAAACTTAGTCATAAAATCTAATTTTATTAAAGTCCAGGGGCCTATGCACAAAACCAGCGTTATTTAGGATTAACCAGATTTATTTTTATACCTAAAACCCTAAAATCCATGTGGATCGGGTGCATGGCCTTTGTGGACCGAGACCCAGGCTCGGTCTATGGGTCCACGGTGGACCAGAAGATACCCCTTCGGGGGATCTAATCTCGACCGTGGAATCTAGATCCGACGGTCGAGAGAGCTCCGGCGAGGTGGCTGCTGTCAGAGTTGGAGACAGCGGTGGCGCCATGGCAGGTTTGCCGGAGTTGGTCTCTGGGCCACTCCGGGCGTCGGATCGGATCTCCGCCGCGAGAGATCTAGGAGAGAGAGGGGACCGAGGGGGTCCTCACCAGGGGCTTACGCGGGAGAGGGGAGGGCCGGTGCGTGCTGACGGCGATGGGGAGGCGGCGGTGTCCTTTGGCGACGTCAGGGCCGCGGCTCGGGCATCGCGGCTCGTCACGGATGGGATGGCCGGGGCGGCGCACCTTCACGAGGCCCGACGGGTGCCTGGGGGCGTCTGGCGCGACGTCCTCGCGCGGGCGCGGAGCTCGCTGAGCTCGGAGAGGCGGCGGCCATGGCGGGTGGCCTAGGAGGCTCTGCGCGCGTTACGGGAGGCATGCGGGTTCGCCTTTTATAGGGTACAGGGCCCGAGGGCATCGTGGCGCGCACGCCAAGACGGGGAGGCGGCGGCGGCTGGCGGCGCGGGCTAGCGCTAGGGTTCGGGGTGCGAGGCAACGCGGTGCGGGGCGGGCTGGGCCGAGCGGGCGCGGGCGCGGGGTGGGCCGTGCGGCCTCATGCTGTGCTGCGGGAGGGTGCTGGGCCAGGTCGACCTGGGCATAGGGGAAGGGAGCGGGGTGTTCTGGCCCAAGGCGGGAGGAGGGGAGAAGGGGAAAAGCTGGGCCTCGGGGTGGGATCTGACCCAGGTCGGGCAGGCCGAGAGGAGGAGCGGGGAAGAGGGGAGCTGGGCCGCGGGAGGGAGTCGGCCCAAGCCAGGAAAGAGAGGGATGAGGGAGAAAAGAGGAAAGAGAGAATGGGCCGGGGGGAGGGATTTTCGGCCCAAGGCCAGGGAAGGGGTTTTTCTTCCTTGTTTCCCATTTCCATTCTAATTCCTATTTTTATTACTAAAACAAATCAAAAACAATTTTTAATCAGATTTTCAAATACTTTTCCATACAATAAAAACCTAATGCATCTAATAGGCATGAATGCAAGAACCAAACATAATAATAATAATAATAATAATAATAATAATAATAATAATAATAATAATAATAATAATAATAATAATAATAATAATAATAATAATAATAAATCAACCTAAATTAGTTTAATTATTTTTAGAAAATAGTTCTTTTGCCTAAAATAAATGATGACACTCTTATTAATTTAGGATAAATTTTAGTCTATTATAAAAAGTTTAAAAAATTAGTGAAATTTTAGTCACAAACCAAATTTGAAATTTTGGGGTGTGATAATTATGGAGAATTGTTTTACTGATAGAGTAAGAAGTAACATATTTTCCTCTCATCATATTCTATGTGGAAACATAATAGGATATTCATTGCGATAGGTGGTGCAATGGCAAAGCATTGTAGCATATGGGTCCATATTGAGACCATGCACTTGTGAAAATTATGTTCCTACATTTAAGATCATTGGCAGATCAAAGATTTGGATAGATTCAGATATTAGAATCCAAATTCAAATCACGATGCATATTATGTATCGTTGGAGTCACTCGATGACTCAAAATTATTAAGTTGTTGTGGTATAACTAACTAGAGAGTTCTTTCCACTAAAAGAAAGCTCGATAATTGCTTTGTGTGTTCACTGTGAAGTCTTGTTTGGATTTTGAATCATCTTCAAAAAACATACAACAAAGCAATGATAAAAATTGAGATGAATAATTTGGGTAAATTCAAATTAGACTTAAGTTTTGCAACTTGAGCACATTCTCTCTAGAATGTCATCAATCAGTCAACTAATATCTAATCGATATTTATTTTAATATCAAATGATATTAGACAACCATATTCATCCAATATTTATGGTCTCATCCAATCCTGAATATCAATGCAATTGCATTCATTTATCGGATTGTTGATGAAAAGTGTCATCAAAACGCTCATTAGCTTACTAGCTTAAAGCGCTACTCTACATGCCATTAGGCAGGAGTCAAAGAGGATATTCATCCTTATGGCACATTAGACATAAGGTCTTGGTAATTCTATCAAGACATGACCATGGTAGAATATGCATGACACATGTGCATTAACTGATTTCATGGTGAAACAATCTTTACGTGAGGATCTACTACATTTTCATGACTACTTTCACATATCATTCCAAACATCATTTATTGTGCATATTAGATTGAAGAATGATTAACTACATTATTTATATAGTAATGGTTCCATTGAACTATCTGCCACTATCTGCGCGATAGTGCCTCTTGTATTACTTAGATGCAACAGATTACAAGAGAGCGATACCATTAAGTATATTGCTCCCATTTATTTTATCCTCATGTACTAAAGTAGATTGAGTTGATAAAGCATTTGAAAATCTTGTGATTCATTCATAGATTGTCAATGTTCAGGGGGAGTATCCTTCTGAATAGTGATCTGAGTATCCTTCTGAATAGTGATCTGAACGAACATCATATTGCACTCTTTTCTCTTCGTGAGTTTTTCTTACACGGTTTCTCATGAAAGATTTTTAATGAGGCAATATCAATACAAGTGTATGTCATATCTTCTGATTTTTCCCTATTAGGGTTTTTAAAGGATGATATTATATGATATAATATTGTCTCTAAACTCGCTTGGGTCTTTCTCATATGAGTTAATAACGAGACAATATAGAATATATGTTGTATCAATTTCTCCTAATTTTCCCATTGGATTTGAGTTTTCACAACATATTATTCTATAGCTCCTCACATTTTTTTTTTCACAGGGTTTTGGAGGAGTTGTAAGATGGTGTACGGTGACGATTGATTGATCAAGGGGGAGTGTTGTGAATCTATGTAGTGGATTATTGGCCAATCACATCATACACCACGAATTATAGTTTGAACACATCTATAGTGTGAACATGTCAATTACTTGACATGTATTCTTCCTCTGACTATAAATTATACCCATTATCATCAATAAAGAATAACCATTCTTATTATCTCTGAGTGTCAATTGTCTCTATAATTCTCTATTCTTAATACTTTTACATGTATATTGGCTTGTATTAGACTGACATATATGATTATGAGATGAAAGGAATATTCAGTGTCATTTATATGACAATGGAAATATCATGGTGTTTTTATCAGACAAATTGAAATGACTATTATATTTTTTCAAAAGACCTATCAAATACCTTGTGTGATTTTCATGTTTTACCTTACTCGTCATCTTTATTATTAGTTCAGGTTAGTAATTGCTTTGTTGCCACATAGACTTCTCAGAACCTAGGTATACCGGATAGTTAATGTGTGGATCTTGTGAAATTTTATCAGTAACATTCTTTTGTATTTAATATTTATTTTTTTAGTACATACCACGGCGCTAGGGCCACACTAGACAAACGTACCTAGAGTTGTCCAAATGGACGACCCGGCCCGACATGACCCAGGTCTTAAAAGGCCCAACACATTTAATATAGGTCTAACATGACATATGGGCTTTTTTGGGCCGTACTGAGACAGCCTGTGGGCTCAACCTCTGGCCTATGGCACGGCATGGAATTGGCTAAACGTGATGGGCCGACCGATTAAGCATGACGGGCTGATCAAGAATCATAGCCCAATTAGAATTGAGGGTGTTAAAATGACAAAAATAAGGTGTTGGAGAAGGAAATTGAACCAGATATTGGAATTGAAGAGATGACCTTCCCACTAGACTAGAATGACTTGTTATATATAACAGAAGTAGTAATTCTATTAATATATTTCTAAACGGGTTGTGTCATGCCAGTCTTAAGGCCTGCTCTTTGGCCCAGACACGGTTCTTACCACTAGGCCGTGCCGGTACAGGCCCTAAAATCAATGGGTCATGCCAGATTCATGTCATGGTTTTTTTTTAAAGACTTCGTACCAGCTCACTTGACCTGGCCTCTTTAGACAGCTCTAGACGTACCCTCTTGTCGTGCTAAAGTTTGCAATGCACCATCTCCTATTTTCAGGCCCAGCCCAGCAGAAGTAAGTACTAACAGCCCATATCATGGTCCTGATCTTTTGATCCTTCCTGTTGAAGTATAACGAGTCAGTGGCTGATTCAGCACTTCAGCTACGAATCAACCGATGAACATCTTCTTCCTTTTTTCTGTAACGAACACATTGGATTATTAGCCATTCTCTTAGGGGTATTGGAGGAATGAACATATGCATAAATTGGCATGCAAGCATATGCATCCAAAACCAGGAGAAATTATAATTTCTTGAAGATCAGACACTGGTTCGTTGGCATGTGTGGACTAGGTCAGAACTGCTACTGGGCCTTTTCATATCATCAATACGAGCCCAACAAGATCTGCCCATCTCCCAGTCTCAGCACGATTTGCTTTTGCTATCCAGGAGCACCACCATTTCTTGTCTAGTATCGTCTAATAGGATAGTTTTACAGTAGATCAAAATATATGCCTATCATTTATTTTGTTCATCTGACGGTTCAGATCTTAATTATGGTATTTTTTTGATCAATCAGTATTATAAGTATCATTATAAAGTAACATAAGTATCATATAGTTATAACTGAAAAATAAATTTATAGACATGTAAAATAAATATTTTTGAAGGTCAAGATCATAGATTTAATTATTTCATCTCCATCTCGTGTTTTTCTCTTTCTTTCATAGTAGTCGGATGATCAATCAAAATATCATCATGTCAGAAATCAGAATTTTACTAATAACATCATAGAAAATTAACTCCAACATTATCTAGTAATTACACTTACTACCATCTCAAATGAATGGTTAGATCTAAACCATAATACCTCAAATTTATATATATCATGGTCTACTGTAAAGGTAAAGACGCTCTAATAACGATCACCGGGGGTACTGTAGCTAGTATGAAGCAAGCATCTGGCGCCTGGCGTGCAGATAGCTCACGTGAGGAATCACGCATGATAGTTATACGTAAACAATGGAAACACGGCATACAACAACAACCCACGTACGCCGAGCGAGCGAGCGAGCCGGGCAACAACAACCCACGTTGAAGCGGTCGTCGTGTGCTAAGACTGTTCGCACCGGGGGACGCTATGCGGTCCTCCAGTAGCACTTTATCGTAAAAAGCCTGCACCAGCTTCCTCTAAATGCTACGCTAACGAAGCGGAGGAGCTCCTGCACGCCAAATCCAGCGGATGTAGCGTACGTACGCTACACGCGGATGTGGCGTGGGGCCCACATGGCCCAACCGTCGGAAGCTCTTCCGGAGAGCGTGGCGTAGGCGTTGTGAAGCCTGACGAAGTCAACGGCGGCGGGCGCTTGTGGAGCTCGACGAAGGAAGAGGGGAGTGTTAGAATTATATGGGCTTGGCCCATTAATATTCACAATAATTCCTAGAAAATCTCAAAGGCCCATTCATGAGTGGTGGGAGTGCAAAGGTTTAGTCTCACATTGCTAGTAGAGATGGAAGGAGTCCAACTTATAAGGTTGGTTGCTCTAGCATCTCTTGCAAGTGTGTGGATGGGAGGAAGGAAGAACACACGCGCGCGCTCGCTCGCCTCGCCTCGCCTCGCCTCGCCGGGCGGGGCGAGGCGGGGCGTGGGCGTGGGCGATGGGCGCGGCCGCGCATCACCTGTGTGAATGGTCCGCCGAGTACCTGCGTGAATGGCCCATTAATATTCACAATAATTCTTCCCTATAAATACGTACGGGTACCGCCGCAAATCAGATCACGCAATCACCTAGGGTTTTGCCTCTCGCTACTGTTGCGCCGCCAAGTCTTCTCCATCCCGATTGTCGGCGTGCACCGGCGAACGGGAGAGCAGGTCTCCGGAGCCGTAATCCTCTGCGATCCTGCACCGGGAGAGAGCGAATAAGGTTTTTGGGAAGCGCTCTACGCGACTGCTCGATCGTTTCCTCGTCTTCATCAAGTTCGTCGCCACGGCTCGTCTTCCCCGTCGTCAAGTTGGTCTCGGCCACTGTCGCCAATAACGTGACGGTGCTGCACGTCGTCGCCGCCTTCTCTACCCAGTCCAGAAGGAAACATACGTACTCTCATCTCAAACTATGTCTTCCATACTAGCTTTCATAGTCTGCTTGTCTATAATGAATGTTGCTAGTATGGTAGATGCTGTGCTTTTGTCTGGCTCTATAGACCTGTCTAGATCTTGCGTAGACTTGTCTAGTTCATTATACAATCTGTTAATCATACTTATGATTTATGTCTGGATTAATATAAAACTAAAAGTGCTAATTTTTCCAACAATTCAAAAACCTTATTGTAGGCACTTTAGTTTTATGGTTGGATTTGTCGATGCACTGAGGCCAGAGAAATTCACTAGCGGGCACTTCAATAGATGGCAAGTGAAAGTCACTCTGTGGCTTACTGCCATGAATGTGTTCTGGGTGTCCACTGGCAAACCTGAAGGCGATCTCACTGCAGATCAGGAAAAGGCCTACAGTGAAGCCAACACAATATTCTTGGGCGTTGTTATTGGAGTTTTGGTAGATCGTCTTCAGGACGTCTACATCCATCATACAGTCGCTAAGGATATGTGGGACGCTCTGATCGCTGACTATGGTGGTTCAGATGCTGACGCTGAACTGTATGTCATTGAGCAGTACCATGATTTTAAGATGGTAGATGGCAAATCTGTCGTCGCACAGGCTCATGAGATACAGTGCATAGTGAAGGAACTCGAATTGCTTAAGATCGTCATACCAGAGAAGTTTGTGGCTGGAGGCATTATTGCCAAATTGCCTCCAACTTGGAGGGATTTTGCCACTACTCTTAAACACAAGAGAACGAATATATCTGTCTCAAATTTGATCGCGTCTCTTGATGTTGAGGAGAAAGCTCATGAGAAGGATGAACGTTCTAAAGTTAACGAGGAAAACACTATAGCCAATATGGTGCATCAACCACAACAGTCTCATGGCAGTGGTGGTAAGGGCAAGGGCAAGAACAATAAGCCTAAGCATACCACTACCTTCAAGAAGAAGAATAAGGAGAAGGGAGCATGCTTTGTTTGCGGTTCGAATGAGTATTGGGCAAAGAAGTGTCCAGAACGCAAAGGAAGGAAGCCTCCACAGCAGAAGTCTGCGAACATGGTGACCAGTGCTGGAGAAAATAGTGGGTATGGTAATTTACCATATGTTTTTTCTGTATTTCAATCTACTTATTGGTGGCTTGATACTGGTGCTAATGTTCATGTTTGTGCTGATGCCTCTTTGTTTACTTCTTACCAGGTCGCCCGGGATTTCTCCGTCCTAATAGGGAATGGATGACATGCTTCTGTTCATGGTGTTGGCACGGTCGAGCTGAAGTTCACTTTGGGGAAGATTATCCAATTGAAGAACGTACAGCATGTCCCTTCTATCAAGAAGAATCTTGTTAGTGGCTCCCTTTTGTGTAGGGATGGTTTTAAGGTAGTGCTAGAGTCAAATAAAGTTGTCGTGTCTAAGAGTGGACAATTTATTGGTAAAGGCTATGAGTGCGGAGGCTTGTTCCGCTTTTCCCTTTCAGATTATTGCAATAAGTCTGTGAACTATATTTGTGATGGTGTTAATGAGAGTAATGCTAGTGTTTGGCATTCACATTTATGTCATCTAAATTTTGGTTCTATGTCTCGACTGTCCAGCTTGAATTTAATTCCAAAATTTTCTATTATCAAAGGTTCTAAGTGCTCAAGTTGTGTGCAATCTAAGCAACCTCGAAAGCCTCACAAGGCTGCAGAGGAGAGACACTTAGCACCAATAGAACTTATACATTCAGATCTCTGTGAAATGAATGGTATATTGACTGAGGGTGGAAAAAGATATTTCATGACTTTGATTGATGATGCGACTAGATTTTGCTATGTTTATCTGTTAAAAACTAAAGATGAGGCTCTAAACTACTTTAAAATTTATAAGGCTGAAGTTGAAACTCAACTAGAGAAAAAGATCAAAAGAATTAGGTCCGATCGTGGTGGCGAGTATTTCTCAAATGAGTTTGACTTATTCTGTGCGGAACATGGTTTGATACGTGAGAGGACGCCTCCCTATTCGCCCCAATTAAACGGGGTTGCCAAAAGAAAGAATCGCACCTTGACTGACTTGGTTAATTCCATGTTAGACACGGCTGGATTATCTAAGGCATGGTGGGGGGAGGCTTTATTGACATCATATCATGTCCTAAATAGAGTTCCTATGAAGAATAAGAAGAAGACTCCATATGAGGAATGGATTGGTAGAAAGTCATCGCTCTCTTACTTACGCACATGGGGTTGTTTGGCCAAAGTTAACGTGCCAATTAACAAGAAGCGTAAGTTGGGACCTAAAACTGTGGATTGTATCTTTCTTAGATATGCTCATCATAGCATTGCCTATAGATTTTTAGTGTTTAAATCAGAGGTGCCTGATGTTCATGTTAATTCATTAATGGAGTCTCGTGATGTTACTTTCTTTGAGAACATATTTCCTATGAAAGATTTACATAGCATGTCTAGATTATCTTCTGATGTGATTGTTAAAACTACTTCTAAACCTAGTGCATTTTTTTTATCATGCTGAACAAACACTTGAACCAATCCATAAAGAGATTGACAGTGAAGCTCCTAGGAGGAGCAAGAGACAAAGGACTGCAAAGTCTTTTGGTGATGATTTCACTGTTTATCTTGTGGATGACACTCCTAAAACCATTTCAGAGGCATATGCATCTCCTGATGCAGATGACTGGAAAGAAGCTGTTCATAGTGAGATGGACTCCATTCTTTCTAATGGAACTTGGGAAGTTGTCGACAGGCCATATGGTTGCAAACCTGTGGGTTGTAAATGGGTGTTCAAGAAAAAGCTTAAGCCTGATGGTACTATTGACAAATATAAGGCTCGGCTTGTGGCTAAGGGTTATACTCAGAAAGAAGGCGAAGACTTCTTTGACACTTATTCACCTGTTGCTAGATTGACCACTATTCGTGTATTACTTGCTCTGGCTGCCTCACATGGTCTTATCGTTCATCAGATGGATGTTAAGACAGCTTTCCTTAATGGAGAGTTGGATGAGAAAATCTATATGGATCAGCCAGATGGACTTGTAATAAAGGGTCAAGAAGATAAGGTGTATAAGTTGTTAAAGTCTTTGTATGGTCTGAAACAAGCTCCTAAGCAGTGGCATGAGAAATTTGATTCAACACTTCTATCAGTAGGCTTTTCAGTCAATGAGGCTGATAAATGTGTATACTACCGCCATGGTGGGGGTCAGGGAGTTATACTATGCTTGTATGTTGATGACATACTCATCTTTGGAACAAATCTTGACGTGATCAATGAGGTCAAGACTTTTCTGTGCCAAAGTTTTGATATGAAGGATCTAGGTGAGGCTGATGTTATCTTGAACATCAAGCTAATCAAAGGAGAGAATGGGATTACTCTTATGCAATCTCATTATGTTGAGAAGCTCTTGAACCATTTTGGTTACAAGGATAGCAAGTCTTCTCCAACACCTTATGATCCCAGCTTGATTCTTCGAAAGAATAAGAGAATTGGCAGAGACCAATTAAGATATTCTCAGATAATTAGATCACTTATGTACTTAGCTAGTGCTACTAGGCCTGACATCTCGTTTGCTGTGAGCAAACTAAGCCGGTTTACTTCTTGTCCGAGAGATGATCATTGGCGTGCGCTTGAGCGGGTAATACACTATTTAGTTGGTACTATGGATTATGGGATTCATTATTCTGGATATCCAGCAGTACTAGAGGGCTATAGTGATTCCAATTGGATATCTGATACTGATGAGCTATATGCCACGAGTGGATATGCATTTACTCTTGGTGGTGCTGCTATTTCATGGAAATCATGCAAACAGACCATCTTAACGAGGTCTACCATGGAAGCAGAGCTTACCGCACTAGATATAGCTACAGTTGAGGCTGATTGGCTACGTGAGCTCTTGATGGACTTACCTATTGTCGAGAAACCTGTGCCGGCAATCTTCATGAATTGTGATAATCAAACTGTGATAGTCAAAGTGAACAATTCTAAGGACAATATGAAGTCATCAAGACATATTAAGAGACGTCTGAAGTCTGTCAGAAAAATGAGAAACTCCGGAGTCATATCAGTAGAATATATTTCAACTGGTGAGAACCTAGCAGATCAATTCACCAAGGGGCTGTCACGTAATGTGATAGACAGTGCATCAAAGGAGATGGGTATCAGACCCATATGTGCTATTCCATAGTGGTAACCCAACCTATGTGATCGGGGATCCCGTGAAGTAGGACCTGGGAAGAACAAGCTATTGGTTAGCATGAGAGTAACCTTTTATGACCCACTCGAGAAGCGATGCATTACTCTCGATATCTGTATGGCAGGATGGTTGTTGTTTTAATATATTCAGTTGGCTTTAAATAGCAAAGATGTTGTCCTACAGAACATTCTTGAATGAATATACCTATATGAGTCCGATTGTTTAAGGTCGCAATCTGTGAGATTTGGGTGATCTCTATTAAGCTCATGAAAGACCAAGGGAGTATGACCTATATGCTCCACCCGCGGAGAAGCCTACTGGAGGTCTAGTATCAGTTATGACAGTAAGTGAAACTTGTTTACACAAAACTTGCAATTCAAGGCGTAGTCCATTGTTCAAGTTGTGAATGAGTGTAGCTTATTGTTCTAGGTGGAAGTTCAACTTAACAGTCTCCACTGAAAACACTGGTATATTAAACAACAGTGGGGTAAGGCAAAGTCTAGTTGGGACTTTGAGATCTGGTGGGGGATTGTTAGAATTATATGGGCTTGGCCCATTAATATTCACAATAATTCCTAGAAAATCTTAAAGGCCCATTCATGAGTGGTGGGAGTGCAAAGGTTTAGTCCCACATTGCTAGTGGAGGTGGAGGGAGTCCAACTTATAAGGTTGGTTGCTCTAGCATCTCTTGCAAGTGTGTGGATGGGAGGAAGGAAGAACACACGCGCGCGCGCGCTCGCCTCGCCTCGCCTCGTCGGGCCGGGCGGGCATGGGCGTGGGCGATGGGCGCGGCCGCGCATCACCTGCGTGAATGGTCCGCCGAAATTCGGTCCCTTGCCTTGCGGGGGCGCGGCTTCCTTTTGCACTTTCTTTTTGCTGCGTATTCCATATATTAATTATGGAAACTGACGTATTAATATGGTAACCGACTCGGTTGTGGGACGCCCAACCCTAGCGGTTCCTCCCTATAAATACGTACGGGTACCGCCGCAAATCAGATCACGCAATCACCTAGGGTTTTGCCTCTCGCTACCGACCGACCTGGGTGTGTGTGAATTTCCTACAATGGGTCTGGATAATAACAAGAAGAGTCAAGGTAGCGAAAGTAATCTTCCTTCCATTGAAATCTGAGCATCGAAAATAGGAGATTTTATTATATTTCCATGGTATGTTGCGCCGCCAAGTCTTCTCCATCCCGATTGTCGGCGTGCACCGGCGAACGGGAGAGCAGGTCTCTGGAACCGTCATCCTCTGCGATCCTGCACCGGGAGAGAGCGAATAAGGTTTTTGGGAAGCGCTCTGCGCGACTGCTCAATCGCTTCCTCGTCTTCATCAAGTTTGTCGCCACGGCTCGTCTTCCTCGTCGTCAAGTCAGTCTCGGCCGCCGTCGCCAACAACGTGACGGTGCTGCACGTCGTCGTCGCCTTCTCTACCCAGTCCAGAAGGAAACGTACGTACTCTCATCTCAAACTATGTCTTCCATACTAGCTTTTATAGTCTGCTTGTCTATGATGGATGTTGCTAGTATGGTAGATGTTGTGCTTTTGTCTGGCTTTATAGACCTGTCTAGATCTTACGTAGACTTATCTAGTTCATTATACAATCTGTTAATCATACTTATGATTTATATCTGGATTAATATAAAACTAAAAGTGCTAATTTTTCCAACAGGGAGGTGTAGGGAAGCTGCGGCTTGCGCCCACGGCGGAGGAGGAGGGCGGTGCCAGATCCGATCCGCCACCGCAGCCACGAGTTCTCACCCCCTCCTGCTCCCCTCCACCCTTGTTGAGCCAGCCACGACCTCCGAAGCCGTCGACGGCGGGCGAGGGCGCCAGATCTACGTTGGGGCGGAGACGAGACGAGCAGGACGGGCGGAGGAGGCCGGGGGCGGTCGGGCGGGGCGCGGGTCGACAGAGGGGAGTAGAGGCCCAGATCGGTGCGTGAAAAGCAGGAGGGGGAGCTCGTGCCCGCCATGGCCATGGCGGAGGAGCTCCGCGGGCTCCCCGATGGCATCGCCGGAGAGGTCGAGGCGGAGAGAGGGGAGGCCGGCGCCGGCGGCACGTGTTGGGAGGCGGAGGCGGGGGACGTGCGCGGGGGTGGCGAGCCCGGTGGTGGCGGCGCGGGGGAGAAGGAGAGGCGGGGCCGGCAGCGCGCGGGGGTGGCGGGCCTGACGGTAGCAACGCGGGGGAGAAGGAGAGGCGGGCCCAGCGGCACCGCTAGAGAGGGCGAGGCAGAGAGAGAGGTCGGCGCGCGGGTGTGGCAGGGTGGGGCGCGGCGCGCGGGGGTGGGGAAGGAAGAGATAAAGGAGAAAAAAATAAAAGAAAAATAGAAAATAAAGATGGTAGTTAGTGATAGTGAAATAAAATAAGAAGTAGTTGGTATAGAGTATGAGATATAAGGATGACGAGTGCGAGAGAAATAAATTTAGAGTAGAAAATCTGAATAATTAGGACAAAATATTTCTTTTAGAGTATGAATATAGAGAATCACGAACACAGTCAGTCTAAGTTCGTCGTACGCACTGGCCGCGCCCACGCGCGCTTGCCGGCCAGCGCGCGCCCGACCGACACCCCAAACCCCGCGCTCGCTTCAGCCTAAACCCCCGGCAACCCGAGCTTTATGGCCTTTTCGGCTAGTGCTCCGCCGTCTTGGACTGCCGTGCGCCTCTCTCAAAAGGCACGCGCGCGACATGGTAGGTGCCCCTCGCTTTTTTTAGGCTGAAGCTGAAAAGCGAGCGTGCGACCTGAGAGTTTGAATTGAAAGTTGAAACGAGGCATGAAACAGTTCAAGTTTTTTACAGCTACTAGCACGGTTTCTGTGGAAGAGAGCATGGAACTTGTGTAATCATATGCTGGAGGAATAGGACGACATTATGATGAGCAGAGCAGGTGTGAGAGTTTGTCAAACTTGTACAGTCAGGGTTTGACTTTTGGCACAGGAACAGACATGCGACCATGCCGGCGAGCGGTGAGTATCCATTCGTTGCACCTCTGTTAGTAGTACTCGATTTTGCTCACCAACGCACCGCACTGTATAGAGAGAGCGTAGACAACAGCACGAACTTTTCTGGTGGATGCTGGTGGTCAGAACTCAGAATTAAGTCCATGCTCAATTGGCGCTTGAGAGTTCAACATCTCTCGGTTAAGGCTAACGTGGACGGCCAAACGCACTCTTTTTTTTCGAACAAGCAGCTTCGGACCTGTATAATCTCAATATCTTTTGGAGGAAAACTTCTTTGGAGCCCTTGGAACTCGGGTCTTCGCCGGCAATCCATATGGAAGGAAATCACGCAAGTGCTGCCATGATATTGAAAGAGCTGGACTGCTGGAGTGCAGCTCGTTGGTTTGAACGGAACAATCGTTCGGATCAATCTTGGCTCGTTAGGCTGCTAGAGCCAGCACCTTCCGAAGTTCGTTTAGATAAATCTGGAGATGGAAATCGACCAACCATGCCAAAGTGGTGGTGGTCTAAAGCCATTAATAAGAACACAGGTTGAGCTTTTTGTTTTTTTTTAATATAATTGGCCATGCTGCACTCCAGTATGTACGACCTGCCAATTACGAATTGCAAGTACGCGTGCCCATTCCTTACCCAATACTGTTGTGCTGCATACCTGCTCGTGCTAATGGAGGAGCATGATCGCCCGATTGGAACGATGCATCTCATCGGCGCTGTCTGGCCCCTGAAATTCCTGGGCCTAGATGGAGCCGATCCTATTTCTTTTGGTTGTTGGCTACTACATGACATTGATTCCAGAAACTTTGTACTAGTGCTCAAGAATTAGTTTTTCCTATCCTTGTTTTGGGGTCTGTCTTGTGGTTTCGTTTTATTTCAGTTTTGCTTCGCAAGCAAGGATCAGCTCAACTACCAGCACGTTCCATGGACAAAACCGTGCCTCAACTAATAACCTCACTCCTCGTCACGGACCACGCCTTGTCGTGTTACACAAGTAGTACATACGTTCCACGGCTTGCAGTTACAGATGCAGGGCTATTGCACCGCTGTAGCAGACCATGATGGGCGCCTTCAACATCTGACGTCTCCTACTCATGGAGAGAGGAGCTCTCAAAAACGAAAAAAAGGTAAACTAATTAAGATCAGATGCAGTGTTTATAAAAACCGGTTGAAACCGGCGGGTCAACCTGATTAACCAAAAATCGATCCAGACTGATTTCACTACATAGACAGTTTTTAGCCGGTTTTCGGTGAAAACCAAATCTGATACTATAGTAAAACAGTTAACCGTCATTTTTTTTTGTCACCGGCCGGTATTCACCAGGTTCAAAAACCAGCACTGAACCGATTTTGTAAACCTTGATCAGATGACCTCCACTGAGAGTTGTGCATGAAACTCATAAACTAGGCGACAATTTGACCCGCCAACACGATTTTTAAGTCTATAATTTATGGCCAGTATGAATCCTTACGCCAACATGGCAAGGTCGTGGAAGCGTTGGGTTTCTCAGACGTCACCCTATTTAAAAGAAAATCTGAATGGAAGGAGTACATCGCATGTTTTAAATATATTTCACTTGCAGTAGAAACTAGAAACTAAAAAACAATGGAACAGATAATTATTAGCTGCATGACGTGGGCACGTAAATGGAACTGGATCAAAAGCAAAGTACAGAGATTCCTTTCGTGCCGGCTGAATCTCATTCCCGTTTCAAGTTACTTAACCAGCGTAAGCAAAAGAGCCCCTCCACGGCACATACAAGATCAATTATGATGTTGTGGGGCTTTGTGGCAGCGATGGTAGGAGTAGTAACTTTCTGGAGTCCAGGTGTGGCAACCGGTAGAGTGTTGGAATTATATGGGCTTGACCCATTAATAATAATAATAATTTCTAAAAAATCTTAAAGATCCATTTATGAGTGGTGGAAGTGCAAAGGTTTAGTCCTATATTGCTAGTGGAGGTGGAGACAGTCCAACTTATAAGGTTGGTTGTTCTATCATCTCTTGTAAATGTGTGGATGGGAGAAAGGAAAAACACATGCGCGCGCTCGCTCGCCTTGCTGGGCCGGGCGTGCAGGACGGGGCGGGCCATGCGCGTGGGCGTGGCCGCGCATCACCTGCGTGAATGGTTTGCCAAAATTTGGTCCCTTGCCTTGCGGGAGCGTAGCTTCCTTTTGCACTTTCTTTTTACTACGTATCTCATATATTTAATTATGGAAATCGACGTATTAATATGGTAACCGACTCGGTTGCAGGACGCCCAACCCTAGCGGTTCCTCCCTATAAATACGTACGGGTACCGTTACAAATCATAACACGCAATCGCCTAGGGGTTTGCCTTGTGCTACTGTTGCGCCGCCAAGTCTTCTCCACCCCGATTGTCGGCGTGCACCGGCGAACAGGAAAACAGGTCTCCGGAACCGTCATCCTCTGCGATCCTATACCGGGAGAGGACAAATAAGGTTTTTGGGAAGCGCTCTACGCGACTGCTCGATCGCTTCCTCGTCTTCATCAAGCTTGTCGTCACGGCTCGTCTTCCACGTCGTCGAGTCGGTCTCACCCGCCGTCGTCAACAACGTGACGATGCTGCATATCATCGCCGCCTCCTCTAACCAGTCCAGAAGGAAACGTACGTACTCTCATCTTATACTATTTCTTCCATACTAGCTTTCGTAGTCTATTTATCTATGATGGATGTTGCTAGTATGATAGATGCTATGCTTTTGTCTGGCCTAATAGATCTGTCTAGATTTTGTGTAGACTTGTCTAGTTTATTATGTAATTTGTTAATCATGCTTATAATTTATTTATGAATTAATATAAAACTAAAAATGCTAATTTATCCAACAATCCAAAAACCTTATTGTAGGCACTTTAGTTTTATGGTTGGATTTGTCGATGCACTAAGGCCAGAGAAATTTACTGGCGTGCACTTCAAAAGATGGCAAGTGAAAGTCACTCTGTGGCTTACTGCCATGAATGTGTTCTGGATGTCCACTGGCAAACCTGAAGGCGGTCTCACTGCAGATCAGGAAAAAAGCTTACAGTGAAGCCAATATAATATTCTTGGGCGCTGTTATTGGAGTTTTGGTAGATCGTCTTCAGGACATCTACATCCATCATACAGTCGTAAAGGATATGTGGGACGCTCTAATCGTTGACTATGGTGGTTCAGATGCTGACGCTGAACTGTATGTCATTGAGCAGTACCATGATTTTAAGATGGTAGATGACAAATCTGTTGTCACGCAGGCTCATGAGATACAATGCATAGTGAAGGAACTCGAATTACTTAAGATCGTCGTACCTGAGAAGCTTGTGGCTGGGGGCATTATTGCCAAATTGTCTCCAATTTAGAGGGATTTCGCCACTACTCTTAAACACAAGAGGACGAACATATATGTCTCAGATTTGATCGCGTCTCTTGATGTTGAGGAGAAAGCTCGTGAGAAGGATGGACGTTCTAAAGTCAACGAGAGAAACACTGTTACCAATATAGTGCATCAACCACAACAGTCTCATGGCAGTGATGGTAAGTGCAAGGGCAAGAATAATAAGCCTAAGCAGACCACTACCTTCAAGAAGAAGAACAAGGAGAAGGGAGCATGCTTTATTTACGGTTCTAATGAGCATTAGGCAAAGAAGTGTCCAGAATGCAAAGTAAGGAAGCCTCCACAGCAGAAGTCTACGAACATGGTGAACAGTGCTAGAGAAAATAGTGGGTATGGTAATTTACCATATGTTTTTTCTATACTTCAATCTACTTGTTGGTGGCTTGATACTGGTGCTAATGTTCATGTTTGTGCTGATGTCTCTTTGTTTACTTCTTATCAGGTCGCCCGGGATTCCTCCATCCTAATGGAGAATGGGTTATATGCTTCTGTTCATGATGTTGGCACGGTCGAGTTGAAGTTCACATTGGGGAAGATTGTCCAATTGAAAAACGTTCAGTATGTCCCTTCTATCAAAAAGAATCTCATTAGTGGCTCCCTTCTGTGTAGGGATGGTTTTAAGGTAGTGCTAGAGTCGAATAAAGTTGTCGTGTCTAAGAGTGGACAATTTATTGGTAAAGACTATGAGTGTGAAGGCTTGTTCCACTTTTTCCTTTTAGATTATTGCAATAAGTCTGTGAACTATATTTGTGATGGTGTTAATGAAAGTAATGCTAGTGTTTGGCATTCACGTTTATGTCATCTAAATTTTGGTTCTATGTCTCGACTGTCCAGCTTGAATTTAATTCCAAAATTTTCTATTATCAAAGGTTCTAAGTGCTCAAGTTGTGTTCAATCTAAACAACCTCGAAAGCCTCACAAGGCTGCAGAGGAGAGACACTTGGCACCACTAGAACTTATACATTCAGATCTTTGTAAAATAAATGGTATATTGACTGAGGGTGGAAAAAGATATTTCATGAATTTGATTGATGATGCGACTAGATATTGCTATGTTTATTTGTTAAAAACAAAAGATGAGGCTCCAAACTACTTTAAAATTTATGAGGCTGAAGTTGAAACTCAACTAGAGAAAAAGATCAAAAGAATTAGGTCTGATCGTGGTGACGAGTATTTCTTAAATGAGTTTGATTTATTCTGTGTGGGATATGGTTTGATACATGAGAGGATGCCTCCCTATTTGCCCCAATTAAACGGGGTTGCCAAAAGAAAGAACCGCACCTTGACTGACTTGGTTAATTCCATGTTAGACACGGCTAGATTATCTAAAGCATGGTGGGGGGAGACTTTATTGACATCATATCATGTCCTAAATACAGTTCCCATGAAGAATAAGGAGAACACTCCATATGAGGAATGGATTGGTAGAAAGCCATCGCTCTCTTACTTACGCAAATGGGATTGTTTGGCCAAAATTAATGTGCCAATTAAAAAGAAGCGTAACCTGGGACCTAAAACTGTGGATTGTATCTTTTTTGGATATGCTCATCATAGTATTGCTTATAGATTTTTAGTGGTTAAATCAGAGGTGCCTAATGTTCATGTTAATTCATTAATGGAGTCTCGTGATATTACTTTCTTTGAGAACATATTTCCTATAAAAGATTTACATAGCATGTCTAGATTATCTTCTGATGTGATTGTTAAAACTACTTCTAAACCTAGTGCATTTTTTTTATCATGCTGAACAAACACTTGAACCAATCCATAAAGAGATTGACAGTGAAGCTCCTAGGAGAAGCAAGAGACAAAGGACTGCAAAGTCTTTTGGTGATGATTTCACTGTTTATCTTGTGGATGACACTCCTAAAACCATTTCAGAGCCATATGCATCTCCTGATGCAGATGACTGGAAAGAAGCTGTTCATAGTGAGATGGACTCTATTCTTTCTAATGAAACTTGGGAAGTTGTCGACAGGCCATATGGTTGCAAACCTGTGGATTGTAAATGGGTGTTCAAGAAAAAGCTTAAGCCTGATGGTACTATTGACAAGTATAAGGCTCGACTTGTGGCTAAGGGTTATACTCAGAAAGAAGGCGAAGACTTCTTTGACACTTATTCACCTGTTGCTAGATTGACCACTATTCGTGTATTACTTGCTCTGGCTGCCTCACATGGTCTTATCGTTCATCAGATGGATGTTAAGACAGCTTTCCTTAATAGAGAGTTGGATGAGGAAATCTATATGGATCAGCCAGATGGACTTGTAATAAAGGGTCAAGAAGACAAGGTCTGTAAGTTGTTAAAGTCTTTGTATGGTCTGAAATAAGCTCCTAAGTAGTGGCATGAGAAATTTGATTCAACACTTCTAGCAGCAGCCTTTTCAGTCAATGAGGCTGATAAATATGTGTACTACTGCCATAGTGGGGTCAGGGAGTTATATTGTGCTTGTATGTTGATGACATACTTATCTTTGGAACAAATCTTGACGTGATCAATGAGGTCAAGACTTTTCTGTGTCAAAACTTTGATATAAAGGATCTAAGTGAGGTTGATGTTATCTTGAACATCAAGCTAATCAAATGAAAGAATGGGATTACTCTTACGCAATCTTATTATGTCGATAAGCTCTTGAACCGTTTTGGTTACAAGGATAGCAAGTCTTCTCCAACATCTTATGATCCCAGCTTGATCCTTTGAAAAAATAAGAGAATTGGTAGAGACCAATTAAGATATTCTCAGATAATTGGATCACTTATGTATTTAGCCAGTGCTACTAGGCTTGACATCTCGTTTGCTGTGAGCAAACTAAGCCAGTTTACTTCTTGTCCGAGAGATAATCATTGGCGTGCGCTTGAGCGGGTAATGCGCTATTTAGTTGGTACTATGGATTATGGAATTCATTATTTTAGATATCCAGCAGTACTAGAGGGCTATAGTGATTCCAATTGGATATCTGATGCTGATGAGTTGTATGTCATGAGTGGATATGCATTTACTCTTGGTGGTGCTGCTGTTTCATGGAGATCATGCAAACAGACCATCTTAACGAGGTCTACCATGGAAGCTGAGCTTACCGCACAAGATACAGTTACAGTCGAGGCTGATTGGCTACGTGAGCTCTTGATGGACTTGCCTATTATCGAGAAACCTGTGCCGGTAATCCTCATGAATTATGACAATCAAACTGTGATAGTCAAAGTGAATAATTCTAAGAACAATATAAAGTCATCAAAACATATTAAGAAACGTTTGAAGTCTGTCAGGAAAATGAGAAACTTCAAAGTCATATCAGTAGATTATATTTCAACTGGTGAGAACCTGGCAGATGAATTTACCAAGAAACTATCACGTAATGTGATAGACAGTGCGTTGAAAGAGATGGGTATGAGACCCATATGTGCTATTCCATAGTGGTAAACCAACCTATGTGATCGGAGATCCCGTGAAGTAGGACCTGGAAAGAACAAGTTATTGGTTAGCATGAGAGTAACCTTTTTATGACCCACTCAAGAAGCGATACATTACTCTCGATATCTGTATTACAGGTTGGTTGTTGTCTTAATGTATTTAGTTGGCTTTAAACAGTAAAGATGTTGTCGTACAAAACATTCTTGAATAAATACACCTATATGAGGCCGATTGCTGTAAGGTCGTAATCTGTGAGATTTGGGTGATCTCTATTAAGCTCATGAAAGACTAAGGGAGTATGACCTATATGCTCCACCC
Source organism: Eleusine coracana subsp. coracana (assembly GCA_032690845.1). NCBI lineage: Eukaryota > Viridiplantae > Streptophyta > Magnoliopsida > Poales > Poaceae > Eleusine > Eleusine coracana. Next base: position 8,335,429 of record CM064426.1, read on the forward strand.
GCGGAGAAGCCTACTGGAGGTCTAGTATCAGTTATGACAGTAAGTGAAATTTGTTTGCACAAAACTTACAATTCAAGGTGTAATCCATTGTTCAAGTTGTGAATGAGTGTAACTTATTGTTCTAGGTGGAAGTTCAACTTAACAGTCTTTACTAAAAACACTGGTATATTAAACAATAGTAGGGTGAGACAAAGTCTAGCTAGAACTTTGAGATCTGGTGGGGAATTGTTGGAATTATATGGGCTTGGCCCATTAATAATAACAATAATTCCTAGAAAATTTCAAAGGCCTATTCATGAGTGTAGGAGTGCAAAGGTTTAGTCCCACATTGCTAGTGGAGGTGGAGGGAGTCCAACTTATAAGGTTAGTTGCTCTACCATCTCTTGCAAGTGTGTGGAAGGGAGAAAGGAAGAACACACGCCCGCGCTCGCTCGCCTCGTCTCGCCTCGCTGGGCCGGGCGGGGCGGGGCATGGGCGTGGGCGATGGGCGCGGCCGTATATCACCTGCATGAATGGTCCGCCGAAATTCGGTCCCTTTCCTTGCGGGGACGTGACTTCCTTTTGCACTTTCTTTTTTTTTGTGTATTCTATATATTTAATTATGGAAACCGACGTATTAATATGGTAACTGACTCGGTTGCGGGACACCCAACCCTATCGGTTCCTCCCTATAAATACGTACAGGTACCGCCGCAAATCATAACACGTAATCGTCTAGGGTTTTGCCTCTTGCTACTGTTGTGCCGCCAAGTCTTCTCCATTCCAATTGTCGGCGTGCACCGGTGAATGGGAGAGCAGGTCTCCGAAACAGTCGTCCTCTACGATCCTACACCGGGAGAGGGCGAATAAGGTTTTTGGGAAGCGCTCTCCGCGACTGCTCGATCGCTTCCTCGTTTTCATCAAGCTTGTCGCCACGGCTCATCTTCCACGTCGTCGTGTTGGTTTCACCCGCCGTCATCAACAAGGTGACAGTGCTGCACGTCGTCGCCGCCTCCTCTACCCAGTCTAGAAGGAAACGTACGTACTCTCATCTTATATCATGTCTTCTATTACTAGCTTTTGTAGTCTATTTGTATATGATGGATGTTGCTAGTATGGTAGATGCTATGTTTTTGTCTGGCCTAATAGACATGTCTAGATTTTGCATAAACTTGTCTAATTCATTATGTAATCTATTAATCATTCTTATGATTTATTTTTGAATTAATATAAAACTAAAAATACTAATTTATCCAACACAGAGATTGTCCACTGCACTGCAAAGAAGGCCGATAGCAGCGTTGCATAGCCTGTAGCGATCTGCAGAGCTAGGAATGTCAAGGACCGGAGTGATGGATGCTTGTTCCGACAGATAAGAGAACCGATCCATAGAGCTTTTGATTAATGTGTGGTTCGGTATTATCCGAAAGCTTGTAACAAAGTGGTTGGTTGTCTAGTAAATATTGGGTAATAAGCCTCGTTAGTTCAGGTTAATGCGTGTTCATGAGCCAACTTCTCGCATTTGTATCTGAACTCATCTCATCTTCGGCGACATGATCGGAGTCGATGTTTAAATGAAATCATAGTTGTTTGGGGTTAAAAAAAACTAGCATATGCTTTGATCTTGCCATTAACAAAATGGAAGATAGACTAAGGGCCTATTTGGATTGTGTCTGGCAGGCAGCTGCCTGAGTCAGGCAGCAATCTGAGCCCCAATCGCTCAAAATCGGACGCCTGTGATTGCTGCCTGGCCCAGGCAGTTTTCCCAGGGTCCAAAGCAAACAGGCCCTAAATCCGAACTGATTCGGTTGCTATCACATGCGACACTATGCCACCATAATAAGATTTTCATAATCAAATCGACTGTTGTGATCAATAAAACAACAAAAAAGCACTAACGGTGCTTTAATCCATTCAACAAATGCAATCCCAGTCTTAACAGAACTTGAATACATAGTCATGACGGTGCTCACAAATGCCGAGGAGGGAGTGGGGTTGAGATCCTCTAACGTCAAAAGCCAGGGACAGTAACATGTGAATCCACCAGCCATTCAACTCACATGCAGTGACCATTGTGATCTAAAAAAAAACTAGAGCTATCGGGGTAAGATTGTTTCAACGATATTTTTTTAAGAAGAATGACCTTCTCACACAGGTTTAGAAAATTCTTGAACTTCCCTTTCCTCCTAACATAGTGAACCTTTTTTTAGCCTATGTGAGAACTTTTATAGTGCACCAATCTTTAAATCAGAAGCAACGCCTGTATCGATTGACTCTAGGCAGGGATCTAATTCATGTCAGACGATCTCTCTTCGGAGAGGAGGGGGGAGGAAGGGAATATCAAAGACATGCTTCTCACTCCATGTCGTGATCATGTTATTTCAATACAATAGTAGAGCATTTTAGATGTGACGTGAAGCGAAAGCACCGAAAAATATCCAATCCCTAGCTAGGGATAAAGAGTTGATATGTGCAAAAGAAAACCCATTGATGAAATCTGAAAACAGAGTTTGTTATAAAGTTTCAGCCTTCAACACACCGGACGATTCAGATATCAAGTATTTTGAGTTTGTTTGGTCATACTATGGTTTTTAAAGATATTATATTAGAAACTTTGAGGTATTATGCTTAACACCTTTGGGGTTTTCAGTATTAAAAATATTATATTACAAAAATTTTTAGTTAAAAAAATATTATGCTTAACACCTTCAGGGTTTTCAGTATTAAAATTTTCAATTTTGACCCTTTATTTTCTAGGAACCGAGCTCGGTCATGAAAGCTGCTAATTGAGAAAAGAACACGGACACTTGGAGGTCCACACCGTAGTCATTGCAGGTCACAACGTAGCGCCCACACCTTGAGCGCAAGCTGGTTTGGCCAATGCATCAAGCCATCAACGGAGAATCGTGTGGCCGTCGAGCCGCTAAGCGATAACCACCGGCGTGCTTCCCCAGTCCAACACCGCTTTTTATATGGCATCGCTGCCATAATAATTAAGTGGCAGCGCCTCCCAACTGATGTCACGTAGACTCCGTAACTCCTCTTCCAGCTATTGTTTTTTCTTTCCCACGTTCTCCCTGACTTCTTTTTTCTTTTTTAATCGTATCTCTTTTTCGGCAGTGGCTCGTGTTTGGCATTCTTTTTTTTTTTTTTTGATACCAGATGAAACTCATATACATAACACAACAAGCAGTCCTTTTCACATTAATGATTAATAGAGTTGAAACACTGAATTAAGAGTTAATTCTATATGCCATTCAGAAGAGATGCATATGTTACTTTTGAATCCGCCGAAGAATCTTCTTCAGTTATCTCGTATTCGTGACTGCCATTTGCCGAATCTAAAGAATCTGGAGAGAACTCATCGGGTTGGAGATCAAGGAACGATGAAGGCATCTGATTGGCAGCAGCCACGCACACCAGTCGTAGCGATTCTCGTCCAGTTTGCCACGCAACCGCCGATAGCCGCTGCCGCCAAAATACCAAAACAATTACGGAGAAAATCCTGTTTGCTACGTGGCATCAAGTGAGGGAGGCTATCACTTGCTCCCTCCGTTCCAAAATTGTTATCGTTATTGATTTTTTTCGTAAACTTTGATTATTTGTCTTATTCAAAAAATTATCGCAAACACATAAAATTATTGATTATATTATAAGTTTATCTAGTAATGAAACTAATTATGAAAAAATATATGATAATTTTTAAAATATTTTGAATAAGACGAACAGTCAAAAGTAATAAAAAAATTTAATGACGACAACAATTTTAGAACAGAGGGAGTAATTATTATGGCAGCGTGAGTGAAGGCGCCCGAGCGGCTGCCCACCGATCGGGGGTTCGACCCTCGGTCTCGCACCGGTTGTGAAAAAAATTCTCTTGTTCTCCTCAAGCTAAAGCACTAGGTAAAGATTCGTGACATAGCTCATACGGCCACCTGAGTCCCTGTATATGGTTGGGGAGGGGATTCGGAAATTTTTTCGATCTGTGTGAGAAGGCTCTTCTCCTTAGATAATGTCATCGGGATGACTTCTTTCTCGGTAGGTTGAATTTTTTTTTTTAATTATTATGACAGCGATGGCATATAAAAATTTTCCCCGCTCAACTGCTGGTCATCAACTCGTCTCCCGCGCGCCCGCGTCGCTTGCCGGTCGGCACGCGCCCTAGCGCACTTCGACTTGGCCTCCCCGGGCACTGGATGGCGGTCTCCGCTTCTGAGCCCGTGCTTTTTGCAGGCCGAAAAGCGTCTGAGTTGACGAGCTGAAGCAAGCTTGAGCTTGAACAACTGAAAGTTAGACAAGATACACTTTTTGTGATTTTGTTAGCCACCGATAACTTCTCTCTCTCGATTCACTCTAGAATTCGGTTACAAGTATCCAGAAAAGGGAGATCAGAGAGATAGAGAGGAGTTCAGAAGAACAGGTATATCTTGGGAAGGAAGAAGAAGGAGATTACAATAATATTATCTAACTAGCAAAGTATTCGTCCGTTATTACGCATTTAAAAAAAACACTCTTTATAATTTAAATATAAATTATTTATAAAATATAATTATTACATATATATAATATTATTGACATTTTTAATAAATTGTTGGTGCTTCTTAGTATACTATTTTATATGTTAAAAATAATAATTTTATCACCATTGTTTATCATATTCTAGAAGCTTTATCCGGAAGAAAAAATTAATTCACGTAGTCCAGAAATAGTACTGCATTGTAACAAAATTTTGAAAATTGAAGACTTGCTCTAATGGATAAAGTTAAAACACAAAAATTGTAGATCTCTTTGAGGCCTTTTCGAAACATATATGGATCATATTATTTGGACTACAGAGCTAGGAGATATGTGCTCCGCACAGGGACCTGCGTAGAGGAGTCTGAATCAGAACAAATATTTTTGCATTGCATATTTAGAAACCAAAAGAGCAGGATCTGAACTTGTATTGAATACCAAAGTTGTAGAACGTTTTAAGAGCTACGAGATAGAGTCCGAGTTTGTCTCATTTGAGCTCTGTACGTGGGAGTTATGATTTTTGAAATTTGGTACTTGATATAAAAGATATGAAATCGATTTGGATTCAATCTCTAACTTTTTGGACACGAAGTGGACGACCACACCTCAATTAATAGATTGTAGAGATTTCTTGTTGCCTTTCATCCTGAAACTCAGCGTGCTTTTATCCCCTTGCTTGGGCTGGCGATGTCTTGGCCGAAGGAGCGGCCCATTTCGGCCCAGCCAGGCGCACGTTAGCCTTTTTTGAGCGGGAACCCCTTCTCGTCTTCCCGTCTTCCTCGTTAGCATTAGACTGTCCGCACCGCTGTGCGGTAAAGCATCCTGGAGGATGGGATAGCGTAAAAATTGCCTACACCGGCTCACGCTATCGCGTCCGGTAAAATGGCGGAGCCTCCCGTATCCGCCAAATCCAGCGTTCTAGCGGAGGAACGCCAAATTCGTGGAGCCCACGCGCTGGCGTGCCATCCCAACTGTCGGAGCTCACGTAGGGATAGCTCGAGGAGGAGGCGCCGGCGATGCGGGGGAGGCCGGGGCGGAGAGGGAGAAGGAGGAGGCAGGCCGTCGTCGGAAGAGGCAGGCCATCGCCGACGGAGGAGGACGCCCTCCGTCGCCGCCGCCGCCGCTAGGACGCCCTCCATCGCGCCGGAGAGGGAGGAGGGCTCTGGATCTCGTCCGAGGAGAGAGACCCGGCCGGATCACGCCGGAGGAGGGAGGAGGAGGGCACGACGGTCGGTGATGCGCGGGGGGAGGGGTGCGGCGGTGGCACGCAGGGGAGAAGAAGGAGGGGCGCGGCGGAGGCGGTGGGCGAGGAGGAGGACCGGCGGCAGTCGGGGCGGTGGCGGCCGGGGGCGACGCCGGGTGGCGGGGAGGCGGCGGTGCAGGAAGGAGAGGGCGGCGAGCTCGAGGCCGGCGCTCGGTGCGGGGAGGAGAGGGCGGCGAGCTTGAGGACGGCGAGGACGGGAAGAGGGAGCGCGAGGGTGGCACGAGGAGAGGGCGGCACGGGGAGAGGGAGCCCGGCGACGGCGTGGAGAGAGGGAGCGTGAGGAGGAGCGCGCGAGAAGATTGGGGAGAGAGAGACTCGGGGAAGATTGGAGAAATTTGAGGAGAGAGACTGATGGACCCCGCAGGAGGTAGTTGAGATAGAGGATGAAATATAAAGTATGATGAGTGCGAGAAAAAATGGTATAGAGGATGGAATCTTGATGACTAGGACATATAGAGTATGAATTTAGAGGACCACGAGTGCAGTTAGTCTTAGTAGCGCTAACAGATTTCATCACCAGAATTTCTTTATGTCAAAATAATGCATTACTCTGCCACTGAGAGAATTGTTTTGACGAGGGCGTAGCAGCAGGTACGAGAGTTTGTCCGGACAGTGAATTAGACTTTCAGTGATGAGGCATGAGAGCATACAGGTAAGCAACGAGAGGTCTGTAACGTACACGCGCTCGCTCGCCTACGGACTGTGTAGGGTGTAGCAAGTACTAGACAACAGCACGAACATGTCTGGTGGATAGTGAACACCAATCGAGTGCCTGATTGATTGGCAGCGCTTCAATCTCTGGACTGAAGAAGACGTTTGCGTGACTGGTGGAAAGGCCGTGGGCCGTGGCTCTGGCCACACGCCTTCGGATAGATATTGATCTCAGCTACATGATATTTCGTATCCTCGCTCAATACAGTCATATATGCAATGCAAGAGGCTATGAAATTCACGATATGTTTTGTTTCCACTTGATATTTTTGATATAATCGATTTTATTGATGCTTTTTTTTCTCGAAATATCAATTTTATTGATGCTACTAGACCATATAAGCTAAATTATCAAAAGTAGAAGGGAATAAGGTGCGAGTGCCCTACATTATTATTAGACACGCTGATTATTGGTTTTGGACAGCTAAAGAGATTCCAGTGCCCTCGATTGTTTCGAGTGCTTTCTTCATCCTTTTTGTGGCATGTTTTACATTCAATAGGACTTGAAGTTTTAAATATTTTTATTAGTAAAGTGTCCGTGTGTTGCTATGAGTTTTAAAAAATAAAACACTCTTTATAATTTAAACATAAATTATTTATATAATATAATTATTAATATTTTTTATATGAAAGATATTACTTATATTATTGTTGGTGTTTTTTAGTGTACCATTTTATATATCATAAGTAATAATTTTTTTATCATTTTTTATCGTATTTTTATCATAAATATTTTTTTAACTTCTAATGTTAATGATTTTCACATATAGTGTCGCTTAAGTGCTATGTTACAAAATAAAGTGAAATGGTATTAAAAAAATACTAAAATATGAGTAGTACCGATATAAAACCCAATTTGCCATACAAAGAGGGATTTTCATAAACTTATGACGCCTACAAGACTCTATGAAGCCCAACATGTAAGACCAAGGTCATGACTCAATGACTAAAGATTTCTAAAAACTTTATTCGATAGGAAAAATCAATTCACGTAGAATAGAAATAACACTGTATTGCAACACAATTTTGGACTTGAAAACATATTCTAATGAGAAAAGTTAAAACACAAAAGTTGTAGATCTCGTTGAGACCTTTTCGGAACATATATGTGGATCATATTATTTAGACTTCGAAGGTAGAAGATATGAGCCCCGCACAGAGACCTGCGCAAAGGTGTCTGAATGAGAACAAATATTTTTGCATTATAAATTTAGAACCCAAAACTGCAGAATCTTGACTTTATTTGAATATCAAAATTGTAGAACTTTTCGATCGCTACACGATAGAGTCTAAGTTTACCTCATTTGAATTCCGGACGAGCGATTTATGATTTTTTTAATTCAATTTTGATATGGAAGGTACGAAACCAATTTAGATTGAATCTCTAACTTTATGTTCTTGTATTTGGACCAACACCAAAACACGGGGCAGACAGATTCACCTAAATTAATAATAAATATTTTTATTTATAATATACAATATGCATAAAATAATTAGTAAAGGATAAATTATTTGTACAACCTAAAAAACAAGTAGCTAGTCACAATCGAATAAAAGACTATTAAAAATTGAGTGTTCCCAATAATGTCACTTTAGCTATGTTACGGCAATGGACTAGGTAACAAGCACGCATGAATCGTTCGAACAAAAGACTAAAGATGTGATTGGTTTGTGTAGCAATAAAGCCTGACTCGCATGTTAGATACAGCCCTGGCTAGCCGGCTCACCAAGTGCAGGACACTTTTGTTTGATTGTCGTATGGATCTAGATAAACTGAGCATAACACTTGATTGGTTGTCTATTCAGCTGATATGGATTCACTTTTTCATCTCACATATTCTTCAAGGTGCTTTCCTTTGCATAGCACGAGCCTGACTCGTTGAAAACGAGCAAACATCTCGAGACGCATGCTCAGGAGTCAGGAGTAGCATTTGCATCTCACGAGCCATACCTGCTACCTACCCCAAGCATTCAATCACGCCCTAGTACTAGCGTACTACTACTCTATACTCCCTTCGTTATAAAATATAAGTATTTAAAGACTTATTTTAGATTTATAGTATTTTAATGAATCTGGATATTCGAAAATATAAGTATTTTAAGACTTAAATCAAAAATATCTAGATTAATTAAAAATGCTATGAATATATATATTCTCTCTCCTAAATTGGAATACTTATATTTTGAAACAGAGGGAATATCTTGTTATCGGTGTGAAACATACTGTTGTTCATTTTAGAATTGGGTTGAGAAACGTTTTTTTTCTTTTTTTTTGGTCAAGGTACACATTCAAAAAACATGTGCCCATGGTGCCCAACTAACACCACCACCCCTCTACCCCTCAGTAATGTACCTGACCTTCTCGTGGAAACACAGGCAACACAGTTGCGACAGGGCTTGCAGTTGCAAGGCCACTGCACTGCAGCACTCGAGACATGATGGGCACCTTTAAAACAACTGGACGTCTTACGGCACATTTCCTGCGATCTAAATTTTAGTGGGTCATATTAATCATTAAAATATTATATATGATTATTAAATATATATTAAATATAAAACTAATTATAGAGTTGTATACATATCAGCATGATAAATTTATTAAACTTAATTAAGCCATCATTAAGCGATATTTACTATAGCATCACATTATCTAATCATGACCTAATTATTTTAATAGATTTGTCTCGTCATTCAGAGGGAGAGTTATGGACTGGGTTTTGTCAGTAATATTTAATACTATTATAATATTCGATGGAACAGTTCTAAAAATCGGAGTGGTGAAAATGAACACACCCTAGATCACGAGACAGGGTTCATTGAAAAATTAAATAAAAAATTTGGCGGCATCTGATGATGCGTGCTCTGTTGGAAGTACTGAACTCGTAACGGTTTGACCGTCCAACATCGAGAGAAAAAATAAAATCTCTCTCGATTTTATGCATGGCCAGTCCAAGCTCTGAAGTCAACGTGGCATGGAAGCTTTTGGAGTTTGGACTTCTCAACAGAGGCTGCAGGACGTCACCCGTTCCCGTTACAGACGTACGTCACCCACTACAATATTTTCACCTCGAGTGGAAACTCGATAATAACACAACCGAAGTTTCTCTCGGTTGACTGTGCAGGCGGAGCGGCAAGGAATACGCATAATTTAAGAGCACTCGTACGCACTCTGATTACAGAAACCAGATCGGATTAGCTGTATGACGTGGGCACGTGGAATGGAATCCCCCCGATCAAACACAAAGTACAGAGATTCGTTTCGTGCCGGCTAATCCCATCCCCACTCGAAAAGAAGTAGCCTTAAAACAACCAGAACCGAGCACACACTCTCACTTTCCACTGACCCTGCAACTGCAACAGAGTGCTAGTAGTAGTTTTGTGCGGCGGATAATTGATTCGAAATCGGTTCGTTCGGTTGCTGTCACATGCCGGCACTAAGATTACGATCGAATTAATTAATTCTGCGTGCCGGCAGTAGATAAAACAAAAACAGTTCCTGCTATTAATCTGTGGAGGTCCATTTATTATATTTTTTTTTGGAAAAAGAAGGGGTTGCTACAGCGACATTCTGGAGGGCGCCGGTTCATTAAGCGTAAACTAATCGTGCCAGTCAGGTGCCACGCATCTATCGCTAGCTCCAGAGCCTGCGCCATTGAGGCCGGCCACGATCATTTGCCATTCGACTAGGAACGAACAGAGGGGATCAGCGCGCCGTGACCGCAATGCGGAACTGGGAACAAACAGAGCAGCGTCTGAGACTAGGAAAAGGGAAGAACACAGATCGCATGCCCCCTCTCCGGCTCCGGTCTCCCTCCTTTCCGGGCATCGTGATGATGCGTATGACCGGAAACACCGAGCCGGCGAACGCGCACGGCCATAGAGAGAGAGAAAAAAAACATCTTTCTACGAAGAGTGACACCTCGCGAAAAGCGACGTGGAATTATCCAATCAACTACCGTGATCGTCATCATACGACCCCGTGCCAAGCCAGCAACTCCCCGGTTTCAAAAGAAGAAAAAGAAAAAAAGCCAGCGACTCCCGAAAACGATTTCGCTCGACGCAACTATCCGAGAACGTGGAGCCCGTCGCCGTCCCGCTCGCTTCAAACCCACCCGAAAATTTTACCACCACCACCGTACTGCGGAGGCGACGCGCGGCCCGGCCGGCAGGCGGCAGAGGTCCCGTCCAGATTCCGATTGGCCTGGCTCGCTCGCCCGCCCGCACAACACCAGACGCCCCGCCCGAAAACTACCAAAATAACGCAGGCCCCCCTTCCCTCCGTGGTGCCGGTTCCGCTCACTTCTTCATCCCCAGTTCGGATCCCCTTTCCATTTCCCCCCCTCTCCGCCCACCTCGCCGGCGACCCACCACCCCTTTCCAGACACGCTGGTCTAGTGGCGCCCCTCCGCGCCGAATGGGGTACCTCTCCTGCCGGGCGGACTCGTCCGTGGCGACGTGCCGCTCCATCACGGCAATCTCGCCGCTCCCCATCTCGCGCCGCTCGGGCTCCGGGTCAGGCTCCGGCTCCTCCCGGTCGTCCAGGCGGAGGCCGCCCGCGCTGCCGCCCGCCATCGAGCGATTCGCGTACGCGGAGCTGGAGGCGGCGACCTCCCACTTCGCGGAGTCGGCGTTGCTGGGCCGGGGCAGCCACGGGGCCGTGTACAAGGCGGTGCTCCCCTCGGGCCGCGCCGTCGCCGTCAAGCGCCCCTCCCCGCGCCGCGCCGAGGTGGACAACGAGATCCGCATCCTCTCCTCCCTGCGCGGCCCGCGCCTCGTCAACCTCCTCGGCTTCTCCGACCCCGGGCCCGCCTCCCCCGCCAGCTCCTCCTCCTCCTCCGCTGCGCGCCTCCTCGTCGTCGAGTACATGCCCAACGGCACGCTCTACGACCTGCTCCACTCCAGCCCGCGCCCGCCCGGGTGGCCGCGCCGCCTCCGCCTCGCGCTGCAGACGGCGCGGGCCCTCCGCGCGCTCCACGACGCCGACCCGCCCGTCATCCACCGCGACGTCAAGTCCGCCAACGTGCTCCTCGACGCCAACCTCGACGCGCGCCTCGGCGACTTCGGCCTTGCGCTGCGTGTGCCCGGCAAGCGACTCCCTGGGGACGCCGCCCCGGCCACGCCCGCGCCCGCGGGCACGCTCGGCTACCTCGACCCGGCCTACGTCACGCCCGAGAGCCTCAGCACCAAGACCGACGTCTTCAGCTTCGGCATCCTGCTGCTCGAGATCATGAGCGGACGCAAGGCCATCGACGTGCAGCACTCGCCGCCCTCCGTCGTCGAGTGGGCGGTTCCCCTCCTGCGGAAGGGGAAGGTGGCCACGCTCTTCGACCCGCGGGTGCCGCCGCCGCGCGACCCGGCCACGCGCAAGGACCTGGCCGCCCTGGCTGCCAGCTGCGTGCGCTCCTGCAGGGAGCGCCGCCCGTCCATGGCCGACATCGTCGACCGCCTCGTGGTCCTCAGCAAGGCCATGTCTGCCAAGGTCTGGAACGGACTTGCCGACGGCCTTGCGGTGGTCGGCAACCCATGTGCTGTTGTTGATGTCCAGAAGACCATCTCGAAGCGAGCTGCCGCCAGCAGTAGAGCTGAATCGGAGCGGGAGTCAACTTCGGTGATTGCATTTGATGATGACGATGATGATAAGGAAGAAGAGGAAGAAGAGACAGTTGAACAGGCCCTTGAGGATCAGGTGCCACTGGTAGGTGCCAAGAAGCCACCCCGGCCATTGAAGAACGGCATAGTGCTATCTGAAGCAGGGGCTCGGGAGAGGAGAAACCTCCTAGAGCTCATGGCTCGGATTGATGGTGTTGCCGGCCAAAGATTCGGCATTAGTAGAGCAAGAACGGTGCGAGCTACGAGCGAGCTGATTGAAAAGGATGCAGTATTGCTCCTGAGGAGGAACCAAACGGTGAAAGTTGTTGGATCAGAGGTGCTGCCAAAATCTGAAAGGCTTTCTCATTTTGAAGTGAAGATCAAACACAAGGTGGGGAAAGAGCAAGAGAAAGTCCAGGAGAATCAGGGGGAACTCCAAGAGAATGCAAGTCAGATCCGAGAAAAATCCACGGAAACACTAGACAAAGCAGATCAATTGCCAGAAGAGGCAGAGCAAAACCTAGGCAAAGACAAGAGAATTCAAGAGAAGGCAGAGCAAATTCTTGAAAAAACTGATAATGTTCAAGAGAATGAAGCGAAAATCCAAGGTACAGCAGAGAAGATCCAAGACAATACAGGGGAAATCCAAGATAATAAAGTAGATAAAATCCATTTCAAGAGTGGAGAGAGTTAGATTTACATGATTGTGCTTGAGGCCGACTAAATCTATTACTGCCTGTCAATTGATCTCAAGTACAACAGTTTTGAGATACCAAACTCATTTCCCAGGTGTCGAAGTGGTAATTGGAAGTTCTATCGAAACAATTTCCTGGTCAGGGTGATTCACGATAGGACCTTGAAGTCAGATCCTGGCATTGTGAGCCACCATTTGGAATGCCAGCAGTGACATCAACACCAACAATTGGATCTTCAGTAGCAGGCCAATGCAATGAATGGCTGAACCCTGGAATCGGGAGGACAACAAAGTGCAGTTGACATTAGATGATAGAGATTTCACATTCCAATTAGGCAACCGGTAGTCGTTTTGTTGCTTCAAACCAAATCTGGTAGAGCTTCAAAATGATCGCTAGTTGAACTGTTGTATTCCTTCATTGATTATTTTCCGAGCCCGCGTACAGAAATCATCTTATATGTAGGCGTGATGGTAGCTAGCCGCATTGGATATTAGGAAAGATTATTTTGACATTCCCAGTTGAGAAGGTACATAAAGAGGTCATGTTTTATGACGATGCTCTTACGTTTGTATATAGTCAATAGGATTGTTCTAGTGCAGCTAGTAGCACTGCTTCATAAAAATGCACAGCTGTATTTTTGTTTGTTTATTTTGGCTGCAATTCATATATCGATTCATTCAAGTTTCATATGAAAATTCCACCAAAACTGGATCATAATTTGAGAACGTCTTCAGTGTGACTTTAACTCTTCGTGCTCGTGGTGCCATAGTAATAACTACACAAAAGTCTCCGTTTCATAAAAACTACTCCTATAGTGCTCCTATATACTACTCCATAACACTTGTTTTGCTCAAATTAGGTACAACGTTTTATTCTTTTGAGGGCATCGATAATATGTCAAGATAGTGATCTGCAGTTGCCGAGTCTTATCTGCTTCTCTCATTAGATTTTGATTGGGCGCCTGCAATAGTTCATAATTCTTGTCTACTTAAATGGTGCATTCATTACTAACATATTCATCACATGAACTGTGTGGAGTAACTGAGCAATTGCACACATTTCCGTCCAGCTCATTCGATCGCCCAGCAGTCAGCTTTATCATGTGAGTTTAATTTCATTCTTCAATACGCTGTGGTACGTATCGAAGGTCTAGCTTCTTAGAGGAATATGTTTTCAAAAGGAGATAAAAAAATTATTGTAAAAGCATAAATATGTACTCCACATTCATGACCGAAAATGCACTGTTGATGTTGGTTGGGATGCCCAAGAGAAACAGGTGTGATCTTAAAGAGAGAAAAATGAAGCGGAGTGCCGGAGTGTCGATTTGGCACATGCTGTTAGCGTGATTTGTTATCCCACATCTACATCACATTGTTGTCAAATCCGCGGTGTATTTTGCTGCGAAAAGTACGTGCATGTAGGAATCAAAGTTAGGAGTCTGGTCCAGTAGTAGGTGAGACTGAACATGGGAGGTGGGAACAGGATGCTGCCTTGAAAAAGGATGATAAATTTTCACTCATGATATCATACTCGAGAAATATTATGCCAAGTTCACATCAGAGCCCTGCAACTTTGGCATTTTGGCAATTAGTGGAACCGAATTATAAGAGGTGTTTTGAACGCAGAAATTATGTCGAAATTGGAGAAAATTCCCATATTCAAAAGAAACCAGAATCTGATTATCTTTCTAGTAATTGTAGAAGCATCAGAAAGGAACTTCTAGATGAACTCGCCGGTTAAAGAAGCGTTCGCTAGATCCTAGAGTTCATATCATGCGTCAACTGCCTCACTAGTGTCAAACTATCGACGACATTTGTTGTACCAGACCTTGTATGATAGAGTGAACAGTATGCCTGAATGCTACTGATATAATCTAATGTACCTGACGAAATGAGGGGCATTTTCTGTAAGAACTACTAGAACGTTTTCCCCAGCTTTTCAGATTTGATGAGGCAAAGTCGACTTTTGGCGGGGACTTATAAAAAAGAAATTGCCCCTAGGCTAATTTTTTTTTTTGAGGCACAGCCTAGGCTAGGTTAATGTCACCATTTGCAAATTGTCAAAAAAAAATTTGTCACCATTTGCAGCTGAAGCAATTCAGAGGACCCCGGTTTGAACGCACACATAATAATAATAATAAGTAGAAAAAGAGCGAAGCCCAGCTATATCCTTCAATTCTCCTACCACTTCAGTCCATCAACTAGCCAACAATCATCAACAGTCCTAAACTTTTAACGCCATTGTTCTACTGTGCCCTGGAATTCATGTCTCCACTCGCTAGCTATAGCTTCATAAATTTCAAATAATTTTTATGCTACTTTCACCTATGTCTTTTGTTAATGGTCATTCCTCAGACCCTCCAACGAAATGGCTGATGATCTTCACCTGCAGATTGCTAGGATAAACTGACATCTCCCGTATTATTTGCCGTGGGACTTTGCAACAATCTGTTGTTTTTCCCTTGGCAAGACACAACTTTGTATTCTTGCTAATGGTCGTGTCCGAGGACGCTTAGCATCGTTGCATTTGGTTCTAGTATATGACTATCTGAAACCGTGAGTGACCAGTGCATTGGGGAAAGCAGCACGAGCCATGGTGGACCTGGCCGTCGTATGCCGTGTGGCGTTATCTTCGCCGAGCAGCATCAATGACTCTACATTAGCTGATTCGCCAAACAATTATATATTCTTGATAAAAAAAAATGGTATCACGGGTTGTGTCACATTTTCCTCAGTTGTCTTCACTCAGAAAGTAGGTGCTGATATGCCAATACGCCTGCTCGACACGGTTCAAAGTCTAGTCGGTTGGAATGTGCCATCATGCAAGACCAGTGCTATTTCTCTTCTTTATGCCTTCGATTTGGGTTCATGGATTGCTCCCGTAGCATGGAACCTTGGACTTCTGAGATGTACGAACAGTTGGGACTATTGAGATGCAAGTTTCTCACAGCAGCATTTGAAGCTAATTGATCTAAGAAAACAAATGTGTAGTTATTCTTGCAAGAGATAAAGCTCCAGGACCTTGTGACGATGAAACCTTTTTTTTTTTTTGTAAACGTGACGATGAAACTTGTTACATGAAACCTGCCATTTTCACCGTATCCGGGAGTTCTAACTGACTGATCTCTAATAATCTTTTTTTTTTTGTAGAATAGTCAATATAATAGCTCACTGTCAACTTCTGATGGAATGGGAGTGTTACCATCTTGCAGGTGAGCTGAAGATATATCGATTCAGAAAGTTGGGCTCTGTTTGTGCGGCAGGATGCCCTTTTATGCTACCCCGTGAAAACTGGAGTAACCAAGAGGCAAGCATAACCCGAGCACGCATCATTAGGAATGCAGAATATCATTGAGGTTGAAGGCCCAAAATTTATTCAGAAACTCTACTTATAGCTTATCCTGTTGGAATTAGAACGACAAAATCACTGTATTTTTCTCCATCATTTCAGCTATGTAATGAAAGTTCATGTATTGCTCTTGTGGTTAGGAACCTTCGGTCCAAACCAACAGGATGATTAAAAGAATTGATATGTACGTTTCTCACAATTTCCTAGCACAATTTTGTCGCCGTGCATTCGTCATTCTATTGTAAGCAGGGTCGAGATCTGGAAACATGATTTGTCTGTTGGAAGAGTTACATCCCAGCATCTTGTGATTAAACTTTACATAAAGGTTTCCAAAAATCAGGTAAGCAATTTAAATATGCTAATTCTACTTGACTGACCTAGCTAACCGTGTGGAATAGCGAACATAGCTCTCTTAATAAACTAGTTTCTATTGTGAGGTAGGAAGTTTTTTTCATTGTCCTGAAAAGAAGTGACATCTTTAATAGCAATGTACATAATAAATTTTGTAGAGTCAATAATTACATGAAAATTAACCTGCATTAGTAGTTGTTCCTGTGATTGATTGCTGACTGAATCAACCTGATATAATGTTCTTTCTATAAAGGAGTGTTGGTTTATATATAAAAAAATAACCCATGTGTGTTTTAAACATTAATGCTCAAAACAAATATCACTTTGTCAGATTATCATAGATTAAAATGCGATTGGAGAGAGCAAATCCCCTTCAAGAATTATGTAGAAGGAAGGGGTCAAATCCATGTTGGCTAACTCACAACATGCTGACTTAGCCAACTGAGTCTATAGGACACTCCTCAGGATTTCATAGGTTATTTTGGCAAAACCACAATTAAATTAACTGAACAATAATGTGCTAAGTATGGCATGGTAATACATTACCGCGGGGCTTGCATTCAAAATTGCATGCGTTCCAAACAAGCCATGAATACTTCCCATACTCCACAAAGGCATTAGGGTGCATGCATGAATAATTAATAATCTCCCACATAACATTGATGGCAACCCACAAAAAGGAAATTCTGACGTTCCTTAAGCAGCTTGAAGAGTTCTTGTTAGGGATGTTGACCAGGTAGCCGAGCGAAGAATTTAGGCAGGACCATTTCATTTACGACAACACCATGCTTATTGAAGCAAACATCGTTAACCATACTTTCCAGGTCCAGGAGATCATCCGTAGACATTGCAATGTACTCATTAAGGTTATTGGTAGTTCCATCTGCAACAGGTACAAAGAAGCATATGGAGGATGATATATGTGCTATGGTGGAAGTATATATACAAGCAACAATAAGAATGAGCCATGTGCTATGGACAATCTACAAACAAAGAAACAAGTTAAACTTCCAAGAAGCATCTTAATACTTACTAGCACTAGCACCTACAACATCCAATTGTACAAAGTCATGTGCTTGATCTCAACTTATCATTCACTGTTTTAGGCAATTGGTCTAAGATGGTGCAAGTAATTTGCTTTTAGAACAAAAAGAAACATAGATGTTGTGATGGCGATTGTCTAAAACGGTATGATTATGACATAAATCTAATACCTTCTGCCACAATTGGTTCATATTTTGGGGGTAACTGAATCCAATTCCCCATGGCATCCTTCATGTGGCTTCTATCTGATGCAAATGATCGAAGGAACAACGGAGCATGAATCACACGAAAAAGCCTGTTAACAATATATGGAGGAACATTAGAAAGCACTTCGGAACAGCACAGGAAAAAAGTACAACAAGGCACCTTCACAAAGAGAAGGAAGAGGGGGGAAGGAGTAAACATGTTCAGAAGGTAGCACCGAAAGTAATAGAGGATTTTATTAGTTTTTGGTCCCTTCTCACTGCTTCACAGAACTGCACCACAAATGGTCCCTTCTATAGTTCTATGTTTTTTTTGTAATTAGATAAATAATTACACCAGTAGCATGGCTTCGGTTGCAAAAACAGAGCCACAATGCCCCTGGACGTCCCTCCTCATTCAAGCACCTGATGAAGTTCGAACCCTATTCTCAGTGTTGATGGCCATTCAATCTGATGTTGGCAGTGGAGCACATCCTTTTTCCTGTGCTGGTTGGTGGCTTCATGGGCAACGAATTGCGGATGTCACTCCCCCTTATTTGATGTGCTATCAAGAAGGAGAATACAACATTGTACGGTGCAAGAGGTCCTAGGCAATCATGCATGGATTTCGGATATTCATGGTGCTCTCACTGTGGGAGTCATAGTAGAATACCTCCATTTTTGGGATCTACTCTATGAGCTTGAACTTCAGCCTGAGCTGTAAGACACTCACTTTCAACAGTTAGTGGCTAGCAGACAATACTCCACAAAATCTGCTTATGATTTGCTTATTTTTGGGTGCTATGCAAATTGAGTTATCGGAGAGGATTTGGAGAACTTGGGCACCGGCCAGTGGTGAAGTGTAGCTTTTTTCTAGGGCTTGTGGAGCATAACCAATGTTGGACTGCAAACCGTCTAGCACAGCGAGGAATGCCCTGTCCTGACAAGTGTCCACTATGTGACCAGGTTGATAAAACTATCGATCATCTCCTGGTTTCATGTGTGTTTCTAAGACAGTTCTGGTTCTATCTACTCCAGCAGGTTGGTCTCCTGGTCTCCATTCCCTTTCTCCGCAGCCTGCAGAAACTTCCTTTCATGGTTGGTGAGAAGGGATAAGTGAAGCATCCAGTGGACTAGCTAAAATTGGTCTCAAGTCCCTTATAATTCTGGGCACCTGGATAATTTGGAATCACCGTAATCATTGGGTTTTTGAAGGAGCGACTCCTAACATCACTGAGGCTTTGGCCTTGGCTGGGGAAGAGCGCCTGCTGTGGGTGATGACAGGGGCTCAAGGATTATCTTACTTGATGCCCCCCCCCCCCCCCCCCCCCCCCCCGCCCCTCCTCCTCCCTTGATATTAGAATAAGATGCCGTGTGGTTGTCTTTTGTTTTTTACCAGGTGTGAATATAAACCAACAAAGTTAGGGCTGTGTGGCGTGTTGTAATGGGATTCTTATCTCAATCTCTTCTTAACATAATGAAAGCGCAGATTTGCAGCTCTCCTGCATTTTTGGAGAAAAAAAATTACACCAGTAGCACCAAAAGAAATAGAACATTTACCTTCTATATACAGAGTCACCAAATGATAGCGGCCGAATTGCATTAGAAACATACTGCACAAACGGGGAAGGAAAAGGAAGATCTGAGTCTAAGTCCCAAACAAGATCACTAACTTCTCCTTTGCTTCGCCTAGACTTCCATATATACACACAAATAAAGTAGGTGAGATGCTAAATTATACACAGTACACTGTTTTTTGTCAGCAGTACATACTAAACTAAATCAAAATTCACTGATCTAATTTGGCTTACCTGGATGCAGATCACATGATAATCCCAGCAGATAAATCCATCATCAGAATTACTTGCTTTCTGATGCCAGAGAGGAACCTGATACAGGAAATGGGATGTTACATACACAAGATAGATCTGTAGACATGAAGGGAAGGGCGAGAAAACAAGGTCTGCAGAAAAACAATTTACAGAAAAATTACTTGTTTTCTCTCATTTGATATGAAAACAACAAAGAGGTCATTGCCCCCAGGATCTGCTACTCCAGTTCTAATCAGTTCCTTACATAGCAAGTAAACATTTTCTTCACTGCATGGTGGAATAAAACCCAGATGTTAGTCTGTGAAAACAAACAGGAAAATACTCTGTATTCTGACTGGATTATTGATGATGACAGGAGAAAATAATGTAAATACAAAAGAACAAACAGAAACATAATTTAAATATGTTACAATCCACAGGTGCTTTATGCAATATGTTAAAACTAATAATTTGGTTGAGAATCCTTCCACATCTTATATGTACTCCGGTCTCGAAATGTTGTCGCCGGCTAGTTCATTTGTGAACTAACCGACGACAGCAAAATAAAAACGGAGGAGTACATGCTGAATCATAGAGTCTACTACATTAATCTCGGAAATATTTACTAAAAAGAATTAGATCAAATTGCATGCAAGAATTGCAAAATTGAACTAACATGACTTTACCATATTAAAACTTCTAACATGATGACACATGCTGTATGTATTAAAAAGAAATATGGAATTATTATTTTCCAATCTCAGGGATGTGATTTGATTTGGTGGCTTCTACATTCTTTTTTCTTTTCTCTTAAAACAAGTAACATCCATTAAACCAAGGTAAAAAATAAGTCTTTTTCTACTACCATGATGCCATAGAGCTAGTTCACCGACCACTTGAATCCTAGAAACGAACAAAGCACTATAGTTTTGAAGTTACCAGATATTATTATGGTAGGTCTGTCAGCTGTAGGGTGTTACAATACTAGTTATCTCAAATCCTTTATGGTCATGCCCAGTGTAAATATTATAGGCAACACTAAGCAAAGTTGCAGCCGTATAGCACTCTACAAATACTTAGTGCATGGCACATCTAATATTAATAATTTTGGACCTCAATGTTTGCATCTACGGTAGATGAAACATTAGGTAACTTCCAATATTACTGTACAAACTTTATTAAACATGTATCAAAAAGTTGATCAGCAATATAAGTAGGAATCTGTTGGCTTAACTTGCATCTATGACAACCAAATAATTCTACAGACACTGCTGATGAGTCTTTCACAATTGTAATTAGCATATTGCTAGTAGGATTGACTATCCTATAATTCAATTCACCACGAGGCTGTACTGATCACTGAATCTTGCATATCCATCCACTCAAATTCCCTTTCCCACCAATCAAACAAAAGATTTTAAGTCTCTTCCTCCTCAACTCCTATTCTCTCTCATCTATTACCTCCAACCAAACGTGCTGTAATTTCCATAGCAACAGAAATGTTATGCACAAAATGAAAAATCTCATATTCACCCGTGCATAATTACTAGACCAGGCCAAGGGATAGGGGTACAACTGCAACTTCTATCTAACGTATTACCTCTATTAACTACATTTCCAAAAGGCAAACAAGTGGGCAGGAATGTGTAGCCCTTCCAGGTTCTACCATGTTTTTTTTTTTTTTGAACTCAGGTTCTACCATGTTCTCTAAGTACAGCAAACACCCACCTCCTACTCATAATAATTTGACTGCATCCAGCACAGAAAATATTTCGTGGAGGGAACCATACTTATGTGAGTCTGATGAGAGGTTGAGAGCAACTACGGATCAAGATTAGGGGCAAAAGGATCGATTACCACTTACCAGTAGCAGGGTGTGTGGGTGAACGAGGACGCATCGACGGGTGGATTGCTAGGCGCCGCGGGAAGGAGAGGAGAATCGCGGGGAGACGGGTCTCCGCCGGCAGCTGCTCGGTTGTCGTCCATGGAGATGGGAGACGGGCACTGGCGACGGGTGAAGAGGTCGCAGGTCGGCGACAAGACGCGACGGCGTCCGGAGGGAGAGTTGTTTACATGTACTCCCTCCGGTTTCGTATTAGTATTCGTTTAGGGGTAATTTTCTCTGAATATTTTTATTAGATAGTATGTTGGGTTCACTTCATTCAGTACCAGCTCCTGTCCCAACTGGTTGACATCAACTCACGTGAGGTGCGTCACGAGTTCGATGTCTCACGGCTTTAATTTTTTACTTCGCATCGAGCTTTACACGCGCATCAATGGAGCTCTCGTCGATGGATACTGACACGACGACCTTCGCTTGTGTGTCCATGGTGACCTTGTCGGCGGCCACCGGCATGACGAGCCCATGCCATCGCGGCCTCCATGCATCAGCGAGATTAGCCTCTATGAAGAGATTTTTTGCTTCGCGTCGAGCTTTGCACGCGCATCAATGGAGCCCTCGTCGACGGACGCTGGCGCGATGACCTTCACTCGCGCGATGAGCCCCCATGCAGTTGTCGCGCGAGATTAGCCTCCATGAAGAGACGAGTTGAGCGAGGACGAGCTGCGAGCGCGGCGTTCAAGCGAGCGAGCGAGGACGAGTTGAGTCTGGGATGTCGCGCCGACATAGTAAAGGTCGATGAAGGCGAGCGGTTCGCTCTCTCGGGAATAGATGAGCGCGGGGCAATTTCGTCCGCTCATGTGCTGGGTAACGTAGGACGAATTCTAATCTATACATCAGCAAAACTCCAGGACGACCTCTAAATCATTACCGGAGGGAGTATGCATTAAGAAAGTTGTCAGTTATCTCTGTGCCATCAAAAAGTTTCCAGATACCTCCATATCATGCACTTAATTTTTGATGTCTCGTATGTCATTCTGTCCAGTTTTAGAGTCATTCTAACATTTTCATTGATCTGACATATATGACCCACATAGGAAAATGACTCTTTTGCCCTTGGCTGTTAGGTCTTTGATTTTCACTTTGTTTGGTCTTTGCCTGTGGGAACCGCTCTCTCGTTCGGGTGGGAGGGACGAAGCAACTCACGTACCCTAGCCGCCACCGACGAGGCCAAGATCCGCCGCTGCCGTCGGCTCTCCCACGTGCGGTGCGGCCCCCTCCACATGTCGCCGGCCACGCGCCCCTCCACACGCCAATGGCCGCGCTCCCTCCATGCACCGCCGATCGTTCCCCCCTCCACGCGCGGTGCCCTCCACGCGCGACGAGGCCGAGATTCGGCGCGGCCCCCTCCACGCGTGGCCGGCAGCAGCCCCCTCCATGTGCCACCGGCAGCGGCCCCCTCCACACGCCACCGGCAATAGACCCCGCCACGCACGGCCACGCGGCGACCCCTCCACACGCCACCGGCAACGAGTTCCTTGCCCGAGGTCGACCAGCCCGAGGCCAACCAGGAGACTAGTTCGAGGCCCCTACATCTCCTCTGCGCCTCTGTCCCTAGCAGGTAAAAGCCTCTGTACTCATTTCCTTGCTCGCATATATGTAATGCGTATATGCTAAGCATGTGTTGTTCATCTGTAGGATGGACGCCGGCTTGGGTAGCGAGCCTCCTGATAGTTCAGAGTGGGAAATTGGTGATGGCCATTTAGTAGAAATATCCCTTGATGATGATAATTTCCTTGCTAATGCAAACCCATCCAATGAGCATGTCGGTGTCGATGATGAGTGCTTGTATATTGACATTGGTCCTGAACATCCAGCACCTCCTATTCACACTAGTCAATCTGAACCAAACACTATGTTAGATGAAAAAGTAGAGGTAGATGAAGTAGATTCAGATAATTCTTTATTTGATGAGGAAATAGAGGAAGATGACATTGTTATAGATAGAGAGCCTCCATAGAAACCTGATGCGGAATATGACAACAATGATCCTCCTATGGCAGTAGGCACTATATATTCAGACATGAAAGCTTTTAAATTAGCTTTAGCTACACATGCTACGAAATATGAATTCCAATATGGCATTGAAAAGGCTGATACATCTCGATACAGGGTATATTACAGTGACAAGAATGTGGGTTGTAGGTGGAGAATTCATACCAAATCT
Organism: Eleusine coracana subsp. coracana; assembly: GCA_032690845.1. NCBI lineage: Eukaryota > Viridiplantae > Streptophyta > Magnoliopsida > Poales > Poaceae > Eleusine > Eleusine coracana. Next base: position 8,358,985 of record CM064426.1, read on the forward strand.
TTGGAGGGAGGTAATAGTAGGAAAAAATCAGGCACTGAGGGAGGTACTGGAAGAGGCAACATGAGTGCCCAATATGCCACCAGCTAGGACATCATTGGTACACATGTAAGAATAGTAATCCAGATGACATAGGTGCATATCAGGCTGAGAGGTACACTTTCTAGACATAGGTACATCTGATGTTCATCTCATACTTCATATTTATCTCATACTCTATGTTTATGTTTATTTCAGGGGTCCACTAAAGAAGAAGATGAAGAAAGTATCATCCAGTAACACAGTGAGTAGCAGTGTTATGGCCACTCCTGCATCAGGCATGATATTCCCATACAATGAGGCAGTGGCCACTGCTACACAGAAGCCAAAGAGAGTGAAGAAAGCTGCCAAAAAGAAGGGGCCACCACCAACAACAAGTACTAGCAGGTATGATTTTTCACTTTTTCACAAAAGGTCTGGAGCTGAACCTCACTAATCTCATTTACTTGCTTTCACAAAAGGTTTGGAGCTAGATCCAATGACCCCTTTCCTCTTCAAGATGAGCTCCATCTAGCTGTTCATGAAGACATTGAAGTCTCTCCAAAGACAGTGGAGACACCAAGGAAGAAGCGAGCCATCATAAAGAAGTATACACCAAGGAGGCCTCCAGTTGAAATGGCCAACCCAGCCCATCTTCTAATACCAGAAGCAAGAAGAAGCTCCAGCTTGAATAAATTATGTGGATGAACTGCTACTTTTGATGTAATTTAGGACATATATGTATGGTTTGGTGTGATGAAAACTAGTGAACTACTACTTTCTGTGTGTGGACTAAGTGTGATGAAAACTTATTTGCTGAAATATTGATGATACTTGCTTGTTGTTATGCATTTGTCATGCCCATTTTTTTCATGTGAAATGTAGTTATTTGTTGGTATGCAATGGTCATATTCATAATTTTTCATATTTTTCTTAATTTTTTGAGATTTTATAATATATTCATAATTTTTCCCACATTTGTCTCAATTTTCCCAAATTTTTAAACATATTCATAATTGTTCCCACGTTTTTCTCAATTTTTCCAAATTTTTAAAAATTTCTAAAAAAATATTTTCCACTTTTTTTTATTTTTAAACGTGGTTTCAAAATTATTTTTCATTTTTCTATTTTTCTAGTTTTGCCGTGAGCTTCAGTTTCCAATTTTAACATGAAACAAGCTAGGTGGACCCCCTCATGGGTAAATTGGTCATTTTCTATGTTGGTTTGACACCGTTAGTTCCAAAACTAGACGGAATGGCATACGGGATATCAAAAGTTTAGTGCATGGCATGGAGGTATCTAGGAACTTATTTATGACATAGGGGTAACCGACAACTTTCTTAATGGCATACAGGTAAACAACTCCAGAAAGGACGAAAGACCACTGTGGAAAGCTTGGCGGAGTTGATGAACGAGCTGGGCTAGAATTATTCTCTTGTGGCCCAGTAGCATCCCTAGGCTATATTAGGTCCTTCACGAGCCCTAGATAATCCAGTCCAAGAGTAAGCAACTTTAGTCCTTTTATCCTCTTTTTAACTATTATATCCATGTTTTTCTTTCTCAATTACAAAACCGACTATTTGTGCTCTTAAACTATTAAAATCGCTTGTCCACCATGAGTTTGAATTATAAACGAATACCCAGTTTTGTAATTGAGGACACAAAAACGAATTTCAGCAATAATTGAGAGAGGCTAAAAGGGCTTCTATCCTTTTTTTTTAACAATTCGAGTTAGCACCTGTTCACCAGTGCAGTTTAGTACATAGCCTGTTGATATGCACCTTATTCTATATAGGAAAATAAGATCATGACCTGAATAAGATTTGCTAAAATATAGCGCAGCACAAGTTAATAACATATGGTGCCAAAGCCATATTTCACCAGGCATATGTTGTTAGTCCTCCAAGCTGCAATTGGTTTGACAATTGAAATCCATATTCTTGTTCTCCACATGCTGAATGAAATGCTTTGTTTCAAAGATGAAAAGTTCAGTTATCTGGGAACCGATTCCATCAATATTTTCCAGCTCACCAGACCTTTGCTGCTTTGCACATGGACTTTTACGGCTTCTTGATGCAGGATCTTTATCTGTATGGAATCTGTATTATTGGCATTGTGACTTGTGAGCACAAGTTGACAAGTATCTCACTTCTACCCACACGGCAAGAAAATTGTATGAGCAACCTGAGTTCACACGATTTAGCACCACGAACAGTTTTCACTTCATAAACAAAGCTAATGAAATATATTAGCTACCAATCTGTCCGTTGCAACATGGAACACATCTAAGAAATTTGTGCTCAACAAATAATCAGCAAAATTTATAGAGAACTAATAATAGATCTCAATGGCAACCTAATTATAGACACTGGAAATGCCTATCTCCACGGTGAGACAATGATAACATGGAACGACAAACTGGACCACTACTGCCATTGAGTCATATGAACTGCTTCAAGAATTCAGTTGCCACAAGCCTGCCTCGTGTGTTTACAGACAGCTTCAACTCGCTGATCTCCTTATCAATGTCCTGAACCAGATATCATGTAAGCATATACACCATCCAGCAGCATGCAAAAGTAGGAGACAAGCTTTGGCAAAATGTAATCAAATTTAGGAGCCTTTTTCTTTTAATCATCTTACCTCCATAAACTGCACAATGAAGTCTATGAGCTTGTGCTTGTGCATGTCCTCACAATGGTAGTTTGTTATCAGGAAACTAATATCATAACCCTGAAATATGACAAAGCATATCTAATCAGCACAGAAACGATTGGTAATAAAACTGATCTACCAAGTAGGAAAGAACTACCAAAAGCATCAGCAAAGTAAGGACCAGCTTTCAGTTGTCTATAATACTGAATCACTCTCATTAGCATTGGTAGAGCTAGACGAGTCCAACTGATTAGAGGCCACGTACTTTTACAAAATTCACCTACTAAAGATATAATCATTATTGAAGTGATAAGTGTGTAGATATTGCAATACCTGAACTGGTTTTCTCCTCAACACTTGGAATGCCTCTGCCCTCATAGATAAAAATCTAAGGAACTTCTTTGCAAGAATGTTTTCAAGTTCATCAGCCTGTTTAACCTGTCAAAATAAATGAATAAATAAATTATGAGCATGATAAAGATACAAATATGAAAATAAACATCCAACCAAGATTACTAGGCTACCTTTAAGCTTATACGTATGGAGTTTATCGAAGTCTCTATTAAACATTTTTCTGCTTCATTGCGGCATATCAGTACCTACATACAGGAAAACATAATAATACTATCGTAATACAGGAAATCATAATTTCTGGAAATACAGACAAAGAAACTTTCAAATGCCTTCTCAAATAATCATAGTGATGAGAATGACATATGCAAGTAAACAGATAATTGGCTTGGAAGCAGCCGTATACACAACAGCTTTTGGAATATGAGGGCTTGCTAAATTCCCAACATATAAGAAAATGACAGCATGGAAATAGTTCTTTTTTTCAGTTTTTCACCTAACTGACTACATAGTGAAAGGCATGTTCCCCGTGAAAAGTAACAATGAGAGGAATTGTAAACTGCATCTAAGTTTTCAATGGAATGTCTCCCTTACTGGATTCAGCAGAAGTTCAGGGCTTGTCCTGAGAAGAAAGATTAAAATGAGGATTTATTCACGTGAACTTCAAGGGGAAAATAAAAAAATAAATTTAAATTGAGATATCCACAAGAAATAAGAATAATAATAACATTTATAGGTGTTGACATGAATGAATAATTCTTATTTAGCATGGGTTATTTTATTTGTTGCAGTCCAGAATTTTTTAAATCAACTCGGCAATTTACACATGTTTATAGCAGGGTACTTTGGAACAACACCTTGAATCCCAGTAGAACCAAAAATGAGAAACAAAATACAGTATATGGAAGGAAGCAAAAGGATATAATCTTAAAGGAGCAAGGTTTCTGCAAAATGACGAAATATGGTGGCAGTAGTTTCATTATCATTACTGGTTCTGAAAATGGATGCCCTTATTAACAACTCTTGGAACCGTAGCTCAGGTCAAAGGAAGTACAATAAGAAACAAGCAAAAACATGGAACAAGCATTAGCAGCACAACTTACTTGAGTTCCACCTCTGGCTTGTTGTGCCTCTCAACTTCTTGGCAAGGGAAATTCTAGAGGGAAAGTAAAAACACCGCTAATGAATTGATAGCAGCAGAATTGTTTAAGGAATGTCAATTGAGGGGGTCGAACTGAATGAAATACCTGGAGGCACATCGCAGCTTCCAGAGTGTTACGGATGCAAGTCAGATACAACCGCAGCGAATTCGCCTATAGGGAGAAATAACATTTAGTGTTAACTGATGCTTAGTTTAGTGCGGATAATAAGAACATAATAATCGAACAAAGGGAAAAGATCAAATTCGTTTGAGGCAAGGAACAGAACTGGCCCATACGAGCATCGATTTGAGACAAAAAAAAATGGCGACATCCCACGGTGCAGGTAAAGGAGATGGAATCAGCACGAGATCTTACCATGCCCGGCGCGGCGGCGAGAACTTCGGCGTCAGTCGCCGGAGGAGCGTACGGAGACGGCGAGGGCCACCGGGAGTGGGCGCGAAAGAAGGGTGTGCGAGGGACGGTGGAGGCCAGCAGATGCCAGCGGTTGTGGAAGTGGAAATGGGTCGTGGGCTCGTTGCCGCCGTCGAGGTGGATCGGGGGGACTCCGCCGAGGGGTGAAAGGCGAGACGAGGAAGAGAAGATCTGTCTGACAGGGAAGGCCCACTGACTCCTACGAATACGATGCGCGCTTCGTGCCAGCTCGCCGCTCCGTCGTTCGTCAATTCGGTGGGACCGACCAGTAGTCTGCGAAGTAGGTAGTCACTGTCCGGTGGACCCATCACAATAAAACCCACATAGGCCGACACGCGTCAGTGGGATCGCGCCCCGCATCGTCTCCGTGTTTCTACAGAAACAAGGGCCCACCTGTCACTCTCCCTGCCGCCACAGCTCGCGGCCGAACACCCCCGTGGCCAACGCATAACCGGACAGCGCGGGCGGTGGCGCCTCTGCGGCTCATCTCAGTCCCTGGGCGAGGCGAACACAATCGCCGGCGTAATCTTTCGGCCGGAGGAGGAGTTCGAAACGGCCCGGTGAAAGGGAAGGACGGTAGCTGAATCGGTGCGGCCATGTCCGCCGACGATGAGTTCGAGTCCGCGGGGGAGGTACGCACACGCTGCGACATGCCTCAGAAGTTTTCCTTTTTTTGTGTCTGGTTTGCGGTTGGATCCATCGAGATTACCGGCCGTTTTTTTCTGTTTTGGGGTGAAATTTGGTTGATGTGGGTGATCTGTGTGCACTGCGCACTAAATGCGGTCAGAATTGAGTTGATTCTTGTCCACTCTCGATGGGCGTGGCGTCGCGCAATGAAATTTGGTGGAGATCTCAGTCTAGTTTCGGCAAATGCAGTCATCTCATGTTTGCCGCTCCAATGTTACGGGAAAATGACTCAGTAGGTTTAAAACAGAGTAGCTTTCTGGTGAATTTTTTATTTATATTATCCTGATACTAACTACTGTTTGTCAAAAGGGTTGACAGAAAGTTCAACTGTAACCAACGGTCAGTTGGCGTTTGGGGTAATAATGCGTCATTGAGCATTGACTTCGATTTGCTACGGGCACACTGACTGATGCGCTGCCAACAATTTTAAATCGAAAAAAATTGCCTTATGACTACCATCTTACACAATGCTGCTGTTCCCTATAAGCAACCTTCGTACCCTGTGGATAAACATATCCACTTAAGTTTCCCATAATCTTCTGCTTTAATGCTTCGTCAAATCATATATTCATCATATATTTGTGAATAAATACTGTTAAGCCCTCAAGGTTGAGCAACATCTCTGGTGCTTAGCGGGGGCAAAACGCCTTCGTGAGTTAGGTCTAGGTAATCCCCATAACGGGGACTAAAAGATGTTGGTCGGGTAATGGTTTATCTATGAGTCACGCCCCTTCATCTCTGGTCCATGATGAGCAGGTGTCATGTAATTTGGACCATTTTTTCTTCTCCTTTTAATACAAAGAAACACAGTTCTCATGCGTTTTCGAGAAAAAAAAGGGACTGAAATAACTTTGCTACTGGAGAATTGAGGTTAACTCATCCTCAATATCAGTTGTTGAGCATAGTTTTTAAAGGCGCCTGTTGGGAATAGACCACCTACCAGTAAAGGCTGGACTTGTGATAAGAATCTGTTCATTTTGAATAGCCTGTGAAGTCTATTATCCTTATCTTAGTCCCTATTGCCGCAATGATGTTTCTTCTATTGCAGGTTCGTGATGAGAGAATAAACCTCAGTGTGGTAACTTCTCATCAAGCCGAAAATGGCGCCTTTACTACAGTTAATTCTGCCGAATCAGAGAAAGCGGCTTATGCCTTTATTCCTCAAACTCCAATCAGATCAACTGATGCACACCTCTTTGAGTTCTCTGAAGCTATGAGAAGTAATAATGCAAATATCTGATGGCATAATTTGAAGTATGACACTCTACTGAGTATCTATGTTAATTTACTGATTGCTTAATATGACTTGCACTTTGCAAATGGAAGCTGTTGCTAAAACATTGCGACGAGTTGCGGAAGGGAAAGCTGCTGCTCAAGCAGAAGCAGCTGAATGGAAGCGCAAGTATGAATTAGAGATGGAAGCAAAAGAACACAAACATCATGATGTAATCAAAGGTCTGTTTTACATGATCAAAGCTCCAGTAACTTTATTTCTTTAAAGTAATTATTGAACATAATTCAAACTGTTAGCCTAGCATGATATAATAATGTGGAAACAATTCGATCTAAAGCACAAAATATTTTGTACATGATAGGCTGGGCACACTTAAAAGTTTGAAGCTGTTAGAGAAATAGTATGATGTAAATTATAAGCTTTTCAGTGACCTCGCTGACCCTCACAAAGTATGATGGTCATGCTATGTTCAGTACATGAAGATACCATGAGCATCATCTTCAATAAATTAATAAAGCAACCTGTAGTCATGTAAATTCATGCTCTGTTGCCATTAATCATATGTTATTGAGTTTTGGACTTAAATAAATCTTTCGTAACCTGATTGTATTCCTGAGTGCAAGGACGGCTTAATGACAAAGGCAGTGCGAGGATCTTGTTGTAACCTGATACTAATCTAGAAATTTCCTCTAGAGATTTAAATTTGTATCATGCGATTCTGGAAAGTGTTGACCATTGAACATTGATTATTATTTGTCGCAGAGAAACAAGTGTGGATATCTGCAATTTTTATGCCTCTAACATTATGTGCTCAATGCTAACGAGAACAGTCCAGTCCTTGGTACCGATGTTCTACATTCTCGTGCACAGTGCGTAACTATCGTGTTGGTAGGCATAATTTAAGTACCCACATGTACAAAACTTCCAGACTAGTTTTTGACGTGGCCACATTTGTGGAGATGCATTAGAAATCTCTTACAGTACATTTGCATCTTCACCAGAAAAAAGAAATTTTGAACTAAAATAGCAACATGTGCAGGTAACTATGGAATGGACAAGTTAGAGCATGTGACTAATCAACTGAAATCGGAGACTGCCTCGGTTAATCAAACAAGTTGTTGTGGAAACCATGGGATCTGTTCACATCAGATACTCCAAGATGAATGTCCTGGACCTAACCGAAAATTGGATGGAAGTATTGTTGGAAGAAAGGTACCCTTAGGGCACTCCTTAAGAATTTCTGTACAGATGTGATGCTCATGACCTTACTTATATTTCACTTGTTTATTTATGTAACTAGATTAGATTAGTTTCTAAAATTCATTTCCAATACTTGGTCATCCAATGCTGCTGGGCTACCTCAAGTTAATAAACAAGAATAGAGAAAAAAAAGTATGACATGAACCTCAAGTGAATAAACAAGAATAGAGAAAAAATATGTTATAAATAAGCTTTGGCGTGTTAGACATATTTGCTAATATAATTGTTGCAGTACTGTTTGTACTCTGTATCTTTATGTCGTTGTATTTCATGAAAAATGACAAACTAACAGTGTCATGTAATAGAACTCATATGTCCAAAACTCATGGTACTTGTCCAATGGGGGTGACGTTTATATCATAGACAGCAGCATGCCAACTTTCTATACAACTGAAATAAGCCATTTCAGTCTGGAAATGAACAGTAGGCTTTTCAATGACTTGACTTGTTGGATCACTCTCATCTCTATAAATATTTCGTATTTAAGTACAATGAAATTTTGTGAAACTTGCATGGTAACTATAATCATTGAGATTGGTACCATAGTCTGTGCATAAATGTTTATGTAGCACAATCTATTAGAGAAGAAGCTCCATGATAAGCACGGTCTGTTGTCTTTACACCGTGTTTTTGACATGTATCTAAACAGGGTTTCCATTTAAAGTTTATGCAATTGGAAACAAAATAATACTTTTAGAGTCAGGTGTTTTTCTAAACATTAAAACACTTTTATTTTTGGTTGTGCAGGCACCGTTTAAACTTTCATGGGGATGCGACGGTGATAAGAATGGCCAATACAAGCATGAGTTTGTGTCCTTCGAAAAAGGTGACATAAAAACGGCAGAGCGTAGCAAGAAGCAGGTAGTCATCTATGTTCATTGTGATCCAGATTTTCTATTTGTTCCACTACCTAAGTGATCTTTTCTTTGAAATAATATAATTATTGATGCATCGTTTATGCCTATCAATATGGTGCTTTCAGATTTTGCTAAAATGGGAATCACCTCCACAAACAGTTCTTTTCGTTACCAAACCCAATTCCAACTCTGTGCATGCTCTCTGTGCTGAAATGGTTAGGTATGTTCCTTCCATGCCTTGCCAAATAGGTTTTCACTTGTATCAATTATCTGGAGTTATGTGTTACATATAACAATAATTCATTTTTGCTGTAAATTTTTCTGTAGTCCATTGTGTTGCTAAAAATATTTGTGCTAACTATGCTAATTGTTGTAAATTATTGTATTTTCTGCAGATGGCTTAAGGAGCACAATAATATAAATGTGTTTGTAGAGCCACGAGTTAGGAAGGAACTACTGACTGAAGATTCATACTTCAACTTTATACAGACATGGGATAATGGTAAGTAACGTTTTCTGTATATTAGAATCATTTTTGTGTTCTATCATAATTTACATTTTAATATTAGATATAAGAAGACTATTGCATATATATACATTTTTTTTCTCCTTGGATACATGTGAGAACTATATACGTGTTGTGTTAAAGAAAAAAAAAAAGATAAGGCTTGAAAACTAGATATGACCCTTCTTGGCAAGTGTAGGGTCTGCTCGAGCTAGAACCACTATTAAGTGAGATTGCACAGAGTGCCTAACCAATTACCTTATAGCGACCCAAGAACAAAAGAAATTCGGAACTACCAAAGTACTGAAGTACTTCTACTTATCGTGCAGTTGGAAAGAAACTTAGGCAAGAGTTCTAAAATCAACATTGGTGTTTCTGCTCCTTAGACATTTGTCGGATTTCACCATATAGGCGGACTAAAATCGGTGTTCATTTTGGTACTGATAACCTGATATGTCAAAAATAGTTATGGTCACTGATTATGAGAGTGAAAGCCAGTATGTTGTGATTTTTTTTTTAGGAATTATACATATACAGATTTATAAAACTGGTCCGTTCTGCTTATGAATCTCATGGTTACTAAGCAATATTAAAGTAGATTTTAAGTAAGATATTATTTTCCAGACTGTTCAAGGAAAAAAAAAGTAAGATCTAAATTCCTGCCCTGGTCCAGGAGTTTACAGGGGTATGCTGTGTCATCCCATGTCCAGTTGGCTTACTGGTGGTTCTGTTTGTAACAAACCGAAAGTGGTATCCAATCAAATTATCTCGAACACTATATTCCTTCTCCACAGCAATAGCTCGTTGATGCTACTTAAGTGTGAGATAAGCTATTCATTTTATCAATAAGATTTAAGAAACAAAGTGCACTAGAGAATCATTAGCTGTCAGCATTATCTTATAATCGTGTTGATGTATTACATCAACTAAAGTTTCTTTCACTTTCTTTGTTCATGATTTTTAATATATTTTTTTTCAATGTTGTAAGATATTATTGATGTACTTATGTATTGTGTTGAACCCTTTCCCTGTGGCATCCAACTAATATGAATATTTTGACAGATCAGGAAACAAAGGCATTGCACACAAAAGTTGACCTAGTTGTAACTCTTGGCGGCGATGGAACTGTTTTATGGGTATGCTGTTTCAATTTATATGAAAATTTACTGAATACCAATATTTTGTGGTCAGTTCGAGCATTCTACACATAAGCCCATTTAAAGTGCAGTATTTCAGTAAAACAAATTGGCTATATTTTTTCTCTTGAAATAAAATAAAACTCTAATAATATATGTCCTTAAATGTGTTAATTCCTATGTGCATAGAAATTTTTCTTGGTTTTGGTTTGCACTCTCAATTCCAGTGCACTAATGATTGAAAGAATTGGTTTGACAAGAGTTGCTATATAACCTGCTCACAGTAAAATTTAAAAATAACCTCATTTTGTTGTTTGTAATTAGTTTTTAACACTTATATTTTCGTCTTTATAATATGCTTGAGCTGAGTAACTGATTAACCATCTCTTGACAGGCCGCATCGCTATTCAAAGGACCAGTTCCCCCTGTTGTTGCATTCTCTCTTGGATCATTGGGCTTCATGACTCCCTTCCGTATCCTCCGCCATCATTTTGAATTCTCACTAATTGTGTTGCTGAAATATATACCCGGGTATGATATGAAGTACCTTCCTGGGAGGAAAGCCGGGGAGTGAATGCACTTTTACTACTCGTAAGACATGTAGACAACCCATATGAATCTTACCTGTTAGCCATGTAGATTAGCATCTCCAAATTTTCAGTGTCCACCTTGCATGCCTGATTGGAAGTTGACCTGACATTCCTTCTACTGGTTGAGATTAGGGTGTAAGTTTAAAGTGCATGCATCTATCGTAAATTGGGTGATATGGCTGAGATTTCATAGAACATCATGTCATCAGATTGTGAAAGACATCTAGTTCTTAGTACATTTGGCCAGTGTTTCTCATTTGGGTAGCCCTAAATGCGTCTTGCACTACTTACATAAACCTTGACACCAGCTAACAAACTAAATAACCACTAGTTGCTTAGTTTTCATGTTTTTTTTTTCAGTTGGGATCATTCATAATTTGGACTTAGTACTTCTGCACCACTGTACCTAATATTTTTGAACTACGGCATCTCATCTTTCTTTTTTCTTTTAACTCAGAGGAGGTTTCTCTTCAGTGCTTACCCATCATAACAATATTTTATCCTTAACTTGAGTTAAGCAAGCGAGCAATATCGTGAATGTTTGAGCAATGTGCTAAAGGGACCTTTTAGCATCACACTGAGGAGCCGTCTGCAGTGTCATGTAATCCGTGATGCGGCTAAGGATGAAATCGAGACTGAGGAACCGATTCTAGTACTAAATGAAGTAACAATTGACCGTGGAATGTCATCTTACCTTACCTATCTAGAATGCTATTGTGACAGTTCTTTTGTGACATGCGTACAAGGAGATGGACTAATAATATCAACAACATCTGGAAGCACAGCATATTCATTGGCAGCTGGAGGATCGATGGTTCACCCGCAGGTAGACATGTGTTCTGCATATGTTTTTGAATTTTCGTTTATAAAATTGTGTTAAGTTGCACAAAAAGTATGTATTTCTATGTTCTACATTATGTGTTGAAAATTTGAAATGTATTGAAGTGTACCACATAAAGCATTTCTGGCGATTCTAATTCATTTCTGAGAAATTGTCATCTTTTACATAATTCAACTAGTGCATGTAATGTGGCATAAATAGTCATGCACATCTGTTGTGACATAAACTAACTTTAACAGTGTTTTTCTTTTGCTTCCTGACTAAATTTCAAAATACATGACCTTTTGTTAATCTTGATGCTTAAATGAGAAGGTTCATTTCTTTATATGGCTATTATTTACCATTTTAATGCTATATTTTTCTGGTGTATGTAGGTCCCAGGGATCCTTTTCACACCAATATGTCCCCATTCACTGTCATTCAGGCCTTTGATACTACCGGAATATGTGACTTTGCGTGTACAAGTACCATTCAACAGTAGAGGGCAAGCTTGGGCATCCTTTGACGGCAAGGGTAGGATTCAACTAGGACCGGGTGATGCTCTCATCTGCAGTATTTCCCCATGGCCTCTACCCACGGCTTGCCTAGCGGACTCCACAACTGACTTCTTGCGAAGCATCCACGAGGGTCTCCACTGGAACCTAAGGAAGAGTCAGTCCTTTGATGGCCCTTCCGCCTGATCATTTTCAAGTTTGTATATGACAGTTGACGGGATTTGATATGGATGATGATAGAATGGTAGATGTGATATTTTAAAACATCTCCTGACAGTTAAAAGAGAGAGAGAGAGAGAGAGAGAAATAACCTCCTTGCGCACTACAAGATTGTTGTATAGGTGTGGACTTGTTAACAGTCCGAACATGATCACTACATACATGTATAGTTTGTTATGAAGTTATTGATGTTGCGTAAGTTGCATTTGATTGTGTCGGATCCTGAGCAGTGTCATTCATTTTTTCCAAATAAGATGGATATTATTTTGGCCCAAATGTGAAAGCATTAAGCGATACAGATGCCTAATTTGTTAAGGGATGATTGTTGCTTAGCTTTGAACCACTGTTCGAACATTCTGAATTGATTCACTATATTACGTATATGAACGAACCCCTGTAGCGGACTGTTTCACGTTCCCGGTGCAGAGCCTCGTCCTGATTTGTGCTCCTTCTCACTTGTCCAGCCCCTCCCTCCAACAGCGCCGCGGTTGATCGTCCGCCCTACGTTGTACACCACCCTCGGCCCCCACGAGCGCATGAACTGGAGCCACGCCGACTCGACGATGTCGTCGCCGCCGCCGCCGAGGTACTCCACCGACACACCTCGCGCCGCCCGGGCCTGCCGGTGTCGAGCCTGTTCCCCTTGGCGCAGTCGTGCCGTATCCCGACCCCCGGTATCTTCATAAGTAGACTTTATCTCTGAGGCCTTGTTTTTTTAGAGGAAACTACGGTGGGGGTTTCCCCCCACCTGAATTTATTTATCACGTAAAAGGTTACAAGGTGCCGCTCAAGCACAGGGCATTACAACTCTAGCGCTTGTTTGGGTAATCATAATTTATATGGATTGGAGTGGATTAGGGTAAAAAATAAACTAAATTCTTCTTCAATCCCTTTCAAACCATATAAATTGGAGTGTATTGTTTAGTATCAAAGGTGCTTGGTGCTCCCAGTCGCCGACGGGTAGAAGAACCACACGGCGAGGTCGGTCGCCGTCTGCCCGTCCAGCCTAGCATCGTCTTCGCCTGCACATACGCCTTCCGCCTTCGCGCTGGCAAGGTCGCCCTTCTTCGCCTTCTCACGCTGGACGCTGTCCGCCGGAAGGTCCAGCCACCAGTACCGGCCGTCGTTGTCGCCGCCTGGCGGGAGCCGGGAGGTTCTAGACGCTGACGAAGTTATCGGACCCGGCCGTGCCGCGGCTCCAACACCAGCTCTCGCCCTCGCACTCGTCCGTCAATTTCTCGCGGACGCACCTCACCTCACCTTGTTGAGGCCGTGGCCGTGGCCACAACACGCCGATGGAGCGGTGACCCTGGGCGCAACGGGAAAGCCAGAAACTACAGCCGCCGCCGACGACGAACCAGACGCGGCGGTAGTCCATGGGTTTTGTTGTTCAAGACACGAGTCCGTCCAACCCAGTGTCACTTCGCTGCTCACGAGACGACGCACATGTGTCCTGTTTGCTTAGCGCTCCCCTATCGGCTAGTAGCCAGAGGGCAGCGTGGACACGCTCGTTACTCGTTTACACGTGCTGCGCTGCGCCACACTGGTGGAAAATGCCGACGTCGTCGTTGCACAGCAGCAGCTCGCCGCCACGAACCCGGCCCTTTCGCACGCAAGCAACACGGACACACATCTGTCTGTCTCGGCACACGGGTGTAGTCACGAGTAGTCCTGCCAACTGGGCCGTGCTAATCATGCTAGTCCGAGGCTCGCAAATTTTGGCCTGGCCCAAGCCTAGCATGGCACGTTACATTTCGTGCCCGGGCCGATCCGGCATGTGCCTTCGTGCCGTGCTAAGGCCGAGGCCTCGACCCAGTGGGTGGCACGGGCACGGTCCGTTTAGAAGCAGCGTAGTCAGGCACGACGGAGGCCCGACACAGCCCACTCTGAAGCCGGCCTGGTGGAAGGCAACGGTCACAAATTAGCCCGGCGGCCCAACGGCTCGCTCGGTGCCCCCGTCGCGCGTGTATAAAAGGAGGCACTGAATCCTAATTTGCTCATTCGCGCCGCTCCCCTCTCCTCTCGCACCGCAATCCTCTCCTCTCCTCTCGCGCCACCTCAGATTTGCTCATCGCTAGCAACAACTAGGCAGATCCGCCGCATCCCCGTGTCACAGGCATTCTTCTTGTCCTCCTCTGTCTCTCTCGTGGTCACACTCGTGCAGTCGTGCTCCCTCTCGGCCGGATCCACCACGGGCTAGACCTTGGGTGCTTTGAGTCAACGTCGTTGTGCAGCGGCTGGTCGCCGGCTCGATGTCCGGCCTCAACCCAATGGAGGAGTCCTTGCTCAAGGCGAGGAACCTCCTGTTCGGGGCGGACTCGTTTGAGAGGGAGACAACGTTGCCGAGGGGTGCACCGCCAAGTACCGGCCTTTCACCGCCGGTGCTGGTGGGTGGACCTGCCCGAGGTTATCTACTCCGACGCCCAGGACCCCATCGCAAGGTGCGGCGATCCCTTCAAGGCCGAGCTCAACGACGACCTGACTCGACATGCCTCCTCCAAGGAGGACGACTCTGGCCGCTGCTGCTACGATGGCGTCTCCATCTTCTACGCCTTCTGCATCCACGCCTGCTTCTACCGCGGATCCATCCACGCCTGCTTCCGCGGCCACTCCATCGACGCCTGCTCCCAGTTTCGCGAGCACGAGCACCCGAGGTGTGAAGTGTGGCCGGAGGAGGACATCCATGGCTTGGGATGACTTCACTCCAGTCACGAAAGAGGTAAATGGTGTCTCTGTCACCTATGCTGCTATCTGTCGCCATTGCAAATCTCAATTGACTGCCATATCTAGTAAAGGTACTGGTCACTTGCTTCGTCATCAAGCTACTTGTTTAGCTAAGTGTCAACATAATGCTAGAACCCAACATTGCTTGCTTTCAATCCCGATGGTTCTGTTCGTGCATGGGATTATGATTCTAAACTTGCTCGTTTTGAACTGTGCCGTCTGATTGTTGCTTTAGACCTGCCTCTAGGTTTTGGTGAATCTGATGCTTTTGAGCGTTATATTCAGCATGCACATAATCCTAAATTTACTCATGTTTCTAGGCAAACTACTTCTACTTTGTCAAATATTTCAATGAGTGTTGTGATAATTTGCTTGAATGCTTGCATACTAGTATATATTCTGTCGCTTTGACTTCTGATATATGGTCTGATAAAGCTAAGGAGAATTACATATGTGTTGTTGCTCACTTTGTTAATGCTGAATGGGTACTTGAGAAAAGAGTGCTTGGTATGAGGCTGATAGATGTATCTCATTCTGGTCCAAACATTGCAGAACGTATTGAATTAGTGATTGATGATTATGCTTTGACTGACAAAGTTTTTTCTGTTACACTTGATAATGCTGCTGCTAATGCCAATGCTATGACTATCTTGACACCAAAGTTCTCTGGTTATGTTGGTACTCTTTTTATGCATCAAAGATGTGCTTGTCATATCATCAATCTTATTGTTAAATCTGGTCTGAAACGTTTAAAGCCCATTGTTGAAATTTTTAGAACTGCAATCTCTTTTTTGAACTCCTCTAACCAACACATTGCATCATACAAATCATATTGTATTGCCTTAGGTAATCGTCCTCGAAAGTTTTGTTTGGACATGGATGTGAGATGGAATTCCACTTTTCTAATGCTTAAGCATCTGCTTCCCCATCGTGGCACATTCTCTTCTTTTATCAACAGTCAATATCAGCAGGTGCATGGCAGGTCATTGCTAACACCTGATGATTGGTATATTGCTGAGAAAGTTTGTGATTTTCTTGAACAGTTTTATGAATCTACTCTTGTATTATCTGGTGTTTATTATCCAACCTCTAATCTGATTATATATCAGCTCATTGACATAGCTGATCACCTCTGCCAGTTTGAGAATGATAGGTATTTAAGACATGTTGGTGTTCCTATGAAATCTAAATATCTCAAGTATTAACAAGACATTCCTATCATATATGCATTAGCTTTTGTATTGGATCCTAGAGGTAAGATGAAGGGTCTTGGTAATGCTTTAAAGCTTCTTTCTGGCCATCTGTATTATGATTATTCTGCTTATTTTACCACTGTTAGATCTGAATTGTCTAACATCTTTGCTACTTATGAGTCTAAATTAGGTGCTGTTAGACTACAAAGGCCAGCTCTCCCGATAAGTTCTGGCAGGAAGAAAACTACTTGGGGTAAGATATATGCTACTGAAGATGACTATGGTAATGCTTCTACTCCATTGCAGACCCCTTCCTCTTTTGCTTAAGTTTCTGAGTAGATTATATATCTTGATAGTGATTCAATTTCTGTCTTTTCTGATGATTTTGATGTTCTTAATTGGTGACTAGAGCATAAACACACATATCCTATTTTGTCTCTCTTGGCTAAAGATGTATTAACTGTTCCTGTTTCAATTATTAGTTCGGAGTCTGTTTTCTCACTTTGTGGCAGGATGCTTGAGGAAAGAAGACGGAGTTTGACAAGTAACATGGTGGAGATCTTGACTTGCTTGAAAGATTGGCAGTTTGGAGAGGATCGAGAGCAACACACTATTGAGAAACACCACAAGGAACTTGAATAACAGTATGTTGATCTATTTTTGGATGGTGATGTCCCTACTACAGCTGCTGATGGTGATGGATTGGGTGGTCCTCAGATTGTTGTTGATTAGTTACTAGGTAGTAGTTAGTAACTTAGTATAAATAATATAATATTTTCAGACTTGATGACTATTTGCGTTGGCTATACTCTTTTCTCTTAGGCCAAAGGATTTTTAACGAGGCAGCCAGCTAAACATCTATTTGTAATAAGTTATAATATAATCTGATTATCCTTTGGCCAATTTTTTGGTGTTCTGTTATGTTTTCTTTCGGTGTTGTGTTCTGTTTTTCTTTGCTCAATTCTTAAACTTCTACCTAAAACTACTATTTGAGGGCTTTTTGAATTTTCGGGTTTTTTGAGTCCATCCGGAGTCCATCCTGGCATGACTAAGCCTTGATGTGCCGTGCCACGTGCCGTGTCAGCTCGAAATGTACCGTGCCGGGCTTTTTCGGATATGGGCCATGCCGTGTCGAGTAGCCCGTTTAGCCAGAACTAGTCACGAGGTTCAGAAAGGAAGATCAGACGAGAAAATTGTAATTCAGCCCAACATCAACAGGCCGCGAGCATGGCCAAGCTGGCTGCGCAAATAACAGGGGCGGCAGAAGTTGTGTTTGTAAGCGAGCACCGCACTCAGGCCCGTTCCATGCAAAACTGGAACGCGAAGTTCTGCGGGTGTTGTAGTCATCACGATGAACCACACACATCACACTGTCGTTGGAAATTCCGTTCCAAGGACCAAGGTAGCCTGAGAAGGCCACCACTGTTTTCTTCTCCGTGACAATCAAATCCTCCGTTCCTTGCAGTAAAATCTCAGAGGAACAAGTCTTTCCCCGGGAGCGCCCGAGTCCATTATTCCTGGCCATGCCGTGTCGAGCGGCTGTGCAGCGTCGCGGATTCCTCAGCGCACAGCTCGTGAACAAAGCTTTCACGTGCCGCACGCGTCGTATTATCATACTACCAGATTACCACTCCCGTCCGGAGGTCGTTCTCTTAGCGGTCAGTTCATCGGCGTCACACACGAAATTGATGCCTGAGACAAGCGACAAGCAGCTCCGCGACTCGGAACAGGAAGAACCCGACCGCGGATAAGCTCGATCTCGATCCTCTGGAAACTGGAATCAGAATCACGCGAATCCAAACCACAAAATCTCGCGCCAGGCAGTGAAATTTTTCTACTTGTGGCTCTGCCAGTTCTAGCTCTCGGCGCAGAGGCCCCTGGAAAACGAGATCAAATCAAATCAACGCACAGAGACGCAGGGAAGGTGTAGGAGTCGGACGTCGTAGTACAGGAAGTCCAGAAGCTGCAGAACGCCGGTTCGCTCTGCGCCACACGACGTATCGGCCGTCTTGAACCGCGGCCACACACCTGTCTCCGGTCCCCCGCGCCCGTCGGACAAGAGCTAAATCAGGGGCGTCCCACGCCCCAAACACCGGCACGCGTCTCGGCGCGGCCGCGGACACGAACCCAACCCAACAGCCACCGGCACGCGGGTCTGGTCTGGGCCGAGCCAAACCAGGGCGCTTCGGCGCGCCGCGTGCGCCCGTGTCGTCAACCCGTCGCGCTCCGAGGCCGCACCCGGCACCCTATCCAGTGCGAATGGCAAACCCCATCGACTATAACCCGCGCCCGCGCCCGCGCTGCCACTTCGGCTCCTCTTTCTATCCCTCCACTCCTCTTATCTGCTCCTTCCGTCCGTCCGTCCGTCCTCCTCCCTCCCCGTCACCCATGGCGATGGCCACAGCCGCGGCCGCGTCCTCCTCCCTCCTCGCGCCGGCCGCGACCACGACCTCCTCCTCCGCGGCGCACAACGCGCTCCTGTTCCCGTCCTCCGTGCCATCGCTGCGCGCATACCCGCGGCTGCTCCTCGCCTTCCGCCGCCCCGCCGCGGCCGCCGTCGCCGACCCGCAGGGGGCCGTGCTCGATGAGGAGGAGGTGGTCATCGACCAGGGCGGACGCTACGACGACGACGACGAAGGGTACGGCGGCCGCGGCCCCGCGTTCACGCCCCCTACCAGGCCGCGCACCGGCAAGGCCGCCCTCCCGCTCAAGCGCGACCGCGTACGCCACTCGATTCCTTCCGTTTCGGATTGATGAAATTTGCTTCGTAGTTTGGATGGTCAATGATGCTGTGCTAGTTTTCGTGGCGTGCAGACGAGGTCCAAGCGGTTCCTCGAGATACAGAAGCTGCGGGAGAGCAAGAAGGAGTACGATGTGCCCACCGCCATCTCGCTGATGAAGCAGATGTCCAGCGCCAAGTTCGTCGAGTCGGCGGAGGCGCACTTCCGAATGAACCTCGACCCCAAGTACAACGACCAGCAGCTCCGTGCCACGGTATCATTCCGCCCCTTCATTTCATTTGTTCTGCCCGATTTGCTTATCCCATCATGTCACGTCAATTGCTTTTGGAATGATATTGTTCATTTGCTCTGCCCGATTTGCTTATCTCATCCTGTTGTGTTGATTGCTTTTGGATTGATGTTTAAAATTGGTGAGCGCAGGTGAATTTGCCCAAGGGGACGGGCCAGTCGGTGAAGATTGCTGTTCTCACGCAAGGTGCGTACAAAATTCATATCGATTGCGTTGCGTCCTATGATGCATGAGTTGATTGGATCAATTGTGCTAGCTGTTCTGTTTCGCAATACCTCTATCCTCAACGGTGATGTTTTTGAATTAATTGGAGGGGCATGCTTATCTGTATTTTTGCATCATGATGTCGTGGACTAAGTTATGTTGATGATGCTCCTACGTGCTTTGGCCATATATGCTAAAAATAAATTGTGCTTGTCGTGGAGCATATCCTTGAATCAAAGGAATTTTTCTTTTCTCACTCCACTGAGTTACATAGTCGTGATTTTCTTCTCCTTTTCGTCAAGCTAGACTAGAGGCCTTGTAGTAGATCTAGTAACCATGACTACTAGTATGCATTACTAACTATTCCATGTACTTGCAGGTGAGAAAATAGATCAAGCAAGAGCTGCAGGAGCTGATATTGTTGGTGGAGATGACTTGATCGAACAAATAAAAGGAGGATTCATGGAGTTTGATAAATTGATTGCATCACCAGATATGATGCCTAAGGTAAGAACCAGGCCGTGAAACTAGCTTTGGGATCATGACTGAAATATTCGCATGCTTGAGAAATATAATCTGTCACATGCAATGCTAGTGAGTTGTTAGCTAAGGTTTGCTCAAATACTTATAGTGCACCTTACACCTATACAACATTTTACATTTAGGATGTTTCTTGCAACAATAAGCAGAACAATCATTTGGTTAGACGTCTTATTTTGTTTAATTAGTTTTCTTTTCTCACCCTGAAATGATTCTGTTATTATTCTTTTTTTTTATTGAACTGGAGGGGGGTCCCCTACAGAATTTTATTGAAAGAAAGGATCAAAGAGATTCTGTTATTATTCTAGATCGTTCTGGGGGCGAGGAGTGTGTTTGGATAGAAATATTTGAGACATTTCTGCCATAGTTATATGAATTATAATAGCCAAATATATTTTTTTTGTTTGGATAAAATGGATTAACTATAACAGAACAATCAAATAGTTTTTATTCGGATAAATAGGCTAGGTTTCTTTCTTTAATAACCATGTCTAAAATTATTCTTAGAGTGAATGCATAAGTATGTCATGCTGCTGATGGAACCTTTTGACCTTTGTCATGCTCAAGTTGATTTGTTTCTATTTTCAGGTTGCCAGTTTGGGTAAGATTCTAGGACCGAGAGGACTTATGCCTAATCCCAAAGCTGGCACTGTTTCTCCAAACATTACTCAGGTATTATGGAAGTACAACAAGTTTTTTCCCCTTGATTTCCAGCAAAAATGACTCTGTGAATCTTTTATGCTTGTGTTGCTTGGTTTGAGTATCTTGATAAGAGCGAAAAGTTCAGAAGCTAGAATCTTGTGGGATTTTGCATATTGATACCACTCTACCATTGTCAAATGTCATTACCTTCCTGTATACAATAATTACACAGATAGAAAGCAATAGTCAGAACAAATATTTGCAGTGTTATCATGCCTAAAAAACTCGACCACTGGGGATAGGATCGCCCCATGGCTTTCTTTGATAGAGAAGCTCAACCTTCCCTAGTTGAGAAAATCCTTGAACCTTGGTCCCACCCTCAAGGAGCTGCCCTGTGTGGTTTGGGCCTTAACTCATGCTTTGGTCCCACCCATACATGAGGGCCTGCCCACCATTGCTCGGTTTCACATTGAGTAAGTTTGCTACCCTAGACCAACATCCCTCCACACAAATAACTTTAGGCTTTTCATTTATCGATGCAGGCCAGGCTACAAATCTAAAATTGATACAGCTTGTGGTTTTGAATGTCTATAAAAGCTCATGATGAATTATCATAACTGAATCGTTAACAAATGGTGTCACTATAAAGTTACCAGTTACACGATGTTGCTAAACCATCATATAATTTGCATCATGTTGTACTAGTTCTGTCAGGAATAAGTTGTGGCTGAATCTATTATGGCATTGTCATCAGGCCTTTGTATGCAAAATGTCACACGCTATGTGTACTGGCCAAACATTTTGAAGTTAAACCATCAATATTTAGATAAGAATCTTGATTTGCCAAGAATGGTGTTGGTATCAATCACTATATTACTACATCATGAAATATATGCTTTTGTATTGTATAGTTCTTTGTCTTTTAACACCACATGATTAGAAATGGCTTAATGGCTGGATGACATAATATTGTTGTTGGGCATAGTTTTTACTGAATCTGTAAATAATGTATCAGTGCAAAATCAAAACCACTTCAATCTCCTGCTTGTAGTTATAAATTTTCAATTGAGATCGATGAGATAGATTATGTTAACTGTGAAATGGTTCCAGGCTATCGACGAGTTCAAGAAAGGTAAAGTTGAATACAGAGTTGATAAATCAGGGATTGTCCATATTCCCTTTGGCAAGGTTGACTTTCCCGAGGAAGATCTTATTGCAAACTTCATGGCTGTTGTTGTAAGATATCAGATCCTGTGAACATCTCCATTCATATCACTGAGAATTTAATTGACTTACTTCTCAACATCTCTTTGTAGCGCTCTGTTGAAAGGAACAAACCATCTGGCGCAAAGGGTATATACTGGAAAACAGCGTACTTGTGCTCATCCATGGGACCTTCAATCAAGCTAAACATAAAAGAAATGCTTGACTACGGCACAGACTCATCTGACTAGATGTCATTATAAGCACGGAAGCACCAGTTGAGGTCATCTGGCATTGTTATCACGTTCACAGATTTAACCATCTGTCATTTGCAACAAATGAGCAGAGAAACATGGCTCTGGAGTCAGGCAGGGAGGTCCTTAGGTACAGTTTTTTCAGTTTAACGGGCACCCATCTTCAGAGCAGTTATACTATGCCCAGATCGACAAATAGTGTTGGTCATGTATTTATGAGCAAATTATGCATGGATTCATAGATGTCTTTCTAAGATGTTTGTCGTAATGTTCAATATTTTGTCAATAGTCGTCCTCGAGCTTAAAGCAGCAGTTCTCTCACCTTACTTTACGTTAAGAACCTACTGTTTTATGAGTCACTGGTCTCCACCATATAGAAAAAATTTTAAAAGCAAACGCAAGTCACTTAAATCCATCTTGTGATGTATATATTGATTTGATATATTGTAGGTAACTAGGTATTCTTCTGAATCGTGGGTGTATTCTCTTTTGAGTCGGCTACTTCATCAAAAGAGAAGCACTCAATAAAATTTTCTCTTCGTATCAAAGTAGTAAGGTGGCCCGTGCAATTTGTGCGCAACATATTTTTCCTTGTTCCTTAAGCATGCATTTGAAAATAGATAACTAGCATCTTTGTTGCAATCGTAGCATATATTTTCTTCCTTTCAGGCGATTGAAAGTTGCCTGAAACTTCCAGTCGCTTAGAAAATAGTTGAAATTGTACTAGATTTTATTAGTATTTATTTTTATAGGATTACATTTATTAGTAAGAAGAGAAAAAGTCTGTTGATGTATAAATTATAAAAGAAATTATTTTTTCGTAATTATTGGATCTAGATCTGAAGACTCAAAACGGTTATTGAAAATGTCCAAACTTTTTGATCGAAAATTAGCAGGACCCTTAGTAGCATGTATGGTTTAGTTACAATTATTTAGGGGATTGTGGATGTTCTCAGAACTTCAGTGATCGCCGGATCTGGTTCATCAATGTCTAGGATATAAGATTTATTTACTAAGTTAGCTATGTGGGTTTTTGCCGAAGCTTGCCTTCCTCCATGCTTTCAGGCTTTGGGGCGACTTGGATAGTGGTGAAGGGAGAGTTTTTGCTAGAGCTCGCCTTCATGGCTTCCAGGGTTTGGGGCAGCGTCAGATAGTGTTGAAAGGAGAGACAACATACGTATAGGCAATGATGATGCTAGTGGCATTAGATGATTAGGACAGGGGCTCTCAATGACTAGTTAGCACGATGGAGGAAGCGGTTGTAGAGGTAGCGATGATAATGCTATCAAGGACGAACAGAGGAGGACATGAGGTGGGGAACACAACGTCGATGAGTTAGTGTTGTAGGGGAGTGGTGATGGGGATGCCGTCGAGGATGATCAGAGGAGGGCGGTAGGTGGGAGTGGGATCCTGAAAGTTGCCTAGAGGGGGGGGGGGGGGGGGGGTTGAATATGCAATCTAAAAATAATCCTAAAAGAACACTAAAAGATAATCAAATAACCAGAAGTGACGAAACTTCTGTCGGGATTGACGGAACTTCCGTCGTCACGGAAATTCTGTCAAATGACATAACTTCTCACTACCCTTCCTCTAAGCAATGAACAATGCGGATAACAAAGAGAAGAAAACACTAGCTTAGTAGAAGTGAAGCTAATATAATGTAAGTCTAGAATTCTTGAATGAAGACTAGCTACACAATTAACAAATGATACAAGTACAATAATATGAAAGAAATAAATAAGCACAAATATGAGAGCGGGAAAGTAAAGAGAGACACAAGAATTAACCCGAGGTTCGGCAACCACACTAAGTAGTTCCTACGTCCTCGTTGAGGAGCCACACAAAGTGGCTGGGTCTCTCTCAACCCTTTTCCCCGTCAAGCAATCACAAAGATCGTGGTTGGATTTCTTTCTCCACTTGATTCTTTTCCTCCCGAGGCGAAATCACACCTTCACAAACATCCCCGACTCACCACACAAAGTTGGGAGTTCAAGGGCGATGCCTAGCCGTCTAGGAGATCAAGTCTCCAAGAGTAACAAGCAAATCAAATCTTGATGGGGAGGGAAAGATGTGCTCAAGCTTTTGAGTGGTTGGATTCAATTGTTTTGTGTTTAGATCTCTCTCACTTGGATTGGAATCTCAAGAACAAGTCCAGGAGTAAGAGAGGAGAGCTCTAACTGAAAAGTGAGTGAAATGGAAAAGAATCCAACCCTTCCCACGGGGGAAGGGGTACTCTATTTATAGTGAGAGCTCAAAAACTAGTCGTTGGTGTATTTTCTGGGTCTGACGGAACTTCCGTGGTTACCCATGGAACTTCCGTCAATTCAAATTTAGCCGTTGTAACGCACTGGCAGAGAGCAAAAGATGCTGTGACGGAACTTCCGTCAAAAGGTGACGGAACTTCCGTCAAAAGGTGACGGAACTTCCATCACTCTCGGTTTGACGAGAAGGAAAGGAGACTCACAGAACTTCCGTGAGAGCCACGGAGGTTCTTGGAGACGGAACTTCCGTCGTGGGGTGACGGAACTTTCGTCACTCTCGAGTGTGCAGACGGTAGAAACCCGACGCTGACGGAACTTCCATCACTAGGTGACGGAACTTCCGTCACTCTCGGGTTAACATCAAGGCCAGACCCGACGCTGACGGAACTTCCGTGAGAGGACTCACGGAACTTCCGTCACTCTCTGTCTTGCTAAGTAAAAGGTTGATTCTTAGGCTTTGTTGGCTAAGTTTTCAAATGAATTGATTTAGAGCTTGAGCACAATGTTTCCCTTACTAGCAAGATAAGTTTTACCCCTCTTAATAGTTCGGCATACCTATAACTCAAAACAAAAAGCATAAAAGCTAAACTTGAACCGCTATGAGCCATTTTCTTTTCACTTTTATTGAGGGATAGACTTTCTCACATTAGTGGGTAATTAACTTTTCTCTTGATGATCTGCACATTTTCTTTATAACCATGTTAGTACAATTTTAATCTTTTGTCATTAATCACCGAAACCCACTAGGGGACCTAGATGCATCTTTAATCTCCCCCTTTTTGGTGGTTGATGACAATAGATTAAAAGGATATAGAAATATAATCAAGAGAGAGAACAACAAAATATAGTGAGGCTCCCCTTAAAGATACGCATGATTCACAAAGACATGTGAAGCAACTCCCCCTATATTTTGTAAAAAGTGGGGTGCCTAAAGGGTGTACAAGTGTGAAGCAAAGTGATAAAGCAATAAACAAGCATCACAACCAAACTATAAATTAGAAGAAACAAGCACCACACATGACATAAGAACAATAGAGTTATTACAAAAGGTTCACAAATATGTTTCACACACAAAGCAAATAGAGAGGAAACTAGTCCATAGGTTCATCCTTATCCTATTAAGTCCATAGGTTCATCACTATCCTATTACAAAGCCTCTTAAACAAATATCCTTTTCACTCATCTCTCCCCCTTTGGCATCAAGGCACCAAAAAGAATGAGAGGAGGAGGAGATAAGAGAAAGGTACTAGTCATCATCACCGGTGCTGTCATCAGTGTCCTCGTCGTCCTCGGCATCACCCTCTTCTTCGTGGCCTTCATCCTCGCCTTCTTGTGCAGCTTGTGTAGGAGCGGTTGGAGGAGCAAGATCATCCCAATCATAGCTGGCAAGGGGATCCTCAAAGACCGGTGGCTCATCATCGGGCTCACACTCAGAGCCATCCGGAGACACCTCATGGCCTTGAGCTCTTTGGTCTCTCTTGTAGTGCCGCACTTGCTTCTTAATGCGCTTCTTGTTCTCCCAATTTTCCTTAGCATTAAAGCAACAAGCATTTAAGATGCTCTTGAGCATAGCAGCAATAGGTGATGATGGACGGCGGCGAGATGCTTCAGGTGGAGGAGTGAAGGCTGAAGCACGAGGGGCGGCTGCTGTCGCCCTAGCTGCCCGTTCATCGGTTAACTCCCTCCGGATAG
This sequence comes from Eleusine coracana subsp. coracana, assembly GCA_032690845.1. NCBI lineage: Eukaryota > Viridiplantae > Streptophyta > Magnoliopsida > Poales > Poaceae > Eleusine > Eleusine coracana. The sequence continues at coordinate 8,385,146 of CM064426.1, forward strand.
TCGCATGATGAGGGCGAGTGAGCTTAGGCACACGGGGTCTCAATGGCTGATGCTTGCACTCCTTCTCAAAAATCAATCCAGTCTCAGCCTCAATCATCTTCATAAGATAGGGAGCAAAGGGTAGCACCTTTCGAGTGTCCAAAGAGGCCGTGTAGATCTCCTAAGTAATGAGGTCCATCACACTGAAGGCTGCAACTCCATCTCTGAATCTAGCAAGAACATTCCTGGAGTGCTCAACAAGAGAAGTGGCATACCCAGCCTTAGGAGCAATAGTCACCCGGAGCAGCCTATTGAGTGTGAAGAAGAAGTTGTGCATTCCATGAGTAGTGCCCAGATATTTGGGTTGAAGGTCCTCATACATGAATCTCAGTTCAGAGTCCTTCAACACAGACTCACAGGAGAGCCTATCCCTTGCATCATCTGCCTCAGCATCCTGAAAGAAGAAAGTGGCAAAGCGAGAGGGGGATACCACATATTGCACACCTTGTGTTATCCAATGAACATAGCCTCGTCCATCAATGTACAAGGTGGAGTAGAACTGACAGATGACCTCCTCATTCCAATCATAAGTAAACCCCATGAGGTCATACACATTCCGTGCCTTGCAAGCTCCCACTATCTCATTGAAGGTTGACTCATCCTTGTCCTCCATGTATTTCCAGTCAATCCACTGATGAGTTGCCAACCCGTTCTTTCGGTTCGTGTCAATGATCATAGACATGTAGTAGTCTTGGTGAAACCAAGTGAGAAACTGGGGATCACTGGCCTCTTTATCAGTCACAAGATACTGATTTTGCCTTCGTGCGGTATGTAGTGCCTCGGCATCCTTCTTTTAGTCCTTGAAATCATGATGAGCGGGGTAGACGGGAGCATGGACTCGAAGATCCCTCACAATGTTCAAGGGCTCATTGCTTGTTGACTTGCTCTTGCGTGGCTTGGGGCGGGGTTTGGGGTGGGTTTCCTTGACCGGCTTCTTCCCTTTATCAAGTGCCCTTCTAGGAGGAAGAGCGCCTCCTTGACCAACTGAAACTGTTTGAGCCCGGGAACTGCTCCCCTGTCCTACCCTTCTCTTCATCACGGCCTTTCTTCTCTTGGCAAGTGGTACAAGATCGTCGTGGGAGGAGGAGGAATTGTCGGGAGAGGCTTGATGTTCCTCCTTACTTGATTTCTCACAGACAGTTGGATCATTGGAGGCATTCTTGGTGCGGACCATGTTCACACACCTAAGAGGCAGGAAATAAGAGACTAGTTAGGAATAAGTCACAAGTAGGAGTGAGAAGGGAGACAAATTCAGGGCACTGAACTACAGGTGACGGAAGTTCCGTGGGGGTCACGGAAGTTCCGTCATGACGGAAGTTACCACGGAACTTCCGTCATTTTGCGGTTTGCCCATGAACTTACCCCCAAACTCCCAAATCCTACGGAAAGAGTACAAATGCTGCATAGAGAAAGTAGAACAACCACAAAGGAACTATTCTACTTAAGCCAAAGGGACTCTAAAGGACATTTGAACATTTGACCTAAGAACCAAGATCTAGGGGTCAAATCTCATACCTAGTGCAATGGAGATGAGGAAGTTGATGGAGATCGCGAAACTTCCGTGAGGAAGGTGTTGAATCTCCACCAAATCCAAGGGAAACACCGGTTGGATCTCCAAATCGCCACAAATCACCGCTTAGGGTTTGAGGAGAGGAGAGAGAGAGAGAGGAGAAAATAGAAGAGTGGCCGGTTAGAGGAAGAAGAAAGAAAGGGTGGGGCGACTTAACCAGGGACTGACGAAAGTTCCGTCGTTGGGCGACGGAAGTTCCGTCAGTCTTGGGTTGAGACGCGCTGCAAGCTTCTCTCACGAAAGTTCTTATAGAACTTCCGCGCCCGACCTATTCAGGGAATGACGGAAGTTCCGTCGTTGGGCGATGGAAGTTCCGTCAGTCTTGGGCTGAAACACTTCTCAGTCTGTCCTCACAGAAGTGCTGGCAGAACTTTCGTGGACGACGGAAGTTCCGTGAAAAGGTCACGGAAGTTCCGTCATTTACAGGAAAGAGGCAATAACTGCTGCAAGATTGAACTTATGGACAAGTTACATATGGAGTATAAAGCTTGTCTCAACTTGTGAATAGTAACAAATCAACAATCAAAGCTATATTCACAAGTATTGATAATATGATCTAGAGATCAAAGAATTTTGTTTGAAAACAAAAACAATATGAGATTTTTGAAAAGATTTTGGTTTCAAGAAAGATTTTGCATGATCAATACACCAATCAAAGCACAAGATTCTACTCCAAGTTGGATGAGTCAAGAATATTTAGTTTGCTCCTAAGTTCACAAAACCGTTACTCATCTAGGGGTTTGGTAAAAATATCGGCTAGTTGTTTATCGGTTCTAACATAGCTAATATCAATATCCCCCTTTATAGAATGATCTCTCAAGAAGTGGTGTCGGATATCTATATGCTTGGTTCGATTGTGATCAATGGGGTTATATGCAATCATGATAACACTCTCATTGTCACATAGGAGTGGAACTTTGGTCATAGTGTATCCAAAGTCCTTTAGAGTTTGTTGCATCAAAAGTAGTTGGGCACAACAACTTCCGGCTGCCACATACTCCGCTTCGGCCGTGGATAAGGCAACGGAATTTTGTTTCTTGGATGACCATGACACAAGGGACCTACCCAAGAATTGGCACGTCTCGGAGGTACTTTTTCTATCTACTTTACATCCGGCGTAGTCAGCATCGGAATACCCGACTAGCTTGAACTTGGAGCCCTTGGAATACCACAATCCCAAGTTTGGGGTGTGAACTAAATATATTAGGATTCTTTTCACCGCCACGAGGTGGCTTTCCTTTGGAGCACTTTGAAATCTTACACACATGCACACACTAAGCATGATATCGGGTCTAGATGCACAAAGATAAAGCAAGGAGCCAATCATGAAGCGGTATACCTTTTGATCCACTTGTTTACCGTTTACATCTAGCCCAAGGTATCCGTTTGTCTTCATGGGAGTCTTGTTAGGTTTAGCATTCTCCATGTCAAACTTCTTGAGTATGTCTTGTGTGTACTTGGTTTAACTTATGAAGGTCCCCTCTTCAAGTTGCTTAACTTGAAAGCCTAGAAAGAACTTCAACTCCCCCATCATGGACATCTCAAATTTCCTAGTCATAATCTTGGCAAACTCATCACAAAAAGATTGATTAGTAGAACCAAATATGATGTCATCGACATATATTTAGCAAACAAATAAATCATTGTCAACTTTTCTTATAAAGAGAGTAGGATCGGCCTTGCCAATTGTGAAACCCTTATTGATCAAGTATCCCTTGAGGTGTTCATACCAAGCTCGAGGAGCTTGCTTGAGGCCGTAGAGAGCTTTGTGAAGTTTGTACACATGGTTTGGTTTCTTTGGGTCTTCAAACCCCGGAGGTTGTTGTACATACACCTCTTCTTAAATAGGGCCATTAAGAAATGCACTTTTCACATTCATTTGAAAAAGCTTAAAGCCATGGTGAGTAGCATAGGCAAGTAAAATACGAATTAACTCAAGCCTAGCTACGGGTGCATAAGTTTCACCAAAGTCCAAACCTTCTACTTGTGAGTAGCCTTTTGCGACGAGCCTTGCCTTGTTTCTCACAACTACACCGTGCTCATCTTGCTTATTGCGGAAAACCCATTTTGTACCTACAACATTTTGCTTGGGTCTGTCCACTAATGAACACACCTTATTTCTTTCAAAGTTGTTTAACTCTTCTTGCATGGCCATCACCCAATCCGAGTCTTGAAGGGCTTGTTCCACCTTAAGAGGTTCCAAAGAGGAAACAAACAAGTAATGATGACAAAAGGTGGTCATTCGAGATCTAGTAGTTACCCCCTTTTGGATATCTCCAAGAATGTTGTCTATGGGGTGATCCTTTTGAATGCTTTGTCGTACTCGTGGATGAATTGGCCTAGATGCATCTTCTTCTTCTTGATTGATATCATCTTGAGTGTCTCTATCCCCACCATCTTGAGCTTGATATTGGTTGTTACCTTGACCATGATCGTCACCATGATCTTGGTATCTCCCTTGATCTTGTTCATCAAGTGGCTCTTGTGGAGATGATTCATCTTGCCTTGAGTTTGGGTCTTGTGGTCTTATCTCTCCTATTGCCATGTTTCTTATTGCATCACAAGGAGCTTCATCACCTATATCACTTGGATTTACTTGCTCTACTTGAGAGCCATTAGATTCATCAAATTGCACATCCCGGGTGATTTCAACAACACCGATGTCTTTATTAAAGACTCGATATGCATAGACATTAGTTCCATATCCAAGGAGAAAACCTTCATGTGTCTTAGGGGCAAACTTAGAGGATTTGGGTTTCTTGTTAAGAATAAAGCATTTGCTCCCAAAGACACGAAAGTATGAAACATTTGGAAGATTACCGGTGAGAAGCTCATATGGTGTTTTCTTCAAGATCTTGTGAAGATATAGTCTATTTGTTGTATGGCATGCGGTGTTGATGGCTTCGGCCCAAAAAGTGTCTGGTGTCTTGTACTCATCAAGCATTGTTCTTTCCATCTCTATGAGCGTGCGGTTCTTCCTTTCGGCTACCCCATTTTGTTGTGGAGTGTATGGTGCTGAGAATTCATGCTTGATGCCTTCTTCATCAAGGTATTCTTCAACTTGTGTATTCTTGAACTCGGTTCCATTGTCACTCCTTATTTTCTTGATCTTCACTCCATACTTATTTTGGGCTCTCCTCAAGAACCTCTTTAGGATACCTTGTGTTTCACTTTTGTCCTTCAAAAAGAATACCCAAGTGAAACGAGAATAATCATCAATAATTACAAGGCCATATTTGTTACCGCCAATGCTTATGTAGGTGACCGGTCCAAATAGATCCATGTGAAGCATTTCCAACGGTCTTGTCGTTGTCATCATTGTATTTGAGGGATGTGCCGCTCCAACTTGCTTTCCGGCTTGACAAGCGCTACATATTTTGTCCTTTTCAAAAGCAACATCCTTTAGTCCAACAACGTGACCGCCTTTTAGGAGTTTGGAAAGATTTCTCATCCCAATATGAGCTAGCCGGCGATGCCATAGCCAACCCACGGTGGTTTTAGCAACCAAACAAGTATTTAGGTTAGATCCCTCTTTGTTGGTAAAATCAACAAGATAGATCTTGTCCTCTAAATACCCTTTGAAAGCTATTGAGGAATCTTTCTTCCTAAACACGGTCACCCCATCATCGTCAAAGAGACAACTAAGGCCTATCTCACAAAGTTGTGAAATGGACATCAAGTTGTATCCTAGACCATTTACAAGATAAGCATTACTAATTGAAAGGTCATGGGTGACGTCAATCCGTCCACGACCAATTATCTTTCCCTTGTTGTCATTTCCAAATGATATGCCTCCACTTGGTAGATTGTCATGATCAAGTGTGGAGAACATTGATCTCTCTCCGGTCATATGATTTGAGCATCCACTATCAAGCACCCATATCGCCCCACCGGAGGAGTATTCCTATAAAGGAAATCAAACACGTGTTTTAGGCACCTAAGTTGGTCTGGGTCCCTTAACACTAGATACAAGAACCTTGGGCACCCACACACAAGGCTTCCACCTTGTATCATGTGGCCCAACAAACTTAGCAATCACTCTACCATAAGAATTACGGGTTAGCACATAAGAGGCATCAAAATCATTAAAGGATATGGTAGGGATCTTCATGTTCTTATTGACTTGGGAAGCATTCTTGGGCTTAATAGCGTTTTCTTGCACCACTTGCTTAACCTTGCTTTTATGCACAAAGTTGATATTCTTGTTGTGCCTTCTTTTGGGTACACCATTGTTGTACCCCAATCCTCTCTTGTCATGAGAGGCTCTTGGTTCACCAACCAACCTTGGCGTGGTCTCCACTTGAGCTTTTTTCTTGAGCTCATTGACTTGGTTGGTTAGCTTCTCAATGATTACATCTTGCTTGGCAATCATATCAACATCAATGTTGTGGCACCTTCTACAACCCTTGCTTGTTGAAGCTTGTGAGGATTCAAGCTTCTTCAATAATGATTGTGATTTTATCTTGAGATCTTCAATGGCCTTTGTTAGGGACTTGTTCTCCTCTTGCAAGGCATTGCACCTCTCTTGATATTTCTTGAAGGTTGAAGTGCTTGATTCACTTAACTCATTGACTTTTGCAAGTTTTTTGGTCAAGGTCTTGTTCTTCTCCTTTTCTTGCTCTAGTTGCTTGGTGAGCTCTAGATTCTTGCTTTTCTCTTCATCAAGCAACTCTTCTTGCCTATCAATGATCCTGTCTTGATTGTCCAACTCCCTTTGTAGCTTATCTAGCATTTTTACCATCTCATGCATAGAGGGGATCAAATCCTCCTCTTCATCGCTACAATAAGAAGGATTGAAATCAGTGTGAGGAGCTACCTTGCTTTCCTTGGCCATGAAGCAATGAGGGGCATCATCTTCATCATCGGTGAGGTTGTTGAAGAGTGACCTTTTGGCTAGGGGCAAGCCAATAGCGATATTAGCAATACCACCTTCATCATCTTCATCATCATCATCGGAGATATACTCTTGGCCAATGTGAGCATGTCCCTTGTTGTATGGTTTCTTGTAGGGCTTTGTCTTGTTGTTGTACTTTTCATTTTTCTTGCCCTTGCCATTCAATTTTGGACAATCGACAATCATGTGTCGTTGTTCATGACACTCATAGCATCTTCTACTTGTTCTTCTTGCTTTTGCCTTGTCAAAGCTTCTTTTGGTGAAACCATTCTTGATCATGTATTTGCCAAATTTCTTGACAAATAAGGCAAATTCTTCATCATTTTCTTCTTCATCATCATTCTCTTCATCTTCATCATCATCGTCATGAGTCTTCTTGGCTTTGAGCGCCAAGTCCTTCTTGCTTGTGCTCTCTTCTCCTATGAGCACATTCACTTTTTTGCCCTCATCATCACGACTCTTGTGGGCATTTATTCTTCCAATGACTTCATCCATTGTGAAGCTCTCAAAACCATCCTTCTCCTCAATGATGGTGCAAAGTGTAGAGTTCCACATCCTAAGAGCCATGAGGAGCTTATAGTTGACTTCCTCATCTTTGATGTTATCACCATAGGATCTTCTCTCATTTACAATGTCCATGAGCCTATCATGAGTTTGTTAAGGCTCTTCCCCTTTATTCATCACGAAGAAGTTGAATTGATTCTTGAGAACTTGAAGTCTTGACTTTTTAACAACATCCACTCCCTCATGGGCACATATAAGCTTCTTCCACATTTTCCGGGCATTCTTAATTCCGGCAACTCTTGAATATTCCTTAGGATTCAAGGAGGAGAGAATGGCCGACACCGTTTGAGTATTGCGATGTATGTTGAGTTGGTCCATAGTTGTAGGATTGTCCTTGTCTTCCAAGATGTATCATTTCTCCACAATTTCCCAAATTGGTGGACCAATTGACATGAGGTACATCTTCATGCGATGCTTGTATCAACTAAAATCTTTGCCTTCAAAGTAAGGCAATCTTCCACTTCCACTTCCATGGATATTTGCCACATCGATATAGTTGAAAGGGATGGACGCATGCAACTCATTTCCCTTACTTGTTGAAGTGGAATCTTGAGACTTGTCACCTTCTCCCGGCTTCGGCATCTTTTAATCTTCAAGCTTTTAAGCCTTATAGAAGATTTAGGCTCTGATACCAATTGAAAGTTACCTAGAGGGGGAGGGGGTGAATAGGCAATCAAAAAATAATCCTGAAAAAACACTAAAGGATAATCAAATAACCAGAAGTGACGGAACTTCTATCGGGATCGACGGAACTTCCGTCGCCACGGAAGTTCTGTCAAATGACATAACTTCTCACTACCCTTCCTCTAAGCAATGAATAATGCGGATAACAAAGAGAAGAAAACACTAGCTTGGTAGAAGTGAAGCTAATATAATGTAAGCCTAGAATTCTTGAATAAAGACTAGCTACACAATTAACAAATGATACAAGCACAATAATATGAAAGAAGTAAACAAGCACAAATATGAGAGCGGGAAAGTAAAGAGAGACACAAGAATTAACCCGAGGTTCGGCAACCACACTAAGTAGTTCCTACGTCCTCGTTGAGGAGCCACACAAAGTGGCTGGGTCTCTCTCAACCCTTTTCCCCGTCAAGCAATCACAAAGATCGTGGTTGGATTTCTTTCTCCACTTGATTCTTTTCCTCTGGAGGCGAAATCACACCTTCACAAACATCCCCGACTCACCACACAAAGTTGGGAGTTCAAGGGCGATGCCTAGCCGTCTAGGAGATCAAGTCTCCAAGAGTAACAAGCAAATCAAATCTTGATGGGGAGGGAAAGATGTGCTCAATCTTTTGAGTGGTTGGATTCAATTGTTTTATGTTTAGATCTCTCTCACTTGGATTGGAATCTCAAGAACAATTCTAGGAGTAAGAGAGGAGAGCTCTAACTAAAAAGTGAGTGAAATGGCAAAGAATCCAACCCTTCCCACGGGGGAAGGGGTACTCTATTTATAGTGAGAGCTCAAAAACTAGTCGTTGGTGTATTTTCTGGGTCTGACGGAACTTCCGTGGTTACCCATGGAACTTCCGTCAATTCAAATTTAGCCGTTGTAAAGCACTGGCAGAGAGCAAAAGATGCTGTGACGGAACTTCCGTCAAAAGGTGACGGAACTTCCATCACTCTCGGTTTGACGAGAAGGAAAGGAGACTCACAGAACTTCCGTGAGAGCCACGGAGGTTCTTGGAGACGGAACTTCCGTCGTGGGGTGACGGAACTTCCGTCACTCTCGGGTGTGCAGACGGTAGAAACCCGACGCTGACGGAACTTCCATCACTAGGTGACGGAACTTCCGTCACTCTCGGGTTAACATCAAGGCCAGACCCGACGCTGACGGAACTTCCGTGAGAGGACTCACGGAACTTCCGTCACTCTCTGTCTTGCTAAGTAAAAGGTTGATTCTTAGGTTTTGTTGGCTAAGTTTTCAAACGAATTGATTTAGAGCTTGAGCACAATGTTTCCCTTACTAGCAAGATAAGTTTTACCCCTCTTAATAGTTCGGCATACCTATGACTCAAAACAAAAAGCATAAAAGCTAAACTTGAACCGCTATGAGCCATTTTCTTTTCACTTTTATTGAGGGATAGACTTTCTCATATTAGTGGGTAATTAACTTTTCTCTTAATGATCTGCACATTTTCTTTATAACCATGTTAGTACAATTTTAATCTTTTGTCATTAATCACCAAAACCCACTAGGGGACCTAGATGCATCTTCAGATCCAACTGCTGCTTGTGAGAGGAGAAAAAGAAGTTGTCGGATGTTGAAGATTAAATGTTGACCGTTGATCTCTCATCCCACAACAACGTCAACTCAAAAGCCTATTTTCAATCAATTAAATATTAATAGCACCCTTATACAATTGTTGTAAACTAAATATTTGGGTTTTTGCTGGAGCTCGCCTTCCTCCATGGCTTTCAGGCTTTGGGGCGACTTGGATAGTGGTGAAGGGAGAGTTTTTGCCAGAGCTCGCCTTCATGGCTTCCAGGGTTTGGGGCGGAGTCGGATAGTGGTGGAAGGAGAGATGACATACACATAGGCAATGATGATGCTAGTGGCATTAGATGATTAGGACGGGGGCTCTCAACGACTAGTTAGCATGATGGAGGAAGCGGTTGTAGAGCTGGCGATGATAATGCCATCATGGATGACCAGAGGAGGACATGAGGTGGGGAACACAACGTCAATGAGTTAGTGTTGTAGGGGAGTGGCGATGGGGATGCCATCGAGGATGATTAGAGGAGGGCGGTAGATGGGGGTGGGATCCAACTGCTGCTTGTGAGAGGAGAAAAAGAAGTTGTCAGATGTTGAAGATTAAATGTTGACCGTTGATCTCTCATCCCAGAGCAACGTCAACTAAAAAGCCTATTTTCAATCAATTAAATATTAATAGCACCCTTATACAATTGTTGTAAACTAAATATTTGGATTTTAATTGAAAGTTCATTTTAGCATTATACCATGTGTAACCATTTTCGTGGTTGATGGCTCAATGTATATAGTAATTGGCTCGTTCATAAATTCAAGGGTTTTAGCAGCACAGCTGTATATGCTCGAGAAGTGTTTTCTAAATTTTTCACAACCTTTTAAATTGTGAGAGGAAGTTTCTTTTAGATGGAAAGGAAATTCTATTAAATACTCGCTCTACGCAAATCGGCTGAGACTAACAGCATCTCTAAGAGTCTCTCAATCCCCCTCCCAATACCCAAAAATTATAGTATTGGGAGTGAAAGGTGTTCCAACAGTCTTCTAATATGTCTCCCAATATCACAATTTTTTTGGGACCCTCCCAATATACACACCTCTCCTCCTAATAGAATAGGAGTCTCCACCTCCCTCCCAATAACTGGATTCCACACGAACAACACCTGAAAACTCTATTTAATAGTAGATACACATGCTAGATTATGTTACTTTTATTATTTTACATCAGTTCTCTAATATCAAAGAAAAATATTTATTGCAAAATGGATATGCATGCTAGACTGCTACCCACAATGGACCCTATACTTTAGGTTTAAATTCGAATTTGAATTGGAGTTTAAAATTATGGATTTTGAATTCATGTTGAATTACTAGAGCTGGAAATATAAAGCTTGAATTAGTATGATCTCTGGTTGATGTCTTGATATCGTTTATGTGGTGAGAAATAAAAATTAGTGGACAAGATTATTGAGAGCAAATTATTGGGATACTATAAAAACATCTCCTCCCAATACCCATGAAATAATATTGGGAGACTAAATAATCAATTTTAAGGAGTTAGTTTTTGAGATACTGTTAGAGATGCTCTAAGCGAACAACAAAGTCCGTTGCATGATCCAGCCATAGGCTTCGATCAGCATCACCCAAATTCATGCCAGAAGCAGTTAACTTGTCAGCAACAGAATTAAAATCGATTAACATCTTCCCCCTAATACTAGCAAACATGACCCGCAGCTCTGATATATCAAGAGTTGACCCTGTAATTTTAGTGACCAGAGAGGAAGTTGAGTTGGCTAGTGGTAGTTTGTTTGAAGGTGGATCATTACTCTTTTTTTTAGTAAACATTATTCACCTATATGAACTCTAGGTTACTTAAGTAAAACTCACAATCCAATATCATCTTTAGCAGCTACACTACACCATTGTTCAGAATACGGATTGGATATTGGACGCCGTATTTTTGTAATGTTGACGGTGGACGACGGATCACACGGATAGCTCATGAGCCATGGCCCGCCTAACAACTGATGGACCCTACAAAGCATAGAGAGCCCAGAGGAGTGTCAAACTATTCCAGCAACATCCTGTAATGGAGAGTATGTGTGGCCTACGTTCCACCCTCTATCCTTGGAGATATGTTCCTGCACACAATCTGGTCTTTGGAATACACATAATTAATATTGCTTGGATAATGTTTTAGTTTAAAAATAAATTAAAATCTTGTTCTAGTGTCATCAATTAAAAATCAGAAGTAATTACTTGCACACTTTGAGTTTGTTACATTCACTATCATAGAGAGCATGTATCAAGTAAATATTAGTAAAGGTATAGTCATAACACTAATAGGATAACAGTATCAAATCTTTAATTTAATTTAATTATATATTACCAATATAATGGTGAAGATTCTTAAAAATTCTAACTATAAACATCATGAATAATAATAAATTTGCTATCTAAGGGTCTGTTTGGAATGTAGGAATGAAAAACATAGTAATAGGAAAAAATACAGGAATTGAGAAAACACAGGAACCTGAAAAGTAAGAAAACCATAGAAATCTAAAACAAAAGAATGGAGGACTTAAGGTGTTTGAAATACAGGAGTAGAAACATAGAAATAAAAATATTATTATAACTAAACAACATATATCATAACTAATTATAATATTTAATAATCATGTTATTATTATGTAAGACATTTAAAAACAAATTAATCATGTTAACTACTAATTTTTCTTCTTAAAATAATTTTTTCTTGTATTGTGTTAGCAAATTTCATTGTGTGTGAAGCAACCATTGTGCTAAAAAAACAAAGGAAAATTTTTCTTAGCTCTAACCTTATTTTTTCTTTCCTACATTTTGTGAAAGAAGTCATTCCTTTCCTAAAGAAAGGAATTCACCATTTCTCCATTCCAAACATCAAATGTAGGAAAAATTTCTTAGGAATGAATTCCTTTAAAATTCTTTTGAATTTCCTTTATCCGAAACACACCCTAAAAGTGGAGCCCAAGTGATGGCTAGAGATAGAGGGCACGCGGTGGCGGAGGTTAAACAAGTAATTTAACTCTAAAAACAGTAATAAGTAGCCGAATTACTGTTTTTAGTAGAAGTAGTCCCGTTGCTCTTTGCTCTTCTCTCTGTGTAGAGGTCGGCACTTTGGGGTCATTTCTCTTTCATGGGAACTGGCACGCATATTACAAAAGTAGCTAAATAAACAAAAGTAGAAAAAGAACCGGATAAAGCTTTCCCACTCAAACAAAAGCTTGATACATAAATGAAATATTTTTTCTTAAGCCATGTGAAATATGTTTAATATCCGTAAAGCGGGAAAGTATACAGTGCAAACCACCTATTCGGTGTAATCATGAAAATCCTCTCAAAAATTATATTTAAAAATTTTCAAAAATTCTAAAACTCGACATACATGTAGATGACACGATGAAAAATATATATACAATACTTATAGGTACAATTTTTAAAAGATTTTTTATGATTTTACTGAATATGTGGTTTGCTGAATATTTTCCCCCGTAAAGCGGGTTTCATTTACGGTTCATGCATAGGTCTCGCGTCTGGAAACATGATATTGTGTTCTACATGGACCGAAAAACGAGCTGCGGACCGGTTTGCGGACGGAGGGAGGACTCGACTACTTGAAACATCAAACTAAGAGGGGAGATCCACGTGTCGGTCGTGCCTCACCCGCCGTAGTGCTATTGTGCCAACGTAGGCAGCCACCAATTTGACGGGCTAGTGTGGCTCCTGCTCCGGTAGTAGTCGTCGGGGTCGCGGTCTCGCGCGGTTGCTCTTCACCAACTACTGCCCCATCCGGTCCACGTCTCGCCCCAACCCAAAGTCCCAAGACCAGGCACCGGCCGCCGCCCGCCACTCCAGTACTCCTCCGCCTCCCGCGCCATGGCGTTCCCTCCGCACATTTCCCTCTCATCGTCGCACCCCTCCACGCTCTCCCCCTTCCACCTCCGCGTCCAGCCGCTCCCCACTCCGCTGCTCCACTCGGCGCTCCCCTTCACGCACGCCCTCCCGCTCCGTCTCCCCTCCCTCCGCCTCACCCGTCCCCACCTCCCCTTCCTCCCGTTCGCCTCCTCCGGCAGCGGCGACTTCGGCGGCGACGACCTACCCCCGTCCGGTGGCGGCGGCGGCGGCGGTGGCGGCGGAGACGAGGGCGATGGCGGCAGCGCCGACGGGGACGGGGACGACGACGCCTCGGTCAACAGGAAGGAGGCGCTGTTCGTGCTGGCGCAGCTGGGGCGGAAGCTCGACAGCCTGCCCGCGGACCTCGCCGCGGCCGTGCAGGCCGGCCGCGTGCCCGGGGACATCGTGCGGCGGTTCGCGGAGCTGGAGGCGTCGCCCATGTTCAGGTGGCTGCTGCAGTTCGGCGGGTTCAAGGAGCGCCTCCTCGCCGACGACCTCTTCCTCAGCAAGGTCGCCTTCGAGTGCGGCATCGGCATCTTCACCAAGGTGCGACAGAAAGATTTTCCAACATTTTTTTCCTGTTACATCTCGTTCTATTTTCTGTGGTTTGTGATTCAGATCATCAAATGTGGTTTGGTCCACGCCTCCACGAGGGTTTAACTGACTTGTAGTGCCGAGCATTTTGTGGCCTGACCTTAGATGCCAACCTATTTGCTGGCTCGGATTGTTTTTGGGTCTCCGGATTTGCGTCTGATGGTGACGCATGGCCAATTGTGGGATTGCTTCCTCACAGTTAAAATGTTCGAGGGTTGCTTGGGCCTCATTGGCTGTGTTTAGTTTGGCGTTTCGGTTAGGGATGGGGCAGGAATGTTCAAATTTATGCCACGATAAATGCTGTTTGTTCACTATATCAGGAATAATAAAGCTGGAATCATGATGCTTTTTCAACCAAAAAGGGAAAGTGTTGGCTATAAAAAGATCCTTTATACATCGTTATTAAGTATTCTATTGCTGAAATAATACGCCTTTTTGCGACTGGGAATGACTGGCGTAGCATGGTTCACTTACATCATGGCTTTGTCTTATGTGGTCCACCAGCCAATTTGTGCTAGCAGCCTTCTATTTGGCTTTATATGTGGGCACAGTATTATCTGTCAAATACAAATTCTGGATGAAAAGTCTTGGGTGCTAATTTGCATGGAATGTACAGCGAATGTCTCTCATCTGCTCTCAGAGAATAAAATACATGCAATGCAGCTCGTTGTTGCATTGACAATGTTGTAGTTAAACACATAACATTTTGCCATTTCACGCTCATACGCTACCCCTCTCCGCTCCTTTTATTTCTTTTGACATGACCCTTTTGGTTTTGCTAGACTGCAGCAGAGTATGAGAAAAGAAGGGAGAACTTCATGAAAGAGCTTGACTTTGTGATCTGTGATGTGGTATGCTTTCTTGAGTCTTTTCTCTTTTGCCATTATAATCGACGAGACATTTTTCTTCAATATGGTAAATCTGGGAATTTGTTTCTATTGGTGTATCATACTATCAACATTGTTCCTTCAAAACTAAGATCTATTCTTATTGTCTGTTTTCTACTCCACCAAAGGCAGAGGTGCATTCATGCTCGTGTGAATACATTTTTTTAATATAATCGAACGAAGCCCAACAAATCAGGCTCATTTCACTCTTGATCTCTGCCTTTTGAAGTCAATCTAACACACACAAAACTTGGCAGAAATGACCATCCGTTTTCTAATTTACAAAAAGTTGCAACATTTACTACATTATCATGTGACTCCTGTGGTTGAGGTGTACAATCAACTTTCACAAATGTAAAAAAGGGGGGAAGAATAGTAATCCCTGAAGCCTTCTACAATCATATACAATTTAATGTCCACATACAATCTGTCCTGAAGTATACATGAAAGAGACTTCTGTGGATAATGTTTTATGTTTGCCTTTTCTCTTTTTGTTCTATTGATGATTTGTCAGGTAATTCTCTTGGCATAAGTTGAGTTTGAATGATGAATATAATTATTTTAGAAAGCTTTAAGGACTATCTCCAGTTATCCACAAATGTTCTGACAATTTTTAAGTAGGCCAGCCTGAAATACCAAGCATGTTAGCTCGAGTTAATATTCCCTTCCTTGACAATTGAATTTGTAACAACTTCTGTATTTGACTTATGACGTTCATCATGCTAAGGTCTTTCGGTATTTTTCTGCTATATCCCTAGACATTACATTCTCACAACACTGTCCGCCTAGAGTCTTACCTGACACACTGCCATCTGTGCTGTTGCAAAAGACCTTCTGCATGCCACATCTTGTTCAAAACTTGTTGGCCTTTGCTTGCTACTTCGCCACTGATAGTATGCCAAACAATGGGCTAGTAAAAGGAATGCACCGTGCCCTGCTGGTGGTTGGTGTGGCGTTTCTGATACTCCACTGTTGATGAGTAGCTGGGCTATGTCATTTTGAAATGGACTTCAAATGACTTCTTATCTGGTATACTACTTGGAAATGTTAAATAGTTGGATTTCCATAATGTGTTCACTGTACCTTGTGCAATGAAGATTATGCCAAGAAAGGTAATCGTAAGGAAATTCCGATTTTGAATTGTATTTATTAACAGTAGTTGATTCCCTTTGTTTGCGTACTTGCTACTGAAAAGTATTACAAACATGGTTTTGCCACTTCAAGTGTACAACTGTTGTCAAATTTCCTGTGAATTTTCCTCACTAGTCATTTTTTGTTTACCCGTTGCCCAACCAATTTTTAAGCTCTCAAGAACTTACAAAGTCCTGCATCATCAATTAAAAGTTAATTGATGCTGAGAACTATATCAAATAGAAATGGAAAGAAATAACCATTCATCTCTTCTTATTCAGAAAGCAATTAAATGTTTTTGTTTTTAACAAATATATCTTTATTTATCACGCTTCCTAATTACCTGGCACATGACATTTTAGTAAATCTCACTCAACTTGAACCCTAGCTGTGAGCCTCTCTTCAAATTCAGGGGTTCAGGTTCAGGGCTGCCAGGGTTTGCGGGCTGTGTATGAGTCTGAGCTTAGAAAGGGTTCTTGATAGGCGGCTGGCCGAACAGGAAAGGTGTGACAGGATTTCCACGAGGCAGCGGGAGCTGCTGGCCAGAGGTGGTGCCGGACTGCTGGTGGGCAGAGCAATGGCGAGGGAGCACGAAGGTGACTGATTAGTGTGATGAGGTATGCAGCAGCAAAGCTGCCGGCGACGACGCTGCTAGGGATGCAGGTAGGCCAGCAGTGGGTGAGGTAGTGCATGGGGGACACGCACACGGAGAGAGAGAGTTACCTTTATCTTTGGATGGGGAGTAGGAGATGATATCGTCAGTCGGATTTGAATCATGTGGTTACCATTCTTCGACTGAACCATTTTCATTTTCAGGCACTCAATGTATAGTCAGTCCCTTTATTTTTTCATTTGTTCCTCTTTACAAATTTCTTAATCTGTAGTTCCAATTTTTTTCAGGTCATGGCAATAGTTGCAGATTTCATGCTTGTATGGCTTCCTGCTCCAACTGTATCTCTGCAGCGACCTATAGCGGGGAATGCTGGAGCCATAGCTAAATTCTTCTACAACTGCCCAGACAATGCCTTCCAGGTACCGTGATCTTAATGTCTATCTGGATCAGATCAAGTTTGTAAAGTCTTAACTTTTTTCTTGTGGTACAAATGAAACTTTGCTTTTGAAACTTCAAGGTGAACTTAAGGAAAAATTTCTACTGCAGGTTGCTTTGGCTGGGTCATCATACTCACTTTTGCAGAGAACAGGAGCTATAGTGGTAAAGTTGAACTCTCTGTTCTATTGCTCATAATAGTTTGACAATGCGTAGCTTTAATGGCCTTCTCCATTATGAAGTAACAATTTGTCTTCTTTCAGAGGAATGGTGCTAAGCTTTTTGCTGTCGGAACTAGTGCCTCTCTGGTAAGCTTGTCTGAATACTGTTGTAATGTCTTTGACAAACACGCACAGTAGTCTGTTGACTTAATTGTAAATGGCACCAACAGAGCAATCACCTTCCTTTATGAACTTATTTGTGCTAAGCTGATAATAGTAAACAAAAGTTTATCAAAGGACATAATTTAGGAAATGTTCAGATGCTTTATGTATTTTAAGCTATTATAGGGGCTATTGCATTTTTACCCTTGGTCCGATGTCCAATTGTGATTTTACCCCTCATTCTTTTAACTTTGTGATTTTGCCCCTGCGGTTTATGGATGGTCAAATTGCCTATGGAAAAATTGAGGCCTGAAATGTACAGCCTTAATAATTTACTTAGTATAGGTGTATGCTTTGACCTGTAAGCTTCAAACATCGTATATACTACTGTAAGAAAGAGGACCAATATGTCTTCCAGACCATCTTTGACCTCGTATTCAGATCAAGTTGGTAAATCTATTTAGTTTTATCCTAACAGAATCAGTTATCTAGTCAGAGCAATATTTGCTATTCAAGCCACCTCTTCAAAACTATGTAAATTTACATCATTGGCCATTTTCTTTTTCAGATTGGCACTGGAGTGACCAATGCACTAATTAAAGCAAGAAAGGCTATGAGCGAGGATTCTGCTGGTGAAGTTGAAAATATTCCAATTTTGGAAACTAGTGTTGCATATGGTGTATACATGGCTGTTTCTAGTAACCTCAGGTAAGAATCGTTTCAATTTGTGTCAAGTGATTATACCATGATGAACTTTTCTCAGTGATAATGCATGTTTAATTCTCAAATTAGAGTGCCTTCTCCCATTCTGATTAGCACAATAGTAGGCAGTTGATATATACCAGGGGTCTAAGGACATGCACACTTGCTCCCATTCTGATGAGCACATTAGTGGGCAGTCAATATATACCAGGGGCCTAGGACACGTACACTTGCAAATTTGTGGAGACGGATACAGTAGGATGGTGAATGTATATACAAGATAAGTGGAACTAAAACACAAACAAAAGAGGATATTACATGAACCTTCTCTTTTTTACCTGTCCGGATGTTGGATCTGGAAATACATGGCGTTATTATGCCCCACATACTTTATTAGCATTATCGAAACTTGTATCATGTGCGCAGCTCTCCTGCACATTCCAGAAAGAAACTTGTATCATGCCCTGACTGATAGCATTGAAGTGTTTTCTTTCAAATACAGAATATCTGTGTCAGAAAACATATACCTGAGAACTTCTTTTTTGGACCTTGATAGAATGGGCAAACGGAAATGTCTCATCTTTTTTCTGCATTTTATATCTTGTTGAATCCTGATTCTTTTTGTTAGACCACTTCAAGCTATGGTACTATTACTACAATAACTACATACCTTTTGCACTTTTTGCTTGTCTATATGGTATAAAAACAAATTTATGTACTTGTTTTTTGTTATAGTTGAATATCAAATGCTTATCTGCATATTTTCACCACCTTAAAATTGCAAGAACCATCTATAAACTTATTGTAAGCCTGATGCTTATCAATCTGTTTTTGAACCTCTCAAAACAGGTACCAGCTTTTAGCCGGAGTGATTGAACAGCGGATGCTCGAGCCTTGGTTGCACCGCCACAAAGCAGCGCTGAGCGCAATGTGTTTTGCAGTTCGGACAGGGAACACATTTTTGGGTTCTCTACTGTGAGTATATCTGTATCCTCAAGAGATGAAAACTGCTGCCTATTATGATCAGGTCACTTGCTGACTATAATTTCTTTCTGTGCAGGTGGGTTGACTATGCCAGGTGGGTAGGCATACAGTAGGCCCAAACATGCATAGAGATAAAACTGCACAAATCATTGGCATTATCGATTCTTCATGACTCGATAGTACCATGCTTACATTGCTTTTACGCTTCACGTGAGAGACCTAGGATAGTTTTCAAATTATTTTTTTGTGAAACCAAAGGAAGCTCGGATCGAGCTTAATTTGTCGAAATTCTTGCAAACAAGTGATTTTGAGATTTTATGAGTGCATTCTTTGTTAATCGGTTTATGTGTTTAGGTCGTTTGTGTGATTTGGTACTCAATTATGTATCCTCTCCGTTCTTAAACATATGGCATTAACAGCTAGCAACTAGCATAGCTTATTTTAACTACTAGATTAGCTGTTGTCAATGTCATATTAAAGAACGGAAGTATACTGGTAGTAATGTAAAGTGTGTTTGTGAACACAAAATATATCGCCTACAAATATGGATTCTGGTAACTTGCAGCATATATCTGCACTATCTAGTCAAAATTTTGCAAGCAAATCTTTTATGCCATTTTAAAGCATTGTTACCCTAGATTTTATTTTTTTTGAAGGTAGGGCTTTTATTCATTTATGTCTGAGAAGGGTCCCATCCCAAACGCAAACCAGAATTTGGGAAGCCAAGGCTCAAATTGAGCCCAGGTACAACACGATTCGTATCGCTCGAAATATGCCCACGGATTGGCATGCTAAGAGGAAACAAACTCGAGCGTGACCAACCATCGTGCCGTGCTGGTGCCGCGTGCGGCTGGCACACGACACAAATCTCTACTCCCATACATCTTGGGACGCAAGCCACGCGCGCGATCGGCAGTTGAACTCTTATATTCATCGCTGCTTAAACGCGCACACCTTATACGCATCAAAAACTAGCTAGCTGTAGTAGAGACAGGGAAGGCAGGCGATCGATCGAGGTTCTCTCGCCGGCGCCGGTCTAGATCCAACAAAACAGCACCTTGAATTAATGGCGCGCGGCTTCCTGAAGCTGTGCGGCGCGGCACTGATCTTCATGGCGGGGTGGAAGGCGAAGGAGAAGACGGACGACATCTTCGGCGTGCCGAAGCCGGCCACCGTCCTCGCAAAGGTGACGAAGTTCTGGGACGACATCTCTATCGGCGGCGGCGCGACCGAGAAGAAGAAGCCGCGGACGGAGCAGGAGTGGGCCCGCCGGGAGGCCGACATGAGGGCGGAGCTGCACAAGGAGTTCCGGGAGGCACAAGTCAAGTTCGTCGCCACCCTCACCGAGGAGATTAAGAAGTTGCGCGAAGCGTCTCCCGAGGACCACCAGCAGCAGCGCGACGGCAACTCGCGCCCGCCTTCAAGATCATCCTGATGATCCGCACGTTAAGCAAGCAAGCGCGACATGGTGATTACTATTAATTAATTACTTCGTGCATTCATGTTTAGTGCCTTTGATTGTCCTAATTATGATCGACAGTTAAATTTGCTGGTGCTGTGTTCGATTACTCGACGTACGTACGTCCGTGCAGCATATGCATTGTGACCGTTGGCTGTGTCACGAGAAGCGTGTGCGTAAGCTGTAGATCACACGTTGCCCGTCAGCAGCAATGACGACTCTGAATCTTTGTGTTTCTTGGTGCCGTGTCCCGTTCTGATCCGACGCACATGCACCGTATACTCAAGTCATGATTTTGTCGATAAATTATTTCTGAGGCTGATTTTTATTGATCTAGCTGTGTCTAGGGTTTGTGGGTTATAATGAAGTTTTTTTTTGTGCATACGTGGAAGCTATAGGACGGGCGCAACCCAGGTTCAGTTGTTTAAGCTCGCCAGGCTTGGAGACTAAAATTCATTTGATTTGTGTTGCTCCCGACTTATTAGAAGTTGCTAGATGCAACTCAGTTTGTTACGCGCACCAATGTTGTCCCCGTTGTAACAAGTAATACTCCCTCCGGATGCATATTGTTGTTGTTAGGACAGCAAACACAGTTAATTTTTGAACTACATAAGCTGTCTGAATG
Organism: Eleusine coracana subsp. coracana; assembly: GCA_032690845.1. Classification (NCBI taxonomy): domain Eukaryota; kingdom Viridiplantae; phylum Streptophyta; class Magnoliopsida; order Poales; family Poaceae; genus Eleusine; species Eleusine coracana. Next base: position 8,406,108 of record CM064426.1, read on the forward strand.
ACAGCAAAAAAAAAAAAAACAGAGAGAGTATCTGTTTATGAGCTTGGAATACAACGGCAAAACTTTGAGTCTGATTTGAATAAAAATGTTACACAAATATTTAAAATGTGATGTCAAGAATCTCTCAATAGAATTTTCTGCCACAGTACCAATGAATTTAGCATCCGTATATAAAAAAGGAGTTTGTGCATCAGAACAGCAATGATTTTTCCTAGCTAGACAAATGCTTTTGTACGAGGACAAAGGATTTTTTTTTTTGAAAACCATAACCTGACAAACACTTCCCATAATCTGAAGTGGCTTTTGTACGAGGACAAAGGTAAAAAGCATGGACAGCGAGCACGGTGCCACACTGCCGTGTCATACTCACCTGTTCATCATAGCCCGTTGTAGCGTCGCGGCAACCTGAACAATTCGAGATGTTTATGGACGCCCAGCAAGAAACGAACGAGCTCGGAACTCGCGTCGGTTGCCGTGTCTAGACTCCATCCACCGGACCTTTCTCGAGAACCGCAACGTTTGCCGCTCGCGGAAACGACGACGGAGCCGGCCGGATCCGATCCATTGTCCCTTCCCGGGCCCGCGCCTGCCTGCCTGCCGAACCAGCCAATTCCAACTTCCCCCGTCCTCTCTCGCGGCTCGCGGGCTCCGCGGCTTTCCCGTTCCCATCGCATCGCCCAACTCATCAATGCCCCGCATCCTCGGATACCCCTGCCCAACCCTGGCGCCTGTCGGCCCACTGGGCTCCACGCGTCCCTGTCGAGTGGACCTTCCTCGTCCGCGGAACGCGAGCCAACCCAGCCCCCATTTCAAATCCCACCACCACGCCGCCTCCCCCAAACGGTCATCCGTTACGCACACGGCACCTCCTTCCTCTGCTCGGCTCCACCACCGACCGAGCCATCGATCGATCCGGCGGAGGGCGGGAGGCCATGGCCTCCCCCAACCCCGAGCCGCTGAAGCCGGAGACCGTGACGGCGGTGGGGGGAGGCGAGGGGCAGCAGTCGTTCGGCGCGGGGGCGGCAGCGGAGCAACAGCAGACGCCGAGGAAGGCCCTGGCGGTGCGGAAGGAGCGCGTGTGCACGGCCAAGGAGCGCATCAGCCGCATGCCGCCCTGCGCCGCAGGGAAGCGGAGCTCCATCTACCGCGGGGTCACCCGGTACGCGCCGCCACCTTACTCCTGGCCGCCTCATCATCGTCCCCTTCTTCGCTGCCTCCGAGCTACTACCGATTTTGAGCTTAAAAAAACATTCAATGTGCGCGCTTCCAATGGATCCCCTGTTTGATTCCCGGTGTTAAATACTTAAATCCATTCATCTGAGGCTTTTTCATGCTACTTCCGGATTAGGGATCTGCAATCTGTTCGTGGAAATTTCGTGGCTCTAATGATTGTCGATCGAGTGATTGCGATAGAGGGTCTTAGGAAAACGACGGAACAGAGGTTTATCGCCACGAGACATATTGTCTGTGGCTGGAAATGAGGCGATCTCACGTCTCTCAGTAGCTTGTCTCGTTTAATTTGTTTATGTGGGAGCTCGCTCCACAGCGTTGACCTTCGGTTTTATCGGTAGTAGGTTCCGAGCCTGTATTTTGACAGCCAGTAGCGCATTGGATTTCGGTGTGTTAGAGGCTCAGTGATATTTAACTTGTAGCACTAGTGTTCACTGCTCGTATGCTCAGGGTTCCCTATTTATGGTGCCACTATTAATATTGATCGGCGTTGGATATGTTGATAAGTGATGGTGATTATGCTTGTGTTCTCAATAGGCATCGGTGGACGGGTCGATATGAGGCTCATCTCTGGGACAAAAGCACGTGGAACCAGAATCAGAACAAAAAGGGGAAACAAGGTATATGTATGCCTAGTGCTAGGAACTGCACATATTTTGAAAATCTTGAACATACTGGAACTGGAAGATGGGTAAACTTGTTTACCATAGATTTATTGCATTTATGGATAGTTTTGCTTGATTTATGCAGAAATCAAGTTTTCATACGCTAGTCTTCTGTGAGGCAAATAACTACTGCATCTTTTTTGGCAAAAAGAAAAGTGTAGTTTTCTGTTGCTTGTCTTCAAACAATTTAACACGTTGCTGTCAATTGCTTCTTAGATATTGATTTCAAACATCATAATATATAAAGTGGACAGATGTTTCTCAGAATTTGGCTTAGTTGTACTACAATTGCTAAAACTATTTAAATATATAATAGATCGATAAATTTATGTTTACAGACCTTGCTAATGTCCAAAAAAAATCTTTTGGAGATGTTCTACAATCTATCCACTTGTCAATCAAACATGCTTACTGTTTTCCTACCGCATTAATCAGTTGAGCTACTATTAAGTGATGAGAACTCTTGCATCATGCCATAATTACTGTGTGGCTATGCAGCTGCTAAGGTTTTCAGGATTTTATCATTCACATTATTTGTATCAAACCCTCAGCAGATCCATAATTGTATTTAGTTATTATCATGGTTTGCATTTATTTACTTTTTCCTGTGTAACTATGGCTAATCTGATTTGATGGCATTGTTTCTTTTGCATGGGAAATTACATCTCACAAATTGCGCTTGCAGTATATTTAGGTAAGTGGCATTCTGGTCTTAACATTAGATTGCAGAGGTTCTAAATTTTTTAAATTATTATTATTTCTTGCTAAAACATAGGTGCATATGATGATGAAGAGGCTGCGGCAAGAGCCTATGACCTTGCTGCATTGAAATACTGGGGAGCTGGAACACAAATAAATTTTCCAGTGAGTAATGATGGTGGATCTTATTTTTGAATTTCTATAGATTTTTCACTTCGAACCAATATCAGATTTTAGTCAATAACCATTTGTTTAGGAAGTATCTTGTGGTTGAATAAAATTTTATGGTAAAAATCGTACTTTGCTTGAAGTATTGATAGAGAGTTATTTGTTGATAAATGATAACATAGTTGATTCACAGTTATCTGTTTATACTCTACTAGTCCATCATAAATGACTTATGGTGATTCAAGGAAGCATACAATTAACCAATATCAAAAGCAACATAAGTGGATGTGATTTGTGCATGTGTGCAGATAATTTATCTTTGTGGCCTGATATTTTCACCCACAAATAATTGCTATACTTGCTTTATGATATTATACATGTAGTTTCATAGTAGTTGATTAAAATTATGCTGTTTTTTCTTTTCAGACTTATGTTCATTGTGTGTTTGCTTATTCAGGTCTCTGATTATGCAAGAGACCTTGAAGAGATGCAGATGATCTCCAAAGAGGACTACCTTGTGTCTCTTAGGAGGTATATTTATGCATTTCTAATGTGTGTAATGCTATTATTCTTATTAAGCACTGACAACAAGTTCCATGCATTGCAGAAAGAGCAGCGCGTTCTCAAGAGGTTTACCAAAATATCGAGGGCTTCCAAGGTATGTGCTAGTAATGAAAAAGTCATGCCCTACTATTGGAAACTTCATTTGTGATGCTAACCCTTATAAATGCATTCCAATATTCACTATATTTAACATAGCCTTTCACATGTAGTCGTGGCTATTGTTCTCCATGAAATTTACGTATGGCGTGTCTTTGTTTTAATATGCTTGTGTGTGTCCTCGTGTCATTGCATATCAAACAGCCAGAGCATTTAATTGAAAAAGGATGAACAAAACATTTGAAATAAGAGAAACTAATAACAAAAAGAAACAGCTAAATGCTAATGATCATAACCTCTGCCTACAAATAAAGCATACATGCTACTGAATCAACCTGTGGTCCCGCCAGGTACTGCACTTGACAAATAGTGGCGCTGATTGTACATATCAATCCTATCCCTTAAGTACTAATTTCTGCATAAGCTGTCACAACATTAAGTTTCATGAAATAACATTTTTATATTGAATATCAAAAAGTTAGTCCATTAAATTTCGTGACACAAATCTTAATATAGAAACAGGAAAAGCTACCTGGGCAATATTTAATGCTGTGGTCTCGTTTATTTTTCATGCAGGCAACTGCATAATTCCAGATGGGATTCTTCTTTGGGACATCTACTCGGCAATGACTACATGAATCTTGGTTATGGTCAGTCTCTACAGGCTTGAATTCTGTACTCAAAAATATAATGTCCTAAGTGACAATAGTTGCTATGAGATTTTGTAACTGATTTGTTTACTTACAAAATTATTACAGGTAAGGATGTCACATTAGATGGAAAATTTTCTGGAAGCTTTGGTTTAGAGAGGAAAATTGATCTCACAAATTACATTAGGTGGTGGCTACCCAAAAAGACGCGGCAGTCAGATACATTGAAAGCAGATGAGCTTTCTGATGAAATCCGAGCTATTGAAAATTCAATGCAACGGACCAAGCCATATAAGTTGCCTTCTCTTGGGCTCTGTTCTTATTCAAAGCCCTCTTCTGTTGGCGTATCAGCATGCAGTATCTTATCTCAGTCTGACGCCTTCAAAAACTTCTTGGAGAAGTCTACAAAATTATCTGAAGAATGTAGTCTTAGTAAAGAAATGGTTGAAGGAAAGGCTGTTGCCTCAGTGCCTGCTACGGGACATGATACGACGGCAGTTAATATGAACATGAATGAGTTGCTAGTGCAAAGAGCTCCTTACACAATGGCCACTGTTATGCCCATGCCAATGAAGACTACCTGGAGCCCTGCTGATCCGTCTGTCGACACTCTTTTTTGGAGCAACTTCATCTTGCCATCCAGTCAACCTCTGTCGATGGCGACAATAACAACAACAACGGTTTGTTTTCCTTCCCAATAACCTAGACATACTGTTGTAATATTATTCTGAATCTGGTTATGGATTTGCTACAGTTTGCAAAGAATGAGGTGACTTCAAGTGATCCATTCCAGAGTCAAGAGTGACTGTATGAGCTTTCCAGAGCATGTTATTTTAGTTTGGTAAGTAAAAACTAAAACTTATACTAGTATATGTCATCATTTTTTTGTCCTTGTTCCTTAAGCTGTTGTCACCCATTTTACTTTTTGTATAACACCAAACTTGTCGTCTACATTCCTTAAGAAAATTCATGAACTGTTTGCATTCTACTCCAATAAGAATGAACAACACATTATTAATTTGAGACAATATGTGTCTAAATTTACTTCTAGTCTTCTTTGGTAGTTTTAGAATTATCTCAGGTCAAAAATGAAGAAACTATAGTCTTCATTGCAAAATTGTTACAGGGATACTGTCATGTCACATAACTGTTACCAAAAAGCCATTAGAGATGGACACTTATCACTTTTAACTTTTAAGGTGTGAATTTTTCCATGACACAAATGGACGCCTCAAGGTGTTCAAAACCCAAATTTCAATAGTGATTATGCAAGGAAATTCCGCATGATTTCAGTGACAGTACTTCAGTGTGAACCACTTTCATTGTATTCCATTACACCACTGACCAACCTATAGGTATCATAAAAGAAAAGTGTGACACTTTGGAAAATAGGAGAATGACTAATCTGGCACTTGCACCGTGAAAACAACATTCTTTCTGTTATTCTATATTATATTGCTGATCTGTTACTTACACCGTAAAATAATATTGGATGTTTTGATCGATGAACAGGTCGTCAACACCATGCTGTGCTTCGGTGAAATTCCTTTTTCCCAGCTTTTGATGTCGTGACGCATGGAAATTACTCCTTGTGTATCCATACTTCATAGGACATGAATAGAAGAAGATAAGACAGGTGAAGCATAGTTATGTATTATACAGTGGCTAGTTCCCAGCAAAGTTTTTAGTTGTAGAGCTATCTGTACATATTGCGGTTGTTCCAGCTAAGGCTCAACAGATTTGAGGAAGAGACCCAATGCAACAAAATGATGACAGCTTTTTTCATGCTAAATTAGTTCCACAGATTGTATGGCTGATTCCATTGATATCAATAATACTAGAACTACGAGGGTTTGCTATAATAGATCAACATGCTATGCAACTTTTAACAACGATAACTGAACCTTTAATCCCAAGCACGTTGGATAGGTTACAGTAAAACCCCAAAGAATCCAATCACAAGAGCAAAACAAGCAAAAAAAAAAATGAAATGAAATGAGGCAAAGAAGGGGCGAAGGGAAAAGAGTAATAAAAAATCAAATAAAAAAGAGAAAAGAGGGAAAATAAAATGAAAAGAGGTGGAAAAAGGGTGATCATGCAACTTTATCATTTTAAATAAATAAATTTCATACTTTGAAATAGTAAGAACTTCGGTGGCTAGATGATTCAGATCTCGTTCAAATGATTTAATTTAATGACCTGGTAACAGGCGACAATGATTTAATGACTTTGAAATAATAAGAATGCACCCATAATTTAATGATTTTAATTTAAGATTGAGAGTACGTGTCAATTTAAACAATGATTCCTTTTGTGATTGTGTGAGTTAAACTGGCTGCTCCACCCGATAAATTTTCTCACCGTCATCACGATTTATAGCGGTAAAAGGTAGGAGACGTGGTAGGAACGTTAGCATACTCTTAGCTCGATCGTGGATTTACTGGGACCAGCGTCGTATCTCGCTACCAGTTTCTTTCGTGTCGGTATCGGAACATAAACGGTTTGCATTGATTGAACATGTGCTCCCTCCCGGCCGCGGCTTTCCTTCCAAAAACGACATCGGACTCGAATTACACCCCGTACGTCCTTCTCCGATCCACAAACGAACTTCCGCGACAGTTATTGTGCGCAGCGCGCGCGGGAGGGCCGAGTCCGAAGTGGATTAGAAGAGGTGCCACTACGACTTCAACTCGGCGGCGAGCGGCGTGTTGCCAGGTTCTATAAAAGCAGCGCGAGGTCCTAATGGCTCCTCAAAACATTCACAAACGCGCCCCGCTGCATTCAGGTTTCCGCGAGCGCAGGGAGAAGGGAAATTAAGGAAACCAAGTCGTCGATCGTCGTAAAGCAAGTTCGTTCTCTCGTCGGATGGCCAACATGGGCAAGAGGTGTGTCGTGGTGGTCGTCTACGACCCCGAGCAACAGCACGCCAAGCGGCCGCGGCCGAACGATGAGGAAGCCGGCGGCGCCCTGGTTCCGTACAACGCCGCCGCCGCCGCACAGCATGTCGTGGAGGACGCGCAGCCCTTAAATGCGGCCGCCGCCGCCCCAGAGCCACAGCTTGTAGTGGAGGACGCGCAGCCCTTGAACGTGGTTCCCTGGCAGCAAGAACAAGAACCACAGCCGCAGCCGCCGCGGGAGAAGGCGAAGGTGCCGGCGCCGCCGCTGTCGTCCCTCTCGCACGAGCCGCCGTGCCTTCGCGGCCACGTCCTCCATGCGCTGGGCCTCCGTGGCGACCTGCCGATGCACTTCATCGACAAGAAGACGGTGACGAGCACGGACCTGGACGCGCACCAGAACCGGTTCCGCCTCCCGTCGGAGGGCGTGCTGGAGCGCCTCCGCCCGCTGCTCACGCTCGAGGAGCTCCACGCAGCCAACCTGCTCTACGACCCGGAACCCAGGGCCAAGAAACCGAAGCAGCTGCAGCTGCCTGCGCCGCCAGAGACGTCGACGTCGTCGGAGAAGGTGGTGAAGAAGAAGAAGAGGGGGAGGGTGCACGGCGGGCTGCCCGTGAGGATGGTGGACCTCGCCGCCGGGGCCAGCTGGGAGCTGAGGCTGTCGCGGTGGGAGAGCAGCCACGGCACGATCGTGAAAGGGGAAGGGTACCTCGACTTCATCCGCCGGTGCAGCTTCAAGGAGAATGACCACGTCGAGATCTGGGCGTTCAAGCAGCACTACTTCCGCAACTTCGGGGTCATCATGTGTTACGACAGCGTCCTGCACCTCTTCATCGTCAAGAAAGATAGCGGCGCGCCCAAGACTTGCCGCTACTGCCCTCCTCCGGCTCCGGCTCCGGTGGATGAATCGAGCGAGTTGAAGCTACTAGCAGGACCAAGTTCCTAGTAGACTACTAGTTGTTTGGGCGTAATAACTTGTATTGTAGGAGTATCTTTAAACTCATTGACTAATAAGTATTATATTGTTGTTTCCGTCTGATCTAAAGAAATTAAATGCATTGTGTTTTGCTATATTTACCTCATATACAAAAATCTCCATCGAGAGTAATTCGTTGCTATGGTCTAAGATAAAGGAACTCACCGCTTTCGAAGTGATGAACGCCGCCTCCAAAAATTAACAGCGATTTCTGAAACCTAACAAAGACAGTGATTTCTAAAGGCATATCCATGGTGCTGGTTTGTTTAGTAAAAATGACTAATTTGGAATTTATAAAAAGTAAAATACTCAAAACTCGGCCATGTTCTGGTTGAATCGTTCAAAGAATTGCATCAGTGGAAGGACTGTTCCCGTCTCAGAGTATCGACGAACTCGGCCATGCCTCGGCTGTGATGGCCCCAAAATTTCCATCCTGTCGGACGCGGATGACTCCTGAGTGCAAGGTAAATTAGGAACTTTATTATATGAAGCTACGAATAAAAGGCTACTGTACTTGGTAACACGCAACTCCATCTGTTACAGACGTCCGGAAGCGCCAACGATGGGCCAAGCAGCATCCTCTGTTCTATCCAGCCGACGCATGTCCAATGAGCCGACGGAGGAGCAGCAGGCGAATACCATAGCGACGCCGACGCGGAAGGCCGAAGTGAGCGAGTCCGGCAGCGACCACACGCCGGCTAACGACGAGCTCAAAGCTCAGGTTCGAGGACGTCTCCGGCGACTGCGTCACACTGCGGGCGCGGCTGGTGGCGCTCGGCGCGACGACCCCGTCGTGCGTGTACGGCACGAAGCTGCTCCGGGACCAGACCGAAATCAGGCACGGGCGCCTCTCCATCGGCGGCCGGCACGTCACGGCGAGCACAGGACGGGCGGGCTGGACGTGCCGGTGCTGGACCGCGACGGCACGTTCAAGTGCCTGCACGAGAAGGAATCGGGATTCTTCCGCCTGACGGCTGGGCCCGCGGTGTACAAGCGATTTTTGGTTGGCAACAACGTCGCGGAAGGGCTGGGGAAGGAGCTGTTCATGGAGGTGTGGGCGTTCATGCTCGACGGAGATGATCAAGGGAAAGAGGTCCGTCAACCACGACCGTCTCCCATCCGAATGGGGCACTTGGGATGATCCAGACTGTTCTTCGACCTCGGCGCAGAAGGTTTTGGGGAGGATGGCCCGTTAGACGACGACAAACTTAACATGGAACACAGGCTGAGGCATTGTCCTATGCGAAGTGTCAGAAGGCTACGAACTAGAGCAATTTATCTAGTAGTTATTATCATGAAAATAGTTTGTGATGTTCAGTCATTCTCGTTTGGAAATTATGCAACTATCAGTCGATTACTATTCACTAGTGACTTTGGGATGACGCACTGAATTTCGGTGATCTTGATTAAAAATCGTGTGAATAGCATCTCAGGTACCATTGAACAGATATAAAACATTGTTCATTTTTAGCCCTCGTGTCAGAGAGAAAACTGTTCACCTGAAATATCTAGTGTGAAGGTTACAAATTGGAAGGTGTGTTTTAGCAACCAAACTTTTTTTTTGTTTCACATCAAGTCAAAGACCGTTTATATTTATTTAAACATTGAAATAAATAAATGAGATTCGTTAATCGAGGTTTTGCATACCTTTCAGACTTTACTGTTAATAGGAACAAACCGGAAGCACAAAATAGCACCCAGGTGGGCTTAAAAGCATAGTATCATATTAACAATGTTTTACATCTTTCGCAGAAACAGATTTGAGTGTTGGCACGTACGTTCCGCACATATTGAAACAAAATCAATTCGCTGACTAAGATCACGTACTATGGCCGTATGACCCTACGCATCCTCCTTTGCCAGAATCGCGATTCCTAACGCCCCGTCCGGGTGGTCTCCAGCAGCCGCCGCGCCGCCGTACGGCCGCAGCTCCGGCGAGTGGAACGCCCACACCTCCACCTCAAGCTTCGGCCCCATCTCTTCCATGGCCGCCATCGCGTCCTCGAGGTGGTTGCCACCCGCAACGGAGCATGTAGAGTGGCGCGCGGACTCCAGGTACGTCAGGTTAATGCGTTAGCGGCGGCCGTGGCGGTCGAAGGCCGGCACGTCCAGACTCGCGCTCACGGTGCTGTCCTTCTCGTCGGCCGTCAGGAACGCCGCGAGCGAGTCTGAGCTCGCGCGGGTGAGGAGGCGTTGCATTGCAGGCACGAGTTCCTGGTAAACAAAAGGTGTCTGAACTGAAAAACAAGAGATCCTTATTTTGTTGCATATAAATTGCAACGATTTTATTCATACGGTAGAAAATGTAATTCCAAATATATTAAAAAAGAACGCGGCCACAACAGGTCCAGGCATCCGTCGGATTATAGTCCGCACGATCCCAGTCGTGCCTAGCTACAGCATTTTCCTATACTGAAAAACAATAATCCACCAAACGCGCTAATTTCACGAGTTCCTGTAATTCTATTCTGTATCCTCCTCCTCCTCCTCCTCCGGCTCATCAACTCCTCCTGCTGCTGCTCTCGCCAGCTGCTTCATGGCGATGCTTTCGTCGTCGAGGATCTCGTCGCCCAGGCCGTCGTCGTCGAGGTCGAAGAACAGGACGAACAACCCGACCCCGCCGTCCGGGTGCTTCTCGTACTCCTTCCCGACGCGCTGCCGCAGCGCCGGCGACCGGAACGCCCACACCTGCATGAACAGCTCTTTCCCCTCGTACACGTCTTTGACCACGCCGTTGTTCACCATGAACCTCTCGTACTCGCCGCCCGGCCCCACCAGGCGGTAGTTGTACGTGTCCTCCGCGTACTTGATCTTGAACCAGTACCCCCGCCCCGCGCGGTCGAGCAGCGGCACCTTCATCCCGCCGCCGCCGGCGCCGCCGTAGTCGATGGCGGCGGCGATCTCGCCGTCGGTCAGCGCCGCCGTGAAGTGCCGGGTGTGGCGCCCGCCGCCGACGGACAGCCACTTGCGCCGGAGGTTCGCCTGGAACCCCGGGAACTTCCTGCCGTACACGCACGACGGGGCCGCCGTCGCGCCCATCGCCGCCACGTGCGCGCGTGGGCGTCGCCGCCGCACACGGCGGCGAAGTCGAGGCTGACGTAGTTGGGCGGCGCGTCGCCGCTGCCGAACGCGCGCAGCTCCGCCGTCCACGCCTCCTCGGTCTTCTTCTTCCACATGAGGTTGTACTCGTTGTAGGGCGTGTCTTTCGGCCGAGAGATGTAGCGTGGGCGTGGGCGTGGGCGGTCATTGGCGCCGTCACGCGACAGCCGATGCGAGGACGGCTGTTGTCCCATCGTCGTCGATTCTTCCTCCTTTCCTTTGTTGCTCGAGGATTTACGGTTGCAGAGCGAGCTGATTGTTTGCACGTCGGTTTTGTGATCGACTGGCTGATTGATCGACCAGGGGGGTGGTGGCTGGCTGTTTTTATTTGCCTTGACTTCCCCGATTGCCACGAGACTCGGTCTCCGTGTCACCAAGAACCTAGCCGTGTCCGATGTATACTGGGACGCGAAATTCTTGTCGCCGCTCATCGGAGTCGGAAGATCGAGCTGCTGTTGGTGTAGTTCGTTTCCGAAACTAACACATGTGACCAACAAAGATTGCAAAACTGATTTATTTCTGAACAAAAATTGTTGACATGAGCATTCGGAGCACTTTGTTTGAAAGAACAAAATATTGTACTAGCTGACGTATTTTGAGCAAAAGTTGTTCACTATAATAACACATCTAAAACATATATTTGAACATTATTGACTCGGTACAGAGATAAACGGAAATCCAAGAGAGAAAACACAGGCAAACTTCTCAAATTTCCTATTGCTGAATCTTCCATTAATTCCTTATTACAACCGCCAGCCCGAGAGCACCATCCGGGTGAAGCTCCACGACGCCGTCCTGCGGCAACTCCGGCGACCGGAACGCCCACACCTCGACCCGGATCGCCTGACGCGTCCCTTTCACCGCTGCCCTGGCCTCCTGGAGCTGGTTGTCCCTGACGAAACGATTCCACCCGGAGCCACACAGCTGGTAGTGCACGCTGCTGAGGTACAGGTACTTGAGCTTCATGTCGTCGTAGCGGTGGCCGTGGCGGTCGAAGGCCGCCACCTGCATCCCGTAGTCCAGGCGACCGCGCTCCGTCTCCTCCGCCGTGAGCTTGTCCACCAACGCGGTGCGGAGCATTAACAGGCGCGCTTGGTTTGGGCAGACGTCGCTTCTGCCGAGGGACTTCCGGCAGACGAGCCGCGGCGCCGTGGCGTGAAGCACGGCGAGGGTGTCCCGCAGCGCCGCGAGGGCTGGATCGGCGACGTCGAATAATCCTCCGGCGGCTGCGTCCATGTTTCTGGGTTCCGGAGCTGATCACGTGAAGGACGTGCACGGGCGTACAAATATATTGCCTGATTGAGAGGTTAGCAATCGTCTGCCGCGTGTCGTGTATCGTGCTCGAAAGGAATTCCGGTGCCACACGTGAACGCAGGGAGGTCCAAAAAATCACGGCCCGTTCCTGCCGTGCTAACGTGGGACAACCTGCGCACAGAAGTCCTGTACATGTTCCACCATGCTACAAAAGCGTTGAAAAGCCTGATGATTTGGGTACGCTTGTCAAAATCGTTTTAACCTATGCATGGAGCTCCACTGCTCCAGATTTCGAATCAACTTTTTAGTGGCTACCATGTACGTCAAAAACCTCAGCTGCGCATTTGCAAGAGCATGTCGTTGGCCAACGGACATGCTGGTTGGCCGTTGTCGTCGCTGGTTACCCTGGCCTCGTAGAGACGTAGACCATGTGCAAATTCTACCAGTCAAAGACAATGGTAATTCCATTCTTGCTTGTGGCGAGCTATGTAAATTTTACGCTAATTGCAATCCCATTATATGATTACAGTATGAAATTGTTTCAAACCAGATCTATTATAGTACCCCGGAGGAAACACATGAAAGACCATTTCCAGTGAAAAATGCAGACATAGATTTCATAGAGTCAGCAATGCAGACTACGACATGCAACAATTGTTAACATACTTCCAGTCATCAGGACTCTACGGCAATCAAGGCGTACAGGCCATTACTTGGATTCACATTCACATTGCAGAACTATGAAAAACATTGACAGCTACCGGAGGTACTCAGAATTGGCATAGCAAATCATATAAGCACAGCTATGCAGGCCCTCTACTTCAGGTCAGCAAGTTCCATACACGAGAGTTTTGATATTCTCAAGTAGCTCATAAGCTTCCATACAATCACAAAGGGGAGACACATTCAATGGTTCAGCAATAAAAGGAAGAGTTTGCTGAGCTGCCTTCACCTCAAATAGCTGTTCTCAAAGCGCTAGCTCATTACACATCTGGTGGTGAACCACCAGGAACCAGCTGAGAAGACAAAAGAGTAGCAATTATGTCAGACATGGCAATAAGAATTATACATTAGCAAACAACACAAGTGCTATCTGATCACAATACTTACAATGGCTATGTTGTTGCCATTCAGGAGTATCTGGTCAAGTTTTGTAATGCGACGACCTTCAGCAGTGTATTCGCTGCATAACAATGAGAAAACATGAATATGAAGATATCACGAACTAAATTTCAGATGAACTTGCAAACAAACCAATGCAAGTGGGAAAAATCATGACTAAATTGCTGTGATTTAGTTCCAGTTATAAATTATAATGAGGGACAGCATTCTAATAAAAGAAGATCAACTCAAAGGCAGCATTTAGATAAATAAAAGAATCGCGAACTAAATTTCAGACAAACTTGCAAACAAACCAATGCAAGTGGGAAAAAATCATGAGTAAATTGCAGTGATTTAGTTCTAGTTATAAATTATAATGAGGGACAACATTCTAATAAAACAAGATCAACTGAAAGGCAGCATTTAGATAAAAGAAGCTCAATGCTACCGTTTCTCAAACCTGGTATTTTCAATAGATTTTCACTAAGAATATTCCTATATTTTACGAAATAATGTTGAAAAGGGAGGATCCAGCGGTGTTCTAGGGGTAACAATAATCAGCAAACACAGGAATTTGTGCTTGGACTTGAGAAAACTGAGCAAATTGTTCAAATTCTTAAACAAGAAGCTTTTTAATAACATGTAGCAGCAGGCATGACCTTGGAGCATATAAAACGTTCATTAGATATGAAAGGTCTGATGTTTCAGAATGTGATTTGTTAAGCTGGGTTTCAGAAGTGTTGGTCTGTTTATAGGAGTTCTAAGGGGCTATTTAGATCAGGGCCAACACAGCCTATATAGGTTGTTGACTGCACGACCTCATTTTGTTTGGTTTGGCGCTGATGTTTAGCTGCCCACACACACATGTACCCATGCAAGTCATTTTTCCAACCAAGCACAGGTGATCTGACAGCAGTGGAATCAACCACCAATACTTTGGCGAGCTGATTCGTTTGCATGAGAGTTGGACGTGTACCAGACGAATCCTGAATCTTCTATGAGTTTATCATGCTGGTAGGACCAATATTTTCTCACTAGATTTGACTTTAACTTAATCTCAGCATGTCCTTTCCTAAACTATTCTGCATCCTTATACTTTATAGGTGAAGTTCCCTAAAGAGCAAGATAGCTCAACGACCCTTTCCAATTCAATTAAGTCATAAATGATATGCTGATGTTACTCGCAAAAAAAGGGTGGGTTATTGTTGTTAAGTAATCAGATAATTAGCAGTGGTAGCCTCTACACAAATCTCTCAACTCTCAGACGCAATTCATTAGATTTCACTAAAAATTTAGTCCTAGCCAAGTGAATACTAGTCTAAACTAAGCTGAAATTTAGAACTAATAAAACTAGAGCTACACCAAGACCACCAAACAGAGTAGAGTAACAGAAAGCAGGGTTTAACGTTTGGCTAAATCTAATTTTCACATACTACTCAGTGACGTCCTCTAGCACCATGTTGACGTAGACGTCAAACCCACAGAGGGTGCCCACCAGCTCCTTGTCCCCCTTCATGATCACCCAGATCTTGGACCCGATGCACCGGTCGATCAGCTCTGCACAATCAGACAGCAGATTCAGGAACCCTAATCCGAGATGCGAACACTGCAACGGTTAGTTAATGTCGAGCAGTGCGCGAGGTTCTTCCGCTTACCTGAGGGCAGCAACTGGGAGGGGTTGTTCTGAGACATGGCGCCGGAAGACGGAAGCGAGGTCGCAGACTGTCGCGGCGGCGGGTGAAGGTGTACGGCGAGCAGCGGCGCAGGGATTGGGGCTTTGGCTTCTGCGTAGGATGGGTGATGGGTCCAAGCGAAAAGCGCCCTAGCCGACTCGAAAAGCGACGGCGTTTCTCTGGACCGTCCGATCGAGCAATTGACGGTGCAGAGGCGTGGTTCGTTTCCGACCCGATAGATGTATTGGGCCAGGCCACTCAACTATCCGTGAGCTGAACCTTTTTTTTTGTTTTTTTCTGAGAAAGTCCGTGACTCTGTGAGCTGAACCTGAAACCCAGACCTCTGGACCGAGCCTGATGCAATCAACGATCAGGCCCACATGGCCGCGGTGCCGACACACGCAGACTAGGCCCATACTGTGTGTGACACAGTATGGCCTTACACGAGAACGTGTCGCACGCAAGTCCAGCCCACGTGGCCTCATTCCTTCTTCATATATACAGCACACACACGTAGGCCCACGTGGGTTAGGCCGCGGCTGAGCAGAGCTTCTCGTCTCCGGCTCTCTGGCAGCCTCCTTTCTGGAGGTCCTGCCGCGTGTTCTGCTGCCACTCGCCCACTCGCACCGTCGTGGATCCACTGCGCCGCTAAACAATTCGATTAATCGATTGATTGATCCCTTTCCTGCTCCCTTTCGACGTGTCCTCGTACGCGTGCGAGCCAGAACCACCAGCTCTCACTCTCTTCTCCTCCTGGATCGGGAGGAGCAGAGCAGCCGCAGAGCCGATCAAGATTTGGATTTGGATTGTGGGAGGAGGGGAGAGGAGAAAAGGAGGGGAGGTTGCCATGGAGAAGGAGGAAAAGCAGGAGGCGAGGGCCATGGCGGCGGCGGAGGTGGCGGCTAGGCGGCGGTTGGTGATCGGAGTAGGGTTCTGGGTGCAGGGGTTCCGGCTGTTCCCGTGGCTGGGCGTCAATTTCTTCCTCAAAGACGGCATGGGCGTCGCCGCCTCGGCCCTCCAGATCCTCCAGGCCTCCGCCAACTTGCCTATGGTCGCCAAGCCGCTCCTCGGCCTCCTCTCCGACGCCGTCCCCGTTCGCGGCCACCGACGCCTGCCCTACGTCGCCATCGGCGGTACGCTCCACTTCGCTCATCTTTTCCTCCATTCCGTAGTTATGTCTTGTTCCCGCATTTCCTGTCCAGATCCCGAAACTTCGCCTGTCATCAGCAATTCACGTCATCATTCTCCAGGAACTTTCCAGAATTTATTAAAATAACTGCCCTCTGTCCGTGTTCCGGAATTTTGAAGATTGTGTGCATCTTCCAATTTGTTTCCGCTGGCCAATTGCACGGAAACGTGATTTTTCTTAGCCATTTCTGTTGAAGCATTGCGTCCAGTAGATTGTGTTTGTGAAGACTGAATAATGGGAATATGCAGCATCTTCTTTCTCCTTTTGCGCTGTCATTCTTTACTGTCATGTTGTTCCTACATGTGAGTCCCATTGGCAAATGGCATCACCACAAAGAATATGCTTACGTGCACCTGTCCTCTTGATCTCGCCCATTCCTTTTTTTTCCTTTCCCTTTTTCTTTGCTTCTCGTTTGCTGTTAGTTTTTATCTTTCTTTCCCATATTATTCTTTCAAAGCAACAACTTTTACCCGATGCTTCACCAAATTTTCCCTCCCGTTAATGTTAAAGTCAGGAGAACAAGGCAACCTAACCAGGTTAGGCATGAGTGTTCTGTCGAACTTTTGGAATTTGGATGTGGCCCTTCCATAGGTTGAAAACCTGTCGGTTTTCAATGAAACCGGCCGGTCGGTTTCATCGGACCATGGTTTATCGCAAAAACCAAACCCACTACTGTAGCAAAACGTTTTTTTTTGTTCGATTTTTGGTTTATTAACTGGTTTTTAACGATAGAAACAACTGCCACTGTGGCGATTTTTCAATCCCTGGTCCTGGGCCCTTCCCGTCCGCTTTAGATGCCGTGCACAGCTGTGTCATGAAATTCTTCAAGGATGATGAACTATCTCATTCCAGAACTTAATAAATTTGTAGTTTCACATATTGGGTATTTAATCTACATGCTGATTTGCAAATACCATATAAACAATTGATAAGCATCACGTAAGTCTCTTTAAATTTAGCCTGAAATGTTTAATGCTAGCTAGTTAGTTCCATCCATCAATCCCATTTTTAAGTAACAGAAAATCTGACTTGAGAGGCGCACAATAGCATACCAAGGGATTTTAGCAGCCATTTTATCATATCATACCTTTTTGGGTAACTTGCTGAAAGCGTGGGCATAACCGGTCCAGCCAATTTATGTTCTTGCACAGGCCAAAAGATTAAAATTTACCAATACAGCTGATACTATCACGTAACTTACTCGTTAAAAAAAGAATTTTATGATTATTTGCTGATTTATCCATAAATGCTTACTAGTATGTGCTTTAGTACTACTGTTCTTTACATTGTCACACTAACCTGCATTTTTATCATTGTGGTTTCAGCTCTCCTGCAGGCAATTTCATGGTTATCAATCGCCCTTTGGCCAGCTATTTCGCTTCCAATTCTGACCGTGTTTCTCCTATTGAGCAACTTTGGTGCTTCCATATGTGAGGTTGCCAATGATGCCATCGTAGCAGAGGCTGGGAAGCAAGTGACCTCTTCCTCGGGGTCAGGTCAGCTTCAATCGTTTGCTTGGATGTTTGGCTCTTCTGCTGGTGCTTTAGGAAACCTCCTCGGTGGCATTGCTCTGAGTTATTTTTCTCCAAGAGTCATGTTTATGTGTTTTGCGATCCTCCTTCTCCTCCAGTTCATCACTACCGTGGCAATACCTGAGAGCTCCCTCAAACTCCCAAAGGCATCTACTAATCTATCAGCTATTTCCAGCATCCGTAGACAAATCAAAGAGCTATCATGTGCCCTATGTATGCCGGAAATGTTTTGGTCAATCATATGGTTTTCAGTGTCATATGCTGTTATACCATTTCTACTTGGGACCATGTTCTTCTATCAGACTGAAGTGTTAAGGCTAGACTCATCAGTTATCGGTTTATCAAAGGTTTTCGGGCAAGTGGCTCTCTTGGCTTGGAGCATGTCGTACAATAAGTACTTCAAAACAATGTCAGCAAGAAAGGTCCTCTCAGTTCTGCAATTTATAACAGCACTTGTAATGTTGTCTGATGTGTTATTTGTTCAAGGAATATACAGGAAGATTGGAATACCGGACTCCATATATACAATTGTGTTCTCGGGGTTGTTGGAGGGTCTTATGTTTTTCAAGGTGCTGCCTTTCAGCGTTCATATCGCAAAGCTTTGCCCTGTTGGCTGTGAGGGCTCAGTAATGGCCTTTGTCATGTCCGCACTTGCCCTTGCCACTATTATCAGCGGTTATCTTGGCGTTGCACTTGCTGCATTCATGGGAGTTTCTTTGAATGATTTTTCAGCACTACCAGCTTGCCTGCTAATTGAAGCTGCATGCACAATGCTGCCATTATGTTGCTCATCACTAATCAATGAGAGGATAGAGAAGGAGAAGAAAGAAGACTAGAATACAGCTACATCATCTGGAGATGTTATGTTGGTGCTTGCCAGACTTTACCCTTCCCTTTTTGGACAAAATAGGAGAAGATTGGATTCTTTAGGTGTTCAAACCTCTAAGCTTTCCCAGAACTATCATCAAGCAATTAGCAGATATGTACAGACGTGTGCTATCAATTCTTCTACAGATCAAGTATTATTTTTGTAATTAGGTTCATGCTTTTATGTATTGTGGTTTGTTTGTTAAATGTATTTCTAATAGACTGTTTAATATGCTTATTTAACTCTTGCAAATATGTATTTCGAGTTTCCATGTGATATGTTTATATATGTGGCCTAAAGAAGCTAATATAATAGGGGTACAATAACCCTTTTTTTCAATGTAATCATTCCCATTTTGTAGCTTTGTGTTGTGGACTAAAAACAATCTGGCCTAAGCTGACTGCAGTAACATTCCTTAGATGTGTATTCGTGGCTTCGTGTTATTTCGTCAAAGCAGACGACCTGGGGACTTCTATTAGTACACGACATGCATATCAATACCCTAATTAGTCAGTAGGGAGGCGAACCCACCAATATGGCATGGTATGGCGGCCGCCATACCTACCTTAGCAATTTAAGTCACAAAGGTATTCAAGTCACAAAGGTAACTCGTTCCGTGGAGTAGTAGTGTAGTACCAAGTTATATACTCATTTGTTCTTTTTTAATGTTATTAGTTAGTTCAAATTTGAGTTAGCTACCCATTAACTAATGACATTAAAAAATAGGAGAACTTTTTAAGAAAGTGTTCAGTTATATACGCTTCTTGATAATTCGTTTAGTGGAGGAAGTCAGTATATGTGAAAATCGAATATGCTGAGGACACAACTATGCCTAGATACATGGAATTCAACTCCGACAAGACATCGAGTTTTAGAGCATTTTCAGAATAGTTTCATCCGAAAACCTACAGTGAACATTCAGATATTCATGAATATCTGATATATGACAATTCAGGATGCCGGTGATTTCATACTTACGAATGGATTTTTCTTTCAGGTTTTATTGAATTGTGTTGGACCTTAGCTGTGCTAGAAGATGTGGCTGCGCTCCCCAGCTAACATCAACTAGCTTTCTAAAACTTGACCTGTGGAGGGTATGATATCCCCGGCATTACTATAAGAGAAGATCACTGACACAGATTAATAAAAACACCGAATCTTCTTTCCCCCACCTTTACACATGTCCATGTTGCCCATGTGAGCGTGGGCCAAACCTTAAGTCGTGCTTTGTTTGCGGAGTAAGACGAAGGAATTTTTTTAACCAGACCACATAAATTCACTCTCACTGAGTCGAACTCGTGTCAGTGGAGTGCTACTCAGATGTCTTAACCATTAAGTTAACTTTAGCTAAAAAAAACTAACTTTCTAAAGGGCTTCACAGGTGATATCAGGATCGGGAAACAGAAACTATGAATCAAAAATGGCTACCATCCTCTACCATATCCATTATAATGAAAAGATGAACAAAACCTACCATGTCCATCCACACAATATATTAAAACTGAACGAACAAAAACACAGTAGATCTTAGAAGTGCCATCATGTCTATTAGAAAAGAAACAAAGAAATGTCCCTTGAGATACATGTTAACTCTGAAGCCCCAACTGAGAAGAGCACCGCAAACTGAAATTATTCAAGGGCATTCACTACTATGGCTGAAAATACAATATCTTTTGTACTAGCTGTTAGCTACTAGAAAATCAGCACCGATTGGTAAATGATCACTAGGATGTTGAAAGTTGGGCAGGCCTCCTTGCACATCTGCAGAGTCCCCTCGCGGTAAACGAAGGAGGCTAGTTGGTTTTATTGAACTACCATCCGACAAGAAAATATAATCTAGGGTTCCAGTAAAACCAGGAGTGTAGTTTGTGAACTCAGGCTCCCCTCCATTTGCAGCATGAAGGCTGCGTAATTTGATCGGAGCTTCATCTTCCTTAGATTCTAAGTTGGCTGATACTAGATAATTGTATACCTGAAAAATGTGGTACCCATTTAGCTGAGGTGGGATAAACCTTGTTGAGCTGGAATAAGAATTAAAAAAAAATCAAATAGAAGTATCTTTATATCAGCACAGTGAAAGCAACTATTCAACCTCAATCACCACTCTACTCACATATTACGTTAATGCGCACACGCATGACTGGAATAAATATCAGCATGTATGAGATATCTAATATCGTTTCTGTGAAGCATGGACCACAAGAGTATCCACTTGTTCCAACATATTCGTTCATGTCATGTGCTCCATATTTATCTCCCATAAATAAATGCTGGACATACCATGTCACCTGGGGTCGAGTTGAAGTCACCAGCAATAATCACTGACGGTTTACAGTTAAATTTAGTTGATACACGTTTCTCAAACTGAGAGACTCTTGAAAGAAGATACTTTGCCTGAGCCAACTTTACATCAATCCACTCTGGGTCCCTGCAAAAAATACACACAAGAAAATGTTCAAATATGCACCGGAAACAGTTAGATGAAACACAAGAAAAAGATACGGTGAAACATTCAAGGTATGTAATAGATATCTCTGGTTATTTCACTTGCCAATAAATATGTGTGTTCGCCACAATTAAAATATGATCACAAGGATCACTGAGCTTGAAAGCAGCGAGTAAACCAACACAGTCACGCTTCAATCTTACGCGAGGATCATTTGGATCTCCACGCTTGCTATTATCGGACATAGCATTTGTTTCTGAAAAACAAAACAAAAAATATCACACATCAGTAACTTAAGAAACAAAAAAGGGAAGAGATAAACCAAAGGACATAAAATGCTGCAGTATCACTATCACAATTTACAACTTTAAGGGTTCACATTCCAATATTCCATAGATAAAGCAGAAACACCATATGCAGAAGCAGGAGCAGGCATGATATTATTACACACAGCTATTTCTTCTGTTACCTTCTTCTGATGAAGAATTATTTGACGGGGCACTATTTACATGATCACTAGGAACATATTGTTCAACTAAATCATTGTAATGTATTGTTTCTTTCTGCACCAAATCCGCACTGCAAAGATAACAAATAGTTTTAAAAAGGGAGCTGGTCAACAAGAAGGTTACAGAGAGTCAACAATTAAGAGAATATGGTACCTCTTTGGTTTATAAAATATACCACAGCCATCCTTTTTGTCCCCAGATCGCTGAATGTAAATACTTGAATATCCAGAACTTTCCATGTTTTTCTTATAGAAGGTATCATACTCATCCAACTCCTGTTTGAGTCATATAAATTGTAAAGGAAAAGTCCAAATGAAACAGGATGATCCATGATGCACTAAAATGGCTCTGCTAACATCTCAAAATTGTAACTATGAACTAATGGGAAAAGTATAGTTAATTTGAGTTAAATTCATTAGAGTTGGAACCTAATTGGACAAAATCAGATCTGAGTTTGTAAAAGTACAGAATATCAAGACATACCACTCTTACACGAGTGTGTGTGTGTGTGTGTGTGTTTGGGGGTGAGGGACAGGAAGATAACAGCATTAGATTTCATTGTTGCTCTTGTCATTTATTTTCAAGGTGATAACACAAATATTGACCCCACATCCAGACCCCAGTTAGTATAGCCTAATATCTATTACTTACCTTTCATATTTCACAAGAAAAATATACAGTATGGCTGTAGATTAGGCTGGAAGCAGTAATTACTCCTAGTCCTACGGCCCTGTTTTTAGGAAGCCCGTATAGCCTAGAATTGTTGGAAATTAGGGGCGTATAGCAAGGAACCTTTAGGTCACCTTTGACCCTTTTTAGTTCAGCCAAATGAACTAAATTTCTAAATTTGCCCTCATTTTGGAAACTTAGTTTACTTCACTGAACAAAGAGGGTTGGAGGTGACGTAAGTTCCTTCCCTTACACCCCTAGCTGAATAACAATATAGCACAATGTAGATTCAACTGAAATAAAAAAAATTAAATTAGGAAGACTGGTATCAGATAATAAAAAATTGTGACGATACAGGGTCACAAAGTGGAATAGTGTGGCATGGCTTTCTCCAATTGAGAAAAATGGCACGCGCACGCGCACACGCGCATAAGGAGGAATGACATGGGGGGTTATGATACTGGCCACTTATCCCAAATCTAGTCATCTTTCTTTTTATTTATTCACTAGAAAATGTGGGGTGCTATAAACCCCCACATAAAACTGAATAAGAATAAAGATGAAGTGAAAAAGGCAACATATTCTGCCAAAAAGATCACACAATGACAATACTGGATGTTGGTTAAAAGAACACAAAAAACAGCCAACCTGTAAGCACATGAGGTCAGCATCGAAGCTCTTGAGTTCTGTTAGAACAGCTTTGGATCGAGACTTCCATCTATTTTGCAAACAAGAATATAAGTTAAAATACTATGGTTTAATACTCATATTTTCGAAATTGCTACAGGTACATCAATCTACAGATTTTGTTTTCTTTGAAATGATAGCAGACTCATAATATGACTTTGGAATGTCCCCAGGTGAGCATTCAGTTAATAAAAAAGATGAAAAGTATGAAGGTGAGGTGGGTAACCTGTGCAGTTGTCTTCCCTTGTTGTATATATCTTTTGTGACGATTAATAGCATAGGTGCAAGAGCAGGTATCAGATTGTCATTTTAAAATGATAGTATGTTGCACTCCAAACATTTATCTTAACTTTTTTTTGATGGGCAAACATTTAGTTTAACTTGATTAAGGACTTAAGGACAGATTCTCAAGAAGCCTTCGTGTCATTTTTTCACATATTTCAGTATTGGTTTGTTCCACTCATCAAGCCCAGATCGAGGCCACCTGGAAATATTTTAAATTAGATAGTGTGTTTATTTGCTTACTTTGTCAGACACTATGACTATGCTGCATTACAGTGGGATCATCAGTACCACGTTCATAAAGACTCCAATAGAACAGTATACAGACAGCTAGTGAAGATCAAGAGCTTACTTGAGGCACGCAGATGGAGAATGCGGGAAAATTGAGCTCTTCACATAAACCTGCCACGCCCAAAGCACATTGTTAGAGGCAGTTGGCATTGGCAACGCAGCAGCATCAGAAAGTAAGGCAATTCCACAGCGCAAAACACGCCCATACCTGGGCCAAGATGTTGTAAGTGACCAGCCGGAACTGGTGCCCTGCCGCCCCTGGAAACCAAACACCGAAACGAATGTTAACACCAATCGCACCAGAATTGCATGGTCGCAAGCGGTGAGCTCCTTCTGAGAGTTTAAGGCTGACGAATACTCACCGGCATCAGTTTGGGATTCAGATTGCTCCGTGCGGAGTGGGACGAACCTGGGCTGCGCCTGCGTGCTCATCCGCCGCTTGCAAAACCTGATTCGAAGGTACCGCGAGTCGTTAAGGAAGAGGAGGGAATATAATGCACGGGGAAATTGGGGATCAGGTGCGCGCTCACGGGAGGAAGGGAAGCCGGCGGCCGCTGGCTGGATAGGGGTTGGCGGATCTCGAGCTGCGACGTAGGAGGAACAGAGGGAGAGAAGCTGCCCACGCGGTGTGAGGTTTTAGCATCGGTGATGCTCCGAACTCGGTAGGTGCCTAGCGGTAGGGGCTTGCTTGCGCCGCCGCCACCGTCGACGAGACGGCTCCGACGACAAATCGAACTTGATAAGTGGGATCCCACCTGTCGGTGGGTCGTACGCTCTTACGAGTACGAGTTCACGTCAGCTTGTACGTTTGTACCGATGTACTTACTACTGGTACAAAGTAGTACTACTTGATTAAGGATGAAAAGGGGCTGAAGAATTACGCACGCGTATAGACGTTCTTCATCAAGCTGAAAAGGGGATGGCTGAACAAGTTCAATTGAAATAAAAAGGCGCGACGCAAGATAAAAGGCAGTTGGATGGCACAACAAGACTGAGGGAAGCGCCTTTTGTTCTGCTTCACACCTCAAATGTGAAACTTTCAACTTTATGCCAGAATATCAAATATATTTGAATTGCATAAAAACCAGCTTTCAAGTTTCAAGCATGTATTCCACAAGATTTCTAGTTTTCATATGAATGGAAAAATAAAATAAAGCCAAGGTTGATGAAGTAATAATACATAAAAGAAAGAGTTTTCTTTTTCCAAAACAACTAGTATCTCATTCTTGTATCAGACAACTACGGATTTATGGAATTATATCACATTTTAGTATACAAGAGTGTCATCAAAACTTCATATTCTATGCAACTTGAACACTAACTTTTGTGAAATTTTCTCTAAAATAAAAGAGAAGATAATATAGAGTGACAATTTTAAAGTTGTAACTAAATGTTGCCTGTGTCACTTTCAAATTCGTGAAAATGTTAATTCCAAAGGTGGTTAATGACCTTCATTTGGCATATCTCTACTATTAAGTTTCGTTTGGCTGTGCAGTTTGCTTGTTCTACCAAAAGTTTGATACAGAGTCGGACACATGGTTTGTTTTCTTGCTCCGTAAATTGCAGTCCGGCTCGTAATTTAGTTTCCCTTCAGTTAGATGTGTTACCTTACGACTGCTGCTCTAGCGAAGCATGCAAATACGGCTTCAAACAGAAGTCCGCAACGGGAGGATAGGTGCTCCAAACGGTTTATGTAGCATTTGCATCTAACCAAGGATCATTACCTAACATCCTCATGAGGTAAGTAATCCAACGAGCAAGGCTACAAATGGCATGTGGGAAGAAGCAGGACTCCGTTCTGCATGACTAATGAAGAAATTTGCCCATTCTGACGCTGAATTAAGCGGTGGTCTCCGAGACTAGAGAGAAGGAGAAAATATAACGTCTGAAAAAAGAAGAGGATGTATGTGCGCTTGCAGGTGGGCCGTTCGGAGCTGGGCCGTGGTTCACACGACTTCTCCGTACTACGTGAGTTTGATTCTTTCCACTAACACACATACACACTGACTCTCTCTCTCTCTCTCAGTCATTCTTGGTGTTGTCGTCAATAATAAGGAATCCACGAGCAGGCCTTGCAAAGAAGCTAATGGAGATCAAGGTGCACAACACAGGATCACGCCCCGTGAGAAAGAGCATTTGTTCGTGCGAAGTCTACATGCAACCCGTTCTGTTTTGTGAACTTACTTGGTTGGCATGGTTCCCAAATATCATCTAAAATAAAACTTAGCTTCAAGGAGCCTATGCATCGCTCCTAGAGATCTGGTAATACATAGGGGTACGTGAAAGTATTACCCATTTCTATTTCTTAAAATTACCTTTTCATTATGTGTTATGCTTGTATGATAATTATTTTTAAAGTTACTCTTCATGACATGCTCAATAATCTAAGAGATATTTTTTAAACATCTGTAACAACACACGGACACTCACCTAGTTGAAAATAAAAAATATGTTACATTTCATTCAAATGGAGGGAGCGCAATACACTAGTAGTTTGATGTAGGTTATTGTCAGGAATGTGATGAATACATGACATTCCATATTTAGTAATAAATAATTTTATTTTTTGAACAGTAATACAATTTATTTTGGATTTTTTGGAACATTTCCCATAAGATCCTCTACATATAATGGCTATTGTAAACAGTCTTCCTTTTAGAGTTGTTGGAGTAGTTGATCTGCCTTCGATTTACCAAAGACGCGATGCAACACAATACCTTTGAAAAGAGAACTTCAGTTCACAAGTTGCTTCACACCATCCTTCTTGTTGATCTCCTACCGAACATGATACAGTACAACTAGTACTGCACTAGTAGCTTTGAATCAACTCAAATAATGGTGCGGCCGCATTTGGCACAGAAAGAGTGAAAGACCCAGGCCACAGCCTACAGTTCGAAAAACAATTGAAACAATCTTACTCACTAACCGCGGGTCCCTATAATTTGAAACCTGCCGGCCTGTTTAACGGCCGCGGAGGCCAACTAACTAGCCGTTCTGCCGTCTGACACACGGCGCGCACAAGTTAACCGGAGTCCGTACCGCTCCTCTGTGCCGCGCTCGTCCCGCCTGTCTCGACGAGACGGGAATAAAGACACGGGCCACGAGACGATTTCGAAACCGGAAAAAAAAAACGTTGCGCGATCCGGGATCCAGCCATCCGCTGCGCGGCGGCAAACACGCGAGCCCCGCGCCGGCCGCACGGGCGGGCGCCACGCGTCGCCAGAGCGGAGGGCGGGCGCGCGGCTGGCTGCCGTGGTGGTGGTGCGGGGGCGGCAGGCAGGTGACCGGGAATTCGGCAGATGGCTGGGCTGGTTGGTGGCAATGTGCGGTCTCCGTCTCGGTCATGGTCGTCGCCGTTCCCCGTTCCCGTGGCCTCGTGGAGCCACATGCGGACAAGCTGAGCGGTCCTTTGGTCATCACGCCACCTGCCTCCCCTGCTTTTTGCTGCTGCTAACTGCATCGCTGGATTTTGTTATGCGGGGAGGGCGGGGCCCAGGCCCAGCCAGCCATTCTGTCCCTGCCGCATCAAAATTATCCCCTCTCTCACCATCTCAACTCGCGTCAGCTGTAAAAGTGTTTCTACTACGGGCAACTTTTACCTCAGATCATCATTCACGACGCGAAAAAATATGATTATTACTGGTAGTAATCTGTTCGTACCAAACGAAAGGAAAATATTGAATTATCCTACAGTAATACTTTGCTATCATGGATCAGAGTTTTCAGCTCCATTCTCAAAACATTGAAAAGCTTTTTTTTTTCAGCTCCATTCTCAAAACAATGGCAGGGATCGAAGCCTCCACTATCCGCCATGGATAGTCTTCTAGCCTCGATCAAAGATAGCAGTAGCTTGCATGGAAGGCTTCTTGGATAAGTAGTCTCTACGAGTGAAAGACTACTATAGGTATTTCTTTTTTTCTTTTTTTTTTCTATGCAGAGAGAGAGACTAAAAACCAAGCACATTTCATTCATTTTCTTTACATATACATATACGTGTGAATACTCCTCTCTGCGTGAACATAAATGAAACTCTGATAATTGCCACAAAACAACACTATTTTATTCCTTCTGCAAATTGCATCATTCTGTCACTCTCCTGCATCTGCATGCAATGCATCCACCCTTTGAATTCATCATATAGGAGTAGTAGTACAACAAATAAAAATGGAAAACGAGAATTCTTTAATGCAAGAGGCGGAGGGTCTGTCGCGACACCCGAGGCCAAGCGCATTATTGCACGCTCATCGTAGGCTGGAACTGCGAGGCAGTAGAGGACGCCATTATTAACCGAGTAACTGTCCAATCAAGTTTCCAATCCAGTCGAGCACGAGCGGCAAACGACGCATCGCATCGGCTAATTTTACCGAACCCTCTCGCTTCTCGCTCTGAGCCAAAGCAAAGCTACGCCAGCGACTGCGAGCGCTGGGAGCGGTGAGAGGAAAGCTACAGCGGCCGAGGCGCCCCGTTGCGCGCTCGTCGAGGCGTCGTCCACGCGCCGGGGGAGTGAGGCGCGGAGCGCGGGCAATGGCGGGCGGTCTGTCCCTATCCGTGGATCTGTGAGACGCGGCGCGTTACGGTGCGTAGTGGCGGTGATGGGATCTGGGAGCAGCAAGAGCGCCTCGTCGTCGTCGACGACGACGACGGCATCGGGTGGCGGAGAGGTGAAGACGCGGAATGGGAGCGGGAAGGGGCGGAAAGGGAGGAGCCTGCTGCGGAGCTCCTCGTGCTTCCGCGGCGTCGCGGCGCCGTGCGAGGGAGACGCCTCTGCTGCGCCGCCGCCAACGGTGGTTGAGGTAAGGGTGCTGTCCCGGCCCCGCTTCGTTTTTTGTTGCGTTGGTGGTGAGACTGCGAATCTGCGCCGCTGTGAATGTTGTGAATCGGGCGATGGATGCTGCGATATGTAATGGATCTTATCGCTGTAAATTTGTTGATTTGTGCATCGTGCGTAGCACTCTCGGTTTGGGAAGCAGCATTTCGGTTCAATTGGAGGTTGTTCAATGCGGGTTCATTTGATTCGCAATTTTTTTTTAAAAAAATGCGGGTTCATTCGTGGCACTATAATTTGGATTCTAGTGCCAAACACGGAATTATAAAGTCCCTGAATTATACCTTCTCTTTTATTGATTGTTCATTGAACATGGCATATGTTGGAATAGTTAGCTAACTGCCAAATTTTCGATTTTAAACCTGCAGCATAGAGCGCTAAACTATATAACGTGGAACCAGATGTTTTAACTTGAAAGTTTTTTGAATTATGTGATAATATGTACTTTCCTCAGTTTGATCTCTCATACACTAACAGTTAAATGATGCATGCGTGTCTCTTTCCAGTCTAGCAAGGGAGGGGAGACTCCAAGCGTGCCCTCACTCAGTCACACTGAAAAGTCTGACGAAGATGCTCCTACAATGCCAAAATCAGGTGAAGGGACAGCTGCACCTTCATCTGATAGTGATATTGACCGAGATACTGCTGTCCCACAGAGTGCTGCTGCCACCAGTATTTCAGCAGCAGGCAATCAATCGCCCAATCTCTTGGACAGGTCCAGGCCACGTTTTGGTGTCAACTTTGGGTTGAGTAGAGCTGTCAGCTTAGGATCGTCGGTAGCCTGCTCAATTCTGTCATCCGGCCTCTCAACTTCAGCTAATCCAGGTGAAAGCCACGGAAATGTAGATGATTCTTCTGATGCAAGCATTTCACAGCAAGGTGGCGCGCTTACTGCTGGGATTGATTCAACACTGGATATGCTTAGAGATAGTGTCACGGCACAAGCTAGAGCAGCTCGTCAGGCTAGGAGAAATTTGCTAGAATCTGAAGATGCCAATTTGAGGAATTCCTACAGAAGGGGATCTCAGGAGCCTTTTGAAGGAAGTGTTCGATTTAGCCGAACATTAAGTGTTGGACGGCTTCGTGACAGAGTTCTAAGGAGGACTCCATTCTCAGATGGGCTATTCACTCCTTCACTTCTTTATGATAGGGCAGTATGGCCATCGGGAAATGCTAGTGCTAGGCAAGATTCAGCAATGATGCAAAGGACTAATTCAGACCGAAGTTCAGAGTTGCGAACTGATTCTGATACTTCCAGAGAGGCCAGTAATCGGGACCTTCTAGAACGCCGATCAGCTTTTCTTGAGAGAAGGAGGAGGATACGATCTCAGGTGATCAGGAGTTCAATTATTGTTAGTCTTGCTTATTACATTTGCATATTATGTGTACATAACATTTGCTGTCGTAACAGGTTAGAGCTCTCCAAAGATTGGGCAGTAGGTTTGAAAACTTTTCTGGTCATGAGAGGTCCTGCATACTGTCTGGTCAGCATAGAACAGGAAATTGTAACTGCAGAACAATCAGTCGACCAGGAAATCCTGATGAAGAAACTAACACAAGAGCTAGCATATCGAGAATTGTCATGTTAGCAGAAGCACTTTTTGAGGTATGTTGTGCAAATATTTCTAGTTAGTTCTGTTCTTGATTGGAGAAAAATACTAACTTAGATCCATATGGCTCTGACTTTCATAGGTTCTGGATGAAATCCACCAGCAATCTGCTGTCTTATCATCATCTAGACCATCATTTTCTTCTATTGGATCTGTTCCTGCTCCAAGAGAGATTGTGGAATGTCTTCCTGTAAAAGTGTACCGGAAACCACTGAAGTATCAAACCGAGGAGGCCGCACAGTAAGACAGCACAGCTTATTAGTACTTTTTACCTAATATCTAAGAGCATAACATCTAAGCACATGCTGAAAACACATCTGACTAAAAAGAGTACATAAATCACCAGTTCCTGTTTTCTGTTTTTATTGCTGTTGTTATAAAATATGGTTATCCATACTTGAGATCAGATGGGAGATTCAAGGTGGTTAAAATTTATTGAATTCCAGTTTGATAATACCATCCTATATTCCAAACTACCATTCAAGGGCAGGTTATTCAAATTTTAAGGTGAACACACGAAAAGTTTTGCAATGCACATGCTGTACAGTTATTGTGGATATATAATTATTTTTTTTGCAATGCCCATGTGGCCTCTACAGTTGTCATATATAAGTTGGTAGTTCGTTTCCAGCTGTGTAGCACCTGTTCATTTTATGATAGTGGGACTTAATAATATCTGTCTGGCACTTTTCTCTGCAACGAAGTATTATTAGTTCAACCTTTTGTTCTCTTGTTACATGCAGGTGCTATATTTGCCTAGTTGAATATGAAGAGGGAGATTGTGTTCGTATACTTCCATGCAATCATGAATTTCACCTAACATGTGTAGATAAATGGCTTAAAGAGATTCACAGGTATGCTCTCTGAATTTGATTTTGTCCTCTTTCTTGAGAATAGATTTCTTTTAATTCTTGTTGGATGCTTACCACTAGTGTGAACGTGAACATATATAGTACTGTATGTGTTTTCGATGGATTAGTGCTAAGTATCATTCAAATGCTGCTTTGAGACTGCAGATAGTTATGATAGCGAATATGTATTATAGCCCAAAAAAATGAATGTTAGAACCACAAGCAACTGATGAATTTAAATATTATTTCATTTCTTTTTTAGAAAAACTGATAATATTTTTTTTTACTGGTGCTGTTTGAATCTCAGTCGAGCATATTAATTTATTTCTTTTAAGGGTCATCGTTCTCTTTTGAAATTATTTCTGATCGCCTGCTTCTAGGTCTCAGAATTGAAAGAACAAAACCTAAATGTAGCGCTTACATTTTATATATATCTTGATAACCAGAATCATCTTGTTCACTGAGCACAAGATTTGCCTGGTGGAATTGTTGTTGGAATTTCATACTTTGAAGTTGCTAAAAATAGCTTCACAAAAGCATATTTACTAGTGTTACCATACATTATCCCAGTTGATTGTTCCTACTGCAATTTACTGCTGTTTTTAACCATCATTCCACTAATACAAATTTTTATCTTGTGTTTCTAGGGTTTGTCCACTTTGTCGTGGTGATGTCTGCAGATCTGATACATCGAGCATGGGAAAGGTCCGCTGATTCTTTATCTCCTAAGAATCTAGCTTATTATGGAGAAAACTGGGGCTACTGGCATGGTTCTCTGATTTAATCCTGATAGAACCTGCAAAACGTCCTTGCAGGCGTTATTTCAAAAAAAAATTTCCCTCTTATCATGGTCAGAAGAGCTCAGGATGCTCCTGTACACTATGAAAGATTCACATCGCAGTCATCCCATTATAAAATCGATGAACTGCCATGTGAATTTCTGATTCTTGTATGGCGGGGGAAGTTTGTTGATATTGGATTGTTGGTGTTCATTGTCTCTGATGCTTGAAAAGTGATGCGGTGGCTGTCGCCTGTCGAAGACTAAATAGATATGGAGCTGCCGATGGATAGACTAAAAAGCAAATACTAAATTGTCATCTCTTAAGATGCTCATCCATGTTCCTAACCTTCATGAAGATCAATGCTTCAAAGAATTTAGAGAGAATGTTAGCATCTCCAATAGGCTAATCAAATTCTATTCCAACGCTGAACTTGCATAAATTAAAAAGAAAACATTCAACAGACTCGTCTGCCTCGCTATTATTTCTCGTTCATCATCGGGGTTGCATCGCTCTCCATCTTTGGCTAGCCCTCCTGCTCGCCATCGCCTTTCTCCGGCGTGCGCTCCCTCTTCCTCGTGGTCTACAAACCCGTAAGCTTCATGCCATGGCCCACCATTCTTCGTAGCACCCATCGTTTTCCATGGCAATTACCCAAAATTCTGCTTCAAATGAATGTGCCTTGGCTAGAGGATCCGATTCTCCCACATCCCGGTTCTCTACCTCTTACTCCTTGCTGATTGAAGCTCATAGGACACGCCAATGACGTCTGGAGAGAGAACAGTGAAGTGGAAAACACCCCGTCCAAAATGTAAATTAGATTGAACCCTTTAGAGTACTCCCTCCGTCCCTAATTACTATAAAAACTAGGATCCAAACATTCTCACCTAATTTTTATTTAAAAATCAATTTCTAGAAACTGAAAGTAAAAACTAGTGTGTGAGAAATTATGATGGATCTAAATAGGGCCTAAAACTTTTTGTTGCAAATCCTCAGCCTATGGGTTTAATTACTTTTCTATATTATTTTTGTTTTACATAATAGCTAAATAAAAATTTAACCATCGATTTTCAGATAATGTATTGGAGATACTCTAAGGTTACCTTTGGGGTGCTGTAACATTCATCTATTTCTGTTTCATACTACTCTTTGTAGCTAAACAATACTCTCTCCGTTCTAAAATTGTCGTCACCATTGACTTTTTTCGCTACCTTTGACCATTCGTCTTATTCAAAAAATTTCTAAAAATATCAATTATGTTTTCATGATTTGTTTTATTACTAGACAAAATTTAAATATAATTTATAATTTTTTATATTTAAATAAATATTTTAAATAAAACGAACGATCAAAGATGATAACAAAAGTCAATGACAACAACAATTTTGAAACGGAGGGAGTACAAAATAGCGTGCGCCGTGGGGCCTGTTCACGGTTAAATTTCCGATTCATCAATAAGTTGTGTCGCGGTCTCACGGAGACAGCTTGCAGAGTAGTATGTAGTCCTGAACTGAATCATCTAAGCTAATATTGAATGGCTAATAGATCCGGAACCAAGAAATGACAGATGCGTCTCCAGGAAGCAAAGTCACGAGTCATGACGGAGATATAGGTTCAAGTTTGAGGACAGGTATAGAATAACAAACCCGCGTCAAATTAGGCGGACAGAACGGTTCGACGGCCGCTAGCAAGTTGATCCTTTTTGCATCTGCGGGAAACAAGCAGAGAATTTGCAGAGGCGGCGCTGGCCACAAGCCGCAATGGGCGACGGCTGGGACTGCATCCCAGCGGACGTCTTGACGACGATCCTGCAGCGCATCCAGCTGATCTACTGGCGGTGGCTCCGGCTCGTCTGCCGGCACTGGCGCGACGTCATCGACGAGCGGATGCCGGAGCCGCGAGCGCACGCCAAGGTCCTCGCCGTCTACGATGAGGGCTACCGCTCCCGCGCCTTCGTGGTCGACGGCCTAATACCGGGAGGGCGAGTCATGGAGCTGAACCTGACGGACAGGGACAGCGTCACGTCCTCCCACCCCACGCGGGTGATCGGCACCTGCAACGGCCTCATCTGCCTTTTGCACGAGCGCCGGATAGCCGTGATCAACCCGGTGATCCGCGAGATGATCACGGTGATGGATCCGCCGACCACGACGCGGTGGCCGTACCATTGGCACGAGCCCACGCATTACTGGTACAGCTTCGGGTGCCACCCGGCGACCCGGCGGTACAAGATCCTGCACCTCCCGTATTACGCCGAGTTCAACGCGGTGCACGTGTTCACGCTGGGGGGTCGCTCGTGGCGGGAGGTGCCGGCCCCGGCCGGGTCGAGCTGCAACGTGCGGTTCGGCTTCGTCAGCATCCACGGCGTCACGTACTGGGTCACAAGAGATTCAAAGCAGATCATGTCGTTCAATCTCAAGAGCGATCGCGTCGAGATGGTGAAGTGCCCGCAGATTCCAGTGCTGCCAACGGAAGGCAACGGCCGGCCGTGCCATCTGACGGACGTGCGTGGGAGGGTCGGCCTTGCCGTCGGCTGCCCACACGATGACTTTAACAGGTCCAAAACCGAGGTGAGTGTGGATCTTTTACGACGGTGCATTCTCTTATATATAGTTCCTGCTGTTGTGCACCATTTTGACCTGGTTTGAATCAAACAATATAGTAGTATTTGGAAGGATGAGAATTGAATCTGGTGGGAATGAAAGTTGGGATGGAAAATGCTTGGTTTGAATGAAGGGATTGGTTTCACTCAAACCATGGCTGATGCTAATCCATTTCGGGAGCCATTTCTTATCTGTATATAGATGGGATACAAACATATATATTGTATATATGTTTCCTTGCTTAAATATCAAATTAAAAAGTATACTAGTCACAATGTATTTTATTGACTAGAGATTTTGATCAACTAAAAATGGATATAAACTGCGATGACCTCGCAACGCATGCTCGCTCGACGTGCTCCACGATCCATTCTCTCGTTCTCATTCGTTGTTTAGTTTGACTGCCGCATGTGTATTGCAGGTGTGGGTTCTGGAGGGTGGAGGAGAGGAGCTGCAGACCTGGGCGAATCGCTACACCGTTCTCGCGCACGGGGTGCACCCGCGCCAGGATATTGCCTTGCCGCACGTCATCCACGGCGAGCACATCCTGACCACCTACAGGCTCCCAGACTCGGCGTGGGAAGTAGGGCTGAAGCTGACCTTGAACGCACACCTGCCTCGCGCAGAGAGGAAGACGCGGCCATGCCTCATGCTACGGCTTGGCGCTCCGAGTCCGGAGACTGTGGCCTGTGTGTTCGATGCCCCAAGTCTCCAGACGTTTCCCTACATCGAAACCATGTAACGTGTGCCCGGATACGGTCATGATGGGCTTGTAAACAGCGGAAGCAGTTGTGCCGGGAGCTCGGACCAGTCCCGGACCGTAGTCTTGACGAGAGTTAAGGGTGGTGGATTAGTGGCAAAGCTTTCAGAAGGGCCTTGAGATTGTTTCCGGATGACGACTGATGACACACATTTGATAGTAGCATCCTCGCCTGAATTTTTAACATCCTAAGAGGGATTACAGCAGGATCCTGCTCAGGCATGGTAACAATAAGAGACACTTGATCGGAGGCAATAATTGACCGTTGTCGGATAGGACAATAATAATTGACCATAAACTTGTTGCTTTCTTGCAAATTATTCGGACTACCATGTTATTTGTGGTGTACCTTTTCTATGACCAACAACAAGAAATAAACACCAGTTCTCAATTCCGTGAATATATGAATGTCGAATATGAGCAGGAGTGGCCTGGGTTGGAGATAGTATTTGTAGTGGCAGGTAGCGATATATTCTCGAGTGCTGGACACCTTGTCCATTACTGAAAATCTGCTATTTCAAGTGGCAGTTCAGATGCCCCTCACTAAGACCTTTTTTTTTTCTCCATGAGTACATATCTATGGAAATATTTCTGTAAACTAGTGGTTTCAAGTATGATTTCTGTATTTCTAAAACAAGCTAATGTTATTTTTTAAAAAAATTCTTGTCTGTAGTTGTACCTATACACAGAGATTCTGAACGAAGAACAAGTTTGTCATAGGTGCGATATATATTTTTTAAAATATTGTATTTATTGGTGAGGTTTGATTTATATTTTTATCATCAAAATTTTGTCATTAACTATGTTTATTTAATAAATAGTTATTATATATAGAATTATGATACTCCCTCCATTTCAAAATTATTATCCTTTTTTCGTTACCTTTGATCATTCGTCTTATTCAAAATAGCGAAAAAAGTCAATGACGACAACAATTTTAGAACGGAGGGAGTAGTTTATATAAATTAAAGACAATTTCTTCTTAAATCATGTAAAATTTTAAAAAATATTTTATTCATCAAAATTACCGATATTTCAAAAATTGTGTACCAAAATCAATATTTTTTGTACTGATTTTTTTCCCTAGTGTTAGCATCGAAGGCGTTACCTACTGGGCCAAGGCGGACGCCGAAACAGATCATGTCATTTGACCTCAAGACGATCATGTGGCTACTCTACGAAATTACTCTATATCACGTACGTCTAACGGGTACTCTTATAGTCGTATAGAACGACCGATGCAGACATGCTCCGACTCGTCTCTGTGATTTTTGACTTGATCAATTTGTTCGTGGTCAAACACTTGGACTAACAAACGTAACGAATTCTGCAGAGTCATCATCAACCGGCCCGCATGCAAGAAGAACCTGAGCGCTCTTTGACAACAGACAACACTACGCTACGCGCGCCCCAACCAGTCTTGACTCCAACACCTCACTGTACTAGCAGCAGACTATAGCCGCGTAACCGACGTGGACTGACCCAGTGACCTGCCGTCCTCACTCCTCAGCTAGTCGCTGCACGCGATCCCTTGGTCTAAGAAAGATAACGCGACGCGCGACCGGTCACTTCCCATTCGGTCGTCGCCGTAGTAGACGGGCTTTCGTGTCTGCAATCTGCATGTAGTCATCGGAAACCAATGCAACAACAGGCACGATCTAGAGGGAGGAGCCGCCGGCAGGTGGTACATCGGCATCTGGTACCA
Organism: Eleusine coracana subsp. coracana; assembly: GCA_032690845.1. Taxonomy (NCBI): domain Eukaryota; kingdom Viridiplantae; phylum Streptophyta; class Magnoliopsida; order Poales; family Poaceae; genus Eleusine; species Eleusine coracana. The sequence goes on from CM064426.1 coordinate 8,442,783, forward strand.
CAACATCTCGGTGCGTACGCCAGTGTGGGTGGCCAACCGCGACCGGGGAGTCTCCGACCCAGCCGCCTCGCGGCTCACCATCGAGGCCGACGGGAACCTTGTCCTGCTCGACCGCTCCGGCGCGCGCGCATGGACTACGAACGCCAGCGCCAGCAACGCCAACACGAAGGTAGTGGCGGTCCTCCTCGACACTGGCAACCTCGTGCTCGCTCCATCGAGCAACGCCTCGAACGTGCTGTGGCAGAGCTTCGACCACATCGGCGACACTTGGCTGCCCGGCGGGAAGCTGCGGCGGGATAAGGTCACGGGCGTCATCAACGGGATGACCTCATGGAGGTCACGCACGGAACCGTAGCGATCGTCTGCTTGGTGGTCGCTGCCTCCATCCTCGCCGTTCGTAAAACGATGGCGCGACGACGAGCAACAGATAAGGGCGGCGTGTTATTCAGGGGCCAGCTCCCCGACCGCACTACCATGATCGCGGTGAAGAAGCTGGAGGGGCTCGGTCAGGGCGAGAAGCAGTTCCGCGCGCGGAGGTGAGCACCCTGGGCACCATCCACCACGTCAACCTCATCCGCCTGCTTGGCTTCTGCTCCGACGCCGGCGCCCAGAATAAGCTGCTAGTGTACGAGTATATGCCCAACGGCTCGCTGGACCGGCACCTGTTCGCCGCCAATAAGCTCAGTTGGAGTGCGCGGCACGGGATCGCCGTCGGCGTGGCCAAGGGGCTCGCCTACCTACACGACGAGTGCCGAGTCCGCATCATACACTGCGACGTCAAGCCGGAGAACGTCCTCCGAGTTCGCGCCCAAGGTGGCGGACTTCGGGCTCGCCAAGCTCCTCGGCCGGGACTTGAGCCGGGTGCTCACCACCATGCGCGGCACCGTCGGGTACCTCGCCCCCGAGTGGATCGGCGGCGAGGCTGTCACCGCCAAGGCCGACGTGTTCAGCTACGGCATGATGCTGTTCGAGATTGTGTCTGGGAGGAGGAACGTCGTCGGGCACGGGAAGACCGATTCATCATCGTCGGGGACTAGCGGCGAGGCCAACACCGCAGCTGCGGAAACCACCACGTTCTTCCCCGTGCTGGCGGCGGCCGAGGAGGTGAGGCGTTTATTGAAAACTTGTAAAATACTGACAAGAAAATAGATTTGAGGAATTGGAACGGGACTTTAATTTACTTGAGTGTCAAGTCTTTTATTGGAGTATATATATAATAACTAGGGCGGGATGAAGGAAGTCACTCGGCGTGAAATTTAGGGCAGATTGCAAAAGTGGGACAGGCGAAGGCGGCGCCGAACCACCCGGCCGCGCAATAATGGGCTACCAATGGGACAGCATCCCCGCCGACGTCTTCATGGCGATTCTGCCGCGTATACATATGATCCGGCGGCTCCGCTTCGTCTGCCGTCACTGGCGTGATGTCATCGACGAGCGGATGCCGATGCCGGAGGCTCGATTTAAGCTCCTCGCCTTCATCAAGAACGACCGTAGCTACTCGTGCGCCTTCGTGATCGACGATCCACCGGGAGGGCGTAGCAGGAGGTTGGATCTGTCTGACAGCGTCGCGGACGCCAACGGCAGGGGCATGATCGGCACATGCAACGGCCTCCTCTGCCTGCGGCATCACTACAGGACCATAGCCGTGATCAATCCGACCACACGTGAGATGATCACCCTCAACGACACGCCCAAGACACCGTACCACGAGAACGAGCGCACGTACAGCTTCGGGTGCCACCCGGCGACGGGGCAGTACAAGATCCTCCACTTCCCTTGCGGCTACAGCCAGCCAGAGACGAAGCTCCACGTGGTGCACGTGTTCACGCTTGGGGACCAGTCGTGGCGCAAGGTGCGGGCCCCGCCCGGGTCCAGCTGCGAGATCCGCTTCGGCTTCGTCACCATCGGCGGCGTCACGTACTGGGTCAGCAAGGACGCCGAGCAGATCATGTCGTTGGACCTCAAGAACAATCGCGTGGCTCTGTTCCAGTGCCCTCCGATGCCGGAGGCGGCGCGGGCGGAGCGCTACTCGTCGAGTGATCACCAACAGCTGACGGAGGTGCGCGGGAGGCTAGCCGTTCTCGTCAGCCGCCGGTGTCCCTACGACCAAACCGAGGTATGCGAACCCACATTGAATTACTGCCATGCATGTCAAATCCACCATCATCGTTCGACTCCTGCGCAACACATGGGTTTGCTCCGTCCTAGCTCCCTTCCCACACATGGTTCCTTTAACCGACGTTCTGCCTCCGCGTCCCGTGTGACGACGAGAACCAGTCTACTATGAAGTTCGACGCGGTGCACGTGTTCACGCTGGGGGATAGGTCGTGACGGAAGGTGCCGGAGTCGAACTGCCATACCCGCTTCGGCTTCGTCACCATCGATGGCATCACGTACTGGGCCAAGAGGAGGGCTGGACGTGGATCAAACGGTTCCCGTGCTAGCGCATGTTACGCAAAGCGAAATTTTAATATGTAAATATTAAATATGTATTATATAGATCATATTTTTATAACTTATTAATTGAGGTGAGGTCGTTTAGACCATTTTTTTCGTGTCCAGATATGTCCATAATATTTTCAGTTTGTATCCTACAATGATTCACCAATCAGTTTGAGTTATTTTTGAATCATTTTATAATTCTTTATTGAATTGGACTCCGATTTCAATTTGATATTTTATACTAACAATAATTAATTATTTATTGCTTTAACATGATATTTTGGATAAAAACTAATAACAAGAACTCCAATAATAACTCACTCCAAAATTATTATAATAAATATTTTTAAAAATTTAAAAAAAGTAAGACAAAATAAAAATAGAGCAAATACTCAAGTCAAAAAATTGATTAATTAGAAACCTTTTACAGTTACAAAAAAAATATTTAACCATAAATTTTTTTAACAAAGCCCCGTGACAACACATGGGTATCTTGCTAGTGTTTTATATTAGGGATAATTACATACAGACCATTGCAATTTGCTCAAATCCCATTTAAGCCAGTGCAAAACACCTAATCCCATACATGCCACTAGCTTACAATTTTTATCCGTTTTTTACCATGGCCGTTACTTCCGTCCAATACAGATCATTGTTATATTTCTAAATGACCAGACTACCCCTGTGTGTTGTGCTTAGTATCAGAACTGGGTCCACCATTGACATGTGGGTCAATGGGCCATGTAGCTGCATGAGGCAGGAAAAACTCGGTCTCACTTCTCGGTTCTAGGTCAAGCCGCCGGAATCGGTCTCCTACTCACATCGACAGGAAGCGCTACTGCTCCCGCCTCCTCTCTGGCCTGCCCCCACTGCTCCTCTCCGGCCTGCCCCCGTCGCTCCTCCCCGCACTGCTCCTGCCGCCTCTCTGTCGTGCTCACGCCGCTCCTCTCCGCACTGCTCCTCTGTTCCCCTGCTCCCGTTCCCGTCGGTGACCTGCTCCTGTTCCCCATCGGTGATCTGCGCCCTCTCCGCCCTACCCCCGCCGCTCCTTTCTTTCGTGCTCCCGCCCCTCCTCTGTACCCTGCTCCTGTTCTCCGCCCTGCTCCCCTATTCCCCTGCTCTGGTAGGGCAGCGGCAGCAGCAATAGCGTGGCAGAGTGGTGACGGCTTGGCTGAGCATTATGAGGCGGCAACTGATTGTTGATTGGGTGGATCCAATATGCCAGCGACGATTTTGCAGGGTACATGGCAGGGAGGATTTGGTAGGTCATTGTATTAGATCCACTATTCTGATTTCACTCTCTGTCACAAGCAACCTTACACTAACGAGCCCAATAATATTCTTTGTGTTGAAGGCTTAAAAGGACAACTTGAAGGACGCCGGCAGCAGTGAAGGAGAGGGCGTGTCATGATGGAGATTTCACCTCGTTCTCAAGAGAAAATCTGGAGGATGGATGCTTCACAAGTTCCTGTAGGGTATGTATTTATTGTTGGGATCCCTTTATTGTTTGTTGCACTTGCATACTTGACATCACAGGATAAGTAGCTAATCCTTGTTGTGTTCATCCATCACAGGATGGACCCAGCTACCACTTTCAAATTGAAAATCTGGTCTTCATCTCCCAACTGTAGGAAAGAAATGACCTACACTATCATTATGTATGTTGACAAAAAAACTACAAATTACAAAGATTTTGTTGATGAATATGGTAAGGAGCAGCCATGGGGATTGAACGAATGTCTTCAACTCAGTTATTTTAGGTCTGATATGCAGAAATATGTCACTGTGACAAATGACAAGGAAATGATGGATATGTTCTCTGCATGTGAGTCTTCAAAGTACATTGAGCTGAATGCATTCATGTGTCCTCTAAATGTTGTTCACAGTGTGTCTGCTAATACTGAAAATTCACCACAAGATGTATCTGAATCAACTGTACCAGACACGTCTTGTAACCAGCCCACTCATAGCTCTCAACCAAGCTTGTGTGAAACTTCATATCTTGTAAATCCTTTTCCAATGAATGAGCATGTTGGTGTGAATGAAGAGGTCATGTACGGAGTGAATGTTGTTGATGTTACCATTCCTAGTACAAATGTTGTGGTTGACAAGGAGGTTCAACATAACAGTAGTGAAGGTGGGGAGAGTAGTGATAGTGAAGACAATAGTGAAGGTGGGGAGAGTGATGATGGAGAGAGTAGTGAGAATGAAGAGAGTAGTGATGGTGGACAGAGGGCTGAGGGTGGAGAAAGGGATGAGGGTGGAGGGAGAGCCGAGGATGGAGAGAGTGCTGAGGGTGCAGAGGAGTGGGTTGTAAGGGATGTCATGCCCGATTTCATGCCTTGTGTTGCATATGACAAAGAAGATCCCCCAATGACAGTTGGATCAATATATCCTTCACTTGCAGAATTCAGGATTGCACTTTCTCAACATGTAATAAAAAATGAAAGAGAGTTCAATTTTGAGAAGTCTGATAAAGAGAGAGTGAGAGTATATTGTTCACAGAAGGCAAAAGGTTGCAAGTGGAGACTTCATGCATCTACCTTGCAAGATAATGTGACTGTACAGGCAAGTAATTTGCATTTGTAGTGTTGTTTGTGTATCAATTTGTTGTAATTTGCCTTTGATTACTAATTATGTTTTTACCTTCTTAGGTGAAAGTCAACCCATATGATCATACTTTCTCTAGTAGGAGAAGAAGCAAGAAGATGAAGCATGCTACTTCAGCATGGATTTGTGAGCAGGTATTGGACTGGCTTAGAGAGGATCCATGTGTTGGAGCCAAAGAGCTGCAGAGAAGGATAAAGGAAAAGTACAATATCCAGGTGAAGTACAAGAGGGTGCATTCTGGGAGGGTCCTAGCCCTGGAAAATGTGTATGGTAAGTGGCATGATAGCTTTGACATGCTGTATAGGTGGAAGGCTGAAGTGCTAAGGAGGTGTCCTGGTAGTGTGATTATAATTGACTACCACCCAATGGATGACAAGAACTACTTTAGCAGAATTTTTGTTGCACTAAAGGCCTGTGTTGATGGGTTTCTTGGAGGTTGCAGGCCATATTTGGCTATTGATAGCACTTTCCTAACTGGCATGTTTAAGGGTCAGCTTGCTACAGCATGTGGTGTTGATGCCCACAATTGGCTATTTCCAGTCACATTTGCTGTCATGGAATGCGAGAGTGGTGACAATTGGAAGTGGTTCATGGAGAGGTTGCATGATGTTGTTAGAGATCCTCCAGGTTTAGCAATTTGTACTGATGCAGGGAAAGGTTTAATTACAGTAAAAGATGTGTTCAAGATAGCAGAGCATACGGAGTGTATGAGACACTTGGTCACGAACTTCAAGAAGAGATTTCATGGTAAGGTTTATCATGAGAATTTGTGGCCAGCAGCATATGCATGGCAGCTTGAGAAGTATGAGGAGCACATGGAGAAGATGAGAGCTAGCAACTCTGAAGTTCAGTCTTGGATTGACCAGCACCATCCCAACCTTTGGATGAGAAGCAAGTTCTCCACAATCACCAAGGTGGATTATGTGACCAATAACTTGGCTGAAAGTTTCAACAATTGGATAAACAAGATAAAGGCTCTTAATATAGTTGACTTGATGGACACACTTAGGCAGATGCTCATGATTAAATTTGACCAAAGGTGTTCTGTTTAAAAGCCTCAATGGTGTAATCATGCCACACGTCATCAGTGAATTGAATGCTAAAAGTTTTGACCTTAAGTATGACGTATTGAGAAATGGTGAATATAGGGCAGAGGTGTCAGGGAGACATTGGACATTCACAAGGCAGCTTGAGAACTTTAGGCATAGGTCGTGTACATGTCGAGAGTGGCAGCTAACCGGTAAGCCTTGCCTTCATGCTATTGCATTCATAACTTCACTCAATGAGGACATTGAAAACTATGTAGATCACTACTATTCGGTTGAGAAATTCAAAGCAACATATGCTGGACGGGTGCCAGCATGTGTAGATAAGAACCAATGGCCAAAAAGTGATCATGGATTCTTTCTATATTCACCACTTTTAAGGAAAGTAGCTGGTAGGCCAAGAACTTTAAGGATTAAAGGATCACATGAACCTGGAGCTGGAACAAAAAAGAAGGGAACTGCACACCAGTGTCTAATATGCAAAGGTTTTAGGCATCATTGGAAAAATTGCAAAGAGGGTGATCCAGCAGCCAAGGAAGCACTTGCAATTCTTGCAGCTAGGATGAAAGCTGAAAAAAAGAGGGCCACAAAGAAAGCCATGGAAAAAGCTTTGGCAAGCATAAGAACACCTTCCACAACTGAAACTTTGATTAGGTATATAAAACGGTTGCATAATTATAATAATTTCTTATACAACCATCATCATACTAACTATTTTTGCTTTTACTTGCAGCACATCAAAATCAGTTTGCAGTTCAAATGAAGTTGAAGCACCAGGTCCTTTGGCTATTGTCCATGTCCCTGCAGATTCAGTTGCAGGTACATCAGCAATAAGGAAAAAGAATGTGAAGAAACCAAGTGAAGAGATTTCAAAGAAGACTGTGAAGAAATCAAAGAAAGGGGCAGCAACAAAGACAAAGGAGAAGAAAGGAAATGATGGAGCAGTAGCAAAGGAGGGCAAGAAAAGATGCGCAGCAGCAGCAACAAATCCTTCCACTCCAAAAAAGCGCAAGAAAACAAGTGTAGAAACATCTCCTTCCACCCCTACTACTTCTTCAAAGCGCACACCAGTAGCAGTTCCGCATGACAGTCCAGCCATGGGGACTAGAGGCAAAATGAGGGAAAGAAGCTTGAGTGATTTGCTAGCTCGTTGATGTGTGCAAGGAGGCTTATTATTTGGGACCCTTTATTACTGTGTTGCTTTTACTGTACTGGACCAGCCCTATATGTATTTTTGTCAAACTATGTTGCCGATGAGACATATTTGTTGTTGGATGAAACCTATCGTTAATTAAGTAACTAAGTGTCATTTGTGATATGTTCATATATTGCTATTTTTTGGAATTTGTGAAATGTTAAATTTGGTATTTTTCTCATTAAATTATGTCCATTTTTTATTGCAAGTTTTGTATTTTGGTCGTCATGAATTTATGTTAATCATTCAATTATGCCCATTTTCGAAAGGCATAATTGGGATTGCAAAATGTTCAAAATACACTAGCCATGATGGCATGTATGGGATTACAAATTCAGCTAGCAGTCCTACTCAGGGGCAAAATCGTCTTTTCCTACCTCCGTTACCTCAAAACTGATGTCTAAAAGTAACCCATGACATATACGGGATAAAAATTGCAAGCCAGTGGCTCATATGGGATAACTAGTTTTGCGATGACTCATTCAAAATTGTGCCATTTTGCAATGGCTTACAAAGAATTGGCCCTTTATATTAAGATTGGTGAAATATTGTCTGTACTTCATCATGTGATTTTTGACATATAGTATATATGATATGAATCTCAACATAATATAGATGATATAGATAATATATATTGAACATGTATATGCTATAAAAAATTTATAGAGATCGTGTCGCCGCAGGTTGTCCACGGCGAGCACATCCTGACCACCAGGATGTCGTGCGGCCAGCGGCAGCTCACGTTGAGCGCGAACCTGCCGCGCGTGGAGAGGAAGATGCGGCCGTGCCTCATGCTGCGCGTCGGCTCCCCGAGGCCGGAGACCGTGCTCGCCCATGTGTGCAACGGCTACGAACTCCGGACGTTCGCCTACGTCGAGACCAGGGAGAATCTTTCCCTGTACGGTCATACGCTCGTGGAAGTCCTCGAGTGACCTCTGATTCGTTGATAAACACGAGCTTCATGAGGTTGGATTAAGCTATAGCCCGGTCTTGACGATATGTGATGAGATCATTATTTTCATTGTGAACTTGCGGGCTTATTGCAAATTATTCAGTCCAAATTGCTGATGTGAAACTACTTACTACCCTAGATGTTCGTGTGGAAAAATAAATTCCAGTCATAATGAACCATATTAATTAGTGTTGGCTGATAAGTTTTTTTTTCCATTTTTCTATTTTAGTTGGAGACATACGGCCGGATATGGCATATTAGAGATATAAGGCGGATCTATTTATATTGGCCTAATATTTTCATCAAAACCTCGCTTAGTGCAAGAAGTTGTACAATTTTGTCATGTAGACATACACATACGTGTCACGAAAATGTGTATGTTACAACTGCAATTCTAGGTCTAATCTCAACTTTAAAAGAAGATGTCAAACCGAATATACATATTTTTTTCGCTGATTAAATAACTTGTGTTTATTAAATGTGCGTTGCTCATGCACCTTTACTCGGTGTTCTGCACGATTGTAACTTGTAGTATCGGGACTCTAGCTAGTCTGATAAAAGCACCAGATCGAACAGAGTTCTAGTGAACCATGTCCGATAAATAGACATCACCACGACCTTACCAATCTGGATCAACAATTGGACACCGAGTCTTGTATAAATCCTGGATTCTCTGCGTCTACGGAGCCGCGCACCGTGTGCCCGCAATGGGCGATGGCTGCTGGGACGTCATAACCGCCGACGCCTTAGTGGAGATCACACGGCGCCTCCGGCCGCCGAGCTCCCGGTTCCGGCTCCGCCTCGTGTGCCAGCACTGGCGCGACGTCATCGACGAGCCGACGCCGGAGAGGAACCGTCTCCATCGCCGCGCTACCGTCCTCGCCTTCTCCCGCTCACGCGCCTACGTCTTAGACGACAACCTGTCGGGACAGCCCGTCAGATATCTGGATCTGCAGGGCAGCGGCGAACCACTGGGCACCGGCAGCATGAGCATGATCGGCACGTGCAACGGCCTGCTCTGCCTGATGCGCTGCGAGGAGATGAGCAGCGCGAGCATCGTCGTGCTCAACCCGAGAGGAATCGTGAGTCACCAGCTGCGCATCGCGCCGCCGGCGGCCTCGGGGCAGTACACTCGGGCGTGCACGAGTCCACGTACAGCTTCGCGTACCACCCGGCGACGGGGCAGTACAAGATCCTGCACGTCCCGTGCATCGTCAACACCGCGACGCTGTACTTTGTGCAGGTGTTCACGCTCTGGGAAGACAGCAGGTTCAAGTGGTGGAAGGTGCCGGTCCCTGACGGGTCCAGCTGCGGCCTCCGCTTCGGGATCCTCAGCATCGACGGCGTCACATACTGGGTCACCCACGACGGCGAGCGGATGATGTCGTTCGACCACAAGGACGAGCGCGTCGCGTTCGTCGAGTCGCCGCCGTCGTTGCCGGCGCTGCTGTGGATGAAGGGTTACAGGTGCCACCTAGTGGACGTGCGTGGCAGGCTGGGCCTTGCAGTCTTCAAGCCACGCGATGGGACGACGGAGAGCGCCCACACCGAGGTACGCTTGTATTGTATGTATACACACGTGTAGATTTCTTACAAACTAGACGTTGTTGGTTCGATAATTTGAGCTGCATGCTTTTTCTTGCAGGTGTGGGTGCTGGAGGGCGAAAGAGAGGAGGACCGAGCGTGGGTCAAGCGTTACACCGTGATGGGGCGCACGGGAAGACGCCATGCCAGGAGATCGCGTTGCCGCACGCCGTCCACGGCGCGCACATCCTGACCACCGGCTTCCCCTTGAAGCCCGGACGGATGCGGCGGCTGATGAGCCTGTACGCGCACAAGCCGAGGCACGAGATGTAGCTGCGGTGCCGCGTGGTGCGGATCAGCGATCGAAGTCCCGGGAGGGAGCTCGGGGAGTACGACAGCCTGAGCCTCCGGACTTTCTCCTACGTCGAGACCAGGGAGTCGCTGCCCGAGTACGCCAAATATTACAACGACCACGACTTATCTGACTATATCAGTTCGGAGTCTTTGCGAACGGGTCTTTAACTTAGTGGTAAGTGACTTAGTAGTACCTCCTAGATCTTAGATTCGATTTCTGTTGGAAGCGAATTTTCTAAACTAGGTTAAAAAAATTACCTCGTCTTTCTCCTAATCCAAAGCATGTATAAGACCTTGTCTGGAGCCAATTGGTATGTACTTTGCTCCCGATTTAAAGTCTGGTGCACTATAAAGCTCTCACACAGGTAAAAAAAGGGTCACCATGTCAGGGGGAGAGGGGTTCGGGAATTTTGTAGACCTGCATGAGAAGGTCTTCTCTTCTTAATACAATACCGTTGAGACGGTCTTACTCCAATAGGTCTAGTTTTTTTTTTTTTTGAAGTCTTCGGACGACGAGGAGAGAAATTAGGGATGACATAGTTTACCCTAACTGTGAAGATAGTTAGATAGATTATTCCATACTCAAATAGAATATGGTGGCTGCTTGACAATCCTGCGGGCTGCGGCTATTGGACTACTACCAAGACGATTTGACTAGCATTTTTTTTTGTTATATAATACTAGTAAGTTTGTCAATAAACCAGTGGTTACAACGCAGCATACACTTCGGACGAGCAGCGTGAATAATCAAGCAACTGTACTTGATCACCTTTAGGGCTAAAATCAATATGGGTTGGATTACTCATTTATCTTGATCTGAGTTTAGATATAATTAAATTATATTAACTCTTTAAATACTATAAAGTAGTATTTTAAAATAGTACTCCCTCCATTCCTCAAATGTAAGCATTCATTTGACTACTCGTCTTATTCAAAAAATTTATAAAAATATTGTTTATTTTATTATGAAGTGTTTTATCATTAGATATATTTTAAATATGACTTATTTATTTTATATATTTTTTAAAAAATTAAATAAGACAAACAATCAAATGTGATATTTGAAAGTCAACGAATCCTTACATTTGAGCGCGGAGGGAGTATGAAGCATTACGATGTAGTAGGGGAAGGAAAAGTAATGATACATTGTAAATTCATTGATTTTAATTAAGATATTTAATTTCACTAATAAAAAACTATCGTCATTTATTTCTTTTTTGATTTGTCTCTGTTCAGATCATTCCCAATGACATGACGGTGGATTGGCAATGAGGTGGCATCGATGAATGCAAGTGGCAGTGGTGGGCTAGACCTGGGTGTTGTTCTTAGGAAAACCCTAGCACACCCGTTGTCGACAGGGTATGGAATCCATCGCCGACATGATGGTCTACAGTGGAAGCCTATGCAACATGGCCGTGGCTATCACGGTGGATTGTGACGACGCACGAGATGTGGAGGCAGTGGAATCAATTTGCTCCTGTCACTAGGGATCTCCACAGCTGGGCAGCAGATCAACGAATTTGATCGCCAGCGCCATGACTGGCACAACCGAGAGGATGATTGCGGCATTGCTTGACGACGACATCTGCTACGACATTGTCATGATCCGAGGGGCTCTTCAGGTCTGGCCTAGGTAGCAGGCCCAAAGGGTTAGGCGCACCTGTGTGCGTGTGTGTCTAGGCTTGAGGCCTTGTAAGGGTGTTTTGTAAGAGTCGGTCCAACCCTGTTGCGATGCCAGATATAAGATGGCATCAGGTGGTGGTGGGTAGATAATGAAGATGAACAAACTAGAAACCTAACCTTCTCTTGTTCTTCCTCTCTTATTTCCCTTTCCATTGATCCTCCGATCTAATTCTCCGTGTCTACCCCATTGGATCGTAACAATTGTTATCATAGCCTCTTCACATTCCCCTCTGGTGTCGAAGAAGAAACCAACGAGGGTCAAAAATCAGCTTATCTCGTTCATGGAGAAGACGGAGACGTAGAATTGGGGAATCGAGGAGATCCTAAAGCAGCTGGCAGATGATTCGATGGCACACCAGCAGTCGCAAGTGCTTCAAGCCGCGACGGAGGAGAATCGGAGTCGCATCTCCACGTTCGAGACCGAGCTGACGAAGACGGTGGAGGAGAACACATAGAGGCTGCGAGCCCTAGAACAACAAGTTGCTGAGGATTTGGAGGCGGAGTTGGAGCGAGCGGTGGCCATGAAGACAGTGCCTCCTCCTCCACCCTCGCACCCGCCATCATCAAGCTTGCCTTCTTTGGGTGTTCGAGGCCAACGACCGCCGCTTGGATTTCAGGAACCGGGGCTTGGTTGATGGAATCCTTCAGATTCCTCAACGTACCCCGGACATGGGTACATCTTATTCTACTCCTACCACACCTAACTTTTGCACATATCCTTTTGGACCTAGGGGTGTTGGGAATCAAGCTAGTTAAAAACTCGACTTGTCGAGAAAGAAGCCACCCCGACGATATTTTACTAAGGAGAAGAAGCCTTCTCACGCATGCCGAGAAAGCCCCCGAACTCCCTTCCCAACCATACACAGGGACTCAGTTGGCCGTATGAGGTGTGGCGCGAGTCTTTACCATATGCTTTGGCCTGGGGAGGACAAAGATTTTTTTTTCGCGATGCGACACCGCAAGCCGATCCTGGGGATCGAACCCGGGCGAGCGCACTGCCACCGAGCCGAAGGCTTGTTCACGGGAATCAAGCTAGTTGTTCCATTGTTTCACTAAAAAACCTGCCCAAACTAGATTTCCCAAAATTTGGAGGAGATAATCCCAGAATTTGGCGCAAACAGTGTGAGACTTACTTTGAGATGTATGGGTTCAGGAGTGTCTCACTAGGTTCAATACTCTGTATTTTGTTGATAAGGTTATGTTGTGGCTGGAAATGGTAGAGCCCAAGGGTCGAGTGGAGGACTGGGGACAACTCTGTGAGCTAGTGTTTGCTAGGTGGGATAGGGATCAACACCAAATGTTCAAGCGCCAAATTTTGTTGGTGCATCAAACGACCACAAGTGAGGTGTTTTTTGTTTCTAGATTCATTGATGGGCCAAGGGAGGAGTTTCGCTTTGCAATTACTTTATATCGCCCTAGTTCTATGGATACTATTTATTCTCTTGCTATGCTGTAGGAGGACGAGTTGGAGATGTCTAAGCACAAAGAACGTGCTGATCATAGAACTGTGACCAAGCTGTTGTCTGCTGGGGAAAAATCTAAGGAAGTTAAGAAAAAAGAGATGCCCAAGATTGATAACAAATTGGCTGCCATGAAGGCTTACAGATGCACCAAGGGGTTGTGTTTCAGGTTGAGGAGGGAACACATGATGAAGCTGATTAGAGTGCTGAAGAGAGTGCAAGCTTTATGTCCATTCTTCTGTAACAGAACCTAAGCAAAAGAAGAGGACCTAAAAAAAGTATTATGTAAAGGCTCCTTCGACTATTGCTCATCTGCTGCTCATGGTGCCTTCCCCGTCAAGCTACCACCCTGAGTCCTCTCTTGCTGGCTATAGTGTCCAATCTATTTTCCATCAAGAGTGAAGAGATCAATCAAGCTTGTCAATAGTATATCGAGCAATAGGTTATAGGATAGATGATCGGTGACCTATATTTATCGATGTAGGTATACGCGAGACCAAGAATCAATGGACACAAGATTTAGACGAGTTTAGGTCTCTGGGAGGATAACTTACGTCCTATGGTGTATTGTATTAATTGAGTTGTAAGATATGATATGCGGTAATCTATGAGAGAGCCCCTACCGCCTTATATATCCAAAAGGGGTAGGGTTACATGTCAAGCTAATAGTCGGCTACAATATAATGTTTCTGTATCTCTAACTTTTCTTTTATCTCCTTTCTTATATTATCCACAAAGATTTCCCCAATTTTTACTGTTGGAACTCAACCTGCTAATGGTACGACAACCGAACTGGAACCAGAACCAAACCACTCTTAATCAACGCATGGACACAACCCAACCCACCCCACGGCGTACCCCCTAAGACCCAAACCAGACCAGCCCACGTGCAAACTGAACCCAAACCAAACCGCACCTCTTTGCTCAAACCGGTTTTAACCCATCTAAAAACCAATTCCCTCTTCTGGTTCTTGTTCAGCCCAGCACGTGGACGAGTTGACGAGCAGTACTGCGACGAGTCAAGCGCCACCACAAGGTCGTCGTCACCACAGCCCAGCCAAGGTGCTGTACTGGAAGGGACCTTGGCTGCAGCACCACAGCAGCATGTCGAGACCCATGTTGACGAATAGCTAGGACGGTGACCGGTGGCCGCGGCGGTGTGTTAGGTCTTGATATTGTGGAACCGGTGCAAAGTCCATGAGCTGAAACCGTTTAGACCCAAAACTTTTGGACCCAAACCAACCTGAACCAAACTGATCTCCTGCTACCCCCAAACCAAACCAAACTGTTTGATATCTCAGTCCATTAACAGCCGATCCAAAGCCAACCCATACAAGAACCGATCTGTCAGAACCGATTTGAAATCAAACCATTCCCAGGTTTAGTTGGAACCGAGCTCCGCCTCTTCTTGCATTTTCCCCAATTCGGTGAGTAAAAACTCCATTCCTCGCAGACATGGCTTACCAACTTGGTTGCACATCCATCTGTTTCTTCCACGCGCTAAATTTACTAGCCTGTCCCTCAGCAAAATCTACTCACGTTCTTCACGTCTTTGCCACTGGAGTATACCAAGAATTCTAACAAATCCAGACCATCAGATCCAAACAAAATAGATGGCCCATATTCATCTGAGTGTACCCTAAAAGAGCTCTAACAATAGAGTGGTCCTTTTCTGTTTACTTAAGTCAGTTCGTTTTTAGTCATTAGTGGAAAGTTTCACAGGATTTACACATCAAAATAAGATAGCTATGTACAAGATATTCAACGGACCATAGTCAACTACGAGGGGCAGCCATTTTCTGCTTCTTGATCCTATCTCCAGGCTTCACCATACTGAGAGAAACATAGATCAATTGAGGTAGCCATAAAACAGAATGAAGTATAAAACAGCATACATATAAAAGATCATGTTGACAGACCTGATATCGTGGGGAGTTATAAATATCCATTGTGACCCTTGCTCAACAGCAAAATCTACAAGGGTGTCTAAGCTTATTTTACGGCTCACTGCATCCTGTTCAAGTTTCAGATATTAAGGTTTAATGCATCTCATAAGTGGACAAACAAGTTTGGTGAACATGGTCATCTGGTTGCTCACCATGAACACGTCGAACTCATCCATGGCCCTGAATGGTGCTTCGGTCATTCCGTGAAGAGCTAAGGTGAAACAAAGAGTTGAGAAAGATCGTTCTCCACCTAGAGAAACAGATAGCATGAATAAAAATTAAAAACGCTGAAACTAGAACTCTTAAGATAAGAAAGACCAATTACAGGTATGATCACTTCTCATATTCTGGAGAATGAATAAAATTTTCTGATATATTAACTATTATGATCTGCAGCTACCTGAAAGTCCTCTGGTGTCTCTAACTGTGTCCTGAGACGCATCTTGAGGCATTGTGATCTACATCAAAATCCATAACATGTGTTTCAACATTACATCCAAAGAAGTTTCTTATACATTCAAACCTGCATATTCATTTTCAAAGAATTTGTTAAAGAAACACATGTGGATGACACTCACCTCAACGGACAGAACTTGATTATTATAATCCACATTGATGTGCCCACTAATACCTTTCTTTCCCAGGTGTTCATTGAACCTTCAATACAGTGGAAAATGAGATATAAACTCACAGCGTCTAACAGCTGATAAGATTTAGCTAATATATTTTGATTGGCAAAAAGCAAGAGACTTACAACCACGTCAACTGCCGTTTCAAGAGGCTGGCATTTCTTTGGAATTTCTTCCAACGCAAATCCGATGCCTTTTGACATGCCTGCAGAAGTATGAACTTGACTGAAACCAAATTTGGATGAAGTGCTTTATACATTTCTAACTAATATTCACACACCAATGTCAATACTTGAATTTCGAAAGGATCAAAATTACAAAAACACGCAAGATTTCATGGGATTTGGGATCAAATATTGCAATTACCAAATATAGTTAGAAAGTCACGATCCATACCTCCACTTTAGGTAGGAACAAAATTAAGAATTTCAAGCACCACAAGAGCCAAAAAGAAATGAAGATGTCATAATAGCTAACAGGATTGTACTTACATTTAACTTATCCCTAAAACCTGCATACATTTGTTGTTTTCTTTGGATTTTCTGTTCCTTTTTGTCATGCAATGCCCTCAAATCATCAATGGACTCAGTATATCTGTCAATAGTATTTTTAGAGAGCAAATTAGAATATGTTTCCTTTATTAGTTCTGTATATATGAGCAAGCAATTGTTTGTAAACCTTCTGCTCTCTTGCTGAAATCTCTGTTTCAATTTATTAATATGAGCACTTAGTTGTTCAGGGGTGGATTCAGCAACACCCCCGAGAGCTTGGACTTCATTCTCAGAGCATATAATTGAAGCCTTCTTGAAGTTCTCCTACAGCAGAACATTACTTGACATGTGAGGGCAAAATAAACACATTTACCTAATTTTCATCTGAAGAAACAGTGGTAGTCTACTCAGACCACAAGAAAATTATCAAGCCCAATAACATCGGTGGCATATTTCAAAACTAAGAACATGAGTGTAATATGAATCTCATTTTTGCTAATGGTATGATGAATGTTTTCAGTACATCAGTGCTTAATATACAGCCTTCCATGGCGATTCTAGTTTTGTTTTTCTTGAACACATAGGGCTATGTCAGTGACAGAAGAATACCTGACGAAGCTGCTTAAGATCCGCGTACTTTGACTCTGCATTTTTAATAACATCTAAAACTTTCTTTTCCATGATATCCTCATACTCGGCTTTTTGCTGGCAAGGTTCAAAAATCCAATGAAACAAGCATGAATGTATGTGCCAAGTAACTTTAACAAGGAAATGAAGTTTATAACAAACTCCATCTATAATTGATAAGTGCATAAGGGGAAAAAATTCTTAGAATGATCAGTGAATTTGAAGTGGAACCCTCAGGTGGGATGTGCAAGACGGTTCAGTTTGCATTGTTTCAATGCACAAGCCAATGAGCCATGGTCTACCAATCAAATCAAACGCATGCATTGCTACCCACCCGTGCATATGCAAGGGTCCTACACATCACATGCCGCTTCACAGTGCCCTTCTTATGTGTTGATCAATTTTGGACGGATAGAGTATAACTCTAATAGGATCTATCTGTTGCATTTAACAGCCTAGACTTTGTAAGGGCAGCAAAAAAGAACAAGATAGACAGAAGAATATCAAAAGAAAGGTCGATGCTTTTTTATACTCTTATTGTTTCTCTGGTTTCAGGGACTTGTTAGCAGGAGCTGTAGGGTTTATATGTATTCTACCACAGCATGCTTGGTTAAAAAGGCTTAGTTGCTGTTATTCTATGGATATTGAGGCATCTCCCTGTTTCATTGAAGAAATGAGGTTTAATTGTTACATCAGCCCCAGGTCAAGAAACCTAGGAAAGAAACATCATCTTCAGACCACCACCAAGTCACCAACATCGCGCAAAAGCACCTCAAATTCGGGACACACCAAGTCAGCAACAGCACCTGGTGAAGGGAATATTTCTTATCTAGTGGCAAAAGTGCTACGAAGAAGGTGAGGTTAAAAGAGAAGACAATCTGCACGGTTGGATTCATATCCAATGGCAGAACAAGTTAGCAAGTTCTCAGTCACCTGATGAGGAGAAATACCTCTACATCATATACAATTTGTCCATGCAAAATCCCATTATCTCTCAAGCAGATCCATACACTCTCGTGTTAAACTATTGCACTCTCTGCCCATGCCCTTCTGGACCCTCTGATTCTTATACCTCCTTTTTCAGAGCCATATTATATGATTATGTATGTATAAGTCCTTAATCAATCTAACTAGTGGCTTTAGCATCAGACGTTACTGATTTTATTTCCTTAAACAGAGATTTCAAATGCCTACCCCAACTTGCTTGGGATTAAAGGCCTGTTGCTGTTGTAAATAAAGATTCTAATAAATCCAAAGGTAGGCAAACAGCATGAGATGGCTAGGTATGAAGTAGTAAGGTCTCATGATTTTAAATGTGTGTAGGTTGAAACCTAGTTCGCATCTGCCACCATACTTAAGTTGCCAGAAAGTTCCATAGGTGATAGGTTCACATTCAATTTACTGCCACAATTGCAGCTTGCAACTTTATCTCAGCCTAAGACCCAGCTGGAACAGATTCAGCTCTTTTGACTGGCTTTGCTAGAGTCATAGTATCTATTTTTTGTGAAATTGTCACCTGATACTTGACACCCATAGAATTCAAAGACATAAGCACACTAACTATTATTTATGAAAAAAAAAGACACACCTTCTTTGCTGCAAGTAATTTCTCTTCAACAACCTGTAATTCATGCTCTATGTCGTTCATAGATTCCATTTCAATATTTGCTGTATCTGAAACAAAATATCTGGAATTAGTATTCCATCTCAAAACATTTGAATCTGAAACAATATTTGTTGTATCTGAAACAGTAATCTTTCATGCACTAAAGAGCAAATTTCAGTACAAAGGCAAGGTTATGAACATTATAACTTTCCCGACTTTTTGCAATCCATTGTATTGCAATCAAATTCAGTTTAAATCTTACTGGAAAAGTACATGGGAATGACATCAGGCATTCAAAAAGGTCTATCTTATTCCTTCCCCTCTTTTTTCTATTTTTCTTTTCCATCCTTTTTTTACTTCTTGTGGGTTTCATCCTAGCCTATCCCAAATTGCTTAGGACTAAAAGGCTTTGTTCTTGTTGTATCCAAAATGTATTGGTAATGTTCTGGTCTCAATAAAACATGCGCGTCATATATGGATAGATTGGTTGGCCACTAAACCTTAATTGCAACAAATCACTAGCAAATTTTAAAGATGAATTGGGTGAATGTAAAAAAAAAAAAAGCTTAAAAGGCCAAAGTTGTACATCATCATTACATCTTGCTCTCTTGTTTGACAACAAGAATGAACCACACATATATGTGTTTGTTTACTGAAGAACAGCACGTTGACCAATAAAACAATTGCATTAATTTCTGCTTGCTCAATATATATCCTTTCACATAAATTTCATTGTTCCCTATATTTTGACTGTTCTACATAAAATAAGAGCACAAGTTCGATGCGGATGACATCAACATATGACAGTAAGATTATACCCATAAACTAACATATGACAGTAAGATTATACCCATAAACTCCTTGTAAGAAGCTATTCGATTATTTTCGTCTTGCAAAGCTCCTGTCAGTCTCACATTGGTTTTTTGTAGAACCAACTTTTTCTCCTTAATGTCTTCCAGCAATTCCTGCAAAAATAAGTGACAGTGCAAAGCTGATGATGTTCTTGCTTAGATAACAAATTAGTCACAATGGAGTGCAATATTATCAATGTGAACAAACCATCATTTCAGCCTCTATTTCATTGGTATCCAGGGCAGTCTCTTGATTATTCTTAGCAGAAATCTTCTTGGTGTCATCAAGCTCCACTTTTTTACGCTCAAAAAGCCGCTCCTCATCTTCCCTTTTTCTCTGTGGAACATTATGAGCTGCTGTCGTATATTGAGAAAAACAAATGTAATATAATCAGTATTTTACCTTTAAAGTATTTCTTTCACATTCAAGCTTTTTTCGTTCATTAGCCAACTTTTCCCAACAGTGATTCCTTTCTATGTTGGTTTGTTTAATTTCATTAGCTTCCTTCACCATTTCAGCTATCCTTTCTCCCAGTGAAGTGCACAAACGACCAGCTCTAAGGTTTCTAATTGGAGGAAGAATGGTCTGAACAGAACCTCTAGAAAACCTGAAACAATCAACCAAAAACAGAATAATCTAGACGGGATCATCATCACTTTTCTGAAAGATGTTCATGAAATACTGAATGATAAAAGGTGCTACCAGAATTTAAAACACCCAACTATAACCAGTTTTTTTTACATGACCAACTATAACCAGTTAGTATTAGATGTTCTCCTTTTGTAACAAGCTTAATCTCTAAAAAAATTCATATTGCTAATGTGCACCTAAATTACCACTCATTTTGAATATTTAAAATTTACTGCAGATCATTCCATCACATTTTTTCATGCAGGCCTATAAAAGAAAGCAGTATTTGAGTTATCGATCAATCAAGAAAGATAACAGTGTTGTGGAACTAAGCCAGGGGCCTCTGCCCATGGCACAAGGAGATATCTAGTCTTCTTGCCTAGCCTTCCTAGGACTCACGAATTTCTTTTACTGATAAGGCCCCTAAGAAAAAAAATAGCAATATAACTAATTGATCTTATCTGCTACCCTAAACAAGACTAACAAACTACTAGTAGATTAGCTGCAGCTACCGGTAGACCATGTTGTGGCCTTCACGCCACAACAAAAAGTCAGAGAACCTCTACAGAGATCAACTGGCGGGTATCTTCCAGCTACACCTACCCTAGTCAATCCATATCATTTGGCACTGGAGACCATCAATCCTATGCCTATCCTTCCACCAACAAATACTCCCACCACCAGACACGAAGTTTCATCTACAGTCCTAAGTTCCCATATTCAATCGACAACAGCAGAGGCATCCTGCTAGGCGCTTCTCCTAAAGGCCTTAGCTCATCCACTGAGTGAGGCGCTTCTCCTATAAGATGGAAAAATGTATGAACAAAAAAAATCGCTACAGTTGATACTTACATTTTATAGCCATCAGATGTGTATACCTCCTTCAGATTCCATATCCTATGATCAAATGCAATAGACTTGCCGAGTTCATAATTTTGAACTAGGACTTGTCTTTCAATGTGACCCTGAATCAGATGAACTTTCAGCAAATGATGATCAAAATTATTTGAAACTGAAAAATTTGATAAGGGGAAATTGAATCGAACAAATCAGTGACTTCTATAAATATAAATGAAACGTTAGATAGTGTCGTACCATATCAATCAAAACATTTAGTACAGTAGGAACTTCTGAATAGATAACTGAAAGTATAGTTGGGTGTGCCGTTGAAGGAAGAGAATGAGGTGGAATTTCCAATCTAGAAAAAGAATATGGAATGAAATTCATTGGAGATGAAAGCAAAGAAACAGCACAAAATAGAGTGTCATAGCATCTTACAGTGGCCTAGCAAAGTCGTATATAATTATCTGAACATTACGGTAGTTTGCTTCTTTAGCACAATCTCGTAAGAGGAGTAAATCCTTATGACATGAGACAATAAAAGCATCCAGTAGCCTCCCCACTGCACAATCCACTGCAAGAGACCAGCAGTCGCTAGCAAGTTGCTGCAATGCAACATAGAATTAAGTATACAACTATGACATCTCTTTGCATTCAGAACAGTACTACAGAGTATAGACAGTTATGTCATGACATTGTATATCAGTGGTGCAATGGGCTGGAAACTATTTTCCAAATTGAAAAACTATGTTCATATTTTGGCATTGATAACATCTATAAAAAATCAAGATAATTGAAAACCAGCAGTAACCGGATACATTGGTCAAGAGAGATCAAAAGTAACCAACTCAACAACAATCAAGATAGTCCTTCCATACCACATGAACTCCAATTGGACCTATAGGCAGGCTTTTAAATCTGTTGTGGTGTTTATCAATCGATTCCAGGAGCTTTAGTACTCTGTCTCCTCCAAATGCTGTTACCTAAGGAAGCATCAATAGCATGTCACTAAAGGTCCTAACTGTTGAACCATAAGTGAATTGCACACCCTTTCCCATTAGCTTAGATTTGGGTGCAACTGGTCAGTGCATAGTAGCTTAACACTAACAAAAAGTTGACTAAAAATACATATTAATAAGGTGATAAAAGGAAGATATAATGTTTATGAAACACTAATACCTTATTGCCTTGCCGTCGTTGAAGATCATGAATTTGAGATTCCAGGTAGCGAAATCTAGCTGTGCTTTCATCTATCTGTAACATTATTAAGTGTAATTAATTAAATATAGTACAACAAGACCCATGGCATCATATACAAAGAAGGGCTGCGCCAGTACATAAGGCAGCACTGGAGAAACTTCATATGACACGTAGCTTTGGGTAATGTAATATTGAAGTCTTCTACTCCCTAATCAGCTCACCAGCACAATAGAGAACAAAGAAGCATCAAAGCTGTTTTTAACAAATTCCTTGGTTCAAGATAAGAGAAAAGAATGTTCACATGTCTGATTGTTAATTAATTGTGCATTTTTAACATGCATAATCCCAGGTCAACTCACCACAGGGGGCATAAAGTAACCATCAATAACAACAAAGCCTGTTGGCAACACCTTGGAATTAACTGGAACCTATCAACAGACTTTTACATCGTATCGTGACCTGGGTACGACGAATAATGAGCAAGGGTCGGGTCGTCACAACCTTAGTGGCGCGCTACATCTACGCCCGGGTGTGGTGAAAAATGAGCAAGGGTCTTCGCACTTTCCTCGACGGGTGCGAAGGGTAAGGAAGTTAGCCGAGCCAACTACGATTCGTCTAGGGAGTTGGAACGTAGGGTCCCTAACGGGCAAGTTACAAGAGCTAGTCGATGTGGCAACTAGGAGGTGTGTAAATATCCTATGCGTCCAAGAGACTAAATGGAAGGGCCAGAAGGCGAAGGAGGTGGAGGATATTGGCTTCAAGCTTTGGTACATGGGTACAACATCGGGTAGAAATGGTGTAGGCATCTTGATCGATAGGAACCTTAAGGATGGAGTCGTAGATGTTAGGAGGCACGGTGACCGGATTATCCTAGTTGGCTGATAGTTGGAGATTCGGCTCTGAATGTGATTAGTGCCTATGCCCCTCAGGTAGGTCTTAGTGAGAGCTCCAAGAGTCAGTTTTGGAAAGATCTAGATAGCATGGTTAGTGTCATACCTATCAGTGAGAAGCTTTTCATAGGAGGAGACCTTAACGGCCATGTGGGGGCGTCTAATGTAGGGTTCGAACGGGTCCATGGGGGGTTCGGGTATGGTAGTAGGAAACAGGAGGGGGAGGATATACTTAATTGGGCGTTAGCTTATGACTTGTTGGTAGCGAATACCCTCTTTAGGAAGAGGGAATCCCATCTAGTGACCTTTAGAAGTGCATAACACTCAAGCCAAATTGACTTTATCCTTGCCAGGAGGGAGGACAGACGTGCTTGCTTGGACTGTAGGGTGATACCTGGAGAGTGTGTCGTCACTCAACATAAGCTCGTGGTGGCGGATTTTCGCTTTCGGGTACGTGTATACAGGGACAAACGTATCAAGACCGCGAGAACAAAGTGGTGAAAGTTTAGAGGGGAGCTGGCGCAAACCTTTAAGGAGAGGATGCTAGGAGAGGGACCCTGGGAGGAAGAAGAAGAACCAGATGACATGTCGCTAAAGATGGCAACATGTGTTCAGAAGGTAGCTTCATAAGTGTTTGGCGTGAGTAGGGGAGGCAAACAAGAAGCAAAAGACACCTGGTGATGGAATGATGAGGTGCAAAGGGCTATCAAGGAGAAGGAGTGTTTCAAGCGCCTACATCTTGACAAGAGTGCAACCAACATAGAAGGCTATAAAATAGCCAAGAGGGCTGCAAAGCGAGCAGTGAGTGTAGCAAAGGATCAGGCATATGATAACCTTTATCAGTGACTAGGCACGAAGGAAGGGGAGAAGGACATCTATCGGATGGCTAGGATCCGTGAGCGGAAGATAAGGGACATCCGCGAAAGAAGAAGGACCAGATGACATGTGGCTAAAGATGGCAACATGTGTTCGGAAGGTAGCTTCAGAAGTGTTTGGCGTGAGTAGGGGAGGCAAACAAGAAGCAAAAGACACCTGGTGGTGGAATGATGAGGTGCAAAGGGCTATCAAGTAGAAGAGGGAGTGTTTCAAGCGCCTACATCTTGACAAGAGTGCAGCCAACATAGAAGGCTATAAAATAGCCAAGAGGGCTGCAAAGCGAGCAGTGAGTGTAGCTAAGGATCAGGCATACGATAACCTTTATCAGCGACTAGGCACGAAGGAAGGGGAGAAGGACATCTATCGGATGGCTAGGATCCGTGAGCGGACAGACAAGGGACATCAACCAAATCAAATGTATCAAGGACGGGGTAGACCGACTCCTGGTGAGAGATGAGGAGATCAAGGACAGATGGCGAGAGTACTTCGATAAGTTGTTTAACGGAGAGGAGGGTCCTATACTTGAGTTGAATGACTCATTTGATGATAACAACAGACGCTTTGTGAGGAGAATTCAGGAGGCAAAGATAGATGAAGCTTTGAAGAGGATGAAGAGTGGTAAAGCAATGGGCCCTGATGGTATCCCCATCGAAGTGTAAAGATGCTTGGGTGCCAGAGCCATAGTATGGTTAACTAAGTTTTTTAATCTCATCTTTCGGTCAAACAAGATGCCAGAAGAATGGAGGAGTATAGTAGTACCAATCTTCAAGAACAAGGGAGATGTTCAAAGTTGTACTAACTATCGTGGGATTAAGTTGATGAGCCATACAATGAAGCTCTGGGAGAGAGTTATCGAGCATCGTCTAAGAAGAGTGACAAGTGTGACGCAAAACCAATTTAGGTTCATGCCTGGAAGATCGACCATGGAGGCGATTTTTTTAATGTAACAATTGATGGAGAGATATCGGGAGCAAAAGAAGGACTTACACATGGTCTTTATTGACCTCGAGAAGGCGTATGATAAAGTGCCAAGAAATATCATATGGTGAGCCTTGGAGAAGCACAAAGTCCCAACTAAGTACATTACCCTCATCAAGGATATGTACAGGGACGCGAGGACGTGTATTCAGACATGTGATGACGACACCAATGACTTTCCGATTAAAATAGGACTACACCAAGAATCAGCATTGAGCCCTTATTTATTTGCTCTGGTGATGGACAAGGTCAAACGAGAAATACAGAGTTATGTCCCTTGGTGTATGCTCTTTGCTGATGATGCGGTGTTAGTTGACGAGAGTAAGGCCGGGGTTAATAGGAAGTTAGAGCTATGGAGGCACACATTAGAGTGCAAGGGATTCAGACTTAGTAGGGTCAAGACCGAGTATATGATGTGCGAGTTTAGTGCGACTAGACATGAGGATGGAGACGTTAGCCTTGATAGACAGTTGGTGGCCAAGAAGGATACGTTTCATTATTTAGGATCGATGTTACAAAAGGACGGTGACATCGATGAAGATGTTAGGCATAGAATTTCAGCCGGCTGGTTGAAATGGCGTCAAGCTTCCGACGTCTTATGCAACAAGAGGGTGCCACAAAAGCTAAAAGGTAAATTCTATAGGACGGCAATTCGTCCGACAATGTTATACGATGCTGAGTGCTGGCCTACAAAAAGACGACATGTTCAACAATTGAGTGTAGCAGAGATGCGTATGTTGCGTTGGTTTTACGGGCATAAAAGAAGAGACCGAATACGGAATGAAGATATCCGGGACAGGATAGGAGTGGCACCTAATCGAGGAGAAATTGGTTCAACATCGGTTGAGATGGTTCGGACATGTTCAACGGAGGCCTCCGGAGGCGCCGGTGCGTAGTGGGGTTCTAAAGAGAGATGCTAATGTTAAGAGAGGTAGAGGCCGGCCTAACTTGACTTGGGACGAGTCGGTTAAGAGAGACCTGAAGGCGTGGGATATCCCTAAGGAGCTAGCTATGGATAGGAGCGCTTGGAGACTAGCAATAGACGTGCCGGAACCGTGATCCTTTTTTTTTCTTCTTTCTTGCTTACTCGTTTTTTTTTTTTGGCTTTTGTTCCTTTTGTTTTTGTCTCTCTTTTCTTTTTTTCCCTTATTCTTCTCTTTCTTTTGGCTTTTGTTCCTTTGTCTCTTCTTTTTTGGGTTCCCATGGATTTCATCTCTAGCCTACCCCAACTTGCTTGGGATAAAAAGGCTTTGCTGTTGTTGTTGTTGTTGTTGTTGTGGTAAACATGAAGTTCAACACTCATACTTTATGGAGATCTTTATTATAGCAGCCTGGCAAATCTGGAAGGAAAGAAATAACTTTATCTTCAAAAGGAGCAGGCCCTATTTTACCAACTGGAAAACCCAATTCGTAAAATTAACAGACATGCAGGCCCATAGACTGCAGCCTGCCAAAAAGCTTTCTTTCACTAGCTTGATAGATGTGTACAAATAGTTTCTCTGTTTTTTGCTCTGCTTGGAGCTCTCTACTCTCTTTCTCATGGGTCTGATCCACGCTGTAAAGTGGTTTTTGTGATACTTCTGTTTTCCTTTCATATATCTATATTACCTACCAAAGCAGGTTTCCCCTGCTGTACAGTTTCAAAAAAGAAAAATAACAACAAAGCCTTTTAGTCCCAAGCAAGTTGGGGTAGGTTAGAGATAAAACCCACAAGAGCCAAAGCACAAGGACAAACCACAAAAAGAAAAAAGGAAAAAAAGTAAGGGCTAACCAAACAAAAAAAAAGGTAAAAGAGTGGGGCAAACGAAAAGCAAGGATCTGGGACGTGAATTGCTGGCTTCCACTCTCCTATTTATGGCTATCTCCTTGGCGATATTCCAATCCTTCATATACCTCTTCACAGGCTTCTACGTACCAATGCATCTACCGACCTCTGTTGAAAAGTCCAAACCATCTCAGATGATATTGCACAAGCTTCTCCCCTATTGGTGCCACCCCTAATCATCATTCTGTACACGATCCCTTCTTGTGTGCCCACGCTTAGCTGTTGGGCATGTTGCCTTTAGGTAGACCAACATTTTCCTCCATATAACATGGCAGGTCGAATTGCAGTCATTTAGAATTTGCCTTTTAGCTTTTGTGGTTCCCTAGCATTAGTTCTATGATTAACATCTTCATCAATATATCCATCCTTCTGCAGCATCAATCCCAAGTAGCAAAGGGTGTCTTTCTTGGGAGACACCTTGCCAAATCTAATTCCTAGATCCTCTGCACTAAAATCATACTTCATCTACTCTGTTTTAGATGAGTCTGTCTCCACAGTTCTAAGTAAGCCTAAAACATTTTGACTCCAAAATCTGTCTCCATAGTTCGAAATACTCCCTCAGGTCATAAAATGATGCTTCAATCACTGACAGTCTCAAAAGACAGACTCTAAAATAATAATATACATATAAAACCTAGTAAAAAATAGTATGGGCAACATGTGTTGCTAACAATTTCCTATAATTTTTTTAAAAATACACCAATAGTCAAAATTTAAAAATTTTAACTGATGACACAAAATGACAATACGATTGAAGCTGTGCTGTTCCAGCAAAAGGATCAATCAACAAAAAGCAGGTTCTTGTAGCACCTTGGGCAATCATAACAAAACTGCAATGAAGAGGAAACTCAAGAAGCACTCATCCCCAAGTACTGAAAACACGAAGTGAAGAAGAAAAGTAGCAAGCATGAATCACCCAGTACTAAAAAACAAATGGTTACCTCTTTTTCAATGTCACTGATGGATTTATTAATGCCCCATAATGCTTCAGCCAATTTCTTTTCCTCCTCTTTAAACCTGAATACAAACAATGCAGCATCACGCAACAAAAAAAACTGAATGTGTATGTACTTAAAGCATATGTAATGAGAACAATGAAACAACCTTGCAACGCTTAAATGAGCAGAGTTAATTTCCTGCTCTATTGTCTGCATGTCTTGCTGAATTTGTGATGCTTCAGCCTTCAAATTTGATAAACAAATTATTCAGAAAATATGAAAAGGTTGGGATCTCCAAATAAATAAGTAAACATTTAAAAAGACATTTTCTAAGGAATTTAACATGGCAGGCTGGCAGCAAATCTTCAATCTTAATAACCAACTATATTTTCTATGCAACAACCACATAAACTTGAAAGACCACTTATTTTCAGGACATGAAGCAAGGTTTAAACCAAGACGATCACAATCGTGCAAGGCCTCGCAGATGCAATGAATGAATGGATAATTGAGCACAACTCAACATATATGCCTAAATCAGTAACAATCAACACCAATAATAGCAACTAAGGCCTTCCCTACAACTCTGGAAAAAAGGCTTCCTAGTAGAGGATGCTCTCCAAGCTCATAGAATGCAGCCCACAAAAAAGCAACAGTTCCTAGACCTTATTCAACTGTATAGTTAGTCTAGTTGCTCTTGTACAGGTCTTTTCCTTGTTCATAGTTTATGGGTGCGTTTGCCCCTTTGGCTGCTTTGTACATTAACTTTATATTTTATTAATATCTACCACAGCAGGGGTTTCCCTTGCTGTACTTATTTCAAAAAAAAATAATAGCAACTATTATGGTAAACTTATATTCAAATACAAATATATAATAGCAATACAGGTTAACCTGAGTTTCTTGCATACTCTGCTGCTTAAAATCATCAAGTTGGGCCTGAAGTTGCTTCACACGATTATTCATTTTATGTACCACTTGTATACAGCGTTCAAGATCTTTCTCTAATTCCACCTTCAGTTTCACAGCCTGCAATGTAAAGGAACATGATAAGTAACCAGAGAAGACAGTCACTGCAGTTATGCTCACCCAATGTAAAGGCCAAGGGCAAACACAGTTTATTTCTATAAATAAAATATAGGAATTTTTTAAACAAACAGGTAATCTGAAATGACATCTGTTAGGTGTATGTATAGCTCTGTGTTGAAAGGGTACTGAATTATTACCAAAATCACATGCATAGTGACAGGGTTGAAAGGAAAAAAGTTATTTAAGTATTAATGTGACAATTAGGAATGAAATGTCTCCAACAAAACTGCATTATTACCTCACGGATGTCATGTTCCATCTTTTCCTTCGCCATTCTTATTTCCTGTGTCTTCTCCACAAAAGATTTGACATTTTCTTTCTTCGCAATAAATTCTTTTGTCAGGTCCTCTATTATGCCCTAGAACATAAGGGAAATGATTCAGTAATACATCACCAATGAATACCACACAAACATCTATTAGTAATTTAGCACATAACCCCAAAACATAACTAGGATGTACCCAGAAATCAAGATGAAATACAATAAAATTTGAAGCATGATATTTCCATTCAACAGGTTAACTGGTAAATGAATAAATGATTACTTGAATTGGGCCAGGAAACAACCAAGTTTTAAACATGATCTATTCAAACAAAAACAATGTTGCTAAGGATAAAATTGACAAATTGCTGATAAAAAGCTCCTGCATAGAGCACAGAAGAATCAAGCATTACAAAAAAGAAATTATATCCTAGCTAACTCATAAAATATTAAAAAAGAAGTACAATGGGCCATTGATTTTTCAAAAGATATAACTGAAGATTTAGTTTTGCTAAGAGAAAGATAGCACAAAAATGTTCCTACAAAAAAGTTCCAAACTCACTGCATTTCGATCAATTCGTTCTTGGCATACAGGTATACGCTCTTTGAGTTTTTGAACCTTTGTTTCTTGTTCCTCAATTTGTTTGTCAACATCATAAACCCATGACCAGGCCAATTTTTTCTTCGAGTTATCAATTTCCTGTGCTATCTCCTCTATATGTTCCATATTCTTTATCTTTTCTCGGAGTTCATCAAGTTCTTTCAACACAGGTCTAATTGAGTTCTCCAGATCTTCAATAGCTGAGTCGGCAATGCTCAGCCCATCTCTTATATCCTTTAGCAAGTCATTTACTTGTTGAAGAAGAGTGGCCTTAAAAAAGAACTGCAGCAAAGCACAAGATAGAAACCATAAAAAACATGAATAGTGTCACTTGTAAGCTACACTGGAGGAGACGATGTAACAGGCTTAGGTTGGCACACTTGTGGAGTCAATTCAACAGCAATGATAATTATAAGGCCTCAAAGTCATGTACAATGGTAAACAATCTCTTATGGTTTACATAGAACGTTAATAGACATATTGAAATCCACTGAAAGGCTATATGAGAATGAATTGACATAGTAAACAATTAGCTGCTTAATCATGTTGGTGCCCGTAACGCAAACATGTTAAACTGTGTAGAATAAGAAGTCCAGAAAGAACATGCCACATGTCATGGTACTGCAAGAAACTTCATGAGACTGATTACCTTAAACTTATCTCTGTCATTTCCTGAATGTAAGAATTCTCTGCTCTTGTCTTGACTCATAATTACACAAGGATTCTCAACATCAATCTGAAAAATAAAACAGATGGACAAGAGAAAGAGAAAAATGCATCAATTTATCACATTACAAATAAGTTATTCTAGCAGAGAGAGAGAGAGAATAGATCTGGATGTACAGAATGACTGCAAGATAACGCAGGCCAATACAAATTGTAAAGAGATGCGAGATGTATTTCTTAGGAAATACTAGCAAAAGGACCTGCTGCTCCAACCTTTTGTGCAGTTTTGGAAAGGTCTGCCAGACAAATAGGTAAACACTCGTACAAATGTACTTCACATTACAGAATAATGCACCAATGTCAAGAGAGATTTAAGCACCAACTTTTTTTCCCCAAACATGCATAAACATACTCTGCTGTCAAAGCAACAAGAAAGAACATTTCACGCTACATTGTTGTGAACCCTGGTTGACATCAGAATAATATCAATAATTAAAATGCAAGCTCCTTTGAAGGTAAGTATATTGTATTAGAATTTAGAAGAGGGAGAGAGAATGTGAACAGTCCTTCAGCCTAGTGGTTGAGGTGGCTTAGTAGCACCCCTAAGGTCCCAGGTTCAACTCCCAGTGGGAGCGAATTTACAGGTTGGAATAAAAAAAAAAAATCCCCTTGCTTGTCAACACGCCAAAGCAAAGGTCTAAGGACCGGCCCAGGTCGTTGGTCGTCTCACACGGACCAGTAAGGGTGGGGCAGGGGTTCGGGGGTTTTCTTGACCTGCGTGAGGAGGTCTTCTTCTTAGCAAAATGCCCGGGGGCTGTCTTACCCCCCACAGGTCGAGTTTTTTTTTTTAAGAGGGAGAGAGAATGAGATAGAAGGCCGGGCCTGGTGCAGCGGTAGAGCATACCGCCTGTAACCAACAGGTCCCGGGTTCGAGCCGCGGTCTCCCCGCATTGCACAGGCGGGGGTAAGGCCTGCCGCTGAAACCCTTCCCCAGACCCCGCACAGTGCGGGAGCTCTCAGCACTGGGTACGGCCTTTAGAGAGAATGAGATAATAGACCATATGAGTTGACGATAACAGATAGTCAAGAGTTTTGTTTCTTGCTTGTCCTGAAACCACATGTGACCATCCTTTAATAAGGATCCCCTAGACTCTTAATGCCGATTTGTCTGACTGCTCCTAGAGAGTCATCTTGGGTAAGTAAGCGTTGACTGCTAACGTGTTACAAACTCCACTTTCCCTAATAGACAAGTAATACTTAGCATTCCCTAATTATCCTCTTAAAAGCTGCTAGTAGTGGCTTCCAAATCATGCAAGTTCTCGCCCTGAGTTCCTGACCATCGTTGACATGTGTGAGCTATGTTTTGTTATTATTTGCCTCCTGCTGCTGTGCTCTGTGTGTTGTTTCTGTACTGCTCTCCTATGCCTGGACTCATGCAATGACATTGAATATCTTGATGGGATTAGCATGTTTGCACATTTCCAATCATGGCAGCTCGGCAGTTATCGACTTAGGCATGGTTACTTTTACATTCTTACTACTCACAGATGAATCAAGCTAATCAGCACTAAGGAAAATAATGAGAGCAACTAAACTTCTGAAACAATTAAGGATTTTCTAAATATACTAAACATAAGCCAGTATACGCAACTTACGTTAAAATGTTCGATTAACTCATTGAGATCATCTTTTCGATGTGCCACCTTTTTCCCTGTTCCATTATATGCAAAAGTGTATAGATGATGTAACAAGAGAATTTCTTGAAAAGAACATAGTAAAAACAAAAATAATATACAGAAACATAAATAATATACTCTATAATTTAATATTGATAGAATTGTGGCCAGCATTGATCTATTTAATAACTCTCAATTAAAATTCAGCCACTGATTCAGATTCAGCGACCAGTATTATGATCATGATGTACTGTTTCATTTTTTGCCTGATATGACTAGGATCATGACGATGCATTGTATCATTTCTTGCCTGACATAACTTTTAATTGTCAAATACCTATGATCGAAACAGAGGCATCATGTAAATTATTGGGACACCTAATACCTGCTTAGTTATAGTTATAGGGTGACAACTGACAAGGAAAAAACTTTGTGCAGTAATGGACATGCATGCATACCAAGTATGGAAAGCAAGGTTTCACATCAGTACTCAAAGAGTGGGTACAATATCATAATACCAAGTGTGGTTTACGTGGAGGAGTCACCGCTTGGGTTGTTAAACAGAACAACAAGATAGATATAAATAGAAAAGATACAGCGGCCTAATAATAGTGTAAACTTGCATACTTTTGCTCCATAGAATAGAGGTACACAAAACAACCCTACAACTTACAAGTATGACTAAACAGAACAGAAAAGCAAAAGATACAAGAAAATCTCATAACACAAATATATAACTAAGATACAAAAAGTCTGTCATGCTAACATGGCAAACAACAGAACTATAGTGTATAAGAAAACAAAAGGTTCAGTGAAAACTTGACAATCAGTTAGGTGTTGACAAGTTTACATGTTTAGCAAAGAAAACGCCCTTCAAATAGAACACAACAACCAATTTGGGAGGATAAATCAAGTCATATTACCATGTTGATCCTTCAAAACTGTAGAGCTACTTGACTCATTAATCCTGCGTTCCAAAATGATTAAGCTCCCATACAGTTCAGGCTTAAACGCATCTTCCCCATGGTTGTTTATATCAACAATAACTGCTGCATAGCTGCAATATAAATTGAATAATAGACCAGGTTACTATCAGCCCCATAAAAAAAAAGCACAAAAAACCGACCATGACATCAAAGGCACTGACACCAGCTGTTACAGGCTTATGGCAATCTAGCTGGCAGTAAATTTCAAATGCTTATCAGACTATTAAGGTAGAGTTCCATGCACGATTAACTGCAACATTGCACACAAAGACTAAACCTGCCATCTGAAATGTGAACTGACCCATAACAGCAGACCCAGAACAAACAAACAAAATGATCTGCATATCAAAATCAGACGCCAAGGTATCATCAGGCCTCCTTAAATCAAATTAGACTGAAACCCTCCTGAAGTTACAACCTTGAACACGAATCAGGCCACCCGATTGTGTAGGCATTCCACAGTCCACCCGAAGATTAATTAACTAGAAGTAGCTTTAATGAAAAATCGTCAAATATTACTAGCCCTAAACAGATTTTTCATTGTATGTGGGCAACATCAGGAGGTAGATTATTAACAAAAAAAAAAAGAGGAGTAAATGGGGAAGCAGAGGGTGAAGGCGCAACCTGCATCCGGTCTTGATAAAGTCCTTGAGGGACGCAGCCCGCTGGGTGTTCTTGGCGCGGCAACCGAAGGCGACGCAGAGTGCCGTGAGTATGGCGCTCTTCCCGCCTGCACCGGCACAAAGAAGAGGGGGGGAAATTTAAGAGGAATTGAGGGTGGCGGAGGAGCGGAGGGGAAGCTAGGGTTAGGGGGAGGGGAAGGAGAAGAGGCGTACTCCCGTTCTGGCCGGTGATGAAGTTGACATGGCTGCCGAGCTCGATCTGCAGGCTGGAATGGCACATGAAGTTCTCCAGGCAGACGCGGGAGATGGTCCCCGCCGCCGCCATCGCTGGCTCTCTCTCTTCCTTCGCCGGCGGAAGACAAAAGGAATGGCACATGAAGTTCTGCTGAATCGATACCACATGTCATTTATAACCCTTTCCACTCATATCTCTCTCACTCTCACTGACGAGCGGGTCTCACTCGTCAGCCACTTCTTCTTCCTCCCGAGGTTACAGGACGGTACTGTTGCTGTGTCCGGTGACCTCCTAGGTCACACGACAATAATGTTGCTTTGTCCGTGGCCTCCCGGGTCACAGGACGGTACTGTTACTCCGTTCTGTAACCTCCCGGGATCACCGGCACTATTGCTTCGTCTTGTAACCTCTTACGTGCTCTTGTCGACTCCGCCTCTTCCACCCTCACTCCTCCTCCCTCACTCCCGCATCCGCCTCTTCCTCTTCTCCGTCCTCTCACCTCGCCTCCGCTTCCACTCCCCCACTCCTGCTCGCCATCCCGCTCCTCCACTCCCGCCTCCTCGATTTGAGGCCGCCGTCGCTGCCATCCTGATTTGGGGACACCGATGGGGAGCGGTGGATCGCGATGGAAAACGGCGCCGTAGGGCATGGTGGAGCACGGTGGGGAGCGGCGGGGCGCGGTGGGGAGGAGCACGGTGGTGAGCAGTGGGGTGCGGTGGAGAGCAGCGCGGTAGGGAGCAGCGTCGCCCGTCTGCTCGGAAAGATGAGAGAGATCAGAGTTAAAAATAACGAATCGGTACGCCACTTACCAGTAGCATTGCGGGTAATTTTTGCAAAAACGAGAAAGCTATAGCCGCCAGAAGCAAGCCTCCCCCTGCTATCAAAAATGAATACATAAAAAGCTGCTTTTGCGAAAGAAGGCCAGCAAAAGCTCAGTTGCTTGGTTGGGCTTCTGGCTTTTTGGAAGCAAAAGCAGCTCTGGAAACCCAACCAAATAGACCCTAAATTTTTGTTATTATAAATTTATCAGATTTGAAATATACCATTATAATTCATGAAATTAAATAAATAACACTATAATTTATATTTTGTTTGAAATATACCATCAGTGTATGTATTATCTTTGTATTTTGTTTTTATTGACAAAAGTGCCTCTTATCCTCCTTTTTACTCGTTCACAGACTCTCATCCATCATTGTCTCGTCCAATATTATGCAGCATGGCATATAAAGTACTACTCCCTTCGTCCCTGAGAATGTGTTGCTTTGGACTTCAAATTAAGTCCCATAGAAAGTGGTGTGGTAGCAAGTTGCCTCCAGCGCTGAGTCCACCTGTGGCTAATGTGTCCTCTCCACCACAGTCACCACTCCATCCCTATCCATTCGGCCTCCGAGAAACTTCGTCCTTCTCGACTCCTCCTTTGACTCGCCCGCCTCTCTCTTCCTCCAGAGCCACACGCAAAGTCCCAGCTCACATTGATGGCCAAGAGCGAAGGCGAGGAGCTCATCGGTTGGCGTAGGAGCACCTCCTCGACCTCGTCCCCTCTATCCCCACATGTTTCCATGTCTCATGTCCTTCTTCCTCCATCCAATCTCTCACCGGCATCCTTCACATCTCCGACCAAATCCATGGCAGCAGGTGCCGATGAGCTCCACGGCGACCTCCGGAGGCGTGCTCTCGGCCGTCCTCATCATTTGCCCATCAGAATCGAAGGGCCGAGTTGATGTAGGATGGAAATCAATCCCTATGATCGATTGGACCTTTCGGAGCATTTGCGGCCATAAAGAGCGGCAGGATGACGTCAAGGAGATGCTTGGTGATGGCTCGAGCTGGCCACCATCACTGATCTGGTGCGGCTCATTAATCGTCTTGCTGCTAGTAGCATCTGTGGAGAGCTACTCGAACGGGAGGAAGAACCAGTCGCTAATGTCAACCAAGCAATTAATAGGGACATGCTGGTCTTTTACCCTAGAAGTTGTTTTGGTCGTTTGAATGTTACAACGCCACTTTCTCTGGGACAGAGGGAGTAGCACACAACACGAGAGGCTTTGAGCTCGTGCATAGGCATGTACGCGACAACGCACCGCACCTGGAGCATCGCCGCTCGCAGAGACGTGATGGCAGCGTGTTTTCTAGAGCTCAGACTCATGGAGCTTGCGGTCACGAAGCTGGTGTAACAGCGAGGCACAAGCACGTGGAGCTCGGATGAGGCTAGGATACAGATCGACAAAAACATCATGGTCGCCAAGCCTAGAGCCAGTTGTTCCTAGAACATCTCGACCAAATATCCTAATACATCCTCACCAAATCCATACGTCTAAGCTAGTTGTTTCGCTTCTTGCTTGCTTCCTTCCTGATGGAATCATCAGAATTGGAGTTCGACTTCGGGCACTCATGGTGGATGTACAGGATTTGGGGGTAGGAGTGAGCTGGTGAAGTAGATGAGGGACAAAACTGTCCAAACTTTTACATAGTGGAATATTTCAAACCAAATGAAAGTTATAATGGTACTCATTTAATTTCATGAAGTACTAGCTGAGTGTCTGCGCATTGCAGCGGGTGTCTATAATAATAATATATATTATTTATACATATATATTTAACTTTCTAACCATGTATTTTATTGACAACTATTATTTAAAATTTTATAAAATATGAAACAAATATTTATGCCATATTTTAGGAAACTTCAATGCCTATAAAGAATATTAAATATAAATGGTAAGCATGATTATTAGTCTATATTAACATATAGTGTGATCACTGACCAGCAATTAGCAAGTTAAAATCTAGCACAACATTATTGCATAATATGCAAAATAAGATTTTCATGCAACAAGTTTAAGCAGTAATTACTTTTATTCTAGAAGACATGGAAACATGAGGGTTTTTATATGTACATGAATATGGAAAAAAAATCACACCGAGCAGTTGTGAGTTGTGACTTCCTCTAACATAAACAGAAAAGGGTATTCAAACGGTAGTCTATTGGCAAAAGGTGAAACGAGGTCGATCACCAGTGCTAAGTAATCACCGCTAGATGTGAGGTATGTCCATCCGCAGGTAGATAACCACCATGAGCACATGCTGGAACGGGGTTCACCGACGGAGAGCTTTAAATCTCCCTCATATGCAAGCATCTTCACCACATCACCAATCAATGGCCTTGCCTAGTTCCGGCCGCTGTTGCACGCATCAGAATGCCACCTTGCGCATCCTCTCCACCAGTACCTTCCAGCATCCACCCATGCACATCATCGTTGATAGCCAACACGTATGATGTTGATATATGGTCATCACGGCTCGGCACGACGTACGACAAGGTCCGTGAGCTCTTACTTTATCCACGCCAGCTCGGGGAATCACTGCTCGCCTCTGTCGTTCATTAACGATCCTCTTTCGGCCAAGCCAATGATCTCGAGCAGGAGCATGCCGAAGTTGTATACGTCGCACTTTACCTTGATGCCTGACTGAACCAAGGATCTCCGGAGGCAAGGTGGAGAATATGACATGCGTGTCCTTCGGGAACACCAGAGCTATGAAAGCCCGACGTTGCTGAGCTTGACGTCGTAGTGCACAATCTTCTTCTTCTCCTTACATTAATTCCTCGTGGAGGTGCCGGATCCCCCTGGCGACGCCAGCGACGATGTCCAGCAGCGCTGGATTGCCAACATTGAGGCCGCCTCCATGGAGGAGGTAGGTGTCGTTGTCGACATAATCGTAGGCCAGCGCGCGCAAATTTCACGACATACGTGCGGTGGGTTCTGCATATTGTGGCCACCGCAGCCATGAATTTCTGCTCATTGATCTTGACCCTCCTGAGGTCACGGTTGAAGACCTTCACCCCCACGACGAGGCCGTTCTGAAGTGTGCCATTGAACACGGTGGAGAAGCCAGTCGGTGTGGCTCCTCGCGGGCTCGTGGCAGCTAGAGCAGGATCGGTAATGATGGTCCTTTGCCAGAGGACTTCACAACGTGAGTGTGGCCACTTGATTGTGCCGCAATCTTCCACGTATCACCAAAACACAAGCTGCGTGTACAGAACTCATCTCTGTTCTCGGCCGCCTCGTTGATAAACTAGCACATGTGGGTCACCACACCATGTGTCGCCGTCCATTGCTGCACAGACGTTGCCGCATCAACACTTCCATTGGGAGCAGATCGCCAAGATTTTTTGGCCGCCTCGGGGTAACCGGTGACTACCTAGACCGCCTATTGGAGAACCAACCCTGCTTCCAGCCGGTTGGGTGTCCAACAGAATAGTCGAAGCAGGACAGCAACGAAGACTAGCGTCTAGCGGGATGACCGGACCTTGATGACCTGGGC
Organism: Eleusine coracana subsp. coracana; assembly: GCA_032690845.1. Classification (NCBI taxonomy): domain Eukaryota; kingdom Viridiplantae; phylum Streptophyta; class Magnoliopsida; order Poales; family Poaceae; genus Eleusine; species Eleusine coracana. The sequence goes on from CM064426.1 coordinate 8,480,841, forward strand.
TCACTTCCGCCTCGAGTTGAGCCAGCTGTTGGGCTTTGGTGTAAGTATTAATACGATCTATTACAGCAGCCCACGAAGAAACACGAACAGGTATCGGGGGCGTTCTTCTTCCTCGGTTGCACGCCGACATCCGCCATTGATGGAATTTCGAGCTCTAATTCATGTCTACAGATGGATTAATGAGTAAAAATGATTATCAAAACGAAACTTAGCGGACATAACTGATCTAGGGTGTTTTTGGAGCATAAACACGAACGCATCGGATGGCAATGCTGAGGCGGACAAGAACAACTCTAATGACAGTAATGGTGCTCGATGTTGAGGCGGGGCGAAGCAATACGACGCGAGGAGAGGAGAGTTGGCACATCTTTAAGCAGTTGGAGATGAATTACGGTTCGGTATCGGCTTCGATTGGATTCTATTTAGTGTCGGACACATCAAAAACTTAGAAACCGAGTTGGAAACTAATAACAAAGACACCAGTCAATACATATAACTTCCACGGACATGACAATCTGGTCTATATGACCTCACCTCTCTTAATAAGTTGTAGAGATATAGTGGTATATATCAAAATCGATAAAATTGTAATGATATAGATCTAATTAATCCAAGACAAAATGGTAGGGGGAGAATTTGACGGGCGGGAGTTTAGGAGTTTTGTGGACCACATTTTTGGTGGGAGCCCGCCAAAACCAGAAATTGGGTGGTCTGCGTCCAGAGGAGGGAAGGTCCTTGTCTTATTTAGGGCATCTTTAAGAGCTCCCCGATAATTAGATCCCAAAATCCTTCTTTTGGGAGCAGCCTAAAAAGTATTAGGGACAAAAAATTTCTTCATTCTCCAACAGTTCTCCTCTAAAATGATGTAAAAACATTTTTTTATTGGTCCATGTCAGCACTTGGATCTACAGATTTTAACTTTACCTTAAAAAAAGTTGGATTGGGGCTCCCAATTCTTCCCCTATTTCTAGTTACAAGTGAGGAGAGTTTAGGGAGAAAATAAATATGAGAATAATTTAGGGACACTGTTGGAGATGATTTTTTAGACAAAATCTCCTATTATTTAATTTAGAGAGAGATTTTGGGACACTCTTGAAGTCGCTCTTATATATCTAGACTAGAGAGGATAAGGTTACACGATAGAGTTCTAATCGGTCTCTTATACATATTCAAGTATCAGTGTAGTTCTATTTTTCTTATTTGCGAGATACTCTAGATCCAGACCATCGACAACAAATATTTCAACGAAAAGATAAGACAATAAGATTTGCCACTTGCATAATAGAAAATTTGTCAGACTAATAAAAATATGAGTTGCTACAATGGATAAGATGGGTAATTCAACAAAAGGATAAGGTAATAAGGTTTGCCACTTAACATAATATAGAGGTTGCCATAATGATTGACACACTAGTTGGTACAATGGATAAAACAAGTAAGAAAAAGATAAAACAACAAAGTTTTGCGACACATTATAATAAAGGATGTGCCATATATTATAGTACTAGTAAAGTGTCCGTGCGTTGCTACGGACTTAAAAAACAAAACACTCTTTATAACTTAAATATAAATTATTTACATAATAGAATTATTAGATATATACAATATTATTTATATTTTTTACATGAAAGATCATATTTATACTATTGTTGGTGTTTCTTGGTATACCATTTTATATATCAAAAATAATCATTTTTTACCATTTTTTTACCATATTCTAGAAGTGTTATCTAAAAGGAAAAATCAATTTACGTAGTCTACAAAATAGCACTACATTACAACGTGATTTTGAACTTGAAATCTTGCTCTAATGAAAAATATTAAAACACGAAAGTTGTAAATCTCGTTGATACCTTTTCGAAACATATGTGAATCATATTATTTGGACTTCAGAGCTAGAAGATATAGGCCCTGTACAGAGATCTGCACGGAGAAGTCCGAATCAGAATAAATACTTTTGTATCGCATATTTGAAAACCTAAACAACAGGATCTGTACTTCCATTGAATATCAAAGTTGTAGAATTTTTCGAGCGCTACAATATAGAATCCGAGTTTGCTTAATTTGAGCTCCGGATGAGGGAGTTATGATTTTTGAAATTTGATACTTGATATGAAAGGTACGAAACCGATTTGGATTCAATCTCTAACTTTATGGACACGAAGTGGACGACCACACCTTAATTAATAGATTGTAGAGATAGAATTTGCCACAATTATGAGAAAGTTACTTGCTATGTTGGATAAGACAAGTACTTTAACAAAGGATAAGACAATAAAGATTTGTCACTAAACAAAATAATTTTTTTCTCAAAATGATCAACACAAAGTAGCTACAATAGATAAGTTAGATATTCTAACAAAATAATAAGATAATAAAATTTGCTACTTAATATAACACATGAGTTGCCATAATGATGAAACATGAGTCACTACAATTGGTAAGGCATGTAAGAAAAGGATAAGACAATAAAGGTTTACCATATATTACTGTAAGGTTTACCACTTAACATAATACAAGATTTTGTTACAAAAATGAACACATGAGTTGCCATAATGGATAAGACATGTAAGGAAATGATAACAGGAAAGGTTTGTCACATAGGATGGTAAATTATTTGCTACATATTATAATGAATAATTTGCTACATATTATAATACAAGATTTGCCACAATGATATGGAAGTCATTTTCTATAATGGATAAGATATGTATTCTAACAAAAGGAGTAAAGGTTTGTCACTTAATATAATACATGATTTGCCACACTGATGAATACATGAGTTATACAATAGATAAGGTAGGTATTCCAATAAAAGAATAAGACAATAAGATTAGCCACTTAACATAATATATGACTTGCCATAATGATGAACACATGAGTTGTCACAATGATGCAGTCGTGCTTGATACTAGTTTGACATATTTGATGTGGTAGCTTGCCACATATTATAATACAGTGATGTCTTACACTTAGTTTACATAAAAAAAAGAATCATAAGGATTCTTGCACTTTGGAAAAATATAAGTGGATGCTAATATAATACAGTGATGTCTTACACTTAGTTTACATAAAAAAAAGAATCATAAGGATTCTTGCACTCTGGAAAAATATAAGTGGATGCTAATAATTTACTATAATTTTTTATAGTTCTATTGAAAAAGAATTTGCTACTATGGCCCAATATAATGTTTTACCATTGCTGAACAATATTTTTTCTCGTAGGGATATTGAACCAAATTTGCTACCAAGGGTTGAACATAATTTGCTATTTTCTCAGAAAAAAAAGAAGATTTTCTATGCTAGAGAGAGTTTCAACAGAATTTGCTATTTGGTTCAAAAATCATATAAACATAGAAATAAAAAACATTAATGTAGCAACAAGATGGCAAGCAATCAGGCTTGCTACTAGCTCGATAAGTTTGATGTGCGGAATGTCATTGTCAAAAAAATGAGTGGGCCGAAAGCATAGAAAAAAGAAAAAAAAATAGTAAAATTATTATGTTGCTAGCACTCAAATTTGCTATTATTTTCTGACCCCTTGCATAGCATGTTTAGAGGGATATGTTGCTATTAGTTTCTCATCCCGGCATTTATTGAATATAAATTATTGTCGTTCATTTAACATATCGAAGTAGTTAAAAAAAGTTTCAGCAAAAAAGATGACACAAGCATGTAGAAATGCTTCATTCTTCCCTTGCAAGATTCAGTAGAATAGTCAATAGGCATGCTGTGGCCTGGTCAAGTGCTGCGACGCGCCTTTATTTGGCGGCTTCTTGTTCCGCTGAGCTGCCCTGCAACTGCAACTACTCTTGTTCTCAGCTCTGCTACACACGGTGTGTAAAACTAATGGCGACCTGCTCGTCTTCGTACCACAGGCCGCCAGCCATGGCTGCTCGTCGCCCTCCACGAGCGTCGGTCGGGAGAGGAGGATGGTCGATGGTGTCGTCAGGCGCGAAAGATTGCCGCAGGGTGCAGCACGCTTGGTCACTCCAGCATGGAGGATCGCTGTAGGAATACGCTGGATTTTTCTTTCTCGTGTTCATCGGCAGAGCGTGTGGGACAAGACAGGTCACCGGAGAATTGTCGCAGAGTCGCGCGCGCTAGTCACCGGTGAAATAGCCGCAAGGTCGTGCGATTTGATCACCAGAGAATCGCCATAGCTTGCGTCCGTGTTGGGACAGTAGATCCAGTTTGGGGAGTCGAGGGCGTTCTGTTTCAGTCTTTCGGAGAAGGAGGCGGTTGGCGCACGCAAACGGGCCAGGCCCGCGCCCGACCTCTCGTCGGATAGAGTTCCCGTTTCATAAACCGACTCCGTAGCGTGGCCTGCTTCCGATCCGAACCGATTTGTGCTTGGATTTTGACGGTCCATATAATTGGAGCGCGCAGAGCCCCCTTTTGCAAGGAACGGCAAGAAGATATCTGGTTTAGTGCTAGTGCTTTTTTGTTCCCAAACAATAGAAAGTGCTAGTGCTTTTGGTGCTGCCCGTTTGGCACAGCGAATGGCGAGAAGAGATCCGGAAAGGGTAGTGAGAAACAAAGCGGACATGGATCTGCAGAACATGCCCATTGAGATACAGGAGCACATCCTCCTGCAATTGGATTCGGCGATCTCCCTGCTCCGCGCATCATCAACATGCAAGCTATGGCGTGGCCTCATCGCTGGCACCGTCTTCCTCCAACGCTTCCGCTCTCTCCACAGACCACCCGTCGTGGGCTATTACCACAACACCAATCACTTGCTCGGACCAGTTCCAACCTTCAAGCCCGCGCGGCCGGTTACCACCACCATTGTCAGCCGCTACGAGTCATTCGATCTCTTCCTCCCACTTGAATGGTTGTCGATGTGGGTCAGGGACAGCCGCGGAAGCCTGCTCCTTTTGGAAATTGCTACAGTGGAAGATAACACGCGTTGTCAGTCCCTGTACGTGGTTGATCCCTTGACCCAGCAGTTCGACAAGATTTTTGTAGTCAAGACGGACACATCTCTCAAAATGGAAGCCTTCCTCCTCGACGGCGCCAAGCCAGGTGAGATAGGAATGTCAAATTTCAGGGTCGTTTACTTGTCCCAGAGCGGCACCATGGCCGCTATAATAAAACCAGGTGGTTCGTATCGCCGAGTAAGAACCGGCAACGACCAAAGGAAAAATATGCTATTCTTGGGGTCCGCCGCGGGCTCCTTGTACTGGTACACACACGGGAGGACGGTGTTCTCTATGGATAAGAGCACTGCCGAGTTCTCCTCTTCCATATTACCCTACTTCGAGGACTTTGTTGAGCCACTGACCACCTTCAAGTTTTCTGTCACCACCGGCCGTGACGGCGAGGCGCGCGTCGTGTTTCTGGCCGGTGACAAATTAAATATCTTTGCAAGGCCAAAAGGGCGCAGCGGCGACTGGATGCTGGAGAAAACCGTACCGCGGCCATCCGCGGAAACGCTTCGAGTGCCGTCGCCTCAGCTGTTCTCTCTCGGCCTCTCCATGCCTCCCTCTGCTGACACAAGAATGGGCACGGTGAAGCTCATGGCATCATGTGGAGAGAAACCGGACGCGTTCAATCTAAACATCGAGAAGAAGCAGTTCAAGAGCACCGAGTATGAAAAGGCGTATCCCATCAGTCTGCCATGGCCTCCGTCGTTGCACGCCTGCAGTACTGGTGGAGAGATATGATGGCTTACCCTGTCTCTCAAAAAGCTTTCTGTTATCGAGTCTCTGTATGTCAGCAGCCTGAACATTACTGTAATTGATCAATTGAGAATGTAATCGGACATACAATTCAGTAATATATATTGACGGGTATTTTTTCCGTTTTATGTTTTCAACAATGGCCAACTTGACATGTAATAACCAGACGACACATCATTTAAGGAACTGCTACATGTAGTGTATACGTCTCCTTTTCCAATCCAAAGTGTATAAAGTAAATACTATAATTCTGCCCGTCTCCCGATAGGCCACTATATAAACGCACGTAAAACTGCTGATAATGAACATATGCACGTTATAGAAGACTACTCGAGCAAAGAAAAGGAAAGCCAAAAAGGGATCTCGAGAGTCAGAAACAACAAGCGGCGTGTCTACTACCTACTGCCTATATACTGGTTTATAATGTTGCATCCCATCTCGGCATCTCGAGACAGAATATCAGAGGGCATATTTATTTTGAGATAAAATATAATATCATCAATAACTTGCTTGATCTCAATGCGTAAAAAATAGCTAAGCACGCCCAAATCCTTAAGAGCAAAATCTTGTCGCAGGTTCTGATGACAATGATGTCTTGTCATCAACATAAGCAAGTAAGAACATTGTGAAGGGGTTACACTCCTAATCTAGGCCAACGAGGATGTACGAGGTCACGTCCTCTTTCTTGAGTTGCTTGCCCACCGCCACGAGCTCGTCGACGTAGCTGATCATCTTGGTGAAGTAGGCCATGCAAGTCATCTTGGTTAATTTAAAAGTTTTTTAAATTAACTCTAGTCTAGAGATACATAGGCGAGTTAACCTAGAAGCCGCACCATTTAACTACCAGGAAACAGAAGGTACAAAGTGCGCCGACGGCGATCTCACCTGTACTCGGTTTACGGCTCCTAGCGTTGTTAGGCACCTCCGATGAGGCCAGCCGGAGGTACAAGCTCCCCGCCGTGCCGTCCGGACTGTTGTAAGTGACCTCCAGATTTTGGAGATCACCGTGCCACAGGATGCAGCTGCTGTTGTACGAGAAAGCAGAGCATGTGCAGTTGCCGAGGCACGCTCGCTCGCAGTCACCGCTGGAGCTCGATGCTCCTGTGGCGACAACACGACCGTCGTCGGGGAGCCTTACGCTAAGCATCAGGAAGAACCCGTCCTCCTTTGTCGCTTTCAACCGGCCAGCAGAGTCGCCGTTCTTGCTGCACTGTAGCTCGACGTTCCGTACGCAGCCGCCGCTGTAATCCCCGAGGCTCCACCTGGCGGCGTCCCGCGGGCTGAACCCTGTGGCGCAGCCGCACGAGGTAGACGCTCCGTCGGTGCACACGCCGAACGCGCCGCAGGGTGGTGGCACGGCGCACTGCCTAGGCTGCGCGTAATACATGGTCCACGCCTGCGTCTCCTCCACCCAGAGCCACCCCTGGATCTTCCCGGACACGTCCATGACGAAGCGGTGCATCGTGGAGTTGTCTTTCAAGTCGTACGTGAAGCTGGTCTCCCGGTCGTTGTCGACGAACCGGGACCCGGAGCCAAGGCCCGTCGTCGCGGCAAAATCCGGCGCGTCGGTGAAGAACTGGCCGTTCCAGTCGCCGGTAGCCCAGTAGTGCTCCCGTGAGCCGTTCCACAGCAGCACGAACTGCGGCGCGCCGGTCGGGTCAAGCTGGAGCGTGTACGGCCCCGGTGCCGGGTCCGTGCGCGAGCTCCATGAGGTCATCTCGTTGATGACGCCGGTGACCTTGTCCCGCCGCAGCGTCGCGCCGGGCAGCCACGTGTCGCCGATGTGGTCGAAGCTCTTCCACAGAATGTTCGAGGCGTTGGTCGACGAAGCGAGCACGAGGTTGCCCGTGTCGAGGAGGACGGCCACCGCCGTCACGTTCCCGCCGTCACGTTTTTTTAGACCGAGGGATCGCGTGCAGCGAGGACGGCCGGTCACTGGGTCTGTCCACATCGGTGAGGCGGCTAATCTGCTAGTACTAGTACAGCGAGGTGTTGGACTGAAAAGTTGGTAGGGGTGCGCGTAATGTTGTCCACTGTTCCTTCTTCAGCCATCCCGTTGTTCAGAAATGGCGGCGACTATCCTTCCGTTCGCCGCAACACTGACATGGAAGCGAGCGACGACCAAGAAGTGGCCGGTATTGTGGGGCGACTAGCGGAGCACAGCGGGCCACTCTCTCTGGGCCAGTCCACGTCAGTGACCGAGCTAGTCTACTATGGTACTAGTAAGGCGTCGTGTTGTCTGTTGTCTAGAGCGCTCACAGCTGCCTCTTGTGGGGCGGCTCAGCGGCTGATGACTCTGCAGAATGCGTTTATTAGTCCAACTGTCTGACCACGAACAAATTGACCAAGATAAGTCAGAAATCACAGTGAGAGTTGGAATCACGTATGCGTCGTCGGTAGTTCTATACGACTATACCTGTTATCCGTATACACACGACGTAATTTCGTAAAATCTTTTAACCTCTCGAGTTTTTACACGAAGTAGGAAACCAGTGCAATTCTGGCCACGCGACGGGGCGGAGACCGTGCTCTGCACTGTGCATATCCGAGGGCCGCGACACCGCAGGCGACGAGGGGTCTCGTATTAGCCTAACCTCACCAGCGCCCTGCCGGACACGCCGAGGCCGTCGCGACACTGACGATTGTTAGGTCTAAGAATGTGGTTTGCTTTAAAATGCTGCAGAAGTGTCGCGCATCGGCGTTCCTGGCAAGGCGTGGTGTGTGTTCTTCCTTTTTTTTTTTTCAGAAGAAGGCAGGAAACATTAGCAGCGCGCGCATCCTATTGCCTCCAGGGTGGTTGGATCGCACAACTCCTCCCATATAACACTATATACTTGCTGCTATCAATCTACATGTATAATCCCTGCAAATAGCACCCACGAATCCTCTATTTCCAGCTCTACAAATAGCAGCATCAACATATTCACCTTCATGCTCCCGAGAGGGGAAGGGATCCACCAAGGGGGTCGCTTCGCTCGTCGTTGAACCTTCACATCATTTGTTCATGTGTCCTTCATATAGGGCCTGATTGGTTGGTGTACGTGGCTCGCCTAGCTCGCAACTAAGAGTTTGGCTCTCGGGAGCCAGATGCATCATATGCAAGATATGTCTGATTAATTTCTTAGTTGTATATAGCCAGAATGTATAAAGAAGTTGATTGGTTGGCCTACTGCTTGCACCACTCCTCTCTATGCTAATGTAGCAAAACATGCATGCTTGCATGCGGTGAGCCAGGCTTCAAAGAAACGAGCGAAAATCCTGCATCCGCAAAACCAAGCTGAGCAACGCCTTTTCATACGGGTAGCCAGGCTCAATCACCCATCCATCCAACTAACCAATCAAGCGTTGCATCCCGTGAACCAGGCTGCATGACCCGTTGTACATATCTTCAATCTGATTGAATCCTGCACTAGGCCTTGGTCTGACTCATTAGATGCAAAAAGTCCTTCCGCGATCTAGCTTCGGAGAAACGAAATTTCATCTCATTTCTCGCTTAAGCCTAGCTGAAAGGAAGCTAGTAACCAATCAACTAGTCTTGCATGTGATGGGCTTGACCTATGGTGGTCTGACTGATATGAGCCAGGCTACACAGAGAAGAGAACCAATCACACCCATAATCCAAAGAAGAAATTTCAGCTAAGTATGATAGGATAAAACTGAATATGGACAAAGGACTCTAAAACTGATCATCATAAACGGCATTCCTTCGAGCATGCTAAATTACCCGACATATCAAAACATGCATATCTTTTTCATTCAAGTTCTCCATCATGAAAAAGAAAAACAATCTTGAGGATTTTGGATTAAAGTTGTTGCAGTGAGTCCAACCAAATCTTCATCAATTAGAGCCCAAACTTACTTGGTCATGTTGCAATGGAGTAATGCATGATCCCAACTATCTTATGCTCTGCACATATCTTTCTCCGCCTTTTGGTTGAGATTGTTTCTTCCCAAGCTATGAGCTAGAGGCTGCTGGGCCGAGTTGTTGCCTTGTTGGGCCTGACTTAAGCCACGAACGGGCCATCGCACAAGGGAATCGACCCAAAGGGAACGAAAGAGCGGAGAAGCGTTGGATTCAGAACGATCTTGTTCCGACTCAGACTCCGGTCCCGGAGCACGCGTCGTCGTCCTCTTGACCCCTTCTCCCCAACACCACCAAACCCTCCAAATCCCACCACCTCGCGTCCGCTGCAAACCCTAGCGCGTCGCGAGGCGCCAGAAGCCATGGCGGTGGCGGCGCCGGGGCAGCTCAATCTCGACGAGTCGCCGTCATGGGGCTCCCGCAGCGTCGACTGCTTTGAGAAGCTCGAGCAGATCGGGGAGGGCACATATGGGTACGCATCTATCGAATCCCCCAAATTCTCCCCCAATACGCCGCCGCATCCGTCCCGCTCGGACGCGTCGACGCGTTGTTTCTTCGTTTTTAGAGGATTGACGCGTTGTTTCTTGTGCATTTTGTGGCTGTTTCTAGGCAAGTGTTCATGGCGAAGGAGATGCAGACGCAGGAGATTGTGGCGCTCAAGAAGATCCGCATGGACAACGAGCGCGAGGGCGTAAGTATTTTCCTCCCTCGTCCGTGGCTTGCATTTTGAAATTCGTTCTGGTCATGGCTCTCATCTTTTTGGATTCCGTGGCAGTTCCCTATCACGGCCATCCGCGAGATTAAAATCCTCAAGAAACTACACCACCCGAACGTTATCCAGCTCAAGGAGATCGTCACCTCGCCAGGTTCGGTGAATACGAATTAGAACACAGCACCTGTTGAAAGTGCTCTTTGTCCATAGGATTAACAGATCCAAAAACTTGCAGGCCCAGAGAAAGATGAGCAGGGGAAGCAAAGTACAATTCCTAACCAAAGCACTATTTTCATATTTTCGTTGCGTAATTCTGATGTACCTTATGTTGTGATGTTGCTTGATAGTCGAGGGTAACAAGTACAAGGGGAGCATTTACATGGTCTTCGAGTATATGGATCATGACTTGACAGGGTTGGCCGACAGGCCTGGGATGCGGTTCACCATACCACAGATTAAGGTAAAAAACCAGCCATATGTGTATGATGGTTATTGGTTGTCAGAAGGTGTTGGTCATGATCTAATAATAGCAAGATGTCTGGTATGTCCTGTACCAGTGCTACATGAGGCAACTCCTTATGGGCCTTCACTATTGTCATATCAATCAAGTTCTGCATAGAGATATTAAAGGTATGTGGCAGACAATTTAGTTTGATGAATCTGTATTTTTTTCTGTCTTATGGTGCATTGAGTTAAAACATATATTTTACACTTGCAGGTTCTAATCTCTTGATAGACAATGAGGGTATCTTAAAGCTTGCTGATTTTGGCCTGGCAAGATCTTTTTCAAATGATCACAATGGACACCTCACTAATCGTGTGATCACCTTGTGGTACAGGTAGATGTTCTTTTACCAGATTGTCGTTATTGTTTTGTAAAGTAACATATTACTTAGTTTTAGTTGCAACCTGCTGACCATTGCATTGGATCTACAATTTGCAGACCTCCAGAGTTGTTGTTGGGAAGCACAAAATATGGGCCAGCAGTTGACATGTGGTCTGTGGGTTGTATTTTTGCAGAGCTTCTCGCTGGAAAGCCTATATTGCCTGGGAAGAATGAGGTATGGTTTCGTTGATGCTTTGAACTACCACCACCCATGTAATTCATATCATAATTTGTTACGAGTAACATAAGTTGACTGGAAGTGTTTTGATTTTCATGCAAATAACTGAGCTAGGGTTCTAGACTTGAATAACCAGTACTTTCTGAGAAGGGTCTTTTGGGTAATTTCTTATTTTTGTGAAGTCATCCTATATGACTGTTTTGTTTGACTGACTGTAATATTGGAACTTTCATGTTACATTTTTTTTTTTGGTGAAGTTCATGTTACAATTCTGATAACGTTATCGATGTCGCTAACATCATGCTTTGTACTTATTATATAATTTCATAAATCGTTAATTAACTGAAGTGTAAGGGCACCTTTAAATAAATTGAGAGAGTTAGAATATTTGAGGGAGTAGAACATGTAAGCAATCAGAAACAAATAAAATAGATGCGGCATTCACTGGAAATGTGTCCAAACTCCCCGTTTTACCTCAGTCAAGGGAAAGATCTACTTGCCCCTGCATCACAAAGCTTTTAGCTATTTTGGATGAACTGCTCACTCTGCATTACTTCAGGATCTCACCGTTCATTTAAGAGTCATATATACAAAATCACTCCATGTCTAGCTAAGCAGCACTCTGCTCATAGTTGTTTCTGTTATCAGTATGTATTTTAATTTCAGGACTGGAATTTGGTAACTGTTTAGTTTACTAACCTGTATCCTTGAATTTGATTTTGAAGCTTATGTTTCTAAACATTAACGTTTGTTGCTATCTGTTTTCTATTGCAGCCAGAGCAGCTGACCAAAATATTTGAACTTTGTGGCACACCTGATGAGCTGAACTGGCCGGGTGTCACAAAAATGCCGTGGTACAATAATTTCAAGCCCTCTCGACCTATAAAGAGACGTGTGAAGGAGTCATTTAAGCAGTAAATGATAACTATGATGCTATTGTTTTCTCCATCTTGTATCAAATTTGCAGAAGTGTGTTTGCTTACTTGTTTTCTATGATTCCAGTTTTGACCGGCATGCTCTTGATTTACTAGAGAAGATGTTAACATTGGATCCTTCACAGGTGAATTTGCTAGTATCAATATGTTTTGATATGAGAATTGACTAAAGTCCTTTTTCCCATGCATAATGTGAAATTGGCCTTACTTTGCACTGTTCAGAGAATATCGGCAAAAGATGCACTTGATGCGGAGTACTTTTGGGCTGATCCCCTTCCAGCAGATCCTAAAAGGTGTTGCTTATTGCCCTTGTTTCTTGGAAACGTTACTTGGCTCCTTTTTTCTTTACTGTTACTGGCTGCCATATTAATTTTGTCCAAGTAATTGGTACTGTGCTTTGACTCTTGAATAAATTATATCGTTTCCATATCTGCAGCCTGCCAAAGTATGAGTCATCACATGAATTTCAGACTAAGAAAAAGCGTCAGCAGCAGCGACAAGCTGAAGAAGCGGCCAAGCGACAGAAAACACAGCATCCTCAACCACATTCGCGTTTGCCACCAATCCAGCAACCTGGCCAACCGCATGCACAAAACAGGCCAGGTCAGCCTCCAATGGCAGCTGGAAGCCATCATTATGCAAAGCCACGTGGCCCGGGAGGGCCAAACAGGTACCCGCAGGGTGGGAGCCAAGGTGGAGGATACCAAAATCGCGGAGGACAAGGTGGTGGCTATGGCAGTGGCCCTTATCCTCCTCCTCAGCAAGGCCGAGGCCCTCATCCATACCCTGGTGGAGCGATGGGTGGAACAGGTGGTGGTGGCCCCAGGGGTGGGACTGGCTATGGGGTTGGAGGAACAAACTATCCGCATGCTGGTCCTTATGGTTCCTCTGGTCCGCCCAGAGGACCGAACTATAACCAACAAGCTGGCTCTCGCAACCAGCAGCAGTATGGAAACTGGCAATAGTACACCATCATAGCATTTAAACCATGCTGCTGTACTTGGGTTTGTATTTTGGGGAGTGTAGCAAGTGTTGTCAGATTTGATATATTCTATCAAAAGGATAAGTATCTTATGTTTTAAGGATATTATGATTGAACACCGGATAAGTTCACAAGCTATGGTGTGGCCTGAGGTCCGAACTACACCCATTGAGGTGGTTCTGGCAGCAGTATGGAAACTGACAGTAGAGGATAGAGTATCATTGTAGCATTTTAAACAGTGCTGTCGTGCTTGGGACTTGAATGTGTTTCTGGGGATTTGGCAAGTGTTGTGAGATGTAACAAGCTTTTAAGGATTCTCGTTTTAAGGAATCTATTGAGGTAACAGAAACCTTCACAAGCCACCCAAGCAAGCTGTATTATGCGTGTCCTCGTGTAGAACATGTACGGGAAGTTATACTGATGTTGCAGATTATATTCTCTGTCGAGCCGAGCTTAATTACAGTATGTTCTAAGCCACCCATTGAGCTCACACAAACATTTTTTTTTGTTGACAAATCCCACATATTAACGGGTGACAAGATTACAGTTACAGCTATGTACAAGCTTGATGCCGCATTTTACACAGTTTCTAGCTGGCTACCTTCTTCTTGGGCTTAGCCGTGTTGAGATTATTATCCTTGTAGTAGTGCGGTGCGATCTCCAGCAGCCACTCGGGCTTAATCTCCGTCACCTGCCGCATGTACTCTTTGGTGGTCTCCACCAGCTCGTGGTACACCAAGAAACGCGGCGGGTGGTTCGCCCGCGCCAGCCCGGAGCTCGGGTGCACGAACACCGTCCGCCAGCTCTTGAGCGTCCTGTACGAGCCGTCCTTCTGCCGCTGCGCCGTGTTGCGGAAGAACCCCGCCGTGATAGCCTTTTTCACCGCGTCGAGGCCGCCGCTGCTGCGGCACGACCGGCGCTCGATCTCCACCCGCTCCATGAGCGCCTCCAGCTGCTCCCGCACGTCCCTCGCGCGCCGCATCGTGCGCGACTGCACGAAGTGGTCCGCGCACCACTGAGACGAGTACCCCGCCTCCTCCCACTCGGTGTACACGTTGAGCAGCGCCACGTGGTCGCCGGCGTTCCCGGAGTCGAACCGCTGGCGCGCGGCGTCAGCGAGTATGGCCTTGTCCCTGGGCCGGTAGAACACGGCGTTCCCAGCCGACAGCATGGAGGCGACGGTGAGCACCTCCTCGGCGCATCCGTACGCCTCCGACGCGACGATCGCCTTCGCCAGCATCGGGTCGAGCGGCAGCTCCGCCATCCGTCGCCCGGTCTTGGTCAGCTGGCCGCGGGAGTTGAGCGCGCCGAGCGCGAACAGGTCCTCGAGCGCGCGGAGCAGCGCCTCCGTGGCGGGCGGGTCCATGAAGTCGAACCGCACCAGGTCGTCAACACCCAGCGCCTTGAGCGACAGCACCACGCTGGCCAGGTTGCAGCGCTGGATCTCCGGCACCGTCTCGTCCTCCATCTCCGTGTCGAAGCTGTGCCGCGTGAAGAGGCGGAAGCACTTGCCCGGGCCCGTGCGGCCCGACCGGCCCGCCCGCTGGTCCGCCGACGCCTTGGAGATGGGCTGCACCAGCAGCGACTCCGTGCCCGTGCGCGGGCTGTACGACTTCACCTTGCAGAACCCCGGGTCCACCACGTAGGCGATCCCGTCGATGGTCAGCGACGTCTCGGCGATGTTGGTGGCCAGCACCACCTTCCGCGCGCCCGGCGGCGTCGGCTCGAAGATCTTGGCCTGCAGCTCGGTGGGCAGGTTCGCGTAGATTGGATAGATCAGCAGCTCCGCGATCTTGGTGCCCAGACCTCGCGTCCGGCGCCGCAGGATCTCCTCCACAGTCTCGATCTCCTCCTGCCCGGTCAGGAACACCAGGATGTCCCCCGGCCGCGGCTCCGTGACGTGGAGCTGCAGCACCGTCGCCACCGCGGCGTCCACGTAGTCCGCCTCGGGCGCCACCGTGTAGTGGATGTCGACCCTGTACCTCCTCCCGGGGATCCTGAACACCGGCGCGCCGTCGAAGAAGTCGCTGAACCGCTCGGCGTTGAGCGTCGCGCTGGAGACGAGCACCTTGAGGTCGGGCCGGAACCGGGCCACGTCCTTGACGAGGCCCAGCAGGACGTCGGTGGAAACGGACCGCTCGTGGGCCTCGTCGACCACGACCACGCCGTAGCTCGCCAGGTCCGGCTCGCCCAGGAACTCGCGCAGCAGCATCTCGTCGGTCATGTACTTGAGCACGGTGCGGTCGGACGTGCAGTCCTCGAAGCGGATGGAGTAGCCCACCTCGTGGCCGAGCTTGACGCCCATCTCGCCCGCCACCCGCGCCGCCACGCTCATGGCCGCCACGCGCCGCGGCTGCGTGCACGCGACCTTGCGCCCGCACGACGTGTACCCGGCCTCGTGCAGGTACTGCGGGATCTGCGTCGTCTTGCCCGACCCCGTCTCGCCCACGACCACGAGCACCTGGTGCGCCGCCACGGCCGCAAGGAGCTCGTCCTTGAACTTGTACACGGGCAGCGTCTTCCGCTCGTCCTGGAGGAGCTCCCTTTGTTGCAGCGTGGCCGTGGCCGTGGCGTCGGTCTCGTCTGCCAGGTCGTCGGTGCCTTCCATCGTCGACGACTTGACGAACTCGACGGCGTCCTCGAACACCAAGTCGTACTCGTCGCTGGCGCGGCCGCGGTCCTTGGACCCGAACTGGAGCCGGGACTTCCTGATCTGCTGCTCCTCCCAAGATTCCTGCTCAGCGTAAGCGTTCGCCTTGCCGCTGCTGCGGCTGCCTCTCCGTCCTTGTCTGTCATCGTCGTCGTCGTGCCGTTGCCTAGCCACCGAGAACCGCTTCTCCTGGTCCACGTTCGCCGCGTCGTCGTACGCGTCAGGCATCCTGTAATACTCGCCGCTGTCATCGTGATCGGCGCGGTCGCTCACGAGTCTGTAGACCTCCTTCTTGCGCCGGATCTCCCTCTCCTCGGCGTCCGTGATCCTGACGCCGCCGAACATGAACTCGTGGTCGAGGATCTCGTCCCGCATCGCCTCCACCTTCTGCTCCTTCCGCTTCTGCAGGTACGCGCGGCGGGAGGCGCGACGGATATCCGAGGTGTCGCCGCCTCTGTCCATCGCTTCGGACCGGCGGCCGAGCTTTGCCTGCTCATCATGCTTGGATGGTTTTCGATCCATCAATCTCCTCGTGTTCGCGTCATCGCGTTCCCGGATGTTCCGTTCCAGCCGGGCCGGCTCATCCTGATCGCGTCTCAGCTCTGCTTCCGCCTCGTCGGCGGCGTCGCTGCTGTCCTCGTCCTCCTCCGGACACTGCCGCTGCCGCACGTCCCGTCCTGGATCGGGATCGGAAACTGCAGCGTCGTCCTCGTCTCCGTCTTGGCTCGCGTCCTTCGTCCTGAATCGCTTCCTGCCACTGATGCTGCCCTTGTTAGTAGCTGCCGACGTCGCAAACCCATCATCCTCCACGTCATCGTCGTCGTCGAGCAGCTTGAACTCGCCCTGCTTCTTGGCCAGCGCCGCGGCGTCCTGCATCTGCTTCCGGTACTCACTGACCGCCGCCGCCCCGCCGCCCGGCTTGTTGTGCGGCACCCTGACGTACACGTCCTCCGCGAAGGCCGTAGTGTCGGGGGAGGAGGGGAACCCGCCGAGGTCGACGAGCCGCGCGGCGAGGTCCGCCGCCGAGGCGCAGTCCCGCGCGAGCCGGACCACGAGCTGCACCACCACGCCTCGGGAGTAGCCCAGCAGCGCCATCAGCCGGTCCGAGACCCACGTCTTGATCTGGCCATCGCCGACGCCCTCCATATGGCCTTGATATATAGGCCCCGTCCGCCGTCTCCCGCCGACGAGAGATAAGGATGGGACGGTGTGCCGTGGAGGCGATGGCGAAAGGCGGCGCACGAGGACGGGACGATTTTGGGTGCGTTGGGCCCCTGCTTTATTCGTGGATTCACCGATCCGATGGCGGTTCGTGTTAAGTTTGACTGATTCAACTTTCCGAGGCGGTTTCGGACGTCGGTTCGAACCTTGGGGGCCCACGCGACGAGTCACCGTGGCCGCCAAGCCAGCTACCCCCTGACGCAGTTGCTGGGAAAAACACTCAGGCTCTTAAGTCTTAAACCAGTCTCAATAGAAATTTTATTGGTATTAAATAAGGTGATACATTAGTAAAAAAATGACATGTTATTGTAGCTAAGATCAAAGAGAGAAAATGAGTTTCATTAGAATGAAACTCATTTGACACTGTTTCATATGCATGAAACTCGAATAAAACTCCTATTGAGAGTAAAAAGTTTTATCCCAATAGATTTTGATCAATTTTAATATAATATTTTATTATTGTGACTTACCTATGAAATTATGAAATAGAACTTTACATTGAGAGAAACTATTTTATCCTTCAAACTAAATATCTAAATCTGATGTGATACTATAGAAAAAAGTAAAATAAAATCATGGATTGAGACTGACCTTACTACCACAGAATAATTTTTTTTTCTGCGTGCCTTAAATATCCAAAAAAATACTAAAAATCGCCACAAAAATAATTCATAAGGGCAAATTGTCACTCATTAGCATCCACGGACAAGCCGCCAGTAAAAGCCATTTTTCATTTTATTTTTTTGCGAGGAAAAAGCCATTTTTCATGACGCCAGAACACAAGAAAATAATTCATAATTTTTCATGATGGTCGTTCTCACGAAAAATGGATTGCCGCAGGTTTATATACCAAATTTTCACGACGGTATTTGGTTCTTCACTATATCAATCTTAATGGATTCATTTGTTACATCAAGTGACATCCAGGGAAATAGATAAAAAAGTAGTACCTAAAATATATAGTCTCACCATAGGCGTACGTTCAAGAATATAAGCATTTCTAGAATCCTAATACAAAATAAGAATAGGATGAATACCTCTATTTTTATCATATAAAAAGTTTATCTCTCATCCAACCACACTATATTTATTACAATCACACTTCTTATTTATTATATTCACACTCTATAAATACTTATATTATTAAACAAACTTAAATCTCTAAAAATACTTATATTGTTGGACGAAGAAAATAATCCAGAGACGAGACACTGCCTTTTCCACCATCTGGGACAATACCTTCGTCTCTAAGGTTGCAACTCGTCAAGATTAAGTAGAGGTCATGCCCGGCCACCTCCCAGCAAGGCTGCCAGGTCCACGCTCGTCGGCGGCAGGCGCGCACGATGAAGTTGCCGAGGTCGCGCCGTGGAGCCCGCGCGCTCTGATGCTGCACGCCTAGGATTCTGCTGGCCCTGCGTCGAGAGCCAAAAACACAAGTCAGTGGTCTTCGATAAATTAGATGAACCGTAAGAGAAAGTCAGCACTGCATGTATGTGCTCAATATGTATTATCTATATCATTTATATTATGTTAAGATTTATATTATATGTACTTATATGTTATATAAAAATTATATGATAAAATATATGTGAGAATCGATCATATTTTACTAATTTCAATGTAAACTATATGGTCTAAATAGTTCGATCATCAGGACATGAGGTGTACTAAGGGTGTATTTGGTTGGGCTGTGGCTGTGAAAAAAACTGTTGTAGGGTGTGAGCTGTGAAAAAAGCTGCTGTGAGATATGAGCTGTAAAAAAGCTGAAAGTCGTTTGGTGAAAGCGACTGTGAAAAACTGACTGTAAGCTGATAAATATAAAATAATGTATTATTCATTTAAATTTACATGTAATTTAAATCTAAAATTTTCTTAAATTAACATGTAATTTAAAAAGTTTATTTAAAAGTTTTTTTTAAAATGGAAATGTTTTTCAAAAAGTTTATAATTTTTTTAAAGTTCTTAGAAATTTAATTTAAAAGTTTATTGAAAATGTATTTAAAAAATTGAAAATGTATTTAATAATTTTAATTTAAAAAGTTTTTTAAATTCTAAACGTTTTTTATTTAAAACATTTTCAATTGATAATGTTTTTAAATAATTTTAAAAAAAATTGAAGAAAAAATCCAAACTTCTAAAAGTCAAAGCCCAAAAAAACCCCTCTTATCTGCTTTTAAAAATGAACTAGCTAAAAGTTGCTTTTGGCTGTGACTTTTCTGAAAGACAACCCCTTTTGATTAGGTTTCAACCAAATACATCCTAAATCGCTTCATCTTTTTTCCTTTCTCTGAGGGTCGGTTGTTACTCAGATCAAGTCAAGTAGTAGTACGTACAATACGGATCGTTGCGATTTGTCCCATATCAAATGCTGGATACCCTTCCTTAATTTTGAGTGATGATACAACGAATCATTGTATTATGATTTTAATATACTTTCCCTTCATACTATGATTTGTAACGTAATATTATGGAAAAAGGCTACATATAATCGAAGAAATACCTTACTTGGTGTACAGGCTTTCATTTACCCGATGAAATAGATTTTTCATATCTAAAAATATACTTATATAGTAAGGCAAACGAACCTTTGGTATGTTACTAGGACAATCTCAAGCATACATGATTACTGTACCCTATATATATAGGAAAGGCAACAACGCCTGGTTGCCATTGCTCACGTCCAAACTTTAAGGTTCAGCTAGAAAGATCTAACATGAGGGACGTCATCGGTGTTGTGCATGGGATGACGACTATGATCTTGTTCGCCGTGGTCATTGGTTGCCTAGCATTGCCTGCAATGTGTCAGTATATACGCCATCGTTTTGTTGTATTATTGCTAAATTTACCATAGTTACACATGTTAATAATCTGATATATTGTGATGTGCACGAAATTTTGCAGCAGGTCGCCCACATCTACTGACGGATGGAGGAAGTAATATCGTTGCCGCTGACAACACTACGTCATCATTAGGCGAGGAGAAGATTACCTTTATATTTTGCATCAAGGCATTAGTGTGCCATGGCTTCGGTGATGGCTTGAACCACTGCTACTGCTGCGGCAACATACATCATGACGGCAGTTGCTACCGAACACTGCAAGAGTGCAAGAACAAGTGCCCCCTGTGCAACCCTCATTGTTCACCCATGCCGCCGCCCTCTCAAGCAACTGTTGATAGACCCATCGTGAATGCAACAACAAGCACAACCTTACTATAGATATAACAAATTATATGAGATCCTTTTGAGCATCAACGTTATACTCTTCTATTAAAGATGAAGATGTTCTATTGAACCAACATTGTGTTTCCATGGGTTTGATTCCATTTTGTCTCCTCGATGTTATGTTTATTACATTGATCAGAGAAATCTGATATCTCCAGGTGTATTTTGTCACTGGTTCTACAATTTGTTCCTTCTCTTATTTTTTTTCCTGAGAGATTGACGTGATTAGTTGTAATAGTAAGTCGCTCATGGTGGTAACACTGGTTTGACATTGTAAGAGAAGTGCTCTGGTGGAGCTGTTTCTCAAAATTGGCACGCATCTTAAAGCAGGGTGGCTAATTAGAAGCTTTTTTATTTCTATAATCCCGGGTTCTGGCCCTACCCACCACAGCCCCTACCCAGCCCCGTCTAACCTGATCCAGACCAGCGTGAACTTTGGATAGATCAAAGCGAGATCTTCTTCCTCGGACAGAAAGTAGAAAAAGGAGCGCCATTGCAGATTGGCTCCCACGAGACCTTCTCCGCTGTAGAAAGCCCTCGCCGGCAGGCGAACGGTCTTGTTGCCCACCGTGATGCCGGTCAGAGCAAGATAAGGACACGGAGTACCCTCTGGTTGTCACCTGCTGAGCTCTTAACCATGTTCTTTACGTCGCTGCATCATCGCCATCATGCATTGCTAATAGGCAACTGCCGGTTTCCAGGGTTTTCCTCACCGTCCGCCTTAAACATATATTATGCCATTCTATACATGCAAAGACCCAGAACGTTAGACTAGACGGAGGAAATGGTTAACAAGAATAATGTATTCCTAATTGCTTCCAATCTCTGACGAGATTCGCTTGAAGCTGCTTAGTACTATTTGATCTTGTGTGTCACCTGCTAAATTCTTACACCGAATTTAATTCCAAGTAGCGAAGCTCTACTGCACGTATTTGTACATACTATCACACAATCAATCATGCCGATAACACTGGAGATTGAATTGTTGACCCTCTCAGGCCTATTCTTATCAGGCGGCAACATCTACACACCTCCATGGCGAGAAGTTGAGCCAGTTGTTATGCTGAGAAATGGCAGAGCCAGAAGGCTCAAGGGTCAAGACTGTCAACGGCGAGTCCGTTCCGTGTTGAACGGACCATAACATTGATGGCAACTGAACGGTGCCGGCGAGGCGTCGTGATATCGGCACGCAATGGCAGCCGGCGGGGACTGATGGTGTTGTTGGCGAGTATGAGTAGGCCCGGGTTTCACGCCGGGCTGGACGGATGCACGGGTCTAGGGATTAAAGAAAATTAAAACATTTTAATTAACCAAACTGCTTTGAGATGTGTGCTACTTTTGAGAAACAACTCCACCGGAGCCAATCTTGTCTACACGAGTGTTGTTCGTGTAGGAAACCTTTTCTACCTTATGATAATAGTGGTTGATGGTGGCCTTGGCTCAGGTTTGATCTGTACAGCTCGACTCAGGGCAGCGAGGAAGCAACTTTGAAATGTTTCTATAGTGGAGAGAGAAACGGACCAGATGGTCCGGTCAGCTGACTGTAATGTTCGATCAGTACGAAGATCAGCAGTGGGTAGAGCGTTGGATCTGTATCTGTAGTGACCGAACGGTCTAGTCAGGTAGTGACCGGGCAGTCCGGTCAGTTGGCCCAGAAAGCTGATTTCGTAGAGCAACGACTAGTTGGAGGTTGGAAGCCTATATAACTTCGTTGCTGGGTCTTGAAGACTAATCTTGCCCAGTGGAATTTCTTGGACCATTTGATGAGGGTCAAGAGGAAAAGATGAGAGCACTAGAAGAAGATATTGCATATTTTGAGAGTGCTAGTGAGAGTAACAAGAGCATCTTGTATATCTAATACTAGGATATCCTTGAGGGTGTTATCTAGGTTGTTACTCTTGAACTATGCTGAGACCTAGACTGGCTAGGTGTCGGTGATCGAGCCTATCGTGATCGATTGTGGAACCCGTCACATGTTTGTATCCGGTTTGTGTTCGCCGGTGAAAGGGGCATCACTAATGACCGTCTGTGTCGGCTCTGAGACTCCAGCAAGTTTTCGAGGGAAGAGATCTTGTGCCTTAGTGGCAATGGTGACGCAATCGGGTCTTCATTTCGGGAGTGATTGCAGGCTCATGTGCGAGAACTCCACACTGGCGGCGGGAGGGACCGGTACTCCGACGGGAGAGGTCTAACAAGGAGTAGGGAAGGATGCCTTCCTTCCGTGACCTCGAGAAAAAATCATGGGTATTTGTTGACCTTCTTCTTACTATGATATCTTACTTTCTGTATTTACATACTATGTTATTCATGCTCGTGTGTTTACCTTCCTCTAGTTGATTACCTTATAGACTAGTATGAATAAACTTCTTTACTTGCTAGTAGTGTTTAGCTTCTGTAGTTAATCACTAGCATGTATAGGAGTTGCATTGGCTTGATTGCTCACCCTTGTATGTATTGTGCTACTCATACTTGTGTGCTCTAGTTTTTTATCTTGTAGTATTGCATGAGTAAGCTCCTTTGCTAGCTTGTTGTTTGCTTCTGCGTGTCTTTATCACTAGCTTGCATTGGAGTTGTATTGTTTTTGTGTGATCCATTAGTATGCTTAGGTTGTTGTTTCTTTCATAGGTTCATTATCTTGCTAGTGTGATCACCACTAGAATTGTGTAGGAGTTGCTTGAGTGGTCAATTTTAGTAATTGGCAAATTAGGTTCATAGTTTGAGTTCCTGATTCACCCCCTCCCCTTCTCAATCACTCGGTCCTTTCACACGTGCTACATTGTGAAGCCGCCACATGTCCAATTGCGACTAGACCTTGTGCGCGTTTCCAAGAGGGCAACGTTTTAATTCTCAAATTAACAGAAACAACAACATTTCCATTAATACAATTACACAAAGAAACATCAATAGAATCACAAAGAAATATCAAGTTGTTCGTAAAGTTCTCTCTCAACCTCTATCTCTTGATAGTTCAGTGATAGACTAGCATTCCTTAGAAAAGTGCTATTGCATCTACTCTGGGATAGAACCTTCTATACAACCTCAGCACTATGTAGTAGTGGTTCTCCATCAACAGGAACGTCTACCTGCATAGTCTCCATAGACGATTGTAAATTGGAGAGGAAAATAGATTACTGATAGTGTCAAATACTCAAAATGAAATGAGTAGAGGGACAATTGTAATGGATATCTTCGGCAACACACATAGAGAAGCAGATATGGTTGTAATGAGCCTTACCACTATTTCTCTTCTCAGAGGAGTAATGCCATTTTTCTTACTGATATGACACACCTTGGACAATTCAAGCAGATTGTGCTCCTCTTCTTCATCATCTTCTTCTCTTGCTCCTTCTAGTCCTTTCAGATCTTCGTACTGTTATGCTACCTGGCCATCCTTGTGATTCATCTAGACAAAAGTGCTTGTCAGACTGATATAAAATGAAGCATAGACAATGTCCCTAGTGCTTATTAGATTTACATATTCATGAATGTGTGCAACATAATAGCGAGATCCAGTTGCATGATGATATTTTACTTTGGCATGGTTTGTCATCATTCTGTTGTGTACACAACAGATGCCAAGATTGGATTTTTTTTTTTTTTTGAGAATTCTATCGGAACAATGAATTGGGCCCGATTCCTGATTTCTCTCTGCACTGTGCTGAACTTTATTCTCGTGCTGGGCCTTACGCTTTTGTAGCCCCGTCTGTTTTTATTGACAGCCGAACCGACACTAATCTTGGCATCTGTTGTGTACCTGTATATCCATATGATTGCTTCTTTTGACCTCAAGAGACCGAGGGAAGTACCTCAAAAAAAAAAGACCGAGGGAAGAAATGTCGTCTGTATCATTATATATCGACATATATATATATATATATATATATATATATATATATATATATATATATATATATACATACATATTATTATAGTCTCTTTCCATGTTTATTTTGTGTAGAGAATCTGCAGATGCATTCTCTCTATAATCCTCGTAGTAGTATATACTACAAAATGCTATGCCCGGGTGCTTCTGCCCACTGTTTAATTAACAATCCTCAAGTTGCAACAGATACGGCCTCCCTACCGAATCAGTTGCCAACACAACGCATCGGATTAGCGTCATTTTTTGTTTTATTAAGCAAAGTCCACAGTCTTTATGCATTGATTATATGCACGTCGATACAATAGTCCACTCCACGCACAGATGTGGACGCAAGCTTTAATTTGTATAGTCTCTCAAACACAAATGCACCTTAATCCACACCGACCACATGCTGGTTCCGTTTCTCAGTGCACGCAGGCGCGTCATATGGACACATGGTTTTCCCGGCCGGTGGCGCGACAACCTAGTTATTAGAAGCCGCGCGCTCTGGTCGGTGGCGCTGGTGGTGATGATGCCTGCCATGGTCATCGACGTGGTTGTTATGGTGATGGTGGTGATCGTCGTAGTCGTCGTGGTCGTCGAGTTGCCAGCCATGGCGGTCGGGCTGGACCCACCTGCCATCGGGTCCGCGGATCATGCCCTTGTTCTCGTCCTGGCGCCAGCATGGGGGCACGCCGTGGTGATCTTTGAGGAAGTCGCACGCCTTGTTGACCAGCGCCGGGTCGCGCCCGCTCGCCAGCACGAACCTCTCCCCGCGTCCGTGGTACCTGCACGCGCATCCACATTATTCATGCTGAGTTGAATCACTTCGATCGCGGAAGAAGAATAAATATATTGGATCGATTTGCATTTGCTCAAGAATCGGGCTAGGATTGACTAAAGAGAAAAGAAGGAATCGCAGCGTGTTCACTCTGCCAGAGTTGGTGGTAGTTGCTGCTTTTCTGTGGCTGGTCCTGAATAAACGCAGGCACGCAGCCAGCAAAGCATAAATGTGCCGTCGACCGGACGGTTCCGATGAGGTTGACACGTTAGCTTGTGTGTTACACGTCTGTTGATATATGTACACCGATCCGATCCACGAGATACGTGCAAAACGTGTGTTGTTTATTGGCACCGTGACAGGTTCGAGCATTTCAATACGATCACGATACCCATATAGCTAATTTATTTGTGGACGCATGGGTCCTATTGATATATGTATAGTCCGCCCATCTATGTTACGGATACTACAGTCACAGCCTGGCACCTCTTTAGAAAACTGCGGATCGAGCTTGTCGCCTTGTGCTGGCTGATGAATTAGCGAGCATCTCTGCACCGCATCGGTAGTTTGGAGCTTATCGTAAACCGAATCATTTGTTATTTCGTCCAAGGTCTCTGACCAGTTTTTTATGTGCAACATGTAGAACGCAAGCACGTTTTTAAGTATCTTGTACTTGCTCCTACAGAAAGATGACCTGTCTGTGCCTCCAGTTAATTAGGACCCTCACCATCATCAGTCCTATAATGATATTGCCATGACTTTCAATTGTGACTGTGCAGCACGTCGGGTTCCTGGGGCCATACACCATTGAATTGGGTTTCATCTATAATTAACGCTCTATGAACAAGCTGAGAAGACACGCTACAGTATCACGCTTTCTGTGGCTATCACGCTTTCAGTGGCGTCAGACTAATTTTGCTCACTCCACCAATTACTGCTTTGGCCTACGTGGACAGGGCTCTCAAATGCACGTGGAAATAGTACAATGCGTCATCGTCATCACAAGCCAGAGTCGTCACAACCAAGCCAGCTTTTAATTGTGAAAAAGTCCGTAGGATAAAAAAAAAAAGGTGAGAGTAGGGCGTAATACGTACCCGTCGAGCAGGTGTAGGTGCGCCTCGAGGTCGTGGTAGCAGGCCGGGTCGAGCGTGTCCTTGAGGAAGGGCGACCGCTTGTGGTCCAGCGGCAGCTCGACGCCGACGTGGGCGTAGCACCACGGCACGCGCAGCAGTCCCTCCGCCACCCGCCGCACCACCTCCGGCGCGCCCTCGTTGACGAGGATCCCTGGCATCCTCGGCACGTTGTCGTGCACGTTGACCACCCGCAGCGCCTTCACCCCGAGCTCCCCTTCGAACCGCCGCTTGAACGCCGCGTTGCCCACCCTCGGCCCCGCGAACGAGTACACGCACACCGGCGCCTCTACTATCCCGTCGTCATAATCGCCGCGGTTGGCCCCTGACTCGGCGATGTCGTAGGCGCTGAGCATGGCGAGCGCGCTGCCGAGGCTGTGTCCCGTCACGGTGATGCTGACGTCCTCCCCTCGCTCGACGGCGTAGCGCGACACGAGGCGGCGCACCTCGGCGAGCACCTGCTCCCTCGCGGAGTACTTGCAGAAGCGGCAGGTGGGGTCCTTGTCCGTGTACAGGTCCACGAACCCGGACAGCACCTTGACGTCCGGGTCCGGGCAGGGCAGGCCCTCGTCGGCCACGGGGCGGAGGAAGTCCATGAGGTCGGACACCCACTCGAGCCGCGTCACCGTGCCGCGCCACGCGATGGCCACGTCGCGGCGGCCCAGCCGGGCCGACTCCTCGTCGGTGGACACGGCCACGTAGCCGATCCAGTTGGCGCGCTGGCTCCAGATCTTGGCGCCCGCGCGGGACTGCGGGAAGATGGCCGCCGGGAACCGGAAGTTGGACGTGGCGTAGAGGTAGCGCGAGACGGTGTACCCGCGCGCCGCGGACGGCATGCCCAGACGGTCGAACAGGTCGCGACGCGGGTGCTTGCAGCTGCCGCAGTAGCGGGACGACGGGTCGTAGTCGAACGCGTCGTAGCAGGCCTGCGCCAGCTCGCCGTAACGGATCAGCTCCGAACGGAGGAGCGGGTCCATCGGGTCAAGGAGCCCCGCCCAGTCGTCGCGCCCGTGGATCTCGCGCCACCGCGACGCCAGCTCCTCGCCGGGGAGGTACGTGTCCTCCTCCTCCTCCTCCTCCACGTAGTCACGACGGTGCTCCAGATGGGCGACGACGGAGGCGGACGCGTCGTCCGCCCTCGTGGCCGCGGCCGGGACCCGGGCCGTGCACGTGCTTCTGGTGGTGAGTGTCCGGCATGGGGCTGCCGCGCCTGCGCGGAGGAAGGAGAGCTGTGTGCGGGAGGTGGTGGAACGGGCGAGGGCGGGGAGCTGCAGGTGGAGGTCGCGGCAGGAGACGGGCGCCATTGGAAGACCACCGCGCGTCTGGTGAGAGTGCTGTACTTGAGCTGCCGAAGTGGGGAGAGGCTCTGTTTTTGTGCTGCTATCGTGGGGTGGAAGGTCAACGCACCGCATCAGTCCATTTTACTTGTCTCATTTGCTTTACGTCACGCCTAAAAACATTTGCTTTAGGTCACGCCTGGAACTCTCTCTGATGTCATTTGATTTTTTTTTTCTCGCAATACAATGTGTGACGTATTTTGTTGGTCGATTTGTCCACTCACAAACCATTCGTGCTTAATTATCATTTCTCGCAACATATTTGGAATGGCTCAACTGTGGGCAGGAGCGACGAGCAGTGCATCATCAACCACATATAGGACATCGAAGGTGGTGGACTGGTGGGTGGGCACGGTCGGTTGATGGCTCCGCGATGGCGACGATGAGTTAATGGCGGACTAGCGGGAGCGGGAACCTGGTAAAAGAAGAAGGGCAACGAATTGTGAGTTGGTAATTAAGTTTTCATATTTTTTAGTTTTTCATTACTGAAAAACTTTCACTCAAGAGTTAGTTAATTTTTTATTTTTATATAAGTATTTATATAATTATAAATCTTTGGATCTATATTCGATGACTAAAAATAATAGTTAAAAGTTGTTCAAATTTTCAGTTACCTGAAAATTACTGTACCAAATTCGTTAAGTTCTCTGTCAATTGCAACTTACTAGAAGAGGCATGCAGATTTCTCTGAGTATGGCAGTAGGCAAGGAATCGGCTATTCAACGTCTCACACAGTCACACCACACGGGAGGTTACCTTGGGACGAGGTCCCCGTTGATGCATAGTAAAGAGGTCGGGGACGGAGATTAATAAAATCCCTGGTTTCCAAAAAAAAATAAAGGTCAGGTTGATGTCGTATGAAGTTTGATTAACGTTACGAAGAAGAAGGTCACCGAAACACATCTTAAGCTTTCTGGAGGTGCCATACAGATGTTATGAGAACCTCAACACCGTTGTTAGGAGTGAACATAAGGTAAAATAAGGTTAAGACTAATACAAAAATGTTTGGAATCGGTCTTTGGTAGATGGTTACCCAGTTAATGCTGGCCAAATAAAGCCTCATAGATTACACTAACAGTTAATTTGATTTGCTTCTAAAACAGAAGAACTTGGTCAAACTGCCTTTTGTGATGGCATCATAGTGTCTAAGTAACAATAAACTATATGAATGTCTTTAATACTGTTTTAGAGTTTTCAAATGGCAAAACCTTCAAACTGTCATTCTTGGGAAATAAAGAATCTATTACGAATGAACTATCATCAATAGATGAAGAGCAATGCACGAACAAGAAAGAGTGACAATGCTCATCAGCGGAACATCCTCGTAGGTCTGAGTATTTTCTTAACCCAATTAAATTGTTTGGTTATTTTGATAAAATGATATTTTATTTTTTTAAAAAATATATCAAAATTGTTGCCAAGTAAAGTTAAAGACACACATCTCAGTTAATTTACAAAGTAAACTGAATCAGAAAGGTGCAAAACTTCTTACTATGGACATAATATTATAGTGACAGTATTGTGGTTAATTCAATTAATTAATTATCACACACCATAATGATTGTTAGGCTTTGCTTGTATGGGCCAAATGGATGAATGGACTAAGGGTGTGTTTGGTTGGACTGTGACTATAAAAAAAGCTATTGTGGGTTATTGGTTGTGAAAAAAGCTGTTGTGAGATATGAGCTGTGAAAAAGCTGAAAACCGTTTGGTAAAAGCGACTGTGAAAAACTGACCGTGAGCTGATAACTGTAAAATAATGTATTATTCATTTAAATTTACATGTAATTTAAATCTAAATTTTTCTTAAATTAACATGAAATTTAAAAGTTTATTTAAAAGTATTTTTTTTAAAAAATAGATTTTTTTTCCAAAAAGTTTGTATTTTTTTAAAAGTTCTTAAAAATTCAAAAATATTTTTAGAAATGAACTGATGCTTTTGGCTATGACTTTTGTGGAAGACAACCCCTTTGATTGGGCTTTCGCTTTTCTAAAAACTTCGGTTACTTGTTAATTCACATTTAATGCCATGATAAAAAAACTGAACAACACAATTTGCTATGAAACAAAACAAGACTGAATTAACCACAATTCCGGTTCCGGTCGGTCTCAGTCGTGGTTAACCGCGTCCAGCCCCCTACATCCCCGATCAGAAACGTCGGTTTGTGATCAAACGGTTCGTTCGACCGGGACGAAGAAACAAACGAACGCCCGCCGCGAACTGCAAATCCACCCGCGGGCCCGCGTCCTATCCCAACCAAATCCGCCACAAACTCCTTCCCCCTCCGCGGCTCCACAGCCTCCCCAGCTCCCAGCCTCCCACTCTCTCACCCACCCACCTCGCTTTGCTCCCCACTCCGTCCACGCGCGCGCGCCCGCGCGCTACCACCCACTCCGCTCCTCATGTCCGCCGCTTCCACCGCCACCGCCAGTCGCCTCCTCTTCCTACCTCGCCCGGCCGCCCCGTGCCGTGGCATCCACTTTCCCTCCCTCCTCTTCGCCCGCCGCGGCCGCCGCCTTCGCCGCGCGTACGATGCCAGCGCCGTCGCAGGAGGAAGCGTCTCCGGTGGCGGCGGCGCCGCGAGGGAGCCGCCTCGAACGCTGTTCCCCGGCGGGTTCAAGCGACCGGAGATCCAGGTCCCGGCGCTCGTCCTCCGCGTCGGCGCCGAGGAGGCGCTGAAGTCTGGGGATGAGGTGGCTGCCGCCGTCGCCCGTGGCGTGGGGATCGTCGTGCTCGAGGCCGGAGAGGAGAGTGGCGGACGCGCTTACGAGGCCGCACTCGCGCTCAAGGCGGTCGTCGGGGACCGCGCATACCTGCTGATCGCGGAGCGCGTCGACGTGGCCTCTGCGGTCGGGGCGAGTGGCGTTGTGCTCGCCGACGAGGGTTGGTGATCGCATTTCCCTTAGCTTCGTTTTGTGTTAGTAGCTTCTTTTGGGTGTTGAGAATGCAGAGTGGAACTAACCTTGATCCTTGAACTTACATTTAGCTATAACCGGCCTTATGCTGATGCTGTATCGTTGATGTTGTCTCGGATTCCTATCATTTACGTAGTGCCAAGCCATCAATCACCTACCAACTTTAGGTTTCTATCATTCATGTAGTCCTGGGTTTAATACACTGTTCTGGGTGAGCAGATATTGAGAATGCAGACTGCAACTGTCATTGAACTTATATTTTGGGATATCTGGCTCTATGCTGATGCGGTCGAAGCTGGCTCCTAGTGTCAACCAGATTACCAGCTTAAGTAGCAGAGTCCTGAGTCCTCCCTCCTTTTCCAGGTTGGATGGAAATCACTTTGTTGTTCCTTCCAAAAAAAAAAAAAAAAGGAATAGGAAAGAATTGAATGGAAATCAATATTATTCCCTAAAGGAATTTATACTTTATTTTCTGGTCTTCTAGGATGTTATGCCACCAGTAATTACATTGCAACAAATGTGTATTTCAATGCGTTTCTTTATCTTTCTTGATGCAGGTATTCCTGCTATAGTTGCAAGGAGCATGATGATGAAATCAAATGCTGACTCCATATATCTCCCTCTTGTTGCTAGAATCATTCGGTCCCCCAATTCGGCAATAAGCGCTACAAGTTCCGAGGGAGCTGATTTTCTTATCGTTGATACTGCCAGTGATGATTTTTTGAGTGCTATGAATGGTGGTGTAAATCAACACGTGAAGATTCCGATTTTTTTCACTTTAACTGACCTTCAAACTCGAGGGAATTATTCTGACATTACATCCAAGTTGCTCCAATCTGGTGCATCTGGAATTGTTACTTCCTTGGCTGGTATGCAACTCGTCACTGATGATCTTATAGAAAGGGATTTTTCAAAATTGGGTGCAACTGAGGAAGTACTACAAGCCACTTACTCTTCAGCTAGTACAATGGAAAAAGAAAATAATGTAATGGTTCTGACTCGTGAGAAGACGAAGGTTGCTGGATTTACAAAGCTGGATGAAAAAGTAGCACAGCTGATTGAGATGGAAAAACCTATTCTAAGTGAAGCTGTTACTGTTATCCGCAAGGCAGCACCAATGGTGATCATCTAGTGTTACACGTTTGGTAGTTGAAGATGCCCTGAAATGACTTCAGTTGTACTTTTAGCACCATCTCTAGCATTTGTTTGACTTCAATATAATTGTTGATATGTGTTCACAGATGGAGGAGGTTGAGCTTCTTGTTGATGCTGCTTCTCGCCTGAGTGAGCCATTTCTGTTGGTTATTGTGGTAATTTTGGGTCCACATGAAATGTTGATTCTGAGATCATCTGTTACATACCTCATGTATAGATAATCACCTGTGTACCGACTAAGAAAATGATGTATTATACATAATTCTTACATTATTTACGTAAATCAGGAAATCATTTGGAATTTGATATGGTTAATGAAAATATCTCATATGATGGAATTTTAGTATTTGGCCAGTTCTTTTATTTCTCTTTTCTAGGTTGCAAATAGAGATATTGATGTGTTTAAAATTACACAAGAATAGAGGGATGAACACATTTGTAAAACATAATTTATGCAAATTCAAATTGATTCCCAAACTATATGATCTTTGCATCTACTTTCCTAAATCAGTTTGAAAAGTAAGTGCGTGCCTACTGCAACGATCCTTATTGCTACTTTCTGATTTTATTTGCCATGAAATATGTTTTGATTTAGTCCCTTCACTATTTGCCTTTGTGTACATGGATAATCTTCATTCTACTTTGCTCATTTGTCTGCTTTTATGATTCCCTCTTTCAGCTAAGAAAATCTGTTTGTTCATACTCATTTAGATAACTGTGCCCATATCTTGATAATGCTTTATTTGCATAAGTTTCATTGTGTATGCAGACTTGCTGTTCCTTTCTACTTCCTCATGCAAATAGTTTGCTATCATAAAAAAACTAAAGTATACTCCTATTCGTAAAAATGTCTGACTGTTTGTTCGCCGTTTTCTAATGCATTTCCCATATTAATCTCTTTCTGATCATATCGTCCTTCGATTGTCTCAGGGCGAATTTAACTCAGGAAAATCAACTTTTATAAATGCTTTACTTGGAAGACAGTATCTTCAGGATGGGGTTGTGCCTACGACGAACGAGATCTCACTGCTATCATATTCCGAGGTTGATTCTGAAAGCTTTGAACGATGTGAGAGGCACCCAGATGATCAATTTGTGTGCTATTTGTCTGCTCCAATTTTGAAGGAAGTAAGTACTGAATTACTGGCGACTGTCTTGTTGATATTTCTTGCTTACCTAAGAGATTTATGCACTTTTATATGCTACGCATTTAGTTAAACAATCCAGCCTTTTTCCTTCACTTATTCAGGCTATCTACTTCTATGACGGATATAATTTCCCTTTTACCCATTTAGGCTGCTTTCTAAAAGATATACTGAATCTGAAGAAGCATTCTGCAATTAAAAGGACTAACGAGAAATTGTCAGGAACAAACTTCTTTCTCCTTTGACTTACTGTAGTTGTTAACATGTAAAACATGTCCATTAGCTGTCTAGCTGCCTGACCGCCTTGCTGTTGTTCATTATTTTGTTATATTTGAAAGAAGATCAAAACAAGAACAGTCATGTTCCACACGGAGCCACAGGGGGTGCTGCTCGTGCTGCAGCACCTTCTCTGTCCATCAAAACTTTGCTTGGGAACTAAAACATGGAGATAAACTCTTTAAAATCACTATGCAAAATCTTATTTTATTTGTCATCAACTGACCCGGCACCCCCTGCAACTCAATCCTGGCTCCGCCCCTGAGTCCCACCTTATTTTTTCTTGCATTTTGTAGGTTGCATGACTACCCAAGTAACAACGCCAACTCAACAGTTTTAGTTTATTTACTTCATTTTTCTTTTTTTTGTTTCCATGTGTATGACTGAACAGATGAATCTAGTTGATACACCTGGAACAAATGTTATTCTTCAGAGGCAGCAACGACTCACTGAAGAATATGTGCCACGTGCTGATTTAGTACTCTTTGTTCTATCATCGGATAGGCCATTAACTGATAGTGAGGTAATGATTGTGTTTGTTTTATTATGTCTAATATCTACGCATTGGATATTATGATTGCTGTCACTGTAGAAAAGATATATGATACAATAATGTAATTAATTAAATCCAATAATGTGTTGGGAATATTGACTTTCTAAAGAGCAGACTATGGACTGGGATGTGCTTGTGGTTGTTGGGTTCAGGTATCAGTGTGAGACTGATAGTCTGGAACATTTCACAACTTCAGATTGCATTTTTTTTTTCCTGAATAACTTCAGATTGCAATTACGTGCCAATCTGGAGGCCAGCTTGGAAGCGGGATTTTTTTAATTTTGTATTCAGTCATATTTCATTCTTTTCAGGCGACTGAAAGTTGCTGAAACTTTCAATCACTTAGAAAAATAGTTGAAGTTGTGCTAGATTTGTACTAGTATTTATTTTTATAGGATTATATGTATTAGTAAGAGGAGGAAAAAAATCTGTTTATGTATAAACTATAGAAAAATGTTTTTTTTTTTTGCAAAACCGTTGGATCTAGATCCGAACGCACAAAGCGGTGATTGAAAGTTGCCCAAACTTTCAGCTGACTGAAAATTAGCAGGACCCTTATCTAATTTAAGAATGAAGGTTTCTAGGCTGGGTTAATTGTTGAGTACCTAGGTTTGATGCGGGTAAAGGAAAGGTTTCTTGCCTAGCCATTTTGTTTTTGCCACAAAGTGTCATGCTGCTGATCCAACATCAACATTATTACAAACTCTGGCACATTAATGGCCGATGACTTTCCTCATTACAAAATGTGGCTATCCACACCTTACCTAAAATACTTTTGGCAAAGGCGCAAAGCTGCTTCTAACTAGATGCTTAATAGTTTGCTTGCAGTTTCTTTATGTAAGTAATAGTACTGTGGTTTTGAGTACTCTTATAGCATCCTTTTGTAATTGATCCAGACTAATAACTTTTAGTTCACCATTATTGATTTGCATATTTTATTCTTCGCTGTGTCAAGACCTCTTAAGGCCTGTCACTGATCATGGGCTCTATGTACTGTGTTCACTTAAAATCTCAAATCTCAATGTCTGTCAAAATATTCAATTCTGATAAATTGGTATTACAGTTGATCTACTAGTTAATATTTTCTCCAAATTTCATGTAACTTCTCTATAGGATTTCTTATGGTGTACATGTTGCATTGAATCTTATCTTTTTATGCATTCCTGGCTGAATTGTTTTCCTGACAATTATCGTAGAGTTCAGACTTATGTTTGGAGAATATATCGTTATTCTATTTCCTAGTAGAGCTAAACTTTGTTTCTTGTAACATCTAGGTAGGATTTCTTCAATATGTCCAGCAGTGGAAGAAGAAAGTTGTGTTTGTTCTAAACAAATTAGACCTGTATCGGAACAGCAATGAGGTCTGATATGGCATCATTTCTTAACCGTTCAAAATCCCAGCAAGATGGTTCTTTCTTCTAGTATTTTGCTAATTTCTTGTCTTATTTTTCTCCATTCAATGGGTGTAGCTTGAAGAAGCTACTGCATTTATCAAGGAAAATGCTCGCAAATTGCTTAATACAGAGGAAGTAACACTGTTTCCTGTATCTTCACGCTCTGCTCTTGAAGTTAAACTTGCATATCTGAAAAACAGTGGTGGGAAGCATTATGGGGAAGCTATGTTTAATGACCCAAGATGGAAAAGCAGCAAGTTTTGTGAACTTGAGCATTACTTACTGAGCTTCTTAGATGGGTCGACAGAAAATGGAAAGGAAAGGGTCCGGCTGAAACTTGAAACACCAATAGGAATTGCAGATCGTTTGCTAACTTCATGTCAGAGACTTGTGAAACTAGAGTATGAAAAGGCTGTTGAGGACTTGACATCCATAAGAGATCTTGTTTCAGATGCAAACAATTATGCTGTGAAGCTTGAGGCTGACAGCAGATCTTGGCAGAAGCAAATTTCATCTCTTGTAGGTGTTTATATCTTATTGTTATCTTCTCTAATTAAACTGCACTTTTATATACTCATTCGTTTAGAATATGTAATACATATTTCTCCTGATTTTAGTGCAAGTATCAGCTCCATGCGAATGATGATGTTCCTTTTTTTTTTCTTATTTATTTTGCGGTACTGAGCTTGGCTCAGTTGGTGTGTGTGTGTGTGTTGGGGGGGGGGGGGGGGGGGGGGGGGGGGAGGGGAGGAGGGTGTGTGCAACCCCTACTACTCATGTTCGAGCCCCCTTACACTTGAATTTGAGTGCCTACTTGGTCGCTATTTATTCTTCTTCATGAAAAACCACCTAGCTCATCCTAGGTTGGATCTATTTTTTTTCCTTGACCTTTCTTGGCTGAACTCCAGTTGAGTTCTTCTTTAAAAGAAAAATGTGCGGGTGGGTCTTTCCCCCACCGACCAAAATTTGTAGGAATGGATGTGGATATCTAGTTATTTTCTTCATGTGGTTCCCAAAAACTGTCAGCCTCCTTAGTTTACATATTCCCTCCCACACTTCCCACACACCCATAGATACTACTATAGGTCAACTAATATTTACATTATGTCAGAGCCATATTTTGTTCTTGCAAAATGATTACATGCTTATATTTTTCTTTCGTCATGTAGATCGAAAGAGCAAAAAGTCGGGCAGTAACACTTATGGAATCTACACTTCAGTTGTCAAATATCGATCTCATTTTTACATATGCAGTTAAAGGAGAAAAAGGCACTTCTGCAAAGGCCACTTCACTTGTTCAAAATGATATTCTCGTCCCAGCACTTGATGATGCAGTGGTATGTTTATTCACCTACTCATTGTCGTCATATTCAATAAGTATTTTAGCTTGCTCATACCATGTTATGATCCACATAGTACATGGAATATTAAAGATACCAATTATCTTTCTGCAATTCTTGTGCATACAGAAAAAATATCTGCATTAACTTTCTGAATGCTGGATGGTGAGCAACCCTTTGCAAACCTTATGCTTTGCAGGCAGCTAATGTGTTACTGCTGGTAATAAGCTCAGTGAACACTTAAAGTTGCAGGGAAGTGACAGGACTGACAGAAGAAAATTGGCTGCTGTCAAGTTCTGCTTGAATATTGAAACATTATCGATACTAAAATTTGTGGATTATGTTCAGTACGTCCATCATGCTACAGTAGGGGAACCCCTACTAGGTAAAATATGTTCATAAAAGGAAAAACAAAAGGTACTATAGAATAGTCTTGAGGAAAGCCAGAGAGCAAAAGGAAGAGTATACAAGGGCATCATGCCAAGCAAACAATGGAGACCGGAGAACAAACTACACATGCAATTGGCTAATTAATGGTTACCTCCAGCAAGATTGCCCATCACAAAAGAATCGTCATCCAGGCAGTCTGAAGGCTGCACACTTTCCTCTTCTAGATATTGTTTCAGTAGAACTAGATTTTGCATGTTCGTGGAATAAGCAAATAACCTGGCCATCAGATATCAAACATAATTTGTGCAGTTGTGGAAGCAAATAATATAAGTTGTGCCATTGTCTGATCTTATGAAACTTCTCCAATGGATTTATTCATTTTACTTACCCATTTTGAGCACTGTAGTTCTTAGAATGATGCTATTGTTTTTTTTTGTTTTATATGTGTTATTGTTGATCTTAATTTGTTTGTTTATTCTAATTATTTGCTAATTTATTTTTCTTTGTTAGAATTTACTGCATGAATATTCGACCTGGTTGAGTTCTAGCAATGCTCGTGAAGCAAATTTATATTTGGAGTGTTTTCGCGAACGGTGGGATGCACTGGTTCCTCAGGAAGAAATAGTTCTTTCGGATCCAAATGAACTAATTAATGAAGGAGAGAAACTCAGTATAAAGTCACTGGATGGCTTCAGCACCAGTGCTGCTGCCAAGGTTTTTGAAGAAGAAATCCGAGAAGTGGTATAATCTGTTAAGGCTCTTGAATTTCCTTTATGAGTAATATGCTTTAAATATGTTTGAGAAAAAATGGTTTAAATATATTCTGTGGTGTCACCACCATGAGGCAGTGGCCTGATAGGGTCTGTTTCCTTCCTATGGTGTTGGTAGTCACCAGCTAGTACGTAGATCAGGAAGATGCGAAGTAGAGAAAACAGTGGGATGAGAGAATAGACTTATTTATTGCTTGCCTTCAAGTTTACCAATGCTCTACTCTTGTTTGGAGCCTGCCGGTTGTAACATTCCTGAGCTGACACAACTCTTTCAGACCAATTTAATCTCTAAGAAAATTACTAAACAAATTTGGACTTGCTAATTCAAACATTGATTGAATTCTAATTTTAATTGGCCACCTGAGAAGAAAGAATCGTGTTGATCTTGACATGTTGCAACTGGACTACTTTCTGTGCAGTCTTTGTGTTGTCTAGCGTATTATACAAGAATTGAATTACATCTCTTAATATGTTTAGGAAAATATTAATGAAAAGTTAAACTGAAATCTGCTTCTTGTAACATGTATTTAACTTTAAAAAAGGGTCAAGTCGTCCACGAGCACAAACTTCATGCTGGTACCATTCAGAATTATGAGTTGATTTAAGTTTGATACAAATGCCCTTTGGATGATCTAGTGAGCTTTTATGATTTGGTACACACTTAAATATAAAATAAACAATTAAGGAAACAATTTGTTAGATGTTTTACCAAAGTGTTTAAACCTCCAAAGTAATAGTTTGAGGGCATAATGCACCTTCCTCTTGCTCAACCAAGAATGCACGTTTTTTTTTTTCAAATTTGATAAAAGACTACTTAACTATTCAATCCATAATTCCATATGTATGTCCTATTCTTGCTTGGGTTTAGGGTTCATCCTAATCTTTTTTTCATGGTTTCCTTTCTGACTTACCTATTGTATTGTGAAGGCTTTCGCAACATTTGGAGGGCTAGGTATTGCTGGATTGTCAGGTTCTCTTTTGACTTCTGTTTTGTCAACTACACTTGAAGATCTTCTTGCGCTTGCTCTTTGCTCAGCTGGCGGGTAATTCTTGATTGATAACTGGAAATCACTGGCAAATGCTTTTATAAGATATGTGATAGGGTGATGTATAACTACATTGACCTGATGGACGATGGTGCTTTTTCAGGTATTTTGTAATATCAAATTTCCCTCGTCGAAGGAAGCTTGCAGTAGAGAAGATTACCAAGTCTGCTGATGCACTATCTCGGAAAGTTGACGAAGCTATCGAGAAGGATATATCACTATGTGCCAATAGGCTAGTCCATTTTGTTGAGAATATCAGCAAACCATACCAGGATGCATGTCAACAAAAAGTAGATTGGTTGCAGGGTGTTCAGGGTGAGTTGTCCGGTGTTGAACGTAAGCTACAAACTTTGAAAGTTGAAATCCAAAATATTCATGGATAACTAGGTTTCACTTTTGTACATACTTTTGATTATGTTCACTTAATTCTTTGGATGATAGGTCCTACAGTAGTTACATCTTAATCTTCAAATATGGTGATGTTTGACGTAGTGCCTTAGCTGTATGCGTATCTGTTGTAATACTATGCTGTATCTTCTGAACAACTGATTACTTGATTAAATAACTAGATTGCGGATACTGCCAAAATTTTCATTGATCAACGTTGTAGCGACTCCCTGTGGACCGTTGTAAAAATTTTGCAGTGACCCCATGTGGATTTCAATAAGTTTCTTTGGTGACATTCCCTTTTATCAGAAGGCGTAAAAAAGGCTCCAACTCCACTAAGAAAAAAAAAAAGAAAGAATGAAAGAAACGATAAGTCTCCCAAACTTATATCCAACACCTTGTTCAATAAAGAAAAAAAAAAAAAGCACAAGCACAACGTCCCAGCTTAAGAGTTTCCGAAGTTTTGTAAGGATACCAAATTAATTATGAGTCTTAACAATATAACTAATATTTTGTTACAGTTTGGACTTGGACATCACTGTCATATCATATCAGTATTGAATTTTGATATATGCAAGCAATGGAAATCAGCGTTTATATGTAATGATGTTTTTAAGATATTATTCACATCCTGAAGTTACAAACTAAACAGAGTTATAATTCTGCACCAATATAAATAGTAGTAAACTGTTATAATCTCATATGTAAACGGTGTGATTTATTTTTTGAAGATAAGCTTCGCATAATCAACTAGATCCAATAGAATTGAATTGGAGTTCGGGACGATATAGATAAGTATCAAATATGGAAATAATAAAATTCTAAATTGACAATGAGTTAAAGGGTGTCTTATCTCAACTTGTCCTCTCTAGAGTCACAGGATTTTAAGACTAACTTTGGTTTTAGTTACTACCTTCACTTCTGTCCAAAGAAAACTAAATCGCGTTTCATTGTAGGTTTAAGTGGG
Source organism: Eleusine coracana subsp. coracana (assembly GCA_032690845.1). Taxonomy (NCBI): domain Eukaryota; kingdom Viridiplantae; phylum Streptophyta; class Magnoliopsida; order Poales; family Poaceae; genus Eleusine; species Eleusine coracana. The sequence continues at coordinate 8,520,624 of CM064426.1, forward strand.
CAGTATCATAGTCGATTTACTAGTTTTTGTCAAGTTGACTTTCTACTAGGTGTTCTACGGACACTTGAACAATTCTTCTACTAGGATGCAATTGGTGATTGTTTTCTTTTCATTCTCCTTTGAGGCTGCCCTTTATACCATTGCTTGTGATCACTAATAACTGCTTTTTTTTTTCCTTGCAGGATGTTCTCTTCTACTTGTATATCTGGTTAAATAGAAATGACTTTATCTTTGATAAAGCTCCAATTAAAACTTATATATAGATACTCTACAGAAGAATATATTGGCTACGATTTTAGTCACAACTCTATAGAAGTGAAGAAGATCAAGATCAAATAATAAGGACATGCCAAAACTTAGAGGTGTTGGCAATGCAGATTTTCACAGAAATTTAATAATAAGAATAGAACTTTGCAACTCTCTTTATCCGTACTATGTGGTTGTGTTTTGCTTCTTAGCATGGGCAGACAGAAGTGCTGCAATGATTGTAATAATCAGGCCATAGTCCACTCTGGGACGAAGGCCGAAACTATTTTCCATTATAAAAAAAAAACCAAATGAAATCGTTGATGTCTAGTGGGCCTGGTATTCCGCATCATTCTTCAGCTACAAAGAATTCTAGTACAAACCATTTTGTTTGTTAATAACTTCTGTCGTAAGCTAACGGGTTTCTCGCACCTCAGCATCCAGCCTTTCGGTTTCGGTCAATGCGTTTTTTGCTGCGTACAAGCAGATACAAATTCCCGCAAAACTCCTCTAATAGGAGGCCTGAATACAATAGTATTGTGCTTTTTGACACTACTTATTCTTTCTTTCACTACCCTCAGGTGGACAACATATAGAAAGATACTTGTGCATGTATGGTGGATGACGATTTTTGTGAAACAAAAATTGTTCTCAATCTACATTTTTGTACCATCATCTAATTAACAAGCAGTTGATTTTTCATAGCATCGGAAACTAGTACACGGTGGTGGATGAAGTGGGGCCTTTTACATACAACTGGAAATTCCAAGATCAAATGAGACGTCACGGCGAGATCGATTTTACGGATCAGTGCTACTTTGTAAGGTACGGTGTATGAATCAGTGACGTGTAGGATCATTTGTGAGACCAGTGAGGACATCAGTTATGCGATGACATTTCAGAGCGAGATAAATATTAGACAGAAGTTTCCATTGGTTTTATTGAAACCATGACACAGAAGTTCTAAAAATATGCAATACTACTAGCTCGCCATGTGGCACAGGTAACGAAAGGGATCTAGAACTTTTCTGGTGGCATATGTAAATTAATTTTCCCATAAACTGTGAAAAGGCCTGTAGTGGTTGCAAGAGCCTCAGTAGCACCTCAAGTTCTGGGTTCGACTCTCCGTGAGAGCGAATTTTCTAGGATTTAACGATATTGTGCTTTCAGTGGTAGGCGACGCTCCCGTCGATAGCGAGACGCCAATGATGATTTTGTCAATCTCGAGAATTTGCCGGCTCAGTCTTTGAAGATACTCATAGGGGTAGGGTTTACGTACGTGTGTTCATAGGAGTGAGTACATGTGTTGTGAGTGTCTGAGTTGTACTGTGTATTCTTAAAAAAAAATTCATAAACTCATTGGAAAACAGATGCCAGCCTCAACTTATTTCTTTTCTAGGACTGAAAAAAAACTGCCTCAAAGACTCAAAGTTCATACATGCATCCAGCTAGCAATATACTGGCCATTCTTCTTCTTGTTTATTTTGAAGCAACACAATCAGGGTTTTGTTAGCCAATTAACAAGCATTTGATCTTTCAATAATGCTACCGAAACTAGCACCTAGTGGGGTGCCTAATTGCCTATATTCATCCGCTGTCTGTCTTTGTTGTCTTTTAAAATTATTTACTAAAAAAAAAAAGAGAGAAAAGACAGTAATTCTTATATAAGAAGCAATCTTTAAAAAAAATAAGGAACTTAAACATGGACCACAGTCTTTGTTGTCTCTTAAAATTATTTATTGAAAAAAAAGAAGAGAGAAAAGACAGTAATTCTTATATAAGAAGCAATCTTTAAAAAAAATAAGGAACTTAAATATAGACCACACTCTTCTTTAATTCTATATAAGAGTTAGCTGCTATAACTCTTAGCTAAATTCTACCATTGGGAACACTTTAAGCTGCTGAAATAATGTCTGGCCTCGTAGGCCCAGTCCCCCTTTTGCTTGCGTTGCCTTCAGCCGCATAGCATAAACGTTTTCCTTTTGTTAAGGGTATATACAATCCACGAGCCGATTAGAAGAGCTGTGATGTGATGAGTGCACCGTAGGATCCTCGCCTTTTCCTCGTCGGACACATGCAGGTACGGTGTAGCCTAGCGCGACTATCTGTCTTCTAAATCACATCAGTTAAAAGGTGATTAGGTTGGCATCATTCACACGTAGATTTGTTAGACTTTGCTTGAATAGGATGTTAATGAAGTAAAGATGGTCGTATCTGTTGAACTATAAGTGAATTATCCATCCTTTCTCATCAACTTAGGTTTTTGGGTGCAACTGGTTGGTATATAGTAGCTTAACATGATATCAGGTCAGAGCTCTTGAGTTCAAGTCCTGGCGACCGTATTTTCCGCTGCGTCACTCCTATTTTCACATTTGCGCCCCGAGGGAGCTGCACGTGAGGGGGAGTGTTGAACCATAAGTGAATTATCCACCCTTCCTCATCAACTTAGGCTTTTAGGTGCAACTAGTTGGTGCATAGTAACTTAACAGTATCAAATAAACAGTCACAGCTGATATGTGGAACGACTCCTAAAAAAAAAAGCTGATATGTGGAACCCCCTGATTACACTTTCATGTGGTGGCCCACCTTTCAGACGCTCGTTATTGTGGAAGTTGAACTTGCAGTGTTCAAGAAAGAAAGGGCGACTAGCTAGGATTAAACTTTCTTTAGCGGGACAAAACAGCTTTGCCTAGCTAAGCAAAATATATACTCTTTGCGGTTTGTTAAAAGGCAAGGCGCAAGGGGGTTAATATGATGGACCCTGCTGACGCCAATGCAAGAACATGGTGTTGTGCAGCCGTCCCTTTGTTGGTAGGATTGTCAACTTGTCTCTCAACTCTTGGAGCCAACTCGGTGCTCAGCTCCATGCTTTCGAGTGTGCATGTTTTATATTCGCAACTTTGTTTAATCTTCGACTGGAAAGAAGACTTTTACTGCCCTCTAAAAAGGTTTGGTGTACACCGTTTGAGGTTCACCTGAATTTCTGCACATCAGAGCCATCGTCAAGGCAATGATAAATTTTCTTTTGGTCAGATGATAATTAAAAGCCTCGTGATCCTGTTTTAAATTCAGTTTTTTACATCTTTGCACTGGTATCAATAAAAGAGGGAAATGTCAAAATTACCATAGACAGGATTTCGGTTTCGCACAACACGAAAAACATATATATTGCTAGGCTCTAGCCAGTATTGTCGCACTCATACATAGAAACTGTAGGGTTCATTTTGATGGTACACGTATGGAGTAGAGAAGAGGCAGAATTGCAGTGGACTGTGTGGTCACTGAAAGCAAAAGCATCTTGATGTCATCATCTCGTGGAGCAAATACTGTCCAGCAATTTCTCAGCCCTTCAGGTAGAACCGACGTACTAAGAACATGGATGCTTTCTGCTTAACAAGGAAAAGAGGAAGTGATAAAGATATAGAGTGAGTTGTGTATAGGAAATGCTTTTTGCTTAAGAAGGCAAAAGGCTGATATATAGGTCGGTACCACATAACCACCACTAGATACCCCAGCTCAGCACACAAGCAAAAGGGTTGCAGGCCTCCAAACAATTTCTAGCTCTTTGACTGGTCCGGAAAAAATCTACTTGTTGTTTCAAATTGTAAAGGCCAGCATTATTAACAAAATAATTTACCATCACTAACAGCACCGCGAACACGAAAGCATTACCAATCAAGGATCCAGTTGCATGGGGTGACGTCTTAGCTTTATAGAACAAAGCAGCCGCTAGTGCACCCCTCCCAATGCCCTTGCTCCTTTGTTCTTCTTCATTCACTGATGGAATCGGAGTCAGACAGCCATGCGGAACATACTTAAGCCAACAAAAAGCAATTTTCCCAGATTAAATAACCCACGGATTGGAAAGTAATTCACGATCCTGCCCTGCCCTGCCCTCCCCTGTTCGCGTGGCCCTATATAACGAGTGCCACGGGCTCTGCTCTTCTCCACAAGACACGGCTCGTGCCCGTGACCGGCGGCGCAGCTTTGCCTTGATCCCACTACCCCGTTCTCGTTGCCGGAGCCGCCCCTCCTTTGTCGTAGAGTTCACTGCCGCCACATCCTCTTCTCCGACCCCGATCAGTCCCCCTTGATCTGCCTCCGAACCTTTCTCCCGATCATTCCCTCTGCACCTCGTACACTTGTTGCCTTCAACCATCAAGCCGTGCGCGCGTGAGATCTGTGCTCGCGCGCACCATGCCTTCGCTGATGCTCGAGTCCCCACTGCAGCACCAGGCAACCGGCGCCTGGGGCTCCTTGTGCTCCGCCCAAGAACCTGTGAAGCCTCGTCACATGCTGATCCCCGCAGCGCCTGCCAAGAAGCCGGCGTACGGCGGCGTCAGGAGGAAGAGAAACCTGGAGACGTGCACCGAGGCCCTCGGGTGCGAGACCGGCGCCGTCGACACCACGGCCCTGCCCGGAAACGGCCTTGACGTCGGCATCGTGGACGAGGTTGTTGAGTGCGCGGAGAGGAAGAGGCGCACCAGGGAGGAAGACGACGACGAAGAGGAGGAGGAGGAGGAGGCGATGATGGCTGGGAGGATGCGCCGCCGGTCATCGGAACGCCGCCGCCCGCTGCCTCCGCCACTGACAACACTGGCACAAGGTGCGAGCCGGGTGCGGATGGTCCGCGAGCGCCGCGACGGACGGCTGGAGGTGTACGCGGTGCGCACGCCAGGCGTGCTCGAGGCCGAGCGCAGCGGCGGGCGCCTGCGCATGCGCCTCCTTCCCCTCGCTGGAAGTGCAGCGGCCGCGCACGAACGGCCAGAAGAACCGGAGGCCAATGAGGAGGTGAAAGAAGCCGAGGAGGAGGAGGAGGAGGAGTACGGCTTCTCCAAATACGTGCGCGGTGGCCGGTGCGTGGAGCCGGAAGATGGCGCTGCGGCGGCGCGGCGCGGCAAGCAGTGGGAGCTGGAGTTGCGTCAGTACCCGTGCATATTCTAGAGCTCGTGTTGTACTGTGAGCTGCTGTTGACGTCGTAGCTTTTATGTTGAGCGAATTTTGTATCTTCTGAACAAGCGACAAATTAAATCATGTTTGGTATGTCTCTTGAAATATCTTCTGCTTTTATTTTTCTGAAAATCACTACCAAACGATTCGATTGGAAGCGTTTTTTATATACTAGATATGAGAAACAATTCTCTTAAAACACTTAGAAGCAGAAAGTAGCAAAACGATGTTTTTTCAGCTTTTCTATTACCCCTCCATCTTAAGAATGAGTAGAAATTATTTTGCCAAATACCTCAAGAAACTGTTTTGATAGAGAAACTGTTTTTTACACATAGGTAGTTTTGAGAAAAACTGAACTAAAAGCAGAATCTATTTTTTCAAAAATCCATGCCAAACGGGCCCAAAGTGATCAAATAATCAGAGGGGTCTCTAAAATGTAATCATTCTGATAAGCTAAGGCTTAGTACAAAGTATTACGTTCATAAGTTCTCTCTCGCACTTGGGCATCCGGCCTTTCGACTGGTAACAGCGTTTTTGCTGCGTACAAGCAGATAGCGTAGTCAAATCCACGCAAATTCCGGCAAAACTCCTCTCACTGGAGGTCTGAATACAAAAGGTCTGCTTTTTGATGCTCTGTTTATTCTTCCTTTCACTACCAGGAGGTCTAAGAGAGTCAGACGGATGTACAGAAAGATCCCTGTGCATGTATGGTGGATGAGGATTTTTGTGAAACAAAACTTATTTACAATCAAGAATTTCTCTTCTACTAAGGTCTAATTAAAAATCATGGAATCGGAAATAGTACATATACATATGGTGGTGGATTAAGTGGGACCTTTTTACATGTCACTGGAAATTCCAGGATCAATGAAACGTCATGGCAAAACTGATGTAACAGATCAGTGTGCTACTTTCCAAAGTATGGTGGATGAATCAGTGACGTTTAGGACAGACAGAATATCATTTTTGCGATGACATTTCAGAGTGAGATATATTTTAGAGTATCAAGTATGTCAATGGTTTTATTGAAAGCAAGACAAAGAAGTTTCGAAAAGATTCGACTCGATCACCATATTGTTGCAGTGGTAAACCAAAGGAATTAGGACTTTTCAGAGGCATAGGTAAAGTTTCCCATAAACCAAAGGGATTAGGACTTTTCTAGGACTGGAAAAATGCTTCCTAGACTCAAAGTTCATGCATGCATACAGCAATGTACTGGCCACTAGGATTCTTCTTCTTTATTTTCAAGCAACACAATCAGAATTTGTTATAGCCACTTAACAAGTATTTGATCTTTCAATGCTACCGGAACTAGCACCTAATGGGACGCCTAATTGCCTATTCTATCCCACTGTATGTCCTTGTTTATTACCATTTTGCTTGCGTAGCCTTCATCAGGAGAGCATAAACTTTCCATTCCCTTTAATTAAGGGTAACAATCCACCAGCCAACGAACAGAGCTCTGAGTACACCCTAAGGATTCTCGCTTTTTCCGTAGGCACTAAAGGCTAGCGCGACTGAGGACTGTTTGTCTTCTTCCTGTCAGTTAAAAGGTGATTAGGTTGACATCATTCACATGTCGATTTGTTAAACTTTGTTGGAACAGGATGTTAAGATGATCATATCTCTTAACAGTTCACTGATCATGTGCCCCACCTTTCAGCAACCCATTTCTGTGTCGTCGTCGTCGTTATTTGTGGTATTAAGGGATAAAGGGCGATTAGCTAGTAGGGTTCGCTTTGTTTATTAGGGGGACAAAACGGTGCTGGTAGCTAATTAAAAATACTATGCTTTTCGTGATTTGTGAAAAAAGCAAGGGGGATAAATATGACGGTGCAGCCGTCTGTCTGTATTGCTGTCTGTTGCTAGGGTTGTCGACTTGTCTCTCAACAGTGTTTTGGAGCTCTGATTCAGTGATCAACTGCATGTTTTTTATAGGGCAACGAGCATGCATGCGTAAGCATGTTTTATGATGAACATTTTTGTTTGTCCTCGACTGAAAGAAAAACACTATTGACCCACATTTTTTTAAAAAAATTGTCTCATAGTTGGTTAAGTGTTTGTGATACGTTACTAATAACTACTATGGCAAAACTACATATTTTATTAGTAATACGGACAGGCTCTCAGACTGGTGACAAGGCGCCCAGGTAATAGCGTGTTGGTCGGGGTTTGAGCCCCTGATCCCGCACGTGGCACTGTAGCGGTGCTCGGTACTGTAGTGCACAGTATAAAAAAATCCTCGCTTTCCCTAGTCAAAGCAGGTAAAAATTTGTGTCTGAGTCACTATGTATGATTGGGGGAAGGGTTCGGAGGTTTTTTCAACCTGCATAAGGGACTTTTCTCCTTACCAAAAGCTGGGAGGCGTTTTTCCTGGCAGGTTGACTTTTTTATTTTATTTTATTAGTAATGAATCACAAAACTACAAAACCATAACAGCATGTCAGGTATTTCTTGTGCTAAGACCAGCCGGTGTCTGTAGTCCCTAATTAATAAGCATTGATATTATATCTAATTACTCTTTCAATAGTAATAACATGCCTACCAGACAATGAGTCGTATATATATTGTATCACAAAAAGTATCATTCAGCACATATTCACAATTTTAACTTTCATCAAGGTATGTGCATCCACGAAGTTTTTTACTTTACAAAGACATTTCTGCGTTGGAGTCGCTTGGTGTCTACTTGAGTTCACCTGAATTTCTTCATATCGGAGACATTGTCACTGCAAACTGAAAAACAAAAAAGATTTCATTCGATCAAATGATGATTAAAAGCCCCCCTCATAATCATGTTCTAAATTCCGTTTGTGATATCTTTGCATCAAAGCAATAAATGTTAAGATCATCAAATGTAAAACCAAAACCACAAAAAAGGTTACAGCCTAATTACAACCGTCACTATGTAATCGCAGCTAAAAATCATAATTTACAATGACGGACAACCTGCAGATCAATTCAACCGTAGCTAAAAAAGCATTTGTAGCTTCACCCGCTGCTACTCGTCAACATTAAAAAAAAAGGCGCTACCCACAAGGCTGACATGCACCCCGCACCATCGTAGCCGGCCCTCACCGCCGCTGCTGCCCCTCCTCTTCCTCGTGAGCTGCGCCTACGCTTAGAGTTGGTGAGGCGAGGAGGGAGAGGAGGGGCGCCTGGCTACCTACCACCGCACCCACCCGATGCACGAGCTGTCATAGCCGCCGCCGTCCGTGGAGCTACGCCCCGAGTCCCGATCTGCCACCACAGCCACTCGGGATGTTATGCTTGGAACCCAGATCTTCCGTCGGAGGGGAGCCGCGCCCGGAGCCCACCTCCTGAAGTCGAGAAGAGGAGGACGGTGCCTCCTGGATCCGTATCGCTGCTTCTCGCAGAGAGGAGGGCGCCGCTCTCGGAGCTCACCTCCGGTGCACCACCCGTGGAGTTGTTGCTTTCTCCGGAGGTCGGGGAGAGAGTGGAGGTAGGCGGCGGCGGGTGAGGGGGGGGGGGGGAGAAATGGTGGGTTAGGGTGTGTGGAGTAAACCCTAGCCTGTAAGAAATATTTTTAGTGATGGTTAATGATGTGAACTAAAAACTCGACCTACCGGGGAAAGAAGCTCCCCCAACGATATTTTATTAAGGAGAAGAGTCCCTCACGCAGACCGAGAAAACCCCCGAACCCTCTCCCCAACCATACATAGGGACTTAGCTGGCCATATGGGCTATGACGCGAGTCTTTACCTATATTTTAACTGGAGAGAGCGAGGGGATTTTTTTATACTATACGCACAACAGTATCATGCAGCAACAGTACAAAGCACTATGCGCAATAGTACTGTGCGCTGCCACAGTAGGGTGCAAGATTGGGGGTTCGAACCCCCGACCGGAGGCAGCCATCCGGGCGCCCTCCCACCAGGGCACTGGCTGTCCGCGTTTATGATGTGAACTGCTTCTAAGATTTTTAGCATCGGTTAGTTTTGGGCTTCTTTTAATCCGTCATTATTTGATTTTACCATTTTTGTGGTAGTATTAGCAGAGATTGCACTCATAAGTGATCTTTATGATGACTTTATATTTTCTACTACCAAATTCTCTGGTGATGATATATTTTCACTGCTACCAAGTGATAGCGTCAAATTCACCATCACGTCCTAGCATCAAAGATTGCAGCTAGTACTAGTAGTCTACACTCTACGGATTCGTCGATTCGATGTTCCAGTGACCAGAACCCAACATTGAATCTTTAACTTTATCTTCGACCTGCCGATTTCTCTGAATCTCGACGCAGCGACGCTATAGCTAGTAGCACAAAAGATATCAGGGGCACGCGTGTCGAAACAGAGATGGTGATCGCAATTTCAGATGTGAAATATCTACTATTTCAGTTCCGAATATAGCTAGATAATGCACGATCAGATTTCGGTCCCAAACACCAAAAGCATACTAACTAGTATTGTCACAACCTAGTTTTTTTTTTTTTTTTTGCTAGAAGAAAATCACAATAGGGTTCATTTGATGGTACATGTATGGAGTATAAAAGAGGCACAGATTAGTTGTAGATTGTGGTCACAAAAGTGGGACACTCCCGGAGCAAACATTATTGTCCAGCCATTTCTTCAGCCCTTCAGGTAGAATCGATGTAAGAATATGGATGCTTTATGCCTAAGAAGGAAAAGAGGAGGTGACGAAAGATATAGAGTTAGTTAAATGTAAAGGAAATGTTGTTTTCTTAAGAAGGCAAAAAGGCAAGGAACTAATGCGTGCGAGACCGATACATACACAGTAGATCGGTACCACATAACCAACACTAGATACCCCAGCTCAACACAAGCAAAAGTGCCTACTGAGGGAAGCTCGTGCTGCAGGCCTCCAAACAATTTGTTATTCTTTCACTGGTCCTAAAAGATCTACTTATTCTTTGAAAATGTAAAGGCTAGTATTAAAAAATAATTTTCCCTCACTAATAGCAGTCAGTACGAAGAAAGCATTCTCAATTAATCTGTCCAGTTGTATGTGTGACGTCGTAGTTTTACAGACCAAAGTAGCCGCTAATGCATCCCTCCCAATGCTCTTGCTCCTTTGTTCTTCTTCATTCAGTGATGGAATCGGAGTCAGACAGCCATGCGGACATACTAATAAGGCAGCAAAAAGTAATTTTCTAAAGACTAAGCCTCTGTTTGTTTCAGCTTACTTGTAATCAGATTATTTAATCTAGACTAAATAATCTAGGAGGGCAAATAAACAGCCCAGCTTATTTGATAAAATTAAATAATCTAGATGTTGGATTATCATAATCCAATAAACACCTCAAAAGATGCTATTTTTAGCTTATTTAGTAAAAGACCCACTATACTTGTCACTTTAAAGGAAATTACCCAACTATACCATCGGGCATTATTATCTTTATAGCAACTAAGGATATTATTATTTTTTCCCTGTCTACAACCAATAATCTGGACAATAATAAGTTGGGCAAACAAACAACCCTCCTAGATTATTTAATGTAGATTATATAATTAAAATTAAATAATCTAGTATCAATAGTTTTAGATTAAATAATCTGCTTAGGAAACAAACAACCCCTAAATAACCCTCCAAAAATAATTTACCATCCTGCCCTGCCCTGCCCCCTCCCTCGGTCCCTCCCCTGCCTTCTGGCCCTATATAAACTGGTGGCACGGGCTGTGCTCTTCTCCACAAGACAAGGCAGTCGTACCCCGTCCTACGACACTAGTAGAGTGGCGGCGCGGCTTGCCTTGATCCCACTACCCCGTTCGTTTGACCGGAGCCCCTCCTTGCCGTAGACGCCCGCGCCACATCCTCTGCTCCGATCCCGATCACTTCCCCTCCCCTTGCTCTGCCTCCTAACCTATTCTCGATCATCCCCTGCAACGCGTGCCTTCGATCATCAAGCCAACAAGCCCTGTGGTGTCTTGTGTGCGGACTCCGTGCCTTCGATCATCAACCATGCCTTCGCTTATGATGGAATCCCCGCTGCAGATCCAGAAAGCAACCGGCTCCTGGGGCTCGTTGTGCTCTGCCCAAGAACCCGTGAAGCCTCGTCACATGCTCATCCCCGCGGCGCCTGCGAAGAAGCCGGCGTACGGCGGCGTCAGGACGAGGAGAAATTATAACCTGGAGACGTGCACGGAGGCGCTCGGGTGCGAGACCGGCGCCGTCGACACCACCGCCCCGGTGGGGAACGTCTTTGACGGCGGCGACGACATCGCCAGGGAGCACGACGAGGTCGAGGACGTTGCAGCAGGAAGGACGATGCGCCGGTCATCGGAACGCCGCGGTCCGCTGCCGCCGCCATTGACGACGCTCGCGGGAGGCGTGAACCGCGTGCGGATGGTCCACGAGGGGCGCGACGGGCGGCTGCAGGTGTACGCGGTGCGCACGCCAGGCGTGCTCGAGGCCGAGCGCAGCGGCGGGCGTCTGCGCATGCGCCTCCTTCCCCTCGCTGGAAATGCGGCGGCCGCACACGAACGGCAAGAAGAACCGGAGGCCGAGGAGGAGGAGGTGAAAGAAGCCGAAGAGGAGGAGTACGGCTTCTCCAAGTACGTGCGCGGTGGCCGGTGCTTGGAGCCGGAAGATGGCGCGACGGCGGCGCGGCGCGGCAAGCAGTGGGAGCTGGAGTTGCGTCAGTACCCGTGCATATTCTAGAACTCAGACTGTACCGGAACGCCAGTGACGTAGCTGTTGGGCTATGTCAAATCTTCTGAACAAGTGATAAAGCGATCAAATAACTCAGAGGTGTCGTAGCAGCTTTTGCCAAGATTTATATTGATCTATAATGTAGTAATTTTCTGTTTTCTACAAGAACTTGTCATGAGGCCACAGTTGTGATTGTGAAAGCTCTTCTAGGGGGCTATGATCCTACAGTACTGATTATTTTTCAGCCGATATGCATCAACCACACAATTCAAATCCGAGGAGTGCAGCTGTATTTGAGTTCAGCATTGGATATATATAACGCAATCCCTGAGTATAAGAACATATTTGTGCTTTAATTCAGGCTAATAATATGATCGATTTTTTAACTAATTATTTGAGAACTCAAATATTTTTCTTACACGAAAGTTATTGGCAAATACTTTTTTCTCTTTTAGGCAAATATTCATACGAACGTTAATAGACCATATTTTCCATGCAAGAGGGCATTGGGGCAACGTACTCTTCCAGCTATATATTCCCCATGATCGCTAGGGATCTGTTTTGCACTAGTCATACGGTTTGGTTGCACAACCCATCTGTATGAAAAAAAAAACATTTCTGACCCCTTAAATGTATTCACAGAATCCAGTTCGCATTCTGCACCATCTATGGTACAAATACGGCCAAGTACATATGCGACACTTTGTTCATAATAACTTCTTCTGACCTCAGGTTATTAGCAAACTTCTTGGACCGGAGTCCGGAGGATCTATCCTTTCGGTTAGTGCGTTGCTAGTACAGGCCGATTGCATTGTCAATTCCATGTAAATTCTAGCAAAACCCTCTCATTGGAGACCTGATTACATTAATGTACAGTGCTTTTGACATTGTTGTTATTCTTCCTTTCACTACTGAGTCTCAGACATGTATAGATAGATACTTGTGCATGTATGATCAAAGTTGAGTACGTAATATACATATGCAATGGAAAATAGATGTCAAACTGAACTTATTCTTCATCTGCAATTTTCTAGCACGATTTAGTTATTAAGTCTAGAAGTCAAGGTGGCGAAGTAGCGAACCTAGCATCTAAAAAAGGAAAACTAGCATGTATATATATATGGTGGTGGATGGACTAGAATTTCTTTCACCTGCCCTTGACAGATTACTGGATTCATTCATAAAACGTCACTCCACGGTTGATGTTTGCATACGTGCAAATACTATACTAGTAGCATTTTAAAGATGGTAGATGGATAAATAAATGAACAGATGCAATTGTGGAAGCATGACAGTTACTTTAATTTTGCAAAGCACTTTGGATAGTGATTCTGGAGTGCCAGGGATCTGCCCTACTTTTATTGAAGAGTGTCCTACAACATGTTAGAATTATATGGGCTTGGCCCATTAATATTCACAATAATTCCTAAAAAAATCATAAAGACCCATTCATGAGTGGTGGGAGTGCAAAGTTTTAGTCCCACATTGCTAGTGGAGGTGGAGAGAGTTCAACTTATAAGGTTGATTGCTCTAGTATCTCTTGCAAGTGTGTGGATGGGAGGAAGGAAGAACACACGCGCTCGCTCGCTCGCCTCGCCGGGCCGTGGCGTGGCTCACCTAGGGTTTTGCCTCTCGCTACTGTTGCGCCGCCAAGTCTTCTCCATCCTGATTGTCGGCGTGCATCGGCGAACGGGAGAACAGATCTTTGGAAACGTCGTCCTCTGCGATCCTGCACCGGAGAGGGTGAATAAGGTTTTTGGGAAGCGCTCTGCGCGACTGCTCGATCGCTTCCTCGTCTTCATCAAGTTCGTCGCCACGGCTCGTCTTCCTCGTCGTCAAGTTGGTCTCAGCCGCCGTCGCCAACAACGTGACGGTGCTACACGTCGTCATCGCCTTCTCTACCTAGTCCAGAAGGAAACGTACGTACTCTCATCCCAAACTATGTCTTCCATACTAGCTTTTATAGTCTGCTTGTCTATGATGGATGTTGCTAGTATGGTAGATGATGTGCTTTTATCTGGCTTTATAGACCTGTCTAGATCTTGCGTAGACTTGTCTAGTTAATTATGTAATCTGTTAATCATACTTATGATTTATGTCTGGATTAATATAAAACTAAAAGTGCTAATTTATCCAACAATCCAAAAACCTTATTATAGGCACTTTAGTTTTATGGCTGGATTTGTCGATGCACTGAGACCAGAGAAATTCACTGGCGTGCACTTCAAAAGATGGTAAGTGAAAGTCACTCTGTGGCTTACTGTCATGAATGTGTTCTGGATGTCCACTGGAAGGCCTGAAGGCGATCTCACTGTAGATCAGGAAAAGGCCTACAGTGAAGCCAACACAATATTCTTGGGCGCTGTTATTGGAGTTTTGGTAGATCATCTTCAGGACGTCTACATCCATCATACAGTCGCTAAGGATATGTGGGACACTCTGATCGCTGACTATGGTGGTTCAGATGTTGTCGCTGAACTGTATGTCATTGAGCAGTACCATGATTTTAAGATGGTAGATGGCAAATCTGTCGTCGCGCAGGCTCATGAGATACAGTGCATAGTGAAGGAACTCGAATTGCTTAAGATCGTCGTACCTGAGAAGTTTGTGGCTGGGGGCATTATTGTCAAATTGCCTCCAACTTGGAGGGATTTTGCCACTACTCTTAAACACAAGAGGACGAACATATCTGTCTCAGATTTGATCGCGTCTCTTGATATTGAGGAGAAAGCTCGTGAGAAGGATGAACGTTCTAAAGTTAACAAGGGAAACACTATAGCCAATATGGTGCATCAACCACAACAGTCTCATGGCAGTGGTGGTAAGGGCAAGAGCAAGAACAATAAGCCTAAGCAGACCACTACCTTCAAGAAGAAGAACAAGGAGAAGGGAGCATGCTTTGTTTGCGGTTCTAATGAGTATTGGATAAAGAAGTGTCCAGAACGCAAAGGAAGGAAGCCTCCACAGCAGAAGTCTGCAAACATGGTGACCAGTGCTGGAGAAAATAGTGGGTATGGTAATTTATCATATGTTTTTTCTGCATTTCAATCTACTTGTTGGTGGCTTGATACTGGTGCTAATGTTCATGTTTATGCTGATGCTTCTTTGTTTACTTCTTACCAGGTCGCCCGGGATTCCTCCGTCCTAATGGGGAATGGGTCATATGCTTCTGTTTATGGTGTTGGCACGGTCGAGCTGAAGTTCACTTCGGAAAAGATTGTCCAATTGAAGAACGTACAGCATGTCCCTTCTATCAAGAAAAATCTCGTTAGTGGCTCCCTTTTGTGTAGGGATGGTTTTAAGGTATTGCTAGAGTCGAATAAAGTTGTCGTGTCTAAGAGTGGACAATTTATTGGTAAAGGCTATGAGTGTGGAGGCTTGTTCCGCTTTTCCCTTTCAGATTATTGCAATAAGTCTGTGAACTATATTTGTGATGGTGTTAATGAGAGTGATGCTAGTGTTTGGCATTCACGTTTATGTCATCTAAATTTTGGTTCTATGTCTCGACTTTCCAGCTTGAATTTAATTCCGAATTTTTCCATTGTCAAAGGTTCTAAGTGCTCAAGTTGTGTGCAATCTAAGCAACCTCGAAAGCCTCACAAGGCTGCAGAGGAGAGACACTTAGCACCACTAGAACTTATACATTCAGATCTCTGTGAAATGAATGGTATATTGACTGAGGGTGGAAAAAGATATTTCATGACTTTAATTGATGATGCGACTAGATTTTGCTATGTTTATTTGTTAAAAACTAAAGATGAGGCTCTAAACTAATTTAAAATTTATAAGGCTGAAGTTGAAACTCAACTAGAGAAAAAGATTAAAAGAATTAGGTCCGATCGTGGTGGTGAGTATTTCTCAAATGAGTTTGACTTATTCTGTGCGGAACATGGTTTGATACATGAGAGAACGCCTCCCTATTCGCCCTAATCAAACGGGATTGCCGAAAGAAAGAATCGCACCTTAACTGACTTGGTTAATTCCATGTTAGACACGGCTGAATTATCTAAGGAATGGTAGGGAGAGGCTTTATTAACATCATGTCATGTCCTAAATAGAGTTTCTATGAAGAATAAGGAGAAGACTCCATATGAGAAATGGATTGGTAGAAAGCCATCGCTCTCTTACTTACGCACATGGGGTTGTTTGGCCAAAGTTAGCGTGCCAATTAACAAGAAGCGTAAGTTGGGACCTAAAACTGTGGATTGTATCTTTCTTGGATATGCTCATCATAGCATTGCCTATAGATTTTTAGTGTTTAAATCAGAGGTGCCTGATGTTCATGTTAATTCATTAATGGAGTCTCGTGATGTTACTTTCTTTGAGAACATATTTCCTATGAAAGATTTACATAACATGTCTAGATTATCTTCTGATGTGATTGCTGAAACTACTCCTCAACCTAATGCATTTTCTGATCATGCTGAACAAACACTTGAACCAATCCATGAGTAGATTGATAGTGAAGCTCCTAGGAGGAGCAAGAGACAAAGGACTGCAAAGTCTTTTGGTGATGATTTCACTGTTTATCTTGTGGATGACACTCCTAGAACCATTTCAGAGGCATATGCATCTCCTGATGCAGATGATTGGAAAGAAGTTGTTCATAGTGATATGGACTCTATTCTTTCTAATGGAACTTGAGAAGTTGTCGACAGGCCATATGATTGCAAACCTGTGGGTTGTAAATGGGTGTTCAAAAAAAAGCTTAAGCCTGATGGTACTATTGACAAGTATAAGGCTCGGCTTGTGGCTAAGGGTTATACTCAGAAAGAAGGCGAAGACTTCTTTGACACTTATTCACTTGTGGCTATATTAACCACCATTCGTGTATTACTTACTCTGACTGCCTCACGTGGTCTTATCGTTCATCAGATGGACGTTAAGACAACTTTCCTTAATGGAGAGTTGGATGAGAAAATCTATATGAATCAGTCAGATAGATTTGTAATAAAGGGTCAAGAAGACAAGGTGTGTAAGTTGTTGAAGTTTTTATATGGTCTGAAACAAGCTCCTAAGCAGTGGCATAAGAAATTTGATTCAACACTTCTATCAGCAGGCTTTTCAGTCAATGAGGCTGATAAATGTGTGTACTACCGCCATGGTGGGGGTCAGGGAGTTATACTATGCTTGTATGTTGATGACATACTCATCTTTGAAATAAATCTTGACGTGATCAATAAGGTTAAGACTTTTCTATGCCAAAGTTTTGATATGAAGGATCTGGGTAAGGCTGATGTTATCTTGAACATCAAGCTAATCAAAAGAGAGAATAGGATTACTCTTACGCAATCTCATTATATTGAGAAGCTCTTGAACCATTTTGGTTACAAGCATAGCAAGTCTTCTCCAACACCTTATGATCTCAGCTTGATTCTTCGAAAGAATAAGAGAATTGGCAGAGACCAATTAAGATATTCTCAGATAATTGGATCACTTATGTACTTAGCTAGTGCTACTAGGCCTGACATCTCGTTTGTTGTGAGCAAACTAAGCCGGTTTACTTCTTGTCCGGGAGATGATCATTGGCGTGCGCTTGAGCGGGTAATGCACTATTTAGTTGGTACTATGGATTATGGAATTCATTATTCTGGATATCCAGCAGTACTAGAGGGCTATAGTGATTCCAATTGGATATCTGATGCTGATGCTGATGAGCTGCTGTTTCATGGAGATCATGCAAACAGACCATCTTAACGAGGTTTACCATGGAAGCAGAGCTTACCGCACTAGATACAGCTACAGTTGAGGCCGATTGGCTACGTGAACTCTTGATGGACTTACCTATTGTCGAGAAAGCTGTGCCGGCAATCCTCATGAATTGTGACAATCAAACTGTGATAGTCAAAGTGAATAATTCTAAGGATAATATGAAATCATCAAGACATATTAAGAGACGTCTGAAGTCTGTCAGGAAAATAAGAAACTCCGGAGTCATATCAGTAGAATATATTTCAACTGGTGAGAACCTGGCAGATCAATTCATCAAGGGGCTGTCACGCAATATGATAGACAGTGCATCGAAGGAGATGGGTATGAGACCCATATGTGCTATTCCATAGTGGTAACCCAACCTATGTGATCGGAGATCCCGTGAAGTAGGACCTGAGAAGAACAAGCTATTGGTTAGCATGAGAGTAACCTTTTATGACCCACTCGAGAAGCAATGCATTACTCTCGATATCTGTATGGCAGGATGGTTGTTGCCTTAATGTATTCAGTTGGCTTTAAATAGCGAAG
Organism: Eleusine coracana subsp. coracana; assembly: GCA_032690845.1. Lineage (NCBI taxonomy): Eukaryota > Viridiplantae > Streptophyta > Magnoliopsida > Poales > Poaceae > Eleusine > Eleusine coracana. The sequence continues at coordinate 8,538,699 of CM064426.1, forward strand.
ATGTTGTCCTACAGAACATTCTTGAATGAATACACCTATATGAGTCCGATTGTTGTAAGGTTGAAATCTGTGAGATTTGGGTGATCTCTATTAAGCTCATGAAAGACCAATGGAGTATGACATATATGCTCCACCCGCGGAGAAGCCTACTGGAGGTCTAGTATCAGTTATGACAGTAAGTAAAACTTGTTTGCACAAAACTTACAATTCAAGGCGTAGTCCATTGTTCAAGTTGTGAATGAGTGTAGCTTATTGTTCTAGGTGGAAGTTCAACTTAACATTCTCCACTGAAAACATTGGTATATTAAATAACAGTAGGGTGAGACAAAGTCTAGTTGGGATTTTGAGATCTGGTGGGGGATTGTTAGAATTATATGGGCTTGGCCCATTAATATTGACAATAATTCCTAAAAACTTTCAAAGGCCCATTCATGAGTGGTGGGAGTGTAAAGGTTTAGTCCCATATTGCTAGTGGAGGTGGAGGGAGTCCAACTTATAAGGTTGGTTGCTCTAGTATCTCTTGCAAGTGTGTGGATGGGAGGAAGGAAGAACACACGCGCGCGCTCGCTCGCCTCGCCTCGCCTCGCCTCGCCGGGCGGGGCGGGGCGGGGCGGGGGCGTGGGGACGTGGCTTCCTTTTGCACTTTCTTTTTGTTGCGTATTCCATATATTTAATTATGAAAACCGACGTATTAATATGGTAACCGACTCGGTTGCGGGACGCCCAACCCTAGCGGTTCCTCCCTATAAATACGTACGGGTACCGCCGTAAATCATATCACGCAATCACCTAGTGTTTTGCCTCTCGCTACTGTTGCGTCGCCAAGTTTTCTCCATCCCGATTGTCGACGTGCACTGGCGAACGGGAGAGCAGGTCTCGGGAACCGTCGTCCTCTGCGATCCTGCACCGGGAGAGAGCGAATAAGGTTTTTGGGAAGCGCTCTGCGCGACTGCTCGATCGCTTCCTCGTCTTCATCAAGTTCGTCACCACGGCTCGTCTTCCTCGTCGTCAAGTCGGTCTCAGCCGTCGTCGCTAACAACGTGACGGTGCTGCACGTCATCGTCGCTTTCTCTACCCAGTCCAGAAGGAAACGTACGTACTCTCATCCCAAACTATGTCTTCCATACTAGCTTTCGTAGTCTGCTTGTCTATGATGGATGTTGCTAGTATGGTAGATGCTGTACTTTTATCTGGCTTTATAAACCTGTCTAGATCTTACGTAGACTTGTCTAGTTCATTATGCAATCTGTTAATCATACTTATGATTTATATCTGGATTAATATAAAACTAAAAGTGCTAATTTATCCAACACAACAAAGGTCACAATTGAAGAGTGTCATTTCAAATAGTACTGCCCTACTTTTATTCAAACCTAAACAAAGTCAGAAAATTGCTGAGGACACCAATAAGTTTGCAAGGAATCCTAGACATCTTCAGTACGTGCATAAAATAATTTCCTATGAACTTACGGAAATTATTCTCCATCTAGAATAGGAAAAAAAAAAGATTTCCCCTAATGTTTCGTACATGTATTCCAGTTAACAATGTACTGGCGATCAAGGATTATTTATGTCACCATTAATAACTTAAAAACATTTTATTTCTGAAGGATACCGAAACTGGTACCTAGTGGGGTTTTTTGATTGCCTACTTCTATTCCTTTGTCTGTCCTTGTTTACCAACAAGTTGCTAAAGCATGTCCTCAGGTCCCTTCTGCTTTCACTGCCTTCATCAGCAAAACATAAACTTGTATGCTAGAAAAAGAGGGAAAGGGAAAAGAAGCATGGACCTTTTGCATTTGTATGGGTTCCATCCACAAGCTGTTTGGGCAACGGCAGTGAGTGCACCGTAATATTCTCGCCTTTGCGGTGCTGAATTCAGCCCGTCGCTCGTTGGACACATGCTACGCACAAGGCGCTAAAGGTTATTAACGCAATAGTTTGTCTGCTGGTAGTGTTATTATTGGTTAAAAGGTGATTAGGCTGACATCATTCACGCGTGGATGAGTTAAAGTTAAACTGGTTAGGAATCTGTGTAAAAGAATGCTTAAGAATTGGAGCCGGTATTGTCGTTACAGAGTGTTCATGGGTTAGAGTGTGACGAGTAGCTTGTCCTTTCATTTTCGTGGATGCTGAACTTGTCAACTTGCATCGGAGTGCATCAAGAATCAGACAGCCGTGCGAACATATTAATAAACTTTGCAACAAGCATTTTCCGGGAATAAAATAACCCTCCGAAAATGATTTACAATCCTACCCCTGTCCCCAGCTGCTGGCTCTATATAGACGAGTGGCACGGGCTCTTCATCATACACCACACCGCAACAAAGGCTGCTACACCGGTGCAGGTTGCCTTGATCTTGATCCCTCCCGTCGTCGTCACCTCCATATCCTCGACAAGCTCTCCGATCGCTGGCTCATCAGTCTCCCTCCAAACCTTCATATACACCGAGCCTTTCTCCGCAAACCTCGTGGTGTCGTTTTGGCCGTGTTTAATTTGCTAATTTCACCATCCATCATGCCTGCTCTGCTCGACTCGCCGCCGCAGCTCCCGTCCACATGCGGCTGGGGCGTGCTGTACCCTGTCGTCGAAGAAGCCGTGAAGCCTCGGCACTTGCTGCAGGTCATCCCCGCCGCAGCTGCTGCCAAGAAGCCGGCGGCGTACTACCGCGGCGGCAAGAAGAAGAACCTGGAAACGTGCACCGAGGCGCTCGGGTGCGAGACCGGCGGCGTGGACATCTGCGACGGCGGCGTGGATGCGGAAAACGCGGAGAGGAAGCGGCGCGCCAGGGAGGGAAACGAGGAGGAGGAGATGGTGAGCGAGTGCCAGCCGGCGTGCCGTGGACGCCGCCCCCTACCGCCGCCACTGACGACGCTCGCGGGAGGCGTGAACCGCGTGCGGATGGTGCACGAGCGCCGCGACGGGCGGCTGGAGGTGTACGCGGTGCGATCCCCCGGGGTTCTGGAGGCTGAGCGCTGCGACGGGCGCCTGCGGCTGCGTCTCCGGCCCCTCATCGGCGCCGGCAGTGATGATGCCGCCATGTGCTGCCAACAAGAACCAGAGGACGACGAGGAGGATCCGGAGGCAACAGAAACCGAGGGCAACGAGGGGGAGCATGGCTTTGCCAAGTACATGCGCAGCGGCCGCTGCGTGGACCCGGAAGGTGGCGCGGCGGCTTCTTCAGCGAGGCTACGCGAGCAGTGGGAGCCCGAGCAGGCCGCCGCGTTCTGGGTCGCCACATCCTGAAGAATCAACGGATTGTTCTGCATCCGATTAACTTCTTCTAATTATTATATACTACGTTGTTGTTAAATTATAAGCTTTGCGTACCCGTCTCTACCTGGAGATGGTGGTGACCAGAGCTCATGTGATGGATCGAGCACCTTTTTAATGTTCCGTTGATTCCTTGTTTTAACCTTTCATCTTTTGGTTCTCGTTATCTTAATCGATCAAGATTGTTGTAATTGATTGATGGCAACTAAGATAGCAAATGGTTATGAACAATATAAATGTTGTTGGCCTTGCATATTTGTCACTTCTTCTTATATATTATGTATAACCATAATAACTATTGTCACTACTTGCAGAGCTATGCAGATCAGAGGGGATCATATGACCCTCACTACCAACTGAATTCTTTAATTACTAAATATATGCTTATGTACTGATAAATTTGTTAGTCTATCCACTATAAGTATATTTCAACTATTTATATTGTTTTCTGATGTAAGTCTTCCTTATTTTATAACACATCATAAAAATCTATGACACATTTTTTCATTGAGACAAACATCATTTTTTAGAATTGTATAAAGATAAGATACAATTTACTCACTCGAGGAATATGTAATATATCAACGTTCATGTGGATGCTATGGCCAATCAACCGTTATGGATGTGGATGTGGGCTGACGATAAAGCCACACATATCATTTGTTTGTGCGAGAAGTAGTTTTGTGAAAGAAATTGTGGGTCCATTTGGATGCTAGATTTTATCCAAGAATTACTCAACCTAAGAGATGAACCTAGGGCTTCTCAACTTGGTAAATATTCCCCCTAATTTTGTTTCACGTAGCTAAACTCTTTTTTTTTTAAAAAAAAACATGGGACATAGATAAAGATGCAGTATAGTGACGTTGCCGGACGAAATAGAATTTTTCATGGTGCCCACGAATCTGATCTCGGTGCTCTCACCTGGGGCCTTGACCCTTGAGGGCCTCCGTGTGTGTGTGTGGACAAAATACGAAAACACCGGAGCCTGGCCTAATGAACGCGACTCGTGAAAGGCTTGGTCCAAGCTCAGGTGGCCCAACTGTCCGATGTGTATCCGATGCGGCATGTTGATAAGCTTGGACAGGTACAAACCTAAGAGGACCAGGAGAAGTAGCTTTTGGAGTGACATACGAGAGCCAAGAACTGAAATCATTATGCCTTTGCAGCTGGCGACGCTATTGCTTGGGGAGAATGGTTGGTTCTGCCGGGCTTATTGTAGCTTCGTTCCGAAGTATATACCGAGTTGTTCGTGTAAACGATGCCCCCTCTTTTTTTGGCGAGAAGTAAATGATGCCTGTTATGTGACTCATCTCAAAGCAGAGAGGATATAGCCTTGAATGGATCACATCCATCCCAGGCCAAAGAAGTTGGGAGCAATTCGCTCCTTCCCCATCATTTCGCAGCAGCTAATGCAATGATCCAGTTGATTTGATTTGATTTGGACTCGACCACCGGCATCACCCGACCACCGCATTTTCAACCGCATTCTTTATTCGTCGCAAGAAAAAGGACAGGCATACGCATACAGCATGACTGCATGAGCAAGGCGCTCCCCAGTGCCCACTGCTCACCAAGGCGGCAATGAGTAGCAAAGCAGCAATAGCGAGGAAGCGTCGTCGACGGGCCGGAGACGAACGAACATGCCGGCGACAATTAACGGGGGAACAAAGCGAGGCATGTGCAACGACTGACGTTCACTTCCTGCGCATTGCTTTTCAAAATCTCGCGATTTGTTGTCGGTTCCTCTTCCGTGTGTCCTCTTTACTGACTCGGTTCTGCGCAGATGGGCTGGAGACCGGCGTGATTTTTCGTCAAATCTTTGGTGGTTTCCCCGTGCAAATGCGATCTTTCGTCGCGGGTGCGCGGCTGCGTGCACGGGTTGCCGGACTTCGATGCCTACGCGCGGTCGGCGCTCGTGTTTTGGTTACTCATTGAGCGCGGGGCACTTTTTGCACACTTTGGACGCATTGACAGCAGAGCAGCACGTGATGCGCCTACGTGGATAAAACAAAATGCGTCTAAACTGAATTCATGAAACAACATACGTCTTATCTAATACTGTACCAATGTAGAAATTCGGTTTACGTCTAACATCCATCATCTGCTCCTTAAGCTTATTCTATCACGCCTAGTTCCAAATTTTATGAGACTATAAAATTAAGGCAATTACGTTTTAACCATGAATCTAGAGTCCAATTGTGATTTGAACCTAGATTTTGCATTTTAACCAAAGGTTTTTGAATCCGAGTCTGCCGTTAACCACAAGCTATTTTGGCAGTAATAACGATGTTGTCTCCTTTATAATTTTACCAAAGTTTTGATATTAAATTTTGTGGTTTACCATTATTTTGAAATGTAACTTTAGAACTGATTTTGAACTAACTGAAATGGAACATCCGGACAAAATTACATTGAAATTTCTTTTTTGTGAGTGAAAGATGACGATAGAAGCTAGTAAAGCCCAAATTTTACTGGGCTAGAATAGATAGCCCAACTCTACCTGCTTGGTGAATAGACAAGAGTGAAAGCCCAATACATCTGCGTTGCGCCGACCTTTTCGCTTCCCCTCCCTTCTTCTCCCATTGGGTTTGATCGGAATCGGATCCAAGCCCAAAACCTTCATTCCATTCTCGCCTCTTTCACTTCTTCAGCTTTCTCAGGCTCCTCGCTAGCCTCCTCTTCCTTCTCTCTCCGGACAAGCCTCCCGACCCTTCGGCGCCGCAGCCATGAACCTCGCCGAGTCGCCCTCGTCGTCCCCTTCGTCGTCCAGCGGCAGCGACGACTTTGCGGCACTCCTTGACTTGGAGCTCGAGCTCGCCTCCGCCGCAGACCCGGTCACCCTCGGCGGCGCCTCTGCCTCGCCCACTGGCAACAACGACGACGAGGATCTAGAGGAGGAGGACGAGGTGGTGGTGGAAGTTGAAGCTCTAGAACAGAACGGGTGCGCTTCTCTTCACCCTTCCGTCCTCTTACTAATACCAGGCCATTGGGTGTGGCAATTTAGGGCTAGCGATCAGAAGCTTGTAGTCGACGCGCATTAGTGTTGAACGATCTGACTTCGGTGTAGGAATTGGAATGCTCTGGCGTGGGTTCGTCCGAATTGGAGCTTATTAGAATTTTGCTAGTAATTGGTTGGGTAAAGAAGCATGGTATGCTTGAGTGTTTTTGCTTTGATTCTTCTGACATTGTAGTGAGTGCGACTAGGTGGATCATAATTGTAACATATTTTGTAAAGAAAGCAGTGTTGTGTTTTCATTTCACCTGGGGTTGAGTTTGTAGTTATAGCCTACGATGCATGGATACGGCGATACGGATACACAATATGACGAATCGACGATACTCCAACACAGCATTTTCTCTAAAACACTGACATGGCAATACGCCTAATAACATCTGATTGTAACTAAGTTCAGGGCCTAACTAAGCTAAATGACTAAGTAGAAACTAGAGAATGTTTATTTAAGTCTAAAAATCTAAATGTCTAAAATCTTTTTTTACTTTAGAATGATCTGAAGAAACATAGAGATTAGGTTTTATAGGTGTTGAGGGTTGTGTTATGAGTCGAATGAGGGTGGTTTAGAGTATGAAGGTATCGGGAAAGAATCAAAGAGGTGTCGTCAAAGTATCGGAATTATTTTAATTATATAATTATCTTAAAAATGTTCAATACATGCCCGACATGTATCGGAGGAGTATCGATATCTGACACGTGTTGGGGGAGTATCGGTATCTGATACACGACTGCTCAGAAGTGTCCGTGCAACTTAGGTTATAGCTTTGTACTGTTTGTGCATTGAACACACTACTTGATGCTACTAACATTGGGTTGGTTATTTGAAGATGTGAGTTTCTCCATTATTACTTGTGGAAAAAAATCATTCGAATCACTTGTAAAGACATGAATTAAACGGTTGTATGCTTGGTTGAGTCCTAGTAGTTTCTCCGGATTTAATATAAAGCTTATAGGCTTAAAAGATGAAACCTGGTCAGGACATGTTACTATGCTCATAGTAGCTTATCACAAGGCTCAACCCTCAATTAGAAACCCTCCAAATTATTATAATCTTGTAAATTTGCTGCTTTTTTTAGCTGAAGTCCCATGATTTCATTTTATTGGAGCAGCTTCAGCCTATACAAACAACTCAGTTGCTTAGGTGGATTTTGTTTGGTTTAGTGGAAGTAAAAGTCATCTACACTCTACAGTGTTTCATGCGGGCTTTGTTTCTTTGAGGTCTATTTATTTCTGTTTGGGACGAGTTATTAAATTTTTATTCGAAACAATTATTCCACTCAGCCAGTGCCTATAAGTAATTTGTGGCCCTACTTTACACTAATGCTCAGCCATGTCTCTTATTCTTTTTTCTCCTTTTCTTTGTGATCTCTCAAGGACATGATAGGTTTTAAATATGGCATGTGATAAAGTAGGACCCGTGCTTGTCTTCTTAGAACTTAGTTTAATTTGATCTAAATCCTAGAACAGCTCCTCTTCTTTTGACTTCTTAGAATGTATCTTTTCCCTTCCCTTCTTTCCCTCCTTTTCTTTTCTGTATTCTTTTACTTTATTTTGACTTTTCCTATTCGTTCTTGTGGGTTACATCTGGATCCTAGACTAAAAGGCTTTGTTGTTATTGTAAATTCTAGAACAGCCCTTCTCATCCAAACAGGCTTAAGCAGAATCTGTGGAGTCAGGGTCAATCTAATAAACTACAAAGGTCCAAGCATTCCACATTATAACTGCATAGCACTTGACAAGGGACAGTGGCAGTTTAGTTGCTAGGTGAGAAGGAAGTGGCCTAGCACCGAGGATGTCTCCCTTTAGAACAGTAGTCAGGTTTACACTTAGCTTGTGTTTACAATATTGTCCAACAATGTTTTAGATAAATGATGCACATGCCACTGTAAATTTGTGTTGTTGAAGGAAAATGCGATACTGATAGCGGCTATCCTTTCTTGTTTAGTAGAAAGAGCATTTAGTTATCATTGAAGGGCAATAACGGGTTCAGTATCCTAATATCAGGGGATATCGGGAAACGGGAAGAACATGGGTTTTAGTTACGGTGGGAGAGAACTATCATGATTTGCTTTGTAAATTTTGTATTATAAATCTGACTGGTACAACTACATGCAAAATGCAGTACCAAAAGACGTAGAGTGGAGGAGGAACTACACCCAGATCAGTCAATTGGTAACGATGTCGGTGGTATGCCTGTTAATCTTCTTTCACGAATCTATTAATAACCTGTTAATCGTATTTCGCAAAGCTATTAGTAACTTAGCATCTTTAAGGGGCATGGGTTAGAATCTGTTCTGTAGTCTGCATTGTATTTGACTATACAGGCTGTTTCAATTTAGTTTCTATAGGTCTTGATTGGATTCTCGAAAATTCTGGTCCATCCAAACATGGCCTTACGTTGCACACAGCTATCTTGGTTTCAGAGCTTAGCTCAAAATTTTGGATAACCTTGTTCTTATAGTATACCAGTTGAAACGCTGACCTTCTTTGTTGTATGATTCAGAGTTACAGATTACTGATCATTATCTATACTATTTGTATTTTTTTACAAGAAATTGCCAGGCTGTCCTGGGTCCAATTCTTATTTTTCATTTCAAAATACTCCCTCGAAATTACATGTAGCTTCCTTCCTTTTATCACAACTCTTCATCAGCTGAGTTAATCATATTTTGAGTATTGAATGTCCATAAGTGTGATAGATATATGTTAAATTATTGAATATGTGTTGTAGCAGGTTCATCAAAAAATGTTCAGGTTGAGGTATGTCCTCATCCTGGATACATTTGTGGACTTTGCATTATATGTGCGAAGCCACAAGGTGAAGAAGATGTTTCAGGAGTTGCTTATGACTATATCCACAAGGTACATTCAAACTGAAACAAATATTGTTAAGACTACTCTGTTTGACCTTAGGAGTGGTAACATATATGCGGTGTGAGCATTTTTAGGTTCTCAAGCTTTCTATTTTTACATTCCAGTTGTTATTCAACCCAATTCCATGTTTGCATAGTAGTATATAAATTTATTTATTTTTCTTATAATGATATAAAATTAGCTGAATATTTTAATGCAGGGACTGAGGCTAGGTACTTCAGAAATTGATAGACTACGTAGCGCTGATTTGAAGAATTTGCTGCGTGGAAGAAAACTAGTGCTTATCTTAGACTTGGATCATACACTGATTAACTCAACTAGACTCCAAGATATTTCTTCTGCTGAAAATGAGTTGGGTATCCGAACTATTGCTTCAAAAGGTAATATAATCCATTTGTTCCATACACTTCTGATCTGTAGCCATTCCATAAAAACGTGATTTCCCTTTTGCCATTATCATAAGATACACCTCCAATTCAGATAGTTAGCATGTGGCTATGATATATGTGATTAACTCTTTTGAACTGGAATCTATTATGTTTGAAAGTATTGGAACTCTGCAGGAAATTACATGGATAACTCTTTCAAATAATACTCTTACTCTCTACAGTGTAGTTTTACCAGCTTGAAGTTATTAACTTATTACTAACTTCTGTTAAAACTAGTTTACTTTGGCTCTTTCACAACATAAAAGGTGGATAACATAATGTTTCAGTTTTGGACTAGGGTGAACACAATTTTCCAATTTGAGACAGAGTTGTATCATAGCATGTTACACAAAACATTACGAGTAACATCATTATTCATGGTTACTCAATCTTGTATTTTACCTATTTCCTGCATCACATTGTTTCCATTATATAGACAATACCCAGTAATTTGAGCCCCTGGTAAGGTGGTACCTATTCTTTTGGTATTATCGATAAATCTTTAATTTTGATCCTGTTTGATGAGTAATATCAACAATATTGTAATACTGGGTTCTAATGCATGTTAGCTTTATAAGGAAATAGTTAGCCTCTTGCATTAATTTAATGTACTTTGATCCTTGCTGCCTATCTGTGATATATGACATAGCAAGTGAATCCCTTTTTCTTGAACGCAGATGATCCGAATAAGAGCATTTTCACATTGGATTCAATGCATATGCTCACAAAATTACGACCCTTTGTCAATAAATTTTTGAAAGAAGCAAGCAGTATGTTCGACATGTATATATACACCATGGGTGACAAAGCTTATGCAATTGAGATAGCGAAGCTTCTTGACCCTGATAACATCTATTTCTCTTCAAAAGTCATTTCAAACTCAGATTGCACTCAGCGACACCAGAAAGGTCTTGATGTGGTTCTTGGAGCTGAAAGCGTGGCAGTGATTCTTGACGACACTGAGAATGTAAGTTTTACCGTTCATTGAATGGAATACTCATAATATACTACTTTCCAGCTATATTTAAATGATGTTTAAACATGAAAATCAGCATGATTTTCCCTATCTGAACGTCATCTGATAAGGACTGCAGTTAACTGAAAAAATAATATAGAGAAGTATGAAGTTTTTTTTTCATGTGTGATATAGCTGGTGGTTTAGGATGATTAGAGGGGAAGATTAGTGAACTCGCCCTCCAAAGAGGTCCTAAGTGATCTTCCTTACCTTTATTCATCAATCTCCCGGCATTATATAGATGGCATCTAATACAATCTCTGCTAACTAATTGACCAACCAATTCAGGTAACAAACTTTCAATAATCTGCCAACAAAGCTAACTTGATTGCCGAGCCTATCACAACTCACAAGATCCCAAAAAAAGTTTGAAACTTAACTCTAGCCACTAGATGTTGTGGCTGACTGAACTGATTCCCTTTCTTCTCTCTGTGACTACAAGTATGAGCTCAGCTCATTACTCAAACTAGGTCTTAAATATCTTGTTGCAGTATGCTTTTATCACTGTTAAGTTTTTATTGGGCAGTTACTATTGTTTGTTTCCAACTTCTCTTCATTTTTTTTTTGAACCTCTCAAACTCTTCATATAAATGTAGTATCTGTTCATGCATATACAAGCAAACAAAGCTCACACACACGCGCCCAAACCTACATCTATACACAAAAAGAAACACGTCCATCAAGAGGTCATCGGAAAGATCCGATGCGCGACGAGGAGCGTCACACTCCCTTTGTGTCTCCACGTGGTGAGAGGTACCTGCAGAAAATAAAACCGACGATCCATCAAAGAGGCCAAAGAACCGCCGGCGAGCTCCCCAGAACAGGTCTAAAACGGACTACTTCTCCACAAGCTTCACGCCGACGCCGAAGAGCACACGTCGACAAGACGGAGAAAGCTTGGGAGAAATTATTCCCAAGGAAACGCCAGCGTCTCCGCATCACCGGAACCCCCGGACAGACAGCACGTCGCCGACAAGATATCAGCGCCGTAAACCCAGCTGCATAGCACCCGCCAATAAAGGCCTCCTCGCCGACGCACCTGCAACCAGCTAGAAGCCACCACCAGCAAGGCCACCACCGGCACAAAAGTCTTCGCAGTCACCGTGCCTTACCAGGGCCGACGCGCAAGAAGATGGCAATGGCGACGACGGCGACTCCGCGAGGAAGACCAACCTACCCAGGCATGGAGGAACCAAGACCTCACCTGCTCGCCGGAGATGACACCGAACTTGCCATCATCAGCAAGCAGAGGAGGAACAAAAGCTCGAAGGACACCGGAAAGGCGCCGTCGAGGACACAAACTAAAGACCTAGGAAACTAGCACCTAAGCTATATACCGAACTCCGGGCGTCGACTCGTCAAATCCCTGCCGCACCCGACGCCGGAGAGGCAGCCGGAGGGAGAGATTCGACGGAATCGACGCCGGAACGCAAGATCGCTGCTGGTCGCTTGCTCTGCCCCGTAGCAAGGGGAAAGGCGAAAGGATAAGACGACGTCCTTCTCCCCTTCCAACTTCTCTTCATATAACAGAAGAAGCACACGTATTCATTTTTCAAGCATGATTATATTGCTTCAATGTAGAGCTGGCTCCTACCCACTCCGGATCTTTTTTATTGACGTTGGTTAGTTCATTTGTGAACTAGACAATATCAACAAAAAACAATAGAGGGGAAGTACATGTTATTTCTGCTTCTTGGGTTAGAATAATAATTTCTGGTTTTGTTGTTAATTATGTTCATGTGTACGAGCTTGCCGATATCACCCTAAAATGAATCTTTTCTTGTCAGGTCTGGCAGAAGCATAAAGAAAATCTGATTGTAATGGAGAGATATCATTATTTTGCTTCAAGCTGCTGGCAATTTGGGGTTGGTGCTAGATCTTTGTCAGAGTCAATGCATGATGAAAGGGAGAGCGATGGTGCTTTGGCTACCATTTTAGGTGTCTTGAAGCGTATACATGCGATTTTCTTTGATTCGGTTGGTTCCTTGAGTACTTGATTTCATTAATGCTTTCCTACTGTATATCTGAATTTTGTGAGAACAAGAGCTTTTGACATCTAACTGTTTGGCCGTGTACTTCTTGCATGTAGGATGTTGAAACCGATCTTTCTTCACGGGATGTAAGAGAGGTAAACCCACTATATCACTAGACATACAGTTTCCATGCCGTCTTTTCAAATAAGGCATGGTCACCATTTTGTGGAATCTGCACAACCTACTTATTGTCTCTTATAAAACTTTTCATATATATGTAAGTTAGGTGACAAAGGCAGTAACCTAAAAATGCTTGCTAGCAAATTCAGTAGTGCACTTGACTACATGTTGCTGAACAGATGTTCTGCACTCGTACTTCCTGTATGTAGGTGATTAAGGCGGTGCGGAATGAAGTACTGCAAGGCTGCAAATTAGTCTTCAGTCGGGTGTTCCCACGCCATGCTCGACCACAGGATCAGTTCATCTGGAAGATGGCCGAACAATTGGGTGCCGTCTGCTGCACCGATGTGGATTCAACGGTCACCCATGTTGTGGCTGTGGATCCGGGAACAGACAAGGCCCAATGGGCTGCTCGCAACAAGAAATTTTTAGTCCACCCCCGATGGGTGGAAGCTGCTAATTTCCGGTGGCACCGGCAACCAGAGGAAAATTTTCCTGTCCCTCCTCTTAAGGAAAAAGGTAAAGATAAGGAGAGGAGCAAGGATAAAGAAAATGTTGTGGGTGTTGAGAAGGTAACGGGACAGGATAAGGATAATGCTATAGCTGGCCGGGAGAAGGCCCAAGAAAATGCTGTGCCTAGCCATGCTACCACCACTGCAGGTCCAACCGACTCGTAAGTTATGTAGGGCTTGGAAGATGTGCTTGGCTACGCAACTTTCATGAGTTTTGGAGGATGGAATGGAAGCTAGCTTCTAGGTATCTGTTCGTCTTGTTCTAGTAAAAATTTTCTGCTCATTTGAAGGTTTGACTACAGAAATTCGGACTAGGGACTTTATGACACAGTTCATTTGGTAAAGCTGGACAATTATCTTGTAAAGTACTGACCCGGATGGGACTAAAGAGCCTATACGTTATCGCTGATGGAACTGCGTAATTTGTTAGTTGAAAACAGTGCAGAGAGAACAGATTGTGCACCTGATAAAAATTGCAGCTGAGGACTGCTATATATGACGTGAAATGCTATGCTAGGAGTCGTAGTGTATCCCTTCGGTTATAATGATGATAGGGAGTAATCAGATTCTTCCTTTGTCATCAAAGCAGGAAGACGCCAACACGATCCCGACTGATAGACGGCAGTCGTACGTGGATGGTGCCCCTCCCGCCCCTCCAGCAGCAAAAAAATGCACTGGAACAAAAGAAACCCACATCCCAGTCCCAGATGCACGACGGCAGGTCCCAATCCGAGTCGGGTCCAGTCCAGAGACAGGCGGCGACCTTTCTTCTTCGAACAGAAAAGACCAAAAATGATTGCACATGGACGCCCGGGCCGGCGGTCCTCGTCGTGCCACATCGACACTCCTCTCGCAGGCGCTGACCCTGCTGCTTGCCGTACATTCCGTGTCTCCACGGCCGGTCCCCACACTCTCCCCAGCAAGGCAAGGCAGCAAGCAGCCTTGCGGTTCACCCGCGACTTCCGATCGAGTTCGGGACTCCGCGTGGGGCGCTCTGGAGGCTGCACATATGCGCGTCATGTGCCCCCGCCCCGCCCGGCCGGGCCGGCAGGCACATGCGGCTGCGCCGGGCATCTTGGTGGCGGTGCTCCGGTCCTGACGGACAGGAGGAACGCGTGGTGCGTCCTCTTTGCTTGACCACTGGCGAACGGTGCGGCCGGGCAGCTGGCGGCGAACGTAGTAGTACTACGTTAGCTAGACCAGCGGTGAATGGGACGGGATCCTACGCGGATATTGGGTGTGTTTGTTTCTTTGTGTCTAAATTTTAGTGAGGTCATATTAATCATTAAAATATTATATATAATTATTAAATATATATTAAATATAAAATTAATTATAAAGTTGAATACGTATCAGCGTAATAAATTTATTAAGCTTAATTAGATCATTATTAAGAGATGTTTACTATAGCATCACATTATCTAATCATGATTTAATTAGTTTTAATAGATTTATCTCGTCATTCAGAGGAAGAATTATAAATTAGGTTTTATCAGTAATCTATATTTAATACTCCTAATTAATATTACAATATTTAATATGACAGGTCTAAAAATCAGAGAAATAGAAACGATCACATCTGCGATCTCATCATATAGTACTACAGAACCGGTAGTGGAGCGTACGACTAACGACGGTCGTATTATTGTCAGAGGAGTTAGATAATGGCCTTACGGAGTGATTTGCGTGCACCATGCCGTTCTACCGCGTGGAGAGGCACACTATGGAGAGCGGCGTCGGCAGCAGGCAGAAGAAGAAGGCACTACGTCACGAAGGTTCTGGAAACTGTGAATTCTTTCTTCACCTATTTGGCCTCGTGGGCTATTTAATAGCTATACGCAAATGAGCGGGGAACAAAAACGCGTCTGTTGAGCGGCGCGTGCGAATCCCCATGGACGACCACGGCGCCATGATGAACGCAATACTGGATCACCCAATATAGTGGCCAATGATGGATGACTGACACCTGCCCAGACGATTCCACTGCCGGAAAAGAGTCGACTGCACCGCTCACCAGCTTCCCTGCTCTGCTCCCGCTGGACGTCTCCACCACTACGCCTCCCGTCCGGCCGGGCGCGCCGCCGAGAAGCTCTCGCGTTTTACGTGTCTGTGTGCTCACAAACACCAGCCTTTCTCGACTTCTCGTGTGCCCTGTCCCGCGCGCTTCACATCATGCCGGCCGACCGGACCGGCAGGCCACAATACAGAAAATCAAATCGTTTCTTTCTCTTCCGGTCGTACAGCCCATACGTACCCCGTATACATAAAAAAATTGTAAAAATTCCAAGAGGGATGCCTCTACGACGCGACCCAATCCCGTACGTGTCCCGGCCGATTGTGGGCGACGAAAATGCGCCTACGAAGTACGAAACGCAACCACTCGTGCCGAGTAGTGTACGCGTACATACTCTAACTCCCATACATGACATATCCATTGCCCGTCCCTCAACACACACCAGAGAATAAGAAACAGCAAACAATGCCCGACGATTTTACATATCCTTTCCAATTTCCAAACCACGGCAACCTCCTCGACACGAACGAATCAGGCCAGGAGTGCGTATAGTCGCAATACGCGCCCCAACGGTAGGTCCCCGGTCCAGGCCGGCTTACCGTCAAAAAGCCATGGTTCTTCGAGCCTAAGCTAAGCTTTGCTTGTAGCGACGGCGAGAGAGACAAAACCCAGTGCAAGCCTTCAAAATCCTAGGGTGCCAATGAAAAAAGGACACGGCCTACTTTCCTCTAAAGACGCGACGGGTTTAAGTTTAATTAGCGAGTAGTACTGCGTAGTAGGGTTTTGACGGGGTCCTACAACGTGGTGCTGTCCTCTACTGCATGCAGGGGGTCGTTGATTAGGTGCGGCTGACCACAGGTTAGTGGACGGAATGGGGTACTACACTGATAGTGGTGTTATATCTCTACTCCTTAATCTGTTTTTAATTGTATCTTTAATCCATCAGCTAATCCCATCCATTAATCCGTAATCCTCCGATCCTTAATCCTCCAACCGCGCCCGCTCCTCCCCATCCCCGATCCGGCGGCTCCGACTCCTCCACCAGCCGATGGCGCCCCTCCTCCTCCCCTGATCCGGCAGCGCCGACTCCTCCCTCATCCGACAGCTCTAGCTCCTCCAGTCACGGCTGACGGCGCCCCCTCCTCCGCCCGGCCAGCGGTGCGAAATCTGGCGGCGCCGACTCCTCAGTCCCCGTTGACGGCGCCCGTTCCTCCTCCCCCGACTGACAGCGTCTACTCCCAACCAAGGTAATGCCGGGTCCTTTCGATTGGTTCATGGCTACCTGACGTCTCGTCTCCTCTGGGTTGATCGATGAGGCCAGTGTGGCAGCTCGTTGTGGCTGTGGTGTCCTCGCTGCTGGGTCGCGCTCGCCATTTTCAGCTCGGGTTTAAGCTTGATTCTGGTTCTACACTGGCTTTATTAGTCCGGAAATAAATGGTTGTTAGCACATCCACTGGAGATTTTTGGGCAAGACTCCAGAGGAGGTCAACAGGACAACAGCCTTAAATTTTAGGTAACTAAGATGTAGTGACAAGCATTCAAAAAAAAAATTATTTCTACTCACCTATGAACTCTTCTTTCTCAAGGGAAAGAAGTGGGCAGAAAGAAGCTCGGATACTCTGCACCCAGGATGCCAATTTTAGAGAGCATATGAGAGTCAAGTATCCTTTAGCATCTGTTGCAATACTAAAATAACAATAATGCAAATATTATATAAAGTAAAGTCCACCACAGAATAGGCTCTTATAAAGTTAGCACACCTGAAGAAAGATAGGTTTCCATCTTGAGCACAAGAAAGAAGTACTGGGCAGCGTGCTACTAGAGAGAAGGTGCGAGACTGTATGGTTGTAATGGGGGATTTGGTCTTACTGCTCTTGTTCTTGTGAGTTCTAGATAAAGACCCTGTATGTGAGTTCACATTGACTGTATAAATGAAACCCTGCACATTTCACCATTTCAAAACCATGAATATCGTATATACATCTCAATAGTTGACAAGTTAATTATTGGATACATGTGCGTCACCGGCAAAAATAAGCTGCCCAATGTGATCAATATCCAAAGCCGTAACCGCATCATCAAATGTAAGCTTGCTGATTACTCTCTCGGTGATAAATTTATTGCCTATGTTAGAGAGAGAAATCAATCACAAGTTTGGTAAAGAAAATCTCGAAATCAAGGGGAAAATGTAGGTCAGTATATCTGCTATCCTGTAGTTAGAACTTTATTTGTCTTCTTCAAGTAAGATATGTGCTTTATTAGGTAGTTAGAACTTTTTGTTGAATAAATATTAAACAGTTGTCGTTGTTCCCTCAAAAAATTATGCTACGGCTCTCATGTCCATATGGAACCTTACTTAGGATAAAAGTTTATTGACTGGATTTTGTGGTACTTGCTATGTTGAAAAAGTGTTAAACAGTTGCCGTTGTTCCCTCCAAAAATTATGCCATGATATTAGATTTGTTATTAATACAATGTTATTTTAATGTTTCCTGCGTCCAGATTTCTCATAATGCCACATGAGAAGCTTGCTGACAGGTTGTCTCTAATATGATGAGACATGGTGTGTTGTTAATTTTATTGCCACTCATTGTCACCATTGTAATTGACCAATATATGTGTTGACGGTAGAAGGAACCAATTTTATTTAAGACAAATGGACTATGTTATATTAGACTCCAGTTTCTGTTGTTGAAGAAAATGATAATAAAATGCTCTGCTAATGCAATATACATAAGATAACTTTGTACAACTGGGAGCAGATATATTGACCCTAACTGGCAGCAGAAATGCCAGTTGAAAAATGATAGTACAGTAGATATAATTCTCTTACTAAACTAGGAAGGAGGACTGCAGTTTGCTCCCATTTAGGAATGAACTTTCCTTCTTCTTTACTTGTTTAGTTGGAACAGCTTATGTTCTGTAACAGGTCATGATGCTATTATCTTTTGATAAACTAAGAAGTCTTCATTGAGTCATGAGCCCACTTGGTCTTAGCCAATAGCTGGGTGATCCCTTATAGTAACAATAAGATTATAGTGCTAACCATATTATTTGAGAAATGTTACGGTGCTTGGAAATGATAATAACCGTTCATTTAATCAGATTGAACAATTAAAAAATAGGAGGTACCAATTAGAAGGTACTTTAAGTTGTGGGTCAGTACCACAAAATGGTGAGTCAAGTACCAATTTATATTCTTTATAAAACTTATCAATGTAACTTCCTCGCCTTTTTTTATCATGTCTGAACAGGCTGGTTTCTTGCTTTTCACTTATTGTTTGCAGCTTGCTCCTGTCCTCTTATTTCTCTTATGTTCAATAAGAGTGAAAGCAAAGAATTTGTTCTATTTCATTTTTTTTTTTTTTGATTGATGATAGATGGCACACCTTACTGCCTTATTGATTAGCAGGAATACCGTGAAATTGTGGAGAATGACATACATGTCCTCTTGCTTTCTAAAACATGCTGGAAATGAGAAGGATTTGTATAGAGGTTCAGTAGCAGCACATATCAGGTTGGCCTTTCCTTAGTTCCAGTTCTTTTTCTATACATATTCAAACAGTTGCATTAATTCCCTTGAGGGAAAATAAACCAAGATCATCAGTCGATTAGAAGAATAAAGATTTTATGTAGTCAATGCTTGACTGTTCTACCTTATATCAAGCTTAAATTTAAATAACTCAGCGTATTCGAAATTGAACTGTTATTGTGATGCTACAGGCAATACCTTAATTTTAGAAATAATATGATGTTGTCTCTCTTTTTTCTTAGTTTAATTTAGTAGTTCACGTCGTGTCTTGATGGCCAGAACAGATGCAGATATGGAACCTCTCATAGACCAGCAAGCTCTCTAGGGGAATGATGCAATGGCATATCCAAGGAGCAGCTTACTTTGAAAGGACACAGGTATGGAACTTACAAGGGGTTATTGTTATGGCAGGTTAGCTTGAAACAATGTAGATTAATATATGATTGTGCGTTTTGACTGTCTAAACTGAACCGAAATATTCATAAGAACTGTGATGAAGTGATGACAGTCATCTCATAATAATGACTTCTGCAACTTAGTTTTATAATATTTGTTTAAAATGGATGTGTTGAAAAGAGAAATATATATAACTGATAAGAAAAATATATCTGCTTGTCATATTATGGACTTATGGTGTTACTTACAGTGCTCAATATCTGCTCTTTGTTAATTTATTTCTATGTAAGAACAATCCTACTTTTTATCAGTTCAATTGCATGCCAAACTGGTAGTTTAATTATTTTTGGAAAATTTCAGAGCAAATCTGAAGAACATTGTGCAGTCAATACTCTATTGAAATAAAAAAAAATATATGTTTTCATGTGATACTTCCATGTTTCAATTCGACTGATTACCTTTTCATGTGTTTGGATTGCAAAGGTTATTAATGTTTGGTTGCAAAATTCTAAACAAGAGGACTATTTTAGTTTTTTTTTCACCTTGACTAAACATGTTAAGTTCTGTGAACTTGCACACTAAGCTCATCGTATCAAAAAAATTTCAGAAGATTCTGATAGTTTTTTATTTATGTTTTGATAGTTTTTTATTTATGTTTTGAAGGAACTTATTATATATTGAAAAGTTTTTAAAACATGCTATTTTAAATGTTCCTTAGATATATGGTGTTGTGACAATTGTCCCAACAAGCTGCTGGAGCAGAAGGCTGTCACCATCTTGCTATTTGTAAAGCCTGGTGGAGCTCTTCCAATGTTTCTCTAGCACTGTTTGGCCGGTGGCTCATTTTGGGAAAGAGGTGATCGAGAGTGTAGGGATGCAGTTCATAAACGTCATGTCGGCTGGGAAGGTGATAGACGAAAGCCATCATAGAGGCAAACATGTCCAATCAAATTGTGATTACAAAAAAAGAAGTGGGTAATTTTTATCTACGATTTCTTGATTTCATTTGCTGATAAGAATAGAGGTTGGTTATATTATTGTGTCTAACATTATCTTGTAAATAACTATATTTTCATTATCATATAAGATGTGCATAATTTGTATGTTAAAATATGTTTGTTAGTTGCATCAAGGATTAATTTATTGTGGATCATATGAAAACAGTTTATGAATAGGCTTTCTTATTATTGGTTGAAATAATTTTTGTTTCTTGTGTGCATTTTTATGGGTGTATGCCTTTGAAAAAGAAATTAGTAGGATAATTATTATAAATTGACAAAACTAGCTATTTCAACTATAGAGATGTGGGTATTTTACTAGTACTGTTATGAATTACGAGGCGCCGAGTCACCAAGCGGGCAGGAGGCGGCTCCCGATACCGCTGTTCTGTCTGTCACACGTCGTGCTGGTGACAGAGAAGCTCTAGTGAGAAACGCGTGCAGTTCAGAACACAAGAGCGCGGTTAGTTTTGTATAGCAAGTGGAACTGTGGCAGTGGGTTACAGAAGAAAGCTTGCCTAGCCGCTGTCTAAGGAAATGGCTAGCGGATCTGGGGCACGTTGTTTCTGTTTCGAGCGAGCGATCTGAACGCGGTTATTCGCACCCACAGTGCTGCTTCGGATTCAGATTTGACATCGGCGGAGGATCACCGCTCACCGGAAGGAGAAATCTTTTGAGTTCTTTATTTCTTTTTCTACGTATATTTTACGGAAGAAATCTTTTGCGTTCTGACGACAACAAGACAAGAACATACTACTCATATCACAACCCATCCATACTTTTTCTTTAATCCTGAGAGCACGCATCAGTTTCTGCTGCGTCCACTGACAAGCACGCATCAGTTTCCACGAACAGCTTCTTCATGTACTACAAGCTTAGTTAGCAATGAAGTAATTTAACTGATTAAAGCTTGCTAGCCACGGATCTGACTCCTACTCAATACCCATGCAACCATGCTAGACAGAATAAAGTGCGCCTTTTTCGTCTCTTTTGAGATCGAGTAGGAAACGGAGCTCCAGCGCCTTTTGATATCTAAGAACAGAAATGGCCGACGACGTACGTAAAGCAGCCGCGCTTTACGAAGCTGGCATGCATGCAACTGCCTCTACAGTCTGCGATCACTTCCACCCATGAAAAGTCGGGCAACTGATCGCTGAACTCAACATCAATACATCATATGCTTGCTTGCAAGTGAATAGACCAACGGGATGACGACCCCATTGCCAGGGAGGAGATGTGTAGATGGGGTCTGGAGGCGAATTGCACCGCATAAATTGCCCCTCGATCCAGATAAACACAAACCGGCAACTCCAGATGCTGCCTTCACTGCCCGCCATCGAGACAGAGAGTGAATGCCGAGCCCGAGCGGTCGTTCTCAATAGGCTGTACCCCATTTAAACTATTGCTGCGTCAACACACATCTACAAGCAGTGGCATTACTAACTGTCAGCTGGGCCTTTTACTATTCACGCTGCTACATGGAAAAACACAGCCAGCGCCGTGCCGTGCCGCCCCCTGCATGTGGTCTCGCTCGGCCTCGGCAGCCGCGCGTCTCCGTCTGCAGGAATCTCTCCGGTCACATCAACCAACATGGCTGCTGCTGCACTTCCTCGATTTGTTTAACCAGTAAAACATAACCTCACATAGTACAACTTTAATTAAACCCACCATCGACGCAACGGGCGCCTAACCAAGGCCGTAATGACTCTCAACGGCCACTGACCGCGCCAGCTAAACCACACAGGCCACATCAGTCGTCTCTCGTCGCCGTATCCCGTCCCGTCGCAGCACAGGGGATTGGATCGCACGTTGCCTTGTTGCAGGTTTGCACATGAGCCATCGACGCATGGACGAAGCAGTTGCCGTGTCCCTTTGTCGTCCTTCATGTCGAGAGAGGGTGGTAGCTTTGGTAGGGAAACTCTTTATGTTATGGCGCGTACCGGTTGTTGGCCATGATACTACTACGTCGGGTCAGCTAGAGAGATTCCACCTACTACTCGATCTACCCCTGTTTAAAGAGTCAGTCAATCAACGCATATGTCTAATCTAGCAGCAGCAGTAACGGAGATCTTGTCATCTTGAGCTTCACTTGACCGGGAAATGTTCATTTCTTCATGTCTAGTAACGGCACGTGAGCTCATATGGAGGAATGAGAACAGCAACGTAAACCAGGTCCAGCACACGCGCGGCAGTCGCCATTGTTGCAACTACTTCGAATTCCTTGTGGGTGGATGGCATATGCATGGTGTTGAACCACTTTCTAGCACTAAAAATTACCACATGATTACCTTCGTAGAATTCTAAAATAAATATTCTACTCCACCGCAAAGAGATTTAAAGTTTTCTTCTTCCTAGATCTCATTTCTAAATGCTTCAATGTTCTCTACCAATTTCCTCAGTAAGAATAAAGATGCTTGACAAGCGACAAATCAAACAGGGGAGCAGACAACAGGACCTTTTGGTAGCAATCATATAGAAGTACGTATAGAGATTACAAGCCAAATTATATTTTTTTATTGAAAAGAGCCAAACTATATTAGGATTAGCTTCATAAACACTTGAAGTCTTGGGACAAAATCACAACAAAAATCGACACCATCAGAGTCCAAAACCTCATCAACACTAACTAGGGAGCTTTGAAACCCCTTTTTCAGGAAATGAAATTTGCGTCAGCGCCCTCCATCGACAATCTGAAACCAAGAAAGTAAAATGCAGCATAGAAAGCACATTACGCAGCAAAATTTTCGATTTTCATGCATACCCTTCAATTTCTATTCGCTAGAGTAGCGAGTGGGTTTGCACTCATATTGTCGGTCTATAGTAGAAATTGAACATTCTATTTGTTAATATGATGCAGGCAGGACGCAGGAGGCGGCATTATTTAGTGGAAAATATTTTTGGAGGGCACTGATGCAAATTTCAAAGCCTGAAAATTGAGACATACAAAGGCTCCGATTCCCATTTTTAAACCCATTGAACTACCCTTATTTACCACCATTATCATCATACGAGTAGAGTCTTACTCTTACCGAAAGGAGACGAATAAAAACGAAAATTAACAGATATACTAGTACTGCACGCTACCGATTCTTACTCAGCTCCCCGCTTGAATAATTCCTAGCACGGTGACCGACTTTCAGAAGGCGCAGATCTCGTCGCCGCCGTCCGCCTTGCGCGTGCACCCCGGCAAGGTGCTGCCGACCATGGTGTTCTTGCAGTGCGCGATGGCGCCCTCGATGGCGCTCTGCAGCTCCTCCATCGACGACGCCGTGGACAGCGACACCGGCGCCCTGACGCCACCGACGACGCCGCCCGCCGCCGCGACGGCCGCGGCGGCGGCGGCCGGCACGTCGGGGAACCCGGCGCCCCCCGCGCCGCCGAATGTCAGTAGGCCCGAGTGGCTCGGCGAGGACCGCATCGACGACGGGCAGCTCGCCGCGCACCGCTTCTGGCGCGGGAACCGGAGGTTCCCGGAGAAGGAGTTGGAGTGCGCGTACTTGCTCGCGCCGACGACCTCCGCGCCCAGCGCCGCTGACGTGGCGGCGCCGGAAGCCATGGCGTGGTCGTCGTCGCCGCGCTTGTTGTTGTTCTTCCGGATCGAGAAGGTGAAGGCCGGCTTCTTGAACCCCTGCTGCTGGTTGGTGCTGCTCCCGAAGCTGTTGTGCTGCTGCTGGTTCTTGTTGGTGGGGATCTGCTGCGACAGCTTCTCGTAGAGCGGCTTCACCTTCTTCGCGTACTTCTTGATCACCTCCTTGGCCAGCGACTTGGACGGCTGCTGCTGCTGCTGCTTCTTCGCCGGACCGCCGCCTCCCGCCCCGGCGCCGCGGTGGAACACGGACGAGAACCGGGTCGCGAACGACGACAGGTACTGCTTCCCGGACCGCTTGCTACTGTTGTTGCTGTTGTTACCGGCGGCCGCGGCCGCCAAGGAGTGGTGGTTGAGGTGGTGTCGGTCGTCGTCGGTGGCGGAGCTGGGTCGGGAGGAGGACGCGGCGGAGTCCGGGAGGAGGAGGTCGGCGGAGAAGGAGGAGGAGGTGCTGCCGTTGGAGTCGCGGGAGGTGGAGGTGGAGTCGGAGGCGGAGGCGGAGGAGGTGGACGCCGAGGACAGCAGCAGCGTGCGCACCATGGAGATGCGCGGGGACAGCTGCAGCGGCAGGAGCTGCCCCTTGTAGAACAGCTCGTCGGCGGGGCACAGCTGCGCCGCCGACCGCTGCTTCGACGCCGGCGACAGCTGCACCGTGAACTCGAACTCGGACGACGACGCCGACGACGACGACGCCGGCGACCGCGGGAACGCCGCCGGCTTCGCGTCCTTGCTGCCTCTTGACCGGCCCATGGCTGCTACGCTATTGGTGGCTCATGGCGACGACGCGTGGGTGGGGGAGCAGCGGACCTGCATTGCAACTTCGCAAGGGAGGGGACGGAGGAGAAAGGTAAAAACTTTTCGAGGGTGACGCCTGACGGCTTTATGAGGGAGGCGAGGAGCCGGGTCACGCCGAGGAGGAGATGCCGCCGGGGACGCCGCTTCCGAGTTCCGTGGCGTCGCGATCGCATGTGGGCACCGCCTCCCGCGGCCGTCGGATCAGCGCTTCAGGATCACGATCGGGTTCCTTTGTGTTCTCGGTCAATGAACAGGCAGTTAAACTGATCGCTGACTGTATCTCGCTGTACATGTGGATTGGAAATCGTTGTGTTGATTTTTGTTTTGGATTCTTTCTCTCTGATTAAATGGATTGAAAATGAAGGGGCACACGGTGTTCACGTCTCAGTGACAGATCTCGTGTACAATTTTCTTCGCGGGCACATCTTTTTTTTTTTTTGCCTCTCTATGAACTTGTACACCTGTAGGAGTAGTACTCATTTTCTCGTGAACGATATAATGCAATTTCGGCTTTCTTTTATAAATACTTCTTCGTTTTCCGTCTCCTGTGCCGGCAACGGCAACAGCCAACATGTGGAGGGGGTCACCGTCCATGTTGTATGTCCCCCTTGACTCGCGTGCTGTAGCCACGAACTCACTCGCCTAGATCCTCCATGCAGGAGCAGGGACGTATCTGTGGCCTGTTCCGTGGTCATTGTTGCTGTTATTTTTTCGTTTTTGTCAAAGGCTTCTGCTTCCGATGGCGCAAGTTTTTTCGTCCGTTCATAGGTTCTCAGTTCTACTTGTACCACACATTTTGAACGAAATCATTGTTCGAAACAATTAAATTTTGGATGAAATGATCCAGTCGCTGCTGTTAAGTTCGAACTACAGGAACCGCAGGACGCATCAGGAGCAATCCTGTCAGAAGATTAGACAAGAAATCTTGACACAAGACATGATTGAGCTTGTGACGACCAGGACCAAGTGACGTGATGTGGCGGGCCTCCGTTCGTCGGGAGGATGCCGACCTGTGCAAGTGATATGTTGCTATCCGTTGTTGTACCGTCCTGTCTTTTGCGCGGGGATTGGGAACGGACTCGTACCATCCATGACACGAAAGAGGCATGCATGCGTATAAACACATCAAAGCTACTGCTACGGCGAAATACTTGAGCAGAAGCATGTGCAAACTTTTCGTGGATGAAAATGGCGATGTTCATGTAGTAGCTGGCACTACTAAATAGTTATTTTCAGTAACAAAATGCTTATTGACATTAGTATCGGTCATTGACAAGTCTGTTACTCCTTCTGCTCCAAATTACTTATCATTCTAACTTTCTATCAGATTTATTAAATATTCTCTAAATCTAAATAACATATATATTCAGATTTAGAAAATACTTAATAAACTTGAATAGCAAAAAACACATCTAGAATGATAAATAAATTAGAACGGACAGAGTACTAAAATAGACTTGAGGTAGGGTGCTTGTTACTAAGTGTTGTTACTTAGTAACAGGCTCGCGGGTTTGTAAATATGACCCATCACTAAGTTTCACCATCACAAGGAAGAATATAGAGGAGTATAATCCTATATACTTCCCTTCCACCCATTTTTCCGTCATTAGATCTGCTCCTCTTCCTCCGCCCCTTTCTTTCCACCGTTAGATTTGCTCCCATGACCGTTGTGCGTTGCCTCGTCAGCATCCTCGATCGGCTGCATGACATCTAGGCGCAGCGCCACCGCCGCTTCCGCTGAGCCGTGACTCAATGCAAGCCATTGCCGATGAAGCCTACGCGAAGAAGCATACTGTCGTGCCTCCGCCCTCTGGAGGTGCTGACCATCCATGCGCCACCATAACGACAACGGCATCGTTTTCGCCTTTGCCTCCTCTCCCCGTGATGTCGTCCACATTGCGACATAGGCGCTCGCCGACCTCCCCGACGACTACAAGCAGGTGAGGGCTGCCCTCCGCATCACCATGCACGCCGACACCGAGTTGTACAAGGCGACGACGAGGATGATGGTCGTGGCAGGAACGGTGGCGACAGCATGGTAGGAACGGTGACGACGGCATATGTCATCGATGCCTTGAGTTAGTGTTTGAAAGCGAGGCCCAACAGTATTTGTCACAGACTTCTTTTTTTGGTCAGTTGATGGTCGTTCATCACTATCGCATGTTTTCATTATTGCTAATAATCACGATTTTAGTGGTGGACATTCTATCACTAATTTATGTACAAATCTATAACATTAATTATGGTAGACTCTATATCTGTCACAAAGATCACTTATAATGTGTTACTAAAAATTACTTTTATAGTAGTGTTACTCTGTGTCTTGTGTTTTGTTGATGGACGATAGATGAGTACGGCTATAAGAATTTTCAAATATACCTATTGTCTTTTATTTATCACGATTCTGCTTGCTAATACTGATTATTTGGCAAGGAAAAAAACCTTTGAAGGTTGTTGTGTAGTGACACTAACAACATCAATTACATCTTGAGATGTGGACTTTAGTTATTACTTCCTTCGGATGTAAATTAGTAATACATTTTAAGCTGAAAATGTGCTCAAAATTAAGTTGAAAATTTGCTCAATATTAAGCTGAAAAAGACTGAGTAAAATCAGAGTTGTACTAACAGCTACTATACTGATAGCTTCCAAATACTCCTTTCAAAAGATGTATTCTTACGCATCATACATTAGCTGATAGAATATATCCGGTTAATGCCAAGAAAAATTATTGGTCACAGAATCATGCACCAGATATTAAGCGACGGGTGGGGGTTGCCCTCCGCATCACCATACACGCCGACACCAAGTTGTACAAGGCGACGACGAGGATGATGGTTGTGACAGGAACGGTGGCGACGACATGGTAGGAACGGTGGCGACAGCATATGTCATCAAGGCCTTGAGTTAGGGTTTGAAACCGAGGCCCAACAGTATTTGTTGCAGACCTTTTTTTTGGTCAGTTGATGGTCGTTCATCACTGTCGCACGTTTTCATTATTGCTAATAATCATGATTTTAGTGGTGGACATTCTATCACTAATTTATATACAAATCTATAATATTAATTATGGTGGACTCTGTATTCGTTACAAAGATCGCTTATGATATGTTACTAAAAATCACTTTTGTAGTAGTGTCACTCTGTGTCTTATGTCTTGTTGATGGACAATAGATGATTACGGCTCTTAGAATTTTTAAATATACCTATCGTGCTCTTTATTTATCACGATTGTGCTTGCTAATACTGATTATTTGGCAAGGAAAAGACCTTTGAAGGTTGTTGTGTAGTGAGATTAACAACATCTATTACATCTTGAGATGTGGATTTTAGCTATTACTTCCTTCGGATGTAAATTAGTAATACATTTTAAGCTGAAAATTTGCTCAAAATTAAGTTGAAAATTTGCTCAATATTAAGCTGAAAAAGACTGAGCAAAATCAGAGTTGTACTAACAGCTACTATACTGATAGCTTCCAAATACTCCTTTCAAAAGATGTATACTTACGCATCATACATTAGCTCTGATGGAATATATCCGGTTAATGCCTAGAAAAATTATTGGTCACGGAATCATGCACCAGATATTAAGCGATGTTATCGTATCCTAATTGTACTTGCATGAATATATTAGACGAGGTCATACGATAATAAGATCAAACATATCTAATTTAATTTGCTAGCTTAAACTGATTATTTTATTTTAGGTACATAAGGGAGCCTTTGTTGTGGTGTTGGAAGGTTGCAATCGATCGAGTTCATATGATCCACTACTGCAAAATTCATAATATGACAATTATCAAAGCACTGCCGTCACTTCATTTTTGAGGACCGCCTGGTGGTACCAACAAAGCTGGAATAAACAAGTAATGATCTCGTGTTGCATAATGATTGGAACGTGACTATCATGATCCAGTAGCTTATTAATAAAGTTGCATAGTAGAATTATCCCAATGATGCTATAATTTTTTCGGAAAAATGGCGCATAATTCTTTATTGGAGTTATTATCTAACATCCTTCCTCGAACTATTATTTTTCATACAAAATCAATCGATCCTAAGCTTAATTGAGAAATATTTTAGCGTGATAATCGCACAACTTGATATTTGCTTCATGAAACTTGATTTCATAAATGCAATTATATAGTTGAATTTATTATATTGATGATGATGTGTAAATCTTACACATGTTATTAAAATTGAAATGAAACTATATACTTACAGTAGTATTACAATAATTTTGTTATTATTCTAATAATTATTATTGTTTTGAAAATAAAAGGGTAGTAGTAACGATGTAATGGACTTCGGCGTGGGCCTTGACTCGGCCGAAAGACTATTACCCGTTGACGCGCGGCCGACAAGACAGTGTTGAGTGCTTTTGCATTATTGTTCGGTGATTAAGGTCTCTGTTAACTATTCCTGTCCAACTTTGAGGCTACAGCGTTCAAGTTTCTTATAGTACACCGGAGCGCAGATTGTACACCGAAGGTCATTTTTGTAAACCATGAGGCCCCATACCTCAGTGTTGAAAGCTTGTTGAAAACAGCAGTATTACGGCAACTTGTAACAAGGGAATATGACTGATCTGTGCAGCGATCTCTGCATCCCTGTAGTGGTTCGATCTAATACGGCGTATGGTCCCCCGGGTAACTCTGGAAACCCAAACGCGTTCGCGAGAACTCTAGATGCCGCGCTGCAATTCTCATCAACCCATAGCACATACGGAGTACTATATGCTTGCAGAGATCATCAGATCAAGCGAGTATTATATGCCGGTAAACTAGCATCCAGGAAGGCACAAGTCTGGCGCGCCGACGTGGCCGTTTCTCATCCTAGGATAGGATGCCTACGCCGGCCGACGTGGCCGCTGTCTGTGGGCCTGGGGGAACACATGGGAGAAAACGCCAAAACCTGCACAGTGCACGTTGGCACATGTTACTTCCGTGACAGTGGCACCATGGACCGATCGATCCATCGATGGTCGTCCACGACTGTAGTAGATCTCATCTGGCACGTCGTTCCTTTGACTCCACATGTCGGTGCGGCGCGCCGCGCGTGCCTACACGTGGTGGCATTAGTAAGCAACACACCGCGGGTAAGCCCTGCCTGACCAGCTGATCTGCTTTGCCTTGCTCCTCGGCACTCGGCAGCAGCAGGGAAGGGAACAGGCTTGCGCGTCCGACAGAGACAACGTCAGAGGTCGAACGACCGAAAGCTTGCCACCCGTTCAATACCAGCGGCCGCACCGGCTTTGCATCCACGGTGCATTGCACGAAAGGATTTCGTGATGGTCTTGTGCAGGGCACCAGCCAACACTAGGATATTCCAAAGATCGTGATGTTGCATGGTGGAGCTGGTGGACATCATCAGCTGAAGATAAGGAAAAACATGCGCTATCCTAATCCTGCAACTAGCGGCAGCGGCAGAAACCTGCAGGCAGCTTCCCCGGCGAGTTCTCCCAGCTAGATTCACTACAAAAGGAGACAAAAAAAAAAAAAAAAAAAACGGGTTCCTACTCCTACTTTAGTACCCATCAATCATGATTTCGTTCCTTATGATAGCATGTTGGATATGGACGGTATTGGTAATCAGCTGCTGTCAGCTAAACACCAAACTTCGAGTAATCAACTGGAGCGCACTGCAGGAACAGGTCCATGCATTCCACCGCTGGAGCAGGGGATCCTCGCCTTGTTCCTGAGCAGCGAGCGGAGCACGAGAATGTCCCAGCTAGCCTGGAAATAAGGTATCTGACACTAGAACTAAGAAGGGAGTAGGATGGATGTATACAGGTTCCTAGTCAGTCAAAAGTAGTTCACCCTGCCATGAAGATGCAAGAAATCATCGGATGCATGAAAACTGCACGCGAACTTTTTGGTAGCACTTGAGAGTTTTTTTTAATGCACAGCAGTTGAATGCTTCGTTATATACGATTTGATTTCTTTTCTGTTCCTCTCAGCATTACGTGAACAAACGTATGGTACGACTACACTGATGGACGAGGATACATGAAATTCCAATGTTTGGACTCGCAAAATGTATCATTTCCTTCCAAAATGGCATGATAAATGCTGGGCTAAAATCTAGCTTTCGTGGCCTGATCATCCCGATTCAGTCCAGACTGATCCAGTAATGGTCCAGTTCGAGAATTCGTATCAAGCAAGCCTGTAGATGGCCAAATGGGTGACCTAGCCCAACACATTTAATTTCGAGCCGGTACAGCACATAGATTTTTTGGGCCGTGCCTTGACAGTCCACGTGCCCGGCTGCCAGCCCATGGCCAGGCACGAATTGGTTGAAATGTGCCGGGCTGGTCCGTTAAGCCCATTAAAATGATGATCCATTAAGAAATTTGTAGCCCATTAGTTATGTAAGTGATGAAAAATTAGAAAAAATAAGAGGTGAGATGGGGATTTGGACCTAATGACCTCTTAAAAACAAAGAAATAGGTTTATTAGTGGACCACTCAAGCCTTATTGATGGTGTATAATATTTTAAAAACAAATCAGGTCAAAAATAATTGTTGCTGTCCGGGAGACAAAATGCAAGCCTTAAATTCTCAATCTAGAAAGCACTTGATCCCAATAGCCAACTTCATCATGTTTTCTGTGACGAACACCTCTGAGATCTGAAAGAATATGTGTAAGTTTCATTGTCAATTTTGAAGGGTACAAAAAACTGCTCAAGTGTGGATCTTTACTACGGGAAACCCCCCAAAATCTTGCAAAACAGCAGCTGATAAAGTTGTAGCTCCTCTTCATGGTAAAATCGTGGTTGTCCTTTGCTTCAGTGGACAGTTGGACCGAGCTGGTCCTTAGTAACCTTGTCACTAATGATACAACAATATACAGAAGCAGAAAGTGGACTACAGAATAAACAGAATAAATGAAATTACAACAATGGAGATCCCCCATAAAACACAAAACTATGCTTGTCTACACCTTGTCCTCACGACCACAAATTGCATGTGAAACTACAACCTATATGTTTATACCAACTCCATCAAAAGAGGGTCTCCAATGGACATCAACCGAATCACCTTTATAAAGTCAATCTCATTCATGACCTTCACTGGGAAAACAGCAGGTGCTTGAGTTGTATAAATACTTGAGAATGTTTCATTAGCTGCCAAGTTGGTCTTGAATACTGTTCCAGCCAGAGCATCAGAGTCAAAATTTTGTGGCGAGTCCATCGCCAAGAAGAACATTGGCACCGCAACCTTGTGATGCAAGTCCAAATCACCAACAAGACCCACGAGATCACCAAAGTCCTCAACAAACCTCCGGGGCACATAGAACAATTCACTGCCACAGAATGCAATCTTATCTTCGCTCATGCTTTCCTTATAGTTTGTCTGGAAATGAACTGGGGAACTGCCAACGACCTGCTTGACCATCGCACCTTGCTTTACAAACCATTGCTCTTTATTGCTCTCCAATGGAACAGTAATCCAAGAGTGTGCAATCTGAAACATGGAAAGGTGGAATATGAATCCTACTGCATCATCTGCACTGATTTATCAGAGAGTCAAGGCAGAGCATACAAACCTTATTTGTAATCCATAGTTTCTCCTTGTCGGCTTGCAGCAGGTTCCAATAGTTAAGGATCATGTGGTCTTGGAGGAAGAGAAATCCATCAGCACCACTGTATCTTGCGAACATCTTGGGGAGATACCTGATGAATAAATGTAAAAGGTATATCATGATTTGCACATATTGCCTGAGATAATGTTGTACACTTGCCCAGAAATCAATTCAGTATTAATTGCCAAAATTCTCTCATTGTCACATTTAGGTTCACAAAGAAACAGTGTAGAACTGCTACTTAGCTAATCATGACAAATGTCTCCCAAAACAAAAGGTTAATCATGAAAAATATGAACATGAACTACAGAAATTGATAGCATTATGCTCTATTCAGTTCAGCATTCTTACTTACAAACAGTAGATAAACTCAATTATCTATTCTGTAGCGTCAAATTGATAAAAGGGAAGAGACTAGACTTCTGGATCACCCCCAAAAATATAAATATGTTAACGGAAAGGAAAGAGACAAAACTGTCGATACCCTAAAAATACAAATGTCAACACTTTCCCAAAACCTGCTCATGGCATCATATATATACCTAGTGTGACGGTATTTATCAACTAAAAGACGAAGGCCCAGGGTAGGATGATTTTACAAATAGTTCCCATTTCATGCAGATTGCAGGCCAACCAATTGAGTGATCTCTCACTACTCCTTAATTAATTTAGGTGAGGTCGTCATTGGTGTTACCTTAGTTTGGTGTTGGCTTTGGTGTTGAAGATCCACATGCAGATCACATAGCAGAAGAAGATGCAGCAACTAATGGCTAAATTCCTATGACTTGGTGAAGTTTTGTCTTTTGTTCTACAAACCCTCAAACTTACTTACCTTCACTTCATGTTTCAGGTGAATCCATGTCACAATTGGTATATTGATTTTACCATGTACGTAACAGTGAAGTATTAATGTGAAACATGCTAGAACGATGAAAAAAGTGGACACAAGTGTTCTGATTTGTAGATATTTATGGTAAAATAAGAAAAAGATTGGTTTTCAATGACTATAGTTATTCCTCTCATACGTCAAATCATAGGTATAAGTTTATGCAAGTGGAGATTTTTCTGTACTTGGATCCAATGACATGATACTGCTACATTTATCGATCTAAGCAAATCATAGGTCAAATCAACCAAGCAGATTCAACAATTTAACGAAATCATATGTCAAATCAACCGAGCAAGTTTATTTGGTGATAGCCAGGACTAAAACATAAAGGTATGAAGATCCACTAATAAAATATTTAAATTTACTTAGCGGCACCCACCACCACCACTGACATCATTTACTGATTCCATATTAGGTTACTTAAAGAATCCCAGCGAACATCTTTCAAATGTGGACATGTGTGTTTATGAAATCTTCATGAAATGCAGCCTTATATGTTAATGTCTCAAAATAACTCATTTGTTAATGTTTACAAAAGGTGATACCTTAAGAAATTATACAATACTATGAGTCTAGTCGAACACAAGGTAGAGCATGAAAAAAATAGTTAACCTTAAGTATTTAACAAGTGTGCAATATCAAGTGGAAATCAGCATTTATAGGTACAGTCGTAAACAAGAAAGAGTTATTAGGAGTAGTAACACTCACTTGTAAGCATGTGACAGCGCACAACGTTCAACAGCAAGCTCTGCATTGCTATGCTCAGCAAGAATGATAACTGTCTTGAAAATTCTTCCATAAAGCAGCCTCCACTCGAGTGCCGTGCGATCCACAGGCCCACTAACATGCATGATCATCACGACATTCCCAAAGTTCTTTCTCCACTTAATTAGATTTCCAATCTCAAAGTTCACTGTGCCAATCTCATCAACCCCAAGGTGCACAGATGGCAGCTTCTTGGGCACAAACTCCTTCATGTCACCCTCTCCAATGGTTGCCCGCTGCCTGTCAATCTCCAATGACATGAGCCGAGGCTGACGATATCCCACAGCAAGCAGGTCCTGCAGCCAGGCAGCTGTTAATCTGACATCTTGCTCAGTCCAGAACCCTTCCTCGGCCATGGCATAGCTCAGATCAAGAATCTTCTCAAATAATGTCCTCTTGTTCGACCTCCACTCATTCAAGAACTTGATCAACCGACCAACATTCACGTGTAGATCCTTCTCCTCTGCAAATGGGTATGCTTGGACATGATCTTTTCTGTAGATTGTTGGTGGATAGAAAGCCACATACCCACCGATCTCCCACAAGATCCGCTGTGCCCAGTACCCACGTATCACATCTGCTGCCATTGAGCTCACTGATACTGGCATCATGAGCCCCCAGAAAGCTGGTGACTGGAATAATGTATTGAACGAATTCACCGGCGCCATCATGCCCTGTGGTAGCGCCACCTTTGGGGCTTCAGCATCAAACCTCAGATCAAATGCCGAAGTAGGTGGCTTTCTAGTGAAGTAGAACACAGCATCTACATCGGGCAATCCGTCCGACAACCCCTGCTGAATGAACTGCCTGCCACTGAAAACCTCAGTGTAGAACGCCTCATGAGCCACCTCCCCAACCTTATCCAACGGCAGCCCCCTTGGCCACACTGATCTCTGGCCAAAGTGCACGTAGGGGTTCACCACGGTGCGGTTAGGATCCGCGTGGCTGTACTGGAGCAGCACGGGGTGGTTGGTGACGCCAGATCCCAGGTCCACATCGAAATGCTTGCCCAGATCGTTGCCCGGCACCTCGGCACGGTCGTCGGCGTCAAAGATCACCTTGGCCCCGTGCTGGATGGCGAACAGGTAGCCCGCCGTCTTGCGGACGTGGGAGCCGTAGGGCAGGAAGTCGATGGATCGGTACCCGAGCTGCGCCTGCAGCTCGAGGGAGAGGAAGATGGCGCCCTTGAGCTCCCATTCGGCGGGCGTGTGCGAGTCCCCGACGGCGAGGAGCTGCCAGCCCTTGACGCGCGCGAGCGCGGCCAGCGCCGTGGTGGGCGGGGTCGAGACGGCGACGACGATCCACCGCTCGGCACGGAACGACGCGAACGGGGCGCCCGCAGCGACCGCGAGCGGCGGGACCTTGGACCACGCGACGTCAGGGTAGGGCAGCTTGGTCGGCCCGCCCGAATGTGATGAGGAGCGATCGAGGCAGAGGAGCGCGGCGGCGTCGGGGGCCGCGCCGCGGAGGAGGAAGACGGCGGCGGCGGAGGCGACCGCGAAGAGGAGGAGGAGCAGCTTGGAGGAGTGCTCCGAGGCCCAGGACGCGAAGTCGAGGTTCTTCGCGAAGGGCCGCGGGTGCCGGCGGTCCGCCCCCGGCGCGCCGCGCGGGGACGTGGGCGGCTTGCCGCCGCCGCCCCCCGCGACGGCGGCGTGCGGGGACGGGCGGTCCTGGACCAGCATGTCCTCCTCCTACCTCCTACCCCTCTGGTTGGCTCGGCGGAGTGGGAGATCTGGGTGCAAGGTGTGATTTCGGTTGGGGAATTTGGTGGGAAGGGCGCGAGATTTGGGGTGGTTGAGGACTTGAGCAGCAGGCGGGTACGGTGGGCGCCGACAGACAGCGCGGAGGCGGAGGGCGGGAGATCGGTGTCGCGGTGGGGTGGGGCGTCGCGATCGGCGCGGGGGATTTGAGACGCGCCGGCGCGGCGGGTGTCGGTCGGGGAAGGGGAGTGGAGTGTGCGTTACTCCAAATCCAAGCGGGAGAGTGCAATGGGTGGTGCGGAGCGGCGGTTGGTGGGAGGGAGCTCGCGCGAGGCGTGGGGGAGTCCACCGCGGCTTGGAACAACGGAGGGGAGGTGCTCGATGCGGATGGTGTTGTTGGCTCTAGGATTTTCTCTGCTTTTCCAAATTTCTGAACCGGAATAGGCTGTCGTGTATGGGACAGTCCATTTTAGAAAGGTTACACCGTCGGCTGCATTCGTCGCACATGGGACTATGGAACAATATTTTACAGATCAGCATAGATCTAGATGAGTTACTAGTCAAAGACCGGTTGATATGAGATTAAGATTGACATATTGTATTTAACTTCTTGAACTGTCTTGTATGTAAA
Source organism: Eleusine coracana subsp. coracana (assembly GCA_032690845.1). Lineage (NCBI taxonomy): Eukaryota > Viridiplantae > Streptophyta > Magnoliopsida > Poales > Poaceae > Eleusine > Eleusine coracana. The sequence continues at coordinate 8,574,857 of CM064426.1, forward strand.
TATTTCAAATTTTGATTTTGTTTTGATATAACTATTATGCTCAAAACAACGACTAGAATGCTTAACATTCCTTTATCGACATAGTGTGATGTGTAAGGTTATTTTCGTGGTATTGTTATGTGTAACTTGATCATGTGCATATTTATGAAGAGTTTTTATCACCCATAAATGAAGAACGTGACAAGGTTAATCTACAAGAGTTAAACAAAAACATCCTAATAGGATAAAATAGAGATGGTAATTAATATAGCCTAGACACTCTAGTGGAGCATAACTGTAAAAAGACAACGACTCAAGTTGATCTTAACTAAATAATATCACAAAGATGATTTGTGATACCGCTAAGCTCAATAATATCATCTTAAAATGTATTATGCATTAAAATTGTTCATGATAACAGACTCTACATCCACATTCACTAAGTAGCACTAATAGTACACTTAATAATAGGAAAGTCCAAAAACTTTTTAAATTAATTGTTTAAATTTTGTGACAAATTAATTGCCGATATATGAATGTGAATTCAGCACACTAGCTCTTCGTACCACTGTGCTTGTAGCTTTTGAACATGATCAACCACATCAATCAAATTAAAACAAAGAAATCGACAGGGGCACACAACTCTCATAAATGTTGGTGATATCCATATGGAACATTAATAAATATGCACGTCATTTTGCAAATTAGTATGTGACAAGAAATGGATAATTTAGTACAAGCACGAAGATATGACCCAGGAGCTACCTTGCTACTAATACAAATTTTGTAGGTTCAAAGAATTGTAATGACGTAAAAGCATAAACAACGTTGTGGTATGGTGACATCTTCCATTGTTGCAAATTTTCTTTGTATTTTATATTGTGTAGTTTGACCTGTTTTTTATTTTATTGACTTCTATAAAAAGAATACTTTATTTAATATGCTGGAATTGCTTCAGCTCCCTTAGACATAAAAATCTTTTTTCACTAGGTCATGTGCTCTACTCTTCTTTTAATCCATTTATTGTACATTCATTCGTGACAAGTTAATCTGCATGTGCATACGAGAACGAAAATGCTAAACATCCTAAGAGCCTAATGTAAAAGACAATGGCTCAAGTTGATCTTAACTAAATATCATAACTTGTTCATTATGCATTATAATTATTCTTGATATTAACCTATAATACTGACATTTGCTTGAACATGATCAATCATATCAATATCAAATTAAAACCAAAGAACCGATTCGAGCACGCAACTACAATTATCATAAATATTGGTGTTATCCGTGGAGAACACTAACGAGTATGTGACAAGGGATGTGTATGATTCGGTACAAGCGACCACCACAAATATATGACCCAGGAGCTACCTGGCCGCTAATACAAAATTTTGTACGTTTAAAGAATTATAATGACATACAAGAATAAACAACTTCTTGATATGGTGGTGCCTTAAATTATTTCCAAGCATACTAATCCATGCTACACGTTTGGTGAGTATAGCAGCAAAAATGGATGACGTATAGACCGTGACATCGATCAAACCAGGTAGCATATCAGGCTAACAAATCCTTCCGCTGCATTCTTTTCTCTACTTCGTAAGTATCGTACAATTTCACTCTAAACAATTACAGCTCCGTATACTGGAGAGGGATCAAGGGAGCAAATCATGAAACCATATACTTGGCCTGAGAATGAAATACTCAAAGGTATTTATTTTTTATTCATCAAAACTAAGTACGCTCAAAGTTCATTATGATTAGAAAATTTCGGTTGCTAATTTTCAGTTAAAAATTGTGTTTTTAATAAAATTTCTATTATTGATTTATAATTATTATACAGATAATCCTAAAAAATAAAATATAAAATAACTTACCATTTTGATCAACTCAAGCCTAGTAAATATGAAGTATTTAACTCTTTATTTATGCCGTCTTCGCCGTTTTATTTAATTATCCGATACTGCCTCGTACATTTCTAAAAGCAGACCTATTTTGCTTTTGCTTGATTGCTTGTATCTCGTGTTTTGATCTGGATCGTTTTCAGATCACGACTGGTCCCCGGCACACTCCACTCCAGCACTGTGCTGTACACTCGTCCCCGTTATCCTATCTTTTTCGAACAGTCCAATGCCGATCTGGGCGCGGCACACGGTGACACGCTCACGATCACGCGCGCCGCCGTCGCTTCCTCGGCGCCGATCCCGTAACGGCGTCACCGCCCCACCCGCGCCCGTGACGCTCAAGGCCCCACCCCGTTCGCCCCCTGTTCCCGCAACCTTCCACCGAACCGAGAAAATCCGAGCGCCGGCGAGCGGGCGGCACGCAACCGGCGCGGCGCCGCCCTTCTCGCTTCACAGCTAGCTAACTCCCTCAATCCCACTCCGCGAGGCCACACCGAGAACACACCGGAATTTGGAGGCGGAGATGACCGCGCCGGCCGTGGGGAAGCGGGTGCTCGACACGGGCTGGCTCGCCGCGCGCTCCACGGAGGTCGCGCTCACCGGCGTCCAGCTCACCACCAGCAGCCCGCCGGCCGCCGACCCGGGCCCCGCTGCGCCATGGATGCACGCCGCCGTCCCCGGCACGTACGTGCTTCTCAGTCCCCACTCCTCACTATCTTCTCCTGCTGCTTATGCTTAGCGACTCTGATTTGTGGGAGAACCTTGAGTAACTTATCACGAGCGCGTCCTTCGAACTGACGTACTGTTGGATGCAGCGTTCTGGGGACGCTGCTGAAGAACAAGCTGATCCCTGACCCCTTCTACGGGCTGAACAACCAGGCCATCATCGACATCGCCGACTCCGGGAGGGCGTACTACACCTTCTGGTTCTTCACCACGTTCCAGTGTGCCCCGGTACGCAGACGAAATGGACTAGTCCTTCCGAGCATAACTGATAATTGTGATGTACTGTGACGACAAATGTAGCATGAATCCTACTCACATATCGTCTCTTCCCAGTTAAGAAAAGAGTGTTTTACTGCACACGGCTTTCAATTCAGCACAATTGTGTTTGTACTCCTAGTGTTTCGCAGGGCAAGCTAACTGCTCCCTCAGCAAACAGTTTGAGCTGTCTGCTGGTAAATTGTGCATATTAATTGTGTCTCTTGCTGTATTGCCTTGTAGTTCTTTTTTTTTTTTTGGCAGAACAACATTCCTTAGAGTAGAGAAGGCTATTGCTTCAAGCGTGCAGCAAGTGTAGAGTACTGCAGTGATGTGACGTGACTGTATTAGATAGTATTCCGTATGTTTTTGGCTTACTTAAACACAAACCAAACCGGTACAGCACTACAGCCTAAACAGTACGTGTTCAGTTGATAAGCTTTTCATTCAGTCAATCTTGATAGTACTTCAAGCTTTTTAAAGTGATAATGGAGCAGTGATACCATAGCCATTTGCCTTTCTCCTTGTTCAAATTATCAGTTTAAATGAAAGCCAAATATCAGGACTACTCTTAATTGATGTGAACTTGATTTCTTGCTTTTATTAACGAGTTGTGACTATTTTTGTCACTTCATTGCATTTACTTGTTATGGTGGAATCTTGGCGTAAACAACTTGACATATGAATATCTTTTCTCTACCTTCATATTTAGTCAGGAAATCAGCACGTCACTTTGAACTTTCGTGGAATAAACTACTCAGCAGAAATGTATCTAAATGGGCACAAGGAGGTTCTTCCAAAAGGAATGTTCAGAAGGCACACCATCGATATAACTGATATTCTTCATCCTGATGGTAACAATCTGCTTGCTGTCCTTGTTCATCCTCCTGATCACCCTGGTAGAATTCCTCCTCAAGGAGGTCAGGGTGGTGACCATGAGGTTAGTCTCATGTCATTATTGTTTACTTTATTGCTTAATCCTTTGACACATGAGCTGCAGTATTGTGGAAAAAAAGAAACTCATTATAATCATAACATTCAATATCTAGATTGCCTTTTGCTCCTTTTTGAGCAAAACTTGGACAGAATTCACATGGTCTATTTTGCCCATATCTGTTTGCCCCTCATGTTCTTGCAGTCAGGAGCTCTGTAATAGTACACATAACTAATTTTAACTTGTTTTAAGAATTGTATGTGCTGAAAGTTAAGGTGGAACACAAATTGGCTTGCATTTACTCAATTTCAGAGTTCTAATCTACTGTTCATATTGTGATGGATCTGGGACATGCTTTATGATTTGCTTAATGAACACTCAATTGGGTGGTCAAGCCTACTCATGTTATGGTGCTCTTGCACAAGTTACTATTGCTGTGTTGCACTTTATTGCATTGATTTATAAGCTAATAGCAAATTTATTTTGTCATCGCTACTTCAAAAAAAGAATTGTGTTGCTTAAGTGACTACTAATTCATCATTGCATCTATCAATGTGATCATTTCAGATAGGGAAAGATGTTACTACACAATATGTTGAAGGATGGGACTGGATGTGCCCAATAAGGTAGTTGGTGATTTCTGTGTGATAGTGCTGCATGCACGATAAACTGATCTTAGGTTACCTTAGTAGTATTGTCACATGTTTTGAGTCTCTGAAATCATTCCAATTGATCTCAGCAGTGATCAGAATCCATATATCAAATACTTCTACAGATGCCTTGTTTGATGTTATCCACCTGTGATGTTATGTTCAGTTACCGTTCACAAATGATTCAAAATAGCTTTTAACTTGTTCCTCCTACATTTTTTTAGCCAACAACAATAATTTGTTTGCAGCTGCAAGTTACTCTTTCCTCTTTTCTATCTAGTGATCATAGAAATTTGTTAGATCATTTTTCATTATCATTCTCTCTTTTTTCTTTTTCTTTTTTTGGCATTCTAGGGATCGGAACACAGGTATCTGGGATGAGGTATCAATTTTGGTAACTGGGGTGAGTCCTTGAATCCATGTTCTATGTTTTTAGTATACGCTGGACAACTTATAGTCAATTGGGGTATCACTCAATGAATGTCGAGGAACATACAGGAAGAAGAAACTAGTCCTATGTTTGATAAATACCACATTTTATATTTTTAAGTACTTATTTTTTTACGTTGATATTTAAAACTTAAAAGTAATTCAGGGACTTATGCATGTTTTTCTCTTTCGCTGCAGCCTGTGAATATAACGGATCCTCACCTGGTTTCAACTTTTCATGATGATTTTAAGAGGTCATACTTACATTGCACACTTAAGTTAGAGAACAAAAGTTCCTCGACTGCAGATTGTCAATTGAAAATACAAGTTTCAACTGAACTTGAAGGGAACGTTTGCTTGGTGGAACATCTTCATAGCTATGCAGTAACAGTTCCTCCTCACTCAGACCTGGAGTATACTATTCGTCCTGTAAGTTATTTTTCTGCCCAGGCATTATTTTGATAGTTTCTTCCTTTCAGACTTTAACCGTGTCCTGTAGAAAAATTTGCCTATCTTTTAATCTTTTTTCCCCATCACTGCATTCAACTGAGGAGTACCATACTGTTGTTGTGTAAGTGTATTTTATTAGGAGCCCCTTCACGTCCTTTCTTTAAGTAGAAAACATCCAATGCTGGTTAAACCAGGGTTGCTCCATGTAGGAAGGCAAAAGAACCTAGGTGTAGCATACTTTTTCCTTCAGATGTTCTTCATGTATATTTCTTAGTATGAGTATGACACTCTTTTTAAGAGGCTCAAATATGTAAGTTGGTTGACCGTTGACCCTGTTATATATGAAATATGAATATTGTAGTTATTCTTCTATAAGCCGGACCTGTGGTGGCCAAATGGCATGGGTAAGCAATCTCTATACAATGTCGAGATTAGTGTGGATGTCAAAGGATTTGGAGAGTCGGATTCCTGGAGCCATTATTTTGGATTTCGCAAGATAGAGAGTACAATTGACAGTTCTACTGGTGGGAGGTAACTAGTTGCCCATAAAAATGCCTAAAAAAGTGTGCAGTGAATATTTTAGATCTTGATAACATGCTGCAAAAAAATATTACCCATTTACAGGATCTTCAAGGTAAACGGGGAACCTATTTTTGTCCGAGGAGGAAACTGGATACTGTCAGATGGTCTTCTTAGATTAACAAAGAAGCGTTATATGACTGACATCAAGTTCCATGCTGATATGAACTTCAATATGCTTCGTTGCTGGGGTGGGGGATTAGCAGAGAGGCCGGATTTTTATCATTTTTGTGACGTCTATGGTCTGATGGTAAGCCTATCTCATCTAAATTGGTTATCATGGTTTATTATCCAAATTATAATATTAAATAGTGATGAAAATGAAAATTTGTCTGTTGCTTCTAAGTAGTATCAGTCAATCTTTTCTGCCTTGTGACTCCATAAAATTGATGGTGACTAGCTGCTTTTGGGACTTCCTTCCCTTCAATAGGATTACGTAAACATGATTTGTGTTAGTCGTTACGTACTCTAAAATGTAGTGCTGGATCTATATCCTCTAACTGATAGTTGCTTGGAATACCTTTTACTAGTGATTCACAAGAGTTTTGCCACCAAGACTGCATTATTACTTACAGATGGAGCCATTTTTTATAGGTTTGGCAAGAATTCTGGATAACTGGAGATGTTGATGGTCGAGGAATTCCTGTATCCAATCCTGATGGCCCTTTGGACCATGATCTCTTCCTTCTATGTGCTAGAGATACCGTCAAATTACTAAGGAATCATGCTAGTCTAGCTTTATGGGTTGGTGGTAATGAGCAAGTCCCACCAGTTGATATCAACAGTGCACTGAAGAATGATCTGAAGCTACATCCTATGTTTGCAAGTTGTCAAATATCCCAAAATCAAGAGAACTTATTACAAGAATCAACTGACCCAAGTAAATACCTTGATGGTACTCGAGTATATGTCCAAGGATCAATGTGGGACGGTTTTGCTGACGGGAAAGGTAACTTCAGTGATGGTCCGTATGAAATTCAATATCCAGAGAGCTTTTTCAAGGACAGTTTCTACAACCACGGGTTTAACCCTGAAGTTGGGTCTGTGGGGGTTCCAGTTGCTGCAACAATCAGGGCCACGATGCCTCCTGAAGGATGGAGTATTCCAATTTTCAAAAAAAGAATTGATGGATACATCAAAGAAGTGCCAAATCCAATATGGGATTACCACAAGTACATTCCCTACTCAAAACCTATGGCGGTCCATGATCAGATTGAACTATATGGACACCCAAAAGATCTTGATGATTTCTGTGAAAAAGTAAGTTATTACTAATAATGTTTTCAATAAGGAGCTTTGCCTTCTACATCAGGAGCACTTTAGTTGTATCTCTAATTACATTGTTGACTTTCAGGCACAACTGGTTAACTATGTTCAATACAGAGCACTTCTAGAAGGATGGACATCTTTCATGTGGACAAAGTTTACAGGTGTTCTAATTTGGAAGACACAAAATCCATGGACTGGACTAAGAGGGCAGTTCTATGATCACCTCCAAGATCAAACTGCTGGGTTTTATGGTTGCCGTTGTGCTGCTGAACCAATTCATGTGCAGCTGAATTTGGCCAGTTACTTCATAGAGGTACTTTCTTCAACTGAAAAGCTTTGCTTCAAGTGGAACTGCCTATTAGACATTAAGACATGTAAACTGCCTCTGTAGGTAGTAAACACTACAGCTGAAGAACTTGCAGACGTCGCTGTTGAAATTTCGGTATGGGATCTGGATGGTACGTCACCGTATTACAAAGTTACTGAGAAGATGGCCGTGCCTCCAAAGAAAGTGAAGCAGATCATGAAAATGAAATATTATGAGATGAAGAATGCTAAACCAGTCTATTTTTTGTTACTCAAGCTCTTCAGGCTCTCGGACAATGGAATACTCTCCAGAAACTTCTACTGGCTACATCTTCCGGGACAAGACTATAAGTTGCTGGAGCAATATCAGCAGAAGAAGATACCGCTACAAATTATCTCAGAGGTTTCCATCTCAGGCACTAGACACAAGGTAAGGATGACCGTTGAGAACAAGTCGAGGAAATCAGTATCAGAAAGCACACAGCTTATAGATTGCTTAGGTGGGGGAAATAGTTCCTTCAGCATTGGCAACGAAGCTAAGGCAGAGCAACATGAAAGTGGTGGCCTGTGGAGGAAGATAGGCAGTGTCCTCGGCATCGCTAGATCAGAAGACAACCTGAGAAATGTTGAGGTGGACGGTACTGATTCAGGTGTCGCCTTTTTTCTCCACTTTTCGGTGCACAGCTCTGAACCGTCCACTCAGGAAAATTACAGGGACACAAGAATCCTTCCAGTCCATTATTCAGACAACTACTTTTCACTTACACCGGGTGAGAAGATGGTTGTTGACATCTCGTTCGAGGCCCCTCAAGGCTCCAGTCCCAGGGTCGTTCTCAAAGGCTGGAACCATCATCTCAACCATGCCGTGATGATCTAAGGAACACTTTTGGTCACAATGCGATCATGAGTAAGATCTGTGTAAAATATGCACATACCAAATAAAACGTAGACATTTGCTCGTGTTTGCAGACTATTTTCTTTTTCAGAAATGAACCCGGTTTCAAAACTATTTCTGATTTTGATCCCTCTATTTAGTGCTGATGACGTGCATGTTTAATTCTAAGTGTCAGAGGCAGAAGTCAAATTTAATTTAGCACAGGGGTCAAAGTCCTAGGTCAGCGCAAAAGATAGTCGCATATTGCGTGTTGCATTGAGCAATTAGAGGAAATGACATTGGTGCTGAGGAACGGGGCCAGCTTTGCAGATAGTTTCAAGCATGCTTTTATGTTCAAGAAAACTGCAAGTACTTACATATGACGGGTTTTCATTTTACATACCCACAAGAAAAATTTGGTATCGGTCTCCCCTTCACAAGTTTATGTGGTTGTCAAGTGAAGGCTTTGACAGTCCTATGTGGCATAATCCAATCTGAAATCCAAAGCCTTTCATTTGATGATTCTTTCTTTCTTTTAGCAAATACATAAGGTTCTAAGGGGAGGCTGACATAAAGGTCCTTGCAAAATGAAAACTGTGGGTGATGAGGAGGTGGAGATTGCAGAGGCCCATGAGCCAACCAGTCGCTGAAAAGAAAAGGGAAGTTCTTTCTTTGCACATTATCATTGATAAAATTCTAATACTATTGAAAGTTTACCTTCAAAAAGGGATGCCACTATCAATGACAGGTGTTTTACTCCGTATCAAGTACTATCTCCATTTAAAATTAATTATCATTACAGATGACAAATATTTGGAACCGATGTAGTATAATAATACTATAAGATTAAGCAAGGTTGATCAATTATGAGCTGAAGACTTTGGGCTATCAAGTACAAAACTAATTATTGGAGTCACAATATATAACTCCACTTTCCATAGTGGGTATGCTCTTGGAATATTTTCAGCAGCAGGCCTTGCACAGCAAATGTACCGCATGGACAAAATTGCATAAAGACTGTTTGTATTGTACAGGACCATCAGTTCGTCCTGTCGTCAACCGTTGGGCGAGCCCATCAACGAGTGGCTGAGGATACATTCTCGCTGAGGATCACCGCTAGGTAAAGCTGAACAACTTCGCAGGTTTAGTGACAACCGTCAGTGCTTCATCAGATGGCTAGAAATGCGGACGCTGGAAGAAAGGAACGCTGCGGCGCTCGCTCGCCCACGCCGACACTGCTCTTGCACGGTCGACCAGCAGCAGGTCCACTTCACTGCTCTCTTTTCACTGCCGTGAATGCCGTCGAGGCTCTAGCAGCACGTGGCGCCAGGGCTATTGTCATGCCACTCACGTGCACTCTCCACCTCACAGCTCTCCGGCCAGCTGTCCCTCGAAGAAAACACGCGGGGCACGGCAGCAATGCTGTCTGAGAGAAACGAAGGCAAGGCGCAGGCACCACGTGCTGCTGGCGCCTCGGCTCTCGCGACGGTGAAAGGCGCAAATGGACAAACTAGGCCATCTTCTCCATATGGACCTCCTCACAGTGACCTCTAACTTTCACTATTCCTCTTTCGTTTGCATCAAAGACCGTGAAGCACGCAGCCGCACAGCAACGGTGGTCTTCAGTTTTCACAGTGGCATTTGAACCTCGCGTTTCCATGCTGCATATAAAATGGCACTCGCTTGATCTGTAAAGAGAAGTCGGGATTTCTATTGCTCTTTGTTACACAATGTTGCTTCTTACATCATCAGGATTCAGGACACCCAAAGAATTGAGAAAAAAGAAGAAAGAAGAAGAAAATGCTATGAACTAGTGTAATGAACAAAAAGCTGTTTAAAAAGAGAGCCCGGCCCTACCATAAATTATTCTTCCTCTTCTCTATGATAATAATAACAAGACGAACCGAACGAATGCACTACTATGCACGGACGGAGGCGACCGATATCCCTCTACCCATCTCAACCAACCCAATCATATTTACATGATCTCTCCATTTTTTTTACTCATCCCCTCTCTCCCGCCAAACCCCAAAAGAGAAAGAAAAGCAAGAAGACATGCAAAAAAAAGAACAAGTGTGACTAGCTCAATTAACAACCTAAAACCAAAGCTTTCTTTCTTTTGATTATCGTCTCTCTACCTCGGCAGCGCCGCTGCCGCGGTGGTGGCGTTGGCACGCCGCCTCCGTGGCGTTCTTGAGGTGCCCCCGCGCCGCCTTGAGCAGCTCGCCGAACCTCTTGACGTTGACGGTGACGTTCTGGCGGTCCATGTACACCTTCTTCATCTCCCACCACCCGCGGTTGCTGATCACCCACGGGTTCCGCACCACGGTGCTGTTGAGCCCGTACTCCGCGGCGAGGGAGCTCTCCTCGGGCGCCACCTTGTACTCGAGGTAGCCCAGCCCGAGCTGCTGCGCGGGCTTGCCGTAGAACGCGTCGGCGGCCCAGTCCAGGCCCACGGGCACGATCTGGAGCAGCACCGACCCGGGCCGCATGAACAGGAAGTGGGTCACCGCCGCGCCGTGCACGGCCACCATGGCGTCCGCCGAGGCCAGCGCTGCGTGGATGGCGGGCAGAGGGGTCTGCCGCCGCAGGTTCATCACGTGCGGCGCGAACCCGGCGCGGCGGCACGCCGTCACGACGTGGGGCAGGTTCAGGAGGACCCGGTTCTTCTTGCGGATGAAGATGACCATCTTCGGCTTCGCGGCGCGCGCGTGGTCAGGGCACGGGCGGGACGGCGGCGCCAGGGGGAGAGGCACGGGTGGCTGTGATGATGGCGTCCGGCTGTAGCCCTGGTGGAGGAGCGCCTGGAAATCCTTGATGCTCTTGCCTGCACAGTGGAATTTTGCGTTATTAATTATTTAATTTAACAGCTCAGTATTTATCAATTGGCATTTTGTGCCATGCAGCAGATTTTTGGTAATTAACGGCTCAAGTGATTTTGCACCACGAAACGAACACAAGACGCGACGTAATCTAACGCGCCGGTGCCACCATAGCAGCAGTAGTAGCAAAGACACACGAGGCGTCAGATCGATCAGGCAGCTAATGTCATTGACTGCCTTCCGCGTCGCCGCAACTCCAGCTGCCGATCGGACCGGAAAACCATCATCACGTCACGTCCTCTCTCTCGCACACCAATCATAAGCCAAGGACAAAGCCATTCCGCGGTCCCGTAGCCGTGGTCCGTTCGAGATGCCTTCCCTGTTGACTCGTTTTATGAAGAAATGCGAACAATCGGACAGCTTGCGCCGCGTCGCCGACACGATTAGTCCTCCTTTGCGTGCCTTGTTAGCCTCCGGCACCAGCACGATGGTAGTACGAAACAATGCGGCGACCATGAGAACAGGCGCCCTGGGTAAAACGACGGGCTTGGCGCACGCGTGGTTCCGGGAACCGGGTGTGCGTGCCCACCGGGTACACATGCACGGCTGGATCCAACCAAACCAACAACAACCTTACTTAGGACTCGGTAGGGATGCCAACAACTCTGAACCAGGAATCAATGGATCTTGATTCGGTGGTGACTGATCAGATAGGTTTGGTGGTCTTTTAAAGTCCCAAATGGGGCCGGTCATTTGTGTGGATTTGACAACAGGCTTATCGAACATGAGTGGTTGGCACTTGGTACTGGGGAAGAAGATTAACAGTGAACTATGGCAACTGGCAAACCCTCTAGGTGCATCAGCTGCCAATAACAGCTCATCCGCTCGAAACCCTCCATCATCTCCTATGGATCAAAGTTTTTGTTTTCCTTGATTTCCTTATATTTTGGCTGAATATGACTGAAGTTGACATAAAACTGTAATCTAAGCGCAACTGCTGAGGTAAGATCCAAGACCTCGGAACAAATTGTCTAAATCATAACCGCGGCTTAACCTAGTCAATTGACCAAATAAATAAATGCAGGAAACAATTCTCTCACAGCAACGATTCTGTCAACATGTATTGACTGTTCCAAGAATCAACTCTGCATCCCACGACTACCCCGAAGCCAACATAATTTTATTTTTCTTGCAAGCTATGTCACTGGAGTCAACCAACATTATTCATTTCTTTTTTAAGAAATGAACTCCATATGAACGTGCAATAGAGTACTAGTAGCAATACTCCAACGGGCAGCTACTTGCCTATTGAAGCTTGTTCTTAGTGCAGTTCAGAGAATAATCGTGCCCCAATGTCCTCATTGACAATGCCGCCTAATATAATCTCCAGCTTTCTGGTGGTACGCCAAAAAAAGGGGAATTAGTGGCCTCCTTGCCAGTTGCCAGGGACGATAATGGTCAAGATCTAATAACAAGAAAACATCAAAGAAAAAATCTGGCAAAATCTATCTTCTCTTACCACCTGTCCCTTTTTACCAGTATTGGTTAGCACAGCATCCACCCAACTGTACTGACTCAAACCCACCGACACAATGGCCATAACTGAAGTCTGTTGCTTTGAGACCATTATGACCCTACCAACTGCTGCTCACACCTCTCCTGTCCTCTTTTATCCTTTGGGTGAGCGCTTTCCTCTTTTGCGCGCGTTTTTTGGTAGTCTGGCGGCCTTTCCGTGGCAATCACAAGCTCCCAGCCTCTTTCATTGATGTGTGTCTCACATGGATTTAACTTTGTCAATTCAACAACTCCATTCATGCAAACTTTAGCTGCACTGCATAACGTGTCCGCACATGGTTTTTATGGTGTAGACTCCTGGATATCTAATTTGTCAAAAACTCACCTACTGGATGTGTTTAAGTAGACGCATTCATAACAAACGCTAAGCTTGCACTCCGGAAACGAAGTATAGTAGTGGTAATAGCTGAACCCAACTGAGCATGCCATGCAACTTCGTCTCCATTTGCTCACTGATGTACATCAAGAAAAAAAAACATGGTTCGTGCTACTTCTGCACATGGTTTAATCTAGCAATCGTAGTGGCATAGGTGACAACAGACATGTACTAGTAACTGGTACTACCCCACAGACAGCTGAGTGATCCTTAACGTGACCCAACATACTAGGGACGTCAGCCAAACTCGCGGAAAGGCGAGGAAGGATGATGGCAGCTCACGAAGCCGTTGTCCTGTTAACTAACCGATCCTCTTCCCACCCTTTCTCTGATGACATGAGCTTTGTTGCTTTCCCTTCTTGTATTGTTGTATCTAAGTCGCATGGTCCCAGAAAACTGGTCACCCTCCTGACAGCCGTGTCAAAATTAAAGATCTCCTGATAAGTTTGCTTGACAGTAATGTGACACCTGCCGATGCCCATCCGAACATCCTCTCAAATCGCACAGCAGGCAGCAACAAAACGCTTTGGTGAGCTACCCGGGCCAGCTCCGAGTCCTCCTTACATGTCCTAGTCAAACCCAGAACGTGCATATCCTCTTATCACCTCATGAACGGCTTGTACTTTATTCCTCAGGACCCAACCCAACATTTCGGTATAAATCCTGCAGTTTTTTTTCCCCGGCTACACATTGTGCCGGGCAAGGACAAAGCTTGATGTCTTCCTACATGGTGTCCCCTACTCCCCTCTAACGGTTTAAAATTCGGGTACATCAAGTTCGGACACGCAATGACGATGGTTGATTAGGACTAGAACCGATGTATTACGGAGGAACCGACAGAGGAGCCACACAACTGAGCCGTCCCGCTAGCTATTTCGGCAGCGTACTAATGACATAATGTTTCGAATCAATTGCGGCGGTACACCCATGGATATTGTAGCCACTGTGCGGCTCGCAACAGCAACGGGCAGGGATATGGAACAGTCCTGATCACAGCCAGGAAGCCACAGATGGTCGTGAAAATAAAGGCAGATGGATGGCCTTGCTGTACCGGACGCTGATGTCTCATGCTGCTCTACTTCGTCACAAAAGGGACGGGCATAAATCCTTTGGTCCCCAGAAGCAGAGCAGCCAGCTACTGGTACCCAAAAGAGGACATGCAAACGGCTGTAAAACTCTAAAGAGGAAAATATTCTAATGCCACCATGAATCACGAGTGTGACGATGCCCATGTAGCCATGTCGCTGTATTTTAAGCGCAGCACCCAGCTAAAATTCAGAGGACAGTTGTTATTTTTAGTACTAAAACTTGTTTTCTGGAACGGGGGGAGTACGGTTGCTCCCGACATGTAGCGCAGCGAGATGATTCTCTCCCTTCACGTCCGGTCGATGTCAAAAACAAACAATTCCACGCACATGTGCTGCTCTATGAAACGCTCCTCCCCAGCCTTTCTGCTTGCTGCTGATCCGAGTGAATATACAAATCCTAATCCTCTGGGAGAGCAACGTGATGTGTGTAAAACGGGCGGTAATTTACCACGCCCGAGCCGAGCACGAGCATAGTTTACTGCCCGTACCATGGCGTCGCCTCCGAGATCGTTCTGGCGCCGCAGCGAGCGACATCGGAGCTTCCTTCTTTTGCTACCGTCACCGGTACATGTGTCTTAATGGGACAATCAATGGACGCGAACGCCTCAGGTCGGAAGAGGCCGGCCGGAGTAATTGGACTGGGCAACCGACGGGATGAACATGGAGGAGGGAGTAGGAGCACTTCCGTAATAAACCAATCGAAGCGCAAATCTATCTGACCTAAAGTCCCGTAGATCTGCAGTACGTACTTAATTTTCGTGCTTTCGTCCAATCGGTGCCGCTGCTTTCAAAACCCAAACAGAACGCTCATGTCCCGTGTCTGCTGCTGTCACTGCTGCCCATCCCAATTTTAATCAAGGCCACTAAAAGTAGTATAAAAGGAGGAATTTGTTAGTGCCCAAGACCTTCTAGTTAGTGGTGGCGCACGACGCCAGAGGCGTCCGTCTCTGTTTCGCCTTATCTGCGTCTGGTGGAAGGCCACGGTGGTGGTAGTGGAATTGGAAAATGGAAAGGAATGGAATGGAACGCGAATGCCAGCGCCGGCAAATCCCACGAGGCATCGGCATCGCCCTCCTCATTTTTGTGAGGAGCAAACCGGCTTTCCCGGCTGCCGCTTTTGCCAAAGCCGCCTTTTTGCTTGCCCTTGCTGCCCCGGCGTAATGATTTCCGCCATTATCTCGCGCTCCTCATGATCGGTCGCCGCCGGATTCCCGCGGCTGCCGCAGCACCCCTCGTCCCCTTTCCTACACTTCTCTCTCTCCCGGGCGACGACGCCTTTTGCCCTCCGGCCGAAACGGCGCCCGGTCTTAGGCAGGACAGGAGCCCATGCCGTTCTGCTCCCGGAACCGGATCGTGCGTGCAAAACGCGCGTGGGGCAGGGGCAGAAACGTGTCCCGGCTGACACAAGAGAATGCCGGCCGCGCGGACCGTACGCCACGCGCCCGCGCGCGTCGCCATCGCCTCGCGTGCCAAGGAATGTGTAATAAGGTGACGGGTCATGGACGCGTCGCCCGTTGCGAACGATGAGCGCAGCAGAGAGAAGAGAACGCGTGCGCGCGGCGGCCGAGCAAGGACACAGCACAAGCGTCGGAAGCGTCAGCAGCAAACCACCGCCGCGCTCTCTCTTTCTCTCCAACCAACCACCCTAACGAACTGGCGCACAGTACCGCCACTCTAACCACTTCTCCACTGCCGAGCCACGAGGAGAGGTCAGGAATGATTAGGAGGAAGGCACGGCGCTAATACTGCTTAAGCACGACGGGCGCCTCGAGCTGCGTTGCGTAGGCAGGAGCAAATGATTCCGACCGGCGGTGCTAGCCTCGCACGGATCTCGATCGCGGCGCGCGGATTTTCACGCGCCCCTTTTCCGTCCCCTTAAGCGACAAGCTAAGCAAGAGCAAAAAGGTTTTAACGAAAATCCTAACAACGAAAAAATTTAACGGAACAACTGGCACTCCCTAACCACTAACGAAAATTGACAGCGCAACTCGGGAGAAAGCAAATGCAATGAAATCGAAGTCTGATGTTGGATGAGAAAGGGGCGAACGAACTGCGCAAAGAATCGAGTGGGGCGGGGGGCGTACCGTTGGGCATGAGCTTGGGGTCGACGACGAGCTCCCCGTGGATGCGCAGGCCGACGATCATCTCGTCGAAGCAGTGCACGCGGCGGTCGTACCGGAAGTCGACGATCTTGTAGTTGGTGAGGCGCTCCAGCACGGCGCCGTACCGGCCCACCCACCAGTAGTGGTACTCCAGCACCACGAAGACCACCTCGCCGGCGAACCGCTGCGCCGTGATGAAGAGCGGGATGAGCCCGTCGCTGAACTCGTGGTACACGTTGCCCGTGTACCCGCCCGTCGAGAACACCACCGCCGGCACGCCGCGCGGGTGCCGCACGTCGCACCGCCGCCGCATCCCGCCGCCGCTCGCGTTGAAGGGGCCAGGGACGGGGACCACGGTCACCTCGTCGATGGTGCCCATGATGCTGTCCTCGAACTTGCGCGTGTAGGGACGCACCTTCTCCGGTGAGCTCCCCCGCGGCGCGCCGTACAGGAACACCGACGAGGTGGACGGGTCCGTGCGCGCGTCGCCGCGGAGGTAGCACACGTCGCTGCGGTAGTGGGTGCGGTCGCAGCAAAGCACGCCGTCCTCGCCATGACCCGCCTCGCCTGCACCAATTCGGATTCCATTCAGATTGAGCTGCTAATTTAATTACTAGCTTAACAGAGCGAGCATGCCGGAGAGGGATGAATCGACTCACCGTTGATCAAGGCGGAGCAGGGGAGGGAGGCGACGGAGCGCGTCTCCTCGCGGGCCTCGAGCCCGTTCTGGTTCGACGGCAGGTGGGTCTTGAGCGCCTCCAGGTCCTCGCGCCGCTCCACGCGCTCTGCGGAGGAGGAACGAGTCAGCCATTTAGTACTTCGGTTTCAGCAGTCAGCGCACACGGAGAGGAGGGAAACGAGTCGCGAGCAGCAATCCGCGGCGGCGACGGAGCGAGCAAGGATTGATTGGGTACCTGAATCGGAGGTGGTGACGACGAGGGAGGAGCTGGGGATGCGGAGCACGGTGAAGACGCTGTACACGGTGAGCACCAGCAGCGGCACCAGGCGGCACGCGTACCGGCCCCTCCCGCCGCTGCCGGCCTTCTTGTGCGGCGGCGACGGCGGAGGGGACCTCCGGATCCACGACGAGCATGAGGAGGACCCGGTGGGCTTGCCGGGCTTGTGATGCTGCGGCAGCTGCATCATCCTCCCGCTCTCTCTATCTCTATCCTTCTCCAAGCTCCCTTCTCTTCTCACCGCCGCATGCTCCGCCGCCGCTCGCCTTGCTGTCTCGCTTGCTGCCACGCGCGCGCGCTGAGCCTCAGCGCCTCACCAGCTAGCTGCGCTCAGGCCGGATTGGGCGCGGGGTATGTACAGCTTCTAGGGTGCTACTCGAGCTGGGGGGGAATGGCGGGGGGAGCTGGTACTAGCGGCTTCTGGCGATCATATTCATGGGGGCGGCGTTGGAGAAGAAGAGGAGGAGGTGGGCGATGGTGGTGGAGGAAATGAAGAGGAATACAGACAGAGCACCGGACTCTTCACATGGAGGACAAGGGGAAACAGGGTGTTTTGGTGACGTTAGTTAATTATTATTATGTGCGCACCCGGGGTGCTAATTCGAGCTCCCCTTCCTCTTCCTCCCCCCGCTGTCTGCAGCTAATCCGTAATCCCGACCGGTCAGAACCGTATGGCGTGCGAAATTGTGTTGTCTGTATTAACCGGTCGAGTGGAGCTCCGGGCTGCTGGGCTTGAGAAAAAACTGGCTCGGTAGCTCTAAACACAAGGGTTGGTCAGGGCCTGGGCTGGTAAATGCTGCGGACTAAAAACACAAACTAGCCCAAAAATTATGTCTGACTATCCAAAAAAATGGTGGTAATTTATTTTTATTCAATCGTTATTTTTTTCAAGTAGTATAGTTTTTTTAAATCATACTTTTCAAAAGGAAAAATGGGATACTTTTTAAAAAATCACATATTCTTGCTAGGCATATAGGATTATTTTTTGTGTTTTAATTGGATAAATATATGTTTTATAAAGTGAAGACTAAACATCTATAGCTGCAACATGTTTTGCAATCTCCTAAAAATATTTGTCAGTGGTGACTCTACTTCTTTCCTCTAGCCAGTCATCAGTCCTCACATATCTGTATCTCCCATGTCTTTCATTTGCCATCCTTTTATCTTGTCTTTGATGATATTTTTTATTATATACTTTTTATATATGGTATGTATGGTTTTTGTTTTCCAATTGAGTAAATACATGTTTATAAAGTGATGATAACTACATATCAATAAATGCATCACTTGCACTCCTTTAGAAGTCTTATTATTGAGAATTCTAGTTTTTTCTTTTCTCTAATCACCTACTATTCATCTCTAGCATGTATAGTACCACAACTCAATGTCATCTTTGATGATTTGCAATCTCTAAGAAGTATTATTCACGACGAATCGTTTCCTCTCACGATTTGCATATAGCCATCACATCCCTCTCGTGTTTGTATTTGATGTCATCCTTCTATCTTGTCTTTGATAGTAAGTTTCTTATAGTATTTAATTTAGTAACAAAATGTTTAAAGGTGATGACAAATAAAAATCTATTGTGTCATCTTGTTTTGCAATCTTTGTAAAGTTTTATTATTGACGTCTCCACTTTCTTTTTCTTTGACCATCTGTCAGACATCATGGTATCTTTTTCCTTTCTGCCGTCCTTCTATCCCGTATTTGGTGGAGATCTTTTATTGTATGAATAACTAGACAATGCAATCTAACACAGAAGGATGTGATATCGACATATTAATGGATGAATCTAATGAGCAAAGTTTCAACTCCTCATCTGTTGTTGCAAGGTGAATCACCCCTCTATCTCTATTCTATAGACACCTTTTTGCAAGAACCAGGGGCGGAACCAGTAGATGCCCTTGTAACACCGTTGCTTCAAAGAAGATGCTACATCGACCAAAGAAAAGTTGTTTAATGTTAACCCCGCTATAGCTTCAACCCTAGCAGAAATTAATATTTGTAGCAAGTCAAAAACTATGTGCACAAATCAATATTAATACAATGAATATAGTTGAATTAAAAATATATTATTAATCTTCAACTTCTCAACTTACTTCGTATAACCTTAGCGCTCGTACTAACCAGAATGGTTGACGGAAACAAGCTAGTGGTACTTTTGAGACCAACTTGAAAGTCAAATCCTTTTAAGGACTATTGTAACATATAGTTCCTTTGGACTAGTATATCATTTGACTCCATGCCTTCACGGAGGCACTCTGTTGGAAGTAGTGGTATTTTTGTTTTTGAAATAAGCGAGGAAAAAATAACAGATGTAAAACCGGGCGACAATGACCACAATGTTTAGGGACAAGCACCGGATTTGCCAGGTCTTGATGGGGACATGCAAATGTCCCGTTTTAAGCATCCTATTCCAATTTAGCAATCATCAGAATGATACCACCTTGCTAAATGCAAACACGCATCTGACCACTGACTACTCCCAGTCCCACTGCTTGGTACCGGTGGCAAGTGCAAAACCGGGCGACAGTGACCACAGTGTTACGACGAGCACGGCAACCCCCGGCGTCAAAGCGCAACGACCGGCGCAGAAACCAGCAGAGGGAAAAGCGTCCGGGTCAGAAAACCAGCCCGACCGCGAACAGGAACAGCACGCACGCGACGGCGCCAACGGGCGAGAGCAGGCAGGCAAGCGAAGCAACCAAAGCAAAAGCCACCGCGGCGGTCTCGTCACCACTTATTAACTCGACACGCTTCGCCACGCGCCCACGCAAGCGCCCACGTTCTTCGATCATTCCATTTCCATCCCGCGCACGCCCACGAAAGGAATGACGAAAAGCGGCTTTCCACCTGCCGTGAAAATTCTTGGATTTCGGCGGGCGTTCTACTCCGTCCCAAGAAAAGCGCGGATGCGTCGCATTTTCATTAGTCGCCGCTCGCCGGCAACGGCTCCGCTCCCTTCCTTCCCCGCGGCGGCAGCAGCACCAGCCACAGCAGTAAAGCACGGGCAGCCTTGTGTGCCTTGCACGCGCGAGAGGGCTACGTTTACGTGGTCGCCACTACGATAAGACGGAGGGAACCTAAACCTCCGAATAACGCAAAGGGATAATGACGAGATAAACCAGACGCCAGAAAGAAAGAAAAGCGTGCTCAGTCGTGGGGTCCGACCCGGATTAGCACTGCACCACCACCCTACTGCTGCTCCGTGCCCTCTAAAAAACGGTGGCAGATTAGGCGGTGGTTGCGCGCGCTCCCACAGGCCGGCCAGGGGAGGGCAGCCCGGCGATTATTAAACTGTCGATCGAGCGGTGGTTGCACTTGCGCGAATTTGGAGCGGGGGGGTTAGAATTTGGATTCTCGGGCCCGTGGGGAAGTTAGTGGGATGCGTTTATTAGTGTGACGCACCCATGCTTTGCTCCCTGTCGCTGCTTTTCTTATTCTGATCTGATGAGGTTAGTATAGAAGTAGCTGCTTTTTCGTTTCTTGTTCTTGAGGACGTCGTGTGATTCTGGAGAGATGGTTTGTATTGTTGCAGGGAAGTCGTGGTCTTTGTTGGGACGAAACGATGATGATGATAACTTACTTGGGGGAGCGCAGAGGAGGAGGACGGCAGGTGAAGTCACCGTCCCGTGTTAACCGGCCGCCTCAACGATCATTTTTATACTGTTGTATATGGAATGAAGCTTCCGTTGGCTAATGAATAAGCACTGCCGCCGCCGGATCCTCCTATGATTACTACTCACGGGGACGGGGTTGCCTTCTGTTAATAAGCGTACTAGTAGCACTATACCATGTGATTGAATCACACGTCAGCGGTACTGGCCGCGCCCGAAACGCGTCGTGTAATCCGCGGCACCTTCTTAAGGTTAAGGAATCGTGTTAACTGACGCTAACATGCCGCCGTAGGCCCGCAGCACGTCGACGAGGTGAAATCCCGGTCCGTGCATGCCGGCCCGGGGCTGTTCCGTGCAGACGCCACTGCCTCTTTTTTACTTGTTCTGCGTCTCTCCAGAGTCCAGACCGACCAACACACGACGCGGAACAGTAGCGTCTCGAGCCGTGATGATCCCACCCGCGGCTGCCGATCATCGCTCGGCCGGTAAATCCAAACTCGTCGCTCGCGTACGGCTGCCGCATCGCATCTGGATGGATGCCCCAGGTTGTTCCGGGCACGGGGAAATTATTGCCGGCCGCTGCTCGTCGTACTGCTCGGAGCAGGGGAGCTAGCTGGTTCCTGGTTGGTGCCTGCCGCCTGCGCCGAATTCATTTCACCGCGGCGGGCCGGCACCGAAACTGAAGCTACACCCAGCTCAGCACTCAGCAGCTGCAGCAGAGCCTCTCTCGTCCTTTACGTACCTCTGGCCGCCGTCCCCGTTTCGGTGACTGCTCTGCTCAGTGCTCCTCGACCGATCGCAGATTTGAAAGCGCTGAGGCTAGACTTTTCACCACGTGCTACACCACACTACTCTACTCCTAATTAACCAGGAGCCCCAATCATCGACCATTCATAAGGACCGTGCAGAGCTAAGGCCTCTCGAGTCCAACCAAAGCGTCGGTGAACGGTGGTGCCGGCCGGGTTGCCGGTAGGGTCCGTTTGCTCCTCGTATAATTGGGCGGCCTTTTTTCCTGTGGCGGGGTCCTGCGATCGATCCTGCTGCTGCCCTAGCTACCACACTGGCCTGGACTGGAGTGGAGCGCAAGTGTGCGTGGCGCCGAACGCGGTCTGCAGGCTGGTTGTTGCGCGCGGAGCGGGCCGGTACGGCGTAGTATGATTTTAGCTTCGAGTGCACACCATCTTCTACTGATATTCCAGGTGGGTTCGTGGGCGCCATCAGTTCCATTTCCATCCAGTACGACATGCCTTGGCCTTTTGCTGGCCGCCGGCCGGGGGTAGAGCTCGCTCGGCTGGCAGGTGCACAACAGAATCCGGTGAGATCGTGCGGCCACTCTGAATTTCAGTAACATCAGTAGTAGCTGGTAAATTCCAGTGCTTTGTTGATGAATTCCAGTTTCAGCAGAGGGGTTGAGAGATCCCCAACAACACAAACGGACATGCTGCTGCAGGGAATGGGTTAAACATACACGCTCGTGTCAGTCAGTCATGCTGCTGCTGCCGTAACGGTAAAATATTCTTCCCCGCGCGGCTCGCTCACTTGCCCCTTGTCCGGCACGGCGCCTTCCTACCAACCACGCCAAATCCGTCGACGGCTCAGGTTGAATGCACGCCGACAGGGGAAAGGACAACAATGTGTTGTGTTCTCTTCTTCGAGGCCGTCGTCGTCATTGAGTCTGCTGCGATCTGTTGGTGTTGGCAGGGGTATGGGGATCTGCTATCACGGTGAAGCCAGGCCTTTTTCTTTTTTTTTTTTTTGCTGCTCATCAACTAATACTAGTAGTACAAAACAATTCTGCTAAGCCGACAAGTTCTTCCTCACGGGAACAGACCCTGCAATAACATTCCGTTGTCAGTGACTTCTAGTAGTCTTTCCCCATAACAATTCACGAGAACTTTGCCTCGTTTTATTAAACATTCGAAAAACTTTTCCTAAACAACTAGCTGGATTGAGATCGAGTTCTGCAATTTGACCCAAGGCATCACAGCTCACGCCTAACCGTATGCCACGAGCCGGGGTAAGCGGGATGGGGGACCTTTTATTTTAGTCAAGCACGAGCCATAATTTTCTTAGACAGCAAGATACCAATTTGAAGGCGTTAGTCACGTATGTACGACTAGTGAGAGACAGATGGATCAAACAGATGATATTTTCCGTTGGAAACGAATGAAGCTGCATGTGCTCTCTGTATAGGCTGCAGTACCCGTGTAGTATGGTCGCATCGTTAGGACTGCAGGCCTTTGGACACGTGTAGGACACCTGCACATGTGTATAATAACGAAATTTGTAAATATATATTGCATTGACATATGAGAGAAAAAGTAGCCAAGCATCGTCTTTTTACTGTCTCCTAGAAAATGGAGAAAATTACGTTATACTAGCGCCATATAAAAAGGGCTCTATAGCGACAAGACGATAAGAGGTGTATTGTCGTGTGGCCATCCACGTCGAGCCATTAATTGCGGATGATCGTACGTTTGGAAACTACTACTTCCTCTGTTTAAATATTTGACATTTTAACTAATTTTAAATGTTTTAAAATAATTGCCATTCTTATTTTTTAATATAACTTTTTCTCTTTTCAATATATCCTTATTTCTATTATTTTTCTCCTTGTTTTCTGCACATCTAACTTTTTCACTTTTTTTTAATTTCTGTCTAAACATAAAACGTTAATTATTTTAAGACAGAGAAAATACTATGTAGTATGAATGAAAAAATTTATGTTTCTTCTCCCCACGTCGCTATCGATTTCTAGCTACAATACCATGCATGATCTGTGATCACCGGTCAACTTCGTCTCTCTACCGGTGAGCCGTCATGCTCGAGCATATATATCTGCAGTTCTGCATAGCACCACGATGCGCGGCAGTGCGTCGACTAGGATCTCCATCATCGTCCCGGCCGGCGCGTTCCAGAGGATTGTGTTTCGGAGGTTGTGCTGCATGCGTCGTCTGTAACGACATAGTCTGTCACACATGGACTGTTTTTTTTTTTGTCTCAACTATATAACAGCTCGGTCTGCTGACGATCTGTTTTAACGAAAATTCAGGTGGGATACTCTTTCCCTGCTGACAGTAAAAAAAAACAGAATACAAATTATCCAGATCCGAACAGTTAGTTTTGGTGATCATGTACTACCTCTATCTCATGAAAAGTGTCGCTTTGACTTTGAGATATCACTTTTGACCTTCTGTTTTGTTCAAAAAATTTATGTAAATATTAAAATAAATATGTTATAATTAAAATATATCTATTGATAAAACTAATTATAAAAAAATAAATAATATTTATAAAAAAATTGAATAAAATGAACGGTCAAACACAATGTTAAAAAGTCAAAAACAACACTCTTCATAAGACGGAGAGAGTATGCACAAAGCACTGCAGCAGCCAAGGTGCAGGGGCATGCACAAATAAACCTACTCCACTTCACTGAATTGCTGTTCATATGCCCACCAAATTAAACTACAATAAACAAATGAAGTACATGAACAACATGATGAGCACCGTCCATGAGTTTTCTATTTCCTTTGTCATATTCATCTGATATATGAATAAAAAGAGCTTCAGAAATATGTTAGGTAAGCTAACACAAGTCAAGCCGGACGTGTACTGAACAGTATGGTCGATGGATCGAATAACCGTATTGAAACAAAAGGCAGATTCAAGTATATAATAGAACAAAAATATCATGGAGGCTTCTATAGCTACCAACTCGTACAAGAAAGAGCAGATTCGACACTGAATATGCAGTAGGTGGTGTAGTTGCAGTAGTTGGTCCCTGAACCCTTTTCAGGCAACAAACCAAGATCTCCTTGTTATATAAAATGTGCCGCAGAATGGACCTCATGAATGTATTGTTAACAAGAGCGCTTAGGCTAATTACATCCTGGAATTCTCAGGTTTAATGGATGGAAGAAACTTAGGGTGTGTTTGTTTCGCTAGATTGGACTGGATAGGATTGGACAGGATCATCCAGTACAGTGTTTGTTTCACGGTCAGACTGAATAGGGATGGATTGGAAGAGAAATATTCCCTTAATATGCTAGAAATATGTGCGGCAAAAATGACCAGATGAGCCTGTCCAAATTATGTAATGATGATGATTACTAAAGTAATTAGACAATATTAGTGTGATTTAATAATAAATAATATTTATTACTATGAAATTATGATATTATAATTGATAAGCAATAAGATATTGATTAGTATATGATGAGAGCTTGATCATACTAGGATTAATAATAATTAATATATTAATTATTAATTATTATGATAAGATTAAAATTATTATTACTATAAATCATACTAATTAGTGTATAGTTAATTATTATTACTTAATAATAAAGATCTAAAATTTGATTATATAATCTTGTCCTATCCATCTTTAATCATCCAACCAAATACAAAACTGAATCATTCCATCCACTCAATCAAACATATAACTTAGATCATTCTATCGAAAAAAACCTGGATGACCATATTCCATCCAACCTTACCCTCAAAACAAACACACCTTAGTAAGTTCTGCACGCACTCTGTTGTCTGTTCTATCTCCAGGCCATCAAACCTGAGAATCATACACTAGCTTGATGCTCCAGACCAGAGCATTTTTTTTATTGATATGCAAGGTACTCTCTATCATTATTCTCTCGCTCGCGCATGTGGCCTGGTCGTCTTTGCAGGAACAGAAAAGGGGCAAACAATGCTCAAAAGGATAAAAAAGGGGCCTTTCTAATTTTCAGTCGTGTGAAATCAGGGACTCCTTTTAGTCGATGCTTTAGGCATTAATCTAAATTGATTGACCATAAAGACCTTACAAAACAATTTTTCTATAAGTAATACAATTATAAATTTTAATATATATTACATAGTACATATAATCCTATATAGAAAAATCAAAACAAATCACTTTTCTATCACTGAACGTTCAGGCGACTGAAATCTAGAAATCCTATAATAAAAGATCAAAAGATTATCACAGATGGATACTACATATCAGTGTTTTCAAAGGTTGGTTTTGAGATGGCCAGGTTGTTAGGAACTGCTAATCAGATAATCATGCTTCTGTGGTTGCTTTAACACGCACCATGTCGATCTGCCAGCGTGTTATTACATTCTGCTTGCATCAAGAGAACGGCCCAGGTGCTTAATTCGAGGATTCGCGGATCACTGGAACAGATGCATAAAACAGCTGCAAGCCAGTAAGATCCAAACGAGTGCAGACCCTGCTGGCTTGCAGATTGCAGAGTGCAGAGTCTTCAAATAATGATACCAAACCTGGGATTCGGTCACTTTGGGTGACCGCAGATCCGTTTATTTTTGTGTAGCCAATTCCTCTTTCATTCTCCCGTGCACGCATGGCCTCTGCTTTTGCACAGGAAAATGCAGTGAGTAACCCTTTATTTCACCTCAGACACACCTGCTTACCTGTACTAATAAACAATTGGCAAACTGTCATCTCTCATCTGATCTCAACCACTGGCATAATGTGCTTCCAGGAAGTTTAGACCACAACTCATATTGTAATTTACTAAATTAGAGGTGTTTGAGTCCAAGCTGTCATTTCACAAAATGTCTCATCGTAAGGGATGGATGGATTGAGTGGTGGTGGCACAAGATTTACATGCTACTTGTACATAGAGGTTTGTGCGAATATTGAAATATATTTTCTTTTCTTAAAGGTCCTGAGAGGAATTTGAAAACATAGGACTTTCAATTTTTGTGAAATATACCATTCTTTGTGGAACTTGTAGAAAACATGGATATAGGAGAACTAAGAATTCCATACTTAGTTTCAACAAAAAAAAATCCATACTTCAATCCGAGCTTTGTTAATGTACATAAGCATGGATCTATGGATATACTAAACTTTATAAAGCACATATACGTCAATGGCATTGTTCGCAGCAGCGTACAACCAACAGTGGTGACAAAATGTAGCAACAGTGGCAGTTAATCACCTGGGTCGGAAGCCCCAATCTGACAATCGTATCTTCTATGAGTACTAGTCAGTAAGCTACTAAGTGTGGTGTGTTTGGAATGAAGGAATGAGAAATAAAGGAATAGGAAAAAATATAGGAATGAAAAGAACACAGGAATTAAAAATATAATAAAACCACAGGAATCTAAAACAGAGAAATGAAGAAATTATGATGTTTGGAACATAGGAATAAAAACACAGGAACAAAAATATTAATACCTAAATAAAATTTTTAAGAGCTATATTATAATTATTTAATGCACATAAATAATTTTGGAGACATTATCATTATATTAGAGTTATATTATCATTATTGAAAAGCTATATTATCATTATTATATAGAATAGAGAAAGCAAAGGTATCATTTGAGTGAAGCTCAAGCAGTCTTAATGCCAGCAATAAAGATATCATTCAATCACGAGCGTATGTTGCCTCGGGCTTTAGCGAAAACCTTGGCTTTGAGTGGATTTTATTTTTCTTACGTTTTGTGGAGGAAGGCAAGACTTTCCAGAGGAAAGAAAAATCACATTCCTTCATTCTAAACGCTACATGACATCAGCATTCCTTAGGAATCGAGTTCCTATAAAATTCCTACAAAAATCCTTCAACACAAACAAACCCTAAGTAGGGTTTTGTTAGTCTGGTGGTTACATGAAGCTGATTTCATTTGACGGATGCCTTTATCCCTTTTGTGTTAATAAAGAATTGCGATGAGAATGGACACGTGGAACTTCGGGTCCCTTTTTTTTTTGAGGGGGGGGGGGGGGGGGGGGGAGTCCCTTCAATTCCATCATCTTAAATCCTAATCCCTTTCAACCACCGAGAAAACGTTAATCTCGCCGGTGCCAGCAACTGTAAAAGTTTATCCGCTCCATGCCATTGGTGACCGATTTTGCCAAAAAAGAAAAAAAAAACGACAGATTGTCTTCTTTCTCTACTACGTCAAGCCGGTTGGGCTCGCCGATGAAGAGCGGCGGCAGCGCGCAGTCACGCCCCAGCTCATTTTTCATCATGGAGCTGTCGAATCCATTGTTGTTGGAACCGGATCGTACAGTGTTAGCTTGGTAACTTTAGCTTTTGGAGCTTGTTGCGGTGTCCTCAGAGCTGCATACAAAAACTTGTTTCTTGCGAAGCTATCCCACAAGCAGCTGCACCTCCTCAGTACTGCACTAAACAGAGAGCACGAAGAACTCCACGAACTGAAGAACAAGTGCCGTTCACCGCAACTGATGCCACATGCGTGCTCCAGATTCCTTTCCTTTCCCTCTTCCTCCTTCCTGAAATTTGTTTCCTCTACTCGCCACCGCTCTCATGAAGATCGATCACCGGCGACAATGTGCAGCGATTTGGATCCCGGTGACAGCAAAAATGGCGCTAGCTGGTACCGAAGGTAGTAGTGTGATCAATATTTCCAATTTCATCAATCCTGTTCAGTTTCAGGAATTTGTGCCCATTGGAAAAAAGAGGAAAACGGGAGTTGAAGACGTTCGTGGCTCAGTCAATCGTCAGGATTGCAGTATGACTACCGTAGTGGACCCTGGCACCACAACACAGCCGTGACGACATCGGCCGATGACTTTGCCGAGTTTGCGATGGGGCGTGCACCGGCAGTCACTGAGCGACTCGGTCGCGTTCATGGAGGTGGTGCTCATGGACAGCGGCGGCCTGGCGGACGACAGCAGACTTAATGACAGCGGATGACAGTGGCAGCTCAGGCGTGACCGTGCGGCGCTTCAGTGCATGTAGTATTTTGTATCACTTGTCCTTCCAACTTGCAGAAGTAATATGCGTTGACGTCAGAGAAGTGTATCACATTGCATCATCCGAGCAACATGACCATACATGGAACGGCTCCTTAATAGAAATGTGCTATACATTGATACACAGCAATAGTTTATAATACACAATGCACCATGAGAACAGACATGGGGCACAACAGATGCACCTCAAAAAGGGAAAGAACAAAAACGGTCAGGTACTTCACAGTCCACATTGTGTCAGAACTTACAAAAATCTATTAGCACAAATGCCAATCGAGTAAAGATACATGGCCACTATCAATTAAATTAAGTTCAGGTCCAAAGCTGTACAATGGTATATGATACACAGAAACAAAAACAAGGCGTCAGGCACATAATTATACATATAAACTGAAAACCCTAGGTGGTGGTTAACAACTCTATTTCAACTATTGCTCTCATCTCATTCCCTGATTATCAACACGAAATACACCCTGCCATGCCTATGCGATGATAATAAGTATGTGCAACTTGCAACTCCACTGCAGATTTAGATCTCACTAAATAGACATACTGCAAAATGGAAAGGAGCAAGGAATCAGGTATGGGGTCAAAAGAATACCACAAACCTATAAACAAAAGCCATTAGAAGCCTCCGCCTATGATTGGACATCAAGAACAATATCAGCAGGGTCCCCAATCCATAGCCTATCCCTCCACCGAAATTTTATCCTCAGCTTTCCATTTGCATCAACACCTACTACCTCGCCTTTGCTCGCATAGGTCTCCATCCCCCAGCCCCACCTTGGGGATACAAGACCTGGTCGTATCCGTACTTTGTCACCTTGCCGGAAGGGCTTAACCTTCTCCACTTCCCATCCTTTGCATAACCATAATCTCTCACAGAAACAGAAAGCAATCCAAAGCTCTCCATCCTCAGCCCGATGAACCACCCCTATGCTGTTGTGGTTCACATCACCCCATTGATATGTTGGGGTTGCAATGGAATCCTTAACCTTTACCCAGTCTCCAACACAGATCTCCTCCTCTTCCTCCACTTTTTCCACCTCAGCCGGGTCTATCAACCAAGCCCTCGCACCAGCTGGTGTATGAATCCTTAGTTTCCCATCAGCATCAATAGACGAGATCGTCCCTATACTTGAATGATTATGGTTAGACCAACCGAATCTTGGCTGACGGATACATCCTCTGATACGAACACGCTGTCCAACAACATATTTTTTAACTTCGTCGAGCTGACTAGACAGCCCTACCCACCTTTCCTGCTCACCACAAAATGCCACATGGATAGTCCCATCCCAAATATCTCCTTCGTATCCAATGCCATGCACCACACCGATGCTACCAGGCTTGAGTGACTTCCAATGATTTGCATCAGCCCTCAGCCTAACCCACACTCCAACCTCGAAGATTTTCTCAATCTCAAGATCTGCAGGATCACCTCTCCACAACCCAGGCACACCAAAGAAAGCTACTCTTACTTCTCCGTCAGCATGTACACCAGCAACTATGCCTCTAGAATCAGGCTTTGCATCTCTCCATCCCCACCTAGGTTCTGAAATCCCAGCACGGAACCGAACATGCTGACCAATCTTGAAGGGCTGTACTTTCTCAATATCTGTGTTATGTGTCAACCATTTCCCGTTTCTGAAGCAACCAGCCAACTCCAAATAACCAGAGTCTTGAATGCTATGGACTACCGCAATGCTTGTTTTACTGACACTCCAATCATAAGTAGGTCTGCTCCCAATACTTGGTTTCGTCCGCACCCAGTCTCCAACCTCAAAGGCTGAGAGCCTCTCGGCATCGCCTGGAGCTACCTTCCACAAGCTTTTTCTGCCAGAAACCTTGATATTTAAAGTACCATCCATGTCAATTCTTGATATGGCTCCAATGGTAGCAGCAGTTTCATTTGACCATCCAAGGCGTGGCTGTGATATGGAAGGCAACACATGCACCTTTTCCCCAACCTCAAATGGTTGTGCCTTCTCCACATCTGCAACTGAGCAAAGAAAAAGCTTGCTTCTAAAGCAGAAAGCAACACCCATATCACCATCTTCTTCTAGACTGTGAACTATCCCAATACTATTACGAGTCACATCCTCCCACCCATATTTGGGTGATGGTACTGTTGCTTTGATTCTAACCCAATCACCAACCTACAAATACAAAAAAGTGAGAATCCGACTTCAATCTACTTAGTCAGCAGCAAGATTAGAGAACCTACTATTCAAATATTAAAAAGGTATATATACCTTAAAGTTCTCGATCTTTTCCATGTCTGATGGATCCGCCTGCCATGTTTCAGGTCGATTGGGGATATCAATAATGAGTAGGCCATCACTCTCAATGTCTACAATTTTCCCCACACTGTGATGTGTCTCACCACCCCAGGCATACCTAGGCTCTGCAACAGACCTCTTTACGCATACTTGGTCACCAATCTGGAAAATGTGCAGATTCAAGAAATTTCATTGAGTAAAACCAAAACAAGCCATAAAAGTAAGGCTATATGCAAGGCCAGCTTGCTATTCCTATGCTGCCCTGCTGGATCTTTCATAACAGACGAATCAATAGCAATACATTTATCTTATGGCTCTCAAAAAAAGGGAGTGGCACTTAGCTCACAAATCCAAAAGGTAATCAAATAAATATGCAGAGAAAAGCTACCACATTATGAAGGAACCCTTAATCTATTGGGTAAATGTAAACACATGCAAAAGAATATGGATATAAGAATAAATAATAGTTACAGAAAAAAATTACCTTGAAAGGGTCCACATGTTCCACCTCCTCTGGTTCACACAGCCATGGGTTGGATAAATAGCATAGTCCCAATAGAAGACTACTATCTGGTCTGATGGAGTATACAATACCAACGCTACCAGGAGTAATGGACTCCATGCCATGTACAGCAACTGTCAGTGAGGGACGAATCCGTACCCAATTACCAACCTTATACTCTTCAACCCTTTCAATTTCAGCAGGATCAGCTCTCCATCCCCTAGACGCTCCAGGAAAACCAACCCTCAAGATACCATCATCATCAACACATAGAACTGTCCCAATGCTATCCCTCGACTGGCCACGCCATCCAAATCTGACAATAGAATATCAGATCATGAGAGGAAAGTGACATTGACTTGCCAAACAGTGTGGCGAGATCAGAGCAGCATTGGCTTTATTATCCAAAAACATTTCACAATTTATATTTAAGTTACCACATTGTTGGTGGCCATGCCCTAAAAGTTGATCTCTACCGAAAGAGTTTGCCAATGACATTGACATGATAGTGGCAGCTATATAACATCATAAAGTTTTTTGACTTTACTGTTTGCAGCTGGCAGAAGCAACAACTTCAGTTTATGCAAATGGCAGAAGCAAAGCATCATTTGCGGGCTCGCATCACTTCAACCACATTAAATCATCTAAGAGACTAAAGTGCATCAGTTTAAACTTTACACAGTTACAAACATGATCAGTGCCAGTAAAGAATCTAGCACAGTGGACTGAACATGTGTATAAGGCAATAGGAATCCTGTTTTACGTCAGTAGAGGCTAAACATGAGTTTTTTAGTAATTGATAGCTTTTATCTGCAGTCCGCATAAATAACAAAATGGCTCGCTACTGTTTTGAAGAGACTAATGGAACAAAGTGACCCAGCAAATAAAAAGAATTCCCAGTCCCAGCATCATGTTGTGCCTTCTATGAACATACTAGGCATTCCTTGATCCAATTCACAATGAGGCGTGAGGCAGATGTAGTAAGTAATAACAAAGTAATGAAGGAATAAGCTATATTTACCTTGGCTCTGCAACATCCGGCTTGAGCTGCACATGTTGGCCCCTGTTTAGTGGAATAACTTCGATAACTTCATTAGTCAAAACACGGGCTTCTCCGGTACAAAATGACACGATAAGTTGATCATTGTCAACTATTGACTGGACAAACCCAATGCTTTTGGGTCCAGCACCTTGCCACCCAAAAGCCGGTTCGGTAACAGTTCGTCTAAATTTCACCCAATCCGCCACCTCATATCTGGTTACAAAATTAAGTGAATGCATTATTAAAAGTAATTTGGAAGTAGCATGCATTATCTCCATTCAATTAACCCCAATGCCTTTAATCCCAAGCAACAATTAAAAATAATTTGGAAATTTGTAAGTGTGATTTGGTTATATTTTATGACAACAATAACAACAACAATGCCTTTAATGTTTAATCCCAAGCAAGTTGGGGTAGGCTAGAGATGAAATCCCGAAGAACCAAGGCACAAGGACAAACAAAGAAAAGAATGAGGAAAAGAAGAAAAGAGGTGGAAAGGGGCAGTACAAAACCAAACAAAAAAAAAAAGAGGAAAAGAGGGGAAACATATATTTTATGACACCATATCCTAAAGTGTAGTTCCGTCTGTAGCATCAAAGTATATTGTTCCATGGGTTCCTTACATGGTCGGGGAGAGATGAACTCCATTGTCTTCAAGTGTCTCCATCAGTTCTTCATAAATCCACGCTCGTGGTAGCCTCTCCAGAAAGTCTTTCAGTGTCCAGCCTCTATAGTTTAAAGGAATATTGTTCAAACTCGTTAACATTATTGTAAGAAACAATTTTTGCAACATAACTGATAAGTGAGTTTTAGCCTTACTAGTGATCAAGCACTACATTTTGTATTAGCAGCCTGTATAGCTGTTTACATAGCAGTGTCACCTTACTTGTGTGGTAACTTAGTTAGGATGTAACTTAGTCCAGGTAGCGTAGAAGTCAGATTTTACTGACATAAAGCCTAGTATTTCCTGCATATAGCAGTCAACTTGTATTCAGTCGGTTCCTACTCAAACCAACCTCTTTTGTGTATATATATGCCTCAACGGTCAATGAATTAAGTACTCCCTCCATCCCAAAATAGCTGTCACTTTAGCCATCTCCAGTTTTCCCAAAATAATAGTCATACTTACTTCATGGTGCACCTCTCTGTTTCCAATACATCTTTATATCTATTTATCTATCTATCCTCCTTGTTTCCTGTGCACCCACCTTTTCCAGCTCTCCTCAATCCCCGTGCCCAGAGCTAAAAAGTCAATTATTTTGGGACAGAGGGAGCATATATTTTCAGTAGATCCAGCATATCAGCGAGATCTGTGTTAGTTTACCTGCAATATAATTAACTAACCTAGGTAACTTTTTCTTCACACAGGCACAACTAAATTCTAGAGAAAATACTAAACAGCACTTGAAAGAAATGGTTTCATCTTAGAA
Source organism: Eleusine coracana subsp. coracana (assembly GCA_032690845.1). NCBI lineage: Eukaryota > Viridiplantae > Streptophyta > Magnoliopsida > Poales > Poaceae > Eleusine > Eleusine coracana. Next base: position 8,608,754 of record CM064426.1, read on the forward strand.
CATAGTCAAGCAATTATAAATAAAATTTCATATGAAGTTGTGTGCTATTTCCTTCAGCAGCAGCATTACAATATAGTTTGGTATACCATGCAGAAGTTCCCTTGAAAAACAAGAGGATAGAAACATATGTGGTGTGGGCTCACCCACCACAATGTGGAAAACAGGGAAATCTGTTCCATTCAAAAATTGTTTACCTGTGGTTCCTCACATCAACAGCAGGTGCTGGCTGTTGTAACATTTGAACAATCCATGTCAGATTTTCACGAACCATTTTGGCTGCATCAGCAGCTATGTGAAAAGCATTATCCCCATCATCGTCCTAATTGACCAAATAGAACAATATTAAATTCAAAATATAGCTCAGTGCAAAGATACAATTGTAACAAAACCGTGCTTGAATAAAAAATTAAATGCAGAACAAAAACATTGTCAGAATTTTGATTCCATGTACCTAACTACAGAATAAAATAAGGGTGGACTCATTAGAACCTGGAATGACATAATGTACGGAAACCCGTGCAGAATACTGACAAAAAGATGAACCTACCACTAATTCCAACTCCATAAGGACGAGCATCAATATCAATACAACTATATTCAGTGGATGGAACTGAATGCAACTTCATCAGCATGCACTACAATCCTTAACAGGCACAGTGACTAGCACGGAAGTGTTCCATCAGTAAACAAAATTAAGAAATTTACCATCTTGCAAGTTAGTACGGTAAGCATTTTTCTAGCATATATGCCCAGTACTAAACAAGATGCACTGTCGGATACCTGTAATCACTACACCAAGAGATCTTATATACTATGCTCTGTAGAACATTCCAGGAATCAAAGGCTATGCTAAAACCTGGAATTTGATAGGGATGACATGAAATTGTTTGGTATATCTTGCTACACGTGCATAATATTGAGAAGTTGGCACATCTGGTTTCATGGACATTAATACAAATAAGATGGACTGCCTTTAATGTCCAAACAGGTTCATTTTGAAAACGAAGGGTTAGTGGCTGCAGAACTACTTCAAGTCACAGCTTCCCTTCTTATAGAGGCTGCTCTACTCTGGTACGGATGACCTTGTTTCCATTTCACCTTTTTATCTTTCCTTATATTTTTTTTTCTTATTTTGCAATTAGCCTTTGCCCAGTTGATCCCCCCCCCCCCCCCCCCCCAAAGAATACCAATATAGATCCATAGAAACTGGTACTGGAAAACACGTGTATCATGTATGTTTAGGTGAGCATAATTTTTTACTTGCTGTGATAAAACAGCAAAGCATGGAAAGTCCTCAACATACCATGCAAAAAGTATGACACGATGCCACACCCATTCAAATACAAGGTGACAAGAATAGATGACGCAGAGAACTTACATTTCCTCAAGTACAAAGGAAAACCATAATAAGTTGATCAGAATGTTGTTAGTAAAAAGAGGCTGGGCAAAAATTCCACTCATAAGGGTACGATAAAATCCATAATATTACATGCACTTGATAAGCGAACACTGAAATTGTCTTCCAGATTGACCCCAAATTATTTATGAAAATGGTAACAAGAAAAGGTAGAAAACTAACATACCTGCACATTGCAGTCTGCTCCAGCTGCTAAAAGAAAACCAACACAGGAGTTTGCACCTCTATTCAGTGCAACATGAAGTGGGGTCGTGTTTTGAGCATTTCTTATATTCACATCAACTCCTGCTTCCAGAATGATCTGTCATTAGAGTAAAAAATGCAAAGTCATTTTGATATGACAACCAGAAAAAGCAAAGAAGTGTCAAGAAAATTAACCAGAGATGCATTTACCTTAACCAATTCCACATCGTTGATCATTGCTGCAGTATGTAGTGCAGTTCTACAGTGTGGATAATCTTGCGCTGTAGGATCAGCACCAGCAGAAAGCAATATTCTTACCAACTCGCGACCCTCTACGAACACAAGCCAATCATACATTTAGACCAAACAGTATTTGCAGCAGATAAAAGATGAGGAATTTTATCCATACTATCCTACCTTTGGGAATTGGGAATTAAAAAAACATATAGTTGTAAACCAGATATGTCAGTATGGTAGAAGCAGAAGTCAGAGGTTTACCTTTCTCATGCTCTTTTTTAAGAGCTGCTGCCATGCATAAAGCTGTCCCAGCAGAGCAAGGTATATTGATTGCTTCAGCAATCTCCTCTTCAGATGCAACTTCAACCCATCTTTGTACCACAGTCATGTTCCAGGTCTCGATACATAGATGCAATGGCCTATTCACCATTGGATTAAAATGTCATCAGAAGAAAAGAAAAACTCTAGGTAACGTGTTCAAACAAAAGGGATAACGGAATGTCAAGCATTGGATAACAGAATAAAGTGATTCATGCTTGCCCCTTGAATGAGACACCAAGTCCATATTCTTACGTTTTATGGTGAGAATTTGGTATGCCCATCGACCTGCAACCTCCATTTTCCAGTATGACAATAGCACAATCAGTATATTTCCTGGCCACTGCAATATGCAGTATAGATTCACCTTCCCCATCAACTGCATTAGGGTCAGCTCCCGCCATCAGCAATTCCTGCACAAGGCACAAATAGAAGATTAAAATAGGAACCAACAAGCTGAAACAGGAAGAAATGGGAATGATCACATACTTGCATGCAGTCTGGTTGACCATGATGAGCACATACATGGGCAAGAGTAGGACCCAGGCCTTCTCTAAGCCTAGAGCTTACATCAGCAGACCTGCCGATAAGTGCACGAACACACTGCGGAGAACCAGCAGCCAAAGCAAAAACTATAGGAGGGTCTTCATTCTTATCTAATATGTCTACATTCTCTTGGTAAGCCACAATAGCTTCCACGAGCTCTGCCGAGCCTCTGCGGCATGCTAAATGTAACACGGTGTGCCCATCTGTATTTTGTGCCTCTAAGAGAGAACGAACTAAACTACCATTTCTCTCAGATGCAGCCTTTGCAAGTAAATCCCTGGCAGTTGCAAAAGGTTTAGTGTGAAACATCACATACAAGAAAAGAAGCAGCCACAAAAAAAGTTACCAAAGACAAACCTAACACCAGCAGCATCCCCCTCGCATACAAGATGATGTAAAGCATTTGGGTTATCATGAACCATCTCCAGGATGGAGGCTGCAGGTGGTTCCATTCCATTGGGCAAGCTTCCATTTGTGAAATCACTGCACTAGCAAGTAAAGCATTAGAATGCTTAACCCACAGACTCAAATAAGGTAAATTTGGGTGGAAACTAAGATGAGGGAATCTTCAAGCATGGTTGCTGATCAGCGAAGTCATATTTCACTGTTTGCTACTGCACTTTCATGTACATACCTACATTCTACAAAGCTTTCAGTTTCCATGTATTGCGCATTCAACATGAAGCAATACAAAGTTGAATGGAAAAGCTACCTCTCAGGACTCGCTGGTGGGCTCCTTGGTATGTCTAGAAGATGTCGAAGAAAAGTTTTAAGCATGTCTTGGAAGGAAGGTCTTCTTGAAGCACGGAACTGCAGACACTCACCAATCATCTTCCACAACTCCCCAGGAAGACCTACACCTACTACTCTTGAATACTGTGGCGGTGGCTTCTTTTCTTTTACAACAGATTTGCATATTTCGTCTGCACTTAGCCCAGCCCATCTGCATTTCAATTAGCATCTAACCACACCATTCACAAAGTAGTAAGGAACACAAATGAAATAGTAAGACTACTTACGGAACAGCACCAGTACACATTTCCACAAGAGTGCAACCGAAACTCCATGCATCTGACTCTGGTGAAATTCCATTTGCGCTATCCCAGAACATATTCAGTGACTTCTTCAATGGTCCCCATGCCTCCGGAGCTATATAGTTTGGGCTAAGCAGTGTAGCATCCATGCCAACCATGCTGGAGTCATCAGATATTCTCCTATTAGTAAGGTTCTTCAGAATTGCTGAAAGACCATAATCTGAAACAACAGCATGGCCATTTGCATCCAAAAGAATGTTTGAAGGCTTTATGCTCATGCAGACAATTCCTGCTGCATGAAGTTCTGCTACCCCACGAGCAATATCTGCTCCGTACCTAAAAAGTCAAGCTCAGGAACAATTCATCAGTGGGGCAACAGAGTTTAGAATAACAAACAACTTTATCAAAAGTAACAATTCCTGTAAAGAATGCCTAAATTGTTACATGCATCGAAGAATGACCACAATAATAGTTTTAACATGTTTACTAAAGAAGAAGTCATGGCAGCAAAATACCCTTCTTACATATGATGTTGCCAGTTTAATGCACTCCAGCAAGAAAGTAATTATACCCACAGCTAACTTCCGTGTATCTGTGGAGAGGATGCTCTCACTCAATTAAAAAAAAATATTACTCGTCCTCAAAACATTGCAGCATATGTTTCTTTCTATTTGATGAGATGACAAATTTTCATTGCAGCATATGTTTCTTTCTATTCGCTGAGATGACAAGTCGTCCGATTAGTCGCAATTAATCACGATTAGTCGACCTTATCGGTTACCTGCACCCGATCAGGGACACCGACCCGATCAGCACGACTAGAATCCTGGTCGTCCGACTAATCGTCTACATATCGTGATTAGTCGTCTGATTAGAGGGTGGACGATCAGGTTTCAGTGCAGATGGGCCTGCTTAACCGGAGTTAAAGGTCAGTTTTTGGGCTAGTAATTTGGCCCACTAGGGTTAGTAATACGCATGTACTGCCTATTTCCCAGAATTCCATCGAGCGTCTGCCTGACTCCTCTTTTCTCAATTTCTCATTCTCTACTCGACGTCGACTGTGCTCTGCTCCTCTTCCCCTGCTGCTTCCTTCATTGCTCTGCTCCTCTGCCCTCTTTCTCTCACCACTCGGCGCTGCCCTATGGTGTGCGTGATCTACTGCCCTTCCTCTCCCACCTCCTTCAACTTGCTAATGTGTTCTGCTGATGTGGTTGTGGTGACCAATAATACAACCTTTGGGACAAGAATATGGTACATCTCAGAAACCTGATGTGCCCTTGCAAGTAAGCCACCAACTGACCATCTCAGAAATTGCAAATTTTATATACTATATACTACATATATATATGTCCTGCAAAAATATGCTGGACGACTATATAGACGACTAGGAACGATCAACGTCGACTAATCGACCTAGTCAGCGACTAATCGCGACTAGTCGGCTGATCGGTCCCATGGCGACTAGAGTCGACTAGACGACTTGAAAACATTTACAAGATATGCAGAATTAATTTGCATATTTGGCTATTAGCTTAAAAACCATCAACATTGAACCCATGATGGCTACTGCAGAAACATCAAACAACATCAGAGGGTTCTGAAATATAGTTTAAGGAATGATAACTCAAGCAGCTTGGAAATTTTCTGCCAAAATTTTGTTTAGTGTAGCCATGCTATGTTGAATTTGAGTATCAAAGTAACATTACGGCACTTTTCTGGTGATTAATAGGAGTCAATCTGTACTGTGAATTGGAAAATGTTAAAACACTACCAAAAAAAAAACTCATGCCTAGGAAAGTGAAATGGGGTTTTCATATTAGGGAAAGTAATGATTAGGATACATAGCATGTAATTAGAGAATTGGCCTAACTACAATATGGCTACAATTTAATCATACCCGGTTGATTGCATACAATCTTGAGCCACTGAAAGGCTGTTGATTTGGTTTCATCAGAAAGGGTTGGTTAACTCACATGTTGAGATATTGTCATCACTAGCATATACTAGTACCAAATCCAACAACAGCCAAAATATTAGGAATGCTCCTCTTTGCAGAAAACTTTCACAGAGAATGTTCAAGCTAAACTTAGGACCGACAATAATCCTCTTTATACACAAGATAGAAGCCGTGGATTAAAGAATTACTAAAAACTTTGCTCCAAGTTTTTGTAAAAGATTGTAGCAGAGGGACTGGAAAATCTCAGCATTTTGTATTGTTGGCGTCAGCATAAATTATTCTACGGAATTCATTCACATTAATGAATGTTATAATGAGTATTAATGTCCTCACAATATCCAAAAAGCATGATGATAACATCCCAGACGACTGACAGAACTGAAGCACTACAGCTTGATAGTTTCATACAAATTTTCTCAGCAAATAAATTATAACCAAAATAGTGTTATTCACTGAAGGAAGCATTAACACGAATTACATCATCTTTGAAGCATTTACGCTACAATACAATACGAAAAAGCTAGCAGCATGCACCCAAACATAACCGGACAAGTAGCCATGTCAACGAAATCAAATAGAATAACACCATTAAACAAAATAGAACTTTTCACATTGCGAATGAAGCTAACAAACTACCATGATCCATTCTTGCTAAATTGCTTCTTTAGCGCATCGGCTTCAAAAGTATGAATATGAGTGTGTGCAGAAACAGACAAATTGGCATGCGATGTTGCAACTATTTTTCTAGGCAGGGTTCTTGCGGTGATGAGTAGTACATCAAGAATATCAACTAGAAGTATCCAAATTTAGATGCAACAATGCCACACCTGAGTATTTGCTCCAACGTGAGGCGTCCACCATTCTGTCGCATCTCCGCCTGCACCGACCCAACGTAGCGATCCATCACAAAGCAGAGATGCCCACCATTCCTGACGGCGCCATGGAAGGTGCACACATTTCGACACCATGAGGAGGCGCGCCTGAGCCGTTCCACCTCCTCCTGAACTCCCTCCAGCCCGTCCCCTACTGGGACGGGCACCCTCTTCACAGCCACTTGGTGTTTACACCTCTTGGCCCCACTGCCACGGGACAGCGTGCCTGCCCACACCTCCTGCCCAGCAGGCCCAGGCGGACCGCTCCCGATGCGGCGGGCGAGCTTGAGGTCCGGGTGCGAGATGAGGTCGACGGAGCTGCATCCGGGCGGCCCAGCCGAGGGCGCGGGCGGGGCAGAGCGGCGGCTGGGCCGCGCGAAGAAGTCGTCCTCGTCGTCGGAGCCGTCAGAAGACGACTCCGATTCGGAGTGGAGGAAGGACGGGGAGGAGGGCGAAGCGGACAGGAGCGAGAGGATTGGGAAGTTCTTTCGCAGCGCGGAGACAGAGTTGCCGACGGCGGTGGGGTGGCGGCACCGCGGGCACGGCAGCACCGCGCCGGGCGCGGCCGCGAGCATGCGGGCGAGGCAGGCGCGGCAGAAGCCGTGGCCGCAGTGGAGGAGGAGCGGCACTCGCTCATCCTCGTCGTACCGGACGTGGCACAGCGAGCAGCACGGCACCCGCATCGCCGGCACCGAGGGGTTCCTCCGCCCTAGGGCGCGGGGTGGGAGGAGGAGGGAGCGGCAAGGCGACGAGGGGGTAGATCTGGACGGGGGGTTTGGGGAGGGAGACGAGTGAGCCTGGGGGCGGATTTTCTGAGAGGAAGGAGGGTAGAGGGGGGTTGGTGGTGATGCGGTGGAAGGGACGACAAGCAAGCCCAGTCTTGCCTCCTGCTCCTCAGTTCGCCAACCTTTTTCGTGCGCTTTGGAATGGATGTGCCGCGTGTGCTCGGCTGTGGTGTTGGGACATGAGCTCATGCTCATCCGGCCTTGCGTTGTTCGCTCGCCGCTTTGCGCACTACTCTGTAAGCTTTGTCAATTATGCTGGAGTTTGTTTAAGTTGTTCTAGCAACTAAACTCATTTGTCAGTTTAACTAGTGTCTCATCAAAACTAGTAGCGGCAATAACCATGCTACTCGGTAATATGTAAAAACACTAGTATGGATTATGACAGTGTTTCATTGTTTTTAGGACGATCGTAATATGTAAAAAAAAACTCAGACAATTGACAATCAATGTAACCTTGCTACTCGGCAATAATCATTATAGAATCTGACAACAACTAAAATTCAGTCATATAGCTACTACCGGCAGTAAAAAATAAAATATAACTGACTGTAGATTTCTATATGCATGCAACGAGCGATATGACACAAGGATGTTGAGAGTAAAGTTTTTTTTCGAATTGAACCATCTTATTTATAACTAGACTAGATACTTAAGTATTATGAAAATATATTATAACTAAAATCAACATGTTCCTTAGTCGCATTTACGATCAAGTTACATAAGATATGTTGTCCTTGTCCTTATTTACGGATAAGATAAGCCCCACCACCTTTCTCTCTCCGTATTATTATTGGAGCTTACTTCTTATCTGAAAAACCATGTGGATATGTGTCATAGTTTGCTATACTTGTGATGAGTAATTGACTTGAGTGGATTTGGTGTTTGAGTTAAAATGCGGGAATTCAGGGATTGCATAGGTTTGCATATCATGGTTATGATTAACCGAAGTTGGTGGAGATATTGGTGATGTTGCAGAAGATGGGAAATGTGTTTGCTTGTCTCATGATGTGTAGGTCACTGGAGTCAGCTTGGCGGTCAACAGCGAGAGGATCGGCCACAAGTAGGGGACTTGGGACCGGACGATCGGGATGCCGGGTGAAGTCAAGGGTGATCCACACCGTACACGTGGAGAGACAAGAAGCACAGACGGTTTCACGGTTGAGCCTTAAAACCGTGGTGGTGATGAAGATGGCGTATTGACCAAGTCAAGGTGAACGGGATGCCAGTGCAAGTGACAAGGGGGCCCGATGGACAGGGACTGGGAGAGACTTGACGGTGGTCAGGATCGCGGGACAAGGTGACACACATCGACATCGAGAAATGACGCTTTGAGAAGCGTGCAAGGCGGTTTCCCGGTTTGGGCCTCAAAACCGGTGGCGGTGGTTGGTGGTGCACGTGACACCATCATAGAGCTTGCTTCGAGATGAAGCAAAGACGTGAAGCGTCTGATGGTATTCGGGTGATGAGGTGAAAGATGGATGGTTATGCTCCCGGTGGTAGGTGAGTGTGTTATGTAGGTCAAGAGTAGAGTGGTCATGTGGATAATAAACTCTAGGCCTAAATAAGGAGAGGTGTGGTTAGTGGAAGAGGTGTCTCTCTTCCTATTAGCCTTATGTTAGGACTCTATTCAAAGTGCTAGGAGAGGACTTCATGTTTAAGAGGAGAGTAGTGGGTGTATAAGAGACATCTCTTACTCTTCTAAATAGTGGGAGGAAGAGGGTGGCTTTCTAGCCTTGTACCTATGAATCTTATGAGCACCTTTTGATGATATGAGAAGTATTTTCGTGCTCAAGATTTCCCTCTTCACTTGAATCCTGAAATTCCCTTTTTTCTATTTTCGAAAGCATTTTCGTGGTAATTTTTTATCTCACTTTTGGACAAGTTTTTGGTCCGGATTTCTTGGGAAATTTGTTGCTAGGATGAGCTAGGATAATCCTCTATGGATCCTTGATGGAATTATTGGCTCTAACACCTTCGATTTGAAGGATTTCTCAAGTTTTTCCTTTTTGGTATTCTTAGCACGAGATCTAAAATTCGTGATGATTTCTTGAGCCAATTGAGTTGATCTCCTAGAATAAGGGTCGTGATGCATTGAGGATCATCTGGTCCAAATTTCGTAATTTTTGGAGTTCGTTTGATAAGGTTTTGCAATTTTTCTTTGCGGTTCGCTGTTGCTGTTTTGAATCTGTTGGACTTCCCTGTCGGACTTGTCCGATGACCATAGGACTTGTCCGATGGTCAATTTGTCCGAGGCATCGGGTAAGTTCCTCGAACTCCAGAACCTGCACCAACTTGTTCCATCGGATATGTCCGATAAACATCGGACTTTTCCGATGAAGATCTGAGAAATACCCATCCGAATGGCTCTTTTTCTTTTTGGGATATAGGCCAAGTTCTCTTGGAGAATTTTGATTGGCTCCCATTCACTCCCCCCCTCTGGTCGTCTTCTCGGTCCTTCAATTGGTATCAAAGCCGGTTTGATCACTAGTTGACCTTCACCGGCTTTGTGATCCGAAGGCGACATAGAGAAGCGCGTTGTCAAGCTGTGGATGTTCGATGGAGAGGACTTCCCCTACTGAAAGTCACGGACCAAGGCGTATCTGCTGAGTCAAGGACGTGCAATTTGGGAGATTGTTGATCAGGAGTATGCTATATCATAAGACCTAAACACTGCATCTGCAGGTGAGTTACTCAGGTATGAGAACAACTCCAAAGCTGTCAATATTCTGCTTTCTACGTTTGGTAGGAGCGAACATGATAGGGTTGCACACCTTGATACTGCTCATACTATTTGGGATAACCTCTGTATTTACCATGAGGATACCAACCAGGTCAAGTCTATGCGTAAGGATTCTTACAATAGACAGTACCAAACCTTTGCACAGAAACCGGGCGAGTCACTAGATGATACTTTTCGTAGGTTTGAGACAATTGTGTGCAACTTGCGGGCTTATGGTACCCTTGTATACAATGACAATGATAGAGCTAAGCAACTGCTATACTCACTTGATGAAAATGTTTGGAGGGTTAAAATTGCTGCTCTAAAAAAACTGTTGAATTCAATACCCTGAACTGTGAGCAACTGTAAAACAAGCTGAAATCTTATGAACTGTCTAGGAAATCTCGTCCTAATATTGTTATTCCTGCTTCTAGCATGACTTTACTTTCTAGTTCTCAGAAGGGTGATCACAGTTGTGCTTCTCATGGAACTAACCCCTTACTTGATAAGTCTTCCTTGGAGTTTGCTTTGTCTTCTCTTGTTGCAGCTTCCGATGAACACATAGAGTGCATTCCTGATGAAGAGCTGTCCTTGCTCACAAGAAAGTTCAGGAAGTTCTACAACAACCAAAAGGAGAGAAGAGGAGGTGGTTCAAGAACCTGCTTCGAGTGCGGTGACCCGGGACACTTCATCGCTGATTGTCCCAAGAAGAAGAAGAAGACCGGGTACCGCGACAACAACACTGAAGACTTTAAGGAGAAGAAGAATCGCTTCTACAAGAAGGGCAAGAACTCCAAGAAGTTTGTCAAGGCCATTGCACGCGCCTGCGTTGCCGTCTTGAGCAATGTCGATCTCACATCAAGCGAAGGTCTTTCAAACTCGGAGGAGGAGGTTGAAAAGGCACAATTCAAGAGGAAGAATGACTTCACCGAACTTTGCTTCATGGTAAAGAACAACCACGACACCGACTCTAGATCCGACTCCGACACAAGCGAGGTACCTCCCACTCTCGATGAGCTCTCTTCTGAACTTGATCATTTGCGCAATGTTTTGCTCATGCAAGATGATAAGCTTCGCAGTGCTGTTCATGAGAGTAGAGAGCTTAAGTCTAAGTTAGAGAGTGCTGATTTTGAAATTGCTTCGCTTAGGTCCAAGCTTGCTCGTGAGGACATTGTTGTTGAGTGTGAGTCTTATCAAGTTGTGATGAGTAATCTTGCATAGAGGGGGAGTGTGTATGCTCAAGTTGCCAGTCAGCTTGAGAGTGCCCTCAAGGAGTTTGATGAGTTCAAAACTAGACTAACTCTTTTGGGTGCATGTCAGAAATGCCCCAAGCTCACAGATGAGTTGGAAGCTCACTCCCTCAAAGTCAAAGAGCTTGAGTCTAAGTTGCTTCATGAGACTCGCTCTAAGGTCCTTCCACCACCTTGTGAGGTGTGTGTCTCTCTTAAGGACAAACTTGTAATCACTAGGGAGGAAAACAAAGGCCTAGTCCAGGAAAATGACTATCTTGTGTCTATACTCCAGAGAACCCTAGTGAGTGAAGAGAAAATTGAGAGTGATTTGGCAAGAGTGAAGGAGAGTGCTTCTAGATCAACCTATAACTTGGGTTTGGGATTTGAGAGGTGTGACAAGGAGAGTGAGAATGTGGGTAAGTTTGTACCTAGCTCTAGCTACAAGGATAAGAAAAACACCATCAAAACCACTGACACATACTATCTACCCAATCCAAAACCCTCCTTCAACCCAAAGCAGACAGAAAAGCCAAAACCCAAACCTGCAATGCAAGCCAAGCCTAATCCTAAGGGTGTCTATATTTGCATGTTTTGTGGTCGTAAGGGCCACTTGGATGAATTCTGTTTTAGGCGTAAGAGGATTGAGAGGAAGCAAGCTGAGTTGACTAGGGATCCTTTTTATGATGATTTTGTTGACTTTCAGTCTCGCTCTTTTTCTCGTGCCTATCATGAACAAGGTCATTCCTCATATGGTTTTGATTCACGAAACAGAGGCCTTGCGTAGCAGCGCTTTGGCGCTCCATATTTTCCCCATCGTGATGAGCGTCACTCGCGTGGATTTGGCTTTCACACAGATAATTTCTATCCTCACAACTCAAGGTTTGAGTCGAGACGCTTTGACAGGCCACGTTTTCCTAATCGTGGTTCTCGTCCCATGCGTTCGAATGATAAAGTGCAAAGAACTGTGATGACTACTACCGGTCATATGGTTAAGTGCTGGATTCCCAAATACTTTTTGACTAACCCCAGCACTAAGCCATTGACTTTCATTTCTCGTTCTTTGTAGGCAGCAGGTGGAGGCTTGGAGAACAAATGGTTGATGGATTTTGGGTGTTTGCACTGCATGACCGGAAATACAAAGTGGTTCTCCAGTCTCACTCCCTTGAAGCGTCGAGAGTATGTGACCTTTGGAGATGACAAGATAGGAAGAGTGAAGGGAAGAGGCGCGGTAAAGATAAATGAGAACTTCACTCTCAATGATGTTGGTTTGGTTGAGTTTCTCAAGTACAATCTCCTCTCTGTCTCTCAGCTTTTTGATGTTAGTTTGGAAGTACGCTTTAAGTCGAATGCTTCTTGTGTTCTTGATTCGAGTGGTTTCTTGGTTTGTGAGATTTCTCGCATTGACAGAGTTTTTCAGGCTGATTTTGCTAGTTCTCCTGATTCTCACAAGTGCTTGTTTGATTAATCTTCTTCTGAGCTCTGGAAATGGCATAGGAGACTGGGTCACATGAGCTTTGACTTATTATGTCGCTTGAGTGGCCTAGGTTTGATCCGAGGATTACCTAAGCTCAAATTTGATAAGGATTTGGTTTGTACTCCTTGTTGTCATTGGAAAATGATTGCCGCTTCTCATCCACCAATCAATTTGGTGATGACTGAACGCTCTGGAGAGTTGCTTCACATGGACACTGTTGGTCCTTCTCGGGTTCGTTCGGCGGGTGGGAAGTGGTATGTTCTTGTGATTGTTCACAACTACTCTCGCTACTCTTGGGTCTACTTTCTTGAGAGTAAGAATGAAGTGTTTTATCACTTTCGGAGCTTAGCTTTGAGGTTGTTCAAGGAACTCCCTGGTGCATTACGTGCAATTCGCAGTGATAATGGCACCGAGTTTAATAACTCCTCCTTTGATGCTTTCTGTCTTGAGCATGGTATTGAGCATCAATTTTCAGCACCTTGGGTGCCCCAGCAGAACGGTGTGGTTGAAAGAAAGAACAGAACCTTAGTGGGGATGGACCGGACGATGCTCGATGAGCATAGGACTCCGAGGCGGTTCTGGGCTGAGGCCATTAGTACTGCTTGTTATGTTTCCAATCGGATTTTCTTGCGCTCAATTCTTAATGTGACTTCTTATGAGCTGTGTTTTGAGAGAAAGCACTCGGTTTCTCATTTACGTGCCTTTGGTTGCAAGTGTTTTATTCTCAAGCGCGACAATCTTGATAAGTTTGAGTCGAGATCTCCCGATGACATCTTTCTTGGTTACTCTTTTCATGGTCATTCCTACAGAGTTTTGAATTTGGAGACTAACACCATCGTAGAGTCCTGCGATGTAACCTTTGATGAATCAAACTCTTGTGTAAGGAATATGATTGAGTCTACAGGTACCAAGGAGATGGAGGAGAGCATCTTTATAGAAGAGGATCTACAGGGCTTGGATGATGACGATGATGACTCATTCCATCTCACATCCGAGCTTGTTCCTGCTGCCACCACCACTCCAGCAGAGGGTCCTGAAGCTTCTACATCTACTTCAGCAGCTGTCGAGCAAGCTCCAGCTATGGTTGAGGGGGAGGTACTCTCTGAGAGAGAAGCTCCTCACCACATTCAGCGCCAACATCCACCTCAATAAATGATTGGTAATCTCTATGAGAGGACAACAAGGTCAAGGTCTGCACATCTCGCTTGCTTTACCAATTCTCTCTTTGTTGCAACCTTTGAATTCCGGTATGTTGGACACACACTATCTGATAAATATTAGGTTAATGTCATACATGAGGAGTTGGAAAACTTTGAGAGAAATAAAGTCTGGACCCTTGTAGAGCCTCCCAAAAATGTCAATGTCATAGGAACCAAGTGGGTGTTCAAAAATAAACATGGGGAGGATGGTGAGGTTGTGAGAAGCAAGGCTAGGCTAGTTGCTCAAGGTTTTAGCCAAGTGGAGGGCTTAGATTATAGTGAAACCTTTGCTCCTATTGCTCGCATAGAAGCCATTAGAATCTTGCTTGCATTTGCTGCCTCCAAGGGCATTAGACTCTATCAAATGGATGTCAAGAGTACTTTCCTAAATGATTTCATAGAGGAAGAAATGTATGTGAGGTAACCCCTTGGCTTTGAGCACTATAAATACCCAAACCACGTGTACAAGCTTCAGAAGGCTTTGTACGGGCTAAAGCAAGCACTTAGGGCATGGTATGCTAGGCTTAAGACCTTCTTGCTAGAGCGTGGATATGTCATGGGGTGTGTTGATAAAACCTTGTTCACTCTCAAGCATGACAATGACTTTCTAATGGTTCAGATTTACGTGAATGATATCATCTTTGGTGATTCCTCTCATGCTCTTGTGTCCAGGTTTCAGGAAGCTATAGAAAGTGAATTTCAAATATCGATGATGGGAGAGCTCACCTTCTTTCTTGGGCTTCAAATCAAGCAGTGCAAGCAAGACACTTTCATACATCAAGCCAAGTACATGAAGGATCTCCTGAAAAAGTTCGACATGGTCAATGTGAAGCCATTGTGTACACCAATGTCCACTACAACGGCTCTTGACCCTGATGAAGACTGTAAAGTGGTGGATCAAAGGGAGTACAGGAGCATGATTGGCTTCCTCTTATACCTAACCGCGATAAGACCCGACATACACTTTACGGTGTGTCTTTGTGCTCGCTTTCAAGCTTTCCCAATGGTGACTCATCGCAAGGCTGTCAAGCGCATCTTCAGGTATCTCAAATACACCCTTGAGTTCGGTCGTTGGTACTCTGCATCTTCATCTCTTGATCTCATTGGGTATTCAGATGCGGACTTTGCTGGGTGTAGAATTGATAGGAAGAGCACTTCTGGTACTTGCCATTTCTTGGGTACTTCTTTGATCTGTTGGTCTTCTCGTAAGCAGTCGAGTGTTGTCCAATCCACCATAGAGGCTGAGTATGTAGCTGATGCTCACAAATCCTATGGATTGCATCTACCATGAGAGACTATGGGTTGACTTTTAAGGGTGTTTCACTCATATGTGATAACTCCAGTGTCATATGCTTAGCCAAAAACCCAGTCCAACATGGTAAGATCAAACACATCAATGTGCGATTCCACTTCCTGAGAGACAATGTTGAGAAGGAGGATGTTGAGCTCCAATACATTGATACCAAAAACCAACTAGCTGATATCCTCACCAAGCCCCTAGATGCTTTAAGACATGCTTTTCTTCGGGGGGGGGGGGGGGGGGGGAGCTTGGTGTTTGTCATCCCTATGGCATCATTTGAGGAGGAGTTGATTTTCTCTTGTATATATATATCTTACCATTTTCGTATTGCATCTCATATGTAATATATGCATTGGTAGATGAGTTTTGATTCTTATGCTTTCTTGCATTTCTCTTTGCTATGATTGAGCTTGAGCTAAGTTGTATGGATGTGATGGTACTCTCTCATGCTTAGATTTTCTAGATGGCTTGTTATAAACTCATGTGAGCAACTTGCTAATATTAAAGGTAAACTGAGCTTCTTGTGAACCTTATGATCTAATATTGCTAAAACTTGCTCACCATATGTATAATTGCTTTTATCCTTGTTAAAGCTTGCATTAAGGCTAGTCTAGATGATGTCTTGGCTTTGGCACCTTGTGTTTGCGAAATAGAAGGCTTTGCAAATATTTAGCTCATGATGAAACATTGTGGGAACGTGTGTTCCTTTTGCCGCAAAGGCATGCTCTTTTGTTTTGTGCATAATCTTGAAAAATTTGCTAGGTGCTTTGATAAAAAACTACTCCATAATACTAAATCCAAACATTGTGACTTGAAGCCTCAGGGTGTTTGCCGTACCCAGTCGTGTGACCCTCCGCATGGATAAGAGGACACATGAGGATAAACTATAATCTCTTGATCAATTGAGTCTCTGTTTCATATGTGAGCGTTTGTAGAGCTCATTTTCTGCGAGTCCTTGTTGCCCTTGTTGAGATTGAAACTGGCTAAATTCTTATGATTCACTTAGTGTTTGTTTTGCCTTAGATGAGAGTACTTACACATGTGGTGGCAGATTTTCTCATGATAAGTAAAATTTGATTCTATCTAAGCTAGTCAATCTTTCTGCTTAGCCTGTATAGCTCATAGTGTTTATGTTTTGCTATCTATTTTTGATCTTTGCATGATTGGGAGCTATTGCCTTTACACTTCATGGCACTATGGTTATGGTTAGCAAAGTTAAATGTTTGTTTGCATAATTGTTGAAGCTCCTTAGATTTCCATTTTTATGCATTGCATGTTTGCTTGTTCTTTTGCCTCTTTGATGAGTTTATTGTCTAAGGGGGAGAAAATTTTGAGGTCATGCACAAATAATGCTAAGAAACTCATATGATCCATTTTGTACTACATGAAACCTACCACAACTTGAGGGAGAGCATATCATGATCTTGAGCGGTTTCTTGCGCTTTTCATATTCTTTGCGTCTCAAGTCGGTTTTGTTTGCTAACTCTTGGTTTTGTGATCCCTACTTACTAGATGGCTTGTTTTCACCTTTTCTTTGGCTTTGGTCATTTGGCTGTGCTTATTCGGTTTCGCATTTCAATCTCTAATCTTTGTGCATTTGGTGTTGTCAATGTACTCATCAAGGGGGATTTTGAGAAACCATGTAGATATGTGTCATGGTTTGCTATATTTGTGATGAATAATTGACTTGAGCGGATTTGGTGTTTGAGTTGAAATGCGGGAATCTAGGGATTACATAGGTTTGCATATCATGGTTATGACTAACCGGAGTTGGTGGAGATATTAGTGATGTTACAGGAGATGGAAAATGTGTTTGCTTGTCTCATGATGTGTAGGTCACTGGAGTCAGCTTGGCGGTCAACGGCGAGAGGATCGGGCACAAGTAGGGGACTTGGGGCCAGACGATCGGGATGCCGGGTGAAGTCAAGGGTGATCCACACCGTACACGTGGAGAGGCAAGAAGTACGGATGGTTTCGTGATAGAGCCTCAAAATCATGGTGGTGATGAAGACGACGTGTTGACCAAGTCAAGATGAACGGAATGCCGGTGCAAGTGACAAGGGGGCCCGATGGACAGGGACTGAGAGAGACTTACCGGTGGTCAGGATCACGGGACAAGGTGATATGTGTCGACATCGAGAAGTCGCGCTTTGAGAAGGGTGCAAGGCAGTTTCCCGGTTTGGGCCTCAAAACCGGTGACGGTGGTTGGTGGTGCACGTGGCACCATCATGGAGCTTGCTTCGAGATGAAGCAAAAACGTAAAGCGTCAGATTGGCATTCGAATGATGAGATGAAAGATGGACGGTTATGCCCCCGGTGGTAGGTGGATGTGTTATGTAGGTCAAGGGTAGAGTAGTCATGTGGACAATAGACCCTAGGCCTATATAAGGAGAGGTGTGGCTAGTGGGAGAGGTGCCTCTCTACCCATTAGCCTTGTGTTAGAACTCTATTCAAAGTGCTAGGAGAGGACTTCATGTTTGAGAGGAGAGTAGTGGGTGTGTGAGAGATATCTCTTGCTCTTCCAAATAGTGGGAGGAAGAGGGTGGCTTCCTAGCCTTGTACCTATGAATCTTGTAAGCACCTTTCTATGATATGAGAAGTATTTTCGTGCTCAAGATTTTCCTCTTTACTTGAATCCCGAAATTCCTTTTTTCCTATTTTCGGAAGCATTTTCGTGGTGATTTTTGATCTTATTTTTGGACAAGTTTTTGGCCCGGATTTCTTGGGAAACTTGTTACTAGGATGAGCTAGGATAATCCTCTATGGATCCTTGATGGAATTATTGGCTCTAGCACATTCGATTTGAAGGATTTCTCCTTTTTGGTGTTCTTAACACGAGATCTGAAATTCGTGATAATTTCTTGAGGCAATTGAGTTGATCTCCTAGGATAAGGGTCGTGATGTATTGAGGATCATCTGGTCTAAATTTTGTGATTTTTGGAGTTCGTTTGATAAAGTTTTGTAATTTTTCTTTGCGGTTCGCTGTTGCTGTTCTGAATCTGTCGGACTTCCCTGTCGGACTTATCCGATGACCATAGGACTTGTCCGATGGTCAATTTGTCCGAGACATCAGGCAAGTCCTCGGACTTCAGAATCTGCACCAACTTGTTCCATCGGACATGTCCGATGACCATCAGACTTTTCCGATGAAGATATGAGAAATACCCATCCGAATGGCTCTTTTTTTTTGGGGGATATAGGCCAAGTTCTCTTGGAGAATTTTGATTGGCTCCCATTCATCCCCCCTCTGGTCGCCATCTCAGTCCTTCATTATCAAAACTAGTAGTCATAGTAATAAAGACATTGAGACAATCTCACATGGTTTTAATCATTTTGATATCTAGATAATCCTTATTGTCTCATGACTAATGGCTATGACGATTTCTCTTCTTTCTTCTTCCATGTGTTATCCAAAACTCATCATTTTATAATTAGATATGGAGAGGTGGTAGTGTAACCCTCCTCATAAGATCTAATTGGATGCAATTTATTCAAATAGAACAATCGATAATATTTAGCGTATCTCTTTCTATCGATAACACGCATCAAGCAATTGAAAAAGTCTCATTTATGTTATATGCACTACTCATGCTTTGATCACTATGACTCATTTATGTGATATGCACTACTTAAAATTTTGCATCCGACATGATAACATCTAATATGTAAACTATCAAATTTGATCAATCTATGTTCCCATCAAATTTTATGTCAATGAATACTGTTGCATCTCCTTAGCAAGTCTGTCCAATAAATTTGACATGGTATGACAATAAAACTAATGTTGATTGACTAGATTTTCAAATAGTTAGAATCTTGATGGTAATTACATAAGATGAGGATGTAAGTGATCACTATTGCTTAATGTTGATACAAGAAAAGTGTTTTGAAACATTGATTAAGCGTACTTAGAACATAACATGAGACACATGACACGACATGGATTAAGACCATGCACAAGCAAGTATTAGGAGATGATAAAACAATTTTAACCTATATTCTCAGAGATATTATATAACAATTCCTTATAGACATCAGTTCGGACTAATAGTTATCAAACATAAAAACTATGATCATTGGACGGTTACTCATCTATATGATATCCGAATATTAATAGCAACATTTCAGTGCAGTCCTTTTTAAGCATGAAATTCATAGAGTATATAAAAATGTAAAATATAATCAAATTGGTAGATATAATATATTTTTGATTTTGTTTCTCTAGTGTTGTATATAGAAATAAAAATATTGTTCAGTACTTCAATATGAATTTCATTTTACAATTTTATATTATATTGTTTTTTGTCGAATATTGTAGCGGTATTGAAGTTTCTTTTTACTTGTAATTAAGGGTAAAAGTTATATGATAACAAACAATATAATTTAGAGTTCTCGTTTGTAGGTCCGTTGTGTTTTTTTTAAAAAGATGTTTTTTTCTTTTAGAAATAAAATCGATAGCAAAATAATATTACATCCATGATCATTTAAAAAGCATACAAACGAGAACTCTAAATTAAAAGAACTATGTATCCTTATTAGAGCTAACAATATTTTTTAAATCATTTATTGTTAACACTGAATCACATCAGTATTTTTATAAAGTATCTCAAATTGGGTTTAATATACTTGAGATTTGTAAGTAAAAAGTTAAAATTGTAATAGAAAAATAGGTCATTTGTTTATTATTTTCAATGAAATGTCATAACATTTCTTGAAGTTTGTTTAACTGTTTCATAAGTCGGCTAATGATGAACTTACAATGTTTTTTATGGAAAATATACGTCACTCAAAATTGACTAAAGACATTATTGTTCTAGTACATAAGTTTTAGCTATATTATAAGTGCTTGAGATGAATTGATTCATGGACAATAATATTATATCGGTTCACTAATGTGTGGGTTGTTTAGCTTATGTACAACAAAGAGTATATATGTATATTTTTCTAAAAAATATTCTACTGCACGGCAGCGCCAGAGCAGTAGCAGGATGCATTTGTCTCTCGGATCCCTAACCCGACGAACAGCATCGCGTTCGATCTGGTGAACCCTATTGCAGGGTTTCTTTCGTTCTCCTCTGCCGTGTGCCGTATCGAATCCCACTACAACCCTTCTTCCGCCCCGACCAGGCCGGAAAGGAATAGCCTCGTGCCCTCCCCCGCCTCCGCCGCGGGCGCCATGGACTTCTCGGAGCAGGACGTCGACGTATTCGGCGAGGACTATGACGCCCAAGACGGCGGCGCCGACGCCGATGCTGACGGCGGAGGCGACTCATCGGGCTCCTCCTCCCCGTCCTCGTCCTCGTCGTCATCCGCCGCCGGGTCCTCTTCCTCCTCCAGTGGCGGCTCCAGCCGCAGCAGTAGCGGCGGTGCTGGCGGTGGCGAGGGCGAGGATGGCGCCGACGAGGCAGGCGGCGGGGAGTACGACTCGTTCGACGTCGTTGCGACGAGGGGTGCCGGTGGGTACCGGGATGAGGCGGATGACCAGGAGGAGGAGGAGAGGGATTTGTTCGGCTCCGACAACGAGGAGTACGTCAGGACGCCCGCGCGCAGCAACTACTTGGTACCAGGTCCGCCTCTCCTCAGTATTGGTTAATTTGGGTGCCAGTGCCCTAAGACCACCTTCGAGCTAAATGTTAGTAACTTCTGTGCTCGGTGAGCAGAATTAAACATGAGAACACCCCGGAACCCCTGCCTAGTTTCATTACTGGTATTGTCATGACTTATGAGTAGTTCTGCTGGGGTGCAGCGAGTTTTTTTAATTGTAGATGTATTAAGCCTAAGGATCTAAAGACCTGCTGAATTCATCAGGTCTAGGATTTCCTTGTTTGTTATGAACTTGTTTTTTGAATTCAAAATCCTTCTGGTGCAATGTGGCAGAGGTTTCAGTTGTAGGCTATTGGTAATCACCACCATCTTTTGGCTGTTTGAGTTACCGCAGCTTCAAAGCAAAACTATTGAGGAAAAATGCTTGAATGAACATTTTTTAAGTTCAACCATTTAGTGCCAGGGCCTTCGCTTCAAAATTTGTAGTGGTTAGTTGGAAATGATGCATTCAAAGATCTCCAAAGTCCAATTTCAACTTTGATACAACAAAAAAAATCATGAGTTTGAATAATTTATATTTCTGTAATGAAAACTTATAGATCACAACAACAACTAAGCCTTTAAGTCCCAAGCAAGTTGTGGTAGGTTAGAGTCTAGAGATGAAACCCACAAGAACCAGCAAGAAAAGTAATAAGAATTAAGAAGTAGAATTAGACAGAAAAGAAAAAAAGAGAAAAACAAGGGCCAGGAAAGAGTAATTATTGAATAGCTTTGACACATGCTTTTCAATTTCTGAGCTAAGAACCTCCCTTAAAGTTAGTACATTTTTCCTTTGTCTCATACTGCTACCAGGGGTATACCAATGGACATCATATACAAGCTTTTTATGTAATTACTCCAAATTCCAGCGCCCAGTATGTCCACGGTTTGTAACAAAAAATGTAATAAATGAACTGATTCTTTCCATTGTGGTTATACTTTTGGTGGGTTGATGGAGCTAATACTTTGAAAGTTTGGATGGATCTGGTTGAAGATTTTGGTTGAATTAATACTTCTGTTGTTCATCTTTTTATGATAGTGCTTCCTGTGTTACGGAATACCAACAATCATTCTCGGGGAGGCTTTGGAGGACGAGGTGGCAGAGGTCCACCTCTTCTTCCTAGGCCAGGAGGCCATCCTGGGCGACACAACTTTGGCTATGGGAGGTTTGGAAACGGGCGTAATGTTGAAGGTTTTGTTTCAGAAATGAAGCTTAATAAGAGCGAAGAAACATTATCTAGAAAGCCTGTTGCTTTCCAGGAGGTTCAGAGTATCACCATTTGTTATCATCTTTTCTGTTTGTAATGTCTTTGGTTTTAGATTAAAGATTCTTTGTTAATACTGCAGCCTTTTGAGATTGCATGCTTAAGCCGTGTTGAGGGTGGGGACGTGTATTTTGATGACCGTAGCTTGGTAATGTCTATGACTCTATGTAGAAAATGTCTATATTTTACCTTTTTCTTTTTATATTGTGGTTTACAATTTGGATGCAGTCCTAACGCCCCTACGTTTCTTAGAGGCTTTTCAAACGAGAGATTTGTGATTATGTTGGAGCAGATCTCAATAGAGGATTTGAATCATTTATAGAAAAGAGAGGTACCTTTCTTTTGCAAGTCATGTTTTTTCTTTCAATATAAATATGTTTATTGTCTCTTCTTTTGTCTCATGAGCCTCTTTTAATGATTGTCATACTTACATTAGACCGACTGCTTCTAAGGAACAATAATTCAAGACAAGTTTTGTATCGATATTAACTGTCTATGTTATAGCAAGCATTTTCTATTGGACAACACCAGATAATTTGCGTCCATTTAGGAAAAAGACATAAAACAAAATACATATTTAAGAATCTTAAATACAGATTGTTTCTGATAAAGATGAAACTTAATTATGAAGTTCCATTTCTTGTATTTAACATATGATGAATTGTGCGAAACTGTGATTCTGCTACTTGGAAGTTTGTATTTCGTTTGAAATCCTTTGCATATGGGTGTTTCTTCATGATGAATGTGGTTCAATGTCAGATTTGGGTTCTGAAGGATTTGGCGATCTTCTCGCATGCATAAGGAATTTGAACATACCTCTTCAGAATAATATACATTTTGTGGTAAAATTTCATTGGCACCAGTCTTCTATTTGTTGCCTTACTACATTTTTTTGGAGCTGCTGATAATTTATGCTCTTCTTGCAGACTTACCGCAATAATCTTAACAAGGTATCATCCAACCCCTGCAAACAGCCTAGAAGTTATTCCCCCTTTTGTTACTTGCATTTCTATTAACTTATCTGTAAAACATGTTGTCATCCTCCTGTTGTAAACTGCCTTACGGACCACTTCTTTTGTGCTTCGTGTTTGTTCTTCGTTTCTACTAACTCTCCAACAGAATATTGCTTTCAGAAATTTCATTCATATTTTCGTTTGATGTGCTTGTATGTTGAAGGATGAATGTAACAGCGTCCTTTATGTTCAGATATTGGCCACTGCTTATCTAAGAGAACCATGGAAGATGGGTGTGCACAAAAGAGGTGGTGTTGTATACCTTGATGTTCACAAGCTTCCTGAAAGGCCAAAAAGTGAGATGGAGCGCAGGAGGTGATCTCTCACCACTTTTTATCTCCCTCAGGGTACTTATGCATACCACAAAGTTTGACGTGCAAGTAGATGGTGATGGTATGGCACGTAGTATTCTTGCTGATGATAGGAAGGTTCAATCACAAAAAAGTCAATCAACAATTCCACATTTAATATGCCTTATTACTGATACCAGTATGATATGTTATCATGAGGTGACTTTGCCTGCAAAAGAAAACAAAATGTGTTTTCATTTGGTGTACAAATTACAATAAGACAATGGGTATTTGTCCATTCAATTTCATGATACTGATTTAGTTTGTTCCCATGTATCCTCCAGTCTTTGATCATTTTTTTAAAATCATGTATCTCCTAGAAATACTTAAATAATTAATCTAATACTATCATTTTCATTTGCTCATCCAGATTTTTCTGACCATAGGTCACATTTTACTGTATTAGAGATTTTGATAACATGGTTTCCAAAGGACCATTTAAAAGTAATGGAGCGAGTGATTGAAAATGACCCAGATATCATACTTAATCAACAAAGCTTAAAACTGACTGCAAAAGTGGCTCATGCCACGTGCATTGTAGTTTGACAGCTCACCGGTTTTCAGGGAACCACTGATATCAGTTGATTATTTTTACAAAATTGTTGTTTCATGGCCTTTTTGCATGTTGATTTTCTGCTGAATAACTTAATCATGGTACCTTGATGGTATGTTCATACTTACACTTTCCGTAACATTTAAAGGATCCAAATAGCATTACTGGTGAACCCACCTTATTTTTGTATATTTGATCCTTAGATGTTATTGGGGCTATTCTTTCGAAAGCCTTGCCACTGAGAACGGAGAGGATGGAAGAGGTATTGATGCAAATGTAGAGTTCTGTTCTGTAATAAAGACAAAACTGGGTGCACATCGCATTATCATGGGTGCCGAGATGGACTGCTGTGATGCAACTGATGATGGTAGACGGTTCTATGTGGAATTGAAAACAAGCAGAGAGGTTACAATTTATATTCTTTTCATGAATCTTAAGTTCAGCTACCATATTTATGTAATTAAAGATACTATGTTTGAACTTGATGTGTAACAGCTGGAGTACCATACTGTTGAAGCATATGAGAAAGAAAAACTTCTTAGATTTTGGGTAATTTATTGTCCTCTTAGTCTTTTTCTTCCCTTTGTTACACGCTCTTAGGAAATTTTCCATTATTGTATTTCCATGTGCTATTATTTCCTTCATTTGTTTGTGTCAACCATAAATCGAGGGCAGATTGGCAATTTTTTGTTATGGTCTGTCCACCATGACTTTTCAGACTACATTTTATTTTCATAGTTATAACTTCTAAATGTTTTGAACTATTAAATTTTTAACCTGTCTATTTTTTGCAGATTCAATCATTTCTTGCTGGTGTTCCTTATGTTGTTGTGGGATTCAGGTAGTATTCACTCTTCATTGTGCTTTCCCCTACGTGATCACAGGATTTTGGTCTAGTGAACGTTGTTACATGGCATTTGTTAAATGAATTTTGACTTCTGAAGTTAAATCAAGTTGATATGATTATATAATGCAAAAGCTATTGTTAACAGTAGCGGCCTTAAGACTCTGAATTAGTTGATTACCATGAGGTTTGTGACCATTAGGATCTTCAAGTTCAAATGTTACAACAAGAGCCAATTGCTTCCTATGCGATATTTGAATTGCTTTCACCAATCCATACTTGTTTAAACCGGGCTAAGTTTTCCTTTGCACTTTTTTTGGCCTGTAGAAACGATGCTGGCGTACTTGTACGGACTGAAAGGCTAAGAACCAAAGATATTACACAAAAGGTGAAGGCAAAGAACTACTGGCAGGTATGTTAATGATTATTCTATTATTTGTCAGCAAAAATTGGAGAAAGCTAGCTGTGCTGAGTGACAAAATATATGTGTTGTATTTTAGCTGGAAATTGGAAGCAAACTGATTTGTGAATGCTAATAGAATGAGTGTGCACGTTCATAGATAGTTGTAAACTAAACTGTTCACACTACACGTGTGCTGTATATTAATAATATAGTATGAGTTATGAAACCCTCTCTCCAGTCAGCAATAAGTGATTTTTGACATCAATAAAGGTCTTCAAAATGCAACTTTAGCCATATACTTGTACTGTAACTCATGTATTTATATAGGAAATCTAGTAATTTCATTGCAATGTCCTCTAACACATCTCAATGGGTTTGGAAAATTGGAAGCGCAAAAGCATATTACATGTAGGAGTGCTCTTACTAAACATCATTCCCCTACGCGGATTTGGAATCTGCCAAAATTTAAAGTCTAATGACACACAAATCTTGGTAGACCAAGTCCCTGTTTATTTTGTGTGTAGCTTCAAATGCTGGCTTTTAAAGGCTACCTGTATAAAACCAGCTTTTGAAAACCTGTTTTTATGGATTGGCTTTTGAATGCATACATCGGAACAACATGCTCACAGAAGTCAGCAAAAGCTTCTCCATATTTGCTTCTGGCTTTTAATGCAAATACAATTTTTGGCTTCTAGAAGTCACATCAAGAAGCAGGACAACTTAAGGCTTTTGGCCAGCATTAGCTGAAGCAAATAGGGCCTAAATGGAATTCCAATTCACTTTTGGGTTTTCACCTCAACTTAGTCCTATTTTATCCAGAAGTCAGCAAAAGCTTCTCCATATTTGCTTCTGGCTTTTAATGGAAATACAATATTTGGCTTCTAGAAGTCACATCAAGAAGCAGAACAACTTAAGGCTTTTGGCCAACATTAGCTGAAGCAAATAGGGCCTACATGGAATTCCAATTCACTTTTGGGTTTTCACCTCAACTTAGTCCTATTTTATCCTCAATTCCAACTGCTTAGATTTTGTCTCCAACTATCGGTGCCTGATTTGATGTGGACATGATTTCCTGTATGTAGTCTCACATGGAGCCTAATCATCTGTCTAGTGATTCTGCAAATAAATAGGAAATGATGCTTTCTTCCTTTCCCTACTATCTCTGAGGTGATAAGTTCACCTTTGATTAATAGAAAAATTATGTGATGACTTGAGAATCCAATGATACACTCCAGAACTTCTTTTCTGTTAGTAAAATATGATTTTCATCTTTCTTTGCATTGGAAATGTAATGTGTCTTTGAGTAGTATAACAAGAATTTTTGCACTTCAGGGTGGTGTCTGCCTGGCCTTTGCTGATGAGGTATTATGCTGGCTGTATGGGACTGTCAGAGAGAGTAAGTGACAATGTTTTCCCATATTTTTATAGCTCTCGACCATGGGCCTTTGCATGCATGTTATTGTCTCTCTCATATTTTGCAGATGAAGACTACATTCTGCAATTTGTACATCCGTTTAATCGCCTGGAACTTCTCCGTGCCCAGGCTCCATGCCCTGAGGCCATAACATTGCATGTGCAGCAGCTCTCAGGCGCAGCAGATTAGAATCATTTTATAGCAATATTTTTGGCAATGACAACTGCTTTTGGAGAAGATCCACATGCTCCAATTTTGGCGGTGCTGTGACTTGCAATGTTTGAGCTGACAACTTACGCTGCCCCAACTACCAAGTGAGAGAACCTGATGCATAAAGAAATGACGCCATAATGCGATACCCACTCAATCACTTGGAGGGGCGACATCCATGGTTTGCTCTTTGAGTGGCCAAAGATTTTGAACCCAACAGTGTATTCCAATTGTAACATTAAGTCTAAACTGAAAAGATGAAGAGCTATAGTACAGTTAGATGGGTGCCACAAACTATGTTATGACTGTATTAATGATTATATATGTTAGAGATCCAAATTATTATAGTTATGTAAACATAATTTTTCATGTATTAAAAATTTCAAATAATAGTTCACACAAATGGATTGGAATGATATGTACTGTTCACTGTGTTGAAGCTTATGCACTGTTCTGTGAGTAGTGCTGTAAAAACCAGTCAGTTTTCTCGAAGTAGATTTGTGGCTTCTTTCTATACAATGGAAATTAAGTCATTTATTTGTTTTTGAAAGGCGCAGTCAGTAATCTCTCTCTAAACGGCAAGGTTTCAGATTGGAAGTTCCCGCTTTTGAGCGTTATAAACGTGAATGCTTAAATGCGCGAGCTGTTGCCACTCACTGCTTCTCCCCTAAGCAGGAAGATGCAGGTTTGTTGTGAGCCATGTTAAGGTTTCCATTCTTTGGCAGTGACTTGCATAGTGTTGGAGGTAGGGTTTAAGGAACTCATTGATTCTTCTCATGGGTTCAGTTACCTCATGTTTGACCCATGTAGTTTTTTGATCTAATTGTAAGCCTAAGGGTATTTGTGTGCTTATACCCCCACCAAGAGTAAAATGGTGATTTGTAACGCATCGAGGGTAGAAGAGGGATTTCCCTCTTCTCCCCTTTCTATAAATACAAGACTCTAGAGGTCATGAGGGGGGCTGATTGATTCAGGTCGGCTCATCCTCTTCTGGCTAGTTGTATCCTTCCTCTAACTTTGCCAACTCTTCGGGTTGGCATAGCCCATTATATGTATGTTGGATCTTGTAACTCCAACAGCTGGCGTCGTCCGTGGGGAGGGATACAAAAAGTCTCGTGAGCAGAAGTTGAATTTTTTGAATAAAAGTTCGGGGTCCTTCGAATTAAGTGGTCCTTCGGGATCAGCCTTCGGGCATATTTTTCGGAGGTCCTTCGGGCAATTTTTTCAGTGGTTCTTCGGGATCAGCCTTCGGGCACCTTTTTTGGAGGCCCTTCGGGTAATTTTTTTAGCAGTCCTTCAGGATCAGCCTTTGGGCACCTTTTTCGGAGGCCCTTCGGGCAATTTTTTCATTGGCCCTTCGGTATCTGCCTTCGGGCACCTTTTTTGGAGGCCTTTCGGATCAGCCTTCGGGCTCGTTTACAAGTCTTCCTTTGGGATCAGCCTTCAGGCTCGTTTATAAGTCTTTTTCAGAATTTGCCTTCGGGCACGCTTATATGTCTTCTTTCGGAATTTGCCTTCGGACACGTTTATAAGTTGTCGTTCAGGATCTGCCCTCCGGGGGTCCTTCGGTACAAGTTGCCCTTCGGGATCAGCCTTCGGACTCGTTTTAAGTTGCCCTTCGGAATCTACCTTCGGGCTCATTTCCAAGTAACCCTTCAGGATCTGCCCTCCGGGATCAGTCTTCGGGCATGTCTATAAGTGGCCCTTCGGGATCAGCCTTCGGGCTTGTTTATAAGTGCCCCTTTGGGACGTGCCTTCGGGCTGGTTTCTTGTTCATCCTTCGAGATGTGCCTTCGGGCTGGTTTTTTGTTCATCCTTCGGGATATGCCTTCGGGCTAGTTTCTTGTTCATCTTTCGGGCTGGTTTCTTGTTCATCCTTCGGGATGTGCCTTCGGACTCGTTTCTTGTTAGTCCTTCGGGATGTGCCTTCGGACTGGTTCCTTGTTCATCCTTCGGGATGTGCTTTTGGGCTGGTTTTTTATTCATCCTACGGGATGTGCCTTCGGGCTAGTTTCTTGTTGGTCCTTCGGGATGTGCCTTCGGGCTGGTTTCTTGTTCATCCTTCGGGATGTGCCTTCGGGCTGGTTTCTTGTTCATCCTTCGGGCTCGTTTCTTGATTGGTCCTTCGGGATGTGCCTTCGGACGTGCTTCTTGTTGGTCCTTCGGGATGTGCCTTCGGGTCGGTTTCTTGATCATCCTTCGGGATGTACCTTTGGGCGTGCTTCTTGTTGGTCCTTCGGGATATGCAAAAAAAAAAACTTTGGGCTCACCCTTCAGCATCAACCTACCGGGAGCCCTTCGGACACGCCCTTTGACATCAAGCCTTCTGAGGGTCCTTCGGCATGAGCCTTCAGAAGGCCCTTTGGGCTCACCCTTCAGCATCAACCTACCGGGGGTCCTTCGTACTCTCTCTTTGGCATCAACCTTTAAGGGGCCCTCTCGCCCTTCAGAAAGAATCTGCAAAACTCCGCCTCAAAGGTGATATCCATCTAAGCCTTCTAAACTTTGCAAGTTTTTTTCTTTCTCTTCATGTCAACATTTTGACTTAGCAGCCTAGATTTGCTTATGTCTTCATTTATTTTGTAGCATGTTGACGGAAGTTCCGTCACTCCACGACGGAAGTTCCGTCTCCAAGAACCTCCATGGCTCTCATGGAAGTTCTGTGAGTCTCTTTTTTCCTTGTCAAACCGAGAGTGACGGAATTCCGTCACCTTTTGACGGAAGTTTTGTCACAGCATCTTTTGCTCACTGCCAGTGCTTTACAACGGCTAAATTTGAATTGACGGAAGTTCCGTGGGTAACCACGAAAGTTCCGTCAGACCCAGAAAATACTATAACGGCTAGTTTTTGAGCTCTCACTATAAATAGAGTACCCCTTCCCGCGTAGGAAGGGTTGGATTTTTTGCCATTTCACTCACTCTTCAGCTAGTGCTCTTCTCTCTCACTCCTAGGCTTGTTCTTGAGATTCCAATCCAAGTGAGAGAGATCTAAACACAAAACGATTGAATCCATCCACTCAAAAGCTTAAGCATATCTTTCCCTCCTCATTAAGATTTGATTTGCTTGTTACTCTTGGAGACTAGGTCTCCTAGACGGCTAGACATCACCCTTGAACTCCCAACTTTGTGTGGTGAGTCGGGGACGTTTATGAAGGTGTGATTCACTCTGGAGGAAAAGAATCAAGTGGAGAAAGAAATCCAAGCACGATCTTTGTGATTGCTTGATGGGGAAAAGGGTTGAGGGAGACCCGGCCACTTTATGGCTCCTCAACGAGGACGTAGGAACTACTTAGTATGGTTGCCGAATCTCGGGTTAATTCTTGTGTCTCTCTTTTCTTTTCCGCTCTTATATTTGTGCTTGTTTATTTCTTTCA
The DNA here is from genome assembly GCA_032690845.1 of Eleusine coracana subsp. coracana. NCBI lineage: Eukaryota > Viridiplantae > Streptophyta > Magnoliopsida > Poales > Poaceae > Eleusine > Eleusine coracana. The sequence goes on from CM064426.1 coordinate 8,639,035, forward strand.
TATTATTATGCTTATATCATTTGTTAATTGTGTAGCTAGTCTTCATTCAAGAATTTTGGGCTTACATTATATTAGCTTCACTTCTACCAAGCTAGTGTTTCCTTCTCTTTGTTATCCACGTTGTTCATTGCTTAGAGGAAAGGTAGTGAGAAGTTCTGTCACTTGACAGAACTTCCGTGGCGACGGAAGTTCAATCGACCCCGACGGAAGTTCAGTCACTCCTGGTTATTTGATTATACTTTAGTGCTTTTTCAGGATTATTTTTAGATTGCCTATTCACCCCCCCTCTAGACAACTTTCAATTGGTATCAGAGCCTAAATCTTCTACAAGGCTTGAAAGCTTGAAGATTAAAAGATGTCGAAGTCGGGAGAAGGTGACAAGCCTCAAGATTTTACTTCAACAAGTAAGGGAAATGAGTTGCATGTATCCATCCCTTTCAACTATGCTGATATGGCAAATATCCATGGAAGTGGAAGTGGAAGATTGCCTTACTTTGAAGGCAAAGATTTTAGTTGGTACAAGCATCGCATGAAGATGTACCTCATGTCAATTGGTCCACCAATTTGGGAAATTGTGGAGAAAGGATACATCTTAAAAGACAAGGACAATCCTACAACTATGGACCAACTCAATATACATCGCAATGCTCAAGCGGTGTCGGCCATTCTCTCTTCCTTGAATCCAAAGGAATATTCAAGAGTTGCTGGAATTGAGAATGCCTGGAAAATGTGAAAGAAGCTTATGTGTGCCCATGAGGGAGTGGATATTGTTAAGAAGTCAAGACTTCAAGTTCTCAAGAATCAATTCAACTTCTTCGTGATGAATAAGGGGGAAGAGTCTCAACAAACTCATGATAGGCTCATGGACATTGTAAATGAGAGAAGATCCTATGGTGATAACATCAAAGATGAGGAAGTCAACTATAAGCTCCTCATGGCTCTTAGGATGTGGAACTCCACACTTTGCACCATCATTGAGGAGAAGGATGGTTTCGAGAGCTTCACAACGGATGAAGTTATTGGAAGAATAAATGCCCACAAGAGTCATGATGACGAGGGAAAAAGAGTGAATATGCTCATAGGAGAAGAGAGTACAAGCAAGAAGGACTTGGCGCTTAAAGCCAAGAAGACTCATGACGATGATGATGAAGATGAAGAGAATGATGATGAAGAAGAAGATGATGAAGAATTTGCCTTATTTGTTAAGAAATTTGGCAAATACATTATGATTTCACCAAAAAAGTTTTGACAAGGCAAAAGCTAGAAGAACAAATAGAAGATGCTATGAGTGTCATGAACAATGACACATGATTGCCGATTGTCCAAAATTGAATGGCAAGGGCAAGAAAAATGAAAAATACAACAACAAGACAAAGCCCTACAAGAAACCATACAATAAGGGACATGCTCACATTGGCCAAGAGTACATCTCCGATGATGATGATGAAGATGATGAAGGTGGTATTGCTAATATCGCAATTGGCCTGCCCCCAGCCAAAAGGTCACTCTTCAACAACCTCACCGATGATGAAGATGATGCCCCTCGTTGCTTCATGTCCAAAGAAAGCAAGGTAGCTCCTCACACCGATTTCAATCCTTCTTATTATAGCGATGAAGAGGAGGATTTGGTTCCCTCTATGCATGAAATGGTAAAAATGCTAGATAAGCTACAAAGGGAGTTGGACAATCAAGAGAGGATCATTGATAGGCAAGAAGAGTTGCTTAATAAAGAGAAAAGCAAGAATCTAGAGCTCACCAAGCAACTAGAGCAAGAAAAGGAGAAGAACAAGACCTTGACCAAAGAACTTGCAAAAGTCAAAGAGTCAAGTGAATCAAGCACCTCAACCTACAAGAAATATCAAGAGAGGTGCAATGTCTTGCAAAAGGAGAACAAGGCTTTAGCTAAGGCCATTGAAGATCTCAAAACAAAATCACAATCATTGTTGAAGAAGCTTGAATCTTCACAAGCATCAACAAGCAAGAGTTGTAGAAGGTGCCATAACATTGATGTTGATATGATTGCCAAGCAAGATGCAGTCATTGAGAAGCTAACCAACCAAGTCAATGAGCTCAAGAAGAAAGCTCAAGTGGAGACTACAACAAGAATAGTTGGTGAGCCAAGAGCCTCTCATGACAAGAGAGGATTAGGGTACAACAAGAATGCACCCAAAAGAAGGCACGATAAGAGAATCAACTTAGTGCATGAGAGCAAGGGAAAGAAAGTGGCACAAGAAAGTATCATCAAGCCCAAGAATGCTTCTCAAGTCAACAAGAACATGGAGACCCCTACCATATCCTTTAATGATTTTGATGCCTCTTATGTGCTAACCCATAATGCTTATGGTAGAGTAATTGCTAAGTTTGTTGGGCCACATGATGCAAGATGGAAGCCTTGTGTCTGGGTGTCCAAGGTTCTTGTGTCTAGTGTTAAGGGACCCAAACCAACTTGGGTGCCTAAAACACATGCTTGATTTTCTTTATAGAAGTACTCCTTCGATGGGGCAATATGGGTGCTTGATAGTGGATGTTCAAATCATATGACCGGAGAGAGATCAATGTTCTCCACACTTGATCATAACAATCTACCAAATGGAGGCATATCATTTGGAAATGACAACAAAGGAAAGGTAATTGGTCGTGGACGGATTGACGTCACCCATGACCTTTCAATTAGTAATGCTTATCTTGTGAATGGTCTAGGATACAACTTGATGTTCGTTTCACAACTTTGTGAGATGGGCCTTAGTTGTCTCTTTGACGATGATGGCGTGACCATGTTTAGGAAGAAAGATTGCTCAATAGCTTTCAAAGGGTATTTAGAGGACAAGATCTATCTTATTGATTTTACCAACAAAGAGGGATCTAACCTAAATACTTGTTTGGTTGCTAAAACCACCTTGGGTTGGCTATGGCATCGCCGGCTAGCTCATGTTGGGATGAGAAATCTTTCCAAACTCCTAAAAGGCGGTCATGTTGTTGGACTAAAGGATGTTGCTTTTGAAAAGGACAAAATATGTAGCGCTTGTCAAGCCGGAAAGCAAGTTGGAGTGGCACATCCCTCAAAAACAATGATGACAATGACAAGACCATTGGAAATGCTTCACATGAATCTATTTGGACCGGTCACCTACATAAGCATTGGCGGTAACAAATATGGCCTTGTAATTGTTGATGATTATTCTCGTTTCACTTGGGTATTCTTTTTGAAGGACAAAAGTGAAACACAAGGTATCCTAAAGAGGTTCTTGAGGAGAGCCCAAAATGAGTATGAAGTGAAGATCAAGAAAATAAGGAGTGACAATGGAACCGAGTTCAAGAATACACAAGTTGAAGAATACCTTGATGAAGAAGGCATCAAGCATGAATTCTCTGCACCATACACTCCACAACAAAATAGGGTAGCCGAAAGGAAGAACCGCACACTCATAGAGATGGCAAGAACAATACTTAATGAGTATAAGACACCAAACACTTTTTGGGCCGAAGTCATCAATACCGCATGCCATGCAACAAATAGATTATATCTTCACAAGATCTTGAAGAAAACACCATCTGAGCTTCTCACCGGTAACCTTCCAAATGTTTCATACTTTCGTGTATTTGGAAGCAAATGCTTTATTCTGAACAAGAAACCCAAATCCTCTAAGTTTGCCCCTAAGACACATGAAGGTTTTCTCCTTGGATATGGAACTAACGTCTATGCATATCGAGTCTTTAATAAAGACACCGGTGTTGTTGAAATCACCCGGGGTGTGCAATTTGATGAATCTAATGGCTCTCAAGTAGAGCAAGTAAATCCAAGTGATGTAGGTGATGAAGCTCCTTGTGATGCAATAAGGAACATGGCAATAGGAGAGATAAGACCACAAGACCCAAACTCAAGGCAAGATGAACCATCTCCACAAGAGCCACATGATGAACAAGATCAAGGGAGAGACCAAGATTATGGTGACGATCATGGTCAAGGTAACAACCAAGGTCAAGCTCAAGATGGTGGGGATAGAGACACTCAAGATGATATCAATCAAGAAGAAGAAGATGCATCTAGGCCAATTCATCCACGAGTACGACAAAGCATTCAAAAGGATCACCCCGTAGACAACATTCTTGGAGATATCCAAAAGGGGGTAACTACTAGATCTCGAATGGCCACCTTTTGTCATCATTACTCGTTTGTTTCCTCTTTGGAACCTCTTAAGGTGGAACAAGCCCTTCAAGACTCGGATTGGGTGATGGCCATGCAAGAAGAGTTAAACAACTTTGAAAGAAACAAGGTGTGGTCATTAGTGGAGAGACCCAAGCAAAATGTTATAGGTACAAAATGGGTTTTCCGCAACAAGCAAGATGAGCACGGTGTAGTTGTGAGAAACAAGGCAAGGCTCGTCACAAAAGGCTACTCACAAGTAGAAGGTTTGGACTTTGGTGAAACTTATGCACCCGTAGCTAGGCTTGAGTCAATTCATATTTTACTTGCCTATGCTACTCATCATGGCTTTAAGATTTTTTAAATGGATGTGAAAAGTGCATTTCTTAATGGCCCTATTCAAGAAGAGGTGTATGTACAACAACCTCCGGGGTTTGAAGACCCAAAGAAACCAAACCATATGTACAAACTTCACAAAGCTCTCTACGGCCTCAAGCAAGCTCCTTGAGCTTGGTATGAACACCTCAAGGGATACTTGATCAATAAGGGGTTCATAATTGGCAAGGCTGACCCTACTCTCTTTACAAGAAAAGTTGACAATGATTTATTTGTTTACCAAATATATGTCGATGACATCATATTTGGTTCTACTAATCAATTTTTTTGTGATGAGTTTGCCAAGATTATGACAAGGAAATTTGAGATGTCCATGATGGGGGAGTTGAAGTTCTTTCTAGGCTTTCAAGTTAAGCAACTTGAAGAGGGGACATTTATAAGTCAAACCAAGTACACACAAGACATCCTCAAGAAGTTTGACATAGAGAATGCTAAACCTAACAAGACTCCTATGAAGACAAACGGACACCTTGGGCTAGATGTAAACGGTAAACCCGTGGATTAAAAGGTATACCGCTCCATGATTGGCTCCTTGCTCTATCTTTGTGCATCTAGACCCGATATCATGCTTAGTGTGTGCATGTGTGCAAGATTCCAAAGTGCTCCAAAGGAAAGCCACCTCATGGCGGTGAAAAAAATTTTAAGATATTTAGTTCACACCCCAAACTTAGGATTGTGGTATCCCAAGGGCTCCAAGTTCAAGCTAGTAGGGTATTCCGATGCCGACTACACCGGATGTAAAGTAGATAGGAAAAGTACCTCCGGGACGTGTCGATTGGGTAGGTCCCTTGTGTCATGGTCATCCAAGAAATAAAATTCTGTTGCCTTATCCATGGCCGAAGCGGAGTATGTGGCAGCCGGAAGTTGTTGTGCCCAACTACTTTGGATGCGACAAACTCTAAAGGACTTTGGATACACTATGACCAAAGTTCCACTCCTATGTGACAATGAGAGTGCTATCATGATTGCATATAACCCCATTGATCACAATCGAACCAAGCATATAGATATCCGACACCACTTCTTGAGAGATCATTCTATAAAAGGGGACATTGATATTAGATATGTTAGAACCGACAAACAACTAGCCGATATTTTTACCAAACCCCTAGATGAGAAGCGGTTTTGCGAACTTAGGAGTGACCTAAATATTCTTGACTCATCCAACTTGGAGTAGAATCTTGTACTTTGATTGGTGTATTGATCATGCAAAATATCTTGAAAGTAAAATCTTTTCAAAAATTTTATATTGTCTTTGTTTTCAAACAAAATTCTTTGATCGCTAGATCATATTGTTGATGCTTGTGAATATAGTTTTGGTTGTTGATTTGTTACTATTCACAAGTTGAGACAAGCTTTATATTCCATATGTAACTTGTCCAAAAATTCTGTTTAGAGAGGGAGGTTTTTGTTGCAAAAAGAGGCTGACGGAACTTCCGTGACCCATTCACGGAACTTCTGTCATATCACTTTTGGGCACTTGTCTCAGACCGAGAGCGACGGAACTTCCGTCACTCGATGACGGAACTTCTGTCGCCACGGAAGTTCTGTCAGAACTTCTGCGTACTCAAAATTCCTGTCTGTCTCAACCCGAGACTGACGGAACTTCCATCACCCAACAACGGAACTTCCGTCAGTCCCTGGTTAAGTGGCCTGACCCTCTTCTTTCTTCTTCCCCACTCGGTCATTCTTCTATTCTCTCTCTCTCTCTCTCTCTCTCTCTCTCTCTCTCTCTTCTCACCAAACCCTAAGCGGCGATTTGTGGTGATTTGGAGATTCAACCGGCGTTTCCCTTGGATTTGGTGGAGATTCAACACCTTCCCCATGGAAGTTTTGCGATCTCCATCAACTTTCTTATCTCCATTGCACTAGGTATGAAATTTGACCCCTAGATCTTGTTCCTTAGGTCAAATGTTCAAATGTCCCTTAGAGTCCCTTTGGCTTAGGTAGAATAGTTCCTTTGTGGTTGTTCTACCTTCTCTATGCAGCATTTGAACTCTTTCCATAGGATTTGGGAGTTTTGGGGTAAGTTCATAGGCAAACTGCAAAATGACGGAAGTTACGTGGTAACTTCCGTCATGACGGAACTTCCGTGACCCTCACGGAACTTCTGTCACCTGCAGTTCAGTGCCCTGAATCTGTCTCCCCTCTCACTCCTACTTGTGACTCATTCCTAACTAGTCTCTTATTTCCTGCCTCATAGGTGTGTGAACATGGTCCACACCAAGATTGCCTCCAATGATCCAACCGTTCGTGAGGAATCAAGTGAAGAGGAACATCAAGCCTCTCCCGACACTTCCTCCTCCTCCCACGACGATCTTGTATCAAGAGAAGGATAGGACAGGGGAACAGTTCCGAGGCTCAAACAGTTTCGGTTGGTCAAGGAGGCGCTCTTCCTCCTAGAAGGGCACTTGATAAAGGGAAGAAGCCAGTCAAGAAAACCCACCCCAAACCCCGCCCCAAACCACGCAAGAGCAAGTCAACGAGAAATGAGCCCTTGAACATCGTGAGGGATCTTCGAGTCCATGCTCCCATCTACCCCCCTCATCATGATTTCAAGGACTATAAGAAGGATGCCGAGGCACTGCATACAGCAAGAAGGCAAAATCAATATCTCGTGACTGATAAAGAGGCTAGTGACCCCCGGTTCCTCACTTGGTTTCACCAAGACTACTACATATCTATGATCATTGACACGAACCGAAAGAACCGGTTGGCAACTCATCAGTGGATTGACTGAAAATACATGGAGGACAAGAATGAGTCAACCTTCAATGAGATAATGGGAGCTTCAAGGCACGGCATATGTATGACCTCATGGGGTTCAACTATGATTGGAATGAGGAGGTCATCTGTCAATTCTACTCCACCTTGTACATTGATAGACAAGGTATCCCTCTCTTGCTTCGCCACTTTTTTCTTTCAAGATGCTGAGGCAGATGGTGCAAGGGATAGGCTCTCCTGTGAGCCTGTGTTGAAGGACTCTGAGCTGAGATTCATGTATGAGGACCTTCAACCCAAATATCTGGGAACCACTCATGGAATGCACAACTTCTACTTCACACTCAACAGGATGCTCCAGGTGACTATTGCTCCTAAGGCTGGGTATGTCACTTCCCTTATTAAGCACTCCAAAAATGTTCTTGCTAGATTCAGAGATGGAGCTGCAGCCTTCAGTGTGATGGACCTCATTACTCAGGAAATCTACTCGGCCTCTTTAGACACTCGGAAGGTGCTACCCTTTGCTCCTTATCTTATGAAGATGATTGAGGCTGAGACTGGATTGATTTTTGAGAAGGAGTGCAAGCATCAACTGTTGAGACCTCGTGTGCCTAAGCTCACTCGCCCTCATCATGCGACTATCCGGAGGGAGTTAGCAGATGAACGAGCAGCTAGGGCGGCAGCAGCCGCCCCTCGTGCTTCAGCCTCCACTCCTCCACCTGAAGCATCTCGCCGCTGTCGATCATCACCCATTGCCGCTATGCTCAAGAGCATCTTGAATGCTTGTTGCTTCAATGCTAAGGAAAATTGGGAGAACAAGAAGCGCATTAAGAAGCAAGTGCGACGCTACAAGAAAGACCAAAGAGTTCAAGGCCATGAGGTGTCTCCGGATGGCTCCGAGTGTGAGCCCGATGGTGAGCCACCGGTCTTTTAGGATCCCCTTGCCGGCTATGATTGGGATGATCTTGCTCCTCCACCCACTCCCGCTCACGAAGAACAAGCTGCACAAGATGAAAAGAAGGCGAGGACGAAGGTCACGAAGAAGAGAGTGATGCCGAGGACAATGAGGACATTGATGAAAGCACCGATGATGATGAGTAATATCTTTCTCTTATCTCCTCCTTCTCTCATTCTTTTTGGTGCCTTGATGCTAAAGGGGGAGAGATGAATGAAAAGGATATTTGTTTCAGAGGCTTTGTAATAGGATAGTGATGAACCTATGGACTAGTTCCCCTCTCTATTTGCTTTGTGTGTGAAATATATTTGTGAACCTTTTGTAATAACTCTATTATTCTTATGTCATGTGTGGTGCTTGTTTCTTCTAGTTTATAGTTTGGTTGTGATGCTTGTTTATTGCTTTATCACTTTGCTTCACACTTGTACACCTTTTAGGCACCCCACTTTTTACAAAATATAGGGGGAGCTCCTTCACATGTCTTTGTGAATCATGCATATCTTTAGGCGGAGCCTCACTATATTTTGTTGTTCTCTCTCTTGATTATATTTCTATATCCTTTTAATCTATTATCATCAACCACCAAAAATGGGGAGATTAAAGATGCATCTAGGTCCCCTAGTGGATTTTGTTAATTAATAACAAAAGATTAAAATTATACTAACATGCTTATGAAGAAAATATGCAAAGGCAACTACGTCCTGAGTGTCCAAAGGGACGTGTCTTTTACTTTTCTTGCAAAGGTAACTACAGCCTGAGTCCAGATAACTATGGTCTGATGCCGGGCAACTATGGTCCGATGCTCCGGAAGGACATGCCCGGAATGCCGGGCGTGACACTACCCGATGCCGGGCAATTACGGCCTGATGCTCCGGAAGGACATGTCCGAAAAGCCGGGGGCAGCATCTCCCGATGTCGAACAACTACGGTTCGAAGCATGCCGAGGCCTGACGAGGCGCTCGGCACGTATATTTTATATGACATGAATTATTTTGCCCTCGTAATTATTAAAGAGCCTGAACGCACATGATATGATACATGGTACCCGAAGCCATAACTTATATAGAAAGCCTGAAAGTACTAGAGTGAGTGCATGTTACCCGAAGGCATAAGCTTCTACATGTAGCCCGAAGGCCACGACTTCTCAAAAATTGTGAGTTAGAGCAAGTGTTTGAGTTCTTATAGCATTTCTTCTATTTAATGTTGTTGTTCAATGTTGTTGTTCGGCAAAATCTCGAAGGGTGACGCTTGAAGCTTGTAGACAACATGCGGTGCCAGGGAGGGGTGTAAACCCTCGGCCTTGATGTAACAATTCTTCCATCCATGGTAGGGAGGGGTGTAAAGCCCTCGGCCTTGATGCAACAGTTCGTCCATCCATGCTAGGGAGGGGTGTAAGCCCTCAGACTTGATGCAACAATTCGTCCATCTATGTTAGTGAGGGATGTAATCCCTTGGCTTTGATGCAACAATTTTGCCATCCATGCTAGGGAGGGATGTAAGCTCTCAGACTTGATACAACAATTCGTCCATCCATGCTAGGGAGGGGTATAAGCCCTCAGACTTGATGCAACAATTCATTCACCCGTGCTAGGGAGGGGTATAAGCCCACGACCTTGAGATGTAACAGTAAATCCATCCACACCAGGGAGGGGGCTAACTCCCCAGTCTTACGGTATAACTTAAGTGGTTTTTTCACTTCCCTCCAACAACAGTAAAAAGGAGGAGGCGTACATATAAATATTTGCTTGTTATATTTGACTGTTGTATGTGAGAAAGTGAAATTACTTACCTCTCATTCGGACTCATAGCAGCTAATAAAAGTGTATGCATGTTCCAGGAACTATTTCTGTCAAAAATTCAACTTTCAGGTTGGGTCCGAAATAATAAAGACATCGGCCACATCTTCGACCTAGCTATCATTAACAAAAAAGATTCTCGTCTTTAGCACAACTCCAGATTCCAAAGCAAGGATGTCTTTGGCTTAACTTTATCTCTCGAAGAAAGGCTCTCAGCTTCGGCCAGTTTCAAGTCTCAATGGCTAGGCAGAAGAACCTCATGAATATTGCTATGTACTTTTTTCTTCATATAATATTATAGTGGAATTTGTAATAAGACATGTAATTTGATAGTTCATAGGTTGGGTCTCTGAGTCATGAGGAGCTATAAGCATTATTTCATCAGTAGCCACTTGTGCCTCCGAGAGTCTACAGATGAGGGATGACTGTTGGAGGTAGGGTTCAAGGAACCCATTGATTCTCCTCATGGGTTTAGTTACCTCATGTTTGACCCATGTAGTCTTTTGGTATAATTGTAAGCCTAAAGGTATTTGTGTACTTATACCCCATCAAGAGTAAAATGGTGATTTATAACACATCGAGTGTATAAGAGGGATTCTCCTCTTCTCCCCTTTCTATAAATACAAGACCCTAGAGGTCATGAGGGGGGTTGATTGATTCAGATCAACTCCTCTTCTTCTGGCTAGTTATATCCTTCCTCTAGCTTTGCCAACCCTTTAGGCTGCTATAGTCTATTATATATAGATAACTTTCATAAAAAAATGATGTAAGCGTGCATATAATTTCTCACACTATATTTTATTAGTAGCTTGCTAGTGCTGTAAAGAAAACTGAGAAAAACTCGTCATCATTCATCAATGAAGTCCTTGATTCACCCGGAAAAATAAACTGGCACATCAATGAAGTCCTTGATTCACCAGGAAATATAAATCGGCACGCGCCGAAGAGACAGCCTGGTCCAGACACAGATCGGAGAATCCTCGCGTCCTGCAAGGCTCCCCAGCCGCCGCCCGCCTCCCCCAGCTGGTACTCCAGTCCAGACTCGACAGACGAGCTCAGATCAGAGTTCAGACATGAGCGGCGGCAGGTGCAAGAGCAAAGACTTCGGCGCGGCCGCTTACTGGGACGCCCGCTACTCCTCCGTCTCCCCCGCTGGCGGTGGTGGCGGGTTCTTCGACTGGTACCAGACGTACCCCGCTCTGCGGCCGCTCCTCCGCGCCCGCGTCCCGGCCTCCTCCCGCGTCCTCATGCTCGGCTGCGGCAACTCCCGTACGTCTCCCTTCAGCTGCTCGCTACTAGCCCCTAGTACTACTACTACTGCAACTACTGTATCTCGTGATTCATGGCCCAGCTGCCGATTCTAGCTCACGCCCTGCGATTTTGCTCCAGAGCTTGCCGCTTAGTGTAATAGTGTCTCTAGACTTCCAATTCTCCAAGCGCAAAATATTCTACAACATTGTGCTCGATCTAGCTCAAGTAATATTTACATCTACGTGGCTGCGTTCCAAACTGATTGTCATTGAGAACGTGAGCCTCATGGACTGACCAAGTAGTTTGAATTGTCGCTTGTGGGCAGCTCAACGCATTTGCTGACCACACCGTTAACCTGTCAGAGCAGCATTTTGATCTTGGGTGGGCATGCTCATTACTCACTTTCACTTGGCACACTTGCTTGGATGATTTTCTGCTTCAGTTGGTTTTAAGCCATGTTCAGTTGAGCTATCTCTATTGTATGCAGCATGGGCTCAAAATCTCGAGGCTGCTATAGCTATCCTGTAGTTTGGTGGAAATTTGTCTTGATACAATTTTGTGCACCGATCATTGACTTGTTGATGCTATCTGATTATGTTTTTATTGTTGATTTGACCAGTGTTGTCGGAGGACATGGCAAACGATGGTTATGAGGACATTGTAAATATTGACATTTCATCTGTGGTCATTGAGCAGATGAAAGAGAAACATACAGATATTCCACAACTAAAATGTAGTATTTTGCTGATAATTTCCTTTTTTTTTCATAACATCAGGCCTTTATATGCTGTATGATTACTAAAGTCCTTGCATGTTAAGATATGCAGATGGATGTTAGGGACATGAGTGTCTTTGATAATGAATCCTTTGATTGTGTCCTCGATAAAGGTAAAAATTTAAGCACTACATTTGCCCCAAAGTGCCTATAAACTGATATTTTAGTGCTATTGAAATCTTTATTTGAACCTCATTGAGCTGAGTATTTTTCTGCTACCTGATTTATGAGTTAGCCTGTTTAATGTTTCTCTTTAGGAACCTTGGATGCTATGATGGTAAGCAATGTATACATATACCAACCAACCACACATCACATTTCTGATAAGCTATGGTCCTGAGCTCGGTTTTGCTATAACGTTGTAGTGTGCTGATGATGCCCCCGATGGTGCTTCCAAAATGCTAGAAGAAGTGGCAAGGTTTATAGCACACAAAATTTTCTTCGTTCTTTGACATATCAATCAATCCCATCTGACCCATCAGCTCTACTGGTATAACTATATATATGATGTATTGGTGTTTACTCGTGCAGGATTCTTAGACCATGTGGGATCTACCTGTTGGTACATCCTCAAAGCCTCCTTAACAATACTTATTTACTGAACCCTGTGGGATTGATTTATGAAGAGAAATTGTCTTTGCCAGATAACATATGGTGCTCCTAAGGAACGAGTGCCACTTTTGAACAAGGGCGGATGCAGCTGGAAAACTACATTCTACATTATGCGTAAGTTTGGAGAGGTCCCTCTTCAGCTGAAAGAGGACTTTGCCCAAATATTTCTTCCTAATAACTCACAAGCTCTGTTTCTGAGGATTTGCTTCATTAGATGGAAATGTTTAGTGAAACTTCTCCTTTCATTTTCTTCCATTCTTCTCAGAACCTTAAAAATATTCGAAAATTAGAAGCTACTTCTGAAAAAGAACTCCTGATTTCAGGCAGTGAGCAACTGAAATAAGGCAAATGCAAATGGGTAACCTTATTTTGTTTTGTTTTCCAGAACTGACGTCAGATTTGTTCTTTCTGTTTACAGCCACACCTGAATACCAATCAAAGATGAGCGAAGGTGCTCCACAGCCTATCATGGAGGAAGTTGCACTCACAAAGGATGGTCAATTACCACCTGACTATGTTCTTAAAGATCCGGAGTCACATTTCATTTATGTCTGTCACAAGTCGAACCCAGCGGACCGCGTTAATATCAAAGATACCGATCCAGAGGAAATGATATAAATGCAAAATAATTCTATGTCATCCTTGAATTTGCGTTTTATTTTCTGGTGGTGGAGTTCATGAGTATAATCATTTGCAATTCATCACCCTTAGCGGTAAAACAACAAATGACACCGATGCCATATTCTACTGTGCGTAAGAGCCAATGTTTTTTTTTCTTCAAATTTCCAAGATGTAAGGGCGGCTCCTATGTGTTTTTTATCACTTATATCAGATGCTGTTGTAAATGAACAATTCAAATTCTGTTTTCTTTTATTCCCTCCATATTAAAATGATGATGCTCAGACTCGTTAGTTGTCTAAATACAAGTACAATTCAGGATTTTCACAAAAAAAAAAGAGGTAGTACAATTCAGGGTCTAAATACGAGGTCGTTCTTTATACCTTCATCTGAATCATTTGAGCCGGGAATCCGTATATCCTTTGTGTATAAAGAATGAAGTGACTAATGCAACGTGTTTTGCATCGTCAGTACTGCACGACAGGTCAATATCGGGCGGTCTCTTCTTTGGGAGATTGCATCAAACGGTCCGCGGTAAGCCAGCAACAAAATCCTGTCCGGCGAAGAACCCGTCCCAACGGAACGAACGCAGCGACCTTTCGTCACCGGCCCAAACGGCCGTGAAACGGTCGAAAGGCTCGAAACGAAACGATTTCGCGAGAAAAAAAAAACGAATATCAGACCTAGACTAGAGAGCCGGAATCAATAAAGTGAGCGGAAACCAAAATCAATTCTTCCCCGGTGCCGAACGCACAACGGCAGCGCAGCCGAGCCAGCTCGCGCCGCACCGCCCTCGTCGCCTCCCCGCGAAGGCGGGGCTCCCCTTCTCCCGCGCCACCGTCACCCCCCGCGTGGACCGACCTACTCACCCACCCGGCCCGGCGCAGCTCACCCTCCCGCTTCCCCCGCCGGACGCGCCGCCGCCCATCGCAAGGACGATGGCGAGCGGCAGCGGGGACGACGACTCGGGCGGGAAGCTGGTGGTGGACCGCTACCGAAAGCGCGAGGTTCTCGGAGAGGGCACATACGGAGTCGTCTTCAAGGCCACGGACACCAAGGTTCCGCCTCCCTCCCCTTCCTAAACCCATTCCCCCACGGCCCCTCGCCGATCTGCGGGCCGCCGGTGGTCGAGAATTAGAGCTCGTTCAATCGGATCCATCTGACTCTGGAGCTGGGGTTGTGCGATTGAACTTAGGGGCTAGAAGGTTGTGGACCCGGTAGCTCCATGAATTGGCGTCGCGGAGTGGTATGGGGTTCGATGTGGATTATCCGGGAGTGCTCCTACTGCTGAGGAATGCGGGAATGGGATGCCCTTGATGCTTGCTTAGGCATGATGGGGACGCAATTCGCTTGGATTCAGCTGGACGTTTGATTGAGCTGCCAGTCTTATAACACCTTAATTAATTGTGGTACAATATTTGGCGTGTCTGTTGTAGTGAAGTTGCAGCCCTGCCAGCAATCTCATCTGATGAGTAGGTGATAGATTGGAGTCCTTATTTGTCTATGTGGGATAGCAGGGTTGTGAACTTGTCTTCTGAAGGTTTCTAGATTACAGATTTAGGGTGTGCTCTCACTAGTTTTTAGTTGATTTATGAAGTACCAGTGCTTGTGCATTTGGCATCGTAATAATTTTCAAGGAAGTATCAGCACTTGTGAATGTCGCCACACTTGTGTCTGTGCTGCTGATCAGTCAGATTTTACAGTGGTACTCTATTCCTGTTGGAGCTGTTTTGTAACTTTGTTCATGAGTTGTTGCATAATGTTTTGTTCCAGACTGGGAACACAGTTGCGATCAAGAGAATTCGATTAGGGAAGTACAAAGAAGGCGTAAACTTCACCGCATTGAGGGAAATTAAACTGCTCAAGGAGCTGAAAGATCCTAACATTATAGAGCTGATTGATTGTTTCCCATACAAGGGAAATTTGCACCTTGTATTTGAGTTCATGGAGACGGACTTAGAAGCTGTCATACGAGACAGGAACATTGTGTTATCTCCAGCTGACACGAAATCATATGTTCACATGATGCTGAAAGGTCTAGCTATCTGCCATAAGAAATGGGTGCTACACAGGTTTCTACAATCTTTCTAACCTTTATTGTTACTTTTTTTTTGTTTGATGAATTGACCTTTGACAAACTGTGCTGCAGGGATATGAAACCAAATAATTTACTCATCGGTGCTGATGGGCAGCTCAAGCTTGCTGACTTTGGTCTGGCACGCATTTTCGGGAGCCCAGGAAGGAACTTCACTCACCAGGTTCTTTTTGGTTGACTTATGTATATTAATGATACAGTATATTAGATGTAAACTAAAACCAAGAATGGTGGGCCTCGTGCAGTCGTATAGTCTCCCACCCATGTCGGGGGTTTGATCAGTCTCCTTGCTAAATATGCAGGGAAGGCTTCCTAGAAATTCCCTTACGTTTGTAGAAGCTTTCAGCACTGGGTTGACCCTCTACAGTATCTTAGACCAACATAGCCTTGTAACTGCTCACTTTCATACTGAAAAATGCTTAACCGTGGATAAAACAAATTACATAAATACGAGGAAGATCTTATGGCGCTTCCAGGTTTTCCTAGTTGATGTCTACTTCATACGCTAGGTTGGTGCTTGCTATGATAAGAAGCGCACTTTCAACCAATGCTACATGTGCTAATTAGTAAAGATGCTAAATATACTATTGATTTACCAAGGGCGGTTTCTTACATAATGACCGTTGCTATTTTTCATTTGAACGCTGCATCTCTCTAGGAGGTTCTGCTAATCACAATTCTGATTCAGTTAGATTAAGTATTATGCAGTCAAGGACCATTATGCTTAGAAGTTATCACAGTCACAGAGTGGTTTACCACAATATATTTTCCTAAAATCAAGCTAAAAGTCGTGTACTGGTGGGGCAGTTGTGTTTAACTGTTTTATTTACATGTAGGTTTTTGCACGATGGTACCGAGCACCAGAATTGTTATTTGGATCAAAGCAGTATGGATCTGCAGTGGATATCTGGGCTGCTGGATGTATTTTTGCTGAACTTCTACTTCGCCGACCCTTTCTCCAGGTTATTATTTTTTTCAATTGGAATTTTGTTGTTTGTTCCACTCTATTCAACAACAGCAATGATAACAAAGCCTTTTAGTTTCAAGCAAGTGGGTTAGGCTATGGTTTAGGCTAAGTTCTTTGCTCATTGATGATGTCATCGCTGTACATGTCAACTTGACTTGTAAACCAAACTATCATTTTAGTAGCAGGGTCAAACTGTTGCTTCAATTTGGAAAAAAAAATAACTTGCCCTGGTGAGGCATTAGGATCGTTCCCATATTCGGCCTTCTTTGAACTTCTAATGAATTAAATTGGAAAAAACACTCTAATGGAGATCATAAACATTGCCTATGTGAAGATCAAAACGTTGGCTAATGCCTAATAGTTTTGTGAAATGGGAAATTGATTGCACATAGCCGCAAAATCTTAGCATCGTTGTGCAAAGATGAAAGATGCATAAAAGACGAATTATAGCAACTGGATATAGATAGCTTCACATGAATTATGCCTGGCTTTCAACCACTGCATACATTTTATGTGTGCACAGTTACTCAAACTTTCAGCCCGGATATAGAAAGCTTCACATGAATTAAACCTGGCTTTCAATCACTGCATCCATTTTGTGTGTGCGCAGTTACTCAAACCCTTTAAACCTTCATAATGTTTTTATTTTAACATTTTGAGAACCACTGGGACAAAGTGGAATGTTCATTGTAGTCTCAGCTGGTCAATTGCTGGCATGTTTGATATAAACTTCCATCTCTATCACATACTTCCTCTGTTCCAAAATTGTTGTCACCATTGACTTTTTAGTTATCTTTGACCATTCATTTTATTAATTTCTTTTTCCAAATTACTCCCTCCGTTCATATTTAGATGTCGTTTTGGAGTTGGGCACGGGAAATAAGGAGAAGTAAAAAGATGGGTGCACTGAAAACGAGAAGGAGAGAGATAGAGATAGAGATGTAGTGGGAAAAAAGAATATTGTATTAGGAAGAGAGAAAGGTGCATTGGGAAGTGAGAATGACATGTAATTGTAGAAAAGTTGGAAACCTTAGAATGACATGTAAATATGAACGGAGGGAGTATCATTTATCTTCTCATGATTTGTTTTATCACTAGAGAAAATTGAAATATAACTAATAATTTTACATATTTAAACCAATATTTTGAATTAGACAAATGGTCAAACATAACTAAAGAAGTCAACGACGACAACAATTTTGGAATGGAGTAGTAGTGCTAAAAGCTGAAATAAAATTCAATGTAAATTTTGCATTGTTGAAAAATTACAGTCAGTTTTTTTCCTGTCCTTAGTGTGTTTTGAAATAAATATGTTATTTGAAAGTGCATACATGGAGGACCCCTTCAGAACACTTAAAAGCTGACATGTGGGGATGGCTCGATGTTAAAAAATGTAGCACCAAATCTATCATTGTTTTCTTATTCTCTGAGTGTCATCTTTAGTTTTCAGCGAGGGAAAAAAATGTGATATTCCAGATTCTCACTGAGGGTGCTATTTCTTCATTGTATTTCCATATACCATGTTTTCTGAAGGTGTATTAGTGCAGCAGATGCTCAGAGACCTTAATGTCATATTCATGTAGTGGATCTGAGAAGAGTTTAGAAATTCTTTTGTGTAATACTTGCTAATTCAGGGTCTTTCTGAACAGAAGATTATTACATACCATTCTTGTATTTTGTTGTGTGCAAATTTCGTTCGTCAGAATATAGTGATGAGAATTGGGTATCTAACTTGTTTTAGCCAAAATGAAATAGAGGGAGATGAAGGGGATTTTTTTTTTCTATTTCAAAGACACACTGCAGGGGAAACACCTGTTGCAGTGGATATATTTATTATATATATAGAAAAAGAAAGGTAACTGTACAACACCCAGAAGTAGACCGAGCCAAAATCAACTGTGAATGGATTTAGGTTTGTGAAACTTACTGGTAACGTGAATGTTATGGTTATGATGATATGTGTGGTTCTGTTTCAATCAGTGGGACCTGGCATTTTTCGTCTATGTTCCTGTCTTTTTTGCTTCAGGCCATCTCACTCAGTTTGATCCAATCTGTCTTGATTTTTCCCGAGAAAGTGATTTTCGGTGTCTGATGCACTTGTGGATTTTTTTTTTGGTCCAGATCAAGTTGCTGAATGTTATTCTTGCAGGGTTCTAGTGACATTGATCAACTAGGGAAGATCTTCGCAGCTTTTGGAACTCCAAAGTCTTCCCAATGGCCAGAGATGGTATACCTTCCAGATTATGTTGAGTATCAATTTGTTGCTGCACCTCCGCTTCGTTCACTGTTTCCTATGGCCAGTGATGATGCTCTGGATCTTCTGTCAAAAATGTTTACATATGACCCAAAAGCAAGAATATCAGCTCAGCAGGCTTTAGATCACAGGTACACTAATGTGGCTCCTTGAAAACTCAACTTTCGTTCTCTTTGTTGCTTGCATGACAGATTTTGTTTATTCCCTTGTATAAGGTACTTTACATCAACACCACCTCCAACAAAACCATCACTGCTTCCAAGGCCACCGCCGAAGGGAGATTCTGGGAATAACAAGATACCAGATCTTAATCTCCAGGACGGTCCTGTGGTACTGTCCCCGCCAAGAAAGTTACGCAGGGTGACTGCTCATGAAGGCATGGAGGGCAATATGCAGCGGCCAGATAAAGTGGAAGAGCATCCTTCTGGGCCGAGGCACATTGGTGACATGTCTAGTCAAAGTTCTAGAATACCAATGTCAATAGATATTGGAGCTGTGTTTGGCACACGACCAGCTCCTAGACCAACCTTGAACAGGTAAACATTACTAGTCATGCATGCTGAAATATTTCCACGTTCAAGCAGATGCTGAATGTGACTTTGTCAATGTGCTCACTTGTTGCGGGAAGTAATTGAATGTGTCAACATCCTGTTTTGCAGTGCTGACAAGTCTCATTTAAAACGGAAACTTGAGATGGATCCGGAATTTGGATATGCAGAGTAAAAGAAACAATATTACATGCATCATTCTTTCCTTGCTGGCATGTTTATTTTTTTTAAAATATTCTTTGGAAGACTGTTCCACTATTTACCAACAAAAGAGCATTGTGTCGAGAGTCAGTTGCATTGCAGGATGCTGCAAGTCAACTGAGCTGTTATCATTAACTGCACAGCCGTCTCATGAAGCGGAAATTGAAAGAGAGATGATCTAATTTACTTGGAGTCGTGCACAAGCCATTAAAGCTAGCCGATTTCCGTAAGGAAGGCTCCAAAACTTATGAGATACATGAGCTAAGAATGTGTAATTTACCAGATACATGAGTTTGCTCCTTTTTAGAATGTGTTTGTATTGTGTTTGCAAAGGTTGTGCTGAAGTATCTGATCCTCAATATTTTTGCAGATTCAATTTTCGTTCTATACTTGTACCGACAACTTTGAGCATTTTTCAATCAGACATCTTTAGCTAGTGATTTCTATTGTAACTGACACAGCAGCTTGTGTTATCAGATTTGTTTGATTGTGAAATGATAAACCAACGCAAGATGAAAAAAAAAAACTGGAGACGTTCGTAATTTTTTAGCTCTAATTTTAATTGTATTCGTCCTGCGCACATGATATTTCTCTTTATTTCCATCTTTTATTAGAGCAATTCTAACTTAGAGCAACTCTAACTGAGCTCCTATTCAACCTCTTACCCTACTTGAGGTCTCTTGACCCGTGGATGGTAGCAGGAGATTTCAATATGATCTACAAAGACGAGGACAAGAATAACCCCAATCTAAACCGAGCTTCCATGGGTCGCTTCAGAAAGTTTATCAATGATGTGGCTTTAACAGAAATCCCGTTGCATGGTTCGAAATTCACGTGGACAAGCACCACCACTGGATCCCTAAAGAGAGCTGCCTGCTGTCTTGGGCGATTTTCAATTTATGTATGATTTCCTTGGTGGTCTCTAGCTGTGAGTTAAAATGACCAATTAAGCTCCAACTTTGGAGTCCTTTGTCTGTGGCTTTAAATTTGAGGGAGAGAGTCTCCAAAGGACACTGTTGGCTGAACCGAGAATGCCTAGTTTTTTTTAATCTAACATACATGTATTAAGGATAGAGTACAAAGATGGATATGGATACAGGTACATCATAAAAAATGATACAGAGGAAAGATGTCCCACCCAACAAGGAAAAAGGTCCCTAGAAAAATTGAAATTATGTGAAGGTCCCTGGATCTCATCCTCTCCAAAGCCAACCAAATCCACGGACGCCAGAAGCCATTGGCGCCAACAAATCCGGTCACCACCACCATCCCAAAGCTAGAAGAAGCTCCATCGCCCTTTGGCTTTGAAGTGAGCCGGAGAAAACACTTGAAAAACAAGTTGTTGTCATAGTTGACCGCCTAGTTGACCGGGGTCGCGCCCTAAGCATCTTCCAGCATGAACTAGCGCTCACCACTGATGATAGGTGTCACCATGGGAACCCCGAGCTTGGTTCATCCTCCATTGATCCACCTAAATCCAACTTCCTCCGGTTCCTTGACTCAACAAGCCAACATCCTCCTCACCTTGATGCTGACGAAGAAACACTGGCATCTGACTCCTGTACAAAGGCTTCATAGCGGAAGCCTCTCCTCCATGAGTTTGCCATCGACGTCGGAGCTGAACGCCAACGGGGCAGAGAAGAACTCAGAAGGACCTTACTCCTTGACACCACCACCGCCACCGCCTCGACGCCATCGCTGGAAACCTACTAGGAACTAGATCCGTAACCGGCGAGAGGACGACGGTCTCCTCAATCACCGAAGACCCGAAGGCCTACAGAGTCGAGGAGGACCGCCACCTTCACCGGCGAGAACAAGAATGCCTTGCTCCACTCTTCTCAACTGTAGCCTGGAGAGTTCGAAAGCTCATGTCCCGAGAATGCCTAACCTATTGCACCACGTCCAGAAAACCATCAAATTTGGGTCAAAAGGACTCAAAGTGGAACCATGTCTTGCCAGGATGATTGTCTTCAGTCTAAGGATTAAAGGACAATGGTCTGAATCTTTGAATGTGTCGAGCAAAAACATCAACCTTAACTAGAGTAGGGAGGGAGGGGAGGGGGGGGGGATGCCATGGCAAGCCTTAGATCTTCTTAAATATTGTACATAGGTTAAAAGATTGCATTATATGCTCAAGATTTTTAGTTTGTTTGAGGTGGCTGTGAATTTATTCACTAAATATTTCCATTAGTCTAAGTTAAAAGCTTTAAGAATTGATTTTAGAAGTTTTAGTTCTTTTATGGAAGTCGCAATGATAGGAGTCCTATATGTATTTACTAGTAGATATTTATGGACATATCTATTTATTTCATGATAAATCTGTGCTGAGTTTCGGGTACTCAACCCAATGGGGCTCATTATTCATCCATGGGTGGCACTCGTGTCCGATCGATCTAAGTCAAGTTGGAGGAAGTTTTTTTTTTTTTGCAACCCACGTGTGCCCTGTTGAGTACTTAGTACTCGCGCCATCCACCACTTGCCCACTGTTGTAATGTAAAAGTGGGAGACAGTAGAATAATGAACAGTCATCTTTATTGATGGGGACCATTACATATTTATAGGGTCCAAAAGGACACCTATGTACGAACGCATCCAGGGGTAGTCCTCTGGACCTATGGGATGACAGGATTGTGGGGGACTGGATTGATGATGTGGGGACTACTGATTGGTCCCCCCAGTTGAACACCAGATTCATCTTAACACTCCCCCTTGATCAACTGATCATCAATTCACATCAATTTATCTCCTCAAAAATCCAGTAGGAAAAATGAGTAGATATAGATAGTATACTGTGAAAAACTCCTGAAACCCAATAGAAAAATAGGAGAAAATAGTGCAGCATACATTATATCTTTGGTGTCTCTTTCGAAAAACCCCTGTGGGGAAAAATCAGAAGACAGACATATAATTTTGTGAAGATATTGCCTCATTAAAATCTAATATGAGAAACTTACAAAGTAAAACTCATATAGGAAAAAGAGTACAATATGATGTTTGTTAACAAGTTACTTTTTAAGAGGAGTCTCCCCCTAAACCTTGCAAATTCTTAAGTCATCGCATACCAATTCCATGAACACATTTTTTAAATGTGGAGTATGGCAGGGACTTAGTGAATAAATCAGCGAAATTGTCATATGATTTGGTTTGCAAGATGTTTATTTCCCCACTTTGCTGAAGCTCATGAGGATAAAACAATTTAGGAGCATAATGTTTAGTCATATTGCTCTTGATGTAACCTATTTGCATCTATGCAACACAAGCAGCATTATCTTCATAGATAATGATTGGTGATCCAATAGGACCAATACCACATAACTGTTGTATGTGGCTAATCATCCTGCGAAGCCAAACATATTCACGAAAGGCCTCATATAATGCAATTATCTCATAATGATTAGTGGATATAGCTACCATGGTTTGCTTTGCATATTTCCATGAAATAGCAGTTCCACCATGTAAAAACACGTAGCCGGTTTGAGACCGACCATTATACGGATCAGATAGATAACCCGCATCCGTATAGCCAATTAAGTATGAGTCTGGATTCTTTCTGAAGAAGAGCCCAAGATCCATAGTGCCATGGAGATATCGTAAGATAGTCTTGATCCCAACCCAATAACGTTGGGTAGGAGCAGCGCTATGTCTAGCTAAAAGATTCACTGCAAATGCAATATCAGACCTGATGCAATTTGCAAGATACATAAGCGCTCCGATGGCACTGAGATATGGAACCTCTGATCCCAATAACTCTTCCCCTTCCTCCCTGGGTGTGAATTGATCTTTTTCTATTGCTAGAGCTCGAACAACCATAGGAGTTGTAACGGGGTATGCTTCATCCATACTGAATTTCTCCAGTACATTCTGGACATAGGCGGACTAGTGGACAAGAATTCCTGTGGAAAGGTGCTCGAGTTGTAAACCCAGACAAAATTTGGTTTGACCCAAATTCTTCATCTCGAATTCTGTCATTAGATGATTACGTACTTCATCAATATCTTTCGTGTCACCGATGATGTTGAGATCATCTACATACACTTAGATAATGCAGAATCCTTTAAGGGATCTTTTTATGAATACATATAGGCAATCATCATTGTTAGAATATCCTTTATTTAAAAGGAACTCCTTGAGTCGGTTGTACCACATTCTACCCGACTGCTTTAAGCCATACAATGATTTTTTCAACTTGACGCAATACATGTTGCGATTAGCGTTTGGATTCGGCACAGAGATTCCATCAGGAATCTTCATGTAGATATCCGAATCTAGTGACCCATAGAGATATGCAGTCACTACATCCATTAACTGCATGGAGAGCTGATTTTGAACTGCCAAAGATATTAGGTATCGGAACGTAATTCCACTCATTACTGGAGAATATGTTTCGTTGAAATCAACACCGGGTCTCTGCGTGAACCCTTGGGCGACAAGCCTCGCCTTGTATCTCACAACCTCATTATTTTCGTTTCGTTTCCGGACGAAAACCCATTTGAATCCAACAGGGAATACATGGGCAGGTGTAGGCATTACAGATGAGAATACCTCTCTTTTGTTGAGCGAAGCTAATTCTGCCTGGATTGCTTTCTCCCACTGATTCCAGTCTGAGCGTCGACGACACTCTGCCATGGTCTTAGGATCTGGATCATTCAAAAGATTGTCTGCAACCGTAGCTGAGAAATATGTGTCGATGACCGTAGTTTTACGATCATATAGTTCTCCAGAACTAGTATAATTGGTGGAAATTTCTTGTATACCCTGTGACGTCTCATGATCTCCCAATACGAGATTGTCACGGTGTTCCAATGGCTCAACTTCACTGATAGCGCGCGCTGTGAAGCTAGGTTGTGAATGTTGAGTATTCACTTGGTGTCCATCAACCAATGGTTGACTTGCATTTACTGATTTGGAGGATTTGGTCCTCGCTTTTCTTTGTCGCTTACTTGAAGCATTATCCTGCTTTTTGGCCAAACTTCTCCCCCTCTTGTTCTGAGAAGGAGGTTAAATGGTTTTATTTGGTACCTCCACTCTTTCGGGCGCATTTCTAGCAGGAATGTAAGATTTTGTGACACCTTTATAATCAGTAAATGCGTCTGGCAGATTGTTTGCAATGTGTTGTAAATCAATTATCTTCTGAACTTGAAGCTCAGTCTCCTTTGGACGTGGATCAGAGGATGGGTTGGTATGATCATCCCAATTAATTTCCTGGCATTCTTTTGGATACTTAAATTCTCCCCCTAATATCGGAAAATGTTCCTCATTGAATATGCAGTCAGCATACCGGGTTGTAAATAAATCCCCTGTGAGAGGTTCCAGGTATTTGAGGATTGATGGGGATAAGTATCCCACTTAAATTCCTAATTTCCTGTGGGGGCCCATAGCGGTACACTGCGGTGGAGATATCGGTACGTATACAGCGCAACCGAACTTTCACAGATGGGAAATACTTGGGGGATTTCCACGTACAAGTTGCAACGGAGAGTTGTTGTGGTAAGCAGTTGGACGTAACTGAATTAAGTCAGTAGCATGTAATACCGCATGACCCCAACATGAGGTTGGCAAGTTGCAATTATGCAGTATTGGCCTAGCTATAAGCTTGATTCTCTTGATGAGAGATTCTGCCAAACCATTTTGAGTATGGACATATGGAATAGAATGCTGAACTTGGATTCCTTGGGCCAAACAATAGTCATTGAAGGCTCGCGAAGAAAATTCTGCAGCATTGTCCATTCGGATTATTTGAATCCGATGCTCAGGAAAACTTGCTTTTAACTTAATGATCTGGCCAATAAGTTTAGCAAAGACATGGTTACGTGTGGACAAGAGGCACACGTGAAACCATCGTGTAGATGCATCTATTAATACCATGAAATACCTGAACGGTCCAAATAATGGAGTTATAGGCCACATATGTCTCCTTGTATGCGTTCAAGGAACTTGAGTGGCTCCACTTGGATCTTAAGAGGCGAAGGTCTCAAGATCAACTTTCATGTTGCACAAGCAGTGCAAATAAAATCAGAAGATTGTGGGAATTTGGCTTCTTTTAAATCATGACCAATAGAATTGATGATAATTTTTCTCATCATCCCGATGCCGGGATGGCCAAGGCGTTCATGCCATGTTTGGAATGTATGAACATTCTGATAAATTACCTTATATGCAACATGTGGTACGGGTTTAATGTATGTGTAGTACAATCCAGATGGTAGAGAAGGGATTCTTTCCAGAATGTCTTTGCCATATCCATTATCTTTTGTTATGAGGAGAAATTCCTCATTATTTTCTTCATGGGTGGCAATGTGCAACTCATTTTTTTCGGATATCTCTAAAACTTATAAGGGTACAAGTTGAATCTGGATACAATAATGCATCCTCGATTGTTACTTGTGTACCCATAGGAAACGTAATAGTGGCTCATTCCGAGCCTACTATCGTCGCATCGCGTCCAGCGATTGTCAAAATACTTCCTTGCCTCTTAGTAAGAGTTTGAAAATATTTTGTTTCCCTAAGTATAGAGTTAGTGGTACAACTATCCACAAGGCATAATTCCTCCTCCATCGGATTGACCCCGTACAATCGGTGGTGTCTCCGGTGAGGTTTCCGGCAAACTTCCGGTGAGGCGTGGGCCCCGCTAGCAATTGCTCTCTTTTCTTTGTCTCTGTAGAGCGTGCGTGATAACATGTTGTAATATAAAAGTGGGAGGCAGTAGAATAATGAACAGTCATCTTTATTGATGGGGACCATTACATATTTATAGGATCCGAAGGGACACCTATGTACGGACGCATCCAGGGGTAGTCCTCTGGACCTATGGGATGACATGATTGTGGGGGACTGGATTGATGATGTGGGGACTACTGATTGGTCCCCCAGTTGAACACCAGATTCATCTTAACACCCACCATGCACGACGCCACTCGCTTGTTGCCGCCATCCATGACTAACTCGTGCCATCCGCGTTGGCACCCGCTGTGCTCACAATCATGCATCGCGTGTTAGCTCGCTGTCGCTGCTTGCGTCCACGGCGTGCAACGCGTGCTGGCCGATCCGGCTCACATGTGCGTGGCGCGTGCCACCCCTCCACCATGGGATCTGGTCTCTAAGAGCATCTTCAGTGGAGGCTCCTAAATAGGTATCTACTCTAAAATTTAGGAGCCCAGTTAAAAATTCTCACTTGAATAGGGCTTCCAAATTGGCTTCTATTTTGCATGCTCTACCAAATCCCCCCGGCAGGATCCTAGATTTAGGAGTCTTCCATCCATCGTCCCAAACATGGGGTCCACTATTTTTTTTCATTTTCATTTTTTCCCTTTCGTTCTCCTCTGCTCTCCCTCTCCCTTTCCTATGGATCGTGCACAACCGGCGGCGGGTGGCCCCTGGGGCGGAGGGCGACGCCAGGTGCGGGCGGCACCGAGGGCGGGCGAAGTGATGGACCTCTCCTCCACCATCGAGCTCTCTTCCTCGTGGATCTTGCTGCGGCAACAACGGGCGTGGGCGCAGGAAGAGAGCGGCGAGCGGAGGCCACGGGTGAAGGTGGCGGAGAGTGCGATCGTCGATGGGTGCTGGAGCAGCTCGGAGGCTAGCGGTGAGCCGGAGCAGAGCCTAGGCCACGTCCTCCTCTCCTGAGAAAAGAGGAGCGGGCCACCCACCTCGCTGTCATGGCTGCCATCCTTCCCGCCCCCTCCATCCTCACCCCCGCCCGCCCATCCCTGGCCCGCCCATCTCACCCCGTGCCGGAGCTCCGAGGGCAGGGTTGACCACCCGCAGTAGCTCCGACCACGTCGGTGGGGTCACGAGTATACCTGTCCAATGGGTCGTGCCAGGCCGGCATGGCACGAGCCCGTGACAGGTCGTGCCATTTCTTAGACGGGCCGGCACGACCCTTCTAATTAACGGGTCGTGCCATTCCGGCCCGACGGGCCTGCGTTGAAGCCCAAGCACGGCATGGCTCGTCTTACACGGGTCATGCCGGCCCGTCTGCCTGGTGGGCTATTCGGACCGGGCTGGCCCGGAGCCCATTTAATTTTTATATATCTAAATTTTCTCAAAAAATAATATTTTTAATAGATAAAATATTTTTAATCAATAAATTTGAACATAAAATATAATTTTCAATATAAATATTAAAATACTAAATTATTCTATTTGACGGGCCATGTCGGGCCGGACCGTGCCTCACGGGCTAAACGGGTCACCTCACGGGCTAAGCGGGCCACGTTAAATGGGCTATGCTCGAGCCGGCACGATAGCCCTATGGCTAGGCCCAGGCACGGCCCGTGACGGGCCACGAGCTGACACGACCTGTCTAACTTCGGACCATGCCGTGCTCGGATCGGACCAAAATAGGCGGGCCTCATGCCGGCCTATTTAGCCCGGCCCAGTTGGTTGGCCAATTATAGTCATGAGCGCAGCAGCTCGGGAGCAGGCCAACGGGACCCAGGCTGGAGCGGCCGGCGACGGGCCAGAACAGTAGAGCTGGTGGCGGGTTGAAGTAGACTGGCAAAATAATATTTAGGAACTCAACTTTATATGATCTACTAGAGATGCTCTACCTCTGGGCATTGACTAACAGAAGCCGCACATCGCTCTGGCGCCTCGCCTGCTCTCCCACCACTACTTGCGTGTGCATGCACAACTGGGGACAACTAGCCAAAACCTGATGGGATCCGGGTATGGGATTCTACCCGCTGCCTTTGTGATGGTGGGCGGGTATTTTGCTCTACCCGCTGCCTTTGTGATGGTGGGCGGGTATTTTGCTCTACCCGCCAACCGCCATGAACCCGTTGCCACAGTTGGTACCATGATGAAAATGCATATGCCAAAATATGACGCATAATTTGGTTTCGTTTTGGCAGTTATATGAACTTTTACGACAATCGTCACAAGCACAATGCAAGCGACGTCTTGCTTTTGATACACGTAATTCCGTATATTCTTTTTTAAAAGATAATATGACTATATTATGATAATCAAATAATGATTTCACTCATATAAGATGATTTTTTTAGAAAGCCATAAGATTCTCGGAACCAAAATCTAGTAATATAAGGGGCTATTTGTTTCAGTTTATTTGTGTCCATATTATATAATCTAAATCAAATAATTTAGGTGGCAAACAAATATGTCAGCTTATTTGGTAAGATTATATAATCTATGAATCAAATTATCATAATCCAATCAACACCTCAAGATATACTTATTATTTAGCTTATTTGATAAAAGATCCACTACCTTTATCAAATTGAACAAAATTACCTACATTACCATCAACAAACCCACCTATTAAATGCAGAACACTATTATCTTCTCATATCTACAATCAATAATTTAGACAATAATAAACTAAATAAATAAATAGACCTTTCAAATTATATAATATAGATTATTTAATCTAGATTATTTAACCTAACACCAATAATCTAGATTGAATAATTCACATGTGAAATAATAAGTCCCTAAGCATAATTAAGAATACGGTACATAGAAATCTTTAGGCGCGCTAACAAATTGAACATGCAGTGTTGAAGCAAAATCGTTAGTGATGTTTAGGGTGTGTTCGTTTCCACCACTCTGATTTTTAGACCTGTTCTATCGAATATTGTGATACTAATTAGGAGTATTAAACATAGATTACTGACAAAACCCAGTCCATAACCCTCCCTCTGAATGACGAGATAAATCTATTAAAACTAATTAGGTCATGATTAGATAATGTGATGCTACAGTAAACATCGCTTAATAATGACTTAATTAAATTTAATGAATTTATCACGTTGATGCGCATACAACTCTGTAATTAGTTTTATATTTAATATATATTTAATAATCATATATAGCGTTTTAATGATTGATGTGACCCCACTAAAATTTAGACCCCAGGAAACGAGCACACCCTTAGTACTCCCTCCATATTAAAAAAACAATTCGTTTTGGACATCATTTAGAATACCAAGGAGAGATAATGAGAGGATATTTTCTATATCTAGCCTATTAAATAGAGTATTGGTTCTACTTTATTCACAATCATTTGCTTGCCACATTGGTTGTCTGTGTCAAAGTCCAAATTGGAGGTGGTGGGTTTGACTCCCATTGATCTTATTTTTTGTGTCACTCTTCTTATTTACTTGCTATTAAAGCAAAACAAATTCATTTAATGATAATTGATATTAAGCCAAAACGAATTGCTTTTCTAATATGGAGGGGATACTCTTTTTAAAGTGGCAATCTAGAACCTTACACTAGGTTTCTGTGCGTAGGACCACTGACTGGTTCAGGAGCATCTATGGGGCATGTCAAAAGTTTGTTGATTTTGAGGCATCTAGCATGGGAATCATAAATTAGAAGACAAGTCATCTATGAAAAAGTTACTTTTGATATTTTAAAGTTGATGTGTGCAGTTCTTATAGATAAATATAATATATTTTTTATCTTAATATATTAACATTCCTAGCCATTTTCAGTAGTCATTTTAGTTTGTTCTGAAATGTAAGCATTCATAAGTAGACCACAACCTTTATTTACTACTCTGTTCTTCATCGATGCTCCCATTTCTTCTCGGTTCACGAAGATTAAATACTAGAGATAAGCTCTCCTCCTCAAAATCCCTCGACCCCTAGGACTCAACCGATCCCGACCGGTCCGTCCACCCAAGGACGTCACAAGCTTGTTGTCGAGGTGTGGCGATGCGCTTGATGTCGTGGTGGGAGGACTTGACGGTCGAATGAGCTCTCTTGTAGAATGGGGAAGAAGCACTGAGATTTGGTTGGGAATCTTAATGAGAATATAATTATCTTTTTTTTTCATAGTTTTTTTACCTTGGTAATCCAAAAGTGCTAACATATTAAAACAGGGGAAGTATTTAATAAATAAACTTAAATGAGTAGCACATGGGGTGCTCACGGTACAACATCCATATTGACTGACATTATATATAGGTATTATTTTTATAAGTTTTAAGAGTAACTTATTAGTATTGTATCTGGGACAATCGTGATTTGTCTTTTGATGTAGTATACTTATATAATATGAATATGTGTATTATATTGAGATTGAATGACACTGTTGTTCCACCTTTTTCTATAAAAAAAATACACAATTCTTTTTGCAAGCTTTAAAGATGTTGTTGGATGCTATCCGGCTTACAGCACTTAGATGTCCTATGGCTTCTATAAGGTAGCCATATAATGACAACTCATGTTATAATTAAGATGCTTTTGCAAACTTTAGAGATGATTTTGAATAACAAATCCATGTTATAAAATGCAAAATGCATTGAAGTGGAGTATGTGCTTTGCTTGACCCATAATGAAATCGAGATATATAAAAAATGATATATAAAACTTATATGAAAATTTAAAGAAGAAAAATTAGAATTATATAATTCACTTTAGTTCGCTATTTTATCGTTTGACTACAGGGGTATAGACTACAGTATGTGTATTTTTTTTTGCCTTCTATTATATGATCACACCCCTTGCATGCGACCATCACCTTGAACCCTCAAATTATCTGTCAATTTGCATCTAATTTCTCATGTCTAAACAAATAGCTTTAATCTTCCCTCTAAATTCTTGTTCCGTAACCTGTTCTTTTGACAGTTGAAAGGATATAAATGGATTTGGGTGTTATTGGCAAAACATGCACAAAATTCGTACAATTTATATGCACATTTGAGGTAAATTGCACCAAATAAGAGGGCGATATTGCTGCGTTTACAACATTAAATTGACATTATTATAGGGCAACATTGAATAGACTTGATGTACGTACTAAATCCCCATGCATCCGTTACTGACAGATACCTTGAAATGGAATCCTATAAACCGTTGCAGATTTCTGGCACATAGTAACACGCAGGAATGCTACTAACGGTTACGCCCGTATTTGACTGTTTCCAAAAAACAGCTGAGAACGAAGATGAACTCCATCTGCAGGCTATGCACGTACCGTTCGTTTTCCCAAAACAGCTGAGAATCGAATAAAGTGTAGCTGTCCGCAGCTATCACAGTCAGAATCCACCTCTACTGTCACTGCAGGAGGTTCGGCGCAAAAGGGGGGGATGGGAGCACACGATCGGGAGCATCCCATATCGGCAGCATCCGGCCAGGAGCCACAGCGTTTGCGAAGATAAAGCGCGGCCGCACCTGATCCTGACGACGCCTCGTTTCTCGCCCCCCGCCCCGGGCCCGCGGCCGCCGCTTCCCGGGCTTTTCTCTCTCCTTGTCGTTCGCCCCGGGCCGGGCCCACCGCCCCCGCCCTCGCGCGCCAGTCCCCAAACCCCCTTGGGACCCACCCGTCATACGCCCGCGCCATAAACCTCTCCCTCCCCACCCGACTGGGCATCAACTAGCCCCTTCAATTCCCCCGCGCCGTTACCGCAGCAGAACCCGCCGGCCCCCACTTCCGCTCGCATGGATCGCTCCGCGCGGCGCACCCGCGCCCGCGCCCGCGGCGGCGAGGCCGTTGCGGCGCCGGAGCAGCCTGCGTCATCGTCCTCTCGCTCGCGCCGCAGCTCCCGCGGCAAGGAGCCGGCTGTCGTCATTGACCTCGACGGCGAGGACGACTGCGGTGGAGAGGCGGCGGATGGTGCTGCGAGCGGGAGCGGAGGATCGGCGGCTGCGGCTTCGTCTCCGCCGCCTCCGATGGTAGTGCCGGCGGGGGCAGTGGCGATGCGGACGCGATCTCGGAGGCGGGTGATGCAAGCGGCGGCGGCGGCCGAGGACGCGACGCCGAGGTCGAAGAGGAGGAGGAAGGGAGCAACAGCGGATGCAGTGGCGGCTCCGGTAAGCGGAAGGAGCAAGGCCGCTGCGGCGTCGAGGTCGGCGCCGAGAGAGACGCGGAGTGTGAGGTCGCGACGGAAGTCGGAGCCAGCGAGCAGGGGGCGCACGCGCAAGCAGGCGGACAATGATTCGCCTGCGCCAGCGAAGAAGGAGAGGCCGGTTCGTGGAAAAAAGGCGAAGGTATCACGTGCTAATGAAAGTGACGACAACAGCGGGCGCGGCGATGATGCTTCGGATCAGGAGATGGAGGAGCCCCGTAGTGTCTCCAATGGCATCAATCGGGGTGGCAGGATTCGTCGCGGAGTCTCTAGTGGTGATCAGATTGAGATTGAGAAGCATGGAGGGACCCAGGAGGTCACTGCAGCCAATTTGCATCAGGGGAGCAACGAAGTGATCTCAAGCGATGCAGAGGGAGCGGAAGGTATTGGTGGTGCTGGCCGAGCTCAGCAAGTTGTTGGGTTTAATGTCCGTGAGGACAGGGGAGAATGTGGAAACAGGGAGCTGTTGCCGATCAGGGATATAGAGCCTGAGGAGACGGTAACCTTTGAAGAAGACTACAATGACGACGAGATGTTGGAGGAGCAGCTTGTTGGAGAGGTTATCCGTGCTTACAGCAATGGTGGAGATTTCAATCCGGATGGGGAGGATTGGGAAGCTGAGGATGAGATGGGGTTCACTGATGATGGCGGTGATGGTGATTCTATGGATCATGCTGATGGTGATGGCGATTCTAAGGATGATGCTAATTGTGATGGCGATTCTAAGGATGATGCTGATGGAACTGACATGGCTGAACCAATGCACAACCATTCTAAAATGGAAATGCAGAATGTGGTGAACCATAAGATTGCTCTAGAAATCAAGGATCAGATAGAGCCAAAAAAAGTAGGTGCTCCAGGGAGGTCGCGTGTGGAAGTCCTGGACTCTGACGAGGAAGTCATGGTGCTCAATAATGTGAGTAGTGCTCCCACCAGGAAAGCGTCGGTGCAGGCAAAGTTACCAGTTATTTCGTCATGTGTTGCATGGAGAACCCGATCATCATGGGGAATAAATCAAGACAGGCTTTCATACAATACATATTTTGAGGCCTTGTCTGATGAGCCAAAAGAGGATGATGATGATGACACAGAAGTAGAACTGGATGAGGAGGATGAAGACAATGATGACAGTACTGACAGTTACACTAATGATGAAGAAGAAAAGGAGGAAGCAGAAGAGGAAGAAGAGGCCAAAAGGAGAAAGCTTAAGAACCCAATTGACGCATGCGAAGAGGAAGAAGATGCTGAAACAAGAAAGCTTAAGAACCCAACTGATGCATACAAAGAGGAAGAAGAGGCTGAAAGAAGAAAGCTTAAGAACCCAATTGACGCATCCAATGATGAACTGATTGGTAGCACTGTTCCTATCTCCAAATATGATTTTGCGTGGGAGGAATATGAAGGTCCTGAGGCCGATATTTATCGACCAATGACCTATAAAAAAGGTGGCAGAGGTTACCCTGTGTGCATTGATACATTAACAGAGGAACAAAAGCGATCACGATTTACTTGGGAGCTTGAGAGGAGGAAAAAACTTAAGCTTGGAATGACGTCACCTCGCTTGTATGAGCGGAACTTGGATTCAGATTCAGATTCATCAGGTTCCGGCCAGATTAAAAGATATGGATTCCAAAAGGTTGATAATCATAAAGTTGGGAGTAAAAAGAAGCATACATCATCCAATTCAGGCAAAAATTCCAGCCAGGCAACAGCGCTGAAGAGGCAGTCTCTTATGAAGCTATTGATAGATAAAATGAGTGATGGCAAAACTGGAGGATCTTTAACATTTGATCAGAATCCTCAGCTTAAGTTTACTATCAAGGAGATGCATCCATTGGTGTTTTCATTTGGAGATGAAGATCCAATACCAGCTGAAAAGTCAAAGCAAGATGTTGCATTGGATATGCTTTGGGCTGACTTGGATTTTGCTTTAGAGTCAGAGAATATTGGAACTTATTATGATGATGAGGTACATTTATTGCCGGATGACTATTCTCTCTTCTATCTATGTACTATTTTTTTTCATCTTTTATGATCGTTTTTGTACCATAGATAGTTGCGCGTGAATGAAACCAGTTACTAACGTTCTCCAACATAAAGAAGCATAAGTGTTAATTTTCGCTAAAAGTTTCACCCTCAACGCTGTTGTATTTTTAATATTTCCCATTGAACATAATCTTAATGTTGCTTTAGTTTGAAAATGATATTCCTAGATTGGCACCAATGGTTGACTCAAACATGCATAGCATTTTGGCATGCCTGAATCCTGATTGCATCGGTAGGTATATATTTTCTATTTGGTTATTATCTTTTTGAAACTAAATGTTCCTTAATGCCATTTCTGTACTTTTGTAGGATTGAGTTTCAATCACATGCCTATGATGTATTTCTTTATTTTAGTATATATATATATATATATATATATATATATATATATATATATATATATATTCTTATGATCAGCAAAGGATTTATACCTGCCATTTCTATCTTGTTGAAGTAGCCAATTTGAAAAAGATATCTTATATTGTGTTGTAGACTCAAGAAGGAAATCAGATAAATTTGGGTCTTCCTCCTTGTTCCCGAGGGAAGCATGACTTTATCATTGATGATCGAATAGGAATCAGATGTAAATATTGCTCTCTAGTAAACCTGGAAATCAGATTCATGTTGCCATCATTGGTAAGTTGACATTATACTATTATCACAATGCAGGCATGTGGGACCAGTCATTTAACTTGTCTGTTAATTCCAGGTCTCAGTTTTTTCTGAGAAACCTACATGGACAAATGGCTCAGGTGTGAAGAATGCTTTGATGTTTCACGAACTATATGAACAAGCTGGTTGTGGATCTGAGCAATATAAAGATTATCATCTATATGGAACGGTGTGGGATCTCATTCCAGGAGTCATTACTACTATGTATGAGCATCAGTGTGAAGCATTTGAATTCATGTGGACAAATCTGGTCGGTGATATTAAGCTTGATGAGCTGAAACATGGAGCAAAGCCTGATGTTGTTGGAGGATGTGTTGTGTGTCATGCTCCAGGGACAGGAAAGACACGATTAGCTATTGTATTTATCCAGACATATATGAAGGTATTTCCAGATTGCCGGCCAGTGATTATTGCACCTCGTGGAATGCTCTTTGCTTGGGATGAGGAGTTTAAGAAATGGAACGTTGATGTTCCTTTCCATATTATGAACACAACTGATTACACTGGGAAGGAGGACCGGGACATATGTAGTTTAATAAAGAAAGAGCATCGGACAGAAAAGCTGACAAGACTTGTCAAACTGCTTTCGTGGAACAAGGGTCATGGTATTCTTGGAATAAGTTATGGCCTCTATTCGAAATTAACATCTGAAAAGCCTGGCTGCACAGAAGAAAACAAAGTAAGAAGCATTCTTCTTGATAACCCTGGTTTGCTTGTTCTAGATGAAGGCCACACACCTAGGAATGATCGTAGTGTCATGTGGAAGACATTAGGAAAGGTCAAAACTGAGAAGCGTATAATTCTGTCTGGAACTCCTTTCCAGAACAATTTTCTTGAGCTTTACAACATACTCTGTTTGGTAAGGCCCAGGTTTGGTGAAATGTTTTTGACTAAAGGAAAAGTGGGTCGAAGGCACTATATTTCAAAGAAGCAAAGAGATAAATTTTCTGATAAATATGAAAAAGGAGTTTGGGCTTCACTAACTAGTAACGTAACTGATGATAATGCAGAGAAAGTACGATCGATACTGAAACCATTTGTTCATATCCACAATGGGAACATTCTTCGAACTCTTCCAGGGCTTAGAGAAAGTGTGATTATTCTGAAACCTGCCCCCCTCCAAAAGAGTATTATTAGAAAGGTGGAGAACATTGGTTCTGGCAACAATTTTGAACATGAATATGTTATTTCTTTGGCTTCTACACATCCTTCGCTAGTAACTGCCATTAACATGTCTGATGAGGAAGCTTCACTTATTGATAAAACTATGCTTGCAAAGTTAAGGTCAAATCCCTATGAAGGGGTAAAAACAAGATTTGTAATTGAAGTTGTTCGTTTGTGTGAAGCACTAAGAGAAAAGGTGCTGATTTTTAGCCAATTTATTCAGCCATTAGAACTGATAAAAGAGCATCTTCGTAAGTTTTTTAAATGGAGAGAAGGAAAGGAAATTCTTCAAATGGATGGGAAAATCCTTCCAAGATATCGCCAGGCTTCAATTGAAGCTTTCAACAACCCCAATGATGAGTCCAAGGTGTTACTAGCTTCTACAAGAGCTTGCTGTGAAGGCATTAGCTTGACAGGAGCTTCAAGAGTTGTGCTTCTTGATGTTGTTTGGAACCCAGCTGTTGGAAGGCAAGCCATCAGCAGAGCGTTCAGGATAGGTCAAAAGAAATTTGTATACACATACAATTTGATAACTTATGGAACAGGGGAAGGTGACAAATATGACAGGCAAGCTGAAAAGGATCATTTGTCCAAGTTAGTCTTTTCTACAGAAGATGAGTTTAATAATGTTCGGAACATGCTATCTAAAGCTGAAATGGAACATTGTTCTAAGTTGATTTCAGAAGATAGGGTTTTGGAGGAGATGACTTCCCATGACCAACTTAAAGGCATGTTTTTGAAGATTCATTATCCGCCAACCGAGTCGAACATTGTTTATACTTACAATCAAATTGCTCCATAGTAAAGTTGAAGGTAGTCATTGGCATCAGATTGATTTATTTTAACTTTAAGGTATGCTTGTAAACTTCTGACTTCATATAGATGTTGGGGCATTACATTACTTCTGTTTTTGAAATATTATATTAATTCCTAGCATCTGATTTTCTACCAGATTGTCCTCATACACAGAGTTTGTGTACATCAGATTTTCTTTGAGCAAGTGCCTTTATTTGATATTTGGTTCCCATCTTGACATCTGTTGGCTCATATTCTTATTTAACTGATTCTTCTATATACTTAGAGATGTAGCAAGAGAATTGGAATGTTCTTGACATTTGCATTAAAAAGGACTTTATGTTGCCATCATATGCTCCACTTCAGTTCTGTTTCTTTCTTGGTATAGGCTATAGACTATATAAATGATCAACCTTCCAGTTACATGATTCTTATGGCTTTTAAAATTCTCCCACGCTCCAGTGCAGAATTTTGCTTTAATTATTTTTTAATAAAAACTAGAGCAACTTAGGAGGAGCATCTTTCTTCAACTAGAAGAATAAGAAATATATCCAAATTGGCTTTTAACCAAGACAAGAAGCACCTAGTTCCTCCAATGCTGGTCTGAGTTTTTATAACTAAATCCGTAGTTGGTGACATTGCTTGTGGTGGCCATGGAGGAGCGGCAACAGGCTTTTTTTTTTCTTTATTGACGTTGAAAACAGTAGGAGAGCTCCTACAGAGATAGCAGGCAAAATAATACCATGTCTTAGTTGTTGCAAGTTGCAAAGCTGAGACCAGATTTCAAAACTTTAGTAGCCTCTGTTTTTTTTTTCTTGTGGCTGACAGATACGTTTATCTGCATTCTGCAGGCTAGACGTGCACAGAAGAATCCCAGCCAACAGGTTTCACTTTCCATCTTGTAACATTGCGTAATGGATCTGCAATTGTAGCAGAACCCATCACGCAGCATATCTTGTGGAGAAGAGAAAATTAGGAAGTTAATAATGGTGGCAGAGCCCAATGTATTCAGGACGTGCATAAGGTTGCGAGTAATTAATTGTTGCGTCTATATCCATGTGATGCATAATAATGCATCGGACGAAAGCACCAATCATACGAATATCAGTAACATGATCTCCCTCCATAATTGACCCCAGGTTCTGGATTTACCATGCACGGAGCGCAACTGCCCCAAACTCGTTACCTCTTAAAGAATTGCAACCAATTCATTTCCTGAGGGAGGGGCTTAAGAGTAATATTAACAAGACTGGATATTACACATTACAGACAAGCCAAAGGTACAAGCTAGCTCACTAGCAATCAGAGATTCAGAGCTAACGAAAGGAACAGAAAAAAAAAAATATGGAAGAACAATCCCCGACACTATCTACGTGATCTCGAACAATATAAAAGTTTTAAAAAGAAAAAAGATGATCCCACATGTACAATGTACTTTTTTTTTTCCTTCTGTAGTTGTGCTCATTATTCCTCGGACTTATTGTTTGGTATAAGATCTCCAGATACACCATGTGACCATTACGTCGGTGTTTTGAAAGTAAAATATTTGTACAGCTATGCACTCTTGATCCTCTTTGGAGAAACAAAGAGGTACCGCCGCAGGGCAAGCAGTGAGACCCAAGTGAACTTGGAAATCTTCTCCTTTATCATCAGCAGCAGTGCAGAGCTCAGAACTGTTTTCAGTATCTGAGCCTGTAAACCTTTGTAGAAGCCTGGAATGCCTTCCTTGCTCCAGATAGCACGCAAGGCGCCTAACATTGTCTTGGGCGTTCTGGATTTGCCTGGCCTTTCTTCATTGTCATCATCGTCATCATCTGCAGCCTGAATCATGGTCTTGCACCTGTTCAATGAGGATGCAATATGGTTTTCAATGAAGATAAGAATCTGCATACACTAATCAACAAGCAAAAAGGGGATACATGGCCAAGATTCAAATCTTTTGCCAACAAGTTTACAAACCTGATCAATGGATAAGTCAATACTGTTGCTATACTTTTTGCGATAGCACCAATGAGAAATGCTGAGAAGGCGGAAAGAACAACTGGTGAAGAACCCTCCGTTGATTCTGCTATTTTACGTTTCTGCCTCTTAACTAGCCTCTGCTTGAGCTGATCAAATGCAGTGTACTGCAAACATAAATGCCAACACAAACGATTACTCCCACTGTTATTTTTAGTTAGTACTTTTATACTCCAAAAAGCTAGCGAAAAATTCAGAAAAATATAAGGCTTTAAAAATAGAATATGTTTCTTGATAAGTCTACTAATATCATCCTCATATGACAAATCTCATTTGTTTACATCTGTGGTTATAAAATTAATGTTTAACTGTCACATCCT
Source organism: Eleusine coracana subsp. coracana (assembly GCA_032690845.1). Lineage (NCBI taxonomy): Eukaryota > Viridiplantae > Streptophyta > Magnoliopsida > Poales > Poaceae > Eleusine > Eleusine coracana. Next base: position 8,678,198 of record CM064426.1, read on the forward strand.
AAAATATCGTATGTTTCTATTATGAATAGCACTTGTATTGAATTGTAGTTCCATAGGGACTATATATATATGGGTACATGAGTGCATTTACAAATAGGAAAAGGACCCTATAACAAAGGCTCCTAGTGACTCTCATACCCTTAACACCCCCGCTCAAATGAAACTTTGACTTGCTACATCCAAAGAATAAAACTTTGACTTAATACATCTAGAAATCTAACTCTTTGAAACCGTCCTAGAGTGGAGTCTTAACAATCCATTGAATCAAGCCAAAGATGTGTGCAAACGAAGCACAAGTGTAGAATCATGATGATGACATCAAAAGAAAGCCTTTGGTCCATAGTAGCAACAAAAAGACATAGGAAAACCAAGATGACAAACAAAATACCTTTGATCAAAATAAGTAGCCAAGTCGACAAACATAATCGACAAGAAAAGCGACAAAAAATTCTAATGGTTGTATGACACCAAGAATGACCCTCATGTGAGTAGCCAAACAAAAAAATTGGCTAATCCAAAAAAAAAAATGACTGACTCACTACGAATTTGTGGACTCTACGACACAAAGAGAAAATAGACTTGGATGTGGATGCGGCGGAAGACATGATTGTGAGAGACATACTGCAGGACAGCTCTCGAATAAACTAGGTTAAAGGCCAAAAGAAAAATTTACTACAGGACAGCTGCAGATGAGAAGCAGCATATTAGCAGTCCGATGCACCAGAAAATCTAACTGCAGACTGAGTGACCGAACAGATCCAATTGATGGACAAACTATCTACAAGCCATAGAAGCCAAAGATCAGATGGAGCTTCTTAAGACCTCGAGTGCCAAACCATGCATCCCGCAAAGTAGAACAGGAGCGACGTGTGACAGAGAACGCCAGCGGCGATGTGTGTGCCAACAAGATCTCGGCTCGGCAGCAAATACATCCACGTGAGGAGGAAGACTCGACAGGGCAGCGCTTCCAATTCCAAGACCCAACGACGAACTCTCCTCATAACCTCGAGAACAGGCGACATAGTCCACAGAGAGGCCCGAGTTCATGGAGACAATGAAGGACAGCATGGCAACCTGGCCCAGCCATGAATGACGGCAGTGTGAAGATGTGTCCGTAGAGGCCAGTAATGGCGCAACCACAACCGGCAGCGAGTCCAAGCGAAGAGTAGCGCGCCACAACAATGGCTCTGGAGTTGAGGGCGCTCCCCCCAGCGTGTGGCTCTCAAGATGAAGCGAGTTCTTTCATTTTGTTGTTCAAGAGGTCATCCTATGTTTTTTTCTAACGAAATTCAGGACTGGTACATACATATGCATATCATCAAGACGTTTGGACAATTTACTGTAATGCACACTACATAGCAAAGTATATACTAGGCTGGACAAGTAATACTGAAAATTTTTCCCTGCCTGTGTCTGTTTGTGACATTTTATATGACTGCACGAAAACTTCCTCACATTGTTCTAACATCTCAAGGTTTGCCATGATTGTTGCAACGTCTCAAGGTTTACCACACTCCTCTCCCATTCCATCTCCCTTTTCTACCCCACACCCTTTAGGAAACCATAGCCCAGCCAACCATGGATGGTGATGAGTGAAAAGTTCTTTGATTGAGTTAACAATTGTCTGATCTGGATCAAAATATCTTCAATTTGTAAAAAATTATTTAAGCTTTCAGTCCAAAATTCTCAATTTCAGCACAATGATCTTTGATCTTCAGTCAAGTAAATCAAATTCTTGACCTAAAAGTATTGAATTCGAGTTTCAAAGTGGGATTTAAAAGTGGAAAGTTGCCTGTCTGCATATGGAAGGGGATGCACAGCAGCACGAGAATCACCCGTGACTTCCCCAAGTCATGGGAGAATTAAACAAATACTCCATAAAACATTAGCACCTGTGCATTTTACTCATTCATGAACATATATACTGAAGATTGTGTATGTTTATCTGCATTTCATCTAGGTTCATATAAACGTGTGTGGTAACATATTTTACTCATTCATGAACATATATACTCATTCATGTTCGGTGATCCCAATCTGCATTTCCAACTTTTATGAACCTAGATGAAACTCCCTTAACAAAATATTTGAGGACTGCTGGTACATTTTATTCTTGATAAAAAAACGCAATGGGGCAGCATAGCAGTAGCACACGATGAAATAAAGTTCTCCAACAAATGTTGTACAAGAATCCTGCATAAATTCAGTACCTGAATAGCAGGGTTACAGGTCAATATGATGGAAATGCCCAAGCCATCGAATGCCTCCATCCAAGTACCTTCTGCAAGAGTTTCACGCAGCCCTTTAGACTTTCCAAAGGCACTTGTTTGCATTCTAGAAGATGCTGTATCTAGTGGCTGAAAGGTAGCGAGAAAGCATATGATTAAGCAGTCATGTTTGATGTCCAACATGATATGAAATAGCAGTTGGATTAAACAAATCAACCTATAACATTAATTACCTGTGTCACAATAACCGTGGAAGCACCAGCAGCTGCTGCAACTAACAAGTTGGCCGTTGTTCCAATCGACTTTGCTCCACTCTTCTCCAAGTAGAGTCTTTTGTAGTAGTTGTAACCATAAAAGTAAATAAACGACGAGATAAAAGAATGAACGTTCTTTGTTTGAAGTCCCTGATACAGTGACACAAACTGCCTTTTACGAACTGCCTCCCAAAAGACATCTGAAAGGTTCCTGAAAATGCATTTTAAGTCACTTAGCATGTACAGTGGAGGAAGTTGAGAATTAAAAAGGAAAAGATGCTGAACTTGCAAAAGAAACAATAGTGTGGAGCCAAATCGCTTTCAGCATCAATAGCCAAAAGACAATGACCAACATTCACTGCGCTAATTCATAATCTGCATGGCCTCCGGAGTGCATAATTGCAGAACAATGCGAGCTCAAGGCATGCACATGGTACATGAAATTTTTTTTGTTCCAACAGCAACTTCCGCTGACACTAGTATGTGGCCATAGAAACATTTCAGGTTCACGTGCATAATCCTTATTTGGTTAAACTCTTTTCTAGGTAGTCTTATTTAGGGAACTCGTTGTCACTATCTTAGAGCTGCATGATAATTTAGTTTCAACGCCTTCTGGTGGGAACTAAGCTTGCAACTATTACAGGCTAAATGAATTTCTTGTAAACAAATTACAATTCACGTGCTTATATGTCTCGGCAACTTGGGTCCACAACAGGTCCTAAAGACCAGAAGTGAGTTACCATTTCTCTGTTTAACAACTAGACATATAGAAAAGAAGCTCGAGAGGCTCACATCAAGATACCTCTCTGATGACAGTTCGCTGGCAGATAAAAGAGGAAGTAACCTGAGTCCAGATTCTAACACACAATTGCGTTCAAATGTCTCATAGACTCGTACCCGACACAGCACAGTTCATAGAATCATCCGAATCATCGGTAGGAGAACAGCAGAATTCGCGGATCCGAAATCTCGCGGATCCCCATGTCGACAGAATCAGCCCGCCGTTGCCGAGCGGATCAGTCAACAGCCGGGATTCGCCAGCGCGGACGAGAGAGAGAGAAGCAAGGGAGGGGTCGATGAGCAGCGAGAAAGCCGGCCGTCCGTACCTGTACTTGTGCGCGCCCTGTTGCGTCTGGAGCTCGGCCTGGAACTTGGACTTGCAGGTATCGAGCGGGTAGAGCACGGTGGTGCTGACGAGCGAGCCGACCGCCCCCGACGTGGCCTCCGCCAGGCTCTCCCAGTCGATCCCGTCGCCGCCGTCGTCCCCGGCCGCCATCGGATCCCAAGGGAATATCTCTCCCTCGCGCTGCTCTGTGTTCCGTGCCGCCGCCTCCTACTCTCCTCCCTCTTGTACAGACCGACCCCTGCCTCGGTACTCCGATAGTCCAAGTTGCGAGGCGCGTTCGTGCCGCGAAGCAAGCGGGGGGAAGGGCCGCGTGGGCGAGTAAATAGGAGGAGGGGGAGAAGAGGGAGACGTCACGGCAGGCAGACAGATTGGGGGGAGGGGGAGGGGGAGGAGTTGGAGACGGGCGCGACGGTTGGCATTGGCGTTGGCGGGCGAGGAAGGATAGAGCTGGGCGCCCATGCGGGTTTGGGCATTTTTTTTTTTTTTTTTTGACTCTGCGATCCGCGCGCTGGTAGCCCGCCCGGTACACTGCGCGACGCGATGAGTTTCGTGCGCGCCGTCGCACGCGCGGCTCGCAAATTTTGCTTTTGCGACGAACCGATGCTGAGCTGTTTCGGTTGGTGACGGCGGACTCGGTGGCAGACTGGCAGATGTGCAACGCACGTAACACCGCGCTGTCGAGCGGGCCAGGAGGGGAGTGGAGGGGCTGATAGGCGGGGCCGGAGTTTGGTGGTGAACCGGCGATGGATGGAGACGGCGAGGACGGACGAGGAGGACCGGCAGGCAGGTCCGTCGGGAGGAGGTCGGTCTGGTCTCACGCGGTCTCACAACGCGGTCGCCTACCTCGTCGTTCTGCCTGTTCGTCATGTGCAGCGAGGACGACGCGGAAACCTCGTGACGGGCTGACAGGGCGCTCTGTAATTGTTTGATGGCTAATTGGGCATCGGGGCCAGTGACGTTCGCTTCCGAGAGAGTCAGTGCTTACGTTAACACTTCCACAGTTCCACTAGCAAATGGGCTGGGAACTGAATCGTTGGACCACCAAGCTACTATATTGGGCTGAGTTCAAAACAAAAGGCTAATTTGGGCTCGTCGTTCAGGTTGTCGGTATGGCATTTCCATGAGCCCATGACAACCAGTCAAACCACAGCGAGCTTCCACGCGACGGAGTCCCGGCAGCCACGGCCCGTCGTTGGTTGGGATTGATTCACCGCTTAAATTGAAAACTAAGAAAACCAACCAATTAACTGGACAGAATTCGTTACCAGAAACACACTGTTTAGGATCAGTTAGCCGATCGGTTCTGTTATTGGTTAACCCGGTTTTATTCATAGATTTTCAAATATAAATTTCTTGGTTTTGATAGTCAACCTTTTAGTTTTTATTGACATATTTTTATATAATTTTTAAAATTTGAAAATGTTCAAATCAACTAGCGGTTCACCAACCAACTGTTGTAATTGGACCGGACAAGTTTACCGATTAATCGTAGTTTTGTCAACCAGAAGGTTGATGTTCTTTACAACGAGCGTTTGAGGCTATGAAAGATTAGTTCAGTGTTACTGAGAAATTGTGAAAATGAGCAGTTGAGCACCATGAAAAAAGACCTCTCGAAACCCATGTGAAATTCACTTGTGTAATTGTTTTCTTACGAATACTTTTCTCAATACAAATTTTGATCCAGGATCTTGTTAGGATCACACTTGATATAATCGTATGTGCATTCACCGAATTCATTCAAGTTATACTAGTTGTTTTCTTTCCCTCTTGGTTCATGGGTTATAAAGTTATAATCATCTTACTCAGCCGATTTTTTTTTTCGATTTTATCATTTAAACAGAACAACCTGATTACAAGACTCTGCCGATTTTTTTTTTCGATTTTATCATTTAAACAGAACAACCTGATTACAAGACTCTGCCCACAAGACTGAAGCGAATGGATAGACTGAAGAGCAAAACATGAAACAACCTGATTACATGAATCAACTCTTATATTATTAAATAATTATAGTTAATGTCATCTCAAATAAATAGTTAGATCTAAACCATGATATCTGAGTTACTCATATACCATGATCTACATTTTAAAGTTGCTCTTCAATTTTGCCAGTTAAGCAGAACAATCTGATCACAAGACTGCCAACTGAAGCGATGGAGATATTGAAGATCGTCCACCATGGATCTAAAGCGAGAGACTCGCAGACCTTGTTGCGAGAAAACGGAGATCGATGCTAGATTAGACGGGCACAAAGCGGGCAAAAACACATCAGCGGTTCACAAAAACTGCTCAAGAAAACGCGTGGACCGACTCTCCCTTCCAGCTCCGGAGGCCGCCGAGGCTCGCATGAGTCGTATCGTATCTCCTACTGACTACGACCCAGTGGCGGATCTATGATTTTATCAAGTATATGCCATGACAAAATTCTCATATATGATTTGGTATAGTCCACATATAATATATAAAAAAAATTGGTGAGAAATTTGGTAAACATGAACAAAAATAACATGTCAATTCTTAAATCTAACAATTAAGTGTGAGAAATAGTTTTAAAAAATTAAATGCAAGAATTGTATATATTGCAAAATAAATAGTTGAAACTGAAACAATGATGTCATAGGTTAAACATATCATCGTTGTGTTTGCCTACGAGGTGTCGAGCAGGATCAGGTCATTTGGGTCTCTATGCCAGAGAAGATTAATTATTAGGTTAAGTTAATCTTAGACTATGTCATGGCATATGGGGCCCACTCTGTGGGTCCGCCCTGCTACGACCGCGCCCACCTTCCCCGCCCAGCGCCGGTCGAGTCAACCGCTCCGCACGCGGCTGTTGCTGCTTGCTGGGCAGCGCAAGCGCAACGCAAAAAACACAACGATTCCGTCCCATTCCCACCCAAAATCCAGCGAAAAAGGCCAACCAAAATGCCGCCCCCGCTCCCCCTCCTCCTCCTCGCCGCCGTCCTCCTCCCGCTCGCCGCCGCGCAGGGGTTCCGCGGCTTCTCCTACCTCCTCAACTGCGGCGCCTCCGCCCGCACCACCGACAGCCGCGGCCTGCGGTGGGACCCTGACGCGCCCTACGTCTCGGCGGGCGCCTCGCGCGTGCTTGACCTCCCGCTGCCGGGCCTCCTCGACCCCACGCTCGCCACGCTCCGCGCCTTCCCGCACCGCCCCGGGGCCAAGTTCTGCTACGCGCTTCCCGTCGACCCCAACCGCCACTACCTCGTCCGCCCGACCTTCTTCTACGGCGCGCCGTCCCCGCCGCCGCCCGTCTTCGACCTGCTCGTGGACGGCACCTTCTGGACTGCCATCAACACCACCGATGACGCGCTGGCTGGCGCCGCGTCGTCGTACGAGGGGGTGTTCCCCGCGCGGGGCAGGAACATGAGCTTCTGTCTCGGGGTGAACAAGGAATACACCGACGCCGGCCCGTTCATCTCCGCGCTGCAGGTGATCCAGCTGGACGATCCGGTGTACAACGCCACGGATTTTCGGACCAGCGCCATGGGCCTCATTGCGCGGACCAAGTTTGGCTCCACTGGCAGCGTGGAGAGGTGAGTTGCTTGCTTTCCTTAGATTAGCTCTAAGCTTCCTGTTTGTGCTTAGATCATGTTAGATCGGGATCCTGTGATTCACAGCAACTTATTCTAGATTCGATGGCTGCTGTGCTCACTGGATACAACCGTGTAGGTGTGGAATACTATAGAAGTGTTGGGTCTGTAGTCACAGGACTAGGATTTTACCATTTGGTTTTGTTTCTATTGCACATAACATAAACACCTTCATGTTCACCTAGCAAATTATATCTATGATGCTATATGTTCAGTTCCTCGTCCCGTGATTCTGTGATGGTAATGTAATACATATTATTTCCTTTAAGTACCAGAAATGGGGTTTCCCTGCATTGAAAATAAACACAAACACCTAACATCTCAGCTTTTAGCCTAATCTCAGATTTCAAATCCAGATTTTACCCTTCATAATCGAGTTTGATGTAGAACATCTGTCAACAAAATTCGTCAGGTAGGCATCAATGGATTGTCTATGCTCTTGAATGCCATTGCCTTTTTGCTAATTTATTACTCTCCATTCCAAGGGCCTATTGTCTGTACTATCTTATATGTATCCTTGGATAGTTGGCATGCCACCTGAACAATATTGAGAGATCCAATATCAAACTTGTGGAAGTGGCTACACAGGATTTATTTGTAAGCTCTTAAATAACCAACCAACATTACACTAATTCGGTGAGAACTTTGTTTGCTTAGCTCAAGCTCCCTGTTTGTGCAATATATCAGATTGGGGTTCTGTGATTCACTAGAGTTTAGTTCTAGATTAAATGGGTGCTGTGCTCACTGGATCCACCCATTTAGAATAGTGTGTAATTGTTGTTCTGTAGTCAACAGGACTGGAATTTCATAACAGGTCGTTCCATCTAGATTTGGTTCTTTTGCACACAAACACCTTCTCGTCTCCCTAGCAAATTGTATCTATATAAAACGACATGTTCAGTTTCCTGTCATTGATCCTGTGATGGTGGTGTAAGGCATGCCACATGCTACTTCATTTAAATACAGGATAAGGGGTTTACCTGCATTAAGAAAAGTGTAAAATACTTAGTATATCCAGATTTAGCATGAAATTCCAAGTTTATCCTCCCTAATTGAGTTAAATGTAGAATGTCTGTTGACAAAATCCACATTATCCAAGGGCCTACTATGTTGGTTAACTAGTAGCTTTTATCTTTGGGTAGTTGGCATGTAAGTTGCACAAGATCTCCTGTGCCACTCGTTTTCTTTGTTAATAGTGCAAGTTTGTATGTTTTACACAAGGGCTGTGGTTATCATGTGTACTGTTACTTCTTCACTCGCATAGGATGGCCCACAATATCAAGGGATCTATCAAACTAATAGAAATTGCTTAGAAGTTAAACTTTTGAGATCTTAAATAACTAACCAATGTTATACAAATGTGTGAGAACTTTGTTTGATGTAATAGGGAAAAATGTACTTGTGAACTTGTCGACTGAAGTTCACTTTGTTGAGAATTGTTTATTTCCTGAACATGTACATACCACAGTATTTATATCAATTTCTTTGACCCCATTATTAGGTACCCTGATGACAGTTTTGATCGCTATTGGGAGCCACTTCCAGACAACAAACATTCAGTTAGCAGTACCCACAATGTTACATCAGCTGATTTCTGGAATCTTCCCCCTCCTGATGTGTTTAACACAGCTTTTGTTGCTGAACAAGATGCACCACTGGTGTTGCAGTGGCCTCCAATGCCACTCCAGAATGATAGCTATTATGTTGCGCTTTACTTTGCTGATACATTACCTGAGAATTCAAGGACCTTTGACGTATACATAAATGATTACCTCTTTCATAAGGGTCTAAATGTCACATCATCTGGTCTTTCCGTCTTTGCAACACAATGGATTCTCTCAGGATTGACCACTGTAATATTGACTCCTGCTTCACCTTCTGTGCTTCCTCCACTTATCAATGCTGGTGAAGTCTTTGGACTTTTTCCGCTAGGAAGATTGACACATACTCGGGATGGTATGTCAGTTGCTACATTTATTTCTGTCACATCACTGTTTTTAGCTATGATCATCGCCTGTGTGATATGATGCATATTAAGCACAAAATTCCTGCTGTGTTATGAATCTGGCCCCTCTCGCGTGGTTGGCACATTAAAGAACACCATATAGTAAAATTGTTGATAAATGAGGAATCATGTGGCATCATTATTCATGTAATGCTTTCAATTGTAAGGCACTAAATTTATTAGCACTGCACAGTTGTCAAAAAGTAATTTATATTATATGCCAACACAGACAAACCATTTTCAGCGAGTAGCAAGGCATTCTAAGTTTCTAACAAATCTAAACACTGTATAACATGCTGCATTTATTCCTATGGAACTAAATGACTTATTCATTAATTCAAGAACACTTTTGCAGCACTCGCCCTGGAGAGTATAAAGAAAAACCTTACAAATGTACCTGAAGATTGGAACGGAGATCCATGTATGCCTTCTGGATATTCTTGGACCGGAGTTACATGTGATGAAGAAGGACCAAAAATACGTGTCCTTTCATTGTAAGTCGAATTGATTCTGCTTCCATCATGTGTTTTTCTGTCACCCTTTGCACTGACAGTTCATTTCATTCATTTGTAACAGGAACTTTTCTAGTATGGGCCTCTCTGGATCTCTTTCACCTGACATTGCAAAGATGACTGCCTTGACTAATATGTATGTTTGTCTTTTAAATTCATAAATTGATTAATAGAACTAAAGTAACACTGTTATCATGAAACAGATCTTTTGCAAACAACAACATTTCTGGACCTATTCCAAATCTTAGCAACCTTAGCAAGCTCCAACAATTGTAAGCTAATCCTTACTCCTTAGCTATTTGATCTCAATTAGTTAAATTTGTATGTGTATCTTTGTGTTACTTAGTAAAAATCTTGTAGGCACCTGCAAGACAACAAGTTATTTGGATCAGTACCTCAGTCATTGGGGACGATAAAGACACTGCATGAACTGTGAGTTGATTTTTTTCACTTATGCTTATAGTTTTTTTGTTCTTTAACAATTCAGAATTGACATGTCTAAATAATTAATCAACGCATGCATCGTGTATTTATGCAGATAATGAAACAACTGAATTTAATCTTAATGCATCGGTGGCTCTTGCTTTTAACTTGTTTTGATATGTAACTTGTGCGTCATGCTTTAAGAACTCTAAACATCTGATGCATGCTTGAAGAACAACACTAGATGTAAACCTGTTAGAAGTTATAATAGCATTGTGTGATGGAAAACTCCCATAAAATAAAGTATCTCATTGGAGTGCTACCTTTGATGCCAATTTATCAGGATTTACTTTTCTAATCTCGCAAACTTCATTAAGAGTTTAGTGAGAAGTTAGGCTAGGTCGTTAAGAAAAACTATTAAGGTATAGAAGTGTTTCTTGTTTCTTGATTTAACGCCCTTCCTTTGGGCTACACAACCAATAGTTTGACTGATGTTGCAAACTGGCAGGAATGCATTGTGCTCTAGTGTCCATTTGGTCCAATCTTTGTTTTTCCATAACTTTTAGCAACGTGCACATGCCAGCTGTCAGATGTATATATGTCTAATGTTTTTCTTCATTAATCAGATTTTTACAGAACAATCAGTTATTTGGTGCCATTCCACAGAATTTACTGGACAAGCAAGGATTGAGTTACAAGTAAGTTCCATTTTACCCGAGAATCCCAGTGGTTTGGTTCACATGCGTGTGTTTATTGAATTTTTCATGATTACATTTCTTTCAATTTGTAGGTTTCTCCCAGGGAACAATTTCTTTCCGAAACCACCTGGCTGATTCTAAAACATAGTATGTTTTTTCTGTGAACAACTGTAAGTACTGGACAACATTCAAAGATAGCAGGACAGATTTTGCCCACTCTATACATACAAGCAATACCAAGTAATTCAACACCAGTGAAAGAGGTTGAACGCAGGTGGAAAATACATCAATTGATGTTGGTAGGAGGGTGAAACAGTGTTTACATTTGGTTGAGAGTCTGTACATTGCAAATTAGAACTGAAGGATGCTTGTAAAATCTTCTATACACCATGATTGACCCTGTACATAACTAATTTGCAATTAAAACTTCGTCTACAGTGCTCCATGTTTGGTTCTTTGAAAAAACTGTTGAACTCTGGACTTTCTAGTTTCTATAGAAGATATTTGGTGTCTTCGTTGGCCTCCCCATGGCTGCATGAACTGCTTTCAGACCTTGTGTTCCCCTCACAGGGGCGCCATCTTTGGCTCTGCGCGAAGGGGCAAAAAGTTGCTTTCAGACCTGAGCTGTTAGACGTCTCACATCGTAACATTTGTTACATGTCAAACCACTGGCATTGAAGTAGGGTTATGATTCATTGTTTTGTGATGCGATCTAATTAGAAATGCAAAATCATTTAATTTCTGTGTTAGTTGTCTGGTATCGAACTGTCTTGTGTCTTCGATCTTTTTCTTTTTCACTACCGGAGTGCACAGAGATTAGATCATTAGAGAACTCAGACGCCACAACGAAGGAAATAAAATAGAAATTCTGTTAAGGGTGACAAAAAAAATTCACGAAGAAGATTAAGTATTTTCTATAAAGTATAAAACCCGATTTGGAAAATATTTATTAGGAATGAGCTAAAACTAGAACCGATGGACATGCATCTTAAACCCTAATTAAACCACTACACCAATGGACGGATCAATCAGTCGAAGGCCCAGGCATTCTCCTTAATAATCCGCTCATTCTCCTCCGCCGTGAAGTCGTTGGTGATGTTGAAGTAGTCCCGGATCTCCTGCACCTTCAAGCCCCTGATCCGGTCCGCCGCGCAGAAGCAGGACGCGTCCAGCAGCTCCTGCGCGTGGAGGTAGTTGGCCGCCAAGATCACGTCGAACAGTGCCTCCTTGTCGCCCAGCTTCTTGAAGAACTCTACCTCGAACTCCTTGAACTCATTTTCTGCAGCGGACTTTTCGGCGGCGGCGCTGCCGTCCTGCTTCTTGTCGAGGGCCTCGAGCACCCTGGACAGCTTGAGCTTCCTTGTGAGGAACTCGATCACCCGGGACAGGACGTGGGACCTGATGTTCGGCAGCACGAGGGCGCCGTCGACCCACTCGCTCGTCGTCGATCATGTTGCTGATCATGCCGCACTTCCTCGCGATGGGCACGTCCACCGTGAACTCCTCCCCGTCGCTGGAAAGAAGCACGATCTTCTCCTCCTCCGCGGATGTGGCCGGATCCGCGGGCTGCTTCTCGGCCGACGAAGAGGCGGCGGCGGAAGTCTCATCGGTGGGCTTCTTCTCGGCCAACGACGACATTGGGTGTGTTCGTTTGTATCTAAATTTTAGTGGGTTATATTAATTATTAAAATGTTACATATAATTATTAAATATATATTAAATATAAAACTAATTATAGAGTTGAATATGAATCAGCGTGATAAATTTATTAAATTTAATTAAGTTATTATTAAGAGATGTTTACTATAGTATCATATTACCTAATTATGATCTAATTAGTTTTAATAGATTTGTCTCATTATTCAGAGGGAAGGTTATGAACTGAATTTTGTCAGTAATCTAGATTTAATACTTTTAATTAGTATTACAATATTCGATAGGACAAATCTAAAAATTAGAGTGGTGGAAACAAACACATCCATTGCCACGCGACTGGAAGTTAGAACTTGATCAGCAATGGCTAAATAAGACGAAACGGAGGCGGCCAAAGTAGCAATGATTCTAGTGCTTTTGTTGGAGGCAACGCGAGACGGTCGCTGCGTACAAGCCCAGGGCTCACGCAAGCCTCCGTGCGCCCCTCCATCTGATGCCTTCCGTTTGGCATCGGACGCAATCACACGCGCTCGGCTCACGCACACGCTACAAATCATGCGTGCTCGGCTCACGTGCGCTCGGCTGCGTCGGTTGACGACCTCTAGACCGTGCATGAGAAATTGAAAAGGAAGACGAAAGCCCACTGAGTACCAGGAGAAATTAAACAGAAACAATAGTGATTTTGATCGGACAAACCCCAAGAATCATTGCACGCGCAACCAAAAATATCGAATCGGATCGTCAATCAAAATCAAGAAGGCAAGAACAAGCACCTGTGTCCCCTAAACCAACAAAAAAGGAACACAATTTTTTGTTATTTTTACACAAAACTCAAAGAAACCAGCTCGTTACAGAGCAAATCTGTTAAACAAAAGAATTACGGAACCGAAATTCTTGCACGGGCCGCACACCCCTGACTGGAAGCCTGTCGGCAGCCGTCGTAGTCCACGGCTTCGCGTGCAGGGGCAGCACGAACGACGATGGCGCGGCTTGGCCACCCCGATCCGTCGCCGTGAACCACCATCGGACATCCTCATCAGTGTTCAGACAGAAATACCTAGCCATGATGAGCGCCGCGAGCGTCAGCACCCGGTGATGGAATAAGTCTTGTACTGTTTGGTCTTGGTCTTTGTTTGACTGCTGGTCCTGTCCAGGACAGCATATTAGTCCTTGTATAGGACAGCATCTTGGTCCTATATAGGACATTAGTTAGGACAGCATCTAGGACTGCATTAGATCATCTAGGCTGCACTTGCTTTATGCTTTTAGACTAGCATCTTAGACCAGTATATTAGCATATGCTGGCCCTTGGCCAGCTATAAATATGTATCCACAACCCCTTGGGTTGGTATGGCATTGTGTGAGTTGTGTGAGAAATAAACCAGAAAATTGCCCCATCTCCTAGTGTCATCCTCTCTCAATGAGAGTTACAGTTCAGTTTCTAACATCTGGTATCAGAGCCGTGTTGTCTTGTAACCTAAACATCTCCTGCTCATCTCCCTCCCCAGCCTCTCAGTCAGCAGCAGGAACATCTGCTGTCCCTGCACATCTCCCTTCCCCTGCTCAGAGCAGCAGCAGCTCGTCAGGGGCAGCCTCTTCCCCACGCAGCAGCCCCCTAGTGGCGTGCCATGTCCGCAGAACATTCTCGGCGTTCGGTCGCCTCGAGCGAGCGACTTCGGCAGGAGGCCGAGCTCGCCGCGGCAGAGGAGCGCGAGCGTGCAGCGGCAGCAGCCGCTGCGGTGGCGGCGAGGGCGTCAAGGCTGGCAGCGGCGGAGCTGGCAGCAGCAAGGGCGGAGGCGGCGGCAGTGGCGGCGGCGGATGCAGCGCGTGCGGCCGCGGCAGACCTTGAGGCTCTGCGTGGTGGCAGCGTTGGCGGCTCTGTTGCTGATGGCAACATCGACGAAGAGCTCAGGGAGCTAGAGGCGGTGCGGGAGCAGGAGGCCGCACAGGAGCGGGCGGCGCGGTGGGTGGCTGCGCACCCCCACGGGCGTGGTGGCGGCAGCCCAGACGGGCGTGGACGCGCGGGCAGCGTTTCTGGAGGGGACGCGTGCGGCGGTCGCACTCCTAGTGGTGGTCGGGTCGACGGAGATCGTGGCTCTCATAGGCAGCGCGACTCTCCCTCTCCGGACCGGCGCTGTGGACACCACGGGGTCCAGGCTATCATCAGGGAAGTCGGTCCCGGTGGCGGGTGGCCTACCCTCACCAAGACCAACTACGTCGAGTGGGCTGCGGTGATGAGGGTGAGGCTCCAGGTGCGGCACATGTGGGATGCAGTCCGGTACGGCGATGTTGACTACGACGACGATCGACGGGCACTGGATGCCCTTATTGCCGCTGTCCCGCCTGAGATGCAGTTCACGCTTTCCAAGAAGCGGACAGCCAAGGTAGCCTGGGACGCCATTGCTGCGGCACGCATCGGCAGCGACCGTGCCCGTAGGTCCACACTGCAGGCATTTCGCAAGGAGTGGGAGAACCTGGCCTTCAAACCAGGTGAGGATCTTGATGATTTTGCTTTTCGTCTCAACACTTTGCTGCACAAGATGGTGCAGTTCGGCGATGACACCTACGACGAGGAGAGAGCTGTAGAGAAGCTCCTCCGCTGCGTCCCCGAGAGGTACAAGCAGATTGCTCGCTCGCTCGAGTCAATGTTGGACCTCTCCACGATGTCGATCGAAGAGGCGATAGGTCGCCTCAAGGTCGTCGACAACGACGAGCCACGGCCTCACTCGGGGCCTATCACCATCGGCGGGAAGCTCCATCTCACTCGGGAGCAGTGGGAGGCTTGCCAGCGTGACGAGAAGAAGGGGGAGTATTCCTCCTCGACAGGCGGCCATAGGCGTGGCAAGCCGGGCAAGCCCCGTGGAGGCGCTCAGGGCGGAGGCGCCCAGGGCGGCGCCACCGGCAAACGAAAGCCGGCACGAGACGACATCTGCCACAACTGTGGTAAGACTGGCCATTGGGCTAGGGAGTGTCGGCAGCCACGACGCGGCCAGGCTCAGGCTCAGGCTCAGGCCCACGTCGCACGTGTGGAGGAGGAGCCAGCTCTGCTTCTGGCACACGCGAGCATCGAGCTACCTCCAGCGGCTTCAGCAGCAACAGCTCTTCTCCACATCGACGAGTCAAAGGCAAGCGCCTTCCTCGGCGACGGCTCCAACGACGACAAGTGTGACGGGTGGTGCCTCGACACCGGCGCCACCCATCACATGACCGGACGGCAGGAGTACTTCTCCGACCTTGACACGAGCATCCGAGGCTCTGTCAAGTTTGGGGACGCCTCCGGGGTGGAGATCAAGGGTGTCGGCTCCATTCTTTTCACCGCCAAGTCCGGTGAGCATAGGCTCCTCACCGGAGTCTACTACATCCCCGCGTTGAGGAACTCCATCATCAGCTTGGGACAACTGGACAAGAACGGCTCGCGTATGGAGATTGAGAATGGCCTCCTACGGGTCTGGGACCCCCGGGGCCGTCTTCTCGCCAAGGTAAAGAGGGGGAGCAACCACCTCTACATCCTTCACATCGAGGTAGCACAGCCACTTTGTCTTGCAGCAAGACGGGACGACGACGCGTGGAGGTGGCACGAGCGTTTTGGGCACCTCAATTTTGAGGCCCTGAAGCAACTCGGTGTCAAGGAGATGGTACGGGATCTGCCGCACATCGACCACGTGGAGCAGTTATGCGACGTCTGCGTGCTGACGAAGCAGAGGCGGTTTCCCTTCCCTCAACAGACGAGCTTCCGAGCCAAGGAGCGGCTCGAACTCGTGCACGGGGACTTGTGTGGCCCGGTGACTCCGGCCACACCAGGAGGACGGCGCTACTTCCTGCTGCTCGTCGATGACCTCTCCCGCTACATGTGGGTGATGGTCCTCGGTAGCAAGGGAGAGGCTGCAGACGCCATCAGGCGTGCGCAGGCTGCTGCAGAGGCGGAGTGCGGCCGCAAGCTGCGCGTGCTACGCACAGACAATGGCGGCGAGTTCACGGCGGCTGAATTCGCGGCATACTGCGCGGATGAGGGCATTCAGCGCCACTACTCCGCGCCGTACAGTCCACAGCAGAATGGCGTCGTCGAGCGGCGCAACCAGACGGTTGTGGGGATGGCTCGGGCCCTCCTCAAGCAGAGGGGGATGCCGGCTGTCTTCTGGGGAGAGGCGGTGGTGACCGTTGTCTACATCCTCAACCGTTCGCCCACCAAGGCTCTTGATGGTAAGACGCCGTACGAGGCTTGGCACGGGCGGAAGCCGACGGTCTTCCACCTGCGGACTTTCGGCTGTCTCGCGTTCGCCAAGGAGCTCGGCCACATCGGCAAGCTCGACGACAGGAGCACTCCAGGAGTGTTCATTGGCTACGCGGAGGGCTCGAAGGCCTATCGCATTCTCGACCCGAAGACACAATGTGTGCGCACGGCGCGCGACGTAGTGTTCGACGAAGGGCAAGGATGGGCATGGGACAAGGCGGTGGATGACGGCTCGACTCCGACGTACGACTTCACCATCGAGTATGTTCACTTCGAGGGAGCTGGGGGAGCAGGCAGCTCCCCCTCACCAAGCGTTCCCGAGCCTCCACCGACTCCAGCGCTCACTACAGCGACTAGCTCTTCGTCGACACTGCCACAACCGGCGTCCCCGCGCACCCCAGCACCGACAGCCACTCCGTCGGGCACGTCTACTCCAACACAAGCTCATGTCGAGCAAAGCCCGGTGGAGTTTGCTACTCCGCTCTCCCGCGACGAGGAGCGTATCGACGCGTACTACAACAGCGAGCCGTTGCGGTATCGTACGATGGAAGACATCCTCGGCGATCAACCAGTGCCGGGACCGGCGCTTCGTGACCTGAAGGCACAGTTGCACCTTGCGTGCGATGATGGTGAACCTCGGTCTTTTGCAGAGGCCGAGAGAGACGGAGCATGGCGTGCCGCGATGCAGTCGGAGATGGACGCCGTTGCGGAGAACCGCACTTGGGAGGTTGCTGACCTCCCTCATGGGCAACGCGCGATCACCCTTAAATGGGTCTTCAAGCTGAAGAGGGATGAAGCTGGTGCCATCGTCAAGCACAAGGCCCGCTTGGTAGCTCGTGGCTTCGTGCAGCAGGAGGGGATCGACTTCGACGATGCCTTCGCCCCTGTAGCACGGATGGAGTCCGTGCGACTTCTCCTTGCACTAGCTGCCCAAGAGGGCTGGTGCGTCCATCACATGGACGTCAAGTCGGCGTTCCTCAACGGCGACTTGAAGGAGGAGGTTTACGTGCACCAGCCGCCGGGATTTGTGATCCCCGGCAAGGAGGACAAGGTGCTGCGTTTGCGCAAGGCTCTCTACGGCTTGCGGCAAGCACCGAGGGCGTGGAACGCCAAACTGGACTCCACGCTAAAGGGGATGGGCTTTGAGCAAAGCCCGCACGAGGCGGCCATCTACCGGCGGGGCAATGGAGGCAATGCCCTGCTGGTGGGTGTCTACGTCGACGACTTGGTGATCACCGGCACCAAGGATGCGGAGGTGGCGGCATTCAAGGAAGACATGAAGGCCACTTTCCAAATGAGCGACCTGGGGCCTCTCTCCTTCTACTTGGGGATCGAGGTGCACCAGGATGACTCCGGGATCACGCTTCGACAGACCGCCTACGCCAAGCGCATCGTTGAGTTGGCCGGGCTCACCGACTGCAACCCAGCACTCACTCCGATGGAGGAGAAGTTGAAGTTGAGTCGCCACAGCACGGCAAAGGAGGTGGATGCTACACAGTACCGGCGTCTTGTGGGGAGCCTCCGCTACCTCGCCCACACACGGCCGGACTTGGCATTCTCCGTTGGTTATGTTAGTCGGTTCATGCAGCGACCGACGACGGAGCACCAGCAAGCTGTGAAGAGGATCATCCGCTATGTTGCGGGGACTCTCGACCACGGTATCTCTACTACCCGAGGTGTCGTGGAGAGGCACACTTCATCGGGTACAGCGACAGCGACCACGCCGGCGACATCGACACTAGCAAGAGCACCAGCGGGATACTCTTCTTCCTCGGCAAGTGTCTTGTTAGTTGGCAGTCAGTCAAGCAACCGGTGGTTGCTATGTCCAGCTGCGAGGCCGAGTACGTCGCGGCTTCCACCGCCTCGACTCAGGCGCTCTGGCTTGCTCGGCTGCTTGGTGACCTTCTCGGCAGAGACACTGAAGCAGTGGAACTTCGAGTGGACAGCATGTCCGCTTTGGCTCTAGCAAAGAACCCCGTTTTCCACGAACGGAGTAGGCACATCCGGGTGAGGTACCACTTAATCCGTGACTACCTGAAGGAAGGAAGCATCAAGGCAAGCTACATCAACACCAATGAGCAGCTTGCGGATCTGCTCACCAAGCCCCTTGGGAGGATCAAGTTCCTTGAACTCTGCTCCAGGATTGGGATGGTTCAACCTCCTCACAAGACAACGCACAAGACTTAGGGGGAGAATGATGGAATAAGTCTTGTACTGTTTGGTCTTGGTCTTTGTTTGACTGCTGGTCCTGTCCAGGACAGCATATTAGTCCTTGTATAGGACAACATCTTGGTCCTATATAGGACAGTAGTTAGGACAGCATCTAGGACTGCATTAGATCATCTAGGCTGCACTTGCTTTATGTTTTTAGACTAGCATCTTAGACCAGCATATTAGCATATGCTGGCTCTTGGCCAGCTATAAATATGTATCCACAACCCCTTGGGTTGGTATGGCATTGTGTGAGTTGTGTGAGAAATAAACCAGAAAATTGCCCCATCTCCTAGTGTCATCCTCTCTCAATGAGAGTTACAGTTCAGTTTCTAACACCCGGAGCCGAGCGCGCGTGAGTCGAGTGCGCGTGATTCATGGTGTGCGTGTGAGCTAAGCACGCGTGATTCGTGACGTGCACGTCCGATACCAAACGGAAGGCATCGGATGGAGGGGCGCATGGAGGCTTGTGTGAGCCCTCGGCTCACCTAATTCTTTGGGTTAATTTGATATATGCTATGATAAATTTCAGGATTCATTGAACTTTCATTAATAGGATGGATGTCATTAACTTTTGTTTAGGTTAAAAATATGTTACTATATACGTTTTTACATGTTTTAGGCCCACTGACAGGGCTTCGTATTTCCGTATGTTCTGTTTTACCCATGCCCTCATCCGTTTCCGCGTTGGAGCTCGGCAGCCGCCAGACCAACGGCGGTGCACGCTATGGCGCGCGACATGCCCATGACCCCGGAGCTCGAGCAAATCAATGGCGAGATCCATGATATCTTACACGTGCTCTAGTGAACCCCCCGACCTCCTCCTTTTACTTTTGCTTTCTGCAGGATCTTCTTCTCTTGCCATAGAGACCACGTCAGGGGATGTTGCTTGTGAAATTGTCCCCTAGTGGAACTCGCATACTGCTAGCTGGAGGTTAATTACAGAAGCAGCGCCACCAATTCCAAATTAATTACGGCACCAAGGCTGGAGGTCGAGCTCAACGTGCGGAATTTGTCAACGGGAGTTCTGGTCGAGCAGCGCCACCAATTCCAGAATATGAGAGAATTGATGAAATCAATTACTAGCTACATTGGATTGAAATAGAGATCTCGCTTCCAAATTCCTGTTAAGAAATCATTGTCCACGAGATGCCATGCGTACTTCCAGCAACAAATGAGCAGGCAGACAGGTGGGGCGCAGCCTTCGTTACCAGCGCAGGCGAGACCACCCCATCCCCCAGGCCTCGGACGACAAGCTCAGGCCTTTGGTCTAGCATTGCCTCCGCCGCATCCTCTCCGAAGCACGCCCTCTGCCATCTCGCTTGGGCGGTAGTGCGGCGGAAGCGCCATCTAGGGGTTCTCACCCGCCGCGCCATGGTCATCCTGATGGAGAAGATAAGGCAAGGGTAGAATAGGACATACAGAAATATGAAGTCCAGCTGGTGGGTCTAAAACGTTAAGAAACGTATATAGTGGCATATTTTCAACTTGAGCAAAAGTTTAATGGTATTCATCTAATTAATGAAAGTTTAATGATAAATTTCCAAATCATAAAATTTATAATAATATAAATCAAATTAACCTAATTTTTTTTCCCCCGGAGGCACGAATAGTAATGGAGAACAACCTTTATTTAGAGAGGCTGAAATCAATTGGGCTGCAGATCCCTAATTCGGGCCACAATCCCAAAGAGCCCAGAACGAATGTTAAAATGCTCAAGCAGCCTGAGAACATATCTAGTGCTCTAGTGGGTCGCATGCTTCTGATGTTCCCAGTGATAAAATATACTATAAATATTATTTGAAAAATTTTAAAAACTATAAATATATTTTTTGTGTTAGCATCTACAATCATGTAAAGTTTTATTTGCAACTGAAACATATTTAAGATGTAATAAAAAGACAAATCTACATATAAATAGTAACAGGTTGCAGGTAAAAAATGAACACATATAATTCTTTTTATTCAAGATGATTTTTTATTTTTTTATTTCTCCTTGTATTTTCAAACAGACCATCTACCATGCAGATAAACAAGGTACCTCCTTCTATGATTTGAGCATAATAAGTGAACACTAAAAAAATTACTAACAAAGAATTACTAACACTTTTCAAAAGAAATTACTGATTCTCTAAAATTACTGACGTTATATGGTAAACACTAAATTCTCCAACTAATTTATACACTAAATTCTTCAACTCCTTTATACACAAAATTCTACAACTTCTTTACATACTAAATACTCTAGTAATCATGAGCCGTAAATTTGTATCACCGGACTAGAAGGTGTTGGATTCTAAGCGCTCAAACCATATGGTAATAAACACTAAATTCTCCAACATCTTTGCACATTAAATTTTTCAACTCCTTGACACATCAAATAAATACTAAAAATTTACTAACAAAGAGGTACTGACATTTTTAAAAGAAATTACTAGTTATATAAAATTATTGATTCATGTAGTAATAAATAATAAATTCTCCAACTCCTACACAATAAAAACATTACTAACAAAAAATTACTGGCATAGTTAAAAATAATTATTGATTTTATAAAATTATTAATTCTATAAAATTACTGATTGTCGTGTTATAGTGATAGCAGTTACTGACCATTACACAAGGAATTATTGACATTACTAACAATAGAAAAACTAAAATGATTAACAGAATAACTTCGCTCCATAATATATTCATTCAGAATCCATTTACATAAGTATACCAAATGAAACATAACCATTACAAACTATTGTATCAAGTAATTCCGCTACATGAACCAAGATAGTACATGCCACATTAATTACACAAATCACATGAATACAAAAAAGAAAAGAGGTCATACCTACTGAATAAGTTGTGAAAAAATCTCAGTTTCTAGAGGAAACTTATTGTGTTGTTCATTTACATGATGGAACATAAGAAGGTAAGAAGTACTAACCGAGATAATCAGGCACTAAGGCCCACGTGAATCCATTCTCTCGTTCCACAAACAACGTACAAAAGTAAAGGCAGTCATTTACAAAAACCTGCTTTGGGACATCAACAAATATCACTCCCTAATTACTGATATCAGGAGACTTATCCTTTGTGGTTCTTTTAACTATTTTATTCATCCTCTCCTATACACGGGTCCAGTTATCACTATGCCATTAGACCTTGTCATACTATTGTTGCCAATCAAGACAATCCAGTATATCTATCTAGCCATGGAATATATTGTTGCAGTACATTGTCCAATGATATTCTTTGTGTACAGGAACAAATATCTAACAAAAAATAATTGTAGTATGAAATTATATACCACATACAAAATAATAATAATAAAATATATTACATGTAAGTGTAATAGGAATAAGAATTAAAATCCCAATATGACTCACAAGTTTTGCCTTGAGAATCTGTTCTCCCATGCGATACTTGACCATCTTGTAGACAATATCAGTGAAATAATTCTTATATAGAAGCAAGGACCAGCATGAAAGAAAAATAATTAGAAGGGAAGAACAAACAATAAATTACTGACATGAAATTACTAATGACTGAAGTGGTGCGTGTAGAAAATTACTAATACTTATCATGTAAATTACTGGCACTTGCAGAAAGGAGTTACTGATTACTTCAATTAGTAGAAGTGTCACTGATCTAGAAGATTATTGACACTTAGCATAGTAATTATTGACAGTAGTTGTATTGGCACTGATTAGTACAAAAAAGTCTTGCTGATTCTAAATATTACTGACACTTCTCGATTGAATACTGACACTTGAGAAAAATGTTACACATACTAGGAACTTACCAACACTCATCAAAGAAAAAAAGATACAAGATAACTAAATTTCTATTCAGGTATGAAACTTACAGATACAGAAGATGGAAGTGCAATCCTGTAACCAGAACATTGCGGCCTTATAGCTTCATCATCATCCATGAGGCATTGTATGAAATAACCCAAGTGTAGAGCCTCCATCTTTCCATCAACAAAAGTATCAGTAATAAATTACCTCAACATCTCAAATAGATTACTTTGAGTTTTGCAGCTAAGAGTTTTCTCCCTTCGTAAGATGAAACATCGCATGCTTATGTATGCTACTTGATTAATACATGTAGCTTCTAAAAGTGGAATTAATATCTAGACTTGATGACAACACAAATACTGGATGCATCAGATGAGAAAAAAAAGATAAAATAGTACCTTGCAAAGTCGGGATGTTCATTGTTCTCCGTCATGAATTTCCTGAGGCCTTTAGCTTGATCAGTAGTTGGGTACTGAGGAGCCCATTCTGCTTTGTCTAATGGAAAAACCAGTTTGGGGCTCTCAACTTGGAACACCGGTCCATTACACCATTCTAAGAGCACCCCAGGAACGGGGGTTTAGGAAAAGAGATCACGTGTATCTCCTCATCATCAACCTCTTTGTTTTTCTTCTTCTTCCTTCCCTTGATTGGCTTCCAAGAATAGATGTTATGCTTAATAAGCTCCACGCTATTAGTCTTCATAGAGCAAGTGAGCCGGCCCTTTGAGGTAAAAAAATGGTCTCAGTTTTATTCTATGAGATAAAAACAACTTATAAAATTATTGGAACACAGAAATTAATAACTGATCAAAAACAGAAAAAATATTGGCATCAATTTAATAATTACAATAACATGTTGAGCACCAGAGGCACCATCCTTAACTTGTGTAGTTCGGGTATCAATGGTATCAACAACCACCCTCTCAGAATTGGACTGAACCTGTTGATGAGTAGATGCATCATCATTATCGCTCATGCCAAGATGAAAATTCTCTGTAACATCATGTTCCAAACCGCAGAGGATGAATGTAATATTTTGCCATGACTCACAATCAAAACATGTCTCATTGATGCTAACTGATTGAAACCTGAAAAAAATAAATCATGTGACAACTCATAAAAGCTATACAGAAAAATAAAACTACCTCTAATGTAATAAAAAAAGAAAAATACAACTGATGGAAAGAGAAGAAAGTAACTTGGGATGACTATACTTCAACTTGCTCCTGACCAGAAATGACAGATCCGTTGGGTGGTGGCAGAGCTAGAGGAGCATCTAGGGTAGAAGGTTCAGTCTGCACTTCCGAAATCTTAACATAAAAAAGGAGAAGAATGAGAAAAGAATGGGCATGCAATTACTAAAACTTAACATAGAAATTACTAGAACATGTGAAAGAATATACTAATTACTGGAATTACTAATAGAATAATTGATATGAAAAATTACTGACAATAGTCATATAAATTACCGACATTACTAAAGGGAATTATTGATTACCTCAATTAATAAAAAATATTATCATTCTAAGAAATTATTGATCATGTCATAATACTTATTGGATCTAGTTGTATTTGCATTGATTAATATAATTCTTACTCATCCTAAAATATTATTGACACTTCTCATATAAATTACTGACACTTCTTAGAAGGGGTTATCATAAAAATTATTGATTAATTATCACATTAAAAAGAGTTATCATATAAATTACTAACAGTACTTAAAAATAACAATTGGCATAGAAAAAAAATACAAATACTGACTTCAACTCCTAAAGATTTTGTATTTCCTCCCTAGGATCCATCTATTGTTCTCTACCTCTTAGAAGGCAATGAAGCTGATGCCAGCAAAAAAAAGGGGGTCAAATAAAATTATTAAATGATGACATAATAGCATACAATTGCAAGGGGTTACTTTAACAAACTTCAAAAGAACAAAGCTAAAAGGTTTAAAATTAGAAGACAAGTAACACTTACAGAAACATGACGCTTTGTGAGCTACTACCTAGTTATTGGAAAGATTCATCAATAGGTTGAGAATGATAAAAAAAAATGCCCTTTATATCAGAGACAACCTTAAGCTGGGCACCCAACACCTCTTTCTTTCCCTTGCAAAAAATCTATGTCTGCTTCTATCATAGCTGCTCCACTATCTACACGGCTATCATAAACCACCAAAGCTGAAGAAAGAGTTTCTTTTTTATGATCCTCTATGAATGAATTTAAGCACTTGGCAAGCAAGGGCTGCAGCTTGAGAAGGTCAGAAGGCATAGTGTCAACATTGGAATGCCAGATGGGTTGTTGCTGAGGGTCACGAGACTTGGCAGCACAGGTTGCGAGTGAAAGTCGAGAACCAGTTGTAGTGTGGGCAACACGAGGGGCAGGTGGAGACCGAGCGGGTGCAGCTGTGGATTTCTTTTGGCATGAAGCAGTGTCACGTCCACCCTGTGTGCCAGCCTTGATACGTACAACACTGGAAGAATCACTGATGCATTCTTGATTCTCGAGTCTTTGCTCCCGGCGAACACATGCGTTTTCATAGCAAGTGACAGCTTTATCCCTCGACTATATTCATATATGAAAAAAATAACACAAGGTAAGGACAATAAAAAAAATACATTAGTAAAACTTAACATAATTACAATCAAATGAGAAACTACTATAATAAGCAATAGGGTTTACAGATAATTGATCATAAGAAACTGAACCACTATTCTTAACCTTCTTGTTAGGCTTGACAATTTGGTCAATTATAGGAGAAGTCAATAAGCTAGCACGAGAACAATAAACAATCATATCATTGCACCTCAGGTTGTCAAGGTAATATACCTACAAAAAGACATGGGACACAAAAAAATATTAGCAGCAATATGTAGATTACTTGGCATAAAGTCACAAAATTACTTGGAACAAAAAAAATAGCAGTAAAGTTACAAACAATATGTAGAAATAACCAAAATTACTGAAGATATGCAAAAAAAAAACCCAAATTTCTGACAATATGTAAAAGACCCAAAATTACTAGCAGCAAAATTATATATTGAAAGAAAAATTACTTAGGCTTAAAGACATAAAATTACTGATAGCAAAAATTACTCACAAAAAAATAATTCGAATATGACTTACAATGAGAAATGCAATACATCCCTGCACCGCAGGTGCCACCACTTTACGGTCCCTATTCTTCCTCTTCATTGTATTGTATTTCAAATAAGAAAGCAAGGCCTTGTGCTAATTGACATTCCCAGTTGATCTAAATTCTTGCAATATAGATAATCCGCTCCAGATATATTGGAGGAGGTAGTAGGAAACAATAAACCATTGAACAACAACTTGAAAAAGCACTTGACAATTCATTATCCACCTGGATACATCTTTCTTGTCGAACTTTGCATAGCTCTTGGACTTCATAGAGCCTTTTTTCTTGGCACCACCTTTCACCATCTGATCAACTTCATTGCAAGCATCTTCACACATTTGTTTAATGTCTTTGGAGTCACATATCTGCCTCAAAGCACCAAGAGCTTGCTTCAAATCCTGGAAACTAAAAACTGATAAATTATCATAGTCAAGTGGAAGACCAGTAACATCATGCATGACTTGCTCTGTGAATAAGAAAACTTCTTCCCCAACTTCCATACGAATCTGGTCAAACTTTATATGGTTCATCAGGTACATTTCAAGGGCTCTGTTATTGATGCCATCACACCTAAACTTCAAGAATTCACCAAAATACAGTCCGGTGAGTCTTATCTTTATTGCATCATTCATATGTTGTAGTATATGTACAATGACTCCAGGACAACACTGGATAGTCACATAATATCATTCCTTTATAAAATGCACAAACAAAATTAAACATTAGAAAAAAATTAAATCAAGTAGCAAAAAAAAAAAGATAAAAGATGGTTTAGAAAAAAACTATAAACAGTAATTTAAGGACAAAGAAATACAAGAACAAATATGACTGATATTAGAAGCGACTACTAAGCACATTCAAATACACCCAAAAGGAATCACATTAAACAAATATAATTACTACTGACATACAAAGGAATAGTCTAGTTAAATATTGTTTCATGTAAAAGGAAAAAACAAGTAAAAATGGCCTAAAATTCGAACTATTTGTATACTAATGAGATATTGTTGGGCATTGAACTAAATTACTGATAATGAATTACTCGACATGGAGATAAAACTTTTAATGAATTACTAGACATGAAAATAGAACTGGAAAATAAAATATTGAACATGAAACTAAAATTAATGAACATAGAAGAGAAATACTAGTATATAAAATAAATTACTGGTTGTATAATACCTCCTCTGGATCACTGTTTTCATCATCACTATCACCCTCCTCTTTATCAATGATTGATTTGTCATGTTCAATGAACAAACATATCAAAAAAGATTCCAACACACATAAACGTCGTAAGCATATATAAAAATTCATATAACAAAAATTACGCAAGTACCTTGTCAACATTGAGAGATTTAGGAGGACTATTCTTCTTTGTTCATCCTCCCGACCAGAATTCTTACTGAAAGGAGATTGCTCCAAACTGGAACCTCTAACCTTCCTGAGGCATACATGTGGTGACACTCTCTATTCTTGGCGTTGTATAGCTGAGGAAGGAGGAGATTTCTCAAAATCTGAATCATCTTCATGACCATGGCTATAAACAGGTGACTGATTACCACATTCTATCCTTTAACAACCTAATAATTAGGAGAATAAATTTTAAAATATTCGAGAGAACACAAAAAAAAGGTTTATTAGTGGTGAGCGGAATATATGTAAGATTATAGAATAAAAATTTACAACAAAAATAACTATCCAATAATTGCTCATTAGTCCATGCAAACTTTACTCTAATTACACATTCTAAAATAAAACAAAAAAGCAACAAAACTACTTTAAGAAAAATTACTATGGCTTAAAGACATAAAATTACTGATAGAAAAAATTATTAACAAAAAGATATTACTGACCAACATGCATAATCTACTAAAATTAATGTTCAAATGCTCCACCATAATCATATGAAAAATTATTAAGGACAAACACATAACAACATAAACAAAAATTAAATAATAACTGCTCTTTGGTCCATGCAAACTCTAGTCCAATTATACATCCTAAAATGAAACAAAAAAGCAGCATGATAAATTACTATTTTTTTTTTAGAACAAGATAAATTGAGAACAAGATGCTGAGAAGGCACATGATAAATTCAGAACAAGAAACACAAAATTATTAAAGATGGGGAGCGGGGAATACCTACGGGATTGTGGGGTTGGGGATGTCATCGTCAATGAAGTCGAGGAGTCGAGAAGCACGTCGAGGAGATCAAGGAATTCGGTACCTTGTCATCGAAGAAGTGGTCGAGCCGAGGAACACGTCGAGGAGGTCGCGGGGTTGGGGAGGTCACCATCGATGGAGTCACAGAGACGAGGAGGACGTCGAGGTGGTCGCAGGATTGGGGAGGTCGTTGTCAATGAAGTCGTACCATCTTGCCCTGTATTAATGGCAGTTATGATTAGGGTTACATGAACCAGTATACATCTTCATGTCCTCTTGCGAACCATCCAGCCTAAACACGCAGTCCATGGAAATTTACTAGCCGATGATACGAAAAACTGACAGTTGGGATTCCATGAAGAGGAATTTTTGCATGTTTTGATCGCTAATCCACCAGTTTCACATAACAAATCTCGTCATGGCCTGGGCTCCGGGCACTTTGGTGCGCTTTGGGACCCTGGACTCCATTGCCATGATGGAGGGGGACACTGCATCTCCACCTTAGCTGGTCACCCCTCCACCTCCCCCCCCCCCCCCCCCCCCCCCCCCGCCGAGGCGATGACGAGGATGCGGCCGGCTGGATGGGACAAGCCTGTGGGCCACTAAGAACCCGTGGTCGCTCGTGATTCATAGGGAACATAACTAGTGCCAGTTGGACGCCTTCTTGGGGCCTAGCCGCCCCGAGACCACATACGTATGTATTGTTCGCTTTCGCAAACATCTTGAAACAACTTGTCGGCGGGGAACCATTCTCCACCAAGCTCCTCGATAAGGACTCCCAAATAGGCTACCCCTTTGGGCTGCAGAACGCCGCAACCATGGCGCAATGCCTCATGATTCCGTATGGGAGCACGTTCTCCACAGACGACGAGTTCGTGTGAATGGTAGGTTATGAGACATAGTTCTTCTTTGATGTCCTCGACGGAGGATCAGAGGAGGAGTCTGACCAAAGACACAACAAAGCCAGCCATCATTCCTCTCATGAGTGCCTCATGGTCCATATCGAGGACACGCCTGACCAAGAGGGCGTCGAGCCGATGAACCCCGCGGCTCATGCCCTGGGGAATCCGCCGCCTCTCGTGCGATTGGAGCAGCTGCAGTCATGCCGAAAAGAACTCCAAGAGGTACAAAGCCAATTGGAGACAGAAGAAGCCGAGACCGATACGAGCTTGCACTACGGGCCACCAGCCGACTCACCCACGCCATGGCTCGCAACATCAACCAACGCATCATTAACAATGATGTTGGTCTTCTGTGATTCGTCCGTGCAAGCAAAACTCCAAACACTCTCGAATCCTGCCACACCCGTAGCACGGCGAGTCCAGCAAGAAGCCACAACATTGCTCGTGAGGGGCTGACCAACAAGCTGAGAGTACGCAGTCCTGGCGGTGCTGTTGACGTGAAAAACAGGATCCTCCGCGTGCACGATACAATCCATCCAGCGCTCCTCCGTAGCACGACGCGGGGGTGGAGCAGTGGGCACGCAAAGTCACAATGTATCAGTTCACCAGACCTCTCTCGACAGCAAGCGGGCCCTGAAGGCTCTAGTGCACGTACGTCTGGGGGAGAATCGTGACGCCCGCTCTACTATGAGCACCCGGAGATGCCAGAACAAGGATGGTGACGTGGCAAGATGAGGACCAGAGCAGAAGCCTCGAGCCCCCAGGACCGCGAGTCTTCAGTTCACGGATCCGGTGCGCCACGTTCCCGCCGCGTTTTCGACCCCTAACGATCATACCGAAGTACGCGGAGGAGACAAACCCAGGGTTTTGTCTCGAGGATTACCGTCTTGCGTGTCTGGATGGAGGGGGGAGTGATGATTTTTTTCATCATTTGCAACATGCCTTTGTACCTTGCCGACTCGGCTCGGACATAGCTCGAATACCTCCCAGCCAATCAAACCCTGATAGGTTGTCACTCTTACATTCTGACAACGCTGAGAGTTTAATTGTCCGCTCGGATCACTTCTACTTTCTAACAACACATCATTTCCGTGATAGTGCACAAGTAGGAAAGGATACACAAGGCTTTTGTAGCCTCTAGAGATATAAGTTTTGTATTTTGTGGGTCGGTGGGCGGTCGGTGGGTCGACCCAAAACTCTCTAAAATAAACTAGAATTTTTCTTCGCCTTCTTAAGTTAATATAACTAATGGGTAACCACTTGCATTCCTAATAGCCTCCCTCGAGTTGGCAGCAGGTCTGATTTCCGTGTACTGACTAGCACCCAAGAACGATGCATCACAGATCACAGCATTCAGATTTGAAACCGGGCGCTACCCAATGCACACTGATTAGTGATTGATTATTACATTCAAACGTTTTCACTAGTTCAGATTTCTATGCATCCCAAGGACACACAAATTCTTTTAGGGACTTGCTAATTTTCAGCTGCCTGAAAGTTGGGGGGAAATTTCAGTCATCTCTTTGAACCATTAGATTTAGATCTAATGGTTTATAATTATTATACAAATAATTCTAAAAAAAATTAAAACACAAAGTAACAAACCATTGACTGAAAAATTTTAACTGATTAAAAGCTAGGAAATATGATTCTTTTAAAAAGAAAAGGACACGCAAACTGCCTTTTACAGTATCAGATGACTCCGAATCAATTATAACCACACAAACATGTTCAAGTGAAAAATAAATAGGAAAGAAATATTGCACAATAAAGTAATAACAATGACGAGTAAGCTGTTCAAATCGACGAGGCTGCAGCCTTAGTTAACCAACGCAGAGGACATCGCGATGAATCGGAATGGAATGTTTGTTCACTGATACAGCTTCTCAGGTTTCACATCACGTACGAAGAGCCAACCTGCAGAAAAGAGGCGTCAAAAGGATAGGTTTGGGTTTCAACTAACTGAACGCAATTTACTGGTGGGGCTAAGTATTACATTACTAAAAGCTGGATCTTACCGTGACCATGCGAGCTGTAAAATTTTCTCGAGTCTCTCTAGTTGTCTTCTCCGGTGACGATGACTTTGATACCTTTGCCCTCGACCAGTTCGTGAATCTCCCTGGGCAACACATTTTCCATTATGTGAAGGTTCAATTTTTCTAGGGACGGCAGGTCGAACAGTCCATCTGGAACCGTCGTCATGTGGCCGAAACCAAATGTCAATTGGACGAGCTTCGGCATGGTACCGGTCTGAAATCTCAGCTTGTGAACTTGGACCCCATAGAGTCTCAAGTGCCGCAGCCGTGGGAACGCACCGGCAGGGCTGGACATTATGGGGGCTTTATAGGTTGTCACTCCTACTTTCTGGCAACACTCAGAGGTTAGCTGTCCATCCGGGTCCTCCGCGTCGTCTGGTTGATAGGTCGCAGCCAGTGTAAGATCCACGAGGCTTTGTAGCCTCCCTAGAGTTGGCAGCAGGTCTGCGTGCCATGAATTCCAGGTGCTACCACGGAAGAACAGAATCAGGTGGCCAAGGTTCTGCGGTAGTTTGCTGCTTTCTGGAAACGCAGCACTGGATTCCCAAACGGTCAAATATAGGCTTTCAAGATGGCGATGTTCCTTTAGGCTAATGAGAACATCCACCGGCAGACTGTCTGTAGTACCTTTCAGAGACAGAGTCCTCAGTTGTGCCATGCGCACAAGATATTTTTCCAGGCCGATCCACCTTGGGCTATCGGTGGTCAGCTTATTTATTGCCGAGGTCCATTCCGAGGCAATGAGCAGGCTATGCAACTCGCTTTGTTCCTCTGCTCTGATTGTGGTAAGATCAAATGATGCATCCAAATCAGGTATGTCCACGTGCCTCAGCGTTGATATATCCCACAAAGATTTAGGGACATGGGGTATCCGTGTTCCCGTCAAAATAATAGTCTGCAGGTTTAGGAGCTTGCCGATAGAGGATGGCAGCACCACATTTTTGCATGTTATCAATCCGATGTATCTCAAGTGGATCAAATGACCAAGGACTTTAGAAATGTTCTCCAAATTTGTATCCCACATGTAAAGGGCCCTAAGAAATCTTTGTGTTCCGAATGTCACACGAGGTAAATTGAAGCCCAACATGCTTCGCATATTTGGTGAAGATATGAAAATCCGGTCATCAAAGTAATCTATGAATGATAAACGATAAGCTCCGCCTGAAACATCATCACGACTTCTGCACACCTTGAGATATTCGTCTTCCCGAGCTTTACGTATCGCCCATTCACGTACCATATCGTGCATTTGAACAGTTGAAATTCGGCCATGTATGAAATTCCAAGAAACAGTATGAACCATAGACCTTTGAACTAACTCCTCCAGGCAGTCATGTGCAATATCTTCCAGTGTTTGGTTAGGCTTATGTTGCAGAAATCCCTCACCAATCCAATATCTTCTAAGCTCGTCAGCACCTATTGTGAAATCCTCAGGAAAGGATGCGATGCAGAGAAAGCAGTTCTTGAGAAAATCAGATGGCAGGTCATCATAACTAAGGGCTATGATTCTCTGCATATTGTCCCATTTGCTGGTAACTTCCCAATCTAAGCAGCGTTCCATTTTTGACCATGTATTTAAACAAAGGTTCTTGGACAAGTGCGATCCCAGAACAACAAGAGCGAGCGGTAACCCGTGGCATTTTTCGGCAAGATTCCTGCCAACACTTTCAAGTTCTTGACGGTTTTTGGCATCAATGTTTTCATAGGACGGGAATGCCTTCAGGAAAAAAAGCTTCTCACTTTCCTTCTCGTTTAGTAGCCCAAGCTGGTGAAGGTGCGTCAATTTATTGACTTGTTTGGCCACTTGTGTATACCGTGTAGTTAGCATCAATCTGCTCCCGTTTCCCTGATCAGGAAAAGCATGCTGAATGTTCTCCCATGTGTCCATTCTCCAGACATCATCGAGGACTATCAAATACCTTTTCATTTCAAGAAAACTGCGCAACGTCCCTGCCAGCTCTTGTTCCCCCATGTTCTCCAGCTCATGTCCCTGGCCAATCTTATCAAATTCCCTGACCCTCTTGTTAATCCCCATAGCTTGCATTGCGATTTCTTTCAACACAGGAAGCACCTCAAACTGCTGTGAAATGGAAACGAAAGCAAAGACGTCAAAATGCTCTTTCGCAGCAGCTGAGTTGTACACTTTGCGCGCCAGTGTAGTCTTCCCTGCCCCACCCATCGCCACTATGGAGATGACGGTGACTTGCGTGTTGTCTTCATCTTTCAGCCATTCCTCTATGCGCTCAACATCTCCTTTGAGTCCAACAAGGGCCGCCTCGTTGTCGGGATCCGCAGCGAGGCGCGAGAGGCATGCACGATGAGTGCTAGGCTGTGGTGTGCTTGCAGTCACGAGCCGGTCAGCGTTGATGGCATCCAGAAACTCTCTACTAAACTTGATGTCCTGGATCTTCCTCCTCCACTGGAGAACATCCTTACCAAGCTTGTGACGGGCCACTAGATCCATGGGTTTACGGGCGTACCTCGATATGGCACCAAGCATGCCCTTGCGCCTGCTGTTCCTCTTGGCTCTATAGTCCGCGTCATCGATGATGTTCTCCGCTTCGTACACCGCATGCCTGACCCGGCGGACAGAATCCGCCGTGACCGCGTTCCCTCCGCCTCCACGCTGGGCTTCCACGCTCAAGAAGGTTTGCATCGACCTGAGGTCATCTCTCAAGGACTCCACCTCGTCGTGGACGCCACACAGGAACGAGACCTCCTGGATGGCGAGGTTAGCGGCGCCGCCGGCCGCTGCAGAGGCCGCCTCGGCCATCACACTCACTTCTACTCTTTCTGCGACTTGCTTGGTGGGGCTGCAGCCGCGCTAGCTCTCTACTTCTGTGTGTGCTTTGTGTCTGTCTTCTCCTGCTACGGCCAGTCTAGTTTACCGATGGCTTACGAATCATGTGCTGTTTATCGTTGGGTTGGATTCATCCAGCTCCGGGTCAAGAGTCAAGACAGTGCTACAGAAATATACCAATCAATCCAGAGATCCGTACTACTGTATTGATTTTTTTTTTTGTAAGTTTGAGAGCCGTATTGTTTGCACTACTCCCTGGGATCTTTTTAGTTTTCACTTTAACCTCATAGAAGTTAATTAGATGTAAAAAGGTGTGATGCTACATAGTAAAAAATAAAGAAAAAGAAAGATAGAGATGGTGATACATACTCCTTCCGTTTAATAAATATGAATAAGGAAATATTAAAAAAGAGAAATATGTATTTGAAAGTGAGAATAATAGATATTTTTCAAAAAATATAAAAGTTAAACTGACAAATAAATTAAAATAGAGAGAATACTATTTTTTGTGAGTGAGAGAGAGTACTATTTATCATATTCTACTTCTATATTCCCTCGTAGATTTTGCATAATCCAACTTCAAAATTTAAAATCTCATAATTTATTCTTTCCAAGC
This sequence comes from Eleusine coracana subsp. coracana, assembly GCA_032690845.1. NCBI lineage: Eukaryota > Viridiplantae > Streptophyta > Magnoliopsida > Poales > Poaceae > Eleusine > Eleusine coracana. Next base: position 8,712,599 of record CM064426.1, read on the forward strand.
CTTTAGCTTATTTTAATTCAAATTGTATTAAATGTAGTTCCCAATCTCAAAGTCTAGGTTGCGTAAATAACTTTTAAAATCTAATAGATTCTCGCATTCCCAAATGCAAACAAAGAACCTTTTTGAAAAAAAAAAATGTCCTTGTGAGCTCGTGCAGGTTGGACGGCAAAAGACGGTGCGCCAATTAGACTATTAGAGAGGAGTATAAAGTTGCGTGAAAAAGTGATGTCACGATAAAAGCAAGGCAGCAAGCCCAATAAACCCATGTTAGACGTCAGTCATGAGTATAAGTACACGTTTATTCTTTCATAACTAATTGATACTCCCACTATCCCATTATATATAAATATTCCAGACTTTGATCTATATTTATAAATCTAATCATAAATCTAAATACACTAGTATCCGGATACTATGAATCTAAACACACTTTCTCTTATCCTGAAGTTTATATTTTAGGATGGCGGGAATACATAATAACTCAATATGATATACGAGACGAGGTCTTGAATCCAAATTATGATGGACATGATTTATAATTAAATAAATTATAACAATTTCTATTACACATCTGAAGATGCATCTAGGTCTTCTAATAGGTTATGGTAATCAATGACATAAAATTAAAATATGCTAACATGTATATGGAGAAAGTATGTGCAAACAATTAAAACAATATTGAAACCAACATTTGTGAGATAGTTCAAGTGAAGAGACTCAAGTGCCTCAAATTTAGAGTTTATTAGTTTATTTGAGTCATAGGTATGTCGAACTATTAAGAGAGGTAAACTAATCTTGCTTATAGGAAATTCATGTGCTAATGTCAATCCAATAGTTTTAAGAGAAAATTAGCCACCAAAAATCCAAAAGAACCAACCAATTCTGAGCCAAACAAAGTGAGCCCTATCACGGAAGTTTCGTGAGTACCAAAATTGCAGGGTCTTGCAATCCGAGAGCTTTGAAAGTTTCATGAGGTCACTTACGGAAGTTCTGTCATCCCTTTGACTCAGTGAAATTCATCCTACACAACAGCTCTTTTTAAATCCATGAAAGTTCTGTGGATAACCACTAAAGTTCCATCAGACTCAAATTACACTATAGTAACTAGTTTTTTGGAGTGCTCTATAAATAACCTATCTCTTCCTCCGTGGGAAGGATTAGATACTTTACCATTCCACTCTACTATCCAGCAAGAGCTCTCCCCTCTCACTTATATATTGTTCTTGACATTTTAATCAAAAGTAAGAGAGATCCAACAATAAAAAAGATTGAATCCAACCATTTAAAAGTTTGAGCACATCTTTTTCTCCTCATACAAGATTTGATTTGCTTGTTACTCTTGGAGACTTGGTCTCCTAGACGACTAAGCATCATCCTTGAGCTTCCAACTTGTTGTGATGAGGTGGGGACATTTATAAAGGTGTGATTCACCTCCGAATAAAAAGAATCAAGTGATGAAAGAAATTCAAACACGATCTTTATGATTTCTTGACGGGAAAAAGGGTTCAGAGAAACTCGACCACTTTATGTAGCCCCTCAACAAGAACGTAAAAACTACTTAGTGTGGTTGTCAAATCTCAGGTTAAATCATTGTGTCTCTCTTTACATTTCTCACATTACATTTGTGCTTGTGCATTTTTTCTATTATATTGTGATTTATACATTAGTATATTATGTTGCTACCTTCCCATTATAGGATTTGAGATATATTTAATGGTAGTCTTATCATTATGGAAGTTCTGTTCTTCTCTGTTTAACTAGTTTCAAATAATTACCTATCCCCCCCCCCCACCCCGACACACACACACTAGGCCTTCCACGTAAGAGGGACTCTTGAGATATAAGTGAATTATTATTTTTTATATCAGTTTAAGTTTTTATATGCTACTGATTGATTGATGTATAATAGTTCAACACAGAGGAGCGCGTAGGATGTAATGTGTCTCTCCAACATCTAATATTTTTTTTAGATCAACTTCAATCTTTTATTAATCAGAATAAGAGTATTGTGGTCTACCAACTCGACTAAAGACGTACTCCTAGCTATATTACGGGCGTCAATATTAGACTGACGCCTCTTGTGGACAAACTCGGGAGCTGAAAATGATGTCATTTTCACGTTGATCTTCAAGATTCTAGGGCCATACACACTCATTCCTTTCCTCTGGATAGTTGTTACCACATTGGCACTATCAATTACTATGTTGATTCATGTTATCCATTTTTCTTATGTGACATTTAATTTGGGTGGACTTCCTCCACCCACAACTGTGTGCTCGTGGTACCCTGGCGGCTATGAGATCTTGGATGCCGGCGGCGGTCGGCCTGGACGGCCCAAGGCGTCACGGATCATCCCTCCGTGGTACCCCGACGAGGATGATATCCCAGTTACACGCGTAATGGGCCCGGGAAATGGAATGCACGGCTCCTCCCTTCGCCCAACCCTACTGGCACACGAAGATTCATCGGCCTTGTGAGGCTGCCGAAAGCGGGGCTATAAGGATGCACACAGGGAGAAGAGAAGAAATCGTAAACACCATCACACGACAAGAAGAGCGCCCGCCAAGAGAACAAATCACGTCCGTCGGGAGAACAAATCACGTCGGCACATGAAGATTCACCAAAAAGCATCAGTCGTGCAAGGATGCCGGCCGAGAGAACAAATCGCGCCCACCAAGAGAATAAATCACGCCGATACACGAAGATTCTCCTTAAGCGGCGGTCTTGCAAGGGTGCCAGAATCAGCGGCTACGGCAGAGTCAAGATTCTCCGGTCTGGCGAAGCCAGAAGCGGTGGCATACGAGCGTGGGCAAGACTGTGAGATAACAATAAATCCGATTCCCTATGGTGGTAACTATATGTAATTAGTTATATTTAATAGTCCATTACTGTTCTGTCACTTTAAATGAATGGTCAGATGAGGATTATACTACATTGATACTTGAATGTAATGAGAAATGCAAGCTTTTTTAATATGGCCCACCGTCTCAAATAGAACTGTGCAGCTTCTCCTGCCAACACTTGTTCCCGAGTTAAAAAAAAAAAAACTCTTGTTCCCCCGTGTTCTCCAGCTCATTCACTCGGTCAACCTTGTCAAATCCTCTGTCCCTCTTTTTAATCTCCATAGATTGTGTTGCCATTTCTTTCAGCACAGGAAAGCACCTCAAACTGCTGTGAAATAGAAACGAAAGCGAAGGCATCAAAATGCTCTTTCACTGCAGCTGAGTTGTACACTTTGCGCGCCAGCATGGTCTCCCCTGCCCCACCCATCGCCAATTATGGATATGACGGTGAGCTCCGGGGTGAGGTGACTGAATAATCTTTCAACCACTCCTGTATGCGCTCAACATCTCCTTCAAGTCCAACAATGGCTGCGTCGTTGTCGTGATCTGCAGGGAGGCACGAGAGGCATGCACGACGATGGCATCAAGAAACTCTGTGCTAGATTTGATGTCCTGGATCTTCCTCCTCCACTGGAGAAGTGGAGAATATCCTTGCCAAGCTTGTGACGGGCCACTAGTAGATCCATGGGTTTATGGGCGTACCTCGATATGGCGCCGAGCATGCCCTTGCGTCTGCTGTTCCTCTTCACCCTACAGTCCGCGACGTCGATGATGTTCTCCGCTTCGTACGCCGCGGCCCTAACCCGGCGGACAGAACATCGCGTCCCCGCCGCTTCCACGCTGAGCCCTCCACACTCATGAACGTCTGCATCGACCTCAGGTCATCTCGCTCTCAAGGACTGCACTTGCTTGGTCGGGGACGCCGCAGAGGAACGACACCTCCTTGATGGCGAGGTAGGCGGCGCCGCCAACCGCTGCAGGGGCTGCCGACTCGGCCATCTCATGCTCACCAGTTCTCTACTCTTTTTGCGGTTTGCTTGGGGGCTCTCGTCGTCGTTCCTTCCGTGTGTGTGCCCAGCAAGTCGTATAGTTTACGGATTGCTTACGAATGCTGTGGTTGGGATGGATCGTGGACTTCGTCCAGCTCCCCGAGTCAAGAATCAAGATAGTTGTTACTTACATAGCTACCGATCCACTGGTTGCACGGCAAAAGTCCATGTCACGACTTAGGGACAAAGGAGAGAATGCGCTAAGCTTCCAGTCCATGCGGCAGCGACTGAAATGATTGCTTGCCGACGGACCGGCGGGCCCAGACAGAACAACACTGGGCCTACGGCTTTCCTTGCTTCTTCACAATGTTTCTACCCGAACAAGGCCCATGGTTAGCGTGGCCGTTCTTTGTCTGTTGAGAGAATAACGGCCCAAAAGCCCATCTGCGGGTTCAGCGGCGCCGGCGCACTCGGAAGTCTGGAAGCAATTTCCCCTGCTGCTACCGCGTGAAACGTTCTGAAGCTGGCCACAGGGTGAGCCATGCAGGGCAGAGATTTGAAATTAATTGCCTGCGTTATTAAAAAAACAATAATAATTGGCTGCCAGTTTTACTCGGCAAGTCTAAATTCGTAGGACCGTATTTTAGCAAAGAATGATGCCGTCTTTAAATGTGTGCAAACGTAACGCTACCCTCACCATTCGACCAGAGCTTGGCAACCGCGTGGACTCCCCCGGCTACCGATGCACATATTAACGAACAACTTGCGAGTAGCAATTGTGCTGAATTTTTTTCGTTTATAAAAAAACGCGCTAGATTTTGACCAAATCCGCACAACCAAAACGTATCAAACGTGGCCTCAAATCAAACATGTACCTATACACGTCTTCTGTTCTGACACATGCTCTTCGTAACTGATATTTTTTCGTTTCTTTAAAAGAACTGGACTGCTCATCGTCTAAATAAAAGGAATTGGACTTCAGTTCAGAATCATACCTCCTCCCTGTCGTAAGAGTAGCAGCAAAGTCAATTTGGGCATCATCACATTGAAGGCTGAGTCCCTTGATTTGATGCCTTGGTGGATCCTGATCCACCCACCCCCACCACCTCACCCCAAATGTTCTAATCGCAATTGCCCGACCCCGATAAGGCTAAGCCATAAACTAATTGCGATTAAGGCAAAAGGAAAAGGGAAAAGTCGGAGAGGCAAAACCCCACCTAGCCCGGAAGGCAGCGGAAATGAGAAAACCAATAAACATGGCACGCAACGAATCGGATCCCGATTTAATCCGCTGATTAATCCCCCATCCCACACCTCCCCGGCCGGCCCGCGGCATGCTCCGGCCATTCCCCTGCCATCACCACTTCTCCTCCGCCGCGGCAGCCGCGGCCATGCGCCCCACCTCGTCCTCGTCCTCCCGGCCCTCGGCCGGCGGGGCGGGGGCCAACGCCCGCGCGCACAACGCGCCCGCCGCGCCGTCGTCGTCGTCGGCCTCCTCCACCATGTGCAGGCACACGACGTCGTCCGCGACGTTCGATATCCTCATCCTGCTGCTCGTGATCTTCCCCACCGCCTTCCTGCTCGTCTCCTCGCTCGCGCACGTCTGCCGCGCTCTCGCCCCGCTGCTCCACACCCCGCCCGCCTCCGCCGCGCTCGCCTCCGCCTCCGCCGCGCTACCCTACCTCGTCGCTGCGCTGCCCTACCTCGCCGCCGCGGCCGTGCTCGCGGGCACCGCGCTCCTCTCCTGCCGAAGGCTCCCGCGCCGCAGGTGCCGCAACCCGCGCTGCAGGGGGCTGCGGAAGGCGCTCGAGTTCGACGTCCAGCTGCAGACCGAGGAGGCGGTGCGCTCCGGGGCCGGGAGCACCATCGGGGGCGCCGACGCCGCCATGTGGCGCGAGATCGAGGCGCTGCCGTGGAAGGGCGGCCAGGGCGGGAACAACCCGGACTACGAGTGCCTCCGCGCCGAGCTCCGACGGATGGCGCCGCCCAACGGACGCGCCGTGCTGCTCTTCCGCAACCGCTGTGGCTGCCCTGTTGCTAAGCTCGAGGGATGGGGTGCCCCCAAGAGCAAGCGCCGCAACAAGAGGTAAGACCCCGTTGACCTTGTCTCGTTTCGTCCACAATTCTACCTGATTGATTCGGTTCCATCAACTGAACTTAGTTGCATCGTTTCTGTCGGATGCCTGCAGTTTAGCTGTTCCCTTATACTACGTTAGTTACCCATGGCATTTCCTGGTTCTGTGTGGTGGTGTGATATGTTTCTTCAACAGATTCTCGTTACTTGACCATTGATGTGTTTATTCGTGTTCCAATTTCCAGATAATATTGACCTGCTAATCTGGTGTTGTATGTGCATATAGGCACCTATTTTGATCTGTTAATCTATTTCTGCATATGCAAATTTTCAGTACTGTTTGATCTAATTCCTTGTCACATAAGAAGCATGTTTGGGGGCTTCTAATTCAGTTTCTGAAGACAGTGGACTTCTGTTCATTCCTTGGGTTTTTTGAGATGTTTGTCAGAAGCCTTAGTGTCAACAGCATCTGGTTGGTCATGATTGTTTGGTAAGGAATTAGTCTGCAGTTGCGAAATGGCTTCTACCAAACTCAGCACTAGATCAAATGAATACCAAAGTTCATCTGAGTGACTAAACTTATTTGGCATTTCGTGACTTAACATAGTATTCAGGTTATCGTATATCTATATGGGGATGTTTGATGTTTAAAGACACCTTAATTTTCTACTAGTTGGCCTCTTGACAGAATAAATCCTGTCATGAAAGAGCTGTTTTGAATAGTAACTTGTAATAGTACCAAACCATCTTATATCTAGATGGGGATGTTTGATGTTTAAAGACACCTTAATTCTCTAGGTGGTCTCTTTACAGAATCAATTCTGTCATGAAAGAGCTGTTTCGAATTGTAACTTGTAATTGTACCATACCATCTGTTCCACATGAATGGATTTCAGTGTTATAGGAGGTTGCCATTTCTTGGTAACACATGACCTTTGGCAACGTCTATTTCAATCATTTTGATTGTTATTGGCTGATATTAAACGTAAGGTTCAAGAGTCACTGAAGTCTGGATGTTTTGAAGGTTTTGTGCTACTGTTTGTGAGGTCTCACCGTGTGTCCTGTAGAACTTTTTCTGCTTGGTGATTTCATACATTTCTCAGCAATCTGAAGAAGTTTCTTGAAAGTGTGCAGCCTTTTCATTTTGCATGTCGCTTGAAATTGTGCACAAATAATCTCTAGATTGGAGTTATGTACTTGTTCTTGATCAGATACGTTCATCTCTGGGACTAGTAGTTGCATGAATGAATATTGGTTGATTCCACTTCTGTACAACATGGATGGATAACTTCAATTGCCGGTTCTGGAGATTTGACATCCATATTTTGTCATATTATTGAACCAGATTATTTAATGGCAAACATGGTTGGTGTCTGTGGGGGCCTATTGGGGTTGCAACCAAAGATTGCCAATGTATGCCAAGCATTTTCTCCTAAATCGTCCAACTGTAGTGAACAAAAATGGTACCTAAGCTTAGGTTGACCTAACTATAGGTATCTACAAATTTATCACACGTGGGATCTAGTTGGTGGAAAGCTCAGCTATAAACTGACTTTCTTAACCTTTGCAAGACTTAAACTAAAATTCTTTCATATTTTGTTCATGGTGGCAGTTCCAGCAAACCTAATATTGATATGCGTAAACATGAAATAAAAATGTCTTTATGTGCCTGCTGTTTCTCTGTCTGGGCTTAGAATGCGTACTTAATTTCTCTTCATGCTTTAAAATGTTTCTGGAGTTAGGGGCTTGAGGCTAATAAAAATAAAGAGATGAACTGTCAACTGTTTATGACAGTGGTAACAATATATATATTGGAGGCCATTTCAATGTGTAAAGTAACAAACACAATAGAAGTGAGGTAGTACTAAGGTGTTTTCATGCTAGCTCGTCTGCACACATACAGATATAAGGGTGTTCCATTCCATGTCTATAGCTCAGAGATCATATTCTGTTCATAGCTCTTGTAATAGAGTAATGTGTTCTTGTATGTTGACTGGTATTCAGTTAGATTATGGATTTATACTCGGTTCTTTCTGAGTCTTGAGTTGGTTGGATTATATTAAGGCTATGTTTACTGATGTTTTCCGATTGACAGAGACATAGATGTACAACTATACCTTAATGAATTATATTGATTGGTGAATATTGGGTACATCTTAGTTTCTGAAAAGAGATTGCATGCTAAATTGATTTCTGAACGTTGCTTGGTTATCCTTTGTGCTACCGATTTATCTGAGATGTTATCATTCTACATGAAATTGGTCAGGCTATTTTCCCAAAAGTTAATCGTCTAAGAATATGCTTGTACTTGAAACTAGCCTGTCCTTTTTACAAAAATGATTGTCCATTTCCTGTAGTTATGGGAGTTCATTACTTGATCAAATCAGTTTTCCTTTGCTAGCCATATTAATCCTGACATGAATGATATATGTTCGTAAGTTTTTGTACTGCAGAAAGACTATATCTGTTGTCTCATTGTTTTGAGTTTGGATCTTTGCAGGGGTACACAAGGCTCGTTCCATGACCGAGGGTTGAGGTGATAGAAAATCGGATGTCACCGGTGGCAACGCTTCTGCTATAGACTGGCATGTTGGATAATACTTCAAAGAAAGATACATCAATTACAAACAGTCGGCTATGATTGTATTGTTACACCGGGTTCGCTGAACCCCCAACAGATATACCCATACAAGATAAACATTGCAATAATAAAGAACTGACAATAAAGGACAGTAAACATAAACATTGGACGCATGCTTCTCTTGTTTCCCTTTTACGAATGTGACCCATGTGGGAGGTTTCTTGTTTGTCCTTTATGCCTCACGGCCTGAGCAATGAGCTCGATGTTGCAATTAAGCAGGTGGTCCTTGGAAGTATTATCTGGTTGGTTTGATTTGAAGTTCTGAAAATATGATAAATTCTGCTATATAATTACTTCTGTACTGTGTAATTTGTGCCCAAGGGTATGTTTTGGAGGCCTTGATTGATAAGGACTGAAATTTTGAGGTTGGCGTCTAAATATCGAGAGATTTTCTGCACTTGTGTAGGAGGTTAAATTGTTTTACCTCACTTGTGCTCATAATACGGCTTAAATTCTTCTGGAACTCCACAAATTTGACGACGAATTTATTGGCCATCTTTTTATTGCAGCCGTACCCCATACTTTTACTAGAATTGCGAAATTACTAATGTTTGTGCCACAAAGTCGCGACGCCCAGAGTTTAAGACGAGTTTAACAGTGAACTCTAGGCTTTGAAGGTTGCAATCGTTTTGCGCCTTATCACTGCGCTGCCGGCGAGCAAAATCCTCAGCAACCCAAAAACCTCTGCGTCTCCTCGGTGATGGCTGCCGCGGCTCCCGCACTGCCCGCCTTCCTCAGGCCACGGCCGGCCTCGCCCTGCCTTCCGTCCCCCGACCCGTCTCCCTACGCTCGCGGCCCGCTGCGCGCCACTCCGTCCCGCCCGGGACCTCTCCGCCGCACGAGGCCCCTGCGCCCCATCTCAGGTTCGATTGGTGCTTGCACATACTATTGCGCTTGCGTGAGGGTGGGGAATCCCGCCTCGGATGTAATTGATGACCGCCTCCTTCGCTGCAGCTGTGGAGAAGACTAAAGAGGGTGCCGCCGCCGCTGCTGCCGAGGAGGGCGAGCTTGAAGGGATGCCACCGGAGTTCTACGATGAGGTATGTGCTGTTGGGCGAGGGCCGTTATGTGTTGATTTCGTTTCCTGGTTAGTGCGCGTAGGCATTTCACCTCACAGATGCTGTGCAAGCTCACTAGTCCCGTCTCATGGCACCGTTTTGGTACAAAGCTGCCCTTGTTAGAGATATCTTAACATATACTCCCTCCATACTGTTTTTAGATGACGTTTTGGAGTAGATAATTTCTAGTCAAGATGAATATTCTGTAATCCAGTAGGATATCGCTTTGATCTATTTACTATATACCATACCAATAACGGAATACCATACCAATAAATCATATGCTATGAACAATGAAATGTGGCGTGAAATACGTACCAGTGTCAGAAACTTTTTCTTTCTGAGGAAATACAAATGTCATTCTATTGCGTCAATATCCACCATGATTGCTATCTATTATCTTAATATATAGTCCTAGAAAAGGAGTCACCAGTGATGGAAATTACTCCCTAATAATTGGAGAAGAAAACAAAGAAAAAAATACCTGCTATTATGAAAAAGGTACTCCAAATACCCTTTTATTTTTTAAAAAAATTACCCACTATTGCCAATAAAAAATTAACCCGAAGTACTTGTATATACTTTATAGATTACCCACTGCTACCATTAGAGAAATAATCCCCTAGGTTACCCCAAATAACAGTGATAGAAAAAATAGTGATGATAATACAAGAGTAATTTAGTTAGGCATGTAAGATATACAACATTAGTAGTTAGATTATTGATACTAGCCACACAGATGCATGGGCTAATCCCCTAGGTTTTTCTTTTCTGGTGTGCGATGGCATTGGCCTGACTTACGCAGTTAAATGTCCGTGATATTTTTTCCGTTGTCTGCTCTGGTCAATGATTTTGAACTATTATGTTATGTTTTAAAACTGTTTGTTATCAAACAGCTATAGTTACAAATCTGTCCTCAATTTGTATATCAGATATGCACTTTTGATGGTTCTATTTATTTTCATAATCATTCTGTCGCAAAGCTTTAGTTTATATTATAAAGTTAATACCATACTGTCTCATTATCACAAATCGCTAACTTCGTAATGGATTGACAAAAGTTAGAGCGATCATTGCAATCCACCTCCATTCCCCAAAAATCATTGTGGGCAAATCCTGATAGCCTGGAACCATACTATGACTTCTGCAAAGTGCAAACCCCTTGATTCCCTCTAAGTCTCTAAGATGCTATGAGCATATCTTATCCATACCATTAATACATTCTTGTGGAACAACACTGGTAATTGTTTATGCTTATAGAAGTTAGGTCAATGGTATGGATCTATGTGATTCTACTTTCTTTAGCAGCAACTCTTATTCTTCAACCATATGTTACTTGACTTCCACATGCAGGAGTGGCAAGCTCATCGACGGGAGAGGACTAAGGAATGGCATGCATACCGGCAGAAAGAGGAAGCTGAGGAGGACAAAAGAACAAATGAATACAGAGAGATTGGCATGCGCCTGAAAGCATATCCGCAGGAAGAAGTTCGCAAAGCAAGGATCTTAGTTTCAAGTTTCATAAGAGCTGGTGAAGATATTGAAGAGGTCAAGTACCAGATCGTGCATTCTTTAAAAGCTGAAACTATTGCCCTAATCTGTTGTCCCTTTTCCCCTCTCTTGATACTGAAGCTAGCCGTGGTTTGGGAAATCATGGCAAGTAGCCAAGATACTAGAACAGAAGTCATTTACAATCATAGTATTGTCGCCAGTTTCATCCAACTTTGCCTTTTTGTAAATCTTTTTATATTTATCAAATTTTATCATGTGATTCACTAAAGTTAACTCCCTGTGTGGGCATCAAAGGTTTGTTGCATGTTTTTAAGCTAACACAGAAGAGGAAAGCACAGTGAATGTTCCTTCAAAAATAAACACATGAAGGGTGTTTTGAGTTAGTATCCCCTAAATATTGAGTTTTGCTACCTAGAAAAATTGTTTTATGTTGAAAGAAATATTGTTTTCTGAAACGTCAGATTTTGTAATGATATGCAGGAAATTGAGAAGGCTGCTGAAAGAGGGGACCTTACTGAGCTTGTTCTTATGGTCATTTGGAATCGACTTGATATCGCTCGCCGTGATGTACGTACGACTTCTGTCTTGGATTGGATCATCCGTCTTTCCTATCTTTTTTTTAATTGTATATATTTATCTCAGTTCAAGATGTTTAATTTGGACTATGAAGAAAGTTTTAAATACGAATACCTATTGACAGCTCCAAAAATCTAAGTTCTTATATATTTTTATGTTGCTGTTTATCTTTTCAGAGTTATAATTCTACTGTCAGTCAACTTTATCTGTGTACCCTGTTGTTTGTAAACATTGTTTTCAGCATCTTGTGACTTGTAAATTTTAGAACTTTTACTGCTTATCAATTGATCTTGATGCTAAGCCTAGTAGGAAGTTACTTGAGAGGTTCTCGTTCTTGTTACATGCGATGTAACCGACTGTCGAGAGATATTCTCGATAGTAGATCTAGGTATGCGTATGAGTATAAAAGATCGATGGACACAGGACATAGGGTTTATACAGGTTCGGGCCTCCCGGAGGATAACAACCCTACGTCTTGTTTGGTGTTTCTGTATTGCTAGGGTTCGCACTGGAATTAGGGTTCCAATACATGTCTCTGTCTTGCCTAAGGCCCTCTGCCCTCCTTATATATCCGAAGGGCAGAGGCTTACATGGTAATCTTTTAGTCGGTTACAACAGATCCTATCTATCCAACATATCTGCTAACCTAACTTGCTGCTTACTCAAACAAATATCTAAGTAAATATCTCCTGGGCCAAATACGTCATAACCGAGCCCCCAGCCCACTCGGCCATATAGCCGAGTGGTTAGGTATCCCGGGTACATATGTCCTACACCAACTCTAAATCTAGATATTTGGAATGCTTTTTTGTGTGTGCAGGATGAGAGAGATGCCATCAGAAGCCTTGATCTCTTGTACAGAAGGGTAGAGGTAAGTGGCAGAGATGCTGGTTCTTTTTCTAATAGCCAGATGAGTCCATGTCCATGTAACCTGATTATATATATCAATTCACTCCTCCCCATTGCCTCAATGGTCTATGAATGCAGGCAGAGATTTTAAAGAGTGAAGCAACTCCTGCTATGAGGCTACTCAATGAACTTCTTCATCTTCATGATGGAAGTGATGATAACAAGTGGTTAAAGAAATGTAGAAATCGCATGCTTGAAGTTTTTCCAAGGGAGGACCCATTCACTATGGTTTTTCCTGCTGGGTTCCACATGGAGAAAGTATGTTACTTTAATATTAGTGACATCCTGATTTATTCTCAAAATTGCAGGGTACCAGAATTTTTCATAACCTGAGCATGAAAACGTTATGCATCCCCATAATGCCTCAGGCCAGGGTGAGTTTCGTTTGTCTGCTAGCTAGAGATCTTGGTAGAGCCCTGCCATTTGCTTCGGCAGAAATGTACATTTGTATGTGTAGTGATATATAACAAGGAATGTTTCCACTATTAATACAAAAAACTATATGCACCCTTAATGGTTCAATTCCAATTGGGTTTTCACTAATCACTACTGCACTCATTTTGATGTTTGACCTCAATAAGAACTGTCTGGTTGCATGAAGGCAAAGGTAGGGGCACATTCAGAACTAGGTGAAGCTGTAAGCTATCAAGTTGCCTTGCCAATTTTTTGTCATGACCAGTAATTCATAAGGCTGTTGAGGGCTACAAACAAAAGTACATGCATGTCCCAAGGTGGGTTCTAAGTACATGTGAACAAGATAGTGAAACACTACAAAAACTAGCAGCAGTTTTATGCATGTTTCAGCGGGCCTGTGTAATGCTTGAATTATTGCACATGCCACACTCTCTATTTCAACAGTGTAGTATATTACTTCCTCATTTCTGCCTTGGATTATAGAAAGGAAGCAGGACAGATGGAGGAGCTGGGTAAAATTCAACGTTACGGAAGACGAGCGGAAACCATCTGGAATATGTGAATGCCGATCTGTCATTACAAGGCTGTCGAGCGGGCTTTCTGTAACAGATTAGGAGGAAGAGAGTCTGGCACCGGACACATGGAGGCGCATGCCACAAGGTCCGGCGTTGCGAGTGTGCGTTTCCGATCTAGGTGAGGCGAGGCGAGAGCTGCAAGTAGGTATAGAGTATCTACCACGCGTATGGTTTGCTCCTGTTTTTCTTCGTCTTCCTCTGCTCCTTCTTCGACACTAGGGATGTAAGTTTGTACTTTTTTGGGTCAGTAGGTCGGCCCAAAATTTTCTCAAATAAACTAAACTCCACCTTCACCCCATTCAATTAAGTGGAGCAAATGAACTAGAGCCTTGATCCACTACTACCTATTGGGTAGCCCACCTACATCCCTAGTCGACACCATCGCCCGTGTCCAGAGAATCTTTAGTGTGTGTAGGTTTGTACACCTAAATCTCTCCTTCCTCCCTCCGGACATAAAACCGGTGATGAGGTCACGGACGATGTCGGACAAGTTAGCGTGATGACGGCGTTGGATAATTTAGTGTGCTAACGGTTGGCGGGAGCGACTCAACGCCGGGAGCCGCAAGGACGGCGGCAGGAGCGCGGAGTAGGGGCATCAGTGACAATGATGCCATTTAGGCTGACTTCAACAAGGTGATGCAAAGCTATTTTTGCATCACACTTGTACTATCACCATTTGGATCTCCAACAGAAGAGGCAAAGGAATAGCTATTTTGCATTGAGAAGAGAGAGGAGAGGTAAAAATAGATTACCTCTCTCCTCGATTGCATCCACTAGAGGAGCTGGTGAAACGTGCAGGAAGTGACAGTGAAGTCGGCACGTGGGAGGCAAAGCGAGCATGGAGGTACCGCAGGCGGAACTCGGCGGCGGCGCGAGCGACAAGCATGGCGGCGAGCAGTGGGGCCAGCAAGGCCGGTGGCGGTGCGGGGGAAGCTCGACGGCAGCGCGGGAGGTGAGCGCGCGGCAACGCGGGCAGAGCTTGACGGCGGCGTGGTGGCGGCGCGCGGGAGGCAGAGATCGGTGGTGGCGCGAGCGATGAGCATGGCGGCTAGCGGTGGGGCTAGCAGGGCGTCGGCGCGGGCAGAGCTCGACGGCGGCGCGGGTGACGAGCACGACGGCGAGCGGTGGGTTTAGCAGGGCCGGCGGCGGGGTGGGACGGAGCCAGCGATGGCGAGCGGCAGGCTCGACGCTTTTGCATCTCTACTGTTGGAGACAAGAAAATTTGCCTCTCCAAATATGCACTGTGGACAAGAGACAAAGTGTCAAATGTCTCTCTGTCGATGCTGAAAAACCCTACGTTCTATATTCTGTGGTTTGTATTGATTGTAATCTGATATGTTTCGTGTCCCTTGAGGGAGGTACCCTGCCGCCTTATATATCCCGGTCGGCAGGGGGAACATGAAGAGTCCTACTTATAGTCTACAAGGTTTAACATAGAAAGTCTATCTCTAATTGCCTTGTGCTCCAAGCCGAGTCGGTTGACTTCCTTGTTGATAAAGTACCCCATCGGCTATTGACTTAGTCATATTTAGAGATACTCATATTGCCCCCGAGTGCTTCCTGATTTTGAGCTTTGATTCTTCGAGTGACCTTTCAATGTTGGTCATAAATTAGGAAAACCTCTTAATAGAAGTTCCTGATAGATCTGGTGCATCGGTCAGGTGCACCTGATCAGGTGTAGCCCCCGACTCTTGTAATTTACTCAAACCATCAAGCTTGAGCCTAACACACCTCTGATCATCAAACCAGTAGGTCAACTTGCAAGATTTCAACCTTGCCGACCGATTATTAAAAAGGCCAAGTGATATACACTATTATCCGAGTGACCTATCGGTCTGAATTTCACGACATCAATCATGTTCAGTCCATATAAAGAAATATGACATCAATCATACAATAGTACTAAATTAAATGACATCAATCATAACATAGCTTTTTCCTAATAATTTGCCACTCTTTTTTTATCATAAGTCCAAATTTGGCCATTCATTCATCAACATCAATTAATAACTCAACCTTTGAACTTATGTTCGCATGACCATCAAGTCCTTTGCTACATGATCATCAAATCATATAGATACGACCAGTATTTTTAAGTGGTTTGACCACTGCTTCTCATCAAAGAAGTCCCCGAGTCTACTTCTCGAGGCTTTAAACCCTAAATATGTTTAAGACCCTTAAATAATCTTTACTTAATTGGAATCATTTGTCATTGTTCGGCCCATCTCGACCCATGGGACCCTTAGATCAAAAGCAGGGGTATAAAAGGTAGCGTCAGGTTGACTCTCAGTCCATGCTATATCTGCGCACAAACTCTTCGTCTTCCTTGTGCCTCCTCTGCTCTCAGCGACGCCTCTGCTTTTCCGGCTAGGGTTAGCACATTTCTTCCGGACACCGCAGATCTTGTCGCCCTTAACCTCCGTGCTTTTGCTAGGGTTTAGCGCTTGATCCGTCGCGCCAAAACATCCATTGCCATGGACCGCAAGAAGGTTTCCTCCTCAACTCCTGCCACCGTCATCGAATCTTCCTTGTCGGAGATCGAGATCCCTGAGCAGCTCAAGGAGTTCTCGAAGAGCAGCCTCTCTAATGCCGACATGTCAAAGATGGTGATGGATGGCATCCTTCGCGAACAAGCTTGAATTGACTGGAAGGTACCCAAAGAATCCTGCCCCCATCCCCATTCATAAGCAAATCGTTGTGTTTCGCTCGTTCTTCGAATATGGTTTCGGAGTCCCCTGCTGCAGCTTCTTGCGCGGGCTCTTGTTCGTTTATGGAATTGAACTTGTTAAGCTCAATCCCAACTCCATTCTTCATATCGCCATCTTTGTGCATATGTGTGAAGTGTTCTTAGGCGTTCTTCCCCATTTCAATCTGTTTCATCATCTCTTTGTCCTCCGACCGCTGCCGACCAAGAGTAACCAAGTGGCCATAGGCGGCGTCGGCGTTCAGTTGCGCAAGAAGGAGGCATACATCAATGTGCCCCTGAATACTGGGAACAAGAACTGGAGAGATGACCCTGTTCTTGTCGACTTCACTAGTGCGAAGGCAATTCCCCTGGCGCAATGGACTGAGAAGCCTAATCCGAGCGACTCCCAAGTGGTCGCTCTACTAAAGAAAATTGCAGATCTGAAGAAGGAAGACGTTGACGGTATTACCATTGCCAAGAGTTTCATAGTGCGCCGAATGCAGCCCCTGAACCTTCAAAGTCACCCGGCATGGAATTATGTCAATAATGACGAAACCCGGGAAGTGCCTGACCCTCCTAATGGTGAACTTCATCGAAAGCGCTTATCGAAGATGTTTGAAGGAGATATCCTTCAGGATCACTCTTTAATTGAGAAGGCGTACAATAAGAGCACTATGCGAGCCTGAGTAAGCTTCAGTCTACTTTAAGTGCCCCGTCATTATCTTGTTTTGATATCCTGCTTGATGTCTTGACCTTTATGCAGGTTCTGGATACTTACATATTTCATCCTCCGCTCCCTTCGACCGATACCGAGGGACCGGACTATGTTGAGAAAACTCAGCAGACCGGCCCTGGAGGCTCAAGCTCGTCTACGCTCGACCTGAGCGTATTGATTGAGTCGTCACCCTACCTTCCCCCAGTCGACGAGTGAAGCAGACTGCCGTGCGCCGAAGGTAATATGTCGGGGATCAGGATGATGATGAAGAAGAGTCGTCTGCTGATGCCGGTCAGACTGCTCCTGCTCCCTCCGACCGACCTTCAAGCCAGCCAGAGCCCCCGAGCAAAACACCGAGTGATGCAGGGGTATTGCAGCAGACCGACGAGGTAGGCAAATCTTCCCAGAAAAGGAAGGAGACTAATTCTCAGTCAACTTCTTCAAAGAAGAGGATATGCCGAATAAAGGTCAAGAAGGCCTCCAGGTTAATCCCTCAACCTTATGATCCTTGTCTCTCATTGTCAATAATCATAATGCATCTTAATCACCTCAATCTCTATTTCTGGCAGCGGTCGGACGAGTGATTCACAAAGTGCCCAAGAGTCCGAGGACACTCAGTCGGGCCCCTCTCCTCGTCCGACTGACCTGCCCAAACCGGTCGACAAGTCATCAGACACGCCGACCAAGGTGGATAAGTCTTCTGATAAGACAATTCCCGCCTCTATTCCAAAGCCAGCACCACGACCCTCTCTAGTCAACGTCCCTTCACCTCTTGACAAAGGTAAGGCGACATTATCTGCAGATACACTTGGTCGGCCTGAAGTGGAGGATGCGGAGATAATATACCAATATCGAGAAGCCAACAAGGTACTTCAATACCGTGCTCTAGCTTTGTCTCAATATCATCCTTAAGCTTAATTACCTTCTATATATCAGAAAATATATGCTCTTGTGGAGAGGAAACAGGCTAGGGTGGAATACCTTGAAGCCAAAACCTTTGGTATGCCCTAGACTCTCTTATCTTCAAGTCTTTATGTTTAAGACTGACATTTTGCTGGTATTGTACTAGTTACCGGTCAGCAGCTCTCCCAAGCCAAGAAGCAGATTGATAAGCTGCAGACCGACCACAAGGAGATAACCAAAGCCTTAGACCAAGGCCGTGCTGATATTGCCGGTAAGATTGCATACCATATGTGAAATAATCGACTAACCACTCTAACACTAAAAGTTCAATGTATGCCTTTAGCTCGTGATCAAAAGATTGCCGACCTGGAGAAGTTGACTTCCAACTAGCAAAGATTTGTTGATGCTTTGAATGCAGAAGGAGCTGAAGGAGGCGGACTTGAAGATAGAGAAAGCCAAAAGCATATCCAAATCCTTTAAATATAATCTTGCTAGTAAGCTCTTCATTACTTTTTGCATTTGCTTGAATCAATGTTTGATCTTTCTGACCAAAAAACTTCACTCGCAGCTCTATCTTACGGCGTTCGGAAGGCTTTGGATTATATTCATGCCAACCGAGTGGAGTAGACTGGTCACTCCTTGGAGTACTCGCTGGAGAATGCGTCAGAAACCATTGCTTACAACACTCGACGAGTGGCGACCGAGGTCGGGAGTCAAGTTCTGACAATTTGCCAATCTTGGTCTCCTGCTTTGCCATTGGACAAGATCAAGGAGGGCTTCAACCCAGACTTGACAGATGACCAATGTTAGTTGCTCTTGGATTCCATTCTAGAAACTTCCCGAGCCTTGGTCGACAACATAGAAGTGGATCCGACCGTTTCTACTCCACTAGCAACTCCAGAGGTTGAGCTATGGGCTGATTCTTCTTCTCCTTCTAAGGAGTTGTAAATCCTGGAATATGCAGAAAACATTAGTAGTATCTATGTATTAACATGTATGTAAATTAATTTCATGCTTAATAGCTTAGTAGACTGATAAAAACATCATAAGCATATTGCTGTCTTTTAAAGACAAAAATCATATCGGTCTGCCTTAACATATTAGGTTGTAACTCGTAACCGCATAACAAATAGAGTCGACCAATCGACACATGACCTCTCGCACTTTGGCTCTGGGTTTAGTGTAGTGGTAGTCTGATGTGCAGTATGAAGTGTGTAACCATGATGTGTAGACGTTAGACCAAAAAAGAAAAGACCATATCAAATAATGAGAAATCGACCGGAAAGTAGTCCAAAACCAATATAAGGTTAGACCATGGTGGGACATTATTACTAGCCCCCTGGCTTGATTGTTTAATAAAATAAATTAAGAAATTGAGACAAATATAGAATGAAAATCATCAAAAAAATCTTTCATTAAAAAGACCGAAGTTTCATTCATGAATAATGTATAAGTATACAAAAGAGTAACTAAGTATAGAAATGATGTAGCTGATTTATATTCCAGGAGTTTGGTATATCATCGCCGTCTTCATACATCAGTCGGTAAGCCCCCGGCTGAGTGACTTCCTTTACCACATATGGTCCTTCCCACTTTGGAGAAAGTTTATACTGTCTCCTTGTTGATTGTACTCGGCGTAGCACTAAATCGCCAACTTCAAATTGGCGATTGCATACGTTTTTATTATACTATCGACGCAAGCCTTGTTGGTATAGTACCGACCGAAACAGAGCGTGATCACGCAACTCCTCTGCTGCAATCAAATCAAACTCTCGGTTTTCCTCAGAAAGCTTTTCATCGTAGGCTTGGACTTATGCCGAAACAAGACTGACCTCGATCGGCAACATAGCCTCCGAGCCATAGACCAATGAGAAAGGTGACTAGCCAGTAGCACGACTGGTATTTGTGTGAAGCCCCCAAAGAACTGAACGCAACTCTTTGACCCACAGACCGGCATAAGGTTTAAGTCTATCAAATATCCGAGGCTTCAATCCTTAAAGAATCATACTGTTGGCCGTTCGACTTGCTCATTGCTTTGAGGATGAGCCATTGATGCAAAATGGATTTTTATTCCCATCTCATCGGCAAGGTTACAGAACTCCACTGATATGAATTGAGTGCCATTATCAATGATGATATCATGAGGAACCCCAAACCGAGTGAAAACATCTTTAACAAACTCAATCGCCTTCTTTGATGTTATCTTACTGACCGGCTTTGTTTCAATCCACTTGGTGAATTTTTCAATAGCAACAAACAAATAAGTGAACCCGCCTGACGCTTTCTTGAAAGGACTGATAATATCAAGCCCCCAGATAGTAAAAGGCCAAGTCAAAGGTATCATCTGAAGTTATTGTGAAGGCACATATGTTTGTTGAGTGAAGAATTAACAACCTTCATACTTCCGAACGACTTGGTGTGCATCTTTGACCGCCGTGGGCCAATAAAACCCTTGCCGGAAAGCCTTGCCGACCAAAGTCTTAGAAGCTGCATGATTATCATATATTCCTGAATGAATTTCTTCCACCAACTTCTGGTCTTCTGGTATCGAAATGCATCGCATTAAGATGTTTAATCCTCCTCTTTTGTAGAGTTGATCTCCCACCAACAAATATCCTCGACATCGGGTAACAGGAGACGCGAACGTAATGGTATGCTGACCAAGTTCGACCACCCACTTGGCAATCTTCCCTTCAGCTTCTCAATTCTGAAGCACTGTGCCGAGTGCGAAGGAGGTCTAGACTTCGATCGGATGAGCTTGGAAATAATGCTTCAATTTCCTGGAGGTGATCAACAATGCATATTACAACTTCAAGATCTAGTGATATCTTGTTTTAGAAGCATTGAGGACTTCACTAACAAAATAGACCGGATGTTGTACTTTTTATATATGATCCTCTTCCTCTCGGTCGACTGTCAAAACAGTACTCACAACCTGAGTTGTGGCCGATATGTAAAGTTGAAGCTTTTCTCCTGGCTCCGGAGGCACCAAGACTGGAATGCTGCTGAGGTGAGCCTTCAACTCGTCCAATGCAGTCTAAAAAGTGGTAACCCTCTAACTCCCAGTCGGGAGATAAAGCAACTCAGGGATGCCATATATCCGGTCAGCTTCTGAATATCCCTTTGAGAATTAGGTGGTCCCATATCAAAGATCACCTTTTTTTATCCGGGTTAGTCTCTGTACCTCATTTTGAAACGATATAACCGAGTAGCTTTCTCGAATGAACCCTAAAAACATACTTCTTAGGATTCAGCTTTATCAAATAATGCCTCAGATTGTCAAAGGTTTCTGCTAGGTTAGAAAGAAGTTCTTCGATGTTCCGAGTCTTGACAACAATATCATCAACATACGCTTCTACGTTCTGACCGATCTGAGTAGCAAGGCAGCGTTGAATACCCCGTTGGTAAGTCGCGCCAGCATCTTTCAGACCGAAGGGCATTGTGATATAGAAATAGGCGTTGAAGGGTGTTATAAAGGAAGTTTTAATCTAATCTTCGACTTTCAGTGGAATCTGGTGATAGCCTGAATAGGCATCCAGAAAGCTTTGAAGCTCACACCCGGCTATTGAGTCTACGATCTGATCAATACGAGGTAGAGCAAAAGGGTCTTTAGGACAGACCTTGTTGAGATCGGTATAATCAACGCACATCTTCCACTCTTTATTCTTCTTAGGTACAAGGACTAGATTTGCTAACCAGTTGGGATGTTACACTTCCTTTATAAACTTAGCATCTAATAATCTAACTATCTCCTTCTTCATGGTGTCTTTACGGTCTTGTGCAAATCTTCTAAGCCTCTGTCAAACGGGGGTAGCCCCAGGAGGCACCCTTAACTCATGCTCAATCTTTTCCCTAGAAACTCCCGGCATGTCAGATGGCTTTCATGCAAAGATGTCCCTATTTTCCTGAAGGAAAAGAGTGAGCGTGAGTTCCTATTTCTCGTCGAGGTTGGCCCCTGCATAAGTTATCTTATCAGGATCTTCTGGATCGAGCACAATCTCCTTGGTCTGGATGTCATCTATCTGGATATTGTCCTTAGTGGGCTTCTTCAGAGGGGCTGCCACACCAGTCTGCTCCTCTATGTCGACTGTCTTCTGGATTTCCTATCGTTCAGACAACATCAACTGTTTATTGGCCATCTCACAACTTTGTACATCGTAATCAAAAGAATTCCAAAGATCAGAGTGGAGGGATATTATTCCGTTGGGGCCCGGCATCTTGAGGGTGAGATAGAGATAATGCGGTACTGCCATGAACTTAGCCATTGCTGGTCGACCGATGCTAGCATGATATGCTGAGTCGAAATCGGTCACCTGGAAGAGAATGTGCTCGGTCCTGAAATTTTCACGAGTTCTAAAACTGACTGGCAGACTAATCTTTTCAATAGGAACCGAAGTCTTGTCGGGCACTATCCCATGAAAAGGTGATGAACTCGGCTGAAGGTCATTGACTGACAGACCGAGCTCTTGAATAGTCTTGGTGAAGATTAAGTCCAAACTGCTTCCTCCATCAATGAGTACTTTGTTGAACTTCACCTCCTTCATTATGGCAGCAAGTACCAGCGGGTATCGACCCGGTTTAGGTAAGTGCTTGGGATGATCCGACCGATCAATAGTAATCAGAATTTCAGACCACCTCATGAATTGAGGCGCAGCTGGTTCCACAGAATTGATCTCCCGTAGTTCCAGTTTCTGCTTGCGCTTGGATACATAGGCATCTGGGCCCCCAAAGATGAAGTTGATTTTCTAGCGAGGCTCCTGGAGCTCTTCTGTATCATCCTTGTCATCACCGTCCTTGGATTTGTCCTTGTCATTGCGTCTTGGAGGATCTTTGGCCACCTTGAGCGCAACAGTCGCAAAACCCTCAGTCGGTAACAATCCTTTGCTTTGTGGTTCCCCTTTGGGTGCCAGAGGCACGGGCCACTCAGCAAATCATCCATGGTTGGTTGGTTCGTCCGAGGATTCTTTTGAAATCGGTCGACCGTGTGAACCATATTGTCAGACTTCCTTTTCTTGTCCTTAAGGAAAGAATTAGTGAAACTTTTTTCTCCTAGTCTTTGAAATGACAATAAAGGAAAGACTATGTTTCATTGTGAGATCTGAAACAAACCTATGTTTTTTAGGATCTTTAAAACCATCACTATTCTAAAATATGTCTTTCGCTATGACTTTTGCTTGATTTTAATCAATTTTCCACCTTTTGATTTATTAATATTTTTGGACAGTAATCTAGATCCATATAGTAATGCACAATTGATGATAGAGCAAACTCTAATTGAGGGCTAATGTGGGTTCCTTGCCACCAGATCATCAGCCAATGGTCCGGATTGATTCAGGGAAGTCATATGTTCATCGTCGAATGCAGTGACCGATGATCCGAAACCCTTCCAGTTATGGGCTTATGGCAGTAAAGCAGAATATCTTCTACAGATTATTCGAATCAGGATCATGAAATATTCCATATTGATTCATTGATCGAATTATCACAATGACGAAGAGCCTTCCTTTCATCAAAAGACAAATAGCCGCGAGGTTGAAAGGAGATCTGAAGTGAAAACAAGGGATAACAGACTCCGGGTTGTTATGTGAGAACCATTAGATAGACACCTACTGGTTTGCCTAGAGCGGTCTAAATGGTGGCATTATTGCAACGACAATAGTCTTCTTGCATTCACCCTAGGAGATAACAAAAGATCCTAGCTAGTAATGAGTCTGAAATAAAGTAACTCAAAATTTATTTTTTTTCTTAAAACCAAAAATGTTGGCTCTGTTTGTTTTGAAGGATTTTCATAGGAAAGAGTACAGGAATCCTTTCCAGAGGAAAGGAAGCGGAGTGAGTGTTTGGGATGAAGGAATAAGCAATTCCTTTTCTCTGGAACGCAGAAGTCTACCATCAATTTCACGGGAAAGGAAAAATCCACTAGGAGCTCAGTTTTCTCTTCCTTCGTTGAAGCCTGAGGCAATATGTGTGCTTATAAACTCAATGAAATGAGGACGATTAGCCATTGCCTGTGTCCCCGACGTTTCACATCGCTGCAACCTCGCTCCAAGTTGGTTCGCCAACGAAGAACGGTGAGTTTGTGTGGATACGTGGATGAGGATGACTTATCTGGAGAGGTGCGTGATGATTAACGGGGCCTATATAGGATTTTATATAAAACACATAAGCGAATAGGTCATAGTGGAATGAGGTTACTAATTTGATTTTGTTTTGAATAATGATAACAGCTTTAGAAGATCTTATTTTAAAGTTCCATTGACATGTTTGTTTTTGTGTTTCTATTCCTACATTTCAAACAACAAAAGTTTACCATTTCTCTGTTTCTGATTCCTACGGTTTTCGCACTTTTCACATTCCTAAAGTTTTTATCGATCCTGTGTTTTTTTCCTATTCCTGTATTTTACATTCACCCGTTCCAAACACAACCTCAAGCTATGCTGGGGAGTGGGAACAGATAGATAACGACAGTGCCTAAGAAAGAAACTGAAGAAAGCGCAAGAATAGTATAGGCAATTGGGTAGCGTTACATATTTTAGACTATCACTAAAATGTTGTTTGTCTCCGTTTTGGAGTACTCGGATTTGGAGGCATATGGAATGGAAGTTAGGCTCCGTTTGAATTCTCTAGTTTGGCTAAACTTTAGTTACTTTCTCTAATTAAAGTTTAGTCAACTAAATTTTAAAGGGTGTATATTTGGATCCATGACTAAAGTATTTGACTACACAAAAATTAGACATGTTTATCATTTATTAACTAACTAAAAAGTAGACATATATTTAAGTTAAAGGAAAATACCACATGTACGGAGAGATAGTTTTGACTTTAATTACTTTTTTTACAAGTTTTTTTTTACAAGTTTAGGAGATTTTAGGAGGGTTGAGGTGACTATGGGTCTAAACTTTAGGAGATAGGCTGGCTAAAATTTAGGAGATTTTAAAAGGTCATGTTTAGAGCAAAAATGACTAAAGTTAGCTAGCTAAAATTTAGCAGGTGGATCCAAACACGACCTTAGCCACACTCGCATAAGAGCCCCTTTGTTTGCCTCATGAATTGTGAAATCCAGATTCTATAATCCAAAAGCTGAAACAAAGAACTGGATTTTGATTCAGTATTCCACAATCTGATAATCCATCCATATCTAGTTTTTTCTAGATTATGACACATTTATTTACCCATTTGTCATTGTGATCCATTATAAGTGACTAAAATCTAGATTGTAGAATCAAGAAAAATAAACACCCATCAGATTATGACCCTCAGAATTTTACAATTTCAAATTCTACAATCCACAATCAATAATCTATAATTCATAATCTTTAGCTGAAACAAAGGGGGTCTAAATCCAGAACGGTATGAAAACAAGAAATTTATAAACAGTGGGTTGGCGTTGATATGCCGTTCGCTAATCGCTGCAACCTATCATCAGTTCAAAAACAAAATTACTGCACCTTAATTGTACAAAATTGTGGGTCATCAGCAAATGCAGCAAAGGTATGTTCTAAACTCATGTAGCTTTTATGATTATCAAATGTAGAAAAAGCATCAAATGCATCTAGTACCATGCATGATCCCTTAATGTTTGGAGCTGAGTAGTAGTAATGCAGGTGGGCTACCTGCTGAGTAGTAGTGGATCAAATCCCTAGTTCATTTGTTCTTCTAGATTGATAAAGTGAAGATAAATCTTAGTTCATTTGAGAGAAATTTAGGCCAATCTATTGACCCAAAAAAAAAACAAACTTGCATCCGTAATGAGCAGAGAGCGTAGTATCAGAATGACTGCAAATTTTGCATTCAATTTGCCTGATGGCATATATGTACCAACTGAATTAAGTTAGCTAGTCTCGTATGAAGCAAACTTGCACCGAACGTTTTTCGATGGCTTACCAACAAAGAAGACTGTCATCGAACTCGGGGCAACTTCTGAAGTTCTATTTCATGCTATCAATTACCTCTATCAACAAAACGCTGCTTTATTTGTTCAATTTAACTAGTACATCTTCAGGAACAGAGCAACGAACGCTACGGAACTCAAGTAACTAAAAGACAGTAAGGAACATAATGTATCATCCATGTCGAAAAATGAAGTATTTTATTATCATCAACCTTCCCATCCACAATAACCAAGTGCTTCTGCAAGACGAGAAGATGAGGTATTTTATTATGACTAACATTCTCATCTACATCGGGTTGCAAGGTGCAACTTATTGGAACCAATGCCTTCTTAAAGTTGGTATCCACAAACTTTTTACTTACATTTGGAAACACATGACCTTCATGTTGGCATCAGAGACTAGGAAACAACCCTCTTTGATTCAAATAACACACAGCTGTGCGCTTTCACCTGATAAGGAGATAATCCGGGAGCTTGGTGTACTTTAGGATTAGACTCGTTTGAAAAGAATCCTGGGAATGCAAGTGATGTATCAACCAAGCGCAACCACACAGATCCTTCCATAAGAGCTGGCAAAGTAGCACTCACTGATTCCTCGTTTGAATTGAAACAGATATACAAATCACCTCTGTCACAATCTGGCATATTTTCATCCATCTCTGCTATTACGTGCATGCAAAGGAAGCTGCTAGAAGGATCTTCCCATAGCGGTTCAGTCAGATCACTCCCATACCAATGTATATTTTCCAGTTTTAGGAATTCTCTTCTCTGAAAGATGTCTCCTCGCCGACTCCTGAGTTCAGTTAGAAATGAAATAAACCCGGTAACTTCCTTAACAAAAGTGGTCTTCAAGGCTTTCCAGTTCAGAGGCCCTCTATCCTTGTATGATGTTGAACCAGCAGCAGAGTGTCCGCATTCATCTCCCATGTTCAGAACAGGAACACCAAGGGAAACAAAAAGGATAAACAAGAAATTCCGTATCTGCCTTAGCCTTGTTTGAAGGACTGCACTGTTCTCCGATGGTCCTTCTTCACCACAGTTCCAGCTGAACTCAGAAGTAAGCTCATCGCTGCTGAAGCTCACTAGATCAACAAGAGTTAGTCCAGAGTTCCTGGATACATAATTGAAACAAAATGCTGGTCCCCTGGATAAAAATAGGTCCCCACTGCCACACAAACGAGTAGCAAGATCACTAATAAGTGCTTCTCCCTTCAAAAACTTGCGCACATCAATAGAGAACTTTGTGTTCATCTCGGCCCATTTTTTCCAGTGAGGGAATGGAAATTGCACATTAGATATGTCAAGTGGAGACCAAGGATCTGCTATGATCTTTGTCTTTGCAAGAACCGGGTCGAATGCTATGGCTTCAAGAAGGGGAGGCCGCGATAGGCCCTCACCACCTGGACCTTTGACAAGGAAAGGGGCATTGATGAAACAAAACCCATCAACACGGAAGTCAAGCACCCAATGGCGGAGGCTATCCAAAATCAGCTTCTGAGTCACCGGATGATTGCAATTCAACACACTTGTGTTGCATCCAACAACCCCGTCCGCAATGTAATATGAGGAGCCATCGATGCCACGGATTGATATCATCTGGCACTCTGCTCCTCCCTCAGCAGTATGCGTAAAGACAACCTCCAAGAGAACCTCTATTCCATTCCTGTGCATTGTCTTGACCATATCCTTCATAGACTTGATAGCTGAAACACTGCAACGTTCACTGCTATACATGCTCATCGGCGAAAAGAAATGGTAAGGGAAATAGGACCCCTTCTCCTGATGGAATGGAAACACGGGCTCCAGCAAAACAGCATTGACACCAAGACGCCTGAAGTGCCCTACCTTCGCAGCCAGCCCGGAGAAAGTACTGGCGACATTGTCCGGCAGCCCGCTCGACTTGTCTTTGGCGAACAATGACACATTTGCCCGGTACACCACTAGCTTCTCCAATGGCAAGTGTGGGTGCCTGTCCCTGCCCCAGTTGTAGCTGGGCGCATTCGCCAAGGACGCAAGGCACCCAATGGACGGCACAGTGACCCCCTCGTCATAAACAGAGGTGCCCCGGACGAAATCCCCGATCACCTTGGCATACGGGTCGAGCATTGGGCGGTCAGTGCCGAACAGCCCGCACCGGAAGCCGTAGCTGACGCACCCTTCCACGCTCTCCAGCGACACGTGCCAGACAGCGCCCGTCCGGTTGACGTACGGGTCGAGCTCGATCTCCATCGCGGGCTCGTCGCCGCCGGCGTAGAGGCAGAGCACGACGGCCCTGGCGCTCCTGCTGAACACCGCGAAGTTGGCGCCGCCGTCCTCGGACAGGGACATGCCCAGCGGCGCGGGGCGTCCCCGCCCGACGCCGACGGGGACGCGAAAGTTCGTCCCGCGGTGCGTCCGCACCTCCGCCCCGGACCCCGCCGCGTCGGCAAGGAGGAAGGAGACGTGGAACGGCGCGCGCGCGGCGTCCGTCGGGAAGCAGAGCTCGGCGGCGAGCGAGCCGCCCCCAGACGCCTTGGGGGTCAGCGGGACGGCCTCGCCCGCCGCTGAATCCGCGGCGCGGAGCGCCAGCCCACCGCCGCCCTCCTGCGTGCGGGCAGCCGGGACCTCGACGGCGACCGCGTACCCGCCGCCGCCGTCCTTTCTGGCGACGACCACGTCCACCACGCCGTCGTCGTTGGTGCGGAAGCGGTAGTGGCAGGAGGAGCGCGCCGCCGCGCGAGGGGGCAGGGGCGCGCCGCGGCGGCTGGGCGGGAGTTGGCCGCGCCAGGAGACAGCGGGCAGGGCCGTCGTCGGCGCGGGGAGGGAGGAGGAAGCCATGAGGGGAGTGGCGGCAGGGGCAGCGCCGAGATCAGTGCGTGGGGAATTGCGTCGAGCAGCCGGCGGGCATCGCGCGTCGGTTCCTTCCGAGGGAAGTGACTGATGGATGGGGAGTGTGGTGGAGTGGAGTGGAGAGAGGGGAGGGAGCCGAGGCGCGGCGGGCACGTGGAGCTATGAGAAGGCGGGCGCGCGCCGCGGGGAGGAACGAGGGATGCGGAGGCGAGCGGTTAAGCTGGCACGGGATCGGGCTTCACATCACGCCATGGCCGCGTGCGTCGGCGTTGCTTCTCTGGTCTGGCTCAGCGGAAGTGAAAAGTGATCCCGTGTGCGCTCGACGGCTTGCAGATTTGCCTGCCCGGCGTTTTCTCGGTGGCGTGGCGTGGCGTGTGCGCGGTGTGCCGCTGGTGTCGTCCTCGGTGGACAAGGGCATGTGAGGACCGCGCCATGGACGGGTAGCGTACTAGCGTTACATGGGTTCACGGCTTCCATGATTCTTTCCAGAAAAAGGTGACATGGGGCCACGGATATTTGTCTTCTACCAGTAATAACTTGTGGGATGTTCGTTCTCTCTAGTTTATGTGAAGCATATTTTCCGAAAAAAAAAGATAAACATTTATGTGAAGCAACCTTAACTGATGCGCTTTACCTTTGTTTTTTATTTGATTGCATGCAATTCTGATGAGAAAATAATTGTTTTCTACTTCATTCGGAAGCCAGATCATCCTGGAGGAATTTTTTTGTTTCAATGAAGTTTTTTTAAGGCCTTGTTTGGATTCATACAATTTCTATGAAACGGGTTTCTTTTAAGAACTGATTTATAGAAATTGGGCTATTTGGATTTCAGCTTTTAGAAACTAAAAACTCATTTGGAGGGCACGGAAGAACAAAATCCGAAAGCTGAGACAAGCAAACGGAGAGTGGTCTGATGATCCTGGCACAATGAAGACCATGACGAGGGAATTTTTCCAGCAGTTGTGCACCGCAGATCCTGAGGTGAATGGTGCGGCCTTGCTAAACCTGATTGACCAGAAAATTACCCCATGAATGAATGATGATTTGTGCAAGGATTTCTCAGCATAGGACATAGCAGACGCCCTTTTCCAGATGGAGCCGCTCAAAGCCCCCGGGCCAGATGGCTTTCCCGTCAGATTCTTTCAACGGCACTACGCAGTGGTAAAACAGGATATGGTGACAGTTGTTCAGAAGTTCTTTTCGGATGGTGAATTACTAGTGGGAGTAAACGATACTACAATTATACTGATACCAAAAGGTCCCAACCCGGAAGAACTGAAGGACTTCAGACCCATTAGCCTTTGCAACGTCATCTACAAGGTAATATTTAAATGCCTTGTTAATAGACTTCTTCCATTGCTTGACACTATAATTTCATCATAACAAACTGCCTTTGTGACTAGGCGTCGGATAACTGATAATGCATTAATAGCTTTTGAGTGTATACATGCTATTCAGAATGAATCAAGTGACTGTAATGAGTATGATGCTTATAAGATGGATTTATTAAAAGCAGCGGAGTGGACGGGGGATTTCTTAAAGAGTTGTTGAAAAAGCTAGGCTTTCATCCTAAGTGGGTGCAATGGACCATGATCCATGTGTCCACTCTTCACTACACAGTTCGCTTCAATGGGACATCCTTATGTCCTATCTTTCCTACTCACACTCTTCGTCAAGGTGATTCTTTTTCACCCTACTTATTTTTATTGGTTGCAGATGGTCTTTTAGCCTTGATCAAACACTATGAGTCATTAGGCTAGTTACAAGGATTAAGGGTATACCGTAGAGCACCGAGTGTAACATATCTATTTTTTGCGGATGATAGTCTCTCATTTTTCAAAGCAGTCCCTGAACAAGCGAGTGTGGTAAAAGGGGATAATCCGTAATACCTTTGAGGAGTGCATGGGCCAGCTCATCAGCCCTTAAAAATGCTCTCTGTTACTGAATGAGAACCGAGCCGGAGAAACTGTGGATCAAGTTCAGGATATTCTGCAGGTACAACATATTGACTTTGAAGCTAAATACTTGAGACTTCCCACGCCAAATGGTAGGATCCGTCGGGCAATTCTCCAGCCGTTTGAGGAACGCCTAACTAAGTGAATGGTGGGATTGAAGGAGCGCCACCTGTCTTCAATCGCCAAGGAAACCCTCATTAAGTCTGTGGCACAGGCCCTCCCAACATACATCATGAGTGTGTTTAAGCTTTCTTTAACTCTGTGCGATGATCTCATGAAACATATTAGGGCCTTTTGGTGGGGCTCAGAGAGGGGGAGAAGGAAGATGCAGTGAACACCGTGTCATAAGATGATTCTTCCCAAAAGCCATGGAGGTATTGGGTTCAAACACTTCAGACTTTTTAATAAAAATGCTTCTTGCCCACCAAACCTGAAAGCTGCTAGTGTCATTGGAAAGTCTGTGTGCTCGTGTTCTGAAGGCCAAGTATTTCCCCAACAACAACTTGCTAGGTACAATACCAGTTAGTGAGGCCTCCCCAACACGGAGGGTGATAGAGTATGGCCTTGAGTTCTTGAAACATGGAGTTATCAACCGCATTGGAAATGGCAATGCAACACGAATCTGACGTGATAATTGGATCCCAAGGATGGGCAGTCTCAAACTTGTCGGAAGTGCTCGGACCTGTAGGTTGTGTCATGTGACTAATTTGATAGACCATCGATCTGGATGTTAGGATGAAAACCTGCTCAGAAGTGAGCATCCGTGTCGGCTCGGGAAGTCCGACAAGTTCTCGAATGAGACGAGTTTGTGCCTTGGTGGCTGCGGTGATGCGCACTGTGTCTTCACTCCGGGAGTGATTACGGGCTTGTGGTGAGAACTCCACATTGGTGGCGGAAGAGACCGGGACTCCAATGAGAGTGGTCCAATGAGGAGTAGGGGAAGGCGCTATCCTTTTGAGACCTCAAGAAAAAAAATCGTGAGCCATCTCTTACTCTACTCCTTATTTTGATGTATCACTTTCTATATTTACATACCGTGCTATTTATACTTGTATGCTTATCTTATTCTAGTTGATTACCTTTGTAGTCTTGCATGAATATGCTTCTTTACTTGCTAATAGTATTTAGCTTTCTTACTTAATTACTAACATGTATAGGAGTTGTATTGGCTTGATTATTCACCCTTGTATGTATTATACTACTTATGTTCTCTAGTTTCTTATCTTGTACCATTATATGAGTAGGTTCCTTTGCTAACTTGTTTGCTTCCATGTATCTGTATCACTAACTTACATATTGGTTTGTGTGATCCACTAGTACACTTAGGTTGTAGTTCTTTTTATAGGTTCATTATCTTTGTTAGTGTAGTCACCATTAGAATTATATAGGAGTTGTTTTGAGTGTTCGATTTTAGAAATTGATAAAATTGATACATAGTACAATTTTTTAATTTACCCCCCTCTTAATCACTTGGTCCTTCCATACGATCCATAGAAGACAATCACAGCCCAACACGCAACACAACTGTCGTGGAGCAAACAACAGGTGCTAAGGATGGAAAAACTATTGCATTAACGACACTATGGAGGAAAAACAATCGCATCTTTGTTAGGCCTGTCCACGCACGATTCGGATAAACCAGCTAAGAAACCGGCCGTGTTGGACACACCTAAGGATGAACAACAAATAGTGCAATCTCTACAATCTATTAATTGAAGCGTGGTCGTCCACTTCATGTTCATAAAGTTAGAGATTGAATCCAAATCAGTTTCGTACCTTTCATATCAAGTACCAAACTTTAAAAATTATAACTCACTCGTCCAGAGCTTAAATTAAGCAAACTCGGACTCTATATCGCATCTCTCGAAAAGTTCTACAACTTTGGTATTCAATGTAAGTATACATTCCACTGTTTTGGTTTCCAAATATGCGATGTAAAAATATTTGTTCTGATTCGGACTTCTCTACGCAGTTCTCTGTGCGGGGCCCATATCTTCTAGTTCCGAAGTCCAAATAATATGATCCACATATGTTTCAAAAAGATCTTGATGAGATCTACAACTTTATATTGGAACTTTTTCTATTAAAGTAAGTTTTTAAGTTCAAAATCACGTTGCAATATAGTGCTATTTTGTAGACCGCGTAAATTGATTTTTCCTTTCGGATAAAACTTCTAGAATATGGTAAAAAATAGTAAAAAAATTATTACTTTTAACATATAAAATAGTATACTAAGAAGCACCAATAGTAATATAAATATGATCTTTTATGTAAAAAATATCAATCTATTAATTAAAGTACGGTCGTCTATTTCGTGTCCACAAAGTTAGAGATTGAATCCAAATCGGTTTCGTACCTTCTATATCAAGTACCAAATTTTAAAAATCATAACTCCCTCGTCCAGAGCTTAAATTAAGCAAACTCGAACTCTATATCGTACCTCTCGAAAAGTTCTACAACTTTGATATTCAATGGAAGTATATATTTTGCCGTTTTAGTTTCCAAATTTGCAATGCAAAAATATTTGTTCTGATTCGGACTTCTCTACGCAGTTCTCTGTGCGGGGCCCATATCTTCTAGCTCTGAAGTCCAAATAATATGATCCACATATGTTTCGAAAAGATCTCGACGAGATCTACAACTTTATATTTGAATTTTTTTCATTAAAGTAAGTTTTCAAGTTCAAAATCGCGTTGCAATGCAGTGCTATTTTGTAGACCGCGTAAATTGATTTTTCCTTTCGGATAAAACTTCTAGAATATGGTTAAAAATGGTAAATTTTTTTTTACTTTTGACATATAAAATAGTATACTAAGAAGCACCAATAGTAATATAAATATCATGTTTTATGTAAAAAATGTCAATAATATTGTATATATCTAATAATTATATTATATAAATAATTTATATTTAAGTTATAAAGAGTGTTTTGTTTTTTTAATTCGTAGCAAGACACACACACTTTGCTAGTGAACAGTAATTCGTAGCAACCCTAGTGAACAGTAATTCGTATGGTGAGATGAACTACCCGGTTTCTGGCCGGTTCCACGGTTCGGTCGATGAATAGCCTTTCTTTGTGGTGAAGATCTATTTTAGTTATGTATATTGCATTTCAGAGCATTGTTTTTGCTGTTACGAGTGACATGACATTATATTTGTCAAACACTATTGTTATGAAGTGATATCACAGACCATTATTGTTGTAAAACCATTCTCTATTTTATGGTGTGATGTGACACTATATCCTTTATGATAAATGGTGTTAAATATATTTATTAAAAGTTTCTATTTTATTGAGACTTCAGAAAAAAATCGTATTAGTAATACTGAAAATTTTAGATGCTAACTGCTTGCTAGTGTCTCTGGTTAGTAGTATTTGGTGGTTTAGCTATAGAAATTGACGAAGTCCTCTTCACCAGCTGGGCCGTAACTGGTTTTCTGGGCCGCGGCTGCCTTCTATGGGCCGTAGAAGCGCGTTAGCTAGCAGCTGCAGCACGCCCGAGCCGCCGGATGCAGTTGGACGGCGGATGTATGGTGAAGTCACGCGGTGCCTTCACGCCCTTGAAGACAGCCGATTTGAATCCGTAGCGCCCCTGCCGCCGCCAGCTCTGCCGCCCGTGAGCGCCGCCTGGCCGTCGTGCTCGTCGCCCGGCCCCCGAGCCGCGTGCGCGCCAACCGCCCAGTCGCGACCGCAGCGAGCACGCAACATCCGCGGTGCCGCTTGCTCCCTCACGCCTGCTGCGCACCACACCGCCGCTTGCTCCCCCGCGCCCGCCACGCGCCGTGCCGCCGCCAAGCCCCACGACCAGCACTCGCACCGACGCCGACCGTGCGTGACCTCGACACCCGCCCGAAACCCGGCGGGTGCGGGTGCAGATTTGCACCCGTTGCATCTCTCTTCGCGGGTGGGCTTTTGCTCCACCCTCCCCGAACCCGCCCCGTAGCCATCCCCACCGCCGCCGGCACCTTCGCCCCGCTCTGCTACCGGACTTGGCAGCGCCCTCGCCGCCGAGACCTGCCGCCACGCACAACAACTCGGTCTCTGGTGGTTGCCCTACCTCACCCTATTGCTAGGTCCGCCTCTGCCATTGCCCCGGATAAAAAGTCCATGGCGCGGCCGGCGACCCAGGAGGAGTACGCGACGCTGCGGGAGCTGTTCCGGCCGCACATCGAGTCGTTCGACTACTTTCTCGACAAGGGGGTGGACAAGATGCTGGAGTCCATCCGTCCCATGGAGATCACCGACCCCAACTCCAACAAGTTCCTGAGAAATATCCTTCATGCTTCAGCTTCGTCCTTTTTTTCCCCCTTTTGTGTATGTCTGTGTAGTTAGAGATTTTTATCAGTTATACAACAAATAGTGAGAGCTAACGGTGTCTGAATTCTCGTTCATTTCTTCTAGTTAGTAGATATTGCAGGACACAGCTGCTAATTGCGTAATACCTACTGGTAAATGCCGACTTACACTGAAATGGTTCATGCTCTGACTAGGATTTTTGTGAGTTGAGCTTAGTGTCTTCATAGGGATGCTGAAGCAAATATTGGGTCTCTGTTTGCTTTTTTTTTTGTGTGTGTGTGTTGGGGGGGGGGGGGGGGGGGGTGAAGGTACTGACCAATCAGCACCTAAGAAACCAATCAGTACATATGTAAAGTTTGTATGCAATACATACATAAAGTGAATCTTGCATCTGAACACCTGAGTCAATGGTCCTTTCTCCCTTTGTCCGCCTTAACTACTGTTGATACTATCATTGGAGAAGGGTCATGTACTCCCGCCGACGAGAGATAGTCGATTGGGTATACCCCTCTACCCGCAAGAGGTTTGTAATATTGCTGTAGATCTTTTTAAGATATTATTCTCTCAGACATGGAGGGACCTAAGTTTCTCTCATTTAGCCAAAAATAATATATATTGGCCTTCTCATGTACAAATGATCGCTTGTCTGACTCTTTCCCTTGTTTTCTTTTTGTTGGAGCAGTGCAGGCAAGCACGAATTACATACCACGGGGAATTTAAAGTGGATGTCAGTCTCCAGTGTAGTGATGAAGGGGCAGCTGTCAGCCAAAGCTTCAATTTTGGTCATTTGCCTATCATGTTGATGGTTGTTATCCTTTCTCCTCTATCCTTCTATTTCAATTTCGTGAAAATATGAAGAAAGTTTCAAGGCTTCAGGTGGATTTTAGAATTTAAAAGTATAGATGCTAATACATGATTTGAGAATGGAGGGAGTAATTTATTCACAAAGCACCTACTACTACAATTGTGGATTTCTTTTAAAGGCAGGCAAATGACATTCACATTTTGCCGTGTTCATTCTCACTATTCATAGAGATAATTATCCTAACTATGAGAACACTCCCCAAAGAAACACATTTCCACACAAAACGTTGTGTTACTTCAATCTGCTTATAGGAGCTTTATTTGTATTATTCTGGATGAGTATGATAATTCACAAGCCTGGAGTAGTATGCCATATACCTTCAGTATACAATAGGTGTCTGAGAACATTCCCCAAATCAACTTATTTTTTGACTGTAAGGAGTAACGCACAAGCCGTTGTATTACTTAAGTCTGCTTATAAAAGCTATGTCTGTATTATTCTGGATGAGTATGATAATTCACAAGCCTGGAGTAGTATGACATGTACCTTCAGTATACAATATGTGTATGCTTTGATATGTCCAAAATTATACTATTCACTGGGTAGTTCTTGGCATTATTTCACATTAGACCCTTGGAACAACAATGGTCATTGCTGTTACTTGGCTTTATCTCACGACCATGTCCAGTATCAGCGCATGTTCTTTAGTTTTGTCCACTGAAATAAGTTCATTTTGTGCAGTTTTTCTTATTCAGTGCTAATTGAATATTGAACCATATATAAACACCGTGGGTACATTCATACCCAGTTTTAAGGTTTTCCTTTGCCTTTTTTTTGTTCTTTTTTTTGTGGTGGGTGGGTAAACATTTTCTTCTCTCTCTCTCTCCCACTATATTTGTTTGTGTTCGGTTTATCCGCTGCATATGTCTATAGGTCTCTAACTTTCTGATCTTCTGTTTCCAGTCAAAACTTTGCCACCTGAGAAATGCGGACCCACATAAATTAGTTTTCCATGGAGAGGAGGCAACCGAAATGGGGGGGTGAGTATTGCGAATGAAAAACATACAATTTAGTGTTTGAAGCATTTTATGTGCCACCTGTTCGTCATTACCTTATTCTAAAACCTGTGACTTTCACATGAATTTATGTAGTTGTTGTATTGTCCTGATCATCCTTCTTTCTTTTGCATGATGTATCTAAAAATGGTAGATGATAATTGCTCTGTGGGCAATTTTTTGCTGTCTGCCTTTCTGGATCTTTACAAAAACCAGACACTGTAACTTTCTCTAGAAATTATATGTGCTGATATGGTTCTATGCACCAATGCAGTTCTCTGTATCGGTAAATCCATTTGAAATAGGGGCTTTGTGTTTTCTCCTGTCCTGTGTGTTCTCATTCTGTTGCTATCCCAATACTTAGAAACTTACTAGAATCAGGGCACTCCATAAAACCTTCTGATTGCTCCTGAACAAATTTGTTCGCTCTATTCCCTTATTTATTATTTGAATCATTCACGCTCAATGTTTAAATTCCTTTTTAGGTACTTCATATGTGGTGGGATGGAGAGACTTATACGGATTCTTATTTTGCAGAAGCGTAATTATGTAAGACAAACATGGTTCTTTCATGGAGCCTTAAATTGTGTGTGGGTCAATCAGTGGGTTGGGGGGGGGGGGGGGTCAAACTTGAGGATTCTGATGAGTTCTGTTTGATTAATTGTCAGCCTATGAGCTTGGTGCGTGGTTCTTTTGTTAATCGTGGTGCTGGCTACACTGACAAAGCAGTTGTCATAAGGTGCTGTATACTTTTTTTGCTCGTGCTACTTTTGTTGTTTCTGAATCAGAAATGAGGGATGGTGTTCAAATTAGCTTTGGTTTGATCTTGGACATAGCCAGTTTTGTCACTGCTGCAATATTCAACTGCAGTGACTCAACTTTTCTCTGTCATCGGATCCTTTAGTACCTAGTTTTTTGCTATGCAGCACTGATAAGGATACGTTGATACGCCATTTTTCAATAAAAACCCGATACAGATACATTTTTAAATTTTTCAAAATAACTCAAACATTCAAATTCGACTTAAAGTTCTACCCTATTAGTATAACACAGGATTATAAAATTTAGAAAATGAAGCACACATGCATTATTTCGAGCTGCAGTACCTCTAGTGAAACAAGTATCGTCCATATCAAGTGTTGAGCACTAAAGCACTGACACATTAATTTGTGGTTTGACACTGATCAGCGGCAAGATGTAGTTGCCCAAAGGCTGTCGCCAGGCAGTGCGGCGTCCAGCCAGAGCATCGTCCAGCAACGGGGCATCGAAGAGGGTCGTCGTTTGCCGTCAACGGAGCATCGGTGGATGGAGAGATCGTTCCTACCCCTGGTGTGCAACTGGTGGGTCGTTGAATGTTGGCATAGGATTTCAACGTAGTGCTAGGTCTCATGTGCAACAGATTTGGACTGATTGGGCTGTTGTGATGCTTGGGCTGTATCAAATGTTGGCATAGGACATCTCAATGGCGTGTCTGACTTTTTTTTTTTTGGATACTCCATGGATACGTATCGATGATGTATCCAGGACGTATCCGTGTCCGCCGATGTTTCGAACACGGATACGGCACCTGGCTGGCGTATGGGTGCAGCATAGGTTGTTAATGGCTGAACTTTCTATATTTCATCTTTTTAAAGAACTTTTATCTTACTGTTCCTTTTATTATTATTATTATTATTATTGAGGGAGGCTGTTCCTTGTTCTTTACGTTTGGTCTGAAATTAACTATTTGCCATATCTTGAAAGTTGAAAGTTCTGTATATCACAACCATGTTGAATGGTGGGACACTCAGTAAAACGCTGAAGATCCTGTTATGTTTCCTAATAGGTATAACATTAGAGTTGCTGTTGCGCGCACTGCTGTACCAATCTTGGTTTTTATTATTTTCAAACAGATGTGTCCAGGGCGATCAATCAAGTGTGACAATAAAGTTGTATTATCTCCAAAATGGAAGTGCAAGGCTTGGGTTTTGGTAAGTTTAATGCGAGAAATAGTGAACAATTCTTTTTTTTCTTCTCAAGTTGACCTTTTGAGGTGTGCTGTATGTAGGTTGGGGGGCAGAGAGTTTCTCCTTCCTGTTGGTATTGTTCTCAAGGTAGAATCTATCCTCGTTTCCTTAATCATGCTTCCCATTTTTTGTTATATTTCACTTCAATTTATTTTCCTCTTTTTTTTTGATTTCCTTATTGTTGTTCTAGTATTGGCCTCTTTCATCATCAGATGCACTGTGCTAATCCTCAATGTTCATTGTAATGCTGAAACAAGAGGGCCTTGGATCCTTTCTTGAGGCATACCTTAATCTTTGTTTTCCTAGTAATCTTAAGTCCGTGAGCTTAATTTGTCTGTATATCCTACTCAATATGGTTGTTTAATAGTATTTCTTTAGGATGTTTCTGTCCAAGTAGGTATCATGCACTTTATAGAGCAATGTTAAACGTATCACAAATATAATCTGTATTTAGCCTAGATTCAGAGTATTGCTCATGTTAGTGCAACATTGCATTGACTTGATTATGAATCTACTGGCAGGCCCTTATTGACACAAGTGACCGGGAAATCTTTACAAGCTTGGCATGCTGCTACAGCGGTAAATATAAAAATGGAGAAGAAAAGGGAGTTGTCAGTACTCAACTTATTTACGAAAGGGCACAAGTAATTCTTGACGAAGTCAGAAATCTGTCACTTTTCACTCGCATGCAGTGCTTGGAGCATATTGGTACTTTGAGAGTTCCATTCTTCTGTGTTTACAATCCTTTGAAATCCTCTTATGTTCTGAAACTGATGATGATCTTCCAAATGCAGGAAAGTACTTCCGATCTGTAATGGAGGGATTTGAAAAAGATGATTACGAAACTGTAATATTTAGTGTTTTATTTGTGTTATCCTGATATGCTGTTAAAATCTGGACTGTGCTTCAATTTGGGTTTTCTACATCGTTTAGGTTGCTAAAGCGGTTCTAAAGGACTATATTTTTGTGCATCTGAAATACGACCATGACAAATTCAATCTTTTGATGTGAGTTCAGTCCAGTGTCTTATTTTGTGAAGTTTTTATCCATGTTAACACTTTTAATTTGTCTTTCTCATTACTTTTCTGTTTAGATTTATGCTGCAGAAACTTTATGCTCTCGTAGATAAAACTGCTGCGCCTGACAATGCTGACGCACTACAATACCAGGAGGCTCTCTTGCCTGGCCACTTGATTACAGTTTTCCTAAAGGTTACTGAACCCTCCAGTGCCATTCAATTCTGTTTGTTTTCTCTTGGAAATATCTCTATAGTCCATAGCACAGCAAGAACATCCATAATTGCTCCTTGCATTGTGAACTAATACAACTTTTTTAAAATGACCATTTTACCTTTCTTTGTCCCCTCTACCTGATTTCCATTGTACCTGTGAACCATCAAATAGCTGATTTTGGTGAATTTTGGTTACAAGATGCCCTGCATGTGAGCTTTAGGTGCTAAGGCTAGCTCAAAATCAGACACTGGGTGCTAAGTTTTGCTACTAACCCTGCACCCTCAGCTCCCACATCTCTTGAGCTCTTGAGTGAGGCTTGCAATACCTCTACTTACTGAAGCATATGCTCTTTCAATGTGCATATTCTTGTCTACTCCCTCCGGGTGAAATTTGTTGACATTAGGACAGTGTGTTCTTTTGATACTTCATTCTTAAGGACCTAAGATTCGGGATAGGGGTAAGACAGGTGGTTAAAAATTATGATTGGACAGACAATTAGAGAGGGAAAGAGGGGGCGGGGGGGGGGGGGGGGGATATGGTTGTTTTTTCAATGTCTCAACCTGTAATGCTTTTGTTTGTTTTCATTCCGGTGCTTAGACAGCCTTAGTGCCAAAAGTTTTGATCTACATGACGGTATGTTATCCTATTTATCTATGTTGTGTTGCCAAAACTTTAGTTTCTGGGTACCCTGGTATTGTGCTCTCAAGTTCAAACAGATCAATCCATTGTCAAATTTTGTTGGGGCATGGAGGCGCTTGGGGCCTCCACCCACGGCACTAGAAGATAGACCTAGTCTTCTTCTTTGCCTACCCTCCTAGAATTCACAGCTTCCTCTTATAGATGAGAATTCCAATAAACTAACCCAAAAACCTAACTTTGCTAACAAAACAACTAACTGACTAACAAAGCTCCTTGCTGGGTCACTTGCCTGGCCAGCTCCTCCTGTAACATTCCATCGCTCCTTTCGAGCAGCTCGCCCTCGAGCTGCAATTGAACTAGCTAACCAAACTAAACTATGACGACGCCCCAACATGACTACCAAATCAAAGACACGACCCAGAATTAAGCCTTTTACATCTCGTCTTAAAAACTTATTCCCAACTAATGACAGCCAAAGTCTATGGACCTAGAGGGAGCTGCTGTCCTCCCACGCGTTGGCCCAACACAGTCAACACCACATGAGAACTGCAGCACAGGCAAGAGCTGTAGCAGCACCTGCAGAGAGACCACAATAAGCAACGGAGGAGAGCGTGAAACTTTTGAAATACAAAGGGTGAAGACGCCTGTTTGAAGCACTGGTGTTGCTGCAGCTGAAGATTGAAGCGGTTAAGGACATAGTTGAAAGTGGTGGCAGTATGAGCATCGTGGCATGCCCACACCAGATTGGGGGAGGTACTCTTTCAGGGTCCCATGGAAACACACCATGACCCATTGACCATTGTAACCTTTCTTGCATGCTTAACAAAGTCCAAGTCCAAGTGTCCAACAAACTGTCAGCACCTGCATAACAGCTGTCAGCACCTTTATATATAAAAAAACATGAGTGCAGATGCAGCAATTGGTAATTGCATTTGGAGCTGCATATCTGTTAATTATGGTTCTTGGTTCAGCTGAATTTACCTGTTATGCAGATGATTAACATGATTGCTGCCAATTTTATTAAAGTTAACATTTACATACTTCTGATCTGATCTGATTCAATAGGATTTCTTACTAACTGAAAGTATATGAAGCAATGGATGTTGCTTGAGGTTATTCTGGTCGGTTGAATGATACAGTGAACTGAATATTATGAATAATTGGGTAGCATGATTGCTGTCAATCTTATCAACCGATTAACATTAACCTTTTATATTTTGGTTCTATCAGATTTCTTACTTTTTGTTGTTGCTATTGCTATACATAACCACTTTATAGTTTTTTTAGGGAAATAACCAGTTTGTAGTCCTTTGCCTCTTTCTTTTGGGTGAGATAGTCCTGTTAGAATCTAATATTTCTGAGCCTACCCCAACTTGCTTGGGACTGAAAGGCTTTGTTATTGTTGTTGTAATATCACTTTACATGTGTGTTAATAATATTATGTTGTCTTTGTGTAGCAAATGAGATTAGGAAATTTCTTGGTAAAAATACTACATCTGTTGGTAGAGCGATCGAGAGCATGCTAAAGGTTGGTAAAGTGAATTCACAATCAGGATTGGATCTTCCACAGGTTCGTCTCTTTTGCTCTACTTTATTTATAGGCTGAATACTGCTTAATTCAAGGCATCATGTCCCTGGAATTTGTTGTGGTTAAGAGAAGTATGACATGCTATTTTCATTTTACATGGGTAATCTTCTATCATTTCGTAATTTTAACATAAACACACAACCTGTATGTGGGGAAACAAATTGATAACTTTTTAGGGGGGTATATTGACCAAGCTTGATTAGTTTTGGCCTTTTAGGGTAGTAGAATGAGGTCGAGAATTATTTGGGG
This sequence comes from Eleusine coracana subsp. coracana, assembly GCA_032690845.1. Taxonomy (NCBI): domain Eukaryota; kingdom Viridiplantae; phylum Streptophyta; class Magnoliopsida; order Poales; family Poaceae; genus Eleusine; species Eleusine coracana. The sequence goes on from CM064426.1 coordinate 8,755,040, forward strand.
CATTTTAGTAAATGAACTTTTCCTACTTTTCTCTGAAACTATTTTAAACTGATAAGATATTGTTAAATTTTCAGAGAGATGGGATGACCATTCAAGCTGAGCGACTCAACTTCCATCGTTACATCTCTCATTTCCGTGCTGTTCATAGGGGTGCTGCTTTTGCTAAGATGCGCACAACATCTGTTAGAAAGTTACTTCCAGAGTATGGATCCTTCATGCCCTTCTATTTTTGTTTCTTTGCTTGCATCTGTTGGTATCTGTACTGAAAACTTCCATGTAGGTCATGGGGTTTCCTGTGTCCAGTCCATACACCTGATGGAGAGCCTTGTGGTCTACTAAACCATATGACTTCCACGTGCCGTAAGATACTCTCATGTTCTCTTAAATTTAATTTTCACTGCACCCGCTTCACACTACTACCTCCTTTCATATCCAGAGACCATTATTTCTTGTTTCTTTTTTGTCTTTGGCATCATGATGCATCTGCATTCCCCGTGTTTAAAATTTCTATGTTTTTCCCCTTCACCACTAACTATCTCAAGTTATTATTTTATCAGCATCGGTTTATATTTGATGTGTGCAGGTGTTTCGTCATTCTACAACTCAGATGGAGCAGTTAAAAATTTTGACTATATAAAATCAACACTTTCTGCTCAGTTGGTTCGTGTCGGAATGAACCCATTGTCTCCAAAGATCGAGCGAACTGGTCCCCCAGAAGTACTAAATGTTCATTTGGATGGATGCATTGTTGGTACTATTGCTTCTGCTAAGATTGAGGAAGCAGTTAACTATATTCGAACATTAAAACTTCTGGCAGCCTCAGGGGTCTGTTCTCTTATGTTATCATGTGTTTTGTTAAATTGACCCCTTCATTGTTTTGCTTTCATATTCTAACCCATGGGGTTGTTTAAATTCTTATTAGATTCCTGAAGATCTGGAAGTGGGTTATGTCCCCCTAAGTCTGGGTGGAGCTTATCCTGGCCTTTACCTTTTCACAAATCCAGCTAGATTTGTTCGACCTGTCAGAAATCTCATTAGTCTACCTGATGGAAAGCAAAATATTGAGCTTATTGGACCATTTGAACAGGTGCGCTCCAAAAAACATCCTTATTTAATTTACTAGTTTGTTACCTATATCCCAATAAGTTATTTTGTATTCAACATTAGGCATTTATGGAGATAAAGTGTCCAGATGGTGGGGCTGGTGGAAGAAATGAATTATTTCCTGCAACTCATGAGGAAATCCATCCGACAGCCATTCTCAGTGTAGTTGCTAATCTTACACCTTGGTCTGACCACAACCAGAGTCCTAGGAACATGTACCAATGCCAGGTAAATACAATGATCTTGTTGTGCATGATGATAATTAACCTCTTTGTGGATTGACTAATCTCCTGCTTATTCACAGATGGCAAAGCAAACCATGGGCTTTTGTGGGCAAGCTCTAAAGTTCCGTACTGATGTAAAAGCATTCCATCTACAGGTTTGTTTTGTAAAATAATTAAGTAGTCATCATGGAAGTGCTATGTCATTTGTTTTTTTAAGTTATGTCATTGTGGTTGGATATGTATAATATTTCCTAGTTACATACGGTCTTTTATGATTCTTAAGGTGCCTACATTTTAATTTCTGTTGTGGTATCATAGCAAGGTTATTCTCAATTATCACTAGGTGTAAGTAATATACTGTCTTTGTTGCCCTGTAGACCCCTCAGACGCCAATTGTTCGGACAGCTACGTATAGCAAATATTTTATGGATGAATTCCCGTCAGGAACAAATGCTATTGTTGCAGTGCTTTCATACACAGGGTAAGCCTTTCATTGCAGTATGATCATTTTTTTTTAAGAAAAAAACTTTGCTTGACAAGATGAAGCCGTTTCTGTAAGCTAGTTATGACATGGAGGATGCCATGATTTTAAATAAATCAGCTGTTGATCGTGGAATGTTCCGTGGACATATTTACCAGGCAAGTTATCCTCTATCTATTACGATCAGTGATATAATTTTATGATGTACTAGGAGAGAGAGAGAGAAGAGAGAGAGGGAGAGAGGAGGAAAAAAAGGATTGAGGGCATTTTGGTCCAAAAAATAGTCTATGGCCATTTTATTGGAGAGACAATGGTTTCATGGTCATTATAGCGAAGCCCACGGTTTCGTGGTCATTTTAACGAAGCCCGCTGGTTTCATGGTCAAAATAGCAAAAATCACGTAAGATTTAAAGTTTGCATGCAGTAAGACTGTAAGGGATTCCAGGAGTGTAATAATATAATCACAGAAATGACAGCTTGCACTTGCTATGGGAAACTCATTGGAGGCCTGGTTTTCTCATCAGAGAAAAATTGATAATTCAAATAAATTATTATTCTAAAATAATTGTTAGTGCCAAAACATGTACTCCCTCCGTTCCAAAATTGTTATCGTCGTTGATTTTTTAGTTACGTTTGACAATTCGTCTTATTCATTTTAAAAAAAATATTCATATATTTTTCATGATTTATTTTTATCTTTAGAGAAAATTAAAATTTAACAATTTTACGTATTTGAACTAATATTTTGAATAAGAAGAATGGTGAAACATAACTAAAAAAAGTTAATGGTGTTAACAATTTTGGAACGGAGTAGTATAGCTTAAAAGAGTTTGTAAATTTTCATATATACTTTGTATATACATGTGTAATATCTATATTTAAAAACTCCGGAGTAGATTTGGATTCTTTCATATAGAATACTGTTCCACCATGCATCTTCAAATAGGTTCTATCTGGGGAAAAACGTGATTTAACTAACTGATTTGGAAACTTTAAGTAATATTCCTAATAGCTGTTCGGTTTTGGGGCTTCAAAAGTAACCCTTTTCTTATGAACACTTTCTGCAGACCGAGTGCATTGACTTATCAACAAAGAGTAGAGATAATGTTCCAGAAGCATTTGCTAAGAGTACATTATCAAGGGAAACAAACACAATTGATTCAGATGGTCTTCCTCGACTTGCAGAGGTTCTTATTTATTCAAACTAAAATTAGTTATTACTGTGCACTACCACAGCTGTTCAATTTCTTTTCTTTTTCCTCGAACAATAAATTTCTTCTCGTCGAATCAGCCTTTGGACATCTATTTTCATTGACAGGAAGTGCATCCTAATGAGCACTATTACAGTGTCTATAATAATCTCACTGGTGCAATAAGGCCTGTACGACTAAAAGGGACAGAGCCAGCATTTATTGACTATGTTGCTGTCAATGGGGCAGGTTCAAAGAATACTATGCAGAAGGTAAGACCACATACAAATAACCTTTTCAGAGGATTTCAGATAGCTGAAAGTGATCAGAAAAATCACATACATACATGCATCTTTTTGTTTATTGTCTGAGTTTGTTGAAAGTTTCACAATCCTGTACTTTTGTGTCTTTGAACTCATATAGCATGTTATGCCCAATTTGAAGGTTGTCATTTTTTTTTCCATGATCATGGTATGTGTTTCACAAGTTGATGTTTCTGCAGGCAAATATACGTCTGCGTCGTGTGAGGAACCCCATAATTGGTGACAAGTTCAGCAGCAGACATGGGCAAAAGGGTGTTTGTTCACAGTTGTGGCCTGATATCGACATGCCATTCTCTGCAAATACTGGCATGAGGCCTGACCTGATCATTAATCCTCATGCTTTTCCTTCAAGAATGACTATAGCTATGCTCTTAGAATCTATGGCAGCGAAGGTACAAAGATTAACTATTGTCGCTTGTCACCTTTTGAGGACGATGATTTATATTTATTTTTCTTTTAAAAGTTTGAAGAAATTCGCCCCTAGAGATATGTACTAGATGTGCCTTTGTCTAACGGTAACTTGTTTTTTATCCTCAAAGGCTGGAAGTCTACATGGAAAGTTCATCAATGCAACACCTTTTGCAAACGCTGTTAAAGAGAAGGGTAGTGAACATACTTCGGTTGTGAATGAACTGGGGCCCATGCTTGCATCTTATGGATTTAATTACCATGGAACAGAGGTTCTTTATAGTGGACTGCTTGGCAATGAAATGTCCTGTGAGATCTTCATTGGACCTGTTTATTACCAACGACTTCGTCATATGGTCTCTGACAAATTTCAGGTGAGCAATTGTTTCTTGTTCTCCCACTAACGTTTGGGCCTTGATTGATATATTTTTGCGCCCACTATGATCTATTCAGTTGTCCTTTTCTTTTTGAAAAAGAAGAGTCTTGGGTTACTAGTTAGTTTTTTTTTCCCCCTCTTTTCTTTTGTATTGGATTAGACAACTCAGGATAGTGTACTCATTCATTTATTAGATTGATGAAAAAAAAAGATTATTTACCTGACAAGTAAACTGCAACTTGTAATTTACATCCGCTGTACCTTCTTTGTTCAGGATTTTGGTTTCTTACCAATGTCACATATCTGTGTAGGTCCGCACAACAGGTCATGTAGATCAGATAACAAGACAGCCGATAGGTGGAAGAAAGCGTGGTGGAGGGATTCGGTTTGGTGAAATGGAGCGGGACGCGCTCCTTGCCCACGGGTCTGCCTATCTGTTACACGACAGGCTCCACTCCTGTTCAGACTATCATATTGCGGACGTGTGCTCTCTCTGTGGGAGCTTACTGACAGCGACAGTGATAAAATCTGATCCCCAGAAGAAAGCAAAGCACGAGATGCTTGGACTCCCCACCGCGAGAAATCCTCAGAAGAACTTTGCATGCCAGGCCTGCAAAACAAGCAAAGGGATGGAAACTGTTGCGATGCCGTATGTGTTCAGATATCTGGCGGCTGAGCTAGCAGCCATGAACATAAAGTTGGAGCTACGGCTGAGCAACAGATCCGAATTGCATGCCAACAAAGAATCATAAATCTCTATTTTAGCTGGCAACGTAGCTATATTGGTTCACTGAGGGTGCTTGGCCGGAGATCAGTCATGCCATGCCCACAATGTCTGCTTGCAAGATAGCAAAATTTTGTTCGAAGAGGCAGGTGGTTCTGCTGTCCCTGTTGTCATGTTTTGCGATTGACACCAGTTTCATATGTGGGCCTGATGTATCATTGTAACTTTACAAAACATCAATGTTAGTATAGGCTTGCCTTGTCTGCATGTCTCTTGCGGTCACTCGTTTGACCGTCTGTCCATCTCGGTGAATTGGTATCGGGTGGTGTGGCCGTTTCCTCCAGTCAATGGGAGTCGTGGGTGACGCGCGTTTCGTTTCGGCCGGCGACAGCGCGTGCGTGAGTGTCTGGCCCCCGCAGGCTCGCAGCGTGCTGCTCGGCTCCAGTATGTCGTGGCCCTGGCTCACTTGGAATTGGGCAGGTTGGCTGGTAGCGCTTGCTTGATTACTCGTCTGCATGTCACTGATACAAAATACGTCGCTCTCCCATCGTGTCTGATGTATGTGCCACATCGTCGCAGCAAACCACAACCATGCAATATGGATTAGAGTCTTAGCGAGCTCTAGTGTCTCTTTGGTTTATAGTCAGTTTCAAGCCAGCTAATCTTGGACTACTATATATGCCTAGCATCTGTTCCCTCGAGTGAACATATATCAGTCAATCCGATTGTATAGCCAATCAAGATATGGATCCATGGAATTGTCAATCATGTGACGTTGAACCTTTGGAACCAAACTACCGAACCAGATGTGCCTAAGTTGTTTGAGTAAATTCCTTTTTCGCCATGGAAAGTTACATCGTCCAAATTCGCCACTCCTGTCAGCAGCAATCCAGAAGCTCAGGGTAGCATCCTAGATACTAAGGAACTGCACTGATTTTTTACTCTGCACAAAGAACACGGGGAGATGGGCTCGTGGCCTAGTGGCAACTGGCAAGTCGCTCGGTTGAAGCCCTGCCCGCCCGAGTTTGACTCCTGGAATCGGACTCGCGTGTCTTAACGCGTACCTCTCCGTGCGTGTATTCTTTATTAGTGAGTGTGGTTGTAGGATAGGATTGTGAGTTAATTGACGATCGTAGATACGTAGATCGAGATACATAATAAAAATTAAAAACAATAAGAATAGAGTAGATGAAATTTTTTATCGAGTAATTCTGGTGAAATTACAAAGGGGTGTATCCTCAATTATTTATAAGGGAGAATCCTACTTTGTGTTGGATCAGGATTAGATAAGAAGTCCACATGGGTAACTAGTTCTTCTTCTAGAAGGTGGTCCTATCCAATAAGCATTTTACAACACTTCTTGGGCTCTTTATCATGATAAATATGTCTTATAAAAACTCCTTAAAAACCCAGTGAAAAAAATAAAGAAAAGAGCACATATTATCGTTACTAGTATTATACGCATTGCCTCATCAAAAATCTTAATGAGAAAACTTCATATGAAAACCTCATAAGGGAAAAAGAGTATAATGCTTTAATCTTTATGATTAATGCTTATCGATCTTCATGAAAGCTATGAATTATCTTCAAGATGATTTCTTTAATTCAAAAATGTGATGTACTTAGAGAAATTCTCTCTATGTTCCTAGCATTTCTCTAAGTCTTCTCATGTCAATACCACACTGATACCTTTTAAGAGTGCAAGTTGGTAATGCCTTTGTGAACATATCTACAAGATTTTTACAAGATCGGACATGAGTTACCAAAATCTCTTCCTTCTCTTGCAATTCATGTGTATGGAAGAATTTGGGTAACATATGCTTTGTCCTGTTCGACTTTATGTATCCTAATTATATTTGTGTAATACAAGCTTTATTATCTTCATAGATAACTATAGGAGATGGAGTATACGATACTCCAGAACTATCCAATATATGGCTTGACATCCTCCTGAGCCAGGTGCAATCCTTAGCAACTTCAAATAAAATAATGATCTCTAATTAATTTGTTGATGTAGCGACGATTGTCTGCTTTGTTGAATTCCATAAAATTGTCGTTCCACCAAATAAGGACACATATCCAGTTTGCGAGATTGACTTGTATGGATCGGATAAGTAGCCAGCATCAGTATACCCAACTATGGTTACTTCTGCATTTTTTTTTTGAAAAATAATCCAAAATTTTCAGTTCCTCTCAAATATTTAAGTATTTGTTTAATGCCCTTTCAATGTCGCATAGTTGGTGCCGAACTGTATCTAGCAAGTAGATTAACAACAAAGGCTATATCAGGGCTCGTACCGTTTGCATGGTACATCAATGCTCCAATAGCACTGAGATATGGGTATTGAGGTCCTAATAATTCCTCACCTTCCTCTATTGGTCTAAACGAGTCTTTCTCTGCATTGAGTGATCCCATAACTATAGAGGATCTGAGTAGGTATGCATTTTTTATATTAAATCTCTCTAATAACTTCTTGGTATAGCTTGATTGATGCAATAATATCCCTTTGTGGGTGTATTCATGCTGCAAGCCTAAACAATATGCAATCTTACCTAAATCCTTCATTTCGAATTCAGACTTTAAATAAGAACATGCATCTTCGATATTCTGTGTAGTGCCAATAATATTCAAATCATTAACATAAACATAGATTATGCAATAACCTTTCTCTGATATTTTAATGAATACATAAGTACAATCATCATGCTTCAAGAATCCTTTCTCCAGTAAAAAGTTACTGAGTTTGTTATACCACATTCTTCTAGATTGCTTTAAACCATATAGTGATTTCTGAAGTTTGACACTATATGTTGTGGTTACAAGTCCAGAACAAACACTAGTGGGGCTTACCGAGGGTTCACCACGCCAATCCACTAGGTCGAGGGCCCCTCGGTCAATCCTAGGGGAGAACGAACAAGATGGTCTCGCAACCAAGTGTCGAAGGGCCCAATGTAGCACCCTTCGGCAATGATTTTGTATTATGTGGTTTAATCTATTCCAGAAGGTTTGGACTCTAGATGTGACCACCCCTTGTCAAGAGTTACAGGTGAGTATTTATAGCCGCATGCTCACCTGCCCCCCCTCGGGTGTATTTACATATTTACCCCGGACTTTACATTACACAACTCAGTGATTACCCTAAGGGTATTCTAGTGCTTCAATCTTCATCCGATACATGCCCCCGACGGTTATTCTCCGATACCTATGCCTGGGTCCTGCAGGGTTGTACGTCCTTCGGCCATACCAGCCTTCGGGCGCCTATTGGGCTGAAGGCCCTATGGGTCTTTGGTTCACCCGAGCCTTTTTGTTTGCTGATGGGCTGCTTTCTAGCCTTGGGGAGACTAAGAGGTGGGCTTTCCCCCAACAACAGCCCCTCATGGGTGAGATCTGCCTTTGGCAGGACCGAAATTATAATCATTCGAAATGACCACCCCTAGTCTCCCATCCCTCCTTTTCGGGCCTGCCCGGAGGCCATCCTTATTTTGGTTATCTGAAACTGGCAAACATGACATTATCTGGCGAGGTCAGTTAATCATCAAGAATAAGGTATGCTGACAGTGGTAACACTGATCTTTACCACCGCTCCGAACAGCCTTCGGATCTTATGTCCTCTTTAACTATGTCGTGCAATAACCATCAAAACATGAAGAACCGCACTGCCATAAATGCACCCCACGCGCCGAACAGTCATAAATGTGTCCCGCACGCCAAGTAATGTCATCGGGCCAGGGGACGCGCAAACGAACACGGGATAACACTGCGTGAACAGTGTTCTGTCGGCTATATAAGCAGAGCGTTCACCCCCATCTTTTTCACTTTTACTTCTCACTTTCCACCGCCAACAAAACAGCGCACTGCTGGTTCCTTCTCACGCACCGCTCACCACAAAGTCTCTCGTACCGAAGACCCCTTGGTATCGCCCACCTATATTGTCCGATCCCAGCCCTCGGCAACAAATGGGTCCTCGGAAAGCAAAGCTCGCGCTCGGTTCTGAGCTGAAGCACATCAATGAGAAGAAAGCTGGAAGCTCATACTTGGGGCCAAGCTCAGTTACCAAAGAGAAGTTGAACGCATGGGCTGTGGAACCGAAGCGATGGTTTGAGAGGTCACGAGCTATAGCGCCGAAGGAAGGCGAGACCATGCCCCAACCCCGCCCCGGCGTGATTGTGGTCTTCGAATGGTTTTTTGATGCAGGGCTCCGGTTCCCGTGCTCCAGATCCATCAGAGATGTCTTGTTCCTCTTCGGCCTTGAAATACAACAGGTTTTGCCGAACACCATCACTCAACTAGCTTGTTTCGAGTGGGCCTTCAGGATGGAGGGCCTCGAGCCGCACGCTGGGGCATTCATGGCAACTCATTTGGCCTCCCAGTGAGAACACCCTTGCCCCGGGGACCCCAACATGGTGTCCAACTATCTATCAATCACTCTTCGTCCACGCCGTGAACAAGACATGCCTGCAAAGGGATCGAGGCAACACTAGGGGAAGTAGATCTCTGCCGGTTGGTTCTACTACAACGTAGGCACCAAAAGCAATCTGCATAGCCGGAACACGGAGATCCTATATATACCAAAGCCCGTGATTCCGGACAGCAACACACTCGCCACCCGTGTTTAGCTATTATCCGGCATCGTCGGACGGCTAAGCATGCCAGACCTGGTCGAAGAGTTCTGCGCCGTGGGCATTGATCCCTTCGGACCAACTAGCACATTCCTTTCATCATCGAGGATTCCGTAAGTGGGGACTTGCGGTTCGCCTGAGAATTTCTGTAGAGGATCAACTTCATCGAAATAGAACGGCAGGCAAATCATTACCTTGGCCCTCTAATCTAAAAAGAATGGCAACTGCTGGGAGACATGAGTCGCTGGAGCCGAACCAACCGCATTGTGCAGTTGTACAATGCAGACGTTGTGCAACCTCCGTGTGAGCCACACCACTCTGAGAGGCAGCAGCCCGTGGGTGAGAAAGATGAAGACGTGGAGGTGGACGAGGAAGTTGCGACATCCACTGCGCCCCGAAAGCAGCTGAAAGTTGTCATCAAGCAGTCTGTGGCACCGAGGCCAGCCGTTGAGCCGGAGGGGGGGTCCTAAACTCTGGAAGGGGACGAAGAAGTTGTCACGTCACCACCGCAGTAGTCAAAGCAAGGGACGAAGCAGTCCTTGAGCATGAGGGGTAGCGTGCGACCGAACGAGGGTGTTTGTCCGAAAAAAGAAGAAAAAACACTCTGGAACGACCTCGCCCGTGCACTCGCCTACACCGTTGCAGCCTAAGCGCCGATGCCTTTAGAAGCAATACAACGATACCCCTCGGAAGCCAGCAGCCCCCAATGTGACGGTAGCTGACCGAGGGGCTACCTCCACTACGCGGTCTCCAGACGCCTCCGGTAACGACTCCTCCTGGTTTGGCAAGCGCACCCTTTCTTGGTGTGCTGCTGGACATCATCCCGGAGGGACCCGGCATGGAGAACGAGGGATTGTCACCATTGCCCCGCTCCCTCAGCATCCAGATACCCTCGATGGACTTCACCGGAGACAGCCCATTGATCTACACAGGTGCTCCGATCTCCTTGACAACTTGTTTACAACCTTACACTCATTTTGGTATTCTAACAATCTACTCTCTTGGTCTTAACAGGGCAGCACGGAGACGGCGCTGAAGATGCCCCTGGCCAGCAGACGACCGAGGACCCGGCCGTATGTGCGTGCGTTGTCTCGGAATCCAAAGGCCAGGGCTACAAATCAAGCACGAAAGGTGACATCTCGACCGAGGGCAGCAGGGCCTTTGAAGGGGAAGGGCCCCTTGAGGTCGAAGACGACAACAACAACAACAACAACAACAACAACAAAGAAGAAGAAGAATCCGAGCAGTTGCCCTTGGCGCGAGCACGGAGATCTGGCGGCGGCAAGGGTTTCATGGGTTTGCTCCCTTCCAGCGTGCAGCCGGAGGACTAACCTGCGTGTGGCGGATTTTGCAGGCCGCCCCAAAGCCTCAACTTCCCTCGAGTACGCCTCCCAGATGCTCGATCTCTGCAGCAGCGAGAAGGCTCTAGAAGGTGTGGACGCGACCACGGCCATCAGTTTCTTGGCACGCCTTACCACCCAGGTACAGTATATCCTTGAAGTTGTCTTTTCCGTCTAAGATGCGGTAGCAAACTTGCTAACCTTATATGCGTCTATACAGACCGCAATGCTATCTCGCCATCTCGAGGCCAAGTTGTCTCCGGAGCGCGCCATATCAGAGCTGAGGAAACAGCTAGCCAAATATCCTCTGTTCGATGCCCCCCTCCCCCAGCCCAAAGAATGACACCTTGAGCACGATACTTCCCACTGCATGAATTGGCTCACCACCAAAACTCCGAAGAAGCCTGCAGATCGGTCCTGCTGTATCCCATTTTTTCAATAGTAGTCCACAGGATGACATCAGCCAAACTCCCCTCGTCAATCAAGACTTTATGCACATCGAAGCCATTGATGTTGACTGCCATTACAAACGCTTCATCACGCGGAAGACCATCGGCCTCAAATCAGCCATAGGGAATGAAACCGGTACATCCATCCATCATGTCACCCCCACCGGAGGACATGCAACCACATGGTTTACTTGCCGGACGTGCTCCCGGCGTTGCCTTTTAGAAGGGAAGTCATGGCCCGAACCCCCAGTAATAGCAAAGATTGTGCCACGAGATGCCCCAGTACTCTGAATGTGTTGTACGGACTACGCCATTTCCAGGCGGTCTTTGGGCATCAACTGCGGGGGAGGCGGTAACTGCTCTGCTGGAGGGGGAGGGAGTGCAAGCTGGGCCGAAGAAGATGGCAATGCAACCATTTGTGGCGGTGGAGCAGGGTGGTGGTACTGCAGAAATGACAAGTGGCGAAAATGCGGGGGCGGTGGATAGAAGGCAGCAACATGTGTGTACTGAGTGTGCAACACCAGCCTATTTTGCTCAGTCTTTCGTCGGACTCTTGCCTCAGACAGCGCTTTAATATCGGGACAATAATTGGAATAGTGCGTGCACCCCGGACCATGAAATGTGCAATAGAAGAGTTGGCCCGGCCGAGGTGGCCTAGGACCCAGATGTTGTGGAACTGGTTGAGGACACCTAGGCGCTAACCCCGGAGCCCCCCCACCCCTGCTGGACATTGAAAACCTCACGCCGAGTAAAACCACGACCTGCTCCACCCTGATTTGGACGCTAGCCTTCGGTATTCATACCCTGCCCTCGACCCATCACTATTCCAGAGTGTGCCTTCCGGCGTTCTTCCTCCTCATCTTCTTCCATCCGTACATGCCCTTCCAGAATGCTCAACAGTTGATCTAAAGTTTGAGGTTGTTTCACCCGAATGGCACTCCTTGCCGCTCCCATCCAAAACCCCTTTGCAACAGACTCAATTGCTGTAGCTTCATGAATGTCAGATACTTGGCACTTCAAATGTATGAACCTCCGAGTATAGTTGGTCAATGTTTCGCCTTCTCTTTACACACAGGCCGCCAGATTTCGGGCGCTCACCGGCTTAGCATGATTTCCCCTGAAGTGCACCGCGACTCCCTCCTTGAGTTGTGCCCATGACCGAATACTTCCCGGCGCTAGTTTAGTGTACCAAGTTTCAGCTATTCCCTCCAACGCCAACAGAAAAGATTTAGCCTTTACTGCATCATTGCCTCCGGCCGATCCGATTGTTGTCTTGTACCTCATGAAAAACTCTCACGGATCAGTGGTCCCCACAAACGTTGGAAGCTTAACCGAAGCCAGTCTCGCAGGCCACTGCACCGCCTGTAGCTCAGCTGTCAAAAGAGAGTTAGGATCAGCTGGCTGCATCGGATAAAGGCTTCCGGATGAATGTGCCCCTGCCACTTCTTCACGGAATTCCTCATACACTGGAGCCTGATTTTCTGGGATCCCACCTTTCTGAAGGACTTCCAGCTGCCTGCTCAGTTGTTCCTACTACCTCTTAGCAGCTTCAATTCTCTGAACATAGTCAGCCTCTTGCCGCACAAGATTTTGCAGAGCTTGAGCACGCAACATTTGCTCCTCGGCCACTCTTCGTTGTCTTTTGACCTCCTGTTCCATCAGCCTCACATTCTCCTCTTCTCGGAACGCATCCTCCTCCCCCTTTTTGATGCGCTCTTCGACCACCTGATATACGTATTCTGCCTCCTCTCGTGTGAGTTGCTCTCCGGCAATCTCTCCATCTGTGATAGCTTCTTCCCCACCTTCATTAACCTCGTCAAACGCCTCCTTGACATGCTCTCCGGATTCTTCTTCCTGAACCGGGCACGCTCTGGCTGCTGCTGACGTTTCAGCTCGTGCAACTTCCACTGCCGACGGTCTCTTGCCTCCGGCCATGCTATGCACTTTGATGTTCCATCCCCACGTACGGTGCCAGCTGTTGTGGTTACAAGTCCAGAACAAACACTAGTGGGGCTTGTCGAGGGCTCACCATGCCAATCCACTGGGCCAAAGGCCCCTCTTTCAAGCCTAGGGGAGAACGAACAAGATGGTCTCGCAACCAAGTGTCAAAGGGCCCAATGTAGCACCCTTTGGCAACAATCTTGTATTATGTGGTTTAATCCGTACTAGAAGGTTTGGACTCCAGATGTGACCACCCCTTGTCCAGAGTTGTAGGTGAGCATTTATAGCCACATGCTCACCTGCCCCCCTTGTGTGTATTTATATATTTACCTCGGACTTTACATTACACAACTCACTGATTGACCTAAGGGTATTCTAGTGCTTCAATCTTCATCCGGTACATGCCCCCGGCGGTCATTCTCCGATACCTGCGGTCCTTTGGCTGTACCAGCCTTCGGGCGCCTATTGGGTCGAAGGCCCTATGGGCCTTTGGTCCGCCCAAGCCTTTTTGTTTGCTGATGGGCTGCTTTTTGGCCTTGTGGAGACTAAGGGGTGGGCTTTCCCCCAATACTATACAATTACATTCTTCTTTATTTGGGACTTTGATTCCTTCTAGAACTTTTATATAGATTTTTGTATCTAATGTTCCATACAGGTATGCAGTGATGACATCCATAAGTCGCATTTGTAAATTCATATTCATTGTCAATGATATCAAATACCAGAAAGTAATTCAATTCATTATGGGAGAGTAGGTTTCTTCATAGTAAATTCCTGGTCTCTGCATGAAATCTTGAGCTATGAGTCTCGCCTTGTATCTAGTCACTTCATTTTGAGCATTTCTTTTCCTGACAAATACCCATTTGTGACCCACTGGAAAGATAACTTTAGGTGTGAGGCTTACATTGGCAAACACTTCTCTTTTCTTTAGCGAGTTTAACTTTGCACAGATTGCTTCTTTCCACTTTGGTCAATCAGGACGCATCGTGCATTCCTTCATTGACTTTGGTTTGGATTCCAAATCAATTTGTGTTGCAATTATATTGGCAAAGAATAAGTCGACATTAATTGTCTTTCTGTTGTATACTACTCCTATCTCAACATAATTCGTTGATACTTCTTCTATTCTTTCATTTTCTTGATCCACATCACTCAGAGGTGTGTTTAGATCAGAAATTTTTGATAAACCATTGTGAGTTTCAACTATGCGCACATTCTCACTTGGGATTTTTTCTTTAAGTCTCACCACTTCATGTGGTTTGCTTTCACCTTCTATATTCTTCTTTTGAGTAGTTTGCTTAGGCTTCTTCTCCGTAGGACATCTTCTAGGGCTTCTTTGGTGCCCGTGTAACCGGCTCACTCGCCCTCTTTCTAGCATTCGTTGCTTTTGATGAAGGAGGTTGAAATTCCATATAGTCATCCTCTTCAAATGGGATTTCTTTCTTTCAAGTGCATTTGCAGTCGGTATATGAGACTTCACAATGTCTCTTGTATTGGTGAAAGTTTCTCGCAGTGCATTAGCAACCCTCTGTAGATGGAGGATATTTTGAACTTTGAACTCAGTTTCTTTAGTGCAAGGATTCATTCCTTGGATTCCTTTAGTTATTCCATTCTATTTCATGGCATTCATCCCGAGAGAGATACTTTCCTCCCCCTAATGTCGAGAAATGATCTTCATTAAAAAATACAATCAGCGAAGCGAGCTGTGTTTAGATCTCCAGTGGATGGCTCTAAGTACTTGATTATGGATGTGCTTTCATATCTAATGGAAACTCTGAGTTTTCATTGTGCACCCATTGCAATTCGCGGAGGCGGAGGGATAGGGACATATACAGCACATCCAAATCTCCTTAAGCGGGAAACATTTGGTATTGTACCACACACCATTGCTAATGGTGATTCTTCATGTGTAGCAGATGGTCTCAATTGAATTAATGCTGCTACGTGCAACACTGCATGCCCCTAACAAAAGGTAGGCAATAGACAATTCTGTAATAATGGTCATGCTATCAACTTGATCCTCGTAATTAATGATTCGGCAAGGCCATTTTATGTATGTATGTGTGGTACAAAGTGTTCCACTTTGATGCCCAGACTCATACAATAGTCATTAAACACCTTAAATTCTCCACCATTATCCATCCTGATGGATTGGATTATGTGATTCGGGAAATTGGTTTTCAATTGTATGATCTGAGTTGTCAACCATTCAAACGCATGGTTTCTAGTAGATAATAGACATACATGACTCCACTTCGAGGAAGCATCAATCAATACCATGAAGTACCGAAAAGGTCCTAACATGGGGCTAATTGGTCCACATATGTCTCCTTGAATTCATTCAAGGAATGCCATCGATTCTGCTTGAATCTTAAGCTTGGAGGGTCAAGTGATTAGCTTCCCCTTTGCACATGCAATGCACAAAAAATCTTCTTGATTTGGAAAATATTTTGTCTTCAAATTGTGACCTTTTGAATTCTTCATGATTTTTTGCGTCATATGGAGGCCTGGATTACCAAGTCTATCGTGCCATGTTCGATAGGCTTCTTGGTTACTAAAGACGGCCTTGAACGCAACAAACTCTTTGTGTGGTTTAACATAAGTGTAGTACATGCTTTTTTTGATTGTTGGAAAACTTTCGACAATAGTCTTATGATCTCCATCTTTCTTGGTCATAATGAGACATTCTTCGCATCATCATTGGTTTCTACGTGAAAACCATTTGCACGGATGTCCTTGAAGCTTAACAATGTACGAGTAGACTCAGGATAAAGTAATGCTTCATGGATTACTAGCCGCATTCCATTTGGTAGGACAATTGTGGTCCTTCATGTGCCAACAATCCTAGTGTCATTGCCAATGACGGTAGATATATCTCCATCATACTTTCAAAGTGTTTGGAAATAACTAGTGTCCCTTAGAACAGTAGCATTAGTACCACTATCTACGAGATAGAGCTCTTCATGAATAGCCATTATACTCTACTGTTCTGTAACCAATACAATATAATCAACAAAAATAATAATGTGAACAATTTCCACACCAATATGATCTATTAATGAGAAAAAGTCTTCTCTTCATGAGATTACATAAATAAACCATCTAAAACTTAATGCACCCCTATTACAAATGCTTAACTCTAATGGATAACTTTTGATTCTAAGTAGTCTGTGAAACTACTGGGAATCTCCATGCAGATCCTCCTCCTCATCTTCCACGAGGTCTTCATCAAACTCAAGATTAGAGGTCTTGCTTTGTTCTCCATTCGGTTTGTCAAATGAACTAGAATTCATCTTCATGATGTCCTCTTCGGCTTGTGGAGCTTCAACATAGTTAGCTTCATGCTCCGCAAGCTTCTTCCTGAGTTCTTGGTATATGTTGACAACATGCTTAGGTGTGCGAAAAATTTTGGACCAATGTCCATTCATGCCACATATGTAATATTTTTGGTCCTGTTTTCCATATTCTCCCCCTGAAGGTGTTTTCTTTTACTTCTCTTTATTGTTCTTCTTAAACTTGTTGGGGTTGTTTTGCTCCTTCGGTGGTGCCTTCTATCACGCCTTTAGAGCTCCTTTACCCTTGTTCTTATTCTTCGTGAATGAAGTGGCATTCACTTCTTGCTATGCCATGGAGCCAGTAGGACGAGACAAATGATTCTGCTTGATCATTTAGTCCTCCCCTCGATCTTGCTGTAGTGCATTGCTCAGGGCGATATAAGAGTCATATTTGTCCTTCCCTCATACTGGTGGTTCACATGAGTGAGCTTAGGGTGAAAGGTGGATAGAGTCTTGTGGATGAGGTCGGGATCTTTAAGATCTTTGCCCTATAGCTTCATGTGTGACACAATACCGTAAAGTGTGGTATTGTATTCCTCAACAGTCTTGTAATCTTGGAAGCGCAGGTTTTGCCATTCACGATCCACTTTAGGAAGTAAGATTGATTCAATTTGCTCAAAGCGTTCATGCAGTGAGTCCCACAAGACCTTCGGGTTCCTTTCGGTCATGTACTCATTTTTTTTAGGAATGTACAGTAGGGGAAGCTCATACTGTTAATTTTTATTAATAAAGAAAAGTCATTGGGATAGCCAACAATGGAGAAAAGTTGTACACGCACCATCTGTACAAGGCCAGGAAGTGGCCAACCCGAAGAGGGGCAGAGACAAAAGCAGCTAACTTTACCTGATCTATGTATTCATTTTGCAATATAGTACATAGATGATGCCTCAGGAAATGCATGTCTGTTGCAGGTAGATCCCCTTGTTTGGGTAAAATTGTGTTAAAGAGACTCTTGCCACTAAGGAGGATTTCAGCATCAAGAGCCTAGGACAGGTAGTTACTTCCATGAGGTAAGCACATCGAATTCTCACTTTACGAGGCCAGACATCTGCATGATATCATGGTGTAAAAATTACTTCATGTATATGCAAATAATATATCCAAGTAATAGGGGGCACAAGTAAAGTGGTATAATAAAAGTTGCATGTTTAAGTTATTTTATTCATGTTTCTGCTTAAAAACAACCAATAACCCATGAAAACGGTATAATATAAGGACAATAGTCCATCCAGATATAAATCTAGAAAAATTTGGGGTGTTATAGGCAAAATAACATACTCCCATGAGATTTTACATAGTTCTGGTAATTTTCATAATTGACATGGATCTTGCTCCAAAATATGGGCCGCAAAGATGCTTCTGTGAAAATCAGGGCATCGTAAGAAATTCTACAAATCTGTGGGCTATCTTGTTAAATTTCTAGATATTTCTGTCGATCAGTCTTCTAATGGGCCAAAATCCAGCCCAAAAATTGAGCCCGCCCGTTTGTCCTATAGAGCATATAAAAGGGGTGAAACCCTAGGTTTTCACCTCACTCCCTCATTCTTTCTCTCACTCTCGAGCGCCACTCTCTGCTTTTCCCTCTTCTCTTTCTCTCTTCTTCCCCACCTACGCCACCACCTTCTCTCTTCTATCGTGAGAGCCAGAGGCAGGCAGGGTGTGGCCAGCCACTGCTCGGCGCACTGGTGGCACTCGGGCGGGGCGAGTCGTTAGTGCAGGCGTGCGGGAGCCCAGGCGGCCTCGACGGCTCCCCAATCGCGGCTTCGTGCGTGGGGCCAGCTACGTGTGGGCGACGGCTTCAGCGGCTGCTCGGTCAGTTGCGTGCTAGCGCACGCGGCAGGTGAGCGTGGGCCAACGACTGGGGCTAGTTCCGGTCGGGTGGTGGCTGGCAGGGTTGGCCCTCGTGGCAGGCCCAGGTGGGGGCCTACGACCGAATTTGGTCGGCCAGGCCTGTGTGGCCGTGTGCCATGGTTTCACGCAAAGGCAATGTGGGCTAGGCCAGCACCGCCTTCATGGCGGGCCAGAGAGCCCAGGTGTGGTCATAGGATCCGGATCTGGTGAGGGTGACCCAGTTAGGGTTTGATGCAACCGGATCTAGATCTAATTCTTTTCATCTTTTTTTTTTGCAATGTAACTTGAATGTGCTTCGATGCTTGATGGATCTGATCACCTTCATCGCTAGGGTTAGGGTAGATCCAGTGGCATCGTCTTCTTCTTGGCCCTCTTGTTAGGGTTAGGGTTAGGGTCTGGTGGTCAAGTCACCAGATCTTGAGATTTTTTTTCTTGATTTT
The DNA here is from genome assembly GCA_032690845.1 of Eleusine coracana subsp. coracana. Taxonomy (NCBI): domain Eukaryota; kingdom Viridiplantae; phylum Streptophyta; class Magnoliopsida; order Poales; family Poaceae; genus Eleusine; species Eleusine coracana. Next base: position 8,773,846 of record CM064426.1, read on the forward strand.
TCTTTTGTGGATCCGGCCGGAGGAGCCCCTTACGGGTAAGCCAGCCGTCGGATTTGATATTCATGACTCGCGTGCATGGCCAGATGACTCACACGGTCTTCTTGGATCTTTTTCTCAATCTACCTCATAACCCGGCGTGATGGCCTTAGCTGCGCGTTTCCGGCGGGGGATGCTTCATGGGGCGCAGGTCGTAGGGTGCACCAAGCCACGCGGTGCTCGATGCCTCGCATTGCTGCTTGCTTTATTTTTCTTGAGATTGCTTCATGGCACAGGTCATAGGGGCATCGAGCCACACGTTGCTCGACGCCTCGCATTGCAGTTTGCTTTGTTTTTCTTTAGATCTTGATAGCAAGGTGTCTAGATCTTGATCTTGATGGCGAACTTGGACGGATCTTGACTGCAACGAGTCAAGATAAAAATTCAATTAAAAAACATACCTTTAACTGCCGAGTAGATTTGTTGGCTCGATTAGAGCATGCTAATAATGTGTTGAGTTATCAACGATCATAGGCATATAGATCGAGGTAGAGAACAAAAACTAAAAATAACAAGAATATAGGAGACGAAATTCTTTATTGAGTAATTCTGGAGAAATCATAAAGGGTTGTCTCCTTAACTATTTATAAAGGGGAACCCTATTTTGTGGTTGGTCAGGATTAGATAAGGAGTCCACATGGGCTAGAAATCCTTCTTCTAGAAGGTGGGTCTGACCCAATAAGTATTTTACAACAAAGATATATATATATATAGGTATGTGTTATGGTGTACGTGTGAGTATGCACATAGTGTAAGATATAGATATGAAAGACTAGGTGTGTGTGTGAGTATGCACATAATGTAAGATATATAGGCATGAAGGACTAACGCGTAGCGGCCTCCTCAACGTTTTGGGATAGGTGGATGAGCTCTGCTTCGAACACACCATTTTTAGTTGTTGTGGACGCCTCCAGTAGTGACCCCGTTGCCGCTCCAAGGTGGCCTCGAATAGCTCTTTGTGGGCCAGTAGCCCAAATGATCCGACAAGATCAGCCTGTGTGTGGGCATGGATTTGGCTCTTCCTTCTTTGCCAGCATTCAGAGAGGCAGGAAGAGGTGACAACCGTGGAGCATGGCGGTGCTTCGACGGCGCAACACGTGAGGGCAGGGGAGAGGGAGCGTTATGAAGCGGCAGCTCGAGAAAGAGGGAGGGCTTCACCGGCCAATTGTTGGGCCTCCTCCTCCCATCATGCTATTCATCAATAAAGTGAGGGAGAAGAGAGATCATAGTGCACTGGAGACGCTAGGAAGTGGAAGGGGAAATGCAAAACTGAAGGTGCCTTCCCGGGAAGGCACGAACGAGGGATGCGGACGCGAACGGTTAAGCTAGGCACAGGATCGGGGCGGGACGACTTCACATCATGCCATGGCCGCGTCCGCGCGTCGATGTTACTTCTCTGGGCTTAGCGGAAGTGATCCCGTGTGCGCTCGACGACTTGTGGATTTGCCTGCCCAGCGTTTTCTCGGTGGCATGGCGTGTGTGCGGTGTGCCGCTAGTGTCGGCCTGATGGACAAGTGCATGTAACGATCACGCCATGGATGGATAGCGTTACATGGGCGCACAGCTTCCATGATTTTTTCCCAGAAAAAGTGACACAAGGCCACAGATATTTGTATTCTTCCAGTAACTTGTGGCAAGCGGATTTTCTCGCATAGGGGGAGCTACCGTCCTTTATCGGACGGGTGCGGTCACATGCACCTGGATGACTAACATGGAGATTTGGATCGATTGTCCAGTGTGTATCATGTGAGGGGGATTAGATGCTTAATCCAATCTAGCATGGAGCCATTGACACGAGGGATAGGAGTGGGTACGCGACTACCGATGCTGGTCAATTTACTTTTGCAGGACACGCTGCCCTATGCCCACAGGCCATATACAAGTACGGGTGTATATTTCGGAAACACTATCAAATTTAGATTTTGCGTCAATTTTTTGAAATGTGATTCGGTTTCCTCCAAAGTGTGTAAACACAAATGAATTCCAAAAATGAAAAATGCAATTGCAGAATTGTATCTTAGTCTTAGATATTGTAGATTTCAGTAATATGCCACAGAAAGTTATTTCTAGATTTAAATTTTAGAGTTTAATTACAGACTAAATTCACGAAACGTGAAAACAAAAATGAAATTGAATTATCTGCAATGGGTCTTGGATCTAAAGATTGACCAATATTCTGTAACGGCATATATAGAAAAAAGATTGGCCAAAGAGGATTTAAATATTTTGTAAGAGGATTAAAAAAAACATGCAACTCACAATTTGGATTCTGAATTTATAATTATATTTTCAGAAATGTGTAAAATATTTTAGAATGAACAAGTACGATTTCAGATATCTCAAGATCGTTTTTTTCGTTCATGTTTTAAGACTAAAAATTGTTTATTTTTCCAATCACATTTTTGGATTTGGACATATTTCATCACGTCAAACCGGATCGATAGGAAAACAATCTGGTGCAGTACTATTTATGACATGCAACGTACAAAATGTAATTGATTTTAGAAATTGTCATAAAGCATGCAAGGACTACCAGCTGATGGATCCAACAGCAACCTGCCAAGCCTGACCGTGAATGAATTCACTGCTTCATTCATTCGTCACAATTGCTGCCACAAACAGTAGCCTCGGCTTGTGTGCTTTGACTCTACTAGCTAATTCACAGTACACTGTCAGTGTATTATAGGCACTAATTACTTTGTTTACTAGATAAACAATTTCACGCTGGCACATGTGGTACGATTCGTGCGATTAGGGGTGGTAGCTCCCGTCGTGGTTAGAAACTTATTTTCGAACTTCTGGGATGCCTTTAAGTGAAGCATATTTTCAAAAAGAGAAAAAAGAACTGTTAATTTTCAGGCAGTTGAAAATTTGCTCCCATTTCTGACCTCCATCCAGATCGAGATGTTTCTTCAACCTCCAGCTGCTTCTCTCTCTCCTCGCGACCAGCGGCGCTCGCCCCGGCCTTCTACCACCTTCGCCACCATCCATCGCTGTGGTCCACACTAAATTATTTGGATCGCTAAATTCTCTGATTCTTTGCCACATCAAATTCTTCGTCTCGCCGCCAATTGTTAGGAGAAGGTGTTGGATTTTAGAGGTACAAACCACGTGACAATAAAGGATTCTCGACATCGCTGACATCGGCAAGGACGGACCTCCTTTGATTCAAGGGCTTTCACTTGAATACCCAAAAAATTGGCCAAAGCATGAAGTAGTATGTAGATGTATTTGATACATGCACTTATACACAAGCTACTAGGATCAAAATCATGTTTCTTTGAGCATAGAAGCATAGAAAATAAGACCAAAAGACTACATTTCAACTTCTTTCAAAAATTTTCTTAACAATGTGTATTATTAAGAATTTTTTCCTTGGTACATGCATGTTTGAATGCCAGGCTATTATTGTATCCTGGGTCCGCCACTGGACGTCGGCGGCTGCGTCCTGAGCTCTCCGGTGGGCCGTCAACGAGAATTGAACGTGGATTGAAATCTCCTCGTATTTCAGTGCACGCGCAAAAAGAAAGAAAAACCAGCATTTCCCAAAAAAAATGTTTATGTGAATCCACCCTTCACTGCACGCGCTTTACGTTTGTTTTACTTGATTGCCTGCAATTCTGATGAGAAAATCATTGTTTTTTACTGCAATTGGAAGCCAATTCATCAAGAAGAAAAAATTTTGTTTGAATTGGCTATATATACTCATAAAGAATATTTTGAGAACCATAATGCAAGATTATAGTCACATGAATCTCTTTAATTTTCTAGTTGTAGTTCTTGCAAAAAAATTCGAAACTGCTTGGTATAACAAGCGACTAGTGAGGATAGAATTGCATAGCAAAGACCTGAGACCACATCACATCACCACTTCAATTATTTTCAAAGCACCCACCGGATGTCATACTCGTAAAAAATGTAACCTACGGACTTGTGTGTTACAATGTCTGGCTTGTCATCTTTGCCGCAGGTTATGAGTTCCACCCCAGTAAACACCCCAAACTCACAACCAACTGCTGCACTTTCAGCAAAGTAATCTGAGCCGGGGACGACAGGTCCCCCACAGCTGTGCCGAGTTTGGAAGACCTTGGCAGTGCAAAACCTTCCTGCACCCAGGTTGATGAGTTGAAGCCTTTTGCACATCCACTCCTCAGGTGTAACGACGAGATCCTCCCACGTACCCAAAGCTTTGGCCCTTCGTCATCGTCCACATCTGAGAAGTTAACAAGTCCCGAGATCGCACAAAGATGGTCCGAGTCCCAAGGGAAGCCCAGCCAGAGGTTGTGCTCAGGGAGGTACTCGGCTCTGCATTGGAAGGGCAGAACCCAGTCACCAGCACGGAACCGTTCGCGTTTGACCGTATCGAAGCAGTAGCCAGTAGGTACGGATGCCCTCGGTCAGTAACGATATGCAGATGGTACGGCCACCATGCCTGACCACCGTGTGTGAGCTGACCATGTCTGGCATGTAATCAGGACTGGATGTAAAGGGAGGCGGTGGAAGGGTGACCTAGTGCCAGGCTGCCAGCATTTGGCGTAGCGGGCGAACCGGCGGAGGACTTCGAAACAGGTGCTCCGCGCTGGGCGGGCGCTCAAGAGGTACAGGTCCTATTCAGAAGCAACGGGACGGCGGTGGATTGTACTGGGCATCATCTTGTTCACGTGCGCGTCAGCATCGTAGAGAAGGGCATGGCCCTCCGAGTTGCTGCAGAAGATGTGGTCCTCGCTCCTACTGGGGCTCACGAGCCCGAAAAATTCCAGCTTCAAACGAGCTGATGTAGCCTCCTAATCAAAGATGGAGCATGAAGACCACCGTCGTTGGCTCCTGTCGTCGCTGCCGCAGCCGCAGCTTCTGCTTCGGTCGTCGACGGGTAGAAAAAATGCTTTTCCCTGCCTCAAGGCGGTGCGGCGAGTACATGCCGCCGCTCTTGCGGTTTTCCGCCACGACGTTGACAAACCGTCGGATCATCCTCGACGGCAGATAGAGGATCTTAACTGTATGAGCAAAAAACATTTTTTTTCAAGATAGTGAATGAAAAACATTCAAAGAAAAAAGAAGAAGAAAGGCGGATTGCACCTCTAGGATCAGGCGATTAACCAAGTAGATCTGGAGCAGTGATGGGACGGGGATGGGACGAGCGGCGGCTCAGGACTCAGGAGGCGGGGGTGGAACGAGATCGCCTGACGTGAAAGGTTTTATTTACGCATATCAGTTGTTTACCTTCGTTCCTTTTTTCTACGCTCGTGCGGCCCAGCAGGCAGCAACAACCCAGTTCACGCCAGTTTGCTAGCTTTTCCATGCCGTTGAGCGTCGCTGCCTCTGCCCTCCTGATTCTCGCCACTGTATCTCTCGGCACCAACATGCAAACATTTGCCACATTGTTGTGCATTTGTTGTACTAGTAGAAGATAAATTGTGCAGCATTTTGGATGTACTTGTGTAACAAAAACAATTCATCATAGATATATCCATCTTGTCTACCTCGTAAGAACAAAAACAAAATAGAAAATTCAACAGGAGTATTGAGTCTCAAACTAAAATTTGGGTGGATAAGTTTGCTTCAAAATGATGTTCTTTTAGTAAAATATATACAAAAATAAATTAGTATTGTAAGATACATATTAAATATGTTTGACGATGTTGCAACATACATAAGAAATATGTTGTGATAGGTTTTTTAATGTTGCAATAGGGCATTTCAATCAATATTGCGGGATAGAAAAAAAACATGTTCTGATGAAAAGTTTTGCTGTTGTGGTGGGAGTTCTTGGCAGACAAAGTGTCTGATCGTTTTATTTTCATCGGACGTATATGGCCTAATCATTATCCATACATGGAATTGATTGGTTGATATTTGTCAACACGTGGTTCCACTCGTTCCCTTATCGCGAAAATAAAAGTATGAGACTTGTTAATTTTTAGTTGGATAACTTTTAATCATCGCTTTGAACCGTCGAATTTAGATCCAATAATTTATAATTAATATATAGAAAATTCTAAAAAAATTAAAATATAAAGTAATAAATAATTAACTTAAAATTTTTAATCAATTAAAGGCTAGAAAATATGAATGGATTGGGCCCAACTGCCCACCTTTCTGGAAAGTTAGTCCACAAGTGAATCGTTCGTTGTTCGCGGTCTTCGGCGGGCGGTCCACTGAGAGAATTGTACAACGCGTATTTAGTGCTTTCACTGCACGCAGGCATTATCGACGTGCCCCGCACGCGCAATCGGCGTAACGGAATCGACGCCTCCATCCGGACCCATTTGGCAGCGCCAGCGCCGGGCGCCGGCAGTTGGAAGTGGGAACCGCCCCCAGCGCCACGCACGCCCACTTCGTTATTTCCGTTGCGTCCCCCTAGCTTGTCGCAGCAACAAACAATTGGCGGAGCCAGCCAGCCGGCGGCGGGCGGGAGAGATCGTTCGTCGTGCTGGCCTCCGCCATCGATCGGACAAACAAACAAATCAGGCTGCAGCTGGCGCCGCCCGCCTATCCATTGGACCACCCGCCGATCGATCTCCTCCCGCTCCACGATCGCGGCAACCGATCCCACCTCGTTCCCGTCGCGACGTCTTGCCGGGAACGCGCAGGGCGGACGAAAGGTGCTTGAGGTAACCCGCGTTTTCAGCTCTGCGTCCATTCGTGTGTCGGTGTGTGTTCCCGTTCCTCTGACATGCTATGCCCGTGTGATCTCCGGGTGTTCCTGGCCCGGCTATTTGAATGAATGAACAATCGTATAATATAATTACATCGTCCTCTGAAATCGTGGGAATTGTGCTATGATAGAACGTTGCGGCTGTCAATTTTTGGCCCATGAGAATGCTCAGATCGATCCAGGTTTAATTTGGACAAACAAACTAGCTGGGTTTTAGACATGGCCAGAAACAAGAGGATTCTACTCTTTCCTATATGAGTAGTAAGCATGTGATATTGTGATTGATTTCAAGTTCTCCATGAACAGAAGCTGAATACTCTTTCCTGAGCAATGTACGGTGCCCTTCTGTTAGTTGTGCAGTAATTGTGTTTATGCACTTGAATTCCATTCTCCAAAAGTTTCAGAGTGCAGGGCTCGAGGATCTAGAGGACATTCCATTCGAGTTGGCCAAAAAGTGGCCACGTCTGTTGTTCTTAATTCCAACTGATGACAGATTTCTCGACGAGCTATACACTAAGAGTGACCACTTGTCTCATTATATGCAGATTATATATTGCTCCAAGAACTAGCCGCCATTGTGATACTCCTCCTTCTGTCTTGAATCCGTGATATGGGTTCATTCACTGACATTGGTGTTTCTGCCGGAATAAATATACTGTCTGCGTTGGGTTTCCTCCTGGCATTTGCTGTTCTGAGGATACAGCCTATTAACGATAGAGTATACTTTCCGAAATGGTACCTCAAAGGGACAAGGAGCAGCCCGAGGCATCTGGGAACTGTTTTCTCCAAGTTTGTCAATGCTGATCTGTCGACATACCTCCGGTTTCTGAACTGGATGCCTGCGGCGCTGAAAATGCCAGAACCTGAGTTGATCGAGCATGCAGGGCTGGACTCTGCGGTATATGTCCGCATCTATCTTCTTGGGTGAGCATGCATGTATTTATTTGACTCTCTGTTTTAACATATATACAGAAGAGTTTCCTGACGATGCATAATTTTCTTGCTTTTCAGTTTAAAAATATTTGTACCGATTGCTGTGCTAGCTTTCGCCGTTCTAGTTCCTGTCAATTGGACTAGTGGAACATTGGAAAAAGAAAAGTCCCTGAGTTACGATGAAATTGACAAGCTTTCAATATCAAATCTTGGAAAAGGTTCAAAAAGGTACGAGTAATGTAAAAAATTCTACCTCTACTTGAGGGTACGTTTTGTTTAGTAGGAGTATTTCTTTCAGCAACAACATTAACGATCATGTCCTCTGTTTATTTGGATAATCAAGTGTTCCGCATTACAGTCTGCTCAAATGAGCCTAGCCTAACTTCTCATTTTTCAGATCTGACATATGTTATATATGAATAGAGCTTGAATTGATCATAGTCCCATGGGGGCAACATATATGGGTAACATAAGTGCCAAACTGGAATAGAAAAAAGACGAAACAATAAGACTCATGTACCCTAACAATATATTTGTTTCCTTAGTATTGTTGTAGGTTATGATAGAATCCTCACAAGAAGGTTTTCAATATCCTAAGTATTGTTATATTATTACATATATTTATCGACCAGATATTTGGAATTGCACAAAGACGTTTCATGTTGGAGCCCTGTATGGACTTGTCTGTTTGATAGTGCAGTTAAATTTACCACAGAAATATTCAATGTAGTGACGAATGATAAGTAAAAACCTTAAAATATTAAAACTGGAGCAGCTTGTTGATCGACTACTTATATATGGAGAACCATTTCCAAGTTGCTTTTCAAGGATGGTGCAGGATGTTGGGGGTATTGGCCTAGGAATATTTCCTGGATAAACTTACACTGGCAGCATATATAGATTGCAAGTACAAGAAACATAGCTTATCTCTCATCACAATTTCAAGCTCTTGCAATTTATTTTATGTTGGTGACATATTGTTTTTTTTTTCTATATATATCCTAATATCTCCTGTTTTGTTACACTGCCTTGCAAATTATCTACGAATTGTTGATTTTTTTTTAGGTTTTGGGCCCACATAGTAATGGCCTACGTCTTCACATTTTGGACATTCTACGTGTTATATCATGAATATAAGGTTGTGACAACTATGAGATTGCGCTTTGTGGCTAATCAAAACCGTCGACCTGATCAATACACGGTAAATGTTTTTTTTCATATAACCTCTATTAATGAGCAAAACTTTTTTGCTCGATTTATTTGTTATCTTCGTATTTTGTTTCATTTTTCTGTAATATATTACTGGATGCTTGTTGAGGTGTACAATTCTCAAGCTCCACTCCTAACTCTTTTTACCTATTTTTTACTTAGGTCCTTGTGCAAAATGTACCACCAGACGAGGATGAATCAGTTAGTGAGCATGTTGAGCACTTCTTTGCTGTGAATCACCGTGATCATTACCTCACACATCAGGTTCTGATTTGTCCCATCGTTTAGACTGTGTTGATGTTACGGTGCATTACTAAGAAAAATCAAACAAGAATCACCTATTTACATCTCTTTCTGTCTTTATTATTTGATTGCACTTCTTTACTCTAGAGTGGTAAATCCGGCATCTAGGACAGGTATGCCGAGTGCCACGTACCCGGGCACTCGACATCTAGGACAGATATGCCGAGTGCCACGTAGCTGGACACTCAGCATCTAGGACAGGTATGCCGAGTGTCATGTTCCCGGGCACTCGGCATCTAGGCCATCGCCGTCACTCCCCGTCACGTCACTTTGCGCCGAGTGCCCGAGGTGACCCTCGGGGACCTAGTTGCCGAGTGCTCGACTGGTGACACTTGACAACTAGCTAGATGCCAGTTGTGCAGGTGTCGAGTCGTGGATGCCGACGGCTGCCGTTGGCATGTAATATGCCGAGGGGAAACAACATTTTGCCAAGTGCCGGAGGCACTCGACATTTCGCCGAATTCCGGTAGTGTCTTCAACTAAAGAAGCAAAGCATTTTTTTCTTGTAAAAAAAAGCATATTTTTTGCTTTTTTTTTGGAAGAAGAATCTTATATCTATAATAAATATAAATAAAATTCTTGCTTTGGAAGTAATTTGTTAAGAATTTGGCTAACAGATTGTATATAATGCAAACCACCTCTCCGGTTTGGTTGAGAAGAAAAAAGGCTTGCAAAACTGGTTAATCTACTATGAGAACAAGCATGCAAAACACCCTGCAAATAGGCCAACTATGAAGGTACATCTTCTTCATTACCTATCATCTAAGATGCTATATCCACTTAAAATATTACTAGTATGACTCCACTACATTGCTTATAGACAGGACTGTGGGGTCTTTGGGGGCGAAGAGTGGATGCTATAGAATACTACCAAAAAGCAATTGAGGAGACATATAAACAGGTATTGCTTCATTTAATGGAACAGTCACTTTTCAGCACCTTGATCATGTCATACTGCCAATACATTTCCTTCCATCGATTGATTCATATTTGTCTCATAACATTCACAATTCACTCATGTCGCAGGAAGATGAGGAGAGACAAAAAGTGATTACTGATCCTAATTCTATTATGCCGGCAGCATTTGTATCATTCAAAACACGGTGGGGGGCTGCTGTTTGTGCTCAAACACAGCAAACAAGTAATCCAACAGTATGGTTAACCGAGTGGGCTCCGGAACCTCGTGATGTTTACTGGGCTAACCTCGCAATACCATTCGTTGAGCTCTCAATAAGAAGACTCCTTATGGCTGTTCTTCTCTTCTTCCTAACCTTCTTTTTCATGGTACCGATTGCAATTGTCCAATCCTTGGCAAATCTAGATGATATTGAGAGGCGGCTTCCTTTCTTGAAACCTTTAATCGAGAGGTGAGTGCTCATATTTCGTTGTTTACAGTTAAGGTTTATAAAAGGAATGAGATAGTATTTTCACAAGTAGTATCCACTAAATCCTACAATCAATTGATTTTTTTAGCCTCATACTGAGTATATAGTTGTAGTATCTATTCATGTACGTACTCACACACTCACACCACTGACACACACACACACACCAACACACCCACGCACACGACCAGCCCTACAACTACACACACAATAACAATGATCGCATCTTTAAAAAGATCACTAGTATCCGATGTGTGACGGAGATGTCACCCTCTCATTATGGCACCATGTGCGCAAGAGACATCACCTGAAATTTATTTGGGGGAAAACCCCAGTGAGAAACACTGGGGTCCATCCTGGGGATCGAACACCGGTGGGCAGCCTGCCACCCACTGGACTTGCCACACGACCTGACGCTCGTTCTCTACAATCAATTGATTAAGGCCTTATTGGGGCACTTTTACATCTTCATAAGTAGCATTGATTGGCTTTTCTGAAAAGAAGCTTCATCCTAACTTTTGTTTTCCAGCTGTTGGGTGACTTTTGCTTTCCTCAAAGCAAATCCACAACCTTTTCTCGAAAAGTAATTGTCAGTTTTTTTTTTGAGAAAGTAATTGGTCAGTTTCTCAAAAGTAATTGGTCAGTTGGGTAAAGCAGAGCTAGTATAATCACATTAGATTTTATGAACATGGTCCATCTTTTCAACTACTTAAGCATTGATTTTACCATTATAGTTTTGTAAAAATGTTTTCTTTGTGTCTTTGATAGATAGCTACCAAAAGTAGTATAAAATTGTTGAAATTAGTTTACACAAATGCATGACACATTGCATGTTCCGAGTGTATGATTTTCATTTTCCTTTGTTTGATAAGCAACTGGATAAAGATATCCAATACCTTCCATGTTGTGGTTGTGGAAAATAAGAGAATTGTATTTCTGGATCTAAACTTTATGATGGAATGGCCTGCAGAAATTCTTTGAAGTCAATTATCCAAGGTTTCTTGCCAGGAATCGTACTGAAAATCTTCCTTATACTTCTCCCAACAATTCTGATGACAATGAGCAAGATTGAAGGCCACATTTCACTCTCTGGATTGGACAGGAAGACAGCATCTAAATACTACCTTTTCCTCTTCGTGAATGTATTCTTGGGGAGTGTAATTACTGGAACAGCATTCCAACAGCTCGATAATTTCATCCATCAATCTGCTAACAAGTATGTTGAATAACCAGTTGCATTTTGCATTATGCTATTTCCATTATGACAATGTGGTCAATCTTTCTATCTTCCTATAAACAATCAGTGCCTTATACTATGTTATTCTTCCCATTTTTCGCATCCCAAGAATTCCAGAGATTGTGGGAGAGTCCATTCCTATGAAGGCAACATTTTTCATGTCATATATAATGGTTGATGGCTGGGCTGGTGTAGCTGCTGAAGTTCTTCGGTTGAAGCCGCTGGTCATGTTCCACATAAAAAACACTTTCCTGGTTAGAACTGAGCATGATCGTGAACAAGACATGGATCCTGGAAGCCTTGATTTTTACAACTATGAACCACGATTGCAGCTTTACTTTCTACTAGGTCTTGTATATGCAGCGATCACACCAATTCTTCTTCCCTTCATTATAGTGTTCTTCAGTCTCGCCTATCTTGTTTTCAGACATCAGGTACTAGTCTCTTCCCAAGAATAAATCACGCTTCTCAATCAGTTAGTCCTAATATATCATCATTGTGTTTGTAAGTATCAAGTCCAGATATGTGGCAAAATAAAAAAAAGTCTAGCCACAACCGTCTGTACCCTAGTAATGAAGTGAATTGCTGTAGTTTAGTAAAACCCAAACCTCAATAAATATGTATCTAATATCTTTTTTCTTCTTCTGTTGTTGCAAGATAATCAATGTCTATAGTCAGCAATATGAAAGTGGTGCACAATTCTGGCCAGATGTGCAGAGGCGACTACTCATAGCGTTGATGGTATCCCAAATTCTGCTACTGGGACTGTTGAGCACACAAGAAGCAGAGAAGTCTACTATCGCTCTGATCCCCCTCCCTGTTCTCTCCATATGGTTTCACTATGTTTGCAAGAAACGATTTGAGCCAGCGTTTGTGAAGTTCCCCTTGCAGGTAGATACTCATCACAAATACGTTTCTGTGTTTCTTATTGAAGAAACAGGTGAAAATTACCCACTCGCGCCAGGGCTCAAACACAAGACACAAACGTCATACACAACAAGAGGCTAATATCAAGCTAAACACATTAACGGAAGTACTTCATGGGTTCTATTATGGGACATAAAATAACATATACTTTTGTTTTTGTTTTACAGGATGCCATGGTAAAGGACACATTGGAACGGGCACATGACCCAACTTTCAATTTAAGGGAGTACCTGAAGGGTGCTTATGTGCACCCAGTCTTCCAGAAAAATGACTTATACGAGCTTGTCGCCATTGATGAGGAAGAGAAGAATCCCATTGTTGTGACGAAGCGGCAGTCTCGCATGAACACACCAGCAGAAAGCAAATTGAATTCAAGTTCTGGTACTAACGAAGGAGAATTTAGTCGTTTGCCAACCTGAAGCCTCATTCTTTCATGAAAAAGTGTTGCCGTTTTTTTTTAAAAAAAAAGGTTTGGTAATCATGTAAATGTTTGAGTAGAAAAGAACTGAAGAAGATTAATTTGGAGCTATATCCGGTAGTAGAATCTTGAAGCAGGCTGTACATTACACGACCAGTAATTGCATTACTACACAACACTAGCTCATTTTGCTTGAATCATCTAAAGATGCTAAACAGAGCCAATAGGAATTTGAGTTTGCAAAACCAACCACGTAAATGTTGTCCCAAAGGCAAACTAGACATACCATGAGTTCAGTTTGACAATTGTGATGCTAAGACATCCGACTGAATGCTCTATAAGACCGAAACTGGTCTAATTTAAAGTATTTCAAAGATGGGACCCCACAATAGGATAGGCCCTTACACTAAATATTGGTGACAAAATCCAACTGAAGAAGGAAAGTTTAATTTACGAAAATGGACAGTAACCGAAGCCAAACAATTGACGAAAGGGAAGAGGCTATCTTACAGTTATAAGTATCAACAAAGGCAACAATAGATTCAGAAGTAAAATTATCTGTCATGTTAATTTGGGGCAAAAATCATTTCAATCCAAGCATTCTTTCCAATACGTGACATACTTTGTACATGTCTACACTTCGACAGTATCCTTTCTTACAAAAAGCAATGACCATTTCCTGATACATATAAACATCTATTACGAAACCTTGTCCAAGGACCCATCCGATCAGAATATGCAATTCTCGAAGCTTGCCACCAGCAATGAGATTACGAACAATACATGAGAGTGCAGATAGAGAGGGACCATGTTCCACTGAGGTACCAAAACATTTAAATTCGACCATGAATCTATCTCCTCTACACAGACAGTCAATCACAAGCCTGTATGTGATCTCGTTTGGAGCAATGTGTTCCTTAGTCATCTTGTGAAACAAGAGATAGGCCTCATTAGTTTTTCCCATGAAACTAAGATGGCGGATCAGAGTATTATATGTCACGACATTGGGGACAAACTCTTTGCTCCCTAGCAGGCAAAGTGCATGATGAACCTTCCCGAGTTTACAGAGGCTGTGGATTACAATGCTGAAAGTCCAGCTGTTTGGAGCTATGCCCTTCTTCAACATGTCATCGAAAAGCTTGACAACAGCCAGCCATTTCCGCTCATCACAAAGCCTCCTCATCACTGTGTTATAGTTGACAACATTGGCATGCCAACCAAGCTCTGTACTGCACTCCAGGAGGCACTTTGCAGCCCAAGCAGTTGTCCTGCGGCAAACCCCATCAAGGAGGATATTCAGAGTAATATCATTGGGACGCAACCCATCAGACATCATCTTATCTACCAACACAAAGCTCTTGTCTACTCTGCCTGCTTTGCATAGCCCGTCCATGTAAGTACTGTACGTGATTGTGTCTGGCGTCCACCCTTTTGTGCTGCTCTCCTCAAGAAGCTTGTCAACTTCCTTAAAAGCACCCACCTTGCATAGAGACTGAATCAACACATTGTAAGTGGCAGTGCTTGGTTCAAATCCAGCGCTAGTCATCGTTTCCAAGAGCTCCTTGGCGTCCTGTATCCTTCCACTGACACAGTAGGCGTGCATGATTGGCGTATATGTGTGGGCATTCGGCTGGCATTCTTCTTCCAGCATCATGTCCAGAACGCCCAGAGCTTCAGCCACCCTGCCGGCGCTGCACAGCCCAGAGATCAGCGTCGAGTAGGTGACCACGTCCGGGGCCACGCCGTTTGCCACCATCCACCGCACAACCTCGTAGGCCGACTCGAACCACCGCAGGCGGCACGCGTACACCCCCACGAGCACCGTGCACGCAGCGACGTCGGGCGCCACGCCGTCCGCAGCCATGGCCTCGAGCACCGCGAGCGCGGCTTCCGGACGAGATGCGGAAGAAAGCGCCGCGGCGGCCGTGGTGAAGCAGGCAGCGTCCGGGCGGCGTCCCAGGAGGGCGCGCATTTCGTCGAGCAGTTGGAGGGCGCGGTCGGCACCGGCGCCAGGGCCGTTGGCATCGCCGGAAGCGGCGTGCGCGTACATGAGGCGGTTGTAGTCGTACGGGTGCGGCGACCGCGGCCGGCGCGGGGGAGGCGGGGGTGGGGGCTGGTCGGAGAGCTCCTTCGCGAGGGCTGCGAAGCGGAGGAGGAGGTGGTCTCGGGGCGAGGTCGAGAGGGAGCGGTGGAAGAGGAGGCGGATTATGGGTCGGGAGAGGTAGGGCATAAGGTGGTGGAGAAGGCGGCGGCGGCGGCGGCGGCGGCGACATCTGAGAGCGGCGGCGGCGGCGGATTGCAGCCCTGCTGCCCGGAGGGAGGAGGGCGCGCCGTTCCGCGTAACGGGCGGGTGGACGGGTAGTTTCGGAGTTCAATGGGCCGAAAGCCCAGGTTTCAAATGTGGCTCTTGATTGCGCTACGTCGTGTTTTGGCTTCCTATCATATCGCCTACTAAAAGCATCTTTTCTTAGGAACAAAAACACTTTCGATTAATAAAAAAACACTTTCGATTTATTCCCTTGTTTCAAGAATTTTTTGCTCTTCCTTTCGATTGCAGAAAGGCAATGTTTCAGAAAGGATCATTTTAATGTTTGTCCCTCAGGACATATATATAAAACGCTTGCAAACTGTCATTGTACCAAATATCGTTCTAAGCGACAATACCACGTGTGGAAAGGATAAGAAGAAACTAAAAAACATACTAAGAAAAATTCAACACCAGTATAATACATTTCTCCGCATTGGTCTTTACAAAAACTAGGACTAATAAACACATCCATTAGTAGTTATGCTAAAACATAAGTCAGCTAACATAGATAACACTTCCATGATAGGTCTGTTATTAAGTCGGTTGCTCCTTCAATATTGAAAGTATTTAGGGAAAATTTCTTCGTGACTATCAGAATTTTTTTATTGGTCATAAATTTTTTTAAACTTCCTAGTGGTCATTGGATTCAAATTTCTTGTCCTATTGACCATTCTTGTGTTAAAGTTGGAGACGGAAAATTATTTTTGCCCATAATAACATTTTTGTTCCAGTGCTCCTTATTAATCACATAATTTACTTAATATAATTTGTTAATATGAACAAAACATTATTCATATTTTTAGCATAAACAATATTTTAACTATTGTAAAAGTACACATTATTGGTGCAAAAAAATCTAAAATACACACTCATAACGTTCAGAATTTCAAATTAATTATTAACTAATATTTTTTCTAATTTTATGGTAAATAAAGAAAATTAGCCACAAAGATGCTACATAGGACCAAAATGGCTTTAGTTCTTTAATTTTAACATTATGATGGTCAATAAGGCAAACAAATTTAACTCGGCCACTAGAAAAGTTGGAATATTTTGATGACCAATAAAGAAACATAAAAAAGAATTATGGCCACTAAGAAATTTGCTCAAGTATGTATTGGTTGTATGAGCAACAATTTAGTTGCTAGTAAGATGAATACAGGCTCTTTCTCTAACGGATTAATTAGTGATAGAAAAAACCAGCCACACGTGCTCACTTCTTTGATTAGATTTTTTGTAATGTATACAACTCTTTAGTTTGATGAGTGTACAATAAAAAGTCTTATTTTTTTATTAAAACAAAATCTCACGTCCTTCAACTTTCTATGCATCTTGAAACTCACAACTCCAAAAAAAACTCCCAATGACAAATGACCACATTTGAGGATTGAGGTAAAGCTAGTCATGAGCGTAAATTTATCCACCAATCCAGCGGCTCCCATAGTCCCATCGGCTCTGTGTTCCGTTTTACTGGCCGGTCGCTCGGTCGACGCTCTCGGCGTTGCGTTGCGCCATCTACTCCGGCGAGCCGTTGGGGCTGTTGGCCCGACGCCCTCGGCCGGCTCTTTTCAAAACACCAACCAACCAATCAACCAACAACCACGAGGTCGCTACACGTCACGGCCCTTGGAGGCGCGGACGCCGACGTGTGGGTCAAACAAACACGCGCCTCGATTCACCTGACGCTGTCACGTGGGTCAGCCCGCACATGTACGCAGCCACACCACGCGGGTTAAAGAAATTGGTGAAAAAGGAAAATAACCTGGGAGAAAAAGGCTGTCGCGCAACTGAAACGGAGCGAACCCCAACGTGTACTCTCCTTCGATGACAGTGGGCCCCATACCCGGGACCGACGGGAAAGCAGAGAAGCGAACAAAAAGGTGTGCACGGCGGAGCGGAGTGAGGCTGTAAATAAATTACTATAGAAAAACACCCCCGGAAATCGGTATTTACCGCCTACGGCTACGCAGCCCACCCTCCCAAAGGACGGAGACAAACACAGGCGCAGCACGCGCGGGGTGCACTGCCCACCACTGACTGCGGTCCACCGCACCAGTCCTACCCATTGACCCGACCTTTACATCACTGACAGGTGGGTCCAGGAGTCAGGCGGATCAGTGTGTCAGTGACTTGGGCAGAGCGTGCTGGTAGCCGTTCCGGTTCGAGCCCCTCGCCACGCCGAGCGGCGCTCGCTGCCAGGCCTCGGGGAGAGCACCATCAGGGCCAGTAGCAACTTTCTTAGATCCACCCGCTCGCTCGCCCACTCCTCCTGCTTTGCTGTACTCTGCTTTGGCTGCGTTTGGCGTTATAGGGGGGGGGGGGGGGTTTGGGGATTAGGTTGCCGCCGCCCGCCGCTGCGGCAATGCGGTGAGAGGAGAGAAGGGGGAGGAGATGGGGTGCGCGCAATCGCGGATCGAGAATGAGGAGGCGGTGGCGCGGTGCAAGGAGCGGCGGCAGTGGATGAAGGCGGCCGTGGCGGCGCGGAACGCCTTCGCGGCCGCGCACTCGGCCTACGCCTTCTCGCTGCGGGACACGGGCGCGGCCCTCTCGGAGTTCGCGCACGGGGAGGGCGTGCCCCCGCAGACGCCGCCGGGGGAGGCGGAGGAGGCGGCGCCCGGGGACGCCGCCGCGCCGGGCGGGACGGGCGCGGGTGCTGCGGGGGCGGGAGGCGCGGGCGCATCGGGGGCGGGGGCCGAGCCCATAATGCCGCCGCCGCCGCCGCTGGATTCGCTCCCCCCTCCGCCGCCACCGCTGCCGGAGTTCTCGCCGTCGCCGGCGAAGATCCACCGCTCCATCAGCATGCCGATGCCGCCTTCCACGGCGGCCAGGGGTCCTTCCGTCCTCCACAGTGATTCCATTAGGGAGGAGGATGGGGAAGACGTTGAGAGGGAGGAGGAAGAGGAAGACTATGGGCAACTCGAGGACCGGCGTCGGCGGCTGCGTCACCAGCCTCCAGTGCAGACACCGGTTTCGCCGCCTCCGCCGGAGACGCCGGTGACTCCTCAGCCACCACCCCCGCCTCCGCCTGAGCCGAAATCAGGAATCGACACATGGGACTATTTCTTTTCCATGGATGAAGGTATGGCTTCTATTGGGCCTGACGATGACGAGATCATCCCAGAGCAGGAAGGGGAGAAGTATGTCCCGCCATCACCACCGCGGCCACCTCCGTCCCCTCCTCCGCCAGCTCCGGTGCCCCTTTCGGAGGAGTTTGATGAGGAGCCGCGGACGCCGGAGATGGTCCCGCCAACTTCCACACTGCCACCAAAACCCCCGAAGCATTCGTCCAAGAAAAAGAAGGGCAAGGGGAAGATAAAGGCGGCACACCATCAGCACAGTGAGTCGGTGCCGCCGATCACGCTGGTTGGCGGTGGGAAGACGGGGAAGGTGGCACCTGAAATGCCGCGTGTGGACCTCCTTCGGGTTCTTGCAGAGATCGACGAGAGGTTTTTGAAAGCGTCACAGAGTGCTGGGGAGGTGTCCAAGGTGCTGGAAGCCAACAGGATGCATTACCACTCCAATTTTGTCGACAACCGAGGTCAGTTACTTGATTGTGCCCTGATGCTTGCAATTTCGGATTTTTAAGGTTTCCAGGTCTTTGTGTTTGTTGTTGTTGATTTGTCATAAAATTTTGATCTTTTTTGGTGATAGTGATGTGATTGTGATAGATTCTTTGGTAGATAGAGGTCAAGAACTTAGTGTCTCAAATTTTGGTGGTGGGGTTGCTATAAAAGTCAAGTGAGCTCCACACTGCCCACTATCCCATTTGCCCCAACAGGTAACATGAGGTTGCACAAGTGGTTCTTGGGCTAGTAACTAGATAGCTGTAGATAAAAGCAGTTTTCTGAACAATCATTGGTGTGGGTTGTTAATACATCCTGTATATATTGATCACTTATGATTAATTTTGGATTTAAATTGGATTCAATATTTTAACTTCACTCTAGACTTAGTATGCAAGCTCAATAATGCATTATCCGTTCAATCTACAGTTACAAATCTTATTTCTGATTGAATGCTATGATACGACAAATAGCATACATAACGACAACATCAGCCTAGGCCAAGGGCTTAAGTGAGGAGTTACTAAAACTGATATCAAATAAGACAATAGAACATAGGATAAGAAGATTCAAATTATTTAAAACAGTAATTGCATCCATCTAGTCAACAGTATGTGGGGTCTGGTCCTACATGTCATTGATACACAATGATGGTACAGATGAAAAATGCACCTAAAATGATGGCATCGATGGAAATTTTCCTATTTAAAACATGACTGTAGAACTGGGATTTTTTTTGTGATAAAAACAAAATATATCTTTTTATTGCAAATAGCTGATAAAACTGGCAGTGCTTTAAAATATATAAAGAATCCTGCTATACATACATCCAGAGTTCATTTCTGCCGTGCATGACCACTTTGAAGTATGCATGTTCACAGTCAGAAAATCATGGCATTAGCATTCAGTTAATAATCACTAAAAGCATGCAGATGCCAGCAAATCACGGTTGTACGGTAGTCATAGAGGACAGTCATGTGCATAGCATGTTTGATATATAAAATTGTGAGCATGAATGATTAATGCCTTACTGATCTGTTTTAATGTGTGTTGTTTGAAATAAATATTCTTGATTGTGACCCAATGATGAAAAACTCAAGCATCCTTTTTAGCATACAAGCTGTAATGGGGTAGATAATTAGGCCTTATGCTATGCCAAGAGCTTGAGAGTTAGGGTTTAGGCTATCCCCAAAGCTTGAGAGAATTAGACGAGATTGAGATTGTATTTCTGATTATTGCTTGCCTCTTTCGTTGATAGTGCCTAGCATATATAGCTGGCAGAATTACAACTGAAACCTACTCTGTTATGGAGTCCTAACCGACTCTGCCAAAGAATCCTAATAACTGAACTATTTCTTTATACTACTACTGCTCTTATCTGACTATGACTCTAACTCTAATACTACTCACGTGTGTATTGTTCCCCCACATAACATCACTCCCCTCCTCGACAAGCAGCTTGTCCCCAAGCTGACAATCAGGATAGCGAGCTTGAAATGACTTCAGATTGCTGAAGTAGGTACTAGTACACTTTTATGAATTTTGGCAAGTTGGGCTGCTAGCCTGGTGGTTGTCCTCCATATGTCTGCAGCGCTTTGTTGTACTCTCCTTCTTCTGGTTCCTTGGTTAGCTCCAGCAGGAAGAGGCGTTTGCAGGCCTGATTGTTGCCATGCACATATTTCTCATCACATAAAAGACTAGCTGCACCAACATCTTTTGTCTTGATTGAAGTACGGGCATCCATCCAACAGTCCACTACCTTGGCGTTATAGGAAGGCAATGTGCTCCTTGCGCTGAACAGGTCACGGGCACTAAAATAGCTAAACTGCATGCCTGGCCCAAGAAGCGATGATCCTTCCTCATTGATCAGGTGGTCACTGACGCCAATCTGATGGTCATCTTCTTCTTTGATGCGGTGGTCACCTACTGCAACCTGGTGGCCATCCTTATTGTCGACTTCAGGGTTGTCTTCTTCAATTTGGTGGCCATCACTTTTGATCAAGCAACCACCATCATCGATCTGAAGCACATGAACGCCTTCTACGATCTGAAGCTCAGGAGTAAGCACTTCTTCAACTTCAATCTTGGATGCCTCTTCTGCAGTCGGGTGTTGTTTGTCCCCTCTAACTTCGAGTCTTTCCTTAAGGAGCTGGACCAACTCTTGGAGTGTCAAGTCGTTGAGTGATTTTTGTTCCATGGTTGGCAAGGGCGGAGTTGGGGTAGATGAGAACAACAAGGTCGAAGGGGTAGGCGCTGCAGGCACAACCATAACATCTTGGACAAGCACTCCTGCATGTTTGGCAGCCTCCTTCTTATCTGCTGCTGCCAGGAACTTCCTCAACTTGTGGCGTAATTCTTTCAGCTCCAGATCTGGTTGCCATGAAACTGCAGTAGAAGCCATGGGAAGGGATCGCTGACGAGTCTGATACCAGATGTAATGGGGTAGATAATTAGGCCTTATGCTATGCCAAGAGCTTGAGAGTTAGGGTTTAGGCTATCCCCAAAGCTTGAGAGAATTAGACGAGATTGAGATTGTATTTCTGATTATTGCTTGCCTCTTTCGTTGATAGTGCCTAGCATATATAGCTGGCAGAATTACAACTGAAACCTACTCTGTTATGGAGTCCTAACCGACTCTGCCAAAGAATCCTAATAACTGAACTATTTCTTTATACTACTACTGCTCTTATCTGACTATGACTCTAACTCTAATACTACTCACGTGTGTATTGTTCCCCCACATAACACAAGCGGAGAAGAATACATATGTCAGTGTGCAGTGCTTCCTTTTTCACACCATTATTAGGTTCCCACATGCCATCTAGTTACTAGTCCAAGAACCACTTAGTTTAGCTTCTATGAGATCTCATAATGACATCACTATGAAAAAGACTCCAAAGTTTAGCTTCTATGAGATCTCATAATGATACAGCCAAGAAATCCTCAGTTGCTGCCAACTTTGTGGTTTGATATTTTGGATTTTGCTAAGTAGTTCTGTACCACAAGAGACTCTTACAAAAAAAATGCTCAATTTTGTTGCTGATATAACATTTCGTTCACCAGCCTCCATAACCAACTGATTTCTGTCTAGTTTACTAATACTGCCTCCCCATTCCAACCCCCTCGCCCTTCTTTCTCTGCACTCTCAATGACAAAAATTTGTAAACAAATAGAAAGAACTCTGAAAAAAACTGATTCAGATACAATCTGTCATCATGTGAATTTGGATGACTGGCTTCGAGTTATTTTTACACATGAAAACTAATTACGTAGTAAAAAAGCCACTTGTTTATGTTGTTATACATTTTCCTATTTACTTAAGTACATTCTGGCAAATATTTTTGTTATTTTGCATCCAAGTCAAGTTCATAAGATTTGGTTGAACTTATTTTGCATCCAAGGCATGTATTCATGTTCACAAGAAAACATTTACAGGGCATGTTGACCATTCGGCAAGAGTTATGAAAATAATAACATGGAATAAATCCTTCAAAGGCATGCAAAATGGTGATGATGGGAAGGATGACTCTGAAAACGATGAATGGGAGACCTTGGCAACTGTGGTAGATAAGATCTTAGCATGGGAGAAAAAGCTATATGATGAAGTGAAGGTACAACTCGTTCGTTTCTGTTTGCACTTTGAATTTTAATATTCTAGATCGGTATTGCATAATTTTTTGATGATTCTGTCAAAAAAATTGTACTGCTATTGAGGCTTTTCTTATTTAACTACGTTTTTCATGAGATGAAAAGTAAGGTTCAGTAAATTTTCCATGTGCTTGAAGTTCAACTACTACCCAAATAGCAGAACATTTAGAATTTAGTCTGGTGCACCTGCAAAAATGTTTACTGGGAAACTACCAAAATGGTAGGATTTTTTTTTAGTGTAGTAGCTAATGATATGTTTGTCAACATGCCTAGTTTTTATTCTTCTTGGTGCTTTGTTACTTGTTAGGATGATCCCCTATGGAACTTTATTATGCCAAATTATGGACTAGAAACATATATGCACAAGGGTCGTTCTGTGTGTTAGTAATAATAGACTAACTCTGATATATTCATAGTCACTGAGTTTGCTATTTGTTTTGATTGAAATATTGAAACCATATTGACTCCATTTGCACAGGCTGGTGAGCTCATGAAGCTTGAGTATCAGAGGAAGGTTGCTTTGTTGAACAGACAAAAGAAACACAATGCTTCTATTGAGGTTCTAGAGAAAACAAAAGCAGCTGTGACCCACTTGCATACAAGATACATTGTTGATATGCAATCAATGGATTCAACTGTATCAGAAATTCAGCATCTCCGTGATAATCAACTCTACCCAAAATTGTTGGATCTTGCTGACAGGTAATTTATCCGCATTCTGTTTTCCCCCTCTGTCATGCGTTCTGCGAACAGTGTCTTTTCATATGTGGTTTAGGACATTATAATGGATCGACCCATCTGAAGAATTACTTTCCTGTTCTGTAGTTTAGTTGCATTTATTGTTTATGCACCTGAATTGAATACATAACTCCTCTGAAGACCTTTTGCAGTCTAGTAGCTCAGTCAGTATTGGGCTTGGACTGTGTGACATCTTTGTACTGTCCATAGTTAGGCATTATGATATTTATTGGCATCATATACTGTTGTTGGAACTTCTTAGTTTGACTTATGTTCGCTGCTATCATTTCAGGATGGCAAAGATGTGGGAGGACATGCACATGCATCACGCAAACCAGCTAAAAATTGTGTTAAATCTGAAGGCAGTTGACATTTCTGATTCCCATATTGAAACAAGTGCACATCACCACAGCCACACACGTCAGCTGCGTGAAATTGTAGAGAAGTGGAACACAAATTTTAGTGATCTCATGAATCATCAAAAGGAATACATTAATGCTCTGTACAGCTGGTTGAAGTTGAATCTTGTACCCATAGAGAGCAGCTTAAAGGAGAAGGTAGCTTCACCACCCAGGATGCAGCAACCTCGTATAAAGGCTTTTCTTCAAGCGTGGAATGAGCATCTAACTAAGTTGCCTGATGATCTTGCAAAGACTGCCATTGTCAGTTTTCGAGCAGTCTTGGACACGATATTGAGTGTTCAAGATGAAGAGTTGAAACAGAAGGAAATCTGCGAGCATACTCACAGAGAGTATATGCGAAAGGCCCGGGCTTTTGAGGATTGGTATCACAAGAATTCGCAGCGTGGAAAATTCGAGGTGGATCAAGAGAGTGGTGAAGGAACTGGCCATAAGGATGCAGTAGCAGAAAGGAAATTCGCAGTGGAGAGCTTGAAGAGCAAGCTTGATGATGAGATCGAAGCCCATAACAGGTTATCGAAGCAAGTCAGGGAAAAATCCCTTTCAATCCTAAAGGCGCACTTACCTGAGCTATTCCGTGCGCTGACTGACTTCTCAAACGTTTCTTTTGACATGTACTCAAAGCTGCGGTTGATGTCGTTGATGGAAGATCAGGGTAACAACTAGTTCAAAGGATATGTACAGGAGTTAGGATTGCTAGTAATGTCACCCTTACATGTTGTAACTCTTATGTTGTTCCCCTCCCTTCTTTTTGCGGTAATATGTGTAGTTCTTTAGATGAGGACAGATACGGACGGTGGTGGTTCTTGTTTAATTTATTGAATTATTTTCGTATTTCAGCATTTGAACGTCCTGAATAGTTAGCATGTAATTTATTGGTATTAATTACAGCCTTCAGGCGCGGAAGACGATGGCTTTCATCTGTGTAAGTCTTAATGGCAAATTTTGTTGTGATATTCGCCGCCGGTCTCCAGATTTCATTGTTGCCCCCTCATCATCTCTGACAAGTATAGACCTTAGAGCAGAAGAATACGCACCAAGGTAAACTCGATGCCAACTGTTAGCGTCGTCTTAAGATCTGAACCACCTTCACGCTCCAGCTCTGGTGAACTTTGACTCGAGGAGTAGCTGGAATGAGAGGGTTGCTCCCAGCTCCCTGGTTGAGATTTGGAAGTGAGGCTCGAGGCGTGGGACGAGGAAATGTGATGAAGTTTAGTCTGTTTTTATTGCGAACCTTGCTGCCCATTTCGCTGCGTCTTTCGGTCATCGATCAGCGCCACCGTTTAGACTGAAAATGACGCTAGAATAGAAGAATGACAAAGGTGACGTCCTTGTGTGGGTCCATGTCCACGCAAGGCACCTCACCACACACGTGCGTCTGTCCCAAGGAAATACTCCTAATCGAGATTTTGCTAATAGCTAGCTGCAAGAGTAGCTTATTTGAAAAGCTTGCGAAAAATTCTATTTAATTACCTGATGCAAAATTATGATGTTTACCACAGTTTTTTTTTTCAAAAGCGATGCTATAAGTTGTGCTAAATAGAGCTTCAATGATATTCATATAGAGGAGAGAGGAACATGTCAATGTATACACGACGCATGATGTTTAAGATTCACTCCATTTGTAAAGGTACGACGGCAAGGTAGTTAGTTCAATTACATCGCCGATCATTTCAATCAGTATGTGCTCTTCCTATTCCGAATATATTCTCTATTGTCGAGCATCTCTAGCTAGTACTTTCAGAGTACAGTAGTATATTTTCTTCGTTCAAGGAACTGCATAATTTCGAGTAAATGAGATGTTGTAATTTTAAGCCACTAGTTGGTCACCGCCCAATGATTTATTACATATGCAATTTTTAACTATCAGAGTATATTTTTGGACGATTATAAGAACATCAATTGAGAGGAACTATTCGCCACTCGATTGAAATCAGCTTAGTTTACAGTGGGCAACAACAAACATTTGATTGGATCATTGGAATCTAAGTTCTAGCATATGAAATTAGAACAAACGGAGGACTGAGCAGTCGACTATAGAACACAGAAAAAACTATCGCCTGAAATATTTCCTCACGGAATAAAAGGTCGCCAAAAATAGCATTATGGAGAAAGGAAGATTTAGAAAAACAGATGGCAGAATGTGAATAAATATTGAACATCTGAATTGATATAGTAAACCCACACTATTCCAATAAGTACTTGAATGCTACAAATCATTGATACACACATGCATATATGCTTTTGATGTAGGGATTAGAATTCAGAACTCAACAAATTCACTTCACCGTACGCATACATATTTCTGATCTATGATTATCTGAAAAATGTGTATTGATCTATTACTGCAGCAGAAGTAAGCCATAGCGTCGGAAGAGGAGGGAAGTATATATAGCTGCATGATGCATGTACGCACACTTTGGGTTAAGGCGCTAAGCTACCTGCCGCAGATGAGCATGGCAACACACATCCTGATGATGTACAGCTTCCCCTTCTGCCGCTTCACCGCGCTCCGCAGCCTCCCCAGCTTCGTGTTCTCCTTGGCAGTCTCCGCCATGCAGCTAAGCCTATGTATGACTCTTGTGGTTGGCAAAGTAACTACTAGAAGGGTATGAGCTGCCGAGTACTGATCGGCAGTGCATGCCTGGTCACTCGCCTGCCGAGAAGCTAGAAGAGTGATGCCGATCGAGCTGCAGTGATGAGGAGAAACGCAGAAATGGGCCTGGATTGCTGAGGTATATATACCCAGCCTCCAGCTGAAAAGATGCTGCAGTGTAGTCGAGACTCGAGAGTACGACAGCAGGACGGGTTGTGCAGCGCTAGTTGCAGTATAATGACAGATTGGAACCTGTTTGAGACTTTTGAGTGGTCCTTTTTCCCTATAGCTCACATTCTCCGTCCACCCTCTCCAGCTAATCGAAATCACAACGATCCGTATCCAATTGTTTCTACAGCTTCCAGCACTCCCTGGTACAGTACACACCCATATAACTAGCTGACATACAAGCTCTTGTCTTCTGCTTGCCTTGCCACCAGCATCGTATAATTTCCCCCCAAACGACACATGCATACGAATCACCTAAAAAATATCGGCCTTGTGCATCGGAAAAACTGTCGCACGCATATGAATGCGATACAGTAAGGGCGATGTGTGTCTTGTCTGCTCTCCACTAAAGCGAAACATACAAGTACATGATCGATGAACACATAGTACCATATACTGAAGCGCGCCACAGAAATGTAATCATTCCCCCCCCCCCCCCCCCTAATCACCTCTACAGAGTCTATATATATATTATGGTGCAGGACGATGCAATGCAACAACCAGCGTAGAGTATATATCATGTCATCCAGAATGGCACACGTCCGCTAATCGACGATTCGCCGGACAGAAATCGGTTTCGGCCATGTAGCAGGTCGACATCGTGCCGCACTTGCTGCTGATTGCTCGATCGGCAACAGCATGTTGGGATCGATACTGACCTGTCGCGGCACAGTCGTGGCTCGACGCTGCCGCCGTTCAGTCGTCAGCTGGTGTGTGTGTGTGTGTAGCTAGGGCGATCATCTTTACCGCGAGCTGAGCTGAGTAGTGGCCTCGGCTGCTGCCGGACTGGGGCGACGTTGCTCGCTCGCGCGCCACTCGTTCCGTTCGGGCAGCTAGCTGTGTTGAGGGACGACGACGTCGCTCTCTCCCGGTACCATGGAGCAGTGCCCGCGACAGCGACGCCGAAGCGCGCCTTGTCCATGGATCAGACGAGCTTGTCCATCGATCTGACGAGCCTGTCGACCTTGATTGAGAACCTGCTTCCGTGGCCAGAGTGGAGTGGCCCGTATCGGCACACGGGCGGTTGAGATCTGTTCGTACTGATATGAGCTTGTTGGGATACGAACTTTCTAGAACTCAATCACCGGCGATCACTGACGCTAATAATATCTGAGATGACTCACAGGCCGCACGACGACGATCAAAATGTTGCGTCCTTGTCTGTCTTCTGGTGACGGCCGAAGCAACGTTCCGGAGCCCTCCATCGCTTGCGTCATGATCAGCCATCAGTTGTTTCTGTTTCTGTTTGTTGTTGTGTGTGTGCAAGGAGAAAAGACAACACCACCAGTGTGTCGTCTCTGCTCGTGTCCGTAACGGGGCTACAAAATGGATGAATAATCATTTTTGTGAGGACGAAAGTGATCACGAACAATTTTCCTTCCCTATTGTTCCTTTTTCTTTATTCAACATGATGTTTGAAGTAATCTTTATTCCACGTGTACACAACTGCTGCCAACATATATACGTGCAACTAGATCTTACCAAGAGCTTTTTCAATGGAAGAATGGCAGCAATATTGAACTTGTTGAACATGTGCTTTGCACCAAACGGTGTCAGGAACAAGCAAATCACACACAGCTTACAAAAATGGAGAAAATCATCCCGCTATATAATTGCTTTGTCAAACGCAAATCTACTCTCTTCATCACGCCCCAAACCACTTGCACGCACGCTTCGCCCGGCCGGCTTGCGCACCCCTGTTCCTCGTCTGTTTCTTTCTTTAGGTCATCCAGCGTGCGATATGCCGGGGACCAGGCTAGGTACAATGTGCGCGCCGCTGAGTTCATCAAGAAAGAAAGAAAAAAAGAACGTGTACAGAGGTTTGAGGCTTTGAGCACACACCATGAGTACAGTAGCTAGAGTACTAGTACTCGGAAGGTAGGTGCTTCAAATGACTGGGCCTTCTTCTTGCTTTTCCCTCCTGTTTCTTGGCTGCAATCACGTAATCAAAGTCATCGGAGGCCGAAAGCTAGGACTTGGAAGGAAGCAGGCGGCAGTCGCGCCGGCCCATGAAAAACATGCAACTCCTCAAGTCAAGTCCTCAGGGACCTAGCGTTCAGTCCAGGAGAGAAAAGCCAGAAGAAGGCCCAGTATATTTGCATTGCATGCTTTGTATTGGACAATATGATTTTGATGTGTTATACTAAATATATCGTTGTCAATATATTAGCAAAATTTATGCCACAATTTTCCTATATTTTCAGCCCATATTTCTATAATTCTTGCAACTTTTTCCTTTGTCAATCAAATCGCCAAAACTAGCCAGTTAACCGGCTCTTAGCCGTTCGCTATTGAAACGAATTCTGCCTGGTTAACCGGCCCAATCTATTCTACCGGTCGGACCGGTTTTGTAAACTTTGGGAGCGAGCAGGTGTTCCATGGAAAAGGTTCGAATGCTGTTCATTGACATTGACTGATGAAATAGAAACTCCTTTTATTTAAAGTAAAAAAAGTTAGCCCATGTAGTATCCAGTTTCTAGGGGACATCATTGCTCATGCATATGTGCACGATCATGCCAAAGGGCTGAGGCTCATAACGTGCTGCCAAGTACATACTTACCAATGTGTATTTATACACGGCGAAGTACTGACTGGAGCGACGACGGTGTCGAGCTATAGCGTATGTACGGATGCCTCATGTAGAAGGCGAGAGAGGCCGGACAGCAATGTGGATGCGGCAGCGAGCAGAGCTGCAGAGGAGGAACCGATGCGTGGCGACCGGAAATTTCTCTGCTCATGCATGATCATCGATCCATGCGTAAGTACAGGCCGAGTTACACATGATCGAGCAGATATATTTTACTGGCCAATTACAAAAAGAAAGAACATACGGCCCTCGGCCCTGGAACAAGCTGTTGTATGTATACGTACGCTTTTGGTGGCTGCCGCAGATGAGCAGGGCGACGCAGGCAGCGATGATGTAGAGCTTGCCGACCTGCTGCCGCGCCGCGCTCCGAACCTTGTCCAGCGTCTTCTTCCTCCTCCCCATGGCGGTTGCAGCTTATTACTAGCTTCCTAGTTCCTAGTATTTGCCAGCCTCACCAGAACCAGAACTTTATATACGCTTGGACCGGAACTGTTCCTGCCCGATATTGTGCGGCCAGTTCAGCTCCACCTAATCCATCTCGCTCGCGTCGTTGTCCGTCGATCGAGGCGCCTGACAGCGACCAACGGGTCGGTGATCCGTGTTGCGACGCAGGTGCTGCTATGACACGCACACCACTGCAGCAACAGTCAGCTCAAACCTCTGTTAGCCTATTAACCGCCTTCACCAGCGAGCGAGTGCCAGAGCGAACTCAAAGCGCATTCCGTTTCACCACAAGAAAAGGATCTCCTGCGCAAACAAAGCATGTCTCCGTCGCAGGTTTCTGTAATCAGCGGAGTCCATCCTGGCAGCGTGGCGTGTCTGACAGCCGCTAGAAAGTTTGATAGCTGCGCAGGCGCGTGTTACCGGACAGAGACGGGCTGAAGCCGGGCATCCACGAGGCTCATATGTGTTTCAAACAGGGTGTTTGTTTTAGCCGCCAGAATTTCTGTTCTATATTTGCACTTGATTCAGTTGATTGGCATTGCCACTGGTGACTGGTGATGCATGCTCATCAAGGCACAGTATATTAAAGTTTGCCCCGGGGAAACATCAACTTTGTGTAGGTTTATAGTGCGAGGGAAGGTAACTTAGG
Organism: Eleusine coracana subsp. coracana; assembly: GCA_032690845.1. Taxonomy (NCBI): domain Eukaryota; kingdom Viridiplantae; phylum Streptophyta; class Magnoliopsida; order Poales; family Poaceae; genus Eleusine; species Eleusine coracana. Next base: position 8,804,129 of record CM064426.1, read on the forward strand.
TAAGTAGCAGAGGAAGGACTACGCCCTTTTTCGGTTATGCTTGGAGCGACGTGGGGATTGTAGCTCAAACCATATAGATGGATCAGATGTGAATTTGGTTTGGCATGGAATGGACATTCAGTTCGATCTAACATGGTACGAAACTCAGCCTATTTTGATCTTTTCATATCTTTAATACATGGGATAAAACTCAATCCTCCGGGTCTGGGAACGCAACCATGACATAGTTTCGTTCTTGCACATAGATTTCCATGTGATTCATTTAATCTATGTCTTAGAACTAATATATGTGAATTTCCTTACACAACAACCGAATAAGCCCAATACTCTGAAACCACGTGGCCCATTCTCAGTAATGGGGAATAAGAATAAAAGCACAATTAACAACCAAGTCAACAGTCATAAGAGTATATTTTTTAATACTTTGAACCTAAATTACATGATTTAAAAATTTTGAGAAGTCAAGATTAAAGCAAGTATCAACTGAAGAACCAACAACTTTTATAATTTAAAATGAATATAATATATGACAGGGAAGAGAGACTTTTTTTTGTTTTGTGGGCAGAAAGAAAACAATATCCAATTGACAAAGAAAACATTATATGTACACTTCATTCAAAAATTTATGAAGCACTGCTCCCATGTTATTTTGTTCAGCTGCAAGATTCATTTACATTTTTAGGTTTTGCTTGAGTGGTCTTGAATCGAACACTAATTTTGGAATGAATCAACTAATGTGTTGTCTCTAATTGCCATGCATTATACTCTGTTATATTTATTATTTGCTCTCTTATGAGTGTTTGAAATGGTGAGAAATTAAAAAAAAAATGAGCAACAGACAACAAAATTAAATTAAAAGTTTTGTAAAGATTTTATAAAGCATAACACTTCAAGTCAGTCATTAGATCATTAGTGGAGGCCTGAGATGGATCCATTCATAATCTATCAAGATAATGTGAATCAATATTAGCCCTTCGATTACTGTTGACAATATGGCGCACATCAAAGGGGCATATGTCCCTTGTGATTCTAAAATATAGTCTATTTTATAAGTTATCATATTTGTCTAAGGTAGCATTCTGTATTGACTATCACATCCATCTTCCATGGTTGAGTAAATGATCACTTAATTAGCTATATATCATTTGTATTAGGGTTACAGACAAGGAAGTTATTCTTATTGTTGGTTCATGCAAGCACTTTCAAATAAGGGCCTGCAAGGCTGTCCTTGAGATAGGTTGCGGGGAGCACGGATCTAAGCTTTCTATGATGGTTAGTAGGGAAAGAGATGGATGAACACAAATTTAGCCAGATTTGGACCGCTCGTGAGCGTAATACCCTACATCCTGCTTGTCTGAATGTATTTTTTGTTCTCTTTTCTTTACATGGTGTGCACCTCTCTCTTTTATAGGTCAATGGGGAGGGGGTTACATGACCCGGACCTCGGACAGACCAAGTACCCAGTAGAGGGGAACGTGAGACAAGAATCTACCCATAATCCCGCTCTAACGCCCTCAGTCATTGAAACAGGAGTCGGATTGGCCAACAGTGGTGGTGTCAATGCGTATCTTCTCTTGGTCTCTGCTCTGCTCGTGACTTCCCCAGGCGGCACAGAGGGCCCCGGGCGCGCTCTGTCCCATCCCGCCATCCCTGGCTATAGGCACTCAAGTGCCCGCATTAACTGGGTTGTTGGCGGTTAGAGTGGGCCCATGCACGTGGCACTATCCCCGCCCGTCTGTCTGGGCTGTAGATGGGCTCGTCGTCACGCTTCGCTTGCCTCCTCGTGGGCTGTCCAAACTGGCCCATGGGCGGTTTTGGAGACTCTCGATCCCCATACACCGACACTTACATTCTTTTATTGTCTATTAAAACAACAACAATAATAATATTATATGCTAGGTTCAACGGTACACACACATTGCATTTACTCTCACAAAGTACCACACAACACAAAGATAGTCAAATCAATATACATGATACAATGGCAAGGATGCTAACTTGATGCAAGAGTAGTTTGGAGGGCTAACATAGAAGGGAAACCGGGAACAATGAGACAAAATTTTGTTACTCGACTAACACTCTAGAACATAGTCCTAATAGTGTCCTATTAAAGAGGAAATGGTGGGGCAACCAAATATATGCACTTTTTGTGATCTAGAGGAGACGGTCAGCCACTTATGTTCGCGCTGCAACTCTGCTAAACAAGTATATATGACAGAACTGATGACATATCTGAATCAAAATCACAGACATTAGTGGAATGCTAAACAATGTTGCAAATTAGACACTCTATCGATGTCAACTCATATAATAATTAAACTTCTAGTAGACATGAAACAAATTAATGTTTATTAAAATTAATATGTCCAGTAGAGCTGACAACACCTTGTTCTTTAAAAAGACAAAACAACGTTCAGGGACTCTCCATTTAATCGCATGCGTCTATTAGCCATTGGTTATTGTGAAATCAGGGCCTGACACAATCTGTATTCTAGATTGTGAAATCTAGAATATTTTTTTAGAAAAGGGAATATATGGATTGATTCAAAGAGCTGATGTTGTTTGGTAGCCATAAATTGTGAAATGATTGGTTTTCTATTTTCATCTCAAAAGACTGTCATACCCTTTTGTTAATTGTTTAGGATTACAACAATAAAATTAGCTTATTTTAGTGCTAAATTTATTACCTGAACAATATTATATAATAAGGGAACATATATTTTAGATCTTCGAGCTAAATTTATTGTCCTAACAACATCAGATATAGTAGTTTAGTGACCATAATCTATATTCTACATCTTACTACAAATGAACCTAGTTTCAACTGACAAGTTCAAAATGGTAATTTTACTCATCAAGGAATCTTATATCATGTCCATATTCTTACAATCCACCAAAAACTACTCGAATTTGGATTGTGGATTGTGCAGCACCTCAGGATTGCAATGTCCATTTATTTGCACAATCCTGATTGTGAAACAAACGGCCTCAGTGTGTATAGAAGGGGAAAAACAACATATATCTCACTTCTTTTCAAGGACAAAACTGTTTGCAAATAGCTTTTGTTCCCAGTACTTTTATTCTGACCTAGAGATGATGAAATAATTTTTGTTCCACGTGTACTTCTGCCAGCATGCACCTACATCTTAGCTCTTTCATGATACCAAAAGTAAGATGGCAGCAATTGTACATGTGTTTGGTTCCTGGCAAAAAAAAAAAGTACATGTATTTTGGCACTAAACTGTCTAAGAAAATTTGTAAATCGAAGCTTCCAAATCACGCTATGTAATTGCTTTATCACTGATTCACACACAAATACTGTACTTCCCTTGATGATCATACGGACTTCACTTCCTCCATCCCTCTCCGCTCGCACATCCTTTCCTCTTCCTTTGTTAACACACCCAGCGTGAGACCTGCACGTTGACGAGGTAACGTGCTTGCCTAACAAGTGGCATACACACACAGACACGGCTGCACTGTACTACTGTCAAGTATCGCGAGTACCTCGGAAATCAGGTTTGCTTTTTGTCACGTCATGTACTCACCAAATTACCGGTACACCTTCTTGCTCTTTCCCTCCGGTTTCTTGGCTGATCACGGACGCAATCCAAGTCATTGCAGGCCGAAAGCATTTTTAAGTGGTGGGCGAAAGCCCACCTTCGGCTAATGAGAGAAACACGCATGGGGAAGGAACCCTTGCGGAAGCGCAAGGAGAAGGGGGCTTTTGGTCCGGCCCATTGTTTTCAAACAAGCCGCAAGGACATAGGTAGGTAGCTTAGTTTTCCTCGATGGATGACTCGATGTGAATTGTGAACGTGTTGAGCTCAGTAGCAGTCTCTTTGTCTCCACTGCCCTTGCTCAGCAGGACAAGTCGATGATCTTCAGCCCCAGCGCGGCCTCGGCGCAGCGGAACAACTTTTCCTGACGAACATCCCTTTGTATTAGACGCTACTTTTTTTGTGTGCTTAGAAACTTGAGAGAGGACAAAGATGGATGTGGATGCAAACCAAGAGGATATTTGGACCTCCAAACAACATCATTTGGAACAGCGTAACTTTTGATCCTGAATGATGGTGAAGGCTCATGAGTAGTCATTTAAAAGATGCTTCACTAGCTAACTTCATCAAAGCTGGTCATAATCAACGATGGTAGATTTTTATCCAAAAAAACAAAATCGCAGTAGAAGATTTTCAGACCTCTAGAATTGGGTTGTTGAGCCTTTGCATGTTGTATGAAGTGGAAACCACGAGGGCCTATTCAGGGCTATGGTTTTCTTATTTCCACTCTGATCTTGATTCGCTACAACTGCACAGGTAAATAATTTTTCAAATAACTTATCTAAACAAGTACTAAACCTCAATTCCCAAAGTATCTTCGAGCATGTTGTCGATCTCGTTCACTACAAAAAATAACAACGATTGTTATCTTCTAGACCATCCAATTTACTTGATTCATCAGGACCACATCTTGTGATTTATTAGATTCAACCTTTATCTCAGATTGTGTGTTGATTTGCATGTTGATCTTGCTCTTGATTATTATTCCCTCTGTATTTTTTTACTGACGTTAAGACAGAAGGACTAGTTCAAAATTAGTTCAGTTGTGCTGCCAGAACGTCAAGAATTTGAAACCGAAGGTAGTAGGTTAGGTCTCAAGCCCATCAAGAACAACAACAATTGAAGTTTATATACTTGTTGCTAAGGCGTATCGCCCTTATTTGTCATTGTAGTCAGATAAGCAACATCAAATCTATCCTAAATTGAGTTATACTTCCTGTCACCAAAAGATTGAGCTCCTCCATTGTTGAGCAGACAAAGGGAAACATACATTCTCCCATGAAGGAGCCGACGATGGTGAGCCGAGCCGACAGAAGAGGCACAACCGTTGTGCCCCCTCGGCAGCCACGTTGGATTGTCAAGAGCTCACAAAAGTAGGGATGAAAGTAAAAAATGATAATTATCAGTTTACCAAGTATTTTCGCACATTATCAACTGCACACGGAAATGATATTTCAAAGAAATAGAAGCAAAAATCGTAGTAATTCATGGCAAATGGTGAAACAATTTTAAAGTCTTTCGATCTTTTTGAAATTACCATTTTAATGTGGATATAAGAGCACACAAAGTAGTCTCATTTTTGCATTTTATCGACTACATCACACATAAATGATATTCCAAGAAATGAAATGTAGTAATTCATGGAAGTGGTAGTAAAAATAGTTTTAAGGTCTTTCAATCATCTGTGCATATTTTCATTTTAATGTGAAAATTATCCTAGAGCAATGTAGGTAATTACCGTATTGAGTATCTTGATTAGAGCTAATTCCTCCAAAGCGCAAGTAATCTTTTGGGCCTGTAATAGATCATATATTTCTCTGTAGAAAATTTGCCTTCTGCCGAATTTTGTAGGTCTATTTTCCAGCCATACATATACACGATCATTCAATACAGGTTACACCCAACTACCGCCATATACGGTGGGAGCAATTAAGCTACAAGTATTTTAAATTTATTCTTAAATGTATAATTGTACTAGTACTTACCAGAAAAGGTATATTTTACCACACATACTCAATCATTAACATATTCACTTCGTGTTTAATGTTTTTGATTGTTAATCAATCCCGATCGATACCGTCTATTTTAGTTATAATAACATAGTTTTTGACTTTATCACAATACCAACATCATATTCGTTTCCATCATCGTCGTTATTGATTTTGCTTTCAAAAAAAATATAAAAGAAAAAATAATTGAGACCTCTTCCTGCCATTTTCATGCCGCTTTAAAAAATTCTCTATCCGATGGGAAATTTTAAAATACAACCATAACGACAATAGTTGAAGAGTGGTCATTTTTTAAGAGTAACGACTAACGACAAATCAAACATCTCAAAATAATACTTCGAAGCAATTCACATGCATGGAGCATGGTGTTAAATTCTGAAAGGCATGTGAGTTGTGTATAGAATCTACCGAGGCTTGCGAATTGAGTGTAAAATTCCGAATCTCATCAACGATGCGTTAGATTTAGTGGTTAAACCAAAGAAGTCAAGAAAGAACATATGGCCCTGCAAGCTGCTGTTGTATATATATTGTATACGTACGTTTGAAGCGGCTGCTGCTACTGCCCCCGCCGCACACGAGCAGGGCGACGCAAGCGGCGATGATGTAGAGCTTGCTGACCTGCTGTCGCGCGGTGCTCCGCACCTTCTCCAGCGTCTTGTTCCTCCCCATGGTCTGCGAACTTGCAGCTTGGTAGCTCACCCGCACCTGAACTTTATATATGCTTGGATCGGATCTGTTCCCGTCTGATGTGAGGCCAGTTCAGCTTCAACTCACCCATCTCGCTTGCGTCGTTGTCCGTTGATCGAGGCACCGAGAGCGACAGACGGGTCAGCAATGCGCGGCACCACTGCAGCAGAAGTCATCCCAAATGGTGGGACCGTGGGAGAGATCTTTAGCCTAATCACCGGCACTATCAGGCATTTTCACGAAATGAAAAAAAAAAAGGGTTACACACGAATAAAGTGTCTGGAATTCTCGATCATAGATTTCCTTAACCGAGTTCATCCTGGCAACGTGGCCTGTCTGACAACCGCTGGGAAGTTCATCCTAAGTCCTGACAGAGACAGGCTGAAGCCGGGCATCCACGAGGCTTAGCAGGGTGCCGCCAGAATGTGTTGATTGACTGTGCTACTGGTGAACAGTGATGATGCACATCAAAGCAAGGTATATCAACGTTTTCTCTGGTGAAAGCCTCAAAGTTTTGGAGCATATTGTAATCTGACAGGGAAGTTAATTGGCAGCCTTCGTAATCCATTGTGTCCAGTGACTATTTCTAGGGAGCATGGCTTTACCTTGTGGTTAGTTTAGGCTCATTTGGAACAAAAAGCATGAAGATTATGCATTCGAGCTGCTTGGTTTTTGTAAGTAATACGTATGAATTGACTTTTGTTCAAAGATCTCTTTTGTTCCAGACTGATCTAGAGACATTCCGTTTTGGGTTCTGAACTAGCTGTCACTAATCGTTCAAAAAAGAAAAAGAAGAAAACAGGTCCCACAAATATGGCCGGAGTTCAGTAATTTTTTGGGAAAAAAAGTTATATATCCACAACTACTTTTTCAACAGATTCATAGAATTGAACTTAAATTTGAAATTTCGACTACCTGTTCAAATCCATACAGGTACATCAGCAAAAAAGTCAGCACTTGGGCGGAACAAAGAAACTCTAACATACTCAGCACTTTCCAACAAAATTTGAATTTTCTTTAGAACACAACTTCTCTTCATCCAGTCAAACCAGCCATCAGTAACACTCTCGCTCACGAAAAGAACACAAGAGGACAAAAGAAAGTAAACAGTATCCGAACTTGCAGGAACAGGTGATTCGACTGTCTTTGCTATCTTCTCCAGCCCATTCCTGTGCCCGCGCCCGCGCGCTCGTGCACATGTTTCAGCGTCGCGCCAAGATGATGGGGATGTTTCGTGCCGACGTCTGGATGCCCCCCTCAGCCGACGTCGCGCGCCTGGCCAAAAACAATGATTGCTTTAGGTTCAAAAATTTGAAAATTTATATTAAGTATGATATGACATCTAAGCTAAGTATGACATGACATATATTAATGAACATGAACTTTCAGGGGGAAAAAATGGAATTCAGCGATAAATCTAGTCATGTGGACTCAATAGCACTTTAGATATTTTATAAAACAAATTCTCACCACGAGTGTAGATAGGCCCTATTTTTTTATTTCCTTATATTGCATGATTTTTAATTTCATCAAAACCGTCGAGACTGTGGAGAGCTGTTTTTTAGTTTCTTATATGTCCTGGAAAGATTAGGCCACGAATTATACATACCTTATTTCTTGAATTAAGACAAATAGAAATGCCAATAAAATTAGGGGAAGAATAATTTAGGACGGGCTTGCTTTGCTTAAGGGCGCCACTGCCAGGCTATTGAGAAGTAGCTGCATCCATTTGTGTTTTCCTCCATCACCGGCATGCCCATGAAGATGATCTGAGCAGCCCTCTATCATTGTTTTGTTTTTCGAGGACTCGTCGGCCAGGCGTAAAGCTGCGGAGGCGACGACACTAGAAGAAGTCGATGTGTTGCGGACTTGCGGCTTATGGCTGGGGCTGCGAAGGCGAGGCGTTATGCAGATAGCCAGATACAGAGGCACAAAACTTTTTTTTTTCAGCTGAGATGATTCAGAGGTTTGACATTGTTGGCAACTGGACGTTATGTTGACTGTGTTTTTACTTGGTTGGGTAGGCAATTAGGCTGGGCTGCCGTTGATAAACACTGGTGATAAGAAAAACTTACCGAAGTTAGGGGGGGGGGGGGGGGGGGGGCGGTCGCGTGGTCTCCGTTCCTGGTTGATTGATGAGATTTACTGGCTACGAGGATGCATCGCTCTCTTTGTTGCGACTTGATGCAGGGTGATTCCTATCTACATAATCTGCGGACTCGATTTTCCCGGCAAGTTTTAATTTCTATTGGCAAAATGATGTGGCTATATATTGGGATTGGAGGTCATAAAATTCTAGCTAGTGATTTCTACTGAGCTACAACTACAAATGTGTAGACTTGCCCCACAATTTGTGTTATTGGTATTTAATTCAATGTGCTGCTGATTTGCACATCAATAGAGAGAGTGATTAGCCGGCCTACTCGCTTAAAAATTTCTCATATTGTTTTTCACAAAAGGGTATACTGACATCACATTTATAGAGTATTTCTTGACATTATAGACATGACTTTTAGTATTTGTATGAATTTCAGGTTGTTTGTCATATTTTTAATACACATTTTGAAGGCAACTTTTGTATTCTATATCCACATATTAACAAGGTATATCATTATGATTATTTCTCATGAAAAGATGATGGTAGGGATAATAATGATACACGAAAGGAAGCTCGTCGATACAAAAATGATTTGTAACCACCATAATTTTATTATCTCTATCTAATTTAAAGTTGGCTTGAGAAAGTTCGATGAAAGAAGTGCACATTAATGTATATCAAGTATGTCAAATTCATTACTTAGGTCACGTCGGAAATTGTTAGATTATTCAAATATTAATATGGCTCATGTAAGATAAAATAAAGATGATTCTTATAAAAGATCTATATGTGATGGTTGCTTAGATGAAAAGAAAAGAATCATGGGCTGAAATACCCTCTCCTCTCACTTCAAAATCAAATAAAAGGTGATATGTCTATATAAAGTCATGTGCATATATAAAGAAAATAAATACTCATAAAAGGTGCAAGTTATTTCAATGGTCATTGAAATAAATAATCTTGCACCTTTTATGAGTATATATATATATATATATATATATATATATATATATATATATATATATATATATATATATATATATATATATATATATATATATATATATATATATATATATATATATATATATATATATATATGCACATGATGAATTTTTTCATGCCACTTAAATATGCATATATATGAAAAATATATGACTTGGGTATTGCAAAAATCATGGAGCTAATATTTGGTGCAAAACCAAATATTAAAGAGCCATGAAGTTTCTCTCATTATGTGCATGCAAAGTAAAAGAAATTCATGCATGAGGGAAATCTTGATGAATTAATAGAGATAATATTTGGTGCACTACCAATAATATTGCATATATCAATAGGATGGTTTTCCCTTATAGGCATGAAATGCATTTGATAAATCCAAATCCAATGTTAAAGATTTTATTGTATGCATGAATGATGGATTTTCTTGATCTATATGAAAGAAATACATTGCGTAAAAGGAAAACAATGTGAATGACATTAAACTTTTTCACACTCATGTGTAGGCTTTAAGATTAATGGAAAGATGCATGGTGCACTTAAAATCAAATAGCTTTGCTCTTTCCTTGGATATGCATAAGGAGCAAAAGAAAATATAAAGAGATAATATTTGATTCTTCACAAAATATGCATATATTTAGAGCATCTCCAAGAGCTCTTCAATAAGTATCTCCAAATCAAATTATTAAAATTTATTATAAAAATCATTCTCCAATAGCTTTCCTAAATAATTTTCTATTTTTATCTTTTTTCTAAATCAGACTCAATCGTAGATAAATGAAGGGAATAAATCGGTCGGGGTCCCCAATCCCACTCACGTGTATACAAACGAAGTGCTTGACCGTGTTGCACAAAATAAACAATGACTGAGCATTATTATGGATACGCACGTGTATACCTGCCGATGCTAGCGGCAACCAACGCCTGTTTATCTTCTAATGACAGCGATTGGGTTAGGAATATGCATGGCGAGCAGCATGATTATATATCAGGTGAAAATGGTGCAAAAATTGAAAATATGAAAATTTTCAATTTCAGTCGTTGGATCGTGCATGTGTAAATGAGATTATGTTCTGAAGTTGCACATGTATTTGACAATTTTGCAGCTACTTCCTTCACTTTTCTAGAATCTTAAATTTATACCCTTATTAGATGCACAATCTCATCCACAAACAAACGATCTAATGGCTGAAAAAAAAATTCACTTTTCCAACTTATACACTATTTTCACCTGATATGCACTCGAGCAGCATCAAAACCTTCCAGCAAAGGCTGCAGCAGCGTGCTTCGCCCTGCTCGCCTGTTTCGTTCTGCTCGGAACCGCCTGCACATGCTCCACCCTGCTCTGCTCGTCTTGGGTTGAATAATGTTAGCACCGCTACAATGGCTCCGTCTGAAGCAGGCACTGAAGGCGGGAAGGTGCGACGGGGCGTATGCGCCAGGAAACCGAATGTGAGAACGTCTGGATTGGAATGGGCCTAAAGATCGTGTATCATTAGTTGGCCTGCTAAGCGCCTGCGTACGCTATATAACTGAAGAGAGAAGAGAGTTGGAGGGCATCAATGATTATTGTAACAAACATGAGATTTCCTGAACAATACAGCATTCCTCTTCGCTGAGCTCTTCTCTGCTTTCCTTCCTTCCGCTCCAAGCTCCTCTTCCATCCCCGATCTACTTCCAGACTGTTAACATTTGGTATCAGAGACACCGATTCCATGGAGCCTTATCCCTTCCACTACTCCTGCCGCCCCAAATCTGACCCCGCAGCTGAGATCGGTGAGGAAATCGACCCTACAATCAAGTTCGTCTTGTTGGAGCTTCAGAAGATGGAGATCCGCCTGGGGGATCGGATCGAAGGCCGTTGCGGTGGCCTAGAGCACCGGGTGGAGGAAGCAGAGCACTAGGCCGAGGAACGCCTCATCGCGCTCGAGATGGCTCGCACAGAGTCGGAGCTCGATCGCTCAGGACTCGCGAAGAAGTTGGGCGACATCAAGCTTGAGGTCAACCGCATCAACCGCTTCTTCGAGCGAGAGAACTTGGAGAACCCGCGCGCCAAGCCGGGCATCTTCTCCGCATCAGGGTCGGCAACCGCTCACACATCGACCGACGGTCCTAATGGACACCGTGACGACATAAAATTCCAGGATCATGAGTACGGGAAGGCGTGCCCCCACTCTCATGACCCGGGCAATTGTATGCACAAGGAACCTCTACATCGATCGCATTCGTTTCCGCATGATTACTCTCATCCTCGATCTGTTAGCTTTGAGGCTGGGCGGCAGGGGCATGGCCGTTTGCCTAAGGCCAATTTTCCTCAGTTCGATAGGGAGAACCCTCGATTGTGGAAATCTAGGTGTGAGAGTTACTTTGAAATGTATGAAGTCGAGCAATCGATGTGGATTAAGATGGCCTCTATGTATTTTGAGGGCACTGCTGCTCGCTGGTTGCAATCGGCTGAGAAAAGGGTGAAGCAGATTAGTTGGGAAGGGTTCTGTAATTTGATCCATGATAGATTCGGCAAAGAGCAACATGAATCCTTAATTAGGCAATTGTTTCACATTAAGCAAACAGGAACTATCGCTGATTATGTTGAAAGTTTTTCTGCTCTTGTTGATCAGTTAGCGGCTTATGAACCCACAGCTGACCCCTTGTATTATACCATGCGTTTTGTTGATGGATTAAAGGAAGATATTAAATCAGTCGTTATGGTTCAAAGGCCATCAGACTTGGATACTGCTTGTGCGCTTGCAATTGTGCAGGAGGAGGCGCTGGAGTCCAGACGGAAGGAGCATCGACGCTATGAACCATCGTTCAACAGGACGGTTCCCAAGAATTATTCTCCATCCACATTGCCGTCACAACTAGCCAAGTCCCTAACCTCAGGCAAGACTGAAGCGAAAGGGGAATCAGACCGAGCTGGATCTTCTGAGGAGAAATTTGCTACTCTCCAGGCTTACAGGCGGGCACGTGGTTTGTGTGACAAGTGCGCTGAGAAGTGGAAATATGGGCACAAGTGTGCCCCGGGAGCCCAACTGAATGCAATGCAGGAGATTTGGGAGTTGCTCGCCCTTGAGACTGAAACATCAGAACAAGATGGTGAGGGATTGGAATTCGAGTGACAGTTAGCATTGGCCTTATCTCAAGAAGCTTTCAAAGGTACAAACATCTGTTAAAACCTTGAGGTTTCAGGGAGTTATCCAAGGTCAGGAGTTAGTGGTCCTAGTGGATTCAGGAAGTTTCCACACATTTTTAGCATCAAGGGTGGCAGAAAAACTTAATGGAGTAACAAGGAGGGCTACAAATTTGCCGGTGCAAGTAGCTAATGGAGAACAATTATGCTGCAAATATGAGATACAACATGCTGAATGGGGTATCGAGGGATATACTTTCTACTCCAACATGAAGATTCTGGATTTGCCCTGCTATGATTTGATTGTGGGAGTGGATTGGTTGGCTGCCTTTAGTCCCATAAAAGTAGATTGAAGCAAGAAATGGATATCCATTCCTTACTATGGCCAAAACATTGTGTTGCACGGCTTGGATATGGAGTTACCTGCCCATACTGTGGTGCAGGTGTTGTTGTTGGAAGAACAGGGGTTGGAGCAGGTCACACAGACCACGATACCAGGGACAGTACAGGAGATTCTTCACAAATTTGACAATCTGTTTACTACTCCCACTACTCTGCCACCTAGTAGAATATGTGACCATGCAATTCCCTTGTTACCAGGTGCTAAACCAGTGTCAGTTAGGCCATACAGATATCCACCTGCCCTCAAGGATGAAATCAAGCAACAAATTGAGGAGATGTTGCAGCAGGGAGTGATACAGAAAAGTGTTAGTACTTTTTGCTCTCCAGTACTGCTAGTCAAGAAGAAGGACAATTCGTGGAGATTTTGTGTGGACTATAGATACTTGAATGCCATCACAGTAAAGAGAAAATATCCAGTTCCAATTTTTGATGAATTGATGGATGAATTGTCCAGAGCAAAATGGTTTAGCAAGTTAGACTTTAAAATCTGGGTATCATCAAATTCTGTTGCAGCCGGGAGAGGAACATAAAACTGCATTCCAAACACATAGGGGCCACTATGAATTCAAAGTCATGGCTTTTGGCCTAACTGGAGCACCTGCCACATTTCTTAGTGCCATGAATGAAACTTTGGCTCCAATATTGAGAAAATGTGCCTTAGTGTTCTTTGATGATATTCTCATCTACAATACTACCTTGGAAGAGCATTTAGTACACTTGTACGAGGTTCTGCAGTTGTTAACAAAGGATCAGTGGAAAGTGAACTTGAAGAAGTGTGAGTTTGCTCAGACCACTATTTCTTACTTAGGACATGTCCTATCTGAAAAAGGGTATATCAACTGACCCTTCCAAAATTGAAGCAATCAAGAACTGGCCCATTCCTAAGAATATCAAGGAGCTCAAAAGTTTTTTGGGTCTAGCAGATTACTACAGAAAATTTGTCAAACATTTTGGCATAATCAGTAGAGGTTTAACTGAGTTGCTTAAGAAGAATGTGGTGTTTGTGTGGACTGATGAGCACACTCAAGCCTTTTTGTTGTTGAAAGAGGCTTTGATTTCAGCCCCTGTTTTGGCAGTTCCTAATTTCTCCAAGTAGTTTGCCATTCAAATAGATGCTTGTCATTATGGGATTGGTGCAGTGTTGATACAACAAGGTCATCCTCTGGCTTTTCTCAGCAGGGCTTTAGGTCCCAAGAATCAGGGTCTGTCTACATATGAAAAGGAGTATTTAGCTATTATCATGGCAGTGGCACAATGGAAATCTTATCTCCAATTGGCAGAATTTCTCATATACACTGACCATAAAAGTTTGGCTCAGCTCAACGACTAGAGACTGCATAATCCTTGGCAACAAAAGATGTATGCTAAACTAGCAGGGCTCCAATACAAGGTGGTGTTCAAGAAGGGGACAGAAAATGGTTACCATTAGCGGAATTTTGGTACAACACATGCATGCACTCCGCTTTGGGTAAATCTCCATTCGAGGTTCTCTATGGTTATCCTCCTAGACATTTTGGGATTACTTTAGGAGCATCTTGTCCAGTTCTAGAGTTGGCTGACTGGCTCAAGGAACGCGAACTGATGAACAAAACCATCAAGCAACACCTGTTGCGAGCTCAGCAACGCATGAAGAAGCAGGCGGATACTAAGCGTTCTGACTGGTCCTTTTCAGTAGGGGATTCAATTTATTTGAAATTGTAGTCATATGTTCAATCCTCCGTGGCTATTCGATCCAACCAGAAAGTATCATTCAAGTATTTTGGTCCCTATGAGGTGTTGGAGAAAATAGGCTCGGTGGCTTACAAGTTGAAGTTGCCGGATTCCAGTTCCATCCATCCGGTGTTCCATGTGTCACAACTTAAACAGGTGGTAGCTCGTGACAAACAGGTAATTTCTGTTCTTCCTAACATGGATGGGCAGTTTCAGGTTCCCATTCAAGTCCTGAAGCGTCGGCTGGTGGATCGCGGTGGAGCCATGATCTCGCAAGTCCTGGTGCAATGGTCTGGGCAGAGCAAGGAGTTGGCAACTTGGGAGGATGAAGTAGCTCTGCGCGACAAATTTCCGCAGGCATCTGCTTGGGGACAAGCAGCATTTCAAGGGGGAAAGAATGTTAGCACCGCTACAATGGCTCTGTCTGAAGCAGGCACTGAAGGCGGGAAGGTGCGACGGGGCGCACGCGCCAGGAAACCGAATGTGAGAACGTCTGGATCGGAATGGGCCTAAAGGCCGTGTATCATTAGTTGGCCTGCTAAGCGCCTGCGTGCGCTATATAGCTGAAGAGAGAAGAGAGTTGGAGGGCATCAATGATTATTGTAACAAACATGAGATTTCCTGAACAATACAGCGTTCCTCTTCGCTGAGCTCTTCTCTGCTTTCCTTTCTTCCACTCCAAGCTCCTCTTCCATCCCCGATCTACTTCCAGACTGTTAACAAAATTCGGATGCGTCGGAGGCTGCGGCGGCGATCGAATACTAGGTGGGGAGGCTACGACAATCACGTTTCTGGACAGGTAAATAACAGGGATGACTAACGTGGCCTAATTTAAATTTGGATTGAATCACTTTTAGAAGAAGAATTATTGGAGGGAAGATTTTTTTTACCCTAATAGTTTTTGGGCTGCTCCCAAAAAATAATTTTGAGTCCTATTTTTAGGGGAACTCTTAGAGATGCTCTTATACATTAAGAGGAAGGGGTTTTCTTTGGAAAGAAAATCCACTACGTGGAGACATGATTGCCACTTCCTTCTTCTTCTCTTTTCTTTCCTCCTCACTAATTAATTGAGAGAAGAAAATGCATGCATAAGAAATATGCCAAGGCAAATGATATTTGTTTCATGAGTGCAATATTATTTGGTACATAACCAAATAATATTTGAATAGTCATCTCAATTTCATGCATAAGAGTTGACGCTCCACCTTGCCCTATAAATAGATGCATATGCCCAAAGTGAAGAGACATGAAAAACATGGTTAATAAAAGCTCTCTTGTGTGCATAAAGGAATAACACACAAATAAAGAGAAAAGGATTCAAATTGCCATAAAAAAGTGTTCTTGTGCATTAAGAAAAGAGAGCAAGAGCATCAAATCAGTAGGAGATTTCCTCAAAAAAATAAATAAATTTGAGATGTCAAATATTTGTTTGCCTTGTCCATCGACTCAGAAATTTTGAAGGTAGTTATACGTGCTGGTTAATGTGCACAATTATGTGCCATGGCGATCAATGGTCAAAAGGAAAATAAAAATAAGAGAAAACATTATCACTTTCTTCTTAATATAACGATATGTAGCTCTCTTTCATGTTCTAGAGAGAAGAAAAAAAATTATGGCAGCGATGTGAAGCCCAAAGCAAAACTTAATATAGGCTTGGGCCACATCTTGAATTAACTAATGGAGGCTAGAGAACCAATAGCGACTTATCCTGGGCTCAACGAATCACATCGTTTGGTTTGACAAATAATGTTGAATTTTCGTTAATTCTTCTATAAATTTTGAGGTAGCTCCTATCAATTTCGGACAAACCATCAGTAACTTCAAAAACTGCATTACAGCAGGCACAACAATGTTCACATTGATCAGGGGCGACATGCCCCATATAATTTGCTCAAAGCAACAAATTAGCGTTACAGAAAAATTCATTCAGACGTACTAACAAATTATGAACCATAGGTAACTGATCTAACTCAAAAAAAGGTGGACCCAAGAAGCCATAAAAAGCCACAAGCACGAATGGACTAGTCAGAGTCAGGGTCCCCGTCCTGGATTTCTGGCATGGGGTCTTCAGAATCTGACTCCACACCAGAATCCGAACCAAACAATTCCGTGAAAGTGGTTAAAGAGCCCCTCGGTGCTTCATGGGTGCTTGAAGCAACTCCTGGAGCAGCTGAAATTTCATTTGAAGTTGCCAGTTTGCTTGAAGATGCATCGACAACCGGACTTTTCTTCTCAAGATTACTGATGCCATAAGTGGGCATCTGCTCAGGAAATGATGCTATAACACGATTATGTGAATCAGAATTTGAGGTGTATACTGGAGTCGAAACAGCACCGGAGCTTGAAGGATTATCCATCATATTCGGTGTGACAGCTTCGTTTGTGGGTGCATCTACCATTTTGGCATCGCTCTTACTGGATGTTTGGACATCTGTGACTGCATCTGTAATTTTGGGCGGACCAATTTTTGGATCTTCTGTTATGGGAGTGAGTTGTCTATCATGATTTGACCCCGTGGCTGCTGTATTTATCGCTATGGCACCTCCATTCAATGAGGCCTCTATTGGTTCATCGTCCTTGGATGCCAACCAATCGTCATACATGTCTTCAACCTCCATTGCTTGAGGCAGATCTCCTGATGAAGACAGCTTGTACAGCCCAGCACCGAAAACTGCCATTTCTGGTGCTCCATAGTTGAGCCCAGCGCCTAAAGGAGCAGCTCTTTCAAGAGAGAGGGCTCGAGGGTGTGAAAGAACATCCAGAGCTAACAAAGCATGAGAACAAAACTCTGCAAGCTTAGTACCGATCTCTAGCTTCCCTGAGACCAACAGAAGTAAACATTCTTAGAATGGAGTTATATCTTGGATGTATCTGATCAATTCTTGTCAGCTTATATTCTGTTCAATGCATATCCATTGCAGCAAAGTCTTTGTTTCAGTAATTGAAAAAAAAAGACTCGACCAGGAGGAGAGACGTCCCCCCTGATTTACATATTTATTATAAGAGAATAAAATAATACATCTATAAATCACTAGGTGACATGTAAAAAGATAACTACCTTTTCTCAAAAGTTCCATTCCTTGGGCTAAATAAGGAGGGCGGGCATGAGGAGAAGAAAGGATGCCAGCAGCGCCTTCAATGAAGCAAGTTGGAGGTCCAATATGCTTGGTTCCCCCCCTCCTGTCACAAAAGCGCTTCTAGCTACATTAATTAGGAGAAGGTCTATTTCTGACCTCCAGTGATCTGTCCGAAATGAACCTCCCTGCTCCAGATAATAAAAGAATAATTAATATCATATCTAACAAAAGAATAACTATGACGTAGGGTTGCGTACCACTTCCAAACCTACTGGACCACAAAATGTAGGGAAGTTTTCCAATGGAGCATGAATAACACAAGGAATAGACAGACTCAAGGAACTTTCCGTGATATTGGACCGCATGCTAAAAATCCTCCAAAATAACAATGGAATAAGCGACTCTTAGGAATTTCAAAAGATTTTTTTTTTTTGGGTTCGGAGGTTTTTTTTTGTTGGGGGGGGGGGGGCTCAACCATTTGTTCTAGCGGGTTTCACAGGAAATTAAAGTTCCTCTATTTTTTTTCTTTATTCCTATGGGTTATCTTTTAGACTTTGCTATAGAGCCTCAATTTTCTTAATGGGTCATTACAGGGACGTAGCTTTACCTTGTGTTTTCAATTAAAACTTGGCTCTCCCATTTAATTATTTTCATTTAAAGAATGCCTTATCACTCATAAAGATTCAATTACTGGTTCCTTGTCATGAGCTTGAAACCAAAGGTGTTAAAATGATTCTGGTTTTCAGTTCAAACACCTAATTGAAAACAGAATGCTTGAAAAAATAACAGGATGATGAAAAGCAGGATAGATTTAATACCACATTGAGAAGAATTTCCAATGTTTCTAGTGCGGCTATCTTGACAGAGAGTGGAGTTAACATTCGACCATCTTCTATATTTTCAGGAGCCATTTCCTTTGATGCAATTTGTGTGGAAGGACATTTTTTTTTCCTTGGGCTCATTGCTGCCTTCTCTGAAGCTGAGTAAACTGAGTTTTTCATTTGTGGGTTGTGCTTCCTCTTCTTGGAGTAACTTTTTGATGCTGACTCAGTGATCACTTTTGATGAATGTGTACTGAACATTGTCATGTCATTTTCACTGCCATCATTCAAATCAGTAACTGAATTGCTGACTACTGCCTCAAGCAAGTGGAGAGAAGTCCCTGATAATAAAATACGTCATTACTCAGAATAGATGCAACAGAAAATTGACTAATTGTCAAGAAATTGTCAAACATGCACTACAGCATACAACTATAAAAGTATGTGCAAGTAAGGAATCACTTACCAGCACCCAAGGAGATCAGTAACAGCCGTGCGGTGCTATAAACTTTGGTCCTCATAGTAGGCAACTTTGCTACTTTGAAATATTCTGTCATGAGCCGTATAATACTAGCAGCATGTGGTAAAAGATGGCTGCAACATGATAATCAAAATTAGATATTGCTTCAACTGTAGCTTAATATAATCCTAAAATTGGAGGAAAAATTCTATAGAAGCCTTGGTGTTGTTTCCAAAGTTAGAGGTAAATTCAAATAGTATAAGTAATTCAATGTATGGCATTTTATGCACTTTTCTTCGCTAAACCAAAGAAAAAAAATGCAGAGATCTAAGTCTCACAAGAAATGGTGCTCCTTACCTTCGCATTCCTTTAATTGTTGCAATGAGCAAATCCAAGAAAATTGAATGCAGTGATGGAAGCTCAAAACAAATAAGCTCTTGATGCAACGAAGTTGTTGAAGGGAACATCTTTTTATGCAATGATCCATTAACTAACAGCACTCTTCGTATCAAAGCTATCAAAGCACGCACCGGAATATTGACCTTTTGGAAAGAAAAAGGCAGACCTTAGAACAAAATTGCATTTCATAATAGTGGGTGATGAGCACCACTAGATTACATACAAGAGTGTACTTTTGGTTGAACCTGAACTGGATAATAACTAGTAAGCATCACGCCACAGCAATGGATAAGAGCTGAAATGGTAGGAACAGTGCACTGACGAAATTTCTTCATGACATGTACATTGCCTCCAGACCTTAGTTGATGTCCCAATGTTGGAGGAGGATCAGTTCCAGGTGGAACTAGTAACATCATAATCGCATGACCTTTCTTTTCTGTGACAGTGATATGGTTAAAAATCAGACTGGCATTGTAGACTTGATATAAGATTACTAGAAAATTGTTGTATGTTACCGTCTTCCAGCCCAATGAAAGCATCATCCAGAAGCTTATTTACCGCAATCAATATCTTACGCATCATCAGTGACCAACTGTCCTCAGATACTCGGACAGAAGGTAATGACGCTAAGGCTTTGGCAAATTTCTGGATTGTTTAAACAGCACAAGTCAGGGGACCCAGGTAATTTCATGAAAAGGAAAAGAAGGGGTACAGCAGAGAAATGAAGCACATAAGCTGCTGTGTGCCATTTTTCAGTTCACATAAAAGTGTCAAGGCCTACAATCCTCACCTCAGATGATTTTTCATTGACTTTTGTACTCAAAACCACTCCTGCAATGCAAGATTCAACCTGGAATTTGTAGCGTATAAGTAAATAAAGAATAACAGGAAAGTAGAACAATTAGGCTGATAAAATTGCTACTACATAGATATGGTTACACATGTATACCTAGTGGAAAATATCGAGTTCTGAGAGTTCTCATCACATAATATTCTTATAGCAAAAACTAGTATACAGCTACAATTGACATTAGAAGTGGGTGTGCATGAAACTTCTTGAGTGGCTAACTTTTTATTTTTATCTGTTCTCGTATTATTTCTTTTTGTGCCTGGAGAATGAAGTACATTGACACATGAATGGGAAATGAATTAGACATTGAAATAGGGCATACTTTACTGTAGTGTCGGTTTACAGATGATGGGTACAACTTAATAACTGTCCTCAGCAAATCAATTGCTTCGTCCTGCAAACAAAATTGTACACAATTTAATATATTCCACACTAGTGGTTGAACATAAAAGGACGAGTCTTTCATTGAAAAAGTTTGACCGTACAGCAACTGGAGCATTTTCATTTAAAAGCTGCAGCACCGGTTCAACAACCCTTCCAGCAAAAGATGATGCCTCTTTCTTTAAGTTCAGAAACTTGGCCAATCTGACAAAACACCAAATTATGTCGCTTTCTTGTATGCAAAAGGGGCATGCAGAATAAAATACAGTAAACAATTTCAGTGTTTCAAGTAATCATGACTGTGATGTACATGTTCTAGATTGACCAAGCAGCTATTCTTTGAAGGTTAGACAGATTGGTATAGTTAACAACAATAACAAAGCCTTTAATCCCAAGCAAGTTGGGGTAGGCTAGGGATGAAACCCCGAAGAACCAAAGTACAAGAACAAACAAACAAAAAGGAAGATGGGAAAGAAGAAAAGAGGTGGGAAAAGAGCAATAATAAAACCAAACAAAAAAAAACAGAAACAAAAGTGAATAAGGAAAATAAGAAAAGAAGTAGGTAAAAGGCAATATTAAACCTAACAAAAAAAGAGGGAAAAGAGGAGAAACAAATAATCAAGGTTCTGACACATGAATTGCTAACTTCCACACTCTTCCATCCATGAATCACTAACTTCAAGTCTCGCTCACAGATTAGTACAGTATATTGACTATTTTATTGAACAAGAGAATTATTGTTTCCAACCATACCGAAGAGTGAAAAAATAATGCAACCTAGAGAATGTTCACTTTACAACCTTTTTGATGATCGAAGGATAGTGGCAGGAGCTGTCATTAGTTACATGTCATCTAGCTACTTCATATAACGATATAAGACCTATTTAAAAATTTTAAAAAGCCAAATTAAATCGCCCCACGAAGTTCAAATTCAATTTTCTCAGTCTGACTATGTTATCCGTTGTGTGTTCTTTCATTTAGAGATAGTAATCTAGAAAGAGAAAACATTAATAGGGCTTCAGCTTGATTAGAGTAACTATATACTCCAGAAACTACAGGAACAAGAAGAAAGTCAAGGATGCCATTGCTCATCAGCAAGAACCACCTCTGACAGAAAAAGGTCTAAGAAGAAGTAGTAGGCTCAGTCAGTTATCAGAGGGTCGCAGGCAAGTACAAATGCCAGCATCAAAAAATACTTGCATCAGAAGTTGCAGTCCAGCTGAAGGACTCCAGAGCATCACAACCCTTGCTGGCACCTCAACACTTTCAGCTGATGACATTTTTGTGGGACCCTCTAAATTTCCTTCACTGAAAGATGTTGAAGAATGCACAGCTGCTTTCCCTGAAATCACAATACAGGAAATTCAGCAGGTGGCAACAGAACCATGTGGCCTCTCTCCTGCGGAAGTGGCCGCCGAGCTGCTGATGGAGGACAATGCCCGCAACAATGAAGCTCCAAGCAACTCGGCCACAGCAGAAGATCGTGTTGATGGATAGAAGACATCAAGCTCTTTGGCTCAGAAGGAAGAAAGTGGATGTTTTATTTTGTTCTAGCAGTAGTAAGCAGTTGTTCTTTAGCTGGCATCATGTTGTTCATCTTTATCAACTCTGTGGCACAAGGGGACTTTTGCAATTTGTTTACCTAGCATTTCGTGAACTATGGCTGCTATCATGTGGCACAAGGGGACTTTTGCAACCAGTGCTATCTTATTAGTGGGCTTTATTATGTTCTGTGCTATCAATATTATCCTTGCCTTCCATGCGAAGTATGTCTGACTGCACTGTCGAAGCCTGTGAACCAACATTGTTGCGCAACCATCATAGCAAGTACCAGTCACACAGAGGTGACATTGTCCAGTTCCAGTACCCAAAACAACATGGCTCGGCTCTGTGAGACGAGAACCCCCAAGCAACTCCATTTGACTTACAATGAGTACGACAACTCAACGCAATAGAAGCTGGAACATCCTGAACTGGAACATCAGAGGACTCAACTCAGAAGATAAGCAAAGAGCGGTAAGATCAAAAATAGATGAAAGTGGCTGTTCAATATATTGCCTGCAAGAGACAAAGATGCAGCACATTGATCACTCCACAATCAGGAAATGGGCTCCCAAGCGTTTTAATCAGTTCGCCTTTCATCCTTCAGTAGGCCAATCAGGGGGGATCATTATAGGCTGGGCAGGAAATATGTTCAAAGGCTCAGTAGTCCATAACTTCAAATTTGCTGTAACAGTAAAGCTCATCTCCACTCACAACGCAGACACTTGGTTTCTGACAGCCATTTATGGCCCTTGCAACGGTCCAGACAGAGAAGAGTTTATCTCATGGCTCAACTCCGTAGAAATTGAAGAGGAGGTTAACTGGTTATTTCTGGGTGACTTTAACTTCTACAGAGAAATAGGAAACAGAAATAGGGCAGGTGGCAACATGAGTGATATCCTGCTATTCAACCAAACAATAGATAACTTGGGCTTGATGGAGATTCCACTTAAAGGAAGGCAGTACACATGGAGCAATATGCAGAGTGACCCACTTTTAGTCCAGCTGGATTGGTGCTTTGCCTCTGTCAACTGGGCCCTGGATTACCCAAGCACTCTAATGCTCCCCATGGCTAAACCAACCTCAGACCACATCCCATGCAATATCCAGATAGGAACCAAAATCCCAAAAACAAAAACATTTCGATTTGAGAACTTTTGGGTGGAACATCCCGGTTTTTTTTATGTAGTGCAATCTGTATGGAGCACACCAGTCAGAGGGAGCAACATTGCTGCAAGGATAGCTGCCAAATTCAAGAACTTAAGAAGAGCACTCAAGAGATGGAGCCAAGGCATATCAAAACTCGGTAAATTGATAAAGGAGTGCAATGATGTGCTGGCTGTACTGGACAAACTGAAAGACCAGATACCTCTATTTACTCAAGAAAGAAACTTCAGGAATATTTTTAAAAAGCAGATCCTCACATTGTTGAAATATCAAAATGAATACTGGAGGAAAAGATTCACCGTCAGATGGGTCAAGCTTGGAGATGAAGACACCAAATTCTTTCATGCAGCAGCAACAGAAAGGTTTAGAATCAACACCATAACTCACATAGAAGCAGAGGATTGCAGATTGCTCACAGATCATGGAGAAAAGGTCACCTTGTTACTCCATGCATACAAGCAAAGAATGGGAACAACGGAGTCGCCAACCATGCTCTTCAACTTACAAGAACTAATCACGCAGCATGATCACTTACAAACTCTTAGTGCTGATTTTTCCAAGGAGGAAATTGACGCGGTAATCAAGAATATGCCAACTGACAAGTCGCCGGGGCCAGATGACTTTAATGGAATGTTTCTCAAACAATGTTGGCACATAATTAAGGAAGACTTCTATGAGCTGTGTTAGAAGTTTTGTGATGGAACACTAGATCTGCAGTCTATTAATAGCTCCTTCTTCACACTAATCCCAAAGATAAATAATCCAATGACTGTGAATGACTATAGGCCAATCTCCCTACTCAACTCAGTGCTTAAGCTGTTGACAAAGATCATGGCAGATAGACTTCAAAAAGTAATTATATCATTGCTATATAAAAATCAATATGGATTCATCAAATCAAGATCCATCCAGGACTGCCTAGGTTGGGCATTTGAGTATCTTCATCAATGTCATCAATCAAAAGAGCCCATAGTCATCCTCAAACTAGACTTTGAGAAGGCGTTTCACACCATTGAACACTCAGCCATAACAGAAATGCTGCATCATCTTGGTTTTGATAATAAATGGATTGGCTGGGTACAGAGCATCTTCACTTCAGCCACCTCTGCAATCCTGCTTAATGGTGTCCCGGGTAGCACCATACAATGTAAGAGAGGAGTCAGGCAAGGGGATCCACTTTCTCCATTATTGTTTGTCTTAGCGGCTGACCTATTGCAATCGCTTATCAACAAAGCTCATCACATGGGTCTACTCACTCAGCCCTTCCAATGCGTGAATGAACAGGACTTTCCCATTGTTCAGTATGCAGATGATACATTGCTAATTATGAAAGCGTCACAAAGGGAAATCTTTTGCCTAAAAGGCATTCACAGGCTTTCACGGACTCCACTGGACTCAAAGTTAACTTTGCTAAGTCTTGCATGGTGCCAATTAACATCGATCATGAGCACACTTCGGTACTGGCAGCAGCATTTGGATGCTCTATTGGCTCCTCGACATTCACCTACCTAGGATTGCCATTGGGAACCACAAAGCCGACAATAGAAGACCATGCACCGATTATTTCCAAAATCGAGAGAAGACTTTCAGCAACATCCACATACCTCGCATTGTCAGGAAGAATCACCTACATTAATTCTGCAATCAGATCCTTGCCAATATACTCCATGTGCACCTTCAAGCTGCATGCCACCGTGCATGATCATGTGGACAAACTATCAAGGGCGGCCATGTGGAGAGGACGGGAAATGGGAGCAAAAGGAAAAGCACTTGTAGCTTGGAACAAGTGCACCATACCGAAGCAAAAATGAGGGTTGGGCATTAAAAATATAAGATTATAAAATGAGGCACTTTTGATGAAACAGCTAGACAAATTCTACAACAGAAAAGACGTCCCTTGGGTCCATCTTGTGTGGAGTGCCTACTACTCTCAAGGTCAGATCCCTCACAAAACAGCAGCAAAATGCTCATTCTGGTGGAAAGATATCATGTCATACACGGATCACTATAGAGCAGTTGCATCGTGCAAAATTGGAAATGGATCAACATGTATGCTATGGCACGATGTGTGAAACAGCCACTATCTGAAGGACGAATTACCAAGGCTTTATTCATACGCAAAGAATCACAAGATTTCAGTAGCATCGTATATGGGAAATCAAACAGTTGCTGACAACTTTCACCTTCCATTGAGTAATGAAGCTTACAGTGAGCTACAAATGCTTAACACATTTATGCAGCAGCTACATCATTCTCGACAGCAGCAGCAGGATGAGTGGCATTACATTTGGGGGTCAAAAACTTATTCCACTGCAAAGTTCTACCTCATTTCCTTCCTGCACCTAAAGCCGCCAGCTCCATTGACAGAAATTTGAAAGGCAAAATGCTCCAAGAAGGTGAAGGTATTTACTTGGCTTCTCTTCATGGATCGTCTCAACACAAGAAACATACTTCGGAGAAAAAGATGTCCCATCCAAGGCAATAACTACAACTGCAGCCTATGCACGACAGACGCAGAAGAAACTGCATTCCATCTCTTCTTCGACTGCCGCTTTAGCACCTCCTGCTGGACAGCAATTGGAATCAACTGGAACACTAATCTCTAGTTTTATTAGATGATCCAGGCAGCACAAAAACAGTTCTGCATACCACAATTCATGGAATTTTCATCATGGCAGCCTGACATATTTGGAAACAAAGAAATAGAATCATCTTTCATGATGAAGCACCCACAGTCCAGACCTGGTGGGAGTCGTTCCAAGAAGAAGTCTACCTTCAAGTACATAGAACCAAGCCTACTACAAGAGACACCATCCTCTCTTGGCTACAGCATTTACAACCCGTATAGTTTTTACAATATTTGTTTCCCTTTCTTTAAGAGACACCTCCTCTCTTAGCTACAGCATACTCAACCTGTTCAGTTTTTCTGTTCCTTTGGTCTTTGCCAAGTTGGAACAAGCTCACGGTTTATTGTAAGTTTTGTAAGTGTTTTTCTTTTATTTAATAAATTAACAGTGGGAGACTCTCCTACTGTATTCCAGTCAAAAAAAAAAAAGAGTAACTACATAATGTTCTCATAAAATTACAGTAGCATCAGCCGTATAAGATAGATTCTGATGATGCCATAAGGAAAAGGGGGTGACTGCAAAGAGCAGGCGCAATATTTCACCAAATCTGAAGTAGTTAGATGAGTCTTCATTGCCCTTTGATGTCAATTAGACAACTACAACTAATGGAATGAAAGCTCTTCCTTTATTCTTTTACAGACCAGATCGAATGTACATTTCAAAGAATCACGGCAGTGCAATTTAGGCATGGATCCCCAGAACATTGATATTGCATTATTGATTCTTTTTCCTTTAAAATAAAGATTAATGTACAATATAATGACAATCTAGATAAACATATGTGTCATCTTAATAAGTTAGTAAAGTACATTAATCCCTACCTCACAAACAGGTCAGACATGGAAGTACAAGAGATAGCAGTAATAAGTTGCAAGTTAGAAAGTCCCTACAAAAACGAAAAAAAAAAACATATATCAGCTATTCTGCATAATACTAATCCATGATGACATGCATCTATATAAGATTCGAATAAACAAATTATTTCTCCAGGCATGAGAAGAACATAGTTCAAATCAAATACTAAAACAATTGCATAGATCAATATTTCAGTATTTCAAAAGCAACACTACTACCTAGCTCATTAGTAATTAGGTGCAAGCACCACATTGTATAAGATCAATACTATGAAATGGTATAAAAGGTAAAAACAAAATTGCATCAATCTGCAATGTGGTAGAAACTAGTCAATTCGAGTTTCAGATCAATACTGAACAGCATGATGCCACAACATCATTTGCCATACTTCATGACTGGTTGGCAGAGGCTTATAAATGGCTGGCAGTAAATGTACTATAAACATGAGGTTTCTAATCTAACAGATTGAAGTTTCATCTTGTCTCAAGAAGAAAACAGATTGAACCTTCATCTTTGCAAGGATCGGGACCAGATTGTTAAGTTTTCAATACACGGAAGCAATAACGGATCTATTAAGCCATACGATGCAAGATCACAAACGACACGGGGGGCATGATATTTGTTAACAAGGTTCAGCCGAAGCCTACATCCCCAGGGCATGACTACGGGCGCTCCTCCCCAATACGCAATACTAGTTGCTACGAGGTCCCGGCGAGAGCTGCCACCTCCTCCATGTGAGCCTATTGCTATATCATCATGGTTACAACAGCGGCCCTCCTCTCATATTTATGAGGAGCCAGTTACAGAGTTTGACACAAACTCTACACCTACCGCTAATACAACTCGAAGTCCTAAGCATAACCAAACTTGTATATAATATTCAACACATATTCCAACACAGATAATTGACAAACCCAGACTTTCGGAATGTACTAATGAAGAAAAATTAAGTGCACCTAGGATTCACTAAACAGTGAGTATGGTATTATCACAAGAACTGTAAGGCACCTCACAGAAGTAAGTGCCACTCTCAGTACACATGGCTATAGTCTTATTCATGAAGTTCCTACCATGTCAATACATATGGATAGTCTTATTGAAACAACCAGCACAATGGTAAATACATTTCTTCATACCATGTCTGCTATACCAGTAGTTCCCTGCCTCATGGCAAACATCCTAGAAAAAGATAGCTCACCAAATAATGTGTAATTTAGCAAAATACAAGTGAATGTTTTATGCACTATATACCACCCAGTGTTGGTTTCATGGCCTATAATCCTCTTGAAATGCTAATATGTGAGTTTTATGATGCTAGATATTTCTTCAAATAAGTTTTTAATGGGATGGTTAGAAGAATGAAAGGAAGTGAATAAACTTATTAAAATATAATAATAATATAAGGAAAGCACATAAATTACTATAGAAATTACCTGCAAATTACTCAGAATCTTATCAAACCAACTGGAGTATGATTCTGCAAAGCGCTCATTGCAGCACTCTTGGAACGTTATACCGAGAAAGCAAGAACCCAACCAATGACAGTATACCTAAAGGACTATCAATCGGAAAGCTAAACATATTAGGAAAAGCTGTCCAATACATATCTTCATTTATTAGAAAACAGAGCATGGTTGTATATCAGGATTTAATTTTCAAAAAGTGGCAGAAATTGCGGCAAACACCAGAAAGAAACATGCACTTAATGAACTCAAACAATGCACAACATTTTTTTCCCGAAACTTCAATGAATGAAAACTCATTTTTTTCAAGCATTATGTATGTGAAATATTTCGTTGGAACCAGTCCTGAGACTTCCTGTTAGCTTAAGATTACACGTTTTCTCAAGAATCTTACTGCATGGTGTCTCAAATCAATGGAAACAGCTGTAAATTTCACCCCGCGTTTTGAAGCAAGCTACCGACGTCAAGTACAGATGGATTTAGAGAAATGGAGTTCATCTCAAACTGAAGAAATATAACAGTTGATTGAGAGCACGCGAATCAGAAGATAACGTACCGAGTCGCTCTCCACGAGCGCGCCGAGGCGCTCGACCCAAGCGTCGACGGCGGCCCGCCACGCCTCGGTGAGCTTGGGGTCCGGCGGGTGGCCCGAGAGGGTCTCGGCAAGGAGTCCGTGCGTTCGCACCGCATCGAGGACGGACGCGACCTCCGCCGGCGGGAGCTCAGCGCCGCCCGGCTGCGGCAGCCGCTCGGCGACCAGCGCCTTGAGCAGCCGCGGCTTCAGCCAGGGGTCGTTCAAGTCGACGAGGAAGCCTCCGACACCGGGCATCGCTGTCGTGGTCTGGTCACTCTGGTGGAGGGGACTTGACCTGGGTGCGCGGTCGGAGCGGGGACGGCCGTTACGGCTTTGCCGATGACGGCGGTGGCGGAAAAAGATACTAGTAGGGTTTAAGGGAAGCGATGCATTCAGGCTAAAGCTCGACTCGATTAGGCTCGTTTAAGTCTGACTCCAACGGCATAGGTATATGATTACCTACTCAAAATGAGTCAAAAATCCTAAAAAACATTTTCCAATAAAGAACCTAGAGGCGAGGCAACGGCGGTGACGAACGGAGCTGCCTTGCGCGAGGCCAGCGTGGACAAGCGTAGAGCAGCAGTCAGGCGAGCACGGAGCAGCGGCGGAGCCAGGCCAGCACAGCGCAAGCGCGAAGCAGCAACGCAGCCGGGAGAGCACGGAGCAGCGGCGTCACAAAGCAGCAGCAACAGTGACGGCAGGTGGGAGCAAAGATGTTTTTTTTTATAGCCAAGAGTAAGGACTTGGGGTGTGTTCGTTTTTACCCCTCTGATTTTTAGACCTGTCATATTGAATATTATGATATTAATTAGAAGTATTAAATATAGATTACTAATAAAACTCAGTCCATAACCTTCTCTTTAAATGATGAGACAAATCTATTAAAACTAATTAAATCATAATTAGATAATGTGATGCTACAGTAAACATCTCTTAATGATGATTTAATTAAGTTTAATAAATTTATCACGCTGATACGCATTCAACTCTATAATTAGTTTTATATTTAATAATTATATATAGTATTTTAATGATTGATATGACCTCACTAAAATTTAGACCTAAAGAAACGAACACACCTTTGATATCTGTGTCTTATATATATTTTTAGGTCTTTAAATTGGGTTTTTATCGTTGGAGACAGCCCTAAGGACAATAACCCAATACCGAACAAGAATACACAAAAGTCCGGCGGCTAAGCTACCTGCGCAAACTGTTTTTTAGTAATATATGACGAAACATATTATATCAAAATTGTTTTATCCCGTTAATTTAAAAAGATACAGTAAAATAAACATTTTGTAAAATTTAAAAAGATACAATAAAATAAACATCTTACCGATCAAATCTTATGACCTCGTAAATTTGTTTATTATAAATCTCTAAAGTCTCATTATTTTAGAAATATATGCATGACATTGATATACAACAATTTAAAAACTTGAAAGAATTAGGAAGAGAATCTCTAAAAATGTAACCTAAATATCATCACATTATACAGAAGTTACATGTCATCGAACTTTCTTCATATGGATTTTTATATAGTGATTATATATACATATAAGGCATACACTATGCTATAATAACTTTATCCTTATTTTCTTACTTGATTTTAATAAATTTTACACAACACTGGCTACGGTTCCTGTGCCATTTCTCGAAAGTCGAAACGGTCTCAAGCGGTCAAGCCTGGGCGCACAGGAGAGAAAGAGAAAGAGAAAGGAGGGATTAGGAATGTTGTGCAGGGGTTAGGGTTTGGGGGACGGGACGGGAGAGATATATAAGGGATGGGAGCTCTGCAGGAGGGAGGCGCCTAGCTGAGCTGTCAGAAGGCGGCCAGCTTTGCTGCGTTCATGCCGTTGCTGGGCTGGAAGAGGGCAGGGGAAGGAAGCCGGAGCGCAGTGGGCCCCGCTCGTGCGGCAGGTTTAGTCCAGACTAATGGGGGTTTATTGATGTTTTGAACTAGGACTTTGGATTTATCCTATATTAAGTTGTTGGGTACAAAGGAGCTTATGTTGCGTATATTTATCTCGAGGCGAGGCGCGCTGCAAAAAACGAAACCTTACAGACGGTATAAGAGCGCGGTTACTGTTGGAGCGTTGACAAAGACTATTCGCGTCTTTTATATGAAACTCTCAATTTTGCAGATTAGCTGGTGGGTGGTGGATTGCCGAATTTTTCATACGGTATCGACTTTCATCTTGAGTTATAGTTTCTATTTGAATATGTTTCAAGCTGGTCTTTCTTTACTAGTGAGTACCAACGTTTCACAATGAAAGCACGTCTTCCAGATAATATTTTTCTTATTCACAGGATTATTGGAAGAAGGAAGAACTACTTATAAGAGGACTGTTAAAAAACGTGGTGATCGACTGCAAAGCAGTTACTCATCAAACACAGGCATATTCACATTGTCCTTGTCCCATGAACAATTTGAATATACATATTCATGTTACATATGTCAGTCACTGGACGTATCTTTTAAAATCTTGATTTCTGGATAGACGAGATAAATTGAAAAAAAAAGTTTGGCAACATGTGCAGAAAGATATGGCTATAGACACAAATGTTTTTTTTTTTTTGCCGAAGAGACTAGTGAATTGGTCTGTAAATCTAGCTCAGATCCGCAGTGTAAAGAGGATTAGCTGGGACACACACAACTTCATCGTCATCACCGACTACATCCCAGCTGTCGTCCAAAGCAAACTTGTCATCAGAAATGTTAATAATCTTCTCATCGCACTTCAAACTTGCAGATTCGATGGAAACGCTCTTGGCACTTGCAGATTTGACAAAGCTGTCCGACGAAACTGGCTGCTGTGGTACATCAATGGCTGAGCCTAAGCTCGATGAATCTTGTTGCAACAGTTCATCGACAGCTGAAAAAGGACATTTGAAGAAAACAGCCGAGCTAGGCAAGCTCGATGAAACTTGTTCCTGTGATTCAACAGCTGGAAATTCCTTATCTACTTTCAGCTTGAGCTCCGTAATGCTGTCAAAGATTCCAAGCATTTCCCCACTGATAAGGAAAACAAGATATATTAGCTTTCAACCGGAATCAACTGAGGGAGTTTTAAATACAGATCTGTAGCATGTCACATAAATGTAAACACTCCAATGCATAGCAAATTTGAAAAACACTTACTGCAGTGCATCCACAGCATGGCCTCTATCTACCAGTAACTCTTTCAGCTGTACCCATCATACGAATGTTAGTACTTAAAAATGGTTTAAGCAATATACTGCGCTTCTGATAAAAGAGATGGTATGTCAATATAATAGGCGACAAAACACGTTTTGTTACCTTTGCATTCTCCTTTGCTTGCTCTTCCAGCCATCTAAACTTTTGATTTGCAGCTTCAAGTGATAGTTGCTGTTCTCTTAGAATTTTCTGAGCCGATGCTTCTCTTTCAAGCTGTGCCTTCTTAGCAGCTGCTCTTTCCTCTTCAGAAGCAGCAAGTCCTCTTTGCAGAGTGTGGTTCATCTTCATATACATAATCATTTGAAATTAAATTAGAGTTATTGAACGTGTCAACGATCAGCACAGTTTACATGCATATGAAATTGTAATGTTCCAAACATTTGCCAGCATAAATTCAATAATTACTGCACTTGGATTGATGACTTTGAAACTGTTAGTCAAAACAACAATTGAAAAGTTATACAATGTATAACAACAATCTGAAATTGACTGCGGCACCATGCTCATTTTCCGGACTGATAAATGCAGATAAGCTATCTTGGGAAGTCTCTAACAAGCATTCAACAAAATGCCAAAATGATATATCACCTTATTTAGAAACAAAATTTAATCTATGCTACTGTTGAATATTTATGCTACAAATATTTTGTACTGGTAATTTTCACAAATCTACAGGGTGCAGCTAAATAAAAAACTACAAACAGAACTTCAAATATATGGCATTAGTAACATATAGAACCTTTATGTGGTGGAAAACCGGCAAAATCGATATAGTTTTTGGAAAAAAAAAATATTCTATTTTGGTACAGCACTACTGCTGCAAATAATTTTGAGATGCACTTTTGTGAAAGTTACTCTGTTATAGGAAAGCACAATAACACAAGTTTACCTGCTCAATGGTCAACTCAAAGTTTTTTGTCTCTTCAGAAATGTTGAATAACCGAGTTTGGAGCTCTTGTGCCTCCGTTGCTAGAATGGAATTTTCAGCATAAATCTCCCCTGCCATCTGCATATTGCAAAAAAGGAGTTATTGTTTCAGAGAATCAGCAAAAACCTGGTTTGTGTGCAGGAAGTTCCACGATTATTTTTACAACATTAATAGGCATACAACCTTATTGTTATCTTCCATAACAAGAGTTGTCATCTCTTTTAGTTCATCCACCTTTCGAAGAATATCGTTGCCAGCTTCATTCATTGCTGATATAGCATGTTTTGTTTTTTCTTCATTTAGCTCTACCTCCTGTAGCATTTCACTTATTGCAGCGGCATTTGACAGTAAAGTAACCTGTGTCATACATAAAGATAAATTAAGTCGGTTGTAATTTTGTACTTTTGAATATATTACTATAATTACAGAATAAAATAGGACAACAGCAAAAATAGCCTGTAGAGCTTCACATGTGGATTTTGGCACTTACACTGTACCAAGTTCCTTATATCTTTGTTTCGAAGTAGCATATAGAGTGCCATAATGATTCAATCAGAGCATATGCAGGAAATAAATTACTAGAAAGTGGTAATGATACCATACTGTAAATCGATCAAAGATTGTTTTCACTTGGTGCTGTGCTACTCTGGCAAATTAGTAATGTTGTGTCCATTAAAAGAAAAAAAAGATTACCTTTTTGTGTTGTTCATCGGCAATGACATCATCAAGTGACTCAAGAAGGTTAACAGAATAATTGGATCGCATGATCACGTCAGGCGAACCATTATTATGCAGTGGCATATCACTGTCAGATGCTGAAATTTCTGTGTTCGTCTCACAAGCATTGTGTCGCAGTTGAGAACCAGCGAGCACAGAATTAGAACTGAATCCTTCAGACGTGTGATCTTCGCCAGATGTTGATGCATCAGAGCTTAAATAAGTCAATGATTGCTTCAGTTCATTGTTTACTATGATTTCATTAGTCAGATAAGACTGAACCACATCTGAATTTGAGCTGTTATCAACTGGATCAATCCCTAAGTGATTGCTTGTGTCATCTGATGCCTGCTGAAGTCCTGTGACAGATTTTTGCAAAAAAAAAAGATCTATTGAAATAATGAATGACATAAATATGCAGAATTATTTTCTTCACTGAGCAGGTCATATGAATTCTATGGGACACCTCAAGTATAAGGAATGACATGTTCTATGGTATTTACAGGATCACTTTCTGTAATGGGAGCACTTGCAAGCCCAAGCGACTAAGCAGTTAGTCAGAGTGTGTGAATTTTCCAGGTGCCAAAAACACATGGTATAACCCCAAAATGCCACGGGGTATATGAACAGGAGGTAGGTTAATCAATATATCAGTGACGATTGTGTTAGAGAAACAAAGGAGATTTGTTTATGTGGTTTGATCATACGTAGCATAATAAGATGTATGAAGAATACAAGATGAACGCTACTTAGCTCGTCAGTATATCCATTGAGGAAGAAACAGTTAGAATAGGACCCAAATTTACCATGATCAAATAAATCTTCGTTCATGTTTGGATGACTGGGATGTGGGGGCGTATTGGGGAGGACATTCTGGATAATGTGATCTGCCGCAGCATCAATGTCGTCTGTGAACTGTATGGAAACTTCTATCAGTGTTAATAGGTTGACCTGCAGAGAAATCAAATTAGAATTCACAGTTGTATATGACATGTATATATAGTTAGAGCTCGTAACAGCATATATATATAACGATAATAGATAGATGGGCATCCAGACAAAAAGAGTCGGTGGCACATATCCAAATGAAATTAGTTTTATTCCACATTTTGCAAAAATATGTATATAATAAAAATTAAAAAAGCTCAGAGAAAAATATTAAAGTTTATAAAGAAATCACGTAAGCAAAAACGGTTTGCAGCATATGTAGAGCTTTCATTATGTTAACTTGCTTACTTTCAGAAGAACAGACAACAAGATAATATATACTATGATTATTAATGGATTTTCAACATCTGCCCTATGCCCAAACCACTAGTAAAAGTCTGTTTTCCTGAAAAAAAAAAGTATGTCACAAATAGCCTGAAAGACTAGAGCGAGTATATCATGCTCGATCCAAACAAAAGAACTATTGTACAATTGTCTCCACGTCAGGTTGATAAACGCATATAGATAATTAGCTTTAGCTGACCCTGTCAATGTTTTATAAATTTTTCAGGTTGAGAAGAGTCACGCCAATTGCTCCTCTTCCCACTGAGAATATCTTCTTCGCTAAGCAATCTATACTGACAGGGCTTAGTCTTTTTATTTGTCAACGCAGCAGACCATCCTCCATGCGAATTCGTCGATGAAACATACCATACACAATTGCACCCAAACTTGAGAAATTTTCAGGCTACTAGTAGATCGATCAATCGGTAACTTTTTTTGTCTAGCGTATCCGTGAAATCAAAATTTTCATCATATTTACTCGTCAAGGTTCAGCAGCAAGGGATCAATCGAGCAGGCGGTGAATTTGATTAGCGCTGTTGCAGGCGGCGAATAACTACTCACCTGTGGGAACACCTCCATGAGGCTGTCCAGGATCGGCGGAGCCCCCTCCATCGTTCCCGTACCCTGCAGAATCAAACGCGAAACCGGACGGTCAGGAGGCACGATCACACACGAGTACACGAGGCCGGCGATCGCGAGGCCAAACGAGCAGAGATCGCGGTAAGCTCAACTACTAACCTGGGACGAGGGAGACGCGCGCGCAGGCGCAGTCATGTGCTGCCGGCCGGGCGAGGTTTCGACGATTCGATTAGATCGATGACGAGAAGGGTTTTGAGTTTTTTTGGTGCGGGAGGCGGAGAGTTTGGAGTGGCCGCGGTAATTTATGGCAGTGCGGCGGGCTCGTTGCTGGATGATGCGTGGGAGACCGGGAAAGCGGCTGGTGTTTACATCGGACCCGCCCCGTGTCTTGTGTGTTAGATTGGATGGAGATTGCAGAATCGCGACGCCGGCGTAACGGTTTCCTAGTACGGGCACCAATTACACGATGACAAAAGGCACGAGGCGCGCGTTCATACATTACACAAAAACCCATCGAAAACCTCCCTCGATTCACAACGGAAGCAAAGCTTAGCCGTTGCAACTGATCTTCTTAAACAAGAAATCCACAAATGGCCAGCAGCTCTCGAAACCTCTACTACTACTCCTACATCGCAGCGACGGATGAGCGCTTGGCCGTCACGGCTTGGTAGCTCTCGGTGACGTTGTCGCTGAGGATGCTGCCGTCCCGCGCGTCGATGGCGCGCTCGTACCGCCCGGCATCGTCGCTGTACCGGTACACGCTGGCCGTGGCAGCGGACCCGTTGACCACGTCGTGCCCGCTGACGAGCATCCACCCTGCGGCCGTCTGCTCGTCGGCCAGCTTCGACTCGCGCTCGAACAGGCCCTCCGCCTCGGCGCTCGTCTCCACGGTGATGGAATGTGTCAAATTCGCGCGCACCACGGAGGTGCCGTTCTCGCCGTCCTCCGTCACGGTCCGCAGCAGCATCGGGAACTTGGCCTCCGTCTCCACCTTCCCCACCTCCTTCCTCGTCTCCGCCGCCCGGATCACGACCTCGCTCTCCCGCTCCGCCTTGAACCGCACGGTCTTGTTGTTTCCCTGGTTGGCGAACTCCACCACGCTGGTGGTCTCCGCCTCCGTCTCCACCTCCGTCGTGAAGTTCCCGAACGACGAGCTCACCCACCCGCTGAACCTGGCCTTGCGCTTCGCGCGGATGCTGAACCGCCCGTCCAGCCGATGGGTCGCGTAGCGCCGTTTAATCGACAGCCGCGGGGTGCGGTAGGGGCCCACCGCGGCGGCCACGTCGGACGCGTTGGGGTCCAGCCACAGGTGCAGGTTGGCGTCCACCCGCCACTCGGCGATGGCGTCCACGACGGTGAGCGCGACCTCGTGGGCCTTGCCGTCCGCGAGCAGGCCCAGGAACGGGGTGAGCTCGAGGTCGTAGGAGGGGAGGTGGAACGCGCCCAGCGCCGCCACGGGCTGCCAGAAGAGCGGGTTCACGCCGCCCGTGTACACCACGGGGAAAGGAACGAAGCTGCCCGCGAAGCGCCGGTCCACGGCCGCCACCACCTCGCGGTACGCCGCGTTGCCCCGCGCCGTGCTCAGGTTGTTCTCGCGGATGTAGAGGTCCGGCGGGTTGGAGTACCAGAACTCGTCGTCGGCGTGCGGGGACACGAACACCTCCAGCACCGCGCGGTAGGCGTTGGACGGGATGGTCACGAGCCTGGACCCCGCGTGGGACGCGTTCTGGAGGCGGAACCAGAAGCCCCCCGTGCTCTCGCCCGCCGGATCCGACACCGGGAGGATCAAATCCGCCGGCTCGAAGTAGGATTTCGGCAGCGTCGCCGGAGCGTTGGCGTTGACTCCGGAGAGGTAGGCGGGGGCGCCGTGGAACTGGAAGGAGATGGAGACGTTGAAGACGCCGGTGAACTCGTCGTTGACGAGGTTCTCGAGCATGACGCTGAGCACGCCGCCGGGCGGGGCGCGGAGGAGCGAGGCGTACCGGGTCACGTCGCGGCGGACGGTCCAGCGCACGCCGCCGGGGGCGGGCTCCGCGGTCGTGGTGCGGAGGAGCTCCACGCCGTCGAGCCACACGGCGGCGACGCGGTCGTACTGGTCGCCCGCGACCGCCACGGAGAAGGAGAGCGACACCAGCGACCAGGGCGCGGGGCAGTCGGCCGGCGGCGCGTACGCGGCCGTGGCGGGCGGCGCGCCGTAGGTGTCGCCGAAGGAGTGGGTGAGGACCGGGACGACGCAGGTGGGAGACGCCACCGGCGGGGGGCGCGGGACCGGGTAGGTGGGGTCCAGGTACTCCTGGGCAGACAATCTGCTGTTCCCGGCGCGGACGCCGACGCGGCCGCGCCGAACGGTGTAGCGGTCGGGGACGCCGGCGATAGCGGCCGGGATGAGGAGGAGGAGGAGAACGGGGAGGAGGAGGCGGGGAGGCGGCATCTCGTGACGCTGCGGCGAGGTCAAGGGGAGTGTGAGCTACTAGCTATTCTTCCCCTTGGTCTCGGCTCTTGGAAGGAGGAAGTGCAAACAGTAGTAGGACTGCGGGTGCCCGCACGCTGGCGGCCGTCTGCCTGGATTTTGCTCGAACGTCACAAACATTTTCGCCCATTCCAACAGCCGCTGTACTCACTGTTTATTGTCCGATTAGTAGAGCATAAAGAATGCTAAAACTTCACCCAAGCTTAGCGGGGGAATCGGGAGAAGCATCAGCCTCGCACCTTATGTGGAGACGTTATCTGTATATACATCTGATGGTTTAAATCACTTCGGTGGTTCGCTTGGTTTTCAAAACATTACACCATGGTTATATCGTACAAATGAGCCGTGCGTCAAGTACTACTTTCTAATTATGCCATCGCCACAGTAACTCGCGAGAATAATTAGCAGGTTCGCTCGACCTTGAGATCCCCTCCAAATTCAGCATTCCCCAGCTCTCACACAACCTTACTCTCGGTAACCAAGAGCTACATCTTCTTTTCTCTTTCGAGAAATAAATGTTCTGGTTGTGAAACCCTTCTCCTTTCAATTCATCGGCTCAAAACAATTCTATTGTGTGGAAACTACCACGCAAACATCTTAACATTACTATAAAGGACAAGAAAATTGTCATATGTTGCTGAGTATAGTAGGAGTTGATGGGTACGGTGTTCAACGTGGTGACCACGTTCCTCACGAAACAAAATATGTGGTGACCATATGAATCGTGCTCGAATGCGCACTATACTTTGTGGCTCAACGAGTAGGAACTTGAAGAGAGGAGTCATCATAAGCACATGGTATGTGCGGGCTTCTGAAGATGTCAGTTGAATAATCGCCATTACAGGAAAGCTATATTTATTGTTTTTCTCAACAGCCATTAATTATTCATGCATCGTTTTAATCTGAGCGGGAACTTGATCTGAAAATACGTGTATTGGATCCGCGGGTTGCGCGGTGCAATTGCAGGGTTGTACTGACAGGTGTCAATGGCGCTCAAGATCGTAAAGCTCACCGCGTTACGAACTCGTGACCACGTGAACAATGAACGAATGCTCGAGTGTGTTCCGCCCAACGAACGAGGCGGATTTGAGGAGGGGGATTGTTGAAATTATATATGGTTTTGGCTTATTAATAATAATAATAATTTTTAAAAATTTTAAAGTGCTATTCATGAGTGATGGGAGTGCAAAGGTTTAGTTCTATATTGCTAGTGGAAATGGATGGAGTTTAACTTATAAGGTTGGTTGCTCTAACATCTCTTGTAAGTGTGTGTATGGGAGGAAGGAAGAACACACGCGCGCTTGCTCACCTCACCGGGTGGGGCGCGGACGCGGCCGTGGTCGCGCATCACTTGCGTGAATGGTCCGCTGAAATTCGGTCCCTTGCCTTACGGGGACGCAGCTTGTGGCTGGGGGCATTATTGCCAAATTGCCTCTAACTTGGAGAAATTTTGCCACTACTCTTAAACACAAGAGGACGAATATATCTGTCTTAGATTTGATCGCGTCTCTTGATGTTGAGGAGAAAGCTCGTAAGAAAGATGGACGTTCTAAAGTTAACGAGGGAAACACTATTGTCAATATGGTGCATCAACCACAACAGTCTCATGACAGTGATGGTAAGGGCAAGAACAAGAACAATAAACCTAAGTAGACCACTACCTTCAAGAAGAAAAACAAGAAGAAGGGAGCATGCTTTGTTTGTGGTTCTAATGAGCATTGGACAAAGAAGTGTCTAGAACGCAAAGGAAGGAAGCCTCCACAGCAGAAGTCTGCGAACATGATGACCAGTACTGGAGAAAATAGTAGGTATAGTAATTTACCATATGTTTTTTATGTATTTCAATCTATTTGTTGGTGGCTTAATACTGGTGCTAATGTTCATGTTTGTGTTGATGCCTCTTTGTTTACTTCTTATTAGGTCGCCCGGGATTCCTCTGTCCTAATGGGAAATGGGTCACATGTTTCTCTTCATGGTGTTGGCATGGTCGAGCTGAAGTTCACTTCGGGGAAAATTATCCAATTAAAGAACATACAACATATTCTTTCTATGAAGAAGAATCTCATTAGTAGCTCCCTTTTGTGTAGGAATTGTTTTAAGGTAGTGTTAGAGTCGAATAAAATTGTTGTTTCTAAGAGTGGACAATTTATTAGTAAAGGCTATAAGTGTGGAGGCTTGTTCCACTTTTTCCTTTCAGATTATTGTAATAACTTTATGAACTATATTTGTGATGGTGTTAATGAGAGTGATGCTAGTGTTTGACATTTATGTTTATGTTATCTAAATTTTGGTTGTATGTCTCGACTTTCGAGCTTGAATTTAATTTCGAATTTTTCTATTATCAAAGGTTCTAAGTGCTCAAGTTATGTGTAATCTAAGCAACCTCGAAAGCCTCACAAGGCTGCAGAGGAGAGACACTTAGCACCAGTAGAACATATACATTCAGACCTCTGTGAAATGAATGGTATATTGACTGAGGATGAAAAAAGATATTTCATGACTTTAATTGATGATGCGACTAGATTTTGCTATGTTTATTTGTTAAAAACTAAAGATAAAGCTCTAAACTACTTTAAAATTTATAAGGCTGAAGTTGAAACTCAACTAGAGAAAAAGATCAAAAAAAATTAGCTCCAATCATGGTGGCGAGCATTTCTCAAATAAGTTTGATTTATTCTGTGCGGAACATGGTTTGATACATGAGAGGACGCCTCCCTATTCGCCCCAATCAAATAGGGTTGTCGAAAGAAAGAATCGCACCTTAACTGACTTGGTTAATTCCATGTTAGATACGGCTGGATTATCTAAGACATGGTGGGGGAGGATTTATTAACATCATGTGATGTCTTAAATAGAGTTTTCATGAAAAATAAGGAGAAGACTCCATATGAGAAAAGGATTGATAGAAAGTCATCGCTCTCTTACTTACGCACATGGGGTTGTTTGGTCAATGTTAACGTACCAATTAACAAGAACCGTAAGTTGGGACCTAAAACTGTGGATTGTATCTTTCTTGAATATGCTCATCATAGTATTGCCTATAGATTTTTAGTGGTTAAATTAAAGGTGCCTGATGTTTATGTTAATTCATTAATGGAGTCTCGTGATGTTAATTTCTTTGAGAATATATTTTCTATGAAAGATTTACATAGCATGTCTAGATTATCTTCTGATATGATTGCTGAAACTACTCCTGAAGCTAGTGTATTTTCTGATCATGCTGAACAAACACTTGAACCAATTCATGAGGAGATTGATAGTAAATCTCCTAGGAGGAGCAAGAGACAAAGGATTGTAAAGTCTTTTGGTGATGATTTCACTGTTTATCTTGTGGATGACACTCCTAAAACCATTTCAGAGGCATATGCATCTCCTGATACAGATAACTGGAAAGAAGTTGTACATAGTAAGATGAACTCTATTCTTTCTAATGGAACTTGAGAAGTTGTTAATAGATCATATAGTTGCAAACCTGTGAATTATAAATAGGTGTTCAAGAAAAAGCTTAAGTCTGATGGTACTATTGACAAGTATAAGGTTCGGCTTGTGGCCAAGGGTTATACCCAGAAAGAAGGCGGAGACTTCTTTGACACTTATTCACCTGTTGCTAGATTGACCATAATTCGTGTATTACTTACTCTGGCTGCCTCACATGGTCTTATCGTTCATCAGATGAACGTTAAGACAACTTTCCTTAATGGAGAGTTGGATGAGGAAATCTACATGGATCAGCCTGATGGGTTTGTAATAAAGAGTCAAGAAGACAAGGTGTGTAAGTTGTTGAAGTCTCTGTATGGTCTGAAACAAGCTTCTAAACAGTGGCATGAGAAATTTGATTCAACACTTTTAGCAGCAGGCTTTTCAATCAATGAGACTGATAAATGTGTATACTACCGCCATGGTGGGGGTCAGGGAGTTATACTGTGCTTGTATGTTGATGACATACTCATCTTTGGAACAAATCTTGATGTGATCAATGAGGTCAAGACTTTTCTGTGCCAAAGTTTTGATATGAAGGATCTGGATGAGGCTGATGTTATCTTGAACACCAAGCTAATTAAAGGAGAGAATGGTATTACTCTTACGCAATCTCATTATGTTGAGAAGCTCTTGAACCGTTTTGGTTAGAAGGACAGTAAGCCTTCTCCAACACCTTATAATCCCAGCTTGATCCTTCGAAAGAATAAGAGAATTGATCGAGACCAATTAAGATATTCTCAGATTATTGGATCACTTATGTATTTAGCGAGTGCTACTAGGCCTGACATCTCGTTTGCTGTAAGCAAACTGAGCCAGTTTACTTCTTATCCGGGAGATGATCATTGGCGTGTACTTGAGCGGATAATGCACTACCTAGTTGGTACTATGGATTATGAAATTCATTATTCTGGATATCTAGCAGTACTAGAGGGCTATAGTGATTCTAATTGAATATCTGATGCTGACGAGCTGTATGCTACGAGTGGATATGCATTTACTCTTGATGATACTGCTGTTTCATGAAGATCATGTGAACAAACCATCTTAACGAGTTCTACCATAAAAGCAGAGCTTACCGCACTGGATACAGCTACAGTTGAGGCCGACTGGCTACGTGAGTTCTTGATAGACTTGTCTATTATCGAGAAACCTGTACCGGCAATTCTCATAAATTGTGACAATCAAACTATGATAGTCAAAGTGAACAATTCTAAGGATAATATGAAGTCATCAAGACATATTAAGAGACGTTTGAAGTCTATCAGGAAAATGAGAAACTCCGGAGTCATATCAATAGAATATATTTCAACTGCTGAGAACCTGGCAGATCAATTCACTAAGGGCTGTTATATAATGTG
Source organism: Eleusine coracana subsp. coracana (assembly GCA_032690845.1). NCBI lineage: Eukaryota > Viridiplantae > Streptophyta > Magnoliopsida > Poales > Poaceae > Eleusine > Eleusine coracana. The sequence goes on from CM064426.1 coordinate 8,846,946, forward strand.
ATAGATAGTGCATCGAAGGAGATGGGTATGAGACCCATATGTGCTATTCCATAGTGGTAACCTAACCTATGTGATCGAAGATCCCGTGAAGTAGGACCTGGGAAGAACAAGCTATTGGTTAGCATGAAAGTAACCTTTTTGTGACCCACTCGAGAAGTGATGCATTACTCTCGATATCTGTATGACAGGTTGGTTGTTGCCTTAATGTATTCAGTTGACTTTAAATAGCGAAGATGTTGTGCTACAGAACATTCTTGAATGAATACACCTATATGAGCCTGATTGTTATAAGATCGTAATTTGTGAGATTTGGATGATCTCTATTAAGCTCATGAAAGACTAAGGAAGTACGACCTATATACTCCACCCGCGGAGAAGCCTATTGAAGATCTAGTATCAGTTATGATAGTAAATAAAACTTGTTTGTACAAAACTTGTAATTCAAGACGTAGTCCATTGTTCAAGTTGTGAATGAGTGTAGCTTATTATTCTAGGTGGAAGTTCAACTTAACAGTCTCCACTAAAAATACTGGTATATTAAACAATAGTAGGGTGAGGCAAAGTCTAGCTGGGACTTTGAGATCTGGTGGGGGATTGTTGGAATTATATATGGGCTTGACCCATTAATAATAATAATAATTTCTGAAAATCTCAAAGGCTCATTCATGAGTGATGGGAGTCAAAAGATTTAATCTCACATTGCTAGTGGAGGTGGATGGAGTCCAACTTATAAGGTTGGTTGCTCTAGTATCTCTTACAAGTGTGTGGATAGGAGGAAGGAAGAACACACGCGCGCGCTCGCTCGCCTCGCTTTGCCGAGGCGGGGCGGGACGTGGGCGATGGGCGCGGCCGCACATCACTTGCGTGAATGGTCCGCCGAAATTCGGTCCTTTGCCTTGCAGGGGCACGACTTCCTTTTGCACTTTTTTTTTACTGCGTATTTCATATATGTAATTATGGAAACCGACATATTAATATGGTAACTGACTCGGTTGCGGGACGCTCTACCCTAGCGGTTCCCCCCTATAAATACGTACGGGTACCGCCGCAAATCAGATCACGCAATCGCTTAGGATTTTGCCTCTTGCTACTGTTGCGCCGCTAAGTCTTCTCTATCCCGATTGTCGGCGTGCACCGATGAACGGGAGAGCAGGTCTCTGGAACCGTCGTGCTCTGTGATCCTATACCGGAAGAGGACGAATAAGATTTTTGTGAAATGCTCTACGCGACTGCTCGATCGCTTCCTCGTCTTCGTCAAGCTTGTCGTCATGGCTCGTCTTCCTCGTCGTTAAGTCGGTCTCACCCGCCGTCATCAACAACGTGATGGTGCTGCACGTTGTCATCGCCTACTCTACCCAGTGCAGAAGGAAACGTATGTACTTTTATCTCACACCATGTCTTCCATATTAGCTTTCATAGTCTATATATATATATCTATAATGGATATTACTAGTATGGTGGATATTATATTTTTATCTGTACTAATAGACTTGTCTAGATTTTACATAGACTTATCTAATTTATTATACAATATGTTAATTATATTTATAATTTATTTCTAAATTAATATAAAATTAAAAGTGCTAATTTATTCAACAGGAGCCACATTAGTCTGCAGTTCTGCACACGAACGAGGGGATTTGAGGAACCCTCCGTAGCCCGATCCGATCAAGTGATGCGCGGGCAGACTGTAGAAGCCTACAGTCCAATCTCCACTGCACGGATAGATGACGCGCTGAATTTTTTATTGTGTGCTCGCGCCACAACTCCTCGACACGCACGGGATTTAAAAGTACGGAACGAATGTCAGCCTTGTTTATTCTGGGACTGGATCGGGGGAACGAGTATTTTAGAACCAGGTCAAAGTGCCATTATTAGTCATCGTGTCACAAGAGCTGGCAAAATGTGCAAATGAAAGCTGCACGATGGCGTTGGAGCCTTACAGCGCTCGTGCCCACGTGAATGGTTCACGCACGATTGAGGTACGCACGAAAGGAAACAGCCTCGATCTGATAGCGATAGCGTCCCCGATGGATCGGCAGCGCAGAAGGTGTAACACATACAGAGTCGCACAACTCTCGTCTCATTATCCAGTTTCAGTTTTACAATATAAGTACACGGCAAGTCGATCTGTTCCCGTTGCCAGTTGATGAGTTGTGCCGGCTCCAAGCGACTGGTGGTCACGGCCCGGCGAACCTAACCTGCCACGCCATTTGGTCTTCAGGATCAACATCTGAGTTGAGACCGAAGCTTTTTCAGCTTGCTGACATGATGCGGACAGGGGCGTTTGGAGCTTCCGATGCTGACAAACTTCCTGGGCGGATGATGTTTTTGCCTTCTTCCACCTCACGATTTTGCTGCTCTGCTTTTGCCGGAGGTGGTGATTGCCGCTTGCCGGTAAAATATTTCGTGGGAGCAACGGTGCCGAGTCAATTCGCCGGTGTTGTTTTTCATTCTTCCCTGCGTTTTCCCCAGCTACACGCTTTCCCCTACCGTTGGTTGAGTTGTTCTGGCTTTTTATTTGTGACAAATAACAAAAGTCTTGGAAATCTGACAAACCACGTTCGGGCCAAAGAAAATCTTGCTACACCCTTGATTCGGCTGCTTCCTCGGTACTACGCATGCATATTAGGTGAAGTTACTACCATTTACAAAAGAAAAAAAAAGGTTTTAAAGGCTTGCGATTCAATCGAAGACACATAATCAAGTCCATTCAGTTAGAATTTCCAAATTTGTGAGCAAAATTCTGGAAAGTTATAAAAATTGAGAATCTAACTCGGGCTTTGAGGAATGATCTTGTGCTTTTTTTTTTCCTGAGAACCACCAAAGGCTCTTCATGTTTGTGCAAAGCCCGTCATCAACCTTTCCGAAAAAAAAAAACCTTGTCTCCACAGGATCTCAGCTTGCCGCCAGCCCAGCCTACCAAACTCAGTCAACATCGACCTTCTCGTCCGTAGGCCTTAGAACGTCTATTGGGCCAACTTAATATCATGCTTGACAAGGAGATTCATTTGTACGACTATACTGAACTTCGACGAATGCGCCAACGTGAAGTTTTTACTCGTAGATTCACAATAGCAGATTTGACGTGTTCTTCGTGTCAACTTCCTAAATTTACCCAAAAATGTGGCCTGGGCACTGAAATTATCACGTCTCGTAGACGATAGATTGTTCACTTCCTGAAAGCAATGAAAGAATATTTTTAAACATCAACATCATCATCATCACTTCACGTAGTAACGAGACATAATAATATTAATTAATTTCAACTGGTCCCATATTGTATAATAGTATTCAACAAAAAAAGCTAAAGAGGTTATGTCAAAAAATAAAAAATAGCTATGAATAATCGGTTTGGTGAACCGTCATCCTCATATATGTGACAAATGTGTGGCAAAAGACTAATCAAATCGCCAGTTTGTCTAGTAGATAAGCCTTGTCACATAGATCTGCCGGTGCTTGTCTGCAAGTTAAGCTTTGTGTTGCAAATAGGAGTATTAACTAAAACATTGATGGAACATACACTACTACATACTATTACTAAGTTCATTGCTTTGATGTTTTCTTTTTATTTTTTCTTCTCATATGCTATATGCATATCTTTGTATCGAGTAGAAGAAACAATTAGTTTACAATGTCAGATTCTTGATCTGGCAACACATATAGCCTGGGCTAATGGAGATTAAAACCAAATGCCAAAACCTGATTACTCATTAAGTAGTGTACCTATCTTTTGATCTCCCCCCCCCCCCCCCCCCTCCAAAAAAAAGAATCAAACCAGTGTACCAGATATGAAATTGCAGTAGTGAAAACCAAACTGTACAACACGTCCGTAGCCAAAGCATGTGGTTATTGTAGTGCTTATGCAAATTTTTCAGTGAGAAATGTAGCTGTTAATGCTTCCCATGATAGTAGAATAGAGAAGACAACTAACTGAATTCTCAAGGCAACATGCTAACATCGCAATCACAACATGACCAATCTAAGCCATCATAAAGCCAATCTTTCTCCAGTGACCAGACATTATGCCCCTTTATACAAACTCAGCTCATGCCGATCACGACACATCCATCTCAACGGTCCAAGGCCTGAAAAAGGCCCAAACAAACGGCGTCGACGTGTTCCCGTCCAGCGCGGGCGGAGCCGTGGGACGGGCCAGGTGGCCCACGGTTCTACCTACGTGTCCACTCCAGCGCCGTCCGATCGACCGCCACGCACCCCCAATCTGGCCGCGGCCGCGCCCCACGGCCTCCACGCCGCGCCATCTTGTCCCCTTCCTCCCCTGACTTCATCTCCTCCCTCTTCTCCTTATACGGTGCCCACGCACGCATCGGGCACCGGGGCTTGGCTCTCTCTCTCTCTCTACCTGACTTGTCGACGCCGGGTGGGCGAGATGGCGGCGGCTGCAGGGAGGGCGCGGGCGGCGAGCCTGGCCGCGGCGGTGCGGGTCGTGTCGGCGACGGCGCGGCCGGTGTCGAGCGCGGCCACGGCGGCGGGGGTGGGCGTGATGGCGCTGATCGTGCAGGGGGAGGATACCCCGTTCGGGTCGCTCGAGTGGTGGGCGTACGCGGGCATCTCCACCTTCCTCGTGCTCTTCGCCGGGATCATGTCCGGGCTCACGCTCGGCCTGATGTCGCTCGGCCTTGTCGAGCTGGAGATCCTCCAGCGCAGCGGCACAGACGCCGAGAAGGAGCAGGCTGGTCCGATCCGAAACCCTATCCATTTCCCCCCCCCGTTTCCCTCCCTATGCTCGATCTAGTTGCTGTTTTCGGAGTGGACTTAGTCAACTTTCGTAGTGGGATCACAGTGTCGTGATATGTGGCATTGGGGAATGGGGAGGGTAGAATCATACGAATTGTCAATTTCGTCATTAGCTTTGGAGATTAGAACGCCTTTGGTGTCTCATGATAAATTTTCCTGGCCCTGGCCGTAAGGCTGTTAGCTAATTTTTGTGGCAGTGAAGATAAGGTAGGATGCCTATTCTTGACATATTACTTAAAAAGTATTTGGGAAGGAAAGTAGAATAAACAAAAAAGGCTAGTGAGAAAATCTCAGGGGGCGAAAGGGCAGTGTTGGTGGGATTTTGTCTTTATGTAAGATTCCCACCTCCCTTCCCCTCCCCTGGGCAGATATGAAATGGTAGATCAGGCATGTGAGGATTGGAAGTATTATGCTGGACAGACATGATAAAGTTGTCTTCCTGTGTTTTACCATGTTTGTTTACGAGAGTAGCGTGAAGATATGCTTTTTCGCCAAGTAACTTTTGGTGTTTTTTTACCTGCTAATATCATGTGACGTTTTCTAGTTAGTTCTGAAATGACATATCTGGATCTCTCAGATCATCATCAGTTAATCTAATGTATATGCTAGCAGTGTTCAGCTTTGGTATAGCAGCACTGCTGCTTATTGAATATTGTTATTGGCTACAATTGCCCATTTATTTGCCCCTTTTTAATTTATTGAATAATGCTTCTTTTGCCTTTCATATTTTGGAGCAATAGTAAATTATGTTTTCCTTACTGATGTTTATATTGTTTTTCGTGTCTTTTTTTAAAAAATAAAATGCTTTGTTTGCTACAGCTGCCATCCTACCAGTTGTTCAAAAGCAGCACCAGCTTCTTGTCACTCTCCTGCTGTGTAACGCTGCGGCCATGGAGGTACAGAATTATATTATGTAATACAATTGCAGACTAGCATACATGTTATGAACTGTTTGATCTGTTTGAAAAATCTCGTTCATCTTTCAACCTTTATTGATCTATCCATGCATCAACACTTGAGTAGCCATAATTTATGCTGGGGGAGAAGAACAGTATGCTAATTTTCTCTTATTGGTTCACCTTTTGTGTGTTGAACCATCTGATAGCACAATTATGGCCTAGTCATAATTTAAACTGATTTTTTATTATATGTGGGAACCTGGGAGCAAATAAACTTTATACAATAGTAAGTGTATTATTTATTGAATCCAAGTTCCTTTTCCTATCGTCATGCATGTGTATTAGTTTCTTGGCCATCAGTTTTTTGTATCCACTCTTCCATGATGCATGAATAGTTTTAAATATTTAGCCTTACTGTAAATTTATTGCCATTCTATCACATACGACTTTCCTTTTTTTACTTCAGAATTATAAAGTTGTTATAAATTGATAGAGTTAATATACTTTTCTTCTATCTTTTGAGTCCATTTAGTTTTAACCATTTGACTCTTCCATTTACCTTGTTGTGGCCTTTCCAGGCACTTCCTATATTCCTGGACAGGATGTTTCATCCTGTTGTTGCTGTTGTTTTGTCAGTGACGTTTGTTCTTGCATTTGGAGAGGTACTAATTCAATGTTCTAGTGTTACTATTTTTTATCGAATTGTCTGGTTAATGATTGATGCTTTCTCACCAGGTTATACCACAAGCAATCTGTACTAGGTACGGTTTGGCAGTTGGTGCTAACTTAGTATGGCTTGTGCGCATCCTCATGGTCTTATGCTATCCAATTGCTTACCCTATAGGGAAGGTACATGAACAAACTAATCTGATTCAATTCAAAGTTTCTATTGTTCTGCATTCCATCGAGCTTGAGCTTCTCTTCTGTTTCGCGTCATCATTTCTTCGATTATATGCTACACAGCTGATGAACCTGGTTACAGAGTGATATTTTTGTTTACACTGTTTTTGAAGATTTCAGTAAGTATCATGGAAGATATTTGGCTACATATGAGCCCTCATAGCTAGAGTTAGTTTAAGTTTCTTTATTATTAGTTTTCTTCTACTTCAAAAAATCATGAACCTTATCTTGAGTATATTTTACCAATTGTTTTTAACTAGTGCTAGTGCCCACAAAACTATGAATTCCTCATAGCTACAGCTACTTTTGACCCTTAGCTGTGAGGAAGTTGTAGTTCTTTGATACCCAGTCTCAAAACAGTTGTAGTTCTGTGACCTTTCTACGTTCAGTTTCTATAGTGCAGCTTATAATTATTTTTAATATCCTTTTGAAGACATTTTGTTTGACTAGTTTGCTGTTCCACGCTGGAGCAGTGCTGTTTAACTAGATGTGGTACAAGTCTTCTAATGGAACTGTTATTTGTGGTTGTAGTCTTGTAGACAGTATTTTGCAAGTGTTTCCTGTTGAAATGATATTTCCTCTTTTTACTATATTTATTCTTGATTTCTTACCTATTTTAACAATTGAACTGTTGTTCTTCTGATCTATGATTGCTACAATTTTTATCTTGAAATGGCTGAAAATATACTCAGTATTTTTCTTGTAGAGAGCAATCTATTTTCACTATCTGCATTTATTTGATTGAATGATACATAAAGCCTTTGTTTGTAATTTCTAACCTGATTCACATCATCACATTACAATCCTAGAGAAGTGCACACTAGTCCTCTTTTTCTGTCTCCTTAGAGACTAGTTGCATGTGAGATTTGTTTTTACTACTATTTGTCAATTTTGTTGGCCTGCCTTGAGAATGTAGCTCATGAAAATTCAAATAGAGTAGTATGCTATAATACCTTACAAATTAGCCCTTATCCCAAGTTGAAATGGAAATTTGTGTCTTAAAAGTTTAATGAACTCAGCATTTGTTCATAGATGTACTTTGCTGTAGTAGACATCAGTCTTTCTTTTACTAAATGCCACCTGAGAAGAGCTACATTTTGATATATAAAAGTTTGAGCATATTAACTATTAAATTCCTTATACAATTTAGCAGTGGTGGAGCATTGTACAGGCCACAGGGGGCCATGGCTTCTCCAGCACTTGGCTGCAGTGCTAAGCACCCTAACGAAATTATAATGCCATACTCTTGAGAAGTGGCTCCTCATTTGTTTTGCTTTATGCTCTGAATGCTGTATTGGTGATTCAATGCAGATTTTAATATGAAGACCTGATTACATATTGGATGTTAAAGTGATTAGTTAGAGGCACTGTATTCTGATTTATTGCAGATCTTGTATTTACTAAAAGTTTTGTTATAAAAAAAATGACCTGATTGCATATTCTGTTGCAGTATATATCTTTGGCTTGTTTTCTTATAATATATTCTTATTTTTTTTCTTTTACATGATCTATGGTCTATTGATTGATTACTGAAGTGGTTGAAATATGTTTCTCTGCAGATCCTAGACTGTGCTCTTGGGCATAATGAGTCTGCACTTTTTAGGCGTGCTCAGCTGAAAGCTCTAGTTTCAATCCATAGCAAAGAGGTAAGATGGTCTTATTATGCAGTTTTTTAAGAAGTATGCATGTTCGACTATGTCACACTTTAAACATTTCTACTGTGACAGGCTGGTAAGGGTGGAGAGCTTACCCATGATGAGACTACAATAATAAGTGGAGCCCTGGACCTGACCGAAAAGGTGCATAAGATAACTTAACTCAAAACTTAATTACCTTGCAGATTGCATGGGGCTGTTTTTTCTACTACCATTTATAAAACCATCTGTTTTGTATCCCAAAACTAAAAAAATATGTTTGTTTCTCGACCCTAGCTTTGTACTTATATTGGCGGCCATAATTTTGGCTTATGAAAAATCTAGTATTCTAGTTGCATCCTGATCAGAGGACGTTGTTGGATAAGCTTAGCTACTTGATACCACATATAAGTTAAAAATTGGTGATTGCGGGTTCCAACATGGAACAACCACTAACAAAACCACCTAGGATTGAAAAATGGTAGCTTACAGCTCAACAAAGCCTTTGTTTCAAGCAAGTTGGGGTAGGCTAAAGATGAAACAAAAAAAAAAATTCAGCTGACTGAAAGTTTGGGCAAGTTTCAATCACCGCTTTGAGCCATCGGATCTAGATCCAACAGTTTATAATTATAATAATCCTACAAAAGAAAAATCAAAACACAAAGTAACAAACCATTTACTAAAAGATTTTAGTCGATTGAAGGCTAGGAAATATGAAACAAGAATCAACAAAAAGGGTCAATAGAAGACAGAAAAGAAAGGGTAACGTTCAATCAGTGCTTTTAGCCTTTAGATCTAGATCCAACAGTTACAAAAAAAAACCTTCTTTTCTATAGTTTATACATCAACATATTTTTTTTCCCTCTTACTAATACATATAATCCTATAAAAATAAATACTAGTACAAATCTAACACAACTTCAACTATTTTCTAAGTGACTGAAAGTCTTGACAACTTTCAGTCACTTGAAAAGAAGAAAATATTGAAAAGAAAAGGGGAAAAGTAATAGGCCAAAGGTAAAAAAAGAAGGGAAAAAGAGGTGAAGCCAATATAAAAAAATCATGGTTCTGGCACATAGATTGTTAGTTTTCACGCTCTCCTATCCACGGATAGCTCTTTGACGACATCCCAATCCTCCATGTGTCTCTTCAGTCTTCTCCATAACATAGATAGTTGCTTCCTTTTGGTAAACTTGAATGGAGCTATGATTCTTGTTTATTTTTAAGTGTTTTCAGTCAAACATTCAACAATGAGAAGGGATTTTTGGCGTTCATTCCTGTTTGTGACTTTTATCTTTTCATGTGTTTGTATCTCCTGTTTTTATTTAAGCATACAAGGGCACCCAGTTTCGTGTTATAGTGCCCATTCAGAAATCACAAATTGTTTCATCTATGTTGTAATTCTTGTTCAAATGAAAACCAAGTGTTTTTTTCTGGATTGTGTATATTATAGTATTAGGTTTGTCAGTTTCAATTATTTGCTTCTTGCCTAAAAAGCACAAGTCACATGATAGTTCTGATGTTGCAGTACAGTGCTCACTGAGAAACAGTTATTAGCATGATTTTAGTTACAAATATGAAACCTGAGATCCTTATATTGAATCTGGTGGGAAACTTATTATGTGCCTGCAGACTGCTGAAGAAGCTATGACCCCTATTGAGTCAACTTTTTCACTAGATGTGGACTCCAAGTTGGACTGGTAATACTACATTGGCACTTGTGTGACCAACACAACTAATGCATATGTTCCTTATCATTGATCTTGTGTTCGCATGCTCATATTTCATTTGTTCTGTTGCTACCCTTTGTTTTGCGCATTGTACTTCTATTTTGGCCTTTTGGGTGCTGCTTGGATGCTTACCATCTACCGCCTTTTGGATTCTTGGATTGCTTACTCAAGTTGGCTCGAAGGTTGCAATGAGCATTTGACATTACTAGGACTTATTTTATTTTACTTTTTTAGTTATGTTTGACCATTCGTCTTATTCATTTTTTTAAAAAAACAATTATCATATGTCTTTTTATGATTTGTTTTATCACTAGAGAAAATTGAAACATAACTTAGAGTTTTTCATATTTGAACTCTTATTTTGAATAAGACCAATGGTCAAACATAACTAAAAAAAGTCAATGGTGATAACAATTTTGGAACAGAGGGAGTAGTTTTTTTTACATAGTTGCAATCTGGTAGGGTACATGAACAATTGTGTTGACCTACTAAACGTTTGTGGTTAGTTCATATTCACAGTATATTGTTTTTGCTCACAATGCTGAAAATAAACTAGTGTAAGTTACAAGTGCTTATTGGTCTATTTGTATTCGCAGGGAAGCAATCGGGAAAATTCTTGCTCGAGGTCACAGCCGTGTCCCTGTATACTCAGGAAACCCTCGGAACATTATTGGGCTCTTATTGGTAAGTTATAGATTTTTTCACAGCCTATTGCTTGGCAGTTTGCTATTAATATACTAACATCTAGCAATTTCAAACTTAATTAGGTCAAAAGTCTTTTGACTGTACGTGCTGAAACGGAGACGCCAGTTAGTGCTGTTTCAATTAGAAGGATCCCAAGGTCAGTGCCCCACAACCATTTGATTTTATCCCTATTTCAGAATCCAGTAATTAATTGGAATATATCAGTTCCTGTATCATGAGACTAAATTAATCTTTTTTGCTTCCTGAAACTGAAAGAAATGTAATCGATATTTCTTTGTGTTCAGGGTTCCATCAGACATGCCTTTGTATGATATACTTAATGAGTTTCAGAAAGGAAGCAGCCATATGGCAGCTGTGGTTAGGGCTAAACGCAAAACTCCACCAACCCCTGAAAAAACTGAACCAAACAGGGATGGAGCTGACACGCAACAGCTAACAGCTCCCCTACTATCTAATGCTGAAGAAAGGACAGACAATGTAATCGTTGATATTGAAAGACCCAACAACAGGCAGGTTAATGGAAACACGACGCCAAAGTCATCAGAGGATATAGATGATGGTGAGGTCATTGGTATCATCACTCTTGAAGATGTATTTGAAGAACTACTGCAGGTAACCTTCATATATTTGTCCTTCGGAAGTTAAGCATGCAGTAGCCTCGGCTTCGGTGCCAGAACTGCTTTAGTTTTCTTATATCTTATGCTATCTCATTTTGACTTTTCCAATTTTACAGGAGGAGATAGTGGATGAAACTGATGAATATGTTGATGTTCATAAAAGGTATTCTCGTCCTTTCAGAAACTTTCCCCTGCCATTATTGAACTTTTGCACTATAAAGCAACTTCCTTGCAGGATCCGAGTGGCTGCTGCTGCTGCTGCATCATCTGTTGCAAGGGCTCCATCGGTTAGGAGATTAACGGGTCAAAAGGCTGCAGTAAGTGCTACTTTTATGCTCAGTAAACAATACCCCTAATTGCTATAGAATAACTTGCATGGTGTCTAGCGCTTACGTTAGTGACACCTATGCTGTCACACTTTGAGAAATGTGGACTATGGTGGATTTCGATAAACATAGTTTATATCCGATTCTTGAGAACCATAGTGTATATCTTTTGGGAATGAAGGGGGTAGATACATGTATAGTCTGGCTAAGAGCCATTTGCTTGAAATCTAAATAAGAGTGTATGGTGGGCGGGCCTCATGTATGAGGTGCGCTCAAAGTTAAGGCCGGAACCATAGGGGGCGGCTCCCTGCAGACCAGGGTTCATGGATTTTCTTGGCCGGAGAAGGTTGAGCTTCTCTATCAAAGAAAGCCGTTGGATGGTCTTACTCCTGCTGGTCGAGGTTTTTTTTTTCTAGATATGATTGTTGCATATTTTACCCATTAAATACTGATCAGATGATTTGTGAAGGACAAACTTGAATCGACCTTTGAAAAAAAAGGGTCAGCATTGTCAGCTCAAGTTAGCTGTACTTAAAGTTTTCTGCTCGAGATTTAGGATTCAATCTAGCACGTTGTCCTTATATTCTTTAAGGGGTACTAAAGACAATCTTAATGGAAATGATCATTTTTTTTATGTTTCTTTAAGAACTCCCGCCACCTGTTGATTTTTTTTAGTTATGTTTACCATTCATCTTATTTAAAATATTAGTTCAAATATGTAAAATTGTAAGTTATATTTTATTTTTCTCTAGTGATAAAATAAATCATTAATTGTGGCTTTTTTAAAGAAAGATGAATAAGACAAATGGTCAAAGTAACTAAAAAAGTCAATGGAGCAGTAACATCTTATTGTTGAGACATGATCAGTTATATTAGAATTTGTAGTAGCCAGAACATATACACAATGGATTAGTGATGGTGAACCTTCCGTTAGCAGTTCAGAATTACCATACAATTTGAATGAATTTCCTAACAGTGTTGATTTTGCTGTGCTTTCAGGGAGCACAAAATCGGCAAGGACAGCAGCAGCCTGCTGGAATTTTGAAGAAACCTACTGAAGGTGATTCACAACCGTCAAAACAAGTGAACCTTGTGGAGCCTCTTCTCGAAAATAAGAGATAACTGTAAAATATGTTGCACATAGCAATGAAACGCACGGACGCATGCTGGAAGATCCTATGGTTATTGCTATATTCAGCAAGAGGTAAATACGAGCGAACTCATTGTTTGTAAAGCCAAACTGGAGTACGTGCGTCTGCTGACATGAATATTAGTGCCGAGTTTCTTGCTTTTTATGGAAGTTGAAAGTAGATAGTGACTTTTATCTGTTTGTAATCATTAGCAAAGTACTAGGTACATATGCGTGGGATTCCTTTATGTCTGGACCTGAAAGCTATCCCTATAATCCTTTTTGATCGAAACATTTCTCCAGAGATACGGAGATGCGGTCTGTAGTTAATGATCACTGAGAAATATATCCATGTCTGTGCTGCCAGACTTGCCAGTTCATTTTGTTCGTGTAATAACCTGAATGAATGTTCTGAGTTTTTGGAAGAACTTGGCTCTCACGTCTCGGAAAAGAAAATGTGAACTTGGCTACCAAGGAACGTACTGACAAGACGTGTTCTGGTTTTCTATTTCTATCTTGACTCGGCTCTTGACCCTCTCCAGAAAGGAACCGACTCGTCTACTGCTGCGTATATATATTTAGCCAACGCGGAATAGCAGCCAGCTACATCTTCCCCTCGTGAACAGGAAAGTTGAGCAAAAATGGAGTAGCGAAATCAAGCCCGAGTTGATCCCCAAGCGGCAACGCTTGACACCTTCCAAAGATGTAGCCTCTCGCCGAACAAAATCTTGTCGATAAGTAGCGTCCCACAGGGAGGGATCCAGGGAGCCTGCGTCGACGATGACCGGCGTGGCAGCGATGACGACGGCGTTGTGCCGGTGCGGCCACTGCGGCGCCGTCCGCAGGCTGAGGATGGAGGGAGACTTCGCGTCCTGCGGCGTCTGCGGCAAGGTCCTTTTGCAGCTGCGGGGAGACAAGGAGCGGTCTCGCGCTCTGTCCCGGCGGCGGAGGCAGATGAAGAAGAGGGGAAAAGGAGAAGAAGGTCGCGCGGCGGGACGGGGCGACATGGGTGGAGACGTCGGCGTGAAGCGCCGACGCGGCGCGGTTTCTGACGCCGAGTCCACCGTCACCACCGGATGATCCGTGTGGATCGGGAAGCGATAGAAGCAGCTGGATGATTTTTTCTGCATAAATAAAGAATTATTAGTTTTGATGATCACGCTTCCCACACTTGTAACGCGTGCTACTGACGCAAGATCGTCATGCGTGCCATTGAACCTACCATGAACATTCAAATCCTGTCTTTTTTTTTTCTTGATTATGGAAAATACAGACGGGGTACCTAGAAAACTCGCGCCCAACATCAAAACTTTACACTGCAACATCAACAGAAACATGAATCTCTCCCTCGTGTGCGACCATCCTGTTGCTGCCCTGCCTCTCTCCTACTACTACTGTTTCCTCCACCGTCTAAACACTGGAGCTCGAGGTCACTTGCGACGTTCACCGAGCTAGTGTAAACCTCAGCTCCGTTGAGCATCAAACAAGTTTTTTTTAGGGAAAAATTTTCCTAAATAACTTGAAGTCAAATTTAGGCCTAGGCAACGACGGGGATTTCCTAGTTCTACTAATAGCGAAGTTTCAACTAATACCATCTGGTACAGCGTACGGTGATAGTCTCCGCACCCATCTGACTCTAGGGTTCATAGCCAATAGTCCAACGAGTGCCTTCACCATCCGTCCATCACGGCAACGGAACGGAGTCGACTCACATGCAACGAAAGCACCAAACAAGCGACCCACCAGCCGTGATGACGCCATGTATTTTGAAGCGCGCGCAGGCCCAACGGAAGCGGGAGCCCATGGAAGAGAAGCGTCGCAGAGCAGCAGCCAGCACGGGCTCGACTTTTCACTCTAATTTTTGCTTCGAAATGTTCACAGGGGCACGAGTCGATGATCGTTTTCTTTTCTTGGTTATACATACTGTTGTTGCTTGTGACACACAAAGCAAGATTCGGATTCAGATACAAAATATTACACTAACGAATTCCGCGCCTGCTCAGGTCATAGTATTCTTTTTTCTGACAGACGACAGTGCAAAGAGTATGTGCCTGGGAGAGTACACAGTGCAAACCACACTACTTCCTCCGTTTAGATATGACACTATAATCTTCTCTAATTTTTTTAATTATAAGACACTCTCATTTTCTAATGCGCCTTTCTCTTTTAGTGACCTTTTTTATTTTACGGTTTTTAAATATGACACGTCAGCATTTTATTATATAAAATGAAAAGGTATCTCTCAGAGCAAGTATAATAATATACAGTCAACTGGCTAAATAAATCGCCACGTCATATAAATCCTAGGTGGAAGAAAGAGAAGGCAGAAGAGAGAATGAAGCGAGCGATTAGCGAGTCGCTAGTGTACTTCAGCAGAACCGAGACTCAACGCCTGCTTACGGCCCGCTGCCGGCGAATGAACCAGCGCCTTCGCCCTGCCCAAAGGAAAAAAGAGAAGAATCATCCATTCCCTGCATGCAAGCATTTAATATCTGTTATTTATTATCGTCACTATTAGCCAACCTCTCAGGCAGCACTATTATATCAAATAACTTTGTTAAAGGCTCGAAGTGACGTGGCCATTGCATGCAGCCGGCTGCTGGCTAAATCATTAGCTATGCTCTTAGAGCAAGTATTATAGGTACAGGCAGCTGGCGATTCAGACCTCCACGTCAGATAAAAATCTAGCTGGAAGAGCGAGAAACAGATAAAGAGAGCTCGGCGAGCGACTCACGACTCGCTATCGGGAAGCAGCATACCCGAGGCAAATTCGTCCTCCTCCAATCCCCTGCTCTGCTGGTCTCCCTCACCCCAATCTCTTCAGCTCCTTTTAGCTAGAATTAAATACTTGTTTATTCTTTCCGTCAACTTTCTTCATCAGTCTCACTATATGAAAGGGCCCTTTGGAAGACTACAGATGACATGGCCATATCATACCGCTGGCTGCCGGCTAAACTATAAGCCATGCTCTTAGTGATCTTTTTCATTTTCACAGTTTTATAGACTTAAATGACCATTAAATTATTACATGAATATTACACTAATGAATTCCGTGCCTGCTCAGGTCATAGTATTCTTTTTTCTGATAGGCGACAGTGAGGAAAAAAATTCCCTGGGCATCGTCCGCAGAACTTTTCCCGTGCGGCCCTGGTCTCGATGTGTGCCGCGTGGACGCATCCTCCATCCAACGCCAGGCAGCTCCCCACTCGTCCATCACGAAGTCACGGCTCGTAGTAGACGGCTCGGAGTTTGGCTCCTGATCCCAGGCAACGCCCTTGACTATCCGAGCCGCTCGCAGTCATGCACAGTCGACATCGTAGGGACGAGTCCCAGAAGGCGTATTGATCGTTCTGCCGCCGCCAAGTATTTTTCTCGTCAACCCTAGCAGTCAACATGGAATCTGACCCATCTGTTGTAACTTCCGACATGGAGGCTGTGCCATCCTTCACCGATCCCCTTGAAGTGCCAACCATCACCGATTCCCTTGAAGTTGGCAAGGAGGTCGATCGATCCTTCCAGACTGGTTCGGTTCTTGCTGGTGGCAGTTATGATAGTAGGAACGCCCTTGATTCTTCATGTAGATAAATTAAGTCCCTGTAACCTCTTATTTGTGTTATGCTTCATATGTACCCTAATGCTAATCGTCCACTTCTATTTTTAGGAGGGCATCGATGTTGTTACCATGCCTGTGGTGAAATCCATCCTAACTGAGTCGACCTCCACAATGCCGGTGACTACGCCAGTTGAATTGCCGGAGGACATGGCACAATTACCTTGTCCGGTATGCTCTATTGATTTCTTATTATGCGAACTTAAATTTTTTTAATATTGTGATTCATGGTTACATATGTTTTTTATCATGTTTATTTTTATTGTACATCAGGTTTCAATTGTTCCTGAGGTTGGAATGGCTTTTAAGTCTGAAAATGATGCTTATGAGATGTACAACACAGGTAAGATTGGATTTAGCATTCGAAAGAGCATAACAAAGCGTCGAACCTCTGATCGTACTATATATCAAAAATATATAGTATGTAGCAATGAAGGATTTGAAGAAACCGACTCATCAAAGGGCATAACAAGAACAGGATGCAATGCTCGTGTTCAGTTTAGTGTCAGCAAAGAGGAGGTTTGGACAATGCAAAAAGTTGTACATGAGCACAATTATTATCTTGTTAGTCCAGATAAGAAGAAAAATTTGAGATCTCAACGACGTGTCACATAAGCGGACAGACAACTAATTGGACAAATACGAGAAGCTGGGATGAAACCTGCTCAAGTGTATGAGTTCATGAAGGAATTCTATGAAGGAGCAGACAAAGTTTCATACTCAAGAATGGATTGTAATAATGAGATTGGTCGTGAGCGGAAAAAGTACTTAGAATCCAACGATTCACAAACACTATGCAACTATTTAAAGAGTAAGCAGTTAGAGGATCCTACATTCTTTTATGCAATTGATATAGATGAGCAAACTGGTCATATAGTTAATTTTTTTGGCAGATGGTCAATCTATCATAGATTATGCATGTTTTAGTGATGTTGTGTCATTTGACACCACGTTTCAGACTAATAAGTTTGAATTACCATTTGCCCCAATCCTTGGAACGAACCATCACAAGCAAACAATATTTTTTGGAACTGCATTGTTGTTTGATGAATCTATTCCATCATTTATTTGGCTCTTTGAAACATTTCTAATGGCAATGTTAGGAAAACATCCAAAGACAATCTTCATAGATCAAGATGCGGCCATGGCAGGTGCAATTGCTTATGTATTTCCAAACACAAGCTATCGTCTTTGTTTATGACATATTTATCTTAATACTGCTAAACATTTTGGACATGTGAAGCATCTAGGCCCGCTTTAGTGTTTTGGTAAATAATGACGACCCTTATTTTTGACTAACTACGTTGTTAAGATAATTGTGGTTGTAGTCATAATAAGGAATGGAATGATGGACAAAGTGATATACATATGGATGGCTCAAGGCAAAGGTATCTTGATAGGGTTTTTCTTTTTTGCCGGTCACAAGGAGATTAGAGTTGAGTGACCGGATTATAGGTTAAATGTCGTACTATCAAGAGGGGTCGATGAGATGACCTTGAGTATCCATGATTGCCAAAAATGCTCAAAGCCTATCATTGTGAGTGGTTCATTGAGAGACAGCTAAGGGATATAGAAAGGAGGGCTGGCAGAACGCTCCTGGCGGTCTGACCGTGGGGATCCACGGTCTGACCGTAGGTGCCTCCCAGAGACGGCCATAGAAGTTGGTCCTCGGATGGCTCGGGTGGTGGCCCGACGGTCTGACCGTGGGTGCTCCCCAGAGACGGCCAGAGGATTGAGTTCTCTGGTGGCTCGGGAGATGGCCCGACGGTCTGACCGTCCCAAGCCACGGTCTGACCGCCGTCACTTGTCTGGTGTCGACAGAGAAGCTGGTCTCGGGTGAAAACTAAAAGTGTCCCAACGGTCTGACCGTGTGGGATGTCAGTCTGACCGTCCGGCTCGTGTCAGAACAAGTTTGAAAGTCAAACTAGCCGTTGGGTTGTACGACGGTCCGACCGTGTGGAGTCACGGTCAGACCGTCCAGCGCACAGAAAGCTGTAATGGCTAGTTTTCAAAGAATGGGCTATTTATAGCCCCTCTATGCCGTGCATAGAGGAGAGGTTGGTCATTTGAAAAGTATTGTACACCCTTTGGAGCTTATTCCTCTCTCACACAAAGTCCTAGTGGAAAGATTGCAAGTGTGTGAGTGTGAGTGCCCTAAACTTGAGTGAGTTGAGCATTGTGGCACTTGGGATCCTCAAGCAAGCGTCATCGACTTGTTACTCTTGGAGGTTGTCCCCTCCTAGACGGTTTGGAGGAGTCAAATCCGTGAGCCCTTCAAGAAGTGTGTGAAGGAGGCCCGGACTCTTGTGAGAGGTGCGGTGCTCGCCTCGCCGGAGTGGTGAAGAGCAACTCTAGTGGAATCGAGGTTTGGAGAGGTTCAAGGTATTGATTGTGTTATATCTCAAGTTGTTCTTTGTGAGCACTTCTTGGTGGTGGAGAAGTGGATACTTGAGGAGAGTAGCATATCATACGCTTGAATCCACCTCAACGTGGATTAGGGGTGATCGGCAAATCACCGATACCACGGGAAAATATCCTTTGTCTGTTGTCATGTTGTTCTTTTGTTGTTTACATACTAGAAGTTGCATGATGTATGTCACCTAGGATTGTCAACCTACTTTAGTTCAAACCTAGGTTTAGTTGTCTTGTGCTTGCTTTTATCCAATTGTCTTTGAATTCCGCAATTAGTCGGATAGTTAGCTTTTAATTTGTTAATTCGGCTATTCACCCCCCCTCTAGCCGGGGTCCTTCGATCCTACAAGTGGTATTAGAGCCAGGTTCTCCCTAAATTGATTGGAATTCATCTTCCGGGAGAAGGATTATGGCTAGTAACACGGTGGACGTTGGTCACGCGCCATTCTTTGATGGTCAAGACTTTGATTATTGGAAGACATGTATGTTGATTCATCTTGAGGCCGTGGGAGAGACCGTGTTGAACATTGTGGAAGAAGGTTATGTGGTTCTTGATCCGGCACATCCCACACCCGCCGACAAGGAAAATATCAAGGCCAATGCTCAAGCCAAGAACATTCTCATTCGATCCCTATGCAAGGAGGAATATCATAGAGTGTGCAAGCTCAAGGCCGCATATGAGATGTGGAAAACTCTATTGGAAGCTCATGAGGGCACCAAGATGGTCAAGAGTGCCAAGTTGTTTATTTGCAAGGGCAAATTTGAAGGATTTACATTGTTGCCCAATGAAGAGTTGAAGGCCGCCTTTGCAAGATTGAACAACATGGTGAATGATCTCAATTATCTTGGTCATGAAGTTCCCGATGTTGATATATCTCATAAGTTCCTTAGAGCCTTGCCATCCAAGTATGAAACAATTGTTACCATGCTTGTGAGATCAAATTTGGAAGAAACAACTCCTTCGGAAATCTTGGGTGAAGTTCTCACTCATGATATCTTCAAGCAATCTCAAGTGGCTTCTAGGGATGATCAAGTCGATATGAAGAAGAAGAGTGTTGCTTTCAAGGCTAGTGTCTCTCACGATGATGATGATGAAGAGAGTGGCTCCGATGATGATGAGGATGTAGCCTTGATGGTGAGGAAGTTCAAGAAATTCATGAAGAAAGGCACATATAGGGGATTCAACAAAAATGGCAAGTCATCCAAGAAGAATCCATTTGCAAACAAGAAATGCTATGAGTGTGGAGAATTTGGTCATATCTCTACAAATTGCAAGAAGAAAATCCATAGTGATGATGAGCCAAGAAAGAACAAGAAATTTGTAAAAAGGAAGTTTCTCAAGAAGTCCTCCAAGAAGAAAAATGGCAAGGCTTATTATGTTGAATGGGATTCCGATGCTAGTTCGGATACCGATTCCGATGATGAAGATGACAAGCCTTCCAAGAAGGGTCCTGCCGGCATTGCTATCAAGGAAGCCCCATCCCTATTCGATTCACATTATTGCTTCATGGCAAAAGGTGAATCTAAGGTATGCAATGATGACTATGAGCCTTCTTATGATGAACTAGTTGAAATGCTTAGTGAACTTGATGATGTGTTGGGTGGCATAAAGAGCAAGTACAAGGACTTGAAGAGAAAGCACTCTTCTCTCCAAGAAGCTTATGATGAGCTAAAGTCATCTCATGAGGATCTAAAAGAAACTCATGAGAAGCTTGAGGAAACTCATAAGATTTATGTAGCCCAACACACCAACAAGGTCCAAATTGATGCCGGTGTGTCTTGCAATTTGATTGATGATATGCCTATTGCTCATGTTACATCTTCTAGCATATCTACTTCATGTGATGATTTACTTACTATACCATGCCCTTCTAAGATTGATACTTGCATGAATAATGTGAATGCTTGTGATCCCTTGCTTATTGTTGAAAATCATGAATTAAGGGATACCGTTGATCACCTTGTTGATGCTCTTACTAAGTGTCATAAGGGTGAAAATGTTTTTAATGAAATGTGGAAGTGTCAACGGTTCACTCTCAAGCATGAAGGTCTTGGATATATCCCCAAGAAAAACAAAAATGCCTTTGTTGCTAAAAAGTCCACATTTGTTAAAGAAAGTGGCTTGTATTGCTCTATGTGCAAGAATACCGGACATCTTGCAAAAGATTGTATCGGTAAGAGAATTGCTAATGTTGTTATGGATGCTTCTTACATGCTTGTTAAATCATCCAATGGTGTTGTGCATGCTAAGTTTGTTGGTAAAAATAATGTTCATACTAGGACAAACATGAATGGCACATTTGGAAATGGAATGAAGAAAAGGTCCATTTGGGTGCCAAAGGTGTTGGTGACTAATCTACAAGGACCCAAGCAAATTTGGGTACCTAAGAACAACTAAACTTGTTTTGTAGGTGAAAACTACAAGTCCGGAGGAAGGCATTGGGTTCTTGATAGTGGATGCACTCAACATATGACCGGGAAAAGGTTCACCTCAATTGAAGAAGGAAGTTCGGATTATGAAAGGATCACCTTTGGTCATAATAGCAAAGGAAAAGTGAGAGGAATGGGAAAGATTGTTATCTCAAATGACCTCTCAATCTCAAATGTATTGCTAGTTGAATCTTTGAGCTACAACTTGCTATCCGTGACTCAATTGTGTGATCTTGATCTTATTTGCAAATTCTCATCAAGTGGTGTTGTGATTACAAGTGTGAAGGATGATAGTCTTATCTTCAAGGGATTTCGTAATGGCAATCTTTATCTTGTGGATTTCTCTTCTAGTGATGCAAGCTTGAGCACTTGTTTATTCACCAAGTCATCCAAAGGTTGGTTATGGCATAGAAGACTTGCCCATGTTGGAATGAACCAACTCAAGAAATTAGTGAAGCACAACTTGGTTGTTGGTATAAAGGATGATGTTTTGTTTGAAAAGGATAAATTATGTAGTGCTTGCCAAGCCGGGAAGCAAGTGGCTAATACTCATCCTACCAAGAGTCTCATGTCAACTTCAAGGCCTTTGGAATTGTTGCATATGGATTTATTTGGCCCTACCAAATATCAAAGCATTGGTGGAAATAGCTATTGCCTTGTCATTGTTGATGACTTCTCAAGATATACATGGGTGTACTTCCTTAGTGACAAATCAATTGTATTCACCATATTCAAAGGGTTTGCCAAAAGAGCCGAAAATGAATATGAATTCAATATCAAGAAGATTAGAAGTGATAATGGCTCCGAATTCAAGAATACAAGAATTGAAGATTATTGTGATGAAAAGGGAGTCAAACACGAATTCTCAACCAAGTACACCCCGGAGCAAAATGGAGTTGTTGAGAGGAAGAATAGAACTTTGATTGAAATGGCAAGATCAATGCTCTCCGAGTACAATGTATCGGATGGTTTTTGGGCCGAGGCAATCAACACCGCTTGTCATGCATCAAATAGATTATATTGCCACCGGTTGTTGAAAAAGACACCTTATGAATTGCTTATTGGAAGAAAGCCCAACATCTCCTATTTTCGTGTCTTTGGATGCAAATGCTATATCTTGAAGAAAGGAGCAAGATTATCAAAATTCCAAAGCAAGTGTGATGAAGGATTTCTCCTTGGGTATTCCTCAAATAGCAAGGCATATAGAGTGTACAATCAAAATTCGGGACTAGTAGAGGAAGTATATGATGTGGAATTTGATGAAACAAATGGATCACAAGATGAGCAAGAAAATTTGGATGATGTGGGAAATGAAGAATTGAGAAATGCTATGAAGAACATGACAATTGGTGATGTGAGGCCTAAGGATGAAGATGACTCAAATGTGACCTCTTCCCTTCTCTTTCAAGTGAACCAAGATTCATCAACCTCTAGTGCTCAAGCTCAAGCTAGTGATGGTGGTGAGTCAAATCTTCAACCAGAAAATGGCTCAATCTCCACTCCATCACACCATGCTAGAACAATTCACCATGCCATTGCAAAAGATCATCCGGTAGATCAAATTGTTGGTGACCTAAGCAAAGGTGTTCAAACTAGATCAAGACTTGCTTCATTTTGTGAACACTTCTCTCTTGTGTCTTGTGGTGAACCAACTCGGGTAGAAGAAGCTTTGAGAGACCCGGATTGGGTAAATGCTATGCATGAAGAATTGAACAACTTTGCACGAAATGAAGTTTGGGAGTTAGTCAAAAGGCCACAAGATCACAATGTTATTGGCACAAAGTGGATTTACAAGAACAAACAAGATGAGAATGGAATAGTTGTGAGAAACAAAGCAAGATTGGTTGCACAAGGCTATACTCAAGTTGAGGGATTGGATTTTGATGAAACATTTGCTCCCGTGGCTAGACTTGAGGCAATTAGAATTTTACTTGCATATGCAACTAATCACAAGATCAAGCTATATCAAATGGATGTGAAAAGTGCCTTCTTGAATGGCACAATTAGTGAGCTTGTCTTTGTGGAGCAACCACCGGGTTTTGAAGACCCAAGGAAGCCAAATCATGTTTACAAGTTGTCCAAGGCCTTATATGGACTCAAGCAAGCACCTCGTGCTTGGTATGAGAGATTAAGGAATTTTCTTGTCTCAAAGGGCTTCAAAATTGGAAAGGTGGACACCACTCTATTCACCAAGAAAATTGGCAAAGATTCCTTTATATGCCAAATCTATGTGGATGATATTATCTTTGGATCAACCAATCAAGAATTTTGTGAAGAATTTGGTAAAATGATGTCCCGAGAATTTGAAATGTCCATGATTGGTGAATTGAGTTTCTTCCTTGGTCTACAAGTGAAGCAAATCAATAATGGGACATTCATCTATCAAAGCAATATATGAATGATCTTCTCAAGAGATTTGGAATAGAAAGTGCAAAATCAATGTCTACTCCTATGGGAAAGAATGCACATCTTGATCTTGATGAAGAAGGCAAACCGGTTGATCAAAAGCTATATAGGTCTATGATTGGAAGCTTGCTATACCTCACCGCATCTAGGCCGGATATTATGTTTAGTGTTTGCATGTGTGCAAGGTTTCAAGCCGCACCTAAAGAAAGCCACATAATTGTCGTCAAGAGAATATTGAGATATTTGAAGCAAACTCAAGATATGGGTTTGTGGTTCCCAAATGATGGTCAATTTATTCTCGTTGGATATTCGGATTCGGATTATGCCGGTTGCAAAATTGATATAAAGAGTACCTCCGGTACTTGTCAATTGCTTGGAACTTCTCTAGTCTCGTGGTCATCCAAGAAGCAAAATTCGGTAGCTTTATCAACCGCCGAGGCCGAATATGTCTCCGCGGGAAATTGTTGTGCCCAATTATTGTGGATGAAGCAAACTCTAATGGACTATAGGGTTAACTTTGATTGCATACCTCTCTTGTGTGATAATGAAAGTGCCGTGAAGATTGCTACAAATCCAGTTCAACACAAGAGGACCAAGCATATTGATATTCGGCATCATTTTCTAAGAGATCATGTGAGCAAAGGTGATATTGTCATGGAAAGTGTGAGGACCGATGATCAATTGGCGGATATCTTCACTAAGCCTCTTGAAGAAGCTCGGTTTTATAAGCTACGGAGTGAGCTAAATATTCTTGACCTCTCACATATCTCCTAGCATCTTGCTTAGTTGCTTTATGTCTCTCTCTTCACGTATGCATTTTTTTTTACCATATGTACCATGTTACTACATTGAAAGTTAGTTCACACAGTTAGGGGGAGCACTATACCACTCATGTGTCTTGCTACCCTCAAAATATGGACAAATCAACAAAGATGCCATACTAGTCTTAATTTTGCTCATGTTGGTCAAAAGGACAATTTTTGTTTATTTAGGGCTCGATTGATTAAAGAAGGGATCTTGTTGCTTGTTTTGATGCTATCATCACTTTTCTTTGGCTCTCTTGAAGATTCTCTTTTGCCTTCTCTCGCCTATTCTCTCAATCTCTTATCGAATCAATTTTTGAGAAGAGGCTTCTTACAAAAATTGTAGAGATGGTGATCATAACCATTTTTTTTTGTATTGTCAACTCATTGAGATGATCCATCGGTTGAGATTAATTTGAATTTGAAATTCATTTTGAAAACTTCTTATGGTCGCCTTTCAACCTAATATGGCATCTTGTGAGTTTAGCATATTGGATCGTATATCTTCATATATATTGGTTCCAAAATGCTTATGTGACTCATACATTCTCAAAAATATCCTCATTCCATCTTTTTGGACACTTGTGCAAATTATTGCAATTTTGCTTGTTTTTATCTTTGTTTCATTCATACATGCATAATTCATATCATGGATGATCAAGAATCGTGGTTATATTTCTTGAAGAGTTGAAGTTATCTTGGATATGATGGAATTCATTAAGCTATCGTTTTGAACAAAGTATGGAATGATTGGAGAAGGTTTGAATTGATTTGGATGAGAAACTTGAAAGCAGCTGTCAACAATCTGAAAGCACCCTCATGGTCAGACCGCCATATGTCATGGTCAGACCACCAGACAGCCATCAGTACTTTCAGCCTGTGATGCAGAGGTTTGATCAGATACAAGCCTCAAGTATTGAGGCTCGTAATTCCTATGAGGCAGCCATGTCTTCTATGAGGCAGCTAGAACATCCTATGAGGCAGCGAGGACTTCTATTGATGATCTCACCACTAGGATGCAGGGTTTAGAGTCTAACTATGATGCTCTATCTTCACACATTTATAGCTACTTTCCTGCACCAGTGCCACCTACAGAGTTTTTTCAGCCATCATGGTATGCCCCTCCACCTCCTCCTCAAGATGATTGAAGTCTTGACTATTTTTTGGTCAGTTGATGCCAAAGGGGGAGAACATGAAGAAGTGATGCTATGATGAGATGCCAGAGTCAGGGGGAGAAAAGGAAACAAAGATGCAAGCCAGAGTCAGAGGGAGAAAAGGAAACAAAGATGCAAGCCATGATTCTTGATCTATCTATCTTGCATTTGCATGTGCATCTCATATCTTACTTTCATGCACATTTGAACTTTTTTGAACTTATTTGTGTTTGTTGAACTATGTAACTTTGTTGGATTGTAATTTCTTTATGCACCTTGAACCATTTGCTCTTTTATCTGTGCTCATCTCATCTTAATGGTTCAAATGTGTGGATGATGAGGGTGTTCTTACTTGTAATGTTCAATATTGCTATATATTGGTTATTCTTTGCCTCCTCGCATCCAATGGTACAAGGTAAACTCTACCAATTTGTTCTTTTGAAAATATGCATTGCCATGTTTGATATATCTTGATCAATGCACCAATTTAGGGGGAGTTTTACCATTTGGTGAGTTCATTAACTTTTTCACATGTACGTGTATTGAAAATTCTATAGCATGTGATCATTATCTTATGACTCACCTTAGAGTTTTTCTTTATTGTCTTTATCGGCTTTATATCACTTCTTATGTTGTCATCAATTACCAAAAAGGGGGAGATTGAAGCATCTAGGCCCGCTTTAGTGTTTTGGTAATTAATGACGACCCTTATTTTTGACTAACTACGTTGTTGAGATAATTGTGGTTGTAGTCATAATAAGGAATGGAATGATGGACGAAGTGATATACATATGGATGGCTCAAGGTAAAGGTATCTTGATAGGGTTTTTCTGTTTTGCCGGTCACAAGGAGATTAGAGTTGAGTGACCGGATTATAGGTTAAATGCCGTACTATCAAGAGGGGTCGATGAGATGACCTTGAGTATCCATGGTTGCCAAAAATGCTCAAAGCCTATCGTTGTGAGTGGTTCGTTGAGAGACAGCTAAGCGATATAGAAAGGAGGGCTGGCAGAACGCTCCTGGCGGTCTGACCGTGGGGATCCACGGTCTGACCGTAGGTGCCTCCCAGAGACGGCCAGAGAAGTTGGTCCTCGGGTGGCTCGGGTGGTGACCCGACGGTCTGACCGTTGGGATCCACGGTCTGACCGTGGGTGCTCCCCAGAGACGGCCAGAGGATTGAGTTCTCTGGTGGCTCGGGAGATGGCCCGCCGGTCTGACCGTCCCAAGCCACGGTCTGACCGCCGTCACTTGTCTGGTGTCGACAGAGAAGCTGGTCTCGGGTGAAAACTAAAAGTGTCCCAACGGTCTGACCGTGTGGGATGTCGGTCTGACCGTCCGGCTCGTGTCAGAACAAGTTTGAAAGTCAAACTAGCCGTTGGGTTGTACGACGGTCCGACCGTGTGGAGTCACGGTCAGACCGTCCAGCGCACAGAAAGCTGTAACGGCTAGTTTTCAAAGAATGGGCTATTTATAGCCCCTCTATGCCGTGCATAGAGGAGAGGTTGGCCATTTGAAAAGTATTGTACACCCTTTGGAGCTTATTCCTCTCTCACATAAAGTCCTAGTGGAAAGATTGCAAGTGTGTGAGTGTGAGTGCCCTAAACTTGAGTGAGTTGAGCATTGTGGCACTTGGGATCCTCAAGCAAGCGTCATCGACTTGTTACTCTTGGAGGTTGTCCCCTCCTAGACGGCTTGGAGGAGTCAAATCCGTGAGCCCTTCAAGAAATGTGTGAAGGAGGCCCGGACTCTTGTGAGAGGTGCGGTGCTCGCCTCGCCGGAGTGGTGAAGAGCAACCCTAGTGGAATCGAGGTTTGGAGAGGTTCAAGGTATTGATTGTGTTATATCTCAAGTTGTTCTTTGTGAGCACTTCTTGGTGGTGGAGAAGTGGATACTTGAGGAGAGTAGCATATCATACGCTTGAATCCACCTCAACGTGGATTAGGGGTGATCGGCAAATCACCGATACCACGGAAAAATATCCTTTGTCTCTTGTCATGTTGTTATTTTGTTGTTTACATACTAGAAGTTGCATGATGTATGTCACCTAGGATTGTCAACCTACTTTAGTTCAAACCTAGGTTTAGTTGTCTTGTGCTTGCTTTTATCCAATTGTCTTTGAATTTCGCAATTAGTCGGATAGTTAGCTTTTAATTTGTTAATTCGGCTATTCACCCCCCCTCTAGCCGGGGTCCTTCGATCCTACAACATGTCATTCAGAATGATCCTAAGAAGAAGTTTATTGGATGATTTTAAGAGTTGTGTCCACGAAGATAGATCAGAGTTTTATTTCAACAAGAAGTGTAATGAGTTATTACGAAAATACGACCTTGGGGAAAATGAATGGATGAAAAATCTATATGCTTTGAGAAAAAAGTGAGCTATTGTGTACCGTGATTCTTTCACAGCTGATATGACCTCAACTCAAAGGAGCGAAGGAATGAATAATGTTTTCAAGAAAAGATTTCGTAGGAAACTTGGTCTTTCAGAGCTCCTGGTAGAATGTGAGAAGGTTTCTTCTAGTCTTTGTGAAAATGAGTTGAATGCAGATTTTCATTCACGTCGAAAGGATCGGGTTACATACATCCAAAATTTATCTATGTTGAAGACTGCAGCTGAATCATATACAATGCGAATGTACTCAGAGTTTGAGGCAGAATTTAAAAGCCAATTTTTATTCATTGGCACCTTGGTACAAATAGAAGGGTCAATCTTGACATATATGGTTAGGCATATGCAATCTGATCATGGCACCACAGTTTTATTCAATGTTGAAGACATGACCATTACATGTTCATGTAGAAAGTATGAATCTATCGGTATGTATACAAACTCTAAATTTATTATATTTATTATATTACAAATTGATGAATAACAGCTATCCATATATGTTAGGAATATTATGCAAGCATGCCCTCAAAGTCTTTAATATAAGGGATGTTTTTATTTTGCTATCACAATATATACTGAATAGATGGACAAAATATGCTAAAAGAGGATTTTATGATGAGAAACAAGGAACTGAGAAGGAAAATGTGAAAGCCCAAGCTACACGTATCTCACGAAAAGCAACATCTGTTGCATTGAAGTGTTCGCTTTCGAAAGAACTTCTTGATGAATTGGACAAAGCCATAGACAAGTTGGACTTCGAAGCAGATAGTTCTATAAGCAAGGTGTAAGAAAAATTCAATGAGGCTCCTCTAATTGAGGTAGATTGTGTTCCAAATGCATTGATAGGTAAAATATCATTTAGAGTGTCCCGGATGATAAAAGGCCAAAAAAATAAGCGACCAACCATTGCCCTCGGAAAGAGAAAGGGGAAGAAAAAGAAAATGGGTAATAAGAAAGGTATGGCTCTTACCAATTCTAGCATTTTCCCATTCTATGGTTGTATATTGTATTTCTTCAATTTATATTTTTTATTGTAGGAGAAGATCCTAATACTGTGATAGAAAATATAGATGAAGGTGCTGATATGGAACAATTCATGGTATGTCATATGACTTGAACTCATTACACAACATCTTATACTTTATTTATTTACAAGCAATTTTGTATTCTATGACATAGGACCTGAGTTCTGATCCCATTGATGCTAATAATATAATACCACACTTTGCAACTGATGTGTATGCGCAATCTTCAACCATGGCTACTCCACTGATCCAAGACGGGTATACTGATGTCACGATGCCACACTATAATATGCACATGAGTTCTTCTGCCATGGACGCCAGTTCATATGTACATGAAGGATATACAAGTCTCTTACTTGGAGTTGATCAAGATGCCACATTGGCGGCTAGAAAATTATACTTTGATACAGTGACAAATAATGAAGACATATGATTGTACTCTTTTACTACATTTTATTTGATGTATCCATAAATTTTAAAGGATGAACTACTATATTTCTGGATACTATTTCCAACAAGAATCAGACATTTCAGATTTCAGTTTATCACTCTCCTGGGCATGTGTCAATTGTTGCCCAATAGATTGTCAAAACTGAGTTTTTTTTCCTGTTTATAAATCAGTTTGAGTTATTAGTACTGTGTTCAGCACCCTTTCTAATAGCTCGATGTATTCTTATCAAGCAATGCTATATATGATTTCATTCTGCAACAAATGAGAGAATAACTCATAATTTTAACACATCCATGTATTTCTGAGCATTCAGATGCAGAACACATGTGTGATTCCAGAACATCTATAGTTATTTCACAACACTACTTTTTAAGACATCACACATTGTATAATTTCATAGCTATACTATACATCAGACTGACAAGCCATAAAAAGGCTTGATATTCCCACAAGATCAGGCATATAGCCAACCTCGAGCATCAGCTGCCACTGCATTGTTATCTGAAAATGTGCATTAGCCATCTCGTGTCATTCTAAGTTCTGTTTATTGAACCTGCAGAGGACTGAGAAATTAGGATAGCTTAGGACTGCAGCGAACATTGTTAAGAAAATTGCAGAACAGGAGCATCAGCTGTCACAGGAGAGACTGCCGATTGGTGAGGTCGCCGGTGCCTCTAAAGATCACTGCTGGACCACTGCTGCTGTGCAGGAGATGCCACTGAAGTTGAAGGCCTCGACTCGAGCTCGCCACTGAAGAACCTTAGATGCAGACTGTATGATCAGGAGAGGCTTGTCCGACCTGCAGGCAAGGAGGTCCGTCTCCACTATGCATCGCATGGAGGTTGAGCCCAGAAAACAAAAGACAGCGCAGGTGCTGCCGGCAGCGGCGGTGCCGGGCGGCTGATGCAAACACGAACTCTACCGACGGAGGGAGACCATGCGCCGACAACGTCCTTTCGCCCCGAACTGAAGGATGAGCCGAGGGATGCAAACAACTCCGAGCCGTCTACTACGAGCCGTGACTTCGTGATGGACGAGTGGGGAGCTGCCTGGCGTTGGATGGAGGATGCGTCCACGCAGCACACATCGAGACCAGGGCCGCACGGGAAAAGTTCTGCGGACGGTGCCCAGGGAATTTTTTTCCGGCGACAGTGCAAAGAGTATGTGCCTGGGAGAGTACACAGTGCAAACCACACTACTATCTCAAAAAAGAACAATGAGCAACCTTCTCAATCTGTACAGCCAATCCAAAAGTCCTGCCCAGTGCGTTTACATGTTGGTGAGTGGTGACTTTCCACCATGGCTAGCTATCCCGGTCGACCCCAAGAATCATTGACAGCTACAGCAAGACCCAACCACAAACATAGCTGAATTTTCATATTTAAAACTTTATTTTTCGTTATTAAGGCAAGAAAGCTGCAAGCTGGTGCAAATCAATTCGAGTTAAGATCTGTACAACGACGTAGCTGTAATCCAAACAACATGCATGCGCATGCATGAACCCAGCAACCTGAGCACTACAAATCGAACACTCAACTAGAGCAACACCTACTAGTATTACTTGAGAAATTAATTTCTGATAACTGATATACTCCATGTCCCGTTCCATTATCGTGAATAAAATTGGGTCGTCTGTGTCCCTGTCACCCCCATGTTATGTTGGCACGTTGCCTGTCTGTCGCATTGACACGGCTTCATCCGTAGCGCTTGGTACCATTAAGCCAGATGGTCCTCTGGTTCTCCGCATGTTATGCTCACGATTTCGGTGCAGTTAGATTCTCTGTATGTATACTTGTTTATTTGCACTGCTTGTTTGTTTACACACTGCTAGATTGAGAAGCTCACGGTCACGACGCATGCGGCATCGGCATGCCTGATCAGCTCCAGTCCTCCAAATAAATCGAGCCAGACCCAAGGCAAGAAGAAAGAAAACAAAACATCAATTTATTTGCCATTACCCTACTCATCAATATTGCTTCACTCAAGAGAAACAAAACGGAAGCATGTGAAGTAAAACCTCAAGGCACTCCACCCATCAGCAAGCTTGTTTAGAGGTTGCATGTCACGCAACAACAAATTAAACTTCAAGTAACTCCTCGAGCTGCCGTGGCTGTAAAAGAACAATCTGATGCTGGCCTGTTTGTTACAAGAATAGAAAGAAAGTTACTTTCCATGTAGATTGCTATTGGTACCGTACTACCACAACATTTGGAAACCAACAAAGCACGCTTTACAAGCACATTTCCAACAGCAATTCTTTGGCGCTCAAATTGCATGACCTTTTCGAATCATCACATGCCGCTGATTTGCCAAAAATGCATCAAACTGGAGCGAACGTAAAAGCATCTGTAAAGCGTTATGAATGACTAGCATTTCTGTACTAGCATTCATGTGTATGTTGCAAACCACACTATCACCAATGACAATGAACCATCATAAATTGACCAAGACACTACAGTAGCCGCACCGTACTCAAATAACATAAGACCTCCTGATTTTGACAGCACCATGCACCCTCAACTGTCTTGCAATCTTGCTACTAACAGCAGTGCCAGATCATTACCAACTGCACTGCAATAGGGTAAACAGAGGAAAATTCAACAGTACAGGATGCTTCAGACAAATTCCCCCTCATCCCCAATTGAATTTAAACACAAATTGCATTGCTTCGCATCTTCCCAAATTCAGTTCCCTGATCACTATACTCTAGTTTACACAATCAATCACAACAAACTTAAGGGCAATAATCATTCATCCCAGATGGCATTTAGAAGCACATGCCTCAGCATCAGGCCCATGAACTACTGGTGGCAAATCTTGCCGGCTTGCTATATATTTACATGTTACTGATCTTCACTCATAGCTAGCTCCAATCGGACTAGATCTTCCTTGCCTACCAGAGCACAATCAGAACAGTAACATAGCTGAAAGATCAGATGTCTAACCATACATAATGCTTCAGCTAAACCCCGTTCCCCCATCAGATTTACACATGAACTGCACTACAATGCAGTCATCTCTAAGCTCCCCGTGTTCAACTCCTTGACCGTCCTACTCTAGTTTACACAATTGAGCACCACAAACTTACAGAGCATGGAACCTGCAGTGATCATCCATTACAGATGGCATTGAGGAGCACATGACCCAGCATCAGGTCGACGAAGTACTGGTGCCCAATTTTGCCGTCCCGCCACACCAGCCTCGCCGGTGCACGTCCGTAGTGCACACCATCATTGCAACGGTTGTCATAGTGCCACGGGAACGTCATGTCAAAGTTGTCGATCACCCCACCGGTGAGCACGCCATGCTGCTTCATCATCTCAACAAGCACGCCATTGAACGCATCCATCTTACTCGGATTGAACCCGAGGTCCCGAGCATAACCCCCAGTCGCCACCGTAGTCCGGTAGAACACCTTCGGCATGTTGCGGCCACGAGCCCGCACTTTAGCCAAGACTCCAGACCAGAACTGCGCAGCAAATTCAGCGCCCTGCGCGTATGCGCGGACGCTGGTCCAGTAACACCCGTCGTGCAGACCGGAGTTCAGGATCACGACGTCCGGGACACGGTCGCCGGACATGAAGTATGACCGGAGGAGCTGCCGGAACCCCCTGTTCCGGAGCGACTGCAGGCCGAGGTAGTTCATGCTCATGTTCCAGTGGCCATTGAAGACATTTGTGATCCTCACCGTCTCCGGTCCGCCGCTGGGGTTCCTGAACACCGCATCAAACCGGCGTGCCACGACGGAAGTGTCTGTGACACCGAGAACGAAGCTGAGGAGGTTCCGGATGGTGTCGACGTGGTTGGAATCGCCCCAGAAGAAGAGCCACTTGCGGTCCAGGCACCGCCACGCCGCGTCGGCCTTGAAGAGCCTGAACGAGCAGTGCGCCGAGTAGACCCACCCGTTGCTCTCCAGCGCGCCCAGCGGGCCCTCGCACCACGGCGCCTCGCACTGGTGCTCGGGCTCCAGGCACCGGTACCGCCCCGCCGCGTCGACCTCCTCGCAGTTGTCGTTCCTGGCGAGCCGCGTCCATCGGCCGGACCATGCCTCCCGCTCGAAATCCACGGCGCGGCAGGTCTCCAGCGCCGGGAGTGACGCGTTGCCGGGGCGGAACAGGAGGGGAATTCGCCGCAGCTCGGCGCGGTGCTTGAATCGCGCGGAGGAGAACTTGAGGCCCTCAAAGCTGCGGAAGAGCAGGACGATGGTGAGACGGAACTCCCCCGCGGCAAAGCGCGGCGCCACCTGGAGCCGGAAGGAGTAGGAACCATCGCCGCGGTCCACGACGGGTGGACGCGACTTCCAGCTCTCTCCGGAGAGGTCGACCTCGAAGTAGTCCCCGCCGAGGCAGCGGCGCCGGCCCGCGTCGTCCACCGCCCAGAACGTGAACTCGTGGATCTCGGCGGCGGCGAGCTCGGTTGCCTCCCCCCTCCCCGCGGCGGCGTCGAGGCCCGCGACGGAGATGTTGGCCGTGCGCTCGTCCCTGCACGGGGCGCCCCCCGGCGCGAGCCACCGCGCGAGGAGGTCGTCGGTGAAGTTGGAGTAGCCCGGCACGGAGAGCCAGGAGGGCGGGCCGCCGTCCGTGCTGGCGCGGTGGGCGTCGCCGCTGGTGACGTAATGCAGGTATTGGCGCCGCAGCCGGCGGTGCGCGCCCGCGCCGGCGAGGGAAACGTCCGCGGCGAGGAGGACGATGACGCCGAGGAAGGAGGCGAGCGCGAGCTTCGCGGCGGAGGGGCCGGGCTTCTTCGGGTGGTGGTGGTGGTCGCCTCCGCCAGGGAGCTTGTTGGCGGTCGGGGGCCTCTTGGCGTCCCCGGCGGCGAGGGAGGAAGGGATTGGCCCCTGGGTCGGTGGGAGGTGCGCCGACATTGCCGGGGCGCTAGTTGGGGCTCGGCGCCGTGTGGCCTCGCATGCGCCCGCGTGCGCGAATCTACGGGGGCGGGGGCGAGCTCGCGCGGGGAGCAAGCCCCAGTTTGGGTTGGGTGGGATTGCGGTTGCGGTGCGGGCGGCGTTTCTGCGGAGCGAAGGGGGGGTGGATTGGTGCGCACTCTATTTGGACGACGACGACGACACGGGTCAGAGCAGAGCAACGTGCTACAGGGGTGAGGGATCTCTGCTCAGCTCATCATCGCAACGCCGACGAGGGGGATGGGATGGCATGTGTGGGTCCGAGCAATTTACAGTTGGGCCATGAATTCGGTGCCTACTGTACGAGACGTAACAAATTTGTTGATTGCCGTAGGCCCTCTTTGCGTTGAAAAGAGGCGCGCGGCACAGAACAGGTTTCGATGAGAAGGAACGCCGTAGTACTGCGTTTGGTGGACAAACATAAACCATTTCATCATCCCGAAGTTGCAGCAAAGAAAAAAGATAAATAAAGACACCTGAAAACTACTAAAATCTGCTATTCCCCATATATATAGGTGCTGCTACGTGCTCAATATAGACCCAACAAGATTGGTCAACTTGAAAGTGTGCCATGCAGTGTCTTGGCTCACTCTGGTGTCGGCCTGGTCAATAACCAAGTTCAGTTGTCAACGGTTCATGGCACTACTCGTACTTAAGAATATTGGATTATTGGTAGGCGTATATCCTATGATGTGCATGACCGACTATATATGCTGATATGTATAAGCATTTGAACTGTTTGTACACTTGTTTATAGTTTCTTTTTTTTTTGTATTATGTGTTGTGTCCACTACGAGAACTTTGACTTACACATTTTGAATTTAGAAATGTACATTTTAATTTAATGAAAGATGGAGTACGTGATAGAAAAAAAATTGAGCAACAAAATGGACTACCCATTCACCTTTTTCTTTTACTCTAAGGCTC
Organism: Eleusine coracana subsp. coracana; assembly: GCA_032690845.1. Classification (NCBI taxonomy): domain Eukaryota; kingdom Viridiplantae; phylum Streptophyta; class Magnoliopsida; order Poales; family Poaceae; genus Eleusine; species Eleusine coracana. The sequence continues at coordinate 8,882,156 of CM064426.1, forward strand.
CAAACTTAATAATAGTAGCTTCTTATTTGGATTACTACATATCCTCACAAAAACATTGTTAAGCAGTACGTGAAAAAAAAATGGTTCGATTCAAACAGACCTTTTCTGTATTCTTTTCTCTTTTTTTATTTGGAGTACGTAGAGTACTCCGTATTCTTTTCTTCAGCCGTCCTTGAAAAAAAAAGGTACGGCACCTGCAGCGAGGAATTTGTGCTGCTGCTCTGGCGCTCTGCTCTCCCAACGCCGCAGCAGTGGAATAGAGGATCCTATGCGATAATAACGTGGCGGGCCCGTGCTCTTCTTTTATCTCTTTCGAGGTGGCGCGCCTGTGTTGGGTTCGGTTTCCCATCCCATCCCATCCCGTCGAGGGACGCACCGGGGGCCGACCGCATGGGATCCCCCGGCGCGGCGCGTGGTCCAGCTGTCCCGGCGTCATGTCCGCGCGCGTTTGACCCACCTGACATGACTCATCCCGCACCGCTTTCTTCGGTGCGCCACTGCGCGTCGGCGTACGCCCCGTCGTCGCCTCCACCTCACCCTGCGATCCCCGCGCGGCGCGTCAATGTGGAGGAGATCGGTGCGGCAGGTAGGTGGCTGGTGCTGGACTTGCCACGAGACGCGGAGACCCATTTGGGTTGTGCAGTGGACTGGACGTCGTTGGAGTAGGTGCGACGGTGCGACTGCTCATTTTCTCATGAGTTTTTGGGATCCTTTTTGCTCCTCAGTTCCGCGTAATCATGTTCATGGTTCCAGTGTGACTTGTAATACTCCTCAGTTGGTTCGGAGTTGGTTGCCCTATATGGCTTAGTATAGGAACTTCAAGGTTTCCTGGAAGCCTGGCTGTAACAAAGATGGTTTGGTAAAGTGTCTCCTCCTCACAGGTCGCACCGCCCGTGTTGGTTCTGCATCTGAGGGTTTTGTCCGTACACAAACACATGCGTACGATTCAGTACACTCATCCTCGCAGGTTTATGTACGGCCGGCCTGCGTGCTTCGGGCTGCTTAATAATTTTCTATAAGCAGATCAGCGTGCAAAGATGCTCTCGCGGTTCAAACGGTCACTGCCGCTACATCAATTTTTTCCAGCGCCGCTATAGAATACTAGTAGTTTTCTGATAGTGGAAGTCGTCTTTGCTCTCGCGCTGTGTCAAGACCAAAGACTTCGAGTGTCCCCGTCGCATGATTATACTACTGTTTACAAAGATTTTTACAAGGACAGAAAGGTACTAGTAATTCGAAAGATAAGAAAAAAAAAATAGGGTTACGGACAAGCTGAGGTGCTCATGATGGTACGCCGGGTTGGCTTTACTTGTACTGCCTTTCAGTTTGGTGTGGTGGATACGTGATCTTTGTCGATACGGCGCTGAGTAGTTTGTTTGTGCCGATGATGCCCACTGTATATTTTTTACTGCTATGCTACAACTGGTGTCGATGATATGTGGAGTAAGGATCGACCCGTGTCTTGGAGATGGCTGGTCGACTCCACAGCACGACGAACCACGATGTGGAGTTTGGGTTTCGATCTGGAACGACCACGTGTGACTGTAGTATGGGCGGGGATTGGTTGGTTCTGCCTTCTGCGGCATATTTTTTGTGGCCGTGCGGCAGAATTTCTAATATTTTTCTGTATATAGGGAGGGAGGAGGTCGGATTCAGGAAAAACCGAGAAAATGATGGTGATATGCACAGCTATTTATTGCACGTACTGCTCACCGTGGACCACGTTATACGGAGCAGGACGTAGTACGAGTACCACTGTACTCTCCCCCTTGCCATTCTGGTCAATTAAAAATACAGCACTGAGTGGTTGATCTGCTATAGGCAACAATGCCATGTCCTCACTAGTGTGTCGATGATTTTTTTTTTTCCGGGAGGAGCAGGGACCGTGTGCAGGGATCACGCGTGTTCATTTTTACTCCTCTGATTTTTAAACATGTTTAATCAAATATTATGATACTAATTAGAAGTATTAAATATAGATTACTGACAAAATCTAGTCTATAACCCTCTTTTTGAATAACGAGATGAATTTATTAAAACTAATTAGATCATAATTAGATAATATAATGTTACAGTAAACATCTCTTAATAATAACTTAATTAAGCTTAATAAATTTGTCACCTGATATGCATTCAACTATATAATTAGTTTTATATTTAATATATATTTAATAATTATATATAGTATTTTAATAATTAATATGGCCCTCACACGTCTGATGTAAACAATGCAAGTTGAATACGGATGATGCTGAGTTCGGCCAGCATGCCGAGTTATGACCGCCTAATGATACTCTCGCAGGTAAAAATTTCTTTTAGATCAGATCGTTATATTATATTGTTGACCTAGACGGTTCCCGAGGGACGAAATGCCGGGTCATGCACCCAAGATAATTCCTGTATCCATGACCGAATAATTTGACCAAGGCGGAGAGCAAGGAAAAGAAATTGAACATGGCGGAGAGCAAGTACGGTAACCTGAAGTCGTTACTCAGTTACGGGATTCACGGCTGACGGGACAAAAAGCGGTGGGCAGGTTCATAGACCACCGGGACCGGCTGCCCCTGCTCCGCCCACGTCTTCTTCTCGCTTGTCTGCTTGCTCTACTACCAGTTCTCCCTTTTCTCGGCTACCTGACAGCAAAGCATCCGCCAGATCTAAAGATTGACCCAACACGACTACGCGAGCATCTCTCTGCTTGTTTTTGCTTCCGGCCATCGCTGTCCTTTGACGGCGCATCGTCGGCGCCTCGGCGGGTTCCGGCGGTTGGGCCATTTCGCAAATTTCGACCATGCACCATGGATCCAGACGGAGATTCGATCGTGTCTTGTGCGGCCATTCCGCGATGCGGCTGTCGTGGATCGAAACAGGCGACTAGTCCAGCCCAGCACAGACAAAGCATGGACTTGGAAGGAGGTTACATTTTCAGCCCAAACTTACGACGGGCCGACCTTAATTATGGCGTTAAGGTTTCAAGCCTGGCACGCGCCCACACATGACGGGCCTGCAGTCGCGACTCGCGAGGACGCGTACTCATGGCGCCAGAAAGTCAGCCCAAATCCGAGACGAGTAGAGACCAAACGCGGCCGACAGCCCAAGAATGAGACCTCGCGATTCTCTCCGTCCCACAGCCCCCGACCAAATCACACGCTTTTCGGCCTTGTTCGTTTGACCTGGAACGTGACCCGGAACGGCCCGTTCTGGCTGTATTAAATCGGCCTGGTTTGAAGTCCGGCTCAAATGAAATTCTACAGCAAAAGAACAAGGCCTTCAGCAGCTCGTTTAACGATTCTTCGTCTTTGCTCAATGGATCTCTTCATCTTTCGCTCAGAATGATTCCTTACGGCGATAGTGACATGCTCGCAACAACGTTGTCTGACTTTGCTAAAAAAAAAAAAAACAACGTTGTCTGACTGGATCGCGGATGACCTGGCCATCCCGGAAAGTTAAAACTACCACCACGAAAACTGGCCTTGTGCCGTTGTGCAGGGTTGTGCCCATGCACGTCGGGCAAGTCGCCACACGATCGTGTAACAAAAACTGTCCCGATGAGAAATATGCGTGCTGTCCCCAGCGAATGGGTGCTGCAGGCGGCTGCTTGGCCACAACGGGGAAAGTGCGTGCGTGCGGCGGCCGCTGTGTTGACTTGAGCCGTCGTGCGCGCCGCCCTTGCATGACCAGCCGCAAAGCCTCCACCGGTTCGTTGCTGCATGCACGTACTCCCATGTCGCCGGCCGACACCTGTTGACCTCATTCTCTCGCGTCCCGATTCTCCCCGGGATCCGCGCCCCCACCCAACGCCGTGCCCACGGATTTACCATGCGATCATTCGTTCCATCCAACCTAGACATCGAGGATCACGTCACGCTTTCACGACGGTCGCCGAGAGCTGGCCTGGAGGAGAGGAGCCCAGGTGCTAGGGACAGCAGGTCACCAACCACCGCACGACGTCCCATGTCGCAGGGGGCCGGCCGCCCGGCAAATCAGAAAATTTCCCAGATCTGCAATACATGTTCCGAGAACCCACGCACGATTGGAGATTCCCGTTCTATCGTCATCATCCACAGGACACAACGGAGAGAAAGAAAAAGAAAGGGGATCAGCTCCGCTAGCGCGAGGGACGACAGACAACCAAGTTGCACCAATCATTGCTCCTTTGATATTTCCAATTCATTCTTCTTCACCACTCTTCTACCAGTACACAGTACTACTAGTACAACCAATCGTGGATCGAATACATTTCTTCATCTTACAAAAATGCGAAGAAAGAAAGGAAAAAATTAATAATTAATAAAATCGAGCTTAGGCACCACCTCTTTCTTGCACACCACCAACCGCTAGCTTACTGTACAGAGGAATTATTTTCTTTTTTCTTTGTTGGTGTGACGGTGGTGGTGCCCCCATATTGGTTACTGCTCGCCGAGGCGCTCGGATTATACATTAACCCCGGCGGGGCAGAAACCATGGTTATTTATACGGACCATATAAGAATAGTAGTAGTAAATAGTAATTAAACAGATTAATTTATCCGGCCGATTTCACCGTTTTCGCTTCTTCTGGAGTTAGTCGTGGTTTTTTTTCTTTTCTTTTTCAGTTCGTCCAGAACGATGGATGATCAGGCGCGCTTCTTCGTGTGCCCGCCGGAGGCAACGGCGTTATTGTTCCCGGCCGCCCGCGCCTTGCTGCCTGCGGCGCCCCTGTTCTTGCCCTTCTTCTTGTGGTGCGCGGCACCGGGCGTTGACCGGGGGATGAACACGCCGGTGCCCTTGCTCCCGCACTGCTGCTGTTGTTGCTGCCACGCCATGCTGTCGCCGTAGCTGGCGGCGGCGTGGTGGAACAACGTGTAGGCCGGTGGCGCCAGCATCGACGCTCCACGCTGCTGCTGCACATGGTGGCCGAATCCCTGGCGGCAAAACAATCAAACCGTCAGCTTAGCTGTTTATGTCTATGTGTGTGTCGAGGCGAGCGCGGCGTTTGCTGTAACGCGCCGCGCGGTGCAAGCTAGTGCAGAGGGGCTGGGGCGCACATGACGTGATGCGATCATGGCTAACTCTGCTTCAATTTGAAAATTATAAAAAAAAGAAGAGAAAAAGCGCAGTTTAAACTGGTGGATGATAGCTGTAGGCGCTCGAACGCAACTAAGAGCAACTTGCGTGCGTGTCAAGATTCATTCATCAGCGCCGGATGCATCTTGTCACGGATCTAGTGGGAATTGTGATTAAACAAGCAACGGCAGCGAGTAAACAAATGATTCGCGCCATGATGGTGTGCACCGGGCAGCGCCGGCAGCCAGGCATGGGTCGCGTGCATGATGAGGTGTTGTGTGCAAGCAACAGGAAAGTTTCGATTACTACTAGTACTCTACTACTCATCGTCACCACCAGACACCAGACGCCGCGACGCCCAAGCAACGTCGATCGCTACCACAACTTGGTCGATATGGCAGCGCAGTCACATGCGCGTGATGATTCGGAACAAAACCGTTTGGTGTAGTGGTCCGTATGTGCAGGGGGGGGGGGGGGGGGGGGGGGGGAGTCCGCGGCATGTGCGGCGGCCGCGAAGCATGCGACGCGGGCCGTGGACAGCCGCGGGTGCCGCTGCTGCTGCTGGTGGTGGACTGGTTGGAAGGAGTACCTTGCAAGTTTCTAATTCAGGAGCGGCTAATGAAAGGGACGCCGCCGCTGGCACCGATCCACCCCAACACCTGCGCACGTCACGGGATTGGGAATTGTGACCCCACCCCACTGCCTGTAGCTTAGCTAATGCCTCGGAGATAATTAGCTGTTCCATTTAATTATTTGCTCCATCTACTGTTCCTACAGTGAAACAGTCCGACTAGTGTGCTGCCACTCCTTTGCTGCCTAGTACTACTACTGTAGTAACAAATAGTCGACCAATTGCGACCGGTTATTTCACATGGGACACAAGATTCTTGGAAGATTCAAGTGGTGCTTTTATCCTGCGAATTTCAAATGAAACTAAAGATTCAAGCGGTCAGTTTCCCGGAAAAAGGCGGCTTCCTTTCTCGTAATGCACAGGCACTCACTGACGTATCAGGAAAGACACGTCTGCACTTATTATCAGTAATCGCGAGTAGCCAGCTCCTGATGCCTTGATGCTTATCCTTACGGAAATTCTGCGCGTACGCAGTCACTGCAAGTGCCGGGCAGCGACAGCAGATGCACGCGGTTTGCGGATGCGAATCAAGCTGCTAATTGGCTACTAGTATCTAATAACATGCTCATAGTTTCATCACGGAAAAACCTCCCTCTTTTGGTTGTGATTGGATGGAAGAAAGAAGAGAGAGTGGTTTTGGTTTGGTCCGTTTCCGCTCTGTTTGGCCATCCTATCCTATCCATCAGGTTGTGTGCAGGTGCCAAAGGCGCAACCATGTGGATTGTGGACTAGTAGTGGTTTAGCAACAAACAACCAACTAACTACCGGGACCGAGAAGCTCCAAGAACCAACCCACCAACACTCCAACAGAAGGATAGCTGGCTGGCCTGAGGAGCCTGAGCTGTGAGGTGAGGACACACACGTGCGTGCACATGCCCTGATGCTCCTGGCACTGGCAGAAGGAAACGAGAAGTGGTGAAGGGGGGCGGAGGGCTCACCGGGAGGGGCGCGGCGGCGGCGGCGGGGATGAACTGCGCGGCGGCGGCGAAGTCGGAGTCGTCGTCGTCGGTGATGAGCAGCGATATCCGCTTGCTGAGCTCGGCGAAGAACAGGTCGTCCTCCATCATCTCCACCTCCATCTTCTCCTCCTGTGCTGCTTCTGGCGACGCGTCTGCTGCTGCTGTGTTGAGGTCGAAGAACGGCGGCGGCAATGGGAGGTTGTGCTTGTTGCGGAGCAAGGGGAGGAATAGGAATGGAAGGCGGCAGAGGCAGAGAGAGAGAGAGGCTTTTGCGGCTGTTGGCGGTGGCCTCTGGCGCTGCGCTCGGCCTGAGGGCCGCTTTAATAACCGCTTTCCGGTGGTCAGTTTGAGAGGGGTGGGCCCGGAGGAGCAGTTGGCCAATCCCTGCTCGGAAAGTACGTGGGTCCCACGAATGTGGGGGGCGTCTCCCCCGGCTGCACATGTTCGCAATCTGCTCCGTTCTCTGCGCGGTCCAGTCCAGGCAGCCGCTGCTGTGCTGTTCCTTCTCAGCCACGGGACGGGACCGCCGGGTCCCGCACGTCAGTACGTGGAGCGATCCGGCCTTAATTTTCTCGGTGATAAGAGAATGAAATGAGACCGAGAAACCGCGATATTTGTTTGTTTGTCTGTTTAAAAGATGAGGCTGGGACTGAAACAGATACAGTACATGTTATCCCAATTTCCGATGCTATCTTTGCGCGGCCTGGACGATCGATTGGGCCACTTTGAACCGCAACTGTCCGTTGTCGTGCGATCAACCATCCGCTCGTAGATGTAGAGAGTGAGAAAGGCAAAACCATATACGGGTCCGCCGTAACATGGCTAGTGCGAGGAGAAAGTGACTGGGGTCCATGAAGTCCGGCGTTATCCCGTGGCGTGAGGAAAGGAAGGAAAGCGGATGAGGCTGCTCCGGCGCCGAGTCGGCCACCGCGATCGGGGCCCGGAATTACGCTGCCCACATGGCCCCGACCGCGAGCGCCAGGGTGGCCGCACGGTCCCTGCCTTTCACCGCATCGTCCGATTGGAGCAGCAGCATAGCATGTCATGTCGTCCTTGGTGGTAGGCCACCACGCGCTGACACGATCAAAAAGGCTGCTGCCGTATCACGTCCAGCCGTCGCTCCCTGCTCAGCCGTGAACAGTTTTGGGTTGAGTTGGATGCCCTCTCCGTATGCGCTGTACTCGCGTGCCGGCAGCCGAGGTGGCGCGAATTATTGGTCCACCGACATGACCCTGATCTGACGGAGAATCATCAGAGAATCCCAGGGAAGGTCGGGGGTTTGATTAACCGGTGAAGAGTGAAATTATATTACCTGGCAATCTCAAACGGGTAAAGTAATCGGCCAGCCAGTGGTTGCCATCGTGGGCTGTTGTGTTGTCTGGGCCTTCAGTCGCGATTACGGCTGATTGGCTGTGCTCTGCTCTCCTCCCGGCTTTTGGTATCCCTATCCGAAACGTAACGGATTGGATTGGGTGGGTTTCGGATGGATCAGCAGGGCGAGTGCGTAAACTGGAGTAGCGGCGTCGAGAGAGAGAGGAGCAGGCAGAGGCCGCGCGCACTCCACGTCGACCTGCTCCGCTCCTCCGCTCTCTTCTCCCACTTGGCCGGGACCGTCGTCGTGTGACCTGAGGTCAGCGTCCGATCCGATGTGGAGATAGCTGGAGGACCGGCTTCACTGACCACTGCACTAGCCGCACTAACGACGAGGCCGTTGTGTGGCTGGCTGCAGTGCGAGCGGTTTCGCTCCCGGCCGACTCATGGTTTTTTTTTTCTCGTTTTGATATATAACTGATGGCCGACTCATCGTTGGTTGGTCTGGTTGGACGGCCGACGGCCGCTTGTTGTATACGGCAGCGCGCGGGTGCCGACGAGCAACAACTAGGTCGCACAGGATGGCTACTTGAGCATGTTAATGTGTTGTGATCCGCAGCAACGGCTGAGCGGGGGCCCTATCGGGAATGATTCATCAGTGCGGTAACATGCGGCAAAGTGCGACGCCCCCGCGTACGTACGTATTGATAAGCACCTCGCGCTGCCAGTTTGCTGCCGTTGGCGACTTCGCTTGTGCGTGCTGTCTCTGAGCGTTTTCGTCGGCCCATCTCGGCAGTCGGCAGCGTAGATTAACCAAGAAGGCTCATCAGCTCAGAGCGGTGCTATGCTGATTGCCCACGAATATATGTTTTGGGACAAACAGGGGAGGGTTCTGTACTTCGTGCTCCTCGTTGGTTGTTGATTGGCCATAGGGAACACCGTGCAAAGATACTCTGTAGCATTTCAGAGCAGTACAACCCGCTCCAACGTTCTGTCATTCCTTGGTTGGTGTCTCGGAACCTCTCCATGTAAAACCAAAAGAAGAACGAAAGCATTTCAATCAATAAAGGAAGAAGAACGGAACGCCTTTCCGATTTTCCGATTTTTCAATCGCGGCAGCATGCTGCCCTCTCTTTCTTTAGGGTCTTTACAATTTTTCAGAAGTATGCTGCCCTGAACATTGTTTCTGCATTGTTTACAGGGACAATGTGGGAGGGGATGCCGGAGATGTGGAAGATCGCACAACATACGTTTGAAGATGAAACAGAATCTGCAAACATGCTACTACTATCAATACCCAACATGACGATGCTGACGTTGCTGAAGCTGGAGGCGACAGTTTTTGTAGAATTCAGTCTCTTGTCGGTCGATATGCTGTTTCAGGCTCGGCAGGCCTGTTATCATCTGAACCGTCAAATGTAAATACAAAAGTAAGGGACTTGCTAATTTTCAGCTGCATGAAAGTTTGGGAAACTCTCAATCACTGTTTTGAGCCATTAGATCTAGATCAAGGGCTTATAATTATTATACAAATAATCCTACAAAAGAAAAATCAAAACACAAAAAAACAAACCAGTGACTGAAAGCTTTCCCAAACTTGAAAGCTAGGAAACATGCAAAAGTAGTAGTTGCGGCAGAAAGTACAAACAAACGGATATAACAATTCTTGCTTTCCAGTTTCCAGCATAAGGAACCACAGATGCATATAACTCATAACAGTATCACAGCCGTTTGTTTGTACTGCACACTGTCCCGTAGCATGAAATCGATACTAGTACAATACATGTGCATGATGAAGTCTCTCAAGTACCATTTCAGTTCACTATCAAGATCCTCAACACGACCAGCAAACTGGCAATCAGAAGCATCTCAAATTGGAACAAAATGGATTCCGTTTTTGTATACAGTGACTAATTATCAGGAACCTTTGGTTCTTTCATGTGCACCTAATCGTCAAATCTGCAGTCGTAATCATGTACTTTACATGAGTATAGTTGATACTATATAATGTAGGCAGAACACATAGGAAATGTGCTTTGTCATGCACACTGAGCCCCGATGTGACTACCAGGATTTGCTATCAGGTGTTTAGACATAAAAACCATCATTATTTAAAGTCCCAAACAGATAAAATCAACAGCACAATACAAGCAAATTGTAGGATGGCCATGGTACATTAAACGAAAATATAGTCTGTATTCAAGCAACGTGTAAATATGAGCAGACAGACAAAGAGAGGCAGAGGAAAAAGATTGTACTGCCTCCGTTCTTAAATTGTTGTTGTCATTGACTTTTTTTAGTTAACTTTGACCATTCGTCTTATTAAAAAAATATCATATATATTGTCATTGTTAGTTTTATCATCAAAGGAAATTGAAGCAAAACTTATAATTTGCATATTTGAAATAATATTTTGAATAAGACGAATGGTCTAACTTAACTAAAAAAAATCAATGGCTACAACAATTTAAGAATGGAGGGAGCATTTGTTAAAATTAACTCAGTAAAAGGCAAGGTACGGAAGTATAACAAGCTTTGATTTCAGTTACCATGTTCACGGTATAAGGACCAGAAAAATTCATGAGTATAGGTGTAACTCGCGATATTAGCAATTCACCAACAGACCGCATCATCAAAACCATTAACATAACTATACAACTCATTATCTCAAGGCTGATGTTATTTTACAGAATTATGGACAGTTAGACAATACAAGGCAGCAACAACCATACCAGTAAACCTCCTTTATGACTCAGAATTTTTAACTTTGATCTCCATCAGCTTCTCAACAGGCTGTCTGCATATGGGGCATTTATCTGACTGAAATCTTAGAGCTTTCGCGCATTCACTGCACATACACTGGAGAGCAAAAGACCAATTAGAGAACAACATTAATCAAATAAAAGTGGGTATAGCACAGAAAAACTGTAATACAGAAAAATAAATGTACTTACCAAATGCCTACAAGGCATAACAGCCGTGTCCCTAGGCTCTGTCAGACAGATGACACATTCCTTCCCCGTGTCATCGCCATCAGCATCATGAACATCAGCGTCAGTGGAGTTGTCAATACCAAAAATTTCTTGCAGTTCATACCGCACTCCATCAATCCACAAGATTTGCTTGACAACTTTGACTCGAAGGTCATCATTATGATTCTCTATAACAGCAAGAGTAATTTGTGCACGAGTGGAGTTCACTAGCTGACCACCTTCCTCTGGAGATGGATAAGATTCTGCATATACTACCAGTGGGAATACTTCCCCTGAAGGATTTGAAAGCTCATCCAGAGAAAAGAATCCAAGGTCAACACCAGAGCCAGAAGGCTGGACGAACCTTTGGGCCAACCCTTTCTGGAAGGGAATCTTTGTTGGTGTCTGTAGTTCTGGATACACTGAAGCAAAACTGCAGTCTTTATCTTCCTTGGCAAAGTAATAGATAGTCACACTGCAAAGAAATGAGGATACGTTCAACTGCAGTTCTTGATCTGTGATGTTAGATGGCAATTTACCATTCAAACTAGAGAATGAAATGAGCCCTAAAGTTTTCCTCCTACAGGGCTATCTAAAACAATTGTGAAATGTAGCACTCATGCTGTGGCATAGTAGTTTGAAAGCAAAATGTTTGTGGAAATATTCCAATCCTATTGCAGTTCATGTTTGTTCAGACTTTCAATACTGTTTAGCTTCAAACATAATCTATTAGCTAGTGTGATTAAAACAAAATAAAAACCTCACTTATACACTGTAGCATGTACCCAGATTTCCCATTCCCAGTGTCAACATACTAAGTGATGTTCCAACAGAGAGAATTGATACTTTTGAACATCTTGATGTGCCTTTTGAAGTTCTAACTTGTGAATGACACTCCCACATTATATATAGATGTACATCTAAGATTTATCATAAACTAAACCTAAAGAAAAGGAGGTATCGTGTAGACTTTAAGGCTTCAACAATCTAGGTAACTCATTTAACCATCAGGGTACTAGTCTGGCAATGCATGTCTATTCTCTTATCCCCCGTGACTTATCATGAGGGCCAATTTACGAGATCATCGGAGTGCTATGCCGCGATTGTAATGTATACTCTTAACTGTAGAGAATTACCAAGAATTTCAACAAAGATTTACCCTCACATAGCTCCAGTTTTGGTTAGGAAATTCTCTTTTGATCCAAGATAAGAGACTCTTGCTGTATTCGTACTAGTACCAGACATGAGGCATTCTATAAAAAGCTAGGCGACGAGACTTCCCTCAAAATGTAGGAAACCTGACAAAATTAGTAAATTCTAAGTTTCGAACCATTACCCCCTCGCACAACCAAATCTATAAATCATTCCACTTCCAGTAAGCAGCAGCCACAGAATTCAGACCAGCAAAACAAATCTAGCACCCCGTCGAAGGATCAGCGTTCAGACGCAAGAGCAACAACCCCGAAGAAACGCGAACTCACCTGCCGTCGGTGACCGCGTCGAAGGTGAAGGCGACGAGGCGGCGGTCGGGGTCGGCGTCGTCGGGCACGAGCCTGATGGTGTCCTTGTGCAGGTTGACGTCGTTCTTCACCTTCCGCGCCTGCTGGTGCTCCACGAACTCGGGCGGGGGCCCCAGCAGCGCGGGCGGCTGCGGCTGCAGCTGCGGGGGCGGCACGGGCGCCGGGTGCCACGGGCCGTGGTGGTACGCGTGCGGGAGCGGCGGGTGAGGGTGGCAGTAGTACGAGGAGGAGGGCGCCAGCTGAGGCGGCGGCGGCGGCTGCGGAGCGGGGTGCCGGTGGTGGTGCGGCGGCGGAGGGGGAGGCGGGGCCGGGTAGGAGGAGTAGCGGTGCGGCGGTGGGGGCGGGGGCGGCGGGTAGTAGTCGTCGCGGCGGCGGCGGCTGCTGGAGGATGCGCCCATGATGGCCGCGCCGCCTAGCCGGGTAGGATCAGAGTAGGTGGCTGCGGAGGCGACCCGGATTCAGCGCTGCGGATTCGGGAGATGCGTGCAGAGCAGGCAGGGGCGTGGACTAGACGACGGGGAGGTTGCTTAGGCGCGTGACGGGGGGGGGGGGGGGGGACTGACGGGCGGTGCGCGTCGTCGCGGCGGAGTCGGTAAGCCTGACGCGGACGGGTGAGGCAGCGGTGGGAGCAGAGAGGACTAGGGGAATTGGACCTTTTCACGGTCTGTGCTGTTTCCTGGGTGTTCACCGTCCCCAAGGTTGCTGCTGCTGCTGCGCGCGTTGGTTCTGATGATGCCTGCGGTTTCGCGGCGGAAAGCAAAGCCTTTTTCGTCGCCGTCCGTCGCTGTTGGCGTGTTGGGATGGCGACTGCAAAAGAACGGTGGAAGTGGAACCAGATCCACTGACATGCGTTGCTCTGGCTGTCAAGCGAGCCAGCAGCCATGCGTTTGAGAGAAGTCCCACCGACGTACGTCAATGGATCCGCTTCCGGCAGGGGGGAGGGTTCACTGTACAACCGGAAGTGTACCGGCCAATTTTGATGAGCTAGTATTTCCGTATGATTCTCTCCTTATTATTCCATGCTCGATATGTTAGTTAAACGCTGACTTCGTTGGGATGCACTAACGGCTGCTAATGCAGTAACATAATCGTTTCATTCGACTCATCTCGTGCGAAAATGAATCTTTTTTTAGAACACGTGCAAAGATGGATAGATAGAGTAACTTTGCATCGTATGTGCTTAAAAAAAAAAAAAAGATAGAAATGCGTTTCTTTGAAGCCCAGTACGCTAAAAGTAAGCAAGTTTTCATCTAATCATAGTTACATAGGGGGAATCAGGTGGTTTACACATGAAATACATCAGCATATGCTGCCCATTTTGAACCCAGAAGTCCTTCAGTTCTACATAAAATTGATTCTCCAGGCCTTACCCAAACATTCGTGCTGTGGAGAATTTACAAGCCCAGAGTTCCAGGCAACATGTTCGTATTGTGATCCGAAAATTTATACGGCATGGCGAACTATATCCACTTGCTGCAAAGATACGGCAAAAGCCCCGCACCCACAATCTTCCATATTTGCTGCACTCCAAAGAACAGCTGGATACCTGAGTTGGTTTACTTTGTCAAGGAAGGTCGATTGTTCCTGCCGTTCCAGTCTAATAAGCAAATCCAACAGAAGCTTGTGCTGTAAGCTTCCCATAGTGAACAGCAAAGCGGTTCCCCCACCACAAGTCGCCACCCTAGAAAATTTCCAATTCATGTTTCTCTTTCTAAAAGACCAAGAGCAGAAATTAAGGTTAGAATCAAATATTGATAAACCTTAGCAGCAAAGTAAAAAGGTACCTAGTGGCTGGTGCCATCATAACCACCATATGTTCATAATTTGGTCTTAAGCACCATATCTCCTCAAAACTTTGCTTAGTGCTGGCATCACATTGTATGCTTGGTACGACCTTCTCAGCTCAATTATTGAACCCACCTGTTTCATCACATTTAATATGACTCCATTATTCTAGACACATGTCAAATCGACAACTATCAAAGGCAAAACTATTCCTCAATGTCAAAGTCAATTTATTCCAGTCTTAGGAGCAAGCATGGCCATCCTGCATGAAACGATGCTTCAATTGCCTGAGAACTGGGAGATGCTCCTTAAACAAAAGTGTACATCCAATTCTTTTGGATTGTAGTATTAAGCATTGTGTCCTAACAAGTAATAACAACATTAACTGAAATCTGGAGGGAGTATGATGTTGTTTTTGTTCCCAAATACAATACTTTGCTTCCTTTTGTTTGTCCAGTTTCACAGATATTCTAGGGTTCCAGGATGTTAAAATTCACAATGTTGGATAACAATATGCAAACATGGATTTCAGAATTCTCCTGGAACTGTAGGTTTCCAGAATCTATGGAAATGAAATGTTTGCCAAAATTCCTGTACCAGTAACGTCACATAAGCAGATGTCAGTTCATTTAGAATTTTACATTTTGTTCATCAGTGGCATAGATGCTTAAAAACTGATTCACTACTACCTTATCGAAAAGGTCAGCATTAGACAAAATGACTGATAAGGCCGGCATAAAGTGTGCAGGTCAACAGCTAACTTTACATGCTACCAAAAATATAAGGGTGTGATTGAGATGCACTCACAATAATCAATACGGATGTGAATCCTATGGAAAATCCCTCATTTATTTGTCTCAGGTATCTGTCAAGTAATAAAGAGGAAGTTGCTAGCAAGCTCAGTAGTAGACCCCCTGAAATGTAAAAGAAATGATTATTTATCTCAGAAATGGGCAAAACCAGAAATGTTGCCTAAGGACGAATCAGAGTAAAATTTCAATGTGATTAACTTTCTTTAAGGACATGTACCCCAGAAACGTGTTGATGTTTGTATCTTTGTGAGATATTCTACTGTTGCTCGTCCAGGCTTTATCCTTGGTACTCTTGCACTCATCTTGTTTAGGTAGTCAGATATCTCTTTTGGTAAATTGGCCTGCAGTTAATAGTTTGCAATTAAGGTAAGTTCTCATAACATATCCGCAAATCAACATGCATTACCATAAAAAAAATCAGTTCCTGAAATTGTAAGACCAATAAGATCATTTTAAGTTGCTGCCATGTTTATTGTCCTGCACTGTTTCATATGTGGTAGCTATACTCGGTTCTGTCATTAGACTAATCATATAGATGAACAAAGCCACTGTAAAACAGCATTGCCACATGATTATAGAAGGTTTACTGTGATTCTCTGAGACAATACATGTCTAAACATTTAACATTAATTTTTGCAAACTGGAAAGGCATCGAAGGATCTCAAGAGAATAATCAAAATTGGAACCATAAGCATAGTGCCATAAGAATAAATATTTGTTGTCTGATGCTATTGAAATGTACAACATTATCAGAACATATAAGTAAAGTTCGTAAGCCACAAGAAATTTGGTAAAGCAGTAGTGTTATTTTAAATCTTAAACAAAATCTTGGATTCAGTACAGGCTGCACAAGGAATATACTTATGAATGAACATGGTTATGAAAGCATGAATCAGACTTACAATGTCAAAAATGTTGACGACGAAGACAAAAAAAGCATAGGTCAAATAATAAACCCAGGGACCACCACCACCTGATGCATTTGGATTCAAAATGTTCTTCAAGTTTTCCCAAAACCTTGAGCCAAAAATGCTGCAAACATTATGTGTTAGAATGGTGGACAAGTGAAAACAAATGAAAAAAAAGGTCATGCTTTACCTGGCCATGATGCTTGGGAAAGCTAGTAAGTATGAGGTTGTAAGCAAGGGCTGCATCCCAGTAGGATTGATGTTGAAAGGGATATATGGTTCAACCTCTGTAACTGGAGTGCTTTCATTCCTATAAAAAGACAGGTCAAATCAACAAGGACTAGAGAACTTTAAGAAAATGAATATGGAACAATGGAAAAAAAAT
This sequence comes from Eleusine coracana subsp. coracana, assembly GCA_032690845.1. Taxonomy (NCBI): domain Eukaryota; kingdom Viridiplantae; phylum Streptophyta; class Magnoliopsida; order Poales; family Poaceae; genus Eleusine; species Eleusine coracana. The sequence continues at coordinate 8,898,484 of CM064426.1, forward strand.
CATTAGAACTAAACGAATTTTTTGTAATATTATGGAGATTAGTAAAATATATTTTGAACACATGTTTATGTATTATTACGGAGATCAAGAAAGGGATAGAGGGTACACTTCAGGTAATTCATTTTTCGCCCCTAAATATTACCCTGCGCCAGAAGCCATTTTAAATCCATAGTACTGAAGCTTTATCTTCCTGCATCCTTCAGTCACCAACACAGCCCCCATGGTGACCATCATAAAAATTCCAGTAACTCCTAAGATGTAAGGCCAATACCTAGAAAAATTCCCTGCGCCAGAAAGAAAAGGTAAGAGTAAAACATGCTAAAATTCTCAGTGAGCAGATAAAGAAAATACCAAATGTCAGGCCTGATAGCATGTGTCTTAAGAAGTTCCATGATACTTCCAGAAAGAAGCAGTACAATATAAATGAACAAGAAGTCGAAGTAAAAAAGCAACTGCTGAAACACATTAAATTAGAAAGCGAAAAAAAGCGCAATTGGCGACAATTGACAAGCTCAAGTTTGTGGAAATGACCTGAAAACTGAGTTATCATCTTATGTAGTGTATCTGTGTAGCTAGTCAAAATTCCAACACAGATAATCAAAGATGAGCCATGTCCTGGACAGGGAAAAATATAGAAGAACCAATAAATATCAAAATTTAACCAAGTATAAGAAAATAGGCTACTGAATAAACTTTAAATGCACCTTATGAGATGAGCATATCCAGAACAATAATACAAAAATAAATTAAGCTAGCCATCAAACCAATGATAGCTTCACAACCACTATTTCCTTTTATTTTCTTTTTAAGCCCCAGAATCAGCACAACTCAGTAGTTCGGTCTTAAAGGCCAACCAGTAAAAAACAAGTGAGGATATTTCTTCAATTAATTTCAACTTTTGAAAACGAGAAGCTCCCTCGTAATACACACTAAAATTTTTATTAGTCCTTCCACAAATAAAATTATTTCACCTTTGCAAAACATATTGTCCAAATGGATGAAATTTAATCAGCTATGTGCAGTCCAGTTTTTTAGACATTTTTTTATTATTTGGTAGCAAAATACGCGTGACTAAAACACATGTTCAGCAAAGAAACTAAATGAGAAACACAAAAAATACAATACATAGACAAATAATGGTCTGTAAATACAAAAGGTAGATTCAGAACAGGTTCTTCTGAACAAATATTTAGGCACACCATGCATATAAGACATAATGTATCGTACTCCCTCCGTCCCAAAATATTTGACACTTCAACTAACTCCATTTGTCCCACATTCTCATTTCCCGATGCAACTCTCTCTTTCCAATACATTCCTATCTCTATCTCTCTCCTCCTCATTTCTTGTCCCCCCACCTTTTACACTTCTCCTTAATTCCCGTGCCCGGAGCTAAAACGTCAATTATTTTGGAATGGAGGGAGTAATTTATACAAGGCATGAAACACTCAGAGCATGCCTGGATGCTAATTGACAATTGACAAATATGCAGGAGATAGAGTATTACCGAATCCAGATTCCGAAATGGTATCACAAATCCATGTCATTGACATTGCACCAAGAACAAGCAACAAACTTGTTATAATTATATGCTTAACAATAAATGTGATAAAAATAAATAGAGCTGCATAAATACTAAATGAGCATCCTCTTATTCAAACAAAATAAGATCAATAACAACTTTAGGCCCAGTAGTGTTTTCAATCTGCTAGATCTGATCCCTCTTTTTCAAGATAGTCCAATTAGCAGTCCCAGCTTCTAAGCAGGTAATGACAAAGATAAAAGTTATTTGGCAAATCGTATGCAGTTTTGAATTACTTGCACCAAAAGCACCACATCCGCACGCGTATGATATGCTAAGAGTGGAGTAGTGCAGTCTGCTCAGGAGGGAAGGAATTCTTTGAAAAATAGAAGTCTTGCAGCAATGGGTAATTTACCTGTAGCTTGCAGCATATATTGAATACTGCAGAGAATAGCATGACACAGTAAAAGCAGCCACAGTTGCAAAAACCAATGAGAGCCACCATCTATAAAGCAGGTAAAAGGGTTTGAGACTAGATGGATGGTTTATCAAAAGCCAACAATTTCCAGGAAAACAAAATCAGTCTCACTGTTCAAGATAGTAACTAGGACACACATATAGCCTTTTATCTTCTCATGTCCGTCTAATCCTTCCTTGCGAAGCTTTTCAAGTGATGGAAGAACATGAGAGAGAACCTAAACAAATTCCTTTGTTATATCTTTTCGATAAAAGAGACCAGTTGCTATTGTAATAATGATAGCCAAGTCACAAACAAAGATGCTGATACTTGCATAGTGCTCCAATTAGATCAATGAAAGTGTATTCATTTTATCTGAAATTTACATGAGTGGTTCCGGCCTGATGTCTATTCTGCAGAACCCCTTGCACCTAAGTGAAACATATCCAACTTTGGGGCCTAAATGTTGAAATTCTTGAAACTTGAGCTCATAGATTTTAGCCCCGTCCATTTTGAAATGTGCACTTAGGCACATCATGTGTAAGTTAAGATGCTATGGTTGTTGAACATCAAATTTAATCCTCTGTTAGTAAATGCATGGAAATCAAGTAAAAAAAATTGAAGTTATTTTGAGGGATAGAAGAACTAACTCTGATACATGCAAGTATTGCCGTTGAGAAGAGAAAGAGCATATACCACAGAACGAAGTACAAGAATACCGAACCTGCATGACAATAGATGCCGAAATTTGATGGCTGATCCCCAGCTGGAAAAATGACAGCTTCAGTTCAGAGGAAAAATCACCAAGGTCATCTGCCCAAAACAAGGTATCATTGCAAAGTATAGTACATAATCCAAGAAAAACCCATACATAATTCGCAATCAAGTAAGCCAACGGAGCGACCAAAGAAACCTGCAGGGAGCGGAGCGAAGCTGAGGTAGGAATCAGGGATAAGGCGGCGGTCGAACCCAGGGAGCGGGATGAAGTAGCCCACGCGGCTGAGCACGATGAGCGCGGCAGTGATGGTGAGCCGCCGGCGGATCTCGCTGCGGAAGAAGGCCTCCGCGGCGCTCTCCGCCACCGCCCCCAACCGCGCCAGGTCCAGGAACCGGTTCCGGTACCCTGCGCCCTTCCGCCCCGTCCCCGCGCCGCCGTCTCCCTCAGCATTCGCCAGAACAGCACCATTCGCCGAAGACTTAACGGCGAAGGCGAAACGGCGAGGCGTGAGGAGAGGCCGCTGGGGCGCGCGGATGAGGAGTGGGCGGTGTGCACCAAGGAGTGGGCTGTTGGGGGCGAGGCCGCGGGACCGCGGCGAGGGGAGAGCGCAACGATGCGGGAGTGCGAGTGACAGAGAGAGGGAGTGCACGATAGAAAGGGAGGAGGACATGGCGGCGGCCGGTGCTGCCGCCGTCGTGCCGTTGCGCGGCGGGGCGAGGTCGGGAACTGGTTTTGGGACTTTTGGGTCCTCTGAAGCGCAGCGTCGGTCGGACTCGGGAAATAGGTGAGAGGTTTTTCGCTATCTTGAACACGAAACTACTTACTTCGTTCTTAAATTCTTCTTAAATTTGTTCTTAAATTATTATTGTTATTAATTCTTTTAGTTAATCTTAATTATTTGTCTTATTTATAAATTTTTTAAAAATCTCTACAATCTATTAATTATTTGTCCATTTTATGTTTACAAAGTTAGAGATTGAATCCAAATCAGTTTCGTACCTTTCATATCAAATATCAAATTTCAAAAATCATAACTACCTCATCCGGAGCTTAAATTAAGTAAACTCGGACTCTATATTATAGTTGTCGAAAAGTTCTATAACTTTCGTATTCAATAGAAGTACAGGATCTTTTCAAATATGCGATACAAAAGTATTTGTTCTGATTCGGACTTCTATGTGCAGGTCTCTATGCGGAGCCCATATCTTCTAGCTCTGAAGTCCAAATAATATGATCCACATATGTTTCGAAAAGGTATCAGCGAGATTTATAACTTTCATGTTTTAACATTTTCTATTGGAGCAAGATTTTAAGTTCAAAATCGTGTGTGCAATGCAGTGCTATTTTATAGACTACGTAAATTGATTTTTTTCTTTCAGGTAACACTTCTAGAATATAGTAAAAAATGTGAAAAATTGTTATTTTTGATATATAAAATGGTATACTAAGAAGCACCAATAATAATATAAATATGATCTTCCATGTAAATAATATAAATAATATTGTATATATCTAATAATTTTATTATATAAATAATTTATATTTAAGTTATAAAGAGTGTTTTGTTTTTTAAGTCCGTAGCAATGTACGGACACTTTACTAGTATTATATATATTGTAATAGTTTATTTTATCATAGAAAAATTTAAACATAAATTAAAATTTTACATATTTTAAATAATATTTTAAATAAGATGAGTGATCAAAGTTAATTAAAAAAGTTAACAACAATAATAATTTAACAATAGAAGGAGTAACGATTTCTTTAAAATAACTACAAAATCATTAGTTTTATTAAAATAACCATAAAATCATTGTTTTTGACAAATAATCTTGAGTTAGTCTTCCAAAATATCCTTATCCTTTTTTCTTCTCTCTCGTAGTCCATCTAATCGACGAGAATGTTTGTGTGACAAGATTGTCTGACTCCGGCTCCTTACCACCCTCTCTCTCTCGCCCCCCTCCCCCCTACTAGCTCATAGGTCGGGTGCCGGCTTATTTCCCCATGCACGTGAACGGCTCGTCGCCTGTCATCGGACAAGCCGGAGCCCCTCACATCCTCGTCCTGTTATTGCTGAACGAGTTGTAGGTGGTGGTACTCGGCAGTGTGACGGCTCGTGGTAGTGAGGCGGGCGGCGGACACGATGGACGGTTCCAGAGAGAGAGAGGGGAAGATGAAAAATAAGGGTATTTTTATTAAAAATAATTAATAATCATTCTATCAGATAAACAATATTTTCGTGATTATTTCAATAAAAATTATAATTTACGGTTATTTTAATAATGTAGTTGGTTTCGTGTCAAAATAGCAGAAATATCTAAGTCGAGAACGTTCTCTTTTTTTTCTAGCGGATGACGTGGTGGTGAGGAAGGCCTGCTCAGAATATGGATTCTCGGTCAGACGGCTGCAATGAAAACGGTCCGCTGCGTCCGTTAAAGAATTCTGTTGAATGAATTTTCTAAACGAAAATGTTTTAAGTTTGAAAATTGATCAATACTACATATTCAAATCCTTCCGCTACAGCCTGAGTTTGATACAGATGTCAAAAACAAAAGTACGAGACCAAGGGGCACAAGAAAGCCACAGCCGAGACCCACTGCCTCATTCTAATGAGCCCGAGCTAAGCAAATTGTGTGACAATGGCAATGAGCCAAATGATGGTCATCAGAACTCAAGTGAGCCTAATTAAATTTCTCTTTTTCTCCTTTTCTTCTCATCAGAACTCAAGTGAGCCTAATGATGGTCATCAGACCCACTGCCTTTCATTCCTTTTTGTTCTTTTGTTTGGGGAAAAAATCTCAGCTCTAAGTCATCGTCGAACACGTTACACCACGCAGTGAGCGGCAAGCCGTTGACCACACAACACAAGCACCGACTCACGCCGCGAAGCTTCTCTCGGAAGAATGCCGTGAGTCCAGGATGGCAGCTGCTGGCGCTTCGTCTCTGCCGTCGCGCGGCCACGCAGTTCCCTTCGGCCGGAGGGCGCCGCCGCCGCCGATGTCGCCACGGCGTGGCGTGGGTCGCTGCCGCCACCCGCCCGTCTCGGCGCACGGTCGCGGCAGCGAGGGAGACGCGGGGTGGATACTTGACCCGCGCGCGACGCCCTTCCAGATCCTCGGCATCGACGGTTCGATGCCTTACTCCGCCGCGCAGCTCAAGGCCGCCTTCCGCGCCCGGGTAGTGTGCGACGTCCGCTTCCTTTGTTCTGTCTTGACGCAGCTTACTCAGCCGCGGCAGACTAATGCTCTTACACTAAATTATTAGATTGATTGGCATATCCGACAACTTGTTTTACCTTCATGAATCATGATTGCTTTAGTTACGTTTTAGGAAATTCAATTCACCGTTTCTAATGGATATATACTATGAGGTTAGGGTGATCATGGTAGCTGATGGAACCGTATAAGAATTCTTAGACCCCCCTTCAACTTAACTTGCATTGCATGATCTTTTGCACGCTTCTTTTTGGGAGAAGCGTATAATTTAAAATTGTTATTCTAAACTGTGAATGTGTAAGCACCTTTTTTCCAATAAGAATAAGGTAATGACATTTGCTACGGCAAGCTTCATACTACGGTAGTACTACTTTCTGTTATGATTAGCCTACCTACCATGGCATAACATTTAGAGCTTCTGTTACAGGTAAAGGAATTTCACCCTGATGTTTGTAAGGACCCAGAAAATGCAGACTTGATAATGAGACGAGTCATTGAGGCCTATCAGGTAACTATAAGTGTATGCCTGTTTTGTACAAGTTCTTAGGGATGCATCCAGTGGCGGAGGACGGAGAAAATTTTAGGTGTGGTGAAGTTAGAACACATCGTAGGCAATAGCTAGAAAACTGCTAACGAAGCAGCTGGGCCAACTGCCTCAGTGTCTCATTAACCTCGCCATCAAGAACAAACAAGCCAAATCAAGGTATGGCCAGTGCCATAGCTAGCCACCATGGTCCTCGGCCACTGGATGCATCATAAACAACTGCAAGGTAAACATTGTTGAACATATAAAAATGACACTGCCATGTGGCCTTGAGTGTTTCGAAAAATGAGAATTATGAAGGCACATTTGAGATAAAGCGATGCATAACATTGCATATGCACAATGTAAATGTCCGTAGAAATATCTATCACTAACAGTTTAGAAATCTAATTTGATACAATTCGAAACATCCTTTTACTGGAGGAATTTCCTTGAATTAGTCTCACCTTTTGGTTACATTGTTAGACAGTCACAATGGTTTGTTTCCTATGCAGATGTTATCTGGTAACCAAGAAGTGATGGTTGAAAGGTAAAGAATACTTCTATCTTGTATTTTGGACATACATGCTATCTGAGTGGAGTAGTATTTTATATGCACTTTTAAAGCTAACTATGAACTGCGTGGCTCCTTTCATGAGAACTTTCAGTGTAGACAATTGATTAAATTGAAAGAGCCATTTGGCATGGCAATCTTGATTATGTAATGTTCAAAGTGAATGAAAGAGATGCTTTAATATCTGGTAAAGTTTATAATAACTATGGTATGGCTAAGGCTAATGAGGAGGGGGATACACAAGAGCAAGCAATTCACCCTCCGAAGAGGCTCTGAGTTGGCTAAATTCTTGCTTGCTTTATTCATTGATCAACCGGCATTATATAGCCAGGCCTAAACAACTTGCTAACAAAATCCTGATATCTCTAACCAACTTTATCTTCTAGCAAATCTTAACTAACTAACTAACTAACTAACTAATATGGAAGCAAGGATAACAAATCACTAATTGGACCCTAGCCACTTTTAGGCCCATTTGGCGCCAACTCTTTCTTCCTTTTCCTGCTGGTGTACTGTTTGCCGAAGAAGGCGTCCACAACAAACTATCGGTACAATAAATGCTGAGACATGTGTGGTTTGAACTATAGTTTGAAGAGAATAATGTTACCCTCACAATGGGCTGCTTGAGGAGTGAGTATGACAATGTATGGGAAAAGAAAAATAAATACTTCCGAACTTAGGGATTCTGCAGACGGTATATTTTGAAACATCGATCACGTAAACCATGATTGCTTATATACATCCCCATCGACATTACCTTAACAAGAACTTATGTACAATTTTTGGTATCTGCTGAAATTTTATTATTTGTTCCACTACTCTGGAAATTTGATTATTTGTGCATTACAAGAATTTAATTTCCCCACTCAATAACCTAGCAATTATTTGTTCTTTGTTGGATTTAGATACTAACTCACCTCTCAATCCACATTCCAAAATCCAAACTCTTTGTCCAGTTTTTTGTTTGTTGCCACTGTAAATTCTGCAGTTGCAACTGTTTTATTGCCAGTCCTTATGACTAATGAGTGCACCATCTTGTTCTAGTAGTCTGTGGAAAATCCATCTTATGTGTTTTTTATATTACATATTGTGCAGGAACAATATTGATCCATTTGATGATCCTGAGTGTGAAGCGCGTGACATATTTGTCAATGAACTTTTATGCATTGGCACGGGTACCTTTTGCACTTGATTATTTCAATGGAGGTTTCTATATTCTTCCCTAGACTTGCTGCCTTTAATCTGTAGGACACAGCTCTGTAATTATCTTTTTTCATTTAATATAATTTACATAGTGGGAGCCTCTCCTACTGTATTCCCTTTTTTTAAAAAAAAGAAAAAAGACTTGCTGCCTTGCTGGTGACTGTAGTTTTTTTTTAATTTATTTTTTATTTTTATGGATGAAGTTTGCTGCCAAGCTTTTAATCAGATGCTAATGTAGCGATTGGAGAATTAATTTTTCACTGAAGCACATCGTATCTTTGAAATCCCAACTGTATGAAATTGATTAGTATGTCATGATAATTGATTTGCTAGCACAAAATGTCATTTTTATTAAAAAAAATACAGTAATACAGTATTGTTTCTTTCAGAATCAGAACACGTTATTCATATAGTTGCGTTACTTTGTTCAAGGGACTGAGTTTGGTCACTTTCCTAGCTTTTACATAGTTATAACTTGCATCAGAGATGTAGACCTTGTTTTTTTTTAGTTGTTCAAATTTCAAAATACATCTTGTGGACATGTTTTGGCAACTTTATCTGACAAATAATAACTATCGATATCTTCTGCAGGATGCCCATATGCTTGTGTTAGAAAGGCACCTCATGTATTTAAATTTTCAGATGATTTTGGTACAGCTCACGCAATATCTCAAGGTAAATCAACCATAGCCGCGTTACTGAATTGGTTAGGAACCCACAATACTTTTCACCACTGGCTACCAAATTTGGTTAAATCAGTATATATACACACATCTTTATTGTGTCTAAGAGAAAGCAAGAAGTATATGAGCTTATACACACATTTATCTTGTCACGGAAAAGCTTAACCCTTCCTGACATGTTAGTGACAGATTCTCACTCAAATAAATACAATCTTTTATTCACAGATAATGGTGAAGATGAGCTGGTTCAACTTGCTGTTGGACAATGTCCAAGAAAGTGCATATATTATGTGACACCTTGCCAACGTGCTATTTTGGAGGATGTTCTTGCTAGGTAAATATTCTATTTAAAAAAACTCGACCTAGGGGGGGGGGGGGTAAAACAGTCCCCGAACATTTTGCTAAGAAGATCTTCTCACATAGGTCGAGAAAATCTTTTGAACCCCTGCCCCACCTTACATAGCGGCACCGTGGCCCTTGTGAGACAACCACGAGCTAGGTCGGGCCTTATCCATGTGCTTTGGTGTGGTGACAAATGAGAGGATTTTTTTAAATTCACTCCCATTAGGAGTCAAACCCAGGACCTTGAGGCTACTAAGCCACCTCAACCACTAGGCTGAAAGACCGTTCACATATTCGCTTTCAAGAACAATTCTTTTTATCAGTTGACACGAGGATAAAGAGCCTAGTTGGCTGATTTAATTTTTTTATCACACTGAATTAGAACAAATGAGATATACCACATTTCATATGAAAACAGGGCATATTAAAGCTATACCACCATCAGTTTAGGACGGTATTGAATCGGACTGGTGATGAGTAGTCAAGCTGATTAGCGAACCAATGATGAGGGAGCTTAAAAAAAACTTGACCTACAGGGGTAAGACGGTCCTTGGACATTGCCTGACAGGGAAGGTCTCTTACGCGGTGTAACATCCTAGCCCATTGAGATTGGACCCATAGTGGCATATGAGCACTTGTGTGCATGAGGGGATGAGAATTTAATATCACTTGCTAGTCTAGTGGGAGTAAGGCTAACATATAAATTTAGGTTGTCCACCACCACCAATCTTGGGTTAGCCTTTTTACGCAAAGTGAGGACAAACGCATAAACATGTTGGTCCCAGCCTGGTATGGACCCTAGGAATATGATGTTACTAGTGGTATCATACCAGACCCTCACGGATACAGTGCACGTGTCGGCCCATGCATGGGTCACGGCATGGCATATGAGCCGGCACTGGACATGGACGTGTCCAAGAGAGGAACATTCGTGGTAGCTTGCCTGGTGTGTGTATGTTATGTCAGTGTTCTGACGAGAACTTCAGTTCTTTGAGGAGGGGTGTTTATAACATCCTAACCCATTGAGATTAGGCATAGTAGAGCACTTGTGTGCATGAGGGTAGGAATTTAGTACCACCTTGCTAGTCTAGTGAGAGAAAAGCCAACATATAAGCTTAGGTTGTCCACCACCACCACCAATCTTGGGTTAACCCTTTTACATGAAACGAGAACAAAAGCATAAACAAGTTTGTGTGTGTGTAGGGTCCTATGAAACACAGATAAGTCAAAGTGGGGCATATTGGATACTTGGATACGTATTCAATACGAATACGCGTTGGATACATCTTGGATACGTATCTACCAAGTATTTGAATAAAATTAAATAGCAGAAAATTGGATACTTGGCCTGCGCCAGTTTGGCTTGCTAGTGGATATGTTCAGGTCCAGTAGGGGACTAGTCCCAACCCACCAGATGACTGTGTACTAGCTCTCCTGCCATCTCCACATGATTTGTAGCATCTGTGCAATATTTTGCAATGTCAAATTGGGCTGTCTTGTGAACTCTTAACTCTTGCTAGGTTGTAAGTTGATATTATAGCTCAAATTATTGTTTCTTTTTTTTAAAAAAAAAAGGAAAAATGTATCCGCGTATCATGTTTTCTAGAAAAATGGCATATCGACGTAGTGGATACTAATACATGTATCTGTATCCGTGCAGTGTAGGTGAGGTCCACTTAAAATGCGAGTCGGACCTAGCCTGTTGTGGATCCTAGGATGTTACACGCAGAGTCGTAGATCAAGAAAACCCCAAACCTTTATTCATCCACCCTTACATGGCGGTCATGTTGCCAATGTGGACGGGGCCGGGTCTTAAGCAGTGCGTGTGTATTGATGCTGAGTCAAATGAGTACCCAGGCCACGTTCTGATTGGTTGCAACCAGTGACATGAAAATTTAGGTGCTACGAACAACACATTGATTTTTTTAAGGTAAACACATTGATATTAAGGAAGTTATTTTCCCACCATAAAAAAAAAACGTGTTGCTCATGCATTCATAGCTTTTGCTTTAGCGTCAGACCGTCAGTTATCCAGATTGTTTCATTTCTCTAGTATCTCTGTCCATGTGTGATGACTGCAGTGTGTTGATGCCGCCCTACGACCTAGCTGAAGCTGCAGTTCTGGATTCCCTCATTTCGAAAGCATTGTTTGAGAATAATAGGTACAGGAAACCGAAAAGAGAAGCAAAGGCATCTTCTGATTATGTTGACTGGATGTGACCTAACCCTGAAGCCGTGAAGCACGAAGGGGACGTGGACACCACTTGGTCAGGTCGTTCAGTATTTTGGCTAGTTTTTCTAGGTCCCTGAAAGCCTTATTTCCTGTAGAATAGAATGATGCGCATATGCATAGTAGTTTATTTACATACATATCCAGCTTGCTTTCAAAAACATACTCCCTCCGAGTTCTTTGTCGTTAGGACAAAGCAGCTAGTACAAATTTGCACTAGAAAGTTTGTCCTAACATCAGCAAAATGAGAACAGAGGAGTACTTTTGTTCTGTAGCATCAAGCAGTTGTACTCCATGGCTCTGGGAACGGATCTTGTACTGATATTTCCATGAAGTGGCAAAATGTAATGGATTCTGTGAACAAACTGCTTGTCTTCTCTGCACTTCTAAAATAACCCAGTTTCTAGTTTCATACAAGGAAGACGAGAGAATTGAATGTGCTATAATTTGGATCTATATGTTTTGGAATCATACAAGAAAGGGGATAACACGAGGAATCATACAGAAAGGGGATAACACGACGAATCTAGTGCCTCTTTTCATTTCTTCTGGCAGCTGGACAAAGCACCTGGTTCACAATGGAAACATTATATAGCTAAACATGAACCTATATATTACTGATGGAATGGCTCTCACGGACGAGTTATCCTCGTTATGTGACCACAACAGCAACAGACTTTTTTTAATATAACTACTACAACAGACCTAATTAGGCCACCACACTATGTTCCATTACGAGTCTTTCTTTCCATGAAAATTTTATTCAGCCTCTAGCAAGGCATAAAGAAAAGGCAAAATTGTCTGTAGGACTGTAGCACACCCGCAGCTCGCCGTGTGTTCTGGGCAAAATTCACGGAATTATAGTGTGTTCCAGATGAAATCAAAATTGCGGGTGTGCTACAATCAAAACCAGCGTTTCTCAGTGTGCTATAGACAATTTTACCTAAAGAAAATGATATATACTCATATAGGTCTTTCATCCCATGTTATAGATGCAGATTGACTTGACACATGAAACGGTGTTTAAGTTGTACTTAAGCCATAATTTTATCTTATAATGTATTATTACAAGATACAAACTCATAATCATACAAATATATTCATATAGTTAAATGCAAAGGAAGAGCTGGAGCTTAGTAGCCCATTATAATGACTAGGCTCATGGTATATAATTTTAAAAGCTTAATCAAATCCTAATCAAAGTGTCATGTATTTAAACACAAATGTTGTAAATTTTAATTTTTGGGGTTCTGCTCCAAGGCCATCACCTAAAACCCTGGCTAACACCATAGCATACCAACATTTAACATTACGTTCTACTCGGACTACTCCCATTCATTTAACCAACGATTTCAACACCCATGCCATATTTTTCAATTTTCTTGCTTTTTTTTTTTTGAGAATGGAATTCTCCAAGATCGTATGAAGCTTCACATAATCGTCTTAAATTTTGGAATCGTGCTTAAGCAAAAAAGTTCCGATTTCGATACCTCCTTCACAAAGACTAGCGACAGTTTAAAATTCTTTCACGGGCCGCAACGGCCGCAGTTGTCCTTCGCGGCCCGGCCTTGTAGTAAAGATGAGCTGCTGCTCTAGCTGATGTGCTAAACCCACGCAAAGGAAAAAAAAAAAGGAGAGGGAGAAAAGAAACCTAAACCCTCGTTCTGTGCCCCGCCACCGTGCTCCTCCCGCCGCCGCCTCTCCGCCCACCCACTGCCGTCTTCCTCCTCGTCCCGTCGCCGCCCTCCACTCGGCGGCGCGTCCATCCGACCGCTGCTGCTATTCCGCCCGTGACCACTCGCCAGTTCATCCGTTTGAGCAGCAGTCACCTCGCTCCTTCTTCCGTCCATTGACAACCAAATCAGGTGCCTTCTTTGGCCGCCGGCCTCCCGCAGTTCCGCGCGCCACCGCGTCCATCATGGCGGAGCCGAACCCCAAATCCAAGTCCAGTAAGAAAGCGAAGAAGAAGGCCGCTGCTGCGCGAGGGGAGGATATGAAGGACATGGACGCGCTCATGTCTGACGTCGCCTCATTCGCCTCCTCCCTCGGCCTCGCCGCCGGCGCTGGCAACCCCTCCGGCTTCGATGATTCTGACTTCCGCAAGTCCGGCCCTATCAAACCTCCCAAACCATCCAAACAGCCTGATCAAACCTCAGAAGTCCCTCAAAATGCAGCAGACAGCGATAAGCCTAAGCCTTCCAAGAAGCCACACCCTCTCGAGCTCCATGCACCCCAGGCTGGTACCAGTTCTGGCCCCACTACGAATTATCCACTGATGAAGGCTGCAGCGCTTTCCGGACAGTGGTACACAGACGCAGAGGAGCTGGAAGCGAAGATCCTGGGCAGCTCTAAGCAGATGCCTCCACCCGTGGGTCTTCAAGAGATGCAGCAGTTAGTCGCACGCAAAAGGGAGTTGGCAGAGAAGCTCATGGTGCAGTATGCGAGGGAATACGACACAGTGAGGCGGGGGAAGGGTGAATTGAAGCTCCTGGAGGTATCGGCAAAGTCTGGTACATCTGCTGACAAGGTCTCGGCATTCACATGCCTTGTCGAGGACAACCCAATTGCAAACATGAGAGCTCTTGACTCTCTTGTAGGTGAGTTTCACTTTTATAATTTTATCATTGCTTCAAAGTGATGATGATTTATAGAAATTGCCAATAATCCAATTTTGTTGCATCTTGAACAAATTGTAGGTAAATATGGACATAGACATGTGAATTAGGAAACCATTAAACTAGAACCAGTGAGCAAATTTTTTTTTGTTTGGTCTATAGCTAGGCTTTGACACCATTGTAATTTTGATGATATTTTTCTTTATTTTTTTCATAAATATCCTAAGAATTCTTTCTGTTATGGGGAAATAATGACTACAGGTATGGTGACATCGAAAGTTGGTAAGAGGTATGCATTCACAGGCTTTGATGCATTGAAGGAATTGTTCCTCATGAGGTTAGCAGCATCTTGTATCTTTTTATAAGTTGCTACTTGATATGCTACAATAATTTCACTTTTCTATTCCCTCAAAGAAAAAATAGTTTTTCCTTACAACATGTATTTTACTCCTACTATGTATAGTAGCGAAATAGGAAGACTATATTGGCACCATGAGCAGCAATATGATTCTGTGCTACCTATTTAGATTTGGCAAGCTGGAAACATGTTGAAGTGCTATGTTTATTTTGATTACAATTACATGATGCTTTATTTTAGGTTGTGTACCAATACACAGTATATGTGGTAATTTAAGTACCTGTTTGTGTTATGTTTTTGCAATAAGAAAGTAAAATTTAGATGTAAAGGTTGAGTCTAAACTCGATTATTTTTCTTACTGAATCATTTTATTTGCTGGATTCACATGGCTGTTTATTTTTTATATTTATGATGACTAGTGCTCATAGCATTGTTAGAATAATGGATCCAACCAAACAAGTGTATGATCCAGGAGCATATATACATGGAAACCAAGATACTAAATCTTGTTAGTACTTAGAGCATCTCCAAGAGACTCTGTAAAATGGACTAGTTTGCTAAATATAAAAAATCTAGGGTTAAAACACAATCCAACAGACTCTGTATCTGCCTCGACATCTTTCCGGCTTGCTATCCGCCTCCTCCGACTAGCTAATTTTCCTTAGCGGTTGTGACTCGCCATCGCACGCCCTCCTCCCTCCCGCGCACCCGCCTCCTCTCCGTTCCCGCTCTCGCCATCTAGAATTTGTGCCCAGCAACAATCATTCCGCCGCCGGCTGAAATTACCCAGCTGCGGTGTCAATTGTGTGGCTGCCTGGGTCAATCGCATCGCAACTGGATGAGAATGCTTCAGAGGTGATTGCAGAAATTGTGATTAATTTTAGAATTCATTGGTTGTTTGTGTGCTTAATTTTACAAATAACGCTTCAGACCGAATGACTGCGCAATTCAATCGTGAGTGAGTAAGCTTCGGACAAGAAATAGTGCTTGCAGTAGATGTGTTCTCTATTTTAGAATTCATTGGATGGGCCGGGGGGGGGGGGGGTCATGCTCTAGGTCATGGTCGCTAGCGATCACGATTGCTGGAGTTCTGGTGGTGGCAGCACCATAGGTGTTTCAGGGACACACAGTTTGGCGATCACGCAGTCTGATGAAACCTGGTAGGTGGATTCGAGACACGAGCAGGCGCCGATCGGAAAAACGAGAAAAACAGAATCAGGCATCTAGGTCATGGTCGCTAGCGATCACGATTGCTGGAGTTCTGGTGGTGGCAGCAACATAGGTGTTTCAGGGACACACAGTTTGGCGATCACGCAGTCTGATGAAACCTGGCAGGTGGATTCGAGACACGAGCAGGCGCCGATTGGAAAAACGAGAAAAACAGAATCAGGCATCTAGGTCATGGTCGCTAGCGATCACGATTGCTGGAGTTCTGGTGGTGGCAGCACCATAGGTGTTTCAGGGACACACAGTTTGGCGATCACGCAGTCTGATGAAACCTGGCAGGTGGATTCGAGACACGAGCAGGCGCCGATCGGAAAAACGAGAAAAACAGAATCAGGCATCGAGAGTCCGATGTGGATGGTTTTGAAAATAGAGAGGTTAAATTTGGATAGTCTGTTGGGTACTCTTAAGGATTTTGGAGGATTTCTATTTTTACAAAAGAGGTAAAATCTCTAAATTTAGCTAAGATTATACCTAGGGTCTTGGAGATGCAGTTACCTAGTTGTGTTACAAATAATTAAAGTAATAACCTTGCACTATCATTCACTTTGTTTAATTGATTTGGTTATCCCTCTTTTCTTTTTGGTAGCAATGTGCAAATTTAAAAAAAAATGTGATTCATATCTATTGGAATGGACAGAGTGACAGCTGACTACTGTCTTTTGAATGACTCTTCTAGAGGACTAGCCATACTGTTTCACTTTGACTGTTAAGTTTTTGGTTTTGATATTCATGCTTATTTATTTTGTTGATTCTATCTGCTTGATAGGTTACTGCCTGATCGTAAGCTGAAAAGTCTTATTCAGCGTCCATTAGACAGATTACCTGAAACGAAAGATGGCTACTCACTTCTGCTTTTCTGGCATTGGGAGGATTGCTTGAAACAGAGGTATGTTCCATCAAATTATATCCTTTAGAATTACCCAACATTTCTGGTTAAAACACTTGTGTTGACTCTAGAAGAATATATCTTTAATTTAGTAAACCCACTGGCTTAAACACCAAGGTTTGGAATGCCAATATTAGACCCTTTTGCAGTTTCAGCCTTTCTAGATATGCTTTCTGACTTCGTGGAAATGTTGTTTTTGTCGCATGATATTGAATTAGATTGATTATCAATATTTGCTGGTATGAATTAAGAAAAGGGATGTACAAATATGAACCTAAACTATTCAAGTTTTTGTTATGAGTATTCTTTCTTTCAACTTTAATTTTTTATATAAACACTATTTCAGGTATGAAAAGTTTGTTATAGCGTTGGAGGATGCAGTAAAGGATATGCTGCCAAATCTTAAGGACAAAGCAATGAAGGTTGGCAAACTGTGTTGATTTGATACTTTGTTATGTTTTGCGCTATATTCAAATCA
Organism: Eleusine coracana subsp. coracana; assembly: GCA_032690845.1. Lineage (NCBI taxonomy): Eukaryota > Viridiplantae > Streptophyta > Magnoliopsida > Poales > Poaceae > Eleusine > Eleusine coracana. The sequence continues at coordinate 8,915,515 of CM064426.1, forward strand.
GAACAATGAGCTCTATGGGATAGGCATTACAGATTGGTGTAACAGTAATTGTTTTGATTAATCGAGTACCCAAAGCCAATGCTTAAAGTTATTTTTCCCAATTAAATATAGTGTTATGACAGCATTCCCAGTGGAGCCTTATCCTGCTGGGATCTCGTTTCATTTGTTCCATGGGAAATATAAAAAAACGAGTTAATTTATTTTTGTTGATAGAATCATGTGTTTTGAAGCTGGATTTGATGTGGAATTTGGCTTCTAGCTTAGACCAAGGTTCACATCTAGGTGCTATGCTATGATCTCTAGAATTAGCATCCTATTCTGTTTTGCTCACAACCAGCAGTGCTGGAGCTCTTCTCATATTTCTGTTCATTAATCTTTTATCCTCGTGCTGGTATTTTCAACCCATTTTTATGTAGTTATTATGAATATGGTTAGAGCATGTCTAATTTTACCTTTGTTGCAGACAGTTTTTATTCTTTTGAAGAGTAAATCTGAGCAGGAACGGCGGTTACTTACTGCTCTTGTTAACAAAGTAAGTAGTTCTTTTCTACTCCAAAGAAGTAGTTGCATCATTTTCTATTGTTTCTCTATTTTCTTTTACTATGAGAAAGAAAACCTACATGACAGTTAGTAGAAGATAATGTACACTAGACTATGATACAGTTACTGTACACTATAAGGTGCTACATGATCTTAGTCATCATCATGCAACTTTTATCTCTTTCAGCTTGGAGATCCTGAAAGAAAGGCAGCATCAAGTGCTGCGTATCTACTAATATGTCTCCTCTCCGCTCATCCAAATATGAAGGTATATGCATTTTTTCTTTGCCAAAATTGTGATATTGTTATAACTTGGCTCTTTTCACCAAGATAGCTAATTATGCGATATACTCAAACATGTCAAATTCAATTTTTCTATGTCTCATTGAACCGTTTTTTGCAGATGGTTGTGATAGATGAGGTGGATTCTTTTCTCTTCAGGTCACATGTTGGGCTTAGGGCCAAATACCAAGCTGTATGTTATTGTTAATAGCACTTTTTTCTACTAATATTGTTTCAGAACATCAATATTATTAGCAAAGGACATTGGTTCCCTTAGTGCTAGTATTTTGTTTAAGCTGTAACGTTTTACGACTACCCGTCCTGCTATCTATCCAAACTACCATGTAACTGTTTATTTAAAATATCATATTTCCTTCCTTTTAGGCGACTGAAAGTTTTCAAAACTTTCAGTCACTTAACAAATAGTTGAAGTTGTAATAGATTTGTACTAGTATTTATTTTTATCAGATTATATGTATCAGTAAGAGGAGGGAAACAATCTGTTGATGTATAAACTATAGAAAAAGTTGTTTTTTGTAAACCGTTGGACCTGGATCCGAAGGCTCAAAGCAGTGATTGAAAGTTAGGCAAACTTTCAGCTGACTGAAAATTAGCAAGAACCTTAAAATATAGTTTACACGTTTTTGAAATGGTCCTTTTAATTGTTGTTATTTCTATTGTACAGGTCAATTTTTTGAGCCAGATTCTCCTTACAAATAAAGGAGATGGACCTAAAATTGCAAAACGGTTGGTGGATGTCTACATTGCGCTTTTCAAGGTTTCAATGGATTTAAGCTTTATAGTCTTTCCTTTTTTGGATTAATTAGCATCTGTCCTGTCCTGCCTTGCTGCTTTGAGTTTTATTGCCTTTCTACTGTAATATGATTTAAATCATCTTTCTTTTTTTAAAAAAAATGGTCTTAAGACCGAGTATCATATAGTTGACGTGAACAAGTGAGTACCTATTGCTGAGGTTTGCAATCTTGCCTTTTATTTCGAGCCTACCTTAACTTGCTTTATGACTCATAATGTTGGCCTGATCTATGGTCATACAAGATCATATCAAATTAAAAATGATGATATACATGATCAGTAGGCTTAGTGCTGTTTAAAGCTTTCCCAACGCTGCTTCTCATGGTTTGAACATACATAACATAAGCCTCTTCAGACACTGGTCCATAACTGCATATTGGAATTCTTATATTTGTTGATAACAAAAGAAAATGCAGGACTAACAGAAGTTTTAATTGTCTTTTCAATGTACGTCTTGTACCAACTTACCAACCACAAAGAGTGCTGAACAATTGTCTTTTTTCATGTGTCTGTAATTTATTTGCTAATCTTGGTACTTTTGTTATAATTATCAAGGGCAAGGTTGTAGGACTAACAATATATTATCTTCTACACGTCACTGTCATGTTAGGTACTCATGTCTTGCTCTAGTGTTACTAAAGGAGATAAATACAATAAACGTGGCAAGAAAAGTGGTGAAAATGGAAAAACAAAGGGGTGAAAGAACAAGGTCAATGACTATAATCCTCATGAAAACGTTGAAGTGGATCCCACAGCAGGATCAAATTTGGAGATGGACTCTAGAATTCTTTCTGCACTTTTAACTGTATGTGACACACACTGCCAGTAACTGCATCTCTTCTTGCTTTCACAATATATGTTTGTACTGATGTCCTCAATTGTTTGTACTCATCTGGTGCATAGTTTGTGCCTCTAATTAGTTTCATAATATTTTTATTATATGCAGGGTGTAAACAGAGCATTACCATATGTCGCAAGCTCAGAAGTTGATGATATTGTGGAAGTTCAAACACCTATTCTTTTTAGATTGGTGAGCTTCCTTTGCTATTCATAAGAAATATCTGTGCTAGGTTTGTATTTTTTGGAAATAAAGTTAATTTTGGTTTCATGTAGGTGCACTCCGAGAATTTCAATGTTGGTGTTCAGGCATTGATGCTTTTGTACCAAATCTCAACCAAAAATCAGATAGCAAGTGACCGTTTCTATCGTGCATTATATGCAAAACTTTTGAGTCCTGCAGCTGTTACTTCATCGAAGGTTTATATTAATGACTCCTTTTTGTTTGCTTCACTGCTGTATGTTCTGAAATGTTCTTCATTTTACTAGTATGAATTTCATGAAATACTATTGTTTGGTTATCCTAGTGATCCCTTCACCATTACAATATAACTTACAGATAACCACTTTGATCTCTGCATTCTTAGATTGTCCCCTGCGCCATTACAATATAATCTTTTACCTCTCTATTCTCAAATTGATGTTGTTAGAACAACAAATTTAGTACAAAATTGAACTAAAATTGTTGTCCTAATGTCAAATTTAAAAACAAAGGGAGTAGCACACAAGTGACAAAGTTGTGGATTTTCGCAACCAAACATCAAGTACATGTTACTCTTTCCTGCAATTGGCCTAGAAAATTGTAAAATTTTGTGACTCATGCCAAAGTAGTTGTAGGTTTTTCAAACTAACCCTTTTCATTATATTCGATCTAATTGTGTTATGTCTTATATATTTCAGCCAGAGTTATTTCTTGGTCTTTTGGTGAAAGCAATGAAGAATGATGTAATGTTGAAAAGGGTAGCTGCATTTTCTAAGCGGCTTCTGCAGGTTCGTTTGTATATTTATGCTATTTAATCGTAATACTGATATACTGCTGAGAAAAGCTATTTGCCATTATAATGATGGGCCATGTTAGTAAAAATAAAAAAAAAATTATGATACAAGGCTGCAGCAAGCTATTATACCTGATTACAGAACATAGAAAATTGCATGTGCACCATACTGTTTTATAGTTTGATGTTCCATAGGAAAAAAAAGGAACAACATCAATATTTTAGAGTGGCATGCTGGCAAATCTCAGCATTGCAGTTGCTTAATATTTCCTTCTCGTTATAGTATAGAAGTAAACTCTTTCAAACTGAGACTCCTAACTGAAAATTTAGTTTTGCTTTTCCTTTGTCATAGTTTCATAAATTTAGAAGATTGGCAGTGGTGTTTCGTTCAATTTACATACAGTTGTTTCTTTTCTATTATTCTACAAGTGTGGGGTAGAGGAAAATGCAGAAGTTTTTTGTAAGTTGTTTGTACCACAACTATCCCTAACAGTTATTTGTGACATGCAATGTGCATATCAGTTTTTCCCGATCTCATTTGGACAGCAGGATAATAATAAATTTGAATATTCGTAGTTATACCAACTACAATCTATGTTTCTGGACAGGTTGCTCTTCAACGGCCTCCTCAATATGCATGCGGTTGCCTTTTCATTCTATCAGAGGTCCTTAAGGCAAAGTCACCATTATGGTACGTGATTGATTGGCCTAGATACCAATTTTTGCATTCATAATTATTTTTAGTCCCAAAATTAATTAAGTAGCATTGTAACAAACATCAGCCAAGAATTACAAAGATATACTGGACATGGCTGCATGGAGTGTCCACATTTCACATGCCCACAATATTCTGCAGTCGAATAGCCTTCTATGTCAATATGTCTGAACATACACATTAGGAGGAAGGTTTATTCCTTCTAAAACAATTCTTAATGTGCTAAATAAATTAGTTGAGCTCCACAATTCACCCACAATGGCCAATGAAATAATGATTCAAGTCTTGACAAAAATGTAGCAACACCAGATATGGTGGGACTTTTTTAGCTTGTTGCCATGCCTTCAGTCCGCAAATGAAAAAGAACGCTTGGCAAATTCTAACAGGACAAGAAAAAAGAAGTGCAATAGTATTAATAGAAATACATTCCTAATGTATTGATGATATAATATATTTTTCTTCTAATTCTTCAGGGCGATTGTGCTCCAAAATGAATCTGTTGATGACAGCATTGAGCATTTTGAAGACATTGTAGACACTGAGGACCCTTCTATTGCCTCAGCAATTCTGGATAATGACAAATTAGCTACTCAGGAGAAACACGACTCTGATGCTGTTGATGGTTCTGATATTACAAATCAGTTAAAACTGGCAGAAGGTGGTGAGAAGGTCAAAAATGACACATCAACTGAGGTGTTGATATTATATGATCCTAGACACAGAGAGCCTTCTTATTGGTATAATCTATAAATTCCATTTTTCTTTTGCATAGATCCTCCAAATTATTTATTCAGCGCTTCTGCTGATGCGATACCCCCCACAAAAAAATGGGCAAGCAACTATGCATCAGTTTCTGTCAGACCTGGGTCATCTAGAAAAGGTGTGCTTGCAGTTAGTGGATGAAAGTAGATGGGATGGACAATGGCGGTAAACCTACCAGGGTCTCAAATGTAAAGTAGGTTGCACTAGTGAATAATTCTTCTAATTCCTGGGATTCCTTGCACCTCCAGTATGTTCCTAATTTTTAGAATTTGTTAAGTTCATCTGGAACTCCATATTTATGACATGCTGTGAATAAAATTGTTCATTCATCAGTAAATGTCATGGTATTGTCTTTTTCATCATTTGTTACAGATTCTTAATATAATCCAAATCTTGGGATTCTGCTGCAAGTCTGCAATCTTGTTTTGAAACAAAATATGGAATACAATATGTATCTTAAATAGAAATATAGTCTCCATGTGGCGTGACTTTGACCATATCCCTAATGATTATAGTTGGTCATTTTTTTTAGTATTTTCTGTCCTTTACCTTTCACTTTTGTTACAAATGTAAACAATGTTGCTGATCATATGCTCGGTTTCTGTTGTCAGCAATGCAGACCGTGTCAGCTGGTGGGAATTAACATTGTTGGCCTCACATGTGCATCCATCAGTATCTACTATGGCCAGGACGTTGCTATCTGGCAACAATATTGTTTATAGTGGTGACCCATTGACAGACCTATCACTTCCTGCTTTCCTTGACAAGTTCATGGAGAAGAAACCAAAGGGCAACCGCATTGCTGAAGGAAAGTGGCATGGAGGGTCGCAAATTGCACCAGCTAGAAAGGTTTGTGTTTGACTTTTTTTTATTGACTTTGAACTGTCTGTCAGTGTTGTTTCTCCTCTTTTGAAACTTTTTATGTATCAGTGACTTTTCTGCTATTATTTAATTGCAGTCATTTATCCACACAACAGGGCAGTGTGCTATTCTCATTTGCCTCTCTAGTCTTTGCTGATGCATGTGTTGGGTCTGTTGGATATTCAGCCTTTTGTAGTCATAGTTGACCTTAGAGTTTCAAATATTATGGTTTTTTGACCCATTATAACTACTGTTTGGAATAACTATATCACAATCGCGTGAAACTGGTTTCTCTTAGCGCCTGGCAACATATCCAAACTCTATGTTCAATTTATATTCCCGGTTTTATTATCATCTCAATTGTCATATTTTCATTGTTCAAGCTGATGTAGTTGTTTATCTACAGATTGACCTGAATCCTCATCTTATTGGAGAAGAGCTCCTTGAACTGGAAGAAAATGAAGTGCCTCCTGAAGATGTTGTTTTCCATCGTTTCTATATGAACAAGGGTGGCCCTATCAAAGCAAAGGCAAAGAAGAAGGCTTCAGTTCTTGATGAAGATACTGGAGAGCTCCTAGCTGATGATGCTAGTGATGCTAGTGATGATGAGATGCAAGATCTGGGAGAGGGACCAGCAGAAGATGGAGACTATGACTATGAAGACCTGGACTCTGATGCCTTTGAAGAAGATCAGGATTTGCTTAAAGATGGCAGTGATGTTGATCTGGGTAGCATTTCAGATGATAGCGTGTCCGAGGATGAAGTAATAGAAAATGATGATGTTGCTTTTCTCAAGAATGCGGGTGACTCAGATGGCAACTTTAGTGATGAAGAGATGGTTGATGTTTCTAACAGTGGACGTGGTGGCTCCAATGCAGAGAAAAAGCGTAGGCGAAAACATGGTGCAAAGAGTGGTGTGTCACCATTTGCAAGTGTGGAAGACTACGAACATCTTTTGGATCGGGATTCCGATAAGCCGTCATCGAAGTGGAAGCACAAAGTAGGTGGTGGTGAGAAGAGACCAAAGTGGAGACCACAGAAGAAACGGTCGAAGACATCAGGATGAAAAACAGGATTTATTTTGTTACCTTACACCATGAAAGTTCATAAGAGAACATTGTTACATTTAAAATTTTGTTATGAAAGATACAGACTAAGCAAATGCTAAAATTGAGCTGAGATGGTTGCAAGAGCACATGTTTACGATCTGTCTCTCTTCTCTAGAGTTTACAGCATATTTCCTACTCCTTGAATTGCCCCTTTGTGGGAGATGTTGAGATTTGATGTTGCATTGTTCCTTCGTTTGAGTTACTTCGGGTAGTTTTTGTGCTAACTGTTTATATCATCCCTTATTCCTCTTTCGTGCCTGAGTGCTAGCATAGCTGCTTTACTTCGCCACCTCAATGAGGAACACCATTTGTGGTGTTTGGCTGGAGCTAGGGGGCTGAGGAGGATTGGATTGGGTCGTGTTGAGGATCTAGGCTAGTCTTAGTGTAGATTCGCCTGGGTTGGTTAGGTCTTGCCCGTTACGGTGTGTCTGTAGAGCACAAACAGATGTAAATGTACCCTTATGGCCTGACCGGAGTGAGGTGGTGAAACTTGTATTCTTAATACAAAGGTATGCAACTCTTTTATGTATTTGAGAAAAAAAAAAGATTGTTCTGCTCATAAGACTTGAGTACCAGGAATTTTGTTAAGACGTGCGAACAGCCTATTATAAATCTCAAGGCAGACCTTTGTCTCTAGGGGTAGTATGATTTATATTAGAAAACAAAAAAGAAAAATGTTGTTCAAATTCAGATTTGCTCTGCTTTATGTGACTGAATGGTGGCGACCGTGCGGGCGGCGTGGGGCATGCCCCCGCGTCACCAAAGGTGGACGGGTGGTGGTGTTATGTGGCCGCGGTAGCGGACTGTGCGATAAGGCGGCGAGGGTGCGGCCGCATGCGAAAGGTGATCATAGCTGGTGGTTAGATAGAGGGGTTGTAGAGGACCTAACGACAGTGGCATCAGGGTTTCATGGACCTCTATTGTTCATTGGACATAGAGAAGAGATCTAGAGAGTGGCATCCACGACCTGATGATGGGCCGTGGTTCGACGGTGTGAGAGGCGGTGGTGGCGAGCTTTGGCGGGAGGTTGAAGACAACTCATGAGTCGTGATTCAACAGTGTGACGAGACGGTGGTGGTGTCATCAGAGCCGCGGGCGATCGACCAGTGGTGGGTAGGACATGCAGCGGGGGCGAGCTTCGACGGGAGGTTGAAGACAACTCATCGACCGTTAGATGTAGATCGTATGGCTGAAAAAAATTGAGATGTGATTGATTTGCTATATATGGTCTGATTTGACTGACAAGATGTAATGTTGATAATTTGGTTACCTGTATGTGGAGTTGAAGCTGGACTGTGACGTGTAACAAGCCTCCGTGAGCATGGCTGTGTAGAAATAAAAATGAGATTTCTTATCGACCTAGCTCACACGGGACGATGGTGCATGCAGCAGGTAAAAACACAACTGTTGGATTGACTGGTGCAGGCAAACAAATATCTGCCGAACTCATCTTACATACTCTCTCCATCTCAAAATATAAGCATTTGTTGACTTTCAAAATTACTTTTGACCTTTTATCATATTTTATTATTAGATACATTTTAAATATGATTTATTTGTTTTTGTATTTATCATAAAATATTTGAATAAGATAAGAAAATAAATAAATTTTCTAAAATAAATAAATACTTATATATTGGGATGGATGTAGGAGACCGGTTCAGACTTCAGACAACCAATGAATAACGTCCTGCACCTACGTAGCCTGTTTCAGCTAGGCTGGCTGGCAGATACTAGCCAAACTTCCGTGAGAAGTGAATCAATCAGGGCCTGACCGAACGCAGTTTTTGAGTTTTTTGTTTTTTCGGAAATAAAGCCCTGAGGCATTCTATTCATTTGATAACAGTGCTACATCATTTGCCAGGCCCTGTACAATGAAATATGGGGGCTCATCAACCCAGTTACAAGATGATCGAGAGTTTGACGCTACTCTAGCTAACAGATGAGCTACCTCATTTGCCTCCCTATGGCAGTGTTCTATTGTGGCCTCCATCATATATCTCCATACTATGAAGCATTCCTCATAGATTGTCGCAGCAGCAATAGCTGAGAAGCCCTCCTCCTTGATTGTTTCCACCACAGCCATACAATCAGTTTGAAGTATAAACTTGTTGCAGCCAATCTGCTTTGCCAGTTCTAGACCCTCTTTCAGTGCACAAGCTTCAGCTGTTGGAGTGTCCAAAACATATGGTAGAAACCGGTATGCTGCTGCTATGAACCCTCCATTTGAGTCTCGAATGATGGCGCCTGTACTACCACACCCCCGATCACCACAAAAGCCCGCATCAACATTGATCAACAGTTTACCTTCCGGCGTTTCCGCCATCCCTGCCTTATCACAGCTGAACGCTTCATGCTTAGCTTGTAATTTTGTGTCAGAGCCAAGATTGAGACACTTGATCTTGATGGCCGTTGTACGCTCTCTCCGTGAACAGTCTGTCTTCTTTCTCACCATACGTACCACCCCCCAGTCAATACTAACTCTGCAAATCCCACATCCAGGTTGGGGACATTGCTGCCTCGTCTTATAATCTCTACCAGAATAACAGACCCCGATCGATCTTCCTGTAACATGCCTTCAATTTGGTTCCAGACTCCCATTGCCATCCATATTTCCTTCACCCTGCCACAGGAGAAGAGAATGTATCTTCACATCCTGTTAAACATATTGGACAACTTCCAGAATTTCCTATGTGCCTATTAGCCAAGATGCCTCGACACGGGATCAGGCCTTGGAGCGCTCGCCAACCAAAGATCTTTATCTTAGCTGGTACTTTCAGTTGCCAAAGTTTCCTCCAAATCAGATCATATCCTTCTCCCGTATCTTGGTCAATCAAGTTTTCTTTTTCCCCAAATTTGAACTCCCACTGTTCATGGTAAGCTGACCGAACAGAGAAAATTCTAGTCCTATTGTGATGCCATGTAACCATATCCTCCCTTCCCATGATTGGAATTTGAAGATTGCATCAACAGGCCACAATATTGCTCTAATGATATCCTCATCCCAGGACTCATCTACTGGATTGAAAAGCTCATTCACCCTTGTAATAATGTTACGCTCTTTTGGGGTGAGGATCTTCAGATTGTGGCTGGACGGTACCCAATTCTGCTCCCATATATTAATTTGAGAACCATCTCCCACTCGCCAAACGTAACCAGAGGTATTTTACCCGCCAAGATGCTTTGCCGCCAATCCCACCAAGATGCTTTGCCAGGTGAAGGAGCTTCCCTTCTTTGATTGAGCTTCCAGTAATTTTCCATCCGGATAGTATTTTGCCCGCAATACTCTTGAACATAGTGAGTCAGGCTCACTTAATAATCTCCATACTTGTTTAGCTAGCATCGCAATATTAAAAGGAAAATACTTCAGAGCCGACTGGAATGTCCGATTCGTGTCCGACTACAGGGTGTGTTTGGTTAGGCTGTGGCTGTGAGAAAAGCTGCTGTAGCTGTGAGCTGTAGAAAAAGCTGTTGTGGTCTGTGAGCTGTAGAAAAGGCTGAAAGTCGTTTGATTGAAACTGCTGTGGCTGTGAAAAAGCTGAGAAAATGTCTGTAATGCCCCTAATGTTCTGAGACGCTATGTATATGCAAATTGATCGTAACAAAGTGTCCTCTTTGAATATTAACATATAAATTATCATTTAAGAAAGAGATTCTTTTATTTATAAAAATGTTCCATCCATTATAAACATTTGGTCCACAAATACAACGATAGCATTGTGCAAAAGATATCTAGTTACTAATAAACCCTCTAACAACATAATTATCCTCCTCTTGCTGTAACTAAAGTATCAGCAATCCTAATGCGAATGGTATTCATGGTCTCCTCGTTCTCCCCATCTTGGCACGCATTCTCATGTCCTTGTGTTTTTGTCACAGCATGTATGGCACGTGGTAGGTACTCCTCATCTTCATCACACCTATCAAACTCCTTATCTTTCAACTTGCTCTCACGAATAAAATTATGCAACGCCATACAAGCTAGAATGATATGCTTCTGAGTATGAATAGGAAACTAGGTATGCCCTTCAAAATACGCCACTTTTGCTTCAAGACTCCAAAAGCCCGCTCAATAACATTTCGAAGGGATGAATGCAAGAAATTGAACATCTCATACTTCCCTTAAGGAGGACGTCCAGAACGAGCCCAAAATTCTAGTATATGGTATGTGCTTTCTTTAAAAGGAGCAAGATATCCAATTCGGTTTGGATAACCAGAGTCGACAAGATAATATTTTCCTATAAAACCAAATGAAATCAACAATGATAAATGGCAATAGAAGTATGGACGCGTAAGATGATATACATACCTTTAGGAGGCACTGGGAAAGAAGGAAAATTGGCCAACGCATGATTCAAGATCCGAGTGTCATGTGCAGAACCCGGCCAACCAGCAACCGCATAGATAAACCTCATGTCAAAGTCACATATTGCTAGCACATTTTGAGTTGTATTACCATGACGGCAAGTGTGGTTAACCACTTCCTCTGGTTCTACTTCAACAAGCACATGTGTACCATCTATAGCTCCAATAGCACCTTTGAAGTAAGGCCAAAAACGGTCCTCTTTCACCCTTTCATGTGCAGTAGAGAAAGTAGGATCTGTTGGCTTTATATTATTCTTCGCCAACTTGAGTAAACAATGCAACACTTCATAAAACTTGGTGTGAACTATCCAAATGGACCGTGTAAACCGATTTTCAACTTGTGAAAATGATTGTGGTCCTCCAACAATCCACAAGAACATAGCCAAAGACTCTATTGATGATACATTGTTACTTGATGTCAACCCATATTTCAAAATAAGCAAGTCATGAAGTTCAGAAAAAACATCAGGGCTCATCCAAAACATCTTATAGAAATACCTTGGAGTGGTCAAGCACCTCATAACCCATTGAATGCCGGTTTCTTTTGTCACTCTATATTCTCCCTTGTGCAAATACCGCTCAGTATATTGGTTCCCCATTTCACCAAGAAGGGCAGCATGCTGTGACAATTCAGCTAGAAGTTGGAGTCCCTTCTGACCTTTTTTGGTCACATCTTTCATGTTGAGATTCATCTACAAAGCATAGTACGAACATAGTTAATATGGACACAATATATGAACACAACAGATATGTGACACAATGAATACAAGGAAAATACAAGGAGGTTACACAAGTAGATTGTTCTCAAATAATACAAGGAGGTAACACAAGCAAATTATTCTCAGATGATACAAGGAGATAACATAACAGGATTGTTCTCAAATAATACAAGGACATAACATGAGAAAAATTAAATGGTTCTCAAATTACACAAGCAGATTGTTCTAAAATAATACTAGGAGGCTCCATGGTCTCCTCGCGGCATGCTCCCTCTCAAGCAAATCCAACCTTCCTTTATTTGTTTCTAGGGAGCTAAAGACCTCCCTAAATTCAGGCTTGACAATCAAAAAGGTGGTTGTGTGCATTAGTGCAGTTTTTTCTTCAACTCCGCATTCCTTCACCATCTGCATGACCTCTTTAATTGTAGGCACTTGGTTAGTTAGAGGAGCTGATGATGCACTGACACTTGTGGAGATCTTGTCTGCTGCACTTTCTATCCTCATACATGTGTTCTTGTACAGCCGAAAGAATGGACTCTTCTCATCCTTCTCTTCGGTAGCACTAGAGCTATCCTTACGTTTCCTTTTTCCTGGTTTTGCTTTCTTCAGTGCAGCCAACTTCACATCATCACTCTCTGGAGTTTTCTGTATCTCAGCCACATCCTCTTCACTAGAATCAGCTGATGAAATATCTCTAGGACAAGACGCAGTAGCCCCAGTCACATGAACCTTGTCAAACAATATATGTAGATCATCTAGGTACTTCGGTCCTTGTTTTCTGAACTTCACATGGTTGCATTTGATACCTTTCTCAGGATTATTGCATCTCTGAAATTAAATAAAAAAATAGCAAATTGGTACTTATGAAGACATGCAAAATAAGCAATGAACAATGAGATTGTAGTTCTTACTGCAAGGTGTTCATTCCACCATTCATCGGAGCAATCAACAGTTTGCTTTGTCTCATTCCATCCAAGCCCAGTGGCACTATTCTTGAACTCCATAAACCATGTAAATTCCTTTTTCAGGTTGTCCAACTTGTTCCTCAATTGCTTTTTTGTCTGCTTCAGGTTAGTATTTTCATGGTACTTAGCTACCAGATTTTTCCAACCACTCCTAGTTAATTGTCCCAATGGCCTATTCCCATCTTGTATCTCTCCTTTCATGATATCAATCAAATGTCGAATATTGACATCACACCAATCTGCCTTATCAGACATTCTTCATTGCAGCAAAAAAAAATTCAGACAAGTTCAGTTACCACAATAATATTATTTCTCATCAAATGGAGCTAACATTTATCTTTTACACAAATAAGATTGAATCTAACCTAAGTGCATGATAATGAACAAGCAATTTTTTACACAACAATATTATTTGTCATATAATGAAAATAGCCTTTTTTCGCCCTACAAAACAAATTATTAGCCACTGAAACTCTCATTACAGTTTGCTGTAAAAACTCACTGAAACTCTATGATGCTACATATATCGGTATGATTAGCACAAAATCAGGTTTATGTGGTGCAGGCACGGTGACACAAGGTAATGGGCTCCTCTTGACCACTGGTTGGCTGCAGTGACGGTTGAACATCATGGCCAAACGAAGGGGCTGCAGCAATGGTTGAACATTGTGGCCAAACATCTTGACCACGGGTTTACCGGGCTTCCAAGCAATGCATATTGAGAAGAAGGGATGTGCAGGAGAGAAGGGGCTACCTGGGCTACAGAGAAGGAGCATCGGAGGGTAGGAGAGGCACCGAGAGGAGGGGCTCCGGCGAGGCAGCGTTGCGGCTCCGGCGCAGCAGCGTCACGGCTCCGGCGAGGGGCTCCGACGTCGGGATGGGAAGCGTCTCCGGCGAGGGGCTACGGCTCCAACGATAGAAGCGTCGCCGGATGGGCCGTGGGCCTGCTGCGGGAGAGGAGAGGAGAGGACCGGCTTGGCCGTCGCCGGAGAAGAGCGGATCCGGCGGATGCACCGGCCTTGAGAGTCGCGCGCCGGCCTACGCGTCGCCGGAGAAGAGCGGCGCCACGGGATGCGCCGACTTCAGGCAAGCTGCGCTTCGTGGTCGCCCAACTCCCAACCCTATCCTCTCGCTCGGTTCTGTGGTGGAGAAAAGAAAAGAGGCTGGATCGGTATCATTAACCAGTGACACGCGGGTAAATTTCTGGAACTCTTCACCGCCACAGCCAACGAAAGCAAGTTCTAGCTGCTGTGAAAAATACACTACGTAAAAGCAGCTTTTCTAATTGCTTTTGTCCACAGCCAGAGGCCTTTGGTTGGCTACTAGCTTTTCTGAAAGTAAAAGCAATTTCTGTAGTCTAACCAAAGAGACCCTACATCTAGTCTACGGCTATTGGATTGTGAGTAGTAGTTGCTAATGGATGTGATTCACTAGTCGTATCTGAGTCTAATACTCTGGTCGTACCTATAGCACTTCTCATATTAAAACTTTGCAAGTACCTAAACCCCATACCACCACGACCTTTAGGTATACAAAGCTTTTATCAAGCCTTTCAGTGCATTCTCCTATATTCATCGTCATCACCCCATCATAATTGTGCAATGATATCTGATATTCTTTTGCAAATGTGTTGAGGAACTTTAAACACCATCATCACATAAACCGGCACAGAACATACCCAAACTTCAGTTTTTTTTTTCTTTTTTGATTTTGAAAGGGCACAGGAGCGATCGTATCAAATGCAGGCATTGACCGTCGGATCTGCACGCAAACGGGCGAAAAAAAAAACGAAACGGGAAAATAAATAGGAGCGGCTGCTCCAACGGTCATCTCCAAACCCGCATCCCCTCCGGGTCCTGTTCAAAAATCGAATCCTCCCTCCGCTCCTCTCCCCACGCCCTCCCGTCTCATTCCTCTTCCTCTCCCAGTCTCGCTCGTCTCTTCCGAACCCCGATTCCGCAGCCCGGTGAGATTCCAGCGATCGCTTCATCCCCGCCTCCACCGACCCCCGCCCAGATCGGAGCGATGGAACCGGATCCAGTCACCGCGGAGACCCCCTCGCCGCCACCGGCGTCTCCGCCTCTGGAGCCGCGAGGTACGTGCTCCTGCCTGTGCGTCGAGCGGTAAGATTTCGTGTCTGACGGGGTACGGGCGTTTCACGGTCTGGGGATTTTTCTTTTCAGGTGAGATTCCAGCGATCGCTTCGTCCCCGCCTCCCCCGACCCCCGCCCAGATCGCAGTAATGGAACCGGATCCAGTCACCGCGGAGACCCCCTCGCCGCCACCGGCGTCTTCGCCTCTAGAGCCGCGAGGTATGTGCTCCTCGCTGTGCGGCGAGCGGTAAGATTTCGTGTCTGGCTTCTCACGGCCTGATGTTTTT
The DNA here is from genome assembly GCA_032690845.1 of Eleusine coracana subsp. coracana. NCBI lineage: Eukaryota > Viridiplantae > Streptophyta > Magnoliopsida > Poales > Poaceae > Eleusine > Eleusine coracana. Next base: position 8,930,858 of record CM064426.1, read on the forward strand.
GCTTTTCAGGTGACGAGCACGAGCGCGGGGCGGTGGAGTCCGCCGCGGATCCAGCGAACCGGCCGCAGCCCTCTCCCACGCCGGTCGCGCCGCAGCCTCAGCAGACCAACGGTATGGTGCCTTGCCTGGTCTGGTAGCTGTAGCGGGTATCTGTTCAGTAGCCACTAGGGTTTATTTGGCGTCCGTCTCACAGTCGGGGAAAATTTGCAGACGAGGATGCGGCGGGGAGTAGCGAGGTGGTACAGGAGAAAGAAGTGGTAGCAGAAGTAGGTGAGGCGCTCCGCCACTTCATGGAGGTAAGGGTGTTTGTATGCAAATTCGTATCTGACTTAGAATTCTCCAAGATTCCTGCACATGTCTATTTTCAGGATGTTCATTCCTGATGAATTAGAATAATAGAATTGTTAAGATTTCCCTGCTCATGCATGTTGATATGGAAATAGATAGTAGACCACTCAGAATGTGTTCGGTCAATCACCTACCCAAGGGGATCATAGGGGATTAAATCCCACCAAACTGAGCAAGCTCCCAGGGAAATCGATTAGGAAATTAAATTGGATGGTAATTCCTGAATAATTGATGGGGAAATAGATGTTTGACCACCCAGGGATATCGAATTAGTAAATCATTTCAGAACCATGAAACCAAGTGACTAAATATAAAAAATTCCCTTTTTGATAGATACCTACAGTTGAATTTGGTTTGTTCCTTGGCGAGGATTTCAATGTTCTATAGTGCATTTTCTTACAGGAGTTTGGAGATCAAGGAGAAGAGTGCATTATTCAATCTCCACAACTGAAGAGCATTGCCATACCTGACCGCCCTGCTGTCCTCGGCTTCCTTGGTACACAAGCATACATATGCCTTAATGTTTTGGAGCTTTTTTGGCTCTACAATTAAAATGGTGTTTTGTCTTTGTTTCTGTAGGGGAAAAGTACAACAACCTTTTGAGGAAGTACAAGAGGCAAACATCAAAGTGTGCTGATGAGTGTGTGCCGAGATACGAAGGCCTGATGAAAAGATACACGGACGAGTGCGCAGAGCGGCGACGTCTGAACAATGAGCTTATCGAACTCAAGGGTAACATTAGGGTGTTCTGCCGGTGTCGGCCTCTGAGCACCGATGAGGTCACCCGCGGATGCTCCTCCATTGTTGAAATCGAACCATTATGTGAGACTGAGCTACAGTTTCTCCCCTCTGAGAAAGAGTGGAAGGCCTTCAGATTTGATCATGTTTTTGGCCCCGAGGACAGTCAAGGTATATATTTGAATAATTACAGAAACTGTACCTAGTTTTTACACTATGCTATAATGCGGCTCAAGTGCTTCAGGACTATGAACTTAACAATCACATTTAATCTTTTCCTACAGAGGCTGTGTTTGCAGAGACTGTGCCTGTTGTACGGTCAGTGATGGATGGATACAATGTATGCATCTTCGCATATGGACAAACAGGAACTGGGAAGACTTTCACCATGGAAGGGGTTCCAGAGAACAGGGGTGTGAACTACAGGGCGTTGGAAGAATTGTTCAGGATGTCAGAGGAGAGAAGCACATCTGTCGCATACACATTTTCAGTTAGCATATTGGAACTCTACAATGAACAGATCAATGATCTCCTCGACGAGACGTCAAAAAAGTATATTTCCTTTCTTTCTCATTTATTTTGAGTTGATGGGAACTTTTTTGCTGAAGCATTATATCTTGTCTCATCTCTAGGTTGGAAATAAAGCAAACTTCTGACGGAACACAAGATGTCCCTGGTTTGGTTGATGCTCCAATTTCTACCATAGATGGAGTGTGGGAGAAACTGAAAGTTGGTGCTAAAAATAGATCTGTTGGATCGACCAATGCCAATGAGCTTAGTAGCCGGTCTCACAGGTGAGTATCATGGTCTTTTCATAGCATTTATAGTATTCATTCTAATTAGTTCATATTGTGCTCCATAATACTCTTCGATTCCTCGTTATCATAAATGATCATTAGCAATTAGATTCAGTTTGCTCACTACAGCACTAAAGTGATGTTATTGGGGCTTGCGTTTTGGTTGCAGCTTTGTTAGGGTCACTGTTAGGAGTGAGCATTTGGTTACAGGCCAGCAGAGCAAAAGCTACATGTGGTTGGTTGATCTCGCTGGAAGTGAAAGGTACGATAAAACTGGAGCAGATGGAGAAAGGCTGAAGGAATCGCAATACATAAACAAATCACTCTCTGCCTTGGGTGATGTTATGTCTGCCCTAGCTTCAAAAAAGAGTTCCCATATCCCTTATAGGTCAATCCTGTATCCTGTTTACATACCAAGTCATATATCCTGTTTTCTTGGTCTCACTACCTCTTTCTTTCTGTCAAACAGGAACTCCAAGTTGACTCATTTGCTTCAAAATTCATTGGGTAAGGGTTTATTTTTACCGGTATCTCTTATGTGACAATGATACTGGTTTATAGCTACTGATAGAGTATCACTTCCTTCTGTTCAACTCTTACAGGCGGGGATTGCAAGACTCTCATGTTTGTGCAGATAAGTCCAAGCTCCAGTGATGCAGGAGAAACACTTAATTCACTTAAATATGCTAGTAGAGTTCGGTCAATTGAACATGTCCCTGCTCGTAAACAAGCAGCAGATCCAGTTGACAGTTTGAAGTTGAAGCAGATGGTAAGCTTGTTCTTGCATCATAACAGTTTGAAGTTGAAGCTGTTATATTAACTGACTTCATTTCAGACAGAGAAACTTAGGCATGTGGAAAAGGAAAATGATGAACTGAAGCGAACCTTGCAGTTGATGGAGCTCAAGTATGCTTCTCGTGAGAACACATTCAGGTTACTAAATGACAAGGTATTGCCCTGAGTCTCGTTTTATTGATTTGCATTCTATTGGATTGGACAACTCAAAGAACTAAATGTTAACACAAACAACAGGTCAGGGATGCTGAACGAAAATGCAGAGATTATCAGCAGCGGGTAAGTAGGAAAGTCACTCAATTCTTTTTATGTCTAAAAAATTGGGTCCTGTGTATTATTTATGTTCATCGCTTGCTATTTGGTACAGAATAAAGAGCTGGAAAATGAATTGGTCAATGAGAAGAAGGCTGCTAGGGAACCAGGTAGATCATCGAGGCCACCGCTTGTCCCAATGCGGCAGAGACAACCTCCTCAGGGAAGGAATAATAGCAAATTGCCACCTTTTGGTCCTTCTAGATCGAGATTCAGTAAAGCACCCACAATTCAGAACAAGGAGAACATTCCTGTGATGGGGACGAAAGCACATCTTGGGGCCGACAAAGAACGGCGTGTCTCGCTGACTCCCGTGATGCGACAAATCCCTCTACAGCCCAAGAGACGGGCATCAATGGCGATTCTGCCATCACTGAGAGAGCAGCTCTCATCTGTGCATGATGGAAAGAGAAATTCTCGGCTATCTTTTCTGCAAATTCCAAGAGGTTCCATTGCATTTCCAGGAGCACCGCCAGGAGCAGCTGCACGTGTACCATCTTGCGTGACCCCAGACGGAAGAGAACAGAAGGTTAAGAAAATCGATTTTGGCAGCAGCAGCAGCAAGTTCTCAAGCCCTACAATGATGGACATGTTAAGAAGGAATAATGTTACATCAACTCCACAACAAAGGCTAGACCTGCCGCCGGGTCCTGGGAACACCAGCAAGCTCTGTTTTAGTGTCCAGAAAAGAGTTATAGTTTCACCTCTTCGAGTAAAACCTGGTGCCCCCTCTGGTGCCTACTATCCAGCTCCGCGTGACAAAGCGGCGGTGATGGGAAGGGCAGGCAACGCTCTGCGAGTGCTCAATTCTAAGAGGAGGCAATCTGTCATCTAAGGAGTTTCCCTTTTTCGATAAGGTCATGGACGTGAAGAGTTGAAGTTACGGTGGATGTTTGGATGTTCAAACCTTGCTGATGCAACTCGTGTTGATAAGTAAACTGTATTAGGATGTAAGCTTCATTTTTTCTTTTAATAATCTTTCCTCAGGAATGTGCTTAGTCAAAGTCATTCATTGTAGGCATCCATTACTCAGATTCGTGCTGGCTATACTTTTCAATGTTTGTGATCATTTCAAATGTTCTTTTAATTAATGCCGTACTGTGTCTACTGAATGTGCCGATACCCCCAGACTGAAATAATATTACACTGTTAACACTGTTCATCGGCAAAAGTCATGACTCATGACTCGTGTCTGACAGGAGCTTTAGTTTTTGTCAAAAAGTAAAATCTACGGAACTGTTTCCAAACAATTTGATGTAACCTACATGCACAAATGTCAATTAAGAAGTAAAAAAGAATATCAGTACACACCCTTAGCAAAACTGTCCACCGAGTCAGAGTCAGATTTATCAACTGCATCCTTGAAGAGCCCGACTGCTGTACCGTTCATGCACTAGCTCGTGCTTGCAAGTCTCATCAACATTGTTGTTAAAACTCAAGTGTTTAATTCCGTTGCTGGCTTGGACATGAATCGGTTTCTCTAGAACAAGTGTCAGGGCTTCCTTTTCCAACTGCAAGCAGTAGCTTCTGAACGTCTCTAGATTTACTTTGAGCCTGAAGTCCAGACTGAACAACAAATCCAGTTCAAGTTTATTCATTTCTCTTGTGCTAATACCTCCAACTTTTCCGTAGTATGCATTGTTGAAAAAACTGCAAGATATGTATTGCAGAAGTTACTAGGAAAGTTTTACACTGTTTGTCTTCCTTTTAGAATATAAATAACTTGCAAGAAATATGTTTTTATGATATTCTTTTCCATAATCAGGAGGGGCTTGTTATCAATCTGGTGTCAATTGGTCGTAACAAACAGATAATAAAAGTTTCTTCCACAAACAGATAATATATCTCCCCCTTTCCTAACCAGTAACCACCACTACATCCATAATGGCCTGTGAAACCTAGTTAGAAGTTGGAACTGTCCTGGACATTTTCAGAGCATTCCTATCATCCTATATAAGCTAGCGCTAGCAACAGTATCAGAAGTAACATGAAATCCCTATCAAATTAGAGAATGTTTAAATTATGATAACTAACCAAGTGAACATTAACAATGTAATGGTGTTCTGTGAGGTAAAAGGGTGAGAAATCATATGTAGACATTTTTTTTTACAGAAACATTCTAGACATTTCCCCGGTGAACTGTTCATAGACTAAGCTGAAGTTTCACAGACTTTATATTAAGCTATAAAATTGAACTTATAGTAGGCTAGAACAAAGTAGATATATAAAGAATGTGATGCAAAAGAGGCTAAAGCAGGGCTTCTCACCCATCATCTGTGAATTTGGCAGCAACAACAACACTTGTAATCAGCAAGCGATGAACACTGAGTGACGTCATGTAAATGTCTGGTTGCTGAAGATATCTCTCCATGTAGATAAGTCCCAGCACAAAGCAAGATGGACTGCACTGTGCGTACTTGTAAATGCGTTCCGCATATAGTTTTATACCAAGGTCTGGTACCCTTCGACCATGAAAGATGGTAGTTGACTCCTTTATTTTGTTGGACCCCAATAATTCTTCATTCCTATGAACTTCCTTGTCAAGATAAGTTGAAAGAAGGCACAAAACCTTTGGATACTCTGCGCCTTTTTTCTTTGATTGTGATACCGTCAAACCTAATGCCAAATAGTTCTCCAGATCATCAGCAGCAGCAGTTGAAGATGACGCCATTGTTGTTGGTAAACATTAGTACTGTAATTGATAAAGCAAACTTTACTCAACAAACATCCAGTCCAAGAGATAGTATGAAAGGAGCAACTTAAAAACAGAACTCAGAAATTATTACATAGTCAACAACAAAGCTAGAACATATGACCTCAATATCTAAAAGAAAGCTGACCTTTTATGGGACATAATGTTGCAAAAAATGTCCTTAAGTTTATGGCTTCTTATTGGAAGCAGAATCAAACGGACGATTTTGCCACATGTTCTGAATTGTTGGTGCGCGCATAAAATTGTGTTGGTGCAATTTATTCTCTTTTATACAAGAAACAGTTGATATGCGATTTTAAATCTAGTCTTTCTCCCAAGTACGAGCAAATCAGTAAATCAGCACATTAAATCTATAGTGGTTGTCAAAGGAAAACATCATGTAACATAACTACTATAAGCATAAAAAAGCATGGCTCTGCGTTGCTGCGGTGAGTTGAGTAAGGTGTTAGTTCCCTTATTTGGAACAAGGAAAACAAACCATGGAACCGGTTACAAAAATACATAAACCATCTTCCCTGTCCGGGCACACCAATTGCTCTTTCCATTCTGAATTTCTGATGAATGTTTTGCCTCCCTTATGGATACAAATCATTTATGGAAACAAGTTGAATTGAAAGGATGTGGGGACTGGCTCCACAATGCAGCTGCGCCGGCCAAATCTATAGCAGTAATCCAAGAACTCAAAGAACCCGCAGATCACGAGAAAAAGTAAGCCCCGTCCACGGTTGGTTGCTCACCTAAATTTGGTCGAAATCCACTCAACTTGCTACAAATTTAGAACACCAACATGATAACCAGTCGAGAACAGCATAGATGTACCCTAATGCCGCACGACTCGAGCAGGCGGAAGCACACGCCAGCCACCATTATCGAACTAGCACTTCTGGTGCCTAAGATCTAAGCGCGGGGAGAGAGAGAGAGAGAGAGAGAGAGAGAGAGAGAGAGAGAGAGAGATTCAAACCTCTTTGCTCCAACTTTAGCTTGGGAGGCAGCGTCCACTGCCAGCGGCCAGCTTTCAAGCCACACCCCTTGCCAGTCGCTACTCGCCTCCTATCCCCTGGAGCTGGAGGAGAGCAAGCGACCAGCTTCTGCTCCTCGGATGCTGGCCAAAGCCCCAAACAAGAAGGCTACAGACCTGGGGAGGGGGGGGGGGGGGGGGGGGGGGATCCACTCACTATGGTACTGTTCGCTAAAGAGCGGATATGATTTTTTTTTTCCCGACAAAGCGGACATGTGATTTTAACATATTCAAGTGATCAACACTAATTTGGCCTCTGCTTGTCCTGAAAGATACTGAGAGGTCGCTCTCGTTCGGTGCTTCCTTATCCTCAACGGTGAGCGGAAACGACTCTGTGGTACTCCGGACTCAGGAGAGGCAAAGGCATAGGCCAAGACAAGCACGGCAAACTCAAGCTGGAATCCGAAACGGATGCGAGCTCGAGAGCTCCCGAGAGTTCCAAGTGAATGAAGATTTATGCAGTACAATTATCTACCAGATTACTCCATTGCTTCAATTGGGCGAGCAAGTCTTCAGTGATTATTGTTTCAAAGTTGTCATTACGATGCATGAATGAAAACATAATAATAGTTTGTTTTTTATAATTTTAATATGATTTTTTTTTTCATGATGTGAGCCATATGATTATAAACTTGTACTCTAAAAATCAGGCATGTGTGCCTCATGTACAGGCTGGAAAACGAAAATTCCATTTTCCAAAAAAAAAAAAAGATATCCTGTTATTGGAACTCCGCGTCTCCTGCACCTGGTACGGCCAATCAATTTAGCTCAAAGGTATAATACTTGAAAGTCATCCATCTCTTTCTTTCATGTAGCCATGTGGTTTTGGATACGTATGAAGAGAAATAATACTCATATAGTAAAAAGAAACATAACATAATTTATTATTTCTGATATAAGACAGTTTCAGTAAAGTCTTTTATAAATATTAGTAAAGCTTTCATAAGTATTAAATATTATATCATATATATATTTTTTACTAGCATGGTATGATAGTTGATAGTTATGAAAAGAGAGAATGTTTTCTTTTATTCCATGTGAGAGATTTTTCATTAAGATAGAAGCATATTGGCTCATTTACTTAAAAACCTGTTTTAAAAATAGTATAATAAAAGAATATATTGAGACTGACCTAAGGAGCATGTGCGCATGCTTCGTGATAACAAAAAAAAAGGACTTTGCGGAAACTGAAATAACTAGTAATTGCTCTGGTCCTTGCTTTAACTCTAAACTATCAACAAATTATGGAATGTGTATCTATTTAGTCTTCAAATTTGTTAAACATTGTCCCTTTCAGCAAACTTTCATTCCATGTCGCAAGCAATATTTTATTATTTAACTGCATAGCCGTGATCATGTAAATGTCATCCAGCAAATGTTGCTCACTAGTTGTTAGTTAGATACTCAAAAAGGGTATTTTTAGCCATTACGAAGGGCATGTTATCTACTAGTTAATACTTCCTCCATATCAAAATATAGCTAGTTTTATATTTATCTTAAGTCAAACTTTTTAAATTTAATGGAAAAAATTAGTTATATAGATTGATCACATATGAGCTACATACTAAGATACTTTGTTTCAAGATCGATCTAATAGTATCACATTGTCAACCTTAACAGAACTTTAGCAATGAACTATTAAAGTTAAACAAGTTTAACTTATGATAACCTAGAGCTAGTTATATTCTGAGATGAAGGGAGCAGATAATAGCTAACTACTAATTGGATAACTATTAACTAGCTAATTATTAGTTCATGTTGTTTGAAATCTCTAGCTAGTAGGTTGTGGCTATATATTTTTTTTATTTTCTAGCTTTTAATCTATTAAAAATTTTAGTCAATTGTTTGTTACTTTGTATTTTAATTTTTTAAGTTTATTTATATAATAATTATAAACCATTAGATCTTGGATGTCTAAAATTTTAGTCAGCTGAAAATTGACAAGTCCTATTTTTTTAAACCTCTCCTATCAAATACAGTTATAGTATATGTTCATATGCGTACACACGTACTCACGCCACCAACACACACCTACGCACGCCCACGCACACTTACAAATTTATTTTTGGAAGCAAAGTTCCAGTAAGGCCCGAGCGCACGATGTAGCGATCAAACTCGGGTGGCGGCGCTCCCACCTAGAGCCGCTGGTCAGTCGAGCCACCGCTCGTCCTCTGTTGTGGCTATAGTTGAGGTTGGGTTGGGCTTAGCTAATGAAATAATAGTTATTTAAGAAATCACTAATAATTAATTAGGCTATTTGGTAGGTTGTTTGAACTTTGAAGCCACTATAGATAACTTTAGTAGATATAAGTATTATCCCAATTGGTTTCCCAAACAGGCCATAAGAAATTTAGTATCTTCAGACAATTTGCTGAAGCAGCTCGCCTTCTAATCTTCTGATTTTACTCGATAGAGAGCCCTGCAAAAGTGTTATTTTGGTGTTTACAAACGCGTGCTTATGCTCGAGACAATTTGGATAAGGACTTGCTGCCTAGTGCCTACTCTAGCTCTGTCTTGTTCTCTGCACTTCTATTTTCCATTACCTCATTCATCCTCAGTCGTGTCAGGTGCCATAAAACATGCACGATGCAACCCAAAAAGAAAAAAAAAACAATACAGAACACCACGGATGACTATTACACCTCTGCTCAAGCTTACACTTTCCACAGACACGGGGCATACACAGATCTGTAAACTTTTTTTAAAAAAAAAAGGACTGAACCCGGAAACAAAGCCGAGACAAAGACCAGGAGAGGTCCAATGAACTAATTAAAGCTTATCCCAGCATGAGCTGGCTAACAGATAACTACGCCACAGTTCCCCTAAGCGATATTCTTAACATAACACAACCTCAGATAAAAGTGAAATAAACAATGTTACAACGTTCTTGTTAATTAAGGACCCAGCCACCATGTACCCGGAATAGATACCATCGACCGAATGCCCAACGCCAGAAACTTCAGCTGTACAAGGTTCTCCAGCAGGATCTTCTCCGTCAGATGCGGTGGTAGTGTCAAAGAATGTGAATTCATCATGTTTGTGCTTGCTTCTGGTTTGGACTAAGTGCCCTGGTTAGGAAATTGCGGAGCTCCGGGATAACTCGCTGAATCAGCTGCGTGGAGCTGCGTGAAGGAATGGCAAGTTCAGGTAAATTATTTAAAATGCATTAGATCACGCGTATACATGTCCCTGATCAAAGTTATTTGGGAGAGAATATACCCAGGTCTGGTGCAGATCTTGTCAAACTGTTCCAGAATAAATAAGATGCATGTATGTCTCAGTGACACAGCATGAAAGGCTTCAGATAAGTCATACATGTCAGAGACATTTTCTAGATTCACATCCTGCAAGACAAAAAAATATTTAAATATATCTAATCAGCGAATAACAGGAGCATTGAGTAGCTTTCCTAATCACCTTCGCTATAGTATATTCACATAGACGTTTGAGACCTTCCAAGAGATACTGATCAGCAGCTCTAAGAAGATCCTGCGCGATTTCATTGGTTACGTGCACTGACCCAGTATAGATAAACCTGCGCAGATCAAACAGCATGATTTCAGAAGTTAATCATGCACTGATCCAGAAAAGCATAGGGGGGGGGGGGGGTACAAAGAAGGGGTAAGAAAACTGTGCCAAAGATAGGAGGTTCACGCCTTAGATACCTCATCATGAGTTCAAAAACATCCCATCTGATATTAGGAATTTCAATGTCCCTTGCATCCTTTTCCTGATTAAGGGAACAACTTTTCAATTAGAAAGAGATTGAAAGCACAGAGTCATGCCAAGCCAAGCCTCAGAACTCACCCTATACCCTCCATCAAACATTGCACGAAATGCATCTGAAGAAGCAAGCAAAGCAATTCTGTGGGCATAAAAGCGTTTTCCTGAACAAAAGGGAGAGAATATTATTAGCTTAAATTACAAAAAAGTGTAATTACGGGTAAGTGCTGATAACATCAAGATCCTGAAATAGTACCAACCTTCCACCAAGAAGGTAACATCTGAAAGTGTTGAACTATTCACGTATTGCTCACCAAGATAAACCTGCAACAGAATATATATTCAATAAAAGGGGTCAGCAGGTAGGAACCTCATTTGTCAGCAGAACTTTTAGACAGAAAGATCGTTCAATGTCATAATGTATTTTATCCAGGACTCCAAAAACGGATCATATTAGGAAATACCCATTAAGAAAATATCAAGGGTAACTGCAACTCTCAAAATATTTGCCTCCAGCAGGTTGTACAAGCTAATCTATGTTACTGACCAATTATGGTTACAAGAGAGTTTTTTGGGCTCTTTACCCTGTTTAACCAAATAGCCCTTTCCCACACTGATTATCCAAAAACCACCCACCACATTCATGTCATCACGATTCTAGTTTTGATAGCACAAACAACATTCAGGTCATAGCCACTGCTACACAGATAGTAAGTCAAGTAAAGTTTAATTAGAATTGCTACTTCCCCTACCTGTGGTGTTGGAGATGGTGGCGCAGTATCCATGGGAGAAAGTGCTGCAGCTTTATTGGCCAATTTGTATAGTGCTGCTGAACCATCTTGTTGGTGTTTCGAGCTCATGGATGTCAGTAGATCAAGCAGCAGGTCGAGACCTGGATTAATAAAAATTTAATCAACAAAGAACATCAGACATCGGGAAGGAAATGAAAATGAACAGCTTTTGGTTAATGCAAAACTATTTATACCGTTATTATCAACAAAGATTATTCTTTGATCTTCAGGAGCACAAAGGTGTGCCAGAGCCAGAGCAACACGTCTCTGCACAGATTTTTCTCCTACTCGCATCAAATAAAGCAAATGTCTCAACACCTGGAAACAATCAAATGGGAACCAGCCACATAAGTAATTTAGCAAAAAAAGAAACTCAATAAAGAACTATAAATGAACCTTGTGAACATAACTTACTCGTCCATTTATCTTCTCTTCTAACCTCTTTAATGTTTTTGCTACACAGTCCTTTGTTGCCTGAAATTAAATGTGACTTAATCAAACTCAGTCATAATGAAAAGACTAATTCAAACTGCTCGGATTGTACCTGCACAATAAACTCGCCATCTTGCAACTTCTGGACACCTCCTACTTTAATGAAGTCTGAAACATAGTCCTTTAAGAAGAAAGAAAAATGATATCACTTCAGAGAAAACAAAGAAATTCAAGATTAACAACAAAAACAAGAACGAGTTGACCCCTTTCAAAAGAACATGAAATGTCAAATTGTTGACCAAAAGTAGAAAACAAGATTTTTAGAAATATGATGACTCTTCTTTCTAAGGAAACCATAAGCTACCTCATTGTCTGCAACTCCGTAAAGGGCAAATGCAGCATTATGCTGCAAAGAGCCATTCTTTGAGTCAAGAAGCTTTAGCAAAGGCACCAAACCACCATTATATGCAATACCTGCTTGGTTATGTGTGTCCTGGAAAAACATCATGATCAAATGACTAGTAACAATTAAGCTGGAAAAATAAATTAACAACTCCAGTTGCATCTATGTAAAATGGGAGTTATCTTAGTCAAATGATCTTGCAAGGAATTTATGCATTATTGCCAATGATGGCATCTTTTGCATGGCTGACTCCAAAACACATGTACACAGAACAGACAAAATCACTCTGCTAGAATCTGCCACTGATAAACCAGATGTCCCTCAGTTTTCACCAAGGTCCAGTGGCAGACCAGCACCTAATGCCAACATGCATGTACATGTACATACCACATATATTATTATTAATATGATATAATCTGCCACTGAAAACCCAGGTTTTCCCCAGTGTTTCTCCTAAGAAATACTCAGACAGCAAACCAGCACTAAGCAACTAACAGGAAATTAAGTGGGGCTCTGAAGGACAGCAAACCAGCACTACATGCCTAGGCAGATGTATCGCATACACTTCTACCCTTCCAAATTCACATTTAAGACTTGCACAGCTTCAAGAGTTTTGCAAGCTTAGGCAGAGTTAGTGGTTACAGTATACAGTGATGCAAAATCAAAAGACAACATTTAGCACAAACCAACGTTTGAAAGCTAAGAATCTCTTTGGCACAGCTTCACCTAAAACAGCTCACGGTACTGTAGCACGATAGATGGTGCTGTAGCTACAGTACGATGAGCGGGGATAAGCGGCAAAAACCAGCTTGGTCGAATTGGGAGAAAACGAGCTGCACCAAACCGACCCTAAGTCCTTGAAAATTTGCCTATACATAAAAAGCATTGCATAACCATGGTGCACTATGCCCTAACTGTTGGCGAAGATTGTGCATTGTTGTTCTTTCACGCTAGAGCAATTATCTGAATCTGAAGCATAGCACGAAAATTAAACCTGCGCAAGCCTCCCAAGTGCAAAAGCAGACATCTCTCGGAGTTGGACATCAGCTGACTGTAGCATTTCAATTAGTGGTCGCACTGCACCCCGTTGCACGATGTGAACCTGTAAAAATAAGATGACTATAAGGTTCAGAAATAATAGCTGAGAAAAAACATCATTTTATTTCTTCATTTTCGTTGTCATTTCAAGAGTATTATTATCTTTTTCTTCAGTTTTAGCATTCTTTTTTTTAGGGAATTACAGTAGGGGAAGCTTTAGCATTCTTTGAACTGGTGATTTCTTCCTCTACATGCCCACACCTCAATGAAACCTCGAAAAAAAAAACGCCTCTGCAACAATCATATTAACTTCTAAAAATAACCTACCACAATGATATATATATTACGTAGGGTTGAGCATGCAGAGTATGCTAGAAGTCATGGCGTAACAGTGATGTGTGAGGTAGCAGAACTAGGCCAGGTATAGCAGCAGACCCCGAGGACATGGTGTAGGCAAGCACAGTGTTGCAGGTAGAGGCAGAGCTGACGGTTAAGTTTCTAAAACACAATAGATTATTAGTAACTTTCAAGCAAAAGAATCGCATTACAGAACAGTACTTTGATTTTGATGTTTTGTTCTTCTATTGCAAACAAAATCATCGATCAAGAAAATTTGGACATGCCAGAGGTACAGGAAGGAATGGCCAAAGTAAGGTGAGTGGGGCACTGATCTTAACTCATGATTGTGCGGCATCCAGGACAGCCCTAGGATAACGGAGGCAGAGACATAGTTTGAAAAAGGACTACAGGAAAAATCAGAGAGACCAATTGTGGGCTGGCCAACAATGCCAAGCAGGTAACTACATGTCATCATGTCAAAGAGGACTGCAACTATGGAATCAGTCACCTGCTCACCTCCTAACTGGGTTACCCAGAAATGAGGTTAGCTGAAATTTTATTTCAATGACAATCTTTTTTCACATAAGTTTTTCCTAGGGCCCGCAATCAATGAACGAAACATGTATCTTATACCTTGCAATCAGAATCGGCTGAAGCAAATTGCCCTAGCAACAAAGCAGCCTCTCGTTGGCTTTCTGTACAGCAAGAACTGAAAAGAAAATTGCTTCATATATCAAACAATTATTCATGGGATGAGTTCAAAAGACATATCATTCGAGTATGGTGATTCAAAAAATGGTATGTATCTAGAATAATGAAGAACAGGGATGATCAAGCTTATATTCAAAAGACAAAAAAAAAATATCATAACACGATAATTGAGTGTTCAGAAAAACATGACAACTGGTATCCTCACAGAACTTAGTGTTTGTAAGGCATGTTCAAGAGAGAGTGTAGTATATATAACAAAAAGCAAAGTTCCCACGCATCACAATAGATATATATAGAAACATATACAATTATAAAATGATTTATGCATAACATAAAACAATATAATATGGCTATACCTTAATAACCCTATCACAGGTTGCAGTGCCCCTGCACCAAGAACCTCCTTCTTGATATTTGGTGATGAATGAACCAGATTTCCAATGACGCCAACCTAACATGCCAACAGGGGATTTCTTAAGAGTGCATCAAAATAAATATTAAAATTACCATGATTAAAGCTAGTTCCAGGACAAGAGTGATACACAACATTGTCAGGCATATTTGTGCAGTCATCAAACTATAAACAAGACCAGTAAGTTGTACTGTGCAGGAGTATATTTACAGAGTAAAGATGAATGGGCATAACACAACATGTTGGAATACATAGGCAAGTAATTAAGACCAGTTTCATGCAATTTTCTTGTTTTGCAGAAGTTCCAGAGTTCAAGCCACTAAGGTTTCTAAGCATATATTTTAGCTTAACTCCTAAAGATTCACTTTAGCCTAACAGGTTCCCTGAACTTGCTTAATGGGCCAATAAGGTCTATCACCAGTCAAAAGAAAAGCGGCATGGCAGACAACAGAACAGATGTCAATGATGCTTAGCGCTTCAATTTAATTAGCTCTACAAGTTTTGCTCAATATTAACTCCAGTTTATAGATCAATACCAGAAAGTGTTACATGGTAAACAGGAACCCAAATTAATATACTACTATCATGGATGATGATTTCACAAGTTTTAAGGAAATATTAATAATTGTACCTTACAGACGGAAAATGTTGATTTATGCAATTCTCAGGTTCTTTTTTTAGGAAAATACATTAAAGGAAGCCCCTAATGTGCTAGTAAACATACTAATAATAGAAAAAGAACTGTACATTCAGGGGCTAAGGACCCACCAAAGGAAATATGCAATTCTCTAGTGCCACTGCCTTATAGCAATGCACAATCAGTAAGGTTAGTATCAACAGCCAAATAAATTAGGTTTCATTAAGAAACTGACAATACACCAGGAATATTTCCACAAAGCACAAGTCTATGGTTCAGCATTAATTTTCAATAAGGACTACAAAATGTTTACATTTCAAAGGGACTTTTGATTCAAGATTGCGAAAAAACAATGAGATAGGTCAACTCAAAAGCATGCAACCATTTCTTTGTAACTGTAACAACTGTAATGATGTAAGATAGATGATATGTCAGCAGCATAAAAAAGGGCGCCGTTAGAGAAAAGGAGTTGATGACAGAGAGCGTGATCAGCGCCTTACTGCTTCATAGTGAATTGCTGCATCCTCTGACCGCAGCATTAAGATCAAAGTTGGCAAAGCGTTGCATTCAACTATCTGTGTCACAGGAAAATTCACCATGTATTAGCATTTATGTGTGAAAGCATGTGCAATTTGGATGTTCATCCACATGAATGTTTGCTTTGCTTATTTCTTGATATCTGACCTGAGTTTTGTTTTCATCATTTTTAAAAGCTAAGGTACGCAAGGCCCCTGCAGCTGCTCTCTGCACCTTAAGATCCTGTGATTCGAGCAATTCAACAAGAGGCGGGATTCCACCTTCCACTCTGCAGTAACCAAAACTATCAGCAACAAGTGGAAGCTTAACAATGGAAAAGGAGAGCCAAACAAACAAAAAGGCATAGAATAAAACCTGACACAAGTTTTGATGTTGCTATTTTCATGAGCGAGATTCGTTATTGCATCAGCTGCTCTCTTGATGACACTGTTAACCGCCCTCGAATTTGAAGTATTTTTATGCCTTTTCAGGAGATTCACCAATGGAGGAAGGGCACCAGCATCAACTATCAGTTGCTGATGTTCAGGCTGTTACAGAAAGGCACCAACAGAAGTGACTACATTTCTCAAAGTAATTTGGAGAATAATATTAACATAGAATTAGCCATGCTGAAAATACTATTATCTGCAGGCTCCAAAATGTACTAGGGGATTAGAACAATTTACCTACAAAATTAAACTTGAAATTCCTAGGTTTTCCATGATCAAACGAGTTGACTGTACAGTTGTTGAAGGCATTTCTATATTGAAGGATGGGATTCGAGGCGATCGTAATTCATGAATATGGATATATGAAGTTTATTGGTGCCACAGAGAGCTTCAATTTAAACTGATAAAGCTCTATCTCTAAGTAATTTACAAGGAAGTAGAAGTTCGACTACAAATCAAACAGCAAACCAATCAAGGAACTTAAGAACCTTCACGGCTAGGAGGCCCAGAGCGAAGGCAGCTCCCTTCTCGACCTCATGCTCGAATGGCCGTTGCTGCTCCTGCTTCGCCGCCACGGCCTCGGGCTCCCCCAGGTGGCGCACCAACGCCGGCACCGCGCCGCCCTCGACGATCACGTTGACAACATCCTCTGTGCAATTGATAACAATCAGATCCGCCTCAGTACGGGCGCCGGTGCACGGATCGGCGCGGTCGGGTGGCGGGAGGTTACCGTTTTTGGCAAGCTCGGCGAGGACGTGGGTGGCGCGCTTGGCGGCGGCGCGGTCCTCGTAGCGCCAGGAGGTGCAGCGAAGGAGGTCGTCGACCTGTGTGCGGACCTCGCGGGCGAGCGCCGCGTGGGAGCGACGGCAGCAGATCTCGGGGCCCGCGGAGCCGTCGTCCTCGTTGTCATCGTCGGCACCCGTGCTGCCGAGCGAGGACGCCGCCGCCGTGGTCGCGGTGACGGCGGCGGCCGCCTCATCCTCCAACTTACGCTTCTGCCCCTTGCGGCGCTGGCGATGTGGCTGCTGCTCCGCCTCCATTCGAGAGGATCGCCGGCGGCGGGGAGAGCGTGTCGGAGGTTGAGGACGAGGAAAAGGCGGAAGCAAAAGAGTATGCGCCCGGCGCGATAGGGATTTATCTCGTGTTGGGTAAAAAAAATTAGAAGGAATGAATACTTCCGTAACAACGGCTCAGTTCCTTGTGTTTTATTCACTTTGATTGATAGTTGATGGTATTATGATATGGAGTTTGGGTTAACGTGGAGTAATAGAGTTTTTTATATTTGAACATAGGGGAAAACTAAACTTTACATGACATGGATATCTTCAAGCTTTATAGCATCTGAATTATTTTTACTACTGTAAAACTGGACATGAGAGTTTCTTCTCATCCTTGTGTTTTATTCATTTTGATTGATAGTTGATGGTATTATGATATGAAGTTTGGGTTAACGTGGAGTAATAGAGTTTTTTATATTTGAACATAGGGGAAAACTAAACTCTACATGACATGGACATCTTCAACCTCTGTAGCATCTGAATTATTTTTACTACTACAAAACTGGACATGAGAGTTTCTTATCCGCCTTCTCGTGAAAGAAAAAAAAAAGCATGCAAATTCCTCTAATTTTACAATATTCAAAAATATTAAGGATGTCAATGGTGTTTCTTTCCAAGAACCTTTTTCAAAGTCCAACAAGGTCTCACACATGTTAATAGGATTTTAAGACTTAAAGTTATTAACTAAAGATTATCAAACTTAAAAGTAAAGATCAAAGAGGTGAAACGTTGGACGGGTTGATAGATGATGGCGGTTGAGCAGCATGGTTGGATGAGGTAAGGTCTAGGATGATGATGACGATGAAGGGAGGCGACATGGAAAAGTATTAGGAAGGAGGTGATTCGAGGAGGTTCTATTTAAGCTCCTCATGCATAATCTAGGACAGTGGCATGTGAAGGCAATTAATTTACTACTTGATCGATCGATTGAAGGTCGAAGATGTAGATTAGTCATTGAACTTCATCCTACGGTCCAAACCAAACATAATTAGATTTTATAAGTAAATAAATGATTGACACAACTTAACTAAAAAACATAGACGAAAAAGAATTAATGGATTCTTCTAAATATAAAATTATTTGTGCATATTATTTTGGTGTTAACGGAGCGAGTGATTGAACCCTCAAGAGGGAGAGGAAATTGAATAAGAGAACCATATTATATTTTCTTTCTCTAGAATATGCGCAAATTTCTTCGCTAGAAGATGATTTGTAAACAAAATGGTAATCTTCACACTAGCAAAATGGTAATCTTCACACAAGCACAACCTTGAACAAATGGAGTAAGTTTAATCAGCATATGGTTTTATTTTGCCATTTAGGTTCTCGTGGAATTATGATGGAATAAAGAACATATTCACCGTTGTGTCCAACTCAATATAATTTGTGGTTGTCGATTCTTTCAAAATATATGTATTTGTAAAAAGAAGAAATTAATATTTTTTCTCTTAGAAACTCTCACCAGGATTGTCAATCACACACGCATATATAGAAACATGAAATTTATTTTTATAAAACTAATCAAACACTTTATATCTTGTAGGTCTCTTATGCATACATACAATTCATGTGGAGAACTCCGTATGAGCTAGAGTGTACCTAAGGATTATATCTGTAGTTTTGTCAAGACATAGAAAAAATATATGAATAAAGTGCATTGAGAAGTTATGAAATTTTTTAAATAATAAGGTTACATAAAAATAAAATATACATTTTAAAAATAGTTTCATTGATATCTCTTCTTTAATAACATAGAATTGACATGATGATGGGGCAATTGTGCAGGTAAAGGAGTAATCTAAAGTAGTTTTAATTTTGTGATAGCCTAATAAAATTGGCCCCTAAAACTATCTTTACTCTTAATAAAAATATATGGGAGTGTCTCTTCCATCATAATTTTGCCCCTGTCCATAGTTCAGTTCATATACGTCTCACAAGGTCTTCCTTCCCGTATCCATGTAGAGTTTTAACGTAAGCCCCAAATATCACAAAGCTATTCCGTGTTGGACTACCTAGAAATAACCTAGATGCACAAATCAGCTCATATCCTTTGCAAACCATATACAACCAGCAGCCCACCATGGCCTGCCATTTTTCCTCATCTTTTCATTTTTAGCATTAATCAAAAGTTGCATTGTAAAATCCATATTCATCCAAACTCCGCTTGACCTGATTCTCTTCCTAGAATCATCTAAAATCCTTTTCTGTCCATTCCCATCATTTTCTTAATTCTTAGAATCTGTTTTGTGTTTTGATATATTTATTTATGTGATGTTTGCTTGTTTGTCATAAATATTATGGGGATGTGTTTCATAGCAATCATTTGTTGCATGAAATGCTATATTTGACTTTTTTTTTCTTTGTGATTCAAACTAGACCTAATTGCATTTGGATTATCAAGCAAAGAATGCAAATTGAATGACTAATGAAAGTCTGACCTCCCAACTTGTGCCTTTTAGTTGCTGATGATTGATCTCAATTGTATCACTTTCAATCAGATTGGCTGCCCTGTCTTCAGGGAGGAAATCACAACGATGGAAAGTACACCCCGCATATCTTCTCCCTGTAACTCTAGAGAACCTTATAATATGTTGCTAAACGAATTCATTGCCTCACTTGTCAATATATGTGGCATGTACACAATTTAGTTATTTAGTTGAGAAGTATCTTGGTTGTGCCTTCTTGAGGGAAAGGATATAATGATGGTGTTACAAATTGATCTGTGCTTTGTTTCTTTGATGGAGCTAGCTCACTAGATTGGGTATTTGGGAATTAAGAAAATTAATTAAGCATGATTGCTTTTAAGATTTATGCATTTTTGTTAAAAAAAAACTCCACTAGAGTGTTTATGTATTTTGTGGAAAGAACAAGACTAACATGGAACCTGTCACCCTTTGTGATTAACAGTAGCCCTTGACTAGAGTTTTTTTTTAGTCCGTAACAATGCATGAGTACTTTGCTAGCAGTACTATAAAATCAGCCCCTAAAACTATTATAATACAACATTAGGTCCTGAAACTATTTTTTGGATTGACCAAAAAACAATAAGAGGTCATTTTCTTCCTCCTAGATGCTAAAACACTTTGGATTGGGTCATGCCAATATTTGAGACCACAACAACATGTTATTCTCTTGGGAATTAGGGCACCCAAATATTTAGGGGGAACTAAAATAACGAGGTGGTGTTGGGACCCTGTTGGAGACAATTTGCTTTGTCTAAACCCTAATTATTTGATTTAAGAGGGAGTTTTTAGTCATCGACATGGTCCAAACCATAACTGGAATCTCAGGTATTATTGGTGAAGCTTTCCTGCAATTATATATAAGGCATCGGTATGAAAGGATAAAGTGAAAACACAATACATGAATGTTGGGACTACGGGTCTGTGGCATTGCAAAGAAGATTCATGTCTCTAATTGGGAGTCAAATGATACATATTTGTTGGGTCACATTCTTTACCTTATGTGTTCACTCCAATCTAGGCGGCTCGTCTCGTCTTCCGAGTACTTTTGTCATCCCCATCGTGCCCTAATACTACTACACATTTACGATTCACATGCGTTTGGTCCTGGTACGTGTCCCGGCACTCTGGATTTCGGCAGTTTATAGACTGGGACATGGACGGTTCGTGTAAATCGTACAAGCTGCTGCCTTGCTGGCGCAGCCGGTAACTAACCGTATTATTATGAAACACCATTTATGCCTCTGTAACCCGCGTCTCTGACGTACGAGACACGATAACCATATTGTGAGATCAAGTGAAAGCGCCTGCGAAAAGATGCAAGCACTATATACAGAATATTGCCTGCACAACCTTATTCCGTACACCTCCTACTTGGAGTGGCATCGTGAAACAGAGCTCTACAAACACGTGCTTAGCCGGACCAGGTTACACGGCCGCTCAACCGTGAACTAGCTCTCGCTTTCGCAAGCCGCAACACGCTGGTCGCGTGGCCTTGTTTGTGATTAGGCCGTTCCTTTGTTATCTTCTCGTCCACAACCTCACGCGGTTGGCGGAGGGAGCGCCGCCAATGTCTTGCAGCGAAGCGATGCTGACCTGCTGTGTTGGTGCAAAAATCATCTGAAAATACCAAACATCCTGACGTCCGAAAGCAAGGCGTTCGGGGGTCCTGCTTCGAATTTGAACCCAGCCCGATGACGGCAAACGCAGGCAGCAGTACCGTCCCGAGCACAGTGTACTTGCCATGATCCTGTATAAAAAATTTTCCCCACCTGGACATGTAGAAGTAAGAAACAGCGAAGATGACCAGGAGATTCTAACCTCCTGGACCAGCGATTTTTCCCTGCGAGACCCGAACAAAAGAAGCTCACGAGCCGGCGAGCCGCGTGCCCGCACCACCGCACGCCGCATGTGAGTGAGTTTCTCGGCGCCTTGCCAGCCCGGCGGATTGTTTCTCACCGGCAGGTTGACTTGTACCGTTCGTTAACCCCGTCGTGTCGCAGAGACCGTATTGTAAATGCCATCGTTCCGCAGCCGTAATACTACGGCCTGTCAGAAGACGAACATCGCATCTACTACTGCTGTCAGAAGACGAACATCGCATTCGCATCGCATACATTTACCTGGAGGTTTTTGGCGTGTTGGGCATGCCGCATGCGTGCGTGGTCCATGTCCATCTCGACGAGACAACGGAAGAGCCGTCCGAGCCCGCGATCATTTCCAGCGCTACGATGGCGTAGATTCAACAGGAGCGGCGGGGCCAGCGTCGCCTGTGACTTGAGAAATCTGGAGCGTATTGCACGCCACGGTGAGTGGTGAATGCCGCGCGTCCAGCTCGTCGGAACGCAGGCCTGGCCGGGTGCGTGGTGCAAGTGTAGCAGTGAACAGGCAGAGATGCTGTTCCATTGGTGCTTTTGCCTGCTCCTTATACATTCCTCTGCGTTGTGCAGTAGATTCGGGGAACGCAGGCAGCAGGTGCCTGACCAGTGAGTGAAATCGAAACAACAGCTAGTAGAGTCCAGTAGATTCGGACGGTTTTCTACTACTCTGCTACACAAGTGTACAACTCTTTGTATCTGTACCTATATCTGCACTGCCGGCCCGTTGCGTAGCGCTGCTCCCTCTTATCTCCCTCTCCTTCTATTCACCCTCTCGTCGCTCGCGACGTGCACCACCAGCCGCGCCACGGCCATGCGACCGGCGGACGCGGACGCGCTCTCCCCGCCGGCGCCGTCCCCCGTCGCCGCCGACGACCTCGCGGACGCGCGGCTCGCGCCGTGGCCGGCGACCCGCGGGGACGACGGTAGCGGCGGCGGCGGTGGTGGCCGGGCGGCGAGCCCCCTGTTCACCATCCTCCCGGTCTCGGCGTTCGGCATCGGGGTCGTGCTGCTGGTCGCCGTGGCGGTCGTGCTGGTGGTGACGCGGCGGGGCAAGCCGACCCGCACCGCGGACGCCGGCGGCGTTGAGAGCTGCAGCGGCGACGGCAAGCCCGCCGCGCCGCCGTCCAGCTGCGGCAGCCACAACACCGCCACCACCACTACCAGGTGCTACGCCGCCGCCGGTAAGCAAAAGTCGCTGCGTTCTTTCGTGCATTGCGTGTCAGTCGTTCGCGTCGATGACGAAGCTTACTGTAATGGCTTGTTGCTCTGGTGTTGGTGCAGGCGTCGGGTGCATCTACGGCGCGGGGAGGCTGGGCCTGGGCTTCGCGGCGGCGCAGCATCAGCATCATCAGGCGGCGCGGAGGAGCCGGGGCGCGCAGGTGTTCACGTACCGGGAGCTGGAGCGCGCGACGGACGGGTTCAGCGAGGCCAACGTGGTGGGCCGGGGCGCGTACGGCGTGGTCTTCCGCGGCCGGCTCAACGACGGCACGCCCGCCGCCATCAAGCGCCTCAGGCTGGACCACCGGCGCCAGGGCGAGCGCGAGTTCCGCATCGAGGTAAGCAACCAAACCAAAGCACCTTCTGAATCCCCTCTACACGTCCACGTCAAACTCACGCGTCGTCCCTGATCCCACGTGCACGTCGTCGTCGGCGCACCGGTTTCGGGCACCAACCGGCGCGCGTCTGCTCGCTTTTGCTTCCCTGTTGCCGCGCCCAGAGCAGGTCACCAGGAGCAGAGCAACAAAGCACCGGCTGGTTGTTGTTGTTGCCGCCCGGGAAGCGGACCGATCGTGCGACGAGGAGGTGCTGGCTGCGTGCGTGGCGTACGTAACCGGAAAGGAAAAAAAAATTAACTGCAACGGCCGGTCTGCCTCAAGGGTCAGCGTTTGTCTCTAGACTGGACGTTCTGTGACAGAGTGTGTTGGTGTTAGCGTTTGTCTCTAGACTGGACGTTCTGTGACAGAGTGTGTTGGTGTTAGCGTTTGTCTCTAGACTGGACGGAGAGGGACGCACACGCACGAGTCGAGACGAAGGAAGCCCACGCATACGCATCGGGTTGATCCGGTGGGTTGGTTCCTTGCGTGGGGTGGGGTACTGAGCTACTTTGGCGGATGCGGAAGCAACTTGCCCGCGGCCGCGGGAAGATGGCGGGTTGGAGGCAGCGGCGGGGTGCCGTCGGGTTTGGTTACGCGCGGATAGGTTCCGGTGCAGCGAGGCGGCAGCCGGCACGGCAGCGAGAGTACGGGAGTGGTTCGTTGGGTTTTTTTCGGTTATTAGGCCAGCGTATCGCGTGCAGTCGAAGCTAGCGACTACAATACGCTTCACGGGACAAGGGTCACGCGCCAGCCTAATCCGGATCGTGTGAATGATGGCTATTAAAAATTTCAGATGCAGCGATCGTCCGTGCCATCCGTCAACCTTTTGTTTTGCCTGCCGATCTGCCGTATAGTAGTAGAGGCCTAGCTGTCATTGACGCACGGCAGCTAGCTCGAACCTAGCTGTTGAGGAGGTCATACTAGGAGCCTACTGTGACACAACACACACTGTCTCCTCTTGTTTCCTAAAAAACTAAATCTGCCAGGGTAAGATCATCCCAACGATATTGTATTAAAAAGAGAGGACTCAAAGCAGTAGGAGTACTTAGTACTTACTATCCACCACGTAGTAGACATGTTCAGATGGTTGCAGTCTTGCAGACCACTGCAGGATCCGGACACCGAGTAAGTTTAGTACGAGTAATGAACTGGTCAGTGTGGGACTCGGATCTGGTTGGCGCCCGGCAACGCATTTGCACTACGGCGATACTCTTGTCTCTTGACCCGCAGAAGTTGCGGGGCTAGCCGGACCACTGCTGACCCTGCCGGGGCATTTCTGACCCAAGTATCCCGCACACGATACTGTTCGAGTGCCCCAGATCGGTCTGCTGTGTGTTTCATTGCCCCCTGACGTGGTCCGTGGTGTGGACTGTTGACAAGTTAAAGAGCGCAACGAATCGTGAGTTCGCTTTCGGTGCTATATGTACTATACGGATGTTCCTGCGAAGAGGGAGAAAAATCAGCACGAAACGCAAGCGACGTCGACACCTCACGTTTAGTTCCAAACGGTGTTCAGGTAACAATCTACGCCAGTAGTAGAAACAGAGATCATCAAGGACGGAGCGAACCGTGCGATGCGATGTGTTGCTTCAATTTTACTCTCATTTCATTCGTGTAGGAACAATAGTACTTTTGTACCCTGAAATGTGATCTTGACTCGGTGTATCACACACATTATGGCCTGGGGCGGAAGCGTACATGGTCACACAACAGCGGCGGAGCAATATTTTGTACTACCGTGCATTGCAATCAGTGTACTGACAGTGGCAGTAATAATTAACCGGAACGCCTCTCTCTACACGCACGCAGGTGGACCTCCTGAGCCGGATGGACTCGCCGTTCCTGGTGGGCCTGCTTGGCTACTGCGCCGACCAGAGCCACCGGCTGCTGGTGTTCGAGTTCATGCCCAACGGCAGCCTCAAGGGCCACCTGCACCCGTCCCCGCCGCCGCCATCCGCCGGCGACGGCAGCCACCCGCTGCCGCGGCCGCCGCTGGACTGGCAGACGCGGCTGGGCATCGCGCTGGACTGCGCGCGCGCGCTCGAGTTCCTGCACGAGCACACCAGCCCCGCCGTGATCCACCGCGACTTCAAGTGCAGCAACATCCTGCTCGACCACAACTACCGCGCCCGCGTCTCCGACTTCGGCATGGCCAAGGTCGGCTCCAACAAGGCCGACGGGCAGGTCGTCACCCGCGTGCTCGGCACCACCGGGTACCTCGCGCCAGAGTAAGTACTAGTAACTCTTTGTGTTGTTTCAGTTGTGATTACCTACTGCAGTGCAGAGTGACTCTCCTTCAGTTCAGCAAGGATTGCTAAGCTGCTGATTGCTTGGTGCAGGTATGCGTCCACAGGGAAGCTGACGACCAAGTCCGACGTGTACAGCTACGGCGTCGTGCTCCTCGAGCTGTTGACCGGCCGGGTGCCGGTTGACACGAAGCGGCCACCCGGGCAGCATGTTCTGGTTTCGTGGGTCAGTATACTTACTCTATGATGCTCTTCATGTGATTATTTGTCTACCTTGCGATTCAGAAATCGACGAGCAGTGCCCGAACAACTAGCAAACTAAAATCGAATGCTGAACTCTGAAACTTCTCTTCCAATTGTCTCAGCAAACCTGAAACTATGCTGTAGCAATATATATGCTCTAGCACTATGTGCTAAATGCTATGCAGTCAGTTCGTGCCCATCGACTAAGTATTCTTTGTTTCTGCAGGCCCTTCCACGTCTTACAAACCGGCAGAAGCTTGTGGAGATGGTGGATCCTGCGTTGAAAGGCCAGTTCGCCCTCAAGGATCTCGTTCAGGTATCCTTTCTACAAGTTCCAAACCTTCCTGCTCTGCTATTCTGGCTACACTTTTTTTTTTTTGGATGCAAGTTACGAATGTATCCGGTTCTCATCTGGAAATTCATGAACAGGTCGCCGCCATTGCCGCGATGTGCATACAGACCAAGGCGGAGTACCGGCCGCTGATGACGGACGTGGTGCAGTCACTGATCCCCATCGCCAAGACAACCCCGGCCATATCCTGCTCCTCCACGCCGCTCAGACCCCTGCACCACGTCATCTACATGAGCCCGCACTTAGCCAACAAGTCCTAGTACTCGTATTTCGGCGGCCATTGTTGTCATCAACGGCACAAGGGGTCATATGGTACAAAGAGATTTCTGCCCAACGTCGCTTGCCTTGTCTGCTGTTCGAAATCCGGATCGACCAAGCGTTCCCGGGTTCTGTCGGAGCTTATAATTCGTGATGTATAGAGTGCCTCCTCTGTTTCCGAGGACTTGCAGTTGCAAAGCCATCCTTTGCTTGTGATTATTATATTCAGGAGACAAGTGTATGGTGTAGTGTATCCTTTAGACAAACTTATTTACAAGATCAGATGAAAAATAGAAATAAGCATTTTTTTTTGTAGTTGCCTTCACTACCTCTCTGGCCTGACGCCAAACAGCTACGAGCAAATCGTTATTGAATGAATGAAAAGAAAGTGGTACAGTACCTTCGATCAAAATGACTCGATTGGACTTTGGATTAGCAGCGACATCAACGGGTTCACCTCCTACTAGTGCGCAGGAAGTTATGGCGCCACCCGCCGCATGATAAGACGGATCCAGCAACCCCAGCCAAGATAGTTTCCATTCAATGGATTCAGCAAAATCCGTCGGGTAGATGAAAGTCCTAGTCTCGCATGCTCATCGCAGTCATCCACCTCCGGTGACCGGTGGTGATCTCGTTACGTCGTTGCGCTGCCTATCGGGACCTTCACTTCAAGTCCGGTTATGATGAATTATTTTGATTTTGTTTGCTTTAAAGTGTGTTCATACTTAAAAAAAAAATACAATGTATGGGGTTTTGAGATAAATGAAGAGCGATTCGAACTTAGACAAATATAGGTGCTAAAAAAACATACAATAATTATATGTAAAGATATATTGAAGTTGTACATCGATGTAAAAGTTTTATTAAAAAATTCAAGTCCTTTTAAGATTTACAAAAAAGTGATGAGAATATTGCATAGTCCTCTGTTCTCATTTTGTTACCGTTAGAACAAGCTTTCTTGTGCAAAAGAACGGAGAGAGTAGTGATTATTAATGAGTTGATGGATCACAATAAAATGGAACTATATCAAAAAGATGAAAAAGCTTCATAGTACGACTCACCACATTTCGTTTACAAACACGAAATCTTATATAAATTTAAAATTCTAAATAAGAATCAAAATAGGACTACGGAATGTGTAAAACTAACTAGACCTCAAAGTTCGTGCCCTCTCAGACCGCCATCGTGCTTTTGGGCCGCAGTTGTGCCGTGCCGGCCCAATCTCAGGCAAAAATTCGGGCTTGCCGTGCCTCCCTGTCAGGTCCAAAATCCAGGCACGACACGGCCTGAACACCTCGTGCCATGCCGTGCCAAACGTCCATTCCCCAGCCCGCGCGAATTTGGCCCGGAACAGACTAGCCGCACGAGAAACCCAGGAAGTCCGAGCGTCTTTTTCTCCTCAAATCAACCCTCCGCTCGTCGCTCCACCAGCTTTGATTCGCGCATTTTCGCAAAAGAGCTTTGATTCGTGCAGTTTGGTCGACACCCAACTCTCTACAAAGCGCTATCTGTTCCTCTCCTCGCTTCCGCGCGCAACTACCCGGCCGGCCTCAACTACCAGTCTACCACAGTCGCCGATCGAGAGCGGGATGGCGAGCTCCCACTCCCAGTGCTGCGAAAACCCTCCGGTGCTGGACCCGGCGGGCGGGGAGGGCAAGGTCGTCGACAGCTTCGGCGGGCTCAAGGCCTACATCGCCGGCTCCGACGGCGCCAAGGCCGCTGTCGTCCTCGTCTCCGACGTGTTCGGTAATTGCTCCGATCCCCTGCCTCATTTCTCTCCCCTTCTTCTGCTAGGGACACTGTCAATTAACGAGTGGCATCCTTCTGCTCTTGCAGGGTTCGAGTCGCCAAATCTGAGGTAGGAGTCTCTGTTCCATGTGTGATATCTTTTAAAGAAAAGACCCAAGGGCCCTGCTTTGATTAAACCCTTAAGAACGCCAACGTTTGTTGCGTACCAGCTTACATCACAGCACAGTTTTACGATCATGGTCCGGCCTTGTTTATTTGGTGAATCTTTATGAGTACTCCGAATTCAATGTGAGATCATGATAGTTAATAGAGCTATGAGCTGTGATAGTGAGTACCAATAGCGATGGACTTGTATGCAGTTGTTTTGGTCAAGTTCCATATATCTTGCCTCCCTAGTATCCAGAATTTAGAGTCATCAACAGCTCACTGTGAAAGCTCATGCCTTGAGAAAGGAAAATTAATCAGTGTTTTCTTTATAAAGACTACTAGTGTATTGTGAACCATCTACCCTGCTCTGTACTGATACAAGCCTCTACTGCACGGACACCTTTACCACTGCACTCGGTGCATGTGATTGTGTGTTAATTCTACGCCGTTTGTTTTTAAAACTAAATGCCATTCGCTCCATTCTCTTTTATATCACCTCGTAGAATCTGTGCCATTGGTATTGTAGAAATACAAAAACTGTAGTAGTAGCATTCTCATAGAAAATTATTTGCAGAGTATGTGGAAGGTAAGAATCGTAAAGAAAAAGAGTGAAGTTCAAAGTTTAATGATGGCGCTACTTTCTAGGAAATATACTGAAGTTTAGCAGTACAATTATTTTCGTAAGCACTAAGTGACATTATAAATGGATTCTAATATTAACAGTTTATCTTGTGAAGGAAGATAGCCGACAAGGTTGCTTCGTCTGGATACTTTGTTGTGGTACCAGATTTCTTCCATGGGGATCCTTATGCCCCTGAGAATGCTGAGAGGCCCATACCAGTGTGGATAAAATCCCATACTCCGGTTTGTTATCCCCTGAAATGTTTCCCCCTTTATTGTTTGTCACTAAGGGTCAACTTTTTTTAGATGGTGTTGCTTGACTAAACCAAATGATAGTTACAAAATGTTTCCATTGTACAGATATCTAAATAAGAGCTTCCGGAACGCAAGTAGCATATTTCTAGTTTGGTAGTTTTTGCTCTACAACATTGAAACTGATGTGTCGCCTACTGATAATAATGTTGATGAAAACAATTGTCTTACATGTATGCTCCCTATTCAGTAACAATATGGTCTTATGGACCTTTGCAATTTTTCTCTCAAGTCAAAATGTGTACGGTTGACTGAACATTGTCTAGCCATGTTGGAGTGATGATAGGACAAAGACTTGTGCTTTCATTTGCTAAAATAAGGCTAGGTGCGTACAGTTCTGAATATTGGTGTCCTTATGTAGTGTTACCCTTTAACTTACAAAATGCATAGGCTGGAAATTTGGAATATTGAATGAGAACATCCCTAAACAGTTATTCTGCATATTTCTTTTTCATTTCTTTCTTTCTTTCATAATGCTAAAAAATTCATTAACAAAAAAAACAATGCGGTTTTGCTTTGCTAGGCAAAAGGGTTTGAAGAGGCGAAACCTATTATTGCTGCTCTAAAGGAGAAGGGAATGTCTAAAGTTGGGGCTGCAGGTTATTGCTGGGGTGGTAAGCGCCTTTCTTCCATCATGCCGTGCTTCATCAGTTAGCACCTTAAAATTTGAAGGTTTGGCCATCTGAACATTGTGTCTTTTCTCACATTCAGCAAAGGTAGTCGTGGAGTTGGCAAAAGCTCATGAGATTCAGGCTGCTGTGTTGTTGCACCCATCAGTTGTTACTGTTGATGATGTCAAAGGTGAGATCCTTGTGAATTTTCAGTTTTGGAGATGCAATAAGTTTAGTCATGGGAATATTAATCAAATCCTAACCCTGTATAATTTGCTACCGGATATCAGAGGTCAAGTGCCCGATATCTATACTTGGGGCTGAGATTGACAAAATATCCCCACCAGAATTAGTGCGACAGTTCGAGCAGGTTCTTTCAGCGAACTCTGGGGTAAGTTTTCGTTTTCGTCAATTTGATCCTCAAGCAAGACCATTGGAGCCTTTGATGCTGAATGCTTTGACCCGTGTTGTGTACAGGTTGACCATTTCGTCAAGATTTTCCCTGGTGTCTCGCATGGATGGAGCGTGAGATACAGCCACGATGATGCATCTGCTGTGAAAAGTGCCGAGGAAGCACTGGCGGATATGATGGACTGGTTCAACAAGAACCTGAAATGAGCTCTGAAGTTGTTATTACCATCTCCCTTGTAATAAGCACATCCTTATAATTCCGGCCTTTCTTGCTGTTTAGGGGCAAGCATCAGTTGTTGTTGTCTCACTTTGCTTTGTACTTGTACACATTTGCTGTACACCGGTTGTGCAGTGTGCTTATTGAGAGTGTTCGGGGTTGCTGAACTTTGCAGTCTTTGTTTTTGCGGTGTCTTTTCTGTAGTTCTTTAGGACAGCTCTATCATGTTATTGAGATGCCCTTGATCTATCTTCTTTCCTGCCTGTTTGTTGAAGCATCAGCACTCAGCAACCAAAACGTTAGGCCATCGGGTCAACGTGCCTAATGGCGAGCTCCCAGTGCTGCGATAAATGTCGACAGTTTTGCCGCGCCGTTCAGCGATCTACGAATGATCGGCATGTGCTCGACATCCAGCAAATCAAAATCGAATTCTGAGGTAATAAATACAGAAAATAATTCAGGATAATTGATACTCCTCCTATTCTTAAATTATTGTTGCCTTTGACTTTTTTAATTAATTTTGATCACTCATCTTATTTGAAAAATTTTATAAAACATTATATATACTATTATAATTTGTTTTATTATTAAAAATATTAAAATATAACTTAAAATTTTATATATTTAAAATAATATTTTAAATAAAATAAATGACAAAGTTAACTAAAAAAGTCAATGATAATAATAATTTAACAACAGAAAGAATATATAGCTACACTGAACTGTGAAACTTCTCTTCCAGTTGAGCTATCCCAGCATCCAGCAAACTTGAAACAAATATGCTTTAGTAGTACGATGTAGAAACGATCGGACCCAAAATGACTACGAAGTACCTTTACATTTGTTTGGAAAAAAAAAACGACTGCCTAGATCAGCAGTGACGTCAACGGCTTCACCTTCTACTGGTGGAAGCACGAGCCGCGTTTCCTCGTGGGCCGCACGACACGAGAAACCCAGAAAGTCTGGAACCATCTTTGTCTCCTCGACCCTTCTCCCTCCTCCGCTTGTCGCTGCACCAGCTTTAAATCGTCAAATTATTTATTTTTATCAAAAAAATCGTGTAGTTATTCGACACCCACCTCTCTCGAGAGAAGCGAGAGCATCAATTCTTTTGCGATCGAAGCACTGTCTGTTCCTGTCGTCGCTTCCGCGCGCATCTAGCCGGCCTGAACTACCACAGCCGCCGATCGAAGGAGCGGGATGGCGAGCTCCCAGTGCTGCGAGAACCCTCCGGTGCTGGACCCAGCCGGCGGGGAGGGCAAGGTCGTCGACAGCTTCGGCGGGCTCAAGGCCTACCTCACCGGCTCCGATGGCGCCAAGGCCGCCGTCGTCCTCGTCTCCGACGTATTCGGTAATTTGTCCCCCCGCCCCGCCACATTTCTCGCGCCGTCATTTTTTTTTCCCGCTAGGGATACTGAACTAACGAGTGGAGCCCCTTCTCGTGCAGGGTTCGAGTCGCCAAATCTGAGGTACGGATATCCGTTCCACGGGTGATGTTTCGATCACTGTCCGCCAAATTTATTTGGTGAATCTTGATGAGTAGTAAGTACTAGACTACTAGTCAACATGTATGAGATCATGCTAGAGATGTTGGTTACTGGTATCAAGTTGCTTTGGTCAAGTTGCACATATTTTTCCTTCTCTTACCTAGGATTCATAATTTACACCGTCATCACTAGCTCACTGTGAAAGCTCAGGCTTTTAGAAAGAAAAATCCATGTGAATCTTGACGTTCCTCAATAGTGTTTGTTTTTTCTTCGATAGCGACTCATAGTGTATTGTGAACCACCTACAAGCTTCTGTATGTTATTTGCAACCTTTGGCACTAGGCTTCATACGTGTGAATGTGTTGATTTTTCATGGTTCTTAAAGTTAAATGTTATTTGCTCCGTTCTCTTTTATATCATCTCATAGAATCTGTTCCAGTGCATTTGTAGACAATATAAGAATTGTACTAATACCTTTATAACTGAATTATTTGCACCTTAAGAGTATGTAAAAGGTAAAAACGTCAGAGAAAACACAAAAGTTCAAAGTTTAATGATGGCGATACTTTCTCAGAAATATACTGAAGTTTAGCAGTGCAAATTTTTTGGGTAATTACTAAGTGACATTTATCAATGGATTCTGATCTTAACCACTTATCTTATGAAGGAAAATAGCCGACAAGGTTGCTTCGTCTGGATACTTTGTTGTGGTACCAGATTTTTTCCATGGGGATCCTTTTGTCCCTGAGAATGCTGAGAGACCCATACCAGTGTGGCTAAAATCCCATACAACGGTTTGTTCTCCCCCGAAATGTCCCCCTTTTTGTTGTTTTCTTATCAGGGTCACCTTGTTTTAGATGGTGTTCCTTGCCTTAACCAAATGACAGTTGCTGAATGTTTTCTGTGTACAGATATCTAGATAAGAATTCCTGGAAAGTAAGTAGTGTATTGGTACTTTGGTTGTTTTGTCCTGTAACATTGAAACTGCTAAATGTAATTGCTAACTGATAATAATCAGACTGAATGTTGACATCAAAAATTATCTTACATATATGCTACCTATTTCACATTGTGGTCTTAGGGTCCTTTATAATTTGGGAGTTGCTAATTTTCAGGCGCCTGAAAGTTTGTGGAACTTTCAGTCACCGCTTTTAAGCCATAGATTCTATATCCAACAGTTTTTAATTATTATACAAAAAATCCTATAAAAAACAAAACAAAACACAAAGGAACAAAGCATTGACTGAAAGCTTTCAGGCGCCTGAAATCTAGGAAATCCGTTATAATTTTCCCCTCAAGTAAAAATGTGTGCAGTTGATCGAACATTATCTGGTTGTCAAGTCTTTGTATAGCAATACTTCATATTGGAGTGATGATAGGACAGAGACGTGCTTTCAATTGGTAGAGAATGCTGGATAGGACAGAGACGTGCTTTCAATTGGTAGAGAATGCTGGGTGTATATATTTTTGAACTTTAGTGTCCCTATGCTACCTTACCCCCCCCCCCCCCCCCCCCCCTTTTTTTTTTAACATAAGTTAGAAATTTGGAATGTTGAATTGGTATATTCCCTGTTATAAATTGGTTATTGTACGCATTTATCTTTCATTTCTTTCTTTCTTTCATAATGGTTAAAAAATATTGTTTTGCTTTGCTAGGAAAAAGGATTTGAAGAGGCAAAACCAATCATTGCTGCTCTAAAGGAAAAGGGAATATCTAAAGTTGGGGCTGCGGGTTATTGCTGGGGTGGTAAGCTTTATTTTTCCATGTGCTGTGCTTCAGTTGTAAACTCCGAATTTGAAGGTTTGACCATCTCAACCCCGTGTCTTTTTTTCTCACATTCAGCAAAGGTAGTTGTGGAGTTGGCAAAAGCTCATGAGATCCAGGCTGCTGTACTATTGCACCCATCCTTTGTTACTGTTGATGATATCAAAGGTGCGATCCTTTTATTGTGAATTTTGGAGATGCAATAAGTTAAGTCATATGAACTTTTTATTCAAATCCTAACCTTGTATAATTTGCTACCTATAAATATCAGAGGTCAAGTGTGCGATTTCTGTACTTGGAGCTGAGATTGACAAAATGTCCCCACCAGAATTAGTCAAGCAATTCGAGCAGGTTCTTTCCACGAATTCTGGGGTAAGTTTCCGTTTTCAGCAATTCTATCCTCGAGCAAGGCTACTTGAGCCTTTGATTCTAAATGCCTTGACGCTCCTGGTGTAAAGGTCGGACACTTTGTCAAGATTTTCCCTGGTGTCTCCCATGGATGGAGCGTGAGGTACAGCCACAACGATGCGGCCGCTGTGAAGAGCGCCGAGGAAGCCCTGGCGGACATGATCGACTGGTTCAACAAAAACTTGAAATGAACTATGAAACTGCAGCCACTTCCTCGCAATAAGCCCATCCTGATATTAGGTGGTTTCTTGCTGTTAGTGGCTTGCGCACCGTCAGTTGTGTAGTTTAGTCTCACTTTGCTCTGCTTGTACACGATTGTTATAAACCGTTTGTGCTTATCCTAATAAAACGAGGTAAATTATTGGAGGATTTGTGTTTGCGAACCAACGTTCTGTCGGCTCACCTGACTTAACCATTTGCATTCGTACGGCTTGTTGTACTTTATTTGGTTCTTTCCTGGCGTTTTTTTATGTAGCAGTACTTGTTTAGGACGGCACTGATGTCTTCTCCCCTGCCTGAGGAAGCGGCGAAGTCGTGGGCTTTTGCCGAAACGTTAGGCCATCAGGTCAACGTGCCTACCAGGGGAAATGGCGAGCTCGAAGTGCTGTGATAATCCGCCACAGCTGAACCCCGCCGGCGGAGAGGGCAAGGTCATAGACAGCTTCGGTGGGCTCAAGGCCTACGTCGTTGGCTCGGACGACTGCAAGGCCGCCGTTGTCCTCGTGTCCGAAGTCTACGGTAACTGCTCTTCTGGTTTCTCTTCCCATACCTTGAGCGTGGGATCGCAACTAATTAGTTGACGGGCCTTCATCTCTCCTGCAGGGTTCGAAGCGCCAAATCTGAGGTTCGATGATATCTCTGTGTGGTTACTACTTATTTTTTCCCCCTTTTGAATTATCCACTGCTGGTTTCTTGAAAAGTTAGTGCATCAACCATACAATTAGAATCCTTTCCTAAAAAAAAAAATCATATAATTAGAATCAGATAGGTAGGTGCAGATACAAACTTTGATGGAATATTGGGAATATTTCTTTTTCTTTTTCTATTTGAACTATTTTCTTTTTTTATTTGAACTATTTTCCTTTTTTATTAGAACTAAGACATGTTGTTCTAGTTAACGTCATTCACATTTAAAGCTGCTTGTAAACGGTGATTCATCCACATCACCATTTCTTATTAGAGTGGAGATTCGTCTCTATGAGAGAGTAGGGTCATGTGAATCACGGTAGTTGTGTATAAGCTTCTCATTCTCTAACCATGTGTGCATTTTCTTATGAATTTTGTACAAAATGGATCACTAGAATGTTGTCCACATTTGACATTTCACGTGTTGTTACTATGTTGGGATTTTAACATTGTTTTTAAATTACTGTACAAAGGCTCAATAATAGTCAGATCCTTCTTTGAAGTAGTAAAGTCTATCATTATGATAGTAAGAACTTATGCAGGAAGATTGCCGACAAGGTTTCTTCATCTGGATACTTTGTTGTGGTGCCAGATTTCTTACATGGGGATCCTTTCATGCTTGATAATACTGACAGGCCCCTACCAGTGTGGCTTGACTCACACGACCCGGTTAGTTGTTCCCTGAATCCTTTTTCTCTTCTGTTTGTAATATTTTCGGTCAAATGGTTTCTGTTTATTTTGCTAGCCGCTAGCCTAACGTTTTTGGTTCAAACGGCACTGAAGTTTTACAAATGTGAGAGGGTTACATGTAGAAGTGATCTTTTTATATGACTGCAAATGAGCTTTAACGACCACATTGGTTGGTTGAATTTCGTCCTTCTGCCAGAAACCAAGGGTAATGATAGTACATTGACTATGAACAGACAGCTATTCCTTGGCGTCCTTATGTTATCTGACCATATTTTCTGTAAAAACATGGACGCTGTGAAAGGAACATTGATCCTACTATAGCACATGGATTTTGTTGCTTGTTTGTCTTTTTTTTCCCCCCTCACCCGAACAGATTTACAAATTCATCAATAAAATCAATTTTCCTTTTGCTAGATAAAAGCATTTGAAGAGGCAAAACCAGTTATTGCTGCCCTAAAGGATAAGGGAGTATGTACCGTTGGAGCTGCCGGCTATTGCCTGGGGGGTAAGTTACCATTTAGCGTTGTCGTGTGCTTATTTATTTGTTGATTTAGAAGTTAAAGTTTGGCCTACTGAGCAATTCTCTCTTCTATCACATTCAGCGAAGATAGTTGTGGAGTTGGCAAAATCTCGTGAGATTCAGGCTGCTGTACTGTTGCATCCTACTTTTGTTACTGTTGATGATATCAAAGGTCAAACTTTTAACTTTATGTAGTTGAAGATGCACAAATTCTGCTGTATTTGTTAAATGAAAACCTTATGTATGTGTATATTTTTTTCTTTCAAATATCAGAGGTGAAATGCCCAGTTTCTATACTCGGAGCTGAGATTGACAAATATTCTCCACCAGAATTAATGGAGCAGTTCAAGATTGTTCTTTCTGCAAACTATGGGGTATGTTCTCACTTTCACAAACTTAAGCAAGAGTGCAAGACCATTTACTTGAACTACATAATTAGCTATATTTGAATCATTTTGGTGCTACAGATGTGGAGCCATCAAGCATTTATAATGCTTGGATATCTGTCTTTACCTTCCCGTCAAATATCTAGCTTTACCTTTGAAGCTTAAGATTATTCTTTTACGGCTCAGACCTTATTGTTCAGAGTGGAACAGTGCTTGTCTGAGGTTATGTTCCTATGGAGCATTTGATCCTAAAATGCCTTTTTCCGTTCTGATCCACACAGGTTAGTCATTTTGTGAAGATATTCCCTGGTGTCCGGCATGGATGGAGCGTGAGATACAGAGACCATGACACCGCTGCCTTGAAGAATGCCGAGGAAGCAATGGTGGACATGATGGATTGGTTTCACAAGAACCTCAAATTAACATTAAAGTTGATGTCTTCCATGTAACGAACCTGGAAATCACCTTCTTGATGTAATGGGGTCAACTTGGTTACCAGACAACCACATCAATTTGAATTAGCTCAGCTGTGGAAATCACCTTGTCGATGTAATTTGGGAACCTAAAGAAACAAAGTTGAGTTTGGATTTTTTTAGTATGCATGTTGGTTGATATTCATCTATTAGTGTTAGGTTTCTCAGATTTTTTTTTGAGTCCAAATTTTATTTTTGAGGTCAGACAGTTGAAGGTTTCTCCCCCCTTGCTAATGCTCTACGGAATTTATACGCCCCAATGCATTGTAAGTTCTTCCAGTGGTTATGTCTGAAAAGGAGAATTTGTACAGGCGATCGTCGCCTTCGTCGAGGTCTTGAGAGAGCCATGAGGTCTGTGTCCTCTCCGCGCCACGCATGAAGAATCGACGGGTCATCTTTTTTCGACCTGCGCTTTCGCCAGGCAAGTGTGGAGGCGCATCTTCCAGGTGATGAACTTGGGTGCTCTGCCATTATCTATACCTCCATCCATGGAACTTATGGAAGGTGCTCGGCACATCACGAACAATAATCAGATCAACGACGAGACTGGATTCTGAAACGCTTGTCTGTACAATCGAAATCACCGTTTCAGCACACGACATCAGGCATAATATGCTATATGGTTTCGCTTGTTCAGAGATTACGCGAATGAAATTCACAATCTGAATTGGCAACGAATTACTGAATCGGCCAGCTTCAGGCCCAGTTCACTGGACCAACCTGAATACCTGATTGCACGTGCATGCCACGAAAAGTGTCTGTAATTTTGTCACCGCGTTGCACTTGCAAGGATTTTTTTTTTTGAAATTGCTTTGCTCATGTTCACTTGCAAGGATTCTGCGTTGCTTTGCTCGTGAAGCTGCTTCACGCCGTCCCCGAGAAGCTGGAACATGTAGCGATCTCAATTGAGACGTTACTTGATCTAGACAACGTGTCAATCGAGGAGGCTGCAGGCCATGCGTGCCGTCGAGCAGAGGAGGAAGCCGAAGACCCGACGGACGCCTTCTTCTCATGGCTGAGGAGTGGGCGGCTCGTGAGAAGAATAACAACGCTTCCGGCTCCGATGGTGGCGAGGATCCGGTTCCCGATCGTGCGGGCGTGGTCGCAATGGTGGCAGCCGCGACGGCAGGGCCACGTCCCGTGAGGCTAGCCGTGATGACAAGTGCGGTTACTGCGGTAAGAGAGGCCATTGGGCCAAAGAATGTAGGAAGAAGAAGAGAGATGACGAGATGCAGGTGCATCTGACCCAGGGAGAAGAGGATTGTTAGCGTGTATATTAGGTATATCTAGATTGTGTATATTCTAACCATTGTATCTGATCTTCTGGATCATTGTATTCCTCGATTGACTCTTTGAGTCTTATATAAATGGAACCCCTCGCTCCTATGCCCGGTGTGGCTTCTCCCATAATCTCGTTTACATGGTATCAGTTTAGGAAAGATTTTCTGGCCTTCTCCCAAGCCGCACCGCCGCCTCCAAGCCGCCGCGCTCGCCTCCAACCCTAGCTGCGCCGCCGCCTTGCCTCCAAGCCGCCACGCTCGTCCACCCTCACTACTTCCGCTTCCATCATAACTCAGCCGACAAACAACAACACGTCCTCCGGCGTGCTCTCGACTCTCGTCGCTGTGTTGCCCTCCGGCG
Organism: Eleusine coracana subsp. coracana; assembly: GCA_032690845.1. Taxonomy (NCBI): domain Eukaryota; kingdom Viridiplantae; phylum Streptophyta; class Magnoliopsida; order Poales; family Poaceae; genus Eleusine; species Eleusine coracana. The sequence goes on from CM064426.1 coordinate 8,969,468, forward strand.
CCGCCTCTCTCGCCGCATCCGTTCGTCCGCTGCCGCCGGTCATCCTTGACCTCGACGCTTTCAACTTCTCCCGTTGGAACACGCACCTCCGCGCCCTCCTTGGCCACCACGGTCTCCTCTCCCACATCAACGGGACCGTCGCCGCCGCCCCCCAAGACGTTGCATGGGTCCAGAATGACTACGCCGTCCTCACCGCCATGTACGGCCTCATCTCCCGCGATGTGTTGGATCTCGTTCAGATCGAGGACGACATGTCCGCCCGTGATCTGTGGGTTGCCGTCGAGGATCTCTTCAACGACAACAAGGATGGTCGCTCCATCAACCTCCTGAGCAAGTTTCACGCTCTCGTTCAAGGGGACATGACGGTGTCCGCCTACCTCAAGGAGCAGAAACGTCTTGCCGACACACTCCGTGATGCCGACTCCGTTATCGACAACCGCATCTTGGTTCTCAACACCATTCGAGGTCTCAACCCACGCCTGTTGCAGGCGGCCTCCTTCATCTCCATGTCCGCTGCGTTGCCAACGTTTCGTAAGCTGCGCTCCCAGCTCGTCTTTGAGGAGCGCCGCCTTGAGAACACAGCCAAGGCGGCTGCCGCCACTGCTATGGTCGCCTCAGCCGGCCAGACGCCACCGTGTACCGGATCTTCCTGCCGCTCTTCGACCCCGTCGTCCAGCTCCTCCTCGACTAACAACCGCTTGCCCTCCAACAATCGCCCCAAGAACAACGGGCGCCGGAAGGGTGGTGACCAAGGTCACCAGCGGTCGTTCAACGGCCCCGGTCCTCTCCCTGGCATCGGACCCTGGATTTGCTACAATCTAGCGTCTGGCACTTGGGCCGCTCCAGGCATGGTGCTGGTATTCTGGGAACACCGTCGCGTCCTCAACAGGCCCTCATGACTACCTTCGCTCCACTACAGCCTCCGTCGCCGCCCTCCATGTCCTCCTCGTGGGACACCACCGGTTTTGTTGCGGCCCTCAACAACCTCACCACCAACGGCGGTGGGTCGTCGACTCCGGCGCTTCTTCCCACATGACCGCTGATGATGGTATACTTCACTCTACCCATTCCCTCTCTGTTCCTCACTCCGTTACTGTTGGGAACGGTGCTTCTATACCTGTCTCGACCACTGGACATACCTTTCTTCACACACCCTCGGGATACTCCTTTAAACTCAATGATGTTTTACATGTTCCATCTCTTGTTTGTAATCTTTTGTCCGTTCGAAAGTTTACTCGTTTCTGCTCCATTGAGTTTGACGCCCTTGGTTTCTCTGTGAAGGATCGTCGGACGCAGGGTGATTTTCCACAGTGATAGCTTCGGTGATCTCTACACCATACCGCAGCAGCCCACCACCGCCAATAAAGTCTTCGCCTTCCTGTCCACTGTCGTCGCTGCAGAAGTCTGGCACCGGCGCCTTGGTCACCCCAGCCGCGATGCTACTGCATGTCTCCAGTGCTCCTCAGCTATCCCCCCTAATAAGCTTAGCACCACCTTATGTCATGCATGTCAACTTGGGAAACACGTTTGGCTCCCATTCACAAGCTCCACTACTACCTCTAGTGCTGTTTTTGATTTACTTCATTGTGACTTGTGGACCTCTCCTGTTTTGAGCGGGTTATCAATATTATCTAGTTATCATTGATGATTACTCTCACTATTATTGGTGTTTTCCCCTGTGCACTAAATCTTGTGTTTTTCCCACCCTTCAAAAGTTCTTTGCTTTTGCCCGTACACAGTTTGGTGCTTCCGTTCGTGCCCTTCAGGCCGATAATGGGAAGGAGTTTGTCAACCACTCCACCACTTCCTTTTTTGGTAACCTTAGAGTTCATCTTCGTCTCTCTTGCCCCTACACGTCGCCTCAAAATGGCAAGGCTAAGCGTGCCATTCGCACCATCAACGATGTGATGCGCACCCTTCTCTTACAGGCCCACATGCCACCTTACTTTTGGGCTGATGCCCTTGATGCCGCCGTCCATGTTCTCAACATTCGGCCATCTCGCGCCCTCCGCATGACAACCCCCCCCCCCCCCCCCCCCCCCCCCCCGCAAGCTCTTTGGCACCAAACCTTCCTATGATTATCTTAGAGTTTTTGGTTGCCTTTGTTATCCGAACACTAGTACCACTGCTCACAATAAGTTTGAGCCCCGCTCCACGGCCTGCATCTTCCATGGTTACCCCTCTAACCATCACGGCTACCACTGCTATGATCCCGTCTCCCGACGCGTTCTGATATCCCGACACGTCATTTTTGACGAGTTTGTTTTTCCCTTCGCGTCCGTCGACTCACCTCCGCAATCGGTGGAGTCTGCTCTGGATTTTTTGCAGGACCCTGTTGTGCGTTGCACTCCCGACATTTCTCGGTCTGGCCTTCCTCACGGCCTGACCCCTCGTCGACTACCGCCAGCCTTCCGGCTGCTGGCGCTGGCGGTTCCACGCCTCCAGCTGTCAGCACTAGTGCCGGTCCTTCATTGGGCCCGGCCGGTGTTGCCGCCTCTCCACCGCCCCGGGCTGTTGTGCATGGCTCCGGCCCCGTATCCATGCAACCTGGCTCCCCGGGCGCTACTACAATGGCCACGTTGACTTGCCCTGATGCTGCGCCACACGTCCAGCCTGCTTTGCGTGCACGCCGCCCGCCAGGATGATCGGCGGGGCCACGCCCCTGTACGAGTACCTCAGCTCCGGAAGCACGACCTGCTCCAGGGCGCATACAATGTGCACCCGGGCGAAGGACGACATTGTGCTCTCGGTGGACAAGCTCAATCTATCGGCCGCTCATCATTCCGCCGTGTCTCCATTACCGAAGAGCTATCATGACGCTCTTCTCGACGCCAACTGGCATGCCGCTATGTTGGATTAGTACAGGGCTCTCATCGACAACGACACTTGGAGCCTTGTTCCCCGTCCTCCTGGCGCCAACCTTGTCTCTAGAAAGTGGGTTTTCAAGCACAAGTTTCATTCGGATGGTTCACTTGCTCGCTACAAAGCGCGTTGGGTCGTGCGTGGTTATTCCCAGTAGCTGGGCATCGATTACGATGAGACATTCAGCCCGGTCATCAAACCAGCCACCATCTGCATCGTCCTCAGCATTGCTGCTTCTCACAGTTGGCCCATCCGGCAACTCGACGTCAAAAACGCCTTCCTTCACAGTAATCTTGATGAGACGGTGTTTTATACTCAGCCTTCAGGTTTCATAGACCCCAGTCGCCCTCATCATGTCTGCAAGCTGCGCAAGTCTCTCTACGGCCTTAAGCAGGCCCCGTGGGCTTGGTACCAGCATTTTTCTACTCACGCTCATACTCTCGGCTTCACTTCATCTGCTTCCGACACCTCCTTGTTCATTCTCAAGAAGGGCCTCGATTGATGACATCATCATCATGGCATCCTCGTCTTCTCTGCTCGCCCGTCTCTCCCGGCGCCTCCATGATGAGTTCGCCATGACTGATCTAGGTGACCTGCACTACTTCCTCGGGATCGCTGTCACGCGGTATCCTTCTGGGCTATTCCTCTCCCAACGCCAGTACGCAGCTAATATCCTTCAACGTGTTGGCATGTTTGATTGCCACCCGACGATGACTCTAGTGGACACTCAGGCCAAACTCTCTGCCACAGTTGGCGATCCTGTGGCGGATCCCTCCGGCTATAGCAGCATTGCCGGAGCTCTTCAGTATCTGACCCTCACACGGCCCGACATCGCCTATGCCGTGTAGCAGGTCTGTCTCCCCGTGAGCTGAATCTCGTGTTGGTCAAGCGTATCCTTCGATATATCAAGGGTACGCTTGGTCATGGACTCATCCTCCACGCCTCCCCGATGGCCAAACTCACCGCCTACTCCGACACGGACTGGGTTGGGTGTCCTGACTCCCACCGTTCCACTTCTGGCTTCTACGTCTACTTGGATGACAACGTTGTCTCCTGGTCCTCCAAGCGCAGACGACTGTGTCCCGTTCCAGTGCCGAGGCAGAATATCATGCCGTCGCCCATGTGGTTGCTGAATGTTGCTGGCTTCGCTAGCTCCTTCAAGAACTTCATCGCCCTCTACACTCCACCACAGTGGTGTACTGTGATAATGTGAATGTGATCTACATGTCATCCAACCCCGTCCACCATCGTCGAACAAAGCATATTGATATCAACATTCACTTTGTGCGTGAGAAGGTCTCCATCGGCCACATATGTGTGCTGCACGTTCCCACCGATCTTCAGTTCACCGACATCATGACTAAAGTGTTGCCGACATAGCTATTTCTTGACTTCCGGGCCAGTCTCTGTGTCCGGGAACCTCCCGCTTCGACTGGGGGGGGGGGGGTGTTAGCATGTATATTAGGTATATCTAGATTGTGTATATCCAAACAATTGTATCTGATCCTCTGGATCATTGTATTCCTCGATTGACTCTTTGAGTCTTATATAAATGGAACCCCTGGCTCCTATGCCCGGTGTGGCTTCCCCCATAATCTCGTTTACAAGGATGAGCAGAGCCTGCTCATGGCTCACGACATCGTCATAAACTCCATGACGCCTCCACAACGCTCAACCTCTGTTCCAAGGCCCTCGCCATGCCAGGTTGTCGAGATCGTTGAGCAGAGGGTGTACGCCGACCTCGGCACGCCGGAGGAGTGACCGTTGGGTCTTAGACACCGGGGACATGAACCACATGACTAGGTGCAAGGACTTCTTCTTCGAGCTCGACACCTAGATCTGTGGCAATGTCAAGTTCGGCGACGGTTCCGTCACCCGAATTGAAGGCCGCGGTACCATCGTCTTCGAGTGTAAGAGCAGGAAACACCGCACCATAACTGGGGTGTACTTCATCCCACTATTGAAAGCCAACATCATTAGCCTCGACCAACTCAATGAGACTGGTAGTCGTATGGACACCGCCAACGGCACCCTCGCATCTTTGACCTAAGTCGCCGACTCCTCACCAAGGTTTGTCATGCCCCATCACGCCTCTACCACCTCGAGCTGAACGTTGACCGGGACAACCCGCCTGTCTGGCGGCACGGTGCACCGAGGCGGCCTGGCAGTGGCATGCCCGCTTCAGCCACCTCAACTTTGCATCTCTGTAGAAGCTCGTGATGAAGAAGATAGTCTACGGGCTGCCTCCACTTGATCAGGTGGATCAAGTGTGCGATGGCTGTCTCGTGGGCAAGCAATGAGGCAACGTCGTTCCTATCGTAGGCATGGTGCAGAGCATCACCTTGGTCTCGTACACGGTGACTTATGCGGTCGCATTACTCGACTACGCCAAGCAGTATCAAATATTCCCTGTTACTTGTTGATGACAAGAGTCGGCACATATGGCTGCACCTCCTCTCGAGCAAGGATCAGGCGCCTTCCGAGATCAAGAACTTTCAGGCCGCCGTCGTAGTGGAGACTAGGAGGAAGCTCAAAGTTCTCCGCATCGATCGGGGAGGTGTAGTCACTTCCGTCGAATTCGAACGTCACCGTGCCGAATGCAGCACACCACCCCATACTCACCTCAGCGGAATAGGGTGGTTGAGTGCCAGAACCAGAGCATGGTCGCCATGGCATGGTGCATGCTCAAGGGAAAGTGCCTCCCCGACTATTTTGGGTGGAGGCTATCTCCATGGCGGTCTTCATCCTCAACAGATCGCCTACATGCATGCTCAAAAGCCAGACACCCTACGAAGCATGGCATGACGATCTCCTCGCCGTGCACTTTCTCCACACATTCGATTGTTTCATCCATATCAAGCACACTCGGCCCAAGCTGAAGAAGCTCGACGACCGCAGCGTCAAGACGATCTTTGTCGGTTACGAGGCCGGTTCAAGGCGTATCAATGTTATGATACCGCCAACGCTCACGTCATCATCAGTCATGATGTTATGTTTGATGAGGCAATGCAGTGGAGTTGGGAGGACAATGGCGATGAGGCTAATGGCGATTTCAGTACCTTCGACATTGAGGTCATCAACAAGGTGACCACAGGTGCGGCAGCCATACCGATTCCATCGATGGTTGGCACCTCAGTTCAACCCAGAACGCCATTTCCGAGGGAGCCAGCCACACCACCTGCACCTCAAGTTGTACCAGTTCAGCTCGCGACACCGCCACCAAAGCTCGAAGACGACGACCTTGATGCCGATCATGATGATGCTCCTCTTTGCTTCCGCACCATTGACAACATCATCGGCAATGTCTCTCCACCAGCCCTAGCCTCAAAGATGACCCATGGTGAGCTCAATTTCACTTAAACTGAAGAGCCATCATCCTACCATGAAAGTAGAGCAGAAGGCGGCATGGCGCGAAGCGATACGCGAGGAGATGAAGGCGATCGAGGATAACAATACCTGGGAGCTGACCGCACTCCCCTCTAGGCACCGAGCGATCAGGCTCAAATGGGTGTACAAGGTGAAACAGAATGAGAAGGGCAACATTTTACGACACAAAGCTCGACTCGTTGCAAAGGGCTATGCTCAAAATGCCGGCATGGACTTCGACGAGATCTTTGCGGCAGTAGCACATTATGAATCTATGCGAATGATGGTGGCCGTGAGGCGCATGAACACTGAGTGGTTCACCACATGGACATCAAAAGCGCGTTTCTCAATGGCAAGCTCTAGGAAGAGGTTTATGTTTAACAACCTCCGGGCTTTATTTTCACCGACAACATCGTCAAACACCTAGGGCCTGGAATGCCAAGCTCGATGCCACTACGGCTAGACTTGGTTTCCAGAGGAGCGGCTCGGAGCACGACATGTACATGCAAAGCAGAGATGGCTACCGGCTAATCATTGACGTCTACGTCGATGATCTAATCATCACTGGCACAAACACCAAGCTAATCTAGGAATTCAAGATGGGGATGTAGAGCAACTTTCACATAAGTGATTTCGGCCTTCTCTCCTATTACCTTGGAATTGAGGTTAGCCAGAACCCAAGTCGCATCTCTCTTTGTCAATCTACCTATGCCGCCAAGCTCATAGAGAAGTGCGGCATGCTATCGTGCAATCCCTGTGTGGCGCCTATGGAGAGCCGCCTGAAGCTGAGAAAGCAGAGCACCGCGGAGGTGGTGAACCCCACTGAATACATGAGTGTCATCGGTGCGCTCAAGAATTTGGCGCACACCCGACCGGATTTGGCAGCCTTGATCGGGTACTTGAGCAGGTTCATGGAGGAACCCAAAGAAGATCACTTCACTGCGGTGAAATGCATACTCCGGTATGTTGCCCGGACGCGAGGCCATGATCTGCACTACACCAAGCGCGAGGAGGGACAACCCAAGCTGGTCGACTACAACGATGCTGACATGGCCGGCGACATCGACAAGCGCAAGAATACCACCGGAGTCGTCTTCTTCCTCGGTGGCAACCCCATCACCTGACAGTCAGCGAAGCAGAGAGTGGTGGCCCTGTCTTCATGTGAAGCGGAGTACATTGCGGCGTCCACGGCGGGGTGTCAAGGTGTCTGGTTGGCTCGGCTCTTGACCGACATGCTCGGGATAGAGTCTAGAGTACCGGAGCTCTTGGTTGACAACTAGTCTGCCATCGCACTAAACAAGAACCATGCCTTCCATGACCGGGGCAAACATATTGATATGCGCTACCATTATCTCCGGGAGTGTGTCAACGATGGGCGGATTAGCTACGCAGCGACAAGCAGCAGCTGGCGGACATCCTAACCAAGGCGCTGACCGCGTTCGTTTTCAGGAACTGTGTAGCAAGATCGGCGTCATGGTTTCACGTGATCGTGCTCAGGCTTACAGGGAGAAATGTTGGATACTCCATCGCACGATTTCCTGTTCTTCCTATAATTAGTTTTTTCTTAAATTAGTTAGCAATTTCCTTTGTATAGAGAGCATGGCTTTGCTTAATTGCCATGCGTTTTCGTGGGCTTGACGCATGCTGAGTTCGTGCGGAGCGCGTCTCGTGCAGCATGATCGATCGTGGTCCATGTCGCGCATGGAGGCCGGTTTGGCAGGCCTCGTTCTTTCCCTTTGTCATATAAATAGGAATGAAAAACAACAGAAAATGCTGCCACGTTACAAATCCTCTCTCCCACCTTGCATTCGTGTGTATCGAATTTCAGACGTTCCCCGGCGACAAGGTCAGGTGAACTCGAACATTTATATCATCTCATAGAATCTGTTCCAGACTTCCAGTGCATTTGTAGACAATATAAGAATTGTACTAGTACCTTTATAACTGATGAATTGTTTGCACCTTACAGTATGTAAAAGGTAAAAACGTCAGAGAAAGCCCAGAAGTTCAAAGTTTAATGATGGCGATACTTTCTCAGAAATATACTGAAGTTTATTTAGCGGTGCATTTTTTTTTTGGGTGAATCACTAAGTGACATTTATCAATGGGTTCTGATAATAACCACTTATCTTATGAAGGAAAATAGCCGACAAGGTTGCTTCGTATGGATACTTTGTTGTGGTACCAGATTTCTTCCATGGGGATTCTTGAGAATGCTGAGAGACCCATACCAGAGTGGCTAAAATCCCATACAACGGTTTGTTCTCTCCCGGAATGTTCCCCCCTGTTGTTGTTTGTTATTGAGGGCCACCTTGTTTTAGATGATGGTGCTTGACTATACCAAATGACAGTTGCTGAATGTTTTCTGTGTACAAATACCTAGATAAGAATTCCTGGAAAATAAGTAGTGTATTGGTACTTTGGTTGTTTTGTTCTGTAACATTGAAACTGCTATGATGTAATTGCCAACTGAAAATAATCAGACTGAATGTTGACGTTAAAAGTTGTCTTACATAATACATATATGCACCTATTTTAAAATGTGGTCTTAGGGTCCTTTATAATTTTCCGCTCAAGTAAAAATGTGTAAGTTGATTGAACATTATCTGCTTGTCAAGTCTTTGTATAGTAATACTGTAATACTCCATATTGGAGTGATGATAGGACAGAGACACGTGTTTTCAGTTGCTAGAGAATGCTGGGTGTGTATATTTTTGAACTTTGGTGTCCCTATGCTATCTAACCCTCCCCCATAAGTTAGAAATTTGGAATGTCGATTTGGTATATTCCCTGTTATAAATTGGTTGTTGTACACATTTATCTTTCATTTCTTTCTTTCATAATTAATGCTTCAAAATAATCATAAAAATATTGTTTTTCTTTGTTAGGAAAAAGGATTTGAAGAGGCAAAACCAATATTTGCTGCTCTAAAGGAGAAGGGAATGTGAAAGGGGCTCTAACCGAGTGGTTAGGTGTCCCAGCCACCCCTCTCAGGTCCGAAGTTCAATCTCCGTGGGGACGAACTATGGTGTGGGTTAAAAAAAAATTCTCTCACCTCTCTGTAATCTCAAAGCATGGGTTAAGGCCCAGTCCGTTCATGGGTAATGATGTTTTGTGTTGGCCTGGCTCTCACGGGGATCACGTGGCCCTCGTGCAAGTAATGAAGAGAGTTTGAGAGTTTTCTCGATCTACGTGAAAGTGTCTTCTTCTAGTAATGCAATGCCTCAGGGTGGTCCTACTCTTGCAGGGTCAAGTTTTTTTTAAAAGGAGAATGGAATATCTAGAGTTGGGGCTGCGGGTTATTGCTGGGGTGGTAAGCACCATTTTTCCGTGTGTTGTGCTTCAGTTGTGAACTCCGAATTTGAAGGTTTGGCCATCTCAACCCTGTGTCTTTTTTCTTACATTCGGCAAAGGTAGTTGTGGAGTTGGCAAAAGCTCACGAGATCCAGGCTGCTGTACTACTGCACCCATCATTTGTTACTGTTGATGATATCAAAGGTGCGATCCTTTTCTTGTGAATTTTGGAGATGCAATAGTTAAGTCATATGAATTTTTTATTCAAATTCGAACCTTGTATAATTTGCTACCTATAAATATCAGAGTTCAAGTGTGCGATTTCTGTACTTGGAGTTCGAGCAGGTTCTTTCCGCGAATTTTGGGGTAAGTTTCCGTTTTCAGCAATTCTATCCTCGAGCAAGACAACTTGAGCCTTTGATCCTAAATGCTTTGTCGCTCCTGGTGTAAAGGTCGGACACTTTGTCAAGATTTTCCCTGGTGTCTCCCATGGATGGAGCGTGAGGTACAGCCACGACGATGCAGCCGCTGTGAAGAGCGCCGAGGAAGCTCTGGCGGACATGATTGACTGGTTCAACAAGAACTTGAAATGAACTCTGAAACTGCAACCATCTTCCTCGCAATAAGCACATCCTGATATTAGGTGCTTTCTTGCTGTTAGTGGCTTGCGCACCGTTAGTTGTGTAGGAGTCTCACTTTGCTCTGCTTGTACACGATTGTTATAAACCGGTTGTGCTTATCCTAATAAAACGAGGTAAATTATGGGAGAATTTGTCCGGCAGTGAGCCGTACTGCCCCATGCCGTAAAGGTCACTTTATATAGTATGCTCCTGACATAATATTTTAGCTCTTTTCAGTTTTTTTAAATAATTAACATTCTCACTTTTTGATACACCAATGTCTTTTACTAATACACTTCTACCTCTATCTTTTTTATTATACATCGGGAGTATGTAATTGTTTAATGTCTTTTTTCTCCTCAAGAGAGATTTTGACTATTTTAACACTTAAAATAGGTGGTTTCTCTTAAATATCACTGATAACTTAGGCTTCTCTAAAATAGCACTAACATGTTACCACGTAAAATAGCTCTATCTCATTATTTAAATCATTTTTCTTTTATTTCTTATTTTCTATCACGCAAAATGACCATATTGCCCTCTATTCCAATCAACCTCACCGAGCTGTTTCCTGTTTGCATCTCTTCCTCTCTTCGTCTTTCTCTCTCTCGTTCTTTCAAATGCAAGCACGTGAAGAAATGCTGGAGGCAACTAAATTTGGAGGAGTACCGCTTACAACTACAATAGTGTAGGTCAGGCAAGGAAATGATGTTGAAAATTTGGTCGTTCCCTTCCTCAGCCCAGATTTATATCATTGTTTTATTATGGAGATGGTGGTCTGGGAGGAATAAAATCAACGCCGGGGAGAGGAGGGTCACAGGAACAGAAATCTACTCCCAAGTTTTATACTATATTTCTGACTTTGAGAAACTGAAAAAGGCCAATACGAGATCACAATGGCATAGTGTTCAACGATGGCAAGCTCCACCAACAGATTTGTACAAGATTAACATCGATGCGTCTTACATTAAAGAAATGAACAAAGGAGGGTGGGGCTTTGTAGCAAGGGACAACACTGGTGCGTTCCTGGAGGGTCGATGTGGTAATTTATCTAGAGTGGCTAGTGCGTTGCAAGGAGAAGCACTGGCTGCCCTGTACAGTCTAGAGAGAGTGGCACATCTGGGAATGTCAAAGATCATTTTAGAAACTGATGCTACCGAGCTGAAAAAGGCCTTAACTTCGGAGCAGCTTGATCGCAGTGAAGATGGCAGCTTGTTCCGTCAAATCAGAGAGTTGATGGCTTATGCTTTTGATATTTGCATGGTTCGACAGTGTTTGAGAACACATAACAAAGTGGCAGATTGCCTAGCGAAACATGGGGCGAGCGTGGTTAGCTCTGGCTCAAAGATGTTTTTGAGTCACGTCCCCGAATTTGTTGCTGAATTGGTCTCCGGCGACATGCCTGGAGCCGATGTGTAATGGAAACTAGTTTTCCGAGTTAAAAAAAAAAACAGAAGACCGGCCGCGGACGATAGCAGGCCCCCGGCTTCAGGTGCCGCGTGCCACTCCCGGTCGGGGTTATCTTGCCTCCTCTGCTCCCGCACAGACCCGGGCACTCGGCCCTAGCTAGACTCCGCCCACCCCATCGGTTCTGCGCATCGAGATCTCTAGTGCGCCTGCCTAATATTATTTTAGGTGGTCATCTGTCCAAAAAAACAAAAGAAGAAAAACAGTGCATAATATTATTTTAGAGATGTGTCAATTTTATTAGGGCAGCAGCAATGGTTACTACCCATTCTGGTAGTAAAGGTGGGTTCATGTGTCAATCGTTATTAGCTATTTTCATTCATACAATGCATAGGTATTAAGCAAGAGCCCACATATTAGTTAAAAACTTATTTTTTAATGAATCTTTCTTCTCATGCGGGATGAGGATGGGTGTCAGATATCAACCAAAATACCAAACAAGAAAGAGAAGTTATATTTTATTCCTCTACTACCGACAGTAGCCATACTATCGGTTTTTTACTAATACCGACCTTGCTACCTCCTCCCATAATGCAAAATCGACAGTAAGAATTCTTGCTATCGGGCTTATTTCTACATTGTAGATGTCCTTAGTGTTAATCTACGTTATATTTAGAAGAAGTCAACTCTTATGAGTGCCAAAATAGTCAAAATCTCGTCTCAGGTAGCGGCGAAGTCGTGAGCTTTTGCCGAAACGTTAGGCTATCAGGTCAACGCCCGCCCCGGCTGCTAGGCTAGCAGGGGAAATGGCGAGCTCGAAGTGCTGTGATAATCCGCCACAGCTGAACCCCGCCGGCGGGGAGGGCAAGGTCATAGACAGCTTCGGTGGGCTCAAGGCCTACGTCGTTGGCTCCGAGGACTGCAAGGCCGCCGTTGTCCTCGTGTCCGACGTCTACGGTAACTGTTCTTCTGGTTTCTCTTCCCATACCTTGAGCGTGGGATCAGAACTAATTAGTTGACGGGCCTTCATCTCTCTCTTGCAGGGTTCGAAGCGCCAAATCTGAGGTTCGATGATTACTACTTATTTTCCCCTTTTCGAATTATCCACTGCTGGTTTCTTGAAAGGTTCATGCATCAATCATACAATTAGAATCATCTCCTAAAAAAAAAAATCATATAATTAGAATCAGATAGGTAGGTGCAGATACGAACTTTGATGGAATATTGGGAATATTTCTTTTTCTTTTTTTATTTGAACTATTTTCTTTTTTTTTATTTGAACTATTTTCCTTTTTTATTTGAACTAAGACAAGTTGTCCTAATTAACGTCCTAATTAACGTCATGCACATTTAAAGCTGCTTGTAAACGGTGATTCATCCACATCACCGTTTCCTGTTAGAGTGGAGATTCGTCTCTATGAGAGAGTAGGGTCATGTGAATCGCAGTAGTTGTGTATAAGCTTCTCATTCTCCAACCAATAGGTTATTCGATATGTGCATTTTCTTATGAATTTTGTGCAAAATGGATCACTAGAATGTTGTCTGCATTTCACGTGTTGTTACTATGTTGGGATTTTAACATTGTTTTTAAATTTCTTAACAAAGGCTCAATAATAGTCAGATCCTTCTTTGAAGTAGTAAAGTCTATTATTATGATAGTAAGAACTTATGCAGGAAGATTGCCGACAAGGTTTCTTCATCTGGATACTTTGTTGTGGTGCCAGATTTCTTACATGGGGATCCTTACGTGCCTGGTAAGACTGACAGGTCCCTACCAGTGTCAGTGTGGGTTGCCTCACATGACCCGGTTAGTTGTTCCCTGAATCCTTTTTCTCTTCTATTTGAAATATTTTCGGTCAAATGGTTTCTGTTTATTTTGCTAGCCGCTAGCCTAACGTTTTTGGTTCAAACGGCATTGAAGTTTTACAAATGTGAGAGGGTTACATATAGAAGTGATTTTCTTTTATATGACTTCAACTGAGCTTCAACGACCACATTGGTTGGTTGAATTTCGTCCTTTTGCCAGAAACCAAGGGTAATGATAGTACATTTACTATGAACAGATAGCTATTCCTTGGCGTCCTTATGTTATCTGACCATATTTTCTGTAAAAACATGGATGCTGTGAAAGGAACATTGATTCTACTATAGTATAGCACATGGATTTTGTTGCTTGTTTGTCTTTCGATTTTTTCTTTTCTTTCCTTTACCTGATCAGATTTACAAAGGGAAAAGTCTATTTTATTCCCCCGAACAATCCACTTTGTTCAATTTACTCCCCGAATAAAATCTTGACTCAGTTTACTCTCTCAAACAATTCAAGTTGATGTAATTTATTGGAACCGAGGATCGACACACAATCAGAAGAACACAAGAATTTGGTTGTCAGGCGCTGAACGCCCGGTCGGGGCGACGAACGCCGCGCCGCCAGCGACAAACGCCGGCGTTCTCTTCTATTCTCTCAACTCGGCTCGTCATCAGCTGTCGCAGGGAAACGCCCCTTCTTCATCTCTAGCGCCACCGCACCCTCACCATCTCCCTGTTGTAATTTGTCATTTTTGTTTCTTATTGTACACTTAGAATTTGATGCTCAAATTTTGCACTATGAAAGATTATAACAATCACTGCATAAAAAATATATTTTTCTATTTTTTCATAAATATTTTATATATAATTTTAGAGCCCTATAGTTAAAATAGTATTAGATATTGTTAAACTATATAATATATGTGTAAAATATACTTTATCTTTTTTTAGCGTAAAGTTCTATAAAAACTATCATTATGCAAAATTTTAGCACTAAATTCACATTGTTCAAATAGAAACAAAAAAAGATAAATTGCATCAGGAAGTAAATTGCACTGATTTAAATTATTTGAGGGAGTAAATTGAGTCAAGATTTTGTTAAATTAGACAAAGTGAATTGTTAGAGGGAGTAAAATGGACTTTTCCCATTTACAAATTCTTCAATAAAATCAATTTTCCTTTTGCTAGATAAAAGGATTTGAAGAGGCAAAACCAGTTATTGCTGCCCTAAAGGATAAGGGAATATGTACCGTTGGAGCTGCTGGCTACTGCCTGGGGGGTAAGTTACCATTTAGCTTTGTCGTGTGCTTATTTATTTGTTAATTTAAAGGTTAAAGTTCGGCCTGCTGAACAATTCTCTCTTCTATCACATTCAGCAAAGATAGTTGTGGAGTTGGCAAAATCTCGTGAGATTCAGGCTGCTGTACTGTTGCATCCTACTTTTGTTACTGTTGATGATATCAAAGGTCAAACTTTTAACTTTATGTAGTTGGAGATGCACAAATTCTGTTGTATTTGTTAAATGAAAACCTTATATATGTGTATAATTTTTTTGTCTTTCAAATATCAGAGGTGAAATGCCCAATTTCAATACTCGGAGCAGAGATTGACAAATATTCTCCACCAGAATTAATGAAGCAGTTCGAGATTGTTCTTTCTGCGAACTATGGGGTATGTTCTCACTTTCAGAAACTGAAGCAAGAGTGGAGGACCATTTACTTGAACTACATAATTAGCTATATTTGAATCACTTTGGTGCTATGGATGTGGAGCCATCAAGCATTTATAATGCTTCGATATCATTCTTTACCTTCCCGTCAAATATCTTTCTTTACCTATGAAGCTATAGATTATTCTT
Source organism: Eleusine coracana subsp. coracana (assembly GCA_032690845.1). NCBI lineage: Eukaryota > Viridiplantae > Streptophyta > Magnoliopsida > Poales > Poaceae > Eleusine > Eleusine coracana. The sequence continues at coordinate 8,984,681 of CM064426.1, forward strand.
TTACGGCTCAGACCTTATTGTTCAGAGTCAATGAGCGCTTATCTGAAGTTATGGTTCCTATGGAGCATTTGATCCTAAAATGACTTTTTCCGTTCTGATCCACACAGGTTAGTCATTTTGTGAAGATATTCCCAGGTGTCCGGCATGGATGGAGCGTGAGATACAGAGAGCATGACGCCACTGCCTTGGAGAGTGCCGAGGAAGCAATGACGGATATGATGGATTGGTTTCACAAGAACCTCAAATTAACATTAAAGTTGAAACCTTCCATGTAACGAATCTGGAAATCACCTTCTTGATGTGAGGAATCAACATTGGTTACCAGCCTACCACATCTATGTAGCATCAATTTGAATTAGCTCAACTGTGGAAATCACCTTGTCGATGTTAAAGTTTGGAAACCTAAAGAAATAAAGTTGCGTTTGGATTTCATTTTTACATGCATGTTGGTTGATAATTGTAAGTCGTAATTGTATTTTTGAGGAGGTCAGGCGGTTGAAGGACTTGAGGTCCAGGAAGCAGTAGCCGCCGCCGCTTCCTCCCCCCTTGCTGATGCTCTATGAAATTCTAGAACTTATTTTGGGATGGTGTCCGGCAAATCACAAACAAGGCAGATCAACAGACTAGATTTGGGAAACGGTTCTCCTGTACAATCATTATCACCGTTTGTGGATTAAAAAAAAAAGCATTCACCGTTTCGGCACACGACATCATCATCCATAACATAGGTAAAAGATTCAGTATGCTATATGGGTGGTTTCGCTTGTTTAGACATTACGCGAATAAAATTCACAATCTGAATTGACAACGAATTACGGAATCGGCCAGCTTCAGGCCCAGTTCACTCGACCAACCTTAAATACCTCCTGATTACACGTGCGTGCCACGAAAAGTGGCTGGAATTTCGTCACCGCGTTGCAAGGATTCTGCTTTGCTCATGTTCACCAGTAGTAAGGATTCTGCCATGGCGGTTGACTCGCGACTTGCAGGCAGCCAGAAAGCCTTTCGGAATCCGACCCCGGCTCACGCGCGTCCTCGGCCGACTCGGACTCCGATACGGTCGCACGCGGGGGTATATAAATATTCAGCCACATTGGCGTCTCGTCGAACTCGAACGATCCACCACCCCTCTCCCTGTTGTGCACACCAGTTCTTCCCTCTCGTCAGCAGGCCGCTCGGATCCAGCGCAAGAGCTCTTTTGCTATCTTGCGGTCTCTCCTGGCGAACATGCCCGCTGCTCGGGACGAGAAGATGGCGCGGGACAAATTCAGCGAGGAGTCCTCCGCGCCGCCACCGGCGCCGAAGCGCGCGCGCACCGGCTTCGACGTGAAGATCAGGGAGGAATGCTCTGTCATCGACCCACTGCGGCGCCTCAAGCGGCGGATGGAGGCGGAGCGCGACGCCCTGGGCGTCCTCCTCGAGAAGGCGGCGCTCTTGACGTCCCGCGCCGCTGATGGCAGAAGCAACGTCAAGACCAAGACCAGGGAGGGCTTCGCGACCGGCAAGGTGGCCGTCCTCGCCCTGCCAGCGCCGCGGCACATCAACCAGCAGCGCACGCAGACGGGGGCGAGGAAGCAGAGCACAGAGCCAAAGAGGCAGCAGCAGGAGGTCCAGCGCGTGCGCGTCGCGTCGAGGACGACGAAGGGCTCGTCGATGGCCAGCCGGATCGACAAGGCTAAGGAGGCCATGAAGAAGCGGCGGCTGGAGGAGATCGCCCGCGCCAGGGAGAAGTTCCGGCAGGAGCTGATCGAGGTGGAGAAGGCGGCGATGCCCGACGAGACGATTTACCCGGAGGAGTTGGAGGAGCTTGCCATCACGGCGTACCAGTACGACGTCACCCGGACGCGCAAGCAGAGTCCGCTTGGGTCCGGCTGAACGGCGGCGCGCGGCCTTTGACGTCACGTCGCTGGAGCATGATTTTGGTCGAGGGAGACCAACCGGATAGCTAGAGTTGGGTAGGATTGCAACCAAAGATGCGTTTGATGCAATGATTGGTATGCTTGACCATGGTCTTTGGGTGATGTACCCTGAATCCTGATTCCCCTCCACCTGAATGCTCACTTGGTATTCAGAAAACATACATTGGGGTGGTTTGCTCAAGAAAGGCACTGGATCTATGTGTGTAGTTTTGGGATCTTTGCATTCGATTTGATGTATAGTTGGAGACCTTCGAGTGCAAAAGGATGGATCTCTGTCTATTTCAAACATGGAATCATTAATTCTTACCTGATGAGGATTTCAGAAAGTGACTCATACTGTGACTCTGTTTGCCTGAATGATTAAAACGGTTTGAGCAGTTTTTTCAGGTAACTCTGCATCAAGTTCCCTTCTCTATTTACATGAGAACGAGAATGTTCGGCCTCCATACTCCATTAGCAGTTTATTGCTGTATACTGAATCGATTGAGTTAATGTCTGAATGAACACAGACAAGCAGCTCGGTAGACTATCACACAGATGTGCGTCCCTCCGAATGAGCAAGTTCAGTTACTGAAGTTGTCGGGGCAGCTAGTGCAGTAGCATGGTCGCCATGCTACTGCACTAATCCCAGCGTTCGTATGTAGCTCTATTAACACTTGGTACTTCGAAAGAAACATTGGTTTACTCAAGATAGGCAGTGACGTTTTTCGATCTATGTGTGTATAGTTTTACAAAATTTAGTCGATTTGAAGTAATGTTGGAGTCCATAGATGCAAAAGGATGGGTCCTTTTCTTTTTCAAACCTGGAGTAGATGCAAAAGGATGTGTCCTTTCCTTTTCTTGCAGTAACGCTGTTTGACTGAATGGTTAAACCAGCTTGAGCAGCTTTTTTTTTTTCAGATAACTCTACGTCAAGTTCTCCTCTATTTACATGAGAACGAAATGTTAACAACCCAACCCTACTGATGATTCAATAGCACACAAGTAGCAACAGGTTTGGGTACAATAGGGAGGTACACGATCTCAGGAGGGAGGGAGATCCCAAACACAACAGTAGAGATGAGGAGATAGAACCCTAGGCCTAGAGGAGTCTAGAGGAGATGGGGAACTGGAGGTTGAAGAACAGCCGTAGCATGTGTTCTGGTAATTGTTGATTGATTCCTTTCCCTTCTCCTCTTCTGGTTGCTCTTTTGTATTATCTCCCGTGTTTGTTTAGGCTTCAGCTGATAGACACAACCGGCCCATGGGCTTCCTGTACCGATACATAGCTGGATGTCCTGAGACGAAAGTTCAGACTTCAGACTCGGTTCAGCAGTTCATTGCGGAACAAAATTGTTTTAGAATTTAGAGGTTTGAACTCGTAGTCTGAATGAACAATGGATAAGCAAGTTTCACGCTCGATTTATTCAACAACATCTGGTCGATCAAATGAACTGGCACTATTCAAACATGTATGAATTTCTCTCTCAATCTGCTCTGTTCTGTTGTCTCTGTTAGCTGCAGAGCTAGAACTCGGTCGAGTCCAAGCGTTATAGTATTTCGTCGAACACCTTGTGGACACATTACTGATCTTCAAAACCAGCCTTGATTTGCCGGTTCTCAAAATCGCATTACAAAGCGTAAGCCGCAAGCAGCTATCGTCACATGTGTATTTTCGGCTCAAACCGACCTAAAAGACCGGAATCAACCATCAAAGCAGAGCAGGCTCTGCTCGGATTGCGCCAGCTAAGCAACCCCAAACTTTCCATAACCAGCTTCCGCAAGAACAAGGGAACCTCGCGCGAAGCCATCCCCCGCCAAATAAATTGGCCGCCCCCAAACCCTAATCTGCTCCTCCATCTCTCGCTCGATTTCCCTTTCCCGTTCCTTTCCTCCCCTTCTCCATGGCGGTGGCTCCGATGGACCCGCGATCCCTCGCGCCCGGCTACAGATTCGTGCCCAAGGAGAAGGAGCTCGTTGAGTTCTACCTGCTCCCTCGCGCCCGCGGCCAGCCGGACCTGTTCCCCGGCGTCGACATCATCGAGGACGACTCCGCCGCCAGCACGCAGCCCTGGAAGCTCTTCAATCGCCACAATCGCAAGGAGGATGACGAGCCCTACTTTTTCGTCCACGGCAGCAGCGACGCCAAGGCGGGCGCTCGGCAGGAGCGCATCGTCGACGGCGGATTCAAGTGGAAGAGCCAGAGGCGTGTTCCGACGGTTATGGAGATCGGCGGCGAGAAGATCAAGTGGACCAAGACAATGCTCAGCTTGCAGCTCGGCGAAGGCGGCAGCTTGGGCTGGGTGATGCACGAGTACACCATCACAGAGCCGCACTGCCCGGTGCCCGTCAGGATCTGCCACATCTCTTTCACGGGGCACGGCCAGAAGCGCAAGCGCATCCCTGACGGCTACGACGAGTGCCAAAGCGAAATCGAGTCTCAGCCTGCTCCAGCCGTCGTCGCGTCGCCATCTGATTCTGTCGCTCGGGTGAGATGCAGCAAGAAGCAGAGGAATTTTGACCCTGAAGCAGAGCAGGTGCGGGCAGAGATGATGGAGCAGCTTCACGGAATCGACCCAAGCTTGGCTGAATCTGTTTCTCAGCGTGCGGATGCCGCTGTGGCAGTCGAGCACGCGCCGCATTCTGGTTCCATGTCAGGGACTACAAGGAAATTTGCCAAAGAAGCAGAGCAAGTCAGCGAGAAAATCAAGCACCTGGATGGGGAGGATTGCCAGGATGGATCCACGCATCAGTATGCCGCTGCTCATTGTTTGGGGATGGCCTCAATGGCGTTTGATCAAGACTACTCTGCGCGATGGATGCTCCTGCACAGCAGGATCCTGCCAACGAGTTCATCACGCAGATGATCGAAGAGATGACTGATAAAGAAGCCTCCTGGGCGTGGAAGGACACAGTGCCGGTGCTGGAGCAGCAGGCGCAGGACGTCGTGCTTCCACCGCCCTTGGCCGGAGAGTCTAGCAGCACCGAGCATTTGTATGCGTATCCTCGATTCTGTGGCGCGCCTGGCATTGGTGAAACCCCTGACGGAATGTTGAGCGGCTTTGGCTGGAGCGACTTGTGCTTGTGTTAGCTTGAGAGTAGTTTCAGAACATGAACTGTCACTGTCAGTTCTTGGGTGACCATTTCCCATTTTGATTGGAATATTTGGTCAACTGGTAGAGTACGAACTAGCAGGTAGCAGCAGCAGTGCTTCGATTATAAGCACAAATGGTAGACAGTTCTTGGATGTATTGTTGTGGCTTTAGCTGTTTATTCCTCTTGATCTGTATCTGTTCGATGACAAGCCGTCTTTCCGCAATGAACTGATGCAATAACTTTATGCCCTTTCTTGTGATCTAATGTCCAGATTATTCTTTCTTCCGTTCTACAATTTAGGTGTGAAAGAAGCATGTTTCAGCAACTATATGATCTGCAAGTATTATATAACAGCTGTAATTGTTGTATATACCAAGTCCATCTTATCGATGATTACGTCTCAAATGAGGAATTAAAAGATTAATTTATCGATTTGATCATCGCACAGTAGTTTTGTGCTGTCTTCTCATCTAGTGTTTGATTACTACCGTTCTGTAATCAACTGATGCAATAGTTTTATGTCATATCTTCTCATCTAATGTTCAATTTACTCTTCCATTGTTTTTTTTGAAAGAGCTGCTACTCTGCAATTGTTCTCTAATATTGGTGTCTAAGCATGTTTCAGCATGTATATGACCTGGAAGTTTTATGCAGCAGCTGCAGTTGTTGTATATACGGTTTGCAGCTTATCTGCAATCGTCTCTCTTGTGAGGAATCAAAAGATTTATTTATCAGTCCTGGCACATTTGAGTATAATCTGATATCTTTAATTTGATAATCTGCTATTGTGAAACATTAAAAAAAAATCGTCTGATAACTGATTTGTGCAGCAGTCAGTCATGTAGCATAGCATAGTATCTATTTTAAACTTGCCAGCGTTGATTTTGGATTGAAGAGACGAAGTCCATGGTGTTGGCTTTGTAGCAAGCACAAGTTCGGAGTTAATGGCTGAAACTCAAGATTGTTTACTCAAACTCGACTGTACTATATTACCACCTTACCGAGGAAGAATAAATTTTGGGAATAGACTTGATTACTCGCCCGGTAAGCTAGGCTTTTCTAAATTTCTCGAATAAATTTTGCAGTGAATCATGCTTTGGTTCCTGCAGCTTCGCCGTTTGTATGCTGCTGTCAAATAGTACTGATATTGTAATGATGGTTAACAGTTAACACTTAATAAGAAAAATCATTCAATATGTGTTTTGAATCAATTTGTGATTGAATGGTTTCAGTGTTTCACAATTTTCGTAGAGTATTTATATTATATTTGAAGCCTTTGAGCTACAAAAGATAGAATTGTACTTAGCTGATAAATTTCAAAAGGCAAAAGAGACCGATTCTGTTTCTCCTGAAGAAAATACAGTGGCATGCATAAGACGAACAGCTGGCATAACATGGCCCGTTATTCTTGGTTTCGTTGGGCCCCTTCTGGACCTCTGCCAGGCTATTGGACTGGCTGTGACTTGTGTCAATCTACTTTTAAAGTTCGGTTTTCTCTAAAGAAAAACGAACTCTCTTTTGTTGCAGAGAAAAACTTGATGAGTGGCGAAAGACCTTCCTGGTCGACAAATATGTTAATTATGCGTGTTCAGTTGAATTACTTGACTGTTCTATCTATATCAGTCACGGGGACTGTAGAATAACAAGGCTCAACCACTACAAAATCAATTAGTCAAACTTATAAATGCTTGTTATTGAGTGTGGCTTTCGTGTGCGGTGTGCCGTTGATGATATAGCACCTGCTTTGTACTGTTCATGATATAAACGGTCATGTTTGTTAATTAAGAAATTTGGAAAATGCACTGTCAGTTAGCTGTTGTTTCTATAATATGTCCCTGTTTTTTTTATTAAAATTTTAATATCAGATCGACCTCAAATGCTCTATCTGTGCGCTTGGAGCTGAGATTGACAATTTCCCCCCACATCTAGTCGAGCAATCCCCCCCCCTCCCCCCCAAAAAAAAAAAAAAAAAAAACTAGTCAATCAGTTCAAAGAAGTTCTTTCTGCGAACGCCAGTGTAAGCTCTTGTCTTCAACAACTTAACCCTCAACCTCAAGCAAGATCACGCACTTGAATTTCCTTCAAAAAAGTTCAGGCACTTGAGTTATGGATCCTAAAATGCTTTTGCCCTTCTGGTGTTACGCACCTCGCTACCCACTTTCTCAAGATTTTCCCTGGTGTTACGCATGGATGGGCAATGAGATACAGAGACGATGATACGACTGCTGTCAAGATTGTGAACACTGGCGGACATGATGACTGGTGTGATATTGATAAGCCGATGTGACATCAGCACTGTAGCTGCTCTCCACGTAATAACCTCTGTTCGCTAATCATCCATCTGACTGCTCTGTTTTGTGGTTCTCTGTTTATCCGCCACTGGATTTAGTTGAATTATTTGAGTGCTCGTCATGCTTGAAGATCTAGACAATTGACCTTAATAATACAATATTGAGACTCAGCCAGTACTCAATCGACTTGTCAGATTTGAAATTGCTTGGAAACCTTCAACGTCTGCTCGCATCCTTAGCAGCCCATGCTGCAAATGTTCTCTTAAAAAATATTCTTTTAGTAGCAGCGTCACGCCATCGCTATACTTGGAGTCAAAAGGTGGTTGTCCAAATATCCAAGGAAAATATGTTCTGATGGAGGCCTATCAGCTAAGTCAAATGTTTCGGTCCAGGATGATTCATGAGGTTTGTACTAGTACTTTCTAAAAATTTTCACAGTAGAGTTGGTGGGGGTGGGGAATACGGATCCATATTATAAATTTTCTCATCCCATTTGTATATTCACATTCGAATTGGTTTGGAAAATATGGATATAGAAGTGGTTTGGTTTTTATTTTCATACAATAGTATCTGAACTATTTGCATATATATTATTCGTATTCACATACGCTATTGCATCATAGTTATATTCTTATAATATATCTAAAATACTAGAAAAGTAGATCCAAGTTTAATGTGAATTGGTGTCTTTTAGAATACAATATCTCAAGTAAAACGATTAATTATATTTTTATTAATATAGAAATATGTATTTTCTTTATTTTTAAATTGTTGTCGTTGTTGGCTATATATTTCTGTTGTCTTTGATTATTTGTCTTATTCAAAATAGTAGTTTGAATATGTAAAATTTTAAGTGAAATCTTAATTTTCTTTTATGATAAAATAAATTATAATAAATATATGATAGTGTTTAATTTTTTTATTAAGACAAATTATCAAAGTAACTCAAAATGTTAATGGGGATAACAATTTAAAAATAGAGGGAGTAATAGTTATCGTCATCCTATATAAAAGTTAGATGTATTCGTATCATTTCAAATGAAAGAGTTATTTGATTTGTATTTGCATTCAATAACCATCCGATTCATATTCATATACAAACAATATTTGTATTTGTATTTGTATTCATATTGTAACATTATGGATACATATATTAGAAAGACATTGTTGGATATGTACTCGAACCATTTCCATATTAGAGAGGCGGACTTAGAGACATTGCATTCAACATCAGCAAACAATATCTGTATTTGTGTTTGCATTCATATTGTAACATTATGGATACATATATTAGAAAGACATTGTTGGATATGTACTCGAACCGTTTCCATATTAGAGAGGCGGACTTAGAGACATTGCATTCAGCATCAGTTTTGGCTTGACCTTTATTCATATGCCAGTAATGGATATATGTACTCGATCTGTTGACACACTAGTAGTGGAAGTTTCTTGTCAAAAAAGAAGTTTTGGCTTGACCTTTATTCATACACCAGCGCATCCATACTGTTACTGGACCGGCGACACACCTTAATTATCAAAACATAGTGAACTCCTCGTTCAAATATTAGTTCAAAAATGTAAAATTTTATGTGAAATCTTAATTTTCTTTGATGATGAAATAAATTATAATAAACATATGATAAAAAAAAATTTAAAAATATTAAGATGAATGATCAAAGTAACTCAAAATGTTAAAGGGGATAACAATTTAAAAATAGAGGGAGTAATAGTTATCGTCATCCTATATAAAAGTTAGAAGTATTCGTATCATTTCAAATGAGAGAGTTATTTGATTTGTATTCAATAACCATCTGCTTCGTATTTGTATACAAACAATATTTGTACCTGTATTTGTATTCATATTGTAACATTATGGATACATGTATTAGAAAAACATTGTTGGATATGTACTCGAACCGTTTTCATATTAGAGAGGCGGACATAGAGACATTGCATTCAACACCAGTTTTGTCTTGACCTTTATTTAGTCATAGACCAGTAATGGATATATATGTACTCGATTTGTTGGCACACCAGTAATGGATGTTTCTTTCCTTGTCAAAAAAAAAGAAAAACCCAACAAGTTTTGGCTTGACCTTTATTCATAGACCAGCGCATCAGTACTGTTACAGGACCGGCAACACACTTTTATTATAATTATCATCAAAACGTAGCGAACTCCTCGATTTATTTAGTAATATAGCCACACCGACAATGACATGATGTTACAGAAGAGAAGTTGGCCATCACATCACACAAGAACGTTTTCACTCCGCCGCCAGCATCGCCGATACCCCGGCGTTGAACGGCCTCTGCCCGCCGCAGTCGAGGTTGTCCCCGTAGCCGATGCCGAAGACGTCGCAGTATCGCTTGTAGAAGCCGATCCGGTCTGCCACGCGCGGGTCGGAGCCGTGGCCGCACTCGAGCCCGCCGTTGATGATGTTGGTGATGACGCCGTAGCCCGGCACGCGGCCGGCGGCGTTGTCCGCCGGCGAGGGCCTCCACTCGCCCGTGATCACGGCGTGGCACGACGGCTTGTTGTCCCGCGGCGTCATCCAGAACCACAGCGCCGTCTTGAACGACACCACCGGGTCCGAAGCCACCAGGTCCGGGTTGTTCAGGAGGTCCACGCCGATGGCCTGTCCTGCCGGGCCGTAGTTGTAGTTGCTGATTTCATTTGATCGGTTATTACTTATTTTTGTTCAGTACCAAAAGATTAGCCAGGATTATTTTGTTAATTATGGCAGAAGAAACTTACAAGGAGAGCTGGATGGGTCCGCGGCCAAAGTACCGTCTGCCCGGCGCGCAGGGCCACTGCGGCTGCGGCACGCAGTAGTCGGACGGCGGGTCCCGCTCCTGCTTGAAGCAGTATCCCCACGAGTACGGGCCGTCGGGCGCGGTGGCCCACCCGCCCGTGGTCTCGTGGGAGGTCTGGCCCAGGAACGCGGCCACCTCCCGCTTCTGCTGCTCGTCGCTGCGGCCCTTGCCGGCGAAGTCCGGGAACGCGCCCGCCGCGTTGAGGAACGCCTCGTAGGTGTAGAACCCGCGCGCGAGGCACGCGCCGTCGTTGCGGTGGAGGAGGAGGCGCTCGAAGAGGTCGCGCGGCACGATGGAGCCCAGGTCGGAGCCCGACGGCGGGCCCGGGGGCACGGGCCCCGGCCCGCACCCGCTGCACTGGCTCTGGCAGCCCGCGCCGCAGTGGTCGGGGGTGTTGCCGCACCAGCCCCACTTGCTGCAGCACAGGCAGTCCGGGCACGTCGCGCCGCCGACCTGCGACCCGCAGTTCTGGGCGCGCGCGACGAGGGCCGCGGCGGACAGGAGGCAGAAGACAGCAGCCGCTGTCGCGGCTGCGCTACGGGCTATCGATGTCGACATGGTTTGGTCTGAGCTTGCTGAGGCTTGTGAACTGCCCGGTTTTTATATACACTTTCGAGCTCTTGGATTGGTGGAGCCAAGTCGTTGCTGGCTGCACAGCCGCTGAGCTCAGCTTTGGGAGGCTTAGCAGGTTCGTGGAACAAGGAACATGGAACATCACATGGAGTATGTGGAAAAGTCATGGAATTTGTGGAAATTAAATGCCGGCCACCGTGATTGTGAGCGTGTCGGAGTAATATCTATCGGTATGGGCCTTGAAGGGATCAATGATCAAATGTTTGATGACTAATCAACTGATACACTTCCATTGTTTTTTAAAGAGCTGATACTCTGCAATTGTTCTCTGGTTTTGGTGTCTAAGCATGCTCCAGCATTTATCTAATCAGGAAGTATATTAAGCTGCATCTACAGTTACTGTATACGGAGTATACCATTTGCCTCTCTTGTGAGGAATCAAAATATTAACAATTTATCAATCATAGCACATTTGAGTATAATCTGATATCTTATTTTGATAATCTGGCATCCGTGACTGTAAAAGAAAAATCTGATGGAGCATGTGCAGCTTCTGATTCTGTAAGACGCGATGACTGGTGGGACGTCGTAGCCCTGTGCCGAACTTTCCAATGTTGAGTTTGGATTAATGAGTATAGTACATTAGTTCTAGATCAACAAATTAAATACTTAGTGTTGGTTGCTGAAGCTGGGAAAACCCTCGAACAGCATAGGTTCAGAGTTAAATTCCAAGAATCCTAGCTAAAACGTGTTAGTATTTATAGTGCTTATTTTCTTAAAATTACTTATAGTACTTATAGTGTATAAGCAATCAACTCATTTGGTAAAACTGCTTATCATATTTTTGTAAAAATGTTTATGTTGAGAGAAAAAGCTACCATAAACTCTATAAGCTAGTTTTTGCTGCTTTACCCAAAATATTTATAGGTAGTACGAAATGACAAAGTGATTGTACCTTATAAACACTTCTCTATTTTATTATTTGACTATAAAACTATTTATTAAATATAAACACTTCTAATAAACAGTTCAATAAGCAATATCAAACACGTTAAATCCAAAATCAATGTAAGAACCAGATATCACGTGTGTGCCACTAAAAGTGCCTAAACTTTCGTCAGCTGCAATGACTGACCGGGGAAGCAGTCGTACATTTCCTGGTAACACAACACAACTTCCAACTTGAGCGACTAGTGGGACGCAGCACAGTTTCTGTTTCAAACTAGCCAATGTCTTATTTGGACATTAGATTCAAGAGAATATTGTTTGAGGTGAAGAAACGAAATCCATTGTGTCAGCTACTGAAACTAGCAGAACCCTCAACCAGCACTGGTTCAGAGTTAATATCTTATAGTATCTCCAATCATTATCTAAATAAGATTTTAAACTAAAATTTAGAAAGTTATTAAAAAATTAAATCTCCAACTGTTTTTTAAATAAAGTCCCTAAACATAATAACAACTCCCAAAACAAGGTACATTACTCTTCACATTTAGCAACCAGATTAGAACTCTCTAGAGCCAGATTCTCATAGTTTTTTTTTATTTCTAATAGATTATTAGGTCACATGATTTTAATTTCTAGAAAATAAATTATTAGGAGCTGTTGGAGGACGTGGCTTATTTTTACTCCCAATAGATTTAGAAACCTCCTAAATCCTTTGTTTAGAGAATAATTTTTTACACAATGATTAGAGATGCTCTTAGAGCATCTCCAACCATTATCTAAAACCACTTCCTAAATAAAAATTTAAGATATTATTAGCAAAATCATTCTCAAACTGTTATGTAAATCAGCTCCCTAAATATAACAACTATCTAAAAAAGTGCTTTGGGTTGCTATATTTAGAAACCATATAGGAACTCTCAAATATAAAATTCATTTAGAGACCAAATATTGAGAATTATTGAAGAAAACAAGTTTTTTTTTACTCTCTATAAATCTTTAGAAACTCTCTAAACCTAGATTTAAAGAGTATTTTTTACATAATTATTATAGATGCTCTTAGGTTCCTAAAACGGTTGAAACCGAAGACTCAAACTCAACCTGACTGTTGTATTTTTTTCCTAGAAAATGGAACTTCGTAAAAATATTTGAAAGAAAAAACCTTATTTTTCCATAGTACAATCTTATTCCTTAGCAAAATCAAGATCATTTTAGAGCGGCAACGAGCATCCAAAACCAAAAGATTTTTCTAGGTAACAAACAAATAATCATGTTTTAGAATAATCTGAATTGACCGATCTCAAAGAAATTCCAATTATTTAATATGAATAAATAAATTAGATTAATTAATGAATGTCCTACCTACTTCTTTATTCTCTGGCTACTTAACAAGCTGTCCTTTCAGTATTCAATAAGCTTTTCCATCCTCCTCATACTGATACACTACTACAAAAAAGATCATCAGCAACGATTCTAGAAGCGTTGATTATAAAGCGTTGCTGATAGTTGGATTATCAGCAACGGTTCTAGAACCGCTGCTGATGAGTGGGTATCAGCAGCGGTTCACAAACATGAACCGCTGTTGATACACACTTATCAGCAGCGGTTCAATGTTCTGAACCGCTGTTGATATTATTTTCAGGTTTTAAAAAAAAGCAATAGTATTTTATTTTATTCTATTCTTGCTCCTGAACCTCAAGAAGCAAGTAGTAAAATCATCACATATAGAGATTTTTGTATTATCTCGAAAACAATATTCTTTAAGTAATAATCAGTTTGTTACTTGAAGGATATCATTCTTGAGATAGTGCAAAAATCTCTATATCGAATGGTTTTATCCTAGCTGATGTTGAGTTTCAGAGTAAGAACGGAAAAAATATAATGCTATTGCTTATATGACAATATACTATGGAAAGAGAATAAAGTAGATTTATATATTATCCTCGACTGTCAAACTAGTATGCTAAAACTACAAAGCCACATGGTCCTAGCTCAATTTACAATCTCAATTTACAACGAATTACTGAATCTGAAATCACCGTAAGAACCAGATATCACGTGTGCCACTAAAGTGCCTAACTTTCGTCAGTTGCAATGACTGACCGGGGAAGCAGTTGTACAAGTCGTACATTTCCTGGTAACACAACACAACTTACAACTTGAGCGACTAGTGGGACGCAGCATAGTTTCTGTTTCAAACTAGCCAACGTCTTATTTGGACATTGGATTCAAGAGAATATTGTTTGAGATTAAGAAATGAAATACATTGTGTCAGCTACTGAAACTAGCAGAACCCTCAAGCAGCACTGGTTCAGAGTTAACATCTTCCTAAAGCGGTTGAAACCGAAGACTCAAACTCAACCTGACTGTTTTATTTTTTTTCCCCTAGAAAATGGAACTGATCCACTCAGTGGCGAAGCTACTACAGTTTGCTCCATGGTGATGCCAAGTATGTAAATCATAGGCTGAAACAAATGTACAGGCAGTAAATAATTAGGTGATTAGTGCTAATTAGTCTAAAGTTGATACGGCTGAGATTTTTAGTTTTTTTACCCCTCGCGGCATTATGGACTGCATGGCCACCTCCGCCAATGAACATGTTGCCCACTTCCCGAGACTGACTTTGTCTAATGTCTCGGCCTCATTTTTTCTGTTTTACACTTCCTACACCGTCGACGGAGCAGGAACTGGCAACCGTGTGTTGGAGCAGTCAGTGTGCTGACGACGCGTGTGTGAGGGGGGAGCAATCGCAGTGTGTGTCGACGCAGTGGGGGAAGCGCCGCGGTGGCTCATGGAAAGTGGCAGCACGTATGGGAAGGGTCAGGAGTAGATGACTAGATGGGCACCGCAGTGAGTCGTGGTTTTTTATATTATTTTTTATTCACGGCGTGGGGTTACTGGAGATTTTTGCTATTTTCATCAGGAAAAAGTTGGCTGTAGTCAAAATAATCATAAAATCGTATGCTTCTCTAAAATGACCATGAAATAATGCTCTCATCACTAAAATGACCACGTTCGGAATATTAGAGTTTTTACTATTTTTTTAATCTTTTTTGGCACTAAAAAGAACGTTTCTACCCCTATCTCTCTCAAAAGCTTCGGTCGGTCCTCTGATGAAAAATCTCCTGAACAAATCGGTGTCTTCTTCCTCCCTCTACGCGTCGGCCTCGCCCCGCCTTGCTCGCTCCCCGTCGGCCTTCCCCCCCACGATAGCGGCTTGCCCCCGCGTGGAGGAGCACGACCCGCAGCCGCCCAAGCCCGGCGCACCGCTTCCCGTCCCCTTCCCACTCCCAACAGCACCCTACCTCGAATGGAGCCACTGTAGCACGAGCCCGACGCGCCGCCTCCCGACGCCATTCTGCCACGCATAGAGGAGCACGGCTCGTGGCCGCCTGAGCCCGGCACACCGCCTCCCGCTCTGCCTCCTAATCCAGCAAGCAATGGCGACGAGGTCCCCTGCCCTCCTGCCCCTCCTCCTCTCGCTCGCCACCGTCGCCCTCACCGCGTACGCCTCCGCGGGGCTCGGCAGCCGTGGCCGAGGCCACCTTTTGGGCGGGTGGAGCCCGATCCAGGACATGGGCAACACCGCACATTAGGAGCTCGGCGGGTGGACACTAGGCCAAGTGGAGCAGGACCGCCTCACCAGCAAGTGACTGTAGTTCCGCCGCGTTGTGTGCGGGGAGCAGCAGGTGGTGTCCGGGACATCATCGACACCGCAGACTCCAAGCGGCAGAGCACACCAGTACTGGAGAGGCATGTGGTGCTTGTACAAAGGGCCAGGGGTAGAAGCATCTTTTCCAATGCCAAAAAAGATTAAGAAAATAGTAAAAACTCTAATATATCGGGTGTGGTCATTTTAGCAATGAGAGCACTTTTTTTAATCATTTTAGAGAAGCCCACAATTTCATGGTCATTCTGACGAAGTCCAACTTTTTTATGGTCAAAATAACAAAAATCTCGAGGTTATTGATAGACAGTACGCCGCACTGCCGGAGCGCCTGTGAATTTGGCTAGGCTCCCTGCATAAGAGCTTCACTCTAATGGGAGCGAGATGATGTAGCAATATGCAGACAACGGTTAGAGCATCTTTAGTGGAGGCTCTTAAATGAGTCTCTATTCTAAAATTTAATAGTCTAGTTAAAAAAAATTATTAAACTTTATTTCAATTTGCATGTCCACCTAAGCCTTCCCTCCAGACTTCCAGATTTAGAAGTCTTCCATCCCTCTCACAAACGTGTCTCTCACTTTTTTTTTATTTTCCTTTTTTTATTTCTCTTTTTCCTCTCTTCTCCTCACTTTCTCTCTCTTCTCCCTCACTGTTGTGCCCACCATCGCCTCCGTATTGGCGCCTCCCACCCATCGCCATCCTGGACGCCATCGCCCTTTACCACCCAACTTCGCCGCATGTATCCTTATGCCACTCCCCTTGCCACCTCAATCCTAGTTGGCCACGCCACCTCCTACCTCCGCAGTCAAACGAAGAGAGTGCTACTGCCATCACTTCCTCACAGGGGGCGTAGCGTCGTCTACCGTCGCCGTGGCGCTGGAGGCGGGCGAGGCAGCGATGTCGATGTCGACGCGGGGCACCGTGCCTCCATGGACGTCGTTCTCCTCGATAGTGAAGGGTGCAGGGGCAGCGGGCACCAAAGCAGCGGGCATGGACGAGCATCGGTCGCCTGCTCGCCCGCCAGACGTTGTTGAGCTTGCACCACCTTCTTGCCGTCGCGCCTGCTGTTGTGGCCGCCGAGCACTGAAGCAAAGACGTGGGAGAGAATGGAAGCAACACGGGCAGAGAGCGGTGGTGCGGGAACAGAGGGGCATAGGCGGCAGCACGAGTGGAGGGCAGAGGGGCGCAACATGCGTGCCGAAGCAGGACGAGCACATAGACGGGGCAACGGCCATTGGAGAAGAAGATTAGAATTTTTTTTCTTCATGATAAGTGGGTTCCTAAAATTTAGGATGCATGCTCTGTTGGAGTTAGATATCATTTTGGACTCCAAATTTTATAAGCTGGCATGCAAATTTGAATTTGAAATTTGAAATTTGTATATTGCACTAGAAATGCTCTTAGAGGAGAAGAAAAAAATTTCTTGTGACATTGGTGTTGCGAAATAGTAACAGATTGAGGGAACCAAACTACTACACCACGGTGTTTGTACACCGAACCTTGGATAAGAACAAACGACGCTTGGACTGTGAGCTTCCACGTTGCCTCCTCCAGAGCTTCTGTGATGTAGAATTGTTTTTTTTAAATAATTTTATTTTAATCAAGAACTATAAAATTAATATTTAAATCTATTAAATTACATAAATAATACTCTCGCACGCCGAGCGTACGAATAGTCTATTTTCATATGTCGGATGCACAAAACAAAATTTTATGTGCTGGACGCTCAAAAACAAGGTTTTCGTGTGTTGGGTCACGAAAATTCTTTTTTTCTACTTCAAATGTTTAAAAGTTTAAAATATATGTTAAAATAATGTTTTTGTGCGTTGGGCGCACGAAAATATCCTTTCATGCGCCTAGCGCTCGACAAATTGCAGAAAAATATATTTTATTTGTTTCTTTATGCTCATCGCATGAAAACAAGAATTAATTCTTTTCTCAACAAACAAAATTGGGTTTAATAACTTTAATGGTACACGATTTTATTTCATAAAGTTGCACAAGTTTTTAACGTCAAAAATATATATTTGTAAAAGGCTCTTGGAATTCTAGCGAGAAGGAAAAGAAAAAATGTGTTTTTTCCGTTCGTGCAGGAATTCCTAGAACCTTTTATAAAATATCTATTTTTTGAAGTTAAAAAATTATGAAACTTTACAAAACAAAAGCTTATACCATAAAGTTACTGAAACCAATTTTGCACGTTGTAAAAAAAATTATTTTCATGTAGTGAGCATAAGAAAACTAATAAAATATATTTTTCTATATTTTTTTATCAATTGCTGCTCTTGTCGGGCGCTAGACACATGAAAAGCACACGAAAATAGTATTTTAACATATATTTTAAATTTTATAAACATTGAAGTACAAAAAAAGAGTGCACCTTGTTTTCGAGCGCTCAACACACGAAAACTCTGTTTTCGTGCTTCCAGCGTCTGAAAATGGACGCACGACAGAGTATCTTTTTGTAATTTTATAGATTTAGATATTAATTCTGTAATTCTTAATTAAAATAGGATTATTTTTTAAAAAAATTCTTCCGATGTAGGAGTATGCCTGTATGGGCTGCCCATTACAAGATTAGCCCATGCGGAATGGAAGACACAAGCCCAGCACATAAACTTATTTGCGAACTCAATAACATCGCATAAAACATTCGAAAAGAAAAAAGACGTCACAGAAATCTATCTATGTGCAGCGGAGCGCACCAGTCTTCCTAGTGTATTACATAAGCTGACTCGGGAAGGATTTTCGATGCTCACAGCGTTTTGACCGACGTGGGCACTTTATTTACTGAGCACATCAGTTTTTTACGGACGTGTTTGCAGCTGCTATAGACGCGTCGGTCTTTTGCTACCTGTTTTACTGCTCTCTTGTGGGCCTCTATTTTCCCTATTAAGGCCCGTGTGCAAGCCTCATTTTGCGGCCCGCTGGTTCCTGCACGGAGAGTTGGGTCGTCCGTGAACCGCCTTTGCTCTCACATGGGATTCGTTGGTACTGTCGGCACATGCTCTGCAGCGAGCTAATGCCTCGCCGCTCTTCTCTGACGCTCTGTCCCTCTCTTTCGTCTTGGAGGCGTCGGCTGGTCCTCTCCTTCCATTCCTTCTGCTCGGGGGCTGCTGTTTCTGATGGGCTCCGTTTGCCTCCGGCTACTGATTCGCGTTGAGATCGTCTCGGTTTCGCTGTCTACCTGTTCATGTTCTTCCGCTTCTTGCCGACTGATATTTTTGTCTTTTCTGTGGATTCGTTTTGTGTTTTTGGGTTGCCGTCGGCCTGGTTATTGATGTCGCCATTGTTGCCTGCGTGTATGTCATCTCGGGGATTGTCACCGTCCTCTATGTTGCGTGTGCTTTGATTTACAGTTCTTCTTGCCTGTTTATGTATATGTGTTCCATTCTGCTGTGCCTCCTCTGATGGTTCGTATGGTTCTTGGGCGCACTACTGCTTCGCGCGCGCATCGGGAGTTCGGTGCATTGTTTCTTCCCTTCCGTATTTTCCCGTCTTATTGCTGCTGTGCTAATGTATTGCGCATCGGCGGCCTTGACTGTTCCGCGGACATTGACTGTGCCTTCTCTCGCTGATGCTCTACTTTTTCCCTGCAGCATGACTTCCTTTTACAAGGTATGTTTCTTTCTTTCCTATTGCTGTTCAGCCATTATTGTCTGCCTTCGTTACCTCCTTTCAATCACGTATGTGTGAACCTTATAAGTGTTTTGACTTATTATTTGTTATACTACTATTGGGCATGGCTCTCAGTCTGCTGCCGCTCCAAATTCCTCTCACAAGCTAGGAGATGGAGGGATGAACATCATGCTGTGACCCAACCGATCAAGGGCAACGACGTCTTGGACCTTGTGGGTAAAACCATAGAGGGAGAATGTGAACTCTGATTTCTGATAGGAGGAGGCAGGGTAAAAAAAAACAGACATCGAGGATAAAGACCCACTCATTTTTCTTTTTATGAGACAAGACGATAGATACAAACCTTGGTCTGATGGGCGGTGGCCAACGAGTGGAGAGACTGCGTCCACGTATGCTTATATAGGAATAAGAGTTAGCAAATAAGCTCAACTTCCATTCCAATGCTACGTTGGGCTACCAACTTGCAAAAAAGAATCACTCTAACAAAGAGCAAAATACTGAGATAAAACAAATAATGATGATGCGTTAGCTAATTAATTAAAAAATTCCTAAACACGAGACTGAGCGGGCGCGGCCGAGCGCGCCAACTTCACTAGTGTACTACACTCATGCACAAGCGGAAGCTTCACCAGTGTTCTATCTATGAAGAGTAACTTTGGTAGTGAACATACTTCTACACGTCCGGTAAACTTAAAAGGATTGTAAATTTATTTCGTCACCGCATTGCACTTGAAAGGATTCTGCTTGCCTCTGTTTTGGTTAGGAGTACGTAGTACAGAGTTTAAGATGAAGAAATGCATTCTGTTGACTGCTGAAGCTAGGAGATCAAAGTTTCTCTTTAGATCAAAATCTTTATCTGGTATTTACAGATGGGAGTGATTATAGCTAAAGATAATAAAAATGTTGTTATGCTAATAATGAATCTATCCAACATCTCTTTTTCGATTGTTATAATGCTAGGATGATATGGAGAACTGCCTATATACTTACTAGGCTAACTACATCCAGATGTATATCTCATATGTTAGGGAGCTCACTTTCTAATTTTCATTCAAATGAGAAAGACAATATTTTTGTTGAAGTTTTTGCTTTATGTTGGATAATTTAGAGATATCGTGATAATCTAATCTTTTAAAATAGTCATTATACATTATTCATGAAGGTTATTTTCAGTGGAATATACTAGTTGCTGTTCTGGACGCTCCTGTAGCTAGGCCTCGGTATAAAAACCGAGATCCAAAAACTGAAATTGAAAAAATCAGAACCGGGACCGAAAGAACCGAAATTTTAGGTATCGGGTAGTAGATCGGATAG
This sequence comes from Eleusine coracana subsp. coracana, assembly GCA_032690845.1. NCBI lineage: Eukaryota > Viridiplantae > Streptophyta > Magnoliopsida > Poales > Poaceae > Eleusine > Eleusine coracana. Next base: position 9,004,921 of record CM064426.1, read on the forward strand.
TACATTCAACTAACTAAAGTTTTTTCTTTAACTTCGATTCTAATAGGCGAATACCCAAACTACCCAAAAACTAAAATTCATCTGCATGTGCAGTCAAATACATACACATATGAGTTAGAATTAGTAGGCTAATTATATATAAATATTGATCATTAGTCTATGGTACCTTAGTGGGTTAGTACGTAGTGCCAAATTCTCACCGAAGTCGAAACGAAGCGTTATGTGCACGCGTGCGACTAGCCTCCATAGAGTAGTTTACAAATTTCTCTCTCCCATTCGATCTACTTTATGAGAATACATGACATATATGTTAAGGTATAATATATTATTTAGTTTACTTATCATCGTGAATGATGGGTTGTTAATTTTATGAATTATGCTTTGTGTTGATAAAAGTTTGGATAGTTTGGTCATATCCGAGAATCGAACTGAAATTTAGGTACCCAAATTTTTCGGATATCCAGAAAATAGTTGTCAATTCAGATATCAATTTTAAAGAACCGAAGTTTTAAAAAATAAAAAAAACCGAACCGAAACTTCAGGTAGAACCGAACGCCCATGCCTACTTATAGCGCAAAAATGCGACAAAAGGATTTCTTTCGGCAGGTCAGCAAGACATTAGAGACCACGGTATTTAAGCTATTTGTTTCACACGAATGAAAATTTAATAATACTTTGTTCCGTTTAATTTTGTTTTTTCTAAGAAATCAACATAGTCTGATATTGTAATAAGTTGGAAAAAGTCTATTTTACTTCACCAAACATTTCACTTTATCCAATTTACTCTCCGAACAAAATCTCAGCTTGATTTACTCTCTCAAATCATTCAAATTGGTGCAATTTACTCCTTGTTATAATTTATCTTTTTGTTTCTCTTTGTATACTTTAAATTTGATACTCAAATTTTGCACTATCAGATATTATAACAATCACTATATAAAAAGTATATTTTTTATATTTTTTCAAAAATATTTTGTATATAATTTTAGAGCTCTATAATTAAGGTAGTATTAGATGTTATTAAACTATATAACATATGCGTAAAATATACTTTATATTTTTTTAAGAAAAAGTTCTATAAAAACTATCATTGTGTAAATTTTTAACACTAAATTCATATTATACAAATAGAATAAAAAAACAAATTATATCAGGAAGTAAATTGTACCAATTTAAATTATTTGAGAGAGTAAATTGAGTCAAAATTTTATTCGGAGTATAAATTAAACAACATTAATTATTCGAGGGAGTAAAATGGACGTTTCCCTAATAAGTTAAATGTTGTGTGCGACTCGTAGAGGTAGGAAGATTTTCTTCCATTATCAAAAAAGGAGATGTGCACAAGCATCGAGCAGCACAGAGTAACATCCAAGGACCGAATATTTTTTCTTTTTCTCTGTTTTCCGAGTTAGGTTAAAAAAAAATCGAACGCAATAGAGTCACAGTTGGCATGGTCACTACATCATGGAGCACGTGCAGGGTGCCATGACGGTTAGTCGCAACTTGCAAACAGTGTGTCCAGAAAACATTCGGAGTCCGACCCCTGACCGGAGCAGCATGCGCGTTCCGGCCGACTCGGAGTCATACTCGGGGGTATATATATCCGGGCATCCATTGTCGTCTCCGCCGTCTCGTCAAACGCGATCCACCACCCCTCTGCCCTCCAGTTCAGATTCTCCCTCCGTCTGGCGTCTCGGGATCCAGCGCAAGCAAGAAGAGCCTTGCTTTCTTGCCGTCTCCTGGCGGTGGCGGGCATGCCTTCTCTTGCTCCTCGCGCCGACCCCGCCTCCGGCGCCTCCACGGGCCACCAGCGCCCGTTCCTGAAGCGCCAGCGAAGCGTCGCCGCCGCCGTCGCGCCTGCGGCCTGCGTCGAGATGTCACGAGACAAGTCCGCGCGCCGCGCCGTGGCGGCGCAGCCCTCCGCGCCGCCGGCGACGAAACGCGTGTGCCGCGGCTTCGACGTCAAGATCGGGGAGAAGGTCTTCACTGTCCGCCGCGTGTCCGTGGACCCCGCGTCAGCGTCGGAGCGCCTCAAGCTGCGGATGGAGGCGGAGCGCGACGCCTTCGACAGCCTCCTCGAGAAGGCGGCGCTCTTGTCCCGTGCCGCTGCCGGCAAGATCGTGGCCGCCGAACGGCAACCGGAGGCGAGGAAGCAGATCACGGAGCAAACGAAGGGCTCGATGGCCAGCCGGATCGACAAGGCTAAGGAGGCCATGAAGAAGCGGCGGCTGGAGGAGATCGCCCGCGCGAGGGAGAAGTTCCGGCAGGAGCTGGCCGAGATGGAGAAGGCGGCGATGCCTGACGAGACGATTTACCCGGAGGAGTTGGAGGAGCTTGGCATCACTGCGTACCAGTACGACGTCACCCGGACGAGGAAGCAGAGTCCGCTTGGGTCCGGCTGAACGGTGGCGCGCGGCCTTCACGTCCATGGAGCATGATCTTTGTAGGCTTGTAGCCCGACGAGGATGATGGAGACTAGCCGAATAGCTCTGCTAGAATTTGGTAAGATCGGAGCCAAGATGCATTGATGCGTACTATGCTTGATCTTGGATTCTTGGTCTTGGGTGATATCACCCTGAATCCTGATTTTCTCCTCCTCAAAGTTTGTATGTAGCTCTTTTAATACTTGGCATCTGGTTTCGGTTTATCTCAATAAGGAACATTGAAAAAGACACGGTTTGTCAGAATTGTTTGAGCAGGTTCTTTTTTCAGATAACTCAGCGTCAAGTTCTCTTTTTTCTGTTTTGGTGAATGAGAATGGTTGACAGACTCCAGAATCAATAAGAAGCTCATTCCCTCCTTTCATAAGCATTGTTTAAGTTCTGAACCTACAGTCTAAATCACCGGATAAGCATGTTTCATGCTCGATTTATTCACCTACGCTCCGGTTGATCGAATAGACTGACGAGCACAACTCAAACATCCACAATTCTGTTTCGGCCTCCAGATTCCATCAGTAGTTCATTACCGAACTAAATCGCTTCACACTTTTGAGCTCGTAGTCTGAATGAACACAGACAAGCAAGTTTCCATCTCACATTCCATCCGTCGAACACCTTGCGGGCACAGACCGACCTTCAAATCCAGCGTCGGTTTTGCCATAACTCCGATCGGATTAAAAGCGTAAGCTGCATGTAAGTGAAAATCAGGTGGTAGTATTTCCGGAATCAAACCGTCATAGAACTACCGGAATCTACCATCAAAGCAGATCAAACTCGGATTGCGCCAGCTAAGCAGCCTCAAAACCTTCCATATGCAGCATCTGTTCGAGCAAGCCTCACGCGAACCCGCAGACCACAGCCATTCTCCGCCAAATAAATTGGGATCCAAACCCTACTCTGCTCCTCCTCCATCTCTCGCTCTTCACTCGATCTCCCTTTCGCGTCGCATCCCTCCCCTTCTCTCCGCAACCCACCATGTAGGCGGCTCCCGCTGTGATGGACGTGCGATCTCTCGCGCCCGGCTACAGATTCGTGCCCAAGGAGAAGGAGCTCGTCGAGTTCTACCTGCTCCCGCGCGCCCGCGGCCAGCCGGACCTGTTCCCCGGCGTCGACATCATCGAGGACGACTCCGCCGCCAGCACGCAGCCCTGGAAGCTCTTCAATCGGCACAATCGCAAGGAGGACGACGAGCCCTACTTCTTCGTCCATGGCAGCAGCGACGCCAAGGCCGGCGGTCGTCAGGAGCGCCTTGTCGATGGAGGATTCAAGTGGAGGAACCAGAGGCGTGTTCCGGCGATTCTGGAGATCGACGGAGAGAAGATCAAGTGGATCAAGCACAGCCTCAGCCTGCAGCTTGGCGAAGGTGGCAGCCTGGGATGGGTGATGCACGAGTACGCCATCACCGAACCGCACTGCGCGGTGCCCGTCAGGATCTGCCAAATCGCCTTCTCGGGACACGGGCAGAAGCGCATCCCTGATGGCTACGACGAGTGCGAGAGCGAAATTGAGACCCAGCCTGCCACTGCTGCCGGTGCGCCGCCTTCGGATTCTGACACACAGGTGAGATGCAGCAAGAAACAGAGGAAATTCGACCAAGATACAGAGCAAGTCCCTGCCCCTGGAGAGATGGAGCAGCAGCATGGAATCGACAGCTTTGGTGAATTTGACACTCAACCTGCCCAAACTGTCGTTTCCATGACAGACACACTGCCGTTGGGTTCAAGGTCAGGGATGACAAGGAGGTTCGGCAAAGAAGAAGCAGAGCATGTTGGCGAGACAGCGGAGCAGCTGGATGGGGAGGATTACCAGGGAGGATCCACGCCTCAGTGCGCCACCGATAATGATTTGGGGATGACGACGATGGCGTTTGATCAAGGCTACTCCGGCGCGGCTGGCGCTTCTACACAACAAGATCCTCCTGATGACTTCATCACGGAGATGGTCGAAGAGATGAGGGACGCAGGGGCCACCATCGAGTTCAAGGAGCAAGTGCCGATGCTGGAGCAGGAGGTGGAGGACGTCGTGCTGCCACTGCCCATGGCCGGAGAATCTAGCACCACCGAGCACTTGTTTGCGTATCCACGATTCTGTGGCGTGTCTGGTGTGGGAGATACGGCTGCCGGAATGTTGGGCGGCTTTGCTTGGAGCGACTTCTGCTTGTGTTAGCCTGATAGCACTTTCTGAAGATGAACTGTCAGTTCTTGGGTGACCATTTCCTTTTCTTTTTATCGGAGTTTTTGGTCGACTGATAGCCAATCGGAACTAGTAGCTGCAGTGCTTCGATTTGCAGCACAAATCGGAGTTCTTTGATGTATAGCAGTTTTAATTGTTAATTCCTCCTGTCTGTTTCTGTTCATTGACTACCCTTCTGTAATGTTCAGATTACTGTTCAGTTTCTCTCTAATTTAGGAGTTAAAGAAGCATGTTTCAGTAATTGCTGTAGATTCCATGTACAACATATCTGCAATTGTCTCCAGTGAGGAATCAAAAGATTAATTAATTTATTTATTTATTCACTCATTGCATTTTAAGTAGAACCCGATATTTTGATTTGATAATCAGCATTTGCGAAGACAAAAAATTGTCTGATGACTTGTGCAGCAGTCATTTTATCCCTGGAAGCGCAACTGTCAGCTTGAGACGGAACCGGCATTGATTTTGGACTGAAGAGTACGCGGTGCATAGTTCAAGATCAACAAACTAAATGCATCGTGTTGGCTGCTGAAGCTAGCAGAAGTGCAGAACCCTCGAGCAGTACAAGTTCGGAGTAACATTATTCAAGGATCCTAAAACGGCTAAACCCAAGATTTTTTTTACTCAAAGTCAACAGTTTCATAGTACTCAGACTATGTTGATTGCTGATCAGTAACGTGCGACGTAAAATTCGCCATTCGATGTTTGATGGTGATGTTTCTACTGGTTGGCGATGAGGTGGTTGTCCTCATCGTTCATGAATCGCTTCCAGAACCAGTGCTTCTTCCACACCGTTTTTGTCATATCCTCGATAGGCACGTTCTTGGTCTCCGGCAGGAAGAAGAGCACGAAGAGGGACATGACGACGACCCAGGCGGAGAAGAAGGCGAAGATGGCGTGCTTAAGGCGGCACAGCATCGAGAGGAAGGACTGCCCGATGACGAAGGTCATGAGCAGGTTGGCGCAGACACTGACGCTCTGCCCCGCGGAGCGCGTCTCGAGCGGGAACGTCTCGCTGGGGATGAGCCAACAGATCGGGCCCCAGGACCAGGCGAATGAGGAGACGAAAGTGCATACCATGACGACGACCATGATGGCCCAGCCATGCCCGAGGTCTTCAGCTTCGTCGGTGACCTTGATCCGGAACACCACCGCTATGGCCATCTGCGACAGGAACATGTACACGCCGCCCTCCAGGAGCAGCATCCGCCGTCCAACCCGGTCTACCGTGTATACAGACACCAGTGTCGACAATGCGTTCACAGCCCCCGTGATCACCGCCGAGTAAAGCGACGCGTCGGTCTTGAACCCAAGTATGGTGAACAACACCGGCGCGTAGAACATGATCGCGTTGATCCCCGCCAGCTGCTGGAATGTCTGCATTTGGAATCCACACACGTACTGTACTTATTATGTCTTGGTACAAAAATTACTGGTTCATAAACTGTTAGTATGTTGCGGTACATGATGAAGTAACTGGTAAGAGCTACCTGGAGGAGGACGGCAACGACGAGCTGAGGGCGGTTACGACGGTGAAGGAGGTTGCGGAATGAGTGCTTGACCTCCTTAGCGTTGGCGTTGCGGCTGGCCCGCACGATGTCGTTGAACTCGGTATCCACACTGTTGTTGCCACGGATCTTCTTGAGCACGACCTTGGCCTCCTCGAGGCGTCCACGCTCGATGAGGCCGTTGGGCGTGTCCACCAGGAAGAGCGCGCCAGCGGTGAACAGCGCTCCCGGGACGCCGCCGAGGGACACCGAAAGCCTCCAACCCCACGGGCTGATCCTGCACGCGGCTTAGTTTCAGTTTCAGCTCGTGTAACCATGTAGTATGATGAATTGATGCACGAGCAAAACAGTCACTGGATTGGCAGGTGCGCAATCGGATCAAGCGACGTGAGTGTGAGAATTGAGGGCGTTCCTACTTGTTTGTGCAGAAGTTGACGAGGTTGGCGAAGAGGATGCCGATGGTGATGTTGAGCTGGAACAGGATGTTGAGCCCACCGCGGATCCTCGTCGGCGCGATCTCCGAAAGGAACAGGGGAACGGCCTGCACTGCAAGGATGATCAGTATTCCCATCTCAGGTTCCAGGAGACCAAGAATACACGAGAACTTGTAGCCATGGCCTCTACTCTACCTGATTGGCGAAGCCGACGCCACAGCCGACCAAGATCCTGCCAACAATAAGCATGGCAAGGCTTTGGGCAGCGCCGTTAAAGATGACGCCAATGTTGAAGAATGAGCCTGCCATAACCATGGTGAGGCGGCGGCCAAGGCGGCGGGTGGTATGTGAAGCAAACAAGGTGGCGACGAGGCCGGCAAGGAAGAGAGACGACGTGAAGAGCTGCAGGCCCTGGTTGTCGTACTTGCAATAGTTGCTCTGCTTGCTGCCATCATGCTTCGCGACCGATGGGAAGAACTCGCGCTGGAAGTCATGCATCGACGTCACGCCGCCTAAAAGAGTTAATCATTAGTTTTTTCAGTCTCAGTGAATCAAATATATTTGTCGCTAAATGATGCTTCTTTTTCGCCTGCAAGGAGTTGTTGAATAGTTTGATACGTGATATACTAAAAAACTCTTGTTTCCTTCAACATAATCAATAGGATGATTATGCACGACAGTGGACATGACTTGTTATATTATTTGTAGATCTTTTGTTAGATCTCGATTAACCGAGGTCCTGCCCATCTCTCACATTTTTTTGACATATCGTGATTGTCTTTTTTCTCTTTTTTTTTCACGAACAAGCCTATGCACACTTTTTTTTTATTATGTGGAGAAAAAGTATTACACTACACACCCACCGGTTGCAAAAACTGTCCGTCGGAGCCCCACACGCGTGTGTGCAATTGCCATCCTGCACTATAGCTATGCTATCCATTTGACTAATTCGATACGTCACACATAATTGTCCGCCAACTTCCGAAGGTACAATATATTATCTTAACATATGGTCAAGAAAAGAATACTATCATATTGAAATTTAAGGTTCTCTAGTCTTTTCAGGGTTGAAATTATCATATTAACGGATAAAAAAAATACTTGATACCATTCTGTAAAATTAGCCCAAAATAATTACACATATAATTTTTAAATTTATACATTATTGCTATCATATGAAAGCCTAAAATGTGGACAAGTAGATTTATAAATTACCTACTATTACTATTATAGAAATAATCACATGTAAGTAGTGGTGATTATACCTAGCCAAGTGGACCGGGTTAAATGGGCTGGCAAGAGGCTCGTTTATTTTGGCCCGGCCTGAGCATTGCATGGCGTTTGACGGGTTGTGGCTGAGCCTAGCAACACGCCCCTTGTGCCAGCCCGGGCATGGTCCGTTTTGTGTGGCCCATCTAGCAAACGTATGGCTATAAAGCAAACGTGCAGATTATCAAGATGCATCTAAGTCCCCTAGTGGATTTTGTTGATTAATGACATAAGATAAAAAATGTATGGCTATAAAGCAAACGTGCAGATTATCAAGAGAAAATCTAGTCGTCCACTCTTGTAAGGAAAGTCTATCCCTCAATGAAAAAGAAAAGGAAAAGGACTCCTAGTGCTTTAAGTTTAGCTTTTGCTAATTTATTTTGAGTCATAGGTATGCCGAACTATTAAGAGGGGTAAAATTTATCTTGCTTCCAAGGGAATTCATATGCTCAAACCAACCTATAAGATCTATAAAACATTAGCCAAAGAATCAGTTTCTTATTGATCCAAACAGAGAGTGATGGTCCATGGATCAAAAGGTATATCGATCCATGATAGGCTCTTTGCTTTATCTTTGTGCATCTAAACCCGATATCATGCTTAGTGTGTGCATGTGTGCAAGGTTCCAAACGGCTCCGAAGTAAAGTCACTTAGTGGTTATCAAAAGAATCTTAAGATATTTAATTCACACACCAAACTTAGGATTATGGTATCCAAAGGGCTCCAAATTCAAGTTAGTTGGTTACTCCGATGCTCACTACACCGGATGTAAAGTGGATAGAAAGAACACCTCCAAGACGTGTCAATTCTTGCATAGGTTCCTTGTGTCATGGTCATCCAAAAAACAAAATTCCGTTGCTCTATCCATAGCTGAAGCGAAGTATGTAGCAGCCAGAAGTTATTGTGATCAACTACTTTGGATGCGACAAACTCTAAAGGACTTTGGGTATACTATAACCAAAGTTCCCCTCCTATGTGATAATAAGAGTGCCATCATAATTGCATATAACCCCATTGATCATAATAGGACTAAGCATATAGATATCCGACACCACTTTTTAAGAGATCATTCCATAAAGGGGAATATTGAGATTAGTTATGTGAGAATCGATAAACAATTAGCCAATATATTTACCAAACCTCTAGAAGAGAAGCGGTCTTGTGAGTTTAGAAATGAGCTAAATATCTTGGATTCATCCAATGTGGAGTAGAGCCTTGTATATTGTTTGATGTGTTGTTGCTCTTACAAAAGGACTTGAAATCAAAATTCTTCAAAATTCATTCATGTTTTTGATTTCAAAAACAAATGATGATTTCGATCAATAGATCATATTGTTGGAACTTGTGAATATTGCTTGGAATGATTGATTGCTACTATTCACAAGTTTGGAGCAAGTATATTCCCTTATATAGATTTGACTTGTCCAAAAGTTCTTAGTTGAAAGAGGCAGTTTGTGTTCCAGACAGAGAGCAGTGACGGAACTTCCGTCATCCTCTGTCAAAGGAACCCGAGGGTCTCGGAAGTTCTATGACAACTTCCATGAAATTCAAACCGTTTTGGCGCAAACTCGAGAGCAACGGAACTTCCGTCACCCAATAACAGAACTTCCATCACTCCCAGGTTAAAGAAGCCCGAGTCCCTCTTTCTTCCCTATCCAACCGGCCATTTCTTCTATTCTTTTTCTCTCTCCTCTACACAAACCCTAAAGGCGGTTTGGAGTTTCAACCGGTGTTCCCTTTGGATTTGGTGGAGATTCAACACTTGCCCCATGGAAGTTCCGCGATCTCCAACAACTTTTTCCATCCATTTGCCCTAGGTATGAGATTTGACCTCACTCCTCCCTTTTAGGTCAAAGGTTCAAATGTCCTCAATCCTCTTGGATAGCTTAACTCACCTAGGGGTAGTCTATATGTTGTTAGAGGCATTAGCATTTTTACGGTAGGATTTAGAGGCTAGATGGATTTTGGTGCAAACTGTAAGTGATGGAAGTTCCGTCCGTCATGACGGAACTTTCGTGACCTCTCATGGAACTTCCATCACCTGCAGTTCAGTGCACTGAATTATACTTGCTTCTCCATTTTTACTTGCAACTCGTGCCTAATATCTTTGGTCATTCTTCTTACCTCATAGGCTTGTGAAAATGGTCCGCACCAAGTTTGCCTCCAATACACCAATATATTATCTTAACATATGGTCAAGAAAAGAATACTATCATATTGAAATTTAAGGGTTCTCTAGTTCTTTTTAGAGTTGAAATTATCATATTAACCGATATAAAAATACTTGATACTATTCTGTAAAATTAGCCCAAAATAATTGCACATATAATTTTTAACATTATTACTACCATATGAAAGCCTAAAATGTGGACAAGTAGATTTATAAATTACCTACTATTGCTATTATAGAAATAATCACATGTAAGTAGTGGTGATTATATATACTTGGCCAAGTAGATCAGGTTAAATGGGTTGACATGAGGCCCGCTTATTTTGGCCTGGCAGAGGAACGGCACAAGATAACGCTTGATGGGTCGTGTCTGAGCCTAGCAACAAGCCCCTCGTGCCGGCCCGGGCATGTTCCGTTTAGTGTGCCTGTGTAATAGCCCGCGAAACACGGTCCGATCCGACAAATCTCTATATATTAAAAGTTGTGAAAATTACTGTGCCACGTCAGCTACATTGTCTATATTCATCAGATTACAAAGAAACGGTGGAGATGACGTGAATGTCTATCAAAAGATTCTCGGAGAAATCTCTAGAAGGAAAAAAAAATAGAAAAACGATGTCATGGCCACGCACTCTCACCCGGCCGGCCTAGATAGTTGTCGAGAAAAATAGAGGGAACAGAGACACAGGTGGCAAGGATGCAGGTAAGTTAGAGGGTCACAAATGACATAGCTGTCGAGGAAGATGACTTCCTCGAGTGTATCAAGTTTGCTCGTGAGCCATGGGGATAAACGAGCCGTCAAAAAGAAGAAGCATCGGAAGAGTCCAGGGCTCTCTTATCCCCCGGTCAACCGCTCTGCTACTACATGTCGGGTGACAGAGAACCGCTTGGCTGGACTGGGAAATGGATGATTTCTGCAGAGGAGAGAGAGAGAGAGAGAGAGGAGCCGTGGTGCTTTACCTTCGCAGCAGCAAGGGAAGAATTTTTAACAGAAAGAAGATGTGGGTGGAAAGAAGATAAGGACCTGGGGTGTGTTGGCCAGTTGGCCTCGTGGCCAATGACTTGCCAAGGGAAAAAACGTAGGAACTCTTTTTATATAAAATTAAATTGCTCTTATTTTTTATTTTATAACATTTTCAAAATATTAAATCTTTTTTTGAAATAAATATTAAATCTCAGATCCCAATTAGTTTGAAATAATCTGAATTAACTCTATAATAAGGATGCAAGACTGAAAATTAGTTAGATATATATTTTAAATATGGACTAATTGTCAATCCGGATTGTAGAGAAAAACTTGTTTATCTCTTGATTAAATTCAGAGAAAGTGGGGATTAGTTGTGTTCTCATTTTATGGTTTGCTGAATTAGCTGTGTTCTCCTAACTCAAAGAAAAAACAATCAGTCAATTTGTTAATCTCCTATTTGGATGGATTAAGAACTATGACTCACAATGAATCCTATGAATCTGACGGTTCCGTACCCACCCTCATGAGAACTTTTAAACCAAAATGATCAGAGCCTTGCTAATTCTAAACTTAAACGAGTTCAAGCGTATTACACTTCACACACAATTATAGTGTTTCAATACTTTGTACTACAATGCGCAAACTGAACATAGATTAATTGTTTGGTTTTTTTTTTTGTGATTGAACAAACCCATCAAAATTCAAATTGCAAACTTAACATATGGTGACATCCCTCCTAGAGCTACAATGTGAAGCATGTGTATATGATCTATAATTCATATTGCTCCATATTATCTATTATTCATTTTTTAAGGGGATATTATCTATTATTCATAACAGTTTTACAAATGAAGAGGGCCACACGGCGCGCAAACAACGCGCTATTTTTCTAGTAAAATGATTAATATTTTAACATTTAATTTTTTTTTAAAATTCAAATTTTCATAAAAAATATTTTTATACATAAAAATTTAAATTTTAAAGAAAAAATCATGCATATAAAATTTAACCGGGTTTCGAGTCAGCCCGACCTAGATAGCCCGTCAGGCCGGGCCGATCTATTTAAAACGGTTCGTGTTGTACTTGGGCTTGGCCACAACCCCGTTGTGCCGGCATGGTCCAGCCCGTTAGCAAGACAAGTGGTGCTGCCCCGTTAAGCCAATGGCCTGGCCCGATACAATACGTTGGCCAGGTATACTGGTAATACTGATCTAAAAAAAAGGTATACTGGTGATATAAAACATAATGATGATAATGCACAAAGAAATTAATTGGGGCCTCCAAGATAATAAACGATAAGTCAATTATTGATTCTAGGCAATTTGCAAGCGAACCCGCTAATTAAATTTCTTTGGAAGTAATTTTTTTATTTGAATTTAGAGTTCTTTAAGATGTTTTTTAAGTCAGAATACTTGGTTCTCTCATTTCCATTGAAGGTGTACCATTTCACAGTGAAATTGTAACAAATCGGATGCATGTTTGGAGCAGTTTTTCTTGAAGAGAGAAACCTTCTCAAGCTTGGAACAAACCAGATATTTATTTCGAGCTGTTTATATAAATCTGAAACTTGTGTTTAGCCTGTTCTTAATTACGCATGTTTGGAAGAGTGATTACGCATATTTTTGTCTGAAGCTAGTAAGCTACAACTGGAGATACAATTTTTAAGAAGGATGCGGATGAATTGAACAAGACGAGCATCACTTCAGTACCTGAGATGCCGATGTCGTAGCCGAACATGAGCCCGCCGGTGGCCGCCACGACGCACGATATCACTATGGCCGTCGTGATCTTTGCATCGGACTCCATCCCAGGCCGCGCCCGACGACACCGAGAACCCTCCGGTCGGCATCTTGGCCCGTGAATCAACTCCTGTTGGCGGAAGGCAGAACTGGTACTAGTCAAGAAGCAAAATATCGCAACCATAGCCACCTCTCAACAAGGAGGAGAGATGATGACCGACGACGCCAGGTCCACGCAGAGAAATTCAAGTGCAATCGAGCATGGGCCAATTCACTCGGCTCCACAGCTCAATGCTCGTGAGCGGGCAATCCGAATAGTCAAACGACGAGTCCACGGCCGGGAAGCTGTGGGCCCAGGTTTCGTTGACTGGTTGCTCTGCTTCAAGCACGCAGTTGACTGGTTGCACCAAAATGAAAATCTGAGACTGTGTTTCCTATTCGGCTGTTCCAGAGACAAATTCTGCAACAGAAAAGGTAAGTTGGACTTCAGATGCAGCATTACTGTGACATGCAAGTTCTGCAGTCCGGTCAGGTAATTCAGGAAGAGAAATCAAATTATTAGGTACATCTAAAACTTTTGTTTTACCAGTTGGCATGGAACACATCAGTGGCGGACGCAGAATTTTTATTTGGATGTACATATTTCAGAGCAAACTAACAATTATCTTATAATAAAAGTTTAAGACCTAGCAGATAGTTCTTTACATAAATAATAATTAATAAGTTTTTTTTAAAAATTGATATGTTTGTCCAAAATTTTGTGCTAAAACTTGATTTTATCCAATTTTTTATTATGTCACATATTATATATAGAATATATTGAGATTTTTTTTTCAAAATATTGGGTGTACATTTGTACACCCTTGACCACATACTGCGTCCGCCCCTGGAACACATGCACGGTGCCATGGCAGTTAGTCGCAACTTGCAAGCAGTGTGTCCAGAAAACATTCGGAGTCCGACCCCTGACTGGAGCAGCAGCGCACATGCGCGTTCCGGCCGACCCGGACTCCAATACTGTCATACTCCCTGGGGGGGGGGGGTATATATCCGGGCATTGTCGTCTCGTCAATCGATCCACCGCCCCTCTGCCCTCCAGTTCAGATTCTCCCTCCGTCTAGCGTCTCGTGATCCAGCACAAGAAGAGCATTGCTTTATTGCCGTCTCCTGACGAACATGCCTTCTCTTGCTCCTCGCGCCGATCCCGTCTTCAGCGCCTCCACGGGTCACCAGCGCCCGTTCCTGAAGCGGCAATGAAGTGTCGCCGCCGCCGTCGCGTCTGCGACCTGTGTCGAGATGTCATGAGAGAAGTCCGCACGCCGTGCCGCCGGCGACGAAACGCGCGTGCCACGGCTTCCACGTCAAGATCGGGGAGAAGGTCACGTGTCTGTGGACCCCACGTCAGACTGTATTAGAAAGAGATACCTATGGATTCAAGTAGTGGGAGTGAAAAGAAGAAATATCATATGTCAGAAGAAACAGGAGAGGTCAAGGTTCGTCGACTACTTGAAGGACATGTCAAGAATTGCCAAGTGGAATTTAGGATGAAACCTTATGTCTTCAAGAGGGTGGCTTCTTACCTTAGAAGGACAAGGTTCCTTGTAGATACAAGAATCAAAGTTGAAGAGAAGTTGGCTTTTTTTCTATACATGCTAAGTCACAATGCCGCTTATAAGAAACTTCAAGTGCAATTTGGGCATAGTAATGACACCTTCCACCATCACCTGAAACACTTCTTCAAGGTGGTCAGCCCCAAACTCTCTTGCCGTTTCCTTTGGGCCCCTGATCCTAACCAAGTCCACCCAACAATCCTAAATAACCGTAGATTCTTTCTATTTTTCCAAAATTGCCTTGGTGCTATTGATGGAACACACATACCCATTTCCATATCTTCTAAGAAGGCTGCTCCTTTTTGAAATAGGAAGGGCACACTAAGCATTAATGTGATTGTGGCATGTGATTTTGATCTGAATATCACTTTCATTTCTAGTGGATGGGAGGGATCAGCTACAGATTCTAGAGTTCTAAGGTCTGCTATGGGCAAGGGCTTCCAAGTACCTACATAAAAATTCTATCTGGTTGATGGAGGGTATGCAAATACTTCATCTTTTCTTGCACTATATCGAGGAGTCCGATACCATTTGAAAGAGTTTGGGGCTGGACATCGAAGGCCTCAGAATGCAAGAGAGTTGTTCAACAACCGGCATGCTGTATTGAGGAATCATGTGGAAAGGGTTTTGGGGGTGGTTAAGAAACGCTTTCCAATCCTCAAAGTTGAAACATTCCACATGTTAGAAAACCAAGTTCAGATACCTGTAGCTGCTGCCATCTTGCACAATCTTATCCGTCTCTTAAAGGGCGATGAGGAATGGTTGGATAATCAGCTAGATAACATTCCTCCAGCAAATTTTGTTGCTCTTCCCAATGAGGATCAAAACAATGGAGATGCCAGTGCACAGGGCAATGCTCTAAGGGATACCATTATGGAGGAGATGTGGGCTCAATACCAACATGAAGGATGCTAGTGATCAATGTACAAGTGTATATTAGTAGTTGAATAAATGTAAAGTAGTCAATGTATAATTGTACATTAGTAGATGAATAAATATATGTGGATTGTAATAATTTTCAGTGGTGTTTCGAAAAGGCTCCCCAAAGCTCCCTTTTACGGCATCACCCAAGATACGCAAGTTCTTAGCTCCAGCAAGTTCTGCAAAAAAGAAGAAAACTTCCCCTAAATGCAATGGGGGCAAAGAAGGTTGCAGGTACCAATGTTATCATGTGATTGATGCTCTCCAAGTTATTTTCCTTTATGCTATCTTGAAATTTGGTACTTACTCATTCTCTGAAAATTTTGTTTCTGTAGGAAAGCAAAGGGCCTATTAGAATCCATCACTTGAAAAGTCACTTGTCAAAATACTTCACAAGTACAAAGACAGTGGTTATCAAGGTGATAACGGCTAGAGCTCTGAAGGTTGGAATGTTATGGTGAAGGAGTTCCTTGATAATAATAAGCACATCTCTTTCTCAAGGGACCAAATTCAGGACAAAGAAGGGCAACTGAAAAGAGATTACAAGATGCTCAAAGAGGCAAGGAGACAAAGTGGTGGTTCTTGGAATCATGATAGGAGTATGATTGAGGAATCACAGGCTTATTGGGACAACCTAATAGTTGTAAGTATTTACTTTTTGCAAAGCACTTAAAATAAAATCAAGGATGTTAGTGACAATATGCATACAGCTTGCCTTATATTGTTCTTGAATGTGTAGACATGGCCTAAAATCAAGAAGTTCAACAACAGTAAGGCAAGCTTTTCGCTATTTGATACTTTGGGGGGAGTTATATGATGGTAATAATTTTGTTGTGATAATACTCTTGTTGTGATAATAGTCTTGCTGCTATTATAATACTCTTCCTATACTAACTTTGTTGTGATAATTCTTGTTGTGTAGGGCATTTGACTAAAGGAACTTCAAAGTGATATCCTTGGAGTCACCGCAAGAAGAACCCCTTCAGCAAATTCATGATGGACAAGATGAAGTAGAAGCTGAGACACAAGAGTTGGATGAGATCATGATTCACGAGATACCAGATGAAGATGAGGCACCTGTTGGAAGAACCCTTGATACTTTGTCACGAGATGCAGCAAATGCAACTGCAGTTGTTGAAAGAAGTGGACAACAAAGAACTATGGTTGCATCAAAAAAGAAAGAAGAAAAGGAAGAAAAGAGGCCGAAGAAGGGTGCAAGAATAGAAGGCATGATGGAGCAGTATCTACAAATGAAGACCAAGGAAACAAAAGCAGAAGCTGCACATGTAGCAAATGAGAAAGTGGTTGATCAAGGGTTGGACTTCTCAATCAAAAGGTGTATTACAGTTCTGGATGGCATGGAAGTCAGCAAGCAAGAAAAGGCAAAAGCCTACTCTGTGTTCATCAAGGGCAAGGAAAATAGGGAGGCTTTCCTTTGTGCATGTGAATTGGACCCAG
Source organism: Eleusine coracana subsp. coracana (assembly GCA_032690845.1). NCBI lineage: Eukaryota > Viridiplantae > Streptophyta > Magnoliopsida > Poales > Poaceae > Eleusine > Eleusine coracana. The sequence goes on from CM064426.1 coordinate 9,021,631, forward strand.
AAACTGCCTTGATTTGGCTTTGGAGTGAGATAGCTTAGCAGATAATATCTTGGTGCCTCCTCCCTCTTCTTGTGTACATATGTTGAGTAAACTGATCATAGACACCTCTAGTTGTTTACATTCATTCAAGAGAAAGTAAACTGTTGGGCAAATGACAATAGAACTGATGGTATAATTGGTCGGAACACTTAGCTTTTATCTCATATACTGTTAATGTAGCATCTTTGTTTGATAGATAAACCATGTCATGTTCTGCATTGAAAGTATCTGCTTTTATTTACTCGAGCTTGCATACAATAGCTTGTTCTGAGATTTTGTTGCTTGTTCTTAGCACCCATGTTCTTACAATTGATTAGTAGCTCGATGTGTTAGGCAATTGATGTTTATGCCCCTGCTTAGCTGTTAATATATTTTGCCCTAATACCACTTGTAGTAACATGTATGATAGTTTCCTGGTGCATCAGTTCTGTTGTAATTTCTATAGCAATATATATATATAGCTATTGTACTTTTCTCTATAAATGCTTTAAAAATGTTCACGTGCTTGTCGTACTTTGAATCTTGACAATATTAATTGTTGGTGTGACTAAAGAGACCCCTATCAATGATGTGTGTGAAGGAAGAGTTGCAAGCCAAACTGTTATCCACCGTCTGTTTGTCAAAGAGTGTTAGAAGTCTGAAGCATTTTTGTATACAAATTTCTGTTATTTATTGTTGTAACCATCACCATGGTTTCTCTATCTGGATATGATTTAAAATGGTCATGCTGCATGGATACTGGTAACTGCTTTCTTGGTGAATCTAGACATTACATGGCCATGATGTTTGCTTGCGCATTGCTTTTTTGCTATGATGAAACCTGTTCTTAAGAGATTCTATTTGTTGTGCTTGGGCAGCCTATTTTTGCTAGTTTTGAGAATAGTTTTGAATTCTGGCTGGAACTCAAACTTGCCATGCCAAACATGTTTTTTAGAGGTGAATGATTTTATCGCACAGGTTCTGTCAAAAAATGTGCTAATAATAATTAATTGCTGAGATCTGGCACAACTGATACGCTAATGAATAGTAGAGACTGGTTGTAATCTGCAAGTATGTAGCTGCACTTTTTTAGTTATCGTCTGTCTTTGTTTATTTGATGTTAGTTGTACTCTGGTCTGAACTTATAACTGTTGTTGGACCATTTCAATCCAGCCAGAACAGCCAAACAATTTTTTTATAAGCCAGTTTGATTATAGGGGGATTCACTCTTAATAGCCGGTTTGAAACAGCTACAGGGAATCAGCCGGATCCATCCATTCCAGGCCTAGAATGATTCTGGCCCAAGAATCAATCCTGTATAAACGAACAAGGCCTAAAGCGACACGTCGGTCTTGAACCCAAGTATGGTGAACAACACCGGCGCGTAGAACATGATCACGTTGATCCCCGCCACCTGCTGGAATGTCTGCATTGGAATGCACACACGCACTTATTATGTCTCGGTGCAAAAATTAGTGGTTCATAAACTATTAGTATGTTGCAGTGATGAAGTAACTAGAAGGCCGGGCCTGGTGCAGCGGTAGAGCATACCGCCTGTAACCAACAGGTCCCGGGTTCGAGCCGCGGTCTCCCCGCATTGCACAGGCGGGGGTAAGGCCTGCCGCTGAAACCCTTCCCCAGACCCCGCACAGTGCGGGAGCTCTCAGCACTGGGTACGGCCTTTTTAGTGATGAAGTAACTAGTAAGAGCTACCTGGAGGAGGAGGGGAACGACGAGCTGAGGGCGGTTACGATGGTGAAGGAGGTTGCGGAATGCGTGCTTGACCTCCTTAGCATTGGCGTTGTGGCTGGCCCGCACGATCTCGTTGAACTCGGTATCCACCAACGAAAAAAATAGCGGGCTATCATATTTAGTGGTAAGGTTTTCCAGCAGCTATGAAAGCTATAGCTTCAACTATTACTTTTAGTGGTTTTTTTTAAAATAAGACAAAAAATCAATGTAGTATGCCTAATAAACTGATGAATACATTACAAATTAGGGAAGTGACTCATTAACACTTAAACATTACAATACACAACTGACTTGACTACTTGACAAATCCATTACAACGCATAGAAACACAAATTATTCATTGGAAGGTTTGGTAGACCTATTTTAGACAATGCAATGACAGACAATATATAAACATAAGGTCATAATCTGATTAACCGATAAACCATAAAGGTAAAGTGCACTCTATGCATTAAAAGGTCTCCATTGTCATCTTCTGTTTGAGAAGAGGAAGCATAGGTTGCATCTTTCGCTGAAATATCATGCATCAAAGACTCCAGGCTCATGAGTATCTTCTTTCTAGGCCTCTTCCTTTTGGCTTGTGATTGTGATATTGATGCTCTCTGTAAGGCTCTATCTTGTACACCCTCATTATCATCTTCTTGCACAACACTCTCAAGTGGTATAACTGCAGCCCTAAGAAGGAACTCATTATCATCATCTGCCAGGATATCATCTATTTCCTTTTCTATAGGATCTCTACTTTCGTCGTCTCTCTTGAGCATTAGTTTGGAGTTAAATTTTACAAATACAAGATCTCAGCTTGTTGCGCCTCTTTGTATGAACCTATGATCAAACACGAGTCACATACTAAATAAAAGTTCAAGATAGAGTAGTCCATGTAAATGCACAAAGAAAAAAAGAACCATTTTTTACCTGTTCAATACCAGTTCCTTTCACATGCTGAGGAGCTGCATATCAAATTCAGTATCTTTGAAGCCAATAATCTCAAATTTGGTGTGCTTGTGCCATGATTCAGCCACCATTTTGCTGCATGAAAAAATAAAGAGTTAAACAATGACCATGGAACGAGATGATTTTGTAGAGGCCATATTAATTTCCATATTCTAACAAAAATGCAAGTAGATTGCAAAAAATAATTTGATTTCATACTATTGAAGTATTCGCTAACGTGGAACCATTTTGTATTGCTTGGTTATCGAGATTTCCCTGTTCAGACAGAATGAAGAACTTCGGTGGACAAAAGTTATCTGGAGGTGCTTTCTTTTTACTGGTATTAGCAGGTAATAACAATTTTTTGACCGATATTGACCATTGAAATGAATGGGCCAGGATTTGACAGGATAACTTAGCTCCATTGAGGTAATGAGAACTCCTTATAGAGCGCAGTCAACTGGCTGCTAATATGTCCGCTCATGACTTTTACTGCCCTCAGTTAAAGAACCATGATACTCTGTTTTCAAATGAATGGAGACCAAGGTTAACATAACCGGGGTTAACCGGCCGGTGTAACCGACAAACTGGTCCGGCTAGTTATCCCGGCCGGCCGGTTAACCCCCGGTTCGGATTTAAATTTTTTGAAAATTTAAAAATTTTGAATCTAATATTTTGTAAAAAAACTAAAAGATTAATAAGAAGTTATGGTGAAAAAATAGAATCAAAATCACCAGTGTTGATAGATGAAAAAATTATGTAAAAAAAATAAATGAAAAAAAAGAAAGTCAAAACTTATTCGCTCACGGAGGCCACATCCGTGCCTTGTCCTCCCTCCTCCTTACGTATTCCTCCCTCCCTGACCTATCTCTACCGCCTTGTCATCGATCTGCACCATCGGACGTCGCGGAGCCGCCGTTTGTCCGTCGTTCGGCCGGACGGGTGGAGGTGGTCGGCTAGCCGGCCGGCCAGCCCGGTTAGCCTGCCTGTGAAGTCGGTTAACCGGCAGGGAGGCGCGGTTAACCTCCAGCGGTATCTGATTAGCCGCACACAGAGATAAGGTTTTTTTTTATCTTTTTTTAAATAATTTAGATAGAAAATTTAGGTAAGTATGTAGTTAATTTAGATAGCCATGTATAGTTTAGACTTTGAAACATAGATAATTTAGAAAGGAAAGAAACATACTAAACATCTAGTATATTATAATTTATTATAATGTTGAAGTAAGAAATTATATATGTCATTTATTATTATAATGAGACATATATGTCATGTATGGTAAGTACGTAGTTAACCTTATTTGAATGCTATGTATTCAATAATTATATTTGTGGAACCTAATGTATAGTTATTTATAGAAAATCATATGTGGGACAACTATATTTTGATGTTTTGTATAGCATAACATAGTTATATTATGTTATATAAACTCAATGTATCGTGTATTGATACCTAATATTATGCTCAATATTTAAAAAATATCATGTCTAATTTTTTTCTATTATTTGATCATTTTCTGTTTTTTCTCCATCAATCGGGTTAGTCACTACTGTCACCGGTTAACCAAACTAACCGATCGATTAATCGGTATAACCAGTCGGTTAACCGGCCGGTAACCGCACGCCACCCAAATCAAATTTTGCCCGGCTAACCGACCGGTTACACCGGTTAACCGGTGAACCGGGCTCGGCCGGTTATACCGGTCCGGTCGGTTTTGTCAACCTTGATGGAGACATATACAAGCTATAATCAGAACCCTAGCATGTTTTTTCTCCCATGAATGGTTTACATTTCGGGAGTCAATAAGACTATATACACGAGTTCTCTACGTTATGGACTGGGTCTCCTGTAGTTCTGACCAATCACGCATCCATCAGCATCCATTTAAGCTCGTGGCGATACTTTGAGCGCGTGGCACAATTATGTTTCAAAGTAAATGTCAATCGTGCCTACACCATCTCGGATTTTATGTGAACAAAATAAATGTCAATCATGTCTACACCCACATACTTTATCATACATATATACGCTTGAGAATTGGTTTTCAAGAATTGATTTAGGTCAGTTTGTTTCATATTATAATCTATCCAGATTATATAATCTAGTTTAAATAATCCAGATAGCAAACAAACATGTCTGATTATTGGATAGATTATATAATCCTAAGCGCGAGATTATGATAAACACATAATTTTCTCAATATGAGCTTATTTTAGATTATTTTGGCAAAAGACCCACTGCCTATGGTTAAGTTGAGTAAAATTACCCGCAATTGCCATCGGTAAAAACGATTCATTCAACTCGTCAGTCGTCACTCCCACCCCTCCGCGCGACACCCTCCCTCTCTCTGTCCCTACAACTGCTGGTTCTTCTTCCTCCTCCCCTTCTCGCGCCCGACCGCCGCCGCGAGCCCGCATCCCCGCCATCGCGTGCCCGTATCCCCTCCTCGCGCCCCACCACCACCGCGAGCCCGCCTCCCCCCCATCACGAGCCCATATCCCCTCCTCGCGCCTGACCACCGCCGCAAGCCCGCCTCTCCGCAGCCACGTGCCCACCTCCCTGCCACTGCAAGCCCGTCTCCCCTCCTCGTGCCTCGGCATGCGCAACAGGAGCCCCGGCTCAGGATCGATGGGCGTGGAGGGAACCCTAGTGGACCAAATCTCTGAGCTCAACAAGCGCGGTGGGAGCTCCGCTGGCCCAGGCCTCCGGCGCGGCGGGTTCTCGATATGGTCGACGGGAGCTCCGATGGCCCAGATCCAACTCAACATTCATAGATTATCTTTGACATATAAATAAATGGGGATATGCGCACTGACGACGAAGATGATGGGTGGTTATGAAGAGACACACATGTATTCTTTTCCTTCACAACTTCATCATACTGAAACCCTTGCTGAGTGTGTCACTCAAGTAGACTTGGCGTTGACAGTCAGATGACAGAAAAAAGTGAATACCAACAGGCTTATTGAAAAAGAAAGCGAGAAGAACAAATGAATGCTGGTGTTAACGTAGTTGTGGATCAAAACGGTGAGTGCTCCCTACCTACTTTGATAATTGTCTACTCTTTTGGTCTTGTTCCTATTTCTGGATGGGACATTGTTGCTCCTCCGGCAACAGCATGTTGTTATCGGTTTTGGGATTAATGGGCGCCGAAAATTGCCTGGCATTGCCGGAAAGTGTACAGTGATGTACAGGTTTTTGTGGATCATCAACATAGTCTCTTTCTTTATCAGTGTCAAAAATATTCTAACTTTTCCATTATGTAGTGAGAACTCCAGCCACCAAGGCGTCCAAGCAAAGACAGAGGTACGTCGAAATGTCGGAGCATGAAAAGTGTACCATTCGCGCAAAAAATGGGACGTATCAAGACGTAGAGAGCTGAGGCAGGAAACTGAGACATTGCTTATTGTTGGCGTGCTACCAGATCGGCTCACATGTTTTAGTGACCAGAAGTTGATGTATAATCTATGACATGGAAAATAGCGGAATGTTATCTTGAAATTTGATATTAGTTTATTCAGTGGCGTGCAAGGAGGCGAAAAATACACTATTATGTTCATCTCAAATTATATATCTCTGGTCTGCAGTTCTCAAGACTATTTTTTCATCCTTTTTATGGTTCTTTGGTCTCATTGATTATTCAGACGATCATCTAGATTGTATGTTAACAGTTAAAATTGCTTTATCATGTCTACTCAATGGTTTGGCGATAAAACTCGAGAGCCAACAATCCATAGGACTGTTGAACACTGGTTGGTCTTGAAAATCTTTTCATTTACGTTTGTTTTGTTCAGGAATTGAGAAGTGGTGCAGCTATGAGTCATGTTATGAACACAACGGGGATGAAAAATAACGTTTTGATTTGTGTGATACACGTCTCTCTCAATAAATCATTGTAAGTATGTTATAGTGTAAATAATTGCACGTGTGTGTCGCACGTGCAGAAAAGACTAGTAGATTGAAGAAAATATAGTTCATGATGAAGAAAAGAAATCCATTGTGTTGGCAGAACCCTCGAGGAGCACAAGTTCAGAGTTAAACGGCTGGCATGAGCTGCTAGTTGTTATAGCAGATTGAGCACTTTCTGAGAATGTACACAAGTTCAGATAACTCTGCATCAAGTTCTGTTTCCTCTATTTATGTGAGAATGTTGACAGTCCATCAGCAGTTCATTGCTGAACTAAATCGTTTGAGTTTTGAACTCGCTGTCTGAATGAATACAGAGAAGCAAGTTTTACGCTCGATTTATTCACTAGACGGCTACATCTGGTCTATCCAATGGACAGTCAAGGTTCAATCATGCATGAATTTCTGACAGTTAAGGCAGAGCTCATGTTTTATGCAGAGGTAGAACGCAGAACGCCCAAGGCTGCTGCTGTCTTGGCTCTTGGAGGCATCATGAATACCTGATTCCCTCCACGCCGTGACGTCAGGGTCTGTACCGTGTTCGCAATCGCAACATATTGATTTTGTACTCTCTTGGAGGTAGAACGCAGAACGCCCAAGAATGGTTGGGAACGGCAACCATTCTCTGTTCATCTTCTTCACAGGCTCCTGGATTACAGCGACTCAGTGAGCTGCAGACCATCAACGACGACGGGTAAATATTTTTGCACAAGGTTTGGGAAAGTCAAGCTATATATCAGCCCATATATTTTTTCCTGATCCTAATATTTTCGGTTTCTGCTGCTCCATATTTGTGGTATTCAGTTCACTCTCTGACGCGGAAATTGCCAAGCAAATTTTATTTCTTTTTTTTGGTGAGAAGTGTTGTGGTTATAAGTCCAGAACAAATGATTGATGGGCTAGCCGAGGGTTGGACTGGCTGAAGGTCCCTCGGACAAGCTACGACAGGAAGGAACAAAGCCAAGTTACGACGCTAGTGCCGAAGGGCTTACACTGGTGCTCTTCGGCTAACGAACTCTGTATTATATGGTCAGAATCATACAAGAAGGTTCTGGTGGCAGAGGCATGTCTTGTCTCGCTCAGAGGTGCAGGTGAGTATTTATAGATCTACGCTCACCTACCCTTCGGGCATATTTACAGATTTGTTCCGGATCTTACATTACACATCTCGCTACTTGACATAAGGGTATTCTAGTACTTCAATCTACATCTGGTACACGCCCCCGAGCTGTCAACCTCTAGCGTCTTCGCCCGAGGCCCGCCACGCCGTATGGCCTTCGGCTGTATCGGCTTTCGGACGCCTGCTGGGCCGAAGGCCTTTTGGGCCATCAGTTCAGCTGGACATTGTTTCTTATTGCTGGGCTATCTAATGGGCTTAGGGAGACTATGGGGTGGGCATTCCCCTAACAGTAGCCCCTCATGGGTGAGATCCACCTTCGGCAGGACCAAAACCATGATCATGCGAAATGACCACTCCTAGCCTCCCCCCCCCCCCCCCTTTTCGGGCCTGTCCGGAGGCCATCCTTTCCTTCGGTTACCTGTAGTTGGCACACGCAATCGTATTCGAAAAAGTTAGTGAGTTGTCAAAAGCGAAGCATGCTACCGGAGGCAACATGTTATTTTGTCCCGAACCCGAACTACCTTCGGGCTCCCGGCCCTTAGCCGCCGGACCGTGTAGCATTCCTGAAGATGCAACAAATGTGTTGTCATAAATGCAGTCCATGCGTCGCTTTTACTTATAAATGCGTCCAACACGGTTACTCAGTGCAGTTCTCGGGCGAGTACGCTGTCATAAATTCGGCCCCTGCACCACGCGTCGGCCATCGAATTGGCGAGTGCACGATCGGATGCGGGCAATCATCGCGTGCCGCGTGCCCTGCTGGCTATATAAGCCAGTCCCTCACCCCCTCTCTTCTCACTTTCACTCTGATTTCTCGACCGCTCCGTAAAAACCGAGTGCTCTTGCGAGCACCCCTTCGCTGTGTCATACCTATTATAAGCGCGCTCACACCGGAGGCCGCTTATTCTTCTTTCTTCAGACCAGCCAACTACAGCCTTCGTCGAGCGATGGGCCCTCGGAAAGCTAAGCCCCCGGTCAGATCCGAGCCGAAGCAGGTTAACGACAAGAAGGTCGGGAGTCCTTACCTGGGACCAAGTACCGTCACCGAAGCGTTACTGGACACATGGGCTGCCGAACCAAAACGATGGTTCGAGAGGTCCCGTGTGTCGGCGCCGAAGGACGATGAAACCGTACCCCAGCCTCGCCCGGACACAATAGTGGTCTTTGAGCGGTTCTTCGAGGCTGGGCTCTGGTTCCCCTGCTCCCGATTTGTCGGCGACGTTCTGGCCTTCTACGGGCTCGAAATCCAGCAGGTGTTGCCGAACACCATTGCCCGGCTGGCCTGCTTCGAATGGGCTTTCCAAATGGAGAGCTCCGAGCCGCACGCCGGTGCCTTCGCTGCAACGCACCTGGCATCTCAACAAGAGCACCCTTGCCCTGGAGACCCCACACTGCTGTCTAACTACCTAACAATCACCCTTCGGCCGCGCCATAAATGCGACATGCCCGCGAAGGGGTCAAGGCAGCACTGGGGGAAGCAGATCGCCTCTAGCTGGTTCTACTACGACGTGGGCCTTGACAGCAATCTTTGCAGTCGGAATGCTGAGATCATTTACACACCAAAGCCCAAGGTCCCGGAGGATAGCCTTCTCAACAGCTGCGTCCGGCTATTATCCCGAATGGCCAAGCGACTAAGCATGCGGGGTTTGGTGGAGGAATTCTGCGCCGCCGGTATCGACCCCCTTCGGGCCGACTGGCACGTGCAATTCATCACCCAGGACCCCGTAAGTGGGGCCTTGCAGTTTAACTGTGAGCGGCTCCCGAAGATCAACTTCGCCGAGATAGAGCAACGAGCCATCCACTATCTCGGCCCTCTGATTCAGAAGGAATGGGAGCTGCTTGGGGAGATGGGACGCCGTGGGCGGACCAACCGCATTGTGCAGCTATACAATGCGGAAGCCGTTCTGCCCTCCTGGGAGCCACACCGGGCCGAAGCTCGGCAAACCGGAGGCAAGGCGGCTAAAGGCCTCGATGACAAGGAGGAGGAAGAAGAGATAGAGGAGGAAGGAGAGGAGGAAGCCGCCCTTGCTGCGTCGCAAAGGCAAGTAAAGGTGGTTTTCAATCGCCCTGCAACCCAGAAGGGTGACATCGAAGGCACGAGCTCTGCTCCGCGGCGCACGAAGCAAGTGGCGCAGCGCCCCAGGGTTATGAGGGGCAGCCTTCAGCTCGACGAGGATACCTCCGGCCGAGGGAGGCAGTCGAAGAAGCGTTCTGGGGCCGCCGAAGGCGCATCCTTGCCCGCACCGCAGCCATCCAAGCGCCTACGCCTCTGCAAAAAATACGGGGGAACCGTCGCGAGACCGGCGACCCCGAGCGAAGTGGCGGCCGATGAGGACGTGGTGGCCACCTCTCCTAACCAAACACCACCAGCGTCGCCACACCCGAGAACGATGGACTCCGATAATCTGCTGAACGTGTTGGTAGACGTCGTTTCTGATAGATCCGGGGAGCGGCCAGAGGGGGGTTCCGAAGGCTTTGCGTCACCTCTGCCCTGGTCCCCCGGTATTCTGGTGTCGTCTCTGGATTTCGGCACCGACAACCCTTCGGCCTGTACAGGTATCCAAGGTTGCTAAATTATTCGTTGTCCTTTTATGCACTGTGATCTAACGTTTTAATAACCCACTTTGTTATCTCCTGCAGAACAATAGGAGGGTGGCGCCAAGGACGCCGCCGGCTCTCGCCAGACCGAAGAAGCAAGGGTCAGCACGCGCTCTAGCTCTGAATCCGATGGCGAGAGCTCTGGACCGGCTAGTTTGGGCAGCAGCTCGACCGAAGGTAGCAAGGCCTTTGGGGAGGAGGAAGAGGTGGAAGGGGAGGAGCATCACATTGAAGACATCCGCAGCGATGAGGAGGAGGAAGAAGAGCTAGTCCTGATGCACACCCGGAGAGCCGGACCCGGCAAAGGTTTCATGGGCGTCCTTCCTTCGGGTGTGCAGCTGAGTGACGTTGGGACATCTCTTCGGGCAAGCGACTTCAGCGGTCGTGCCGAAGCCACCACAGCACTGGGGTACACGTCGCAGATGCTGGACCTTTGCGATAGCCGAAAGGCGCTCGAGGACGTCGACACGACGACTGCTATCAGCTACTTGTCTCGCTTAACCACGCAGGTATGTGACATTCTAAGGTTTAACGCGTTCGGTCAAAAATACTATTATCGGCTTGTAACTCTGTGTGTATTGGCGTAGACCGCGTTGCTGTCCCGTCACCTGGAGATCAAACTGTCCCCGGAGGCCACCCTTGCGAAGCTGAAGAAACAACTGGCCGAAAGCCAAACACAAGCCCAGTTAGCTGCCAAGGACCTGAAGAAAGCCCAAGACACGCTCATGGAGGCTGAAAGGAAAGTGCAGTAGGTCACCGAGGAGGCAAAGAAGAGTGCCGAGGACCTAGGGAAGCAGCTGGAGGTTCTACAGAAGGACAACTAGGCACTGGGAGTCGAGAATGTGGATCTGCATACCGACAATCAGAGGCTATCCAGAGCTCTAGAACAGGCCTCCGTGTACATCGAAGAATCTGAGCGAATGAGCCGAGGCTTGTTCGGCTTAATCTCATAGCTGCGCCTCTTCTTCGCTGGAATGGGACTCACCTCCCAGGAGCCAGGGCATGCCGAGAGGGAGGGTATGAAAAGCATCACCTGGCTGAGCAAGGGCCTTGAACATGCAAGAGATGGTCTTCGGTCATAAGGCACCATCTGCGCCCGGATAGACTGGACAGCGGCTTACTCTACCATGGAATCACTGGCCGCGCCTTGACGCTCGAAGATTCGCGAGGCTGCGCGCCAACTGCTATCCCAGTGCCGCGGTGACCGTGCCGTGTACAGCCACCTGCAAGAACGGCTAAGCCCCCTCGATAACATCTTGGGACGGGAATTCTGGCAGCCCATCGGCAACGACCTTGTCGAAGGCCTTGCTCGCGAGGCAGCTGCTCGCCTGGCTGCATCCGCCCCCATCAGTAACACCCCAGTTTCCGGTGGACGAAGGAAAACCGGCCCGCCGACTGGTGGTGCGGACGGCAGCACCAACACAGCCCCCGACACTTCAGGCCATGGTGCCAGTTCGCCCGCTGCTGCCGCCACCTCTGCTATTCCGGGCTCGAGCACCGAAGAGCCCCACGACCCCGGGCACCTTCCACAGCCGCTCCGGAGACCCAAGTGTGAGCTCGCCCTTATCTAAGGCCACCGCACCTTCTAGGTTAGCTAGCACTCCATGGGTTGTGATTTTTGTATGGCGATCGTAAGCATCTAGCGCTCCGATGGCTCTCTCCTTGTAACTTAGGCATCTTTTAGAATAAAACTTAGTTCATTATTCACCTAAATTGTCCATTGCACTTTCCCTAAGATTGTGTTTGTTACTTTTCTCTAGAACACACCTCCCGAGGATTCGTGGTGTGCACTGGCGGCGTTGGAAGCGTGAGCATCCTGAAGGGAATTTTATAGAATTCCTGTCTTCCATTGATGAAGAGAATGAGCGCATTAAAGCGCTCTGCCTGCGCGTTTCCCCAGAAGTGCTACTTCATCGGCGCATGCGCGGCACTGTGGCTAAGCCCCTTATTTTGTTGCCAGCACCGAAGGAAGAACCAATCGAGATTTCCAGTGGCAGCTCTAGTTCGTCTCATGGCGATGCTTCATCTAGTAGTCCGTCTGACCTGTACCTGGAGGCTCTCCGGCAAGCGGCGCAGACACCCTTCGGCCGCTTGCAAATTATTGCCGACTTGGAACGACGTTGATGGAGCATAGCGCAAGGCCGTCGCCGGATAGAAGAATCGAGCACCACACTTAGTGATTTGGCCGAGCAGCACCGCGAGTTATCAGAAATGCTCAACGAACTAAGCGGTTGCCTTGAAGAGATGTACCTAGCTTAGGGACCTTGAGCCCCTTAGCGTGTTGGGCCTTCGGGCCGTTGTGTATCTAATGCCCTCGGGCTCCAGTAAAACCTCACGCCTTCGGGCAGATTCTATATCCCCCTAACCTCGGGCTTGTGTTGTATTAAAGAAAATGGCATACCAGTTAATATTCAAATTTACGCGGAAATGTGCAACAATGGCAAATTATATACTTGTTGCTACTCTACGTGCCGAATGCCTCGTCAGGCCTTGGCAAACTTTGAACCGTAGTTGTTCAGCATCGAGCCCGAGTAGCGCCCGGCTTTTCGGACTTGCCTTTCTGGAGCATCGGACCGCAGTTGTTCAGTTAGTGGCCGTAGTTGCCGTTTTAAAGATGACAGGAATTAACTAAAGTAGCATCATCTTACCTCATTGAGCATGTAATGTTTTCATATGCTTGCTCCACTGACCTGTCGAACATTGAACCAAACTGCACACCCCCACCGGGCAGCTGCGGACGCAGAGTAGAGCAATCGGGACGCAGCCCGATGGACTCCACGGGACGTAACCCGGCACAACTTTTTAAGATGCAGCCCAAATGGCTCCTCGGGACATATCCCAGAATGACTTTTGAAGACGCAGCCCGAATGGCTCCTCAGGACATATCCCGGAATGACTTTTTAAGATGCAGCCCGAATGGCTCCTCGGGACATATCCCGGAATGACCTTTTAAGACGCAGCCCGAATGGCTCCTCGAGACATATCCTGGAATGACCTTTTAAGACGCAGCCCGAATGGCTCCTCGGGACATCCCGGAACACACTAACTAGGTGAAGCATGACACCGAGATTATATATGTTCTATTCCAGCTTTAGATACACCAAAACAGTTATGACGACTATGAGAACGACCAGCTGCTCCTCACACATAGAAACGCTTCAAAGCATTAGCATTGTACGTGTGTTGCATTGGGGAGCCGTCCAATTCAAACAGATGATAGGCCCCCGGCCTGTTTGATCGGTCTACGATGAAGGGACCCAGCCACTTGCTGCAGAGCTTGCCGACGCTGATTGGGTTAGGGTTGCGTCGAAGGACTAGATCACCTGGTGCAAACTCCCTCGCGTGAACCTTGCAATTGTATGTCTTCTCGAAGGATGTGATGTATTTCTGAAGGTTGGCGACTGCTTGCATGCGCACTTCTTTCAACATGTCCTTTGCCACATCATCTTCATTAGCATGAGGCCTGATTGTGCGCAGTGATCCAGCCCGAATCTCCTCCGGCGTGACCGCTTCGGCACCATACAATAGCCGAAAGGGAGAAAAGCTAGTGGACCTTGTAACTGTTGTTCTGATGGACCAGAGAACATTCGGCATCACTTTGATCCACTTTCCCTTTGGCAAGCCAATCAGAGAACGAGAAATCCCGGAGAACAAGTTACCATTCATTCGTTCCACCGCTCCATTGGTCCTCGGATTAATTACGGAAACTTCACACTTCTTCACTCCTAGGCTAAGGCAGTATTCTTTGAACTCGAGCCCCTCGAACTGCTTACCATTGTCCACAGTGAGCTCCAATGGAACCCCAAAGCAACAGACCACATTCTTCTAGAAACATTTCCTGACGTTTCCAGCTGTTATCTGAACCAGTGGCTCGGCCTCCACCCATTTGGAAAAATAATCTATAGCTACCATGGCAAACCGATAGCCCCCCGGAGCAGTAGGTAATGGTCCAACAATATCGATCCCACAACGGGCGAGGGGCCAAATCGGAGGAATTGGCTGCAGGGCTGTGGTCGGTAGGTGAGATTGTCGGCCCATCCACTGACACCCCGCACATACCCGAACTAGGTCTTCTGCATCGCGAACAGCTATAGGCCAATAGAACCCCTGACGAAATGCTTTAGCCACCAAGGCCCTCGGAGCCAGATGTGAGGAACACAACCCCTCATGGATTTCTCGTAACAACTTCTGTCCCTCCGACCAGCTGAGACAACGAAGCAGAGGAGCGCAAACACCCCCCTTGTACAAAATGTTATCAATAATAGTGTATCCCCGACACCGATGCAATATTCTCTGCCGCTCCTCCTTATCATCTGTAACATATCGTCCTTCAAGACATGCTCGAATGGGAGCCCTCCAATCTTCGGCCGTGATGGCCAACACCCTTCGACCTTTTACCTTTGGCGCAATTGCTGATTCATTCATAACCTCATGAAGCACATCACCAGCTACCGGCCGCTGTCCGGCCGCAGCCTTGGCCAATGCATCTGCTTCTCCATTTTCAGTATGGCGGATATTGCGAACCTCGAAGCCTAAGAAGTACTTATCCATCTCTCTTACTTTACTGATGTACCAGGCCATCTCCGGATCCCTAGCCTGATACCCTTTTGCCAGCTGGGCTGAGGCCAACTGAGAATCGCAGTAGATGACCAACCTCCTAGCCCCCAAGGCTCGAGCTTGCCAAAG
Organism: Eleusine coracana subsp. coracana; assembly: GCA_032690845.1. Lineage (NCBI taxonomy): Eukaryota > Viridiplantae > Streptophyta > Magnoliopsida > Poales > Poaceae > Eleusine > Eleusine coracana. Next base: position 9,036,644 of record CM064426.1, read on the forward strand.
GCCCAGCAATATGCCTTCATACTCCGCGGCATTGTTTGTTGTTTAGAAAGCCAATGTGGCAGAGAACCGCATGGTTTGCCCCCCGGGAGATGTTATGACTGTGGCACACCCAGCTCCGGAGGCCCCCAAGCACCATCAGTGTGAACTGTCCAAACTAGATCCTCCGGAATATCCTGAGCTAGGTCTTCAGCTTCACCGTGAGGGGTCCATTCGGCCACAAATTCCGCCAACACCCCAGATTTGATGGCCTTGCGAGCAACGAAGGTGATGTTATATTGAGCCAACTCAGCCGCCCATTTCAACACCATGCTAGAGGCCTTGTTATTTGCCAACACATCTCACAGTGGATATCTGTTAGGTATGGTGATAGGATGATCATCGAAGTACTGCCGCAATTTATGTGAAGCCATGACCACAACATACAACATCTTGTCCACCACCGTGTAGTTACATCGTGATGCCGTTAGCGTTTGTGATACATAATACACTAGCAATTGCTGAAAAGTATCATTGCCCTTTGGTGCTTCGTAGACCAAAACTGCACTCACTGCCTTCGGCGCCGCAGCAATATATACCAATAGAGGAGCCTTCGGCGGGGGCGGTTTGAGAGTGGTGAGTTCAACAAGGTACTTTTTGAGCGCCTCGAATGCCAACTGTTGCTCCTCGCCCCATGTGAATGCCCGGGGACCGCGAAGCACTTCAAAGAAGGGTAAGCTCTTTTCAGCCAATCGAGAGATAAACCTGCTCAACGCTACAACACGGCCAGTGAATTTCTGCAACTCTCGAATAGATGTCGGAGGCTGCATATCCATGATTGCCTTGATTTTGACCGGGTTCGGATTAATTCCCTCCTTGGACACCAGATACCCCAGTAACTTTCCCGAACGGACCCCGAACATGCACTTCGCCGGGTTTAGTCGCATCCCTACCCTCCGCAGGTTGGCAAATATCTCTGCCAGGTCTTTCACATGGTTCGCCTCTTCGACGCTCTTGACAACAATATCGTCAATATAAGCTGCCGCATTGCGGCCCATATGTATCCCAAACGTAGCTTTAACAGTACACGAGAAAGTAGCCCCAGCATTCTTCAGCCCGAAGGGCATTCCGTTGTAACAATAAGTCCCCCCTAGTATCTGATATGTTGTCAAAGGTTGATCCTCTATAGCCAACCAGACGATGAAACCCCGAGTAACGATCCAGAAAACTCATCAATGCACAACCTGCCGTTTTATCCACCAACTGGTCTGTGCGAGCTAGCGGGAAGTCATCCTTCGGGCAATGTTTATTCAATGTTGTGAAATCAATGATCATGCGCCACTGGCCATTTGGTTTCTTGACCAACACAGGGTTCGCGAGCCAGGTAGTTCTGTCAGTGGGCCGAACGACATTTGAATCTAGCAATTTCTGCACCTCGGCCCTCAAGATGTTGGCCTTCTCCTCTGTCCAAACTCTGATTCGCTGCTTGACCGGACGCACCTTCAGGTCGACGTCCAACCGATGCTCAGCAATTGACCTGTCGATACCGGGGAGATCTTTTGGCGACCATGCGAAGACATCTGTATTGTTTCCTAAGAATTGCATCAGTTGTGCCTCCACATCCTGTGATAACTCCTTGCCAATCAGAACCGTTTCATCCGGTCGATCGGCACACAACACAACTTCTTTGGTGCCTTCAACCGGTGTGACCTTGGATACCCATTTGGGTGCTGCCGGTGGTTCCCTGCAAGATTCTTGTCCTGACACTCTTCGGCCATAACATGGATGTGATGTTCTCCCGGCGATGACCCAAACTCCAGCCTCCAGGCCTCAACTTGATCCCCATACACCATGATGACACCCTCTGGTCCGGGCATCTTCATAAACAGGTATCCATGGTGAAGTACTGCCAGGAATTTATTGATAACCCTCCGGCCCAACAGAACATTATAAGGATAGTTCATCTCCACCACGTCAAACCAAATGTCCTCCGTCCGGTGTCCCCCTAAGCCGAAGAACGACACTTTCAGCATAATACTACCTATCGCATGAATGGGTTCTCCTCCAAACCCTTGTAGCGGAACTGAAGAAGCCTGTAAATCAGACCTGCCATACCCCATTTTTTCAATAGTACTCCAGAGAATGACATCGGCCGAACTTCCTCCATCAAGCAAGACTTTGCGTACATCGAAACCATTGATATTGACCGCCATTACGAAGGCATCGTCATGTGGAAATATCATCGGCCTCAAATCAGCCGCTGAGAAAGAAATCGGCGTGTCCATCCAACGAGTAACCCCGACCGAAGTGTATGCAGCCACATGATTCACTTGCCGCAAGTACTCTCGGCGCTGCCTTTTAGAGGGGAACTCATGCCCCGAACCACTAGTGATAGCAAAGATCATGCCACGAGATGCCCCCGGATTCTGAATGTGCTGTATGGGTTGCACTCTTTCGGGATGGTCGTCCAGCTTGAGCAGTGGTGGAAGCGATAATTGCTCCGTCGGAGGAGCCGGAAGCGTGAGTTGGGGCGGACGGGATGGTAATGCAACAACTTGCGACGGTGGGGCGGGATGGTGGTACTGTGGAAATGGTGCCTGGTGAAAATGCGGGGGAGGGGGGTAGAAGGCAGCGGCATGTGTGTATTGAGTATGCATCACCGGCTTAGTTTGCTCAGCCTCTCGCCGCACTCTAGCATCGGACAGCGCTTTGATATCAGGGTAGTAATTGGAGCTGTGGGTGCACCCTGGGCTATGAAATGCGCAGTAAAAAAGTTGACCCGACCGGGGCTGCCTCAGTCCCGGACGCGGCGGCGGCGGCCGAGGGCATCTGGGTGCTGGCTCCGAGGCCCCCCCTTGCTGGACATTGAAGACCTCACGCCGTGTAAAGTTGCGGCCTACTCCACCTTGACTCGAACGCCAACCTCCGGTATTCAGATTCTGCCCCCATCCCATTATCGCACTCGAGCACACCTTTTGACGCTCTTCCTCTTCATCCTCCTCTACCCGTACCTGTCCTTCCAAGATGCTCAGCGACTGATCTAGGGTCTGGGGTTGCTTTACCTGGAGAGCACTTCTGGCTGCTCCCATCCGGAGCCCCTTTGCAATAGACTCGATCACCGTGGCGTCATGTATGTCGGATACCTGGCATTTCAAATGTATGAACCTTCGAGTATAGTTGGCCAGCATTTCACCATCTCTCAGCACACAAGCAGCCAGATCCTGAGCTCCCACAGGCTTGGCATGATTTCCCCTAAAGTGCACTGAGACTCCCTCTTTAAGTTGCGCCCATGACCGAATGCTCCCTGGCGACAGCTTAGCGTACCAGGTACCTGCTATTCCTTCCAATGCTAACGGGAAAGCCTTTGCCTTTACTGCGTCATTCCCTCCGGCTGACTCCACGGCCGTCTCATACCTCATGAAAAACTCTTTAGCATCTGAAGTCCCTGCAAACGTTGGAAGCTTGACCGAAGCCAATCTCGTAGGCCACTGCACCGTCTGTAATTCAGCTGCCAAGGGAGAATTGGGATCCGCTGGCTGCGCCGGATGAAGGCTTCCAGTGGAATGTTCCCTTACCCCTTCTTCATGAAATTCCTCATACCCTGGAGCCTGCTCCGTAGGGATCCCGCCTCTCCGAAGGATCTCCAACTATCTGCTCAGCTGCTCCTGCCGCCTCTTGGCCGCTTCAATTCTCTGGTTATAACCAGCCTCCTGCTGTGCTAGATTTTACAGAGCCTGTGCCCGCAACTTCTGTTCTTCGGCTACCCTTTTTTGCCTTTCAACTTCCTGTTCCATTAACCTTACATTCTCCTCCTCCCGTAGTGCATCCTCTTGCTGCTTCCTGATACGCTCCTCCGCTATCCGACTAGCATATTCTGCCTCCTCCTGCGTGAGCTGCCCACCGGCAGTCTTTCCCTCGGCCACAACCTCTTGCCCACCTTCGTTGACCTTGTCGGATGCCTCTTCAATAAGGCCTTCAGCTCCTTCCCGAAGCGGGTGCGCCCCAGCCGCGGCCGACGTTTCCGGACGGACGACCTCCACTGCCGCCCTACTCCGGGTTGTTTCCTGTTACGACAAGCCCGAAGCGGGTGGTCTCTTTCCCCCTGCCATGCCTACGTGCTTTGTTGTTCAACTCCCCACAGTCAACGCCAGCTATTATGGTTACAAGTCCAGAACAAACGATTGATGGGCTAGTCGAGGGCTGGACTGGCCGAAGGTCCCTCGAACAAGCTACGATAGGAAGGAACAAAGCCAAGCTACGACGCTAGTGCTGAAGGGCTTACACTGGTGCCATTTGGCTAATGAACTATGTATTATCTGGTCAGAATCGTACAAGAAGGTTCTGGTGGCAGAGGCACATCTTGTCTCGCTCAGAGGTGCATGTGAGCATTTATAGATCTACGCTCACCTATCCTCCGGGCATGTTTACAGATTTACCCCGGACCTTACATTACACATCTCACTACTTGATCTAAGGGTATTCTAGTACTTCAATCTTCATCTGGTACACGCCCCCCGGCTGTCATCCAATAGCGTCTGCGCATGCGGCCCGCCACGCCGTACGACCTTCGGTCGTACCGGCCTTCGGACGCCTGCTGGACCGAAGGTCTTCTGGGCCGCCAGTCCAGCTGGACCTTGCTTCTTTTTGCTGGGCTGTCTTCTGGACTTGGGGAGACTATGGGGTGGGCATTCCCCCAACAAGAAGACTTCATACTGAGTCATTTCTTTTCCGTTTACACGAACCTCGTCCGTTGACCCAACGCTTCTGTATATACGGCTCCATTTGATTTTGATGACGTTCTGCTTCTTCCCCTCCTCCTCACGTGGTTCCATGCTGCTCACGGTCACAACAATGTCTGATTTGCCGAGTGTCAAAGGCACTCGACAAGTCCCAAAAATACTCGGCAAAGCCTTTACCGAGTGTTACACTCGGCAAAGAGTACTCGGCAAAAAAACTGCCAGCAAAGAGCTCTTTACCGAGTGTTTTTTATCGCGCACTTGGCAAAGGCTTTGTCGAGTGCCAAAAAAACACTCAGCAAAGTTTAACACTCGGTAAAATATAAATCACAAAAAAATATAATAAAGTAGAATTTTTTTTTGCTCTTAGAACCTGCTCACAAAAAAATATAATAAAGTAGAATTTTTTTTGCTCTTAGAACCTGCTACAACCTGTCCTGATGTTCTTCACATGTCTCGATGATTTTTTACGCGCTACACACAAAGTGCGTTTGGTGGGATTCGAACTTGTGACCTCTTCTTCGCGCTAACCCCCTACCACTACACCACACTATCATTTGTGTTTAGATCTTGTTTTTATTTTTTTTATATTTACCTTGTTTGTCGAGTGTTTTATAAAAAACACTCAGCAAAGACCTTCTTTACCAAGTGTCTTATAAAAAACACTCAGTAAAGACTATCTTTGCCGAGTGCTAAGTTAGGCACTAGGCAAATTAATTTTCTTACGAATTTCCAAAATAGTTTAAAAATATCAAACAACTTCAAAAAATAATCAAATTTTGAAATAATATAATTTATATAATCTATGAACTATACAAAATAATTTAAAGTCAAATTCAAATCTTATTTTCAATATGACTTTAAATCTTAACCACTAATTCTCAACTCTAAAGTTATTATTTGGAGACTCTTTGTTTAGTAAGCAAAGAATATGACAACTTGTGCGAAACCTTCTCTACTTTTTATCATAACTTCTACTTATAATACCATAACATTGTGACAAATCTCATAGTTTTTAGACTTTATTTGAGTTTTCTTAGAATTTAAAAATAATTTAGACACACATTATTGCAGTCATGATTTTCAGACTTTATGTCAAATTTCTTTTTATTTCATGGATAAGGTCTATAATTGGGCTAAATAACATGAATATAATTTTTATACTTATTGAATTCTTATATTTTAGTCAATTCTAGTTCAAATTTGAATTTATTCAATAAATTGCTTTAATTATAATTAATTAGTTAAATATAGCAAACAATAATAAAAAAATACCAAATTTTAACATAGAGTCACACATATTGTATATGTAGATCATAAAAAATTTTAAGAGTAGAAAAAAAATGATTTTTTGCCAAGTGTTAAGAAAAAACACTCGGCAAAGACTAGTTTTGCTCAGTGTCAAGAAAAAACAGTCAGCAAAGCATTTTTTTTGCCGGGAGCATTTTCTTTGCCGAGTGTCAAGGAAAACACTCGACAAAGCATTTTCTTTGCCGAGTATATTTTTATTGACACTTGGCAAAGCATTTTTTACCGAGTGTTTCCTTTTTGTCGAGTGTTTTGTAAATGACACTCGGTAAAAATCACCTTTGTCGAGAGTTCGAAAATAAACACTCGCCAAAGAATGAAACACTTAGCAAAAATCGATTTTCCCGTAGTGCACTAGCCACTTGCGGCGCGCCGCGCTGCTTCCCCTCCCCCTCGGGTTGTCGTTGCGAGCGGCAGTCTCCTCCACGGACGACGACGGCCGCCGGCGTTCGTACGACGCCATCTTCAGTTTCGGCGACTCCTTCGCTGACACCGGCAACAAGCCGATCGCCTTCACCATGAACTCCGTCCCCGTCACCGTGATGCGCCCTCCCTACGGCACGACCGCACGACCTTCTTCGGCCACCCCACCTGCCGCACCACCGACGGCCGGATCATCCTCGACCTCGTCGGTAAGTGCTTCATCCATTCGCGTCGCGTTTATCAGAGCTAGAGCTAGTTGACTTGCTTCCATCATTAATTCCATGGACATTGACGATGTCTCTGCTCTGCTTTAGCCGACGGCCTGGGTCATGCCGTTCGTCCCGCCGTCCCTGGCGCCTAATGCTAGCTTCCACCAAGGCGCCAACCTCGCCGTCGCCGGCACCACCACCCTCGCCGCCGAGTTCTACCACTCCAGGGACATCCACGGCGGCGGCGGCAAGTTCCCCATCAACACCAGCTTGAACGTGCAGATGGAGTGGTTCGAGTCGCTGAAGCCTTCGCTGTGCAGCAACGTCAATGGTCAGCTAATCGACCTGCAAGGCTGCAACTTCTTCTTCGTCATCGGAGGCCCTGGGTGGTACAACTACTACAACGACAGTGTTGCTTGCGGCGATCCGAATGCGACCCCGTGCGAGAACCCGTCTGCTTCCTTGTACTTCGATGGCGTCCATTTGAGATTTGACGGAGGCTGGATACTGGCACGTCGCCGATGCCTGGTTGACCAGCATACGCTCTGCTGCTGCAAGAGAGAGAGACAGCAAGGAATGCGAAGAGAATGTGTCAATCGTTGGATCAACACAGTGATGCATTCGCCCAGAGACACGCAGTCGACATGCTTGGTTGAGTCGACAATAGCAATACTTTCGGCCATGGCTAAAATAAAGTAGAGGTACTTTGGGCCAAATCTGCCATTGTTTTAAGTTCTTTTTTTTTGAAAAAAAAAGTTGGCATGGTTATGTGATGAAGGAGATGCTCTGGAGAAAGAATGCTGAGAAGCGGAATCCAATCTCTTGACTGTTTGATTGAATTTTAGGTCCAATATTTGTAAAACAATTTGATCAAGACGGAATTTGATTAAAACGATCCCGCCGCCGTCGTCAATCCTCAAGCACTGGCCGAGTTGAGCGTCACCGCAATTCACCCCGCAATTCGTTGCCTTTTCCAGTCCAGACTCGTGCGAGATCACGGGAACGAACTCGCCGCGAGGCCAGGTTCTCTACACCATCACGAACGCGGCGAGGCTCCGGCCAGCCACGTCTCGCCCCTGACTGAGTCACCGTTCCCTCCGGCGCAGCCGCTACAGCACCTTTTTTTTTTTTGCGATGACAGCCGCTGCAGCACCTGGTGGCGCACCGACCGAGAGGACCCAGTTGCAGCTCGGAGGCGGCAGAGATCGAGGGAGGTGACGAATAGATAAGATGCTCGGCGGCGGATGCAGCGCGGTATCGTCTGCTCTCTCACCTACAAAACCGACGGCCCAAAACTTTGCATAAACCCCCCTCTGGTTTTGGATCGTGATCCAAATACTTTGCGGAAAACCCACTTCATTAGATCGTGATCAAAACTAGGGGCATTTCGTAAATATTTGGATTGCGGTTATTAACCGCGAACCAAACTTTTACAAAAATGCCCCTGTCGGCGCGTCCAGATCGCTTCTCCTCCCTTCCGCCGATAGCTTTCCATCCTACTCATTCGCCGCTTCATCAACAACTGCAGGCTCTCCTCCTCCCTCTCCGTCGTCGCTTCCCTCACGCCCACCCCCTCCCCATCCTCCTCCTAGCTTCGCGGCGGCGCATGGGCCGTCAACCCTACCCCCTCCACCTACAGCGACCTCGTGTGTCGGCCGCCACGACGAGTTCCTTCGCCTCTTCCGCCACATCCTCATCCAGCTCACCGCGGCCATCCTCACCTCCCTCGCCGGCTTCGCCCATCTCCTCGTCTCTCCAGCGCCCGCTCCGCTCCACAGCCGCGACATTCGCCGCCCTGCTCGATCCCCATGGGGCCCATCCCGTGGACCACGTCTTCGATGCCATCCACACCACGGGCTGCTCCCCCGCTGCCGCCGCGTACACCTGCTACTTGTTCTCCCTCATGGAATGGAAGGGACCCCCGACATCTCGCCGGACCTCAAAACCGGCACCATGATGGTATGCGCGTACTGTGAGCAGGACAGGGTCGTTCAAGCAAGAGAGAGAGAGACGCTGGCGGCGGCTGGTTGCAGACTGGAGAGGAAGAGAGTCCAGCTCTAGGTCAAATATGTGTAAACAAGATATTTTTCTTGAGCAATTCAGTCAACGGTTTGACAATGATAGTAAAATGCTTGACAAATTTTCTGTAATACCCAGCCGGACCCAAAAAATTCCGTACTTCCTTTACATTCCTTGGTCTAGACCAAGACTGCACAACTTCTATCTTGGATCGGTCAGTAGCAATACCATTTTGTAAAGGCCGAAATAGTATTTCATATTCTAAAAAAATGTAGACCGTGATCTGAATATCTGTTTTGTAAAAATCAGATTAGATATTTGAAGCATGTCATTCATTACTCTGCAAACTGCAGCATTCCTTCAGGCTTTCAGAGTCGTGTCCTCTACAGAGATGACACGTGCTCTTTAGCATTGCTCTGATTTTTATAGAAGAGAAAATTCTCTCTATGGGTTTGTTTGGATACTAGAGAATACACTCCAATCTATATGGATTCAGAGGGATTGAAATGAAAATTAGTTCATTTTTCACCTCAATCCACTCCAATTCATATGAATTGAGTGTATCCAAACAAGGTCTATATCACTAAAAAATTTCATCGTTCTCTTTGTATCATCGAAAATTTTAAACTTCCCTATGTGCCATTTAAATAAAATCTCCATGCCCCTTATGCCACTAATGCTAGTGCTTAATGTTTTTCTCTATTCACTAGCCTAGAAAAAAAACTTTGTTTACTCAAAAATTTATAAAAATTTGTAAATTTATAAAGTAACACATGGGGAACATTTTTCATTGTTAGAAAATATTTTGATTCTATAACATTTTTGAATTTGAAATAGGTGAATATGACAAGGCGTTAGGGTTGAAAACATCGAAATTTAACTTTGGAACCTTAATGCTTTGCAAGGTTCGTCAATGTCAAATTAAAAAATGTTATACAATTACAATATTTTCCAACAACAAAAAATGTTTCCTATATATTAGGGTGTGTTGGGCACAGCTTTTCCAATAGATTATCAAACACATTATAATACTGTGGCAACAGGAAAAAATACTGTAGCAAAAAGTTGTTTTCTTCCTCCATCCCCAAGCTGCAAAAACTAGCTTATTACCGCTCATGATACTGTAGCAACATTGTTGTGGTGCATGTAAAAATTAATATGTGTTGTATTTTCTTATGTGCAATATTTGTACCCCTTGTAATTCTTCCTTAGCATCTTGAACTCTGTTTGGTTCTTCTCTTAACTCTAGTTTATCTACTACCTTCATCATTTCTAGCCATTCCTCTTGTTCTTTCTCTCCAATGGTTCTTTGGAAATTAATATGAAGCATAATTACCACTTGACAAGTCACTTGTCCTAGGTTTCTACAAATCTTGAATAGGCTATGAAATCTAATTTTCATTAGGACAGCCCCTTCCCACATGTCTGTGCAGAACTTGATTTTCTTGCCATGAGTTAAAATGTACTTTTCACCACTATAAAAAATGATTTTTTACTGCATTCGAACCTCTCTAAAAATGTAATGCCCCTCCTAATTACATCAATTGAAACTATAATCTTTTGCCTATTTTGTCCTCAATGGTCACAACATAAGTTTCTTCTCCCACTCTAGTTTGTATACCCATTTTGTGAGGAGGCATACATTCATATTTATTATTTCAGTAAACTAATGGGCTTAATGTTTTTAGAGCGAAATGTACCACAGGTCGTTAAACTATTTAGTAATGGTCATATAGGTCCATGAACTCTCAAAGTGATCATCTGGGTCCCTAAACTATTCTCAGATGGTTATCCACATCCACAAACTTTTTAGTGATCCTTTAGACCCATGATCTATTTATATTGTGTCAGTTGGATCCATAATTTCTAGCCGCTCTCCACTCGCCATGCCGCCGCACAACCGCTCTCCACGCGTGCCACTACCACCGCACAACAACTCTCTATGCGGACACTATCGAGGCTACACGACGATGCTAGATAGCAGCAAGTGCGCTATGCCCGTTGTGGCCTTGCCTTCCCATCCGACCTCGCTCTCCTCTTTGCAGCCTCACCTTCCCATTATAATTACTCATTACCCACGCTGATGAACTACCCTTTACCTACAACGGCGGTCGGCCTTCCGTGTATGGTATTCTTCGCACATGACACGTTGTTGTCGTCACTGCCTGACGAGCAGACATGCATGCCTGCGATCGACAGGCATAGGTCTTGATACGAAGAGTGCAACTACTACGAGTAGAGTGCATCAACTGCTAGTTGGCATCGTCGTGTAGGCTCGGGGGGGGGGGGGGGGGGGGATAGAGCGGCTTTGCATCGGTTGGGTCACAAGTGGAGAGCAGCTGGGTAGCAGCGATGTGGACCTAGTTGATATGAAATAAATAGATCATGGGATTATAAGTTTATTATAAAGTTTATGAACCTGGATGACCATTCGAAAATAGTTTAGGGACCCAGATGGTCAGTTTGACAGTTTATGGACCTAGATAAGAATTCTGAAATAGTTTGAGGACCTACGGTGCATTTTACTCATGTTTTTAATATAATCAATTAGATTAATGTTTGCTGATGTTAGACGCACGATGCCAACATGATGTCATTGCTCAATTCGTTGAAAAAGATGAATTGTTAGATGCTTTTTTGGAAAACTGAAGTAGTGGATGATGAGATTGTAACAAAACATAACAAAAATGAGGTTTTGGAGTATTGCGGCCTTAGTCTCCGCAAGAAACTTGGTTGTCACATATGTATTTTCGATAAGCAAAAGTTACATTATATAAAAATACCTCCACCAATTGTGAGTATCATTTGCTAACGCTTTTTATAAACACAACTTTTCACTTCATTAGTTGCTAAGATTATTGCTATGGGTATTTCACAGATGTTTCTTCACTACTTAGAAGAGCACAAGAATATAAGGGTTTAGCGTTATCTGGCCACATGTAGAGTTATTGTAGCCGAACAAAACTATCTCAGTTCGTTCTGATTTTTTCATGGTTTGAATACCATAATGTATAGAGCAACAAGACAACAACCATCTAGTGAGAAGTGCATCCACATAAACGATCCTGAATTGTACGTGATACCATTGTGTAAAGAGTAGTTTAATGCAGCTCTAGTACATTCCATGCTGCCATTGTTGTCCTCTCAATTGGTCTCCCATGTCGTCAAGGCTGCTCGAGTCCGACAATTAGTAACATCGTCAGACGCTGAAGGGGAGGTCGAGGATGTCGATGCAGTCCTGCAAGACGTAGTGGTGGAAGACACGATCAGGCCGGATCAAAGACTCGAAAAATGGAAATTGACCAGAAGCAGTGACGGAGTCAGCTTCGGACCATAGAGGGGGCCATGAACAATAACAATGGAGATACGTCAAGCAAACAAGCACATTAGTAGGTAATGTGACCACGTATGACTAGTCTTTGTTAATTCCTTCATTCTATGTATTAAACTCAAGAAATCCAAATATCTACATATGTAGAGCTAGCAAATTTGTTCAGATTCTTAGAAAAATTTCTGGAGCAAGAGAATTTTTTCTGGAGCAGAGGGGGGGGGGGGGGGGGGCGTCTGGCCCTAACGTGGCTCCGCCAGTGCGAGAAGATATGATCGGGTCGGACCGGAAGAAATTCCATGCCACCTTTGCCGCCCTCTCCTCTCCATTGATCCTCAAGGTCACTTGGCCAGCGACAAACACAACGCCATCAGGGATAAGACCGACAACGGTGTTCTTATTATTATAGCGTACTATATGCATTGTGGTACAATACCAATCCTGTCCCACACTTAACCAACGGTGGGAGTGAACGTAGTACCATCGAGATTGGTGTGCACCACTATATTGTTGTACCACCTCGAGGTTAGTAAATGCGCCAAAATCAGGATGTGGAACGGAGAAGATTTTTTTGTGCCTTAGGTCTGTAAAATATCAGGAACGGCTCCAAAGTAGAAGAGGCCCGGGATATGGTCACATGTTTCATGTTCGACTTACGTGGCAAGCCTCCCGAAGGTGCCGTGACGATTTTACCCCACCGATCCAAGAATTCGTGTGTATAAAAGGCGGACAGCTCCCGCCTCATCAGGCACCAAACCCAGACCATCTAACCATGTCGACCACATCAGGAGCCCCGAGCGCGGCCAGGGCAGCCACGGCTGTCCTGTGCGTCCTAGCCGCGGCGCTCGTCGTCGCGCGCGCAGAGCAGTGCGGGTCGCAGGCCGGCGGCGCTCTGTGCCCGAACGGCCTCTGCTGCAGCGAGTACGGCTACTGCGGCTCCACTGAAGCCTACTGCTGCGCCGGGTGCCAGAGCCAATGCAGCTGCGGCCCGAGCCCAGGACCCAGCCCGCCGTCTCCGCCCCCGCCCCCGCCCAGCCCTATCGGGCCCGTGGACCCCGACGGCGTGGCGTCCATCGTGTCCGAGGACCTGTTCGAGCAGCTCCTCCTCCACCGCAACGACCCGGCGTGCCTCGCGCACGGGTTCTACACCTACGAGGCGTTCATCGCCGCGTGCGACTCGTTCCCGGACTTCGCCGGCAAGGACCTGAGCGACGAGGCGAGGAAGCGGGAGGTGGCCGCGTTCCTGGGCCAGACCTCCCACGAGACCACGGGCGGGTGGCCCGACGCGCCCGACGGGCGCTACGCGTGGGGATACTGCTACAAGGAGGAGCTGAACGCGGTGGCCGACTACTGCGTGCCGAACCAGGAGTGGCCGTGCGCGCCGGGGAAGAAGTACTTCGGCCGCGGCCCCATCCAGCTCTCCTAGTAAGAGAACAAATTATATATATATTTTGTGTGCAACGATAATCTTTCTTTGGTTGCCGAACTAACCCGGTGATCGATACATATACCAGCAACTACAACTACGGCCCGGCGGGAGATGCCATCGACGTGGACCTCCTGCACTACCCGGAGCTGGTGGCGTCGGACCCGGTGATATCGTTCAGGACGGCGCTGTGGTTCTGGATGACGCCGCGGGACAACAAGCCGTCCTGCCACGCCGTGATCACGGGCCAGTGGACGCCCACGCCCGCGGACGACGCGGCGGGCCGGGTGCCGGGCTACGGCGTGATCACCAACATCATCAACGGCGGGCTCGAGTGCGGCATCGGCCCAGACCCACGGGTGGAGGACCGGATCGGCTTCTACAAGCGCTACTGCGACGTCTTCGGCATCGCCTACGGTGACAACCTCGACTGCAACAACCAGAAGCCGTTCAACTTCGGTGCATCGGCGTGGCTGGCGGCCCAGTGAGACGAACAACGGTGTTGTGATGGGCAACTTCTCTGTGAGATTGTCGTCGTGTGGTTACTGTACTAAATAAATATGAGGAGTTTGCCAGTATGTACGTTAGTAGTTGAGATGTGTGTACGATGTTGCTCCGCCGCGCGCGCATCTGTAACACTATGGATGCACTATGCACTATGAATAAATAAAATAGAGTTCATGCGAAACTATTGCGGAATGCGATGTCTCTACTAGGTCTCTCTAGCGAAAGCCTCTCACCAACTCTATCTTGAAAAATTTAAGCAAGTAGTACAACGTCATCTCTGTCATGGCAAACACTAAACAGATTCCTTTAACTTGGTTGATATTTCTTGGGACTTGGGACCACCAGACAACGCTAACTATAGTGATGTATTTGTATTTGCACTAAATAAGCTGCCACATCAACAAAATAGATAATGTCACAAAATAATTAAGATGAAAGAGAGAAAATAAGTTTTATTAGAATAAAACTCATTTAACACTATTTTATAGGCATGCAACTCAATTGAAACCACCATCAAAAGTATAAACTAGCATGTTTTGACCAATTCTAATATAACAAATTTAATGCTATAACTTGTCTATGAAATCATGAAATGAAACCGTGCATTAAAGTCAGTCTCAGTGGGAGTTTTATTAGCATTAAATAAGGTGCCATATAAGCAAAAGAGATGATGTGGCATAATAATTAATATGAAACTGGGCAAATGGGTTTCATAGGGATGAAACTTATTTGACACTATTTCATAGGTATGAAACTCCCATTGAGAATATAAAGTTTCATCTGAACATATTTTTACCAATCTTAATGTAACAAATAGATGTTAATTTAATATTATAATTTATATATGAAATTATGAGATGAAACTATGCATTAAGAGATACTATTTCATACATCAATCTAAATCTTCAAATCTGATGTAGCACTCTTGAAAACTGTAAAATAAAATTATGTATTGAGACTGGCCTAAGAGTGAGTATTTTATCTATCAAATAATCTGATATGACACACTTGAAAACTATAAGATAAAACTATACATTAAGGTTCACCTAATTAGTACTAATATAATAAGGCGGATGCAATCTGATGTTGAACCTCGCCAAATTATTTTCTTATTTCAGATTTGACAAGTTGATTCAGTACTGGCCGAGTCTCAATATTGTATACCAACTGTCCACAGATCGAGCACAATCAAGTGATATTATATTGTCCGTGTGATTATATTAGTAAGTAAATCGAGGAGGTTGCTATATGATACGTTAATAATTGAGGCGTAGTACGTACGGATGGACTATAAACAGAAATAAAGTTCATGTAAAAACTAAAGCTGAATGCGACTTCTCACCAATTCTACCGTGAAAACTTTATTCAAGTAATGCAACCACATGAATCAATCAGTCGATTCCTTTAAGTATCTTGATAACTCCAACACAATCATCGGACATTTATTTGGAACCACACTGTTAACGCTAATAATTGGGGAGTGATGCTAACTAAAAAGAATGAGAGTTGCTAATTTTCAGGCATCTGAAAGTTCGTGCAATCTTCAGTCATCGTTTTTGAGCCATAAATTCTATATTCAATATTTTCTAATTATTATAAAAAAAATTCTATAAAAAACAAAATAAAACACAAAGGAATAAAGGTTGACTGAAAGCTTTCATGCCCCTGAAATCTAAAAATCCAAAAAAGAATAATACTAGTTTTTTAAAGATAAAAACGGAAGCACGGGCTACAAAGGATGCAAGCAACCGTGAATATTTCGGAGCAATTTCTAATCTGACAAGTCGATTCAATACCGGCCGGCTGAGTCTCAATGTTGTACTCTCGAGGTGAATCAAGCACGACGAGCAGTTTAAGTACTCTCTTCGTTTTAAAATATTTGACACTTAACTAACTCTAATTTTTTAAAATAATTATTATTCTTATTTCTTCATACAACTTTATCTTCTTTTAATACATTTCTATCTCTCACATCTTTATTTCTGTGCATCCACTTTTTTATTTTTACTTAATTCTCAGAGTTAAAACATTAATTGTTTTAAGATGGAGAAAATAATTCAATCGAGAATGCAAATATTAATCCAATAGCAGATAGACTCAAAACCAGTAAAGAGTACACTATTACACACAGAAAACCGAGCCTCTAGCTGATCAACAATCACTGTCAGGAGTTTATCACGTGGAGAGCAGCTATACAAAGCAGATAGATGTCACTTCATGTAGCGTTTATCAAACCAGCCACGTCATACCCCCAGTGCTTGTTCAGCACTCTTGAGTCTTGACGGCAGCTGCATCATCGTCGATATATCTCACCGCCCCACGTCCATGGAAAATCTTGACAAAGTGAGCAACCTGTAGAGCGTAGACCAGAAGGGCAAAAACATTTCAAGATAAATTCATAATTAGGTCAGTCTCATTCCAAGTTATATGTGAGTTCAAAATTATTCAATAACATGTCATATAAGTAAAAATTGATAACGTGACATATGGGAATTCATGATAAAAGAGAGGAGTTAGATTTTATGTAGATAAAATCTGATGTACATAATTAACTAAACTATAAAACTAGAATCAAGCCTCCACTAAGAATAATCTATTTCTCATCTCTATAAATTAACTACCATTTATCGATAGATGTATAGGTGACTCAGAATCAGGCGCGAAATCTCCCGCCCATCCACGCTGGCATGCCACGCAAGCAGGCGGGTGCTGTCAGGGGCGTTTTGGACTCCCACCTAGCAAACCAACGAAGATTAAGGACCTCTATTTAGTAGTTCGGGAGTACCGGTACCAGTATGGGACTTCGTTACAAGTTCAAGAATGGTGCGTGCAATTCACTCATAAAATAAAGTTCATGGGAAACAAACACCCCCACTAAATTTTAGTGTGTTAACTATTACAGCATCTCCAATAATTATGTAAAAAATGATTCTCTAAATCTGGATTTAGGAAGTTTCTAAAGAATTATAAAGAGTGAAAAAACTTGTTTCCTCCAACAATTTCTAATATCTGATCTCCAAATGAATTTATATTTTAGGAGTTCCTATTTGGTTTCTAATATAGCAACCTAGAGCACTTGTTTAGGGAGTTGGTATATTTAGGAAGCTGGTTTACATAACAGTTGGAGAATAATTTTTCTAATAATATCCTAAATTTTGATTTAGAAAGTGATTTTACACAATAGTTGAAGATGCTCTTAGTGTCTTAAAATTTTGCAAAGGCATTACATGGGAAACCAACGAATAGCTGAATGTGATGTCTCTAGTACTAGTAGTAGTAGGTCTCTCTAGCTAGGGTCTCTCACCAACCCTGCCGTGGAAAATTTAAGCAAGTAGGAGTAAGTAGTACAACGTCATCTCAGTCATGCTATAAACACTAAACAGATTCCTTCAACTTGGCTGATATTTGTTGGGACCACCAGGCAACGCTAACTATAAGTCTATAATGATGTAATGGTGCTAATTAGTACTAATATAATAGAACAGTTTGTAAAGAAAAAAAATAAGGCATCAAGGGCTGCTAAGGATGCAATCTGATGTTGAACTTCGCCAAGTTATTTCCTTATTTCAAATTTGACAAGTTGATTCAGTACTGACCGAGTCTCAATATTGTACTCACTGTGCACAGATCGAGCACAATCAAGTGATATTGTCCGTGTGATTATTTGTAAATAAATCATGGAGGTTGTTATATTATACTACTATGTTCTAAAATTATTGTCGATGTTGATTTTTTTAGTTATGTTTAACTATTTATCTTATTTAAAATATGTATTTAAATATAATAAAATTATAGGTTATACTAGAAATATGCGCGGCAGGCATTGCCGCGTGCTTATATACATAAATGTTGGATGCCCTCCTTTTGATCATTTTAGTGCCAAAGAGCTTTTACTAACCCATAGCATGATTATCAGTAATAATGAAGTAATGAGCAAATCAATAACATGTGATCTTTTCATGAAAAAGAAAAATAATAAATGTGGTTGATGTCAATATGCCATAAATTCAGAAATCCTCAACGAAGTTACACTTGTACCCATCCTATGGCAAGAGGAGATTGTACAGGTTCTGCATATGATTTAAGCAATTGGCCGACATTATGTCATACACTGACTGGGAATGGTACACTGTCTCTAGGCGGCTTATGCTTTTATCAACATTTTGGACTATATATCATCTTTCCAGTGCATCATCCAACTGTAGGAATATGCGAATTTCATAGGACACAGAAACATGAAGGTTTGTTGATAGATTTTTAACAACGGATTTTACGATATGAAGATTGCCCATGAGAAATGCCCCATAGTTCCCCCATCTAGCAATGCGTTGTGGGCATTTGTAAGGATTTGGGTGAATTAATACTGTTAGTGACAAGCGATGTGAACTAATATTTCCGTGTAATGCTCATATACTGAAATTTTACAGACAACTCAAAATCAGTGATCTAAATAAATCTCAGATGAATGTCACATGAGTAGCATCAAACTTTGGGGCAGTGTCCCATTGCAAACTAACTTTTGTTTGCACTGGCAATGAATTTGTGCAAATACAGTTATTTTTTTATAGACAATATACCATATTTCTGTTACTAATCAATTGAGCAAAAAAAAATCCATAAACTTACAACCGGTCTATAATTAAGTAAAGAAAAGCTGAAGTTTCAGCCTGGCTTGCATCAAAACTATGTGGTAGTTCTAAATCATCTTGAGGCACATCAAGACTATCCTGCAACACTAATGGAGATCGCAAGACATATTATGTTCAAATGTTTCAAATATCCAATCTACAGTGATGTAACTAAATTGAAAATGTAACTTCTGCCGTGTTCACCTTTAATCAAACAGTTAAGGTGCATCAAGGTAAAAACAGAGAATGTTACTTTACCTTTGCAATTTGATTATTTTGCCTGGTTGGCTTGTGTTTTCCTTGCATCACGTAACCTAATACCTACTGAAGTGTTCTTTATGTGGTGGACGTTGAGGATAGTGCAGAACAGTGTAGGTAGGAAGGCAAAGGTATGAAACAGATAACCAACAGCGGTAGAAGATTCCTATCTGCCCTCATTGCCATCATTACCGAGGCCTTTGTTGCCCCGCTTCTGCTTCCATGGAGCGATTGGCAGCCTATGAGCATGTCGCTGGAAGCACGAGGGGAAGCATCAACAGCACGCAAGCGTGTCCTCTTCAGTCCTGCAAATGCTGCAAGCGCACTGACAAGGTGTACACTTGAATTCCTTGCGCGGCGAGGAAAGGGTGGAGTTTCTCACTGGGGAGGCAGAAGAAAAGTTTCTCACGCGGAGCCTGCTAAGAGAGAAGAGGGGCACAAGGAGGGGTGAACGAAGGAGCATGGCCAACTACGGCTCCTTTCGTTTCCATTCACTACGTGGCAGCGCGTTGGAGCTGAACGGGGCGGGGCTGCGGGGGCAGCAGCGCGCTGGAGCTGAACGGAGCGGGGCCGCGGAGGCAGCGGCAGCGCTGGAGCTGAATGGGGCGGGGGCAGCGGCGGCGCTGGAGCTGGACGGGCCTGCGGCGGAGACGGAGACACCTAGCGACGAGAGTGGCGGAGTTTTTTTTTTTTCTTTTTTTGTATTGTCGGGCATCGGTGGTAGACTTGCGGAGGAAGAGAAAGAAACAGGGCAGATGCGTGGGAGGACCTACATGTGAATCTAGCGATTCAACACTTCGGGAAGGGTCTGGATGAAAATATCACGGAGGTGGATCTAACGGTCTATTTATGTTTGTGAATGAATCGGACGGTCCTTATTTTGATGATACGTGGATTGGTTCTTTTGCGAGAAAACGCATGTGTTTTAATATATTAAGATTGAAGTTATGTCTAGTGATGATAAACAAATTATGAGAAAATACATGATAATTTTTAAAAATTTTTAAATAAATTAAATAATCAAAACTATCGAAAAAAGTTAATGATGATAATTATTTTAGAATGAAGGTCACCACTGATCTCTAACAATATGGATGGACTATAATTAGAAACAAAGTTCATGTTAAAAGCTAAAGCTGAATGCGATGTCTCTAGGGCTTCTCACCCACTCTACGGTGAAAATTTGATGCAAGTAATACAACCTCATGAATTAATCGGTCGATTCCTTTGAGACATCTTGATAGCTTCATCACAGTCATCGGGCATTTATAGGAACCCCACTATTAACGCCAAGTATAGCGATGGGGAGTGATGCTAACTACTATACAAAAAGAATAATATTAGTTTATTGACATGAAAAACGGGAGCATGGGCTGCTAAGGGTGCAAGCACACGTTGAACAATTCGGAGCAATTTATAATCTAACAAGTCGAATCAGTACCTACTGAGTCTCAATATCGTACTCTCGAGGTGAATCAAGCACGAGGAGCAGTCAAATACTCTCTCTCTTTCAAAATATTTAACAGTTAACTAACTCTAGTTTTTTTAAAATTCTTACTTCTTAATGCAATTTTCTCTACTCTAATATATCTCTATCTCTATCTCTCACATCTTCTTTTTTGTGCATTCATTTTTTTATTTGTATTTAATTCTCATATATGGTGTTAAAACCTCAATTATTTTAGAATGGATGAAATATTTCAATTGAGAATGTAAATATTAATCTAATAGCATATAGACTCAAAACCAGTAAAGAGTACACTTTTACACACAGAAAACCGAGTTTTTCTAAAAAAAAATATTTTAGTGGAAAATTAAAATTCTATGATAGAAATTTAAAAAAATTATAGAAATAGAGGTCAGTCGGTGGTATATTGACCAACTAGTGACTAATCGGTCATCCAGAGCCCGATAACCACCTATTGGTTTTGCATCCACCGATTAGCTGGCTCTTAGGGACTAGTTGGTCAGTGGATAACCGACTGACTAGTCCAGTGCCTTGATATTGGATCAAGCAAATATGATAGGGCGCTTATGATATTGGATCAAGCAAATATGGTTTCAATGCTTTGTTATAATGGAACAATAATTGAATGAAGTGCATCTACCAAGTTCTCAAGAAACAAAACGAGTACTGTGAGCCGTCACCGTAGCCGGCCCGGCCGTGCGTGACGGGCAAGTACTTTGGCCTCGGCGTCCCTTCCAGCTCTCCTTGTAAGTTAATTTTTGCCAGAACTGTTTTGAATTTTTTTCGTGTGAAATCCTAATCTTCGATGACGAAAGATCGATCGAGATCAACAACTACAAGTCTACAACTATGGCCTGACATTGGCCATCGGCGTGGACCTGATCTGGAACAACCCAGGCCTGGTTGCAACCGACCAGGGGTGGAGCCCGAAAATTACCTTGAGGGGGCCAAATAGTAGTATTTAGATGTTGAAGGGGGTCAAATATTTCTTTCTATCAACGCTTTTAGTCCTTGGATCTAGATCCAATAGATAAAAAAGACAAAAAAAATTTTTATAGTCTATACATAACACTAATTAATACAGATAATCCTACAAATAATTAAATAACAAAAAGAATAAATAACAACAGCAACAACTCTTTTGGCCATCAACTGAAACAAAGTTCAATTATATGATAAAATCTGGTGTTCAAGAGTGTAGTGCAGCTACCATGTGGGGGGGGAGGGGGGGGGGGGGGGGGGGGGGGGAGGGCACGCTTCTTTGTCTCCGCCCCTGCAACGGACGCGGTGTCGTTCAAGGCGACACCAAACAAGAAATTAACTTAAGTTAAGAACTAATAGACCCTTAATCTATGCCGCCATCATCACCACCGACGCTAGGTTGCCGACCACTGCCATCGAAGTCCTCCGAGCTCACGTCACCGCTGCCGCCGTATGGGCCGCCGTCCAGGCCAGTAGCGTCGCGTACTACACGAAGGCCGCCGCCGCTACCGCCACGATGGTACCCACCTGGGTGGCGTCCACGGCCTCCCGTAAGCAGTCGTGGCCGCTGTGGCGACGACGGTGGCCTCACGGCAGTCAGCATCGTCGTGGCAACGCTTGGCCGGGTGGCAGCCGCCAGATCGGGCGCCCATCCCTCCATTGAAACTAAGAGCATGCGCATGAACATGGCTTCGTTTTGGATGGACATAACCGACTCTGTTTCTAGAGGAAGCCGACAGGATGCGCTCGCGAGTCGCGAAGCAATTGCGACGTGAGGAAACAAGCCTAGGTGCTTTGAGATGCAAGATTAAACATGTGGCGTCCATCTGTTATGGGGCTGCACGGATGCGCTTTGCAGTCTGGCTGTATAGAATTTTTTTTTTCTTTTGTAGTGAGTGACACATATTAGTGGTGGGCCATAACTACCGTCTATCACTAATTTGTACAACTCAATTTAGTGGTGGGCGATGTCATGTAAACTGTACAACTTAGTGATGAACATGTCTCCTAGGCCATAAATAGTAGTAGATAATATGATATCCGTCATAAATTAGATACGTTCTTTTGTGCTAAAAATTATTTTATAGTAATAATATTTGTATAGTATAAATATGCTATTATATTGTATACAAATCAAGCCATCAAAGATCTAATTTTTTCATATATTAACTTAAACCTTATTATTATCATAGCAATTAATTAAATACTAACACAAATGGTGAATAATGGCACTTAGGGCGAACCATGGTCCCTGCACCCCCTCCCCCCTTAGTCCCGCCACTGTGGTGTTATTGTTTTGAATGACGCCGCAGGACGCCGTGATGCGAAGTTGTGAACATGGGCCAATGGATGCTCATGGTCGCCGGCGCAACACATGGTCCAGGTGTATTTGTTTTTTGAATCTAAATTTTATTGTTGTTATATCAATTTTTTGAATGTGAAAT
The DNA here is from genome assembly GCA_032690845.1 of Eleusine coracana subsp. coracana. NCBI lineage: Eukaryota > Viridiplantae > Streptophyta > Magnoliopsida > Poales > Poaceae > Eleusine > Eleusine coracana. The sequence continues at coordinate 9,059,356 of CM064426.1, forward strand.
GGATGACTAAATATAAAATTAATTACACCGTTAAAAGGTAATCTACGAGATGATTCTATTAAACTTAATTAAATCATCATTATAAGATATTTACTGTAACATCACATAGTCTAATCATGTAGTACTAATTAGACTTAATAGATTCATCTTGTTATTTAATGTAAGAGTTATGAAATAAATTTTACCATTAATCAATATTATTATATCTAATTAATATTCTAATATTTGATGAGACAAGACTAAAATTTCAATTTACGTAGAAAAACACACCTGCAACTGGCGCTAATGTGATGTCTTTTGCATTTACTAATCTGGGAGCAATCTCGACTGCGGCGCCCACGGTACGTTCAATGCCAGGTGAAAATGTTGTTGTGATGGACAAGTTACGTGACAATGTTGTGGTCACCAAATAAGTTATTTGCAACGGTATGTTGATGGGATGGGATGTTAATAATTGAGGTGCGCTGAGGTGTTGTGCGTGCCAGTCTATAACCGTACGAATGTACTGTTTATTATGAACATAATAAAGAAAATAAGATCATATTTCCTCTATCTCAACAAAAATATTGTTCTATGCTTAAATACACGAAAACCAAAACACTTGACATACACTGCTATCGCTACTGCTCGTTCGTTTTACTTTTTACTTGAGCCTAGGAATGTGAGCCATGAAAGCCACGCTGCATGCAGGAGAGGAGATAGGTAGTACTAGTGAGGCCCATCAACATCCAACAGCAGCCAATAAACATCCAGCCCAACCTCCAGCACCCAACTGGCACGCAGGTCTCCTCGCCATGTGCACTGACGTGTTGCGCCAATCTCTAACCATACGGTGTACTGATTATGAATATAAATAAAGATCACGTGAAGCTCATGGCAATGCGATGTCTTTAGGTCTAGGCCTCTCACCAGCTCTACCATGAAAATTTGGTGCAAGTAGTACAACCCTCGTCAATCATCATAGGCCGAGATTCCTTGAACTGGCTAATACTATCTTGGTAGCTCAATGATAACATTTTCCTTTGATAGTACTAGCTAAGGGGCAGTTAATCATGTAACACTATAAAACACGAACTAGTTAAACACTTCAACAATTTATAGCTTAGTGACGTTCATTCCTTTCCAGCTTGTTTCCTTCATGAAAGTACTCTTCAAGTTTCAAAACAAAAAAAATAATATATATTTGTTGCCAGCGGATTTTGTGCCGTTCTCAATAAACTGTAGTACTCCCTCTGTTTTTTTAATCTTGTCGTTTGTAGTTGTTTTGTAGATCAATTTTCTTGTCTGAAACGACAAAAATTTGTGACCAGAGGAGTACCATTTTGTACGGGAAAGAAAGTAGTCGTAAGTTGATTGTTAATAACTCTAACAAAAAAATTCTAGTTCCACAACTTGTCGGAGGTAAATATTAGCAATGTCACGTGTTGTGTTTAACATTAAGACTAAAAACCCATCGAGCCGGATCCGCCCCACCTGACCCCTATGAGTGGGATCGAGCGCGTCTTGTCTTGCCCAATCCGTACAAGTGGAGTCGAACGGCTTTCACCTCGTATGACCCCCACGAGTGGGGTCGAGCACGTCTCATCCTGCCCGACCTTCGCGATTACGGTCGAGCGTGTTTCGTCTCGCCCAATACCTACATGTGGAGTCGAACGACTTTCACTTCGCCTGACCCCGTGAGTGGGGTCGAGCGCATCTCGCTTCGCCCGATCTCCATGAGCGGGGTCGAGCGCCTTTCGCTTCGCCCAACCCTAGCAAGTGGATTCAAGCGCTTCTCGTCCCGCCCGACCTCCGTAAGTGGGGTCGAGCGCGTCTCGCTTCGCCTGACCCCCACGAGCGGGGTTGAGCGCATTTGCAATAAAAGAGAACACTTACCCAACAAGAACCATCATGACGCGCGCGTGTGCACATACAGTGCTGCCGACTACATGCGTTGTGCCGCCAACCCCTGTCAGCGTTCCATGACATGAAAGTAAAGTTGGATTTGACAGTATTGATTAGCTAGAACCCGTTTCAATGACTACTCGTCAAGCTGGACAATACTACCAACATAGCTCGACAGCAATATCAACACAAAAAATAGGTTCTTAATAACAAGAAGTGCTTGGCACTTATCAAGAACACGATTGAGCCTGCTATCATGGGCTCAATCAAGAATGAAGACACACTAAAGGGTTTTCTACAGAGGGTGGAGAACCAATTTATTGGATCTTCCAAGACTTATGCCACTCAGATGATGAGACAACTGGTGAATGAAAAGTACACTGGTGGTGGCATAAGAGATCATATTCTAAAGATGAACAATTTAGTTAAAAAGCTAAAGGCTGTGAATCTAAATATTGATGAAGACCTCCTGGTTTATTTTGTGTTGTTGTCCTTACCAGATGAGTTTGAGAATTTTGTCTCCAACTACAACATGAACCCAGATAAATGGACCTTTGAGCAGCTTATTGCCAACAGTGTTTAAGAGGAGGACAGATACAAGGCTAAGCATGGTGGTTCTGTCCACTATGTAAAAGACAACAAAAACAAGGGCAAGCAATAGAAGAAACCGTTCTTTTACTCTAAACCTATGGGCAAGCAGCAGCATAGGCCTTAGGAGGGACAGACTATAGTGGACAAGGACCAATGCCTCCACTGCAAAGAGAGAGGCCACTACAAGAAGAACTGTCCTGAATGGCTCAAGTTGTTCATGAAGAGACAAGTTGAGAACATGATTATATTTATAAATGAATTCTTGTATGTTAATTATTCTAGATCCACATGGTGGATTGATTTAGGAGTAACTATTCATGTTGCAAATTGCTTACAAGGTTCAGTACAACTAGAACCACGGAAAGAGACGAAGGTTCGATAAGAGTGGCTAATGAAGTAGAAGCCAAAGTTGAAGTTGTAGGGGATCTTCACCTAGAGTTTAGAGATGGTTTTGTTCTTAGACTTGATAATGTCTTTTATGTACCTTCGTTATAAAGAAATTTAATAAGTGTATCATATTTGGATTTTGATGGATATGATTGCCATTTTGGTAATGGCAAATGTGAACTCTTGTTCAATAATGAATGTATTGGTTTTACGTCTTTACAAGATAAGCTTTATTTGTTGTCACTTGATGATAATGTGAATGCGATACATGATGTGAATGATAATGTACATGATATGAATGACCATGTGTCCTTGTCGTCTAAAGTTAACAAGAAAAGAAAGAGAACTCTAAGTGTCTCATCGAAATTATGGCATTATCGTTTAGGCCATATTTCGAGGGGGACAATTGAGAGACTGTAAAGAATGACATTCTTCCTCCACTGGAGTTCGCAGACTTAAAACAATGCATTGAATGCATTAAAGAAAATTAAGAAAGACGCAAAAAAAAGCGCAGGAATATTAGAGATCATTCATATAGATATTTATGGTCCCTTTCCTATCAAGAGTGTTGATGATTATGACTCGTTTATAATATTCACAGATGATTACTCCTGCTATGGTTATATTTATCCAATCAAAGAAACATCAGAGGCGTTGGATAAATTTAAGATATTTAAAGCAGAAGTAGAAAATCAACATAATTTAAAGATTAAAGTTGTAAGATCCTACCAGGAGAGGGGGAGTACTACGGGAGGCATACGCCTTATGGACAAGTCTCAAGACCTTTTGTTAGGTTCCTACAAGAAAATAGTATAGTCGCCTAATATTCTACGCCGGACAAACCACAACAAAATGGAGTAGCAGAAATGCGTAACCGTACCTTGATGGATATGGTGCGTAGCATGATGAGCTACTCCACACTGCCAGTGAGTTTGTGGATAGAGGCTTTAAAGACCTCTATTCATATTCTTAACAGAGTTCCAAGTAAATCGGTGCCCAAAACACCGTATGAATTATGGATTAGACGAGTGCCTTCGCTTGCACACCTCTATGTGTGGGGAAGTCCTACAGAGGCTAAGATATTTAATTAAATCTTGAAAAATTGGATTCCAAAACAGTGAGTTACCATTTTATTGGCTATCCAGAAAGGTCCAAAGGTTATCGTTTCTACAGCTCAGATAGATATATAAAGTTTGTAGAAACAAGACATGCCGTCTTTTTGGAGGATGAAATGATCAGGAGGAGCATGGTAGCTCGAGATATTGATCTTGAGGAGAAGCGGGTATATGTACCCAATTTTATGAGTCAAGAACCTTTCTTCTCACTACCTGTTGATGTTGCACCTGTGATGCCTAGCATTACAGTGCCAGCACCTGTCGTCACTCCATCTATGGTACAAGAGCAACCTGCTCGTCAGGATCCGACAGATAATGATAGTACGGATATGGGGGAGTAGCCTTAAATAGATAATGTGCCAGAAGAGCAGGCTTCACAAGAGCCTCAACCATATATTGTGTCATATGAAGAGGCCCCTAGAAGGTCTTAAAGAGTTAGAAAGTCAGCAATACCAGCTAACTATGAACTGTATAACACAGAAGAGTATCATATAGAGGATGACCCTATGAAGAAGCCGTGAGCAGTGTTCACTCATCTAAATGGTTGGACGTCATGAAAGATGAAATGAATTTAATGAGTCTCAATGTAAGTTTGGGACTTAGAAGAGATTCCTAAAGGAGCCAAAACAGTAGGCTGTAAATGGGTCTATAAGATTAAATATGACTCTAGAGGGAATATAGAAAAGTTTAAGATACGACTTATGGCTAAAGGCTTTATGCAAAGAGAAGGAATTGATTACAATGAGATATTTTCTCCAGTCTCTTGTAAAGATTCTTTCAGAATTATAATGGCACAAATGGCGCATTACGACTTAGAGTTACATCAGATGGATGTAAAAACAACATTTCAAAATGGGGATTTAGAAGAAAGAGTTTACATGACACAACCGAAAGGTTTTGTTGTGGAAGGGAAAGAAAAGATGGGATGTCGTTTAAAGAGATCCATTTATGGATTATAGCAAGTTTCAAGACAATGGTACTTGAAGTTTGATGGTACAATAAAGAAGTATGAATTTAAAGCAAATGTTGAGGACAATTGCATCTATGCAAATTTCAAGAATGGAATGTTCATTTTCCTAGTTTTATATGTGGATGATATTCTACTGGCCAGTAGTGATGTCAGCCTACTACAAGAAACAAAGAAATTCTTGTCCTCAAACTTTGACATGAAAAATCTTGGTGAAGCATCATATGTTTTGGGTATTAAAATTCACCAAGACAGAAGAAAATATGCATTAGGTTTGTCTCAAAAAATGTATATAGAGAAGGTGTTGAAGAAATTCAACATGCACAAGTGTAATGTCACACCTGCTCCTATAGTCAAGGGCGAAAGATTTGGGGATTGACAAAAACTCAAGAATAAGTATGAGCTCAATGAAATGAAAACGAAACCATATGCTTTGGTTGTGGGAAGCTTGCAATATGCGTAAGTATGTACACGTCCTGATTTAGCTTTTGTCACCGAGTTACTTGACAGATTTTAGAGTAATCCAGGCCTTGAGCACTGAAAGTTGATAAAGAAAGCCTTGTGATATTTGCAAGGAACGAAAGGCCTCATGTTGATATACAGAAGATTAGATTCACTCTAAGTGGTAGGGTATTCTGATTCATACTTTATAACAGATAACACGAAATTCACATCAGGGTATGTGTTTACCCTGGCAGGAGGAGCCATTTCATAGAAAAGCTTCAAACAGACTATCACGGTAGGGTCTACTATATATGCCGAGTTTATAGCATGTTATAAGGCCACGGGGCAGGTCAATTGGCTAAAAAAATTTATACCCGGATTAAGAGTGGTTGACAGTATTGAGGAACCACTAAAGTTATACTGCGACAATGAACCAGCAGTAATGTATGCTCACAACAATCAGTCCAGTGGTGCTGCCAAATATATTACTATAAAGTACTACATTGTGAAAGACAAGGTCCACGATCGCACTATAAGTCTCGAGCATATCAGGACTGAAAGAATGCTTACGGATCCGCTCACGAAAGACCTATTGCCTACCGTGTTCAAGGAACACGTAACCGGCATGGGGTTAAGGGAAGCCTTATGATTCTGGACTTAGGGCCCAAAGAAAAGTATCTATTTTTGAACGGGGATGTGTATAGTAGTTGTTGAGTCTATCAATGATTAGCTGTGACGATAAAACATGCTCTATGTATAAATCGGTGATGAAACATAAAATATAAAGTTAATGATGAGGTGAGATCTAGGGGAGAATGTTAGTAGATCTTCTATTGGGTCCAATGGTCCAACCCAGATCCGCGCCCTGATCAGGGGCGTCCCAACCCTTTTTGGTTGGTGGGCCCATATCGCACTGCGCTACATAAAGAGGGGTGAAGCTGGGGCATGGTTCACGAGGTTGACTGCCGTCACTGTTCACCCCCAACAAATCCTAAGCCGATCTGAGAGCTACGGGCGCAGCCAGTGACGGGAAGCCGCCACCATGCCGTCCCTCTTCGCCGCCGTTGTACCGGGCCAGTGCCGGTATAGACCCGAAGGTCTTCGACAACAGCAACCACCGTCCTCGCTTCCCTAAGACATCGCTGACGCTCTCGACCTCATCCTCGGCATCGACGACACAGCTGGAACGAGCGCAGCCACCGTATCTACTTCCTCTCCAGCCGTCGACCCGTGATGGCTCCCGACCCGCTTCCACACAACCCAGGTAACCCACTCTCTCTCTCTCCCTCCCTTTCTCTCTAGATCACGTACTCAGAGCCCACTTGCTGCCATGATTACCTCACTAGATCCTAGCCTAGTCAGATTAGTGTTTTTAACAAGAATGGGAATGTTTAGACAGACTCCAGACTCAATACGCAGCTCATTACCAAACTGAATTGTTTAAGTTCTGAACCTGCAGTCTAAATGAACGGATATACATGTTTCATGCTCGATTTATTCGCCAACGTCGCTCCGGTTGATCGAAAACACTGAGGAGCACAACTCAAACATGCACAATTCCCTCATCACCATTTTTATGTAGCTCTGTAACACTTGGTATTGGGTTTACTCAAGAAAGACACTGAAGTCTTTCGATCTACGTGTGTATTGTTTTCTGATTTTGCATTTCATTTTAAGTATTTGTTTGAGACCTTGGACTGCAAAACTATATTTCAAACTTGGCATCTGTTTTTTTTTTAAGAAGGAATTCAAAAGTGGCACTGTGTGTCTGAATTGGTTAAAGCAGTTTAAGCAGTTCTTTTTCAGATAACTCTGGTTCAATTTCTCTCTTTTTTTAAGGTCAGAACGAGAATGTTCTGTCGATAGACTCCAGACTCAATAAATAGCTCATTACCGAACTGTAGCCCGAGGATCATGCATCTCCGAGCCGAATAGCTAGAGTTGATAGGATTGCAACCAAGATGTATTGTTGGGCACTACCTCCATCTTAATATATAAGAATTTATTAATTTTAAAAATATGTTTGACTCTTTGTCTTATTCAATTTTTTTATAAAAAATATAAAAATAAATAAATCATATTTGAAATATATTAATTATAAAATATATTATAATAACATAAATATTTTTTAATAATTTTTTTAAATAAGATAAAAGATCAAGGGTGATTTTTAAAATCAATAAATATTTATATTTTAAAATATGATTGGTCTTGATCTTGGGTGATGTACCTGAATCCTGATTCCCTCCACCTGAAAGTACTCAAGAAAGGCACTGAAGTTGTTGGATCCATGTGTCTGTAGTTTTACGTATTCGTTCTCAAGTACTGTTTGAGCCCTTCGTCGAGGGCACAAGGATGGATCTGTATCTATTTCAAACATGGAGACCAAGTGACTCATACAGTGGCTCTGTTTCTTTGTCAGAAAGTTTATGAATGCCAAGTTTGTATAGTATTCAGTATGCTGGAACAATTGAAGCAATTTGAATTAAATTGGAATTCATTGGTAAGTTTCAGTTATGGCTGTTGACCTGGTACTATAGTGTTAACAGTTATGAAACAAGCGTTTAGACAAAGTTCACGAAATAATCTGTCCTCTCTCTCTCTCTCTCTTCTGAAGAATGTACACACCGATAAAGCTAGTAACATTTTCAGCAAGGGTGGTTCTGGAACTAGCGAAATTTCTTGAGATCCAGGCTGCTTTATTTTACGGCATTCTTTCTTGCTAATGATGACATGGTCGGAAAACTATTTTTCTAGATTTTTACAGTTTACTCATTTAACCTTTGAAGTATTGTTTGAGACCTGCAGGCAATAGGATGGTCATGGAACTGTGCTTATCTGAAGAGGAATTCAGAAAGTGACTTTATACAACGATTCTGTTCGCCTGAATGGTCAAAGCAGTTTGCATTGAGCATTTATGTGAGAACGAGAATGTTTTAGACTCCAAACTCTGCCAGCAGTTCGTTGTCTGTTATCTACAGAGGGAGAGCATGGTAGAGTACCACAGTTATGCGTTGATCCGAATTAGCAAGTCCAGTTACTCTCAACTAGTAGCATGTGTTGTCGTCGAAGCACGCGCCGCGACAGACGAGCATGGGGCCAACAGAGAAGCAGCGGCGGCAGTACCGGGCCCAGCAGCGCGCCGCTCGAGAGGCGCTGAAGAGGCGGCGGCGGCGGGAGGTCGCGGTCGCGAGGGCGAGGTCCCGACAGGAGCTGCTGGAGGTAGAGAAGGCGGCGATGCCCGACGAGACGGTGTACCAGGAGGAGTTGGAGCCTTGGAGGAGCTGGGCATCACGGCGTTCCAGTACGATGTGACGCGGACGCGGCAGCAGGCGCTGGCTGGCACGTCGTCCCCGGTGACACACAGCACGGCGGGGGCGATGGCGGCTTTAACGTCGCGGGAGCTGGCGTTGCCACGCACGGCACGATAGATCTTTTTTCTCAAGGTCGGGATGACGACGACGGTGCTGACACGGAGTTGGTAAAAGTTGTACTAGGAATATTCTTTCGTGTAAGAACCATGAATTTTTGTTTCGGGTGTACCATGGTTCATGCAGCTTCACCGTTTGTATGCTGCTGTCAGATACTGGTTGTGTAACGATGCTTAACATTTAACAGGAAAGACATTGGACATGTGTGTTGAATCAGTTTCTAATTGAATGGTTTCACAATCGGTTTTTGAAGCCTATGAGCTAAGAAAAATAAGAATCATACTTATTTTTTAGCCTAAATAATAATCATACTTAGCTGGCACAATTTCAATAGGCAAAAGATCTCTCCCACAAAACACACTGACATGCGCAAGCCTAGTGGTGTTCAACTGGGTCGTCCGGCACGACCCGGCCCAGGCACAAAAAAGCACGGGCCAGCCCATGTGCCGTGACATAAGCCCACGGTCTGGCACGAATTGGATTAATCATGCCGGGCCGGCCTATTAGGCCCATCAAAAGGGCAGCCCATTAAGCCTTTACCAACCCATTTATAATAAGAGTGGTGAAAATAAGCAAAAATTGGGATGAGAATGGGGATTCAAACTCAAGACCTTCTCTATACAAGTCAGTTTACTTACCACTAGACCACTCTATTGTCTTTGTTTAGTGTAGAAGTATATTTTTATTTTTAATAACGTTAAATGGATCGTACTGTGCTAGCCCACGTGTCTGGCCGTTGGTCCAAGCACGACCCAAAGCCTCGTGCCGGGCTGGTCCGACACGAAATAATTTTGTATCATGCTTTTTTTGGGTGCTTTGGGCCGGCCCATGGGTCACGGGCTTTTTGGATAGCATTATGCATGCCAGGGCTAACATGGCCATTCATTCTCGATTTTGTTGGGCTCCTTACTGGGCCTCCACTGGGCTATTGGGTCTTTCCGTCTTTTGAAGAAGGAAGAAAGGGCTTTTGTTATCTGTCACAACAGAAAACCAATTTTCCAAACAAGAAATGGCATCATGTAAAGATGAATCAGTTTCTTTAGAACAACTCTTGTAAAAAAAATTAGAACAACTAATATAGTTCCATTTATACTATATTTGTTGTTTAAAACGTTAAAAATTCAAGGACGGAGCTGGTACGAGGGACCAAGCTGGCACTATCTAAAATGGCATCAGCAGTGAGATCACAACACCAACACCACTTAAATCTGTTCTGTTCTTTTTTCAACAGAAAACATTGCATCGAGTCGAGTGTTTGTCTGTAGTCGCCGTCCGCTTCATTCGATTGCCATTTCTTGTTGCAGCAAAGCTTCCCCTTTCTATATTGCTCCGAGAAAAACAATCCACGGACAGACAGACCAGATCGACAGAGGGAAGGAAAAGAGTAAAGCGGAGGAAATGGCGAGCTCACACTGCTTTGAGAACGCGCCGGCGCTGAACCCGGCTGGCGGAGGGGGCGAGGTCGTTGACGACTTCGGCGGGCAGAGGTCGTATATTGCTGGATCTCCCGAGTCCAAGGCCGCCGTCATCCTCATCTCCGACGCCTTCGGTAAGGGCCCCAGCCATAAGCTGCAGGGACCAGATTCTTTGTACTCTCTTGCAAGAACTGAAAACTATTCCTGCGTTACAGGTTTCGAAGCGCCAAACCTGAGGTATTTACTTTTGCGATGAAGCTCTCAATCTGAATTTTAAAAAAAAGGTATACCTGTGATGGGATGGGATTAATCATAATGGAACTGGGGAACCAAGTTTTACTGAGATAGCAGTGCTGAAGCACTTGCATATCAATCCTCCAGCTCCATAATTGATTCAAGACTACTGTCTCTAAGAACAACTCTGAAATTGCTCCAAAGTCTACCTTTATGATCCTTAACCTGTTGGCAATCCCTAACTCTAGCATGTTGGGTGTTTAATCAATGCTGAAAAATTGTTTGTAAGTTGCATAAAAAAAAAACCCTAGTATTTCACCTGTTGACCAAAGTCCTACCTTTTTTGGTCAGCTTATGGTTCAGAATTCGTCCAATAAATTCTTTGAATTGCAGTATACCAGTGCTAATCTTCATTATGTATGTATTAATTGATGATGTCTATTTATCCCATATAGAAAGATAGCAGACAAAGTTGCTTCCGCTGGTTACTTTGTTGTCGTGCCAGATTTCCTGCATGGAGATCCATACGACCCCAGCAATCCAAAGAATCCTGGAATGTGGTTACAGTCACATGACCCGGTTTGTTGTCTCCTGAACCTTCTCACACAAATTATTTGTCACAGGACACGTTTCAAAATTTTATTAGAAAATATTTTCTGTGGGGCACTGGGACTATCCTAACTTCCATGGCATTGGTAACCTACTTTGTTTGGATTTCAGACAATAATAGTGATATGTACAAACCAGTTTGACTTATTCAAGGTTCGACAACCATATATACAGTTTTTGATTATTTTGAAGAAACATATTGTCCCAATTGCTATTTTCTAGGGAGATCACAGGATACTCATCCGATGGCCAGGGGTAGAGGTGGGTTATTTTAGTTGGGGGTTATTTGCAAAATAAATGATTAGGTGGGATTAGTGAGGGGTTTAAGTGTAAAATAATCTGGCCATCGGATAAGGATCCTGCGATCTTGATTGGAGTTCTTATAGTTCTCACACGAAGTCAGTTCTCATATGATACGTTGCCTTTTTTAAGATACTGAGATAAGGATTATTTCAAAGAACCATATTTTGTTCATATCATTCACAAATTGATTTCAGCTTCTTTCTCTTGAATTGTATGAATGTTTGTGATTTCGAAAGCTGGTCAATTTTTATCCTATGAATGCCGTCAGGTGCTTTCACATGTTCTATTATATATATGTTCCATGTAGCTAAGCAACACCTATGGTTTCTTTCAATGGAAAAAGGCATTTGAAGAAGCAAAACCAGTAATTGCTGCTCTCAAGTCTAAGGGAGTGTTGACCATAGGGGCTGCAGGTTATTGTTGGGGTGGTAAGTATGATTCTTTATGGTGTTTTATTGTCAAGTGAATCTGTACGTTTCCTTCCTCTCTTCTTTTAAGCTATGCACACTGATAAGGTTACCATTTTAGCAAAGGTGGTTGTGGAACTAGCAAAAGTTCATGAGATCCAGGCTGCTGTACTGTTACATCCTTCGTTGCTTGCTGTTGATGACATCAAAGGTCAATTGTTTTACCTGACATATTAAACTTATTCCATTCTAAAGGCTTGAAAGTCTTACTTTGTCATACAAAACTAACATTCAGAGGTAAAATGCCCGATTTCTATACTTGGAGCTGAAACTGACAAATCAACCCCACCTGAATTGGTAAAACAGTTTGAGGAAGTTCTTTCAGCTAACTCTGAGGTAAATTCTCTTATTTCTCATATTAAATCGTTAAGATCATGTTTATCTTCTTGCCTAAGTTTGTGGCTTGATTTAATTTTTGTGCATCAAGGTTGCACATGCTCTGTTGTAAACAGTGCAACTATTTATTCAACAAGACAATATAAAACACACAACCATTCAGTGTAGTCTGAGTAGAGTTCAGAAAATCTTCCAACTTGGACCACCTTGTATTGTGTGAGCATTTCAATTCAGCTTAATACCTTTTACATAGCTTCTTTCTTAGCTAAAAGTATCTATTTCTTATAAAATTAACATGGACCAAAACCCAAAGGATTATGTGAGCTTTTAAAAGAAAGCAACCATCAGATTTGCAGACTTTGACTCTAGCTATCTTCTCAAGTTTTATGCCACAATGCTTTCATTTTGCACTGCAGATTGGTCACTTTGTCAAGATTTTCCCTGGGGTAGAGCATGGGTGGGCTGTGAGATACAGCGACGATGATGAAGCTGCCGTCAGTAGAGCTGAGGAAGCCCTGCAGGACATGCTGGACTGGTTTAACAAATACCTGAAGTGAAGTGAACCAGCCGTTCTCCATGTAATAAGATCTTGATGATGCTCGTTAATTTGTGATGCCTGCCTTATTCGAGTTTCTCCATGTAATAAGATCTTGAAGTGGACCCGCATCATCAGTTGTGTGCATGCGCTCATCACATGTGTATGGTACTAGATAGTGAATGCTGAGTACTTGGATCAGTGCATGATCAGATATCGATGTGTGTATGGTACCACTGAGTACTTGGATGAGCAATAAAAAGAGTCTCCTGCTTCACTCTATCATTTCCACCCCACATCCACGTCTTGATCATGTTTTACAGGCTCCGTGGATCAACTCTTTTGACCCAACATATGAAATACAGGTATATCATATTTATCTTTATCCTGAGCTCCACATATCAGCTTTTAAAGGTAGGATTTTTGAGACATCGTAAAAGTCTTGTTGAAAAATATACACTTTGAACGATCTGAGTGAATCATCCGAAGAACTTAGATTCATCATAAAAATTAACCTCCGAGATAAGAGCCAAACAAAAAGAGCAAGTGGAATAAATGCCCTGCAACTGTTCTATCTTCCAACCGCTCAAGATTTAGAGAAGCTACAATGCCCCATAGGTAATAAAATATGAATTACCCATACCAACTTATTCGATTCTACATAGAATGTCTTAGTTGTGCATTTGGGTATGCGTCAAGAATAAAGATATTATAGCAAGTTCTGATCAACAACGAAAATCTAAATCTTGCCTTTACTCAGTACGAGCAAAGGTTTAGCTCGGGGGGTCTTGTTGATGGTTGTTATATACTAATTTTGACTGTCAATATGATCACAAAAGTAAGAAGATAGTGTATTTCATTCACGCATGTTAGTTAAAAATAACGCTATTTCACTTGTCTTTTAAAAAACATGTGCATGCAGGGAAATACACAAAAGAAGTAAAGAAATAGGGATTGATCCGCAAGAATAACATTTCGACCAACAAAAGTGCACCAACCAGATTCTCCACGGATCAATGACATAGATACACAGGATTGCGTGGGAGGAAACCGACTTAACAGAAGAGAGGATCCACCTGTAGACCATCCGGAGGAAGCACATCCCAAGGGGCCCACCTGCAAGTCGGCCGACCTAGGCTTGGTCGGTTGACCAGGTCTTGAGGCGGTTCTCCTCCCCCTTTCACGTGTCACTCCCTTAGGGGAGTGTCTCTCATTCACACACACTCAAGAAGTAGGAAAGATAAAGACATAGAGAAAATGCCTACAATGATTAAAGGGGCGCACATGCATGCATAGTGCCACCCATGCCGACGTTGTGCTGTGAACCCATGTCAGAAACTCATCCTACCTTAGCGATGGAAGGCATGACTTCACGCTTTCATCCCTGGGAGTGGCAGGTTGGCAAAGTTAGACGGGACCGCTCCGCTTGCCTTACGCCAGCCACAATGATAGTGCACTTCGATGCAGCGACGTCCTGCCCGGAAATGGCACGGCACTTGAGTACGGCGTGATGGCACCATGACTGCTGACGACATGAACAAGAATGGCGGGCCCTATAGCCGACGAAGACCATGTGTTGATGGAAATGATAGGGATTTTTTCTCCTCTCTCTCTCTTTAATTGGATCCATTCCCTTAAAATATAAAAGGGAAGCAACCCCACGCCACCAGGCACACTCACGACACAATATGTCACACACGCACACATTCGCATTCTCGTTCATCTCTAGAGACTAGGAAGCTCTCTTCCTCTGGCCCGGATGTAATCCCCTGTACAATCCACACAAGTAATACGAGCAATTCAAAATTAGATGTAGCGATTTTTCTCAAATAATATAATCCTCGTGTTCTTTTATGAACCATCAGGCCTCAAACCGGACAATCTATAGTCAATTAATAGTTAGTGATTCTAGACACCGGCAAGTACGGGATCATAAGTAATATACAATGGAGAGATTAGCCATGCTAAATGCTTTATCAATCTCTTACCACTGCTATCCATGCGAGGAAAGCTTTTCCTCGGACTTCACTCATCCGCCTTACGTGACCATCACAGGGACGTGTCCTATCGAACCATGTTGAGTGCAAAAAAAAAAACATCTGATAAATAAGCACTTTGTCAAGTGTCAAAAAGAAAAAAAAATACTCGACAAAGTGTTTACTAGTATTTTTTATGTGGCACTAGGAGTGTCCGATAGAATACATTCAGCAAACCACCGAACACTTGGCAAACAGCCGTCAGCCGGTTTCCAACAGTGGCCTTATTATCACGGAGCAGAGCTTCACAAATCACAAGGTTAATACCATACGGAACATGATACGTGGGGATGAAACACAGATGACAGGGTGCTACTAGGAACTACGGGGTTCACATCCACACAGCTCGGCAGCACTGCGCGGCGGCCGCCCTGCCCCCAGATCCACCCACACTGGTCCTGGACCGGCCCCACCAACAGCATCCTCCCTTACGATTGGGGTCCTCTGAATTGAGGAACAAAAGTCAGAGGCGGTACTGTAGCTAGAATTTGTTCTATTTGTAGCCGTCCGATCTGAGGTTATTGAACAAAACTACGTGCTACAGTAATGAGTAAAATAATAGGCCTGTCAACACAGTACCATTGAACAGTATTTTGTTACAGTTCTAATTCAGGAAACTATGTTCACACTCATGAATTACTGTACCATAAGCTACAGTTGCCTGAATTTTGTTGTTCAATTCAGAGGACCTGCATTCGCTTCCAGTTACTCGATCGCGTTGATCATTTGCATTGGAGGACAAAATTTAGAAAGTAAACTGTAGTTGGCATTAACCTCAATTTTGGCTGTCCCAACAGGCTTCAACGGGTGGGATCAATTCTTATTGTGTATATAAAAAATGATACTAGAAGACAGCTACAGGGAAAACCGGTGCTACAAATTTTGCTACAGCACTAATGCAGGCTACTATTGATCGTCTCTTGTTTTACTGTGATTATTGCTACAGATCTCTCTAGTTGTTGAAGTAATGCGGATAATATGTTTCCAGAACTACGATATTGCCACAATGTTAGGATCAGGCGCGCTGCAGCATGTCAGGCCAAAGTCGGGTGTGGCTGGGGGCGAAGTGAGTACAGTGGTGTCAGTGTTTCGAATCACCAACAAATAAATTTCTGTGTATTACGCGTTTTAGATTAGATGATTCGTAAGAGGAAACATGAATTTATAGTGGTTTGAGAGGAATCCCTACGTTTATTCAGTTTGATGCTGCTCATGTTATTTTTAATGAGTAAATAAAGGAAGGTACAACAATAGCAAGAGAGGAGGTAGAGCTCCAAGTCTATGGTGTGCGTGCAAGTGAAAGTGTTTATGCATGGTTCTCTGTATGCAAGAGTGCGAATGGAGAAGAATTGAATATGAAAGAAGAAAGTCTATCCTTTTATACTTCAAGAGATTGGACCCATTTACAGAGAAAAAGAGATGCGAGTGGAGTCGATAGAGAGAGGAGTCAATGTGATGGTCTTCAGTAATCATGGGCCCCACATGTCCTGGAATCCCATTGCTGCGTGCATCCTCCATGCTTAGTCGACGTGTTCCATTACCTCTCGTCGATCGGTAGTGTCCTATCTATACTCTTATCGATACTATTGTCCCATTGCTAGTGTGGCTGGCATTTGATGGTGTGATGTGTTTCACCTGCTTATCCAATGCGTGAAGTATGGGAGGTATTATGGCGCCATGCTTATCCTGCCTAAGAGGCATCAACGGTGATTAGAGCTGATGCGCACTATGATAGAGCCGATCGGCATTATTACCGCATGTCCGTTGTGGCATTTAAAACATATCAATGGGCGGGTGGTTGTTGGCTTTTCGCCTTGTTCGACCTCCAATGCCTCTGGTCTGGCGGGGTTGAGTGAGACTCGACCCCCCCCCCCCTCCCGCTGTGGGTCCGCCGTGTTATCGATTTGCGCTTGAAAAGTACTACCTCCGGTTCAAAATGTAAGAATTCCAGGCATTCAAACTTTAAAATAGTCAACCTGAGAAAAGTCATATATACCCCTTATTTTACACTACCTTATTAATTCCTCACCCACCCACCAATCCACTAAATTTTGTCTTATTTCTAAAAATGTTTATATTGTGAACAAATTTTTAAATCACTGAAATCCTTACATTTTTAACCGGAAGAAGTAGTCATTAGAACGGGTCGGCCAATCAATACTGTCAAATCCAACTTTCCTTTCCCGATACTCCAGGAAATGGCAGCGTTACATCTCCCTACTTCTATCGAAGTAGGCTACACCACTGACAGGGGTTGGCAACACAACGCCTATAGTCGGCAGCACTATGCGCATACGCGCATGCATCATGATGGCTGTCACAGGGCAAGTGTTCTTATTTTATTGCAAATACGCAACCCACCTTGCGTAGTTGCATGGGTCTAGCAAGGCGAAAAGCGTTCAACTCCACTTGCTGGGATCAGGCAAAGCAGAAGACGCTTGACCCCGCTTGTGGGGATCAGGCAAAGCGAGACGCACTCGACCCCACCCGCGGAGGTCGAGTTGTTCGACCCTACTCATGGGGTCGGGCAAGGCAAAAGTCATTCGACTCCATTTGTACACTATGAGAAAATCAATGTTTACCAGGTGTCCTCTTCTTTGCGAGTGTTTTTCATCAGACACTTGGCAAAGAATATTTTTTGTCGAGTGTCATACAAAAAACACTTGGTAAAATAAATATACTCGATAAAAAACACTTTGCTGAGTGCCAGGAGAGCCTTTACCGAGTGTTTTATTTAGCACTTGATAAAGTTCTTGTTTGCCGAGTGCAAAAAATAATACATTTAGTAAAAAAAAATATCAAACTAATTTGAAAAAAAAATCAAATTTTGTAATGATACATTTTATGTAATCTATGACTTATATAAAATAATTTGAAGTCAAATTCATTTTTTAACAATCAATTTGACTTCAAATCTTCATGACTCATTCTCAGCTCTAAGGTTGTTTGTCGAGTGTATTTAGTCCTTTACCGAGTGTCAAAGACACTGGGCAAAGAGCCAAATTCTGGTAGTGATAAGGGTGCAAGATGAGACACGTTTGACCCCACTCACAAGGGTCGGACGGGACGGATCTACCTTGATGGGTATTTAGTCTTAATATTAAACACGCCACATGGTGTCGTTAATATTTACCCCTGACAAGTGGCAGAACTAGAATTTTTTATTAGAATTATTAACAATCAACTTATAACTATTTTCTTTCCCGTACAAAATGATACTCCCTCTATCCTAAAATATAAGTATTTGAAGACTTAGTCTAGATTCGTAGTATCTCCAATGAATCTAGACAATAATGTCTAGATTCATTAAAAATATTATGAATCTCTCATACCTTTAAATAAATACTTATATTTTGAGACGGAGTGAGTATTAAAGTTTATGTAACGGCTCATAAATTGGTAGGCAACAATTTTTTTTTGAAACTTGAAAAGTACTTTCATGAAGGAAACAAGATGAAAGGAATGAACGTCACTAAGCTATAAATTGTTGAAGCATTTAACTAGTTCGTGTTTTACAATGTTATATAATTAAGTGCCTCTTTGCTACTATCAAGAAAAATGTTGTCACGGAGCTATCAAGATATTAGCAGTTGAAGGAATCTCGCGAAAGGGCCTGTAATCTAGTGGTTACAAGAGCCTTAGTAGCACCTCATATCCTGGGTTCGACTTAATGGCATTGTACTTTCAGTGGTAGACGACGCTCCCATTGATAGCGAGGCGCCAATAGTGACTTCGTCAATCTCAAGAATTTACCGACTTAGTTTTTTAGGATGATCATAAGAGTAGGATTTGCGTACGTGTGTTCATAAAAGTGAGTGTGCGTACGTTATGAGTGTCTGAATTGTACTGTGTAATTAAAAAAAACAGTTGAAGGAATCTCAGCCTATGATAATTGACGAGGGTTGTACTACTTGCACCAAATTTTCATGGTAGAGCTGGTGAGGAGGCATAACATAGAGACATCGCTTTACCATGAGCTTCGCGTGATCTTTATTTATATTCATAATTAGTACATCCGTACTGTTAGAGATTGGCGTAACACGTCAGTGCACTTCAAGGTCGTACTACTTGAACCAAAATTTTCATGGTAGAGTTTGGTAAGAATTCCTAGATATATATTCTTACTTTTTTTATTATATTCATAATAAGCAGTACATCCGTACGGTTATAGACCGGCACAACACGTCAGCGCAACTCAATTATTAACATTCCATTAACAACAACATTTTCACCCGGCATTGATCGTACTCTGGGCGCCGCAGTCGAGGTTGCTCTGCGGCGCCCAGAAGAGTGCTGGCGTTTGTTTAGTCGTCCACTAAGTAGCAGACCCAAGACGAGTGTAAGTTTTACCCATTCAGCTGGTGCGCATGGAATGCTTTGAGCATTTAAATATTCAGCTAGAGGAAAGCTAATCACTAATCAAATCGGCAGTTCATTAGACGAGCGTACGTTGGTGCCGGTGATAAATGACTTGACATGTGTACATCGTCGGCAGCGGGCGAAATTATTAGCCTCCTCTTATATGATATTTTGACTCCAGACACGGAAATTAAAAAGAGGTAAAAAAAATAGGGGAGACAAGGCCATATAATAGAGCTGCGACTGTCTCCACCACCTCGGAGCACGGGCGCTAGGCGTCACCTAGACTCCCATCTCTGGGCGACACCCGTTGTACGTGCCCTAAGCTCCATTTAGGCGTGGGCGCGATTAACCGCAAAACTGGTTAATTATACTAAAAAAACCAAAAAAACTGAACCGCACCGAACCATGCGGTTAACCATTTTCTAATTTTAGTTTCAGTTTTCAGTTTTATCAATATTGATTAATCGAAATTATTTCGGTTTTGACTTGGTATTAACCGAACTACCGAATAAACCGAACATTCAGCCCATACAATATGCGGCCCATGAAAACATAACTCATCTAGGCCCGTCAAAACACCAAGTCCACTAAAACAAAGTCCACACTAACCAAACCTACGCATCGCATCCAGTCATCCACCAAAAGGCTTACGGCAGCGGCGCACGAGCAGCAGTGGCTTGCGAGCGTCGCGCAAGCATCGACGGCGGCTCGCAGGCATTGCGCAGACGGCAGTGGCGTTCGAGCAGCGATGGATCGCGGTTGCCGGTGCACGGGCAGCGACGACTCACGGGCGTTGCACAGTGCACGGGCAGCGGCGGCGGCGGCTTGCGGACGTCACACGAGAGCGGAAGCAAGGCGGAACCGTGGAAGGGCAGGCGTAGCCGAAGAACAAAAGGCATGACGAGGTGAGATTGCAATTGCGGTTAACCACGCCACCGTACCGATTTAACCGATCACCGAACATTGCTGTTATTGATTTTTCTACAGTTTATTCGGTTTTGAGTTTTGCAATAACCGAGCTTTTTGTCGGTTGGATTAACCGCACCGAAGTGCACGGTTAACCAAATGCCCAGTCCTAGCTCCATTATTCCTCATTTGTGTTAGTATTTAATTGCGATGATAAGGTTTAAGTTAATGCATGAAAATTTTAGATCTTTGATGGCTTGATTCGTATACAATGTAATAGCATAATTGGACTATACAACTACCACAACTATAAAAACAATTTTTAGCAACAAAAGCAAGTATGATTTGATTCTAGTTTTATAGTTTAGTTAATTGTGTATATCAGGTTTTATCTATATGAAATCTAACTCCTCTTTCTTATTATAAATTGCATGTAACATTGCATTTTTACTTATGTGACATGTTGTTTAATAATTTTAAACACATATAAAACTTAGAAAGAAACTGATCTAATTATGCATTTATCCTGAAATACTTTTGCCCTTCTGGTCTACACTCTACAGGTTGCTCACTTATTTAAAATTTTCCATGAAGTTATGCATGGATGTGGGGGCGATGATATATCATGCAGCTGTCGTCAACAGTGCTGAAAAAGCACTGGCGGTATGACGTGGTTGGTTTGATAAATGCTATTACGTTTATTTTAAAATATAAGTATTTGTTAACTTTATGAGATCACATTTAATTATTTGTCTTATCTAAATATTTTTAAAATTATAAAAACAAATAAGTCATAATTAAATTATATCTAATAATTAAATAATTCATAATAAAATAAATAATATTTTCATAAAATTTTTGAATAAAATAAACGATAAAACATAGTTTCTAAAAGACAACAAATACTTACACGGAGGGAGTATATGAAGTGACATCTGCATTGTATAGCTGCTCTCCACGTGATAAACTCCTGACAGTGATTGCTGGTCAGCTAGAGGCTCGGTTTTCTGTGTGTAACAGTATACTCTTTACTGGTTTTGAGTCTATCCGTTATTGGATTAATATTTGCATTCTCAACTGAATTACTTCCTCAATCTCAAAATAATTAACGTTTTAACTTGGAATATGAGAATTAAGTAGAAACTGAAAAAGGATGCATAAAAAATGAAGAGGTGGAAGATAAAGATAAAGATATATTAAAAGTAGAAAAAGTTGCATCGAGAAGTAAAAATAATTATTATTTTTTAAAAAATAAAATTATTAAAATGTCAAATATTTTAAAACAAAAGAAGTACTTGACTGCTCGTTGTGCTTGATTCACCTCGAGATTACAAAATTGTGACTCAGCCGGTACTAATTCGACTTGTTAGATTATAAATTGCTCCGAAATGTTCAACGTGTGTTTGCACCATTAGCAACCCATGCTCCCGTTTTCTATCTTAAAAAACTAGAATTATTCTTTTTGTAGTTAGCATCATTCCCCATCGCTATACTTGGTGTTAATAGTGTGGTTTCATATAAATGCCCGATGACTGTGATGGAGCTATCAAGATATCTCAAAGGAATCGACCGATTAATTCATGAGGTTGTATTGCTTGCATCAAATCACGGTAGAGTGGGTTAGAAGCCCTAGAGACATCGCATTCAGCTTTAGCTTTTCACATGAACTTTATTTTTAATTATAGTCCATCCGTATTGTTACAGATCAGCGGTGGCACACCACATATGTACGTACACCTCAATTATTAACGTTCACATGTATTTTTTTTCACTTTTGACCATTCATCTTATTAAAAAAAATTTAAAAATTATCATGTATTTAAATTTATTTATCAATAAAAAATTTTAAATATAAATTATAATATTTTATATTTGAATAAATATTTTAAATAATATAAATAATCAATCATAATTAAAAATGTTAATGACAATAATAATTTAAAACAAAGTACAGTAGTATAATATATAGCAACCTCCTCGATTTATGAACTAATAATCACACGGATAAAATATCACTTGATTGTGCTCGATCTGTGGACAGTTCACCTCGAGAGTACAATATTGAGACTCGGCCAGTGTACTGAATCAACTTGTCAAATTTGAAATAAGGAAATAACTTGGCGCTCATCAGATTGCATCCTTAGCAGCCCTTGATGACTTATTTTATTTCTTTTCAAACTATTCTATTATATTAAGTACATTAATTAGCACCACTACATCACTATAGTTAGTGTTGCCTGGTGGTCCCAATAAATATCAGCCAAGTTAAAGTAATCTGTTTAGTGTTTATCATGACTGAGATGACGTTGTACTACTTACTTAAATTTTTCATGGTAGGGTTGGTGAGAGACCTTGGGTGTGTTCGTTTCCACCCTTCTGATTTTTAGATCTGTCATATCGAATATTGTGATACTAATTAGGAGTATTAACTATAGATTACTGACAAAACCCAATCCATAACCCTCCCTCTGAATGATGAGATAAATCTATTAAAACTAATTAGATCATGATTAGATAATGTGATGCTACAGTAAACATCTCTTAATGATAATTTAATTAAACTTAATAAATTTGTCACGCTGATGTGCATTCAACTCTGTAATTAGTTTTATATTTAATATATATTTTATAATCATATATAGTATTTTAATGATTGATGTGACCTCACTAAAATTTAGACCCAAAGAAACGAACACACCCCTTAGCCAGAGAGACCTACTAGAGACATCGCATTCAGCTATAGTTTCGCATGAACTTTTATTTTATTCATTCATAGTGCATCCATAATGTTACAGATCCGCACGTGGCGGCACAACATCGTACGCACACCTCAACTACTAACGTACATACTGGCAAACTCCTTGATTTATTTAGTACAGTAACCACACGACGACAATCTCACAGAGAAGTTGCCCATCACAACAACGTTGTACTCACTGGGCCGCCAGCCACGCCGATGCACCGAAGTTGAACTGCTTTTGGTCGTTGCAGTCGAGGTCGTTGTCACCGTAGGTGATGCCGAAGACGTCGCAGTAGCGCTTGTAGAAGCCGATCCGGTCCACCACCCGTGGATCCGGCCTGATGCCGCACTCGAGCCCGCGCATTGATGATGTTTGTGATGACGCCGTAGCCCGGCACCCGGCCCGCCGTGACGTCCGCGGGCGTGGGCGTCCACTGGCCCGTGATCACGGCGTGGCACGACGGCTTGTTGTCCCGCGGCGTCGTCATCCAGAACCACAGCGCCGTCTTGACCGATATCACCGGGTCCGACGCCACCGGCTCCGGGTTGTTCAGAGGTACACGTCGTGATGGCTCACAGTACTCGATTGGTTTCTTGAGAACTTTGTAGATGCGCTTCATTCTATTTTTGTTCCATTATTATAACAAAGCATCAAAACCATTTTTACAATCGAATATCATAAGGGTCCTATCACTAATCAACTTGTCTGTTTGGAGCCTAGGACATGTCTTAATGTAAAGTTTTATTAAACGGTTTCTAAAAATATCATGTCACATAAAGATATTTAAAATCTCTATAACTTATTAATTAAGGTGAGGTCGTCTAGACCACTTTTTTCATATTCAGATGTGTTCATAACATTGTCGTATTCAGTTTGTATCCTACAATGATTCACCAATCAGTTTGAATTATTTTTTGAATCATTTTCTAATCATTTATTAAATTAGACTCTAATTTTTAATTCTATATTTTATACTAACAATAATTAATCATCTATTACTTTAACATCATATTTTTGGATGCAAACTAATAATAAAAATTCTAATAATAACTCACTTCAAAATTATTACAATAAATATTTTTTAAAAAAAAACTCAAAAAAGTAAGTGAAATAAAAATAGAGCAAATGCTCAAGCCAAAAAAATTGATTAATTGAATTACAAAAAATATTCTAAACATAAATTTTTTTTAACAAAGACCCATGGTAACGCACGGGTATTTTGTTAGTAATAAATAAAACAAGATGTAAAGTTTCATGTGCCATTTTATAGGTTAAGATATCATTTAAATATTACATCTATCGATAAATGGTAGTTAATTTATAGAGATGAGAAATAGATTATTCTTAGTGGAGGCTTGATTCTAGTTTTATAGTTTAGTTAATTATGTACATCAGATTTTATCTATATAAAATCTAACTCCTCTCTTTTATCATGAATTTCCATATGTCACGTTATCAATTTTTACTTATATGACATGTTATTGAATAATTTTGAACTCACATATAACATGGAATGAGACTGACCTAATTATGAATTTATCTTGAAATGTTTTTGCCCTTCTGGTCTACGCTCTACAGGTTGCTCACTTTGTCAAGATTTTCCATGGACGTGGGGCGGTGAGATATATCGACGATGATGCAGCTGCCGTCAAGACTCAAGAGTGCTGAACAAGCACTGGGGGTATGACGTGGCTGGTTTGATAAACGCTACATGAAGTGACATCTATCTGCTTTGTATAGCTGCTCTCCACGTGATAAACTCCTGACAGTGATTGTTGATCAGCTAGAGGCTCGGTTTTCTGTGTGTAATAGTGTACTCTTTACTGGTTTTGAGTCTATCTGCTATTGGATTAATATTTGCATTCTCGATTGAATTATTTTCTCCATCTTAAAACAATTAATGTTTTAACTCTGAGAATTAAGTAAAAATAAAAAAGTGGATGCACCGAAATAAAGATGTGAGAGATAGAAATGTATTAAAAGAAGATAAAGTTGTATGAAGAAATAAGAATAATAATTATTTTAAAAAATTAGAGTTAGTTAAGTGTCAAATATTTTAAAACGAAGAGAGTACTTAAACTGCTCGTCGTGCTTGATTCACCTCGAGAGTACAACATTGAGACTCAGCCGGCCGGTATTGAATTGACTTGTCAGATTAGAAATTGCTCCGAAATATTCACGGTTGCTTGCATCCTTTGTAGCCCGTGCTTCCGTTTTTATCTTTAAAAAACTAGTATTATTCTTTTTTGGATTTTTAGATTTCAGGGGCATGAAAGCTTTCAGTCAACCTTTATTCTTTTGTGTTTTATTTTGTTTTTTATAGAATTTTTTTATAATAATTAGAAAATATTGAATATAAAATTTATGGCTCAAAAACGATGACTGAAGATTGCACAAACTTTCAGATGCCTGAAAATTAGCAACTCTCATTCTTTTTAGTTAGCATCACTCCCCAATTATTAGCGTTAACAGTGTGGTTCCAAATAAATGTCCGATGATTGTGTTGGAGTTATCAAGATACTTAAAGGAATCGACTGATTGATTCATGTGGTTGCATTACTTGAATAAAGTTTTCACGGTAGAATTGGTGAGAAGTCGCATTCAGCTTTAGTTTTTACATGAACTTTATTTCTGTTTATAGTCCATCCGTACGTACTACGCCTCAATTATTAACGTATCATATAGCAACCTCCTCGATTTACTTACTAATATAATCACACGGACAATATAATATCACTTGATTGTGCTCGATCTGTGGACAGTTGGTATACAATATTGAGACTCGGCCAGTACTGAATCAACTTGTCAAATCTGAAATAAGAAAATAATTTGGCGAGGTTCAACATCAGATTGCATCCGCCTTATTATATTAGTACTAATTAGGTGAACCTTAATGTATAGTTTTATCTTATAGTTTTCAAGTGTGTCATATCAGATTATTTGATAGATAAAATACTCACTCTTAGGCCAGTCTCAATACATAATTTTATTTTACAGTTTTCAAGAGTGCTACATCAGATTTGAAGATTTAGATTGATGTATGAAATAGTATCTCTTAATGCATAGTTTCATCTCATAATTTCATATATAAATTATAATATTAAATTAACATCTATTTGTTACATTAAGATTGGTAAAAATATGTTCAGATGAAACTTTATATTCTCAATGGGAGTTTCATACCTATGAAATAGTGTCAAATAAGTTTCATCCCTATGAAACCCATTTGCCCAGTTTCATATTAATTATTATGCCACATCATCTCTTTTGCTTATATGGCACCTTATTTAATGCTAATAAAACTCCCACTGAGACTGACTTTAATGCACGGTTTCATTTCATGATTTCATAGACAAGTTATAGCATTAAATTTGTTATATTAGAATTGGTCAAAACATGCTAGTTTATACTTTTGATGGTGGTTTCAATTGAGTTGCATGCCTATAAAATAGTGTTAAATGAGTTTTATTCTAATAAAACTTATTTTCTCTCTTTCATCTTAATTATTTTGTGACATTATCTATTTTGTTGATGTGGCAGCTTATTTAGTGCAAATACAAATACATCACTATAGTTAGCGTTGTCTGGTGGTCCCAAGTCCCAAGAAATATCAACCAAGTTAAAGGAATCTGTTTAGTGTTTGCCATGACAGAGATGACGTTGTACTACTTGCTTAAATTTTTCAAGATAGAGTTGGTGAGAGGCTTTCGCTAGAGAGACCTAGTAGAGACATCGCATTCCGCAATAGTTTCGCATGAACTCTATTTTATTTATTCATAGTGCATAGTGCATCCATAGTGTTACAGATGCGCGCGCGGCGGAGCAACATCGTACACACATCTCAACTACTAACGTACATACTGGCAAACTCCTCATATTTATTTAGTACAGTAACCACACGACGACAATCTCACAGAGAAGTTGCCCATCACAACACCGTTGTTCGTCTCACTGGGCCGCCAGCCACGCCGATGCACCGAAGTTGAACGGCTTCTGGTTGTTGCAGTCGAGGTTGTCACCGTAGGCGATGCCGAAGACGTCGCAGTAGCGCTTGTAGAAGCCGATCCGGTCCTCCACCCGTGGGTCTGGGCCGATGCCGCACTCGAGCCCGCCGTTGATGATGTTGGTGATCACGCCGTAGCCCGGCACCCGGCCCGCCGCGTCGTCCGCGGGCGTGGGCGTCCACTGGCCCGTGATCACGGCGTGGCAGGACGGCTTGTTGTCCCGCGGCGTCATCCAGAACCACAGCGCCGTCCTGAACGATATCACCGGGTCCGACGCCACCAGCTCCGGGTAGTGCAGGAGGTCCACGTCGATGGCATCTCCCGCCGGGCCGTAGTTGTAGTTGCTGGTATATGTATCGATCACCGGGTTAGTTCGGCAACCAAAGAAAGATTATCGTTGCACACAAAATATATATATAATTTGTTCTCTTACTAGGAGAGCTGGATGGGGCCGCGGCCGAAGTACTTCTTCCCCGGCGCGCACGGCCACTCCTGGTTCGGCACGCAGTAGTCGGCCACCGCGTTCAGCTCCTCCTTGTAGCAGTATCCCCACGCGTAGCGCCCGTCGGGCGCGTCGGGCCACCCGCCCGTGGTCTCGTGGGAGGTCTGGCCCAGGAACGCGGCCACCTCCCGCTTCCTCGCCTCGTCGCTCAGGTCCTTGCCGGCGAAGTCCGGGAACGAGTCGCACGCGGCGATGAACGCCTCGTAGGTGTAGAACCCGTGCGCGAGGCACGCCGGGTCGTTGCGGTGGAGGAGGAGCTGCTCGAACAGGTCCTCGGACACGATGGACGCCACGCCGTCGGGGTCCACGGGCCCGATAGGGCTGGGCGGGGGCGGGGGCGGAGACGGCGGGCTGGGTCCTGGGCTCGGGCCGCAGCTGCATTGGCTCTGGCACCCGGCGCAGCAGTAGGCTTCAGTGGAGCCGCAGTAGCCGTACTCGCTGCAGCAGAGGCCGTTCGGGCACAGAGCGCCGCCGGCCTGCGACCCGCACTGCTCTGCGCGCGCGACGACGAGCGCCGCGGCTAGGACGCACAGGACAGCCGTGGCTGCCCTGGCCGCGCTCGGGGCTCCTGATGTGGTCGACATGGTTAGATGGTCTGGGTTTGGTGCCTGATGAGGCGGGAGCTGTCCGCCTTTTATACACACGAATTCTTGGATCGGTGGGGTAAAATCGTCACGGCACCTTCGGGAGGCTTGCCACGTAAGTCGAACATGAAACATGTGACCATATCCCGGGCCTCTTCTACTTTGGAGCCGTTCCTGATATTTTACAGACCTAAGGCACAAAAAAATCTTCTCCGTTCCACATCCTGATTTTGGCGCATTTACTAACCTCGAGGTGGTACAACAATATAGTGGTGCACACCAATCTCGATGGTACTATATTCACTAGATAAGGTGGCGCGCTCCGCATGCGCTCACACATAATCATAATCTATGTTTGAATAAATAGACATTTAAACACATGCTATATTCAATTATCTTTTTTGTTTATAAACGCTTAGCTTCAAGACAATTTCTAATTTGACATATGGTCTCAAAGGCTTCTAAGCAAATATTACAATAATATATATAACTCTAGGTTAGTGCACCGCATAAGGCATTTGGACTTTTCTCCTGCTTTTATCCTTCTCTTCTTTACGTATTACATTTTTCTTGCCTGGAGAAATAGAAACCACGCGGTAGTACATCCTCCGCACATGAAGACACTCAAAAGGCTGCAAGTTCAATGCTTTCTGAAGCAAAGGCCAGTCTCCTCTCTTTGTTTTCTCACCTGGCGATATAGCCCACAACACGTTTGCTGATGAGACGGAGGAATCCGATACGCAACACATTGAAGCCGCAACGCAGCCCGTTTCACCCTAGCCTGCCAAACGACAAACGGGCCGCGAAAATAGGCCCACACACCGGCCACATTGGGTTAAACGGACTGAAAAGCGGAGGAAGCAGCATGGTGCAGCGGCGGTAGTAAAAAATGATGCGGCTGAAGCGCAGGCGAGCACGTCCCCTTTAAACAGACGTGGCCACCGTGTAGGCTATCCACGCCGGCCAAAATTACTAGGAAGCTGTAAATCTTTTCTGAGTCTACTTAACACTGTTCCGTCCGTTGATGGAAGTGTGCGAGGATATAGTACACCAAAATAATAAGAAGACCGCTGTAGGTCTTTCTCGAGGACTAATTCTTTATTTGTCATTGTAAAATTTTACACTTTCTTAGTTGTCGTTGGTATCTTACTAACATGGGACTCTTACCTGGGTCACTGACATGTGGGTCTCGATAGCAAATACGGGATGAGCAAAATTACAATGACACAAGGGAGATTATTCCTATCCCTGATGGTGTTGTATTTGCTGCACGGCAAGTGATCTTGAGGACAGCCTAAACGTCGTTACTAATTCTCGGACTCGAGGAACCTTGACGACATGGGAGACCAATTGAGAGGGCTGCAATGGCGGCATGGAATGAACTAGAGCTGCATTAACTACTCTTTGCACAATGGTGCCACATACAGTTCAGGATCGGATCATTTATGTCGATGCACTTTTCCCTAAATAATTGTTGTCTCATTGCTCCATACCTTATGGTATTTGAACCATGAAATATCAGAACGAATTGACATAGTTTTGTTCAGCAAAAATAACTCTACATGTGGCCAGATAACACTAAACCCTTGTATTCTTGAGCTCTTCTAAGCAGTGAAGAAACATTTGTGAAATACTCATAGCAACTACTGAAGTGAAAAGTTGTGTTTATAAAGAACATTAGCAAGTGATACTCACAATTGGTGGAGGTATTTTTATTATAATATAATTTTTGCTCATCGAAAATACACATGTGACAACCGAGCTTCTTGCGGAGATTAGTGCCGCAATACTCCAAAAACCTCTGTTTTGTTCTGTTTTGTCACAATCTCATCATCCACTAATTCATTTTTCTAAAAAGCATCTAACAATTCATCTTTCTCAACGAATTGAACAGTGACATCATGTTGGCATCGTGTGTCTAACATAAGCAAACATTAACCTAATTTATTATATTAAAAAAATTAAGCTCATTAGTCATAGAGGCTTAGGCTTTACTGAAATAATTAATATGAATGCATGCTTCCTAGCAAAATGGGTCTACAAACTAGAGTGGGAAAAGAAACCTATTTTATGACCTATTGAGGAAAAAATAGTTGAAAGATTATAGTTAGAATCAATGTAAATTAGGAGGGACATTACATATTTCGAGAGGTTTGAATGCAGTAATAAATCATTTTTATAGGGAAGTTTTGTCTGAGAGACACCGAGAAACGGTGGTTTGGTCCACAACACACTTATAATCGTGTTTTTGTCTGAGACACACTACGATTTTAGTTGCTCTCGTCTGTGGCACACTATTACCATTTAGCAATCATTTTCAACTTTTTTTTATCTCAATGCACAATACATATTAAGATTTGAATCTTTGCACAAACATATATTGTTGTATTTTCTATTATTAAAAAATAGAGTTAGATTTTTTTCTAATTGTTCATATGATTTGGCCCACCACTACTTTTCTACGATTACTAGCGAGTTACATAGTAAGGTCATGCGTAGTTACCGTCCTTTCTAATACCCGCTGCTAAGAAATTTTAGGCATCCGTCACTGTAAAACCCTTTTGTAGTAGTGAAACCAAGTCTCTAGCATATGGGGATGCCTATGTTGGTGGAGTTGAAGTTATAGCTAAATAGACTATCCTTCGTAACTCTCTTACATGATGACAGTCGAATGGGGGTGTTTAACATACTGCATACGAAATATGAACTAGAAAGAAACTGAAATTAAGTTAAGAATTTGAGTAAAGATCATTTATAGAGCATCAATGCTACAACCCAAGCTATGCAAAACTCACAGAAACAGAGACATAATTATACTCTCCCCCAGGCTGAGGTAACTGAAAACTCAAAATGAGGAATTAAGAGCCAAAAACAGCTCGAGCCCAACTTTCAGAATTGGGGACTTTTCAGGTTGACACGCGCCGGGGCGTTTTTATTACTGGATGAAAACAAGGTTGCTGGGGTCAACCTACCGGGTCAACCATGGCTAACTATCGAGGGCACCCGGCATTCACATCCATTCCATACCGGGTTCATTGTTCTCCATTGCAAAATTATGGAGCGTGAAGCACGCAACAGTAACCTCTGATTGCTTGTCCATAGGATGGAGTGGAATCCATTTTAGATACCAACATTGAAAAGCTCATAAACATTTTCTGGACTTTTTCCTCAAACTCCCTCAAATGATACCTGTTTTGCGACCATATCCCTCGCGTAGTGGGTAACCAAATTCCACCGGATAATACTTACATATACACATATGTGATATGTCTATACCACATCGAGATGACAGCCGGTATATATGTTGGTGATCGTACTTCACAGTTAAACATGCTGCGCAATTTCGTAGGACGTCTGAAACTGTGAATACACTACTGACCTCTAGACTACATGACTTCAGAATTGGCGATCAATTGACGGCATCATATCGACAGAGCGTCAAGCTTAATGCCTGCACGAAAAAATCGTCGGATTGCAATAGATGCGGTGAAACAAGTCATGGAATAAACTCATCATCTCAGCAGGCCTTCAGAACTCGGCTCGGTCGTGCCCAGAATTAATTTGACTTTGCGGGGATTGAAATGGAGGGATGGCTCGATCTGAGCAAAGCGACATTTCCAGCGAAATTTAACGCGCGCCGCTAGATCGACGAAGCCTGGCTTCTCCAAATGCATACGCGCCTCGGTCATGGCAGACGTGAGTTTGTGCGACGCACCCGTCGGCAGTAGAAGCCTCAGACCGATCTCGGCAACGGTTCACATGACTTTCCAGCATTCAGACACGGGCGTGGTTTGATCCGAGTAACCGAGGGAGCAAGCGGACGGTTGGGCACGACAGTATGTTTTTATTGCACGTTTCAATCAGTGTTTGCAAATGATGAATGATCCACGTAACATCGCACTTCACCTCCTAGCTCAGAAGCCCTATATAAAGCGGCCTCTTGCCATGCTCGATTCACCACAGCTCATCCATGAGTAGAAGAACCATGGCTGAGAAATCCTCCAAGCCTGCGTTCTCGGCAGCGAACCTGGCCATGAAGGCCCTGGCGCTGGCCGTGCTTGCCCTCGCCTACTCCGCCGCCCCAGCGCACGCCCAGCAGTGCGGCGCGCAGGCTGGCGGCGCCCTGTGCGCTGACGGACTCTGCTGCAGCCAGTTCGGTTACTGCGGCGTCACCAGCGACTACTGCGGAAGGGGGTGCCAGAGCCAGTGCAGCGTGAGCGGCCGAAGGAGCGGGTACGCCGCACCCGTGCGAGCCCCGCAGTGCGGCGCACAGGCCGGCGGCGCCCTCTGCCCCAACGGTCTCTGCTGCAGCCAGTTCGGCTACTGCGGCGTCACCAACGACTACTGCGGCGCCGGGTGCCAGAGCCAGTGCAGCGTGAACGCCCGCAGCGGCGGCGCGGGGTCCGTCGTGACCCGGGAACTCTTCGAGCGGATGCTGCCCTGCCACGACTGCCCCGACAGGGACTTCTACACCTACGACGCGTTCCTCGCCGCGGCGCGCTCGTTCCCGGCGTTCGGCGCCACGGGTGACGAGGACGCACGCAAGCGCGAGGTCGCCGCGTTCATGGCGCAGGCCGCCCACGGGACCTCCTCCTCCTCTGGTGCGTGCGCAACGTGACTTGCCCTGTTTATTTTGCACGTGCTATCTAGGAACAGCTTTACATTTTACGTGATGGTGACCGCGGCGTACAGGTGGCGCGTCATCGTACGCCGGGGGCTTCTGCTACAAGGAGGCGCAGGGCGTGACTTCGAACTACTGCACTCCAACCGCACAGTTCCCGTGTGCCCCGAACAAGACGTACCATGCACGTGGGCCCATGCAGATCTCCTAGTAAGTGCCTGGCTCTCCTTGGAGCTAGCATGACCAAACCAGAACTAATAACACGGGAACTAACATTACAGACGATTCTCACATTCACACATGTTTAAAAAAAAACAAGCAAAAATAAATGGCTAAAACTTCAGACCATATTAAGTGAAAAAAGTTCCCTGGTTTGTTAACGATTAATCTGAACCCTGCTGCCCGTTTCAGCAACTACAACTACGGGCTGGCGAGCCAGGCGATCGCCGAGGACCTGCTCCGCAACCCGGAGCTGGTATCGACGGACCCCGTGGTGGCGTTCAAGACCGCGCTGTGGCAGTGGATGACCCCGGGCGACCGGAACCAGCCGTCGTGCCACGCCGTGATCACCGGGCTGTGGACCGCCACACCGCCGCACAAGGCGGCCGGCCGCGTGCCGGGCTTCGGGCTCACCACCAACATCCTCACGGGCGGGCGCCGCTGCGCCGCCGACGACGATACCCGCCGGGTGGGCCTGTACAAGCGCTACTGCGACCTGCTCGGCGTGGGCTACGGGCCCAACCTCGGTTGCCGCGGCCAGGTGCCGTTCGACGGCGACATCGAGGCGCCGGCCAAGTAGATCTCGATTCATCGATGTCGCGGAGATGAATAAAAGCGCCAGTGTGTAGTACTCTCGTATGGCGAGATCTCCCTGCCACGGGTCGGCGGAGCTTCTCGTTTCCTAAGTTTCCGGGCGTCACGGTATTCTGCATGTACCTGTGAACGCTCCTATGTCTGGAATAAAAAGGTTGACCAAGGGACAGTGGTACAC
Source organism: Eleusine coracana subsp. coracana (assembly GCA_032690845.1). Classification (NCBI taxonomy): domain Eukaryota; kingdom Viridiplantae; phylum Streptophyta; class Magnoliopsida; order Poales; family Poaceae; genus Eleusine; species Eleusine coracana. Next base: position 9,092,821 of record CM064426.1, read on the forward strand.
TGCTGTCCCAGTGTCTCCTGTTCAGTAACCTGTTTTCAGACTTCCCGTTCAAGTACCTTTTTTTTTATTTGAGATGAACCCGTTCAATTACCTGTCATGACTCATGAGATGCAAGACAACGCCGCCAATCTTCCCCTCCGCCCATGGTAAGATGAAGACGGTCTCTGCCCCCCCCCCCCCCCCCCCAACCCTCTTCTTCCTTGCTCCTCCCTCACTCTTCCTCCTCGCCAGCGGTCCGGAGGATCCTTTAGGGGGTCCGAGTTGCCGGGGAAAGGCCCTCTGCGCTCCCCGGACATGGAGGAGGGCTGGCCGGTCAGGGGCGGTGGCCGTGACCCGATGGTGGGCCGCGGCCTGGCGGTGCAGCGAGGCGGCGGCGGTGCCGCCGAAGCCGCGGGCGGCAGCAGGGCGGTGGGCCGGGGTCGGCGGCGGGGGCGTCACGTCGTCGATGAGTTAGCTGGCGGCGACGCGATGACAGTGGTGGGTGGCGGGCGGCGGCGGCGGGTGCGGGCGGCGTGGCGAGGCGACGGTGCACCGCCGGCCGCCGGTGGTGGTGGCGGGCGGAGATTGGGGTCGGACGGCGGGCGGCGCCGGGGACGGCGTCGGAGCCGCGTGGGGCGGTGGGACGCCGGAGCGGGGGTGGCGGCCGTTGGCGAAGAAGAAGAAGAGGGCCGGCTCGGAGAGGAAGAAGGAGAGGGGGGGGGGGGGGGGCGGAGGCTGTCCCTGCGTGGACGCGGGGCGGAAGGTAACAGGTTCCACACAACGCGGGTCTGTCGCGCTGTGAAATTATGCGAATCCGTTTACGTTGAAGGCCCGCCGATTCAGCCGGCCCGGCATGAGCCCAAGACAAAACGTACGACGAACCCATCGACGCTTCAAAAATAGACTGGGCCAGGAAGCCCACGCGGCCACGAGGGGACCCAAAAAAAAAGGTACACGTAAAATGTGTTGTAGGACACCGCAACTCTGCAGCCATCAACCACGCGGTCGCGGAAAGACTGCCATGGCCCATGGGAAGTGAATCTTACTTGACCAAATATCTCTTTTTGCTGGCTGGAATTAGTGCTGTCCAAACGGGCCGTCTGGCCCGGCCCTTTAATTTCGAGCCGACATGACACAAAATTCATTTCAGACCGTGCCGTGTCAGCCCACGTGCCTGAGCATCGGCCCATGGCATGACACGGAAATGGGTATCCGGGCCGGTCCAACCTGATAAGCCCATCATGCACGGCAAAGAGGGCGAGGCAGAGGCCTATGAAGGCGCGTAGACCAGCGAGGCGGTGGTCGGCACGGCGCGGGGCCAAGGCGGAGGCCGGCGTGGCACACGGGCGAGCGAGGCATAGGCCGGGGCGGCGTGCGAGCAACCGAGCGAGGCGGGGGCAGTGCGCAGGCGAGCGAGCGAGGCAGGGACTAGGACGGCACGGGAGCAAGCAAGCACGAGGCGATGGCAGCGTGCGAGCGAGGGAGAGGCCGGACTAATGGGCTGTAGCACGCCTTGGAGCTTATTTACCTAGGTTTTCTAGCAGGCATTATTTAATAAGCTAATAGCAGACCGTGTCTAATAGGCCATATTCGTACTTTATCGGGCCACTGGTTAATCAGGTCGTGCCCGTGCTGCCCGTCGGGTCGCCCCCTCGGCCTAAGCACGGTCCGTGGCCTTGTGACGGGCTGGCCCGACACAATAATAAATGGGCCGTGCCATGCTTAGACGGGGACGGGTTGTGTCGTATTTAGACCGGGTAAAAAAAATCATGTTTCCCGCTCGACATGGCCCATTTAAACAACACTAGTTGGAATGCTACTATGTTCTACCATCTAACTGCATTAAAAAATACTATATAATTCTTGTTTGGTGACAGCAAAGTGAGCAGGAAAACACCAGAAGTACTACGGACAGGGATAGCTTATGCAACTGTGTCATCAATGATGCATGTACGAGTGATCGATAGTGGCTCCCCATCTCTGCTCTCCTGAAAATTGAACGTGCCGGTCATGTGTTCACGGCCACGAGACAGAGGTAAGGTACAACCCTGTCGTGGATCCGTCGCCATCCTTGGACCTTGGTACAATGTTCAGTGTCTCGCATTCAATAGTTCGAGTCAGTACTAGGAGTACCATAATACTGTACTAGATCTTTTTCAAAAAGGTTAACGGTAAGTCGGTAATTACAGCTGCACGCGCGCGGTAACAATAGTACTTATCAAACAACAATCTGTCTTTTTTTTTCCAAAGCGGTGGTGACTGGTGAGGTTCATTGAAAAGAAGAGAAGCTCTGTGGTTGGTAGTATCTGATTGTAACGACAGGCCGTGCTGCTGAACCTCATCAACTCGACTGATCTGTGGCGTCCGCGCGGACACAGGACACGGGCAGGCGGCCATCATCCCGGATCCGCATGGAACACGCGGCGAGATCGAAGACGATCGCGAGGATCTCCCCGTGATTAGTTTAGTGGGTCGATGGTGCTTAGGTCCTCTCAGGCACACAACAACACACGACGACACGACCGTGGCGTGTCTCCGCCAGTCGGATGCTACGAGTCCCGAGTCGGATGCTACGAGACCCGCGGGCACAGGTATATTCCATGACGGGGCTCGCTGCCCGAGGGCCGGATAGGTGACCCCGTTCTCCCGTGGCGGGCAGCAATGGCGCTCTCGCTCCTACCTACCTCCCGCATTCGTGCCGTGCCCGTGCGACGCCCCCTCTGAGTCTCCTGACCCGAACGGAGCGCCGCACATGGTTCGCCCGATCGCACGCGAACCGCGTGGCCCCGGCCCCCGCGCTATAATAACCGCTCTCGCTGACGCATCGGCGTCTCCACCACGCGACACGACTGCAAAAGCTTTCCAGCACTGTAGCCAGTGTACCTGCCGCCACTAACCAGAGCGAGAGGGGAATCAGCCGGGCTCCGACATGGGCGCCGCCGAGGCTCTCCGCCGCTCGCTGCCGCTGCTCCTTCTCGCGCTCCTCCTCCTCGGCGCCGCCGCGGCGGCCGACGACGTGCGGCTGCTGCTCCCGTCGGCCGCGCCGTCGTCGTCGTCGCGCGGGAACCAGAACCAGCACCAGCACCACCCGTGCCTGGACAACCCGCCGGACATGACGGCCACGGGCGGCGAGGCGGGCCGCGTCGTGCGCGACTACCACGGCCTCGAGGCCTACCTCACCGGGCCCCGCCGCGCCGGTCGCGCCGTCATCCTCGGCTCCGACTACTACGGTTCGTGCCCCCAATCTATCTGTGCATAATCCGAACAGTTAATAGTTGGAAATAAATCATTTGCTTCTCGCTAACGGATTCCCCCATTTCCTCGTTGCAGGATTTAAAGCTCCCAAACTGAGGTACGCTCCGACGAACATTGAACTGACTGATATAGAAGTATAGAACTGCTCGATTGCTCTGTAATATGCCCTGCTTTATCCTGTCGCTCTTCAACATCCTAGAGCATTTTTTGTGGAGGAGCTTCTTAGGCCTTAGGGAGTACATTAACGAAAAGAAATATAAAATTTTGAACATGTGGAGGAGGAATGCCGAGCAGGACAAAGGAGCCTGTCTCTAACAAGAAAGAAATCTAGACGAGCAGGTAACTTATGCTTGTGTAAGCTACTAGCCTACTATATGGTTGTTTGTAGTCTTAAGTATGTACAGTGTGGGCCTGTGCAGCCGGCACAACTATAAGAACGTTGTTATCATGCTGTAATCGTTTATCCCTCCTAGTTACAGTCCATTGCTGTATTTCAGATTTCTCACTTTTCATTCATGATTTATCCTGTGTGTGTGAGTCGAAGCTGACCACAGTTTTATGTGTCATGCATTACAAAGGAAAATAGCGGATCAGGTTGCAGATCTCGGGTACTTTGTCGTGGTTCCAGATTTGTTGCATGGTGATCCTTACAAGGAGGGGGTTTCATTTGCGGAATGGCTCAAAACACACTCCCCGGTTAGTTCATTCTACCATTAATGAAAATCCAATTCGTTGTTCCCTTGCAAGCATGCAGCCCTCACTTCATGTTGCACCTCATTGTCGCTCTGGCATTGTTGTAATGTGAAAAGATTAAGCTTGCCTTGTATTAAATGTTTTTTTGTCTGGGATCTGAATAATCTTGTGGCAGGCTGATGCGGCTGAAAAAGCTCTGAAGATTGTTGCAGCTTTGAAGAAGAGAGGAAAGATGGTCGCTGTAGGCGGTTATTGCTGGGGTGGTGAGTATATGAACTGTTGGCTATAATAATTTTCAGTAAAAATGCTTCTGTTGTTCGTTATTTAACTTTGAACCATATCACATATTTCTCTCCCTCTTTCAACAGGCAAGGTGGCCGTCGAAATGGCAAAAAGTGGTGAAATCCAAGCAGTGGTCATTGCACATCCTGCTTTAGTGACTGTTGATGACATTAAGGGTATGCTTTCACTCATTAAACGCTCCAGCACAATGCATCCCCTTTCTCGGAATCCATTTCTCAGGCTTATGCTTATCTGATGCTCAGAGGTCAAATGCCCGATCGAGGTTCTTGGAGGTGAATTAGATACCCTTTCACCACCGAAGCTGGTACACCAGTTTGAGAGTGCCTTGGAGGAAATGAAAGGGGTAAGTTTTCATTGATTAATTTATCTAGTTCCACCAATACTTGCTCCAGCAATAACGTTTTGGGGTAAAATATTTTTTGAGGAAAGCTGTTTTCTGTCAGAACTTGAAATAGCACCCCAACTTTCGTTCAACTATGCCCTAGGATTTTTAGACATTTCGTAGTTTTCAGCTCCAAGAGCACTCATGATTTTTCTTTCCTCCCTCAAGTGCAGATTGACCACCTTGTGAAGATCTTCCCGAGGGTACCCCATGGTTTCGCCTGCAGATACAATTCCAGTGACCCGTTTGCCGTGAAGACAGCGGAAGAAGCCCGCAGGGACATGATGAGCTGGTTTGACAAGCATCTGAAACACTGAGAGCTTCAATGGTAGGGACGTAGGAACACGTCTCAAGTTGCATCAGCTGAATAAGTAACTCCGCCTTCACGGCCTCATGTATTAGGAAGTAGGAACGGACGGATCGTAGCTGATCTTGAATAAATAGCATATCAGTGCGGTCTGTTAACCTTGGTAATCCTTATGTGCTGATGTAGCGCTGGTGTGAGTGAGAACATGGGCTGTTTTGTTATCCTATCCAATTTGAGACGAGCTGGTTTGGTTGAAGTCTTCTCTTTTGGTTAGGTTTTAGCAAAATGTCAAACTTCACGCTATTATTCGGGTCTCGGAAAACAAAATTGATGCATTTCAAGCAACTTAAAGGTCTGATGTATTTCAAGCATTTTAGCATACAGATGACAAAAAAAATGTAAACACTAGCAGTTTTGTTGTCCTGCAGAATCCACGGCAGTAGCAGCAGTATGTCGGAGACGACAAAAAAGGATTCCGTTGCCGGGACTCGAACCCGGGTCTCTCGGGTGAGAGCCGAGTATCCTAACCAGCTAGACTACAACGGATCTTGCGAAGAAGTAAAACAAAAGTCTAGATATAATATCAATTCATACAATGACATTTTAACCAATAAATTTTATCAATATCAATTGTTGGATAGATAGAACTTCCAGCTAGTTTTCGCTGATTGTGTACTTTGAGATCGCCGAGGTGAAAGCACTGGATTGCGGCTGCACGGCCGACGAATCTTTCATTGCTCCTCGTGCAGGGAGTCGGGATCCCTCGCTTGCACCGAGCAAAAGCAACGGGACCCTCAGTTCTCCGAGCAGCAGCAAGGAATGGCGGCTTAGCTTCCTGGCAAAGCAAAACGCAAGAATCTTTGCCTTCCTTTGATGCGATGTGATCCTCCAACCAAAGAAACGCCTCCAAGTGCAGCTCATCATCCGTCTTTTCGGCACGTATTTATACCCGTTGCGCACAGAGGCCTTGACCACCACCAGAAGAACCAAATAAACAAGCCCAACAAAGGGGGGTTCAGGAAGCGCACGGTTGTTGAGCTCTCTTTCCGCATCGAGCGAGCAGCATGGCGGGCGGCGGCGGCGCGCGCTCCATGGCGTCCGGGCTCCTCTTCCTCAACCTGATCATGTACGTCATCGTGGCCATCATCGCCGGCTGGGCCATCAACTACAGCATCGACGAGAGCTACAACTCGCGTAAGTTTTTTTATCACTGCGAAATGTACCTGTGCGTGCTGGTGCTGATGGGTTTGTTCGTCCGCGTTGTTCGTGCAGTGCAGGGCGTGTCGCCGCCGGTGCGCCTGTTCCCGATCTACTTCCCGATCGGCAACCTCGCCACGGGGTTCTTCGTCATCTTCTCGCTCATCGCCGCCGTGGTCGGCGTCTCGACGTCGCTCAGCGGCCTGCGCGACGTCAGCGAGGGGTACCCGGCCAGCATGATGTCCGCCGCCGCGTCCGCCATCATCACCTGGACGCTCACCCTCCTCGCCATGGGACTGGCGTGCAAGGAGATCAGCGTCAGCTGGAGGCCCGCGAGTCTGGTAAGAATTACTGTACTCTTTTTATCGGTGGAGTTTAACTTTCCTCCTATCCTATTCATTTCACTGTTATACATGTGTGCTGTGTAACAGATTCATTTTTCTGTTGCTTTTTTCTGTGTGTGCAGCGCACCTTGGAGGCGTTCACCATCATCCTGACCGGGACGCAGCTGCTCTGCGCCGGGTCGCTCCACGCCGGCGCGCACGCGGCCATCCTGGAGACGCCCATCGGCGGCAGAGTCTGATCACTCAAACGGAGCGCGACGCCGTTCCGCGTCGACGAGCTAAGCGAAACAACGCGTCATCTTGGCAGCATTGCGTGTTATTTGATTGGTTTCATGAGTTGTGTGCGTGCGATCGATGTGTGGATTTACAAGTGCCTCTTCTGGGGAGATTGTGTGCTCATTTGTAACGTGCTATTCCTGTAAAGTGATTAACGATGATTCTTTCAATCTTTCCTTCCATGGGCTTAACGACGTGGTACTACTAACTACTCACACTAATCAATCACGAGCTAGTCCTAACTCCTAAGCAAATAGATGATGCTCTGAATGAACCGTCCAGTCAGCGAGCACTGCGCGTCCAGTCCAGCGGCCCAACCGGCAGCGCACACCTGCCGAGCAGAAAACCGACGGGCAAACCATCCCGTGAACGCCGACGCCGACGCCTCGCCCGCGCGCGCACGCCCATCCGATGGCCGCCTCCGTCCACCTCCGCCCTCTCGCTCTCGCTCCCCCTCTCCCTTCACTGAAGACTGCGCCCAATTCGCTTCACCTCCCAGGGAAGCCCGGGGCACGGATGAGGGGCTGCCGCAGCCGTCTCGCCCTGTTCGTCTGCGCCGCGTCGAGCCCCGCGCCGGGGACCCCGTCCTCATCCTCGTCTCCAGGAGACAAGGCGAGGGAGACCGCGGCCAGGTGGGCGGAGTGGATCCCGCGCCCCGCGGGCGGCAGGGCGGGGGCGGGGCCGGAGCAGGTGCTCAGGCTCATCTCCGGCGCCGCGGCCACGCCCGTCTGCCAGTTCGTCGACTCGCCCCGGACCTTCCTCCACGCCGTGGAGCCGCGCGTCAAGCTGGTAACTAACTACTAAGCGTCCCGTCCGCTTCCCCTGGCCATGCGTTTTGGATAAAAACTTGCTTGTAGCCGGCTCGTGCGGATGATGCATGGCAGATGCTTGTGAAAATGCCGCCGCTACTGTGAGACAGTAAACGGGGGTGCGAGTGTGCCGTTCCCTCAGTCCGTCACGCATGGTACCAGTGCCGCGGTGACTAGAATGTTCTACTGAGTGAATCACAACGACAGTTTTTTTATGTTCATGGCATTGCAGCAGCTGGCACACTTCGTCTTGATGATCAACTAGTCTTGTGTTGTTGTTCTCCTGCTACAGTTAAACAATCAACTGCTTCTTTGTGCAGGTGTGGCTCTTGGCTCTTGTTGTCCTACCAGCCAGATCAAATATTTATATGCGGTTTGGTTTGGTAGTATTCCTGGCTCTTCTTTCAGTGTGGATTTTGCCTAATCGTGTTTGGAAGGTATGATATGATGTTCTGTTAAATGCACTTGCAGAAGTTGAATTATAATCAACTAGTTAATTGTGGTTTAACTTAGCTTCTTGTTAGCAACATATGTTTATGATGTAGACACTAAATCGTTTTGCATACATAGTTACAGCTTATGATTCGTGATACATCTGTGGATGTTTGTGAAATTATATCTAAGTTCGTTGCATTGAAGATGTAATGTTTGGTTGCTGTCCATCTTTTTCTTAATAGTTGCAACTTCTCGTATGATTTTTTCTAGCCTTTTAATAGTTGTATCTGTTTTTGTATACTAAATGCTTGCTTGTACCAGTGAATCAAATTATATTTGTTCTGTAGGATCAACTTGGAAGGGTTGCTCTCCTTTCAGGATTCTTATTCATAATGCTTGGATTTGGTTCTGATGGTGCGCCTTCACTAGTTCAAACGAGAACTCCTCCCCCTTCTGTCCTAGGCATGCCGAACATTCCTTGCTCCACAAGTGGGTATTCTTACACTGTCATGAAACTGGGACCGTTACAATTTACAAGGAAAGGCTTATCAGTAGCAAGTACATCAGCAACCCTCACATTTGCAGTATGTCCTTCATTTTATATATGGCTACTTTTCGGTGAACCATTTCTTTGACCTAACCCTTCATTATTTGTGCTTTTTTGTGCACCATCTGTCATTCCTTTGAAAGATTAATAGTGGTTTAGGCATTTATCAGAAACATTAGTATGTACTCTCTAATTTGTTACTTGTGTGCAGATATTCCAAAGTGCAAGTCTCTGCTTAACTACAACCACTCCTGAGCAGCTTGCTTCTGCGTTGTGGTGGTTTATGATTCCACTGAAGCACATTGGTGTGCCTGTACCTGAGATAATACTTACGCTACTACTCTCATTGAGGTTCATTAATTTAGTATTTGATGAGGTAAGTATGTATCTAACTGTTGAACTGATGATTATACCTGTATTTCTGTCTAGAATGATGCTCCGCTATTTGAACCTAACTTTGGATTATAATCTGTTCAAAATTTAATTAGGTTCGCAACTCAGCACTGGCTATTGTAGCTCGCAGAATAAATTGGAAAAAGCTGACAGCTATGGAAACTATAGACAGTAAGTACTTTCTACATCTACCAGAACCAATGGGCTTAAGAGAACTGGTTGACAGACAGAGGCTGAAGCCAGCCAGAAACCAGCTATCACATGCTGGGATAGCCTCTAATTGGTTTAAGATTATTTATATGAATATATACTTGAAATGAGTAAATCATCCCTGGACAACATATTTTAGGATGGGTCAAACCTAGTTTTTATGATTTTGAATCCCAAATATAAGGCAGTTATGTTTCAGTCTTAGAGAAGTGAATATTTGTTCACCTAATTTTAAGGAAAGATGACATGCCTTTCATTGCTAAAACGGAAGTAACTCAGACCATCTAAAAATGCCTATATTTTGAATGACTTTGTATAGCAAAAACTGTTCTTTGGCATCTTTAAATGGCTCCTTGTTGGAGTTTGTGAGGTGAAATGGGTCCTGCGAAGCATATAGACATACACTTCTTAGTTAAGTACTGTGACTAATATCAGCAGTATATTTTGCGATATCCCATGCAGGATATTTTGTGTCTGTCACTCTGTCTAGACTACCATGAATTTCTTTTATAGGATCTCAGAATTGGAAGCATAACTGAAAAGTCCTTTATATGCATGTGCAGTTTTCTTTAACTATATCCGCCAAATATTCAAAAATATATTTGATCATGCAGAGCAAATATCCAAGGTTAGTTTTTTCTTCAATTTTCTTTTATGCTTTCTTTTGGTCAGGATATAATGAAGGCAACATGATCTTAATTTTCAACCTTGCAATTTGATGAGCATGGCTATGTCTTAGATACATTATATTGATCTACTATCTGTTACAACTTCCTTCGAATCCAGTTTTTCTGGTCATGGGTCAGATATACCTTGTAATAGTAGGACTAATTGAGTGCTTTTGAAACATACACTAGAACCATACTAAATTCAAGCTAAATATCAAGTTCATTCTTTAACTTAGGAAGGCGGGATGGACTCTTCTGTCATTGTCAAGAATAAACAGCACAAGTTCATAGGCCTAGTCCTTTCCCCTGTGCAAGGCTATGTGTCTCTAGTACTCCCTCCAGTTTTATTGTTGATGCTGGGAGAGCTAAAATCAACTCTCTCATTGTCAACAAAAGAAAAATGTCCGCAGGTAGTATATTTGCTGGTCAACTGGTGTTTTTCTTAAAAAAATATGGAAAACCCCTGCTGGTGCTGGCATATGAAACATTATGCAATTTTAATTATTGACGCATCCATATGGTCACGGCTGTATATTCTTGGCTTTATTTACCAGACATTTTGCTATGTCAATTGTATGTGTGTTGGATCTATACTGGAGACCAACTATCTATTGTGTGAATGCTAATTTGTCTTTTAAAACTGAACTGAACATTTTGCCAAACTAGTTAGACACAAGTGTTACACAGGCAGAACATTTCAAGGCTTATGCCCAAATCACATACCATCTAGGTGACCACAATGCTTAGAGAAGACAACATAAGAGTGATACAGGCTTTTGAAGGGAAAACACGCTTCCACTGATACCTATAAACGTTTGATTGAATTGATTATACTGTCTTGATGCCTAGTATTGTAGGCATTTATGAATCTTTTTCCAAAGCATCAAATTACTGAAGGACTTAAATAGCTGTGTTTTAGCTTCAGCTCTTTACTTTTTATCTGATTTCTCCAGGCAATGATAGCTCGAGGATTCGTGGTGATCCCAGCAATCACAAGATATACTTCCTTACAGAATCTTCATTTGGCATTGCGGATCTCTTTTCATTGCTTTGCCTGTTTGCTCTTATGGGCCTGGCGTCATTTTCTGATAAGTTGATCTGATTAAGTATCCACCTCTTTGATACGGTTGCTCAAAATATGATTAAGCAAAAAGAGTTCAGGTGCTTTCGGGAGCAGCTCAAGAAACAAAGGAACATATGCTGAGAAGAAAAATCTAGAATTCACACTGTATACGAACCTGGAAACAGATAGCAGCTTTGAAGGAGTACACTAACGCGAGCCCCAAAAAGGTGAGTTAAATATACGTTTGTTCTATCTGAGCTAAGACAATATCACTGACTATTGTGTTAGTAATCTTATTTTTCCTCTTTGTAGGTGCATGCCAACTATTCTTGGAGATCACCAACTAACGATTATCATGGAAGGCTAATATCAACTGAAAGAGCTTCTTAAACTTTAGCACCATTTGAAAAATATGGGTTACCATCGTGTTGTAGAAGTCCTATCACGAGGGACAGTCACATGTGTAATATGAGAAGACAATAGAGCATCTAATCATTCTTTCATTTATTTGTGCTCAGTTTCAGACGTTTTCTATATTCAGATCAAATCAGTGGCCCGGAAAGTCAGAAATTTGGGTGAATCCAAATCCATGAATTACAGAAATGAAAGAAGAGTTAGAGTCGTTTCAGATAATCGACATCTATCTACTATATAGTTAAATAAATAACACAGGCATGTGACACGTCAACACAAGATCCGAAGATATCAGTACAGACCCTGCTTAGGTGCTCCAGGTCTTAAACACTAAAATGCATCAGATTACAACTGATAACGCCCAGAACACTGTCTCTGGCTCATTTACACTGCACCACCAGGATCACTGATAACACCCAGAAAGTCGTCTTTTATTGTGCCAATGCAAAACTGCAACAGTTATGGTGAAACAATCAGAGCAATGCACATAAGTACACCAGCCTTAAAAGGTGAATTGCATGAATCCAAATAAGCAATAAGATTCCTGACAAAGTGGTCCTAAGGTGCTTCCAAATAAGAGATGAACAAGCAGAACATATCACAAATAAGTGATAACTACTAGAGTAGGGTATTTTGCATACAACAAAACATCTAGGTTGATGTGAATCAAGACACTAAGCCTCAATTAGTTACAATTAAGGCAACAGGACAGCTATTTCACATTTTCGCTCAACATATGATCAACCCCATTTGAATGTCCAATCTACTCTAGATTCATAAAATTACAGGTTCGTAGAAGTATATTATTTGTTTCATGGAAAATAGAAATGAACTAATATGCAATGATCATTGGTATCTCTATCTACAAACAACAACAACAACAACAACAAAGCCTTTTTATCCCAAGCAAGTTGGGGTAGGCTAGAGATGAAACCCATGGGAACCCAAAAAAGAAGAGAATCACGGTTCCGGCACGTCTATTGCTAATCTCCAAGCACTCCTATCCATAGCTAGCTCCTTAGGGATATCCCACGCCTTCAGGTCTCTCTTAACCGACTCGTCCCAAGTCAAGTTAGGTCGGCCTCTACCTCTCTTAACATTAGCATCTCTCTTTAGAACCCCACTACATACCGGCGCCTCCGGAGGTCTCCGTTGGACATGTCCGAACCATCTCAACCGATGTTGAACCAATTTCTCCTCGATAGGTGCCACTCCTATCCTGTCCCGGATATCTTCATTCCGTATTCGGTCTCTTCTTGTATGCCCGCAAAACCAACGCAACATATGCATCTCTGCTACACTTAGTTGTTGAACATGTCGTCTTTTCGTAGGCCAGCACTCAGCACCGTATAACATCGCCGGACGAATTGCCGTCCTATAGAATTTACCTTTTAGCTTTTGTGGCACCCTCTTGTCGCATAAGACGCCGGATGCTTGACGCCATTTCAACCAGCCGGCTGAAATTCTATGCCTAACATCTTCATCGATGTCACCGTCCTTTTGCAACATCGATCCTAAATAACGAAATGTATCCTTCTTGGCCACCAATTGTCCATTAAGGCTAACGTCTCCATCCTCATGTCTAGTCACGCTAAACTCGCACATCATATACTCGGTCTTGGCCCTACTAAGTCTGAAACCCTTGCACTCTAATGTGTGCCTCCACAGCTCCAACTTCCTATTAACCCCATCCCTACTCTCGTCAACTAACACCACATCATCAGCAAAGAGCATACACCAAGGGACATCACTCTGTATTTCTCGTGTGACCTCGTCCATCACTAAAGCAAATAAATAAGGGCTCAATGCTGATCCTTGGTGTAGTCCTATTTTAATCGGAAAGTCATTGGTATCGCCATCACATGTCCGAACACACGTCCTCGCGTCCCTGTACATATCCTTGATGAGGGTAATATACTTAGTTGGGACTTTGTGCTTCTCCAAGGCCCACCACATGACACTTCTTGGCACTTTGTCATATGCCTTCTCGAGGTCAATAAAGACCATGTGTAAGTCCTTCTTTTGCTCCCGATATCTCTCCATCAATTGTCGCATTAAGAAAATCGCCTCCATGGTTGATCTTCCAGGCATGAACCCAAACTGGTTTTGCGTCACACTTGTCACTCTTCTTAGACGATGCTCGATGATTCTCTCCCAGAGCTTCATCGTATGGCTCATCAACTTAATCCCACGATAGTTAGTACAACTTTGAACATCTCCCTTGTTCTTGAAGATCGGTACTACTATACTCCTCCTCCATTCTTCCGGCATCTTGTTTGACCGAAAGATGAGGTTAAAAAGCTTAGTTAACCATACTATGGCTCTGGCACCTAAGCATCTCCATACTTCGATGGGGATACCATCAGGGCCCATCGCTTTACCACTCTTCATCCTCTTCAAAGCTTCCTCTATCTCTGTCTCCTGAATTCTTCTCACAAAGCGTCTGTTGTTATCATCAAATGAGTCATCCAACTCAAGTATAGGACCTTCCTCCTCTCCGTTAAACAACTTATCAAAGTACTCTCGCCATCTGTCCTTGATCTCCTCATCTCTCACCAGGAGTCGGTCTACCCCATCCTTGATACATTTGATTTGGTTGATGTCCCTCGTCTTCCGCTCACGGATCCTAGCCATCCGATAGATGTCCTTCTCTCCTTCCTTCGTGCCTAGTCGCTGATAAAGGTTATCATATGCCTGACCCTTTGCTACACTCACTGCTCGTTTTGCAGCCCTCTTGGCTATTTTATAGCCTTCTATGTTGGTTGCACTCTTGTCAAGATGTAGGCGTTTGAAACACTCCTTCTTCTCCTTGATAGCCCTTTGCACCTTATCATTCCACCACCAGGTGTCTTTTGCTTCTTGTTTGCCTCCTCTACTCACGCCAAACACTTCTGAAGCTACCTTCCGAACACATGTTGCCATTTTTAGCCACATGTCATCTGGTCCTCCTTCCTCCCAGGGTCCCTCTCCTAGCATCCTCTCCTTAAAAGTTTGCGCCAGCTCCCCTCTAAACTTCCACCACTTCGTTCTCGCGGTTTTGGTACGTTTGTCCCTGTATACCCGTACCCGAAAACGAAAATCCGCCATCATAAGCTTATGTTGAGTGACGACACACTCCCCAGGTATCACCCTACAGTCCAAGCAAGCACGCCTGTCCTCCCTCCTGGCAAGGATAAAGTCGATTTGGCTCGAGTGTTGTGCACTTCTAAAGGTCACTAGATGGGATTCCCTCTTCCTAAATATGGTATTCGCTACCAACAAGTCATAAGCTAGCGCCCAATTAAGTATATCCACCCCCTCCTGATTCCTACTACCATACCCGAACCCCCCATGGACCCGCTCGAACCCTACATTAGACGTCCCCACATGGCCGTTAAGGTCTCCTCCTATGAAAAGCTTCTCACTGATAGGTATGCCACTAACCATGCTATCTAAATCTTCCCAAAACTGATTCTTGATGCTCTCATTAAGACCTACCTGAGGGGCATATGCACTGATCACATTTAAAGCCGAATCTCCAACTATCAGCCGAACAAGGATAATCCGGTCCCCGTGCCTCCTAACATCTACGACTCCATCCTTAAGGCTCCTGTCGATCAAGATGCCTACACCATTTCTACCCGATGTTGTACCCGTGTACCAAAGCTTGTAGCCCGTATTCTCCACCTCCTTCGCCTTCTGGCCCTTCCATTTAGTCTCTTGAACGCATAGGATATTTACACGCCTCCTAGTTGCCACATCGACTAGCTCTCGTAACTTGCCTGTTAGGGACCCTACGTTCCAACTCCCTAGACGAATCCTAGTTGGCTCGGCTAACTTTCTTACCCTTCGCACCCGTCGAGGAAAGTGCGAAGACCCTTGCTCATTTTTCACCACACCCGGGCGTAGATGTAGCGCGCCACTAAGGTTGCGACGACCCGACCCTTGCTCACTATTCATCGTACCCAGGTCACGATACGACGCGCCACTAAGGTTGTGACGACCCGGCCCTTGCCCATTTGACACCACACCCGGGTTCCGATGTAGCGCGTCGCTAAGAGGGTTACGCCCCAACGAATTTCTTATGGGTTTCATATCCATTTGAGTGGCTGGGTTTTTGACGTTGGTTTGCCAAACCTAACACAACCCTCCTCCTTTACCCAGGCTTGGTATCTCTATCTGCACTAAAAAATTACAGCGCTGAAAAACAGAAAATAATATAACAGCTCTGCTAAATTCACCTATGTTTCCTAACATAGCCAGTCCCAAGCCCATATAAAGGAGGAGTGGTTGTGATTTGCTCAGTGAGCCAACAACTGTTTTAGTCACTATTATGGAGATGATACCCCAAAGAAATTAACCCACCCCAATTTGCTTGGGACTAAAAGGCTTTATTGTTGTTGTTTCTAGATAGCCCTGCTCAAATTTATAAGTAAAAAGTCTTAGTAAAAGCATAAACTCAATTGACTTACAATTTCAGTTGCATCAACACGGGTGCCAATAATCTTCAATCGCACCTCACTTTCTTTTTGAATTTTCACCTGAATTGGACAAAATGGTTGCTTCCAATCAGCACAGGGCAATTGGCTAACCTTTACAAATATTTTTTAAAATATATATCTAAAATCATGTATGCAAGAAAGCATTCGTCTCATGGCGATTACAGGCAATAAGAAATTATCCATGGAATAGCAATAACCATTCAACATTAACGATAGACAACAAGCAAAAGTGATAATCCTGTGGATAGGAATAAGAAATTATTTATTTACAAAATAGAGTCGATGGACCTAAAAATCATAACATGCAGCAGCCATTATACATTACAAACTGCAAGAAGGCCCATAAGGCCATAATAATAGCTGATAATAGAAAAGAAGCATACCGATCCATCAGACGTTGTGTAGTTTGGCACATCACCAGACTGGAACTCCATGTCATCCGGAATCAACTGCATACAAAAATCGAGCAGTATACATTATCCCACAACATTACTATCAGACAGCACAAGTTCAAGATGTTATAGTATCCCGTCATTAGACAAACACCATTTACTTACAAAACAGGTTAAGGTCTAAAGAGTCCTGAAGTATTAATTACTAGAAGAATAAAAGCATTGTTAACTCCTCATGATATAACCAAATAGGATGTAGGATACATTATGATAAATTCAAGAGAAGCACTGAAGCTTCTTCCACCAATTTGATTACAGAGCAGCTCCATGCAAAGAAAATTACTCACATGGTTTGATACGAAGATCTGCACCGGCCCAGCCTCAGCAAAGAAACCCATCTGCAGAATCAAGAACATAGAGAGTTTTAGCCACTAAACAAAATCCCTTCAATCGCCACCTCAAACGCCAATAACACCACCACATCGCTCCAATTTTGAACAAAGCAAAGCATAGTTTCGCAATCAAATGTGGGTAGGAGGCAAGGGGATCCACCTTATTGACCATGGTGACGACGGCCTCGAGGATCTCGCCCTTGAAGGGGCGGAAGACGACGCACTGGTACTTGACGGGGAAGGTGACGAAGCCGGTGCCCTCCCTGATGAGCCCCTTGCCGATGTCCTCCACCCCCGTGATCGCCACCACGAACCCGTGCCGCCCGCTGCAACAAGAGGAACGAACGCACGTGCTACCTCAGCGCCGTCCTCCGATTCCTAGCTAGGTTTAGGAAGGGGGGAACCCTACCTGCAGGTGCCCTCGACGTCCTTGATGAGCTTGGAGACGAGCTTGTCGCGGAGGTGCGGCCCGAAGTGCCGCGGGTGCAGCTGCATGTTCCGCTCCAGCACGATGTGGAAGAACATCTTGCTTCGCTTGCTCTCCTCCGCGGCAGCCGGCGGCGAGGTGAGGCGAAGCTTTCTACTCTTCTCTACTCTTCTGACACGAAATAATAAACCCATCATGTGCTGTTTCAGCCGTCGGATCCTTTTCTCGTGAATCTGCATCGTTCAAATTAATCACCTGACCCCACAATTAGAGCAGAATCCCACCTAGGTTTGGCCCTCGCACTCGCACCGCTCCGAACACTCGACACAGAAGCTGCTTTCCCCACCCCATCCCGCCGAGACCTTTCGCCGCCGGCCGCCGCGGCGCTGCTCTTGGTACGCGCGGGCGCCGCCGTTTCCTCTCTCTATCTCCGTACCGGTGGGTTGGAGGCCCGTACTTGCTCGCGCTTCTCATTTGCTTGGTCGGTGTTGCTCGTGGGCTATCTACCGATCCCGCAGAGCCTGAAGATGGCATCGGGATGCGCGGCGAAGGTGGCGTCTCCGCGGTTTGCGCCGCGGCGTTGTTGTGTAGGAGCGCGGGTCTCGGCACGGCCGGCGAAATGCGGCGCGTCAGGTACTTGTCCCCTTCGGCGTCACCCCTCCGTGGCTTGAGATTCGATGTTGTGGTGTCTTGTTGTTTGGAACCTAAAATTGGTCTTTGTGGCAGGTGGACGTGCAGTTGTCTGCGCTGCCGTTAGCTTCACTTCAGACCATGTATTGACATTCACAAGGTGCGTAGGAATGGTGCCTTTGGTTTGTTTTAGTGAATGCCCTTGTGTATACATTCAGAAGAGCGTCTGTGGAAACATTGTGTTCAATGTGTGCTCTGAACGATGACATGGTTGCAAATTGGTGCTCTGATTGTAGTTGTGCCCCATCATGTTTTTATGACTTGTATGTGACAAGGCAATGGACTACTGGTGCCTAATTTAGTGAATTGTGGTCACTGATCACTGGTTTACACTGCTAGGCCAGTGCTCAGTCCTTTGTAATAATCCAACTTCAGACACCTTGCATTAGCAGCAACATTTACCTGATGTGCAATTGTTTTCAAATTTTCAGGGGAAAGTTAAACAGATTGTGGGCTCTACTCTTCGGGATTCATCAGTTGATGGCACAGCCCTTGTGACTAACTTTGAATCAGACAAATCTGCTGCAGAATTTATTGCTAGTATTTATAAAGAAGACGAACTTCTTGGTGGACACGTGATAATGCTTGGTGCAGATCCTGCAAGCCAGGCTGCTGCCCTGGAGGCACTACATGCATATCCTGGTGAGAATATTTTATCTAGCTACTACTGGAACTGTGATTGTTCTTATGACATAACTATCCTTAACAGACCACATGAATATTGCATGACCGTATGGTTCTGATGTTAGTTGCCGAATTATTTGCATCTTGTTTTTTACAGCTATATTGATAACTTTTGCAAGAAAATTATGTGTGCTATATGTTAACTGAGCACCACAAACCATCATAAATATTGAACTGTGAACCTAGCTTCTAATGTTTTATACAATAACCAGATGATTCCAAATGCATGTGTACCTTGTTATTATATATCTGTTATGGAGAAGCTATTTTGGTGTACTTTATGAAACTGTTGTGTCAAATATATGTGCATTGTCGCACCGCCTTTAAATTGTATCATGAACATAATTCAGCATAGAAGTGGATATGCCGACACAATGATCAATTTTTCTGGCCTAAATGCCACTCTTATAAGTTGTATATCATACTCCTTGCCATTGGACTTGAAGTTCCCTCCATCAGCAATAGATTTAAAGCTAGGCTCATCAATATATGATATGAGTCTGCCACCCCACTAAAAACTGGAGTCAAAGTGGGAGGGAGGTGTCTAGAATTTTGTACTTCATTAGTTTCTGCTCCATTTATCCGTTTTGCACCCCAAGCTGCTGTGAGATTACATTGTAACTGATGGCCTTAGTTCTAGGACCATTGTCAGTTGTCACCAAATACTGCACTGGAAGAGTATTTCTCGTATGCTTTAGTGTCTTCTGTTAGTATGCTTTTGTTTGTTGCTCTAAGCTATGAGGCAACGTCAGCGACGTACTCTAATAAAGATGGGCTATCATATACTAGGTGGCTTGCAAGTTGGAGGTGGAATAAATTTGGACAATGCAAAATCTTACCTTAATGAAGGGGCCAGTCATGTGATTGTAACCTCTGTACGTGCTCATGCTCTAAGTTATGTAAATTATTTTGTTGTCCTTTCCGTTGATTTTGTCAAACCTTCAATAAGTGTGTGTTAATGAAAACATGCGCATGATGGCAATATTATAGACTAACCCATTGTAGTCGTATCTCTGTAGTTGCACAATACTTCTAGACTTCATAAGTCCCAAAATAGCATTATTGAATTTCTCTACACCTAATGTTTATTTTCTTATTCACCTAGTTGCTCTGTTTGACAAGCACTTGCATTATTCATATTATTATTTGCACAATACACCTGCAACTTGCCTTTTGAAGTTAGTTTATTCCCTTATCATCAGTTGAATACCTCTGATTCATCTATTGAGTCTTTTATGTAGTATGTGTTTAGCGATGGCAAAATGAACATTGAAAGGCTAAGGCAACTTGTCGAGCTCGTTGGAAAACAGAGGCTTGTTTTGGACCTTAGCTGTCGGAAAAAGGTACCTTGTACAATAGACATCTTTTGTCCAAAAGTACATTCAATCCATTTTTTGTTGTTACTTTATGGCTTTATGCTATATTTTGTTCTGAAACTGTCACTAAATGGAAACAATGTACAACTGTGATTTGTTGAATATATTGACAATATTTGCAAGAGTTAGATGTGCATTTCAATGATTATAAACTATTTTTTGTGGAGTGTAATATATAAATATATATTATTATCATTTTGTACCCTGACCCAAGCCTGGAAATCGACTGGGCTGCAAATTAATGTATTTCCAGCAAGAGCATCACAATAATCTGAGAAAGAGAAAGAATAAAATAAGAAAGGGTACAGTCAGTTGTGCTAAATGGATGTAAATTAGCTGAACACACTGGGATCTCGTAGATAATATCAGGGCATAAATTGTAATTCGTAGAAAGGGAGCAAACATTTTTGTTAATATGGCTACTATAGTACTGTTTATCATCTGATTAAGTGATCTAGCTCCTTGATTATCTTCCAACTAAATTTTCTGGTTAGGATGGCAGATACACCATTGTGACTGACAGGTGGCAAAAGTTCAGCGATGTCCTTGTGGATGAGCCAACATTGGAACATCTTGCTGCCTATGCAGATGAGTTTTTGGTTCATGGTGTTGATGTGGAGGGCAAAAGGTGAGCTAAGCTCCATTTTATTTAATTCATCTTTTGTATGTGTGCTTCTCACATGGGATATAATTATAATTTGTTGTAACATTTCATTAAACTATAAATTTTTGTTTGTTGGTGCCTTTGGTAGACTTCATATATGCCTGAGTTTATTCTGAATTTTAACATAAATAAGCTGATTTGTTTACTATGTACATGCCCCTTTTTTTTTCTGGAGCAATGTAAGGATGCAAACTAAAGACAAGTTGTTGAAGAATCGAAATTAACGTGTGCCCCCAAAAGGAATTGCTTATACTTTTGTAGCACGGTTACAGTTCACTTTTTATTTCGATTGTAAAATGTGAACATGTTAGTTCACACTATGGCTCTAGAACTTTTTTTTTTTTAGGGAATCTAGAACTGTTTGTTAGTATGTCTTATCTTGTGTTTTTTTTTATATATATTCACCCTGAGAAATGTTTGCTCTCACCAAACTAGGATTCTTATCAGCTGACATCATTCCTTGTTGATTACCTTGCTCAGTTGAAATTTTGTTGTGCAGTCACTTCTTAATTCTAATAAAATCAAATGTGAATTACAGATTAGGAATTGATGAGGAACTTGTGGCACTGTTGGGTCGTCATTCACCTGTATGTGCAATTCTGCACTCGATGCATTACTTCAAATTCAGAATTTCAGCTCTCATTTTTTTTCTTTTTACTTCTCTTTATGACAGCCTCTTCCTGTTTTTAGCTTATGTTACCATTTACAATGCTTGCAGTGAATGAAATACTTAAATAAGGTGAAACCAAGTACTTCATTTGTTTGGTTTACCAGTACTCTGTGTGGTGATGTTTCTTCTTATAACCAATGTAGAAGTAGACTATTGTCATAACTTAAAACCCCATTAGTTCTTTTTTGAGTGGTAAAACTCAGTCGAGTTAAATCAAACATTAGTAACCTTTCTGTGGCTACTTCCAGTGAACAAGAACTGTGATACCTTATGGAAACTCTTGAACATTATGTACAAATGAAATCTTAAATTATTTTAGTGCAGATGCCTTCAGGGTTTTAAATCGCTGCATAATGGATATGTCACTCATAATTGTATCTTCGACTATGTAGATTCCTGTAACTTATGCTGGTGGTGTGTCAACAATGGATGACCTTGAGAGGATAAAGAAAGCAGGCCAAAGTCGAGTTGATGTTACGGTTGGGAGTGCTCTAGATATATTTGGAGGAGATTTGCCCTACAAGGACGTTGTCTGTTGGCACAAGGAGCAAAACATGGTTAGTCGATGGTGAAGATACTTTGGTTTGGTGCTTCATCAATTCCGTCAGCTCAATTACCTTGAGTATACAATTTCCAACATTCTACTCTGAGTAATTCAATGATTCTTCACGGATCTGTGTTGAAGCTGAGAAGCACTATGTTTTGGGGGTGTGGCAGTAGTGCTATCTAAAAGGATAGAAATGTGTTTATCACAGACAGGTTGGTTAACGATCACAATTACCTCACTGAACATTATCATGTGCTTCAAGGTGTGAGTGACAAGCATATTTTTTACAGTCTGTTGTGAATAATTCAGTGGGCCATTAGTGATCTTTGTCGAAGCTGAGGTACACGACTTTCTTCAATTGTGGGCATTAGGGTTGCATTGGTCAAGAAGGATAGCTAAACTGTTGTTAGGAGCTGGTCTAAATCGTGATTAATAAGTTCTTGACCTTCTATGCACCTCAATTCATATACTGTAACTATGTGTAAGCACACTTATGCTCCACAATATCGTATTTGTATGTTCACAATGCAGAAATGGTCTGGGTTTAAAGTTCCAGATTTCCGGAAATAATGGAGCCATGTTCTCTCTGATGGTTTCAATTTATTTATTGAAATTTTTGGTTTGACTGATCCTTGATGATTCCGTTATGTTTACATATTTAAATTCAGTACTAATACATTGTATCAAAATGTTTTGGGTTTGGATTTATTCCCCGTGCCACTAAAGCTGCTAGGCAAAAGCACTGACTTCAAACATTTGCGTATTGCGCGTTCGAGAAAAAAAAAAGACATTTGTGTATTAACAGTATCAACATGTTGGCATGCTATGATACTCCCAGCCTGCTCCTCCCCTGCAGAAGTGGAAGATGAGTAGAGGACTGAAAAACTATTAAGTTATTAACCAGTTAACCAGGAGCCACATGGCTGGTGGAAAAAATAAAATATGTGTACTGCGCTTCAACTAGTGACAGCATGGCGTAGCTTAGCATGGTTGATGGGTGTTCACTTGAACACCCATGAATTTTGACACAAGCATATATTTTTAAGGTATGTTACATATATACTCAGAGTGAAGAAAAATGGAGATATGGCCTAAGTAAATTCGTTTTCTAGATCAGAGATCTTTAACAAGCTTTGCTACACTAATTATCATGCCTTGGTGTCATTTACATGGTTTTGAACACCCATCTGCAAGATCCGCCAAGCTTATCTGCTTAGACAATTTTTTCGTTGTAGAAAGAAAATGAAACAGTGTGAATTCTGATATACTATACCACACGGGTAGTAGCATATTCCTTTTTCTTTCTTGCAAGGGGCGATCTATACTCGATAGTTATTTTCCAGATACCTACATGCTGGATATATTGATGATATGTAATGCTGATTGTAAACAATTTGCTGAAAAAAATATAATAAATAACATTTTTCATTCGCAAAAAGAAAAATATTTATCATTGTGCATAGAAGTCTTGTGACTTGAGACACATTCCTAACCATATATACTTGCATCCGGTTTCTGTTCCTTTCAAATGCCAACCTAACAAATTTCGCGTGTTTCTCAGAGAGAAACCAAAAAACTAGTACGATGGCGCCGTTACCTAGCAACAACTGCTCCCGATCTAGCGTTCACAAGTTGCTGCAAGCATGGCAGTAAGCAAGAATGTCTGGTACAAGTTACAAGTGGTATTACGCTGTCCTCGTCACGTGGTTTGGCGCGCAAAGCGACACAAGGAAAGGCAGCGCATGAATTAGTTAATTAACAAAAACGGGCCCGAAGAAAAGCAAATCTCAAATATCTCGCGCATACTCGCGCACGAATCCTGCCACATATCTCCCCAGTTTTGTCACCACTCCCCCGTTAATTTATGCTTAGTAACCTCGAGGTTTATACAGATAATGAAGTATCAATTATCCAAGCAAGGTGACACCTCAACAAAAACCGTTTTAGTCTTATCTATATCATTCGTTGGAAAGAAATGCTTACAAATTTTTATGTTCCCTACCCCTCCGAGGTTTACCTGTCCATGAAGAGTTCATGATTTAATCATTCGAAGAAACGGATCATGATATCTTAGCTTACAAATTCGTAAAGCTGACCTTGCTTCCTTTTTCGATTTGTAAGGCATATTTAGTTCTCTCTTCGGCCCCAACAACATTCCTTACAGGATAAATTTCTGTAGCGAAATGTTCTTCGGTTGGTCAAAATGTGATGGAATTTTGGTTGGCGAATCTTAAATGAGATTGAAATGGATTATGTTTGCCACACTTTCCCAATCCTAGCACATAAATTCATCTACCCAAAACTGCAAAGTTCCGATATCTTAATAAATATAAGGACCATACTACAAAATCAAAATAATGGTAGGCACCCAATTTAATCATTAAAAATGGCCCTTGACACCCCAGGGAATCAAGCTCAAATCAAATCTGCCTTGCCCCCACCCCCACCGCTCGCAGGCTTCAGCTTCAAGCATCAGCAACCTCCTCCCCTCCTCCTCCCTTGAAGTAGCAAGCAACAGTGGAGCAAGTAGAGCATAGTGGAGTGGAGTAGGGAGCTGGGCTAAGGGAGCCCCAACTACCGCCGACATGCGTTCAATGGCGCTCGTCGTCGCGGCGATTCTTTGCCTCGGTGGCGGCGTGGCGGCCTCGACGGACTTCCGCTTCCCGGCGGTGTTCAACTTCGGGGACTCCAACTCCGACACCGGCGGCCGCGTGGCCGCGGGGTTGGAGTCCATCCTCCCGCCCTACGGCTCAACCTACTTCGGCGCCCCCTCCGGCCGCTTCTGCGACGGTCGTCTCATCGTCGACTTCCTCAGTACGCTCGCCTCTCGCTTCCTCTGTCTCCTCTCAATTCAATTCTGCGTCCTTGAATTACGTTATCAGTACTGCTACCTGTCACAGTCTGAGCTGCATAATTGAAAAATCGGTGCACGGAAGATTGAATTCTCCTTGAACTGCGCGAGTAGAATAGTTCAAATGCGTTCGGTGATTCTTGAAGATGACTTGCTTCCGTGTGATTCTTGCGCCCTCGGGGTGTAGCGAGAAAAAATCAGTTGGTGTAAGGATGATATGGCTTGCCGTGAGGTCGTTGATTCTTGACCGCAGGGTGCCCATTTGGCCCGGGCGGTTGTTGCAAAAAGTGCAATGTAGTTAGGATGGTCCTTGGCCTGATAGGACAAACACGTCCATGAGGTGGTTAGTGGAGATTGAGGCATCATTGCAAATGGTCATCGGTGGTTGTGTGAAGTGTGCGAACACCCGTAGAGGAACTATTCTGGGCGTGTGTGGTCCGGTTCGTACAATTTGTCTCCCTGTTCGTCGGTCGGATTCTGTAGAACTGCAGGAAAAGCAAATGATGCTTCCTGACGCAATTCATCCCTGTTGATGGACTTTCTGTTACTTATGCTTAACCTGTGGCGAGCTTTTGTTTGTTGCAATTAGGCTGCCCTCCCATGTGCTTGCATTTAAGTAGTTTGACAAGTGACAATGCACTACAGCTGTTTTAGATTTATGCTGATGTATCTGAGAAGCTGTTGGGATTTGTAGTAATAAGAATCAAGGAATTTAATTGTACATCATGATATTGTGAAATACCATATAAAGTGATCTCTGTATATGTATATTGTACAGATTTTATTCAAAGTATAGCTGTTCATCACTGACATATGAGCATGAATTTGATGTTTGGACAGTAGTAATAAGAATAGTTAGAAACAGTAGTGCTGTATCACTTTCGTTGGTACATTTCCTCAAAAGAGTATAGAAAGGTTTTGTTTGCATAATGTAAAATTTGATAACTGCAGTGGTGGCTAATGCATCAGCATCTTTTTTTTTAGAAAATCCATTATGTGCAGTGAATTCTTAATATAACAATGCCATTTCTTATCTTATTTTTTCTGTCAGAAAACATATTTTTTTTGTCTGTGATCTTAAACCTGTGTCATCGTCTTCTTACAGTGGAGGCAATGGACATGCCATTACTTAATGCGTACTTGGATGCTGTTGGTGATCCTAGCTTTCGGACTGGTGTTAATTTTGCTCAGGCTGGATGTTCAATCACACCAGCAAATCCAACATCTGTGAGCCCATTTTCATTTGGTCTTCAGATTAAGCAATTCTTTGCCTTCAAGGACAAAGTTACTAAGCTCCTGTCTAAAGGTAAAAGTTTGTTTCTTAGACCACACCTTCAGAAACTGTGGGTTGCAAAGCAAGATAGGAATACGTTTTGCCTAGCCCTAGCCCCTATGTGTATAACCTTCCAAGCCAAGCAACAGGCACAATTCAAAATAAACAAGACATAATGTTGAGTGATATACAATTTTAAAGAAATATAAATGAAATAGAGGCTTCCATTTTTTAATTCTAGGTGTATATTAGCCAATCCAATAATACATAGAAACAATGATCTATTTGGAATTGTTCTACTGAACACAGTTGTAAGCTTCCACTCGTGGTATTAGTGATTAGGCTATCTGAGTGATTTCCAGGCTTCCACTGTGTTTAATTGGGTAAGTTACTCTATAGCTATAACAACTAATGAACTGAAAAAGCTTTTTGCTTCAATGATCCGGACTACATAGTTAAGTTGGTGACATATAGTAACGCCTTTACTTTTGCAGGGGATATTTATTGGAAGTATATTCCTCAGGCAGATTACTTTTCAAAGGGATTATACATGTTTGATATTGGACAAAATGACCTTGCTGGTGAATTATACTCAAAAACAGAGGACCAAGTCACTGCATCCATTCCGACTATTTTGTTGGAGTTTGAAACTGGTCTCAAGGTTTGTGATATCTATGATCATTTTCATACTTACAGCTTTATGTGCCCCCTCCTTTTTTTTTCCTTTCTTCAGTGGTCTTCAGTGATTTGGTACTCAGAAAATCCTGATATAATCTCATTCTTTCCATACCATACTAGTAATCTAAAAGTAATCTCTTATTATGTACCTTATCCATTCTTTTTTTATGACTTTAAGACAAGGAATTTAGTTCAAAAATGAACTAATCTTCTTGTCCCAATGTCAAGAAAAACATATGAGGGAGTATGCTGTTTTAAATAAGGTTTGTCGTCCCTAATCCTTTTGTGTGTTCCTTTTCTCGTTTCAGAAATTATATGACCAAGGTGCGAGGAAATTCTGGATTCACAACACAGGCCCTCTCGGCTGCTTACCTCAGAATATAGCCTTTTTCGGCAAAGACCCTTCCCAACTGGATGGTCTTCACTGTGTAGCAAAACACAACCGTGTTGCAAAGCTTTTCAACTTACAGCTGCATGCACTTTGCACGAAGTTGAGAGGTGAATTAGCTGGGACCAGCATCACTTATGTAGATGTCTACACCATCAAATACAGCCTGATCTCTAATTACTCTCGATATGGTATGCAGCATACACTTTCCACGTTATGTCGTTATCAGGAATTACTAATGCACCCAAATCATTTAGATTGGTTGACCAATTGCAGCACTAGGAAAAGATGTTTCTCGATTGCTTCAAAGTGAATACTTATAATGGCATCACTAGCAATCCCTAACTAGTGCTTGCAATAATAAACCCCACTAAGTGAGCTGGAAAATAAATATGTTCTAGTCTTTTGGCACGTTGCATCACTTGGCCTATGCATATGCAACATTTCCTTATTTGACTTCATGTGGTGGATCTTGAAATTTAAATGTAGTGCGAGTGCAGGGAATGTTGCTAACAATAAGTTATGAAACAACTAATATTTGCTTGTGCTTTTACAGGATTTGAAAATCCCACCCAAGCATGCTGTGGATATGGAGGGCCGCCCCTGAACTACGATAGCAGAGTACCATGTGGACAGACAGTGTCTTTGAATGGCAACCCGGTTACTGCAAAAGGGTGTAGTGACAGTACTGAATATGTCAATTGGGATGGCATACATTACACGGAAGCTGCAAACTTCCACATCGCCTCACAGATCCTTACCGGGAAATACTCTGATCCACCCTTCATTGAGAAGATGCCATTCGTCATAAAACCAAGATTCTAATCAGTATACACTTTATCTTTCTTTTCAACCAGCCACTGCGGTGTTGCACTGGTTGCAAAATCTGATGTATTTATTACTTGTTAATAATCATATATAGCTTGTTTTCAGTTGCCAATAGCTTTGTTATACGCCCAATTTAAATGTTTCGCTGTATATCCATGTTTTGTAGCAGAATTTTCGCAGTGCAAACGGTACTAGGAAAAGGCAGGGCAAGAAAGGGAACTATATGGTTCCCCTCCCCAGGACAGGAAAATTTCAAGTCATTACCGAGGAACTTGTTATGAACTATTGATTGGCATCTACTGAAGAAAGTAAACGTAGCAAAAGTATTCAGTTATAGTATATGCTATCACGAGAAAATTAACCGGCACGGGTGTGCATCTATATTAATCATTCTCAGTTCAGTTCTAAAAATTGTGGCAGAGAACCTGGTAGCTTAGGTGTAGATGCCTTGATTTTTTACTCTTCGGTATGGATTTTACTGTACACGCATGGCAGCAGGCTACTCATTTCTTGGAGATGTAGGCGTAGTACTGCGCCATGGGCACGACGAAGGCGATGACGAGCAGGCCACCGACGACGAGCGTGAACTGGCCGCGCTTCGACTCCGTCTCCTCCTTGGTTTTGAAGTTGGACTCCCGCTTGTTGTCCTTGAACGACGGGCCGCCGGGGTCGGGTAGCCCGTCGATCGCCGCCGCCAGCCGCTTCGCCGTGCTGAAGATCGCCTCGTTGTACTTCTCGTCGGTCGCCAACACTGCAAAGACAGTTTTGGCAACAATGTCCGTTACCACCCCTCTGAGTCTGTGCAGGAAAGGAATGCGTCACAATCACCAACTCGATTACCTGGGAGGTTCTCGGAGACGGTGGCGTCGAGGATCTGGTCGCCAACGGCCTTGACGAATTCTGGGCCGCCTGTGATGGCGCCCTCCTTCTGGCTGGTGACGAGCACGACGACGCCCTTGTTGCTGCCCTCCTCGATCGTCGGGTACCACTTCTCCAGCACTTGGTCCGCGTACTCGAACGCGTCAGCTTTGCTCTGCCACAGCACACACATGCATGATCCACCCATCAGCAGCATTCAGCAATGACTCGTACAGAGAGAACACTAATGCACGAGTGGCAAATGCCGGCTGCGAATGAATGAATGAACGTACCGTGAGCTTGCGTACGGTGATGAAGTTGAGCCGGATGTTCTTGCGCGCCTCGAGGTCGCGGGCCAGCCGCTTCACGTCGGACTTGGTCACGCGGCTCAGCACGCCGGCGTCGTCCACCACGTACGAGTCCACCGGCGGGCCATCGTTCAGCACGTCGAACTCCGACGCGACGGCCGGAGCCGGCGCCGGGGCAAGGCTGATGGCGAGCGACAGCGCGGCGGCGGCGAGGCCGTGGTGCAAGAACGAGATCCAGTTCCTGGCGCCGTCTCCTCCATGGGAAGCAGCAGCGCCGGCGAGTGGCTGAGGCTTCCTGAAAGCGCAGGAGACGAGGGATCTCGAGGAGGAGGCGGAGGCGCTGACGAGAGATGGTTTTTTCTTGGATCCGCGGAGAGGGGTGAACAATGTGGAAGGGGAGAGGAGGGTCTCCATTGCTGCTCTGCGGGAAGAGCAGGGGAGGAGAGGGAGCGTGCCGGCTGATGGCTGCTGATCACTAGCGAGCGCTTCTGGATTTTTGGTTGGAAGGGTGTTGCTTGGATTGTGATTTGGGTGGCTGCGATTCTGGAGCCGGATAAGGTGGAGTGCCACCGTGGACAGGGCTTGTCTGGTTGTAACTTGTTATGGAACAGAAGGCAGGAACCATGTCACCACGTGTCAAACTGAAATGCACCAGTAGATAGATTGTGCTATTTTCTGCAGCCATGTAATTTGAGATGTTTCTAAAATGAATGGTTCATATATGGTTATGACTAGTAAAGAAAATAATGAGAATTTGTATATATTCTTCTTCTCACAGTTGTTAAAGATGTTTTCTTAATTAATCGTTCATCGTACTTTTTTTCTAAGAAAATAATAATACAAACCTCTCTGGTTTGAGTACCAAGGAGCAAGAGAAGAGAAAATATAAATACAAATTTTTGATATTCTGTGAAAATGTAAAAGCTAACAAGTTAAGGTTTATTTGTATATACACAAAGGGAGAATATAAGTACATTTTTAAATATCCGTGCACCAGATTTATCCCTATTCTAATTCTCTAATTGAACAGTTAAGAATTTAAGTTTTTTTCATATATTGTAAGATAATCCAGCTTCTAATGTGCTGCTTGAAAATCTCCATTTTTGCCCAAATTCATTCAGATCACCTACGGATTTGTTTCTGGATCGATCTGGATTACCCTTGAGAAACCAAACTAGCCGTAAAATTGCCAGCTGGGCCGTGGCACCAAGGCCCCAGGCAGCAGCCCGGCTCGAGTGATCCCCGCTGCTTATCCACCAAAATCACTTCCCTGGCCACGGCTCCATACACCCTCGTCTTCCGCCGCTCGGCGCGGCGCCATGGCCCCCGCCGCCCTCCTCCCGCTCGCCCCGTCGCCGCCTCACCCGAGCCCACCGCGCCGCCTAATCTGCCGCTGCGGCGCCTCGCGTCGCGGTTTCGCCATCCATACAGCCATCGCCATTGCCTCCACCTCCGCCACCGCGGCCGGGGCCTCCGCCGCCGATGAGCCGCCCGCCCCGTCACCTCAACCGCCGCCGCCGCCAACGCCTGCCCCTAAACCTGGAGGGTCAATGCTTGGCGGCCTCGTGAACACGAGGTCCTGGTCGCAGCACTACGGCAGTGGCTTCTCCATCCGCGTGCCGCCGTCCTTCGAGGACATCCTGGAGCCCGAGGTAACCGGTCTCGTCTCCTCCCACAATTCGGATTTAGCTGGCATCGTGAGAGATGCTGTGGAGCTCAAGGTTTGGTTCCAACTTGCTGACTCTTTCTTTCGTCCTTCTCTTCGGCGTCTCAGGACTACAACGCTGGGATGACATACTACGGCGATAAGGCCAAGCCCCGGGCGTACGAGGCCCGCTTCGCGTCTCCAGATAGGTAGGTAGGTAATGTCTCTCTCGTTCTACTCAATACGTTGCAGCTCTGACATTTCAATTTCTGTACATTGATGTCATTTTTGGGCAGCATTTGTTTCAATTTCACGATGTTGCAGTACCAATGAAGTTTAGTGCTGAATGTGACGCGCATGCTAAACTTAAAGTGCTGTGCTGCTTTGTTATGTAGGGACGAACTTGTAAGCGTGGTGATTAAGCCATCAAATCAGCTCAAGATCACATTCCTAGAGGTTCGCATCAGAGAATCCCATTTTCTTTTGGTCTACTGGACTACCTTCACTGATCATTTGTATTTTTCTCTGAAAACATACGTCTACACAAGGTCTAATCAACACTGAAATCTGAGCAATACTTCTGATATGTGTTCTCATTTCTATTATGTGTTTGCATCTTGTTTCAAAGCTTTGTTAAAACTTAGAAACAAACAGTCAGTTAGAAGGACTTTCTGACCAACCACTAGACAATTGTACTCACTAGCTGGAATTAGTCTGAACTTCTGAAGTACAATGAGTATTTAACGGTAAAAGGGCATGCCGCCACTCAAGCATTGGTATGGCCAAGTTGTTTAATGTAGCTGTCAAATAAAGAGCCGATTGAAATGATACTAGGCATAGTGGCACACCGGTGCTGCTGTTGATTACATTTCTCTTTGCATAAATCTAGGCTCGTATGAAATGACATTATATCATTTATGCAGCACAAACCTTTGAATGATGTTCTACAAATATTGATTTGCAGGCGAAAGATATAACTGACTTGGGCACTCTGAAGGAAGCATCAAAGATATTTGTACCTGGTTAGTTCTGTTATCTTAGAAATGGAAGCTGGTTTGTAAAAAAAGAGATAAAATGTATATTGTTATAACAAAATAGTGATGAGAATACTCATAAATGTTCACAGCTTTTCACAACTCAATGATGAAACAACATTGCATCTCAATGATAAAATAACTTTCACATCTCAGTGATAAAATTTAAACAAGGTGGGCCTAGCTTATTTCGGTTTTGTTGTTGATTCACTTTTCATCAAGGTTTAAGAAAGCATAGCAAATATTGCTCTACTTTCATGATGCATTATGTAATGTTATATGTTCCCCTTTCTACTTTCAAGATTTTCTTTTAATATTATATGTTCCTGGCATTATGTAATGTTGTTATTTCCTTGAACTTCATATTGTCAAATCGTTATTTTCTCTCAGAAAATATAAACTAAAATGTGAACTCTGATTCTAGCGCATTAATTGCAAATATGGAGTTAAAAACGTTCTATTAGCAATTAGTTATTATGTTCTAAAAAGTGTTAACATGATGTACTAATCTGGAAACATTTGTCTTATACTACCGTTTCATTTTGTAGCTGGTGCAAAAGTATACGCCGCACGAACAATTAAAGTTAAGGATGAAGAGGATATTAGGTACAAAAAACATTATTCTGCGATATCCATAATACCCAAACTAGGGACGTGATTATGCTTTTATTTTCATTTTCTTATGAGTATATTTTCCCCAGGACATATTACTTCTATGAATTTGGACTGAACAAACAACATGTTGCTCTAATGGCTACTGTAAATAGTGGAAAGGTACTCAGTTGTTTACATACTTAAAAATGTGCTGAATCCTACAAATTCCTTGCTTTATGTAAGTTGATTTATTCTGAGATATATTCCTCCCACATGACTTAATCTGCATTTTCAGTTGACACCATGTCTGTTATATTGCCATTTTGTTGTTTGTTTTCTGTCCATATGTTTTATCACTGCTTTTCTTCTCCTTTACTAGTAGCCTTTGGAGCATGCACAAAATTTAGGTATACTTACATTATACTTAACACCCACTCTCCCCTACCCAGTTGATCAAAACAATATAGAGTTTGGGAAGAAGAGAAATTCACTCTTAGATTGGGACTGTGTGAGCCTGGTAATTGAGGTCAGCAGCTTAGATTTCATACAGCATAATTTAGTTGTACAGAATGATGGTGGCTGAAGTAGCATTCTGTGCCCATATGTTTGGTCACCTCATGCTTCACCATGTCATTAGCAATCTGTATAGCATTCAATTTTGTCAGACTATGACTAGGAGTAGCTCTTGATAAAACAAGATCAGTCACACCAGCAAAACCAGGCAACCTCCTAGTATCAAGAACAGAGTGTGTAATGATAGATACTGTGTTTCGTTTCTTGGAGTTGTGGGTTTGTATGAGGGAACTTTTGTTAAGTATGCAATATCTCAGTGTGCTTGTACAAATCAAAGTAGAGAACAGATTCAGGTAACAATAAGGTAGATAAAGCTTCCAACAACGTGCCTATTGTTTGAAGGATCTTCAAGTGGAGTACAATGAAGCCGATATGCTTCCTTCAGCTCAGCATGTAGCTTGAAGCACTACTCAATAGGATAACTAGATCCTTGGGAATGTGATCAGAGTGTTTGGACATGAGCAACAGATGCCCAACAGAAGCTACCAGAACAGTGTGCTGCACTGTCAGACTCACAAACGATCGTGTAAGGGCCAAGAGAAACCTCCTTGATAGTCAGAGGAGCTCGAACCACCTCCATGGTTGGAAGTGTAGGGCGCTGAAGAAGCTCAGCACAAGCCTCCTTTGTGATTGGAGGTTCACTAAGAGAAAATTCTGCTGTGTCACATACCCCTTGATCTGTTCTACTCATAGCTTACTATCTACAGCCGTAGCAAGAATACTGCATTTTTCTTACTGTTTAATCGATGCTGCTCTTTTGGCTTCTGTGTTTGTTGAATTCGTATTTTCCTGTTACAGACGTATATTGCTGCTGCTACGGCTCCACAGGCGAAGTGGGATGACGATGGCGTGAAGTTGCGCTCAGCTGCTGTATCTCTTACTCTTTCATAGTTGTGCTAAACGGGATACCAAGATGATTTTGCTAGAACTCCGGCTTCAGCAGTATGCATAGAGGAATCATTTTTTATCTATGCATTTTTTTATAGATTGGAAAGAAGGTACATAGTTCTATGAGAGCTCTAGTTCTATTAGTCGGTGACAGTTACAAAAAAGTAGCTGAGATTATACACGATGTTGGAGTAGCGTCTGTACCGTCTTTTCTCCATTCAAATTTGAGAAATGGCATGAAACCTGAACCTTGGTTATACGGATCTTGTTCATTTACAATGGTTCTCTGAAATAGTAGTCAATTGTTTGTTCACAACGAGGTGGCATGAGAGGACGGTCCCGGAATCGCGTCGTTCGAAGGAAGGTCCATATTTTAGCGCGTCCGTACTCCGTACTAAACTGGTGTCCGCATTTTTCGGCTTCGTACGGCAGATCCAAGGAAGCCCTTGTTCTGAGCTTAGAGGTCAAACATAGATGCGCGTGCTTATCATTTGTGTGCCTTTCGTTGGTCTGAGTTCCCGTGGTAAGTCACTCCCACGCATGACGGCATGAACCAAACGTTCGCCTGGGCATTGCTTAGATTGACATTCGTATAAGACAAGTACTACACCACAATGAAATGAACGATCAAACGAGTGAGCAACACAAGATGCATCTTTTGCCTATATATAATACTGCAAACTAAGCAGGACATGCATCCATGGCAACGCTCATCACTCATCAAATTCTTCTCGGAACGAAAAGAAAAAGGAACAAACAAAACCCTGTCCTGATTCTGATCTCGTCTATGACTACCCATTCTTCTCTACCGCTTCTGAACTCTGCTACTCACACGGCCACCACAAACCCAGTTAAATTACAGGCGGACCAAAACCAAACCGATGAAACAAAAAAAAAAAACACCACATGCGCCAGTCACCAAAATACACAGGGGGGACGTGCAATGTAACACGACCGAACTCGACTGACTCTGTGTCACATTTCTCTCTCTTTTTTTTCCTCGGAAGACGAACAATAAAACACTCCATTAAAGCCTAAGAACGATGCCCTGATTCAATGGTTCCTACTCGGCCGTCCAGTTCGACGGCGAGGCGACGCGACGCCAGCGTTCAGCCCTGCGCCTCGATGGGCGACATCATCGCCGAGAACCTGCGCTTCTGGATGCGCGGCGGGAGGTGCTTGTTATAACGCTTCGGCCCAACGGTCCACGGCAGGAACACGCCGGTGCCGCTGCGTCCCATACGCTTGCCGACGTTGCCACCGTTGCCGGACGAGGCCATCACCATGGGCCTTGCGGGCGCCGCCGCGACCATCATGACGGGCGCGCGCACGGCCATGCCCCAGGCCGCAGGCGCGAG
The DNA here is from genome assembly GCA_032690845.1 of Eleusine coracana subsp. coracana. Taxonomy (NCBI): domain Eukaryota; kingdom Viridiplantae; phylum Streptophyta; class Magnoliopsida; order Poales; family Poaceae; genus Eleusine; species Eleusine coracana. Next base: position 9,127,695 of record CM064426.1, read on the forward strand.
CATGGCCTGTGGCGCGGGGGCGTAGCCGATGATGGCGCCGTTGCCGGGGGGCTTCTGAGTCATGCCCACGGTGGCCGCAGCCGGCTGTGGCTGCCAGGGCGCCATGGCCTTGGTTGGCGACGAGAGCGGGCTGAGGTCCACAGGCGTGGACGGCCTCACCCTTGCGAATGTGATGCTCACACGCCGGTTGGACGACGGGCACACCACGTGGCGTGCCATGTCCGCGCTGTTCCCGCGCATGACCAGGAGAGACCTGTTGAAGCGCACATTCCATTACTCATGAGTTCAAATATATCATCATTTTTCTGTGATATAGTTTTATGATGAAAGAAATGCAAGAAGATCTCAGTGTTGGATTAACCGTACCCTTGCTTTAGTGATAGCGTGAGGGGTCCCTTGTAGTTACCATTGCTGTCAGTGACAAGTGACCTGCCAAAGGCCATTGTAGTCTCTGACAGCAGAAGTGTAGAAATGGGGTTGTCCAGATGTGGAGGCTTGAAGTAGGGCTGTGAGTGTTCATCCTGCAGAAGGAAATTCATTAATATGTCAGAGGACAGCATTGGAAAGACAAGAATTTTTTTTTTATCAAATTTAACCACTTTGTATCCAGGAACTACAGAGTACACACATCTGGTATTACTGAAACCGAGTCCATATAACTAATTCAAGGCACTTAATGAACAAAATCAAGCATATTAGAGATGGCAAGTGTATATAATATTTCCCTTCGAGGTGATAACATTTTTGGTTTCCACCTCTCATTCCCCAACTGTGGCATTAGTGATGACAAACAAGGCCTTTCCTAAATACATGAAAAACTAACTATATACAGTACTCACTGCATCGTAATCGTCACTAACTCCCTTTTCTTGTTTTTTGACCACCAAGCATCATTTTAGTAGAAAGCTCGAGTATATTTCACCTATAATGTCCAATTTTTAGACAGGGAATGGGACAGGTACAAGGCTGACAATTCCGCTGAGTTGTGCGAATAGCTGATCACACATGTCATGACTTTCAAAGCAGCAAAGGCATGTTTGGCTTCATTGAGTGCGCTGTCATGCGTATTTTAAAAGGAAACAGCGACACCTACCTCATCGAAGAAGTTGATGATCACACTGTTTGGTTTCCTGCTCTCTGGTATTAAACGCCAAAGAACAAGGTGGTCAATGACAGCCTGCAGGACAGCGGGGATTGGTTCTATGTGACCTGTGCACAAGGAGAAAAACAAGATGGTTGTGACATCATTCTCAAGGGCATTTCATTGTCTGGAGATGCTAGCCCAGAAGAATATTCTTGAAACTGTAAGCAAATTCAAGAAAGTGTGGTTTGGAACATACAGTTAGCTTCCTCTGTGGTAGACTGAAATAACGGGACTCCGAGTTGTATGATCTCTCTCTTGTTTCCTTTGATCTGCTTGTTGAAGAATATGAAGGTCTCACCTAATTATTGAAATAGATAATAAGCGCACAGTCGATCTTAGCTCCAAGTCATATTACCAAAACTCGAATAGCAATACAAAAATCCAATAAAAAGTCACATCCCAAGAGAAAGGTAAAGACATTGAACAATGCCAACCAGATAATTCATCATTTTCAAGTTCAGGCAGCTTACTTGTGGTGATTTTGGCCAATACCCTAAAGAGGTAACCATGGTTGTGGGTTCTATCTCAAATCGTAAGGAAGAATCATAATCAGGAGCTCAAAGTCTAGGAAGCCGAGGTCTTACTTGGATCAACATTTTGTCGTGCACTTTGGACGGACGTTAGCATGTCTTGGCATGGCCTATTTCAATAAAATAGAAGCGATCTAATATGTCACAATTTAAATTAAATATATCGTTCAAATGTTTTTTTTGTCATAAGAGAGAAACTTCAAGTTAGCGGAAGTTAAGGAAAACAATGCGTCAGTCAGTATATTATAGTCACTATAGGCTTTACGTAGTTTGTCAAAGGGAATTTTTACTTTTTCCTAGATTAGGTTGACCCCCAGCTATCAAGGCAGTTTGAAAATAGACCAGCACGGCATTACCAGTAATCTAGTTAAATAAATCTTAACGTCTCAGTCACTTTTTTGCTACCTTTAGATATATAGGATTCTGGGCCAGTTAGAACCAAAGTATATCTGACCAAAACCATCATGGCCGAAAGAAAAAGAAAGGGGGGTACGGCAGATTTCATTTTACGGGCATATACCAAAGGTTTCTTATGGACATCTTAGAAGTAATAATAATGAAGAAATAAAAAGAATTGTGCAATATGAGACTAAATTGGGGCGTGCTACCAGTACATTACTGAGAGACTGAGAGAACTTTGCAGCATAAACACAACTTACCTGAAAGTTCTCCATTTCTGCCAGCCTGACGAATTTCATTAATGAAATCTGCAACTTTCATGATCTCTGATGTAGTAAAGACATCTTCATATATCTTCAAGCCTTTCACAACGTTGACCTGATAACACAAGATAACGAACATCAGTCAAAAAAAGATTGCCTTGAAAAGAAATGAAGTTTTAGATGAAGTGCTACTACTTCCTACAGCATCTCCTAGTCCTTCAGTACAGAAAGTATGCCGAGTGGTGTAAAATGGAACTCGCCATGTGGCCCTTCACGGACTCCTTCGCCACGAAACCTTTCTGGATCTTGATCCTTTCGGGACGGACAATGCACTCTTCGTGGTCAGAGCAGATTGGATAGCTCTCTGGTAGGCTGTGTTCCCCTTGGGATCCTTGGTCAGTATGATCTGCTAAGTAATATACATCTTAGAGGTTTCTAATCATTGTTGGATACGCTCGAGAAAATTAACTACGTGTTCATAGAAGAGGAAAAAAAAGACACAAAATAACTATGCTCTATGGGCAAAACATCTCCCGTTTTACAGAACATGTATTTCAAAAATCACAGAAACTTAGCAATCATAGATACCAACAGTGACTTCTGATAGAAGAAAAATGTAGATAAAGTAGATGATTGTTCATTTCTTTATTAGCTTGGAAACAGAAGTGCGCGCCTAAAAGCTGGTGACTCCACCATGGTGTTCACAAAATGAGCAACTAATATAATTTGCCAAACGCCACCGACAGATTATGCGTAGACCTTCTAAACAATCCAGGAGAATGTAACTCTTTCGATAAAACAAAAATATAGATTGTACTTGATCGTAACTTTTCACGCGTGCCATAATTAGATCTTTACTTGAAGTTATTTAGTGGGCACAGTCACTCAGCACCACGAGTATGTTCAATCACCCACTGTCAGTTTGTCACTCATAGGAATCGTTCTGCCCTCTCCTACTTTTTTTTTATCCTAAAGTACAGAAATATTCAAAGCGTACTGGAGTTCCATCCAATTTTCCAAAATATCCATCATATCGCAGGAAGAAATTATCTTGTTTCTTTTTTGTGGATTCGCAAGCAACACTCTTTTCGCGTCACTTTCCATGGACAACAGCATGGAGGGGGAAAAGGTGCCTTCCGTGGTAACACTCTAAAGAGAAAGAGCCTAGACAAGATTCGGCCAAGCTGAACTGTATGTACATGCGCACAATTGGTATTCGGAATGGCATAAGTGTAGGGGCACGCACCGAACAGAGGCTGGGACCAGTACATGTCCAATTATTGGGCGAAGACAAGGTACAAAGATGAAAATAGCGCACTCACTTACAGGGCACTCTCCTATCTTTCCCCCCCTTTCGCAATTGTCATACCACGCACAAGAAACGCAGACTGGTTTCTCTCTCCTTGCTTTTAAATGAAGTCCCAGGTCCTCAGTTGTCAATTTGGAAGAGACCGACTGAAAATCCAGACCGGTTGCAAAGCATGCTGACTAGCAACAGCAGCAAGTCGACAAAAACTGGAACGTGATCACATTACCAATGGACAAGTCGACAACGCGCACACTGGCCACACTGTTCTAACCCAAATTATCAATTACAAATCACAGGCACACAGCTAAACCGTACATGTGCAAAGATCCAGGAAAGCTCCAAAAGGCCCCTCCAGTCTCCACGCCCTAACCACCCACCTACCACCATGAACCTGAAGGCCGCATATCGGCATATGCGGCTGAAGAGTTAACGAGAGCCGCCATGACTCATGGGATCACGCCATCCGCGTTTTATTCCAACTAAACTGCACGGTGCCATACCGAGACAAGGTGTTCTTTCGCGAAGACTAGCCGCTGGGGACCCGCCTACAACAGTACTAAACCGGGTGATTGGTCGGGTCCCACAAGACAGTGGCTGACGGCCAACCACGTGTGCGGCCCGGGGTCGCGGCGGCCGATCCGATCGGCTCGTCTCGGCACCAGATCCGGCCTCCACCGGAAATCCTGGCTTCGGGAACCCGATCACGGGCCAGGTGGTCGGTCTCTCCACGGCGAGGGTCATGTGGGTCCATTTACTCCCGCGCCAGCCAGGAAAGCTCTAGTTCACTCACACACCGCTCGCTCCATCAAGTGAGGAGTCACAGGTTTCGTGCCAAGTCCAGTGCTCTCGTGGCGTGACCCTGACACGTTCTGAACATGACACATGGACTGAAATATTCTAGAGCCGAGCCAATCACAACGCTGCAGCAAACTTGCACGCACCAGACCAAGCGATGCTCGATGGCCTCGAGGCTGCGCGCCGGCGGCGGCCCTCGGCCAGAGAAGGACGACTCTGTGGCCAGCGAGGCGGAGGCGCTCGTGTTCCACAGCTCGAACCCGCACGGTGCTGTAGTATAACTACTACTCATCCACTAATTAATTAGCCACGCAGCTGGACTAAACGCATCGCCTAATTACACGAGGCCGTACTTGCGCTGGTACTTTCCCACGCCCATGGGGACCGAGACCGACCGAGCGGGGAGGCCAAAAAGGTGGCCTGGCCGCGTGGAGGCGGAGCTAGCTACCACTGCCGGGGAGGACACAAGGAAAAAATAGGAGAACAAAAGAGCGGTCGTTAGCGAACGGCGTGAATGAACAAGGAGAAAAGCGGTAGGGTTTTTGGCTCGCCGCCGCCGCCCCGTGATTCCCCTCCAGTCTCTGTCTCACGGGCGCCGCCGCCACGGACGGCCAGGATCGACCGCCCGCCGTACGATGGCCTGGACGGGGGACACGGCGCACGCTGACGCACGCGGAGAATTATTGGCCCCCGCGCCCCAGACTTCCCTCCCGTTCGGTGACCGTCTGCCCGACGCAAAGGTGCCGCCAGCCGTGCGGCGCGTCAGTTACCATTGCCGTGAACCGACGCAACCAACTGCAACTTTAAACACAAGTGCGGCAGTGCCATTATAAGCCAGCGTTTAAAAAGTCTGGTAATCTCGTTAACCGGGTAAACTAGTCTTAACCCCGATTTAGATATGTCCCAAAAAAAAAAGGAGAAAATACTTGCCGAAAAAGCCACGGCCGGATTAAAAGGCCAGATCCAAAAACTGCGAGGCTGGCCGAGGAATTAAAATTTGAAAATGAAAAACAAAACAAAACATGGTGGTTACCGATTCCACGCCGTGCTAACGAAAAAGACGACTGGGTGCGGCGAATTCGAATGCTGGGGAACAGGATGCAGGGCCAGCGACTGACGTGAGCACGGGAGGGAGGATTGAATTACTAGCAGGCGGAGCGGCGGATGGCAGGTTTGTACTTACGTCCGTCGGCGACGGTGTCGACTTCCGTGGAGGCGGCCTTCCTCTCTGACGAGTCTCCCGAGGAATCCACCTCCGCGTCCTGCTCTGCGTGGTGGTCCGCGGCGTCGGTCTCCTCGGCCTCCGGTGCCGGATCCTGCTGTTGTACGGGTTCCTGCTCGGGCTCCGGCTCCGGCTCGGTCTCGGCGGGGAGGTCGTCCATGGACTCGTGGATGACCGTGGACGCGGCCTCCTCGGAGTAGCAGCACGACCCGGCGGCGGCGGCGGCTCGGGCCTCGGCGACGCGGCGCAGCTCCGCGGCGACGTCGGCGACGGGGTAGAACTTCTGCATGTGGAGGACGGGGAACCAGTTGAGGCGGCGGCGGTGGAGCGCGGCGAAGACGGGCTCGTACTCGGCGCCGCCCCCGATCTGCGCGAGGTGGCCGCACAGCGCGTCGATCATGGCGTTGGCCGCCGCGAACTCGCCGCGGAACCACCCGATCACCGCGTCCCGCGCGGCCACCTCGGCGGGGCCGCCCGTGGCCGCAGCGGAGCCCAGCGGCGACCCCGGCATGCCCCCCGCCGCCGGCGTCGTCATCGCCCCCGCGATCGCCAGCCTACACTCTCCGCTAGGCCCTATTTTCTTCTCACTCGCTCAATTCCTCTCTCTCTCTCCCCCTCCTATTTCTCTCCACCTCTCTCGCGCAGAGGTCCGGTAATGGCGTTGGTTTCGACTCGGCCCTGTTTGTTGGCTTTGGAAAACAGAGGAGGAAGGGAGAGACGGTGTTGTGTTGTGCGGTGCGAGGAAGGTGGCTCGCTCGGGGCGGCCCTATAAATACCTCGGCCGGGCGGGGTGTACCCGTAGCCAGGAGGGTGACGTGGCGGCGGACGGCTCATTAACGGGCGCGGATCCGGCGACGAGGTTGCATTGCAGTTAGTTAAACGCCAGCCAGGTCGCTTTATGGCCTACTACACAGGCTACAGCCTAGTGCTGCAAAGGTGCGCTGCGCTGCGGGCGAGACTTGGGACGGCCGCCTCGCTCGCTCGCTCGACCCGGCGTACGGGGTGGCGCGTGTGGACCGCGCGCGCGCCACACCACCACACAGGAGGAGGAGGAGGAGGCTGCGCGATCGGGAATGTGGCAGCGTCACTCCATCGACCGATGCGATGCCCCGTCTTTGGGATGCCGCATCGTGCGGTCCACGGGAAGGCGGCCGTTCGAGCCCATGCGTCCGCTGGACCACGCGGCCGTCCGTTTCGGCGCGCCCACGGCCATGTCCGGTTTCTACTTGTTCTTGTTCATATAAGGCATTCTCGGCAGCACAAGTCCAGTGACGCAACAAGTATCTCTTTTCATAAGTCTACATATATAATGTACAGTATTGTGCTAGCAGTCTAGGGTGACGGCAGAAGACGGCGCTGAAAAGAGAGGACAAGGACCCTCAAATATCGTTGCATAAGTCAAGAGCAAAAGACGTAATGCAAGCCATCAGAGAAGATGGCATATGTTCCTCGAAAGAAAAGAATGACACATCAAGATGTGTGGTTGTGCACGTCACGAGCAATAGATATAGTGTAGTTTGACGTGAGAGGCTCAGAGCATCTTTATACAAATGTTGCGGTTGACAAAAGATCCTACAAGTTTGTAGGTCCACAATGCATCACACTGAGAGAAGACAATTATACGGAGATATGGTCGCGTGTGTCAAGAGCAATCGATATAATGCAACTCAAATGAGAAGATGACATATGTTATTTGAAAGGAAAAGAAATCATAGGAAGAGTGAAGAGCAATACATGTAAAATGTAAAAACAAATTCTACGGTCCGCAAGCCTACACTGCTGTAGATAATTAGACGGTGGAAGACACCGCTGAAAAAGAAGGTGGCATATGTTTATCGAAAGGAAAGGTTAACATATCAAGAGCACTATGGTTGTTGCGTCAAGAGCAATAGATAGTGTAAGAGCATCTGTATATAAATGCTAGGACCGCTCGGATATCCTACGGGATTGCATGTAAATAATTTAGGAGCTTTTAGGTATTGTTTGAAAGTGCCACTTATTCTCTATCCTGGAGTTGTAACCGTTCATATTCAGAAAATAATTCAATGGTGCCATCCTAAGCCAACATATTTATGTCAATTTTCAACTATGAGCGAATTGTAAGACACTATTGATTGATTGTGATTATAACAACCCGGTGTCCTCTTATAGGACCGAAACAAAATTGGAGAAAAGTAGCAATAAATAAAGAACCAGAATCGACTAGAATCTCACCGGCTCAAGTTACCTGGCCTCAATGGAACCGCATGCGCCCGTGGTCTAGTTGTCACCTTTCTAGAGGGCCCATCTGATAGGAACACTTGCTGGAACATTTCAACAGCATGACTTCATCCGTCATTAAACTGGACTCTCTAGATCATCGACCAAGTTTTCCCTTCATAGTCTTGGGAGTGACATTGAATTCAAACCATCCTCTAGACCCTTGTGGATCTCAATTCCAAGCGAGGTGGCACCGTTGTACGATAATGACCATGATCAAACCTTGTAGTTTACTAGTACTAAACACATGCTTCTTGTTTGATCTCCATGTTCATTCCTCTTTCTTAATTGACAGGCCTTGGGACTTGTGATTTTTGAACGTGAAAACTACTGCAAGATTTGTAGGTAGATGATCTAAGATCCCATCTCTTTTGATGAATTTTAAGTTACCCTTCTCTGCACATACTGTGACCTAGTGGAATTTTTAAGACAGGGCAATACAATATGGAATCGAGTTATGTTGTGGCATTAGTTTAAGGTGAGATTTTATATTGGCGCTGATTTGGTTCCATTTAAATAAGAGCGTGTACATCTGGTGGTTGGTGGACGCGCTGCGTCCGTTCTGGAGTTCCCTTTTGGGAAGCTTTTGCTGGAGACACCTACCAATTATGTGGCATGTGATCAACGATTTGTACCGTCTCACCTGTTTATGACCCCACCTAAGCATTATATGGCATCCAGCCAATGATGCATATTTCTTGCCAATTCGGTGATGCACGTTTCGGACCAATCAATCGCCGTTGTTTACAGAGTGATAGTGATAAACAAACTACAACGTTCAAAATTCGTGTGGGTGTATCAAAACGTAATCAACGTGCTATTCTTTTTGCACACAAATATATTGTTTGACAACACCTTTTCTCGTTTCCATATGAAATAATCTGACTTCTGAGGTAGAATTCTGTGTCCAATTGTGCCAGATTTCCATAAGACTACGATACAAGAACTTGTGTAGACTGAGCATGATTCAAGCGTGGAAAGGTTTACCTTTATTATGGAACGGAGGTCCAACCCGTTTTACGCTTGCGGCAGCATTAGGTCACCAAGCACGGGCACACACACGTTTTTTTTCTCTTTCCTGTGCTGGATCGGTTGACCATCTATGCTTCACGGCATGGCCCTCCCGCTGACGGAACGGCCGCTGTTAGTGGCGTGGCGTGGCCACCTGAAAGTGTCATGTGCAACATGGCCTGTAAACAAACTCGAGATCTAGAGCTTGAGCAGAGCAACCGATCTTTGCTAGTTCCTCTATTAACAATACAGCTGGTCTTTGATCCGTGAGACGGTGAGAGACCGTAATTTAACCTAAAACATCACCGGGTTCACGAACGATGACGGTGGGCGGTGGCCTGTCCCGGCGAATTACTTCACGCGACGATACGCGTACCTTCATCTGGTTAAATTCGAGTTTGAAAACACATATGAAACGTTCGAAGAAATCAACTTTGGAAACAGAGGACGATGAAATGACGTCGTGATCAAGGCAGCAGGGCAGGGCAAGGCAGGGGACAGGGGAGACACTGATCATTGGTGATGCGCTGCTTCGTTGGCATTGGCGGCAAGTGTCAGTTGCCATGACGCGATCTCGTCAGCGACCTCTGTGCCGCTGTCCGTGCGAGTTTTGTTTAGTCGTCGACCAGCGACCGGGGCTGCATAATTGTCATGTTTATTGGGCCATTTGTATGGACGAGTTTGTCTTTTCGTTTGACATTCAACTCCAGCGACAGGGCAGTGGAGATATCTTACTTTAGCAACCTGACGAGCCATAATGCTCGTTATTTTTGTCCACGTGAACCCCATATTGCCCGTTATCAAAACCTGCCTGTGATCCACGCGTTGAGCTGAGAGCCGTTCTCTACTTTTCAAAACAAAATTCTCTCAGCTTGCATCAGTTCATACACTTTATTATGATATTTGACGATTCTAGAAAATGATGTGTTAATTTTTAATTGTGTTTCTAAGGAAAATGATGTAACTATTTTATATGCGCTTTAGTATCTTTTATATCTTTTCTTTTCCTGCTCAGAGGGATCTTTTATACTTATTTACTCGTGCAATATCATTGGTCTGAACTCTGCTCTGGCAATGCTGCATGTCAAACTGACGGTTGACAAACGGCTAATATTGCGAACGTGTCATTGCCAATTTGCAGCAAAATTAGGATGTGCACACGATCGAGTTTTATCTTGCTATCCCTTAATTGTATATCGGCCAGTTCTTAATTGTGATCAGACTGACGAGTATACGGTCATTAGAATTTGAACTAATATATTAATAGTTGTTTAACGAGAGAAGGATTCCTTTAGAGTTGACCTAATGGATACCCGTATATACAGCACTAGAAAGATACCACCGGCTAGAGGCGCCTATCAGAGGTCGGAGCTAGCTGCAGGATCTCATTATGGCCTATCTTTCCCAGCCTCGAAAGGCTAAACTGGCTCGCGGCCAATAACTTTAACATGCGAGTTGAGTTGCCACCAGGACGCACGTCGTATCGCATGAATCATCAAACAAAAGAAATTGCTTTGGGGCTGGTTCTAAAAACTGCGGAATGGATCAATGCATGAAATGGTGAAAATTGTGCAACTTGTCAGCCAAGCTTTTTGAAGCTTCTGTGGTAAGACTGTTGTGTATTTTATCTTGCTGTACACGTAGTGTAGTGGTTCTAACAAACATTATTCGCGTTTCATGACGCCATGCACGGAGATGCTTTGATAACCGTTTGAAAGTAGGAAGAACATCTCCAACAGCAGCTGCTGTAAAATTGATGCTTTATATTTTGTTTTAAAGATGAGATGTTGTAAAACTGGTGTTGTATATTTCTCGTTTCCTTTAGAGCATTTCATTGAACAAGTTTGTGATGGGAGGAGACAGCTCGTGCAGCCCGACCGGTTGCGCTACTACATGCCGGCCGACCGCGCCCACCTGCGCCACCATAGCCTGACTATCCACATCGCTGCCGCCCTTCCCGCTCCTGCTCCCAACCACGCCATTGGCACGGTGGTCGTTGTCCAAGCTTTGATCACGACGACCGCACAGGCCCTTGAATCACATGCCGGCGGTGACCAAAGCTCATTCACATACTCAAATCACGCGTCGGCTTTCTGAGCAGGACGGCACGAGCACCGCCGATTCGTTGCCAAGAGGGACGCCGCAGTGTAGATGGCAGTCGAGCAACGTCTTGGCGGATGGCGGTCAAGCAGTGTAGGTGCAGCAGCCGAGCGCCGCCGCTTCTTTGCCGGGGGGGGGGGGGGGGGGGGGGGGGGGGGCAACACCATGCATGGCCTCCGGTAGGGGCGTGACTTCAGGTGAAGCGATCAATGCTCGATCTCGGGATTGGGGAAAGATGGCCACCGGGGTGGTGCACTCTGGTGGCCATATGACGAGCTCCAACAGCCGGACGATGAAGAGGCAACGGCGGCGGGAGTGGCAGTTGGCTCCCGCCAATACCAACTCGGGATAGAGCACGAGATAGAGCACGGGTTGTGGTGCTTCAAATATATAGCAAGAGAGGTAAAATATAAAGGATCTCTAAAAAAATTAAAGTACGGGGATGATTTAAAGCATCTGCTAGAGCACATTCGTGCTTTCTCTTGCAAGATTTTAAAGCACCGGCATGGTTTGCTCTAATGAGCAAGCTTCCGAGACAAACAAGGATCATTGCGTGCAGAAGGACTACATTATTCGGGGGAACATGGCGACCTGTATTGTACATGAGTAGCAGTTTTTTTTTTCCGAAGGAATGAGGTGCCTCTGTTTCAACAGAAAACATCACCATCCTGAGTTCCTGACAGGAAAAAAAAACAGAAGATATGGCATCAAATGAGAAACACAAGAACATCCAAAATGGGAACAAATGCCCACACATGCTTGGTTCCAATGTGTTAGGAAAAGGAATACCATTCTAAAGTTAAACTTGACTAAATGCTACGTTGTCACGAAACGCAGCAATGAAATTTACACTAACCAACGTCAACAAAAAATATCCGGAAGGAGCACAACAAGTCTGCACTGTCAAATGCTCCATCGGTTTCAAAAAAGACTTTATTTATTTTCGAGCATTGTATCTAAACGGATGTTTGTCCAGCATAGGCACACGAATACACACTCAAACGTGGATCCTTGGTGGTTCCCGGTATGCATTACACTCGCTATAAAACATAAAAATGTTGTGCACAGTAATAACACTATATCCTTACATTATTTGTTTAATTAACGGTCACTCAGGGAAGAATCAGATCTAACCCTCCTCGGATTGCTACATGTCAGTTTTCCTCATATCACGTATCGGCCGTCCAGTATTAGACAGAACATGATATCTCGGTACCATGTCGTGTGGATAGCTTCGTGGCAGTCGCACGTAGACAGAACATGATTCGTGGCCTGTCGACACCCCCAAACAATGGGTCAGATTTGATCCATCAACGTCCAGATCGATCGGGAAGATGTTTATGTTATGTTACAGACATGCAAATCTGCTCAAATTAAGCCGCACTTCTACCTGAGAAATCACATGGTGCGACGGATGTGAGAGAAGATTAATTATTTATCACGCGGCACCTGAGGGAACAGAAAGATGAACAGGACCGAGTTCAGGTTATGAACAGAGACACCTCCTCTGTTTTTCCCGGGCGCCCCTGTGACTGGCAAGTTGGCGTAAATAATGCTTGGTTATTGGAGCTACACGCTACTCTGGTTCAGCCGAACGCTGCTGCTGTGTTTGCGCAATGCTAAAGTTGAGCCCCGTGACCAAATGCATGGCGAGCGACGGATTAGCGACATATATCAATATAGTAAAAGCTCAGTTCCAAAAATCACGCCAGCTAGCTGAGGCGGCACTGCCTTTTTCTTCACGTCTTATTTTGTCGATCATCTCTGGAGGCTGGAGCCAACAAAAGTGCGTCGGCCTCGAGAGCACCATCACTCTGAAAAGAAAAATCAACTGGATTCCTCACCGCTTGTCACCTAGCGCCAAGGCTAATTCAACAGAGGAGTAAAAAGCAAATGACTTGGCACTTGGATGTACGAACATGGGACACGGGCGCTTAGACACATCGGACCCAGGTACCTTAACAAGTTACGTAATAGTACAACAACGACCATTTCTTTATGCAAGTAATCGCGCCGAGACCAAAAATAAAGGGCACACAAGCCTCTGTCGCCACGTCCGCGTTCGGCGACGTACAAGCAGCCGTACGTACGGGTCCCGAACCCAGCCGAGCGTGGCAACAAGCCTCCATCGCACGGTCCAATGCTGCTAGTTGCTGTACAAGAATCCAAGACTACTGGTTCGCCTGAGCCGGACGGCGGTGAAACCAACTGCTGGTGCTGGTAGAATAAACTCATTCGCTGTCCCTGTCGACCTGGAGCAGCCCGACCCGGCACGCCTGGTGTGATTTGCCTTGATGCCTGGCACCCAACGCGTGAATTAACGTGAGGTGACGACAGAGATTTCCTTGAGCGCCAGGTGGGGAATGGGGCTGGCCGATGTGAGATTCCGAGGTGGCTGCCGAGCGAGGAGATGCCGATAGGGAAGCCGCGTTCACACGTGCCACCTGCCTTTCCTGCTCCGCGACGGGCGCAGGCAGAGCTACACCGTGACCGTGCTTCCGTGCTGGTTTCTACCTCCTTTTTTTCCCCCTTGCGTCGCGAGCTTGTGCCACGCACACTCACCTGAGATGGACTCGTACATGATGTCGTGGTTGGATGATTGATCAGGAGAGGGAAGCGGGCGGATGTGTACACTGGCACGTCGCCGTAGAACTTGTGGTTGCAAGACGTGGCAGTTGATCATGATCGATGATGAGTGGCCAGTCAGTATTAGTCTGGCTCGGTAGCCGGTGACCAGTGGAGCATGCATGGCCACTCGAGCCGAGGCAACATCTAGCTTGGCATAATTACGTGGCGCCGTTGTCGAATGATGGGGAAATTAATGTGCAAGCCAATGATTATCGGAGATAGCAACACACAATGTGTTGGGGGACATTGTGCTCGAGTTTCTTTTCGAGTGATTTATTTTAGACCCTAGTCCTTCTAAGGATGAGTACTCGTTCAGATTTTGCCATCTCGACACGTAGATTTTCATCATTTCATACCATCTCTCCACGAGTCCCACTTAATAAGTACGCGCAAAGACAGAAAACAAGATCACCTCAACATGTTGTATTTTGTGCAAAGAAAGAAAACAAGACCACCTTCCTCCTCTGGTATTCGATAACCTATTTTCAACAATGATTATTAGGGTTTCAAGATTGTTGAGAGCTGTGCTTCAGAGCAGGAGCTTGTCAGGAGCTGGTGGTGTGTCGTCTGAGCCACGAGTATGTAGGAGGGGCGGTGGGGTGAGGAGCAGTGAGGAAGTTAAGGGGCCGAGTGAGAGCATAAAGATGATTGATGATGACGAATCTTGTTGTTGAAGACAGAGGATGAAGGTAGTTGAGTGGGAAACACACACACACACACACACTCAAGAGCGTAGAGATCATCACGTCGGATAACATTGGCAAGCAGTTGAGGAGATGGTGGTTTATAAACTAGCGATGAGGAAGTTAAGGGGCTGACGTGTTAGCATTGAGATAGTCGATGACAACAAATCTAACTACTAGAGATAGATGAGGAGTGTGGTTGGGTGGGAGACACACTGAAGAGTTAGTGGAGTTCACCAATATTGGACAACGCTAACAAGTAGTTCAGAGGTAGCAGTTTATAAGCTAGCGATGAGGAAGCTAAGGAGTTGACGGGTTAGCAGGGAGGTGGGCACTAGCGACAAAATTGGTCATTGGAGGCAAAGAAGGAAAGTGATCGGGTGGGAGGTGCACACTAAAGAGTCGAGGTCACGAACAAGTCGGACAATGCTGGCAAGTAGTTGTGGAGGCGGCGGTTCATGCGCTAGCAATGAGGAAGGCTAAGGAGACAATGAATTAACAAGGAGGCGGTCGGTGATGACCATCATGACCGCTAAAAATAGAGGAGGAAGGTGGTAAGTCACTAATATTAGAGAACATTAGCAAAAAGTTGAGAGATCGTCATTGGATAGTGTGTGTGTTGAGGGAGGGGGGGATGTCAGTGTTGAGATGGATAAACAACTTATATTGTGTCACTCTATGTTATATATAACATGCACCATATTGAAATAACTTTATTGTTTCAGGTGTTGATACAATGAGCCCCCGAAAGAATAAGAATTGCTAACATAATTCACGTAATAAAAGGATATAAGTTTTCTTTTACTTCAATTCTCATGTGGCTTTTGTGAATTCTTTTCGATATATGAAGTGGCTGCTGGCGTATTCAAAGAGACTTTCGGTTTGAGGTCACGGACTGGGTTCGCCGTCCCCGGCCGTATTGCCGCTACCCGTGTCTACCACTTCGTGTATTGTATCCCAAACAAAAGCCTCTCCGTGCGTGGTTGCTTCATAAGTACCGCAACAAGCTGACGCGCCCGTGCGTACGTAAGCGATGACCTTGTTGGCCCTTTGGTCCTAGAGAGGCCGTGGCCTCAATCGTCACTCTGAAGACCGCGGCGCGTCGACCTGGCTCTGGTACAACGCTCCTGGCCAACGCGTCGTGAAGCCGAAACCGATGTCATTATGTCAAGACCCGGGCCGTGCAGCGGGCGCTGTACAGGTGACCCGAATGCCACAAAGCCGAAACCGGGCGCGTGCGCTTCCGTCCGCGTCCCGACACGTACGGTTTGTGTTTGTCCCGGCGCCGGCGGTCCAACTGCGGTTCGGCTTGGGGCGCAGTGCGCGTGCGGTTTGTGTTTGTCACGGCGCGCGAATATCCCCGTCGGCCGGGTCCCATGGCGCGCACGGGCAGCGTCGCGGTCCTCTGTTTTGTGCCGAGTGGACCAGCCTTATTACTTACCGGCCGCACTTTGCGTTCCTGCATTCCTTGGACCGGCGCGCCTGTCGGAGGCGAGCACCCGACCGGTGGAACGGTGCGAAGAGGGAGCAGCCGGCTACACTGGCCGGGATGGCGGGTTGAAACTGCCGGTGTTACGTCATCTGATGCGCTAAGCGAGAGCTTGTGGACGGCTACGGCTTTGCTTGTAGGAATGCTCAAGGAGACGACTATCGATCGAGTGCCTGACGCTGACGGTGATAATCTATCAAGAATGCCTCAAGTCGTAGCTGGCTTTTATGACAAAGAAAGCTCCGCTTACCGAAACAATGTACTACTAGTAGTACTTGGATCGCTGTATCACAACTTCTTTCCGCGGGAATGCACCAGCACGCGCAACGAAGTGGCAGCAGCATCAGAGCATGGACGCCAGTTCAACTTGCCGTTTTCCTTGTGCGGTTCTGCCCGTTCCGGGTCCGGGCTAGAGAGCCTACAGTACTATTAGTACCAAACAAGCTACTACTGCAAGCATCCCTGTGGCGGGGGACCGGCGCGGCAATTTGAGCGGCGAGCCTGCTCCGATTCGCCTGTGTGGCAAAAGGGACCTCGGCCTGTACCAGCAGTAGCAGAGATAAGGTGGGAAGTGGCGAACCACAGCGTGGCAGCGAATCCCGCCGAGCGAGCGAGAGAGAGAGAGATCCCCTGCGCCCGCTGCGCGCGCGTACGTACGCGCGAGCCTCCGCGTGTCGCGTGTCAACAACACCCGGCCGGCAAGCAAGCGCGAACCAGCCGGAAGACGAAGTGCCGCCGGCATCCAGCAGGTTAGTCCCCCGTGAGGAAAAAAAAAAAAAGGGCGTTCAGGGATAGGCCCGGCGCAGACATGCGCAGTGTCTGCTTGTACCAAGAACCTTGCTGTTTGCAGTGTGCACCGCTTGATGCCTAGCACATGCTGTCCACGCGCTCAGAGTCATTCCAAACATGGCGGGCTGTGAAAGGTTATTATTAGTAACTCAATTTCATCGTGGTTCTATTAGTAACCTTCTTTCTCTGTAGAAACTAGAGGGGGTAAAGCGCCTGCAGATTATTGATGAATAATCCTTCCGTTCATATTTATATGTCATTCTAAGATCTTCAACTTTTCTATAATTATATATCATTCCCACTTTCCAATGCACCATTTTCTCTTCCTAATATAATATTCTCTTTTTTTACTACATCTCTATCGCTCTTCTTCTCGTTTTTAGTGTATTCATCTTTTTACTTCTCCTTATTTCCCGTACTCAACTCTAAAACAACATCTAATTCTGAACAGAGAGAGTAATGATTAACACTTTCACGTCATGCAGATGAAAAATTGTTACTTGCAACTTCCTATAGATGACAAGAAAGGGAGAAGAAAATTCCAAATTGAAACTGACAAGTGACAACATCATGCAGACATTAAGACATACCAGGTCTTCCATATTTTAAAAAAGGATGTACTAGTATATAAGACAAGTCTTACAGTGACATTACGACCACTGTCCAGCAGTCCAGAAGGCATGTTGTTACCCACACACACCCAACTGTGGTGTCACCAAATCATTGACCTGTGCCAACCCATGCATGCTCCTGCTTTGTAAAAACATGTACTACTAGGAGTTTGTTTTCAAAAAACAAATGTAGGAGTTGGAGGCGTCACTGTCGTCAAAGGAAACTAAAGACTACATTGATTCTCCTACTCCAACAAAATAATAAGGATGCCATTGTGAGGTTAACTTTTGGCTGGTAAACGGACCTGGACCCCTCCCGGGGAGGGCCTCGTGTGACACTGCTTTTGACTTTGCATCCTTGTTACAAGACAAGAGAAGGGCGGGGATGAAACAAGCTAATACAAGCACTAAGAGTTGACAACAAAACAGCAGTTACGTCAGCACCATATACATGCGCCAAAAGAGATCTAGAACTAACAACAGCATCACGAGAACAACACAACCTTTTCTATTTTTTTTTCTGTTTCTTTTTAGTACACCGTGCTTGCTAATTGACGCTTCCAGAAGCAAAGATAAACCTGCAGAGATTAATCATCAACTGTACGTGCGGCAGTAGATTTGTCCTGTCAGTCCGTGGAGATTGGACGGCGCGGTGCTCTCGCTTTCAAGCGGCGGAGTGGTAGTACCGTATCGATCCGTATGCTGGTGAGTATTCGTTTTCAGTACAGAAAAAGGCACTTTCGATTTGGCTCCTCATCAGATCTGTGTTCACCACCACAAAAGTCGAAGCAGAATACCAGCAGAGTACGTGAAAAAAAATGACTTCAGAAAACATGCTAAAAATGCATATGGTTCAATTCATCGATGCCTCGTGATTTGATCCCACCAATTGGACTCTGCATCCACTGAAGCTCGCTTTCAAGCATTCAAGACTCAATCCTCCTCTGACCGAGAAGCATCCATCCGCTACCATCCAATGCAGATCAGAGGTCTAACAACCATCGATTTATCAGACCTAATCCAGTTGCCAATCAAGATGGCTTTTTCTTGTAATAAATTTGCAAGTCTCTTCCATTTTCTAAAAGAAGATGGCTTTTCTTCAGAATTCGACATCGAAACCACCAAATTCTGAACCTTTCTTTTCCAGCGTAGGAGTAGTAGGAGTGTGGGCGAGCTTTACGACATCACTTGTTTTTGTATGACCCAGCTTAGATGCCCTTAACCCCTTTGTCGATCGACGAGAGCATGTACTGACACCTCATCCGAGCAGACAGTGGTAGCTCCGAGTATATATTCTGTCTATAAGCTCGAGAAAGGAATCTGCTAACTTTGCCTCCTGTTGCAGGCATAAGCTTTGAGGAAAATACATTGATATTCTGTTCTTAGTCACTTTGATTTGGTTGCTGGCAGAGCAACTAGCCAGACAACTTGTTGCATCGAGTTGCAAACGTACCACAAAGTCCTAATAATTACCATGCCCGCGGTGTTACCATCCCAATCTTACTCCAGCACAGCACACACCTCTGATGGCGAAGCTCCACACGCACATCACATCAGGACACGATGCCGTCGCTCGAGGCACGCCCAAGTGTTTGTGTCCAAGCCGATTATTATGCCGCCGCGAGCATCACGGGCGCCTCTCGCTTTAGTTGCCATCGGCGTCACGGAGTTCAAGCGCGAGCCAAAGAGCGCGGGAAGCAGACACGCCTTTTGCGACAAGTCGCCGTCGCGGACCGGAGCCCGGCGCGAGGCCAGCTTTTTATTTGCTCCAAGAAAGCAGCACGGACCGGAAGCTAGCAGTTGCTTCATGCCCACGGAGGATCGGTTCTAGATACCGTTCAATCGGACAGGGACAAATTAGAGAGCTTCGTGTGCTTAATTCGTCGTAGTTGGAGAGCGCTGTCAAAACATGATCAATCTAACTTCAGCATCACAGTTCTATTCCGGGTTCTGCTCACGATCAAGTAGCTAGCGTGTAATACGTGTCTGCGGAAAACTTAGTTTTTTCGTTTGATTGTTTTCGGCTAGGCAATGAGCCAATGACGAGACTGCAGCAAAGACGCTATGAATAATTGTTGTCTTGTTGACCATCTTGCAGATTGATACTTGCAACATTCTCCTATCTGTCACCAAACTTTGAATCTTCCATATGGAGTTTCGGTCCCAACTTCTCTTCTCCACAGAACGTGCCAAGCTTCTTATCAAGAAAAATCTGAGTCTTCGGGGTCATCTCAAGATTGTTTTTCATCACCTTTTCTTCCCTTACTCCTACCATATTTGGCTGGCTGCCATATGATCAAGCATGATTGACTCTGATGCCTAAGTGTTGTCGACTGCGAAGAGTTAACATATTGCATATTTATCTATTATACAATCTATCTTAATTATTTATTAATTAGTAAAGTGTCCGTGCGTTGCTACGGACTTTGAAAAACAAAACACTCTTTATAATTTAAATATAAATTATTTATATAATATAATTATTAGATATATACAATATTATTAATATTTTGTACGTAAATATTATATTTGTATTACCGTTGGTGCTTCTTAGTATATCATTTTATATATCAAAAGTAATAATTTTATTACCATTTTTTTACCATATTTTATAAGCTTTATCCGGAAGAAAAAATCAATTCACGGAGTTCAGAAATAGCACTGCATTGCAACACGATTTTGAAATTGAATACTTACTCTAATGGAAAAAGTTAAAACATAAAAGTTGTAGATCTCGTTGAGGCCTTTTCGAAATATATATGGATCATATTATTTGGAATACGGAGCTAGGGGATATGGGTCCCGTATAGAGACCTGCGCAGAGGAGTCCGAATTAGAACAAATATTTTTGTATCGCATATTTGGAAATCAAAATATGGACTTCTATTGAATACCAAAGTTGTAGAACTTTTTGAGAGCTATAAGATAGAGTCTGAGTTTGCCTTATTTGATCTCCAGACATGGGAGTTATGATTTTTAAAATTTGGTACTTGATATAAAAGTTATGAAATCGATTTGGATTCAATCTGTAACTTTGTGGACACGAAGTGAACGACCACACCTTAATTAATAGATTATAGAGATTTCACCACTAAGCTAGCTTGTAATAGCACATCCTAATTTTATCTTAAAAGATGCATGCAGTACTTCAAAAGCACGAGACCTAATTAAAGCTTCCTTTTGAAAAAAGAAGTTTACGCTGTACGGTCATGACAAAGTTTTTTTTTCCTCAAAATGTACTTGGAGGAAGGTTCTTGCTACTCCAAAATTGACATGCACTAATTGCACTCAGACGATAGCTGGCTAGATGCTTCTCTCTTCTTTTTATCACAAAACACACACGGCTAATCCGTAACCTGCAACTCGATCTGATGAGCTCACCCATCGAAAGATTGCATCCACCGAGGGGCTCTTTTTCACGTGTCATCAATGTCTGAAAGCGAAAACAAGCTACAAGCTAAGCACAAGTGGAGAGGAGCTTTGCCACCATTTTCTAGCTTCAGTGTCACTCTGAGGGAAGGCTCATCTTGTGTAGTGGTTTCCTAAAATATGGTGTACCTGATTCGCTAAATGTGTGGTTAAATATTTTCTAGTGAATTAATCCAGTATCGCACATTTCTGTCAATGAGTTAACATAGTAAAATTCTTTTGAATTATTTAGCCACCAGGTTCAGCATAAGATTAAATTGATTAACACTTGTTATATGTGAGGGACGAATCTGACACTTGATCTGTAATTGTTCAGTGGTAAAAAAACTAAAATATCTACTGAAAGATTTATCACAATGTTCATGATCTTAGGCTACCTAGTCTTGTAGTTACACATTCAGTAATCCTTTTTTCTTTCCAGCATGATTCTTAACTTGAAGAACCTCATCTAGATGGTGTCCTCATCGTAGTGTAGAATATACCTAACCCGAGATTTGCATCCTTTAATCATAAATTTCATAAAACTACAAATTTAAGGAGGTGTATCATAAAACATAAGTTTTAGTGTATCATTGTATCACAAAACTAAAAAATTAGTGAATTGAATCTTACAACTACAAATTTTACATTGACACTAGATCTGTAGGCTTATAATATGTTACTCATAATATCCGTAGTTTTATGATACAAGAATATACTAAATTAATAGTTTTATGATACACCTCGTTAAATCTACAGTTTTGTGTTCAAGAACCTATAGTTTTATGAAATTTAGGTTCTAATCTATGAGCAAGATTATTTACTCTAATCATTGCAAGTATATATAGCCCATTTTTGCAGGTGCCAATGTTCAGAGAGATTTTCGTTTTATGATCATAAAGAGTAACAAGAAGTCTCGCTCTCCCATTTCCCCTCATGCATGAGCATCGTATCACCATACACCCCTGGACCGGAGATGACGGGTACTTGATGCCGAGATACCAGTTCTCTACATGTACACCGCACCACCCCACCTGCACCACGGACAGGCTACAGTGCTCGCTGCTTTCGCAGCGTCATACGGCTTTAGCTTCGCGGTAGATCGGGCATCGGAATCAGATGCCTGTTCATCCATATCGACCGCCCATGCACAGAGAGAGAGAGAGAGAGAATGCGAGATCGTACGGGCGATGATGAGTGCACGCACACGGGACTGCAGTGAGCCATTATTCGGTAGTGGGATCTATCGTCCATATACCGGCCGGTCGTCCTCATCGAGCGGTCCATCTCATCGCATTCGCATCTCCTGACTGCAGATGCCTGCGACGATCGATGACGGCCCGGCTCCACCACCAAGGAAATCGAAGGCGATGGCGACACGAGAGTACGTGTCCACTGGTATAGTACTAGTAAGGATTAACTGATCACATTGCGAGAGCTGCTTCGATTTGGCAGCTGGAAATGTCCAAGGGAAAATGATATGGAACAGATCGAAATGATTCCAATCAGCAGGTCAATATTATCAGCTCCCGCATCTACTTCGATCTTTTTTTATGGCAGCTAGAAGCAAATGTATAAAGAGATATAATGATTATCGTTGCAGTGTAGCACATCGATCATTGTATGCTCTATCCTACCAGCTGGTTGGAATGAGATGATGTTGGTAAATTTCACGAAAAAGTTGGACCAATCAGTGGGGAGTACACAGGAGCATACTTTATGATATTCTTGCTAAGGTCTGCATCGGATACACAATTCTCTGTTCCTGTCTTCTTTAATTCGTACTCGTTCTGCAGCCTACTAGACAAACTTTATACGGGTGGCGTATAGTATCATATATATTATTCCCGTCCAGTTGTTTCTTTCTCTCTCTTTTTCCCTTTTTTTTTCCCCCCTTTTTCTTGTTCTTTCTACTTTGACAGAGAAAGGTTCCCGCTTGTCTAGTTCCCGTCAGCCCATTTCTGCCCTTTTTTATTATTTTGCAGTAAAGATAATTTTCATCCCGGTGTCATTCGACCATCTCTCTGTGCTTGCTTTGCATTAGTTGTCAGCTGCATTGCAGAAATTACCGGTCTTATGGGAAGAGACAAGCCTCTCCTACAAGCTATGCTATGCAAGCAGACATGAGCTAACTTTTGCTTTCAGCAGCAGGGCTTTTTGTAAAATGGAATGTCCAGGCAGGAGCAGTGCATATATGATTGGTAACAAGCATGAGCTCCTACAGTTTTGAAAAATAAAGATGCCTGGCATCTGATTATATCTTTTTGTTGGGGGAGTGCCTTTTCCCTAGTGTCTTAAACAAGTGCTCTGGCTGAATATGTGAAAGTAGATCGAGCAGAGGTGCAAGATGCCATATGCAACAGTGACGGATCAGTTGGATTCATGTCCTACAATACAATTATCGTAGCAGTGTGGACATTTTGTTTAGGGAGTGTGTACAGTTTATGGGTCATTGGACTTTATTAGGAAGGGGTTAACCAATTTTAGTGTGACGCTCACACAACTTGCACACCTTATGGGACCAATCTACAAGGTGAAATTCGTCTTTCTCTTTACCAATTGTGACCACCTTCGTCTTTTGCCATTCGACTTCAGTTAGATTCCTCAATCGCCTTGCTATCTCCATCATCGTCGCCGACGACAAGTGCTCCCAGATATTTCTGTGTCGCCATTGCTCGGCGCTTCTGTGCAAATGTCAACCCATTAACCCAATCGCAAGAAAAGGCCGGCCCCTTTTTTCTCCTTTTAACCATTACATGTGCATTGTGATGCAGCAAAGTAAGAACAGAGTACTGAGCGTTGAATTTAGCTCCTACTCCATGCTGAAAACCTAAAGCGCATACAGTTTGCTCGATTTGGAAACATGATCGGGTCCTGGGAACCTGCCCGTGCGGTGGTTCATGTGAGCATGGCGCAAAGATTTGGCCGGCCATAGCCACGGCGGGCAAAGGCGCACGGGCAACAGTAGCAGAAGGGGAAGGGGAGTGGCCGGCACACGGGGACGGGAGCCGTGAACCACCCATGACGCATCATCCCCCCTTGCTCGAAACAGGCTGATCCATAGAGGAAAATGCGTAAAAGCGCGGGCACTTTGCGCGGGCGGCTGGGAATCGCTCTCGCTCGTCGGCACGAGGCGACGGGCGGCTTTTCCCCCTCCCCCTCCCCCTCGTGGCCTTCCTCGCGCACTGGTCGCAGGCGCCCGAAAACGATCGGTGCGGGTGAAAGGCCGGGAAAGAAAGCCACGGCCACGGCCCCGCAATGATTTCGGCAATTGGGATCGGACCCGCGCGGCGCGACGCGCGATTTCCCGAGGGCATGGGGAATCGGGATGGATGGCCGGCGCCATCCACAGTTGGTGTTGGTGGCGATCGGATTTTTTTTGGCTTCTCGAGGCAACGGAATTACGGGAGTGCGGTGCCGACAGGGAGTGATGGCCGTACGCGCAAGGCCGAAACACTGGTGCGCCGCCGCGTTGTGCAGCAATGATGGACAAGGTCGTACTAACCTCGTAGAAATCCCGTGGAGCTCGGCCAGGAATGCACACAGAGATTCTTCTGCTCTCTCCGCGGTGCACGGGGGATGCAGCAAAACGTTCCAACCAAGAATCAGGACGGGGACATCCTCCTATAGGTAAATCGACCGACGGGACCAAAATATTGGCAGCCCATCATCAATGTGGCCCGGTCTATAAACAAGTGCACTCTATCATTTCTTTTTCTTATCTATTTTCTAATCACGGCAATTAGTTTACAATTTTCTTGTATTAATTTTATATAGATTCAACAATTTCAAACTGTCGTTTCGATTTTTAGACATTACAAAAATATCGATCTAGTTCATATGAAATGTTGACATAATTAAAAAACAATGTGGCCCGGTCTATAAACAGGCACAACAAAATGAGCATCGGCCGTGCTACATGTTTATCTTACTGATTTATTTGAAAAACTATGGATATGAGAGCATCTGCCCCCAAATACTTGTTTCTGGGAGTAATTAAACAACTAGGCAGAAAAAAAAATCTCCTCTCCTATAACAATCACCCCTAAAAATTGGATCAAAACCAGTTTTAATTCGACCATATCAGCATTTGAAGTCACAACTATACTAATTCTATTGAAAGAGAAGAATTGCGGTTCCCAAATTTAGAAAATAGAATAGAAAAAACCAAAAGACTAAGAAAGGTTTTGAAGTCTTGTTGGAGACATGTTTTTGTTCCAAAACCCAATATACAATCATTTAGGGGAAGGTTTGATGGATCCTTTAGGCCTTGTTCGGTTTGGTTGGAACGGGCCAGAATGAGGCCCGTTCCGGCTGGATTCATTTGACCCCATTTTAGTTCTGATCCACTATAAAATTGCTGTTCATTTAAAAATTAGTAGGGAACGAAATTCAGTCTATTTTGTTGATTTTGTATACTTCGTGAACCGGATTGAATCTTTATCTCTTGAGGTCCAGAATAAAGACAACCGGATCACTAATTTTTGGTCCAGGATAATTCTTGATCCTATTTCAATCCTACCAAACCGAACAATCAATATCAATATACCGTTAGTAACAGGATTCCTTTTTGAAACACTCTACAAATATATGGAATTATCTGAGTTCACAAAAGAGGATAACGTACATAGGATCTGGTTAAAAACATATTTCATGAACCCACGACACAACGTGATAATTATCTGTATGGCATGATATTGGGCATACAAGATTCAAACAGCATTACGGAAATACATATACATATGTCGTACTTCAATCTCACATTACAAGGTTTTCAGAGGTCGTTTCCGTTATAGGTTCAAACCTCACGGATGATGGAACCTTACGAGGTTGATACAATGTCTAGCTTGTGCAGAGAGTGATGAACATTGACCCATTAGTTGTCAGATTGCATGCTCCTGAGAATGTTCAGGATTGTAAGGAACAGGTTGAGGATGTCAAGGTAAAGCCCAACAGACGCCCATATGTACTCGTCATAGGTGTGGCGCTTAATCAGACTCTCAGTGTCATAGAGAATGAAGCCTGAGAAAACCAAGGCTCCAAGCCCACCGAACACAGCAACTGACACTGGTCCCAATGGGATGAAAATCTGCAACACAGCGTTTCACAGCATAAGTGGTTATTACAAGAAATGGATTGCTCAAATAGCACCGTTTTATTGGACGAGTGTACGTTCTTTCAGAGTTCATCATAGACAATACCTGGACAAAGCTTGTTAAGACAAGGATAGTAAGACCAGAAAAGAGAATAGGTCCAAGGTATCCGAATTCCTTGCCCTTCTTTGCAGCCCAGAAAGCATATGCGGTTAAAGAAGCAACCACTCCAGCAGTCAGTATCAATGCCTCAAGCACAATTCTTCCTGAAATATGTGATGATTATTCAGAAAAGAGATACAACTGATAAGCACAGAAAAGAATCAAAACATTGAAAGAAAAAAACCTTCAGTGTTAGCACAAGCCACCCCAATGCTGAAGCTCAAGCACAAGGTGAACAGACCCAGGAAAACGAAATTGTGTGGGTGTTTGTGCTGATAATGATACAATGGGATCATCACTGCATGGAATATATGTCAGAAAAATGTTTAGTAACAGAAGCATCAACAACAACAAAGCCTTTTAGACCCAAGCCAGTCGGGGTAGGCTACAGATGAAACCCACAGAAAAAATGTTTAGTAAGCCAAAAGCAATTTTGCTGCAAACATAAAATATAAAGTAGGATCATGTAATTTCCTATAGACTCAAGGGTTTCTCAAAAGAGAAGCATACTTTGAAGATAACAAAAAGCTGGCAGAACAAGCAGAAATTAAATCCAAAAATCTTCTTTCACACTCTGATCCAAGAATTGAGGATATTTACTCATTCCTCTAATTGACAGAATGCTGCTGATCTAATTAACAGATCAATTCTTTTCTATCTATTTATCTGGCGCGAGCAAAGCACATAAGCAAGGAGGTATGATTTAATGACATAAGTAGTAAGTATGCCTTCAGTTGCAATGATATGAAGGCAACCAACTTGATATGACACAAGTACATAACAAAGTCGACATAAAGGTAAAGATTACTTAGCATATCTCTTGTTATAGTTAAATGTATTTACTTGGTTGTCAGCAGCACAGTCACAATATCACAGTGACATCACGTTATACAGGCTTCCTGGTACCTCAATGTGATGTTTTAAATCAAAGAAACTTGCAGTATATATGAGACCATTAACATGCTACCAACATGTTGTAACACTAGTCACTCAATCATTGAAACATTGACCTAGAACAGGGGGCATGGGAGATTGCCTGAATCTCTCCCAAGTTCAACATGCACATCGTCTTGATGCAGTATCATGTTCTTTTGGTATAGACTGTTCATCATTGCTAGTTCTAATGTAGAAGAAACCTCTGCATCTCCTGACATTTTTATGAGAACAACCTCCTTCATGAGAAAAGATTTGAACTACATATCTTCAGTCTTTATCTCTTGAACCAATTAAATATTTTCATGAGCCTATTGCCAATATGGCCAGAACACCATAATACATTATCAGCATAATAACAATCTAGCAAGGCTTCCTGAATCCTGATAACTTGATATACCATGTGTCACATGAAGGCAAATTACCAGAAGGCCTAAGTAAGGTCAGTTGTGTTTGCGCTCAATAATGTGTAACAACATTATTGGCAAGAGAAATGCTTAATGGAATAATAGAAACGGGAAACAACTTAAAGTTCTCTAGATTTTAATTATGAAATTGGCATTTCTTGATGCTGTAACATGGATTGATTATCCCATTGAGCTATATCTTGACTTTATAACACATTGACATCTCTTACACTGTAGTGTCAGTTTACTGTGTGTAAAATTTATCAGACCATCAGAGGCAAGCTGTTCACATTGCTTATTATACTCCTTATATAGTTATTAAGGGGCAAAGTAGACAGAAATGCAAGGACTATAATGTATTTATCTTGTAGTCTTGTTCCAATTTAATACTGATTTCATCATTAGCAGCATGATCACAAGTTCACAACACGTTATCAGCATGATAACACTCATGCAGTCTTATTGGTAACTCGATACAACATGTTAGATCAAGGTAACTTACCATGAAGCCTACATGAAATCGTAACTGTGCTCACTGCTCATAATGTGTTGCAATATTGCGATCAAGTTGTCAAAGATCAAACACTAAATCACAGAAAATATCAAGTTGGAACAAGAGACATGGGAAAGAGTCTCAAGTTATCTCAACTTTCTTAGGCAATTGGCATGTTCTGCAGCGGCATATATTAATTCATCCCTTCAAAAAAGTTTGGTTCGAATATAAGTTAGCTAGATATTAGATCTAAACATCCAAATCCGGATGCAAATAGCTAGAAGTCCTAACGGAGTGAATGGAAATCATAAAAGTAATTTGACATCGACCTTCCTAGAATCTAGCTTCAACAGACCCCTTGGCCCTTACCCTAGTTAATCAGTGTAATCTGAGAGGACCTGGTCAATCGGCATGATCGAAAAAAAAAATATAATGATACCAAACCAGAAACGGCCAAGCATAGCATCAGATCGGAGAAATGGGGAGCTTACAGATGAAGGGCAGGACGGCAAGCGCGAGCGCGAGGCCGGGGGAGGTGGAGAGCGTGGCGTTGAGGGTGGGGTGGAGCACGGTGAGGGCGGAGACGGCGGTGGTGAGGATCAGCTGCGCGGCGAGGATGCCGTAGACCTTGCGGACGAAGCCCCAGCGGAGGGCGCTCTCCCCGCGCGAGATCCCCGGGTACAGCGTCTCCCCGTTGCCCGCCTCCAGGTCCACCATGGAGGCTTCCACCTTCTCCTTCATCTCCGGCGCACGGCGGTACCCCGCAGGCGCGAGCGGTTGCATCTCCGCCGTCGTCGCCATCCCTCTCGCTCTCGCTCTCTCCGACGGGATCGAGGTGGTGGGGAATTGGGGATTTTCAGTTGGAACGCGGGTTGCGCGTCGCTGTGCGTTGGATGACTTGGGGGTCGATGGTGATATTTGTATAGTATTCGCTAGGGACACTCGTGAATCTGACCGGCCTTTTCCGATCCCTCTGTAAGTGGGCCCAACGCACTCTAAAAGCGCGTGTCACTAGGTCAGCTTGATAATTTTATTTCACTATTTGTATCATTTCAGTTACAATTAACATTCTTTATATGTTCTGACTGACATTATATGACTGTTGAAATGATTCAAAGTTGACTTTTTTTGAGCTACCTAACAGAATATTTAGTTTCATCCTGCTTTGGAATTTATCATATTTTGCGAATGAAATATTTATCATGTGCGACATGTTACTGGGATAATTAAAATCCCACAATGAAACAACGTAAGCCATATGATAAAATGATGCATTTATTATATACCTATCATAGAAAATTTTGATATATACTCCCTCCATATTACTAATTCAATTCGTTTTGGCCTTATAACTAGATGGTCACAAATCAATTCATTTTGATTATTTTTCTCAAGTATGAACTCTTTTAACCCTACTAGGATTAACTCCCGTTGTTTACCAAGGCAACGCTCCAGCACCACCGATGCCCATGCGCGCTATCCGCAATAATGTCTCAGCTAATCAGCGGCTAGCGCAAAAAATAATGATGGCTTGGAGACTCAAACTCAGAACCTCATGACTTACAATGGAGCTAGCTAACCAATTGAACAGAGAAACAATTTCGAATAAGGGGATCAAAGATTTTATTTAATAGAGATAGACAGGGAAAATATAATCTAATTACTCATTCTTTAGTATCATAAATTATGTTTAAAATAAATTGTTTTTCTAATATGGAGAGAGTAAGTGGCAGTGCGGCACACTTGGGGGTCGTGAAACCGAACGTCAACTATAGGTCGGTAGCAGAAGCGTAGAACATAAAATCAGCGACTTCATTACGCGTGGAAAGGGCTGTGGCCTGTGGGTCAGTGGGTGTAGCATTTAGAGGTCTGGTCGTAGATTAATGCATTCAGCGGCATACGACGACTCGAGTATAGTGGACTTTCCGGGTGAAATCACGAAGATTGGAACGCGTAGGCGTTATAGTTTTACGGGGTTTCCTGCTTGGTTTGGCAGTGCGCCATCCATGGGAACGAGAACGACGAGTACCACCGCCAATCCGCCGAAACGCCAGCGCCAGGCACAGAGCCCAAAAACTGATCCAAGGTGCAGTACATGAAACCATAATAACACCAATGATACATCGTCTACACACTCCCAAAAAAAATCTCAATAAAATATAAGAAGACAATGAAGCGAGGTAAAGTAAATATGAGCAAGGTAAGTACTGCACATAATACTCAAAAGATTGCGATGTGCGTAAAAAGGATCAATATCAATGCTCTTAGACAGGAAAAGTCGAACAAGATTCCTGTATTTTTCCATCAGACATCCCCCATGCTCATGTCGTCGTTAGCATACAATATGGTAACTGAAAAGTATCAAGAGTATCAACCCTGTATCCCCCTATCAGTAGGGCCTACAGTCTGACAAAATTCCCCTAGACTACACATTAGATTTCTGGTATACCGAACAAGATCAATTGACTAGTGATATGAATCGTCTCAAAAAAAAAAAAAAAAGACTAGTGATATGAATGTTGCCAAGTAATCCCTCTGGTCTTTTTGTTGTTGTTGTCAGCTAGTAGAAATTTGCACTAGCCAGCAACAACAATATGAAACCGGAGGGAGTAAAACTAGCCAGTGAAGGGTGACCAATGTGTTCATCATTGAAGAAAACAAAAGACACCATTCTAGTCATGCTTTTTCTCCAGATTTGCAACTGCCTGTTTCTGACGCTTCTCCCATGCCGGCATCTTTCCTGGTAGTGCCCATCGCAGAAAGCGCTCCCAAACATAGCAACAACAAAACATAAGGAGAGCCCAGAGCATCAATTTTCCCCTCATTCCTTCTGGCAAGGGCTCAAGCTTCATGTAGTCATTCAGATCCCTGAACATATCTGATGTGATTACTGTGAAGAATGCAACCGCTCCATACAGGGCATACTTGAAGGGCTTGTTCTCTGATATGCTCTGATTAAATGGATGACCCATGTAGTTTACAGCAAAGGTTGCCACCTGGATCATCATGTTCACCATGTATGAAACAGTGTTAACAAGGTTTGGGTGGAACTCTGAGTCAGGTTCAATGCATTCCTCTGGCATATGCTTGGATGCTTCATTGACAGCTGTGATCAAAAAGAACATATGCATGGCAAACTGGCCAAGAATGGATAGCAGAACGTATGCAGAGAATATGTTTGGATGAGGCCGCTCTGCCGACAGTGTTTGAAGCGGACGAGCATGGGAGATGAAGAGGAAGAAGGCTGCAGTGAAGACACCACTGATGGTAGCCTGAACATCGCCCAGTTTGACACCATCCAAGTACATGACACTGAGAACGTATGCTGTTGCAAGGCAGTTGAGTCCAAGAATCTTGAACATTTGAAGTGTGGTGACAAGGGTGCTTCTCCCCTGGCGAATGATGTCAAGAGTAGGGGCAACGGAGGCATGCTTTGCTGTGAAAGGTGAAGCCATAGAAGCATCTCCGAGCTTGACAATTGGTGCTGACCGGCCATCACTTTCATCATTCATTTCATCCAACATCTTCTGCAGCTTTTCTCGCTGTCTCTCGGCAGCAGTCAAATGGCGGCTGCTGGAAGCTTTAGCAGAACTGTTTGCTGGCGCAGCCACTTGTGATGATGTTTCATTAGCGGGTTTCTGCTTTTTCAATTTCCCTGATTTATCAGCTTTGGATGACTGAGACTGGGATTTTGAGTCAGCTTTCTGAGCCGGTTCAGCATTCAAAAGTGCTATGCCAACGTGTGCCTGAATTTAGATCATGAAATGAAATATATTATCAAAAGCTGGATAACATGAGTGGTATATTTCAATATACAGATTTAAAACAAGACAGTTGTAACGAAAAGAATGTAGGAGATACAAACTGCATCAGGTTCAGATATTTAAAACGTGGCTCAATATCACAGCATTATGGTTATAATCATCAGACAGGTCTTAGAATAATGACACAAAAAGAACTAAAAGACAAACAAAGGTTAAGCCGCCTGACATCTGCATTCAGTAGAGTCTGGAACTCTTCAACTGATAGAATATCAGACAATTTTTTTTAAAAAAAAAAACACTAGACCAAACCTTCGGAGGAATAAGCACACTTGCCAAAATCTCAAAGAGGAGTCAAGCTTGGGTAACAATGTGATACAACCACACTAAACGAAAGTGAGCTAGGATCAGGTTTGTGCTCTCTGACCACGATTTGCATTCTTAAATATAAAGATGTACAGTTATCATGTGTATTCAAGTTAAAGAAAACAAATAACAAATTTCTGCGACACTGAACCATGATAGGATAATTGTCACTGGCTCAAACTTTTTCACCACGAGACATCCTTCTGGTATAACTGCATAGCTATATTACATCCACATTTCAAGGAAGTTGAAAGCATGTTTAGTATGACATATAGGTGACAAAAGTATTACCATGGTGCCCTCTAAATCAACAAAAGGAAAAAAGATACGCACGAGGGGAAAGTTGTAGTAAAAGATCCATCCAAGATAACTAAATTCAGGATCAATACAATAATTGGCATGGTTAAAATATACCATTCTGTGTGTAATGAAATCAATAAAATTATCCTAAAAAAATCATAAAAACTTAACTAGTCCTAAGTTTCACAAAACTACATGGTATTGAAGCCTAACTTCAAAAGGAATTGGATTCAAGCCTGTTACTCACCTGCTTCAGAGCACCAACATCGTTGGTTCCATCTCCACACATCAATGTCATCCTCCCAACCATTTTGAATGTAGTAAGTATAAGTTCTTTCTGTTCTGGGGCAACACGTGCAAAAATCTAAAAGAAAGACAAACATTGGAACCATCAAAAGCAAGCAATGAAGTTGAGAACCTTAATATTTTTTCATATTTCATAATTTTCAGTTGATTGAAGTTTAACTTTCTATCAGTCGACACCGCAATATTGGAAAACAACTGCTTCAACATCCAAAAATAACTATAGCAACATCAGGGATTGCAATATATGATGACAAATGCTGCAGCATGTTGTGTAAGAATGAAACATCGACAGAAGAAATCAACTGAAAAAAATATTATTAAATTTCAGTCGACTGAAAATTAGCAACTCCCTATTTTAAAAGGGGAGAAGGTATGTCATATGTTCACAGTTTCACATATACCTTCACATTCGGAATCACTTGGAGAATAGCCTGAGTCCTTTGTAGCATTTCAAAGCAATCCCCATTAATGCACAGATCATGTGATTCTGATAATGTTGCGACCTTATCAGCACTACAGAACAGTAGACATGAAATTAGACAGGACAAGCTTTATGTAGTTATATGACCATAGCAGAGATGTAAAACAATGGACCACAATGCAGAAGTCATGCGATTTCTCAAATATCTTAAGAAATCAACACAAGGAAGTATCTGTTTTCTTTTTGCAATTTGAGGCGTTACAATATTCATCACTTTATAGGATACTGTTGTCATTTTTCATAAGAAAAATCAGAATTCATATACTGACCACAATGCATGCGCCAAAGATCAGATGATAAAACAAGTAACATAATATATATTGTAAAGAGATGGACCTACT
The DNA here is from genome assembly GCA_032690845.1 of Eleusine coracana subsp. coracana. NCBI lineage: Eukaryota > Viridiplantae > Streptophyta > Magnoliopsida > Poales > Poaceae > Eleusine > Eleusine coracana. The sequence goes on from CM064426.1 coordinate 9,160,978, forward strand.
TTTCTTGCGCCAAAGATCTCTTGTGGAAGTATGAAAATATGATTGTATATATAATTATATACAGTCAAACTCAGGTTACAGATGGATCAGTAAGATACAAGCATTTGACCATAATGCTAAATATGATATATGAATAGTTACCTGTACGGAGCTCTATCAGTTTCATCTGGTGAAATCCACTCAAAACCACCAGTCTTCATCCGTGTCAAAATTAAAACAGGTTTGGAAGAGATATGTACTTGAGTAGCAACATGGCAGGCTGTCAAAGCTTGATCCCCAGTTATCATGACCTAATACATCCGGGAGCAAGTAATAAAGCATTAATAATGAAGACACAAGTTGCTGTTACTTAGAAATTGTATATATGCAAGCCTTGGAGAACACATGGGATGGTATATACAAAGCAGTGAAAGCACAATTTAGGGGCAAAATGACCATCCTAATAATTGTTGCATATAAATAATTACAAGACGAATATGAGGATATACCAAGTCATGGGAAGATTGTTCCAGTTCCCGTAACACAGTGGCAGAATCGTTCCTTATAGGACAGTTGAAGACCTGAGTCCACAAAAGAAAAGTCAGCCAATATTATAGTAACTAATAAAAGTGTAGAAAAATAAAACCTGACAGAAAATAAAGTGTTGATACCGCAAAACCAGCAAATGTTAGGCCACTCTCCACTTCATCCCTTTCCAGACTTCTAGCCTCACTAACCTGTCAAAAAATACAACATCCCAAGGCTAATAAGTAATATGTGGCCGAATAGCTCTGCCTGCAAAGTTATTTCAGATGATTCAATAAAGTAAACAACAATTTCTTCTGCTAAGGTTGGAAGTGCAACAGATTCTACAATCTCCTGAATCGAACAAATTATGTACTATCTGAGCATTTAATAAAATATAAAACATATTTTATGACATCTTCCGGATCCCAAGGCAGTGGATCAGAAACCATTGGATTCACCAGTGAGCCCAGGATTACTCAAATCAGCATCCACCTTTGTAAAAATGTTATCTCAATTTGATAAATGTATCACACTCACCAATTGAAACATAACAAATGGCACAGAGAGGTCAATTTTGATTTGGGATGCTGATGTACTGCTGCTAATGCATATCACATTTCAGTGCAGCAATTGTTCAATGTTCATTCTTTTGATGGCAATAGTTTCAACAGATTCACCGGTAGCATTGTCAGAGTTAATAGTAAAAATTGCAGTAACTGATAGTACTGATTTCATTAGGTCTCTCCCCACACACATTGTATCCGAAGTATTATTGGACTATCATAGTATCACGATGCTCGGACAGTTAGAAACTTAGAATTTCAGTTAAACAAGCCCTCCTAACTCAGAAACAATTATGGGAGTACAGTAAATAATAATAATAATAATAAACAGAACAGTGTCAGGCTAATGTCATGATAAGTACCAAATATGGACTTACAGGCATCTCTGGAAGTGATTTGTACGCAAGAGCTAAGACACGAGAGCCCTGCCGCGTGTACTTTTTGTATGTCTCCACATATGCAGCAGGTAAATCAACTAATCTCTCTTGGATGGTCTCTGGTGCACCCTGTAAAACAATTACATGAAAGACACATTATTACCAAGGAAAAGAAGACCAAGTCACACAAGAGATAAGACAATAAAATAATAGTAAAAGTAATGTCACCCTCAAACATGAACAATTTTGACTAACTAGTTCTGAGGGGCCATGATAATAAACAGATAAAACATACTTCTGTTATAGTTGTTGTCTGAAGTATGAAATTTTCAAAATATATTGTGACTTTGTGAGTTTGAATTATTGCCTACTATTTGCTGTTAACTACAAGCAAAAGAAAGATAACACTCCAGATTACTAAATAAAGGCTATTCTAATGCAGTGATTCAGAAAGAGTTTTATATCGAATATTTTGAAAGTATTGTCAGTTCATTTAGAATTCTTTATTTTTTGTTGCATTTAAAATTATTTTTGAACAATTATAAGAAATAGTGATTTGCCTTTCTAAACCGAAGAGGAGCATGACGATTTTCATCAAATAAAATGGATTTTACATACAATGAAGAAATAAAAGAGAGTAAACAGGCACACAACAATAGTACTTGTAATTATGGAAAGTACTCAGCAATTTCTGCACATAAATTTTCAACTCTCAAGGACCGCTTCATCCTCTGAATGGCCATGGTGGACTCATATTTGAAAAATATATAGAAAATGCTTTACATAACAGATGGACCTCTTTTGTAGCAAACAACTGGGCCCTAGCTGATTCGGGTTGGCTTTAGAGGGTACGCATCAGTCAGTAAGGCTGGACAGCAACAAATTTAGGTACAAAGCATTATGTGACGGCAACGTTTGAGGGAGAGTATATAGAGAGGGCAGCATGAAGGAGAGATATGAGAAAGGTGGATACTAGATGACTGTTAATTCCTTTTCTCAACAAATGTTACGCAGCAGAATTATTTATGAGCTGGACCTAACAATTGAACTAACACCGTATCTCTGGGATGATCTGATCTCTCACAAGTCTGAAAACTTCGTATCTGGAAAAATGTTTAGCAGACAAGGCATGTCTCTAAGCCAACAGATTGAGATGAACATCAATTTGTTTCTAATGGTAAAATTCAACACATTAAGACCATATGTAGAACAATTTCAGTATTTTACTTTCTTCGCCCCATGATAGCCTAAAGATGAACAAGACAGTACTTTTTGAATTTGTGTCACAGCTATGACATGTCAATGGCCATCCCAATCTAGTAAACAAATCGACAAGAAACAACTTTGACTAATTGAATCTCTCAAAATTCTTACCTTGATGAATGCATAAAACTTATCCTGAATACGGACAACAACAGACATTCTCTTCAAGTGAGAAGCAAAATGGTATCTATGCACAATTTGTACAGGTTGACAGCCAGGCCTGCAACAGAGAAATCAAAAACATCCAATGTAACATCGAATAACAGCAGTAAGGCAAGGAAACCAGTAATGACTGCCAATATATTCTTGCATTGTGGCAACAATGACATTGATTTTATGATTTGACAGTTCATGAAACCATAAGCTTGAGTGCCCACATATTTATGGATGCATATGACAGCTTACTTTTTAGACATGGCCTTCTCATCAGAAGTGTAGATCCAGTCTATGCCCTTTATAGCAGCCTTTTCCAGGGGATCACCAACCTTTAACATGATGAAACATACCATCAACCACAAGGAATATATAACATTTCCAGAGTTAAGTTTCACACATCCATGTAAGCAGTTAATTATTGGATTATTGCACACAACTTACCAGTTTGTTATCAACAAATACCAATGCATGGCAACTGGACAGTACTTCTTGAGTCCTGAGAGGCACCTTATTTGCATCAGATATCAACTCTTCGTCACCTTCCAAAGTAACAACACCTTGGAATTCCTGAAGTACAAGTTTGTCAGTTTTCAAACCTCCGATTGACCTCAAATGAAATGACCTAATATACCATATCGTCTGATGTCAGTGTCCCAGTCTTGTCGAAGCAGCATATGTCAACCTGATAGAAGAGAACTCTTTAAAACATGTAAAGAAAGAAGAAGCATGAACTTTGCAAGGTTCCTTACTCACCTTCCCAGCAAATGGTATTCTGAATGGTTCTGTGCAGAAAATACCACGCCGAGCTAAAGCGATCAAAGATGTGTTTACTGCTATGGAGAGCTCCATTGGCAGTTCAGGGGGTATCACAGAAGTAATGATCAATGAACAACTCAGGAAAAGCTTATATCTGCTCCTTGTTAGGTCCTCCAGGCCCTACAGATAGAACAGCACTTGAATAAAAGAAAACATAATGAATTACAAAGTACACAAATCATTATTGACTCAGTTGATTTGTAGTGTCTAGTGTCACCTTGATAAGTACATAACCGGATGCTATTATTGCAAAGAAGAGCAAAAAGAGTATAAACAGACCGCTTTCCTTGTTATTTGCAGTAACCTGTTATGTCAAAAAAATGTGAGCATCACATCTGCATGCATCCAAACAGTTTAATTTCTTTATTGAAAAAAAATATATTACCCTCTCAGTTGAAAATAAGATAGTCCTCATCAATTTCCCTTGGCTAGTCTCAAATCCAGTCCTCAATACAAAAGCTACGCAACCACCGTCAGGTGCTCGAAGATTTACAGACTGAATAGAAGTAAAAACATGTAAAGCAAATGTAGAAATATATTGAAAACAGCTAGCTGTCATAACAGATGAATATACCTTATCTGCAGTGTGTTGCAATATCTTAGTGCCACCAAATAGGATATGATTCTTATCACGCTTTACAGATAGCATTTCCTCTGGACCACGGCCAGCAATTGAGACCTATCAGTATAGATGATCAGTGAGAGGCAGAATTGAAAGGATGAAATACTACAAAAATTATACCGCGTGCATACGACCAGTGAAAGACAGAATTGAGACCTATCAGTATAGACAGTGAGAGACATAATTGATGGATGAAGTACTATGAAAGCTATACCGTGTGCATACAAGCAGTCAAACAATGAACCAACATCAGTTTGGTGATGCAGTTTTTTTCTGAACACAAAGCTCAATCTGGCCCTCACTACTAATGTATCCATTTCTGGGTGGAATGTAGATAGTTATAGCAAAACACAGTCCCAGTTTTCAAGTCACAAGTCCTAAGGTGGAGAGGAAATGCATCCTAAATAGATATTGCATCGTCACAACAGCCCCGTGCCTACTACATCTGTTACGTGATAATTTTCTTAAACTTCATTGCCAAATCCAGCATTACTCAAAATGATGCTCCCAGATATCATAGTCCACTTTTGAACAACAACAACAACAACAACAAAGCCTTTTTATCCCAAGCAAGTTGGGGTAGGCTAGAGATGAAACCTACAGCCATGCTTGCCAGCTATGACAAATGATTTAAAAAGAATTCACATGTCTATAGTGGTACACAGTATAGCCAGTAAAGGATTGTTCAATTCGAAATGAGAAATAGAATAGCCTGCCAAATGGAACTTCAAATCAAATGGGTATGATTACAGGTACTTGTCCAAGTCAAATGAGACTATCGACTTAATGCAATAATATAGGGAAAAGAAAAGATCACCTTCCACTGGGGAGTAGATTCTCCTGTAAGGATTGCTTCATTTACTATTGCAGACCCAGCCAATAATAGCATATCTGCTGGAACAGATCTATCTTCACCACTAGCTGAGCGGCCTATTGACACGATATCTCCAGGTAGTAGTTCTGTTCCTGGAATTTTAACCCATCTGAATAAAGAACTCATAATTAGGATGATATACATATGCTGAAGCAGATAAGAAATCAATCGAATGAAGGAGCATTACTTTCCACATCTATAAGTCAACACAATCTGATTATCAACTTTCACACGCCTTAGCTCGGTCAATGTCTTCAATCTATTCTTTGCCATAGTAGACTCAAACAGGAAGAGCATGAAAAGAGTAAACAAACTGTAGTACCAATATTCATCCAGACACCAAAGACCAACACAGAAAACCTGTATTGTAAAGCTCAATGTCATCAACAGTATAGAAGTGGGCAAAGTCACAAACACAGATAAAAGAAAGTAACCTGGAAGACAAAAAATGGTTCCATGCATTGTTCTTTCATCAATTTCTGAAATGTGGGCTGTGGATACTCGAATCTAGATAGGAAATAATGTATATTGTCAGTCAAAGTTAATAAATAGTTGAAGGGATGATAAAAGCTTCCACAATTCAAATCATGAACTTCAATTGATGCAACGTTCAGCAGGGTCTTGGACTCTTGATATTTGAGAGATACAAGTCAGTCGCATCAGAATCCAAAGTCCATTTTTAAAGTTCCCTGGACAGCTAACATATGTTTTATTTCTATCAACAAGATTCTGTGAAGCATATATTCATTTGCATTTTATTCCCTACTCATAGCTTGCACAAAAAAGTTATATGTTTTCTATTTAGCATGATTATAAGAGATTACCATAGACTACCTCCAGTGACTAAACAAGTTTTTTTTTGGACAGTGTCTCGGATCAAAATGCATTGACTGCTAATGTATATTGTATAATACATTTACACAACCATATATTAAGTTCTAAGTTCTTAAAGATATATTGATAGCCAAAGTTTCACAAGTCTAGATGCAAATATCTGCAAAAAGACAATGATTCATGATGGACGGAATGTGAAGGAAGTTCAATATAGCAACTAGTTATGTAAGCATGTCCATGTATGCAGTGAGCCCTCATGCTGATCTTCCTACCAATCCACAGTTGGTTTGTTTGTTGTAATGTACCCAAACCTATTTCGGATGTGCATTGTTCAGCAATATCTATCTACTAACATGATTGTTTCCTTACAAGTTGATTTGGATTTCCTTCAGGTCGTGTCAATGGATGAAACAAAACTGTCTCCGATTGCACATATTTAAGACACTGTTCTTCTACAATTAGGATCAGCCTTAATAAACTCTAATGAACACTGGTCTTTCTTATGTTGATCTATCTGCCATTATAAATTATATGTTATCCACAACATACAAGCAAGCAATTAAAAGTTCTCTAGCTTAATAATAACAATACAAACCCTAGTGCTAAAATAGGGAGAAGGTTGCAGTTTACATGTTTCTGCCCCATTTATCCACAGCTGTGTTAATCTTGGCTTCAGTTCCATAACCGGTGCCCTTGGTATAATGTCCAATCAACTCCTTTGTTGGATATCGTAGTTTGAAAAAGTTGTCTTTCTCTGCCGAGTAGATGAACCTCTGCTTCCGGAAATCAAAGTATATCTCCTCCGGTTCACCTGCAGTTGAGGACGAGGCCACCTGAACAGACACCAAAATATTACTCTTAAGTAACCAAAATGTCAGAGGAAAAAAGGCATCAAACTCACAGCTCGCTGTATGTGCAGAGGCACTATCTCCTTTGAACCAGAGAACTTTGCAGGGGTCACCTTGCATGCGTTCGCAGCACGAATATCTTTCACCTGCACCATCACCAAACTCAAGTTGTTCAGACCTAAAATTACAGTGCCCAAACAGATGGATATTGCGGGTTGCTGACTAGATAGGTTGAGACTTGCGACTCGCCTTGGAGTACCCAACGAACGCCCGGAAGTCGACGGACCAGGCCGTGAAGAGGAAGGCGAGGATGTGGGCGGCGGAGAGCGCGGCGAGGACGATGAGGGCGTCGGAGAAGTCGAGTGCCGGAACGGCGAGCAGCAGCCAGAGCGCGTAGAGAGTGAGGAAAGGCCAGAAGTTGAGTCGCGACGCCCAGTACCGTTGTCGCAGCAGGTCCACGCCCTGCACCGACTTGCCGTTCACCTCGAACAGCGCCATGCCGGCGCCGCGGCCACCCGGATCGGGGAGCCCTGCAGAGCCGCGGGGTTCAGATCGGGTCTCGATGCGGATCGGGGAGGGGGGGAAAGGGAGGAGGGTTTGGGGAGGTTTACCGGCTCGACTCGACGGGATCCGATCAGCAGCGGTGGCCGGCCGTGGTCTGCGTCGGTGGCCTGCCGAGGGCCGCGACGCGAGGTTTTTCTCGCCGGTGCTGAGACGTTGTGGTGCTCCCCTCTTCAGCTCCTCATCTGCCTCTGGGAGGCTTGGTTTCACGGTGTAGGACTCCCACGGCGATCTGAATTCTGTAACCTTTTTCTTTTCCCTTCTTTATTTGTCCCGATCAATTTAGATAGATCGTGGACAAAACAAGCTGCTTGATATGCTAAATATGTGAAGAGATGAAGTCCTTTTAGCAGAACCACCAAGGGTTTGACTTTCTCCTAAAATAAAAATGCAAAATCGTTAATCAAGAGTGGAGTTAATTAAGTTAGTATTTCCAAAGTAAGATACACGTGATTTGATGGACTATTTTGCCTTATGTCACATACCTTATTAGATTCTATGACCATTTTGTTTCACAAAGCCTCATCTTCATGAAGAAAATAACTGATAATATGACATGTGAATTTATGATTATATGGTGCATGCATTGCCAGCAATTAGTCTATAGAAATACACGATCACATAATTTCTAAATATGAAAAGTTAAATTCATATATCATATATTATTGTAAAAGGGGCGAGGTTTTATGAAACAAAAAAAATTAACATCTAGGGTTTAGTAACACAAGCAAAAATAATTGAGGTTTTATGATAAAAAGATCACAAAATCAAAGGTTATGAAACTTACTTTGATTTTTATAATATTGTGGAGGCATTGAAAATTTATTTATGATACACTTCTTTTATTTTAATTTTTTACTCTTTAGGACAAGTTAACTAGTGTAAAATAAAACACTGAAAGAGAATTTGATCGGCTAGACCTGTCATTATTTCTTGGGACAAGCTAGCTAAGATAAAAGTTATTTACATATAAGGATTATGGGTAGCATATGAAAGATTATTGACATGTAGAATTATGGATAGTCTACGCCATTTATTCGGTAGCATGTAACAAGCCAACTCACTCAAAAATTGATAGAATAAATGACAAGGAGTTGCATGAAAAATAAACATATGCAATAGCCACAGAGTTAAATTTGACGAAATATGAACCACGTAGAATGAACAAGAAAATGTTATGATATATGTATAATAGAACAATGTAATGACACTAAATCTCATATAAATTGCAGATAAATATTAACAAGAGGAAAAATAATAAAAAAAGGGACATGATATTGCATAGAAATAGGATAATCTCTTTTTTATTGTAATACAAAACATATGACTTAAAATACAAATATTACTTTTTATGTATAGAATTGTATGCTGGGAGTGGTGTATACCTGTGAAAAGGTCTAACATGCTTTGAATAAAGCAATGTTATCATAGTTTGTTTTTCAAAAGGAATGGAACGACATGGGAAACACCCATATGGGCTATACAGAGGCCTGGTCGCCTGGAGGAACAAAACGTGGGCTTCTGTTCACATTCTGCACATGATCCATAGGCCACAGACATTCACTTCACGGCCCATATTAATTCAGCTGGTCCACCAGCTTGTTTCCTTCGCCCCATGGCGCTCGCATGCTCAAAAGCTCGTCCGTGTCCCACCGTGCTGCAAGAGCAAGTTGGCAACCCATACAGTCGCGTGTGCCGATGCCTCGTGAACGGGAAAAAGGATTGGGGGCTCGCCGAGAAATTCCCCGCCGTCGGTTCCCGTGAAAACGTGACTCAGGTTGCGCCAAAAGCAGCAACGGGGAAGGTTGCGACAACCGGCACCACATCGATGCGTCACAGCGTCAGGGTCTGCGTCTCCGGACAGGATAAGATCCACTTGCCTGACACGCTCGCAGAGATGTACTCATGCGGGCACGCGCTCTGCTCGCCCGCCCATGCCTTGCTGCTTCGTGCAGCCATTTCGACACGAGCGCCCCGCTCCCACATCTGGGTATAAAAATCCTTCCTTGCAGCTCTAGTCCTTCACACATCGCCATCACCGCTAAGCTCCTTGCTCGTACAATGGCTTCACTCGCCGTTTCCACCGCCCTCCTCTTCCTCCTCTGCCTACTTTCACCAACGTGCAGCCGCGCGGCTGACAGTTCCGGCGGCAACAAGCCTCGCGCCGTGAAGCTCCCCGTGCGGAAGGACGCCGCGACGGGGCAGTACGTGACCACCTTCCGGCAGCGCACGCCGCTGGTCCCCGTGACGGCCGTGCTGGACCTGGCGAGCCCGACGGTCTGGGTGGACTGCGAGAAAGGGTACGCGTCCTCCACCTACCGCCGCGTGCCGTGCGAGTCCAAGCTGTGCCGCCTCACGGGCAGCGGCTCCTGCGCCACCTCCTGCGACGGCAAGCCCGGCCCGTCCTGCCTCAACAACACTTGCAGCGGGCTGCCGCAGAACACGGCCACGAGCGTCGCCACGAGCGGCAACATCCTCACCGACGTGCTGGCCCTGCCCACCACCACCTTGACGGGCCCGCTCGCCACGGCGCCGGCGTTCCGGTTCACCTGCGGCGCCACGTTCCTCACCAAGGGCCTCGCCGCCGGCGCCACGGCCATGGCGTCGCTCAGCCGCAACCGGTTCGCCCTCCCCGCGCAGCTCGCGAACACGTTCGGGTTCCGACGTACCAGGTTCAAGCTCTGCCTGCCGTCGACGCCTACGACCACGCCGAGCGTGGGCGCCGTCATCGGCGACGCGCCGCACGTGTTCCAGCCGGGCGTGGACCTGTCCGGGTCGCTGTCGTACACGCCGCTGCTCGTCAACCCGGTCTCGGGCCTCACCCACTTCCAGGGGGACAAGTCCGACGAGTACTTCGTCGGCGTGACGGGCGTCAAGGTGAACGGCCGCGCCGTGCCGCTGAACGCGACGCTGCTCGCCGTCAACAAGAAGACCGGCACGGGCGGCGCCAAGCTCAGCGCCGCCGCGCCGTACACCGTGCTGGAGACCTCCATCTACAGGGCCGTCACCGCCGCGTTCGCGGCCGCTACGGCCGGGATCCCTCGCGCGCCGGCCGTGGCGCCGTTCAAGCTGTGCTACGACGGGAGCAAGGTGAGGAGCACGCGCGTGGGGCCCGCCGTGCCCACCATTGAGCTGGTGCTACTAGGGAACAGCAGCAAGGGGGCGCCGTCGTGGGTGGTGTTCGGGGCGAACTCGATGGTGCGCACGAAGGGCGGCGCGCTGTGTCTCGGCGTGGTGGACGGCGGCAAGGCGCCGACGACGTCGGTGGTGATCGGCGGGCACATGTTGGAGGACAATCTTCTGGAGTTCGACCTGGACAGGTCGCGGCTCGGGTTTAGTTCGTCCCTGCTGTTCCGACAGACGAACTGCAACAACTTTCACATCTCGGGTAGCCAGTTGTAGCATTGCAGGCTGCAACGCCAGCAGCTGGTGATGATGGTCTTGGTAGGACGCGAGAGATCGAGTAGGTTGTAACGCTGCAAGGCGGTGTGGTGTCCTTGCTTATGTTTTGGCAGTCGCTGCCCAAATAATAAGAGTCGTTTTCGTAGCTTGAGCTCAGATTATTCGGAACACGTATGGTATGATCAGGATTCACGAATCGCTCTGCACGAAGAATGAACGACTGACCAGCACCTCAGCTCTAAACAGAAAGTAGAGTTTTCAAGTCAACTTCTTATTCAAGGAACAAAATATTACTACTTCTTTTGTTTTTGAATGTGCATTTTTGTAGTAAAAGTTATTCTTGTCCATCCCATTTCGTACTAATTTTCATGGGTGAAGCTAAAACAGGGCTTACGGTAGATAGAGGTCTCTAGCGCCAAATACAGCTTGGCACCGCTCTCGCCGGTCTTCCTGTCCATGACCAGCAGAGTCGCGTTCAGCGGCACATCCCAGCCATTCACCATGATATGATACCCGTCACGCTGATGAGGTACTCCTCTGACTTGTCGCCCTTGAAGTCAGTGAGGACCGAGACCGGGTTCACGAGGAGCAGCGTGTTGGCGAGCGACCTGGACAGGTCCACACCCGGCTGGAACATGTGCGGCGCGTCGCCGATGACGACGCCCACGCTCGGCGCGGCGGACGCTGACGGCGCCCATAGCTAGAGGAGGGCTTAGTCACTTGAATGTCAAAGAATTTCTCCACCAGCTTAAAATACCGACCATGTTCCATTAACCCAGCATAATTGTCAGTCAATCTGTGTTAGATGGTTTGGTGCTACTGCTTTAGAGTTTATCAACTCAAAAAACTTAATGTTTTGATATTCCTCCTGTTATGTGGCAAACAAGAGATTGTGACCTTTCAGGAAAAAAAATAGCTTCTAGGTTCTGATAGTTACTGAATAACATCATTTCACAGAAGATTTGATTCAATCAATAATCAACATATACATGCGGGGAAAGTCTCATAGCCTACATAATTTGTATTGTAGGATTGTTCTGAGAGGACGCCTCCTGCCCTTCTGTCAAAGAAATCAGAACATCGAATTAGTAATTTTCTACTCGAATAGAGAATGGAGAACAAAAAGGCACTAGAAAAGGTCAATTGTTACTTAGGACATTGCACCTTTGCATCAGAAATATATGTAGTAACAATGCGTTCAGGAGAAAATCTACAGTGTCCAGAGATTGTTAAAAATAAAGAGAATACTATGAGAATGATCCTATCCTATGCTTCAAATGAAACTACAGGCAATTATTACAATTGACACAATATTTCCGACTGCTTCAGAACGAAGGAAATAATGCATCAACCAAAATAGTTTGGATAAAATCTTACAAGCAAATCATATTGCTAAAGCTTCATCCACGGTTGATGCAAAACTTCATGATCGTTGTCTCCAACTTGAAGCAAGTGACTTGGATAAAAAGCCTACCTTCCTCATCCTGTTCTAGTACCTACATATAAGATTCAATAGAAGATTTATCAAAGACAATGTTATTCCTACTTAATCAAATACAATATAGTACATCATATAACGCCATTGTTTCAGCAAGTATTTGTCTTCTTGATTTCCCCCTATTCCATCCAATCAATAAATAAACATGCGTATAACATTGTGTGGTGGAGGTGAGCCAAACGTTATTTGAGTTCCAAAGAATTGTAGCATTTATTACACAAGAAAAATAAATGGTGGATATTTCCATCAGCTAAACAAAAGCTAAAATGTTTACTACCATTGAAATTCCTCTTAATCAGCAAAATATGCTTCTATGTACACATACCACATGAATATCTTAATCTTAAGCATCAATTTTCAATTTTACTTTGTTTCTTTCTATAAAAACATTGTTTATTATTAGAACTAAGTACATAGAGTGAAAAAAAGTGAACAATTGTGCAAGGGTAGACATATGTTTGACTCTGATGTTGTATACAATTTACTTTTAGTTCATGCCAAAATCTAGCAATAGACCATATCGACTGATCCCTCAGCATAGATTTGACATGCCTAATTCTAAATTTTGAGTGCATGCTTATTTGTTTTTCTTTAATCATATATATTCCATTTTGTGGAGAACCGTAGAAATAGTGTTGGCTGTTGCAAAACAATGGTGAGCCATTTGCTCTGATCAGTCATCACTAATTGAAAAAGTTAATCAGAATTTAGACATAATTCAAAATATAATACACTTATTGGCAACTGACAGTGCAGAATCATCCACTTTGCTACATATTTCATACAGGACCAAGCAAGCAACAAGGAAAGGTAAATAAATATATATCATGCCAGATTACCTCAAAAATTTCAGAAGAAAATAGTTTGGTAAGTTCTGTGGCAACAACAAAGAGTCTGATAAGGCTGAGCATCTCCAAGAGCTCCCAATAATTAGGTCCCAAAAACTTTCTTTTGGGAGCAGCCTAAAAAGTATTAGAGAAAAAAAAATTCTTTCCTCCTCCAATAGTTCTCCCCTAAAATGATGTAAAAATATTTTTTTCTTGGTCCATATCAGCATTTGAGTCTATAGATTTTAACTTTCTTTTAAAAAAAGGTGGATTAGGGTTCCCAATTCTTCCCCTGTTTCTAGCTACTAGTGAGGACAGTTTAGGGAGAAAATAAATATAGGAATGATTTAGGGACATTATTGAAGATGGTTTTTTAGACAAAATCCCCTATTATTCAATTTAGGGAGAGGTTTTGGGACATTCTTGGAGATGCTCTAATCAGCCCCCCCCCCCTACCTGCCTTCATGTACGTGATTAGGAAGGAAATTAACTATCCCTGCATGCACATCGTTTTAATTATTCTTCCTTAATTCTTTTGGTTAGTAAAACTTGAATGTTTCATTATCCTCTTTCACCAGAATTCATAGTCTTTCCTCTAGTTGTTTTACAAATTCTTAATACAAAAGTTTTCAAATTTTGAAATTTTTGAATTTTGTCAGATCAAAAACCGGTCGGTTTCACCGAAAACCGTAGTTTTTGCTGGCTTTTGAAACCTGAGCAACTTGAGGGAATATTACATATTTGATTCCAGGACGATGCGGCAAACCAAAGCTTGGAAGTAAAGCAGCTACTTACAATAAAGAGCCATGTCCTCTCCTCCCTCCCTCGCATCCTCACCACCTCCACCTCTCCAATGCGGACCATAGGGAGCTCGTAGACCTAGCCCGCCCCTTCTTCTTCACCATGGTGATCTCAGTCGCGACTCCCTGGCGCTCCATACGCGACGCCGTGCTGGGCGGTGTGCTCGGCGGCGGCCGCCAGCTGTACCAGCCCCAACGCTACGCCTTCTACCACGGCGCGGCTGGAGGCGGCGGCCTGACCATGGACGGCCTCGTCGACGTGCTCTCAGAGGAGGCCACTGGCGTATCTCGCATTAAGGGGGCGAAGAACGTGCTCATCCTAATGAGCGACACCGGCGGCGGCCACCGCGCCTCTGCCGAGGCCCTTCGCGACGCCTTCCGCCTCGAGTTCGGCAGCGCCTACCAGGTCCGATAATACCCCCCGCCCCTGCAACTGCAATTCGAAATTGTTTCTTCAAAAAACTGAAGACGAGTTTTGAATTGGATTGCAGGTATTTGTGAGGGACTTAGGGAAGGAGTACGGCGGCTGGCCGCTCAACGACATGGAGCGGTCGTACAAGTTCATGATTCGTCACATGCGTCTCTGGAAGATGGCGTTCCACGGGACCTCACCACGTTGGGTCCACGGCATGTACCTCGCCGCGCTTGCCTACTTCTACGCCAAGTAAGCTCAGTCTTCAGCAGCTACAATAAATCATCACAGACACTGGATTACTCAGTTTCGGTGCCGATTTGACACCGCAAGCAACATTAACCGATCAGTTATGAGCTTTTTTTTTTTACTGATCTGCTTGGTGTTAATTGCTGCTCATAGAAATTTTTATTCTGATAACTAGTAGCCTAGTAGCTATTCTGATATGTGACTATGTGAGGATGGTGCTTGGTTTCAGCGAGGTGGTGGCCGGGATCATGAGGTACAAGCCGGACATTATCATCAGCGTGCACCCGCTTATGCAGCACATACCGCTGTGGGTGCTCAGGTGGCAGAGCATGCATCCCAAGGTGCCTTTCGTCACCGTCATCACCGACCTCAACACCTGCCACCCGACATGGTAACCACTGCTGTGGTTGTCTTCCTAAGAGCCCACCGAATTGGGTTGTTGTATTTATCTGTGGCCTTGCTGCTTAAATCCCTGAGATATTGGACTGTGTTTGTTCAGGTTTCACCATGGCGTGACAAGGTGCTACTGCCCCTCCGCCGAGGTGGCCAAGAGGGCCCTGCTCCGGGGGCTTGAGCCGTCACAAGTCCGTGTCTTTGGATTGCCGATCAGGCCCTCCTTCTGCCGTGCCGAGCTAGACAAGGTCCGTGTGCAGCGAATTTGGCTAACTTTCTAAGATTCACGTTATTATTTTGCATTGCCCGGCTTAGCTTTGCTCGGTTCACAGAACGAGCTCAGAACTGAACTACAATTGGATCCGGAACTGCCTGCTGTTCTACTCATGGGAGGAGGTGAGGGGATGGGCCCAGTGGAGGAAACCGCAACGGCCCTTAGCAAAGAGCTCTATGATTACCGGAGACGACGACCAATTGGCCAGATTGTGGTTGTATGTGGCAGGAATAAGGTCCTGCAATCCACCCTGCAGTCCCAGAGATGGAAAGTCCTAGTCAAGGTACCATATAGAAATATGCCAGATCTATTAGGGAATGATTCCTAGTTAGATGCGCATTTCAGATGGATATACTTTTGTAGCTACAGTTTTGATCTGGTTGTGGCTGACGTTTTCAGAATATATATTTTGTCTTCAGGTTAGAGGGTTCGAAATGGAGATGGAGAAGTGGATGGGCGCTTGTGACTGCATCATAACAAAGGCACGTACGTGTACCTTAAAAACGCTACTTTGCTGCTTCTCTTCTGGCACTATGACTGTTAACTGATTATATTGTTCTTGGCATATATGCAGGCTGGTCTTGGTACCATTGCAGAGGCGTTGATAAGGGGACTTCCTATCATCCTGAACGACTTCATCCCTGGACAGGTCTGTGCTTGTCTCAGTATTATTGTGGTATTTTGGATTGTCCTCTATTCCTTAAGGTTGGTTACTGAGCTTAAGCAAAGTTTTGTTCCGACGCAGGAAGTCGGTAATGTGCCTTATGTCGTGGACAACGGTGCCGGCGTGTTCACCAAGGACCCAAGAGAGGCTGCAAGACAGGTTTCTCGGTGGTTCAGTACAGATGTGCATGAGCTCAAGAGATACTCCCGCAATGCACTGAAACTAGCACAACCAGAAGCGGTGTTTGACATCGTGAAGGACATCCACAAGCTCCACAAGCAACCAGCTGCAGTGACCCGGATCCCATACTCCTTGACCTCATCGTTCACATGCCATATTTGAATTCTGCATAAGTATATTACATATGCATGCTGAAGACAGTATATTGACATTCTTTGCCCTTAAATAAGTAGCTCATCTGTCCATATATCTCAATCTCAATGTAATAAGAATGGAACTTCTCCTGTTGCCTGAGTCGAGTAACAACTGACTTAAGGGTCTAATGAGAGAAATTACTACTTGTTTGTAGCGTCAAGTGATTTTAGTGATCCTTATACAAGTCACATGTATAGATTATAGAACTAGTATGTAGCCGTAGTGTTGTCTGTGTAGTATTTGTATTATGAAGCTAAATATATTTGTCACTGTAAGTGTTGTTAGAAAAGACAACACAGTTTAAGAATGTAAATCACTTTCATTTGTCAATCATGGCATTCAGAGTTTCAAACTGAGTCTGACTGCTTTTTTTCTCTGGTCTAGTTTAACAAGATGCATGTATATGTCATTGAAGACGTCTTTGTTAAAATATGTTCTTTTCAGCATCATAGTTACCTAAAAAGTCTTCCTATTTATGTTTCTTTAGAAATATTTCCAAGTCAGTCCTTTGAAACAAATACTACCACAAAAGAGGTCTATAACAACGTTGTAAAAAGGCTCGTAGTGACAATTTTGAAAAAATCCGTCACTACAGTGGTTCTCCAATTTTTAGTAGCAGTTTATAATATGGTCTACCCCTAAAAATCATTTTTAGAGGCAGATCACATTGTGGGCCGCCCCTATAAATGTTCTCTAATTTTAACGACGGCCCATAATATGGTTTGTCTCCAAAACATTGATTTTTAGAGGCCGTTTACAACTTGACCCGTCCATTTCGTTTTTTGGCGTATTTACCTCAAACCCTAACTCTCTCCTATACATATTGCCTCTCCTCAAACCATAACTTCTCACCCCTCTCTCTCTCTCTCTCTCTCTCTCACTCCTGATGGCAGCGCTCCCTGCCCCTCCCTCCCTCTCTCTCTACCCCGCGGATGCGCCACCTACTCGCCTCTCTCTCTCTCAAGCCGCCGACCACCTTCCTCACGCCACTCGACGGTCATGACGCGCCTAGGTGGCCTGGGAACAAAGGCACTCGTCGGGCGTCCGATGGAGGTGGGATCTTCCTCGAGCACAGGCATGCGATGGTGGCGGCTCTCGGGGGTCCTTGCATTTCTCTTCCATGCATTTTCATGTTCTTTCATGACATACTCCCTCTGTTCAACAATAGATGTCATTCTAGGGTTCTCAACTTTGATCAAATTATATATCATTCTCACTTTCCAATACACCTTTCTCTCTTTCCAATACAATATTCTCTCTTCCCACTACATCTCTATCTCTATCTCTCTCCTTCTCGTTTTCGGTGCACCCATCTTTTTACTTCTCCTTATTTTCCGTGCCCAACTCCAAAACGACATCTAATTCTGAACGGAGGGAATATATCATTATTTATTTTTTCCATTTTGTTATCCCTTATCATGCGATTGACACATATCAACAAAGTACTTTATAAGCCCATGCAATTGACATTTGGCATATAATCACGTCACTATCATATACATGACATGACAAATGTAAAATATCTCTAAAATATAAATAAGTAAAATAGAAAAATGAAAGATAATATATAGAAATAAAGAGTGACAAAGCAGCAGTAGCAATAAATGAGCTATAAGTTAGAGTATCCCAATTCCCAACCGTGCAAATCATTGAAATCTGCCCCCACATATCTTAGCAGACAATAAATTATAGTATCATGCACTTCCATTTATTCATGCAGATATACGCATCTTTTTTTTTTTGCACATGTCCTTTATTTGTTCATGCAATGACATGCAATTGACACATGGCTGCATAACATTCAATAGGACATGCCAAATGTACACATTTTTGCATGCATTTTATGGTTATAAATAATGAAGTCGAGAGCTTCAGAAGAAGATCATCTTAGAAAGTATGGAAGGAGTTCAAGGACAAGATAACACTGATCCCGAAGGTACTCACATCTTAGTCTATTTATTTTTATATATTATACGATATATGTATAGGCGGATCGATATGGGACTTTGGAACAAAACACAACACTAGTGGTAGGTGATAACGTGTCGTAGGAAACCGTTTCTGACGGATTAGCATAAATGAGATGTGTCAAGTTAGATTAGAAAAAAAAACGTTTTGTCGTATTCTAGAATCTCAATCCGAGAGCGTGTCGGATTTGGTTTAGACAGTTGTTTTCAAATAATGCAAAATAAGCCATATTCTCTAAACTGAAGGAGTTTTATTTAGATCTAGCCTAGTTGATTGATGCATGAGTTCTGTAAAATCTGTTGAAATTTGGCATTCATATTGCCCAATAATTGAGACTAACATTAACATGCATGTACGTAGGGTACCATGGCTCAACAAGTACGGAAGCACTGGAAGACATGACAAGAATTCCCATAGCGGTGCTGGCACGCATCATGCACAAGGCGATTCCGGTGAACGGCAGGATCCACTCTGACGCCAAGGAGGCAGTCAGCCTCTGCGTGTCTGAGTTTGCCGCTGTCTTGATCCAGGAGGCCGCGCAGGTGGGCAAGGAGGAAAGTCGCCGCATAGTGTCCGGTGACGACGTCATCGCCGCCTTGTCTCGTCTTGGTCTCGATGACTACGTTGCCCCTCTCACACTGATGCTTCAACGCTACCGTGAGTCCCATGGAATCGTGCCACGTGGTTGGCAGGCCGAGCTGCCCCCTCCAGCTCCTGCAGCTGTGGTTGCTGGTGAGGTAGAGATACCGCCGGCCGCTGTGGTCAACGTGAACGATATGCTGCAGGCGCCGGAGCCGGATCTCACGCTGGGGCTGGCCCTGCCTGTGCCGCGTGACGTCACAGAGCTGGGTCTGCATGAGGATGCGTACAAGGTGTGGCCTGGAGTTGCCGGGCCGATGCCCCCACCAGCTGGTGGTGATCAGTGATTAGGTTGAGGTGAATCCTCAACAGGAATAAAATAATCGAGGTTACTGTAAAACCTCGCTCTCCGTGGTGAGAGTTAGACTTTAGATCCGTATGGCTGAAATTAAGCCTTTCCAAATCTTCTGAATGTGTACCTATGGATTCATGATTTCCCTTATGGTCGGTGACTTTCTAGAAACTGTTTTCTGTCTCGTGCACAAAGAAGGGGAAGTTTGCGCCATGTCTTGTGAACAAATTGATAGAATTTTCAGTCAACGAGTTCCACTATGGTCTTGGGTCACTTCCTCCCCGCTTGAACACGTTCGACATGGAGCAACCCGAAGCGCCATGAGCCCATGATAGGTTTACTGCTCACCGGCCTCTTGGAGCGCCGGCCGGCAAGCGCCTCTGCCTACTACTTTCTTGTGGGTCGTGGCCGCCGTCATGGCCCACGCTACAGCTGAAACGAGCTGCAAAAACTAGTCCGGTTAGATGCCTTCATGACTGGGCTTTTTGCACGGCAGCGCACAACCCAGCATCGTGGGCTGTTTTCCAAAGCCGAGTCACGCGGCAATCTGATGCATAGTCTTGTCGCAAATCTACCCGATCCAGATTCATTGGGCTCAAATCATCGCCCAGCCCCAGCGGCGTGGTCCAATGTGGCACGTGCACCCTCGACCCCTCACCCCATTAACCCATTTCCCCTCGCCACAGGCCGCATGCGCAAAAGCTGACGCATGTCCGGCGTGCGGGAACGCCAAGCTTTTGGCCCCATCGCGCGCGGCACGTGCAAACGCCTCGTAAACTAGAGTTCCTCCCATGGCGCCATGGCGTGGCTCGCAGTCGGCGACGAGCTCCCTGGATCTACTCTAGTACGTAGTCCCCAATGAAAACGACCTGTCAGCTCAGCCGCACTAAAAAAAAGTCCAAGTCAGAGACCGCGACAACCGCCGCCACGTCGGCCCGTCAGGATAAGCACATTTTAGGACAAAATTCCCAAGCCCTACTACTAGTCGATCGCATCCCATGTGCAAATCGCGCCATCCAGCCGGCCAGCCAGCCAGGAACCGCCGGGTACCGTCGACTCACTGTTCCGGGTCAGCCAAGGTCATAAAAATCGCCATTACGACCGGTCCATTTCGGCGTCGCGCCTCGCCACGGCGCCACTTCCCCACCCCGGGCCACGCTCTCTATAAAAACCGGGTACCACACTGCCACCACTTGACATCCTTTTTCCGGTTCACAGCATGGCACTAGTTCCTGCCCTCGCGGCTCTGCTGCTCTTCCTCTCCCTGCAGCCGGCGTGCCTTGCGGCCGGGTCCGGCGACATCATCAACAAGACGACCGTGGCGCTGCTGGCGGTGAGCAAAGACGAGGCGACGCAGCAGTACGTTTCCTTCTTGTGGCAGCGCACGCCGCTGGTGCCCGTGAAGGTCGTCCTGGACCTCGCGGGCGCCTCCCTCTGGGTGGACTGCGACTCCGGCTACACCTCCTCCACCTACCGCGGCGTGCCCTGCGGGTCCAAGCCCTGCCGCCTCGCGCGCACGGCCGCCTGCGCCACCACCTGCTCGGCCCCGCCGTCCCCGTCCTGCCTCAACGACACCTGCGGCGGGTTCCCGAGCAACACGGTGACCCGGGTCAGCACGAGCGGCAACATCCTCACCGACGCGCTGGCGCTTCCCACCACGTTCCGCCCGGCGCCGGGCCCGCTCGCGCTCGCGCCGGCGTTCCTCTTCACCTGCGGCTCCACGTCCCTCACCGACGGCCTCGCCACGGGCGCCGCGGGCATGGCGTCGCTCAGCCGCGCCCGGTTCGCGCTCCCGACGCAGCTCGCCACCGCGTTCCGCTTCTCGCGTAACAAGTTCGCGCTCTGCCTCCCGCCAGGGAACAACGCCGCCGGCGTCGTGCTCTTCGGCGACGCGCCCTACGTGTTCCAGCCTGGGGTGGACGTGTCGGCGTCGCTGACCTACACGCCGCTGCTCGTCAACCCGGTGAGCACGGCGGGCGTGTCAAAGAAAGGGGACAAGTCCGACGAGTACTTCGTCGGCGTCACGGCCATCAAGGTCAACGGCCGCGCCGTGCCGCTGAACGCGACGCTGCTCACCATCGACAGGAAGACCGGCGTCGGCGGCGCCAAGCTCAGCACGGTGGCGCCCTACACCGTGCTGGAGACCTCCATCCACGCGGCCGTCACCGCCGCGTTCGCGGCGGAGACGGCGTCGTCGGCCAAGGTCCCGCGCGCGCCGGCCGTGGCGCCGTTCGCGCTGTGCTACGACGGGAGCAAGGTCGGGAGCACGCGCGTGGGGCCCGCGGTGCCCACCATCGAGCTCGTGATGGGGAGCGACGCCGCGTCGTGGGTGGTGTTCGGGGCCAACTCGATGGTGAGCACGGCGGGAGGCGCGCTCTGCCTCGGCGTGGTGGACGGCGGCAAGGCGCCGCGGACGTCGGTGGTGATCGGAGGGCACATGATGGAGGACAACCTGCTGGAGTTCGACCTGGACAAGTCGCGGCTCGGGTTCAGCTCCTCCCTGCTGTTCCGACAGACCAACTGCAACAACTATCACCTCGGCTAGCCAGGCCATGTTGCCAGCGGACGCTTCACGGCGGCGCGTGTTGATTGGACTGTATCTCTACTGTATCTGTATGCCACGTTTGAGGACAGAGAACATGGTCTTTGATTTTGCTGTCCATGTCCCAATAAATTGTTCTATCCACCAGATAGCAACCTCTCAACGTCCATATATCGCAGAGGCGACTCAGGTTACATAGCGTGATCATGGACAAGTACGTCGGCACATCTGCCAATTCAGTGTAACACAGCTGGGAACATTACTCTTTGAAAATGGAAATATTTATTTGGGCGAGGACAAGTGAAGAGTAAATTACATGCGGATACAATATGTCCTTAAAAAACACCTTAATTGACAGTATGCACTGATATCAGTATTGGAAACATAAGTTTAGAACCAACAAGCCTACCAAGAGTGACTTCATTCTACAGGATTTACAAGTCTAACAGACATCATGATCCCTGAATCCTTCGAATTTAATCTTCTTACCTTTATATCCCTTAACAACATCTGAAAGGTCATCATCATACTCCCTCTTTGGGAAAAGCTTGGAACTGCCGAGCAAATCGAGATCTGTCACAATCTTCCCTTCTCTCATCAATATAATCACAAAGGCGCGCACTTCCTATGACACTCTTTCCAAAGAATAGGTTGCTATTACATTGCTTTGCTTGATTCAACCTTCAGCTCGTCTGGCATTGGCCATAACTTCTTTAATGTGTTCTCGGAGTAGAACAGTATCATGGGCTAAACTGGGAAACGATGGCCATAACAGCAGGGATATGTGATGATCGGCAATCCAAATCCATTTCATTCTTACCGCCACAAATATGACATGGAAATGACCATACATTGACAAATAACCATTCATGGGCGCTTGTTATACTGAAGTACATATCATAGAAGAAAAGTTGCCACCTTTCATGCAAAAGATAACCCTCTGAGGTGCTTGATGCAAAAGATATATTCCAATTAGCAGGTTTCTAATGGTTAGTTCATCAAAAAAGCACCTAAGGGTGAAGTGATAACCCTGGACCTTCATTCTTACCAACACCTTACTAATATGTGTACCAAGCATCTCAAATAATCACCTTAGACCAGAAAAGATATGTGGCCTAATGTTCTAGAAGTCAAGGACCCTTCACATACCTTTGATTCCTCAACCAAAAGAACATCCAGTACCTTTTCATACTGAATGAAAAACTGAGCCAAGTATTGTTAAAGCAGCAAACATCAAGAGAACCAATCATACGAGTTAAAGAAATAATTGAAATACTACATTCTCTAAATTCAAGAATAATTCAAAGGTTATGAGCATTCCTAGTAGAGATCAGAAAATGTAACTTAGCTGATGCCAAATCAAAAGCTGATGTACAGTCTGGTGGGCATTAGGGCATTAGGAAGTGAACAGGTTATTTTGGAGGGCACGACTAGCTGAATGCAAATGAACTAACGCTTTTATGATGTCTATGCAAAGCAAATTTATCTCCAGCTCCATTTTGATTATCTATCAAGTTTGTATAGAAGGTGGCACTCATATTCACGCTTTGTGCATAAATAAAGTAGGAACTCAATAAGCACACCAACCCAAAAGGACCATTTTTCTGAACAGAACTACAAATTCCACTTTCGAATTCTTAGCAATTTCATAAGTGATTCTGTGGGTACACATAATACATGCTGCCAAGATCAACTCTACAAAACATGACAAATTAACTAATTAGAAAGAAATACAGTAACTTCAAAGGAATAAGAAAATAAGCCTTGAGAATAAGCACGTTCCAGCGACTTGTTTCAAGAATCATAAAATACTTCAATAAGTGGCATAGAAAGCATGAACAAGAACAATTAAATGTTGTGGTTCAACATAGCAGATCAAATAATTTTGATGACATCAAATATCCATGCTTCTAGAGCAATTAGGCCAGAGGAACACACTAACAATCTACAAATGGAGACCATACATCATATTGATTGACCAAGAGTAATGTCACACTACGAAACAGAGCTAGAATCAGGCCAAGCCTTGATCTCATTGGATTTGGTAACATGTGCTCTAAACTATTTCAACTATAAAACTTGCCCCTTTGCCATAGTGGATCTAGGCCATCCGATCCTTGAATCCTTCAAATTTAATCTTACCCTCATATGCTTCAACAACATCTGGGATATCACCAGCATACCTCAATACATACTGCTTCGAGAATGCCTGAGAGTTACCGAGCAGTGCTCGAAGTAAATCTGTACCTCGATCAATCTTTCCCTTCCTCATCAACACGCTCAGCACAACACACCTTGGTATGATGCACTTCTCCAAGCTATACGTTATAACAACAGGTCGCTGCATAACATAGCTTAAGTCAAGCTTCAAATCTTCCAGGAAAAAACGGAGTTTCTTTTTTATGTTCTCTTCAGATATGAGCATTATGGTGGGCTGTGTCCTGAACGCCCTGAGGAGGTCACCCTCCGACACCCCTAGGCTCCGGTAGAGCACCACCTTCCGCAGCCATGTTTCTCTCTTGATGCTAAGCATGACACGAAAGCCGTAGACAAAGCGGGAGTCCGATACCGGGAGGCCCAGCGCCTCGAGGTCCTCAATTATCTGGGCAATGCGGTCAGGTGCCAACCTGAGAACGCCTACCTGGATAAGGACGAGCTTCGAAATGACCTCCTCGGATAGGCCATGGCGGCGGAGGGCTTGCAGGGCGGGGCGCATTTTCTTCTCGGGGTCGAAGATAAAGGAGTACGGGAAACGAGAGGCGGCGAGCCGTATGTTGGCATCGGTGCCGAGGATGCCACGGAGGAACTCGACGCAGGGGATGATGTGCTTGTTGAGGCTGTGCTCAAGGATGGATTTACGGACGAGATAACCGACGGGGAAGCCGAGGGAGGCGAAGAACTCGAGCTTGGGACGGAGGATCTTGTCTGGATCGATGAGCAATAGTCTTGGGGACTGGCGGATCAAATAGGCGATTTGGGTGTCGGAGAAGCCGTAGTGGCGGAGGAGAGCGAGGACCGCGTCGGCCTTGGCAGTGGAGACGATGCGGACCCCATGGGAGGCCACGATTGCGGCGGCGGCGGCGGGGGAGAGGCCGCAGGAGGCGACGAGGTAGGAAGCGGTGGTGGTGTGGGAGGGGTTTGGATCTGGGGCTATGGCTGCGCGCGTGGATGCGGGAGTGGAGAAGTAGCGATACGAGAAGCTGGCTGCTTGTGGCTGGGGCTGGAAAGGATTTATGCCGGCGCCGGCCGCCGCGGCGTTGCGGCAGATGAGGACGACGAACCGCCGGCCGCCAGATGGGGAGAGCATGTTGCTGAGGTTCCGAACTTTCGGTCCCGTCTGAGTTGAGGAAACTGGAAAACCGAATGGTTTGAAGCGTGTCCCCTTCCCCCACCTGCATATGGGTCCATGCTCCCAAGGTCGCCGCGCCTAGCCCTTGCCAAATCCTAATCGAAGCAGCGGGCATGGAGGCAGCATCAGTCTGGGAGGGGGCATGGAGACAGGATCAGCCCTTGGAGCTCACCGACAGGTGCTCGAATGGACGACGAACAGGAAGAAAAACCTAAGGCAGGGAGGCGCTGCGACGGAAACAGAATGATGTGCTGCTATGGGGAGAAGTTGCGGTTCCTTCTGATGGAGCGGCGTCTCCAACGGGAGAAGAGAAAACGATTCGATCTGGTGAATGCAGAGATCCTATTATGAATTTGCTTTTGAGGGCAGGGGCAATTTGGTCTTTGCACCAGCCATGTAACGTTAATTTACAGTTATAAATTTAACAATGGAAAAGGAAAGGAGGCGTGAGTGATTATAATGGTATTTTGACCAAGCCTAACATTGTCATGCTATTACAGTGAAGTCAACTCTTAACAATGGTAAAATAGCAAAAATATCGTTGCTATTGACATCCTGGTTCAACTGCACCCTGAAAGGCGTAGGTAAATTTTTTTAGAATAACCTCCAAATCTTTTTATTCTCTGAAATGGCGTTTTGATATGATAGCGTGAATCATTATTTCTCTGGATTTTGAATCAAAGATAGATACTATCGGTATCCTGAATCCGTTCCTCCCTGCTGATCCAACAGACGATTATCGCCTCCGACCGGTCATCTCCGTCGCTGGCGAACGGTCCAGCGCCATCGTCTCGGCTAACAGGCAATGCCGGCAGCTGAGTGCATTGTATCTATACGTTCGTTTGAGATCAGAGAAAAGGGAATGGCCTTTGATTTTGTTGTCAATGTCCGAATAAATTGTTCATGCAACAGATAGCAACATTTGAATTTGAATGTCCACGTAGCAGCGACGACAAACCGTCCGGCTTGATAACAATAGCCTGATCACGGACAAGCCGGTCGGCAGTAGGAACCAGCTTTGAACACACCGAGAGAAGAATCCGATGTACTCAAAGTCTAACCACTTGGACTAACTTGAATAGAAGGCGCATGCGAGTGTAGGGCTAAACTGCATGCTAATTAATCACTCTTTGCTACGAGAGATGGTGTCCAAAACAACTTGTTCTTTTTTTTAATATGAAGGGAGTTGTTGATCTGCGATTGCGTGTAACATAGCTGGGAACGATAGCAATCTCAGTCGGTGGAAACTCTACACATTTCTCTTCGAAAATTGCAGTATTTATTTGAACGAGAAAAAGTGTGAACTAAATTACATACGAATACAACTTAAAAATAATTACTAAGTTGCAGTTCGGTTTCAAGCATAAGTTCAGAAAGCCCAAATCACTAGAATCGGGAATTGAAACAGATAGAGAGAACAGAAGCTGGCTGTCCACCTAGGCTCATTCCTACAGAGTTTTAACCATGCAAAGTTCTGACAGAATACTCTTGAAAAATCAAAACTGAAAAGTTTATCTTACCTCATATCCCTTAAAAACATCTGGAAGGTCATCATCATAACTCAAAGCACAACTCTTTGAGAAAGCTTAGAATTGCTGACAACACACTAAGTAAATTGATACCTGTCTCAATCTTCCCTTCTCTCATCAATACAATCAGAATGGAGCACACTTCTTATGATGCTCTTCTCCCAGCGATACCTGAGAAGAACAGGCGGCCACAATACTTTGTCTTAATTCAAGCTTCAGCGCATCCAGGATTCATGAGGACTTCATCATGCTCTCGTGGAAGTATTGTCCCTTTCAGACTTTCAGTACGTCCAAAACTGGGAAGCACAGACCATAGCAGAAGGGATATGTGATGGTCAACGATCAAAATCCATTTCAATCTTTCTGCCAAAAATATGACACAGAAATGACCCTAGATCGAGTAACGATTCATGGGTGCTTGTTGTATTAAAGTACAGATCACAAAAGAAATCCAAATCCATTTCTGTGACGTAAAAGATAACCACCTAAGGTGCTTGATGGAAAAAAAACATGGAAGAGGTTTGTAATGGTTAATTCATAAAAAAAACACCATAAGGGTGAAAAAAAAATAACGCTGAACCTTCATCCATTCTTGCAAAAATCTCATTAATATGTGCCTGGCATCTCGAATAACCACCTTAGACCAGGAGTCCAGGACTGATATGTGGCCTAACACCCTAGAAGTCATCAAAACCAAGGACAGTTTACATTGCTTTGATTCCTCAGACTCAACCAAAAGGGGATCCCATATCTCTTGAGACTGAATGAAAGTTGAACCAAGTATCGTCAAAGCAGCAAACATTCAAACTTTTGAACAAAACATTAAAACATCATTATATTATACACATTAAAAGAAATAATTAGGTTACCTCGTTCTCTAATTCCAAGAGTAACTCAACGGTTATGAACATTCCTAGAGACAACATAATGTATTTAGCTTATGCTAAATCAAAAACTACACCTTCGATGCACATTCTGGTGGGCGTTAGGAAGAGGGACAAGTTTATTAGAGGGCATGATTAGCTGAATTCTGAGTAGGAAAGTGTCCTGTATTTCTAAATGAACATCCCTTTTTATGATGTCCATGTAAAGCAAGTTTACTTCCATCTCCCTTTTGAACACCCATCAAGTTCGTATAGAAGGTAGCATTGTTATTTGCTGAGAACAAAGCCCTGTTCTAGAACATGCAGTCTCACATGCTACTACTATTATAAACAGAGACTTTATACATGAAGTAGCAACTTAATAAGAACATCACCCATAAGAACCATTTTATGAACAGAACTACAAATTTCCACTTTCAAATACTTAATAACAATTTCATAAGCGATTCAGCAGGTACACAAATCACATGCTGCCAGTGGTCAACACAGATAAAAAGCTATCAACTCTACAGATAAAACATTATCATCGATACAGAACATGGCAAAGTTAATTAATTGGAAAGGAATACAATAACTTCAGCAGGAATAAGAAATGGGCCTTGAGTAGTAAGTACGTTCCAGCAACTTGTTTAAAAATCATAAAATACTACAATAACTGGATTAAAAAGCATAAACAAATAAAAGATGTGGAGCATAGCAGACCAAATAATTTTGATGACATTAAATGTCTGTGCATCTGGAGCAATTAGGCTAGAGGAACACACTTACAAACTATAAATGGAGACCATATACCATATTGATTGACCAAGAGTAATGCCACATTACGGAACAGAGTTAGAATCAGGCCAAGCCTTGATCTCATTGGACTTGGAAACATGTGCTCTAAACTGTTGCGATTCAATTCTACTACAAAACTTTTCGCTTGGCCATAGTGGATCTAGACCATCTGATCCTTGAATCCTTCAAATTTAATCTTACCCTCATATGCTGCAACAACATCTGGGATATCACCAGCATACCTCAATACATACTGCTTCGAGAATCCCTTGGAGTTACCGAGCAGTGCTCGAAGTAGATCGATACCTCGGTCAATCTTTCCCTTCCTCATCAACACGCTCAGCACGACACACCTTGGTATGATGCACTTCTCCAAGCTATACCCTATAACAACAGGTCGCTGCATAACATAGCTTAAGTCAAGCTTCAGATCTTCCAGGAAAAAACGGAGTTTCTTTTTTATGCTCTCTCCAGATATGAGCATTATGGAGGGCTGTGTCCTGAACGCCCTGAGGAGGTCACCCTTGGACACCCCTAAGCTCCGGTAGAGCGCCACCTTCTGCAGCCATTTCTCTCTGCTGATGGTACTCATGAAACGAAAGCCGTAGACAAAGCGGGAGTCTGAGACGGGGAGGCCCAGCGCCTCGAGGTCCTCAATTATCCCGGCAATGCGGTCAGGTGCCAACCCGAGGACGCCAATGTGGATGAGGACGAGCTTCGAAATGACCTCGTCGGAGAGGCCACCGCGGCGGAGGGCTTGCAGGGCGGGGCGCATTTTCTTCTTGACGTTAAAGTTAAGGGCGATTGGGTTACGTGGGACTGCGAGCCGTATGTTGGCATCGGTGTCGAGGATGCCACGGAGGAACTCGACGCAGGGGATGATGTGCTCGTTGAGGCTGCGCGCAAGGATGGATTTATGGGCGAGATAACCGACGGGGAAGCTGAGGGAGGCGAAGAACTCGAGCTTGGGCCGGAGGATCTTGTCTGGATCGATGAGCAATAGTCTTGGGGACTGGCGGATCAAATAGGCGATTTGGGTGTCGGAGAAGCCGTAGTGGCGGAGGAGAGCGAGGACCGCGTCGGCCTTGGCAGTGGAGACGATGTGGAGCCCATGGGTGGCCACGACTGCGGCGGCGGCGGCGGGGGAGAGGCCGCAGGAAGCGACGAGGTAGGAAGCGGTGGTGGTGCGGGAGGGGTTTGGATCTGGGGCTATCGCTGCGCGCGTTGATAAGTAGCGATGGGAGAAGCGGGCTGCGTGCGGCTGGGGATGGGCCTGGGGCTGGAAAGGATTGATGCCGCCGCCGGCCGCCGCGGCGTTGCCGCGGATGAGGACGACGAGACGCCGGTCGCCGGAGGAGGAGAGCATGTTGTTGGGGTTCCGGTCCCGTCGTCCGGATGGACGGTGAATCGAGCGAACAAGGACTCGAACGAGACTGGAGCTGGGTCTCCGAGCGGCGGCCGGCAAGGCCTGGGCGGCGGATGGATGTGGCAGTTCGACAGTAATCTCCGTGACACCTCAAGTCCTCGACAAGCCAGCACCAGCAGCCAGGCTTGGTTAAACCCTACTTCGGATTTTAGGAATAACAAATATGTAACTTACTATATTTTGTAAATTCTAAAACTGTAAGTTCTTTACTCTACCTCTAGTCTAGAGAATTATAAGAAAAAAAGAAAAACTATATACTGCATAGGTGGAGAGATAAAGAAATGAGGAGGGAAAAAAAGTACATTTACAGCAGTAGCGGACCCAGCGACAAATTTTTGGTATGGCGAAGCCAAACTAAAATGAACATGTAAAAAATATATTCAAAATGGCCACAAAGAAATACGTAAGATTTTAACCTCTCAATTCTTATTGAGTAAATAATGATTCCTGTACTAATTAAGAGACGACTAGTTAATAATATATAATAATAACAAAAAAAGTACAGAACATTGTTATGAGACTAAATACCATTGCTAAGATTATTTATCATGTCCCATGGTACCTGAAAAATTGATAAAATGCGTTAAGAATAATTTTGAGTGATTTTTTTCTGGTTAAGACGGGGAAGACCTTGGGACATCTAAGATTTTACAGGATGAGCGATAGGTCGGATAGTGGTAGCTTTAGTTCTTGATGGAGAAAGAAAGAAAAATAAGACATGGAAAATGCTCATGCAATTACCAGCTTGCATCTCTTACAAGCAGATTGTAACTCTCATGCTGCCATGCAACCAATATTCAAAGCAACTCTAGCATAGCAGTATAGCATGTTCTTCACTTTTTACTAGATCTTGTTTGTGAGAATGACCGATTGATTCCAGCGGGACAGCTGAAACGGGTTGTCAACAAAAAAGCCCATATGAGGCCCGTACCCCTTCGCAGGTAGTCTCTTGTCTGAGCTCTTCTTCTTCCTCTGTTGGCAGCCGACACACAGCTCCATTGTCCAAAATCCATGACGAGAAATCGATCTGCAGGAGTAAGGGAGGAAGAGTAGATGCTATTCGACGCTAGAGGTAGATATGACGGACGCCATACCATGCCATATTGGTGGGTCCGCCTGACATACGAGAATGGTAGTAGTTATTTTCATATTTTAAAACTATATAAGTGCTAAAAAGACAAAATATACATTGACAAACGAGAATATAAATTATTTTTGTTAAAATTAAAAAAGTTAGACTTACCATGCCCTATCAGTTTTACAATTATTAGTATTGAGATTTAGAGCAGCTAGATGTAAGCACCTGAAGTTTTCTTTCTATCGTCATAAACCCTACTTTAGTTCACTGTCTGGTCTCAATGTTTAATATCACACATATTCTCAATGTTTAATGTCACACATATATCACAAAAGAGATATAATAACATTAAGTAGTCTATGTGCACGAAATGATAATAGAGTCGGCATATTTGTTTCAGCTTATAATTCATTAGATTAATGATTCTAAATTATTAATTAAATAAGGAAACAAACATGACAATTTATGAGTCTAGATTAATTAATCTATAAATCAGATTATGATAATATAATATTCTCCTTAGAATGTGTTTATTTTTGATTATTTTGACAAAAGATCTACTATCCTCAATTAGTTAGAAGAAATTACAACATCTACCACTGATTCAATCTATTGTTTAGGCTTCCCACACACATACGAGCAACTTTTATGTTGTCTTTCTCCTCCGCCTCCCCTCCCATTCTCTTCATGGGCGGGCACCCTATTGTCATGCTCGATGCGAGTCTAGGCTGCGCGTTTGGCACCGGGAGCGACGGAAGTTAGATTTACCATGTCCTTTCAGTTTTACAATTTATTAGAGCATTTTCAAGAGCTCTTATATATGATTCTTCATCTCTATATTTAAAGATTTTTAATAAAAAAATATCATCTAACAAATGTTTTATCTATCTTTCTATTTTTTTTGGATAGCTAAAATACTCCCCTCACTAGTTATTTTTAGCCAACCAAATGAGATCGCCATATGCCCGCAATTCCTGCATGCACGAAAGAAAAATGTGTATATGCAAAGGAAGAAAGCAGAATTGCTGATATCATCGCATGCAACTATAGTTTCAAAGTTATAAAAAATGATAACTCTGAAATCAAATTTCTAAGTTGAAAACCGATTTCACCATTGTACTTGTAGTGATGAAAGTTTTAAAACTAGATCCTATTTGTCTATATTTCAATGATTTTTAAATATAGAGATGGAAAATTTTTAGAGAGTTTGTTGGGTTACTTCACTGTTTTAGAAGACATTTTATTTGAAAGAGTAGCTATAATCAGAAATTAGCTAACCTCTTTTAGCTAATCTCTCGGAATTGTTCTTAGTATTGAGATTTAAATTAGCTAAATGTAAGCATATGAAGTTTTCTTTCTATCGTCATTACTTACTTTTTGAACCCTACATTTTTTCACCGTCTAGTCTCAATGTTTATTGTCACGCATGTAGCGCAAAAGAGATATAATAACATTATCTATAGTCGTTTATAAAAAAAAAACATTATCTATAGTCTATGTGCACGAAATGATAACACCCACCTTAGTTAATTCCACCGTCGATGACCAGCCATTTCGCGTTAACGGTGGCCGGAGTACAATACTACAGAACTGAGGATTTTTTAGCAAATGATCAATTAATTATGCCCATCTTTTAAAAGAAACCTGCTTAGTTATCTGCAGGTAGAAAAGTCCACCCAGAAATATCACCCTGCGACGCCCTCTTCGTTCGTGAAGCTCAACCCGCCTCGCCGCCGAAGCCGAACTCCCCCATCCTCGCTCCCCAAACAGCTCACCTCTTCCACTCCCAAATCCCAATGATGAAGTCCCTCCTCTTCTCCGTCCACCCCACGCTACCTGTCCTCCCCGCCCCCCGCCTCCGCAAGCTCGTCCGCGTCCACGCCTCCTCCCCTTCCTCCTACGCCGCCGCCTCCACCTCGGCCTCCTCCCCTCCCGCCGGCCGTCGCCCCCCACGGCCCCCGCCCTCCCGTCGGTCGTCTCTCTACGCCCGCCCCAGCCTCCTGGATATGGAGCGCGAACGCGCCGCGCGCCGCTCCGATGTCGACGCCTTCCTCTCCTCCCTCGGCATCGACCCGGGCGAGCTCGCGGGCCTCGAGCTCCCCGTCACCGTCGACGTGATGCGGGAGCGCGCCGAGTTCCTCGGCTCCCTCGGCCTCACACACGAGGACCTCGCCGCCTACCCGCTCGCGCTCGGCTGCAGCGTCCGCAAGAACATGGTCCCCGTCCTCGACTACCTCGGCAAGCTCGGCGTCCGCCGCGACGCGCTCCCGGACCTGCTCCGCCGATACCCGCAGGTGCTCCACGCCAGCGTCGTCGTCGACCTCGCCCCCGTCGTCAAGTACCTCCTGGGTATGGACGTCAGGCCCGCCGACGTGCCGCGCGTGCTCGAGCGATACCCGGAGCTCCTCGGGTTCAAGCTCGAGGGCACCATGAGCACCTCCGTCGCCTACCTCGTCGGCATTGGCGTCGCGAGGCGGCAGATCAGCAGCGTCATCACCCGTTTCCCGGAGGTGCTGGGTATGCGCGTGGGTAAGATCATAAAGCCTTTCGTCGAACACCTTGAGGGCATTGGGCTGCAGAGGGTAGCTGTTGCCAGAATAATCGAGAAGAAGCCTTATGTGCTTGGATTTGGTCTAGAGGAGAGGGTGAAGCTTAACATTGAGGCGCTTATGGAGTTTGGGGTGAGAAAGGAGGCTCTAGCTTCCATTGTGATGCAGTACCCCGACATTCTTGGAATTGAGCTGAGTGACAAGCTTGTTGCACAGCAGAGCTTGTTTGAGTCAAGCATTTTGGTCAGCCGTGATGATTTCGGAAGAGTGATTGAGAGAATGCCACAAGCTATTAGCCTCGGGCGAGCAGCAGTTCTGAAGCATGTCAATTTCCTCACGGCTTGTGGCTTTATGCTGCCTCAAGTGAGCAGGATGGTTGTCGTGTGCCCTCAGTTGCTCGCACTAAACATGGATATAATGAGGATGAACTTTGAGTACTTTAAAAATGAGATGGAGAGGGATCTGGAGGAGCTGGTTGAGTTCCCTGCATTCTTCACCTACGGTCTCGAGTCGACTGTGAGACCACGTCATGAGATGGTGGTCAGGAAGGGATTCACATGCTCACTGGCATGGCTTCTTAACTGTTCTGATGCGAAATTCGATGAACGCATGAAGTATGATACAATTGGGGTTGAGGAAATGGAGGCTGATGGTTCTTCTGACATGGATACATTTGTTGAGGATGTTGATAGCGAGGAGGTTGAATACAGCGATTACGAGGACTCTGATGATAAATTTGTTCGATAATTTGTTTCATTGTATCAATTGCTTCTTGTCAATTTTTGCCTGTAGTCCTGTAGGCCTTAAGCTTGATGCTCTGTTGTACATGATGCAGTCAATAGATTGTCAAGATTGAAGTATATGATTGATAAGTCAACTGATGGATATCATGCTGTAGTGTAGAGGTTCAGAATATTCAGTCGTCCTTCATCAGTGTACCCTGTTTAACTGTGAAATGATGTATACCATTCGTCTTTGTTGCTGGCGCGGAGCTCATTTCTATATGGTAGCAAAAAACATTGGCTCCTGAAAGTTAACGTTCCAGTTGTTTTGGCTGTCAGTTTTGCAACTATAATGTTTACAGTTAACTTCAGTCTGAGACAAGGCTTGCCTATAACTCTAATGTTCTTGTGAGGTTGTGGTTGCTGTATTTTTATTTGGCATCGCAGCTATGACGATATGAGTGATTAGTGTTCTTTGAGTGACTTTTGATGGAACTTGCTACTTTATTTTTTCTTTTTGAAAAATTTACAGCTTAAGCAGATACTACCAGACTGTGCATCAGCAGCATGGCATCTTTGTTCAGAACTTTCTCCAGAGGTTATGACAGTGTCATAGTGACCGTAAACGGTAAACAGTTCAAGAGCGTTCTAAACAAAAAAAAGTAAACAGTTCAAGGGAGATGCGGCTAGTTCTAACTAGATTTCGCATTAACGGTGAATATGAAAAACAGACCAAACAAGCAAAATAATAATAATAATAATCTAAAAGACTCGTTGCATCCGTAGCCCACAATCTTATCGGCCTTCGGTCCCAGGCAAGAAACTGGACACGTCGCACTTGCGCCGCACGCTGCCGAGAGAGAGAAATGGGCGTGCCGCGTCTGCTGAAGCTGAGGATGGCGTCCCACTCGTGCTCCCGCCCCGCCGTGGCGCCCGCCGCGCGCCCTATCTCCTCCTTCCTCCTCGCCCCCTCGCCCGCTGCCGCCGCGCTCCCTCGACCCGCCCCTCTTTCGTGGACGGCACAGCCGTGCGGGCCCCGCGCCGCGCCCCATCCCGCCCACCCGCGCGTCGCCTCGGGGCAGCGGTTCCCGGGCGTGGCGGCGATGTCGTCATCGACGCCGCCGGGGCCCATTCAGAAGTCGGAGGAGGAGTGGGAGGCCATTCTTACGCCAGAGCAGTTCCGCATCCTCCGGCTCAAGGGCACTGAGTAAGATTTCGACGGCCCCACAATCTCCTGTTGCCTACTGTTGTGTTACGGGCTTGTGTTTTTGATTGTACTGAAGCACATGCCGTACTCACTTATATCTATGGTATTGCTGATCAACGCCCCCGTTATATTTAGTTGCATAAGCATGAATGCATGATAACAGATCTCTTTATGCACACCACCATGCTGTCATCGACATAATGGAATCAATAGCTAGTTACATGAAATTGCTGTGCTTTTAATTGCAGAACCTGATTTTACCTTGCCACCAATTTCTGCATATTAAAATTATTAGCTGGCTTATAAAAAGTTGACGAGTTTCGGATTAGAGCATGGGTATATTTAGAAGTTGTTAAAGCAGGGATTAAAAGAAGGTAGCCAATTTCAAAACTTTACCCTCTGTCTGATTAGTTCTTGTTTTGAAGTAGTGCATTTTGTATGTGAAATATAATGATACAATCAATCTAGTAAAGACAATAAGCAGTTACCAGATTACCTCCCATAATTATTAACTCAGGGAGCTACAGTTCTGGATGTTCAATGAAAAGAAACTACTGAAATAATCTTTCATGTTAGAAAATGTACTCAGCTTATATGCTTTGAGTTTTATTTCTTACTCAAAAGAACACTGATTCAGTCTCTAGATAACATCCGCTGCATTGTGATTGTGTGTCTTTCTTTTCGCCTTTGCATTCCTTGGCAGTCTGTTCGTTCAAACTTTTGATTTAAGTAACTGTACAGATTCCATTCTATGGTTGTCTCCTTTTATGGACAGTTTGTCAGTTGGGTATCCCAGGAAAATTGCATAAGTTGGCACTGCTTTAGCTATGACATAATGTAAAAAATGGTGCCTTCTTGTTGCAATCAACAAGTTTGAGAAATATTTCGCTGTGTAGTCCATGCAACTTTTAGGATCTCAATGTGAATTAGTGGCTATGGCCTCAAGGTCATGTTTCCAGATGTGTGATTGTAGGAAATAAATACACTTACAAAGTTGCAAATTGTAAATTGACTAGGCAGTTCATTTCTGATTTGGTGCAATTCTGCTTCCATAGGTGCATCACATAACTATATATGAATTTCTAAAATGTACAGCAATCCATCTTGTTTAGCCTTTTGGACATGGTAAGGTGGCATTTCCCATAAGTTATCAGAACTAGTATGCAAAGTTTGAACTTCATATGAAACAATTGTTGCATACTGAATTTTTATGGTATGAAGACATGATATAATTGTTAGGTTATTTCAAATTAGTGGCTGGTATATGGTCTGGTAAAGTTTTATTTCTTGGGTTAACTCTGTTAGAATTACATAGTACTGAGGAGGACCACCATCTATTAGTACCATATTTCTAATGAAAACGGACTCGAGGGTTGTCTTGATCTATATGCATGGACTGCTATCCAATTGGCACATGATGTAGACTAACTTCCTGGTTATATGGCCCCTATGTACTTTTGTGACCATTTATGTGTCATAAGCGTTCTAAAACCATTCATTTATCTGTTTTCCCCAGGTATCCTGGAACAGGTGAATATGACAAGCTCTTTGCTGAGGGTGTTTATGAATGTGCTGGGTGTGGAACTCCCCTATATAAATCATCTACAAAGTTCAACTCAGGGTGTGGCTGGCCAGCATTCTATGACGGATTTCCTGGGGCCATTAGACGAACGGTTCGTATGTTTCCTTCTTGCTCACAATATACTACACTATGATTGCTCGTTGTCCTATTAATTTAACTCTCCTATCTCTGGTACTTAATCACTATGGTTTTCCATCACTAGCCGGACCCTGACGGGAGGCGGACAGAAATCACATGTGCTGCCTGTGGAGGACATCTGGGGCATGTATTCAAAGGTGAGGGGTTTAAAACGCCAACAGACGAGCGACACTGTGTTAACAGCATTTCACTCAAGTTCATTCCAGCCTCAGATGGAGCCTGAATGTTCGTGAATACTAAAAGAAACCCCTCAACAAAATAAGCTTTGGTCTCTGTTGCTTTTAAACCTGCTCTCAATTCTCAAATAGTGATATTGTTCTCGTTATTCTTCTGTTAATTTCTGAACCCATATGTAAAGAAGGTTTTGTCAATAATATAATTTCTGTAATGTGGTGATCTTGTCCATGAATCCATAAACTCCACATCGCATACAGTATGTGAATCCATTAAACATGATAAATTCTGGTATATCAGCAAAAGGAGATGAA
Source organism: Eleusine coracana subsp. coracana (assembly GCA_032690845.1). NCBI lineage: Eukaryota > Viridiplantae > Streptophyta > Magnoliopsida > Poales > Poaceae > Eleusine > Eleusine coracana. The sequence goes on from CM064426.1 coordinate 9,198,463, forward strand.
GAGACAGGAAGTTCAGGCTGGGACCTGGGAACAAAGATGGTGCATCATACATCAGAATTTTTAACTAGCGTGCTATCGCGTGTGGACATCATGGATGGCATATTCTCCAGTAATGCATGGACATTAGCAGACACTGGCGTGTGGGCCAACTAGACATTGGGCCCACATGTCAGCCACTGTTGATATCAATGCACAACTGCAGAGGATCCCTAACATCATGGAGGCCACACGTTGTAAATAATGTACGTTAAACCAATACTCTTCTGTTGTTCAAACATGCAGAAGATCACAGCTAAAGGTGGTCAAAGAGGTCGGGCCGAGTGGGCCGGTATGAAACATGAAAAAAAAAGCACGGTCCAAGCACGGCACGGCTCAATCAATTTAGGGCCTGTGTCGGCACAGTCCTATGGTAAGGACCGTGCTTAGGTTGATATGGCACGAACTGATAAAACTTAGTTAAGTATAATTATATTTATATTATAGTTAAAAAAAGTTTTTTTAGTGTGTTGGTAAATCATCTTATTACTTTAGTTGAGATTGAGTTCAAATCTGATCATCTATCTTATTTTTCTTTATTTTTTATCACTTTTAATTATTAATGGGCTGAAATTAAATTATTGGGCCATATTTAATTGTGTGCCTGGTGGATTGGTCCAGCACCAATTTGTATTTTAAGGCCGTGTCATGGGCTGGCAGCTGAGCCCTAGGGCTGTCTCAGCATGGTCCGAAATGGTTCGTGGGCTATGCCAGCCCTATATTAAATGTGCCGGGCTTTTTAAGACCTGAGCCGTGCTGTGTCGGTCCGCCCATTTGACCACCTTTTTTCTGAACCTAGTTCACATATTTTTTTTTTCTGAACCTAGCTCACACATTACATTCTGATCCACGCAGGATTTTGGAATTGGTCTGCGAAGCTAACAATCATCCCATGTTGAACTGGGCCGGGCCAGGTGACGGCTGGGCCAAACTGCCAATGCTTCATTGCATTTCCATTTCGAAGCGTCTTTCGGTCTGCTGTCCTCTTATAAACGGTTTCCTCGCCATCCCTCTCGTTCGCCTCTCCTCTGCTCTGCTCCGCTCCCCCGCTCGCGATCCCGGCAAGAAGCCATTCGGGTCTTTCCAAGAAGCGCCTCTGCTCTCCGGCTCCGGCCAAGAAGCCGGCGAGAGGGAAAAGTGGCAAGAACCCGGACGCTCTGCCCCGCCCCGCTCCCCGGCCGCAGTCAAGAAGCCGGCGAGAGGAAAAGGTTCCCCCTCCAAGAAGCTGCCCCGCGCTGCTCTCCGGCCGCGGTCAAGAAGCCGGCGAGGCGGTGAGAGGGAACGAAGTTCCCCGCTTCTAAGGAGCGTCAAGAACTTCAACATCAAGTTGCGCTGCTCCGACCACCTCCCCGGCCACGAGCAAGAATCCGGCGAGGCGGCGCGAGGTGACAGGTTCCCCCATTCAAGAAGCTTCAAGAACTTCAATTACAGGTCGCTTTTCCCCCGCCCTGCTCCCCGGACTCGTCCAAGAAGCCGGAGAGAGGAGACGAGCCGCTCCTTCCAAGAACGCAGAGCCGCCCTGGTACTCTGCCCCTCGTCCCCGGAGAAGAAGACCTGCTTCGTTCGACGAGGCGAACTCCCGAGGACAGCAAAATGCCGCAGCGCAACAGACGGTGCGCCGTCGCACCGGCTCCCGTCGACGCTGCCTCCGGCGCGACGCCAGCCCCTGTCCGCGCCTCCACCGCGCCTCAAGACATCGCCGCGGCTGGAGCGAAACCGCGGCGGCCAAGGTGGCAGGACATTTGCGAGCGCTTCTGGAATGTGCTCGGGTGTGGCCTGGGGCGAAAGCGTCGAAGCAGCGTCGTCGTCGTCGAATCTTTGAGGCAGAACGGCAGCAGGGACAACGTATCTTCAAGTCAGAATGGCAGCGGCGACAACGTCATCAACGACATGGGACATGGCGGTGATGTCCTCAAGCCGCCGGTAGATCCCCCAAGGAAGGAAAATTGCGCATGGCTGCAACGTCCGAAAGAGCCCAATCGTTTGGTATGCTCTTCAGTTACATTGCCTGAGATTTGTCTTTCTAAGGTTTCTGCACAAAACTGAGTTTGGAAATTTAGAACAATTGCCTGATATTGTTACATTGCCTGAGATTTGTCTTTCTAAGGTTTCTGTGAAAAGTTGATTGAGTTTGAAAATTTAGAACAATTGCCTGAGATTTGTCTTGAGGTTTCTCAGCAAAGTTGAGTTCGAAAATTTAGAACATTCAGTTTCATTGCCTGTAAACATAACTTCCCTGTTTAGAATAATTTAGAAAAATTAATATAGGTTTGCACCTGGGTATCAATCAGCTATGTGTGCTACCCATTTGTAGTGCTTTGCTATTCAGATATGTGACCGAGTCATGCTGATTTGTCTTCTGAGCAAAGTTGCAGGCCCAAAGTTAATCCATTTTAGAGAGAAAAAGGCAAATTTCAGTTGCAATATCAGTACATGACCAAATCATCTGTCATGTACCGATATTGCAACTAAAATGTGGTCATGTACAGATATTGCATGAATCTTGAGCATAGCTTTCCTGTTTTAGAACAATTTGGAAATTTAATATACGTCTGCACTTGGGTATCAATCTGTTATGTGTGCTACCCTTTTGTGGTGCATTGCTATTCAGATACGTGACTGAGTCATGCTGATTTTTTTCCCCAGAAGGTAAATGGCTGTACTGTGTCGGATGAAGAGCTAGCGATATATGCTATGTATTGTCAAGATAGTTTGAAGTACAGGCAGAAAATCATATGTCACATGTGTGTTTTTGATGAGAAGTACAGGTACTGTGAAAACAAGTTCTCCCCAACTGAGGTGAGCCAAGGGTTTATTGTACATGTAATTGGCTATATTTTAATTGAAAATCTTGAGGTTTATTAACATCGATATCCTAGCAGATGCTTAAACACTGTTGGGATGTCCATAAGAAGGTTGGTCTCGAGTGCAAGCATTCCGAATGCAGAGTTCGGGTTTCCACTGAGAAAGAGCTTATCTTCCACTATGAGTTTTGCCACAGACTCGACTCAGGTGAGTTAGTTGCAGTCAAGGCATTAATTTCTTTATTTTGCGTATGTCCATCTAATGCTTATCCATGTAACGTGATAGGATGGTGGAACAATGACGAGTACAGACGCCGTTTGGAGAAGTACTAGTAACATGCATAGTTCAAGTCTGAAGACAACGATGAGGAAATCCTGATTCAGCTACGAAGCGGCAATCAAATGGCTGCAATGCTTGAATGACTTCAAGTCATTGTCTTTTGTAATAAATGTAGTATTACCTATTCTTGTGAAACCTGGAGCCCAACTTGCTACATACTTCTATATGATTTGGATTCGTCATGTTCTGCTGTATTCTCCTAAAAATACTTATTGAGATATAATTAGTTTGCTATGACATTATATTTTCATCCAGTGAAGCAAATGCTTATACAGATAGTCAAATTTCTTCCCTATGACTCAGTTCCCTGATATACAACTACTACTCATTTTGCTCAAACAACTTGGTAATGCTAAAGAGAAATACAAGCCAATGACATCTGTAAAACCAGGAAATTCAGAGTTGTTTCTTCAATCCCAAGTCCATCTTTGCGATACTGGGTGTAATCCACAAAGGAACAGGCCAATTGGACCAGAGCTGAGGTGACACAAGTTCCTCCCTCCTGTTATTTTCCAGGTCGAATACTCCTATATCACGACAATTACCCTTGAATCCCTTTAGCCACAACTCATAATTGTCAGTAAAATAGACATGGTTTGGCTTGAGAGAAGGATATTGTCGAGCACTGAGACAAAGTGATTGGTTATGCCCAAGAAACAACACGTGATCATGCAGGGATTTTATTTCCACGATCCCTTTTGCCATGGTGTCAACTTCATATACTTCAATTTCCACGAGCTCTTTTTTCATAGTTTCAGGGTCGGTATCTTGATCGTATTGAGCATCTCTCCAAACATTCAGCAGATCACCCCAAGGGGCCTGAACAATGTACATATTATCACACTCTGCATACCGATGCATCTCCATGATCACCTTCATCGTGATCACAGGGCCACTGAGATCGAAGGCATGAATTTCTCTGACGTTAGTTATCGCATACAATAAGCCATCCTTGTAACTGCAATCCTCATAGCGAATGTGTGGTGGTAACCAGGTCCACTTGTCATCCCCGACTCTTGCAAATGAGAGCTGACAATGTGGTTGGTGGATGAGCACCACAATGTAACTTCCTTTACTTGCCTCAGGAAACACAAAAGCCTTGTAGTGAAAATGGTCGCGTAGCTCGCTAAGAGCATAGATCGATGGTGCGTGAAAAATATTTGTTGCAGTGTGCCATGAGTGTTCGTACTTGTCAACAACTCCAGACTTGCTGAAGATGGGTTTCACGTGCTCCATGGTGATCACTGAAGGGAGAGCAACTTGTTCTCTGGTGATCGGATTGAGGAGGTGCATCTCTGATCTATCATCAACAGTAACCAGCCAACCATGGGAAGATCCAATCAGAAACCTACTGCGGATGGGTGGTTCCGGGAGAACTAACTTGTAGGCTCTCTTCTCAACCAGGCTGTACAAGAATGCAACATTCTCACCGGCAGGTTCAGAGGTGTAGAACAGGCATGGCGTCTGTGATAGCTTGTACTTTTCACGGTTGCACAGTTCGGAGTAGGCAGAGCGCCAAGAGGAGCAGACAGAGCCCGCACGCTTCAGATCAGGGATCTCGAAGGTTGCAAAGATAGCCATCAAGATATCCTGAGGCAGCTCTGGCGTTGTGTGCAAAGCAGTCCCCATCAGCGGTGAATTCACATGCTCATCTTCTTGGAATTTCTTCAGAGAACCAGGAGGAAGACCAGGCAATTTAGGCCAAGCTTTGAAGACTAGAGAGCAAAGGCTTTTAGGGTGTACAACAAGACTCCACAGGCTCATAATCCCAGCTCTGCTACATGTCTCCATCAGAAGTATGCTTCCCTCTTGAAAGAAGAAAAGCTTCTCTGGAGGTGTAATTGCAAAGTTGCAGTCTTGGATGGAGCAGGCACAGGGCTGCCTCCGCTCTGCTGTCTCGAATTTATTGATTGCTAGGTACCAACCGAGGTCTCCTGATCGGAATCAACAGACCGACTGCTATGACCGCAATTTGTTTACTTTGCTTCGAAACAGAATCTTGGTGTTCGAGAAACGATTCGGATTTGGAATCCGACTTGTTGCTGTAGGAATTCAAACCGATCCGCCTCCCCCTGATTCCGCAAACACTGAAGGGTTAACCTGCGACGGCGCGAGGCAAATCTTGGAAGGAGCGGCAACCGCCGGACGACCTCTGCGCATCCGCTACAGCCGGCAGCCGGGAGTGATTGGAGCTCCGGAGGTAAAGGCTGTCGGGTTTTCTTCCTCCTCTGTCAACTTCGTCGAAATTACAATCCGACTCCTAGTTTTCTTCCGACTCTTCGTCAATAGCAATGGACGAACTATATGGTGCCATACACGGCACTTCTCCATGGAAAATCCACAACTCCACATCTTCCGAAACGTGCCAAACATTCAACTCGGTACTCAGTATCTCAACAAAAAGGGTCAACTTTATTGAATATGCATTAATCTGATTTTCACAATATCTATGAATGCTGAAAAATCCACAATTTCACATCTTACAATCCACTTGCGAACGTGCCAACATTCAACTCAGCACTCAATATCTTAACAAAAATCAACTTTATTTGCATATGCATTTATCTGATTTTCAGAACATCTAAGAATGCCATATTCTGTTAAGAAATCTGAAACCACTGATCTTACTCTAGGCAAACAGTGACTACTAGTGTCATTCACTATTGTCATCCAGCAGCCTTGTACGGTTGTAAGGTACAATGTAAAAAAAGAAATAAAAAGATGCCATGGCCACCAGAACTGTTTAAGATGGTGTTCAGACACATCGCGTGTCATCCTGCCTCCAAAATAATTTGACACCAGCTTCTCCCAACAAAAATAGTTAGGTTTTGTCGCTTTTGTTTCTTTTCTCATGGCAGGCTTTCAAGGCTTGAACATCTGTCATGAGAAGCAAGGGACTGGTTAGTCCAAACGATATGATGCAATATAGTATATAAACTATAACAATGGTGATACAAACATCCAGAATTAACTTCACATTTCGTTAGGCATAAACTATATGTAAACTACTAAGCCCCACAACATCAATAATGAATCTTGAGAAGGAATTCAAAGATTAGAGCACTTACGCGCTTGGCAGGCCTTCCAGTTGCAGTTAGAGTTGACAAGGCAGTCCTGGAAAGGAATTATGAGATCACAATCTGAGAGGCCAAATATTGGTATTGAAGGAAACAAGCAGCTTGCATGCATGGAAAAGATCCAGGGGCGGGGAAAGGCCAGTGCCTGGAGGGAGAGATAGATCGCGGCACACTCATTCAGCTGCTTCACGTTTTCGTCCTCCTCATCTGTGTCTGATACATGTAGGGGGTGCTGGGACACAGGCGGCCGCACATCACTGTTACTCTTTGAGGACGAGGCCATTGTGACAATGGTTGGTTTTGTAGTGCCACCTGATTAGTTGGGCTTTTTTTTCAGTCACCTAACCTGTAAAAAAGTCCTAAAAGTTATAAATTCTATTATAATGATGTGTGAGCATATAAAAAAGAATTCTCAGAAGGAAATAAGATGTAGTTCAGAATGTGTTCTGCTGATGCACAATATATTAAGAGACAAACTCAATCAGACTTGTAAGAAGGGGCAAAAAAGAGTTTACGCTGGTAAACACTACTTAAACTGTTAGTGTGTTTGGAAAGGTCCTGTTCCAGGTCTTTCCTTGATCCTTTCAGGATGACATTCCTCAACATAACCAAAAGCAAGCCCAGAAAATGCTCCGCAGACAGCTTGACTCGAGGAGAGACCATGCTACCCTGGCAGGTAAATGGGTTTTGTTGCAATAGAATACTATGTTTTGCTGGGTTCATGCCAATATTCATGTTGAGTCCTTGTCGGGATGTGTGTAACTGCACCAAGGTCCATGGTACATGCATTATTTCTTGATAAGCATGTGTTCCTGGCAAACAACACTTGCATGTGTCTGTCTACTTCAGCTTCTACCTTTTAGATGCTCATGTCTCAGTGGTGGATCGTTGCTCTTGGCAAGACTAGGGCCATTAGCTATGGCTTAATAAGACAACTCAAGCTGAGCAACACCCCGATACAAAAAAGGGGCATCTGCGCTGTTACTACTCCGAGTTTCCACTGTGATTTTGCCCTCACTTATTGAAAACGAAGGCCAACTTTACCCTTATTCTGTTAGACTGTTAAGGGCACCTACAGGTATTAAAATGAGATTCCTTTACAGGAATATCATTGCAGATTTATTGATTTATCCTTAAGTTTCTTAGTACTTTGTGATTTTACCCCTATTTTGACATATTTTTTTGACAAATTGAAGTGTATTTTGACAGTAAAACATGGACATAATTTGCATATAATTTAAAAGTGCCTCAATTTTGAAAAGTTTGATAAAAACGAGGATACAGTTTGATAAAAAGAGAGAGAGAGGAGGAACTTCACAGGATTCTAATAGCTTCTTGACACAACTTGCAATCATACAAATATAGTAATCAGTAATAGCTTCTTGACACAACTTGCAATCATACAAATATAGTAATCAGCACAACCAAATTTTTTTCGAGTGCACATCCAGAATCTAAGAGAAAAAAAAAGTGGAGGACCTTGAATACCCAAACAAAGCATGCTGTTCTAGAATGAAACAGGAACAGATACCATGAGTAGAATTATTTTGGGCAGTGGAGCAGTCAATTTTACCAAATATAAATATAGGTACAGAGGTCTGAGATAACCATTAGCAACTTGTCTGAACAGAAACTACCAAGGTCACGGTAAGTTTCTCTATTATGAAAGGGCATGGCTAACAAGATCCACTACTTAGCACTATTCTAATTGCGTTTGAGCAAAGGTCACGGTAAGTTTCTCTATTATGAAAGGGCATGGCTAACAAGATCCACTACTTAGCACTATTCTAATTGCGTTTGAGCATACAGTAACAAGTCAAAACTACACAGCACAGGCTGACACACGCTTGCCTTGCGGCTTCCTGTTGGTCGCTGGCCAGTTGCAAGCTCGGCTCGGGTGCTTGTGCGTGCCCTCTCCCAAGTCCCAAGTCCCAAGCCCCCTGCGCTCAAGCCCTTGCACAAGAGATTTTGACTATTTTAGCACTAATAAGAGCTGGCTTCTCCCAAATAGCACTGACATCATGGGCTCCTCCAAAATCAAAATGGCACTAACAAGATTGCAACCTCTAAAATAGCACTATGCAATGTTTGTTCTTATTTTCTTTTCTTCTTTGGACAGGCAGCCACATGAAAGAACAATACTACCCCTGGGTCATTTTTCTTTTCTGTTCTTTTTTGCATGACGTTGATACCTCTCCGTGTATAACAATAGAACAAATCAACCAAAGCAAAAAATACGTGCAGCAACCAGACCATATGGGTTCAAAATAAACATTCCCTCCAATAGATAATATCAAGATCAATTAATAAGCATTATTATGCACTACGGTTTGACATGTATATCATTCGCAGAAATTGAACAAATTGACTGACTCACCTTTTCAACTAGACCCGTCACTGCAAGCCGGGTCGAGCACAGCCGATTGGGACGCCCGGGAGGCAAGGCAGGCGGGCGCAGCAGATGGGGGCGAGCAGAGCCGGCGGACGGACAGCTGCGGGCGGAGCAGAGGGAGGCCAGAGGCCAACAGCACAGATCCAGGCCCGGGGCCTGCCTGTCCAGGCGCGGGAGTGCGGGACGGCAGCGGCCTGGTTGGTCGTCCGCCGCCGCGTTCTCCTCTTGTTCGATTGAAAGGAGAGAACGAGAGAGAGGAATACAGAGGAAAGAACACTCCCGTGACAAATGTGAAAAGGGCAAGGGCAATATGGACAACTTTTTTGAGCCAGAAAATATATTAAAAAAAAGAAAAATAATTTAAACAATGACATAGTGCTGTTTTAAAGGTATCTTATTAGTGTCATTTTAGAGAAACCCATCATGTCAATGTTATTTTGTGAGAAGCCAACTTTTTTTAGCATTAAAATAACCAAAATATTAATGGAGAAGTCGGCTCTTTTTAAACTTGCACAAGGCCTTCGCCCGCCCAAACCAATGACCTAGGGTTAGGATTTAGAGGAGAGCCACGAGCTTTTTCGCCAGTCGTCATGGTCTTACGTGTGAGGAAGAGTTGCGGCCTTGTGGGTGACAGAGGAAGGTACTTTAGTTTTCTCTCCTTTTTAATGTTTTTAAAATCATTTATTTCAAGCTTATTTGTAACGTTTTTTTATATAAAAAAGGGAAATCTCAAAGTTAAAGAAAATGAGGATAAAATTATAAAAAGTGATGGCAAAATCACTCTCTATAGTGATCCATTATTGTTACCCACAACGATTCACTATAGCAGAACAACCTGATCAGCATAATACTTAGTAACATTTTTGCCTACACCTTGCATTTGAATTTGTCATTTTCTACTCAGTTGAGAAGTTTTACGCACACAATAAGATGAAAGTGAAAGGGACAAATAGAAGCAAAAAAGTACACATGGAAAAAGGAAATCAAGCTCAAAGTGCCCCATAGAATTTCAAAAAAGTACACATGGAGCAAGGAAACCAAGTTGATGATGACAAACATGAGAATTGTGTCACTTGGCATTCTTTCATGCTAATATACACCTCAAAACATCAGACTTCACCTGAACCATACATATGTGGATTCTGCTTCTTGGACACCACTTGACATTCCTTTTATTTTCAAAATTTCTAGTAGACTGTCTGTTGGTAAATCATAATAGATCAGATAGCTACCTAATTCCTAGCGCATGATAAACTGAGAATTCACATACAACTATTCTATTTATCATTTAACTGCAAAAGACTTCTTTGGGTGCTCCCTCAATATACACAAGAATATAAACCGTTATATGCACTGACTCTTGGAGCAACACCCTCCAACGTCCAAAAGACCAGCAAGCTTGGCCAATCAATTATTTTCAATCACAAAAGATCCAACTTCAATCTTTGCAGCCAGTGATCCAACCTGTATTAAACATCTATCAATAACAGAATCCTGAAGGAGTAGGCAACATTAACATAAGAACATACCTTCCATGCATATATTAAGCACACAAAAATCTTTACTCCGACCTTTGCAGCCATCCAAGCTGTCCACATAGCATATAATTAAAAGTGATATGTAAATAGCTGGATCCTAAAGGACAAGAGTATAGGACAGTATTGACATGAGATAATACCTTCCATGCATACATCATGAAGAAAGCAACCGTATCTGCTGACCAGACAACAGCGAAGGATTTCACAAAGAATGGAATGATAACATTGACCAGGGGGATTAGGAGAAATAAGTAGTTGAGAGCCTCTTTCTCCTTGTTTGAGCAGTCACGGGCCCGAAGTGAAGGTATAGCTGCAGAAGAAGATAACATTCGGTTATAATTATGAAAAAGGTTTAAATGCAGTACACAGTACAACAGAAACGAATCAAAGTATTTTCACGGTCTTTTATCTTCAGCGACTAACTCCTGACAATAATAATGTAACTTTGCACAATGGTGGCGGATAGTTGGAAGACGTGTGGCTAAAGCTAACAAAAAGGGATTCAAAACCCTTGTAATTCTCGGTGCTTGGCCCTTGTGGAAACATAGAAACGCAGGGGTCTTTAAGGGATCTTTGCCTTTGGTCCAGGTGTTGCTCAACAACCTGAAGCATGAAGCGCAGCTCTGGACATTTGCAGGAGCTTGCGGGCTCAAGGACTTCGGCCTTGGTCGGTTGCTAGGACTGTCCTAACTCCTAAGCATAATCTGTATGGGTCGTCTTCTTTCTTGTTTTTTTTTTCTATTTTGTTTCCTTTTTTTTGTGTTTGGTTATGACCCCTCTTGCCTTGGTCCCAGCATGCGGGGTCCATGTAAGGAATTCTTCCCTATAATACAAAGATACGCATCTCTCTTGCATATTCAAGGAAAAAAAAAGTATTTTCACAAACATGGGCAACATCAACTAGTTGCAATTTCAATTGTGCTGTATTGTCTACTTTTCCTTGTCAAGTTGAGCTTAACTGAATCTGGCGAGTGCATTAAGCTGAACATGGTAACAGACTATCAAATGAAATGGTCCAAACTCTAAAGTTTGAGACCAGACTAATACAACTTTTTATCTTCGGAAAGAAATTTTGCCACACTTATGCTCCGTATCTCAGGCGAACTGTATAGTGCACTTCTGAGGTGAACTGGCTAGTGGATCTAACTCAATAATCAATGACTCCAGAGCAGACCACGGACATGGTTCTAGAATCTTAATATTTGGCATGCGAATTCAGATTGAAGTTTCAACTTGTGAACCATGATATGGTTGTGAAATCACAAGACTAATTTCCATATGCGACTAAATAAAATTGATTTCATTATGTCTCACAGTTCAGAATGATGAACTGAACGCACTCTAAGAACCTCAATATGAAGATCACAAGAGTAGGTCCAGTTCATATGCAAATTTTATTCAACAAGAAGTAAGACAATTGGTGAAATAATGCAAGATTACAACAGGAGGAGAAAGACACTTCACTCTGATTGCCAACAATCATGGTTTTAGTGTAGAAAACAAAGCAAACGTATATATTCAGAATTCTGCTTTCTGAAGCATTCTCTGTATTTTTCTCAAACAGTTTTTTCTTTTTACATTCTAGGCAACACTATGGTAATCGCCAAAAGTTCAGAGGGCTATTACTGAATTTACTAAATACAGCAGGAACTGGTCATTATCTGTATAGTGCTACTCAATACAGCTGATCAAAACAGGGGCTATTACTGGGATTAATGAGAATTCTATTTAAAATTAATCAAGAGAAGCATTGACAGATAGTCATAGATATGTGCAATTCATTTGACATAATAAAACCATCACCTAATTTCTGTTCAATTTCTGCCTGCATTGTTGGACAGAAATAGCAGTTCAGGATGTGAAACAGAGAAAAATGTCAGGTCCTAGTAGAAAACATAACTTGAAGGGAACACTGTGCATAAGGTGCCTACCAATCTCTTACTAAGAACATAATTTGCAAAATTCTTACTTACTGAACATCCAGATGGACCACATTCCCATCAACCTCCAGATGTCGGGCTCAGTTGAAGGGAACACGAGATTGAAGGAAAGTGCTCCACCCACAAGCATGGAGGCGTATCCCTGGACTTCAAAGACAGTGTACAGTGCCGTTCCAGGGACGGCAGGGTTCTTTGTTTTCGTAGACGCCCTTGGTGCAAAGGTTGCCGCGGTCTTTTGAACTGCCTGTTCAGGACCGTATCATAATGACAATCAGGAACATCTCTACAATCTATTAATTAAGGTGCGGTTGTCCACTTCGTGTCCACAAAGTTAGAGATTGAATCCAAATCGGTTTTGTACCTTTCATATCAAGTACCAAATTTCAAAAATCATAACTCCCTCATCCGGAGCTCAAATTAAGCAAACTTGGACTCTATATCGTAGCTCTCGAAAAGTTCTACAACTTTGATATTCAATATAAGTACAGATCCTGCCATTTAGGTTTTCAAATATACGATGCAGAAGTATTTATTCTGATTCAGACTTCTCTGCGCAGGTCTATGTACAAGGCCCATATCTTCTAGCTCTGAAGTCCAAATAATATGATCCACATATGTTTCGAAAAGGCCTCGACGAGATTTACAACTTTTGTGTTTTAATGTTTTCCATTGGAGCAAGGTTTCAAGTTCAAAATCACGTTGCAATACAGTGCTATTTTGTAGACTGCATAAATTGACTTTTTCTTTCAGATAACACTTCTAGAATATGGTAAAAAAATAGTGAAAAAATGTTATTTTTGACATATAAAATGGTATACTAAGAAGCACTAACAATAATATAAATATGATTTTTCATGTAAAAAATATAAATAGTATTTTATATATCTAATAATTCTATTATGTAAATAATTTATATTTAAATTATAAAGAGTGTTTTATTTTTTAAGTCCGTAGCAACTCACGGACACTTTGCTAGTGTTGTAAATGTGTCGCACAAGGTTGGAGCATCACAATTCACACATGTCATGTGAAGTTACTTGGCTCCATGGCCAATCCTAGCTGATCTGAATTCTGAAGTTTCATAGCTTCGTGGATAAGGTTAAGCTAGATGTATCAGTTAAAACCTGTGCAATCTGGCCAGCTCTTTTCCTAGAAAGGAAAATATACATTGATGTTAAAGCAGCAACACCAATTATTCCCCTGCTACTAACATTGCAAGCGACTTTTTTTTTAGTAAATTATTCGGCAATATTATACTACACTAAACCAAGAGGACAAAGGAGGCACCCGACCTTCTTGAGCTCCTTCTCGATCTTGGGATCCACGGGAGGCGGCTGCTTTCCAGTTGACGACGCAGGCGAAGCACCTGCATCACCGCCGTCACCTTCCTCCCGTTTCAAGCTGTCTCCCTCGGTAGACGCCTCAGCCGCTACAGCACCAGCACTGTCACGGGGACCCGAACCATCCGTGCTGGCGCGCGCCGAGCTGAGCTGCCGCTTGTTCGTGCTCCTCCAGCAGCCTGCGCTTCTCGCTGAGAGTGTCGCAGACGGTAACTGCCACAGGGCGGACGCAACTGGCAGAAACGCGCAGTTTGCGCCGCCGCTGTGCATAAGCATCGTTGTTGAGGTTTCTGCGAGGCGGAGGAAGGGGAGGAAAGGTGAGGGGATGGGGAACGGAGGGTCCTCCCGCCTCCACCCTCTGCTCACCAAAGATTAAAAAACTGATACAGTAATGATTTTTGTTTCGTGAAAACTGGTTTAGTAAACCGATAAAACCAACTCTATAGAGTCGGTTTTCTTATAAATCGAATGTCCGGTGAAATTAAACCGAAGTAATTTTATCAAAAATCGTGAAAACTGGCCGGTTTTCAATAATTTTTTAATCCTGTTGCTCACACAGCGTCGAACGTGAAAATTTTCGAATGATTTATTTATATAATAACAATTTTTAAAAAGAAAATAAGATATTATATTTTTGCAAAAAAAACTTATTATAAAAGAATCATTTTATAGTTACTAATATTTCACACCACGTCCACTGGAACCTTTTTATACAAACTAATTGATTCCATCGTAGATATGCTCATTTTCATGGATGGATATTTAGCAACGAATTGTTGTTTCGTGTCTCTTTTTTTCCTTTTTATCAGTTTGGTTTTTTTTTACTTAGTTTCAATAGAATAATGTAATTGGTGGCTTTAACCCCGAAGGGGTTATTATCTAAAAAAACTATAATTGATTCTACCGGTTATTTTTATTAAATAATAAAAATGGTTTACTAATAAAAAAAATATGGTGGGTTGGCCAGTAGCTGAATTCAGCCCACTAGTGCACCAATTGAGAAAGCCCAGATTGGTGGGTGGGTAGGACGGCCCACACCTACTGCTACCTCCAGTCAGGAATCAGGATGGTGGGTTGGGCAGTAGCTAAATTCTGCTGGAAAATGGTTTAGCAAACAAATCCTGATTTCTGTCACATTCAATCTTTCACATATCGTCTAGTGCTCTACCCGCAGATTCGTCTAGTGCGTCGGGCTTGAACACGCAGGGAACATGGTGTTCACTGTCTCAAAGTGATGGAACCAAAGCCGGTACATGATAGAGTACTAGTTTCAGGGATGCCAAACTTGCTCGATTTGGGCACGATTTCAACATGCATTGTGCAGCGGCGCACACCGTTCCGCTTCCGGGCGAGATCATCGGCATGCTCGCTGTCCTCGTAGTAGGCGCGCTCGCAAGGTGCGGTTCATTCGTCGTGTGCTCGTGTTCAGGCACGAAGACGAAGACCAGGCCAGGGCGTGATCGCCGTCGAGGCATTTCGAGTTTCGTCCACAGCATGTGCCGCAGGGAATTGTGCGCCGCTATCCAGGTACCGTCACACTGAACCAACACGAACACCACTTACATTTGTCTTGAGAACCTTCTACTTGGTACTTACTGCTACAAGTCTGCACTTCTTGCCCAGATTCGACTGGGAAATACAGTAACATGGTTCCGAGGCCACGGTTCATCCGAATTCTGTTCCCTGAACTCTGCAGGAGGATGGTTTGCCAACCAAATTTCGGCCACACACAATTTTTTCACCCATCACTTCCTGCTCTTCAGGTTACGAAGGGATCATGGTGTTCACTGACGTAGTGGTAGTGTTTGAACCAGGCGGCTGTTGGAAAGTGTACTACTGCCTGCACAGCATCTTCAATGGAAGTCCCGGTCATCGACCACAACCAGGTTAGCAGTTTCACTGAACAACAGTTGAATACGTGAGATTCCATTTTCTTTGGACACCTTCAATTTGATCGTTCAGAAAATAGGCAACCTGAAGTCCTGAACCATCGTCAACCAGTTGAAAAACGAAAACGGGTGAGTGAAAGTACAAGTCACGCAGGACATGTAGTAAACCAGAATGTCCTCCAACTTCTGTGAACAGGTAGATGGCGCCCAAAGATAGTGCACTTAAAGATCATGGCTACACTCCTCCTTGTCAGAGCACCTGGTTATTCCCACTGCACCAGAGAAATTTCTAGTGCCTCATGCAGGTCCTTCTAACTGTCAAATATAAATTGAATGGAGATAACATGCCTCCCCACAAGGTGTACATACAGTCACACTGAAGACACGCCTACTGCTACGTCCAGTCAGGCTGGAAGGAATTTTGACGGGAAAACAGTGTCACACAAGCCAATCAGTGCACCATAACGTCATTTTCTTTCTTTCTGGCTAACCATCAACATCGACAAGACCCTATTACATGTTATCATCCGGTCTGTCAAACTCAGCTAGCCTTCATATATCATTACTGAAAACTACAGGGCTGTTATTTCTTATCTTCATTCTACACTGAACAGGCATGTTAATTAGACTCAGCTGACGTTTGATTGGTACCTTCAACTGAAATCGAATAGCATATGTATTATAATTATATTTCTGATAGGAATACCCTAGCTTGTGAACTGAAGAGAAGAAAAAAAGCAGGAGATGCTGTAGTAAGGAAATACTGACTGAATGATCTGAAACTGAAGCAGTTGCTTAGGAAAATTGTCACCCGCAGACAGCATTTGCCAACCATCTAAGAATTTATCCAGGGAACAGGGATAACACAAGGGTTCTGGTTTTACAAGAGCATACTAAGCAAAGTCACAGCACTAAGGCATACTTTTAAGAAAGATACGAATGCATCTCTATCCTTATCACCTTTCATGCAACAAGCAAAGCTTTAGAGCTTCGATGGCTTTTGGCCACTCTGTAAGTCTGCCTTGCCCTGCTTCTTGGCCTTGGCTGCTTTCCATGCAGAGTTGTGAGAAACAGTGTCTTCAACAATCTTGGGAGGTGCAAAGCTGAAGCTTGAAACTGATATGCGGTCTTTGTACTCTGGATGTGCCTCCAGAAACTTATCTACATCCCCGGTACACCTTGCACGTTTACCATTAGGCATGACATAGTAGGTATCCATTTTTGTGTAGTCACTCCTCATAATCACTAATCTCTCAGTCTCTGGTGGAGGCTTTGGTATGTTGGGTTTGTCGATGACCCAGATGCGGGTGTTGTCATATTCAATGTCGCCAGGATCATCACAAGAGCAGTCTTGCCTTCTGCTGCAGAACCACGGTTCATCAGTGAGTTTCTCACGAATGTCTTCAAATTCTTCTTTAGTTGGAACGGTACGCCACTTGTGGCATTCTGAGCATTGAACTGCATACAAGCCAACAGAATCCTTGGGTGGACCTCGTTTTTTCTGTCAAATCAGAAGAGTTAGTAATTTTCTTTAGACCATACCAGGAACAGTAAAAAAATATTATGAACTGAGGAATAAATGACAAGAAAATTTGAATCGGAATATTCAGAGTAGAATAATTGTCCAACTTTTACAACAACCACATTGCACAATAGAATCTGCCAGTAAAGCATGATAGAATAATGGTCATAGCAACTTCTGCATACTATCATGAAAAAGGTGGGTACTGTTGCATAGAAGTGACTGAAAGGGCAGTGAATTCAATTTAAGAGGTTGGAATTCCACAATTCTATTTTTTGAAAGTATACACAGAAGAGGCCTACAATAGCTTCATAAACAAGAGTCATGTATAGAGCTACATATAACTTTCATCTACCAAGTTGCCCATTGTTCTCATTCAGCTAGAATCTATTCAATAGTCCCTACTCCCATTTGTGCATGAACAGAGGATGACAGAATGCAAACACAGCATAATAAATATAAATACAGCAATGATAGACCTGTTGCAAAAGTGTACTTGATTAATTTTTTGGTAACAACTAGCTGAATAGCAATATCCCGTACTGTTGTCTTCAGTGACAACTATAACAGCTATTTTATGATCTAAATTAGATAACTAGTTTTCTTTTGGTTGTATAGTCCCACGTAGGTCGCCCATCCCATCATCACATCCTTTGTTTGCAGTTACAATATGCACCAATGCAAACCCCCTCATTTTCTGCAGTAAATTCAGCCTAAATTACTCTCAAGCTGTTTGATCCCAAACTATCACTAAACTGTAATCGAAAATACCGTCTATTTTGGTTATTGGCACAAATATTTCCGTAAGATTGTATTTCCCTTTACCAAATTGTAACTTAGCCGAGGAACCGATGCAAAATTAACCGAATCCTAGATCAAAAATCGTTTTGAAACTAACAGTGCAACCAACATCGTACGCATCGGCGATACGACTGTGAGTGCTACGATTTAGAGCGCACGACCAACCAAAACCACTCGAAATCCAACATCAGTTGCAATTGCAACCAAATCGCTGCAAGAATCACGATTAACCCAATCAACGCCTGATCATGATGCGGGCCCAAAGCAAAGATCCACCCACAACAAGTCGGCCCAAGCAGATTTGGGGGAGGAACCACAGACCAATCCACCAAATAAGGGCACCAGCGATTTTTGTGAGGCAGGGCAAACCTGGGAGCCGGTGGACGGGGGCGAACCCGGCCCCGACGAGGTAGACATGTCGACGGCGAGGTGGCCGATTGGGGCCACCGGCGATGACGTCGATGCGCGATGCGTGGGTGTGATTGGGGGGGGGGGGGGGGGGGGGGGGTGCGTTGGGACTTGGATTGGGGAGACGATCGCGTATGTGTGACCCGGGGTGTGATAAGAAGAGAAGCGGAGGGGTTTTCGGGATCGAGATAGGAGGTTTCCGCATAGTATGAATACAGTAGGAGCACCTGAAATTTTACTAATTTGTACTAAATTAGAATTTTTCTGAATGAGAAATTTAGAATGTGTGCATTTGTGTGCCAGACATAAAGTGTACATGTTTTGTCTAGTGGATACTCGTAGTTTTGTGTGAGATATCATAATTAATGATAAAACAGATTTCTTTTGTATTTATCACACAAATATACACATTGTGAGTGTCCCACAAATACATATATTATAAGTGTCCCACAGATAGCGTTAGTTTTGTATCTTCGATACAATACACATATTATGAGTGTTCTATATATACAGCTTGTTTCGTGTCTATCACACAAATATATATACTGTGAGTGTTCCACATGTACGATGTGTGATATCTCTCGCACAAAACCACGAAATCGTAGTCTTCATCAGACATAAAAGAGTCGTCTCATGTCTACCGTACAAATACACATATTATGAGTATCTCACACAAAAATTTCTACTAAAATTATTTTCAATTCATATCATATTTTAATACTACAATATCTATATACTAATTTTGTATTGAACTAGCCTCCGCGCTTCATCAACATCTTCCATATCAATAACCTAGCGACATATACGATTTTCAATCTCTTAACCTATACGCTATTGTTAGATTTTGCTACCATGCACAGTAAAATCAAGCTACTCTTGCATATTAAAATTTAGACCAGTATATTTTACTTACCTTTTGTTTGGTCATCTGCAATCTCTATTTGTTGTCATTGCTCACACCTTCCTCACCAACATGCATCCTATGAATTAGGTTAGAGACGATGGGGAATGGTGGTATGACAGAGTATGGGACGACAACGATGTGATAGGGTACAACGGAAGACGACGACAACATATCATGAGTGCGGGACAACAAGAGATGACAACGAATTCGCATCGACACGAGATAATGACGTGATTGGAATGGATAGCGGTGGTGCGACAGGATATGGCACGGTGATGCCGTCGTGCGGAATGACAAAAACTGCGACAGTGGCAACGACTAGATTAGGGTTTCTAACCCTAACTCTCATACCTTATATATGTATCAGCTCCGTTCGTGGGCATTTGATCCCAAAGGCCCTATGTGCCGTTATAACTTATAAATATATGCCTCCATTTAACATTTAGGCCTAACCAATCATATGAGTTATGTTGATGGTGTTAAAAATTATTTTAATTTATGTATTTATAGAATGAGATTATATGAGCATTCTAGTTTATACAAATTCATTTTACTCGTTAAAACACATGTCAAGAGTAAACTTAAGATTTTAGCGACCTTCATTCTTTCAATATTACAATGATGATAAAATAAGTCTGGAGGCTGCTTGTTAACCAAACTCTTCATGCGCCAGAATTTTGAAGGCTAAATATTTCCCACAAATAAACTATTTGAAAGTAAAACCAAAGAATGGTATGTCATACACATGGAGAAATATCTTGAAAGGAGTTGAACTGATCAATTAAGGCATGGTATAGCATTAGCATGTAGAAAATGGAGAAAATCTTAACTTTTAATTAAAGCAGGTGAACATATCTATATTGCGTTGCACGGGTAAAAATAGGTTTTATATGACGAAACAACATCCAATTTGTATGAGAAAAAAAATTATTCTAAACAGACTCCTACTTAAAGAATACATATTACTACTTAAAAAACACGTCTACATGATGGATCAGTATCTTCGGCAGTTAAAGGCCGACAGTTGCGCCTCAGCCGTCCATTCCCCATCCACACATCCAAGGAGTTCCGATGCACTTTCGGTGGCTTAACTCAGAAACAGCATACCGGTTTCATTTTTTTTTGGCTAAGTACACTAGTTGAGTATACGTGTTCAAAAGGATAAAACAAAAAAGTATATAAGTTCAAAGATTGAAACGCTGCGACCTGGAACCAGGAAAGACGAACATGCAGCAATAATAACAGAACCCATAACTAGCTGTTTCAAATAGCACAGAAAAAAGTTTAAAAAAAAATAGCACAGAAAAATGTACTCATAACGTACAAACATTTTATCTGATCGTGGCACCCCCATAAGGCAAAATAAACTGTGAGAGTATAGGATTGTCACGAATAAACACTATATTTCATGAGTACTTTTTAAAAAGAATGTTTGTTCCAAATCTCATGTTTTTTTTACTATTATACTACTCAACTCAGTTAGGTATGACCTTTGTAATTATTGATACATCTTCACGTTTCTAGGCTCCAGCTGGTAGCATTCTAGTCTTTGAATATATATACTCCCTCCATTTTTAAATTATTATTATTATTGACTTTTTCTATTTAACTTTGATTATTCTTCTTATTTAAAATATTATTTAAAATATAAAAACTTTTAAGTTATATTTTAATTTACTTTGATAATAAAACAAATTATGACAATATAAATGATATTTTCAAAAAACAAATAACAAATGATTAAAATTAACTAAAAAAATCAATGGCAATAATAATTTAAGAATCGAGCGAGTACTATTTTTCTATTAATTTAAACATGTATACTGAACTTAAGAAAAAAAAATATAAACCCAAACAACGTGTCATAGTCTCGTGTCATAGTCTCTGGACCAAACCACCAAAAGTGCACTCAGACCCGTTGGATCTGTCCAGCGGGAATGGACGGCCTAGGGCGCAACTGCTCGCCCCAAGTGCTGGTCCTCAACTGTCGATGATATTGATCCCTATATGATGATTTCTTTCTATAAATAAAAAATACGACTCCTACTCAAAACAAACAACATCCATGTTTCTATAAATATAAAAATATGACTCTTATGCAGAATAAAACTGCATTCGAGTTGCACGAGGAAAAAAGTTGTTCTAAAAAATTGACTTGACTCTTATTTCGATAATAAACAACATGGTAGTGCACTAACATATTTATCCATTTTAACTGAGAGTAGAGATTTAAGCCCTTTAACTAAGAGTATAGATTTAAGCCCTTTAACCGAGAGTAGAGATTTAAGCCTGTGGGCTTATGCATGTTTAGTAACCAAGGTGTTGGAGTTGATAAACCCAGCAACAAATGAATGAGATGAGGCTCTAGTTCGGGAGATTTTTTTGGAAAGAAGACGTGGCTGCTATATTAGCTCTACTAGTTCATTCTGACTGTGATGATTTTCCTGCATGGCATTTTGAGGAGTGCTTTCCAGTAAAGTCAGCTTATAAAGTTTGTTGTGAAATGGATAAATGCAAGCTAACTACTGGTGCATTACACACAACAAAGATTCCACAATCTTAAATTCACTTTTGGAAGCTGCCACTACCGGCAAAGATAAAACATTTTGCTTGGTGTATGCCTCATAATACAGTAGCTGTTCAAGTAAACTTGCAACATAGAGGGTTAAAGTTGGACCCTAAATATTGTTGAAATATAGATAAGATAAATTCTGTTGTATAGATAGAATTGTATATGAGTAGTGCTCAAGTAATAGCAATGACTTGCGGCTATGTACAAGATCTCAACGATCATTGAGATCGTTTCCTTGTAAGTCATGAGGGGAGCTTTTCCTGTTTCATATAAACATGCCTTGTAAGCCATGACGGGGGCTTTTCCCGTTTCATATAAACATGCAGATGAGCCAAGGTGAAGGCATGTCTTATATCAATCTCTTCACATGGTAATCAGAGCCAACATCCTCTTCAAATGCATCTATGTCAAACTCCTCCGCATCCTCCCTGCTTCTGGCCTCGGCACTCATGTTGAGAACAAATATTAGCGACGCCACGTGGCTATGATCTCGCAGTGGGCTTCGAGAGTCATAACTCAAGCAACTCAGAGTCTACGTAGTCAACGGGCTCGCGCCCCGCTCGACCATCAAAGAAAGGGCTTGGCTTTCCCCGCCTCGTTCGACCGCTGTTGTGGGGATCGACCGCGCCTCGCCTCACACGATCTTAATCTAGAGGATCGACCGCACCCTACCTCGCTCGAGCCTCGTGGGAGACCGGGCCTATCTCGTCTCGCTCGACCCCGTGGCTGGGGTCGAGGATGTCACGGATAAGATCTCCTGCTCCGCTCTTGCACTAACAATACCCACCCATGCAAGTACAGTAACATTGACACATTTGTTGCCTCCGCCAATTCTTGACAGTGGTCGTGTACGCTAGGACGGGACAAGGAGCTGCATCACTGACTCCACAGGAGTAACGGAGTGGAGAAATTCGACTAGAACAGTTGTGCCATGGCAAGAATAGTGTCCAAGCATCTCGTGCTAAGCGCTACACAAAAAATTGATCCCCAGCATAGGGGGTCGAGCAAGATGAAAGTCCATAACCACTCCCTGCCCCGTTTTAAATGTCATACCAAGCGTGCGACAACATTATCGACAACATTATCAGTGGGTCAAATCGCTCTACAACATACCCTGGCATCATCATCGCCCTGTCCGATAGGACGGAGCCTAACGTCGTGATGCAACAACACCATACAGGCATATCATCTCCATAATGACGTCCTTGACAATGATGATAAGGACGACCTGATGGACAGCATGACGAGACGGCATGCGCCCATGCTGCATTCCCGCGTCCCATGGTCGGCCATCTACATACACGAAGCAACTCAACCCAACGACAGATAAAAGGGGCACACCTTGAAACATTGCTCGACGATGCAAAGACCGGGCTAGTGGGGCCCCCCGAAGACCAAAGCCCATGCCTTCTTCACATTATTTCAACAACTCTCTCTGTGTGTGTGTGTGTGTGTGTGTTTGTGTGTGTGTGTGTGTGTGTAAATAGGGCACCACCCCTTGTTGTATAAAAGGGGAGGGATCCATCCTTCTTGGACACGCTTACATGACACACACACACACACACACACACACACACACACATTCTACTGAGACTTGGAGAACTCTCCTCTCTCACAACCGCTGTACTCCCAGGTGCAAGTAACATGTGCAACTACTCGAACTGGACATAGAGGTACTCCTTGAACCAGTATAATCCCTTGTGTCCTCTTGCATTGCCATCATCGAGCTTAAGCGCACATCTTTTGAATAAATTCTACTAGCTGGTGACCAAAACACTGACAACTCGGCCTTTCGGTGACCGAAAATCTAAACAAGAGCAACTACACCATCTGGAGAGCTCAAGTCTGCCCTTCGATTCATGCCACCTCTTTGGTTTCCTTGATGGATGCACGAAGGAGCCTGAAGAAAACATCACTAGCACAAGCACCGATGGCAAGGAGGCCTCTATTCCTAGCCCTGCCCATGCGGTTTGGGTTGCCCAGGACTAGCTGGTCCTCGGATTTCTGAATGCCTCTCTATCAAGGTGGTCTTGGTCGTGACGTCCCGGAGTGCCTCCCTTGATCAATTTATAAATTCATATTTCAATGAAGATGAAGAATGCAAGACAAGGCAACGTGTATAAAAATAGGTTTTTCTATTTTACTGGTCACAAGGTGATTAGAGGAGAAAATGACCAGATTGCTAGTATAGTCGCTGAACTATTAAGAGGGGTTGATGCTCTAGTAACTTGATGAATATTTAGTTGCCACTTTGTGAGAAATCATTCATTCAAACTCCTTGTCAAAGTACACATCCAAATATTCCTTGAAAATCCTATAGAATTTTCACCAAATATTCTTTGCTTATCCTATGACGTTTTTACTCCAACAAATTCCCTGAAAATTACATGTTGGAAACCCTCAAGTTCTTTTCTTGAAAAATTCCTATCGAAGAAGGGCTGGTGGTCTGACTGTGACTACACTGCGGTCTGACCGTGAGCGTCCAGAGGGGTGCGAGCGGCTTGCCAATGGCGGACTCACCATCAGGGGATCGCGGTCCAACCACCAGGCCGGTGCGGTTTGACCCCCGAGACATGACGGTCTAACCATCCTCATCCAGAGAGGGCCGAGGACCTGACCATTGTGGCGGTCTGACCGCCTGGAGCTACCAGTGTGACCGTTAAACAATGGTGGTCTGACCGCTAGCCATGGACGGTCTAACCATGCTTGACCAGAGAGTTCTGGGACCTGGTCTGACTCTGACGGTCTCCGCTAGTGGTGCCTGGTCTGACCGCCAGTCTTCTGACAAGTTTGAATGGCAGTCAAACTTCGTTGGGTCTGTGGCGGTCTGACCGCCAGGGAGGCGAGGTCTGACCGCCAAGTGCGTAGAAAGTTGTAACGGCTAGTTTTTTATGCCTTGGCTATATATACCCACTTCTCTCGTGCATTTGAGCTCTCTTGACATCCTGAGCTATATTGTTGAGCCATATGAGTCTTCTCTTCGGTCACACAAGCTTCCATTGATCCATTGCAAGTGTGTGAGATTCTAGTGCATGTTTCTTGAGTGATTCAAGCTTTGTGACACTAGTGTTCATCACACAAGCGACGTCGGCTTATTACTCTTGGAGGTTGCTGCCTCCTAGTCGGCTTGGTGGCGTGAAAATTGTGAGCCCTTCAAGAAGATTGTGAAGGAGGCCTGGTGTTCTTGTAAGAGGTCTTGTACTCACCTCACCGGAGCGATAAAGGGTAACTCTAGTGGAATCGAGGTGGTTTGGAGAGGTTCAAGGGATTGGTTTGGCTTAAGATCAAGTTGCTCTTGTGTGAGCCCTTCTTGTTGGAAAAGTGAGTTCTTGATAGAGAAGCAAATCAAAGGCTTGAATCCCCTCAACGTGGATTAAGGGTGACCGGCAAGTCATCGAGACCATGGGTTAAATTCATGTGCTTTCTCTTGTTTAATTCTTGCTCTTGACACTATTAGAGATTATGATGTTGCATGTCACCTAGGATTGCAAACCCTTAGCTCTCAACCTAGGTGTTGTTTTTCATTCCTGTTATTATTATCTTGTATTATTTATGCTAATCTTTTGTAGGTTATTAATTTGTCAAAAACCGCCTATTCACCCCCCTCTAGTTGGTATCCTAGATCCTACACCACCGCAGAGTGTGGGTGACGCTGCAAGTGACCAACGCCTCCCAGTCTAGGGACACATGATCAGTATGCGCCTCGCTTTGGCTACAA
Organism: Eleusine coracana subsp. coracana; assembly: GCA_032690845.1. Taxonomy (NCBI): domain Eukaryota; kingdom Viridiplantae; phylum Streptophyta; class Magnoliopsida; order Poales; family Poaceae; genus Eleusine; species Eleusine coracana. The sequence goes on from CM064426.1 coordinate 9,223,744, forward strand.
CCTAGAAGGGGGCTCTCTGAAAGGTTTAGGTCTCTAGCCTTAGATTAATGATGAGTTTTGGTGATAGATGATAATGGTTGTTGGAACTAACCTTCTATATGAGTTTGTGAGCTTACATGATAGGTTATGTTCCGGCATCAAGCAAGAAGATCAAGCTATGACATCAAACCGTTTATAAGAAGTGTTGAGGATCAACATAGATAAGATTGTAGATTGATGACAATATGGTTGACTCAATAAGTTATTTGATGAAGATGCTTGATAAAGGATAATAGTGATCAATGTGTTGATGAAGATGTCGATACACGTAATCAACACCTATGGTTGAAGATAGAAATACATCATAGAAGATGATTGAATATCAATAGTTGATGGTGTCAACATGATGATGTGTCAATAACTAAAGTAGAGATTATTAGCAAATAACTTGGAGCTAAGTGACCATTAAGACAAGAAGAAAATCAAGACACTTGAGAAAAAGGATATATCAACTTGATTATTGAAATGATATTGAGCATATTGATGATGATGGATACAAAATAGCATTACATGAAAAGGCGGTGAAGGTTGAGCAAGACTTGGCTGCGATGGACCATGTGCAAGGGTGAAGGGCAAGCAAGAGGCTTGGCGCCGAAGAACCAAAGGCAATGGTGAAGAGCAAGTGTAGGCTTAGCGCGATGAACCGTGCAAGACTATGTGAAGCTATGGATTATCAACATCACTTATTTGAAGAATGGTTGAAATGTGAAATAGAAGAGCATGGTACTCATGGGGCTAACCCACATCAAGTGAAATTGAAATTAAGAGCAATGGTTGAATTTCACATGTTGAAGAACTTCAAGTGGGTTGAACATATGGAAGTGGTCACATACACTTTATGAGTTGATGAACATCAAGCCCAAAATATTTGGATGTGCTCAAGGAAAAAGAAAGATTACGGTCACACTTTATAAGTTGATGAACATCAAATCTAAAATCTCAAGTGGACATGCTCAAGACAAAGGTATAATAATGTTGGACATATATGTTTATCGATAGTTGATCAACAACTAAATGTTCAAATGGTGAAATGCTCATGCATTGGTAACCCTCAAGATATGGAAATATTATGACATGAAGGTGTTCCTATTAGCATAGTTTTCTATTTACTTTTGAGTATAGGAATGTCATACTATCAAGAAAGATGCAACATTGATAGTTTTGCTTATGTCTCGGTGCTCAAAATGATCTAACAAACTTTTTTTGAGAGTTTAAGATTCCTTTGAGTGAAATTGGGACTTGTTCTTAGTGAGGATGGATAGCCCTCTGAATTATCTTTCCATAGAGTCCAAAATCACTTAAATCGGATTTCGGGAGGACTCCCGTACTTAGACAGTTTAAGCCGGACTAGGACGGCTCAGGCTGGTCTAGAACCATTTTGGTTCTGTTTTCACCTGACCCAGACTAGGACGGCCGAACCCTGACTAGGACGGGTTCGGGGGTCGGCCGGACTAAGACGGGAATACCCGGACTAAGACGGTTGCGGGACTAACAACGGTAATATTGGTTATGTTTTATGTTGACCCGGACTAAGATGACCCCCGTGGCCAGATTAAGACGGCCACTGACAGAACATAATGGCTAGTTTTTGAAAACTTCCTATATATACCCCCCTTCATCCCCAACGGTTGGCTGCCGGTTCCATAGCAAAGAAACACACATTTAGGCCAAGAAACAACCTCTCCACTCCCCATTGCTTAGTGCTTGAACTTGTGGGTGAGATTGGGTGAGAGATTGAGTGAAAGAGAGCTAATCCCATTGTTGAGCACTTGAGTTCATAGCAAGCAATCTTTGTGGCATTTGTTACTCTTGGGGATTCATCCCCTAGACGGCAAGGCGTCGCCCGGTGAGCTCCCAAGCTTTGTGGTGAGCCTCAGGAAGTTTGTGAAGGTTTCTATTCACCTTCACAAGGGAAGGAATCAAAGGAAGCAAGAAAACCCGAGCTCGATCTTTGTGATTGCTCGGTGAGGATTTGGGTTAAAAGAGACCTAGCTCTTTGGAGCCCCTCAAAGGAGACGTAGGATTCTTGAAGAATCTGAACTTCGGGAAACAAATCATCGCGTCTCATATTTGGTTTGCAAGTTCTTTACTTTGTTCTTCATATTTATGCTTGATTTGCTTACACCGAATTATTCTATCATTATACTTATTGTTGGTTCAATTTATTCGGTGTATTTGCTCACATATATGTTTAAAAAAACTTAGTAGGAGTCGATCTATATATAGATTGCTTAAAGTGTGTTTTTATACACCTTCTCAAAACAGTGTCCGGACTAAGATGCCAACACTAGCGGACTAAGACGGCTCCTATCTGAACTTTTCTATTTTATCCGCTGCAAATTTGTTTTAACCGCCTATTCACCCCCCCCCCCCTCTAGGCAACATTAAGGTCCTTTCACTCTCTCCGCCATTGAGTACGTAAACAAGATGAAAAATTTGGACGACAACATGGCTGCCGCCAGCAAGCCCATTGACAATGAGGAGTTTGTCTCTTACATCCTTGTTGGGCTAGATCTTGACTACAGTCTGGTCATGTATGCGGTGGCCGCATACGTCGAGCCGATCTTAGCTGCTGAACTTCTTGAGCAACTCATCAACTTTGAGTCTCGCGTTGAGCTCTATTTGGGCGCCTCGGGTGCCCAATCTCAATCCGCCGCATATGCCGTTGCATGCAGTGGGTGTGGTGGCTTTTGGCACGGCGGGCAAGGTTGTGCTCCAGCTCCAGGATGCAGCAACGGAGGGCGATACGATGGCAACATACGATGGTCACCTCGGCCACATCGCTATAAAGTGCTACAAGTGATTTGATAGCAACTTCACCGATGAATAGAAGATCGCTACTACTGCTACTGCTGATGTCTCCTCCTACGGCGTTGATCCACTATGGTACACTGACAGCGGCACTACCGACCACATCACCAACGAGCTAGAGAAGCTCACCGTCCGACACAAGTACAACGACGTCGACCAAGTCCACACCGGTGCAAGTATGAGCATAAGTCATATTGGTAATTCTACTATTTGTTCTCCAATTCGAGATATCTAGTTAAAAAATGTTCTCTATGTGCCTAGTGCTAACAAAAATCTTGCTTCTGTTCACCGTTTAACTCATGATGATAATGCCTTTCTTGAATTCCATCATAATTTATTTTTTATAAAGGATTGGGCAATGCGGAAAGTCCTTAATCATGGTAGGTGTAGGGGTGGTCTATATCCCTTGACAAACAATCCTAGAGGCTCATCTTCTAAGCAAGCATGTGGTGCCATCAAACCTTCAACTTCTAGATGGCATAGTCGTCTAGGTCATCCTTCTTTTTCCATTGTCGATCATGTCGTCAGTCAGAATAAACTTTGAATTTCTCGAGAGACAAATAAAGAGTTTGTTTGTGATGCTTGTCAAAAGGCCAAAAGTCATCAGTTACCTTATTTGAGATCTTCTAGTGTGTCATTCTCCATTGGAACTTATTTTTTTTTTTTATGTTTGGGGTCATATCGTTGATTCTTTTGCTAGACATAAATACCACGTGAGCTTTATCGATGACTATAGCAAATTCGCCTGGAATTTTTCTTTTTTGCTTAAGCACAAATCTGTGGTGTTTCAAAAATTTCATGAATTTCAAGCTTATATTGAAAGACGCTTTGATAAAAAGATTTTGGCTATGTAAACTGATTGTTGTGGTGAATACCAAAAGTTGAATTCATTTTTTCAGCGAATTAGAATTGAGCAACATGTCTCTTGTCCTTATGCTCACCAACAAAATGGTTCCGCTTAGCACAAACACTGCCATATTGTTGAAGTCGGTCTTGCTCTATTAGCCTATTCATCAATGCCCCTAAATTTTTGGGATGAAGCCTTTTTTGTTGTTGTTTATCTAATCAATTGCCTTCATAGCAAAGTGATTGATAATTCTACACCCTTGCAAAAATTGTTCCATGAAACACACGATTACTCTATCTTGTGCACCTTTGATTGCGTTTGTTGGCCGAATTTGTGTCCCTATAATACTAGAAAGCTTGAATTCCATTCTAAATAGTGTGTTTTCTTAGGGTATAGCAACATTCGCAAAGGCTTTAAATGTTTAGACATCTTGATGGGTTGTATTTACATCCCTTGTGATGTTACCTTCTACGAGAATGTGTATTCTTTTGCTCAATTGCATCCTAATGCAGGCACACGTCTTCACGCTGAAATTCTCCTTTTGCCACCCTCCTTGCTTAATCCCGGAGACGAACATGTAGCTGACCCTTTATTGCCTAATGCTATTATAAATCCTTTTGACACTCTTCCTACAGAAGCCCCTGATGATTTTATGCAGCACGACGTTTCACTGACTACTTCACGGCCAATCATTGATGGTGCAACTACCGAGATTGATTTCGATGCTGCTCGGACTCAGTCCCTACGCCATCATCTCCTATGCTCACATCATCTGATATGGATCATGGCAGGGTCCTACAGCATGAGGCTGCCCCGACGCCCATGTCGCCTGCGCCCGCGTCAACCTCAGTGTCCCGCCCTTCCCACTCTGTGGCCCACAACCATACAAGCCATGCATCGACAGGTGCATCTTTGACTACTCTGCCACTACAGGAGGTTATACTTGTATCGAGTGCTGGTGTCCAAGGGGGTCACACTTGGATCATGGGCCGCCAGCGCCTCTTGCATCTCATACTCCTCTTCGTGATGGCATCAGGCAACACAAAATCTACACAGACAATATAGTTCAATATGGCAATTTAATTTTTTTAGAACCTTTGACCATATTTGAGGCGCTTAAAGATACAAATTGGCGACAAGCGATGGACAGTGAATTTCTGGCTTTGGCTAAAAATAAAACTTGGCACCTAATTCCACCTAAGAAGGGCAATAATATTATAGATTGAAAATAGGTTTATAAAATTAAAAGAAAGACAAATAGTGTCGGTATTTTTAATGATCACAGATAAATCCGCAAGCGCACGGAAATACCATTGTAACACTTCCACAAAGAGTATTCCAAGGGTTATCGAATCCAAGGAATGATATAGGTAAATCCTAAGTTCTAGTCAATCCAAGGACACAAAAGAAATATTTTGATGTATGATAGAGAGGTTTATCTATGAATAAGCTCAAAAATAAATAAGGTTGAGGCTCTAATTACTGCTTCGTGTATGGATTCATACCTGACATACACAAGACAACTCCGTCTTGGAAACACGTCGCAACGGAATATGGAGGAGTACAACAAATAGATAGGTTTGACAACACCTACTACCTACCTCTGCAGATCATGAATTACGAGGTAATCAGAGATAATCTCTAACCTAAGCACCATGCCTAAGTTATTTATCATATTTAGTCCAACTAGTATAAGACTAAACAACCTATGTAAGATAGGACTTTGAACCCACAAGTACATTAGCACACAACTTACTTAAATAAGATAACTCAAGAACATAAATGAACACGCAGACTTACTTGATAAGGCAAGGCTCCATAGAGGTACATGATTGGAGTAGAGGGTTCACACACAAGGCTCCACTCCTAGACTTTCCCTCACTCTCTCCCTAATTCTAAGTACTAAACTAGTAGTACTAGCACCTTTGGAGTGTGGCTCTTTTTTCTCATCTCTTTGGTGTGTGTGTTGAGTGGAGCTCTGCCTCTCCTTTTATAGGGCCCAAAGGTCGACAACGAGGACTAACCGCTACAGAACCATCATGCACCAACTTCAGGAATTCACTGAGGAAGCACCACATGGAGACACATGAGAAACGACCTCAAGACCAGGTCGGGTGACCAAGGGGGGAGGTCGGCTAACCTGGCCCTGGGCCCTTTGGCCTTGTGGTTTTGTTGGGTGGCTGATAGGTGGGCCTCATCCCTTGTTTATGTCGGTGTTCTTCTGAGTTGCACGAGGGAATCCTAGGTTTCCACGTATGCAATCCTTGTGCTGACTCATGATTGATCGGTTTGGTATTTTCTTGGATTGATGATGTGGATTTGCCCATAATTCATGGATAATTCACCTATACTTAAATATTCACCAACACTTGTGGAATTTGTTAGTAGTAAACTCCTACCACTATGTTGGTTAATCATTTTAGCTCTTTAATGCAGATAATTGACGGTCAAATTTGGTATTTATGGATCATCAACAAATGGATCGATAGAAAGATATAGGCTAGACTAGTTTCCAAGGGTTTTAAACAACATTATAGAATTGACTATAAATACACTTTCAGTCTGGTGGTCAAGCCAGCCACCATTCGTCTTGTTTTGTCTCTTGCAGTATCATAGAATTGGAGTCTTCGACAATTGGATGTGCAGAACACGTTTCTTCTTGGTGTTCTGGAAGAGAAAGTCTATTTGCAGATGCGGCAGCCTCCAGGATATAAGGATAAGTCTTTTCCATCTCATGTATGTAAGTTAGATAAGGCACTTTATGGTCTCAAACAAGCCCTTAGGGCATGGTAGTCTCAGTTAAGCACAAGATTGCGAGAGCTTGGTTTTGTTCCTTCTAAAGCTGACACTTCTCTATTTTATTATAACAAAGGCAAATTTATAGTATTTATTTTGGTATATGTTGATGATATTATTATTGTCAGTTTAGCTCCAGGTGTAGTTAGTGTCCTTCTCAAATATCTTTAGAAATACTTTGCTTTGAAAGATTTGGGGGACCTTCACTACTTCCTAGGTATCCAAGTCAAGAAGCAAAGAGATGGTATTGTAATGTCTCAGGAAGGGTACATGATTGATATTTTGAAAAGAGTTAATAAGCCTGTTAGTACTCCTTTGTCTATTTCTAAGAAGTTATCAGTACATGAAGACGAACTTTTGGGTCCCCAAGATGCCACACGTTATAGGAGTATAGTTGGTGCTTTACAATATTTGACACTGACTAGGCTTGACATTTCTTTTTTGGTTAATAAAGTCTGTCAGTTCTTGCATGCGCCTACACTGTTGCATTAGAGTGCAGTTAAGAGAATTATTCGATATCTAAAAGGTACCATTGTTGTTGGGTTGAAAATTGGTAAATCACAATCTATTCTAGTCAGTGGTTTTATAGATGCACACTGGATAGGTTGTCTGATGTCCCAATGATAGAAGATCAACAAGAGGGTTTGCAGTTTTTCTTGGTTCTAATTTGATATCTTGGAGTGCCAGAAAACAATCAACTGTGTCTAGATCCAACACAGAGTAGAGTATAAGACCTTGGCTAATTGCGCTACAGAAATTATAGGCTTCAGTCTTTGTTGCGAGAATTGAAGGTGTCACATCCTTCAAGTGACTTTGGTGCGACAATCTTGATGCAACATACTTGTCTTCTAATCCTGTTTTTCATGTTAGAACCAAACATATAGAGATTGATTATTATTTTGTGAGAGAACATGTTACATAAAGATTGTTGGACATCATGTTTGTACCCACGCGTGATCGGGTGGCTGATGGTTTTACTAAGTCTCTTCCTGTACTGCGGTTACAAGATTTTCGTCACAATCTCAACTTGACCAGCTGTGATTGAGGGAGGGTGTTGAAATATAGATAAGATAGATTCTATTGTATAGATAGAATTATATATAAGTAGTGCCCAAGTAATTGCAATGACTTGCGGTTGTTTACAAGACCTCAACGATCGTTTTCTAGTAAGCCATGACGAGGGCTTTTCATGTCTCATATAAACACGCAGGCAAGCCAAGGTCAAAGCATCGCTTATATCAATCTTCACAAATGTGTCATGTGTAATCTAGGGTATTAGGATAGGGGCACACTTGTTTTTTTTCAAATGCAAGCATGTCAAACAACTTTGGTGGATAGGTGTGTTTGTTTCCACCCCTCTGATTTTTAGACTTGTCCCATCGAATATTATGATACTAATTAGGAGTATTAAATATAGATTACTGACAAAACCCAGTCCATAACCCTCCCTCTGAATGACGAGATGAATCTATTAAAACTAATTAGATTATGATTAGATAATGTGATGCTACAGTAAACATCTCTTAATGATAATTTAATTAAGTTTAATGAATTTGTCACGTTGATGCGCATTCAACTCTGTAATTAATTTTACATTTAATATATATTTAATAATCATATATAACATTTTAATGATTGATGTGACCCCACTAAATTGATATGACCCCACTAAAATTTAGACCTCAAGAAACGAACACACCCTGAAAGACCTTAGAGTGGGGTTGTCAGACTTCCATTTAGCTAGACAAGTGATTGAGTTTATATTAAACCTGAAGGACTCTAATAAAACTCGCGTGTTACTCTTGCTATGGACTTGGTGGGGTGAGAGAAATAAAGTCAGAGAAGGACACACTAGGAGGAACACATATTGGTTGGTGCAAAGTGTTGAATCTTATGCAGCAGAGATTGTCTCTGTTCACATCAAGAAGGCACGTTCAGTTGTTGCACCAAAACACAAATGGGAAAAACCAAAGACTGGTTTTCTCAAGCTGAATAGCGATGGGGCCTTTAGAAAAGACTCTTTCAGGAGGATGAGAATGTGTTATCAGAGATCTTGACGGGGATGTTGTGCAAGCTGAGAGGGGTAGGTTAAGTAATCTCTTTGAACCCTTTCAAGCAGAGGTGTTGGCTTGTCTCCGTGGCGGGCAAGCAGCGGTTAGCCTCGTAATTGGTCATGTTCAAGTGGACAGATGCTCTTATAGTCCAGAGGGCATTACAATCAAATGAGTATGATCACAGCCTGGTTGGCGCTGCAATTATAGAAATCAAGGATCTTCTTTGTTATGATTTCATTAGTGCCTCAGTTATCCATACCACTGTTGATGTAAAAATTACACGCGTGACCTGAGAGATTTGCTTTACTCTAGTGCGGGCTTAACACAAAAAAAAATAGGACGTGCCAGTCGATTTTTTCTACAAATTAATAAAGAGACGAACAATTAAATTCTACGGATCACCGGCCTAGGACAGGCCGATGAAGAAAGCCGATAATCACTATTAGTGAAAACCAACCGATGGCTATAAATAGTAAATGATATTATTAAAATAAACTAATCAGCTGATTATGAATCCACTCCTCGACAATTCAATAAATGGATACTAAATATTACATAAGTAGTGCCGATGAGAACTAAATCGATAAAGCAAAGTTGATAAATCTATAATAGACACGCTAGATTTGCTCTGTTAATGTTAAAAAATCGATAGGCCAAAGTCAATAGGAATACAATAATCATGCAAAGACTCTCTCTGTCGATAGTGTTAAGTCAATAGATCTGATAGCTGATACTACAAATATACCTCAAAATCATAGATCTAATCTTATCAGATAAGGGGGTAATCGACTTCAATGAATGCAAAATTAAATGATTAAGATGCTGAGAAGCCATGATAACCTGTAGGTTAAACACTCCGACAGAATCCTATCGACTTTTCTCACAACCAGTCCGCACCTAGTCCTATCGACTCAACAAGAAGTCAAAATCGATATAGCCTTGCTGGTTTGAGCGGATCGAACTTAAACGAGACAGTATCCAAACAAAGCAAATAGGACTATATATGATCTAATTATAGGTAAAGACAATAAAGTGACTCGAATAACGGATCTATATTAAATTTGTAGAATCTCCTAAAAATCACAACAGATCGGACCTAACCGAGATAGTAGTGCAACTCAAAATCAATAATATAAACGTAATTAGGATCTAACTACTGGGTAACTAGCAATTTTAAAAATGACAACTAGAATATTAAATTAATGAGAAAGTACTAGTTGAAGTCGATAGAATAGGGTGACTAATCTAAGTCTCTCGCCGAGATCGAAGCCGATACAGCCATGTGAGACGAGGATGTCATCGAGAAAAAGTTTAGTGATATACCGAATTATGTTGAACAAAAGTGTTATTATTTTACGTACAAACCCTATTATATATTTATAGCCCCGTGCAAGGGGTTCTGATCCAACTCGGTTATGACTCTTAAACAAACTAACTAGACTTATTTTCAAATAAACTCTAAACCAAAAATAGAAAAATAATCTTATCAGACCTACTTTATTTCTTTCGACCGTTGAGCTTCGCTAACTTTAGCCAACTTCAATCTTCCGCCTCTGGTTAATTGGACCGGTCCAAATTCCGGTGCCAACAACCATATGAGTGTAACGCTCTTGCTCATTGTTTAGCTCAGCTTAGGTGTGAGTGTGGGCTAGATAACAGCCCTATTTTGGGTAGCCTCCCCTCTTGTATTCGTAATTTGGTTGATCGTGTTTCTGTGACACCAATGGTATAATGGAAGTGAATCTTCCTCTCAGAAAAAAAACAGCTTTAAGTGCTCTCATTGTTTTAGCAAGGCGTATCAGTCTCAAAGTGACCTCATGACTAACAATGCAAGACCCACAAGATCCATTATTACAGCAGGAATCACGTATCGCTCGTGTTGTTTTGCAATTACAATGAGAACATATTTGCACCATTTACAAGGCACAACATGGTAGTCGGGCAGACTCGACTGTAAACCTCCTACAGGTGTAATGTCCTTTGTGGAATTTGACATTTTAAAGGCGACAACCGAGTGAGCTAGCGTACTGACTATCAAAAGTTCCCTCAAGAAAATTCATGCACATCATTTTTCTGTGTGGCATTTTTCTAGAAGCGTAGAAAGAAGTATGGGATTTCATACTCATCTCATGAAAAGTTCATAGAATTCATTTATATGTCATATGAACATTTTTTAGGGAAATATTATTACCCATCTCATCCTAAGTGTGTGTTACAACGTAGTATGTTTTCTGATCAGATCAATTTAATTCATTACCAATCCTTCCCTTACCTGCCCTTCAAAATATATAGTCTCAATTATCTGCATGAGGGGAACACCCGTACCCTCTCATCGTAAGTTGTTGCAATTTGCTAACTCTTTTCAAATGTTGGAAAATATTTTTCTTACAACAGTTTTTTCATGTGTGTCTTCATCGGACTGTATTCGTTCAGCATGTGGTGGCCTCCCTTATATGTTTACTAGCAAAGTGTCCGTGCATTGCTACGGACTTAAAAAATAAAACACTCTTTATAACTTAAATATCAATTATTTATATAATATAATTATTAGATATATATAATATTATTGATATTTTTTACATGAAAGATTATATTTATATTACTGTTGGTGCTTCTTAGTATACTATTTTATATGTTAAAAGTAACAATTTTTCACCATTTTTTACCATATTTTAAAAGTTTTATCTGAAATAAAAAATCAATTTACGCAGTCTATAAAATAGCACTGTATTACAACGCGATTTTAAACTTAAAAACTTGCTCTAATGAAAAAAGTTAAAACATGAAAGTTGTAGATCTCGTCAAGACCTTTTTGAAACATATATGGATCATATTATTTGGACTTCAGAGCTAGAAGATTTGAGCCTCGCACAAAGACATGCGCAGATAAGTCCAAATCAGAACAATTATTTTTGCATCGCATATTTGAAAACCAAAACGGCGAGATCTGTACTTCTATTGAATGCCAAAGTTGTAGAACTTTTCAAGAGCTACGATATAGAATTCGAGTTTGCTTAATTTGAGCTCCGGACGAAGAGGTTATGATTTTTAAAATTCGATACTTAGATATGAAAGGTACGAAACTGATTTAGATTCAATCTCTAACTTTATGGACACGAAGTGGACGATCATACCTCAATCAATAGATTGTAAAGATGAGGCTTTTAGAAGATTTTTTGTTTTTTGAAAACTTCTGATGGATGTACTTCTTTCTTCACTTGCATCATATAAATATTTTATTAGAATGCATTCTTCGTGCTCTTAAGCACTGTATCAAGAAGGTCATAGTCGCAAGCAGCTAGGGACCACGACTATGCACGTACTATCACTCCAGTTGCATATTGATGCTTACTATCCACCTTGGCAACTACTTATGCAACTGAAAACTCCAGAAGCTATAGTTTACTAGCAACTTAAACAAGAAATCACGGAGCAGTTAATAAGGGAAATTCTCTTCGTCATCATCGCTGTTTGGTAGTACATATTACCATGGCAATTCAAGGGAAATGCAGAAAACCACCCAGTAAGGCACATGCAGACATTAAACTACGTACAACAGCCATTGTCAGGCAGCTAGAGTTTCCACCGATCCATGGCTCTGTATCATTAATCTTCACCAGATGCACCAACAGCAGGCGATCTGTTTGCCGATCAGACGGTACCTTCAGAGGACTACCTGAGCTGCAGCAAGCCTAGCGATGGGGACCCTGCAAAAGAGGAACATATCAAACAGTTACAACTGAATAATGATCAAATTGCTATAAGATTTTGGTCGTCACTTCATCTCTCAACCAACCTAAAAGGTGAGCAAGAAACATAATCCAGCCCAGTTTTCGCAAAGAATGCAACTGATGAAGGCTCCCCACCATGTTCACCACAGATGCCCACCTGTTTATAAACAAGACCAAACAACCAATCAACTAATGATTTCTACGAGGCAATGTGTAAAAGTGTAAGACTAACCTTCAGGTTAGGCCTAGCTTTGCGACCCCTCTCCGTACCAAACTTAACCAACTCTCCCACTCCTCTCTGGTCAAGCACCTGACATGTTTATCACCATTTAATGCGTGAGTTACTAAAAGAATTTTGCCCGAGCATGCAGGTACATCAAAAAGCCAAAGAATGACATGCAGATTTCTTAGAAGACTTGAGATGCTCATATCTGTAACTGATGGAAACAAAGGAAAACAAGAATTCATTGCTATCTTTACCTCAAACGGGTCATGTTGGAGTATACCCTGAGCTAGATAAATGGGGATAAACTTCCCAACGTCATCCCTGCTGTAACCAAACGTCATTTGTGTAAGGTCATTCGTCCCAAAAGAGAAGAATTCAGCATGCTCTGCTATCTGTCAGGTTGTTAAATAAACAACAATGTCAGATTGTATTAGATAAGCGAACTGAGTGATAGCTCAGTTGTAGAGAAACGTGAGTAGTTGGCTCTCGACCCGGGTTCAATCCCCAGTATTCACAGGCAAAAAATCTCCCTCGCCACACTCGCTGGCTGGAATATGTAGCAAAGTTTGCCGATCCAAGTCGGTATGGGCTAGAGTTCGAGTGTTTTTCTCAACCGGAGTAAAAATATGGTCCCGCAGTTTGGCTCTTCCACACTGGCTGAGTTTTTTTTATACTCCCCCCGTCCCAAAATAATTGGCATTCTAGCCATCTTTAAATTTCCCAAAATAATTGGCATTCTCACTTCCCGATGCATCTTTATCTCTTCCCAATACATCTCTATCTCTCTCTCTTTCCTCCTCGTTTTTTGTGCACCTACCTTTTACACTTCTCCTTAATTCATGTGCCGGACTCCAAAATGCCAACTAAATTGGGACAGAGGGAGTAGATTGTATTGGAGAAACGTGTAGATGAATTAAATCTAAGAAACGTGTAGATGAACTTATTTTTTGCACTTAATATTCACCCATTATTCATATATTTAAGGGGAATGCTCCAGATTCCATAAAAGATCAGTTCAAGTAACACACGGTCTACAAGCTAAATGGAAACAGAAAAATTATAAAATTCTTCAAAACAAGGGAAATATCAGTCGCTGGTTACCTCATCAGCCACTAGAGCTGCTCTCGGAATTTCAATCATTGTTCCAACTTTGTAGCCCACAGTTTTATTCGTAGCAGCAAAAACTTTGTCAGCAATTTGACGGATAAGAGTCACTTGATGTCCCAGTTCCTGGAAAATCAAATGTCAGATATCTGAATGAAAAAACAACTGAATTAAAAAGAACTTAAAATACTGAGTAAATAAATTTCAGGAAAATGACTTTAGTGGAAGAAAAGCTGTCTGTAGAAGATATAGATGTTTCCATAGTTTTAGATTACATGTGGATGTTATCATATTTGAACTGCACAGATAAATAAGTAAATAAAGATGCATACTTGAGGTGTTCCGACAAGAGGAACCATTATCTCTGGAAAAACTTGAACACCCTGGTTGGTCATTGCTATAGCAGCTTCAAAGATGGCACGGGCTTGCATTTCTGTTAATTCAGGATATGATATACCAAGCCTGAAAAGATAGTTCCAAAATTATTCGAGGTATACTGTATGAATTATTTCTTCTTTAATATTTCACAAACAGGACAAGATATGGTACATCCCATCAAGATAATTGCTACAAAATAGCGGAGGCATCAGAAGACCAAATGGATCAGGCAGGGGAAAAACTTAATTTAAAAGTAATAGCATAGAACAAAAACTAACCTGCATCCACGGAAACCAAGCATTGGATTTACTTCTGAAAGTTTCTCTATTCTTGCAAGAGCCTCCTCCTGATTAGATCCAGTTTCTGAACATAATTCATGCACAATTTCCTCAATGTTCCCTTCAGGAAGGAACTCATGAAGGGGAGGGTCCAGCAATCGGATAGTTACAGGAAGCCCTGAAATCGCAGATATGAATGTTTAAACCAGTCCCACATTATAAAGAAAAAAAATCTAGAAGTAATTATAATTTATGCTGGATGGGTCACCGTGTTTCCATGGACCGTGTCCCACATACCACTTGCAAAGAAGAAATCAAACAAAAATGGTATGCTGCTAAGTGCATGATTCTTGTCAAATACTATGCAATAACTATTGACAAAATTCTTTTTAAAAGTATTTTGGATCCTAATCTAGCAAATTAACAGTCAATATTTATTTGACAAAGATGCACAGTTCTGCTTTCTTCAGTAGAATTCTTCAGAGCATCTAGATATGTTTTAAAGAAAAAGCATGCACATTTTCTTCGAATAAAGCATGTAGAAGAAAATTTAGTGACATTACCATCCATAGCACGGAAAATGCCTTCAAAGTCAGATCTCTGATAAGGTAAAAGACGATCTAGCGCCTTCTGCCTCAGTTCAAGAGTGGGAGCCATGATCATCTGCCTAACAGCCCTAATCCTCTCATCGGAAGCAAAGAACTGCCAACGTACAGAAAAAACATAAACATAGATTTAGTTAACAGTATACGTCTGTTCTGAAGTTTAGCTTTAACTGCAATACTCATCAAAGAAATTCCAAAAAGACTCCCAAGTATTCAAGTCAGGAAGCAGAACGGTAACTTGGTCATAAATGCATACCATGTGTTCTGTCCGGCACAGTCCAATTCCTTCCGCCCCATTGTTCCGTGCTGCCAACGCATCCTCAGGGGTATCTGCATTAGCCATAACCTACAACGAACATATACACAATAAGCATCATTTGTTGAAACTCATGTGATGGGATGATAATAACTGAAAAATGAAAATGAGAGCTCTTGTTTAGTTGATTTGAAACTGAAATTTTTCTCGCCTTTGTTGTGATCAATTCATTGTTTCTAAGATTTACCTTCAGCTGTCTAACAGCATCCACCCAGGACATGAAATTTCCCAAATCCCCGCTGAGAGCTGGTGGAGAAAGTGGCTGCTTGCCAAGGATCACTTCACCAGTTGATCCATTCAGTGATAGCCACTCACCTTCATGTAGCACCATCTCTCCGATAACTACTGCCTGTATAAGTGTACATACATAGATAGCAAAGTAAGCATGTGTTGATAATCTTGTTCTGAATCTTATGGTGTCATGTTACCTTTCTATCTAAAAGAGTATTTATGATGCAAAAAAGAACAATCACCTTTTCAGCATCATTTACACGGATGCTTGAGCATCCTGAGACACAACATTTTCCCCACCCACGTGCTACAACAGCAGCATGAGACGTCATACCACCCCTTGCTGTAAGAATTCCAGCAGCTGCATGCATGCCACCAACATCCTCTGGGCTAGTCTCTGTCCTCACCTATGTTCACACAATACAAAGAAATTTTCATGATAAAGAACTAAAGAAAACGTACAAAGTTTGTATGCATTCTGACAAAATCTGCTGCAATAAATGGATTTTTGTCTCTGTACACAACTATATCAACATTGAGAGGAAGCAAAACAAAAAAAGGTCATGATAATCAACAAAAAAAATTCATTGCAGCAGAAGTCCGACACAAATTTTCAAAATGACATGAAAATAGATTACACTTTTTTCCCCCATTAAAGAGGGTGGAAAGCACATGTACCAGAATAGCAGAATTCCCTTGGGCATGCCATGCTTCAGCATCCTCAGCGGTAAATACAATTTGGCCAACCGCAGCACCTGGTGATGCCGGTAAGCCCGTGGCAATAACTTTATCTTTGTATGCTGATGGGTTCTCAAACTGGTTCATAGACAAAGAGTAACATAACAGAGTTATAAATTGCCACTATTTCAGTTGCAAACTGAATTCAAGTAAGGCATGTCTCATCCTATTTGAGAAACCAACAAGCAAAGAAAGGCTAAAATAAGAAACACCAGCATCAACATTTATGTGGTTCCATTTCTTGTTTATATAAATTGCAATCAGTGCAGGGTGCTCCCCCTCCTGTTACCTCAATAAAAGAATAAAACAACAACACTTGAGTGGTTAAATATGCCATTTATTGGTAGAAAAAAGGGGATAATAGTTGAACATGTATGAAACAAAATCTGAAAAATTACAATATATGATTCCTTTCATTGAAAAGTCATTGAAACAATATATGATGCCTTTTATTTTTACTCATGAAATTTGTTTTTTGCATATGGGCCAGAAACTGATGGGTTGGACGATTATGAAAGATCTGCAGTGCAAGCACAATAATGAGGGAAAAAACATGCACAGACTGGCCTCAGACCTCAGTAGCTAGGATATATTCTCAGCATTGGTTCTAGATCAGAAACACAGATACATATCTGTGTTTCGTCTTAGCTACAAGCATTATGTATTACCTGAGGATGGAGAAGCTGGTCTAGATGGCCTGGTTCTACCATCTTAATTGCAGCATTGTGATCAACAAGACCCTCATTAACCATGTCCACAGCAATTTTCACAGCACCTTTGCCTGTCCGTTTACCTGTTCTGCATTGTAACATCCACAACCTATTTTCCTGAACAGTAAATTCAATATCCTGCATTATTCATTAAAAAACGAATCGTTATTAGATATAGTAAGTGTTGGCAACAGAGAAGCAGCTCCAATATGCAAAAACACATTTAGAGGTACATCAGGATTCAAGTGTGCGAGCATGGTTGCTGATGAAATGATGCTTAAAGTAATTTAAGGGTGAAAATGCAATAACACGTTACCATCATATCTTTATAGTGACTCTCTAGTATTTTGCAGTTTTCAACAAGCTCTTCGTAAGCCCCCGGCATGTTGTCCTTCATGGTATCAATATCTTCAGGGGTTCTGATTCCAGCAACCACGTCCTCACCCTGAATAAGACACAAGTCGCATCATGCAAATCTATCGAGTTCACTGCATTAGTGTTCATGCATGCATAATAAAACAGCTAACACTCAACATTAAGCGAGATGGTGGCATACAGCTATAAACCACGCCATACCTGAGCGTTCACAAGGTACTCGCCATAAAGCTTCTTCTCTCCAGTGCTAGGATTCCTAGTGAAGAGGACACCAGTACCAGAAGTGTTCCCCATGTTGCCAAACACCATGCATTGCACATTAACAGCTGTGCCTCTCAGCCCAGTGATCTGGTTAATGCTTCTGTACTTCTTTGCTCTCGGGCTGTCCCAGGAGTCGAAAACAGCTAGCACCGCTAGCTCAAGTTGCTTCCTTGGGTCTACAAGACAACAATGTAACATATCACATACAAATATATTTCGATAGGAAAAAACTGAGATTTAGTTTCGAGACACTGTTTTGGCATGACAGAGGATGAAACCAGATAAGCATACCTGAGGGAAATTGCTCCCCTTTAGCTTCGACATACACATCCTTGTACTGACCCACTAGCTCTTTGAGATCAGAGGCAGACAGGTCGGTGTCATTCTTCAACCCCTTTGCAGCCTTCATGGCTTCAAGCTTCTCCTCGAACAATGCATGGGGAATGTCCATAACCTGGTAAAGAAAGGCCCTTCTAAGACAGACTAATCCTGGCACTAGGTCCAAACAAAAATCTGAACATAAAACTGAGCCCCCGGATCACCTCCAAGTGAGGAATGCCTACCGCAAGATGTAACGCGAATACATTTGACATATGAACTGAACATGGGTTCAATCGAGTTCTACTTTGCCTAGACAAACTATTAATAAAGCTAGCAATCCATTCAGTAAGCTTTCCAGTAGACTAAAAAGATTGCCCACTACTCGTTTTACCAGGGCGCGGCCGCTTCCGCGAAGATCGAGACCGACCTAGCCGTAGGGTTCCGGCTCCAGCCTCCATAGAGCGCACAAGAACAGGCTGGGCAGGATTTTCCTCCGCCGACGTCGCCTGACGCCTGCCCGCCGGCCGCCGTGTTCGGCGGTGAAGGGATGAGCATTGAGCAGCCGCCAGACAAGTCAGTCTGTCAGAGAGAGAAGGGTTTGACCGGTTGACCCGTCGTGAGAGCCCGACTGGGGACCGGGTTCAGGCGTTCAGCTCGTGGAACGTGGACCGGACCGTGCGAGGCGAGATGGCTTGGTGGCACCCGTGAGCGGCATGCTTCGACCGATTGGTGGGCCCAGTGAGTTAACTGGACGGGTTGGGCCGGAAGGGAACTTTCGTAATAACCCTAAAGATTTTTAATATTATAGAAAGCTCCCTGTAAGACAATTTTTGTTACTTCTTGTTTGAAAAAAAATCTTTTTATTTCGAATAAGTTTCAAAAAAAATCTAAAATGCTGTAGTGAGAAAAATTACATCGCTCAGTACATGATATCACATAAAAGCATGGGCATGCTCTGAAATATTACGTATCTATGTATAATAAATCGAGAATACAAACTTTAACCTATATCTTTTTAAAAAAATCAATCAGCGTTTTCAACAAAGTAATATCTCATCATTGAAACAATATTCTTTATGTTTCTTCGTCGTCAAAGGGATGCCAGGAAATTTAAGAATATTAATTTTTTTTCTATGAGTGGCAAAAACAACAACAATAACAACGGCACTAGATGGCAGTACCATCCTCTCAACTATAAATGGGACACATCAACTTGGCTAATCTGTTTGAACTTGTACACATGAGGCTAATTATGCAGACGTCACTAATAATGATGTGTTGTAGCACAACTTGACTACACCCGTTTCCCCAACCGACTAATAAATTAGTAATTGATTCATCGAATTAAACGTGATACATAGGTCCAAAGAAGTTTTTTTTTCCCTTTCTTGTCTCCTTTTTTCACGGCTTGTCCTGTCTCCTTGAGGAGAAGAGTGTCAAACTCTGGTGGTAATGACAGACGTCGCCTTCATAGGTGCTTCAGTCCGGCGAGAAACTGTGTATATGTCGTATAGGTGTTGCCTATTATACAGTGACAACAACATTCTCTGTTTACTTTGTTGTATACGTACAGAAGTATACGTTCATGAGCATTTGGAAATTCTTCTCATCTGATAGGAACAATGTCATCGTTATGGTTATGTTTTTTTATTTATATTTTACTTTGTCGCGTCAATTTTTCTCCCTCAACGTGCAGTCGCAGGATTTTTTTTTTTAAAAAAAAACTGTATTTAGAATGTGCCCCAGCACTGCATCGCACGCGATGAGTGGCCGCCGCCGGACGCGCGGAATAATTCCCCACGCGTCGCGGGTAACCCGAGAAACCTTCCTGTTCCTGCGGTCCTCTCCTCCTACCTGGCGAAAGCAGCCAAAAATCACCCACCTCGCTGGCCTCACCCGGCCGCAAAAAACGCAGCAGCCGACGTCTCGCTGACGCGGCCGCTGGACGTTGTAGGCGCGTCAAACCACGGCAACGACGAGTAATGGTGGTTGATCGATGGACCAACCGGCGCACGCAAGAGTAATGAAGAACAAGCGACAATAGCCGGTGTAGTACTAGCGCGAGCAGTAAATTAACGCGAAGAAGAGAGTGAGCAGAGTGTGTATCGCGTGTTTTGATTTGAGTACTCACGACGTTGCCGAACATGTCGAGGAAGCGGCGGTACGAGTCGTAGGCGAACCGGTCGCCGCTCTTGGCCGCCAGCCCCTCCGCCACGGCGTCGTTCAGCCCCAGGTTGAGCACCGTGTCCATCATCCCGGGCATCGACACCTGCACACGCGCACATGTATCAATCATCACGAGACGAAGCAGCAGAGCGTGAAATCATCGACCGGCCGGGAACGAGGAGGAGGAGGAAGTGGCAAACTCACCGCCGCGCCGGAGCGGACGGAGAGGAGGAGCGGGCTGTCCGGGTCGCCGAGGCGTGCGCCCATGTACTCCTCCACCCACCGGAGGGCGTCGACGATCTCGTCCCAAAGCCCGGGCGGCAGCGCCTGCCCCGCCGCCTGGTACTGCTGGCACGCCTCCGTCGACACCGTGAACCCCGGCGGCACGGACAGGCCGATGCTCGCCATCTCAGCCAGGTTCGCGCCCTTCCCACCAAGCTGCAAATAACACACGAAGACCAGATCACAAAGTATACGGCCGGGACGAAGAACAATATCAATGCGGACGCCATGATCATAATCAGTAGAGAGATCAATATGCTTACCAGCTCCTTCATGGACTTGTTGCCATCGCTCTTGCCCTTGCCGAAGTGGAACACCCTCTGCGCGTGCACGCATTGAGCGGGAGCCATCCTCACTCACTGAAACAACACCCGAGATTGCTGTTGTATCGATCCTTAATTAAACCGGCACCTCGCTTTGTGAAGCTTGGGTGTGGCGCGTTCATGGAGGAACGGCCGGGCCTCTATTTATAGCGAGGGGCGAGCAGGGCGTCTCGAGTGAGTCACATGGCGGGCGCCCGATGTGACCTGCATTTGAGACGTCACCGCACGAGCGGCGCATGTGGAGCCCGGGGAAGGGGCCGGGGCGGGTGAGCGGTACAGCTCTGTTCGATCGGTCCATCAAGGAACACACAACGTCTCGCTTGTTCGATCCACGCACAAGACGCTAAAACTGGATTCGTCACACGTACTTGGATTCCAGCCCCGCTGCAATGCACGCGCCGGAGCGTACATGAACTTGAAAAAAAGATCTGCGGAGCATACACGGCGGCATGACGCACGCATGCGTACAAGATCGTCCCGTGTGCTCTCTGTTTTCAAGGAAGAGATACTACTGCACATCAAACATTGTTGTGACTTGTGACCACCTAATTTTAGTTGTCAGGTGACTGTTGACACAGGCTTAATTGAAGTGCCAGGCGCAAAGAAGTACAAAGACGCTTAGACTGACTCTAGTAATAAGAGGCAAACTCATTTTTGCATCTTTATTTGTACTGTGCATCACCAAACCGAGTTTCAACATAAGAAGAGACAAAAGAGTAGTCATTTTGAATTGTGAGAAGAAAGGTTAGCTAAAATGAATTTCCTCTCTCCTGCTAGTCAAATATGTGGAGGCGTCAATGCATGGTGATATTTACCTCTTAGATTGTTGGAGACATCATAAAAAATTATCTTTTTTCAATCAGTGTACACGTGAGACAAAGCTGCATTTGTCTTACTAAATTACCTCTTCTTGTTGACGTCACTCTTAGTTAGACACTTAAAATGAGAGGGTAAATTCCACGCAATCAAGCACTTTTTGAAAAAAAAAAATAGATTATCTCACAATGGGGAAATTGTTTCATAGATTCAGGTTAAGCGTTCGTGAGTCACGATGCAGATTATTCCAATAACATATTTCCTAGCTTTCAGCTGATTGAAATCAATGGTTTGTTCCTTTAAGTTTTGATTCTTTTTATAGAATTCTTTATATAATAATTATAAATTATTGGATCTAGATCTAATAGCTAAAAATTAACAAGTCCCGTTTAAATAATATGACAGCTCTGTTTTACGTAGATGTGAAGCGCCTGGACGCGTCCGTCCTCCAAGCACTTGCTCGAGCGTCTTTTGCATCCGGCAAGCGCCCATGCTTGGCATGCACGGAGCTACACTGTAGCAGGATGATGCGTAACGGAACTCCAGCGCCGTGCGTGCCACATCGATGCGAACGAACGGGCAACTTGAACTTTTGGTTCACCAGGCAGATAAGGTCAGAGCCGACGACCGTGGAGCACATGCTGGCATCCCACCCATTGCAAACGCAACGGATAAGCGATGAAGTCCGTTGTGGCAGGCAAGGCTGGTTCCGCGTTGCGTGCGCGGTGGAATTATGGGCTCGCGACTCAGCTACACGTCGTCCATCCTCCCTGCTCATCTACGTAACGGATATGGCATCCCGATCGGTTCGTGACTGGACGCCACTTGATCAATTGCGGTTTGGATAGCCACAGAAAAAGGAAATTGAAATTCCGAAGAGAGTCGTCGTCGGGACAATAATCTCCGCAGCCTACACACAGACAGACACAGGCATTTTTGTAAGCCACAAATCAGATGTCCTGTGGCCTACTATGACTGATATTGATTCTTGTACTGTTGGATAATCTGAGATATCCTGTTCCGGGAAATTCGGAAACAAATCACGACTGGGGCGAGTAGCAGACCTCAAAGCAAACGAGGCACGGAATGGAATAGCAAGCAACACGACGAGCTGGAGCTGACGAGTGCGTTTACACGAAAAATGGACGGTGGGTGCAGGCGTTTCGCCCCTTCTGCGATCCAGGAATGATGCGGTGTGCAGCGGCAGTGTATGTCCGGGCTGGACTGGGTTGACACGCGACCGCGGTTCCGTGCACCGGGCCGCGCCGCGACAACTGACTGACCAACCGGGTTTATTACACGCCCGCCTCGCAAATTCGCAATCCCGTGGGCGCGCGGGCGCCGCCGCCCTGGTATTCCACCCGGATCCCGTCGTCATGGCGTGAGCACGGGACAAAGGAGCACGCGCCGTGCCCGTGCGTGCATGTACCCGGCCGAGGCAGAGCAGACGCCAAACGGCCAAAGCTTTGCACGACGGCGAGGGCGTCCGGACGCAGCTCGTGCCAGACGCAGCCATGGCGTTACATGGAACATGGTGTGTACACTAGCTCTGTTCCTAAATATACGGTGTTTATCATTTAATCTAGTTGAAAATGAACTAACGTTTTTATGGATGGGACTAGTAACAATCAGACGTCATTTCACTCTTTATAACAGTCTCTTTGAAATTCGATTTGGAAACAAAATCCTAAAGAAACGTTATGAATGTCTGAAGTTTGGTAAAGAATGCCCGTGTCCTCCAGGACTAGTATGAAGTTATCCGATATGGATAAACAAAGGTATTCAGCTGAAGGAAGACAAGCGGTATGCTGCTTGGAGCTTCCTATCAGTGGATGAAGTGGACTGTTCTTCCAATTGCCGAGGACACACAGCATGTATCCGTTGAAAATTGCCCCAAATGTATCCCAGCATATATCTTTCCCCGGAAAATTCTATGCCACACGTGCTCCAAATTTAAATCAAATGGGAAATTGAAGATGACACCATCCAGGTTGAAAATGAAACAAAACTAAATAATCCGGTATCCTTTTTTTTTATGGGAATGTGGCAGGTGCTCTGCCTTTACATTATAGAAGGAGGAAAATATTCTGGTATCTCAGCAGCATTGTTTGAACTTTCCTTACTCATTTTTTTTAGAAAAAAACATGATCATTCTATGCAAATGAAAATGCCCCCCTTTCTCAGATTTTCTGAAATTATTTTATGCAAATGATCCATAGAACTTGGTTTCTGAACCCAGTTCTTTTTAATACTAATTTAAGGGCTATATTTTTCTAAAAACTTTTTGAGAGTGTGTGTACTATATTTCCCTTCATTTGTCGCCGCACATCATATTTTTTGTTTGGATTGGATCTATGTCCACATCCTACCTTTGTGTACAACTGAAGAACCCGAAATTCCATTTAGCCACATACTAACATTCTTCAGATGGGATGGGACTCCCCCAACCGCTAATTTCCTCGCAAAATATTCGAGATGAGTGGTATGTGGGAGTACCTACTCCTTGCTTAGCTTCCAAAATCTGTCAAAATCAACGACAATTACGGATCCCATGATCTCATCACAGACACATACATGATAAGGTGAAAGATGGAACCCCGAGAGACAAACGTTGGACAAAATTCAGACGAGACAATGACAACCACACAGGAACCGCAAAATATTCAGACGATACATATGCTCAGCATCCGGTGTCTGCCTGTTGCTAATAACGTTGCTAATTAACCCACTCCTATCTGACGCCAAAAAACGTACGAACAGGTAAAGAAAAAATGTGTCGTGTGTAAGATGCACAAAGTCCCCGTGATTTCTTGGACTTCGCCGTGTAGAAAAGGTAATCTTCGTTCTTGTTTTTTTTTTTTTACTTAAGCCATCGTTAGCATTGGCCACTTGCCGGATGGTCGAGCCTAAGCTATCGGCCCGGCATTATCAAATTGCTAGCTAGGTTGCCAAAATGCATCTGGCCCCTGTCTATCCCTGGATTCCATGACCGATTCCGTTCACATTCTCAATACTGAATCCACGGAAAAATTGATGCCTGGGCAGAGTTGTGGCATATGCTTTTTTTTTCTGGTTTTAGTGAAAACCATGGGCTTGATGAGGATTAAGCAAGATAGCTCTGTGCGCTGCAGGGGAAAAGTGTGCGGTGATCTTAAGTTATTAATAGGTGATTGGGACCAGTACCGAGTGAACTGAGCGGCGCTATACTAGTGGTAATGAGGATTAAGAACTATGCAGCACCTTGTCTAGTTCTAAAGATTCCAAGTGGTGCAAGTGCAATGATTTACCTGTCCCCTATATGTATCGAGCTAGGGCTACAATATGACCCATGTTTTTCTTCTTTTTTTGTCCGAAAAGAAGGTCGTCACTAAAACCTCCCATGCTTTCTTATTTGTGCTTGTAGCAAGTGTTAGAATTAAATGGTGTTAATAACCTGAAAAAACATGCTCAAATCAAAACTATCAATAAGAGTTAAATGAAGAGCAAAGTTATATATCAAAAATATTTCGGACCAATTATGTATATAATGTTTATAAGTGTATGGTTTCCAACATGATGCACAAAAGAAAGTTCTTATTATGTATATTATTTACTGCTTTATAATGTATGAACCCATTCAGGGGATGTTGCTCGTCTTTTGTTAAGTGTTTATGTTCTACCTGATGCAATAGCTTCGGTTTCTAGCAGGGTGCGAGGCAGAAAACTGAACCAAGGGAAAATCTATTTTATTATGATCCATTTTGCAAAAATATAGATTGTGCCAAAGATTCAAAATTGTTTTCTTTTTTCTAACTCGAAAAAGCAAAAATTGTAATGGATTTAGAGCAAGAACTTGTTCTTAGATAAATTAATTGGGAGATGCTTCTCTAGAGTGGCCCATATAAGTTTTCCATATTCCATACGAAAGCTATCAATTCTCATAAGATCTTCTTCAGTCTTACTCAAAAGGCCTAATAGTGTATGTATATTGGACCTTTTGAGACAATTATATGTTCTAGAAGGCAATTCTAATTGATTAATAAAAATACAATTCAATGGAATTCCTTTTTTTTGTTTTTCTTTAAATTAGTAAATCTTTTTTGAAAGGTTAAAAGAGGTAGAGTAAACCTGGTTTATAGAATTGCAATATTACAATGGATCTATAATATAAAGATCGTATATTTACGACTATAACTAAATAGTATACAAAGTCAACACCCGACTATGCATATATATGCATTTATGCTTGTAGCCTATATTTGCATTTATTTTCATTTGTGTGTAAAAATAGCTACATATCCTATTATATTAACTTACATAAAAAATAGTTCTATTGTAATCCTAGAAATACATTGAACAAATTTAGCCCTGTCAATTATAGACAATCTTATTTTTCTGGATTATATGACAGTTTTGCTAGGGAATAATATATAGTTATATAAAATTTGGTTCATGTAATCTTCGTTATACCAAGCTTGAAAAATAGAGTTTATTTTAGCATTCTTGCTCCAAATATTGGTCATTAATTAGACCCCTTTCGTAGGTTTTTAACTAAAACCTTTTTTTGGTGCTCTTATGATGTGCAACTAGTTATTCATGGCGCACTGAGTTGTTCTCAGTCCTGTACTCATGGCGTGTCCAGTGGGCTGTGATTGTGAGTAAGATCTAGGTGTCGTGCTTGGCAAAATTTTCTGTAAGATCAATCACGCGTATGAGCGAAACTCTGCTCAAGAAAGAAAAAAGCTCTGCAAAACCTCCCTCGCAAAAAAAAAACAAAATCTGCAAAACCTACTGTACCATATAGTCGTGCACACCCTGTGCTTGCTAACTCCTCTCTGCAGTAGCTAGCGTTCCAATGCTCAGTGTTATCCAAGATAATAACACGTTCTAGGGGAAGCGTACCAGCCTCCCACGTCAGACCCCTGCGCGGGAGCTAAATGAACTGTTGAACTGTCACTAGGTGGATACTGTAGTCCTTTGGATAGTACTACCACACTTGAGAGGTTCAGGTTCAAACTAATACCGTCTATCTAATATTTCGCCATGAATCTCAAAACAACACCTTTTGTGTCTTATGTGCATGTATTCATGTCCATGCTTGTATTCCCAAGAAGTGTACACCATTAACTTTGTGGCCGTCGGTATCGGAGTGGCGTCGGCGATGATCGCGCAGTGCTGGCCCCGACCCGGCCGAGAGCCAATCTCCGCGCGGATAACGCTTCGCCTTGGCCAGCCAGGGGGCCCTTGGCGACGCGACCTGCCGGCGTCTGTCGGCCGCTTCCTGCAGATCATCATGCCATTCCGGCCCAGCCTCGGCACGCAGATGGCTGCCTGGAAACCGACACCATCTTTCACCTCATGTACTGTTATGAAAGGGATTCAGCTCCGCTGTGCGATCATGGTTCATGAAGGACAAAAAGGAAAAAAAAACAAGAGAAGGACTGGTCAGTGGTCACGATAGATGAGTTCAGCTGCTCGCAGTCGCAGCGTTGGGCTTGGGCGGCGTCTTCCAGCGGCGTCGTGTTCAGCCACCAGGGCCGCGGGATGCTCTCAGTCAAGGCGTTCGACCAGTCGACCATAGCCTGCCGCAGGAAGTTCTGCGCATCCCGTTGTCACACTGGCAACCGAACCGGCACGCGAGTAAGGCCTTGTTCGCTTTGTCCGGAATGAGCCCTGTTTCGGCTGGATTGATTCGGTCTCATTTTGATTCTGGCCCATTGTAAAATTACTGTTCGTTTGAAGATTAGCAGTGAATAAAATTTGGTTCGGTTTGTTAATTTATAAGCTTTGTGAGCCGAATTAAATCTTTGTCTTTTGACGTCGGGAATGAAGACAACCGAATCACTAGTTTTCGGCCCAGAATAATTCTTCACCCTATTTCAATCCTATCAAATCGAACAAGGGCTAAATAGGAATGTTGCATCTTCCATAACATTCCATTCTTTGGCAATTGGCATCAGCTTTTCCACCTAGCAGTAATTTAAGACTGTTCGTGCAGCCATAATCTGCAACAAGACGATTACTTGTTCACTCCAAAAATGAAGACAGTTACATTTGGCTGAGAACCTTTCAGTCCCTGCTGTAAATATGCAGGAAAATGGTTTGCCAACAAAATTTGTGCCACATCCCACATACAATTTTTCACATATCGGCTAGTGCTTTAATATAAAAGAGACAGAAACTCAAACAAGAAATCATGGAGAAGAAGGAATAATACGAGGACGGCATAGGTAACCACGCCACTTTAATCAATTTCTCTTCGTCGTCATCGCTGTTTGGTATACATTACCATTGCAATTCAAGGGAAATGTAGAAAAACCACCCAAGTAGGGATTACATGCACACACGCAAACTACATACAACAGCCTTTGTCAGGCAGCAAGAGTTTCCACCGATCCATGGCTCTGTACTACTAGTCTTCACCAGATGCGGTTGTATGTAGTTTGCGGTCCGGTTGCCGATGAGGTGGTGCCCTTAGACGAGCACCTGTGCTGCCGCTAGCCTAGCGATCGGGACCCTGCAAAAGAGGCACATATCAAACAGTTACAAATGAGGCAATGATAGAAACCAGCGAGAAGTTAATTCTGCTCTAAGATTTTTGATCGGCGCTTCGTTGTTCAACCAACCTGAAAGGTGAGCAAGAAACGTAGTTCAGCCCGACTTTCGCACAGAAAGCAACTGATGAAGGCTCCCCACCATGTTCACCACAAATGCCGACCTGTTTACAAACAAGACCAAACAACCGATCAAACAATGATTTCTATGAGAAGGATGCAAATGTGTATAAGTGTAAGACTAACCTTTAGGTTAGGCCTAGCTTTGCGACCCCTCTCTGTAGCAAACTTAATCAGCTCACCCACTCCTCTCTGGTCAAGCACCTGACATGTTTATCACCATTCAATATGTGAGTTACTATATAAATTTTCCCTGAGCATGCAGGTATTTCAAAGGACCAAGAAGGACATGCAGAATACTTGGAAGACATGAGATGCTCAGTTGCTCACATCCATAAATGATGGGAAATTTTTTTGAGAATATGAGCTGCTGTCTTTACCTCAAAGGGGTCATGTTGGAGGATACCCTGACCCAGATAGATGGGAAGAAACTTTCCCACATCATCCCTGCTGTAACCGAACGTCATCTGTGTAAGATCGTTCGTTCCAAAAGAGAAGAATTCAGCGTGCTCTGCTATCTGCGAAGTTGTTAAACCAAACAACAATGTCAGCGTGCTCTACAAGCTAAAAGGAAACAACAGTATCACAAGATTTTTCCTGAAATAAGAGAGATACCAGCCGTTTCTTACCTCATCAGCCACTAGAGCTGCTCTGGGGATTTCAATCATAGTTCCAACCTTGTAGACAACGGTTTTACCCGTAGCAGAGAAAACTTTGTTTGCGGTTGCATGGATAAGATTGACTTGGTTGTTCAGTTCCTGGAAAATTAGATGTCACATATCTGAATGAGAAAATCAATTGAATAATTTGAAAGACTTGAAATACTAGATAAATAAATAAATTTCAAAAAACGAAGTTAGTGGAAACAAATAACTATAGTATAAATGGATGTTTCCACATGTGGCATATGATTCTAGAGTCTTTGTTGTGGCTATGCAAATTTTCTATAACGGATGTTGTCATTTTTGAACTGCATGAACTGCACATAAAAATAATGAAGTAAAGATGTATACCTGAGGTGTTCCAACAAGAGGAACCATTATCTCTGGATTAACTTGAACACCCTGGTTGGACATCGCTATAGCAGCTTCAAAGATGGCACGGGCTTGCATTTCTGTCAATTCAGGATATGATATACCAAGCCTGAAACAAAATAGTTCCAACATTATTCAAGGTATAATCTACTAATTGCTTCTTATTTAATAGGTCCAACATTATTGATGCAAAATAACTGAGGCATAAGAAGACCAGCTGATCAGGTAGAGAAGAAAAGGTAACTTAAAACTAATAGCATAGAACAAAAACCAACCTGCATCCACGGAAACCAAGCATGGGGTTTACTTCTGAAAGTTTTTCTATTCTTGCAAGAGCCTCCTCCTGATCGGCTCCGGTTTCTGAACATAATTCCTGTACAATATCCTCAATATTCCCTTCTGGAAGGAACTCGTGAAGCGGAGGGTCCAGCAAACGGATAGTTACTGGAAGACCTGAAATTGCAAATATGGATGTTTAAGCCAATTTTGCATTATAACAAAAATATTATAGATTATTGGAAAAATTCTTCTTAAAAGTATTTTGCATCCTAATCTAACAAATTAACAACCAACATTTATTTAAGAAAGCTGCTTAGTTATCTCTGATAATAAGGAACACAATTTTTTTAAAAAAAGATAACACATGTAGATGAAAATGCAGTGATATTACATACCATCCATAGCACGGAAAATGCCTTCAAAGTCAGATCTCTGATAAGGCAAAAGACGATCTAGTGCCTTCTGCCTCAGTTCAAGAGTGGGAGCCATGATCATCTGCCTAACAGTCTTAATCCTCTCATCTGAAGCAAAGAACTGCCAACGTACAGAAAAACAGAAACAAAGATTTGGTAAACAGTATAAAGTTTAGCTTTAACAGCAAAACTCGTCAAATAAATTCCGACAAGACTCCCAAGTATCCTAATCAGGAAGATGAACAGTAACTTAGTCATAAATGCATACCATGTGTTCCGTCCGGCACAGTCCAATTCCTTCCGCACCATTGTTCCGTGCTGCCAACGCATCCTCAGGGGTATCTGCATTAGCCATAACCTAGGACAAAGAACATATTGACAGTAAGCATTTTTTTTGAACCCATGTAATAGGATGATAACCATGGACATAATAACTGAAAAAAGAAAATCAGAGCCCTAGTTTAGTTGATTTCAACCTGAAAACTTTCCTGTCTTTAATTACTATGATTAATTCATTGTTTCTAAGATTTACCTTCAGCTGCCTAACAGCATCCACCCAGGACATGAAAGTTCCCAAATCACCACTGAGAGCTGGTGGAGCAAGGGGCTGCTTGCCAAGGACCACTTCACCAGTTGATCCATTCAATGATAGCCAGTCACCTTCTTGCAGCAGCTTATCTCCGATCGTTACCGTCTATACATACAGACATAGCAAAGTAAGCATGAATGTATCAACAATATCGTTCTGAACCTTACAGTGGCATTACGCCTTCTTTCTAAAAGAGCATTTGTTGACGCAAAAAAGCCAATCGTCACCTTTTCAGCATCATTCACACGGACGCTTGAACATCCTGAGACACAACATTTTCCCCACCCACGTGCGACAACAGCAGCGTGAGAGGTCATACCACCTCTTGCTGTTAGAATTCCAGCAGCTGCGTGCATGCCGCCAACATCCTCTGGGCTGGTCTCTGTCCTTACCTATATTCACAAAAGACAAAGAAACTCTCATGAAAAAGAGCTAATGAAACATAATACGGAGCTTGCCATATGACAATTGAGAAAAAAAAAATCATTGCAGCAGAAGTCCAACACAGAAGACATGAGAATAGGTAAGATGTGCACCAGAATAGCAGCTTTTCCTTGGGCCTGCCATGCTTCAGCATCCTCAGCAGTAAACACAATTTGACCAACAGCAGCACCGGGTGATGCAGGTAAGCCCGTGGCAATAACTTGATCTTTGTATGCTGATGGGTTCTCAAACTGGTTCATAAAACAAAGAGCAACATAACGGAGTTATACATTGCTAGTAATTCAGCTGCAAAGAGACCAGTGATTTGGTTCTTCTGTGACATCGATGGACTATTCAGAGTGCTTGTGTGGAAAAAAAAAAGTACAACATGACACTGTGATTCTGAATCTGAGGATAAGAGAGATGTTTCTTGCATTCGCGGTTATGTGTTACCTGAGGGTGGAGAAGCTGGTCTAGGTGGCCTGGTTCGACCATCTTAATTGCGGTATCGCGATCGACAAGACCCTCACTAACCAAGTCCACAGCAATTTTCACAGCACCTTGGCCTGTACGTTTCCCTGATCTGCACTGCAACATCCACAGCCTGTTTTCCTGAACAGTGAATTCAATATCCTGCATTATTCATGAAAAAGCAAGTCAGTGTCAGTAACAAAGAGGCAGCTCCAATATGTAAACACTCATTTAGAGAACATCAGGGTTGAAATGCGCTTGTATGGAAGGTTGTTGATGAAATAATGCTTGCATATTGATGCAGATGACTGTGCAGTAAGCTAAGGGTGAAAATGCAATAACACGGTACCATCATGTCCTTGTAGTGGCTCTCTAGAATGTTGCAGTTCTCAACAAGCTCCGCGTAAGCCTCCGGCATGTTTTCCTTCATGGTGTCAAGATCTTCGGGGGTTCTGATTCCAGCAACCACGTCCTCACCCTGAATTAGGAACAAGTTGCACCATGCAAATTTATTTAGTTCACTGCATCAGTGTTCATGCACTCATAATAGGACAGCTAGCACTCAACATTAAACGAGATGCATGGTGGCATACACCATGCCATACCTGAGCGTTGATGAGGTACTCTCCGTAAAGCTTCTTCTCTCCGGTGCTAGGGTTCCTGGTGAAGAGGACACCAGTACCAGAAGTGTTGCCCATGTTTCCGAACACCATGGTCTGGACGTTAACAGCGGTACCCTTCAGCCCGGTGATCTGGTTAATGGCTCTGTACTTGTTTGCCCTCGGGCTGTCCCAGGAGTTGAACACAGCGCGCACCGCCAGCTCAAGTTGCTTCTTCGGGTCTACAAGACAAGAATGTAACATAGAAATAAATTTTGTGCGAAGAAACAGAGCTTTAGTTTCGAGACAGCTTTCTGGCATGACAGAGGATGAGACCATTACGAGCATATACCTGAGGGAAACGGCTCCCCTTTAGCCTCGATGTAGCATTCCTTGTACTGGCCCACTAGCTCTTTGAGATCAGCGGCGGTCAGGTCAGTGTCGGCCTTCACACCCTTGGCTTCCTTCATGTGCTCAAGCTTCTCCTCGAACTTCTCGTGGGGAATGTCCATGACCTGGAAAACAAATAAACGCCCTCATAAGATGCCCATGGCCGGACTGATAAACGACATGAGTCGTTAAGTGTGACACATTCGTTCAAAAAAAAAAAATAGTGTGATACTTACGACGTTGCCGAACATGTCAAGGAAACGACGGTAGGAGTCGTAGGCAAACCGGTCGCCACTCTTGGCCGCCAGCCCGGCCGCGACCTCGTCGTTGAGCCCAAGGTTCAGGACCGTGTCCATCATACCGGGCATGGAAACTGCGGCACCGGACCGGACGGAGAGGAGGAGGGGCTTCTCCGGGTCACCGAGGCGGGCGCCCATGTACTCCTCCACCCACTGCAGGCCGTCGACGATCTCCTCCCACAGCCCAGCGGGGAGCTCCTTCCCGGCCTTCTGGTACTGCTCACACGCCTCGGTCGTCACTGTGAAACCCGGGGGCACGGACAGACCGATGCTGGACATCTCAGCCAGGTTGGCACCCTTTCCTCCGAGCTGCAAATAAAAGAACACGAAGATGAAGGATCGATCGGTCAGAATGTATGGAGCAAAGAAGGGATGAACATAGATATCTGCATGTAAATATGCACTGCTGCTTACCAGCTGCTTCATGGATTTGTCTCCCTCGCTCTTGCCCTTGCCGAATGGGTACACCCTCTGCACGTGCACACATTGAGCAGGATCAATTAGTGCAGAACTCAGAGACTATACTGATAGATAGATAGCCGATCGAGCTTGCGAAGCTTGGATATGGCGCTCAGTTATCTATTTATAGCGAACGAAGCGAGTTGGGCGCCGTGTGACATGGCCCGCCGGGTGACAGGAGAGTGTGAGTGCTACAAGTTTTTGCAGACAAATCATCCCCCTGCATATCCGGGACTTTGCAGAGCAGGCGCCAAAGAATTGCACGAGCTACTCTGTCCGGAGGCAGGTCGTGCCAGACGCAGCTATGGGCGCTACATGGCATACACTACCTCTGTTATTAAGCAGACACCAAAACTTGGTGTATTATCAAGTATTGGATAACAAGCATTACCAATAATGGCCGGACTAGTAATCAGACGTCTTTGGAATTTAATTTGTGTTTGAACTAAATCCTAAATAAACTTTCTACATGTCTCAAGCTTGGTGGCAATGGGCATGTCCAGGACTAGGTCAAAGTTTTCCGGTATTGATTGATAAACAATGGTATTCAGCTCAAGGGATACGCTGCTTGGAGCTTCCTATAACTGAATGAGGTAGATAGTTCTTGCAAAAGAATAGGACAGACATCATTTATCCGTTGAAAGTTACCCTAGAATATCTTAGCACATACCATATTTCACTTATTTTGTCTCCATACATCATAATTTTTGTTTGTACTGTATATATGTCTACATCCTACCTTTGTGTAAAACTGAAGGACCTGAAAATTCATTCAACCACATAAAAACTATTCCCTCCCCAATTGTTCATTTTCCCGCAATACGAGACAGCTGCATTTATGGATTTTATCATCTACCTACGACTTGTGCGTAGCTTCCAAACCCTGTCAAAATCAACGACAAACACTACTTGAAGTTGAAAGGTGTAAGCCCCGGGATACAAAAATTTGACAGGACAACCGCAAGAACTTTAAGCTCAATTACTTCTCAGCATCCCTGCTTGCATGTCGCTAACATTGCTAATTAACCAACTCCTATCTGATGCTAGAATAAAAAGACTATGATTTTTATGAGTACAGGAGCATGTGCCCACTTAGTTTTCTAAACTCATTGTTTCCTGCTCATGTGGAAATCATTTTTTATATTTGGTTGAACTAAAGAGGTTCAAGGTGACCCTAATAAGGTTTATGAATTTCCACCAGTGCACCACTAGTTATGTGCAGGATCACAACCCAAAGGAACATATAGAGGCTTGTAAGAAATATGCAGCAGATTCTAGTTCTAATGATTTCAAGTGGTGGAATGGTTTACCTGTCAGTATATATATATATATATATATATTGAGTTAGAGCTAGAAAATCGCTAGGTGCATACTTTTTCTTTTTTTTTCCTAAAAAAGGTGGCCAGTAGTACCTAGATTTTCCCCTATTTCCCACTTATGCATACTCAGACAGAAATTAAAATACAGGGTTAAATTTATAAATCCACAATATTTCCATGCTATTACACTATACAAGTTTTTAAAATAGATAGCCATGCTTAAAAATGTGGTTCTGCAACATGACACACACAAAAATTATTGTACTACTAATTACTGCTCGAAAATATGATTATTATATGACACTTTCACAAGAAAACTATGTAGTTTTGCAAAATTCAATTCACGCGATGAATAATTATGCGCTATAGAATCTACGACCTATACACCTCAAGTGCACATCCATGCGTGCAAACAATAAACCATTCAGTATAACAAGCCTGTCTATGGAACTAGTTATATATACATATACTACAATATTTCGTTGGTGCTCTTATGATGAGCTACTAGTTATTCAGGTGCACTGAGTTGTTATTAGTCCTGTCAAATGGCCCTTGATTCTGAGCCTCAAGCGGCTTATCCGGTCAAGGTGTGTGTGTGTGTGTGTCCGGGCACACCCAAACTTTGCAAAATTATGTGGAGAATCAATAATGTGTAGGAGCCAAAATATAGTTGTGCACATCTGGTGCTTGGTTTCTAACTCTGACGCTGCATTAGCTAGTATATCAATGCTCATTTATCCAAGCGCAAAGGAGCACGTCTTAGTGGAACTGTCCTAGGTCCCCTCGGGAGCTAAACTAGATGAACTGTGAAACTACCTCTTGGTTAACACTGAAGTCATATGGATGTACCGCACATGCTAGATCGAGTTCAAATAGTATCATCCATCTAATATTTTAAAAATAAGAAAAAAACAATAGTATCCAACTATTACGGCGCGTTCACCGCTTCGTGCTCAAACTCGGTGCTTGGGGTGTGCGTGTGTGTGTGTGTGTTATTAGTGTATACACAAATACACGGATGTTTACCTTTGTGGCGGTCACCGGCGCGGCGTCGGCGATCGCCTTGGCAGGCGCGCAATGCTCGCCGCGTCCTGAGGCACGGATCACGGTGGCTTTGGCGAGCCGGGTCCTTGACGCGGCGACCGAGCGGCGGCCGGAGGCCAATTCGCTGCTCCTCCTGCCATTGGAGGTCGGGCTCTGCACGCAACAGACTGCCCTGGTAACGGACGCCATCTCTCTTCACCTCCTGCACTCGTTTATACCAAACAATTCAGCTCCGGTAGCCGTATACGAAGATGCTGATGATGGTTCACGAGACGAGAGCTTATGCCGATGATGAAGAAATGGGTCGCGAGCCTACCTGCCTTGGCGTGCGGGCGTCTTGGAACGCAGCAGGGGGGAAATGTCGAAGTGCGTGTTGCGAGACGAGATGGCGGGAAAGAAATAGGGACGACGGGGGACGAACGGGTGAATGTGAATCCGGCGGCGCGGAGCACACGTGGCAGCACGCGGTTCACACGCGCCCCCGTCGCAGCGGTTTTGCTCACCTTATCCCGGTGTCCGTTCGCGTGTGGCTCCGAGCGCCGAGCCACCCGGCTCCAGGGAATTCGCCAACCCACCATCCGTTGGCGTGACCAAACGGCTCCGTCGCGCGAGCGGCTTGCAGCATGTTCCCCGTCGTTTTTCTTGGGTTTTGTTTTTTAGGGACCGTATGTGCCAAACAAGAGGGTTCCTGTCATTTGGCAGCACTCAGGTGCTGGCTGGCCACAGGACACTCGATCCTGATAGGAAGGAAAATTCGAGCGTTTCTAAGGACTTCAAAACCCAAATTTCAAGTTCGAGATAAAGAACCAAAGGCTTAGAAAGGCCAAGAGCAAAAGGCCAAGATTTTAACGAAATTGTCGTAACACAATTTATGTGGAGCATGCAAATCATAGCAAAAGACTCTTTTGTTTAATCTTTTATTCATGGAACCAGTTTACTTGTAATAGTGGATGGCTATTACCAGCAAAAACAAGAAATAATGGACGACTATATATGAGGCAGAAATATTAGTACCTATTTCTTTTTTTTTCCTTCTAAAATAAAGCATGAAACATGCATGTGTATCCGGGTTTGGTATCCAATTCTGGGAACTTCTAGTTTACGTAGCCACTCAATTTTGGGAACTATGTCATTCTCAATCAAACATCAAGTACAATTAGTGAAACTTGGGATGGGGCTGAGCTAAAATGCTCTTTTGGGAGATGTGTAGATCAAAGGCTTTGGAACATATGTGCCGAGGTACCAATTCGTGTATAGTATGTAAATTTTTCAGGTGTAACTTTTGTAACTAAACCATATAAAAGATATATGAGAACTCCACAGGTTCAGTGCTCTAAAAATTTGAGACGCAACAAATACTTGTGTCTACACAACTAAAAAAAGAAATTGATGTTAGAATAGTAACAGGTTGTAGGTCTGAAATGGGTAGTTGCAATCCATAACTGTTTAAGGTGACTTTATCTTTTTCGTGTTTTGCACGAGTATTTCTTGGATCTCAGATTTTTTGTATGATATTATATGACAGTATGTATGCCCTGTCCATTATCGGAATTTCCGTACAATTTTTGTGGTACAAATTTCATGAAGATATTGTGCCCAATACTAAAGACAAAAAATTTCATGCAATTGACGTGAGCCTTAAAATCCATTGGGAGGAGGCACGAGAGGCTGGAGAACTGATAAGCCAAACAATAGGATGGGATGAGGAGCCACTTTTCAGATGCCGGACAGGTGAAGTTGAAATGTAAGTGGGCAGTCTATGTTTCTCTTTTGGCTCACCAAGCATGGTTAATTCTGTACATCCAGGGGAAATCGGCGCTGTAAACGTTTTAACGCGCTCGTTTTTTGCTAATGCAAGTGGAACTAGGGCTTTTGTCCTAATAATATTTTTTTTAAAAAAAAAGAGGAGGTGTTTCTTATTGATACACGTTTGGGCTTATTCCCTCGTCTGGTTCACCAGCAACAGTTGTGCCACAACCCAACCGGCGTCACCCCCCGTCTGGTTCACCGTGCATGGATTGGCCGATTGGTCAACCTCCGTGGAAGCGAATATGCTCGTGCACGAGACCAAAACACAGAACTTTTGTGACCCTGCTCTTCGGCCGGTTAGGAACTTATAGGATGCAAAAGTTGCTCTTGGCGCGTGGTAGTGGGCCGGCCTGCTACACACACGGGCCCTGTCGACTCCCAAGCAAGTTTCGGCCTGTTGACATCCGCGAGACGCGGGGAAGAAAAGAAAAGAAACGAAACGAGCGGTGCGCGCGCTGCCCGCCTCCCCGGCGCGAGCCAGGCCCCTTCCTTCGCCTTCCTCCCCCTGCCTCTCCGCGGCGTCGTCCGTTGTCCCACGCTGCCGCGACGCGACCGGCCTTTAAAGACGGCAGAGAGTGGGAAACGAGCAGACTCAGAGCACCGTAGGAGCGAGGCAACCGATAGCGCCGCCGGGAGAGAGGGGGTGGACGCCCGCCCACGCTTCGTCGCCGAAGCGCCCCACCACCTCCTCCTCCTCCTCCTCACCCCCCAACACGCGTTCGTCCCTCCGCCTCGGCAGCAGGCAGGCGCCATGGGAACGGAGGTGCTCCGCCCGCACGACTGCCTCGCGCGGTCCAGGAGGCCGCTGCGCCCCGCCGGCGGGAAGATGACGGCGGCGGCGGCCGCCGCGCGCAGGGGCCACGGCCACAACGCGCGCAGCGACAGGCGGGCCTCCCCTGCGGCGCCGAGGCAGGTCCGGACCAGGGCGGTAGCGGCGGACGCGTACGCGGGGCCGGCGTTCGGCGCCATGTCGCCGTCGCCGCGGGCGCTGCCTCTGCCGCGGTTATCGTCCAAGGCGGTGGCGGTGGCGGTGGCGGCCGGCGTAGATGACTCCGCCACGCGGGAGCTCCGGCGGCTGCTGGGGCTCCACTGACGACGAACCTACCAGGAGAATTTTGTTGTAAAGAGAGCAGGCAGCCGTGTGAGTTTCAGGAACACGGAGATTAAGATGTGCGCGTGTCTCTTCAATTGATCTCTTCTTTTTCTGGTTTCCGGCTCTCGTTCTCCCTTGCCCTGGCGCAGCGCATGCCTCGGCTTCAACACACCTGCCTTGCCCAATGTTTTTGTGAAGGACAAAGGCAGCGCTTCGTGTACTCGTGGTGGTCGGTAACCGGCCGGAGTCTCCCATGGGAGGGACATTGGCGGGAAGAGATGTGGTTCATAGAGTCTGTTCAAACAGGAAACTTTGCGTTTCAAATCTGACAGTGAAACACGACAGGTTCTTCTTCTTCAAACCCGGTTACGTTACACCCACAGAAAATTTCGTATGCAGAGCTTTTGCCAAGAGCTGCACTGGGATTTTGATTCGATAAACTCACGATATCTGCACGCACTGCAAGGAAGGTCAAAAGCCTTAACAACGGACGAGGACGAACAGGAACAAATGGATTCCGTTTCGACGTTGTAACTCATGTACATAATCAAAATAATAAAAAGTAAAGCGCAGTATGGAGAAACAAGTATGCGGTTACAAACATCTTATTTTCAGTATATGCCTGAACGTTCTGATTGGTTTTTCTACACTATACTATATTGCAGTCTATACAAGTATGCAGTTTAAAAGTATCAGTTGTAGCACTCCCTGTACAGAACAAGTTTATACAA
This sequence comes from Eleusine coracana subsp. coracana, assembly GCA_032690845.1. Taxonomy (NCBI): domain Eukaryota; kingdom Viridiplantae; phylum Streptophyta; class Magnoliopsida; order Poales; family Poaceae; genus Eleusine; species Eleusine coracana. Next base: position 9,262,757 of record CM064426.1, read on the forward strand.
GTTTCAAAGGCTGGGCTGAAACGAGTGGAGGCCTCATTTCCTCATTCAGACATCCCAAAAAGACACAAAAGCCGCATCAACTATCACATGGAAAGCTCAGATATTGTCTCAAAAAAAAAAAGCTCAGTTCTTGTGGACAATAACCTGAGCACCATACTGTGGTTGGAGGGTCATCAACATCATAGGAGCATGAACATAAGATGAAGACACAGTAAACGCAAACCGCTGAAGGGTCATTGCAAGTGCCACCTTGGCCTCGACCATGGCAAGATTCTGGCCAACGCAGATTGTAGGGCCGATCCCAAAGGGGAAGTACGCACCAAGGTGATAGCTCTTGCCATCTGCAAATCTTGATGGATTGAACTCCTCTGCATCAGTGCCCCACACATCACAATCATGGTGGATGCCAATAATAGGGAAGTCAAGCCGCGTCCCAGCTGGGATGTCTAGTTTACCCAACTTGACATCCCTAGTCGTGGTCCTATTGATAAACAGGGCTGGAGGATACAGCCTCAGAGTTTCTTTTATCACCATAGCTACCTGAAGTCATGCCAACATTACAAAAGTGTTATTCATCTGTATTCAAGCAAGGAGGGAAATGCATTAAACACACAAATCGATAGGGCTCACAATTTTGAGGTTGCTCAGATTTTCTGGACTAGGATGCTCAAACCTGCCACAAACTTGAAGAACTTCATCACGAGCCTTGTCTTGCCATTCTTGATGCAATGCAAGAAGAAGTGTTGCCCATGTCAGCAAATTTGCTGTTGTTTCCTTTCCAGCAAAGTAAAAGGTCTTGCACTCGTCAATTATCTCTTCAATTCCCATTTTAAATTCATTCCCAGCTTTACTGGCTGAAAGCATTAACCCGAGCAAATTTTTGGAATCCTCACATTTCCTTCCATTGATCTCGATCAATTTGCGCATGGAGCTTCTGATTTCCTTGTTTAAACTCTTCCTTGTTCGGTTCTTCTTTGTCGGAACAAACCTATGGGAAGAAAAAGGTCATAGATTGGTATACCTTGACTGCCTGATATTGATGCTTGACGAGCATGGGCTACAAGAATGCAATGGAAATAGGCAAATTCACCTGAATCCAGGAATATAAACTGTCCTCATTGCAAGAAGAGCAAGTTTCATTTGTTCCTCTTGCAACTGAAAAATCCGTTTTCCCTCCTCATAGCTGCTTCCAAATGCCACACAGGAAATGACATCTGCACTCAAAGTGTGGAATTCTTTATGAACATCAACCTCAAACTCAGTGCGGCTTTCACCTTGGACCTCCCATTTATCCAATATGGATGAGGCGGTAGCTGCTATTTCTGGTATCCAAGCCTGCAATGGATAAATAAACAAATTTAGCAGCAAACATAGGTGATTACCAGCATAGCCTAGACCGCAAACAGTTTATCAGATAGCTATGATAGTCAGAAAGAACAAACAATGACCTATAACTGCAGAAATACTTCCACGTTTGAAATGGCAACTCCACAGGTTCTAGAAAGAAGACTGTAGTCCTGAAATCATCATAGATATGATTGTACTGTATATTTCACTAACCTTTAACAGTAATTAATAATCAATTCTTTATATGTACTCCATTAATTCCTTAAATTAAAGCTAAGTTCTACCCTTGTCACATTCAATGCAAAGAATTACATTACCGGAACAAAATTGCTTGATAGTTCACACGTTGTGTTGATCAAACACAACAAACCTAGCAATCTCATAGATGATGAAAACAATGTCAGTTTCAGATTTGATACACCATTAGTTAGATTACACAGTACTACTCATATATGTGAGGATCCTGTTTCCAGCATTTATACAGCATACGGTGTTGAAAAAGCAAAATTGCTAATGAGAAGTATCACCAATTTCACGTTTCGAAGTCACATTAACAAATGTCCTCACCTTGATTCTTTCTATGTTGAACGCCGGCGCAATCACCCGGCGGTGGCGCGCCCACTTCTCCCCGCTGATCCCCACGAGCCCCTCTCCGAGGAGCTGCCGGGCGAGCGGGTTGTTGCCGCCGGTCCCCGCCTTGTCGAAGGCCCCCGTGGGGTCGGTCATCACGGTCTTCACGAGCTCCGGGTCGGAGACCACCAGCCGCGGGCGGGGACCGAACCAGTACACGAACGGCCGGCCGTACCGCGCCGGCCACTCGGTGTACTGCGGCGTGGCGCGGGCGACGATGGAGTGGTGGAAGGAGGCGAGGGGAGCGGACCGGGCGGCGGCCAGCAGCGCGCGGTAGTCGGCGGCGTTGCCGGAGAGCAGGCTCCGCGGCGGACCCCCGATTCCCTGCCGCCGGAGGCGGCGCTCGATGAGGTACGGGACCCAGAGGAAGGAGTGGAGCAGGCGTAGCACGTAGTGGGCGGCCGCGACCAGGGCGGCGAGGAGGAGCCAGGAGGACAGGGAGGCCATTCCTTGCAACTGCTGCAAACACCTCTGGTTCTTGGGCAGAGTGGAGGAGAAGAGCAGAGCGTTGGCTACTGGGTCGAGCAGGAGGCCATCGTTTTGGATTTATTTTTTTTTGTTGGCATTACCACAGATCGTGATTTGATTTGATACAATTTTTTATGCTGATTTGATTTGATACTAGTAGTAGTTCTCAATAAACATTGAGTAGAATGACAAGGGTGCGTGTGACCGTATGAGCTGTGACGTGAGAGCTTCAGAACACTAAACACCAGAGCAGATGTCAAAGGATGAAAAGAAAAAAAAAATGTAAAGCGTCGATGGAGACTCAACTCAGGTGAGGAGGTTTACAGATTTCTGTACTTGAAAGCAAAGATGTTGACAGTTAAATAAAAAAAAATGTATATTTATTCAGAATTTGTAGACGTGCCTCTGTGTTATGCAGTTGTATAAACGGGCCTCGTTTCGTATTGGGCCGGGCCTTGTAATATGTGCATTGCACATTCCAGCGCGACGACGGCCTGTCACTCGCAGGGGCATCGTGGTAAAGTGGCTGCTTAAACCCACCAAAAAACAGTCAACACTATCCCACAAGCCCCGATGCTCGCCTCCATCTGCCGCCGCCGGCGGCTCCTCCTCGCGCTCCGTCAAATCCCCGCCGGCGGCGAAGGCAGCGCCGCGAGCCGCATCCATCCCAATGCCAGCACCGTCCGCCTGTCGCATGTCTACTCCTTGACCGACGTCGCGCCCAACCCCAAGCCCTGCCCCACCACCGTCTCCTACCTGGTCTCGTGCGGCGTCTCTCCGGCCGCCGCCGCCGTCCGCAAGGTCCGCATCCGGGACACGGACAAGGCCGACGCCGTCTGCGCCCTCCTCCGCGAGTACGGCTTCTCCGAGGCGGAGGTGACCCGCACGGTCGGCAACGACCCGATGCTCCTCACCTTCGATCCCGACCGGATCCTCCGCCCCAAGCTCGACTTCATCATTCACTCGCTCGGATTCCCGCCCCGCATGATCGCCGCCGAGCCCCACATCCTCGCGCGCAGCCTCGACAAACACCTCGTCCCCTGCATCGACTTCCTCCGCGGCATCCTCGGCACCGAGGACAAGCTCCGCCTCGCCGTCTCCCGCATCCCGCGCGCCCTCATGGCCGACGTCGACAACTGCATGCGCCCGGTAGTGGAGGGCTTCCGCCGCCACGGCCTCCCAGAGGAGTCCATCTCCAAGCTCCTCTTCATCCACCTGGGTGTGGTCCTGATGCCGCTCAACCGCATCGCAGAGGCCTTTGAGGACCTCAAGGAGCTCGGCATGTGCAGCAAGGAGACCAACTTCCTCTACGCCTTCCGCGTGATGTGCAGCCTCAAGAAGGAGACGTGGCGGCGCAAGGTGGCACTGTACCAGAGCTTTGGGGTGTCCGAGGATGTCCTCATCAGGGCGTTCAAGACGCAGCCCACCATGCTGCTCGCCTCCGAAGAGGCTATAAAGAAGAAGGTCAGGTTCTTCCAGGATACGCTGAAGCTTGATTTGAGCAGGGTGATACAGCAGCCAATGGTGCTGTCGGTGAGCTTGGAGAACTGTGTCAAGCCGAGGTGTGCCGTGCTGAGCATATTGATCAGGAAAGGGAGGCTTGAGCGGAAACCAAACTTAATTCCGTCATTGGTCACCAATGCCAAGATCTTCGCAGAGAGGTTTGTGTTGAAGCATGCAGATGACGTGCCCGATGTTGTTAAGGCGTTTGAGGGCAAGATTAAATTTGAAGGATTCACCGAGCAGGAGTTGAATTTTTTGAATCTTTAAGTGACTGAACTCAAGCGTTGTATGATCGGCAATGAAGTTAGGTTATAGAATGCAATTGTCAAGATCAAGGCATGTTGTAATTTTAACCTTTGTTTCATTGGTGGTGTGATAAGAACTCCATTTCTTGGGCCCTGTTAGCTGTTGGTTGTTAAGGTCTAGTTTGTGTAGCAGTCTGGTTTTGCAGTTTGTGACCTCAATGCATCTAGGAACATGGGCATTTGAACAATTGAACTTGTGATATTATCAAAGGTGCTCTATCTAGCTTGTCTTACTGCTCATTGAATTGTGTATGTTCCATTCCTGTTTGCCATCATAGCATTATTAGCACACTTGTTACTTATCGTTGGAATGAACTTTCTCCTTATTTTGGAAATATCCTTCTTTGTGCTGAAGTTGAAACCCATGTTTTATTGAAAATTTTCTGATTTGTTTTGCCCATGTACTATGCTTCCTGAAAACTCTGTAAGACCAGCTTATGGCTGTGTTGAATCGTGTGCTTCAAGCTCTGTTTAGTCAGTTAGAGCAGGCAACTGATGAGTTTGTTGAGTCCTGATGACTTAAAAAGTTGTGAGTTGTGATTTCTCTGTTGAGAGTCTGTGGAATGACCTGTCAAGCTGCCGATTGAATATTTTGATAGCCTTGTACACCTCAAAAATCAGGGCAGATGAAACTTTATGTCAAAACTATTTTTTGGAGATTTTACACGCTTGGTTGATTACCCTCTGAGTCAGAGATACCAGGTGCCCTGGACAACACATCTCTACTCCAATCCCAAAATAAGTTCATTTCTATGTTTGGTCAAACATGTCTCCAATAATATATATGATTAATTTTAACAACATGAGACTGATATTTTTTAGATTTATTATTAGAAATATTTTCATAATATAGGAAAATACTTTGGCTCTATATATTATTAAACTAGGTGATATCCCGTGCGTTGCTGCAGGCATTTCAATTGCATCCACCACACAAAAAAAATATATACATCATTTTTAAAGTACAAACATTTAAAATTTCTGTGAAGAATATTTGGCTTTCTAGTTTCAACATCATCGTGTCAGTTCATCAAAACAGCATAGTATAATGAACTAAACTACTCATAGATCAGTTTAAGATAAGAGCGATCTCTTGGATATATATGCATGTGAAGGTTAAAGACTATAAAAATAAATAAATGATGGAAAGGCCAACCTGGTGAAAACACAATTGCAAATCTGCCCCACATATCTGTTACATGTGGTTTGAATTTGAAACAATGGAACACACAATGTGCGTGTGATTGCTTGGTTACAGGGGATGAGGGAGCAGGAAAAGATGAAAGATGAAAGAAAATACTATGCAACAATAAATTTCTGAAAACACTTATAAAAAATAGTGGGTGACGGATCAAAGAAAAAATGATTAAAAAAAATGAAATGTCACTTAAATATGTATGTGAAGAGCGTAGGGATGAGAGATATTAGGTTTATCCATTGATGATTTGTCTATTGCTATTACCTAAGTGAGATCTCAGACGTGTAATCTTTAGAGGAGCTTTCTATAATCTTGCAAATATATAACATGATTATTAGAACTACACATCAAAATGATAGTAATTTTCATGATTTCAGACAAACATTGTGCAACAGAACATGTTTTAAAAGATTTACCTATTGAACTGCTGTGAATGATATGATTTATTTACAGTATAAAAATAAGAAGTAGATTGTAACGTGAGGAAATGATGAGTTGAGAGTGAGAACATTTTTGTATGAAAAGTACCAATAGTGGTTGGAAGAGAGTTGTACAAATCATGGTGGACTGACCTCTTGCACTATTATCATCTTGATTACTAATGCCAACGCTCAATCTAGTAGGATCTGTCTGATGAAGAGAACATGACATCGATGACTTCTGACCATCTACGGCCCATTGGAAATCATGAAAATTGTTCTCATTATACGTGCTGGTGAGGCTTACAAAAAAACATAGGTCAAGTGAGGAAAAGAGCAGGGAAAATATGTTGTCTGAATGTAGTAGAAGTAGGACATGTAGATGCATAATAATTCATACTTTTGTAGGAATTTCATATCAATCAACACTGACAAATGAATAGGATTAACTTTATTTCATTGTCTGAAACATTGAAGCAGACCAAAAAGCAATGATGTGTCTATCTTCATAGTAGAAGTCAAATTACATGAACTGTACACAAAGAGAGAATAAATTTACAGAGATGTAGAGATGCTTCGGATGTATATGGAACAACACCTGGACGCAAAACATGTGAAACTACTACCACTGGCTTAAACTCTTATCTCTTATCTACCACCTAAAAAATCTATATCCCATCAATGCCACTGTCCCTTAAATTTAATCCCTTTCATGCCAACATTGTCCAGATTCTTGTTAACAGAGGAAGAACAATGACCCATTTACCCTTTTCTTTCGGCTGTTGGACAGAAACTTCGTTGGTCTCTATTTGAAAAAGCAAACTAAACCAAGTCCAGTGTACGGGCTGCTTAATCATCGAGACTTGGACCCGGAGCCTCCTCTGTGGCCAACGCTGCCTTCTCCATTATCATCATCAAGTCGTCTCTCCCGACTCCAAGTCAGCCATGGCGAGCTTCCGATTTACAATTACTCACATCTGACGGGGCCTTGGTGAGCGGGAAATCTTGCAGTGTTTCGGAGGGGGGCGAGCTGTTGCCTGTTGGACGGCAATCCGGCAGGAGGCGGCGTCGATTTGGTAGCTGCTGGGAGGCGATTTTGTGCTCGCTGGTAGATAAGATTCTTTTTAAGGATCAATATCAGCTTGCGTATCAGCCCTGTCAAAAAAAAGAATATCAGCCTGCCTACGATTCAATGTCATGGTGTACGGATTGAATATTACACGAGCCTTAATGGAGCCCAATAACCAACTAGGTAATCAAGCAGGGGCAGTATAGGCATTTTGAGGTTCCTATCAGTGTTGAAACGAACAAAGTGGCAAGGACCCGATGAAATTTATAGATCGTTGGCATGTACAGGATAAGAGTTTTCTAGGTGGCAGAGAAGAGATAAGAATTTAACCCAATGGCATGGGAGGAATTTTCCCAAACTAATATATATGAAGATGAATGCTTACCTTTGGAGGGAAAGAAAGACCAAGAAGGAGGTGATATGAACGTTGATGCTGACAGAAAGACCATATGATGTTGCGATTGGAAAATATGCATAGGAGAGACAATATTTCAGAAGTAAGAGAAAAGAAAGTGATAGTCTGACACTTCAATTTGTTTACGGTTAGATTAGGATATAAGTACTAAGTGGAAGATTTATCGGAATAATGTTCCACTGATGGCATTGCTCTCTTGATTGTTGTAGTGCCATGATGGGAGATATCTTTGACAATTTCTTATGGAATCAAAAAAAAAAAAAGATGTCAGGTGCCTGGTGAGAGTTTATCTTTTTTTTTTAGCATCACTCGTAACCTTTATTTATTAACACCAGGGTCAGCAAGATTATGACCCAATAAATTGGTTACATAAACTGGCAGGCTAAGCAGCACGGATACGAATACGCGTACCGGTATCGGAAGGATACGGATACACGGATATGGAAATTTCTTAGAAAACAAGATACGTGGATATGTTATATTATTTTTTTATATAAAATATAATACAATAGCTAAAAAGAAAAAAGAAAAGGAGAAAATGGAGAAAAATCAATAGGAGAGTTCATTTGAGTCTTAACTGCACATAGCTCATAAAGAAGATAAAGGCCCACCAGGGAAGCAGCCCATTTTCCTTTCATTTTTACCCTAGCTATAAATAGCCTCACCAATCCACCGGCCACCAGAGTCCAGAACCAGCCGCCGCCTCTCTCCATCCTCTCTCTCTCAGAAGTAGCTCGAACCAGCACCAGCAGCCTCCCTCTCTTCAGCACACAGCAGCTACAACGACGAACAGCAGTCAAGGGTGGGAGGAGCAGCCATGCGGCGGCGTCGGCGGCGCTCGCAGGCGAGAGGAGCAGGAGGCGACCTCGGGGCGTCGCCCATGGCTCCCCGACCGCTCGGTCTTGCATGCACCGGGACGTATCCACAAGGCTGATACCTATCAGCTCACGTATCCAATATTCACAAAAAATTAAAAAAATCAGATACTCTAAGGATACGTGTCTAGAACGTATCGGATACGTATCTATATCCGATACGTATCGGATACATGATATGTTAACTAAGTGCCGTGTCCGTGTTACACAGCTGGCAGGGGATCAGTCTATACATTGGTCTGATCAGAGTCTCTGTCGACACTATAATGAGCAAGTTCATGAGCCACTAAATTACATGATCTGAGAGCTGCTAGAACATGAACAAAATCAAACTGCAAATCAGTGTACTCTCTTATTTCTTTGAAGATAGTACCACCCACTCCTTGGTCATACTCAGTAGATGTCAATGCTGCCGCCAGACAAGTAGAGTCCATCTCCAGCCGAATTCGAGACATGCCGTTTGCAGCTGCAAACTGAAGGGCAATGAGTCTTGCATGAGCTTCAGCACAGAGTGCATCCTGCACTGCATTTAACTTACCCGCTCCAGCCATGATCGCATCTCCATCATGATCACGAACAATGAAGCCCCACCCTCCAGATTTGGAACCAGCAAAGAAAGCTGCATCAAAATTTATCTTCAGCAATTCTATTGAAGGATGTATCCATCTTTTCTTTATTTTTGACACCCTCATCGCGGTTGGTGAGAGTTTATCTTTGACAGTTTCTCATGTAAGCAGAAAGAAAGAGGTCGGCTCAGCCATTGAGAAACATGGAGGGGGCGCATGAGGTTTGGACGTACAGGATGCACTACGAAACATAATCTGATGGACAAAACTAATTAGATGATGTGTTTGCATGAGATTTAAGAGAAATATGAGATAATGATCTTTAGTGAGTTGCATACTTGCATCTTCTAAAAGTATATAGATTGATTGAAGAAACTATTGGCGAAAGATAGATTTGACTAAGGTCCTGTTTGGATCCCTCCAGGTTTTAAAAAACTAATTTCTAGAAGCTGGAGTGCCTCTAAAGAGGTCAGTTTTTATGCTAGTTTTTATAAACCAGATTATGAGTTTTTAAGAAATTCATACTTTAGCTCAATCTAGCTAATACCAAATTTTCCTCATTTCAATTCATTAATTACCCAGAAGCTAGTTTATAAATTATAAAAATCAGGATCCAAACATCCCTACTCAAAATTTTTTAAAAACCAATTTTTAAAAACTAAAAATAAAAAACTAGATTTTAAGAAATTGTTGTGTATCCAAACAGGGCGTAAACCCAGAAATAAACTTTTTTAGATAGAGAAAGTATTTATGTTAGCGATTTTCATGTTGTATACAAATGTACACAAATTGTTTAGATAGAGAGGATATTCAGGATCCTCCATCGCGAGTGGCGGATGGTGGTGCGGTGCCTTCCTGAACCGTCCGATGGGATAGGAATCCTGCAAGAGGGAAGGGAACTCTCAGAAAAGCCCTAGGCCGCCGCCGCCAGGTTACGTGCCCTCTATATAAACACCTGGACGCTCCACCACCTTCCTCACATCACCGCCTAGCCCGCATCGTCGATTTGTTTGTTCGTGGATAGTTGTAGTCGGTAAGATTTGATCCGTCAGCTGGATTTTCGTATTCTGTTCTCTCTTGTGTGATTTCTTTTCCCATACGGTTTTGTTTTGTTTCTTGGTGATTCTGGCGGGGAATGGATTTGGATGGATGCAGATGAGGAGTCACAAGTTTATGGGTAATTTGCATCCGAGTTCTCTGTGATGTAGCAACCTTTTTTCACCTTGGAGGTCTGATGCATCCCTTCAACCCTTCAATCTCGCAAGCCTCTTAGCTTTTTATTGATTTCGATTTTCAATCCTCGTTTTTTTTTCATGGTCTCGTGTTGTCGGTTGGGATGCACGATTGAATGGGTGGAGATGAGATGATGACGAAATTGTTTCCCTATTGGTTTGATTGGCCGCAATGATGGCTAAATCTGTATTAGCTCTATCTGATCATCTCCCCAGTATTGGATTTTATTTTATTTTCCTGATTCATTTGCTTTCTAGTTTCTGGAGTTATGTGTGATACTGATACAATTTTTCTTTCAATAATTTGTGCACGATGCAAGTGGACAAAACTAGGACTTGATAACTGTTCAAATCCTCAGATTAGAATGAATCTGAAATTCTAAATGAATGTAATTCACGTTACTATAAATTGTCAGTGCTCAGTGCTCAGGAGACTAAGGGTGTATTTGGATGGGAGAAATTTTTCGGATTTTGACCTATGTCAGTTCCAAACGGTTAAAATCTAAAACATTTCTTAACTGAATTACTTTGAAACGTTTTTTAGTTTTAAACTAGGAATAATGAGAATCATCTAAATAGATGTTTCAAAGTGATTCTAGTTTATTTTGTGAAATGCTTCACTGATTTTGGATCAACGCCAAATATTTTCAATGATTTTTCTATTTGAGGTTGTAAAATATTTTTGACTTGAATATGAAGCTTTTTTTATTCGGTGAATCTGAGCCATACCAAACACATACTAAATGAGCTTGTTAATGGGCTGGCTAATCTGATCTCAAACGAGGGGATTGTCACCAGGCCAATTCTTTAACTCAAATTCATTTGCCTTGTAAAGCAGCACGGCAGCACTAAAAAGCTTTGCAGGTGAACATCATCCATTGTTGGCAGGACGTGCCGTGCTGCCATCGACGTCAGCGAGATTCTGGCAGACACCGTGCACTCCGCTCTGCTTCGCAATGGAATGTTCGTGGCTGGCAGACACTTGTTTGTCGAGAGCCCAGATTGGCATCGTTGAGCGAAGCTCTGAACAACGTTTCTGAAAGATACAATCTGATGGCCTCCTTAACAGCAACTTAATTTGCACTGTGGCATTCAGCTCGTGAAACGTTATGAATGAAGAATCGCGTTTCTGTCTTCATAGTTTGGATAATCTAATGTAAGAATGTGGCCCGGTCTTAGATAACCATACATTGATGCTCTCCTTAACCACAAGGTAATTTGCACCGTGACATCAAGCTTGTGAAACGTTATCAATGAAGAATCGTGTTTCAGTCTTCGATTTTTGACTGGACTGGGAATGAGGATGCCTATGTCGTCTCAAAAGTGGGTTTTTAGTAGCAGTGGCCCAGTCACGGTCCATATAATAGTAACATGTAAACTCATCAATTTTTTTTGTCATTTTTTGAGAACCGACTGCAACATATTCAATTTTGATAAGCTCGGGACAGATTCCATGACCAGCCAAGAATTCATTTACTCCTTCCGTTTCAAAATTATTATTATTATTGATTTTTTTTATTATCTTTGACTCTTTATCTTAAAATATTATTTATTTTCTCATGATTTGTTTTATCACTAGATAAAATTTTAATATAACTTAAAATTTTTCATATTTAAATAAATATTTTGAATAAGACAAATGATCATAGATAACAAAAAAATCAATGACAATAATAATTTTGAAATAGAGAGAGTATTTGATATACTAACTAGCGATATTCTAACGTCTCTAGCACGAATTTCACTTTTTGTTACTCAATTGTTATTAAAAAATATCTATCTAATTCTCCTTTTAAAATTAAAATAGTATGCACAAGATCAAATGGAATGAAAACTCGTTCTTTTTAGAATAGAGAAATTTTATTCTAACCTTTATAACTTAGTCTTTATAAAGTGGTCACAAAGACTAAGAAAAAAAAAGAAACAACACATCCACTCTCTTGTGGTTAGTGGAGCTATGAAAACAGCTCATACAACAAAGATGTTGAGCATCGTGTGTCTACCACGACGTCTTCAACGAGATGATGATATCGCTTGGAGTTGTTGTTTCGGTTTTCACCCCAATAGCACAAGTACTATATGGACAGTCGCGTCAACATCTAACGATGCCACTAGGCCTGGTAATGGGTCACGGCCCGTGAGCCCTTTAAGAACCCTAACTAGCCCTGACTCATTTTTAGTTTAAAAATAAACTAGATTTCAGCCCAGCCCTTTTCGATCCAACCCTCAAAAAATTTAGTTCATTTTTTCGGCCCTCTTACCAGGCCTAGATGCCACTAAGGAGAACTCAACACCCACATACGCCGACATCGTCATCACACAATCTCTACAAAGATCAAGACTCTCACTTCGATGGCACAACCTCCACTGTAAAGAACAATATATGAATCAAAAACAAAGATGTGGCTGATCAATGCCACTCTCACCAAACGAAATTGGCGCGCGCGAATTGCACGCACATCTTGATTGTCCCACTTGTGCAACTTAGTGCCGAAGCTGGCCAAAGATGTCGCACATCTTGAAATTGAAAGCTCGTTCTTAAGGCTCTTTGATAAATGTGATTGCTTCGAGTTTTGGATTTTGTATCCTAGTTCCCTGTCCTGACATGATATAAAACAATCGGGAAGTTCAATTGTACTCCGTAAAATCATAGTGAGTTTAAACTACGATTCCAATCGTGCTTAAACTAATTAGCACAAATCTTATCTCAAACACATAATCATGGTTATATGAAAAGATATGACTACTAGCTCATCCATTTTAAAACATATTTACTAGCTTTCAATTAGTTGAAAGCTTTCAGACAATGATTTATTATTTTTATGTTTTAATTTTTCTTTTGTAGAATTATTTATATAATAATTATAAATTATTAGATCTAGATCTAATAACTTAAGAAGGTGACTAAAAATTATTCAAACTTTTAGTCAGAAAGTTCTATTTTAAAATTCGATCGCGGTAGAATAAGCCCAGCATGCAGCTGCTTCTAACCCTGCAACGGCAAAACACTATCATTAGTCATTACCACATTATACATACCCCCAGTTACCGCCTCCCCTCCGTCGCGCGTGCCCGTCTCATCCAAAGAGTCCACGGTCACACACACACACACACTCACACACGACACGACGCCCACAACCGTAAGGCAGCGCCCGTGCCCGTCCATCCGTTCCCCACGCGCTGACCGTCCCCCGTCCGATCCGCCGTACCTGCGTCCACACGCCGCGGCACCGGTCACGCGAGCGGAGGATATGCCCCCGAATCGGCAGGGATCGCTTTGGCCTGATGCGGGACGCCTACCAAACACCCGGTAGAATATGCCGCCGTAATCACCAAGGTAGACGGCAATTAACCGGCGACGACGAAAGCTTGTGCCGCTCGCAGCCGGGCCAAGTTGCAAGGGCCGCGAGCGTCAGCCATGTTAGGCTAATCCGCACCGCTTATTCATTCATGAATTAATAACAACAGCAATTGTAGGCCAGTGGACCTAGAACGTTTAGTTCGTGGTCGCCACCAACTTGGGGAAGCGCGGGAGATGTCTAATTTAGCAAGGTTCGCATGATTGAGGGGGTTGCTTATTGAAAAAAATGCTAATTAGATGAAAATTGTTGTGGCGAAGAGTTTCGGTTTTAAGCCTAGAGGGTAGAGAACAAAGTTTCGTTGATGTGCTGGGATCAGTCGTGAGCCGTGGCAGGTACCAGTCCAAATCACAACTTTCTGGCAATGGTAGTTTTAGAAATTGAGTCCGAGATAAGCCCTTTAATTTAGTGATAGGTGGTTTTACGATCTCAAAATGGTACTATAGTTGAATCATTTATAGTTCTCTTTTTATAGCTATGATAGCCATGTAAGGAACTATTTTAACAATATTTTTTTAATCAACTCTTGTACTAGTCATCATCTCTAGGTCTATTGATTTTGTTTGTTGAATCTTTGTTGTCTTATTAAGCCTTACACCATGTCCTAATTATATAGCGAAGCTATATATAGTCTTATACAATTCGTTGTATCCCTCCATATTTTAATTGTTGACGCAATTGACTTTTTTAGCTACATTTGACCATTTGTCTTATTTAAAATATTTTTTCAAATATAAAAAATTATATGGTAGATTTAAACTTTTTTTTAGTAATAAAATAAATTGTAATAAAATATTTAATATATTTTTAAATTTTTTGAATAAGATGAATGATCAAATGTAACTAAAAAAATCAACTGTATCAACAATTTAAATCCGAAGGGAGTAGTTTGTTAGATTCTTCCGATAAGTGGTGCTTGATATATAGGAAGGATAGCGCATAAAGGAATTATTTTTGGCCTAATAATAGAAACTAAATATGTGATTCGGTGTATATCCTGGTAGAGCTAAATTTGCCCGCCCACCATTATTATTTGTTCTTTTTCTAGAATATGCAGATGAGTTATGTATCTTTATATTAAGAAAAAGAAGGGTTAATGACCGGAATACATCGCTTGGCTGCATTGACTGTTCCGCTCTTTCCATAGGGTCCAAGTGATCAACATGAAGACCATATCTAGGGATGAAACCGGTCAGAAATGATTGGAAAAAGGTTTAAGTATTTTTACTTTCATATTTTTTTTAGAAACTAAATTAATAACAGTATTGGTGGAAATGAATATGATATTGGTATTTCGGTAAAGTCGAAAATGATATTACTGTAACTAAAACAGATGGTATCGATTGAGAATTAACAATCGAAAATATGAATCGTACAGTATGGCACTAATAAAATAGAGAAATTGGAGGTGTCATGCTTACGTCTCGACGACGACACAGGGATAATGATAAACTGGTTGTAGCGTATTGATTATTAAATAATTGTATGTACTTGTATAAAAATTTGTATTTGCAAAAAATGAAAAATATATAAAATTTATGTTGAGAAATTTATGATTTATTTTAGGATAGAAGAATCACTTGACTTGTAGAGAGATTTGCTATAACTATAATCAAAATATTGAATACGATAATCACCTATATCACTCTACAACAATTTTCACGTTAAAATGGAAATTTGTGGAAACGACCGGGAGATTTCGAAATTGTTTTCATTACAACTTCTATGAATTACTACCATGCTTCCACTTTTTCGGAATATTATTTTTACGTGTTGCGGTCGATAAAATGTGAAAATGAACATCAGTAAACCGATAATTACCACTTTTACTTTCATTCCTAACCATATCCAATCCTTTCTTTGATGTATTGGTCACAATACAATAGGTTTGTAGAAAGAGGATTTCTCAATAACATTTATTGCGAGCAGATGAACGTGGTTACATTAATTTGAAGCATAGCTAAAACATGGGACATATCCAACATATTCTTATCCTTCGATTGTCGAGTTAATTGTAACTTGGGAGAAAAATGTTTCCATATCCCCATGTTTCAGCTGTGTTTCAGATTAATGATATCCTCAATAGTCAATAACACCATATGCACAAGCACAGTAGCATGACTTGATGGAGCTCTTTTATTCTTGCTAGGGAAATGAATTTACATACTGCAAGTGGACCATTCACATCAGTTTGACACAGGAGGGACGAAAAATGTGCAGTGCGCTCACGCATGAACACGACTTCCTTCGTCCTTGGGAGAGAAATAAAAATTCTGCATGCGCAATGGTCGGTTGCAGATGCAACACACCCACGCCCCCAAAAAGATCGAAACCTATTTTTTTTTCCTTTTAATAAAGATGACATATAGAGATTTCAGATGAGTTTGTACCTCCCTAACACTTGCCCATATATGCCTCCTGTTAATTCATGTGCTTGTTATAATTATCAAACGTTCTCATTTTCTTCTCCGAACTCAAAAGTAAACAGTACTTGATGGTGGACGCGTTCCCCGAACGATGGCCTCCAGTTGGTTGCTTGCTTGCACCCGAACGAACCTCACCAACGCAACGAATCTGAATCCAACAAAACTCCCCGCGCAAGTCCACGCCCGGCACGGCATGGGGCTCCCGTCCCAGAATCCTGGTAGGCTGGTACTGGTACCCCATCCGAGCCCGCCCCTGCGCGTTTTCCGATAGCACGGGCGCCGAGCCAAGCCCGGGTTTCTCCGCGGTCGCAGCACGGAACAAGCCCGGCAGCCTAGAACGCCGCATGATCTCGGTTCTCTCGCCGCGGAACGGACGGATGTCACGGCTAGGTGGATAAGCAGATAGGCGGGCAAGCAGAGAGTTGGCGTAGGTCGCAGCGGGGCGTTGGGAAGGAAGCTTGGCAAGGGATCTATCCGCATTCCGCTCTCATATTCCCCTTGCGTGCAAGCTCCCCTCCCCCGCTCTCTTGCCACGGCCACACGGAGGCGCCCGTGGATAAACACGTGGGTCCCGGGATGCAGAGAATATAGGAGGAGTATGTTCCGGGGACGCGTAGTGGTGGGGAGTGGGAAGAGCCGAGTCGGGGGGATTTCTTTTGGGATTATTTAAAGAGCAAGGGAGGGAGATAGGCACACGAAAGCAACAGCGAGAGGGGAGAGAGAGAGAGAGAGAGAGAGAGAGAGAGAAGAGGGAAGGGAAAAGGGAGAAGCCAGGGAGAGGGAGTTGTTGGTTTCGGTGCCGGTCGGAGTCGGAGGGGGAAGGAAGGTCGTGTGGAGGAGCGGCGAGGCGGGGAAAGACGGAGATGGTGGTTGCGAGCTGAGTTGCCGGATCGCGGGAGGCGGGTCGGGGGATCGGCCGGAGCGGTGGGGAACTGTTATGGTATTGGGCTTGGCCGGCGGCGGCGGCGGCGATCGCGGATGGGCGGCGGCGGCGGCGGCGGGGTCCGGGGGCAGGGGTTGTAGGAGCGGCGGCGGTGGGGGCGTCGGAGCGGGAGTTGCTGGTCTCCGTGCGGCAGGGGAAGGCGGAGGCGGAGGCGGGGAGGAGGGAGCGGGGAGGGGGGAGTATGAGGCGGGGGAAGGGGGGAAGGAATGGGCTGCTGCCGAGCTCGCTGCGGATCATATCGTCCTGCCTCAAGACGGTGTCCTCCAACGCCGGCTCCGTCGCGTCAACCGTGCGCTCGGCCGGGGCGTCCGTCGCCGCCTCCATCGCCCCTCAGGCAGAAGACGAGAAGGACCAGGTCGGTTTATCTGCCCACATCACTCGCGTCTCGTCCTTTGAATTTTTATATTATTATTATGCATGCGCTGTTGCAGATGACTGTGGGCTCTGGGGTTTGCTGCTGAGTTGTTAAGCTTGCTCAGTCATCACATTTTGCTGTAGGAGGTCGTGAATAATGCGGCGAGATAGATCTTATGTTGTTGTTATTGTAGATCGAAGCTTGGAGTGAGTTGACCGTGGCCCAAGTAGCCAAGTTAAACGAGTCAAAGGAAAGCTTGTTAGAACTAGAATGTATCGAATTTCAAACTCATGTTCTATGATTCCTGATGAGATGGCTGGGTTGTTTCGCTGTCACTGGCATAATACTGCCTTTACATGGCAGTTGGATCATTTAATTTATGTCACTTTATAATTCTTTAGTACAATTCCTAGTAACGGGTTCCTTTTCATTTGTCAGGAATAATGTTTATACCTGATTTACTACAGATTTCTTTCCACGTGGATGCTGTTTTCTTTGAATGAAGTGGTGCCTTTTATATGGAAAGAAACAAAACTTGCCTGTCCATATTCAGTTTATGCTTGACTCAACTTAAATTTATTGTCAAAAGTTTGGTTGGAAGCAAATGCCACTACAGTTCCCTGACCCTGCTCTGAAATTCGCCATTGTATATTTCTGCAACTTAGTAGACATTGCAATCCTGATCTTCCATCTTCATCTATACACAGGTTTTATGGTCTGGGTTTGATAAATTAGAACTTCACCCATCATCATTCAAGAATGTCCTGCTCGTTGGTTATTCAAATGGTTTTCAAGTGCTTGATGTTGAGGATGCTGCCAATGTTTGTGAATTGGTCTCAAAACGTGATGGGCCAGTTACATTTTTACAAATGCAACCGATTCCAATCAGCTCTGAGGGCACCGAAGGATTTAGAGCTTCACATCCCATGCTTCTGGTTGTTGCTGGTGATGAAACAAATGGCATGGTTGCTGTTCAAGGTCGTCGTTTAAGTGCACTTATGAGAGACACAAACAACGAGCCTCAGACAGGAGGTTGTATTTCGACCCCCACGGTTGTTCGCTTCTACTCTTTGAGGTCTCACACATATGTACACGTCCTTCGTTTTCGATCTGCTGTATATTTAGTTCGCTGCAGCCCACGGGTAGTTGCTGTAGCTCTTGCAACACAAGTAAGTTTTTTGTGGTTCATATTCGTATTGCAAATTGGTACTCGCAAAGATGGACTATCAATTGTTCCTTCTTTTACTGCATTGCAGATCTACTGCTTTGATGCTGTGACTCTTGAGAACAAGCTCAGCGTACTGACATATCCTTTGCAAGGTGCTCCGGGGGTGAATATTGGGTATGGCCCGATGGCTGTTGGCCCAAGATGGTTAGCTTATGCTACAAATACCCCTTTATCATCAAACACTGGCCGATTAAGTCCACAGAACCTTACACCTTCCCCAGGAGTGAGCCCATCTACATCTCCTAGCAGCGGAAGTTTGGTTGCTAGATATGCTATGGAGTCTAGCAAGCAACTAGCTGCTGGTATTATTGATATGGGATGTAAAACATTGTCAAGGTACTGCCAAGAACTTATGCCTGATGGTTCAAACTCCCCTTTGTCATCTAGTCCAGGCAGGAGATCTGTTGTGCATCCACTGGAAGCTGACAATGCAGGAATGGTTAGTTAATGCTTCACTATGCTTTTCGTTCCTTTTTCAAAGTGCATGAAAAAAATGAATTCTTCAATGAAATACTTCATTGTAATGAAATGTTACTGTATTTTTGCAGGTAGTCATAAAGGATTTCACCTCCAAAGTTATTATATCACAGTTTAGGGCTCACACAAGTCCCATATCTGCTCTTTGTTTCGACCCTAGCGGAACTCTCTTGGTCACAGCATCTGTTCATGGGCATAACATAAATGTTTTCAGGATAATGCCTGCCTGCATTGCTAATGTTTCGGGAGCAAAACGATACGATTGGGCAGCATCTCATGTTCACCTTTACAAACTGTATCGTGGCATGACAGCAGCTGTATGTTAACAAATTAGTTGAAAAGTATTTCTTCTAAGTTTAATGCCTTTTCATTTAATCAATTATCTTGTAATTGTGTGCAGGTCATACAGGACATTTCTTTTAGTCATTTTAGCCAGTGGGTATCTATTGTTTCATCTCGTGGCACTTGCCATATTTTTACATTGTCTCCTTTTGGGGGTGATGCTAGTCTGCAGACACAGACTTCTCATAGCGACGGGCCACCTCTTGCCCCATGTCAGTCAAGGCCATGGTGGTCAAAACCATCGTTTCTTATGGATCAACAGCTTCATCAAGTGCCGCCCACGATGACCAATTCAGTAGTCAGTAGGATAAAAAATAATACTTCTGGTTGGCTTAATACCGTCAGTAATGTGGCTGCTTCGGCAAGTGGAAAACTATCTGTACCATCTGGTGCCATTACTGCTGTTTTCCACAATTCCATTTACCAAGGTTCTTTGCCGGTTCCATCGAAGGCTAATGCTTTGGAGCATCTGTTGGTATATTCACCATCTGGTCATGTTATTCAACATGAACTTTTACCTTCTTCAGGTTCTGAGTCCTCTGATAGTAGCCCAAGAGTTAGTTCAGGTTCTAATTCACAACTCCAAGATGATGAGTTGCATGTTACAGCCGAACCAATTCAATGGTGGGATGTATGCCGCAGGACAAACTGGCCGGAAAGGGACGAAAACATTGCAAAAATTGTAGTTTATAACCAAAGAAACAATATGATGGTTATGGATACTTCTGACACTGAAGATAGCGAACAATCAGATTCCATTCCATCAAATGATGGTATGTCTGTGAAAGAGATTATTAGAGGTCGAGAGAAATCAAGCTGGTACCTGTCAAATGCTGAAGTTCAGATTAACTCATGGAGGATTCCCATCTGGCAGAAATCTAAGGTCTGCTACAATGTCTTGAAATAATATGCTAAATTGTGAGGAATTACTTGTGAACCATCTTCCATGATTTTGCAGATTTGCTTCTATGTGATGGACCATCCTGCTCAAGAATCAGGAGAAACAGTTGGGGTTACTGGTGGAGAAATTGAGATAGAGAAGTTACCTCTTCACGAGGTTGAAATCAGGAGAAGGGAATTGCTCCCTGTATTCAAGCAGTTCCACTATTCTGAACGAAATTCTA
The DNA here is from genome assembly GCA_032690845.1 of Eleusine coracana subsp. coracana. Classification (NCBI taxonomy): domain Eukaryota; kingdom Viridiplantae; phylum Streptophyta; class Magnoliopsida; order Poales; family Poaceae; genus Eleusine; species Eleusine coracana. Next base: position 9,283,038 of record CM064426.1, read on the forward strand.
GTGGCAGGTAATGTCACTGAAACTTCTTTTGGTTTCTTGTTCTACGTGTCAAATGTCATATTTTGGCTTGTGACCATGTTTTCTTTTAAATTATTGCAAGTTTGCCATTATTTGTAGAACCATGTAATCCTAGCTGATAAGCATTTTGGAATTTTTTTTTCTCCATTTATAGCATTTTGGAACTTTTAGTTTTTTTTTTAATTTTATGTTGAAATTGTGTTCTTGGTTTAGAACCAGGTAACATTACTTCTGCAGTGTAATTAAACTATATGTACTATTCAGTTTTCATGTGCAACTTTAGAGTCCAGTTTAATGCTCTTAATTGTCAATAGTATCATGCAATGCAGTAGTCTACTGAGTGTAAGATTTCTTGCATATTGCAAATGTGTTTGTGGCAATTTTTGAAACAAGGTTTTCCCCTCCCTTATCTCCTAAGAGATGGGGTTCCAGTGTTTGTGGCATTTGAAAAAAAACTATGGGCTATATCGAGCCTATAATCCCGTACATGACAGGTTGCAACTCCTGCTGCAAGAGATAAACTTATTCTCACACACTGTCATACGATGAGCTAGGTAGTCCTTGATTAATAGTGGGCGAGATGCATTTGTGTGCGAACAGAACTCTCACCTTCTCAAGCTTTCTTCCAATTGTATTACATATTCAGCCAGTCATCTTTTCTAGAACTCTTAGCCCATGAGGCCATAACACCTTTCTTATAAATATAAAGCTGTCTTGCACTTTGTTGTCCTACCTTTTTGGTGTAGCTGCACCTCTTAGGATTCTTCGTTTCAACATCTGACTTGCAAATTATTTGCGTCTTGAGTAGTTTGTATTTATTTACCTTGGGGTGCCTTGGTTTGCTAATCACACATTGGTTTTTGTATGTTTCTACTAGGTTAAAAGAAATATTCGTATTAGCAAAGGATTAAGCAAGTTTGAATTCAAGTGCCCAATGTTCAATAGTTTATCCCTTACTAGAAACTTCATATGACTCACTAATGTTCACCACTAATAGTTATGTGATTGTATTTGACATTGGGATTTTATGCAATGATGTAGGAATCATGCCAGCGGAGGTTTTCAGAGTGACCTGTCTAGCATCAATGATGCACAGTATAGCTCAGGAAAGGGTACTGGTGAATATGAATGCAAGGCAGTGCCTCCCATATCTGGATTTTACACTGGTAAGCTTGTGAATTATTGTGTCAAATGTATTTCCTTATCTCCAATATATTGATGTTGATTGAGAAAACGTATACTCTGGCAGATATGAGGAAAACAGGAGAAATGAATGGTGTAGTTGGGCAGTCATTGTCTGGACCTATCTCTGCTGTGAATTTGCAGCAAGTTGGAGCTAACAGATCTCCTAAAGCTGAAGATTTGACTTCCTGTTACAAGGTAGAGAACGAGAGCAACGGATATGTGTCAACCCCACGTGAAACAAATGCATCTACCATCACACCACAAGCTCGAGGAAGTTTGGATTGTGTACCATCACATACCAGACCATTGAGCAGTTATTCCCTCTTGGATGGATCTCTTGATGATGGAGTCTCTCCTGCAAATGGTGTACCATGCAAGCCTGAAACCAATGATTCCTTGCCCATCAATGGTGCAAGCACTGACATACAGAATGGGTGTCTCACCGGTATCGAATCTGGAGACCAGGGGCCATCTGATTCTCACAACTCAGTCGAGTTTACCCAGTATTTCCAAGAGGGCTATTGTAAAATATCAGAACTCGATGACTGCCGTGAGTTAACTGAAGCTGTTACTGATGCTGACAGCAGCAGCAGCCACTGCGAGAGAGAGAAGCCCGAGGAAGATGGGGATAACGATGACATGCTTGGAGGAGTTTTTGCCTTCAGTGAAGAAGGTTCTAGTCATGACTCATGAACTTATAAGTTATACTAACGACCATTGTTCTGATTTTCATATTCTGATATTTGTCCTGTTCCTAAGTTGCAGGTTGAACTTGAAATTTGCTTTACTAAGATATAATGCAAATTTGTGCCCACAACATTCAGTGTGCGATAGTATGTAGAGGATGGTCAAATTCTGGTCGGCTGTTGGGGAATAAAGTAGTATTGAAATGGTAATCTACTGGGGTACATACTGTAAAGGTAAAGCTCGTGATTGAAGTTCATGTGTCTGAAGTTCTATGCTGCAATCTGAGGCAAGGATCCCTCCAGGCAGTTTACTAATCCACGGATCCAAGTTTATGGGAGTTCGGTGTTGTCGAGAAGTTGCCATTGCCTGCCGCAACACTGTTCCCATTCTGTTCATTTGTACATATACTGTGAAACACATTTGTTTTGTGCCATACTTCTGGGACATTGGAAGGTTTTAAACCCGTACCTTGGCAGCCATATTTGTTGACTGCGTCCTGCCGAGGCATGTGAATGTTCCATGTTTATTTGTACATACTTTCTGTTCATTGGGAAGGAAAGGAAATTTAGCAACGGTTAATGTGAGATAATTGTAAAAACATTCAGTAAAGAATCTGCATTTGCGAATATGTGTTATTTATGCCTGTGTTCTTCACCAGGGCCTTTGTCTGAAAATGGTACATCCTTAGCATTTTAATGCTGCTGTCGTCCAGCAGCCGAATAGTGGATGGCGGATTGTTATACAAGTGAGAAATCACCACCTCTATCTTCTTTGGTTACTTAATATTTGTTCAGCGTGGTTACCAAACATACACAGAAAAGTTAAGCAACCATACTCAGATAGAACTACAATACGAGTATGTTAAGTATCATGCACGCGACAAAGACAAGGAACAAGTATATTCTAGTGTCAGTTCGCGGGAACTCGCATAAACCAGTGCATTCTCCCAATTTTAAAGCCAACACCTTTTCACGAAGATCTTGTACTAGAAGCCGTACTAATTTTCCAATTCTCAAGGCATCCATGACCTTCCGTAGCGGCGTGTACCAGGTTCCTCCAATAATGCGGCCCAGAATGAGCCGCGCAGCCATCCGAGGCCACAACCAGCCAAAGCCATAACGGAGGGCCGGAGAAAGAACGGCGACCAGATCTTCATACTGCCTTGCGATTCGCGTCTGGCCCACGGCCGCGCCGCGCCATCCCCGCCTCGACCCAAGACGCGGACACGCATCCCCGTGACCCGCACTGCACCGAGTGACGAGGACGCAACGCAAGCCTCCAAAGCCACCTGAAGTCCTGAACCCGTGTGGCGCGCCGCGCGCGCCTTCTCAAGCCAGCAACAGCAAGCCACCACCACTAAAAACGGGTGAGGCACAGCGCGCGGGCTGCAGGAACAGAGGAGTCCACGAAGCGCGGAGGCATGGCGGAGGAAGGGGAGCCGGCGGCGGCGCCGCTGGCCTTGACGGTGGGGTACGACGCGGGGGAATCGGCGGCGGCGGCGGCGAACGACTTCGGCCTCCCCGCGGAGCTGGTGGCGCTGCTGCCGGCGGACCCGTTCGCGCAGCTGGACGTGGCGCGCAAGATCACCTCCATGGCTCTGGCGTTCCGCCTCGGCCGGGTCGAGGCCGAGGCGGCGCGGCTCCGCGCGCAGCTCGCCGAGCGCGACGCCGAGGCCGAGGACCTCCGCGAGCGCGTCGAGCAGCTCGACACCGCACTCGGCGTCGCCTCCGCCCGCATCCGCCGCGCGGAGGAGGAGAAGGTACTGCCGGTCCCGTACCTACCCGCTGTCTGTTAAAGCAGCAGTGCTTCGAGCCGAGTGATCGATGACTTTTTAGAGCCACTCTGTTGGTCCGCTGCAACTTTCTGATGCTTATCCACGTTTTGGGCGATGGATGTACAGGAGACGCTGCTGACCGAGAAGGCGTCGCTGGTCAACACCGTCCAGAAGCTGAACAAAGATGTCGCTAAGGTACCAGGACGTTATTGCACTCTGGAATCCTGTTTGTGACAGATTTGCGTGTCTTCTAAAATTTTTGAGATTGTCAGTGCGAGCTTGCCATTATTCTAAGTTCAGAATCTCAACCTGACATGCTATCCTAAGTCGAGACTTGAATAAAGCACTGCCTCCCGTGTGCGAGCGACTGTATACAGAACTTTTGATCGCTAAACCTAACAAAATGTTACCTGTTTTCTCCTTGTTTTGCAGTTGGAAGTTTTCAAGAAGACTCTTATGCAATCGCTTCAGGAAGATGAAGACGGTCATGTAAGACATTGCATTGACATTCACGCTATCTCTAGTTTTCGAACCCAGCAATGATTTGGACCTCCTTAGCATTGAAAGCGTTTTTTATTCTTGAATTACTTCGCTGCAGATTACTGCTCCAAAGGCAAGAGTCGCCGAAGCTCCGAATTTCTCCCCTGCATCATCTGTTGCAGGTAGTTCATGAATCTTGTGGCCACCACGCTACATTACCCTCAACAATAAACTTCAATGTTGGATTTTTGACAGATGAAGGTTCTGCAGGTTCGAATTCCAAGGTGTCGCAGTTCTCAGAAACTGCAAGTTCAGTTTCAGATGAAAGTCGTGTTGACCCAGATGGTACATATCCTTTCCATCAGTACACATTAAAATCTGGAAATATGCCGATTATATTTGAGGAGTTTTACTGTCCAAAATACTGGCAAAACTACTGGCCAGTAGTTTGAGGGTAATTTCGTAATTATACTATTAATTAATAAATTTATATTTATTTTTATGATAGAATATTAACTCTACGAAATTATTAAAACGTTAATTTATCTTAATATATATATATATATTAGTTATTAATAAGATTATTAATATAACTTTATTGATAATAATAAAAACTAATTATTATAAATCTACAACTCTTATTTTTCCTGATAATGCCCTCAAATTGAGAAACTACTGGCCAGTAGTTATGATTTTAGATTATGAAATCTATACCATTTGATCAAACTACTGGCCAATAGTTTCTTAAAACTACTGATCAGTATTTTGGACAGTAAAAGTCCTCTTATATTTACATACAAAACTGTTTTGTATCTATAGTACCAAGACCACCCCGTCCAAGTGTATTTTTATCGTCATACAATGGCACGCCAAGGATGACTCCCCCAGACTCACCGCCAAGGCGACATTCGATCTCTGTTACATCAATGAATATGCTTAATGACAGGTCCTCAGTCTTTTCTGGTCAATATAGCTCTCCATTTGATGCACCAAGTCAAACAGGTTAGCTTTGATAACCCCAAGAGTTAGTTATACTGTTTGTTAAATACTTGAATGCTAACTTGCTTCTCTTTTTTCATTGAAGAAGTACTCTTGCATATGTATAATCCAATCTGATTCTTTTTTATCAGATTCTTGCTAGGAAAATTGCTTGTTTGATCACATACATATCACATTTTTACTGGTTTAGATAAACCGTACCATGTAGTAGTAAATCCAATCTGACCAGGCGGCATGGATGGGCAAATCGAGGGTTTGGTCAATTACATCAAAGACACAATGTAATAAGTTGCTGGGTGGTGGGATGGGAATTTTATCAACCAGACATAAATTATGGACATATGCATACAGAAGAATGACTTCTGAAGGTCATACAAGTTCCACGAGCTGTGCACTCAAAGTTGTTTTAGGGACTAGTCAAAAATGTCTATGCTTCTGACGCCAGTCCCTGCCATGCTCTATGACTTCTGTATCAGTAATGATGTTTAAAATTTACAGAAAGGTCACTTTCTGTTTGTTTATCAAGTTCTGCACTTTGCCTTCTGGATTGAACTTGAAATCACGAATAAGCTCTACATAAACACTTCTTCTTTTTTTCCCATCAGGACGAACTAGAGTTGATGGAAAAGAGTTCTTTCGTCAGGTCAGGTATGCGTCTTTTACCAAGTATTCAGTTCAGAAAGTTGCCTGACAAACTACACAGAAGCATTTACTTATGCAACATTTGATTAAGAATTAATTAACTATCTGCTTGAAGTCGCCATTTTGTGTGTATATATCTTTTTGCTTACAATTAATATCCTGTGGTGAATTGGACCTTGCCATGCAGTAGACAGTTGATTCTTGGATCATGATATCTAGAACCATGAAAATAAATATTTTGGTTACTGGTGTTAACGATAAGTCAAAAAAATTTGTGTTCTCTTCTTCAAGTGCACATTTGACCTCCGTCTGCTGTTATACATGCAGGAACCGCTTGTCTTACGAGCAGTTTAGTGCATTCCTAGCTAATGTGAAGGAACTGAATGCAAACAGGCAGACCAGAGAGGTATAAATGGATGCAAAATGAACTCATTATCTGATTTCCAATGCAGGAACTATTTTTTTTTCTTATCCTGTCATGGTATTCATTGAAACTTCTGCCCCTTACAGGAAACATTAAGAAAGGCTGATGAAATTTTCGGTCCAGAAAACAAGGACCTGTACACCATATTTGGGAGTCTAATTACTCGAAATATTCAGTAGAGTCCTTGGAAGTTGGAACTCAATCCCCAAAGATAATAGTGATCCAGGTTTTACCGTATATTGTGATTATAAGATGTTGGCATTGATGTATTCAAATCTGTAGAGGTCACCTTCCACCATTGCAGATTCTTGGTATATAGTTTTCTTAATTTCTTGTTTATGTCGATGTAGATTCATGGGTTGTCTGTAAGCTGCAAATTATATTTTTTATACAAATGATGAAAGTTCGGAATAACAGGAAATATGTTCTACTCCCTCTGTTCTTCTATTATTGAAGTTAGCATAAAATATTTAGCTCAAAAATAGATTAATCATGTTGGCCTGATGCCACCAATAAAAGAAACAAAGCGAATATTTCCTCCTTGGTTTTGTTTTCTTTTAGTCTCAAACTCATAGACAAGTTGCAAAATTAAAATAAGTGGTAAGAAAAAAAATTGTAACAGTCACCAGAGAAAATTTATCCTATGTTGAGAAAAAAATGTTTTTGAAATTGCTCTTTCATACATCTTCAACTCTGTTGACTACCTCTTTCTGTAACTAAGTTGATTTACTATGCTATCTTTGACCTTTTGGTATCTAATCTTTAATCTTTTATCAGCAACATTACTACAAAAAATTACCCATTGCCTATCCTTTGGTTTATCCAGTCCGGCATGTCCCCTTTTATTTTTGTGGCCGGCTCCAAATTGTCTTTTGTTCTTCGAAGCTCCCAATAACTGCAGATTGCTTCTTGTTTGATAAAGAATTTGCCAATATATTGTAATATATTCCACTGTTCAAATTATCTAATACATTTAGTAGCTTTGCACTCTTCATGCTGACCAAAATTTGGCCATCTGTGCTTTTGGTTGTGTTGACAACAACACTTATTGTCTTCACTTTCATAGCGGGTTTCAATTCAGATCCTCGGACCATGTAAACTGCACCAAGAACTTCTCCTACAAATATATCCTGAAAATGGAGGAAAAAAAAAGAAAGAGTTCAACAAATTAAGACTACGAAGATTGTCAGATATAATGAGTTATGAGTGTTAGGAAACTACATGAATTACAGTAATAAGATACAAAAGAGTCTTGAAAATGGATCAGTTACCAAATGGTGATACAATCTCTCTTTCCTTTGAAGTTCCTGAAGCAACGACAGCAATCGATGGACAAAAGTTGCTTCGGGAGTACGCAGGGTACACTGCTCCAGAGCTCCAAGGACTCCTTTAAATGAAGCAACCTTTTGTTGCGTTGCAAGAGGAACGAGTGTGATATTCAGACTGGATTCTAGTACTATTTTGGCAGCTAATGGATCAAGGAACATGTTGAACTCTGCATATTTGTTGGACTGAACACTGAATACATTTCCCTTTACGTTTCCGCTCTCTCTGATCAATCCACCTACGACATAAACTTTCTACACACGGAGAATCATGTGTTACCAAAAAAACAATTCTGAGTTAAATTACTCGCAGATCATAACTTCATTCAGAGTTTTATATTACTATGAGAAACACATACCTCTATCACAGTGCTTGCTTTTGTATCAGAAAAAGAGATGTTGGCCAAATTGGTGAGAGGCCCATTTGTAAGAACAGTGATCTTGTCACCTGGACCAAGTTGGTTCCTGACAGACTGCCAAACTTCAAAAGCAAGTGGCTGCCGGCGTTCCGGATGGTCTGAACTTGCAGAAGTGTATCTAATCATGGAATGAACAGATATGAATTAAAAAAATCAGGCCGATTTTAGCTATGTCATTCTTTTAAATAGGCAGTAAGAATGGGTACCTTCTAGGACTTCTTGGCAGTGATCGAGCTAGTCCATACAATGTATCCGAATCAAGAAATCCACCACTACCTTGTGGGATAGCATAGGAATTGTTGCAACCAAGGGTTGGAGCTCCAAATGCAGTAGTATTGCCAAGACCGACAGGAATGTCATCGCGGCCCATCATATGAAGAATGTCGTAAACAATGTCAATACCTGCTATATTAGCCCAACCATTGCCATTGACCAAAACAGCCTAAAAAATTAATAAATTGAGGTTTATCAGAAAGACACGGCACATGAGCTAATCATAGTACTGTAGCAAAGGTAATTTCCTCACCTTTAGATCTATGACTTCTGTGGGTTCCTTGAGAAGGTATATGAGTGAAATAAAATCTCCAGGGCTCATGTCCATGTCAATAATGACTGGCTTCCCCCTTTTTCCATTCTTGAAGTCCGGCTTGTAAAAAACCTCTCTGTAATATGGAAACCGTGTGCTTATGTTGAATCGGCCAGTGTGTTTAGGTAGATTCAGAACCTGGAAGAAACTAAATTTTGTCATGCCCCAGTAACTACGATAGTTCAGCATAATTCAATATTGAGTGCTTGAAATTGACATTTTGAGTTCTGGGCTTCTGGGACACAGGCTAAAAATCAAATTACCTCTAGGAAGCTCTTGAAAAATTCCCTATCCAGTGAGCTACTTTCATCCGTGTTAGGCTTTGCGCTCGTCGCGACTCGTACTCGAACTGCTTCACGACCAGACACTTCCTTAGTATATCCATCCTGAAGAGAAGTACAAATTTTCAGGCTTCCAGTATTGAGCATGCAGCCTCTGCAGCATTGCAGATGGACTCAACTCAAGGCGTGCCCAACACAAGAATGGGTAACTTGAAATGGGCATCAAACAAATTATATAGCATCATAAAATATGTTAGTACCTCACATCTTCCTCTTTTGCTTCCGGGCACCACGCAGAAGGCATCTTTGACCCCAGTCTGAACATGGCCACTGTGAACTCCACCGTCTCTCAGGCCAAACTTGGGAGCTACACGGCCGTCGAAAAACGGGTTCGAGCCGTCACGCACACCGTACGGTTTGTTGGACGTGACCACCGTAATGTTCATGTACTCCAGCTCGGCGAAGTCATTCCCGCCGTCGGCCTCGCCGCGGCGCATGCTGGAGAGCGCCACGCCAGCGGCGAAGGAGTCCCACATGTAGTAGCCCTGCAATAATAAACCAAGAAAGAAGAAACAGTAGCATAAGAAAAGGCTGAATAATGCTAACGTTTGGCAAGGACGGGGCAAGAGAGTTCAGACTTGCCGTGTTGCCATGGCTCCCGGGCCGCCTTCCCTGCCGCGTCAGCACCGCGTCCAGCGACCTGAAGCAGTACTGCGCCTCATGCGTGCCCTGTCTCCTCTCGAACTCGGCGTAGAACTCCTCCGTGACCGGGATCGTGTTGGTCGCGTCGAGCGGGACCATGATGACGGGCACGCCCGAGTGGAGCACCCGGTATGCCGCGAACGGGTCGGTGAAGACGTTGAACTCGGCCACCGGGTTGGTCGCGTAGGCCGTGAACAGGTTGCCGCCCGCCCGCACGGCGCCGCCGGAGACGTAGACGCGCCGCACGTTGCGCCTGAGGTCCGGGCGCGACGCGAGGAGGAGCGCCAGGTTGGTGTGCGCGCCGAGGAGGAGCACCGTTGCTGGGCCGGCGGAGAGCGCGTCGGACATCACCTGCTGGGCCGTGGGCTGCCGCAGCGGGCGGTACCCGCGCGGGCCCTGCGGGAGGAAGGCCCTGCGCAGCCCGGAGTTGGTGTCGACGTCGAGACGCCCGCCCCGGCCCGGTGGCACGGCCTGCCTGTACCGGCAGCTGCCGGCCGTCGACGTGCCCTGCACATGAAGCTAGCAGAGCTTAGACTCTTACTTATTGTGCAGGCCCTTGTATTTGTACAGGAGAATGATGTCATCGTGCTAATTGTTATTACCTGGTCGATCAATGGGAGGTAACCGCCGACGCGGGGGTGCACAACGCCGGCGTCGGAGATCCCGCCGTCGCCGCCGACGCCGACGGGGATGTCGTCGCGGCCCATCATGTGGAGGATGTCGTAGAGGTGGTTCACGGCGTGCCCAGCGTCGCTCCACTGGTTGGCGTTGACGGTGATGGCCTGCGGTGTTCAGTGGCACGAGGGTGTGACGCACGCATGCACCACGCACGAGTGTCAAATGGGACGACACATCAGAGCGTTGAAATTAAACATGCCACTAGCTACTATAGAATGAAACATTAGTCAAAGGCTCAAAGCCACGCGCGCGCCATCATTAATTGGACCTATCACCATCGCTCCATCCTCTTTTGGGCAATGATCGCAGTGGCGCACGAGCGCGAGATCCACTGGAGGACACCAGCCATTTCCAATAGGGAAACCAAGATACGGCAGGATCAACAGATGATGCGTTACCCCCATGCTAAATAAAGTTTCTCCTCACAGGATCTCAAAGTATTCGAACGGCTGGAACTACACGAACAAGCACCCCGGGCACACGAGGAACTTTCATGGACAAAAGCATATCTAATATAATCTAATCTGATAATAATAATCCATCGTTCACTACGAGATCACCTGCTGGGACTACAGCAAGGCAGAGAATTTTACATGGCACCAACCTTGACTTCGAACTCAGAGCGATTGTGCTTGAGGATGTACAGCAGCGCGAGCACGTCGTCGGTGTCCATGTCAGTGTCCACCAGTATCCGCTGCGGCGCGGCCACAGAGCCGGAGACCGCCGCCGCAACGAATACCAACACGGCGGCGATGACGGCGGCTCTCCTGCTACTCATCGTCTTCCTCGACGCCGTCGAGCGTTCGTCCATGGACACGGTAGTAGAGCGGAGGCGGAGGAGTCGAGCTAGCGCGCGCGTGGGAGGGTGGCCACCAGTAGTGGTGGACCGGTGGTAGCGAACGGTGACGGGGCGGCTGCCGGTTGGCTTCCGCGCTCGCTGCCTTTTGACGTGATGGATAGACTGATGGGTGCGCGTTTTATCGTCGTCTCGCTCGCCTCCGCGGGCATCAATGGTAGTCACACCCGTCTGCAGTCGTTTCGCAACTGTTAGACAGGTACGTATTACCGCTGTTTTCGGCTGTAATCGCAAGCAATAAATGATCTATTTAAAAGTTTACCGTTTTGCATGCTGCTAGTTCATTCCTTCCTTCTGCAAATGGTGCCGCAGCCTGTATTAGATGGAAAATTTTTCTACATAAGGTTGAATAAAAGAAAAAAAATGCAAATATCCGCTTGCATGTTATGGGAGATTTCATATACCCATCTGTAAATACTTTTATTTTAGTCTAATATTTACAAGTTATACATAGTTTTTATATAACTTCTTCACAATTTTGCCAGACCAACATGACTCTTAGAAAGCATCCGATACAACTCAAAAGTTATCAAGTGGTATATCAAAATTAAGTATAATTATAATAGGAATGACAATGGATACATTATCCATTAGGGATGGAAGAACGTACCCATCCCCATATAAAAAAGAGTCACCTATGACTCACACCCATACCCATGTCAGGTTTCAAATTTTCCCATACCCATACTCAAATAGTTCTGGGTGCCCATTGAATTACCCATATCCACTAATAAGAGAGTAAAAATGTTTTCATTTAATAGTATAGTTCATATTTAGTACATATAAAAACAATTCTTTGCAATTTTTACATTGAATGAGAGTTTCTAATATGATATAGCTACTATAAATAATTCACTATGATCATAATATCATAAAAACTAATTAAAATTTATATATTAATTGGATTTATGGGATTCATGAATAAATGGGTATGGGTTATGAGAGAATGAACTCATACCCGTTATCCAATGGGTAGTGAAAATAACCTATTAACGAACCCATGGGGAGAGAAAGAACCCCAAACCCATACCCTAATAGAGTAAAAACCCGTCGGATATCGGGTGATGAGTATTGGTACCCATTACTATCCCTACTTGCGGGTGCATATACCCTCATGTAAGTGGATATGTATAATTTTCCCTTGAGTACAAAAGTTAGTTTAACTTATTAAGGAATTAATTGATCAAGTAGAATTTATAAGGGTATGAATTGATCACTGTATTTTTTAGAATATATATACATTAAATTATGAGATATGAATATATATACTAAATTAATATTGACATGTTATAAGAAATATTGTATCGTCACATCTTTAATTTATCATTGATTATGGTTATAAAGAAGATATTGTGTATAATAAAATAAGATAATCTCTTTTTTAAAAAAAATATAATTTTTCTATGAGAGGCTGAGGTACACAAGATTGTAGTTCTAAGTCTAGGACACCACACGGGCAAGAGCTACCAGCCCCCGAGCACCGACCATGCACCATAGATGGAGTTCGTCTTCAAATTGCTTGACCAGGTCGTTGATGCTTGGGCTAGTGCCCTCGAACACACACGTATTCTGTTGCTTCCACATGACAGTGGAGTTGAAATCTTTTCTCTTCTCCTTACTCACGCGTGAACTCGCCTTTAGACACCATGATGCAAAGACATCTGTAGACGACCTTGCAGCAAAGCCCATTAAGGAGAGGATTCTGAACCAGAAGTCTCGGGCAAACACGCAAGAGACAAGAATGTGTTGCGCTGTCTCATCTTCTTGATCACATAGAGGGCATTTGACCGGGTGTGGGAGACCTCGTTTTTAAGGAGGTTTGCAACCCAACACCTGTTACCGATTGCGAGCCACAAAAAGACCATGCACTTCCTCGGCACCCAGGATTTCCAGATCAGTTTCCATGGTTTGAAGGTTGTCGCTCCATAGAAGAAGGCTCGGTATGCAGATTTAGAAGTGAATTGCCCTGAACTTTCAAACCGCCACATATGCCAGTCCTCCTCATCATTCAGGACTAGATCAAACAGAGTGTCCCATAGATGGAAGTCAACCAACCATGGAGAGCCACCCCCCCCCCCCCCCCTTGTCTCTTGGCCATGACTGATTGCTCAACGCGTCCCCAACAATCCTACTTTTTTATATATTTGACAGGACAATAGCAACCATTTCATAAGCCAGCTCACTAATACGGCATTCCATGAACCATCTATCCACCCAAAAGCAAGTTGATGTACCATTACCGACATGTGGATAAAGCAATATGGAATAAGGCTGCTGCATTCGGATGAATCTTGATGTCCAGGCCCTTCCAAGGGCGATTATTCTTAGTTTTCATGTACCACAGTTACCTCATATGTAGTGCCCACCCTATAAATTCTAGATTCAAAATACCTAGCCCACCAAGATCCAATGACCACTGCACCTTCTCCCAAGCAACTTCTCCTAAGCAACAAGACATGAGCCACTATTAACTTGCTTATGTCCTTTCTAAGTGAAACACTGTTATAGTTTGTTCACAGCCTTGATAAACCACTTTGGTAAGTTGACAACGATCATCAATTTAGAGTTTGAATATCCTACCTATAACTACTTTTGCTAAAATGTATGCCCCATTGATAGAGGTTCACATGGGTCATGGGTGCTCATGCCCCCCCCCCCCCTCTCTCTCCCAACCACGCACACACTAGAAAAAAACAACAAAAAAAAACATTTTGCTACTCAAGTGTCCAACTCTATTGTTTATATTAAAAAAATCAATATGCATATTCTTACTTAATTTTGTCTTTTTTCGCTGATGTAATAGAGTCAGCTAGCTAATGTCGTTATTTGTCATATTGTTATGAAAATTTTGTTTAAATAGAAAATCTTGGTGAGAAAATATTTTTAGACTCTAATTTATTCTGTCAAATAATTCTATTAGCTTCTAACTTTAGAACTTTATTTGCTTGTCGAACTGGCTAAGCAGGTGCATGATTTTTGTAACATAATCCAATAAAAGGTGGACATGTATGTATAACAAAAATGAGGTTATGGATGAAAGTTTTACAGTCCAAATGACAAATGCATATAGACGTTTATACAATATTTTTTTGGCATTGTAAGATTATTAAATACAATACAATACAGAAGATGGACTTTGGTAGTACCACACACTATACTTTGCTCCTAATCACTTTGAGAGGGGTCGTCACACGCTCTTGGTCCCTGCTTCAGATAACACCGTGTCACACGATTCAGATAACTTCGAGGTTTGAGCTAGCCCTGTCACACGCTCTTGGTTGACAACTATAGCGAATATGCAGTGCCGGATTCGTATGGCCGTGCTGTGCCCGGGACCAAGGTCGGTCGTTTTCCAGCCCCGGTGGTATCCTCATCCCATCGTCCCGGCCGGCGGTCCCTTTGCCGCGAGCGCGACCCTTCCGGCGAAGCCCCACCACCGCACCACCACCGGTGCCCTCGGAGCTAGGTCGACGGAGGAAAATGACCGGGCGGCTCGAGTGGACGACGGAGATGCTGAAAAGGCACGGGCCTTTTTCTTGCAGCCCCACGTGTAGCCCGCCGGGATGACAGCAAGCGCGCCGACCTGCGTTGGGTAGTAGCTGGTCCACAGAATTCGTGGAGAAAACTTGGATGGGTTTTATCACGAAGTGCAGTGGCGACGTTACATCGATCGGACGTTCGTGTCGTGGAAGACCGCGCGGACGGCTCTGGTTTGGCTGGGGAACCAATCCGGCGAGGGCGCCCACTCATGGGCGCTGTATTGTCGACCAGGATGCGAAAGCTTCATTCGGATTCGTGGTCGTCCCGCTCAACCATCAAAATTGTCTAGGCAGTTCAATCATAGGGCAATAACGAGGGATAATGTGAAATGAATGCAACCATGATAATTTAGCCTCTGACTGAACAAAGGAGTCTAAATTGTATGATTTGAAAAACATAAAAATGGTCTCTTTTGTGCTAAAACTCATATGATTTGGAAAACAAAAAAATTGTATTTTTCAGGCGTACCAGGCTCCCAAATCATTATCTGACTACAGGTGGTACTAAATCGAAGTGAACAGCCAATGACGGATGAAGCAGTTCAGCCAATTGCGGGTGAACACTGTTCTTTTTCTTTTTTGTTTTTGTCACACTGCAGTGAGCATTTGTTTGTCATGCACTGGCAGCAAAAGGTAAGGGTCTTCCTTGGTTGTGCCTGCCCATGAAGCATTGGACAAGCTATTCATCGTGACAAATGAACTGATTGTTTCCACCATGACGAGTTGGGTATTGCCTGCCATAATCTGCTGCTGCTTGACTCAGGGTTCCTTGTCAAGTATCAGTCCTTGAGGTCTGTCCGACAGGAAATATCTTATCACTGTTACATTACTTATCTTTCCTTTGAGCAAGAAAACACAAGTGGAAAGATACTTGCAGAGCACCAGAGGGAATCCAAAATACTTCATTGCTCCAGAAACAAAACCGCAGTGTCTTCATTCTACTTGAGGAAACTGCCCAACTGAGTCCAATGTTTATGATGCCCCATGATCTTGACAGGCCACATTCTAGGAACCCTTCAACATTTCAACACATTAATCATATGTTCATCAAAAAAAGGCTATATGCATTACCGAGTTCAAGAGTCAAACGTCAATCAATAATTCAAAGGATTTGTACATAGGAGGTTTTCACTCCAAACGAAAGTGCAGACCTAACATATACTGTAGAAAGAACAAATGCCGGTAGTTAAATTATATAAGAAACAGAGTTGCTTGCAAGTACCGAAATAAACAGAAATCTTGAGAAGATGAATGTATTGTGTCAGTGTACTTACATATCAAACTCTCTGAAATTTCCTATCAGTGCTAACAAGAATGCTACTCTTTTTATAATTAAGCTAAGGCATCTACTATGGACTAAATATGTGCTTCAGCAGCATTGATACATAAATGGGACCCTTCATATTTCTTAGGTGGTCTTCTCCACATTGCTTTCTGTTCTGCAAAGCTACTAATAATAGCAGATTGCTCCTTGTTGCATAAAGAATTGGCAACACGATTATAATATTCTTGACTACTGAAATCGACCAGAACTTTTACTGAATATGCACTCCGCTTGTCAACAACCATCTGCCCGTCCATGCTTGTTGTGCTATTGGCAAAAATGCTTATCGATTTTGATTGAAATGATGGTCTTATATTAAATCCTTCCACCAAGAAAACAGCACCAAGAATTTCTCCCAGAAATATATCCTGATTACATTAAAATCAACAAAAAAATAAAATAAGTATTGAATAAGTATCTCAAATTTCAACAGTGGTAATTTTCTCAGCCAACGGCTCAATAGCAGGACATGGCCCTTGGGACTCCTTAATCGTTTGGTTGGATGATTGGAAATTGGATTGGTTAGGATGAATGTAAGCAAAAGAACTAAGCTCTGTTGAGACATAATGTGCCCCAATTTTAAATTTTAATTTGGATAATTGGTACTCAGTTGGATCTTGGATGCTCCAGAACTCTTTTTTTCTTACACGAAAACAGTAGGAGAGACTCCCACTGCATGCTCCAGAACTCTTGATGGGAAAATGGATACTATGGAATTGTATGAACCTTGTGGTTGGCATCCCATATATATGCAAGATAGGGTGCCAACGGGAGGATGAGGTGAGCTAAGCTGTTCCTTGAGGAGACAGAAAGGGCCCACCATCCTGGTGTAGTTAGGAAGATCTTTCTAATGAAAAAAGTCCAGATGTAACCGGATTTGATTTTGTTTAAAGGATGTTACCTGAAGGTTACTGGGTCCATCCCTCCCACCCTCACCCACTCACACTGCTGGTGGCCTACCCTTTCTAACCACCTCCTGCTTCTTGCCCACTAATGCCATCTCCCTCTCTCCCTCTCCCTTCATCGAGTTCTAATTCTAGTAATGGATTCATGATAATATGACGTAAAAAAATCAAATCTAATCATAACAGTTTTTCCCCTGACAACATGTAATTCTAGGAGTAAAAATAGAAGAAACTATAGACATTTACCATATGGTGATACAGCTCATGCTTCTGCTGGAGGTCATGCAGCAACAAGAATAGGCGCTAAACAAAACTTGACTCTGGAGTGTGGTCGGCATGCTTTAGAGCTTGAAGGATAGCCTGAAATGAAGCAGCTTTTCTTTGAGAGCTAAGAGGAATCAGTGTGATATCTAGAGTGGTCTCCATAACTGTTTTTGCGGCTAGAGGATCAAGATACATATTAAACTCTGCATATTTATTTGATGGAACAGTAAACACATTTCCCTTTGAATCACTTTCATCACTGATATGGCCTCCAACAACATAAATACTCTGTACACGGAAAGTTTTGCATCAGTATTGACAGTGACAAAAATGAACTATTTTGTATCAAAATACAGTTAGTACTGCATAGAAAAAAAATTAAATAGCTCACCTCAATAACAGAAGTTGCCCTGCTGTCAGAGAGCAAGATATTGGCCACGTTTGTAAGAGGTCCATTGGTAAGAATAGTGATCTTCTCACTTGGACCAAGCTGCTCTTTAATAGATTGCCAAACCTCGAATGCCAAAGGCTGCCGGAGTTCTGGGTGATCAGTGTTTCTGGGAGCACCATGCTGTGCAGAATTTTCAGCAGTATACCTATATAGAGAGCAGAAGATTGTAATATCCGGCCATGTGCACTAATTCATATGTAGTTCATTTAGTTGTGGTGAAAGGATACCTTCTTGGACTTCTTGGCAATGATCGAGCTAGTCCATAGAGTGTGTCAGAGTCTATAAGTCCACCACTGCCTTGAGGAATAGCACATACATACTTGCAATCAAGAGTCGGAGTGCCTAATGCGGTCGTGTTACCACGCCCGACAGGAATGTCATCACGGCCCATCATATGCAGAATGTCATAAATGATATCAATGCTTGCGACATTGGCCCAAACATTTCCACTGACCAAAATTCCCTATAGCCATTATAACAAAATTACATTAACAAAGAAAATACAGAAACTGAACCCTTTACTGCATGGGGCCATATCAAGTACCATTGTCAATAATTGTACCTTTAAATCTACTACTTCAGTAGGCGCCTTCAAAAGGTATATAAGGGAGACAAAATCCCCAGGACTCATGTCCATGTCAAAAATAATAGGTCTCCCCATTTTTTTGTTTCTGAACTCTGGCTTGTAAAGAACCTCTCGGTAAAATGGAAATTGCGCCTGAATGTTGAAACGGCCAGAATTCTCCCGGCGGTTTAGCACCTGCAGGTCATCCCTAGCTATTACTCTTCTAATAATAGGCCAATCTCAAACAAAAGATTTCTGATGAACACTTAGAGAACTTTTAGTTCCATAGACCAACATTGCATGTGAGCCAATCAACTTGATTATAAAATTGTGTGATAGTCTGACAGAATATCAACTATCCGAGATTAGCTGACTGCAAAAGGCTTGTGCATGAAGGGTAAATGACCTATCCATTCCTACCTTTTAATGGACTACTGCTCACAACATCTAAGTTAGGTAATTTTCTAGTGAAAGCAAATATCAGAACTATGTTGATTGTTGAGATTTGCAAAAATACTGGTGTAGTGTATAGTGTGTATTGTAAGATCACATAATTCAGGAAGCATCTCATGATGTGTAGACAAACTGGCAGCATTATCTCAAGTGTTGAATGCTGATTTAGATATAGGATAAAAAACTAGAAATGAAATGATATAGAAGTAATGGTATAATGTAAAGAACAATAATGGCATGCAACTAACGTTTTGCAAGTATTGCTACATGAGCCAAGATGTCACCTTTAGGAAGCTCTTGAAAAACTCCCTGTCCAGAGGGCTATTCTTATCCACGTTCGGTTTAGCCTTTGTGGCAACACGAATTTTGACTGCTTCTGGACCAGAAACTTCCTTAGTGTATCCATCCTAAGAAAGCACAGTCAGACAGAAAACTGAGTTTCCCATACAAAGTAGCTTTTGTTCATCCTTCTGATTCACTAGAAAATGTGGAATGGTAACATACTTGCTCAAGACTAAGTTATATAGTAAATAGCGGCATTCACAAAGTTCTAATAATATCTAAATTTTACGCATATTCAAATCCAAATTGGGTTAGTAACCTCTGCAAAAATCCCCTACGAAACATTTTGGCTATGACATACCTCACATTTTCCTTTCTTACTTCCCTTGACATGACAGAAGCTATCTGTTATCCCAATTTGAATATGACCGCTGTGAACTCCACCGTTTTTAAGACCAAACTTCGGAGTTGCACGACCATCAAAAAAAGGGTTTGAGCCATCATGCACACCATACGGTTTGTTTGAAGTTACTACTGTAATGTTCATATATTCAAACTGAGCAAAATCATTTTCAAATTCTCCGTTCTTTTCACTGCACATGCTGGAGATGGCAACACCTGAGGTAAAGGAATCCCACATAAAATAGCTCTGCACAAGAAGAATGGAAATAATAAGAAAAAGTAACGAAGGTACATATTTTACCAGATGAACTGGCGTACATGGCATGGACGTACTGTATAGAATTGATCATTGAACCAAGTGTCTCGGGCCATCTTCAAAGACTTGAAACAGTATTGTGCCTCATATGTACTCTGATGATTTTCGAATTCATCAAAGAATTTTTTGTTGATTGGAATTGTATTGGTCGCATCAAGAGGGACAAGGGTGACTGGAATGCCAGAATGAAGCACCTGATGAGGATATAAGGTTTACATGTTAGTTATCGCAAGAGAAAAAAATCATTTGCAACATAAATTAATTCAGTTCATGATCTGCCTCAAAACATTTTGCGAAAATCGGTACTCATCATACCATCACTGTCATTTAGCCATTAACCAGAGGATGAAAAAATCGCTTCGTCCCACTCCCACACCATAATTGAGGGGATTCAGGTGCCTCTAATGTGCTAAAGTCGGAAGAATGGTGTTTTGGGTGGCCAACTTCTGTAACTTCTCATACTTAAATAATAGGGGGGGGGGGGGGGGGGGGGGGGATCCTATATCTCGCACATTAGAGGGATCAACTTTTGCCAAGTAATTGTACGTTAGGGTGAAGTGACTTATTTGGCGAAAAATTGAGTGACTAAGTACCATTAGAGGAATTCCATATAGCCAGTTTGCTGAAAGAAAAAAAAGGTGAAATAGCAATGAACTAAAGAGGTTCATGTATTATTAAATTTAAAGCATGCAAAATGAAGCATGTGGCACATCTATTTATTTCTTCAACAAATCATATCTGCATTTTCCAGAAACTAAGTATTCCATATTAGTTGAATTATAAGAATAGACAAAAAAAGTACTCTTTAGAAAATTGTCCTAATGTCATCATTAAAAATTGGAGCGAGTAAACAAAAGCGGTATCATTTTGCCTTTGCTACAACTCCGCCTATGTTGAGTCTCAATATAGCCAGTCCCAAGCCTGGGTAAAGGAGGAGGGTTGTGTTAGGTTTGGCAAACCAACGTCAAAAACCCAGCCACTCAAATGGATATGAAACCCATAAGAAATTCGTTGGGGCGTAACCCTCTTAGCGACGCGCTACATCGGAACCCGGGTGTGGTGTCAAATGGGCAAGGGCCGGGTCGTCACAACCTTAGTGGCGCGTCGTATCGTGACCTGGGTACGATGAATAGTGAGCAAGGGTCGGGTCGTCGCAACCTTAGTGGCGCGCTACATCTACGCCCGGGTGTGGTGAAAAATGAGCAAGGGTCTTCGCACTTTCCTCGACGGGTGCGAAGGGTAAGAAAGTTAGCCGAGCCAACTAGGATTCGTCTAGGGAGTTGGAACGTAGGGTCCCTAACAGGCAAGTTACGAGAGCTAGTCGATGTGGCAACTAGGAGGCGTGTAAATATCCTATGCGTTCAAGAGACTAAATGGAAGGGCCAGAAGGCGAAGGAGGTGGAGAATACGGGCTACAAGCTTTGGTACACGGGTACAACATCGGGTAGAAATGGTGTAGGCATCTTGATCGACAGGAGCCTTAAGGATGGAGTCGTAGATGTTAGGAGGCACGGGGACCGGATTATCCTTGTTCGGCTGATAGTTGGAGATTCGGCTTTAAATGTGATCAGTGCATATGCCCCTCAGGTAGGTCTTAATGAGAGCATCAAGAATCAGTTTTGGGAAGATTTAGATAGCATGGTTAGTGGCATACCTATCAGTGAGAAGCTTTTCATAGGAGGAGACCTTGACGGCCATGTGGGGACGTCTAATGTAGGGTTCGAGCGGGTCCATGGGGGGTTCGGGTATGGTAGTAGGAATCAGGAGGGGGTGGATATACTTAATTGGGCGCTAGCTTATGACTTGTTGGTAGCGAATACCATATTTAGGAAGAGGGAATCCCATCTAGTGACCTTTAGAAGTGCACAACACTCGAGCCAAATCGACTTTATCCTTGCCAGGAGGGAGGACAGGCGTGCTTGCTTGGACTGTAGGGTGATACCTGGGGAGTGTGTCGTCACTCAACATAAGCTTGTGATGGCGGATTTTCGTTTTCGGGTACGGGTATACAGGGACAAACGTACCAAAACCGCGGAGAACGAAGTGGTGGAAGTTTAGAGGGGAGCTGGCGCAAACTTTTAAGGAGAGGATGCTAGGAGAGGGACCCTGGGAGGAAGGAGAAGGACCAGATGACATGTGGCTAAAAATGGCAACATGTGTTCGGAAGGTAGCTTCAGAAGTGTTTGGCGTGAGTAGAGGAGGCAAACAAGAAGCAAAAGACACCTGGTGGTGGAATGATAAGGTGCAAAGGGCTATCAAGGAGAAGAAGGAGTGTTTCAAACGCCTACATCTTGACAAGAGTACAACCAACATAGAAGGCTATAAAATAGCCAAGAGGGCTGCAAAACGAGCAGTGAGTGTAGCAAAGGGTCAGGCATATGATAACCTTTATCAGCGACTAGGCACGAAGGAAGGAGAGAAGGACATCTATCGGATGGCTAGGATCCGTGAGCGGAAGACGAGGGACATCAACCAAATCAAATGTATCAAGGATGGGGTAGACCGACTCCTGGTGAGAGATGAGGAGATCAAGGACAGATGGCGAGAGTACTTTGATAAGTTGTTTAACGGAGAGGAGGAAGGTCCTATACTTGAGTTGGATGACTCATTTGATGATAACAACAGACGCTTTGTGAGAAGAATTCAGGAGACAGAGATAGAGGAAGCTTTGAAGAGGATGAAGAGTGGTAAAGCGATGGGCCCTGATGGTATCCCCATCGAAGTATGGAGATGCTTAGGTGCCAGAGCCATAGTATGGTTAACTAAGCTTTTTAACCTCATCTTTCGGTCAAACAAGATGCCGGAAGAATGGAGGAGGAGTATAGTAGTACCGATCTTCAAGAACAAGGGAGATGTTCAAAGTTGTACTAACTATCGTGGGATTAAGTTGATGAGCCATACGATGAAGCTCTGGGAGAGAATCATCGAGCATCGTCTAAGAAGAGTGACAAGTGTGACGCAAAACCAGTTTGGGTTCATGCCTGGAAGATCAACCATGGAGGCGATTTTCTTAATGCGACAATTGATGGAGAGATATCGGGAGCAAAAGAAGGACTTACACATGGTCTTTATTGACCTCGAGAAGGCATATGACAAAGTGCCAAGAAGTGTCATGTGGTGGGCCTTGGAGAAGCACAAAGTCCCAACTAAGTATATTACCCTCATCAAGGATATGTACAGGGACGCGAGGACGTGTGTTCGGACATGTGATGGCGATACCAATGACTTTCCGATTAAAATAGGACTACACCAAGGATCAGCATTGAGCCCTTATTTATTTGCTTTAGTGATGGACGAGGTCACACGAGAAATACAGAGTGATGTCCCTTGGTGTATGCTCTTTGCTGATGATGTGGTGTTAGTTGACGAGAGTAGGGATGGGGTTAATAGGAAGTTGGAGCTGTGGAGGCACACATTAGAGTGCAAGGGTTTCAGACTTAGTAGGGCCAAGACCGAGTATATGATGTGCGAGTTTAGCGTGACTAGACATGAGGATGGAGACGTTAGCCTTAATGGACAATTGGTGGCCAAGAAGGATACATTTCGTTATTTAGGATCGATGTTGCAAAAGGACGGTGACATCGATGAAGATGTTAGGCATAGAATTTCAGCCGGCTGGTTGAAATGGCGTCAAGCATCCGGCGTCTTATGCGACAAGAGGGTGCCACAAAAGCTAAAAGGTAAATTCTATAGGACGGCAATTCGTCCGGCGATGTTATACGGTGCTGAGTGCTGGCCTACGAAAAGACGACATGTTCAACAACTAAGTGTAGCAGAGATGCGTATGTTGCGTTGGTTTTGCGGGCATACAAGAAGAGACCGAATACGGAATGAAGATATCCGGGACAGGATAGGAGTGGCACCTATCGAGGAGAAATTGGTTCAACATCGGTTGAGATGGTTCGGACATGTCCAACGGAGACCTCCGGAGGCGCCGGTATGTAGTGGGGTTCTAAAGAGAGATGCTAATGTTAAGAGAGGTAGAGGCCGACCTAACTTGACTTGGGACGAGTCGGTTAAGAGAGACCTGAAGGCGTGGGATATCCCTAAGGAGCTAGCTATGGATAGGAGTGCTTGGAGACTAGCAATAGACGTGCCGGAACCGTGATTCTCTTCTTTTTTGGGTTCCCATGGGTTTCATCTCTAGCCTACCCCAACTTGCTTGGGATAAAAAGGCTTTGTTGTTGTTGTTGTATTTTGCCTTTGCTACATAGGAAAACAACACATTGGATTCAAGAAAAATGCCGTCCTGGTATGCAGATGTGAAAATGAACTAAGAAAATCCAAAATTGACACTTTATACAAAACAAACAGCAGGGATTGTCTTGTAAGTCTAAGCTACATACCTGGTATGCAGCGAAAGGATCCCCAAATATGTTGAATTCTGCGTTTGGGTTGGTAGTGTAACTGGTAAATAAGTTACCATGGTCACCACAGTGCTGTGGAATGCAAGACGTAGTAGCATTTTCTGGACAGCAGCCTGTTGGGTTCCTTGATCTCACACCACCTCCCATAATGTATATGTGCTCCACATTTCTTTTCAGGTGTGGATATGTCATGAGGAAAATGGCAAAGTTCGTATGTGCTCCTGTGAGGATGACGGTAGTAGGGCCTGCAGATATTGTGTTTACCATAACTCCTTGTGCTGTAGGTTGCTGAAGTGGTATATATCTTCTGTTACCCTGTTTCAAATAATATAGAATATTAGCACAGTATGAGGGCGAAATCATCAAGGGTGTATTCATGTCCATGTCTTCCAGAAAGCACATATATATGATAATGGATATAACAACAAGTTGCCTAGAAGGCTAGAACTTTTTTATGCATTGCTGGTCGCCTAATTCTCACAGACCGCAAACATAGGTTTTCAGTTGTCAAGTAGGATTTGCAGCGTATATTTCAAATCGTCAGACTCTTTTCAAACCAGTCAGGACAACATCTAAAGCAAGACCAGTCCTCAACACATTGGTTTCAGGTACGTCCTGCTTTCCAGCCTTCTAAACAAGCATTTGTTGAAGTCTTAGAATAATGCATCTAAAAAAAGTCTTGGAATAATGGAAACATTTAACAAACAAATAGATAATCATATAGACTTTAGCAACCTAGTGAAAACAAATATACAAATAACACAGAATAAACTGTCAGGATAAACATTTCACATTCAAACTTTCTCCTTTTGAAGACATTTGAACTCCTCAACAGAATTGTGCTAAGAAAAGGGAAAAAATGGTTAGGAACAAACTTTCTTGTTTGAAACAAATTCTTCCTGAATGAGGATTAGCAGCATGTCAATAGTCACATTTTAATTATACTTCCATAAAAATCATAAGAAGCTGTCTAATGATGTATCACTGAACAAATAGATCAGTTTTAGGGCCAGTGACTAGCCACATTGTACCCTAATGTTGAGGAAGATGTTAAAATTTATGTGTAACATAGAACTGATGCATTGCCTGTGGAAGGAAGGCCCTTCTGATTCCAAAGTTTGTGTCGACGTCCAACCGTCCACCTTCTTGTGGAATAGCTTGCCTGTACCGGCAATTCCCAACTGTTGTCATGCCCTACATTTTAATTGACATATTATTATCTGGGAATTAAATAAGAGAACCACATGAAAGAAAGATATTATTCCCAACACTTAAAAGATGATAGTATCTTTTAGAGATAATAAAAAAGCTAGAAAGTCTCCTCTAGATAACAAGTTTTAGAGTGGAAGCTAGGATAAAATATTGTACCTGATCAATCAGTGGTAAATAACCACCGACATTTGGATAAATGGTGCCAGAGTCTGATATTCCACCATCACCACCAACCCCAACTTGAATATCATCACGACCCATCATATAGAGTACATCATAGACATGATTCACAGCATGTCCAGCATCACTCCATGCATTCACATTGATGGTAACTGCCTGTTCATGTTAGCAAGGAAAAAAGTGTGTCATAATGCCTTGTTTAAACGATTGGGACACTAAAAGTTGCCCGGACTCCATTTTTCATCAGGGAAAGAAAACTGAAACGAGATAAAAACACATGCTGGAGTTGGGGTCTAAAAGCAGCAAAGTAACTGGGAAAACCAGTCAAAACAACAAAAGTATCAACTCAAAGATATCATTCTCCTGAACACCACCTCTCACCCCTAGATTACAGCTTATTCCATGATCAACACAACACAGGGCATGCAACCCACACTCGTGACACATGCAACTGCAATTAAGGACAGATACATTTGCGTTTGCCTTAAATCAATTGCAATGTATTCACGTGCTCAGCATTCTCTTCACATTTCCCAAACTCCCCTGAAACACCAGTCTCCTTCTGCCCACAATTGATGGCGCTTCCAAGAATGCACAATGTTCTCGGAATATGCAGAATGGGTCAGAGGGGTAACTCTGTCTAACTGGATTATCTTAGTAGGCAAAAATCCCATTTCCACTACTGACATCAGAATCTCAGTATGCAGCTTCTAACCTATTAGGGTGGGAGCCTGAGGGAAGGAGAAGAATTAATTGGACACCTGATGTCTGACCATTCAGCCGCCTCAACGATTGACCGTGGCTACCCGGGTCGTCCATCCGCGGGTTCCGCTGGGCACTGGCTCCGTGCACAGCACAGAAGGCACCATGGCCCCCGCCTTTGGACTCGTCTGCCCCGCTGACGTCGCCCCGCCACACATGGCATTTCCCGCAGTCAGCCGTTGCCCTCGGCCGCCGGCATGCGAAGCATACCCTAGGGCCGGCCGGGTGACAGCAGCGGCCGTGCTGGTGAAGTGGCGAGGGCCCCTCCGCACGAATCTCTCCCGGGCCATGATCTACTGTGTAGGCCATCGAAGGTTTTTCCAAATCCTATTTGCCTCGCTTAACTATTAGTAAGTGTAGATTATATCTTGAATTATAAAATTGACTTTCTCAACTCAGTGGGTACGGTGTAATTTTTCTTTCTTGACAGTTTTTTGAGCATTTTGCTAACTTAACATTGTGGGACCCACATGTTAGTTATCACGTAAGCATAATAAAGCCACATGTCAGTTGCCACCAATTTTTTTTCTTTCTTTTTTTCTTCTCTCCTACCCGCGGCACAAGGCAAGAGCTCGAGGGTAGTGCGGGGCGAGCCCGGGACAAGGCGGGGCGGGCGCTAGGTCGAGACGAGAACGACAAATAGGGACGGCGCAAGGCTAGGGCATGGCAAGAGCGGCGGAGCCATCGAGTGAGGGTGTTGAGGTGCGCGAGGACGGCTGGGGTAGGCGGAGCGGAGCTGCTATGCAGGAACAGGTGACGGGCAGAGCGGCGTATGAGGCTGTTGCGTGGGAAGAAGGCGATGGGCGGAGCGGTGCGTGCGGCTACTTGATGTGAGGGGGGGGGGGGGGGGGGAGGGAGTTGCAGGCGGGGCAGAACTGTTGCGCGGTTGCGAGCGCGGGAACGATACGGGTCGGCGGCAAGCGGCTTCGTGACGCCGGCGGGGCTGAGCAGAACGGTTGGGGTGCAGACTATGCGGGCGTATTACCAGCGTGGGTGACGCAGCATGGATCCAGCTCGCGGCACGGTGACAGCGCACGTCGTCCGGCGGGAGATGAGAGGAGAGGAGAGGAGAAAGGAAGAAAGGAAGAAAATTTGGTGGCAACTAACACCTGAGCCCCATCATACCTACGTGGCAACTAATATGTGGGCCTGGACGATGCTGAGTTAGTCAAAACCACTAAGAAAACCGTTGAGGGAGAAAAATTACACCGTAGCATGAGTTGAGGGAGTCATGTTAATCGATTTTATAATTCGAGATATAATCTACACCTTCATGGATAATTGAGAGAGACAAATATGACTTCTTTCTTTCCAGCTTTATGCCTAAGCCTATGATTGAGCCCAACTTCTGTCACCAGAAATCTAATTGGGCTCTTTTTTTACCTATATACAGTTTTTTTTCCATACAGTGTTCGGCTATGTGTTTCTTAGCTCCAGAAATGCTACGGTTTCCTTCATCAAAAATAGAAAATAAATAAAGATCAAAATGCTGTGGTTGCGCTTGCTTTTCCCTTATAAATCGATTGCGATTATGCACGACTTCTAATCAACTTTCAAAAAATATAAGCTTTCCTAAGTGTTTTAGGAAAGGAAAAATGATTCTAGACGTTTCCTAACTGTTTTAGGAAATATTTCAACGTCTGCATGGCCAAAGCCGTCGCAGATGGTCACAAGGTGAGTTTTTTTGTGTATTTTTTTATAATAAAAGGTTATAATCCAAAACTGCAACGCGACCAAATAATCCTCATTTGGACACCAAGTTGGTCGAGAAGTTGTACGGTTTGCTTTCTAGAGATGAGTGCACTCCCCATGAAATAGTATCTCCTTTTAGGAAAGGGACAATAAAAAATACTACATATCAAGACTCAAGACAGATATTCTACACGGATAAGAAAGAAAAGAAATTAAATGGCCTACTATGCAACTTTATGAGTGACGACGCATCAATCCCTTAGCATAAGAGGAAAAGAATTGGGCAACAATAATATGTTACTAGTATATACGCACACTAGCTATCACTTGAAGTGACAATAAAGAATTGTGAGTGATTCACTTCCAAGAGCAACGAGCCATAAGAAAAAATGCCCTTTTTATTATTTCTTTTCAAACTAAACCCCTTTAGAATTCGTGATGTGGCGGCGCAGTAATAACACTATATATATGGATGGTGCAGACGACTGGTGGTCAGAGCGTCAAAGGGAAGATGCTCCAGATCACTATCTTACTCTTACCCGCTGAAATATTCTACTACTTTAATAACTATTATGCGCTTGATCAGTGACGATCAATGTCATCGTACCTGGACGATAATGTTTTGTTCGTTTTATTCTCACAGATTTTGCAGTTAGAAGATTCTGTGGCTTCGATCGTCTACCAGCAAAACCAAGTCTACATCCTCGATCCACCCTCTACATACTGCGTGCATAAACATCGAAACTACACGGTTACTAGTGCTAACTGCTAAACTTTTACGGGCTCGATCCGTGAGAAAAGGAGTTCAAAGTGTGCACGGAGAAGAAGATGAAGTAACCAACCTTGAGCTCGAACTCGGACCGATTCTGCTTGAGGATGTAGAACAATGCGAAGAAGTCATCCTTGTCCATGTCCGCGTCCAGCAGGATCCGCCGCGCCGGCGCCGCATCCGTCACTCCGCCGGCAACGACGACGACGGTCACCACCACCACCAGCACCGCCGCCGTCTTCCATAGCGGCGGCGGCACCATCATCCTCTCCTCCAGTCGATCTCTCTCTCTCTCTCTCTCAGCGGATCGAGCAGTGATTAATGTTACTTGCTATATAGCGCAAGAGAGGAGCTGGCTCTGAAACTTGAGAGGCGATCGGGCTAGTCTTTCCCTCGTCAAGCTATTAATATGTGCGTGAAACGCACGAGGGGCACGCAGTCACGCACCGGATGCTTTGACGTTGCCGGCGTCACCGTGGAATAGCGCGCGATCTCCGCCGTCCGCGTCGCATCCGACGACGCAGCTGGCTTCTTCCTGCAACAGACCTGTTTATTACTGGTTTTGTAGACACAAGAGGATGGCGCGCGTGTTGCTCTCTGCCTCTGGGTCTCAGAATCACATTCAGGCGTGTCCTGGCCAATGACTCCAGCAGTCTCCGTCTCATTCCTACAAAACATCGAATTGGTGGCGTGCAACGGTGTCACAGACTCACAGAGTCCTGTTCAGGCGGACAAATCGGTTGGGCATCGTCGTCACCGGGTGTGGTCTCTGTTTACGGACTGAAGGAATATGCAGTGTTGGCGTACAGAGCTAGTATTTCGGATAATAAAATTCCTCAAACAGAAACAGAATATGGGGTAGCATATATACTTGTTTGAAGAGAGGATGACTGTTTGAAGCCATACGTTCCAAACAAACCATCAACTGACGAGAGAATTGGATGGTTGGCATATGCACGGGGATGGCCATTTTTTTGGATGGACTAGGTGAGACTAGTTTAAGAAATCGGCAATTGAGTTCTCTCTGCAAGCTACTTCAGCTAATCATGGGATTGGTTATGCGCAGTTAGTGTATAATCATTCGCATAACTGAAGTCGGCTTATGAATAATTTAGGGCCATGAGGATTATAAAACGGAGCAACCTGCAGGATATATATTATTATGTTGATTTTGTTCAATTCCCATGGAACATTTATCCTTCTAACAAAAGACGTATCACCACTAATATTCAAACAAAGGGAGACTTATAGAAGTTTGTGATAAGAGGAAAGGAATCTTATCTTATTATATAGGAACACACTTCCAATTGACAGACCATATAGGAAATGTTCTTTGCGATTCAGATGCGTATATAGTTCACATATACTTTTCACAGATATGTTTCAACTTTCATGATCTAGCAGTGTAATCATACTCATTATTGGAGTATATATGGTCAAACTCCTAAAGGGAAGATGCTCTACCACTGTCTTGTCTGCAGCACTGCACTGCACTGCAACTATATCTGCTAATGACAATTGCATGAAAACTAAGACAAGGTTTTATTTATTTATTTGTGCATATTATGCACTTAAAAGATGATATTTCTACTCACGTGCTCTCTCTATCATTAATCAAAAAGCTGTTGTTATCCTCTTTTTTTTTAGTTTCAGATGCAGGAGCTTAAGCAAGACAACATGGTTATCAATTATCATATATAAGAATATACCAGTATGTGTTATATATGAGATGGTTATAAAGAAAAAACTGAAAACATGTTTTTCAAGGAAACCCAATATGAGATGCTCCTTATTTTTTATTCGGTTAATTGCTACACAGCTAAAAATTTAGAGATATCACAATGGAAATAATGCCAGGGATTTAGAGGTATGGGAAACAACAAGTTTGCTATGTGCCAAATTGTTTGCCGTGTACTTCTCTCGAGCACATGACAAATAGATGGTATGCCATGTGACAACCAAAAGACACATGGCAAATATACGGCACACGGCAAACCATGCCTTTATCGTAAGCCAGCGGAAGGGTAACATTACAAGAAAAATGACCTTCAACGACAATTACAGAGTGACATTTAGTCAAAATGTTGCAAAGCAATCAATTTTACGACGATCCATCCAGTTTAGTGACGTGGATTTTAGGTGTCATAAAAGCTAGTTAGAAATCATTGTAGATTAAACTAGTGTCATTCTGCGATGAACGATTGTTTGTCACAAAGAGCAAATGAGAAACGTCATGATTTGATGACACTAATAAATTGCCATAACTAAGAATTTTTGTCACTTATTGTTATTTTACTTCTCTTAAGTTGTTTTTGTTTAAAAGAAAAAAAGGATTGTTATTATTTGTTTTATGAAATGGGTCAAAATATTATTATTTGTACAATATATAATTTTTTTGGACTCTAGATATAATAGAATTATTCTCTAAATTATTAAAGAGTATATATAACTATTATATTAACTTGTTCATTACATTGAAAGTGTTGAACATAATAAAACTTTGGAGGAAAATATTAAAAGTGTTTATGTAGAAACTATTAAAGGGTATATATTATAATTTTCATGGATTGTATTATAAGTCACATGACAAAGCCGGCTTTACCGATGGTTTTTTTACCGTGCGAGAGATGTTGTGTGCAGTCCATGACAAAAGACTTTGCCGTTGGTATTTCAGGTTTTGTCGTGTGCACTAGACACACGGCAAATGACCTGTTTCTTGTAGTGTTGTAGGCATAGAGGTTTCAAGGACTCATTGGAATATACTCTTACATGTACGTTAACGTGATTATGTTGACTTAATGTATAACTGATTCTTGAAAATGCAACAATAAATTCGAGTACATATGTTAGGAGTACAGATGATGATTTCTTGTAGAACTGTCAGTTGATAGTCTTTATTTGCACCGTTCATTCAGCATGGGATACGCCATACAGCCCTAGTACTGCAGCGGCTATGCATGCTGTTGCGGAAGTTCATGAAAGAAGTCAACAAAGTCTCCACGTGCAAAATACAACACGTATGTGCAAGAAGAACTCAAGGCTTGAGATGCAAATTAAGGAGTTGAAGATATATGAGTAGGACAAAACTTTACTACGACATAGTACACAGTTATAAATATTGAAATATACCTATATATATATATATATATATATTCCTTTCCATTAAAAGAAAATTTTACGCAGTTGAAAGCGCACACACAAACCTTGAGCTCGAACTCGGAGCGGTTCTGCTTGATGATGTAGAGCATCCCGAGGAAGTCGTCGATATCCATGTCCATGTCCATCAGAATCCTCCTCGGTGGTGCGACCTCCGCTGCCGCCGCGCCGCCGACAATGACGAAAGCCATTGCGACCATCAGAACCATCCTTCTCGTTCCCCAGTCATCCATGACACCACACACTGTCAGAAGAAACACTAGCAAGCAATACCACACTTCGGCAAGCTACCAAATGCATGCACAGACCGGCGGAGAGGCGTCTGTCTTTTGCTGGTGGTACATATGACTTCTTCGCGCCTTCTTATATTTCTGTATGCTGTGACATCCTCCTGCCCGTGCCGGCCGGCAAGGTTTTCCCAGGTCACTGTCTCGGCTCGACAAGATTAGCCGTTGCCGGCATGGCATCTGGGGCGCGCCCGTACGTGCGCAATGCCTGCCTTGTGACCATGTTGGATTCGGACAAGGCAGGGAGTTGGGCAGGTCGGGAGCCGTGACAAGGTGATCAGTTTGGCCGTTCGGGGATGGAGAGGTGGTTCTAGCGTCCACGTACAGAGACCAACTGTGCATGATCCTTCCTGCGTAATAAAGAAAAGAGAGTAGAGTTTTTCTACTGTATACTAGGCTAATAACATGACAAAATTTTGGAGAGGCTAATAACGTGACAATTGACATGGATGGACTGGAGCGGGGGCGAAGAGGAGTCGGGGCTCGGTTAAGCACTATAGACGAGACCGGAAGTTGTAGGAGGCCGGTATGCATGTGTCGTCAGCATGGAGCAACAATCATTGAGCTCTGATATCTGAAAAGCTGGTTGTACTCTTTAGAAACAGTACTATGCTTACGTAGGGATTGTTTATCTAAATTGGCCTGACTGCGGTGCAGAAGCTATCTAGGACCGTTTCATTGTTTATGGTTAATGACAACCGGATTATCAGGACAACATAGCTTTTTACAAAGTTTTTAATTTTAATCTAGGCCCCAATGACGATGTAGGAGTTTTTAAAATCTAAATGGTTCTAATGGATCATTTTTCTATCCAGCTTCTAAAACCTAGATACCCGATTGCTATGAAACTAAGAAATTGGCCCACCCCAGCTAAAACCAAAATTTGTGGCCATTAACTAGAAAAATTGGATTATATTTTTTGAGAAACCAGCCGGGCAGAATCAAAATAGCCCCATCAAGTTGTTTTTTCAGAAATTGGTTTTTAGAAACCATCTCTATAAATCAGCTTCTAAGAAACTACAACTAATAGTACAAACATGCCCTTAATTGCTTTAGTGGCAAACTGCAGTTTCCACTTCGGATGGGTGCCAATCAAGTCCAGCGTTAATTTTACTTCCATAATCTTGACATGAAAGGTTTTATAAAGGAACTGTTCAGAATCTATACATATATTAAAGCATCTCTAACAATTCTCAATCCACACTTCCTAAATCTAAATATTGTGAATACACCATAAAACTACTCCAACAGTTTTCAATATGTATACTCCCTAACTTTACATACTCCAAAAAAAAAAAAACTCATCTAGGATGCCACATTTGACTCACGTCTACCAACTCCCAATCCTGAAATCTAAGAACCACGAAACAAGTTGATATGGAGAGATTTAGTAGTACTTCACAATATATTCAGAACTGTTGGAGGACATGATTTTTTTTTACTCTCAATATTTCTTTAGAAACTCTAAACCAATTTTTTGGGAGTCATTTTTTATATAATTGTTAGAGATGCTCATAATAATGCATTATTTATCAAATATTTTTTTTATGGTATGTCATGTTGAAGAATCAAACTGTATATCACTGAAGTCAATACAAACTGTGGAAGAAACAGAATGTTTTCTTTTTCAGATAAAGTAGAATACCCTTCAACACCACTCAAAAAAAAAAGAATACCCTTCAACAAATGATTGTTGTTGAACAAAAATATAAAGTGAATTACATACAAGTGAAAAATAAATGGGGTCCATCAAACTGTACGTACATGCTCAAACTCTGTTGATTCCTAGCGATGCTAAGAAATTAAGAAAAAGAAGAACAATGGGGCATTTGCTTAGGGAAGGAAAGTGAAGTTACAACAGAGAGAGAGTTATTCTGTGTTCATGACCCCAAGTTCTTAGGTGGCTTACTCCAGATTGCCCTCTGCTCTGCAAAACTGCCAATGACGGCAGATTGCTCCTTGCGGCCTAAAGAATTGGCAACATAGGTATAATATATTTCAGAACTGAAATCAACTAATACCTTCACCAGATTTGCACTTCGCCTGTTGACAACAATCTGTCCATCCATATTTGTTGTTCTATTGGCAACAATGCTTATTGGCTTCAGTTGTACTGACGGATTGACATTGAGTCCTTCCACCAAATAAACAGCACCGAGAACTTCTCCAAGAAATATATCCTAAGATTGAGAATTGACCAAAAAAATATGATAACCATTTAATCAGCTATAGTGCACTAGAAAAACTGTAGAATTACCAAATAGTTTGCCATGTAGCAATTTTGAATCCTGTAACCACAGACATTGGTTCAACAGCATAACATGACCATTGGGACTGATCATTCGATTGGGAAATTTAATTTGGTTATGATAAATCTAGGCAGGTGCTCACAAAAAGAAGCATGAAAGTTGAAAAGGTAAAAATGTTATTGCCCCTAGAGTAAATGAAGAGTGTTTTGCTGGATTCTTCTTGTAGGCAGGCAGACTTTTCATTGAACGCGCAGAGAACTGTGCATCTTTTATATTAAGAAGACAGTGGTCCAAGAGGACCGTTACAGTCACATACGCCACTCAGGATGCCATAAACATGGCTACAACACTCACATGAAACATAGCCAAACAAGATAGGCAAATGAACCCATTCATGGAATTTTCATCATGGCTGCTTAGAACATATGCAAGTAAAAGAAATGACAACATTTTTTGAAAACCAAAATCCCAACTTTCCTTCCTGGAAAAAGGGTATCAATGAAGATCATCTTCATCAAGTGTACAGATTTATAGAATCTCTGATATCCTTGCTAGGCGATTTATACACTAGTTTCTTCTTTCTTCTTTGTGTACCTCATTTCTGTTTTCTTACTTGTACAGTTTGTTTATCGTTTATTATATATTAGTATATCTACCAGCGTAGGGGTTTCCTTAGAGTTATCCCCTCAAAACGAAAAAGAAAAGAAAAGAACAGTTGGATGTTTTCCCGATACTACAAAGATACGCAGCTCTCTTATGTGTTCGAGAAAGAAAAAAAGAACAGTTGGATGCTTCCAAACAAGAAACAGGCATATGCATTTTTAACAGTATGATAAAATGATTAATGAATATTGTGGTTACTTTACCATGATTTAAAATAAGAAGTAATCACCCATTTCCTAAATGTTTTTCTTTTTGGAAGGATGCAACTGTAGTAGAGAATTACAAGAAAATGCAAGCACTTACCATATGACGATACAACTTATGCTTCTGTTGAAGGTCATGCAGTAACAATAACAATCTATGGATAAAGTTTGATTCTGGAGTGTCGTCAGAGTGTTTTAGAGCTTCAATGATAGCCTGAAAGGAAGCGGCTTTCCTTTGAGAGCTAAGTGGAATCAGTGTGATATCCAGCATGGACTCCAGGACTGTTTTTGCAGCAAGGGGATCAAGAAACATATTAAACTCTGCATATCTGTTTGATGGAACAGTAAACACGTTTCCCATTGAAACATTTTCATCTTTAATATGGCCTCCAACCACATATACACCCTACATACACAGACATATTTCATTGCTAAATAAGAAAAGAATAAACATTAGCATGCATGGAAATGCAGTCAATATAGCATAGAAAAAAAACAGCTATGAAAAAGCTGACCTCGATTACAGAACTTGCATTCTTGTCGGCCAGCACAATATTTGCCAAATTTGTAAGAGGCCCATTTGTAAGAATAGTGATCTTCTCACTTGCATCAAGCTGCTCTATAACAGACTGCCAAACTTCGAAAGCTAATGGCTGCCGAAGGTCTGGATGATCAGTGTCTCTAGGAGCACCATATTTTACAGAATTTTCAGCCGTACACCTAATGATGGGACAAAATGTTTGTAAGTATCTAGGTCATGTGCATTAATCACATGAGTCATGTGTTGACTGTAAATGGGTACCTTCTAGGGCTTCTTGGCAATGACCGAGCTAGTCCATAAAGAGTGTCTGAGTCAAGAAGCCCACCGCTGCCTTGAGGAATAACACTGACGTACTTGCAACCAAGGACTGGAGTGCCTAATGCAGTGGTATTTCCACGGCCAACAGGAATGTCATCACGGCCCATCATATGTAGAATGTCATAAATAATATCAATGCTGGCAATGTTGGCCCAACCATTGCCACTGACCAAAATCCCCTACAACAGTTACGGTATGATTTACATTCATAGGAAAAACAGAACTAAAACTGTTATTGTGTGGGAGCACATTACTGGCCATTTCTGATAGTTGTACCTTCAAATCTATCACTTCAGTAGGTGCCTTTAAGAGGTATATAAGGGAGACAAAATCTCCAGGACTCATGTCCATGTCAAAAATAACAGATTTTCCCATATTTTTTTTTATGGAATCTGGCTTGTAAAAAATCTCTCTGTAAAATGGAAACTGAGCCTTCATGTTGAAGCGACCAGAGTTCTCACGATGATTTAGGGACTGCAGGCCACAGTTTGATTTGATTATTAGTAGGAGAGCACCAAATAAATGAATGTTTAGTGAATACTTAGAGCAACTTCTAACATCATATATGAGCATTGTTTGTGAGAGTACCAGTTCTATAATGCAAAACTTTATGCAACAGAATATCAATTACCCAAAGAGGCAAAGAGCAGCTGATCATCAAAGGCTAATGTGCGCACAGGGTTCAGTGACATGTCAAATATGGTCCACTGATCATCAAAGGCTAATGTGCGCACAGGGTTCAGTGACATGTCAAATATGGTCCCATAAATATTGTATTAATAAAAATCCGCAAGATCAAAGCATAGTAACATATTTTGTTTTAAAGCAGCATCATTATATTCAGTTGCATAGTCAGAATGACAACTACTTTGAATGGAGGAAATGTGTTACAAGATTGATGAATCATTGCAATTTATATTTCATTATTTTGTCAATCGAAAGATGAAGATAATATTAATTGACTCACGAAGTAACTCATGATCTCAGCCTCAGCGTGAAAATAAAAGTAACTCATGATCTATTGACAAACCAATAAGTATCTTAAAGTGTTCGTTGCTCATTTCAATAAATCAATTCAATATGAATTAAAAAAACTTTGTGAATGATTTAGATCTTATGATATAAACATGCAGAGAACAAATAACAGAATTCAACTTAGGTACTGTGATAAAAACGACTAAACAGTTGGAAACTTATAAGGTCATTCCATGCTAGAAACTGAATTTGGTCAGATAGGATAGTTATGAAAAATGCGAGCTCCAAGTCATGGAGCACAAGCCAAGAGGCCGAAGAGTTTACCTCTAGGAAGCTCTTATAAAACTCCCTGTCGAGAGGGCTACTCTTATCCATATTTGGTCTAGCCTTTGTGGCAACACGAATATGGACTGCTTCTGGACCAGACACTTCCTTAGTGTATCCATCCTAACAGGAATAAATAATTAGTCATAACGCATAAGTACTCCCTCCATCCCAAAATATAAGCATTTGAAGCATTGGTACATATTCATAGCATGTCAAATGTATCTGGACAGCTGTGTCCGGATACATAGAAGATGCTATGAATATGGACTTTCTTTCTCTTAGTCTGAAATGCTTATATTTGGGGATGGAGGGAGTATATAATTTCCCACATACAGTAGCATTTGTTCATTCAATTTTTTTTCTCGAACACATGACAGAACTGTATCTGATTTTCACTTAATGGGAAGGGAAATGCAATAATACATAACAATGTCCCCAATGTCCTCATGATGTATTTTTAATAATTTGATACATATATTTTGTCTTAAAGAAAACTAAACAATTTTATTTTAAAACTTTACAATTATCTCTGGCAATACATAACAAAGTTACCAGAAGTATGCAACTATTATTTTTCTATTATTAAAATAACATTGAGTGACTGTCCTGTAAAAAAACAATTTGGGTCTGCATACCTCGCATATTCCTTTCTTACTCCCCTTGGTATGACAGAAGCTATCAGTAGTTCCAGTTTGAACATGACCGCTATGAACTCCACCTCTTTTAAGACCAAATCTTGGAGTTTTGCGACCATCAAACATTGGGTTTGAACCATCATGCACACCATATGGTTTGTTTGACGTAATAACTGTAATATTCATATATTCAAGATCGGCAAAATCATTACCCAATTTGTGGTTCATGTCATTGCGCATGCTGGACATGGCAATGCCAGAAGTAAAAGAATCCCACATAAAAAAGCTCTGCGCAAGGACAAGACAAGAAAAATGAGAACTATAAGGGGAAAAGTTCACTAGAAAATATAATAGTATACCATATAAAAAGTTTGAAGCAAGAGAACAAAAGGTATGTACTTACAGTATAGAATTGATCATCAAACCAAGTGTCTCGAGCCATCTTTAAAGACTTGAAACAGTATTGTGCCTCATACGTACTCTGATGATTTTGGAATGTATCAAAGAATTCTTTGTTGGTTGGAATTGTGTTGGTCGCATCAAGAGGGACAAGGGTGATTGGAATGCCTGAGTGAAATACCTGACGATGTCTATATGTCAGCTAATTGAGAAAAAAATATTCTGCCAATTATGAACTCCTCAATCCAAAGTCTGCCACCAAATAACTCATGTTCCTTATATGAATCATTTCATAAAATTAGTTTACTCATGCAATATTGGCAGTTTAGTGATCAACCGGGGGCACAGAAAACTGTTTTGGCCCCATCATATTATCTGTGGAAAAATAGAATTTAAAAAGGCCATTTCCAGTGTGGTCCATGTGTTGGTGTAATATAGTGTTCGAGTAACACGAAATGACATTGAGTATCCTAATGGGGCTCACGATCATCTCCCTACCTTACAGCTAAACGTTGATGTGACATTGATGAAGTTGAAGGTATCTGATTTTGAAGGAGCATGAGTTATTTAGTAGCAGAAGATTTATTCTTGTTGCAGAGAAGGAAGTTTCTCTTTCTCCAGCTAATTTGTTTATCTGTGAGTCAAACCTAAAAAGCATGAAATGAACAGGTCCTTTTGTTTTTAACTTTTAAACATGCAAAATGAAGCACATACAAGAGTGATGAACAACTAATTTTTTTCCATAAGTTACTACTTCTGTTTTCCCATGACAGAAACTAAGTGTTATGTAGCTGTTGTAAATTAGAAGGTATAATAATTCTGCTCAGGGTACATAACCATTAGAAGAAGTAATAAAGTAACAATCAATTCAACAAGGCCTAAAAAATTACTAAAATATAGTGGCCTTAGAATCTCATAAAAGATTTTTTTTAATGGATACTAAAGAAAAAAAAAACAGTAGATAAGTGAGATGTGGCACTAAAATAGTGAACTCAAAAACATAGGTCCAAATTTTGAGAAACAGACATGCAACTAAGTAAAAAAACACATCAAAGTTTTAATGAAAGGAAAGAATTCTGTCAACAGTGCCTTGAAGATAAAATCCTTATACCTGGTATGCAGCAAAAGGATCTCCAAAAATGTTGAATTCTGCATTCGGGTTGGTAGTGTAACTAGTAAACAAGTTACCATGGTCACCACATTGCTGTGGCCTGCAAGATGTGGTAGCATTTTCTGGGCAGCAACCTGTAGGATTCTTTGATCTCACACCGCCGCCCATAATGTATATGTGCTCCACATTTCTTTTCAGGTGTGGATATGACATGAGAAAAATGGCAAAGTTTGTATGTGATCCTATGAGAATAACGGTTGTAGAGCCTTCTGATATGGTGTCAATTAGTACTTGCTGTGCTGTAGGTTGCTTCAATGGTACATACCTTCTATAACCCTGCTTTAAAGATTAAATAGTAAGTTGGAGCTGTTCCCTAAAAATAATCAGGGTAACTTTACATATGTCTTCCATAAGGAAGTACAGCGACCACTGGATATAGACAGATGATGCACTGATGTACTAATAGACCAGATTTAGTACCAGTGACTAAGCTACGGTGTGAATTTTCATTATGAGAGACATGTGGCTATATATTCTAGCACCAACATACAAGCCGGTTATAAAGAGGAGCATAAAAATACATTACCCGTGGAAGGAAACCATTTCTGATTCCCATGTTTGTGTCAATGTCCAACCGACCACCACTTTCTCGTGGAATAGCCTGCCTGTAGCGACAGTCTCCAAATGTTGTCATGCCCTAAATTTTAACCTACATATTAGTATCTACATATTAAAAAATAGTCACAGGTAACAAATACAAATTCCCTTTCTTGAGCAACAATTTGTTATCCTCGTGTTTAAAAAGATAGTTTTCTCCATATAACAATGTTAAAAGATAGTTTTCTCTATATAACAATTTTAGATAGCCCTTACCTAGAAACAGTGTTGCAGTTGAGGGTTAGATTATAAAAGAGAGTTGTACCTGATCAATCAGAGGCAAAAACCCACCAACATTGGGATATATAGTGCCAGAGTATGAAATTCCACCATCACCACCAACACCCACCAGAACATCATCACGGCCCATCATGTAGAACATGTCGTAAAGATGATTCACTGCATGTCCAGCATTCGTCCATGCGTTCGCATTGATCGTGACTGCCTGTAGATTTTCACAAGAAAAGATAATGTATCATGAATCAGATCTGGAACAATGGGACTAAAGGGTGCTCCAGCTCTAAATTTACCATTATGCGTCAAACTATCCTGATTACAACCTTTTTTCGAGACCAACAGAACCGCACCACTAGCTTTCCAAGAAAAAAAAAAGAGCACTTAATTAGGGAACTTCGATAATGCTTGCATTGCCTTTAAACCGTTTTTTGTGCTCCAGGTTCTCTCTATTTCGCGATCTGAATATCCTTTCGCTATCGGTTCATGAGTCATGACAACGATTTCGCTCAAAACGACAACGAATTTATTTCAATTTTTCTTGGATGGGATGGTGAAAATACAAGTGAGAAGTGACCGTATCGGTTTCTCATCATGGTGATTCTTCAATCGATTGCGGCGAGCAGCTGCCGTCTCCTTGGAGCAGCGATACATACCAGCCACCGATATTGCAGTCCCTGCGCAGCCGGCGGCTGCCCCCCGGCGCTCAGCATCACGAGACTGGACGCCTCGGCCGCCTGTCGTGCGCATCGCCCCCATGCCTAAATGGAAGGAAAGATCTGCCGGTGGGCACGGATGGCCCTCCGCGGTGGTTCGCCAGTTGCGCACCTCGCCGGCCATCAACCGTGCGGCCATGGAATGAAAGATCTGCCGGCTATAGTTACTGGGCTTGCCGAGCTCCAACAGAGGCCCGCCCTGTCTAGGCTTTCTGTGTTGGTCCAGTTTAGCTCTGTGAATGCAAATGGTGGCCATTGCCAAGGGCGCAAGGGCCACGGCCCATAGTCCCTCAAAAAAAAGACCACGGCCCATAGGGAATTGGGATTTAGTAATTCCAGCTTTTGAATTATAAATTCTAAAAAAATTATTGGTGCAACCTCTGATTTGCAAACTGATCCTTCAACTTTCCGTATTCCTAGAGATCAGTTTTGTATTATTAGCTGGAAATGTTCATGTCAATTTAATCACAATGATGGTCTCATTACGCTTCCTTGCTTACGATCGGATTTTTGGGGATGTCAACAAGGTTTCGATGATTTCATGACAAGTACTAGATAAGTAGGGATTAATGTACTATCCGTACCATATAAA
Organism: Eleusine coracana subsp. coracana; assembly: GCA_032690845.1. NCBI lineage: Eukaryota > Viridiplantae > Streptophyta > Magnoliopsida > Poales > Poaceae > Eleusine > Eleusine coracana. Next base: position 9,324,640 of record CM064426.1, read on the forward strand.
CAAGTAAAAACACTAAAAAAAAAAGAAGAAACCTCGTGGGAAATGTACTTTTTTCGATTACTTCACCACAACATGTTGTACTTTTTTTTGTTGATAGATTTCTTGTGGAAAGTGTACAGCACGCTGTACTTTTTTTTTCTTGTGGAGATCACGTTTGCTTCACCACAACGGTCGACAAATAGGTGGCAACTATTTTCGTCATTAATCATCATTAGTGACATGAAAAACCAGTTTAATAATAGAAAATTTCCATTGCTAATCATACGGACAAAATGCATGCTAGGAATAGGCAGAAAATAGATTTGTGTAGTACCAAATAGCACGGAAATAACAACGAAAACGATGAAAATGATAAAACTATAGTACAGAGAGAGAAGAAAAGACGCGGTTAATCTCTTTCCTTTTCAGTCTCACCATCTTCCTACAGTGCCACAGTGGCCGGCTACACCAGAGGTTTTTGTATGGGCATGTCGGTAACGATAGAGACGAAATTAATAATGTCAATGGTCCAGCACGTAGCGCTCGATCGACCACGCGCATATTGTTGCCATACTGTACTAGTACTGTTCGCGTGTACTGCGTTTGGAATCGTAAAAGGAACAAATTGAACAATGGGATCCGATCGACGACAAAGATGTAGATGCAAAAACACAGGACGTACATGAAGAAGAAGAACAGCGCGTGTAGTCTGCACTAGTGAGCACACTAACCTTGAGCTCGAACTCGGAGCGGTTCTGCTTGAGGATGTACATCAGCGCCAGGAGGTCGTCGGTGTCCATATCCGTGTCCACCAGAATCCGCCGCGGCGCCGTCGCCTTTGCGGCAACGACGGCAACGTAGGCGATAGCTACTAGGACGAGCATCGCCAAAACCGCCGCTCGACAGGGCAGCACCGTCCTCCTCCTCCAGGTCTCCATGGCAAGTACCATCACTACCAGATTATGAGGTGTAGTATAGTATGAGCGGAGCTGGGGGAGAGAGCAGCTGAAGAAGCTGACCGATCGAGCTATTATAAATGCAACCACGAGAACGGTGCGGCGTAGGGCAGCAGGGAGTTGATTGGCTATTAGGTAGACGAGCTCATCTTACTGCAAAGTCAAAACCGGCTTGCGCTGGACACGACTACACGAGCAGAAAGAATGGAGAAACATGGAGCGTTGGCTAAGGACGACGCAGAGACAGTCAAGGCGTGGCAGTGTTTGCGTCCACGTCGTGTACAGGGCCAATATCATGTGATCCTATATTAGAAAATAGAAAACGCTTTTCTCAGTTCGATATTATACATTTATACTTTGACATGACACCCAGCGATTGGAAGTAGCTGGAAGCTGGAAGAGCTAACAGTCCACAAGGAGACTGGTGGCACACTAACGTAAATTGTATCCTTGCCGAGTGTCAGCAAAGGTCTAAATCACTATCGAAATTCTGGTCTTTGTGGAGTGACATAAACACTTGACAAAAATTTAAATACATTAGATAAATTCTTTGTCGAGTATAACACTTGTCAAATAGCATTCGGCTTAAATTTACTCGACAAAGCGCTCTTTATCGAGTGTTTTTTATTATGCACTCGGCAAGGCTTTGTCGAATGTTAAAATACACTATTGCAATATAAACCATAAAAAAATCTAATAAAATAGTAACAAAGCCTTGCACTAATGATTAAAATAAAAGTTATAGATCTTTAGAACTTATACAATTTTATAGTTGAAAAATTTTAAATTTGAATTAATTTATAATTTTAAAATATAATTTAAATTTATTTTTATCGAGTGTCAAAAGAAAAACATTCGACAAATAAAGTCTTTATCAAATGTTAGGAGAAAAAACACTTGGCAAAGATCTTGTTTGTCGAGTGTCGAAAAAAAAAACACTCAACAAACTAGCAAGTTTGTTGAGTATTTCTATGATGCACTCGACAAACATAGTTTTTATCGAGTGTTTTTATTTATCGAATGTTTTTTAATACTCAATAAAATACACTCCACAAATTTTCACACTCTCATCGAATAGCCGATTTCCGGTAGTGTGGCTCTGAGAGCCTAGTAGAGACGCTCAAGAGAAAACAGGTAACAAAGGCACACCGCAAAGATTTCGACGCGCTCTTTGTCGTCATTGTTCGGTCAATTTGGTTAGGCGCCCACGTCTTCCGGTAAACAGTTAGTCAACCAAGCGTCGTGGCACGCAAGATCACGAAGAACTTGGACGCCTAGAGTAAGGCCGACATAGTCGTTGGTCGGATCTAGTAATATGAGTGGTGTAAACCAGTAAACCTTGATGTAAGGGTGATCGAGGGGGTGTAGTGTCAGCAGTAGTTGGTGCGTCGGTTGAAAGAATACTATATTTTCTTTTTAATATGAAAAACGTGCAAAGTACTATATTGAAAAACAGTTCACAAGGAGAAAAAGTATCGGGTTGGAGGGAGTGGCCATCGCCGATATACTCCTTTGACCCCATACTGATTAGCAAATCAGTTTGTTTGATCTTTAGAAATTGAGTCAGTTTGTTTGCTTATGTAGAGTTTGCATTACTATATACCAGCCTGATTGCGTTGTGTCATCCCCATCAATAGACAAATGTAGGGATGACAACGGGACGGGTTCGGGGCGGGTAGAGTAAAAACCCGCCCGCTGAGAAAAAGGTTGCGGGTGAAAAATAGCACATGTACCCACACCCATGGGTGAAAAATGGCAACTGAGCCCGTCGGGTGGCGGGCGGGTTTTAGGTCGCTCGCGGGTGCGACTGAAGCTCCTGGACGAGGTGGCGGCACGCAAGGCGGGGTGCTAGGCGGTGGCGGTCGGTGGGCGCGGGGCGGTGGCAGTGCACTGGGTGCGATGGGCGTCAGGGCGGGCCAGCGGGGTGCGGGGCGGTGGCAGTGCACTGGGTGCGATGGGCGTCAGGGCGGGCCAGCGGGGTGCGGGGCGGTGGCGGCGGGTGCGGGGGCAAAGGCTGGGGGCGCGGGGCCGGGGATGAGGATGGGGATGGTCGGATGGATAAGGTTAGGGTTAGCCGAGTGTTGGGTTGGGCCGATGTAGTAATAGGCCAAAATTGAGTACCCGACAGGAGACCCGTGGGTTAAAAAAAAACCACCCTGAACCTGACTCGTTTCGGGTCAGGCACGGGTGCGACCCACGAGTAAAAAGTATGACCCATACCTGGATCCATCGGGTCGGGTACCCGGTCCCAAATTGCCATTACTAGACAAATGTGGTGCTTTCAGCTCAAGTATCTTTCTTTAGTTTTATCAGGGTTATTGACAATCTCGGGTAAACTATAATGTTTATCGTAGTTTCTTGATATCGAGAGGGCTCACTATCGACGGGATAATTTTATCACGCAACCATGTGTTGAATTTTGCAAGGCCAAAACCTTCCTCGAAAAGAAACAATATTTGTCATAAGGAAGGGCCCAAAGATATTCTAGATCTTATGTATTAACTAATCTCTACAATCTATTAATTTAGGTGAATATGTTCATAATCTGTCGTATGCCCACAAAGTTAGATTGAATCCAAATCGGTTTCATACCTTTCATATTAAGTATCGAATTCAAAATCATAAATTTCTTGTCCGGAATTTAAATGAGGCAAACTCGGACTCTATCTCATAGCCCTCGAAAAGTTCAACAATTTTTATATTCAATGGAAGTTAAGATTTCATCATTTTGGTTTTTAAATTTTTTATGCAAAAATATTTGTTCTGATTCAGACTCTTTTGCGTATGTCCATGTGCGGGGCCTATATCTTCTACCTTCGAAGTCCAAATAATATGATTTACATATGTTTCAAAAAGGTCTTGACGAGATCTACAACTTTTATATTTTAACTTTTCTCATTAGAGCGTATTTTCAAGTCCAAAATCACGTTACAATACAGTGTTGTTTCTTTTTTGTATGAATAGATTTTTCCTATCGGATAAAAACTTCTAAAAATCTTTACGCATTGGGTCACGATCTTGGTTTTGCATGTTGTTTCATATAAATCCAATAATGTCTTATAGGTGTAATGAGCTTGTAAGAATATCTCTTTACATGATAAACTGGATTTCATATCGATATTTCTCATATTTAACTATTTTTTTATTATCATTTTACTTAATTTTATAACATAACAATTAAATAACACCATATGTGACACTACAAGTCAGAGGTTACTCAATTTAGATAGTACAATTCTAAAGGAAAATCGTCAAAGAGCAAAAAAATGTTTATAAGCTATTATGAAAGAATTAATGATAGACTATGTAAATTAGGAACATCATATAAATTATCTTTTGCTATGTAATAATTAAAATAATGTATAATGCCTAGAATAGTATAAGCAAAGATTGTTGTAAATTCTATAAAACTCGTAGCAATGTACGGGCACCTTGCTAGTAACCTATATTATGAATGGTTTGATCTTTAACAATGATCAATTATTTTATTCTTTGCAGGTACTTCTTTCATATAAAAAATACAGTTCGGTTTAGACATTATTTCGCATACCAAAGCGTAATTAATTAAGGAGTATATTTTCTTATATGCTCTTATTAAATAGTTTTAGACCAGTCTCAATACATAGTTTTATTTTGTAGTTTTCAAGAGTGTCACATCAGATTTGAAAATTTAGATTAATGTATGAAATAGTCTCTCTCAATGCATAGTTTCATCTCATGATTTCATATATAAATTATAGTATTAAATTAACATCTATTTGTTATATTGAGATTGGATAAAATATGTTCGGATAAAATTTTATATTCTTAATTGGAGTTTCAATGGAGTTTCATACCTATGAAATAGTGCCAAATGAGTTTCATCTCTATAAAATCCATTTGCTCAGTTTCATATTAATTGCTACATCACATCATCTCTTTTGCTTATTTGGCACCTTATTTAATGCTAATTAAACTCCCACTGAGACTGGTATTAGGCCAGTCTCAATACGATCTTTCATCGTACAGTTTCCAACAGTAACACATCAGCTTTGAGATTTTATAATATAAAATAAAACTACGACTCTTAGTCCTTAGTTTCATATCACAGTTTCATATGCTTATCAAATTATTAAATTGTTGCTAGGTGAACTTCAATGATTGGTTGTGGTTGGTTGGGATGAAAGAAAATATTCTTAATGTATTTTTATTTGGCTTTTATTTTGTTGTAAAGAGTGTATATAGCTTTTTATAAGGATGAAAGATATTTGCTCTCTTGCATAATAAATTCTTTATCATGTCACCACATTTGTTGATGTAGCAACTAATTAAATGTATATGAAATTCCCATTGAAACTAGCCTTATATGTCCACATCATTTAAAACAACTCTCGCATCCTACTGGTTACTGTGTTGGCCACTCTTTTTGCACGGCAATTTATGGCTGGCATGGGCAAAACAGTCCATAATTGAGGAAAAAAAGGCAAAACGAATTGCTTTGTGAATAATTGGTTTGAGGGCTAAAATGAATTGTATTTTAGATATAGATCGGAGGGAGTACTTTTTAGAGGAACATGTAAATTTATTTTTGGAGTGTTTTTACAGAAGAAAGGAGAAATATCACGTATATTGTCGGCTGTCGAGTTATTGAATCAACTATGATGGAAATGTTTGTTTTTAATAGATAGTGTTTTAGTGATAGATTCTGTTTTTGGTAATTCTATATTGATCATGGATGTTTTGCTATTGTTTTATTCACCCAGGCTGTAACAATGAAGAATTACATGTATCTATTAATGTATAAGTTAGAATATTAATACTTGTTTTATTCACCCAGGCTGTAACAATGAAGAATTACGTTAGTATAATTTTTGAGCTAGAGGAACCTTCTTAACGGTACACACTATGACCGTGCTTAGATGGTTTTTCATTAAGAAGAAGAAAATAACCATAAACATCTAAATTTAAGACTGTGAAGGGTTGGACCTGGATGGTTTAGACGTGTATTCTCACATCTCCTTGGTCAATTTGGACAAATTCACATTACTATAATCACGTTCTATAGTATTGAAAATATTTTTACGTCAATAGCGGATCATCGAAGAGTGCGCAACTAAGTAAACATAGTTACGTGACCGTAAATACGTTGAAAAATAGTTGTGGGCATAAAGGAACCACAACAACGAATCAACAGAACTGCTACTAATCAATAAAACGTAGTTGTGGTTTCTATCAGACCTACAACTAACATCTAAAGCCCATTTAGTAGCGGGCCTGACAACGAGGTCCACAACTAGCAACTATATCCAACTATAAAAAGGGGAGGATACGGCGCGGCAATATCACTTCCGCTCGTGCCGCACCGCTCCCTTTTAGGGTTAGGGTTCTTCCTTCATCGTCGTTCTTCCTCCTCCGCCTCCGGCCGTACTCGGTCTCCACCACCTCCTCCTCTCCTTCATTGAGCATGGCGAAGATGTCGAAGAGCCGTCGTCGTTCAGACTGCGTGTGGTGCGTCTGGCTCACCTGGTGCCGGCGCGCCGTCGTCATCGCCAACACGCCGCGTCCTCCTACTTTGGCTCCTAATCGTCATCACGCACCTGATGCAACCCACGGGTGGATCTGACGGTGGCGGCGCCTCGGACGGGGGTGCGTCGACGGCGACAGTGACGCCTAGAGCGGGAGCGCGCATCCAAGAGCACACCCTCCCTCCTCCTTCGTTGGCTCCGGCGATGGTCTTGGTGTGACGGGCGAAAGACGGATGGGCGAAAGACGGATGGGCGTGTAGCTAGGACGTCGGTAACGACACATCTATAGAGCGGGTCCCAGCAATAATAGTTGAAACCCGCCCTTTTATTTTGTTATGTATTAAGGCATCAATAGTGGTTTTTACTGATGCCTTTATTAACTAAAATATAACCTAAGATAATAGAGGTACTTAAACCGCTACTAAATTTGTAAATAACTAATGATAAAGGTCCAATAATAATTTTGTAGTCCGCTACTAAGCCTTCTTTTAAGCCACTATAATAGAGTGTGATTATAAGTAGTGCTGGTTCCTGACGAGCGAACAAGGCGAGGAATATTTCTTCTAGATAGATGTTTGTAGACAAGACTTCCCAGCCCCTAAGTCAAATCTCAATTCGTCACCTATGAGTCCTGTGTGTTACAAAGCGAGTAGAGTGATTTCCTTTTACTTTCTTAGATAGATAGATATTTTCTTTATTCTTAAATTGTTATCGTTGTTAATTTTTTTAGTTAACTTTAATTATTTATCTTATTCAAAATATTTTTAAAATTATAAAATTTTAAGTTATGGTTTAATTTCTTTTGTTTGATAATAAAATAAACTATAATAATATATATGATATTATTTAGTTTTTTAATAAAATAAATGATAAAAATTAATAAAAATTAATGACAATAATAATTTTTAAAATGAGAGAGTAGAGAGAGAGAACGTCATGAGTAACAGCATGCGTGACGGGCCTTGAATGTGTAACTACCAGCCTAGTTGACCCAATATTGAGGAAGCAATGGGCTCGTTGGCTCATAAAAGCGCCTAGGCCTTCTTGATGGCCTTTTGTGTGGTCAGAGGGTCAGGCAACGATGACCCCCCCCCCCCCCCCCCCCCCCAAAAAAAAAAAAAAAACTCAGCCCAACCTTCCAGGAACGGGCGATCGCGGCGTCGTGGACGCGGCACTGGCGCGCCGGCCTTCCGGTGGCGCAGGCGAGCACCGCAGCCAGCCAACGGGAAGACTCTTGCATGGCGATCAGCCGCTGCAGGCCGGCAAGCAACAAAACCGCAGGGGAAACTGGAATGCAGTATCGCAGTGTGCGGTCCATGGAACTTAACCCGCATGTTGCAGCAGACAGCAGGGTTGAAAGCTCGAGATAAACTCTCACTTTCACACGCTATGGCGTTTCCTCCGTCCGAATGCGCACGCCACGCTCGGGCGTGTGGACCTTTGTTCTGTTAAGTGGTCGTTTTTCGCCAGGGCGGCGACAGCCGTGCCGGCCGTGGCGTTCGCGCGAGGAGAGTGCCGAGACCACCGCTAGCTCGTCGGTGGTAGGTGTCCGACGTGTTCGGGTGTTAAGAGACGAGACGTGGCCGGCGGGGTCAGGTGGTCCGTGCTCCGTGCGCGCGCAATGGTTGTTTTGTTTCGGGGAAAAAATCCAACGGAATTGGATCAGGATCCTGTCCACCATGGGCCATTGGCGCGTAACCACTCAATTATCGATCGACCTGGCTAGAGTCTCGCGAAGCTCAAAGGCTGATTTCACCCGGTACCACCGACGAAATCAGGCAGTGAAACGCAGAATTGTCAGCTTCAAATTATTGGTTTGCTTTGAGCTTAAGACACTCTTCTGTATGTAGTATGTACTGATCGGTCTGTACTCTCTACTGTTAAATGGAACGGGTAGAGCAGGTAATATGCCAGCTAATGCGACGGGTACTACTATGCCATGTATATGGAGACAAAAATCATTACGGACCTTCCTATCTCACTGATAGCAAAAGTATTAAAGTAACTACAGCTTGCCCTCTGAACCGTACCATTTTCTACCTCCAAAAGCAAAGAGAAATTCTATCGGAAGTTTCTGAAAAGAGGCAGAATTAGCTAGGCTCTAGCTGCTACTCCAACTGTCCAAGAGGAGGCTTAAACGAGCCGTCCGGCCCCGCCGGGACCAAGTTTAATTTGTCTGCCCAACTTCACGCACCCATGCATGGACCTTGTTTGATCACCAACTCCTCCTGCTAAGTACACTCTTGCCTTCAAAGATTTCTGCGCCATTATTATGTCCTATTGTCGTCGCTGGGACGATTGTTTGTTCGTGGCATGAGTACCAGTAGTGGTCTGCGCGCGTGCCATTACTGTTCCTAGATGAATCATTCGGGTTTCAATACAATATTATGCGCCGAACTCAAAAGGGATTGAGGGCGTTACATGTGTGGTTTTTTTTTAACAAGTAGACTGATAAAACGTTGATCAGTAGTAATGGTCTTTCATCTTAAATCCACTGCACGGTAGCCACTGTCACGTCCGGCAAGAGTGGCCTCGTCGTGATGACGGACAGTCAGTCAAACGAAGAGCCCACCATCCCTTTGCACGAACAGAAAGCAGCAGAGCTTCTAGCACATCAGTAAATACATTACTTAACAAAGTCGCAGTAATGCTCGCCGCGTCAACTTGTTTTTAACCCACAAAGTCCACGGGCTCCCCATTAACCAAGCTAGTATTAGCGATTCACTATATGCGTGCACGTGCGCAGCTCCGCCGCACCGCATCCCCACTACTGTGATTCTAACCGTTGCCATCGCTGGCCCCAGAAGTCAGAACCTGACGGCTCTGCTGCACAGGTCAATCAGCCCACTCGACCCTGCCTCCATGACGGGAAGAAACTGTTGATAATTACAGTGCTCCTATGGAGGAAGAGCCACCAAATCCAACTAGCTTCTCTGACTACTACCACACTTTTTCCTTGATCTGCGTTGTTTCAGTTTCACTGCCGTTGGTGCCGCTGACACGCGGGCCCGGAGAGGGCTCCCTGCACGTTGGTCCCCGTGGAAGTAATAAGCACACACTTCTTGCCAGAGAGGCTGTCGTGGTCTTTGGGTAAGATCGAAGGAACCCCCCACACAACCCATCATCGCCATGCCATCGTACGGCCTATGTAATGTAAATGAGACATTCTTTATTGCATAAGCATGTTGCAGTAGCCTATACACATCGTACGTGATCAAGGGATTATTTAGGAATTAGGATCTTGTCATCCTGATGCCGATATGCTAGAGTTGCATGATTGCCTCCGTATCGTGCTCCACTACACAGCGCGTTTGCGCAGCTTGGCAAATCTACCCACCAGAATTCGTGATCATATCACCTGCTTTCATGTCCGTAGGAGCAAGATAGCGATTACGTGGTCTATGCGAGCTACGCCGCCACGCCTAGACCCGAATCCATGCATAACACTCATTCTATTTTGGTCGGAACGATGGCGCCCGTCGCGGCTAGTGCCATTCCGTTGTACAGAATCGTATAGAACAAATCTCGCGCCGTATGTCCGGTTCAATAATGGGATTTATCCATTAGACTGTCCTGCGAGCGACGTCGACACGCCTAGAGCCCTAGACTAGACCCAGATCCATGCATAACACTCATTTTATTTTGATCGTAACGATGACGACCGTCGTGGATAGTGCCCTTCCGTTGTACAGAATGGAATACAACAAATCTTGTACCGGGTGTCCCATACATCAGTCAGCCCCAAAAAGCATGCATCTACCTTCCGTTTTTTTGTCACGACGCGGAAGTGAGTTGAACGTTAGCAGGTAATCCAAGATCACAGGGTTCCATTCGGGCGTTGTTGCAGAGGGCTAATCTGATCGTAGGCCTTTTTAGCCTTTACCCCGGTGCCAACGAGGCAAGCAGAGCGCTGTGTCGGGGCTAGAGGACGCGAGCCAGACCAGGGAGGGGTGGTGCTCCACTGCCACCGGCCCGTTACGCCCGCGTCGTGTTCTGGCCATGTAATGTAGACCCCACCGAACGTGCCAGATCCACGAACCCATCGATCTCACCGGATGACATGCGGGTCCAAATCAGTGGTTGGCCCATATGCAGGCTGATCATCGTTGGCACGCGCATGGCCCACGAACCCTTGTGGGTGAAAAGGCTCGGCCGGCTCGGTTGTCAAGGCGGGAGCATTGATGGCGCTGAACTGCCACGTGAGTGGGAGTGACCCCACCAGTCATTCAGAGATAGGGGGAAACGGGACCCGCCCGAGGCTGAGGCTCGGACAGCCGTTTGAGCTCCCGAGCCTGCCGCGCGGCAGAACGGCAAGCCCGAAGCCACTAAACAATTGGGCGGGGCGGCCCAATGGGAGAAACAGAGGGGGCAAATGGATGAAGGAGTAGCCGGTAGTGGCGCGGTAGTAGTGTGCTAGTGCTCGCGAGAGCAAAGCGAGAGTGGAATTGATTGCGGCCACCACTTCAGCACCCCCGAACCACGTCTTCTCCACCTCCGTCCAACCCGTCCTGGGCAAGCCACCATCATTGCACCACCGCCGCCCACGAGCAGGGTGTTCGAGCCCGAGCTCTTGGCTTCTCGGCTAAGCGTTGCGGTTGACGGTACTGGAGTGGAGTCGCGCGCGGTACTTGCGCTGCTGTGAAAGAGTGAGGGAGGAGTGAATCGCCAGTCCACCTCCACCTCCATTAAAGGCGCTCACGCGGCGGCTCCGCCTGCTCCACGAGAAAGCGAGGCGAGAGAGAGAGAGAGAGTCGTACTCCTTGCTCCCTTCCTCCCCTCACGGGGGGCAGCGAGCTTGCTCGCTGGTTGCTCGCCAACGCCCAGCATCACCTCCCTCCTCCCTCGCCGTCCCACGCCGCGCGCCTTTAAAGCACGCGCTCGCGCCACCTTCGTAAAAGGCTCTTCCTCATCACGCCACCCCCCTTCGCTAGCTCTTTGCAGCCACCACGACGAGCTTGATCGCTGCTTTCGCTTTCATTTCATTCTCCTCTGTTTGCAGAGCGCCACAGACCGAGCACCAGGGGAGGAAGGAGAACAATGGCGGCGGCGGCGACTGCGCGTCTCGGCGCCGTCGCGGCGTGCATCCTCCTCGCGCTCCTCGCAACGCCGGCGGCGGGGATCCTTGACCCGGTGGACTTCCTGGCGCTGCAGGCGGTGCGTCGGTCGCTGGACGACATGCCGGGCTCCTCCTTCTTCGACGGGTGGGACTTCACCGCGGACCCGTGCGGGTTCCCGGGCGTCTTCTGCGACGGCACCCGCGTCTCGGCGCTGGCGCTGGGCGACCCGCGGGCCGGGTCCCCGGGCCTCACGGGCCGGCTCGACCCGGCCCTGGGCCGCCTCTCCGCGCTCACGGAGCTCTCCCTCGTCCCCGGGCGCGTGCAGGGGGACCTCCCCGCCACGCTCGCGTCCTGCACGGGCCTCCGCTTCCTCGCCGTCAGCAAGAACCTCATCTCCGGCGGCATCCCCGACGGGCTCGGCGCCCTGTCCAGCCTCCGCACGCTCGACCTCAGCTTCAACCAGATCTCCGGCGCGATCCCTCCTTCCCTCGCCTCCCTCCCGTCGCTCACCAACCTCATCCTCTGCCACAACCAGCTCTCCGGCGGCATCCCGACCTTCCCGGACTCGTCCCCGCTCCTCCGCCTCGACCTCAAGCACAACGCCCTCTCCGGCGCCGTCCCCGCCACACTACCATCCCAGCTGCAGTACCTCTCGTTACAATCCAACCACCTGACGGGCCGGGTGGACGCGGTCCTCCCGCGCCTCACGCGGCTCAACTTCCTCGACCTCAGCATGAACCAGCTCGACGGCCCGATCCCTTCCTCCGTCTTCGCGCTGCCGCTCTCCGTGCTGCAGCTCCAGCGCAACTTCTTCGCGGGGCCCGTGCAGCCGTCGAGCGACGTGGCGATCCCCGTGGTGGACCTGAGCTACAACCGGTTCTGGGGCCAGGTGTCGCCGCTGCTGGCGGGGGTGGGGCAGCTCTACCTCAACAACAACAGGTTCACGGGCGACGTGCCCGCGCGGCTGGTGCAGGAGCTCGTCGGATCCGGGGGGCTGCAGCTGCTCTACCTGCAGCACAACTTCCTCACCGGGATCGAGATCTCGCCCTCCTCGTCGCTGCCGTCCGGGGTCTCGCTCTGCCTCATGTACAACTGCATGGTGCCGCCCGTGTACGCGCCATGCCCCATCAAGGCCGGCTCGCAGAACACAAGGCCCGCCGACCAGTGCCCGGAGTGGAGGGGGTGATTTTCATTTTCAGCTGACTTATTACCTGGTCGATTGTACTACAAGATCAACAACGATAATGCCAATGCCGGATCGCCTCGGATCGGTCGGAATCGTCGGAACAATGCAATGGGTGGTGGCCTCTCATTCTTTGATTAATTTGTCCAGTTACTACTAGTGTTCTCATTCTTTTTTGGGGGGGTTGGAGAGAAGGATAGTTACAGACAAGTGAAGTAAGCGCTGCTGCTTTAATATTTGTGATTTACTACTACAGGCTGTAAGTTCTTGTTTAGTTGATGTACGTGAATCGTGGCTCTGCTGTATAGTTATTAAACACTGCTACTACCCCCTCTCTAAATGTCTTGACGAGGTGGTGACGCCCTCTCTGTTTTGGTAATGGTGTTAGGATTCAGTGATGTTTTTTTTTATTATTATTATTTATCACGCCATGTCACTGGGCAAAGTATAGTATGGCAAGCATACGCTGTGCTTTGATTTCGCTTTTCCCATGTCCAACTGCTTACTATGGAGACGAAATGATGAACAGTTTGTTGTTACTGGTCCTTTTTGCTAGTACTAGCGTTGTTCGCAAGGAATGCTTTCTGCCCATGACATGCTGTGGTCTTATCGGTGAAATCATTGGATTGCTCGTGCTGGAGCGATCTCTGTGTGATGAGGCTCTGAATCTGAAGTGTGAGCAATCATTCTATCTGTTTTTTTGCGATGGGCACAGATTGACTTGAGAATCGGATATTGCAATTATCGGTTGCGGACTTGCAGCTGTGGTTGATCACAACAAGCACTGCCACTCATAAGTGCAACTGATCACAACCACTGCCGGGTACAGTTGTGCTCTGCTTGCCCTTCGTTCTCCTGCTCTGCTCTGCTTGCCCTTCGTTCTCCTGCTCTGCTCTGCTCTCTCTCTGTCTGTTAGAGTTGCTTCGTAAACCAGAATAACCTTGTTGTGATCAACGAGCTTCATTACTCATGGTAAAACTACAGTCAGGCTTCGTAACTGCAGATGCCCATATCCGGATCCGGGAGCTGCCGCTCCAGTGATGCTGAATCCCTGCATCAGGAAGTGGTGTAAATCACACGCTGAAAACCGCATGAACGTACTCGCACCGTACCGGGTACCGACCACCACGACAACCAAAATCCCAGCCTAAATTGGGTACGTCCGTACGTGAGTCGTGAGGTCGACCCGAGCCACGGTACCGTCGCTTAACGCTGCCCATGCCATGATGCCAATATGCCATGACACCAATCGATCGGCAGTTCTGCATTGGCCCCGATGACGGGAAGGCATCCACCGCCTGCCGGACCTTTTTGCACCGACGCGCATGGTTCCCGGCGACCGGGTGTTTCTGTCATCTCAGCTCATAGCGCCACGCACGGCGGCGTTGTGCGCCGGCCGGACCGTGTCCGTGCGCTAATCGAGCCGCGCTACGGGCGGCGTAATGGCAGAAACACAAATATACCGACAATTAAAACGTACAGCCCGTGGACGGCGAATCGGCGAGCGGCAGCTGTGTAGCAATCACGGCTACCGTGCAGCATTGGGTGCGACGCTTTACTATCCGTGGCGGCAGGAGCATGACGAGCAGTTGGCATTTATTTTGCTCCGTTCGCCTTTGCCTTTTTATTTTTTCTCTCTCCTTTTGTTTTCATAAGATCGCCGTGTTTACACTTACCTTACCGGTGAACCAAGCTTGTCATAGTTTCAAAAAAAAAAAAAAAACACGCTTGTCATCAGACTGTAAAGAGGTGACTACAGCTCAAACAAACACGGGCTCGTAGCTGCTGCTGATCCCGGTGGCTGCCGTCTGGACCAGAGTTCTGGTAGTACTGACATGGTATGCCCTCACGCCACACACAGGACCACACGACGGCTTGCTCCGCACGCTGCAAACAAGAGTTCGAGAGAACCCTTTTTGTCATGTGTTCGGTTGTTTTCGTTCTGAAAGTGCGTGTCTTCCCATTCCCGCTGCTTTTGACTGCTCGGTTAGTCTTTTTTTCCACCACTGACCAAGAGGGTTTTCAGTCAGCGTGCTGCGACGCGTCTCCGTCAGAGCAAAAGCAACGTTTGTCCTGCAAGCTGGGCTGCAGAGGACGGGAATCATGCGCCGTCTCCGGTTTTTCTTTTTCTCTTTTTTTTTTCAGGCCAGCGTCACCGCTTGGTTGATTTGGCTGCCTTTTTTGTTTTCGCGAAATACGGCTGCGTATTTGTTTCGCGAGTCTTTTTTTTTAGACATTGGTTTCGCGAGTCATGAGTCATGACACGGAACAAAGGCCTCGATAGACACAGAACAAAGGCCTAGAGAGACGTGCGTGGGCACATGGGCCGGATGCGGTAGGAGCGGCCCAGAAGCGCCTTGTAGTTGGCCTGCTAGACACGGCACGAAGCAGCCCAAGTTCCCTGTTGTACTCCTGCGCGGCCGCAGGGCAAACTCCGACGATCCCCGGCGCACCGCAGCGGCCAGAACGGATTAGCCCTCCTCGTCCAGCTTCGACGGAAGGTGAGAGATGAGCTCTCCTCCCCGATCTTCAAACCCTCCTCCCCCTTCTGTACTTCACATTTGGGGCTGGACGTAGCGGGAATGGGTTGATCCCTGCGCGCGGGGTCGGGGACGGGGGAGATTTCATCCCCATCGAGAGGATGAGGATGAAATGTCTGCCGATCGATGCCATATCTTCGAATCCAGCAAATCCTCGCGCTCCTGTGTCTTCTTCCTATCCAAATCGAGACTGTTATTGCGATTTGTGAAGGCTACGATTCATGCCTGACCTGAATCCGTCCATCAGTCAATTGATCAGGTTGTCCAAGATGTTGGAGGAGCTGCTCATCTTCACGCGCGGGGGCCTCATCCTCTGGTCCTCGTGCCAGGCCCTCGGCGGCGCCGTCCTCAAGGGCTCCCCCATCGACGCCCTCATCCGCTCATGCCTCCTCGAGGAGCGCTCCGCCGACGCCAGCTTCTCCCAGGACAACTACGGCCTCAAGTGGACCTTCCACAACGAACTCGGACTCGTCTTCGTCGCCGTCTACCAGCGCATACTCCACCTCCTCTACATCGACGATCTGCTCGCCGCCGTCCACAAGGAGTTCTCCCAGATATACGATCCTAAGCGCACAGATTACTATGACTTCACCGACATATTCCGGCAGCTCCATCTTGAGGCTGAAGCGCGTGCCGAGGTCATGAAGAAGTTCAAGCAACCCATTGTGTCCCGTCCCTCACAAACTCTCTCCCACAACAAGACTGCTCCCAAGGTTCGTGGTGGCGAGAATACTGCTGGTGGGAACAACAAGAAGGGTGGCTCTGGGAAGGATGAGGACTCTGACGGCGGCTCTGCTACGTTTGAGGGCAAAGAGAATTCTCAGCCCTGTGTTGTTGTTAAAAGAAAGGAGAATGGAGGCCCCAAAGACAACAATGGGGCCTTTGATGTAAATAAGTTACAGAATCTACGGAACAAGAAGAAAACTGTTCCCACTGAAAATAGAGCCAAGAAGACTACTAAACCTGACATTAAGAAGAAGGTCAACAGGGTCTGGGATGACAAGCCTTCCAACAAGAAGCTGGATTTCACCGACCCAGCAGACGAGAGAGGGGATGAGGTGACTGACCATGTTCTGGTCACCCAGGGAGAAAGCATGATGGACAAGGATGAGAACGTGAGCAGTGACAGCGAGGATGAGGAAGAGGCGCAAGATGCCCCTAAGAAGAAAGGATGGTTCTCAATGTTTCAGAGGTATGATTCTCATCATTCTCTTCCTTCATAGTACTGTTTGCAGAATATTTGAAATTTACTCATCTTCACTTCATTACACACTTAGTTTGAGTTAGACGATTTAGACAAACAAACAAACAACAACAACAACAAAGCCTTTTTATCCCAAGCAAGTTGGGGTAGGCTAGAGATGAAACTCATGGGAACCCAAAAAAGAAGAGACAAATGAACAAAAGCCAAAAGAAAGAGAAGAAAAAGGAAAAAAAAGAAAAAGAAAAAAGAGACAAAAACAAAAGGAACAAAAGCCAAAAGAAAGAAGAAACGAGTAAGCAAGAAGGAAGGAAAAAAAAAGATCACGGTTCCAGCACATCTATTGCTAGTCTCCAAGCGCTCCTATCTATAGCTAGCTCCTTAGGGATATCCCACGCCTTCAGGTCTCTCTTAACCGACTCGTCCCAAGTCAAGTTAGGTCGGCCTCTACCTCTTTTAACATTAGCATCTCTCTTTAGATGATTTAGACAAACTGTTTCTAATATTGCTCGCAGTCGTGGTTCATGTGACTGAAACATGATCTGAGCTAGGCATATTAATGTTGATGACTAGTCTTGCTTAGCTGAATTCTACGCACTCATTAGGGAAATCTTGCCAAAGCACCCGATACGCTTTTCTTGAACCATGTTATCCCCTTATGTGAAATATTGTTAGTATGGCAAGGAAATAATAAAGCCTAGAAATGAAATGCAGTGCACGATAGTGGTTCAGGTTGAACAGACCACATCAATCATTATGCCCTGCTGATATTATTTTTTGTGGCACCAGATAGTTAAAGTTTTTTCTGGCCACATTTAAGGAATTAATGGCTTCATTAATTCTTTGAACACATTACATTCTGCTGATAAGATTCAGTTTTCATCTGATTCTCATCTTCATTTTGTATACATGATGTAATTAAGTATTTCGTATTTGCTGGCACTCAGTATTGCGGGAAACAGTGTGCTGGAGAAGTCTGATCTGCAACCTGCACTCAAAGGTCTTAAAGATAGGCTAATGACCAAGAATGTGGTATGTGATTATTCAGAGTTTGTTTATTTGCTATAACTTACTATTAGAAAGCATTTTTGTCTGGATAAAGAAGGTTGGCCATCTTTATACAGGCAGAGGAAATTGCAGAAAAGCTTTGCGAGTCTGTTGCAGCTAGCCTTGAGGGCAAAAAGCTAGGGTCTTTCACCAGAATATCATCTACTGTCCAGGTTTGTTAGCAAATACCTGCATCTTTTATTTTGTGAACGCTTTTTATAGGTTGATTCTAATGTTTCATTTGATGATTGCTCCTGCAGACAGCTATGGAGGAGGCTCTTCTTCGCATTTTGACCCCAAGGCGATCAATTGACATACTGAGAGATGTGCAGTCTGCCAAGGAGCGTGGGAGGCCTTATGTCATTGTTTTTGTTGGAGTGAATGGAGTTGGCAAATCGACCAATCTTGCAAAGGTATGTTTTTCCCTACACCATCAGTGAATGATGAAGCTGCCTTCCTTGGACATTGACTCATTTCATGTGCTTCCGAACCTGCACAGGTTGCTTATTGGCTTCTTCAGCATAACCTCAGTGTAACACTTGCAGCATGTGACACCTTTAGATCTGGTGCTGTTGAGCAGCTCCGTACTCATGCTCGCAGGCTTCAGGTAGTGATATAATTTCTACTCGATAATCCCGCATCCTCCTGACTTACTGCTATTGGCACCATTTTTCGGAGTGTTGGATTCTTTGGCAGTTTATTTGGGACATAATTTCTTTGTGGAGGCAGTTCTTTGTTCATACTTTTTTCCCTGTTGAAGCTCCTTGCTGAAGAAATACTACTTGTATTATGATGAAAGCATGAAGCCAACAAATAATTATCTCAAATAGAAACCCTGTAGCTCATGTTGTACCTCTAATGTATGCCCCACTTATTAGCAATTAATCAGTATGATGTGCCTCTGAAACCTAATCAGGTCCAATGGCTGTGATTGATGGTACAATATTTAGTCGGCCATTATTTTTGTAGCTGTGTTTCTGTGGCTTGTTTTGTTGTGCTCCACATCATTTCATGGCCAATATTTATGTTCCACAAATCGTTGGTGATAACCAGATTTAAATTCCTATTTTTTCCCCTTGTCATCACCATGGCAATAGGAAGAGTACATGCAAGGGATTTGTTTCTCTTATTATGAGTGCGTTGAAATGTTTGAAGTTAGAGTATGTACCCTTGCTCTTCCAATTCATAATTTGAACATTTACATGGTGGCATTGGGCACAGATACCAATATTTGAGAAGGGTTATGAAAAAGACCCGGCAGTTGTTGCAAAGGAAGCTATTCAAGATGCAAGCCGCAATAAATCAGATGTTGTTCTGGTTGATACTGCTGGGCGTATGCAGGTAGGTTATGCTCCTAGTGTGTTCCGTGCTTCTGCCAGAATCTTGATTTTAAGCTGCACAGTTACCTTGTCCATCTGTTTGACTGATTCTGTTAGGACAATGAGCCACTGATGAGGGCACTCTCGAAGCTCATCAATCTCAACAACCCAGATTTGGTGTTATTCGTTGGAGAAGCATTGGTTGGAAATGACGCTGTAGATCAGCTCACTAAATTTAACCAGGTATTGATTGTATTTTCAAGGAGTTGAATACTACTAAAATGCTGCCTTAGCCTTATGAAGTTTAGCTCACTACTGACTGTTGAACAAATATATTTGTTGAACAGAAATTAGCAGACCTATCATCTGTTCCTACTGCCAGATTGATTGATGGTATCCTGCTCACCAAGTTTGACACCATAGACGACAAGGTCTGAATTTGTTCAATTTTTCACATGACCATTATTAGGAATAGCACCCTGTTTTGCAGTCCTCTGATGATGCTAAACTTGAAAAACATGCAGGTTGGAGCAGCACTTTCCATGGTATACATATCTGGAGCTCCAGTCATGTTCGTTGGTTGTGGTCAGTCTTACACTGACCTGAAGAAGCTGAATGTCAAGTCCATCGTTAAGACTCTCCTGAAGTGAAGAGATGCTATGTGCTGTACTCTGATACGTACCACCAAGCTTGTTTACCTTTAAATTCCCCCATGACCTTGTCATCTTGAATGTTGGTTTTGTGAACCTTCCCCTGGTCGAGAAATTGATTGTATTACTAAACTCGTACTATTCATGAGTGTACCGATATTATGCTTAGTTTGGTTATTTCTACCTCTGATTTTTTTTTCTCGGCGTTAGAACAAGATGTTTAGTTCAAATTTGAACTAAGCACTTTGTCCTAACGTCAATAAAGTAGAATTTGGTATTTGGTTGGATGCTGGATTTATTTGTTTCCTCCATTTGGAGGCATACCTAGTTGCTTTGATTAGAATTCATCAGAAAATAGAAAGACGGAGGCAATTCTGAACCAGCGAGAAAATTTCTGGCGGCCTTTAACCCCTGAATACGTATTACGCTTTCAGTGGCCCCCTTGAGGTGCCAGCATGTTTCATGGACTTTTACACGATGAGTTGGCTCAAACTCATCGTGCTGTATTGCAAATGTGTCATATCATTTGTGCTAGCAACACAGTTTGTCTTGGGTGCCCTTGTTTATAGCCGCGAAATTGTTTTTATTCAAAGAGTTGCCGCATCAAGGCTGGGGACTTGTCACCGTATACTAGCACGGTAACGGTACAGTCCCACGAGACCGACACACCAAAAAAGAGGCGCTGGGTTGCGGCTTGCTTCGGTGGGCAGGCCCACTGCACTTCACCAAAGCAGAGTTCGACGAGAGCAAACTTTTTTCATGTGTTGTACTTGTTTTTCGCTCTGAAAGTGGTCGTCTTCCATTCCTGCTGCTTTTGACTGCTCGGGTAGTACTTTCCGCCGCTGACGAAGAGGATTTCGTCCGGCGTGCCGTCATAGCAAAAGCACTTTTGTTGTTGAAGCAGAGGACTACGGGGTTAATGGACAGTGAAAAGAAAATTTCAGGTCCTTGCAAGTTACGCTTGACGGTCGCTTCCCTTCACTTGACAAGGGAATTAGCATGCGTGCGCGCCTGATTCCATTCGTTTTCACGAGTCGTGACTCGTGACAGACAATATAGCCTCGAGAGACGTGAACGTACGGGCCGGTGGGCCGCACAGCACGGTTTGCAGCGGTCCACGGCCTAGCTTAGTGGGCTCCGCTAAGCAACTGGGCTGGCCTCTAACGGATCTAGCGGCCGTCATGGGCCGACTCGTTCCCTTTCTCTAAAACTAGCTACTTCCTCCGTTCAATATTAAAGCAAGTATTTTATTTAAAAAAAATAGAGTAAGTATTATAAGCCTACATCAGCCGGCGAAATAACATGACATGTAAGACAAATCTGACATAGAGGGGAGAGAAAATGAGAGAGAGAATCGATCTAACGTTTCGTGAATCGCCAACATCACGTCGGCTGAAGCGGTTTGTTCAAGAAAATCAATGACTCTCAACGAATAGCTACCCTTATCTACTGCATACACACAAGAATTAAATATAAATTAATTGGATCGAGGCCGATTAAATTGCTCATTTATGATAATATTGCATGACCTGGCACTATCGTTTCGCCAGCTGCCGGCACTCTCGTTAGGCTAGTCTCATTAGAGTTTTTTATAAACATTAAATGTTATGTCACATAAGTATTTTTTGCTGATATGAAAAAATAATTATGAAAAGAGAGAATTTTTTCTTTCATCTCATGTGAGAGGCCTTTTATTAGGATGAAAGAATGTTAATACACTTACCTAAAAATCTATTTTAAAAAAAGTATAATAAAAAGGTGCATTAAGAGTGGTCTTAGTCTTGCTCTTATATGACGTTTTGGATCTGGACACGAGAATTAAAAAGAGATATAAAAAGTGGATGTATAAAAAATAAGAAAGAGAAAGATAAAATATAAAGAGAATAAGAGAAAGATAAAATAGAAATGTATTGGAAAGAGAAAAAAGTATATTAGAAGCGAGAGTGTCTTATAATTTGAGAAAACTTAAAGCCAGTCTCAATGAAGTCTTTTATAAACATTAAATGTTATGTCACATAAGTATTTTTTGCTGACATGGCAATATAGTTATGAAGAGAGAAGATTTTTTTTCATCTCATGTAAGAGACCTTTCATCTAGATGAAAGGGTTTGGCACATTTACCTAAAAATCTGTTTTGGAAAGAATACAATAAAAAAGTGCATTGAGAGAAAATTAGAATGTCATATAATATTAAATGGAGAGGGTAGATATTAAATAGAGAGAGTGTGTTGTAATTTTGTTTTTTCATTAAAGAGATGGGTGTAGCGTGGCAGTCTGCTTAGGGCAGGTACAATGCTACATATAGGTAGTTTTATAGGTCGTTTTATACATTATCATATAGGATTTTTGGTGACATGAAAAAGACAGAGGGTGGTAAGAAAAGCGATAGTTGTTTCGCATAGCAACCACCTCATACGCTAAAATTTAGGAGTATGAGACGGCTCTCATAATATTACACGACTCTAGTAATTTTTTAATAAATAAAAATTTCTTTTTATATATATAAATTATAAAGTCTTATAATTAATAAAAGATAACTAATAAAATCATCCATTATATAAATTGTCTTATAACATATCTTAAAATTATATTGTATACATGAAATAGTATATGAGACAACAATATTGTACTTGTAGCCAGAATCCTATCACGATTCGCTTTAAGAGAAAAAGGAACCCTATCCCGATTCGATCTAGCCCTCTCCCGCGCCCCCGAATTCTGGCGTTGGTCGCGTAGCCCGCACGCAGAACCGGCCGCGCGGTGCACGTCGCGTTTACTTCACCTTTTTTTTTTTACTTTTTATTTTCGCGTGGAAGGTTCCGGAACCGGAGATGCTTCTGGAAACAAGAGCTTCTCCCTCGCTTCATAAATCCATCACCCCCACGCTCCCCTCGCGCCTCGACCCCGAATTTTTCCAGCTCGCTTAATCACCCCAATCCCTTTTGCTCTCATCTTCTCGATAAGAAGTCAGAACAATGACTCATATCCTTCACCACAAATAAATAACTCTTTCTTCTCTCTGCTTTTTTCATCATTATTTTCTTCTTCTTTTCTCTTTCCATTCTGTAAGGATTTGCTCTTAGATCTTCGTAGGACAGTTTAACCTTTTTCTTTCGGTGTGATTTGCTTGGATGATGCTGTTGTTGTCCTTGACCTGAGACTTCTGCACGCGGCGACCAGCGGGAGCGTGACCGGCAGAGGGCGCAGGCGCGGCGGCCGGTGGCAAAGGGGCGTGACGACGGGCTCACGCCGGAGCAGCGACGGGAGAGGGACGCCAAGGCGCTGCAGGAGAAGGCGGCCAAGAAGGCAGCGCAGGCGGCGGGAGGCGGCGGCGCTGAAGCCAAGGGCGGCAAGGGCGCCGGCAAGAACGTCGGAAAGAACTAGCGATTCTATTCATCTCGTCTGATCTGGTGTACGTTGTTGTGTTGGGTATTAGAAATCTTAGATCCCTGTTCATGTTGAAAGATCTGTACCTGTGGATCTGGATTGGAACAAGATTTCGTTTGTGGTCTGCACATTTCACAAGAAAATTCGTCACGGTAGTTACAAGTATTGAAAGTAACAATGCTGAATTTTCTTGTCAATTTGAATGATTTTGTGTCCCTTTTATCTCTATCCTAGGATTTCTTTTGCTTATCAAATTGCTGAAGCCACTACCGTCTCGGTAACTTGAGTTTATAGCTTTAAACATTCTGGTATAAGTCATAAGTAATGTGTTTTTGCACCATGTGCGAAAACAACATAAATGAACCAAAAACTTTACGGATTTCCGTATGAAACAATTTTAGTTCATATTCACAACTTACGCTGGTCCGTTAAGCCTATCTGTGTTTACTATTTACAACTCACAACAAGGGTTTTCTTTCAGTTGTTTTAACAAGCTGTTCTCAGTGTGGTAAGATTGAGTGTGTTGTTTGCTGATGCGGAGCACAAATATTTTTTCATCCTGATTTAATCGACATCGGATGTTTCTTGCACGCAGTCAGGGTTACTGGTCCATTTAGCCACCCGGCCGTCCCACGATGAGCTCACAAGAGCGGGGTCAAATGGGTGCCAGCTGCAGTCTCGAACCGCCAGTTGATGTCCTTTCAGTTTCTCAACTAATGACCCACTTACCTGCAACATGAAAAGAAATTGAATAAAATGTTTCAGTTCCTGCAAATCATGAAGGCTACAACATCTTATAATTTTCTGAAAGGTAAATTACAGTCTTTTGGTTGCCTTTAGTCAGAATTGAAGTTCAATGCATCAGTTTTCATTCTCAAAGAGAACAGTAAGCAAGGTCAATATGTTATATACTGATATGATAAAGGAAAGGGGAACGTGCCAAATGCAAAAAAGTAGTAGGGAAATGTGTAAAGAAATAGGATTTCAATCATGGGGGCACAAATCAAAGCATATGGTACACCAAAATAGGATTTCCTCTGTTTTTCTCTTTCTTAGCCATTTAGGCTTAAAAGATTTGCATTCGACAAGGTTTTAATATATATAACATGCTATGAAGTATATTGCAAAAAAATTGAGGGGACAGCTGTCTCCCCATGCACCCCTCTAAATCTGCCCCTGCTCGGTATAACCCTAACAAAAAGAAACACAGAAACCTTACAAAACAACTTCTGCTTTGTATTTTGTCAGATCATGCACAAGTTTTCAGCATCAACAGTGTAAGAAAAATGCATGTACCCCACTGTTGAAAAAAATGAATCCATTCATCGGATGGACATGGGGTATGAACTACCTAGTAGACATATAAGATAAACAAGTGCATATCAAAACGAGACATACCACATCGTAAATATAGACGCTGGAATCATATGATCCTGTATATATGTACTTTTGCCCAGTGCTGTAGACAAGAGAAAAACCCATACACAATTATATTAGCACCTGGTTGTAATGCATGCTTATATAAACAACAATTACACACTCCTGACAGTGGCTGTTTGAACAATAAGGTATTGTTGATGCGACTTCTTATAAAATATTCTATCCACATTTTATTACATAAAAATTCGACCAAAATTTTGTCACACTTTTGAAACTTTGACTATCAATGGAAAGTTAAGTTTGGCAATGTAAAAATTCGTACATTAGTCTTGAAAATAAACTCCTAATATCATAGTTTTAATAAAGATAACTCCACTATAAAAGGCAAGAGTGGTTAAAGTGCATATGGAAGACCCCCAAAAAAAGTCAATGCTGTCATATATCCAAAGACAAATGGAGATTCGGAATAAAGATGCAAAAGTTTACCTATAAGCAGGAGAAAAGTAGCAACGAATCAATGTGCGCAGAACTGAATGACCCCGGTATGTAGCTAATGACTGATCATGTGGATGCCTTAGCTGATTATGCTGTTGTGGATACCTTGAATATCTGTAGTCCCAAGCAGGAACTCTCGCCGTATAACTGCACATAAAACAAAATCAGTATCATCAGTGTGAGGTTGCCAATCTATCAAAATACAAGCAATCTATGTGTTAAACTACTATGCACCAACTAGTGACACCCAAAAAGCATAAGCTGAAGGGTGGACAATTCACTTATGGTTCAACAGTCCCCCTCATGTGCAGCTCACTCATGACGTAAACGTGAAAATAGGAGCGGCGTAGAGGAAAATGAGATTACCAGGACTTCAACTCAAGACCTCTAGCTCTGATACCATGTTAAACTACTATGCACCGATCAGTTGCACCCAAAAACCTAACCTAGCGGGAAAAGGTGGATAATTCACTTATGGTTCAACACCATGGTATGCAGGGCATTAACATATACTTCTGATTCAAAATATAGGTTCATTCAAACTTGTCCACAAAGTAAGTGGGTGGTCAATCGTCATTGTAATAACTGATATGGCCAGCATGTTTACTCCACTGTTTAGGGTACTTCAAACAGGCAAAACCAGGAAGGAGGTAAATACGACTTGTAGAAGAGCAAGAATTACTAATATTGCAGAACTGGAATACCTTTCAGCATTCGACATCATTTTCCTGATGTCCCACAGTTTGATAGCCTGGTCTTTTCCATTGGATATGAAACTTCGTCCATCTCCATGACTATCAATATGTGTTATGCCGTGCAAATGTCCAGTTAAGATGCCAGCAGGTTCTCCAGTAGACAAACAACGTCTGTCCCAAACCTGCATAGTACCAAGATCACATACCATAGCATTGCTGAAACCTAAAATGTGTAGAGCTTAGAACTTCAAACTTCTTTGTTATGTTCCAGGTGAAACGCCAAAATTATCCAATCCTCATGGATTGGAACACAATTTTTAAATCTAGAAGGTTGAAAATAGGATTGCTGGACAAAAGAAACATTAATGTTTTTATTGGAGTCAACTGCATCATTTGAATCAGTAATTTCTGAATTAAATTTTTGGCCATTTGCTCAATTTGACAAGTTATTACTTCATCAAAAATAATGTGGGAAAAAATTCACTGCATAACAAAAATAAAGAAACGAACATGCCTATGTTTGAAGGGCTAATTTGCTCAGTACCATCGCAAATATGAAGTTGCAAAATACTATTGTATGTGTCATTGACATGTGGTATTTTGCAACTCCATGATCTTGAAATGCAGTTGGTAGATTTTTGCATCTAACCTAGCCAGTCGAAACATCTCATTTTAGTCATGCAGTAACACAGAGTGTACGGTATCAAGTAACGGCAATAAGAATAGGTCAAGTAACACTAAAGCATCTAGCAGGCACTTCATTATCTAGTGGCATGTAGGAGTATTACTGCATGCCAACTTGACAAGGAGAATGTATTATTTTGTACGTGCCTATGGAAGGGGCAAGTAATAGAAGCCCAGTACTCCAGGATCTTCTTTGTTAAAAATGAAAATATGTCAGTTGCTGCAACCCTGCAAGTGAAAGACTTACAAAGCTCACTGACCACTATCAGAACAAGTGCATAAATGTTTCTCTCTATGGTAGATCAACTAAGCTCAGTCATTCATGATGTCAATGGGAAAGACACGAGGTCCTTCATTTGGGGCAACACTGCAGACTCCTCCCAAAAGTACAAGCATATTTATCAGCATTTCACACGCCCCATTACCATTACATGGTTTGGATATCCAAATGTGTGCCAAAGCTCAAAGTTTTTGCTCAGCTGCTATAAATGGACAAACATAATACCAGAAAAGTGCTAAGGAGAATGAATTATTGCATCCTAGTTATAATTGTGCCCTCTGTAACAACAATGAGAAAGAAATGAGATATCATTTGTTCTTCGGCTGCCTGTTCAGCACCAGGTGCTAGAGCAAGTTTCATATCCCATGACGTCCCTCTTTTAAGTTTCCCTAATATGATTTCAATCACAACGCAAAGATTCAAAGGGCCTCACTTCGTGGAGACAATTATAACTGCAACTTGGTGCATCTGGAGAGTTAGGACTGCAATGATTTTTAGGAAACTCAACCTGCTTTCAGCATATGGTGGCTTGTTTTAAAGGATGAATTATCTCTGAAAAATCATAGGTTCAAACCTGCTGTCAGAACAGTATGTAGTACCAGCCTCAAATTATCTGCAATCCCACCTTCGATTTTTCCTTTTTGCTCTTTCTTTTTAAGTAAGTAGGTAAGATTTTCTGTAACCTCAGGCCTCTGCCTTTTTTAATAAAAACATTTATGTGGGGAGTGCACTTTGCATTTGACACATTCGCTGCTAAAATACATATTTCAAATAATTATCCATCAAGGATTTAGAGCAGTGGCTACCTTGCATAAATTGTCGTCACTTCCCGAGTATATAAGATGCCCAGTTTCATCAGCAAAAGCTACTGTATTGACATCAGACTGAAAAGATGAATAATAGAATGACATGAACCAATGGACAAAATATAGAAGTACAGAAAGACAAAGATGCTAAAAAGTAACAATCCAAAGCCAGAGTCCATAGTAGTAAACTTTATTTTACAATTCTCATCACCCGAACATAACAACAGCTTCAAGGGAAAAAGGTTGTCAAGAATGGAAGTGAGGCAATGTGAACAACATTCATAACATATTGAGTTGTGATTAGATCGAATAATGACTACCGTAGACCTATAAGAACAAGTATCTGGAATTTGGTTTACTTTTTTCGTTCTTAAGCTGCATTCAGTTATAAATGCTTTATTTGGCATTTATATGAGGTTCTACGGGACAAGCTCAACTCATGCACCCCACACTTGTAATCTACCTTTTCAGAACTAGCGTGTTCCCAAGCAAAGCACCATTGGGAAAAATGCTCTAAGTACAACATACAAGTCTTCCTAATAAGGACTGATTTTAGGTGGGGAGTCAATCTACTAGATCTTCACTTGAGGTATTATGACCTAGTCATTCATCATCACAATATAATAGAGTAATTGTTGTGGTTCCACGTCCCATGTGTTGTCAGCAAGGTATGCAATCAGGTGTGCCAAATGGTAAAGGATGAATGCACTCCTTGTCCCATAGGGCCTCAAACTTGAATGCCGCAAAGGTCAAAAACCATAAAAATGCATATATCAATAGCTCTCCAACAACTTGGCATGGGAAACTTGCATGCCAAGCAAAGAATATCAATCAATCTGGGGGCTCGTGTCTTTTTTTAGGTTCACCAAATCACCCATCAATTAACGTTTATTAGGAGAGAGCAGGGGATGAGCCTAGCCCTACTGAAATACAGGGCAAAATCACAAAATTGAAAAAGTGAGGGTAAAATCACAATTAGAATTGAGAGTGAGGGTAAAAACACAACTGTCCCATTTATTTACTACAGTTGGGCCTTCACCTGCTGTCGTTCACTTAAAAAATCATCTTTGAGAAACATTTTAGCCCATCAACAATACCTACACCATTATCTACATTTGCATCCATCAATATCATTTATTTCGTTTGAAATCAATTACTCGAATATACAGTTTGGATTTACTGCCCTTGCTGAAAGGGAGGACATAGAGATGGCACAGCCGCATGGGTGAAAACACCAATGACGTTGATTGTCTCAGTGAGATACTAGTGATAGGTGTAATGAACTTTACGAACATTGGAATGGCCCCCCAATGCTCCCAACAATGAGATGTGAATATAAAAAAGATGGACTGTGTAGTAAATGTAATTTGGATTGAGTGAAAATCAAAGGAAACATAACTGAGAAAGTATGTGATATATCATACTGTATGTGCAGGCAAACGTAAAGACAATTTGTTGGCATGAAGATCATAGACATATAGTGAATCATCATTGCTTCCAGCAACAAGTTCTCTGCCATCAGAGGAGAACTTCACAGAGAATATTCCAAAAGAATATTGAACATCCTGATGCTGAGAAAAATCCAGTTCATCATGGATGTCCTGCAGTCAGAGTTAAATCTTGATTAGCACAGACTCCATAAATAGTGGAATAGATATATGGTGGCTATAAAGGTGTAATATGGTATATTTTCTGGAATACAAAGAGACCAACGAATTCGATATCAGATTCCAACATGAAATAAAACAGTAATGACAATGGATGAAGAGAAACCATCATTTTTCTTTCTTGAGCTGCACTTTTGCATCATCGATATTAAGTGCAGAAATTTATCAAGGGAGGTTTTCTGTGCTAGATGGCTCTCCAATATGACCTTACTTGCGCTTTGCATATGACACATTCACTGCATGAATGTGAAATTTCACATCTTAAAATGAAATGCAACTATTTAAGTTAACAGACAGACTGCTTGACACAGCAGGTTGTACAAATTGATAATTTGCTGTGCAAAACCAAGGATGTATGAATCCAAAGAAAACCCAACTGATCTCACTTTTTCATGCAACCAAACATGAAAATCAAACGCACCTGAGTGTGAATCACAAAGGTTCAAAAGTAAAGAACTCACAGTAACATTGGCATAAGATTCTCTTGCAGAACTCCCAACGTTAACAATATGGATGATAGGTGCCAGACTAGAGTAGACCTGCATATTTATAGATTGGAAAAAGATTATTCGGCTATACACAATTAATATGTATTAAAGAGCCAGCAAATATTTCCATATATCCAAGAACTGATTATGCCAAAACATTATGTTATGTGATATCATGCTGAGGAAGGAGCAAATAGATTCAATGAAGATTAAATGCCCACATAGTTTAGCCATGTGAATTCCTTATTTTACTAATCAAAGAAAAGGCATAAAACATTTTGAGGCACTAACTTATCTGCCAATTTACTGAAACAATACCCATTGGTTCCCCCAGTCGCAACTCATAAATACTACGTTTTGAAGAAGACATGGTATCAAACATGCAGCGTTGACCACTATTTTCCATCAAAAATCAAGAAAAGTTATGAAACTAAGTATTTCAGTACTAATACACACCACTTTCATGTTTCTAACCAAAATACATGTCTAACTGGAACTCGTTCAAAACATGAATTATTTGTGATTGGAAAGAGTATCGGCACAACACAAATTTCTAAGAGGTAAAAACAAATATGTTTCATTGTTTTACAGCAACTTTTCTAGTTTTACAGCAACTTTCAATAGACGCATTTAATTTTGATAAGAGACACAGAAAGGGTCCTAACTGCCCCCTGGCCCCCACCACCACACACACACAAACATGCCTTCAGAAAAGAGAAGGAAGAAGGAAATGTAAACATGTCTTCACATAAAAAAAATCAACCTGCGGGGGGTAAGACAGCCCCGGGAATTTTCGCTGAAAACGACCTTACGCACGTCGAGAAAACCCCTAAACCCCTGCCCCACCCTTACACAGCAGCATGGTGGCCCGTGTGAATTGACCCACGGCCTGGGTCGGCCCTTTGATGCAGTGATACCTAATGTGCTTTAGTTTATTTTCATTTCTACAATTGCAGAAACATTTTTTTCTCAACAAGAACAATAAAGGTTAACTTGAATGATAACTAATGACTAGTTGCAATTGCAAAGCAGAGTTGCAACATATGCAAAACGAATTTCCCTAAAAAAAAATATATGCAAAATGAAACTGTGATAAGACATGCATTATAAGATCAGGGAGCTAAACTAGTAGAAGTCATGGCTAAACTTACAAGATAGTGTTAATCAGGTGATAAAGATACATCACTAATTGTCCATCTTAAACTTCTAGCATGAATATCCTTGTGTATGATCCAGCCTCTATCAACATCATATATTCTTATATGACTTCCCTGCGATTGAAAGAAATGTACAGTACATAAAAACCTGAGGAACTTCACTATGCTAGGTTGAGCTAGGTAAAACATATATTATCTTTGGTTGAGCATGGCATACCTGAAAACCAGAAACAAAAAGAGTACCATCAGCAGAGAATTGTGAAACATAAGCACGAGAATCCATCCTATCCAATAATTCAGGGCCGTACTTTGGAACGTAGCGACCTACAACGAACGCACGGTCACCTGAAGAGAACATCCCCTTCCCAGAACGGTCAATTTCCCTTCCAGATAATAACTTAGTCGTTGATATGGTGCCCATGGACTTGTATGTGCTTCCACTAAGTCCTGATCTTATTCGAGTCATTTGGAAAATATCATTATGTAAATTTGAGAATTCCTCATTGACATCAACTGAACTAGATCCAACAGTATTCTGCACTTCAGGCTCATAGTATTCCTCTTCTAGCCTGCTCATGCCGTAACCCATCCTATTAGACTGATGTGTATATTGGATTTCTCTGCAAGTACGCATCAATAAGCAGATGAGTCATTGCAGTAAAAAGGCATATATATTTGGTTACAGCAGCCTACATAGGCCTACATGTAACTTGAATTAACAAGTCCAAAGCAATGCTCATGTTTTGAGATTGATTCTTTTTTTTTTTTGGTCTTATAGATTACATAAATGCAGTGTGATTATTTACACTAATAAGCAGGAGGAAAAAAAATTCTAACACAATTAACACTCTACGATTGGTTTGACAATGGCATTCAGTGTAAATAATCTAAAAGGTATATGTATCCTGCTACTATCAGAGAGGTACTATTCTACCGTACTAAAAAAAGTATAAATGTAGGGTGGACTTGATTTAGTTCAACCCCCAGTTTGTTTGGAACACAAACTATGTTGACCTTACATGCTGATCAAGACGAACCTAATCGAACCCTTCAATTTGGAATCAATCGCCAGCAAATTGCCCTGCAACAGAACCAACTCCCCAGACCAATTCGTCCGTCCGAGCAAAAGCTTGGGTCGCTTACCAACACCGAATAAATCACTCCCTCCACGTCCGGCTCAATCTCTACTCCAAGCCAGTCCGGCGCCGGAGGAGAGGCCCTCTGAATAGACACGGCAGATAGCGGCCTCGGCGGTGGAATCGGAGAGGGTTCAGAGCGCCGGCGGTTGTGCCGTCGGGCTCGCGCCGCGCCGCTCTTCCTGAACTGAGGGAGACTGGTGATTTTTTTTTTTCTCCGGACAACCTCTCTTGGGGATTGGGGTCCCGCGACCGTTCAGCGGCACCGGCAAGACGAACGCCGCAGCATAAATGGGCCAACAACAAACTGGGCTCAATAGTAGTTGGCCTGCGTAGTTGATGGGCTCTTTTGTTTCTGTATACAGCTCAAATCCACAGCAGGATTTGTAACTCAACGTTTCGTGTTGCAAGTACTCCTCCAGATGCACAAACAATACAAACTATATACTAGTAATTCAGTCTACTACAGGAGGGAGTATAGCTGGTCATCTTCTATTTGCTAGCAGCAGTAGCAGCATCTTTCCATGTTTGACGATGAAGCAAACCTTATCAGCAGTACTGCTTTTTTACCCCATCGTTGAACCGCCGTGCCAGCCACACAAATGCAGCCTTGCCTTTATCATCACCAGCATTTATCCATCTGGGACACCGCTGGGGTCAGGCAGAGGGCTCAGGACGGGACTGACTGCGAATCAAGACACGCACGGACACTTGTGCGCTGAGCTGAGCTTGATCTCTCTCATCAGCCGGCTGTCTCTGGCCTTGCGTGGGCCCACACCGGCAGCACAGGTGCTGGACCACGCCGGGCCGGTTCAGTACTAGTATACGCCTTTCTCTCTCCTCTCGCACTTATCCATAGCGCAGAGGTAGGAAAGAGAGAGAGGGACAGTGGCGCGCACCAGGTGGCAGGCAGACGGATGTGTAGATAAGCAAAGCAGCACGAGGCGAGGCTTGACTTTTTCCCCCTCTTGATCAGCCCAAAAAAAATAATCCCCCCTCTCCCTCCCTACACAAGGACAGCAGCAGTAGCCGTAGACCGCATCACCAGTAGTCGTAGCGGAGGAGAGAGAGAGAGAGGAGGGGCGGCGGCGTGGTACGACGTGTGGGGCCGCGAGGAGGACACGTTTCGACCTCCCGGTGGCGCGAGCGTCCCTCTCCCCCGCAAAGCAGCACGGCAGAGCAGAGGGAGTCCCCCATCCCAGCCAACCGGCGCAACTCGCTTCGCTTCCGAGTACGTAGCTGCCGTCTTGTCCGTCGCCTCGCTCTTTCTCTTCAATCTCTCTCTCTCTTTTCACTCCACTGCATTTTCTCCTCACTCGCCTCCCAATGGATGAACGTGTAGCACGAATTCGTAGCTTGTACTACAGTCCAATCAGCGTTCAACGTCCTACTGTTCACAGCCACAGTAGCTAGTCATCCCGGTGACAAGATCTTTGGACTGATGATTAACCCGGAACGTACTGGGCACAAAATACCAGCAATTTCGAGGGCTTTTTATCTTTTTTCAGGATGCTCGTGAATCACGAACGGCACTTTTCATACCGTTAAAACGGAATTTTCGAGGGCTTTTCAAGTGGGGGGAGCACACAAAACCGACTTCCATTTCCGCCGCTCGTTCCGTTTCCATTTCGGTCGCGGTCCGGCCAGTTACGGAAGGAGGAGGGTTCCGAGACGGCCATTCTGCTGCTCTCTCAGAGGAAAATGGCCCGGGAAAGTGAGTGTGGGCTCTAGTACATGTCCTTTTCATCATCGGAGCACTAGTAACCCGCGCGACGATTACCGAGTTACCACCATAAACTGCCGGTGCACGCCCCACTAGTTACAGCTTACTACAACGGCCAGTATAGTAGAAATTTAGAAAAACGGGGCGTGTGTGCTGATTATATTTGACACCGCAGTGCGAGCGTCACAGGTCAAATTGACGTGCCGTCCGTGGAGACGATGAATCACCTACCTGACCAGTTCAGCACAAAACGGTGGCGGGCCTGGCTCAGTCCAATCTTATTCAGTTTGGGCCGTGGGGCCAGCCCGGCCCGGCACAAAACATCCAAAGACGACCATGAGCACACGTCACGCTGAAGTTTGGAGCTGCTAGGACCAATGCAGCATGATGTGCATATCACACCGGAGATTTCCCTGTCCAAATACACATCATTGTATCCCCTTCCCTTGGGAAAAGAACCAGTAGCGCGCATGATGAGATGTTTTCTTCGCTCCGGAAAGTATGCTGTTGTTGGCACTGCCACGTTACAATCCGAAAATGATTGTACTTAGCATTCCCTCAAGTCCATTTATAGGATATATCAGTTTCTTATTTATGGATTCGTGAATTGTTGTAGACTTTTCTTGTTATTACGATCCCGTCTGTTTTCACGTTTCTCTCTCTATCAGCAGCCTGTGAAAAAAGCTAGTCGACCTGGTCGGATATGGGTTAAGGTCGGTTCGGGCTTTGCAGGTAGAGTAACTAAGGTCTCAGCCCGGGCCACCGGATCCATACCATAGATAGAGAAATGCTGCAAAACACTACTCCCTCCGTTTTTGTTTTTCTGTTGTTAGGATAGAAAACTTAGTTTAAAAATGAACTAGTTTTTTTTGTCTGAATGACAAAAAAATAAAAACAGAGAAAATATGGTATAGTTGATAATCTAATGGCAAGGGTCTAATTTTAATGTGTGTGTGTGTATAAAATTTTATTATCTTAGAAAACTGCAAAGGTTCCCCAGTCCAATCTATAGTTATCGAGAAAGAAGATCAAAAAGGAGAGATAGATCAGGTGCATGCATTGCAACGGGCTGGTGCCGGTCTTTCATTTGAAGACGGATTGTATATTTGGTGACAGGTGAGTGTCATCCCGGGCATGTGCATGTACCACAATAATTGCAAGAGCTCGCGCTCGAGTCTTGAGTACTGGCCAAGCCAATAGCGGTTTGGTTTCAAAACGGACATTATATTATACGTGGGAATTTTTTTAGTTTTTGTAATAGTAGCTTCCAGGAGTTCTATCCATGACAAAGCAAGTAGACAATATACTTTTGTTCGTCCATCCAACAACGCGTTGATGTTATGTTAGGGTTAGCATTTTTCTTTTGCAGGACAATCCAGAAGCGGACGAACGCCAACTGTCACCGCAAACTGCCGGCATGACATCCGAAGGAAAGAACGCACACACACACACTGAACCTGTGACCCGCCGAACTTTTGTAACGATTTCTTTTTTGCCAAAGTGCTGCGGAAAACAATACACTACAATTTTCACATCTAGATAATCAAATTATCCGGCCGCAAAAAACTGCTGGAGTAGTGGCTACAGCCCTCAGTGCTCATCATACGAACGCACTCTGTGTGGTAGCGTGACTCATGGTCGCGAACGGCTCCAGCCATTGCCGGCCGGCCGGCTACAGGAGCCCTGGAAGAAATAGTAGCTACTGGACGTGGCGGATCGGCCGGCCGCGCGACCATGTGAAATGAATACGCAGGCCGGCTCGGGTTCTCTCGCGGAAATTCTGCGCGCTTGGCGTGGCGACGTGCTACAAACAGCTAGTGTGATGTGCCGGTCTCCATGGGGGAAAAAAAATGCATTTGATAAGCCACTAAACTAGTGCGTGATGTGCCGAGAGACAGATGCTTTCAGATGAAAAATCGAACAAGGATGCCCCACTATTTAATCGTCGTTCCGGACACATATTTTTTATATATAATACGAGCTTCCCTCTCTGTACTTTGGGAAAATGTCAAGTGCCTGCTTTTGCGCCATCGAGGAAAATGCGGGGTTTTCGGGTAGTTGTATGTTTGTAGAGATATAGCACCGACTGATAAAAAGGGCGTCGTATTATTTGTGCGTGATGGAAGTTACAAAAATCCCCGGCGGGAGGCGTGTGCATGAGATGGTTCACTACTTTGTTGGTTCTTTTTATTTTACGTAACATTTTTTTTCTCTTGGCCTTTATTAGCACAATTGTCCTTCAACTTTACACCAACGTACCACCAAATATTCATGAAGCCCCCATGTATTTACATTAAAATTTCCGGTATATATAAAGAAAATATAGGATACGTACTATCACAAAACCAGCCGGTGATTGTGGTTAGACCACGTGAATAAGCTAAGTGGGTGAACAACGATAACAATTCTGGTCTTCGCAAAAAAAAAAAAGATAACAATTGTGGAATGCTGTAGCCAAGAAAAGGCGTCGTGGCACATACAGTGCATTGGAGCCGCAAAGATCTCAATTTCTTTTTTATTTTTGTTAAACAATATAGTACAAAGATCTCAATTCACACCGCCTTTTTTTCGTCCCGCGACGCGTGCCGCCGGCAACAGCGCGGCGCATACGTCCAGCGGATAGCCCAACGTCCACGTACTCTCATTTGGTGCACCTAATGACCCTTCTCGCGCGCGCGCTTTGTCGACGAAAGAAAAAATGGGAGGAAAAAACATCAAGTGCAAGACGACGACGAAGGAAAAGGCAAGCGCGCAAGGGGGAAAAGAGAGAGAAGAGAGGGGCTGGCGCTGGCTCTCTCTCAAAGGGGCAGGCAGGCAGCGCCCAGATCCATCCAAACCTTCTCGCGAAACCCTCCAAAAGAAATAAACAAACAAGAAACCAGGGGATGAGAGAGAAGTAAGCAAAGCAGAGAGAGAGTAGAGAGAGAATATTTTTTTGGCAGCTTGATGGCTAGAGAGGGGAAGGGAAGTGAGAGAGAGAAGGGGGGGTGTGGGCCCCACCGGCGAGTTTTACTTTTTGAGCCGCCCGGTTTTGTCGTCTCCTCCGTCCGCCCCCGTCCAACCCCCTCTTGCCTCTTCCGCCTCGCTATTACCCCTCCCCCCTTCCTGTTCCCCTTCTAATTCCCCCACTGTGCCTCTCACACGCCACCGCGCGCGCGCTCTCTCTCGCCCGCTGTAGCCTTCTCTCTTCTCCTGCGCCTGCTCCTCCTCCTCCTCCTAATCCTCCCTCGTTAATCCTCGTACACTCCCGCTGCCCACTTGGCCTCTCGACCCGGAGGAGGCTCTGCTTGGTTGGTTGGCGGCGGGGACTCCGATTGGAGGCGAGCCGGGTCCTTGGTGCGGCGAGGGGGAGATCAAAGGCGGGGTCTTGGTGTGCGGAGCGGGATCACTTGGCTCTGGGCGGTCCTCGGGGAGCCCGTGCCGTGAGCAAAGGCGCAGGCTTTGTCTACTTGAGAAGAGATCTTGCGGCAGCGGCTGAAATAGGCGGCGTAGCAGAAGCCGAGCGGCGGCAGGAGTCCCGCCCGCCGCCCGCCATGGCCGGCAGCGACGAGGTCAACCGCAACGAGTGCAAGGTACCTTCTCCCTCCCTGAGTCCCGGTTCCTCCCCTTTCACCCCCTCCCTCCTCCTCGGTGCTAGCTTCCTTGTGGACGGGCATGTGTTCTACCTGTGCTGCTGCTGCTGCCGGGAAGTAGCCCGAAGGTGCTTGCTTGCTTTATGATTCGGTGGCGGGGATTGGGGCCGCCCTGGCCGGTGATTTCCCGGTCAATCGCTGCCTTTCTTTCCCCTTTGGGCTCAATCCCAATTTTATCCGGCTGCCCCCCCGTTGTTTTAGGGAGAACCGGGCGGGTGGGGATGATGCTACGCTACTAGCACCGATACGGCTACCCAACAAGCGGAAGAGCCGCCAATCATGCCAAAGCTTGCATCTTTTCTGGCAAGCCGCGGCCGGGGATCGCCTGTTCGCATTGCGCTCTTGCCCATGCGAGGAAACGGCAAAGGAATAGGGGGAGGAGATGCGTGATTGATTGATGAGTCTTGTAGTAACTGTTCTTGTCGTTGCAGACGTTGGTGCCGCTCCACACCTGGGTGCTCATCTCCAACTTCAAGCTCGCCTACAACATGCTCCGCCGCGCCGACGGCACCTTCGACCGCGACCTCGCCGAGTTCCTCGACCGCCGCGTCGAGCCCAACGCCCGCCCCGCCGACGGCGTCTCCTCCTTCGACCACGTCATCGACTCCTCCATCGGCCTCGCCGTCCGCATCTACCGCCCCGCCAACGTTCCTGCCCACGGCGCCGCCGCGGTCACCGTCCGCGTCCTCGACTTCTTCGCCGGCACGCCCTCCCCCGACCCGTTCCCCGTCATCATCTTCTTCCACGGCGGCAGCTTCGCGCACTCCTCCTCCTCCACGGCCATCTACGACCAGCTCTGCCGCCGCTTCGTCAAGCTCAGCGGCGGCGTCGTCGTCTCCGTCGACTACCGCCGCGCCCCGGAGTATCGGTACCCGTGCGCCTACGACGACGGCTGGGCGGCGCTCAAGTGGGTCGCGTCGCAGCCCAGCCTCCGCAGCGGCGACGACGGCCGCGCCCGCGTCTTCCTCTCCGGCGACAGCTCCGGCGGCAACATCGCGCACCACGTGGCCGTCCGCGCCGCCGACGAGGGGATCCAGATCAGCGGCAACATCCTGCTCAACGCCATGTTCGGCGGCGTGGAGCGCGTGGAGTCGGAGCGACGCCTCGACGGCAAGTACTTCGTCACGCTGCAGGACAGGGACTGGTACTGGAAGGCGTACCTGCCCGAGGGCGCCGACCGGGACCACCCAAGCTGCAACCCGTTCGGGCCCAACGGACGCCGACTCATGGGCCTGCCCTTCACCAAGAGCCTCATCATCGTCTCGGGCCTCGACCCCACCTGCGACCGGCAGCTCGCATACGCCGAGGGGCTCCGGGAGGACGGCCACGACGTCAAGCTCGTGTACCGGGAGGAGGCCACCATCGGGTTCTACCTCTTGCCCAACACGGACCACTACCACGAGGTCATGGAGGAGATCGCCGACTTCATCCGCACTAACGTCCTCATCTAGCCTCTCCTGAGTGTTGAGTACATACACTACCACAGCGTCCTCGTCGTCGCCGTCGTCCTCCTGACATTCACTTGTTATAATATAATAGCGAGAAGATGGTAAGGTTGACCTATACTAGTTCTCCCTCTCCTATACTGCTGCTTTTGGGGATCATCTCATCAAGTCCGGCGAGACGGCCAAGAAAGATCCATGGCACAAGCTCCCATCCCTTTCTGATCATCAAACTCTGATCAATATGACTTTTGTTCTCGTCGTTCTGCTGATCGGCTCGGTGCAACAAAGCTTGATCTGCATCCTGGTTGATGGAGATTGACGGAGAAGACCTTACCATTCTCACCTTCAATCAATCCTCTGCTTATCCTCGGGAGGAAATTCATCTGACATTCTGTGTACAGTAATGGATCAACAAGGAGGTGGATGGCCTTCTTGTTGCTGTTGTTAATTTAGTGTACTGCTAGTTTCTACTGGATTTTGGATGGTGTCTCTCTGTCTGAGCTCTATCCATATCGAGAAACATACTGTATGTGATGTTTCCAATCTTAGGCTAGTAGAGACATAGAAGATGTACCTTTTGTTTTGCTCTCCTAACTGATGATGGTCTTTGCCGCCCGTCCTCTGATCCTTCTGTATACAATGCTGAACTGCTAATGTATGCGTGTGCTTCGATGAATGAATGCCGCTCCCTGGCCCTGTTTCTCCAAATGGGTGTCGGTGAATGTGAAGAGGACGCATCGCATTTGCAAATTTTTGCACAAGTGATTTCCTCGCTTTGACTGTTCTGTCCTTGCCCCCATGCCATGTGTCATTCTTTTTCTATGCAAGTTGGACAGCTCAAAATCTGTAATGCGTGTACTTAGATCCTGCCACTGCCAGTTGTGTTGTGGAGGCGAGGCGCCTGTCGGTGATAAGAAGGATTTGGGTTTGCTGCTAAATCACATCTGCTGTCAGTGACATTTTTGTGCTCCTTTCCCTGTGAGCGCATAGATCTTGTCGTTTCATCCTTTTTGGTATTTGGACGTGGTAGTTGTTGGGGGATGGATTTGGCTTCACTTCAGTTTGTTCCATTTCGTCCCTGTCCCGTTCTCATCATCAGACTTGTGCTGGCCTGAATGTGACCTTGTTCCATGGTGTGCACAGGGCCATGCCAACAGTGATTGTGTCACGCTTAAGTTATATATTTTGCTTGCGATTGAAAGACATCAATCACACAGACCACCTATTATACATACTACTACCTCGTAAATGAGTCCACCAGCCGGTACGTATTAAGTTAATGAAAACAAAAATCAGATGTGTTGATTTCAAACTTACAGAAGTAGTTTAAATTAAGTACATTATAGTTGACTCACTCCACGTCTTCGCAATAAGAGAGTCTAAATGAATTGTCCAACTTTTCTTATCATGTGGTGTTTTTGGATAATTTGATTGAACACAGTAAATCAATATTGTATCACATTTTAGGTTCTATCCTATCCACAACATATAGTAACTAATATTTGTACCGCTAATCTTGTTGATCAAAGGTCTTGTAGTCTTCGTTTCATTGCTTGATTATTATTTTTCTTGTTGATATGTCCGAGTGCCTCATCTACGTGTCATCACATCGAATGATTGTTGGTTGGCCTTCGTTCACAAGATCAATTTGCTTGATAGATGTTCTACACCATGATTATGATCATGTCCATCCCCATGTTAGCTACTCCTTCCGTTCCATGTTATTTGCTATCCTATACTACTTCAGATTTTTCAATTTATTTGTCATCCTCACATCCCAATACACATCTTTCTCTTCGTATACATCTTTATTTTTATCTCTTTCTTTTTTTTCTGTGTATCTACCTTTTTCACTTCTCTTCTCCGTGTCAACTTTAAAACAACAAGTAATATGAGACGCAGGTAGTACATACATCGGCAACAAAAATGGTTATTACCTACATGAGCTATTCGGTGGGGTGTTAGTCCATCATTTTACAACCTCCGGCTTGTTCTCTAGTCGAATTTGCGGATTAATGATATACTGTATTTGGGAGTTTATTTTCTCTAGGTTTTAACTTTATTTTAAACCTGTATGCTGTTTTTTTTTAGGGAAAACATTCTAAGCAATTGATTCCATACAACCTACGCTTTCTTCAGGATCCACTGAAGTCACTGCCCCCCCCCCCCCCCCCCCCCCCCCCCCCCCCCCAGCAGTGAGGTAGTAGCTACAACTACCGTAACCCGTAGCTAGGGCGTGGTTGCTGAAACCATAGTTTCATTCAGAACCCGTTTTGAACACAGAAGAGTCCTCTCATCAGTCATCACTGAAGGATACACAGTCATTCCAATATTCCAACCACCGGATTGCTGTGCAGGTAAGGGGTGATGAACAGCGAGACCAGCACCTATCCCCTTTCCGCCATGTGAAACAAAACCATTGGCACGGCATGAAGGACTAGTGTTCCGTCCGTTGGCTTTACTTCCACGGCCGGCCGGCTGGCTCCATATCTTTCTCTGCTAGTGGAGGCGCGGGCGGGGGCATCTCTCTCGCGCCTGTCAGATGCCACTCGGTCTCCGCGCGTAAAGTCAAAATATTATACGCGGCCACTGCCACATCAAACAAAAGGCTTTGGCTGTTCTTTTTTTCCTTTCCAAATGGATGTGGTGCGCTCCACTCCACCACTGCTGTCGCCGCCAGGCTGGTGTGCGTCACCTCCTCACCTCGCGTCGGGACGGACCCGTGTGGCGATCGATCGTGAGGGAAGGGAGTTGCGTGCCGCGCAGAAACTAGTAAAATTTATCTAAACTTACGTTACGTACGTGTGTGGTGTGAGGCCGACGGTTCTCGCGTTCCGGTTTTGACTCGTAGTGCGGTGACGCGGCCGCTCACGTAATAAGATCGCAATAACGACGAAACCGTTTTCCGGTTTTGGAGCACGTGGAAAACGCGGTGTTGGCAGCCTGCGTTCTGCCGCCTGGAACCTAACGGACTCATTGAATTTGGAGCACCGGAAAGGGAGGGGAGTTTAGTTCCGTAGAATCCCAGGCAAGCAAAGCTTTTGTTCCTCGGTTGTCGCCTCGGTGGAGACGGGGGAGATAGGAGGCTTGTTTGGGGTTTGATAGCAGCCGTCCAACACGTACGTGAACCCAACAATTGTTTGGCCTGAAAAAAGGAGGAGGAGGTGGTAGCAAAGACAAAGCAGGCTTCGCGTTGATTGCTGAGTGATGTGTCGCGTGCGGTGCGCGCTTTGCTTCATTGCGTGATTTTTGGCTCCGTGTGTTTTCCGTCAACACGGGCTCATCATTACATCAGCGCGCGTTAAGGCAAGGGCAGAGGAGGGAGGAACGCTGTCTTGTCGCGCAGCGCGCGTGGTCAGGTCGATCAGTAGCCTTGTCAAAACGGTGGGCG
Source organism: Eleusine coracana subsp. coracana (assembly GCA_032690845.1). Lineage (NCBI taxonomy): Eukaryota > Viridiplantae > Streptophyta > Magnoliopsida > Poales > Poaceae > Eleusine > Eleusine coracana. The sequence goes on from CM064426.1 coordinate 9,366,442, forward strand.
GCGCAACCCGAGCCTTAGGAAGGGCGTGGAGGAGGCGTGTACATCTGGACGATCGGGACGTGTTTGTTATCGGTTCGTCTAGCGGCTTGGCTCTTTCCAGTGGCCGGATCCTGGCTCCGGACAAAGTCGGCACTGCCTTGGGGTTTTTCTAGTTTTTGCGTCCTTCCCTTTTTCTTTCAACGCGCACATGGCGGATGATGCATCGTCGACTCTCGTCGTCGTGATCACGACGGGCACAACGGTAAAAAAAAAAAAAAAAAAAAGGCTCGCGCGACTGTAAAATAAGAACTGCACGAGCATGCGCACGGTAGTTATAGTTAGTTCCTCTCCAAATAAAACGCGGTTCCGTCTCTCTTCACCGTCCGTTCGTTTCACGTGGGCGAGCTACTCCTACGGGCGTACGAAAGCACACACTACAACAGGCAGGCAGCAAAAAGGTCAAAACATTTCGCATCCCAGCACAGGACAGTCGTCGACAGGTTAGTACTAGTACTAGAGTATGGAAAGAAAACCCGCTGCTGCGAGAGAGAGACGAGATAGATGATGGCGCATGCATGTGACAAAAGCGCGCGGCGGCGCCAATGGGTGGCGTGCTCGGCCCGACGTATAGTTTACTACTTGTACCTGTTTGCGATGCTACGCGCCGTCGGTTTGGGTTTAGGTGCTTGGCATCATTCGGGTTGGACTGCACGATCACCATTCACCAATTAACTTGTTCTTGACGGAACTGAAGAAGCCGACGCCGCCCGCCGGATGCCCGAAACCTCGGCGCGCAGTCGCAGGATTATGACCGTCCACCGAACCCCAATCACCACCGCGACAAACAACTAAGCACCTCCCCCCAACCAAAAGAATAAATAAATATAAAAGGAAAAGAGAAGGGAAGGCCTTGGTTTGGGACGCGACAAAGGTGGAGCGCGGGTGAGGTTTTTAAGTAGTAGCGGCGTACGGGCGAGTGGCGACATGTCTTGATTATTGATTCGAGGCGGGCGGGGCCACACTGACCACACGGAAGAGGCCGAGGCGCTACGCGACAAGGTGGGCAGGGGGAAGAAGAAGAAAAGCAAGACCAAAGGAGGATTTTTCTTTTCCACCGGCGGCCACACGAGAGCTTATAGCTTTTGACTCACCAGCGAGCGTCGACTTGTAAAGAGCTCAGCTCTCAGCAGCACCGAGTACTACAGTAACTGCGAAATCTCCGGTTCCATGCGTGTGTTTTTCTTTTACTCTGCCTCCGGGAGAAATAAACAAAATAATCACCAACAAACAGCGCGACGCGTAGCACGCGTGGTGGATCGGTGCGCCACGTACGGCACGCGCGCCGTTAATGCGGATCCGCGAACCCGCCCCCGGGACAAAAAGAAGCGGAAGAGAAGGGAACACGTCGTCCGCACGGAGGAACGGAGCGTTGCCCACAACCACACAAGTGGCGCTGTGGCGGTAACAGTGAGCCCGCCCGGTGCTCCGAGGTCACGATCGCGGCATGTACAAGCAAAGGCGACGCGACCGGTGTGGTGGAGCGCCCAAGCTGGAACCTGGAGCTAGGGGAAGGAAAACGCAAACGCAACAGCACCCTCTCCCGTTCCCGTTCCCGTTCGTCCATAGCTGCATGGCTGGTGAGCCATGAGGATTGGTTTTCTGAGAAAAAACACTTATTCATCACCAACACTCGTTTAAAACCTCCATCGGAATTCAGCATGTTCACAAGCGGTTGTGATCTTCAGCTATAATAAATTTTGCACACGTTGTACCTAGTCATGCCAGCACGCAAGCTGCCTACAAAGAATCAAAGGGTGACATGTCTGCATTCTTATCCGTTCCGATCCATGGATTACGCTACGTGCCGTAGAGTGTCGTCGTGCTAAACTAGGGTCATTCTAGGGCGTGTGGTACCCCCCAACTTCCTACATCGTCTAGCTGTGCCAAAGAAAAAGAACTTGCTAGTCTTCCTACAGTTTCGGTTTATTTTCACAACTAACTACTAGTAGATTCCTTCATACTAGTAGAATAGGCTTTCGAATGATAAACTCTAAATATAGCAAAGACCCATGGCACATGTTGGACAGCCCCCGGCGGTTGGAGCACAGCCTCCAAACTCTAGCCCTTGACGTTCTCCGAGTGGCACTACCGACCGATAATGTGCTACGGACATAAACTAGAGATATTCAGTGATTGTCAACGTTTCAAATATCCGGATTCCACTAGCACATCAAATCATTCTATCAACAAGATCTGTAATCATTGGTCAACAGCTTATAATAATAAACTAGATCTGATGCATCAGAAAATACTGTAATGTACACTTGCTACCAGCTTCTGATCTCGAAGGAAGATAGTTCCATTGTCCACCGAGGGTCATTTTACACTTACTGACATGTTATGTCACAAATGATGCATATACAGGAATGACACAAGTTTCAAAAGCAAGGACACATATTACTGATGCATTCCAAGTCGCAACAAGACAGAACGCGATGCATGAAGACAGAACAAATCGGAACACCTGGATTCCACTCTGAAAGCAATATGACAGAAGCCTACAATTATTTGCAGCTGCAAAAGGAGAGTCCATGATACATGGAACGAAGCCAAAAACTATATGACATGCTTGACAACTACATTTCTCCCGAGTACAATTTGTATGATTGGCAAAAAGAATCATTGCACACATGTTAAAAACTGGTGCAACTTCAAATCAGTCAGAAACCGAAATAAATGAATTATGGGTTATAACCTGAAAATGAGACAACCTACAAGTGCCTTGGCACCGCTATCCAGACGCTAATGAAAATATATGCAAATCTGTAGTGAGATCTCCAACATGTATGGTTCCTTTCCTTGAGCACCATAGGCTAGATCATGTACCTTTCAATCGTATCACTATTGAAATGCTGTGAAACCATCAAAGTACTTTCATGTTTTCTAGTGATTTACAGGCTATTGATTGTAGCCCCAAGATAAGAGGTTGCCCGGATCATTGTAGACTCCAACTCAGAGTGCTGATTGCTTGAGAACAGTGAGCATCAAATAGTTACTGCCAATCAAGATCCACAGATCGCAATTATCAATAGATCGCATGACACCGGGCAGCGATGCAAGTGTGACCAAATTCCTTGCCAAACCACTAACATGATAAAGCTGTACCTCCAACATAACGCAAGTAGGCACCTCAGACAGCATGCAATGCAATTTGCGACAACTTTTTAGCAATAAGCAGATATGCACAGCAGACCTCATCATCTTTCACTAAGCTGCATCACCTAGTGTGTAGCTGTGATGTATCCTCTTGATAAGCACCACAGAAGTTACATTACGTCTGCTTCATGGGCAGCTGTAATGCTTTGCATGAAACAAGAATGGGTGACCATGGTAGCAGCTTCAAATATTTATTGCACAGCCTATTTGTTTAGATCAACTTTTGCCATCCTTTCAGGTTCTAAATTCCACAAGCCCTTTCCTCACCCCTGCCCTGTTTTAGGTACTTCAGAGCTCTAGGATTTCATATGAGAGCTCACGTTTCATGTCAGTTCTTCGTTTTGCTCTTATAGCAGCGAAGGTATCGCAACCACATATGCTGTCACCAGCCTAATGCAGCAATCACATACCTTGTCAGAAAGCAAATATTTTCCCCAAACAAGTTGAAGCAGAAAATTCCTGCAAATATAGGACCCTCACTAAGTGATCAAATGGCTTTATTATATATACAAGGTTCAATTTCAGATAAAAATCAAAATCCTTAAACAGTGCATTCACACTATAAAGCGCAATTTAATGGAATATTACTTTCACAGATTTGTTTAAGGCAATGTCACTTCTTTCATGGCTCTCATAGTTCCCATAAAAAATATTCAATTTTACAAGCATGTGCGGACTACATGCTGATAAAGTGTACCAGGCCCCCACTAAATAATAGACCCCAGTTCAAGTCTAAACGTTGGTTAGATATTAGTTAATATCGGTATAGAAGTGAAGCGAGCACTTTTGTCAATATCCACAGTTACTAATAGGCGTGATTTTTAATCTAACTATAGCGGTTGCTTTGATACAGTGTACCTCAAAGTATTTCTCTCTAACTAATTAATCTCCATGAAATTAAATGCAAGTAATGCAAAGTGATTTAAATCCATGCGCTACAGAGTAAGGGTATTATTTCACACAGCCACTACTGCATGGACATCGCTATAAGAGACTCCAATAGGCTGCAAATGTCAAATCCCCTCACCCTCGAGATGTGTGGCAGCCCATTGAAACCTCTGCTGGCCAATGATGGCTTCAATTCATGCAGGACATAAGACCAGTAGACCACCGACAACATTTGATGACGGTCTTGTAAGTTGTCATCATGTGCTACATATTAGCTTGGTGCCATGATTGGCTATCGTGTTTTTGGTTCATTCAACTTAGCCATGTGTAGCCAAAACCCATTTTTTGGTACCAACAAATTGTGATAATCATAGGCTAGCCAGCTATCGCTCACGGAGAGGGTTGTAAGGAGAAAGATGAGACACAAAATTGCAGCGACTAGGCTAGTAACTTTAAGTGGGCAAACTACTTATTCACTCCTTCCAAGACAAGAAGATAGTATGTTCCAGAAGCCTATTTAAAGCACCTAAGAATCTAAGATGCATTATAAGAAAAAGGCACCTAACATGCAACAAAATTCAGTAACTAAAATGACTAATATGTAACTAAATGACTAATCACATAAGCAGCTCAAAACAAGACAAATAAATTTAACAAAGCCATGTGCTATAATACTACAGTCCACAGGTACTTGATGCATGGACAATAGTATCCCAAAGAGCCCAATAGGCTGCAAAGACCATTTCTCAACATATCATTCCGAGTTTGCACATTAGGGTGGTGGCCAACTACGCATTTTCAACTTAAACTGTCATAGACAATATTGTTGAAGAAAGCAACCAACCTAGGAAGAATTAGGTGGCATCATAAACAAGGAATGAGCACACAAATTTGCATCGAGGAACTTGGATGGTCCACATGTAGATCCACACCCACTACCAACAGAGCTATGTTTGACAATGTCCATGCCAACCGATAACATTAGAGGATGGATCAAAATTTAACAGAGTAATACCTACAGCAGAAGTGCCTTGAATTATATTGACCATGACAACATGCAGGGCTAACCATATTTCTTAAAGCCGTCTAAGATTTAGATATGGCTTATAGCAAAACTGGGCACACGAGTGCCCACAGATTAAACATCAAGAAATCCCAAGCACTAAAAGAACAAATACGATCAGCTAAACATTGGTACACCGATAGCAGAGCAAACCATCTCCCATCAACACACACACAAAAGGAGGGAACAATATAGACCCCAAAATAACAGCAAATTTCCAGGGTGAAGTTCACAATAAGAGGAAAACTTCCCGGCATGCTTGTGAGAGCATTAGTAATATAATATTTCCCATGGTGTCAAATATGATACAAATCCAAAATGATATTTTAACTAAAAGCATCTATGTGGAAATATATACTCCTCTGTTTTTTTTCTTGTGGTTTAGATAAGGGATCCAGTTGATTTTTGAACTGAGATATCTGTCTTGATGACAATAGAATAAGAACGGTGGGAGTAATATGGAGTCACTTCCATGATGAATTTTGTGTTGTTAATCTGTATGATCCTTTAGGTACTGTAGTCAAAGTTACAAAAAGGTTTGACCAAACAAAAAAAGATCCTAAATGGACATATTTGGCAAGTGACAACAGTAGAGTTTGAACTCTGCTTGTGTAGTCCTCATCCATTTCACAACAGAGGACAAATTTGTTAACAAAAGCATACATAGACAATAAACTCACTATCAACTTATGTTGTCACAACTCAGTATATGGTATAATTAATAGAAAGACAATGTAAAGTAATAATCAAAATGATTCAAGCATCATTCTGTTCAGAATCAAGGAACAGTTACCTTTGTGATTCCAAGAAAGTTCAGAAACAAGTAGATGAAGTATTATATTTCAGACAATCTATTCTTTATTGTAATATTCTTAGTGAACAACGTACATTTAGCCTCACAGCCCAAGACTAGTGGGTGAATCTAAGATGATTGAGCACCATTACAGAAATTGTTTATTTATGATAACATATTGTACTTGGGGACCAGATTAAAATTGTGGATGTTTCATGTAGTATTTCTAAATAGATCCTCATTAGACCTACACAGCATATATAGTACCACTAATTTTAGTTCAGATATGCTATTGTCTCATCACTGTCTGACTCTCACAATGCTAATATCAATAGCTACAATTGTGGAGACAAAAAGACATGTTATGCAAAAGAAAAGATACATAAAATTGATGAAAGGAGTATCAACTCACATGTTATCGAACAAATATGCGGCTAGGAAGTCCAAATCCATGCTTCCACATCATGGCAAGTATAGTATTTGCCTCATCCCTCCGCCCACAACTAACATATGCCTTGTGCATGATCCAAAATGTCTTCTTTGTTCGATGAAACCTAAAACATTCCATCTCATCCAATACCTCATGCATTTCTTCCAGCCGGCGGTGCTTTCCATACATCACCATCTTGCAGTGATACAAGCTCCGGCACAGCTTCCAGCCAGACTCCTCAGCCCTCCGGACAAAATGTGCGAGTCTATCGACCGCGTCGCACTTAAAATAGCTTGTTATGATGGACCGCATCACCTGCACAGTGGTGACTATGATATTGCGCTCTAATGCCTCAGCAATCCACTGCTCCATCCCCTCAACCAGCCCCTCTTGAGCATAAACCCTAATTAACAGCACATTCAGCCACGGCTTGTAATCATCAGGGCCCAACCTCTGCAACAACTCTTTGATTTTTTTAATTCTATCTGCATGGCGAAACTTGCAGTATGCACATAGCATTGCACGTATATGCACAGTGTCAATCTTCCCAGCATGCTTGCAAGCAAGCTCATAAGTTGACTCCATTTTATATATCATCCCAGCATGTGCGTAGCCTCTTAGCATCAGTAGATGTGTAGTAGCATCTGGAGCAATAGGACCTGATTCCAATTCGCGGAATGCCGCTTCCATTTTGTCCCACATCCATGCAGTTAGGTACCCAGCGATGAGAGCATTATAGGTACCAATGGTGCGCGGATGCCCAGAAGCATCGAGCGATCCGAGCATGGCCTCCATGTGATCAACTATGAGGGAGCGACCAAAGAGGGCGATGAGGATATTGTACGAATCCACATTGGGCGGCCCACACCGCCGGTCGCGCTGCATCGCGCGGAAGGTCTCGAGGCAGCTCTCCATGAGGCCGTTGTGCATGTATGCCGCCATGAGGGCGTTGTAGAGGGCCTGGTCCGGGGCATGGGCGCTGGTGGCATCGGCGAAGAGCGCGGAAGCCGCGGCGGGGTCCCACGCGCGGCTCGCGAGCGAGATAGCAAGGGAGAACTCGTCGAGCGTGGGGGACGGGGCGAGCCCGCGGCGGAAGGCGAACACGGCGAGACCGAGCTGCGGCCTGCGCCGGAGGAGCGCGAGTAGCTCGAGCGACGCGAGCGGCGAGATGGCTAGGAGGCTGGGGAAGGAGTGGGCGCGAAGGGTGGGCTCCGGGTCCGGGTCCGGCCCCAGGAGCGTGAGGAGGGATGTCGCGAGCGAGGAGACGGCCGCGCGGAGGTGGGAGCCCGTGATTTGTGGGAGCGGCGGAGAGGTCGGCGACCAGGACAGCCTAGAGCGAACGGCTGGATCGGGTGGCGGCGGCGGCGCCGCCGGCGAGTGGGGCGGCCCTGTGAATGAGGTGGAGGGCACCGCGTCGGGATGGACGGGGATGGAGACGAGGGACCTGCGATGGAGGCCGCCGCGGATAAGGGGGACGAGGGAACGAGCGGGGCGGCGGGACATGGGCGGAGGAGTGGATCGGCGGCGGCGGGAGAGGTTTTGGGGGATCGGCGACTCGGCGTGGGGTATGGAGGGGGAAGGAAGGCACGCAGCCAGTTTGGTAAGGGGCTTCTTTAGCTGGGCCCTGAACTGCGCGAGCAAGAAAGCTTGGATGGAAACAGGCCTGGTCCAAACAGACTGGTTTGGGCTCGACTGGCCTGGACGCATAGAAGCACATGTAATAACTACTAATAATTTGGTCTTCCCCCTTTTTTTTAAAAAAACTAATAATTTGGTCTTTTTTAGATAAAGTGAATTCTATTTCATCAAACAAATGAAAGTGTTCCGGGCTCTACATCATGAGATGTATGTGACCATAAATTATTACAAATTTGTATTATAAGGTAGACTCTGTTATCCACATAATACACACACGAAACAACCACACAAAACTAATAATTTGGTCTGATCAAGCTATTGCACAAAATTCATTTTATGCGTCATTTTCCTGGCGGGACATGTAACTAATAATTTTTATTTGTGCTAATATTCAGAAGAAAATATGTATTAACATATCCAGCCTTTGTATTGATAGATATAATAAGTACAGAGATATAACACATGATCATCAATACATCGCTACAGCTAATAAACAAGAACAGATGGGAAAATGGATGCCTTTTCTCTGAAAGATACAGACCATACGTAGCGGTAACAAATATCTCCTCTTAATCGTGATGTAGCACATCAATTTGTTTTTAGTTCAACATGAATTCTGATAGCTTGTGGTCTTGTGGATGTCACCAATGATTGGGACTCCAAAAGAAAAGGACACGGGTTGAATCCTTCTTTAGAATACATCAACATTGCCGCAACATTATTTCTTGGGGTTGTAGGCATGGTTTGTGCCAGTTGTAAAATTAAATACTCCACAATTCAAAAGAAGTTTACTTGTCAAGTAAGTGTAAGTCAACAATAAAAATATATTCAAGTTTATATAGAAAATATACCAATGCATGTGTCATTAAATAGTACTATCAATACATATAGTATAACTATACTCTGTTCTAAAATAATTATCGTTTTAGCCATCTCTACTTGTTTAAAAAAAATTGTCATTCTGACTTCACGACACAATTTTATCTCTCTTCAATACCTCTGTCTCTATATTTTCTTTTAATTATTTTTTACGTATATTTTTTTCACTTCTCTTTAATTCTCATATCTATATGAAAGTGGCTAGAGTGGGATGAATAGGCATAAATCTCTGAAAATAATTTAATAATAAAAAATAAATATGTAGTGTCGGACTTGTCCAACGATCGTAAGTATAGTACACCTACTTGTCTGATGACATGAGATAGAAAAGTAGATTGGACGATTAAAACTTCAAACTAGTGCAAGGTAAACTAGAAACAAGTGATTATAAGCTAGAGTAAAATGTAGAAATGAGGAAATGAACTAGCATGCAACCTACACAAGTTAATTTAAGAAATACGAAGCAAATCCTAACTAGTAAGATTAAGAGTAAGAACAAGGAAATAAAGGGCAAGTAATAAAGCACACAAGAGACACGTGATTTTTTTATTAAAGTTTAGCTCCACAAAGAAAACTACGTCTTTGTTAAGGGATTCACAAAGGACCATGTCTTTTTTAACACTAAACATCTCCAAGTGATCACAAAGATCAAACTCGGTGTCTTACTAGCAACTCCATAAAGAAAAAGTCAATACAAACTTCCCGAGACGTCACTATACGAGTTGGAAGCTTAACGAACACCTCTAACCGTCTAGGGGATGAATTCCCAAAAGTAACAAACACAAGAATTATTGACGGTGAGGATGAACCAAGTGCTTAAGAGGATGGAAGCTTGAAAATGATGGAGTTCTTCAATCATCTTTTAATCCCTTCATAAATCAAGAGTGAAAGTAAGAGAGAAGAGTTGGGAAGAGCAAAGTGAGCTCAAGAGTGTTTTTTAGTGGAATGAGTGACCAACTGGCCAAGGAACGATGGTGTCCTATTTATAGCCCATGGAGAAAAAGAGCTGTTTGGAAAGGATATTTCTCAAATTTGTATCAGACAAGTCCAATGGTTTAAAGTGGCACGGTTACTGAAGTCCTACAGACATGCCCGATGACACAAGGTGACAGGGGTACTAGAATTCGATGGAGATGTCTGACACGTTGGACTTTTCTCCGATGACCGTCAGACATGTCTGATGGCATAGAGTGGCAACGCTACTGGAGTTTGATGAACGGACAAGTCCGATGAAAAAAACCCAGGAAAAGAATATTTGACTGGGAAATAGAATTTTAGCACTTAGTTCACCTTCGCTTTATACTTTTGTGTCCCTCTTAATAGTATGGCTTTTTTTCTATACTCAAGATTTAAAATAAAAACTTCATGAACTTCATTCTTAAACATATTTTGAATTTCATCTTTTAATTACTTTACCATCTTTTTTTTTCTTTTTGCTTTTATGTATTTCTTTCACCAAACTTTGAAGTATTATCTATATATATGCTCAATAAAATATTAGTACATTCTTAATTATATTGATATTAATCATCAAAATAAAATTAAAGGTCTAGATACATTTTTACTATAGCTAAAACAACAATTATTTTAAGACGAAGGAAGCACAATTTGCTTGACTAACTTTTCAATTGAACTTATTATGACACTTAGGAAGTATCAGTTCAGCTAGCGTTAGGTAAAAAAAAGAATCCATCTAAACCTTTTTTATTCTCACAAGTCAAATCCTTTTAAGTTCTAAGAAAAGTCAAATTCTTTATACTATCCGCCGATACATCATTTAATCTAAACTATAAAAAATTATAAGTATTCAAGTCACACTTCTATACTTCATTATAATTTTTTTTTTAACATTTTATACTCATCTATTCTAAAATATAAACATTTGTAGGGTAAGTTTAGATTTATAATACAATAAATCTGAATAACATGTTGTCTAAATTTATTTGAGATACTATGAATCTATACACTCTCTCATAACTTTAAATGCTTATATTCTAAAATGAGGGAGTAATGGATAATGACGAATTACAAAATGTTTTTGTAATGATTTTTTTTTCAAATCAACTGTATGATGAATCTAATAATATTAATCTTACCAACTACATAAATATCTAAATGTTGGTGTCAAAGTTGAAGATAGTTTATCTGTCATTCTCTGCCGAAAAGAAGTTAGAAATAGCCTGATCATTGCAGCAGTCTTAAAACGACATATTTTTTTATTAAAATGTTTGATATCTATACTATACTTCATACTAGCAAAGTGCTTGTGTGTTGCTACGGGCTTAACATTACAACTTTTGTCTGATATCATTAAAAAAAATTATCTTTAGTTGTATATCATAAAAATATTCTTCACACCTATGTGCCATGCATGTAATTTTTTTGACCCACAAGCTATTCTATCTACGCATCGTTAATTTTTACTGATTGAGAGCCCTGACATGTGGGATTGTATGAAATGTCCAAAATACCTTTTTATGGGATATCTCTCTCTTCAGTTTCGTTTGACACACGAGTTCCTAATAACTCTGATATTTCCAAAGGAAAAGAAAAACAAAACAGCCTTGAAATTTTATCAAATTGATTTTTTTTGAAAATAAACGAAATGAAATGAAAAAACATTTATTTACATTTATCGTTTTACCCCATGTGACCCACCTGGGCTCTACCCACCGCTTCTCCTCTCTCTTTCTCTCGGTCCTCTGGCCGAGCGCAAGCAAGCGGAGCTCTGCCCACCACCCATGCCCGGGAATAAGCCCCCGACTCTCTCTCTCTCAGTCTCTCATCTCTCTGTTTCTATCGTCGCCAACGCTGAACCGAGCTCGGAGCTCGATTCTCCCACCCGCCAGAGCCTCCCCGGTCAAGGCAACCTCCCCAAACCGCTGCACAGAACCCCCAGCAGCTCCCCATGGCCTTCAAGTAGATTTTCCCGTTATAGCATCTGAGAATCGACGCCGATTTCCGTCCAAGGCCAAGATGACCTCCTTCGTCCCCTTTTCGGAATTCTCCATCCTCGATCAGTTACTCTGCAATTCAACGTGCATGGAGCTTTTGGGTAATCTTGTGCGTCTTTCTCCTCCCTGTTTCTCTGGTTTCTCTCCAAACCGCTATTTTACGACACCTTTGAGCTTGAGCTCGGTCCCCGTGACCCCAAAAAGATAGATGTATAAAAATAAAAAAGGTAGATGTATAAAAAGAAAAAAAAAGATAAAGATGTATTAAAAAAATACATTAAAATGTGAGAATGATAAGTAAATTAAAAAAATTGAAGCAATGCCAGATAACAAATAATGAAACGGAAGAAGTAGTTATTTTAACAAACGTTGTTTTTGGAATTATACAAAAAGATGCCGTCCGTCCACCTGTCAATCGTTGTGCATGTTTTTGGGAGTAGCACGCACCCTCGCCGTCGCCGGTGCATAGTCAACTCAGAAAACGCACAACAAGAGTTTTTTTTTGCCCACCCATAGTGCACGCGTAGGCAACCTACTGGTGTGTTCGTTTTTTAATCTAAATTTTAGTGAGGTTATATTAATTATTACAATGTTATATATAATTATTAAATATATATTAAATATAAAACTAATTATAAAGTTAAATGTACCTAAAAACAAGATTTTGTCAGTAATCTATTAAAATTAATTAAAACTAATTATTAAAATGATAAATTTATTAAGCTTAATTAAGTTATTATTAAAAGATATTTACTATAATATCATATTATCTAATTATGACCTAATTAGTTTTAATAGATTTGTCTCGTTATTTAAAAAGAGAGTTATAAACAAGGTTTTGTCAATAATCTATATTTAATACTTCTAATAAATATCATAATATTTAATAGAACTGGTCAAAATTTAGAGTACACCCCCACTATCGCGCGAAAATGAAAGTCGACCACAGCCGCACCCGACAGCGGGACAATTGTGTCGACATGGTGACGGGTGTGGGCCCCGCGCCATCCCCTCCCGTCCGTCCGCGTCCCAACCCAGCCCCAACCGCTAGATCTCCACCTGACGGACCAGATGCGCTTGACCGCCGGCCCTCCCGTCCTGGACGTGGCGGTCAGATTGATCCACCCGCGTGGGCCCCAGCACGACGCCAAACAACAGCAGCACGAGGCCGCGCAACAGAGCAGCGTTCTCTGGACGGACCCACTGACGTGTGGGCCTTGCGCAACGTCGCTGTGGCGTCAAGATTCCCCAACCGAGCCAACCTCCCCCACTGGCCACTGCACCCGCCGCCAACAACTGCGCACCGGCTGTGTGGCCCACTCGTCAGCGAGTTCGCGCGAGGTGAAAGGCCTGGTCGTCCAACACCGCCCACCTACCCAGGCGCAGGCGGACGACGAATTCCCATTCGCTCCGCCACGGCGCGCGTGTCATCCCCATCCCCTCGACCTCTTCCTTAGCGGAATCCCCCACATCGCCGGAGCCGATCGCGCCGTTGTAGGCGCGGGGAGTGCTAGGGCAGGGCTAGGGCTAGGTGTCTACGGAAATGGACGCCCCCGATGCCAGCGGGGGCGGGGTGGATGCCGGCGAGCCCTTGTGGGACTGGGGCAATCTCCTCGACTTCGTTGTCCAGGAGGACGACTCCCTTGTCCTTCCCTGGGACGACGCCGCTGGAATCGGAGAAGCCGACCCCACCGAGGCGGCCCCATCGCTGCTTGCTACCCCGCCGCCGCAGCCGGCGGAGGTTGAGCCGGACCCGGAGCCTGAGATTGAGCCTGAGCCGGGTCCGGTGCTACCGCCGCCTCAGCTCCAGGTTCAGGGGATTGGGCGGCGCGTGAGGAAGCGCGACCCGCGGCTGGTGTGCCCGAACTACCTCGCGGGGATGGTGCCGTGCGCGTGCCCCGAGGTGGACGAAATGGCGGCCGCCGCCGAGGTGGAGGACGTGGCCACGGAGTTATTGGCTGGCGCGAGGAAGAAGGTTAAGACTGCTGGCCGCCGGGGCAAAGCGGGAGCCGATGTTGTTGGTGGCGGCGGCAGTGTAGCAGCTGCGGGCGGAGTTGCAGGAGCTGGCCGTGCGGCAGCGGCAGAGATGAGGTGCCAGGTGCCTGGGTGTGAGGCTGATATACGGGAGCTCAAGGGTTACCACCGCCGACACCGGGTCTGTCTGCGTTGCGCGCACTCTGCTTCTGTCATGCTCGATGGCGTCCAGAAACGCTACTGCCAGCAGTGCGGCAAGTAAGCCCCAATTTCCTACCTCCTGGTTGCTGTCCAAACTCGTAGGAAAGCATTGCAATAGGTATCTATGGGATAGACAACTATGTTTGAAGTCAATGCACTCGTTATTTTGAGGTTACATTTCTCGATTTCCTTTCTTTTTGTATAAATGTGACTAATAGATTGCTGAAGTGATGTTTGGACATTTTACTGAATTATATACCACGTCTGCATTTATATTAAGTGCCAATCCAGAGCCACTCTCTACTTCTATAGTATTTGTACAGTTGCAAGCTCTGACGACTAGTGACAGCAGATCATCACAGTTAATTCATCTTTGAACGCAACTTCATAGGGTTAACCATGCTAAAATAGCTATGGTGTAAAAAGCCTACCATGCTAATTCGTTAGTTTCTTATAGTAGGTGCTCTACTTCAGTTACATGCTATATTTGATGTATGAAGGATCCTAGTTGATATGTCAGGATTTGTTTGAGAGCAAACCCTTGAGATTATGAGTGGCCAATTACGTGTTCCTAGTTATACCATAGAATTGGATTATGGAGCCTAGGCGTTAGGGCGTTCCCCCAGTGCACCATAGGACGTAATTACATCTTGTTACCTAGGCTCTGTGCCTAGTTGCGTGCCAAAGTGTGTCTCCAATGGCTCAAGATGCTATGACTAGGGGTGGATGTCAAGCTGGCTCGGCTCGGCTCGTGTTAGCTCGTTAGAAAATTGGTTCGGCTCGGCTTAGCTCGTTAGACAAACAAGCTTAAAACTTGGCTCGGCTCGGCTCGGCTCGATAGTTAGCTCGAGCTGGCTCGTTAGGCTCGTGAGCCAGGTATATATTACAATTCAAACACTAGATTTTAGTAAAAACAAAATATTTTAATATAAAATAATTAAAAATATAGTATATAGTTAGTAAAAATAACTTATAAATATAACTTAATTTAAAATAAGTTCTAAAATAATTAAATATTAGTCTAATATTTGATATTTTATCACTAATAATCTTACTTTTTATGAGTCTTATAGAGCTCGTTGAGCTCGCGAGCCGCTCGCGAGCCAGCTCGACTCGGCTCGTAAATTTAACGAGCTAAATTATAAGCTCGGCTCGGCTCGTTAACAAAACGAGTCAAGCCGAGCCGAGCCGAGCTTGTCACGAGCCGAGTCGAGTTACGAGCTTCGAGCTTTTCGTCCACCCCTAGCTATGACACCTCAAAAACCAATGATGTGAATGCCATAATTTTTTTTTAATTCCACGGCAAACAGATTCACTATTTTCATGATAACTGTTCACATTATATTTGTACGAAAATATAATATCAGATGAATACTTTTAGAGTTATATATCTTTGTCCCTTATTAAAGAGCAATTTGGGGATTAAGATACATTGTGTATAGGGTCTTCTGTTACCACATGGAAGAGAAGGAAATAGGCCTGTGGGAGGGGAGGAAGGGATATACAGGTTTGGAATTGATGGCTGTTGATTCATAGAGAGTATTCCTATAAATCCATAACATATTATTCAACCTCAACATATAAAAACTCAGAAGTCTAAACAAGATGTCTGAACTTTTCAAACAGACTACACCTTGAAAGACTGGCTCTCTAACAAATTCGGCTTAATAAACAGACTTTGCAAAATCAGTTTACCCTGAAAAATGCTGCTTTTCCTTACATGGGCTGGCGCTCAGCAGCACACCACCCTACACATCTCTCTATCAAACATTTTCATTGCTACATTTTTTGGAATATTGTGCATTCTGATTTAACCTACGATTTGAGAAGCCATAGATATTGTTTGAACTATGATGTGCTGTAGTCAGGTTCTGTATCTTATCTTCCTTTTGGAATTGTCTATTCAGGTTCCATATATTACTGGATTTTGATGAAGATAAAAGGAGTTGCAGAAGAAAGTTGGAGCGGCACAACAAAAGAAGACGAAGAAAACCTGATTCCAAAGGACCGTTCGAGAAAGAGATTGATGAACATTTGGATCTGTCCGCAGATGTTAGTGGTGATGGTGAACTTAGGGAAGGTAGAATGTGAACTTTCTCAATCTGCTAGTCAAATGAAAGTATTTCCATTTGTTTAGCAGCGTAACATGAGCTTCTTAGGTCCAATCTAGTTGGGTAGTTCTGTTTGTTCAGGATATTCATGGTACATATTGATGTTGTAAATTCATTT
Organism: Eleusine coracana subsp. coracana; assembly: GCA_032690845.1. NCBI lineage: Eukaryota > Viridiplantae > Streptophyta > Magnoliopsida > Poales > Poaceae > Eleusine > Eleusine coracana. Next base: position 9,382,686 of record CM064426.1, read on the forward strand.
AGACTTTGTTGGCTGGGGAATTTCATTGTTGTTTTGTCGTGGGTTTGGGACTGAAGAGATAAAACGGGGGGTTCTATTTAGGAGTGACCTGTGTTGTATAAGAAATCTCTCATTGTAGATTCTACATAATGAAATAAATAACCTGATAAGCTAGATGATGAGCTCAATGGTAACTTTCTAAGAAGAAAACCTTCTCTCCTTTGTTGTTGGTAGTACCCATTGTGTACCTCATGAGTAGTGTCTGTACCGATCATAGTTGAATAAGTTTTGGAGTCCATTATAGTTATACACCTTATACAGCTATTGGTTATATTATATTTCATCTGTTCCTGCCTACTCTGCTAAGGAAACCCTTGGTGCAAATCAATGGTTTTAATGTCTTGATTTGTTCTAACTGAATGAGGTTACCTGATTTACTTTTCTTCTTTCAATGCCTCTTATCTCAAATTTTATTTTCAGGCATGCTAAAAGTCTGATCCAGTTTGTTGACATCTTTGTTAGAAATTTGAGGGATTCATTTTTTTTTTGTGTGCAGAGAACATTGAGGGCACAAGTACTGAGATGCTTGAGACTGTTCTTAGCAACAAACTTTTGGACAGAGAAACACCAGTGGGTTCTGAAGATATTCTCAGTTCACCGACCTGCACACAACCCAGTTTGCATAACGAACAGAGTAAAAGTATAGTGACTTTTGCAGCTTCTGTTGAAACCTGCATTGGTGCAAAGCAGGAAAGTGTGAAACTTACCAGTTCTCCAGTTTATGATACCAAGAGTGCTTATTCATCTTCGGTAAGTCCATTCCTTATTTGAGTGGAGGTACTTACTTATACATAGTATTATGCAATAGAAATGTGTTTACTTTGTTGGAACTTTTTATTCCGCATCACTAATGGGTGCAGTAATGTTGTGCCATCCATTCTAGTGCCCAACAGGACGCATTTCATTCAAGTTGTATGACTGGAATCCTGCAGAATTCCCTCGGCGCCTACGACACCAAGTATGTAGTCTAGCTATATGGAATTGACATAAAACAATGTTTTCATGCCAAAAAAAGATGTTTTGAAGTTATACTATGCCATATGTGCAGATATTTGAGTGGCTGGCCAGTATGCCTGTTGAATTGGAGGGCTATATCCGTCCCGGTTGTACTATTTTAACCGTCTTTATTGCAATGCCACAACATATGTGGGACAAGGTATGTGTGCCCTTCTACAAAATGATCATTTTTAAACCCAACTGACTAGATGCTGTTGAAAACAGATTTGCAATACTTCCTTGCACTGACGGAGCTTGCTGGCGGCCAACCTGGGCTGTGGCCCCCCCAACCTTTTGTTAAAAAAAAATTTATTGCTTCTTAAGCAGCCCATATAGCCCAATATACTAATCTCATCAGACAATGTATTTTGAATTCTAGTACTCAAGCTATGGATGACTAATCTTCAATGGCTATAGAATCATTCCATATGCCCATATATTCATGTTATGTCTTTGCACTTGAACATTTTCAAATTTGCTTTGTCGTTTGGCCCCTCCTAGAACATTGGTCAAGCTCCGTCACTGCTTCCTTGCACCATTTATGGATTATGAGCTCGTAATAGAAAGTTTCAATTACTTCCAATCCAAATGAATGGTGCTACTGCACACACCCCCCATATCCTGCCACTTCGGACTACAGATAATTATGTGCATTTTGATTAACAACTAAAACTGAAACTCGTAAAGACTTTAAAAAGCTCCTTCATACCATATTACCGTTTGTACTTTTAAATTTTACCAGCATTCCATATCTATCCTTGTAATGAAAAGGAGAATATCATTATCAAATTCGATGTCACCTTGGTCTCATATAGAAGGACAGGACTTCCATGATTATTTTAATAGTTGATGGCTACCCTTGTGCATGAGCCCCTTCGCTAGATAATTTTTCATTACTTTCATATTTTATTTGCACCGTGAGAAGAAAAAGTGAAAAACCATGATTTCTCTGATTAATATTTGCATCTTTTTTCTCAGTTATCAAATGATGCAGCCAATCTTCTCAAGAAATTGGTAAACTCACCGAATAGTCTTTTGTTGGGTAAAGGGGCCTTCTTTATTCATGTTGACAACATGATATATCAAGTATTGAAAGGTGTGAACAACATGACTTGTTATTCCATGACATAACGATTTATATAGTATTGTATCATTTGATTCATTTCTACATTGTACACAATCTGCTTTATTTGAACACTAGATATATGAAGTAGATTTATGTCAATATCAGCTCTTAGGCTTGATAGATATCATTACAATTACAACTTAATATAGTACACATCCGTTTTTTATTTTTTTTAGGGCGAGGACAAGATTTCTAGTTCAAAAAATGAACTAGAGTTGTTGTGCTAAGGATAACAATTTGAGAACAGAGGACATATCATTTTTAGCATATTTTCTGTGAAGACTGCTGACTTGCCTAAAAATATTTTTCATTCCAATATGAAGAATTTCTTAACTGGATAACCCATTGGCTTTTTAATTGTTGGATGCATGACAATTTGGCTTCTGTATGAACGTGCTTAATATTATTGTTGGTAAACCTAATGCCACTTTAAACCATTTCTTGATTCGTATCAGAATCAGAAACTTTAGCAACATAATTGTGTAGATTATTGCGCCTCAGTTTTCATAAGTACCTGAATAATGATTGAGGTTTTCGTAATGTTTGTACTCTAGATGGAACGACATTGATGAGTACCAGATTAGAGGTGCAAGCCCCAAGGATACACTATGTTCACCCGACATGGTTCGAAGCAGGGAAACCTGTTGAACTTCTCCTTTGTGGTAGTTCTCTTGACCAACCCAAGTTCAGGTACAGTTTTCTGTCCTTTCTAAGAGGTCATATCTTAGGGCTGATGTGGTTTTAGATACCACATATAGTAGATGAAACCCAACCATTAGTTTTAGCCATTTTCTGTCAACTCAGAAAACACCTATATAAACTTCTGTGCTAAATAATAGTCATGCTTGATTCGTTTTATTTGGTGACATTTCCAGTTCGAAACTGTCCAGGAAGGGTGGAGTAGTGTTCTGTTAAGTCTGAATATGAACTACATCTAATGTTACTGTTTCAGTTGGATTTGACTATGCTCTGTCTACACTCTACCAAATAGAATTTGATGAGGTCTCTACAGAAAATGATGTTTTACTTTTATGTACCTTTTTTAACTTTAAGTACTAGACTGCTAGTTGAGTCAGTGATGAATATGTTCTCTAGATGTAACCATAAACTCTAGAGTTATATATGGAAACTGGTACTTGTGTACTCTGGCATAAGGTGGATCTACATGAGATATTGTCCCTGCCAAAAAGATAAGATCATATCTAATATCTTAAGTGGCAGTTTCTTAATGACTGATCGATCTGTTTTCGAAGTTACTGAAGTCTATGCTCTCATGGCAGGTCACTTCTGTCATTTGATGGGGACTATTTGAAGCATGATTGCTTTCGTGTAACATCTCTTGATGCATTTGATTGTGTTGAAAAAGACGATCTCAGACTTGATTGTCAACATGAAATTTTCCGGATAAGCATCAGTCAATCGAGACCAAATACTCACGGGCCTGCATTTGTGGAAGTAAGTAGTTATCTGTTTTGATGGAGCCGAATATATTTACAACACTGTACATCTGCTCTTTGCCTGAGATGGTCACTTGATTCTGGAAATGCTATTTGTTGGAAAATGGTCGAGAGCCTTGTAGCTAAAGAAAAAATATGTGGTATCAAAGATAAAAAGTGATAATGGGGAGTTTGAACTTACTTCCAACCCTTCCTGATGTATGCTATAATATATCTACATATGATCAGTAAAGTCAGTCTTAAAAAAGTCGTATGTAATTTGTATTATATTAGTTTTGCAATTTACAGAGTGTTGATTATTTTTCGAGTGTACAGTTGTGGAGTTATGAAGAATGTATACATATCATAGTAGAATATCTCGGTACATGACATTTTACACAGATAACTCAGTGAAAAAGTTAGGGTATTTTATATGGAAATTTGCCCTCGGCATCTCTGTTATCCCGTCGATTCATTTTGACATTGGGACAGGGATACAAGACTACTTCACTCTCAAACCATCTAGTGCAAGAGGCATTGAAGTGATTTTGTTTTCTTTATGCATGGTCTCAGTTGTGTACTGTTACAAGAATATTACAACTGCTCTTTATCTAAGTTTTGGGTCTTCAGCAGTTCTGTAGTTGAATAAGAACACGAGTTCTGTAGTTGATTATCATGGTTGAAGTTCTAATGTTTGGTTTTTGCAGGTAGAAAACGTTTCTGGATTATCAAATTTTGTTCCTATTCTTTTTGGTAGCAAGCAGCTATGTTCTGAACTGGAGAAGATACAGGATATTCTTTGTGGTTCTTGCAAGAACAATAATGGTATATTTGGAGAGTTCCCTGATGCTTCTTCAGACCCATGTGAGCGCCATAAATCTCAAAACACTGCTATGTCTGGATTCCTTGTAGACATTGGATGGCTTATAAAGAAGCCTACTCCTGAAGAATTTAAGCATGCACTGAGTTTAACAAATACACAGAGATGGGTATGCATGTTGAAGTTCTTGATAAGGAACAATTTTTTCAATGTTTTGGAAATAATTGTAAAGTCAATGGACAACATAATAGGTTCTGAGATTCTATCTAACATGGAAAGGGGGAGGTTGGAAGATCACATTACAACATTTCTTGGACATGTAAACCATGCTCGAAGCATTGTATATTATAGAGCTAAACATGGCAAGGAATATACAGCTAAACATGGCAAGGAAACACAGCTTGAAACGAGACATGTTATTAATAATTTTTCAAAGCAGCCAAGCTTGGGGACTTTTGTGCCACTTGATAAAGGAGTAAGTGCTATTCTCTGGTTATACTTGAAAATTGACATTGGTAGCACATGCTTCATGCTAGGTGCATTTTTATCTTGATGAAAGTTGAAATGGACGAATTAGTAACTGGATGTAAATATTCTAGAATGAAACGTTTCTTATCCTGGTTTAGTTTTCCCAAGAGTCTACCAGGCTAGTCTTTGGTTTGGTGTTGGCATGTCCGAGTCTTGCTGAAAGCAGCAATTGGTTCACAGCTATTCGTTACTTCATTTAAGTTGTTAAGAAAATAATGATAATGATTTATGAACTTTTATTGTGCTAGCCTTTTGTAACCCACTAATGTTCTCATTTCATCAAAAAGCATTATCTTTTGTACTTTTCCATTGTTCACCATTTGATATCTGCATTGAGGTTTTATTTTCAAAAAAATTAGTGGTGATTATATGCTAAGAATACATTTTCCAAGAACCAAATGAACAGGGTAGCATGATAATTTGGCCTGTTCACCACTTAGCATTTTAATCATCATCTTAGTTTGTTTTGTCAGAAAAATTGTCAATCATAGCTGGTTCCTCTATGCTACTATTAATTGAGAATAGGACAAAGTATTGCAATTATATCTTTCTATAAAGTGGATTAGCGAGTGATATTATGTGTGGCATGGGAAGGCTATTGTTTGTCATGGATCTTCATATGCCAAAAGAGATTGGTGGTGCATTTATCCCATTATTGTCTGGAGCTACAACATTTTTATGTAGTCATTTTTGTAAGCTAAATGATATTTGTAATCTTTTGCAGAACACTGGTCTTGGTGGTGATAATGATTTGCATTCGGATAGTGCTGCTTGCGATGAGGAAGTAACCACACCACTTGTGACAAAAGATTCCTCACACAGGCAGTGTTGCCACCCTGATATCAGTTCTACGTGGCTTAAACCCTCACTGGTAATTACTTTGCCAGGTGGTGCCACTAGGATGCGACTCCTGACAACCTTAGTAGTTGCTGCTGTGTTGTGTTTCACAGCTTGTGTTGTCCTTTTCCACCCGCATAGAGTTGGGGTGCTTGCAGCTCCGGTAAAGAGATATTTGTCTAGAGACTCGGCGTCATAGTTGATATTAGGTTAGTTTTTGTTTTTTCATTTCGAGCTATCCTTTCCACTGTATCATTGTTGCATCTTAAGTAGAGGCATAGATTGCATCTGATCAAATACATGGAAGAGGGCCAAACATGCAGGTGCGTTTTCAAGACTGGTTCTAATCTGCATTGATATTTTTTTTGTCGTTGGAAACTGTAAGAACGATATGCCTGAAGTCCTGACCTGCTTGTTCCTGGTTATGTAAAATGCTGAAATGGATAAATGGTCATTCATCAGATAGAAGATAGCTGCAATATTGTTGAAGAAGTCTGGGTTTGGACTTTGGATTATGCATTTATGCTATTCAGTATGGTGGTGGCATTACCTGTCAAAGTTGGAAGCCTCAGCTACCTGTATCCGACAGTCAATCCTCAAAACGTAGTACCTAATTATGGCATACTCTTGCCTTCTCAATCTCAACTACAAAGTTGGAGGGCCTCAACTACCTGTAATGTAGTGTGCATCGTACCTGACATGTTTTGCGCCCTCAAAGTGGAGGGCCTCAACACCTAATGGTCCTTACGTGTGTTAAGAAGGATGTAGGTGCATTGTAGTTGTAGAAAACAAGAGTTAGCAGAGCACGCAGGCCGTGTCCCAGTTCAGGTTGACTGAGGCAGGACAGTCCCTCCATTATCCGTACTGCAATCCTGGTATGTCCCCGGCATACTGCGTTATTGACAACTGAAGCCGCACGATCAGGAGTTCAGGACTGCATAACAACTGAGAACCCATGTTGTTTCCGTTTGACAAACTGAATGTTGCAGACATGAGATATTATTTCCGTTTCTCGAAGTGTAGAGGATCAATACATCGTCAAATCATACAAAACCATATAACGTTTTTTTTTCCTCTCTATTTTCATATTTCATCTTCCAAAAATTTTAACATGCCCCCTCAATTTTTAAGTACCATAGCGTAAAATAGCCCAAGTTATCACTACCGTTGTGCAACGTATATGGGCGAATCGTGTTCTGAATGATCACCACCGTGGAATGAATGTGTTCGGCATGAGTCACTAAAAAAGAGCGGGTATTCGACACGGTTACAACCGTCAGGTTATGCAGTAATCAGTAAAGGGCACGTGGGTTCTTTTTATGATCTTTCTCGAGCCATCTTCCGGCGCACTGATAGTCCAACATACTTGAAAACACACCATCGACTAATTGAGCGAAGTCAAGCATTCGATCAGTGTTGTCCACAATTAACAGTAGTAACAGGAACCGTGTCACTGTGAAGCGCTAACCGCCTCACATAATTGAAAACCCCGACAAGACATCTCTTTCATGTGTCATCGAGACCTCTTTTCAACATAAAAATCACAAGACACGAGGCATGTAGAAAAGAACCGGAGCTGTGGTTGGTTGATAACAACCACCCACAATAATATCTGTAGTTCCAGGTGTGGATAGGATATTCCAGGCCAAACAAACCCATCCATCATCCAATCCCGATAATTGCCACGAGTACAAAAATCATAATACTTAACCACCAGCGCTCACTAAGCTACAGCTAGTACAATATGATATCAATCATTTTTGAAAGACACTGTACCATTAATTCCATATGTACAATCACATCAAGCATATATATGGACCTATCATGACCAAATTCCGGTCATAAGAAATTGCATCCGTTGATCCCTTGTCTCATATTCATTCTATGGATACTGGAAGGGAAACCCTAAACCCTTACACTGAACTGTTAGGTCGGTGAAGCATTAACATAGCAGTTGGAGTGTCTGATGAAGATGAATGCAGGTTCCGGATCGCCTTGAACCCCTTTTTCAAGATCTGGAGGGGTCATGTATGCAATGCTCATCAAATGAGCAGTTTTCATAGTTTCAGATTTGCGTTAGCATCACATGCGCCTTGCTTCTTCCTCTACTACCTATAAATACTTTGTGTTGGGCCTAACCTACTATTGGTTAGCTTCGTTTGGTACAGTAGGTGGGCTCTTCCGAAATGCGTGCTTTCTACAGCGCTGGAAAATACCATCATACAACAGATCAAACTGCACTCCAGCTCTTTCCCGATTTATAATGAAAAGAATATGGTCACCGTCAATGATCTTGTAATACCTGCATAAACCATCGGAACAATTATGTCACCATTAGAAGCACGATATGCATATAAAATCACTCCAACATCAGATAAGTTAACCGATTGAATTTTGTGTCAAACTTGCAACACATTTTAAGATGATCATAAACAAATTTCAAGTAAATTTATGAAAAGTAATACTAACCATATCCCAGGTTGCAAAGGATGGCAGTCAGAATCATTCTGTACAAAACGGTTTGGATGCTCTATTGGAATGCGTGGGTGTGTCATGGATATTGTATTCAAAGCTCCATCGTTGTCTTCCCAATCTTCATCCCTGCATATCATCAGTAAACAGATTAAAGACTAGCAATATTTAATCACAAAGTTCCTTTTTGAAAAGGAAGATAAATGTTTTTCGGGTTAGGAGCAGAAAACTTGCATGTAGCCTTTGTAGGGCAGAGGTGCATTTTGCGGGTGCCGCCACATACACATCTGGAGGACTCTGAGAAAGAGCATTGGATGAATTCCAAGAACGGACGAAGGCACTGTAATTCCAAATAGCTTTCTTGTTCTTTTTGTAGCATAACTGAAGTAGAATGTGTTGGGAAAGGTCTTCAGCGTGGAGTTGAGCTTTAGAGCTCCTTGGATTGTGAGGTCAGGTAAAATCCAATCTCTGCTGGCAAATGGCCCAGTGTGCCCCAGGAGCAGATCAACAAGACCAGAAAAGCCTACTTTCCTTCTAGACATCTCATAGTGGTCAAAACCAAAATTGTAGTAGTTCTTCAGCCAAGGAATGTCTAGCCAATCATAGAGTATAACTCCGATCCTACAGAGTTGAAGAAGACTGATAGGTTTCATAGACATCCCATCTTCAGCGCTGAAAAGTAACATGAACGTGTAAGGAGGAAGGCAACAAGATAAAGTACATTGATCATTTTATCTGAGTTTCAGCAGCACTTACAGCATGCCATCATAGTAAGTTCTCGTGGTTCCATTAAGCGCGCCCGATAAGGAAGTAAGGCTCAGAACCCAGTCTTCAGAAGTATCATGACCAGGGAAAGCCTGAGATTGGTATCACAATATGTGTTAAAATTAAATATCCATACAGTAGTGACACTATATGCATGCCACCAAGCTACATCATGCTCAGATATGCGAAAAAGCAAGACCAGCATGACACACCAGTAAAATGAAAAAATAAGCATGCAATAAAACATCAAGGTTAGCAGTGGCTAATAGCGTTAATAAGGGGAAAAATGGCAGACTAACGGATTTGGCCATACTAAAAACAGATTCCTAGTCCGTTCCTACAGAAGCGTTGACAGAGGCCATAATTATCCAAAACTGACTGAAATAAAAGCGACCCAAAATGGGTGCCCTGAGCCTGTACTCCTAATCACAAGAACCGTCCCTCTCTTGAAGCATATGATAAGCATGAGCACATTCTACCAATCAGCAACAAACAGCAATTGCTACTGAGTAAAATTTCAAAAATTTCCTGAACGTACCTTGTCGGCAAGCATCTGATGCAACACCCTGACAACCTGCGCGCCGGCCGAGTGCCCAACAAAGTGAACCGGGTTTTGCTCATCCCAGACAGGATAGTGGCCTGAACACAATTAGCACCGCAATTTAACAAATTTGAATGCAGAATCCTGAAAAGACCACGGCAATCCTTCAGAACTTGTACTGTACCTGTGTCATAGATTCTCCCGAACCGCTTGTGGCCGCAAGCCTTGCTGTGCTCCTCACCGTAATCGACCTGCCCGCCCTTTAGGTAGTAGAACAGCTCGCGCGCCCTGCAGCGTCGCCAAGAACAATCAAATTTCCAGCTAATACAACAGAATCCTTCTAATTCACAGGTACCCGAGAGATACCCAATCAAAAAACAAACACAATTTAATAAGGTGATTAAAGAGGCTACAGCAATTGGGCAACAACCAAAAGGAAATATCCAGAAGTTTAATATGATGATCATCAGCGAAAGCGAAATATGCTACTAGTACACTTTTTCCTCGTCCACGCACCTGTCATGGATGCTGGTGAGCGAGCCCAGGTCCGGTACGAGCACGCGGTCGTCCTTCTTCTCGGCGCCGGCGAAGTAGGAGAGCCCGCCGAGCCTCTGCACGCGGAAGCAAAAAGAGAGGCGGTGAGCGAACACGCCGCGGCATTTCACCGAGCACCCCCCTCGCCCAGAAAACGAAGAACCGTGATGATAGCTTTCGAGTGCAGCGCGTACGTACCCCCTTGCCGAAGCCGAAGATGCCGTGCACGAGGACGATGGGCGGCGGCGAGCCGTCGAGCACGACGGGCGCGGCGCCCCTTTGCTCGTCGTCCTGCCCCGCGGCGGCGACGTCGACGAGCCCGTTCCCCGCGGAGGCCGTGGCCGGGGCGGGGCGGCGAAGGAGGAGGGACCCCGAAGCGACGGCCGCCTGCGAGAGGTCGGCGGCCACGGCGGAGCTGAAGACGTAGAAGCCGAAGAGCATGTGCACCGCCGCGCTGACCCCGAGCTCCATCAGGTTGAAGATGAACCGCGCCATCCTCCTCCTCAACTTAACCCGAGCAGGAGCAGCGGCGGCCGCCAATCACGGTCGTCGTTCGTTCCCCTTTGCTATTCCTCTCCTCGCCGCGGGACCCCGAGAAGAGGAATAGGAGGAGACGACGACCCGGTCGCGCCTCCGGATTGGTCCCACCTCCGCCGCCGCGGCGCGGGGCGCGGCCTGGTTCTTATCCCTCCCTCCTCGTCCTGCTCCGGTGTTCCCGTTGCAGCAGCCGCCGCCGGGTGCCGAGGCAGGGCGTTGTTGCGCTTTGGTTGGTTGGTTTGGTTCGCAGCGCCTCGCCGTTGCGCTGTCCTCGTTTGGTGGGGAAAAGGAGGGAGCGGACTCTTCTCTCTCTTCCCTTCTCTCTGGCTGGCTGGACCCAAATCATGAGCGCTGCTATATATAAACGCGGCGGTTTTGATCGCGTTTTTTTTTTTTTTTTGAGGGCAGGTTTGGTCGCGTTTGGGAGGCCGGTGCTGAGTCGGACGCGGCCTGGACGGGACGGGACCCGGTCGGTTGAGTCAGGCTACGTACGGTTTGGTCTGATCTGGTGCGGTGCTGTGCCGGGCTGGGCGGGCATGGGCGGGCGCGATTGGTGGTGCGTGCGTGATGCCGTCTCGGTTCCCGTGTGCCGTGACGTGGTGCACGCTTGGCACTGGGACTTGGCTGGCGCGGATTTGTGGGGGCGAAAGTGGGTCCCGGGTGTCAGTTAGTGCCAGCGTGGCGTGTTACTACTGGCCGGTAATCTGTTTGGTGGGTCACCGGGCGGGCCATCGAGGCCCAGCGGGACCGTTGCGGCCGATTTGATGCGGACATATTTGTTGGTTAATGTTGTGTTGCTATGTCGCATGGCAGTAGAAACGTCCTCACTCCTCTTTCTCTTTTGCTACGGAAGAAAAATGAGCCGATTTTCTACCGTGCCGTAATTGTTCGACTTTGACCCCAGTTCTGGAAGTTTCTGCAAGCCATGAGACTGGTCCTACTTCTAGTAGCATCACGCGTATAAGTGTAATTGGTCCACATGTGTGTGGCTCTCCAGCCTCGCCACCGCTCGCGTGGACCGCACATCAACTGTGGCGTGTTACGGATGCACCTTTCTCTCCACTACAGCCCCGAACTCACAAAGCGCCAGCCCAACAGCAGGGCTACGAAATGCTACGTTGACTCAAAGTAGCAGCACATCACGCAACATTTACAGTAGTTGGTAAAATTTGCATATGACCTTCGCTGTTTCATTTACTGCTGGACTGGGGCGGAGTTAGAAATTTTATATAGTAAGAGTCGACCAATTAGATTTTTGTGTTTCATAAATTTTTTACAACTCAGAGTCATTTTTTTCATATAAAAATCTATAATCTCATTAAAAAAAGGTAGACATAAAAAAAAGAAAAAATGAAGGTATTATTTATTTGCTGCTAAATTGGGCACTAATCAAGCTATACGGCCAATAATCGTCTACCTAAGCTCATAAGCCAAGTATTTGATATTTTTTTGGTTCGAGGGCAGGCCACTGCTAGCCTCCCCTTGGCTCCGCCACTGTTGCTAGATTACTCCCTCCTGTTCTAAAATTCTTGATGTTTCATGTGATCTCACGTACTACCAAGGAGTAATTAATTAAAATATCTATTTTCAAAATTCTTGATGTTGTAGTGCATGTAGTTTTTTTTTGTCTTGTGTATCTTTTTTGTTTCTATCACCATGCATGCAACATATCTTTTTAGCGGACCAGGATCGTCTGACTTATGTCGTTTTTACTACAGGCATGCAGTACGCGTTCATATCCCATCCACTACATCTGACGCCTTTGCTGGACTGCTGCACTCGCCTCCTTCCTTCTCTTGTCTTCTCCAAAAAAAGAACAGCGAAGCCTCACATTGCCAATGAGCGGCAAGCACAGAGCCGCGATAAAGGACCAGCACTGCATTTAGCGTGTTCGCTGCCTCTGTCTCACGTCCAGGCTGTGCCGCCGTGTCTCTATGTGACAAGCGCAGGAGACTTCCACATCCGTGCTTCCCAAACTCTTGCCATCTATGCTGCCGAAATCAGCTACTGGGGCCTGTGTATTGTGCTCGTCCATCAGCTGTCGTTCTCGCCTAGGCTGCATCAATGACGGCGAAAGAAACGAGTCCCTGGAGAACACCTCAATGGCCATGGAACGCTGGCTTTATCTTCATCCACAATTAATTAGCAAGATTAATAGCTTTTGACTGTTCATACCGTGAATATTGATGAGACGAGAATTGCTCAAAGCCATCATTGACATCCTCGTTGATGTGAGCCTTTCTTCTTGTTTTTTCCTTTGGGGGATGAGGGAAGGAGGGGAGAGCTCAGAGCAGGACAGACGTTGGATGCTGTGAACGGTGGATGGACGCATACTGCACGTGTGTAGTAACAACACTATGATCCCTTTTTAGCATACTTATTTTCTTGATTTGCTAGCACAAAAGATAGGTTGTTTGTGGCATTATCACGGACATAAAGGATGGGCACCATCCATTAACAGTGACGGAACCAACTTAAATTTTCGAGGGAGCGGGTGTGTGTGTGTGTGTGGGGGGGGGGGGGGGGGGCTTAACCCCCTCTATTAGATTGAGATCTTTTTCATTAGCAACTAGCTAATGTAGTTGGCACGATGCAGAACAAACAAGCTATATTTAGCGCTACAATAACTGATTTAAAGTAGAAATTGACGATGCAATATGCTCCTTGTAGTATGGGCTACAATGTTACTACAGAGGCATTGTTTCCTCTCTCACAAATTATTGTACCTGAGGTTACTGTGACCGGCATTTAGAGTGGCCATGTCAACTACTGCAGAGGATTTGGATCCCCCTACGCCTCCTTTAAATATGTCATTATCACTCCTCTTTTCCTTAGAAGAAAAACATTAGACAACACAACATGGTACAAGCTATAGTAGCGAACAGACCCGTTAGAATTATGGTTCCTTTTTTATAGTGACCAAATGCACAATGCTAAGGCAAGATGAGTTGCACAAAAAAATCCACTTATACAAGGGTAATACAGTTCCAAATCGCATAGAATCCTAGAATGTCAAGAATTAGCAACCATCCTATACAAGTTTAGGACGACACTAAGAAATTTTAATCTGGAAGGAGTAATTCTTTCAGGGTCGGGATAGGGAAAATAATTGTTCTATAGAATCCGTCACATCAATAAATTTTAACATTCTTTTCCAGCTACATTGGGGTAAATAAATGCAAACATCTAAATCAGTCAAGACTGGTTAACAAATCAAACAACTTTGTCTAAACTGGAGGCTTTAGAACGTTTTTAACTCATCTAAAGTTAATATAAGAGTTCACTTTTGCTCTGGTTACTAGCCTCACGTATCAATAGCTCAATAAATTATAATTTTTTCAAACCCGTAGCTTCTCCTTCTGCTCTATCTTTTTTCACCTCCTCCTCTGGTTCGAGTAGGTGTGTTTGTTTCCTACTCACTAATTTTTAGACTCGTCCTATTGAATATTAGAATACTAATTAGAAGTATTAAATATAGATTACTGATAAAATCCAGTTTATAACCCACCCATTAAATGATGAGATAAATCTATTAAAACTAATTAGTCAATGATAGATAATATGATACTATAGTAGACATCTCCTAATGATGATTTAATTAAGCTTAATAGATTTGTCTCGTAAAGTAGCATCCAACTATATAATTAGTTTTATATTTAGTTTATATTTAATTAATGTATTTAACGTTCGAATGATTATTATGACAACATTAAAATTTAGACCCCAAGAAACGAACATAACTAGAAAATATTTTTAATTATAGCCTACAATACGTGTGATGTGATTGGCTTTCCTCTTGTAAATTTGCTGAGGAATCTGCCTCTGGTAAATTATACACGACTCATTATCCTATGGGTTTCTTTTTTTTCCCTTTTGGGAAATGTTGATTTAAACTCTTGGTATGGCTAGGTGAAAACCATGGGCATTGCTAGATGAAGACTCGAGATATCGGAGCACAGTTTTTTTTTTCTCGTAGCAAGTAGTATCGAGACACAATTTTCCCCTCCCTCGTATTTCTTGATGAGGGTTGAGTGCACGAAGGCATGCCATAGAATATTTTTGCGGACAGTGTTGCGACAACAGTGGAACACATTATTAGTCCTAGCTGCTCACCATGTGTCATGGAAACAATGGTAAAAAGAAAGAAAAAGCCTCGATATAGTGTTGTCCGATCGTCGTAGTAGTAGCACGAGTAATCGAGACGTTCTTGTCGTGGTTTACCTAGAGAAGTTAGTTGCCCATTTTTAGCCGCCTCCACGACGAAATAAGCAAGCCACGAAAATTGTAAAATTAACCAGACGATGGTTGCGCTTTCAGAGCCAGCCGCTCGCAATCGCACGTGCTGCCGTAGCCACCACATGGAAGGCGTGCGACACGAGAATTTATGAGGTTCTTGCTTCGTCCTCGTGACACATGTACAGGATCCTCTGGACGGACGCGGACGGGCCGGTGCGCCTTTTGGTCATCGTCAGAAAACATGTGAGAGGTCGCTCACGCCATGCGAGCGCTCTTGTTTTGACCGCGAGACCGGCCTTGTTTGGTCATGGCGTGGCTCATTAGCGACCTATGTGTGTGAATCGATCGAAAGCGGCCGTGCCAAACTTCTCTCCGCCCGCCTCGGGAGGGAGATCCTCAACCTGCAGCATCGTAACTTCCAGTTCGGAATCGTTCTCAGTTTTGTCCGCCAATCTGTGAGCCTGCTTATACATTGATCCTCTGATCGAGTGCTGGTGGTGTACGTGCGCGCCTGCATTTCGCATTCAGCTTTTTTTCTTCCGGCACGGAGTCTTGAAGAAGAAAGCAGTCGTCAGGATTGACGGGTTACCAGCTGTGGATATGCATGTTGGCTGCCAGAGAACTTCTGCCCTGTCGTGTCGAACAAGCCACGCTAATGCGTTTGACAACCGGCTCGAGACAAGAAAACAATGTCAACTACTAGGACCGGAGGATTAAGTGGGTCAAAATCGGCTCACCAACCATGACGCCATGACCCAGCTCCACTTGTTGCTAGGGTGAAATGAAAAGGAAGCTGATGATGACTCAAAAAAAAAAAAAAAAGGAAACTAATGAGGTGGAGCAGAGCCTCAACTCCCAACAGTCCAGGAATATCTAATTTCTCAGCTCAAACGTGTGGCACCTCGCTTTTAATTGCTTCCCTCAATACGCACGTTGACTTCCTCAAAATAGGCACACGTGCCGAGAGATAGTTGCAACAGCGGCATGTACCTCGTGCATGGGAGCTCGATCATATACCAGCACATGATGGACCTTGCTATGTTCAGCTAGTCCGTTGATATACGTACTCCCTACTCTAATTAATTCGTCCGTCGATCATATACCAGCACATGATAGACCTTACGATGTCAACTGAAACAGAAAACAGATCGACTTTCGGCAGAGGCCAATACAGAACGCCTGCTCGTATTGACGTGTTCCGTCTGAGTACCCGCCGCCTTGCCGGCGTCGCCCACTGCTTGTGCTTTGGCTATTCCCTGCCCATCTCTTTAAAATTTCTTTTCGTGGCGGCTGCGCATATAGTTTGACCTTGTTTAGTTCATCAGTTTGTCGATCTGGACCCTGTGGTCATGGGCAGCAGAAGGTGATGAGATCTGGACCCTTGCTTTTGGGTGTTGAGATCAGGGCCGCCTCCTGCGGGCGCGGGGAACGTCGATTGATGCGATGGGAAGCTGCTCGATTGATTGCGTGCGATCGTGCATGACGGGGCGGCACGCGATAGACACTGATGAGCAGGATGGACTAATGGAAAACACGAGAGGAAGCTAGGCAGCAGAAGATGGGAGCAACATGCATGTTATACTACGTGGCTTCGTGTTCCGGAGAGAGGAAAGCAAAGAACAGTTCGACTTTAATTTGAGCTGGAGCGATCCATACTGATGACTCTCAGGTCCAAAATATTGGGAGCTCGAGCGCTCTCGGCCCATACCGATATACTTATAAGTTTTGTTTTGTGCACGGGGATGGAGAGGTGGGCAGGTACGCCGTCCACGTCAACAATTATTAGGTCCGCGTACGTGCACGCTCGTTTTTTCTCTCCTCTCCCCGAACTGTCCGGAATCGAGCTATACCTTTGTGGTTTGAGTGCAAGAAACTGCCCGAGCAGCTGTCATAGTCTCATAGGCTCTGGCACCACGTGTTAACGATATTTATGCCCACACAAGCATGTTGTACAATGCATTCACAAAAAGAGTGCTGGTACATTAGAGAGGGACGAATTGCATTACGGATAAGTCGGGACACGTCGCGCAAGAGCATGGCTACGTACTTGAGGTCTGAGGACATGGCGATATGGCATGATGGGTTATCTATCATCTCATCCCGGTCACGGGCCCAAGTGCACATAAAGCCAGCCAACAACAGAAGCTACCCCTCTCGTCGGTCGTCGCTGCCACTACGGCGGCAGTATCACAAAAGCGGGTGAGATCCGGACGGTTGCCGAGAGCTCGTGGCGCACGCGGCGCTGTATTTTTTTTCCCCCTCTTCTGCCGAACCCGTGGACGTGGCGTCACGAGCGCCGCACAACGAGCGGTGGGGGCAGCGCCCCGCGTTTCTGCACTCACGCGGGCGACGCGCGAGAAAGCGGAGCCAGTCCGGGCTCGCCTCCTGGCGGCAGGCGCAGATCCAATGGTGAAACGCGCGATGGCATGAATGAAGGCCGCGAGAAGCAGCAACCAAAAAATGAATCGGAGGCAGTTCCTGCTAGACTTGTTTGCCTGGTGTTTCACGTGGGACGACGAAGCATAAACAATGACATGATCGACAAATTTGAAATTTCTCACTCGGTTTAGGTGTAAACGTCCAAAGTTGATCCTGCATTTTCCATCTTAGAGCGCACAAACAAGCGACTCCAAAGGAAACTCGGAGCTTATGTAGGAGCTTTTTTTTTTAACTTTTTCTTGAAAAGAAAAACTCTGGGCCGTTGCATTTGCGTGGCTTTGATAGTCCAGAAATAAAGCTGACATACAATGGGCCAGGCCCAACTTTTGGCCCACCACATTCTACAAAAACCAATATCGAACGTGAACTCCTACGTCGTGTCGTGCCAATGTTACACGATGATCAGACATACGTGAGCATATTTTTTTTAGAAACGGAGATATATTAAAATTCTAGCCTCTGCATAAAAAAGATGCATATAATATTCGAATTTATAGAGTAAGAAATATTCCATTCATGATAGCAGTCATAGCACGCAGGCTTAGGAATATAAGGAGCAAACTACAAAAATACAGAAGAAGGGAAACTAAACTCGGCTCAACAACTAACAAACAGTCTACTACTTGCTATGATCAGCATCGCAACAAAGAAGGCTCAAGAAGTTAATGTCACTACTATTTCTCTCAATTGCTAACATTACTCTTCATCTCACCTTAGTTGCATCATAGCTGGTTACCATCGTCTTTCCACTTGCCTAGAGCATCAAAGATGAGTTCCTACACCATCACACCTAAAGAAGGTTTTTTTATGTTGCGCCCCCTTCGTCATCTTTTGCTGGCCAAAACTTCCAAAAAACACTGTTTATTCAGCTCAAGGTCGTTGATGTCGTATCAACCGTCATTGAATGACTAAGCACCAGAGGACGAAAACACCGAAGCGTATCCCTCAACCTCAATCGAGTGCCATCTTGGGCAGATACGACATTGACGCTGTTTCGTCCGGCTGCCAAACCTTCAGCCATCATTGAAGCCTATCAAATTGGTATTCGAAGCCTCAAACACATGTATTAGCTGAACCGTGAAAGTCACCGTCTTTTATCCGATGTCGTGGTCGTGCCAATGTTACAGTCTTTTAGCAGTTTTTAATTAGAAAGACTCTGGAGTCTGGAGGGTGTCAGAGTTCTCTGGGAAGATTAGAAGATGGCAAGAGGATAAGCCGAGATAGAATCAGTCCAACGAAGCAAGGTTGACAGACAAGCAGCGCGCCACGACGAATGCGATACTGGTTTTGCGCCACGGCGAGATGGGCACGGGCACATGCCGTGCCGGGGCCGTAGGGCGGCTGGCTGGACGTACACGGGGAAACAGGAACGTTGCATGGGGTAGCGGATGGAAAGGAAAGGGACGACCCAAATGCCATCCCGTCAACTCTCTCTCTCTCTCTCTCTCTCTCTCTCTCTCTCCCTCCCTCCCTTCCTAATCACGCGACATCTGCAGCTACATGATGAGGGTTCCACGGCGGCTGGGGATCACCCCTTGTTAACTTGCCGTTGCCGACCATGATGTGATCGAATACTGCTTATTTGCACAGATGTGTCCTCAGACTTTTCGGGCACACATTCATTTGCACAGATAGGAAAATAGTATGCAGCACTGTTGCCAGTACTTGCCACTCGCTTGTCCTCCACACTTCCATGATGCGCTACTATCATTTTCAATACCACCAGAGGGGACGCACACGATCACCAAAAAAAGCAGCACGATTATGCAGCTTGAACGACGATAAATTTCTTCTTCCCTTCCTCCCATACTAACCTCTACTCAACCAAAAGTAATATGATGAGGTGATTGAAATCTTTCAGTCACCGGTTTGTTTCTTTATGTTTTATTTTGTTTTTTATAGAATTTTTTATATAATAATTATAAATCGTTGGATATAGATTAGATGGCTAAAAAAAATGACTGAAAATTAGCTAAACTACAACATTAAGACGCCATCATCTGCCGCCGTACTCGTACTGATAATCTTGTGCCACCAAACAATTATCAATTGAGCTCGTACGTCCGGTTTATTTATCGCAGAATTATTCCACATCCATTGTTTGAAAAAAAAAAGAATTATTCCACATCATCATTATTCAGTATACACACTGGCCCCTCAACACACAGCACTATCGCCATCAAACAATCTGACACTGCGACTACGTGCCGCGACACGCGGAAGCAACCAAAAATTCGGGGAGTCCCATCCCCATCCCCATCGATCATGTTCATTCATGTACCAACGTTATTCGGTGTTCACCGGCCGCGCGCCGCCGTCCTCTCGACGGCCCGCCACAGCCGCCTCGCCTCGTCGGGCGCGTCCCGCGCGGGCAGCTCGGCGCGGCAGCACGGGCACGTGTTGCGCCGCGCCAGCCACCGCCGCGCGCACCGCCAGTGGAATCGGTGCCCGCACGGCCGCAGCGCGCACACGCCTCGCCCTGCCTCCACCATCTCCTCCCTGCAGATCGCGCACGGCGCGTACCCGGCCGACACGGCTGACGGCGGCAGCAACCGCACGGCGGCGGCGAGCGCCGCGCCGCAGCACGGCTCGCCGTCCTTGGCCGTCGTCCCGTTGACGATGCGGTCGTCGTCGTTCCCCGACACGACGTCGGCGAAACGGCGGGCCTTGGCGGCCGCGTCGACGTGCGGGCCCAGCGCGGCCCACGGCGTGGCGCCGAGGCCCGACACGGACAGCGCGTTCGCCACCACGTCGTCCACGATCACCGCGCGCCAGTCCACTGGGCCGGACGGCGACGCCGACGCCGCCGCTGGGGAGTAGAAGTCGCACATGGCGAGGAGGAGCAGCGCGGCGTCCATGTCAGGCTGCGGGAGGAACAGGTGGTGGTGCGAGGAGCTCATGCCGTGTTCTTGGGGACAGAGCGCCGGGACGAGGAGGATGAGAGAGCGGAGGAGGGCGCGGCCGAGCAGCGCGGCCTTGGCGTGGAGCGGCATGGCGCGGAGCCTGGACAGCGCGCGGGCGAAGTGCGGCGGGGAGAGGAGCAGGAACGCGAGCCGGCAACGCATCCTGTGCGCGTCGGCGGACAGCGCGCGCGCGAGGGAGGCGAGGCGCGCGGCGGGCACGGTGAGGAGCGCCGCCATCAGGGTTTCCGACGACGACGGCGACGACAACGGAGGGGGAGGAGGCTGCCCGCCGGCGTCCATCGGGACTCGATCGGGATTTCGGGAACGAGCAGCTCAACTACAGTCTACAGCACTACTACAGCAGGGCGGGAGTGGAGTGAGGTGGTGGGAAAAGGCAGTACGCTTTTTTTCGCGGGCTTTCGGTATTTATGCTTTGGGTATTGGAGAGCAATGGAGTGCGTCTCGGAACTTGTGTAACGCTAGCTGGACACTGAAAACAGTGTGAACTTGCTGTGCGGATCACTGGAGTGGCGACGGGAGACAATTGAGGTTCTTCACAGTGATGAAAGATCCTTTCTTCACAAGTGGTCGATCCCGAGATGGATCGGCTGCATCGACCAGCGTGTACTAGTTTAGCTGCTCTAATAATAACCTCCGAGATGTCAAATGAGCCAAATTAAAGAGTTTGCGCCCAGCTTGAGGGGTTCTGATGATCATTCTGCGGATGTTTGTCAAGACACTAGTTCGTATTCATATACGCGTACGCAACGCCGTCCTACGTACTGCAGTCGGTCTCCCTCGCCGACAGGAACCGTGCGCCGAGGAGGGTTCCACCCTTAACTTGCCCACATTATCCAACCTCTCCATCCAAAATTATTGGTGTCGACACGGGCTTGCTACCGGTTTATGTCGTGATGCTAATGCTCCTATCTCAGATTCCATGTATGATCACTGCTGTGCTATAGGCGGCCAAGTACCACGCGCTGACCCATGCATTGCTCCCGTCGCATATCGTAGCTGGAAATATCAGAAATAGTACTCCACGCATGAGGGGCTACTGGATCATTCCTTTAGTCCATATGCAAATAGGATAATCCTAATGGCCCCAACTCGTCGTCGCCAATCGGCAAGCTTTAGCTACCCATTATGCGCTAATGTTACTCTTCATGAATGACAGATAAAAAAAAGATGACACATCCAAAGATTATAATTTGCCACATATTTATCGAGCTACTATACCTGGCCAAACTTCTTTTTTCAAATAATCCTAATAACAATTGTTCTTCCTTTACATTAAAGCTGGATGAGAAGCAGAATAGAGCCTAGCGAGGTGCAAGACATATATTTACATTTCTACCACAGTTCAGTGCTCATGCTTGTTCTCCCCTTCTTTCTTCACTTTCTGCCAAACCACCGGCGCCAAGTGAAGCATGATCAAGCAGAAAACCTGTTTTGCCATGGCCACCTTGTAAAGCACACTGATTAAACTCACTCGACAACCAAAATTGATAATGAAAGCTGAACAACTCACTTATACATCAGCACATTTGAGGTATAAGAACCAAAATGTCTAAGAAGCAATGTGCTCTTTTCTAGTTGTCCTCATGCCAATTGGCAACTTTTTGCGTGCCTCAACGATGTAATATCACTTATCTAAGTGTTGAAAAAGATAATCCTACTTTACCGCTCTGTCTACCAATATTAGAAATTTATAGTCGACTGTCCTACTTACCTTTTTATGTCACTTACAGGAGGAGATTTACAAATAACCATTGTCATCTTGTTTTGGTTGTGTGCATATTGGTTAATTGGTGTAGTTGCTGCAAGTTATATTTCCGCCATTGAAGAAAAAAATGTACACTATTTTGTGCATTCTGTCATGGTCGCAACTATATCCAACATTTTCAAATCCAAAATAATCCAAATCTGATTCAAAGTGTTTTGAACGTGATGTGTATTAAAATGTTTAAAAAATGGACAAAATCCAGTCATTATACCAGGTTCAATGTTTCTTCCCCTAATCTGAACTTCATGACCCTCTATGTGAGAGAAGAAAATTTAGGACAACAAAGTCGGTTCACGAGAACATTGCCAAAAGAAGAATAGAAATACGGAAAAACTAACCAATACTAGAGTGTTTTAACATCTACAAACATAGTTGCTTGTGCAATTTCTTTAATGCGCATGTATCTTTGTCGAGTGAGCTAATATGTCGATGCCGTTTTTCTCCTAGCTATTCATTTCACTTGGCTTGCATTTCTCCTTAGCTTGCTCCCCTACTCTAGTCTAGGGTTCTAGTCGTGGCCTGGTGAGTGGCAATTTCTCTGTAATTTTTTTAATTTTTCCTCATGTATACTTTGTTCTAATTCGCATGTGCTTGTAGGTATTTGGATTTGATTTGTGGCTTTGTCTAACTATTTTGTTTTATTTGGGTTCTTTTGATTTCCCATGGTTAAAAAAGTCTTATACACATAGAATTCAAGTTTATCCGATGATTTGAAGCATTTCTAATGTTAAATTATTATGAAATATGTTGAGTTTGATCTCTTGTTGTTAATCTAGTGTTACATGGGAGGTCTCAGGACATGAATTTTAATTATATTACTTAATTTGTTGGAATTTTGTGAGGTTTATCTATGTCTAGTCTATTGTTTTAGGTTGGAGTTGGAGCTGTTGTCAACTACCAGGATATCTATTTAGATATCTCAAATGAGTGCATGTTTAGTTGTTATTTTTAGTTTGGCTCAATTTAATTTAATTAATAGGTTCTCCTCATGTATTCTATCTATTCTCTTTGTTTTAATTGTTTTGTTTCATGGACATAGCTTCCATGATTCCTTGGTGTTCTGGGGAATAGCCAACTTCTTGCCAATAAACATTAGTATATAAGTAACTGAAAGTGCATCTAGGCCCCCGTGTGGGTTTTGGTTGATTGATGATGAACAATTAGAGGACTAATTACATCTTCTAAATGTATGAGCAGGGCGAATACTTCATACATCAAAGATGACCCCTCAAAATGAAAAGGAAAAAGAAAGAAGGCAATCAGCGACTCTTAATTTTGATTCTCACTTTTTGAGTCATAGGTGTGCCGTACTATCAAGAGGGATACAAGAAAGAAAGTGGTGAAATTAACCAAGTGCTACTAACTTTTAACATCATATTGCATTCCTACACCAATATTTCTTTCTCCCCTCTCTGCAACCCGGACTAGGCCAGATTAGGCCGGACTAGGCCGGCTGGGGCCGAAACAGAACTAGTTCGGTTCTGGAATCGCTCAGGCCGGACTAAGACGCCGAAATCTGGACTAAGCCGAGAACCAGGGGAGGCCGGACTAAGACGGCAACAACCGGACTAAGACGGGACAGGGTCCTTCCAGAAACCTTTTCCTCGGGAAGCTGGCTGATCCGGACTAGGCCGAGATTTTCCGGACTAGTCCGGGTCACTAACACTTAGCCATTTTTAGGGGTCGGCTGAGCCTCCGTGAAACTTTTTGAACTCTAGGGCCGGACTAGTTCGGCCCCCGATACCGGACTAAGCCGGGTCCCTGACACCCCAACGGCTCTTTGACTTCCCCCGACTATAAATACAACCCTTCGTCCCTAAAGCACTGTTGGCCACTCCATTGAGCTAAAAAATAGATCTGAGCACTCAAGAGCTTCTCCAACTCTCCCCTAAGCTTGCTACTCTGATTCTTGAGGGATTGAGAGGAGATTTGTGAGGATTTGAGTGAGCCACCTCATATTGCATTGAAGCACTTTGGTTTCTCTTCACCATTGGTATTGCTTGTGTTTGTTACTCTAGGGGATTCATCCCCTAGACGGTTAGGCGTCACCCGGGGCTCCCAAGCTTGTGGTTGAAGACCCGAGAAGTCTGTATTGCCCTCCTTATAAAGGATTGATAGTGGAAAACCGAGCTTGACCTTTGTGGTTGCTTGGAAGAGGATCTAGGGTTGAGAGCAACCCGGTCCTTTGTGGACTCCTCAACGGAGACGTAGATTCCTTTGTGGGACTGAACTTCGGTGAACAATTACTTGTGTCTTGTGTGCTTGTTGTTGTTCATATCCCTATTTATGCTATATTGTTGTCTCTCTCCAATATTACTTGTGTAGCTTGTTCTCTAGCTTTATTGAACTGTTTTATGGTTCCTCATATTTGCTACTAGCTGTCTCTAAGCCTTGTGATATTTGTTGTTACTCAGAATTCGATCTAGAGCTTGTTTTATTATCTGTCGTGTGCAGGACCCGGACTTAAACGCTAACCCTAGTGGACTAAGACGCCAGCCCGGACTTAGACGCCAACACTTGCGTCTTAGTCTGGCCCCTGTCAGAACTAATTGTTTTAATTAGTGGTTTTCAAGAGAATTTGCCTATTCACCCTCCTCTAAGCAACTTTCAATTGGTATCAGAGCAGGTATCTCCTACAAGGCCTTACCGCTTGGAGATTAAAGATGACAAATTCGGGGGAAAATCTGGAAACAATTCCGGAAACCGTTGGAGATGACAACAACGGCAAGAATTCAAAGGTTCACAAGAACGGCAGCAAAAGCAAGAGCAACAAGAGTGGCAAGAGATCCAAGCCAAGAGAAAGCACTACCAATGTTGACGACGACTCAAGTGATGGATGTGCCTCTTCCACCAACACCAAGAAGAAGAAAAAGGAAGATAAGAAATTCCATGCTATTCATTTTGATTACAATCGTTTAAATCCTAACTCCAACTTCATGACCATCCACATGGGTAAGCCGCCCCATTTTGATGGGACACACTATACCAAGTGGAGGCAAAACATGAAGTTGCATTTGATATCGGTGCATCCAAGTCTTTGGAAAATTGTGACCACAGGTATTGAGCTGCCGGATAGTGATGATGATGAAGAACTCTCAACGGAGCAACAACATGACATTCATCGCAATGCTTAAGCAACCGCCATCATTCTCTCATCATTAAACCAAGAGCAATTTGACAAGGTTGATGGTCTAGAGGTTGCTAAGGAAATTTGGGATACACTCAAGATGGCCCATGAAGGTAACAAGACCATAAAAGCAGCCAAGATTGAGTTGATTGAAGGAGAGTTGGGACGGTTTGTAATTGAGGACAATAAAAGTCCTCAAGCTATGTACAACCGCCTCAAGGTCATGGTGAACAAAGTTAGATCCTATGGAAGCAAAGCTTGGACCGATCATGAAGTGTGCAAAAGGATGCTTAGAGCCTTCACAGTGAGGAATCCTACAATTTGCACCTTGATACGTGAGCATCCATTATTTGACAAGATGACTCCCGATGAAGTTCTTGGAAGATTCATCAATCAAGAAATCATGGAGAGGGAAGCCAAATATGTGAAGAATCTTGCTAGAAGTGCGGCCATGTTGAAGAACAATGAGATAGCGCTCAAAGCAAGCAAAGAGAAGAAACTTGAAGAAAGCTCAAGTGAAGAAGAAAATAAAAGCTCAAGTTCCGAAAGTGATGATGAAGACATGGCTCTCTTCATGAAAAGATTCAAGAAGTTTATGAGGAAAGAACGTCATGGAGATAAGAAAGGAAAGTCAAAATCAAGAACCAAGAGAAATTGCTACAAGTGTGGCAAGCCCGGACATTTTATTACAAATTGTCCAAATGAGTGAAAAGGAGAAAGGGATGACAATAAAGATAGAAGAAACAACAGAAAGAAATATTCCGGTGAAGCACACATTGAAAAAACATGGGACTCCAATGATAAGGATTCAGATGATGACAATGGTCATGTAGCAACCATGGCCGTTCACAAGACCTCATCAAGCAAGACTCTCTTCTCAAATCTCAATGAAGAGAAAGAAGTCAACCACAAGTGCTTCATGGCAAAGGAGAACAAACGCAAGGTATCATCACAATCTTCCCCCTCTCCTAAATATACCTCTAGTGATGATGAAAGTGATGATGATGATGATAATGAATTTGAACCCTTACTCAAAGGGTTAAGTAAAAATGCTCTTTACAAAATTAAAAAGCTTGTGGAGGAATTGGAAGAAAGAGATGAGATTCTTGAGAAACAAGAAGACTTGCTCATCCTTGAAAAGGAGAGAAACCTTGAGCTTGAGAATCTCTTAAAACTTGAGCAAAATAAGAATGAGGAGTTAGACCAAGAACTTGCCAAAAGCAAGGAGATTATTACTAGTCTCAAGGACTCAAATGTTGCTCTTCAAGGCGAACAAGTTCTCTTGAAAAAGGAACATGAGGAAATTAAAGTGCAATTTGATGTCCTTTGGTCTACTAAACCCTCTTCTCCCTCAAGTGCACCTCAATCTTCCGAAGCCTCCACAAGTCAAGGATGTGCTAGGTGCTACAATGTTGATATTGATGCTTGTACTACTAATGTCAAATTGATTAAAGATTTGAAAAAGAAAGTTGAAGGTTTAAAGAGCCAAGCACAACCAAAGAAGAAATCAAGTGATGAGGAAAAGGTTGAGTATGTAAGAGGTGTATACACAAACACTCGACGCCCTCACATCATGGATGGCATTGGCTTCAAGCATGGTGCAAAACACAATGCTAGAGAGGTGAAAAATGGAAAGGAATTCCTAAAGTTCACCAAAGGAGGCACATACACAAAGAAGCAAGAAGAGCCCAAAGTCACTAATGATTTCTCTTATAATTACAATGCTAATGCTTCTAGAGTGAATTCCGTACTCTTTCATGATTTTGATGCCTCTTATGTGCTAATGAGAAATAAGTATGGAAATATTTTTGCCAAATATTTTTGGCCATGCAACAAGCGTCCAAAGGCTTGTGTGTGGGTGCCCAAGGCACTTGTGACTAATGTAAAGGGACCCAAGAAAATTTGGGTACCTAAAACCAAGGCTTAATTTGTATTGTAGGACTACTCCTCCGGCGGATCAAGTTGGGTGGTTGATAGTGGATGCATAAATCACATGACCGGAGACAAGAGTATGTTCAACACTTTACAAGAAAGTGATTCAAATTCATGGATCACTTTTGGTGACAATAGCAAAGGAAAAGTCTTGGGAAGTGGTAACATTTCTATTTCTCCCGAGCATTCTCTTTCTAAGGTTTTGCTTGTTGACAATGTTGACTTCAATTTGTTGTCTATCTCACAACTTTGTGGGATGGGTTACAATTGCTTGTTCAACGATGAGAGTGTGACCGTCTCTAAGAGAAGTGATGGCTCGCTCGCTTTTAAAGGTGTGCTAAAAGGGAAGCTTTATGTTGTGGATTTCTCTTCAAATGAAGCAGAACTTGATACATGCTTGATAGCGAAAGCTAACATGGGTTGACTATGGCATCGAAGGCTTGCCCATGTTGGTATGAGAAATCTTCACAAGCTCCAAAAAGAGAGCCACATCCTTGGACTAACCGATGTTGTGTTTGAGAAAGATAGGCCTTGTGGAGCATGTCAAGCCAGAAAGCAAGTTGGAGCTCCACATCCCGCCAAGAATGTGATGACTACAAAAAGGCCATTGGAATTACTTCACATGGATTTATTTGGTCCAATTGCCTACATTAGCATTGGTGGTAACAAATATGGTTTAGTAATTGTTGATGATTTTACTCGTTTCACTTGGGTATTCTTTTTGCATGACAAAAGTGAAACACAAGGAGTATTAAAGAAATTCTTGAGAAGGGCTCAAAATGAATTTGAGTTGAAAGTCAAGAGGATAAGAAGTGATAACGGGACAGAGTTCAAGAACACTTAAGTGAAGGAGTTTCTTGAAGAAGAAGGTATCAAGCATGAATTTTTGGCACCCTATACTCCACAATCAAATGGGGTGACCGAAAGAAAGAACCGCACACTTATTGAGATGACAAGAACAATGCTTGATGAATACAAGACCTCCGACCGCTTTTGGGCCGAAGCCATCAACACGACCGTTCATGCCACCAACCAACTCTATCTTCATCGAATCTTGAAGAAAACATCTTATGAGCTTCTCACCGGTAACAAACCCAATGTTTATTATTTTCGTGTCTTTGGGAGCAAATGCTTTGCACTTAACAAATGGGCAAGATCATCAAAGTTTGCCCCTAAAGCTTATGAATACATCTTTCTTGGTTATGACCCAAATTCGCGCACTTACCGTGTTTTCAACAAGGACCCCAGTTGTGTTGAGATCACAAGTGACGTGCAATTTGATGAAACTAATGGCTCTCAAGTAGAGCAAGTTGATCTTGATGTGCTAGATAATGATGAGGCTCCATGTGATGCATTGAGAAGAATGGCCATAGGTGATGTTCGACCACGTGATCCAAGTGATGATCAAGTTGATCCATCTTCAAATGAAGCTTCTCCACCCACACAAGATGATGATCAAGATCATGACGATAGCAGTGATCAAGGGGGAGTAGATGAAGAAGATGGAGATGATACAAGACCACAAGTTGCACATCCAAGAGTACATCAAAGTGTGCAACAAGATCACCCCGTAGATAACATTCTTGGTGACATTAAAAAAGGGGTAACAACTAGATCACGCATTGCTATATTTTGTGAACATTACTTCTTTGTGTCTTCTTTTGAGCCATTTAAGGTAGAAGATGCACTACTTGATCTGGATTGGATATTGGCTATGCAAGAGGAGTTGAACAATTTTGAAAGAAATAAAGTATGGACCTTGGTAGAAAGACCAAAGCAAAACGTTGTGGGCACCAAGTGGGTGTTTCGTAATAAACAAGATGAGCATGGTGTGGTGACAAGGAACAAGGCAAAAGGTTATTCGCAAGTTGAAGGTTTGGATTTCGATGAAACTTTTGCTCCCGTAGCTAGGCTTGAATCAATTCGAATATTACTTACCTATGCTACTCACTATAATTTCAAGCTATATCAAATGGATGTGAAAAGTGCCTTCCTCAATGGGCCAATCAAGGAGGAAGTGTATGTGGAGTAACCACCCGGCTTTGAAGATGAAAAATATCCTAACCATGTATTTAAACTCAAAAAGGCGCTCTGTAGGCTTAAGCAAGCTCCTAGAGCATGGTATGAATGCCTTAGAGATTTTCTCATTAATCATGGTTTTAAAATTGGCAAAGCCGACTCCACACTCTTCACAAGAAGAGTTGATGATGATATATTTGTGTGCCAAATTTATGTCGATGACATAATCTTTGGTTCTACTAACAAAGCTTTTTGTGATGAGTTTAGTTCTATCATGACCAAAAGGTTTGAGATGTCTATGATGGGTGAATTATCATTCTTCCTCGGGTTTCAAGTGAAGCAACTCAAGGAAGGGACGTTCATAAGTCAAACAAAGTATACTCAAGATATTCTTAAAAAGTTTGACATGAAGAACGCCAAGCCCATCAAGACGCCCATGGCCACAAATGGGCACCTCGACCTTGACATGGGAGGTAAAGCGGTGGACCAAAAGGTATATCGCTCCATGATTGGATCTTTGCTTTACCTTTGTGCATCTGGGCCCGATATCATGCTTAGTGTGTGTATGTATGCAAGGTTTCAAGCTGCTCCTAAAGAATGTTATTTAAGGGCTGTTAAAATAATTATGCGATATTTGGTTCATACTCCCAACCTAGGACTTTGGTATCCAAAGGGTTCTTCATTTAAGCTTATTGGTTATTCCGATGCCGATTATGCGGGGTATAAGGTTGATAGGAAGAGCACGTCCGGGACATGCCAATTCTTGGGTAGGTCACTTGTATCATGGTCATCCAAAAAACAAAGTTCCGTTGCTCTTTCCCCAACCGAAGCAGAGTATGCTGCAGCCGGTAGTTGTTGTGCACAACTTCTATGGATGCGACAAACTCTAAAGGAGTTTGGTTACACTATGAACAAAGTTCCCCTCCTATGTGATAATGAGAGTGCCATAAAAATAGCCAATAACCCCATTGATCACAACCGTACAAAGCACATAGATATTAGACACCATTTCTTGAGAGATCATACCATCAAAGGGGATATCTTGATTAGTCATGTGCGCACCGATAAACAATTGGCCGATATATTCACCAAGCCACTAGATGAGAAAAGATGTTGTGAGCTTAGGAATGAGCTAAATATCATTGATTCTAGGAATGTGGCTTGAAAGGTTGCACATCTCTTGTGGTATAGGATAGATGTTTGCAAAAGAAAATGATTGAAAAATATTGATTATTTCCCCCTTAAAAAAATTTGGAGTTGATCTTTGGATCTTGTTGATTTGGATGTGACCATTGTTGGATTGGTTGTTTGTGGTTGGTCTCATTGAGTGAAACACTCTTTGAAAATCTTGTCCAAACTGATCAACAAGATCTCCTATGCAAAGGATAAATTCTGCACATTTTTGTGCTCTCTGTTCTGCCAGTAGCCGGACTAAGACAGCACTGTTAGCGTCTTAGTCCGGGTCTATCTATTCCTGCGGGCTTCAGTCAGAAGCTGGACTAGGACGCCAACCCTAGCGTCTTAGTCCGGCATCGGGTGTTCACTTATAACCGTTGGGGACTAACCTCTTTGGTCAACCCTCTTCCATTCTCTTCCTCAACCCGACTCCTCTCTCTCCCCAAACAGTAACCGGCGACTCCAAGCACTCCTCCGGCGATCTCTCTCTCCCTCCATTAAAGGGACCAAGTTTTTGGGGGAAAAGGCTCCTTGGGGCACGGTCAAGTCCGGGACCCCACCATTTTTGAGCTCTCCTCTTCTTCCCTCAAGGTACCTAGGGTTTCCTCCCTTGTCTCTTCTAATCCCAAGATGTGGACTATCTTTGTTTTCGAAAACTTGTATTGTTTAAGACTATGTGTTGTATGGATGTTATGTGGTGTGCCTTCCTCTTGTTGTCATTTGATATGTAAGACCTTGTAAGACCTAGTTGTGATCATTGTGTAATGACTATGTTGATGGATGATGTTTGTTGGCTATGTGTTTTTGCTCTTGTGTTATTCATTCACTCTTGTATATCACTTGATCACACTTGTTAGGCACCCCATGGTTGTAATGAATATATGAATGAGCTCTCAAAATTGATGTCTTAATATGCATATGAATTGTTGTTGTTTGATTCATTGATGCATAAATTTAGGGGAAGCTCTACATATATTCGTTGGAATAAAATTCATTTTATCTCATATGTAAGCTTTAATTGGTTGTCATCAATCACCAAAAAGGGGGAGATTGAAAGTGCATCTAGGCCCCCGTGTGGGTTTTGATTGATTAATGATGAACAATTAAAGGACTAATTACATCTTCTAAGTGTATGAGCAGGGCGAATACTTCATGCATCAAAGATGACCCCTCAAAATGAAAAGAAAAAAGAAAGAAGGCAACCAGCAACTCTTAATTTTGATTCTCACTTTTTGAGTCATAGGTGTGTCGTACTATCAAGAAGGATACAAGAAAGAAAGTGGTGAAATTAACCAAGTGCTACTAACTTTTAACATCATATTGCATTCCCACACCAATATTTCTTTCTCCCCTCTCTGGAACCCGGACTAGGCCGGCTGGGGCCGAAACAGAACCAGTTCAATTCTGGAATCGCTCAGGCCGGACTAAGATGCCGAAATCCAGACTAAGCCGGGAACCAAGGGAGGCCGGACTAAGACGGCAACAGCCGGACTAAGACGGGACAGGGTCCTTACAGAAACCTTTTCCTCGGGAAGTTGGCTGATCCGGACTAGGCCGGGATTTTCCGGAATAGTCCGGGTCACTAACACTTAGCCATTTTTAGGGGTCGGTTGAGCCTCCGTGTAACTTTTTGAACTCCCCCGACTATAAATACAACCCTTTGTCCCCAAAGCACGGTTGGCCACTCTATTGAGCTGAAAAATAGATCTGAGCACTCAAGAGCTTCTCCAACTCTCCCCTAAGCTTGCTACTCCGATTCTTGAGGGATTGAGAGGAGATTTGTGAGGATTTGAGTGAGCCACCTCATATTGCATTGAAGCACTTCAGTTTCTCTTCACCATTGGTATTGCTTGTGTTTGTTACTCTTGGGGACATCCCCTAGACGGTGAGGCGTCACCCGGGGCTCCCAAGCTTGTGGTTGAAGACCCGGGAAGTTTGTATTGACCTCCTTGCAAAGGATTGATAGTGGAAAACCGAGCTTGACCTTTGTGGTTGCTTGGAAGAGGTTCTAGGGTTAAGAGCAACCCGGTCCTTTGTGGACTCCTCAACGGAGACGTAGGTTCCTTTGTGGGACTGAATTTCGGTGAACAATTACTTGTGTCTTGTGTACTTGTTGTTGTTCATATCCCTATTTATGCTATATTATTGTCTCTCTCCAATATTACTTGTGTAGCTTATTCTCTAGCTTTATTGAACTGTTTTATGGTTCCTTATATTTGCTACTAGCTGTCTCTAAGCCTTGCGATATTTGTTGTTACTCAGAATTTGATCTAGAGCTTGTTTTATTATCTGTCGTGTGCAGGACCCAGACTTAAACGCTAATCCTAGCGGACTAAGACGCCAGCCCGGACTTAGACGCCAACACTTGCGTCTTAGTCCGGCCACTGTCAGAACTAATTGTTTTAATTAGTGGTTTTCAGGAGAATTTACCTATTCACCCCCCTTTAGGCAACTTTCAGTAACATCTATACACAAAAATTTGTTCCAATGTTTAATATAAATAAACTATGCCCACTCAGTTTCATTAAAAATAGATAATTTTAAGCAGCGTGCCGAGATTGACCGGGGGGGGGGGGGTTGAGTCAGTAACTGAACCACTAAAACACTTCTCATTTTCATTAGCAATTTATTGCAACCTAACAATTCTAGTAGATTAAGACCCTACACATGCTAGCACTCATGTCACGATGCAATATGGAAGCTAAGCCACACTAGCCTATGAAAGTCACAATTCAATATATCAACTATAGCGCACACAATTGTGGAATAGTAAAAGAAAGGGCCAAGAAATACTCTTGATTTTTCCCGAGGTCTTGGAAGAATGACGTCTTCCCCTACTCCTCGTTGAATCGTTTCCATTGGAGTCCCGATCCCTCCCGCCATGAGATAACGATGTCCAAATCCACAAGCACCACTTGCTCCTCTCGAGCAAGGTCAGAGGTCATCTTCACTACCCAACATCAAGTGCTCTTCCCTAATGACACGCTTCACTCTATGAGTTAAGGCACGGGTGCTATCTAGAGATGCTCTTTTCAATGGCGAGCGCAATCAAACCGTGTACAAACTTGTAACAGCCTTCATTACCATATGACGATAGACTAAATCACCAACAAGGCCACAACCAACAGGTCTAGGTTCACCATAGACAAGAGTAACAACCTAAGACACACTTTTAGGGACACCCTAGCCTTTATGTGTGTATGAATGCTCAAGTTACTCTTCTCTCTAGCACTAGAAGATATGCAATCTTCTCCAAGTGCTCTCTTCTTCTCTCCTTTGCACTCTATGATTTTTCCCAACTATGAAAATGGCCAAGAGTGGTCTCTAAGATCACAACAATGACTTTAAAAGAGGCTTTCAACTACCCAACAAGCCATTGCTCCATGAAACAACTTTCTGGACCAAGAGACCGTACAGAGACTGTACTGTCGGGTCTACACTGAAGACCAACTTCATAAGCCTCTGCTCTCCACTTTGCTTCTTCAATCCTTGTGACCGTACAATCTAGTGTTCGCACTGTATTTTCCGACCTCTTCATCCTCATGTAGTTCTAGAACCAGTTTTCTCTCCAAAACTTTATGGACTTTCTTCTCCATAGAGATCGAATTGTCTGATCTACACACTAGATAGTCCTATCTTCATCTCGCTCGATCCAAACAAAAAACTTCTCTTTGTGTTCTGTTGTCTCCTCTAGAGATTGTACTATCCAGTCTTCACACCAGATAGTCATGTATCGCTTGCAGACAACTTCTTGCCTCGCGAGTCATCATGGATATTTTCCATACATACCGTACAGTTCAATCTCTACCACCTAACTCTCTAGTCTCTTCCTTAAAGCTAAAAACTTCTCGTCTTCTCCTTAACTTTATTTTTTGGCTTCCTCCAATAGTTCCTTGTCCTCTCCACTTTCATGTAGTGCCATGTGATTTCATCGAGCATCCATACACATCACTAACTAGCATGACCTAAGAGATATGAACTAGACCCGCAGGATAGTCCTATTTTTTGTATGGACTCAAGCCCAAACGCCTGGTCAAGTGATCCAACATACTTGAGCCTAGCTTCATCAAACCTTGGACTCCGTGAAACTCTTCGGGCCTCCATGCTTGTGGACGCCATCAATTGCATAGGCAACCATCATCAATAGGATTAGAGAATAGAGAATGATGAATTCTACACGTGCATAATGCTCATGGAGATATTAGCCACATTTCATGGTTGTCATCAATCATCAAAACATTCATACATTGGAGATCTAATGGTCATTATTTGAAGGTGATGTACTACCTGTTTATAGGGATCAGGAGCATCTCTAAATGACTGATGAACTATTAACTTTGCATTTGCCTCCTGATTTGGCACAATTGCACTATAAAAGACATTTTTCATGCATGTAGCTAGTAAATATACATGACATGTAGATATATGGGTTCTTTCCTCAAATTTCTCCATTCAGAAGATTTTATTTTAATTTTTGAACATGAACAACTCAAGGCCACATGGAGATTTTATTTTTCAAAATTGCCACAAGAAGATTTTGAAACAATACACTATATACATTATGAGTGAGAGTTTGAAAAGGTGAAGGACAATAGAGTGGTACAAAACTAACCACAATGACCTGTAGACATATTCTTATTCGATTTTTTTTTTCATTTCGCTTCTAACTCTCTTCTTTCATGTATTCATTACAATTCTCACATTGAGGTAACTTCAAGCGTGGTCACCAACAAAAGTACTGAAAATGTCATATGTGACATGAGCACCAAGAGATGACATGTTCTTTGACAAAGGAGGTTCATAGGCTAGCTCTCTAGACGGTTTTTTGTTGGTGGGAGAGGCATCAATTGTTTTCATAACATAACATGTTAACACATATTTAATTTGTGATGGACAGTGTCTTTAGTGTGTGATGGACATGTACTTCTCATGGTAATAATGTTATCTTCAGACACCCACTAACATTTCTATTATACTCTATGTCTACGTTCAACTGTTGTGATGGAATTTATAGATGCTGCAAATGTATTGAAATAAAAAAAAAGTGAAAAGTTGGAATCTACTTTTGGAAAACTAAAATGCAGTTTTCTTAGAGAACCACCTCTAGGAAACTCTAAATCTTAACTGTGCCAAAAGGAGTGAGACCGTGTTACATTATTTATTTATTTTAACTTGGAGCCAACATTTATTTTATTTCCACAAATATTAATACATTTATTTTCCTCGGACACAAACTATCACTTTTTTTGGTCTATTTTACACCCCTAGTACTAAGCTGGCCTCCTATTTTTATTTTGTTTTACAATTTTGAAAATATCATCTGAACCGCAACTTAAGTTATCTTCGATGAACTCACCTTATTTAATCCCAGCAAAAAGGAATCAAACTAGATGAAAGCTTGAAAATAGTTTGGATGTACTTTAAAATAATCTACCAATGATGTTAAGAGCTTAAGGTTATGCTTAATAGCTGGTCTCATGCCCTTTATTTGAAATGGGTATACATTTTACCGAGGTTAATTATCTAGTGCAATGTGTCATATATATCAGAGAGGAAACCCGAACAGAGAGTATCAGCAGGATGATGACAGGAAAGATCAACCAGTTGGTGAGATGGAGTCATTATGATTGGCAGCGAGCATGGCATTTCAATCGAATAAGATTAGTTGTCCCTTTATCTTTGTGCTCTTTAAGCTAATAGCAGCGAGTTATAGCACTTGAATCGAGCGTGGTTAATTGTCCCTATCTAAAATGTGACTGCCACGTGTTAGCAAAAGAAAATATGTCAATTCTGTTCCATATGCAAAGAGAGTATTTGTTAATTAATCTTCCTCTAAATATATCTGCATGTAAAGTTCAATATATTTTAATTATTTCGACATTATCCTGACAACATATCCAGTAAGATTACCTCCCAGGCTAATCGAGGGTAGATAAATTAGTTATTAATGACTTCCATCATTTCTTTGTTTGCAATGCTAGAAACATTTCCTGACATTTTTCTAGTTAAATTCACAAATTATTTATATCTGAAACTCTGACAAGGTAATTACCATCTCAAAACATGTGCTATGTCAAATAAACTTGTGAAAGTGGGGATTTATAGTTATCACACATGTGTAAACATTTGGTTAGAGAATATGAGCCGCAGCACCGACACCGTGTGCTACATCCTCACTCATCTTGGCCTCAAAGCTTCTCTCTTGTCAAACGACATGGCGTCTGCTGGCTCGTCAATTGGAAGGGGTAACATTCATCTCGATACTGGAGACGTTTAATTTGGCCAATCGGACAGAAGTGACAGAACTCTATATAAGGCGCTGCATGCAGGGGTCGTTTCAGCAAAGGAAAAGGCAGAGTTTCTGAGAGACGTTAGAGCTTAGCCATACGATAGTACGTAACCTTGAAGAGAGGGAAGGACTGCGGTCTAAGGAGGAAGAAAAATGGCAAGGCAAGGGGTAGCCTCCATGTTGGCCACAACATTGCTCCTCGGGGTCTTTGCATGCTTTCCCAAAAGTGAGTCTCTGTCTCTGTCTCTCTCTCTCTGTAAAACACACACACACACACACACGCAAACAAGGTCATATTTTTGTTTATGCGCAGCACAATAGAATAATTGCTTGAGAAGAAACATGTATATTATAACTTAAAACTAAACTAAGAGTTTAGTGAGGCATGTCATGTGTCCTCAACTAAGAGCGCAGAAATATACAGTCTTGCCTCTCCTATCATCATCAGCGATGTTCAATTTAATCATGTCAGACACGGTACAAATCATGCATCTGTAATGGCTAAGCATATATATGTGTATAGTTCAACAGGATATCTGTGTGACAAATGCACATGCATATTCACTCGAAAGAGTTGAGTACTAATATAATAAGCGTTCTTTTTAGTTTTTACTGCTCATTTCGTATGAAAACAACATTACTGTTGTCGTACTGAATAGCAAACACTTTGAATACGGTTTCTTCAAGTCAAAACCACCCCTGTTCTATGCATGATCATCGTGTTGTATTTCTTGTCGTTGTAGTTCAAACCAGTAACAGAAATTTATCATCGTGTCACTAGATTTTTATAACTAAATATATGTATGACCGTGCAGGCGTGCAGTCGATCGGCGTGTCCTACGGCATGAGCGGCGACAACCTGCCGCCGCCGAGCACCGTCGTTGACATGTACAAATCGAACGGCATCGCCAACATGCGGCTGTACGCGCCGGACCAGGCGGCGCTGCAGTCCGTTGGCGGAACGGGCATCGGCGTGGTCGTCGGCGCGCCCAACGACGTTCTGTCCAACCTCGCTGCCAGCCCCGCCGCCGCCGCGTCCTGGGTTCGCAACAACATCGAGGCGTACCCCACTGTCTCCTTCAAGTGCGTCTGCGTCGGCAACGAGGTCGACGGCAGCGCCACGCAGAACCTCGTCCCGGCAATGGAGAACGTCCGCGCGGCGTTGATCGCCGCCGGGCTGGACCACGTCCGGGTCACAACCTCAGTTTCACAGGCCATTCTTGGCGGGTACAAGCCACCCTCACAAGCCGAGTTCACCAGCGAGGCGCAAGGGTTCATGGGCCCGGTCCTCAAATTCTTGGCACGCACCGGAGCTCCACTCATGGCCAGCGTGTACCCCTACTTCACCTACGCCACCAACCCGTCCATCATGGACGTCAGCTACGCGCTCTTCACGGCTCCCGGAGCCGTTATGCAAGACGGCAGCTACGAGTACCAGAATCTCTTCGACGCCACCGTGGACTCCTTCTACGTGGCGATGGGCAATAACGGTGGCTCCGGCGTGCCGCTCGTCGTGGCGGAGAGCGGGTGGCCGTCCAGCGGCGGCATCGCCGCGTCGCCGGAGAACGCGGCCATCTACAACCAGAACCTGATCAACCACGTCGGCCGGGGAACGCCCCGCCACCCGGGCGCCATCGAGACCTACCTCTTCTCCATGTTCAATGAGAACCTCAAGGAGAGCGGCGTGGAGCAGAACTGGGGGCTATTCTACCCCAACATGAAGTCCGTCTACCCCATCAGCTTCAATTGAAGCATCGAACCCACATCATATTTCTTATTAAACCTCCATGAGTATGTATACAAGTATGAAGCATACATACTTTTGCATACCGGGAGATTATTTATTTGTGACCTCTTGCATGGTCAAAATGACTTGTGATAAATAATTGTCTTTGGTTTCGATGTACTCACTAAACCCTATTGTAATTGCCGATTAGGCAATTTTGATTTAGCAGTTCTATCATGTTAATCTGAAATACACTAATTGGATGACTGAAACACTAAAAATGTAATACAAATTTGTTTGTATAATTGATGCACATACGCAGCTGCAAAATTTGACTTACATTTGATTCTTGTATGTTGTGAAGAGATGTATCTATAGAGAACTATCATTATCAAGAAAGTACATGAAAAATTGAACGATTATGAGACCACATGTCTATGTAATATATAAAGAAAAGGAGGGAAAAAATTGGACGACTTAGGAAGGCTTTGCTTTCTTTTTTCTCAGGAAAACAATATGGCATTCTAAAGTTTTAGAGGTCCTGAAAAAACAATAAGAAAACAATAAAAATAATAAGCATGTGCGCTCCTGCTTGCTTGAAACGTTGCAAATTTTCACTTGCATAGAGTGCAGTGGAGTCACATGCGAGAAACATGAGAAACGTTTTGCATTGACCAGTATACATACATTAAAACAACCTTATTATCTCAAGATATTTCATGAGAATGTTACTCTTTTTTTTTTTTGCTATGTGAGAAAGTTCCTCATTGTAATAGAAATATTGCTAAACATGAAAATTATACAAAGGACTTTAAACAAAGGAGAGAGAGAGAGAGAGAGAGAGAGAGAGAGAGTCCGGCAAACAATTGGACGGAATATGTAGATTTGAGGTGGAGATGATGATGATTTTGGAAGAGATGATCGTGAGAAGCTTCACCTCATTCCAGGCTATATATAGTATTGTGGACATGTTTGGAAACATGGCTGACACCATGATGTATGCAGATCGCTAGAAGGAAAACTGACGTAGCTAATGGGCAATTAATTCCCCAATTAAAACGATGAAAACTCTCGTGACCGAATGGGGGAGCATGCATGTATTGCAAAAGAGAGCCTCGAGTAGAGGCAATGACTTGTCACTTGTGGACGAAGTTGCAAGTGTAAATAGAAATCGCCACTACTATACACCAGCAAAATTAGTAGGGAAAACAAAATAATATAGTACTGTGATCTTCAAAATCTTGAGGACGGCCTGGAGGGACATATATGCGCTAGACATGATAGGAATTCAAAGAGTACCTAGCTTTAAAGGAGGGTAGCACAAAATTGATTACAATTTATGATGGATGAAACTGAACCACTCTTCCATAAACATTGCTGAGGTATGCTACCAAATGGATGAAATGCAGAACAAAGGAAAGAAAAGAAAAAGTGGTTGCGTAGAGAGTGGCTAATGTGTTAATGAAGGTGCTAATGAATAGTGAGAGAAAACAGTAGACGTGTCAATTCAGTGCCTAGAGAAGTGTTGGTGTAGGTGACAATAAATTGACGGATAGATGAGCCTCAAACTCCATGATCTAACGGTGAAAATTTATGGGATGATGTGGTTGCATGAGAGTTGAGAGAAATAGGAGTAAATGACTTTGAGTGGGTTGCATCTTTTATATATATGTAGATTTGGTTGATGACTGTTACTGTAGTATTTATAGAGAGCACATATAGATATAGTAGGGTATTTTTAGAGAGCACATCTAGTACTTGCAGTGAAGATAAAATTAAACTAGCCATCTCTAATCTGCCTGCTTCTGTATACTGATTTAGATACAATTCCTCTTTCCACCCTATGTACCATAATATCTAACAATAGATCAAAGTGGGGTTATTATATTTATGTTCTCACCGAGAATATTATATTTATTTTATTATTTTCTTTCAGAAAATCAATTATTGTATCAATTAGCACCTAACCAAATTGGATATTTAGCATCTGTTTAGCCAGATTTATTGGATTTGTACACTGTTGATCCTTGCACGGGTTAACAAAAGAAGATCATGTGATAGACCACGTGGCACATTTTCCTGTGAGTGGAGGGAAACAATTACATGACAAACCATATGTGAGGGACGAAATCATGATGCCAGCTGCTAGCCCATGCACAGGAGGGCTTGACAAGGCAAAAAGGTGATTCATTGCATATGAAATGCACGAACTTGAGTCTCAGTGAATACTAGTTGGTAAGAATTCGGTCCAATATATATACTTGATATCTTGCCGTTTGGCTAGTAAGGTGATAATTTTACAGAGGTTAGCTTTGATGTGGTGTGGTCTGTAACACAAAAGAAAAACAATATACAGAATTGCACACAAGAAAACAGTTCAATCAGGGATTGAAATCTTGGTGTTTGTCATTGTCTGGAAATAATACGGCCTCTGATGAATGGTTCGATATCACCTTCAAGGACGGAGTTCAAACCTGATAACTGGGTACCTGTATG
Organism: Eleusine coracana subsp. coracana; assembly: GCA_032690845.1. NCBI lineage: Eukaryota > Viridiplantae > Streptophyta > Magnoliopsida > Poales > Poaceae > Eleusine > Eleusine coracana. The sequence continues at coordinate 9,423,446 of CM064426.1, forward strand.
GAGGTCATGAACACACTTCTGAGGTCCAAAGGTATATCTTCGTGTTTCGCGGTTCCACTTATCCTCTATAGCTTGTTTGCTGATCATCTTTGTGTCCGATACTCTCAGTTCTCGTGCTATCAGGAGGAGCTTTGCTTTCAGCCTACTAATGGCTTTTAGCTTGTTTGCAAAGTAGCTCCTCTCACCTGCCAGAGGTCAACTTATTATATTCCAGTGACATTTTTTCGCAATCATACATTCCAGTGGCATTCACCTAAGTAAATAGACATTGGTTCAGTACCTGAACTTTCAGCGGTAACTCCGCTTGGCTTATGTTGGACCATAACGGCAGCTCCATTTCTATTATCTTGCTTCTTGTAATCATCAAATGAAGGAGAGATATCGAGATCTATGTCATCCATATGAAGATTAAACGGTCTATCCAAGAATAGAGGAATTATATCGACTCTAGCTGACACGGCCTGCAAGCTTTGGAAAATATTGGGTTATTCAATCTGATATAAAAAGGTATAAGGAAAAAGGTCATCATAGAATTGTGCATAGAACCTGACATAAAAATATTTTGTCAGACTTTCTTGAAATATTAAGTCAGAAAGAGAATAAAATAAATTTCATAAAAGAAGTTTAATTAAGAGGTTTAGAAGTAAACATGCAAATCAGAAAGCATTACTGTGTATTATACTCTTTAAACCCAATGGTCAAAGAGTTCATAGCATGTCACTACATGTTCTCACTTGTATCATTGTATTGAGAGTGACTGTACAGAGTACTGAGATATTTTTTCTTCCGCATAAATTTACTTTGGACTGGTACATTTTTTTACCAAACTCCATATAGTGAATTGTGAGCTCCGCTGCTGACTGTTTGAAGGCACACAGCATAATTCTTGTATCTGCTATAACTAGTGATACATTTCTTAAAACATCTTATACAACAGTTTATGTCCTGTGTGACCATTGTATTAAAAAGATTCTAATGCCAAGTGATCTAAACTTAGCGGTCAGCAGCTCCTGTTCATTCTGATAAATTAACAAATAATAGAAACATAATCACCTGATATGTGCCAGAATTTTCAAGGGAAGGGTATATCATTCGATGCATTCCTTTTTCTCCAGAAAGGGTGCCAAACATGTACTCTGATTCAATTTCCATTGCTGCCGACCGGACATGACCATTTGTTGATGTGATCTTCTCGATCAATCCAATCTTACAACCTTGCTTCTGTGCCCAACTTGTATACATGCCAAAGATCTTCTCTGCCCACAGCTGCATTAGGAAAAAAAAACATTAGAACAATATATCAGTTTAAAGAAGGCATACCAAAATTTCAAAAAATGGAAATGACCACATTTGATAATAATCTACATGAACTTTATGTAGTATTCTGGCCAACCATCAACGTAATTCATATTTGACTTTGTTAGCACTTCTTTGACTGATAATTACTCTATTAGTATGTCAGTCTACGCTGCAAAATTATAGTCATCAGCAAGCATTTTTCAAATATGAAGCTAATTACATCAATTTTATGTCAAAAAAGCATGTATCAATTGAGCAATTATTCGTCAAAGGCTTGTTATAACTGAATAAAATATATCTTAAATTAATGGGCAGAGGGAGTAGTATAGAAGTGTGGAGCACCATTAGCCATTTGGCATATTTGGGAACAGTAGAATTTTGTTTTAGGGAATTATAGTAGGGGTATATATAGTAAGATAAAAATAAGTAAAGGAAGTTACAAAGCAGGCAGGACCTGACAGGCTAAAGAAAAAACTGAACAGAAAGCAGCCTGAAGAAGAGAAGAGTAAGAGAAACTGAAAACCTAATTTACACAAGTGAGTCTAACCAAAGTTGGAATAGTAGAATTTTCAAGAGACAGATATTGAGAACAAATAGGATTACAGGATTACTCAGAGGAGAAAGTGCAATATTGATTACGCTTCACTGCAGTTTCTTATATATTGTCATTAGCCTTCTGAAAATACTAAACATATTCAATGTAACCAACAGTTAGCTTACCTCAGAAGCAACACCGTCAGACACTGCTGTGACAATTACACAAGCTCCCTCCTTGTCATACGGGCCCTTAAGAAGCTTGTACATCTGGTATCGATCTAGATACTCGCTAGCATCTATAGACGATTTGTATGCTTGCTTAAATAGCTCACCATTAATGGCATCCATCTCTGATAGCTGACTGATCAACTTCGCCTCTTCAGCCTGCAGTGTATATAATGATTACTAACCAGGAAACAAAATTGCTCAAACCAGTTGCAGTTTCTTTTAAAAAAAATAAATAGAAAAAAAAGTAAATTCCAAAATTTGCAGATGACAAGGCAAATAGTTATTCCATATGCATGAATAAAATACTACAGAAAGCAAATAATTTTTTTGTCCGTCTATTGATTCTTAAGGCACGAAATTGTTTGTCCAAACTGACATTACATATCTAAAAAAAACACCTTATATCGAAGGTCCTTGAGATGATCAACCACCCTGATAGCATCAGCAAGATCAGAGAGTGTCTCGTGTGACTTTGCTGGATTGTCCCACAAATTACGCCGCCGCAATACTTCTTCCTGCTTAATTTTCCTAGCTTCCTCCAACTCCAATGCACTGGATGCAGTTGTTTCAACGTGGACAACTGCATCTTCAATCCTCTTTCTCAAGGAATACATACCTTAAAACAAAAGACAAACAGTGACTATAATTTAGTCGATCAGTTTTTCTATCTTTTGGGCTAGTCTTGCAGCTGATACAAATTGTGTGTTTTGGCAGAAATTCGATTCAGTGCTGGCAATTGTCACCGCTGTGAGGGCTGAACTCTGAACTTTGATGTCAAAAGCAAGAGATTGCACTAAAGTTTGACCTCTGTTTTTTAGTATAAACAGCATACTAGCTCACATTCTAGGGAACATAACTGAATTCTGAAACAAGAAAAGAATACAGAATATTGGGTTGTACATACATAGTGTATAATGGCTCGAGGTTGTACATGCTGCTTTCTATTTTAATATTATACACAATACGTACATACTCCTTTCTTATATAAGAGTATTACTGTAACTGAACTTTGCCTTCATAACTGTGCTTAGTCAAGAGAAGGGAACTGTGCTTAGTCAAGACTCAAGAAAAAGGAAGGACATCCCAGCCACAAAGATGTATCTCATCAACTCAAATCTAATAAACCTTCCTTTCGCTACACCAACTAGTGTATTGTACATTAGAGGGCAGTACCCAAATAGAGGCATGAATGCGGACCTACCGAGCTCCTTGTATACGGCGGCGCCGTCACCACGGCCGTCTGACGGGACGGCGGCGGCGCGGACAGCGAGGCGGCTCACGCGAGGGCCGGATGCCGACGCCCGCGCTGACGCTGCCGGCGAGGCCGTCGGCGCCGCCATTGCAGTGATGACGAGAACAATGTGGTGGCCGGCCGATGGGACGCGGACGCGAGCGAGCGCGTAAAGGGTGTGTGGGCTAAGAGTAAGACGAGGCGTGGTGGGAGCTTGTGCGGCGGAGGGACGCACAGCCTGGTGCAGTGTGGCTCACACGCGCCTCATCCGTCGCCCAATCGCCGCGCGACCGCTTTATTTTCTTTTCTTTTTAACCGCAAATGCCGTGGATTCTTTTTAAAAATAACAGGACTCTTGCAAAGCCTCTACAAATGGATTAGTAAATTCTAAAATTAATAGTGTTACTGCAATTAAAAAGTCTATTTTTTCTCTCTCTTAACCATCACTGGAGTCACGGGCGAAGTCAGGATGGGCTGCCACCCCTACCCCGTGCTAAACTAGTGGGTAAGCGATGGTCTTCACAAAATGAAATTAAATCTTGCTATTTAAGGAAAAAATTACTATGATTTGTCTTAATTAAACTTAGCTAACCCCGTGGTGCAGCATCCCCAGTACAGGGTGTGGCTCCGCCACTGACTGGAGTTCGGTTCTTATCCTCCTATTATAAAATCGTATAGAATGACTCTCTTAACTACAGTATTAGAGTTTAGGCCAGAATCCAATCCAATAAGGGCCATGCGCCAATAACTTACCTGAGCTCAACAACACTTCAAATGTGGCTGAATAAATTTTGTTGCATAGCACAAGGCCAATGGTGAGCCGATTGTTCTGCACTGTATAACCCAATTCAGCTCATCTACTTGCGGATCATTGATATGAGGGTGTATCGTGCCATGATGGACGTGGTGAAGAGATAAAGTTGTTGTCTTCGCTGCGGCCGCGCAGCATGAAAGCAAGCGTGAGCGCAGGGATGAGGAGCGGGCCGTCATTTGATGAATCTGCGCTAGGGCCACGGCATCCGCCTCAAATATGTGGTACATGTCGCCGTTGATGAACTGCAGACCTAAAGTGCTGGTGTAGCCGTAGGGCCGTTTTTTCTGGAATAAAATATAAATTGCTTTATTTATATTGGTAAGTAGTACTTTTAAAAAATACTGATCATTATTTTGAATAGTAAAACTCTTATATTATTATCAACATAATACGTACATCATTTAAATCGTTTCAACGGTGTCCTTGGTGCATGATTCTGATACAAAAGAAAGCATAGAGTTCTTAAAGTCGTACACAAACCGTGTGTTCACCTGTTGTAATGTGCCAATGACAGTACGGTCACCAGGTGTCATGGCAAGGCATGCGATCTGCCCCTGATTCTCGTTCACAATTAAAAACTTGGTGACCCGCGCTAATCCGCACTATTAGCACGTCTAGATCAATATTTAGTATTTGAATTAGTAGGTTACATTATATTAAAAAATACTTTACATGTATATAATTTTTTATATAGTTTTATATTTTGGAAGGCCCTAGTGCGAGGTGGATGTCGGGCCCTCAAACTATATAAGTACATAATTTTGTTTTACATTATATGTAACTGTAAAAGAAATAAACACTAAAACCAATAAAGTTACCTCAATAAAAAGAAAAATAAAGCTCCATGAGCACCACTTCTAGATAAATCTTGTACACCGATCAACGAAGAAATGTTCTGTGAGCATTTTGTTTTATGCGAAGTTAATTATAAATTCATTTGCTCCTTAGGATTAAAATGCTTAACTCTATTATAATTTTTTAAAAACTTATTTGGAAACATTATCATAATTTTTTTTGCATAACTTTTCTACAGCTTCGGTCATTATAACCACTATTATCAGTTGAAGCCTTGTCTCCTACACGAATATAGGTTGAATGTTGTGTTTGAACACATGTTCACATTGTTGGTTTGTGGCCTAGGGTGATTTGTCCTTGCTACGCTTTTTTATCAATTATGTCCTGAGAGTGTATGATGTGCCACTATGTAAGAAACATAGAAATATGACACAATCATCAGTGACGTGGATCTGAAAATATATCACTATTGATGTATAGGTTATATGCTTAAAAATAAAAGTTAATATGTATATCACTTCAATAAAGGTCAATATAGCTACTACTTTCTCTGTAATGTGTGTATCACTTCCTAGTAGAATACTTATGTCAGTCTTGTATTCTAACGATATAGACATGTGACACATCAACAATCTTTTATGTGAATGGTGGTTACTTGATTAAACATGTGCCCTTTGACAAATGTCCAGAGGATTGTTATTCATCTCCTCACTACAATTGGTTGAACGGTCAATTGCTGGCATAATTGGTACTTTATAGCATTGACATGCTGATTTCAAATACTCTTGTTTGAAATAAAGCTAGAGTAGAGAAACTTCTCTATATGTCTGAGTCCTGATACACCTGCTTAATGACTCATCTCCAGTGGATTGTGATTATGCGCTTCTCCAAGAAGTACCATGTTGGCAACTAATCTTCATCCTTGTGCTCATTTTTTATGCTTAGCCATCCTAATGGTCTAAAATCATACACATATGCAATTATACATATGGACCTTGTTTATCATTACCTGAATGTCTGTCGTCCACACGAAAGCCTATTAGTTTTTTAGAATACCTTTTTGGCTTGTCCTTCTATGTGAATTATTGCTAGTTCTTACCTCTAACTCATGTGCTAAATGCATGCATGAATTTTCCTCTGAAATTTCTCTCCTTTATTAATTAAACATGATGTTTGCATAGCACTCGTATTGTCTGGCACTGACCCACCTTCATCGCTCTGTTGCTGGTTGATCAAACTTGATCCTCTTGCTCAATTTTGTTCAGTTGTTATTTTCGTGTTCTAATCTCCAAACGAACAAAATTGACATCATCTTACAAAAATATAACTCTATCAAGGCAACTTGAATCAAGGTCATAACAACATCGTAGAAGCATGTGGATCCGGTGGTACCATAGAGGTTATTAGTGTTTGCTAGGCTCACGCTCCACACACGAAGCACGATGCCAACAACATGCATATTGAGGAGGAAACAAGCAACCTGATAGCGTTGTTTTGAGGGTGTGTTAGCAAATCGCCTAGGTTCATCATGTTCTGCCTGGGAAGAGGCGAGAAGATCCGCTGGTAAGAAAGAAATCGATCTTCCTTTTTGTGGTTCCCATGGTGTGCTAGCTAAATATTGTGTCTATCTTTTTTGACATTGTTTTCTTATAAAAAATTTAAGGTTAAGTAAAACATGTTCTTGTGTTTCGACTCTAGGAGCACGTCCAACCCTCACCTAGTGCCAATACGAAATCAAGATTTTGGTTCTATTTTAGTTGGAGCTGTTATGTAATTTTTTTTAATATGTTTTTGACTTGTTGCACTCGTGTATGCTTCAAAATTTTGAGGGAGGGAGATCCGGACTCATAGTAGAGATCAGTTTTTTTAATTTTTTAATTAATCTGAATTTTTCTATTTATTAATGGAGTCGGATAAGTTTTTTTTATATGTTTTTGACTTGTTGCACTCTTGTATGCTCCAAAATTTTGAGGGAGGGAGATTCGGACTCATAGTAGAGATCAGTTTTTTATTTTTTTTTAATTAATTCGAATTTTGCTATTTATTAATGAAGTTGAATAAGGACTAATTTTTTGGATCCAGGAGTCTATACGTGGTAACAGTGAGGGAGATACGAACTTAGAGATCATTTTAATTAATCCGAATTTAGCTATTTATTAATGGAGTTGGATAAGGACTATTTGAATAGATATAAATATGGATTATTTGGATTCATCTACACCGTTAAATCTTCATAAAATCTGACGGTTTATACTTTGTCTTTTTTCGATTAACGTGGTAATTTCGTGACCTTGAGAGCGAACGTGATGGCTCCTTTTTCTCTTTAAATAAAAAGATAATAGATAGACTAGGTTTGGTGATAGTACCATGACTGCTTTCTCCTCCGGAAAATGAAGTGATATTGATTGTAGATGGCCCTTTATCGCCTTTGTCGCTCGGACGCAGAGGTTAAATCCAGGTCGTTTCATTCGCTCTGCTCCATGGCTTTGAAGGTCTTACCAGATAGCCTCCTCGATGATGTAGTATGCCTCATGGACCATCACCGAAAGTGATGTGCCAAGGTCCACTACACATCCCCCTTGTCCATCCTTGGAGCGAGCAAACATCTCTGGACGAATCTTGTCCAGTTTGCGTCCACCCAAGCTCACACCAACAAGTTTAACATAGTACTCAAACTCATGGGCATTGAAAGGCTCTAGGATCCTGGTGGTCCTATAGTGGGGATTGTGTGGGATGTCAGTGCCAAAACGAAGGAAGCCCTGGCGATTCTTTTTGCTACTCCCAAAGAGGCAGTAGGAGAATCGTGTCACACCATGAGCTCCAACCTGCATTACTAGCGAGGTCGGCGCTCTTGAAATGGAAACTACACCAGCATACCTATTCTCACTCTCAAAATTATTGGTCGAGTGGGAGCAGCCGAGGATGAAGTTTGGATAGTCAACTAAGTGCACTATGTGCAATTTCTCCTGGGCAAGGAATCCTCTGACTGACATGTCTCTTTGGTTAGTAAGGTGAAAAAAGCAATTGTTTCCAGAAGGCGTCGACCAGAAAGGTAGTTTGCAAATATTACTTGTGCCCGTGACATTTTGGAAGGTCGACGAGGAAGCTGGATCAAAAATAGGATTGTATTGTACGGCGTGAGGCTCGCACGGCTTGCACTGAAGCCATGTCAAGCCGCCCGACGTCTCAACCTTGAGTGTGTATTCGTGTGTATCAGTGCCCAAACGAACCCTTCATGGTATGTAGGATGTTTACCGGGGTGATCATATCCGAGCTTAGGGTGGTGAAGTTTGACACTGCACAACTACTGTGTGATGTTGTTCGACACCGAGGAACTAGGTCAGTGCGTAGGTTCTGTTGCAAATATAGGAAGCCATCACTACCATGCTGGATAGTGTAGTCTAAGTCCTTATTGTAGGTGGCAAGTCCAAAGCTAAAACCAATCATGCTAGTAGTGTTGGACGCAGTTGTGTGGTTGGCCAGGGAAACCATGAGGAAGAGGTTTTGTAGTAGTACACTTAAGATTGCAAAACTGCTTGGGAGCTTCATCCTGTACAATATGATTGTATCCTAAATGGTGGAAGGTTCATACAGTGAAAGAAGATATATATAGGGCTTGGAAATCATGTCCCTTGGGCGGTTGGAGTTCTATAGAGATATCATGTATAATACATACATATCCTTAGAGACATCCTTATAGATATCCTCTATAATGCATATCCTTAGAGATATCGTGTATAATTCATAATAAATATTTGTTAGATTCAAATAGTTTGCATGAGCTAGATATCCTAAAGATATTGTTAGATGCATGCATCATGCAGAATGTCCTCCAGATATAGAGAGTTGAGAGTGATAAGAGATATTATGCACACTAAATATTTGTGTTTATGGTATCACAGAACGCTGGTGCAGAATGCTACATGTGAAATCTGTGGATTCGAAGATGAGAGTGGTTACTATGCAGTTATGAACTGCACAAAGGCTGTGGCTCTACGGCATGAGCTAAGGAAGCACTGGGTGTTACCGGAAGAGGAACAGATGCGTTACACGGGTCCGGACTGGCTATTGACCCTGCTGAACTCGGTGTGTCGAGAAATAGGCGCCTGCCTGTCCTTCTGTTCTGGCGTGCATGGCACCTGAGAAACGATATCGTCCATGGGAAGGGAACAGGCTCCATGACGGGCTCCGCACGTTTCCTTCAGAGCTATAGCAAATCCCTGCACATTATCCGGCAACCAGAAACGATCACTAATGATGAAAAAGGAAAAGGCAAGGTGTTTGCAGACCGAAACCAGACAATCCGTGAAGACAAGAGGGTGAAAAATGATGCAACAATAAGTAAATGGGAACCCCCCCCCCCCCCCCCCCCCCCAAGGTCCTGGGTAAAAGTGAACACTGACGCGGCTTTCTGTGCAGGTACAGGGGAAGCAGGAGCAGGGGTGGTTGTCCGCGACGACAAGGGCCATGTTCTGCTGACGGCCTGGAGGACCCTTCGGAACTGTGCGTCGGTGGAGGAGGCGGAGGCCGAGGCCTGTCTGGAGGGTGTCCGGCTGACAGCTGAATGGATCCGTCGGGAAACTATAGTGGAGGTGGACTGTGCAACACTCTGAAAGTATCAAGTCTTCGGTCTTCGAAAGATCCAGCTGGGCAACCACGCTGCTAGATATCAAGGCGGTCAGCGCCCTGCTGCCCGCATGCTCGTTCAGGAGAACTGGCAGGGAGTTTAATAAAGTTGCCCACACTCTAGCACAGCAGGCAATTCGTCGAAAAGAGTTAGTAGTCAAACGCTTTAGTTTTCCTGATTGTGTTAGGCAGCTTATAGAGGGGGAAGTGTGTAGTGGGGCCTCTAGGAGTGAGTCGGATGCTCTCGAGGTGCCCAGGACTTGTAACACTTTTGTGTTTTGATCAATGAAAGCCCCCGATTCTCAAAAAAAAAAAAATGTGTTTATTATTTGGAAGTTTTTCTTGGAGCTAGCATCCACATAAAAGATTTATGTTCGGTATAGACTACCTTATGTGAAATTAATATCATACATAGATTATCCTAAAGATATATAGAATTCAAAAAATATATGAAAAGTACAAATAGGCCGAATGAGCTATAAGGAGCATATATTAAATATGTATATTGCAGTGGAGTCTCATGTGGGCAATGGCAGCAGCACTCTATTCTGAACAGATAAATGGATAATGGGAATTGGGAAGTTCAGTGACTGATCTAGCGCCAAGTGTACAGAATTAGTGCCGCAAAGGGCTAGGAATTGTTGCACGGTTGATGAAGCGATACAAAATCAGGATTGGGTCGAAGATATTCAGGAGAGCTTTCTTTGGTCGGACTCTTTGAGTACTTCCAGCTCTGGAATATCATTCATGAACTGGCCCTTTCTCAGGAGAATGATCAACACGTCTGGCGACTGGATTCATCAGGTAGCTACTCAGCCAAATCCGCCTATCTCAATGGGACAGTCATGTTCACTATAACAAAAACAGCCTATAGCAACGGTACAAAAAAATCACGTAGGGGTGAAATAAAAAAAAAACCATTGCTACAAATATAAAGGCTTTCTAGCGGTGGTTCAAAATATCAACTACCTCTAAAAATCGATTTTTATGGCGCTTGACAATGTCAACCGCTACTATAAATGAACACCATTTTAGCGACGGTTTACATTGTCAACCGCCGCTAAAAATTAATTTTTAGTGGCGGTTAACAATGTGGGCTGCCGCTACAAATCTCAGCCCAGTTCTTCTTTTTCTTTAGCCCATTTGGCTCATAGCTGACATAATATCTATCAAAACCAACTCTCTCTAAACTCTAACTTCACTTCTCTCCATCCTTTTTCTCTCTCCCCCTGCCGTCGACTACCTCTCCTCGACTCCTCCCTTCTCTCCTACCTCCACCCCCACAACAAGTGAAGTCCCTGCTCTTCCCTGGCGGCCACACGTGTGGCGGCGCCCCTTCTCCGATGGCACGCCCTCCCCGTGGCGTTCGCTCTCAAGACCACAAAATTACCTTCTTATTTAAAGAGAAAAAGGAGCCACCACGTTCACTCTCAAGACCATGAAATTACTATGTTAATCTAAAAAAGAGAAAAGATAGACCGTTAGATTTTATGAAGATTTAATGGTTCAGATGAAGCCAAAAAAGAGTTCATATCCAACTCCAATTGATAAAGAGATAAAATTATTAATATATTAATAAATTTGGAGTAATAAAAAAAGAAAAAAAGAATCCAATGCTCTCACGCCTCACCCATCCCGATCTCCCTCCTCCCATGTTTTTTCTTACCAACCCTCCTCCACGTTGATTTCCTTATTATTAATTTAGTTTTCTTTTTGTTTAATACACAATTTTATTTATGGACAATCTAATTTTTTTAAAAAAAATCATAAAAAACATAACCCATATATGGCCATATCTTTTAGGACTATTTTACAGTAAGTGCATGATAACAAGTAAATCTTAACCATTGCTTTTTATAGAAAATTTTGAATAATAAATGAAATTATATATATTCGATTTACTCCATATCCTACTTTTCCTCCTCAAAATCTGGCCCTCCATGGGTGTCGGACCAAACTATTAATCATTAGATTTTATGAAGATTGAATGGTAGATCGAACCAAAGAGTCGGAAAGAGAGAAATAAAAATTAAAATAATTAATAGAAATAATTTTTGAGAAAAAAAATAAATATATGAGGGTCTAGATTAAACTGCAAAACCAATGTTATATATATGATTGAAGGACTATTTTACAGTAGGTGCATGATAACAAGTAAATCTTAGTCATTGTTTTTTATAGAAAATTTTGAATAATAAATGAAATTATATATATTCGATTTACTCCATATCCTACTTTTCCTCCTCAAAATCTGCCCTCCATGGGTGTCGGACCAAACTATTAATTATTAGATTTTATGAAGATTGAATGATAGATCAAACCAAAGAGTCAGAAAGAGAGAAATAAAAATTAGAATAATTAATAGAAATAATTCTTGAGAAAAGAAATAAATATACGAGGGTCTAGATTAAATTGCAAAACCGATGTTATATATATGATTGAATATTTAGCTAGACGTGAGAGCTAATGTTAAATAACTATTTATCCTATCTGATATTTGGCAACTACATCAATCTAATAGCTTAGGTGTGAAATCACGTAGCTTACCATAGAGATTATATAGACTTAACTCAATGCCTTTGGTTGTAGTAGTAATAGTAACCATGTTTCATATTATTATACCACACAGAGAGCAAGTATTTCAGTCAGACAATAACAAAGGAAAAACAAACTTATGTGACGATAAACATGTGAGCTGGATAACACGATCAACTAAGTGATGCGACTATCATGCCCATAAACGGGCTCGGTCAGTCCTTATGTGCAGTACACAACATGCAAGAGGGTGACAAGTAGAGAATGAGTTGCGCCAACGACCAGCCAGACGGTAGAGAGCCTTGGGCCATAGGCGTGAAAAGAAGATGATCAGATAAAAAACGAGTTTGGAAAAAACCAACCAAGTGACACGACAAGTAGGCAAGTGGGTGGCACAGGAGGGTGATTGAGCATAAGAATAGATTTAGACAATGGCCAACCAAGTGACGTGGTGATAAGAAGGTGAGGGAGCCAATAGGTGATGGCATTGACTCCTGATCAAGAGGGGTAACAAGAGTATTAATTGGGACCAAGAGAGAGAGAGAGAGAGAGAGAGAGAGAGAGAGGATAACAAGAATGTTATCCATCAGTTGAGGTGATGACCAACCGAGATCAGGTGAGAGAGACAAAGCATGATGGAAGTGTCTCTTCGTGAGTGACAAACTAGACAATGACCAGGCAACATAAAGGATGGGTTTGTACGCGCTTCCAGGAAGAAGATGACTAAGATAAAGGCATTTGGGCTCGACACCGAGGAAAGTAGCAATGATCAAGGAGGTGGTAATGCATCTAACAACATAAAGATGGTGGCAATGGGAGGTATTCTAGTTCCTTGGCCACCAGTGGGACATAATGGCTTGATGGCACCCAAGACACCTCCTTCATCGGCACAAACCAAGTGGTACAACGAGTAGGCAAGAGAGATGATGTGCAGTGGTAATAGCTCTTGGTCAAAGGGAAAAGGGGGTGACAAAGAGGAGATCTATCATGAAGGACAACATGCTAGAGTGATGACAAACTAAGTTGTGTTACAAGCTATCGAGAGAGCTGATGCTTGATCAATGAGAGCAATGAGAAGTTCATGTGAACAAGGAGTCGCTACGAAAATGAACCAAGTAGCATGATAAGCAGACGTAAAAGTAAGAAAATGGCAGCACGTGGTGGAAACAATTCTTGGCTAAAGAGAGTGATCAATAACCAAAAAAGTAATGTATAGTCCTATATATGTTAATATACAAAATTTTTATATTACCGTGAATCACAATTCAATATTGCTTTACCAAATTAATCAATTGCATTGATGCACCTTCACCTAAGAAAAAAAAAATTCTACTATTTGTTGAGTATGTCATAACATGAATGGATGACTCGAGAACGCTAAAAAAAAGTATGATGAGTTTATGCAGTGGTCAGTTTTAACTATGGATGTGAAATAAAAAATAGATAACATGATGTAGCACATAATTAAATTCAATCAGAATATACTTATTTTTTTGTATATTTGTCTGTAAAAAACTAGTCGCGCTATAGCGCGAGTCATCTTGCTAGTTCTGTCATTATTCTAAGCGCTTGGCTAATCTTGAAGCAACGCAATGCATGCGTATTTGATGGAGTCGGACCGAGCATTGCGCTGTTAAGTAAAGCTTTTGATGGCGAACACCATCTCTGGTGTATGGCATGAGCACGGGGTTTAATCCCCCTGGGCCTGGGTCGTGTGAGTGATTCTATGTAGCTTATACGCGGGGTGTGTTTGGTCTTGCTACCCTCTCTCTGTGTTATCTGAATACATCTAGTGTAACATCATAATTTGTAAGAGGCCAATTTTTCTTCTCTAATATACAAAGATACACGGTCCTCCTACATATTCGAGAAAAGTTTAATATAATGGTTGGTAGATGATGAGTACCTAGAGCTTCCATGAGGAATATTGATAGTTTTCTACTTTTCTGTCCTTAGATTATAGCTGCTATTCGTTTTATCCTATATTCACAATGATTAACATAAGAGTTACACAGAAATATAGTTTGTTTCATGACTAATAATCTACCAATATCATTTTTACATTTGTAATATTTATGTTTTTTCTGTTTGAGTGTGAAAGACCAAAAAGTACCTCTATTATTTTAGGATGGAGAAAGTATATGTTGTTCTCATTTAAACTGCAGAACGGTAGCTGTATGTATAGAAAGAGATGGGAACAACTCTTCCCCTTTTGTTGCATAGTAGTTGCTGACATGAGAATACAAGCAGACTTTTTATGAAACAATAGTGATAAGAACATGAACCAAAGAGAATTTACGGCAAAACGCCAATATATCTCATCACCATCATTTGAGCAGAATCTACTTGTTCTCTTTCCCTCACCATTGGAAGACATATGTACGGAACACATATCTAAATACGGTACTAATTAAGGAATTCAGGATTCTGTTATCGTTCTATTGCTGCAACAATTGAAATGCCCTTTTTTTCTTACACTAAATTGTGCCTATTCGTAGAACATTGAGCAGGTACAATTACTATAATAAAATGAGGCAATTGTGTTTCTGCCCCAGATTCAATGTTCAATTGTAATTCTTCCTCTGATTTTTTAACTTTATGATTTTACTCCTGTTTTTTCTACACTTAAGACAAAACTTACCTCTAGTGGAGATAAAATAATAATATTTTTATTGTGATTTTATCATGAGTAGGAGTAAACTTTGTCTTCCGTTTCAAAAAATAGAGATAAAACAAAGTTGAAAGAAGAGGGTTAAAATCACAATTGAGATTGGAATCAGGGATAAAAACACAATTATCCCAATAAAAAACTATGTTAATCTAAAGATAAAACTTTGTCTTCTCCGATGGCACGCCCTCCCCGTGGCGTTCACTCTCAAAACCACAAAATTATCTTCTTATTTAAAGAGAAAAAGAGCCACCACGTTCACTCGCAAGACCACGAAATTACTATCTTAATCTAAAAAAGAGAAAAGATAGACCGTTAGATTTTATGAAGATTTAATGGTTCAGATGAAGCCAAAAAAGAGTTCATATCCAACTCCAATTGATAAAGAGATAAAATTATTAATATATTGATAAATTTGGAGTAATAAAAAAAGAAAAAAAGAATCCAATGCTCTCACGCCTCACCCACCCCGATCTCCCTCCTCCCATGTTTTTTCTTACCAACCCTCCTCCACGTTGATTTCCTTATTATTAATTTAGTTTTCTTTTTGTTTAATACACAATTTTATTTATGGACAATCTAAATTATTTAAAAAAAAATCATAAAAAACATAACCCATATATGGCCATATCTTACTTTGCTTAGCTTGGGATGAGAAAACCACTTTAAAAGGGAGAGTCATCCTTTCTCTATTGGACTAGTCTTTTAAGAAGATTAGATCTTTCTTGATAGTCAGGTGAAAATTAGCAAGTCCCTAGTTTATCTGATCATTCCTCGAACAGAACAAATGTGAATGTAAGTTAAATTTCAGATATGGCCAAATCAGTGCAATTTGTCATTCAAAAGGCAAAGTCTCACTATGCGGCAAAACAAATTACCTGTTTCAAATTTTTGTTTTTGAGACCAGTTACCTGTTTCAAATGTCTGATTGTCAGCACAGTAGTGTGGAATTGCGCACAAACTGGAATGTAAAAGGATGCTCCCAAACATCTGTGGAAGTGGTCTTGGGCCGATTTCTTGATTTCCTGTCTCACTGCCAGACTTCCAGTGTAGCTCACACCTCGGCCCAGCCCCTGAAGCTTCCAAATGATGATCACACAACTCAGAATTCACGCAACTGAACGAAGCCCAAGCCCTCCAGCAACTCAGTGTTCACGCTAGTCATAGCTGAATCAGCCTAATAACCAAGCCGAAATTCCTTATTCCCAGTTAAGAACCACAATAATAACAGCTACGGTGCCACTTGCCGGAATCTGATGAGCCGCTGCCGGCCACACAAGAGCAGGGAAGCACCGCACCATGTGCCATGGAATCCTCAAAGATCGACAACCATGCCAGCCGCTTGAGCAACTTTTATTTTTTCTTGCTATTTTGGTTTCAGAAACATGGCTAGATAGGCATGCTCAATCCTTGGTGGTGATTTGATACGACACTTGATGGGAGAGGTAGAATCCGCGCAACCCGGTTTGGTTTTATACAAACACACAACTGCTCATCAAGCACAGGTTGGACTGGTCAAATTAACTTACATGTCTTACCTAAAAGCTGTAATAAAAAAACAAACGACAACGACTGCATTTTTTTTTTTTTGGAGTATTGATCATCAACACGGACCGACCATCGTTTAGCCGGACGTCTGCACAAAAGCGACCGGAGTCGACCACCGTACACTATTTTTCACCGCTTGCGTTGCGTGCCTTGATTAGCTTGCCATCGGCCGGTCTATAACAAGCAAGTGAACTAATAACGTAATCAGTTGATTGAGCTCAGCCAGAAGCAATGCTTTCTCGGTCCATTTGACAGTTTCGTTGCGTGCGGCTACTTCCCTTCTCGTCAATTGAGGGATGCCGCCCTGGCCGCCATCGCCATTGACTAAGGTATACTCCTACCTAGCTTTTCAAGCTGGACGACGTCGGGTACAGTGCGTGCGGCAACGACGGCAGTCCTGCGCTGGGCGAGGTGCGTGGCAAAGCGAAGCGTACTGGTTAACTACGGCAACGTCCTTTTTCTTAATTTTTGGAAACGTGGCAACGTCCTTTTTCTTGACGCCAGCATAAGTTGACACGGCATTCGTTCGCGCGCTAATTACAATTACCCGTCTTGAGAGTTGAAACTAGGCAGGAAACCGGCAACCCAGCGCTTAAACGCCGCCACGATTTCAGAAGTGTCCACCGTAAGTATCGCGTGCGCTGTTGTTGACTGCAGACCTCCGGCCCCGACCGGCACCATGCATGAATTCTGTACTGGCGATTAGTGGTGATCATCACTCGGCACGTCAGTGTGGGTCTTCCTCCATAGACTAGACGCCACGCCAGGCTTCAAGTTGGGCAGCTTAACTAACTAGTACTACTAGCTTAACTACGCCACGTTGCAGGTTTAGAAACCAAATGCAAATGGTTCAGCTTATCCAATAAGCTTACCGAACACTCGACGACCAAGCCCATCGTGCATGTCTACATCGTCGCGTCATGCGCGTGACATTGACCTCCTGAACTTGTGGCGCAGTGCAGATGTAGACGAGGACGGGTATGTAATGGCTTGCGACAGCAGTTGGCGGCGACCTAGCTGGATGGCTTCTTCCACCAGAGCGTGCGCGCGTGCGGACTCTGCCTGGCATGGGCGGCAAATAAAGCCGGTTAGCTCAGGACATGTGTACCGATGATGGTTCCATCGCATATTGGTAGTATCTCTTATCGCGAGCGAGATGATCGAGCTTCAGTGATCACAGCCACATCATGAGATATTGGAACAGGAATATGTTGTAGTACCACTTAACAGTGCGGATGGCCCATGTGAACGATCCACAGCCGCAGTAGCGCGACACTTGGGAGATCGCACTGACCAGTGCCAATTTAATAATTAACATTGTATCTCTCTCTCTATTTTTTTTGTAAATCTCTAGCGACAGATGCACGGCTAAGTGATGATCCATAGAGGTGAAACGCTGGAAATAATGGAGACTGACCTGTGCACATACGAAAAACAATAAGTTACCTGCTGCTGACCTAGCTAAGGATCGACCGTGGGCGACAAAAGGTGAAAAAGAGTTGTTAACTTACTTTGGGAGGAAGTTTTTTAATTAGTTTCTTGTTGCTTTTGTACATAGCCTACGTTGGTGAAAGCAGAGAGGAGATAGGTATACGGTAACAACCATCGACACCAACTCAGATTAAGAAAGTGGTGTTGCACTATATAGCTAACAACATCATCTCCTCCCTTTTTGTTATCCTTTCCATTATAAATTTTATTTCAGTGCCACGACATTTGACTTTAGCATAGGGATCATCAAACACGTCAACGATCAACACCTACACCTACTTGCTAGCTACTAGTCGTCACTTGTATTACTCAATAATGGAAGTGGAGTCTTGTAAGCAAATTCATGAGGTAATACTGATGTTTACATGCTTGAAAAACAGCGCGCTTATGCCTGCCAAAATATTGTCCCGTCCCACCATCATCAAGCAGAGAAACGGATGATTATTTCTTATTGTCCATATAAGCACGCACACACCAACTCCTCTGTTCTTTTCAAATTTTCTCTTCCTCGCGCGGGCAGAGAAAAGCTCTCGAAACGACTAGTAGCAACAGCAAAAGAAAAAAAAAACTACCATCATCTCCTTCTCGCTTTCACATATCACACGGCCATACGAGCAGTCTCCTACAAAAACGACAGTGTGTGTCCACAGGTCAATCGTCGGCCGTCATAAACAACGCAGCGCTGTTTTCAGGCCACGAATGAACTAGGCCCTTGCCTCGGGCCTGTGAACGCAGCCCATTGATAATAATAAAATCGGTGAAGCAAAGCCCAAACACAGTTAAGTTGGATTAAATAATATAGTTAAGTTTGTTTTCGTTTATCTTTTTTATTGATGGGACGGTCGATTATTAAGGAACTCAGTCGGTAGGCGCTGCTGATCCGGGAACAGTCGTGGTACTCATCGCTCATCGGTGAGTCAGATACGCTACTTGCCAAAAAAAAAAAGGCACACCCAAAACACGTGCCGGTCAACAGGCGCGGGGCATGAGCCGCCGGTTGCGAGATGATGGAATGGAACGATGCATGCACAGCACCAGCCACAGCCACTTGATGCTGATGAAAGAGGCCTAATGCCATGAACGGACCGAAGGTTCCTCAAGGATGGCTCCATATGCAGCTTTACTTTTCTTTAAAAAAATGAAAGAAAAGAGAAAAGAAAAGATGATGGCTCTAATAAGTTAGATCCACGGCGGCCGGGCGGCCGCCGCATGAGCCAAATTCCAGACGGCGTCGTCAACGACCTAAAAGCGGCGGATAGGTCGCAGTGATGCGTGCTTTGGCACGCGCGACGCTACTTGATCTATCACGAGAGGTAGAGTGGAATAATTCGCTGACGATGCCCAAATGCAGATTTGTTTGTTCTACCTATAGCTAGCTCCAACTGCTTCCGTTCCCTTTCTCGCGTAGTAACAGTACTGTCAACACTTCGTATCTCGTCACGCAGTCCTTCATTTGTGCAATGTCACCGCCGGTCATTTTCTGTACACGTCGTCGCAGCAGTCTTCTGTGGTAAAAGTACTTCATTCTTCCTGAAGGATAAAGAAATATAGTAAACTGTGCGTGCCGTCTCGTCAGGATAAAGAAATATAGTAAACATACCAGTCAAAATTACGTCTCGGGAAGTAAGGAAAAACGAGAATGACCGCACGTGCCCTCAAGTCTACACGGATCGCTTTATTATTCGTTGCCTGTACGTCTCCAGAGTCAGAAATCAGGGCGACCAGTGGTTACCATTTTCTTCTTTTCACCGCCTGTTTTCCGGAACTGGGAGCTCTATATAAGTAGTATACTAGTACTAAGAAAGCAAGCGTCATCAGTCACGGCAAAATGGACAAGTGATCCCAGATTTTGACAGTCTCGTTGCGTGCGAGCTGCCGCTTCAATCAAAACATTGATTGAAACGATACAGAAGAGCCTGGAACCAGCGGTCGCGTGCATTGTCCAAGCAAAACGTCATCAGTTTGGCACGCACGAGGTTCGTGACAAGGCGTGGTTAGATGCCGCAACTTTATTTGGTACTATAATCAAACCGGAGTTGACACTTGACAGCAGCTCGTCCGTTCAACAATCTTCTTCCGTGATGAGACCCGACGCCTGAATCAATCAATACCCAGATTTAGTACATCAGTACTACACATGAACGGACTACATACGGCGTTCTTGTTTCGCGCATCCTGAAAACTTGGCACAAAATTAGCATCCCTTCAAATATATGGTTCAGTTAACCATTTAGTTCAAGCGCACGTACGCGGTTGACTTTGTTGCGGACAAGCACACGAGCCTGTAAAATTAAGATGTTGCACGAGACTTGTGACAAATAAGGCGCAGGAATCACGCCCAAAATAGCTATGCAGCCTGCAGAGAGCTGGATCTGGTCGTCCTTGATATCATCCATCATCTCTACTATAGTAGTGGGTGTGTTGGTCAGTCGTGCCGTGCCCCCTGAAAATTCATGTGGGCGGCCGGCGCCTGAATCTTGGCAAGCAGACAGACGCCACCAGACCAGGTCGGCCGCCTGAATCTGGCCGTGATTATTGTTCGGCGGTCAGCACTTGCTTGGCGGCCGGCCGGCCAGGTATCAGCCTCGCCGAAAGGCCCTACACTGATAACCAGTTCCATGACACGCGCAAGCAAACGCCGCATGAGCCAAAGTACTAGATATCGTCACGGGCACCTTCTTGGTTTCTTACTTCCTTTGATTATTGTCAAGATCAAGTTGGGCAGCTTAGCAACC
This sequence comes from Eleusine coracana subsp. coracana, assembly GCA_032690845.1. Classification (NCBI taxonomy): domain Eukaryota; kingdom Viridiplantae; phylum Streptophyta; class Magnoliopsida; order Poales; family Poaceae; genus Eleusine; species Eleusine coracana. The sequence goes on from CM064426.1 coordinate 9,443,953, forward strand.
TTCTTTCGGACGATACTACATTGTTTTTGCCTCCGGAGGAAGGGATCGAAGCGTTTCTACCAAACATATAACGAACCCTTAGCTTGCTAGTAGGAACCTGTGACGCGTCATCACTCTCTGACGCATGATGATGTGATGGACCTGTGGAGCACGAGGAGGAGGCGTGGCATGCCATGAGCGAGCCGCGCGCGCAGACATCACACTCGGGCAGTTGGCCGCTCATGCGTGTGCGCGCACCCTGCTTTGTTGCTCCGATCCGACGACCTTGCTTACAGTGCATGTGGGCGGCGTGAGGGGACAAGCAAAAAGACCGGATTATTAGATTAATTAGGACATGATCTCATATAAAACTACGCTACCACACTTAGTCACGAGTTTGTGTATTTGTATATACCTCATATATATGTGTACACTAGCAGGCCCATAATAACACACTCATATAACATTTTAACAAGGCTTTGACGTACGTACGGCGGTAGTGTGACACATGGAGCTACCTCCTGTGGCAATCATGCATGATCGTGATGTAGCTAAATTACTCATTGATAATCACACAAATCTAAAAATACGCATACGCAAGAGCACAAAGGTTTCACATCGATCGTTCCTGCCAGTGGCTACGGATATGTCCATACTACTCAGCTGCTAGTCGATAGATCAATCTGTGGCTACAAGATCGACTGATCGTATATATGGACTAGCGAGCTAGTAGTAGATGCGTGGCCAAGTGGTCGAGGTGAAAGAGATAAACGACTGATACATAGGCCTACAAATACAGCCCTCTCGTTTGTTATGCGGCTGTGTGGCCACTAGAAAGAGTGAAATGACGATAAGCCAATCAAGTAAAGAAACTTATAAGTTGAGCACGGACGGAGTCAGCAGCTGGCGTATGAGTAAAAAGTTAATTTGTTTGCGAGGTCGATTTTTCACGTTTCTTTTCTGTGTTGGTGAAACTGTGAAAGTGATACAGCTGGGTGCATATGATGAGAGGTATCGAAGGTTATAGACGTCAGATTCAACTCATTATATTACTCGGGAAATTCTGTGCCCGATTGCACTAATAAGTCATTAAGATCGTGTAATAATGTTTTTACATTATTTTGTTTATATACGCATGATGAAATGGATATGCCACAATTTTTTACTTATGCGGATCGAATACGTCAAGGGATCAAGACCTAAACCTGCTACTGCCACTGCTACTAGTCGTCACCACCGGTATTAATCAATGGAAGTGGAGTCTTGTAAGCAAGTTCGTTAGGTAATATTGATGTTACATGTTTCGAAAACAAAACTCCTCATGCCTGCTGCCACATAACAGCATGTACTACCCTCCAAGTCCTCTGTTCTTTTCACATCGTCTAGCTCTTCCACGCGGACAGAAGAAAAACACATTGAAGTAAATTCGGCATGTTTTTTTTTTATGAAACAAAGTTTGGCATGTATTGCAGAAAAATGCTGGACTACTAATTAAGTTTTCTTCTCCAATGCTGAGCATTTTTAGCTACTTTTTCGATCTACCTTCTTTGGGACGATTGCTAAAATAGTCTAAACTTAATGTTGTAACATATTATACTATGTACACCTTGCTTTTTGGTTCAAGCAATCCCAAGGACGGAAAAGGAGTTCAGTGTATGTGCAGTGTCAAACTTCTAACAAACTGAAGCTTTCTAGATTGATGAACCGTGTACATATGCATAAAAGAGCTAATCTTTGTGAAACCGATATATCGTGTGTTTTCCTTAGGACACAACATGTGGCACGCCAATGACAAGTAAGTTATGATGACAACAACACAAGAAGAAAAAACAAGTACTAGCTAGCACTATATAGAATCTCCCTTTCAAATAACATCTCCATCTATCCTGACCATCCATACAATACAGTCCTACAAAAACGTCAGTGTCGGGCATCACCGTGAGTCGCTGGACGACCGGTGCGGGCAGGCCAATCGCCGGCCGTCAGCTTATTGACCTGTCAATGCTGCCGTCCCTTCCTTCGTTCGTTCGTTTGTTAACCTGTACACTTGCACACATGCATACGGCTCGCAGCGGTGACACGGAAACCTTATCCAGTTTATTCAACTCTCTCTTCTCGGCTGATCCTGGCGTCCACGTCAGTCAATAAAACCTAACTAAAATGGCTGATTATGATCTCTCTGTATACATTTGCTGCTTGTATGATCAAAAGACTTCAATAACTATATGTGTGCGTGTGACATTGTTCGAAAAAAAACTATATATGTGTGTGTGACATTGTTCAGAAAAAAAATATATGTGTGCGTATATATATAAACATAAGCATGTATACATCATGACCTATATACAGTACTCCCTCTATTCCCTTTTATAAGCATTCCTACAAGAGTGTAGGAATGCTTATAAAAAGGAATAGATGAAGTACATATATATAGTTACCAGTTGGCTACATAATAGCCCATGTAGCATGAGATTATTCCCTCTACATAACACTGCAGTGCATGAGAGTGCATGCATGCCAATGGAAGGGACTAGCTTAGGTTAGATGCATGCACCATGCAGCATGTAACTAATAGTGTGAGGATAAGCATCCATTTCAAAAAAAAAAAAAGAATTTGCATGTGTGGTAAAAATGACATGGAAATCTTATCTCGTTATCTTGAATCCAACAAGTAGGGGCTTCAAGTTGTTTTTGTGGCTTATCCTCGATCCTTAGCTGCTTGTAAGCATCAATGCAAGAGATGAGAAGAATTCCTGGAACACTCTGGATCGATCGAACTGAACGAGGGTGATAGGAAAGAAAAGATTCCGGACACGTAAGCCCGCCTTGATCAGCCAGCTGATCAAGCGAGCTAAGCTTGCAGTCCTGGACTTGTCTATCCTGATTTAGCCGTCCAACCGGTTGCTTTATGGGTGAAATATCCGTTGATCCGACCCGTCCAGATTAGCTAATAACTGCCGTTCTTATCAGGTAACAGTTGTGGGTCAGGGTTAATCATGCCGCCGCCCGCAACTCTGACATTCTTATTCGATCCTCCTCCATTCGATTCCTGCAAGCTGACGTGTAGGCGCCCTTTGTGCTGGCCTCTTGTTTATTTAAAGGAAAAACCTAAAAAAAGCAAATGATTTTTTTTTCCTTTTCCAAATGTGTAGGCCTCTGTGCTGGCCTCTTGTTTTGAAAAAAAAAAATAGAAAGAACGAAATGTGGCTCTTTCATGTTTGTGGCTCTGGAAAGAAAGGCCTACGCTTTTTTGCACATTTTTAAGGAAAAAGAACTTTAGTTTCATTTATGACTGTCATAACTGGAAAACTGTATGCCTGTATGGTGTCTGTAGGATTGGTTTTTCACACTCCTAGGAATTCAGGATTTGTTTGGAGAAAATTAACATGCATGCCTGGGAAAGAAAATATCACCTGCCATGGCTTGGTAAAGCTAACAAATCAAAGCAAGAGGAAATAGAAAAACAGCACGCCTGCTCAAATCAAATATCGCAGAAAGAATCACAGTCGGAGAAGAAGATAACAAGTTCACGGAGCCGCCAAAGCGTGAGAAGAATTCCAGCAAGCCAACGTTACCAATCAACAGCCTGTAGCCATCTACTGACAGGACAAGGTGTGTCATTGCGTTGCGTCCACATAAGCAAGATAAAGATATACTTGTCAAGGACGACCTTTCAAGTATACTAGGCTATACTGGCCCCATCAAATGAACCCTTTCCACATTTTGATTTCCTTGATCAGAGCTGCAAGAAGAAGAGCTGCGCCTAACGCAGTAGTGACTCACACAACTGCTCCAACATTTGAAAACAGACTGAGGTTTATATGCTGCGATCAACAATCCATGTCAATTTAAAATGAACTTTTTTCCGGGTATTAGATGGGTAAGTCAGGGTGCAAAATTCGGGCTACACACTGGCCCCATCTAATAAGCCTATTCCATTTTTTTCATTGAGAATAACGAAGGTCGAACTGCCTAACTAACACACAACTGCTCCAAGATTTGGAGATGGAGAAAATGTTTGTTGGGATCGACTCCATGCTATTTTCTCATCTAAAAGGAATTCATCTTATTTTCTTAAAAAAAAACTCGATCTGTCAGGGACAGAAGTCACCCTGACGGCATTATATTAAGGAGAAGAGCATTCTTACGCAGGCTGAGAAAAATCCCCGAACCCCCTCCCCATCCATACACAGAGACTCAGCTGGCCGTGTGAGCTGTAACACGAGTCTTTACCTATGCTTTGATCTGAGGAGGACGAGGAGATTTTTTTTTCCAGAAACTAAATCCCCGACCATGACATGCAGGCACGAGTCGTGGGACTCGAACCTGCGTGGGCACGGGAGCGCTTTAGCGCTGCCACCGCTGGCAACCGAGCTGCCGCTCGGCTCCCATCTTATTTTCCAAGTGAGAACAAACTGTCTTTGATATAAAAGAATGATAGGTCAGGGTATAGAAACTCGTCAAATTATGTTTCACCATAACTTCACATTATTTCTGAGCTGCATGATGTTGAAACAGGAATCAGGTCGAGTTGCTTCCTCCCACATTTCCACAAGTGATGCATGATTTCTAATAGCCAATCAAAAAAGAAGAAATAAATAAAGCGGTTCAACAGTTTAATAGATTTATTCATTACTACCCCCCACTACGACAGAGACTTTATACGGATGAAACCAACACCTAAGCAACCTGAGCCGGCCGTGCACGATGAAACACATACACAGTCATGAGTCATACATATCCAGAAGAATAGGAGCCACCGCACTATGCCGCAACGCTGACAGGACACGTTGCTCTCTTGCGTCCACATAAGCAGAAAAATAAGGATAAAGAGAACTTTCCATGTGGCAGTCCATCCGACTAGGCAGGCTCCCATCCATTCAGAGGCCCCCGGATAGGACAAGGCGTGACTTGGTATCCACATAAGCAAAAAGCGCAACATAACCAACTCATGAGAATTGCTGCGTGCACCAATAAGTGTTTCATACATATATAGACATGCATTTTGGTTCTATCCATAAATTGGAGTCCATGTCGAATTGATTGTGTTCTTTAAACACGCGGCTGGGTAAAGAGTTTCAATAAACATTTTTTATGAAAGAGTTCCAATAAACTTCAAATAATTGTCCCTTTCATAACATGATTAACATGGTTTTAAATTATCTTTATAGCACTGAAATTACAGTGAACTTAATTTAGTTACCATGCAAACTCAAGTTATTGAATGCTATGATTTTTCCTTACAGCATAAGTGGCATATCGTGTCAAAATGAAATAGTTGACTTGTTCCAACCTTTTTCCATAATTCAAAACAGTACAAAAAAGACTTGACCAGGGGGAGAGACGTCCCCCTGATTTTTGTCTTAAGAAGGTGCCGCGACTCGAACCCGGGTCGGGAGCGCATGCACCCTTTGCGGGGGCACTCTAACCGGTATGCCAGGAGGGTTTTGGCAATTTGAAACAGTACAGCTAGTCAAAAGACGTGTATGCCAAAGCAGTTTTGGAATTGTCATTCAAATAGTGTGTCATTTAATTAAATATATATGTTATGATTTATATAAAACTACAAATTAAACACATGTTTAAATCTTTAACCAGACCAGTTCTCGTGTCAAAAAGAGAGGCTGCTATGCCTAACACTTTTGAATTGAAGCATTTAACATCAGGAACCTTCTTTGTTGTCCACTATATGTTGCCTAAAATCTTGGCACTACAATGAAAATGTGATCCAAATCATGAAACAAGTACTTATTGATTTATCAAAATGAACGAGTTGAAGCATGCTAATATATAACTAATTACTCTAATATACGTGTAGAAGGGTTTATGTATAAGCTACCTATACTGTTGGTAGACACTCATTTGGTACACCTAGTATTATATCTTCACTAGTAGTTATACTAGAAAGCAGTTGCATAACGGGACTCCACTGATAGAGACAGCATGTTCTTCCCTATCCACAGATCAAGTTAACAATATAAAAACTTGAACGGCTGGATGGGAGCAAGCAAGTCCGTTCTACCGGCTGCAACAAAATAAAAGAAAAATATGATACACCACAAAAATCATATACTTCATTATGCTCGTATAGATTTTAGTTTCTTTTTATTTTGAAAACAAATCAAACTATAAATTTTTTACTGTTGATAAATTCGAAACAAATTAATTACTCTCCTGTGAAATGATATAAGCCAACTTAAGTGGAACTAGTCTTCTCAAAGGTGTATGCGCGCACATCGGAGTCCAAGAACACCTACTATCTATACAAAGTGGTGCAAGTAATTCTATGGTTCCTGAGAGAAATTATTAGGTACACCAAATACACTGTTTTTGTTTCAAAAAATAAATCATCATATGCTTATAGAATTCATAAACAAATATGAGGTTAGAGACTATACTGCTTAGTCACATATGCTGTAGAAATAGAAAAAAGAAACCGATAGATGATGCCGTGAGGACCCTTGACGAATTCTACCTTTATAGATGATTTGATCGCGACCATTTCATCAAAATATCACCGTACCTATAGATGACCTCAATAAAAAGATAACACTTGCGACAGAATCTAAGATTCGCCACGTAAAGAGTCAAGGTATGTAAGTCATGTCACCTTCCACGACATATAAAGAAACATGCCGTAAAAAAACCAACATGCTGAATTTTCGTTGAGTAAGACGTGCACACTCGACGATCATATTACATTTGCAGTCGCACCGTATTACGGCGTGCCGCATCCTTGCTCTTGTTGACCTAAAAACTTCCCTTTCATCGAACATCATGGCGCCTAAATTTAAACACATTTTTCAAAAGTTGTTCGGTATGAGTTCCCTAGTCACAAGCCACAACAACCTAGTGTACCGGATAACTTCTGACTACCAGACACCATGGGACGAGTGACGTCATCAACGGCTGCCCCTGGCTCGTCAATAGGAATAGGCTAAATTAATGTCGCTGCTGGAGACGTTGGGCCAAGACCAACAAGTGGATTGGACCGAACTGTCTCCTCGGTATCTATATAAGGAGGCAGCAGCCGCTGGATGTTTCAGCAAAGAAACAAGCACCAGACAGATAGTCTTGGAGAGTCGTGTTCGCATAGCCAGGAACGAAAGAAAGAAACAAGCATTAGAAAGAAAGGAGAGAGAGAGATGGCAAGGCAAGGTGTAGCCTCCATGTTCACCATGGCATTGCTCCTCGGGGTATTTGCATCCGTCGAACTACAAAGTGATTCCCTTTTCCTCTCTCTCTCTCTCTCTCTCTCTCTCTCTCTCTCTCTCTCTCTCTCTCTCTCTTTCTCTCTGTTGTGCGTTCCTGTGGGGTCTGAATTTTGAAAAATGATATATAGCTTAGGGCTTATTATGCACGGCATAGGTGCGACAGAGATCCTTCAGAGGAAGCTAATAGATTATAATTAACCTCTGTTTCGTTCGTCAAGAGATTAGTAAATTAGCATGAGCTAATAGAAGATAGGTAATATAGGAGAGAGAAACACACACAGTCGCACGTATTTCTCTCATCAACAACGTCATGCAAACCGCCTTCTTCTTTGGTGCACGTCGCTTTCCTTCTGCTTTTATTCCATCTCGGTCGCAGGGCAAAGCATAAGCAACTTCCACCCCATTCTTCATCCACCATTCCTGCACCAATGAAACAGTAAATTTTGCATGAGTCGCTTTCTTAAAAACAAAAAACCTTTCTTAGAGAAAAAAAACGAAACCTAGATTTTGACTGTTTATTCATATTTCCTCTTTTGCTTGTAAATATCATTCCTAAAGCTGTGCTTTGTAGTATACACCAAAACTGACCTTGGGGTAAAGTCCTTTTTTTTACTGTGAAACAGTAATTTAGCTAGATATGTTTGTAAGACAAATCAATCAATATCTTACGAATATGCTTCAACTGAGAATTAATATCATATTCAATCGTATCGAAAAGGATGTTTTCGATCGGCTAGGAAGAGTATCTGCTCGACGGAAACCATAAAAGTTGATGGAGAAACGAAAGAAGTTACTGTGACACGGTCGGAGGCTTGCGAATGAAGTCTGTGTTTGTTCGGTGAGCACGCACGTCACTTTATCAGCCTCCTAACCATCTGATCAGTATCTTTCAGAGACCATCATCAACCATACAATAAGTTCGTTCGTCTAGCCAACAACAAGGAGCTAACTAGCCATAGAGTAGTCTCTGTCCATCTTTCTTTTCACCCTCCATCTATAGCAGTTCATCTCCATGCATGCCCCATGCAGGCATGCCAGAGCTTATGTCAAGCACCTCAATTAATTCGAAGCGAGGCGTCCTACCACACTCTGGGATTCCTGGTCGTTGATTCGTTGCTCCCGAAGAGAATTCGGTGCAACCACTCTGCTTAATCTTTATTAACCACTACCCGTCGCTCGCATCGCCATCTTTTTCTGTTGCCTTCCTACTAGCTCCCTCCATCGATCGGTTCGCCGGCACTCGTCGAGGTTGTTTCAACGTCGTCGACGGATGATGTTGCACCGGCCGGCGGGGCAAGTCGACCTGATGGTCCTGCTGCTAGCTCCCTCCAAGTTTGCTGACCAGCTGTTTTGTACGGCAGCTGCTCCATCCTTGAAGCTTGATAATTAATTAGCGTCTGGTGAAGGGCTTAATGCTTGTGGTCTAGCCATAACTAACTCACCACTGTCAGGTGCAAAATTCGCTCATCACCTACTACAAGTCGTGCATGTCAGAAGTTTTTTTTTTCTCCCATAGATGCAGTATATGTGTAAGTTAAAAAATGGTCACGGGCAATATAATTACAATGGGAGGAGGATATTATCAATTGATATATAGCACTTTCACGGGTGTACTATAACAGATTGATGCTTGTAGCACACCTGAGAGATAGGCCGTTAGTGCCATGGCATGGGGTAGCTAACTGTCCTGGCGATCTACATCGATCCTACGTGGACTATCCGACGGTCTCGTGGTGCGGACGTTGGACCAGCCAGAAACTTTTCTTTTTATCCCCCGTCCCCTCCGTCCGCTCACTCTATCCTCTGTACCTCTGGTCCTCTTTGTTTCTGTCTCTAAGCATATTCCTAGTCCACTTTGACTAGTGGTGTGGAATCGAAGTACACCCAACAGATTGTACGTATCTGTAGAAAAAAAAATATTCTCGAGTAAATTTCAAAGTAAAAGAAATAATTTAATAGCTCTCATGCATAGTCTAACATGCATGTTTTCAGCAACGTTTCATGCCAAAGTTAAGGTAGACTTGGTATGTGAACGAAGGAAAAGCTAAATGCGGCTTATAACTAGTAGAGAGATCAAAGTATAGGTCAAAGTTGATCCCGTTGTTTAAGGTTGTCCCTCGTCACGAGCTGATCCACTTCGTGCTCACTTTCTTGCACGCAGCGACAACCCGGTCAAGCAAAAACCTACTCTAGCCAGGAAACCGGGCATCTATAGCTAATAAAGCTAGCTCTGCCGAAAAATATTCCTCGGCAGATTGCGATGCATTATTTGACAGTGTGCTCAGCCGACTGTAAAAAAAAAAAAAATAGTTCGACGTAACATCAACAGAGTCCAGGTTGAGTGAGAAAAAAAAGTGGAAGACGATGCTGCACGCATGCGCCCGCATCCAAACAAAGTTTCCGTTAAATGTCACTCTCCGCGCGCGAGAGATAAAAAAACTAGTGGGCTTCCTACGCAGCGAGTCAAAAGGCTGCGTATGTATTTCTCCACTTGCGTCCAGTATACTAGAGGTAGGCATCGTCGCATCCTAGCTACAAGGCCGGTCGCGCGCCGCCTTTGTTGTTTTATGCGCATGCTTTTCTCTCACTATCTTATCTTCGTCGCGTACTAGCTAGCTAGCGGCTCATGTTCGGCTAGTCGTATTTACTACTATAGTTTGTTGGGGTTAAATTAAAGTTAGTAAAATTATTTACCTTACTTTAATTAGAAGATATATTACAGTAGAAAAAATATACATTACCGTACGTGGTGCTGATACTCATCATCATCGGTTGTGTTGAATGCAGGTGCTGAGGCCATCGGCGTGTGCTACGGCATGAGCGGCAACAACCTTCCCTCCCCGAGCACTGTGATCAGCATGTACAAGCAGTACGGCATCTCCTCCATGCGCCTGTACGCCCCCGACCAGGGCGCCCTCCAGGCGGTGGGCGGCACGGGCATCCGTGTCGTCGTCGGCGCGCCCAACGACGTGCTCTCGAACCTGGCGGCGAGCCCGGCGGCGGCGGCCTCCTGGGTGCGCAACAACATCCAGGCCTACCCGTCCGTCTCCTTCCGCTACGTCTCCGTGGGCAACGAGGTGGCCGGCGGCGCCACGGCCAACCTCGCCCCGGCCATGGAGAACGTGCACGCGGCGCTGGCGGCGGCGGGCCTGGGCCACATCAAGGTGACCACGTCGGTGTCGCAGGCCATCCTGGGCGTGTACACCCCGCCGTCCGCGGCCCAGTTCACGGGCGACGCGCAGGCGTTCATGGGCCCCGTGCTCGCCTTCCTGGCCCGCACGGGGGCCCCCCTCATGGCCAACATCTACCCGTACCTCGCGTGGGCCTGGAACCCCAGCGCCATGGACATGAAGTACGCGCTCTTCACGGCCTCGGGGACCGTCGTCCAGGACGGCGGGTACGGGTACCAGAACCTCTTCGACACCACCGTCGACGCGTTCTACGTCGCCATGGGGAAGAACGGTGGGTCCGGAGTTCCCGTCGTCGTGTCAGAGAGTGGGTGGCCGTCGGGCGGCGGCGTGGAGGCGAACCCGACCAACGCAAGGATCTACAACCAGTACCTCATCAACCATGTCGGTCGAGGAACGCCGCGCCACCCGGGGGCCATCGAGACGTACCTCTTCTCCATGTTCAACGAGAACCAGAAGGATAGCGGCGTGGAGCAGAACTGGGGGCTATTCTACCCAAACATGAAGTCCGTCTACCCCATCAGCTTCAACTAATTATCGCTGGTACGGTTGAAGCTGCTAGCTACGACCTCTCTACTCTCTATACTCCGTATGTGTCAGTCAGTACGCGTACAAAGTATGCGTATGCCTGTAGATTATGTATTGTACAGGGATTGTGCTTCGCGACCGCTGGGTGTCAGTGTGTGTATGTGTAGCAAATTAAACGCTGCACTCCGGCCGACCCCAGACGCGTACGCCGTGAGAATATGTATACTACGATTATTGGTGATGGTGTAGTCACCATCATCGAACAAGGGAGACCCAACGTCGTGCCGTACGTAGTACCGTGGAAAAATAATAATAATAATACGGTGCAGCGGCGACCGGATGCATGGTCTTCCTTATTGGTATAGAAGCTCTAGTATGTAGAGGGGGTGATTATTGGTACACAGATGCAGATGTACCGTACAGCAAGTGCCCAATCAGATCAGGACGCACTGTGTACGTACGTACACAGAATTGTAACATACTATGTACATTATTATTCACCGTATGTACTATACGGTTTGGGATATTTCTCACTCTTTATCTGTCTGACCCGCTGTTACAACTGAACGCTGCATGCATGGTTTTATGGTAGTAAATCAAACGGACGGGACTTTCTTCCAGCGTCGTCTGACGTGGACGTGTGGGAGCCACACGAGTGCGCCTGACATGTGGCCCAGAACGTACGATGGACATCGCCGCCGAGGACGTGGATTGGATAGGGTCGCGTGCGCCGGGCGAAAGCGGCCGGAGAGCTGGAGAGCGACGGCGCAAGGGGGATTGAAAGCGCCGTTTCGCTCGCTGGGGTTAGCACGCAGACGATCCGGTCCATTCGAAAGGCGATACACTGTTTGGGATTTCTTCCGCGTCATCCATCCGTTGCGGTCGTGTATGTGGATATGCACGTCTCGTCCGAGCCGACTCATCATCCCCTATGCACTAAACCTTGTTGCAAGCGCTGTATTGAAACAGTTTTAATTTGCATGTCTCTCTAATCTATAAACTGCTGATGACGACCACGACCTGTAGGCTGTAGCATTCCTCTGTTTCATCACAGCAGGACAGGGAGCACTGGTGCGCAGGAATGTTTTATTAGGATTCCAGCATTAAATCTCTACTCTTTCCTAATAGTAAAAAAAAGAAAACGGAAGATGAATGCTCTCAATAATCAAGTCAAAAATAGAACGCGCTTCTCAAGCCGCAATGTTAATGTAAGCTAAACCGCATTTCCACCATCAGAACAGTTGCTCTGCCTCCCATCAATACATTCTTGTTATTAATACTTTGTACTTGTACGTGGACGAGTCAACAGTATGCCACTACACTAACAAAACGGTTCTTAATCAGGTCACTTGAAGATGTATACATCTTTAATTCCGTATGGCTACCAAACGATTTGATAGGATTGGTTATAAATGGAGGCTGCGACTGCCGGAGCTGGTAGTGCACTGCTGGTTCCTGATGTTTTAGGCTCACCTAAACTAAAAGCACGACACACACTGCTGACCGAGGTCGATGCCGCACCACATCGAGGCCTAGTTCCACCGATCGAATTGGTTGAAAATTTTTTGATGTGAAATATTATTGTTGGCGTCTGCTAGATCATGTACTTTGCCTTCTTGACTTTGGGAAAAAGCTCAAAGCTTAAAGACTTTCTTCTCCGCGCGGTTGCAATCTCATCGGTTGTGAAAACGACGAATTAATGACGACACTACTGAATGTCAGTCAGTGATGGGTGTAACTAAGATCAGGCTTTCACGCTTTCTTTTGATGAATCATTGCTGTCTCACAACGGCTACGAGAGTGACGCCAGGAGTAGTTACATTCAGAACCATTTTCTGTTGGAACAAAGTTGTATTCAGACCGGAATGCGAACAGAGTTTCCATGCGAGTTCAACATGTGCGGTACTCTCTAAAGGGAGGGAACAGAAAAACAAAAGAAAAGAGTGCTAACGTTCTGGTCACTTTGCGTGAAGATTGCACATGTTGCTGTCATATTTAATTAAACAACCTGCAAGGCTGCAAAGTATATATATGAATATATCGAATTATCACTTCCAAACAAACAATGTGATTCCACGAGGAATTAAAAGGTACATGCTTGTACAAATATACAAGAGCAAATATTCCACGCTAGTGGTAGGCCCATATTAATGATGAATGAATAATTTGTTAGTATTCTTTTTCCAATGAATTTATTATAGAACTTGCAAATCCTGCATATATATACAGTATTGCTAAGGTCAATATTGCTTGTAGTATATGTTGCCTCTTAATGTTAAGGTTGATATTGCTAGTTCTGTCACCGTCCTTTTGTACAGGGTGCTGTCTGTGGTGTACGCTATATAGTTGTCAGCAACAACTTTGTTAGGTCATAGGAGCGCACATGCTGGGGACATATTACGAGTTGTTATCTTCAATATATTCAAAATCTCATATGAAAACTTCACATTGCTGTGTCACTTGTCAGGCAACGAGGAGCGCCAAAAACAGAGGAACAATTGATGACGCAGAATTAAAGAGATTCGTGCAGGGTATCTTTCGGTATTATATCTACCCAGTATCTTTTAACATTTTACGCTTTGAGTGTTCTAAAAGCAAGACACTTGTCATTGTACTGCTTCCATTTGGAAACAGAGGTATCGTTTTAGAGGGTTTCTTTTGGAGATAGTATCTTATAGAATTCCTAGCTAGGTGGCCTTTTCGTATACAGTCCCTGCTAGAAATAATTAAAAGATGGAGATGAGAGTGAATGAGTGGGATGCACATATTGAGTGTTGTTAATTGCATTGAAATTTTTAATTGTTGCTTGTTCGGTGTTTGCTAAAATGCCATCTAAAAGAGAACTGAGGCATAACTAATAGCAGATTAGGCCGTGTAAGCAGAATAATCAGACTACTGTGTAACCAAGAGCTGGCAGTTCAGTTAGGCAAAACACAGGTCAACTATGCGTACCCGTCTTTGCCACAACACACATATCTTTGGTTATCTATTTCTTGACAAGCTGGTGCGTACATGACAGATTCGTCATTATGGCGTGTATACGTGGATCGGATCGGAGCGTACGCATCAGCGCTTACTCCATCAGTTGGATGATGAGCAGCCGATCGAATCTCCAGTTTGACTGTCATCGATCTGTGTGATTGGGTTGCGAGTACTACTCATGTTGATTAGTTGTACGGAGATATAATTTTATGACTAGTATTATTTTGTGTTGCAACACAACAGTACGTATATCGGTCTATGATCCTCGGAATGGTCACGGCAGGCCGGTAGCCAGATAGGCAGATAATAATGTTTAGGGCTGAAGAATATATAAAGGAGTACACGATATTCCGTCCCCGTGATACCATTATTCAGATATCACGTGGTGGCGAGAGTTGAGGCTGTTTCAGCTAGATTACAAACGAATTGAAGATTCCTGTATAGGTAGTTCGGTTGCCGTGCATCGTTGCATCTTGATTATTGATTCCAGCTAGATGTCGCAGTGTGCGTAACTGAGCGACAGAACGAGCTCGTTCCAGTGCTGAGCGCCTTGTGCTGTGTATATTCCCTAATCCGTCCGTGCGCCAATCAGGCAGCCCAGCCCGGGATACGGCCCACGGCCTACGCTTGCCGTGTCAGCCGGGCCGGCGGATAGATACATTTCCGTGGAAAGCGCACGAGGAGACGGAGGAGGCTGCACGCGCTCACGGAGAGCGAGCGTGCAGCACGTCGGCGTCGTCCATTGGTGAACGGATGGCTTGCTGAGTTCGTTTTGGGCATCAACGATCCAATGGGAACGACCGCGCGACCGCCAGAGACGGCGGCATGAGCGGGTTAATAACATGGGCCCATCCGTGACAGGATTTTCACCGGTCATACCAGATCAAATCAAATACTCCCTCCATTTTAAAATTATTGTCACTATTGATTTTTTTCATCAACTTTGATCATTCATCTTATTTAAAAAAATTTAAAAAATAATATATATTTTCTCATGATTTATTTTATCGATAGATAAAATTTAAATATAACTTATAATTTTTTATATTTAAATAAATATTTTGAATAAGACGAATAGTCAAAAGTAACAAAAATAAATCAATAACAACAATAACTTTAGAATAGAGGAAATATATATTTTTTCCATGCAGTCCCAGAGTTGCGTACATAACCTCAGTTCAGTACTTCAGTTGTCCGGTCTTCTATCATGACGCTGTAATCTTTTTTTTTTTTTTTTTGAGACGGTGACGCTGTTCAATCAATGAACATGAAGAACGATATATGGGCTGTATAAGGCACGGTCTTTGGATCCAGCCCACAAACTAACCTATTGGGCCGCTGGACCTGCTCCAAGCTCCCAAAACTGGCCCACACGATTCGAGAAGGATGATAATTACCATGTGTCCATATCCTTTCTCCCAGACAAAAAAAAGAAAATTATGATATCTTTCTTCATAGTAAACATTATTTAGTAGAATGTGAGAGGAACAACAACATATAAATGCAACATCCAACGGATCCATGACTGATATTTGAAAGGATTGTTCTAATTTTGTTTTGGTTTGACCAGGCTACATCTATCATCTCACAAACTTAATAACTTAAACTTGCATTGGAAGTTCCTTATCACTTGGAAGTGGTCTGCATGCGGTTTTGATGTCAATGTTGTGTGGATTGTGGAGATCCAACGATATGGTCATGCACATATAACATAACTTGGAACAAAAATTTCCATTGTAAGAGATTCTGAGCTAAGATATACGACTCATATCATTGTTTTATATGTACAAGACCAATCTAAATATTAGTGAGCACAGTTTTATTAAAAGGTCAAATTCATTGGGCTGCTATGAACCTCTTGATTCTGTAAAATATTTCTACAATTATTTCAAATTAGTCACACACTTATTACTATCTCTCCCTCCAAGATATATAGTTTCTCTCTCCAACTGTATTATGATTTTTTACCAGTAATTACACAGTAGCATAAATGTTTCCCCTAAGAGCAAAAACAATGCTTACTAGTGCCCTCAAAAAAGAAAAAGCAATGCTTACTAGTTACTACCCACTTGGGCCGAGCAGGCTGAGAGTGCGGCATGGGTCAGGAGTGGGCCAGACGACAAACAAGCCTATGAGGGGGTTGAAGGAAGCCTATTGTGACCATGGGCCAGGTCCACTAGCAGCGCTGAAGCCTGTGTGTTGTGGCTATAGGTGCCCAAATAGGCCGGGATAATCGGGCAGGTATGAAGCTTGTCACGACAGGTGGCACAGGCATGATTGTTAATTATTTGTTAAATAGAATTTTATCTTCATACTTATTCAAACAAATGTTTTAGTGGTGAGGTTGGCTGTTTACTTCCTATCAGTCTTGAGTTCAAACCCCATGTCACCCTCTTTTACTCCACTTTTTCACTATTTAGAAATAGAACTGCATTGCAACGCAATTTTGAAATTGAATACTTGCTCTAATGGAAAAAGTTAAAACATGAAAGTTGTAGATCTCGTCGATATCTTTTCGAAACATATATGGATCATATTATTTGGACTACAAAGCTAGGAGATATGAGCTCCGCATAGAGACCTGCGCACAGGAATCCGAATCAGAACAAATATTTTTGCATCGCATATTTGGAAATCAAAACTGCAGGATCTGGATTTTTCTTGAATACCAAAATTGTAGAACTTTTCGAGAGCTACGAGGTAGAGTCCGAGTTTGCCTCATTTGAACTCCGGACATAGGAGTTATGATTTTTGAAATTCAATACTTGATATAGAATATACAAAACCGATTTGGATTCAATCTCTAACTTTGTGGACACGAAGTGGACGACCGTACCTTAATTAATAGATTGTAGAGATATCGGATGTATAAAAGTGTTGGAATTATATATGGGTTTGGCCCATTTATAATAACAATAATTTCTGAAAATTTCAAAAGCCTATTCATGAGTGGTGGGAGTGTAAAGATTTTGTTCCACATTATTAGTGGAGGTAGATGGAGTCCAACTTATAAGGTTGGTTGCTCTAGCATCTCTTGCAAGTGTGTGGATGGGAGGAAGGAAGAACACACGCGCGTGCTCGCTCGCCTCGCCTTGCCTCGCCGGGCGGGGCAGGGCGGGTGGGCGTGGGCACGACCGTGCATCACCTGCGTGAATGGTCCGTCAAAATTCGGTCCCTTACCTTGCGGGGGTGCAGCTTCCTTTTGCACTTTCTTTTTACTGTGTATTTTATATATTTAATTATGGAAACCGACGTATTAATATGGTAACCGACTCTGTTGCGGGACGTCCAACCCTAGCGGTTCCTCCTATAAATACGTACGGGTACCGCCGCAAATCATATCACGCAATCGTTTAGGGTTTTGCTTCTCGCTACTGTTGCGCCGCCAAATCTTCTCCATCCTGTCGGCATGCACCGGTGAACGGGAGAGCAGGTCTCCGGAACCGTTGTCCTCTGTTATCCTGCACCGGGAGAGAGCGAATAAGGTTTTTGGGAAGCGCTCTACACGACTGCTAGATCGCTTCCTCGTCTTCGTCAAGCTCATCGCCACGGCTCGTCTTCCTCGTCGTCGAGTCGGTCTCACCCGCCGTCGTCAACAACGTGATCGTCGCCGTCTTGTCTACCCAGTACAGAAGGAAACGTACGTACTCTCATCTCACATCATGTCTTACATACTAACTTTCGTAGTCTATTTGTCTATGATGGATGTTGCTAGTATGGTAGATGCTATGCTTTTGTCTGGTCTAATAGACCTGTCTAGATTTTGCGTAGACTTGTCTAGTTCATTATGCAATATGTTAATCATGCTTATAATTTATTTCTGGATTAATATAAAACTAAAAGTGCTAATTTATCCAATAAAAAGCTCAATTAAATATTAATTATGTTTGCTTTGCATCATTTTTACATAAAAGTTGGTCACGTATTTCCAACAGCACTTTATGGAGTGGCAAAACTCATGTGGCACTGCTCAAGGGCACTTCATCCTAAAACCTGGTTCGAAGTCACAATTAATGTGCTACAAAACGTGGTGCGATTTATTCGTATCCAAATGTGATTGCGATCTGGGTTTCAGCTGCGTTAGGCTTTGTTTAATTTGAATGGGCCAAAATCGTGGCCTGTCAATGTGTGGACGAAAAATTGTCCATCCAAACATGTCCTTTCCCACTCCGTCCACGGTCACCTCCGAATGTGGCCTTTTGTTTCGCTCGACGGCCTTGGATTTGTTTGTAGCGCTTGGAGACAGTGTTGTCCTAACGGACCATCCGACACTGCATGATCGAAATCTAAAAAGCACCATCTGTTGAATTTCTTGCTATGCCGTGCCATCCATCGTGCCATGCCGTCAACCCACGGCAAGGTACAAAATATGTTAGCCATGTTGGGCTGATCTATGAGAGCCTGACGATAGGAAGGTGGCTCGTCCTTAGCATTGTGTAGCGGCGGAGGGGGCCTCATCATCGGTGGTCTCGCGTTGGTGAAGCACCCTTGATGGCCTCCACGTTGTGCGGTGGCGGAGGGGGCAAGAAGGGTGGTGGCAGGTCGGAACAAGAATGTCTATACTCAATTAATGAAATTCTTTAGCAAGCACCTTTCAATTATCCATTGCGAGAGGAAGATGAGAAGGTGATGATCTATACTCAATTAATGAAACTCTTCAGCAAGCACCTTTCAATTATTCGTTGCGAGGGAAAGATGAGAAGGTGATGGTGATGGGTGACTAGGGACGACGAGCTCATCTTATGAAGGCGAGCAAGGTGGGGGTGGCGTGTTGTGAAAAGACTGAAAGAGTGGGGCGGGGTGCGGCTAGATAAAGTTTGTAGCAGGCCATGCCCCATGGGCTAATAGTAGGCCGTGTCCTATGGGTCATATTTATTCTTTACCATGCCACTATCTAAACTGTCTATATACCTTGCCCGTGTCGTCTCCTCGGCCCAAACATTGTATTCTTCGGCCGACTGGCTGGTTCATTTGACCGGCACTACTTGAAGATATGATTTGTTTTCTTTTTTTCTAAAAAAAACCATAGATATGGTTTTTGTTTTTAGCGTGCTAAAACCATGAAGGTGTCACAATGCGTGCACGGCGTCACAGAGATCGCGCAGGGGCGGATGGATTTGGATCGAGCACTCTGAATCGCTGATTCCTCGTAGAAACGGGCGCATCACATCGACATGCTGTATGAAAGGTTCGAAGAAACAATATGGATGGATGGAAGGATTCTCGTCTGCTTTGATCAGTCATGACTCGTTTGCATTGATGCGCGACTCTTGGACCTCGGCTAATTAATTAGTTGACCGGTATTTCACTTGGGGTGACAGCGGCAGCAGCAGTTTCTTCGCCGTCCGCGCTGTTCTTCACCGACAATTCAGAGTCGCCCACCTCCTCGGTGGCCGGTCTGGCCTCCACGCTCACGACGGGCTCCGTTGTGTTCTGCTGCCCAGCTGATTCCCCTGCAAAATGTAACAACGGAATACGCACGCGTCATTATATTAACTAGTTTCTGCGTGGAAAATGGTTCAGAGAATGAGAGAAACCAAGGTCGAGCGGCACGAATGTTCTGAATAATTTTCCATGAGCTTCCGTGTGATCAACAAGATCAAGAAATAATGATGTGATTAACAAGTAAAAAATGCGAAATACTCTCTTTGTCCAAAAATATAAGCATTCCTAAAATTTTAATGCAAAATAAAGATATAATAAAAAGACTATCATATCCTTACTTTTATCACATAAAAAGTTTTTTTCTCATCCAACCACACATTATTTATTATATTTATTTATACATATTATTTATTATATTCATATTCTATAAATATTTATATTATTGAACAAATTCAAATGTCTAAAAATAAATATTTATATTGTAGGACGGAGGGAGTATACTACAAGTAAACTTACCGTCCTCGCTTGTAGGAGCAGGAGGCTTATCCTCCTCGGCGGTTTTGCTCTTCTCCTCAGCCTTCTCCATCTTCTCCTCCTCGTCATCATCGTTGCGTGCTGCTTCGTTGGCCTCGTCGACCTTGGGCGGCTCCTCCTCCGCTGCCACCACCGCCTCGTCCGCCATGGTGGACTCCGGCAGCGGCGGCTCCTCCTCCACCTCCGCTTTCTTGGCCTGCTGATCCACTTCGGATGCTGGCGCCGGCGCGGCCTCGGTCACCTTGGCATCAGCAACAGGGGAAGCGGCAGCGCCGCCATCAGCGACGTCCTTCTTTGCCGCCTCTTCCTCTTTCTTCTCCTCAACGACAGAAAGAGCGACGGGCTTCACGGTGGAGGTCACCTCGCCGCCGTCGTCTGCCTTGGCCTTCACGACGTCGTCGACAGCGACGCCGGCCGAGCTATCGGATGAGGAGGTGGCGGCGTGGCTGGTGGAGACGGAGGACTTCCTCCGGAGGAGCTTGCTGCCACCGGCGGTGGTGTTGCCGGTGGCCACGTCCTCCTTGGAGCCACCGCAACCCATGGCCGGCCGGCGAGATCGACAGGCGAGGAGGAGGAGGACAACGGAGGAGAGGAATCGTCGGGCCGGGCGAGCTTGAAGGATTGGAGGCAGAGAGACGCAGCGCTGGCGCGGGCGCTTTTATAGTCCCCGGCGTGCCTGCATGCGTGGAAAAGTCAACCCAGAAGCGTGGACAAACAGTCGCGACAAGTTTCGGAGTTGCATGATGCGCCTGCCGTCCGATTTTCTCCCTCACTAATAACTCCGTCGGCCGGCACGCCGGCCACCGGACTTTGTTTTACCTGCCTGCAACTCGTCGTCTGGCGAGGATCGTTCATCACCTGCAACTCCACCGGGCGGCAAAAAAGATCAGCCACTTAATGGATGGGCGTACTCCTCCAGTTCCAATCAATAAGCGCAGTATGAAAATTATCCTAACATCACCAATTAAAATCCAGATGAAGAACATATTTGGAGACGATGCCAATGCATACACAGTCCCATCACCGAAACAAAGTTGCAAGCGATCACCAATCTCCTCTTCAATGTCCAAGTTGACTAGTTCCATAAACTTTTCTTTGGTTTTCTAGAAAACTTCCATGGAGAGCCTGTATAGCATCCAGAACTTACATGTGCTATTTCAAAGCGAAGATATGATTAATGAGGCTCTGTCTAGTCTTCAGGCAAACGACTTGTATAATAATTCTATACGCTCTTGAGCTGGTCCGTTCTTTACATTCCCGCAATTTGCACCCTCAGCTAGCTGTGTAACGTTCTGATTAGGTGCCTCCTAATCAAAACAAATGCAGCAGGAAACCAAGTGACATGCCGACAAATGCCATGTAGAGGACAAACAACATCGGAAAACCGGACTGGATCCGTGCAGTGCTCGCCCCTCTCAAGAACACCTGTCCAAGAGATGCAAATTGTTAGAAATGGACGGGATACACATACAGTACACATGAGAACAGATAAACATTTGCAGCGCCAGACTAATGATAAGGGAAGCAAATGTGGACTGCAAAGCATAGCAAACACAAATTGGAAAGCACAGAATATTTCCATAGCATAAACAACTTACCAAAATGCTTTTGAAAGTTTATAGTTGAGAGAGTGTGCAAACTGGAGAGGACAGAGTATTTTGATAATATACAAAGCTTATGATTTTGATGTATTACCCTCCTCAATGCTTAAGAAACATACACAACATTACAGCAAACATAAAAGTACGAAAAGTTCAGTTAACTACGTGTCTTTGAAAGTTGCCAAACTAGAAAAAGAACAACCTAATTACAATCACAAAATATTGACATTTGTGTATATTGATCCACCATGCACTATCAGATTATGCTCGGATGTTAACAGTCACCATTCAATAGAAAACATGATTTTGTGCTTAGTCAAGAATAGCCATGTGAGTTCTTACTGCAATGCCAACTTATTGGATGTCAGCTACAGAACTGTTTTGATTGTTTTCAAGAGTTTTAGGGCGTAAAGGTGATTTACTCTGGACGGGCTTAGAGTTGTTCTTTTAAGAAAGTATGTCAGAGGGATTTATATGAACATGGAACTAAACTTTACCATTTCTTTCCGTAATTTGTCCCGCTCTTCAATGGTAGTTCTGGTCTCTTCCCTCAATTTCACAATCAAAGTTTCAGCCTACAGAAAAGGACAATCCAACAACATAGCAAGTCTGAAAGTGCCCTAAGAAAGGATCCAAAAATCTCTCAACTTAACTCGAATTTGATGCAACAAATACTTCATACCTCTTCTAGTTTTGCTTCAAGATTATTGAGCTTTGACTGTAAATCCTGAACATCTTCAGCAACCTGCTAAGGAGTAATAAACAGAGTTAAACGGCAGGATGCATAGTAAATACATCAGATTTACAATTTTGGTAATAAAGTGGCGATTTAATACTCACCACCAAGATAAAATATCATAATGCAAACTTCATTTGTTATGTGCATAATTAAATGAGCTCCAACTCAAATAAATGGTTAAAATGGCAGATTTTATTCGAAATTAAGGTAAATGAGTTGACAGAACCGCAGAACAAATATAATAGTTGAAAAGAGCCCTACATGAGATTGATGACGATTTTCAGAATTCACATGTCCTTTATCACTTAAGATTGCAAGTCCCCTTGGAGCAGGAGTATCTTCCAGCGGTGGAGATTCTTTTATGGTTGCAGTTGTTTCTGTTGAACAAAAATGTGACTCTACAGATACAGTAGGGGATTCTTTCAAACTTGGAGCAGAATCTGACAAAGTAAACGGAACTTCTTTTGATGGGACTAGAAAATTTCGCAGAATAGGATTTTCTTTTCCAGGGGAGGGAATTTCACTCAAAATAGCTGGAGTTTCTCTTAAAGGGGGGTAACTTGCTTTTAGGGGATGAACTTCATTCACCACATTAGGTACTCCATTCATATTAACCATTATCTCTTCTGTCAAAGGTACTTCAACTATTGGCTTGGCATCACGAACACCTGTGATGAGTTGCTCCACTTGAGGCTGAGTTGCGCTGACAAGGACAACTCTCATCTTATTCTCCTCAATATGTCAGCCAGTTTCTCTGGAGAACTACAAAGATTCAACCAAATTAGAACAAGTAGTGTGAAAGATGCAAAGAAACATAACAAAACCCAAAGCATAAATTGCTATATACTTACATAAGCAGGAAAAATGTCTTCATCAGTTGTACCTACAGGAACAACTGTGGTCTGCACAAGGAACTTGTCTTTTATTTGCAGATTTGGTGGTGCAGTCTTCTGTTCTTGCATAGTAACTAGATTTAACAAAACAGAAAGTCAAAAGCAAAAAAAAAAAAAAAAAAGACAACAAAATTCACATCCAAGAAAAGGAAATAAACTAAAAAAGAAGAACATGCATAAAGCATCGTTTTCCATTATCAAAACCAAAACACATCATGTTCTTTTGATCTTACAAGTGCTCAAGATGAAATCAGAGTATCGTGAATAATCATAAGAGTTGGGTAGTGGATAACTGGAGATTCACAAGGCCTTGTCAAGCTAAAATGCTAACTTTGCATAAGCACAAGATTCATATGAGTTGATTTCCTACAACAAAAATTGTAACAATGTATGCCAATTTGGAAATGAGAGCATGCCACCAGCCCAACAGTGTATTGCAATTAGTTCCGAACATTACAAAATGACATTATCAACATCAATGAGTAGAAAACAACAATTACCTGTGAAATCACGTGAAGACCTTGGAAGAATAACTCCTACATTTGGCCGAACACAATATATTTTTGGAGAAGTTGTTTTGACCTGGCCAATTTTGCAACAAGATTAGAGTTCACATTACGATCAATAGATGATACTTGCAAAAGAGCGAAATTGTTAGGTTTATGATTTTTTAAAGAATTACTAGGCGTAATGGGCAGACAACACACATCTCATAACTGTAGGCAGGAAGCACCACCACATAGCAGTAAGAGAAAATGCTCCTACAGACATGCTTGTGCTTACAACAGAAAGACATGAATAAAAGTTAAAATGAAGACCAACCTTAAATGCAACATAATGATCTGATCTGTTTGCTAGATGGATAGAACATGAAATTTGCTTCTTCACCTCGACTGATAACAAGAGTTAGAAATATATCAGAGATAGTATGTAAGTTGAATTTAGAAGGGTACATCATAATTTGAAAAGTATGATCTAAGACTATGGAATCCTGGTTCACAATTACTAACCACTGCAGCATGAGATGCCAAAACAGTAACAGAAACACAGCTATTAGAAGACTAAAAATTACAAGAAGGGCCATTATTACTGCATCAAGCCAACCACATTCAAATCAGTGGATTTGGTGTCATTCAAATCAGTGGACAGATGGGTGATATTCTTCTACCAAAACAAACAGGTTCATAAAGCTGAGAGCTATAAATCATAAATTCCTAAGATACACAGAACGCACTATACAGTCTTTAGTTCTTCACAGTTTCAGGAGTCCACCACTTGCAAAGGGAAAAAAAAGAATTTTTTTTTAAGGGAACCCTCAACCTAATTTATTTTATTTCAAGAGTCCACCATTTGAAAAAAAAACAAGTATCGTTAATTTGCACTACTTGAGTTTGAGAGTACCCTTACATAATTTGCACCCATATTTGTGTGTAGTTACCAGAAGCATTATAGCTATGGTGCCCACAAGGAACACCAAGCAAACAGTGTCAACCGCCTTTTGTTACCGAGGTACCAACGATGCATAGTACTCCCTCCGTATTTTAATTCTTGATCCGGACAGCCCAGCTAGTTCAAATTTTTTAAATTAGATTCAATGTCTGAACGTCAACAACTCAGATACAGAGGTAGTACAGCCAAAAGAAGGGTTTCATAGACAATCCAATTTCTGTTATCACCAGCATGTTTTACCACAGTGGTGACTGTTGACAAAACAAATAAGAATATAGAACCCAACATGCATGTGGCAAGCAGATATTATATGGCCAGGCATTGGCAGAGCCAGGAGTCATCAGTAGTTAGAATAAGAGAAACAGTGTTCAAGTTAGAGATAACAGACACACCAACGTCCGATCGTCCCTGCCCTCATCTCTATCACGATCGCAAGACATTGCTCACAGCCGTGGTGGATCAGCCTGCTCCGTGTAGCTTCTTTTCTTTTCCTTTTATCTATGTTCAAGGATTTATCTAATTTAAGCGCTAAACATAGGATAGGATTTAATCAAGTTTAATTTTGCTTGTTACGGGAGGTTTTTTCAATTGGCTCCTCCTTGCTTTCGTGTCTGGCTCCGGCACTGTGGCCAGGCACCAAAGATAAGAATCATTGACAAGAAGCGAAGTAGCAACCTCTTACAAATCACAACCACCCACTATTAAATCAGATGCATTTGACCTTGTAACTAAATACTAACTGATGAACCCAACGGCAGGTACCGATCATGTTATGGAAACATATATGCCTCGCTAAGCCCTTAAATTTGAACCCTGGAAAATCAGCAATCATACTGAAAACTAGGCAATAACAGTATTCAGTAAGAATATTGTGCCACAATTACAAATGGAAAAACGAATATAGAGAGCATTCACCAGAATCCAGATCACATAACACCCGGGAGAAAAAATTCGAACAGCAATCAAGGCTTAGTTATAGGCTTAAAGCAGCACATGAGCGCCCACCAAGGCCCCCATTCAACCTACCCAAGTGGCAGAACATGAATGGAACGGATGGATGGATTATGCCAACTTGAACTACTGTTCTGTGTTCTGTACCAATAAATCTGCTCTTTGGGTTACCACAGTGGTGGCAGATAAGGAAACAAACAAAGAATCAAGAACCAAATCAGCACATGTGGCGAGCAGATGTCAAAGAGCCAGGCAATGAAGCATCAGAAAGCCCTTTGCAAATGCCAGACATAATGCACTCACCCTCTAATCACGTAAGTACATAACGGAAATGTTTATGCCTCATTGTGCAAGCTTCACATAATTAACGGCAAATACTGATTGAAAACTGAAAATTCTATCTAAAAAAAACTGAAATAAAAGCAATCGTACCAAAAACTAGGTAGTAACACTACAATCGCCAAGCGGAATTTCGAATGGAGGAAGCGTACACAGCTACATTCAACAGATCGAGACACCGAGTGTCACTGAAGAAAATTTTCCGTACATTCTAATCTAAGCAGTAAATCGCAATTGAGGAATTGGCTTAGCTAAACCCTCCCTCGCATGAGCGCACCGACGACCCGTCAAAAGCCACATCGCATCAACTCGAGCGGCAGGGCACGAATGGATCAACCGAATCGTGCATCACCATCTAATGAGAAACCCGCTCGCTAGATGGATTATGTCACCTCGAGCTCCCCCGTTAGGTGATGCCTGGAGAGTAGAGAACAACCGGGCGGGGAGGGGGGGGGGATGCAGCAGCAGCGTGCACGTACAGAGGAAGCAGATCTCGTCGGGATGGATCACGACGAGGCGGTCCTCGCCGCCCGCCGCAGCCGGCACCTCCATCTCCAGCCGCGCGCGAGACGAGAGCGAGAGATCGCAGCCGCGACACTGCCTACTCATGCGCAGCGGAAGGCGGGCTCTCTCGCGGTCGGGGAAAAGTGTCGGCGCCGCCGCAGCCTGCGCGCGTGGTGTCTGCCTCGGCGTAACGGCTTCGCCGCAGTTGAACGAAGTAAAGAGACGGGACGCCACTCCGCCCGCAACAACGCGCCGGCGGTCACGGTGGGGACGCGGAGAGGGTGGGACCAGGCTTGGAGTTCCTGTCCGCTCGGCCCAGTTCGTAGCCCGGTCGCATCTTCGCTCTGGGCTCTAATCTAGTGCAGAGAGGACACGGCCCAACAGATCCCGCAAAGTCTTTGCGGCAAAGATCCCGCAAAGTCTTTGAAGGAGGTTTCTGTTGATGTGTCATTATGGGTCCCACGTGTTAGTTGCCATGTCAACTTTTTTTTTTTCCTTCCGGCTGGTGGCGTATGTACTCACTTTCTCTTTCTTCTTCCCTGTCCACCTGCTGACCGCCGTACTGCACAACTCGTCTCGCGCGCTGCTTTCATGAGCCGATTTCCTGGCATAGATGGGCCCTGTGTGGGTTGTCGCCCAGGTTGCCCGGGCCTCATGACGCGGTTGGCCGTCGTTGCTTGCGAGGGGGAAGCTATTGGTCGGCAGTTGAAACAGCGGGCTTAGGGCCCTGGCTTGATGGATGTCGACATCGGGGATGAGGCAGGCACTAGAGGCGCCTTGCCGCGACCATGAAGAACACCTCATGAAAGGAGCCGCGATGCTCATCCCTGCCACGCGAGGTCTCACCTGGGGTTGAAGAGTTGAGCGAAGGAGGAGAGAGGAGAAGGGCGGGAGGAGGAGGTTTGACTCACGAAGGGCGTGGTCATTGAGGTGGGCGTTGTGGCCAGGGTGGCCGCCGACAATGGGGAAGATGGGGTGGAAGGGGAGTCGCTCTCACTCGCCATAAAAAAAAATAAAGAGAAGGCGATATGGCACTGACGTGTTAGACTTATAGTGCCACTTGAGCTAAAACCACCAACTAAACCAGCTAGGGAGGATGAATGAACGGGTTAAAGAGTTGAAGGGATCGTCTTACCAATTTTATAATTGTGGGACAAAACCGAACTGGTGTTATAGTTAAGGGAGTCAAATCGAACTTCTTCCGGTCATAAACGGACCCATGGATCCTTGGGTCCACGGACGAGCCCATCAGTTTAGCCCAGTGGGCCAATACTACGCTATATTTTCAGCTCAAAGCCCAGTAGTCCATTTACCCATTCCACCAGTGCATCCTATCCTATATATATATATCTCCCCGAAACCTAGCTCCAACTCCCTTCCTTCTATCCCCCTCGCCGCTTAGACCTGCGAAGCAACAAAGTCGCCGGCGTGTTCTGGTTCTCCAGATCCGCGGCGAGCCTCCACCGTCCTCACCTCAAAGCGCGATCGGCCACGCCGTTGACTCCCTTGGTCGCCTTCCTCCGTGGTACGATTCTGCTGCCGCGCTTGCGCCCCTCTCATCCCGTTTTGCCTGGACCATTCACTTCCAACTGCCTGATCTGTCGCCCATGATGTCCTTGTGCGATGGAGTGTGCTGATCCATTCAGTAGAGCATCTGTTAGCTTCTGGGCTTGAATCTGATATGCTTATGTTCGATTGCAACTGATTTGTACTGTTGCTGCAATGCTGCTGCTGCGTGGTTCTATGTTTGGGTCTACTGCTACTAAAATCTGGCAGATTTAGTTCTATGCCTAATACTAGTTAATTAGCAGTAAGAGAGACGGTCTAATGCTCTCGATTATTTGTGTGCGCCAGTCTTGTGGCCCTCCTTGGGTAGTAGTTTTGATGTTTCGTAACGTTACTTAGTGTGAGAATCGACCTTTAATTTTCGATCTGTAATATTATTTGTATTAGTTTACTTTGAAACACAAGTACGTAATTTCCTGGTTGATTTATCCCATATGTTGTTTCTGACTGTTGATATGTCTTTCATAATGTTCCTTCGCGTGAGGGATAGATGTGTTTACTTTCATACATCAAGTTATGTTGTTTCCTGGTTGGTTTATCCTGTATGTTGTTTCTGACTGTTGATTTGTCTTTTGTGGCAGTTTAAGACTTTCCTTCAGCCATGGGTAAGGAGAAGAATCACATCAACATTGTGGTCATTGGCCACGTCGACTCTGGAAAGTCGACCACCACTGGTCACCTGATCTACAAGCTTGGAGGAATTGACAAGCGTGTGATCGAGAGGTTTGAGAAGGAGGCTGCTGAAATGAACAAGCGGTCATTCAAGTACGCGTGGGTGCTGGACAAGCTCAAGGCTGAGCGTGAGAGAGGTATCACCATTGATATCGCCCTGTGGAAGTTTGAGACCACCAAGTACTACTGCACTGTCATTGATGCCCCTGGACACCGTGACTTTATCAAGAACATGATCACCGGTACCTCCCAGGCTGACTGTGCTGTCCTTATCATTGACTCCACCACTGGTGGTTTCGAGGCTGGTATCTCCAAGGATGGCCAAACCCGTGAGCATGCTCTCCTTGCTTTCACTCTTGGAGTGAAGCAGATGATTTGCTGCTGCAACAAGGTATAATTTCTGAACTTTTTATCCTGTTCATTGGCTAGGACCCTTTAAATAGGCATGTAGTACAATCCTGCTTGTATGGATGATTTTGATGATTAAGTTGCAATGGATCCCAATTTCCTACAGAAGAACTATCTCTTCCATACTTATTATGGATGATTGTACTTATTTAATTTGCAGTTTTGTATGAGGCTGCTTTGAACTCTCTAATACTGTTTAATAGGCATGCTGTACAGTCCTGCTTTTATATAAGTAGAAAATATTGCTCAATAATCGTGTTATCTGATTGGCATTGATTTGACAGTTACAATAAATTGTACATAGGAGCTTCTAACATAGTTGTCATTTGTTTGACACAAATTATTGTTGATTGTACTTCAATTTGCTTGTCTTGTATGAGGTTGTTGTGAAATTTCTGATAACCTTTAAATAGGCATGCTGTAGAGTCCTGATTTTATATCTGTACAAAATATTGCTCAGTAACCCTGTTATCTGATTGGCATAGATTTCATTCATATTATTTATGATTGTACATCATAAATTTGAGGCCTTGTATGAGGTACTCCCTCCATCCCATATTGCTTGTCATCCTGCACTCGTTCAGTTTTCCCAATTTACTTGCCATCCTCGCATCTCAATACACCTTTCTCTCTTTCCAATACATCTCTATCTCTATCTCTCTCGTTTTGTGTGGACCTATCTTTTTCAAGTCTAAAACGACAAGTAATATGGGATGGAGTACTTCTGAAGTTTCTAATTGTGATGTATATTTTGTGTTAATATTTCAAGTAATATTTTGGTCACATGCTTGTGATCCTCATGTTACATCATTGTCACTTTTGTGTTCTCTGAAAGAAGTGCAGTTGACCAGTTAATTTTGTCTGATATTTTCTTTTCTAATATGTTTCTGTTTTGATCCTGCTTTGTTTATAGATGGATGCAACCACACCGAAGTACTCAAAGGCTCGTTACGATGAGATTGTGAAGGAAGTCTCTTCCTACCTGAAGAAAGTTGGCTACAACCCTGACAAGATTCCCTTCGTTCCCATCTCTGGTTTCGAGGGTGACAACATGATTGAGAGGTCCACTAACCTTGACTGGTACAAGGGTCCAACCCTGCTTGAGGCTCTCGACCAGATCAATGAGCCCAAGAGGCCCTCAGACAAGCCCCTGCGTCTCCCCCTTCAGGATGTGTACAAGATTGGCGGTATTGGAACTGTCCCTGTCGGTCGTGTTGAGACTGGTGTCCTCAAGCCTGGTATGGTTGTCACCTTTGGTCCCAGCGGCCTGACTACTGAGGTCAAGTCTGTTGAGATGCACCACGAGGCTCTCCAGGAGGCCCTTCCTGGTGATAATGTGGGATTCAACGTGAAGAATGTTGCTGTGAAGGATCTCAAGCGTGGGTACGTGGCCTCTAACTCCAAGGATGACCCTGCCAAGGAGGCTGCCAGTTTCACCTCCCAGGTCATCATCATGAACCACCCTGGACAGATCGGCAATGGCTACGCCCCAGTGTTGGACTGCCACACCTCCCACATTGCTGTCAAGTTTGCTGAGCTGCTGACCAAGATTGACAGGCGATCTGGCAAGGAGCTTGAGAAGGAGCCTAAGTTCCTGAAGAATGGTGATGCTGGTATGGTGAAGATGATTCCTACCAAGCCCATGGTAGTGGAGACCTTCTCTCAGTACCCTCCTCTTGGTCGTTTTGCTGTCCGTGACATGAGGCAAACGGTTGCTGTTGGTGTCATCAAAAGTGTTGAGAAGAAGGATCCAACCGGTGCTAAGGTGACCAAGGCTGCTGTCAAGAAGAAATGATGTGTCTGGTTGGTTCAGTGCTTGTTTCAGGAATATTGAAGACCTTAGCACTTTACTATCAGTAAAATTTTGTATACAGACATTGCTGTTGCGTCAACTATTATGCTTTCTCCTACTGTCGTTTAAGATCTATTTTGTTATTTTGGCTTCAACATCTGGATGCTCTAAGAATGACTGAACTTAGATTGTGCTATACGCTTTTTACCTTCCTTGTGGTATTATTTTGTTTAGTCATCTGGTGAATTTCTTGATAATCTGTATTGGTAACCTCGCTTTTGCTGTCCTAGTGAGGTTGTCTTCAGCCTTTTCTCTTAGACAAGCTGGGAACATCTAAATTCTGTTTCTTGTACTAAGGCTACTCCCAATGTGAGTTTTATTTTCATTAAATGTGATGTTACATAAGTAAATTTGATGATATGGCAGGAAATTTATGAAGAGAGATGAGAAGAGTTTCATTTAGATAAAACTGGGTCAACACGATTTTCTAAAATTGAAATATTATGAAACTAGCATTGAAGAGGAGTAATTTTATTTTATTCTTTAGACAACTAATAAAATTGTATAGAAGTAAGTACTATGAAACACCAAAATGAAACTATGTATTAGAGGGATGGTTTTATTTATGGTTTCAAATCAAAAAAGATGAATTTTTGTACATTCAAAAAAGGGTATTTTTGGAAACATCAAAATGAAACTGTCCATTGGGATTAGCCTAAAATCTTTCATATCATATACATTTTTTTTATTTAACTAAGCTTTGAATTCTGTATTTTTAGGACTTCTTTTTCCCCCTCATAACTACCTTTTATTATGTCTTTTAGACTTTGATAGTTTGGTTCAATGGAACACTGGGTGTGTCGATTGCTGGAGTCTAAATTTTAGTATTATTATATCTCATTTGAATGTTAAATATGGTAATTAAATATAAAACTAATTATATAGTTAATACTAATTTACTGGATAGATCTATTAAGCTTAATTAAATTATTATTAGGAAATGTTTATAATAACATTATATTATCTAATTATGATCTAATTAGTTTTAATAGATTTGTCTTGTTATTTAGTATTTCTAATTAATATCACAATATTGATAAGACGTGTGTACATAATAAACAATTAAGCATGTACTATTGAAAAATAAATCTTATCAATATCAGTGTAGAAGTGGTGTTAGTATATTAGAATACAACGTGTGCCATGAAAGAGTTTTAACAAAGTATGAGAGTCACTTGGAGAAACATTAATTTTCTTAGGCAATAAGACGTGCACCTATTTTCTTGTGAATCATCCATTTCTCTTCGATGAGTTGTCTCTAACGAAAGAAAAGTAAGAACAATATCTCAAACTAAACTAATATTCAATAAATCTCTTCCATAAGCTTTTTCTTTGATGAAGGCATTTTCATGACCATGAAATGTGAGAAAAAATATTGTGTGGATAGACTAATACAATTCAACTATGCATATCCAATTTACTTATGCCCACCTGCATGCATAAATATGACCATGATTTTTTTTCTCGTGCGTTCTAACCATATAATAGTAACTGATATATGAAACACTTTAAAACAAAAGTAATACAAGACATTCATATCATTCTAAGTCTATAAATACCAATAATGCAATATACTGTGTGTAGTCTATGGACTGGAAAATTTGCTAGTATGGAGAATAACATACATATAGGGATCGTGTAGACATACAGTGAGTATATATGGTGTATATACGTATGCCTATCTGCAAGCATAATTTTTTTTTAGAAAAATGGGCTTCCATTAATTAATATGTAACATTACAAGTTATGGATGCATTCTCCGCATCCCGCCCACTACTGGTGGCTTGTGGACAAGTCTCCAATTCTATCAATGATCCAACGCTAGGAGGGAAACTAAATCGCTTGACTATAAACTCGGTCCTGTCCATTGCTTGTTTTGCCAGGGTATGTGCTACTTTGTTTGTTTCCCGTGTTACCTGATTGAATTTGCATATCGGTAGAAGCCCACTTGTTGCCCTGATATCAGATAGGACACTTGCCCAGCTCGCTCTTTCATAAGACTGCGTCTGGAGGCTCGCGATGTGCGTGGCGCAATCCGACTCAATGATTGCTGGGTGGCAGCACCATTCCGCTACTAGTCTCACCCCCTCCAAGCAAGCTTCAGCTTCTGCCTCCTCCACGGATGCGCATTTGCGCATTATCTTCCACGCCGTAAGTAATACCTGTCCATTTGCATTCCGCACGACAACCCCCGCACCTGTATTTCCTGAGTTTGTACAAAAGGAGGCGTCAGTATTAACTTTAATCCAATCTGTTGGCGGTGGTTCCCATTTAATTACTTCTGTCAAGGCTCCCGTATTCAACTCCTTGTGAGTGTTCCCCTTCCCTATGAATATTGCTGCCTTTCCTTTCCCGTTTGCATCAGGTTGATCCTGTTGTCAAGGAAATATGCAGGGGTTCGCCATAGCTTAACAGAAATCTCACTGAACTGGTGATCGAGCTTGTACCTTTTCCATGGATAACATCATTTCTCAAGTGCCATGCCCTCCAGTACAACATCAGTAGGCGGGCCCCAGTGTCTTTATCTACTATGTTTAGCAGCACCAGTAGCCACTCCGGACCTGTATATCGGAGTTTATCCTCGTCGGGCAATATCCAGACTTTCCTTAGCTCATGTCTCAAGCTTGCTTCTTTGATGTAGTTCATAACTGCATGGTATCCACTTTCATCCTCTCTGCCACAAATCTGGCAGAATCTATTTAATTGTGTAGCAAGTCCTTCTTGCGATAGATGCCAGGCAAAAACTCGGACTTTCTCTGGTACGGGGCATTGCCATAGCTTTTTGTACAGTAATCGGTCACCATCCGCATGCGTGCTGCTACCCACCTGTCTTTGCTGCTCCTGATCCAGCTTGAGCGCCAGCTTATATGCGCTCGTAATGTCACGCAATGACATCCTCATTTATGTTGTTTGTTAATCGGATCTTCAGAATTTCTTCTATGTCGTGCTCATACAGGCATGTTTCCATTCTGTTCCGATCTCATTCCCTTCTATCTGGTGCCATCAGTTGGGTTACCCATCTGAGCCTCGATCTTCCTTTTTTCAGACTCACCTTCAACAATGGGGCTCTCGGAATCCAATGGTCCCTCCAAATCTGAACCTTTGTACCCGGCCCTATTCTCCAGATAATACCCTGTTTTAATAGCTCCAGCCCATGTTCAATACCTCTCCAAGTTGGCGATGCCTCTGTCGGAAAAATAGTGTCAATGAGTACCCCCCGTGGGAAGTATTTGGCTTTTAGTAATCTGGCACACAAGCTATCCGGGAATTGAATGAGTCGCCATGCCTGTCGTGCAAGCAGTGCTTTATTGAGCAGTCTCATATCCCTGAATCCTATCCCTCCCATATTTTTGGATAGTAGAAGCTTTTCCTAGGACATCCAGTGCACCTTGCGTTGTCCCCCTTCCTCTCCCAACCAGAAGTATCTTGAGTTAGTTCATCACATAGTGTGGCTGGTAGTATCACATATGTCGGAATTGCTTGGGCAACAGATTTTATGAGAATTTCCTTACCCCCTGATGACATATACTTCTCTGCCCAATCAGTAACCCTTTTGCCAAACTTCCTTTGATGGTTTGAAACTTATCGTTCTTCATTCTTCCCTCTGGTGTGGGTAAGCCTAAATATTTCTCTTCTAAAGCAACGTTCGGAGTATCCAATCTAGCAGTAACTGTAGCATACATATCAGTAGTACACACCATACCAAATATGATGGAACACTTTGCTGGATTGATTAGTTGCCCTGTGCACTTTTCATAGATGTCAAGTGCTTTCCGTGGCTTGGTCGTCATTTGCCTCCATAAATAATAAAGTGTCATCAGCAAATAAAAGGTGTGAAATCCCTGGAACAGACTTTCAGTTCATGCAACGTGTAACGTCCCGCTCCTCCGAGGCTACCCCACTCGTACGCACCGGGGACAAACTTCCCGGTCGGTCACCCATCCCTAAATTGCTCCAGGCCAAGCACGCTTAACTTTGGAGTTCTTTGGGGATGAGCTTCCGGAAAAGAAGTTGCAACTTATTGGTATGAGTATTCTATCAATCCTATTAAGTCTTGGGCCAGCATGTTACACTCTCACCCCCTTAGAAGATCGACGTCCTCGTCGATCAACCCCAAGCCAGGAACGTCCCCTCTTGGCCATGTCCGTGTGCCCAGTACCAGCGCATGTGCCATGCTGTGTGATCACTCCAGACCCACACCAGCCATGCACACCATGCCTGCGCAACTGCAACCCCACGCGCCCGTGAAACAGTGAGGATCGGCTCTGATACCAACTGTAACGTCTCGCTCCTCCGAGGCTGGGCCTGCTTATCCTGGCAGCTCTAGGACCTCAAGACTTTCCTCACAGACCAACACATGTCTTTTCTACGCACTTTGTCCTCACTCGTGCGTACCCGGGATAAACTTCCCGGTCGGTCACCCATCCCTAAATTGCTCCAGGCCAAGCATGCTTAACTTTGGAGTTCTTTGGGGATGAGCTTCCGGAAAAAGTTACAACTTATTGGTATGAGTATTCTATCAATCCTATTAAGCCTTGGGCTAGGATGTTACACAACGCACCTGAAGCAACTTCCTTTTGAAGAATTTTTGACAGACCATCGGCTACAAATAGGAATAAGTAAGGCGAAAGTGGATCTCCCTACCGTAACACGCGTGAAGGACTGAAAGAATCGAGTGACTCATTGTTGAGGCGGACTGAGTATTGTACAGTGGTAACACACTCTATCACCCACTGTATCCAAGTACTATGAAAGCCCAGCTGCTCTAACGATCCTTTTAGATAGTCCCAGCTCACTCGGTCATAAGCTTTGGTAAGATCCAACTTGTATGCGCAGAACTGCTTGCACTTTTTGTTTCCATTTCTGATTGCATGGAGGCATTCAAATGCTATAAGCGCGTTATCTGTGATCATGCGCCCAGGGATGAAGGCACTATGTTTAGGCGCAATGATGTCTTGTAGGAGGGGTCGCAGTCGATTCACAAGACACTTTGAAACTACCTTATACACCATATTGCATAGGCTGATCAGTCTGAAGTCCTTGAGGGTTTCCGGCGCATCCTTTTTTGGTATCAAAACAATAACAGTGTTGTTCACCCTCCGGTGGCATCAAACCTGTGTCAAAAAAATGTTTTACCGCCGTTATTACATCCTCCTTTAGAATATCCCAATTTTGCTGAAAAAACCTAGCCGGAAATCCATCCAGCCCAGGCGCTTTCAACGGGCCTATTTGGAATAGTGCATCTGCAATCTCCTCACTTGTGAATGCCTTACACAGGACCTCATTTGTTTCAGTTGAAATCTTTTGTTGGATCAGATCCAACAGGGGAGTAGGATTGACGCTATCATCCTTAGTATATATCTTCTTAAAGTAATCCCTAGTCATCTTTTCCATTTCCTTTTTGTCTTGAGTGAATTGGCCATCCTCTTTCTTTAGTTTCTTTACCTTATTCTTATTTGCTCTCCCTGCAGCCTTCCTTTGGAAAAATTTTGTATTTCGATCACCCTCCCTCAGCCAATTTATTCGAGAACGCTGCAGCCACATCATTTCCTCCCGGTACAATAGTTCATCCACTTGTCTCATCAACTTATCTATCTCAGCTTTGTTTCCCGCCGGGTCCTGTAGATTCAGCTCTTCTAATCTCTCACGTGTCTGTTTTAAGTCCTTATTCACAGACCCAAATCTTTCCTGACTCCATTGTCGTAATGAGGCCATTACTATCTTTAAACGATTAGCAACATCTCCTAAGTTATTTACTGGCTCTCCAATCTCCCATGCTTTTTTTATCTCTCCCGATAATGATTCTTCCCTCTCCCACATGATTTCATACCTCAAGCTTCGTGTTGTAGGTCCCTGTTGTCGGCAAGCTTCTGTGGACAATAAAAGAGGACAATGGTCAGAGCAAGACGACACTATATGAGTAACACAAGCATTCGGGAACCAACTAGACCAAGTTGGTGTGGCAACTGCTCTATCTAGACGAACTTTCACATTATAGTCCCCCTGCTGCTGTTATCATAAGTCCAGAGCACACCTGAAAATCCCAGATCATGCAAGTCACAATGGGATAAAACCTCACGAAAATCTAGCATTTGTTTGGCCCGCCGCCGTCGTCTAGAAAAGTGTTCAAAAGACCACATAGCTTCATTAAAATCCTCAATCATCATCCATGGGGCTGCTGAGCTTGGTTTGATCCTACGAAGTAGATCCCACATGAGGTGTCTATCCTGCACCCGTGGTTCCCCATAGACAAATGTACCACGCCAAGCAACCGGATGAACATCATCCCATATTAGAGTATCAATATGATGCAGCCCGTACGAGAGAATCTGAACCTTTATTGAATTATCCCAAAACAACCCTAGACCACCTCCTTTTCCCTCTCCGTCAACCACATAACAGTTACGGAACCCCAACCTAAACTTTAGATTACTAACTCTACTTTTCTACTGTCTAGTCTCACTAAGAAAAACCAACTTAGGCCTATACTAACGCACAAGACTCACTAACTCTTGAACTGTCGAGGGGCACCCTAGCCCACGACAGTTGCAACTTAGAAGACTCATTTTTCCTGACGGGCCTCATCCTGAGATCCCGTCAGGTTGTTGGGGTCCTCCCAAGACGTCGTAGCCTGCAAGGCAAGCGACACCTCCGGATTTTCCTCAATTTCTAACTTTACATTACGCAGATTTGCAACAAGCTGCAAACCTTCCTCCACCAAGTTCTTGATGTTTTTTCTTCACTGGAGTCTTCTGTTTCTTGGCTTTCTCAATCTCCCGGCCAGACCCTGCCACCTTAAGTGCTGCACGTTTCTCAGATGTACTCCCTGGTTTGATTCCAAATTTCCTGGCATGAAAGCGATCAACAGCAGTTTTCAGCTCACCTTCCCTCTGATGGATCACACCACTCTCCTCCGAGTCCTCATCCGTAGTCATGTTCGTGAGAAAGGAGACACGCTCCTTCCTTCCAAGACCACTAACCTCTTTTTCAGCCTCCTCTAGGACCTCATTTGTGACGCCTTGCATGTCTTGAGGGCCTTCAATCTGTCTAGCACCTCCCTCTGCTAGGGCCTTCAATTTCTAGTTTGCTAGGGTTGGGTCGTCCTGACCAACTTCCATCATCTCCTCCTGCTTTATATTCTCATTGGCAGATAACGGGCCCTTCTTCTCTTGAGTATCCGACCCTCTCTGGTATGCCGTGCTAGTACTTCCCTTCTCTCTCTGCGCAAAATTCAAATGTCTTGTTGTACCAGCAGTGGGTGCCTTTGTTCTAATCTCTCTCTGTCGGCGTGGTGGCGATGCTCTGAGTTCCTCTCCAAATTGAATACCCAGCTCATCATCTATCCCTTCTTCACAGTTCATCTTTGCATGCCCTATTCGTCCACACGCAAAACAGAAATGCGGAACATTCTCATACCAAATAGTGATAGCCATCATACCCCTCTCCCTGATCTTGATAGAAGTCTCCGGCACCAATGGTTTATCCAGAGGGAAATTGACTCGCACTCTCATGTATCCAGCAAACCGTGTATCCACTTTCACCACCTCACCTAGTTTTCCCCCTAGCTTCTCGGCAAATACCTTGTTCATCAGCTTTGGTGGCAGATCGTAGAACCTAATCCATAAAGCAATGGACTTGAATTGCACCTCAGACGGCCGGATAAGGCCATCATAAGCCACCATGATCAGTGCATCACCTTTATGTCGCCATGGACCCCCTTCCACAACACGTTTCTTCTCCTCCTCCGAGGCAAAGGCTACCAGGAACACCTTGTCATCCAGCTTTTCTACCGGCGCTAGATCCGGCACTCCCCATGCGAGTTTCATATCTTCAAACATAGTTCGCGGATGAAAGCTTTTCTTCGAGTAGAAACACGCCATTGCAGTGAATTTTCTTGTTTCATCCTCCTCCAAGTCTTCGATGTCAACTTCAAGCACGTCATCTTCCTCCACCGTCCCATTGGTCTCCTCCTTCTCTTGTTCGTAGATCTCCATGGCCCAGCCTTCCTGTCCGTGTTCCTGCCTTGAGGTGCCTGCCTTGTGTTTATTCTTCTCCATCCTCCCCTTCGAGATGTCTGCATCGCTATGTGCACCCGTTTCACCAGACGCCGTCGCTGAGTTATTATCTGCCATCACATTGATTCTGGTTAACCCCAGATTGCTCGTCGCCGCAGCCGGCTTCGGGTGGGCAGATTCTTCAGTAGAATCCCCTAGATCACCCCCACCGCGGTAGGCAGAACGATACAATCGGAAGTTATGCCAAGATCTAACGATGTAGGCAGTATAAATGAGCCAGTTTATTGAGCCCTTCTCTCGATACAAACAGATCTCCCGACGTGGAGGACACGGAGACTTCTTCGGAAATTGCAGAACACAAGACGCCCTAGATCGATACGTCCGATCAATCTAGACAAAAAGTATGAGAACTTGACGAAGAATCCCCACCAGGGACGAGATCCAGCCGCTCCCGTGTCCCCCACATTCGCCTGGCGGCGCTAGGGTTTCACGTAGAGAAAACATCATACGTAGTATCACTTTTTTTGGTCTGCAAGCATAAATATGGATATGGGAACCAACAAATACACAACAATAAAAAATAAATTAGTAGACGGAGGATATGTTAGTCTTAGAGATGATGATGCAACATGCTCAGCTAATCTCTCTGAATTTTGAGTCTATTGTCATTCGAATTTTTTCTCTAAATTTTGAGTCTATTGTCATCCGAATTTTGTCTTTGATGCTCTTTTATTTGACCTTCTCCATCTTCCTCTTAGTTGCCTGTTCCTTTCGACCTCTCCTCTTTTTACTTTGTCGATTTCTCTCTTATTCGTCTTCACCTATCTGCTTTTTGATGTGCAGAACTTTGGGACCTCCTATTCTCCTCTCGATATCTTCCAGTTTTCTTCTTGTTTTGGTTTTTCGCCTGTGTTGTGACCGACGGTTTATAATAAAAATTTACGCTAAATTTTTGTTTTGTCAAGTCAGCCATAAAACAGAGCCCACAAAGTCCACAACTACATGTCCTCTCAAAAATGAAAACTACTCAAACGGGCTGCACAATCACACCTGACCTAGTCCAGTAAGTAAAACGGGGCTGTTAGTATATTGTGCGGATCCGGTCCAGTAAACAAAAGGGGTATGTTAGCATGTGGACTTGGTCCACTGGTCTTGGGCTCTTTGTCTTGCATCTGTACTAGTTTTATGCTAGCGGTTAGATCAGAATCTAGTTACAATATTACATGTAGGCAGTCTCATATATCAACCCATGTATTATCATATAGAATTTTTGATGATGTGTAAGAGAGAGGGTGGTAAGAGAAAGATGTAATTGTTTTATGTAACAATTACCACATAGGATTTTTGACGGCTTTTACACCATTGTATGAGCTCTAGCAGTTTTTTACTCTATAAATATTCCTTTTTACCTCCACAAATTAAGGAGTCGTATAATTAATAGGAGATAACTAATAAAACCATCTACTATATAAAGTCATTTTATAAACCATCTTAAAATTACGTATCATACATGATACGACTTATGAGACAACACCGTTATATTTACTAAGGGCCCCAAAATCTGACGGAAGGTTTTGCCAAATTTCAATCACGTGACAACTACTTTTATGGTTGACGCATGGCCGTCGGCTTTGGGCCGCTTTTTGGGATTCAAAGAGGCTGGATTTTAGGAGCCGACCGCTGTATTGCCGTCTGGATCACGGGCCATCCGGTTTACTCCAGGCCCAAAAGTTCATTCACCCATTTCAGCCGATATATATGTCTCCCAATATCCCCAAAACCTAGCTCCCAATCCCTTTCGTTTCCCCACACGCCGCCGCCCCCACGCACCAGACCTGCGAGGCAGCGAACTCGCCGGCGCACCGTCTGGTGCCCCATATCCGCGGTCAGACTCCATCGCCGACGTCCGCCAAGGTACTGTTCAGCCGCCGCGCCCGCTCACCTCTCTTCGTCTCGTTTTACTTCGAGCCTGCATATCGTGTGCTGTTTTACTGCCTGTGATGATTATGTGCGATGAATTGTGCTGATCCATGCACCAGATGATATTTATTAGCTGTTGTTTATCTATCTTGCAACTGATCTGTACTGCTGCTGCTGGTGCGTCATTCTATGTTGGTCTAGTGCTACTAAAACCTTGCCGATTTAATTATGTGCCTAATAATAGTAGTTAATTATAAACAGATGTACGACCAGTTGTTCGCTGCCATGCGTGCGCCAGTTTTGAGGTCCTTGATTGATAGTGCTTTTGGCGCTTCACATCGTTCCTTGCTTGCAGCATCAACTTCTTCGTTTCGATCTGTATCTTTTATTTAACTTTGAAACATCAAGTTTTATTGTTCTGTAACTAGTTTATCCTTGGCTGTTGTTCCTGACTGGTTATTTGTCTCATGATGTGGCAGTTTAACCTGGCAGATTTAGTTCTATTCCTAATAATTAGTTAAGTGGAGTGTGGTCTGATGCTCTTGATTCTTTATGTGTGCAAGTCTTGAGGTCCTTGTTGCATTCTAGTTTTGGTCTTTCATAATGTTCCTTGGTGTGAGGGATAGATGTGTTTGCTTTCATACATCAAGTTATGTTGATTCCTGGTTGGTTTATCCTGTATGTTGTTTCTGACTGTTGATTTGTCTTTTGTGGCAGTTTAAGACTTTCCTTCAGCCATGGGTAAGGAGAAGAGTCACATCAACATCGTGGTCATTGGCCACGTCGACTCTGGAAAGTCGACCACCACTGGTCACCTGATCTACAAGCTTGGAGGAATTGACAAGCGTGTGATCGAGAGGTTTGAGAAGGAGGCTGCTGAAATGAACAAGCGGTCATTCAAGTACGCGTGGGTGCTGGACAAGCTCAAGGCTGAGCGTGAGAGAGGTATCACCATTGATATCGCCCTGTGGAAGTTTGAGACCACCAAGTATTACTGCACTGTCATTGATGCCCCTGGACACCGTGACTTTATCAAGAACATGATCACCGGTACCTCCCAGGCTGACTGTGCTGTCCTTATCATTGACTCCACCACTGGTGGTTTTGAGGCTGGTATCTCTAAGGACG
The DNA here is from genome assembly GCA_032690845.1 of Eleusine coracana subsp. coracana. Taxonomy (NCBI): domain Eukaryota; kingdom Viridiplantae; phylum Streptophyta; class Magnoliopsida; order Poales; family Poaceae; genus Eleusine; species Eleusine coracana. Next base: position 9,485,800 of record CM064426.1, read on the forward strand.
GCCAGACCCGTGAGCATGCTCTCCTTGCTTTCACTCTTGGAGTGAAGCAGATGATTTGCTGCTGCAACAAGGTACAATTCTAGATAGTAATCTTCATAAGCTAGGACTCATCTAAATTTGCATGCTGACCAGTCATGATATTATATATCTGTGCAAAATGGTACTCCTGTTATTCTGGTATCTGATTTGTATGCTGAATTTGATGGTCTCATTGCAGTTGATGTAAGTTGTTTACGCTTTGTAGTAGTATGCGCTTTCCTTGTTCACATGAGTGAAATGTTCTGAAATTTTAATATCCTGAAGCTTGAATATGAAATTAATCAACTTATTTCCTGAAATTTTTTGTTGTGATTTCAGTTCCATTATATCTACCATTTACATATCACTCACCTCTCCACCTCTAGCAAGTTTATTTCCTGAAGATAGTGCATCTGCCAGTCAATTTATATGGTGTTATTTGCTCCTGTGTTTACTCAGATGCTGATTACAATTGTTGCTTGTAACTAATGGGCATGCTTTTCTACTTACAGATGGATGCCACCACACCCAAGTACTCAAAGGCTCGTTATGATGAGATTGTGAAGGAAGTCTCTTCCTACCTGAAGAAAGTTGGCTACAACCCTGACAAGATTCCCTTCGTTCCCATCTCTGGTTTCGAGGGTGACAACATGATTGAGAGGTCAACCAACCTTGACTGGTACAAGGGCCCAACTCTGCTTGAGGCTCTTGACCAGATCAACGAGCCCAAGAGGCCCTCAGACAAGCCCCTGCGTCTCCCCCTTCAGGATGTATACAAGATTGGCGGTATTGGAACTGTCCCTGTCGGTCGTGTTGAGACTGGTGTCCTCAAGCCTGGTATGGTTGTCACCTTTGGTCCCAGCGGCCTGACTACTGAGGTCAAGTCTGTTGAGATGCACCACGAGGCTCTCCAGGAGGCCCTTCCTGGTGATAATGTGGGATTCAACGTGAAGAATGTTGCTGTGAAGGATCTCAAGCGTGGGTATGTGGCCTCTAACTCCAAGGATGACCCTGCCAAGGAGGCTGCCAGTTTCACCTCCCAGGTCATCATCATGAACCACCCTGGACAGATCGGCAATGGCTACGCCCCAGTGTTGGACTGCCACACCTCCCACATTGCTGTCAAGTTTGCTGAGCTGCTGACCAAGATTGACAGGCGATCTGGCAAGGAGCTTGAGAAGGAGCCTAAGTTCCTGAAGAATGGTGATGCTGGTATGGTGAAGATGATTCCTACCAAGCCCATGGTGGTGGAGACCTTCTCTCAGTACCCTCCTCTTGGTCGTTTTGCTGTCCGTGACATGAGGCAAACGGTTGCTGTTGGGGTCATCAAAAGTGTTGAGAAGAAGGATCCAACCGGTGCTAAGGTGACCAAGGCTGCTGTCAAGAAGAAATGATTTGTCTGGTCGATTTTATGCCTGCTTTGGTTATACCATGATGCTTTACTATCGCTGTTGCGTAAACTGTTATGCTCTGCTAGCAATGTGCTCTCCTACTGTTTAAAAACTATTTTATTATATTCTGGCTTCGACTCCTGGATGCTCGGAGACGTTTTTAAGTATTGAGTGTTTAGATTATTTATCGTCCCTATGGTGTTATTTCGTTCGGTCGTCTGGTGAATTTCTTGATAATCTGGATTGGTATCCTTGCCTTTGGTGTCCATAGTGAGGTTGCTATCCGCAGCCAAAAACAACGAACTGCTCCAGGACCGGGAAGGCTGGATCCACATTGATCATAATCGCCTTGTTGAGAATAGTGAGATGACAAAGATGAAGAATAGTAGAGGAAGGAGGATAGGCTGACCATGAAAGGAAATTCTGCTTCGTTATAGAATCAAATCTATACTATAAAGATTAACTCTGAGTCATCTAAACACGGGGAAATATTTTGTGCAATAGCCTCATTCTGTGCAATCCAGCCATGCAGCCATCCGATCGGCATCCGGCAATCAGGAATTAATCACGATTTGCACCTCAATCCCACTCGATTGTTTTTACAAATAAACCCTCGCACATATCTCTCTGCTTCCGAAAGTCCCTCCGTTAACTCCGGACCTTTCGGTGTTCCTCTCTGTTAATTCTCGTCGTTCGTCGTTGACGGCACCTGCTATAAAGAAAACATCAAATTGATCTGTGTGAGTATAATCTGCTGGTTCATCTGGGCATGGTCTTCCACGGCATCTATGGGGGCTCTGCCAACACCACCATCCAGGCCGTCAGTTAGTAGATTAAGTGCAACATACTCATGTCATGGAGGTCAGCGATGAACATTAGGACGGCCTCAAATTTCTAGATTAGGCCGGCTCTTTGATTCAGTTCATTCTTAGCAAAAGTTTGTGGTGGGCAAGCTTGCAATTGAGAACGTACCATGAACCTTTCCTATTAATTACTTGCAATGATTGGACAATGGACATTCAGTTCGGAACTGAATATATGTTTTCCTTGCATGGGAGTGAATTTCTTTCAGTGTAGGATGTGCATTCGTTCCTTGGGGAATTACTATGTAACGACGCAATGCTGCCTACTGGAAACAATGTTGAAGGTGCTGAAAATTCGCATATGAAATTCGTAAGTGCAAACAGGTAACAATGAACACAAACAACAGTGATAACAAGTTACTTGCTGCTACAAAAGGTCATATTCAGATTGCTATGTACAAATTACTTACGTATCAAAAATTTTGATGCCGTAGAGATTGATACATATGGTGTACAAGCCGGTGGTGTCGTTGTGGCTGTGGATGTGGCCATAGATGGCACCATACTGAATGGCATGGCCGTAGTCGATGAAGATAATGGGGTGTATGTGGTTGAGGAACACAACACCGGTGCATACCTGCGGTCGGCGAATGCCGTAGGCGTGGACGTCGAAGAGTGCAAGGTGGCCACAACCCCAGGGGACAACACACTTGGAATCGAGGTTGTTCGATTCATCAATTCGGCGATGTCTGGATTAACAGAGAGGAACACCGAAAGGTCCGGAGTTAACAGAGGGACTTTCGGAAGCAGAGAGATATGTGCGAGGGTTTATTTGGAAAAACAATCAAGTGGGATTGAGGTGCAAATTGTGATTAATTCCTGATTGTCGGATGCCGATCTCATGGCTGCATGGCTGGATTGCACGTATGTACAAAATCATGCTATTGCACAGAATATTTCCGACAAGCTGATGTGTAGGATGCATGGCTTGATTAGCTTGCGTTGATGATGCTTTCTTTGACTGCCTCACGTTGATGTTTTCCTTGTTTATCTCTACACCTTTCCATCCTCCCCTCTAGCAGCCAGCAATCCTCGCCGGCGGCAACTCGTCCAGCCTTCTCCATTTTCATGCGACGACAGCTGGTAGTGACTCGTGTTTTGGAGGTAGAAGGCTATGGCAGCTCGTCTCTCTCCCTGGACGTCGGCAGCTACGGCATCTCATCCACGTATTTGTGAAGGTGATGGTGTCTAGTTGCGAGCTGGATTGTCAGGTCCACAGTTAAATGACCTTTAGGTCGTAGTTGCAGCTCTGACTGGTACTGCAACTATTAGGATATATTTGTTTTTATGAGTTAAATGGCTAAAACTAAACTTTAATTTAAATTTTAACTCTAGAAAAACGAATGATAGAGCTAAAATTTAGCTTTAGAGAAAAAAAGGATTAAAAGAAGGACAAAACTTTAGTCCCCTAAAAAGACTCTAGCTTCTCATGGAATCGAACACCCCGTAGTCACTTCAGTATTATCGCTTAAGTTTTATCATCGCCATTGCTTTTGTCGCTTGTTTTTAATTTCTGCTCGCAATGTATCTTTGGTCTGTCGTTTAAGTACTCTGTTATTTTGCCTTTGGCGAAACATTGATGTTGTGAAACTAAAAATTGGCCTTTTGCTGATAATTGGAATCATAGTGATAATTCTGTCAGGCGAAACATTGATGTTGTGAAACATTGCCGTTGGAGATCGATACTTGCCCCACCAGGGTGAATTCTGTCAGGCGGAAATCGAACTGATAATTGATGTCTATTACTGCATTTCTTAGTGAAATTATATGGGACTTGCTAATTTTTAGCTGACTAAAAGTTTGGGTAACTTTTAATCACCTCTTTAAACCATTAGATCTAGGTCCAATGATTTATAATTATTATACAAATAATTCTATAAAAAAATTTAAAATTTAAAGAAACAAACCATTGATTAAAAATTTTCAATCATCTCAAAGATAGGAAACATAAAATCATATACTATATATTTGCTTGTCGTTTGCAACCCCTATTCACCAAGCAAAAGTTACACAGTACCGGATGTCTATTTTCACATATCCCGACGCGCGCGCACCCGCCGAGCCGCTGTACCCGCGTCACTGTCTTTGCCGCCGTGCCTGAGCCCCCTCGCTCTCCTGGCGCCGCGACCTCCCCGATCACCCACGAGCGTTATCACCTCCCCGAACAATCCTGCTGCCGCTTTGCTTCGGCGCCAGGGCGCGTCGCACGCAGAAGCCCACACGCTTCGGCGATTTTCTCGGCAACCGACGCGGCGGTGGTTCCCGTGACTTTGCGACGAGTCGTTCCACCACCACACCAAAACTGTGGTGTAATAGTCTGATGGGAGATGGCCAGATCGGAACGTGATGATTAACTACCTGTCTACCTGAGAGTAGTAATTCTAGTTCATGGACCTGAACTCTGGTCTCTCTTTTTTTCATTTTCCTGTGGACTTAGTCTATTCAGTATTCAGGCAGAGTAGAACCATATCGACCGTTTCGTAGCTGTTTCCACCAAAGATTTGTACGCGGCATTCTCCGATTTATAGCTCGCAGCACGACGCGCATACTGTGATGGCGAGCATTCCTTCGAAAAGTCAATCTACCTTCCTATTTTTGGTGCTAGGACGTGTTATCGCAAACGAACTTTATCGATGGAAGCCGCGTGCGAAACAACTCGGCACGAAAGTTCCCAAAACTTAAATTGCCTTTGCAAATTCCCCCATACGCGCGTTTCCGTAGATCTCGATCTCGTGAAGCAGCCGCGTCAGAAAGAGGAAAGCGTTTTTGGAAGGGCGAGAGATTTTGGAGGAGGAGAACCGAGTACCAGGGGCTTTATGCTGGCAAACAGACTATAAATATCGCCGCCGTCCCGTCCCCAGACGGAGAACACAACAAGTGCGGTTTCTTTCCAGTCAACGTTTTCAATTTTCGAAATCTCTCCGGCCTCGCCAAACGTTTCAGAGACAGATTGGGGATGGGAGGGTGCCTCTCCGCCGCCTCCGGCGATGTGCGGGGCGGCATGGAGGCCGTGGGCGGCGGCGGCGGCGCGAGGAGCCACCGGTCAGCGCAGGGCGGGGGGCCCAACGACGCTGTTGACCACTTCTTCCAGGCGCAAGGCCTCCGCGGACTCTACACGCCCCTCGAGGTACCGTACCGCCCGCCGTTTCCGAACCCTACCCGGTGCCTGGTGCTCGCCGGCCGGTCTCTGCTAGCGTCTAGCTTGTCGTAGACTCGTAGGTGGTCCACGGCGGTTGAACCCCGTGGTGGTTGGAACTGAGGTTTTCGCTGTGTGGTTTGGTGAATATGCTGTTTGGAACGGGATTGCACGGGTTTGGAGCCTCCACGGATTTTGTTGTGATTGTGATCATGGTTTTAGTCTTTGTAGAGGTGTATAGTCGCTTCGCTGGGCGTTAATTTCAATGTGGCATTTTTTAGGGCTTTCCTGATTTAGTACCCCGTTAACGAAAAATTGCTCGGGATTAACCGAGCATTTGTTTTGGGCCTAGTTGCCTTTGGGAAATGCGCTAGACTCCACAGCCCAGATTTTTTTCTTTTCTTTGCGAAAAGAAGAAATTAATAACGGTTTGTTGCCGTTGCAGACCTATATCGATTTGCATTGTGTACATATTTGTTGGCAGAATTTTTTAAAACGTCGGGACCCTGGTTCCATTTTCTTAAAAATTGTGTAATGTGTGCTTGTTTGATCTATAGAACGTGTATTATCATACAGAATGGCATGTGATTTGATCATCAGCGATACACTGGTGCAGGAACTAGTCCCCTCCCATGGTCTACTTTCACACATTTACGGTTCCTCAAATGTTGATACTGTTGCGTTTTGACGGGCTGGTCTCTGAAATATTTCTAGTATTTATTTATTCATGCCAGATGTAGTTTCCCAAAAGTCAAATACATTTTTATGTGTGAATGGTGGTGGAGAAGATATTTGTTTCATAACAAAAAACAATATGAGACGTGTGCAGGAACTGGTGGCACTATATGCTTATGTTTTGGTGTATGTATGTACTTTGGTGATCTAGCCTACAATTTAGAAAATAGTTAGTTAATCATTGTTTTGTAAAATCTATCTGTTTACTGGTAAAATTTAATCCAAACTTACTTGGTTATATGTGCTGCCAACATGAAGATATCTTCTTAATTCTATGCTCCCCACTTTCTTCTTCTTTCCACATCCCTTGTGGCGAGAGCATTCACTATGGCAATGGATACAAAACTGTACTCTGTTTTTGATTCGCGGAATTGTGTTTCTTGGTTGTCGCTATGCCTGAAAAGGGTGCTATTCTAGTCTATAATGCTGTGTCACCAGTTCAAGATGGCACAGATTACTAAACATGTCTCCATGTTTATGTCGATTGGATCTCTAGAGCTGATGTGTTGTTTACTTTCTCGTAACTGCAGCTCTCGTTTTCAGCATCAAAGTTGCGGAACATGGATGCTTTTTCAAAGGTGCAAACTGACAGTCTATTTTAATCAGTTTATAATCTGGATATTCCACTTCTTCTGATTGAATAGTAAAGTCTTTGCTTTCCAGATGCATGGTATTATATGTTGAAATTGAAAAAAGTTACAATATATCAGTCTTGGAATGGGTATTACTGGCTTTTGTAGTGTTGGACGTTTTTTCATAGGTTAATGTTTTGTAAAGTGAATAAATTGTAAGTTGATCTTTAAAAAATGGTACTTACATTTTCTTGATTTGATATCAATATGTCCATCCTTATGTGGAGTATATACAGCATTCAACTATATTTACACCTAATCCACAAAACCAAATTTGTTACAACATCTATGTATCTGACAAGATTATACTTAATTCTTTTTTATTGCTTTTAATGTTTAGTTTTCTCAAAACTTAATTTGTATATTGCTTGTTTGCTCTAGAGTGATCCTATGTTAGTGGTCTACTCTGAAATAAATGGAAGGCAGGAAGAGATTGGCCGTACTGAAGTGATTCTGAATTCCTTGGAACCCTCATGGATTACTAAGACTACAATATCTTACCAATTTGAGATCGTGCAGCCACTCATGTAAGTTTCTGGCAATGAAACTGTAGATATTTCTTGCAGAAAGCTCCTACTAACGGACACCTTTTTCTATTCATGTTAGATTCAAGTTATATGACATTGACACACAGTACCATAATACTCCAGTGAAGGTACTGATATCCTGTGCCTCAATTCATTCCTTCATTTCTCCATGCCCCTGTTTAAATTGCATTAATTACTTATATGGGATAATGTATGAAATCAGCCAAAGTTTTTTTCTTATATTATAAAATATTGCTATTACCCTCTGGCAACGTTTGTTGGCCTGCATCTATTAATCATCTGTTGTTCATCACCTAACCTAATGTTGTCTCTCCTGCAAAAAAAAAAACTTAAATGTTTTCTCGAACCAAGTCCAAGTGATGAAATATCCTGGGATAGAACTTCTCTGTTGGTTCGGTCACCTGGATGCATTATATTCTGTGAAAAAAATCGTGTATAAATGACTCCTGATTTGTAATAGATCTGTTCAACTGTATAGCTTGGTTTCATTTATACCTCAACATAGTATACAGCTTATGAAATCTACAATTGTTCTATGCAGATGTTAAACTTGGCTCAGCAAGATTTTCTAGGGGAAGCTCGCTGCATCGTATCAGAGGTTTGTACAACACTAATTAGATTGATGCTCACAAATGCTGCAGATAATTTAGTTTCAGAGCTTTCTGTATTCTAGATGCTATCTAAATATTGCAAATTAAGGAGAGAACAAGAATTTGTTATTTGATATTGTTCTGCTCTGCTTTCACAGATTGTCACAAAGTTTGACCATAACCTCACGTTAAACCTTCGAAGTGCTTCTGGGCACACTCTTCCTGGGACGATAACTGTACATTCTGAAGAAAGTGAATCCTCTAGAATGGCAGTTGAGATGACATTGCATTGCCTGAACTTGGAAAACAAAGATACATTTTCCAAAAGTGTATGTATTAACTTCCTTCACTGTACAGTACAATGATATGATATGAGCTGACAAATTAACTGCATTATTATCAAAGTAAGTATTATTTGGTTGCTTACACAGGACCCATTTCTAAGGATATCAAAACTGGTTGAGACTGCGGGTCCAATCCCGATCTGTAAAACCGAAGTTGTAATGGACAATTTAAATCCTGTTTGGAGACCAATTACTCTAACATCGCAGCAATTTGGAAGCAAGGCAAGTACAATGTTTCTGATATGAATAAATTTGTGTTAGCATTGCTTAGTACATGTGTAGCTCAATGTTGACTTGTGGTGCTTTTCCTCTTTCATGTATTCAGGACAACCCTCTGCTTGTTGAATGTTTTGATTTTGACTCCAGTGGTGACCACGAGCTGATTGGGTACGTAAATCACCAAAAAAAATTCTGTCTTTTTCCATTGGTTCTGAGATTAAATTATGGAATTGTGTTTGTCTGATAATAGGGCCTTCCAGACAACTATAAATCAGCTTGAAGGTCTATATAACTCAAAGTCTGGAGCAAATTTCTACCACAAGGGACACAAAAAGGTCTGAGTTTTCCAGTATTACATGAGAAACTGAACAAAACAGTAACTCAATATAAACAGCCTTTCCATTGATCAAATGATTTTCAGCCCAAAGGACAATTATTTGTTGACAAGATCCAGGAGAAAGTTCAGCATACTTTCTTGGATTACATTTCCAGTGGTTTTGAGCTCAATTTTATGGTGGCTGTAGATTTTACTGGTTAGTTCATTTTGCCTCTTTATGTTATAAATATATATAGGCACCTCTGTCTGTGTTTAAAATGTATATTATTTCTTGTTTTCCTTTTCAGCTTCGAATGGCGACCCTCGTGCACCACAGTCTTTGCACTACATTGACCCCTCTGGCAATCCTAACTCATACCAGCAGGTTGGGATTTTTCTGACTAGCTTATCATTTTTTTTGTCTAAAAGCAGTGAATGACTGAAAATCGGATCATTGAATTGAACATCTCAGGCAATCCAAGGGGTTGGCGAAGTCCTGCAGTTTTATGACAGTGATAGGCGATTTCCTGCCTGGGGTTTCGGAGCAAAGACACAAACACATGTATCCCATTGTTTTAACTTGAATACAGCTACCAATGACTGTGAGGTCAGGTTCATGTCTTCTTCTGAGTTGTTTTTTTCTATCATGCTATATATAAATAGTTCATTTTAATTTGTTACCTCCATATTAAAAAAAAAATTGTCACCTCCACAAATATGTAATCATCAATAAAATGAGTTGTCCCTTATAAGCCAACCTCTGAAAACTTGTATTAATGATAGTTCTTGTCTGCCAATTTTATTTGTTACTGGACAATAGTAGTCACATGAGAGTGAGAAATAGTGCTTCTAACCCATTTTTGTTCCTCAGAGAAAAATCATGTCATTGCTATTACAAAGTTTCTTTTATGATATTGCACATCTTGATTAGAAAATTTTCATTGCTCTTCCTTTATCCCATTTGCGCTCCTCGATCCATCTTTATAACTGCTAGATTTGTTTTTTCCACTGTTCTGTGATATTGAAGTATGGGACTGGCAACCATATTATATGCATCACATTGATGCAACCCACATTCGTTTATATAATCATGTTTGTTTGTTTGTTTCTCCTAACAATTATGCTTGATTATTTCATATAATCATTCATATTAAGGTTTTATTTGTCCTGATCACAGGTTGTCGGAGTTGCTGGTATCATGTCAGCTTACACCACTACTCTTTACAGTGTTTCCCTTGCTGGGCCAACTATGTTTGGCCCTGTGATCAACAAAGCTGCAGAAATTGCCAGCCACTCCCTTCAATACGGAAACAATAGATATTTTGTCTTGCTAATTATCACGGTATGCAATTAAATTTCCCTATGGGTCTTGTCATTTTTCTAAAAGCAATGAATTGTGTTGTAAGGGTCATTGTGTTGTAAGGGTCTTGTCATTCTTCTTCTGGTCCATGTCATTTACCTGACCAGTTTTGCAGGATGGAGTTCTCACTGATATTCAAGAAACAAAAGATTGTATTGTGAGGGCATCAGATTTGCCATTGTCGATTCTGATTGTTGGTGTTGGAAACGCTGATTTCAAGCAAATGGAGGTAAAGCTTTTACTCTTTGCATCAGAGTACACTGTAGTGTTCTGTGATCTTCCTTCCCCTCTAATTAACATTTCTCTATGGCAGATCCTAGACGCAGATAATGGCAAGCGGCTGGAGAGCTCGACTGGAAGGATTGCGACACGCGACATCGTCCAGTTTGTTCCCATGAGGGAAGTCCAAGGTCAGCATCAGTTGTGGGCCTTCACATTTCGTACTATTTGTTACTGTCAACCAGCTCCACCTGTCGCTGCTGATGCAACATCTTTGCCTGTCAACCGTTACGTTCTTGTGTGCAGGTGGCCAGATGTCCGTTGTCCAATCTCTTCTGGAGGAGCTACCTGGCCAGTTCCTGTCGTACATGCGAGCCCGGGACATCAAGCCACTGCCTCCGCGCTACGCTTCAACGCCCGTCTACCCTCAGCAGTGAGACGATCTGCCGCGTTCGCTGGCCAATTACTGAACTGTAAATTCTTCGAAATTCGAATGCTGCGTGTTAGCCTAGTGATCTTTTTAATACACGAGTCTCTGCTTTGGTTCTGTGTCTGCTGATTGCGTTCCAGGCAAGCATATATACCACCTGCACCTGCTCACTTTTAATTCAGCATTAGGTTGACTCAGTCTCTGTAAATTCTACTAAGCTGCAGTTGCGCACGTGTTCTCAGACATCTTGCGAGAATGATCCTCTGTTCCATGATGTTTTTTTTAATCGCGTTAATTTATTCTGTGACTTACCTGTCTCTGAAAGATCATGAGCCTGCAAATGGAATAGACTAGTTGGAGCCCTGCTTGTTTGTCCCTTGGCGGTGGTTACGACGAGTTGACCGCAGCTCAGCTCCATCTCCATGATGGTCCAGTGGGAGGAGGCACGGGGCATGTGCACGCCGCACTGGAAGCCAGCCTAGAGTTCCTGGGTATGTTAGCCTTTGCCTTTGGTCCGCTTGAACAACTGGAATTCGCTGGACCGGCTCTAGCTTGCCGGCGTGTTGCAATCGCATGAATGCCGTCGATTTCCAGCATTTGTTTGCTTCCGCCCGCCTTTTTCCGGAAATACTTAGATTTAAGGCGAATGTACGGACATGAGTCAATTTACATGGGTTTTATACATATACAAACATTTAGGTGCGTAACAGGGCGCAAGCTAAAGATTCGGTTTGGCCTTTTAAGCGTGGAATGCAAAATTTTAGCCTTCCCGGGTTTCATGTGGAGATGAGATGGACTGACATGAACGGTCACGACAGTGACATTGTCAAACAAACATAGTTGTCGCATCGTTCTTTAGTCGCAAATGGTCAGCAGAAATAGTAAATGAATCTGAAGTCGAGGCAGAGAGCTCTGCTTAAGACGTGTTACGACAGTCTACGTCAATGAGGCTTGGGGTTAGCAGTGTCCCTAAATCCATAATCAATTTGACATATCGCTGGATCACCTATTAGACTTCACCATCTTTCCTCTGTCTTAACACATGCCAAGGTAACGGAAGAATCTTGTGTTTCTCTCGAATAAAAATAGCACGGAACAATCGATTGTCGGGTCTGAAATGCGCTTTAGGATTCCACCTTTTATTTCTTTCACCAGTTGGTGAATTTCAATTAATCCTGTTTAGATTATTTAGTTGGCGAAATCTTCAAGAGGTGCATGTTTGAATCTATGATTAAAGTCTTTGGCTAACAAAAAATAGACATATATATCCTTTATTCATAACTAACCAAAAAATAAACACGTGTGGAGAGAAGAAAAATAACACATATAGGGAGAGATAGTTTCGACCTTGATTGCTTTTTTTCTCCTAAGTTTAGAAGCTTTTTTGAAGTGTTGGATGACTAGAGATCTAAAATTTAAGAGTTGATCTGATTGCAATTTAGAAGATTTTAGAAAAGTTACATTTATAATAAAAATGACTAAAATTTAGCCAGTTAAAGTTTAAGAACTAGATTTAAAGAACCTTAACTACGTTCATGCATCAAACCTTAACAGAAGAGAATGTTGATTCTTTTTAAATGGTACAACTACTAATGATGATATACCATGTTCTCATATTGGCTTGGGCCAATCATCATAACATCTATCGATTATAAAATGAGATTTCTTTTATTAGAAAACAATACTTCCATTTCTAAAAATAATTTAAAAAAGATTTCAACCGGCACAAGGTTTTTAAACCAACGTTAACAACAGGACATGCCCCCAGGACCGAGACAACGCCTGACAGAAGAAGCAGACAAAGCATGGACCGAAAGAGATGCAAGGAAACCGTTGGGCTGAACAAGGAAGGAAACCTGCTTGTCTTCCTGCCTTGTTTCTCCTCTTCCCCCATCATCACCATCACCTCCTCCTCCTCCTAATTTAATCGCCAATTTTTTTTACTCGTTATTAATCCCTCCCTCTCTCCCGTCTCCGCCTTCCTCCGCGTTCTCCACCGAGGCAACCGACCCTCTCAGACCCCGCAAACCCTAGCGCAATGGCGGAGGACGGCGGCGACAGCGACCAGCAACAGCAGCAGCAGCAGCAAGCGGCGGCTGCCGAGGCGCCGGAGGGGCGCGGCGGTGAGAGCGTGAAGCTGTTCGTGGGGCAGGTGCCGAAGCAGATGAGCGAGGCGGAGCTCGCCGCCATGTTCCGCGACGTCGCTCTCGTCGACGAGGTCACCGTCATCCGCGACAGGGCCACCCGGGTCTCGCGAGGTCTGGATCCGTACGCTTCCTCCCCTCCCTCCTCGCACTCTTCGCGCGTCGGCTGAATTCTCTCTTCTGCGCTGCAATGCAATGCGGTGCCAACCCACGCCCGCGTCGGGTGAGAGGCTTGGCTTCTCTCGGATCTGGGTCGCGGGTAGCTCTGGGAGGTTTGCCCCGTCCGTAGCTCTGGAGGGGGCTCGAGTTCGTGGGTTTCTGAGCTTGGTCCGAAGCAATGCCGCCACAAAGCTCGAGTTGCTGTTCCGGTAGGTCCGGAATGTCTCGTAACTTCGCTGGGTGTTCCGTTCCTTGACTACCACTTCTGCGTCCGTAGGGATTTTTGGTGCTTGTATCCGCGAAATTGGTACTCGTGGTACCTCTTGTTCTCTGTGGAAGGTTCACGGATGCGATGCTTCCATGCAAGCTCCATCTGGTCGGGGAAGGCTTTTGAACTTTGTCGGATGTTAGTCCAGCACACTCCCAGCAATAACAGGTTCTTCGTCTTAGGGTCGTTAATATGCAGCGAGTTTCTGTGTTTTCTTGAAATTCTCTGGTTTACCGGGACTACAGCTCTAAGCAACGCTCTCCTTGATATCTGTCTAGCTGAATTACCGGGGCTTGACACAAAGCTGCAGTACAGTCACACTATTCTGTCCCCATTATTGAATCCACTTGTATGGTTGGATCAGGAGTTTGTTGTTTTGGGAAGTTTTAACATTTGCTGATACTTTGAATTTTTATTTCTGCTCCTGTTTTTGATCCTGTGGCCTACATTTATGGATTCAGTATTGAGTTGAAGTATTTGGGTTTAGATGGACTTGACCTTAGATTCGAACTGGTTGGAACCCTGAATACAAATGATCTGTCTAGAATTTAAGGACCACAGAACTATACACATATTTGCTGCTTGTGTGGAAAAAAATCATTTGTCTCGTACAAATAAACATGAAATACAGCATCAAATTTAGTTGGCCATGCTTTAGTATGGTTGTGATTGTTTTCAAGCTTCTCCATTTTCATTTGTTTAAATTTGTTTGGAAGGACCCTTGCGAGCTACATCTGTTGCACCTAAAGTTTCTACACATGTTACACTAAATTAGAAACTTCGTTTGTTTTCCTTGAATAACCTTTTTTTTTTGTAACTTTGGATTTTTTTTTCCTTTCCCTTTCTTGTTCAGTTGTTTCTGTCTTGATGTGCTGGACTGTAATGTAAATATGTAAAGGGCAATTTGTAGTCACTTTTTCCTGTCGCGTAAAAAAAAAGGCTTCTAATTGCTGCTAGCTGCTACCCTTTGCAGGCTGCTGCTTCCTGATCTGCCCCTCAAGGGAAGAGGCTGACAAGGCAGTGAGTGCATATCACAACAAGTGCACATTACCTGGGGTATGTAGATGGAACCCTGCTTACTTCCCCTACATTTTCCTTGGTGTGGCGTAGTGACTGATTCCTCTGTACTCTGTAGGTTTGTTCTTTGTGATCAGGAAATTGTTGCAATGTTTTGAATGTCTCTTAATATGTTGGGACCTTGTACTGTCTGCATCTAAACATCTGAAATTCTCCAAACTAATTTACTTGCTTAGCATTCACATACTATTTTTCGTAGGTGTGTGTCTCTACATTAATTATTAATAGGAACTGAACCCTGAAATTATCTACATATTTATGATAGAAGTACAATTTTGGAATTTGGAAAAAATAAAATTGCTCTTGCCTACCTGATGCTCTGTGATATATTACACATGCCTTCTACTGACAGGATAAATTTGAATTGTATTGACTGGTGTTTCAAAGGTATCCATGTGGATTTGCAAATCCATAGGCTATTAGTTAATTAATACTCGTGACTCATATGTTAGAGTATTTTAAGCATCTTTTTAGCTCTCTGGCTAGTGTTAACAGTTTCTCCTTTTCCCATTTCTTTCCTTTTGTTTTAACCAGGCCTCAAGCCCATTGCAAGTAAAATATGCTGATGGGGAGTTAGAAAGATTGGGTATGAGTCTCTACAAAGCTACATATATAATTATAATGAATTTGCTGCTTGATCTGGGCTCATTTGCTACTTTCACTAACATATCTTACTCTTCTACTACCAGAGCACAAGATTTTTGTAGGAATGCTCCCAAAAAATGTAACAGATGCTGAAATGACTGATCTATTTTCGAAGTATGGAAATATCAAGGATTTACAAATTTTGAGAGGTTCGCAACAGACAAGTAAAGGTAAATTTATTGTGAATATAGTTTATAGGAATGGAGTAGCATTTATTCACTCTTCATCTATACTTTTCTATGCATGTAACTTGTTTATCAACTGTTGATGTTGCAGCTGGCTGTGCCTTTTTGAAATATGAAACAAAAGAGCAAGCTATGGCTGCGATAGAAGCTCTAAATGGAAAGCACAAAATAGAGGTTTGTAGAAATTAAGAAGTTCCAAAATCACTCCTGTGTATAGCTTGTAGGGGAGATATTACTCCACTTCTCCCGAAAACATATTACATACTATCACCTACTCTAAACAGGATTATGCAACAGAACTGCTGCAATGATCTGCATTGTGCTAACAGAATTAACCCAGTTATGAAACTGATTTTAAATGAGTATATGCAGTGAGTGCCATTGCATCTACGAATTATCAAATGTAATATGCTCACACAAGGCATGATGCAGCTAGCCAAATTGCTCGGAAGTTGGACAATGCTTATTTCATTAACTGGAAATATGAGACAGTTTGAAGTGAATTAAAATTATGCACACATGACTTCAGTCTTCTAAAGTAACTTTTACCTGCCCCTTATTTTTGAAATAGAAGATATTTTCTTTATCACATTTGTCATAGATTTGTTCTTTTAGTCCCAAGCAAGTTGGGGTAGGATAGAGATGACACATATATCAGAAATTGTTGTTACCTTGCCTTTATATGATATTGATGATCCGTTTCTTCTGAAATTTCATGAGCAGTTACAGAAATCTAAACATGTTCTGGTCCTTTTGTTAGGGTTCAAGTGTTCCCTTGGTGGTCAAATGGGCTGACACAGAAAAGGAAAGACAGGCACGGAAAGCGCAAAAGGCCCAATTCCACTCTTCTAACATGTTGAATGCAAATGCTATGCAGCAGACTTCATTGTTTGGAGCTTTACAGATGGGATACATGCCCCAGTACAATGGATATGGTTACCAGGTAAATTGTGCTAACTCTAAGTTTATGTTAGCACAGAGTACAGAAAGCAGCAAGTTGTAGCAGAAATGTAGTGATCCTAATTATTCGTAAGTCGGTTCTGTGATAGCATTTTTGTGCTACCTATCAAGCTCTACAGGAAATACGAAATAGCATTCTTTTCCATTTACTCAGTTTGTAACGTCCTTATCTTTATATGCTTGAGAATTTGACCAAAACCATTAGAATAGTGCTATAAAAATTTGTTCAATTAGATTTTTATTGATCATGCATATAGAGTGCTGCTATGATAACAGTAACTGTATTGTTATGCATTGTGGTTGTCAGTAATAATTCAACTTTTGTTTGCTTAATGCAGCCACAAGGAACCTACGGGCTTATGCAGTATCCTCCTCTATCTCCTATGCAAAGTCAAGCTGCATTCCAGAATATGGTTCAGCCTGTCAATCAAGGAAACTCAATGCGAGGAGCTAATTCTGAACTTTCCCCTAATTCAGCTCCTAGATCGTTTAATTCAGCACAGTTAGGAAGCCCCTATTCGCCTCTGCCTGGTATGCAGTATCCTGGAGCGTATCCTGGTGGTCCTATCAACAGCCGTCCTTTTGGGAATTCTCATAATTCAGTCAAAGTTGCAAATTCAAATGCTCATTCACCGACATCTTCAAGTGCCAGCAGCATTCCTGGTCCCCAGAGAGAGGGTTTGTCCTCTTCCAGACTTCATCAAATTTGAAGCTCTTAACTTGCCGAAAAGGTTTTAGATTTTGTATCTAGATGCAGTATGTTGTTATTGTCTCTAAATTAATCACATTTACAGGTCCTCCTGGAGCAAATTTATTTATATATCACATACCACAAGAATTTGGTGACCATGATCTTGCAAATGCATTTCAAAGTTTTGGTAGAGTATTGAGTGCTAAAGTTTTTGTTGACAAGGCAACTGGTGTTAGTAAATGCTTCGGTAAGTAGTTCTTATCTTGACTATTGATGGCGCGAGTCATATTACAAACATGATTGCTAACTCTTTTCTGAACAGGCTTTGTAAGCTATGATTCTCCAGCTTCTGCACAAGCAGCCATTAGTATGATGAATGGAATCCAATTAAATGGTAAAAAGTTGAAAGTACAACTCAAGAGAGGCAACAGCAAGCACAGTAAACCTTTCTGACAAGCAATTCCGTTATGTGTTCACGCGATCAGGAAAATCGGTAAATATGTGTCCCAATTGATGGTTACGTTGTTTCCACTGGTCTCCACCATGCTGTTGTCGGTGGTGGCTCTTGTATCTTTGTTCAATTCACATTCTTGAAAATTGTCACATCGTGTATTTCACGAAGCATAGTTGTAGCATTTGTACCATCAGATCCCTTGTACATCAGACATTAATTCATTCAATTTTTCTCCTCATGAATTGTTTCATGTCATCATGTGTAAATAGTGTCTTATAATCTTATTTTTGTTTTGATGTTTTCAGTGCTACCCTATATCATCCAGTTCCAGCCTTCTGTTGCCCTTTTCTTTGCATTCTCTGATAACTAATTAAGGAACTAGGAAAGCTTAGTACTCTGCCAACACTGGCTAGGTTTAGCTCTATTTGCTGTTTTAGTGCACCATATCCGTTTCACGTTGCAACCTTAGGCCGTTTTCTGGTTACTCGCCAGTGGTCACTGCAATATACTCCCTACGGTTTTCTTTTGTTGATGTCCAACGTCAACAAACAAAGTCCGGATGGAGTACATTTTAGCCAAATGTGATTTCTCATTTTTTCTTCTATTTCAAATTGTCGCCTAGAGCAAATTCCGGATGCTTTTGATTTCACTCCTTTGCATTGATGGTCTCGTGGCCATCCTAGCCTCATGCTTCGATCTGCTATGTGTAAACAAAATGTAAGAAACAAAAAATGCAAGAGCTTATTTTCGAAGTTAACAAGCGCAAATGGTCAATGCAGAAAAAAAACATCGGAAAAACTATACGCAAGTCCTGTAAAGTATAAGCTCTATACTGATTCCACCATCTCTGTCTCGAGCATCGTTACAGAGCAAACACAGGGCACGACTTGTGCAACACAAGGGCCTGCCGCATCTGGCTTTGACCACTATACACAGAGTCAGAGATGCGCATCTGCTTCTTTATATCCTGACCCATATCCACACGTTCTAAGTACAGGATCACCTCCAACTTTGGTGCCTTATTCTGCGCCCGTCTAAAGACAGCACACAGTTCTGCTTGTTCTGGACAGTATTTTGTATGAAACTTCCGCCTTAGTTATGGTATACCCATTAGCGTACACAGTAGGAGAGCGAGAACCCATAGCGAGGAATATCTTCGTGTAGCATCTGCTGTAATTGCAAGAACAATATGTGATCGGCAGTAAGAGATGAGATGTTAACAAAACTACTAAAGCAGAAGCAGAGCACACAAGTTCAATTGATAAAGGTGATCTGAGAACGAGCATGCCATGAAAATAACAAAAACATAGTGGTCATGTAAATGTAAAAAAAGGAGTACTGACTTACATAAGTGCTGGGTAGGGGGCGTAGCTGGCGTTTGAGCAAGAGGTAACACATGCGAATGGTGTTTTATAAGTGCCGGAGAAGGAGCAGGGGAGTTATGGTGTCCCTTGGGATTCTTAGGAGAGTGATGAACTGAAGGTGAAGGACTGATATATGGAGGTGGTGCCGCATGAGGTACGGTTCCAGGTGAAGCATGATGATTGTTACTAGCTACTGGGTCAGGAGCTGGGGCTGCAGGAGCTTTATTCTTTGTCTTGTTGGTGTATCTGTATGGACAACAAGTTGGGGATGGAGACCTATATTTGGGATGATGGACAGGAGAATGTACAGGAACAGGAGATGGATCAGAATGCTTCTTTTCATCGTGACTATGGTGATGGTGGTGGTGGCTATGGTGGTGATCATCTTGATGAGGCATGGGTGCTGGACTAGGTGCATCAGTACCACCCCCACTGTGTAAAGAATGACTAAGATAAGACGATAGGCTTATCTGCTTTACCCGGCCAAACACTGTATGATTCAACCCCAAGTTTCCTGAGGATGAATTAGCAATTGTTTGAGCCAACTGCTTCATCCTTGGAAAAGATGGCTGATGATTTCCAACTTGAAGGACAATGGAGGCTTGAACAGTTGTTGGAGGTGCAACAGTTGAACCTTGTAAATTCGTCAGTTTGATGTAGAGATTCTGCAAAAACATGAGAACAGACACTCAACAGACCAAATAAGAACAAGATCAAACAGTGTTGGTATCCTGTTGTGGCCTTTGGAAGCCAATGATTTCCAGCCCACTAACCTCAAAAGGGAGTCATTTTCAGTAGCCGTAAGGCAAGTGGCAAACAACAAAAAGACTAGAGTGCTCTTTTCATATGCTACACGCTGACATTATTTCAACCTATTGCTGAACATTTGTACTGCACAGAAATATAGAATTATTTCCTTTTCTTTTTTCATTTTTTTTCAAAATGTTCAATCAAGTTTCTTAAAACCTGTACCCTTACTAATTAGGTCACCATCCAAATAGTACTTATGAGGCCTAACCAACATGATTGTCGCCTAGCCAGCTAGGAGCATGTATTACTTGTATCTGGCGTAGCAGATCCATTTCCTGAAATCATGTTTAACTTTGCAGAAAAAAATGTTGGCAATATATCTTGTACAATATGATTGGCTATTTCTTCTCTAGTGCTATAGTCCCCCCATTTTAGCATTAGTAGAAATGCATTAGTTTGAGAAAGCATTAGTAGAAATGTTGACACAGACAGCAAATTGGTAGAAATGCATTCTACAATGGTGAGAAAGCATTAGTTTGAGCACAGCCTGCTCGCAGAAATGAATGAAGGACATAAAATCCAGCAGGCTTTCTCATGTATCTATTTTCATAATAACCGCATTGTATAGAGGCACATACATGGTTGTGCATGAGCATGCACGATCATGAATCCAACTACAAGCAAGTAACAAGAATTTAAACCATTCAGATATGATCCAACAATTTGGTGGCAACAAGCAAATAAAACTGAAGAAAGACATAACCAATAAATGTCAAATAAACTAATTTGTTTTTTCAACTAAATTAATACCAACCTCACAGGGATTGAGACGTAGACCAGTCTTCATTTGGTCTTTCAACTCATTTGTTTTGTCTTGTACTTTGTAGATTGGGAAATTCAGAGAGAAGTTGAAAAATGCATAAGGCTTCTGGACAAGAAAAGCAGCCTGTGGAGGGATAATGGTTATTCCACCAGGGAACTTAAGCACTTCAAAGAATGATGAGTTCCCAAACAATGACTCTGTCAGGTGCATCGTTGACTGCTCAACAACCAAGGACATAAAAGATGCCCTAAGAATGCTCAACCATGTCGATGATATTGTTGCGTATTTTGGATATGGAACAATGCTGAAGATAACATTTGTCCAGTTTGATGCGCCTACTGGTTGTAGAAAATTTATAGTCACCTATATAGTCATTTAGGATTCATCAAGATACAAAATAGGACACTAAGAGTTACGGCATATGAAAAGAATTTTATTAGTAAGTACAGAGTTGCTTCCTTACAGTGAAGTTAGGAATGCCAATTTCTTCGTAAATGTCAAATTCAAGCTTAGATGCAGTTTCATTCAACTCAGAAATAGTCTTGTGTAGCATAAAGCTTGCCATTATACCAGCTGTAAAAAATAGTATGGATTCAATAGTAAATAAAAAAAACTGTTGTAGAAGCTACATTTAAGTTCACAGCAAACAAGAAGTACAAGACAGACAATTCACCAATATAACTCTACAAGATTTGTCCCATCCTGATCCAGAGTAACTACATAAAGAATTATATTGGTGAATTGTCCCATACTGACCCAGAGTAACTACATCATTATTAAACTACTACAACACAAAATTGTTACCTGAACTTAAGGCATGAATATTCATGATTGTTAATGGTCATATTTCTACCTCCTTATTTGCCTTTCTATATGAACGAACCATCAAAGCACCCTATGCCCAATTGAGAGTTTGAGACTATGATTCTTTTTAAAATAAAACAGCAGGGGATGCCCCTGTGGTAATTGAGACTATAGTAAGTATCAGCATTCTCATTCTTTATCGACAAAGCTACTTTGACAAGTTTCATACAGCATCGAATTTCACAATGAAACAGAATTTGCAAGTCTTCCATGCATCAACCCTCATAATAGGTTCTTTATGTCAATACCCGTAAATGGAAACCTTGATAGTCACAAGATGTCAAACAATCACTTCCATGAGGACAGCTATACTTAACAGTTCATCACTAGGATATTTTTTTCATTTTTTAAAATCGTTTTGTTGAACGTCACCACTAGATGTGTTGCCATTCTCTACAGCGGCATTATTTTGTCAGGATCTAACATCATCATTGAATAAGCAACGGCATTCCATCGCGGCAATTTTTGTCGTGGCCTTCTATCGTCACTAGATGATGAAGCAATGTCATCTCTATAGCGGCAATTTTTGTCGAGACCTTATAATACCACCATTTAATAAAACTCCTGATTTTTTTACCGAGACCTTGTAACTTCACTCTTATATATAGCATTGCCTCTTGTGGCCCTTATTTTCGGGATCTTCTAAGTCCAGCATTACCAGCTCCCAAAAGGATTGGTTTTCTTTAGTGGAAATTCTTGTCATCTTGTCAAGAGATTCTAACAACAGTTATCAAATTTCAGAACAAATATTACTGGGATTTTCTAGTATCAGATTATAAGCATTTGAAAAAGGGTTCCCACTTATTTCTCTGTTTAGTTTTTGTAGGTGGACCTTCTAAAGTGACCATTCAATAAATGTTACCTCGTGAACTAACTTAAACATGTTTGGAGCAGACGTAACGACCAAGAAAGAAACCAACAAGTTAAATTGTTGCATTCATGTAGCTGGAACAAATTGCTCAGTCTGAAAAAAGAAACTCTAAAAATTCCCATCAACAGCACTATTTAAGTAAATACTATTTCCCTTTTTATGAACAAAAAGATGAGAATGGTATCTTCACTAAAGTTCCCAAGTCAGTCCAAAAGGAGAACATGCCATCACTTCATCCTTTATCGAGTAAAACTACAGCTATAGTTCAAATACCTAATCATTTTAGAACATAGCCATTAATAAAAATGGAGCTTACAACAGCCTGAAGAAAGGCACCCACAAGAAGAACCATTAATAGCACCCCAAACCCAAACTGGCAATCCACATAAAAATCTCCGACCAGCACCACAACAATAACCACCAGGATGTAGCAACTGAGCAAGACATTTTCTCCTAATGGCACAACATAGGTCGGCCCAGCATTTTATATCCTATCGAGTATCAAGGACGACACTGTAACGGTGCACAAGCGCTGAAGTGCATGCATTAGCAGCAAGTATCAAACCCTTGCAAAGCATGCTGAATATCGCGCCACAGTCTAACAGACATACAAAAGAGCATCGAAAGTGGCCGCCAACTTAGTTCCAGAAAAGAAACAGTAGACGCAACTAGAAAAGGCTCGCCGAATTTGATCCAGTTTGTCAGCTACGGAAAGCGACCTTCGCAGCTTTGCTTTAGATTCCAAATTAACAACCGCTCTTGACTCGCCACCAATTTCGCACAAACGATTCATTGAGCTGGGGAGCAAGACGAGTCAACCGTTCTTTAGCGTCCGTACGACGGAACGGGATTTAAAAACCCGCGGCGCAAGAAAACAGAAAGAAAGCCAGGTGCGCGAGGGATCTCGGAACGCCGCCTGACCTGCGAACGCGCCGCCCGGATCCGGCGGGCCCTCCCCACCGCCGCGGCCGGCGAAGGGCGGCAGCCAGAAGAGCGCGGACAGCACCACGGCGCCGCCGAGCAGCAGCGCGGCCACGCATTGCAGCCGCACCACCCTGCGGCACCCGCCACACCTCCCCGCGCCAGCGCCTCCTCTGCTTCTTCCTCCTCCCTCCGCCGCGGCCGCCGACGGCTGCTGCTGCTCCCCGCCGTCCTCCTTCCCCATCCCGCGCGCCCTCACGCATCGCCGCGCCCCGCCATTGCCACCGGCGAGGCTGAGAAGGCTTTGGTGTGGGGGCCCAGGCAAGGTCGCTGCTGCTGCCGCCGCGGCGCACGGGTGGGTGGTGGTGAGAGAATGAGAGAGTGTTGCCGAGGACGAGGACGAGTAGTGCGTGCGTAGTGTAGTGATGGCCGCTCGACCTTTTGTCCGAATCCGTGAGCAGGCGTGTGTAATTAGTGGAGTGTGTTGTGCTGATGTGTGGTTTGTTATCAACGGATTATCTTGTTTAATGACGTAGCTTTGCTTTGATTTCTGTTACGGGTAGATGCTTTTTGCAACTTTGCTTGCGCCGTAACTCTTTTTCTGCTTGTGTGATAATTTTGACTTTCATGAGAAGGTGAAACTTTTGATTAAATCTTAGGTGAACGATTTGAAATGGAGGCAAAATTTATCTGTAATCTTGAACTGATGTTCTGAGCTTAAAGTAATGATGAAACCTTCGATACATAACTACATAAGCTTATCTGTCAATTGCACGATCCTTCAAAAACAATATGCCAACCAAAAGTATGAGTCATGTGAAAACCAACCAAAAGTTAGAGACCCAAAAACTTGAGTCATTCGATCGTGTAGCCACGGGCAAAATAGTGCATCTAAAATGATCATTGTGACACTCAACAAAAGTGAAGAGAAAAAAATAAAAAAATGACCTTTTCTAACCCTTTTTTTTAGTTGGACACTGTAACTATGTCCTGTTTGACAGACGAGGTTGCGACGAACAGGGACAAGATTGAAGACAGATATGAAGAGAGAGAAAAAAATCAAGAAACATCTCTATTTCTACGTTTTCAGTACAAATGTGGCTTTTTACGTTTTTCTTGGTTTTGAGAAGCACACCCCTGCTTGAGGAAGCTTTTAACTTTAAGATGACGCAAAAGTTTTATTTTTGGAGAAAACTCTCCCAAACAGAAATATAAGCTTTTTGTAGAAGCAAAAGCTGATAAAACTCTTCCAAACGGTATCTAAGGCCTTGTTGCATATTGTTTCTGTATTAGTTTCTATCAAAAAGTCCTACAAAATAATTTAGTTTCCAATTATAGAAATAAAAGCAATTATATTTTTGAAACTAAAGCCAAGCTAAACATGACCTAAAAGTTGCAGACAACAACATGTAACATCTTAACCATGGATCAATAGATGCTCACTTGCAGTGTTATGTTTTCAAGTTTCGAATTTCTACTCTTTTATTACCGGCAAAAAAAAAAGAACTTCTACTCTCCTAGTTGTTTTTTTACTAAAATGCTCCCCGTTTTGTCAAGCATTGTGTTAAATGTGTGTTATTTATTTTTGAAATGTTTGAGCGATAACCATGAACATACTTTATCAATATTAGAAACAACAATTTGTCATTGTATCTCATCCTAGTATCAGAGAAGAAAAGAAAAACATAAACCGTAAACGTGCATACGTGAGCATACTTCCTTCGCATACATCTTTTGTTTGTGTTTAGCTACGAGGGAGGAGGGTGGGCGAAACGTACTAGCTGAAATCGGAAGAATGAATGTGAAGGTTGACATTTCATCCAAAGGCAAAGACAACCTTATTACTCTACGCCTCGCGTTCGGTTCACATGAGTGACATGACCCACACTAGTGGGCTTTCATGTTGCGTTGCATGACGGATTGGTTGAGAACCAGCGTGAGCCATACGTGAAGCCGATCGACGAAGAAAACTCAAATAAATAGTCAATGATACAGTAAAATAAAACATCCGATGATTGAACGCAACGGAAGTACTGAATCAAACAGCAAAAAATCTTAAATAAACCACAGAGCCGAAATCAAGTTTGCAAGAGCAGTGGCGAAGCTAGACTGAAGCAAAGGGTGATGCCTCACTGTAATTTAGAGTGATGCTTCATAGTGATTTATGTGCAACTTAGTGCTAAAATTCTAATTTTCCCTCGTGCCAGTGCACCAGAGTTGGCACACCTATCGTCGCGAACCTGGAGAGCGCTAGCACGCCCGCGAGTCCGCGACGATAACAACTTCGCTGACACCTGGGCCTATCTCTCTGTGGACCATGGACCTGGTTCAAGGACAGTGCCTCGCGGCGGGCGGAAGGAAGCTGGGATCTCCTATATTTTGGCCGCGTTATGTGTAACTTATACATAGCGCATAGCGCGACCCATTAAGATCCATAAGTTATATATATAGCTTATTTATTTATAAATTTATTTTTTTAAATATTATGATAGTAAGTTATATATTTTTTTAATATTTTTGGCAATTTATTTTATTTAAAAAATTTATATAAATAATAAATATTTATTATAGAATTAATCCATATACACTGTTAGAACAATTCATATACGTTCTTGGAACAATCCATATATATAGTTGGAACAACTAATCTTTACTGTTAAAATAAATTTAAAATAACTGAAAATAATTTTACAATCCATAAACAAATAATTTTTATTAATAGAATAATCACTATTCACTAGTAGAACAATTGAACTGTCCACAACAATTGATGTTATCATTAGAATAATTTTATAAAATTTAAAAATAGGAAGTTAAGAATTCAAAAATTTAAAAAATACTAGAACAATTAATTTTTACTACTAGAACAATCCGTTTTTATAGTTGGAACAATAAAAAAATACAAAATTAAATTTTAAAATTTTATTGTCATGTTGGATCTCGTTTTGTTGTATTAATTCTAAAGATTATGGCGATTCAAACGGATTTATATTTTAACAGAAAAATCAATTTGAAGATTAAAATAAATTTAGACTCCACAGACCAATCAAAAGACGTCACGTACGTACGCTACGTGTAAGCTACAAATATAGGAAATTCGAGCTTGGGCGGTAGGGACCATATCTCGTTGGGCCTGTTGAGCCTCGAGGCACCTGCAGACCTGCGCAGCCTAAAGGTTAAAACGGCCCAGCCCATGGAGCACGTGATAAAACCCACGAGCCCGCGCCGCCCCCTGCTGCCGCAGCGACGTTTCCTCCCACCAGCCACCATTCCCTTTCCCTGCTAGGGTTCTAGCGCTCCGCTCCCCTCCTCCCCGCCGCCGCCGGCCACCGCACGCCCCCACCGCCCGCCATGACGGCCGAGACCCAGACCCCGGAGGAGCTGCTCCGCGCCCAGCTTGAGGAGCAGAAGATCGCCGAGGTGAGCGACAGCCTCGCCTTTTTCTGTCCCCGCGCCTCCGAGGCTCCATCACCGGATCGCGCGGCTGGGGGCGTAGAGATGTGATTTTCGTGGGGGTTTCAGTGCTAGGCGTGGAGGATCTTGCTAGATCTTGTGTGGTTTAGGCAGCAGCGGTAGCTTGGTAGGAACTTTCTGAGCGAGTGGATTTGGGTTGGCGATTGGCGTAGCTCGGTCGGGTGGGCTGTTAGGTGCTATGGACTTATAGTATGTCCTGTCCTCCGTTGCATAGTTTTGCTACTAGTAATTTGCGTAATTTACAGTTTTATGTACCCTGAGACCTGCGTTACCTGTCTCGTGGATCATGCGGTTGTTTGATCTTGCGAAGCTCCAGTGAGTACTTTTCTGTTGTGCTGAATCCATATATTCTGATAGTTCTCAGTCCTCATCACTTCAAAGAGAGTGCTGATATGACTGACATGTCACTGTCCCGCCTGACAAACAGATTAGTAAGTGGAATAATATAGATGCGCTAGAGCTGTGATTTCTGGACGCTCGTTGTGTAAGGTTGCTTCATTTGTGGGCTTGATATATCCCTAGCAATTCTATAAAATTCCTGGTGGTAGATTACTAATAACCAATGGTGTTCGTATTGATCTTGATAATTTGTCGAGGCATGTCAATTGAACTGTAGTTTTTAGCTGTTATGTGAATGATTGTGCTTTTGTTGATGTATTTTTGCTGTTCTATATCTGCTGATCAACAACAACAACAACAAAGCCTTTTTATCCCAAGCAAGTTGGGGTAGGCTATTCTTATGGGTTTCATATGCATTTGAGTGGCTGGGTTTTTGACGTTGGTTCGCCACACCTAACACAACCCTCCTCCTTTACCCAAGGCTTGGGACTGGCTATGTTGAGACTCAACATATGCGGAGTTCTATATCTGCTGATCATGTATTGAAATATGTTATCATATTGTTTGCTTCTGATGTTGACCTGCTGGAAATACTTTGAACTTTCAGGGAGATGACCCAATTGTTGAGGACGATGATGATGAGGAAGATGAAGATGATGAGGATGACAAAGATGAGGATGATGTTGAGGGTATGTGCATATCATGGTCATTTGTATATTCTGTTAGCAACTACACACATCTACAAAAAGGATTCACATACATTATACACTTTTTGCGTTATCTTTCCTTAGTTTGCTTTAAATTTCTTACATTATTTGACTATGTTTAATTGCTAGTATTAGTTTGCACGTGGCAATAATTTCCCTAAATATCTGTTGAGATGAAACAAAGTTGCAGAACTGAATCTGGACTACCGGTTGCTGCATGATGGAAAACATGCATACTTTTCATGATTTCTGATTGTGCCATATAATCTATTTGTTTTTCTCCTATCTTGGATAATTGCTTTGCAGCATGTAGATGAGTGTCCATTTATAATCAGAGTGCTTTTGTCAGCTTCATATATTGCTTAGTTTTCATCCCAATACCTCTATTCTAAGACTTTATTATAATCTATCTCGTTTTCTCTGGGCAACTTTTACAATGAAGCATATCTGTTTTGTGGAACTCAATTATTCCTCTTATTTTTCATAATGACAGGAGGTGATGCCAGTGGGAGATCTAAGCAGAGTCGCAGTGAGAAAAAGAGCAGGAAGGCCATGTTGAAGCTTGGCATGAAGTCTGTTACTGGTGTGAGCCGTGTAACTGTCAAGAAGAGCAAGAATGTAAGCTTCAGACTGCTATTTTGATGCAGTATTTTTTAAATTCCTGTTGATATATTAAACTTGCTCTTTCATTTCCAGATACTCTTTGTCATCTCCAAACCAGATGTCTTCAAGAGCCCTGCTTCTGACACCTATGTGATTTTCGGGGAGGCGAAGATCGAGGACCTGAGCTCGCAGCTTCAGTCACAGGCTGCAGAGCAGTTCAAGGCACCAGACCTGAGCAACATGATGTCCAAGCCTGAGGCCTCCACTGCAGCCCAGGACGATGATGAGACCGTTGATGAGACTGGTGTCGAGCCGAAGGACATTGAGCTGGTGATGACCCAGGCCTCGGTGTCGAGGCCCAAGGCAGTGAAGGCGCTGCAGGCTGCCAATGGGGACATAGTTTCTGCTATCATGGAGCTGACAACTTAGCCAATTGGGCGTCCTACCTGTGATATCATCATGTCAGTCTTTTTTTATCTTGTCAACGAGTGTTATCTGGAACATTTGTTGGTCGTGAGCCGTCACGTTAGCGCTGAACTGAATGTTGTATGACTGGAACGTTTGTCTTGTGAAAGAGGCTCCTTTTCGTCCCGTACCAAATTTGTGCACGTCTTCTCTATGCGCCCTTGTGCTGCTTTAGTGTTAGTTCATCATCCCATCCTGTAATGGATGTTCTGCGTGAAAGCTGGCAGAGTTATGATATACACACTAGAATGACGCTGTTCTGGTGGTTTTGTTGATCGGTTTTGTTATGATGCACTGCAAAGCATGGAATTTGTGGCAGCCGGCATGACGGATAGTTGAATGATAACTGTGATCAGAGGACCATGTTCAGTCCCAATTAGGACCACCAACAGTGCTACAGGACTGTTAGATCGATTGCTTACACTTAGACGACCACTGGAAAAGCCTGCGTTTTTCTTGCAGTACAAGTTTTTTTTTACTTGTCCGCTACGCTAGGTGTGTTCGTTTCTTTGGGTCTAAATTTTAGTGAGATCATATCAATTATTAAAATGTTATATATGATTATTAAATATATATTAAATATAAAACTAATTATAGAATTGAATGCGCATCAGTGTGACAAATTTATTAAACTTAATCAAATCATCATTAAGAGATGTTTACTGTAGCATCACATTATCTAATCATGACCTAATTAATTTTAATAGATTTGTCTCGTCATTCAGAGGGAGGATTATGAACTGGGTTTTATTAGTAATCTATATTTAATATTCCTAATTAATATCATAATATTTAATGTGACAGGTGTAAAAATTAGAGGGGTGGAAACGAACACAACCTTTGTCATGTCATATTAAGGGAAGGCGAGAGGAAATCAAGTTGTAGCTTCTCAGGAGTCAGGAGTAGCCTCAATCAGGCAGAAACCGAGGGGGAGACAGACAGCACCAGTGCACGACGGAGCAGAGGCATCAATGTTCGTGCATGTGCAGTTGACTCTTGTTTTGTTACCGCGGGTTATTTAGAGAAAACTATGCGTTTAGTGCTTTTACAGGCGCACACCCTGAAGCACGAAATCTGTTCTTCAATCAGACCTGGAAACCGAGGTCTGTGACAACGACAAGCTCTGTTTGTTTCTTTAGGATGGCCGAGGGACAAGAGGAGGAAACCGACGACAGGCACATCCAGACCTGGAAGCTCAAGAACTCCATCAAGACGCTAGACGCGGCCAGGGGCAACGGTGGTGAGGTACCTTAGCAGTGACCAGGAGGAGGCAGATCACAACAATTTCGTCGACAAGGTGCTTCTGACGGAGTGGCTGGCTGAAAATTACCGGCGGTTCGGCTGCGCGCTGGAGTTCGTCACTGACAAGTCGCAGCAAGGGTCCATGTTCTGCCGGGGCATTGGCGGGATCGGCGGGATCCTCCGGTACGCGGTGGATGTTGCCGCCTATGACTATGATGATGACGAGGACGGCGACATGCCTGACGACGACGACGAGGACCAAGATTCGGAGTAGCAATCAAATGATATATCCTCAGGGACTTTTCTTGTGATCCGCGGGGAGCCCGTGCTGGCTGGCCCAGATTACTGCGCCGGGACCAGACGACCCTGAAACATCCAAAAGATCGGCGTAAGAAAACCAAGGTTAGTGCTTGGGAGTGTTGCATATAAACGTTACTGTTCATGATTCTATTTATGTTTTTTTCCCTGTGATATATGGGCATTGGGATTGGCGTCCCCTTGTTTTTTTTTTCTTCTGAAAGTAACAGTGTTCTTCACCTAGGAGATGGAGAGAGAAGGATATGAGGAACCACAATGCAGACCTTGTTCGAACGCGTGGTGGTGTTGATAACGCGTGGAAATAGGACTTCTCAGATGCTGCTTCTAATTAAGCAGCCGTTGATGCTTATGAGAGGGATTAATAAATGTTTTACTACCTTTAGTAATAATGAAATGACTGTGTTGATCAGCGGAGTTTGTGAGACGTACAATACACTTGTCGGCCAGTCTCTTTGAGAGTGTGTTGCTGATTCGTTTTATTTTCTTACTTGAAACACATACTACTACTATATTTATTTACAAGAATATATCAAATTCTATTTGCAATTTGCATATATATCACAATAACAAAGAGCTACTATAGCAGCGGGTAAAAAAAAAAAAAGACTGATTGACGGGAACTGGAACCACTACCCGCGGCAACGCCTCTATAGCTAAAAAGAATACACAACAACAACGGTGCACTGTCAGATTTATCTGCTAAAATAATTTGGTTGTACCATTCTTATCTGGTATACCATGGAGATACATAAATGACTAGCAAAATACCAACGCATGTGTCTTTGTTAAAAAAAATTATGATTAGAATATTTTTTTAACTATAAATGGTTTTCAATTAATCATTTTTTTGGTATGAGTATTTGCTCTATTTTTATTTTGTTTTACCTTTTTTTGTTTTAAAAAGGATATTTCATTATATAATTTTGGAGTGAGTTATTATTGGAATTCTTGTTATTAGTTTTCATCCAAAATATAATGTTAAAGAAATAAATGATTAATTGTTGTTAGTATGAAATATCGAATTAAAATCGGAGTCCAATTTAATAAAGGATTAGAAAATAGTTAAAAACAACTCAAACTGATTGGTGAATCATTATAAGATACAAACTAAATACAACAATATTACGGACACATCTGAACACGAAAAAGTGATCTAGACAACCTCACCTCAATTAAGAATACATATAAATGATACGATCGTGTCTTCAAGTCTAAAAGAGTGTAAAAATTCCACTCATGCCCATTGTGGTAAAGCAAAAGAACCTACGCCTATTCATTGTTCTAACATGATCTCATATATAAGATCATATATAAGACCATTCAAATAAATGAGTACACTATTAGAATGATCTCATCAAAGAAAAAGAAATGTGGCCACAATCATACATTTTTATTAGAAAACAAGATTTTTCTTGTCCATCATGGATGATGATGGGGGGATTTGGAATGATGCAGCATATCTACTTGCAGTAAATTCACAATAAACACAACAACTTCACAATTTTTATTACGAATATTGCAAATACTCTCATTGCTCTATATAAAAATAGATGAAAATTGTACTTGCACTGACCAATTGACTTTTTATGAATACTTATTTTTCAACTTTTAATTATGTCTATTTATACATATCAATATACTAATATAGACTCTTATAACATTTTCTTATTTTCAACTTTTATGTCACAACTATGTCAGCTGAGTCACAATAGTGAAGGCGTATTTGAGGAGATGTGTCTTTTAGTTAGCATTAACATGTTATATTAGGACATCTCTGTAATGCAATGAGTGTTTGAATGACAATTGGGGCCCATGGGCAGAGTGCGTGAGAAGTGTATTAAATCCTATAGCCGATCACCAGCAGAGACATAGAATGAATCAGAAAGAAATTATCCCCAAACTTCTGTCCAAAGTTGGTGCTTTCGTCATCTCGCTCACGGTGAACCTCGTGATTGTGCTCATGTCTTGATGGTGGCTCGTCATAAGCCACAAGTCGTCAGATTTTTCTTAAAGAATTATTATGGGTGTAGATGTGACTTTGTTATTGGTTTTAATCAAAGTCATTCTCTTGATTTACCTATCATATAAAATGAAACATTTATCCAAACTATCTAAGAAAAAATTATTACTTTTATCTTGTTGCCACACATTATCATTTCTCATACTGGGTAGAGTACCATGTTCGATTCACTAAGGCTAACTTTTGCCTCCCATTTACGGGTGAGGAAGGTTAGTTTATCCTTTGCATCCATTTGAGCTACTTATTCTATAATCACTTATAATGTTTCTAGCACGGTGCGACTTTATTTTCGATGCTTAGAAATTGTTGGATTGGTGCAAAGTGTCAACCATGAAAAGGCCTAAAGCTCAAACTAGCTAGATCATTTTGAATGATATTCGTTCGGCATATACTTTTTGGCAGCCCTTATGGGTTATCTTAGGTAATTAATCTTAACCCCATCGGTGAATGGGATGTTCAAAGTCTTCGAGTATTTGTGTTATTATATTATAGGGAGAAAATCACAATCACAAGAGTAATAAGACATCCTGCCACATCAATTTTGTGGGTGAATGTCAATGAGAAGTTGGATACAAATAGAAAAAATTTTGTGGGTGAATGTCAATGAGAAGTTGGATACAAATAGAAAAAGTACAATGCCGTTTTTTTTAACTGAACAGGAGGGAAAGACCCCTACTGATTAATAAGTTTTGAGTACATAAAAAAATAAAACAAAGGATGATAGCTAGAAAAGAAAAAAAACAGCATTTATCAATGGATTCTAGCCATGATTTATGATATACTGCATCGCCAATGGATGATGCAAGCACTGCATACTGGCAAGAGATTTGCGCGGCTCCTGAACCTGCTAGAGTGTTTAGTGGCATGGGCGTCGTCAGTTTTTTTCTCAGGTCAGCCAACCTGATGAATTTTGGAGAAATAATTGGTGTAACTGTCGACCTCGCTCATAATTGGTGTCTCATTATCAGGTGATTGAGATTTTGTTTATAGCTCAGTCAATAAAAAGTAGTTTCAAGTTCCACCTTCAAGAAGAAGAAAGTTCAAAACAAAAACAACAATGTAATAAATATTTCAACTTCAATAATACAAAGTTCCATCACAAATAGAAAAAAGTTCCATTAGTTTTGTTTCAAAAATATGACTGAGACAAGTGCAAAATCTCAGCTAATTAAGAACTAGCAAATCTCATAATAATTTAATTTGCTCAGCTAGTGTAGAATTAGGATACGTAGAGTAATATTGTAGCAGTTGTGCTGTACCTGTTCCCGTGGCAGCCAAACGGCGACCGGCTGAACGGGATGGAATGCATGTGCGGAGGCCGTTCACGTGGCGTGCCGGTAGCACTACATCGTGGAAATCTTCGCTTCCGTCTAGTCGGACAGAAGCCGTCGTCCGCCCAGCCCAACCCCCCTCCCTCTTCCTCCTCACCAGCGGTCCAGAGGATCCCTTAGGGGGTTCAGGTTGCCGGGGAGGGGAGGAGAGGGGGGGGGGAGGGAGGAGGGAGGATATGCGCTCTCTAACGGTAGGCTGCAGTCCGGCGGTATGGCAAGGTGGCGACAGCGTTGTTGGAGCCGTGGGTGGCAGAAGGGCGGTGGACTCGGGTCGGTGGTGGAGATGTCACATCACCAACAAGTTAGCTGGTGACGGTGTGACGGTGATGTGGAGGGCAGCGGCGGCAGATGCAGGCGACGTGGCGAGGCGACGGTGCGCTGCTGGCCGTCGGTGGTGGTGGCGGGCGGGAGGTGGGCTAGTGCAGCGGGCCGTCACGTGACGGCGCCAAGGTCTGCAAGGATGGTAGGTAGCCAGGCGGAGCGGTGACCGGTGTTGAAGAAGAAGACGGGCGCTGTGTGAGGTAGAAGGAGGGATGGGCTACCGAAGGGTTACCGGTAAGAGCCCCCACTACATCGGCAGCAGGCACTGAACTCCAGCTTCCTCCTCATCGTGCTGCTCCTTGATGATCACGGTCTGCGTACGTGGAGCATCGGGTTTCGGCAAACGGGAGCAGGGACGCCTTCTGTCGCGATGATGTGACAAGGTCCACCACGCTGCGCTCTACAGCCCCATCGCGGAGCTGCTTGTGTCGCCGGACGGCACGCAGCCCCCGCTGTACCGGAGCATCACCGTCCGAGAGTTCGTCGCACCCATCCCCTGCTCGGCTGCTCCTTCCATTGCAACACCTCCTTCGCTAGAAATCCAGAACAGAGCAGACCAAAATTATTGGCAGCATTTCGTTATTACAAACATTGTTTCTCGTCAATGATGAAACATGAAAGTAACGCATCCCCAGTTTCACGCGCAGTTCTGTTCTTTGTTCACGCTTCACCATCGGAATTTCTAGCCATTATGAACTGTCCAAAAGTTGTCCAGATACTGCGTTTGTACAGCTGCAACCGGCAGCAGTCCAGCATCATCTCACAGCACCAGAGGCAACTCAAGTCTCAAGGATATACAATGAAATGGAATGACCACCATAAGAAGAAAAGAAAAAAAAAACTTAACCGATCACAGATGCACCAACGCGCACAAAGTGCTTAACTGAAAGGTGAACTGACGAAAAAGTGCCAACGAAATTAGCCAACAAGCTCATCGATCTCTTGATGAACAATTGACCCAACAAATTCATGCTATTAATTGAGTGACAAGTACTAGGCAATTGAGGGAGAGTAACCAAGCTAGCCAAGTAGCTCCGGCAAGTCCACATCATAGTTTTCTAGCCCACAGTTTGTATATTATTCAGAAGCAAGTTTCAGCATCGAGATAGCACAAACCACAGCACGCCAAACGAAAGATTGCTGCATCGAGATAGCACAA
Source organism: Eleusine coracana subsp. coracana (assembly GCA_032690845.1). Lineage (NCBI taxonomy): Eukaryota > Viridiplantae > Streptophyta > Magnoliopsida > Poales > Poaceae > Eleusine > Eleusine coracana. The sequence continues at coordinate 9,520,756 of CM064426.1, forward strand.
GCCACAGCACGCCAAACGAAAGATTGCTGCATCTCGGCAATAGGAACAAAGCCCTTAGGTTCCTGCAGAACAAGAAATCCCATGAGTGGAACAATAGTAATGCAGAAGACAAAAGTTCTATTTGCATTAAGTTCACGTTCGGTGGAATTTATCTCCATGGCTTAATTATCAAGAAACATAGCAGAACAACTACAGAAGAGCTGTGCCCAATTGCATAAGCAACATCTGACCTGAGCAAAATATGCCCTGACCAGAGTTACAACTTATCTTGGGCAAAGGCCCATCAAGGAAAAATATTGACCTTATTAGTGTTTAGATTATCAAATCGATTATATGTACACAGTATACAATAGATATATGACAGACACATGAACAATGGTATAAACATCTGGTCTTGTTCTAGTATCAAATACTAGTACACATATAATACTTACAGTTGTACAAACAATTGATCAAATAAACAGGTATAGTAAAGAAACGACAGAATTTATACAGTACATGTAACAACCAAGGACTCCTCCATATGATTGGCAGATTTTTCAAGCTCATAAGTTCAATTTTCTAATTGGATTTTTATTTTTATAAATTGGTACTTCTTAATGAAACAAACATAATTATTTTTCTTATTTTCCCTTGGGACTGAAACAAAACTTATGACACCACCTTTTCATAATATTACAATGTAAAACATTTTTCTTTGACCAATCTTACCCATATCACTCAGACCATTTGGTCAGTACAAATTCAAAAATATTCATTAGTTACAATTCAAATTTGGCTTCATATAAATCATACTCTTCAGACTGACAAGATAAAGTAAAGAATGCAGATGGAAATGATATCAATCGACGGCCAACCAATAAGCACAAATGCATGTTAGGAATAGTAATTTACCACAACACAATTATGATGTTGAATGGTTCAAGTAAATTAAACTGCTTAACACTAGAATAATTATCAATAAAACAAAAGAATTGCAAGGATCAATATATTAAGTAAACATTTTTCAAGGACCTGCTCTCATAAATGACACACACAATACTAGGGGAAACAAATTAAATGTATGCAACAAAAATGATTTGACATTGTCCTTTAAGAAATTGCCAAAGAAAAAAGACAAAAACTTCATTTTGAGACCTGATACATATGAATTTGTCACTTGCAGCAGCACTTAACTATTTGACAACACAATGTTATTCAAGCATAATTTTCATGTAGTTGTCATCAGTAATTCTTTGTATCACGCATGGAAAAAAAAAATGTTTACTCTAGAGCACACGCTATTGTAGCACTATTATTCTTACAAGAATTTGCTAATCATTGGGTTCATGTTTTGATCAGTTTATTTGAACCATCTCCATACTTTTTGAGTCCCTTAATAAGCAGCCAAAGAAACAATTGATATGACTTTCTGTTCAAACAGTACTCTCAGAACCAATTATTAGAATGCAAGCCATCCCATGAACCAATTACTGAAAATAACTTGAATCGACTTTGCTACAAGTGGTCCAAACAGAGGCATGCTATATATATATTACCTGCTGGATAGAAACATGTGAATGGATGGAGGGGGCAGCGGGGGAGTGTTCTAGTAACCTTCTTGTACCGCATTGACCCAACATGGATCATGAATGAATCATCTTCTGAACATAGAAGCATTGCATTATCCTCTTCAACAAATCCTAATATCCTTGGAGGGCGCTTATTCACTGCTGAACTCAGCGGAAGAAATTCGCTCAGGTCAACAGTAGTCTCAAGGACCCATCCAGCACCTCCATCACTATTGATCCTCCTTTTCCACAATCTGGCAGTGAAGCCTGATAAAAATAGGAAAGTGAGCCCACCAGCAGCATCTGCTGGTGCAATCAAGAACTGCCACCTGTCTTGGTACAGGGCAAGTTCCGGTGCATCCGACGGCGCCTCTATGACGGCTAGGCTTTCCAAGATGAAATCAAACTGAAGGATGGATAAGCTCGGCACGGTGAGCAACGTGCAAATGGAATTCCCCACCACAGTAGGGGAACAAAAAATGGTGTGGTCCATGCGGTGATCAGATACTAGTGAGATGGTATTGCCCCAAGCATTGGTCCTTGATGAGTAAACACTGGCGGTAAAGCCGTTCTTGTTGCAACCCAACAATATCACCTGGAAGGGGCAAGTGTGGCAGCTCCCGTGCACGTGGCCTATCTCAGAGGCAACACAATTGACCACCCCATTCCTTACGACCGACTTGTTGCTGCAGAACTCTTGGGGAAATGGTAGGCGTTGTTGTTCACCGGTGATGGGAGCCCACACTAGGAACTGGCGCTGGGACCGGTTGACAAAGAGCACACGCCCGTGGCGGCAATTGAGGATGTACCAGGACCAACGCTCGGGGTTGTCGATTCCCAGGTTGAAGTGATCAGTAGGAATGCAGTCTGGTGAATCCAGTGCGGGATAGAACCTGGAGCGGGTGAAGAAGCCAAGAAGGGGTGCCTTTCGATGGTGGGCGCGGAAGAGGCGGAGGAAGTCCGGGTCGGTGACGAGGTGGCTCCACTGCCGGCAGACGAGCGAGATGCGAGGGATGGAGGAGGGTACCGGCGGGAGGTGGGTGAGAATCTTGGTCAAGATATCATGGTTGTCCAGCGGGGACACCAACGATGCCGGGCCGGGGAGGAGACGGTGGCCGGTCAGCATCGTGTCATCCTCATGCGCCATAGAAGGCTGCAGACGGAGCACTGTTGTCAAATTTACGTAGAGGGAGCTGCTTCTACTATTTCTGTACCCGAGTGCTTATCAAAAAGCTAGCGCTTGATTTCGGACAGCAAAACCAAAGAATTATTTCTCATTCGTCTCTACTATGTCTGCTTCCTGCACAAATCAAACAAACAAGCATCAAAAAATAAAACTAAGAATGAAAAAAAAACAAATGAAAAAGAAACAAATTGAATGTTTGAAATGAAAGTTTGGAGTCAAATGTTTCAAGTCAACTTCAAAAGGTTTCAAATCTAAAGTTCCAAGTGAAGTATCAAAGTTTCAAGTATATTTTCAATTGGATCGAAATCTATTTTCAAAAAAAAAAATTAAAGTAAACTAACAAAATCAAATCAAGATAAATAAAAAAAGTTCAACTATAAAATGCTAGGGTTAGGATTTATTACTTAGGGTTAGAGTCAACTGTGATGTGGGACAAACATGATGGCTGATGCTCTCCTCCTCTTTTGACGTGAGGTGCCACCGCCTCCACCACCCTTTGACACGCAACGCAAGGAGAAATCAACGCCTCCTTCGATAAGCACAGTGTAGATACTACATATGTCCGCCAAGGAGCACAACTCGTGTGGACGGGGAAGGGGATACGGTTGCGACAGTGGCAAGAGGAGGCGAGCTCCTCTTCAAGTGATGTGAGTTCTCCTTCCTGACGATCTAGATCTAGGATCTAGCCATCTAGGAGGGTGGAGGAGGGGAGTATCGAGAGAAAGAGGGGATTAAGGGGTGGATTTGCTTTCCTTATATATGACAATAAGAAAGGGGAAAGGATGCTATGAAAGGAATATATGTCCTCTAACCAGCCCAAATGCACGATAAAAAGGCAACACAAAGCGTAATGGAGATAATGAATATTTTTATTTCATACATCTAAAATTGAGATCACGGATAGATTAGCAACCAACATCAATGATTTGAAGACAATGTTTTATTCGTTAATGAATAATGAATTCCACTGCATGCTCAAACATCCGGATAGGATAGAGCAAATAATCTTGTCAACCGTCAAACAGAAGTACTCCCTCCGGTTCTGAAAAAGAAGTTGTTTAGAACATCGTTTAGCATATCAAGAAGTAATTAATTTAAATTTAGTTTACCATGTTTGCCCTTATTAAATAGGGCGTGAAGTCCAATTTCATGAGTACCTTCTCACCTTCTCATTGGTTGGTAATGGCTGTATTAAAACAGCAGGTCGTAGGTTCGACGCTTCGCTCGGCGCTCATAGAGTTTTTTTTTTCAGCTTTTTTGCATGGTGCTGGTGCGCACGTTCGTTGCACGCGGCCAAGACGTTGAACACGATTTTTTTTTTCTCATGCACCGTGCTGTATATAGCCACGCTCCATGGAGTCCGGTATGATGACCACCTCCATACCGACGAGCGAGGAGCAGCGAAGGATGGCGAGGAACGAGTGACGCAGAGGAGCGACAAGGAACAAGGAGAAAGGAGAGGGAGAGGCGAGGAAGAGGAACGGGAATAATGCGGCGCTAGCGCTGATTCGCATGACGGCGCTTGCTCGTTATTCATGCGGGGTTTAATAGTGATTAAAGCTAATCTCGTAAAGCAACTGAAAGTGCATGCAAAAGGGGTAGAAGGGTCAAGAGATGAGACTTTCAACCAGGACGAGCTCTTTTGTGAAATCGGAAATTTTGCCAGGATAAACTCTTTTTCAAAATCGGAGGGAGTACTGACGTTTAGCCCACTTTTATTAATTTTTTCTACTCTTTAAAAATTATATGGATCCTCCATCCCATCCGTCCATCTGTGTCCAAATGGTGCATCTTTGTAATTCTAAAACACGTGCATTTTTTTGCAAATAAGTCAGGCCACGTCATCTAAGAAATATCAACCGTTGGATCTCCACTCCAAGAAATAGAGAGCGTTGGATTGAGCTTTGACGTCTTACATTTAAAACCTTCTAAATCATTCTATTACTTTCCGGTCCTCCCACCTTGCTATGACGGATTTCTATCTAGACCCTTCTCAAACTTCCTATTAGTTTCCGGTCCTCCCACCTTTCCTATTTTTCTCTGGATCCTTCATGAACCACAATTTCATTATCAGCCCTTTCATCATTTGTCTAACATCTTGCATTTACATTCCTCACGAATTGTATTTTGTTTTTCTACTTCTTGCAATATTATTTTAACATATTGTCCTTCCAATTTTTTAAAAAGTATTTGATGTGTTGTTGTAATTAATAAATTTTGATTTAGATTACTAGCTAGAATTGTAGATATGAACAATTTGAAGTAATATTTTAAAATAAAGTAACATTTCTTTTTAAAAAAATCTATATAATAGCTAGCATTATAGGAAATGAGAGTAATCTTTAAAAATAAAATCTTCATGATCATAATTTTTTACAGACCATGCACTATTAATTCAATTATATATTTTGAATATATGATCACGTGCCCCTCTTTTTTAATAAATAAAAATTATTATATATATTTTATATGAAGATGTAGCTATGATACAAGTACATATGGACTAATAAGAGTAATGTTTACAAATAAACATGAAGTAACATTTCTTTTTAAAAAAAATCTATATAATAGCTACCATTACAGGAAATGAAAGTAATCTTCAATAAATAAAAATTATTATATATATTCTATATGACTAATATTATTTGTACTATATAATGATTATAATGTATATTTTACTACTATAGGAGCGACAATATTATAAAAAAACTATAGTGAGCGCGGCAAACAATTCTAGTTGGAATCTCAAAGCAAAGCCACAAGCCGGGCGACGCGTCCTCGTCGGCACCGCGGCGCATCCGCAGCTTCCAGAACCCAGCTGGAACCCGGTGGTCCCCGTCCTGGCCCCATCGTTCAGAAGCAGCTGCGAGCCACGACACCTGCTGTGGACCTTCTACGATCGCTACTTGGGCAAGAAAATATCGGGTCAGTTCGACTTGCGGGCCACGCCATGTGCGCCGGGTTCGGCACGAAAACGTTCCGTTCCGCCGCGTCCAGGTGCTGCGTGCTGGTTTGCTGCGCCGCATGGTTGCGCCACGTGTCGGGCGCGCTCCCCCAGCCCGGTACGCGACACTTGTGCTTTTGAGCTGGGAGCCTCACACGTGACGAGTACTAGGAGTGGGGTGAATAGAATAAGGGAAAATCAAAAGGAAGAGGGGGGCAAAGCTGGCTTTGGTTTTGTGGTAGGACTCCTGCGGGCGCTACACGCACACGGCGCGTCCACAAGGGGAGGCCGGGCTGGTTGGGCTTACTAGTTTGCACCGGTTACCCAGCTGTAATCCTAATTATAACTTGAAGTATAAAATTATGAGTTTATATGAATATTCAGTTAACACTAATGATTAATAAAGTTTACAAGTACACTTATAATATATTTGTTTCGAATAATATTCAAAATGAGAATGATAAAGTGTATTTTTATGACTTTACATGCATATGAAATTAGTGAAAGAAATTATTTAATGATAAAAAATATCACAAATTTTGTCTCAAATTATATTTTGATTTATTTCAATTAGCTATAAGAATTTTAATTAGCTATAATAATTCTAATAAAGATACAATTAAAAAAATAAGAGTAGATAGATCTGAAAAACTTGCAACATGACTTGTTTAATAATAAAGTATAGTAATTGGTTGCATCAAAATTTTAAAAGTTTCATAATAAAAAATTCCAAAGAAAATGTACATGGTGATGAAATTTACTGGGGATCATGCATCACTTAATCTTAAATATACCATAAGAAAATCACCAAAGAATAATGATGCATGATTATAGTGTTCTATATTAATAGACTCTACATGTTATAATGTTTATCTTTCAGAATAAAAGAAACTCCGATTTAATATTTATATTTTAGGATAAAAAGCCTCCTATATAACTGAATCAAGAGAGATAGAATATTTTAGTCACGAGTACAATTAAATACATTTATCATCTATATAGAACAATGTATATTTTAAACATAAAATTTGTATATTTAAATGGTTTTTTCATACTTGAGAACATAAAATATCTTAAATTGTAACTTTATCATATAACCGTGCGATCTCGATCAACCAGTGCTCTAAGACTGAGCCTCCAACACCACACACGTACCTTGGGGCCTTCTATACACCATACATGGTTTATCACACGAATCCCATGTTTCTTCAACCTCGGTCAGTTGCCCTCGCCCGACCTATGTCCCTATCTCAACGCGCATCTACCTCCGCGTCCTCTGGCACCGTCTGTCGCTCCACTGGCAGTCGGTAGCGCCGCGCCACCTAGTTGCACTGTCCCTATCCGCTGTCGCGGTTGCCATCACTAAATCCTCCGATCACAATGCCCCTGTTGTCTACCTTGTCTACCACTTGCCTCACCGCCGTTCATTATTGGATCGTGGCTACCTCCCTCTTTGAACCTTCTTCTATAGTTATCAAGTATTGTTAGAACTTCTGAACGTATATGACAACCCGAAATCCTAACCTCGCTCACTTCTTCATCATTAGTGATGTCATGCTATCCACACCGTCACACATTTCGTTACGGATCAAGACTTGAAGATAATTTAATTGTGCGTGATAGACATATAATAAAACGTACGTAATGTACTCATCTATTTATAAAATAAATTATTGTTCGCCAGTTCAAAACTGAACTGGCTGACAACAACAAATAAAAAATAAAAGAGTATATGATTCCCGAGTAGTATCTTCCTACATTGTACGCAGTCGTGGACGCGTAGCCTCCTACAGTTTCGTGTCCATTCTCAAGAGTTCGCAACCATCTCCACCTCCGCCTTCTCCCGTTCCGTTCCATATAAGCCTTCCGCCACCCACGGTCACAGTCACAGGTCCAAAGCGCAACGCCTCGCCAGGGGAGAGAGCAGAGGAGGCTTCCAGAGGTGAGGCCATTCTCCTGCGGGTTCGCGCTCCCTCGATCGCTAAACCTAGGTTTGCCGTCTCGTTCCGCCTCGCCGCCGGGCGCCCCCGCGCGGTGATCTCGCCCACACACGCAGGTCCGTCGCCGTCTCGTTTGGCTCTCTCGCGGTCGTTCTAGCATCATTCGAGCTGCCTTGTTGTTTCGCAGATTATCATGCTTGCTACTAATTTTGTTGCATGTCGTGCTGCCGGCTGTGTAGTGCGATTAGAGATAGTGCTGTTTATAGTAAGATTTGAAGAGGAGCGTTTTCTCTAGATCATTAATTACTGGGGTTTATTGGTACTGCAGATGTAGGCTGTAGCAAAACCCATGATTACAATTTTATTTGGATGAATTAGGATGGTTTTTCTCGCTACCGCTGCTTTTCTTATTGGTTTGTTGGATCGCGTGGGTGATGTGTGGCGATCTGGTGTTGATGTTGCCAGATCGCAAGGAGGCTGTTCTTGTTTCCTGGGACAGGGCAATATGCAACTGAAACTTATATTCTTGTTTTTACCTCAAAGAAGCGTGCGTTTTGGGGCTCTTTTAGAATCACTGGATTTTGCTTGTATGATAGGCTGTTTAGTGAAACAAGAGATCCTGGAGATTCTGAGTTTCTGACTCGTTTGATTATGTGTTAGGAACTTAGGATGGATGCTTCATATGAAGTCTGGTATTGGAATGGGGAAAAAGGAATACTTTATGAAATCATCCTGTCCAGTAGTTTTCTTGGCGCTGCGGACAGTAGCGTACACATGAGCAGCATCCTTTTTTCTTCTCTTTGCGGACGGTGAATTATGATTTTTTTTGGCTGATATCTAAATTCATCTCTACGGTGCAAAAATGTGTACATGCCTGCACCTGTACATTTCACCAACAAAAAGCTGTACAATTTGTACTCACTCTTGTTGGTGAAATCTAGTAGTTGTCATATGGCGTGGTCAGCACTGTCCTGCCAGATGTTGAGCACAGTAGTTTTTTTCTGATTCTTTGCACGAGGGTCCCCTAGGATTTTAGACATGCTTGGGGTGTTTTTAACCCATTCTATCTTTTATTCTCAAATATATGCACAATTAGGGATCTTAATTGCTAATGTTGCTGGATCATGCTTATGTGTGATGATGCTAGTGAATTGGAGGCCTGGAACATTATAACTGATGATTCAGATTCTTGAGGTTTCACGTTACCTGGATGGATGCTTATTGCTTAATATGGAATTTTCTCTTGAAATGGAAAAACAAAGTCCTTTGAATTATTTAAATGGATACAGGATAGATCAAATAAGATCCTTTGCAGATCAGGGCATTCTGTAAAATCTGTTTGGTTGGGATGACATGGATTTTGGATTTCCAGAAAATTGAGTCGTGCGTTATAGAGGTCTTTGTGTGCTCATTACTGTTTCTTTCTATAAAATTGTGCTAGGCAAACTTATGTTCTGACCTGTAACTTTAGCCAAGATCTTCCAGTAACGCTTTGTAAACAATGACCCAGTCTGAATTATGAATGTTTCTCTAGTTGGTTCTTTTCAATATCCTTTTCCACTTTCCTTCTAAAAAAATCCCAAGAAATCTTTGAAAAATAAGTATCATCGCTGTATTGTCGTACCAATTGTAGCTCGATTGCCTTGGTTAAACACATTTATGTGATCTGGTTGTTGCTTGTGTTGCCGCCCTGCTGGTTTTGTGCAGTGATTGATTGAGTTTTCCTTGCATGTTGTATTGCATTTTATTTAGTGATGTTACATTTTCAGCGGTGTCATGCTATGTTACTATGAGTTTCTCATGGGTAATTAAATTTGAACCGGTTGAACTGCATCTACATATACTATTGACGGATATCATTCTTGATTTCCTTTTCAGTCAAAGCTGAAAGTTCTTGTGAAAGTAGGTAACTAGCATAGTAATAAGTAAACAATGTGTCCAGCTGTAACACTATTCTGGAAAACTCTGTACTTACAGATATCAGGGGAACATACCATACTTAGCCACTGTAATAACAGGAGAACTCTGTACGTGTCATGAACATACCATGACTTGTACCAGCTTTCTCCATTGAGACTTCCATTTGGATGGCGATGATTCTGCTGTAAACTAGACATCTATCACGTTTTATGATTAATCTACATACCCACGTAGGACAATATGCAGCATTATGGTCTAGAAGAGATTTTGCATTGTTCATCTCCTTCTTTAGGAACTAGGAAGTCATCTTTGCTCAATGTAGTTTTCATCTGTTATGTTTTATTTTTTTAATGTTTCTGACCTTCCATTATCTTTCTTGTAGGTTAAGGCTGATCAGAAGTCACTTCAAAGATGGGTGAGGGTCCGGAAACTGATAAGAACATTATGATATGGAAGGTCAAGAAGTTAATCAAGGGGCTTGATGCTGCCAGGGGCAATGGGACTAGCATGATTTCTCTCATCATGCCGCCTCGTGATCAGATCTCCCGAGTCAGCAAGATGTTAGCTGATGAGTATGGGACTGCCTCTAACATCAAGAGCAGAGTCAACAGGCAGTCTGTGCTGGCTGCAATAACCTCGGCTCAGCAGAGGTTGAAACTGTATAATCGAGTTCCTCCCAATGGATTGGTTCTCTACACTGGGACCATTGTCACAGATGATGGCAAGGAAAAGAAGGTCACCTTTGACTTTGAGCCGTTCAGACCTATCAATGCTTCATTGTATCTCTGTGACAACAAGTTCCACACTGAGGCGCTGAATGAGCTTCTGGCATCTGATGACAAATTTGGTTTCATAATCATGGATGGCAATGGAACACTCTATGGCACGCTAAGTGGCAATAGTAGGGAAATTCTTTACAAGTTCACTGTTGATCTCCCGAAGAAGCATGGTCGAGGAGGGCAGTCTGCAGTTCGCTTTGCTCGTCTGCGTATGGAGAGACGTCACAACTATCTGCGTAAAGCAGCTGAGCTTGCAACACAGTTCTTCATCAACCCAGCCACCAACCAGCCAAACATCGTTGGGCTCATTCTAGCTGGTTCTGCTGATTTCAAGAATGAACTGGGCAAATCTGAGATGTTTGACCCACGCCTACAGGCCAAGGTTATCAAGACGATTGATGTGTCTTATGGAGGGGAAAGTGGCTTCAACCAAGCCATTGAGATGTCTTCTGAGGTCTTGTCTGATGTGAAGTTTGTTCAGGAAAAGAAGCTCATTGGGAAGTACTTCGAGGAGATAAGCCAGGACACTGGGAAGTACGTTTTAGGTGTGCAGGATACCATGACAGCCCTTGAAATGGGTGCGGTAGAAACGCTTATCGTGTGGGAAAACCTTGATGTCAACAGATATGAGCTGAAGAATACTGCAACAGGAGAAACAGTGGTGAAGTACCTGAACAGTGACCAGGAGGCAGATCAGAAGAACTTCATTGATGAAGCAACATCTGGAGAACTTGATGTCATTGACAAGGTGCTGTTGCTGGAGTGGTTTTCTGAGAATTACCATCAGTATGGTTGCACGCTGGAGTTTGTCACTAACAAGTCACAGGAAGGATCTCAGTTCTGCCGGGGCTTTGGTGGTATTGGTGGGATCCTCCGTTACCCAGCGGATGTTGCTCTGTACCAGGATGGCGATGTGTCTGATGAGGAGGACTATGAAGACTTTGAATAGCAATCAACTGAAACTCAACTAAATCCGGTCCGGGAGGAGCCTGTGCTGGCCCGGGCCGTGCCGGGGGATGCCCCTGAAACATCCAAACGATCGGTGCAAGAAAACCAAGGTTAGTATCAGCAGGTCAATGTTTGTTAGCACTGTTTCAACACTCATTTTTTTTTTCCTGATTGTTACTGTTTTGACTGGTATTTACTTCTTTTGCTTACAGGAGGAGCCGGAGAGAAGAATTGGGCAACTGCAACCTAAAAATCGTGTGTACATGGTGGCATGGTGGAGGTCTCTTGCTCTGTTCATCCTAGCTTGGAATCTGGTTATGTTATCAAGCGGCCATGGACGGCTCTTGATGATTCATCAGGATAGCCTGATTAATATCTACTACTATCGTATTAGTAAAGGAGTCTGCTGTCAGTGTGGTCAATAAAGTCCATGTGAGATGGTCGCTAGTTTGTTATGTGCTGCAGCTGGGTTAAATTCATGTGAGGTGGTCGCTAGTTTGTTATGTGCTGCAGCTGGGTTAAATTCCATGAACTGAAAGCTTTGGTGTGGTTCTGAATCTACATGCGGGATACAATCTATGAATATAGTTTGGTCATGGGCTATGATATGTCTAATAAACTTATCTTATTATTCACATGATCTATGTTGGTTTCATGAGTTATTATGAAGATTCGTTATTCTTGCACAGTAATGTGCAGCTTGCGTACCATTGAAGAAATTGAGTTCCTGGCTAAAATGCTGGAAGTTAATCGATGTTTCAGAACCAGTGCCACATGGTTCCCTGGAAGCTAATCGAGATGGAAGGAACCATCTCCATGGATGTGAAAAAAAAAAAAGGAACAATGTTGTCCGCTGCTACAGAGAGTTTCATCTCGTGACCGAATAGCCGTGTCATGACCATTGGCACGTCATTCCGTACCAGTCAGTATTTTGCAATCCCAAAATTCGCGGACCAAACATGTTTCGCTCTTAGGAGGTCGACACGCCAGCCAGCGGTGGACCAGCACGTCCCAATGAATGAAAATTATTTCAAATGGCCCACATGAGACGTGGGCCCAACAGAGTCCATTTTCATGCTATTCTAAGGCAGGGCCGGCCGACAAATCACTCCCCGGCCTCATTCGTACTCTTCCATGGACCCGTCCGTGCGACGCAGCTCCATAGTTTTGTCCTCTTTTTTTTTTCTTTTCTTTTTCCTAAAAGCAACATGGTTTACTCCGGCTTCGAATAATCAGCTTAGTTAGTTTCAAAAGAGAAAAAAAAATCCACATAGGAACGACTGTATAAATTTCTTTTTGCGGCTCAGGTAAATTGAACATTGCTTCAGGAAACTTGTTGACCATTTCCCCCTTGTGTTACCAGGTTCTTGCCAGGCTACATTGACATGACTGACAACAATTCAAAAGAAGGTACTTTCCAGTTTCCATTTAGCACTTTTATCTTGAATTCTACAAAACGCTCTACCGATATTTTTCTAAAAAAGAAAGATGCTGCCCAAATGACAACAACGATCTAGGATGTCAAATGTAGCATACTAAAAGTAGCGAGCCAACCTGCCCAACTGCCATCCACTAATTTTGGCAGTGGGGTGGCCCCATCCACTGATCTGATAGTAGTGTGTAGGGGACTCCTGCTAGGATTGGGAGCCAAGCCTCTTGTCAATCGACAGCTCGGACAAAACAGCGAAGGAACAACTCCTGGAAAAGCATGTACATGCAGATCAATGTCACCTTTGTGAATTGCGATGCATGCCATGGATTAGGGAATCTAATCTCCATCTTGTCCTCCGTAGTCAATCTACCATGTGGGCACTAGTGACAGCCTACTTTGAGGAGATGGAGACATCCTCATTTTTTTTCCTTTTTCTTAAGAAAATACGTCCCCATACACTGGCATATATTTAACGCCATTTTTAGTTTAACTATTTCTGCAAAAAAGAAAAAAAAATCATCATTAAAAGCAGTAAGTATATGTAACATCCACTGTTAACATAAAGATTCTATATGAATTGAAAACCATGAAACATGTAAAATGAACAACAGATCCCACAAGTAAGTAGTTCTAGGTAAACAATCATAGACAACACTATACTCCAAGAGGCTTACTGCTAAACACTCAAGAAGCTACGTGGCTTACTGCTAAACACTCAAGAGGCTAAGAGACTCTGTACTTGGGTTAGTGCACAATAGTTCAGACCAATTCCCACCATGACTCAAGAGTGGCAATGAAAATAAAAGTGCCCACATTAGTTAATAGGTATAGATCAGGACATCATAAATCTAGTCCAATCTACCTTTCCAAACGAAAACCATGGTGTAATTTTACTTTGTTAAAACTTCAAAGTGCAAAACTCGCGTTAACAACTCTGGTATTCAGACCTTTTGCGAGCGCCTTTTTTGAGAACTGAAGTTTCCTAGCCGATTATATTTTTCATAAATATGAATCCGTCACATGTTAAATAGTATAAATAACATTCTTATGATTAATTTCAGTGATCAGTTGATTGAGATCCTCTGTCATGGCTGATTTTTCCTTCAAGTGTTTTGTGTATGACAAAAGTTACAAAATATTAGGGTACTTCAGTCGTGGGTTGCTTGGTCATGTATAGTCGTCACCTTGGTTGCTGTACTCATTTTGGCATTCCTCTCTTCTTAATGCAACGATGTGCAGATCTCTTACATGTTTGAAAAACAAAAAGCTATGAAAAATTAAACTGTTGTAGTATGGCATATAAAACTGTAACTCCTATTACTCACTATGACGAAATTACTTTAAAGCTAAACATCGTTGCATAACTTATTAGATGCAATGACATGTAAAAGCTGAATAAATAGAGTAGTCATATAAACATATGACAAGCTCCTAATAATATTGAAAAAAGGGACCCATTTGACACATGTACGAGAGTTAAACAAAATTTTATTCCCCTATTTTCTGATCCTTGTTATGAAATACGAACAATAATTATTTCCTACTTTTCTAGAAGTTCCCAGGTATCCATGTAAGCAGTTTGTACGCACAGCTGTCACCTAATCTCCATGTTTAAAGAGCAGATATGCCAGTTGAAATAACATTCTGTTTTGTTGTAAACGTTGGCTCATGTTGCCTTCAAACAGATATTATAAGATACGAGCAACAAGGACACACGTATTTGATTTTTAGCTAATCTCTAAGGAAAAATTAGAAAAATGTTCCTTAAAAACTTGACATTATTTCTGCAGAAACCTTAAAATGGAAACATGAAGCAAAAACTGGTTAACTATCCTGGGTGACAACAGAGATCATGTGGGCAATGGTTAAAACAAAAAGAATCTTTAGGCGTTCGATGTCCCCACAATTGAGCTAAGCAAAGTGTACAGAAAAGGGGGGATATTTCTGTTAGCAGTGCATCAACATTTCTAAAATTGGCTAGACAGAATGATTGCTGCCCATTTGTATGTTCTGCAAAAATTGATACCCATGTATGCCTAGAAAGCATACTAGAGGAAAACTTTACCTGACACGTTCAAGAGGATTCTTGCCAATTATGAGTAGAGGCACAAATATAGCACAACAGCTGATTCTGCTGAAGTCAGACATGAAGCTCGGCGCATGAAATCAACTTTGAAAGATCAAGACGGCCTGCTAGACAGAAATCAGGTTTACCGCTTGGCATATGTTCTGTTACTACCAACCATTTACTGAACAAGCTTAATATCCAGATGAGAAGATCAATCCTGCAGAGATCCACAAAATACAAAGAGGTCCAAAATTGATCTCTGTTCACTGAACTGTTTAATTCTACATATGCAACTCATCCTCCTGCCCCCATTCATTTACTGACACATATCATACCATGCTTGAAATAGAAGCAAGACGGCAAGGAGCTCTTGAAAGGAACATTTTCACTAGTGCAATATGTCTGCATCATATTTACAATCAGCCTGTTCTCATACTGATCATAGTCTACCAAACAGCGCCCGTCTGGTTTGATCGCACTACTTGCTACACCAGTCCACATGCAAACCCTCCAGGTCCCCCTTTAAATCTCCTTCCCTCCCTCCATCACCATTCCCACCTCTTTGCTCCCACACAGAACCACAATATCGATACACCTTTCATCCTCTTCCTCAAAGAAAAAAAAAAACTGTCGAACTAGCTGGTTCTTAACCTGTAGACGAGCAATGAAACCATCAGTTCTGCAGTACCTGAAGCTTTTCCTTTTACTGGCCCTTGTTGGAGTCACCGCAACGCAGGTGCCTCACCAAGATTTGGCAGCGTCCCTTGGGACACTATCCCTCGATGGCCATTTCAGCTTCCATGACTTGTCTGCAGCTGCACGGGACTTTGGCAACCTCTCAAGCTTCATGCCAGCCGCTGTGCTTCATCCAGGCTCCGTGGATGACATTGCCAAAATTGTGAGGCATGTTTTCTTGATGGGAGAGCACTCCATGGTCACAGTGGCAGCTCGTGGGCATGGACACTCACTCCGAGGGCAGTCCCAGGCTGCCAGAGGGATTGTCATAAAAATGGAATCCCTCCAGAGTATCGGAATGCAGGTGCACTCTGGTACATCGCCCTATGTCGATGCATCAGGTGGAGAACTCTGGATTAATGTCCTGCATGAGACGTTGAAGTATGGTCTAGCACCAAAGTCATGGACTGATTATCTCCATCTCACCATTGGAGGCACGCTCTCAAATGCAGGCGTGAGTGGGCAGGCATTCCGACATGGCCCACAAATCAGCAATGTCAACGAGCTGGACATTGTGACAGGTATCAGACAAAACAACATGATGTTTTAATTTTTTTAACAAACATGATGCATTATCCTACTTCCATACCATGACTATCAAATACAGGAAGAGGAGACGTCATCACTTGCTCACCCGAGCAGAACTCTGATCTCTTCCATGCTGTTCTTGGTGGCCTAGGTCAGTTTGGCATCATCACTAGAGCCAGGATTGCCCTCGAGCGGGCTCCAAAAATGGTATATAAAAGAATTCATATATACCTATTTAATGTTAGGAACTTTTAACAGCCGAATTTATTTAGTCCAACTTGAAGTTAGTAATTTTCAACAGCCATTCGTTAATTATTTGAATATAATAGGTGAGGTGAATTAGAGTTCTCTACTCAGACTTCACAAGCTTCGCTGGGGACCAGGAGATGCTTATATCAGCAGAGAGTACCTTTGACTACATAGAGGGCTTTGTCATCATCAACAGGACAGGCATCCTGAACAACTGGAGATCATCGTTCAACCCACAGGATCCACTGTGGGCAAGCCATTTCGAATCAGATGGAATAGTGCTTTTCTGCCTTGAGATGGCAATGAACTACAACCCGGAAGAGGCAGACAACATGGAACAGGTGAGCAGACCAACCCTTGTACCATTAGAGATGGTCACGACTGTTGAATTATATTGAATCAAGTTGAGAACGCTAGAATTCTGCGTGCATATGCCTGCAGGAGGTTAACAACATATTGACTCAGCTTAGATACATACCTGGGTCCCTATTCCACACAGATGTTACGTACATTGAGTTCCTGGATAGGGTGCACTCCTCTGAGGTTAAGCTGAGAGCTAAGGGCATGTGGGAAGTCCCACACCCATGGTTAAATCTCCTAATCCCAAGAAGCTCGATTCACAAATTTGTGAGGGAGGTCTTTGGGAAGATCCTGAAAGACAGCAGCAGCGGTCCCATATTGCTCTACCCAGTAACCAAATTAAGGTAATTAGCTTCATATATACTCCCTCCGTTTCAAAATTATTGTCGCTATTGACTTTTTTCGTAAATTTTGACCATTTATCTTATTTAAAAAATTATCTCAAATACATAAAATTATTTATTATATTTTAAGTTTATCTAATAATAAATCTAATCATAAAAAATATATAATAATTTTTAAAATATTTTAAATAAAATGAATGGTCAAAGATAATGAAAAAAGTCAATGGCGACAACAATTTTGAAACGGAGGGAATATTAAACTAGGATCATGAAGGTGAATCTATCATAGTTTGATCATCTGACTACTCCCATTATTTCCATGCAGATGGGACAACAGAACATCAGTGGTCGTACCAGACGAGGAAGTATTTTACCTGGTGGCATTTCTGTCCTCGGTTGTATCTTCATCAGGCCCCCACAGCATCGAAAGTACACTGAGCCTCAATAAACGGATACTAGAATATACTGACAAGGCAAGTATTAGGGCGAAGCAATATCTGCCAAACTATAACAGTAAACAGGAGTGGAAGGCCCACTATGAGGCAAGGTGGGAGACATTTCAACAAAGGAAAAATGCCTACGACCCCTTTGCTATCCTTGCCCCAGGACAAAGAATATTTCAGAGGGCATCAATAACCTTATCTTCATAATGTACCTGTTTCCCAGGACCTATGGTAAACGTTATCTGCAACCTACGAAAATATGGCGTGCTAGATAATCTACAAACGCAGAGTGTACTAGATAATCTGTAAATATAGAGTGCAGAAGTTCATAGTGGTGATGCAACACAAGAACTTTTATAGGAAGAAAATAGATCAGAGTTGCATTATTGTTGAGTCATGCCTGATGCTCTCAGGAAAATTAGAACTAGTTATTTGATGGTCAAATTGGTTCCATCTGTTCTCAAGCACAATAGGCATAACGCAAAATGAGATGAATCAATAAGAAGTGGAACTCGTACTGAGTATGATGTTAATAGACAGTGGTAGCAAAAGGCAGTACCTATGTGAGGATGAACAAATAAAGCTGCCTGACATATAAAAGATACCTGCGAGAACACAAATGTGGAAGTTATGTCTCACCAAGGAAACTGCTCTGCATTCATTAAAAAGAAAATTCTGTAACAACTGTAGTATGTATAATTTCAAATCTTGTTGTATATTTTACCTCTAAGCAAGTAAAATAAATTTAGAGGGAGGGAGAGCGAGCTTGCGGGATGAAGGACTAGATACAATTGTGCTAAGACTCAGAAGTCAGGACATACACAGTCAGTCTCAAGGGACGGAAGCTGGTAGCACTAAATATCTCAGAATGTGGAAAAACAATAGCAATTTAATCCAAACCGTAAAATATACTCATAAAGAATTTGCAGCAACATATGTGTCAGTCTAAAAAAGCATCTGTAAAACCAAAAAACTTTGATTCAGAGACGAATGACAGTATCAAAAAGTATAGATGATTGAATGAAATCACAAATAAGAACAGATGATTGAATGGGTTGCGCTGATAATTTTTTTTTGATAAGGTAAATCATCAGAATGGAAAACATATTAACAGAGTGCTCATTTTGCAGCTTCTTAGTCCTTGCCTTCAGATCTCCATATACCACCACGCCACCACGGTTGCATCAAGTATGCAACATTAACTAAAATTTGATCATTGCAGAGTCAGAAACCAACGTTTGAGTCGCTTTTCCGCCCATTCTAAAAATGCACCACAAAGGACGTAGTAGTACTTCAGGAATGTGACACCATTTGGCCAAAACTAGTCATTGTCAAGAAACCTAAAGTTGATTCATCGATACCAAAAGGTGACCAGGGGCCTGTAAGTACTATTTGTGATTGAGAACATCAACTAGCCAATGGAATATCTAGCTCACATTATCTTTTCTAGAATCAGCTAAAAGGTGATGCTGTGAGTAGCTTGGAGCAAGAATGTAACCTTAATTATGCATCAAAACTCATTGTTAAGGCAAAGTCAGTAACTAATTGATATCGCGATGGTAAGAATGACCCCTAGTTATATGGCTACCCACCAGGGCTCCAATCTTCGTTCTCACAGAAAAAGAAAGAAAGAGAAGAAGCCTGCGGGTGGGTCGGCTTTCGACACCTTTTTCATGAATGCAATGCCTTTGGGATGTCTGTCCCCTTGGATCAAGTGTTTTATTTTTGAATTTACAAACTAGATCAGACAAAAGTTGTATTTCTTTTTTTCTTTTCCCCTTATGCACCAATAATACATGATAAATGATATGGCAGTACTTCCAGAACTGGCCAAAACCTGTCCCTGTCAAAAACCTGTAGTTGATTAATTACAAAAATGGTAGCCCGGGGCCGTAACTACTATTTTCGATTGGCGACATTCAACTAGCCAATGGAATGTCCAATTCACCTTATCCTTTCAGATAAAAGGTGATACTGTGAGTAGGGGTCCATACAGTATGTAATCATATCCTTGACTATGTATATTATTACATCTCAATGCTGCAGAGGAAAAAAACAGTACACAAAGAATCAGAAGAAGCATGTTGTTTTTTATACTATGCCCTGATAGTTAGACTGAAGGATATAGAAGTACTTCTGGAATGTGACACCATTTGGCCTAAACCAGTCCTTGTCAAGAAACCTAAAGTTGATCAAATACAAAAAAGCTGACCTGGGACTGTAACTGCAATTAATGATTCAGAACATTCCACTACCCAAAGAATGTCTAATTCAACTGATCCTTTATAGCAGCAGCAATAAGGTGATGCTGTGATCAAGGATGCTGATGACTAAACATCATGAAATATTTTGACTTTTGAAATGTATTAAATTGTCGCTTATCTAAATAGATGAAGTCACTAAAAAGTAGTTTGTCATATCAGTGCTTTGCACTCTGCAGTATGTTCGTATGTAGCCTAACAGCAGGAAACAATCATTGTTCCCACTTAGGATATTAACCAATCCACGTGGAACTCATGGACCAAGAACATTGCCATTGTTCTGGTCTATCATTTGGAAAAACAGTTGCCTACAGAAGCACATGGCAATCAGAAAGTTTAGTGTTGACGACCCAGTCTCAGGTAACATCAAGCAAGTTCATGTTATCAGAAATATTAACGGAAACTAAAGAAAGCCTCAAAGTAAAATAGTCATTTTTGCCACACAAGTCAAAAATGAAACACACATCTAAACGTTCAAGCATCAGATATTTAAATGGAGCGCACACACTGGTTTCACGTCATACTTATCAAATGATCCTTTTCCCTTTCAATAAATAATCTACGCACAAAGCATATTACCTTTCGTTGTATTAGCAGATGTACTCCCTCCATTCATAATTAGATGTTGTTTTGGAGTTCAACACGGGAAATAAGAAGAAGTAGAAAGATGAGTGCACTGAAAATAAGAAGGAGAGATAGAGATAAAAATATAGTATAAAAATAGAATATTGTATTGGAAAGAGAGAAAGATGCATTGGAAAACGAGAATAACATATAATTGGAGAAAGTTGAAAACCTTAGAATCTCTACAATCTATTAATTGAGGTGTGGTCCTCCACTTCGTGTCCACAAAGTTAGAGATTGAATCCAAATCGGTTTCGCATCTTCCATATCAAGTACCGAATTTCAAAAATCATAACTCCCTCGTCCAGAGCTCAAATGAGGCAAACTCGGACTCTACCTCGTAGCACTCAAAAAGTTCTACAACTTTGGTATTCAATAAAAATCCAGATCCCACCATTTTGGTTTTCAAATATACGATGGAAAAATATTTGTTCTGATTCGAACTCCTCTACGTAAGTCTCTGTGCGGGGTCCATATCTATTAGCTCCGAAATTCAGATAATATGATCCATACATGTTTTAAAAAGGTCTCGACGAAATCTATGATTTTTGTGTTTTAATTTTTTCAATTAGAGCAAGTCTTCAAGTTCAAAATCGTATTCCAATGCAATACTATTTGTGGACTGTGTGAATTGATTTTTCCTTCTTAATAAACTTCTAGAATAGGGTAAAAAAATAGTGAAAAATTGTTATTTTTGACATATAAAATAGTATACTAAGAAGAACCAACGTAATACAAATATGATCTTTCATGTACAAAATGTAAATAATATTATATATATCTAATAATTATATTATGTAAATAATTTATATTTGAATTATAAAATAGTGTTTTGTTTTTTTAAGTCCGTAACTATGCACGGACACTTTGCTAGTGACATGTAAATGTGAACGGAGGAACTACCTGTTAGTATAGCGGATTCGGCATTCTAAGGTTGAAGGTCAAGTGCGATGTGTAGAAACCGGACCAGTGAAGATGCTTGATCGTGTGCCGCAGAGAGAGCAGGGAGGTGAAGGCGGAGCGAAGAGGAGAGCTCACGGAGCGTTCTACGGAACACTGTCGGCAACGTGGGGACAACAGCCGAGGGAGGCGAGGGATGGCGTGGCTTTCACTGGCGAGCGCTAGCGGCGCGACGCGTGTAGCCTAGTGGTTATAAGAGCCACAGTAGCACTTCAGGTAGTGGGTTCGACTCCTCGTGGGAGCGATTTTCTTATAATTTAACGATATTATGCTTTCAGTAGTAAACGACGCTTCCGTCGACAGCGAGGCACCAGTGGTGACTTCGTTAATCTAGAGAATTTGTCGGCTCAGTCTTCGAAAATACTCATAGAGGTAGATTTTACATACATGTATTCATAGGGATGACTGTGTATATATTATGAGTGTCTAAGTTATACTGTGTAATTAATAAAAAGCGGCAGCCGCTCTGGCGGCGACTGGGCTGCGAGTGGCTGGGCCTAGAAACGATCGCTGGGCCAAACTGTTAAACAAGCTTGGTTGCACGGCAAACTTTTGGCCCGACGCTTTGTGATTGGGAAAATTTCTAGGCCCGAAGCGTGAAGAAATCCAAGTTTTACCTTTTCTTTTTTGAAACATAGTACAGATATCACATGCCACTGAAAAAACAGTTAATTAATCATAAATACAACACGAACCAATCAAGATGAATATTTTCTACTACAGAAAACCTAACATGCAAAGAAAACAGAAGGTAGCATACATATTTGAATTTTCAAAATCGGCACCTTCATTTAAAGGCAATATATCGGGGGGTCAAACCGGATTCCGAACTGCCAAACCGCCTCCTGCAAGCGACCTCAAGCTCCTGAATCAATCAACCAAACAAGCACACGGCACGCGCGCCCGCCGCACGCCTCCACCCCCACATTCCCCAGCTCTCCAGAACCCTCTGCCCGCCCCCTAGAGCCGCCGCCGCCGGTCGCTGTCCCGCCACCGCGGGGGATGCCGCCGGCGGTAGCGCCCGACCCGCCGCGCCAGAACCCTAGCGGGCCCGAGTCCGCCGCCACCGCGGCTGCCTTCATGGCCAATCCGCGCCTAGGTCTCGGCCTCGCGCGGCCGGGCGCCGACCCCTCCTCCGCCGCGTCCCCGCCGGCGCAGCCTTCCCGACGCGCGCCGCGCCTGGTCAAGCGGCGCCACGCGGTTGCCACACCCCGCACCCGTGCGCCGCAGCCCCCCACCGGGGCATGGAACCCGTTCGGTGGCGGCGGTGGTGGATCAGATGGTTCGGGGCAGGTCCGGAATGGCGGGACATTGGGTGGGGATGGTGGCGGCGCCGGATTGGGGAAGGCTCAAACTGGGGGCTTTGTATTTGGTGCGGCGCCGGCGGCTAGCCAGCAGCCTCCAGAGCCCGCTGCAGCATCGCCCAATGAAGCGCCCTTCGTGTTTGGGAGCGTGAGGGAGAGCCTGCCTCGGTTCGAGGAGGGTTTGTCTTCCTCGTCGCAGCTGCCAGATCGGATGGGGAACCTGAACCTGGGTACTCCGGTTGAAGTTCATGCAGCTTTTGGTCAGAGGAAGGATGGAAAGGATGTTTGTTCTGTCTTCGGTGCTGCTATATCTGATTTGGTTCCTAATAGTGAAGTGAATGTGCTTCCGGAGAGGCTGACACAATTGAATTTGGGAACTGGAGCGCCCTTGCAGGGTGCTAATGATGTGCTAAAAACATTTATGTTTGGAGGTAATGTGTTTGAGAATTCAGCTTTTGGTGGGAATACTGCTGGATTTGGTGGACATTCATCTGCTTCCAGTGCAGTTTCAGGTACCAATGCGAAAACAATGCCAGAGATGTCTTATGGGATGAGGAGTGAGCATACTGATGCTGCATCGACAGCTAGTACTAAGAATGATGCTGGCAATGTTTCAGATGATGCAAGTGTGCTTCCCGAAAAGATAACACGGTTGAATATTGGAAGTGACATGCCCTTGCATGACATGAAAAATGGTGCTAGTCATCAACCTGAAGTGTTTACATTTGGTAGCGGAGGAATTGCAGGTGCTAGTCTTAGCAAGGAAACAAGCAGCACCTCAGAAAGGAGCAGTGAGTTCTTCTCTGCAAATAGCAATGTTTCTAGCTCGAGTGCGAATAGTGAAGCTTCTAATTTAGCTAATGCAGGAGATGAAGTCATGTCACAGAGCAGGAAAATTGGTAATGCTAATTATTCTTCAGAGGTATTTCCATTTGGAAGAAATGGGTCCAAGAACTCCGTTTTGCAGTCTGCAAACATAGCCAGAGAGGATGGTGGCAGTTTAATTGATAATGCAAATACAGACACCTGTACGACAGCTCAGGGTACAACAGAGAGCATACTTCCAGACAAGATGACAAAGTTAAATATAGGTTGTCGAATCCCATCTCAGGACAGGCTAGATGAAACTGCTACTCGACCACCAGAAGATTTTGTATTTGGCAATAATGTATCTTCTGCCCAGACTGCAAGCACATCATTCACACACTTTCAAGATAATGCATCCACTCAACCAAAACACAAGGGAATGGACTTTGCTAATGAGTATAGAAGCAATACCACATATCCAGAAGCAAATAGTCAACAAAGGTATGGGCAAAGTACCTTTGATTTTGGTAGCGACATTCCAAGTGCTCGTTCAGCATATAGGGACAAAAAGGACGTACATAAAAACAAAAGGAAAAATAAAAGGCCAACTAAGCTAAAGCAACACAGTCAACCCCATCAGTTTTTTTCTCAGGAAACAGGCTCTAATGGAGAAGCATCAAATTTAGCAGGTGAGTATTCACCAATGGACTGTTCTCCATATTCAGCAGCACCTGAACATGCATCAACAGTGACACATGTCACTTCGGAGCAGTATGCTCATGTATTTGATAGCAGTATCTTAGAACAGAAATCCAGCTGTGCTGAAGATGATCTAGCTTCTGCAACCGAGCACTTGGTTATTGATTCAGACCTTTCAACATTCAAAGATGAAGGAAAAGTTCCAAATGCTGATGCATCTGAGGGTAATTTTAGTGGCAGTTTCTCTAGCTTTGAAGGATGTTCACAATATTCTTTTACTAGTTTGAACATTAAAACGAATGTTGAGCTTAACATGGGCACGGGAGAAACCTATGCTGATGGTTATGGTTGCGATATTAATGGGCAAGCCTGTGATGATAGCACTTGCAGAACACTACATGAGCTTGGTGAAGCCGTTGGTTTTCAATCAAGCACACCAAATTTTAGTGGACTGAATTTCAGCTTTGGTACATCATCTTCTCCTCAAAACTTGTCTGCACAAAGACGTAACACGAGAAGGAAGATACGAACAAAGGGCGGTCCAACATCCAAGCCTTCGACCTCCCATGCCGTTGTACAGCCAAAATCTTCACAAGATACGAAAGGCATGGATTTTTTCTGTGAAGCAAGTAAAAACGGAGAATTAGGGAAGGATCAACCAGCAAGAGATGCTTCTGCTGCCTTGAAGACCTGTGAAACCTGGCGCACAAGGTTTATAACTTTGTTTAAGCATCTTTTGTCATGACATTTATTATGTTTTCATAACAACCCATGTGATTACTCAAAATGCCATACCTTTCTTGTTTCATTTGTTCTAGTGGAAATCAAGCGTATGCAAATGGCCACTTTGCTACAGCAGAGGATTATTATACTCGTGGAATAAATTCAATCCCTCATCATGGCACATCTGAACACTGTTCCCGCGCGTTGATGTTGTGTTACAGCAACCGTGCAGCTACAAGGATGTCGCTTGGCATGATGCAGGAAGCCCTCCAAGATTGTTTGACTGCTGCATCAATTGATCCTAGCTTTCTGAAGGCTAAAGTTAGAGCTGCAAAGTAAGTCTTTCTGTTATCTGTAACTCGACCTTTTTTATTTGGTAGTTGTTGGTATTCTGTGTGTATAAGTATGTCCACTTTAAAAAACTTGACTGGTGGGGAAAAGAGCCCCCACTCCCACCCCCACCTGCAGATCGGATCTTTTCCCATGGTTTGAGCCCACCCTAGCCCCTAAATGAGGATTGGGAACATTCTGACATGTGCCCATTAGTTGAATGTGCTCTTTTATGTGTGATAAGTTAGCAATATTTTCAACCATATGCTTATCTGAAAAATTGGAGGTATATGTTTCAGCACCAATGGCCTTAGATTGTTCAGATCATCAAATAAACAGGGTTTGTTTAAAATGAACAAAATGGTGTTATACTGAATGAACGTTTCTACTGGGAATATTTGGCGTCATGCCTCCCACCTGTGTTATACTTGAGCACTTGGTAGGGAATACAGAGATCTGTATCACCTTCTTGCCTCCTTGAATGATGTCAGATTAATTCTGTTTCACTATAAATAAATGCAGTTGCCAGCTTGCATTAGGGAATCTTGAAGATGCATCAAGGAGTTATACATCCTGCTTGAACAGTAGTACTTTGGGTTCTGACCACAAAATGTTTGCTGAGGCATCTGATGGTCTTGAAAAAGTGAAGGTATCTTGTCCTTTTCTGCTCACTTCTCAGGGCATTCTATTTTTTATGCTTGATATTTCTGTGTTCTACAATCTATAAATCATAATGCATATGCAATTCTACCAAGAACTTACAAATGATGTTAGTTATTTGTAAGTTTCCAAAATTATTCACTACGTCTTGAAATAGTAATGCCTAAAAAACAAATGAGTTGTACAGCTGAACCTTGTTTTTTTTTGCTTTCATATATATACTATAATACCTACCACAGCGGGGGTTTCTCCTGTTGTACATTTTAATAAAAGAAGGGCTGATTTGTGGTTGCTGTCCTGTGCTCTGCTTATCCTAAAAGCTGCTGTGGAATTTTTTTTGCTGATAATCTAGTGCCCTGTTTGGCAAAACTGATTATATAGTCTAAAAAACTCTGTTAGTCTTAGAGTCCCCTTGCTTCTTTGCATTTCTTTGTGTTTACAGTCTGTTATCTGGTGTTTTAATTACTCCATCCAATCTACCTTTCCTTAAAATAATTATTTTCTACTTGGAAGAAAGTGAGATATGTAGCTCAGTACATATACAGAACTAAAGTAAAAGTAAAAAAAAACATGATAAAAGAAGGAATGGCTCAATTGAACTTGGTACTGAGAAAAATATTTTCCATGACTGGTCCTTGTGATTGCTTATACTATTTTATTTTAATCTTTCATCAATTTGAAGCAACGACATTAACCTGTTTGGGTTAGATACATTTGTGATATGATTCATTCTCGAGGGTCAGTTACCTACTTTTCTACATCATAATAAGTGCTGGCAACATGGAGATCAAATGAGATCAATGCATTTTTTTAATCCTTGGGTTCTCCTTCTTGTTTGCACACGTTCTGACAAGCAGCCTCAATTGGGTTGTTCATCACCTCATGCCATGGCTAATATCATTATTAGCATATAATTGAGGCAAAGAGTTGTAGTAATGGTTCTGTAATCAGGTGTGTGAAATATTGTACTGGTAACTGTCCTTTGAATAGTAGTTTCTGTATACTGGCATACAAGGAAGGACAGGCATTATCTGTATAGTGGACATTGGAGGAAATGTTTTATGGTTAGAACAAGAATATTTCACATTACGTTTTAGCAATAAATTTCACTGCATCAATTCATAAAATATATACATACTGTGCCACAGGCAAAGGAGAATGTTTACTGCATGGCCCTGAATCATTGAGGTTTTGTCGTCCATTCATTTAAGTTCCTTGTTGTAAGGCCTCTAATGTGTTACTTTAGTTCTGAACATACAAGGATGACTTTGTATTGCAACCTTTATGTCATAGAAACTTCCTCACTGTGTCACCCATAATATCAGTTGCATGCCTTTTCTTTTGATCTACAAAATTAAGCTGCTTATTCTTTCTTTTACTGATTGTGGTGGGATATATCTGTTACAACCTAATACCTAGATGCAATCAGGCAAACAAATCTAGTTCGGGCAACAATGAACACAGAATCATCTTAAAGAACTATCTTTCAATTTACAAATTGTAACATTTTATTTCCGCTAGCATTATTTGTGCCTTTTTAACATCTTTGTAGATTGTTTAAGTTCAATGTGGTAAGACTTAAAATGCTCCAGTGGAATGCTTACCCAAATATATCGTTTGTCTCCTGTTGATTTTGTTCCATTGCCAAAACTAAGGTGGCTTTAATGATTGCGCATGAAGTAAGTATTAGTTTGTGCTTGAATATTTCATATATTGTTTTCTTGCTTATGTTCAGAAATTCGGATATATAATCTGTTCCATTACTATCACCTCAGGAAATGTCTCTACTTTTTTTGAGAGAGGAAATGTCTCTACTTCATTTGGATTCAATTTATTCTTTACAAATTATACATCATTCATGGGCCTTCTATCGCTTCTGTAGAGAGTGGCATCTTCGATATCTCAGTCCAAGGAACTTCTAAAGAAAAGAACATTTCCTGAAGCAAAAACAGCTTTAGACTTGATCTCCAGTGCATTGTACATAAGTCCATACTCAGATAGCCTAATGGAGATCAAAGCAGAGGCACTGCTGATGGTGTGTATTTTTGCCCCCCTATATTTTCCATGGATTATGATGAATGGCTATGCTATCAAGTTGTCACGTTTTTATTCTCTTCTTACTAATGTCATTGCTGAACTAACAGTTACAGAGATATGAAGAAGTAATTCAAGTATGTCAGGATTCTGTAAATCCGGTTGAAAGAAATTCGGTTTCATTCAATGCTAATAGAGAACCCCAAAATTCCAGAGTCTCTGAAAAGACTTGGCGATCCTACCTCATTTGCAAGTCTTATTTTCTTTCGGGCAAGCTTAAAGAGGCTCTTGACTTGCTAAAGAAGCATGAGCAAGACACAGTAAAAAAAAGGTGATTTTTCCCCGTTGTATGAAGTTCCTTTGGTTGTTTGGCAGTTCATGCTTGTCTTGTGAACTATGATGTTTAGCTTCTGAATGGTACAAATCATGCAGTGACGAGAGCGCATATCAAGAACGTTTCTCATCGTTGTCAACAACTATAAGACAACTACTATCCCTTAAGGTATGCCTCAATCTTTTTTCTTCATCATCTGATCTGACTGATGAGCACTTTATGGAATTAAGTGATGTGTCGATCATATTCATACACCCCATTCTGTTATTTATTCTGCTGAGTCTTGGTCGATCTTTGCAGTGGCAAATTATTGATTTCCCTTTCATTTTCCATTTATATGGTTGACAACTGGCATCATTGATCTGCTTTACCTTCTATTTCTAGGATTCTGGGAATATATCATTTCAAGCTGCTAGATACTCAGAAGCTGTGGAACAGTATTCTGCGGCTTTGGCATGCAATAGTGAATCACGCCCCTTTTTAGCTGTATGTTTTTGCAATCGCGCAGCTGCATATCAAGCACTTAGTCAAGTTACTGATGCGATTGCAGATTGCTCGCTTGCCATGGTTCTTGATGCAAACTATCCCAAGGTATATTGTGAGAGTTCTCTTTCTGTTTTACGTGCTTGCCATATTTCCATGTTTATAAGACTATGCATCAGGCAGATGCGTCAACTGTTTAAGAGCTAAATGGTTGTTTGAGACCTTATATATTATATATCTAAATTTCAGGCAATTTCTAGGCGTGCCACTTTATATGAGATGATTCGGGATTATGGACAAGCTGCTAATGATGTGCGGAAGCTAATCTCGCTTCTTGAAAAGAAAGGCAGTAATTCTGGACAATCAGCAAAGGACAAGTATAGTTATCTGAAGCAAGCACGTGCACGGCTTTCATCTGTTGAGGATGAAGCAAAAAAGGACATTCCCTTGAATTTGTATTTAATCTTGTAAGTTATCCATGTTGAATTTATATTTTTGTTCTCTAGTACTCCCTCTGTTTCTGAACTGGGATCTCTATCCTAATGTCAGTAAAACAAAAACAGAGGGAGTATGATTTTTGTTGCCCCAATTGATGTGTGAACCATGGCTGAAAAGTGATCAAAGCACCATTAACAGTTAGCAACTTATGCTTACCTAAACGCTTACCTAAGAGCTGCTGACGCAGCTGCTAGCTTGGCTGCTTAATACCTTAGCTAGTAAGTTAACTTAGTGTAGTAAGTATAGAAGTAGCAGTTGGCCTGCAGATTCAGGCAAGTTGTATTCAGGCGGTTGCCAATGCAAACCGACCTGCTATATGTATAAATAGGCCTCAATTGCCATATGAATCAATCAGCTGTTCTAGCCTAGATCAAAGTGTGAGCTGAAAACCTGTGAGTGTGTGAGTGTTCTTGCCAACAGCAATTGTGACACTTACATCTTTTGATAGATTATTTCACCACGAGAAATTTGGCATGTTGCAAGGATGGAAAAACGTTGTAATAGGACCATAATTGTTGCAATATCTCCCAATAGCTATGATGTAACATAATAGTTGCCTGGCAACGGTTTTGGTTTTGTTGCAGCACATGCAATAATTGCCATGCAATGAAGCATTGCAGTAGATAGTAGTTGAAACAACCTGTTTGGTGTGGCTTTAATGGTTATTGCAACAATATTTAATTGTGGCAAATTCACTAAAAATGAAAATGAAATTATTGCAAGCTCATATTGCTCTGAATATGAATCAATCCCTAATAAACATTGATGTTCGTTGGGAGACACTTTATCACCATGCTAGTGTTATTATTTATATATATATATATAGGATACAAATAGTATTGCTTTATTCTATCTCAATGATTATATGCTCGTGGCTATTAACTCCTCTATATTGCAACTATTTTTTTCATTGCAATATAGACCAAGATTTAGCAACAGAAGTCAAGATTATGAGAGCATAAAAAATTCGTTGCAATGTTGTTGACTATTTGCAACCATTTTGTAAATGGGGGCAATAATAGGCCAAATTTCTAGTAGTGTTGCTTACTAGCACTTGATACACTTCACTTAGTAGTTAGATTAGGAAGTAATGATATTCCATTGTTTTTGGTGCATGGGTGTTATTTCGTTGATATTCTAAGGCAGCTGTAGTGTTCTTGGCAAGGGGAAACAGTAGTAACTTCCTTAGAACAGAACTATTAATTGTAGTTTGCTAGAGAATTTCATCTAGTATGTCTCAAGTGTTTTATAAGAAGTTTTAAACCTTTCTGACCATCAATAAAATGTTTCCTACTGTGAACTAGTCAGGTGATCAGGTCATATCACACTTTACCATACTGTTTCATTTCTATCCAGTCTATTTTTTAGCTTCTCTGGTGAACATATACTGATATAGTGTGGAGATAATTTAGTGTACTAATTATCCTTTTTTTTTCAGAGGAGTCGAGCCATCCTGCTCTGCAGCAGATATTAAGAAGGCATACAGGAAAGCCGCACTGAAACATCACCCAGATAAGGTCTCAATACTCCCAAGACTATTTTGTATTGATTTTATAGAGGAAGCTTGATTTAACACTGTTCTGTCCTTCAGGCCTCACAACTGCTAGTAAGAAATGAGAGCGATGATGGATTTTGGAGGGATGTTGTCAAGGAAGTTTATGCAGACGCAGATCACTTGTTTAAAACAATTGGGGAGGCATATAATGTTCTCTCAGACCCGGACAAGGTAAAATGCAAAGTTATACTTGGCAAATGAAAGTAAACTACTAATGTTTGTGCCTAAAGTTTGATCTTCTCGCTTCATTGTTTTTCCTTTTTTTTTCTTAAGGAATTAATTATATGCATCGTTGGAAGAAACTGGAATTTGAATTGATAACTCATTATCAACTAAGAACTCATGTAAATTCTCAGCTAGAAGTTATAGGCCCTGTTTGCCCCCCCCCCCCCCCCCCTTTTTTTTTGTCGATTCTCACTTTTCCTGTGAAAATAAGTGATACACCAAACTCTTTGCTTATTTTTGTCGATTCTCGCTTATCTTGACCGCCGTTTCAGAGTTTTGAACTACGATAAGTGAAAAGCGATAGCGAGAAGTGAGAAAATCTTCGCTTTTCCTGGCTGCTGCTTTTAATTGAAGCATGGCTAAGAGAATTGTAAACAAACTGAGCCATATAATAAGTGAATAAGTCTGGTGCTTAACTGGCACTTAATTGGGTCTTCTCATGGTAGGTATATTTCTTCTCTGAAGAATATGGAGGAACTGCTTATCAGAGGATAATGTGTACTTGGATTCGTGACCTTAGCTACTTCCGCTTTGCGCTCTACTGCTGTCTCTAGTATTGATAGATGTCCTTGCTTACTGAAGGCTCGTGTCTTTTAAGCTTGACTTTGCTTATTTAATGATGGAGGTCTTTCTGATTTCTTATAATTACAAAGTGAGGCTTGTGCAGTTCTTTCTGCTTAGTCACTCCCAACAAGTATGAATTTGTTTTCAAGCTTGTTCTGTTTGAACTTTGCAGCGCCAAGATTATGACTATGAGGAAGATCTAAGAAATGCTAGAAAAAGATCATCCAAGGGGAGGAGTAGGCATATGTCACCTGAACAGAACTACTATGGCAGCAGAGATTTTAATCCACGCCAGTGGCAGTCAAGCAGAGGTTCATCACGTCGTGGGTATGGATATTCATACGATTACTGGTAAACTTATTGGTAGCTACATATGGTGACCATAATGCGAAAAGGGACCTTTGCATCTTGTTGTTTGTGAAGCAAGGCCTACTTGCACAAAGATCCTTGGCACCTGTCTTCTTGGTGGGTTTTAGGTGCCACTGCTGGATCTCCAGGTTCTACTGGCACATTTTTGGTTCTGTTGCAGCTTTTTCTGCCTGCTGGGTGCCATTCTATTGGAGAGGATGGAAATACAAGGATTGTTTCAGTTATAGGGTGATTCCTTTTGACAATGGTTTTGTGGTACCTTGACATGTGCATGCGCAGAGGATATTGGATGCGTGACATCAAGTTAGGTTGGCATGATGGTTCTGAATCTGAACACTGACTGCTCTCGGAGTGGGGACATCTGGATGCCTTGCTTGACATGTCGGTGTCCTCTCGGGCACTAACAACAGCATCCAAGGTTAGAAACATGGAGAGAGATATCTTTCTCCCTAGGCATTCTTTTGTTGAGTGCTGTGCATTGTTGCAGTTTCAGGAGTACAGTAGCTTAGAGAGCACTAGATACAAGAAAAGATACATGCGCATATTTCCTGGACCTGCTGCTGACTCCCATTTTGTGTTGATGTGTTTATAAATTATATTCAGATGTACTGTAGCTGAAAATGGGAAACAGAAGGGAGTGGTACATGTTGTAACTGCTGAATGTCCAGTGTGTAATGACGCGGTAATAATTTTTCACTACACTTGTTCTTGATAGCAGAGAAAAAAGCACCATGTCTGTTGGCACATGTCAAATGAAGAGGCATCGAGCTTAACCCAGTTCAAGTGCTGCATGATTCATCTCATGTGACTGGATTATACCTGTCGATGTCTTATGTCTAAACCCTGTTTCAGAGATTGAAACTAGTTGACCAGAAGGAGCGTTTGATGTGCGCATGCCCTTACAAAATTTATGCATGGAGCTGCCTGCAGTGAACCATTGCTCAGTTTTCCACCCAACGGCCTTCTTCCTTGATTCTACATGACTCCCCACCCGCCCCATCTCCACCTATAGGCCACCTAATTCCTGGAAATTTTTGTTCAGAAATTGTTCACATGCTAAGGAATTGTTTAACCCAACGATTTCGTTTAAGCTTTCGAGATGCGTATTAGCTACTCTCTTTGTATTAATCAGCTGATGACATTCTGACAGTACTACTAATTAATTGTTCTTCAGTTCACTCTGAACGAGTAGGTGACAAGATGTATAGCTAGCGGCGTTAACTACTTTATTAAGAGTCACGAAGCACTGTCATTTCTTGTAGCGTACGAAGTACGAACGATGCAAACGAACCAAGGCAACGCCCATGTAAGCGTGATCCGACCCGCGGGGTGCCGTGGACGGAGGTGACGGACCCGGGCGCGGGCCTGAACGCCGAGGGCCCAGGCGGCCGCGTGGCCCAGTGGGACGACTCGGGCGCCGTGGAAGCGGTGCTGGGCCGAGATCAACGGCGTCGTCATCAGTCCCGGGCTGTGGTCGTGTGGAGTAGTGGACGATGACGATGGCAAAAATCTTCTTATAGAAGTTTAGTTCTTTCTTCTTTTAGAAAAGGATTTTCCTCTCCTTTCTTGCCGCTACTTGCGTTGCGAGCCAATTTGCAAACTGTTACGGAGAAGTCGTTTACTGATTAGCTGCTTGAACGTGGAAATATTTAAGCATATCTGCTCTTAGGTTAGTACGAGAACTCGACTCTACTCGTGCTATAGTCGAGGATGTACTAATACTACCCGGGATCAATTAATGGGGTGCATTTTTCTGAAGGCAATTCTAGACAAGAACTTGAATCACAGGGTTTGTTCCTGGCAAGCCGCATTCTTTATCAGGAGGTGGAGGCGGAGTTCGCGGCGGTGCTACACCACAATGGAGCGCGCGCGGGAGGATGCGCGGACATGATGCGGGATGCATGACTTCGTGCCCGTGCCCACCGAGCACGTTGTCTTTGCTTTGCTTGGGTCATGGGACCTCTCTGCTGCTGCATCGAGAACCGCAGCTGTTGTGCATTTTCTTTCTTTTGGCGAATGCAGCTGTTGCGCATATAGACAAGGCGATCTACTAGGCCGCAAGCTGATTCTTTATTGTTTTCTGCAGAGTCTTGAATTTCTCATTGAAAAATATGATTCAACCGACCGCAGTAAACATCTTGAAGGCCTAACCTCTCTCCTCTAACGCTCACTGGTAAAAGCATCTAAGACATACAATCGGGAGCATGCTTCTCGGTGACCGAGAGACAAACGATGTTCAATGCAATTGCATGGGAGATGCGGCTATTCTCTTGGGACAAATTGTACTCTCTCCTCCCAAAATAAGTGTTGCTATGATTTCCATGTTGATCAAATTTTTTTAATTTTGACTAAATTTAAAGAAAATATTAATAACATTTGTGTATCTAAATAAAAGTTTATTATAAAAATAGATTCAATGATCTATCTAATGATACTACTCTCATATATTATAAATATTATAATATTTCTTGTATATAATTGATCAAAGTTAAAAATATTTGACTCCTCAGAAAATGAGAACAACACTTATTTTGGGACAAAGGAAAAAGAACAACATAACCAGATTTAGTTTTGATAACTGGTACATAACCGGATCAACACATGATCGACAATACAACACATTACACTTCTTGAATCTCAAAAAAAAAAAAAACACATTACACTTCTCGAGTCACTGGCTGATCCATCATAGCATGCAAATGCATGTACAGTGAAGCACTAAAATCAATCCACCAGTTCATTTCCCATCAGACATACAGTTACATAGATTATGGTAAACAACGTTTCAACACACAGAACATTTCAGCGACAACGAAAACTATGAAATGTAGTAACATACAAGAACTATTATGTACATACACACTTTCACATTTGGACGGACGAGAATGGAGATGAATCCTACGGAGAATGTTGTTGTCGAGTCGACAAATATGATGCTGCAAGCAGTGCAGCTCCGATACCGGAACCCTCTTCCATCACTCTAAGCGTGACAGTGGAGGCAATCTCGTCCCCTAGGATCTCGTCCAGAGCTTCGTTCAGATACTCTCTGAAGATCGAATAGCC
Source organism: Eleusine coracana subsp. coracana (assembly GCA_032690845.1). Classification (NCBI taxonomy): domain Eukaryota; kingdom Viridiplantae; phylum Streptophyta; class Magnoliopsida; order Poales; family Poaceae; genus Eleusine; species Eleusine coracana. The sequence continues at coordinate 9,555,675 of CM064426.1, forward strand.
TTGGTAGAGACCGCCTTCGATCGCGACGACCGATCTCTTTGGCTCGCCTCTTATCTTTCGAGCTTCGGTGGTACCGCAGAGGGTTCCATCACGACCAATTTTTTGCAGCACTGCAACGATTCCAGCAGCCGCTAGACGAGCAGCTCTTTGGGTTATTATGTCACAGACTCTCATGACAAGTTTACGAGTCTTCAATGGAACATCTTTTATCTGTATGGGAAATGATATAATAGTGAGATTTTGTCTGAAGCAGCTACTGATAACAAAAATAAAGCACACCAATTTTCTCACTCAAATGAAACCCCATATAAAGAGTTTTCATATATGAACTTGTCGAAAACTAACCTTCAGTTGTTGCTCGAGTACCCTTCCTACTGCTCTCAAATCTGGGGAATCATCGTCACGAATAGCAGCCAGGCAAGGTGTGCTGTATGAAAAACAATGACATTAAGATTGAAATATACAAGCTTATTTATCTTTAAATTTCTTATAGCCAATCAAACTATAAATAGTTTCCTGCACAAGTAAATTTGTGCAGGCTTGACTAGAAACAGCCCTAATTGAATGTTGCAATTGAATTTCTAAATCATAGCTATACTGAAAATAAATAACTTGAAAAAAAACTGGAAGCCAATCCAAGTAGCAATGAAGAGGAGTGTAGAGAGATTAAGTGATAGGAGTAATGAATATGAATACACAGCCAAACAATCTTCAGAATTTTTTTTTTCAATCAAATATTATAAGATTATAATGGATTGAATAAGCACAAGCAGTCTTTAGAAAATATAGTCATAATCAAAATAATATAAGATGATAATTAAAAAGATAAAGGGATGAAAGGTACCTCAAAATGAAAGGGGTAGATAAACAATTCATAGAAGAACCAAATACATCAGATTCTTGCGCCATTCTTTGGAGAACCAATCTTGCAATCTCCCCAAGATACACACCAGATATCATTTTCTCAAAGGCCTATAGCCATTAACTAATGTTAGTTTAAAACTCATTACCTCATGACTTTTTAGCATCAATGGTACAATCTATGCAACAGGTGTAAATCTTTATGAAGTCTTACTTGGTCATAGTGATTGTGAGTCCCGTCATTGAAACATATGTCATAGGGCGTCAATGGTATTTGGGGAGGCCGGAAACTACCCCATTCTACATTTACAACCTAAGGAAAGGAGCATCATTAAATATAATATACAAGCATGAGTTTATATTTCCAGATTTAAATGCTTGATAGATTTAGGGTGTAGTACCATGAGTTCAGATGTAAGAAGACAGCGGCTTTTTGTAATTGCAACGCTGCGTTCAATATAGGAAGCATTGGTGCCAGCTCCGATAATCACTGAAGCTACAGTATCCTCATCATAATAGTGCCCCATAGCCAATGTCCCCACAGCATTATTTACCTATTTCAACAATATCACATGCAATTAAAAAAGTGTGTATGCTGGATCCTCCAGTGAATAAATTACATACATGAGTTTTTTGTGTGCCTAATTCGATTAAGTTTTTCACCATATATAATAGTAAGTTTGCGCGATATCCATTTTTGTCATTTAATTGGAGCACAAATCCATAGGAAATGGTTGTGGATTTTTTTTGTATCATACAATCGTGTTATTACCATCGAATATACATGAGATTATTCATATGATGAGTTCATTATAAGTTCAACAATCTTAGTGTTATGGTGTCCCTTAGTTTCACGCTTAAAACAAGAACTAGTACATGCACAACTGTTAATTATATGTGCAGGGAAGACATTTGCTTCTGTCCTGTGCCATAACAATAGTGTTTGCATATGATCAGCTAAGAAGGCTAACAAATAAGCAAAGCAAGCACGTCCATCATGCATAAAAATATACAAGAGATACCAATTCAGCATAATTCGGTTTATAATAGCTGTATCAGATTGAGTATAAATTACCCTAATTAGAACTGTGTTTGTTAATGGAATTATTTTCCCACTTGATCCCATATAGCTAAGTTAATAGTTAATTGTTCTACTTGACATACCAATGCAGTGACCTGCAAGTTGAGTCCATTCCGAACAAGGGCTTCATTTAAGCACTGAGCAACATCTTTCCCAACCTGTGATATTAATTCCAAAATTTATAAAAAGCATGTAAAATAATAGCATACAACAGTAATAAATTAGGCAACCAAGGAATAGGAAGGAGGTTCTAAGATCTAGGGTTATAGTGTAATGTCATATTTATCTGTTTAAAATAAAGTTACCATACTTTGAGAATACATTGCGCGCCTTTCATCTAGTACATATAATCAACAATAAGAATTACTGAAAGCATGACTTTATAACTTACAGCCTCTTCAATTGAAAATTCTTTAGTCCACCTAATTAGTGACCCTGAGGATATGGAAGCTTGTCTAACTGGAAAGGAAAATGTGAAACCAAGTGCCTTTCCTTCAGCACTCCCACCCTCTCTTTCAATAAAATTCTTCAGCGCAAAGGCAATCATGTTGAACAAGTCCTGCAAAGAGAGTAAAATTCATCACATACTGATCAACAACTTGCAAGAAGTGGAAATTAAATACAATCATGCCATGCATGTACCTCACTTGAACCCTTAGTCAATTCTTCAGGGATAGGTTGATGTTCAACTTTTTTGTTGACAACCATAGATCCTGAACCAAGTTCTAGTTTCATGACTCTAAAGCTTGTTCCTCCAAGATCAATGGCATAATAGATCCCTTCCTCACTCCTGTTCATTATAAAAAAAATGAATAACTGTGTGGGAAGAATACCAATTTATACTAGAAAAGGGAATTTGGTAGTGCAACACATATCTCAGTCTAAATATAAGAAAGGATTGGTTTAGTCTAGTTCAAAATGCATATGGTATATGGTGAAGAATAAACAAGTTTTCAAAGTGAACAATATGAAATTTCTTTCAAACCAAAGTCATCAGGAGAACGGAAAGCAACACAGAAAAACAAGCTAGGCGAGGTAAAGCATTGTTTTTCCTGAGCAAGAGAAAGCAAAAGGCATTTAAGGTACAACATCATCGCATAATCATCACTCATCACCAAACTGAACTCCCAAATGAGACTGTTCCATGTCTAATTTCTGTTATAGTGCACGCATTCTAGCTCCCCTTATAGCACCCAAACAACCAACAGCCAAATACTAACTATATACCACTAGACCCTATCAGCACATAAACCCTTTCATGCATGACGCCATGAGAACACCAAAGAAGCCACTCCACTAAACCGACTGAGACGTACAAGAAGGGGCATGGCGTCGTAGTTTACCCGTCGGGTAGAGCGTCGACGCAGGTGAGCAGCATCCGGACCTTGCTGGCGCCCTCGGACGCGAGTCCCGCGAACATCTCGATGGCCAGCGAGTTGGCCACGCGCCGGAGCCGCTCCGTCGGCGTGGCGCACCCTTCCTCGAGCTCGCGCACCACCGCAACGGCGCGGTTCCACCGCCGCCGCGCCGCCGTCCGCCGCGACACCAGCGTCGCCGCCACGCCGCACGCCAGCGCCGCCGCGCACACCGCCGCCACGCCCAGCCACTGCCCCCTCCCCATCAATCGGTCCCACCCTGCGCTCGAGATCGGTTCGGGGGCGCGGGGCCCTGCCCTGCAAGAACGCGCCGGCAGCGAGTGCGAGTGTCAGGCGATGTGGCCGGCGATCGGACGTCGTCAAGGGAAGCGGCTGCGGCGAGCCGGCGAGGAGAGACGGCGACGAATAAATAGGCGAGCCGAGAAGAGGGGGGCGGCCGGCCGGGCGGGGGACGTGGAGATCGTATAGGAGGCATGATTTTAAGATTTGATTCATTAATGACATGATTTTTTTTTCTTAGAAGGTCTTATATGTTTTATACGGCAAACATTTATTAATAAGTTGCCATAAATCAGTAGTCATCTTGCCAAGATTTGCGTGCCTGAGGTAAAATATATAGCATATAAAAAAGATATCATGTTTTTTTTTGGCAATAAGATAACCGTATCTTCGATGCCAAATTTTCAAGCTACAATTTATATCAGCATATCATCTTTGGCATACATTGATGGTACTGTTTAATTGGTGATAAATAAAATAATAAGACAACATATCATGGAGTGTGATACACTGGTACTATATATTGGAGAGGATTAACAAGAGAAATTTTAGTAATCTTAAAATCTCTTCCCTTTAATAATAGTAATTTATAAGTGAGGTTATCATTGATGTTGCCTAGTTTGATGTTGGCTTTGGTATTAGTTTTACGGATTGGATTAGTTTGATACGAGGTCATACGAGTATAATTTATGTACGCACGTTATGTCGTGTCTAACGCACACGCATGTCACGCAAGTCTAATTCATACATATATGTTGCATCCTATGTTACAGCGATATATGAACAAGATATCGTATCCATGCCACAAATGTCAACAGACACGGATACAACGCAGATATGACATAGATACATATATGTCAAGTATATGAAATAAAAGAAAAAACAGAAAATTAGGTACTTCTTCGAGACGTCCTGGCAAGATTGAATATGCCACAAAAGCAACAAGCAGCCCATGGCTCAACTATATAGTCTATTGCACATGATACCGCAGTTAGTATTTGATTCAACTCCACCCCCGATAGTCATATCATTCATCGTCGTTACCACTAACTCTTCACACATGAATGAATACACTGACGGCTGCTCGTTGTCCACCGGCGCTTGCCGACAAGCAACGATGCCACGTCGCCTACTGACGACAACCCCATTCGACATTGTCGTGACTGTAGGACATTCTCGCTTAACACTACACCACCAGACGACGTCCTTTTCCTGACTCCGACCATCTTGTCACTGGTCGTCACATAGATTAACGCCTCAGTGCTTTATCCATATTACTTTGATATTTGTGCATATCCATATAATCCACACCTTTAACCACATTTAAAAATCTCATAGTGCATGCTAAGATTTACTTCTTTTGTTAGAGAGAACATAAACCTATAGTACAGTTTACTCTCTCAAGATAACACATCTATCATTCATTCATTCAATGTAGTCTTGCTAGATTTAGAGTACATACACACTAATGTCAAATATTTTATTGGGTTTAGTCCCACATCGGATATTGATGATGGAAGAGCCCAACATATAAGGTGGAGGGAACCTCACTTATCAGGCTAGTCTTTTGGGTTGAGGTATCTCAGAACCTTGGTTGGGGCTCTAGTTAGGTCAACCTGGGCTGGCGGTAGAGGCTCGTGTGTGGGACGAGCCGGACCACACTCTAACAAGTGGTATCAGAGCCATGGTCGGAACTCTGGAATATCTCATGGGCCTCACACGGATATCGGACTATCGGATTGGGTCTTCCGGGCCACACGGTTATCGAGCTGTCGGAGGGGTGTCTACCCGGGTGTGAAGGGGAGATGGGACCACCCGATGTGTGATGGGGAAGATTGTTGAGTTTAGTCCCACATCGGATATTGATGATGGGGGAGCCCCATTTATAAGGTGGAGGAAACCTCACCTATCAGGCTAATCTTTTGGGTTGAGGTGGTTCAGGACCTTGGTTGAGACTCCACTTGGATCGACCTGGGCTGGCGGCTGAGGCTCGTGTGTGGGACGAGATGGACCGCACTCTAACACATTTGTCTTGCGCACTTGAAATTGACACAAGTAACAGTGTTCCCACACAGATCTGGCGCAAATGTATGTACACAAGCTAATGATAGCTTTACTTATGCATCATTTGGCATCACATATTTTTGTGATTACAAAGAAATGGGAAATATCATTAAAGTATCAAGGGCTATACTCTATATTGAAGGGAGCTAGAAATAAATGTATTAGCAATCTTAAAACATCAGCAAAAATGCTCTCTGCAAAACTGGTTCACATATAGTAGCACAATCAAACTATTCGAACTAAAAATATCATTTGACATCACATATTTCTATTTACTTTTGCAGTTAAAAAGAAATAGAAAATATTAATAAAGTATCAAGGGTTATACTATATATTGAAGAGAGCTAACAATAAATGTATGAACAATCTTAAAATATCAGCATAAATGCTCTCTACAAAAGCAATGTTGGTTCATATATAGTAGTGCAATCAAATCATTCTAATTATGACTAACACTGCAGATCGGTCTATAAATAAAACATGACATATTCAATCTTGATTCAAAATCTACCGTGCAAAATAAACTATTATATGAGAACATAATGCTCAGGACCTATACAAATCTATGTTCACATCGACAATCTGCGCCTTTAAATCACGTCTAGAGCTCCTGTAGCACATGTTTATTTCCTTTGTTAGCAGCAAATGTCATTCTAGGCTCTAACGTATACACAACTATACAACTTTTTTTGAAATATACAACTATAGAATTTTCTCATAAGTGACCAATGCATTAAATATATATATTCAACATCAAACCTTTGTTGCATGCAACAAAAGTTGATCTGATTAGCAGTATTGTTGGATAGAGTTTGCGACTAGCATTAGAGCAAAAGTGAACTCGTAGTGATAGGTACAAACCTCAGAACAATTTGTAACGTGGATTTTACTTATATCATCTGATTGGATGTATTTTTTTCAATTATAAAGAAACAAAAGACATATTTAGTGATAAGTTTTTTAGTTTACCTAAACTAATACTTAGAAAATTGTTGTTACTATAAATAGTTACAGTTAGAATTTGTAAATTCATCATATCATATCAGACCTTTATTACATAATTTACAGTATTGTTGCGAGTAGTAATTTGAGGCGTGAAGGTGGGATTTATGCTAACTGAGGCTTGTTCTAGTGACAAAACTCAACGTCTTAAATGACAAATGCCATGATTAATATTTGATTCCTTATTGATGCAATCTCTCTTTTTTTTATCTAGTTTAATAAGTTTCGAACAACCTACATTAGTTTGTTCCAAATATTCATTAGTACTCTTACTAGGATCTATGAGACAAAAAAACACATAGATGATGAAACCATATTCTCTACATCAAATTTTCAAGCTATAATTTATATTAGCATATCCTTTTTGGTCAAACATTGATTGTATTATCTAATTATTGATAAAAAAATATAACACAATATATATGCCATGCTATATATTGGAGGGAGCTAGCAATAAATGTGAGGTAAATCTGATAATATCTACATATATCTCCCTACAATCGAAACCCATTTGAATTTTTTACTATCGCTGCACTCACTGGTATTTTGGTTGTCTTATACTTTTAAAAATTGACATATTCCGCCTTGGTTTAAAATATATAAAATAAAATTTATTGTGCTGAGAGATTATGTTCTCCTCATGAGCTCTACACACATCAACGTTCATATTGACAATCATACGTTTTCAAACCGTCTCTAGAGCTGCTGCATGTGACAAAGTTTTAATGTTGGATGTATTTCACTACATGTCTCATCTTGAAGGCAAATTAATTGTATAGGTGTATTTTTTTCATTAATTAGAGGACAGGCTTCATACTTAGGCTAATCCCAATGGATAGTTCTATTTTGATATTTCTAAGAGTGTCATGTCATATTTAGTGGTTTGAAGTCATGAATGAAACTCCTCCTTCAATGCATTGCTTTATTTTGGTGTTTCATAGCACTTACTTATATTTGGTTTCATTGGTTGTCTAAATGATGAAATAAAATTACTCCTCTTCGATGCTAGTTTTATGATGTTTGAATTTTAGGAAGCCGTGTATACCATGTTTCATCTAGATAAAACTCGTATTCTGTCTCTCTCCATAAATATCTTGCCATGTCACCAGATTTACTTATGTGATACCTCATTTAATAAAAATAAAACTCTCGTTCAAAGTGAGAGTAGTCTTGTGCTCATAAATATAAGTGAACGAGTGGTATAACTGTCAAGGTGACATGTGCAGTTATACCTCTGCAACCAAAGATAAAGTGAGTAGTTATTTTTGTCCCACAGAGTTTGTGCAAGTATGAAGGTGAAGTTAGCGATAGCTACAAACTTGTGCTCATAAATAATTTGCATATTTGACTTCAATATTCGTGATTAAAGAGAAATAGAAGACATGCTTAAAGTATGTTTGAGAACAGATCTAGTGATAAAGCTTTTGATTTATTACTTATCAAATAAATACTTAGGAAACCAGTGTTAGCAAAAGTATAAATGATAATGGCTCCTTTGGAGGGCTTCTCTGTCAGTTGCTCGACTGGCTTTAGTCTAGAGCCTTGCCGAACGCTGCACTTCAAAATGGCTTAAGAAGAGGACCTGCTAATGGGTACCAGCAACGCTTCCATGTGGTATCTCTCTCTTTCTCTAAGATATAATGGGGAGGAGTGAGATGCCTCAAACGGGACTTAGAGAGGTAAAGATTTTTTTTTCTCGAAAACGCAAGAGAGCTACGTATCTTTGAATTAAGACGAGAGAAACATGTCCCTTACAAAAACCACCACCTCACCAAGCTGTGAGGGGCTGAGATTACAATGTAGGCTTAAAGATAATAAAACACACTAGGAAGAGTTTGCCAACTAAAATAAACATATAAGGTCTCCCGGACGACTACGAGGCGACTGGATCTTCCGAGTCTGATCTAGATGGATCTCAACGCGGAATCCTCTCCGTTTCCGGGTGGTCTCCACCTGGGAAACGTTTTTCTCCTGTCCGGGGTGATTTCAACCTGCGGATCATAGTTTTTCCCCGTGGCTATTTCTTTAGTTGGTGGGCTAGGGTTTTTGTGGGTTTGCTTCTTGCCGTTTTGATTTCTGGGTCCTGGTTTTTCCGCAGATCGCACGCCGGTGCTCCTAGCCTAGCAGTGGGGGTGATCTGGGGATTCTGGTGAGGTTTCTTCCCACCTGAAGCTGCCACGGCTGGTTTTCATGCATCGTGCTTGCCCTCTTGCGCATACCAAATGGCACAACAAGAAACGGGAGGAGGTGAGACGTCTCCGGCAAGAGTGCACGAAGATGCTCTGGAAGAGAGAGGACGGAAAGCTCATCAGTACAGGGGGAATGATCTTTCGATCATCCCATATGAGGCAGCACAACAGGATGCTGAGGGCAAAGTGATGGAAGAAGAGGATATATTGGATATTGATTTGGAGGAGGCCGAGGCGGCGGTGGCGCCGCGGTGGCTTGCGATTGGGCAGTTTTACTCAGAGATTTCCTTCAACCTGAAATATCTTTTTGAGGATATGAGTAGGGCTTAGGGCCTACAACAACAGGTTATTGCAAGAGATCTGACAATGAACCGATACATGATTGAGTTTAGCACTGAGCAAGCCAGGAATTTTGCAACTGATAGGGGTCCATGGCGATATAGAGGGGAAGTGTTTATAGTTGTCCCATATGATGGATTTACACGTCCCTCTGAGGTAACTATTGACACTATTGGTCTGTGGGTTAGATTTTTTGATCTGCCTGAATTCATGATGAACAAGGTGTATGCAGTGAAACTGGGGAAGATGTTAGGGGAGGTGATTGATACAGGTGGTCCAATTCATGATTTTCTGAGAGTCAGAGTTAGCTACCCGCTTGCGTGACCGCTGAAGACACATATCAAGATCAGGGTACAGGGAGCTACGACCACTATCCCACTGAAATATGAGAATGTGCCGAATTTTTGCTTCAAGTGTGGAACCATAGGGCATGCAGAGAGAGGGTGCCCTGAGGACATGTCTTTGGGAGTTCGTTTTGGTACTGATCTGCAAGCATCTCCACTTAAGCGAGTGCATACTCAATCAAATTTTTCTATACAAACCATGAAGCTGAAAGTGGCGAGAGGGATCAATTTCTCTGGTGCACAAAAGGATAAAGTAATGGCTGCTTCTAGCTCATCCCGGTCTCGAGCGGGGTCCTCTGCCCAGGGTGTTAAAGGGGGGATGAGTGTTGGAGGGCGAGAACCGCAGGTGGAGGAATGTGATGAGAACTTGTTTAAGATATACCCTATTTTAAGCAAAGTCCTAGAAACAGGAGTACAAGACATGAGGGTGGATGAGCCAGCCAATGCGAATGCATCGTCTGAAACGTCAAACAGTGAAAAGCATCGGATATCTATGAGCGGGCAATACTGGTTTAGTGGATCATCGGTTTCTTTTGGTCAAGGAGAGGGGTCACGACCCCAGGACAGCCTGGCTGAAGGAGCTACTTTGCGGAAACTGAAAGCTGGTATCTCGGCGTCCATAATTCAGCTAGCTGGGAACGGGATGGATATTGTCAAGGACATAGCTGCCATTAAGCAGGAACGTGGCTGTGAGGAGAGGGCAGACCTCTCGACAGCAAAACGCAGTAGAATGGACCCGGCGGTGCTATGGGCAGAACAACACCTGGTGGGAGCTCAGGGCGAGCCCCACCAGGAGCAATGAGTCTACTCGTTTGGAACTGCCGGGGGGGTGGGGAGCTCAGGCGCGCAGGCTTGACAGGGCAAGAGATTGATTCACTTGTCACTGTCACCATGATGTCCATAAGTAGGTAATATCCTGAGATGATGTAGTAAAAGAATAACAATAATGACTCAGTAGATCACTATTTGAATTTGGATTTCAATGTTGGTTTGAAATCTATTATTTGTTAAACTCTTGTGCGATATGCAAATTAAAAGGTGTAATGAGGCACCTCAGCCTTCTGTCCCAAAAAATCTTAAGGCTGGCCTCCAGCTCCTTGATTCTATAAACTTCCGAACAAATTAGTTACTTTTCTATCGAACGAAAGGGGTACTAACAAAAACATCGAGCTTGGCAAAAGGACAAACTGATTCGGTCAAAAAAAAAAAAAGGGCAAACTGACGAATGAGCGTCCTACTTGCAATACTGGGAGCTTCATCACTATAATAAGTTTAAGCTGAGTTTAGGGCAACTCTTGTGTTAAGCTATTTTGCATCGACAAGTTGCACCCAAAGAATGTGATTGGTTGGGTGACTATCTCCTAGCCAGGATTATGCTATGCAGAATCTTCACATTTTCACTCGTTTGGTTACCTGTGTGAAAAAGCAACCTGGCTCTGGTTATACAAAAGTTACCTCTTAGCCTGGCCAGGCAAAAACGCCCGAATCGGTCGTTCCCGGCAAGCCAGGCCTGTATAACGTGTCGCTGGTCCATGTGATTGATTCCACTCACCTTTCCGTTCCAGTGCACTACCCCCAAGCTCATCCTCGCCGCCGCATCTTGCCTATGGACGTAACTGGCTAGCCGACCTCCATGGTTGTCAAACCGAGATCCGGTGAATGCATTTTTCTCAATTGCTTGCAAAAACAGAAAGAATTCCATGCGTGCGGTCGGGCAGATGTGGGAGCGCATCCTCAAGCAGCTCCTGGAGCACCCATCGCACATCTTCGATTGAGCTTATGCTGCTCTAATCAAGCTCGTACATCAAAACTGAAGTCTTTCGCTACCTCAGTCTAGCTCATGACGCCCACATCAAGCATCGATGCTCTTCCAATCAAGCTTGGGCTCACGGAATTCGTCCAATCCTGTTCGCGCGGGTGATGCTCGTACTCGTGCACCACCACCCTTCATACCAGATTATACGGTAGGTAGCTGTGGCCTGTGGATTTGTTTGATGGGTGATAGTAGGGATGAACGGGTCTTTACCGTAGTGGTAAGGTACCTTAGTAGCACCTCCTAAATTTTGGGTTCGATTTCTGTTGGAAGCGAATTTTTTGGACTAGGTTAAAAAAATTCCCTCGTCTTTCCCCTAAGCGAAAGCATGTGTAAGACCTTGCCTGGAGCCAATTGGTGCGGGTTTTGCTCCCGATTTAAAGACTGGTGCACTATGAAGCTCTCACACAGGTCAAAAAAGGGGTCATCATGTCAGAAGAGAGAGGGGTTCGGGAATTTTCTAGACCTACGTGAGAAGGTTCTCTCTTTTTAATGTAATACCGTTGGGACAGTCTTATCCCGGTAGGTCTAGTTTTTTTATAGGTGATAGCAGAGATCAAAGGAAGTAGAAGCATAGCAGCAACATATGCGGCACCAACGTCCTGCTGTCCAGATCCAGGAGCATGCCAGATTTTTCCCTTGGTTTTTGTTTGGTGCGTATATGTCGAGAAATTGAATTCTTCAATCTATTTATCCTATATTTATTAACTAAAAGCACAACTTTATATTTTTTATTATCTATGTTGCATATTCCTCACGTTATAATAGTGACAGTAGTATGACATGTAATTGTTGTGCTTAAAATAAAGGAAAAATTTAGAATTTTGTCAGTTTCCAAAATGGAAGAAGCAAAAACAGGGTGAGACGCTAAAACTCACCCATCAAATACTAGGTGATCCTATTCAAAGCAACGCAGCCAACCAAACATAAGCTTGCACTAACTAAAAGTTGTCTAACCACCCAACCAAACAAACAACTCTTTTTATATCTTGCATTGTCAAAGGTTGGCTTGTGCTGGTCTGGTTTGAATCCTAACCAGGCTAGGACTAGCGCAGACAACCAATCACACCCTTATAATTCAATACTCCCCCTTAGGTGTAGCTCCTTCGGGGCATAAATGTGAAAATAGGAACAGCGCGATAGAAAATATGGTCACTAGGACTTGAGCTAAGACCCTTGACTTGATATATGTTGAATCATAAGTGAATTGTCCATCTTTTCTTATTATCTTTGTCCTGTTTAGATCCAGTTCAGATTCTTAAAATCTGATTTTAGTTTTAAGATTTTAGAATTCAAATTCTAAATAAAATACATGATAACGTTTAGATACCGACCAGATTCTTAAAATTTAGTTCTAACTGGATATATGAGATTCTTAAAATCCAAGATTCTAGATTTTAAAATTTAGAAAAAAATCTATACTATTAGGAGGACTCACAGATTCTAAAATCTAGATTCTTAAAATTTCAGTAGATCCAAACAAAACTTTAATCTTTTTTATGCAACTGGTCAGTGCATGCTTCCTGAAATCTAGCTTCCGCACCTCTCTACTCTAGTCGTCGAAGCAGCAAAGCCCACGAGCTCTAGCCTTGCACGACACCGATTAGCCCATTAACACGGCAGCCCAATTAATCATTCGTGGCCTGTAAATAATATACTAAGAAGCACCAATGGTAATATAAATATAATCTTTCATGTAAAAATATTAATAATATTATATATATCTAATAATTATATTATATAAAGAGTGTTTTGTTTTTTAAAGTCTGTAGCAACGCACGAACACTTTGCTAGTATATATATATATTTGTCTAGTAAGTGGGAAGACTATTTAACATTTTTTGTCTACTAAAATATTTAAACATGGTATCATTTTTCTGCCATTAAGATTTGTTATATTTTATATATATTGAGTTTTTAATGCTAAATGCTTGTGTTTTCTTGCCGGTTAGGTGGTCCACATGGTGCATTGCCGCACTCAGACCTCTCTAATTGTATTGACAAAATTCCACTGTAAAGTGAAAACACTGAGGTAAGAAGTAAGAATGGTGCATCGTGAAACATATTCTTGATCTTAGAACGTGGTGCGAGGTGACAATATGGCCTCAAAGCATGGTGTCCTATTAAATTCACTTGACACGGTGGTGGAATCGTTCATAATTCGTCAATAATAGACCAGCTGCAACAAACTTGACATTATTCATTCATTACCTACATAAAAAAGCAAATAATAGGAGAAAGTAATTGATTGAATGTGTTTATATATTGACTGACCCGGCGGCACCGGGGTGATATGCATATGCTCACATGCTGCTTGGTCGCTGGTGCCGTGTGTACGCATCGACCAGGTTTTACAAGTTTCTGAATGAAGTCTCCTGCATGAAGATTTGAGAAACTGTGTACGAAGCACGCAAACTCCGCACCTTTTTCCTGTCCCCGTTTCGCTTCAACTATATAAAGCAGTTCCAGATCATATTGTGACACTATTAACCCAGCGGATTGCTTGACTCAACTGTTGTTCTTACCAACCATTAGAAGTTGAGAACTGAATCTTGATAAGCGATCGAAACGTACCCCGAAAAGCAAGTCAAGAAGAAGTTTCTCGCTCGCTTGCAAATTTGCAATCTACTTTACTCGTCAAACGGAGCGAAGCTGCAAGGCAATACAAGGCCCGTTGCCACTTGATGAGTGCCGCACCATCCTATTCATCCGCTGCCGGTGTTAGTGCCACCGTACCGGTGGGTGCGATCGTCCGTCTGAGCAAAAGTGAGCTGAGCTGTACACCTCTCCATGCCCATCTCGTGAGACCGGGTCGGAGGAAGACCTCGTGGCGTCATCGAGGACCTGATAACGATGCCTCAACAACTTTTGCTCCACGAGACGAGAGGCCTTCAAAGCCAAGGTTCCTGAGAACCAAAAGGTTGAGAGAAAGAGCACGCATACCAGTAGCCAAGAAGCAACCCATCTCGCTTGCTTCCAACCACCGTCCACCCATCTCACTTTTGCCTGGAGAAGAGGAGGAGGAAGAGCTCGTTGTTTGCAATCAGGGGTCGCCATGGGCAAGGTCTGCTGCAGCCAGGAGTCGGAGGAGGAGGCCGGGTTCAACCTGCTGGGGCTGCTGGTCGCCGTCGTCATCGCGCTGGTGTTCATGCTCATCTGCACGCCGCCGAGGCGCCGCTGCGTCGCCATCTACCCGTGCTGCTGAGAGAGGAGCTTACAAGATGTGCAGAGTGGAAACAGAGCAGGCCAGGAATTTGGTTCCCCACTTTCCGCTCCAGAAATAATTTCTACTGAGTTGTAATGTTCCTTCTGCCAAAAGTCATGTTACCAAGTAATACTATATTAGGCAGGCTGTTCATCATCTGTAGCCTAAATTGATGGATGGTAGCTTTCGAGAAAATGTAGATATCATCATATTTGCTGCTCCTCGCCCTGAATTGATGGTATTTTCCGAGAAAATGTGGTATACTCTGTTTTATTATCGCCCTTCTTTCCTTCTTGGCCTTTAATTTTGAGATTTTGGTCTGTTCAAAGAACAGGGTAAGCAGATGAACTGGCTTATCTGTTCAAACAGATTGAATGCAAAGTGCTTTGCCTTTTTCTGGATGGACTAGTGGCTTCCGGGAGGAAATCACTGAAAAAGTTGCAAAACAGTCAAAACACTAAACGATCTGGCCAAAGATACTCAACTTTGGAGATACAAAAAAATAAAATTAAATACTCCTCACTACGCACATGACTTTTATGCTCTTTTGCAACACAAGTTCTCTCTCTTTGTTTGCGTATATTTCTTTCTTTCTTTGTCTTGTTGAACCACTTATCCTTCTGCAGAGTTTCCGAACCATATGCGACCTCTCATCAGCTGGATCTAGGCTATGCAAATATCAACTCACTCGAGTTTCCATTGCCTTTTTTCTTCTTTGGTATACTTTACCTAGAAACTACCCATTTTAGATCAGAACACTTAATGATGAAACAAATAGAGTGAACGGCCCATAAGATCCACACATAGACCTGGTTTAGCAAACAGTGGAGACTAGATGAATTCCCCGCACATTGCTGCGGGAGATTGGGATTGATTTGTTGAATGTTATAAGGTGAAGTAAACATATAAAATTGATTATGATATCACGGGGCATGAAACAATTTAGAAACGTTTGAAAACAGGTATACGTAGCATGATATTTTTTTATGTAACACATTGTGTTTGATAAAGCATCAAAGGATATGCTTATAATTTTAATATATTATTGACCGATGTCAAATAATTGTGCATCTAGCTCCTTTGTTGGCTACCTATAACATTTGATCAAGGATTTGCAGGTATATATTCAACAACAACAACAACAACAAAGTTTTTTTATCCCAACCAAGTTACAGGTACATATCCACATGTGCATTTTCATGAAGCAGATGCATTGGGTAGTCTCTAAGAGTCACACAGTGCTATGTATTAATCTGATTTTTTTATTAGGATAAAAAACAAGGGAAAAATATTCCTATTCGGTGAAATCGTGAAAACCCTCCCAAAAACAGTATCTAGAAGTTTTCAAAAATTTTGAAACTCGACATACATGTAGATGACATGATGAGAAATATACACACAAAATTTCAAGTCCAAATTCAACTTTATTAAAAAGATATCAAAATAACAAATCATGAAGAAAGAGGGAGAAAAGAACAAAATAGCACATATCATTTATTTTTATCATCTTTTTCATGATTTGTTATTTTTATATCTTTTAAATAAATTTAAATTTGGACTTGATGCTTTATATGTGCATGTATCGACATGTCATCTACGTGTATACTGAGTTTTAGAATTTTTGAAAACTTATAGATATGATTTTTAATTTATGATTCAATCGAATAAGTAGTTTTTACTGAATATTTTTCTAAAAAACAAAATGAAAACATAATTGTACCTGAATACAACTTCATGCGCTCATGGCCAAAAAAGCCACCACTTTATCCCAATCTCCTCCAATGCTCAACAAGAGGAAAGTGTAGCAGCAAGAGTGCAAGACCCGGTGGCATCCAGGTTTTCAGCTCTGTGGCACACTGGCACTGTTGTCGTGGCAACTCCTGTGGTTGTCACCACTCATCATGTGGGGCCTTGACGGAACTTTTTTTCTATTTTAACCCTTATTTCAAGTAATATTTTATAAATAACTCTTTCAACACTAAATTTTCAGATCTGGCTCATTTTAATCACGTCAAACTGCTTAGTGTGCAGTTTAGCATGACCAAATTATATGTCATAAAAATGGCCTAATTTAGCAGTGTCATTTAACGTAACACTTTGACGTGATCAAAAGGGGTCAGATTCTGAAAAATTAGTTTCTAATAAGTTATTATTAAAATATTATTTTAATAAAGATTAAAAAATAAAAAAAGTTTGCCTTGGCGCCGCAGCACGGTGGGTCGGCGACCAGGCGTAGTACCACTGTGCAAAACACCAGAAGTTGAATTGGATACGATTTCCATCACCAAGATCAAAGAGGACCATTTTATGGCCGTGGCAATGATCGTGAGGTAGAGGAATCAAAGCAGAATATAAAGTGACGACTGATGACTTTTTCAGAAGGTGGAAAATTCACAGAACGGTTTTGGGAGATAAAGAAGATAGAAGAATAGATTGAGGGTGTGTTTGGTTGGGCTGTGGCTAGAAGAAAAAGCTACTTTGGTCTGTGGTTGTCAAAAAAGCTGTTGTGAGATATCAGTTGTGAGAAAAGCCAAAAACAGTTTAGTTAATTAGTTGTAACTTTCTAATAACTGTCAAATAGATCTCACATTCATCCACATTACTCACCACTCAGCTATTTCTTTCTCTCATTGGTGAGTGGGTCCTGCTCGTCAGCTCTTTCTTCTTCCTCCCTAGATCTGGCACTCTCTCTCTCTCTCTCTCTCTCTGCCCCGACGGGAGCCCGGCCCGGCTCTGCCCCACGCGAGCCTGGCGTCGCCGCCTCCTTCACGTGACTCTGACACCGCCCTACCCCGCACGAACCCAGTGTGGCCCTCCTCCGTTCGACCACAGCCCCGCCTTGTCCCGACTCGCCTCCCACCTCCGTCATGCGACCCTAGCGTTGCCCTGCCTTGCACGAGCACGGCACACCCTCCTCCTCCGCACGAGCCTGTCATCGCCCTATCCTAACTCGCCTTCCGTCTCCGTCACGTGACCCACTTCTCATAGTAGCCACACCGGCGCGTCGATGCCCCTCCATAGCATGACTTCGACCAAGTGCCGTTGTCGAGCGGTGGGGTAAGCTAAAAACGACGTAGAGGGCGGATTTTTTTAAAGTAGGCGAGCGCCTCCGTTGAGGAAGGGCCACCAACCAAGGACATCTGGCCATGGATGGCGAGCTCGCCTCCTAGAAATGCCTCCATTCTGTTCACGTGCCGGGAAATAAGAGAAAAGAACAAACCGGTAAGTCCATAACCAGTGACAGTGGGTAATTTTTGTGAAAAATTGAAAGTCACAGCCAGAGAAAGCAAGTAAAGAGATGCTGTGGGAAATGAACTACAGAAAAAATGCTTTTCTCCAAAGCAGCTAGGAAAAATCCACCCCTTTGATTTGGTTTTTAAATTTTTTAGAAGCAAAAGCACCTAAAAGGCCTACCAAACACCCTGAGTGGTGTGAGTATTAAATGTCATGAAACTGAACCATTTCTTCTCTACAAAAATTAGGAGAGTTATACTGCCTTATGGTTGATATCAGGATGAATGGACAGATAGATAGAAGTCAAATATCATGATCTAATAGTAGGGAAATGTGAGATGATGTGGCTTTATGAGGATTGAAAGATTAAGTAAACCAAATATTAGCTTAGGGGTTATTCAAACATAAGTCATAGTTGAGAGTAGTAAATGGACTTTATAGATAGGCAAACTAATGTATCTACCCATACCACTCATGATTCAAATTTCATTTCTACTCTCTATTATTTATGGTCCTTGTAGTGTATCTATATCTCTATATCTTATATAGTGCAACTTACTAACTATCATTGTATTTCTCTGCTCCCACATTAATGCAAATCACTTCTATTCTTTATAACCATTGGATCAATACCTTTTGTTTATATACGTCTATTCATTTTTGTCTATATGCCGAATTTTACTGCAATCAACTAACTATCCTTAACTTCTATTAGAAACTATGTACGTGCACCAATATCTACTCGATATGTACCGAGATGGCTTTTAATATCAAGAACAATAGCAATTAAACAACAAAGACAATATAATATTTAAGCAACTTCATTTCAACAAATATTGAAATTTACCCGTAAATATACATCACATTTTACAAAATAATAAAATAAGTTATCCATATGGATGCATATGTAATGTTGAATTATTGGACATACAGATCCTCACCTCACATCTTTCTTCATGTCATGTTCTAAGTATTGACACATTTATGTTATTAATGTGAATATGAGTTTTATTTTAATTTTGAAAGATTCTGATAAACTTGATTTGGTGGAGATGAAACACAATTCGATCCATCTTCTAAACAACATGTACGAAATCTCATAATCGCAGCATAACGTCGTCTCTGGTTATCAATCCTGCACCTCACCAAGAAGGATTATCCTTGCATACGAATTAAAAATATAAGCAAGAACATAAAGAATACAACTAAGTTATAGATGTATGATTAATCTCACAGAGTTAGGATCTCAAAAACGATGAATGATGACACTAAATTCAATAGAATTAATCTAAGTAAAGCCCCAAAACTAAATATACTCAATAGAATTAATCTAAGTAAAGCCCAAAAAATAAATGAAGTGCCAGAGGATGTATTTGAAGACGCTAGGGTCATGCAAGATCTCACAGACACAACACTAAGTGCGCTCAACTGGATACATTGCCCAAAGGGCCAATACGGTATCGAGGCACCGAGACAGATTCTAGACGTCGACTTATTTTGACAATTTCCACTTACTACGGAAGAATTTTGATATGAGACTAGCACCATTAGAATGACCTTCTTATAAGCTTTTTAGGCATATCTAGAACATCGCAATTTGAGTCCGTATGCATTTTTTGCATCCGTTTTAGTGCGTCCTGCTCCTACACTCCGAGTTAGAGTGAAGTTGATATTATTTTGATCTACATGTTGGCTTAGAGTCAATAAAAATTTTATATTACCCATGTTAGAGTTGAAGTTGATATTATTTGGATGTACACTCTGAGTTATAGTTGAAGTTGAAGTTTTCCCATGTCAAGGTGCCCTCCTCCTATAAAAGGGGCATGCCACCCAACCATCTCATTCACCATTCAAGCAAGCAACAAGCAAGCAAGTAAAGCAAGAGCCTTAGGGAGAGCCTCTAGTGCCGACTAGAGAGGAAAAATTAGGTAGCCACTAAATCTGATTGTAATCCAAGATTATTGTATAATCTTGATGAGTGAGAGCCTTTAGTGTGATCTAGAGAGGAAGTTGTTGTAATCCCACATTCATATAGTGGAAGAGATTTGACTGGGTTTGGCCTCGTGGTTTTTACCCCTATTTGGGGTTTTCCACGTTAAATATTTGGTATGCTTCTTGTCGGTGTGGCTACTACTATCCCACTCTCATATATGTTTAATGCATATGTTTTTCTCCATATAAAGACCACATTTTTGGGGTGATATCAGATTCTACTAAAATCCATTTATCCGCTTTCGCTGATACTAGTGACCTCTGTTAGGTTAACCTAACATCTTGAATACTATGTATAAAAGAGGCCGATAACGCAAGCGCTGTTTGATCCTTGATCAAAGACTTCCATACATAAGTCGTCATGCTCATCTCAAAGACCGAATTCACCTCATAAATATTTTCACCGCTGACGCTTTCAATCTTGTTGAGAAACATCACAACCCATCAGGCTGCTTGCATGTAGCCTCAAAGCCGTGCGCTGCAAAGCAAAGGTTTGGGCTCGCAACACATCGATCACCACCCACCCTACATCAGAACTGCAAATTCCTCATCTTGCTACTTGACACGCTCGAAGAGCACTGCTCTGTCTATAGGTGAACAGTTCATCTGGCGGCTGTGCAACGATCGCCTCCAGCTGGCCCTGCATGAGCTTGCGGCATACTGGAAACAGCGAGGAAAGTGCCGCGAGCTCCGCGAGGGTGATGCCAACACCAAGTACTTCCAGGCGAAGGTCACACAACACCTCTGCCGGAACCAGATCCGTTCGCTTGAGGTGGCCGGCGCCGTCGTCACCTCCCACCACGACAAAACCCAGGCTCTCACAGCGCACCTCCAAGGCATCCTAGGTGTTGATGTTCCGACTTCTTGGCGCTTCGATCTCCACGACCTCTACTCCGACCAGCCGCCATGGAACGCTGACAACCTCATCGCCCCCTTCACCCCAGCAGAAGCGCTGCGCGCTGTGAAGGCCATGAAACGCTGCAGCGCACCGGGGCCGGATGGGTTTGGCCCAGGATTCTACTAGGCCGCCTGGGAGACTGTGCGCCCCCAGGTCATGGCTTTCCGTGAGGAATTTCATGATGGCTTTGCGGACATTGAACGCATCAACCGGGCCTACGTCATGCTCATCCCCAAGAAGCCAGGCGCGACGACTATAGACGCCCACCGACCCATCTGCCTGCAGAACTGCAGCCTGAAGATCGCTGCTAAAATATTCTCCACCCGCCTACAACAGGAGATCTCCGCTTTGATCAACGCAGACCAGACTGGGTTCATCCAGGGCAGATCAATCTCTGAAAATTTTGTCATGGCTGTTGAACTGGTGCAGTGCTGCCACAAACAAAAGGTGCCAACCCTTGTGCTTAAGCTCGACTTTGCCAAAGCATTTGATTCCGTCAACTGGAGCAGGTTACTCAAGATCTTGGGAGCCCGGGGATTCCCACAGCAATGGTGCGGCTGGGTTGAGAACCTGCTCAAGACATCCAAATCTGCAGTCCTTGTCAATGGTTGCCCTCGGCCATGGTTCGCCTGCCGCTGCGGCTTACGGCAGGGAGACCTGCTGTCCCCGTATCTGTTCCTCTTGGTTGCCAACGTGCTGCAAATGCTAATCAGGAGGGATGGAACCATTAGGCACCCCTTAGCTTCAGAACAAAGATGCCAAGTGCTACAATATGCGGACGACACTCTACTGCTCCTACAAGCTGATCTGCAAGACGTCAACCGCCTCAAACAACTGCTCGACTATTTCTATGAGGCCACGGGCCTAAAGATCAACTTCTCAAAGAGCACAATTGTGCTGATGCATGTCCCGGATGATGTTTTGCCACACTGCATGACAGCCCTCAGATGCAGACAGGAGGGATTACCGCAGACATACCTCGGCCTGCCCCTCTCCAATGACAAGCTCCGGCTAACAAACTTCTCACCCATCATCAGTCGCTTAGACAGGTACCTATCGGGGTGGCAGTCAGCGCTGCTAAACCACTATGCCCGGCCGTGCTCGTGAATTTAGTGTTGGACAGTCTACCAACCTATGCGATGT
Organism: Eleusine coracana subsp. coracana; assembly: GCA_032690845.1. Taxonomy (NCBI): domain Eukaryota; kingdom Viridiplantae; phylum Streptophyta; class Magnoliopsida; order Poales; family Poaceae; genus Eleusine; species Eleusine coracana. The sequence goes on from CM064426.1 coordinate 9,577,495, forward strand.
GCGCCGATGAGCTGCCACAAGGGATGTTCGGTGCCATGGACAAGCTACGCCGGGGTTTCTTCTAGGTTGGCGAACCCCAGGCCTCTAGAGCGCAATGCCTCGTCGCGTGGGACAAGGTGACACGTCCGTGTGAACAGGGCGGGCTCGGCATCAGGTGATGAGGACATTACTCGTAAGGATACATATAACACTCCTCCAATTCTGTACTTGTAAGGTCCAATGACTAGAGCTCGTGTACAACGACTAAATTAGAGGTGAGCTCATTCCTACGTTCTTCATTATATGTCAGAGAATGGTTTACTATCTAATAATTATATTATAATTAGGAACAATGGAGAGGACTAGAAGATGATGGGAGAAGGACTTGGAGACGTGGAGGACTAGCAAGGCCCAACCAAAATCGACTTCGAGTCTGTTTTGGGACTCAGGACCAGTCTGCACTAAAATGGAGGCCCAGGACGCATACGGACTCGGATTTGGACGTTCTACATATGCACGGAAAGATAAGAAGAATACCTTTCCAATGCCATCAATCTCATATCAAAAATCATCCGTAGTCATCGGAAATTGTCGAAATAAGAGAGGGTTCAGAATCTGTTTTGGTGCTGCATCGCCTGTTTTTGGCCTTTGGGCTTTGTATCTAGTTGAGCCCAATTAGGGGTGCGTCCAGAGGGTCTTGCACGACCCTAGAGTCTTCATATACAGCCGCTACCGCACCATTAGGGTTCGGGTTTTACTTAGATTATTCTGTTCATAACAGTTTCGTCGTCATCACGGTTTGTGAGACCCCAACTTCGTGAGATTCATAATACATCTGCAATTGTGTTGCCTTCTTCTTTGTTCTTGCTTGTGTTCTTGATTCGCAGGTAGGGATTAGCCTTCTCGACGAGGTCAATCATTTTAGGACGGTTGATAACCAGAGGAGACGTCATGCTGCGATTGCGGGGTTTAGAACGTGCTATTCTGAAGCCGGATCGATTTGTGTGTCGCCTCTGACCAAATCAATGTATCCAGAACCTTTCGGAAGATCGGGAACCCTTGTCCATATCAAGTGGTAATCAGAGTTTCAGGTGCAATGTCAGGTTTGCACTACCTTTAGTTAATTTTATTTTGTGTTTATCCTATCATCCACAGAAAAGCCAAAAAAAAAAATTCCTCTCCGCCCATAACCACGTGTTTAGCCTTTGTATATTTTAATTTCAGAGTCCGTAGTGTTGAGTTTGTGCCCTAATTCTTGTTTTGTCGCTGGTTTAGTTTGTGTTTTTATCATGAGTAGTGTTTCCCTTGCAACCACAGCTGCCATCCCCTTCACCATCCTCTGTTCTATCGGCTTTGTGTGCTAGGGTTGATTGATCGATACACCCACCCTAATCCCACCCTCAAACACCTCGGATCCTCACAAATTCCACTTTTCGCTGCATCCACGTCGCGAAAAAAAATCTTACCTGATTCCAAACCCGACCCCTAACCCGACTCGGGTTTCTGTAAAACCGACTCCGACCCCCCTTCGGTAAAACGGGTATAACTTTTCGCTCGGTTGTCCGTTTTGGCTGAAATTTTAACAGGAGATTCTTGACTCAAAGTTGAGCATATCCACATGCCCATATGTGGTCAACAAGCTTGCTTTGACCACACGCCCACATCCACTTCCGTACTATATTCAGTGGTTAAACGACTCTGGAAAAGCTAAGGTAATACAAACTTGCAGAGTTCCTTTTTCCATTGGTTCTTATATGGATTCTGTTGATTGTGATGTGGTACCCATGCAAGCATGTTCATTTTTATTGGGTAGACCTTGGGAATTTGATAATGATGCTGTACACTATGGTAGAAGTAATCAGTACACTTTTATATATAAAGGAACTAAAATTACTTTGTTACCAATGACTCCTGCTGAAATTGTACAAGCTGATTTAGAAAGAGCTGCTAGTTTGAAAAATAAAGATCCAAAAATTCAAACAACCTATTAATTCTGATTTTACACCTAGTAATATTAATAATTCTTCAAGTTCTAAGGGTGCTGAAATTAAATTACAAAGTCGTTTATGTCTTGCGACAAAATCTGAGCTTGCTAAAATTTCTGATAATGATAATATTTGCTATACTTTGATATGCAAATAAGCTTTGTTTTCGCTTGATGATATTGCTTCTAGTGCTTTGCCTCCTGCTATCACTAACCTTTTGTAGGAGTATGAGGATGTTTTTCCAGTTGAGATACCCCGGGATTACCACCTTTGAGGGATTGAGCATCAAATTGATTTGATTCCTGGTGCTACTTTGCCAAACCATACTGCTTATAGAACCAACCCTGAGAAGACTAAGGAGATACAACGACAAGTTCAAGACCTTTTGGATCATGGGTATATTTGTCAATCACTTAGTCCTTGTGTTGTTCCTGTACTTTTGGTTTCTAAGAAAGATGGTACTTGACGTATGTGTGTAGATTATAGAGCCATTAATAATATTAGTATTAGGTATCGTCATCCTATTCCTATACTAGACGATATGCTTGATGAGTTATATGGTGCTATAATTTTCACTAAAATTGATTTGCGTAGTGGCTACCATCAAATTAGAATGAAACTTGGAGATGAATGGAAAACAACTTTCAAAACCAAATTTGAATTATATGAGTGGTTAGTAATGCCTTTTGGTTTAACTAATGCACCTAGTACTTTCATGCGCTTGATGAATGAGGTTTTAAGAGCTTTCATTGGCAAATTTGTGGTAATTTATTTTGATGATATCTTGATTTATAGCAAATTCATAGATGAACATATGAATCATTTACGTACTGTTTTTGATGCTTTACGAGATGCACGTTTATTTGGTAACCTTGAGAAGTGCACCTTTTACATGGATCGAGTCTCTTTTCTTGGCTATATTGTGACTCCACAGAGAATTGAGGTGGATGAGGCGAAGATTGAAGCCATAAAGAGCTGGTCTGTACCAAAAATTATCACACAGGTGAGGAGTTTTCTTGGTCTTGCAGATTTCTACTGCCGCTTTGTCAAAGATTTCAACACCATTGCTGCACATTTGCATGAGTTGATAAAGAAGGGCATTGATTTCCATTGGGGTAAGGTACATCATGAGTCTTTTGATGCTTTGAAGGATAAACTTACACATGCACCATTGCTGCAATTACCTAATTTTGATAAGATTTTTGAGTTTGAATGTGATACTAGTGATATAGGCATTGGTGGTGTTTTGATATAAGATAGTAAACTTATTGCATACTTTAGTGAGAAAATTACTGGACCTGTTTTGAATTACTCCATGTATGATAAAGAATTATATGCACTTATACGTTGTTTAGAGACGTGGCGTCATTATTTGTTGCTCAAAGAATTTGTTATTCATTCTGATCATGAATCACTTAAATATATTCGTTCTCAATGTAATTTGAACCGTAGACATGCTAAATGAATTGAATTTATTGAGTCTTTTCCTTATATTATTAAACATAAGAAAGGGACGGATAATGTGATCGCTGATGCTTTATCTAGGCGCTATACTTTATTGTCTCAACTTGATTGTAGAATTTTTGGACTTGAGGCAATTAAAGAACAATATGCTGCTGATGTTGATTTTAAGGATGTATTGCTGCATTGTAAAGAAGGTCGTGCATAGAAAAAATTTGTGTTGACTGACGGATTCTTGTTTAGAGCTAACCGCCTATGCATTTTAGTTGGTTCCGTTCATCTTTTGTTGTTACAGGAGGCGTATAGAGGTGGATTGATGGGTCATTTTGGTGCCAAGAAGACGGAGGATATTTTGGCCACACACTTCTTCTGGCCAAGGATGAGGAAAGATGTTGAGCCCTTTGTTGCTCGCTATACTACATGTCAAAAAGCTAAGTTTCGCTTGAATTCACATGGTTTATACATGCTACTTCTTGTTCCTTCTATTCCTTGGGTGGATATTTCTATGGACTTTGTTTTAGAACTGCCTAGGACTAAGATGGGGAGTGATAGTATTTTTGTTATTGTGGATAGATTTTCTAAGATGGCACACTTTATACCATGTCTTAAGACTGATGATGCTAGTTATATTGTTGATCTCTTTTTCAAAATAATTGTACGTTTGCATGGTATGCATTCTACTATTATTTCAGATCATGATGCAAAATTCTTGAGTCACTTTTGACGCACGCTTTGGAATAAGTTGGGTACAAAGTTGTTGTTTTCTATAACTTGTCACCCACAAACTGATGGACAAACTGAGATGGTGAACCGCACTTTGGGTACTATGTTGAGAGCTATTTTAAAGAAAAAATTAAAGCAATAGGAAGAATGTTTACCTCATGTTGAGTTTGCATATAATCGGGCAACACATTCTACTACCAAGGTAAGTCCTTTCAAAGTAGTGTATGGTTTTGATCCCCGTATTCCACTTGATATACTTCCTCTACCTATTCATGAGAGAGTTCATGTTGATGCTAAGGAGCGTGCTGAATTTATTTTGAAAATACATGAGACCACTAGACTTAGCATTAAAAAGATGAATGAAAAGTATAAAATTGCTAGTAGTAAAGGTAGAAAAGAAGTAAAATTTGATGTAGGAGATTTAGTATGATTACACTTGAGAAAGGATAGATTTCCAAATTTGAGAAAGTCTAAATTAATGTCTAGAGCTGATGGTCCTTTCAAAATAATTGAGAAGATTAATAATAATACATATAAACTTGAGTTGCCTCCCGAGTTCGGGGTTAGTCCTACTTTTAATATTTCAGATTTAAAACCATACTTGAGAGAAGAGAATGAGCTTGAGTCGAGGACGACTCCACTTCAAGAGGAGGAGGATGATGAGGACATCGCTCCTAAGGATACATGCAACACTCCTCCAATTCTAGACTTCCAAGATCCAATGACTAGAGCTCGTGCACGACGACTAAATTTAGAGGTGAGCTCGTTCCTACGTTCTTCATTATATGTCACTTTCGAGAATAGTTTGCTATCTAATGATTATATTATAATTAGGAACCATGGAGAGGACCAGGAGATGATGGGAGAAGAACTTGGAGACATGGAGGACCAGCAAGGACGTGGAAGCCATGGTGGAGGCCCAACTAAAACCGACTTCGAGTCTGTTTCGGGACTCAGGACCAGTCTGCACTAAAACGAAGGCCCAGAACGCATACGGACTCAGATTTGGACGTTCTACATATGCACAGAAAGATAAGAAGAAGACCTTTCCAATGCCGTCGGTTTCATATAAAAAATCATCCGGAGTCATCGAAAATCATCAAAACAAGAGATGGTTCAGAATCTGTTTCGGTGCTGCATCACCTATTTTTAGCCTTTGGGCTTTGTATCTAGTTGAGCCTAATTAGAGGCGTGTTCAGAGGGTCTTGCACGATCCTAGAGTCTTCATATACAGCCGCTGCTGCACCATTAGGGGTTGGGTTTTGCTTAGATTATTCTGTTCATAACAGTTTCGTCGTTATCATAGTTTGTGAGACCTCAACTTTATGAGATTTATAATACATCTGTAATTATATTGTCTTTTTCTTTGTTCTTACTTGTGTTCTTGATTCGTAGGTAGGGATTAACGTTCTTGACGAGGTCAATCATTTTAGGACGGTTGATAACCAGAGGAGACGTTGTGCTGCGATTGCGGGGTTTAGAACGTGCTATTCTAAAGCCGGATCGATTTGTGTGTCGCCTCCGACCAAATCATCGTATGCAGAACCTTTCGAAAGATCGGGAACCCTTGTCCATATCATCAGGGACCTGAACCTCCAAAACAGCTGCCTGCTCCTCAAATTGATCCACCGGCTTTGATGGTTCGCACTGGAGCGCATTGCAACGTCTGTTGCCGGTGTATCAAACAATCACCACCGTGACCGTTGGCGATGGAGCTACCACCTCGTTCTAGCACGATCAATGGATGGACTGCGGCAAGCTCTCAGACGTCTACCCTGCTCTCGCGAGCCACGCCAAAAAGACGACAGCCACTGTGGCCCATATAGTCGCCAACGGCGTTCGAGATCAGTTGGTGCCGCAGCTCTCGCGTCTCGCAACACAGGAGCTGACGGAGATCGAAGAGCGACTGTGGACCGTGCATCTGTCAACCACCAAGGACATTAGGTGCAGTGAGCTCTTCAAAACCGACGGTACCCTGAACACTGCGGCAGTCTACAAGCTCGTGATGTCGGTAACAGACCCAGGCTGCGCCTACGCTAAATTCGTCTGGGGCAACCGGGCTCCCCCAAAGGTGTAGTTCTTCGCCTGGCTCATGGTGCAAGAACGCCTCCAATGCAAGAAGAATCTACTCCTTAAGACCATCGTGGACAACGCCCGGTGTGAGGTCTGCAGCAATGGCGACGAGGACACCGGCCACATTTTCTTCGGTTGCGACTTTCCCCACACTTTCTGGAACGCCATCGGTGTAACACCATAACCTGATGTCGCCCCCGCGACGCCATGGAAGCTGGACTGGCCTGCACGCACCCCCGCAACACACAGAGGCTGCCTCACTCTGCTGTGCTACTGGCAGCTTTGGAAGCATAGAAACGAAGTGGTTTTCCAATCAGCTCAGCTATCCCTGCAACGGTTGCTAGCGTGTTGCCGAGATGAAGCAAGGCTATGGCGATGCAGACTCCCCCGCAAAGACGACAACGTCTGCAACTCCTAGTGTACTCTGTTTTCTCAAATGTAACAACCCTGTAACCGGCACTTGCCTCTGCTTTTCAAACTGAAAACCTTGTAATTGTGCGGGCCACTGTTGGGCCACTACTCCGTAAAAAAACATCACAACCCCACCTCCTCACTCATTACTTCAGTAAACATACCTTTAGATGTCCGTAACCGAGATCAAAAGAAAATTGCACTGAGCCTTAAATCTCCATAGTTCCAATGAACACATGCTTGATGATGACTTCTCTGTGTCTCTGAAATCACCGATCAGCATAAGCACAACAACAAGCATATCGCGCTTCCAGCCTACTAATAATAGGCCCTTGATGTAACTGAAAAGGCCAAGACACCAATCTTGCTACCATTGTTCAGATCAGGATAACACCAGAGACCTCATCATAACCATCTTCAACGTCCATTCTGAATTGGAGTGCGGGATCCATAACAGAGTGCTGCCTTCGTTGGCACCAACCGAGCTCCAGACTACGGTTGCAGCGAGTGGGAGCCAGCCATGGCCATGGACAAAATCCTTGCGCTCATGCCGTAGATCCGAAGGAGGGGAGGACCCCAACTTCCGCCTCACTGCTCATTGGCATCGAGCTCGTCCCGAAACAGACCCCTTGGGCATCTTCCTCGCAGACGCCGACCAGACTTCGGCGACTCGGTGGCGTCTGCTACTCCACTTGGTCTGCCTCAATCCCCACTCCCCCATTCTAAGACCCATAACCATGAAGGCATGAACTCACATCCCGAAATCCCTAAAGCTGGCATCTTGGTGGTGTTGGACATACTAAATTAGCAAGTGGACATGGTCACCCATGCGCTTAATCTCTGCCTCAAAAGGTTTATGTAAGTTACTATTACATAGTATCACAAACATTACTAATTTTACTAGACCATGTAACAACAACTTACATGGTTTCAAATTTTCACTAATCCCTACACGGTTACATTTATAGCTAAACAGAGCAACGAGGCATCAAAGACTCAAAGTAACAAAAGGGTAAACCTATTTACAAAAGGAACAACATTAAATTTAGAAAATAAGAGAATATTGTATTACTTCCAACCTCTCTGTTGATGAATACATATAGTTGTTTCACAATCTTATTACAACCTGGACGAGTATAAAAAGAAAGCCTAACCATCCATAGTAGAGTTCAAAGCCTCCATGATTATCATATCAGCGATGATGTGGTAGTTTATTACTAAAACGTTAGTCATTAGGGGCAAAAAGCGCTCCATCACTGTGTATTGAAGAATATGACACCTCTAGTTTATTCTTGCTCTTCCTCCTTTTGCAGTATGGCCTTGTGTTCCTCTGCACACTATCTGTAAGAAAGAAAAAACAGGCAACATCTTATTATAAACTATATCATTATGACTAAGTCAAATTACCCAACAAATGACACAAGACCAAGAACTGAGCCTAGCTCAGTTAGTTAAGTGTGTGGGTGACACCGTAACCACCCGTAAATTTAGATGCCTATTTCTTCTTAATTAAATGTCATCTAGTTCCTTGTAGGTTGGTCACTTTTTTATTTTTTAAAAATGGCACAAGTCCCAGCTAAAGCTTGACACATGAGTTTGTTATCCATATCTTGTGACTAATCATTAAGCAAATGATGTACATCCAATGGAGGGGCTATGTTAAAAAAAATCTGTATCAATCTCCAAATAAATCTAGTATTATGACAATGAAACAAAGATATTGTATTGATTCCCTAAGATTACAGAAATAGCATTTAATATCCTCTGTTTTTATTGTTGTTTTGCTATGGTTACACAGACTACCCTTAATCATGTACCACATAAAGATGTTAATCTTTAAGGTATGTTAAGCTTCCATGTTAAATGGTTATGAGGCACCACATTGGTAGCAGCAATTGCTCTATACATTCATTGACTCCATGATGGTGTAAAAACTGAATAAAGAAAGGCACAACATGTCATGTACTGATGGTGTTCTTAGTTCTTACTTGATGTTGCTTATTTCCATCAAACGGACCCGATGAGGTTGTTCACGACGAACTAAACGGTTCAGAATATCCAGAACTTCTGATCCCTCAGCCACGGTGAGCTCACTCAATGAGATTTTGTGAGACGACTCAGTTTCACTAGGAATCCAAGCATGACAGAACCATCGACCAGGCGACACCAAAACACATACCATCCTATCTGCCACTTGGCGAACTTGAAGTGCTTTACTAACTTCACTTGGCTGAAAAAGGACACCGTGTGTCAAATCCAACATTCAAGCCAAATCCTATTCCTTTGACATTTCTATTTGAGGTATTGGAATACTTTGATATATAACAGGGCATGCCTGTGTAGATTAAGTTATGCAAAACAGATAATCAACAAATGGGTTGCTTCAAGGAAAATAAAAGTTTGGAGAATAAATATTGAGGGTAGTATAACCATTGCTGGCATTTGGAAAGAAACACAAGACGATCAGAGTCAGGCTAAAACAATTTGCAGTCGAATGAATAAGAAATTTAACTGCTATATGAAACTACAATTGTACAAAGACAGTAACAGAAACAGACCTCACTCGCTTTAGCGACATAAGTACAAATGTAGTACTGTTAAGCTCTTGGCACACGAAGGGCTTTGACCCATCAAAAAAGCACATAAAAGCATTAGGAACACGTGACTCACCGGCACATGCAAATATACAATTGAGTAGTTCAAACCAATGAGATTTATGATTGCGCTGTGTTTCTCTGAAAATAAGAAAAACTGTACATCAGGAAAACCCATATCAGTCATCGTGGCCAACCGAGCTATGGCTTGCAGATAATGTTCAGGTCTGAGTGATCCACTATGCCTCGTTCTCTCCACATCTCTAATCACTTTAGAGATTGCAATGCCTATTCTTTTGTGTTGCTTGATATAGAAAGCTTTCCATCCCTGCAGCATAAATTGAATGCAAAATATAATGTAACTCGAAGTTTAAGCTGGTAAGATTCTGGTATCAAGGAAGCATATATAGGCGAACCACTGAACTTTGGGGGTCAATTGGTCAGGTCCACAGTTCACCTTGCCTTTAAGTATATATTATCATCAGTAATTACTAGTTATAGAAGTAGTAGTTACTGATTATATAATCAGTAATTAGTGCTTATATAATTGATAATTACTAGGATCATTAGTAGTTATTGATCGCACAACTAGTAATTATAGCTTGTATAATCAGTAATTTACCAATGATAATATATACCATAAAACTCCTATTCATTCAAACTCACTATAGATGGCTAAATCCTGTATCAACGAAACAGTTTACTCATCACTTTACCCGTTGCCCACCTGAACACGGGGCGTCCACTCTGCTGCGGTGACCGGCCAGCGGCGGCGGAAGAGGCACTCCCACACGGCGTCGGAGTCGCAGGCGATGCGCCACCAAGCGCGCACACGTCGGCTTCTTTCTGCGGAAGCAAACCAGTCGAGTGAAGACGACAACTCTTTTTGATGGAATGGAATCTAGGAGGGGGAGCGACCGAGATAGAGGTCTACCCACCCTGAGGCTCAAGGCTATGGCGATGGCGATGTCCTCGGGCGGGTCGGCCCACGGCCCAGCCGGCTCCGACGACGGGGAGAGCTCCATTTATTCGTCCTCTCTGTCTCTCTCTCTGTGTCAGTGCGAGATGACGATAGAGAGCTCAGCTGTCTCTGCGTCAGTGCAAACCGCTCTGTTCCGCTTCCGCAGGCGTTTTATAGGCTGCAAGTATCTTGTCCAGGTCAAACATGGTTCACGTGTGATCCACGCAAACTCCACATTCGCGAAACATGAGAAGGATGGGCCCATATAGTATAGGCTTCTGGCCCACATACGATGTTTATTTATTCCTACATAATGTTATTATTAGGAAACTGCAAGGAAAAGTAAAATGTCTGAAGGTCAACAAGAGCCACCAAAGACTGACTTCTGTCGAGCGGAGTACATGAAACGCTTTGGGAAATCAATATATATACATGTTGAATAATCAGCATTTAACGCTCTCTAGCTCTATTGGTTCCCTTCGGGGACCCACAACTATATTTACCTCAAAAAAACGACGCACGGTTTGGGGCTTCCGTGACCGCGTGTGAACAAGATCAGCGTGGAATCAACGGTGTTAATAGCGTTATTGGCTTATTGCTTCGTGCTTTCTCCATCACTGCAGAACAAGAGTGCGGATTTTTTTTTTTACAAAAAGACGTAGATATGAAAATAATGCAATAGCATAGTCCACACAAGATAAAGAGAGAGCATAAGCTGATCAAGGTCACTATCACAGGTCAGAGAAGATGCTTTTTACGGTTATAATTTGAGACATCTCCTAGACTCCTACCCAAGCAGAATACTCACATATCACAAGTTCCAGAACCTTGCCCATGGGCTTCAAGCCTTTTTCATTTTAAGCTCAGCTGGAGCTGGTCATAAAGTGAAGAAATAATTGAGCGGCGCGAGATTGTTACAGTGTAACATTCCATGCACACGTGTGAACAAGTGATGAACGGGGAATCAACAGATTAATAGAGTTTCGTGCTTTCGCCATCATTTCAAAATAAGACTGCAAAAATACTAGTATATTTTGGTGACAAGAGGGCGTAGATACCTGAAACAATACAATAAGGTCCACACAAGATGCAGTTTTCAAGCTTTTCGTTTTCATTTATTTATCCATTTTTCTTCCATCCTATGGTAGGATAAGATTTTTCCAACCTACTCCTTTGTTTAGAATTTCTAGTCGCATCCGGTAAAACTTTTGTGCTGCCCGCAAGCTAACTCGGATGGTCGGTGCAACAACAAAAAGAAAATGGAGGGAGTAGGTGTTACCTCCAACTCCAAACCGTTTCACTGCAGGCGCCACCCCAGTTTCAATTCCCTTTCATCAAATTACAGGATAAACGTTTTCGATCTTGATATGATATGGTATCACCTTCAAACCATTACTGCATTCGATATTCAATCTATTATGGCATGGCTGCTTGAAAGCGTTTTCTACCTTGCTACGAGGCTCCACTGTTTATGTATTAAACATGTATAAACCTACTCATATATGGTGATGTATATACCCACATGGCCACATCTTTAACGCTCTATACTCCATCACTACAAAAAGTTTACCATTATTTGAAAGGGACTAGGGGCTAGAAAAACTGAAGGAAAACGGGAATAATAAACATTCAAAAGAGCTCATCACCAAAATGTGTATAGCTCACAAATCACAGATTTATTGAATTTATTAGAGTAATATAGCAGCAATTTACATGGTTTCATATTTCCATCCATCCCTACAGTTTCATTTACAGCTGTACAGAGACATCAAGGCATCAAAGTGTAAACCTATTCATAAAGAGCAGAGCATGTCATGTACTTTTTTTTTGAGGTAAGAGCATGTCATGTACTGATGGTGTGTCGATGTTACTTAATTGTTTCGACCAAACTGATCCGGAGACGAAATACTTCATGAACAGCTCCACGGTTAAGAATAGTCAGAACTCCTGCCCCCTTAGCCATGGTGAGCTCACTCAACGAAATTTTGTGAGACTCAGTTTCATCAGGCAACCGAAAACCATAGAACCATCTACCAAGCTTGAGCAGGTTCACACACACCATTCTGCCAGCCACTTGGCGAGCTTGAAGTGCTTTATCAACTTCATTTGGCTGAAAAAGAGGACACCGCGTGTCAAAACCAGTTTATACACAAGCCAAATCCTGTTGCTTTGAATTTTCTGTATTGAGGCACTGGAATACTTTAATGTATAACAGGGCCCCTGTGTAGATTAAGTTATGGAGAAAAAGAGAAATAAAAATGGCCTGCTTCAAGAAAATAAGAATTTCCAGAATAGATCTTGAGCATAGTGTAAGCATTGCTGCCATTTGAAAGGAAATATGAGATCGATCAGAGTCACGCTAAAACAATTACCAGTCGTATGAATAATAAGTTGTCTATAATGGCTATGGAACTAAAATTCTACAAAAACAGCTCTAACTTGGTTTTTGCAACACAATTACGAATGTAGTACTATGAAGTTCTTGGCATGGGAAGAGCTAGGACTTTTACTGTCCAAAATACTAAGTAGTTTGATCTAACGGTATAGATTTCATAATCTAAAATTATAACTACTGGCCAGTAGTTTCTTAATTTGAGGACAATATCGGAAAAAATAAGAGTTGCAAATTTATAGTAATTAGTTTTATTATTATAAATAAAGTTATATTAATAATCTCATTAATAGCTAATATTTTATATTTTTATAAACTAATGTTTTAATAATTTTGTAAACTTAATATTTCATGAAAATAAATATAAATAAATAAATTAATAGTGCAATTACGAAATTACCCTCAAACTACTGGCCAGTAGTTTTGAAAAACTACTGGCCAGTATTTTGGATAGTAAAACTCCTCTAATCCTTTTAGACATTAGAAAATCATATAAAAAGCATTAAGAACACATAACTCACCGGCATATTCAAAGAAGCAATTGAGTAGTGCAGACCAATGAGATTTATGATCGCATTGTGATTCCTTGAGAATAAGAAAAACTGAATATCAAGAAAACCTATATCAGTCATCATGCCCAAATGAGCGATGGCTTTCAGATAATATTCCGCTTCGAGTGACCCATCATGCAAGCTGCTCTCCACAATTTCAACCACATTAGATACTGCAATGGCCATTCTTCTGTGTTGGTTGATGTAAAGATTTTTCCATCCCTGAAGCATAAATTGAAGGTAAAATGCAGTTATAAACTTAATCTGTCACGGTTCTGGTATCAATGAAGTATAGGCGAGTATGAATTAGTGCTCATAGAGCCACTCAACTTTGGGTCAGTTGGTCATGTCCAAAATTCACCTTTTACTTTAAACTCTATACAAAGATTGTTAAACCCTACAAAACATCCAGCATTTCCCTGAAAAGGATAATCATGCCCACACAATTGGCAAGGATCATGATTCAAAATGGGGGAGAAATTTGACCAATCTAGGATGAGCTAGGTGACAAATCATATACTCCTCCATTCCATAATTAATGTCGTTTCGGACATCAGCTTTGTACCGGCCATAGTTCAATTGTTTGTGTCGGAACAACATCAATAATGGAATGGATGAGTATGATGAAGTAGCCTCCAAAATTCGAGTTGAAGATCTAGCCTGAGTTCTTACAATTTGCCTATGGCCTATTTTAAGGCTGCCTAGTTTTCAAACAGATCCAGTGAACCATTTATGTTTCTCTGGCTAAGAAACCTCATAGGAGATGAACGATATAAATTGGAGAACCAATTGTCTCAACTAAAAAGTCAAGCCTTAATGGACTAGAAACTTAATTGAAGGGCTAGCATCATGCCTAATCACAAAACTGATACTCAGTGGAAAGAAAAGTTGAATCTTTAGTTATGTATGTGCCTTTAAAAGCATTGGGACGTGTGTTTGGACACGGGTCTCTGGATGTGCGTTGCTTTGAAGGTGAAATTTGGGAGGAGACAACATTGTGATCACAGCAGGTGCAGAGAGCAATGTTTGGTACAGCTAGTGCAGGTTCAGTTTGTGCTCATTAGCATGCTTATCTACTCAGCCATGACTTTAGATCTCTCAGTTTGGGGTCAGAAAGCAATAGATAAATTTTGTTGGAGTTATATGTGGCGAGGTCGGATTGTCGGAAAAACCAAAGGAGGTCATTGTCTAGTTGCATGGGATAAGATATGCCATCCTCAAGAACTGATTGTCGGAAAAAACCAAAGGAGATCCCCTAGTCTGAAGGAACTAGGTTGGGCGCTGATAATTAGCTGCCTGTGGCTGCCAAAAACAGAACCGAATCAACCATGGTCAGCACTACCATACAGGTCCCTGACCAAGCTTGGGCTTTCTTCTTGTTGGCTGCACAAAGTGAAGGTGGGTGATGGTGCGCATACCCTATTCTGGAGTGACCGGTGGCTTCATGGACAGCAGATCGCTGACCTCGCTCCTCCTCTTTTTATTATCATCCCCAAGAGAAGAATCAAGTGCTGGACTGTACAACAAGCCCTCACCAATAGAGGCTTGGATCATGGACATCCAAGCAGCAATCGCAGTTGGAGTTATTGTGGAATACTTACAGCTGTGGGATTTACTCACTAACATTTTGCTACAGCAAGGAGTAGATGACATGCATATGTGGAGATTCTCGAGCACTGGAAAATACACAGCAAAATCAGATTATGAAGGACTGTTCTTGGGATCGATTCCCTTTCAGTCATATGAAAGGATCTGGAAAAAATGGGCACTGGCCAAATGCCGTTTTTTCTTGTGAATGGTTGCACACAATAAATTTTGAACAGCTGATCGGTTAGCAAAACGGGGTCTGAATTATCTAGAAGCATGTCCTCTCTGTGATCAGGAGAATGAGACCATCAATCAAATTCTGACCTCATGTGTACTTGCATGTCAGTTCAGGTACTATCTCCTGAGACAGGTCGACCTACAAGCTCTCTCAGCACAACCTGAAGAATCCTCCTTTGATGAATGGTGGCAAAAGGTTACTGAAGGAGCTTGGACACTGTGGAAACAGTGGGACCATTGTGTTTTTGATAAAATTGCTCCAAACATGGTCACTGTCTTCATGCAAGCGGGCGAGGAGCAGCACAGATAGCAACTTTATCTTTGTAATTCCGTGGTACCTTGTTGGTTTTTCTTTGTTGGATGTTTTAAACTTGTGCTACATGCATCAGTTGTTGCAGAGGCCAGGATATTAATATATATTCCCTTTTCTAAAAAAAAAAAGAGGAGCAGTGCCTTTGGGAGATGGCATGGGCAAAATGGAAAATCTCCCTGACTGCCTCGCCCCCTGAAGAGTACTCTAGGTAGTGACATGGGTCACCGTTTATTTGGTACCAGCATGAATGCAACCTAACAAACAACCTTTTGGAGGAAATGATACGTAGCTCTCCTACATGTTCGAAGAAAAAACATGTTATGGGTTTCCTGGGCCTTTTCTTTTTATGTCCAGTTCTGTTTGTTTTAGTTAAGACCTTCTCTTTGATTCTTGTGTTTGGGCTGCTTGACTCAACATCATAGACCAACCCTTTATTTCTTCTTAATTAAGGATATGCAAGTCTCCTGTTGGTTTTCATAAAATAAAGTCTCTTGTTGGTCCATGGAAAGGTTATTATGTCATAACAAAGATCAGCATCAAAGAGCCTAACATTAACCTTGAAGTTAGTAACAATTTTGGTTCTTCAAAAAAAATAAATACAAATTAATAACTTTTGTTATAATAAAATCATGAAGGCAATAGAAAAGGTGGGGTGGGAATTTAGAATCAGAATGCTAAGATCAGTCCGAACAGACCACTAGTTTGAAGAACAACTACAGGTGCTTTGGGAAACTAGGAAAGTGCAGTTTATCTACCATTTTGTGATCTTTCTTTCCTCCCTTTGTAAACATCCCTGTTTCCATACTCTATTCTGTGTTGAAACTTGCAATGAACAAGGAGTTAATTAATCGTTGCAAAAGAATAAAATGGATCTCACATTGATTAAATTCGTGTTTCAATCAATTTACCATCAGATAGCTAGTCTCGAAATTAGCACGTCCCACAAGTAAACTCTCAGCATGAACCTAAACTAGGAGCTCTCGATGGAGCTAAATTGAATGAGAAGGACGAGCTTTGACACTAAAGTCATCCCAATTACTGCCGGAGAAATGCCACCAGAACTTAGAATTTAGGGACTCGAATCGAGTCCGACAGGTGAAAGGTGATGCAATGGAACCTAGATGAATGAAATGAAGCAGGTCATTCACTCTAGAATCGACTCACCTGAACACGGGACGCCCCCTCCGCCGCGGCGGCCGGCCATCGGCGACGGAAGAGTCCCTCCCACACGCCGTCGGCGTCGCAGGCGCTGCGCCAGGAGCGCGAGCAGGCGGCAAGAGCGCACACGTCGGCTTCCTGCGGAAACCAGTCGAGTCAACGAGACAACCCTTTATATGATCTCCAAGGAGAGAGCAAGAGGGAGACGCCTACCTGGAGGCACGAGGCGACGGAGATGGCGATGTCCTCGGGAAGGCCTGCCCACCGCCCCGCCGGTGCCGGCGATGACGAGAGCTCCATTTCGTTTCCTCTTCCACTCGATTGCGCGACTGAGATTGCTTAGAGTTTCCCCGTCAGTGCAACCGTTCTGTTAAACCGCAGTTACGCAGATATTAACTCGTAATCTAACCCAGGTTAGGATGATTTTTTTTTTGTGGACCACCCACACCCAGGCTAGGACGATTGATTAGCCACGTGATTCACGTACGCCGGACACCAGTGACGAGACGGCCCATCAAGGCCTCGGGCCGGATTAAAGCAGACTTTTATTTTAGGCCGCAAACACATCCCAGTCCATCTTTCAGGCTACAGTGGGGCGGGTCAAAACCGGGCTGCGCGGGCAGGGCTGTCTAACAAATTGATCAACGGGGAAGAGGCCGGCTTTCCTATATCTAAGCGCGCTTTAGTTTAATTTTCATGCCTGAACGGTCCATGAAGGTGAGGGCCGTGCGGCTCATGCGGAGCGCGGGTAGGCTGCATGACGAATGGACTAGCTGGGAATTGAGAATTTGGGATGGAAAAGTGAGGAGCCAATTCGAATTTAGTTCAAAATTTTAAATTGATTTTTCTCTTAGAGCATAATTTCATTTCGATTTTGTTTGAACTATTGTGTTATTTATAATTAGTTCAACAGAATGAGATCCGACATGCATATATTTTCAAAAAAAATTAAATTTTGAATTTCACACATTTTTCTAGCACAACAAATAGATTGTTCCCATAATAAATATTGATCGTTCTAGCAGTAAAAATAGGTTGTTTAACCATTGTTCTAGTAGAGAAGTTAATTGTTCTACCAAAAATCTACATGTATGCGTAAAATCGCCGCAGTCCATTCTTGCTGGGCCTCTGTTCTGCCTTTCTCTTAGTGCGGTGGAGAACAAATCAGATGTTACTGCGGGTTTGTATGTTACCGTGTTACCAATCATTGTATCATCTTCAAATGTGCATCTAAAATTGTAATAAAAAAATATGAGTAAATAAAGTATGCAAATATCTTTTATCATACAAAATCTTAGCTACAACTAAAACTTGTACAAAGAGAAAAAAAAGAGAAGTTAGCCTATGAATAGTAACGGGTTGCGGATTTCAGTTGAACAATTATAATCTGTACTATTCACATGTTGATTTTTTTTACTCTTTTATTGCATCATGTATAAATCTTTGTTGTACCTCAACTTTTGCATGATCTTAAAACATAATATAAACTATCTACATATATTTTTGTTTGAACTTTTTAAACATTATAAATGATGCTATTTTAACCTGTAACACGGTAACACCTAAAAAAGTGGTAAAATCTGATATGTTCTCTAGTGCGGAGAGAGAAAAATGGGAAAACCGGGCCGCACCATTTTTCTCATAGCAGGTTGTGGGTAGCACTATATGTGAGTAAGCTCGCGGTAGCACGACATACTGGTGCTTCCAGCGGGTTCAATGCTTCTGTGCTCCCATTTGCTACAACGCAAAAATGCATATATAAAAATTACAATAAAAATATAAATAGATAAATTATGTAATTTTTTACCATCATATAAAGTTGTATGTGCAAAATCAGTGTCACTATAATAACAAATTACAGGTTCAATTTGAACAGTACAACTTATAACTATTCAGTATATGATTTCTCTTTTATGTTTCTACATAAGTATCGATTGTACCTTAAATTTTATATGATGATAAATATAAGATGTAACAAAAAGTAGAAGCATAGAAGCACCGTAAGGTGTGGGAGCAGCTAATATGTTCTCCACGACATACGCATAGCAACATAGGACGTTCCGGAAGAAACAGATGTGTACGTGCTAGTGAGAATTCCTTAACCTAAAAAGAAGTTCCATGAATTCCTATCACTACAACAAAAAGCACATGTAGCGGCGGTTCGTAAATGACTGTCGGCGGACAGGTCAACCCGCTGCTACCAAAATACAGCTAAAAAAGATCTTTATTTTGACGGCTGATACAAGAGACAAATACACCGCCACGCTACGGATTTACCCCCCCCCCCCCAAAATAAATAAATTAAAACATGCAGCCCACCCCGGCCCGTCCACCAGGCCCGCCCACACCATGGCTAGATCCAGCCACGACCTGGGCCAAATCCGGACCGAGAAGGGGAAGAGGGGAGTGTCGCACGCTAGGAAGGGGAGGAGGGGCTGCCATGGCCAGATCGACCCGCTGACAGACTGGATCTGACAACTGCCCGGCCGCTCGACGTCAGGGGCACCCCATCTTGGACCGGATCCCACGCCGTCGTTGAGGAAGGGAGGAACGTCGCTGAGGAAGAGGGCCTGGCGAGGGAGCCGCCGCATGGGGGCTCATGAGCCTCCGCTGGCCCACTGCCCGCCCGCCTCGGCCTATAACTCCGTATGCGCCTTTGAGTGGCGGCTAGATCCGGGCACCCCTGCCAAAGATCTGGCCAGGGAGCCGCGGTGCGTGATCTCGAGCCACCACCGCCGCCGTCGTA
The DNA here is from genome assembly GCA_032690845.1 of Eleusine coracana subsp. coracana. Taxonomy (NCBI): domain Eukaryota; kingdom Viridiplantae; phylum Streptophyta; class Magnoliopsida; order Poales; family Poaceae; genus Eleusine; species Eleusine coracana. Next base: position 9,596,666 of record CM064426.1, read on the forward strand.
CGGGCTTTGGAGCAGCCGCCGCGCGCAGCCTCTCCTCGCCGGAGCCATGCGTAGTTGGAGAGAGAGATGGGGTAGGGGAGTCGAAGAGAGAGAGAGAGAGAGAGATGGGGGAGGGGAGTCAAAGAGAGAAAGAGAGGAAGAGGGGCAACGGCTGGGAGGGATGACCGAGTGAGGAGAGGGTGGAGGAAGAGAGTTAGGGTTCTGAGAGAGGGGGCGGTGGAGCTTTTATATTTCTACTAATTGGGCCGGGACAAAGAGATGGGTCTTAGTTTTTTTAGCGGCGGGTCAATTTGTGGGCTGCCTCTAAAAGTCAATTTTTAGAGGCGGGTCACATCTTGAACCGCCAATAAAAATAGTTGTTATTTTTAGCGGCGACTTAAAATGTGATCCGTCCCTAAAAATTAATGTTATAAACCGCTGTTAAAAATCACAGTCACTGTAACGATGGATTTTTTGTACCTGCCGTTACGTTATTCTTTATACCGCCGCTAAAGAGCCTTTTTATGTAGCGTATATGTGGAGCATTGGATTTTACTTTTTAGCTTCAGCTTGGCACAAACTTTAATTAAGATTCGTGTGTGAGCACTGAGCAGACATCCAACGATCATCACGCCGCCCGTCGCTGTCGCTTGGGTACAGTCAGGGGGGGGGGGGGGGGGGGCATCTCAGTGAGGCAGTGGGAAGCGCAGTCGACCGACAGAAGTCGACGATGATTCGGTGATGACGACGCAAACCTGTAGCTCGTTCTAATCATCCTCGTCAAGTGCATCTGTGCAAGGCACAATCAATCAAGTGCACGCAGGTCGTCCGAGGATAGGGACAAACAATTTGGTAGTCTGCCTCATGTGACGAATTCATTTCGCAGTGCTTCGTTGATTCGTTTAAGGCATATATATGTATAGGAGATTTTCTTTTCTATACACCAGTACGTCAAGTAAGACTAAGTAGAGACGATTGGTAAAGTACGATGGATGAGCTGAAGCCGATTAACGACACAAATTATTCGTCGTTTTTTTTATTTATTGCTTGAACAATACCAGCAAGAAATTACATCGGAACAGCATCTAGCTGGATGTAACATGACAAGTGGGTACGAGAGGAAAACAAGACATGTTGAGGTGGACCTCTCTCTTCCTCGCTCGTTCATTATTCAGACATCCTTCTGGACGGTCTTGAGGTTTGTTGTGAGATTGAGCGATGACCCGAGCTTGACGACGTTGTAGATGCGCATGAAGTCACGGAACATGACGGTGCGGTAGCACGGTGGGTTCTCCTTGCTGATGAACTCCTCCGCCGGGCCGATGACGCAGTCCGGCGTCGGCATGAGGAACGTGGCCACGGCGGTCCGGGCCACCGCCGCGTTGGTCACTGTGCGATGCTCGATGCTCTTCAACAGCCCGTTGGTCACAACCTGCAAATTAAGAAGCAATATCATCAACACCTAGCTGTAGACTCTGTTTTTTCTTTTTAGATAATAGCCGGAGACTGTTTTACTCGGGAGCAATATGGGAATTGATGAAGAAGCAGAGATAAATTAATGATTGGTTACCTCGAGCTGCTGGCCGAAGTTGACAACGAAGGTGTTGGGCACGGGGTCGACCTTGATCCACTCGCCCTTGTAGAGCACGTCGAGGCCGTAGACCTTGCCGGGGAGGAGGAGGGTGATGAGGTTCCGGTCGCAGTGCGGCGGCAGGCCGAGCGTCTTTCTAGGGTTGGGGCAGGGCGGGTAGTGGTTGATGTTGAGGATCACGTCGCCGCTGCTGATTTCCCCCTCGAAGTAGTCAGGTCGAAGCCCGATGCCCTCGCTTAGCATCCGCAGCAGCTCCAACCCAACGCTCCTCGTAAGCAACGTGAAGTTCTGGATCTTCTCACTGTGAATAAATTTTCGAATTGAAGAACTGCGTTAGTAACAACTAACAACACAGGGGACGTGATTTAATTTCTGAGTCATCGCTCTATATATATATGTGATCCTGTTACTGAATTACCGGATCCCCTCGGGCTTGTCAGGCCAGTCCTTGGTGGCGTCGCCGACGGGGTAGGGGAGGGCAAGGCGGAGGCAGTCACGCCAGTACTTCTCGCCGCCGGTCTCGTAGGTGGCGCCGGAGAAGATCCGGTTAGGTTTGTGCCTGTCCTCCGAGTACAGGTGCGCCTTATCCTCTGCCGGCAGCCTGAAAAACTCCTCGCACACATCCTCCATGTCCTTCATGACCTGCTCGGGGACGCCATGGTTGACCACCTGCAGCACTCACCCCCACCCAGGTTTTTTTTTTTTTTTTGATGAAGTCAGGACGGGAATTAAATAGTTCTCCTGATACAGCGGATGTATTGAGGCAGTACAAAATTATGCATGCTTTTGGTAAATGAAAAGGAACTTGTGCGAGGACAGAGTAACAACCATGAAGAAGCCGAACTCCTTGCCGGCGTCGAGGATGGCGCGGCGAACCTCGTCACGGTCGCCGGACATGTCGATGAGTGGCAGCGTGACACGGTCGGCGGCGGTGGCCGCCGGGAGCTGGGCGGACGAGAACACGTAGTGGTCCGGGAGCGCCGCCGGCTGCGACGGGGTGTAGCGGAGGTGGAGCATGTTCTCCATGGTTGATGAGTCGGGGGATCAGACTGCAAAGAGACGCTTGTTCGTTCGCGTCGTTTATAGGGATCGTGGACGGCTATGAGGCCTTTGGGCTGCAAGAATTTTGTCTCGATCAAGCTTGCGCTCCAAGTGCTGCAACAGAATCTTTTGTCATTTGGCGTGGTGACGGACAGAGCAGCATGAAGATTGCCGACAGAGGATGCCCCGGTGCACCTCATGATTCATGCCAGTGCGGCGAGCTCTTTTGTCTTTCTGCACATTCAACCACATGAATCGGTAAAAAGAGAGAGAGAGAGAAACGGGTAAGAATTGTTTTGTAGAAAAAAAAAAACTTAGTACCGCCTAATCAACGTCATCCTGGGACCAGATATTCATCTGTCCAACAAGCTCGTCTAGAGATGACAGAAATCAAAGTTGTTTTTTTTTAATGTATTCTCCTGAATGCAGCTAGCTTCCGTTTGTCTTCTTTCTCCACGTTTACAACAAATTATTGTCCTTATGGTCGGTGTGGCTGAACTTAAATAATTGTATCAAAATCAATCATATGAAGTTAAAACATGCTGTAGTCCAAGACTTAGGAGAAACAAGTTCAATAATCAGCTGGTAAAATGAATACATCAAAACCGACATCAATCTCTACAATCTATTAATTTAAGTGAACATATTCACAACAGCCGTACGCCCACAAAGTTAGAGATTGAATCTCAATCGGTTTTATACCTTTTATATCAAGCACCAAACTCAAAAAATCATAAATCCCTCGCCCGGAGATAAAATGAGGTAAAATCAGACTCTATCTCGTATCCCTTGAAAAGTTCTATAACTTTTATATTCAATGAAAGTCAAGATTCTGCTATTTTTGTTTCCAAATTTACGATGCAAAAATATTTTTTCTAATTCGGACTCCTCTACACAGGTCTCTATGCGGGACCCATATCTCCTAGCTCCAGAGTTCAAATAATATGATCAACATATGTTCCAAAAAGGTCTCGACAAAATCTACAACTTACTATTTTAACTTTTCTCATTAGAGCATGTTTTCAAATCCAAAATTACGTCACAATACAGTGTTGTTTCTATTCTGCGTGAATTAATTTTTTCTATCGGATAAAACTTATAAAAATCTTTAGGCATTAGGTCACGACCTTTATCTTACATGTTGGACTTTATAGAGATTTAGTGGTATCTTGTAGACGTCATGAGCTTGTGAGAATCCCTCTTTATATGGCGAATTGGGCTTTATATCAGTACTTCTTATATTTGAGCATTTTTAATATCATTTCACTTAATTTTACAACATAGCACTCAAACGACACTACATGTAGAAATCATTAATATTAAAGGTTAAAAAAATATTTATAATAATAATACGATAAAAAATAATAAAAAAATTGTTACTTATGACATATAAAATGGTATACTAAGAAATACCAACAATAATAAAAATATGATCTTTCATATAAAAAATATTAATAATTATATTATATAAATAATTTATGTTTAAATCATAAAAAATATTTTATTTTTTTAAAATCTGTAGCAATGCACGGTCACTTTGCTAGTAAAGCATGATAACTAGTTCAAGGAATACCAGTCTTGTTATAGTGCTTGGGAGGTACCCGTAGTACCTTTCCCTCCAATTATTATCCACCGTTGAGTACTCAATTTTGTTTAGCACGTCAATTTAAAGTCAACATGGGTATTTGAGTAATTTCTCATGTAATTAATTGAACACCCACCTCCATTCGTCAGGATATTTAACTATTTGCTGTCCGATTCATTGACCTTTAAGAATTTATCATTAAATAGGATAGTCTTTAATAAATTGACACCAAAACGTTGAATTGTTCTAAATCGCATCACTCATCCTTTATAATCACCTTTTTCCCTTTAACACCACTATTAAGTGTCAAATTACTCTTCGCCTTTCTTCCTCCTCTGCTCCCCTCCCATCTCTCCCCAATCCATTCGGCCGCCACTCCCATGCTCCTCCTCTTCCTACAACATCATCCGACCACGTCGCCCTCGCGCACCGTCCTTGCACGACCGGTCCACCGCTAAGAGGCATGGGAGCCTGCTCAAGTTCCTCGCCTCGACCCCTCCCTTCATCACCGCCTCTACTCCCTGCACAAGTGTCACGTCGTCGCCGTCATCATGGAGTTTCATCGCCTCCAGTCCTCATATTGTCCAATACAGGCGTCGGTCCGCACCCAATCCGTTGACCTCTCGCCACCCAACTCCCCCCTATCCTGCTCCTCCTCCCCTCGCCGACCATACCTGCATTTTGAAATCCCCTAGATTTCATCATACCAAAAGAATCAATCCTTAACATTGGTGTCAAAAGAGAAAGAATGATTATAAAGGATGCAATGGCATGATTTAGAACAATTCAACATACAATGTCAATTTATTGAAGGCTATTCTATTTAATAGCAAATCCTTAAACGGCAACGAATCGGATGGCAAATAGTTAAATATCCCCCATTCATCGTTGAGACATCTCCGCCTCCGCCTAAAGGCCACCGACCGCCACCATCGCGTGCGGTAAAGCACCAGCCTCCGGTGCGTAAATATGCATGGGACTGAATTGATGAACATATCCTTTATATAATAATAATAATAATAATAATAATAATAATAATAATAATAATAATAATAATAATAATAATAATACCGTCCCACTATTTTGTATACTGGCCTACAATTTAAAGTAACTTTTAACAGTTCTCTCCCTATTATTAATCCTTGGATCTGATTAAATTGATGGTTAATATTAATTCCAAGCATTATAACAAATCTCAGAAAAAGTTTAACAAAACTCTTCATATACAGGACATGAGTACTGTATCAAAACAAACTATGCATTGCTATATCAACAATTCTTCTTCAAGTTTTCATTTGATAATTATTTAATGCTTTATCAACAAGTTTCTAATACAATATTAGCATATTCACCTTTTTCCTAAATGCATTGAGTACTTCCCATTGTTTTTAGTCTGCAGAGAGATTGTTTAATATGACCTTGTGGATTTGTATTTTTCGCAAAACAAAGAGGCCCTCCATTCAATAGAGAACAAGTTCAAAAAGCATTGCAATCATTATCAATAAAATAAACATTATTATTACTCCAAAACTACAGAACAAATATTGAACATTGAATCATACTTCAATCATTAGTCAGAATGCATTATCAACAAATCCACATGAACCCACATTATTTATTTGTTTCTTTTCTTTTGTCTAATCAAGTAAATAGTCAATAGTGGAACATGTCATATAAACATTTTGTAAAATGATAGGACAAACACATAGAAGTATGATAGATAAATATTTTTTGTCATTGCCATGCTAAGAAAATCAACTTCGATGAAGGAACATTACACTTATTATAGATCTAGAGGAGCATTATTTTTCTAGAACACGTAAGAGAGCTACATATATTTGTTATATATGAAAGAAAAAACACTTCATACATGGACCTCTCAAGCTGAGACCACGGCGAGAGGGGTTAAACTCATAATTAGATAGAAACTAATAAAACACACACCCTACAAAGACGATCAAGTTACATAGTGTGCTCAGGTTTGCCCTAGCAACCGTCCTAGAGTTCCAGGGTAGCATCAAACAGTCATGTCGAGTATGCATACTGTGAAGAGGATTTTTATATTCTTGGACCATTAAAAAGAACTTGTCCAATCTAGTTTAGCAAATAATAACCTTGTTTCTTGGCAAACAAACACAATAAGGCGTACTAGGCATGAGTATAAAAACAAAAGGATGGAACAGAGCGAGAACGAAGCAGCACATTTACAATATGACCTGATCGTCATTTGTTAGAGAGAGAGAGAGAGCAAAGACGAAACTGTTATATTTGAATCAAATCGTGTAATTCGATAGAGAGCAAAGATCAGAACTGTTATATTGCATATATTAAGACAAGTTTAAGGCAAGGTTTGCATTGCCTTAAATTCGACATCCAGCAATCTGAAGTTGGTTCAGCTTAATGCATACGATGAAAATAACACCAATAAAGATGAAAACAGCATCACAATAAATAGTTTAGATTTTGGCAAAACGAAATAGTTCTGATATGAGATCACCCATCATCGATCTCACTGCACCGCCATTGCGCCGGAACCTGATCACTCGCTCAGCACCGGCACCCATGCTGACACAGCAAAAAGGGGCTTGTTGCGTGAGCAGACGAAGAGACGTCCCTTGTCAGCCTTATGCGTCACGAACATGGACAGCCCGCCATTGTTCAACTGGCGTGCCAACCTTGCCGCTGCCTTGCCTGCACTGATGTTCACCCGAGCAGGCTGAAACCCAGCCACCTGCATCCGCTGCTCCCAGCACGCCATCACCTCATGGCGCTCCCTCCGCTGCACTCCATCATAGGTGACGATGTCCATCACCTCCTCTCTTAGCAGTACGTACTCCACGGTGACACGGTCCACAAAACCAAGACCCTCCAGGTCACGGTACAGCAGCGTGTAGTAGTCGAAGGCGTTGGGCACGCGGTCCGACAGGTCAGGGCTGTTGTGGTCGGCTTCCTGCTCTGTCAGCACCAGTAGCTTTGGCATGAGATCACGTAGCCTGTGAAGGAGCCCGTCTGCTTTTGTTATTTGTTTCGTGGTGGTAGTAGTAGTCTGCTCATGATTGTTGCTGTCAGCTGCCACTGGTAGCGTGATGGTTAACTCGTCAGCAATGAGGCGGTGGAGCTGCAGCGTGGACGAGATCACCAGAGCCTCTCCTAGGCCGGGCATGACGTTAAGGGATAGAGAGGCGCAGGGATGGTGGCCCCCCGGGACGCGTGGCGAAGAGGCGGAGCAGCTCCAGCCACTGGCTCATGCTGGCGCCGCCAAGGTCGACGATGTGGACCCACTGCTCGGCCGCCATCGCCTCCAGGATTACGTGGTTGGCCGCTGTAGCTGCCACGCGGACTGGCGGGCATAGCGTGGCGAAGCTCTGACGCGCGGCGTTGGCGGCCGCTAGAGTCGGTGGCGGTGGGGCCTGGTGCTGCAGCGCCAGGGTCAGGCCCGGCAGTGACCACATCACGCGAGCAGCGAGTGCCTACCGCCACGCGATGCAAGGGGCTGCCGGCAGTGAGGGAGGCGGCGGACACCAAGCACTGTACCGCTGTGCTCGCCGCCATGATGTCCCCCGTGCCCAGTGCGACAATGCAGTTCAGGATATGGTTCCTGAGGAAAAGGCGATAGGCGTCGTCATCACCGTGTTGCTGTTGGGGTGAGGGGAGGTTCGCCATTGGCAGAGGCGCCTCCTCCAATGGCGCTGCTGGTTGAGTGGGCGCCAAGGAGGATGACCACTCCTCATGGACGACACCTTGGTGGTGATGAGTTTTCTTCACCAGCCAGCATCCAAGGGTTCGTCCTTAACCATCACAGCGTTCCTCTTGCTGCTTGACGTGTCCGAACTCATGGCTACAAATAAGAGTGAAACAAACAAATGATAAAACACCAGCCCTGTAGGCACATAAATTAATAATGGCATACTGCAGCAGCAAATGAATTAAAACGTACAGTTTGAATATTTCCAGCTACAGGACGTGGGCACATGAAATAAAATATCGTCACTACATATATCCCTCATGAGTCATGACAAATAAAAATCTGAAAGGGGGGCTAGAAATACCTAAATATATATACCGAAGGGAAAAAAGCACCACTCTAGCTTATCTACTAGCAGCCGCACGAACATGCAGCTATATATTTACATGGACTAGACAACCAATAAAAGACGGTACCCAAATGCATAATCCTTTTTTTATAATAAACGGAGAGTTATCAGCCTATGGAGCTAACATACCATGGGACTAAATACATGTTACATACAGCACAGAAATGAATTCAACAAATATTTATACGATGGGACAAATTACAGGTCCTCACAAAGTCGTGAAAACCGATCTACAACTATATCTAAGGCTTCAGAACATGACATATGGCAAACTATCACCCTATATATTGTCCTATGAACACAAGAACTACATATATATTCTTGAGAAGAGGTTAATAAGGTTGTTTCCACTTACCACCTTGTTGCTCAGGTCCGGGGATGTTTGACGTTGGTTGCCCCCTTGGCAGCTGCTGGTTGGCTGTGTGCTAAGGATGATGACCCGTCCTCCTTGGCACCAGTCCCGGCACAACCTTGGTTATTCGACATCTTGTCACTGCCGGATGAATTAAGCGCTGCTTGTTCGTGAACTGTCTTACAAGATTCCTTTTGTTAACAATATGTACTTGCAGATAATTCAATTTAATCACAGTCTAATTAATCTTAGAATTTCGTGAGATCAAACGTAAACCTAATGGACAGAAAAGAAAAAGGAAATCAGTGGCAAGCTGTGAGCAGCAGATATGCTTCATAAATCCGATCTCAAAATGGTAGAGAATCACTTGCCACCCAAGACAAAGCTAATATACAAATTAAAAATTGTGCTGGAATTCTATGATGAAAAAGGATGGCACACTTAAACACTACATATATAGTTGTCGATCAAGAAACAAGATGAACAATAACAAATCTGTAGTAAAGTTTGTATTATTGACTTAGATTCAACATCATCCAACATTTTGCTAACTGTTTCAGTTTAATATGCATACGCTGAAGACAACACGACAAGGTGGTAATAATTATAATAAATAGTTCAGATTTTTTGCAAAATCTTGGGCTCCAGGTTCTCAGCAGTATACATAATATTTTCGCAGATACTCTAACTAGATCAGAATTTTCTAAGGGTACGAAAGCAGAAACAAATACTAGGCAAATTATGAGACGCAAATATGATCTTTCAAACAGATCTCAAAACACAAGATTCACTGCCCACCCACCAAGAAAAACTAATCCTATAAGATTTCTTTGTTAACCATATGTTGTAGATAATTAAATATAATCATAGTCTAAATAATCTCAGGATCTCATGAGATAAAACATAAATCTTTTGGACAAAAATGAAAACAAAATTCAGAGGCAAGCTGTGACCAGCATATATGCTCCTTAAAACCAATCTCAAAATGCTATAGAATCACTTACACCCTCCTTTAGCTTCTAGCGGTAGCACTAACATGCATCTATTGACATGGACTAGACAACCATGAAGAAGCTAGCCCAAAAGGGACGCTACTTGCATAATCCTATTCACTGTAAACGGAGATCTATCATCCCTATGGAGCTAGCCTCTCCCAAAACATACTAATAATAATATGTCAGATTTGCGTGGAGAATACATGTTACAAACAGAATAGTAAAGGGAAAATGTATCCAGCAAAGATTTAAACAATCAGACTAATACAAGTCAGAAAGTAGTGATATCCACTATATCTCACCAAAGAAAACACGGAAGAAAGAAAGAAACAGACAGGGCGCAGGCTTTGCATAATGCATATACCTCTATGGAGATGGAGGACTTTCCACTTTCTCTAGTTAGAATCGTGGACTGATGGTTTGCTTCTACACTCGATGAAGATGGTTAGGGGTGGGGTTGTTTATATAGCGGAGATGCAGTCAGATGAACCCGGCTGGAGACTAGAGAGATATCAGATACGGGTTCAGAGAGAGAAGCGCGGCCAGCAAACGTGAGCTCTGAATTTAGCAGTGCTTAATGACAATTATAAGTTGCTAAATAAAAGATGATTTGCAACACTCTTTTTTGCAAAGCTGGCGAACACAGGAATTTGAACGCGACACCAGCGTGGCCACAGGCCAATTCACACCTTTATTCGAGCTCTGCTAGCCTTGTTTAGTGGGCCAACTCAAGCTGCCTAGGCCCATCCACAGTTGGGCTGTATTCGAGCCCATGCTGGCTATACCTGGCCATCTGGGTCGACCTAAGGCCAGGCCATTTTGGCCTGGCATGGAGGCTAGGCGGGCTGTGCCGGCCCAAAGCTCAGCATGGGCTGTGCTTGGGCTCAGGCGAAGCCTGTCATCCTAGCCCAAGCATGGCCCATTTAAGGTGACACGCTGAGACCGTTGTGTTGGCCCGATAAGCCCGTGACGTTTGGCCTAATCCGGCATGGCCTGTTAGGCCTGTTTATATAAAATCCCTAATAAAGCCTAATATTCTATTGACCTATTCACTCCTCCTAGGCTCCCACTCCACCGATGCCGCTCAGTCTCCCTCACATAGCGGGGTCACGCCTCCTTGGCCTGCCGTCTCTCCCTCCATCTCTCGCGCCTCCTCGCCCCTCGCCTCCCTGCTGGCATCTATGGCGTCAGCCTCGCCTCTCCCTCCTCTGCTTTGCATGGCAGCGCCTCTCCCTCCTCCGCTCTGGTCGGCGGCGCTTCTCCCTCCTCTGCACTGGGTAGCGGCGCCTCTCCCTCCAGCGCCACCCCGCGTAGTGGCGCCTCTCCCTCCGCTCGGCCGGCGCCACCACGCGCGGCGCAGCGCTGCCCCACACTATCGCGCCTCCACTGCTTCCCACCACAGATGCCGCCCCTCGCGCTTCTCTCCCTCTTGCGCGGTACTTTGGGCTGGCCCGGCACAAACGGGCCTGACGGGCTGATGGCACGGCCTGGTCCATGTAAAAGTGGCCATGTCGTGCTTGGGCTTGGCCTCGTAGTGCCGGCACAATACCACTCGTTAGCCGACTCGAGCCATGCCGGCCCGTCAAACCAACGGCCCATCACGGGCTTGTGCCGTGCTGGCCTTGCTTCTGGGCCATGACATCGTGGTTGCTCTTGGCCCACGGGTGGATGAAATTTTTTTCATTAACTCCGTGAGGTATATAATAAATAATAGCTTCACTGACTACTGTAAATCATCTAATCTACCAATTTAGAGTATCTTAGTGTATCTGAACATATACAAAGTAATAAACGGTCACATATATGTTCCAAAGTGGTATTTTAAATATCAGATTAGCATATTCAAAGTAATAAAATGACGATGTGTACATTCCAAAGTACTATTTTAAATGTCGGAGTAACTACATGTGACAGTAGAAAGTCTTTTAACCAAATCTAAAAACAAATATAAATATCTTGATATTGGATTCCATTTTCTTGTCTTAATTATACACATCCAAATTTTGATAATTTTTAGATAATGGAAAAGTTCGGGCCTTTTACAAATGTTTGTATATGGCCACCCTAAATCATTATTACAACATTCAGCACACACAGACGCTCGAAAAACAAAAGGAGTAGCCAGCTACAGACCAAGTCTATGCTGCAGTGGCCAGCCATTCCTTGAGAAAACCTCCATGGTGACCACTTCGAAAAAATGGCAAGCTTAGATTGAGCAATAATCATACCAACTAAAGCTCATCTAGATTTTTAAACTAAATATAAATCTCTCCGAATCGCTCCACCTCCCATGAGCAAACTGAACCCACATAAGCGCATCCATGCCTACATATATCACTGTTTTCTTTTTATGAATCCCATGTGGTATATCACATATGCTAATGACTAGTAGCTCAATTCAAAAAATAATACTACGCTATAGATCATCTTGTGTATCACTCTGATTATAGTATATGTTAAGAATCCCTTAGTGGGATTTAATGGAAATAATGGGCTCATACCAAAGATCATATAGGTTACTACTAAATCCCCTATATATTGGAACCATTTGTACAACTACAGATGTAGAAATGAGAATCAAGTTCCACTAAACATCCATCATGTGTCTCTTGTGTTCTTTACTTGGGTGATCAAGAGAAAGGGAAATGGGTTAATCTCCATCAACTTCTCAAGCCTCACGTGCTGCCGGGAAAAATGGGGATTAGGGTCATCGTTAATTTCTAACACGTTATAGGCACTGCTAGCTCTACCCTACGAATCAAGATTATATTCCAAATGAAGGGCGAAGAAGAACCTTGTTTGGTTGATAGTTGTGCCACAAGTACAATCCTTAGAGAGACGAGGTATTTTCACACTATAGAAAAATACTGAAACACTCTTAACAATTGCCGGAAGCAATGGCCGCATTGTTGGCTCTGCACGTGCCGTTGTGGTCCTCCCTAATAATACTAAAATCTTCATTGAAGAAGCTTTTCTATATCTGGGAGCTGAATGTACTCTCATTACCTTTAAAGATATTCGACGCAATGGCTATCATGTTGCTACTGCATGTGAAGGCGTGACTGAATTCTTGTACATCACACAGTCAGATGAAAATAAAACAAAAGTGGTTGAAAAGGCATGTGGCATCGCCTCTGGAATGCACTATACAACAATTAGAGCCCCTCAAGAATATATTGCTATATCTACAATCTTTAGAAACCCCAGAATCCTTTAAAATATGGCATGAAAGTCTAGGACATCCTGGAACAATAATGATACAAAAAATCATAAAAAGTTCCACTGGTCATGACATTAAAGATATACACTTTCCTCAACAAAAGGATTTTTATGCAGGTCTTATCCAAAAGGAAAACTTATTACCAAACCATTTTACCTGAAGATAAAGACGGAGCCCTTGGGTTTCCCGAAGAAATTCCAAGGTGATATATGCGGCCCAATAAATCCTTTGTCTAGGCCGTTTAGATACTTCATGGTTCTTATAGATGCTTCTACAAGGTGGAGCCACGTAATGCTGTTGTCTATGTAGAATCATGCTTTCTCTAAATTCATTGCCCAGATTATCTAATTACGCACAAGTTTCCCGGATAACCGCATTAAGTCAATTAGGATGGATAATGCAGGAGAGTTCACCTCAAAAGCATTTAATGATTATTGTCTTGCTTTGGGCATTGATGTTGAGTACTCTGTACCCCATGTTCATAGTCAAAATGGGCTAGCTGAATCCCTCATTAAGAGAATTAAATTAATTGCCAGACCAATGTTACAAGGTAGCAGACTCACTACCAGTTGTTGGGTGCATGCCGTGTTGCATGCTACTGCACTAATCCAATACAGACCACACCCCAGTGTACGGTTATGGGACGTCACCGGAGGTTGGGGGTTTATGTTGGTTATGAAACTCCATCCATAATAAAATATTTGGAGCCTAAAACTGGTGATCTATTTACGGCTCGATACGCTCATATTGTCTTTGATGAAGACCATTTCCCAGCATTAGGGGGAGGATTATACCTAAAATCAAAGAAATGTCGTGAAATAGAATGGTGTGCAACTGACATCCATTCACTTGATCCACGTACTGAAGATGTTAAACTACAAGTTCAAAGAATAATAAACCTGCAACATTTAGCAAATAATTTACCAGATGCTTTTACTGATATAAGAGGAGTGTCAAAATCACACATCCCTGTGGCTAATGCACCCGGGAGAGTAGAGATACCCTTGAAGGGTATGAACTCTCAAATTCCCAATGCTAGGAATAGGGGGAGAAATCTGGAAAACTCAGTATAGGCTAAGCGGAGACGTCCGCAGAGGCAACATACTGAAGTATATGTATTACATTTCCAATCAGTTGTCTCAGATGCGACACACCCTAATGGTGAAGGCCCTAGTGCACAAGTGCACACAACTCAGAGCACGGGGGCACCAGAACAACCAGACTCAAGTATTTTGGGAAATCAAGAAGAGTTGGATAAGTTAAATGAAATTTCCACAACTTATGCTAAAACAGGAGATTTATATAATAGAAAGAATACAATTGTTGACATACATTTTGTCTCTAAAATCGCAGATACGATTGATAAGGATCCTGAACCAAAGTCCATGACAGAGTGTCAGAAATTTTCAGATTGGGTCAAATGGAAAGAAGCAATAGAGACAGAATTGCGCTCGCATAATAAAAGGCAAGTATTCGGGCCTGTTGCTCATACTCCCCAACCGAAAATAATGTGGTGGTGAGATATAAAGCGAGGCTTGTAGCACAAGGATTTACGCAGAAACCTGGTATCGATGACGATGAAACATATTCCCCTGAAATAAGTGGCATGAGGTTCCCATATTTAATATATATGGTTGCAGGTCTAAATCTAAAAATACAGTTCATGGATGTTGTGACCGCATACTTGTATTGGTCACTGGATTCATATATATGAAAGTTCTTGATGGACTAAAAATTCCGAACCCTAATAGAGCCAATTGCAACATGTACAATGTTAAATTGCAGAGATCATTGTATGGGCTAAAACAATCTGGTCGGATGTGGTACAACTGGCTATGTGACTTCCTCCTGAAGAAGGGTTATGTGAATAACAAAGATTGTCCCTATGTGTTTGTACGAAAATCCCATAATGGATTTTGCCTCATTTCAGTCTATGTTGATGACTTGGATATCATAGGTTGTGCAGAGGACATTAAGGAGGCAAGAACATACCTTAAGGCGGAGTTTGAGATGAAAGACTTGGGTAAAACCCGATTCTTTTTAGGCCTACAGATCGAGCATCTCCCTGAAGGAATACTTATACACCAATCGACCTACACAAAAAAGGTTCTCGAGCAATTTAATATGATAAAATCTCATTCTTTGAAAACACCCATGGTTGTGAGATCTCTTTATAAGGATAAAGATCCATTTAGACCCAAGGATGATAATGAAAATATCTTAGGACCCGATGTTCCGTATCTAAGTGCCATTGGAGCACTAATGTACTTAGCAAATTGCACGAGACCTGACATTGCATTCACGGTTAATTTGCTAACTAGATATAGTGCAGCCCCAACTAGAAGACATTTGGTAGGCATTAAGACAATATTGAGATATCTCAAAGGTTTATTTTCTTGAAGAATTAAGGCCAGACCTTGGTGGGCCATGCAGATGCTAGGTATCTATTAGCTCCCCACAAAGAAAGATCTCAAGCTGGCTTTGTTTTTCTCTGTGGTGGTACAGCTGTATCATGGAGGTCATGTAAGCAGACCTTAGTAGCAACATCAACAAATCACTCAGAGATAATTGCACTCCTATGAAGAGTGATTAACCATATCCAGAAGTCATGTGGTTTTGATACCTTGAAACCCCGACTATTATCTATGAGGATAATGCAGCATGTGTTGCACAATTGCATCTAGGCTATGTAAAGAGTAATATGACTAAACACATAGCCCCAAAATTCTTCTACCTCATTGATTTCGACAAGGGTTCCCGATCTTCCGAAAGATTCTTATAATCTTGATTAAGGCGGAGGTGATACACAAATTGATCCGGCTTCCAAACGATACATTCTAAACCCCACATTCGTAGCATAACGTCTTCTCTAGTTATCAACCGGTGTTGCATGGTTAACCTCACCGAGAAGGCTTATCCTTGCCAGCAAATAAAAAACACAAGCAAGAACAAAGAAGAATGCAACCAAATTTGCAAGTATATGATGAATCTCACAAGTTGGGATCTCACAAACCGATCAAACGGTGAAACTATTCTAAACAGAATAATCTAAGTAAAACCCCTAAACCCTAATGAAGAGGCGTCAGCTGTATATGAGGACCCTAGGTTTGTGCAATACCCCCTGGATGTAGCCCTAAGTGGGCTCAACTTGATACATGGCCTAAAGACCGATTACGGTGTCGCAGCACCAGGATAGATTCTGGAAGTCAACTTGTTTCAGCAATTGCCGACGGCTCTGTGTGAATTTTAACATGGGATCAGTGGTGATGGAAAGGTCTTTTTGTTATTTTCCATGCATATGTAGAACTTCCAAACCCGAGTCCGTATGCGTCCTGGGCGTCCATTTTAGTGCAGACTAATCCTGGGCCCCAAAACAAACTCGAAGTCGGTTTTGATTGGGCCTCCACCTTGGCTTAGACTTCCTTGCTGGCCCATCATGCCTCCAATTAACTCCCCAGCTATCTCATCATTATCTCCATGGTTCCTAACAACAATTAATTCATTAGGTAGCAATTTATTCTCAAAACCATATAAACAAATCATTAGAAATGAGCTCACCTGTAAATTCAGGTGATGCACATGAACTAATATGAAAGTTCATGCGCATCACCTGAATTTACAGGTGAGCTCGTTTCTAATGTTTTGTTTGTGTGGTTTGAGAACAAATTGCTACCTAATGAATTAATTATGGTTAGGAACCAAAGAGATGATGATGAGATAGCTGGGGAAGTGATTGCAGGTGTGATGGGCCAGCAAGGACGTCCAAGCCAAGGTGGAGGACCAATCAAAACCGACTTCGAGTCTGTTTTAGGGCCCAGGACCAGTCTGCACTGAAATGGATGTCCAGGATGCATATGGACTCGGATTTAGATGTTCTACATATGCCTGGGAAGATAACAAAAAGTCCTTTCCAACCCAACTGGTTCCATGTCAAAATTCGTCCCAAGCCATCGGCAATTACCGAAACAAGTCGACTTTTAGAATCTGTCCTGGTGTTGCGACACCGTAATCGGTCTTTGGGCCATGTATCAAGTTGAGCCCACTTAGGACTGCGTCGAGGGGGTCTTACACAAATCATGGAGTTATGATTTTTGAAGAGATAAAAGGAAACCTCAAGATCTTAAAGGAGCAATACAAGACTTTACATCAAAGGAATCTGGTGAGAGGACCCACATGGAAGCTTGAGGAGACTTGGGAACCGACATAGAAGACAACTCGGGCCGAAGATGGAGTGTGCCGACCGGCATGCCCCCGTGCCGATTGGCACGTGGCCCTTTTCCCAAGGAACCGACTCTATCTTGAGGTATGCCCTTATAAATACTTGTAGACCCTAGGGCCGGAGTAGGCGCCTCTAGAGGGACAACATATCTCATGAGTTTAGAGCGTCCAAGGCTTTGCCTCGTCCTTCACATCTCTAGTTGCTAGGTTTACCTTGGCTAATCTAGCCAAGTCGATGATCGCAAGGTCATAGGCTTGGAAGTTCAAGAATCACTGGTGCTTGAGGTGATCCATCAAGGTAGGCCTACTAGATGGTGGTGAATCTGTATTGTATTGAAGCTAAATTTATTACGTTGATGAATAGTTTTCAATATTTGGGTACCTAGGGTTTGATGATTCTTGCATGTGCTTAATCCTTACTTAGTACATAGGCTAAGTACTATGCTATCTTAATCATGGTGATTAGGGTACTATTCAAGATCTTGTAATGAGTTAGAATTGCACGTAGAAATATGTGTAGAGAGGAAGTTGTAGACAAGATTACGGGGACTGCTCATGATAGGAGACCCTCGGAAAAGTCTCCTCATCAATCACTCATGACTTCTTATACCAAGTAATTCCGTTTATGATACTATTAGAATATGCTTCATAGTTAAAAAATCAACTAGCAGATTATCTGGTTAACTCATTAAAATATGTTTTCTCTGACCTACTCTGCAGCTCTAAAGTTTTCCTATTAAAAAGCCTCTGTGCCGATTGGCATGCTCTGTGCACCAATCGGCACACCTCTAGCCTACCGACAAAATAGCCCCATCCTTAGAAGCTTAATTAGATCTTTTATTTATTGCTTTGCTTAATTCTCACTGGTCTCTATGAATTCGATTAAACCTTGGAATACTCTAAGAGAAAATATGCTATAACTCTACACCATCTTCTTGTGGTATATAAGTGGGTGCATAGCTACGATCAACACTCACAAATTTGACGAGCTAAATTATAAGCTCGGCTTATTAATAAAACAAGTTGATTCGAGCCAAGCCAAGCTCATCAGGAGTCAAGTAAGTCACAAGTTTTGAGTTTTCGTCCACCCCTAGTGGCTAGCTTCCTGCTCAATGCAGCTTCGACATCAAGTCATGAGAAACATGGTGATGCATCTGCCTTGGTCATATGGTGTGATGTAGTCTCTATAGCCAACATTTGTAGATCGATGGAGACCTCATCGGCTATCAGGTAGTGGAGCTGAAGTGTCAACATGATCACCAGGGCCTCACATCGGCAATGCACAACACCAAGGGTAGCAAAGCTTAGACACGAGAAGTGATAAATGTGGGATCGAACTAGATCAGCGCAAAGGTAACATGTAGGGCACATGACCTTCTCTATGAGTAACCCTGCAACATCCGAGTGTGACCTCTTGATAGTTCGTGTTTTCCCATAGACTCAAGTCTGCAATAGCCAAGTGACCACAACACATTTGAACCAAGCTACCGTTAGCCTTAATTAATCTCCATCACCATGACTCTCATCATGATCCTCAAGCCTTTTGTTTGGAATCATGCCTAACTAGACCTAATTCGTGGTTCATCAGGCCAATGGTTAAAAGGGCCATGCCCGTGCCACCCATCAGACCACCCCCTCACTCCAAGCACAGTACCAAGTCTTGGACCATGCTGGCCTTGACATGAACTTTAACAGGTCGTGCCATGCTCAAGTCAGGCCAAAAATCTCGTGCTTAGGCCTGGCATGGCTTGTTTGGCCAGCACTAGCTCCAGTCTCTAGCATTTGACAGCCCAGAAACAAGCATGCACCTGAATACAGCCCAACATTGGATGGGGCTAGGAACCTCGAGTTTTGAGATGAAGCTGTGAACTGGCCACGCCAGTGTGGCGTATGAATTCCTGTACTTTCCAGTTTTGAAAAAGGGTGCATCAGCAGGTTTGTTGCCAAGCAAATCATCATTTATTTAGGGACTTCTAATTGCCATTATGTGCTTCTAAATTCCTGGCTCAAGTTTGGCAAACGCGCCTCTACCTCCGAACTCATATCTCAATGATCTCAAGCTTAGTTCATCTGACCACATCACCCAGCACCAAAACCTTCTGTCTTCAATGAGCATAGAGGCAAACAAGCACTTCATGTTTCTAACCTGAGCAAGAAGAAAGTCATCCATCTCCATAGAGGTATGCAAACCTGCCTGCCTGTTTCTTTCTTTTCTCACGTGTTTTCTCTGTTGATTTAAATGTATTCCAATTCCTTCCCTAGCTTTGTTATTCGTTCTTGTGTGTGTGTGTGTGTGCGTGTGTGTGTGGGCGCGGCGCATGATGGCAACCAAGGGAAGATGTGCTCCTTTGTGTCCTTCATGGTCCAAAACCGAAACCACTGGGGCTGATAGAGTAGGATGCTGACCACAATGACACTGACCCTCGGACCATATGTCCATGGGCTTTGATTAATACACTATGTTGTTTTATGACATAGACACTTGTTTGACGGCCATGTTGTTTCAGAGCGAATGCTGCTTATGGAAGAGGTGACGGACATGATAGTGTGTGATGGTGTGAGGTGGCGGGAGTGCCATGAGAAGATGACCTTCTAGCTGCCACGAATGCAACTACCTAGGTTCAAGGCTGCCCAGATGACAATTAATGTGCTCAAGGAGACAACAATGCTAATGCACTATTGTTGGGCAGTGATGGGACATGCAATGAGGTACAAAAGGTTGATTAGGGGTTGTTCTCCTCCTGCCACAAGGTGCCCATTCTTTTCCATGTCAATAGACATTTTTTAAGCAAGCTCGACTGGGCTCACAAATTTGATGAGCTAATTATAAGCTGAGCTTGTTAATCAAATGACTCGAGTCGAGGCAAGCAAAGGTCATCACTGAGTCATGAGTTTCGAGATTTTTGTCCACCCCTACTGGTCAGCTTCCTGCTCCATCGGCACCAGTAGCTTCGGCATCAGGTCACGAAGGACGTGGAGGAGCGCTTCTGTCTTAGTCGTCTGATGTGATGCAGTCTCTTTAGCAAACAATGATAGCTCGATGGAGACCTCATCGGCTATCAGGCGGTGAAGCTGCAGCATCGATGTGATCACCAGGGCCTCGCATTAATTGGTAGTGCAAAACACAAAGCACAAGCACAGAAATGAATTCAACAAATATTTACATGATGGGACTAAATACAGGTAGTGAAAACCGATCTGCAAATATAACTAAGGCTTCAGAACATGACATATGGCAAACAATGACCCTATATATTGTCCTATGAACACAAGATCTAAATATATATTCTCGAGAAGAGGTTAAGGTTGTTTCCACTTACCACCATATTGCTCAGGTCCGGGGACGTTCGACGTTGGCACAGCCTCCACTGGCGCTGTTGCCCCCTTGGCAGCTGCTAGTTAGCTGGGTGCTAACGATGATGACCCATCCTCCTTGGCACTAGTCCCGTCACAACCTTGGTTATTCGACTTCGACATCTTGTCACTGCCAGAGGAATTCAGCACTGCTTGTTCGTGCACTGTCTTCTTCGCCAGCCAGATCTCCTTCTCAGCATCCATCGTCATGGGCTCCTTCTTGATCACCATAGCCTAAACTACCAGAATCATCCTATTTGCCAAGTGCCCGAAGCACTCAATAAAGCCAATATAACACTCGACAAAGAGCGTACGACAAACAAAGTGTCAGCAAAGCGCTCTTTGCCGAATGCTTTCCATCGTGCACTCGACAAATCCTTTACCAAGTGTCAAAATACGCTTGACAAAACCTTACACTCGGTAAAATGTAAATCGCTAAAAAAAGCCCAAACAAAATACTAAAAAAACTTTTTCACGCCCAACAACTACCAAGGATCAAGGCTGCACAGATGACCATCAATGTGCTCAAGGATACAAGAACGCTGTATCACTATATGTTGGGCAATGATGGGCCATGCTATGAGGTACAAAAGGTTGATTAGGAGTTGCTCCTCTACTCCCACAAGGTGCCCATTTTCTCCAAGTCAATAGACATTTTTTAAGCTAATATAATTTGACTCGGCTCACAAATTTAACGAGCTAAATTATAAGCTTGCCTTATTAATGAAATGAGTCAAGTCGAGCCAAGCCAAGCCAAGCTCATCACGAGTCCACTGAGTTATGAGTTTCGAGTTTTTTGTCCAGCCCTAGTGGTCAGCCTCCTGCTCTTTCAGCACAGCAGCTTCGGCATCAAGTCACGAAAAAACATGGAGACACATTTGCCTTGGTCATCTTATGTGATGCAGTCTGTTTAGCCAACAATAGTAGCTCCATGGAGACCTGGTGAGCTATCAGGCAGTGGAGCTGCAGTGGACGTGATCATCACCAGGGGCCTCGCATTGGCAGTGCACAACACCAAGGGCAACAACACTTAGAGGCGAGAAGCAATCACTGTAGAACAAAACTAAATAAATGCAAAAGGGACGTGCAGAACGCACGGCCACCTCCATGAGTAACACTGCATCATGTGATTGTGACCTTTTGAGAGTACAGTTTATACTATGCACTCCCATAAGGGGCACACTTTCTCCATGGCAGCATACCATTTCTTAAGCCAACTTGACTCGTCTCACAAATTTCATGAGCTAAATTATAAGCTCGGCTTGTTACTGAAATGAGGCGAGTCAAGCCGAGCCAAGCTCATCACAAGTCAAGTAAGTCATGAATTTTGAGTTTTTTGTCCACCCAAGTGGTCAGCCTCCTTCTCCATCAGCACAACAACTTCAGCATCAGGTCACGAAGAACACGGAGGCTCATCTGCCTTGGCCATCTGATGTGATGCAATCTATGGAGCCAACACTGGTAGCTCGATGGAGACCTCATGGCGATCACACTGTTGGAGCTGCAGCGTCGATGTGATTACCAGAGCCTCACATTGGCAATACACAACACCAAGGACAACAACGCTAAAAGGCGAGAAGTGATAAATATGGGATCGAAGTAGCTCAACGCAAAGGCGACATGTAGGACGCATGACCTCCTCTGTGAGTAAACCTGCGGCATGCAAGTGTGACCTCTTGATAGCTCGGTTTTTCCCATAGACTCAAGTCTGCAATAGCCAAGTGATCACAACACATTTGAACCAAGCTATCCTTAGCCTTAGGTAATCTCCATCACCATGACTCCCATCAAGATCCTCAGGTCTTTTGTTTGGAATCATGCTTAACTAGACCTAATTCGTGCTTCATCAGGCCGATGGTTAAAAGGGCCATGCCCATGCCACCCATCGAACCACCCCCTCACCCCAAGCACGATACGTAGTCTCAAGCCATGCTGGCCTTGACATGAGATTGAACGAGTTGTGACATGCTCAGGCCCGGCTAAAAATCCCATGCTTCGGGCTGGCATGCTTGGCATGGTCTGTTTGGCCAGCACCAGCTGCAGCCTCTAGGATCTAACAGACAGCCCAGAAACAAGCATGCGCTTGAATATGGCCCAACTTTGGACGGGGCTAGGCAGCTCGAGTTTTTAGATGAAGCTGTGAACTGGTCACGCCAGTGTGGCGTCCGATTCCGGCACTTTCCAGCTTTGGAAAAAGGGTGCCTCAGTGTGTGTGTGTTGCCAGAGCAAATCATCATTTTATTTAGGAACTTCTAATCGCCATTATTATGTGCTGCTAAATTCATGGCTCAAAATTTGCTAGCACGCCTCTCCCTCCGAACCCATATCTTAATGATCTCCAGCTTGGTTCATCTGACCGCATCACCCAACACATAAACCTTCTATCTTCAATGAGCATAGAGGCGAACCAACAGTCCACGTTTCTAGCCTGAGCAAGTAGAAAGTCATCCATCTCCATAGAGGTTTGCAAACCTACCTGCCAGTTTCTTTCTTTTTTTCTCACATGTTTTCTCTGTTGACTTAGTTGTTTTCCAATTCCTTCCCTAGCTACGTTATTTGTTCTCGTGTGTGTGTGTGTGTGTGTGTGTGAGAGAGAGAGAGAGAGAGAGAGAGAGTGTTGGCAAACAAGGGAAGATGTGCTCCTCCGTCTCCTTCATGGCCTGAAACCAAAACTACTAGAGCTGAGAGAGCAGGAGGCTGACCACAGCGACACTGACCCCTCAGATCACGTGTCAGAGGGCTTTGATTAATACACTATGTTGTTCTATGACATGGAGGCTTATTTGATGGTCATGTTGTTTCAGAGTGCATGCTGCTTAGGAAAGAGGTGACTGACATGATAGCGTTTGATGGTGTGTGGCGGTTGGAGTGCAATGAGAAGATGATGTGCTAGCTGCAACGGATGCAACCACTTAGCTTCAAGGCTGCACAGGTGACAATCAGTGTGCTTAAGGAGACAACAACACTGATGCGCTATATGTTGGGCAATGATGGGCCATGCTATGAGGTACAAAACGTTGATTAGGGGTTGTTTCTCTACTCCCACATGGTGCCCATTATCTCCATGTCAATAGACATTTTTTTAAGCCAGCTCGACTCAACTTACAAATTTGATGAGCCAAATTATAAGCTTAGCTGGTTAATGAAACGAGTTGAGTCGAGCCAAGCCAAGCTCATCACAAGTTGAGTGAGTCATGAGTTTCCAGTTTTTCATCCACCTCTAGTGGTCAGCCTCCTGCTCCTTCGGTTCGAGCAGCTTTGGCATCATGTCGTGAAGGACATGAAGTAGTGCCTCTGTCTTCATCATCTGACGTGATGCAGTCTCTCTAGCCAACAATGATAGCTCGATGGAGACCTTGTCGGCTATCAGGCGGTGGAGCTGCTGCGTCGATGTGATCACCAGGGCCTCACATTAATTGGTAGTGCACAACAGCAAGCACAGCAACACTTAGAGGCAAGAAGCGATCAATATGGGATCAAACTAGACAAACACAAAGGGGATGTGCAGAATGCATGGTCTCCTCCATGAGTAGCCCTGTGGCATGCGAGTGTGACCTTTTAATAGTACAGTTTTTCTTTGGACTCCCTCAAGGAGCAGACTTTGTCCATGTCAATAGACCATTTTTTAAGCCAGCTCAAGTCGACTCGCAAATTTCACGAGCTAAATTAGTTATGTGTGGGTATGGGTGCATGTGTGTGTGTGTGTGTGTGTGGGTGGGTGGGTGGGTGGGTGGGTGGGTGGGTGCGCGCGCTGTGGCTGGAGCGCATGTCAAAACCAAAAGACAAATACCTGCAAGATATCTTTTATTAAACTTTGTCCATATGTAATCATGTATATATTGGAAGTCAAGGAAGAAAAATGATGTCATACTTAAAAATTACCGAGCAACAATAACAGATCACTGACAATAAGAATGTCATACTGAAAACTATCCAGCATTTCGCTAACAGGTTCAAAATGATGCATACAACAAAAACAACAATGATAGGGTGACAATAGACCAACAAGCCTTAACAGATAGTTAAGTTTGTTGATAAAAACAAAAAGTTGTTGACAGCAAGGTCATTCACTTGCTAGTGCACAGGTTGCCATGTCGACATGGAGAAAATGGGCACCTTGCACGAGTAGAGGAAGATGTGCCCGTTATCAACCTTCTGTATCTCATAGCACAGCCCACCATTGATAGACATCTGGTATGCTAGCGTCGCTGTCTCCTTGAGCAGGCTGGTGTTCACCAGTACAGCCTCAAACCCAGCCAGCTGCATCCGTTGTGTCCAGCGCGCCATCTTCTCATGGCGCTCCCGCCACAGCACGCCACCACACGCAACAATGTCCATCACTTCCTCCCTCAGCAGTGTGCGCTCCATAGCAACACAGTCCAGTGTGCACTCCATAGCAACACGGTCCACCAAACTCACAGCCTCCGTGTCATGGAATAGCACGGAGTAGTAATCAAATGCTTTGAGCACGTGGTCAGAGAGGTAAGCGCCGTTGTGGTCAGCCTCCTGCTCTGTCAGCACCAGAGTTTTGGCATCAGGTCCCAAAGGACGCGGAGGAGCATATCTGCCTTGGTCATTTGATGTGTTGCTGTCAGCTCAGCCAACATTGGTACCTCGATGGAGACCTCGTCGGCGATCAGGCGGTGGAGCTGCAGCATCGACGTGATCACCAAGGCATCGCCTTGACCGTGCACAACACCAAGGCCAGCAATATTTAGCGGTGAGAAGCGATCAATGTGGGATCGAACCGGGATAAACGCAAAGGGGACATGCAGATGCACGGCCTCCTCGGTGAGTAACCCGACGGCATGCGAGAGGAACTCATCCTGCTCGTGGACGACACTAAGCCGTAGTAAGGGAGGGCCACCGGGACATGCAGAAAAGAGGCCGATGAGCTCGAGCCACTGGTTCAGGCTGGTGCCACCAAGGTTGATGACGTGGACGGTGCTCTCTGCCACCGTGGCCTCCAGGATGTCATGGTTGGCCGATGTGGCCGCCGCAGAGAGGAGCGGGTGCAACGTGGTGAAGCTCTGCCGCGGAGAGTTGATGGCCACCGGAGTCGTCGTTAATGGCTGTAGAACCTGGAGCTGCATCGCCCAGCCCAGACCAGGCAGCAACCACGTCATGCGACGTGCGAGCGCCTCAGCGAACACGAATGCCACGTGCTGCAAGGGTCTGCTGATGGCTGTCGCAAAGTACGAGAGGCACTGGAGCTCCATGTTCACGCCCATGATGTTCCAGATGCCCAATGCAGCGACGCACTTCATGATGATGTTCTTGAGAAAGGTGCTGCCCCATGTTGCTGGGATCTGGCAGGGATGCTCGCCGCGCTGGCTTGGTGCCAAGGGCGAGGACTCCTCCTTAACTTTGTTCACAAGAAAGATCTTCTGCTCCTCATCAACCACCAGCATAGATGGAGAGGATTCCTCCTGCTTGACCATAGCCTTGCCCTTGTTGTTCTCGATGACATCTCCGAACTCATGACTGCAAATGGGAGAAACAATATGAATTAATGAAATGGGACAAACGGGAGACATTGACAAAAATGCTGCAAAATGGAACCAGGGAGTAACATGAATTAATGAAACCAGACACATGCAATAAAACTTGAATCATATGCAGATTGCGTGATTCATTCTCATCACTAATTCTATAATACAAAAAAAGAACTGCGTGATAAGAGCACTATTTGCTCGTGTTGAATAATAAATCTATCGATACTATTATCAACAGTGGATCATAGGGTTACCTATGATCCTTATCAATCGATTAGGCATGTGCGAGACCGAGAGTCGATGGACACACAAGACACAAGATTTATACAGGTTCGGGCCTCCCAAAAAATAACAACTCTACGTTCTGTGTTCTGTGGTGTATTGTATTGATTGTGTCTAGACCTAATTGTCTAGAAGGGAGAGGTTCTGTGGATAGAGAGATTGTCTATGAGAGAGCCCCTGCCCCTCCTTATATATCCGGGGGCAGGGATACATGGCAAGTGTCCTAGCCGGTTACAACATGATTTTCAATTAGGATTCTATCTCTAATTTTCTATCTTTAACCCTAACATGCCACCTACTCCAAGTAATGATGGGCTTTATCTTCATTGGATCCCGGCCCACTCGGCAATATATCCAAGTGGTGAGGTATCCCGGGTATATATATCCCACAAAATCTAGCTAGAAACATTATGAACATCTACACAACCCTAAGCAACTTAGCTTGATATTTCATTAAGGGAAAATAGCAAGCCATAAGGCCTCCTTTGGAAACTCCAATCCCAGCGGGGATCCCCGCCCCAATCCTGAGGAAGGCCGCCAGCCCGGGAAATGGCCCGGGGAAATCCCCCGCAGCCTTTGGAAGCCCATCAATAGGGGAAGGTTTGAAAGTTGCCTAGAGGGGGGGGGGGTTGAATAGGCAATAAAAAAAATCCTGAAGAAGCACTAGAGATGTATCAAATAAACAGGAATGACAGAACTTCCGTCAGAAGTGACGGAACTTCCATCGCCACGGAAGTTCTGTCAAGTGATAGAATTTCTCACTAATCTTCCTCTAAACTATGAAATTAATGCGGATAACAAAGAGAAGGAAATACTAACTTGGTAGAAGTGAAGCTAATGCAATATATACCTAAGCTTCTTGAATGAATGACTAGCCATACAAATAACAAGTGATACAAGCACAATAGTATGAAAGAAGTGAGTAAGCACAAATATAAAAGTGGCAAAGTAAAGAGAGACATAAGAATTAACCCGAGGTTCGGCAACCACACTAAGTAGTTTCTACGTCCTCGTTGGAGAGCCACAGAAAGTGGTCGGGTCTCTCTCAACCCTTTTTCCCGCCAAGCAATCACAAAGATCGTGCTTGGATTTTTTTCTCCACTTGATTCTTTTCCTCTAGAGGTGAATCACACCTTCACAAACATCCCCAACTCACCACACGAAGTTGGGAGCTCAAGGGCGACGCCTAGCTGTCTAGGAGACCAAGTCTCTAAGAGTAACAAACAAATCAAATCTTGATTGGGAGGGAAAGATGTGCTCAAGCTTTTGAATGGATGGATTCAATGTTTTTGTGGTTGGATCTCTCTCACTTGGATTTGAATCTCAAGAACAAGCCTAGGAGTGAGAGGGGAGAGCTCTAGCTGAAGAGTGAGTGAAGTGGCAAGGAATCCAACCCTTCCCACGGGGGAAGGGGTACTCTATTTATAGAGAGAGCTCAAAAACTAGCCGATACACTATTTTCTGGGTCGAAATATGTGTAGAGAGGAAGTTGTAGACAATATTACGGGGACTGCTCATGACAGGAGGCCCTCGGAAAACTCTCCTTATCAATCACTCATGACTTCTTATACCAAGTAATTTTGTTTATGATATTATTAGAATATGCTTTATAGTTACGAACTCAACTAGCAGATTATCTGGTTAACTCATTAAAACTTGTTTTCTCTCACCTACTCGGCAACTCTAAAGTTTTCCCATTAAAAAGCCTATGTGCCGATCGGCATGCTCTATGCGCTGATCAACACACCTTTACCCTACCGACAAAACAGCTCCATCCTTAGAAGCTTAATTAGATCTTTTATTAATTACTTTGCTTAATTCTCACTCGTCTCTATGGATTCAATTAAACCTTGGAATACTCTTAAGGAAAAATATGCTACAACTGTATACTATCTTCTTGCGGTATATAAGTGGGTGCGTAACTATGACCAACACTCACAAATTTGACTAGCTAAATTATAAGCTCGGCTTGTTAATGAAACGAGTCGATTCGATCCAAGCCAAGCTTATCAGGAGTCAAGTAAGTCATGTGTTGTGAGTTTTTGTCCACCCCTAGTGGCTAGCTTCCTGCTCTATCAATAATGCAGCTTCGGCATCAAGTCACGAGAAACACAATGCCGCATCTGCCTTGGTCATATGATGTGATGCAGTCTCTATAGCCAACATTTGTAGCTCGACAGAGACCTCATCGGCTATCAGGTAGTGGAGCTGCAGCGTCAACATGATCACCAGGGCCACGTATTGGTAGTGCACAACACCAAGGGCAGCAACACTTAGAGGCGAGAAGCAATCACTGTGGTACGTACAAAACTAGATAAGCGCAAAGGGGATGTGCAGAATGCATGGCCTCCTCCATGAGTAACCCTGCAAAATGCTGACCTCTTGATAGTTCGGTTTCCCTATAGACTCAAGTCTACAATAGCCCAGTGATCACAACACATTTAAATCTAGCTATCCTTAGCGTTAATTAATCTCCATCACCATGACTCCCATCATGATCCTCAAGCCTTTGCTTGGAGTCGTGCCTAACTAGACCTAATTCATGCTTCATCAGGCCGAAGGTTAAAAAGGCCATGCCTGTGCCACCCATCAGACCACCCCCTCACCCCAAGCACGGTACCAAGTATTGCGCTATGCTGGCCTTGACATGAACTTTAACAGGTCATACCATGCTCAGGTCGGGCCAAAAATCTCGTGCTTACGGCTGGCATGCTTGGCCTGGCTTGTTTGGCCAGGACTAGCTCCAGTCTCTAGCATCTGACAGCCTAGAAACAAGCATGCACCTGAATATGGCCCAACTTTGGATGGGGCTAGGCAGCTCAAGTTTTGAGATGAAGCTGTGAACTGGCCAGGCTAGTGTGGCATCTAAATTCCTGTACTTTCCAGTTTCGAAAAAGGGTGCATCAGCAGGTGTGTTGCCAACACAAATCATCACTTATTTAGGAACTTCTAATTGCCATTATGTGTTGCTAAATTCATGGCTCAAGTTTGGCTAACGTGCCTCTACCTCCGAACTCATATCTCAATGATCTCCAGCCTGCTTCATCTGACCGCATCACCCAACACCAAAACCTTTTGTCTCCAATGAGCATAGAGGCGAACCAGCAGTTCACGTTTCTAACCCGAGCAAGAAGAAAGTCATCCATCTCCATAGAGGTATGCAAACCTGCATGCCTGTTTCTTTCTTTTCTCGCGTGTTTTCTCTGTTGATTTAAATGTATTCCAATTCCTTCCTTAGCTATGTTATTTGTTCTTGTGTGTGTGTGTGTGCGCGCGCGCGCATTATGGCAAACAAGGGAAGATGTGCTCCTTTGTGTCCTTTATGGTCTGAAACCAAAACTACTGGGGCTGATAGAGCAGGAGGCTGACCACAATGACACTGACCCCTCGGACCATGTGTCGATGGGCTTTGATTAATACACCATGTTGTTCTATGACATAGACACTTGTTTGACAGCCATGTTGTTTCAGAGCGCATGCTGCTTATGGAAGAGGTGAGGGACATGATAGTGTGTGATGGTGTGAGGCGGCGGGAATGCCATGAAAAGATGACCTGCTAGCTGCAACGGATGCAACTACCTAGGTTCAAGGCTGCCCAGATGACCATCAATGTGCTCAAGGAGACAACGCTAATGCACTATATGTTGGGTAATGATGGGCCATGCTATGACATACAAACGGTTGATTAGGGGTTGTTCCTCTACTCCAACAAGGTGCCCATTTTTTCCATGTCAATAGACATTTTTTTTAAGCAAGCTCCACACGGCTCACAAATTTGATGAGCTAATTATAAGCAGAGCTTGTTAATCAATCGACTCGAGTTGAAGCAAGCAAAGATTATCTTGAGTCACGTGAGTCATGAGTTTCAAGATTTTTGTCGACCCCTAGTAGTCAGCCTCCTGCTCCATCTGTGCCAGTAGCTGCGGCATCAGGTCGCGAAGGACGCGGAGGAGTGCCTCTGTCTTGGTCGTCTGATGTGATGCAGTCTCTTTAGCAAACAATGGTAGCTCGATGGAGACCTCGTTGTCTATCAGGCGGTGGAGCTGCAGCATCGACGTGATCACCAGGGCCTCGCATTAATTGGTAGTGCACAACACAAAGCACAGCAACACTTAGAGGCAAGAAGCGATCAGCACCACTGTTATCTCTAGCGGCAGCATGAACCTGCACCTATTGACATGGACTAAACAACCAAGAAGACGGTACCCAAATGCATAATCCTT
Organism: Eleusine coracana subsp. coracana; assembly: GCA_032690845.1. Classification (NCBI taxonomy): domain Eukaryota; kingdom Viridiplantae; phylum Streptophyta; class Magnoliopsida; order Poales; family Poaceae; genus Eleusine; species Eleusine coracana. Next base: position 9,627,095 of record CM064426.1, read on the forward strand.
TTGACAATAAATACATGTCACATACAGCACAGAAATGAATTCAACAAATATTTGCACGATGGGACTAAATACAGGTCACAAAGTAGTGAAAACCAATCTGCAGATATAACTAAGGCTTCAGAACGTGACATATGGCAAACAATCACCCTATATATTGTCCTGTGAACACAAGATCTACATATATATTCTCGAGAAGAGGTTAAGGTTGTTTCCACCTACCACCATATTGCTCATGTCCGGGGATGTTCGACGTTGGCACAGCGTCCACTGGCGCTGTTGCCCCCTTGGCAGCTGCTGGTTGGCTGGGTGCTAATGATGATGACCCATCCTCCTTGGCACTAGTCCTGTCACAACCTTGGTTATTTGACATCTTGTCACTGCCGGAGGAATTCACTGCTGCTTGTTTGTGAACTGTCGTCTTTGCCAGCCAGATCTTCTCACCATCCATCGTCATGGGCTCCTTCTTGACCACCATAGTCTAAACTATCGGAATCGCCCCATTTGCTGAGTGCCCAAAGCACTCAATAAAGCCAATATAACACTCGACAAAGAGCACACGGTAAACAAAATGTTGGCAAAGCGCTCTTTGCCAAGTGTTTTCCATCGTGTTGTCGAGTGTCAAAATACGCTTACACTCGGTAAAATGGAAATCACTAAAAATACCCAAACAAAATACCAAAAAAAACTTTTTCGCGCCCAACTACCAAGGATCAAGGCTGCACAGATGACCATCAATGTGCTCAAGGAGACAAGACCGTTGATGCACTATATGTTGGGCAATGGTGGGCCATGCTATGAGATACAGAAGGTTGATTAGGAGTTGCTCCTCTACTCCCACAAGGTGCCCATTTTCTCCAAGTCAATAGACATTTTTTAAGCCAATTCGACTCAACTCACAAATTTGAGGAGCTAAATTATAAGCCACCTTGTTAATGAAATGAGTCAAGTCGAGCCAATCCAAGCTCATCACGAGTCAAGTGAGTCATGAGTTTTGAGTTTTCTGTCCACACCTAGTGGTCAACCTCCTGCTCTGTCAACACAGCAGCTTTGGCATCAAGTAACGAAAAAACACGGAGATGCTTTTGCCGTGGTCATCTTATGTAATGCAGTGTCTTTAGCCAACAATGGTAGCTCGATGGAGACCTGGTGAGCTATCAGGCAGTGGAGCTTCAGCGTCGACGTGATCACCAGGGCCTCACATTGGCAGTGCACAACACCAAGGGCAGCAACACTTAGAGAGGCGAGAAGCAATCACTATGGAACAAAATTAAATAAATGCAAAAGGGACGTGCAGAACGCACGGCCTCCGCCATGAGTAACGCTGTGTCATGCAAGTATGACCTTTTGATAGTGCAGTTTTTACTATGGACTCCCACAAGGGGCACACTTTCTCCATGGCAACATACCATTTCTTAAGCCAACTTGACTCGACTCACAAATTTCATGAGCTAAATTATAAGCTTGGCTCGTCACTGAAATGAGTCGAGTCAAGCCGAGCCAAGCTCATCACAAGTCAAGTGAATCATGAACTTTGAGTTTTTTGTCCACCCCTAGTGGTCAGCCTCCTTCTCCGTCAGCACAACAACTTCGGCATCAGATCACAAAGAACACGGAGGCACATCTGCCTTGGTCATCTGATGTGATGCAATCTATGGAGCCAACACTGGTAGCTCGATGGAGACCTCATGGTGATCACACTGTTGGAGCTGCAGCGTCGATGTGATTACCAGGGCCTCACATTGGCAATGCACACCACCAAGGGCAGCAACGCTTAGAGGCGAGAAGTGATAAATGTGGGATCGAACTAGATCAACGCAAAGGCAACATGTAGGACGCATGACCTCTTCTATGAGTAACTCTGCGGCATCCGAGTGTGACCTCTTGATAGTTTGGGTTTCCCATAGACTCAAGTCTGCAATAGCCAAGTGATCATAACACATTTGAACCAAGATATCCTTAGTGTTAATTAATCTCCATCACCACGACTCCCATCATGATCCTCAAGCCTTTTGTTTGGAATCATGCCTAACTAGACCTAATTCGTGCTTCATCAGGCCGATGGTTAAAAGGGCCATGCCCATGCCACGCATCGGACCACCCCCTCACCCCAAGCACGGTACATAGTCTCGAGCCATGCTGGCCTTGACATGAGATTGAACGGGTCATACCATGCTCAGGCCAGGCCAAAAATCCCATGCTTCGAGCTGACATGCTTGGCATGGTCTGTTTGACCAGCAGTAGCTCCAGACTCTAGGATCTGACAGCCCACAAACAAGCCGCCTGAATATGGCCCAACTTTGGACGGGGCTAGGCAGCTCGAGTTTTGAGATGAAGCTGTGAACTGGCCATGCCAGTGTGACATCCGAATTCCCGCACTTTTCAGCTTTGGAAAAAGGGTGGCACAGTGGGTGTGTTGCCAGCACAATTCATCACGTATTTAGGAACTTCTAATCGCCATTATTATGTGCTGCTAAATTCATGGTTCAAAATTTGCTAGCACGCCTCTTGCTCCAAACCCATATCTTAATGATCTCCAGCCTGGTTCATCTGACCGCATCACCCAACACATATACCTTCTACCTTCAATGAGCATAGAGGCGAACCAACAGTCCACGTTTCTAGCCTGAGCAAGTAGTAGAAAGTCATCCATCTCCATAGAGGTATGCAAACCTGCCTGCCAGTTTCTTTCTTTTTTTCTCACGTGTTTTCTCTGTTGACTTAGTTGTTTTCCAATTCCTTCCCTAGCTACGTTATTTGTTCTTGTGTGTGTGTGTGTGTGTGAGAGAGAGAGAGAGAGAGAGAGTTGGCAAACAAGGGAAGATGTGCTCATCTGTCTCCTTTATGGCCTGAAACCAAAACTACTAGAGCTGAGAGAGCAGGAGGCTGACCACAATGACACTGACCCCTCGGACCACGTGTCAGAGGGCTTTGATTAATACACTATGTTGTTCTATGACATGGAGGCTTGTTTGATGACCATGTTGTTTCAGAGTGCATGCTGCTTAGGAAAGAGGTGACTGACATGATAGCGTGTGATGGTGTGCGGCGGCTGGAGTGCAATGAGAAGATGACGTGTTAGCTGCAACGGATGCAACTACTTAGCTTCAAGGCTGCACAGGTGACAATCAGTGTGTTTAAGGAGACAACAACGCTGATGCACTACATGTTGGGCAATGATGGGTCATGCTTTGAGGTACAAAACGTTGATTCGGGGTTGTTTCTCTACTCCCACATGGTGCTCATTTTCTCCATGTCAATAGACTTTTTTTTAAGCCAGCTCGGCTCGGCTTACAAATTTGATGAGCCAAATTATAAGCTTAGCTGGTCAATAAAGCGAGTTGAGTCGAGCCAAGCCAAACTCATCACGAGTTGAGTGAGTCATGAGCTTCCAGTTTTTCATCCACCCGTAGTGGTCAGCCTCCTACTCCTTCGGTTCGAGCAGCTTTGGCATCATGTCATGAAGGATATGAAGGAGTGCCTCTGTCTTCATCATCTGAGGTGATGCAGTCTCTTTAGCTAATAATGATATCCAAACGGAGACCTTGTCGGCTATCAGGAAGAGGAGCTGCAGCGTCGACGTGATCACCAGGGCCTCACATTAATTGATAGTGCACAACACCAAGCACAGCAACACTTAGAGGCAAGAAGCGATCAATGTGGGATCAAACTAGATAAACGCAAAGGGGATGTGCAGAACGCATGGCCTCCTCCATGAGTAATCCTGCGGCATGCGAGTGTGACCTTTTAATAGTACAGTTTTTCTATGGACTCCCACAAGGAGCAGACTTTGTCCATGTCAATAGACCATTTTTTAAGCCAGCTCAAGTCGACTCACAAATTTCACGAGCTAAATTAGTGCGTGTGTGTGTGTGTCAGCGCATGTGTGTGTGTGTGTGTGTGTGTACAGTTTTTCTATGGACTCACAAATCTAATGATCAGAAAGCAGGGAAAAATCAGATGCAATTTATGAGCAGCAAATATCCTCTCGAAATACTAGATTAGTCGCTGAATACCCAAGAGAAAATGATGTATATATTGGAATTCAAGGAACAAAAATGATGTTGTCATTAAAATTACCAAACAACAATAACACATCACTGACAACAAGAATGTCATACTTAAAACTATCCAGCATTCTGCTAACAGGTTCAACATGATGCATACAACGAAAACAACAATGATAGGGTGACAATATGGAACAAGCCATAACAAATAGTAGTTAAGTTTGTTGATAAAAACAGAATGTAGTTCTGAGACCACCCGTCAAGAATAGTTCACAGCAACGTCATTCACTTGCTAGTGCACAGGACGCCATGTCGACACGGAGAAAATGGGCACCTTGCGCGAGTAGAGGAAGATGTGCCCGTTATCAACCTTCCGTATCTCGTAGCACAGCCCACCATTGATAGACATCTGGTACGCTAGCGTTGCTGTCTCCTTGAGCAGGTTGGTGTTCACCGGTACAGCCTCGAAGCCAGCAAGCTGCATCCGTTGTGTCCAGTGTGCCAGCTTCTCATGGCGCTCCCGCCACAGCACGCCATCACATGTAACAATGTCCATCACCTCCTCCCTCAGCAGTGTGCGCTCCATAGCGACACGGTCCACCAAACTCACAGCCTCCGTGTCATGGAATAGCACGGAGTAGTAATCAAATGCATTGAGCACGCGGTCAGAGAGGTAAGCACCGTTGTGGTCAGCCTCCTGCTCTGTCAGCACCAGCAGCTTCGGCCTAAGGTCGCGAAGGACACGGAGGAGCACATCTGCCTTGGTCATCTGATGTGTTGCAGTCAAATCAGCCAACACTGGTACCTCGATGGAGACCTCGTCGGTGATCAGGCGGTGGAGCTGCAGCGTCGACGTGATCACCAAGGCATCGCCTTGACCGTGCACAACACCTAGGGCAGCAATATTTAGCGGCGAGAAGTGATCAATGTGGGATCGAACCGGGATAAACGCAAAGGGGACGTGCAGATGCACGGCCTCCTCGGTGAGTAACCCGGCGGCATGCGAGAGGAACTCGTCCTGCTCATGGACAACACTGAGCCGTAGTGAGGGAGGGCCACCTGGACGTGCAGCAAAGAGGCTGATGAGCTTGAACCACTGGTTCAGGCTGGCGCCACAAAGGTCGATGACGTGGACGGTGCTCTCTGCCACCGTGGCCTCCAGGATGGCATGGTTGGCCGACGTGGCCGCCGCACAGAGGAGCGGGTGCAACGCGGCGAAGCTCTGCCGCGCGGAGTTGATGGCCGCCGGAGTCGTCGCTGATGGCTGCAGAACCTGGAGCTGCATCGCCCAGCCCAGGCCAGGCAGCAACCACATCACACGACGCGCGAGCGCCTCAGCGAACACGAATGCCACACGCTGCAAGGGGTCGCTGATGGCTGTCGCGAAGAACGAGAGGCTCTGGAGCTCCGCGTTCGCGCCCATGACGTTCCAGATGCCCAACGCAGCGACGCACTTCATGATGATGTTCTTGAGAAAGGTGCTGCCGCTGACAACACCGTGTTGCTGGGATCCGGCAGGGAAACTCGCCGCTTCGGCAATCGGAGGCTTGCTTGGTGCCAAGGGCGATGACTCCTCCTTAACTTTGTTCACAAGCAAAATCTTCTGCTCCCCATCAACTACCGGCACAGGCGGAGAGGATTCCTCCTGCTTGACCACAGCCTTGCCCTTGTTGTTGTTCGAAGACATCTCCAAACTCATGACTGCAAATGGGTAAAACAACATGAATTAATGAAATGGGACGAACGGGAGCCATTGACAAAAAATGCTGCAAAATGGAACCAGGCAGATAGTAACATGAATCAATGAAACCAGACACATGCAATAAAACTTGAATCATATGCAGATTGTGTGATTCATTCTCATCACTACTTTTATAATACACAAAAAAAAAAGAACTGCACGATAAGAGCCCTATTTGCTCGTGTTGAATAATAAATCTAGCTAGAAACGTTATGAACATCTACACAACGCCCTAAGCAACTTAGCTTGATATTTCATTAATGGAAATCAGCAAGCGATAACAGGTATTTACACCTTCTGTAGCTACTAGCGGCAGCACCAATATACCAGCGATTAACACGGACTACACAACCAAGACGCTTCCCAAAAAGATTATCGACCTTATCCTATTAACACTAAATGGAATAATGCTGCCACCCCTGTGGAGCAGATCTCTCGAAACATGATAATAATGCACTGGATTTGCATAGAGAATAATACAAGTTATAACAAGCATATAGTAACAAAAAGAAAAAGTAAAATTGTACTCAACAATTAAAGATTTATCAGTAGCCCAGTACAAACTAGAAAAAATAATGGTGGCCTCAGTAATCAACAACAAGCAAGTTCTAACCCAGCCTTACCCTACAGATACATACGTATTTCAGGACTAAGAATCATATAATCCTACCCTACAGAATGGTTAGGAACATCTAAAGTACCGCCCTAGGCAGCTTATAGCTCGATGCTTCATTCAGGAAGGGGAATGCAAGCGATAACAAGTGTTTACATCCACCCTCCTGACCAATCGATGATTAGTGGTAGCACCAAATCAAATAACCTGCGATTTACATGGACTTGACAACCAACACACTACCCAAAAGATTTTTCTAGTTGCATTATTCTATTGACGCAACAAACAGAAATATGATAATGCAGCGGATCTGCTTGAAGAATAATACAACAACAGCATATTAATATAACAAATATAAAGATGTATATTCCACAAATAAAGATTTGTCAGTTCCAACAAGGAAATGTGGGCTAGACCTAACCAAGCTGTATCATAGCAGATATACACATATTTCAGGTTTATCAGAGTCCAAAGAGAACACCCTAGAGTTGCCTACGAGGCCACCTCTCAACCTGCTAATAAATTAAAAACACATATATGCAATTGGATATTTATGCATTTACATGTACTAAAAACAACATTAAGCAAACCAAAAAATTTAACTTATTAAAAAGGATTTCCTCATGTTGGATAATAAATCTTGCTAGAAAAGTTTATGAACATCTACACAACCCTAAGCAGCGTAGCTCCATATTTCACTAAGGAAGCAAAATCAGTCAAGCAGTAATAGGCGTTTACACCCTCGGCATGGCTACTACCGGCAGCACCAACATATATACCAGATATCACATGGACTAGACAACCAAGACAACACTACCCAAAAAGAGTTTCTACTTGTACTATCCTGTTGACAATAAACACAATAAATGCTGCCATCATTATGGAGCTCTCTCGAAACATAAACATGATAATGCATAATTTGCACAGACAATAATACAATAGTTATTATAACAAGCATAGTAGCATAATAATACGTCAAGATGTCTTCAACAAATAAAGATTTGCCAGTAGCAACAAAGAAAATTAAAGGTGGCTTCAGTAATCAACAACAATCAGCTAGACCTAACCCAGCCTTATTTCTACAAATGCATATGTATTTCAATACTATCAGAATCCATATAATCCTACAAAGTGGCTAGGAACATCTAATCCACCATAGGCATGTTACGCAGCTTAATTAGCTTGATATTTCATTCAGGAGCGAAAGTGAGCGATAACAGGCATTTACATGCACCCTGCTGAGTAATCCAACCGGCGATTTATTACATGGACTAGACAACCAAGACGCTACGGGAAAAGTCTCTAGTTGCAGTATCCTTTGACAATAAACGGAGACATGATAATGTAGCAGATCTGCTTGAAGAATAAAACAACAACAGTGTGGTAACTAACGTGAAAAAACATGTATTGAACAAATAAAGATTTTCCGGTTCCAACAATGCAAGTTGCAAGGTGCTTCAGCAACCAACAACCTGCTAGACCTCGCTCATTTCAGAAATAAGAAGAAAAAACGAACGTTCTACAAGGAACGTGTTCAGATAAGGCCTCAAAGCACAACATCTATAATCCTATGGATCACACAAGCTAGATCTATCGGGAAGCTGAGAGCTACATAACCACAGATCTCTAAAACACTGATGTACACCGGTCTTGCTAAGTTTTTTGTCATCTAACTCTATCCTCTGTATCGTCAAAAGGAATGGAAGGATTTTTCATGGCTCATCCCTACGGAAGAACGAATGTTACAACTAAGGGAAAAAAGTCCTAAATCTAATAGTGGACGAAGACCTAGTAGCAAGGAACTATCTAACGCAAGAATTCCCTGGAGAATACGAAGGAACAAACGCAACTTATGTTGAAATCAACAGAGAAAACAAAAACGTACCGGTCTCTAATCTATGAAAACGAGGCAGATGCTGCTCAGGTTGGAATCAAGGACTGGTGGGCGTAGGTGTGCTGGGCAGGGGTTCTGTATATATAGAGGTGAAACCTGGAGATGGGGAGATGGGGAAATGGGAAGATGGGCCCGGGATGAAGAGGTACCAGCCGAATTGTTAGTGCTGATTTTGGCAGCACATAATGGCGTTATTAGATGTTGCTTAATATAAACGATGGTAGGCATTGGCAACAGACAAATACGCGCAGGATCGTCATTGCAAAGCTGGAAACAGAGGATTTTGAACACATTACTGACTGGTTCACACCTTCATTCCTTCTTTGCGCGCTCAAGTTATTTTCACAGGCAGTGTCCACCTGTTCAGACATTCGAGGCCGAGCAAGCTGACCACCTCCGCGAGTGCAAAGAGCCCAGCAGGCTCTGGGTCACCCGGCCCGTCAGTAGGCCAGAAGGCCAGCCAGGCTGAATCACATGGAAACCGGTTGAAACTGTTTTATTCATTCTTTTCTGTCAAATCTGTGAACTGAAGCTAAAAAAAACATCAGCCGAACGTTAATTGCCCCGTTTCAGACTTCAGAGTAACCTAGCACAGTACCAAAATTTGACTAAACAACTCTAGCGTGGTCTTTACAAACCTTTTTTACTCAAGAGTACATAGGAAAACTATCTATCTTTAATTAAAGAAAGAGAAAAAGATGGTCATTTATAGACAACACCACATCACTCCAGACGGAGCTAGAATTTTACATTATATAAGTGTGATCCTATGAAAACAAAAAGATCTAAAAATCAGTCTTCTCATACACCGTATCCTATTGTCTAAGACTAGGGTTGCAAAGTCCGAGATCCAGATCCAGAATAAACTAAAGATGATACTTGTCCTCCAACAAGAGTGGGCCCAGGGGTAGTCCACATGGGACTGGGATGCCCTGGCATCTGGCCCCCCATAAAACCTAACCCATAATTTTAAACAAAAAGTAAAGAGAAAATCACATTGCAAGCTATCCAAGGCTTATCTTTTAGGTTCATCAGTGTCAGCAAACATGCATATAATAGTTGCTTATTATATGTAGCTAGCACCATCAAGCACACAAGAGTTATGATCTTTCTAAAGAATCCAAGCACCTAAAATTATCACCATGTTGAAATATTTTCTTGTATCTTTCGGGATGCGTTTGTTTGTTCCTCCAATCTATCATCACTGCTCATAACGAATAGGCACACATTTTGGAAAATTCAACAATTCCAAAATGTAAATACTATTGACATAAAGATGTTAGTAGATCTCTAGGGTCGGGCCCAACAGCCCAACACCTCACGCCCTGATCGGGGGCGCCCAACCCTCCTCTTGTTGATGGGCCTCCGTGGCACTGCGGCACATAAAAAGGAGCGAGGACGCCGGGGCACGCTCACCAAAGTTGACCACCGCCATAAGAACCCTAATCTGAATCCAAGGAGGGGCGCAACCAGCGATGAGAAGACCCGCCACCACCATTGCCGCTTCCCCGACATCTCGCTGACACCCTTGACGAGATCCTCGCCGTCAACAACATGACCGAAACCGACGTTGCCGCCAGCTGTTCATCGGCTCCGGCCATTGATCTGTCCTCAGTTCCCGCTCCACTTCCTCACAACCCAGGTATCTCTCTTCTCTCTCCCTCATCCTCTAGATCCCGCAACTAGAACTCTGCATTCCCATGTTTTACCTCACTAGATTCTAGGCTAGGAAAAGAATAGACTTAACATTGGTATCAAGAGCCATCCTTAGCGCTAGATCTAGATGAGGCAGATCTCGATCTCCGGATCAGGAAAAGGATAGAACCCCGGAACCCCAAACCCTAACCCTAGGGATAGGGTGACAGATCCAAAGAGAGTAGAGGCGCGCAAAGGGGACCTACCTGGACTCCCTCACCGTCGATGATCGTCGCTGCTTGCCGGTGCAGACAGACACCAGACATCCATCATGTGTGTGAGGCTCAGAAAAGGAGACGCCATCGTCAAGCTGCTTGACGGCGGCGCTTTCACCGATGGGTGAACGTGCACGCCAGCGAGGAGCTCGACGGGTGAACGCGCGTGCCGGTGAGGAGCTCGACGGAGACGCTATCTTCTTCTTCTTCTCCTCGGCCGGGAGGCCTTCTTTCGCTATCGGGATCAGAGAGGAGAATTGAAGGGAGTGAAGAGAGGAATGAACGCTAGGGTTCAGGAGTCAGTGGTCGTGGCACGTTTTTGTGCCGCCGAGAAGCGCGCCAGGCCGTCCAGGATGGAGGCGGGTGTGAGGGCGGCTTGGCTGGGCCAGGCCACCGGTTTCGTGCGTGCACGTGGGCCGGGCCGTAGGAGACTTGCGCGTGCGCCTGCTTCACCATGGGCTGCATCATCGCGCATGCAAGGATGGGCCAAGCTGGGCCAAAATGGCTGCACGTGTATGGGCGCGCACGAAGAGAGCTTTTGGGCCAATTTTCTGGGCCAAAAAGCACAGAGCATGTACAGTAGCATTTTGATTAGTTTTTGACTGGTTTTGGGTCAAATTTGAACAGAATTTTGATTGAAGATTGATGAATTTTACCTCTATTAAAATATGAACCAACAAGATTATTTTTCAGAGAGCAAATTAAGATTATTATGCTACTGTTCATACATGTTTTATGCTATTTTTCCGCTGCAAGATTGTAAAATTGATGATTATTGTTAAAATTTGTGTTTTTTAAAATTAAATTTCGAACTAATGAAAGAATTTAATTTTAGGAACACTAATTTTCAGATTATATGTCATTGTAATTTTCTAACCAACATTGTTAATTGCAGTGTCATATTAATGATGTTTTGTGTATTATGCCTATTTTCTGCCTAACGATGATGTAGGTTTAATACATATTATGATAGAATCTTTATGAAATTTTTTGTTCTCACTTTTCATGGTTAATTTCAGGAGCCACCATGATGAATTTCCTGTCCCAGATCCCACTCTTGAAAGGGGACAACTATGGGGAATGGAAGAGAAAGGTCGACCTTGCTTTTATTATGAGTGAGGTGGACTAGACAGTGACTACCCCATGTCCCACAAAGCCTCCTGAGTTTGTCAGTGGCACAGAGGAGACAGATTCTGATTTGGCAAAGAGACAGAGGTATGATGCTCTCGATAGAGCTCAAGTTAAACTTGAGCACAAAAGATGGATCCTTGACAACAAGAAGTGCTTGGCGCTTGTCAAGAACATGATTGAGCCCGCCATCATGGGCTCAATCCAGAATGAAGACACTATCAAGGGCTATCTCCAGAGGGTTGAGAACCAGTTTACTGTTTCCTCCAAGAAATATGTCACACAGATGATCAAACAGCTTGTGTCTAAGAAATACACTCGAGGTGGCTTAAGAGAGCATATCGTAAAGATGAACACTTTGGCTACAAAGTTAAAGACGATGAACCTGATGATTCAGGATGACCTCCTGATTCATTTTGTGATGTTGACCTTGCCAAAGGAGTTTGACAATTTTGTCTCCAACTACAACATGAATCCAAAAAAATTGACCTTTGAGCAGCTCATTGCTAATTGTGTCCAAGAGGATGACGGAATTCAGAGAAAGGAATAGTGGTTTTGTCCACTGTCAAAGACAACAACAATAAGGGAAAGCAACCAAAAAAAGAAACTGTCTTTTACTCTAAGCCCCAAGGCAAGCAACAGCATAGGCCTCTGTAGGGACAGGTTGTAGTGGACAAGGACACATGCCTCCACTGCAAGGAGAAAGGACACTACAAAAAGAACTGTCCTTAGTGGCTGAAGCTGTTTATGGTAAGAAAAGGTGAGAATATGATTATATTTGTAAATGAATCCTTGTATGTTAATTATTCTACATCCACATGGTGGATTGATTCAGGAGCAACTATTCATATTGCAAATTGTTTACAGGGGTTCAGTGTGACGAGAACCACGGCAAGAAATGAAGGTTCGATAAGAGTGGCTAATGGAGTAGAAGCCAAAGTTGAAGTTGTAGGGGATCTTCACCTAGAGCTTAGAGATGCCTTTATTCTTAGGCTTCATGATGTCTTTTATGTACCTTCGTTACAAAGAAACTTAATAAGTGTATTGTGTTTAGATTTTTGATGAATATGATTGTCATTTTGGTAATGGCAAATGTGAACTCTTGTTCAATAATGAATGCATTGGTTTTACATCTTTACATGATAAGCTTTATTTGTTGTCACTTGGTGATAATGTAAATGCAATGCATGATGTGAATGATGATAACGTGCATGATTGAAATGACCACGTGTCCTCGTCGTCTAAAGTTAACAAGAAAATAAAGAGAACTCCAAACGTCTCATCGAAATTATGGCACTATCGTTTAGGCTATATTTCGAGGGGCAGGATTGAGAGACTTGTAAAGAATGACATTCTTCCTCTATTGGAGTTCGTAGACTTAGAACATTGCATTGAATGCATTAAAGGCAAATATGTCAAAAAGATTAAGAAAGATGCAAAAAGAAACGCATGAATATTAGAGATCATCCATACAGATATTTTTGGTCTTTTTCCTATCAAGAGTGTGGATGGTTATGACTCATTTATAACATTCAGATATGATTACTCCCAATATGGTTATATTTATCCAATCAAAGAAAGATCAGAGGCATTGGATGAATTTATGATATTTGAAGCACAAGTAGAGAATCAACATGATTTAAAGATTAAAGTTGTAAGATCCGATCGTGGCGGGGGGGGGGGGGGGGGGGGGGAGTACTACGGGAGGCATACGCCTTATGGTCAAGTCCCAGGACCTTTTGCTAGGTTCCTACAAGAAAATGGCATAGTCGCCTAGTATTCCACGCCGGGCGAGCCACAGCTAGGGGTGAAAGCGGTGTGGATAATTTCCAAAATCGATCCGATTCGAATTCGATTTTTGAGGATGTCGAGGAGCATTTGAGGTTTTTTAGCGGATATGGATAATCCAAATCCGATGACATGAGGATGTAGGATAGGTTATTGTATTGATAAAATTCGATGGATACGGATAATCCGAACATTTAAAGTGGATTATCCGAAGCTCATAATAGGATTGTCCGATAATTTTTTCGGTCCAAAATATATAATGTCTAGTGATAGTGACGATGAGGCTTGACCGCGTCGCTCAACATCCTATTGTGTAATGAAGTGGCCTTCAATAAAGAATATAAAGATATGTTTAATATTTGTTTCAGATATTTTATTTTATTTTTTCATACTTGCATGATTTTTCAAATATAGAACATATATTTTTTTATTTTCTATGAGTAATCACTTAAAAGACTGGGTTATGTGGTTTGGATGTCCTTATTGGTGGCTGCTATGATCGTATATGTACTCTATAAATTCTTAATCACCATATATTTCTCTTCGAGAAGAGGTATGATCCGATAATTTAAAGTCCGCTTCCGATCCTCCTCCTGTCCGAATCCATACCATCTCCGACATCTGAAAATATCCATATTCGCATCCACATCCGCGTATTATCCGCTCCGCCCCGAATCTGACAAAAAAATATGGAGTAGGATATGGAGAAGGTATTATCCGATCCGATCCAATCCGCTTTCATCCCTAGCCACAACAGAATGGAGTGGCAGAAAGGCATAACTGTACCTTGATAGATATGGTGCATAGCATGATGAGCTACTCCACACTACCAGTAAGTTTATGGATAGAGGCTTTGAAAACCGCTATTCATATTCTTAATAGAGTTCCAAGTAAATCTGTGCCCAAAACACCGTATGAATTATGGACTGGACGAGTGCCTTCGCTTTCACACCTCCGTGTGGGGGGAGTCCTGCATAGGCCAAGATATTTAATCCAAATCTTGGGAAATTGTATTCTAAGACAGTGAGTTGCCATTTTATTGGCTACCCAAAAAAGTCCAAAGGTTACCATTTCTACTGCTTAGATAAATATACAAAGTTTGTAGAAACAAGACATGTCGTCTTTTTGGAGGACGATATGATCAAGGGGAGCATGGTAGCTCAAGAGATCGATCTTGAGGAGAAGTGGGTATATGCACCCAATTTTGTGAGTCAATAACCTTTCTTCTCACTACCTGTTGATGTTGCGCCTGTGATGCCTGACGTTGCAGTGTCAGCACCTACTGTCACTCCATCTATGGTACAAGAGGAACCTGCTCGTCAGGATTCGACAGATATTGATGCCACGGATATGGGGGAGCAGCCTCAAACAGATAATATGCTAAAAGAGCAGGCTCCATAAGAGCCTCAACCAGATATTGTGCCTAATGAAGAGGCCCTTAGAAGGTCACAAAGAGCTAGAAAGTCAGCAATACCGGCTAACTATGAACTGTATAACACAGAAGAATATTACATGGAGGATGATCTCACCTCGTATGAAGAAGCCATGAGAGGTGACCATTCATCTAAGTGGTTGGAGGCCATGAAAGATGAAATAAAATCGATGAGTCTCAATGAAGTTTGGAACTTAGAAGAAATTCCTAAAGAAGCCAAAAGAGTAGGTTGTAAATGGGTCTACAAGATTAAATATGAGTCTAGAGGGAATATAGAAAAGTTTAAAGTACTACTTGTGGCTAAAAGCTTTACACAAAGAGAAGGAATTGATTACAATGAGATATTTTCTCCAGTCTCTTGTAAAAAATCTTTCAGGATTATAATGGCACTAGTGGCGTATTACGATTTAGAATTACATCAAATGGATATAAAAACAGCATTCCTAAATAGAGATTTAGAACAAAGAATTTAGATGGCACAACCAAAAGATTTAATTGTGGAAGGAAAAGAAATTATGGGATGTCGTTTAAAGAGGTCCATTTATGGATTAAAGCAAGCTTCAAGACAATGGCACATGAAGTTCGAAGGAACAATAAAGAAATATGGATTCGAAGCAAATATTGAGGACAATTGCATCTATCAAAGTTCAAGAATGGAAAATTCATTTTCCTAGTTTTGTTTGTGGATGATATTCTACTAGCCAGTAGTGATATCAATCTAGTACAAGAAATAAAGAAATTCTTGTCCTCGAACTTTGACATGAAAGATCTTGTTGAAGTATCATATGTTTTGGGCATTGAAATTCACCGAGATAGAAAAAAATACGCATTAGGACCATCTCAAAAGACATATATAGAAAAGGTGTTGAAGAAATTCAGTATGCACAAATGCAGTGCCACACCTCCTCCTATAGTTAAAGGCGAAAGATTTGGGGATTGGAAAAAAAACCCAAGAATCAGTTTGAGCTCAATGAAATGAAAATGAAACCATATGCTTTGGTTGTGGGAAGCTTGTAATATGCGCAAGTATGTACACGCCCTGATTTAGCATTTTTCACCGGGTTAGTTGGCAGATTTCAGAGTAATCCAGGCCTAAAGCACTGGAAATTGATAATAATGTTAGTAGATCTCCAGGTTTGGGCCCAACGGCCCAACACCCCAGATCACACCCTGATCGAGGGCGCCCCAACCATCCTCTGTTTGGTGGGTCCCCGTCACACTACGCTACATAAAAAGGAGGGAGGACGCTAGGGCACGCTCACCAAAGTTGACCGCTGCCACACAGTCTCTCCCACAGAACCCTAATCCGATCCCAAGGAGGGGCGCAGCCAGCAATGGGAAGACCCGCCGCCGTCATCTCCGCTTCCCTGACATCTCGCTGACGCCCTCAACGAGATCCTCGTCATCAACAACATGACCGGAATCGACGCCGCCGCCAGCTCTTCATCAGCTCTGGCCATTGATGCATCCTCGGTTCCCGCTCCACTTCCTCACAAGCCAGGTATCTCTCTTCTCTCTCCCTCTTCCTCTAGATCCCGTAACTAGAACTCTGCAATCCCATGTTTTACCTTACTGGATTCTAGGCTAGGAAAAGAATAGACTTAACAAAAGATGGATAGAGAACTTATTTTAGAAACAACTTGATCTTGACTATTCGGGTGTGCCTGAAGCAAAGGTGAGTATAATTTGAAGTGTTTATGACTAAGTTTCATAATATAACACTATATTGATATTGCGCTAGGTCTTTCCTCTAGTTTCACAATGGATTTTATTCTGCATGATGTCGATACTATTATCGTTAATGGATCATAGGGCTACCCATGATCCTTGTTTATTGGTAAAGGCATGCGCGAGACCAAGAGTCGATGGACACACAAGACGCAATGTTTAGACAGGTTCGGGCCTCCCGAAGGATAACAACCCTACATCCTGTGTTCAGTGGTGTATTGTATCTGATAATGCGATGATATGAGAGAACCCCTGCCCCTCCTTATATATGCAGGGGGGGCAAGGTTACAACATGATCTCCAAGTAGGATTCTATCTCTAACTTTCTATCTCTAGTATTGACTTGTCGTGTACTCCAAGTAATAATCCGAGTAGTTATCTTCATGGGCTTTATCTTTATTGGACCCCAGCCCACTCGGCAATATATCCGAGTGGTGAGGTATCCCTGGCAGTAGCCCCTGAGAGATTTGTAAGTTAGTTGTTGATCTTCAGTTGATTGACTAATGCTTCGCCATGAATATGATCAAGCTTTTTCATGTACAACAACAAACTTGTAAAGGTTTCCAAGAATCTTCAAAAAGGAT
Source organism: Eleusine coracana subsp. coracana (assembly GCA_032690845.1). NCBI lineage: Eukaryota > Viridiplantae > Streptophyta > Magnoliopsida > Poales > Poaceae > Eleusine > Eleusine coracana. Next base: position 9,643,916 of record CM064426.1, read on the forward strand.
TTTGCGCCAAATAATATCCAGATGCAACGAATAAATCCACCTACTAGTTGTAGGTATAGCCCCCGACTCAGAAGGTATTTAGATCATAAAATATCTTATGAGTCAAAAATAATCATATATAAATCTTGATCTACCACTATCCCCGACTGATTCAATAAGGAGTTTTAATACGGTAGCCCCTAAGATTGGTTCTACCACTCCCCCCAACTAACAAAAGGAACCATTGGTACTAATGAATCCGAGTGACACTTGATCAGATATATCAAGCATAGCAGTCATCAAAATATCCGGATGATACTTGATCCAATATAACAAGAATAAGAGCCATCAAAAATATCCCAGCAATACTTGATTAAATATAACAAGTTATAACAGCCCCGGGGCATGATTCCGAGTGAAAAATAACAACTCTTACAGGGCTCTCCAATATTGAGTAAAATCATAAGTAATCAATAATGTCCGATTGATCCAATAATACGGTCGAATGATATAACGACTCGAGACAAGAAGACCGAGTGATCTAATAATAATGTTGTATGATCCTATAACTCGGGATAACAAAACCGAGTGATGTCAATGAAGTAGCCCAGTTGATATGGCTACTATAATCCATGAAAATAATGTATTCAATAAATAATACATTAATAAAACAAATAATGTATTCAATAAGTAATACATATATGAAACAAACAATGTACTCAAAAGATAATACATTGATAAAGCAAACAATATATTCAATAGGTAGTACACTGATAAATCAAACAATATATTCAATATGTGATACATATATAAAATAACAATATTAATCCATTGCCAGAAATGCAATAGATGCTTGGGTTGTATTGGGTGATTAAGTACTGTATCAACTCGAGCCTAACTCTCATAACCAGTAAATATCAGGTACCAATACTACTAAACGACTTCCTTAACATTCAACATGAAGCATGGAGACTAAGAACTCACTCGGATGAACATGTGAGTCAAGGTAAAAAGCCACCTCGGTCCTCAACAAACGACATGAACTATGGAGACTAAGAACTCACTTTATTAAGCATATGCGAGTTAAGGTAATACCAAGAGTCTAATGCATCAAAATTATGCAGAAAGAAATCATCCCTAAGTTAAAGAATCTATGGCCTTTAATTAGATGAACAAAACTTAAATTATAAAAATACTTAGTTGTTTAATATCCATCGAGCTAAAGACGAGCCCTTGACATAACAGCTCAAAAGGTCCGAGGGATCAAAATTCCAGAAACCATTATCATGGTCGAGTGATCCAATGACTAGGCGCTTCATGACTGAGATAACAATTTGGGTAATGGGAGTCAGACGGGCAACTGAGCAGAATAGCTAAACTCCTCCTAATACCAATTATGTACTGCTAAAACTCATTCGTCCAAACATGTACGAGTCGAAATCAACCGAGAAAAATTATTGACCAATATTATCAAGGTAAAAAAATGAGTCCAAAAGAAACTCAAAACTATCACCGTAAGATGAAGAACCTACGGCGTTCAAATTGAGTTGATATGAATAAAAAAAATTATAAAGTTTACTTAGCTTTGTGATAGTAGACGAATTATAGACGAGCCATATGCAAGCCATAGACAAGCCCCCGAGCATGCGGCTTGATTATCGATGCGAGTAACCCAATCACCGTGTTGCCTTGCCCAGTGATTAATTGAGTCGTCAAATAGCTAAATTGTCAGAACATCAAAGTGCCGAGTCATTGGTTGAATAGTTACATCATTGCTCGAGTGGCCAAGTCAACCCCCAAGTCTCCAACATGACCCAGAGTATGAACTCCATGTAACACACGTCCATGCAAAAGAAATCATGAAACGTGATGAGATGTAAATAATCAGACCAATTGGTATAATATGTAAATAATAAAATAATATGGAGATTAAAGATGAACAGAAAACATCCCTGATGTGTACTCGATCCGAATTCCTTCAATTTTCGAGCAACTTGGCAAGACGATCGTGTTGATTGGTTAATCACGTGTAGTGGCACACATCGATCGCCGCTACACTACACGTAACATATATATAGATTTCTGGGTGTGTACGAAACCAGGATCGACTCTCCACAGCTAGTGTGCTTACGCCTTCAACCATATAGACAAGCTATTGCGTCGCTGAGTTGTTGATCCGTCAGCTGAGTGGACAACCGGCCTCGTCATCTTGATCACCTGCCTTTTTCGCAGCAATAAGCACCTGATTTACTTTAATGAACACCATACAATTAACTATGGTGTGAATAATAAACTCGCAGATGCAAAAAGATAAGTGCAAAAGAAACCCAAAACCATCACCGTAAGATTAAGAATCTACAGCCTTCAAATTGAGTTTGTATGAATAAAAAATTATAAAAATAACTTAGCTTTTCAATAGCCAACAATCCATAGACAGCCTTCAACACACTGTTTGATTGTCGGCTTGAGTCGAACCGAGTCGCCATGTGGTCCATGTCGTCAAAGTCGTCGAGCTGCTGAGTTTCGCCGCTATAATAGTTGATCGGCTATGTGGACCGAGTGCCCTATGAAGGCAACCTGATACGAAGCCACTTGACTAACTCGAGTTACAGTTGTTGGCAAAATCATGATCAATCCTTTGATTAACTCACTGAGTCGACAACATGAAAGTCGATGCTGGCGCAGCCTCTTGAAGCCAATTAATTGCTCATCGGATGTCTGCCTGTACGCATGCAGACCTATGTCGATCGGTCTCAACGTTTCCTCTGTTGCGTTGTTGATCTTGCCATGAATTAGAGCCTGGTGTTGCCGCACAACTCGGCAGATGCAATCCGGCCTCCGAGTCGTTCGTGACAACCTAGCCTTCGGTTACCAATAATCATCATGCAGCTCACGCATGTGCAAAAGAAGCAAAATATGATTAATATTCTCCACTAATCATCTCGATTAACAAATAAGGAATAAAATAATATGAAATAAAGAAAGAAAGAAAAATAAAGAAAAAACTTCTCTGCTACGAATGCTAGTAGGCCTCTGCTCGGACTGTTTTGCCTATTACTATCAAGTATATTATCGTATAGGAATAGAACTCGATGAGTTTACCAAATTAAGCGATTCTTGAATCTGGTCGTTGATGATTTACTGGATGACACCATAAGTGACGCGATCGGCCGGCAATCACAATCCGACGTGTAGCACAGCACATCCAGTAGGTAGCAACCTATATGACATCACGAACTTGGCGAGTTCGCTTCGAAGATTGACTCGCTGACATCGTGTGTGATGTGATTGTCATGGCAACGATTATGCACGATCCAGTGGCATCACATGGCGGGGCGACGTTGGAGCGCATGTACAACTGTATGCATGCAATCTATCGGTCTTGAGAAACTTTGCTCATGGATGGATTGATTGAAATCCAATCTCCTGCAACAACACATCAAGACCGCAATCACACGTACGTGGCCTCAATGCCGATTAGTTAGCGTATAGTATATGGCAAAATAGAATTTAGATAGATTGCATATGTCAGAATAGAATAAGAAAGAAAAAAATCTTCCCTACGTGCGACGATGATATAGTTCTTCACTCGGACTTGGCTCGTGAATATGACTAATCATCGATTAGATCTAAACGAGTCTGTCGATTCCTCAGCGCAACCAAATCGCCGACTTCACAACATGACCTCCTGACAGTCATGCAAGGTTTCTCTGTGATGCCACCATATGCTCACGTAAGCACACGTCACCATCGATGGCCAGTAGCTTGCCATAACCTCGCCGCCATCTCGCTGCGGATAAAGATCCATATTTTTCTAAAAACATAGCCATCAAACTCAACAAGCCGATCACCACGCAGCCCCTACCTAACGCGCCAACTATTGATACTATTATCATCAGTGGATCATACATAGGGCTACCCATGATCCTTGTTTATTGGTAAAGGCATGTGCGAGACTGAGAGTCGATAGATACACAAGACATAAGGTTTAGATAGGTTCGGGCCTCCTGAAGGATAACAACCCTATGTCCTGTGTTTTGTGGTATATTGTATCTGATAATACGATGATATGAGAGAACCCCTGCCCCTCCTTATATATCAGGGGGCAGGGTTACAACATGATCTCCAAGTGGGATTCTATCTCTAACTTTCTATCTCTAGTATTAACTTATCGTGTACTCCAAGTAATAATCCGAGTAGTTATCTTCATGGATTTTATCTTTATTGGACTCTAGACCACTCGGTAATATATCCGAGTGGTGAGGTATCCCTGATATATATATCCCACACATGTCATAATACAACCTTGTATGATGGTGTTGTTGGTGGTATCCAAAAGACGACCAGGGAAGTGTATATTAATATTAGTGAGTATAAGTGTATAACTATAAAGGCCGGGCATTTCTCTTAGAATTTTATGGACATGGATGCACTACAGAAGTGCCACGTTAATTTCACCTGTCGTGTTTACCTGTGTTGCAGGTCATGGCGCACTCCCAGCCGCTGATGTCAGGGAGGGATGCGGTGTATAGTCAAGGATGTAGTACAAATGCACATTCAATTTTTTTGAAAAAAAAATCCTAATATATTATACTCCCTCTTATTCTTTTTTTGTTGATTTTCAGACTAGATAAGTAATTCAAAATTGAACAAGCAATTCTATCCTAACTTCAACAATAAAATTGGAAGGGAGTATATGTATAATATATTTTATAATAAAAAATTGGATATTAAAATCAAGTTTTAGCTTAAAATTTTGGACAAACATATCAATTTTAAGCATCTTATTGAGTATGGTTTAGCTAAGGAGCTACTTGTTAAGAGATCTTTAACTTTCATTATCAGATAGTTGTTTGGTTGCTCTATACTCAAATTAGAAATCCAGCATAATTTCTTTAATTAATAATCAATTCTTTAAACTATTTAATATTACTAATAGCCTGATTTGAAAATTTATAAAACTAGCACATTTGTCACCCGTTGGATGCAAGGGCCTGTCGCCACTCGTATTGGGGCAGGGCCCACTTGACAGTCCACTTAGTGATAGGGGCTTGAGGGTTTTACTTTTTCAAGTTTCTCTATCTTAAGAGTCAAGCCTTCCAAAATGTCAATTAGGAATACTTATAACTTTATATAATTTATAAACTTTTTATGCATATAAAATGAAAAATTGATGTACTAATTGGATTTGTTTACATAAATATTTATTATATATGCAAAAAAATGTTTTATAAATTTGCCAAAGTTTAAATTGAATTTCTAATTAACACAATAGAAGACTTAAATGTTAAGACAGAAAAAAAAAACAAAAGTCTTCATCTAATGGATGGGCGACAGGCTCGTCAATTGGGTCCAGTCAACCGGTGATAGGCCCTTATCGTTCATCCAACAGGCAACTGAGAAGCTAATTTTATAATTTTTTAAATTAGATAATTAGTAATATTAATTTGTTTAAAAATTGGGTATTAATAAAAAAATCAAATTCTACGTCTGTGGCTGGCTCATGTGTTGGTCAGTCCATTGCTAGGCCTCTTTACACTGCGCCATCGTGCCCATGCGTAGAAAGAGAATTCCAATAAACTAATGTGTCATCTAGACAATAATTGCCACAAGTAAAATGCAGCATGACATGCCAAAATTACAGTAAACATATATCGATTTGATGCGGCAGAGCATGTCAACTTATCTAGTACTTCTTCTGTTCCAATAGATAAGTATTTGTTGACTTGGTCTAGATTCATAGCTTCGGTAAAGAATTTGAAGGTATAACTATTTAGATATACGAGAGATGTTATAAATTTGGACACTCTCTTCTATAGCTTTGAATGCTTAATATATTTTGAAACAGATCCGAATAATAATATACCTACCATGGTCATAGGGCATTCCATGGGTGGTGCTATGGTTTCGTTTTGTGCCCTTGATTTTATTGTGGGTAGTGCATTTGTCAAAGTGGAATCAGTTTTAAGTGTCTCTTCAAAGTTCCCTTTTTATTACTACATGCACCTATAATAATGACAACCCAGATTTATTGTTTCTGTGTAGATTGACGATGGGTTAAAGTATGTGACACTCATGACATCAGAGTTATTGGCAATCTTGTCTTTGCTTCTCATTTCAAAAGATATTTACCATATCCAATTCGAGTTACCAACGACCTCAAACCATCATATCCAATGTTTTTTCGTTTATGTTTTACCTGTTATAAGAACTATAGATATAATAATGTATGTTCTATATTTCTTGAATTCTAAAATATATAATATGAAAATTCTCCACCTTAGATCTCTTGTCAATTTTTTGTGCCACCGACCAATATTATCTTGTCCCATCCAGATATGAATCCATAATGTTGAATTAGGAAGCCTTGTATACTTGGTAGAGGATATTTGTGATGGTTCTCCAAAAAAAATCCGACTTTACCAGGTCTCTCTCGAATACACCTCCAAGTTTGCCATGAGTTTATTGAAGTTTTTTAAAATAAAAACATTATTGTAAAATGTTTCAACAACATCTGCCATTTGCTAAATGTTGAACTTTTCATTGTGGCTTCGTAGTTTCAATATTTAATGGCTAATTTGAATATGTTTACAAGAAAAACAGTGACAAATCTCAAACAAGGTGTGACAGGTTAGAGATAAAACCTATAAGAGACAAAATACAAGGAATCAAACAAATAAAGAAAGCCGGAATGGTGGGAAAGTGGGAGGAAAAAAGAACCTAACAAAATAAAACAGTGAAAAAAAATCAAGATTTTGACACATAAATCACTAGCTTCCACGTTCTCTTATCTATACTAGAAGCTATGGCGCGCCGCTGGCGCGCCTGCTTCTTTGATCAGTAAGTCAGCAATTTTTTTGAGTTGAGATACAATTTTATTTATCATGTTTTACGTATTAATGTTTTTCAAATTTTAAAATCTTTTAGTAAGTCATGGTTTTTCTTAGGTACGGAAATAGCTAGTTGCACAAAATATTATACTTTATGTTAAACATTAAGTTTCTTTGACTGACTGAGAAATATCTTGAACAGCTAAACCAACCCATACTCTTCATTATTCTCAAGCTCAGCAAGATTACAAATATATTGAGGACATGACAGTAGAATTAACATTATATTTTCACGAATAACCAAATAAAGCTAAATGTACATTTTGTTAATTATCAGATTCAATAAACTCAGATATATTCGAAGTTATGTGCAATATATGAATACATATCATGCATGAACTATTGTGCATAATTACATCTAATACATTCTCTAAAAGCTGTTTCAAACTCTGAAAGTAGGGGATACTGGTCACTAAGCCCGGGGGGGGGGGGGGGGGGGGGGGGATTAGAACAAGATTAACAACACTAGATTATCTTAGACAAACATTCATTCAGGTATCAACACGAAGCTGAACCAAGATTTGATTGTGGGCTATCTAGGTGAGCTTTGATGGATGTTCAGCCAACCCTTGACCGATTGAGGTTTGACAAGAAGCCAGATATCATGGTGCGAGAGGAACATTTCCAAAAGAATTTATAGTAAACAAAAATAGAAGGAGCAAGGTGTTGCGTGGAGCTCACACAAAAATTGAGTCAGTATTTTCACCTCGCGAGGTCACCTATGCCTCGCAGGCTAACATTATAACCTTATTACCGAAGCATATTAAAGAATAACTAGCAAAGTATCCGTGCGTTGCTACGGATTTAAAAAATAAAACACTCTTTATGACTTTATAAATTATTTACATAATATAATTATTAGATATATAAAATATTATTAATATTTTTTACATAAAAGATCATATTTATATTATCGTTGATGCTTCTTAGTATATTATTTTATATGTTAAAAGTAATAATTTTTTTACCATTTTTTACCATATTCTAGAAGTTTTACCCGAAAAGAAAAATCAATTTACACAGTCTATAAAATAACACTATATTATAACATGATTTTGAACTTGAAAACTTGCTCCAATGAAAAAAGTTAAAATATAAAAGTTATAGATCTCGTTAAAACCTTTTTAAAGCATATGTGGATCATATTATTTATACTTTGAAGCTAGAAAATATGGGTCCCATACAGAGACTTGCGCAGAGAAGTCCGAATCAGAATAAATATTTTTGCGTCGTATATTTGAAAACCAAAACGGCGTGATCTGGACTTCTATTGAATACCAAAGTTGTAAAACTTTTTGAGAAGTATGAAATAGAGTTTGAGTTTTCTTAATTTAAGCTCCGGACGAGGGAGTTATGATTTTTGAAATTCGGTACTTAATATGAAAGGTACGAAACCGATTTGGATTCAATCTCTAGCTTTATGGACACGAAGTGGACGATCACACCTCAATTAATAGATTGTATAGAAGGCAAGTCAATGCACCTAGTGCATTCATTCATTTAATACAGTTTCGCTATTCAATTCAATTCTTTATACATATCCACAAAATAACGCCCCCTCCCCCAGCCATACACACACACTAAATGAAGAGTTGTATTCAGACTTCCGCATAATATTTCCGTACATTAATAAATATATATAGACATTGTTTGTGCACTGTATATTGCCTCAAATAATTAATAATTCATAGTGCCCAAGGCCAAGGCCATGCATATATACATGTGCACGAATATATGTTTTCGTACCAATATTCCAAAAATATTTAGAGCAAGCCACCGTATATTATCACACATGTGCATGGAGGAGCACTAAACTGGCCGTTGTTTCTTATTTTGTTTTTGCTTCTCGCTAAGTAAATAGAATATGATGAAAGGTCGAGTCAATAAAAAAAAGAATATGATGAACAAAAAACGAATTTAGCTGCAGAAATGAATGGAAAACATGCACTACGTACGTGCCTAGGTTTGCCTTGATTCACGAATATTCCTTCAGATGGCTGTTATCTTATCTTTACCTTGGACCATATGCATCTGTTTTTTTTTTTTTTTTGATAGGACCATATGCATCTGTTTATAGGTCATAAAAGGTGCTTGAGACTTCAGCAAATAGTATTCATGCATGCATTAAATAAAATTTGGCTTGGCACTCTAAAATCTTGTATGCACCGGTGTTCTCTTCTCAATTTTCTTCTCTCATATCCATGCATGCATTAAATAATATTTCGCTTGGCACTCATAGGTTTCCACGTAGTGGATTTCTTTCTCTTTCTCAATGTGCTCATATGTATATCAAGGAAAAAACTCATGTTCGGTGCATCTCCCAAACCAAAAAAAAAAAGCTTTTACACTTATCTTCATTAATTAGTTTTCTCACACATATGCATATCCAAAGGTTCATGTTCCTCTCTTAAGGGCAAAGAAACTATACAAAAACTTATACACATTATCTTCATCAAATGCATTCACTTTGCCTTTCTTGCCTATGATAATATTTTGTAATGCATATGATATTTATACATGAATGTCTAATTATTTCTTTGAAGTGACAGGAGGAGGGTATTTCAGCCACATGAGAGAAGATAGCTCCTTTTCTTAAAAAAAAAATAAAAGATAGCTCATACACATATTAAACGACATGCACCCAATATCTGTCTCCATTGTGCCGAATCTTCAATTGCAATCTTTTTTTCTTGAATAAAATACTTTTGGAATACTATGATTTATATTGTGATCCTTGAATCTCATTTATCTAATATTCGGAAAGGCATTTACATATTTACAAGGGAATTGGCCTTTCCTGCTTTCTACTTTCTGCTGGTGTTCACACATACATAAGAGTCACATGAACGCTCTTTGTGAGAGGCTGAGAGCACATGAAAGTTTGAACAAACATACACCAACCAAGCCACTACAACTTGCTCAAACCAGGACAAACTGTACCGCCAGTCTGATATCATCGCATCATTGTTCAGTAAGCTTTTTCATGATCCTGCAACAACAAAACAAGGCACAGCAATCACAAATATTCAAAACAAATATCCAAAAAATCTATGATCTGCGGGAGTGACAAAAGCAGAATCTAGTGACCAAACAGCTCAGCCTGAACTCACCTTCATGCGGATGACAAAGGTCATGAACTTGCTCTTATGCTTCTCCCTCGTCCTTCATGCTGCTGCAAGAGGAGTATCATCGGTAAGCTATGCTTCCAGAGCTGGTTCTGAATGAACTTGTCTAGGCGAACGTGGTACCCCTGAAGTTTTGGAGCACCAGGCACGTGAGCAACAACAACTTCAGCTCGTAGTCTCTTACCAAATCTGGATTCTAGAAAAGAAATAAAAAGGCCGATTGACTTTTGTTCCATCAAATCAAAATGAACAAAATTGAAACTTTTGGTGGAATCTTCAGTTTATAGTTATTTAGTAGATGAGTGCTTGGAGGTCAAACTCTACGGTACTACCGCAACATGCTCATACGGAGCTCGCTGTTGAAGCCTGGTGTTGCTCAATCACAACTGGCCTACAACCACACTACGAAGTATGAACACCAGCAATCCATTTCGTACTCAGGTGGGGAAACATCACTCAGCTTAGAATTGGTGATTTCAGTGGCGGACCTCGAAATTTTGGTGAGCCTGGGCGAACTTCACGATAGATAACAAGTTCACACAAATGTCAATTATCGACAGAACCATAAGCAAAATTAGACTGAAATATACAATTGTGCACGTCTAACATATAAAAATACGTCTATTTTATATGATTTTCATTGTCATATGCGGCCAGACTAATTTAATTAGTGTTCATCTTCCTTTTAACTCCCACAGGGAGCCCGGGCAAGCGCCCAGGGTCGTCGGGCCCTGGATCCGCTCCTGGGTGATTTTATGGTCAAGAAGAACATAAGTTGTCAAGTTGAAGGCAAGCCATGTCTAGGAATAGAATTTATACACCCCTTCAGAAACAAAATAATAGTCTGACCGGAATAAAACGTAAGACGACACTGAAAAAATCAAATAGCCCACGCAGATGTGAAAAAACACAGATTGGATATTATCACATAACCGAAAACAAGCAAAGAAGCTCAAGAAAGAACATGACGCAATCAAGATGACGTGGCCCATCAAAAACCGCGGGATCAAAAGCAATAGAACAACACTATTGAAAACAACATCTTGGACTCATCAGAGACCTCCCTGTGGCAATCTAGATTGACTAGACGGCAGCGATTAACCAGTCGACGCGGGCGCCTCAGAGGGTTCCCTTTCCTGCACCTTTGATGAGTTTAGATGATATTTTGTACAAATCACTAGCCAACCACAGACATGCTTTGTACAAATGACTAACACCAGTTCGTTTTCACGGCTTTCGATAAACCGGTCCACTCCAATTTCTATGAACGGCCCATTTCAATCAATCAAAATTAAAGAAAAAAGAATGTAAAACAAAACTAGTTGAAAAGTTATGAATTATGGTGAAACAACTTCATGAAAAAAAGAACATGTTTCATTGGGAAAAATGAAGGAAGATTAAATGAACAAAAATAATTAGAAAAATAGAAAATGACCCTTATCCTCCTCTCGAGTGGTTGAGAGCCATTCTATCCTCTTCTCTCCCATTTTCTTTGCCTAAGATTATTACAAATAATTAGCAAATTTTATACCAAAATTTCCATCACTTTCTCTTCATTTTTCTTCTTTTACATAAATCTCAGTTTTTGACTCTCTTAAACCATAGAAATTGATTAGTTTATTATTAAAATTGATCAGTTTATCGGTCTTAAATTTAAACGATCTCGTTTTCAAATTTTGAGCAATTGGTTAGCCGACCGATTAAAACAAAACTAGTTGAAAAGTTATGAATTATGGTGAAACAACTTCATGAAAAAAAGAACATGTTTCATTGGGAAAAATGAAGGAAGATTAAATGAACAAAAATAATTAGAAAAATAGAAAATGACCCTTATCCTCCTCTCGAGTGGTTGAGAGCCATTCTATCCTCTTCTCTCCCATTTTCTTTGCCTAAGATTATTACAAATAATTAGCAAATTTTATACCAAAATTTCCATCACTTTCTCTTCATTTTTCTTCTTTTACATAAATCTCAGTTTTTGACTCTCTTAAACCATAGAAATTGATTAGTTTATTATTAAAATTGATCAGTTTATCGGTCTTAAATTTAAACGATCTCGTTTTCAAATTTTGAGCAATTGGTTAGCCGACCGATTTTTTAGGTTTACGGGAAACCACTAGGTCTGATTTCTACTGTTTGAGCGGTTTTTGAAACCTTCAGTACCTCATTCTTGATCTAAACATTTTATGTCCACAAAAACACAAGGATATTGAGAGTAACTTATTACAAACTAGCTTAAATTGTTCCGAATATTTTGTTCGAAACCTTGTATAAATTCTTAGAAGGAAAGAGCGCAAAATTATGTTGCAAATTGATATTCAATGTTCAAGTTTATCTGGAATAGGAAGAAATATGTAGTAACATTTAAATGAAATATTTTAAATAAAAATTATGATGTGGCCAGAGAGCATCGTTACTTAACCTCATAATCCCGATTGTAAATAAATCTTATAGAATGACGTTTGGGTCAGAATGATTTATTAAGAAGTTTAGCACATATACCACGAGCCATCTCCTTGCCAAGATTTGCAGCATAGATAGAAAACTGAAACTTCAAAAATAGGAAGAAATATGTACTAAAAATTTAAATGAATGCTTTAATAAAAATTATGATGTGAGAGAGCATCGTTGCTTAACCTCAAAATCCCGATTGTATAAATCTTATAGATGACGTTTGGGTCAGAATGATTTATTAAGAAGTTTAGCACATATACCACTAGCCATCTCCTTGCCAAGATTTGCAGCATAGATAGAAAACTGAAACTTCAAAAAAGGGAGCAAAAACAGAAAAAAGGCAAGCATCAGATACAAGGGGCCTAACAGTTTGCTGACAGAGGACATAACGGATGTGTTCTGACAACTCAACACAAAAATGTCACAAGACAGATGTATCAAACACAGGCGAACTGCTATAACCCCAGATACAAACCCATCAGGAAAAGAACATCACATCCCTCGGCCTTCAGAACTTGGACTTGACATAAGCTCTACACTCAGCAACGTTGCGGCCACTGACACCCATCATGCAACAGGAACAGAAATACCCACTGGATGAGATCATGTGCTCCTCGGAGCAAATTTTGCCTTAGCTCTCTACATTTTCAGCCAAATTTTGCTCTTTGCCGTGATGATGAAGGTGCATAAGCATGATGATCACATTCACGAGGAACGGACGCTAGAAATGGGTGTCTTGATGATAGTTGTTGTGGTGATATTTGTATGGAAAAGAAACTACGAAGCAGCGGTGATAGCCAGGAATGAAAAACAAAAAAGGAAAGAAGTATTCACATAGACCACGGGAAATCGTCCTGAAGAGTGGTGGCAAGCAACTCGTATTTGTTCAGAATGATGAATGGATTGAACATTCTGCTTCAGAGTTTTCTCTTTCATAGTTTCAAAGTTGGCGCTAGACTTTGTCATTTTCTCTCTCTTGAATTCTCCCCCCATGTTCTGGCCTCTGCAACAGCTCGCTGCCTAACAGAAGTCCTAGGAGACTCCCTCTTCCTTCCATGAGCAGGACTACCCGCTTGCAAACCTTCCACATCATCCAAACCAGATCTACGACCAGAACCACTGCCAGAGTTTGTCCTGCTAACTTCAGCTTCATATTTCAATACGGTGGTGGCTTCTCTTCTCCTCAAATCAGGGGAATGGTGATTCGGTGAGCGGAGATGGCGTTGGTCACTGCTACAACCACCTCGGCTAGCCCTTGGAGTAGAAGAATTACTCCGACTATGTTGAACAGGAGCATTTGGATCGTATGTCTGAGAAGCTAGGTATGAAAGAGCAGTTACCACATCTCCAATAAAGGGCCGAGTAGCAGCTTGCTCTTGCAAACACATTGCAGCAACTGCTAAAGCCTGATACAGGCCCCTCATAGGGAAGCGACCCTGAAGTAATGGATCGGCCATTTTAGGAAATTTTCTACGGTCCTTGAATAGAGGACGAGCCTGCAAGAAATATCGACCATAAATCAGGTATCTATGATAGTATACAATATTATAAATTATATCCAGAGCAGTGCTTATCTAAGGCTATAACTTCAAATAAAAGGAAAATATATGTGCAAGATACTCTGAAGACTAAGAATTACCTAAGGGTACTCATCAGTTTGATATAAACCAATTTATATTTTAAGATAGAAACAATATTTTAGCATGATGAAATCTCGTAATGCATCATATTAGTCAAACTGCTAACAGCAACTGAAAGTTACTTCTCCGAAGGAAAACACTGACACTAGATTAAACTAAGTAACAAACAACCCAAAATGATAGCATGTGTTTTGGAAGAAAGCATTGAAGAAACATAAGAGAAAAAAAATGATGTGATATGAAAAAGACGAGAATAGGAATGGCGGATGAGGGATGACAAGAGAGAACTGGTGCATGGTCATTTACATGTGTTTACGGGTGATTATGTTGTAAGTTCCTATCAACCTGTCATGTATGGTCCCAGTATGAATTGGTGACATTGTATACAGCCTCTTTTCCTCTCTACGATACAAAGATACGCAGCTCTCTTGCATATTCGGAGGAAAAAAAAAAGACATATTTCAGTGCCGCACTCTTTATCAAAGGGATAGATAGCAGAGACAGAGTAGCTCAAGCTATATGACGGGGAAAAAGAAGACAAAGTACAGTTCCTATAACCTCATTGATTGAGCATTTGTGATGCTGTGAAGTGAACTGCAACTGCAATGACCCATTTTCTCATTTGTCCTGGTACTATCTTATTTTCCAAGGCAGAAAAACAGTCAACCCCATCCTTATTTTTGTTGTCAAGATGACACTGTATGTTTTAACAAGGTACACTTTTTTAGTAATTATGTTTTTGTTTGTCACAAGGAATGTTGAAGATATATGAGCTTGTCAATGATAAATTAGAGGCAGGCTGGTGATCATATGAATAAATTAAGTAGAGAAAGAACATACCCAGGCAACTAGGTTTTGCTCGCCATGCGGTTTAGTGTTGTCAATTGCTTTGCGGCCAGTAATCAGCTCGAGGAATACAACACCAAAACTATATACATCAGATTTAACCGTAAGTTGCCCAGTCATTGCATACTCTGGGGCACAGTAGCCATATGTTCCCATAACACGTGTTGAAACATGAGTCTTGTCACCAACAGGGCCAAGTTTTGCAAGGCCAAAGTCCGATAGTTTTGGATGATACCCTTCACCAAGTAGAATGTTTGATGACTTAAAATCCCGATAAATAACAGGAGGACTTGCCTTGTCATGCAAGTATTCTAAGCCCTTGGCAGCACCAGCAGCTATCTTCATCCTTGTATTCCAGTCAAGAGGTTCTTTATCAGGAGGGATATCTAACATTAAAAAAAAAAGTTCATAATTAAGCCACTGTTCATATCAATTTGACAAATATGAATAAGCCAATGAATGTTTTCTTTTATATCCTCTAGTCTTGAATTGTTATTTGAAGAAACTCCATAACTGAAAATTTCCAAGTACTGAATGTGCACAAGTCATGATGCATGCCCATTGATCACATAAGTACTAAAGCATATAACATAAAAGGGTGTGCAATCAACCTTGCAAGCAACAAATTCTTGGATCGAGATAACTTTCAGGCCCACCTCATGGTAAACCATGGCCCTGAAACCCACCACTACCAGACAGCCCTTTGGTTTTTACTATAGTTCGAGTTTCAATTTCTTCTTCACAAAAGAATGAGCGCACAACCAACAGGAACGGCACTAGACCATGGGACAAAACCTATAAAGATATTTATCAACACTGGGTGGCCCTTAGATCCTACAGAAAAGAAAGGTCATGACACATATCGTAGTAATGTGTAATTCTGCAATCTTACCATTGCAAAGCGTGACAGATCACACACACATTGGAATCTGGTGGGATCAACATTCTACTGTAACTTGCTAGTCAGATCACTAGAATTATGACAGTTGTGATATTGTTATTTGCTGGATTGTTGGTTGTGGTCACAATCAGTTAAGAAAAAAAGAGTGTTGTACTATCAACAAAAAACAAAACCTAACTTACAAAAGTTGAAATATGAGTGAAGTACGATTGTGTGTTCGATTGACGTGAAAAAACATTTCCACAGGAGGAACACGATGATCAAAATCAATTAAGAAAAAAGAAAGGACTATATACCATATCAACCAGAAACAGAATATGACTTAAAGGTTAAAACATTATCTAAAAAAAAACATGTCATGCGGGGGGTAAGATGGCCCCCGGGCATTGCCTGATAGAGAAGATCTCTCACGCAGATCAAGAAAACCCCCCGAACCTCCTTTTCTCCAGTCTTACACGACCGCCATGTTGCCCATGTGAGCATGGGGCGGGCCCTAAGCCGTGCTTTGGTGTGAGTCGAACAAGGGGATTTTTTTACCCGAGCCACGTAAATCACTCCCATTGGGAATCAAAACATAATATGACTCATAAAGTTTAAATATCGGTGAAGTATGATAACATGTTTGGTACACGTGAAATCTGAAATAGTGCCTTCACGAGAAGACCAATATATGCTTAGCCCCCAAAGGTACGACAGGATTTCATTTTTCACACAAATGATTTTTCATTAAATATCATGTTATGGTCAATGTGTGGCCCAAGATCCATCCAGCTACCAAGAGGCCCAAAGGGTAGGCCCAGTAACCAAGCTGGTTACTGTTCACGCGCATGAACAATACTGCCTGTCCTGCAGCAGTGGGCCCGCATGTGGATCCTTGCCCATTAAGATAGATAAGATAAGATCTAGAGTCTTCTATATTATTTGTAATAGGTTTCTTAGGGGTCCAGTTGTGTCCTCTCTATATAGAGGCAGTTTATCAATAAAGGGCAAGCAGGATTAAGGGGTTAAACCCTAATCTCTCTCTCTCTCCTCTCTTGCCGCCGCCGCCATAGCAGCACCATGTTGCCGCCCCTCTCCTCCAGCACCTAGGACAGCAGCCTTAGGGATGTTGCTCCCCTTCTTCCTCCCCTCTCCCTCCTCTATTCCCCAATTCCCCTCTTCCCAATTTGGGCCATAACAAAACAAGATTTCATTTATTACACAAATGGCATTTAATCAATGGTAAGTTCCACCTAAACCAGCCAAACCGTTGGCTTTATTGCCAGGTCAGCAATAGTAGAATAACAACATAAGAAGCAGCAATAAACTGATAAAAGTATTCAGATAGTACTTCTTGCACAGCTTCTAGCCTCTCTATTGCACAAAACATATGTTGCATCCATAATAACAATGCTGACAGTTGCAGTATAGTACAACTCCTTCAACATGTGGGACTGTAAGTGTGTTTTAGTACAAGTATTAATAATTTTAGCAAACATACCATGCAAATGATCCTCAAGTGATCCCAATGGCATAAACTCATATACAAGAAGACGTTGGTCCCCATCAGCACAGTATCCAATAAGGTTGACCAGATTGTCATGATGCAATAGACTAAGCATAAGAACCTCGACCAGAAACTCCCGATTCCCTTGAAGCCCGTTGCGATCAAGTTGCTTCACTGCAACAGCCTGTGAAGTGGTGTAGTTGCATGAGTTAAGAATTTATATATCAAAAGAAAGGTAAATTCTACCCACAGATAACCTTATTGCTGTTTAATCAGCAATATAATTAATTTGCTATATATTGGGGAGTTATTATAAAACTGTGGCACATCAAAGCACTTTCAGAATCACAAACCTGTCCATTCTCCAAACGTCCTTTATAAACGCGGCCAAAGCCTCCTTCACCCAATAAGCAATCTTGTCTGAAGTTCTTAGTGGCAGCAGCAAGCTCACGAAAAGTGAAAGTGTGTGCTGCAATATGTTGATTGTTCCCATCCCTCAAGATGACTGCATCCTTTTTAGATTCTGATCCACCCTGTGGTTTTGATTTATCTAAAGCACAAATTTAATGTATAGTTAAATATCATTCAAAATAAAAAAAAGCATCATAAACAAGCTGAACTACTCCCAAGACAGAAACACTATAGTCATATATGTAAAAACAGTTGATACGTGCAACTGGAAATGTAGATGTAGAATACTTGTCTTTGTCATGAAAAGTAGTCACATATAGTTGTATTAATTATGCAACTAATCAAATATAACAACTCTGGTATATAGATATTCTATCCTACTATTAATCTACAATAACATAATATGAACCCACCAAATAAACAGTGCAAATATTTTGTTTTTTGTTTGATCAACGATGTGAATTCCAGCGACAAGCTTACCAAAGCTAGGTATGAGCATCCTCCTGACCTTGTTTTTAGTTTAGTTAGCTAATACACATTCAAATAGCAAAAATAAGCTGAGAATGCAACCGGAAAATGTGCTCCATAAGCAACATTAAACAAAATGTTTACACTACCGGTCCGTCAAAGAACACTTACAAAGCAACTGTCATGGTCCTATCTGGTACATAAACTCTCTAAACAGAAGACGATAGCACCAAAGGATCTATCAAATAGCCGAATGTGAATAGATTCCGCAGATATCACGTGTCATTTGCTAAACCAAATACACAGAGATGGTCTCCAGCTCTAGCCATAGCTGAAACGAATACACAGCATGGCAGAAGGGTTGCCGGTAACACGCTATTTTTGGATACTAGTTAATCCGATCCACCCAAATCTCGGTTTCCCTTGCATCACCCGGCCAAGTCATAAGAAAGTACTAGCCAAGTAGCCATTTCCCACAACAAACGAAATCAAGATCCAGCCAGTCTTTCCCCCAGAAACCGCACCTGATCCGTCCCGGGACACGCGGCGATCCGATGAGGCGTCCTTGCGCGCGCCACCCTTCTTGGCCGCCCCCTCGCCGCCCGACCCAAAGCAAGGCAGGCAGCCCATCCAAGAATCGGCCTTGGAAGGGGAGAATGAACCAAGAAACGGCGGCGGAGGTCGACCCACCGCACCAAACGGGGATTTCTCCCCGATCTGGGGGCGGACGCCCTCCCAAAATCCGATCTTTGGAATATGTGGATGAATTTGGATGGGATTTGGGAGCGACGGGTCGACGAATTTGAGGAGAGGAGGCGGGGATGAAAGGGAGCCCAAGGAGAGAGATGTCTGAGTCGAGGGCAAAAGTCAGCTCGGGCCACTGCGGCTGCGGGGAGAGGATCTCCGGGGAATCAGTCCACTGTACTGTACTCCCTGCTTCAAAACTCTGGTGTCGGCTTGATTGAATTTTTTTGAATGCGCCAATAAGTTTAAATTTTTAATGAAATCAACAAAAATGTTATTTCAAAACCGAATTTACTCTTCTTTATTACTACCACCCCACCGATTTTTTTTTACGCTGCTTCGTATAAATTTGCGCTAAGCAACGTCAATAATAAAAATATGAAGGGAGTGTATTATTACTTTAGTTTAAGAATATTTTATTTGGAAACCCTCAATCCCGAATCAGTTAGTACCTCACGATTTACTCCTTACCGTATCTGTCAACTAATTACACTAGCATATAACACTATCACAAATAACCATCACACCTTTTTAGTAAAATCTTTTCTCGCAGCAAGTTGTTAGATCCTTTCTTTTTCTTTTTCGAGATATTCTATCAAAATTTATGGGCACTAACCCCTTGTCAATAATTCATGTGTTTAAATGAAAAATATGGATTCATAATGATAACTAACATATGGCCATCTTAGCTAGCTTGTTAGCCTTTGAGCTAAAGTTAAGAGAAGAGTGAAAACTGAAAAGAAGAAATAGAGGCTAGGAGCCGAGTAAGAGATGGCGGGGAAGCTTACCGATAACTTGTTTGTTTTTAGCTGCTCTATAAAACGGTGCTAGGGAATTAGTTTGTTAATATAGAAATATTTGTCATTCACTATGATTTTTACTGTTACATACCTTCAAACATGTCCTCAACCATTGGTGAAGCTACGTAGAGTGTCCTACGATAAATTCAAAAAGGGTCAAATAGAAAATTGATCCTGTTTTTAATTCTAATTGCACGTTTGAGCATTTTTTAGGATTTGCATATTTGACTCCTATTATTGAAAATAACTATAAAATTGACCCTATTTTTTGCACGAAGTAGTGTCAATTATGTAATTATTTGCAAAAGCATAGGGTCAAACATGTAAACCCTAAAATTGTATGTCATTTGTGTTGAAATTGTTTGCTGATAAAAATGACAAGTCTCTATTAGGTCCATTCATACAAGAAGCTAAAGAAGAACGACAATTGCTACATAGTTTGGAGGTTAAGAAGATTGCAAGAGATCAAAATAAAGTTGCACATGAACTTGTGCAATTAACGTTAAAATTAAGGCAAGGTCAAGTTTGTTTTAATTTTAGTCCAGTATATGTGAGCGATCTTGTTAATCACGAGAGTGTTGGTGTTTGTAACATTACTTAGCATGAATAAAGTTCTTCTCTCACAAAATAAAACATGCAAACAGTAAACGGACAAACATATAATTGGAATTAAAAATGGAGTAACAGACATAATTGTCCCATTTAAAAATTAGCAGTAGTCAACTTATATTTTGAGCTTTTGGACAGTCGTTTCAGTCCAAATCTATACATCCGACACCACCGTGAGGCCAAGTCTAGGTTGGCCCCTGCCATCAACTAACTATGTATCACTCAAAAAATAGATAAAAACTCTTTTAAAAGTTATCGAGTGGCAAACAGAACCGACAACACACCCTCTAGACTTGAACGAAAGGACTATCTATTGTTCGAAATAGAAACATGGAAGTTTTTTATCAGTTATTAATAAAAGAAAGAGATTTGCTAGTTTTTAGCTGAATGAAAATTTAGACAATTTTCAGTCACCTCTTTCAGTCATTAGATCTAGATCTAATAGTTTATAATTATTATATAGATAATATTTAAAAAAATTAATACACAAAGTAACAAATTATTGATTAAAAACTTTCAGCTGATTGAAAACTAGAAAATATGTAAAAGAAAATATATTCATACTTGTATGTGTGACTGGCTCAGGATTTAAAATTTTCATATGCGATGTTGAGCTAATCATATATAAGTTATTCCAAATGTTATAGATATACAAAGTTAGAAAATTTGAATATTTGGACAAAGTTTATACGTATGAAACGCTGAACTTCAAAATTATTTGATCAAAATCTTACAAAAAAATGTTTGATGCTTTGCCTGAGCCAATGAAATGGTGACCGGCTACGGTTGCAATGCAGTTGAATGGACTGCTCGTTGTTGGGTTTACTGGGCCAAATCATGGGCCGAATGGTCTGGCGATCCGGAAGCCAGTCATAGGCGGCGCCGCGGCGGCGGCGGCGGTCGTCTCTGGTTTCTGGTGCGGCTCTCTCTTCCTTTGTTCGCAGGGTGTGCGAGCATCTGACTGACCGAACCGGACGGACCTCACCTCGCCATGGCGTCGCGAATCCTGGCCCGATCCAAGGCCCTAGCCCTCGCCGCCGCCCTCTCCCGCGCCGGTGCTGACGCCGCGCAGCCGCTCGCCGGAGCCCGCGCGCTCTCTTCCATCCCCCGCTACTCCGCCGCGGCGGGATCCCCCCTCGGCCTCGGCAAGGTTTGTCTCCCCGCGCGCCCTTTCCTGGCATGTGGCTGCTTCCTTACAGATGGGATCATTGGTGTGGGTACCTGTGGTGCGATTCTTCTGCGCGAGATGATGTGTCCTCGTTGTGATCTCATCATCTGCCGTGCGTGATCGATAACATTAGGATAGTTGCGGCCTAATGGCGCCCCTTCGTCGTCCGATTTGTATGTGTTTTGTGCCAGAGGTTGATAAATCTCGTTTTAAGCATCCCCATGATAGTTTACTTGTGTGAAATAATGTCCTTACTCAGTTGTCTAGTGATCTGTGAGCCTCATCCATGGACATGATGATAACAACGGTAGAAGTGTAAGGAAATAAGTGTATTGTCTGTAAAAGGAATGCAGGATGTTAGGGCTATTATTTATAGTCTTGTGTGCCCAGCTACTGGACTAGTTGCAAGATTGGTAAAGAAGCAACTACGTCAATAGTGCACTGCACATGCTCACATACAGTAACGCAAAAGCTGTCACTGTCATATTGTAGGTTTCATCTTGTTAGACAGTATGATCTTGGATATCAGATCTATATCACCAAAACATGCATGCACAGTTATGAAACTTGCCATCAAGATAATCAAGTTTAGTTTAATAACATGGAAAGTTTGCACTGTTTAGAGTTGGCTGTTCGCTCCGTTTGAGCGGTAAGAGCCGTATATATTCTACTGAAATATCCATTGCCTTCTCCAAGATACATCCCTAATCAAATTATTGCTCAGGTTGAGATTTTTTCCCCTCTGACCCGTCCATTTCTTGTTCTCCTCAAGACAGTTATATGCATAGTTTCTATTAGTCGGATCACGTTCCCCGTTAACCTTTTTAATGGTGAGGTGATCTGAGACCGAGATAATGACGCATCAGCTCTACGTCGGAGTTTTTTTTCATGGAAGTGATGTGTTTGATGCTGGCTGTTCATTTAGCTCAGGATATTTCTGACTAGTCGCAAGCTCCTCCATTCCTTTTTCATGGCTGAACCGCACATTATACTAATTGATGAATTGACTGCTAGCCATTTTTTGTGGTATTGAAATACACCCATCTTTGCAGTGGTAATTTTCTAATCATGATTCTTTCAGTGCCATAGATTTACATTGGTCTCTGGTGATGAATTCCCATTGTAGATGTGTTGTGAGCGTGATACATACGTCCTTCGTTAGCTTTTGTTCCTTGAAAGTTTAACTAACCTTTGACCTCGCATAAGGTGATATTGCTGATTGGTTCCATTTTCTTTGATGGAGAACAATATCTATCAAACTCTTACAATTGGGTCTGCAATAAAATTAGGAACAATGCTGACGGTCTGTCTCTTAGAATGGTTGCAATGTCATATTTTAGCAAGTAAGGTAAATCCCAGTTGATTCAGGAATTATGTTTGGGTGTGGACAATAGAAAATATGGTTTTCCTTAAGCTCTAATGTGGATGTAGCCTGGAAACGCCATTTATACATTCGTGCATTGCATTTCTTTTGCTGATAGTGAAGGTGCATTCCGCTCTAACTTGTATCATTGTATGTATGAGTGCACAGGTTCTGGGATACGAACCAAGATCTCACCTCAGTGGAACGCAAGTTTTACCTCGTAGGTTTTCTACTGTACCATCCAATGGATCTCCCACACAGAAAGCACAGGTTTGTCGTCCACCAGGCTGGTGTTTGGTTTGTCACATAGTCTGTCTGCCACCCTTGCTGTTCATGTTATTGATGATGAATGCAAATATGACAGATCTCAGAGACATACAAGTCAGGTACTGCAGTGGAACAGTCTGATGCACAGAAATCGAAGGATGGAGCCACTCCAAAGGTTGTGGCATTCAGCCCACTGGAAGCAGCTATGGCAAAACCTAGAAGCGGTCCCTTGACAAGTGAGAGCTCTAAAGTTAAGCGATCAGAGCTAGCAACCCAAGTTACATTTTACATGATCCCAGCTCTGCTTCTTTCCTCAAGAAACTGCATAAGCACCTCTCTGATGGTCGGTGCAGTGTTCCATCAAGTATACATGTTCCACAAGGAGATCTTCCTGGACTATGTGCACCATGACATCTCCAGAAAGTGGGCTTTGATATACTTCAAGATACTTCTGCTGATCATGGCCAAGGACACCCTCATATGCTTCGATTTGGTCTAAGCTCACCTTAGGTTCTTGAAGGATCCGCAATGCACTCATCTGTACACAGAGAATAATGATGGTGGACAAATTCAGGAGTGGTGGCTCGTCATTCATTTCCTTGAACTTTCGTTGTTTCTGTTCTTTTTACTGCTTGACATGCTTTCAGTTTTTAAGTTGGTCAGTGTGGAAGGGATTGATTAGTGACCAATCACCCTGATTACACATCAGGCCAGTGCGTTCCTGTTTTGTGGCAATGGTAAATGCCAACTGTGCTACTTCTATTTCCTATTTGGCCTGCTGTCGTGATTAAATTTCACATGCTTGCCGCTACATATTGGACAGTTTGGATGTCATGCAAGATACAAGAACTGGTACCAAAAAAAGGAGTACAACTTGTGAACATGTGTTTATTGCTGTTAAAAGCGCCGTATCAACCATGGCATCTCGTTACAGCTTCACCGTTGCTGGGTAACTACACGGTAGAACGGGAAATATGGTAACTGGTGCTGCATGTGTCATCGCAGAGAGCATCCGTGACGTGTACAATTCAGGCATTCAGAAAGCAGTTTACATGGGACGCCATCAGCTCCTGCGGGCACATGCTGCATTGGCGTCACGCATGAACGGACATGCTGGCCCGGCACAGCGCGGCGCAGGCAGAAACGGGTACACATATCCAGCTGTCTCTGGACGCCACTGCGCGACCCCAGCTGAGCAGTCCTTGTGCTCTACCATAGCAGTCACCACTGTGCTGTGAAATTTGTGAGTTGTAGCCATGGTGGCCTCCCGGTTAGGGTGAGCACCACGCTGCAGATCACTCATCAAAAAGAGTGTTGACACGAATGGACTCGCAATGGATGAAACAGGAAACAGAAGTTTATAGATTTGGCTCCTCCACTTGACTTCTCTTCTGCATTTGGTTTGTGAAGGAGAAATTGTGTATAATATGGGAAGACGAACACCCCTACTAATCGAAACATCATCACGCTCTAGATGCTTGATAAAAGCTTACCAAGGTTGGGGTAAACCCCCCGCAAAAAAAGGTCGGGGTAAACCATAAACATGATCCTAGCTGGAGAAGGATGCGCTAGTCTAAAACAATGAGGTGAACATAAGGATATATAAAATTAGCACTTCCCGCCCGAGGACTTCATGGATGGTGAGTTGCATGATAGGAACGGAAGTGACAACAAGCACATCTACATCAACAAATTAGTAGCGGCGACGGCCTAGATGTGGTGGCAGATGATGTTGACTCATAAGAGTTAGCTAGCATGAGGTGGCTGAGCATCCATAGCACTATCCAACTAGATAGTCAGGAACCCCAACGATGATGGCTTGACCATAACGACAAGTCGACAACATTGTTGCGCATTAGGATTTAGGAGGATGCGTAACCATAATCTCTTTCTTGGGCAAATCAATGATGGAGCATCAACTCATGTGACACACCGGATTGAAAAAAAAAATAGAGATAAAAAGAATGATCAAGCAATCGCAAAATGACCGTAAGGAGATCAATCAACAAGATCGGCAGGACTAGTTGTGCATCCCTCAATAGAGGTAATTACATTAAGCCTCGCTCACGTATGTATGGAGAGTACAGAGACTTCGGTAGTGTTTGGTTTCTTGTATGAACTCATCCATGTAGGGCAACGATTGGTTGGCTTCTCTAGGCTCATAGCAGACAGGCTGAGTATATGCAAGTCGTTTTATTTGATTGATCGCATCTACTTAGTCTGGCTGAGAGGAGATGTTGTTTGGTTGACTATACAAGTATCTGTTATATAAATTATAAAATAAAAAATAAATATTAAAATAATATTTATTTAAGTTTAATTCTATATTAATAATATTATTATATTATATCAAGGTTTAATTCATTTTTAAATATACTAATATCAATTAGATTATACTAATTATTTGTTAATAATGCCATTAAATAACTAATCGGTCGCACACCGCGAGCCAGGCCTGCCAGAAACGAAACTCATTTTCGTTTCTGCAGAGCCAAGCCCAGGCGGCGCTTTTGCACGCGCTAAGACAGGCCGCAGACCTGGTGCAGCTAACCAAACGGCGGGAGGCTGCATGCGGCCAGCCAGGCTGAGGTGCATGCAACCATCCAATCACACCCGAAGACTCGTCCTGGATCTGATGCTAGTGGTTTTCTGGTATGAAAGAAGACTGATACTACATATGACGATATAAAATGCAATGTCCTAGACTACCGAATTGCTACCAGATTTTGTCTTCAGATCTCACATTGTATGCGAGCATATGACTGGTGTGCAGAAGGGCCAAAAAGGCTGCTGAAATCCGTGCGGGCAGGACTCAAAGGACCATCAAAACATCTACTACTAGATGGCCAAAAAATGCCTGAATGGCCCCGCCCATTGCGGAGAAAAATGCAGATACCGCTGGGAATTCCAGACTGCTCACCTTTGTTGCAATCCTGGCAGTTACAGCCAGGTTTTAACAACCGGTAAAAACCGGCCGGTAATTTGGCTAACTAGAAAATCGATCCGGATGGTTATATCGACCAACTGATTAGCCAAGAAAAACCAAATTTACCGTTGTAGCAAAACGGTTAACTGACTAGTTTTTCAGGCGGTTTGTAACCTGCCGGTTCTCCGGTTATTAAAACCCCGGTTACAGCTCATTACCTGTTCATCTGTCTCTTTCTCTTTCTCCGACTTTCGTTTCTTTCTCTTGCTTTGCTGGATGGGGCCTGCTGCAGTCAACGTAGATTTGGTACGTTTAGGTCCTTAGCAGCTTCTTGTTTTGAGCAAATAATTACAATCAATGCAGTATCTTGCATCTATGCATTCGACGTACAACTTTTCACTTTTAATGATCACTCTCTTTTCATATGAATATCTTAGGAACTGTTTTATGCAGAGACATCTCTTTTGTCCCTTTGACTTTTTCCTTTTTTAAAAGTTTATCACTTGCAAATTGAGAGGAAGAGGAATATCCTCAATTACACTCTGTGGATGCAATCTACTACCTTTTGGATAAAATGTTGTCTGTTTTGAGCCGCATTCTCATCAGATTACACATCCGACTATGTATAGGATTAGGAATTTAGGATACTGCCATGGCTACATCTGACTACTAGATCTTCTTGATAATGCTATGGCTACATCTAGATCCGGTCAATATTTCCCCTTCCCCTGCAAATTTAGATGCAACAGGCTGGAAGTTGGCACATTGTGATGAGTGTTTCTGCTTTGGCGAAGTCATTGGATTCTCATCTCCATAAACAGCATCATGCATGTGGCCTCCCCATGTTTATTTTTTGTTCCCCACTATAGTTTCTTGTTTGGTCAACTTGACACACTTGGGGATGTCTATTCAAGAGATTGTACCTTGTGAAAATCAGAGACCTATCACCCATCTTGAGAGAAATATAAAGTTATATGTGAGTGTTTGTTCACAAGTAAATTACGCATTTTATATATTTTTTAGAATGAAAGTTTATATGATTGTTCCAAATCTCCGAAACAGTCCGGCACTGGAATAAAATAACCATGCACACATGTATGACGAATCAGAATATATGCACTACTCAGATATCATACATTACATCTAGGCCAGTGTCTCAGGTCAGAGGACTTTGCAAGTTGATATCTTAATTTACGTCACACATTACGATTAAGCTGCGCGAGGTTTAGCAGTGGTGGTAATTTTCTATCTGTGCTCTACATGCGGAGATTTGGATCTGCTGAAGAGTATCTGCCTGGACCTGTTGCTGCTCTGTTTTGGCTACTTCCTTTCCTTCACCAAAACTTTAGCAACTTGCATAACCCTGATCTCTCACTATGCTTTCTGTGATGAATTCGATATATTTAGGGGTTGTTCGTGCATATGAGCTAAAGAGCTAAAATTAAACTTTAGTCCACATTTTAGCTTAGAGAAACAAATAGGAGGACTAAAATTGTAGCTTTAGAGAAGAAATGAGGCTAAAAAGAGGGCTAAACTTTAGCCCTTCAAGTGTTAAACGGTTGTGCCTATATGAAAGTGTCAAGGTCCAATTACACATAAGAAAACTCAACTTACGTGGTTGAGCGTTGTTGAACGTCTAGTTGCCCTCTCCAAATTTTGATTCATATTCGGGTAGTGTGAGAGCTTTAGATTTTGACAAAAAGTATTTAGAAGCAGAATATTTATATCGTTCTGTGTTAATTAAAGGGCTATAGTATTGGTCAGGCAATTTAAAACTGAATCTTTTTCCGCCACCAACCACATGGTGCAGATCTAATAGGTGGATGATCATCTTCTACCTGGAAGCTATACCCACATTTGTGATCATAGAAAGGCAGCCAAGCTTTTAGCTTCCAATCTAGCGGCAGTAATCTTCAGTTGCTACCAGGGTTCAAATAACCAATTTAACCGGCCGGCTTGGTTCGGTGAAAAACCGATCGGTTAACCAACCGGTTAACCGTATAGCTACAGTATCAAGTCCGGTTTTCTTTGACTAACCGGTCGGTTAGTGTGATTGGTCAGGACCGGTTATCCGGTTAACCAGAAAACCGACCGGTTTTATTCAGTTATTCCAACCCTGATTGCTACAGACAAGACACATTTTTTACTCTCACTTTACAATGACAGAAGAGCTTTTGGAGTCCTAAAAGCCAGCCCCTGTTCCCCGTTTACCCATATCACATATTCACACTTCAGTACTTCATGGTTTCGCAAACAGAGGCCGCTACCCGCTACCTAGCAATTCAAAGATAGTTTCACCAGGTATTTTCCGTGTTAATTCAGGCCGGTCAAAAGGAAATCCCTGCCCGGGTCCCCAAACCCAAAGCAAAGCCTACGGCGGGGCCACCGATTTGTTCTTCATACTCTGATCAATGGTGGCTTGATAATGGTGTCTTTTTCCATGCTTTGCAATTATTAAGTGAAAAATAACATATGCGAGTTGAAAGCTGAATTAAAAGATTTGGATTTGCTGAATTCAGTTGTTTTGACAAGGCAAGAAAGCCATTGCAATGAGCCTTAGATATATGAAATGAAACAACAACACCTCAACATACGACAGGACAATTTGATCGAGGCACCATTCGTTGATACATGTGTCCTCTATATAGGTGGAACTCGCTATTTAAAGTGATGGAACACCAACGTCATTTCCATTATGTGCATTGTTTCACCCATCACAGAAGCATTCTTTCCATTATGTGCATTACGTGCACAACTGAATGGTCGTCACATAGGTTCATGAGTACCTCCCAAAAATAAAATCAGGATCTTCTCTTGCTAAAAGAGGAACATGAATTTGGTGTACAGGCAAAGGAGGAATGGAGCACCCGGTTCACAAGAACAAGTCCCTGACGATAGGTGGAGTAAAATGTTTGCACGTGTCTCCACCGCAAGCAAGAGCCTGACATCCTCTTTGGAGATTTGAATCATGGGATCTAGATTTATTTTTTTTATAATTATTATATATACAATTTTAAAAAATTGATTGAAAACTAGTAGAAAAAAATATATTTTATTATATTTTCCAACATTCTTTGAGAAATGTGAATCTTTCTTCTCTGCAAGATTGTGGTGAAAGAATCCATCCCCACCAACCCGCAGAGCCGGGCCTACGAGGGTGCTGGCTCCCGCACAGGCGCACACGCCCCCCGACACGCCCGCACACATGGGGGTGGTGGACGGGGTGGGGTGTCATGGCGAGGCGATGGCATGGCGCAAGAGCCAAGAGCCCGCTGCTTTTGACAAAACGGCCAGCACGGCGCCGCAGCGCAGGGATCCAGCAAATTTGCCATGTGGGGTGACCTGCCCCCTACACCACCACCACAACCCCCATCTATCCCCTTCTCCTCCTTGGCAGTTGCTATTCTCGTTCTCTTCCTTCTTGATTGATCGCCGTTGCCGTCTTCTTCAGAGAAACCGCCGCCGCCGGTTCGTTCGCGCTGCACTTGGTTCTTGGATCTTGGCCAGGGTACCTAGCTGCATTGCCGAATTGAGGCGCCGGTTTGCAGGAAGATTTATGCTGCATTGATGAATGCCGGAGCTGTAGGACTCACTGATTTTGGAGGTAGGTCAAAGGGTGCGGCGGACTGGATTGGGGCTTTCCCGAGGCGAGGTATCTCGGGGTTTGCTCGAGCAGTAGCCCACAAGCGCGGCGCGGTGCAGCTAACTGACTCCCCCCCTCTTTTTGGTCTCCCGCAGATTCGATGTCACGGGCACCCGGATGTCACTGCCGATCGCCGTCGTGATTGGCATTGCCGCCGGTGGTGCTGCCTTGCTCGCGGCGGCCGTGGCGCTCGCCCTCTGGTGCGCGGCGAGGCTCAGGGCGCGCCGTAGGAACCGCAGCTCCGACACCGGCTCCTCCGATCCTTCCACGCAAGGTGAATTGCACGAGCGCTGCGTCAAGAGAAAAAAAAAAGTGCATTTTCTTTTTATTTTGGCTCGTGTGCTTGGTGCTAAGTGCGATGTGTGTTGGTGTCAGTGGAGTGGGGCAAGGGGGGCCGGATTTCATCTCTGCCGCCGGAGTATCAGGGTGGCGCAAGGCAATTCTCGTTGGAGGAGCTGGTGCAGGTCACCAAGAACTTCAGCGAGGCGAACGTGGTCGGTGCAGGGAGCTTCGGGCTGGTGTATATGGGGTTGCTCCTTGATGGCACTGTTGTCGCGATCAAGAGGCGTGTGGCAGCACCAACGCAGGAGTTTGCTGGAGAGGTAAAATGTGGATTGTTTTCATGAGTATTGTAACTGCAACTGTCATTCGTTTGTTTCTTAGTTTCTGAACTGCATTTCTCATAAATGTTTAGTTATCTGTGTCAAGTGTTTACAATTTTCTTGTTTGATTTGGATGACCTCTGTGCATTGTGTTTAAATTGGGCTCGTAACTGCAATGAAGTGCACTTTCAGTGAAATTAATTCTGGGATGTTGAAGATCTGTCTGTGTTACCCATTATTGTTTTCTACCCCAATAAGTTCCTTTCATTACTAGACAGGGCAAGGAAATAAATGCATTTTGTTTCCGTGTGAAAAAAATTATACTTATTAGCTTGTCACCCTTGCAAAATCCAGGTTAGGAGGATTTCAGAGATCAATCACCGAAACATAGTAACTCTCATTGGTTACTGTCAAGAAGGGGGTTTACAAATGCTGGTATTTGAGTACTTGCCAAATGGCAGTGTCTGTGGCCATCTATATGGTAATTTTGCACTTACTAGGAATATGATTCTGGCATTTCTTGCATTGCGATCTCTATCTAATACAACATTTACCAGATACTGGGAAAGTCTCCACGGCACGGCTTGAGTTCAAACAAAGGCTCTTGATAGCCATTGGTGCAGCTAAAGGTAGTAAATTCGTAAAGTTTCCTTAATTTGGAATCTTCAGCTTTCATGACACTTAGGAACACCGGTGTGAATGTCTTGCAGGCCTGAGTCATCTTCACGGTCTTGTGCCTCCTTTGATCCACACAGACTTCAAGACAAGCAATGTGTTGGTAGATGAAAATTTCATTGCGAAAGTGGCTGATGCTGGACTTGTTAGATTACTTAAAGGACCTGGAGATGCTGGTCCATCGCATGGGTTCACTAGCAGTGTCTACCAAGATCCTGAGTAAGCTCAATCACTACATCTATTTGTCTTCAGTTTTTGTGCCAGATGTCAAGTATGTTGCCCATTTTGCTGGTATTTGAACCCTCAAATTAGCTTGTACAGTCAGCTTATCACTCTCTATGGAAGCGGTGCCCTTATAGTTTGTATCGTAATTTTGGATTGTAATTGTGAATAACATTTTTATTCATTCTTGACCATTGTTTGTGACCCTATGTGCATGTACCTTCATAGGGTATACTCGGTGGAGCAGTTTTCTGAAAGCAGTGATGTGTACAGCTTTGGAGTTTTCCTTTTGGAGCTGATTACTGGCAAGGAAGCGGCTCTCTTTATATCTCCTGAATCCAGAGAACCTCTGGCCCACCGGGTAATTTCCACTTCTATGCAGCTCTCTAAGCTGCCTTTGAAATGAAGCTATGGATTTGTACTGTTTGTTTAATAGAATCTCCAGTGAGCTCTCAGTCTATCTCTAACATGTCAAGGCTCGGCCTACCTTTTTATTTGGATAATGAGAAGAGTGTTCTATTCATGACGTCCAATAATTAGGCTTTGATTATCTATGTATCATTGATAAAATAGTACTCCCTCTGTCCCAAAATAAAAGCTTTCCTAGCTATGCTTCTGACTGTCCAGATTCATAGCATCTTTAATGAATCTGGTTGTCTAGGTTCTATGGAGATGCTATGAATTTGGTGAATGGCTAGAAATGTTTATATTTCGGGATGGAGGTAGTAGGTGTGGTTGCTTAGTAAATCTAACAGTTAAGGTGGACCACAGAATTCTCAAGCTTGATACAACCATAGCATATGAGTCCTAAACCATATTCACTTATTTGGCATAAGTTCAGTCCATGTTCGAAATATCATTCATTTTGGCATACTTGTTGTAGTTTATAATGAAATCCTCCACATTTGATAGTTGGTATGGTATTATCCTATCAGTTGAGGCGTAAACTTCGAAAGGAAAGCATCAATTTAAAAAATGATATGTAGTTTTTGTGCTGAAGAAGATTTCATCTGCTAAATTCCAACTGACAGACTTTTTCTTATCACATCGGAAGATGGAAGCACATTTCAGTTCAGACAACCTGGTTGACCCAAGGTTAGGTGGCAGCTTCACTTCAGAAAGTATGAAAGAGCTTGTTGGCCTAACCTTTCAGTGTCTGAACCCATCATCGAGACGGCGACCAAAGATGAGGCTGGTTGCAACTGAACTGGACCGGATTCTTGAGACAGAAATGTCCATGACAACATTCATGGGCGATGGAACTGCAATTGTTACCCTTGGAAGCCAGTTGTTCACGTCGTGAAGACGACCGTGACGGATACTGATTTCATGTCTGCTATTTGATGACATGATGATTTCGTTTAGAGTCTGACAGCTGTTATTTCTGCCAAGTTGTAAAGGCTCTGCATTGTTGTGAAATGCCATGTATGGTTGTTTTTAATGCTTATCATGGTATAGATTGGTAGTAGGAGGTGAGAAGAAATAGAGTTGTATGTATCTCTCTTTTTCTTCTTTTCGTTGTTTGGGGGAAGAATTGTATGTAATTTCCAGATTGTTTCAGAATTCAGATGGTTCACTGCCCTTCCATGTTTTAGTCTCTGAAAGGGATTATTTGCGTGTGATACTGCAATGACTTACTTCTATGCCTTTTTCTTTTATCTCATCATGGTTGGAATACCTTTCTATTGGCCTGAACTGATATACTGCTAAGGGTTATCAGACTGTTTCAGATGGTTCCTGTTCTAAATTGATATTGCCAACACATGGTTGAATGGAAGGAACCACAAAGATAGCCCTTAGCAGTAATCAGGATTCTTATAAGAAGATAAAAAAAAGTATGAAACATTGAAGAAATTGTATCATTACTGTGCAGATGAAAATGATTGGAAATTTATGTCCATTAATTTTATGGAAAAGATCATAACGTTGCTGTTTTCCTACTTTAAATGATTTTCATTCATATATTACCGAAAACACCAATTTTTTTTTTTGAGCAAACCGAAAACACCAATTAAGAGACCCCCCCCCCCCCCCCCCCCCCTGACAATTTAGCTCTAATGGGCCCATATAGCCCAAAGCACACGTAGTAAGAAATAGCGGCCGGTACAGGACCTCCAGGTGAACGAAGCCACCACAGCGGCGCAGCAAGGACGGCGGAGCCAGGCACCTTGCAGCGGCGCACGGCGGCACGCGTGGCCATAACCCTCTTCCTCCAGCTTCGACGGAAGGTGAGAGATGAGCTCTCACCCTCGATCCTTTAATCATCATCCTTCCTTTTGTAGTTTAACATTTAGGCTGGATATAGCGGGGTCGGCGATGGGGATGCGGACAGGAATTTTCATCTCTTACTTCTTCCTGGGCTTGAAAGCGGCAGGCAGCGACACCACCAATGCCGGGCAACTGTGCCTGGAGGCCTGGGGACAGAGCTCTCGGAGGAGATGAGAGTCTCTTCGCTGGCGTTAGGGCAGCTGCCCTACCTCGCCCACTCGCCCTATTCTGATGACTAGAGCTGCGAGCACCATGAACCCACAGGATTTGCCCTGTTGCTGCTGTGCATTTGATTTCTTGATTGTCAAATTGTGTTGCAATAATGCACTAGTGGAAGATGAGGAGAAAGCAGAAGGGAAGAAATCTACCAAATTTGGTTTGTTCGGTCCAGGGGTATAATCAGTTTAGATGCAGGGGAAAAAAAAAACTTGAAAACCTTTTCAAAAGGAGAAATTGGCAAAGTGTCGAAACCTAAGATAATTAGTGGTAATATGTCAAAGCTGAAACAAATCATGATAAAGAGTTGAAGCCATCCTTTAATAACCATGGTAGTATGTCAATTCTGCCAATCTTTTTTCTGTACAAACGGCTGTGCGAGGGCAAGGGCAGAGCCATGGCTCCTTCATCATCAGCCGCAAAGTAGCATTGATTCTCTGAAATATCTCAAACTTGCTGGTTAGCTGCTTCAATGAAGTTAGTAGAAGAAGATCAGGATCATGTATTTATAGTTGCCTGTATCCATGTGTTGTTGCTTATTCCCGTTATATGTGCGTCACTGCATGTACTGTATATACATTCAGCTGTCGAGATAAGTATATTTTCAGTTAGCTAAATGCAAGATAGTAAGGTACATCATTTTCACAGGCCTCTCTTCCCTTTTCATTGCAGCAATTTTAGGGTTCTAGTTTTCCTGCAGCATTTTGGAATTGCCAACTCATACATCATTTTTAGGTGTATATCTGCAACAGCATGCCTTTGTTTTTGGACAACTTTATGATATCCATATTCACTAGTAGCAGTTTATGTATGCATCTGATCAAAGTCTAGTGGACAGCGTGTACATTAAAAAGAACCTGGGTATGCATATGACTAAAGTCCTATGACTTGGTACTGACTAGAAAGCATCAGATCGATCATTACGGGTTTTTTTTTATTAGGATGGCTAGCGGATAAACAGTTCAGTTGCACTGGTTGTAAAAGGTGTTGGACAGCTACAGTCATATGCATATCTATTACCCTTTAAGAAATCTGGTTTCTTCATATAATTGCTTGTTTCCTGATTTCTCACAGTAGATTAGTGTCCAGTTGATGCTTGATGTTTGAACTAGACTGCAAACAGTGTGATTGGTGGTTTAAATAATATATGTCGAGATTCATGTTCAGATTCTTATTCTCCTGCCGCATCATGTTAAAATCAGATTACACGTCTCCATCATGTTTCGGTTACCAGCTAGTTTGGCTGTCTAATGGAAATTGCGCTGATAATTTTGTTTATGATTAGGGATGGTGATTAGTGGGAGATGACTAGTTTTGTTAGTCCTCCAGAACCATAAATCTCTTGCCTTGCTTGTGGGAAGCTCCAGTTACTTAGATATGCTTATTTTGGGCTTAAATGATATTCTGTGTAGTGTTGTTCCCCAAGGATAATGCCATGTTACGTTGTTTTCTCTGATTATGTGTAGTGTTGATCCCACTTTGACTCTAATATTGTTCTCTAGTTATCTTGCCTTGTTAATTTCGCTTGTTGCCTGGTGCTTAGTATCTTTGTTGAAGCTGAACATTACGTTACTATGTACATATACAAGTAGAGGTACATTTATATGATAGCAGCAAAGAAGTGTGGAATGCAACTTGTGCTGTATTCTTCATATTTGTATACATGATTTATACAGTAGCACCTCTTTTACCCTTTTTTGTTTGTTTTTTTACCTTTTTCATCCCTCTTTCCTTCCTTTCCATCTGCCTTTATTTGTTTGATTGTCCTTGTGTTTTGGGTCTTATGGGTTTCATCTCTAGCCTATCCCAGCTTGCTTAGGATTAAAGGTTTTGTTGTTGTTGGTTAGCAGCAGTGTTCACCACAGACTAGCAAAATCCTACAAACTAGCCAACATGCACACAATAGCATGTTAGACCCAACAGAAGAGCTAACTGCGTAATGAGTTCTAAGGGGTTGTTCTGTTGTTGTCCTGTGACAAATTTGCCTGTGCCTGAGCAAGGCTTCATGCAACTGGTGTTTGGTTGCTCTTGCACCCCTTGTATCTCGCCTGACTCAGGTAAGGAGCTCAGGTTCAGGTTCTCATTTTCTTGTGCTTGAGAACTCACGGCGCAAGTGATGCATGCCTGAGCCCCCCACACCACCATCCCCCATTCGTCACACAGATGGTTGAGCTCGGAGGAGAGGAAGGCAACCTCAGACCCTGTGACAATGATGACCAGGACACTGACAACAAGATGTGGCATGGCTGCCGTAACCCTTTGTCGATCCACCACAAGATTCATTTGTTCCTGTGAGCCAAAGCTCGATTGCGGCACAGGTTTTGAAGATCTCTAGGGCCAGCGTCAGAGCAGAGGCACATGTGTTATGCCTTAATCCTCTACACACCGGATGTCGGCAGAGGCAGCAAGGTCATGCAGGCCAAGCTTTGTCAGTGGGACTCACTGTCAGCCTGCTCATGGATGATGAGATCTCATGGCAAAGATGGCCTCGGATGGACCTGCTCGATAGCAGAGTAGTTGAAGAGAAGCAGGGGAGAGCCCTTATTCCATTTTAGTGGTCTTTGTCACCCCATCATCGGAGCCTCTCCACTAGCAATCTCCATAGGTTGGCTAGTGTGCTGCTCTGAGGTGGAGATGCTCTGCTGTATTTACAATCTTTTGTTAGAAAGTGCTATTTGGTTATTATACTTTCCTCAGGCACATGTGGTGGCATCTAAACAACAAAATTGCAACTAGCAGACCTAGCTTCCTTTTCGAAGTCAGGTAGTATTCTTTCTGATATTATGGTGCCTCTTTTTTACAGAAATCTGAATCAAGATAGATTTGTCGTGATGTCTTTTCTGAGGCTGTTACCTCAAAGGCTGCCCCAGCTTGTCAGGTACATCATACATGGGCATTTTCATTGAGATCCTGCTATATGATTAGCATGCCATTTTTAGCTCCATATCACTGTGGAAGTGGGATTGAAATTATCTATTATGTTTTCATTTGCTTTCTTGATGTGTTCTCTCAGGCAGATGGAGCAAGATGTCGAGACTGTAATCCATGTTCTCCAGCCAGGTCCAATAGGAATAGTGGAACACAAATTCACTGATGCCGAGATTCTGGAGGCCAGAGCCACTGTAAGAACAGCAGTCGATAATTGGCGAAGGAACTGGACCCTAGAGAGAAATCTTGGCAGCGTTTCTTTTGATAGATGGAAATAGTCCCATCTTGCCTTGGTGCAGAGCAGACTTTATATTAAAATAAAAGGGTACATCCGCTGCCTGCAGCTGTTGGCATTTTAGTAGTTGATATTTTCAACCTTCACAAATCTATATTTCTGACTTTCTGTAGAGAATCACTTATACGACTATCAATCTGTTTTTTGAAAAAAAACGAATAATCCTTCCTCAAGAGATTTTTAAATTGTTCCAATTTCTGACACTCGACATAAATCTGCTATCGCTTTTGTCACTCTGCATCACAGTTTAAAATGGTCATTCCACAAAGAATGCACTCGTGTAAGGTTCATAACTTGTTTCCAAATGAACTTCAGTTGTTATACTTTCCACTGCAGAAACTGCTTCTTCCTGTTTTGCCCATTGCATTAACTTCATAGTCTGTTTGGAAATTTAATAAAATCTTCCCTTGTTAAAAAAAAAAAGAAGGAACATGGAACAGACCAGACTTGAGTATAACCACGTCCGAACCTGTGTCTCAGTTCGCGTGACGAAAATCTTAATAAATCCTCAATAATCCTACTCAAACATTCTGCGGTTAGAATTGTAAACGATTTTCTCCATAACCACGAACAAATAAAATATATGGACAATTTACAACAACTAGCTGGAGTAGCTCAGTTGGTTAGAGCGTGTGGCTGTTAACCACAAGGTCGGAGGTTCAAACCCTCCCTCTAGCGTGTTTTTTTTTTCCCTCAGATTTTTTCAGTCCAGATTAGAAAAGTGAAAGTACGTCTTCTGTATCCACCACTTTCATTTTGCTAAGCATTGTACTATTTCATTGGTTTCAGACATAACCGTTTTCAGAACCTTTTTTTTTTTTTTGCAGATATCGGCACTCAATTAATCTCTCCAACATATGAGAACCGCTTCTGGAAATCGAAGAATTGTACAAATGGTTGATTTCAAGACAAACATATTAAAACCTGCCTTGATTATTAGGGGGCCTATTCAGTTTCTAAGTTTAAGTTCTCGAAGAGTCCATGAATTCCGGTTCCTTGGTCAAATTGCTAATTCAATAGCGCAATCTTTTTTTTTTTTTGGATTGGCAACTTACACTTCCATGCTTTTCTTTTGCCCGAGCCAGATCCAACACACGGCAATGCATGGAAACTTGAGCGAAATGTATAATGACCGCACTCGTCTACCTTCTGTGAAATATACAACATTATCTGACTGAAGGAGGGTGTGGGGTCATAATGTCTTTTCAGGGAAATTTCTGGATTCCCAATCTGGAAGAAAACTATTTGACTTCGCCGTATAGCATCTGGCAAGGTCGATGCTGGATCATTCTCTAGCTAACTTCTAGGAGTACTAAACTCTCAAGTTGTTCATATATCAAAATCAAGTATTCTTGCGAACTGTGTTGACTGAAAGATAATTATACCGAAGGTCAATCATAGAGATGTTAGGACGAGATTGTTTGCTTGGCTTGATAGAGTCAAGAGGTAGGCTTCTTACGTTACGCTGTAGCACTGATGCAAGTGCAAAAAATGTACCAAAGTCAACAATTCAAACACGTAGAACTAACTCCTGCTAAAAACATTATTTTCATCCACAACGGGTAATGGGCAGCAACACCTTTGTAGCAAAGACATATCAACGTGCAGTTGATCGTTGAAAGATATACCCCTTCTTTTTTTGCGATACAAAGTACATGAAACAAAATTAAATTGAGATATATAGAAAGCGTCGTTCTGAACAGCCTCGGGAAGGTTGTTCGCTGGCTCCAGGCGAGGCAGCCATGGCGAAAGCGATGTCCACATTATTGATGATCCTGTTCTTCTTCCTGGTGTTTCACTCTGCGGCCGCTCAGAACGGCAGCGCCGCCGCACCGGGCGGAGAGAAGTTCCATATCGGTGTGATCCTGGACACGGAGACGCTGGTAGGGAAGACGGCGCTCACCAGCATTGCTCTGGCCGTGGAGGATTTTTACGCAGCGCATCCCAGCTACCGCACAAGGCTCGAGCTGCACATCCGGAATGCCAGCGGTGACGATGTCCGAGCGGCGTCTGCAGGTAACTAAATTTACATTTTGAGATTATATATGTTTGAGAGCATAACATAAGACCCATTATGTGTGCTCTCAAACATATATAATCGGTTAGGGCCGGGATTTCTTGATGTTCCCGACAAACATTTTGTACTGGTCGTAGCTCAAAGAGAGTTGGTTGGAACGACATCAGGAGGGAGTACTACTGTTTATGGTGCATGATTGCTGTTCATTAGTAGATGGCGAAGGGAGCTGCCGGTACCAACATTGCACGGCCACAAGACTAACTTTGTAACTTAAGATACATTATACTCTTCCTTCCGCCGAGATGCAAGTCATTTAGGCATTCGAGCTTCATTATGAAACTTTTTTCAAGTAACTATTAAATATGTATGACAACCGGAAACCATTATGTTCCTTTGATTTCTAATTCTCGCTTAGGACTTCATAAAAACTCACACAACCAATTGAAAATGTTGAAATCTGCTGAAGCTCGCCTTCAATCCTGTCTCAAACTTTGTGGAAGTATATGTCGGACATTATTGGAACTTGGAAGTCCCTGAATTTTGCTTCATATATAGACTTGATACAGTTTAAGTGATGCTGATCAGTTGAAACAAGGTACACAGCTAAAATTCTGAAATTTACAACTCAACTCAGGTATAAATCACCTAGCTATGAATTACATTTTAGAAAAGCCAAGAAATCTGGATAATTATTCGTTACCAATAGGACGATCAAGTGGCAATTTTCGTTGTTGAATGTTGTACAGAAACATCCAAAGAAACGTTATACTGATCTATGATTTAATATTTATAAACTTTCAGCTCTTGACCTGCTGGAGAATTACAATGTACAAGCCATCATTGGCCCTCAAAAATCTTCACAGGCTGTATTTGTATCAGAACTTGCAAGTAGGAGTCACGTCCCAGTTGTCTCCTTCTCAGCAACTAGTCCATCCCTATCTCATAGCAGCCTTCCATATTTTGTGCGTGCTACACTGAATGACTCTGCTCAAGTCAATAGCATTGCTTCGCTGATGAAGTTCTACGGATGGAGAGAGGCAGTGCCTATCTACGAGGACACAGACTATGGTAGAGGTATCATACCGTACCTTGTTGATGCCCTCCAAGGAATCAATGCTCATGTCTCATATAG
The DNA here is from genome assembly GCA_032690845.1 of Eleusine coracana subsp. coracana. Classification (NCBI taxonomy): domain Eukaryota; kingdom Viridiplantae; phylum Streptophyta; class Magnoliopsida; order Poales; family Poaceae; genus Eleusine; species Eleusine coracana. The sequence continues at coordinate 9,683,991 of CM064426.1, forward strand.
GAGTGTGATCTCCCGAACAGCAACAGCTGACCAAATTATTTCAGAGCTTTACAAGTTGATGACAATGCAAACAAGGGTATTTGTTGTGCATTTGAACCTCAACTTGGCATCCCTTCTCTTCACAAAAGCAAACGAGGTTGGCATGATGACCAAAGGATATGCATGGATAATTACTGATGGGTTGAGCAACCTTTTAGGCTCGATGAGTCCTTCAGTCCTGGAAGCAGTGGATGGTGCCTTGGGTGTCCAGTTTTATGTTCCTGAATCTGTAAAGCTCGACAAATTCAGCATACGATGGAACAAAAGGTTTGAAATTGATCATCCAAATGATCCACCGTCAAAACTAAATCTATTTGCACTGTGGGGCTACGATGTTATATGGGCAGTAGCAACAGCTGCAGAAAAGATCGGGGTGGCCCACAATGCATCAATTCAGAATCCAAATGTCCAAAAGGACTCGACATGCTTAGAAAGGTTGAAAACTTCTGCAAATGGTAAAAAATTCCTAAACACCATCTTGCAGAACAAATTCAGAGGTTTGAGTGGTAACTTTGACCTATCAGATGGGCACCTGAAAGCCTCAACGTTTCGAATAATTAATGTTGCTAGAAAGCAAATGGCAACAAATAGGGGTTTGGACAGCTAGAAATGGAGTTTCACTGCAGCTGAATCCTATAACTTGGCCGGGGGGATCAACAGAGATACCAAAGGGTTGGGAAGTTCCTGTGAGAGGGAACAAGCTTCTGGTTGGTGTACGGAATAGTGGGTATCCAGAATTTATGACAGTTAGCCAGGATCCACTTACAGGTGCGATTAAGGCAACTGGTCTTTCAATTGATGTATTTGAAGAAGCAGTAAAGCGGCTTCCATATGCGCTACCTTATGAATACGTTGTGTTTGACACTCTGCGTGATACAAGTATCAGGAACTACGATGACTTTGTTTACCAAGTATATCTTAAGGTATAGCTGGATCTCATGACCTCAGAATCGAGTTTGCTAACTACAAATTGCAATCATCTTATGTCAGTCTTTATGCTAATCATGTAGGAGTAACTAAACTTTGAATTTCTAAAGAAAAATTAGGCTAACAATAATTTAGTGATACTAAATAAAGTTGTATCATTAAATTCATATTTCATTGTATTTTATATTATGATTATGCATGGTTTTGTATCTGGTAACAACACATTGTAAGACAAATTTATAGTCAAGTATACCTTCGAAGAATGTGTGCCAACTAGTCTAAAAAAGAAGAATGTGTGCCAACTCAAACCACACCTTATAAAATGTGACAGGGATAATATATATTATAATAGCAGTACAGGGTGATGGAATTCAAATAGCAGCAGCAATCATATATATTTCAGTAATTATAGTAGTACTCGATTAAAAAAGGGAGTAATTACTGTAGTACTACCACAGTGCTATAATCATATCCAAACCAAATTTGATGGAAAATACATAAAACTTACTTAAAAATGTATATACTAGGACTATAATAATTACAGAAACGTGGCATGAGGCACCGAGGTTGCCTGAGCCGTCCTGCCCCGCACTACCACAGGTATGCAGCCAGCGAGAATTGAACTCGAGATTGGCTATCTCCCATTCTATAATGAGCAAGAGTATCTCTAAAAGCTCTTCCAAAAAATAAACCCCAAAAGAGTGTTTTTAGTAGCAGCCCAAAAATTATTAGGGATACATTTTCTTGTCTTCTCCAATAGTTTTCTCTAAAAATAGATCAAGAAAATTTTTAATTGGACCACATCAGCATTTAGGGCCATAACGATATCAATTCTCTTGGAAATACAAGGATTGGGACCTCCAAATTTTCTCCTTATTTCTAACTACAAATAAGGTGAATTTAGAGAGAGAATAAATCTGTAAGTTGTTTTAAGGACCTGTTAGAGATTGTTTTTAAATTAAATTCTATTTTTTTAATTTAGGAATAGTTTATGAGACTCTTTTGGAGATGTAACAACCCGAGAACTGACACCTGCTCCCATTGCATGTAGTTATATCCCATGACTATGAAGGTTACTCTATACAATTCTTTTTTCGTAGGGAAACTGCAAAAGAACACATGTAACTCTAGTGACTTGTCTGAAAAATGCTCCTGAGGTTTCTATGATCTCAAATGCCCTCCTACGAAAGTAGACCATGACATGTCACTCAGATTGCAGGCTTATAGAACATTATAGTGATAACATCCAGGGGACCTATTAATTAAGTCAACATATCCTTTCATTTTGGGGGCTCCGTACTCATGTGCCTGTGTGGAATCATCCTTTCAACATACCTTATTTTTATGGCTACTTTTAACAACAGTACCAGAGGTGAGTTTGAGACAGAGATCGAAGCCACAATTCTACCTACGTACACATCTCTTTTTGTTTGTAACAGAGACGTAGCTTTGTTTATATTTATACCTTATTTTACGGCTACTTTTCAGCTCTGCTTTTTATTAATATTAGATAAAATAATGTAAAGGTGTGAATCTTTGGGTGTACGTAGCACAAAACAAGTTCTTGGGATGAACCTGGTAGTCTTACGTTTGAGAGTTTTAGGGGTTTGTTCATTATTACTGGTGTTGTCTCAGGTTGTTCCCTGTACATAGGGCTTTGTATTTTTCTATGTAAAAGAAGGTACATATCGAATAGTATGAATGGGGATCATGAGCATCATCAAGGCGGAGATGGACCAGGAGGCCATGACCAAGGTCAAAACCGTCCCAATGAAGCAGAAGTCATGCAACAAAATGAAACTGAAGGTGACACACGTCAAGTAGATGATCAAGGAGGCAGGCGTCAAGAAATTGAATACCAGCATGGAGAAGGACGCCGGGATATAGAGCATGGTAATGAAATAAGGGCAGTACAACTGCAACTAGGCAACATGTCTGGACAACCAAACTGGGCTATGACTTTAGGTTCCGAAAGCTCGAGCGCTGATGCTGCGGCCAACCGTTCAGTTCTAAAACACAGGGGTTCTGCTGGCAGCTCAAATCATCATCGAGCCAAAACCATGATCTATTGAGCTTGACATTTCTTTTGTTGAAATGTGCATTCGTAACATCATATATGCAAAAGATTGACGTGTATGGTTCAAACAGAATACTCCCTCCGGATTTTAGTTATTGACATAGTTGACTTTTTTAGCTATGTTTGATCATTCGTTTTATTTAAAATATTTATTCAAATATATAAAATTATATGGTAGGTTTTAATTTTTTAGTGATAAAATAAATTATAATAAAATATTTAATAATGTTTTAATTTTTTAAATAAGACTAAAGATTAAACATAACTAAAAAATTCAATTGCGTTGACAATTTTAATTTCGGAGGAAGTACATAACATCATTATGGGTATCCACTTTCATGATTTATCTTGCCTCGTTGTTTTATGAGTGCGCTCATTTTTTTATTATTTGAGAACATTGACTGCTATTAGAAAGAAATTGATATATCGACAATATATCATCTATATTCGGTCTTAAGCTAATAATGTCATGGTTGTTCAACAGTGGTTTTGCCAAACCAACTACAAAACTAATAGTTTATTTATAGCCACGAGTTATTGTTCATCACTTAGTTACTATTTACCCGTGCCTCTGTGGGAGCAGCTGCTTTCCTTGCGAAGGTGCAGAAAGTAAAAGATCTCTATTTCTTAACAAACTTTTTGAGACAATCTTGCTCAACCTTTGCCTAAAATGCGGAGGAAAAAAATATTCATCATAATATCCTACACAAAGTTGAAATGAATCTATATAAGAACATAATTTGTTAATCAGACTAAAATGTGCTTTACTATTACTAGCCAATGATCAAACCATGTGCCTACCTTAGGCCCCGTTTGGGACAGCTTCTCAGCTGCTTCTATTAGAACTCGCGTACGTTGCTACGGGCGTGATTTACAATACATATTATTTATATACAAATATAAATAGATCTCCAACTGATAAACATACAACTATTCTACAAATTATCCATACTTGTACCATCTATCTTCGCAAATAAAAGTAAAAAGGAAATCCAAAATTCTCCACAACACATTTCAAATAGGTGGTATTTACGGCTATTTTTTCTAACATAATACCCATTCGTTATTTACAGACATAGCTTATATAATAAGTGTCTAAAACACATGAGTTACTACAGGCAATAAAAATTTCATATAAGAACACAAGCAACAAGAATACAATCATTCACAATCTAAATAAGCAAACAAAACTATAAATTTATAGATAGAAATGTATGTTATTAAGCCATTAATATTTTAACTTGCTAATATATCAATCTATGCTTGTACCATGCACACATACAACTTCATCCAATGTTCCACACTAACATCTTAGAAAATGACCACACTACCAAATGCAACTGCATGATACTGTTCACTAAACAAGCACCGTAATATCGTAGCACAATTGATTACCATCTTACATTATTTTTATGAATCAAATATTTTATTATAACTTTAAAAAACTTCTACACAGTATTGCAAGCATCGTTTCCCAGCTCGACATGCATTTTCAGAACCTCAACAAAGCTGTACTGCCACTGCACCTTGCCGCAATGCGCTTCAGCAAGATAGCGGATCTTAGAATGTGAGCATATCACTTCAAGAACTTCTGCAGAGACATGTTCTTCTATGTATCCTTCATCACCTTTGACACTGCCATCTCAAAATCCTCCTGATTGACATGCAGCCTTCTCTACCGGAGCGCAAACATCCCAGCTACAAACTGCCTGAAAACCACAAGATCAGATCAAGCTGAGCAACGTATGGACCATGCAATAAGATCTACATGCAAGAACTTTCAAACAAGGTTGAGCTTGTGACACAGATAAAATGAACTATATTTTGCCTAAATGCAAAGCCAAAATAGTGACAAAAATATGCTAGATTTAGATTAAGCTACATTCATAGTGATCAGCCTGGTTAACTGGATGGACATTTAAATAACTTGAATATTCCAACAAAGTGTAATCTATGCAGATAATTTTTTTTTGCAAATGCTTAAAGAAGCGTTTACAATTGTTTACTACATGTTGTTCAATGCAAAATGATTTTTTCAGCTAAGTGCTAGAAACTGAGCCTTATAGATGGCACCAGTACATAACAATTATTTTCTTGATTATAACCAGAGGTTAAATATCTCAAAAAAATGGAACAAACAGGAAGTTACACAAAGCCATTAATACATATGCAAGAAAACATAGTTTTGACATAGTTTACCACTTGTTCTTACTAATATAATGAGATGATAGTTATTGGCCCATCAAGCTAGCAAGTGATGCCAAACCAACAATAAACGATAGAAGTGCTAGATATTATCATGCAACTTCAACAGCTCAAATTAGAAGTGCTAGATATTATGTCAACACAATATATTATGAACAGATAAAGTGAAAGTTCATAAATAAGAAACATTTGTTTTAGTAGCACAAAATTGACATCAATTATCAAAGTATCTAAAATGAGAAGAACTAAATCTAACATTGTAAAAAAAGTGGCTTGGCACTAAAAAATATTATCATGTAGTATTTTACAACTATTTTCAACAAGATATTTCTGTGTTAAACTTACTTTGGCACTAAAAATAGAATTAGATGTACACCGAACAACAAAAAGGATTAAAGTTGATCGATTACTTGTTTATCCGACAGCTTTCTCCTGTCAACAACATTTCATTTTAATAAGTCATCTATGATAAAAACACAAATCATAAAATTAGACCAGTGCTGCTTTTGTTGGTTAAGTCTTCAAATGGAGCAGGAACCTAATATTATTATAAAAACATCTTACACAACCTTTAGTGCTGAAAAGTATTAGTTGTCTAGAGCAGGGAAATGATCTGCAAGAAGTTTTAATAATTCATTAGAACCATAGTGTCAAAAGGATAAACTAGTAATTTTTCACATGACAATGCAATTTCTACATCTATAAGCATGATTTAGCAAAATAAAGCAATAAAATAAATGTCACGTGAATACCGTGTACCGATCCATGGAGAATACAAATATCAAACGCTATCAACTATCAAGTGTTGCAAAATTCTGAAGCGCCAACAAAAACCCCTTGCTGCACCAACTTCTACCGCATCTAGAGTTATTCCCTCACCAAAATTGCTCCTCTATAAACCTAAATTATTAAACACACATGGTAAAGTGGTTTTAGTAGCTTTCAGTCACTTCATTGAGATAAAACCTCACAAGTAGTGTGCAAAATGAGTCTATAAAAGACCATACGACAAAATGAACTACGGAGGAGGTCTATTAGCTTAGTTCATTCTTTAATTTGTGGCTTTGTCAAAAAACTAATATAGATCTTACTGAGGTGAAAAAATGTTTGCCTTGATCCCTTTATTTTCTAGCAGTTGAAATAGAAACATAAAGCCTGAGTATGTCAGTTTTTATTTTCTAGCAGTTGGCGGATTTTGCATTTGGTCCATCAGAAGTTTAACGAGAGAAGCCATGATCATAAAGCCTGTGTAACTACCACTGATCAGTTGATAGGTAACCACCACTGATTAGAGCTCCAACAAAGAAACACAATAAGATCTAGAGACATCTTTAAGTATACCATAACCTGCCATAAGAAAATATGTTGCAATGATCAAATTGTTCTCAATCCAATCCACTTCCATCTCGCATGTTATCCTTACAGCCAGGACAGTTTCATTAGTAAAAAAATTGCTGGCTTGGTCTTCAACAAGAATACCATAACCTGGCGTGTAGAAAAATGATCATGTCAATACATATATGGTAATCTGATCGATAGTTACAGTAAAAAGTACAACATTATCATATTACAATTTTTCAGCTCTTCAAGTATTAATAATTTGATCAAGAGATCCAAGACAACAAAAGTTAAGTACTGTAAGGACCGAAGGCGTACCGAGAGGGGGGGGATGAATCGGTAAGCCGCTCACGAATCCAAATACTTCAATTTCGCTACTCAAGTCTAACAAGATAAGAAAACCTAAACAATTCTAGTAGGCCAAGACCCTACACATGCTAGTGTTCATGAAAAGATAAAATACGGAAGCCAATCACACTAGCCTATACAAGCCACAAGTCACCCTACTCACTAGAGCACACAAATTCAGAATAGTAAAAAGAGGATCAAGGAATGCTCATGATTTTTTCCCGAGGTCTCAGAAGGATGGCGTCTTCCCCTAATCCTCGTTGGACCACTCCCGTCGGAGTCCCGGTCCCTCCCACCACCAAGTGGAGTTCTGGCCCACGAGCCCGCAATCACTCCTTGAGTGAAGACATGGTGTGTGGCACCGCTGCACAAAGCATAAGCTCGCCTCCATCTCTCCAATGAGAAGGTCCGCCAAGTCAAAGGTCTGCCTCCTCAAGATGGCTGCTACAACCCACTGGTGTAAAAGCGTGAACTCCTCTCTGTAGCTAGACCTGGGAATGATAGTCCTGGTGACTATCGCTCTCACCACCTTGGCCTCTGCTATGAGTCTACCAGGGCCTCTCTCAAAGCCTGGAGTGTGGGGAGGTGAGAAAGCAATCGACACGAGGTCGTCCGAAGGCAGCTTCCCTCCCTGAGGTCTACGAGGTGGCTCCAGTATACCGTAGGCACTCCTGTAAAGCTGAAAGTCTGAAGCAAGGAATCCTAGGTTGGCGATCAGATCCTGCCTGGTGACTCGCTGTGGCTGCCCTCTGAACAAGAACCAGAACTCTGAGCGGTCTCTGGCAACCCACATTATCGCGTAGAAGTCGAGGACCACGTCCTCCCTGAACCTGAGTGGAGCAGTGACTAGCTCAGCTAGTCCTGGTAGGTACGAGAAGTATTGCTCCATGTCTGTGCCTGTGGCCCTCCTCATGGCCTGGTAGGTGGTGTACTGCTGTGGTACAAGCACCCTGTCTCTGGTCCTCAAGGTCACACAACGTCTCAGGCCCTCTCCTATCCTCCTCTAGAGCACCGTCCAGTACCTCTCTCTAGCAGCGGGGTCTCAGGGAACTGGCACCCACTGCTCGAAGGACACGAATTGAAGTACCTTAAGGTCCTTTGCAGGAACCTTGAGGATGTATGGCTCTCCGGCTACCTGTACCAGTCTCTACAGCCTCCTCGTGCACACCTCACAAGTGCACCTCGGGTCTTCTGCCCGGTGAGCTGTCCTCTGGGAAACAGTCTGCTCTGGCTCCTCCTCTGACTCCTCCTCAACCAGCTCCTCAGACTCAGACTCTGAGGTCTCCTCCTCTCTAGTCTCCTCCTCCTCAGACTCCTCCTCCTGCTGCCTGGAGAACCCCTGATCCGCAGTTCTCGACGATCTCCCCTGACAGGAAACCAGAGTACACTACGGCCACAGCGGTGGCACAACTCCGACTGCTAGAGGTGCAGTCCTCTGCCTGGTGCTCCTCCTCAAGCCCTGGTCCTCAGCTGGCTGACTGATCCTCAGACGGGAGCCAGGTGTTCTGCGTGATTGCTCCATGGTGTCCAAGTGTTGAGCCAACCTCCGGGCTCTCTCTGACTCTGGGTCCAGTCTCGATCTCTTCTTTATCTTGGGCTTCTCAGGCATCTTCCCCTTGCCCTTGTCCTGTCCTGACCCTGTCATCTCTGTCTGCTGCTGCTGTCACTATACACACATAGGTGTAGATGGGATAAGCATAGAGTCCTAATACATCTACAAGCAAAGCACCGCTAGGAAAGAATGCGTAATAGAAATCCTAGCACTGAATGAAGAACATGATCACTAGACAATTATTCAAAGTAAGAGTGACCATCGACTATATGTAGCTGGTGCAAATTATCTAGTGTGCAGTCAAATAATAGGCAATTAATCTAACTGCAGACTAAATAGGAGACAAACCCTAGAATTGCAATTAATAGATAATCAATGGAATTAATTATATCTAGGTTGAGCCAACTAATTAATTAATGCAACTAATGATGGGATTAGTACTAATTGTATCAATTAACTAATTACTCGGAAATTAGGGCGTGATCGATGAAAAAGGAGATTAGCACAATACCCTAGGAGAGAATCAACACCGAGAACCAAAGACTCCATGACCGATTGCTGAAAAGGCCAAAACTTGAAGCTTGTCAGTCAATGGGGAAAGTGGAAAAAAAGGGCAAGCCTTGTGTCCTAGCACTCGCAGTGGGGGATGGCTCCGTGTTGGTGCTCTTGCGCGCGAGAGGAGAGGGGCTGGTGGTGCGGCAGTGCACGACGCGGCGATGTGAGCTGGCGGCGGCGGCTCTGAAGGCGCGCTATGCAGAGACGGCGACGCACGGCGGCGACGGTGCTTCTGTGGTCACGGACATGCGCGCGGGTGAGGGTTGGTGCGAGAGCGGTGGCGCGGGCGCGGGAGCAAGGCAGTGTGGCGAGGTCGATGACGAAGGAGGCGGCGATGGCGTCGAGGACACGAACTCAGCGTCCGGACAATGAACAGGGATACGTCCAAGAGATTTTGACCTAGGTCAAAGGCAACACGGATGACCGAGATCAATTAAGGACAGATCGACGGCTCAGATCGGGACTCGCATCACGCGATCAAGCGAACTGACCGGACCGTCCGCTCACTACACCGGATTGTCCAGTCACTTCGGGATATCTGAAAATCAGAAACTGGAGAACCAGAAAGGGTGCAGACTGGACTGTCCGGTCTTTAGAATTGTTCTATCCGGTCTCCATATTCTTTCTTCCTGAAGTACTGTGTATTGCTACACAGACCGGACTGTACGATCATATGACCGAACCGCATGATCACTTCCAGAAATTGCTGAGTAAAGGACTTTCTCCATTTTTCAAGTGCCATCGCTAAACACACAAAAGAACACCGCACTTGGAATGTAGAGGGAACTCTCAAACACTCATTTTCAAATAGTGGCACACTATGGCCTCATAATTTTTGTAAAAGCCAAAAGAAAGATCGAGCAAATAAGAACCAAGGCAATTAAGAACAAAAGGATATGTATGAGCCTTAGTCCATGAACCACGTGAGTAGATTTAACCTCGGAGTTCATAAGAGCTTGCTCAATGGGCATGAAGCATAATTCTTTCCTTTGGACACACTTACGAAAATGTAATCTCATATAGTTCATGAGGCACAAATATCTCCAAATATGATAAGCCTCTTTTGTGTTTCCTATATGATGCATGCAACAAGTATTTTACATATGCAATGAAAGTAAACATGCTATACGAATGCAAACAATATTAAAGAACAAGACACAAAGGAAACCTAACAATGTCAAGTTTGATCCTCTCTCAAGCTTACTCACTATAAGCCATGCCCTTGCCTTGAGATAAATCAAACAACCATCTCAAGCACTCTCCCTTACTTATAGCTATCTTGGATGGGTTAGACATTGACTAATTTTTATGTGTTTTTCTTTTAGTTACTTACACATGCATGGATACAAAGCATACTAGTCACAAAGGAGCCCTAATTACCATGCAATGCTAGAGAAAGAAAAAACACACTACAACTACAAAGATTATACACGGTTACCTCCCTCATGAGTAGATAGGTCGTTGAGGTCCATGTCACTTGTGGTGGACTTTACATGATCTTCATGAAAGCACTCGGTCCACCACCACCACCATCTATGTCTTGTTCTTGGGCACCCACTTGTACGTAGCCGATCTCTCAAGATCAACAATGCATTTAGGCATCCATATGCTCTTGACCTTTGATGAGGACATCACCATTCTGAATATGCGTATAGCATGGCCTTCCCCAAGTTACAAGTCGTCACCAACTCGGTCACCGCGTTCGTCTCGGATTCAGCCGACACTCCTTCATGGTTTTGATGATATCTCCCATATCCGACGTCCAAACGAGGCGTTCTTTGATGCGTTGGAAAGGAGACGAAGACGCCGTCATTTTGTTTCTAGTCCTAGCTCCAGAAGGATCGTGATTCATAATATGTGACCATGACAAGGTGCTGCGCCACCTATTTTGGACCAACTTGACCATGTATCGTGTCGGGCCTTAAGCCCATGTTGTGGGCGCCCCCCCTGATCGCCCTCAACCCTAGGACGTTCCTGGTTCATACATAAACTCAGTAGCTGCCGTCTTTTAGTTTCGGGTTTTATTTAGTTCAGTTCTCCAGAGAGAAATTTGATCGAATTATTATAACTGTTGCGACAAGTTCTTATACAGTAATTCAGGGCCCCTGTTCTTGTTCTACACCACTGTGGTGATTAGTCCTTTTGTATTTAGAGCTTGAACCTTTTCTTGTCATTCGCTTCATCCATATTTACAATTTCAGATTGCGTATTTATTCTCTCTTGCTTGTGTTCTCAATTTCGCTTGCAGGAACAATCAAGTTGTGCTTGGTGTAACGGTTGCGGGGTTGGATCGTGTCTGATTCAAGCCGAGTTTATCCCCTTACCTCTCAGAAGATCGGGTCATATCTACATCAAGTGGTATCAGATTCTAGGTTTCCCGTGAGATATTATCGTGTTCTTTCCTTTATAATCGTTTGTGTTCATCACCTTCTTAATCACGAAAGCCTACAAAAAAAATTCCCCACCATCCCAGACACTGTTTAGCCTTTACATAATTTAATTTCAGAGTCCGTAGTGTTGAGTTTGTGTCCTAGTCGAGTTCAGTTGCTGGTTTGAATTTTGTGTTTTAATTGGGTTTATGTTTTGATCTCCGCTGCACACCACCATCACCATCGTGTTTTCCATTGGATTCACCATCGTGTCACCCACCCACCACACTCATAATCCGTTGCCAACAAAAAAACCTACCCGATTCTGTTCCCCTCTGCCCTCTCACCCCTCAAACCCTATCTTGACATACCTTCGGTAAAACAGGCATAATTTTTCGCTCGTTGCTCCAATTAGACTAAAATTTTTACAGCAGATTCTTGACTCAAAGTTGAGATGACCCACACTCGGCTCTGCCCTGTGTGCCCTCGTCAAAAAATTCATAAAAAGGGGAAAAATAGAAAAAAAATTGTGAAATAAAAAATAGTGCTTTCGATGAAATTTTGTGATTTTGCCTACCCTTTGTTTTTCCTCTGTTTGAGTTGAAACTTCTTGTGGTTCCTTCCTTTGTGTTCCTCTATCATAGAAAAATAGTGGAAAAATTATATAAAAAAATCAAGATTTTGATTTGCATCCACCCCTCCCTCCGTGAAAATTCTAAGTCTGTGAAGTCTATTTTGATCCTTGCTGCCCTTACCATTGTTCTTTGCCATTGTTCTTGCTGTCACAACTATTTTTGAACACAATTCTTTTGCCAGTAATTAGGACACTGCTTTAGATATTTATTCAGTGCTACTATTTGTTATTGAATTATGTTCCATTGACATACATATTAGCCTTCTAAGCTATACATATTGCAACATAGGTTTCTTCCTTGCAACTGTTACACCCAAGGTCAACTACAGATTGTATCGACCTGTTTAGCTTTGGTAAAAACACTTGCAAGATTGTGATACATTGCTTCTGATATTGTTTTCTACTTTCTACACCCTCTGATGCCTGCTAGTTGATAGGGCTAATCTTTTTATTTAGTCTTGTCTTTTGCTTTTAACCATGTCAGAGAAAGGGAAAGGGACATCTGGAGAGTTGGAGTCCCCTACAGACTTCAATGATTGTGTGTCCAAGGCCAAGCTCATGAAGCTTCTTGCGGACCAGCGTACATTCATGAAATCGAAGTTTGCCGAGTTGATGGGTCACATCAACACTATTGCCCACCGCATTAAGGATGTTGAACGACGACCTCCACCTCAACGAGCTGCTGCTGATGATGATTTTGACCGTGATGCAGACCGTCTTTGCCGTAATTGACACGATATGGGAGGTAATAACAATTATGATAATTCTGATACTTTTATTAAGCCTAAATTTAACATACCACCTTTTACTGGTAGTGCTAATCCTGAAGCATACTTAGATTGGAAACTTGCTGTTGAACAGAAATTTAATTCTCATTTAGTTTCTGCTAAGCATAGAGTTAAACTTGCTACTAGTGAGTTTACAGGTTTTGCTCTCTTTTGGTGGAATGATCTTTGCAATACTAATGCTGCTATACCTGCCACTTGGCCTATTTTGAAACAACGCATGAAATCTCGTTTTGTTCCTCCTTATTACCAACGTGATTTACGTTTGAAATTACAATCTTTAACACAAGGTAGTAAAATAGTAGAGAAATATTATCAAGAATTGCTTATTGGTTTAGCACGTTATAATATACATAAAGATAATATTGAAACTAGTGTTAGATTTTTTGGAGGTTTCAATCGTGATATCCAGAATATTGTTGACTATAAAGAGTGAAATATGTTCAGCCAATTATATTATATTGCTCTTAAGGCTGAACGAGAAGTACATGGACGCCTTTTACAATAATCTTGCAGGTCTAACACTGAGCAATCTCTCCAGCAACGCACTGGAGTAGAGAAGTTGAAGAGTCATATTGCTAAGCCATCAGCAACAACTCTTCCACTTGTGCCTACTTCTGAAGCGTAATCGTCTAGTGTGCAGCACCAACACCAGAAGAAGGTTACTACTTCCGGTACTAGAAGTGGCTCCTCCACCACCATTATTTGCCACCGTTGCAAGGGCATGGGACATGTCATGAAGGATTGCCCAAGTCATCGTGCTTCCATCACTACTGCTGATGGGTATGAAAGTTGTAGTGATGTTGAAAATGAATTTGCTCGTATGCCTAACCTTGTTGCAGATTCGACGGAGGAGTAGGAGACTACCGCCATTGATTCCATTGCTGTCACCGCGGGCTTTCCTAGTCTCATTGTACAGCATGTGTTGACCACTCAGGTGGGATAAGAGGAAGAACAACAACATAATAATTTATTCTACATGTACCTCATTATCGCGGATCGCCGTGTTCTCACCATCATTGATACTGGGAGCTATAACAACTTGGTAAGTTCTGATTTGGTAAGCAAACTTGGCTTGATCACGCATGCATTATATCAGTCCTACCACATCAAATGGTTCAACAATAGTGGTACGGCACAGGTAACTTGATCAGCACGCATACACTTTTCAGTAGGTTCTTATCAAGACTCTGCTGATTTTCATGTTGTATCTATGCAAGTATGTTCGATTTTATTAGACCATCCATGAAAATATGATACGGATGCTGTCCACCATGGTAGAACTAATACATATACATTCATGCATCAGGACAGGAATATTACTTTGTATCTGTTATTGCCTGCTGATATTAGAAATTATTTTAAACTGCTTGCTGAAAATACTGAGAATAAACATGATAACAAATAACTTTCTGATGTTAAATATAAGGCTATTCAGTTAAAGGCAGGTGCTTTTCTTGCTATGACATCTACTGTTGCTGAACTTTATGATAATCATGATGGACCTTGTTATACTATGCTTTATCGTGATATATCTTCTATCGATGATCATGTATCTTGTACTTTACATTCTGCTAGTACTAACCTTTTGTAGGAGATTGATGATGAGATGAAGTCGAGGGCAACTCCAATTCAAGAAGGGGAGGATGATGAGGACAACACCATGCTGGATACGCGCATATCATAGCCTTCCCCAAGTTACAAGTCGTCACCAACTCGGTCGCCGCGTTTGTCTCGGATTCAGCCGACACTCCTTCGCGGTTTTGATGATATCTCTCACATCTGATGTCCAAACGAGGCGTTCTTTATTGCGTTGGAAAGGGGACGACGATGCCGTCATTTTGTTTCTGGTCCTAGCTCCAGAAGGGTCGTGAGTAATAGTATGTGACCATGACAAGGTGCTGTACCACCTATTTTAGGCCAACTTGGCCATGTATCATGTCGGGCCTTAAGCCCATGTTGTGGGCGCCTCCCTGGTCGCCCCCAATCCTAGGACGTCCCTGGTTCATACATAAACTCAGTAGCCGCCGTCTTTTAGTTTCAGGTTTTGTTTAGTTCAGTTTTCCTGAGAGAAACTTGATTGAATTATTGTAACTGTGGCGACAAGTCCTTTTACAGTAATCCAAGGCCCCTGTTCTTGTTCTATACCACTGTGGCGATTAGTCCTTTTATGTTCAGAGCTTAAACTTTTTTTTGTGATTCGCTTCATCCATATTTGCAATTTCAGATTGCGTGTTTATCCTCTCTTGCTTGTGTTGTCGATTTCGCTTGCAGGAACAATCAAGTTGTGCTTGGTGTAACGGTTGCGGGGTTGGATCGTGTCTGATTCAAGCCGGGTCGTTGACACCAAGTTCCCCAAATTCGAGTTTATCTCCTTACCTCTTAGAAGATCGGGCCATATCTACATTAACCTTCCTCTTCTTGTTTGGTGGTCCCGAAGCCTTAACTTTCACCTTGCCATTCTTGTTCTTAAAAAGCTTAAAATGTGTGTTCTCATGAAACAAGTTAACATTAGGCAAAGAATGGAATTTTTCACCATGGGACAATCCTTGGTGATGTGGCCATCCTTGTAACACCTCTCGCAATAGTAGTTGTCGGCGAGAAGGGGTTTGATCCATGCGGGGATGAAATCACTCGTCTCTATGATGTTGATGGCAACGGGATATGAGCCAAGTCCACGGTGGGAGACATTGTTCACAAGGTTCCTCCCAAGGATCTCCTTGTGGATGGCTCTACCTCGTGTGAGCCTCTCAAAGTTGTCCATCACCATCTTCCTCTCTTCCTTGAGCTTGTGATATTCCTTCAAAACAAGTGGCTCAAGAGAAGAAACCTCAACCGAGGTGGTTAGTTCATCACACATATTAGAAGCATCATTCTTAGATGAACTAGAGGAGGGAGAGGCAAGGTTATCAACATTGAAGGCCTCACAAGTGATCTCAAGGGCCTTGTACTTCTCATGAAGCTCTACATGATCACCCTTGAGTTTATCATAACTCTTGCTTATGGCCTCATGAGATATAATAAGGTCTTTGAACTCACTCTCAAGCTCATCAACACGGTACTTAGCCAACTTACACTCTTTTCTTACCACCTCCAACATCTTGGACTTCTTGATGGTGATGTCGCAGGCTTGCTCAAGCATGCTCCACAACTCGGCACACGTGTGCTCCTCATCATTGCTATCATCGCTGCTCTCATCCTCACTCTCTCCAAGTTGGCTCGCGGCCATGAGGCACGTGGGAGGTGGAGGAAGAGCTCATGGAGGTGTAGTCTTGATCATGGTTAGACCGACCACTTCTTCATCACTTGAATTGTCGCTTGTCCACTCTCCAACAAGTGTCTTGTGAGAGAACTTCTTCTTGTAGTCTTGAGCTTTGCCTTTGCCTTTGCTCTTGTCTTTGTTGAAGTATTTCTTCTTCTTGTGCTTGGCCTTGGGATCTTCTTCTTCTTCTTCACTTGAATCTTGTGACTTCAATGCTTCTTTCTTGGGTTTTGGACACTCTCGGACAAAGTGATTCTTTGAGCCATAATTGAAGTACTTACCTCTTGACTTGGAAGCAAACTTGTTCTTGAAGTTTTTCATCTTCCTCATGAGAAGAGCCAAGTCTTCAGTCAAGTCACCCTTATCATCATCTTCTTTATCATTATCCTCAATGATCACCTTCTTCTTATTCTTCTTGCTCTTGCTAGATTCTTGCTTATCAGCCGGTAGAGCAAGATTGGATGGTTGAGGATCATCCAACCCCAATTGATAGCTCTCGAAGGCGATGATCTTGCCAACCACTTCCTTCATGGTCTTGGTCTTGAGGTCACCTTACAAGATGAAGGTGATGATGGACTCGTACTTGGGATCTTTGAATAGCCTCAAGAATCTTCTTATCACCTCGACGGGCTTCATCTTGAAATCATCCCCAAGTGCATTGATCTCCTCCACAAGTACATGAAAACAAGAATAAACAGTGTTAGCTCTCTCATATGGCAATCTAGTGAAGTGATCATACTTGTTCTTCAGCACATAGTATCTTTCCTCTTTGACATTACTGGTGCCCTCATAGAGCCCCTGAATCTCAGTCCAGATACTATGTGCTATAGTACTAGCATCTAGCTGAGAAAAAACATCCTTAGAAATGCAAGCAAACAAAACATTCTTGGCCTTAGCATTACATTTAATGTAGTCAGGCTCAAGTAGGTTCACATTCGCATCGGACTCGTGAGTGACCGATCATATCTCTGGATCAAGGGACTGAAGGTTGGCTTGCATGCGAGCCTTTCAATAAGCATAGTCCTCACCATCGAATATGGGAACACTCCCCACCGGTCCCGACATCCTTACTCAAGGCGGTGAAGCCTCAAAGATGAGCACTTGGCTCGGATACCACTTGTATGGACCGAAGACATACCGAGAGGAGGGGGGGGGGGGTGAATCGGTAAGCCGCTCACGAATCCAAATACTTCAATTTTGCTACTCAAGTCTAACAAGATAAGGAAACCTAAACAATTCTAGTAGGCCAAGACCCTACACATGCTAGTGTTCATGATAAGATAAAATGCGGAAGCTAATCACACTAGCCTATACAAGCCACAAGTTACCCTACTCACTAGAGCACACAAATGCGGAATAGTAAAGAGAGGGTCAAGAAATGCTCATGATTTTTTCTCGAGGTCTCGGAAGGATGGTGCCTTCCTCTAATCCTCGTTGGACCACTCCCGCCGGAGTCCCGGTCCCTCCCACCACCAAGTGGAGTTCTCGCCCACGAGCCCGCAATCACTCCTCGAGTGAAGACATGGTGTGCGTCACCACTGCACAAAGCACAAGCTTGCCTCCCTTGAGAACTTGCCGGACTCCCTGAGCCAGCACGGGCGCTCACTAGCGATGCCCCTTCCAACGGCGGGCTCAAACCATGTACAAACGTGTGATGGCCTTCATAACCGATCATCATAGGCTCGATCACCAATACCTAACCGGTCTAGGTCTCACCATAGACTAAGAGTAACAATCTAGATCACACCCTCAAGGACACCCTAGTCTTAGATGTGCAAGATGCTCAAGCTACTCTTCTCTAGCACTCTCAAGATATGCAATATCTCCTCCTAGTGCTCTCCTCTTTTCCTCTTGGACCTTACCAAATGCTCTCAGATATTCCACTGGCCAAGAGAGGTCTCCAAGACCACAGCAACGAAGTTATATAGGCTCCCAACCTCAAACTAACCGTTGCTTCATGAAATCAGCTTTCTGGGCACACTGACCGGACAGTCCGATCACTGCCTGACCGGACAGTCCGGTCAGTGCAACTCGATGCACAACTGGCTCTACCCCTACTGAAACTCCAACTGACCGGATAGTCCGGTCATTGGACCGGACCGTCCGGTCCACTTTCTCTCTCCATTCCAGGAGCCTCCGCGAAATGCACCTCTTGTGCCTCCCTGCACTCCTACTGACCGGACTGTCTGGTCAGCAGACTGAACCATCCGATCTGTATGGAGTCTCCTGCTGATAGAGTCCTGCTCCTCGCGCTAAGTCCTGGAAAACTCCCCATAGGGACCGTATAGTCCGGTCTCCACTGACCCCTCTGTCCGGTCTCTATGTACAAAAGCTGAAACTTGTCATACTCGCTTGACTTAGTTTCCCGGCTTCTCCGAACAGGTCCTTGGCTTCTCCACTGTCACCTAGTGTCTGTGATTTCGTCGAGCAACCTTGCACATCACTGACTAGACATGACCTAAGAGAATGACCTAGACCCTCTTGATAGTCCGGTTTTTCCTATGAACCAAAGCCCTAACAAGTACTCAAGTGTTCCAAACACTTGCACCATAGCTTATTCTCCGCTTTGATCCATCTCCATCAACTCTTGGAGTCTATCAAGTTCACAAGCCTCCATGCTTGCGGTCATTGTCATCAATGGCCAAGGACACCATCATCCATATAATTTGTAATAGAGTTAAGAGATGATTCCTACGAAGACAACACTCGTGTAGATGTTAGCCCATAATTTCATAGTTGTCGTCTATCATCAAAATATTCATACCACAGGGATCCAATCATCAATGGTCATGAAGCTTACAAGTACCTATATAAGTGAAAGCAAGCATCTTTCTCATTATATCATCACATGCCCTTATTACTGTCCTTTGAACGACACTACATCAGCATATGAGACCAGAGCTTTTAAGATTGAAATTTTATCAACGCAGAAAATATGTGGCAAAGCAATGACACGTATTAATATGTCGACTAAAACCATAAAGGAATGTTCCTATGATACCACATAGGAAAGATACAAGCAGTAAATCTTGCACCCAATTGGAACTGCTACAAGGACATGAGGTCCTTGTTGTATGAAATATTTAGAAGTTTATATACTAAACTACTATAGGAAATCGGGAACAAGAGAATTCCACTCGCGAGTGCATTAGAGTATAATTCTTTGCAGTTTTTCTCCAATGGATAAATCAAAGTTCAATTGTTGTTCCCCTTCTTTTTTGTTTGCAATTAAACTAATCAGTGTTCAGCTCCAATAACATACATCTGGAAGCTGAACCAAGGATTCATTTATTTTCATACAATGAGAATCATAGATCTGGAAATTGAGAAACAATTAAGCAAGGAAAGAAAATCAGAAAATAAACAAAGGAAAGAAAATATGGCTTACAAATTAGGAGCAGGCGCAGCAGTGGGTGGAGCAAGGAATGGTGGCAGCTCCAATCGTGAAACCTTCAATCGGGATGCAACAGTAGTTAGGGAACCTCCAATCGTGGTTGGTTGGAGGCAATTCGAGAAGCTATCGAAGCTCGCTTGACTTGCCAGAACAACACCCAAGTGGTCCATGGTGACAAACAGTGGATCTTGACGGCATCAATGGAGGACCAGGGAGGGAGTACCCACATATGGGAAGTGGAATAGCGACGGGGAGATGGGGAAACATGACTCACCAGTAAGGACAAAGGAGCTACAAGGGCCAACTTTGTCATGTGTTTGAGTTTAACCAAATTTAGTAAAAATATGAACGGGGCCATGCGATTAAGTTTAAGTAGATAAAGGAGCGTCTTACCTTCTCCGACTCAGATCCAGGAGGCGTCCGAGGTCCAGACAAAGGAGAAGGTGGCCAAGCAGAGGATGTCTCGCGGAGGAAGAAGACCGTGGTCGTCGCCGTCCTTCGCTTCGTGTGGCCGCCATCCTCAGCGCATGGAGTTGGGGGCAGAGCAGAGGATCTCGTGCGGGGGAAGAAGACTGGGTTGCCATGCGTGGCTGTCATGCTAGGGTGATAGAAGAAAACTTGCCTGCCGGATCCCCGCCGTCGTGCCCGGATGCGACAGGATCCCCACCGCTGCGCCTCCGAGCAGCTTGCCAGCAACCCGTCAGTGCTCGGATGCGCTCGCCCGCGACTGGATCTTCGCCGCTGCGCCTCAGAGTCGAGCTTGCCAGCAGCCCGCCAGCGCCCAGATATGCTACACCGCACGTTAGAGCTGCACGCTCGCAGCTTTAACGTGACCAGATCTATGGCGCCGTGCTTCGAAGATGCACACCGGTCCGTAGGAAGGGGAGGCGGGTGGGCGCGAGAGAGGAGGCGACAACTGGTCGGGTTCGGGGTGGCGGAGGAGGAGCTGGCTTAATGGCTGCTGTTCGGGTTCGGGGCGGCGAAGGAGGAGCCGTGGTGGCGGTTGCTTGGGTTCGAGAGTGGAGGCGGGGGATTAGGGTTGGGTAAGCGCCGCATGAGTGGAGGCCGAGCGGGTGAGAGATGTGAAGCTCATTTATCGGCGCCCAAAATTTTACAGCGATGGAATAAGGGAGTGACGATTGACAATCTCATCATAATTATATGATTGGTATAGATTAAGCGACAAAAGGAGCAAAACATCTCGATTACCAACGCGATTCCTATGAGAGTGATTCTCTCCGATCCATTATTTTGCCTATGACGCGGAATCGACGCTCGAGCTGGATACTGGCCAACGCAACCGAGCACGTCTCCCTCTGCCCTCCGCTGCTCTCTCCAGCGCCCTCCCGCTGCTCCATCGCCTTCCCGATTCCCGCCGCCCACCGCTGCTCCCGCTGCCGGCCTCCTCAAACTCCCGTCGCCTCCCCGACTCCCGCTGCCCTCTGCTGCTCCCTCCGTCGCCTCCCCCTCTCCCGCCGCCAGACGCTGCTCCCTCCGTTGTCGCGGGTCCGAGCTCGAGCAGCGCCCTCCTCTCTCCAGTCTCCACCACGAGCATCCTACGGGCAGCGAGCGTGACAAAAGCGGAGTGGAGTGGCTATGCGAGTGGGGGCACGCAACGTGAGCGCGAGCGGGCGAAGCGCGCGGCGATGCGACGAGCGGCTGGGCGGGTTGAGCAGGAGCAGGCAACAGGCGCGAGGGGTAAGCAGCAGGAGCAGCGCGCAGGAGCAGTGCGGCAAGGGAGGAGAAACGACAGACTGCGCGTGGGCTGATGTTTGGCAGACGCGAATTTGTTGAGCGAGCCAAACACTTTTGTGTCTCCTTAACACGATTCTATCGGAATCCACTTCTCCAGCAAACAATCGTGTTGATATGCAGCTGTCCCAAATGGGGTCTTAGAAGTGCATTCAACCATTATGTGTCTTTCCTAGTTTGATTACCTATTAAAGAAACGGGAATGTTTTTTTTTCAATCGATAGAAAAGAGAGCACTTTTTCAATCAACAATATTTTCAACATTTCAAAGAGAGAGAAAAATGTTGTTTTATTTATTATTTGTTATTTATAAGATTATTTATATTAATTAGTGTTAGGTATAGACTATATACAAATTTTGTTTTTTATATCAATTAGATCTAGATCCAAGAGCTAAAAACGATGATTAAAAATAACTTTTATTTTTAATTAATTGAAAATTAGATGCTCAATCCTCACCAATAACCTTCGGAGCCGAGGACAAACAATGGGCTCATTCGTCAGCTGCTCCAGGTGTGAGCGTTGCTGACGGGATCGAATTCCTGTGCCTCACTAGCCTCCAATGAAAACAGAGTCATTGACTATCTAAAAAGCGATAATGTTTGGAGCTCATCCAACAACCGAACTAATTTCACTTGCCCACGAACTTTAACGACTGACTTCTGACGAGGCAAGGATTGAAAGTTGAAACCAAACCAAACACATTCATAACTCACCTGCAACATTTTAAACTCGGAAGTCTTCAACACAATTCCCACGCGGCTGGCGAACATTTGCCATAAAAGAGACGTTGCTTACGCCATCGCCGGCAACACAGCACGCGCGACGACGACACGTCGTGCCTCGTGCCCTGCTGCGGCCTCAGCCGCGTTTCTCTGTGCGCAGCCGGTACTTTATTTGGATTTAAATTATTAATACATTTTTAATTATATATTTTATTTAAAAAAAATGAAAAATTACCATATAACAAAAGTTATTTTATTATGAAATAAAATTAAAATCTACCTCATAATTTCAAACAAGCTAAAAAATCAACAATGTCAAAATTTTAAATCAGTGAGTAATTGACTTTTGGGTCCGGTCTCCGCCGTTGAACTGGCCAGTAACCCCACCACGTGCAGGCGACAACCTCAATCTTGGTATTCTGTAAGGGTATTTCTAAAACTGCCTTGACCCTCGTACTCGTACCTTTTCCCTCCACGTACGCACAAGTAAAATTACATATTCACCTTTGGTCCACAATTTATGTACACCGTTGAACAGACATCCAACCGCATATGAACCTGTCCCGCAATACCAATGAACAATATTCACTTAGGCCAATTTTAGTGAGGGTTTCATTAACATTAAATAAAGTATCACATAAGTAAAAGAGATAATGTACTATAATAATTAATATAAAACTAGATAAATAGGTTTTATAAAGATGAAACTCATTTAACACTATTTCATAGGTATGAAACTCCATTGAAATTTCTATTAAAAACATAAAATTTCATCCCAACACATTTTAACCTATCTCATGTAATAAATATATGTTAATTTAATACTATAATTTATATATAAAATTATGAAATAAAACTATATATTAAGAAAGATTATTTTATATATCAAATTAAATCTTTAAATTTAATATAATATTTTTAAAAATTATAAAATAAAACTATGTATTGCGACTGGCCTTTTTACGGCGGCCAGTACGGAGAAACTGCTAACACCTGAGTCCCCCCGCACGGGGCACGGAGCTCGTCAATTAATATTCGTGTCCGATTTCTCCTGCGCTAAAAAAAATATTTCCCTTTCTTCCTTGCTTCCTTCTCCGAGGAAGACACACACCCAAGGCGACCAGAGCAAAGAGAAAAAGAAACAAAAATTAGAAAAATCTAAACCGCAGGAGGGAGAAGAAGAATAAAAAAGACGCGAAGAAATACCTAAAGCCGCGATCCCGGCGGCGCAGCGATCGGCTGGGATCGCCGCCGCTGCGGCCGATGTGAGCTGCTGCTCCGCGTGCCGAGGCGGAGAGGGAGGCGGCAGTGGCGGCGGCGGCGGGACGAGAGGGGATGGGGTACGAGGAGGGGGAGCTGGAGCTGGAGGAAGGCGAGGCGGACTTCTGCGGCGGAGCTGCGTACGGGTACCGGTACGGCGGTGGCGATACCGTTGAAGTCGTTGATCTCAACACGTTCACCTACATCGTAAGAGGCGCTCTCTGTTTCCTGCCATTTTTTTTTTTGCTTCTGTTCCTACTTGCGGATTGGGAGGCTGGTTAGCCGATGGTATCTGTTTTTTTTTGCATGCGGCGGAAATCCTATTGGAGTTGCGTAGAAGTTTTTTCCCTTGTGTAACTGTAATTTTGTGTCAGTTTGTGGCAGCGTCTCGGAATTGTGTGTTAATGTTGGATTATTAAGCTTTCTGGTTGACCAGATAATTACTGATTACCGTGTCTGGTTGTTCAGCCCGGATGGCCTATCGTGGCTGTTCTGTGAATGGTTTGCTGCCTCTGTGATGAGATGTCAGTGTGGTTGATGTCTCCAGAAATTCTGGTGTGACATTAGTAATGGCTAGGTACTTACCTTGGGGCTGTCCTGAGAATGCAAAAGTAGTCCTGGCAGCGCTTCTTACTTTGGCTACGAGTTCTCTAAAAGGACACATAGGCCTTTGTTACTTGCAAGATGATAAGCATGTTGTTTACCGCACTAGAGTTTTGAAGGCCAATTTCATTGTCATGTTTCTATTTTTGTTGCTTTTGGACGATTCATTACTGGATCTTTTTGGTGAAAACTCTGTTATGTATCCTGCAAATTATGTGTCATACAATGGAGTGATTTGGCTTGATAGTTAACTTTGACTCTATTTGTTTCCTAGGCTAAGACCTATTTTCTACTGTGAAAAGGTCTTGCTTTTTGGTAGGAGATTGGAGCTTGGTTTTGTGATTTTTGGACTTTTAGATCATTGTTCATCTCCATATTTGGATATGCACCTAATTTTCAAGATAGAGCAAAACTCTTTTCAGTGTGACTGGATGCTAGCCTAATTAAAAATTTCATTTTCACTAGGCTTTCTTTTGAAGCTCATGTTTTAAACTATATACTTTTTCCTAACTGCATGAACTTTGAAACTACCCTAATAGTTTTAGGTGATACAGAATTTGATACAACATATCAATTGTATTTTATTAAATTAAATTGAATAATTTGTGATATTTTCTGTTCCTCATCTTATCTCTATTATTTTTTTTTTCAAAAAACTTGGCTGGTGGGTTAATATACTGCCCCCACGGTATTTCATTTTAGAAAGAGCTCAACCAGAGCCCAGCCAAGAAACATCTCTGTTCAAACATTTTGATGTTTGAAGTGATATAGGTTGTGTGTTGGGTTGTATAACTGAACAAAGAACGCTGTTTTTCTGTAGATCCTTGTACCTCTGTTAGATCTGTGCTGATGATGGAATTTTCCCCCTTACTCCAGGATCTTTATATGGGAGTTTACTTATTCATTATTTTTTACTGATGTAGAAATTCCCATATTTTTCCTCAATAGGATTAGTGTGAGCTTGGATAAATGTTTGTACTAGGAATGAAATATTATATGGCATGTTCAATATATCCTAAATGCATCTGTTATGTATAACTATTGGCACATTTATATTTCTCACCTTATTCTTGTGCCAGTTTCCATTTGAAGTTTTTGTTTTTGGTTAAAAGACATATACCATATAACTAGCAGTTCATGGTTGCATTCTGAATCCACCTTGTTCATGAAAGTGAGTGAATTGATGATATATCTTGCACAAGTTGGGAGGTACTCATTTGAGTCTGTCAGGATTCCGGTTGATGTGTCGTCGGTGAGGGGGAGTGCGCAGGGGTGAAACCAGCAAGGAACTGGTTTGAGAGCTAGAGCGGCAAGAATAGAAGGAAGGGTTGATGATGAACTGATCTCGTCACCGGTTTGGGACACGTTCCCAGCCACGGTGACTGAAGAATGACCCACTGTAGGTAGACTGTATTATTCTTCGATAACCTGATTACAATCTACTCGGTAGCCTTTATAGATGAGGCACCAGCTAACTGAATGACTAACCAAATAGCTAATAATCTCAACTAACTATCTCCCTGATTATTCTCCTGTTTACCCGGAGACTTAGCCACTTTTCTGTTGGTTCGCATTGCGGCATCGACGCTGGTGCATCTTATCCACAAAAGCATCCACAACAAGGTGGTTTGGTCTTTTTCACAAGGGTTCTAGGGTCCTTACCTATTTGATTTCTTAACTGGAAAGTGAATACTTTTTTGCTTGAGTTATTCTTGCTAAGTCATGCTTTGCTTCCTATATTGATACCCAGTAACGATGCATTCATCATTTGTTGCTCTATAACTTTATCCGCTCAAAGAGGTTGCTTTATCTTTTTACAGACACGCTTCAGGATTTTAATACACTCTTAGAGAGCAGCTGTCTCATCTTGGAAAATCAGATTTTAACCTTAAATATGAAATATGGTCCTTCCACTGAATAATAAATTATGTTATACTTTGTACAGGATGAAAAACTTCAGTATTTGTTGGGTTGTTTCCAGAAGAAATTTGAAGGTGAAATATCTGCTGAGAATTTAGGTAAGAGGAGTACAAGTTGCCACCCTATTTGCTCTATAGAATTACTTCTGCTGTGCTGGCTCATGCAAAAATGGTTTGCGCTTACATAGGTTCACAGTATGGGGGTTATGGTTCATTCTTGCCAACATACCCACATTCCTCTTTGGTCTTGTCTGAATCTAGAAGCCCTGTGGTTCCTCCACACCATGGCCGTGCCTCTAGATCACCATACGTGCCAATGGAGGTATTGTTCTACAAAGTTCATTTCACGTTGACTTACTAGGATTACTGTCTAAATGTTACCCTATTAAAATATAAATAATGTGCTCCCAGACTGCTCAAAAGAATAATTTTGTCAAGACTGCATTAGATAGCAGAAGAAGAAATGATCACTATCAGATATTTGATGAGAGGAATGGTAATCCCTCTCAACAAATGTTGAACAAATCAGTCAATGGTCTAGAGCAGAAGGCACCAAAGTTACGTATCAAGGTGAATAGCCTTACAAGCTTGGCAAGAAATACTGCTGATATATACAGTGGCCTGGGCCTCGACATTTCCCCTTCATCATCTCCGGAAGGAAGCTTAGATGGGAGCGCTGGGGCTCCAATACCTGATGTTTTACGTGATGAATCTCCGCGTACCATTTTCCAGGTTAATATTTTCCCTAGGAATTTCCTTTTGTTATTAGCAAATGTTTACACAATTGAGTTCTAATAAGTTAGATTAATTGTATATTTTGAACAGATTATGACCTGCTATTCTGTTCCTGGAGGACTTTTGCTATCACCCCTTGCTGGAAATGCTCTAGAACTGAGAGAAAAATAAAAGTTACAGAAAAACATGAAGCACCTGAACTTGATGATGTCAAAGCAGAATTGCACAGGAAATTGACCTGTACAACCTCAGCTACTCTGAATAACAGAGATCACAGGGCCAAAGAAAAGTCTGATCAAAAGGAAGACAACATTTCTGATTTCAAGTGTTCAAAACACAGACTTCAGAATTTCAGCTGTGAATAAGGGAATTAAGCCTCAGTCACCTGATATTTCACATGATACCGGTTCAATCGTTTTACCGAAAACCATAAAGGCAGAACATTCAGTTGAGTCAGCAACATTTACGAGTGCGATTTTGGATCAACCGAAGGAAACAAACAATGGTGCACTGAAAGGATACATTATTGACAAGAACAAAGAAAATAAGAAAGAGCCATCACTTGATCATGTATTCTCAGGTAAAACCAAATATGATTCTTATGAATACAACCGTCATTCTTTCACTAGTTTAAGTCACCTGCAAAACGTTCCTAATGAAACTGTGTCACTCGAGAGAGATAAAAAAATAGTGTACATTAAAGCTGAACAGTGTCAGTGCAATTCTAGTGCTGAATCTTTGAATATTGTAACAGGAAATGTTGATCAAAATTCTTCTGGAGTGATGAAAGTGAACAAGAAGGTAACTTCTTCACAAGCAGCCCTGTCCAGGAGGAAGATAAGGGTCAAAGCACATAAACAATTGAATGATGACACAACTAGGAAATCATGTGGTGAAGATGAGAACCGTGCTTTCGATCATAGAGTTGAGTTAGCTAATGTATATCCAAAAGAGATCGAGGCCATTGCATCTGAGGAGCATAAAATAAATTCCTTATTTATGGACAAATCAGATCCTATACCATCAGCATGCATGAATGAGAATGCAGAATTGTCAACATCGCAGATTGCTCCAGCATCTGTTGTAATAAATGAAGAATGGGTATGCTGTGATAAGTGTGAGAAGTGGCGTCTTTTACCCTATGGGATGAATCCAGATACACTCCCCCAAAAATGGCGGTGCAACATGCTGAATTGGCTGTAAGTTCTTGCATGGAACATTTGATCTACTATAATTATTTTTTATTTTTTTAATTTGCTATGCTATCTTTTAGTTCATCTAAGTGCAATAATTTGGTGGATCTCCTATCATCTCTTTCTTAGTTGTTATATGTGGGAAATGTTATTATAAACCTTTTATTTGGAAACTATTAACTTTAAGGTAAATAAACTGCTGTAATTTGTAAATTAATCTCCACCTATTTTTTCACGTATTGTCTGTCCTCCAGAATGTCTGGAAAATTATATTTCTGTACTCATGGATTTGTCATTGTTGCATCTTTCAAGACTGTCAAATACTTTGTTTACTAGAAGTTTGCTTGTTTTATCTTTAACAAGTTGTCATTTTGTAGACCTGGAATGAATAGTTGCAAAATTAGTGAAGATGATACTACAAAAGCTCTTCGCGCACTCTATATGGTTCCCGTATCTGAAAATAGTATTCTAGATGGTCGTCATTATAATGCTGCTTCAGGCATAGGCACAACTACTGCTCCAACATTTGAGGGCAATGTACAATCTACAAGTACACCAGGGAAGCTGAAAGGTTTTCATGATGGAGCTAATTTGGCTATTAATGTAGACTTGAATGATACGTCAAAGCCCTCAAAGAAGCTACATGCTCATTCAATTAGAAATTCTGATGGTGTTGATTGCTTCTCCAAACTCAGGGAAAAGCGGAAGCATATAGATTCCTCAAGAAAAGGTGCACTGCCTAATGTTTTGTTAATTTGTTTTTTTCTCTAGTTTTTGTTCTAAAGATTTAAGTTTCATCAGGAGAAAATGTTGCAAAAGATCGGGCACCTCCAACTAGAAGCAGCGTAGGTGTTGGTCATGATAGCGTGAGAGCCTCAAAGAAAATAAAAAAAGAATTCAATGAACCTTCTATGCATTATTCATCTGAAGTTGTTATAAGCAAAAATAGTGCTTCAGTCAATGAAACTCCGAAAAATATGCATAAACAGATTGGTAATTCACCTGGCATGGGAAAGTATGGTTCATCTTCATCAGACAAGCATTATTGTGAAGATAAATATTTCTCTGATGGGGTCATAAAAACATCAGGGGCGGAAAAATCCGATGTTCCTGACTTGTGCGCTATGAAAAAAAAGTCCAAACAAAGGATGTTGAGCCAGCGTGATTCTGACCCTCTACCCAGCAATAGTACAGCAAAGTGTATTATAAAACGAAGTGAAACTAATGTTATGAAGGAAAAGCCCAGGTCAGAGCTAAAGTTTTCAAAGGTAGATAGGACAGTTGCCCATGGGAAAGGTGGTGTCACTGAAGATGATGTTAACATATGCGCTGAGAAAGTGTGTTTTGAGAAGCATCAAGAGAATATTCATTTCCAGCATTCATTGCCTTCTGAAAGCTCCACCAAGAGGAATGTTTATCATACACAAATGGCAGCTGCCACTTCCAGTACATCTAAGGTGCTCAACTCCGACAAGGATAAAGCTAATTTTCAGGAAACTAGGGCCTCTCCTGTAGAGTCAGTTTCTTCTTCACCGTTGAGAACTTCTGATAAGAATCCTTTTGATCAACATAAAAAGCATTCATGTGCAACTGCAGAAAATGCCCATTGTCAGGAGTTAGGGAAGAAAGGCTTGGCACGCTCTAAGAGAAAATATGATTTTGGGTCTGATTCTGATCAAGCTAAGGTTCGTGTTTCTGGTTGCTTTAATGGAGACATGGACCGTTATGTTGTAAAGGATGGGGACTTGTTAACTGGTGATCAAGACTTGAAAAATGAAAGTGTTAACAAGAAAGATTCTGTATTTGACACTAACAATGGGCAGTTGAATCCTGTAAAGGAACAAAAGATCAATACAGTTGCCCTTTCAGTACATGACAACCGTAGGCACAAGCAACTAACATCCCAAGAAAATGGGAAAACACAGCCTCATTTTAGTTCAAACCAAAATGACCATACAAACTTTATTTCTGGGAAAATTAAGCCTGATAAAGGGAATATACAGCATAAAGACCTGAAAATAAATCCGTCTCCAGTCAAAGGAAGCAAGCAACATCCATCCTTGATCAATGCAGAGACTGGTAATGCCACCTGTAAGGCAACACAGTTAGAAAAGGCTGTTATAGAAAATTTGGAAACTAGGAAGCAAGTAACTCTTAGTGGAGGTGCTTCAAATCCAATAAATGCATCTGTTCTGCTGAATGAAGCTCGGGATTTGAAACACTTGTCCAAACGGCTGAAGGTTTGTCTGTTTATTAGTATTTTTTTCCTGTTTCTCTCACTTGAAATATGTTGACAGCCATGGGTATCTCTTGCTACAGGAGAAAGGTGATGACTTCGAGGGTACAAGCATGTGCTTCGAGGCGGCCCTGAAATTTCTCCATGTTGGTTCTCTTTGGGAGGCTCCAAGTACAAGTACTGATAGTTCCAAGCAAGTGGATCCTATACTGGTTATGAGGCTATTTTCTGAAACAGGGAACCTTTGTGGGTGAGCAACGTTCTTCTAATGTTTTTTCTTAAAGAGGCAGACATCTTGTATGCTAATATTATTTGTGCCTGTTATATCAAGTTTCTACCATCTTGGATTCTTTCAGGATAGCATTAACTTTCTTCCGTTTGAAGGGAGAATCAATAATTTTGTTTCTTATGATTATTCTCTAAATAATGTGTCCGAATAATTATTATTTCTATTATTCCTGACTTTAGCATGCTAGAATCGAGAACTTCTGTGCCTTGTATGTAGTTTTTAAGCATCTGTTGCTTTTTTTTTCTTCCCGAAAACGTAGGAGAGCTGTGCTTCTTTGTATTAGAGAGAATAAGAATGGTCCCTCACAACACCTTAATCTCATACGGGGACCAAATGTGAGAGGTGTAACCAGGAGTCTTATCTATACGAAAAACAGACACAAAAACATGGCCACTAACACCGGATCAGTAAGCTAACCCAGGTTTCCTTCACCGAGACCCAAGGCCAGCAACTTCTTTGTGCCGGCCATGCACCAGAGGCTATGTTCATCCTTGAATTCCCTCATGAGCATGATGGCCAAAGGGGCAGCGCCATTGAAAACATAAGCATTCCTGTGTTTCCATATGACCCAAGCTCCCAAAATGATTAGGGAGTTCACTCCGCGCTTATATTTCTTCTTGACCTTCTTCATCGTTTTACGCCACCAATCAGCAAAGTTTTGTTCCCAACGCCGAGGAGCTGCAATTTTCAATCCGAGAGGCTGCAACAACTTATATCAGAATTCTCTTGACACCACACAAGTTGTGAGCAAATGTTGAATTGTTCCCTCTTCTTGATCGCAGAGGGATCATTTATCAAGATGAGAGAGGCCTCTCTTTCCGAGTCTATCGGCCATCCAGCACTTGTTTCTAATGGCCAACCAAAGGAAAATCTTGCACTTGGTTGGAGCCCAAGTTTCCCATAGCCGCTTCCATGGTTCCTATGTGGTCGAGCCAGTGAAATATGCTTTGTAGGCTGAACTGGTGGAATAGTTACTCGACGCATCAGGGTTCCACACGTCTATCCTCTTGATCACTGAGCATGATGTCCACCAGGCAATCGCCGAGTCTCAAGAGCTCTCTAATCTCAATCCATGATAAACCACTCTGTATATCGAGTATCCATCGATCGTTATCCAGAGCTGCAGCCACAGTTCGGCCATTACGAGTTAGTGGCAGTACTGCAGCAAAGACCGATGGTGTGAGGTTCTGAATTGAACACCCACGAATCCAGCGGTCTGTCCAAAACAATGTGTTGTTACCATTGCCAATCTCAGTTGTGACTGCTATGGCGAAAAGGGCAACAGAGTTAGGATGAGCTGGCAGCTCGAGATCAGTCCATGGTCTATCCAGTCTTGTTTTCTTTAACTACAACCATCTCATTTGCAGAGCCCATGCTGTGATCTCTAGATCAGGAATTCCAAGGCCGGCAAGGTCGAGAGGCCGGGTGACTTTTGCCCAAGCGACCAGACAACAACCGCCATTGGCCTGTTCTTTTCCTTGCCAAAGAAAACCTCTTCTGATTTTATCTATGGCCTTCACAAACCACTTCGGAACCCCAATCGCAGTCATAAGGTAGACCGGCATAGCAGATAGAACAAAGCGTACCAGAGTAGCACGTTCTGCTCTATTCACGAGCGATGCCTTCCAACCTGGGAGCTTGTCCGCTACCCTTTCTACCCAATGCATGAGATCCTTCTTTAAAAGCTTCTTGTTTGATAGCGGCAGTCCCAAATAGTTGCATGGAAATTCCCCCAGTTGACAAGGTAAGGTGCTGCTGATCGTGGATGGAGGGATGTTCTCACATCGTATTGGAATGATCTGTTGCTAATCTGTCATTAAACAATTAAAATATTTAATTTTATTTTTTAACTTATTTAATTAATTTCTTGTTAATGGTACTTAAAACACGTCGCTTTTACTTTTACTTATATGAGTATTCTCACATGATACTTACATGCAACATAATTAATTGCTCCCTGTTGGCTTGTTTTCAACAGATTTTGCGCTCATGAATTTGAGAAGCTTAAGAAAATGTCAAATGCTGCTTTGGCATATAAATGCATGGAAGTGGCCTATATGAAGGCTGCCTTCTTTAAACATCCTGGTGCAATTAAAGATCGGCATGCATTGCAGACAGCATCTTTGATAGCACCTCCAGGTTTCTTACATATGTTTTAGCTCATGAAGTTGCATACTCATTTTAAATTTCAAATCTTCTATACTTAATAATAGTGCCTAGTTTGAGGAATGGCCTTCGTTATGGAGGTTCATGGGTTTTGTGAATTGATTTTTAAATTATTTTATTGTAATTGTAATGGACCCATTCTCCAACCAGTCTGGAATCACTAGTTAGAAAGATTGCATATTCCTCAAACTAGACACCTCCTATAGTACAGGATGCTGTAATAGGCGGGTTTTATTTGTGTTATGTTCTATCATAAGTTTTAACATCATTTACATGACTTTAGAAGGTATATTTTCCAATCTCGGCTAATTAATAACTTTACCATTTTGTATGAAGTAAAGCAAGATTTCCAAGGATTTCAGCCTTTTATCCTTACAACATAATTTGGTGAATATCATTTTAAATTTTCAATAGTTTATTCAGACAAGAGAAATATCTGATGTCTCGCCTCTGATGCACAAAACAGATTAAACCTTCATTTGCTTTGTGTGTTATCGATGATATTGAGGTCACCATACCATTTGCCTTTTTGTTTTCTGGTTGAGGGGCTTGGGGGGGGGGGGGGGGGAGGATTTGTTGGCAAATTATTAATGTTCTGATATTTTGTTTTTGCTAGCCGAGTCACCATCATCTTCTGCATCAGATGTTGATAATTTAAATAACCAGAGCACAGCTACTAAGTGTGTTTCTGTAAGAGGCGTATACTCTCCTCAGGTTGCTAGCAATCCCATATCTCGGAACAATCATCACATGATGGGACTGCTTGCTTATGTACGTTCCTTGTTTAACATCGAATATTAATCATTGGAGCATTCTTTTTTCCTAGTACTCATTAGTACATGTAAATGGTGAAACAAATGAAGACAATAATTTTTGCCTTGCTCTCTGAAGAATTTTCTATCCATGGAAAGTTTATTAAATACATATAGTTAAAAATCAGATTATTTTTTTCTTAAGCCGAACAATTCAATAGTACGACTCTCAATTCTGTATCGCCCTATTTTGAATGATTCTTGTGTACACCATCAATGTAGGGTCTTGTTTTGCATCGTAATGACTTGTTTTATAGATGCTATTACGACTTGCAATTTTGTATTGCCCTCTTGAATGATTCTCGTGTACACCACAAAAAAAGTACCTACACACTTATTTTCATTGTAAGTGCTTGTTTTGCATCTTAGTATCTGTTTTGTAAATGCTATTAATTGTTTCCTATTATGATCACCATAGCTTATTACTAAAATTCTCAAAAGCTTTTTGTTGATATTTATATGAATTAGTTCTTATTAATTCTGGTTTCAAGTGACAACATATGCCTTGACAATAGATAGTAAACTTGTTGCATTTCCATGTGTTCGTTCATGGTATATCCTGATTACAAACTATTGATAGTTGATACGTCTCTTCTATTTGTTTGTTTTTTAAGGGAAATCTCTTGTATTTGTTAGCAAGTATTCCAAAATTTTTAAATGTTCTTTTTTCTCTTTTTACAGGCAGAGGACGTAAACAATGCATTTGAGGGAACCAGAAAATCACAAAGTTCTTTTTCTGCTTATCTTTCTGGCATTGGAAAGAATCAGGTTGATGGTGTTGCTCTTGTTAGGAAAGTACTTGATTTCAGTTTCCATAATGTTAAGAGTTTGCTTCAACTGATTCGTCAATCCTTGGAGTCCATCAACCATGAAAGTGTTAAATGATAGATCAACAAACATTCTTCCTGTCAATAAAGATATATGATGGTTCACCTGCTTTGACATTTCTGCTATAATGGTATTGCCAAGATGGATCTTGAGGCGAATCAAAACCAGTCAGTGAATTGTTGTGAATTGTATTTACTTGGGGCTAATCATCTTGAGCAGTGCCAGACTGCCAAAATGGATTTTTACAAACTCATGTTGCCATGTTCATTGCCTGGAAATATTTCTTGAGTGGATCGTTTGAATTAGCACTAAACTGCTAAAAACGAATTTTTACCAAGGATTAGTCTGCAGATGTAAATTGGTACATGCTTCTCATCTCAATTCCAGTGTTTGATGAGTGATTGAATCCAAGTTTTTGACATAATACTCATCTGTTGCAACGGTAAGTAGTATTTGTATACCTTTATTTTGTTCTTTGAGCCTACCTTGATTCTCTTGAGACAAAACCTAAATAAACTTACCTATGTAAGGCTCCACTGAACCCTCTAAATTTGTTCTTCTAAATTTGTTCTCTAGAAACATATCACTGAACTAGTGACTTGTTAAATTTTCTTTGTATTCTTGATATGGACTGCTGCATCTTTCATACTTGTAGAGTTTATGTACACAATCAGAGTTCTTTCCTAGATGCATTCTCCTATAGATTATTTTTCTTCTTCTAACCGACATGTATTATATATGCTTGCAGCCCGAGGTTGTACAATCTCTAACCTTCCTCCCTAGTGCCCATATAACATTAGGTCAGTGATCTGGTTCTAAATTTCTTCACAACCAGTTTCTTGATGAAGGTTCAACAGGCAAGAATACTTACTATTTGCTTTTGACTCCTATCAGTTGGTGTTTCATATGTTTTTTCACTGGTAACACGAGATCTCTTCTTTCCATTCAGTATTGAAGGCACGTCGGCACTTAGTACTGTCCAACGAACAGACTTTGCCGAAATTCAATGAGGATGTTATCTAGTAACGTCTGGCTCTATTCTTAGGTGCATATAGATGAGCTAATTCTTAACCCCTTTTCCAATACCTGTATATATCTATATGGGGAAAAGGAAAAGAATAATTTTGATAAATTTTGGTTATGTCTTTGTTGCTACATTGTTGCTAATATTCATTCTTTTGGTTGATTCAAATGATCTGTCGTTTTTCCGTAAGAGCCTACTTATAACAACAAATTATGACGGTATTTCTGCTAATCGAGCTGTTGTTGTGGAGGGAAAATTGGCATGTCTAGGGATTACAGTTAGCTCCTCCCTAGCATTGCAATTGTAACCTGTAAATTCTCACGTACTCAATAAATCAATAACCCTAAAACAAAGGGGCAGCTATTTTCCATTTTACAACATTCGTCTTTGGATGGTATTGTTTCTCTGTTCGTGCTTTGCGGTGAAATTGAAAATTGGGCGATGATTTGTGGAGTATCAGCTTTGTGCCTTTTGTTCATTGTGTAATATATGAAGATACACGTTAAGGAGTGAAACAAGGATGCCAAAACGAACGTGTACCTCCTTCCTTTTTCTCCCAGTCCAATTCTTAGTAATTTCGTCTTGTCATCTTCGCACAAATTCCATTTATTGGAGATGGTAAGGTTTACCGTTGCATAGTGTAGACAGTGGCAATGTACAGTGAATCAAATTTACAGGGCTTCACGCTCAGTTTTGGTTTAATTTTATTTCGATGCGCTTGCTTTTATTGCACCCGCAAGCCTACGACCGAATTCTCTCTATACAGAGAAATGTCCCTGTTTATAAATTACTTTTTTTTAAAAAAAAAACTGGGTTTGACCTTGCTTTAATTGGGCTGTACAGAATGCCAAGCCCGTCTTAAATTTGAAATGGCCTGGAAGCCAAGCCCATGGAGTCATCTGGAAAAACCCTAGCCCATCAGTGTCCTTTGCTCCCTATATATTTGCAAGGAAGCACGTCCTGTCTGTCTCGCCTCCCTCCCTCTCGCCCGCCGCCTAGCAGTCGCACCCCTCTTGTTTTGTTGCCGTCACTTCCAGATCAGCGATCCCACCAAAGTCATCATGTAGGCGCGATCGATTTCTTCGTACGATTGAACCGGCGCGTGCTTCTTTCTTTGATTTCTCGATTCTTTTTTTTTCCTTCGTTTTTAAATTGGATTTGTGTTGGTAGGCCGTGATGCGTCATTGATAAGGGATTTTCTGAGGGGCTTATGCCCTGCTGATTGAGAGAAACCAATGGATCCTTCTGAGCCTTAGCAGTCCAGTGATTTTTAGTCTTTACATGTTTTCAACTGTTGATTTCTGTTTTCCTTCGCCACTAGTGTTCAAGATTTTATCCGGTTGAGGTGAGGATAACCTTCACAGAATCATAAATGTGTTGATTCAAAAAATCAGACTACAATTATCTGATCAACTACGAAATATTGCGTCAAAAGATTGTTTTTCTCTTCTGAATCTACAGATTTCTTACAGAATTGATTCGAGAACTTTTGGTTTTCTATCCGTGCACAATAAGCCGATGCTCTGGATGAAGAGAAAGGAAGGAAGCATGGTAGTGTGCACGGAGAACCAGTGGTCTGCATGTCTGCTCGCCGTGACGCCTTCGGGCTTTGATCATGCGGGCCTGGATTTGACCCACATTTTTTTGTCCGACACAATCCTATATTTTGTTTGGACTTTCTTTTCCGTGAAATAAATTGCATGTTCGTTTACGAATATGGACTTATATATTATTGAAAAGCGATCTCCCGCTTCGTTACTGCATTTGGCCAACCTGTTCCATTCTGAAATTGTATTACACAACTGAATAGAATATTTCAAGAAAAAGGGTTCTGACAACTGACGAGAAATGCAATGAAAATTCTACAGCACTATTACTAAATTGGGACAGTTTGTTTGCATATCTCTCTCTTTGTATAACATCAAAACTGGTGGTTTTGTACATGTGTTACGAGCCTATAACTCATTTTAAAACAACAGCTCAGACGTGGCTTAGCCTGTTTTAGAATAATGAACGGATGTGCTACATATATTGAAACTGCTCTCATAAATACAAAGCACGGGATGATAAATGTTGATTTAAGCAAATTAGCGAGAATCAGTTGAGTCGAGTCTTCGGTGCTGTTTGGTTCAGCTTTGTAATCGCAAACAACGGTAACGGAAAGGGAATAGGTGAAACCGTGATCAGTTTGGTTCGATCCAGTAACAGGATGAGGACTAGAGATGGCAATGGGCGGCATGCCCGTGGATAGCAGCTGCGCTCGCCCGTGCCCGTGAGCCAAATCCGATGCAAGTCGCCGGGAGGTGCCGGCGGTGAAGATGGGGCTGGGTGCTGGCGTGTCCGCCGTGGAGGCGACGAAGATGGTGGTGTGCATGGCGGCGGAGGGGCGTGGGGGAGGTGGTAGCGACTGGTCGGGCACCAGCATTGTCGCGCGGGGGAGTTGGAGGTGACGAGCGCAGCGGCGAATGGCGCGGACGCGGTGCCGGCGGCGAAGATGGGGCTGGGCGCTGGATGGGACGAAGCGTCGATTAGGGAGGCGACGGAGTGGGCGGCGACCAGATGGGAGAGAAGAGGAGTTGGTGACGGTGAGATTGGAGATAAGGTTCTGGCGCATGGGGGTGGATTAGAGAAATCCCTAGATGGGTCCACGTGTTAGACGGGCATCGGGCACGGACAAGGCTTTTTTATGCCCGTTAAGCGTTTGCCCATGGATCTCATTTGCTACCCGCGCCCGCGGGCGTGAACTGGCGCTCGAATTTGTGCCCGATGGGTTTTTACCCGTGGGCACGTGCCCGAACTCACGCCCGTTGCCATCTTTAATGAGGACTCCTCATTGTGGCCTTCAGCCAGGTTATATACGAAATCTTGAAGGAGTGATTTTGAATAGAACCATAATATGATCAAATCAATTAACTCATTCTATCTATCAGATGCAAGTGAAAATTTTGAAAATAGAAACCAATCTCAATTACAAAATTGATACATATCAAAATAAATTGTTGAAAAAAACAAGGGAAAAAGATGTTCCACATAGATTGTAGATTGGAATTTGTAAGGCTCTCCTTGCCTTATCACGATACTATAAAAACAGATCCTTGCCTCCCCTCTCGTCGTGAGAGAGAGGACAATGACAAAGAACTCTGAAACAGGAACAAAGCAGAGAGGAAATGGAGGTGGGACAAGATTGTAGTTTGGAAAGTAGAGGTGGTGATCGGTGGGAATGCGGGGTGGGGATTTGAATGGTGAGAATGCGAGGACAAAGTCAAGTAAAGAAGACAACCTAGTATTAATCCCATTATGCTTGGATGTTGAGGAAGTGGAGGTGGACATGGTCGTAGTTGCTGAGGAAGTGGAGGTGGACATGGTCAGTAGTTTAGAAAGTAGAGGTGGCGGTCGGTAGGGATGCAGGGCGGGGATCTAAATGGAGAAATGGTGAGAATATGAGGACGGAGTCAAGCAAAGAAGACAACCCGGTATTAATCCCACTACGCTTGAGTGAGAGAAGTATCAATTTTCTATAATTGTGATAGGGCCGAAACAAATAAAATATAACGTAATCCATTACCCATGTAATAAAAAACCATTATAAATCCTTGAACCAAACAACACCTTTGTTCATTCAGCTGCTTAAATGTTTTTTTAATCTAAGCCACTGCATTAGTGAAGGAAGAGAACGTCACATACAACCAGTTGTTTCACTTTAACTGCAAAAAATAAAGTAACGCCTTGTTCATGGAACATGCCAGAATAAGGTCCATTCTGGCTTGATTGATTTGGCCTCGTTTTCATTCTGACTCATTAAAAAATAGTTGTTTATTTAAGGGGCGGCACAGAATGAAATCTGTTTATTTTGTTGAATTTGTATGCTTTGTGGCTCGAATTGATTCTTTATCTTTTAAGGTCACTAATTCCCGGCCTTGAACAATTCTTGGACTTATTTCAATCCTACAAGATCAACAAGGTCTAAGAGAGACTAAAAACACAAACATTTCTGGTCCTTCAGTAATCTGCCACCGCATGCATCAAATGCCAATGACATCTTTCTGCCATATCAGAGAATCCTTGTTGCACCATGGCATGATTTAGACCATAGAAGACACTTGCCACCAGGGACAATATGAGGTTATTGTTGAGCACCCATTAGTGAAGGCCACGCCTGCCATGGATTCTCCTGACCGTGGATTCCCGCCAATGATGACAACTATCATTCAGGAAAGCTCAAGCCCAATCCATCGTCCTTGTCTTGAAGCCCCCACCAGCCATCTCTCTATTCTTAAGCAAAAGGCTAACATCACCACCTCATCACCAAGACAATGATTCGCCAACCATCAACTTATGTACAAGGGTTCCACATGAAACCCTGTCTCCACACTGCTCACCATCGGCATCTGAGTAGAACACCGAGCTCCTTACGCTGATAAGCTTGCCAAGAAAGAGACACAAGAACAAAAAGACCAATTTTTTTAAAGCAAAATCTTTACGTTGATAAGCTTGCCAAGCAACATAGCATTACAATATAGCACATCTAGCTGTAATATATAAACCATATATATATATATATATATATATATATATATATATATATATATATATATATATAATATAGTATATAAGGCCTCCTATATAAAAGATTATATAACCATATAGGCTTTGCTGTGCAAAAGTAAACTTATCAAAATACAACTTAAACTAAATTTCCCACTATAGATTAGCTCGATGACTTTTTTGCTTCTTGAATTCCGCAATAATATCACCATAGCTCCACTTATCTACAAGGTCCCCCTCTATATTCACTAGCAAATTGTTGACAAGATGTTCATCTTCCATCTTGTTACGCGTGCTTGTCTCAATAATCTTCAAAGTAAAAAAAAATGCATGCTCTACACTAACTGTTGAAACTAGTAGAGTGACAAGCAAACGAAGCAATCTATCCATCAAGTTGTAGATATCATCTCGTTTTGTCTCGATAAGGCGTCGACAAAGCTGAGTTAATGTTGTGATATGGTTCAAATCGTCACTACTAGAAGCATCCACAACAAAATGGTTCTGTTATTGCTCTAAGCCATACATATCTTGTTGGGAAAATCAGCAGGATAATACTTCTTTACCAACTCACATATGGTAGTAGAATTGAAGGATCTAAATTCATTTTTAGGGATCAATTGTGCACTAGTTGACAGAAGGTCCATTACCTTCTCATTAAACCTAAGATTTAATTCATGCAATTGAGTGTCAATTGTTGCCCAAAAGATTTCCACTCAAAAATATAGTTCCTTCATAAACTGGTCAGGCTAATGGCGAGCACCACGACCACACATGATTTCCACTCGTATAGCTCCTTCCACTTTAAGTGTTGCAACCTTGGTGTTACTGACATGTATCAAGTCAAAGAACAACTACTCTTGTAACATGCCCTCACTATCAACTAACCTTAATACTACTGCCATTTGCCCTATCTTTGAAACATCAGATGTTTCATCCACCATAGCAACAAATTTAGAATCCTCAATTACATCTGTTTCCTAACTTTAGAAACAAAAATACCCAAAATTTCCTTTTGGATGTCAGGAGATGTGTATTTTGAGTTGTATGTAGCATTTCTTAAAATAACTTCAGTGATATCTCGATTGAATTCTGCAAGAAGCTTGAAAATATCAATAAAGTTTCCTCTATTTCTAGACTCTGCTGATTCATCATTACCCCTAAATGCACAAGACTGGAATGTCAGCCACCTGACAGCTGCAATTGATGTATAGAGTCAAAAACGATTCTTTCCAATTTCTTTCTTGGTCCTCTTTTCCATGACATCCATAAGTGACCTGGTTGATTATGTAAAGCTTGGCATTCTGTCATCGCATTGTTGTGTTTTGAGCATGGATCATATCCGACATGGGTTAGAAATGCATAATTTTTGCCATTATTAACTTTTTTTGAACTGTAAAAACCATGCACGGTGAAGACACCAGAAACAAACTGAACCGATTGTACTGAAAGTGACACTGATGGACTATTGGTCCAGAAGGCTTGTACACTTTCTATAAAGGTTGCATTGGACCCAAGTTCAGATATGCTCTTTGGACAACATCTTTTTTATTAGGTGGATATCTTCAAATTTGTGGGCATTTGCTTGGATCTCTCTCTAGGAATTCTACCCCCCTAAAAATAACTTCTTAATTTGTGCTTGGCACTTCATCTTGGTTTTGTCTTGGGTGTTCTAGTTCAAGCAAGGGTGGAGGATGAGCTAAAGCATCTTCATGATTTGGTCTGCTCTTTTTCTTTTGTAATATGACTCGATAGTGCTCCCCTATTAAATACCTATTGTAGTAAAAACAAAAAATCATCTAATCCGCAAAATCCCTAGTTAAAACTAAAATCCTTCAGGTAGCTGATTAGTATTTTACCTAAAATATGAAGAGAAGCCACTGAATATTTGGCTGCTTTGTTGCTTCTAATTAGACATGCTGCATCCTCTTGGCCATCTCAGTCGCACGATTTAAATGTTGAGTAGATCTTGCCATTGGAGACTTGGAGCAGTTTATTGTTGGAGATTGAGGGATGAGGGAAACATGGAGGAATGACTGAGGCAATCAGTACTGGAAGCAATAAAGCGGGCAAGTGCATCGAGCGCTGGCCCATTGATGCTTCCATGTGCCGATTGGTGATAGCTGCTGGCCCTTTCATGTTGTTGCCTTAGAATGGGCCGAATCCAACCAATTAGTGACTGAATAGGGCGGGGGGGGGGGGGCTCTTTGGAGGCCCATTGCTTGGCAGGGGAGGAGCCCACTATTAGAGAGCAAATTACACTGCATATTTAGGTGATTCTTTGCACCCGCGGAGGGGGGGGCACGGCCCATCCTCCATCACTACCAATGAGACGAGAACGAACCACACGTTCTTTACATGGGTGCAATGCCTCTAATTTAGGCACCAAGAGAGACATGCCAATTTTCCTTTTAGGACCTAATTGGTCGGTTCAAAAGGAGCAAAGAGACATGCCATTTTTACATCTTTGCTAATGCACATGCTAGCCCTCAAACAAAAATATATCCCAAATGGCCAGAGACAAGTTTAGCATCCATAAATATTTGGCTACCAGACACTCCTAATCCAGTCTTGTCTAAGTATAGATTCAGGATAGGAGACGTGAACCACTTTTCTTGGTTGCTTGATGATCTGCTAACTATAGTGGCTTCTTTGATCCTATGTTGGTCAGACTAAGCCATATGCCAAAGAGGCCGGTTTGGGTGGTGTGGGATATATATATCAGGGATACCTCATCACTCGGATTGTCGAGTGGGTCGGGGTCCAATAAAAATAAAAGCCATGAAGATAACTACTCAGATTATTACTTGGAGTACACGACAAGTCAATACTAGAGATAGAAAGTTAGAGATAGAATCTCACTTGAAGATCATGTTGTAACCCTGCTCTCCGGATATATAAGGAGGGGCAGGGGCTTTCTTATAGGCAT
Organism: Eleusine coracana subsp. coracana; assembly: GCA_032690845.1. Lineage (NCBI taxonomy): Eukaryota > Viridiplantae > Streptophyta > Magnoliopsida > Poales > Poaceae > Eleusine > Eleusine coracana. Next base: position 9,726,488 of record CM064426.1, read on the forward strand.
CGCATTATCATATAAAATACACCACAGAACACAGAACGTAGGATTGTTATCCTCTGGGAGGCCCGAACTTGTCTAAACCTTGCGTCTTGTGTATCCATCGACTCTTGATCTCGCGTATGACTTTACCGATAAACAAGGATCATGGGTTACCCTATGATCCACTGCCGATAATAATATCGACAGTTAGTGTGCCAGGAAGGGACAACGCAATGATTGGCTTGTTGAGTTTGATGGCCAAGCTTTGAGAAGATACATATCGGATCTTTATGGATCGGCGAGCCAACCTAACAATTCCATCCGGCGAGGCATGCATCTGCGCATGATGGGGATGCCACACTCGTGATGGCGCTTCGCGCTTTGTGGCTGCAATCAACGAACAAGAAGTCGATGAGTCCAACCGTGAAGTCAATCATGGAATCTGACAAGGTTGCATGGCGCATCTGCCACATGCGTTCAGCAATGGCAAGAATTAGACGCCGACTTCGAGAAGCTCATTGAAAATCGATCACGGTCTCCTTCGAGTAACAGTCCAATTCATACATAACTAGCAGGGAGGCTTGTTTCCTTCTTTGTTTATTCTTTTCTTATTTTATTCCTTATGATGCATGATAATCAGTTTGATTAGCAGATATTCACGCACGCCAGGCTGTTTTTACTTTTTGCATGTGCGTGTTGCATCTTGCAAAACTTTCAGGATCAGATGGTTATTGACGGCACGTGAGTACGTGATCAAATTAAGTTATGTCATATTGACATGGCTAATCGAAGATCTGGCATAGTTGAAGCCAATCAAGAAGTCAGCACATTCAACGAGCTCGGTTGTTTAAGGAATCCTTATCGAGACAAATACTTCAGCCGATTCGCCGAGTTGATTAAAATTATCCATCATGGTTTCGTGAGCAAGAGTCCGAGACACTCACGTGCCACAGCGAGAAGAGCTATTTCTTTTCTTCATTCATTGTTTCTAGATTATTTTATTCCTTATTTTCTAATACTCCCCGCACTGTGTTTTTTCTGCATGGATACGACTTGCATGGAGCCTGCAAACATCGGTGGTGCAATAACCATTACACGGTACTTGACCTAAGCAGAGACAGCCATGCAGCATCGAGGACTCAGCGACTAGGCGACAGGGCAGCTCAGCGACTCCTCGCACCACAATGACTCCAACTCATAATCACGAGTTTAGCTCAAATTCGACGGGGGCTCCGACTCGGGTAACTCAGTTGGCTAGGAGAATTGATGAAATTCGGATCGACAGGGAAGTTTATTATTCTTTTATTATTCACACGATAGTTTTTACCTGATAACATGTTATTCCTTAATTATTCAATCTTGCATCCTAATTAGTCTGATTAGCCGATTTCGTATCACTTGATGATTTTGTGCATGGACACGAGCTGCGTGGAGACCGGCTCAACTTTGCATGTGCCAAGTAGTGCGGCAACATCAGGCACTAATTCGCGGCATGATCGGCGATGCAGCGGACAACGAGCAGAGATTGATAGTAGTTAAATCCGGCGACAAGGACTCAGCGTATTTGGCTACTCGACTGAACACCGAGGCTAAGTCCGAAGTCAATTGGCAAGTTCCATGGATAATAACGCCAGTGAGGATGCGACACCACAAGATCAATTGCATGGTCGTCGGCCTCGACCGCATCGTGTTTTGGAGTCGGTGAGTCACGGAAGATCATGAGAATCACAAACTCGTTGAGTTTTTGTTGTACGCGGAAAGCAAATCCGAGGAGAGATTTTGTTCTTCTACGTATCAGACGACAAGGAAGTTTCTTTCTTTTTTTTTCTCTTTTTTCCTTCTTTTGTCTCATGTACCATGTGTTAACCAATTGAATTATGACAATACTCATCATGACATAATGCTTTTGGATTCTTTTGTCTTGCATGCATGGATGAATCATAATTACATGGAGACACGATGGCTGGCTACTGGTTTCGTATACACCCAAGAATCTATATATATGTTGTGTGTAGTGCAACGGCGGCTGATGTGTGCCACTGCACGTGATTAACCAATCAATACGATCGTCTTACTAAGTTGCTTCAAAATTGAAGGAATTCGGATCGAGTACACATCAGGGATGCTTTTTGTTCATCTTTAATCTTCTATATTATTTTATTATTTACACATTATACCAATTGGTCCGGTTATTTAAATCTTATCATGTTTCATGGTTTCTTTTGCATGGACGTGTGTGACATGGAGTTCATACTCTGGGTCATGTTGGAGACTTGGGGGTTCACTTGGCCACTTGGCCGATGACGTAACTATTCAACCAATAAATCGACACTTTGATGTTTCAACAACTTAGCTATTTTACGACTCAATTAATCACTTGGCGAGGCAACACGGTGATTGGGTTACTTGCATCGACAATCAAGCTGCATGCTCAGGGGCTTGTCTATGACTTACATATGGCTCATCTACAATTCGTCTACTATCACAAAGCTAAGTAAACTTTATAGTTTTTTTTTCTCATATCAACTCAATTTAAAGGTTGTGGGTTCTTCATCTTACGATGATAGTTTTGAGTTAATTTTGAAGTCCTTTTTTTGCTTTGACAATATTGGTTAATAATTTTTCTCGATTGATTTCGACTCGTACATATTTGACCGAATGAGTTTTAGCAGTATATAAGTGGTATTAGGGAGAGTTCAGCTGTTTTGCTTAGTTGCCCGTCTGACTCTCATTACCCAAGTTGGTCAGTCTAGCTCCATGGCTCATGTCATTTGTCGAAATCGTCGTGCACATCGTTCTTCTAATAAACCTTGTTTGTTTTTTATGTTTGTTGGTTGAATGATCAATTATTTCTGCTAGTATTCTAAGCAAACATAAGTCTTAGACGAATAACATAAATGCAACAGACTTAGATATTAAAGGTCTTATTTCATCAATACTTTATATTAATTTTATATATAACTATATTATTTGTGTTCTTGTATTATAGTTATCTCATCGATATCACTCAGTCATGGAGCGCCGAGTCATTGGATCACTCGGTCACGGAGCGCCGAGTCATTAGATCACTCGACCATGATCAACTACTCATAGTTTCTAGAATTTTGATCCCTCGGACCTTTTGAGATATTATGTCGAGGGTTCGTCTTTAGCTTGATGGATATTAAGCAGCTAAGTATTTTTATAATTTTAGGTTTGTTCATCTAATTAAAGATCGTAGGTTCTTTAACTTATGGATAATTTCTTTCTGCATAATTTTGATGCATTAGACTCTCGGTATTACCTTAACTTGCATATGATTGATCGAGGGAGTTCTTAGTCTCCATAGTTTATATCGTTTATTGAGTATCGAGGCGGCTTTTTACCTTGACTCACATGTTCATTCGAGTGAGTTCTTAGTCTCCATGCTTCATGTTGAACGTTAAGGAAGTCATTTAGTAGTATTGGTACCTGATATTTATTGGTTATGAGAGTTAGGCTCGAGTTTATACAGTACTTAATCACCCAATACAACCCAAGCATCTATTGCATTTCTAGCAATGGATCAAGATTGTTATTTTATATATATGTATTATATATTGAATACATTATATGATTTATTAGTATACTACCTATTGAATATATTGTTTGTTTTATCAATGTATTATCTTTTGAATACATTGTTTGTTTTATATATGTATTATTTATTGAATATATTATTTATTTTATTAATATATTATTTATTAAATACATTATCTTCATAAATTATAGTAGCTATATCAACTAGAGCTCCTTTATTGATATCACTCGGTTTTGTTATCCCGAGTTATTGGATAATACAACATTATTATTGGATCACTCGGTCTTCTTGTCTTGAGTCGTTATATCATTTGACTATATTATTGGATCACTCGACCATTATTGATTACTTATGATCTTACTCAATATTGGAGAGCCCTGCAAAGTTGTTATTTTTCACTCGGAATCACATCCGGGGGCTGCTATATTTGTTATATTTAATCAAGTATTGCTTGAATATTTTGATGATATATCTGATCAAGTATTACTCGGATTTATTAGTACCAATGGTTCCTTTTATTAGTTGGGGGGAGTGATAGAACCAATCTTGGGGGCTACTGTATTAAAACTCCTCATCAAATCAGTCGGGAAAAATGGTAGATCCGAATTTACATACGGTGTTATTATTTTTGACTCACAAGATATTTTGTGATCTAAATATCTTCTAAGTCGGGGGCTATACCTACACCTAGTAGGTAGAATTTTCCCCACATATGAATATTATTTGGTGCATAATTCTTTTTGAAGATTCTTGGAGACCTTTACAAGTTTGTTGTTATACATGAAAAAGTTAATCATATTCATGGCGAAGCATTAGTCAATCAACTGAAGATCAACAACTAACTTGCAAATCTCTCGGAAGCTACTGTGGAATATATATACCAGGGATACCTCACCACTCGGATATATTGCCGAGTGGGTCGAGGTCCATTAAAGATAAAGCACATGAAGATAACTACTCAGATTATTACTTGGAGTACACGATAAGTCAATATTAGAGATAAAAAGTTAGAGATAGAATCCCACTTGAAGATCATGTTGTAACTCTGCTCCCCGGATATATAAGGAGGGGCAGGGGCTTTCTCATACATATCACATTATCATATATAATACACCACAGAACATAGGACGTAGGGTTATTATCCTTCGGGAGGTTCGAACCTATCTAAACCTTGTGTCTTGTGTATCTATCGACTATTGATCTCGTGCATGCCTTTACCAATAAACAAGGATCATAGATTACCCTATGATCTACCGATAATAGTAGGTGGCAACCCAACCACGACGCTGCTAGCCTCCTCCCAACTCTCTTCCTCTCTGCCGCTGTCGGAGCCATGCTGCCGTTCAATGCATGAGCAGCCGTAATGAGGACGACGACGGGTACTCGGCAATTCCTTTTCCCTATTTTGACTTAGATCGTCCTCCTCACTTCCCCAGATCTTCTGCCCGGCGCTGTGGGTTTTCCTCCTACCCCGGTGACCAATGACGAGATTTAGCGCCAGCACGCTCGAACATCGTGGGAGGCTCCTGCTGCTCGGCGCGGCAGACCTTCCGTCATTCTCAGCGAACACCGGTGATAACTGGCGCTCTCACGCCATGATCTCCGGGGGTGGTAGCCTGTTGCTTGGTGTGGTAGATCTTCCTTCGATCTTGCAAGCGGCGAAATACAATGCCCATGCGCCTTGATACGTGTGGAAGGCAGCATGCTGCTTGGTCATGCACTGATTACAAGAGGTAAGCTGATGTTTGGCGCATTGAGCACTCCTTTGCTAGATTTAGCATCGTATTTTGCGGTTGCATGGTCTGAGACACAACTGGCAATTTCCAGCGACGACGACGACTCTTTTGTCCGAATGGTTGTCCTCCTGCATCCTCGGAGATGGTTGCCTATGGTGGCGGCGGTGATGCTGCCCCCCCCCCAACTTGGGACATAAATCCATGGCGCGGGTTCATCAATCTCAAGACAAAATCCTGTATTTGAGCAATAATTTGTGCAGATTGTGATAGATTCCCTTCTATACTTTGAGAATTTAGCTCACAGACGCATCGATGATCATGGACAAAATGGCGACAAATATCATCGTTGGTGGCATTGGTGTTATTTCCACTAAATTGATGTTGGTGGCTGAGTTCCTCCTATACTTTGGGGTTTAGGTAACTATCAGCACAACAAATATCAACATTGGTGGAATTATGATGGATTTCAACTGCTTTGTAGTCGCAGATATCTCTAGATCATTGCTTGTCACGGTGTTGTTTGGGAGCTTATTCTTCATCATACGTAACGCGATAGTGAGGAGCTGTTTTTCTGTTTCGTTGCTTTAATCTTTTTGTTTCATCAACACGCCTATTCTATACGTCTGATTATGACCGATACTAGCAATTGTATTTTGCTCTAACTCTATTAGAAGTCAAATAGCTTTCTATAGAGCCAAAATTAGGATTAATATAATTTTTGTATTATCTAAAAAAATATGGCAACCAAACTCTGCCACCGTCTGTATCCATTAGGGGTCGTCCAGCACCCTGTCTTGCTACCGTTGCCGCTGCCCGGTCGAATTGCCTGCCACACATACCTGATGCGGTCAGAATGATGTTGGTTTTAGTCACCTGGGAACTAATTAATGAGAGTTTCCGTTTATACGTCTTCAGCGTGTGGAACAGCCTAATCATCCCATACTCACAATCACTTTCCCACTGGTTCGTATTTCTTTTTTTTATCTATTAAGTCACGTGCTGAAAGTATAGAGGCAAAATGTTTTACCATTTATGCGACGGAAAATAATCAAGAAATCGTTATCACGCGTCACCAGCGACGTGCAGATCCGAGCGAAAGGGAGGCGAAATATGTTGCATACAAAAGCGTGAGCAGGGTTGCAATCTCTACCTAAACTCGTGACCATGATAACGAGAGGGGAATGCTGAATGCGCGGGCAGCACCTCGTCTCCGCCGGCGATGGCTCAACAACATTCCAATGTCATCTGCCAGGCATAACGCATAGGCACCGAACAACAGTACTCGAGGTTCACGGCATTGACCCTTTTTTTTTTCCTTTCCAATAAAATAAAACATTGTGAGCCCCCGTATATATCTTCTCTCTCATGAATTATTATTCCCTGCCATATCTTTCCTCCAATTCGTCGGCACCACATACGTACACCAACCGGTCACCACTGACTTGCTACATATATAATTTTTTTTAAGCAAAGTTGCTACATATACATCGTGCTACCAGCACACTGAATAATACACACACACGCAACATACACCAATCAACAAGTCCATCGTCATCATGGTAGTGGACACCATCGCCCTCGACAAGCAGCAGCAGCAGCAGGCGGGGCAGCACTGCCACCACTTCGTGCTGGTGCACGGCCTGTGCCACGGCGCGTGGTGCTGGTACAAGGCGGCCACCTTGCTGCGCGCCGCCGGCCACGCCGTCTCCGCGCTGGACATGGCCGGCTGTGGCGCGCACCCGGCGCGCCTCGCCGACGTGCGCTGCTTCGAGGAGTACTCGCGCCCGCTGCTGGACTTCGTGGCCGCGCTGCCGCCCGGCGAGCGCGCCGTGCTCGTCGCGCACAGCCACGGCGGGTACAGCGTCGCGCTCGCCGCCGAGAGGTTCCCAGAGAAGGTCGCCGCCGCCGTCTTCGTCACGGCGTCGCTCCCCGCCGTCGGCCGGTCCATGGCCGCCGCCACCGATGAGGTACGCGCCGCAAACACGTTTTTAACTACCGCGCGCCGTGTGCTGCCCGTGTACGTGGGTACAGAACTGCCTAAATACCTCTGCAAACTTAACATAAGCATGTCGGCATCCATTGTTTTGTTTGGTCTGAGTTTATGCAATTATGCTACGTAGCAGCCTAGCAGGTGAAGCCATCATGCCATCTGATGATGAGCAGATGTAGTAGAATGCATTATAAAAAAAAAGTAGAATGGCAAATAACCAGTTGACTCTGTTTGATTTGTATAAGCCGCCGGCCAGATGTTGACCAACCCAGTGTGCACGTTCACCACGCGAGAGCGCACGTAGAAAAAATTGGTCCGACGATCCTCGGTCAAATGCGTAGTAGAAAGTGGCGGAGTTGACAAACAATGGGAAAAGGAGACAAAATAATGTGGTCAATTGATCTATCATACTAAGCCGCAACCGTCGTGATTGTAATTCCTCCGATCTATCATACCAAGCCACAAACGCGATGGATCTATCATACTTAGCTAGATGGGGATGGACCACAGTATAGCTGGGCATATGAACTGAGCAAAACGACCCGGCACATAACCCACCCAAAAAAGCATAGCCCAAGTCTGACACGGAACATATTTAAATGGGCTCAGACCAGGCTGATGTGGGCCACGCTATGGGCTCAACCCCAGGCCAATAGCATGGCATGTAGCCTGACCTAGAAATGGTGTTGACCCGAAAGGCCCACTAGGCCATTCTAGCATCCTGCCAGCTCAAGCAAGCCACAACTCAGTGAAGGAGGTCAAAGCTCACTTCGCAACCCCGGACACCCCCCAACCCAACCTAACCACCCTGATCGTCACACAACACTTACCACCATCAGGCGCTTGCCGCTGCTCCCTCTCACTCTCTGGCATGGCACGACGCCTCTCTCCTCCTCTCCCTCTCTAGTGTGGCGCGACGCCTCTCTCTTCCTCTCCCGCGTGGTGACTCCAGATCTGCTCTTGGCTCCCCGTGTGGCGACTCCAGATCTGCTCCTGGATTCCCGTGGGCTCTCTCTCTCTTTCCTCAACGAGCGCATCTCCAGCTCCCGCCGGCTCTGACTCTCCCTCTGCGCCCGACACCGCCTCTACCTCTCTTCACTCCCTCTCCCTCCTAGGCCGCCATCGTGGTGGTGCACCATTGCTTCCTCCGGGCAGCCATAGCCTACAGCGGGCCACCGTGCCGTCAGGCTCGTGAGCCAAACGGGCTGACACGACACTGTGTTGGCCATTCTAGGTTGTGCCACGGGCATAACCCCAGACTCAGAGCACGATTTAGCACGGTCCGCACGTGTCCTTATGCCTTATCAGATCGTGCCTAAATGAACCGTTCCTAGAAGCATGCCTAGCCAGGCCGTTCTGGGCCAGATGCCCAGCTATAAACCATAGTCCATGGATGGAGTGCGTGTGAATCGAAGAGAACGAGGGTGATGCATCTTCGTGTGTTTCTGCATATCATGAAGAAATACATGAAGAAGTTTTGCCCCGTTGGAAGAGAGCGCATTTCTTGGAACCACTATTTCGGTATAAGTAGTTGGTCATCATGTGCTTTTGTAAACTTGTCTCAGAGTACTATACAGGACTGCCTAAGGGCAGGTACAATGCTACACATAGGCAGTCTCATAGGTTGTGTCATGCATTGCCACATAAGATTTTTGATGTAGAAGAGAGAGAGAGAGGGTGGTGAGAGAAAGAGGTGGTTGTTTTGTGTAGCAACCACCTCATGCGCTAAAATTTAGGAGTATGAGACGGCTCTCACACCATTGTACGGATTCTAATAGTCTTTTAATATATAAAAATTCCTTTTTATGTCCACAAATTATGGAGTACTATAATTAATAGAAAATAACTAATGAGACCATCCATTGTATAAGTCATCTCATTACATGGCATACATGAGACGGCCTATGAGACAACACTGTTGTACTTACCTTAAATACCTGCAAACCTAACATCAAGCATGTCGGTCATCATATGGTCTAAGTTTATGCTATGTAGCAGGTGAAGGCATCATGTCAGCTAATGATGAGCAGATCATGCTCAAGCCAAATTTGTTCACGCTAGTAGTAGAATGGGAATAACCAGTTGACTTTGTTTTAATCGAATAAGCCGTTGACCAGATCCAACAGTCTTCATGTTCATCTCGCACGTACGAGCCCACTCAGAAAAAATTAGTTCGACGATCTTCGGTCAAATGCGTACAGGGGTACTGGGGTACGCTGTGCCATTAAAAGTGGCGGAGTTGACAAACAATGGAAAAAAGGAGACAAAATAAAGTGGTGGCCGGGTGGAGACAACGCAAGATATCTGTTTATGCATGATCGATCTCTAGTATCGTAAGCCGCAACCGTGATAGCAACTCCTCCGATCCGGTCCCTACCCAACACAATCTATAGTTAGCTGGATGGGGATGGACCATAGTCCATGGCCGGAGTGGGGATCCTCGCACACCACAGAATCGGAGGAAACGGGTGGAGACGCGGAGGGCGACGTCGTTAGAACAGGGCCGGCCTTGCATGTCCTCCCTTTCTTTATTATATCCATATAAATGGCACAGCATATACACACGGAAACGCCCATTCTCTATGACTATCAATGCACACACGCACCTGCAACAACTGGCACATTACTCTATATATTAAGAGCTTTTTTCCAATCCTTCAAAAGGTACAAGGTACCAAAGGTACCATATTTTAGACTATCGGATCGAATGCATCCAACGGTTAAAAAACACCGGTACCAACCGGCCTAACTTGGTACCGAGCCCAAGCGCTGAAGGAGCAAAGGGCATTTTGGTAATTTCGTTGCCCAAATTTTCCGTCTCTCGTACGAAGCCTCTTCATCATTGCCTTGCTCGTCGGCGGTTGGCTACGGCTCCTCCGAAGCAAATGAAGATGGTGGAAGTATCTCCTAGGCGCAACAGGGGAGGTCTCACCCAAGCTCTTCCGTCGATGAGGCCGACACCGGGCGTTTCCGAGAAGCGAGACTCTCTTTTTGGCTTCTTCTCCCGCTACTCACCGCCACCCAAGCTCATAGTCATGGTTCAGGTGATGTCTCAATCATTGAGGTGTTGAAAAGAGGCACGGGGTCGTGTGATCTCTGAAATTTGGGCTGCGTACATGATTTCTGAAGAGGGAGCGGAGCTCATTGTCCAAATCCATGTGCTCATTACCGGATTTGATTAAATGAGATGAGCTTGAGATCTCCGGTCTCTAGATCCAGCTGCACGCACAGAAGGATACGGAGGCCATGACAGGAGCGGCGGCGAGCCGACGAGGGGATTGTGAGCGGCGACAGGAACGGCGGGCTGCGAGCGACGAGGGGCACTGCGGGCAGCGGCGAGGACACTCGAGGTTGTGACGGCATTCTGCGAGAGAGAAGTTTTCGTCTCAAGCTTTTCTTCGTGTGAGAATAGGCAGGCGATTGGCAATCGTACCCCTGACAGTCGGATGGCCTGGTACCTTTAATGAGGTGGTGCCGGATGGAGGACTGAAGAAATACTCATATATTAAGCAAGGGTACGTACTCAACTCTACCCTCTTCGCCGAATTAGATGGTCTTGAATACCATATCAGCCTTCCCATCAAAATTATTAGCACATACCATAGGCGGACCACCGGCATGTTTAATTAGTGGCCGGGAATGGCTATTTGATAGCCATGGCCAGTATAGAGCTTGCCCCAAGAAAATTCTTAAGCACAATGACAGAGATCCGTATTGTATGTAACTCACTATGGATGTAATATTTCTTAAAATCGAGAGATATTGAGATTTACAAAATCTCACCCCTCTATCGATGGGCCGGTTTCTATTACTTTCCACAAGGTAGCTAGCATAGACCTGCAGGGTGGCTTGGGTGCTGCTGTGCATATGCATGAGTTGAGTTTATCTATGCACTTGAGTTTGATTTCTGCATTTAATGTATATACGTGCCGAATAAGCCTCATTTCCATCTTGGCTAGTAAGAACTTGGATTTGAATCGTACATTTGCATACATACATGCTTACAATACTCGTTGGCATACGCCCTTGGAAAAAGAATACTCGTTGACAGGTAGTACATATGATCCACAGCTCCTACGATATACAGTTGTGTTGTGTGTAACATGCATGGGTGGACCGATATGCATGCTGAAGTACGTACGTACTTTTATGCAAAAACTTGTTTCAGAATTCAGTTTGAGAAACCCTATGAGTGATAACAATCAGAAATTTATGCTTAACAGTTTTACAAGAGAACCGGTTAGATTCTTAATGCTCTTTGCATTGCCTATACCTCCTATAATATTAACGGTGGTGTATATAGTTTCTCAAACTATTAGGCAGTATTTTGGAGGGTAAAACTCTTCAAATTCGAATCATATATACAAGTAATACAATTCCTGTTGTTTGTGTTTTACTGTTGCCAGTTTTTCAAGTTCGTGGCGGAAGAGCCAGACTTCTTCCTGGACACCAAATTGCTGGAGCAAGAGAACCCCGAGATCCCCGGGAATCCAGTCATCTTCGGGCCAAGATTCATGGCCCAGAAGCTGTATCAACTCAGCCCGGCAGAGGTGAGATTGTGAGAAGACGCGCTATCTCTGAATGCTGTATCAGCGCAGAGCGCCTCAGAACGAAACTGCTGTTTTTGGTATACAGGACTTGACCCTGGGGCTGTCGCTGGTCCGGCCGGCGAACCGGTTCAACGACGACGCGCTGATGCGGGACGAGAAGCTGCTCACGGAGAAGGGGTACGGCTCGGTGCGGCGCGTGTTCGTCCTTGTGGAGGACGACCTCGGCATCCCGGCGGAGTTCCAGCGCCACATGATCGCGCAGAGCCCCGGCGTCGAGGTGGAGACCATGGCCGCCGGCGGAGCCGACCACATGGCCATGCTCTCGCAGCCCCAGGAGCTAGCCGACCTCCTCGTCAGGATCGCTGACAACAAGTGCAACGAGTGATCAGTGGCGCTGCTGTGCATATGAATCAAAGTTCTTCAAAGCAGTCACAATTATTACGGAAATAATTAATAACAGCGTTTACTGCTAGTACGTCTAATAAACTTCGAAATGTTATTTTGTTGTCAAAATTAAAACGGATGAAAAAATTTGTAACATATATATGTTGGCAAATTTAAAATGTGTGAAATTGGAGACGTGATCGTACCATATTCTCTCTTTCTTTTTTATTAAACTTGAATGACGTTGTGGTCGGTCGGGGAGAATCAAGGTGACTGGCAATATTATTAGCTTGGAGTTCTGCGTGGTGCAGCCTGTGAAGTTTGGGAAGCATTGAATTTTAATATTTGGCGTTAACCAAAAAAATATTGTCTTCTATGAAATTTCATTTATCATATTCGATGTCTATGATGCTAATCGCTCTGTTTCAGAACATAACCATATTTTCTTTAGGCGTCTAGGATCGTAGCATTTCCTATGGATCTCTTGTACATGACCAGAAATGTTTAAATTCTAAAATGGGGATAGTATCTTACATCTTTCATAGTAAAAACGATCCATATTATTGCACTATGATGAGTATACATCCGCCATGTAGACATAAAAGAACACAAATTTTACAGCCGTATGCCATTAAAGTAATACTTTTTTTTTGAGCTGCCTCCTGAAGGATTATAATAAGAACAGTATATAATGTAATGAAGTAGAGCAGGCTCGAAACCCTTACCCCTATCTATGAAAGAACTAAATTCCTCGAAAAAAGAGCGTTGCCATTCTGATAGCGCACCATATCTATGTTTTGTCAAAATTAGAGATTCGGTGCAATTCCATCGTGCCAATACCAAATAATAATGAAATCAAGAAAAAAAAACATGAAACCTAACGTGGATTCTGCTAGCTAGCCCGTCCTTAGAGGAAAGCAACGGCTCCGCTGCAACGGGCTCGTATCTCTCGATATGCCATGGTCAACAAATTAATGGATGCCCTGAACACCTCAACACCATATGCTGGATTTTTTTTTTGTCGTCGGGATAGGGTAAAGTATATAACAAAATGTTCATGTGATCGCCTCCTTTGACGGCCTGGATTTGCGCACGTGTGGCACCCAGATGCGCTGCTGGCCATTATCATCAGCGAAGAAGAGCACACGACGCACCGCTATATATACGAGCGAAACGAAGGCAGGGCCGCAGGGGCAGCGCGCATCTCGTGTCAACAAGAGCACACGACGCGAGGATTGGAGGCGGTCGATCGACCGATCATGGCGTGCCGGACTCTGGAGCTGACACTGGTCTCGGCGCGGGACCTCCGCGCCGTGACCCACGTCTCCAAGATGGAGGTGTACGCGGTGGTGTACCTCCCCACCGACCGCGCCGGCGGCCGCAGCCCGTCCTGGAGCAACAGCGGCGGCGGCGCCACCGTCCACGTCACCGTCCCGGCCTCGGGCGCCGGGTGCGGCGCCGTCCGCGTGCTGCTGCGCTCGGAGCGCGCGCTGGGGGACCGCGACGTCGGCGAGGTGATCCTCCCGCTTCGCGACATCGTCGCCGGCGCCGGGGACGACGACGGGCCCACGGAGCCGACTCTTCTGTGCGTCCCGGTATGCAGGGTCGGGTCCAGCAAGCACCGCCACGGCGTGCTGAACCTCTCGTACAGGCTTGGTCGCGTCGTGAGCGCGGACGCCATGGCGCCTAAGGCTCATCAGGAGCCACTGCTGGCGAAGCCGGTGGACTCGTCAAGTCCATCGACGGCGTACTTGGCGGCGGCGGCGTCGGTGTACTCGGCCGCGCGCCCGACGCCGTATCGTGTGGCACCTCTGGGTGTGGCGTGCACGGGCACACGCCATGCGCAGTAGCCTCGTTGAATAATCCACAACTTGCTAATGCACTATACCAAGCTAAGCGTAAGGGGCCAGGCCAAGCCTTCGTTACCCAGCTGTCCTCGAAGACCAGAGGAAGGGCCACTCCATGTATCAGTTTTCAGGATATCACGGATTAAATGGGGGATAAAAAAAAGAGGAAACCTATGATAATTTTTAGAGCAAGACCAAGGCCAGGGGCTAGTAGCCCACCTGGGCCCATGTAAGTAGTGTCAGTGTAAGAGTCCTTTTACTATGCTTCATATATATGAAAATGTATAATGACGTGTGCCGGTTACTCTACTTAGCCCACACAAAAGCGCTATGCAGACGGTTATCAGCGTCTTTCACCTATCCACAATAACGCACTGCAGTAGCCAACCAATTTTAACGTTATTATGTCTTCTCCCTTCACACTTAAGGCTTACTCAGCACAACATCAGATTTGAAATCCATATCAAAAGCTCAAGTGGACAAATTTTGTTGTTGTTTAAATTTTTGAGTATAGGTTATTATACAATCAAGAGGAATGCAACATGTGTTCATGATAAAGTCAAAGTATTCAAATACTAGAGAAAAACTTTTTGAGAGATCTAAATCCCAGCCCTAAGTGTGCAACAGTGCCATCAAACCGGTCAGACCAGTTTGAATAGAGTTTCTGGGTCCACTTCTAGGTTAGTGAGTGTTTGGTCTAGAAAATTTATTGAATAGTTAATTTAAATTGTTTAGCAGCCTAGTGGATAGTTTGTGGAGTGTTTTGGCTAGATTGGTTGGATGACTTGTCCCCAACCGGTCAGACCGGTCACAGACTGACAGTCCCAATGACTAGTTTTTGGATTCGTGTGTAAATACCCTTCCATCTCTCCTTTCAGCTGCTGCTAGTTCCTGCCCAACTGAAAACCATTTCAACGGCCATTTGAGCTCTCCCCAACCTCTCTTTCTGAGATTCAATTGATTCTAGCAAAATCTTTGAGTTGGATTAAGAGATTTAAGTGTGTTAGCACTGGTGAGCAAATGCTAAGCCTTCATTACTTTGAGCTGTCGTCAAGCAACTCGTGAAGCATTTGTTGTTACTCTTGAAGGTGAAGCCTCCTAGACAGCTAGACGTCACCCTAGAGCTCCCGAGCTTACGGTGAGCCTTGGGATAGTTTGTGAAGGTTGTGATCTTGCATCTGCAAGGAAAAAAAATTCGAACGAGTAGAGTGGAGAAAGTGGTTGAAAGAGAGCTGACTTGGAGTTGACCTTGTCAGCAGCTCAAGCTTCCTCAATAGAGATGTATGGATAACAGTGGTGTGGTTCTAACTTCGGTGAAACAAATCATTGTGTCTTCATCTTGATTTGCCTTCTTAGTTGTTTTCTAGTTCATATTTGTGCTTCCGCTTTGATCTACTTGGAAGTGTCATTTTGAGGACAGGTACTGAGTGTATATACTAAACAAAATCTTCTGGACCACTACTTCAAGTCTTGGTTGAGCTAAGATTCAAATTCGGAGTTTGATCTAATTGTGTGAGTGCATACCGGTAAGATTGATAGAGCATATCGGTCAGACAGGGAAGACAAGCCCGACGCAGCTCTATTTCTTCTCCCTCGGCGTCCCTGTCTCTTCCTCTCCCGTTCTTTTCCTTTCCTTTGGTCTAGTGTTCCTCGTCGTTCCTTTCCTCCCTGCAGGCTGCCACGTCCAGGTGATCTGCATTGCTTCCTACTCTCCATTTGTTTTAGATTCTCCGTTCCTCTTCATTGCTGCTATATATTTGTCTTCCTCTTCATCAAGATTTCACCTTGTATTGTCTTGTGTCAATCGAGATTTGATTTTGGTAGCTGGTTCTTAATCTCGTATGGTGTGGATGTGAGTCTTCTTTCCATCTTTTTTTTTCTTTATGGATTGTTGCTTGGAGTTCGTCTAGGGGTTTTGCTAGGTTTTTGTTGTTGCTTTTATCTGTTTTGGGTTGTGCTGTCCGGCTGAATGGATGGGGATTGGTTTTGGCGTTTGTTTTTTCTTGGATCTTGATGGCAATGGTGAGTGTTTTCCCCCTCTTACAGATTCCTTTTTGGTTGTGTAACTGCTTCTGTTTCATATGCAGGTCATCCCGTTGATCCAGCTCTCCGACTCAAGTTCACGGTCAGAGGCTTTTTCTTAGGGATCATTGCTCGCCATGGCAGGTGTAGGGTGAGGTAGGTCATGGTCTTTGTTCTGGAGATATCTTTCTTGCTTGTTTATGCATCCTTTTTTGAGGCACCACTTCTTCTTATTTGGCCTGTTGTCGTCCTGCATTTTCAGGGTGTCCCCCCTGTTTAGTTCTAACTAATGGGTATGTCCTCCTTTTTTTTATTTGCATCATACATTTGTTTGCTTGTTTCAATACGATTATGTTATGCTTGTGTCATTGTTATGGTTCCTGCAGTCTTCTATGCCTGTGTGTGAATGACGTGGGTGTGCATGTTTCCTGGATTTTGGTTTTTATCATGTTTACAGATTGAGTTTTATGTTGCCTTGGTGACCAAATTCTCCAGACGATACTTTCTTTACAACATACATATGTCATTGTGGTGCAGCTTCTTCATCTGTAGTTAGTGCAGATTATCATGGTAGTTTTTCGTGTCTTCTGAAAAATAGCTACATTTTCTTGCGCTTTACAAAAGATTGAAGGATAAAAAGGATTACCAGGCGTAGGTTTGTCAGATACAGGAAATTGATCAGTTTTAGTTGTTGTATGGGCTTTCCATAATATTTTATTTATTTGCTAAGGCTTTTGCATGGATTTTCATGCCGATTTGGCTGCAGTCTACAAAAACATAAAAGAAAAACATGGTTACAAACCCTACGCACCCCTCGATATGGATAGCCATTTGATATTATAGTTTAATGGGTTTGTCATGCTTATTTTATTTGTTTGCTAATGCAGGTGCATAAAAAATGTAGGTCCTTGCCAAAGAAGGACCCCAGTTTTTTTTTTTAGAGTTTACTAGATTTGTCATGCTTGTTTTATAGGAACCAAAATTTTATTGTTTTCCAATGCAGACAACAAATAATCAGATTGTAAGGATGTTCTCTAGGTCTTAATGGCGGATAAGTAGATGAACTACTTGGTTCGGTTATTTCGCAGTTTACACCTCCTGAGAATAAAGGCTTACTTTTAATATATAATTTAGTGAATTTATCATGCTTATAAATTATTATTGCTCTAGGTTTAGGTATACTGCAATACTTACTATTATTTGTCTGGCCGTTTAGAAGGTTGGTTAAATGTTTTATTAGTTTTACAATCCTATCTTAGTCTCGCATGTTGGTTCATTGGATGATTCAGTTATTTGTACTGGTCTGCTGCATCATTCCTTTCTGTTGCATTCATTCACTCCCTTTTTTTCAGATCATTAACATCTCAGGATTTCGTTCTATTGATATTGTCCGAGAGTGGTCGCCTGTCGGTTTGTGTGATTTGCTTCATCACATTCTGATAAAGGTATGTTTATTCGTTATGCCTTTCCTTCCTTCATTTGAATTGATAGACTCCCTATTTCATGCCCTGTCTGTTATGTGTTCATCTAATAACGATGTTGACTATATGTGTTACTAAATCTATTTTACTTTTCATCCTCATCTTCCAATCAGTTATACCGTCTGCTTATTCTGGTTCTTGTTTCTTGTACTTTGTGATTGTTTTTTCCTTTTAGAGTTGTTATGGTGCTTTATTACTGGTGCTGCTTCCTAATGTGAATGAGATACTGTGTTGACGACAATGGTTCGTAAGAAAAAAGTATGTTCCGGTCGCAAACATGTTGTGTTCCATACGAGCCAGTTCCTGTGATTTTTCTTAGTTCATTTGGATTTTCCTTGTCGCATAAGGGAGTTGTTGTCCCCTTCCTTGCTTCCTGCTGATGCTGCTCATAACCGTCATGCATGAAAAAAACATCTTGATCAAAAGCGTGGCAAACTGTCAGGTAGTTTGTTGTGTTTTTCTCTCTTTCTTTTTTGTTAGTACATAAGCTCAGCTCTTTTGGGCCCTATTTCATAGGTCCTCGTGAGGGTTGCATTGTTACTAGCAAATTTGTCTATTTTACTCAGGAATACATTGACTTTTTAAAAGGTAGGTTGGGCCTTTCCCTATTTTTAAGTTTTTCTATTTTGCTTCTCATTGGCTGGTGCCATAGTTGATTTGCTTATTTTCTTGTTTCCTATTTTTAGAGTCTTACCCAGGAAGATTGTATTATGGTTCCCCTAACTATTGCATCCCTCCACCAAGGTATGCGCTCCAGACGGCTGGATTTGATTTTTTGACTGTCCCATTATTTTGATATAATTCCTATCTTTCTTCATTACATCCTGATATAGCACAATCAGCTAGAAACAATTTTATTTCTAATGTTACTCTCTTACTATATTATCAAATACCAAATATTCCCCTTGCTATATCCTTAGTAGTTCCTTTGGTTTCGCTTATAATACAATTTTCCATAAATAAATTAATAATTCCTTACATTCACTTTTCTTTCATGCTTCCTGTAGTATGGAGTCTTTTATGCTTGGATCCGTTCTCTCCTTCAAACCAAGGTCTTGACTCAAATAAAGAGGATTGCAGAAGGTGCAGTGATTTATCTTACATCCTTAGGACTTTCCTCCGGCTTACTTTTTGTTTTGGACAGTTCAAGAACCACAGGTGAACCCTCAATCTCTTGTCCTCCTCTAATTTTTCATATCTTTAATCCTAATGCTGCTGGAAAATCTGTTAACATCAACCTATTATTCACTAGCCTACAATATCATACTTTTCAACCAATCAGCCATGTTTCACAAAATTTGTACAAGACTGTGAAACTGAGTCTCTACTGATCAACAAACTAATATATTAACTATTTTTATAGAGTTGTATCATATTAATTTTGATAGGTATTTTAAGTTATAACTAAAAACTAATACTTTATTCATTATTACTTAAACAAAGGTACTTACCATATCTTTTCACGCAGATGGAAGATCCAGTTTTATCACGATGCACTATACTTGATGTTATTCTTAATCACCTTAATCTTGGACAAGCAAGCTACACATGTGAGATTAATGACAATGTCTACAGATATAAGGTTTTCTTTGACTTACACAAGGATGCTGATGAAGCAAATAGTGATGATGTTCATGCTTTTTATGGAAATTGGTTTACATGTGCTGTAGAATCTTGTGAAAGTGCTGCAGCTCATGCCATTGCCCACTTATACCAAAACATTAGATTCATGGTGCATGACTACAGCCATTGTATCTTAGCGAATTTGTCTCAACAAAACTATGATCTCTCCGCTAATTGCATTACTATGGCTAAAGTAATAGACAAGCTTTTACTTAACTGGTCAGTCATGAATAAAGAGATGGATCATGCAGGTAAAAGTTGCGGAAATCAAAAGTCATAGACTGTAGTTATCAGACTATCAACCCCAATACCAGATCTGCAATGAGTCCTCTGCTACATAGAATTAGTGAAGTGGATAAGCAGTTGTGCCAATCTCACAAAGAAAATATGAAACTCATCCGTGACACACGACGTCCTATCAATGATTTGCTAAATGAGTTCTTGTTACTTGACAAAATTACAGAGCAATGAAGCCTTGACTGGCAGCCAGTCGGTCAAGGAATTACCTTAAGGTAGGAGCCAGCGCTCGAACCCGGGCCGGTACAGTGAGGACACAACCGTCTGACCGGTTGACCGCGAGAGCACTGGTAAAACTTACAGAGCAATCAAACACAGGTTACAATAACAAAACTGTAACTTTCTAAGTGACTCCTCATTTAGATTTTTTTTCTCTGATACAGCTGGGACTATGCCAGTAACTATTCCAATTCGAGCTGCCCCAATGCTGAATCAAATACTAGCTTCGTTTGAGATGCCCTTGGCAGAATATCAACCAACATGCTATGAGATCTGATTGCAGCATTATTAGATGTTATATTTTTTATACATCAGGTGATGCAGTGTACCATTCAGAACCTCTAGAAGTCTGTGGTTTCCTATCTGAAGATTACAACAGTGCTAATGAAAGTGTAGCTTTAAAAGCAATTGGATACATGAACAAATGTCTTCATGTACGCTTTAGTAATTACAACTTTGAAGTAAAAGAACATGAAACAGATAAGAACAGAGCACTTCTGAACAAGACAAGATCCTTGACCACTTGAATGATAGATGTGTACAATTACTGGAGGTGTCAATTTCTATTCAAGCTATCCTGAAAAATCAATATACTTCAACAAGTTATTACTACAATTGCACTACCTAATTGTGCCTAAGTAGCCATCTACAGTGACTACCGTTATCATCGAGAGAATAAGCAATATTCACCAGCAGTTAGAGAAGGCTCATGCTGAAGCCGTGGAAATGATTGACGCACATGAATGCATAAGGAGCATGACGACCAAGATATATTGTCGTATGGTATAATTTAGTAGTTCTATTAGCATGTAAGGTCTATAGTAAAATTAGCTAAATATGTAGATAGTTGGGACCTAATCAGTACAACAGTCAAGTATCAACTAAGTCCTAATCAGTACAACTGTCAAGTATCAACTAAGTACCTGCTACTATCCATGACTATTGTATATATGTCTATGTAAGTTCTATCTGTAATTCATTTCCTTTAACAGATCTTGTGCATAATTTTTATTTAACTGGCACGCTAGGGCGTGCCGTACTATACTAGTATTATCTAAAAGTATAAAAAATAGATTTTTTTAAACTTAGTTAAATATATAAAAATTACTATTCAAAGTAATATTTGACCAAAATTAGATATAAACTAGTAAAATGTCCGCATGTTGCTATGGATTTAGAAAAGATATTATTTATATATATGTAAAATGTGTGTAATTTTTTTTACTCTTGTCATGCTCTCTTTTGAAAACTTGTTACTTACTATGATACAACATTGAAAGTTGCCTAGAGAGGGGGGGGGGTGTTGAATAGTCAATCTAAAAATAATCCTAAAAAAGCACTAAAGATTTATCAAATAAACAGGACTGACGGAACTTCCGTCAGTAATGATGGAACTTCCGTCGTCACAGAGAACTTCTCACTAATCTTCCTCTAAATAATGAATTTAACACGGATAATAAGGAGAAGGAAATACCAACTTGATAGAAGTGAAACTAGTGCAATGTAAATCTAGAGTTCTTAATTGAATAACTACCCATACAAATAACAAGTGATACAAGCACAATAGTATGAAAGAAATGAGCAAGCACAAATATAAAAGCAGGAATGTAAAGAGAGACACAAGAATTAACCCGAGGTTCGGCAACCACACTAAGTAGTTCCTACGTCCTCGTAGAGGAGCCACACAAAGTGGTCGGATCTCTCTCAACCCTTTTTCCCATCAAGCAATCACAAAGATCATGCTTGGATTTCTTTCTTCACTTGATTCTTTTCCTCCGGATGCGAATTACACCTTCACAAACGTCCCCGACTCACCACACGAAGTTGGGAGCTCAAAGGCGATGCCTAGCTAGGAGACCAAGTCTCCAAGAGTAACAAACAAATCAAATCTTGATGGAGAGGGAAAGATGTGCTCAAGCTTTTGAATGGATGGATTCAATGTTTTTGTGATTGGATCTCTCTCACTTGGATTTGAATCTCAAGAACAAGCCTAGGAGTGAGAGGGGAGATCTCTAACTAAAGAATGTGTGAAATGGCAAGGAATCCAACCCTTCCCATGGGGGAAGGGGTGAGCTATAAATAGAGGGTCTCTAAAAACTAGCCGTTATACTATTTTCTGGGTCTGACAGAACTTCCGTGGTTACCCACGGAACTTCCGTCATTTAAAATTTAGTCGTTGCATGAGCCTAGGTT
Organism: Eleusine coracana subsp. coracana; assembly: GCA_032690845.1. Lineage (NCBI taxonomy): Eukaryota > Viridiplantae > Streptophyta > Magnoliopsida > Poales > Poaceae > Eleusine > Eleusine coracana. Next base: position 9,748,365 of record CM064426.1, read on the forward strand.
AGAAGCCAGATGCTGTGACGGAACTTCTGTCACGGGGTAACGGAACTTCTGTCACTCTCGATTTGACAAGGATAAAGCTCACAAAACTTTCATGAGAGGCACGGAGATTCTGGTGACGGAACTTTCTTCAAGAGGTGACGGAACTTTCGTCACTCTTGGGAAGGCAGCAAGTAGGAACTCGAGACTAACAGAACTTCTATCAGGAGATGATGGAACTTCCATCACCCTCGGGAAGAGAGAAAGTGGGAACCCAACGTTGACAGAACTTCCGTGAGAGGGCTCACGGAACTTCCATCACTCTCTGTTTGACTCAGAAAAAGACTGGTTCTAAGACTTTGTTGGCTATATTTCTCACAAATCTTTTTGGAGGCTTAAACACACATATTTTCCTTCTTAGCAAGTTTGTTTTACCCCCCCTTTATAGTTCGGCAAACCTATGACTTAATATAAATAAAAGAACTAATCATTGAAGTGCTTTTGAATCCATATCCTTTCCTTTCTTTTTAGGAGTAAATAACATCTTACTAATGTGGGATTATACAATAATTTTAATTATCTGCATATTTACTATATAAATAAGTTAGCACACTTTTAATCTGACGTTATCTTACACCAAAATCCACTAGGGGATTCTAGATGCATCTTCAAACATATATCTATGAATCGGACTCACGTGCTGGTTAAACGCGACATGACACACGTATACAAATCAAACTTGCGTGAGCTCGTACTAAACTAATCCTATACGTAAAACCAACTCGCATGAGATTATACAACGACAACGACACGATAATCATCTATTAAATTAAGGGTATGTACAATGGGGGTGATGTCAGCCGTCTAGAAGGCTACCTACAAAAAAGGTAGTTTTTATTAACTTTTTATTGTCAAGCGTGATTGTGATTAAAAAAGTTATATAAAATATTTTGATCGAAATTTTTTATGAAAGTTTGTAATTAAAGTTTAATCACAAATATTGATGAAAAATTTGTATTCAAAGTTTAATAAAAAAGTTTGATCACAAATTTTGATGAAAGTTTGTATTCAAAGTTTAATCAAAAAGTTTGATCACAAATTTTGATAAAAGTTTGATAAAAAAACATTTTATCAAAAGTTTAATAAAAAAATTAAATAATTGTACCAAAATTTGATATTTTTTATAAAAACACAGACTATAATTATAACTACATCTACGCATTAAAGAAAGAGCAGCGAATAACATACAATTGTGTAAGTTGTGCTATAAACGTAACTTCTATCAACTTGATTTAAAAATTCACTCGTGAGAACTTTGATGCACTTGAATTGGATAGTAGCAGCGTTGACAGCCTGCACACCCCGTTGTGCACAGAAGAGCACATGCATGCACAATGCGGTATTGCGGTGCACCGCATGCCCATGGCATGGAGCTCGGGGCAACGGAAGCTTGTCCAGGGCCGGTCCTGAGATTTTAGGGACCAAGGCGAACCTACAAATTTGGGGTCTTATTCTCTTCATTGAATTGTACCCAGCTTCTGCTGTGAAACGTCAACTCGATGAGCAATGGTGGCTAGACTAGATTGCTAGCAAAATGGCCAGCACCCGTGCCTCATTTGCACTCTAGTGGCGAACGACAGGGCTGCGTGGATGTATAGTATTCCCAAGTAAAATAGTCCTCTTACGGGCTCGGAAAACAAATAGGCAAACATAATGGGCAGCTGCTAGCCTGAACCAAAACTGGAGTATATGCTTATGCGTGTGCTATTTTCTGTGAGCCTGAGATGGTCTGTAGAACAAGGTTACTTTGTTTTTTTCCTTGAACGTGGACATGGGTTTATAGCTATGTACATATCCATTCTCTAGGGAGGGGCTCCTTGGACTTGGGAGCCCAGGGTGACCGCCCCTTTTGCTCCCCATCAGGGCCGGCCCTGAGCTTGTTAGCGCAACGTAGTGTCATATAAGTTCTAAACGCGCGTCTGTGTATGAATCAGACTCTCCCGTGGTACACTCGTAGATCTTGTTTGAGTAATCTCAATTCATATAGATTGGAGTGGATTAAGTAGAAAATAAACTAAATTTTTTTCCAATCCCTCTCAATCCATATGGATTAGAGTGTATTGTTTAATATCCAAACAAGGTTGTAGTGTTTGAGGAAGGAATTTAGACAGGATGTGAAGGAGCGCACACGGGATAGGGATAGAAAACATTTGGAGGAGACGAACATACCTTATTTAATAATAGTATATAATAAATATATATAGAGAAGATTATTTTCTTTTGGGATGGAGGGAGTAATTGATGAAGGCTGAAAGGATTTCTTTCAAAGAAGAACGAATGCAGGCAGGATGCGCCTAGATCCATTGTTTGCTCGTCCCGCGGCCCTGCCGTTGACGCCGAGCTCTGATCTGCACGAAATAGATTGCCGTCGGCCCAGTTCCTGAACGAGCCCAAATGGAGTTCGAGTCTCGAGCCTCTCGAGCCCTCGTCACGCACCTCAGGAGGCCTGGCCTCAGCCCTCAGGCTCGCTCGACTCGCTTGCACGGCATGTTGTTGCGCACGCCGAGATAGACAAACAGCTCAGCTCTCACTGGATTCGGCCGTTCCCACTCGATTCCACCGAGGAAGAAGAGGGTGTAGCCGCCGAGCTCCGGTGGCTCCACCGGTGAGGTAGGCAGACGGTCCCTCTTTCTCAACCAGCGCATCGATTGGGTTTGATCGGATTGGACTTCTGATCCATCCTAAAATTTTTAGTGGGTGTTTCGTTTTGTTGTCCGGATTGGATGCAATCTGGTCTGGTAGATATTGGATCCCTTACCTGTAGTTTGAGCTATCAAATCCAAATTCTCCATAGTAGGAACTGGATGCCCATGCCCAAAGCTGATTGATGTTGCCGTGTCTTGTCTAGTTTGTTGTATGCTTAGGGCATCTGCTACCCGGTGTCCATCTCTCCTGTATCATGTTTGCTTAAACTAATTTGAAAATACGATATATTCTTTTATTTCTTTTCAGTTCACTCCTGATTTTCGTTTCCTTTATTTTACCTGAAGCAAGCAAAAATTATTCTGGGAAACCAACTTCAGTGTGCTACGTTTAATTTGGGATCCGAATTCAGTGTTCTGTCTTTGGTGTACAGGTATGTTTGTGATTTCCTTAGCTCTGTTGATCCAGAGTGTATCAGTTAGTACTTGTCCATGAAACTGCTTTATTGTGCTGTCCTGTCGTGCATTAATAGTAACTATGTGTCCTCACGGTCACATCTTCATGGTATACCAAATTGAAACCACCTGATTTTTGATAGTTGCCTCCAATTATGGATTTTAGTGTGACATTGTCCGTTGTTTGAACAGGAGTGAAATGGATGAGGCTGTCCCTACCTTGGTTACAGGCCAAGCTTCAACCAATGCTGTGACAGATCAGGTTACAACTGTGTACATATGGGATATGGATGAGACACTTATTTTACTCAAGTCACTGCTGGATGGTTCGTATGCTGGTTCTTTTGATGGTCTGAAGGACCGTGAAAAAAGTATTGAAATAGGGAAGCGGTGGGAGAACCTCATTCTTGAGGTGTGTGATGAACACTTCTTTTATGAGCAGGTCTGTCTTCAACACCTTAATTCATAAACGCTTTATTTATTACTTTATCGTAAAAGGTCATTATATTTGTGACTAGTGTATATAGCATATACATTACATTGTTTATCTTTTTCAGAATTGTTGTAGCTACTAAAAGTTTAAAAAACTCTTCTGTTATCCTGACAAATGGATGAAATTCTATTCATGTTCCTTACTCTTCCAAATAGAATCCACCATTCTCACCTTTCAGCAGTTCATTGGATTCCATCAAATCGTAGAATCATCCATGCTGATACTATGTTTTGTCACTGTGGTTGTAATGTAGTTACCCTTTGTACTATTTGTTTCATAGGTGAAAATTTTCTATGACATTGTTCTACTATTCATGTAGAATGCCTCCTCAGTTGGTGCTTTTCCTTTTCATCGTTGTTCTCACTAAGTAATGTAGCTTCACTTTTTGGTTATGAGTTATGATCGTCCTTTCCAATCAATCTGGTTGTTTTCACACTAATGCAGATTGAGAATTACAATGAACCATTTCTCAATGCTTTGCGTGAATATGATGATGGGAAAGACTTGCATTCATATGATTTTGAGGCAGACTGCTTTAGTTCACCTTATGATGATGTGAGCAAAAGGAAGCTTGCTTACAGGCACCGTGCCATCAGCGAGAAATATGCAAAGGTGCCTCAAGATTTACCTTATCTTGCACTATTTCCCTCAAAGGTTTTCCTTAGTATGATGATTCAGCTTTGCATCTTTGTTTGTTTTTTTCCCACTTATGTTATCTATGTTATTGCATTTCTATGTGTTATGGAATGCATGTGACAACTAGAATTTTTATTATGTATTCAGTAACTTCCAAAATATGGTGAGTTGCAGTGCCTGAATCACTCTTGTATCAAACTATCGAAATTTTGTTCATTTCAAAGAAATTTACAGTCTGTGTAACTAAATGACAAACTGTGTGGTAGTCATCTTTTCTGGCAATTACACATATGTATGTATATTCTAAAGTAGTTGTTTGTTGCCACACTGTGATTAGTAGTTTGAAGTTTAGTCTTGTATTGAGAAAACAACTGGGTTATATCTCAAAAATAGTCTGTTCTGAATTTGGTGGATTATAGTACTAGGTACTTGATTTATCTGGGTCCCAGAACAAATGAAGGCTCCCTTCTGCAGTATTCACTTGGACATCTTGTGTCATGGAAGACTCCTCTGTAAAGAGGCTTTGTCTTATCAAATGTTTTGTTTAGTGATGGTGAGTAATTAGGCTCTGAAATTTCTATACTGGAATGTTTACAGAACAACATTATCAGCTAATCATCTTTCAGTGTCTTTGTATTGTTGTTATTTATATGGCTTTTTTTTTTTTGAGGAATAATATGGATTGTTTATTGGCACCTGACTTCCAACGCTTTCATCAGTGAGGTATTTCTGATCTCTAATTGGGCTCTTTTGGTGATTTCAGGGTTTGGAAAAATTTCTGGACCAACACATGGTCAAAGTCTGGAATGATTTGTATAGCTTGACTGACAAATATACTGATGGCTGGCTTTTGTCAGGTATTATTTCTATTTGTGCTATTTTTTGTTGATTACTTTTCGTATTTAAAAGAGGGACTTGAAAGAGTGGGATATCACCAAAGAACTAGCCATGGACAGGGAACCATGACTAGGTTACCGAGATGTGTTGGGTTTTCTCTCTTGCCTGCCCCAACTATTTTGGGACTGAAATGCTTTATTGTTGTTGTTGTATTTTTAGTAGTTCGAAGGTTGCACTATTTTCTACTTATGGCCTAATGGAGAAAAGATATTAGGACTTTCAATTCGTTGATGAAGTTAAATATGGATTATGCAACCAAGAAGATTATCTGCATGGTTCTAATATATATAACCTCTGGCGGTACCCTTGTTTAGATGTTAGCCCAAAACTGTTTTCTTTCACTAATCAAAATACAGTTCTGGTTTTGGTTCTGAGGTTTCTTCGCTTCCAAAAAGTAGACCCATAAGATCACTGAAGTTTGTGAACATACGCACCACATTTTGTATGCTGAAACAAGAAGCTATAGAACAAGTTTGTATCTGCTTAAACCTTTGGTTCATCAGTCAATTCTTTGTTTAGTTCTCCAAATGCACCATTGTATTCAATTAATTTCTAATTAGTTCAGTCTGTCATTTTATCTGTTAGATGCTTTAACTGATTATTCCTCTATTATGCAGCTCATAAGTTGTTGGAAGAAGCAATAGGCAAATCTGGTGCGATGCCTACTGCCAATTCTTCAGGCATCAATTGCATTGTTACATCTGGGTCGCTGATTCCTAGTCTTGCAAAATGTTTGCTCTATCGCCTGGATGATGTGGTCTCGTCTGAGAATGGTATGTGTTCCATTCTGGAACATCTCTTCAAACACTCAGTTCTGTTTTATATTGACTTTGCAAGTGATTAGTGTTGTGGACATCTATTTTCCAATTAATTAGTGATCTAGGCTCTCCATGCCTTATAGATTGTTGTACATGGCAGGTGTCATTGCTAATCTACATGTTACTTGAAGTACTTTTATCAGACCATGTATCTAATCCACAAGGTTAGATGTAAATAAATACATGCTGGTGTCATTTGTTTTGCAGTTTACAGTTCATGGGAGGTGGGAAAGCTGCAGTGCTTTAGGTGGATCAAAGAACGGTTTGATGGGCCAAATATCCAGTTTTGTGTGATAGGAGATGGGCCAGAAGAATGCAGTGCGGCACAGGTCATGAAATGGCCATTTATCAAGATTGAGTTCCGCCCCGATGGCCTTCACAGGTTCCCTGGCCTAGACATGCCGACAATCCAGAATTACCTGGATGCCATATATCATCAGGCAAAGATGGTTGACCAACAACATGTTGGCTCTGTTCCTTCCTCCAACATCCAATGAGCATGGATCTTTTTGCCATGAATGTTTTACTGAAGGAAGCTGTAAGCAAAGAGAGATATGAGACGCATGGTGTCATCTTAGCCGTGGAGAATTAGGAGGCTGTTGTCAGATAAATAAGAGCCTGACTAGTTCGTCCATTTGAACATGTTATACATTCTGTATGTTGTCATTTACTCTGATTATGGCAATTGTCTTGTATCCGGTTTCTATTTCCGGTGGTTTAAATTGGCATTTCAAATCTGTAGATATGAATCTTAGATTGTTGAACGTTCGTTTAAACAGAACGTATATGCTTTTATACCAAGAAAAAAACAAAACATAAGGCAATGCTGTGCAGTATTAATCAAGAGAAGGGACATAGGTTAGCTATACTTTGCATTCAGCTCACTGTTTCTTTTTTTTTTTTTTTTGAAAACGCAGAAGAGCCGTGTTTCATTGTATTAGAGAGAAAAAGAAATAGTCTCCTACATGATCCTCACTCATATGGGGACCAAACTAGAGTGTTACACAACAACCTGTATCGTATACATGACTGAAAACACACACACAGGATCTGAGGCTAAGCCGCTGAGGAAGGGATCACTAGATTCACTAGATTCATCTCTCGTAGCTTCCTGGCCCAAGCCAAACACCAAAGGTTGAGCTCATTTAGGATTGTGTTGACTGAGGTGCTTGCTCCTTCAAAAACACATCATTCCGGTGCTTCCAAATGGACCAAGCAGTAAGGATGATCAGTGAGTTAACTCCTTTCTGTTGTTCCTTGCTGGCTCTCTTCATTGTTCTGTGCCACCAGTTAGCAAAGTTGCGTTCATGTTACCGTGGCACCGAGTCTGCAAGCTGTAGCAGGTTTAGTACATTTAACCACACTTGTCTTGCCACCACACAGCTAATGAGAAGATGTTGCATCGTCTCTTCCTCTTGGTCACAAAGTGGGCATTTATCTGGATGATCAAACCCTCTCTTAGCGAGTCTATTGGACGTCCAGCATCTGTCTTTTCATGGCCAACCATAGGAACATTTTGCATTTAAGTGGTGCCCAAGTTTTTCAAAAAGGACACCATGGTTCAAAGGTCACAGCCCCGAAGGAATAGGCATCATATGCAGTAATGCAGATTTGGAAGAATAGCATCCATTTGCATCTAGCCTCCAGATATGTTGATCCTCTTGGTCAGTCAAAGTGATACCTGTAAGGCAGTCCCATAATCGAAGAAGTCTCCTGATGCCATCTCACGATAGATCACCTTGGATGTCCTGTGACTCCAATCGACATGAAATGTTTGAGTTCAAGCTAAACGGTCGCTCTACCCAACAATGATAACAAAACCTTTTAATCTCAAACAAGTTAGGAAGACTAGAGATAAAATCTAAAAGACCCCATACAAAAACAATACTAAAAGTTGAGACCGGTAGAAGATACAGGATCTGCAGTAAGGATTTACCTGTGCCTGATGGAACCGAATTGGAGGATGGTAATTCATTCTACACGACATAATTTTCCTTGCCTGATTACTCATTATTAGCTTGCCAGTTTTAGAGTGTCGCTCTATGCTGATGATGCGGCTGTCTTCATTCAGCCCACTGCGCACGACTATGAGGCAACCAAAATTATCCTTGACATTTTTGGGGATGCTAGCGGGCTGGTAACAAATCTGGAAAAAACTGAAATATATCCTATCAGATGCGAGGTCCTCGACCTTCAACAGATTATTGGGCAAGAACATGGGATATCTCAGTTCCCTTGCAAGTACTTGGGCCTGCCGCTACACTATCGGAAATTGCCACGAACATCTGTGCAACCACTGGTACAAAAAATAGCGAATAGGCTGCCAGGATGGAAAAGAAAATTCCTAACTTACCCAGGTCGAGAGCTGTTAGTTAAATCGGTGCTCTCTGCCATCCCGACCTATTTTCTAACAGCTTTCAAAATCCCTCTCTGGGCAATCCATCGTATAGACAGATTCCAAAGAAGCTTCTTATGAGCGGGGATGACCCAGAAAGAGTGCGTGGAGGCCATTGCCTTGTTAATTGGCAAACATGTACACGTCCAAAGAAACTTGGTGGACTTGGCATTAAAGACTTGGAAAAATTCAACAGAGCACTACGACTGAGATGGCTATGGTTCGCATGGGATCAGAAGGAACGGCCCTGGAATGGGTTACCCAAATGCCAAGACCCAACTGAAGGACAACTTTTCTTTGCTTCCACTGTGATCACAGTCGGCAATGGCAAGACAACCCCGTTCTGGGAAGCCAACTGGATCAATGGTACATCGCCAAAGCAACTTGCCCCAACTCTGTATCAACTTGCGAGATGCAAATTTAGAACAGTGCAGAAGGAACTTCACAACTTCAATTGGATGCGAAACTTGGCTAAAATTACAACACAGAGCCAACTTGAAGAACTGGTCCTTCTATTCAACACACTGACAGATATAACATTAACTGAAGAACCTGACTCCATCAAATGGAGGTGGACTACGGATGGGTACTACTCGGTAAAATCAGCTTATGAGTTGCAATTCAAGGGCTCCTTCGCTTCTTTTTCTGCTCAGGCACTTTGGACAGCGAAAACTGAGCCAAAATGTCGGTTCTTCGCATGGCTGGCTACGCACGGCAAATGCCCAACAGCTGACAACTTAGCGAAGAAGAACTGGCCACATGAGCCAAACTGCTCCCTGTGTTACTGCTTGCATGAGACAACACCTCATCTCTCACAATGCAACTACACGGAGGCTGCTTGGCATGAAGTTGCCTCCCGTCTACACCTCCCTGCAGACTGCATTGCTTATAATCCTCTTGGACCATTGCAGTGGATGAACTCGATTACAAAAGGCAAGTCAAAAAAAGAACAAAGGCAATTACTTGGTATTCTCTTCACTTTCTGGTGGCACATTTGGAAGGAGAGAAACAGACACATTTTCGACAATGTCGAGATTTCTTTCATGCAGTTGGCTGCCATCGTTGTGGCTGAAACCAAACTTTATAAACTTGCGAAGGACAATACTGATCAACAATGAAGTTGATCGGCAAATCTTTCTTCTCTGCCCCATGGATTCCGCCTGACCTTACCGTGCCTCGTTGTCACTCTAATCTCTGTTTTTGATTTTGTTCCCGACTCTTAACATTTGTAAATACTAGGTTGTAATTCTTTTTCCTTCTTAATGAATGGCAGCACTCCTGCCGCTGTTTCAAAAAAAAAAAAAAAGCTTGCCAGTTTGGTTTCTATTTTGAGTTAGCACAGAGATCATGTTTGGTTACCAATTCCTTAGAGATTATAAGTTTGGAAAGAGTTTAGCTCACGTTTATTAGGATCAAGTGACCAGCTCCGTATGAATGGAGCATCAGTACTCTTAGAGCAAGGAATAATACAATCTCATTTCTCATCCTGTTATTTGTATCTCATCTCCTTGCTGGAACTATCGATGCCTAGCCAGCGTCATCTACCACTTTGGACGTCGACTACAACATACACCATCCTTTTGCACTATATAAGTGGGTATGTATCAACGACATATATTATTTTTTGTGATATATAAGTGGGACAGAGACAATGATTGAAGATGGCAGAGGCGTTGATTTGAAGAAGAGGCCACATATAGCAGTCAAGACGGCAGACGTGACCCACTGAAAAAAAAACATGATGGCAACCGACGAGATCGGATCGTGAGCAGCTCTGTTACCATGTTAGGAATAATATATTACCATGTTAGAAATAATATGACTTGTATTGGTAATAATAATAGAACCAATGGATTACATATATGTAGGATAAGGACTCTACAGTTAGAGTTCATTTTACCCGTGCGTTACTACGAGAGCTAGAGATTTTCACGAGGTTGTAATCGTTACCATAATATGTGAGTACCTAAAATTTCACATTATAAAAAATAATGATTCTATTGATTATAAAATAATGTACGGATGTACTTAACTTTCATCGAGCCCTCTTCTTCATTAAGCCAAAAAAAAAAAATCAATTTCTTTTCAGTTTAAATGATCTCCCTTCAAGGAGCTAACTTTGACTTAATACATAATTTTTGAAAATAGTTCTTTCAGGTGTTTGACTTTGGGCCTGTTTGGAAACTCCAACTATGTTAGAGGTTAGAGTTAGTTTCTAGCTCATAACTAACTTTAAACTAACTCTAACTCTTGAGGTGTTTGAATGTAAGGGTTAGATTGGTAATAAAGTTGCTGATGTAATCATTTATCTCCCTTAGGATAGAGGAGAAAGTAACTTTTTAATGGACCCTACTCAAACTAGCTCCAATTAGCACCTCTTGGATGGGCTATTTTTTTAGGTGGGTTAGATGCAACTAACTCAAACTAATCTTACCTGTTTGGAGAATTTAGAGTTAGTTATGCTCAAACTAACCCAAACTAACTCTAACCCATGGATGCAAACAGGGCCTTTGATGTTACTGAAAGACCACGTGGTTGATGGTAGTAGCTTGATCAAGACTCCCAATTTCCTTAAAAAAATCAATGTAGAGTCCAGATCCACATAATCGTGTTAGGGCAGGTCCTTAAAAAATCTACGTGGAGTCCAGATCCATATAATATAATCACGTTAGGGGCAGGACGTAGGGGGGGGGGAGGGGCGCTGCTTAAACGGTATGCAAAGAACTGTTGTTTACATATTGGGAGGGGGGGAGGGGAAAAACAATAAAAGTGAAAGACCACACCGATCTTATTAAGAAGTAGAGATACTATATCATTAACAATGGGGATGGTACCTACTGTATGAAGGATATTCTGACATGATGGAAACAAACGTGAGACAAACTTCCAATTACAGAGGTAAATTATCTTATTTCTGAAGGACAGGCCTGGTGCAGTGGCTAAGTCACCCCACTTGTGTCAAGAGGTTCTAGGTTTGATACAATCTCTCTGCAATTTATTGCAGGGGTAAGGTTTGTCTCATATAATCCTTCTCAAACTCTACCTATCGTAGGAGCTTATAGCACTGGATCTGTCTAAGAGGTTAAATAACGATTCCATCAGCAAATTAAAAGCTACAGACTTATTTAACCTTCCCTGTTTCAGTTTGTATGATTAGATCAGAGGACGAAGAGGATGCAGAGCTGAGGGAGTAAACATCACATGTCAGAAACAAGACGATGATGCTCTTTTGGAGCTGAAATTATGTATCTCTGTCAAGAATAATTAACTTCTGTGTTAGCATATTTTGAATTCTATTCCGTATGTTGTAGTCTGCATCGTAAACAAACCCTTCATAATAGGGGCAGAAGTAACATGGTGGTCTTGGTATTACTGGCCGAGGAACCACCTGTCAGGTCGCATGGAAACAAATGCCCATTATACGAAGCAGAGGAACCAGCTGCTCATGCCCATTAGTTTGAGACACATGCTAGCGGCCCGCTCCTGACCTAGCGCCGCTGCCAGAGCACCCAGCCGCTACTGCCGTTTGGTCCCCCTCCTCCTTCTCCTCCGATGTCTACACCGGCGGCATAGAAGAGTGGGGATCCATCCTTCTTTTTAGTTCAGTTATTCTTTTGTTTAGATTGAGTCTTAGATTAGGGTTAAGGTTTTTCTCCATGTCGAGACATTTAATATTGGGAATTTATTTCCTCCTTTTTCTCGCCGGTCACATCGAGGATAAAGGGTGGATTTGGTCTCTCTATAGCGGCATCAATAAAGATGATGGCGGCAGCGACGTCGTCAACAACTTTCGTATCATAATGACATGGAGATTTAGGTTTCCGAACGGCGACATCAAAACGGAGATGATGTTGTTGGCGTGGAATAAAATTCTCCGATCTTTTCTCTATTTTGTCATGGTTGGTCCCAACCATGATGAAGTGCTTGTGAGATCCGGTTCAATATTTCTTCTTCTTCTTTAGTGGCAGAAGGAAGAAGAAGGAAGACATAAAAATAAAGAGGATTATGCTCAATTCTATCTATATGAATGTTGGCCACCGTTTCTTGGACATCTATTCTCAGTCTGTTTGCTCAGTGTTTGCCTGTGTGATCATTTATATAAATCTTCATACAGGTTTAAAATTGAGTTTTGGAACTACATACTGAGTGTACTTAGTTATAATATCTTTATATTTCAAAGTCTTGTAACATAAAGATGTATTTAGTTATTATTTAATATAATCCTTCTTTTATCTTAAAAGAAAAAAATGCCCATTAGTTTGCATGCTAATCGAAATGAGACATGAGGTGAAAGTTACCAGTCATGTACGCAAGCGAGTAGAGTCCAGAGGCCACGCGGCGATACACCCATCAGCTCATGCCTATCCACCGCATCGATGGCAGCAAAATTGACCTCTTTTGTCCAGTGACTGGACTCCAGTCCGCTCTCATATTCACTCTCGATTATGCCATCCCCCATGCTCCGCATATTCAGTCTAGAAAAACTGGACTCCGTATATTCAGTCCAGTTTTTCCTAGGTTTGGCCCGCACGGGATGTGTGCCTCTAAATTATGTTGTAAAATTGACCTCTTTAAAAAAAAACGGATTCTCTATTGAAAGCACTTTTTGAAGTGTTTGGTAAAATGACTTTTCATGGCTTTTGAAATAGGATGAAAAAGAACAAATGTTCATAATGTCCATGATAGATTTGAAAGAAACTATAGAACTACGGGGGATTTTTTTTCCCTAACGTGCTGCAGGCTCGAGAAGGGATTGAACCAAATGCTGTCACCATACCCATGAGTCCAGGTGATTTTCCTTCCTCAAGTCCGGAAGTGATTGCTTATACACCTTGTATGCATCGTGACCTGTCTGACGACACGATATGGATTCCTATTGTGGTGCGTAAGTGAGGCGTAATGAGGCATTTGGTGAATGGTGTCTAATTCCATAATGGTAAATCTGGAATGCTATTCTTTGTTTTAGGTTCATGGATTTTTAGTTAAGTCAACTACTTGAGAAACATATTTACTTCAAAGAACAGAAGGTTTCAAGAGGTAATGCAATGGCGTTAGATATTTTTGACAGTCGCACCACTTAGAGGAGCTTTGTTTTAAATTGATGATACTTCACCATGGCAGATTACAGCTTAGGATAGGTGTTCTATGTGTGCTCACTTGAAGTTCAAAGCACTACTTAGTACTTACAATTACAAAACAGCAAACTTTTCCATACATCCATATTATAAACTCAAAATGGTTCATCAAACCAGTAGCCACCTTGGCTTATCTGAAACACACATAAATATGTATATAGTAGACAGTCTCACACACAAGCAGCCCACACGCATGCAGTCGTAACAGCCGCTTACTTATTGTTCGCTGCTCTGACCTGCACTCTCAGACAACGTAGGAGCAGCAGAACACACACTCATCATCAAACTCAAAAGCCACACAAATCAAAGGTAGATATGCAGAACGCAGGTGGTCACACCCAGCTGCCGCTCCCGATCCGGTGAAGTTTCAGAAGATACAATCGCAAGCCACACAACAATTCGGCTGCCAAAGCAGGGTTCGAACTAAAGCACGCTCGTACCTTGGTTTGCAGTTTGCACACAACAAACTCAGCTGACTAGCAATAAGAGAAGCGCGTAGCATCAACGGCACCCCAAACGCTGATCAGCCTTCCAGACACACTGTCGAACAACTGAGCTGAGTAGTGGTTGCATCATATCCGTTGCAAGAACAAGCCACGTTCATGACTTGATGACAGCAACTGATAGATGCATGCAGAGTTTTGTATTTTTCCTCACCTGGCAGAGTGAGAAGCAAAATGAGAGCACGTAACTAGAGTATCTAGCTCGCGTATCAGGCTCGGACTCTCAGAGCTGATGATATTATGTTAGAAGTATACTCCTCCATTCTAAAACTGTTTTATCATTGACTTTTTTTTTGTTAACTTTGATCATTCATCTTATTTTAAAAAAATAAAAAAAATATGATATATTTTATCATGATTTATTTTATTATTATACAAAATTTAAATATAGCTTATAACTCTTTATATTAGATCAAATATTTTGAATAAAACGAATAGTCAAAGATAACGAAAAAAACCAATAATAATAATAATTTTAAAATAGAGGGATTATACTGTATGTTTGTATGACATTACCTGAGGACGGTGGTCCTGAGGTGTTGCCTCTTGTAGTAGCACGAGTGCACGGGCGCCTTGTAGAGGCAAGCGTGGTGGCCGGCGTCCACCCCATCCCACTCCAATGCGTCCCACACATCCTTCTCCATCTCTACCGCTGGCCTTCTCCTCTCATATTCCCACCAAAAGGTGGGTAGCTGGCTTCTTGGGGCTGGCCTGAGGCCTTTCGATAACGACAAGCCTGGCAGCCGGCGTAGGCTCCAGCATCCTCTGGTCTTGACGGTTTCCAGCGCTGGTGCCAACATCTTGACCTTGCATATCTGCTGCAATGTCGGCACGTCATGCAGGTGAATGGTGGTCAGCTTCGGGAACTCTACTACGCTGTAATCATAGTCCTTGCCTAGCTCAAATACATGCCTGAGGTTGCCACAGTGGATGATGTGAAGGGTCTCCAAGCTGTGAAAAGAGGAGGACCACACAGGAAGCGCGTACTGCAAGCTTGGGCATGAACGCAGGTGCAGGTGCCTCAAACTGTTAAAACCAAAATTTTGATTTGGACCATCTCTCCAAATGCAGCGCGCTATCAGGAGATCTGATGCCCAGATGGTCTCTAGGTTAGAGGACGGACAACTTCCCAAAGGAAACACAAGGTCCAAGTTGGGGCACCTCTCCACGCGGCACCATCTGAGGCATTCAAGGTCAGCTGGAGCCGTGGCAGTGCGGGTCGAGGTATCGTGCACATGCAACGATTCGACATACCAGCACATCAAATGAGTTAAGCTAGGAGTAGTAAAAGAAATTTCCACTTCGCTCTCCACATTTTGGCTCCCCTCACCAATCTCAATATGGTGATTGAATTTTGAGATCGGAGGCTGCGGAAAGGCTTGCATCGTCGGGGTCAAGGCATCACCAACCTTGATAAACACATCATCATATACGCCTGTTGTTGCCACTGCATCCATATGGTGCTGCTCATCACATGGTTTACTCATCTCCCCATTGTCATTTGAGGAGTTGATATGGATATTAAAGTAAACATCATCATCACTTTCAATTCCACCATGACGTATGGGAGCACACAAGGACCGAGCTAGCCTAGCATCTGCAGTAATAGCGTGCACTTGCAACTTGAAACACTTGTTGGGCTGGGCAATAACAGATGACCGAGTACATCCAAGTACCCTCGCAGCTGGTCGGGTGTCTATACAGAGCAACTCCAGATCCAATGGGAAGTGTTCCATCTGTTTTTGTACTAGTTCTTTGTGGGTATATGCACGTGAGCGCCATCTTATTGCACAAAGATGCTCACATCCTAGTAGAAAGAGTCGTTTGAGCCTCGGGACATGCACCACCATAGTTTCAATGTCAAGTATCTTGATTGCACATCCTGAAAGATTTAGCTCCACAAGGTTGGGTAGCCCACGTAAGAACAAATTCTCCAACCGTGTGCAACCTTTTAAGGATATGAAGGAGGTTTTTATGTCTTTCTTATCAACATTATGAGAAGGATACTTCGGACGATGAGAACCCTCTAGATGCTCATCCATTAATGTCAAATTGGATGCTGGTCCATATCCATCAAAGCTGAATGATTTTAGAGAGGAGTTCGAAAGCACAACATTCTCTAGCCCATAACAACCATCAAGAACAAGCATATGAAGGCTGCTAGCCTTTGATAGGCTTGTTGGTAAGCTCTTGATTTGATGGTTACCAGATAAGTCAAGTACTTGTAGCTTTGTCTTGTCCGTAAAAGATTTATCAATAGTCTCTCCAGATGTCTGTGACTTATGCAAAGGTTTAACTATTCTGAGCCTTTCGAGGCAAGGTAGTTTTCCCTCTAACTGACTTGTGAAGTTACAACACGTAATTCCCTCTATATTTAGCTCCCTGATGTTACCCATAAGACACATATTTTTCTCCGATAAGATCTCATACCAATATGTGTAACGCAGGTCTAGCACCCATAGGCTATACAAAAATGCCCACTTGGAGATATTGCCCTCTCGTTCAAGTTTTGTAGCATGGCTATTATTTATGCAGTGATCCAGTCCAAGAAATCTTAATGTTTGGGAATGGTGAAAAAGAGGTGACAAAAAACTAAAGGCACAATAAGAGAGAATAAGCACCCTAAGGTTGCTGCAGTGTTCGATCAAGTCATTTGGCAATCCATGTGGGTAATTAGTGCTCTTAAATGCCAGGATGATCGATGAGGCCAATTGCAAAATATTTTTTATATTATCATCAACTATCTTATTCTTTGAAGTGATAGAAATCCAACGAGGAGGCCTTTTTTGAAATATCACATGTGGATAGTCATCGTCATCATCAAAAACCAGGTAAGATGAGTCCGGGTGTAGCATCATTTCTTTTTTTCTCAACGTCTGTGAACCAAAATAAGCATCATTATCATCACATTCAAAACTTACTTCTTGATGCAACGCTTTATTAATATCTCCTACTCTGTCCTCTTGAATGATCCCATCACATATCCAGTAGTTGGCACCATGAAGTGTCAAGAGCCGGTTTGTGCCTATATGAAAACTGTGATGCAAGAATAGCACGTATAGATAGCAATCAATAACCACTGCTCGGTCATCTTCTCG
The DNA here is from genome assembly GCA_032690845.1 of Eleusine coracana subsp. coracana. Taxonomy (NCBI): domain Eukaryota; kingdom Viridiplantae; phylum Streptophyta; class Magnoliopsida; order Poales; family Poaceae; genus Eleusine; species Eleusine coracana. The sequence goes on from CM064426.1 coordinate 9,765,474, forward strand.
CATAGATGGATGACGTGCAAGGATGCTAGCAGCCTCCTCGCGCACCAGTGCATTAATCTCTGAGCTTGATAACGAGGTGCCATGCATGGACCAGCTGTTAACAAGGAAAATATTTGTGTACCTTAGCTGACGTAATAATACCTCTGTGTCGAAGATCTGAACCACCAATGACATCCATGTCTTTGGTCAGAAATCGTCTTCTAAAGGTCCATATTATGATGGACTGATGAAAGTCTGTAACCCCCATCCTACTTAGGACAACTTCTTCCTCGCCTCCATTTAAAAAGATCATTATAAAGCTACTCTCCATCAGTGTTCGGTTAATCACTGTTCCAACAGCTCGTATTGCATCCCTATATGCAGGGACCACTCCATTGAAGTCGTCCTCCTTGTCCTGCATGTCAAATAAGGCCATGGTATTACTGTCAAGCTTTAGCTCCTCTGCAATTCTTCTCTGCATCATCCTTTTACTTTTCCACATTGAGCAATCTATATAAATTATTCTGCCAAAGGATAATCTTGGTGGAAGATCATTCATTGATTGAAGCTCTTGTGCTATAGACCAAAGGACTGCGGCCGTCCCCAAGCCCTTCCAACCAGAAAAGTAGATGGTACTGCCATCACTGGTCCTTTGAACAAGATTAAGTATTTCACGTTTAGCGCCGTCAACATCTCTAGCCAGAAACTCTTGAATTCTTATTTGATCAACATTAATCCACTGAGAAGTTAAAAGCAGAGTGAGCTCATGTTGAATCAAACTGACCAATAGTAAGTGGGATCAACAATCATTATCACAACCAATTAAGGTGATTCAATTCGCACATTTACACCCTGCAGGTTAAGTCACTTAAGATAGAAACTGTTTTTTGGGTTAGTTTTTTGTTTTTTGGGGGAAAGTTCAAACTCACACGAACATTTTGGATGGTTTGAATACCTGGATTTTGATGAACAAGATTTCTATTGATCATGAGTTAAAAAGAAGAAATATTCATGTGTGCTTTATGATCTTCCAACACCTGGTTTACATCATATCTCTATATCTCTAAAACCTCTAAAACGCGTGCGTTTTCACGCAAAAGAGCCGGGCCACGTCACTTGTCGATTCTTAGCCGTTGGATCGTTCAGCAGAGAAATAACGATCGTCCGATATGCACTATGCCTTTTACAACCAGACCCTTCCTGAAACTACATATAAATCTCGTCCTCCCACCGTTTCTCCAGATTCTTTCATCTACACCCTTCAAGAACCTTCATTTAATTGCCGGTCCTTCCACCATGTCTTCTTTCATGTAGACCCTTCCAGAAACTCGGTTTTAGTTTCAGTCCTTCCACCATTCATATGCAGTTTTCCATACTTGCAATTTAAACCTTCAAGAATCATAATTCTTTCCCTGGTCCTTTTAACAACAATCTTATATTCCCTCTTTTAGTTACAAGACAACTATTGAATATATTATCATATGGCTTATAATTAAATAAATCATTTTGGATTATAACGCATATAGAATCATATGACTTACAAAAAACAAATTCATGTTATTTATTTAAAGTATGTAAACATGTAACAAATATATAATAAATTTTGATTTACATTACTAACTACCGTAATATTTTGAAATGGAATAGAGAATGTATTTTGACATTTAGATAAATTAATATATGAGATTCTTGATATGAATATGACCAATATCTTCATTTGTTTTATTTATTTGTGAGTCCAACTTTTTATTTTATTTGTTTTTAATCAATTTGATCCTTTCTAAAAACTTTTTTTTGCATAAATTTCAATGAAATTATAGCTAGCAAAGCTATATCCACACCCTCTAACGTTTAATCATATCTAGCTCACAAGTTCTTTTGCATGTTTGATGGCCTTCTTTTGTGCTCATACACATATAGATGTGCTTCCGTTGTTATATACAATTGCCAACAAAAGTTTTGAAGAATTATTAGATTTCAATAAAAAGCAAAATCTTTATTTGTCTAAGTTAGTTATTTTCATAATTGAATAACAACTTGTAACAAAAATATTTATTTGTGCTTTAATTAGATTTTGTTTTCAATGATTGAAATGCAAACAAAAAAAAAGATACGCCAAGATTAAAATGTCATTGTTTGAAAAACAATTCAACAATGACAAATAAGCATGACCAAGAAAGTAAATAAGTAGGCGTTCTTTCATTTCCAAAATTCTTTAGGGGCAATTCTAAAGTGGATCCCATTTGTGTCAGTGACAATGACATATTTGAGAATGAGTGATTTTGCAATGACTCCAATAAAATTATTCTAATTGTTTAGGATCTAAAATATTATCCAAATTCTAAGTTATAGTTACTTAAATCGATTTGGACGAAGGCACGAGCTCCTCGAGCAGTTGCTGGGCATGAAGGTCTTCTCCACTATGGATCTTCCTCCCACGATCTTCTCTCCAGACTTTGCGCCGCCTCAAGTGAGCAGCGACGACGAGGCATTAGGCAGTGGTGTTGGGAAGCAGCCTACTACGAGCAAGGCGGCGACAATGGGAGACAGACCGCTGCATGCTACAAGTGATGCAACGACGCACCTGCCTACTGCAGGGATGGCGTGCAAGGCGGTGGATCAATGGGCATCCCAACGGGCAACAACACTTTCTTTCCCCTTCTCTCAAAAATGATTTTTTTCTTTTTTCTCAAAATTTGCTATAACGATACTTTCTAAGAGACGGAGGAAGTAATATGAATATGAACACTCTCTGTCTTAATCGGGAATTGTTATATACTGGAATGGAGGAAGTAACTATTACAAATATTTTTTTGTTTACGTGTCTTCACTTATTTATATAAAATTAATTATTTTTAAAAAATATTATCGAGCTATGTTACATACCCTATCAATGAAGTTATAACTAAACACATCAATATTGAGCTATATCACCATATCGTGTTCTTCTAATAAGATTGAATCATATGATCATGCAATATTATTACATTTGTTTAATCCATCAAAAAACCTTCAAATGAATAAGATTGTATTATAAAAACATACAGTATAATACATATGGGCGGCTAGAGCTGTCCAAATGGGCCGTGCCAAGCGGGCCGGCCCGAAGCACGTAATTTTTGGCCCGGCCCAAGCACGGCACGGCCTGTTTAATTTTATGTCGGGCTGGCCCGATTAAAGGCTCCGTGCCATGCTTGGGCCGAGGGGGTGGCCCGACGGGGGGCACGAGCATGGCCCGATTAACCGGCGACCCGATAAAGCACGAATATGGCCCATTAGGCATGGTCTGCTATCAGCCCATTACGAAGCCTGCTACAAAACCTAGGTATATAAGCATCCACCGCCTCTCCCTCGCTCTGTCCGCCAGCCGCAACGCGCCGCCTCCGCCTCGCTCTCTCACACGACGCCCCCGCTTCGTCCAGCTCCCCTGCCTCGCCCGCCCCCGCCGCGCAGTGTTGACCTCCGCCTCCCTCGCCCCCGACCACGCGTTGCTAGCCCGCCCTCGCTTCGCCGCGTGAGCTCGCCTGCCCTCGCCAGCCTCAGCGCTGCCCTGCCTCAGCGTCGCCCAAGCGCCGCCCGCCCTCGCCGACCTCAAAGCCGCCGCTGCGTTAGCTCGCTCCCCCTCGTCGGACTCAGCATCGCTCACCCGCCCCCGCCTCAGCACCGTAGTGTTGTTCGAGCCCCCCTCCGCCGTCAGGAGGTCGAGGGAAGAGGGGAGGTCGGACGCCGGTGCTGCGCGAGCCCCCCTCCGTCGTCGAAATCCTCTCCTCCTTCAGATCTGGCCGGCACGGTGTTGCGCGAAGCTCCCTCTGAGCTCCCATCCAACATGCAACATCGAGGGCGAGCTCCCCTCCATCGCTGCGTCGAGGATTTGAGGGCGCCCCTATCATCGGGCTCATGGGCCTTAATGGGCCGTGCGTGCTCATGGGCTTAACGGGCCGGCCCAGCACGGCTATCCATTTTTGTGCCGTGCCGTGGGCTGGTGCCCAAGCACGTGGGCTGGCACGGCACGGCCCGAAATGAATTTTGTGCCGTGCCGGGCGGTCCGTTTGGACAGCACTATGGGCGCAAAGCCGCGCGATAATTCTAGTTTAATCTATAGTTGTTGCACCCAGGCCCGGTGGTGGGTTCCAAACCGGTTCCGGTGCTTTAGGCTGGTTTGGTTTGGGCTTAATATTCGTTTAGTTTGGTTCGATCCGGTTTCAACAGATGAAGTGGTGGGCTGGTTTGGATTGGGTGTGTTGTGTTAAAGGAAACGGTGGGGGTTGGGGTTTGGTTCGGTTGTTGGCCCATTCCCAGGTTGAGTTGTTCACATAATGCTATAGTTAATATATGAGTTACAATGATCTTTTTATAATTCCTGAGTAATAATGGTGGAGTAATGATAGCTTAGGTGTTATAACTTATAAAATGTTTTTTATATTATAAAATATTTAGATCTGACACTTTACCATATCACAAAATGGGATGGCTGAGAACTGGATGTTTGAAGACTAAAACGTTGAGGACACTTTTTAATTAAGATGGTGGGTTAGTTATTTATAATCATTTACAGGGTTTTAAGTCAAATTGTTTAGTAGCAATGAGTTTAATATTTATGGTTATGCATAAAGTGGAACAGTTGGCAATAAACATGCGTAGGTTAATTTAAATAATTTTTTATTGATAGCGGTGGATAATTTACCTCTGATTAATTTTGTAATTTCTAACTATTAAAAGTGGAAGTTGTTGCTTTTTTTTCTTAGTCAAATATTTGGACAATATATTTTTGTTCCAGCTGCCTCGCCAGCAGTATTTGGTCATCAAAGGAGCCGGGTAAAGAAACAAACTTATTGTCTAACAGTCAGGTGTTGTAGTAGTAGTTAATAGTGACAACAACAATAACAACAATACTAGTAATAACAACGACAACAACAAGGGCTGCAAAGAGTAGTACCATGGCGGACATGATGAATTATTTATTAACCCATGATCAAAGGACCTGTTAATACATTAAACACCCCACCAGCTCCTGCATGCATGCATGTTGATGTACACATAGCATGAATTATACTGTTATAGGATGGTTTACTAGTAACTGAGTACGTACTCTGGAGGGAGCAAATGGAAGAGAGCAGTACTGACCTTGCCCGCTGCCCCCAATCGATCCGACTCCAGCCAAAGACTGAAAGACCAACAAGAAAATAGTAGGGACAAAGCACAACGAAAATGGCGGGGCATGAGTATAGTCCTCTCCCACAGGAGAGCAGCACCGAGTCCCTTTCTTGTTTATAAGCAGCATCTATCCTTTACTTCGTTCTCACCACCCTTCCATTGCGGCCTTTAAGTGAAATCCTTTCACTTTAGATTGTTTTTTTTTTTCTTAAAGACGCATAATATGGTAGATGTACACTGTAGAATCTGTACGTCAAAGATAGTATAGCCTTGCATGGACCAGTAATTAAAGAGAGCTGCAGCTTTTTTATTGGTCTTGAAACTTTTCAATGGCTATGAGCGTGACTGTTGAAGTGTGTCTGAAATATTCCACAGCGGTTTAAATTGAAAAGCAGTTAGTAACAAAAAAGAAAAGGGACGATTCCTTGCTTTGCTTTTTACGGTAGATTTAAACAAAGGAGTCGGAGTGGTTACATATTTTAAAGAAAAAAAAGAGCACCAAGCACTAGTCGGTGGTGACAGATTTTGGGCTGTCCCTCACATGATAAACTTTAGCCTAGAGCAAATTTACCTTTATATCTTATATATACTAATTAGAAGCTCTTTTTGAGGACTCTACGTTAATCGGAGAAAAATACTAGAAATTCTCATAAAAAAAACATCCAGCTATTAATAGGATTGCATGAAAAATTATGACCGATGGATCTGCCTAGACGTCCTAACATGCTAACGTACATGGCTTGGAGACTAGCTAGCGTGTGATTAGAACATGTAGATTCCTTACTATACGTAAGGACTCTGTTGAGTAACTTGAGTCACATCTTTATCTCATGTCGTCGAAGAAAATTCCCCAAGCCGCCTACGTCGCTCAACATCATGAACTGATTCACGACAAACTGACACATCCATCCCCTGCTAGATCATTGGATCGATGGGGATCTGTGCTGGCATGTCGGTTTGTTGTTCGGACGCAGGCCTCTATGAGATAGATGGGGATAGCCAGAAGGGAAGAAAGATGTCAAGCGATATGTATGTATTCTCATGCCTAGCATATATATTCTGATGCCATCAGTCGATCGATTGCTTAATAATACTGCTGATCACGAACATGCAATGGAAGAGGAAGAAAAGTGAAAAGAGCTTGGAGAAGATTGTGACGGCAGCAACCACGAGCCATGCCACGTCGATTGAAGCTTGGCAGATCGCTTTTTTCCTAAGACTAAATAGGATCTCCATTATAACAGCTGACAGGTAAGTTAACAAAGAAAATTAATCTAGATAATTTAGGAGTTCCAAACGGGTACTATGCATACTGCATTATCACATATAGATGAAGATGATCTGATGATGTAGTTCATATTGATATTATTAAACAAAGTATATTAATTATTTGCATATTGAGATTATCTCGGCTGATGCAATCGCTTATCCATCTTTGTGGTAACTCATGATGCATCATGCAAAGATCAGTTCTATAAGTGAGTGGCCACAAGCCAGATGAAGACATTGGTGTATTCCTGCGTGTAGGTAGCATAAAAGTTTCGCCCGTGCAGGTAGCATAAAAATAATGGTGAATGATTTACGGATAGCATAGATCGCATGGAGCACCTCTATGTCATGGTTCTTCCATTGTCTGTTGTAGCTTTCTAAGTCATTGCATCACAAGTCTATTTGTTTTATGGAGTAACAATTATCATTTTCCCAGTATTTATTGATATGCCAAGCGGTTATATCTTCTATTTTAGTAGCAAGTCATTACAATTGTTGGTGGTGCACAACTTTGTCATTTTGCACCTATAAGTTTTTTTTCTAAGATCAATTTCACTTAGTCTCTCCAGACTATTTAATTATGAGCAATAACACTAGGACAGATAGAAAAACACTTCAAGCAATCTAGAGACCCGATAAGCCAAGGGATAAAAGGAATATGAACACCTGCTTAGGTTTCCACAAGCAAAAATCTACGATTAGTATCATAAAGATTATATGAACCATATGTGAATATATAAAAAGAAAAAGAACCTATAAAGTTATACTGGAGCAACAACATGGAGCTTTTGCTACCTATTTACTGTTATATAGCTGGCATAACGACTATCAAATTAGGCCAGCTTCCTATCGGTATTACCTCTTTGTGCCCTATATAATCAAATTTAATAGGTAACCAAGCACACATACCAATTATGTATTAAAGTGTGATCTGTTGAGTGATTACGTAGAAGGTGCTAAATATGCAACAACCACCGTTTAGTCCCTATGAAGTTGGAATAAGCTAGAGATGGAACCATAACAACTTATAGAGAGAATATATAAAGACATATAGATGGAGGGTAGTGATAAATTTTGAGTTACATCTTCAAATATGGCCCAGGAATCAATGAGTTCCCAGCATACAAATTAAACTACCTAAAAGGAAAAGTGGAAGGTAGTTTCATTTGGGAACTCAGCTTATAGATATAATATATAAAGAAAAATAGGGGGTCAATTCAACTAATTATGCAATTGTATTCAATATTGAATAAAATGGGGGATAGTGGTAAATTTTGAGTGACATCTTCAAATGCAATTACTGATAAACATAAGATAGTGGCAAATAAAAAGAAAGAAATTTGTAATTAGTTGACAGATGCATAGACCAAATGAAAAAATTGTGAAGCTTTGTACTACAATTTTGTATCTTTATGACATAAAAACAGACAATTGAATAGCTTTTTCATTGAACACCATTTCTAAAGTATCAGTAATCAATTATCTATTTACATGTTTTTATTCAATAATTACTAACCCGTGCAGACGCACGGGTTGATGGATTAGTAGTATATATAGTTGACGTACGGTGGTGGCGTCTCCGTCAAACCCTTATTTCATCCATATGCAATATGTTCCACGCGATAAATCCTTCCGTGGACAAAGTTGAAATAAAAAATCAAAACCCTAGAGTCCACGACGGAAACAGCTTACCTCCTTTGTTCCAGCCTCCACACCAAAGTTCCAAACACGCCCTCAAGATACCCTTGATCTCATGCGGCCATATTATCAATCCAACGTGTGTCTGGCTCTTTGCCGTGTGTTACATTTCGGGCAAACGGTGCCGTGTGCAATATGGTTGAACACGGCAGACGTACACTGTGTTCTTGCCACACCCAGTCCATGAACTATTCACAATGACGTCGCGGCGTGTCAAGGAAGCGCATGAAGACAACGTGTTAAGACGAGGATCTTCTATCTCCCACCAATCTTTTTCAGGTCTGGGAAAGAAACTCGCTATGGGATTTATTAAATGATAATAGGTGTAAGCAAATAATATTTTTTCTATAGAACATATATGGGATAAAATTTTTAGACAACAGGTTGGAACAAATAATCCTACAAATTTCAAACTATAAATTTATATAAATCATACAATTTAAATCTAAATTGTTTGTAAACCCGTTATGCAAGGATCCATTTCTCAGACCCATTAAATTGTCGATTGCGACTCATGGTAAGAAAATATGTAAATATATAGTTGTCAATCTCACACAGTGTGCACAATAGCCGCTTAGTTACTAGTAGATGCTCTGACCCGCAGTCTCAGAAAGCATAGCAGCAGCAGAAGAAACACACTCATCAAACTCGAGCCAGGTGCTGCTCCTCTAGTGAAGTTTAGAAGATACAATCGCAAGCCACACAGATCGGTGACAATGCCAACCAATTCGGTCACCAAAGAAGGAGCCGAGTTAAAGCACGCCCGTACCTTGGTTTGCAGTTTGCACACAACTGACCGGCAACAGGATTTGAATGCCAAACTTTTAAGGTTGAAAAATCGTTGGACATATAGGATTCGAGAACCTATGACCCATAGCTAGGAACTCGAGTGCCTTACCACTACCACACTATTTGCTTAGTTGAAGATGACGGCATAGTCTTAAATCATATAGAATCTTTACTGTAGGTAGACTGTTCATTGTCTTATCTTCTCTCCGAGCACCACCCCTCTCCTCAACCCAGCTCCGAGCGAGCTCCTAGCCCTCTTGCCTGCGCCTGCCGCAAGCTCCATGCCCAGACCGATAGGTGTTAAGCCCTGCCCTAATCCTAAGCTACCGTTGCCGCCATCTAGCTAGTGGTCGCCTTTGTCGTCTTTTGGGTCCAGACCAAGGCCGCCACCGCATGGGCCGTCGCCCTATCCAGCGGCGACCTATGTCACTTCGTCTCACACCACAAAGGTCGTTGTCTCTACCACCACGAAGGTGACTGCCTTGGTCACGACCTTGGCCGCTGCCATCACAGCCTGGGCCACTGTTGTCGCCACCCTGCCCATGGCCACCATGATTACCAGATCTAAGGTTGTTTTAGCCTTCTTTGTAGGCCAAGGCGGTGTCGTTGTCAGGTTGTGGTTATGGCGTGCGACAACCAGCTTGTGCTTCTTCACGAAGGCCTAACGGCTATGCCACATCAAGATCTAGTATAGCCATTCAATGAAAGGATGAGCGAAGACATGTCCGTTACTAAGTTAGATAACTTAGTGACGAGCATACTTTCCAGGTCACATTTAATAGCGGATTATAAGATGTTAGCCATTAATTGGCTACAAACTTTGTTTCTGAAAATTGTTCTTGTAGTAGTGATAATATATTATGTTAAAAGCATGTTGACTTTTTACCGGGTAAGTTATTTTTGAAAAAAAAAAGTAAACAAGAATACATTTGAATATTTAATTATCAAAAGAAGTATTAGACATGGGATTTTGCAATATAACCTAAGACAATTTAATCACCCAAATAATACTTTGTACAGATTTTCAAAACTTGATACACCTCATCACAAACGATTTGGACGTTGTTTTGTGACAATTTTGTTTTTAACGAGCAGAAATATTTGAGAAATCCTCGCAAAAAAAAAGTATTTGAGGAAAATTTTCTTTTCAAAAATGTGCGGTGAACAACTTGCACAGCTATTCCCGAAGAGTTGGGTGCAGGTGCAGCCAAGGTTCAAATAACCGAGTTAACCGACTGGCTCGGTTCGATAAAAAACTGATCGGTTAATCAAGATAACTGGTCGGTTAACCGATTTACTATAGTAACAAGGTCGGGAAAACCGGCCGGTAACCACAGTTATTTAAACCCTGGGTGCAGCTCGACCGGCTGGGGCGGCAGCAGTTCAGCTCGAGGCTCCTCCGTCTCCACGTCATGAAGGCGACCATCCTCCTCCTCGCCCTCCTCGCCGCCTACGCGGCGGCGGCCTCGGCGAGCCGTAGCCACAGCGTTCACCCGGTCGGCTTCGCGGAGCGGCTCATCCGCGACCTCAATCTCGTACCAGGGATAGGCCACCCCTATGGTCCTGACGAGGAATTGGGAGGATCTGCGGCCCCGGGCGAGCTGGTCGAGCGGAGGGTGAGGCTCCCCGTGGCCACGGGCGGGCCAGGGGCAGAGGAGCCGCTGGTGGAGGAGCTCGGCCACCACGCGGGGTACTACAGCCTTCCCCACACGCACGCCGCGAGGTAATCCGCAGTTCCGGTTATTGTTGGTTCGATGCTTGCATTCCAAATCGACTGTTTATGATGGATGGTTCTATTCTACCCTGGACTGGACAGGATGTTTTACTTTTTCTTCGAGCACAGAGGCGGGGACAGAGAGCGGCCGATTGTTCTGTGGCTCACAGGAGGTCCCGGGTGCAGCAGCGAACTCGCCCTCTTCTACGAGAATGGCCCTTTCAAGATTGCAAACAACCTGTCGCTTGTTTGGAACGATTATGGATGGGACAAGGTGATAGTTTCGCTACACTGGAATCATCTTCTTCACTGCACATTTATAGACATCTCCTGAAATCCGGCATTAGTTGGAGTTGAGGTTACCTACTGAACTTTAGTTAGGATATGCAGCAGCACAAAATGCATATCCTGTCACCTGCAACTGGCTGCCATAAAACGGCTAATTTTGCTGTAGTGTTTTGGGGCTTGGCATCTGGGAGCATCTCTGTAAGCATCACTCTGGTCAAAATTCACCCACTACTAGCAAAATGCTCATGCTTTGCAACAGACGTAGAAAATTACAACAAACTTTTATCAATCAAAATATTTTTCGTAATTAGAAAGGATCATAGACTATCTTCCATATTAGTCCATAGTAAAATTATTGCACATAGTGTAGGAGGCAATATGTATTTACTTACATAGAAACAATTCATATATTCTTCATAATTATGTTATATTATATAGTCTCACACCAATTATTATATAGAAGAATCAAGACATCACTCAAATCTCTCCTAGGAACTATAATTTTTGTAGTCCTGATCTGGTTAAGAAACATCAGGGAAACCAAGTCTATTCTTATTTAAGCATTATTGATTTTTTAAAAAGCATCGGTCTTAATGTCATACACATGAAAATAGAGAGTACTTACAAAGTATTCATAATTAACAACTCACTCACATACAATATGAATAATTGCACCAACTAATCGCTGTCCTCACCAAGCTTCACATCATAAAATTGTCTTGCTCCCTAAACAAGACTTAAGAATCATCATTTGCGAACAAAATTGACTACTCTTTAAGCAGTGACCAATTCTGTATTCTCTGTTGTCTTTGAGAAAGAAATCAATGTTACATGCCAAACTTTATGAGTCCAAATGTGCACAAATTGTGTAAGCCACATGTATATGTTCCTCTCTGCAATCACACTTCACTCATTATGCCTTGTTGATCTGCTTGACCTGCACAAATGCTTCCCAAATCGGCTTGCACGGCACATCGTCCAACTTCACACCCTCGGAAGTCGAATACACAAAAACTGCAAAAATTGAATGAAACATAGATTCAAATGTCAGGACAATAATTCATATGGCAACAATTTCAGCCTAACTAAAATGTACCCAACAGCTATGATTAGCAGTATCGATAGTAATAATCAAGATATCAATTAAACAGAAGAACCCTCTAGCAGGTTAATAATGTTACTCACATTTTGTTGTGATTCAATGTAGACAAACACAATCATTTCAAACTACAAGCAATTATAACCAAGCCAACTATGATAGCTTCAACTACTTATAGCCTACTAAGATATAAGCACAAAATATCATTTGGTAACCAAAAATTATTAGGAACAATTATATTTAATTTCAACAATAAACATCCAGTAAATATGAAATCGGAATACATTCAACCATTGTTGTAATAGAATAGATTCAACCGCTGTTGGAATAGGGCAATCAAAATGTTAGGGAGTGCAGAAATAAGTTGATACTTTATGGGTACTACTTTATCAGCGCTAAAAAGAAAGAAGAATTCTAAAGGCACTTGTATTACAAGCTCGGTTGCTTCAGAAGCCCAAAATCCTACTGGAAAGGACACCTCATCCGTGAATGAACTCACATGCCACACCTCGTCACAAGCAGTTGCCCGCTTCTACAAATCAACATACCACAAAGTTCAAACTGAGGTAGAAAATAATCTGCCCAGCACAAGATGACAAATCGAAGAGGATTGAAATAAGTGTTTTAGCTACTAATTGGGACAAACGGGCATATTACAGTTGAAGAGTTCAAGTATAAATCATGATTTTTGTTTTAAAAAAAATCCAAGCAAATGTAAACAATTTATAGAATTGACAGTTGATGTAGAAAAAAAAATTAGAGATGGACCTATAAGATAAAGCATCACTATACAACAACAACAACAATAACAAAGCCTTTTTATCCCAAGCAAGTTGGGGTAGGCTAGAGATGAAACCCATGGGAACCCAAAAAAGAAGAGACAAATGAACAAAAGCCAAAAGAAAGAGAAGAAAAAGGAAAAAAAAAAGAAAAAAGAGATAAAAACAAAAGGAACAAAAGCCAAAAGAAAAAAGAAACGAGTAAGCAAGAAGGAAGGAAAAAAAAGATCATGGTTCCGGCATATCTATTGCTAGTCTCCAAGCGCTCATATCCATAGCTAGCTCCTTAGGGATATCCCACGCCTTCAGGTCTCTTAACCGACTCGTCCCAAGTCAAGTTAGGTCGGCCTCTACCTCTCTTAACATTAGCATCTCTCTTTAGAACCCCACTACGCATCGCCGTCTCCGGAGGCCTTCGTTGTACATATCCGAACCATCTCAACCGATGTTGAACCAATTTCTCCTCGATAGGTGCCACTCCTATCCTGTCCCGGATAACTTCATTCCGTATTCGGTCTCTTCTTGTATGCCCGCAAAACCAACACAACATACGCATCTCTGCTACACTCAATTGTTGAACATGTCGTCTTTTCGTAGGCCAGCACTCAGCACTGTATAACATCGTCAGACGAATTGCCGTCCTATAGAATTTACCTTTTAGCTTTTGTGGCACCCTCTTGTCGCATAAGACCTCGGATGCTTGACGCCATTTCAACCAGCCGGCTGAAATTCTATGCCTAACATCTTCATTGATGTCACCGTCCTTTTGCAACATCGATACTAAATAACGAAATGTATCCTTCTTGGCCACCAATTGTCCATCAAGGCTAACGTCTCCATTCTCATGTCTAGTCGCACTAAACTCACACATCATATACTCGGTCTTGGCCCTATTAAGTCTGAATCCCTTGCACTCTAATGTGTGCCTCCACAGCTCCAACTTCCTATTAACCCCATCCCTACTCTCGTCAACTAACACCACATCACCATATCATCATCACCACATACACCAAGGGACATCACTCTGTATTTCTCCTATGACCTTATCCATCACCAGAGCAAATAAATAAGGGCTCAATGCTGATCCTTGGTGTAGTCCTATTTTAATCGGAAAGTCATTGGTGTCGCCATCACATGTCCGAACACACATCCTCGCGTCCCTGTACATGTCCTTGATGAGGGTAATATACTTAGTTGGGACTTTGTGCTTCTCCAAGGCCCACCACATGACATTTCTTGGCACTTTGTCATACGCCTTCTCGAGGTCAATAAAAGCCATGTGTAAGTCCTTCTTTTGCTCCCGATATCTCTCCATCACTTGTCGCATTAAGAAAATCGCCTCCATGGTCGATCTTTCAGGCATGAACCCAAACTGGTTTTGCGTCACACTTGTCACTCTTCTTAGGCGATGCTCGATAACTCTCTCCCAGAGCTTCATCGTATGGCTCATCAACTTAATCCCACGATAGTTTGTACAACTTTAAACATCTCCCTTGTTCTTAAAGATCGGTACTACTATACTCCTCCATTCTTCTGGCATCTTGTTTGACCGAAAGATGAGATTAAAAAGATTAATTAACCATACTATGGATCTGGCACCCAAGCATCTCCATACTTCGATGGGGATACCATCAGGGCCCATCGCTTTACCACTCCTTATCCTCTTCAAAGCTTGCTCTATCTTTGCCTCCTGAATTCTCCTCACAAGGCGTCTATTATTATCATCAAATGAGTCATCCAACTCAAGTATAGGACCCTCCTCCTCACCATTAAACAACTTATCAAAGTACTCTCACCATCTGTCCTTGATCTCCTCATCTCTCACCAGGAGTCGGTCTACCCCATCCTTGATATATTTGATTTGGTTGATGTCCCTCGTCTTCCGCTCACGGATCCTAGCCATCCGATAGATGTCCTTCTCCCCTTCCTTCGTGCCTAGTCGCTGATAAAGGTTATCATATGCCTGACCCTTTGCTACACTCACTGCTCGCTTTGCAGTCCTCTTGGCTATTTTATAGCCTTCTATGTTGGCTGCACTTTTGTCAAGATGTAGGCGCTTGAAACACTCCTTCTCCTTGATAGCCCTTTGCACCTCATCATTCCACCACCAGGTGTCTTTTGCTTCTTGTTTGCCTCCCCTACTCACGTCAAACACTTCTGAAGCTACCTTTCGCACACATGTTGCCATCTTTAGCCACATGTCATCTGGTCCTTCTCTTTCCTCCCAGGGTCCCTCTCCTAGCATCCTCTCCTTAAAAGTTTGTGCCAGCTCCCCTCTAAACTTTCACCACTTCGTTCTCACGGTCTTGGTACGTTTGTCCCTGTATACACGTACCCGAAAGCGAAAATCCGCCACCACAAGCTTATGTTGAGTGATGACACACTCCCCAGGTATCATCCTACAGTCCAAGCAAGCATGTCTATCCTCCCTCCTTACAAGGATAAAGTCGATTTGGCTCGAGTGTTGTGCACTTCTAAAGGTCACTAGATGTGATTCCCTCTTCCTAAAGAGGGTATTCGCTACCAACAAGTTATAAGCTAACACCTAATTAATTATATCCTCCCCCTCCTGATTCCTACTACCATATCCGAACCCCCCATAGATCCGCTCGAACCCTACATTAGACGTCCCCATATGGTCGTTAAGGTCTCCTCTTATGAAAAGCTTCTCACTGATAGGTATGACACTAACCATGCTATCTAGATCTTCCCAAAACTGACTCTTGGTGCTCTCACTAAGACCTACCTGAGGGGCATAGGCACTAATCACATTTAGAGCCGAATCTCCAACTATCAGCCGAACTAGGATAATCCGGTCACCATGCCTCCTAATATCTACGACTCCATCCTTAAGGCCCCTATCGATCAAGATGCCTACACCATTTCTACGCGATGTTGTACCCATGTACCAAAGCTTGAAGCCAGTATCCTCCACCTCCTTCGCCTTCTAGCCCTTCCATTTAGTCTCTTGGACGCATAGGATATTTACACGTCTCCTAGTTGCCACATCGACTAGCTCTCGTAACTTGCCTGTTAGAGACCCTACATTCCAACTACCTAGACGAATCCTAGTTGGCTCGGCTAACTTCCTTACCCTTCGCACCCGTCGAGGAAAGTGCGAAGACCCTTGCTCATTTTTCACCACACCCGGGCATAGATGTAGCGCGCCACTAAGGTTGTGACGACCCGAACCCTTGCTCACTATTCATCGTTCCCAGGTCACGATACGACGCGCCTCCAAGGGGATGACGACCCGACCCTTGCTCATTTGACACCACACCCGGGTTCCGATGTAGCGCGTCGCTAAGAGGGTTACGCCCCAATGAATTTTCTTATGGGTTTCATATCCATTTGAGTGGCTGGGTTTTTTATGTTGGTTCGCCAAACCTAACACAACCCTCCTCCTTTACCCAGTCTTGGGACTGGCTATGTTGAGACTCAACATAGGTGGAGTTTAAAGCATCACTATGTTCCTCTCATTTTGTTATACTAGTCAGTTACAGTAGAATTTCACCTAATGCTGCTGCATTACAAATTATTTTGATTGTGCCCACACAAATCTCTATGAACTTCAGTATCATGTTCCCATTTTGACCTACCAGCCTATCATGACAGATTGGAACTAAACAACCAAGCATAAGTTCATTATTAAAACAATCTTTTAATCATGCCAGTACCTAAGAAATTGCACAAATTCCTTTTTGTTTTCCTTGTGGTTCTCGCATGCTGATTGGAACATGATATCTTATTGTTCCGCGTAGTGCATGTCAGTGGCAGCTTTGAACAAAAGCAAAAGCACCACCTGTACTAGCTTGGTACGTCTTCTAGGAAAACTGAAAGAAAAAGGTATACCTGTTGTTGCCATCGATGCAAGCAAATCCTACCTTTACTCTCAACTCGTTAGACACTTGTATCAACGTTGATAATTTTCACATCAGCTTCTCAGTATATTCATATTGGTAGAGTTCTTCCACGGTTCCACCTCAATGGTGCAACAAATGTTCATCTTAGATAAGAGTTGGCAGTTAATTACTGAGTTGAATGTTTAGTTTAGTACAATTAAAAGTTAATTTGTCCATAGTACCTATTACTACCAATGAATAAACTAATATAGAACTAATAGAATGACATGACTTGATCCAATGCTAAATTGCCGGTGCCTACATACACGTACAAAAAAAAATCAGAATGGAGTCCATGAGAAGCAGTAGCATAAGATGTGATACAGCAGCCTTACTCATACAAAACTAATTTTTTTTTTCAGTAGATTGATTTTAGTTATAAGGAACTGTAAACCTTCTACTGAAATGTAATAAGAAATTAACTGAGCTGCATTGCAGCACAAGGGACCTTACTATTCGCTATATAATTCGACATAATAATGACCAATGATTTTTTTAAAAAAATTATGAGTTCTTATAAATCAAGGTAGGTGATGGTTAAAAAAAGGCATAGATCTGCTCATTATCCTTTTTGTTCAAAAATAATGCCAAGGAAAGCGAAGTTACAATCTCTCCATAAACATGCACAATATATGCCACAAGCAGTAGGGTTACCAGCACCAAAAAAAACTCGGCCAGCTGGGGAAAGATTGCCCCTGCGGTATTGTTGAATAGAGAAGAACTCTCGATGCCAGACCGAGAAAACCCCAGAACCCCAGTCTCACCCAAGGCCTGCACGTAACCTGGGCCGGCGGCCACTGCCACAACCTCCCTAGGTTGGGATGCACCGTTACCACAGGCTGGGGCATCCTCTAAGGGGGACACAGCGAGGGGATTTTTTTGGTGAGAATCGGGAGCTATGTTTTTAAGCCGATAAGGCGAGGCGTGGCGAGCCACCCCCTTCCAGCTGCCTAGGCGCCTATGACGTGCAGCAAGGCGATGCCTTACCAGGCGGAACTGCACAAAATAAATAGCACAAGAGTAGGCAAGCTTATATAGAGTATTGTGCTAGTGCTGAAAATAAGTAGAGTACTATGCTAGTGCACAAAATAGTTAACCAAAGAGTGAGTCTGAAGACTCTGAACACCCTCTCTCTCCTATCTCACTCAACAACCTACTTCCAACACTCAATAGCCATCATCAAACTCGTCAAGGATGTTAGCAGATCCCGTGTCTTGTCCAGCATCATTTTTTTTTTTTTGACTTGTCCAGCATCATTAGAACCATCACTTGTATCCTCAGTCACTCACATCAGCATCATCATGTGGATCATCTTCCTCTCCTTCACTAGTGCAATCTAAGACTTCGTCTTCAAGCACCCTTGATGCGACAGAGTTCCTTGTACGCTTGCTGCTGTAGGTGATTGGGCCACCACGGCTGTTCATGTGAGCTCTTCTTGGCACATTGCGACCATGGAGTGATTGTGATGCACCAACAGCTTCATAAACTTGTTCCCATGTCAGGTCACAATCACAACCACGTCCACCTTGAGGGGGTACAGGCAATGAGTCAGCCCACTCATTGTCCCAATGGAACTCATCAATCACCAACGGGTCAAAGCTTTTTCCTTTTTTCTCTTGCCTTATTTGGAACCTGGTATTCATCTTGCGGTTGTAGGACACAAACACAATAGCATTCAGCCTCCTGTGCAACAGCCTGTTCCACTTCTTTATATGGATCTGCAGGAGAAATGAGTTGAAGGTTCAGCTGCTGCGCCTAGACGTCCGACGACACCATACTGCACCATGGCGACGCCTAATCGGCTAAAGCGGACGCCTTATGGCATCCAAGTAAGGCGGGCACGACGCCTAGGCTCGCAGCTCGCCTGGATGCCGTGGCGACGCCTTAAAAACTATGACCGGGAGTCAAACTCCCAACCAGTAGGTTCCCAAGCTGGAGGCCTACCGCTGAGCCAAAGGCTCGTTCTCAATTACCAGCACTCAGATAAGAAAAGAAATTCAAGTAGCAGGGGCTATCAGCATAAACATACAAAAATTGGTTCTAACAAGAGAAAATGAGAAGAAAGAATAGACAAATACAGTTATTTTAATGCAGTCACTTTAAAATTGGGAGACCCTGAGGAATCTATTGTTCAGTGATTAGAATGCACTCATCTTTTTTTTCCCTGCTGCAATAGAAATCGATCACTTAAACTAGTATAAAAGAATTTGCAAATAAAAAGTATAGAACAGAACATTTGGCCAAATTATCATTTGATATATCAACAACCTTACTGCAGCAATAGTTCACACCTGAGAACTGTTTGAACCCAATCAATTAACAACCTGAATCAGGTTGTAGATATATGCAACAACAGCAACAATGCCTTTAATATGCCAAAAGCAATCTTTTATAATGCAATGAATGCATACCCATTGGTTTCATGTATAATTGGTAGTCCACCTGCTTCGGCCAAACCATGGCTTAATCCACTATCCAAAAAAAATTGTAATACAGTAAGTAATTCAACTGGTAAAAAGGGTCGGAATAGTTACAGTATGAAAAAATTGATATGCAAATATGGAGGTCGCTAAATCAATTTTGAGAATAATCCAAATCAAGCAATTTAGTGATATCCTCATTTTAAATTATGGATACACTGAATGGTTGAACTGCTGTGGAATATCTTGCCCAAATGTGTACCCCAACACAATGGGAGTGGGAGCCTCTCCTACTGTTTTTGGTCAAAAAAATGTGTACCCTGCTCCACTTGGTGAAATTCCCAATCATCTGGGTCAGACCACAAGAGAAGCTTCATGAGGAGCAGAAATGTTAGCTGAAGATAGAAAAAGGGAAGCATATTTTATTCATTTAATGCAGCAATAAAATTACGAAATTGAGATTATATGGTTCCTATACCCAACAGGCACTATCCTGCAGCCTTCATGAACACAACCTCAATTTCAGGCAGAAAAGTTATAGTGTTCACTTTTAATAGTTTCCAACACAACAACAAATAAATTGTCTGTAATTCATAATAGTGCCTACCAAGAAACAACAGACAATATTAGATGCGGTAACTAATTATGAATTTACGTGTCTGTATTCACGGTAATTCATTTGCAAAACAAAGACTGGAGGAAGGGGCAATTACCTCAGGCAAGGATGGAGCTCACAGTTTGGCTCAAGCCATCGTTTGGTGGAGACTGCCCTCCTCGTCGTGCCCTAGTGTTCGGGCATGCGGACAGATTGAGGTCATGGAGGATCTCTGCCACTGTGGTCCTCTTCAACAAGGGCGGGTCGGCCAGCTTCGACACCGGGCGCCCACCGGGGACGGAGGCTCCGTGGTGGAGGGAGACTGTTGCTGGTGGAGGGGGAGGGGCAGAGCTCGGTAATTGTCGAGGCTGGCCGCACTCCAAAATCTTGCGGTGGACATGGTCAGGAATGACATCTCTGCTGTTGTTGGCCGAGTATATGGATCACCACTATGCATGCTCCTTCCATGGAAAGAAGGATACCCTGCTAGATCACCTCATCGGAGCTCGAGAACTGCAACGCTGGGGCGAGGATGTGCCTGGGGATGAAGACGACGCTGGCAAAGAGAAGGCCGATCCGAGTGCTGTGCTCGAGGGTGCCCACGGAGGTGGGGCGCCATGTTGCCGTGGTCATGGAGCAGAGGCGGTGGCGGACGGGGAGGAGAGGTGAGCGAAGGGAGGCGAATCCTGGCGCCGCGTCTGTGGAAAGAGAGACGAACGACGGACGTTGGATCAAGTGCTGGCGGTTGGATCAAGCCTGACGGGTTAAGGAGGAATTAAGGATGGATTAAGGGGTGATTAAGACTGCCTAAGAAGACCGGCTCAGAACTATTAGGTAGTAGAGATAGTGTACAATGATTCGAAAGGTAGTAAATCTACATCCGACACCAGCAAGTCATATTTTCTCGGATCTCAGTTGTGAGAAACCATGTGGATATGTGCCATGGTTTGCAATATATGTGATGAGTAATTGACTTGAGTTGATGTTGTGTTTGAGTTGAAATGCGGGAATCTTAGGATTACATGAGTTTGTGCATGTCATGGTTTTGACTAACCGGAGTTGGTGAAAGTATTGGTGAAGTTGCAGGAGTTGGGAAATATGTTTGCTTGTCTCATGATGTGTAGGTCACTGGAGTCGACTTGGCGGTCAACGGCGAGAGGATCGGGCACAAGTAGGGGACTTGGGCCGGATGATCGGGATGTCGGGTGAAGTCAAGGGTGATCCACACCGTATACGTGGAGAGGTAAGAAGTACGGACGGTTTTGTGGTTGAGCCTCAAAACCGTGGTGGTGATAAAGACGGCGTGTTGACCAAGTCAAGGCGAGCGGGATGCCAGTGCAAGTGACAAGGGGGCCCGATAGACAGGGACCTGGAGAGACTTGCCGGTGGTCAGGATCGGAGGACAAGGTGACACGCGTCAACATCAAGAAGTCACGCTTGAGAAACGTGCAAGGCAGTTTCCCGGTTTGGGCCTCAAAACCGGTGGCGGCGATTCGAGGTGCACGTGGCACCATCGCGGAGCTTGCGTTGAAGCGAAGCAAAAATGTGAAGAGCCCGATGGCATTCGGGTGAAGGAAAAAGAGATGAATAAGTTTGCCCCCGGTGGTAGGTGGGTGTGTTATGTAGGGAAAGGGTAGTGTTGTCATGTGGGCAATAGACCTTGGGCCTATATAAGGAGAGGTAGGGCGGGTGGAAGAGGGGCTCTCTTTCCCTTAGCCTTGCCTTAGGTCTTCATTCAAAGTGCTAGGAGAGGTCTTTATGTTTTAGAGAAGAGTAGTGGGTGTGTGAGAGACATCTCTTGCTCTTCTAAATAGTGGGAGGAAGAGGATGGCTTTCTAGCCATGTATCCATGTATCTTGACTTGATGAATCAATGATAAGAGATTCAAATTCGTGCTCAAGTTCTTCCTCTCTCCCTAAATCTCGAATTTCTCTTTTTCCCTATTTTTGGAGCTATTTTCGTGGTGATTTTCGATCTCGATTTAGAATGAGTTTAGGGATGGATTTTGTGGAGGATCTTGGTGTTATGATGTGCTAGAACAACCCTATATAGGTCATTGACCGAATCAAAGGCACTAGCATCTTCGATTTGAAAGATTTCTCAAGTTTCCCCTTTTTGGTGTTCTTGGCACAAGATCTGAAATTCATGATGATTCCTTGTGCTTTTTGAGTGGATCTCTTTAGAGGAGTGTCGTGATGTATTGAGGATGATCTGGTCCAAATTTCGTGATTTTTAGAGTTCGTTTGATAGGGTTTTGGCAATTTTCTTTCCCGAACGGAGCTGCTATTTTGCCCAGGACGGAACTTCCGTGACCATGATGGAACTTTCGTCAAGAACCACATAACTTCCGTGAGTGATAGTTCTCCCGTCGCCCGGAACTTCTGTAATTGACAGAACTTCCGTCGGGGGCTTCGGAACTTCCATCGGGCACCACGGAACTTCCGTCGCGCATCACGGAACTTCCGTCAGGCTCAATTTTGTGATCTCTCGGATCTTTCCTGTTTCCCTTTTGTTCCTTTTTGTGCTTTCGCTATGTGTCCTTTTGGTTTGAGTCATTCCTAGGGTTGGCACATTACAAGTTGGTGTGTGTAATCTTGATGACTCGATTAGAGGTTGGTTTGGGTTGTAGTTGGGACATAGGCCAAGTTCTTGAGAAGAATTTTAATTGGCTCCTCCCCCCCCCCCCCCCCTTTGGTCGCCTTCTCGGTCCTTCAAGTTGATTTCCCATAGCTAAATTATTTATCGTGCAGCAACTTCTGCATTGTTGCTCCAGCCTTTGAAGCCTAGTAGTTCTATTGCTGGTGATTATGATCATTTGCCGGCACTTTGCATTGGGAACCAGAACCATTTGCAGTTTACCTTGCTTGTTTCACTGTTAACAGTTCTGTCAGTTTCTTCCTATCTAACTGGTAATTATACCTGACGTCTGACACTTGCAGTTATCAAATCTAATTTATGTTGACCAACCAACTGGAACTGGCTTTAGCTACAGTACGGACTTGAGAGATCTTCGCTTTGGAGAGAAGGGAGTAGCTGACGATCTGTATGACTTTTTACAGGTACACAAAATAAACCACAAAGTGCTATTATGTCTGTCACACGATCAGTCACTCACAGACCTAGATGTGTTCTTCCCCTATTTTGTAGGCTTTCTTTAAAAAACACCCTGATCTTTTGGAAAATGACTTCTACATTACTGGGGAATCTTATGCTGGGCATTATATTCCAGCTGCTGCTGAAAGGGTCCACAGAGGGAACAAAGAGGGTAGTGGGCTGCACATAAACCTGAAGGCAAGTTTGTCACTATATTCACGAGATCTTTGAAGAAGTTATGTTCAGTCTATCTTCTGATGTTCTTTTGTAACTTGATTTATTGTGCTCCACAGGGCTTTGCTATTGGTAATGGACTCACAGATCCTGGAATTCAGTATGGCGCATATGCTGATTATGCACTACAAATGGGCATCATAGGAGAACATGCACATCAAGCCATCAACAAATTAGTACCTGCCTGTAAACTTGGCATCAAGCTTTGCGGTGATAACATCATTTTCTTTTAGTTAGTTGTAAACTTATGGTTGCCAAGGAAGCAAGATATACAAAATATCTTCTGTGCCTAGACTAATAATGAAGCATGTGGTGCAGGTTATGCTGGAGCAATACCATGCATCGCGTCATATGCTGTCTGTAATTCCATCTTCACATCCATTTTGCTTCTTGCTGGAAATGTGAATGTAAGTCTCTCTCTGTACTTCCCTGTATGATCTTTTGGTTATTAATTTCAAGTGGCTTGTCCTCCTTGCAGTATTATGACATTAGGAAACAATGTGAAGGAAGCTTGTGCTATGATTTCTCCAACATGGATAAGTTCCTGAATGATAATTCCGTGAGGGATGCTCTTGGTGTGGGAAATAAAAAATTTGTATCTTGTAGTCCACTTGTTTATGAGGCAATGATTGCAGACTGGATGAAGAATTTGGAAGTAGGGATTCCCGCTCTTGTTGAGGAAGGTATCAAGGTGCTAATATATGCAGGAGAATATGATCTCATATGCAACTGGTTGGGTGAGTAATTGACTTTTCACTGAATTATGATATCCAGCTGCTAATAGAGTATGATGTATCAAGAACACCATTTCCTCAAATATTAAGTTTCATGTAGTACTTTTAAATTGCATCAAGCTTCTCCTAGAAACATGTAATTACTGTCACCTAACTTCTATTGAAATTGAGAAGTCTTAATAGTAACCATTCTTCTGTAACATTATTTTTTTTTTCACAACTAGAATGTTAAAAGTGAGATACATTAAGAAGGCCAGCTTCAGGGGAAAAAATAAACAAAAGATGCATCCAAGATTCTATTGTGAAATATTTGATTAATAGAATGGTTTTAAGCTAGCATTGTCATTTTCTTTTCTTTTTTCAACGGCAACACTGCCATCTTATGACCAAGTCAATTGCTATTCAGGTAACTTCAGGTGGGTCAATGCAATGGTTTGGTCAGGTCAGCAGAACTTTTCTGAAGCACCAATGCTGCCGTTCAAAATAAATGGCAAGGAGACAGGGTTGCTAAAGTCATATGGCCCTCTCAGTTTTGTCAAAGTGAGTAGTACTCCATGCATTTCTTGTGCTGCCTCCTGCATTGCACTGGAGAAGTTCAACATCATCTCTTTGCTTCAACCTGCCTTCCTAAATCTCATTTGCACTAGTTCTGATTGCATATCCTGTGGATGGCATTGCAAAATTACTGATGCTCGGCATATTTCTAGAACATGTCCAGTGTTTAATTCTCCCACGCAATATGAGTTATATTTGTTCTTCAGGTGTACGACTCTGGTCACATGGTACCGATGGATCAACCGGAGGCAGCCTTGGAGATGCTCAAGAAATGGTTGGAAGGAGCTATGACTAAAACTGCCGATGATATGATGCTTGCTGACATGTAGCTTTTGTGGATAGATGTTGGAACCAAGCCATGTTGTAATTGTATAGCACTGCAAGCAATAAAACGGGACGACTGGAGCTCAACTCTACCAATAAGGTAGGGAATCCCCGGTCGTACGATGTGACATTCTTGTAAGAAACTTTCTTAACTTGTGATCTGATGCTATGTTGTGGAGCTGCACTTACGACAACGGCTACTGTTTCTTGCAGCTATCGTGCTGCAGTTTGAGATTGATTTAAGAGTACAGGGTAAATTTTTCTGTAAACTAAGCGACAACAAAAATAACTGTACATGTAAAATGACGATAACAAAATAGCTGCATGATTTAACTTGGAAAGGCTAAAGAGACTTTAACTATCAGTTCAATGTGAAGGAACCGCCTGACAAAACTTCAGATGCGACCGAATCAGAGACATTACAGAACAAAAAAATTCATACCACAAAAGAAGGTAGGCTCATTAAGTATCCATCTAATAGCTCATGGCAAACAAAAGTTTTTGTTTCACAACATCAATGTTTCGCCAAAGGCAAAATAACAGAGTACATAGACGACAGGCCAAGGACACAATACCAGCAGAAATTGAAGACAAACGACAAATGCAAAACTTAACCGATAATACTGAAGTAAGCAGGTACGGAAGCAACCACCAGATACATCATTTCTTCTTGACAGCAGCCTTGGTCACCTTGGCACCAGTGGGGTCTTTCTTCTCAACGCTCTTGATGACTCCAACAGCAACCGTCTGCCTCATGTCACGGACAGCAAAACGACCAAGAGGAGGGTACTGAGAGAAGGTCTCCACCACCATGGGTTTGGTGGGAATCATCTTCACCATACCAGCATCACCGTTCTTTAGGAACTTAGGCTCCTTCTCAAGCTCCTTACCAGATCGCCTATCAATCTTGGTAAGCAGCTCAGCAAACTTAACAGCAATGTGGGAGGTGTGGCAGTCCAGAACTGGGGCATAACCATTGCCAATCTGTCCAGGGTGGTTCATGATGATGACCTGGGAGGTGAAGCTGGCAGCCTCCTTGGCAGGGTCGTCCTTGGAGTTGGAGGCCACGTACCCACGCTTCAGATCCTTCACAGCAACATTCTTCACGTTGAAACCAACATTGTCACCAGGAAGGGCCTCCTGGAGAGCCTCATGGTGCATCTCAACAGACTTGACCTCAGTAGTCAGGCCACTGGGACCAAAGGTCACAACCATACCAGGCTTGAGGACACCAGTCTCAACACGACCGACAGGGACGGTACCAATACCACCAATCTTGTACACATCCTGAAGGGGGAGACGCAGGGGCTTGTCTGAGGGCCTCTTGGGCTCATTGATCTGGTCAAGGGCCTCAAGAAGGGTGGGGCCCTTGTACCAGTCAAGGTTGGTGGACCTCTCAATCATGTTGTCACCCTCGAAACCAGAGATGGGAACGAAGGGAATCTTGTCAGGGTTGTAGCCGACCTTCTTGAGGTAGGAAGAGACTTCCTTCACAATCTCATCATAGCGGGCCTTCGAGTACTTGGGTGTGGTGGCATCCATCTATAGGGAGAACAGCAGCAAAACATTACCATTAGTACTGAGCAGTCCATATATGAGAAAACAACAGAAACAAAACTACACAATCTTTAAGGATACTTGTTAGAGGATATAGAAACCTAGGTAGCTACAAACCAAACAAGGTATAGTCAAAACCTCCAAGTAAACAAAGGATTCAGTAAATTAAATGCTTGCTAAGACAACAAATTTATGATGAAGTGCAACGCAATCATTCATAATATAAACATATTGTGATGTGTAACTAATGTTCTTGAACCAGACAAAAATTGGCACACCATTTGGATACAACAATTATTGGAAACAACAGATAGCACCAACTCATGAAGATAATTTAAGATTTAAGACTGCCTGTATGCATATTTAATAACACCCTAGGAACAGGATCTAAAGGAGTTGCTATAATTAATACCTTGTTGCAGCAGCAAATCATCTGCTTCACTCCAAGAGTAAAAGCAAGGAGAGCATGCTCACGGGTCTGGCCATCCTTGGAGATACCAGCCTCAAAACCACCAGTGGTGGAGTCAATGATGAGGACGGCACAGTCAGCCTGAGAGGTACCAGTGATCATGTTCTTGATGAAGTCACGGTGCCCAGGAGCATCAATGACAGTGCAGTAGTACTTGGTGGTCTCAAACTTCCACAAGGCGATATCAATGGTGATACCTCTCTCACGCTCAGCCTTGAGCTTGTCCAGCACCCACGCATACTTGAAGGACCTCTTGTTCATTTCAGCGGCCTCCTTCTCAAACCTCTCGATCACACGTTTGTCAATACCACCAAGCTTGTAGATCAGGTGGCCGGTGGTGGTCGACTTTCCAGAGTCGACATGACCAATGACCACAATGTTGATGTGACTCTTCTCCTTACCCATGGCGTAAGGAAAATCTTAAACTGCCGCAAAAGATAAATCAAAAGTCAGAAACATCATATAGGATAAAATCAGGAATCAACATAACCCATGTTGTATGAAAGTAAACAAAGATAACTCTCACACGAAGGAACATTATAAAAGATCAAAAACTAGAATCAGACAAGGACCTCAAAGACTTGCGCACAAAGAATCTAGACTCCACCTAAGTAAATTATAAGGAATAAACTAAATCTGTCAGATTTTAGTCTTAAATGGCCACATCATGATACAAGAGAAAAATGCAGTCAGGAACAACATCAAGGATGAACTAGTGACAAAATATAAAACTTACATTTCAAAGTATTATAATAATACAGATCGAAACGGACAAGTCGATGCTGCAACCAGGGAACGATGTGAAGCACCAAAAGCAACTCAAAACTGGCGGACGCATGGCAACGAAGCAACCGGCCGTCAATCAAATTACAATTAACTACTATTATTAGACACAAGGTCAAGGTTTTAGTAGCAATGGACCAACATAGAACAACGAACCACCACCAGCAGTTCAAATCAGCAGCAATCGAGTTAAAGCACATCAACAGCTAATAAATACTTTGTGGTACATGGATCAGCATAATTCATCGCACAGACATCATCGGCAGTAGATCAGGCACAAAATATGCAGGCTCGAAGCTAAACGAGATGAAGAGAGGTGCGGCGGATGAACAGTACCTCGGCGGACGGCGACGGAAGACGGTGGATTCCGGCAGGGGATATGGGGCCCCGACGGTGCGATGGCGAATTCGCTGCCTGGCAGGTCTGGTGCGGCGGGGCGGCGTGCGGGAAGAGAAAGGGATTGGAGCTAGGTTTTGGGGATGGGGACATATATAGTAGGCTGAAATGGGTGAACGAGCTTTTGGGCCTAGACTAAAACGAATGGCCCATGATCCAGACGGCCGTACAACGCGCTCGGCTACTAAAATCCAACCTCTTTAAATCCCAACACGGCCGTAGAGCTTCCCGAGGAGCCACCGATCCCGAGCAGCAGGTATTGCGCTGGTTGTGCCATAATGGCTGCACCAGTGCGCTTTATGACAGTTCAATCTTATATAATGTTGAAGTTCGTATAAAAGTGAAAGAAGAGTTCGAGATTTTTTTAACTTGTGTAAGAATATATTCTTTTAAAATGATCATGGACTATTATATTTCTGTAGGTCGAGGGTTTTTTTTTGACGTTACCAAAATATATTTTTGTAATTAAATTGAACATAGACATCAAACCACATGGGCACAAAATCCACTCTAATGAAAACAAAATGGATGGGCAACATATATTTACATACACATATATTTTATATGACATGCATGTAATATATTTAAATACACACGTTTCAAATTATTAGTTCACATGATATGTAAGGGATGAAAAATGTAACCTATAACAAAAGGGGTCTTTTTTTTTACAAACGAGAAGAGAATCTGTAACTATGAATGATTCATAAGATAATATATAAGTTTTGATGGCACATGTTTTCCCTTTCTAACAAAAAAGAAATATTTTACAGGAGCCATTACAAAATCACTCAGCCTTATTTTGAGGAACAAAATAAAGTTGTAAACAACATCTAAGCACTTTTTTTTTAGATAATGAGCATCCAAGCACATAAAAAGCTTCTTTTGTACACGTGTGAAGAAATGGTTCATCGTGTTTCTTTAAAAATTGGCAATGATGAAATTGAAGAATAACATCATTGAAATATATTATACATGAACAGCCAGTTATTTTGCGTCAACTGAAATTGCTCAGACCCACAAACAATTCATTAGCTAAGCTAATCAACAATGACTGCCTTTATAATAACCTATACAGAAAAGGCTCTCTTCTCAAATATAGCCGATACATTAAGTATAATTCTATAAATAATTTGAGCATAATCCAAGTTCCCCTACTCAAGCTACCATCTACAGTCCCTTGAAAACAATACAAAAACATTACTGTACCATGTACAGCTTCGGTCAAGCAAAATCGAGACATCATCCACACACTCACAACTGCACCACTTCTCAATTCCTGAAAAAAAAATAAACGAAAATATTTTCATGGTCAACCAGCAGTCAACACTCTTATGGATCCTTTGCTCTTTAGACTATTATTATGGACAAACCATGCTTCAATGAGTACGTCCATTGAGTAGACATGATAAACGCAATTACAACTGTTAAGATACCATCTAGATGAGTGCCTGAAAATCTATGGAGTTGCTAGATAAGCATACAATCTGCTAGCAAAATTATCATACTAAGAGCATGTAGTTGTTTTCTACAGCTATTTCTGAATTTAAACATATGGTAAAAACTGGTAAAAACATATGGTCAACCAGCAGTCAACACTCTTATGGACAAACCATGCACTGGCACTCATGTGTTGCATGGTTAGAAGCCTCATTAGCTCATTCACAATCCAAATGGTAAAAACTATAATCCACAGGATGTTAGAAGCCAAAAATCTATGTAATTTTCAAATCTATAAAATGTGTACTATTCATTGCTTCTCCCTGCATGGTTCATGTGCTGGGTTCGAGAACAACTTTCTCCATTTGTTCTATCAACCCACTTGAGCATATTTCTGTAACTTGGCTGGCTTCTATTTGTGCGATTCTGTGTTACAAAAAAAACAAAGGGCATTATTAAACATTACATGAAAGGGTTCAAACGGTAAGATAATTATCATACTTATGCAATGATAATGCACATCAATAAACACATTTGCAGAGACTGTACACCAATGGATGAGTAATGAGTAGCATATATTTTGTATCCTGTTATATATTCAATGTATTACACAATTTTTAATATCACTATGGAGTCTCTCTCCCTTGATAGTTCTTTCAGTAACTGAAGGCATACAGTGAAGAACAATCCCTCAGACCTGAAGCATGTTTAGACCGTTGCTTCAATAACTGATAAATATAATTAACAAGTGAAGCAAAATTTCATAAACAAAAATATTTTTTACCTCATGATTTAGCACTGCAGAGATGTCAACCTTCTCGCATGGAACAAACCATTTTGTGAGTTCATCATTCGGTAGCTCTTAATAAGGAAGACAATTTTGTTTGCTTCATAGCACCATTCATAGAGAAGCTTGCAATCAAGTTTATAGACTTGGCAGAATTATGTCGAAACTGAATATATTACTTAAGTGGATCTAAGAACAAAGTGATACGTGTCATATTAATTAAGTGGATCTGAGAACAAAGATAGGCGAACTCAGGAACCATCTAGTGACCCTAGGATTCGTCGTGTATAGACACTGAACTCAATGAACAATCTAAAACATGGGAAAACACACAAACACTCAATATATCATAATCTTCCAGATGAATCATTGTCCAAAAATGTACAACAAAACTTCTTTTACCAATATGGTTAGAGAAAGCAGAAATCCACTCTAATTGTCCAAAAGTCAAATACATAAAATGGAGACCTGAAATTATTCTGGAAGTGTATGTTCGGCCATTGAAAGGTGTGACCAAGACACCAAGCAACAAATGTACCTGGAACTATTCTGGGTTGGTTTCAAGATTCAATAATACAAAGTTGTGCACCTAAATCTTGTTGAACTTATTCTCAACCAAAATAGTACCATTGGACCACTCTGGAAAAACTGAAGGAATCTAACACCAGCAAATCTCTAGTTATCAAAGAAGAGGTACAGATAAAGGTACAAGCACAAATCGACCCCTTATGAAATTGATCTCCTATATTTCTGATTGATGAACAAGCAGCTTAGACAAAAAGGCTGCCTTCAAAGTTTATGCCCTGACAATCTAATGAACACAGCCCTCATGTCAAATTGAAAACACAATAGACAAATATGTATCCATTAATTCAAATGCGCCAATCAGTAGCAAATAGAATTATGAAAGGTCACGTGGCAAAATTACAAGTGAACTATAACAAAGTTTGAACCACGAAATGTTTGGGTGCTTTGCAGTATCACTTTTTGAGCAAGTGCACGCAGAAAAAATGCAGATTTAGACGTGTTAGGGAGAAGCTAACAAATTTTTAGTCAGAAAGCAAATTCCAATTACAAAATCCTTTCTGCTAAATTTAATATGTAATGGGAATAAATAGGGTTGAGATGCTTTAACAAAT
The DNA here is from genome assembly GCA_032690845.1 of Eleusine coracana subsp. coracana. Lineage (NCBI taxonomy): Eukaryota > Viridiplantae > Streptophyta > Magnoliopsida > Poales > Poaceae > Eleusine > Eleusine coracana. The sequence goes on from CM064426.1 coordinate 9,796,671, forward strand.
TATCCTTACACCACCAAAAACGACATCATAAAGTGTTCAAAAAGGAGAAAGAAACTAAGCTATCTTTAACGATTGCTCGAGTTGCCCGACGCTTCCTGTCTTGCTCTATTACCACACCTGTACTACTTACTTGGTATATCTGTTAGGAAAATTGAGCAAGAAGAAGAAAAAATACATGTTTTTTTTTTGTGTCATCAGAATGTTTTCAAATTCTAGCTTTACCTGTCAACTCTTTGGGAGCCTGAGTCAGCAAATCAAAATTCCCAAACAGTCAAGAGGTGGCATGTTAAACGTGTCACATATCAATACATCGTCGGGTACAAAGTTTGAATTGTTTAAGCAAGTGTAAAACAAACAATGAGAAATTTTTTATAATATAAACAACTGCACTCTGAAATGAGAATGATAGCTACAAGAAATAATTGACTTGTGTACCTTTTCTCCCGCAGATAGCCAGACACAACCATAGTGTCATATAGTCTTCAAATATCCAAAAGAAAATACAGATACAACTTATTTTGTATTACTTGAAATCTTCAGCAAAGATCATACAATCGACACAATCTTAACACAAAATATGTACTAATACACTAACCTCTGAGTTTAAATCTCTAATGCCACAACTGATTTCTGGGATATGTACTAATACAAAATATGCATCAACTGTTGATTTCTAGGAAGTTTGGCTACCAAAGAAACTGAAACTCTCCCAAACCTTGGGTATTTTTTTTCTTGAGAAAAGTCTATTTTACTCCCTCGAATAATCCACTTTATCTAATTTACTCTTCGAACAAAATCTTGACTCAGTTTACTCCCTCAAACAATTCAAGTTGGTGCAATTTACTCCCTGTTATAATTTGTTCTTTTTGTTTCTTGTTGCACATTTAGAATTTGATGCTCAAACTTTGCACTATGAAAGATTATAACAATTGCTACATAAAAAACATATTTTTCTATTTTTTCATAAATATTTTGTATATAATTTTAGAGCACTATAGTTAAGATAGTATTAGATATTATTAAACTATATAAAATATGCATAAAATATACTTTATATTTTTTTAGCGTAAAGTTCTATAAAAACTATCATTGTGCAAAATTTCAGCACTAAATTCACATTGCACAAATAGAAATAAAAAAGACAAATTACATCCAGAGAGTAAATTGCACTGATTTAAATTGTTTGAGTGAGTTAATTAAGTCAAAATTTTGTTCGGGATATAAATTGGACAAAGTAAATTATTAGTGGGAGTAAAATATACTTTTCCCTTTTTTTCTTTGCATGGATAACTTGGGCAATGTGGAATGTAAGGAACCAGATGGCCATGGAAGGAAAGTTCCCTAAGCCAGATGATGCTGTTTCCAAGGATCTTTCTCTGCTGAAGAAATGGACAGTTCTACTCAAGATGGAGGACACAAAATACTGTGGATGGGGTGATGAAGACGATACTTGAGCGGCTATAACATGAAGGCCAGCAACAGATGACAATCGTAGAGATATCTGACATATTGGAAATGTAATAAGGTGGGCTTTGCTTCGTTATTTAGGTGCTAATGTTTTGCTGCCTTCTACACCAGTCCTTATGTAAGAGCACTGTTACAATAGACCATGATACTAATTTGTGTGGGTATCATGATTTCAATCCAACCGTCTATTTTGATGCCTAATTCCGTAATTAGCTAACAAAATTAAGGAAAATACCCTTAACTAATTAATTAAGTTACTATCAGGTGGAGCCGCCATTGCTTCCAGCCCTGCCAATTCGTGTGAGAAACACAAACATGAAAATTGCAGGGGCACTTCTCCAAGATATGAGCGATGAAGGCTCATACTTAGAAAGTATTTTGGGATGGGTGCATTTCAGATTGGATCGACTTTGTTTATTAGTAGCCGTGGCGTTCTTTTCTCGATCTGGTAGAACTCCGGAGAGCCGCCACCCATGGCCATGGCCGATCAGCAGCTGGCGGCTGATAGAACAAGAGAAGGATTGTGGAAAGATGAATCACAAACAAATTAATATACTCTTACCTAATTATTAGACATGTATTTACAAGGCTACCATCATATTATTTTTTTTAATCCTGCCATTATGATTCTCATGATACATCTATATAATATTATGATACCTACGAGACACACAAGTATCATCCTATTGATCTGAGCTATAGGATGAAGAAAATAGACGGCAAGCATTTATTTGGATCTACAGTAAAATTACTCTTATGTAAACTGGCAACCCCGGTGTCAACTCTACTATTTTGGCTTCAATCAAAACTGCACTGCATGATGTAAATCGATTCTAAGACTGAGTCCAACAAAGATAGGCAGCAGGGGATGCAAAGCCAAAATGCATGTCGAAGCCCTACTGTAGATGAGAAAATAGTCTCCAAGAGGGATAGGCATCCCGGTAGGCATTTTGCCTTTAAGGAGAGAGGCGATGTAAAAATGCAATCCTCTCTCCTCGAATGCATTTGGCGAGCGACGGTGCAGTTACAACAACTTGAGGGCGTGCGGGGTGAGTGGCGGCGCAGTTACAACAACTTCAATGGATAATTACAATGATCAGTTAAAGAACCAGTTACAATTACTTAAGTAGACCAGTCACAATGACTTGAGTTGACCAGTTACAACTATCGATAGGCATGGGACACATGCTCGATTTGCCTATCAAAAATGGCTCTCCTTGTTGGAGTACACACGAGACGGAGATCTATTTTATCACTGTACACGTAAGACATACCTGGATTTGCCTCTCAAAATTGGCTCTACTTGTTGGAGTCAGCCTAACCTTTTTTGTAAGGACACAGTATCCTTCAGCAGGCACATGAACACGGGTTTGGGATCCATATCCTCACCCTCTTCGTATCTGCAGTTGATGCCGCTGCTGTCATCCATCATGGCTTGCAAAACAAACCACTGCTTGCACCATCATGGCTTGCAAAACAACCAACTGAATGAGTAACCTTGTGGTAAACGCGGAGACGGATCCAGAATGGGGGAGATTGATTGATCGATCTCAAGTAGTACCATGAATATATGGTGACAGCCTCCACCATCAGCCGCGCTCGTCCCTCCAGTAAGGCGCGGTTGAGAAAAACATTTACGAGGTCGGTCAGATGAACGTGTTAGAGGTGTTGTAAATCTATAAATGTCACATGTAATGTGTGCTCCCTAGAATAAAGAGTTCTGAATTCTGATTGAGTGGATGGATTGATACCATGGTGTCTAGAAGGTCACATAAAGTTTAATTTTTTTATAATAATAGATACACAAAGAAACTATTTTCTGACATGGTTGAATTTAACTTAACCGTGCTTGAAGACAGTGTTTGAACATTCATCTATTGATTGGCCGGAGAATAATATAATCATAGGCATAATGCTAAAATCTGCTCTCAATACATATTGGACCGGGTCTGTATGTGAGTGACTACAGCTACAGAGGAGGACCTTGCCCCAAGCATTGGCGTTCGATATCCAGGCTACAAACGCATCGCAAAGTCCTATGGAAAACGAAGCAAAACCGTTTGTGCTGAGCCTGAGCCTATGAGTTCCAGCTCCCTCGTCCACTTCCTGCGCCACGTCTCCTTCCCTCCGGACCCGCACCTCCTCCCCACCGCGCTCAAGTCATGCCCGTCGCTGCTGCTAGCCCGCACGCTCCACGCCGCCGCTGTGGCAGCGGACCTCGCGGGGGACTCCTTCGTGGCCTCCTCGCTGCTCCACGCCTACATTCGTTTCGGCGCCACCGCAGACGCCCGCGCTGTGCTCGACACAATGCCACAGAAGAGTGTCGTCGGCTGGAGCGCTCTCGTCGCCGGGCACGCGGCGCGCGGGGACGCCGAGGGCGCGTGGCTTGTCCTCGAGGAGATGCGGCGGTGTGCTAGCGGCGTGGAGCCGAACGTGATCACCTGGAACGGTCTGGTGTCAGGGCTCAACCGGAGTGGGTGCGCCCGGGATGCAGCCTTGGCGGTCGCCAGGATGCACGCTGAAGGGTTCTTGCGGCCTGACATCACTGGCGTCTCGTGTGTCCTATCTGCTGTTGGGGATCTCGGGGAGATCCTGGTTGGCGAGCAGCTTCACGGGTATGCGGTGAAGGCAGGAAGCAGGCTGGATGCCTGTGTGGCCACGGGACTCATAGACATGTATGGCAAGTGCAGGAGGACTGAGGAGATTGTTCGGGTGTTCAATGAGTCCAGCCACATAGATGTTGCTTCTTGCAATGCCCTCATCGCTGGGCTCTCCCGGAACTCTCAAGTCTCTGAGGCACTGAGGTTATTCAGGGAGTTTGTTGACCGTGGATTTGAACTGAATGTTGTGTCCTGGACCTCGATTGTTGCCTGTTGCATGCACAACGGAAAGGATTTGGAAGCTGTGGAGCTTTTCAGGGAGATGCAGGCACAGGGGATCGAACCAAACCCTGTTACCATACCCTGCATTCTGCCTGCATTTGCAAATGTTGCAGCTCTGATGCATGGGCGCTCAGCACACTGTTTTTCTTTAAGGAAGGGCTTTTTTCATAACATTTATGTGGGCAGTGCTTTGGTGGACATGTATGCAAAGTGTGGCAAGGTCAGGGATGCTAGAATGGTCTTTGATGCGATACCATCCAGGAATGTGGTGTCATGGAACGCGATGATTGGTGGTTACGCTATGCATGGGGAGGCTGCAAATGCTGTGCAGCTGTTTCAGTCTATGCTTATCTGCAAACAGAAGCCTGACACAGTCACCTTCACCTGTGTGCTTGCAGCCTGCAGCCAAGCTGGCTTGACAGAGGATGGACGTTGCTACTTCAGTGAAATGCAGCGAGATCATGGCATTACACCAAAGATGGAGCATTATGCATGTATGGTTACTCTACTAGGACGGGCTGGCAAGCTTGATGAGGCATTTGATCTCATAAGTGACATGCCATTTAAGCCAGATGGCTGTATTTGGGGCTCATTACTGGGCTCCTGCCGGGTTCACAGCAATGTGGATCTAGCCGAGGTTGCAGCTGAAAAGTTATTTCATCTGGAGCCAGATAATGCGGGCAGTTATGTCCTGCTCTCTAATATTTACGCTTCTAAGAAAATGTGGGATGGAGTCAATCGGGTAAGAGAAATGATGAAGGATGTTGGCCTGAAGAAGGAAAAGGGCTGTAGCTGGATACAGATCAAGAGTAAAGTGCATATGTTGTTGGCTGGAGACGATTCACACCCTATGATGACTGCTATAATTGAAAAAGTAAAGCAGCTTAACATTGAGATGAGGAGGCTGGGGTTTGCTCCAAGCACAGATTTTGTCCTACATGATGTGGAGGAGCAAGAAAAAGATGATATCCTTGCTGTCCACAGTGAGAAGCTTGCTGTTGCATTGGGACTAATAAGCACAAGCCCAGGAACATCACTTCGAGTAATAAAGAACCTCCGAATTTGTGGTGACTGTCATGAAGCAATGAAATTTATATCAAGCTTCGAGGGGAGGGAGATTTCTGTTAGAGATACAAACAGGTTCCATCACTTCAGGGATGGAAACTGTTCCTGTGGGGATTATTGGTGATTTCTGTCGTGCTTTCCAGCAATACAATTTGCAAACTTGGCGAGCAGTGAAGGGAGCAGGACATCCATGTGTTTCTGTAAGTAGACTGTATGTTTTCTGAGGTAAACTTTCATATTTAAACAGAAGAAAATCCAATATCTGGATCGTTGCATTCTGCAACAAGGCATCCCCCTCCCCCTCTAAAAGAACTAAAACAAAGCAGCAGTTACTAACGATTAGTATTTCCATCGAATTGGTTGATCTCATCATTCTAGTTTTTATAGTCAATTGATCTGTATTCATTCAGCTATGGGCTTCTTTGCTATATTATACTAGCAGCTTATCAAGAAATAAAATGCCCAATATACTTCAGCTGGAGTTTAAGCTGGGTATCTAAAAACTTGTGATTTGCTATAGCAGCAAGTTTTAACTTATTTTACTTGTAAATGGTTCTTTTTTTTTATGTGTTACATTATCTTTTTTGACAACTTTCTGAGGGCATGTGAGCATGTGATGTATTGTACATATCTATCTATACTAATGGCATAAATTACATTATTTATCCTGCACAAATATATGGGCTTTAGAAGTTTGAACTATTCAGTTGGAAGTGTTATCAATTTCAGTAAAATGAAATTTGTATTTTTATGGACAGTGTTCTTAATTTGACTAATTGAGTAGAACAAAGTGCAGGAGTGTTAGAACGTTAGGAACGTAGGAAGTAGGGGTGCGAGGTCGCCGGGCGCGGCCTACAGCCTCGCCTGCGAACTGGGGCCGTGGCGGCGCACGGCAAGAGCAGGCGCAAGGGCGCAAGAGGCTTCTTATTTCTTGCTTAATGATTCACGATTACAACCTTGACTCCTTATAGACTCACAAACAAATCTCATTTTCCTAACAACTCTCAACCTTCCTAATATCCTGAACTGACTCAACTCAATCCTAACAAACCGAAGCCTCATCCTGACGCCCACACAGCCATCCTTAGCCACTTTGATTCCTGTTGCACAGCTGGTACGTCAAGCCCACCATAACATCTCTCCCTCCCTCCAGGAACAGCTCGTCCTCGAGCTGAAACATTGGGTATGCTAGCTTGAAATCCGCCACCCGTTCCCAAGTGGCATTGTCGACGTCCATACCTACCCAATTGATGAGGACGAACCATTCACCATGGCGTAGCTCGCCGCGGACTGCCCGGTCTAGAACCGACAAGGCTCTTCCATTGTCGATCGGTGGTAGCTCAGGTGTTGTGGTTGGCGGAGCACCTCAGAAAGGCTTGACTAGCCCAACATGAAAGACGTCGTGCAGGCGGGCGCCCTCGAGAAGCTTAAGACGATATGCCACGGAGCCCACCTTGGCCAATACCCGGTAAGGCCCAGCATAGCGAGGACCGAGCTTGCCGGCGCTAGGGATGGCAATGGGGCGGGTTCAGGGCGGGTCGAGGGATCCCACACCCGCCCTGACATAGGTGTCAGGTCGAATTCTTGACCCGGCCCCGTACCCACGAGTCGAAAACCTTGCCCATGCCCATGCCCGTTGGGTATCGGGGCGGGTTTCGGATACCCATGGGTCGCGTCACGAGGGTTGACGTGTCGCATGCATCGTGCGTCAGGGAGGGGCGTGCACCGTGCGGGGCGTGCACCGTGCGCCGTGTGTCCGGGTAGGGCTCTGGGTCGTTGCGCACTGCATCTAGGGCTCGGGGTTGAGGGCGCACCGCGTGTCCGCGTCGAAGCTCGGGGAGTCGGGGTCGGGGCGCGCCGCGTCCGGGGCTTGGGGCAGCGCCACAGCGGCGATTGGGGGCTCGGGGAGTCGGGGTCGGGGCGCGCCGCGTCCGGGGCTCGGGGCAGCACCACAGCGGCGATTGGGGGCTCGGGGAGTCGGGGTCGGGGCGCGCTGCGTCTGGGGCTCGGGGTAGCGCTGCAGCGATGATTGGGGGCTCAGGGGCGGCGCGTTGGGGGCTCGGTCCGGCGGCGTGCGGGAGTGGCGGTGACCGGCGAGGAACGGGGTGGCAGCGTGAGGGAGAGCGGGAGTGGTGGCTGGAATCGAAGGAGCCAAGGAGGAAGGCTAGATTCGCTGGAAGGGTACCGGCTAGGGTTAGGGTTAGTTTTTCACTTTTTTGGGCTGGGAGGTTTCATGGGCTGGGCTGCTACGCTGGAGAAGGAAAAAAAAGCCTTTTAACAAATTCGGGTACCCGCCGGGTCACCCACAGGTGAGGAAAAAACCCCGCCCCGAACCTGATTCGCTTCGGGTCGGGCACGGGTGCCACCCGTGGGTACAAAATACGCCCCATGCCTGGCCCCATCAGGTCGGGTACCCGGCGGGTACCCGAAACCCGACCCCAAATTGCCATCCCTAGCCGGTGCGTCGCCCGACAAGTGAGCGAGTCTGGAGATGCAGCAGATGGAGCCATACCCAGTCACCCACCTCGAAGGACAGCTCCCGGTGGTTGGCGTCATAGTACTTTCTAGCAAGTTGTTGAGCTAGTAGTAGGCGCTCGCGCACGTCAGCCAAGAATGCATCGCGTTCCTGAAGCATTGCCTCGACCGTGGCCATCCGCGCTGAGCCACTGGCGAAGGGCAAGACCGCTGGGGGCTCCCATCCATAGACCACCTTGAACGACGTCGTCCGTAGGCTGGTATGGAAGGCGGTGTTGTAGCAGTATTCCGCCCAGGCGAGCCAATCCGCCCACGCGCGCGATCGATCGCCGGTCACTCCCTGAAGATACATGGCGATGGATTTGTTGACGATCTCCGACTGGCCGTCCGTCTGTGGGTGGAACGCCGTGCTCATGTTGAGGTGGACTCCTGCCAGCTTGAACAAGTCCTGCCATATATGGCTTGTGAAAACCGGATCTCGATCACTCACGATGGAGGAGGGAAATCCGTGTAGACGTACCATGCCATCAAAGAAGGCCTTGGCCACCGACGCTGCTGTGTAGGGATGGCTAATAGGAATGAAGTGAGCATACTTAGAAAATGTGAGGATCATCGACTTCCCATGAACCTTGGGTAGTCCTTCGACGAAGTCCATGGAGATGTCTACCCAAACTTGAGATGGCACCACCAATGGCTGCAGCAGACCGACAGGATGCAACATCTTCGTCTTGTTGCGCTAGAACGTCACGCAGGCCTTGACAAAATCCTGTACCAAGGTGTGGTCGTGGGGAATGAAGAAGACAGCTTGAAGACGGTGCAACGTCTTATGTATGCCCTCATGGCCCACGCCGTGAGCCAACTGGAGGAGGGTGGGCAGCAGGGGGATCCAGCTGCCACAAAAACACGCCGATCGTGGAGGATAAGGCCGTCCTCCACTCGCCACGGGGCGCCAATGTCACCGGCGACAATCTGATCGCGACGCTGGCGAATGTCTTCATTGGTGAGGACCTCCTGGCGGACATCCTCATACAGGGAGAATGTCGGGCTGGAGATGGCAGCGAGAGAGACATCCACCGAGTCCCGACGCGACAGTGCGTCGGCCATCGTGTTCAGCTGCTCAGGGCGGAATTCCACCGTGAAATCGAAGCCAAACAACTTGCTGATCCACTGATGCTGCAGAATGGTAGATAAACATTGATCGAGCAAGAATTTGAGGCTGTAGTGGTCTGTGCGCACAACAAAGCGACGACCTCACAAGTAGGGTAGCCAATGCTGGACGGCCTGTACTAGCCCGATCAGTTCATGCTTGTATGCGACCAGTTTGGTATGATGAGCCACAAACGGCCTACTGAAGAATGCCAATGGTCCCGCGCCTTGGTGAAGCACAACACCAAATCCTCAGCCGGACGCGTCACAATCCACCAAGAACGCCTTGTCGAAATCTGGAAGCTGCAGCACCAGCCCCAAGGACAATGCGTCCTTCAAAGCCTGGAATGCCGCGGCTGCCTCGTCGGTCCAGCGAAAACCCTCCTTCTTCAATAGCTGGGTGAGCGGTGCTGCAATCGTGCCGTAATCCTTGATGAACTTGCGGTAGTACCCCGCAAGCCCTAGGAACCCGCGCACCGGGGGCAGAGCGTGGTGTCGGCCATGTGGCTACGACCTGAACCTTGTCGCTGTCCATGGCGACGCACTCTGTGATGCCCTGGTGTCAATATTCCCAGCACAACATTCTAAACCAACTCCGTATGGGTTTGAGCCCAAATTGAAAAGAATTGAGATACATTTGAATTAGTTAAAACTAGAATTTAAACAAAGGTGAATGACATTCGAACTACAAGTCCAACATTTTATACATAAATCATACCCATCAAAAATATATGTTGTAGATCATGATGAGATATAATTTTGAGCATTTTCTCAGATTTTTGTTCCAAGATGAAGTGCCCCAAATAAATGCTCAAATGTTTAAAAACAATCCCACTTTGAAAATTCATGCCTAAAAATGAAATACAAGGTGTTAAACATTATCATTTTCTAAATTAATACCACATCCTGCTGAACGCATCTGTATTTTTAGTCTTTTCACTGGAGCCATAGAAATAAAGATATAAAATTATCAATGGGAGGTCGTTTTAAAAAAATTAACGAAAAAGAAAAACTATGTTAGCCCCACTCGTCAGCTGCACTGTCGGTCCTCTTCTCCACCGATTGGCCACCATGGGCGGCACTGCACCGCGCGGCCATCACCAATCGGCAATGCCCCCAGCTGGTCGGGAGGCAAGCTCCAAAACCAGAGACCGTGCGCCCCCGGTTTCACCCCGTGCATTGTTTCCACCTTCCCTCTCCCTTAGGCGCCCTCACTCACTCTCTCTCTCTCCCTCACGTCCGCCATTGCTGCTCAGGGCAGAGCTCCGGCGCCCAAGCGCTCTGCTGCTCGGCCCACCTCTGGAAGCCGTCCATCTGCTGCGCACCCTCGCTCTCCCTGTCGTTGCGAAACCACTCCCCCTCTCCCGCACCGAGCTGCTGCTAATCGGCTCTTCTTCCCCAACTCCGAGCGCCGCTGCTCCACCGATTTCCTCTCGCTCAGGTGAGCCCCTGAGCGATTCCCCGCGCATGCACAGAATCCCACTCCGCGCGCACCCTCTCGGCTCACCCCGGCCTCAGTCCGTGAAGCGCCGCCGCTAGAACGCGGTCCTTCGCCGCTGTCGCAGTTTTGGCCATTGCCGCAAGCTGCTCTTCCGCGTCGCGCCCCATCTCCGGTCAGCTCCTCCTCCACCCCGGCCGAGCTCCGTGGAAGCTCCGCCAACGACCCCTCCCCCTCCCTGCAGACTCGCTCCTCGCCAACCCCGGCCGAGCGCCGCGAATCGGACCTCTTCCATGGAGTCGGCCACGCTGCCGTTTCTTCGATTTCCGCTGCCACGGTGCGCTCCCGTGCGATTACCCGCACCAGCAACACCCCCTACCTCTTGTGCAAAGGTTTGATCCTTGTCTGCTCCTGGTCTCGCTGTCGTTCACCGGGAATGCAGTTGCCACCACCGTCACCGCCGGCTCCGCCCGTCGCCCGCCCTCCAGCGTCGCGTCGCGACCTCGGCTCCGCCTTCTTCACCGCCTCTCCCTCTGGCGCATGCGCCCCCGGACCCACGCGTCCACCTGCGATGGACCAAGCCCTCGCCGGCACCCTGCTGCCCCGCCGCGGCCACGCCGCCGTCGAGCGCCGAGGGCGCACGTACAGGCGCCCTGGCTCTGGACTGGCCGGGCTGGCTGGGCTAGGTGGCCTTGGGCCTTCGGCCGCCTGGGCTAGATCTGGCCCAGGGAAGGCCTCCCCACTGCGCTCAGCCTTTCGGGCCAGGAGCTTTTGGCCCGCACGAAAGAAATAGGGTAATTTTTCTTATCCTTTCGAAAATAAATTCAGAAATATGAGCAAAACTAGTTAAATCAATTGCTAAATAACCACTCAATGAAAAACTATGAAACAAAATTCTTTGGATTCAAGAAAATGGGTTCTACCTAATAGAGTTGTTGGCATGGCATGAAAAGTTATAGATATTTATAGGGATTTATTTCTTTGACATGCATGTTTGCTTCATACATGATGATATATGATTTTATAAATGTGAAGGTCATGCATGAAGGTTCCAAATGTCTCATGGGGCGTATATATAAATTAAAATACTCATATCATTGTTATAGAATCTAGATTTATCTATTTAATTCTGTTTAGGAGCAATTAAATGCTAGAAAAATAACTATGCATGCCCTCATGCTCATTTTTGCCCTGTAAACCAGGCTATGCCATGTACTATATTACCATACTAGGAGTTAAAATTATACTACTAAGAATTTGCATGCCATGGCTTCATCTCAAACATGCTTAGGTTTATTATGGTTGTAGCAATTACATGGTGCATCTGCTTTCAATGAAACCCGTTCTCAAACTTCTTAGTTGGTGCATGTACTTGGCTTGTCAAATTTCCTGCTTATAGATCCTGCATGAGTTCATATTTCACATTTGTAAGCTTATAACATTGTGTCTGCCAAATCACCGCACAATATTCCCTGCTTTAATTCTCATACCTGTACCAAATAATTGGATTCTCTATATTGTTTCAATTATCAAGCATAAATGGTTCCATGCATCTTAATGAAACTTGATTCAAATATTATCCCCAACATGTTCTACCTATAGTAAATTCCATTAGACATATGTCATTTGGAACCATGCTAAATTAATTATTTTGTCCATAAACTTAATTATACACTTGGATGTATAGTCAACCATTTCCTCTGTTATATGCAATCACTTCATGCCTAACAAACCCTTAAGTACTTTGGAATAGTGGCTCGTTACTTATCCACCGTGCATGTTTCGTATGCACTCGCATTGCTCAAATCTACACACGCCTACCTTATCTAATTTCACAATTGTTAACAAAATAAAATCGATGAAGCAAATGTGCAAAGTGAGATAACACTAATATACAAACTGCACCTTATCTTTTATACATCCTAAAAACAAACACCATACCTTTATACATCGTTATCACGTTAAATTATTAGAGTCCATAAAGGCAATAACTAAACGCACTCGTCCTATGCCTCTACTTTATATATTATATTCACTGAACTAACCGACGACCCACCATATATCTTAAAACCACACAATTAATTAATATATCAATTCCAAGCACACATAATAACATTAATTCTTTTATAGATAAACTGCCATGAATCTTCTCTCATACATAACATTGTATTTGCATCATGTAGATCATGAGATGAATCACGTGAAGGCTGGAACGGAGCAGGAACCAGAAGATGAAGGAAATGAACCCGCTAACCAGGCATAGGCCCCATGCAAGCCCCGGTGCAACCCACCAGTTTTACCTTTTCTTTTATCACTAGCAAGGGATGTAGGTTTGTATGTGCATTAGGTTATAGGAGTTATTTGAAAACCTAGTATTGCAGTAGGTCCCCTTACCTGATAACGGCCTTAGAACGGTAGTTGCTCCGCTTAACTAGGGACGATTATTCATCGAGTGGTATGGAGACCGCTCATAGATCAGGGAATATTATCATCGTGAAATGATATTGATTGAAGGAAAGTTGGATGGGATAATAAATGAAGACTGGATGGGCAACTAGGTGGAAAGGGAAGGACAACTTGTCTTTAAGGAGGTAGCCCCGTCCGAGTCACCTAAGGCTACGCCTCGTGTCCGGCCCATGGGATCAAGTTTGAACGTACTGTTTGCATGCTGGAGTTATGGGCCCAGTAAACTGGTAGCTACGACTACTACCTGATCGAAAGATAGCATTCTCCTTTCTTTGGTGGAACTGAGGCTGAGAGGAGGGAGGAATCTACCCACGGATGGCGGCACGGGGCGCATTATGTTGGGGGACCCTCCTCGAGGGAGTCTAGACCTAGAAGACCTTGTGGTACCGCAGCGAAAGGTTGCTCCATGCAGCTTCCACGAAGCGCGTATGGATCGTGCAAGCAGGTTTCTCCTGCAGGATATAAATCGATTCGAGTCACTGCCCCTCACAGTACGAGTACCACTTGATAACTCCGCCGAAACAGTGTCGGAAGCCATTAATTTGTTGAAAGGGTTTAATGTTGCTGTTTGGAAATTATTATTAATTGTATTGCAACCATGGTTGTTGTAGATATAGTGCAAACTAAATTTACTATTTATCTATTAACCTAACTTGATGCTAAAACTTGAAAAACTAGGGATTTACTATTAGGCTGGCTTTTGGCAACCTAAACCCTACCTTTAGCCTATGTATGTCTAGGAGTCGGCTGTAGTTGGCCACCTTGACGGGTCAGTCTTGCTGAGTAAACTAGTTACTCAGGATGACATTCTATGTGGTTTTTAGATGACCAGGGTGGACACTGCCACTGCGGTGGGAGGTTCCACTGGGAAGGCTAGCGACCTGATTGCTGAAACATCGAGTGGGAGCGATGCACCGATGATGAGGAAGAGTAGACCATTGATTGCCGGCACGGTGTTCGGGCAAACACCTAGAAGCCGAATGTTCTGTGTGAATCGTCGTGAGAGGGCGAATGTATCTTACTTATCCCGTTGGACCATTTTATTTCTGATAAACTATTTGTTTCCGCACTTTTTAAGACTCTGGTTTGTAATTTAAATTTAGATTTATGTAAAACTCTATACTCTATCTATGTTCTCTTTGCAATTATATTTGTCTATCATGTGTTGTACTATTGAACGTCGCAGCGCGTGACGTCACCCGAGAATGATCCTGGAATGGAGCCGTCTCCGTGGTAAGGCGGTTCTGTTACACTCTCCGCCGAGATGACATGGCCGAGGTAGGAGACGGAGGGCGCTGCAAACGTGCACTTGGATCTCTTGAGGAACAACTTATGGGAGGCCAGCAGCTCAAGTACAGCCTTGACGTGCTACAAGTGTTCGGACCACGAAGCACTATAAATCATTATATCATCGAAAAATACGAGCACGAACCATCGGAGGATGGCCCGAAGTATGTCATTCATGAGCCCCTGGAACGTGCCCGGCGCATTCGTCAAACCGAACGACATGGCCAGAAATTCGAAGTGGCCGTGATGTGTTCAAAATGCCGTCTTCTCGATGTCAGTGGGGTGGACGCGCACTTGATGGTAGCCGGAATGGTGGTCGAGCTTGGTGAAGAAGTACGCGCCATGGAGTTTGTCGAGGAGCTTGTCGACCACCGGGATCGGGTACTTATCCTTCACGGTCCGCTCATTCAAGGCCTGGTAATCAATGCAAAACCGCCACGAGTTGTCCTGCTTCCGCACCAGCGAAACCGGGGCAGAGAAGGCCGGACAGGATGGCCTAATGATGCCATGGACGAGCATAGTGGCGCACTGGCGCTCCAGCTCGTCCTTCTGAAGCTAGGGGTATCGATAGGGCCGCACAGACACCGGCGCTATCCTCGGAACCAAGGTGATGCGGTGGTCGCGGGAACGGGGCGGTGGTAGGCTGGAGGGCTCGGCGAAGAGGCCGTCGAAGTGGGCCAGTAGCTGGTCCATTAGTGAGCGTGGTGCAGGGTGTAGGGCGTGCAGGGACAGTCGAGCGGTGTCGTCGTGCGGCAAGCCTAGCCCACGCCATAGTACCCAGGCGTCCTTCCACCAGAACGCCATGCAAAGGTCGTCGAAGTCCTACAGGATAGGTCTGAGTGTCTTCAGGAACTGGACGCCGAGCACCAAGTCAAAGCCACTCAAGGTGATGGCGTATGCATCGATGTTGAAGTCCACCTCCCCGATGCGCATGGCGATGTTGCGACACAGACCATCACACGACACCCAGTCCTCGTTTGCCACGGCGACGTGCGTCCCCGTGAGCAGCCGGCTGATCACGCGAAGCTCCTGGGCCACCTAGGTGTTGACGAAGTTGTGGGTGGAGCCAGAGTTGAGCAGGGCATGGAGTCGCCTGTCATTCACCAAGACCTCGAGCTGGAATGTGTCCTCGGTGTGGATACCCTTCACAGCGCGAAGCGAGATGACTGGTTTCTCCTCCCCGGATGCCTCTGTAGGTTCGGTGGCGTCATCCTCGATGAAGTCAGTCACCTCATGGTAGAAGAGGTGCAGGCAGCGGTGGTCGTGGGTGTATTGTTTGTCACAGTTGTAGCATAGCCCCTGTTTGCGGCGTTCCGCCATCTCGGCGGGTGTCAGCCGCTTGAACAGAACGACTGGCGGGGAAAGCTGGTCTCCTGGTGACGTTGTCGCGGACGTGGCCGGGCTCAGCCCAGAGCGTGGGGACGCCGAGGAGGTACGAGGCGCCAGTTTGGACGGCGCGTGGCCCACAGACGGGGTGTTGGACGGACTGGTGCGACACTCATATTCCCGCGCCAGGCTCATCGCATGCTGCAGGTCTTTGGGATGTTGGAGCTCCACATCGATCCGAATACAGTCGGGCAGGCCAGCTGTGAAGATCTGGACCTGCTGGGCGAGAAGCAACGAGTCGCCATGGCACAGGAGGGCCATGAAACGCTCCTGGTAGTCATCGACGGTCGACTAGAATAGAAGACGGGCAAGCTCGCCTAGGGTATTTGTGTGCAAGGCCGGCCTGATCGGAGGTGGCATAACTCCTTGAACTTCTCCCACGCCAACAACCCATGGTCACGTTCCAACGTGTAGTACCAAAGCTGGGCAGATCCGGTGAGGTTGTAGGATGCCAACCACACTTGGTCCATCACCGGAGTGCGCTGCCCTCGGAAGAACTGCTCACACTTGGTGAGCCACCCGAGAGGATCCTCCTTACCATCGAAGGTTGGAAACTCAAGTTTATGGTAGCGAGGAATATTGGCCGTGGGTTGGGTAATCACTGGGGTCACGTGGTGGGTATAAGGTGGTGGCATGGAGAAAGTAGTAGATGGGATCGGGGATGGGGAGTGGGGCAAAGTGAGCTAGTGGATGGGCAGAGGTGGCGTGGTGATGGCGGGGCTAGATGCAGCTGGTGACGTGGTCAAGGCGCTGGTGATGGTTGATGAAAGTGATGGTAGCGACGTAGAGGGTGGAGGCATGCCATAGGACAACGGCATCCCATAGGGCATCGACGTGGCGGAGGGTTGCGACGGGGAAGGAGTCGTTCGGAGTTCCACCTCTGTGAGGCGCGAGAACACCTCTATGAGCTGCAACGAGATGTCATCGAGTTTGGAGGTGATGCCCGTGATCAGCTTGGCGAGATCGGCTGTCGACGGCTCGGGGTGCTTGTCGCTTTTCGTCCCATCGTCGGAACTAGGCATAGCTGATACCAGGTTGTTAGAACATCGGGAACATAGGAAGTAGGGGTGCAAGGTCACCGGGCGTGGCCTACAGCCTCGCCGGCGAACTAGGGCCATGGCAGCGCACCACAAGAGCAGGCACAAGGGCGCAAAAGGCAAGAGGCAAGAGGCTTCTTATTTCTTGCTTAATGATTCATGATTACAACCTTGACTCCTTATAGACTCACAAACGAATCTCATTTTCCTAACAACTCTCAACCTTCCTAATATCCTGAACCGACTCAACTCAATCCTAACAAACCGAAGCCTCTGATCCTGACGCCCACGCAGCCATCCTTAGCCACTTTGATTCCTGTTGCGATGCTGGTACGTCGAGCCCACCGTAACAAGGAGCCTTTTGAGGGCATTGAGTATTGATAAGGATGGTCGAAGCTTTCTTTCGTATTATATCAGTCCATAATGGTTTGCAGTTTTCTATGTATATGGCTCAATTATTCCTCATAAGTTTAGCATCTTACCGTAACTCATTCGCCACTCATGATATTTTCTATTTTGTGATTGAAATCCATATTCAGATCAACATGGTCGGGCTTTGTTGGTCTGCTCATGATCATCTATAAGGGTAATCTATAAATGAGTCTTCGTTTTAGCCATGCCCCGCCTAAGCTAGAACATGTGAATTTCTTTGAATCTCACAACCGTTGGAGAGAAATAAGGGGCTATGTGGTATATGTGAATAGTGAATGGTGCTGTGGGTCCTGACCAGAACATAAAGTTTTGATTCCCATTTTACCTTGGCATTGACAAAGTATTGGCGATGAAAGGGAGGAAAGCGGACGAGCAAGATGTTTGCAGCCTGTTTTGACAGAGGAATGTCACTACTTCAGTGAAATGGAGCAAGATCATGGCATTGCTCCCAGGATGGAGGATTATGCAAGTATGGACTGGCAAGCATGATGAGGCATATGATCTCATAAGTGACATGCCTTTCGAGCCAGATGGCTGTATTTGGGGTTCATTATTTTGCTCCTGCTGGGTTCATACCACCCTGGATCCAATCAAAGTTGCAGCTGAAAAGTTATTTCTTCTGGAGCTAGATAATGCTGATAATTTATGTCCTACATTTGTATACTTTGCTTTTAAGAAAATGTGGGATGGGGTCAATCGGGTAAGAGATGTGATGAAAGATGTTGGCTTGACGAAGGAAAAGGGTATATGTTGTTGAATGGTGTATATGTTGTTGAATGGTGGCGATTCACACCCTATGTTGACTGCTATAATTGAAAAACTAAAGAAGCTTTGAGATGAGAACGCTGGGGTTTGTGCCTAACACATTTTTGTCCTACATGTGTGGAGGAAAAGGATGGTATCCTTGCTGTCCACAATAAAAAGCTTGTTGTTGCACTAGGACTCATAAGCACAAGCCTAGAAGCACCCCTTCGGATAATAAAGAACCTCCGAATTTATGCTGAAAGCCACAAAGCAATGAAATTTATATTAACATTTGAGGGAAGGAAGATATCTGTTAAATATACAAACAGATTTCATCATTTTAGGGATGGAAATTGTTATTGTGGGGATTATCGGTAATCTCTATTTTTCTTTCCAGAAATACAACTTGCAGAACAATTTGATGGGTATGGCAGGAGCCAAGCATGCATTTCTCAACACCTAAAGTGGACGCTTCCCCCCCTCCCCCCCCCTCCCCCCCCTAAGGTAACTATTAACACTATTCGCTCTCGGCCTGAATCCTTTTTGTCAAGCCTGGTTTAATTTTGGCATGGCCCAGCATGTGCCCAAAATATTGAGGTCTTGCCAACTAATTGGCATGCCCTGTTCTACACACAAAACAAAAAACCTTCTTGGCATGTCAGCATGCCTGAGCCTGACATGAGTATTCTCTTGTGGATGATTCAGCTTACTCTCAGCTGATAGGGGTTGTGGATTCTGAGCCTGCTGATAGGGGTTGTGGCCACAACTAAGGAGAATAGCTCATTGTATCTTGATTGCCATAGTTCAGAAACTAACATGGATACCTTTTTTGTTGTTTGAGAGGGGAGGGGGGGGGGGGGGGTTATTGGACCGTCGTAGCGCTAGTGAGCCAACTAATGCATGCTTGAACAACATCATCTCTTTCCTTTCCGGAAAATTCTCCTAAGTTTTTAAAAATATTTTGAATAACTTTAGTTTTCATACCAACTTTTAGAATTGTTTCTTGAAATGTTATCACAAACTTTTGAACTAACTTTTCACGGACACCCACTAGTGAGATCTGTAGGAAATGATCTGCGGGTCAAAACCTGAAAAGCACACAAATTCAAAAGTTCAAACAGTGGTTTTGATTCAATTCAAAATTGTGAACTGAAAAAGACTTGGTTTTGACAAAAGTCAAAAACAATGCATTTACTGTTGGTTTTTCATCCTGATCAGTGGGTGAGAAATGACCTACTGATGTCGGTTCCCCTATGTGAGTTGGGTCTATAAAAGGAGAACTGCAGATAGATTCAAGATAAGATAATCCTCTGATCTCTCCTATAAAAACCGATCTACATCCTTACTTCAACACAGGGAAGAACTAGACAGTGTCCATCAATTCATTTGATGGCAAATCCTTCTAAATAAGGTATGTGGTGTGATTCAATTTGAATCTAGTCGATCCTAGATGTCTAACAGTGGCATCGGAGCCATGCTAGTTTCATTTTGAATCCAATTGATGCCCAACTACATGCTAAAGTGCCTAGATTACTATGACTCATATTAGCATGCTATGTTTGGATGCAAAATTGTTCAAGTTTTTCATTCTGTCATAAGGTTTATGCCTACATGTTTACTGTGTTTACGCTAAATGTCTAGTAGCATGCCATGTTAATGTGAAAGTGATGTGCTAGGGGTTCGGGTATATGTCTTTAAGCATGTAGAAGGAGGGGATTAAGATATGTTTGATCCAAACCTCGAGTTTGGTCCCCAATTTAGAACCCTAACCCTAGCTACCACCTAATCCCCGAAAGATTTCCCCAAAAAGAACAAGATCTAAACCTAAAGATCAAAGCGGCATGTTTACCTAATGGATTTAGGAGCCGCACTCCTCGTCATCGTGTTTGACGATGGCCTTGTGGCTGCCTTTTTGTTGTTGCTGCCACGCTAGCACGCGCACACGTGCCTCGGCCCCACCCTCGAACGCTCCTCCGTGAGCGCCCGCGGCCGCTGTCGCAGCTGCGCCTCCGCATGCGAAGCCACCGCACGCCTTGTCGCCGGCGCCACGACTGGCAACGTGCGAGCCGGATCCGGCGGACAAACAAGCACCGATGAGCGCCGCTCGACAGAGCCACGCGCTAGCCGAAGGCGCGCGTGAGCTCCGGCGAGGGGAGCTCACCGGTGTCGCCAAACTCCCGCTTGGGCGCCGCCGCGCTCTTCTCTCTCTCTCTCTCTCTTGCACCCGACCGCCGCTATGAACTGGAGAGAGATGGAGAGAGGGAGAAATGATTAGGGTTTCGAGGGGAGGAGAGAAAAAGAAATTTTATATCCCGCCAAAATGGTTTCGAGCCGTCCGATCTAGATCAATGGCTGAGAGAAGGCGGCGGGTAAAGAGGGCCGGTCGGGCCAGGCGGGGGAGTCGATTTCCTGGCCTAGGCCTAGGAAGCTGGGCCACTGGCCTAGGTGGGGAGGAAAGGGGCCACTGATGGGCTCAAAGTGTTATGGGCCGTAATTTGATTGTTGTGGCCTAGGCTAAACAATTTTGCTTGTTATTTTCTCTTGCGAATTTCTGAATTCAAATTTAAGGTTTTACATTTTGAATAAATTATGAATAAAACTTGGGCAATATTTAAGTTGGGCATTGCTTTATATCTTTAAGTTTTTCCCTAATTATGTTTTTCGTTTCTGCTGCAATAATATTGTTTTCATTAAATATGTTATTTATGTCTCTTTTAAAGAGTAAATTTAATTCATTTTTCTGGCCAAAGCTGATAAATGAATATTTTTTACAAAATTTTATTTTTCTGTCCCATTTCTGCCCAAAGGTGATATGGTCTAGTTAAATAAAATAAGGTTTTGAGGCATATTATTAAGTGTGAATTTTATTCATTTTATTTGGCCAAAGCTAATAAATGAATAACTTTTGCAAAATTTTATTGGTCTTATTCATTTCTGGCCAAAGTTGATTTGAATTTGATTAATAAAAGAAGTTTTTGATGTTGCTCATTAATGTTTTTTCTCCTTTTATGTATGCAGCATCTTTTAATGCTAACATTGCCGGTATCATAAACGGCATTGAGCAACTTCATAGGAGTAATTATGTTTCTTGGAAAGAGAAATTGGAGATTACTCTGGCTCTGTTGAATCTTGATTATGCTCTCAATAATGATGCTCCTCAGGAACCTCAAGTAGATTCTGAAAATTATGAAACTCTTCGTGAAATATATATCGCAAGTAAGATGGAATGGGAGCAATCAAATCACAAATGCCTCATGGTGATTAAAAGTTCTATCATTGAAACTATAAGAGGCGCGATTCCTGATTCTCAATCAGCTAAGGATTATTTCACTAAAGTTGAGGATCAGTTTAAAGGTTCCTCTAAAGTCTATGCAAGCACTCTTATAAAGAGGCTTGTAGATGAAAAATATAATGGATGAGGAACTTTAAGAGAGCATATTATGAAAAAGTGCAATATGGCTTCAAAGCTTAAATCCTTGGAGATGGAAATTTCTGAGGGTTTTCTTGTGCACTTCATAATGTCATCTTTACCCCCGAAATTTTCTCCTTTTATGATAAACTATAATGCAATGAAAGTTAAGTGGGTTGTTGCTGAAATGATAGTCATGTGTGTACAAGAGGAAGAAAGGCTTAAGGCTGGGAGAATAGATCATATCAATCAATTTAAAACCTCTCAGAAAAGGCAATATAAGAAATCCATGAAGGAAATCCTTAAGACTAAAAAGCCTCAATTTAAGTATAAAGGAGAATGTTCAAAACAGAGCCATCGAAAAAAGCCTCAAGAAAATCCCAATAAAGATAATGATGATGAAAAGAAAGATGATGGGTGTTACTTTTGTGGCAAATCTGGACATTTTCGAAAGGATTGTCCTGGTTTCCTCAAATGGTTAAATAAGAAAGGTAATAATTTTATTACTTCTATAGATGAATCCTTGGATATTGATTATGCCACCGATACATGATGGATTGACTCAGGTGCAACCGTTCATGTTGCTAACTCTTTACAGGGATTCAATACCAAGAGGACCCTAAAACGAGGGGAAAGAAGAACTAGAGTGGCAAATGGAGTTGAAGCTGAAGCTGAAATCATTGGCGTTGTTATACTTACACTCCATACTAGTTTTAAGCTTCAACTCAATAATGTATTATATGTACCATCTATGAGAAGAAACTTAGTTCTGTATCATATTTGGATGATGATGGTTTTGTATGTAACTTTGAAAATAAGAGATGTATAATTATGTATAATGAAAATAATGTTGGTCTTGCCATTCGACAAGACAAGCTTTACCTTATTTCCATGAATGATGCCATCAATAATGTTAATTCCACTCGAAGTATTGAAAGAGGCTTTAAACGTAAAAGAAATGATAATGAGACCTCTTCAAAATTATGGCACTATCGCTTAGGCCATATTTCGAGGGGGGGAATGGAACGTCTTATCAAAGAACAAATAATCCAACCCTTGGATTTTATGGATGTCGATCAATGTATTGATTGCGTTAAAGGAAAATATTCCAATAAAATTAAGTAAGGTGCAAAAAGAACCCAAGAGGTTTTGGAAATTATCCACACAGATATTTGTGGACCTTTCAATGTTACTTCAGTGGATGGTTATAGTTTATTCATAACGTTCACAGATGATTGCTCTCGTTTTGGATAGATCTGAAACATTGGAAAAGTTCAAGATCTTTATGGCTGAAGTGGAGAATCAGCATGATCAAAAGACCAAGGCTGTGAGATCTGATCATGGTGGAGAGTATTATGGGAGGCATACTCCATATGGCCAAGTTCCTGGACCATTTGCAAAGTTCTTATAGGAAAATGGCATAAAAGCTCAATACTCTCCACTAGCAAACCTCAACAAAATGGAGTGGCTGAACGGCAAAATCGCACACTTATGGATATGGTACGAAGTATGTTAAGTCACTCCACTCTGCCCATTAATTTGTGGATGGAAGCTCTTAAAACAACTTGCCATATTTTGAATAAAGTCCCCAATAAGTCGGTTCCCAAGACACCATATGAATTATGGACTGGGAGAAAACCAACCTTGAATTATCTTCATGTTTGGGGTTGTCCTGTAGAAGCTAGAGTTTTCAATCCAAATATTGGCAAATTAGACCCCAAGACTGTCAGCTGCCATTTTATTGGCTATCCTAACAAATCTAAAGCATATCACTTTTATTGTCCAAAACAAGTCACTAAGTTCATTGATACAAGACACGCAGTGTTCTTGGAAGATGAAATGATGAAAGCATATATGATATCACGGAAAATAAATCTTGAAGAAAAATGTGATTGTGCTTTAATGCCTACTATTCAAGAATCTTTTATTTTTTCGATACATACTAATGTTGCACCTCCAGTTGATAAAACTGTTGATGCAATTCCTGCTGAGACTCATGTGGACACTTCAAATGTCACACCAAGTATTTTACCTCATGATGAGACTCAGCAATCTCTACCTGTGACTAATAGTGAACCATTGAGAAGGTCACAGAGAGTCAGAAAATCTGCTATTTCAAATGATTATGTCACTTATATGAGTGAAAATATAGATGAGTTGGTGTTGGATGATGATCCCACCTCATTTAAAGAAGCCATGAACATTGAATATGCTTCTGAATGGCATAGTGCTATGGAAGAAGAAATGAAGTCTATAACGTAAATAAAGTATGTGACCTAGTAGAAGTTCCCAAAGGAGCCAAAACAGTAGGCTGCAAATAGGTCTACAAGATAAAATATGACTCCGATGGAAACATAGAAAGGTTCAAAGCAAGACTTGTAGCAAAAGGCTTTACATAGAGGGAAGGCATAGATTATAATGAAACTTTCTTGCCTGTTTCCTCGAAAAACTCATTCAGAATAATAATGGCGCTTGTAGCAGATTACGATTTGGAATTACATCAAATGGATGTAAAGACGACTTTCCTAAATGGTGATTTATATGAAGATGTATACATGGCTCAACCGGAAGGTTTTGTTGTGGAAGAAAACCAACATTTGGGATGTCGACTTAAGAAGTCAATTTATGGTTTGAAACAAGCGTCGAGACAATGGTATTTGAAGTTTGACCAAATTATTAGACAATTTGGTTTTAAGGAAAATAAAGTGGACAATTGCATATACTCTAAGTTCAGGGGGAGCAATTATACATTCTTGGTACTTTAAATTGATGATATCCTTTTAGCTGACAACAATATTAATATGTTGTTGGAAACCAAGAAGTTTCTTTCCTGAAAGTTTGATATGAAAGATCTTGGTGAAGCCTCTTATGTTTTGGGAATAAAGATTCATCGAGATATATCCAATAGGATTTTGGGACTAAGTCAGAATACGTATATCGAAAAGGTATTGAAGAAATTCAATATGCATAAATGTTCAGCTTCGCCTGCTCCTATTGTCAAGGGCGATAAGTTTGGGACATTTCAATGTCCAAAGAATGGTTATAAAATTGCACAAATGAAATCAATTCCATATGCATCAGCAGTTGGAAGCATAATGTATGCACAAGTGTGCACTCGCTCTGACTTAGCATTCATAACTGGGATGCTTGGCAGATATCAATCCAATCTAAGATTTGATCATTGGAAGGCCATTAAAAAAGCTTTGCGATATTTGCAAGGCACTAAAAGTTTCATGCTCACATATAAGAAATCTGATATCCTGAAAGTTGTTGGATATTCAGATGCAGATTTTGCGGGTTGTGTTGATACTAAGAAATCCACATCGGGTTATATCTTCACACTCACTGGAGAAGCAATTTCATGGAAAAGCTCCAAACAATTTGTTACTGCATGATCCACAATGCAGGCAAAATTTATGGCATGTTATGAGGCCGTTGGATAGACAATATGGCTAAAGAATTTTATCCCAGAATTGAGAGTGGTGGATACAATATTAGGACCATTCATATTATACTGCGACAATCAGCCTGTAGTATTCTATTCAAGTAACAACAAGTCAAGTGGTGTTGTCAAACACATTGGCATCAAGTACCATATTGTGAAAGATATAATCCAAGATCAGACGATGATTTTAAAGTACATGAACACGAAGTTCATGTTGGCCGATCCACTTACTAAAGGTCTACCACCCAATGTATTTAAAGATCATGCTGTCAGAATGGGTTTGGTAGAACTACCTATGATCTTGGAATAATTAGAACTGTAATGATATCATCTCCCTATGATATTATGATAGTTCATTTTGAGATGTAATATGAACCATAGTCAATTGGTTCAATAGTACTTAATTGACTGTTGTAATCTATTGTCTTGGTGTACTATTTCTTAAGAAGTGAGCCAATATATTTTGTATTATGAATAAAGTTGATGGAGCTCCTAAAGATAAAGAAGTTTTATTTTGAAATGGAGTAGTGTGCAATAGTCACTGGATTGCTTTGGTACTGCATAATTGATCATTGTATTTTTTTTGTCATTATATACTATTTTATTAATAAATAAGCTTTTAATGGTTTAACCTTACGATCAAGGGGGAGAATGTAGGAAATGATCTGTGGGTCAAAACCTGAAAAGCACACAGATTCAAAAGTTCAAACAGTGGTTTTGATTCAATTCAAAACTGTGAACTGAAAAAAGACTTGGTTTTGACAAAAGTCAAAAACAGTGCATTTACTGTTGTTTTTTCACCCTGATCGGTGGGTGAGAACCGACCTAGTGATGTCAGTTCCCCTGTGTGAGTTGGGTCTATAAAAGGAGAACTGCAGATAGATTCAAGATAAGATAATCCTCTGATCTCTCTAAAAAAACTGATCTACATCCTTACTTCAACACAGGGAAGAACTAGACAGTGTCTATCAATTCATTTGATGTCAAATCCTTCTAAAGAAGGTATGTGGTGTGATTCAATTTGAATCTAGTCGATTCTAAATGTCTAACAAGATCCACCCACATAGGTCTACTGCAACAGCAGCCAGCACCGAAGGGTTCACATCCTTGGGATTACAGGACAAAATTTAGATTTCAACCGTCCGATTAGGCTTCAGCAAAACATATGAATCTCTACAGCATATATGTCCCACACGCTCACATTTTTGCTAGCATTATGTTTATTTTAAGATTCTCGTCCTGACACATTACATTTCCACCTCCAAATGGTTCCAAAGGATAACTCCTGTCAAATATTGCTGCCAGGAATGATTTCTGATCATATCTACTTTCTTTGGGGAATATACATCATATTGTTAACGCGTACATGGAAATCCATGGGGGCACTTCTCAATGTCCACAGCTGGGCTGACATCTCAACAGTACGCGGTTTGGAGTGACGAACCTTCTCAGTGTCCACTGTCCACAGCTAGGCTGACATCTCAACAGTACGCGGTTTGGAGTGACGAACTGCCCGCGTTGACATTTTTGAGGCTTCATCACATTGGCATTATTTAGGGCGCCATCACATTGACATAGTCCGTGCTGGTGCTCGTTTGGTTCAGTTCGTCAGCTGCTGGGTTGGCTCAACTTATATATATGGCCACATGGGCGCCCCCATCTCCCCCGAAGCGAAAGCAACACGCATGCAGCTTAAACTTTACTGATTACTCTTAATTCCTACAACAGTTTTTTAGCGTCCGAGTATTGCTCCATGGTGCAGAGGCTCGCTCCGCTGCTCGAGGTCGCTGAGGAGTCTTCTACTGAAGCGTTCCCTGAATATGAAGACTCACAGCAGTCAAGGGGGAACTGCTACCTCGACATGATCCGGAGCATCCTTATCCCGGCCGACAAGGTGTCACTGCGGTCCAGCACTGGTAGCTCCTCCGACGGCAGCATCTCAAGCATGCGGTCCAGTGGCATGTCTTTGCGAACCACCAACTCTAGGATGACAAAATGGGAACATGAGGCCCTTGCTGTGAGGGAGCTCGCCTTCCGGATGGTCAGAGACGGGGTCACACAGGCGCTGATCGTGGAGTTTGGACGCAATCCCAACGTCTTGGAACGCTGGTTCTCCGAGCTTGACATCCACAAGGCTCTCCGGGTTCATCAACACTCTGATGGCCACCAGGTGCCGTCCTCGGTGTGGAAGTGGACACGAGCGCTCACCCTGATGACCGAAGCGCTCATCGCCACGCAGCAGCACCTCCGCGGCGAAAGGTCAACTGCCGATGGATGCGGCCGAGATGGAGAGGCTGTCGTGAAGATCTTGATCTCCGACGCCAACACTGTGCTCGAAGACGGATTGGAGGCCCCCCTGAACCTTTCCCGTTTCGTGGTGGCGAGCATGCTGAAGATGCTCGGCTTTGCCGATGCCCTCGCAGCCATGGAGCTTGAGTTTAGCTGTCCTATAGCGGAGAAGCTACGGATGCTGCTGAACTTGCACACATGCATTTCCGAGGCCTCGGAGACTGTGTTGCCTCCTCTAATAGAGGAATCCCACCGGCTAGTAGCTTGGCGTGAAATAAGAGGCTCAATCACGATGGAAGAGGAATCCCGCTGGCTATCAGCTTCGCGAGAAATGAGAAGCCTGGTTCACAGGATGGAGAGCGATTTCTCAACGAGGAAGGATAAGCTGGCTGAAGCCATATGGAGTATGATGCAGAACACTAAGGTCCGCATCTCGAGTAAAGATTCTTGGGTTCCGATGACACATAATGGAGAAGTTCACAAGACAACCAAGTCCATTCTCGAGTATGTAAATGTGCTCTGGGCGAACGATCGCGTTCTCAGTTCCATCGTGTGGCGTTTCTCCGAGTCTTGGTACCATACCACAACAACCAACATGATAGCCGACAGTATATGTGACCTGGAGCATCAGCTTGAGGAGGAATCCAACTCGTTGCTATTGCTAAACCCCAGCCTAAGGTACATATTCCTGCTGAATAACATCGATTTTATTAAAGAAGAGCTCAACAAATTCCAATTCCATTCCCCACACGGGTTTGATCGCAAACTTGAGAAATACCTGAAGTGCTATCTAGATGTCTCATGGGAGCCTGTCGTGTCATGCTTGATAAGTGTCAAAAGTAGCACCTCCCGTTTGTTTCCAAATAATTGCCTCCCCCTGGAAAAGTTCCAGTCCAAGCTTAAGGCAACTTGCGATACTGAAAAGTTCTGGAAGGTACCGAACCCAAATCTTAGGAAAAGGCTGCGTGAAGCCATCATTGGTAAAGTGATTGGAGCCTACAAAGATTACATGCAGGACTACCAGGAGCAGCAAAAGCGATGCGGTGATCTTCCAAATTTTATTAGCTCCCATGACTTGGAGGAAATGTTGAGCGAACTGTTTGAAGGATGATAGATGATGTTTATAGTTTCCGTACATGGCTGGAGTAACAAAGCTGGACTGATAAGAAGCAGATTTTTCAAAAATTCGTTCTTTGTATCGTTTTTTAGTTTGGTAATCATTTGTATGAATTATATGTTGCCTTTTACCAGAATGTGGTGCATGTTTGTCATTGGCAAATCATTGTTTACTTGTATCATAAATCTGGATGTGTTTCCTTCTGCTGGACTCCAACATGTTTGTAAGTCAACTCTCACGTGGAACCGTTCTTCTTCACATTTTAATATCCTAGACTGAACTATGGATTTGGACAACTTAAGCAGCTCGCTAGCGGGTGATTGTGTTTTTTCTATGAAAGATAATGCTTACCACAGGATCCAAACTATACCCTATACGTGATTTATATGTCTGGATGGATACATCTCATTCTCCAATACCCAACACGGTTAATGTTTCAACGGTGAAGAACCATTATTCTCCCCGTTGCATATGTGCTTGATATATAGAATTCAGGATTAGTAACACCAGACAATCTTAAGAGAGCACTAGATATACGAGCTCATCTACGACATCATGCGAGTAAACATGCCACCGTAAACATAAACATCATGCGAGTAAACATGCCATGATATACAAGCTCACTTTTGTTCAGTCACCTGCTTTTTTTTTTCAAGTTACTTTGATTAGTATCTTACTCACCATCACCAATCGGGCATGCCAATAAACGTTGGGTATAAATAGTACCTTAATTAATTGGTCAACTCATATTTTTTTCTAGCTAAAACAAATGCATTTGACATCGTTGTACTGGTTGTTTTTGTTTATGATCAGTTGCATTTCAACTAGTGTGTTAGATACTCAACCATTCCATGTGGATATCGATTATCAGGCTTGCCCAGAGCAGTTGATAACCACATTTGACTATAGCTAACTTCTTAGAACATAACATCTATCAACTTAAAGAAATTAACCATCACAAAATAAATAAATAATTGTTCTAATTCTTGACTAACAATATCTCATAACACTGTTAATATGTTTTTCATTTTACTTCCTGGTATAAGATCCCGTTAGGCAAACATAAGCACTGAATCCTTGCATTTAAGAATTTGTACACTAATATAATAAATTCTACAAAGGGCCAATACAAGGAGATCCATTATGAATGATCTTTACAAGAGAAGCCGTCAAAAGAACGAAACCACAGTAACAACATCTATGCAATCTAAAATTAATTAATAAAATAATGCTTTTGAAGCTTTGAGGTTGAAAGTTTGTGCCCCCCCCCCCATCCCCCCAGCCATGCATGCAGCCCCCTACTATGTGTGAATCCTTTTTGCTATAAGAATTGATTGTAGAGAAAGAGGAAATCCAATAATTTGTTCAAACATAAACATGTGCTTGATTCATTTAATTTTCTGAATTGAACACCATATAGCAGACCAGTATGGAAGTTTGTTGACTTGTTATGGTATGGAAGGACCATAAATACATGTGTCACACAAAACTTAATTTTTGGCATGTTATAGCATTTGTTTTGCATGAAACTTCAACAATTTCAACACAGAAAACTATAATTCAAGTGTTGGTTTTGTTGCCCAGCTGCAAGTTAATCATTTTATTTATAGTGTTAGAACATGTAAATCTGTGATGCCTAAAAGGGATTCCGGGGATGATGGAGAGGGATCACAGGAGGGTGTCATTGAATACGAACCTATGATAATTTTGTGTCTGAGGACATTGACACCTCCTCAACAGTAAACATTTTTAATGTTTGTATCCGCACTCAAGAAACACGCTTGACAGTCTTATATAGTTATATAGTTTGATCATTAAGCTTTTAACTATTTTTGCAGGTAAAGAGGAGCCGTGTCGCTGCAATGGATGATGACGCACTGTTTTGTGTATTAAAAAATTTGTAAGTACAATATCTGTAATATTTTTATACATTTTAATGATATATACGATAATTTGTTAATATTTTGGTTCTGCATTGGCTGCAACTGTTTCTAGTGATAATTTTGTAGTTGTTCTGTTCAGAAGTATAGAAATTGATTTAGGATTAAATTTAAAAAATTTATATAGACAAATCAGTCTATGATTCATTAGGCTTCTGTGTCTTGAGACATAAGACTCTTTTGCTATCACTTTGGACAGTCCTAGCTAGCATTACAAGTTTTCATGTGTCCTCCTTTTGCCAGTTAAAAGGGTAAGAAAGCATTCTGTCTCATGTTGTTCTCTGGAAGCATTCAAATGGGCTTGATGCTTACACATGATGTGATGATTTATTTCAAAGTTTTACGATATGATAACTGGCATTTTTTATGCTTTGTGAGTTCTGTAACCTGGTCCTTAGTACATCAGTCGGTTGTTCTCCGGGGCGGTAATTGAATGAGCTTGATGCTTATAGATGATGTGATGCCTTATCTAAGTTTCTATTTGATAGTTTCTGAATTAGTGATATCTGAATGTGTCCTCTAATTCAGGACAATAGTTTACGAACTTGATTCCTAGTGGTTCTTTGTGTGTTTAGGAGAGTCCATGCTGCTGATAATTATAAGAGAGCAGATTTGGTGCCCAGGTGGACGGGCGTCCCATATACCAGAACTGTTAGATTGAAATTGTATGCTCCATAATAGTTATATCACTTAACAGAGCTGCTCAGTTCATTAACGACCGTGAACCCAGAGAAAAGAAAAAGAAGCCGCCAGACGACCTGCTCTTAATGTTGTTGCCCCACGGGCATGGGTGTCAGTGGCAACGACGGGGAAGGGGGAAGGGGACAGATGTCAGTGGCAACATGGCACAGGTGTCAGCGGTGACGGGGACGGCAACTTTGCCGCAGCCGACCCTTGCGACGGCGTCCGGACGAGTCCTATAGGCAGGCAAAGCTAAGGGCGGACCAGCTGAGAACGAGAAAGAGAGAGGTGGGTCTAGAGGAGCTCGTCAGCCCAGACTTCACCGTGGATATTCGGCACGGATGGAGCAGGCTGCAGCGCGCTTCGATTTTGCTGTAGAGAACTAGCACGGAGGAGATGAAGAGCAGTGCAGCGGCTTGTCTAAGAGGATAGCAGGTGAAGAGCTGCGGTCACATGCCTGTGGAAGAGGATAAGAGAAGAGTGAAGAGTTGTAGCTTGTCTGAAAGGATAGCAGGTGAAGAGCTGCGGTCACTTGTCTCAGAGGATAGCAGGTGAAGGTGCGCAAGTCAATAACGGAGAGTCACAGGGCCACACGGCGTCATAACCAGGATGCCCATATGGGCACCATTGTATTTCTGTAATTATAAAGACTTATTATATATGAAGACTGTTGAGACATTGATACAATCAAGAGTTGGAACTAACATTGCAAATATTGTGTAGATACACTTTATGCTTTGTGCATTGTGGGGCCACTTCTATGGTTCAGTTGATCCTTTTTATCAAGTAGGATTGGTAATCTATTTCTCCATAAGCTTGATGATAGTGAATTCCTTCTGGACTGAAGACATTTTTAATTCTCTATAAGCTTGATGGTTCAGTTGTTTTGTCAAATTTATAGAGATAAGCATGGTTTTTTTTTGCAAGGAGAGATAAGCATGGTTGAATGGATATGATTAGTGTGTCACTAGATATGGAACTAGAATCACACCTTTGTGCAACAAGATAATTTTTTTTTATTCATTATAGTAACCTCCCGATGCAAAGTGGTCAGGTACAAGCACTTTACTCTATGGCAATGGCCACGGAAGTAGGAGATGGTAGGGGCACACTCTTTTGGAAAGATAGATGGATATTGGGGCAGCGGTTAGAAGATGTTGTGCACTGATTCACAACATGGTACCCAAGAGATTGGCAAACAAAAGGACAGTCTATGAAGCGATCACGGATATGACTTGGATTCGAGACATTCATGGTGTTGCTTCAGCAGAAGTCATCGTGAAATTCCTGCACTTATGCGACATTATCTTTGATGTGGTGCTCCAACCGGACGTCCTGGATGTTCACTACTGGCGATTGTCAAGTTCAGGAGCTTACTCAACCAAGTCTGCATACGAAGCCATGTTCCAGGGGTCAGTTGGCTTCGAGCCATGGGAGTGCATTGGGAGGAGTTGGGCTCCACCGAAATGCAGTTTTTTCATGTGGTTGGTGGCACATGATCACTGTTGGACAGGTGACCAGCTAGCCTGATGGAACATGCCGCGACCGGAATGCTGCTTGTTATGTGATCAAGAAGAGGAGACCATTGATCACATCCTAGTGGGTTGTGTGTTCACGACAGTTCTGGCTCATACTGCTGCAGCGAGTGGGTCTTGCGGCGCTTGCACCACAGTTGCCGGATCGAAAGCTACATCCATGGTGGAGCAGCGTGGAAGCTTCTGTGGACAAAGCTGCACGAAAGGGACTCAACTCCCTAATTATTCTTGGTTCTTGGATGCTGTGGAGACACAGAAACGATTGTGTTTTTAATGGGGCATCCCGGAATCTATCCATAGCTCTTGCTATGGCGAGCGACGAAATTCGATTGTGGGACATGGCCGGGGCAAGGGCTCTATCCTTGCTGACCGACCGCGAGGAAAACCTTGGTGTGTAAAACACTTAAATAGGTAGAGGTCGGGTAGCTTACAAATATCATCAGGCGTGAATGTAACTTAATTGTGTGGGGTGTGTTGTACTCTTTTCTTCTATTAATGAAAAGATACGCAGCTCTCATGCGTGTTCGAGAAAAAAAAATTAGACTGCATGATATGAATTCTTTGTAATCTGTTCTTGTTAAATCAGTCACGTGTTTCTTTTTCTGTATGTTTTAATTTGGCTTCAGAATTTGTATGGTGAGCTTTGCAGTGTTTCAATTTTTCTAGGAATTT
Source organism: Eleusine coracana subsp. coracana (assembly GCA_032690845.1). Classification (NCBI taxonomy): domain Eukaryota; kingdom Viridiplantae; phylum Streptophyta; class Magnoliopsida; order Poales; family Poaceae; genus Eleusine; species Eleusine coracana. The sequence goes on from CM064426.1 coordinate 9,829,584, forward strand.
TCTTTTGTATGTTTCATCTTCTTGGGGAATCCAATGAGCTGAAGAGGAGCTACAATACTGTCTTCTTTTTCAGGTTACTTGTTCGCATTGATTTTTGTTTTTCAGGCTGAACTTCACAATTTCCTATGTTGCTTCTTGTTCTTATGGAAATTGACAATCATGTTCTTATTTCCTAATAACAGAATCATGTTCTATGAGATATGATATCCTAATACTCTATTATTTCCTGTAAATAGTTGATCCTGATCATGTTAGACACCTTTAGTTTCTATACTTGATAACCTGAGATCACTTCGATCAGCTATTCATGCTATGTCCTGCCTTTTTGTAGACCTGATATAAGGAGGAGATAAAAAAATATTTGCTACATTTATTACCATGTTTAGTTATAAATTTATAATCTATTTGTACTAGAATAACACTTTGATGTAGCTATGTAATATTTTTGATACTTTGTAATATTCATCTGTGAATGACTTGAAAATTTACTTTTACATTTTCCCTTTGATATGAGAAAGGAAATTCTCAGTTCATTCCATGTATAACCGTCTTATGGCTGGTTTGGTCTAAATGAAGGCTAAGGTGCTTTAAAAGCTAAAACTACCTCTCAAGATAAAAATATTTCTATGGTATTTGGTAAAAGTGTGACTTTGACTAAAGATAATCTCCTGAAAAGGAACTGGAAGAGTACACACTCAAATGTAGCTTTTGCAATAACACCAAAAACATTCAATACCTCTTTTTTGGAGTCATTTTGCAAGAACAATTTGACACTTAATTACAAGATGACATGATCATGGCTTACAAGATGAAGAGAGGAATTTTTTAAAAAAGATTAATAGCCATGCACACAATGATTCATTAAACAACAAACAAACCAAACACCCATCCTTCACTAACACGTTCGTCGCTAATAAGAAACAGACATTTTGTATAATTACTAAAATAATAGAAAAACTGTTGTAAAGTTAGTATTAATCGTGGTGAGCTACTATCAATCATTTAGTAGTTGACATAAATGAATGATTAGTACAGACAGATGATTAGGAAAAAATACATAAAGTCTGTTGTAAAGCAAGAGGTATTTGATAAATTTTACATCTGTGAAGTAAGAACTAATTAATTGGTATAATTTACTACCTCACGATTGATTTACAAATAAGGGACACAGATGATCAAGCGCTTAAGGACACGTCTAGTTGTAGTTTCTCTAGGACTACCTATATGGATCGATCAAAGGTAAAATCAAGGCCACCATTCATGCAATTTGAGCCATCTCTCTACAAACAAAGTAAAGGCATTGGAGATTTGGGAGAATATAGGGCGACTAGAGATTGATGCAGGCATAGCTTAAGTCACAAGGTAGAAATACACGCTAATTGTCCCCTCCCATTCCCTCACAGAGTCACAGTCGAATTCCTGACAATCAGATCAGCAGCTACACAAGCGTTCAGACTCGTCTGAAACTCCATGAACAAGAGACAAGAAGACCTTTGATGAAGATATCTACATAGATGTAGTAGTAGTAGGTATGTGTAGACTTGGAATTCACCAATGACAACACATACTCTAACGAAGTGTAGATCAATCTCAATATGCTTTGTTTGTTTATGTTGTACCAAATTAGTGGAGAGGTAAAGGGAATTGATATTGTTACAGTATACAAGTGTGTCACGCCGAAGTGCACAATGAGGATCAACTAACATTAACGTCAGCAGAACACGAGCTTGTCTACATAAAAACAATGCAGAGACATGCCATAGTGAAAGAGCCTGGCATCAAGGTAGACGAGGCCATCATATGATACAATGAGGGTTACCATACGTGAGTCTCACTACATGATATCGTGGGTGTCATTGTATGATACCGCGAGTGCCAAAGAAATGTACAGAGAGTTTGTAGCATCTAGACAGGAGCAGATGAGTTCACCATAGGCTATAGGGAGGTCACCGGAAGATACGATGAGCGAGAAAGGAATGAGACCAGAGAGGAGAAGTCTCTGGAGTGAATCTATGGAGTCACCATAAGATATGATGAGATGGTCACAACATGCTATGTTGACCTAGTCATTCAATGACTAGTTGGAATGTTTGAAGACTTCTAGTTTGTTGTATGATATAGTGACTGACCACTGTATGTTATAGTGAGAAAGTTTTAGGAGGAAACTATTTGCAGTGACTATGATTAGGATGGTTGTCTATATATATCTATTGCTAGGTTCGTAGAGAGCGCTCTTGGCCATTTTCAAAGCAGAATATGAGAGGGAGCCAAGAAAAGAGAAGGGGAGCACTCTTGTTACTCTCTCACGCACTAGAAGATCTCCCAATCAAGTCAGTAGTAAGCACCCTACACTAGTTAGGAGTTCACGATCGAGCTATCTGGAGGTCAGTTGTGGAGACCGTCACAAGTTTGTATACGGTTTGAACCTACCGTTAAAAGGGCTGTCACTGGTGAGCACTCGTGCTTGCACTCAAGGAGTGAAGCATTTACTTGAGGGAGAGCTTTTGCCACGGTGGGTAGTGGTGATGCAACCGTGACTTCACTAGCAGGTGAAGCAGGCTTATGGACGAGGACACCACTTGGAGTAGCAGAAGGGGTCTATACTCTAGTGGGAGTTGATTCAACAAGGGTTAGTGGAAGACACTATCCTTCCAAGACATTGGACTAAAAATCTTGAGCATTCCTAAAACCTTTCTCTATAATTACCACATTTAAGTTTTCGCATTTGTGTGTGAATAAAAGCTAGGATTGACATAGGCTTGCTTGCTAGTTGATATATTTGGCAACGCTTGCATCTTAACATATCACTAGCTTGTTAGGTTCTGGCTCACTAGCATTGTATAGGGCTTTTTAGTTAGATTGGTGGTATGTATTGACACCATGTTTGTTAAATTGAGTTGACAATACAATAAGGTCCAATTCAACCCCCCCCCCCCTCTTGACACCTTGATCCTTAAATTGGCTCCATGAGCTGCTCTCTAAACGAACATGTTTGAGCTCGAGTTGTTCTCCATGCACATTGTGGTGCCTCGAGGGCTCATTGATGTTCAAGGACATTGGAGATGTATAGGAACACTTCTTGTCCTTTGTCACATATTTTCTACACCGCTGGCTTCATTGGGTTCCTCATCAAGCTCTGTCTCTACACTACACCGATAGGAGAGACATGAGTGCTTGGGCCAGGATGGATCATTGGATTTATGAGGGAAAGGAGATGTTATGGCTCAAACTGGAGTCGAGCCTGACCTAGAGGCAGCAACCCATAGGCTGGCTGATATGCCCCTGCCCTAGACGCGCCATCAGGCGCGTGTGGCCAATGACCAGGCGCGGGATCGAACGATGGTGTCCAAAGTGGTTAAGACCATGATCGAATTTTTTAGGAAAATTAGAGTTTGATCAGATAAAGAGTCATTTTAATTAGAAAGAGAGAGATTGAGTTTGTTTAGGAAGTTATGGAAGGAACAAAGTCTCCCTGTTGGGTGCGTCCTTGGTTGCCGTGGCTGGGAACACATTTTATTCCCAAACTGACACTGGCAGTTCATCGCCCTATTGAGGTCAATGTTTTTTGCATTTTAGTTCTCAACCCATCTGTTGTTGCATTCTCCCCAAAACACTCACCCTCACCGGTGACACATCAAAAGGATGGAGGAATGTTTTTGTCCATCAATTTAGAAAGGACCCATTTTAACTTGGAAGTTTTAGGGTGTGTTTGGCAGGGCTATGCTTATGTTAAATATAGCTTATGTTTTGGCTTATCTATGAAAAGCGCTTATTTAGCTTATTTGGCTTATTGTAGCATAAACTCTCAAACCGTTTGGTAAAATAGCTTATCCATGGCTTATTCTAGGGAGAGATGGTCCATAAGCCTAAAAAACCAGTGTTTGTTGGCTTTGCTATTCTAGTAAAAAAAGACAAATGACTTATGAGTGCTTATTACAATAAATGCTTATATAAAATAGCTGTTTGGTAGGGCTTATGATTTATCATACTATAACCCACTACATAAGTCATTCCATAAGCCATGCCAAACTCGCCCTTAATTCCCAGCTTTAATTTACCTTGGCTGCCAAAGTATTGGAAATGTAAGTCACAAGGTGGAACAACTTTTCTGGCAGATATCTTTATTTTTCTTTTGCGATGAATATATCTGGCAGATATGTTTCAGCGGGTAAAAGGATATAGCCCTGTTAACAACGACGACCCGATTTAGCTGCTGGAACATCGTTGCCAAGGATATTGTCGAGTCATATATATTGTTAACGCGGATGTTCTCCCAACGAATACCAATGTGCTATTATTATGAACTTGGTTCGCCATCTGAATAGAATATGGTTTATTTGTTTGGTGTCAAAACCCTTCGGCCGCGTTGACACGGTCCAGGCTCCATTGGACGCGTTGGCATTTTCCACACTCAATGTTCAGTCCGTTTGTTTGGCTGACTAGCTCTGTTATATATGCTCTCCATCTTCGCTGATTAAGCCACTGCGCCAGAATTGCAACTAACAATAATTAGGCCAGGTTTCCCTGTATTGTTCCTGGTCACAAGTCTGGATGCCGCAGCGATTTGCTTCATTGCTCGAGATTGCCGCTGGCCCTGATATCTCAGAAGCATACACTAGCGAGGAGGACACGCCGCTGTCTTCTTCTGGCTACCACTACCTCAACTATGTGCGGGACATCCCCATTCTTGTTGGCAGGGCACGCCAGAAGTCGAACGGTTCCAGCACGGGTAGCTCCTCCAGCATCTCAAGCATGGCGTCTATGAGCTTTTACCCGCACACCACGTACTCTTGTTCGACTGCATTGGAACGTGAGGCTCCTCCCCTCAGGGAGCTCGTGTGTCGGATGGTCAGCGACGGGTTTCCACAGGCCTTAATCGGAGCGTTCCAAGAAGACATCCAGAGCAGCGATGCCGAAGCAGGTGCCTTAGAGCAATGGTTCTCCGAGCTGGACGTTCACGAAGCTCTTCGTGATAACGTCCAGACGGATGGGTTGCCAGACGCCGATGACGATCTCCTGGTGCGGTGCTCGTTATGGAGCTGGACGCGGGCGCTCACCCTGATGGCCGAGGCACTCAGCACTACCCAGCGTCACCTCCGCGACAACGATGACCCTGATCACGGCCTTGGGCTGGTGCGGTTCGCAGAGGCAAGCATGTTCAAGATGCTTGCCTTCGCCGACGCCCTCGTCGCTGCAGAACAGGCGAGCAGCAGGCCAATTACTGACAAACTGTGGTCGCTGCTGTGCTTGCACATTCATATCTCCAAAGCCTCAGAGACTCTGATGCCCTCGTTGCTAGAGGTGTCCTGCTTGCTACCTCCAATTATGGAAAGGAAAATCCTTGTCAATAATATCCTCAAGAAGATGGAGAGGGATTTCTCAGCAAAGGAGGATAAGATGGGAGAAGCTATATGGACCCTCATGCAGGAAGCCAAATCTCTCTTCTTCGCGAGCGAAGATTCATCGGGTAATATATTGGCGCCGCAGGATGAAGAGATTCACGAGACGACCGAGCTAACTCTAGAGTACGTGACTATGCTCTGGGCCAATGATAGCGTATTCAACTCCATCGTCTGGCGTTTCTCCGACTCCTGGCACCATATCACGACGACCAACATGATAGCGGACATGATACGTGACCTGGAGTATCATCTGGAGGAGGAGTCGAAATCTTTGCAGAACAACAGCCAAAGGTACATGTTCCTCCTCAATAACTTTGATTTCATCGAAGAGAAGCTAAATGAAATCCATTTCGCACCACCGCGTATGTTCGGCAAAGATCAAAAGGTTGGGATCTACATGAGGAGATACCTAGCTGTGTCATGGGAGCCCGTCTTGTCATGTTTGCAAAGTGATGGTGGTACCACTACCTCCTGTTTGTTCCCCAGCAAGCAGTGCTCCCCCCTGGAAAAGTTCCAGTCCATGCTTGAGGCAACCTGCAAAGCCCAGATGTTCTGGAAGGTGCCAAACCCTAAGCTTCGGCAGAGGCTGCGCGAAGCCATCATTGGTAAAGTGATTGGGCCATACAACGATTATGGGGAGGCCCAACCAGAGCCGAAGAAGCACTACGATGTTCTTCCAATAAATTGCAGCAGCAGCAGCTCCGAAGGCTTGAATGGCATGTTGAACCAGCTCTTTGAAGGTGTATAATATTACGTAATTTGCGTATATATATGGTGGGTTGAGCGCAGCAACAATTGGGTTGACATGACGCGAAAGTTGTTAGACAAGTTCATTCTGTAATGCCATTTATTGATTTTTAGTGCCCCAATCATTTGCAATAATTGTCTTGCCTTGTACTAGTCAGAGATGTATGTTGGCTTCGATCTCAATTATATGACCAAAGAATATCTGTACCGTTATCCAAAGTACACCGTAAATATATATATATATATATATATATATATATATATATATATATATATATATATATATATATATATATATATATATATTTACGGTGTCTTTCTTTCCAAGGCTCAAACATGGCCAGTCTCCATTGTGCAAGTCAACTTTGTGGAACCATTCTTCTTCTCCCCTTTATATATCTATATATGGTCAACAAAGTTTGGAGTGTCATATTAATCAGTAGTGGATTTTACCCTTTTCCCTTGATGAGCTTTCTCAAAAAAAAAAAAAAAATGTATGCTGTATCTCATGGCTGGTTGAAGTGGAGTTGCCCCCCCCCCCCCCCCCATTTGTTCTTGCTCCATCAGTCTCCAGCAGCATCAATGGAAGAAGACAGAAGTGATGGTGAGGACGAGTTTTTATTACTTCTCAAAGTTATATAATCCTATTTATTTGACAAACAAATTAAAAAATGTGAGAGCACTAGAGAGGTAACATCATATGAACAGTATCTGATGTTTTTTAACTCATATTGGTTTTCCTAAAGATTTGTTTAACAGCAGCAGTATACGTATGGTTTATCGTCACCAATAATTTGTCAAGGAAAGTCAAACAAATATTTGATGCAAGCGATACTTTCACTTCACTTATTGGTCAATTAATTTCTCCTTGAAATAAAGAGATGTGTATGCCATTGTTAAATAACATAATCCTTGTTTATAAATTTCTGAGTTTCAATAGGTTGGATAGTCAAAACTTTCAGTAAACCCTTTTATTAGGCTTACTTGGAGCAGTTTACAACTACATTTGACTAGAAAGTTTTTTTTTGGGTATCTAACTTCTTAGAATCTCATACAAACCTATATGAAATTATAACTAGAACAAATAAATAATTTATTATGCTATTCGATGACTATCGACATGACAAGCAACCTCTCTAACTTCCATCTTAGCAAAAACAAATAAGCCTCTAGCTTCGAAACGATAATGATACACCATAGAGGCCCCATGTCTATACAGGTGTACCGCTAGGAAGCTTTGCTAGTGTTAGTGTACCAAATATCCTTTATCCAGCAAAATACTTTGTACATATCTCTACTACTCATTGAAACTGCAACACGAATACTTGTGCCCACGTATATGACTTTCGGTAAGCATGCTCTCACTTTCCCCAGGTCAAAGCATAGGTAAAGAGTTACGTCTCAGCTCACACGGCCAGCTGAGTATCTATGTATGGTTAAAGAGGGAGTTTAGAGATTTTCTTATTTTTTTATTTATGTGCAAGGAGCAAATTAATCAACTCAACGGATCGAAGATCACAGCAGTGGCGGGGGACTACGACACTTGCCATACCTCGATTTTTCTGCAAACATCCCCACTCTATGCCCCACCACTGCACAGTCCCCCATTATTGTCGCTATTACTGGAGGTTGGAGCAATTCTGTTTATGTACGGAGGAAGAAGAATGAGGGAACCGTTATTGGGACTTTCCTTTATGCATTATTTGTGGTTGCCTTGCTGATTCGTGGGCCCTGGCCCATTGGGGATGTTGGTCAACTGGTTACCCGTGAGTTCTGTATAAGAGGAGTTATGCGATCGAAGTATCCAACGACCCTGGAAGCTATGGGCTGAAATGAACCTCTGTGTGTTGGTACAGAGACTACAATATTGCTTAGAAGTGGTGAAGAATATGAGAGAACTTACTGAGTCTAGGTACTACACTTCTCTGATGGAGATTGAGCATTGCCAAAAATCTTTTTTTTAAGGCAGTTTTTCTCGTCATGAAGGCCAGGAATTAAATTTGGATGCTCATAACCTTGCAAAAGTTTGCATGTACTCTAACTCCTGGACATCATGTTCTATTTCATCTCTGTAGTTACATTACTAATGAACATATAATTTTCTGCCTTCTTCTAAAAACAGTCACCGTGAGGTCATTTGAGGAGACGAACTGCTCATCTCTGTAGTCAAGTTGATGGTAGTAAAGGTGATATTGTGGTCTCGCATTTTTTCTTGGAAAACATAATATAATCTTTGTTAAATACAAATGAAATTGAGAGGTATATTATCATATTTTTGTTATCCCGTCGTAATCCACGAGCACTCACCAAGAAATATAGTAAAGGTATTGGTTTCTAATCGCCTCACTATCATAGGGGCGGAAATACACAGAGGGCCACTAGGGCCATGGCTCTAGTCTTGGGCCAAAAAAACTAAGTACTACTCATAAACTTTTGGACCCAACTAATATTTTGTATACATCATTTTGGCCCAACTAGCCAGCTCCTGCCAAATTATTGAAGTTGTACAATTTTGCAATTTTGCAACTAGTCATCATTTTGTATACCAGTAATGGTATGTTGAATTCATTAAATTATTGAAGTTTTGCAATTTTGCATGCTCTTGAATTTGTGACATATATATAATTTTTATTTCTTTATTTAGGTTCATGTGCTATTGTTGATGAAGAGATGCAGGTTTGCTAGGTGAAACAGAATTACTCGATCTCTATTAAAATATTAGGTACTCTAATTTTGTATCCCTTTAATTTTCTAGGATCATTTGTTTTGCATCTTTATTTTTTACATTGGTAGCTTGCTGGTACCAATTATCCTGAGTGAGGGTCACTGGCCCTAGTCCTGCCACGATGAGAGTTCCGTCACTGCTATCATAGATTGAGAACCTTCTAACATACAAACACCTTGCTAGTACTCACAAATAGTTATGTATCGACATGTACGTTCCTCAAAATGGAACTTTGAGAGATCATCGGGTCTTGGCGTAGCTCAGGTGGTGGCCGCAAGCGGCAGGGTGGTTTTAGAGTCCAGGATGCGGCACTATAGAAAAAAATGCACCGTAGCGGCATCACCCAAAATGTCATAGAGGCGGGTATAGAAACCCGCTGCTATAGTGGTTAAATAATTTTTAGAAACGGGCTATATTGACAGTCGTATTTAAAAATTATTTTTTAGATACGGTTAACAACAAGGGCCGTCGCTATAAAAAATTTTAGATGCGATTGACAACAAGGACGTCCGTAAAAAATATGAGGCCAAGTTCTTTTTTTCTTTGGTCAATTTGGCCTAATTAATATGAGCCCTATAAAAATTCAGCCTTCCCAAATCCTAATCTCATTCACATCGTCCCTTCTCTTACTCAGTCGCCGCAACCGCCACCTCCCTTCTCTCCTTCTCCTCTACGCGAGCTCCTCCCTTCTCACCCTAACATGGTCGAGGATCCAGGCCAGGACCCCTTTGGCACTCGGGGTGTCTCCTTCTCCCGACGGCTCCCTCTCCTCGTCGGTAGTGCTCCCTCCTCTCCCTCTCCTCATGGTGGCGGATCTAGGAGGTGGCAGTGGTGTGGCCCCCTCCTCTCCTTGCAGGCGGTACCCCCATCTTCTCTCTCTCCTCACGGTGGAGGATCCGTCCTCCCCTTCTCTTAGAATGGCGGCGACGGCGGGCGGATCCAGCCACCCCTTCCTCTCTGGTTGGTGGCGGCGAGGTGGTGGGGCGGATCCGACGGCAGCCTGTCTACATCCTCTGTAGCACCACACAAAGACGTGGGGTTGATCCGGCAGTGGCGGATCCACTAGGCCTAGAGCTTGTCCGTCGATGGCGGATTCGACCGGGCTGGTGGTGACATCTGATTTTTTTTTTCATAGGTAGCAGCGGGTCACTTCATGGTGTCCGCCGGTAAAATTGTATTTAGAGCGACGGGTGCTAATGTCCGCCGCTATAAACACTCGATTTTTAGCTTCAAAAGCATTACGATGGGCCAGCCGCCTGCTGCTACAGTAGGTTTGTGACTGCTGCTGTAGTATCAATTTGTTGTTGTGCGGCTGCCGTGTGCTGGTGGCGGCGTCTAGAATGACAGTTAATTGCCTTCCCACCAAGCCCCTTGATGCTTTATATTTATAGCACGAGGGAGCAAAGATATAAAGGATCTCTCCAAATTTGTGGATCACGAGGATTGTTCGAAAGAATATGCTGGAGCAACTTTATGCCTCATATTGCCAGTTCTCCAAATATGGGCCTCTTTTAAAACAGTAGCTATAACAAATATTTATAGAAAAAAGTCAATTCCACTCCCTGAAACAATCCACTTTATGGGTCATATTATATTAGTTCTTTTATTGATTTCAATTTAAACATTTCTCAACACCAGACTAAATTCATGTATACGTCATGATGTGGATTCAACTGGCGGGCTGAGTGGTAGTTGATCTGCTCTGACATTTTAAAGAATGGTACCTGAAATTGTCCATTATTATTTTGATTAACTATCTTTATCAATTTGGAGAACACAAGATTATTGAAAGAGCATAGCTCTACCAAGATAAAATGCGTGCCTGTTTTATAGCATTGTGATTAATAAACATTATTGTTTCATCAAGGTTAATCTAATTTTTTATGGATGATATTTTTATTTCTTCACTAAAAAATCGATTGATTACCTCATGTTTACCCTCCCCCCCCCCCCCCCCCCCCCAAAAAAAAAATTCAGTAAAGCCTACGAAAAGGTTGCTTGGATTTTTGAAAAATTTGTTTGGATTTACAAAAAGGCTGCTTAGATTTACGAAAAGGTTGTTTAGATGTATAAATGATTTATTCCTTATTGTTTAAAATTTTGGAAAAATGGATTTATTTAGTTTATTAATTTTGGATTCAGAAGAAGTATGTTATATATAAAATAACTCTACACATATCAAATAATATCTACCTAAAGTGGATTCGAACTTAGTATTCTGTCTATGTTCTGTATATTGAATAATAAATTCTTTGAAGGTGGGAGCGAGAATGATAACTTTTTTCGCTTTTACAGTATAAGATAACCCTTTAATATATCCAGCAGTTTCTTGCTTGTAATTAAGTGAGAATCAGGGAGCCGGCCGCGTTATTATTATTTGTATACAGAATCAAGATCGCACATCAGGTATATCCGCGTGCAAATTAAATGCCATGGTGCCAATCAAGTCGTGGGTGTGGCGGCGATGCTGGCGTCTGCCACGACCGGGCTCCGCACGACGTGGTCCTGCGACACCCAGCTGATGCTCCCCTCGACGATCTTCATTTGTTCCGTGCCGTCGCCGCCGCCGCTGACCGACACCGTGAACGTCTTGGTCTCCTTCACCTCCGTGAACCTCAGCTCCGCCGGGTCCACGTCGATCGTGAGCCCCTCGGGCGCGTCGACCTTGGCGACGTAGCGCGACGTCGCCGGCCCGACGTTCGTGACCGTCCGCTCCACCGTGAACGGCTCAGATTGCAGCGGCACGAGGATCGCCGGGTAGTTCAGCTGCGCCTCGGGGACGAGCCCCACCTCCGCGCACGTGAGGCTGGCGTTCGCGCCGGCGGCGATGGCCTTGAGCGCCGCCTCGCCGAGCAGCGCGCAGATGTAGCCCGCGTAGTCGCGGACGCCCATGTCGTAGACCAGCCCGGGGTCCACGGCCTTGGCCGGGACCACGTGGCCCGCGCCGGCGGCGTAGTAGGTCGCCTGCTTGTGCTCCTCGTCCACGATTATGTGGCCCGCGTTGTCGACGGCGCTGGACGAGGTCATGATGGCCGACTTGATCGCCGCCGGCGACCAGTCCGGGTGCATCTTCCTGACCAGCGCCACGACGCCGGTCACGTGCGGCGTCGCCATGGACGTCCCCGAGACGACGTTGTAGATGTACTCTTGTTCGTTATTAGTATTGGTGGTGTCGTCGTTGTCGACGGACACGGCCGCGGGCCACGCGGCGAGGATGTTGAGCCCGGGGGCCATGACGTCGGGCTTGGGCACGCCCGGGCCCGCCGCGCTCGGCCCGCGCGAGGAGAACGCCGCCACCGTCGGCGCGGGCCTCACGCCGAGCAACGTGCTGTTGAACACGATGGTCGCGGTGCGCGTCTCGGACGCGGAGCCCGCGCGCATGGCGTAGCCCATGATCTTGGCGCCGTCGACCGCGGTGACCTGCGACATGGGGAGCGAGCCGTCGTCGCGGAACTTCTCGACGACGATGGTGTACCCGAAATCCGCCTCGTTGACGAACACGACGCCGGCGCCGCCGGCCTCTCTGACGGCGTCGACGGAGCTCGGCGGCGGCACGGGCGTCTCGGTGTCGCAGACGACGATCTTGCCCGTCACGTTGGCGTCCTCGTCGAAGGAGTCGCAGTAGTTGGCGCCGAGGGAGTAGTAGAGCGGGTAGGCGCGGGACCCGAACCCCGCGTTGTTGGCCTGCGTCAGCGACTCGCCCGCGAAAGTCTCGCCGTCGCCGAGGTGCACGGCGGCGCGGAAGCTCCGGTCTGTGGTTCCGGCTGCCACGGTGAGTATCCACGGGGCTTCGTTGGACAGCGTGGACGGCCGGGGCCCACCGTTGCCGCCGGCGCACACCACGGGGACGCCCTTGGATGAGGCGGCAAAAGCGGCGATGGCGATTGGGTCCTTGTCGAAGGGTGTGGAGGGACCGCCGAGGGAGAGGGAGACCACGTCCACGCCGTCCTTCACCGCGGCGTCCATGCCAGCCAGCAGGTCGGACTCAAAGCACCCCTAATAAAGACTTGTAGGTCAACATCGTTGTAGGAGTATATTTGTATGATTATTGGAAAATGGAAAATTCGTACGTATCCTTAGGTACCTGCGCGTCGCAGACCTTGTACACTGCGATGTGAGCCCGTGGAGCTATCCCGGACGCGGTGCCGGACCCGAGGCCGAACACGGAGACGCCGTCCACGAACCAGCCCGCCGCCGTGGCAGCCGTGTGCGTGCCGTGGCCCACCTCGTCGGCGGTGGAGTTGTCCCCGACGAACGACGCCGCGCCGACGAGCTTGTTGTTGCACGGAACCGTGGGCACGCACCCGCCCTTCCACGTGGCGGGCGGCGGCGGCACGGTGCCGTCGTCGGCGAACGACGGGTGGGTCTCGTCGACGCCGGTGTCGAGCACGCCGACGACCACGCCCTCGCCGTACCCCGCCGCGTCCCAGACGCCGCCGCCGCGGGACTGCGTCAGGCCGAGGAACGCCGGCGTGTGCGTGGTCATGAGGTGGACCCGCCGCTCAGGGAACGCGCGCACGAACCCGGGTCGCCGCGACACCACCGCGAGCTGCCGCTCCGTCAGCTTCGCGGAGAAGCCGGAAAGCACGCTCGTGTACGAGTGGTGAACACCGCCGCTGGTGCCTCCTCCGTGATGACCTGATGATGATGATGATGATGAGCTCGGCAGGAAGGACTCGTGCCACCGGCGGTGCGCGGCATCGTCCCCTTGCAGGTGCGCAGGAGGGGGCTCGACGAAGACGATGTAAGTTTGGGTGGCGCTACGGCGCGGCGTGGCGGTACTACTCTGCCGTGCAGCGCTGTTCGGGACGTAACACAGTGCGGGAAGCGTCGACGTGGCCACCAAGACGAGACCACAGTAGTAGGCGACGCATGCGATAAGGGGTGAGATCGCCATGCGACCCATATGTGGTTTATTTGTGTACGAATAGACGACACACACGGTAGATGTCATGGCGTCGCTGAGGTTTATATTTATATATATACGTGCTCCAAACGGTTTGCTTGCCGGCCGGTTTGCTCTCATCTCGCTTTAATTTGCTGTATGAGCTGCCACTGCACCTTGAAGGCACGCATGACCCCAGGATACAAGGCAGCGCGCCCTGAAAACCATGGACTCGCCAAACGCGTGTGTGCGTTCATCGCGCGCGCTTCCGTCCAGGAGTACTTGTTGCAACTAAAATCTGTTTCGTTCTACTTCATTTGTTACGTTTCGTGCAGTCAGGCGCGCGAGTAGAGTGGAGGTTTTCTGAACTCAACACTTAAAAGGGCAGTGTCTTGGGCCTTTTACGCTCTCCACCTTATTTATGGAAGATCAAGATACCCTCCTTCACATTTTTCTCTAAGCCTTTTCTTTTCTCCAACAACACATGTGCCTTTGAGTTGATATAGACATAACTAACCAGTTGTACACAGTTTTTCATGTCTTTTGCATTCTGCAAACGTGAATATTCCATTACTGTGCTTTCCAACTGGAATTTCCATAAAGCACAAGTGGAAATTAATTAAGAAAAACTTGTGCGTTTTTTTTCACGATCGTGCGACACACGTGCTATTATTTATCCTCAGAATATACACTAACAATTGTTTTTCAACCTCGTAATGCAAATCAAACATTAAAAAAATTCTTATAGCCAATATGCACGTGAGTTCGTGACGAAGGTCGTCACCCGGTGTGTCAAGCTGTCAACACTGTTTTTCTATACTATAAATGTAGGAATTATCACGCCAACCATAATGCAAATAAGCCATAGATCCATTCCATATGATCTACAACAGATGCAATTATCATCGCTTTGGTTGTCCCTTATATGCTTGTGCAAAAATTTCTACATGAATCAATAAGAAAACTCACATGTGACTGCATATAGACTTATATTTTCCATTACTCTCTCAATATCTATCTGGATAGTCATGAGAAACATTAAAATAATTACTCACAAGCAAATGAACCAGAAAATCGTAGGAAGCATTTTCCCACCTGATCCTATCAAACACCTACAACAGATGAGAAACCCTGCTGCTCATTTGCTCCTCAGCTTTAATCTGCACAAATCCTGACCTGATTTCTATACCAATCTGTTATTTACAACGAGGTCATTCACCTCCCCGCTAACCCATCACACGCTCGCCTCCCCGTAACCCGTCGCACCCCCGTAAACCCGTTGCTTCCCCCTAATGATGGCCCACCTGAAAGTTGAAAAAATTTAACCCTAACGCAGCCACAAGAATTGCTGCCTGGCCCCTGCACCGCCCCAGCGACTCAGCACCCGTCAATGTAAAGGGTGTCGTCTTCTCCTCGGGCGCTCCTCCGCCGGTGTACAGAGGTCCGGTTGCAGCTCGACCAGGTCCGGCAGGCGGGTCGACCAAGCCCGGCGGCATCTTGACCAAGACCTGCGGTGCCTCGACCTTTTTGAGGAGGTAAAGATTTGTTGTGCTTTTCCTTTGTTCTACCTTTGTGCCATCGCGGATTATTCACGGATTAGAATATGCAGGTCGGTCGTCATGAGTACTCCGAAAAAGACATTGGGGGACAGAATAGCGCTAGCATTTCGTGATATTACTAACACCATGCAAGATGCAGGATCCTACAAAGGTGACTTCAATCAATTTTTCCTAATTAGTTGACATGTTACTAATTAGGGAAATATGACATGGCTCATAGGGAAAGCCAAGAGAAAGGTTACAGAGGTCCAACAAGAAGCTCGTCGTATATGGGATAGAGCGAACTACGCAAAGAAACATCCAGTACCTAAGAGGAAAATAAAGATCAAGATGGCACACACACTCACGGTCTTATTCACTTGCAATTTTGTTTCTTTATGTTTTTCTCATTTAGTAGCTTAAGCATCCTTCTTTGTTGTCCATGTGTAGTTTCTCTGGATATGGCGGATCAGGCAGCGGATAAAGACTCGTTAAGTGTCAGCGTCATGGTGAATGAGAACCCTACAGGAGGTTCGTACTTTTTTTCATTACTGATATCCCATATGGATCAATGAGGGTTAGTTAAGTTTTGATTAGTTGTAGAAAACAATGAGGACATGAAGGATGATGATGATGATGATGCAGACTGGTTACATAGGAATGACCATTATCCAAGTGGATGTGATGATTTGTGCACAGGTTCAGACACTCAAATTGAAAGCTGCCTTGAAACCATCACCTTGGCATCTCTCGACAGCTAACAACTATCAGTGTAACATAACATTCATTTATTAGTGATTCTTCATCTTGATAATGGTCGCCCGTGTTATTGATGCCTTATTCACTATATGTTGCAGTATTAGGTGGGATTAATGAGAGGCAGACCCTAGCACAGGATTCCACCCTTGATCTCACAAATGCCACTAATTTATCCGGTAATAGTCCCTCAATTCTAATAATTATTAATTGCCATATGTAAAGTTTATTCTATAGTATTTGTATAATAATTATGTTTACACAGATGAAGATGAATGCGTTGTGAGGATGATTAGTGCTACTCCAAGCCATATGATCTCTGATGTTCATCTAGAAGGCAATCACCACATGGAGGTAATAAATTATTACTATGCATTATAAACCGCTACGGTTATATTAGTGATTCAACACATGTCTAATTTTAAACTCACACTATTTGTTTTTCATGTCATTTTATAGTAGGAGAAACTAGTGATATTTCCATAGCAGCACAAGCTTGCATCCTTGATCTCACTAAGCCCATTGATTCACCACATGGAGGTAATATTTCGCACTCATGATTTCAGTAGTAGGAATTACTGATCTTACCACAGAAGCAACATGTTCAACCCTAGATTTTACTGGGCCCACTAATTCCAAACGTGGAGGTAAAGAAAAATAGCATTACGACAATTATTTATGTTTTAAATCATGCTTGATATATATATATATATATATATATATATATATATATATATATATATATATTAAAGGCTTTTTTCATGTCATGTTGCAGATGGAAGAGTTAATGAGCCCACTCATGCTACACTAGGAAATAAGAAAGGTAATAAATACTCTATATTTATATAAACATACCTGTAGTGTTCATTGTGTTATGGAAATAAACTGAACCGTACTACTTTTGTTGCTTTACGTAAGATCTTAAATAGCAAAGAATTGAGATGAAGAGAGCCAGTGATAAAGCGCGTTATAATGGATTTTCAGAAAAAGAAGGCAGTACAAGGAAACAAAAACAAAGAACTCCTGAATTCTGTAAAGCAAGAAATGACCGATGCAAGAAGAAGAAAGATGGTTTATGCCCTGAGTTGATTGTGATGGAGAACCCAGATTGGCAACCTAAACCGGAGTTCCTAGAGAAGCGTAAGAAGGCCCTAGAGGAGGCCATGGATGATTCCATATTACAACTGACATGGAGGCCTTTCCACCTGCCTACAAAAGGACGGGATGATAAACCCGGAGATGTTGTGGAGGATTCTGATCCTTGAATAAAGATACAATACCGTAATGTGGCCAGTAGTGAGCGTCCTTCATTGCGGTCACAGCGTAATCAACATTTCAAAGAGAGGTGCCATATTAGGTCATCCAAAGTTAGTCCCAGTGTTGAGATAGGTTACTATCTAACCGGTGGATTATATAGATTTTAAGTTACTATTTCATGTTTGTTATATATAAATGTTTTATAATCTTTTCCTGTCTTTTTTTAGATGGAAATGAATTGAATGGAGAGTGCAACGACACAGAAGAAGACAATGAAAAACCTGCAGTTCGATTGGCAAGCTACGAGTCAAACTCAAACGGGGAAGTAAATGAAATGTTGGCCTACAAAGGTTGCTACCAACAATATATTGTCATACCACACTTTGAAACACTATTTCCTTATGGGAAACTCAAATATATACGTTGCATTCTGTAGGTGACGAAGAGGAGGAGATTTCTACAGATGAGAACAGTGATCATGACAACGCACTAGAAGTTGTTGACCCAGATCCCTATATATGATTATATCTATAGCAACCTTCCTGAACATGAGCATGTGTTGTCGGATGCCAAGGGCTGTGATCATGTCCGGTGGTATAATGGTCATTTTTCATTTACATCCCTATACTGTAGCCTTGATGAAGAGACAACTAATATGAAGAAGAATGGCGGTGGCATATACACATTCAGGGCTCATGGTGGAATGTACGTACTATAATATCAGAGGTTTTGGCAAGCAAAATGGTCTAGAGCCAAGCCATCTAGAACTATATTTCTATGACAATGATCCTATGCTTCAGCATCAGTTTCTAAAGTGCAGAGAAGAACAAGAACAAAAAGATAGGGAGGTTATTGAACTTTTAGTTGACATCCTCAAAGGAACCCATACTAAGAACAATGAGAGAAGTTGAGAATTTTGATGAGTATGATATATCATTTAACCTTGATATGCAAAATGATCAAAGAACATACAATCGCCCATTGTCTTCTAAGGTTGCTGCAGTTTGGATCGATGGGAGGGAACGTCTAGGACGTATTGACAGGGGTGTAGTACTTCATGGCCGGAATAGAGAGATAACAGGCATAAGATCACACACAACATCTTCTGATCCATTATCTTATCTCCTATGTTTTTCGATGGCAATGTTTCCTGTAGAGGTCAACGGTCTCGGTGTGAGCCAGGAGAACGGCTAGGCGAGGGAGTTTCCCAATCGAACAGCACAGCCACGCCCTGGAGACTAGAGAGCACCGTCCTGGTGCGTGTTCTCCCATGACTCCCCGGACAACACCACCCTGGAAAACAAATGCTTTACCCGGACACTTGCAAGAGCAATCCAGGTAGGGGCGATAGGGCTCAGCCCCTCCCCCGGTGCCCACACCAGGCAGGGAGCGCTCCATTCTCTTTGAGCTCAACCAAGGTGATGTTGTATGGTGAGTTTTTTTTTGGTCCACATTTAGCACTGTCGGTGGTCTGTGTAGTACTGGAGTCTGGACAAGGATGACGATGGGTTGGGATAGACAGTTCAATGTTGGTCCACCTGGAAGATGGTGTTTTGCCTTGAACCATTTTATTGTTTTTCGTTTTTATAATGACATCTTTCTTCTATATAATTTAAGTAAACAAATAATAAAGATGTGTAATTTAAGTAAATTGGACAAAGTGGATTGTTCAGGAGAGTAAAATAGACTTTTCCCATTTTATTTTTATATGCAATCTGCTGGATATAATGTCATCTCTCACCTGACATTTTCTTAAGGACACTAGGTGAAATGAAACAGGGTAGAACTATGTCTGACAAACATAATTAAAATATGATAAGTAAAGAAAGTGAGATAGAAGACATGCAAAACTTATTATACATGTTTTGCATATAGAAATAAGTTTGGCTTGTTAAGCCTGTAGCAACACAAGGGTAGTTTACTAGTATACAAATAATTATATATTACTCCCTCCATTCTCGTTTTACTGTCGTTAAAACAGAGGTCTCAGTTCAAAATTGAACTAGATCCCTTGTATGAACGAAAAGAAAACAAAAACAGAAGAGTATGTAAGTATGAATCAAGGGTTCCTACAAAAAGACGGGAAAATCTAAGAGAAAGGTTACATGATTTTGTCTATAGCCGTCCTTCAGTTCTAGGACAGGACATATTGCTTTCGCTCTATACATGGGAGACCAGGCGAACCTTTCTTTGCAGTGCCTACACTTGGTGTGCGCCATCAAAAGACATCTAATCCTTTTTTCTCTAACATTCCCATGGCCATTAAAATTATTTCCATATAACTAAAGCAGAACTTCAATGTCTTTTGTTTAAGCGATTCATGATTTCCACAGGATTCATGCCCTTAGATAGCTGCAATCAAATAGCATGCACGAAAATAAAATCCTGGATGCTGTGTCCTGGGCATGTATGACTGGAGAGAGATGGTGTACACATCAGGGTGACATCAAAGAGCCACTCTTCCGACACCTAGTTCAGCCATAATATGGTGCTTGATGGCAGCTGCAGTGGAAATAAGGAGTCCAACTGATAAGACAATGAGGCTGTGGTGGTGATGACGATGGCTGCAAGGAAAGGAGCATAGGCAAGCTGGAACTTCCACAAACAATGGGGTTGTTTGGTTAAACTATACCAATAGTAGCTCGGCCTCGGGAACCTACGAGTTTTTTAACACTGGATGGTATGTGTATATGCCTCATTCTCTTTTTCTAACCATAAATTCTATTGTCATAAGTCAACTGGTAAAATAGAAGAATAATGATAGAGCGAGGTAGGAGGAAGATGAGGGGGGGGGGGGGGGGGGTGATGGCTAGGGTTTGTGTGCCCCACCCTCTAGATTACTTAGAAAATCCTTTTCTACAAGTGGTTTTTATGGAAGTCCAACTCTAGAGATCATTTTTTGGTAGGTCGCAAGGGCCACCCTCCATCTAGTGGTTTGTATAAATTTTTAACAGTTTGTGAAGTAAATTGGAGATGTCATCAGACGCAGACCTACCCATAAAATATCTCTACCTAAAAGTATTAGTAATTTAGGGACCACACATTATTTACTACTATAAAAATGTACATCCATCATGCAATATCAATTTTAAGGAAGTTAAAGCCTATGACAGAGAAGACAGCAAACTAATAAGGATGCAAGTATAATACTATAAAGAGATATTAGACGCATGAAATCAATACCCTTGAAGAAAACTGTATCCAACATGATACAAAGAATTACAGTGTTTAAAGGTGTAACCATTATCTATTGTATCAAACTTATAGCCAAAGGGTGTTTCAACATTCGCTTCAACAATAATGGACGTTACTAATTAATTAGTCATAGTCATGCCCAGTTTTATCAAAGCAGCAATCAGGGCATTCATAGTACTTCAAATGATTTACTTGACCGTCCTTTATGTTCCCGCATTTACCATGCAACCACCCCTTGCAAACATCACACTGAATCCAAAATCCATTTCTGTGATACGGACGATCACAAATGCTGCAAAAGGTACTATCGGCATCTTTACAATAATCCACCATTTCTTTAGAATCTTCCTCATTCTCAAACTCCTTGTAGTCATCGTCATTGTTCATCTGTTTGTAATCATCCATATCCTCATCATCATCAACCTCTATAATGTCATCATCAGCTGCCCTAGATCTCTGTGTCAGAAAGTTAGAACTCAATGAACATTAGGTTTTAAAGATATATGTAAAAATAGCACACGCACATATTATTATCTAAGATGAAAAGCATGCTTACCTCTTCATTCTCACGACACAGGCGGTGATATGTATCACTATCCATGAAGAATTCATGGACAGTTGGGAGACCGTTGATTGAATTGAACAAAAGATCCCTGGTAGATACAAATAGAGAGCAAACGTTCAGATAGCAAACTTGGCTGACATCAAATTAAGATTTGAGAAAACTTCGACAATGATGTTTGGTTAGAAATAAATACTTCATATAGGTAAAATTTGAATTTTGAATCAAGTGTTAAACAATAAAATTCTAAATCATCGAAATGATTTTTGTTATTAACATTGAGGTAATATATACCATGGTGTGATGCCGAAGAAAAGAGAGTCAGTGTCTTCTGGTACAAGTTGTGGAAAAATAAATAAACCACTTATATATAAAAATATGTCTATCGGTATGATCCAAATTCTTTAAATTGTAATAAAATATTGTTACTGTAAGGTCTTGACTGTCAGAGCAGAAGTTGATAGCCTAGTGCTACAGCGCATAAGTTGTTCCATTCAGATTAGCCATAGTAAATATAGCTACATGGATAACCCAATTTAACTGTTAATTTTGGTTAGTTTCTTGTTATTACCTTTAATTTAACCTTACAGAAAACTAGTTTCATTTCCTTAGGGTTGCTCAAGGTAAGAAATTCATCTCATATGTCATGTCAGCATGCTTTATAAAAATCATCAGAACTGGGTTTTATATTTAGATCTAAATATAATGAAAAATAGTATAATACCTTCCATCAGCATTCAGCATTGACTTCGCACCATTAAAATATGAGACACTGATCAGCCATGCATCACAGCGTCTGGCAATCTCTTGGAGCCACTGGACACGTTCCATATTGTCTCGCACTTTGTTGATGCCAAACGCCATCTTTGGGTGCCATGGTGCCATATGCAATTCGGTCTCACTGACCTCCCAGCTGCCGTCAATGTGGCCATAAAGGTGCATTGGCTCCAAACCTACACCCAAGCAGCACAGGACACACCTGATCAGTTACACGATTCTCATGAACCTGCGCATAAGAAGAGGCCACATGATTTGACAGATAATCATCTATAAATATCATTGCTTACTTGGATCGCACTTGTGAAACAATTCCTCTTGATCTGCTTGACAAATGAAACTGGGTTAGATATATATAATAGCTGAGAGCCTGAGACAATATTTTACATACGGATGATAGCATTAGATTACATAACATAAGTACTCTCTCCATCCTTTTTTATATGAGGTTCACTACATGAAAACACTTCATTTGTGATGTACATTAATCCATATAGGTGATGCTCTACAGTATCTCTCGGGCCATCTTTTATGGATAATAGGTGATAATATGATCTGCTGTAGCAGTCGCCAAGTAATGGCGGCACTCTAAAGTAAATCGTGTCACCTAGTGCTAATCAAAAAAAGGATTATCAAGCATAGTGCTCCTAATGCATATTATATCATGAACAATTACTCCTAATCTCTACATCAGGCACTTGGAAGATTGTAATTGCTAGTCTGCTCAGAGATAATAAATATGTATTAGTAGTTCTCATTTCAAAACAGAATGATATACTTAGCTCATAGTAGTAATCAAAACTGTCAACATACTTCAGAATCGCCGTTGTACAATTTTTAATAAGTAGTCTATATGGCTTACGATGAAAACAAAATTACACCACCTATACTCAATCTGAATTGCTACTAAGATTAAAAAAAATTACAGCATCATGCCGTGTAATAATCAGATCTAAACAGTAAGAACACTCCCATCACGTATTCGCTAGACATACTCTCTCACCTGTGGTGATGGCCCTGATAAGTCCAGCACGGCGTCGTGTGAACTCGCGGAACAGGCGCTGGACGTTGCTCGTTGTCACCAGATTCGGTGGCTGCAAACGCACCGGAGCTGGCGCTGCAGGAGGATTAATCTCCGTGGGTTCTTCCACTGGCACGACGTTCAAATCCAAAACGAGCCTCGAGCTGGAGGCCAAGCCAGGTTGATGCTGGGGCGGACGGGAATTCATGGTGGCAGTCTGCTGGCAGAAGAACTGAAGCGATTGAAATGGAGAGCAAATAGATAATGGGGAAAGCCCTAGAAAGGAGGATTAGGGTAGGGGGGCTGCGGTCGGGACCAGGTAATACGTGAGGAGTCGGGGTGGGAGGGGCGCTAGACACTGCCGTAGTGTGGGGGCAGGGACCGCGGGTCATTTGTGTGGGGCCCACCTGGTCGTTGCTGATGAGTAGGGCGCGTAGCTTGTGAGGGTTGGTAGGGACGATAGGCGCTGCTGTTGACGTTCTTTCCGTGTTCCGTTACGGTGGCTGAAAAGCGGACTGTGTATTGCTGACGTCCTGGTGTAACCTCACGAGCATGATGTGGTGGGCATGGGTCAACTGGTTTTCATATCATCTAGATTTAACATTTAAGAACTTTTATTTATGGTACATAGTATTACCACCAGTATTACTAGTAGTGATTAATTGGACATTTTTTTGTAATTTGTACAAATATCCATAAAATTACTGTAAATTACCATCCGGTCGGTCAACCAGTTATTTAGCAATCATTAGTCGTTCGCACCTGACACGCTACACTTCGGCTCCCTGCCTCCGCCGCCGTGCATGCGCTGTCCCATCCAAGCCGTTGTCGTGGATCTGTGGCGCTGTTCTACGTCGCTCATCTCGGTGGTTAGGAGTGAGAGCACGCCCAATGTGGTTCAGGAAGAATTGGCCGTGTGTGAGAACGCGGTGAATTATATGTGTAGTAGTGTTAAATAATAGCGGCGGTAGCAACACCACCTTTAACTTTTCGTGACATAGCAGTTAGAATCTAACATTCTATAAAATTATATTTGCTGGTAGAACAATCTGTATACAATTAGAAATCTACTAACCCCGGTGGGTACCATCTTTGCCGGAGCATCGAACGGAGAAGGACCCAGGCACCGCGGCGAGGCGAACATTGCAACTGCTAGTGTTCTATGACCACCAGTTACTGGCTTCGGATTCGGCACTGTAACAAACAACCACTCGAATTTCAATAAAATTAAACGCCGTAGCAAAAAGAGTGAACAGAAGTGCAACGA
Organism: Eleusine coracana subsp. coracana; assembly: GCA_032690845.1. NCBI lineage: Eukaryota > Viridiplantae > Streptophyta > Magnoliopsida > Poales > Poaceae > Eleusine > Eleusine coracana. The sequence continues at coordinate 9,853,716 of CM064426.1, forward strand.
ATGCTGTCAACTGATGAAACAGGAGATGATCCAGATGAAGTTGCATAATTTTCTTTAAAAATGAAATACGAAAAATGCAGGAGGGGCGAAACAATTTGACGTCCGCATGCCGAATCCAACTGACAACTCCCACATGATTAGATTGTCCATAATCAGCATCCATTATACCGGGGCCAGAGGCAAAACACAGATTCGAAGCTTACAAACCGGCGCAACGGCAGCGGATCGATAATGGGAGACTCTAACCTCGTGCCATTCCATGTCGCCGATCCAGCGCCATCCCTGCCCTTTACAGCATGGTACAGGTTACCGGTGACGAGGTAGAGGACGTCGTGGTAGATGACAACTACGGACATGGTCTTTCCTATGAATTAATGATTCGCCACCGCTATGGCCACGCTCCAACCCCTAGCAACAGCCGAACGTAGAAGTCCCGAGAAATCTAAAAAATAATGAAAGTGGCAAAAGGAATGAAAATTACGATCATAAATATTATCAGTTGGATCTTCTAATCAAATGAATACTAATAAGTGGCAACTGGCGTCTGGACGGTTCAGGCCTGATTAGGCTTTCTATCCATTCTCAGTAGCATCAACAACTTATTGGCAAATCTATCATATGGATAGAGCTCACACCAGTTCAATAGACTTGTGACACATGTTGTTGAGCAATCCATATATTAGTACTTCTGCAATAACCTCTCATGCATATAGAACTGAAACTGTAGTACAATTACATACAACATGAAACTATGGAACCTACATAGCTAAAGAATGTGATCAATAAAAAAACTGGTACCTAATATTCGAGGAAATTAGTCACTAAGACATATAGTGCATGTCATAACAATGACAACAAACTTTGTCCAAACTTAAAGGAATATGAAAAAACATAAGGAATCTAACTGCATGGAGCGCTTCACATATACTAGAACATAATGTAGGCAATTTCAAACCTAAGAGCATGTCTAGCATATTTTGAATAGACCGCAAAACATTGTGTTATATCATCCTAAGCATGCTCATTCCTCTCAGCAATGCAGTCAAGGCACTCATAATGCTCTATATCACTGGCTTGATCTTTTGTCATCTTAACTCACTTTCCATGGTACCACTCCTTGCAAACAACACAAAAGATCCATAACATTTTCGCCTGGTATGGCTCACTGCAACTTGCACAGAAGATAATATCACCAAACGCTTCATTCTCACCCTTAATATGATGATACATTTTCTTAATTATTATAATGTGAGGTTCTATAAAAAAATGTTGAATTTCACTCAGTCCATATAGCAAATTGTGCAACATTTCATATATACTAAATACATGCGCAAATACAAATAATTGGGGAACACCTTCAACCGAATAAATGTACATGATCTGTGGCACACTAAAAATGGAATGAATTCCCCAACAGGAACACTGCACATACGCACACCTAAATAGAGGGTCGAAGTGTATGTGCCATCTTGATAGTTAATAGTTTCCATCTCCGATCCAGAGACCAACTTTTGTTAGAATTTGACCATAAGGTGGTACAGGTTGTGGTTAGTCATTGCTCATTATGTTGTTCAATGACTCCTTTTAGAACTATTCCAATAAAAAAGTTACCAATATTGAGATGATAACAAAACTATCAAGGACATCTCTTCATGTCATATACATATAGTTAACATCTTGACTAACACAACAAGAAACATGCACTATAGCGGCGGGTCAAACCCAATTATTAGCGGCGGGCAAGGGTATTGTCACTACGCTTCCGCAGCTAATAATTGGTTTTTTGTAGCGGCAATCATGTTGATCCGCCGCAACAGATGGGTTTTTACCGGTAGGTCGTGTTTCAATGCAAGCCGCCACTACTAGTTCCATTTTTAACGGCGGCTGACAACATAACCCGCCACTACATTTAATTATAGTGTGCTAACCATAAATAGGGGCATGAAGTTCATCTCTTTGTAATTTCTGAATTGTGTTAACTGCACAAGCATATGAGGAAATTAACACAAAGCTTATCTGCTATGTAATGGAGGCTATTACTGCATTTGCAGTTCTCGGCTTTGTGAATTCATTTACATGCAAGAGTGAGGTTCTGCTAGGATTACTCAAAACTTAGGTCAAATACATGAGGTACTCTAAATTTACAGTCTCTGTGTATGCTTATGGTTTTTAATAATTTTTTTATATTGCAGAGAAATAACAAAAGATTAATACTTGTAGTTTTGGAGAAGTTGATACTTCAGTGATCCAGAACCACCAAAACAAAAGTGATCCCTTTTTATTTAAAATGAGAAAAACATATTGTGTTCTTTGTTTCATGCCCTTTTATTTATTAGAATCTATCACAAAAAATAAAAAGAAGGAAATTTTTGAAATGAAAAGGGGATAAGTTGCAGAAAAAAGGGTACTTTCTGAATTTTTTATTGGCTAGCGGCTTCAATTAAAAGATATATTATTTGGACATTTCTGATTTTCTTTCGTATTATTTATGTTATACAGCTCATAGGCGAGGATGGCAGCATCTGTAGGAGGCTCGCAGGTGAGTCTTCATCAATATTTTTTGTAGCAAAACACATGCTTTCTGCTAATATTATGAAACTGGTAGTCCCAAATCATCTCTCTTGCACCCTAAGGTGCAAGATGATAAATTAATCTGAGCCATTCCTTTTTTGTAAGGAAAAGAGTGAATAAAATAACCAAATTAAGAGCAATTATATGGTGTGGTCTTATAGATCATCTCATGCATGATACGTAATCTTAAGATGGGTTATGAAACGACTTATAGAATGGATGATTGTTCAGTTGTCTCCTATTAATTATATGACTTATTAATTTGTGAATATAAAAAAATATTTATATGTTAAAAGATCACTAAAACTCATACAATGGTGTGATAGTCGTATCATACTTCTAAATTTTAATACATGAGGTGATTGCTTCATAAAACAACCACATCTTTCTCTCACTACCCTCTCTCTTTTCATATTATCAAAAGTTCTACATGGCAATACATCAGACTATATATAAGATTGTCTATGTGTAGCATTGTACTTGTCTTAACCCACAGTCATTTGTTTCCGAAGAAAACGCTTAATTTGTTGACTGACGATGGAGCCGCTCGCCTGCATGTCCACAACATCAAATTGCTTGTTTCCCCTGTCTTGGCTGCCGTGTGTGCATGCTTGAGCAGTGCACCATACGACGTTGACGTCTGCAAATTGTGTTCGCTGTTGCTTTCTCGTCCATCAAATCATTTTACATTTTGCTCGTATCCTTGTATTTCCGTTCCAAACAACCGCAAGTTGCCAAACAAAAATTAAAAAAACTATGTATTAGATGAACGTGACATTTCCATCCATACTTCTATCCATGTTACATTTGTTTTGTTGGATCCATATCTCGTTGCAACTATTGGATCGTGAGTCAAAGTTAATTTTTCTTTGAACGTTACATATTTTAGTTGCGTTTTTCACATGCTCTTATTTTCTAATTTGTCTAAAACGTTCCGTACATGTGTTGCCTATATAACAAATTTGTCACCTTGGCACATACCACTGATTCGCCATGCATGCGTCACGTATAAAGATTTTTTTTCCACCAATGAACTCACAGATCCAAAGAATATTCTAGTTGCAAACTGAGCTTTGTTCAGGTGGTTAGATTCAATGTGATGAAATCAACCCTCCCAGGTTGATCGATGGACTGGCTGGGGCCGATAATGATCGATGGCACTACTACTTTGCACGTATTCTCTGCTCGCCGCTATATGGAAGATCACAGATAATCAGTATCACGGCACTATTGTGTGTTCGTGATCAATATTGTTTATGCAAACCGGACCCCAGTGCAGATGCAGTGCAGGTCCTCTTTCTTTACCAAGACTGACCAGATTACCCGTCGGCAGCTTCCCCTGCGCTCGTGCTGGTGAGCAGAACGGGGAAGTACCGGACTGCCGGCCTCATCGATGGCGTCAAACGCTGACGCGAGCGCCAACGACAGAAAGGACTGCAACTCGGAGTAGAAAAAAACGATCTTTTTTTGCAGATGAAATTCCAATGACGTAATTGCGAAAGGCACAAGTGACGACGAGCTGTTGGCCTTTTGTACAAGAGTGCGTCAGTAACTGCTAATCGTGGCACACAACAACCCGTATGTATCACCTAATATCGATCACTGCTAATCCCGCGCGTTGCCTCAATCTCATGTAGCAACTAGCTAAACCCCGCGCGTTGCCACGGGCACAATATAATATATGTTTTGCAAAAACAAAACAAAATATATACATCAATATACAGCTCCAACAAACTTATTTTTTGCATTGTCCATTTCTATTATTATATCAACTAAATAATAATAAATGGATAATGGTCATAATTTTATTCTGTAGCAGCTCATTGAAAAATATCAATCGTCCCGACCAGCATATCTGTCCATAGCAATTATGTATAACAGGAATAACAAAAGGTATTTTTCAACTGATAAGTAGTTGAAAAATGAGCACCAAGCTGATTTCTTTCTAGCAACTATATCTTTATCAGTCTATTGAATTTACAACGCTTTGAAAGCATGTTTGGGAAATCATGAGCAGCTAACCAACTAACATAAGTCCGACGTCGTCACATGGTATCTCAATACACGCTAAATACAACCACTGCAGAACCAAACCACCAATTTAAAAACATATTTCCTAGTTTTCAATCAGCTGAAAGCTTTCAATTAATATTTTGTTACTTCGTATTTTAATTTTTTTTTTAGGATTATTTGTATAATAATTATAAACCATTGGATCTAGATCTAATGGCTCAAAAAGGTGACTAAAAATTATCAAATTTTCAGTAAACCGAAAATTAGCAAGTCCCATTTAAAAATGTACAAAATGAATGGTTAAGTCCTGTAAGTTAACCAAGGTCGGTCAATGTGATAACCTGACCATATGTTTTGCTTACCCACGTTATATCACCTTAGCAACAAAATAAGTTGGTTGGTCAAGAGGAGGAAATACATTTTTAATCTTGGCATTTACTGGCGTCCGTGTGTGTGCTATGGACATTGACCAACAGCAACATAAATCTTGTAACAGAAAAATGTTGTAGGATCACAAATCAGATTGGGAGGCTTCACTTGTTCTGTCATTCATTTGTAGAGAATTATTGCATATCATATCCTAAAATCATTCTCGCAGTGTGTCAAGAGCAAATCACACTGCGCTAAAAAGTACTCTGGTGCTACGCTCCAAGTCAAACTGAGGATTATAGAATAAAAAAGGGGAATAAGTATAGTTGTGTGTACTGAATTCTAAACCTATTAGGGAAAAGGTAACATCAGCGCTGGGATTGTAAGAGAGGGCTGGGTCTGTTGAAGCTGCAACACCACTAAATTACTAAAGAATAATAGAATCAGGTTAAGCGTACCTTAATTTATCATCAGTACTTCAACTCAAATAGCAGCTCTATGGTACCAACCATGTGAAGCTGGTGTTACCGCCGGTAAAGGGCATCACAGACGACAGAGCAATTGGTGTTCGGGTCGACACGAAGACCAGCGCTGGTCCGGGCGGTCCGGCAGGGGAGCTCATGGCGAGGGAGCGGCATGCAGCGGCGCGCGGCAGTCGGCAGAGACGGATCCGCTGGTCGGGACTTTTCCGCATCGATCCAGCCTCGACTCTTTGAGAATTTTCTTCAGGGGCCTCAAGGGACTATGCCCGCCAGATCATCATCCAACGGCTGAACCACCGAATGAAACTGTAGTTTCTACAGGGATGCCGGCCTGGGAGCATTGCAACGTGTCAACCGGAGAGGAATCGGGAAGTACATCTCCGAAAATAAAGATGTAGGTAGATAACCTCGTTTGATGGAACCGGCCGGTTTCAGAGGCCTCAATACAGAGAGAGCGCGACACGCACAAGATAGAGGATCGTAAAGACTTACTGTATCTTGTTTCACTGTAACCTCGAGTACGTTTAAAGCGCGACACTGTAACATATGACTTCTGTTCTCGCGTGAACATTCAGATTTCGTTGACGAACTTACAAAGATAAAGGGAGTCTTACTTAAGCGTACAGTGTGAAACAAGTGTCAAGGGTTGCTTAGCAGAAAACATCCAGAGTAGTAGTACAATGTTCAGCTTTTAATCGATCAGCCCTAAATTCCGAGACATAATTTACTACTGCACTACCGAGGATCATGCAACCCAGAATCTCGCTGGTCAGCACATGTCATCCGTGCGCGCGCCACGCCCCGGCGACTTGATAGATCAACCGTGCGTTTCAACGACCTCATCGTCATCCTCGTCGTCCTCTGCCCACTGCGATGGCGCCCATCGTCATCCCCGCCGGCTGCCTCGCTCCCCTTGTGCCCAACATTTTCTTCTTCTCTATCGTTGCATCCTCGAAGTCATCCAACCTGAACGCCGGCCTCCACGCCCGCTTCACGCCCCGCAGCCGTTTCCTCGCCCATCTCCCGCTGGCTGCTGCAGGCAGGTTGAGTGGCTCTGCGGCGCCTGCACCTTCACCGGCGATTTTTTTTTAGACGAATGCGGAGATCGATTGGTGAGCAAGAGTGGTGATTTTGCTGCTATGCCATGAACGGGCGTGGTGAATTTTTAAGGATGGTGATTCAGGACTTCAGGAGGCTTGGAAATAGAGAAATGAGGAGTATGTGCTCTATAAGCACTGACAGTGGACGCGCTCATTTGTTTGGATTGATCAAATTATCTATATTAGTACTCTCAGTAGCCTAACAAAATAACTTATAACACACTAAAAGATTATTTCAATTTAAAAGATTCATGTTTCCTAACTTTCAGCTGATTGTTGTTACTTTGAGTTTTGATTTTTCTTTTATATTATTATTTGTATAATAATTATAAATTATTGGATCTAGATTCAATAGCTCAAAATGATGATTGAAAGTTGTCAAAAATTTCAGTCAGCTGAAAATTAGCAACTCCCTAAAGGATTCGAGTGCCAGCGAAGATCACGCAAGAACAGATTCGGAAGAATATGACGTACCATTGAGTACCAGAAACCGATGACGATCAATAATACATCAGATCAGGACTTTCCGCTTAGACAAACAGGACTTCTGTGTGTAGGTCTGAGGTCCTCTTTTCATAATCCATACTGACGAAATGGAGCCTTACGTCGTTTTGTCCTTGATTTGTTGGCCATTGTACTGTGTGGAGGAAGAGGGTCCTCGTCCGGGGTCATAAAGTGACGCAAGAGCAAAACCTCCAGACGCACTCTAACTAGCCATTCGAGTGCAGACGAAAATAGGAACAAAATATTTTGGAGCATCCGTCGATTCCCTCTTCTTTTGAGTGCATGACGCCATGCCAGTGACGTCATCATGGCTAGCCCCGGGTGACGATCGTCAGAGGCAGACCCAGCAGAAAAAGAAAACTTGATGGGATGACACCTTCTTCTACCTCATCAAAATATTTGCAGCGCAGAAACTTCAACGGAACTTACGTTTTCTGAATCATGATGATTAGATGAAGGTCTACCTCTTTTAGTTTCATGTGAACCTATGATCAAATAGTACAGATCACTAGACATGTGCATTCGGTGAATTATTGTTGAATGTTTTACTTAAATCAATTCTATATTATATATTTTATAAATGTTTGATTTTACTCTCTAGCAACGTACGGGCATTCACCTATTTGTATATAAAAGAGTTGTTTGTGCTAATTTACTTGGAATCGAGGAGTGTGTGACTAAATTGTATGCAATCATGTTTACCAAAAGAGAGTACATTGGTGTGGTTCTTAGAATAAACGAGATTCTTCCGTGTTGAACAAAATAAAACTCTAGTGGCGAGCCTTGATGACTACTCCCTCCGTTCCAGTGTCGTTCTCGTTTTTTAAGAAGTCAAACGTTTTTAAATTTGATCAAATATATATATATATATATATATATATATATATATATAAGAAACTTATTTATATTAAAAAATATTGTTAATATTTTTTTAATGTAGTCAAAGTTAGAAAAGATTGACCAATACAAAAATCATAAAGACACTTATTTTATAAATGGAGGAAGTAAGTTTTTAGTGATGGACGCTGCTAGCGTCAGGGAACTCATCAGTGCTTGGTTGTAGCCTTCCGACAACAGTGACGGGTATTTTGGATTCCTACCGCTGCCGAGAAAAGACCAACGTGATTATGAGCCCATCTTGTAATAGTGTTATGCCTCAACGTCTCTGGCTCGCAAAGTATCACTCGTTTTCATCCTCCTGAAAGAAACGCCTTGAAAAGGAAAGAAGACACTATCTACAACTGGTTGTATGTTGACCGCTTTTTAGACTGCTTGGCTGCTGCGGTCACATCGCAAGAGGATTTTCTTTTTTCTTTTTTTTTAGGAATATCGCAAGAGGAAATTATGGCTTAAACGGTGGTGGCGTGATTCACATGGCTGGTCTCCCAATTTTCACTGGTTTTGATTGACGCGTTAATTTTTGCCAAATTTAAATTTGGTAGTGAATGATTCAGCGGCGAAGTTACAGGACACGACACGGATACGGTGCGTATGGTTCGATCAGTCACATTTACATCACGACCGCAAGTCGGACACACGCGTTTTCCGGAACTCAGACGCGGCGAGCCGCGGTCAAACGCTCTTGCTGTCAGTGTCGAGCCGTCGCGCACCCGGGCGCCGCGGCGGCGGCGACAGCGCCATCATCTCCCTTCTTCTCGTCGGCGTCCGCCGGCTGGCTGGTCTCCTTCTTCCTGACGCACCTCGACGTACAAGCGGCGTCGTCCTTGAAGTCCTCTAGCCGGAACGCCGGCCTCCACGACGGCTCCGCGCTCCGAAGCCGCTTCCTCGCCCCGCTGCTGCCATCGCCGGCAGAAGTCTCGCCGTCGCCGCCGCCGGGAGCGTACACGCCCCTCATGGCCCGGATGTTGGCCAGCAGCGCGTAGAACTTCTCCACCTGCTCGTCGTCCACCTCATCATCGCCGGCCGCCGCGGGTGTGGTGCCGGCGGCGGCGTCACTGCCCGCAGGCTCTGCCGTTTGGACGACAGCCTTGCTGCCGTCTGACTTTGCGGCGTCCATGGCAATAATCTTGTTAATTAGCTACTACTAGCTGGCTTGATACTAGCAACGCCGGAAGATGGAGAGAGTAGTGGCGAGAATATGTGGGTGCGTTGCGTGATGGCGAGTGATCTTAATATATTGACGGGGGAGAACAGATGAGAGAGAGAGAGAGAGATGAAGAATCTGTGCTGCGGCGCCGACAGGGTACAAGGCGCTCTCCAAATTGGATTTTGATCGTGCTCTCTCAATTGTTGACATGGCGCTCCCCTAATTGGATTTTGATCGTGCTCCCCGTTGTTACCGACACTCTTTATTGGCAGCCAAACAAAACTAGTAAAAGAGGAAAAAAAAAACGTTTTAAACATTTGTCCCATCAGCATTGCTCGCTACGCTATTAAGCAGCAGCTGAAACAGACGACTAATGCCTTTTGCTCTACAGCACCCTGTGTGCTGCTGCTAGCTGGTCCTCGTCTTAATCCGGACTCAACAAATCGCCGTCCGTTTTTTTACTTTTTCAGACAATCGCCCTCGGGTTTTGGTCGCTTGCTCACTGATTTGCTGGCCATTGTACTGTGTGGAGGAGAAAGCGAATTGTCGGAGGGCATCGTCCGGTGACGCAAGCGCAAACGCCAAGAGGAGTCCAGCTCGCCATTCCAAAACACAGGAGTACTCGTATACCGGAGCATGACGGCATGGGTGTGACGTCACCTGCTGACGATACGGAACTCCAGCCACGTCGTCGGTCGGCCCGACTCAGGCCTGGCAAGCGGCTGGAGGACTGAGCTGTTCACGTCCCGTCAGGTGCTCCCACCGGAAGCTTTGTCGGCCTCGATAGCAGAGCGTGTCAACTTTTAGACCACATTATTTACGTCTTAGGTAGCCTCGATCGTGTTGGCAACAACATATGCCACCTGTCCACAGATGTGTAAAAAGACTGTGGTACTTCTCATATATTTCGTTTTTTCTTTTTAACAAAATATATTTTCAGTTTTAGCACTACTGTCGGTGATATGCCTTTACGCTTTTCCTAGGTCATCAAATACTGACATCTCTGTTGCCTATTACTCCCTTCCGATTTTAATTATTGATACAGTTGATTTTTTCACCAACATTTGATCATTCGTCTTATTCAAAAATACTTGTTCAAATAAAAAAAATTATATGATAGATTTTAACTTTCTTTAGAGATAAAATAAATTATAACAAAATATCAGATAAATATTTAAATTTTTTAAATAAGATGAATGGTCAAATATAATTAAAAAAATTTAACTACATTAACAATTTAAATCCAGAGAAAATACATAGCGACTGCAATCAGAAAGAAGACAAACACCTTTTTTTATACAAAATATGAGTAGGCAAAATCGCCGGTCGTCAAGGTAAAAGCACAAAGGACATTATGATATCATAGTAACTGGGACTCATGATGATCAGTGGCGCTATCTTTTCCTACGGAGATTCATTTGTATCGTCACTATTGCTTCCGACTGATTTTGTTTAGAAAAACCGGCTGGCATGTACGGGTCTATTTGCTTCAGTTTTCTTGTTCTAAAGAAAATAGACCCGTACGTGCCAGCCGACCGTCTCGCGCCACCCATGGTAATTCCTTCCACCTTCTTCATCTTCTTCTTACTATCGCCTTCCTCTTCCTCAAAATCCTCGAGCTTGAACGCCGGTTTCCATGGCGGCTCCGCGTCCCGCGCCCGTTTCCTTCCCCTGCAGTCCGCACCAGAAGCGGCAGCCCCGTACATGCCTCTCAAGACACGGATGTTGGCAAGCAGCGCGAAGAACCTCTCCACTTGCTCGTCCTCCTCGCCGCCGCTCTCGTCCTTCACGGCCGCGCCGCCGCTGGCGCCAGCAGGCAACGGCGTGGGCTGCTGCCGCTGCTGCTCATCGTCCGCTGACGCCTCGGAAGACGCGCCGTCAGCGGTTAGCGGAGGAACTCTCTCCTCCGTTGACGATGTGGCGTCCATTATTGCCTGAGCTCAAGAGCTCCACTCGTGGTGAGCTGGTGTAGTGGTGTCACTAACGGATGGAGCTGGGTGAACAGAGGAGGAGCAGAGCAATATGGGGGACAGAGCAGAGGTGGAAGCTATGGAGAGCTCTGGTTAAGTAGGGGCACCGGGCCGTGACCGTGATGGTGCATGTGCTACGTGCCTGCAACACCGTTCAAAGCCTGCACACTTGTCGTGGAAAATAGATAATTCGGTACATTTTACAGTACCACTAATTGACTGGTACTGGTGTCTGATAGTACCAGTCAACTGACTCCAAAGGCTTTCATCCCTGGCCTACTACACTAAGCTCCCATCAGAGCTTCCGTCGATGAAGTAAACCAGTAAAGCACAACATCAAGATCAGATGATCATGCTACTATTTAATCGGTTCAATAATGCTCCTTTAGTGCTACATTATATTTATATATCTTTATTTTTTACACAACTCTAGGCGATACAAATTCATGTGTCCCGTCCATGTCCTCCGATCTAAATTGGCGTCGTCCATGTCATAGCGTCTATCAAATTGTCTCTGTCAGGCAAAGCTGACTCTGAAGGTCCCATCGACGAGGCTCTTTCATTTCTTTTTGAGCATGGCTGAAATAAATATGGATTGTTCATTTTTTTTAATCTAATGACTTAGATACACTTATACTATTTTAATCATTCAAATAGTATGAAGTAAGTATTTTAAAGCAGTACAAATTGTTATTGTTATTATAGGAAAAATAGTAATGGTAAACTGTAATTTTATAGATAAGGGTGTGTTTGTTTCTTTGGGTTTAAATTTTAGTGAGGTCACATCAATCATTAAAATATTATATATGATTATTAAATATATATTACATATAAAACTAATTACAGAGTTGAATGCGTATCAGCGTGACAAATTCATTAAGCTTAACTAAATCATCATTAAGAGATGTTTATTATAGCATCATATTATCTAATCATGATCTAATTAGTTTTAATAGATTTGTCTCATCATTCAGAGGGAGGGTTATGGACTGGGTTTTATCAGTAATCTATATTTAATACTCCTAATTAGTATCACAATAATCTTAGATTGAAAGAAAACACTAATTCATTTTAAAAAAAATATAAAAGTCATTCATTTTTCCCATGTTTTTCCTCCGCAGTTGAGTTCTTCAGCTCCATAGATAGACGACGTCGCGACTTATATTCTTCGGATGTGGTCCACCATCAATTTATATTCTTCGGAAAAATCCCAACATTGAGGCGTGGAGTACATAGATGGTGCAGTGGACCATGACGGAATAATAGGTTATGCAGTTGTTGATTTGCGACGTCCTACAGCAAGTCGTGAGGTTGAGAGGGTGTTTGGTACATTCGCAGCTCTAGCCGAACGACTTCGCTACATCGTTGTGGATTTCGGCGTGACCGGACCGATGATTCCGGTTCGAGGCGCCGCGATGTGCACGAGCTGGAACTTGAGGTCGGCCATGAGCCCATGATCAAATATACGTCCGCAGCAGCATCCTGTCCATAACATTTCATATTACCAAGACATATTTTGCATTTTGTCCGTATAATCAACTATAAGTTTTTTACCCAGAAATTCACACACGAGACATGCCAGATTCAGAGAAAAAAGGGATAAGTATGGAATGGTTATCATCTGAAAATTTTCAAAGAATACAACTTTTCATGTGGCTGTAAAGAAACCAAATCGAGATTTTGATGGAGATCATTTCAGCAAATGAACACGCCTCAGCTGCGGATTACCTCAGGGCCGTCCCGGCGGGTGTGCGACCTGTGCGGCAGCACAGGGCCTCCAATTTGTGAGGGCCCCAAATACTACAGTTCATAGCTTGACGTCTTGACGTGATAACAATATTTCTGTAGCCTGACCGTGGAGCTGCTAAGTGCACTTTTCCCTGCCAATTATTTTATCAGTTTTTTTTTTCCAACAAAATGCGCTCGGTGAAATAGATCCTTATTTATATGTCGCCTGTTTGACTGCTGGTTTAGGGTCTTATTACCACGTCAAGACGTCAAGCTGCGGCAAGGGATTTTAGGGTCAAGGTAAGCGTCATCGCTGGTTAGTAACAGGGAATGGCCACCCAACGCCCCTCCACCATCCAATTGCACCGCCAGGTGGCCACACAACCTCGCAGGATAGGATAGCAGGAGGGCTCATATGCTTATTTAATTAGTGAAAAATGAACAATCATAAGGATAGCATAACCCTGTTAAAGTTAGTACTTTATTTCTTTACTTCTTCGATCCGAATTGTTGAGTCCATGCACTAGTTAATTAACTATTAATGAACTGGCTTATTTTATTATAAATATATTATTTTTCTTCTTTTTCATATTGGAAGCTATCGGTCCTTCACAAATATTATTATGGTTAATCAAATGCATCACAAAAAACAAGGAATTAAGGCTTTTGGTAGGCCCCATTTGGCCTCTAATTTTACCGGGACAGCCCACCTGCACGAGAAGTCTCCTTATTGCCGAAATGCCAATGGTGAGACGGCCGTCTAACTTGCACTATGTAACTCCTGGTTGCCGGTCTTCCGGAAAAAAAGGAAGCTCCTGGTTGCCGCTGGCACAATGGCAGCGGCGATGGCAGTGAGTTCTTTTTTTTAGCCGCTGCCTCTTTCTTTTTTAAGCGAGTCCTGGTGACAACGATTACAAAGTTTACGCGAATGACTGAGTATCCCGCGATGCATAGTTAATTACTAATTTGTCCCAAGAAATCAACGATCGGATTTAATTCATACTATGTTGTTGTTTTAAATAGTATAATCTACTGTAATAGGGGTCTTTTTTTTCTGTTCACACGATCAGCCACCTCCACTTAGTGACCTACTGTCCATAGAAGTTCGTTTAAGATCAAAAATCGTACTAGAAACCCTAGTCATGAACCTGAAAACCATGAGATAAAAAGAAGAACAGCTAGTACTTCCCCGATCAATTTTGAACGCCCCCCAACTTATTTTTACAATTTTAATAAAAGGTTGATGTACGGGAGATACATAATTTACAAGGCCTACTGAAAAGCAATTTTGAACATTTTCAGCATCCCTTGCATCAGTCGCTTGACAAGGAGTACCAATGAAGAATCAAAGAAATTTGTGGTCGGCAATCATGGGCCTTTAACCGATTGGACGCTTGGTAGACCTGCCTAATCTTTGCTTCTTATTCTTTAGTCAACATATAGAAAAGGATTTACACAATTTGTACCGTAACTTGAACAAGGACTTGGTTCCGGTACTCGATAAATATCAGTTTCGACACTGGCTGTAACAATCGCGCTGCTGGATGTCCTGTTGGATAAATTAGCACTTTTAGTTCTATATTAATCCAGACATAAATCATAAGTATAATTAACAGATTGCATAATGAACTACACAAGTTTACGCAAGATCTAGACAGATTTATAAAGGCAGACAAAAACATAGCATCTACCATACTAGCAATATCCATCATAGACAAGCAGACTACGAAAGCTAGTATGAAAGACATAGTTTGGGATGAGAGTACGTACATTTCCTTCTAGACTGGGTAGAGAAGGTGACGACGACGTGCAGCACCGTCATGTTGTTGGCGACGGCGGCTGAGACCGACTTGACGACGAGAAAGACGAGCCGTGGCGACGAACTTGATGAAGATGAGGAAGCGATCGAGCAGTCGCGCAGAACGCTTTCCAAAAACCTTATTCGCCCTCTCCCGGTGCAGGATCGCAGAGGACGACAGTTCCGGAGACCTGCTCTCCCGTTCGCCGGTGCACGCCGACAATCGGGATGGAGAAGACTTGGCGATGCAATAGTAGCGAGAGGCAAAACCCTAGGTGATTACGTGATATGATTTACGACGGTACCCGTACGTATTTATAGGGAGGAACCGCTAGGGTTGGGCGTCCCGCAACCGAGTCGGTTACCATATTAATACATCGGTTTCTATAATTAAATATATGGAATACGTAGCAAAAAGAAAATGCAAAAGGAAGCCGCGCCCCCGTAAGGCAAGGGACCGAATTTCGACGAACCATTCACGCAGGTGATGTGCGATCGCGCCCATCGCCCACGTCCCGTCCCGTCCCGTCCCGCCCCGCCCCGCCCCGCCCCGCCCGGTGAGGCGAGGCGAGGCGAGCGAGCGCGCGCGTGTGTTCTTCCTTCCTCTCATCCACACACTTGCAAGAGATGCTAGAGCAACCAACCTTATAAGTTGGACTCCCTCCACCTCCACTAGCAATGTGGGACTAAACCTTTACACTCCCATCACTCATGAATGGGTCTTTGAGATTTTTTAGGAATTATTGTGAATATTAATGGGCTAAGCCCATATAATTCTAACAATCCCCCATCAGATCTCAAAGTACCAACTAGACTTTGCCTCACCCCACTGTTGTTTAATATACCAGTATTTTCAGTGGAGACTGTTAAGTTGAACTTCCACCTAGAACAATAAGCTACACTCATTCACAACTTGAATAATGAACTATGTCTTGAATTGCATGTTTTGTGCAAACAAGTTTCACTTACTGTCATAACTGATACTAGACCTCCAGTAGGCTTCTCCGCGGATGGAGCATATAGGTCATACTCGCTTGGTCTTTCATGAGCTTAATAGAGATCACCCAAATCTCACAGATTGCGACCTTACAACAATCGGACTCATATAGGTGTATTCATTCAAGAATGTTCTGTAGGACAACATCTTCGTATTTAAAGCCAACTGAATACATTAAGGCAATAACCATCCTGCCATACAGATATCGAGAGTAATGCATTGCTTCTCGAGTGGGTCATAAAAGGTTACTCTCATGCTAACCAATAGCTTGTTCTTCCCAGGTCCTACTTCACGGGATCTCCGATCACATAGGTTGGGTTACCACTATGGAATAGCACATATGGGTCTCATACCCATCTCCTTCGATGCACTGTCTATCACATTACGTGACAGCCCCTTGGTGAATTGATCTGCCAGGTTCTCACCAGTTGAAATATATTCTACTGATATGACTCCGGAGTTTCTCATTTTCCTGACAGACTTCAGACGTCTCTTAATATGTCTTGATGACTTTATATTATCCTTAGAATTGTTCACTTTGACTATCACAGTTTGATTGTTACAATTCATGAGGATTGCCGGCACAGGTTTCTCGATAATAGGTAAGTCCATCAAGAGTTCACGTAGCCAATCGGCCTCAACTGTAGCTGTATCTAGTGCAGTAAGCTCCGCTTCCATGGTAGACCTCGTTAAGATGGTCTGTTTGCATGATCTCCATGAAATAGCAGCACCACCAAGAGTAAATGCATATCCACTCGTGGCATACAACTCATCAGTATCAGATATCTAATTGGAATCACTATAGCCCTCTAGTACTGCTGGATATCCAGAATAATGAATTCCATAATCCATAGTACCAACTAAATAGTGCATTACCCGCTCAAGCGCACGCTAATGATCATCTCCCGGACAAGAAGTAAACCGGCTTAGTTTGCTCACAGCAAACGAGATATCAGGCCTAGTAGCACTAGCTAAGTACATAAGTGATCTAATTATCTGAGAATATCTTAATTGGTCTCTGCCAATTCTCTTATTCTTTCAAAGAATCAAGCTGGGATCATAAGGTGTTGGAGAAGACTTGCTATCCTTGTAACCAAAACAGTTCAAGAGCTTCTCAACATAATGAGATTGCGTAAGAGTAATCCCATTCTCTCCTTTGATTAGCTTGATGTTCAAGATAATATCAGCCTCACCCAGATCCTTCATATCAAAACTTTGGCACAGAAAAGTCTTGATGTCATTGATCACGTCAAGATTTATTCCAAAGATGAGTATGTCATCAACATACAAGCATAGTATAACTTCCTGACCCCCACCATGGCGGTAGTACACACATTTATCAGCCTCATTGACTGAAAAGCCTGCTGATAGAAGTGTTGAATCAAATTTCTCATGCCACTGCTTAGGAGCTTGTTTCAGACCATACAAAGACTTCAACAACTTACACACCTTGTCTTCTTGACCCTTTATTACAAATCCATCTGGCTGATCCATATAGATTTCCTCATTCAACTCTCCATTAAGGAAAGTTTTCTTAACGTCTATCTGATGAACGATAAGACCATGTGAGGCAGCCAGAGCAAGTAATACACGAATGGTGGTCAATCTAGCCACAGGTGAATAAGTGTCAAAGAAGTCTTCGCCTTCTTTCTGAGTATAACCCTTAGCCATAAGCCGAGCCTTATACTTGTCAATAGTAGCATCAGGCTTAAGCTTTTTCTTGAACACCCATTTACAACCCACAGGTTTGCAACCATATGGTCTGTCGACAACTTCCCAAGTTCCATTAGAAAGAATAGAGTCCATCTCACTATGAACAGCTTCTTTTCAATCATATGCATCAGGAGATGCATATGCCTCTGAAATGGTTCTAGGAGTATCATCCACAAGATAATCAGTGAAATCATCACCAAAAGACTTTGCAGTCCTTTGTCTCTTGCTCCTCCTAGGAGCTTCACTATCAATCTCCTCATGGATTGGTTCAAGTGTTTGTTCAGCATGATCAGAAAATGTATTAGGTTCAGGAGTAGTTTCAACAATCACATCAGAAGATAATCTAGACATGCTATGTAAATCTTTCATAGAAAATATGTTCTCAAAGAAAGTAACATCACGAGACTTCATTAATGAATTAACATGAACATCAGGCACCTCTGATTTAAACACTAAAAATCTATAGGCAATGCTATGATGAGCATATCCAAGAAAGATACAATCCACAGTTTTAGGTCCCAACTTATGCTTCTTGTTAATTGGCACGTTAACTTTGGTCAAACAACCCCATGTGCGTAAGTAAGAGAGCGATGGCTTTCTACCAATCCATTCCTCATATGGAGTCTTCTCCTTATTCTTCATGGGAACTCTATTTAGGACATGACATGATGTCAATAAAGCCTCCCCCATCATGCCTTAGATAATCCAGCCGTGTCTAACATGGAATTAACCAAGTCAGTTAAGGTACGATTCTTTCTTTCGCCAATCCCGTTTGATTGGGACGAATAGGGAGGCGTCCTCTCATGTATCAAACTATGTCGCATAGAATAAGTCAAACACATTTGAGAAATACTCGCCACCACGATCGGACCTAATTCTTTTGATCTTTTTCTCTAGTTGAGTTTCAACTTCAGCCTTATAAATTTTAAAGTAGTTTAGAGCCTCATCTTTAGTTTTTAACAAATAAACATAGCAAAATATAGTCGCATCATCAATCAAAGTCATGAAATATCTTTTTCCACCCTTAGTCTACCATTCATTTCACAGAGATCTGAATGTATAAGTTCTAGTGGTGCTAAGTGTCTCTCCTCTGCAGCCTTGTGAGGCTTTCGAGGTTACTTAGATTGCACACAACTTGAGCACTTAGAACCTTTGACAATGAAAAAATTCGGAATTAAATTCAAGCTGGAAAGTCGAGACATAGAACCAAAATTTAGATGACATAAACGTGAATGCCAAACACTAGCATCACTCTCATTAACACCATCACAAATATAGTTCACAGACTTATTGCAATAATCTGAAAGGGAAAAGCGGAACAAGCCTCCGCACTCATAGCCTTTACCAATAAATTGTCCACTCTTAGACATGACAACTTTATTCGACTCTAGCACTACCTTAAAACCATCCCTACACAAAAGGGAGCCACTAACGAGATTCTTCTTGATAGAAGGGACATGTTGTACGTTCTTCAATTGGACAATCTTCCCCGAAGTGAACTTCAGCTCGACCGTGCCAACACCATGAACAGAAGCATGTGACCCATTCCCCATTAGGACGGAGGAACCCTGTGCGACCTGGTAAGAAGTAAACAAAGAAGCATCAGCGCAAATATGAACATTAGCACCAGTATCAAGCCACCAACAAGTAGATTGAAATGCAGAAAAAACATATGATAAATTACCATACCCACTATTTTCTCTAGCACTGGTCACCATGTTTGCAGACTTCTGCTGTGGTGGCTTCCTTCCTTTGCGTTCTGGACACTTCTTTGCCCAATGCTCATTAGAACCGCAAACAAAGCATGCTCCCTTCTCCTTGTTCTTCTTCTTGAAGGTAGTGGTCCGTTTAGGCTTATTGTTCTTACCCTTGCCCTTACCACCACTGCCATGAGACTATTGTGGTTGATGCACCA
Source organism: Eleusine coracana subsp. coracana (assembly GCA_032690845.1). Taxonomy (NCBI): domain Eukaryota; kingdom Viridiplantae; phylum Streptophyta; class Magnoliopsida; order Poales; family Poaceae; genus Eleusine; species Eleusine coracana. The sequence continues at coordinate 9,872,923 of CM064426.1, forward strand.
TATTGGCTATAGTGTTTCCCTCGTTAACTTTAGAACGTCCATCCTTCTCACGAGCTTTCTCCTCAACATCAAGAGACGCGATCATATCTGAGACAGATATATTCGTCCTCTTGTGTTTAAGAGTAGTGGCAAAATCCCTCCAATTTGGAGGCAATTTGGCAATAATGCCCCCAGCCACAAACTTCTCAGGTACGACGATCTTAAGCAATTCGAGTTCCTTCACTATGCATTGTATCTCATGAGCCTACGCGACGACAGATTTGCTATCTACCATCTTAAAATCATGGTACTGCTCAATGACATACAGTTCAGCGCCAGCATCCGAACCACTATAGTCAGCGATCAGAGTGTCCCACATATCCTTAGCGACTGTATGATGGATGTAGACGTCCTGAAGACGATCTACCAAAACTTCAATAACAGCGCCCAAGAATATTGTGTTGCCTTCACTATAGGCCTTTTCCTGATCTGCAATGAGATCGCCTTCAGCTTTGCTAGTGGACACCTAGAACACATTCATGGTAGTAAGCCACAGAGTGGCTTTCACTTGCCATCTTTTGAAGTGCATGCCAGTGAATTTCTCTGGCCTCAGTGCATCGAAAATTCAGCCATAAAACTAAAGTGCCTACAATAAGGTTTTTGGATTATTGGATAAATTAGCACTTTTAGTTCTATATTAATCCAGACATAAATCATAAGTATGATTAACAGATTGCATAATGAACTAGACAAGTCTATGCAAGATCTAGACAGGTCTATAAAGGCAGACAAAAGCATAACATCTACCATACTAGCAACATCCATCATAGACAAGCAGACTACGAAAGCTAATATGGAAGACATAATTTGGGATGAGAGTATGTACGTTTCCTTCTGGACTGGGTAGAGAAGGCGACGACGACGTGCAGCACCGTCACGTTGTTGGCGACGGCGGCTGAGACCGACTTGACGACGAGGAAGACGAGACGTGGCGACGAACTTGATGAAGACGAGGAAGCGATCGAGCAGTCGTGCAGAGCGCTTCCCAAAAACCTTATTCGCCCTCTCCCGGTGCAGGATCGCAGAGGACGACGGTTCCGGAGACCTGCTCTCCCATTCGCCGGTGCATGCCGACAATCGGGATGGAGAAGACTTAACGGCGCAACAGTAGCGAGAGGCAAAACCCTAGGTGATTGCGTGATATAATTTGCGGCGGTACCCGTACGTATTTATAGGGAGGAACCGCTAGGGTTGGGCGTCCCGCAACCGAGTCGATTACCATATTCATATGTCGGTTTCTATAATTAAATATATGGAATACGCAGCAAAAAGAAAGTGCAAAAGGAAGCCGCGCCCTCGCAAGGCAAGGGACCGAATTTCGGCGGACCATTTACGCAGGTGATGCGCGGCCGCGCCCGCGTCCACGCCCACGCCCACGCCCCTCCCGACGAGGCGAGCGAGCGCGCGCGTGTGTTCTTCCTTCTCCCATCCACACACTTGCAAGAGATGCTAGAGCAATCAACCTTATAAGTTAAACCTCCTCCACCTCCACTAGCAATGTGGGACTAAACCTTTGCACTCCCACCACTCATGAATGGACCTTTGAGATTTTTTAGAAATTATTGTGAATATTAATGGGTCAAGCCCATATAATTCTAACATGCCCTCACCCTCGTGTTCCTTTGAAAAAGAAAGCATGACGAGATTAAACCCATGTGATTCCGTGTGAGACCCGACCATGTAGAAGCACCGGGTACGTGGTAATAGAATAGAGCAAATTCCCGCCATGGTAAAATATACCCACCCTTTCTCCTCCATAAAAAATTACACATATCATTGTGTGCCATTAGTTTTAATTTTTAAGAAAAGTTTTACTATCTAAAATATTGGCTAATAGTTTTAAAAAAATTGCTAACCATTAGTTTGATCCAACAATAAATATTTTATAATCTAAAGTCATAACTATTGGACAATAATTTATCAGTTTAAAGATAATATAAAAAATAAGAGTGATTAATTTACATTAATTAATTAATATTATTAATAAAATTTAATTAATAATTTGGTTCATCAATGAATTTTATATTTTTAAGATGATATTGTTTTTTCATAATTTGGTAGGATTAATGTTATATCATGAAAAAATGAATTTATTAATTAGCTGTGTAATTAATAGTGCAAATAAACATAAATTTATTAATTTATTACACTCTAACTACTGACCAATATTTTGTAGAAACTACTAACCTATATTTTGAATAGTAAAATTTATTATTTTCAATCCCTTATCAGCTATCAACATTATATTTAGGAGATACCTCTACAGTAAAACATAGTTTTGTATCAAGTAACTGACACAAAAATATGATTTACTATAACATTATCTTTATCTATTCCTGCATATGAAAAATGGTCAATGCAAGAGATAGGCTAATCTACACTATATGAACATATCTAATGCTCCAAGCACCTTAGGTGCTCCCATGCTCCCACATACAGAAAATGCTAAATAAAATTTATAAAAAATTGAAATAAAAATATGAGTGTGTAGTGCATGTTATCATATAAAATTATGGAAAGTTTCACTTACAACAAATACTTGTACCAAGAGAAAGAAAAAAAAGAGAAAATCAACTTGAACAAAGTGGATTACAACGGTTCATTTTTGACCCATAACCTGTTACTATTCATATGTAAATTTATCTTTTATAATGCATCTTAAATAAGTTTTAGTTATAAGTAAAATTTTATATAATTGTTGATGATAACATGAAGAATCTATTTATATTTTTTTTCAAATTTTTCAAATAATATTTATAATATTTTTTTATTAGGAGCACTAGAACATGCAACTCATTTGGAACACTAGATATATTCTCTACATAGAACCTATGGAACGATCGGAATAGAAGAGTGTTGAGCAGCAAGCTCTACAGTCTAGACACATACTATTTCGCTTGATAAAGGAGGAAATAAAGACAAGGGCGAAGGTTTATTGTGGCCAACACCAGGCCAGTGAACAAGGCTTGTAGTGCAGATATAGCCAGTGGTCGTACTTGAATGCATATGTGCCCTAATCTGTGTAATAAGTTATTAATGTACTACTTTTGTCCCATATTACTTGTCGCTTTAGAGTTAGGCATAGGGACTAAAGAGAAATAAAAAAAAGTTAGGTATATAAAAAACAAGAAGAAAAAAGATAGAGATAGAGACGTATTGGAAAGAGAATAATATGCATTAAAATGTGAGGATGACAAGTATATTAAAAAATATGAAGAAGTGTAGGATGATAAGTAATATGGGACGGAGGAAGTAGTATTGAATTTATATCTTTTTCTTCTCACTTAAATGAAAGAATAGTGCTCTGCTTATTTTTTTGGAAAAATATTGAATCTGAATATAGAGAGTATAAATCTCAGTAATCGCCCTGCAGCTCAGATGTACTTCTTCCGTTTCTTTCTACTTATTGTTGTAAAAGTGTTTTTTTATGTCCAGATATATTAACATGTTGTCCAGATTCAGAGAATGTTCAATGAATATGATAAAGAGTCAGAATAATAAGTAATTTGAGATGAAAGGAGTATAAACTAAAATCGTAATTTATACTTTGAGTACAATTTTACGCGAAAGAACATGTAGCCTAGTGATTATAAGTATCTCAGTATTACCTTATGTTTTGGGTTCGACTCTGCGTGGGAGCGAATTTCCTAGAATTTAACGGTATTATGCTTTCAGTAGTAGGTGATGCTTCCATCGATAACGAGACGTCAATAGTGACTTCGTCAATTCAAAGAATTTGTCAGTTCAGTCTTAAAAATGTTCATAGGGATAGGAGTTATGTAATGTATTTATAGGGGTGAGTGTGTATGTATTATGAGTGTACTGTATAATTAAAAGAAATTGTCACAATTTTACAAATAGATTCGAGTGGATCGCATGTAAAACATTCGAAGCTAATTTGAGAACGCGAAGAAGAAGCCGCGTGCACTGGCTTCTTGGACTCTTCCCAATTCATTAGCTGGTCAACTCAAAACGCCGGCGCGCCGCAGCACGGCGGGGACCATTCTGGTCCACTCCATCGCTAGCACCCTCGGCGTTATCGTCGTCGCTGTCAGCCGCGACGACGGCGCTCGTCTTCTCACTCTCCGCCGGCACCCTCCTCGCACAGCCTCTCTTCTGCTTGCTATCCCCGGCGTCGGAGCTCTCGAAGTCCTCCATCCTGAAGGCCGGCCTCCACGGCGGCACGTCGCAGCGCCCACGCGCCGGCGTTCGCTTCCTCTTCCCCGTCGTCGTGGTCGTCCCGAACACGCCCCTCATGGTCCGGATGTTGGCCAGTAACGCGTAGAACCTCTCCACCTTCTCGTCGTCCTCCTCCTCGGCGCGCCGCGTATCTGCGTCCGGCGGCGTGGACGAGGACGACATCTCCGCCGCCTGCAGCTCCGACGGAGGGAGCGCGGCGTCTTCGGGGGAGCGATCTTTACCGCTGCCTAGCCTTGCATCCATTGCCGCGGCCGTGAAGCTGGTCGCGAGAAGAAACAGTGATTTTTTTTTTTTTTGAAACCAAGAAACAGTGATCTGAGGCAGAGAAGGAAGGAGACTTCTCACGGTGAAGAACGTTGGGCGCTGACGGCGAGCGGTTAAATAAGAGGCCGGTGCCTCCGTGACGCAGGCGAGCATTCGTCAGCAACCTGAATATTTAAACGTGACCCACTGTTTGACGCTTGGTGAATGGTGGTCTTTTTGTTTTGTTTTGCATAGTTGGCACATTTGATTTGAGCTCATAAAACAATTAGTCGAGATCGGTTTGTTCACCGTCTTGATGCAACTATTATATTATTGACAAGTAGTACTAGTACTAGAAAAAAAAAGGGAAATCACAGCGAAATTTTCCAATATTTCGTTATCAGACAAGCTTATATGTACGTGTCAAACAAGGTCGATAAGATAGTCCTCAAATATAATTTAGAATCGTTCAGACCAGTTAGTGATTAGTTATTTCTCCAAAGTTGACATGCCACTAGTCAAGATTTACTAGTACGTATGTCTATATATCAAGGATCGTTGATGCAGTGCCCTGCTCACCATAGACCATGACTTTGCACCGGTCTCGGTCTTGTAAATAAAAGAAGAAAACAACGGCACAACGCCAGTAGTAGATGAAATCTAGGCGCTGAACGTGCATGACACGGACAGCACGTCTGACCTTTTCCCTTTTTTCTTTTTACCGGATCTGAGAAAAGCAGCAGCTGCTTACGCGTGGCGTGGGTGGTGGCGACCCGTCCAGTGAGTGACGTCGCGGCGATGACGCCAGTCGGAGTGTCGTCACGGCCCGTAACGAACGGGCTCATGCTGGATGGGTGGAAAGCGTCGCATTTGGTCTTGGCAGCTTTGGCACCGGGTGGGTCTGAGTTGGTGACCCGGTTCGTCTTTTGGTCTCTGTTTTTATGGGTCGCCGCAGTTCGCATGGAACCCGTGTGGTTCACGATCGCAGCGGCGCATCCTGGTGCGTTACGTCAGAAGTCAGATTCGTTGAATTCTGGGTTCCGCTTGGTTGAATCGTTCGTTGGTGTCATTCACACTGACACGTGACTCTTATCTCGTGAAAGTAGATGGGCTTCGTATTATACACCATGAACGTTGCAAGTTACAGTTTTATCACGTTAAAAAGGATGGTTACAATGTTATCCACTTTCATTCAGCAGCAAGGGCAATCAATACGTCACACGTGAGATGTAACAGCATCGGGAATGTACAGGGTGTAAGATACGTGGTTTGATTCATTCAGTGAGTAGACCGTAATCTTCTCTCGCTCCGCCCGGTTGCTGTGTGCTTCAGTCTTCTGGTGTTGTTGCCCGGCCCCGTGTTCGCTCTCTTAGAATTTTTCAAGTTACCAGAAATCTCTCAAAAAGTTGGTATATAATAAGATTAGAAGTTAGATAATAAACACCAGAAAATGTAATAGAGTTAACAAACTGATCAAGAAAATCACAAATTTTCAAGGCAACATACCAATCCTCCTGGGTTAGCAATACCTCACCTATCATCTGTTGGTACTGGCTGTTAATGAAAACATCAAAAGCACCCTTATATGGAAGGAGATGCTTTAGCATAAGAAAGGTAAAATTCTATCTCATATCCATATCCAAATTAAACTTTTTAGGTGACACACCAATTGCAATGCAGTATGTTTTATACGTAGCAATGCATTGGTTAGATGAATTAATGAAACTACAGTTCTGAATGATTCAATAGCAGGTTTCAAACGTTTCAAACTAGATTTGACAATCAGATTGATGATATAGCATACACACCTTTAATGCAAGAAAATAGAACTAGCATAACCAGAAAATTTAGGTGTAAGAATGCTCATGACACTAGCGTTAGCAGAGGCATTGTCAAGAGTAACAACAAACACTCTATCAGCTAAACCCCACTCATCGATAACAGCATGAATACGATCAGCAATGTTCTCCCCTAAGTGAGAGACATCAATAAGCCTCATACCAAGGATCCTTTTCTCAAACAACCAATCATTATTAACAAAATAAGCAACAACAGAAACGTAGTCTTCCTTAGCCTTCTCAAACCAAATGTCAGATGTAAGTGCAACAGAACAAACACTAGATTGCAAGCATTCGAGCAGTTCAGAGCGGCATTCATTGAAATATTTCATAAAATCTTTAGTAGTTGTTTGTCTAGAAACATGAGAAAACCTAGGATTATGAGCATGCTGAATATAACGTTCAAATGCATCAGAAGCTCCTATACCAAGAGGAAGATCTAATGCAACAATCAAACGACATAATTCAAAATGGGCAACATCAGGATCGTAGTCCCATGAACGAACAGAGCCATCACGATTAAAGCAAGCATAGATTGGGTTCTAGCAGCACGCTCAGTTTTAGACAAACATGTAGCATGATGCCTAAGCAAGTGTCCAGTACCGCTGCAAGATATAGCAGATAACCTTGCCTTGCAATAGCGACAGATTACACCAACTATAACAGTAACACCATTTACCTCTTTTGTCACCGGGTCGAAGTCGTCCCAGGCCTTCGAGGTTCTCTTCCTGCCCCTCGTGCTTGTGCTTGCGGTGCTCACAGTCGGTGTAGCTGGATTGGAGTCACCGTTGATTGTTTCTGTAGTCGACGGTGTGGAAGCAGGAGCAGGTGCCCTAGGCGGAGGCATGTCCTAACTCGACGTCACCGCCGATCCCGGCCTCGGAGCCGTAGCAGCGCCCTAGGATGGAGTCCTCGGTGGCGGTGCAGATGGATTCGGAGTCGTCGCCACTGCAGAGCTTGGTTTTGCAGTCACAGATACCGGCCTCAGAGAAGCTGCGGCCGAGCTGATCGCAGATCCCGGCCTCAAAGAAGCCGTGGCCAAGCCGGTCGTAGATCCTGTCGTCGGAGAAGCAAAGCCGAGCCGGTCGTCGTCGTGGACGGCCTCGGGCTCGTCCACTGCCCAAGCCACACCCTCGGCGTCTATGCCGCTGGCCTCGCCTCCGCCTCCTCCCCTTGCGACTGTGACGAGCCGAATAGAAGATGCCTCGCGCTATGCAAGGACTTCGGGCTGGGATCCAGGCCGGTCATCGAGCCGGCAAGCTGCCACGGCCCGAGGACCGGGACGCGGAGTACCGCAGGAGCCCGTGCGGTCGTTCAAACTGATGGATTTGGCCAAAGAAGAAGGAGAGGAGGCGACGGCAAGAGAGGACGAGGTGGATCTGAGGTGAGCAGCGGATCTCGCTGGAAATGAGAGGAACAGAGGAGGCAAGATAGGGAGCGAGCAAGTGCGGTGCGGCGCGGCGCGGCGCGGAATGGGGCTAGGGTTAGGAATGATGGGCGCTGCTCCTTTTATAGCGCTGCATCGTTGGTGGGCTAGGCTAGCGTGCCTGCCGTTGGTGCTAGTTGGGCTCACGTGCCTCCCGTTGGCCCATTTAGACTAATCGTGCCAGGTGGCCCAACGTGTTCTAATGGGCCACAATCTAAACGGGTCGTGTCGTGCCAGCCTGTGGGCTCGACCTACAGCCCAGGCATGATACGCCACCTCGGACCGGACTGGTCCGGTCCAAAATTATTTCAGACCATGCCAGGTTCGTACCGGGCTTTTTTTCCGTGTTTTGCGCTGGCCCACAGGCCACAGGCTTTTTGGACAGCTATAGCTCTCTGTTTCCAAACAGACGTTTTGCTCCGCTGCACACCAAGCGGCCTGCCATCGTCACAAACCTGGGCCAGCTTAGAGGGCCCACAGTATGGTGAAGCCCCTAATCCTTGCCTTCTGTTTGGATTGTTTACCTTTGGCACAAGTGTGGTGTGGACATCAATTCAATCCCCATGCCAGGTCCTCGTTGGATGTCCACTTTAGCATCGAAAACGGGAAGAAACGAGAGCTTACATTAAGAATTCAGAAAGAGCAAGATAGGTTTACGCTGAAATTTTACCCACGTAATTGAGACCAGGGCAGGCTTCTCATCTCAAGTTACTAGCGGCGAGCCTTGACATACGAGGCCCTCAAACTCCGAATTCTGCAGCAAAAGAATGCAGTATGCTCCGTGCTTCTTCAGATATTTCTTGACCGTTCATTTTGTTCTGCATCTTCTTCCTCCTTCAATACGCTCCAATAATGAAGTGACAAGGACGAGCTTATTGCACTCCTCATCTTAATGTTGTGACAGTTTACCCGTCCCATAATAATCTGGAAAATCCTCTGGACGGCTTTGATCAGATCTTGTCTGTATAACCGTTGTAGTTGTAGCATCAGACTTGTCAGCATTGGACTGAGCCAAAACGGAGGGCAGTGTCGTCAACGCGTGACAGTAAGACAACGTGACATACTACAAAACTGGATTTGTAACGAAAAATGAAAGGACGTACATGCTAGTACGATTTGTTAGCAGCGGACTGAGTCAGAAATAAACGCGGAATCCAGCAATGTAAACCTACGGACGGAGTCCTGGTGATAGATCGCGTCATCATCGGCATGGCGGCGCCCAAGGTCGTCGTCTCTCCCCTCCACAAGGTGATCCTTGATGCGGTGGGACGCGGAACCGCTCCTTCGGCCGCCTCATAATCTTTATAGTCGCCGCGTTCCTTGATGCGGGCTTCCTGCCGCTGCCCCTTCCTCTTCCTCAGGGATGCAACAAACAGCGTGGCCCGGTCCCAAAAGAAGCTGGCAGGACAGCGTCGGCCCTCTCATTCCGGTACACCGCACCACAGCTGATGATGATGCACCGGCAGGATAGGCCGGTCGCTGTATTGAGGCAGCAGGTGTACGAGCGGAGGATAATCTTATACGTCCAGTGCAATGCATGGCCGGTCGCCTCGTCGTGGGTAGTGCTGGCGGACCCGCTCGCCGCCGTGTCACTCCTGGCTGGCGACCTGGACGCCACGGCGCGCGCACTGCGGCGCGACGACGACGCAAGGGTGGCGGCGCTCTGGCGCGGGATCCTGTACGGGCTCTGCCGGCGCGCCCTCGTCGACCTGTGCCGTATGAACGATGTTGCCCCTTGAGCCCACCTTCCCGTCGCTACCCGACGACGACGTGAAGGCGGCGGTCCTATGGAGGCTCGCGGATCACGGCAGGGTCCTAGCCCGGGTCGAGTGCACCTGCACCGCTCTGCGGCCGGCGCATCGTCGCGGAGCGCGACCGTGAGCTGTGCAAGCCCAATAATCACGATGTGCTGAACTTAACTTCGGCGAAACCGACTCGTCGCCAGAGACGACGAGCAGGTATTGGAAGGAGAGGTTTGCGACGGCGTGGCGAGGGTGGATGTCGCTCCTGCCGGCGGATTGGCCAGGGTACAAGCTCAGGAGGAGGGCGATGGCTGAGATTTTCGGGCGGCGCGATGATGTTGTTCAGATCGACCCCCCGGGTCCACGACCATCCTACTATTCATCGGCATTTCGGCGCGTCGATCCGCGGGCACGCTCCCCCCGTCACCAAGCGGAGACGATCCGTGGAAGGCAGGCTAGGCCAGACGCGTGGCACTTGTCGTGGTGCTGGCGCCGCAGTCCACTCCCCGTCGTCTCGGTACCCATGGAAGCACCGTTGACAAATACTATATTGTTCGTTTTTGTTCTCTGTATTAATCGCAGTGGTTTCATACTATATTTAGCTTCAACGAGAGAGATGAACTGCAAATCAGAATGAAAACACATTTGTTCGTAGGTAGTATTATTATTTTAGAAAAAAAAATAGGTTTCCCCTGCCTTATTAATACAAAAGCCATGTCAAAAGGCATGCTCCCTGGCCCTTACAGGGGATACACGCATCATCGAGTTTCATTACATCCCATTCCATCACTATCCTGGGTCGTCTCACCCATTCACTGCAGACCCCGAAGCTTGAGGTATGTGCTGTTGTTGTGGACGTTGTTTTCCTCCCTAGACAGCCACGGCTTCTAGACAAGGTAATATGTTTAACTGTTGGCGGCCATGGTAATATATATCTCCTCCACAAGGTCATCGACGGTGTGGCCCGTGGTGGGACGCTGGAAGCATCCTTGGTCGCCTCTTCGTCCTAATTCATGCCGCGGGCTTTGGTGCCGTTTCCCCTTGTAGGACGCGCAAGCGTGTTCCGAGAGAAGCCGGCACGACAGCGTCGGCTCTCTCGCTCCTCGGTACACCAAGCTGCAGCTTTATTTCCTGGGTTGTTCGGAGAGACTGCCGTCGCTGTGCTGAGGCAGCAGGTGTACGGGCGGCAGATTGTCCAGTGCGATGGGCGGCCAGTGGCGTCGTCCTGGCTGGCGTTGGACGCGCGCTCGACGCCGCACGGCTGGTGTCCGGCGACCTGGACTGCACGGCGCGACACGAAACTAGCTAAGCGGTGCTCTTGCACGGGCTCTCAGGCCGGACGGCGTCTAGTCTCTCGCTCCGGTACACCGCGCCGGAGCTGCTGCACCAGCGGAACACAGAGACTGCCGTCGCCGTGCTGAGCCTTCACGTGTTCAAGCGGAAGCTCGTGCTGTACGTCCAGTGCGCCGGGCGAGCCATGGCGTCGTCCAGTGGTTGTGGTGGACGCGCTCGACGCTGCGCCCGCTCCTGTCAGGCGCCACGCAAGGCTAGCAGGCTAGCTCCGTTGTTGCACGGGCTCTCTGTGCCGGCACGCCGTCGTCGACCTGTGCCGATTCTATGGCGTGGTGCTGGAACCAAGCTTCATGCCGCTCCCTGGCGACGTCAAGGCGGAGATACTCGCGCGGGTCGAGCGCACCTGCACCGCGCTCAGACGCATCGTCGCCGAGCGCGACCGGCAGCTCTGGAAGCCCAAGCGCGACGTGCTTGGCTACACGATAGAGGCTGACGACTCGCCGGAGATGAGCTGGAGGGAGAGGTATATGGATATGAGCGCCAGGCAGGGGCGGCTACCTACGCCATGGCTGCCATGGTTTTATTTGCCGGTCCGGTCGATTATTCGTATCAGGCCGTGGTCTTAATTATGTGCGGCCATCCTACTCCGATTCGTTGATTGATGATCTGTTCGATCCGCCGGAGCTGCCGGAAGAGGACGGCGTCAGACATAGGCAAACGCGCCCTCGCCACCGGGCGTGAACCGCATCTCCTAGTTAGAGGTTTTGGGATTGTTTGGTGGTCAGCCCTTTGGCTGCTTTTACCTTTTGCACTTTTTGTTTTCCTTTTCTTATGTTTCTTCAACTGCTTATAATTTCGTTGCGAAGGTAATGAAATTCCAGGAGTGACCCTGTTATGGAAAAAAAAAAAAGAGTGATGCACGCACACTGCAAAGGAACAACCCAATGCATTCGGTACTTTAATTTTTATCAGGGAAGAAGGGAGCTTTGGCCTTTGTTGTATCTAATTGTACTTGACCAAATTTTTTTCTTCCATTGGATTGAAAATATGACTTGTTCGTTTGAATTTACTGGCACAAACATGCTTCTTTGTCCCAAATACAAGGTGACACACAAGGCACCTTAATTAACAAGTAGGTCGTTGATGTCAATCGCCCCTTGTTCGCAGCAAGAAGACGCTGAGCTCTTGCGGCGGGCTGCCTCCGGGGGCGCCGGGGCTGATGAGGTGGTACGACACGGCGTCTCTGGAACCCACGATCCTCTCATACGTGGCCCGCATATACAGCACCTCATCCTGCTGCTGCTGGTCTCCCTCTTGCACTACCGCGGGAGGGAGCGGGAGCGGGAGCACGCCCACTCCAGTCGTCATCGTCTTGATGCTCTCCAGCACGCGCCGGTCCCAGTCCGTGGGCCGCCGCCGCGTGGCGTACCCGATGTCGCGCCCGTTGCAGGACGCCTTCCACATGTTCCGGTGGCTCGAACTGCCACCACCACCACCACCACCCGTGGCTGCAGTGTTGCCACCATTGTTATCGTGGGTTCTGCCGCCGCTAGCAGTAGCAGGGCGATGACACTCTAGAGCGATGCGAAGGAGGCCGGAGCCCATCTCGGTTGCGAGAGACTGCATCGCCACGGAGAGCTCGAAGAGGAACGGGGGCGGCACGGCGGCGTCGCGCTGCACGCAGAAGGTGACGCTGCCGGTGCGGTGGCCGAAGATGGTGCCCACGATCACGGTGCAGTGCCGCCCCTCGTCCTTCCGGGTGATCACCGACGCAGCCGGGTCGATGATGCTCTCCGAATTCTGCTCCTGATCCGGCTGTTGCTGCCGGTCCTTGTTGCCCGCCGAGATGCTGTCTGGAAAAGAGAAGCTCAGGCGGTCGTTTGACGGATGCTGCTTAGTATTACCGGAGGAGGAGGGCACGCATGAGCTGAAGATGGGACCAATGCAAAAGTAGCTGGAGCCACCCGACTTGTTCTTCTTCATCATGATGCTTTCAACTCTGGTAGCTCCGGAGGATGGGATATGGCAATTTGTATCTTTGTTCTTGGCAGATGTACTGTCGTGGCGCCGAAATGCTGATATGTATAGGTTAGGTGGAGGCGCGCAGCTGAGTAGAGTAGCTATAGCTGTCGATAAGGATAACCCATTCGAACGCGATCACCTTGTTTCCCATGCGGCATCAATAAAGGAAACAAATGACAAACCAGTGCGTTATTGTCTCCGATCCGTTTATTCTTATGTAGATGCCAAAATATTCTTCCTTCTTTGGATGAAACGGGGCCTGCATTATCGTCTATGCGTCTTGTTCGTCCGGTTTACATTACTAGTCAGATTGATACGAATAAACGTCTTCAATTTGCTCTCTGGCTAGTGTAAATGATTGTCATATATGGCACTAACTGGGTTCAGAATGTTCGCCTCTATCATGCCTTAGAAGCTTCGCCGGACAAAAAATAAAAAAATGATAGAGCGGATCAATGCAACCTGACTAATTTTTATCAGTTAAAACAAAGTTTGATGTAGAAACTGTGACACCCCTGGTGTCAATATTCCCAGCACAACACCCTAGGCCAACCTTCACATGAGTATGAGCCCAAATCCAAAAAAAAAAATTGAGATGCATTTGAATTAGTAAAACTGAAATTTCAACCAAATTGAAACTACAGGTCAAATGTTTTGAACATAACATAGTTCTACGAAAATTATATGTTACTAGCAAAGTGCCCGTGCGTTGCTACGGGTTTAAAATAATAAAACACTCTTTATGATTTAAGCGTAAATTATTTACACAATATAATTATTGATATTTCATGAAAGATCATATTTATATTATTGTTGGCACATCTTAATGTACCATTTTATATGTCATAAGTAATAATTATTTTATCATTTTTTATCGTATTTTATTATAAATATTTTTTTTACCTCTAATATTAATAATTTCCACATGTAGTGTTGTTTGAGTGTTATGTTGTAAAATTAAGTGAAATAGCATTAAAAAAATACTCAAATATAAGAAGTACCGATATAAAGTTTAATTCGCCATGTTACTCAAATATAAGAAGTACCGATATAAAGTTCAATTGGCCATGTAAAAAGGGAATCTCACAAGCTCATGATGCCTACAAGACACCACTCGATCTCTATAAAGTCCAACATAGATCAAGGTTGTGACCCAATGTCTAAAAATTTTTATAAGTTTTATTCGATAGGAAAAATTAATTCACGTAGAATAGAAATAACATTGTATCGCGGCATGATTTTGGACTTGAAAACATACTCTAATGAGAAAAGTTAAAACACGAAAGTTGTAGATCTCGTCGAGACATTTCAGGAATATATGTGGATCATATTATTTAAACTCTAAAGATAGAAGATATGGGCCCCACATAGGACCTACGCAGAGGAGTCTGAATCAGAACAAATATTTTTCATTGTAAATTTAGAAACAAAAACGGTGAAATCTTGACTTCTATTGAATATAAAAGTTATATAACTTTTTGAGAGCTACGAGATAGAGTCTGAGTTTGCCTCATTTGATCTCAGAACGAGGGATTTATGATTTTTTGAATTTGATGCTTGATATGGAAGGTACGAAACCGATTTGAATTCATTAGAGTATGTTTTGAAGTCTAAAATCATGTTATAATATAGACTTATTTTTATTCTACATGAATTAATTTTTCTTATCGGATAAAGTTTCTAGAATATTTAGAAATTGGGTCATGACCTTGGTCTTGCATGTTGGGTTTTATAGAGATTCAGTAAAATCCTGTAGACATCATGAGTTTGTGAGAATCTCTCTTTGTATGATGAATTGGACTTCACATTGCTACTTCTCATATTTGTGTATTTTTTAATATCATTTTACTTAATTTTGTAACATAATATTTAAACGACACTACATATGTAAATCATTAATATTAGAGGTAAAAAAATATTTATGATAAAAATACGATGAAAAATGGTAGAAAAATTATTACTTATGACATATAAAATGATACACTAAGAAGCATCAATAATAATATAAATATGATTATATAAAAAATATCAATAATTATATTATGTAAATAATTTATATTTAAATCATAAAGAGTGTTTTGTTTATTTTAACCCGTAGCAACACACGAGTACTTTGCTAGTCTTTTATATATTACATCTTAAGTACAACGACTTCACATATTATTTTTGTCTTTATTTAAGGCCAGTTTCAATGAATAAAATTTTTATTTTACAATTTTTTAAAGAATGCTACATCACTTTTAGCTTTGGTTTGATGGATGAATAGCCTCTCTCAATACACAATTTTATCTCACAATTCACGCAGAATAGAAATAATATTATATTGCGATGCGACTTTAGACTCGAAAATAGGCTCTAATGAGAAAAGTTAAAACACGAAAGTTGTAGATTTCATCGAGATCTTTTCGGAACATATGTGGATGATATTATTTGAATTCCGGAGGTAGAATATATGGGTCCCGCACAGGATCTACGCACAGGAGTCTGAATCAGAATAAATATTTTTCATTGTAAATTTAGAAATGAAAACGACGGAATCTTGACTTCCATTGAATATAAATGTCATAGAACTTTTTGAGAGCTACGAGATAGAGTCTGAATTTGCCTTATTTGATCTCATGACGAGGGATTTATGATTTTTTTAAATTTGATGCTTGATATGGAAGGTACAAAACCGATTTGGATTCAAGGTGTGTTTGGTTAAATTTTTTTTGGCTTTGCCTTTTCAGAAAGTCAAAAAGCCAACCAAAGGGGTTGGCTGTCAGGAAAAGCCAAAGCCAAAAACAGCTTTTGAATAGTTTATTTCTAAAAACAGGTTAGGAGGTGCTTTTTATGGCTTTGGCTTTCATAAATTTAAAGAAATTATCCATATATATATATATATATATATATATATATATATATATATATACATAGAAATACATATACATATATAAATATTATATACATATGAATATATTATACATGTATTATTTACAATATTCATATATTTATAGATATTATAAATAATATATATATATATATTAAAAAAAGGTTTTCAATTGTTTTTTAACTAAAATCTTTTTGAATTTGTAAAAGCTTTTTGAAAGTTTAAATAACTTTTAAATAAATATTTTAACTTTCAAAAAACTTTTTAAATTTTTAAAAACCTTTAAAAAATTTAAAAAACTTTTTAAGTTTAGAAAATATATAGTATAATGAAAGTTTTAAACAAATTAAGATTGAGTTTTTAAATTACATGTAAATTTGAATGAATAACACATTATTTTATAGTTATTAGCTCAGTCACTTTTTCACAGTTATTTTCACCAAATGGTTTTGAGCTTTTTCACAGCTCATATCTCGCAACAGCTTTTTTTATAGCCCACAACCCACAACAACTTTTTTCATAGCCACAGCCAAACCAAACACACCCTCAATCTCTAACTTAGTAGGCGTACGGTAGATTGTGAACATGTTCACCTAAATTAATAGATTGTAGAGATAGGATAGGGTCAAACATAGTTTTGAGCCAAGCCCCAGATTTTTATTCCAAACTTAAGTTTCCCAAATAAATGCCTAAAGACTGAAACACCTTAATTTTGAAAAATCCCCATTTAAATTCAAGTCCAATCCAAGGGGCTAACATATTTTGGAAATTTAGAGCACATCAAGCTAGTCACATACCAATTTTTGATTTTCTCAGTGCATGTCTAGATTTAATGTTATGATAATAACAAGTAGGTAGTGTTTAGGAAAAGAATAAAACAAAGAAAAATAAAATTCCCTACGGGCCCCACCTGTCAGCAAGAAGAAACACACCGGCGTCGCCCACCTTGCCCGAGTCACCGTCCGGCGCGTGGCCGCCGACAACCCCCATGGGTGAATCTAGGCCCCTACAACGAGGTCCTCCCCCCCCCCCCCCCCCCCCCCCCCCCCCGCACACACACACACACAGAGAACCCCCAGTCGGGGCCTCCTCTCCTTCCGTTTCTCCCTTTCTCGCCAACATCCTTGCTCTCCCGTGCTCACCCGCCATTGGATCCGTGAGGCAAGCGCCTCGTCGCCCGGCCGCCGCGCTGCCCCCTGTCCCCGCTGAGCCGATGCTCTTCGACCTCCCTGCACCCTGTCCCCTTTTCAATCTCCATCGAGCGCTGGGAATCGCCCTTCTTCCCCGAGGTCGGCAACGCCACAATTTCTCTTCTCCCCTGCAGCTCCAGCGAGCACTCGCTAACTCTCTCGTCCGGCGACCTCCCGGGCTCCCCACGCACCCCTTTCGCTGGTCCCGGCTCATGTTCGTGCACCCAATCACCGACAATGCCCGCTCCTCCGCCCGTCATCGCCCTCCCTGCGTCGCGTCACGACCCCGGCCCACTCCACCGTTCCCGCGCACCGCGCCACCGTAGTGGTCCTCCGAGACCGCCCGTGGAGCCGGAGTGCCGCTGACCTTGCCGCGCCACACCATGGCGCCCAGGGCGCAGGCAGGGCCGGTCTTGAGATTTCCGGGCCTAAGGCGGATCTATGAATTGAGTCCTTAATATAAACATAAATTTTAATTTTATTATATATATATTTATAATTTATATTGATATAAACATATATATATAAATCTCACTAATAGCTGATTCATGCATAATACAAGTTTCTAGATATGAAATCATAAATAATATCATCTCATATTATTTCTTATATCTTAATGTATAATATAGTATATATTAGGGTGTTCATTGACAATAAGTTGGTCAAAGCGGTACTTGAACCACGACTCCATAAGGGTAAATGGAGAACTATGGGTTATTATTCATGGTGTATATCTTTATCTGTAGGTTATAGCGGCGATTGAGTTAGCTCATCTATTGGATTGTCATTTTTCCTTTTGGTCTTTCTCTCTATCAGAGGATGTGTTTTGGATGATACCACACCAAACTAAAAATTAACAAAAAAAAGAACAAAAATCAATTCAGCAATCATGAATTATATGATCATGCACACTGAACTTCTGACTTAACCACTATGGCGGATTGATGCCTTGTCCAGCAACACCTAGATTAGACTGTCGACGTCGTCCGCGCCTCACCTGCACTTGTCTTGACGGCACTTGGTACACAGCAAGATAATTAACCAAGCGTAGTATGTACTGATTATTACAGGCTCTAGGAACAGGCCTAAACCAAAAGTTAGAGATGTGTGTGCTATTTTCTAGGAGCCTGGAGCAATTTATAGAGCTGGAGAGTTTTCCTTCATTTTTTACCTTGGATATGGCCATGTGCCTGTAGCTACGTACTAGGAGTATATTGCCGGGTAAAGGGGCCCCTCGGACATGGGGGCCCAGGGTGGCCGCCCCTATTGCCCCCGCCCCCCTTAGGGCCGGCCCTAGGCGCTGGGAGCCCTAGCCATGGCTGGCCTTGCCCACCCCGCTAGGCCGCGCAAAGCCAAATGTGGCCTCGGGCCACAACCCACATGGGTCGGATCTGGGCCAGGGACGCCCTCCCCACTGTGCCTGGCCTTGTGGGCTGAAGTTCTTTCGGCCCCATTGCGAGGTAATTTTTTCTGTGAATTAAAAATGAATAAACAATGATTTCTTGATTCGAAAATTGACACAGAAAAATCTACTTGGAGGAAAAAATATAAATAAATACTTTTAGAACCCCTGAGAATATGAGCTATTTTAATCAGTCACTAAAAACACCCCAAGAGTACATATTTATTTATGAGTAAAATAATGAGCAAAAGGATAAATAAATTCATAACTATTGTTCAAAGCATGATTAAATTCTAAATTCTTTCATGCATGTTCCTGTGATGCATTTCACTGAAATATGAATTTGGTCATGTTCTGTTAAGAAATATGAAAATATCTATTTACCATCGTTTTGGCTAATTAAATGCTAGGGATATTAATATACATGCTACGATGCTAATTCTTACTCTAACAATCTGATATTGCATTGTACTATACTTTTATGCCATGAAGTAAATTCTAGTACTTGTCATTTGCATGAAATTAATTGTTTTGCTCTAAGCATATCTTTAGTTGTTATCTTTGTAGCAATTAATTCATGAATGATCTTCCTATAAAACCGGTGCTAAAAGTTCATGTTTGGTACATATAAGTATATATAATTAATCTGAAAAGTTGCATACTCATAGCAATTGTATGAGTACATGTTTCATATTATTTGGCCAATTAACTGGTCAAACCTACTTAAATTGATAGATTAATTAACCTTGGTTCTTAGCAACCTGGTATATTTCAGTAGCATGCATTTTCTTAGAGGCAGTGTTACTAGCCACTTCATCATTTGGCCTTGCATGTTCAGCTAGTTACTGTGTTTCCTCGTTAATCAAACTATATACGGCTTTAGGCCTTAAGAAAACTATACACGACAGGGGGTTGGGGGAGAGCGCTGTCGCCGCGGTCCTGTCCTCACGGGGTGACGACGGAATGGAGTGGAGGGGAGGGAGAAGGAGGAGGCTATCAGAAGAGGTGGGGGAGAGGAGGCATCGGTCACAGACAGGAGAGGAAGAGGAGGGGGAGATAGTAGGCGGTGACTGAGGGAGGGAGCAATGGGAGGAGTAGGCTAATAGTTAGGGTTAGTTTTTTTTTTCAATTTTTGTATAGTTGTTGAAGAGTTAGTATGCTGGTGGGTTAATAGGCCTCACATAACAACCAGAAATATGGGCCGCTGTTGATTTATTTGTAACGATAACCCATAAGATCACCCGCCTCACATTACGAACCGTCACTAAAAATCATTATATTATTATAGCGGCGGGTTTCTTTGAACTCGCTGCTGTGTGGATTTTGTTACGCTGCTATAGGCTGTTTTGTGGTAGTTCGTGGTTGTGCTCCTCTCATGTTATTTAAACAGTTTTAGAAGCAACAACTGATTTTATCGAATGTGGGAGAAAATTCAGACAAGGTTAGTCTTAATGCGTCATTTTATTTCATATTTTTAAAGTGTCATATCAAATTTAGAGTATTTATCTGATAAATAATAGTTAAAATTGGCATGTTATCTATTTTAATAATATAGCACCTCATTTAATTCTTATAATGAAAGATCCATTAAAACTGGCATAAAGATAATAATGGAACGAGTTATATATGGAAAGAAAAGTTGCAATGAGCCTTTTTTCTTGACAGGCTTTTGTTGATTCGGTTCCAAGTCCAACGAGAGATAAAGCCGAAGCGCACGCATGAAAGTCAAACACAACAGTGTAAATAAATCATTATTTTGCTGAGTAAATCCTCTGTTCCACTCATCATTATTTTGCATAGAGCAGCAGGTGCTACAAGTCTATTGTTGAAATGCATCGCAGGGTTTGTTTAGAAAGAAAAAGAGGTATGGAACATACGTTGGCACCTTGTTTCCGAAATGGATCGCGTCAAGGTCCTTTATTTGATGAAAATCTCCTGGCACGACACGAGCAAAATGCCCCCATCTCCTAATTCAGATCACAAAAAGGAAAGCAGCTGATAATGTTCACCTGTCAGGAAACTGAAAACCCGCAGACGTGGATGCAAGGTCAGGTCACAGTGTCACTGCCCGTCCGTTCCGTTGCAATAGATGTCGAAACGGTACACTGCTCGGGCACTCGATCCAAAGACTGCCGACCAAAAACGCCCGGATTTCCTTGCGCGCCAAGCGGTGCAGAGGCGCATCCTGACAAGCTAGCACATCTCATCTCACACTCTGTAGTACCCTGTACACCTGTGCTCGCCCTCACCGCCCGCCCGAGCGCGCGTGTCATGAAAGCCTCGTGCACGCATCCACAGTCACTATACTTCGCCGCCTGCTTTGCTCACCATCAGCATCAGGAGGACCGAGCCTATCCTAGCCAGCAGAGGAGGACGGAGCACGCGAGCATGGCGGAGCACCACCTCCCTCCGGAGCCCGTGGTCGTCGGGCGCCCCACCAAGGGCGTCCACGCCGGCGACCTCAAGCCACGTGGCCGCCGGTACGGCTACTCCAACTACTACTACGGCGGCATGGGCGGCCTTCGCAGCCTCGTCTTCGCGATCCTTGTCCTCCTGCTCATCATCGGGATCATCTGGCTGGTGCTCTACATCGTGTACCGCCCCTCCGACCCCACCCTCGCCGTCACCTCCGCCGCCGTGCTCGCCCTCTACAACGCCACCCCCACCACCGCAACAACAACAACGACTTCCGGGTCCGGGCCCACCCTGCTGGCCGCGTCGTTCCAGTTCACGCTGGTGCTCCGCAACCCGAGCGCGCGGTCCACCGTGCGCTACGACCGGCTCACCGCCTACGCGGCGTACCGCGGGGAGCCGCTCACGCCGCCGGCGACGCTGCCGCCGCTCACGCAGGACGCCGGCACCGCCGTGTTCGTGTCCCCCGTGCTCGGAGGCGGCGGCGCGGTGCCCGTGTCGAACGACGCGGCGGCGGCGCTGGCGGCGGACGTGGGGTACGGGGTGGTGCCGATGCGCGTGGTGCTGCTGGGCCGCGTCAAGTTCCTGTCGGGGCCGTTCCACGGCCGGTGGCACTCGCTCTACGGCCGATGCGACATGCTCGTCGGCGTACGCAATAACCAGCAGGGAGGAGGTGGCGTGGCACAGGCGCCGCTGCTTGGCAACCCCGTCTGCGACGTCGATACCTGATCGATGAATGAGTCTCATACTCTCATCGGTCACAATGTTCACGCGCGCACAGACCAAGCTTGGCCAAGCAGCACCCCCCCCCCCCCCCCTGTTGTTACTGTATCATCTTTATGTGTAAGAAAAACAGGAACAGAGAGTTTACTTGTACTGTATGTAGAGATACCTACGTCTGCGTACATACTACGCGCCAAATAATAACGTGCAAAAGTTCATAGTGTGCTTTTCAGATTGAAACTGCTTATATGATGACTGTGTCCATTGATTCAAATCCATCAATGTTGAACTACTTTCAGTTTGCCTGTCCGATCATGCTGGACCGGAGAATTGCGGTGCATTGACGACTGCCATTAGATTGCTGATGAATTGTTTGATCGCTTTGGAACTCTAAGCGACGAAAAACACCAGACAGCTGGCCAGCACTGCGGTACCTACAGCGGCGGACTCCCAAATTCCAAAATTGGCCACGCACGCTCATATATATACGGCGGTTTGGAGCTTTCCTTCCGTGCGCTAGGTCATCCGCTGCGGCCCAGATTCAAGAATAGCACAATGGCACAGCTCCATCGCTATACTATCTTATCATCTGTCAGTCCATGTCACCGTTTGCCTATGTGAATGACGGAGGCCATGCTTTTGGAGCGACTCGCACCACACTATTTGAGTCTCTAAAGCGCAGCCCACCCCAGCGTGTACTCCCTATCCACCGTTCGATCTTTATTGCTGAAGAGTGTCGAAGCGGGTTAAATCTGGACGTGGTGAAAAAAACCAGACTGTACGGCTACCCTTGTCCCCATCTTATCCTCTCCCTGCCTCTCTCTTCCTGCCTCTCTCCCTCTCTCTCCACCGGTCTCCTTGTCTCATCCTCTCCCCCTAGCGACGCAGAGGCGACGAGGATGTGGCAGCGAGCAGCAGAGATAGGTCAGGGCATGGCGGCGGGGCGGCGCGGCGAGCGGAGGCGTAGGCTGGCGTGGTGCGGTGCGGCGAGCGGAGGAGGCAGGGCGGCGAAGGACGCAGGTGCAGATACGCTGTCTGGCGGCTCGATGGAGCAGTGGCTGGCAACGGCGTGAGCTCTTCCTTCCCTCCTTCCACCCCTCTCTCTCTCTCCTGACATCTCCTCTATTTTCTCTCTCTTTGGTTCTCAAGGCAGCGGTCGGCGGCAGACCCAGGCGCGGCTGCGCGGGGGTCGTGGGAAGGCAGCGGTCGACGGCAGACCCAGGCGCGGCTGCGCGGGGGTCGTGGGATGGCAGCAGCGCTGCCTGGCACGGCGACCGAGGAGGTGGAGCAGCGCCGGCGGAGGAGGCGCTGCTCGGCGGCCGCGATAGGTGACACCGGCGAGCTCTCTCTCTCTCTCTCTCTCTCTCTCTCTCTCTGCTAAGGCCTCCTCTTTTTCTCTCTCAGATTCTCAACATAGCAGGAGGCCAAGATCAGAGCTGCAACGACAAGGCATAGGTACGGTCCCTCTTCTCCATCAAACCCTAGCTTCGATCCTCAACAGATCCAGCCACCTCCCTCTCCAAACTAGCAAAACAGAAAGAGGACGACGTCTGGATCTCATCAATACCCTTCTTTACCCTCATGACATGGTGGAGATGCTCTCGACATGATGGTTCACTATGTATAAGTTACTGTCTCTTCCGATCTGTTCTCGTAAGTGGAATTTTTCTTTTTCTTTCCGTGCTTTGCATCTCTCTCTTGTTCTGATTGCTTTTTTGTGTGGATTTAAAATTCTTAATTAATCTCTTATTATGCTACGATTTGGTCTAGATTTTGGTGCAGCTAGCTTATTTGTTTCATGTGGAGGGCGCTACTTGCTGGGTGATCCTTCTGACACTTTCCTATGGGCATGGATATTTTCTCTTCTACTTAATTTGATGTGTTTTTATACATGATTCACCTAGAAATTTCTTTGTTCAAATAATGAACTTCTCTTTAGTGATATAATATTATATAAATTAAATTATATGTTTTATTTCCTGCAACAAATGATTGGTACAAGGAGTGTTATCCAAAGAGAGCATCAATTTAGTTTTCTGAAATAAAGTTGTTTAATATATATTTCATCCTCAAACTCTCATTTCGAAGCACATTTCAGTTTCCTGCTAATTTAAGAGCATTTACTTTGTCAGTTTGGAAATGTTCGACTCATTAATTCCTCAATTTTTTGTATCTTTGTTCGGACAAACTTATATCTTTGGATTCTGTCATTTGAGAGGATATCATATTAAGGCATAATTTTGATTTTCTTTCTCATGCAGAGTTCAAATGTATGTTCTGCAAAAATATGCCTTGCAAAGGATAGCATGCCAAAAGTGACGTTAAGCATGGCAATGTGCTATTTATGAAGAGAAAGCAATAATATTTTAGGTGGTCTGAAAGATAACTAGCTCTTACTCCTTTTTCATTACCAGAGGATGAGAAGATTATCCTGATAGGTAAACTTCCTGTTACAGTAACATTAACAATTTCCTCTTTTTTATTTCTTTTCCCACTTCTTTACTATATCTATTTTTTATGGCTTTGGTCCTAATTTTCAATTACTAAATAGGCTGGAGTTATATAGCTGGTTGAACTAGATGGTGAAGAAAAAAAAACCATTTTCATATGATTCTCTTATGTGAGTTCTTGTAATAATAAAAATTGATTTTTGTTTCACTTAGAAAAAAAATATTCTCTTTTTTTCTTATAAATATCATTCAGCTATGGGAAGGCTATGAGTTGAGATAACAAATTTGAAAAAGCTGATCACTGAATCAACAAAGTTAGAACTTAGAACTCACTTTCTTATGATTAGTTAGGGGCAAGAGCAAATGACATGACAGTAATAATGCTTTACTGCCTTTTTGAACGGTGACTGCCGTTGTTTAGACCAACCTTTAGATTCAGCCAGGGGTTCAGGGGTTTTCCGCCCCTGTGTTAGGAAGTCTTCTCTTGAAAAAAAAAACATGCTAACATGAGTTTTGTCTATCGGTATTTCACAGAAACCATCATGCATTTTTTTGTTCCTTTTTAGGTATATTATTGTTCAAAAAAAACAAAATTACATGCCAAGATCAATGGGACATCAATATCTGAAGCTCTTATTAATTTTTAAGATGTGATTTGGTTGCAACCTTCTGATGTGTGGCAATATATTATGTGTGTTTTTTCTCATTGCTAACCTTGGCTTCCAGCCTTACCTTTCTGCAATGTTTGTTATATATGACACCATATATAAGTAGATTACAAAATAATTAAGAATTGTCTAGAACAGAGCTATAGCAGAATGTGTAAATATATCATGTAAGAATTTGGTGCACATTGAACAACTCTTTCATGACTATTCTATAATGCAGTCCCAAAATTTTGTATTCCTATTGATCTTGGTGCTTGATCAATAGAACATGTAAATATATCATGTAAGAATTTAGTGCTAATCATGAGAGGATTTGGTGTACACTGAACTACTGTACTTCATGATTGCACTATAATATAGTACGTCCCAAAAAATTCTCTGCCCATTGATCTTGGCACTTGAATAATAAGACATGTAAATGCCAGTCTACTATGGCAGATCATTATAATTTTCTTGACTGTTTTCTTTTGCTTATTATCACAACTTATATTTAATCAACTATCCTACCCTTTTTGTATGGGATTAAAGAGAGTTTACTGATTTTCATTTTCTAGAAATGTTTCATAAAATTCCTAGCACAAGTGTCTTAAATGTGATTTTTGATGTTTTCTTGCAGCAATATTCATGAACATATTTGACAAGGTTTTGTTACATTGTTGATGAAATAGCATTACTGAACATTGAGATGTCCACTAGGTGCATTCCTTAACTTCCGTATACTATAGTGTGTAATTTGTTTCTCAAATCTCTGAGTTTTTTTAGAAACGGGAATATATTAAAAATATTCCAGCTGCTGTATCGATTGATACATGGGGCTGTCCATTATTACAAACTCAAATGCCTCATCGTGTATTACCACAAAATGATAAAGATAAAATTTGGATCCATCTAAAAAGTTCAGATAAAAAAGACTAGAAGATGATCCTGTTGCTGAACCGTCATCCATTATTAGCGAAGATCTCCATAGCTACAACTTCAAGAGATGTGCAAGCCATCTTCAGCAATTGGCGATCCTCCACCTTCTGTAGCAGGGACAAAAAACGTGTCCAAGGATGTAAGTTATCATTCTATTCGTAATTGATCTATTTCAAGAGATGTTGTAGATTAGTAATTTCATCATCTAAAGTGTATTATCTTTTTTACCTTCGTAAGTAGGCACTACAAAATAAGTTATATTTTTTATCTTGCTATTTCAATTAGTCATTTTAATATATAGATATATGTAATATATCTAATTGTGTTTTACTGTCCCTGACAAGGGTGTAGCATTGGTCTGACATGGGCTTACGACTGAGTTCTTTTTTCTTTCTTATTGCATTTTCAGATGGGTTCAAAAGTTACAGTTGATCATGATTTGGTATGGGATAAGCTTATAAGACACTCTATCTCCCTTCACTGATCATGATTGATGATTGTGATATGACTGACGATGGTCAGTCTATCATGTTCTGCTTAAGCACTATAATTATTCCTTACTAGAGCCAAAATGTTTACAAACATTCATTGCGAATATATGTTGGACAATAGGTTCTGTGTCACTTATTGATTACGCTTTGCTTCTAAAAAAGTCAATATTTGCTCACTTATTTGAAACTTACATAATATATTTTTAATTAACACAATTGCAAAGTTGATTGAGAGCTCCATGATTTGCTGTTCAGCAATAAAACAAGGATTCTCTTATGTCACATAACTTTTTTACTTT
Organism: Eleusine coracana subsp. coracana; assembly: GCA_032690845.1. NCBI lineage: Eukaryota > Viridiplantae > Streptophyta > Magnoliopsida > Poales > Poaceae > Eleusine > Eleusine coracana. The sequence continues at coordinate 9,899,145 of CM064426.1, forward strand.
CTGATTTGTTGGTATGGGGTATAGTATATATTAACTACATCACATGAAATTCATGTTTAATGAAGCTAAGCTAACAAAACAGGAGGTAACAGTAACACCATCTGAGAGAAGTTTGAGGAGCATATAAGTATAAGCAGAAAAACTTTGCATATATTGAGGGGCATTGGGCTGTAAGATTGTCTACCTGATAGCATAATGTTAAATATAGTTCTTTTGTTAAAAATATACATTCAGATACACCTTCCTCACTTTGTATATAGAGACATTGGCTTGAAATTTGATGTGTAGGTTGACATATTTTACTACAAATGCTTGTTGTTTTCCTCTGTAGAAAAAATCTTCACATTGGCAGCTTGAGTTGTGTTTGATGCTAAGTTGCTTGGTTCAACTTTCTGAGCATTTTCCCTGTGCATTTGCAGACGAAATTAAGTTTGTTACAGCAGTGAACATCATCTATGACTGAAGTATTAGTTCTACAGCTGGTATATACATCATCTCAGGTCCACCCATAATATTATCTAATCACTTATATATTTCTGATCGATTTATCCATATACCAATAACCTATATTTCTCTTGACTAATTAGCTTTTGTAAAATATTTCCAGCTCATTGGCTGCTTGTGGTGCCGTTTTTGTGAACTCCTTTGATGGGTGTACGTTGGACTGCTGTGGACTCCATCGTTAACTCTTTTGCTGTATAAAGACTTGAAGATGGTTAATGCCTCTCACCATAGGTCTGGTGTTCTTACAGTCTTAATTGAAGGCTGTTCTTGTCGCTGATGCATCATCGACTGATGCTAGCTGCCTTTTGATGTTGTGTATGTGATGCATCTGTAAATACAGTTTTATGTAGCTTTCAAAATATAGTAGTACTTGCTTCTAATGTGTTGACTTCAGGTTTGGCAGGTCCTTTATAAGCTGCCTAAACCAAATGCCTTCTCATCAACTAAACTTAAATGTGTCCAAGTATACGTTCTATGTTACTGTCATTATTCTCTGATGTTAATTTTTTGTGCATATATCAGTGGATTAGGTTCATCTATAAATACCTTCTTAATTCATTTGTTTCTTTAAATTATGTTAATTCCTATTATGACACTCTTTACACATTCTTTTTGTTTAATTGGCGCGCAAGGCGCGCCCTATCCACTAGTGGTTACCGAACTGCACACTCTAGTCTCTAATCTGCTTACAGCAGCGTCGATTATGTATGGCAAAGGAAGCGCGCGGAACAAGTACGGCCTGAAGATGCATGTAATTCGTCAACTGGGCTCCTTGTTCTTGCTCCATATATTTATATTGCTACAACTGGTGGCTGCAAGCCTGCAAGGAGGTTGGTGGGCGGTTACCAAGGTTCAAAATCCTCAGCAAAATTATACCATAAATTTTAAATAAAGATTGAAAAGCCAAAGAAACTTTTTCTGAAAAAGCTATGTCAGGAATTTCTAAAAACAAACTCTCAAAAACTTTTGAGGAACGTTTATTAAACTACTATGCATCGATCAATTGCACCTTAAACTGATGAGGAAGCATCCATAATTGACTTGGTGAATAAAAATATTTTTTGAAACAAAATTTATGTTTGTTAAACTAATATGCATTGATCAGTTGCACCTTAAAGTGATGAGGAAGGATTGACAATTGACTTATATATACTTATAAATAGTATAGCCATTAGGTGAAGAGGTTCTCATCAGGAGAGACAAGTTCTATGCATTAGGCAGCTTTATGGCAATTAGTTGGGTTGTACTGAAGGCTAGAAAAAAAGGGCAAAATTATTAGATTAAAAAAAAAGAAATACAATTAGCATATACAGGGCATGGATATTGTTTATCATGCTTGTTCTCTACTGTTGTACGACGAGAAAGTGCTGAATTGCTATACAAACAAGATCTGATCAGAGGGTTTCCAGACCCTGCAACGGGTAAACGATTAGAACAGTAAGACAAGGAGTGCATCGGAGACCAGGAGGCAGAAGCTGTAGAAGGAGAGCAAGTGTGGAGCAATATACGAAGAATCATGGGGCAGCCTGCAACATAATTCTAGTAACAGGAGAAGCCTGTCTTGTTCCAGTTACCGTCCTCCAAATTTCAATATAAAAAATCCATTTTGTTGTTGTAGTAGTTTTTTTTTTGGTGTGCTATGAAGTGTAAACTAGTGTTTTTCTGGTGTCAATGTTAATGTAAAAGGGCGGCCCATTTCAAAGAAGAAACAGAGAATCGGAAGCTGGGCCAGCCCAACAAACTGGAAACCGAATTGATGCATGCCGGGCTGAGCGAACACGGGCCTGTCAACCTGACCAGAAGCACGGCAGCGGTGTGCTCACAAAAAAAAAAAAAGCACGGCAGCGGGCGAGCGCGAGAGAAGATTTGGTGATACGGTCGAGTCTGTACTATCTGTTCAGCTCTCACCGAATCGAAGGCCAGTTACGTCTCACATGCCCCTCCTCCACTGAATGGTAGTGATGATGACCTTTGTGGACCTCCGCCTTCAGCGGTAAACGAGGCCGTGCACAGGAGTGGAGCCAGTAATTTTATAAAAGGGATGGCCGGATATAACGAGCTAAAGAATATCAATATGTCAAAATCTTTGTAGTCACTATTAATATATTATAATGATTATAGTTTTTAAAAATTCTTACACAAACTAATTTTATATTAAGCATTTATATTGTATCATGTCACAAAATTTATATCTCACTATATAAAAGAATTATTACTTAGAAATAAATGATTACACGAATCTAACCTTTTTTATCTAAATCATACTCTGTGTTTTTTATATCATAGAACTCATCAATAAGTGCATTAGTTGTAAACTGAACTATAATTTCCTTCTCAATGTAGATTACTAAGTAATCTCTCAAAAATGCATCCTCCATTTTACTTCGAAGCCTTGTTTTAACAAGCTTCATCGCGGAAAAATACTAATCATAAACTACAAGAATGAAATAAATTTAAAAAATACAATAATTAAATTATAAGTATCATCTTGATTCAAAAGGATTTGTGGTCACCATGGAGGCAAGCGGGCGACGGCATCACGTCACAGACTCGCGTGAAGGACTGAAAGCAGCGGCGCAGGCGAGCAACAGGTGACGGCGTTGTGGATTAATTTGAGTTGTGTGCCGCATGTGTGGAGGCGGTGGCGCAGGCGGGCGACGTGCGACACCTATGACTCCCAAATCCGGATCACAATCACGAACTCCAAATCCAATCCATTTCGTACAGGACTCGGTATCTCAACACGTCATGGACTGTTGGTTAATAGGCTTAGTAAACTAATAAACAAATAGAAGATTGGTACTAATTAAGGCCCAAATTAAAACAGTTTTTTTGGCTCATATACTCAAATCAAATGTACGAACTAGACACGATGCTTGTTTTATTCGGAGCCCATCATAGTTGACCTTTAATCACCAAAATTACATAACGCAGCACGTTTCAGTTTGAATGACACCAACGAACGATGTGCCATAGCAATACGACCAGAAGCAGCATGCCCGCTCTGAAAAAAAAAAGAAAGAAAGAGCAAGAACCACGCGCTCCACGAGAACTGCAGGGAAGTACTGTAGTAACGAAGAATCGGGCCACCCACCCAGACCCACCCACCGGTGCCAAGGCTGGCAGCCCACGATGAGAAGCATGTCCATCGTGCAGAATATTCGGCAGCAGGTGAGAGGCATGTCATCCTGGGCCGTGACGCCACCCGGTTGGCGTCATCACCGTGACGTCATCAAAGGAGTGAACCATTGGGACTTGGACGGGACCGCGGTGGCTCGTGTGGTCGCCACCACGCAGTCGCGGATGCTGCTGCACAGTGAAACCTCGGATCGTCGTAAAGAAAGCAGAAACAAAAAAGGTCAGAGACGCTGTCCTTGTCATCGGCGTTCGGCACCGAGGTTTCATCTACTAGTGGCGTAGTGCCGTTGTTTTCTTCTTTACAGACGACCGAGACCGGTGCAAAGTCATGGTTACAGATCTTAACGCGTCAACTTTAAATATAATTAGTGGTGGGTCTGCACGATACTAAAGTTGCATTTTAGGAGTATCATCGATCTAGTTCAACGTTTTTTTTTTTTCCTTCTTAGCAGCATATATACATGCTTGTTGGATGACGCCACTTGGGAAAAAATTGCTGTCATTTACTACTATTATTCCGTTGTTTACGGTCCAAGTTGCATCAAGCCGCCCATCTCGATCGCTGTTAAAAGTTGGAAGCACCCATGATGTTCTAGGATCCACAGAAACCAATTGTTTATGAGCGCAATATGAAAACCAAAGACCACCGTTCATTCACGAAGGGTCACACAGTGAGTCCACATTTAAATATTCAGCGTTCTGGAGGAAGGCTCGCCTGCGTCACGGCGGTACTGCCACCTATATAAACCGTCCGTCGTCACCGCCAAACGACGTTCATCTATCCCAACGGCTCCTTAATTACCACAGTTCTCGCGACCAGGGCAATGGAAGCAGCGTCAGGTAGCAAGAACGCTCGCTCGCCAGACGGCGCTGCACTCCCGGCGTCGGTGCAGCAGGCGGCCGAGCCGTCGCCGTCGTCCTCGCCGCCCGACGCTGCTGCCGACGACGGCAGCGCGGAGACGCGGCGCGCCGGCGATGAGGTGGACGACGAGCAAGTGGAGAGGTTCTACGCGCTTCTTGCCAACATCCGAGCCATGAGGGGCGTGTTCCGGACCACGGCGACGACGGAGAAGAGGAAGCGGGCGCCGCCGCGTGGGCGCGGCGAGGAGCCGCCGTGGAGGCCGGCGTTCAGGCTGGAGGACTTCGAGACCGAAGAGGTCGGCTCCGGCGCCGGCGCCGAGAGGAGGAAGAAGAGGAGAGGTTGCGCCTGCGCGAGGCCGAGGATGTCGGCGGGTAGTGAGACGGGCGCCGTCGCCGCCGGCAACGACGACGACGACGAGGATGGTGGTGATGTCGTGGTGGAGCGGAATGGCCTGTGCGCTAACCAGCTTGATGGATTTTAAAGAATATAAGAAGCCAGTGCAGACGGCTTATTTTCCACATTCTGATGTTCATTAGGGGATTTTTCTCCGCCCTTACATACGGATGTTAAATCTGATTCTAAATTTGGCTACTTGTACTCAAATTATTCCTTAGTTTACATCTGAACTCTGAAGGGCACGTCGGCTTCTGATGTTCGAGAGCGTCTTATTCTATATTCTCTCTCTTTTAAAATTTGACATTTAAAAACTATCATATATATTTAATTTATTTTTTCACTAAAACGTTAAAAATATGCGTTGTACTGGTGCTGGCTCTTTGTGATTTTGGTGGGAAAAAACATCCCCTATCTCCTATGCATGTTTCCATTGGAGTAAAAAACACCAGACTATTTAGGAATGATATGACCATCTAGGTATATGAAGTCTCAAAGTGACCCGGTAAATTTCACTCTTGCCATGGCAATAATAAGTTTCGCGTCTGGAAAGGGTTGAAGGGTGATTTATTGTGGAACCTTTGAGTGAATTGGCATAGCGATGTGTTATTTTGTGTTATGCTTACCTCCGGGATATTTTTCCCGTTATCAAAGTTGAGCACGTGTTGAACTTAAATTAGCTAAAAAACTGGAAGCAACCCCAGGGGTTCGATTCTCGTGCGCACCTCTAGGGTCCTGATCTGTTGCCTGTGCGCGAAGCACCATGAGCCAAGCACTGACGGAGCTACATAAGCCAACATAGACCATGAGCTACCTGCGTTTATTAAACTAGCAAGGCTACATCCAAAGGAACCGACATGTCGATGTCATACATTCTGCTGAGCAGCAGCAAGTCATTGTCTTGCGGGATACAACCGGAAGGCAATTATTACAGGGTGATTAAATGTTCCATTTCGATGTGCAGCTCACTTCTATGACCGATGGACAAACATCCATCTCGAAAACATTTTGCACGCATGGCGATTGATAACAAAGATCAACGACAAATCCACGACCGGTCACCGGTGCTTCCATCGATACCGAGAAGACGGGTCGTGTATTGCCCCGGTGCCTTGCTGCCGCTTCCCCTGCAGCTGCAGGCTACGCCGTGCGTCCGCGCACTTGCCGTTGGCTGCCTTCGTCCACTTCCTTCGCACGGGGATGGGGTCTTCCGGCGGATCATCATCCCGATCGTCGAACAGTCGCAAGAAATCAAAATCGTCAGTCAGCGAATCGGAGTATGATGGCTGCACGTAACTGCCGTTCCACAGCCTGATACGAACCGCCCCGATCGGGCGATACCATGGCAGCCATGTTCTAGGCAGCCACCCCCGCCTTGCCCTCACGTACCTCTCCTTCCAGCTCGTCTCCGACCGGAGGGGCGCGGCGTCGAGCGCGTCCACGACCACCAAGGACGACGCTACCTGCCGGCCGGCGCACTGGACGTATAGGACAATCTTCCGTCCGTACACCTGTAGCCTCAGAACAGCAGCATCCGCATCGTGCCGCGGCAACTGCAACAGCTCCAGCACGGTGTACCGGAGCGAGAGAGTGGACGCTGTCCTGCCAGCTTCTCTTGGGACGGGGCCACGCTTGTTGCGCCCTAGAAGGGGCAATAACAGGAAGCCCGCGTCGAGAAACGCGGCGTGGACGAGGACGATGAGGCGGCCGAGGAGGCCTTCATCGTCCCACCGGATGGCGTCGATCATCTTGAGCAGTGGAGAAATTTTCGCCATGGAGATGACACAGAGCTTGAGACTCCGCCTAGAGGTGTGAAACAGAAACTCTACAGACCTACAGGTCCTGTGTGATCTACTCCTAGCTCTATGCCACTTATGCCGACTTGCGTCCCTTTTTCTTTTTGTCATCATGTCAACCTGGTGAGGTTTTTTTGTTGGTTTGTTGTGACACAAGGTACTACAATGGATCAAATGCTAGATTTGCGCAGCCACGAGATCCTAATACTCGCTACTCTCGGGACCCATGGGCCACCTTGTGTGACGTGTGATACGGCAGCAACATTGTGCCTGCGTTGAGAAACATGCTATGAATGACGATGATGAGGTGGTCGAGGAGGCCTTCGACATCCCATCAGACAGCTTGGATCCCCTTGAGCAATTGACAGATTTTGGCCATGGAGATAACGTCGAGCCTAAAAGACTGGCTAGAGAAAGCATATATGAAGCAGAAACTCCACATCACTATGGGTCTCCCACACTTGGGAGTGTGCAATCTTACGTGTACCCCACAGTATGATCCATGCCACTAACGTATGCTTGCATAGCTTTTTTTGTTATTATGTGAAGATGGTAGACTATGTTTTCTATTAGTTTATTGCGATACTATGTCGTATGCACTGAATTGAATGCTAAGATTGCATGGCCACGAGGTTGATCACCTTGAGCAGTGAAGAAACTTTGACCATGGAGATGACATGGAGCTTGAGATTTTAGCCAGAGATGTGAAACAGAAACTCTATAGACCTATAGGTCTTGCTGAATTGGGAGCGTGAGGTCCTGTGTGGTCTGCTGCTAGCTCCATGCCACTTATGCCTACTTGCGTCTCTTTTCCTTTTTGTCATCATGTCAAGCTGTTGGGTTTTTTTGTTGGTTTATTGCGACACGAGGTACACAATGGATCAAATGCTAGATTTGCGCAGCCACGAGATCCTAATACTCGTTACTCTCGGGACCCATGGACCACCTTGTGTGACGTGTGATAAGGCAGCGGCATTGTGCCTGTGCGTCGAGAAACATGCCATGAATGACGATGATGAGGTGGCCGAGGAGGCATTCGGCATCCCATCAGATAGCTTGGATCCCCTTGAGCAATTGACAGATTTTGGCCATAGAGATGACGTCGAGCCTAAAAGACTGGCTAGATAAATCATATATGAAGCAGAAACTCCACATCACTATGGGTCTCCCACACTTGGGAGTGTGCAATCTTACGTGTACCCCACAGCATGATCCATGCCACTAACGTATGCTTGCATAACTTTTTTTGTTATTATGTGAAGGTGGTAGACTATGTTTTCTATTAGTTTATTGCGATACTATGTAGTATGCACTGAATTGAATGCTAAGATTGCATGGCCATGAGGTTGATCACCTTGAGCAGTGAAGAAATTTTGACCATGGAGATGACACAGAGTTTGAGATTTTAGGCAGAGATGTGAAACAGAAACTCTATAGACCTATAGGTCTTGCTGAATTGGGAGCGTGAGGTCCTGTGTGGTCTGCTGCTAGCTCCATGCCACTTATACTTACTTGCGTCTCTTTTCCTTTTTGTCATCATGTCAAGCTGTTGGGTTTTTTTTTGTTGGTTTATTGCGACACGAGGTACACAATGGATCGAATGCTAAATTTGCACAACCACGAGATCCTACTTGCTACCCTCTGGACCCACGGGCCACCTTGTGTGACATGTGATAAGGCAGCGGCATTGTGCCTGTGCGTCGAGAAACATGCCATGAATGACGATGATGAGGTGGCAGAGGAGGCCTTCGGCATCCCACCAGACAACTTGGATCCCCTTGAGCAGTGGAGAGATTTTGGCCATGGAGATGACATCGAGCCTGAGACACTGGCTAGATAAAGCATATGTGAAGCAGAAACTCCACAACGCTATCGGTCTCCCACACTTGGGAGTGTGCAATCCTACGTGTAGCCCACAGTATGATCCATGTGACTTACGTCTGCTTGCATAGCTTTTTTTGTTATTATGTGAAGGTGGTGGACTATGTTTTCTGTTATTTTATTGCAACACCATGTAATGTGCACTGAATTGAATGCTAAGATTGCATGGCCACAAGGTTGATCGTCTTGAGCAGTGGAGAGATTTTGACCTTGGAGATGACATGAAGCTTGAGACTTTGGTCAGAGATGTGAAATAGAAACTCTATAGCTATATAGGTCTTGCTGAATTGGGAGCATGAGGTCCCGTGTCGCCCGCTACTAGCTCTATGTTACTTATGCCTACTTGAGTCCCTTTTCTTTTTTGTCATTATGTGAAGCTGTTGGGTTATTTTTTTTTGTTGCTTTATTACCACACAAGGTACTGAATTGGAATGAAGGCTAAACTTGCACAACCACGAGGTCCTACTCGCTACCCTTGGGACCCACGGGTCACCTTTTGTGGCGTGTGATAAGGCAGCGGCATTGTACCTATGTCGAGAAACATGCCATGAATGATGATGATGAGATGGCCAAGGAGGCCTTCGGCATCCCACCGGACAGCTTCGATCCCCTTGGAAGAGTGGAGTGATTTTGGCCATGGAGATGACGTTGAGCCTGAGATACTGGCTAGATAAAGCATATGTGAAGCAGAAACTCCACAGCGCCACGGATCTCCCACACTTGGGAGTGTGCAATCCTACGTGTAGCCCACAATATGATCCATGTGACTTACGTCTGCTTGCGTAACTTTTTTTGTTATCATGTGAAGGTGGATTGTGTTTTCTGTTAGTTTATTGCGACACCATGTAATGTGCACTAAATTGAATGCTAAGATTGCATGTCCACGAGGTTGATCGCCTTGAGCAGTGGAGAGATTTTGACCATGGATATGACACGAAGGTTGAGACTTTGGCCAGAGGTGTGAAATAGAAACTCTATAGACCTATAGGTCTTGCTGAATTGGGAGCGTGAGGTCCCGTGTTGCCCGCTACTAGCTCTATGCCACTTATGCCTACTTGAGTCCCTTTTCCTTTTTGTCATTATGTGAAGCTGGTGGGTTATTTTTTTTGCTGCTTTATTACCACATGAGGTACTGCATTGGAATGAATGCTAAACTTGCACTACCACGAGGTCCTACTTGCTACCCTTGGGACCCACGGGTCACCTTTTGTGGCATGTGATAAGGCAGCAGCATTGTGCCTATGTCGAGAAACATGTCATGAATGACGATGATGAGGTGGCTGAGGAGGCCTTTGGCATCCCACTGAACAGCTTCAATCCTCTTGAGGAGTGGAGAGATTTTGGCCATGGAGATGACGTCAAGTCTGAGACACTGGCTAGATAAAGCATATGTGAAGCAGAAACTCCTAAACGTAACGGATCTCCCACAATTGGGAGTGTGCAATCCTACGTGTAGCCCACAATATGATCCATGTAACTTACGTCTGCTTGTGTAACTTTTTTTGTTATTATGTGAAGGTGCTAGATTGTGTTTTCTGTTAGTTTATTGCGATACCATGTAATGTGCGCTGAATTGAATGCTAAGATTGCATGGCCATGAGGTTGATCGCCTTGAGCAGTGGAAAGATTTTAACCATGGAGATGACAAGAAGTTTGAGACTTTGGCCAGAGATGTGAAATAGAAACTCTATAGACCTATAGGTCTTGCTGAATTGGGAACGTGAGGTCACGTGTTGCCCGCTACTAGCTCTATGCTACTTATGCCTACTTGCGTCCCTTTTCCTTTTTGTCATTATGTGAAGCTGGTGGGTTATTTTGTTTTGTTTCTTTATTACCACTTGAGGTACTACATGGGAATGAATGCTAAACTTGCACAACCACGAGGTCCTACTCGCTACCCTTGGGACCCACGGTCACCTTTTGTGGCGTGTGATAAGGCAGCGGCATTGTGCCTATGTCGAGAAACATGCCATGAATGACGATGATGAGGTGGCCGTGGAGTCCTTGGGCATCCCACCGGACAGCTTCGATCTCCTTGAGGAGTGGAGAGATTTTGGCGATGGAGATGATGTTGAGCCTGAGACACTGGCTAGGTAAAGCATATGTGAAGCCGAAACTCCACAACGCTACGGATCTTCCACACTTGGGAGTGTGCAATCCTATGTGTAGCCCACAATATGATCCATGTGACTTACATCTCCTTGCGTAACTTTTTTTGTTATTATGTGAAGGTGGTGAATTGTGTTTTCTATTAGTTTATTACGACACCATGTAATGTGCACTGAATTGAATGCTAAGATTGCATGTCCACGAGATTGATCGCGTTGAGCAGTGAAAAGATTTTGACCAAGGAGATGACACAAAGCTTGAGACTTTGGCTAGAGATGTGAAATATAAGCTCTATAGACCTATAGGTCTTGCTGAATTGGGAGCGTGAGGTCCCGTGTTGCCCGCTACTAGCTCTATGCTACTTATGCCTACTTGCATCCCTTTTCCTTTTTGTCATTATGTGAAGCTGGTGGGTTATTTTTTTGTTGATTTGTTACCACACGAGGTACTATATTAGAATGAATGCTAAACTTGCACAACCATGAGGTCCTACTTGCTACACTTGGGACGCACGGTCACCTTTTGTGGCGTGTGATAAGGCTGCAGTATTGTGCCTACGTCCAGAAACATGCCATGAATGATGATGATGAGATGGCCGAGGAGGCCTTCAGCATCCCATCGGACAGCTTTGATCCCCTTGAGGAGTGGAGAGATTTTGGCCATGGAGATGACGTCGAGCCTAAGACACTGGCTAGGTAAAGCATATGTGAAGCAGAAACTCCACAACGCTACGGATCTCCCACACTTGGGAGTGTGCAATCCTACGTGTAACCCATAATATGATCCATGTGACTTACGTCTGCTTGCGTAACTTTTTTTGTTATTATGTGAAGGTGGTGAATTGTGTTTTCTGTTAGTTTATTACGACACCATGTAATATGCACTGAATTGAATGCTAAGATTGCATGTCCACGAGGTTGATCGTGTTGAGCAGTGGAGAGATTTTGACCATGGAGATGATACGAAGCTTGAGACTTTGGCCAGAGATGTGAAATAGAAACTCTATAGACCTATAGGTCTTGCTGAATTGGGAGCGTGAGGTCCCGTGTTGCCCACTACTAGCTCTATGCCACTTATGCCTACTTGCGTCCCTTTTCCTTTTTGTCATTATGTGAAGCTGGTAGGTTATTTTTTTATTGCTTTATTGACACATGAGGTACTGCATTGGAATGAATGCTAAACTTGCACAACCACGAGGTCCTACTTGTTACCCTCGGGACCCGTGGGCCACCTTTTGTGACACGTGATAAGGCAGTGACATTGTGCCTGTGTCGAGAAACATGCCATGGATGACGATGATGAGGTGGCTGAGGGGGTCTTCGGCATCCCACCAGACAACTTTGATCCCCTTGAACAGTTGAGAGATTTTGGCCATGGAGATGACGTCAAGCCTGAGACACTGGCCAGATAAACTATATGTGAAGCAGAAACTCCACGACACTATAGGTCTACCACACTTGGGAGTGTGCAATCCTACACATAGCCCACGGTATGATCTATGGGACTTATGTTTGTTTGAGTAGGTTTTTTTTGTTATTATGTAAAGGTGGTGGACTGTGTTTTCTATTAGTTTATTCTGACACCATGTAGTGTGCACTGTATTGAATGCTAAGCTTGCACGGCCATCAGGTCGATCACCTTGAGCAGTGGAGAGATTTTGACCATATTGATGACATAGATGTTGAGACTTTGGCTAGAGATGTGAAACAGAAACTCGATCTACAGACCTATAGGTCTTGCTGAATTCAGAGCGTGAGGTCCCATGTGGCCCGTTGCTAGCTCCATGCCACTTATGCCTACTTGCGTCCCTTTTACTTTTTGTCATTATGTGAAGCTAGTGGGTTATGTTTTTTTTTGTTGGTTTATTGCAACACGAGGTATTGTGATGGATCAAGTGCAAACTTGTGCAGACACGAGGTCCTACTCGCTACCCTAAGGACCCATGGGCCACCTTGTGTGATGGGTGATAAGGCAGTGGCATTGTGCCTGCTCAAGGAACATGCCATGGATGACAACGATGAGGTGGTCGAGGAGGCCTTCAGCATCCCACCGGACAACTTCGATGCCCTTGAGATGTGGAGAGATTTTAGCCGTAGAGATGACAAAGAGCCTAAGACACTGGCTAGAGAAAGCATGTGTGAAGCAAAAACTCCACAGGGCTACAAGTTTCCCTCAGCTAGGAGCGTGTGATCCTGTGTTGCCTGTGGCATGATCCATGCTACTTACGCCTTCTTGTGTAGGTTTTAATTTTTTTGTCATTATATGAAAGTGGTGGGTTGTGTTTTTTGTTAGTGTATGCTAAGCTCGTACGACCACAAGGTCCTGCACACTTCCCTCGTGACCCATGGACCAGGATGGGTGATGAGGTAGCGGCATAAAGCCCATGACATGGAGGATGACAAGGAGGATGATCACATTGTGGAGGGAAGATACTTTGGCGATGACACTAAGCTTGAGATGCTGGCCAGAGAAACCATTTGTGAAATAGATGCTCTATAGCGCTACAGGTCTCCCTCCTACATCAGTTGGGAGCACGTGATCCCATATGTGGCCCATGGTATGATCCATGCGACTACTGCCTGCTTGCATAGATTTTACTTTTTGTCACATGTGAAGGTGGTGGGTTGTGTTTTCTGTTGGTTTATTGGGAGATGAGGTAGTGCATGATTGAATGCTAAGCTTATACATACCCGAGGTCTTGCCTGTTTTCCATGGTAAACGTGGAACCACTTTTACGGGATGTGTGATGAGGCGGCGGCATGAAGCCTGCTTCGATTATACGTGGGACCACTTTTATGGGATGTATGATGAGGCAGCGGCATGAAGCCTACTTCGAGTAATGTGATGTGGAAGAGGAGGATGAGGCGGTCCAAGACGCCTTGATGATTCTATTGGATGGTATTGATCTCTTTGTAGAGGAGAGAAATTATTTCCATGGTGAGGACATTGAGCCTGAGACAACGGTCACAGAAAGCATATGTCAAACAAAAACTCTATGGTGCTACAGGTCTCCCTCAATTTCGAGGGCATGATCCTCCATGGCCCATGCCATGATCCATGTGACTTAAGCCTACTTACGTATCTTTCATTTGTTATTTTTTTGTCATTAGGTGAAGCTGGTGGGTTGTGTCTTCGTTGATTTCTTGTGTCACAACTCGGAAGGTAGTGCAATGGATTGAACACTAAGCTTGCAAGGGCATGATAGTCTGCCTGCTTTTCATGGGCCACTCTTGTTTGGCAGATGATGATGAAGTAACACGAAGCCCGCATCGAGAAAAACAACGTGAAGGAGGAATATGAGGCAGATGATGCCTTCATCATGCTATGGGATGGTGTCGACCAAGTTGTGGAGGGCAAAGATTTCCACCATGGCAAAGACATGAGGAGATGGCCCTGAGGCACTAGCCCGGGAAAGGATACGTGAAAGCAGGAAGGTGTGGTTAGCACAGAATTTACATGAAATATCTTGGTCTATTCATCAAGCTAAGATATGGTGTCACATGGAAGAATGCTAGATGTGGACATACCGCTTGTACAAGGAATGTTTTATGTCGGTTAACAAGGTTGTGAATAATAAGAAAGCAAGTTTGTTGGAGTTTTCTCCTTCTTGACTACATTAATAATTGAAAAACATCTCGAAATGTCTGGTTGGACTGCCAGAACATGCCCCTCAACCAACTGAATCAAAGTTCACATGACATAATTGTTACATAGCTCAGGACCATTAAAAGAAAGGGCTCAACTCCCTGGCCACATCAGGAGTTTGGGTCACATGGACTCATCGAAATGGTTGCGTATTCGATGGAGGGGCTCCAAACATGACAAAAGCCCTGATGTTGTTGTGCTGTTGTTTGTGGGTCTTATGTTTCTAGTACTCAAAAGGCAAGAATGTACTATAATTAAGAACTCTAGTGTGACATGTGTAGTGTGAATCTGTGGGTGTTGTATGGGTTCTTTTGCCATTTATTTTATAAATATTATGGTACGTATCTCTCCTTCGGGTTCGTGAAGAAAATAAATCTAGCTTCTTTTGGAACTGAGCCACGCTTTTGGATGAAGCCCATTACATGGAGGTGTGGACGAGGACAATGAGGCACTCAAGGAGGTCTTCATCGTCCCACCGGATGACATCGATCGCCTTGAACAATGGAGAGATTTTGGCTATGGAGATGACAATGAGCTTGAGACGCTGTCAATAGAAAGCATATGTGAAACGGATACTTTACACCACTACATGTCTCCCTTAGTTAGGAGCACATGATCATGTGTGGCCTGTGGCTTGATCCATGCAACTTATGCTTTCTTGCATAGCTTTTATTTTTTTGTCATTTTGTGAAGGTGGTGGGTTGTGTTTTCTTGGTTTATTACGACACAAGGTAGTGCCCTGAATTAAATGCTAAGCTCGCAAGGCCTCAAGGTCATGCCAGCTTCCATAAAGCGTATGTGAAACGGAAACTCTACAGCACCAAAGATCTCCCTGAGTTGGGAGCACGAGATCCTAGCTGGCCCACGACATGATCCATGCGACTTATGCCTTCTTGCGTAGCTTTTATGTTTTGTCATTATGTGAAGGTACTTGTTTGTGTTCTCTATTGGTTTATTGTCACACGAGATAGTATGCTGGATTGAATGCGAAGCTTGCGCGGCTACAAGGTCCTGCCCACTTCCCTCGAGACCCATGGACCACTCTTGCGGATGGGTGATAGGCAGTGGCACAGAGCCCATGATATAGAGGAGGAGGATGAGGGAGCAGAGGAAGCTGTCATCATTCCACCGGGCGGCGTTGATGACCTTGTGGAGGGGTGATACTTTGGCCATGACACTTAGCCTGAGATGTCGGCCAGATAAAGCATATGTGAAACAAAGACTATAGCTCTATGGGTCTCCGTCAGTTTGGAGGGCATGATCCTCCATGGCCCACATCATGATCCACGTGACTTATGCCTACTTACGTATCTTTAATTTGTTTTTTTTTGTGTCGTTAGGGGAAGCTGGTGGGTTGCTTTTTTGTTGGTTTCTTGTGTCACAACTCGGAAGGTAGTGCAGTGGATTGAACACTGAGCTTGCACGGGCATGATATCCTATCTGTGGCACTTATGCCTACTTAGGTATCTTTCATTTTTTTGTCATTATGTGAAGCTGGTGGGTTGTGTTTTTTGTTTGCTTCTTTTGTCAGAACTCGAAAGGTAGGTAGTGGGTTGAACACTAAGCTTGCATGACCACGGTGTCCTACTGGTTCTCACGGGCCATGCTCTTGCGGGATGAATGATGATGTGGTGACATGCATGAAGCCCATATCGAGGAAGATGACGTGGAGGAGGAAGATAAGGTGGACGAGGTCTTCATCATTCTACCGGATGATATTGATCACCTAGTGGAGGGGAGAGATTTCCACCATGGCGTAGACATGAGGAGCTGGGCCTAAGGCACCGGCCAGGAAACGATACGTGAAAGCAGGAAGGTGCAGTTAGCATGGAATTTACACGAAATTTCTTGGTCTATTCACCAAGCTAAGATATGATGTCACATGGAAGAATGCCAGATGTCACCTCATCATTGCAAGGTAGAAGTATGTCTACATACCCGAGTTGTGCTAGGATCGTGGCCTTGATGCCATCAGAGAGCGAGGTAAAGCTTGGCTCAAGCGCAACAACCATTAAACAGAAAGGTCGCCGAGGACGCGCCGGCTTAGAGTCCAAGAGCTCGCGCTAGAGCCCCGCCAGCCTTGCATCGTGCACCATCGCATCCAGGCCACCCGACAGAAGCCGCGTGGTATAAAGCACATCCACAACCACAAGTAACCATGACGACGCTTCCGGTCGGTCGTTGCATTGGACGGACAGGACGATCCTCCTCCCTAATATCTACGGCCTCAGAAGTCAAAACTGCGATGACCGACAGGTGCAGCAGTCGTGGTGCGGCGTACTGGAGCGAGAGAGCCGACACCATCCTATCAGCTTCTCTTGGGAGTCAGGATCGGGCCATCACGTCACATCCCTGAAGAAGGGGCAGTGGCAAGAAGCCTAACTCGAGGAAGGCTACGTGGACGAGGATGATGAGGCACCCGAGTAGTGGTTCAGCCTCCCACCGATCGGTAGTCCGGTACATCCAGGCTGCCCGACATAGGCCCGACATGGCCTAGCATGGCAAGGAAGAAAATCCATGTCATACTGTGCTAGCCCACGGGCCTTGGTTGCGGCCTGAGGCACGACACGGTAAGGATTTATCATGTTGTGCCGGCCCATTTAGCCCATCAAGCCTAAAAGGCACGTGAGCACGTCAAGCCTCCCCCTCGCCTTAGCCATCTCCGCCACCGCCTTGACCTCCTCCTCCTCCTCCTCCTCATCTTCCCATCCCCTTCTCCCTCATCTTCCTCGTCCTCCGTCTGCACGTCCCTCCATTGCGCGCGCCCCCTCTTCCCTAGCCTCGAAGATCCTCATCATCTCCTGGTGGAATGGGAACTACAGTCTCGCTACCGCCATCACACCCGCCAGTTCGAACTCCACTAGCTGCGCGATGGTCGGGCCTATGCGCAAAGTCCTGCATGGTGAGGCACACTGACACGGCCTCCCAGAGCGCCTTGTTGCGCTTGGTGGTGAGGAACAAGTGGTCCAGCTCCGCACGGATGGCTAGGAACACCGTTGTCTTGGCGTGGGACCACTACGACAGGCGCTCACGCTCGAGGGTGGCGAAAGACGAGGCTGACAGCAGCGGTGGGGTTGGATCCGTGATGGCAAGCGGGAGGGGAGGGAAGTAGTGGTGGTGGTGCGGGGAGGGGAAGAGGAGCAGGTGGTAGGGGTTGGAGAAGGAGGCGCTTCTGTGCTGCCGGGGGGGGGGGGGACGGGCCGGCCTACGTGATTAGAACGTGCCTAGGCAGGCAAGCTTGTGTGCCTTGTTGGGTCATCTCGAAACGTGCCATGCCCGGACGGCACGTCGTGCCAGGGTGATGACCCAAGCACAACACAGTGGTTCGGGTCATGCCACCTAGGCCTGTTTGCTTTCGGCCGGGCTGCGCCCTTGCCCATGTCGAGCCAAATGAGACGTGATTCAGGCTGGCCCGAATGTACAGGACTACCGGCCGGCATCAATGACCCTGTGGATTTGAAAAGGTACTACCATGGCCGCCATGGCGATGATGCGATGCGTTGTTGACCGAGTTGCCGTGGAAACTGGGAAAGGATATGTCAAAGCAGCAACGAAGCTGCAGCTGGCACCAGGTTTACTTTGAAATTTGGCCATCCTTTCATTTCACCAAACTCCGTGGGGGGTCAACATGCATGGTTATTAACCGCCTCGGCATTCTCATTGCGCGGGGACCGCGCAGGGGGGTCGGCACGAAACGCCTTGGCATGATCGCACCACCGCCGCCGCGAAGACAAGGCCCGTAATGCCCTCGTCAAATTCCTGGTGACCTCCTCCATCCAATTAGGCGGCGGCCATCCCTGCCTCTGCCTCACGTACCTCTCCTTCCAGCCCGTCATCTCCGGCGAGTCGCTGACGAAGAAGGGCGGGTACGGAAGGCCATCGTGCTTGGGCTTCCAGAGCTCGCGGTCGCGCTCGGCGACCAGGCGACGCAGGTGCACTCGACCCGCTCCAGGTCCTTGCCGTCCGCGAGCCGTGCCAGGATCGCGGCCTCGACGTCGCAGGGGAGCGACATGAAGCTTGGCTCCAGCACCACGCCGTTCAAGTGGCACAGGTCGACTAGGGCGAGCCGGCACAGGTCGTTTGATATCCGGCGCCAGAGCGCGGCCAGCTTCGCGTCGCGCCTCAGCGCGCGCGACGTGGCGTCCATGCCGCCTCGAGCGCGTTCACTACAACCCAGGACGACGCCACGAGCCGGCCAGCGCACTGAACGTACAGGAGGATCTTCCACCCGTGCACGTGATATCTTAACACGGTGATCGACGAGTACGCGTCCTCCTGGCGGCGGAACAGCTGCGGCGCGGTGTACTGGAGGAGCGAGAGAGCCGCCGCCGTCCTACCCGCTTCTCTCAGGACCGGGAAACGCTTGTTGCGTCGCCCCTGAGGAAGAGGGAGGGGCAGCGGCACGAATCCCGCGTCGAGGAACGCGGCGTGGATGAAGATTATGAGGCGGCCGAGGAGGCCTTCGGCGTCCCACCGGTCGGCGTCGACGACCTTGTGGAGAGGAGATACTACCTGCTTCTTGTTGTCGGTTGCCATGGCGACGAGTTGAAGAGCCGGCACGGAGACGGAGTGCCCCTCCTGTATTATTACTTTCTGGTCGCTGTAGAAACGTCAAGATCTTGCGACAGAGGCACGCGTTTTCTTGCCCAGGACACTTATGTTTTTGTTTCTAAAATCATGAAGGGTTGTTCACTCATGGTCTGATTTCTCTATCTTTTCTTTACTACTTGCGACTTGCGTGTACCAATAAAATGTTTCATTTTTTTCTAGGGAATTCTACTTAAGCACAGCAGAGTGTGCACTTTCAAAATGTTGGCCTCCGTACTCAGAGAAGAGACAATAAAAAGGAGGTGGCCTGGACGTTCAAGCTGCTGAAGTCATGGGCCGGTGCAAACCAACGGGAAGACATGTTCACACGGTGAAGAAAAGGTTTGATAATGGAGACCTGGATTGGTGATTAGATATATGACAAAATAATGCTTAGAAAAGTAACAAGAGTGTTACTATATCATTGTAACATTTGACATTTTGATTTAATTGTTTGATCTATATAGTTTGCTTCTCTGATAAATGGTTTAGTTTGGTTATACTTCAATAAATACTGATAATTTTTTTTTTATCTTTTTGTTTGTGCAATTCTCAATGTCTTTGACAACGCACGAGCATGTTGCTAGTTTACTCTATAATTTTATTGTATTTATTTTTGTATAGATTTAACATTATGAAGTATTTGTTTAAACATTTTTCAAACATGTCCCAATAGTTGGTAAAAATTGTTTCAATATTTTCATTTCGTTACAAATGTAGGTCTAAATTTGTATGAAATATTAACACAATGCAAATATAAGACATTATATTAGATGCAAAGTAGCGCAAACATAACCCAATGGGAAACAAACTTCAAAAATATGAGAAAGACATGTTTTAAGTTGGGAATTTACTCTTCATTTCTTCCCACCCATTTTGTACTTGAATTCTGACTTTTTTAAGGAAAATTCTGACATAAGATACTACCTTCATCTCAAAATGTCGTTGACTTTTAAAACTCACTAGTTTTTGCACGGGCACGCACGTGCGTAAATTTATCCATCTGATATATTTGTAGGTGAGCTTGTGACATAAAAATTACAAAATATCAAAGATAGCATCGAATAACAGTGAAGCCGATTGTGTACCGAACTCATCACATGTATATTCTAAGTATATAATCATTTATGATTAAAAACATTACATGTTAAAAAACAACTACAAAATTACAAATGTATTAAACAATTTCTGATCCAGGTTTCAAACCATCAAGCAACTCCCATCCAGAAAATATTTCAATCTCTCGTAACTTTAATTTGACTATTGGCCATAACTTTAATGGTCTGCTAAGCTCTCAATCAAAATGATTCTGATGTGACAACAGTGCTTCAATCAAAATCAAAACTGACATGTATTGTCCTTGTGGTATCAAACATCTCTTCTTTGTAATAGTTCTTTTATTAGCTAGAGATTCTAGACGAATAGTCAGCATACATGATTCAAAAAGAAGAAACACTGCAGAAACCAGGGGAATGTTTCTCTATCTAAAGCAATCAGTGGTAGAGGCAACACCCAAAAGTACTCCATTTACTTTACACATCATTACATGAAATCCACAAAGACGAGAAAAGTAACAAGCTACTTCTGCTAAATTAAAATATAAATTAAAGAATACACATTCAACATGAATGATCTGCAGCCAAGAACATGACATAAATTAAGAAAAACATTTCCACCTCTGGGCCAGTCTTTCAAAGTTGTTCGATTCATTCCATCTTACTTCATCAAGGATAAAATATGATATGATTTCCTTTACAATATATGTCGTGCCTTTCTTGCTAGTGAGTGCCTTGAGACTAAAAGAAAATGGAAATTGAGATAATCACACCATGCTTTTTATTGCTATAAGAAAAAACAATGTTTTTAATTATTTAATACACTTCATCAGTTGGTAAGAGTTACCAGAGATAATCTTAAAAGTGAGTCTAAAAAATAGATAATCTTAAGACTTAATAGAAAAAATGGCCAAAACTACTAAAGCACAATATTAAATCAAATAAAGAATTGGATCCTTTTGCACGAAAAAATTAATCATCAAGAATCACAAGAAAACATGAATTGCATCATGTTTCATGACAGCTTTATTTATCCATTTACTCTACTATGTGACTTTAAATGTATTGTTATTTTGCTAGCATCGTATCAGAATATTAACAAAGAGAAAATAAGTATATTATGGTGTAAAACAATTATGACACCAATATATGGGTTGTCTATGTTCCTAGTATATGAAGTGAAGCTCTGTAAACCTGGTAAAACATTTTTTTTTTGCGAAGCTCCAATGCATTTAACTAAGATCAGGTAAGGACTATATTAAAACTATTGACACAAAAATTATTGCACTATCTATTCATTTCTGCGGTAGCACAATCCATTCATTTCTGCAATAGCACAAAGAATTTTTTAATTTTCATAAAAACATTGCTACCATTAGGTCAAAGTAAAACAAGTTAAGCTAAGTATTAGAAGCGATTGGTTCCATAGACCATAGGTGGGCAACGAGGGAGACTAAATTATTACTAATTCAGGACTGGTCTTGTGCCTAACTATATAATATAAAAAAATAAGAAAGATGAAAATAATTTATGGCCAGGGAGAACTGGTCTTGTTCAGGGAAGTGAGCAGCCCAACCACGCATAGCCTTCCTTCCTTCTCCACCTATCATATCAGCTTAAAAAATTATTTATAAAAATTGAAACCAACCTCTAGTTTCTTTGATTAGGATTACAATAATTCTGGGCTATTGCTCCGTCCATCATAATTGTGAATAACAGATATATCCATCTAACCTTCACTGATATTTTTGTGCCCACAAAAGTGATATACCGTTCACATGTATCTGATACATTCATATACCTTCTACTGGTTCAGCTATGGCAAATGTGGGCATCTTCCATCATATTATCTGTAGTGCAAAATAGAAAGGAGAATTCAATTTCAACCTCAGGCCTGGGAAAAAGAACAACTTAGATGAACATAGTTTGTAGATTCACCAAACCAAATGTTATTTTTGAGTGAGCTATAAAGCCTTACTCCGTGTGTGGTCAGGATGAGCCAATAAGAATACAATTTTAACCCAAGTGAGATGGGCTTGCTGGAACTCAATTGTCCTCTGATCATTTACAAATGTCAGAAATACAGGCTAATGAATACCAATGTCATCCATATGCTACTACTTCTAATCTCTAAGATAGTTCTGGAAATTATAAAAGTATATGAATCTTCAAAAAAGGGTCGGTGTTGCTACAAAAATAATTCAGAAATCCTGAGACCATATGAAAATGGTAGAACTATACCTGTATATTTTTTGCCCCTTTATAGTAACTTTATCTTAAACTGCATATATTTTTTAAGTATCAGCAATCTGTTTCAGCAAGACAACAAGTACCCACAAATGATGCCTTGTTCCTTGGCTACTCAATCTGTACAGAAGTTAAGAATAAACAAGATGCTAATGAGGGAATACATAGACTTGTATTTTGACTGTAAGTAAATACAGTATCGGATTCCATTTATGACTCTGAGCCAGGTATTTATCGAGCCTTCAAGAAGCAGCAAGGTGGTCTTGCCTGATCGGGGTGGCCTGAGCCTGACAGCAGAGTCATCCTGCACCAACATGAAGAACCCGTCACAAGAGCATGAATGAGTGCTGCAAATAAATAATAGACACACAAGAAGCATATGTATGTAAATTACAGGCATCGATCAGTAGTGAGTTTGGTTACCCTTGAACTGCTTACTGTTGAGCAGGTGCTTTAACCTATCAAAGTCCAAAGAGGTGCATGCAGTTGCCTATTTTCTCATCTCAGAGCAATATAAAAATTCTCATAACCAGAGTATTCACCAAGCTCAGTAAAAAATATAATAATGTAATAAATGCAAATATACGAATGAACATAAATGAATTCTGAATTTGGCACCTGCTAATAATTTGGCAATAGACTGAACATGAAGACCTGATAAATTAAATTCTCCACCGGTGTTTAGCTACTATCTTGTTGTTAAAAACGTGGATTTGATTAGTTATTCCAGAAAAGTAATATAGTCAATTGGCTATATATTCTCACATGCAACATTCATCAAAGCTGAGTAAAATAATAATGTAACGTGCAATATATGAAGAAAACACAACTAACTTCTCAGTATCACATGCTAAATGTATGAACGAAGCTACAATGAGGAAGGACTGTAAAATCCTTTATCAACAGGACCATGGTAGAAGTGAAACCAAGAAATAAAAATAGCGTTGCCAGAGGCATCACCTGTGAGTTAGTAACTGACGAATGCTACCTGTCGCAACCTCTGGATGGCATGCTTCTCATGATGCCGAGGCACACAACGGGGATTTGCTTCTTGGAACATGCATGATGCAGTAAACTAAGAAATTAGTTTGAGATCATGAGGAA
This sequence comes from Eleusine coracana subsp. coracana, assembly GCA_032690845.1. Lineage (NCBI taxonomy): Eukaryota > Viridiplantae > Streptophyta > Magnoliopsida > Poales > Poaceae > Eleusine > Eleusine coracana. The sequence continues at coordinate 9,922,466 of CM064426.1, forward strand.
AAACTAACTCTATGAAGCATCAGGTCCGAAATCTAGATGCTACATCGTTAGCCGCTAACCCAAAACATGCATGATTTGTATCCATGCATGTGTGGGATCAGACGACGGGATTATTGAGTTTTTGTGACACCAAACCTTGGTGGCCGCGTAGCAACGTCGAGCGCCGCGGCGCAGTCGGCAGGACGTCCGATACATCTGCTCCCATATGTATGCGATCAACATGGCACGCACTCCTCTCATGATCTTGCCTCAATCGCAAAGGGAGCCACCCACGCCATAACCGCTCCTCCAACCTAGCAAGAACCAATGAATTCTAGGAGCCCAGATTCCACATCCCATCCTAGAAAGAACCAATGAATCTCAAAAAAGCTATCGATCATCAAAATCCACGAACATAATTGAAACCAAATCTCGGATGGCACCAGCAGACTACAAAACAGAAACCATATACTACCCTTTTCGATGGCTTCTTCACCTAGAGATGGATCCATGTGCGAATGTGTGTTGCCATGCAGGTCCTCGATGGTCTTGGCATGCACGGGGTCGAACACCAGGCCATAGTCAAATAATGGCACCCACGGGTGTGTGTCCATTGATGCTATCGCCGAGAGCTGAGAGGCCATGCCAATGGCTAAGACCTGGCGGCGCCAATAAACTCGATCTTGTCATCTCTGTAATCGGCTTGTCGAGGTCGTCGATGTAGAATTACTTGCACCACTAATCGTGTAGGTCATCGGTGTAGAATCACTTGCTCCGGTGGTCGCGATCCCCAACTCTGTCGTTGTCGCGTCGCTCGTTCTCCCCACCATCGCGTGCTGCTGCTCTGGAGGCAATGGCACCCTCCACCTCCCATCCATTCTTCTCATGGCATCAGCAGGCTGAGATTTACATCGACGACAAATCGGGTCCAGGAAGGAAATACATGCGAGATTTGTGGGCAGGTTAGTTGATAGGGTGGAGTAAAGGAAACTTCTGATCACGGCAATTAAAATTCACGGTGGGTACGTCGGGTGATTGTTTACGTTTATGGAATGGAATACGCTGGGTATAGGCAGGGGTAGATCTTGATCGGTGAGAAAAAAAAAGTTGCGGAGATCATGGGTGACTACCAACGCTTAAACAATTCCTGACATCGGTCAGGTTTTTGAATTTGTTGATGGACCCAGCAGTAATCTAACGCTTAGGTGGGGATTATGGTGTTGATCTAAGGGTTAATTAGAAGGGTGGGTAGGTTTTCTCAGGGTAACAAAATTCAACAAGATGTTTAGTCTTTATAGTGTAGATATTTGACCGATTGTCATATTAAAATTCTTTTATAAAATAATAAAAATAAATACAATATATTTAAAATATATCTAGTAATAAATATATTATAATAAAATAAATAATATTTTTATAATTTTTTAAATAATACAAACAACCAAACATAAATTTAGAAAAAATCAACAAACAAGTATCTCTTTGTTCTTCCTCCACCGGTCCACTGCATAGTTGAGCCACCTCTTGATATAAGCGCGATTGAGCCCTTCCTCTCCCCTGTCATTCACATTTGGGCCCAACTGTGTCGCCTCCCAGAATGAATTGGCCCAGCAAGGAAAGGTCCTAGCCGAGCAACGGCCCGCGGCCTCTCTTTGAGTCTTCTTCCTCCGCATCTCTTGCACTCGCCTCGCCTCGCAAACCCCTACCCCCCACCCCCCCGAAACCCTAGTTGCCGCCGCCTCCCCGCCGGCGCCGATGGGAGGGTCGCGCCGCAAGTTCAAGCGCTCCCACGCCAAGGTACGCGTGGCGCTCCCGCGTAAGAAGTCGCGGGAGTTCAAGCCGGCCTTCGCCCTGCCCGAGGCGCTCGCCGCCGCCGCCAGGGAAGGGGTCCGATGGGACACCGAGGGCAGCGTGGTGAAGAACTACGCCGCGTTCGGGGTGGTCGCCAACCCCAACCTCCTCGGCGCGCACGCCCGCGGCACCCCGTGCCTCGTCCAGAGCGCGGCGCTGCAGGCGCCCGACATCGCCGCGGCGCGCGCACCCGTTCCTGAGTTCGAGCCCATCGACACCGGCAGCGATCTCGAGAACGACGGTCAGTCTCCTTCCTCTCCCCTGCTCTGCTCCGCTCCGTTGCGCGGTTGTTACATTTGGTGCGGCTTATGTGTTCCGCACAGCTCTCGCTTCTCAGGATAACGGTTGCAGGCTGCAACTTTGACTGGGTTCGGGATGTGGCTTCTGTGGCTAAATTGATTGTGTGGAACCATGGTCCTGTTGCTAATTGGCTTTGTGCACAATTGTTATATATTGACAAATCATGCACCGTATCGTGCCCATTGTTTGATTCAGACAGTGACCAGTTCCTACGATTCAACAGTGCAAAGCAACAAAAAAAATCACAATTTCGAAGGGCTGAAATTCTAGGAAACAGAGTAATTTTTCAGCAATCTTCTTCTAATTTTTGTTAAAACCAATACTTCGTGGATGACACTACAAAGAAAGATGAATATCTGAGTGATTTTCTTGTACACTTACATGTATACTATATGAGTTGTGAATGATTTAATCTTAGAATTGATATATCTTTTAGTGAAACTTCATATGATTTAACATTTTTAATTAAACAATGGCGAAGAAGAATTGTGAATCTGAACTGCATCAACAAGTATAATTACTGTTCATGGCTGTACTGTGCGTGATACTAGTTGCCAGATATAGTATCTGTCATCCCAGGCTGAGATCATAATGTATTTTGCTAGTTAAGGATATGATCCTCACAAATTAATTCACATGTACCACATACAATTAAGAACCACCAGTCAACGAGTGGTCCATGCCTGTTTAAAATTTTGATTAGTGCCAACTTGTTCTAGTCTTCTAGAGTAGCTGTTCTGGTTGGTTACTTGACTTTCCTGGCTCATTCTATTTTACTATTTTATTTCATTATCATAAGCTACCCAATAGTAAAGGATCTGAAATAAGGTCATTTATATGGTGACAAGTTCCATGGCCATTTATTTTAATTGATATTCGGAAATGTACAATGAATTGAGACTGATTGCTCTCGTTAAAACTCTTTTAAAAGATTTTGTTTCTCACCTTCTGGGAGAAAGTGATTGCCTAGATTTTGTTTCTCTTGTATGTATCAATTCTAGTGACATGTCACAAAAACACAACACAACATAGTTGTTCATGGAAATGTACTCCATTTTGTGTTATTTGAGAGTCATGCATAACTGATATACGACAGTCATGCATCATTGAGATTTGAGTGTCTTAGATACAGTTTCTTTGTTCTTTGGACAGCAGATTAGGAGAAACTTTTTTGCTTGGAATAATTGTCTGGGTCTCATTCCTTTGTTTCTGAAATTGCATGCATGCCTTGGATCATGCAACACGCTTAGCTTAGTGCAATCAAGTAATTCTGATGATAGTTGATATGACATGTATGGTCTCATGCAAAATGTTTCTGTGCAATGTAGATCTGAAGTCTGCACTCGGGAAGAAAAGAAGGGATGGCAAATCTGCACCTTTGCAACCACTGACGAAAATTCAACGTATTTATATTGGCAGACTAATAGAAAAGTATGGTGAGGACTACAAGGTAAAAAAGAAATATTGAAATTATAAAATGTGCTATTCATCTGAGTTTTGAATTTTGAGAGTGTATTAATAAAAAATTATTTGCTCTTAGGCCATGTTTATGGATACCAAGCTGAATGCGATGCAGCACTCTGTCGGTACATTGAAGAAACTCTGTGAAAGATACCACGCTGAGGGCAAGATCTTTGTCTATCCACTGTAGCATATGGCAGTTAACTTTCACATTGTATTCTGTTCCTCCAACTAATGGATTGAGGAAAATTTTGCCTCTGAAAATTGTACTAGTGGATGATGACTTGAGTGTACCAATGAGCTTTTCTCTTGTTGAACTACAGTCAGATCTGTTTGTCACAATGTTTTTGACATGAGTGAAAATCGCAACAGAATTCAAAATTGTTCTGTACTCCCACTACGTATGTTTTGCGAACTTGCATTGGCAACTGTGGTTAATGTGACTTTCATATTTAGCTTCTCGTGGACTGGATCCAATAGTTTGCTGAGTTGTCTTTTCATACGTGAATCAAGATCCGTGCCATGCTGTTTTTGTGTCCTAAAGTCTTATGGTGCATGCCGAAGTAGAAGCGTAGAAACGCTGTTGCAAATCGGAACTCGCACTGTTTCAACTGTTTGAAGGTTCGGTCTTTTGCCGTAGGGGTTATTGACATGATACACAAACTGGTTGATAGCCACTAGCCACTGTGACTGCAACGTATTATGTTAAAGGAAACTTTAAGCATTGATTAGATATGAGTTGGTAGCCTATATTTAGCTGTGCTTAGTCACTTAGCAAACTTTCTTGGCGACGAGAACTAGGGAAGCACTTGCGCAAGATTTGGTGAATGTTCTAGTGCTTCAGAGGAAGTAGCAAAGAGTATCCATTCACGACTAGGCTAGTGTGGCTTGGGAAGAGTGATCTTGTATTGTTACTCGTGGTCTATATCAAGATCTTGAGTCCTTACCATTAGACGTTGGAGTTTGTATACGGTTTAGAGCCATCCATTCAAAAGAACATTACTAGTGAGCACTCATGGCTCCACTCAAAGAGTGGAGTGTTTTCTCGGGAGATAGCATTCCCACGGTGGGTAGTGAAAACATGCATGTCTCCACTTAGAAGGCGGAACATGCTATAACAAAACATCATCATTGAGCGACAACAGGGATTATATACTCTATTGGGAGTGGTTTAATGAGGAGTAGAAGACGTCATCCTTCGAGACTTTAAGAGAAAATCATAAGCATTTTGACCCTTTCATTACTCCTTATTAATTGTGCTAGTATAATAGGTTAGTAGATTGTTTGCTTTGCTTGTCAATCCAGCCTGTAAGACCAGTATAATCTATGTTTTATATCATCTGATATTTATCTGTAATGACTAGTCAGTCATGACAAGGGCGTACAAACGGCCTACCTGCGACGAATGTACATATATGGCTATAACTCATCAGCGAACAGCTACTGTTGGGCATGACAAACTGTAAGAAACCAATGAAAGAAAAATTCTGCGAGGGACGAGAAACTCTCTTTCCCTAAGATTGTGTCCCAGCTACCCAATCTGAATTATTTCTATGCACTGCCACTGCTATTAAGCTCATTGTGCAGCACTCGTACTTGCATCGGAGTCAACCATGCTCTCTATGTTTATTCCAGCTTCATATCTCAAGAATTTGGAGTACCATAGAGCAGAGAGTTTTGGCTGCCTTGGTAGTTCCGGGTCCTGAAAATTAACATGATACAGACCGTATCGCGTATAGTATCCTGCCAGAAGTTCGAATACATCCAGGAATGACCAAACAAAATAGCCCTTCACATTGGCTCCATTCCTGCAACAACCATAACACTCGATATTTAGACAAAATCTTGTGTTAGGAGAAAAATATAGAAGATTATTTATGCATTCTATAAAGAACAATAGATACCTGAGTGCAGTGAGCATGCTACCGATGTAACTACTCAAGTATTCCACTCTCTTATGATCACTGATTGAGTCATTTAATAACTGCGCATATCCTGAATTGAATGAGATAGAAGAAACAAACGAAATATTAGATCCGTGAGAACGTAAAATTGATCGCGGATACATAGTTAGCTTTGATACATGAAAATAACTAGAGTGAGAATAAAGTCCAAAACTTGTTTCACCAGCACTCCAAAGCTCAGAAATGATTTTGTGCAAGTCTAGTTGTTCAGCATTGTCAAGAGTGAATGGACCTTTACCGTAGTGTTAAAGTGCCTTAGTAGCACCTCCTAGGTCTTGGGTTTGATTTCTGTTGGAAGCGAATTTTCTGGACTAGGTTAAAAAAATTTCCTCGTCTTTCTCCTAAGCCAAAACATGTGTAAGACCCTGTCTAGAGCCAATCGGTGCGGGCTTTGCTCCCGATTTAAAGGCTAGTGCACTATGAAGCTCTCACACAGGCCAAGAAAGGGTCACCATGTCAGGGGGGAGAGGGGTTCGGGAATTTTCTAGACCTGCGTGAGAAGATCCTCTCTTCTTAATGCAATACCGTTGGGGCACTCTTACCTCGACAGGTCTAGTTTTTTTTGTACCAATAATACACAAGAATAAAAACTTGCCATTTTCTTGAACATATACAGGAACGTTGTTGTAGGTGTCTGCGAGGTACTCCAGCATAAGTTGCAGCCCCTGTGGGTCGATCGGCATGTTGTATGGGATAAACTGCACCAGAAAAACTAGCACATTAACCTTTGTAAAAGGGCGATCTGTACAGACATAAATACGTCAGTGCATCTGGACCTGACTGCTGCAGCTTAATCCACTCTACGCTCTACAGTATGAAAGACTAAATAAAATTCAGTAAACAAAGCAACATGAAAGAGTTCACTATGTACCTGACCACTAGGAGGATCACTTTTGGAAACTGCAAAACGAAAACAACCATATAAGTGAGAGGGTATACTGGATAAACCGTGTTTTTCATGTTTAACAAATTCTATCTAAACTGATTGGTTTCCATTTATTAGTGGTTAGAACTTGATTAAGGCACTCATGACTGTGAAGGTGTGTTATGCGTACGATCTCGTCAGAGTGATGTGGAACATCCTCTGAACTTGTCAATTTACCCTTGTGATTGTACTTACATCTGAAGGTAGCTGCAATATCAGCATTGTAGTCCCGGAGCCCTGAGTCCGCACTGCTGGATCGGTCACTGACGTACACTGATGTGTAGTGGTTTATGCCGATGAAATCAGTGCTCCCACGAATAATCTCGGACTGTTCTTTCGTGAACGAAGGAAGCCGGGACCCGACCACCTCCTTCATGATCTCAGGGTAGTCTCCATACACCAAGGGATTGACGATCCTAACGAACAATGCAATACATCTTCACCTTCTGAATGAATGCCGTACTGATAAATTACTAATGGAGCAGAGCACTAACCAGCCGATCATGAAGTCCAGCGATCTCTTAGTTGCAGCCAGGTCTGCAGGGCTCTGAGAGAAGGGGTAGTTCCAGAAGCTGTAGATATTCATTCCAATGACACCCTTCTGTGTAGCCTGCGGTGATCACGTTGCGCAGAGGAAAACAAAGATCAATAGCCTTATTACCTTGATCTCTGGCATTGTTCTAAACTTGTAACAATGATCAGCGGAAGATCATATTAATAGCAGCTAATTTTGCACCTGGTACTTCTCTCTGTAGAGCTTGACGGCAGCGGTGTGTGCAAGGATGGAGTTATGCCCGACGATGTAGGGCTCTACCGTGGAGTTTCCCTCGGTACAGCTGACGATCCCGAACGGCGGGGAGCAGCGGCCGGGCGGGAAGGCGCCACTGTCGTAGGCGGCGATGGAGATGACGTTGGGTTCGTCCAGGGTGGTCCAGTGCTTCACCCGGTCCCCGAACTCCCTGAAGCACACGTCCGCGTACGCCGTGAAGTCCTCCCTGTGTCATGAACAAGATTTGCTTTTTCTAATCAGTCTATTGACACCTGAATGAAGAATGAACGCTGTTTGAGTGTTCAGGCAGGGAGAGTATCATTGTCTTACACGACCCTGGGGCTGAGCCAGCCGTGGTACTCGTCCTCCAGGATCTGAGGGAAATCCAGGTGGTACAGAGTCACGTGTATCTCAATTCCTGCAGACATTCATCAGAGAGTCCGTCAGTTCAGTATCTCAAGAATGTAGATCCAAGCAAGCTGTAACGGCATTATAACATTGCACCCTTCACCCTTCAGGACTTACCTCGTTTTACAAGCTCATTTATCACGTTGTTGTAATACTCGAGCCCCTTTGGGTTGACGGGCCCTCGTCCTCCTGCTCAAATGAAAGGAGTAAACAGTTACTGGTGGTTAAAGATGACGGCTACATCTTTCTGGAAAATTTTCGCACAAAGATTTATCTTAAAGTTGAAACACTGTTTTTTGATTAAGATTTTAAAGTCGAAATATTATTGTTCTTACTTGGGATAAGCCGTGACCAAGAAATGGAGAACCTGTAGGCCTCTAGGCCAGTGTCACCCATCAACTGAACATCCTCCTGAAAATTTCAGTTGCACGTAGCACGCGTATGAGTAGAATGTTCACAGTTACTTGTAAATTGCCGATGCTCTCCCCCCGTTTCCGTTAAAAAAAAAAGTCAGGTGTAAATTAAGATGTTTTCTATATAAACATATACTTTAGTGCCGGATAGCATTTGATAGAAAATGTTCACCAAGCGCATAAAAGATGACCACACACCTCAGTATATATTACGAACCAGTGTGTCTAGAAAATACAAGATGGATACTGCCAATCAGTCCATTGCCAGATCACATAATACGAACCTTGTATTTGTGGTAGCCATCAGCACCCAAATCTCCTGTGCTTTTATCAGGCATCTTCCCTGCAGTCAGATTATTAAAAAAAAAAAGTTAATTTGTTCACTATGAAGGGTTATTTCACAAAAGTCTGAAATGGTGCGGTCGAATGCAGTTCAAATATTTTCCCTAAAAAATAAAACACGGTTCAAATGCGCTGACTAGCGTTAAGAATATGGTAGCAGTACGTAAAGGACTCTAATTATAGAGTCCTTATCCTAATCATGTTCCCCCTCTCTATATATAATCTATTGGATCTATTATTAATAATCAATACAATTCATATCTATTGTAACGGCTAGTACAAAGCTGCGCACCTAGTTTGTCAGTATAGTGTAACAAAAGCTAACTGGAGCTATACAGGTTGTGACAAGCAAAGCGATAAGGATAGTGATGTACTGATGTGCAACTTTGCAAGTTCAACTATGCGCATAGGTGAAGCCAATTTTTCAGAGGTTTAGACAGCTTGTTCGAACAGCGATGAACCATTGAAATTTGTAACAAACTGTAGGGACTTGTATTAAGTGCATCTATGCATGGCAACGAATAACCATTCTGCAATTTACAAAACTATGAAAATTAACTGGTTTGAGACTACAATATATGATTTAGAGGAAATGAATGAATTAAAGAAAAGAAAACTATACATTAATTAATGGTACAAAGTACACTGTAAATAAAAACAGAAAATATGAATGAAGGTAGCGGGGTGTGTGGTGGTGGACGAGAGGCTTCCCTACCATACTGCCTCTCACTGACACATGGGACCAGGGCTCACGGGTCAGTGACCTCTACGGCACGAGGCAGTGCGGTAGGGAACCAGTTTCATGGTGGACAAGGCTTCACACTACCGTATTGTCTCTCATTGACAGGGGGCGGTGGTTTCTTTTTAAAGTTTTATACGTTGGAAAATACCTGCATGAGTAAAGGTGTCCCAGATGCTTGGGCTCCTTCCATCTTCATCGACTGCCCCCTCATACTACATGACAAGTACAAACATCAACAAATAAATTCTCACAGATCAAACTGACGACCCAGCTCCAAAATTCTGGAAAATATCCAAAGCTTTACCATGTGTTATTGACTAGTGAGCATATGATGTACCTGATACGAGGATGTGCCGGCCCCAAAGACGAAGTCCCTTGGGAAGTCTTGCCTGGTAAAGTTGAGAGCTTGAGTTGCCGTCCTCGCCTGCCATGGCGCCACGAGCAGCAGCTGCAAAAGCAGCAGGAGGAAGACGTGCCTGCAAGTACAGGGAGGGCCCCCCATTTCTCTCTCTCCCAAGTCTGAGTGAGAGTTTGGCCTTTCTCAGAGCTGTTTGCCGGCCGGATATACGCTCTATTGCCGTGCACCTTATTTATGAACTTTCTTCTGTTTAGAAGGAACGACGGTTGAGAGTGACAGATGGGCATGTCTGGCTGAGTCTACTAATTACGAATATAATTAAGAGAGATGAGTATATGGCTGACGGATTAAAAAAAACTTGACCTGCGAGGGTATGACGGCTTCCGGATATTGTATTTAAGGATAAGATACTTTCACATAGATCAAGAAAATCCCTGAATCCCCCTCACCCCCCTCCCCCCTATTACATTGGGGCCACTAGCCTTGTGAGAACTTGAGCCGGGGCCATCATGAACGTCGTTGCTTCCAAAGGCAAGGTCTTAACCAAATGCTTTGGTACGGGGAGAGACGAGGGGATTTTTTTTAACCCAGATCACAAATTCGTTCTATCTGAGAGTCGAACCTAGAACTTGAGAGATGCTACTCAGACACCTTACCAGTGAGGTAATGCCAAATAATAGGTTATGACCCGTTTTTATGACTAAAGTAGAGAAGAGGAGCCTCAAGAGTGACATGGAGTTAAACAGGAGGGAGATTTTCATAACATTTCCATAGAACAATATATTGAGGTACCGTGCATTGACCAACTCACCCAAACGTTTAAGTTGACTAACAAATATACTGAGACTCCCAAGGATCATAAATGTGGAATAAAAGTGAGATGTAATTTGTTTTAGGCCAGATACATTGAGATTTTAAGAATCAAGATTTTAGAATCCCGAGGCCTTCAAACATGATAATTTTTTTGTCGGATTCTAAAATCTAGAACCCCAGATTTTATGAATCTTATAATCTGATTATATTCAATTAGAGCCATATTTTATATATCAAAAGACTCATTGTTCTTTAGATTTTAAGAATTTGATCGGTATTCAAACACCAACACCGAGATTTTATTTAGAATCTGGATTCTAAAATTTTAAAATAAAAATCAGATTTTAAGAATCTGAGTTGGATCCAAACAAGGACTTAGTAAATCACTCATATTATGCACCAATCAACTTATCGTAACTTTTTTTAAGAAAATATATATTAATATTTCAACCTCTCTATTTGTATCTGTTAACTCACCATATAATCTTAAACTGATAAAAAATATGTTCATTGTTTTAATAAAAAAAGATATTCACTTACACTACACTACACGACTCCGATCTTCTAGAGAGTTATAGCATTATATTTTGTATGTACGCCAAACACATAAACTGGAAACCTTCGGGAAAGGTTGGAACCTAAAAAGTCTTTATCATGAGTTAGTTTAGATTTACTTGTAGGGAAATCTCTCACCAAGAAAGCTGCATACTCTTGTCCTTTTTATTTCACAAGTACAAGGAAGAAAGTCCTAATCATGCCACGAGACTTTCCCGACCCAAATCTAGAGTCCTATCTTAGGAAATTCCAAGAACCTACTCCAGTGGTGCCGCGAGACTGGAGAGGCGTGGAAGTCTCTCTGTTGCGCGAAACGCAGAGATCAACTCGCATAGCTATTAGCGAACCAGCTGCAACGTGAGTACGTGACAAAGATGCCACGCCAGTGCTGCTGTAAGGCGAAGAAAGCAACAGGGTCACCGATGACATGGATGCTCACCAGGTAGCTGCTAGCACTATGCGTGGAACTGTGCGACCAAAAGATGACGCCGACGTGGACAACTCGACGACGGCAGCGAGGATGGACGTATCAGCTCAGTCCCTGCAGGTTTTAATCTTTCTGCGCCGGCAGATTCGGTGGGGCATGCTGCACGGAACGCGTCGACGCACGATGGATCGGTTCTCTCCTATTGTTCCATCAGGCACCTTTTTCTCATCTGTACTAGTGGGGGTCTTTGCTTAGCTTCTGCATTTTTGACACATGGTCCTATTGTCTTTTTTATGGCTGCAAGTAATGCTACCTCCGTCTCATATTATTTATTATTTTATATTTGGACATGAAGATTAAACTATCCACCTTTCGTCAAACTTATTTTAGTTTATTAGTCAGTACCAACGTTCTTTCCTGCAATAAAAAGTTGACAACATTGAACCGAGTCAATAAAATGTTAGGTTGATCTCCACCAATGGGCCCAACGGCCCATTGGACCCTTGAACCGCGCCTTGATCGGAGACGTCCAGCCCAAATGGGCTGGTGGGCCCCTGTCGTGCAGCGCCTATAAGAGGAGATGGGGACCACGTGGTTCGTCGCCGCTACAATAATCCCCACCTTCAGACCCTAGCCGATCTGCTGGTGGCGCTGAAGCACCACCAGCCGTCATTGTCATCCATCCCAGCATCATAAACGGCAACTACAAAGGATCCTGGTACACATCTCTCTCTCCCTACCTCTCTCTCTGCTTGGCAAATCTAGAACAGCCAAAGATCACTCACAGAAACATTCCAGAACCCTCTCGATCTACTCCTAGTGATCCCAGAATGTAACATTGGTATCAAGAACTGGTCCTAGAGAGTGGATCGGAGTTGGGACAGATGGATTCCTCAGCGAATCAAAAGAAAACAAAAAGATTCGATTTCGGATCAAAGATAGAAAAAAATTCCACCACCACTCTGTTTCTCACCCGAATACAGAGAAAGGAAAAGAATTCGGTCTTGAATCGAACAAGGTAAAGAAACCCGGATCCTAACCCTAACCCTAGAGAAAGAAAGAAGAGCACAGCGGGGCTTATTTGATGGTGCTCTACCGCTGCAATGACCGCCACTCCCGCGGGAAAGACCGCCGTCGCGCGAAAAGAAAAGAAACCGAGCCGCCGCCCATCGATCTAGTAGTCGGTGCGCGGGCTCATGGCGCCGTTGTACGGCCACTCGACGGCGGCACGCTCACCCTAGGGTGGACGCGCGCGCCGGCGAGGGGGCGTGCAGCGGCGCCGCCGACTTCTCTTTCTCTGGCCGCCATGGAAGCGGCCACCTTCTCTGATCTCGCCAAAGAGCGCAAGGGATGAAAGGGAGGGAGATGAGAGGAAAGGGAAGCTGGTCGAGGTCTCGTGCCGCAGGCGGTCTACCTCAAGGTCGCCGGCGAGCCGTCGGCCACGGGCACAGCGACCGCTATCGTCACGTCCTCAACCGGCCGCCGCCAGCAAGAGAGAGAAAGGGAGAAGAGAAATGAGGGGCTAGGGTTTTGCAGTTCTGGCCGGTGCCCAGTTTTTGTCCCACTGAAAAGCAAGGAGAGCCGTCCATCTGGACGGACGGTCCAGATGCAGACGGGTGAGGGCGCCGGCGCTGCGCTGGGCCAAATTGGCAGCCCAGCCATTGGCTACGGGGCCGACGGCCCAGAGCACGCTGGGCCAGCGCCAGGCTGTTGGCCGCAGGACCAAGCGACGGCGCGCGAAGGAGCTGGGCCACGTCGGCTGTCGGGCTGCACAGAGGCGCACGGGCAAGCGTGTGTGCGTTGCTGGGCCGCACGAGCACACGGGCTGGTGGGCCAAATTTTAAGAGAAGGGCCAAAAGAGTGAATAGAAAAGAGCAGGACCAAAATTTGACTATTGTTTTCAGTCAAATTTGAATGAATTTTAAAGAATTTGCCTCTGTAAATTTTGAACCAACGAGATAATTTTTATAGAGAGTAAATAGACGAATTTTGCTACTGTTCATATGTATGCCATTGTGTATTTGTTCACACTTCAATGAAATTCTCTGGGAGAATTTAATTAAAGGACAGAAAAGAAATTTGTGACAATAATTTTTGTCAAAGTTTTATCTCATTTCAAATTTGATAAATTTGATTAGAGAATAGATATGAATAGTAAAATGTTTATTGTATAGTAGAATCTTCATTCAGTTTTGAACCAACGAGATAAATTATTTTGGAGATGAAATGAATGCACCGAGGTTGTTCTAAATTTTCTTTGCATAAAAGATTAGAAGATTGATTGCTTTTAAAAGAATGAAAAGTTTCCGCTGTAAAGAAAAGTTTTACCCTCTAACTAAATTAGAGAAATTTTCATTAGAGGGGAAGAAAGATAATATGTTTTAAAGATTAATTATGGTATTGTTATTTTCTGACCAACGTTCATGATAACAAAATCATAGTTTCATGAGTTTTATAGTTTAAAGATTAAATCTCTCAAAATTTTTGCATCAATATGATCAATTTTCAGAGAACAGATACAAGATAAAAAAATGCTCTTTAACTAGAGAAAGTTTTTCATGCTTTCGCTGCAATAAAGTTGATGATAATGTTGCTTTCATAGCAAAGTTGTTTAATAGATATGTCATCACTTTATTTATAAGTTATATGTATTTATTCTTCTTCTGCCCAACGGTGATTTAGAATTTATGTACAAAGATGATGTTTATTCTATTTCTACCCAACAGTGATTTAGAATACAAGATAAAGTATTAGAAGTTTAATGTGCATATCATTGATCTAACCAATGTATGGTTAATTTTATGTTCATTATTATTAATTATTGCTTGTTTTTTCTCAGACTAAGAGGTTTTGATGTTTTCATTGGTGAAAGTAAAAGATTGGATACTTATGACCCGAAAGATAACCATGAAAAGATCATAGAGTGAGAAAAGTTTTTTCCCTCTAAAGAATGGCTTTAAAAGAAAAAAATTCTTGGATATTAATTTAAGAAAAAGATGTATCATTGAGAGTTCTGAGATATTATTTTTCATGTACTCTCTATGAACAAGATTTTATAATTATTTTAATGATTATGATTTGATAAGACATATACATGTTCTATTTGACCAACGTTGGATTAAGCATGTATGTGTCACAGAATATTCAGAGTTATTTCTAAATTTTATGATTGAATATGAGCCAATACAAGTATTCATGTCCCTTCAAGGGAATTACCCGCATGACGAGAAAGAGATGATTATGATTATACCCATATAACGAGTAAAGTCTGAGAAAATACCCGCATGGCAAGGTACGTTGGCATAATATTTATGCCAAGAAAATCTCGCATTGTGGGAGAAGTTTTGAGAAAAGTTTTATCCTGCTTGGCAGGAGAAAGATGTGATGACTTATGTGCTTTTAGAGAAAAGTATGGAATAACTCTTATGTCATTCCAGTATCGATGGTGCACTTTACATGCAATTGTTATTAAGCACTTAATGAGTCAAAAGAGAAGATGAACCAAAAGATAAGAATGATGTGCAAGTACGACTTGCTGAAGTATTAATGATAAAAGAACTCTATTGAGTTTTAAAATGGAATGAGGAAGAAGTACTCCCATAAGAGTTCACAAAGAACTTTACATCACATGATGTAATCAGGTGAGTGAAGTAGATAATCAAAGTTTCCTCAATTTATAAGAGTTTCGAATATTTTTGAAATTGTGGCAGAAGGATTCTTACCACATTTCGAGGGGGAGGAAGAATTATGAAACTCTCCCATAAAGATGATAATGTGATGCATATTGTGCATCTAAAGTGATCTACCAAAGAAAAATGTGATCGTCTGGGGGAGTACAACGGTCATAGATACCCCTAAAATAAAGAAATAGATGTATTCCTGTGTTTTTTTAATGAACGAATATTAAGATGGTGCTTAAAGTGCCATAAAGAAGAAGAGTGATAACAGAGTAAACCCATACAGATTAAAGAGTTTAGAGATACGCCATCCTTGACGGAGATGGATAATCTGGGGAGTAAGACTTGAAGAGAAGTAGAACTTTGTATCCACTTCAATGATTCAAGAACAGTAAATTTCTGGTTACACAGAAATTATAGAATTAATTGCCTCTAGGCAATAAAAGAGAGCCCCATATGAAAGAAGTGCCAATAGCAGGGGACCCTAAGGATCAAAGAAATGAAAATCAGTTTATTCTGATTACCATGAAGAGTGATCTCACCCAAAATAATAATGTCATGATGAGCAAAGATAAAATGAAATTGATAAATTCTAACATTGTTTTGGGATTTAGAAGAAATTCCTGAAGGAGTCAAAACAGTAGGACGTCATGGGTCTACAATAATGAATGTGACTCCAAAGGGAATATAGATCATAATAGAGTTAAAACAGTAGACCGTTGTGGGTCTATAAGATTAAATATGACTCTGTAAAAGATATATGATAAAATGCTTTAGACAAAGAGAAGAGAAATATTACTATGAGACATTTTCTGATGTCTCGTGTAATAATTTCTTTAGAGTTATAATGGCATTAGCGGCACTTCATGATCTTGAGCTATATCAGATAAATGCAAAGATGATTCTTCTTAGTGAGGATATAAGGAAAATGTATTTATATGGCACAACCAAAGGTTTTGCTTAAAAAAGAAACTTTAGATATCGTTGACAGAAAATCCATTTATGGATTAAAAACATTTTTCTAAAAGGAGATGTTTAAAGTTTTTATTACATTAATAAGAATTTTGGGTTTTCTTAAAGCGTAAGAGGACAATTGCATTTATGCAAAGGATATAGAATGGTAAACTCATTTCCTAATCATGTGGATGACATCCTACTTGCTAGTGGTGATGTCAATCCAATACAGAAGAAGAAGAAACGTTTGTCCTTAAAGTTCAAAAGAATATTCTCGATTGAATGTCTCTTGTTATATGAGACGGGATTCATCGAGATAAAGAGAAGGGGTATTAGAAATATTACATATGCATGATGAGAAGTCTCTAAAGTATGCATACAAGAAAACATACGCCTGTTTTTATAGCCAAGGGTAATGATTTTGGTGAACTTTAGTGTTCCAAAAGATAATATAAAAATGATCAAATGAATATGGTACCATATGCTTCAGCTGTTATAAGCTTGATATTACCCTAACGCAGTTTTATGTATCCGGGTTGCTTTGGCAATGTCCAATCCAGACATAGATTACTGGAATAGAGTTAAAGATATCAGCCTCATGCTAAAAGAAACGTGTACTCTCAAAAGGTTGTGAGTACAAAGATAGATATGTATAAGTGCTCTCAAAATGTTATGAGTGCAAGATACAACGCGTGAAATATGTAGCGAAATCCATAATTGTCGCTAATTTTTACACTTGGAGTTTTTGTGTGGAAAAACTTCAAAGAATAAAAAAATTATCATCAATGTGATCAAAAGATATGACTTAGCATGATATGAGGCTGAGGGACAGGCAAAATGGTTAAGGAAACCTGTACCCGGAATTGATAATGGTTAATAACAGCAATAATCATTAAGTATTTCACTCCTGTGACAACGAGTTAAGTGTGATGCCAAACACATTGACACAAGTTATACGTTGTTGAGGAGAATGTCCAGAATTATGTTAGAATGCTTGGATCATAAAAAGAATGGACAAGTATTAGCAGTTCTGCTCATGAAAGGCTTACCGCCCAGTGTGCTCGAAGAACACACAGTCGATATGGGTTGTATGGTATAGTCTATGTTTTCCGGATAATAAGAGGCCCAAAGTTAAATGATCTATTTCAGAACAAAGGAGTGTGTTGTAGCTATTGATTCTATCGGTGACTAACCGTGACGATGAAATATGCTCTACATACAAATTTGTGATGAAACAAGTATTTTGAAATAAGTTATTTCAAAGTATAAAGTTAAAAGTATGAAAGATGAGATCAAGGGGGAGAATATTAGGTTGATCTCCACCAATGAGTCCAATGGCCCATTGGACCCTTGAACCGCGTCTTGATCGAAGGCGTCCAGCTCAATAGGCTGGTGGGCCCCTGTCGCGCAGCGCCTATAAAAAGAGGTGGGGACCACGTGGTTCGTCACCGCTACAGTAATCCCCACCTTTAGATCCTAGCCGATCTAGAGGGTGGCGCTGAAGCAATGAAAAGCACCACCAGCCGTCATCGTTATCCGTCCTAGCACCATAAACGACAACTACAAAGGATCCTGGTATGCATCTCTCTCTCTCCCTACCTCTCTCTCTGCGTGACAAATCTAAAACAGCCAAAGATCACTCACAGAAATATTCCAGAACCCTCTCGATCTACTCCTAGTGATCCCAGAATGTAACATAAAAATCTGCGAGAAACCTAGTTTAAATCAGACCGCTGGAACTGAACAACGCAGAAGATCCAACAAAGGACCGATGAGGTTCTCGAGGGATCACAGTTTGGTGAAGTCTCCTATAACGTCATAGCAGCAGCTTAGGACAGCCACGACACATTGCACCGAACGACTTAGAGGGAAGAAACAAAAATTCAAAAACAAGTTCAAGTTGCCTACTGCTTTGAGCTTCTCGTAGCTGGTCTCAGCATCTGGTGCTATATGCAGTTCCGGTGCAACAACAATCCAAGAAGAACGTTCCAACGAATATCCAACCAAAAATAAAAAGAAGAGCAAGCCCAGCACGGACCGTAGGATCTACACAAGGCTCTAGACTCTAGTTACAGGTTTTTATCATCAGATGACAGAACGAAATGCTTTAGACTCTAGACTGTTCGAACCAGATGACATAAGACAGAACGAACAGCAGAGCGATCCAATCGCACAGTACAGTAACGAAAGGGACTTAATTCAAATAAGCAACTCCCTATCACAGGCAACACTGTTGTCGCCCAGTTTAACTAACATTTCACCAGCTGAACTGTTCAACACAAAGCAAACAACAACAGTAGAAACAGAAGCAAGACTACCTTACAAGCACCTCCCGGCTAACGCGAAGTGCCATTATTGACCATCTTGCGCTTGAGAACACATTGGATACTATGGTAAGCCAGGAGTAGAACAGCTGTCGTCATCATCTCAACATCTAACTAAATGGAAAGTCTGAAAACTAGAAGGGAAAGATGGGAGGCGGCCCGTCCTACTGCCTCTTTTTCCGGATCCTCTGGCTCCGCCATGAGAGGAGCGCTGCCGCTGTGGTTGAACTGCTTCGCCTTCGCATTACCTGCTTCATTGGCTTCCTCTCTCGCCGCTTTCCAGTGAAGCGGGGCTTCAGGATGGCCCCCTGAAGACTGAAGCTGCTCGATCCTTCTTCGTGTCCTTCTCGCTTGATACCAACTACAGGAGCGACACTCTCATCCTCAGAATGTGCCCCGGTTTCTCGCTTTACCGATACCCTCAGTCGCTTGATCGGATGACTGATCACCTCAAAATTTTGGTACCCTTCCTCAGCAGCTTGGTTGTCAATCAACACATCTTCGGAACTCTGCACATGAAGGAAGAGAATAGTCTAAGAAACACAGCCGAATCAGCAATTATACCCATGCATTGCTACAAAATGAAACAATCCAATTGTCGTGGGTTCACAATAAAATCTAGTTAACTTGAGACCTTGCCATAATCTGGTTGATAATCTAACAATGAGAAATATTCTGGACCACTGGATGATACTCAGCTTTAATGAACTTAATAATTTTATTTCACCCAAACAACTACTTGACTTGCTACTGTTCAGGCCTTTTTTGATCTGGGGTGCAGTGTCTCATCAAAGTGCACATGTACATTGCTTCAGAAGACAGCCACAACAAAGCCTTTTAGTCCCAAGTTGGGGTAGGCTTCAGAAGACTACCACTACAGCTAATTATTATAAACTACTCAAACATCTGCTTAGAGTATTGGTTGCTTTTAAATGCTAAATACTCAGATTCTGTTTTAGGTCTTCCTGAAATGGTCTCAAGGATACCCAGAAATATATCGTACTCTACAAGTTTTAACCTGTGTAAGCTCAAATTGCTTCAAATAGGTGAAAATATTCCCATCAAGTTGTTACAGTGTGAGAAAATAGTCATAGAAGCTTACTTCACGCAGTTCTCCTATCTGGTGCGGACCTTCGGACAATAGGCTCATGGTGCTCTCAAAAATATCCATGTTGCTAGCTTCTCCATAGCTCGATAGAGCACTGTCAGGCATGGCAGAATCTTCCATGTCACAGTCAGACATTTCCTGAGGAGATGCCTCAAGCAGTCCAGGACCCTTGCCCTTTCCTGGTGAGCAATTAGAGCTCTGTGTACCATTAACCCATGTGTTAACTTTAAGGGTTATTCCCTTATTCTTCTTAGCCATTGCTATCTTGAGGTTTGATCTCAGCATAGATACTCTGTCCTGAACAGATTGAATGCTCAAAAGAATCTGCTCAACAGTGGTATCATCTCCTTCAATACCAAGTAGCCAATCAGCGTGGCTGTGTCCTTTTGTGTTGTCATCCGCTGAATAGCCAACAAAAGGCTCATTAATTCAATTACAAAAGTTTTTCTTAATTTGAATACTTAGCAAAAAAGATAAAATCCTATGTACTTCTCTACATAAGGAAACATTGCTGCCAATCAGAATGGAGGAATGTTGAACTGAGCTCCAGATGTAATCATGATCACAAAAGTTTTTATTGATTTGAGTCATCATACTAGTGTTACTGCTCATTTCTGAAGGAGTTGAATTTTGGCTTACTCCTTTAATTATTCCTGGAAGACGCAGCTAATAAAGTTTTTTTCTTTAATAGAAAAGCTATAACAAAAGGATTTGAACAAATTCATTGCTATCATGTAAACATGAGATTATAATTATTTGCAAACATGAGGCAGTTGACAGCAATACCTAAATTTGCATTGTCTTCAATAGAATGGCCCTCTGCTTCTGTTTTCTCTGCAAGATAGTTGAAGTGAGATATCACCACGACAATTTGTATCTCTATGTGTAAAGTGGAACATAATTTCTTACCAAAATAGGAGAATATGGTGTGATTTGAGATGTATGATGAAGCATCCATTTTCAATTCATTCTTCTTTCTCCTCCTCCTCTTCATGGTTTTCCTGCAGCACTGAGAAGAGAAGGGTACTGATCTTGATGAGGAGCAGTCCAACTCAATCATTTTTGTTTGCAACTCCTTCTCATGCTTAAGTACAGAAAGTTCCTTGTCATATTTGGACACTTGAGACTGCAAATCCTTCATCCGCAGCTCTAACCATTGGCATCTCCACATTACAGGGCTTATATACTTTCTCCAGTGATCAGTTACCTTTTTCTTCCTGTAATGGATAATAAATTGTTATATATGTCAAGAAAAAATGAAAGAAACATTGAAATAATTGACACAATATCTTGAATTGCAACCAAACTCTTGAACAACGATGCAACCAAGTCAAAAACTATAAATTTCTTGAGATATATTGGCTACGAGAATCTCCATAAGATAGTGAGACATATTGGCTAGTGGAAGAGGACATCATCCGGCTAATCAGGTTTCATTTCCACCTCCTACCTATTAATGCTAGGGCACATAGACATATTGGCTAGTGGAAGAGGACATCATTCAGCCAATCCGATTCCATTCTCACCTCCTACTATTAATGGTATGGCACTTTTGATAGTTAGTTTTTTGTATCTTCATAACATCTTAGGAATAGAAATATAAATCCACAGAAAAAAAGGCATTAGGCGCTAGGCGAGCGGTGACCCTCCACCTAGCACTTAGGCGTGCTTAGGTGCGCCTAAGCGTGTTTAGGCGTTTTGTTGAGTTATATAATAAATGATTTCTCAAAACAGAAATGAAAAGGATAAAGAATAAAAGATGGCATATCTGCCATTTAGTGGCCCATTTGGCCCATCTCCTCACGTTCTCCAGCCCAATCAGCCCACCAACTCCAATATAAATAGAGTCATTAAAGGTCACAAGGGAGACCTTAGTTACAGACTGGCAGTCAGAATGTGTGCAAGTCAGATAAAAGAGCATAGGCTAAGACTATCAAGTTCTTGTTTTAAGAATGGCCTATATCAGAATCCTAGAGATGATTAACAATTAATAATACTATTTTGCATGATATAAATAATCAAATATACAATGACTGTCCTTATCATCCTAGTAAGATCCCTAGCTTCTTACTTGCAAAAACAAAAAGAATACCCACAGGAACTATTAGAGAGAAGAACCAGGTTTGATGCGCTCAGCTGCTCGACTTCAGAAGCCAGCTTCTATAGTCTAGCAAGGACCTAGGTTTATTTGAGCAATCCAAAAGGATTGCATCTTTCATAGAAGAGTGTCATCTGGTCTATCTTCGGATATAACTGAGCACTTTAGCACAAGAGGAGTATATTTGATTTCATAAGGTGAAAGATTAATACAGTGAATTTGGCCTTGATGAGAAGGCAGAAATATACGTTTAGAAGCACTTTGTCCATAGGCCAAGCTACTTACTTCAATAGTCTATCCATATTGTCAGAAGTAGCAGCGTCCAGCAGATCAGCAGCATCTCCATTAGGAGGATAGCGGCAGAAAGGCGAGTCCACCTCAATGTCGCTAATCTCTGAAGGCCTTCCATCATCTTCTGATCCTGACAATGTGTCCCCAAAAGAACTTGAACACTCGGTGGCGTCAGGGTCATCAGCTGTGGCCAGTTTGCTGCAGCCACTGACATCATCCAGGCTGACAATGTCAACATCCAAATCCACTGCTTCACTAGCATCCTCCATTTTAACCTTGGCACCAAACGCCATATGCACTGACAATGCAAAGAAGGCGTTAGAGTGTGAGACAAAATTATCCAATAACATAACGATATAAAGTGGTATGACAGGAAAGCTACAAAATAAGATTAGCATTGTGTTGTGATAGGAACTAGGAAATGGTGTAGTGGATGAATGAACACTGTGGGGTTTCGAACTTGTTTCAGCTAGCGAATTTTAATAAGTGACAAGACTGACCAGAGGCAGAGGACGGGACCGCAGAGCCTCTAGCGCGAGCTGCCTGGAGCGAGGACATGGGTGTCCTCATGCCTTAGCTACTAGAGCGCCGCGGTGATGGCGCGGCCAGGAAGCAAGGCAGCCAAAAGCACCAGCTCGGGCTGCCATCAACCGTGAGGCGTGAGGACGCGCAATGGCAGCGCCCGCAAACCGGGACAGAGGAGCCCGGCGCACGCGCGCTTCGGACAGGAGCTGCAACAATAATACGGTGAACCTCAGGCCTCACATCGGCCTCTGAGCTCTCGTCCCAGCGCTCTCAGCTCACGCGGGCGCAAAGCAGAACCCGGCGGCGGGGATGGCGGCGGCGGCGGCGGCAGCTGAGTATGGCGGATGAGTTAACAACTCGCGGGAGAAAACAAAAGAGGGAGCCAGCCAACAAAGGAGGCAGCAACAGCGAGTAACTGAAAGCAAGTGAGGCGAGTGGAATCTCAACCCTAATGGGCTCTTCAGATGGGCCTAGTTGGGCCCGTGTAACTGGCCTAGTGTTCCTTTTCACTTTCCCATTTTGTTCAGGCTGTCTAGGAAGTAGGAACATTACAGATTCACAAGAAACATCGTAAGCCTCCTCGCAGAGCTAGCAGCAAGAAATTCACTCAATCCAATTCAGTGTTAAGCAGAGCTGCAAGAGGGCATGAGGACCTGAAGCCAGCCGGTACTCCAGATAACATATCAAGGATTAACCAAGTGAGCTAGCTCGATATATCCTGAATGCAGGTTGCAAACAAGAAGAAACACCAAAGACCTCAACCAAACACAACAAACACAGTTTCTTGATGACTATTGCAGTTATTCTAAGGCCAGTCTCAATGGGTCTTTCATTTGCATTTAATTAGTTGCCACATAAGTAAAAGTGGTGACATGGCAGGGAATTTATTATGAAAGAGAGCAAATGTCTTTCATCTCCATAAAAGACTATGTGCACTTTTTTCAATAAAATGAAAGCCAAATGAAAGTGCATTGAGATTATTTTCTTTCATCACAACCAACCACAACCAATCATTGAAAGTAATCTAACAACAATTTAATGTTTTGATAAGCATATGAAACTGTGATATGAAACTAAACACTGAGAGACATAGTTTCATTTCATAGTATAAAATCTCAAAGCTGATATGTCACTATTGAAAACTGTGCGATGAAAGACCCCATTGAGACTGGCCTAAATATCACACCGAAATCCTTTTCATCAATGTTGTGATCTCCACAAGCCAGGCTCAAATGGTGATATAGCTAGTGGCTTAAGTACAACATATATAAGGGCGCGCCTCGCACCAGAAATCCTAACCCGACTAAGCGAGTAGCCGCACATAGACATCGAACTGCATGCTTAACAAATCAAACAAGAGGCCGGCACAAAGTGGAAGTGAAAGATTTGAGATCCTCAAGCCGGACCATACCAAAGAGTTTCGCAGAGGCATTTACTGTTATAGACGGCACATCTAAATGTGTGTGTGTGTGTGTGACATGCATTACAATCCTAGCCAAACAACACAAATCCTTCACTGATACATTACCGGCCGAAAGTTAGCTCGACGCGAATCGAGCAGTCACTCTACGTCTCTATCATGGCAATGTGTGAAGAGCAACGCCAAGCCATGAATATCAAAGCAGCAACATGACCTTGAAGGGAAGTGCTTCGATCCTGGCTATCACTACTCGAGCACACAACAACAAGAACGAAGCTCTTACAGGACTGGTGAATCCTTCGCTCCCAATTCCTTGCAGGGGTGGCGGCGGCAGCGAATCGTTCCAGTTCTCGGACACCGACAGCAACCAGGCGACGGCAATCGATCAATATGGGAAACGAACAAGGGAGGCGCGGCTACACATATCGCCGGCGGCTCCCGAACCAGAGATAGACGCGCGCTGATTAAGTGGGATCGGCTGCGGCAGCTGTGTGCACGTGTCATAAAGATTTGAGATAGCGAGAGTCCTGTGAGGAATACCTGGGGAGGTGTAGGAAGCCAGAGCCACCGGCGGTGGCTGCTTGCGGCGGCGGCGGGCGAGCGAGCGAGAGGCTTGTCTGCTGGGTTGAGCGCCGCCGTCTGAGAGAGGCAGAGAACAAGCGAGGGAAGGAGCAGGTTTTATTCAGTTCAGAGGGTTTACATGGGCCGGGCCGGACTCGCTGCAACGGCACCAAATATTCCGTCTCATTTTTCTTCTAATGAAATGTTACTGGATCTTTCGACTTATATAGCCTAAAGAAGAAGAAGAAAAAAACTGGATCTTCCGGTTAGTCCGCAAGGTTCAAATAACCATGGCAGCCGGTCGGCTCGGTTCAGTCAAAAATCAGCTGGTTAATCACAAAAACCAACCGATCAACCAAACTGCGGCTAACCGGTTTCACTAACCAGCCTATATCAGTTTTTGGTTAACCGAGATAACCGACTAGTTAACCATAGTTATTCAAACCTGTGTTAATTGCTGGTCTGAGTTGTTAAAAAAAATGCTGGTCTGCGTTATGCGTTTGCATGAGAATTTTCTAAAAATTAATGACATTGTGTTTTTAGTAGTAGGTGACACTCTCATTAACAGGGAGGTGTTAATGTTGATTTCGTCAATCTAAAGAATTTATTGGCTTAATTTTTTATGTTCATAGGAATAGGGTTCACATACGTGTATTTATAGGGTTAAGTGTACGTGCGTTATAAGTATCTCAGTTGTACCGTGTAATCTAAGAAAATCGTTGATCGTACGATCAGACCAGAAAATTTGTCAATCTATAGGATTTATCGGCTCAATCTTCAAAGATGCTTATAGAGATAGTGTTTGCGTACATGTATTCATAAAGTTGAGTGTAAGTATGTCATAAATGTATAAGTTGTGTGTAATCTAAAAAAAATCATTGATAATACGACTAGACCGGAAGATCCGGTAGGACTTATAGCAATTCTTTCTTCTACTGCATAGTCCATGGGAGCAGCGCTACCGATTTCAATTCCATTATGAAACCGTCATTTTTCAATTTTTCACAAACCTTGAAAGTAGACAAACTGTTATCAGAAATTGGATTACAAAAGGGATTTAGCACAATAGAACAGAGTGTTATATTTTCATAGTCTTAGGCTCGGCCAACTAGATTTCACTAAACAAAGATAAAAAAAGGTACTCCCGTTCCGTTTTTTATGTTGTTTCCAACAGATTCGGAAAGATTAAGAAAACAGTGATTTGACAATTTTGCCCTTGTCCTTCCGCACCACGTCTGCGTCTCTCCTCACCTCGCCCTGCTCCTCAGCCCACCTCGATCTACCGCCACCTCCTCCCTACGTCACTAACTACGCCCGGCCTCCCCACAACCACGTCGTCTATGCTCCGCCTCCCCACCTTGATTTGCTGCTGCCAACGCCCCCCACCCCCACCCCATGTCGTCGTCGCTGGACTGCCTCCCCACCTAGATCATTCATGACGATGTTGCTTCCCCACGTCACCCACGACGCCCGACCTCCCCACATTGATGTCGTCTACATCCCACCTCGATCCAGTGTTATCGTCGCCCCCCCCCCCCCCATGTCATCGTCGATGGCTTGCCTCCCCACCTAGATATGTTGTTACCGACGCTGCCTCCCCAGTTTGTCGTCATTGTCGCCTCGCCTCCCCATGTCGATGTCATCTTCACCCCGCCTTTGCACCTCAATAGGGCCTCCACGTATCACGTCGTGCTGCACCGGGTCGGAGCTGCCTCTCCCTGCCTCTCCGATCAGCCTCTCCACGTTGATGCCGCCTCCACCCCATTGCTCCCCTTCTCCAACCCACTTGCCCACCTCAATGTCGCCTCAGTGCGTCACTCGTCCATCTGCAAGCAATTCCTGATCTGAATCAAGAATGATGATGGCGGCATAGGCACAGACATCTATCCATCCTTCAATAATGACCACGAAGTGCATGGGAGTTGAACAGGAGGAGCAGCGACATGTGCGTGTTCCTGTGCAGGTCATGCCTACGATGATGTCAAGGATGCATAAGAGACAAAATGGCTTTGTGACCAGCTATGGCACTAGGTCACCATGTATACATCACCCATAACAGATGGGTGTAAGGACCGAGTGACCGAGAGGGGGGAGTAAATCGGAAACTCGCTATATATGTATTAAATTCACCAATTTCTAAAACTAAACACTCAAACAAATCCTATAATAATTCTAGTGGTGATCACACTAACAAGATAATAGTCCTATAAAACGAACAACAACCTAAGTATACTAGTGGATCACCACAAGACAATACAACTTCTATGCAAACTAGTAATCAAAGACACGCGGAAGCAAATAACAAGCTAGCAAAGGAGGCTACTCTTACAAAGCTATAAGATAAGAAACTAGAGCACATAAACATGAGTAGCACAATAAATATAAGGGTGATGAATGAAGCCAAAGCAACTTCTATACAAGTTAGTAATCAAATGCGGAAGCTGAACACTACTAGCTACCAGGAGCCTATTCATGCAAGTCTACAAGGTAATCAACAAGAGCAAGGTAAGCACACAAGCAGGAATAGTATGGTATGTAAATATGAAAGATAAGGGATCAAAGTAAGGAGTAAAGTAAGAGATGACTCATGATTTTTTTCCAAGGTCTCGGAAGGATGACGTCTTCCCTTACTCCTCGTTGGAGCACTCCCGCTGGAGTACCAGTCCCTCCTACCACTAAGTGGAGTTCTCACATACAAGCCGGCAATCACTCCTGGAGTGAAGACACGATTGTGTCACCGCTGCCACCAAGGCACAAGTTTACCTTTCGAGAGAACTTGCTGGACTCCCTGAGCCGACACGGGCGCTTACTATCGATGTCCCTTTTAACGGCTGGCTCAAACCATGTACGAACATGTGATGGCCTTCATAACCAATCATGATAGGTTCGATCACCGACATTTAACCGGTCTAGGTCTCACCATAGATCAAGAGTAACAATCTAGATCACACCCTTAAGTACACCCTAGCCTTAGATGTGTATAGATGCACAAGTTACCCTCACTAGCACTCTTAAAATATCCAATATCTCCTTCTAGTGCTTCCCTCTTTTCCTCTTGGCTCCCTACTGAAGCTCCCAGCTATCCTATGGCCCAAAACAGGTCTCTAAGACCCCAACAATAATTTTATATACGTTTTCAACCTCAAACTAGTCGTTGTTTCACGAAAACAGCTTTCTGGACGCAAACTATATAGTCCGGTCTCTGCCAGACCGGACCGTCCGGTCTCTATGCGTCTCGCTCATTCTAGAGTGCGTCCAAAACTGCTTCCTCTCTATTTTCTCCCTTCCATATAGACCGGGCCGTCTAGTCGGTAGACTAGACTGTCCAGTCTCTATGGGTTTTCACGCTAACAGATTCATCGCAACAACTTGTCTTTGATCTGAGTATTCCTCAAATGACCGTACAGTCTGGTCTCTCTGACCCCTATGTCCGGTCACTATCTCTAGAAGCTAAAACTCCTCGTCCTCGCTTGACTTCATTTTCTGGCTTCTTCGAACAGCTCTTTGGCTTCTCCACTGTCATCTAGTGTCTGTGATTTTACTGAGCATCCATGCACATCACCAACTAGTGTGACCTAAGAGACATGAACTAGACCCCTTTGTTAGTCCATTTTTCCTATGGACTTAAGCCCTAACAACTAGACAAGTGTTCTAAACACTTGCTCCTAGCTTGTCCTTAGTCTTGATCCATGTCCATCAACCCTTGGACTCCACCAAGCTCATCAAAGCTCCATACTTGTGGTCATTATCATCAACCGCTAAGGCAACCATCAATACTCATTATTAAGTAGGAAAGATTTCCTACATGCACAACACTCGTATAGATATTAATCATATTTCATATTTTTTATTCATCACTAAAACATTCATACCTATGGGGTAACCTTAATGGTCATGAACCTTACAATGGGCCATGTACTTGCACGTGTGATTGAAGGCGACAAGCTGGACGTGAGTAGGTCCCGATTTTTTATGGTGCCCACAACCATGCCTTCAAGGTTGTTACGTCAACTATCATACCTTTGTCCACCATTTGTTTGTCCAATTGTTAGGCCAACTATTGCAATCTTTTAGAATCAAGGTTAGAGTATTCTCTTGTTGTTAATAATGCAGCATCCTTTCTCTAGTTCAGTTAGCAGACAGTACCATGCTACCCATGAAAATTAGTTAATGTGTCCTGAAATTGAATGGATTGGGCACAAAGAATGATTACCTAAATCCTATAATTCTTGGCATAGCTAGTTTCTCCATCCCCTACCGTCATGTGGAACTCACGGTCTAGGTTTGTCATCGACATGACTACTATCAAAAGTTTTTGGCTACCCTATGTGCATGTTAACAAACTTCTTGATAATGTGGTGTGGTTATGGTAATAAAATAACATGTCAGTTTTTCTTTAGATGCATGTCGAACTTCATAGTGTGATGTGATTAGGTATTTTTTTAAAATGTTTCTGTGAGGAGACAAAATCAATCAAGGCTAGAGTTTTAGTGACATTAGGATTTACAATGTGTAGTAGTAGAAAATATTTTAGTGTCCGCTACTATGAAACCATCTAAATTTCTTGTATTTGGTATGCTATAATGCTTTTTTAGATCTCTATTGAGTAGGATGATGGTCTCTCCGAGGCCAGGAACACAATTTATGCCATCTCCAAGATCACAAACCCAACAATGGAAGCTCGACATGAGTGAATGAGAAAGTGAAAGAAGTAGGAAAAGAAAGTCACCTTGTTTAAATATGGTGTTATCACCAAGACTGCATCTATGGGTTGGGTCTCCTTTAGCAAGTCAATGGGCATCAAGTTCAACTCATATCACTGGCAGTCAAAGAGGGTTAGCAGAGATTGATCTAAATGTATATTCAATATGAGATGATACTGACTTGAATGTAGATCCAGAGGAACAAGTGAATCTGACAATAGGTTTAGATCATGGTGAGGTGGATGACAATGAGGGTACCCCACCTCAACGTTGAAAGGAAGTTCCTACAGGCAAAAAGAAACTTTTATTTGATTTCTTGCTTGCAAAAGCAAAAAAAATGGTAAATTGAATGGACATGAAACAGGAGAAGTCTCAGTAAAATTCTCACTAAATATTAGAACAGTTCAACATATCTAAAAAGATAGAAAAGAGTGCTTTAACCAAGGAACAATGGTTAACTTTTTGTGTGGGAAGTCGAAACGGGGCCGTGAGAAGAAAGAAGTGGACCTTTTCAAACTTCGTGAACTACCCATTTTGAGTCATGACACCCTGGAGAATGTGTCTAAAGATTTAGAAATTGATAAAAGAAAGCTTCATTCGTTTAAGAAAGAAGGTTTAATTAAACGTGTCTCCAATTCTATAAAGTCAAAAAGAATAAAAAGGAGCATCTTAAGTGGTGCATATCCATGCTAGATCCAAGGAGTATACCATCTGATCATGTATTCAAAGACCTCTTCGATTTTGTCTTCATTGATAAAAAATGATTCAATATTACACGGAAAACATAAAGGTACTATAAGCTACGGAGTGAAAAACAACCCACAAAATCATGCAAGAGCACAAATTTAATTTCCAAAATCATGATCTTGTGTGCTTATGCCCCACCAAGATTTGACTCTCAAGCAAACTGTACATTTGATTGGAAAATTGGATGCTTTCCACTCGTGTTTTATGCAGCAGCCAAAAGGTCAAATAAAAATCGAAGAGCGAGGACAGTCGAGATGAAGCCTATCAACTTAATAAAAAAGGATGAAAGCCGAGAGTTTCCGATTGAAAAGGTCTTACCAGCGATTCGTGTTGAGTGGTCGTGAGAGGATGCCAATAAGCCTATATTATATTATATATATATATATATATACGACAGCGCTAAATGGCGCGCTGCGCGCTGAATAATCTTTTGACCACCAGGCGGGTCATGGTCCGCTGCATGTATGCTGTTAAAGCAGTAAAGCAAGCGATGGCATCCAAGCCGTGTCCTTAGTCTCCTACTTTTGTGTCAGGAGCTACATACAAGAAATCTTTTGTGTCCTCTACTTTTTGTGTCAGCAGCTGCATGAGTACTTTGTCCACCATCAACTGGTCAAACCAACCTCTGTAATCGTATATATACTAGTCTCTATAATGGTATAACGTGATATTATATGTACAATAGTGGTCGTATATTTTCAGATAACCAGTCGTATATTTTCTACCGAGATTATATATTTTCAGGTCGATATTTTTTTTATTACCAGGTGGTCAAATCAACATATGCGATCGTATATCACGGTAGTATATGTACAATCGTGATAGTATATATTTTTAGATCAATAGTCGTATATTTTTTTGACTACCAGCTAGTCAAACCAACCTCCATGATAGTATATTTTTAACCGTGGTCGTATATTTTCAAGTAAACAGTGATATATTTTCTATCATGGTCGTATATTTTCAGGTCCACATTATTTTGACCACCAATTAATCAAACCAACCTTCGCGATTGTATACTACGGTAGTGTATTTTGAGATATACTATCACCCTGATAAGATATACTATCACAGAAGTAGAGATATTTTATCACGATGTCCATAACACTATTAGTAGAGATATACTATCACCAAGACAAGATATACTCATAGAATATTATCGTATACACTTCAAAAAATATAGTCATGAGTATATAAATATATATATATATATATATTCATAAGTACATAGATTTACATTCATAGAGATGTACATTTATGATAAAATACTATCCTAAAATCTCATGGAGTATATATACTACCTTACAATACACATTGTAGCATGAATTCAGAGAGAACAAAAGTTAAAATACTACCCTAAAATACTATGAGAGCTTCAACTGAACAAGATTTGTGAGCTGCACGTAGACAAAAAGGTATTACACTTGGGCATCAAAATCTGGTAAAAAGAGAAAGAAAATTGATTCGTATATATACTCCTCTATTCCGCATATTATTAGTCTTAAAGTAGATTATAAGAGGTAATATATATACTACATCATAAGGTAAGTATATATACTACTTGATATTACAAGAAAATAGATTCTTTATAAAATATATCAACATCAATAGAATTCGTATACTATCATGGATATACTATAACATTGAAAACAATATTATTCTGTAACAAGTGCAATAGTATATACACTTACCTGGTTCATTTATAGGAGCTATAAAATACTGATCTTAAACAATCGTATAGTGATTCAGTAATATATGATGTAAATCTAAAAATAAAAATAAAATAAATCTATAACAAAATAAATAAAAATCAAATAATTGTCAGAGGCAACATCCAATATCTGAATATACACAGGTGAAGCAAACAATCAAGAAAAATATACGACTGTCCATATCAATATTTAGCAAACACAATCAAAAGTGATTATTTGTGTATTGTAGAATAGTATATATACAATATGAGATTGCAGAACAACTAGCAAGAAGCAGTATATAATCATAGATGTACTATTATAAAATATAAGAAAATAGATTACAAGAGGTAGTATATATACTATTTGAGGTTACTATAAAATAGAATATTTATAAAATACAACAATATCAGCAGAGATATACTATTACATTAAAAAAATACTATTCTATTATAAGTTCAATAGTATATATATACTACAGAAAGTATATATACTTTGTGCTTGCTTCCTTCCTTGTTCACGCATCTGAAAATTGTATATATACTAGAAAATAGTATATATACTACAGAAAGTAATATACTATCAATAATTATATACTATCATCAAAGTAATATACTATCAAGGCTCCTTGCTCTATCAAGAACATAGAGCACGATATGCTAGTTCCTCCTTCACTGAAAAATCATAAGACTCATCACAACAGCTCTAAAAATCACATAATTTTAACAGCATGCTCACTCCATTATAAGGAATCCATTCCAACCAAAAGCTCTAAGAAAGATTGTGCATTTAACACCAATTTCAGAATAATCGCATAACTCTAAAAAAAATGAGAAAAAGATAAGAAATCTAAAATTAAACTATGCTATTGAGAAAATTGATTCATTCCATGACACACAAATATTCTCACATGTCCTAGCACCTGAATCCCCAAGAAAATCTGAGCCCAAACAAATAGAGATTAAAAATTCATCCAAAAATAGCTCCAAAAATAGGATAAATAAGAAATTCGTAATAGAGCTTGTGCACACAGATCTGGATCTTGCATATGTGGATGGAGCCTGTGCAAGATGTTGTGGACGGCTAGCTAGAGGAAAAAATGAGAACTGTCATTTGTGCAAGGTGATGTGGACGGAGTTCATCGGGAACACAGCAGTGGCCTTCAAGTAGTGACGCACATTAGTCTGTGTCTGATCGGCCACCATGAATGTACCCACCTCATCTGCATGTAGCAGCGCCTCCAACATGACGGTGCCATCATCCCCATCAAAAAACAGTACCGAGGATGAGCGCCCCCAAGCTTCCCTGATGTGCTCCTCTGTCCAGATCTGCTACTACCTGTGAAGATCCTGGAGCTCGAGCGGACGATATGGGTTAGAGCTCAAGCAGACGAGAGGAGAGGAGAGCAGAGGAGGAAGAGGAGAGAGAAAATGAGATTCAAAATAAGGATGGAGAGAGAGAAAGACACAGGATTACTCGAATATATATTGTGCTGATATACTATTTCAGAGCGAGATATACTACCGCGGAATAAAATATACTATCACAGGCTGAGTTGGTTGGGTTGCACCAACCGACCACGCTCTGAATATTATTCAGCGCGCTGCGCTCCATATAGAATATATATATATATATATATATATATATATATATATATATATATATATATATATATATATATAGAAAGACAATGCGCCATCACATATTGCCCCCGATAATAAATTATTCTTTCATTATGAGAGCTTCTAAGTTCTCTATTGGATTCTTGTTTGACTCAATAAAATGCCGGGGCTTGCAGTCATGGTGAGAAAAATATGTATCACTATTGTAGTCAAATGCGTTGGGTGTGCAATTATAGATCTGTAGAAGATGGTTGTAGTGGTATGGTATAGAACAAATTAAAGGATTTCAATATTAAGTATATTTCATCACTAACATTATTTAATTTTACTTTTTTGGTTTATCTTTTTCCTATTGATATTAAGTATATTAAGGACTCGTACCCAACTAGACTTTTTTTTTAGTTTGTGAAGTAGTTACATTCCTAGTTAACCTTCAGATGCCTAGTCCCTGTAAAATGTTGTTTGGTTTCCACGCATAGTTAGTTGATTTTTTTCCTATGGTGTGAAGCAGCCTTGGCATGGCAATGTTGCAAGACTATGCGTCTATGCCATGTCATGCGCGGAGCGAGGTAAGGTCAACCGGGCTCTGAGCTCCCAGCAGCCTGACCCTGTGTATGTGTGTACAAACTATAGCGGCTTACTGTCATCTAGCAGAGCACAAGTCCACGTATCACGAATATCTGACGAAGACAGCGCGGTACACTCGTCCACTCGACACAGCAACGCCTCGATGGTCCAACAGCGCCTAGACCCCTTCGGAGTTCACACGTTGCTGTGATTGTCCAACGGCCAACGCGTGCCACCGCCTCACCATGCTCCACCAAATCTCAGCAACGACGGAGCTACTCTGTTCAATCCCCACCCCACCCACACACACAGTTGCTGCCTCCGGCAGTAACACCTTACATAGGCTTTGTTTGAAAATATTGTAGACTTTGTATAGCAAAATAGATCTTATAAAACAACTCTGTTTCAATTTGGCAAGCACGCTAAAATTCTTGAAGTGGGCATCAAAATGGTATATAGACATATAAGGCTTTGTTTAGATTCCTGCAGTATTTTAAAAAATTGAAGAATCTCCAAATAGGCCAGCTTATTCTCTGATTTCTACTAACTAGTTTCTCAGTTTCAAATAAACAAAGACTCTGCCTCAACCCGCCTAATACCCAGTTTTGGCCATCAACTATCTAAAAAACTGGTTTCTAGATTTTAGAAACCAGGATCCAAACAACCCCACTTAGTTTTTTAGAAACTATACAAACAAAATCCAGCTTTTAAGAAACCGAAATTCATCCAAATAGGGCCTAAGATATGTAGTTTCTAGTAGTGAAATATCATCAAAAAGATAATACCGGTATACCTATTGCGTATGTACATTAAACTGTTCCAGATATTAATCTTTATTTCAATAAATATGCCTCCAGTAGATACACAGAAACTATGCATGCCAGCTTGCATAGTATATACTTCATACCGACCAATTTATAATCTTTTCAGCGACGCTTTTGAGTAAAGGGAATTGGATTGGCGTTCAAAGTTGCGGATGGGAACTTGCAGCGGCCGCAAAATCGTCAACCTCGATCACAGCACCATTCTTCAAGAAGTCTGAGTACCAGTATGCAGACAATCTCGGCTGCCGCTGACGTCTCTTGTCCCTAAAATCAACTCGGACGAGACCGAAATGCGCCTTGTAACCTCCAAACATCTCATAGAGATCAATGAAAGACCAGATAGAGTATCCTTTGACATTGGCTCCGTTCCTGGAATCACCAGTACGTCGCCCAAGTTCATGTGCCAAAATATCCAAAAACCATGCATATGAAAAACAATAATGCATTTTACCTGATGAAAGATAAACCCTCGAAAATTCTGGAAGTTGGATATCCTACCAAATAACAAACAAAAAAAAAATTGTACTATTACCTAATGGATTTAAGTGTGCTTGCCATGTGCATTTTCAGAAAGTCAATCCTCTCTAGATCCATCAAGTTGTCGTCAGTTTGTGCACGGCCTGAGCGATGCAACGCAAGTTAATTTGTCAATAGGGCCCAAGTGTGTGTATAAGTCCTGTATTTGTAAAATGTTGCTGTAGACTACTGGGATTACCGTTCTCCTGGATGTAAATTGAGATATTGCCGTACTTTCTCTCGAGATATTTGAGTACATACTCGAGACCTTGAGGATCAATCATTCTTCCTGGTAGATACTGCTCTTAATAAACATTTATGTCAGCATCTAGTCCAACCATTCTACAATTGTTTAGGTCAACTATATTGATCATATGAATGCACCTGCATTGAAGTTGGTCCATTCCTGGTTTCTGCAAAAGATTCACAAGCATATTCATGCAAATGAGCAATTTTCTGAATACTGGAACGCATGCTTATACTGTTATACACAACTTGGAAGAATTTGAACCTCTGAATAGTGCTCCCATGTCAGCAGCTTGGTCTCGCACGGTCATCTTTGACATATCAGGATTGTTGCTAGCATATACAGAGCTGTAGTGATTCAATCCAATGAAGTCAAATGCATCAGTAACAAGCTTGGACTCATAATTGGAGAATGATGGAAGGCGGGAACCAGCAGCCTTCCTCATACTTTCAGGGTAGTCCCCAAACAGGAAAGGGTGCAAGATGCTGCAATTCAAACACATATTAGCCGATGCTTATCATGTCCCTGAAAAAGAAAAGGCAAACTATAGCTCTTGGGCTATGTCCTACTCCCTTTGGTTTTACATTATTTACACCATTGACTTTTTAGTTATGTTTGACTATTCGTCTTATTCAAAAAATTTGAAAAATTAGAGGAGTTTTACTGTCCAAAATACTGGCCAGTAGTTTTGAAAAACTACTGGCCAATAGTTTGAGGATAATTTCATAATTGCACTATTAAGTAATAAATTTATATTTATTTTCACGATAGAATATTAATTCTAGGAAATTATTAAAATGTTAGTTTATCTTAAAAATATATAAAACATTAGTTATTAATTAAATTGTTAATGTAATTTTATTTATAATAATAAAAACTAATTACTATAAATCTACAACTTTTATTTTTTCCAATATTACCCTCAAATTAAGAAACTACTGGCCAGTAGTTATGATTTTAGATTATGAAATCTATACCGTTAGATCAAACTACTGGCCAGTATTTTGGACAATAAAAGTCCTCAAAAATTATCATATTTGTTGCAATTTGTTTCATCATTCAAGATAGATGAAAACTACCTTATAATTTTGTATATTTGGTCTAATATTCTTAAATAAGATGAATGGTAAAATATAACTAAAAAGTCAATGACATCAACAATTTAAAACTGAAGGGAGTACAAGACATATTGGATTGAGAAACCTAACATACCAACCAAACAAGAAGTCGTTGGCTCTTTCAGTTGCCTTGATATCCTCAGGTGAATCTGTCAGAGGGTAGATGCCTAAGGAGTACAGGTTTAGGCCTACGACACCCTTCTGAGCCGCCTAAAATCGAAAATGCAGCGATGAAATAGGTTTGTTCATGCTTGACATCAAGAAAATTCAAAGAAACATAAAACTCAGAAAGGACAGCAATGATTTACCTGATACTTTTCTCTGTAAAGCCTGACGGTCGACGAGTGAGCTAGCAAGGTGTGGTGCAGAAACAAATATGGCTCGACTGAGGAGTTGCCAATTGTACAGTTACGCCCAAATGGAGATGAACAATGGCCGGGTGGCACAATTCCATTGTCATAGGAACCTTGAGCGAGGATGTTTGGTTCCAGGATCGTTGTCCAGTGAGCAACCCTATCACCAAACTCGCGAAAACACACGTCTGCATATGCTGTGAAGTCATCTCTGTATCAGAGTTCAGAGGTGCATGTAGGGGCGTTCTCAGGTTATACCATACAACAAATTTGAAATACAGTTATCAATTTTTACAATTCAAATTGATTCAATTCTGGACAACCTAAGCTAAACAACAACTTACACAATTCTGGGGCTAAGCCATCCACCGTACTCATCTTCAAGGATTTGGGGGAGGTCTAGATGGTAAATCACAGCCTGAATCTGAATTCCTATGCAGGCATTGGGACAATGGTTAAATGACGAAATAAGCTCCATACAAATGCAGTGTTACTCACCCTCTTTCACTAGTTCATTTATCATATTGTTGTAGAATTGCAGCCCTTTTGGATTAAGTGCTCCTCTCCCGTCTACATGGTTCAAAAGTTAAAAATAGTCAGGTCCAATCTCTAAATAAATGTATGGTATCGGACTATCGCCAAATGTAAAAGAAACTGAAAGCATGAGCCTCATTTTCATACTTGGAATAAGTCTTGTCCACGATATGCTGAACCTGTAGGCTTTTAGGCCTATTTCTTTTATTAATCTTACATCTTCCTGAATGGACAATCAAATAAAGACGTAAGAAAACTCGCAAATGCCCAAATTTGTAAACAAGTACGAGGAAAAATATTATTTTAGAGTGAACCCACCTTGTACTTGTGATAACCATCAGAAGCCAAATCACCGCTGCGCTCATTTGAATTCCTTGCTGTTGCATTAGTAGACATTTCAGTCGGGGGTGAATGGAATACAAAGTAGACATTTGTAGTTGCACACGTCAGAAATTTACCACGATCGGTAACAGCCTCAGGGCTTGTGAAATTTGAGTGTGTGAGTCCAGCTCGTTAACAATTATTAATATTATATATTCCACAAAAAATAGGCACCAATCTATGGTCCGTGGAAAACAGAATTGCACTACTAGAGCTGAAAACTCTTAATACTGTGATAAGGTCTAGCGGAAAATTTGGTTACCTGAGTGAGCAAAGGTGTCCCAAATGCTTTGACTCTTCCCGTCGTCAGCAAATACACCTTCATACTGCCCCAAACATATGGGATAGTTGTATGACCCAAATTGATAGAAAGTAACAGGGGGAAAAAAGTCATATTTAGCCTGTCAGTGCACCTGAAATGCTGCAGTCCCAGCTCCGAAGGCGAATCCATCTGGAAAGTCATCGATTGTAAACCGCAGTGCCTTCACACCACGTGATGCAGTTAGAAGAAGCCATGGTAACAGAAGAAGCAGCAACTGTTTCTCCATGGCCTTTCCTACCCAACCACGCCCACGCGTAAAGAATGCTTATATGTGGTGCAAGTGCTGCTTGCAACTTGCCTGGATGACAACAAGCCTGATACAATTATATGTGGCCAGGATATTTCGCACTGAGGTCCCTCTTTATGTGTAATATACAATGTTTCTTGATTAAATCCTTATATTACGCTTTAATCAAGATTCATTCAAATTGTCAAAACTTGAACTACCATTTAAAAAAACACCAATACTTGAAAAACATTAAAGTAATATGTAGATCGAATTCTTGAAAATTATGTTTAAATTTACATGAACCTCTCCATCTGTCATGGTATGTATACATTATCACTTCTAAATTTCGGAGGTTCAAACATGTAAGTGGATAAACACACCTCAAAGCTTGAAACATCATATTGCACAATTATAAAGAAATAAAGTAATAACATAAAATGCATTGAAACAATGAGATTCTGGTATGTAAAACAACAACATGTTTGCAGCCTCTATAATAGTAGTTTTGGCGCAAAAGTATCATAAGGGAAGTGAAGTTATGAGATTAGACACACATTAATTGTTTAGGTGGGTGGATACCTTTGTTTCAATCTATTCACACCGAGGTTTGACAGGGCCCAACTGTAAGTCAAATTGAGTAGCATTGGCCAGAGTAAGAAGAAGACGAAGAGGCAATCCGGAGATATTATCAGATAGGGTGATTTGTTGCCTAATACATAGGAGTTTTGTTTAGGAATATAATAATGTACAATGAGCCGATTTTAGGAAGGAAACAAGTCCCGGTCGAGTCGGATCGTCGGATCGAACCTATGTAATTGAAATCTCGTGCATCCCCTTTTTTCCTCTTTTTAACAAGTTACCGTCTCGTGCGAGTTGCATCGGCTCCATTCTCGATGAGAGACTTGGATTTCATCACTTTCAATAATCTCATCGATCTTGATTAGTATATTCTCATTGATTTGATATCCTAATCATAATATATTTGGTTGCTAGTTATCCTAATTAAATCTAGTTTAAGTTTG
The DNA here is from genome assembly GCA_032690845.1 of Eleusine coracana subsp. coracana. Classification (NCBI taxonomy): domain Eukaryota; kingdom Viridiplantae; phylum Streptophyta; class Magnoliopsida; order Poales; family Poaceae; genus Eleusine; species Eleusine coracana. The sequence continues at coordinate 9,961,607 of CM064426.1, forward strand.
TTACATTGACTGTCTGCTGCATATTGTCTCGGTCGATACCGATCTTAGTCGACATTAGGTGTTAACAAATCTTGATTAGATCTACTCTTCAAATCACTTTATTGAATCAATTCCTAATTAGGTTAGTTTTTACATCAAATAATTATTTATCTTAAATAATGTCTCGATTAAATACAATTTGTTGGGATCATTGGGGCTACATCGACTAGTTCCCCTTGATGAGTTGATGATATAAAAAAAAACTTTGTTAGGATTTGATTGATTTAGTTCTATTAGAGTGTTCACCCGATTGGTTATCATAATTTCATTTACATATCTATATAAAATTAGTTATTATAGCATCTAGGATACCGACTAGAGAATAGGTGGTTTTTGGCACTTAATATAATAACCTGCACAAAAAATAAGGAAATAATATGAGATAACAAAGGTAGAAAGTAAGAATAACAACTAGGCTGAGAGCTAAAGGTTTACATTCTTAGATGATATACATCACTATAATCTCTAATAAAGTAAGGGACAAGTAAATAAACAAGAGAGGAAGACATAACTTTATCACGTGGTCTCAATGATTTGTTGATCACCTCTAATCTACCTTGAGATGAATTCAAGCCATTGACTTGCTTCTTTATCAAGTGCACACTTCTCCAATAAGAAGGGTTTACACACAAGAGAAACTTAATCTTAAGTCAAATCAATCCGTTAGAACCTCTCCAAACCTTGATTCCACTATAGTTACGATTTACCGCTTCGACACAAGCATCAGAGGATCAGACAACCCAGGTATGAATGTTTTTGTCATAAATGACAAGCATAAAATATGACTAATATCTACACGAGTATCGTGCGTGTTGAAAGTTTTATCTACTTAATGATGATTATTGACGGTTACCTTAACGGTTGATGACAATGACCACAAGAATAGAGGCTTTGATGAGCTTGAAGGAATTCAATGGGTGATAGAGATGGATCAAGGCTAAGGACAAGCTAGGAGCAAATATTTGCAACATCTATCTAGTTGTTAGGGCTTGTGTACATAAGAAAAACAGTACTATCAAGGGGTCTCGATTATATCTCTTAGATCACGCTAGTCGGTGATGTGCATGGATGCTAAGTGAAATCTTAATGCACTAGGTGGCAGTGGAGAGGTTAAGAAGCTATTGGATGAAGGCAAAAAACAAAATCAAGCAAAGACAAGATGTTTCAGCTTCTAGTGATAGAGACCAGACAAAGAGGTCATGAGGACCAGACGGTCTGGTCGTGTGCGAGAAGTCCAATTCAGAGAAGAGTTGCTGCGAAGAATCTGTTGGCGCAAAGACCCGTAGAGACTGTGACACCCTGGTGTCTAACTTGCGAGTGCAGCATCCTAGTCACAACTTTGACATGATTAGGAATTCACATTAAAAATTTGAGTCCACTTTAAATTCAATTCAAATGAAAATTAATCAAATTTGAATATCACTTCAACTACAAATCCAATTTTTTTAACGTAACTCATACCTATCAAAAATATATGTTTTATATAATGATGAAATAGAGTTTTGAGCAACAACAACAACAACAACAACAACAAAGCCTTTTTATCCCAAGCAAGTTGGGGTAGGCTAGAGATGAAACCCATGGGAACCCAAAAAAGAAGAGAATCACGGTTCCGGCACGTCTATTGCTAGTCTCCAAGCACTCCTATCCATAGCTAGCTCCTTAGGGATATCCCACGCCTTCAGGTCTCTCTTAACCGACTCGTCCCAAGTCAAGTTAGGTCGGCCTCTACCTCTCTTAACATTAGCATCTCTCTTTAGAACCCCACTACATACCGGCGCCTCCGGAGGTCTCCGTTGGACATGTCCGAACCATCTCAACCGATGTTGAACCAATTTCTCCTCGATAGGTGCCACTCCTATCCTGTCCCGGATATCTTCATTCCGTATTCGGTCTCTTCTTGTATGCCCGCAAAACCAACGCAACATACGCATCTCTGCTACACTTAGTTGTTGAACATGTCGTCTTTTCGTAGGCCAGCACTCAGCACCGTATAACATCGCCGGACGAATTGCTGTCCTATAGAATTTACCTTTTAGCTTTTGTGGCACCCTCTTGTCGCATAAGACGCCGGATGCTTGACGCCATTTCAACCAGCCGGCTGAAATTCTATGCCTAACATCTTCATCGATGTCACCGTCCTTTTGCAACATCGATCCTAAATAACGAAATGTATCCTTCTTGGCCACCAATTGTCCATTAAGGCTAACGTCTCCATCCTCATGTCTAGTCACGCTAAACTCGCACATCATATACTCGGTCTTGGCCCTACTAAGTCTGAAACCCTTGCACTCTAATGTGTGCCTCCACAGCTCCAACTTCCTATTAACCCCATCCCTACTCTCGTCAACTAACACCACATCATCAGCAAAGAGCATACACCAAGGGACATCACTCTGTATTTCTCGTGTGACCTCGTCCATCACTAAAGCAAATAAATAAGGGCTCAATGCTGATCCTTGGTGTAGTCCTATTTTAATCGGAAAGTCATTGGTATCGCCATCACATGTCCGAACACACGTCCTCGCGTCCCTGTACATATCCTTGATGAGGGTAATATACTTAGTTGGGAAATCAATAAAATAGAGTTTTGAGCAATATCTCATATTTTTATTCCAAGTTTAATTTGCCCCAAATGAATGTCCAAAGGATTACCTCTTTGAATATTATCATTTTTGTAAAACATCATGATGAACATGTAAATAGTTTTAGATTTTCCATGGTACTTATATTTTTAAAGATATGAAATTAATAAGTTAGTGTTGTTTTGAAAATCAATAAAAAAGAAAAGACCATGTGGGACCCGCTTATCAGTGTCATCTTCCTCTTCCTTCATGCGGGCCCGGTTTCCGACGCCTTGCCACCACGTGGCGTCCTTTTTACAAGTAAAAATGGTATTTGGAAGTGAAAATTTAGTTGGATGCCTTTTAGGCATGACCACTCCAGTAGGGTGGTAAAAAAGTAATTAGTCCTTTAGGACAAGCTAAGACAGCACAACAAAACAGCTCCTCCCGCGTGTGGGCATTTTGTCGAGCAGGTGACATGGCAAGGAGGCCGTGCCCATCGCCGACCTTATCCAGATTTTCTACCATAAAGTGATAAACCACCATCATTTGAATCCTCTCGATATCCTCCCCAAGCCGCGAACATGACACGCCCTATGTTCGATAAAACTAGACCATGGTGACCTCGCACACGCTCAGCTGCTCATAATTGTTGGCGGGGGACGACTTAGGCTATAAAAATTACACAACAGAATATGATAATCAGAACATTGTTTGGGTTTCCTTTTGACTGGCAAGCGAATAAAAAACTGGTACGTACTACTACAATTTGTCATGTGGTTGGAGTCGTACATAGTAATGAACATGTAGTCATGTACTGTACTACTACAATTTGTCATGTGGTTGGAGTCGTACATAGTAATGAACATGTAGTCATGTACTATACCTCTCCATTTGATACTACCTCTGACCTCTAGATAGAATGTAAAACAACTGCTACAGTATATTTCGGTGGACCGTAAGAATCAGGCCACCAGGGTCGGCACTCAATTTCAGTTTGTTAGTTGATCAATTGAGTTGTTAGCTTAGCAAAACAATAAGAAAAAAACTTAGCAAAACTAACGTCTGAATTCTGAACTATAAAGATGGAGACGCCGTATCATAAAGTAGCAAGATCAAGAAGGTGCTATCTATGATACAAAAAAACTGTTGATATGTTTACAAAGTAGCAAGGAACTTACCGTGCAAACTCAGATTATTGATACATACAATTCTAAGCTCAATAAAAAATAATGAGTCTCTTACTTTTTTTTGCAACTTATCTTATTACAAACCCAACACATAGCAACTGAATTGTTGCAAGTTCAGCTAGAATCAAAATTTCTTGGAATCAATTTGCTTAGAAAACTTTTGGTTTTCGTACACGTTGGCTCCTACGCGTGTCTACAGCTACCAACATAGTCCTCTCAACATTTGAATTGTCGAAGTCTTCCTCTGTCCTTCTCTTCTTTGTATTATGTTTATTCTTTGGTGACCCTTGTTTATTTACAAGCATAGCAGTTGGGGCTGTAACAGAAACAGATTTATGCCCCATCAGCACATAATCTTTTTCTTCTGCTAAAGAAGGGATTTCATCAACACTCTTAACCAGCTCTTGATGTTTCTCAGCTTTCTGGTTGACCCTTTCAAATTGCCAATATTCTTTGTCCCTGGCTGCTTGATTGTCTATAAGGACATCATCCTATATGGATATTAAAAATATTAGAATTGCTCTCAAAACATGTTTATATTGTTACAATTTACTAACAAAGGTTTTATATAAATGCATATATTAGTACAACCAAAAATCAAAATTCAGTGATGAAACATATAGGTTTACAATTTAAAAATGCTCAAATGATCAAAACAGACCATGTAAACTTACTTCTTCACATAATCCTCTTATACCAGCATCAATTAAAGGATTATCAGTACCAAAGAGCATCTCAACTGTGACTTCATGTTCATCTGGTTGAGTTATATCTACAGAACCTGTTACCACAATATTTTTCGTTCCACTCATTAAATTATACGTTCAGTGGATGTATTTGATAAAATCACTGTCATTACAATAGGTGACCTACCTGTACCCTTCCGAAGCAAATTATGCAATTTCTTCTTTTTCTGAACCTTTTTAGTCTTTTGACTATGGTCCATAGTATTCAGAGCCTTGTGAAGATGATTTTGAAGACTAATGATTCGGGACTGCATTCCGTTAATTGAAAAGAGAATATCTCTTAAAGAGCATTGTTCTAAGACAGTATCATTTTCCTTGAATTCCAGCCATGCCAATGTATCATCCAAACCAATACTACTTTTCATGTTCTCAGTAGCTGCATTATGAATCAAGGATTGATGTGGGTAGCTATTGATAAGAGAAAGCTACTCCAATAACAGATAAATCTATTCAAATAACTATAAGACATATACTTTAGCATGCAGAAGTTACCAGAAAGACAAAAGCCCAAGAAAATATAAACTAGGAAACGAAATAATTACTTGCAAAAGCAACTAATACACCTTTACGAAATATAAATGCAGCCAGTACACATTCAAGTAAATCAAGTTTCACAAATATGTTATAAGGTGCCAGTGTTAATTATCACTGCTAATAATTCATGTTTGACAAGTATCATAAGCATTTTGCCATTTGTAAAGCAAGTAACTGGCTGAAAAACCAACCCCACCCTAGAAAGAATATGCACACTGGGGCACTGGGCACTGGGCACACTGAGGCTCTAACCCCTCCATTTTTTGAATAATTGTATTTTACCAAACATGAAAATCAAGGCAACCAGGGCAAAAGGGATTATGTGATCCGCTGGTTGGTCCACAAAGGTGTTGAGTGATACCAAATTATTGTATTTTATCCTCATTGAAGTCTGGTCTCAAATTATAAAGGTTGCTATAATAGCCATAAAGTACAATTTTTAATGTTTTGGAATTGTGCCCATATAAGTCCACAAGCAGAGCCGATTAATACATTTACAACCTAGGATGGGTTTCACTTGATACATTGCCGTTAAAGACATGAACATATTAAACTCAACTAGACACCTGAAAGTTCAATAATCTGACTACCTATACTTAAAAGTTAAAATCATGTACAGAAGTATCATACATCAAACAACGAAGTTAATAGTATGTGTATTTCAGATTTAACGTCGAGTGCTCTTTCTACTTCAATGTAACAAAGACTCAAGAGTACACAGACAAAGCCATCCAACATACCTAAGTTGTTAACATCATCATCATTCAAGAGCTTATCTGTTTCAGACTTTTTCTTTTGTTTTTCTGCAAAAGATTGGATAATCAAAACAATTCAGTACTTTCAATATCAGGTAGTAACATGAATTCAGGTCAAAATATAATACTTAGGAAACATAAGAATGTCAAAAAAAATTATAGGATGATAGACCATTGTAATAAGATAGTATTGGGTGCTTTTCCGTTGACAATGAGGAGTCCATAATATCTTCATCCCTTTTCCGCTTCCTTCTCTTCATGGTATTTCTCTCATGACTTTGTATGTCAAGTTGCAGCAATCCTGAGTTAGGATAATCTGCTTTCATCATCTCCAGCTGCAAATCTTTCTCATGATTAATTATAGCAAGTTCCTTGTCATACTTCTCCACTTGAGACAAAAGATCCTTCATACGCAACTCTAACCATTGGCATCGCCACATTACTGGCCCAATATACTTTCTCCACTCAGCTGTCACTTTTCTTTTTCTGAAAACATAAGTAATCTTGATTATATGATTAATACAAGGAAATGATACAAACAATATCTATTGTCATGAACAAAATATGACACAATGGAAATATTGCGAACGATGCTCAGATATACTATCTATTTTAACAAAAAAAAAAAGGTGTAAAACACACTCAGAAGGTTACATGTTCACATGCTGCAGGAACACCCTGTTTTGTGCATTGAAGTGCAGTAAGTAGTAGATAACAATTATTGTGAACATCCAATTATTAAGAAAGTACTCCCTTCTGATTTAAATTGTTGACATAATTGACTTTTTTAGTTACGTTTGACCTATCATCTTATTTAAAAATTTTGAAAAATTATTAGATATTTATTTATGATTTGTTTTATCATTAAAGAAATTTGAAACCTACCTTATAATTTCGTATATTTGAACTAATATTTTGAATAAGACAAATAGTCTAAAAGAGTCAATGGCATCAACAATTTAAATTCGGAGAGAGTATCTAGTTTTCTATCATAGTTCATAAAAAATATATATATTCCAACAGTTACTCCCTCCGGTGTACAAATATTGACATTTCAGACAAGGATTATGAACTAAAATGAACTAATATTTCTTGTCGGAACGTCAATAAGTAAAAAAACAGAGGAGTACAAAACAGTGCTAACTGCATAAAGAAAATGAATAGAACTGGAAGCACACAAGGACCCTGAAAACTGATGGCTACCTGACCAGATGTGGCACAGCAGTGGAATCGTCAATATTGATATCAGATTGAAGCATTGAATTCACTTCCATGGTTCCTGTGTCCGACTCCACGTCATCATCAGATACAGAGTAAGAAGCATCAAACGAGCTTGAGCACTCCGTGCTATCCCCATCCCCAGGGAACTGAACATCATCAGCGAAACTTGCAAACGTCACCGCTGGATTAGCACCGGCAGGAATTGCGTCCTGTGGAACGCTATAATCGTCATTTACGACATCCACGATCTCTGATTTAACAATTACATTGCGAGCCTTCCTGCCCGCGTCATTATCCCTGCCATCTGCCACTGGAGCAGCCGCCATGGCAGTAAACAAGGCCCTGCCAATTTCCACTGAAAAAAGGCATCCGCGAAAATAATTCAGAGAAAGTACTTAAAACAACGATGAGATAACAGAATGGGAGGATCGAAGCACCACAGCATCTGGGAAAGAAAGTGCCAATTCCCCAATTTAAGGAACCCACCACCAAATCCCCTGGCATGGCATAATGGGGTTTAAGCAAGGTTTATGAGAAACGAAAAGATTGGGCAGCAGATTTGGCGAATCGGAGAAAAAAAAAACACCCCAGATATAACAGAAAATAGGCATGAACTCAGAATTGTATATGGTGATAGAGTCATGTACACCCAGAAATTTTTGCAGAAAAATCGAGTTGTGACTGGGTCAGATCCAAATAAGAATGGCTTACATGGTCTGGGGCTAAAGCACCGTTTTGCACAGCAGAAGGGAAGTGAAGAGGCGGCAATACCTGGTGGATGCTCGTCGCTGGCGAAGCGCCCGGAGAAGGCGCTCGCCGATCCGTCGCCGGAAGGCGACTAGGAGAGGGGAAGATGGAGAGGGGTGGACTGAATGAACGGAAGAGAGAAAAAAACAAGAGAGGTGAACGCACCCGAGTCAAAACGATTTGTTGCCGTTTTTCCGGCTTGGCCGGCCCCCCGAACCAACGGGATATGGACCCTCAACATTCAGATTCCATCCGCCGTCAGATCTGACGTCGACGATTCATATCGAATGCTATAGTACCGAATACCGATGCTGTTTTTCCAAATCATCAGCACTGTAGAATGATGCTTTCCCTCTACGGCGGCCTGATCAAGCTCATTGAACGGTTATTCGAAAAAAAAAGGTCATTGAACGTGTCCCCTCCACGTTACTTTTTTTTGATGAAAAACGTATGACTTGACATATAAGTTCAGTATCTAGAACTCGTAGTTTTGTGTCATAAATAAAGGATGTAAATACTGGTAGTTCTCTGAAATCAAATCAAAAAATCATAGTTTTGTGTTATTCCCGTGCAAATAATTGATTTTTTTAAGTTTACTTACAAAATTAAAAATGGCAATGTATGTGCACAATAGCCCCATTTTGCAAACAAACAAGCAAGATATGTGCACGTGGACGCATCTGAGCATCAATCATTCATTGCACATTTCCATTTTAATACACATTAAAGGATAGCGAAAGACACTTGGCCAAAGTACTACTGTCTCTCTATTGTTTTTCTATTCCATTATTATTCAACATGACCAGAAGCCCTGTCGATGAGACGGTGGCCGAGCGCTCGCTACGATTGCGCCGTGGATAAACAATGCAATTGTCCGCATACGGATTAACCTAATCAAGGGCTAAGAGAGATCTTTGCGCTGCGAAGACAAGGGTAAAGCTTATTATACTCTGCTTCTAGTAGCAGAGCTCATGCAGAACCAGAGAATCAGTGTGAAAGCGATGCAGATACTGTATATAGAAATACAACGGTATCTTTTCTTTGATCCCGATGTCAAGTGCTAATGGGATGGTACTCGTTGATATAAGTATGAGGGACTTGTTAATTTTTAGTCATCTAAAAGTTTGAGCAATTTTCAGCTAACTAAAAGTTTGAGTAATTTTTAATTATCTCCTTAAGATATTAGATCCAGATCCAATCATTTATAGTTATTATACAAATAATTATATAAAAAAACTAAAACATAAAATAACAAATTATTGACTGAAAGATATCAACTAATTGAAAACTAGAAAACATGTATAAATATAGCCCAACTTGCATGTTGCAGCAAGGAGATGTGTTTGGTCATATGAGAAAGCAAAATGCATTTGTGTGTAAGTGTGTTGCGTTACTCAATCGAGTTGGTGTAGGAACCATGACCACGGAAAAGGTTGATCAATTCAGAACGAACATCAAAGGGGCGCGAACATGGACGGAAGCTTATGAATTCCACTCGAGGAAAAAAAAAGGTGATATCGTTGGTAGTAATAACAACTGCATGGATCTACACCAGATGCAAATCCTACATTCAAGATCCATAGGCTAATTCCGTTCAGTGAAACCAGAACTAGTACCACATAGGAGACAAACAACATTTGAAATTCCTCTCACAATTCCCAGGCATCCAAGGCTAAGCCACGAGTCAGAATGACAAGGTTATGCGAGCGAGTAATCGCTTGCTGAGATACTACAAACTCGACAAAGACATGCTTAACCATCATAAGAAAGAAAAAAAAAATGACCTGGGAGCTCTAGAAACAACATAAGGAACAGCTTCCTGACGCTTAGCAAATGGAATAGAACAGAAAACGCTACTATCTCTCCGTCGTTTTTCTATTCCATTACTATTCAATATGACCAGCAGGGCTGTCAGTTAGGTGACCGAGCTCCCACCACGCCTCCACCGTGGATAAGCAAACAATAATTGTCGCCGCATTCGTGTGGTGGAAGAGGCAGGATTAAGGTACAGGGCTTGCATTGCGAGGACAAAGGGCAAAGCTTATTATACTTTGCTTCTAGTAAGAGATCTCATGCAGAATAAGAGAATCAGTAACGAATGCGGTGCGGAACTGTATAGTATAAAAATAGCACTATCTCTTTTTTGGACACGATGCAGGATTTAAATAACTGCGGTTAATTAGCCAGTTCTCCTGGTTAACCGCATAACTGCTCTGATTTGATCACTCGGTCGGTGGTTAGCCGCTAATAACTAACCTTATTACTTAGCAAATCAGTTAATTAGTTGGTTATCTTAATTAACCGGTCAGTTTTTCACCGAACCAAGCCGGCCGGTTATCTCGATTATTTGAACCTTGACTCGATGACGTTGCTGCAAGTTGTACGGTGATCAACGACATAAATATTTCCTACTTGCTGCTACATGAAAATGTACTGGCTTGATCAGGAAGCAAATGCATTAATGTGTTATTAAGAGTGAGTTACTCAGCTCACTTTGAAATTAGGAACCATACTCAGACTTTTAGTTGGCCCCAGTAAATTATGTACCAAAAGTGACCCATGCAGCAAAGTCTATTCTAGGGATCATGGATTACAATCCCAAACTATAGCGGGAATTTTTTCTCAACAAAACCGGACCGAGATCCCGAATTACTACTGTAACTAGTGTCGGGATTCACCGAAATCCCGGTCTTCCGATAAAATCAGCCCGTACCGGAATTCTCGGAATCCGTGGAAACCGGCCAAACCGGCCGGTTTTGATCCGGGATTTCAATCCCTGCTAGGGAAAAATGACATCGTTGGTAGTAAGAACACAACCGCACGCAATGCACCTGATACAAATTCTGTAATTCAAGATCCGTAGACCAATTTCGGTTCAGTGGAACCAGAACGAATACTAGTACCACATAGTATTATACTCTTCCGTTTCTCAGGCATTCATGGCTATTATGCGGCGAGTCAGAATTTCACGGTTACGAGATACAAATTTGACCAAAAAAAAAACATGCTTAACCATCAATCCATCATCTGTAACAACATAGGAAGAAGAAAGAATACAAATGAACTGATGCTTATGTGATCACACTCTGACATAATTATGAATAACATAAGGTGCAACAATGTCGTAATGCTTTGCATCCAGCACATGGCATGGCAGAAGGATTGCATACCATTCATGTTCCTAATCGCACGCTACACAGCATCGAATTTGTGTTGTTATCATGAAATCTCCTCCTTATCAATAATCACATTACTAAGAAAGAAAGATCTAGTGCTGGACGAAATCCGCATATTCCTCCAATATGCATACAGACACACACACACACACACAATTATTACTCCATCACTAAACTAAATAATAACTTACAATCCTTTCCAAAACCATCTTGGCAATGGTAGCGAATGAACCACCAGAAGGCAATCGATGAATGAAATCACCTAGGAGTAGAGCGGGCGCTCGGTCCAGGCGCCTGCGACGTGTCCGTTCTCGCAGACGTAGGCGCGCACGACGGGCTCGCCGTCGTCGTGGTATCCGTAGAAGCTGCGGAGGCAGAAGGCGGCGTAGAGGTCCCACGTCTCGGCGCAGCCGCAGTAGGCGCACTCGACGGCGACGGTGGGGCGGCGCGTGTCCCGCAGCGCGGCGCGCACCCGGGACCGCGCGAAGTCGGCGAACACGCCGCGGAAGAGCATGTACTTGCGGCGCTCCTCGGCGTGCACGCACCCGGGCCAGTCGCAGAGGTAGAGGCGGTCCCCGCGGAATCGGCTCGCCAGGAGCTTCGTCCCCTGCTCGCGGCTCAGCGTCCAGGAACCCGACGCAAGGTGCGCGCGCACCGGGCCCACCCAGCGCCGCGCCCGGCGGCGGGTCCCGGCCACCACGCCGCGCCGCACCACCGTCGTCGGTTCCTCCTCCTCCTCTTCCTCCCGGATCGCCGACGCCGCGGAGGAGGGCTCCGGGGCTGGATTATCAGCCGGGATCTGGTGCGGGTCGGACGAGCAGTCGTAGGCCGCGTCCAGGTACAGGTCGTCGTAGAGCGACCACGCGGACCCTGCGGCGTCGATCGAGCCGCCGCCGGGCTCGGTCGATTTGGGGTCGCGCGATGTGGCCGTGGAATCGAGCGCCTCCGCGTCGGAAGAGGGGAGGAGGCCGGATAAGGGGACGTCGGGCCCGATGTCGAGCTCGAGGCCGAAATCGTCGGAGGGCTCGAGGAGGACGCCGGCGCGGCGGAGGCCCGGGCAGCAGACGGAGAGCTTCTGGAGCGCGGCCCAGGCGGCGGGCGCGCCCTCGGGCGGAGGCGCGGGGAGGAGCTCGGCGGGGAGCGACCGGGTCAGGCGCGGCGGGAGGCAGACGGCGCCGAGCAGCGCGGCCAGGCGCGGGGACGCGCAGGAGGTCCGCGCCCAGTCGCGCGGGTCGGCCTCCAGCCGGCCCAGGATCTGGAGCAGCACGTCGTCCGCCAGCGCCGACAGGGGCGACACCGCCTCCGCGGAGACCAACGCCCTCTTGCCGCGGCGCGCGCTCCCTTCTTCCTCCTCGGCCATGGCGGCGGCTCGCGGCCTCCTCCTCGGTACTTCCGCGGAGGTAGGAGGAGGAGGAATTGGCTTAATAATGGCGCTTTTCCATCTCTGTTCCTTTTGTTTTTCTCTTGGGGAGTGCGGATTTTATGTGGTGGTGATGTAAGCTTAGCGGGATCGATGACGTGAAGTCCAGTTTCTTAATTATTTTCTGCCTTTTCTGGTGGATGACGTTTGAGCACGCGCTGTTCGCAACTGTTGCAGTGCAAATGAGATGTCGACGGCTACTGTTTCAACTGTTCCTTCATATCTCGTGGATATTATTGGAAAAGAAAATCGGCAGGTTCAATATTCTGAAGGAATTTGTTTTGAAGGGATCTCTATTGCAATTACGTTGTTACCTTTGAAGGGAGAAACATCCATGAGATATGTGCTTCAGGCGAATGTAATTGTTGGTGGTGCAGCCGTTCGTCAAGAATTCACGGCACGCACGGCGACGGCGAGGACCAGGGACGGGCCGCTGGAGCTTGGGGGCGAGGATTCAGTTCACCCGTCGGCGCTGCAGATCCGTCAATAGTGCAGGGGTTTCACTAGGCGTGGCAATGTCGGGTGCGCTCGGCGAGAAATGGAGGGCTGCTTCGGCGTCTAAATTTGCCGTGTAGACGGGACAAAAGGAATTGGGTCATTGGGAGGGCAATTGTTTCCCGTTTCTAGCCACTGATGATGTGAGTTTAAAGAGGAATTAAAATTACGAGAGGTTTAGAAGAGTTGTTCAAAAAAGTTTTTGACTAAACTCCATTACTTTTAGTTTAGAGGACGTTTTGAAGAGCTTTGGAGATGCTCCTATATATCCGGTTAATATTCATTATGAACGTTGTTATCCTCTAATCATTGTGGATGCGATTTGCAAACTAATTCCGATCACTTTTCGAAAATAATAACAATATAACTTGAGATACCAGTCAGCTTGCTGGAGACTGGATGATATGTGGTGGTGATGTAAGTTTAGTGGGATTGAAGTTCCGTTCTTATTAATTAATTACTAGCAACTGTGTATTGTTACGGGCTTTATTTTTTTAAAAAAAATGATAATATCGACACTATACATGTGATTGTATTGTATGGTAGACATTTTTTTACATTACAAAAGACAATAAATATATTTGAAATATAACATACTGTAATGTATATAGTAGTTAAACACAACTATAGTAGTTTTTGTACTCAAATTAGTATCCGCACGTTCAGCAACTTTCATAAAACAATCTAGAACTTGCATAGTACTCCTATTGCCGTAATAGCGCAAGCCATCTAATCAGCATTGTCCTCTCATGAGTTGCACGCCAAATTTCATGAGATAGCTAGTACTCCTATTGCCGTAATATTCAGGTTTACAGGCTCGTCGAACACCTTGCCGCTTACAACTGGTAAGCGCCAAGCGTGTCTGGTCTACACTGGACATTGCATGACGGCGAGATTAGGATCTAGATTAGTGATCCGTCCACTTGCCGAGTTAATCAAGTATCAACCCTATTTTATTTAACTAAGGGTGTATTTGGTATGGTTTATATTGCTGTTTATTAAAAGTGCTTATGCTCTATAAACAGTTTGAAGTGGCAAACAGCAAAATAGCATAAGTGTTTATGGGGTATAAGCACCTATAAACACTTTACTATTTTGTACTACCATAAACAGTTTGGACAAAGCAGTAAAACATAGCTTTTAGTATTTATGGTGGTCCTCTCTCTCAACATAAACAGTTTGGACAAATAAACATAAGCAGTTTTGCCAAACGGATTGACTACTTATACTACAATAAACGTTATAAATATTATAAATAGTTTTAACATAATAAACACTTTTAACATTATAAATATTTTGAGCATAAAGCTTACCAAATATACCCTAAGATTCTATGTTGTCTGATATGCGTATGATTTCACGACGTCGTGGATCGATGCCACATGATTTGCTTAATTGCCGGCCGATCACGTATTTAGATTCGGCGAGTTTATCTTCCAAGCTGACGAAGGAACGAGTCGGCATGTTTGTATGACTTCAGGAGTCGAAGCTTTTGCATACACCGAAGCTCTTTCAATTCTGGTGGGACCAAGCCAAGCGTTCCGTATTATCTTGGAGCGATACGGCAGAATCTTAAGAGGTATGCATGTTTTCACCATAATTAATACTGTAAAGTAATAAAACCAACGTGAACAATGATGTTTTTAATATGTGAACAAACCAACGTGTACAACGATGAACACCAAACTAACATAGACAATGGTAAACACCAACGAAAATGGAAGACCACACCGAAATTAATATATAGTAGAGATTTTCTCGTGTGTTTGCAACATGCGGTCGTGTGGATGGCGTTTGAGCACTTGATGTTCCTACTGTTGCCATGCAAACGATTTTCATATCTGGAGGCCAAATCCAAATAGTATTGGTGGTAACCGTTTCAACAGTTCATTCTTATGTGTGGATTTGTTTATTAGAAAAATTGAAAAGTTCAAGATCAAGGGTTGTGCACCTTGTTTTAGAGGTCTTATCCGGTGACCAGTTGATAATCAGATAATGTGATTTCTTTTTTCTAAAATAAAATCATGGCAGCAGTTTTAGACTTAAGTTTTTTTTCTTCAACAAGCAACCAGAATAGTTATCTCATCTCTTTGTTTTTTTACATAAGGGGCTAGTTCCAATTTCTAATTTGTCGAATAAGTAGAGGTTTAAAACCAAAAAATTAATCTTGTTTCTGGTTTCTATTTCTCTTTTAAACAAGAAGAACCTTGTTTACTATTAAAAGGTTATTAATACGTTTATATCCCTTATAAAATCAACGAGGTATATAAGATATAAAACTCGATGTGGCTGTGAACATTGTACCACTCCATTCTATGAGCCTCCACTAGATATGAAGACAGGGACAGTTCACACCTAAACAATCTTGAATATTCTTTTGAGAGTTATTTCGTTAATGCTAGCTAGATTGCTAGGTAACATTCCCTAAATATGTTGTATGAGTGGGTAACGTAGTGTGAAACAAATTAACCCTAAGATTTCACAAACTTGTGTAATAAGTATCCTTACAAACTTGAGCCTGAGTTGTGATTCGTAGTTTATTTGATACATGGTAATAAATATATTATCCTTTTCATATAAAAGCTTAATTGACAACCTTAGCAAAAGGCAAATATGTCCGATAAACCAAATTTGGAGAGAGCTTTGACAAGTTGCACCGTAGCTTTGCATATCATGCTTTTAGCAGCATATGGCTAAACTATACATTCTAAAGCTAAAAGTTGCAAAATCAACAACTATATACTCAACTTTCACTTTCCCAAAAAATTTTGCATCCATTTGATTTGTGCATTTTATATGAACATGAATTCTTCTGTAACCGAACTACTCACTCCATCTAAAAATATTTATTTTCATAAAATAATTATAATTCTTACTTTCCGATACACATTTCTTATTTTTTTTATATATCTCAATCTCGATCTCTCTCTCCATCTTGTTTATTAAGCACCTTGTGCACTATCTGAAACCTATGTTTTATTCCTGATCAAAAGAGACACCCCACATTCAAGAGGATGAAAGGATATACGGCCGAAGCCGAACGCTATCAGGCCCAAATCTCGTGGTGATCACCGTCAATAACGACAGTGCACAAGGTCCACACGATGTCTTCAGACAGAGTGAACTTCTTTCTATAATGATGGTAGTGAGGTGCAGGGTTTGAAGAACCGGCCATTATTCTGGTTAATCGAGAAATCGGTCCCAGCTAGTCGCTCTAACCGGCCGGTTCCGCTCGGCTAACTGTAACTAACTGCTGTAGCTAAACAGTTAGCTGGCCAGTTCTCCGGTTAACCAGCCAATTTTCAGTCAAACCGAGCCAGCCGGTTCCAGCGACTTTTTCAACCTTGGTGAGGTGTCTCCAGTTCCTTCATCTGAGTTATTAAAGCGTTCGTTTGGAAGTTTAGTCACCGGACACCCTAAATTCGATTGCACTTAAAGAAAGTCAGAGGTTGCAGATAAGAATATTGGAGAAAACACCATCACAATTCACAGGTGGAAGAAGTATCCACCATTGTTCAAAATTCCAGTTCAGTTCACTCGGTTTTACTCTCTTTTTTGACGTATCCACCATTGTTGGAGCAGAACACGCTAGAGAGAACTGCAGCCAGATGTCTAGCCATCAATCAGGAAAATCTTGACAAATACTGGAGGAAGAAGTACAAATGCAACTATGCAACATGAATGATTGCACAAGTATACGATGCAGCATACAAATGACAAATCGTGACAAATATGAAAGTACAATGCCAGAAAATCAGAATACGCAGAACACACAAGCGCAAATATGACGATGCTGTTGGTTCCTTAAGTTACGGCTGATTAAGGTGCACTAGGTAACATAAGTCTGGATCAGCGCCACCATAGCACAAAGTTGAAAACTGCATGACAAGGTTTTACATCCTGGCAACTGATAAAAGCATAATCACCTAAAATATTATTCTTACAGCATGACCAAACAGTTAAGAATTTTGTGAAGGAACAGCAATGCTAATTTAGAATGATCATGATCCAGATTAGCCTTCTTGCCCGAGGTATGAGTATGACACTGTTTCAAAAGGTTCTGCATCCATCTGATTTCTCTCGGATTTAGCCTGCAAGCAAGCAATACCAAATTAATATACAAAATATTTTTAGGCCACCAATAAGACCAAAGATACGAAATTATGGATCAAGTAAATACAGGAGACGCAGATCGGGGCAAACTTCTGCTCCTGGCAGGGCTTTTACTTGCAGACTTGTCACGAGGTGGCTGTGCAAAGCTTTAATTAATACACAGGAAAAAAATATTTGATACAAAAGCATTATCCGGTTTTTAAGACTTACAGAAGCAGCAGGCGACTGTGATCTGGATGGTGATCTGTGAAAACAAAAGAATAATTGTTAGTCTGCAACACTGCAGGAAAATGTATAACCAGAATACAGTAGCACCCACACATATTAAAAGGTGATATATCATATTTGGTAAGCACATCAGGTGACCACCCATATCACCAACATTGTTCTTTTTATTTACATGACAAACTCTAACTGAGATAGAAGATTATATGCCTTTTTCTCAAAAAGGGGAAATGATATGCGGTCAAATGAAGATGCAGCCATCATAGATCAATTTGATCCAACAGGGACAAACCTTTGTTTATTTTGCCAATATATAAGTATATCTTTTTCCCTTCTTTTTGGAACTTAATTAACGTTTTAGACTTAGTCGTTTTAGACTTAGTCGTTTTAGACTTAGTCGTTTTAGACTTAGACTAATAACTGACTGATGGAAGGATGAGGTGCAACCTCAGCTTTAAGGCAGAGTTTTATACTTCAGAACAGAATTATTAAAATCAATAGTATTCAATTATACCACAAAAATCCACTCCAAATTTGTTTAGTGCCAGCCCTATCTTGCTCCTATCGCTGGTTGTAGTCCACTTTGTCAACACAATCCAGCTGAACTATCCAACATTCCAATATCCTACCAACGCAATCCCAGATCTTCGCAGGGGCCCCCATCTAGTAAAGACAAGAGCAAATCTTTAACATGAAGCACAGCTATCGAGCCACACGCATGCTTATACTCAGATCAGTGCAAACTTAAAATTTCACAAAAGGAAAATGTATAGCATGTCAAACAGTAAGGGGCATAAAGTACAAACTAGCAGAAAATTCTTTCTAAAAAGAAAGATAAAAAAAGAGAGGAACTAGGTCAATTTTTTCAAGTAATAGGAATATATCAATATTTTGGACTCCACACTGCTTCTGCATTGCGAAACGTTCTTCAGCTTGAAATCCTTGCCTACCAAGATGAAAGTGTGCATACCTCGCTTTAACAGGTGATGGTGACCGAGAAGCAGACTTGGATCTGAATCAACAAAGGATATAGTAAGTTAAAGATCTAAGATGTGCACTAAGTGAAATTTAAAGCATGATGAAACTGAAATATACCTTGGACTCCTACTCTTGCTCTTGCTCCTGCTCCTGCTCCTGCTATAACTGCGGCTTCGGCTTCTTGAGTAAGAGCGGCTACGGCTTCTGCGGTCTTTTTCCCTGGAGACAGAGCGGCTGCGCCTAGCATCGTACTCCCTTACCTTGTACAAGTTGAGTAGAGGATAAAATTTTGAATTGAGGAGGAGAAATACATGTGTTTATCTCAGTAATGTCAATCCAAAGGACAGGGAGGGCATAAGATGACCATACCCTAACATAAGCCTTTGAAAATGCGTTACGAAACTCTGAATCATCAAGCTTCCTTATCTACAAGGTTAGGAGACTAGTTGTCAGTATCTCTCTTAATGGAAATGTGTTCACATGTATAAGAGTAGAAATATCGCAAAGTATCTCACTTTCATCAATTATAAATGAACACATAAAATGAATTCCTGTATGACAGGTTGCATAATCTCTATCAAGCAAGATGCAGAAAGATAGTAAAACTTACCGCGTATTTCATATCATCATAATTGGTGTAATCTACTACTCCAACAGTTGCTGCAATATGTAAGATAACATCAGAATTTGAGCATTTAAGGAAACTGAAACATAACCAACAATACTACAGCTTGAATGATGATTACGTAAAAAGCGTCAGCGCATTGAACATATAACAAAACAAAAAGTATCCATGACTAACCTCCAGCCTCACGATAAACATCAGCATAACAGACGTCCCCACCTCGACGCATATGATCCTGAACATGACGTAAAATTAACAATCATGAAGTATAAACAGTATTCCATGAGCTTATATCTTCATACAACCTTGAGATCTTGCCATGATGCCGAAGAAGGTAATCCAGTAACCATAACTGCATAATCAATGAATTGATCTAATAAGAACAGGGACATCTCCCAATCAAAGCTTTGAAACTAGGCAGTGAGAAGTACGAACCGCGGTAATCAGTGCGTTTAGATGTACCACGGCGTGCAGCACTGCTATAACTGCTTGGCCGGTCAAATGAAGAAGGGCCTCTTCCACCATGAGCTATTTCCACCTGTGCAGACATTCCAATAAGAAAAGAAAGAGATATGTATCATCTCTGTGACCTGGTAATCGAGGGAGGAGCAATTGTACAAGATCAACCCACCCGCAATTTGTGGCCATCAAAGTTATATCCATCACGACCATAAATTGCATCTTCTGCATCACGTGGGTCTTCAAACTGCAAAAAGGGACTTTGGTCTTCAGTACTCCATATTTTGAGGCGCTGCCTCATTATCCCAGAGCATGAAAAAGGCAATCCTTGTTTGTAAACATTTAGTAGGGTGTTCACCAAATCTTGCTGGTTCTATCTGTTGCTAGTGCTATATTAGGATTTAGGGCAATCTTTTCTGAGTTCCCTAAAGAGAAGGTATAAGCACATAAGTAAATGTTCATATCCCATCCCCTGTCAATGAATCCCATGCAGCAAATGGTATTTCAGGGCTTGAAAAGGGAAAACTGTAAATCCTATAAGAAACCATGAGCAGGAGACCAATGATTTGAGCCAAAATGAATCTTGATTTACGTTGGTGATTTCAGAGAGATCAATACATATAACTTTTTATATAATTCAGACCCACATGGCCACATATATTCTTGAAGATTAAATTGGGTATTCACATAAAAGATTTTTCGAGCGAGGAATTTTGAATTGCATCTATAACGGATCATGTAACAAGCAAAACTAACAAGGTGTTAAAAAGGTGCTCGAACCAACTTTAAAATAGGCCCATAGTTATTGGTCATTTTCGGCATGGAATTAGACAAGATCATTTGCAGGCAAACGCAAACATGAAGTGCCATCAGCAATGGAAAGGGCAGTCCATGAAGATAACTACTACTAACTACACACGAAGCTATGCATGCCAAGCAGCACATAACAATGCAGAGCAAGCGAGGAGCCTCATCCCTATGCATCCAAATTGAAACTCTGTGCATGTACTAACATTTGGGTAAAGGGACAAATGATAAGTAGCACTAAGCTATTGTGGATCTCCATTTTGTTAAAAAATAATAATTAGCATCTTTTTATGTGCACAACTCTGAATGATAACAAAGCAAGGTCTTGGGATTGATACTCGTAATATGAGATTCTCAATCTAACATGTCTACAAATTACCCTTGATAGCTTTTAAATATTGAGCTCCTTAAGAAGGTTCAACATGAGTCATATTTGATGCCTGCTTTGGAAGATATGTGGTCCAAGTACAAAACTTTATTTTATTATGGCTTAAATGTAAAACCAGTACAGTAAAATGAAATTCCCCAAAACGTAACCACACAGGCTGCTACAACTTGTGAAGAACTTATAACCCTTATTATAGTTTTTAAATATTGAGTTCCTTAAGAAGGTTCAATATGAGTCACATTTGATGTCTGCTTTGGAAGATATGTGGTACAAGTACAAAACTTTGTTTTATTATGGCTTAAATGTAAAACCAGTACGGTAAAATGAAATTCCCCAAAATGTAACCACACAGGCTGCTACAACTTGTGAAGAACTTATTACCCTTACAGTTTTTAAATATTAAGTTCCTTAAGAAGGTTCAATATGAGTCATCTTTGATGCCTGCTTTGGAAGATATGTGGTACAAGTATAAAACTTTGTTTTATCATGGCTTAAATTTAAAACCAGTACAGTAAAATGGAATCCCCAAAATGTAACCACACAGGCTGCTACAACTTGTGAAGAACTTATACCGAAAGTTTTAACATGTGAGAAAACCCAGATTTCATTATGGCAGAAGATAAATATATAAAACAAATTTGATTGTAAACAAATCTAGTGAGAGCAACAAAAATAAATCCTCACAACAGCCAGGTGGCAATATCATTGTACCTCAACAAAAGCATAACCAGGAGGCCTTGGAGGAACTTTCAAGTCGATGTCCACAATTCGACCATACTGCAGAAGTACAAGTAATGGAAAACATAAATCTCCATCCAGAAACAGTGAGCAAAACAGTGATGCGAACTATGAGATTCCAGTCTGCCTTTCCTCCCAGAAGTTCTCTTGAAAATGAAAAGGTAAAGCAAAACTGTTGATTGTCAAGTTACACAGAACTAATAAACTCCTAAGTATTGAAGTACTTATATGTTACAAATTAACCATCATAGAAACTTCAGTGCTCTCAATAATTGTTACTATAAGGAAAGTGCATGTGAATAACTCAAACATTGCATCATAGGCATATTTATCACATTAGCAGTCAACACACGCAATCTACACAAATGGCAGACAGCACTAACATTACAACCTCTTTGCCTTTTTTCTTTTGAGGTCAACAACCTCTTTGCAATCAACAGTTTTGCTGATCTAGCATTATGAAATGGGCCTAGAGCCTAGACAGCAAGACCCAAACTAATGTAATCAACTGCTGACCTTGTAGAAGAGATCCTCAACTTCCCTCTCGCGGATGTCACCTGGGAGGTTGCCCACGTATATCGTGCAGTTGTTCCGTCGGGTCATGGTTCCTGCGACACACTATCTCGTCAGAAAAGTAGCAAAATCAGGCCAACTGTTGCTGGCAGAACAATCTCACTATTTCAGCCCAACACGAATTCACTATATCAGTGAACCTAGTTCAATAAATAAAAAACCTACTAGAAAAAACAAGCAGACATAGCATCCGAAGAAGTGAAGAACCCTAGGCTACTCAACAGGATACAGCCGGAAGGAATCAAACCATAAAAAAATACTCGCAAAATTAGTGGCGATTGCGGGATGAAGATGAGAGCACGCTAGGATTCAAAGGGGAAACGAGGATACTGGAGGCCGGGAGGGATTCGCCTCACCTGCGACTCGCCGGCGGGGAGGAGAGGGCTCGTGGAGTCGAGAAGCTTCCAAGGCGGGCGGCGCGAGGAGGGTTTGGGTTTGCACGCACACGGATATGAAAGTGAGGAGGTCTTACGCTTTACGATTCGTGCCGTCTATCTGTGCTGTTCAGTTCTGGGCTGGGTTGGGCTTTGAGGTGGGCCCAGACCACTGGTAATCCATGGTGTAGATGTCAAACAAGCAGATTACGAGGGGCTCCATCGAAAAATGCACCCTCTCCCGGCCTACGTGTCCCGTCTCCTTCATCTTGCTCTCTTTCTCCGGCGGTGGTGGTGGCTGGTAGCGGCCTGGTCTCCCTCCGCGCCTCTGTTCCTCTACCTGGTGAGCTTCCCGATCGATCGATTAGGTGTAAGCGAGATATTTGTATTTTGTAGTCTTCGCTTTGATTTGATCGCCGCGCGCGCGGCTGCTCTTCGGCTGCTTCGATCGAGGTCTCGTCGTGGCCGCGACCGCGAGTGAGGTTCCGTTTAGGGTTTGCTAGAGTTGAGGGTGTTGGAAGGCTGGATTGGTGCTTGCTTGTTTTGTTTCCTGGTTAGATGATGCTGACTGTCTTGCCTGTGGAGGGTTGGGGACCGGTGTGTCGCGAGTCAGAATGGAATTGCAAAGCTTAGCTGTGGATTTCAACGATGCAAAGATCAGCATGTTCCATTGATGCCAGAAATTTTCTCCTTCGGTTGATGTGCTCTTGTGATTATCTGCTGCTGTAGAAGACCAAGTTTATAATAGTTATGTTTTTTTAGTTGTCCACTTGTTTACATCTACCAACTGCAGAGGATGTAGTTATAGGTTCATCGACTGCTTAGCGATATGTTAAAGTAGTCAACCTTATTTAATGGTTTGTTTTCGTCAATTAATGCTTTAATCATTTTAATATGCCCCTTAGTGTTAACTAACACTATATTCTCTTCTTCTTCTTTTTTGCGATGAAACTAACATTATATTCTTGTTTCATTGGTTTTAAGATTGGATTCCAGACCTCTTTTTTCCCGTGTAAGTTGGCTGATTGGACTCATGGATGGGAACAAAGATGAGGCTTTGAGGTCTGTCAATCTTGCAAAATCTGCGTTTGCATCTGGCGATAGGCAACGTGCTGAAAAATTCATTAGAATCGCTCAAAGATTGGACCCTTGTATCCCACTTGATGATTTGTTGAGCTCAACTGAGAGATCTGGTATACTCAACGGTGCCGCATGCCATGATAAGACTGGAAGAGGCCAAGCTCCTGAAATCCCAAAAGTGCCAAAAGACCATGTTGGAAATCATGTTGATCATGGTTACACGGAGGAGAATGTTAGAGTGGTACGAGATATCAGGAAGAAGAAGGATTATTATGCAATTCTTGGAGTAGAAAGGAGATGCTCTGTTGAGGAAATTAGGAAAGCCTACAGGCGATTGTCATTGAAGGTTCATCCTGACAAGAACAAAGCTCCTAGTGCGGAGGACGCTTTCAAGTTGGTAAGCAAGGCTTTCAATTGCCTGAGCAATGATCAGTCACGAAAGACTTATGATCAGACAGGCAGTATTGAAGATCATGAATTTAATGAGCAGTACTCCAATGGCACGAGGCGGGGACCTGTGAGGCGAAGGAGGCAAGCAAGAAGTAGCTTCTATAACTACGAGGAAGATTTTGACCCAGATGAGATATTCAGGTCCTTTTTTTATGGCACCCATGATAATGTGTTCCGTGCTCAGAATTCCTACAGAACAAGGGGAGCAGACAGGCAACAACGACAACAAAGACGGGAGCATACTGTTCAGGGTGCTTCAAGCATAAATTTAACAATGTTGCTGCATCTTGCAGTGGTATTATTTATCGTCGCGCTTGCATTCATTCCAGTACGGCGGCCTGAGTATTCTCTGCAAAAGACATCCTACTTCCACATATCAAAAGTCACTGAAAAGCATGGGGTTGAATACTATGTAAGCAAACAAGAATTTGAGGAACAGTTTCCACGAGGGAGTACTTCTAGACAAAATATTGAGCAATCTGTTTTCAAAGATTACAAGAGTATGCTTGGAAGGTATTGTCATGTTGAGCTCCAACGACGTCAATGGGCCAAGGACTTCCCTAAACCTAACTGTGACAAGCTAAGGAGCATTTCTTCTGTGGCATAACAGTGTCTGCATGGTAATTAATATGATCCCTCTTTTTTGTAGTTGGGAAAAAAATTACTCTTTGTTGCAGGTATTTCCCCAATTTTGTTTTCTGAATGTTCATTCGATTCAAATAGCTGGTTGTATTCCTATATGTGCAATCTTATTCATAAATATGGGTTTGTGTTTCTGTGTTTCCCTCTGTTTTCCTTAATCATAGTGCCAACCATGTTTTCAGTTTTCTTAAATGACTGTATGGTCCAATTGATTGTCCGTGTTGCCCCGGATATTGGCTAAACGAAGGTTAACTGCATGTTTAATGAATACTACCTACGAAAGCGATGGTATTTTCCATTAGTGCCTCCGAATTTCCAGGACTTAGTTAGCTGAACTACCTATAGTATTTACGGTGTTTCTAGGTCTTTGGGTAAGGGTACCTAAAAAGAACATTTTATATGATCTCCAGAACTGTCACGTGGTGCACCCTGGAAGAGAGTAGAGATAGGGCTAAACAACACATGTGTAACCAACTTAGTAAGAGAAGGCTAGATTAGTATATACATGGCATTTAGGTCCGAAGACTAAGTACATCTTTAACAGTCTTTCTAGACAAGAGGAGGCCCCATGGCCTACATTGGCCCTAAGAAGCACTACTGTTGTCAGGATCTATGCTCCAGAAGCTTAATGTTGATGAAGTATGAGTGGACAGTCTGCCTTTGGTCACACTATTAAAGCTTGTAGGTGAAATATTTTGGTGCATAAAACCCAATGGAACAGTTAAATTTGAAGCATTTGTGATTTGGTTTAGCAATTTGTTTATAGCCATGCACGATCTGTGCAATCAACTCATTATGGGGCCTGTATATATATCATCGTCTTGTTAAGAATATTATCTATATGGTCATCATCAACAATATAGGTCTTGTTTTCTTACAATTTTGTTGGCTGATGCAGGTTTAATATTGCGATTTTTCAGAGAAGGGTATGGTTTCCAGTGGATCTGAGTGCCTGATGACACCTGGAAATTAGTCTAATCTGGTGATGAACCGACTGGCCTTCCTGCTGCTGTGGTGTTTGGCTCAAGTTGATGGAGCCTAATACTATTTGTTTGCAGCAAGTTTCAGTTAACTCTTGTGACCAGTTGGTGAACCAGTTAATGGGTACAGATGTTTGTACAGATAATTAACTCAAAATGCAGTTCCTGTGATGTTTTGTTGAATTTTATAAGGTAGTTGTGGATGTCCTTGCTTAACTGTGAAAGCGTGAGAAAGGAAAAGAGAGACGTGGGATGTCTGATGGTACGTGCACAAGTCTAACACTGGCTGCTGAATTGATGATTGTTTGTGGTCTTCAATCTTCAGTTTCTTTCTGTTTTGACACCAAAGTGAGATATTGGCGTATGCCACATCTGCTACTAGTGACAATTTTGTAGGTGCATTAACGTGTCCAGGTGCTGTGATCGTGCGGAAACCTTTCGAAAATTTCAAATTGTATTATAATGGAAAAGAAAAACGCATCTCCAATTTTGAAAGGGAATTGTGCTTTTTCGAAATTTTCGAATTGTTTTATAACAGAAAGGGAAAACGCATATCCAATTTTAAAAGGGAATTGTACTTTTAGTCACTTCCTTAAGCTATTATATCTAGATTTAATAATTTATAATTATTATATAAATAATATTATAAAAAAAAATTAAAACACAAAGTAGCAAAGCTAGGAAATATGATTTCAAAAGCGCGCAAATCCTTTGTAGCAATGGCGTCGCGGACCGCATCGTCGCAGCCACAGCAGGCAACAATCAGATCAAGGCAAATTTGGCATTCAAAACCAACATTCCACAAGAAAATTCGAACTACTGTTCTTGAACAGTTGCGAATCCCCCACAATAATGTAGACCAGCTATACTCACTGTTATTATCGTGAAAATGTGAAATCAGACATGCGCAGCTATCGACAGAACTCCATGGGTAGTACTGGGTTTCTCGAAGGCAAATAACCATCGTTGAATTTACAGGCAACGGTGCAGATGAGGTGCGGCACGCCTCTACATTCACAGTTACGACGGGAGACGACGATTCGAGAGATTTTCCATCGCCGAGACCGCACGCCCTGCCCAAACCTCTCTTCGCAACAAAATGGCGGCCACGGCGGCGGCGGCGGCGGCGGAGGGGCTAGCTGCCTACCGCGCAGTTCTGCGGGCGGCGCGGCGGACGTTCGCTGGCGACCGTCTGATGCTGCACGAGTCGGCGGTGGAGATCCGCCGCCGCTTCGAGGACAACCGCGGCCTCGCCCCAGGCTCCGACGAGGCCGGGCGCGCCCTCGCTGACGCTCGCGAGGCCGCACACTTCATCACCCACATGATCGTCCAGGCCCAGCGCGCGCCCTCCGGATCCTTCGGTATGATTCGCGTGGCTCCAAATTTGGTTGTGATCTAGGGATTTCAGTTGGTTCTGTAAAAATTGCTGCTTGCTATTCAACTGCTCGCCCACCTGTTGGGCACTAGACGGACAAACTGGTCAGGTTGTGCGGCCTAATGGGACATTATGTGGTAACCTCGAGAAATCCTGCTTATTAGTATCGAATTAGGGCCTCGTGTATCCATTTTAAGAACGTGTGTTATGTGTTTAGTGTAGTTTTTTTTTGTTAGATTTAAGGTCTTAAGCGGGATGGGGATGCAGGAGAGTAAGAAGTTCGTCCTGAACTCCTAAGGATCTACAGAGTCCTGGTCATTGAGATTATTGATGAATAGCTGTGTTGCAAGATGCTGTAGATTTTGATCGTGACACCTGAAATGAAATCTTTAAAACTTTAGTAGTTGTGGTTGATCAAAATCATTGAACATGGAGTTGCTTCTTTTATAAAAATAAAGAGGCGCAGCAATTTAACCATAATATGTATTGACAAGCTGTAGTGTTGTGTCATTTAACTAAGACTCACTATAATAGAAGTCTAGCCACATGTATTTGTGAATTTTTCTTCAACAACTCGTGCAAGTTTTAACAAAAATGAATTGCAAATTCACTTAAATATAGAGCACTCTGGCAATTCCATATTTTTATTAAATCATCACAGTATCTTTTCCTTATGAGATATGGGGACTTTGCTTGACTGAACGCCAATGTCATGTTCTCGATTTATCATTTTACTTCTGGCCAGTAATTTTCTATATGACAGATATAGTGTTTAATTTGAACTAATGTTGCATGTTTTATTTATAACCATGCCATCAGAGTACAACATAAGCACTCAACATAGTTTTTTAGTGTCATCTGAATAGCAAACACTAACCCCAAGAAACAAAAATATTGTAACCTTGGAAAACTAGTAACTGACTGTGCAGTTTGGGACACTCGGAGCCTTGGAGGGCAAAATGGAATGTCATGAATAAAAATGGATGCTACTCTACAACAAAAGAAACTAAGGGAAAAAGTTCTTCAACATGATTCTATTATTGCTTAATCTTGTAATAATACGAATTGGGCAAGCATGACTGTCATAAGAACTATCATTAGGCAATTCTTGTGTAATCTCAGACCTGGCTTTAGTACCCAGTGTTGTCCGGACCATCTTGTGTTGCTCCTTGTTTGTACTACTATCTTAAATTTCCGTAACTATTGTTCTGGTCCTTCATAAACAAAACCCATTGCTGGCAAGCTTGCAATTAAACCGGGAAACCAGTAGCTAAGTTCTTTAAACACACATAGTTTTGTGTGAGAAGCTGATTTTGTGTGAACAAGTGTTGTTATCATACACATTGCAGGGCATGAGCTCAATCACAAATGATGCTTGCAGATTGCCCTCTACTGATGCATAAACTGTGTGTGGGATTGTGGGTGCAAATGTGCTTGAGTAGACCATTTACTTGTATATTCCTGAACTAGTGATTGACAATGATGGAATTGGTATGCATGAGTTTTCCTCCTGAAATGTTTATCCTAATTGAGTGAGCTAGCTTGTACATAGACCTGGCTTGTTTTGCTATCCTCGAAAAACGAGAACCTGGGAATACACCATATTTGATGAAAGATTTTTTATGTATATTAGTGCTTTATGGATCTGGAACATTCATTTTCTTGAATATTTTTGTTTCACCATCATTGTACCCAAATAATATAAAGAGGTCTTACTTAAAGCAGGTTGAGGTTTCAATAACATTATGCTCTCAACACAAATTTGAAAATTCTTTCTCAAGGAGCGTATTCTTTAATCTCGTATTCTCGTGATAACGTGGTGCTGATAGTTTCCAGTGTCATTTTTCAAACAAGAAACTTCTGTGCAATGTAGGTCCTAAGAGCATTGAACATGAATGATTAAATTGTAATGGTTGAAAGATTCATCGTATTCCTTAACGTTATTTTGGCTGTAGCAAACTAGCAATCCATTGTACATTAGTACTGCTTGTTTTCATCTGAAAGGTGGTCCAGGCTACACCTCGTGCCCACCAAATTGTCTTTCTGGGGGGACAAATAATGGAAATTGTTTGATATTAGTATCAGTGTAATGTTAGCCTGTCTGGATAGCTATACTATGGTTCGCTTCATGGTCCACTAGAACGGTCTTCTAATAGATTTCAGTTCGTGCTCTGTCTTGAATTGGTTCATTGTGATACTATTTTCTTTCACACTGACAACATTAGTAGATGTCTGTATAGTGATTTTATTCAAAGTATTGGTGGGTATGTGAAATAGGTCCCGTATTTGGTAGTTTTGTGACTATTAAGTTAAAATATTGGTGGTTTGTGAAATTAACTAATCAAATAGTGTGTCAAGCCTTGACTACTATATACTTCTGCATTTGATTTGTACTATGAAAGTTTCTACATTTGATGTTTTAAAAATAGTTGTTTTTTTCTTGTTTGTGTTCTTGTTTTTATACTTTGTGTTTTACTGACATTAGGAGCCGTGTCTAATAATTTTGTTTTCAGTTGTGAAGCCTGAGAGCGTACACGCGGGAGCTACGTTAGAGGTTCCTTCTGAGGAGATCTTGTCGAAGTTGAAATAGAGGAGGGGGAAGCACTTGTTGTATAAGCATCTCAGAGGCTCGCTATCTTCTAGCTAGTAATAAGATCAGTTTACATGGGCTGGCTGCCTGTATTGTTTACTGGTCAACTAAGTAGTTCCACACTTTCCCCCTCCTTTTTGTTTGGAATATTTTTGTGAATGAGATATGATGCACGTCATTAACACACTCATCTGAACCACAAAATTAAATTACCCTTGAGAGATTTGATAGGCGGTTTTGAAGATTTTACTGATCAATACTTTTGTTTAATTATTCCAACATTTTATCTGGTCCAAAACCTTGGTGACTGGCGGCACGGGAGATAAGGTTATCGTTTTGTTGTTTTTTTCAACCTTGAAATTATGGTACCTTAAGGCGGCATTTGAATCCCTAATTGTACGTGTCACCTTGCAAAGGACAACACTTTGTATGCATTTGCAATTTGTCTCTTCCTAGCGATGTTACATCTGTCGTCTACGTCGTAGATCTCTGACGGTTCTTCTGTACTGCGCAGCCCTCGCGCATGGTTGTACCTAACAAGGGCTGTAGCGTGACAACCTCCGGAATTGAACTACCGTGTTCATGTTTGTTTCGGCTGTTAATCTCTGCAATGCAATTCTAGTGATGTCTTGTATGGATTTGGCCGCTATTCCAAAGCCTGCTTTGAACGAAAGTAAATCCTTTTGCATTTGAGAGGTTTTGAACCCCAGCCCATGGTAAACTGCTGACACGATAGTGCATTTTGCTGGTTTGGCTTGTTGTCAAGATGGGGCTCTGCACATTGGACTTTGAATCTCCCAACTCTCGTGACTTTCAGTTCAGAAATCTGCCAGACTGAAGTTGTAATCCATGACCATCTATCTCCATCCAAATTTTCTGCAGTCGACTTTTATTTCTTTTCCCTAATCCATCTGCCGTTGCGCCCAGGGAACTCGATTCTTTGGTGCTTTTAGGAATCTTCAGAAAACAAAAAGGTTTCATGAAACAGCGTGGCCTAGGTTTGTTTAGCTTCATGTTACTAAACACCGCTTCGGATTTACAGATTTAAATTGTTGATGTTGTTGACTTTTTTAGCTTCGTTGATCATTCATCTTATTTAAAATATTAGTTCAAATATATATATATATATATATATATATATATATATATATATATATATATATATATATATATATATATATAACATTGCACTATCTTAGATAGTGTAGAGGCTGGGACCTTGTTCCATTATTTAAAAAATATATATATATAATATAGGTTTTAATTTTTTAATGATAAAATAAATTATTATTTTGTAAAAAAATAAGATAAATAATCAGACACAATTTTAAAAAATTTAACTACGTCAATAACTAAAATCCAGAGTGAATAACTAATTACCTGTTCTTCTCGTCAGGTGTCAACAGATGCCGGCTTTTTTCAGCCCTCTCCTGGCTCTTTTTCATACTACTTCACTGCATCAGTTATTCAGCCCACACCCTTTCTGAAATCCATGCGTCACGGGGTGCCTAGGCTTAATGGTATCAGTACGCATCTACAGCCCCTGAATGCTGGAACTCTTGGCCTTTTCCTCAGGTCTCCAAAGTTTATCACATCACCACAGTTCAGTAGAAAAGTTCACCACCATCAATCAATCATCCTCTAGTCGAAGTAGCAATGCCAGAACGGTTTGTCTTTTGGCCGTATTTCACCAGACTGAAATAATGAGGATTTGTCGATTTGACTGTCAGGCAGTAGCACCTGTGCCGGTATAGTAGCAGTCCTTCCATTGCACCAGCACAGTACGCGTACTGCTGCTGCACTGCATGCATCTACATGCCTGTGACTCCCGGTAACATGCATATGGTTCGATTAGATCTTTCCTGTGCAGTATTGTACAGCAGCGTAGTTCCAGATCACAGCAGTACAGCTGTGCAGTGTTGTACTCCGTACACTGCTAAACATATCACCAGAGCCACAGAAGTTCAGCTGCAAGTAGTAGTCCATCTCAATGTGCGGTGGCAATGCAGGAAGCCTGCACCACCTGTTAACCAGAGCTCTCATTGTAGCCTGCAATTTGCATTCATACATGCAGATGTTGTGAAGCAGCAGCAGGGTATGTGTTAGCAGTGCCACTGGAAGCAGTATTCTTTCTTCGCCCCAAGAGAGAAAGGAAACAGCGCTTTGTAACTGTTTTATAATCCTATATAGTACTGAATTTTTTGTTCCTTTCTTTCTTTTTCTACATTCTCTGTGACGTGCTTCTGCGCTAGGGAATCAATCTTGTGACCCTTGGAATGTTGCGGCGCGTAAACTAATCCAGTCCTTTTGGATCTTATTGCTGTTGGGGAGAGGCTCGTGATGCAGGCAACGCCAAAAGGGCCAAGGTGGTAGCGCACGCGCTAGGCCCTGATCTTCTATCACCAAATTGTTTTGTGTTTCAGTTCTTGTGTCTCGGCATTAAGTAAGCAGCCGCACTTCCACATTTCGTTCAGAAAAGCTATATGAAGAAGATTACCAGCTTTGATCACATTCTAAGATTTTGGACCGGTGAATATGTGCTCTGCCTCTATTTTGATTTGGTTCTTAATTATTCGTTTGTTGATTGTACATCTCCCCATACCGGGTTAGTCTAAGAAGTGTCTTTGCATTTTTAAACAAAAAAAAAAGTTGAAAATATAGTCATTGGAGCAATTGACCCCAGTCAAGATTTATAAACTAGTTGAAATTGAAACCGACCGGTTAACTGAAAAAAATAAAACGGTATAAGATGGTTCGGTTGACCGGTTTTACATTGAATCTATGTACTGTAGTAATGCCGTTAACAGCTAGTTTTCTCTCGGTTGGAAACTGACCCCCCCCCCCCCCTCCCCTCCCCCCACATAACAAAGACAATACAGAATGCTCCAGAATTGATAGCCTTTGAAGATCTTGTCAATCAAGGCACAAAATAGATGGTGTACATCCCCATCAGCACCTAACATCCAGGTTGTTATGTATTTAAAGCTGAAACCTTCTGAGAGCTCTGGCCTTTACAAAATCCAATGGAGCTTCGGTCCTTGCAAAACCTTCTGAGAGCTAAATTAAGACACAATACTTTGGAGTTAAGCCACGCAGTCACTCTTCACACACTTTGGGGCCCTGGATTGCCAGGTTGTGTGAGGCGCCTTTTTCATTCCTGCTGTGTGGACAAGCAACAACAAGACACCATAGCAAAGTGAATGTGTAAAACCATTCCCTACATGGGCCCTTGACGACTTGTTTATTCCCATTGGTTGGTAACAAAACTTTGCGCTGGTGCACCTGGGGTCATATTGTACTATAGAAGCTTTTAGTGATGTGACCTTCAAATCTTGTTCAAACCAATCAATATTCGAATTCGTTTGATAAGAACATTTATGGTTCATGCACGGTCAAACTTTGACTAAGAGGAAAACGCAGTGTTACAAAACCTGTGACAGACGCCCCAATGCTAGAATTTTTTGAACCGTAAAACAAGGTACAGTACAACAAAGAAGAGATTAATTTTGTAAATGGACCTGAATTTGTCTACTTAATTAAACTCCCTATGCAACTGCTGAATGCTACTTGTGACTGCCAGCGCAGTTGAATGGACAATAAGAATATGAAGTTTCTTCATGCCATGTTTTTGTTCTCTGTCTACATGAATCTACTTATTAAACACCCATGGTCAGGATTTATATAGGAATGCCAAACAGGTAAAAAATAGGGTTTCACGGGCCTTTTCAGGGCCGTCAACGGACGGGATTGTCTGCTTCTGCTGTCCTTCTCTTGGTGAGCTGTTGCCATTTCCGATCCCACATATTCCCATATAGTGCAATGAAATGATACAGATCATGCATGTGCAATATGCATGCAGGAACATTGTTGTAAGAAACTGAACTGATATTCTGATCACAGCCCGAAACAACGCTGGCCACAAATGGTGATGGCCATTTTGTTTTAGTTTGCATTTTAATTATAAACTGTTTAATTTGTATAATAACTGCGTGGCAAAGGGGTACAATAATGTCTCATCTGTTGATTTCGACTTGGATAGCAACGTGCAATTTTGGACTAATCGTTGGATCTTTTAATCAAGACATGATTCAGTTGGCGTGATAAAAGCACAAGATCCAAGCCGTGCAAGTAGTAAAGAATTACCACATGGCGCATTACATTATAATTCGTCTTCAACCGTAAAATATTGTGCCATGTGAACGAAATTCTGATATCCTTATTTGGATAAAGGGAACTAGAAAATTAGGAAAAGCATGAACATTTATATTAGCAAAGTCATAGGAACATGAAAACTGAAAAGCAGTGGTTGGACTAGGAGTCTAGGACAGTCTCACTAAAAAATAGTTATATATATGAAGTAATTCAGTCACTATATCATGTGTACTATGCATGCATGAACAGTAGATTATTCAGAATTGCATCCAGTTCCTGACTGCAAAAATTGGCGGTCGATTCTTTTTGTAGTTTACTAGTATTGCTCGCATGGCAAAAGGATCAGGTAGAGTAATATGTCTCGTCTGTCGACCGCAACTTGGATGCCAATATGCAGTTTTGGACTAATGGTTGGACCTTATAATCGGGACAGCAGGATTCAGTTAGTAATGTAGAAGAGCACAAGATCCGAGCCCCTGCTGCAAGTGTTAAAGAACCTTATCTCGACAGCAGATCAAACTCATATACGGTCATCGCAGTCTAACTGTTTAATACTACTTCACTATAGCTGAAAATGTCTGGTAGTCTATTTGGGAACTTTCTAGCTACAAACGAAGCGATTTATTGTGGGGACTTAGAATTTACACTCTTCCTTTAGCTTTCGGGACAAACCCCCTCCACCTGAGTACATATGGAGAGAGGGGTGTAAACTCCACTAGCATATGCATTGTAAAATTGTGTTGTGTTTCCCTGAGCAAGCAGGAATCTCGAAGAAAAAGCTGCAGGTTTAAGCTGTAGCACAACACTTCTTAATGCAGAAACCTCTTACTTAAAAAGCTCGCGCTGGTAAAAAAAAGCAACCTCTTACTTGTTACTGTTATTTAGATCATTGTAGAATGCAGACGTTTTTTGTTTCCTTTTTGGAGAAGTTGAGAAATAAATTACATCAAACAATTTCCTTCAAAAAAAATTACATCAAACAAGGCTATTTCAGCACATAGAGTTTTCTTCCAATTTGGGTGTGTTCGTTTCCACCTCTCTGATTTTTAGATCTATCCCATCGAATATTGTGATACTAATTAGGAGTATTAAATATAGATTACTGACAAAACCCAGTCCATAACCCTCCCTCTAAATGATAAGACAAATCTATTAATACTAATTAGGTCATGATTAGATAATGTGATGCTACAG
Organism: Eleusine coracana subsp. coracana; assembly: GCA_032690845.1. NCBI lineage: Eukaryota > Viridiplantae > Streptophyta > Magnoliopsida > Poales > Poaceae > Eleusine > Eleusine coracana. Next base: position 9,996,237 of record CM064426.1, read on the forward strand.
TAAACATCTCTTAATAATGACTTAATTAAACTTAATGAATTTATCACGCTGATGCGCATTCAACTCTGTATTTAGTTTTATATTTAATATATATTTAATAATCATATATAACATTTTAATGATTGATATAATCCCACTAAAATTTAGACTTTCTCAACGGCTTCCAGTTCCTACATTTTTTATACTGCTATGTGTTTATCCTCTGAACGAAGTACTGCTTGGTCTGGAATTGAAGACAATCGGCATAAGATGGCTGACACGCACATGTGTGTGAAAGACCAGCTCTAACAGGTATAATAAGGCGCTCATTCCCCACACCCCTGACTCAATCGATACCTCAAATTCATTACTTGAGTTCACACTCACACTCACGGGATGATTTAATCTCTGCTCCACTCCTACACTTATCGTCATGACTCGATGAACTCAAGAGAGGGAGGACCACTTGAGCTCCCACACCACACCAGCCCAAGATTGCCCGAGACAGGACCAATTACAGCATCACATAATATAGTGAAAACAAAAACAGAGCCTGCGGCTGAGCATCATCGGCATCGTATCGTAGTCGCAATGCGGACGGCGCCAATGGCGGTGCCGCCGCGCACCTCCATCCTCTCCCTCATCTCCTTCCTCCACCACCACCTCCGCGCCCTCCTCGCCGACCCCGCCGCGCTCCTCGCCGTGCGCCACCGCTGCGCCGCGCTGCTCGAGCCTCCTCCTCCTCCCCTGAGCAATCGCCGTAACAATAATCATCACTCCTCCTCCGACCAGGCCGAAGACGACGTGCTCGCCGCGCTCCACGGCGCCATCGACGCGTTCCACCCGCCCTCCGGCGACGACGCGTTCGACGCGTCCAGCTGCTGCCTCGCCGGCGTGGAGGACGCGCTGCAGGCGCCCGCGCTGCTGCCGGAGCACGGCGAGGCGGCGGCGCCGGGGCTGGACAACCGGCGCGTGGCGGCGTGCGCGTACTTCTACCTGGCGCTGGTGCGGTGCGCGCAGGGGGACGCGTGGCAGAGCGCCATGCACTTCCTGCAGGCCGTCGCCGTCTGCCCCCTTCTCGTCGCCGGCGGAGAGGGCCTCGCGCCGCGCGCGCTCTGGGAGGGGCTGTTCGACGAGGGCGTTCTCGCAAGGGCCGGCGCCGTCGCCGGCGAGGAGGAGGACGCGGCGAGGCGCGCGGCCAGGAGGTACAAGGACTGGCTCATGTATTACAAGGTCGTCGCCGACGCCGTGCCGAACGCCGCCGCCACCGCCGGCGCGGGGAGTGACGACGGGTGAGTGAGTTCGTTGCAACTTTACCGCGGCAGTTATAACGGTTGGTTTTCCACTTTACGCTCACGAGGGGTATACGTATACGGTTCGCATACGGTTGGTGTACAGTACAAGATACGTATACGGATATTGTATACGTCTGCGGTATACTTGACTGATCCTGCTGATTGGCGCGACGGCGGGGAGGCTGGAAAGGGAAAACTTTCCAAGATAGGATTATTGGTGATTGTGGTGAAGTAGGGCGCTCTTGTTTTTTTCTTCCTTTTCGTGCTAAAGATTTTGTTATGGGGCTGTGCATGCCTCTTCTTGTTCCGGTGTCTCTTTCACCTTCCCTTTGTCTTCTTTTCGTCCATGCTATTTTTCTTTTCTTTCACAAACAAACCTTCCTAACATTTCTAAGGGAGTGTCTAATTTTCAGTCGATTGAAAAAAAAGGTTTCTTTCAATCAACGATTTTGACTCTTAGATCTAGATTCAATAGATACAGGAAGACAAAAAAATTTCATAGTCTATACATAACACTAATTAATACAAATAATTCTATAAATAAATAACAAAAAAAATAAAAAATGAACAAACACACGCCACACACGTCGACTGAAAACCCCCCTGGATTTACTGAACATGAGCATTCTTGCATTTCTAAAGGATGATTTGGTTGCATTTGTAGTTGCATTGGCAAAAGACACATACGGAAACTTTTGATTCTGCACAAATTCCTCACAAAGACTGCGTGATCATGTGCTACTCCCGGTTATGAGCAATTCTGACGGCTGGACACCGGCTTGTGATTCTCGCTGAGTTTTGTCTGAAAAAAACTACATTCATGAACACGGTGCAAGTCATGGGCATAAACCTGCATTTTCCTGATGGATTAAATGCAACAACAAAAGGGAATGTCATCACTTTCTTTTCCAAAAGGGATTTTAAAGACACCTTTCTGCGAAATGCCATCTTCTCGTTCCTGACTAATCCTCGAAGTAAAGCTGGGGCGAAGATTCTCCACCCACAGCTTGGGACAAGCACGTAGACTAAAACCATCCTGACCCACTACTGCAGCATGCCTGCAAAATGATGAGCACCGTCTTCTAGACAGGATCTCTTGAGTACTGCTACATTGTCTATATATAGTTCAAAAACCAATAGGTGAAATGATAGTGTCAGTGTAGTTGCTACATTGTCTACATACCCTTGTCTGAAGTAGTGCCTACTAGTCTATTCAGTTCCTACTGCTACAACATAGGTATCGAAAACAAAGACAGTTGTCTCACTATCTCGAGATACATATATTTCCATGGGCAGGTGTCTTCAGTTTGGAAGGTCGGGAAGCTCCGTTGTTCCGAGATGGCTGAAATTTTCAGAGGCAAGTACCATATCTTGTACATGTCTTCATACAATGTAATGTGTGGCAAGCATTTAAGCGCTGGAATTGAGTCTCACATTTGTGCAGGATAGAACAGCCCGATCGGTTGATCACGAAGGAACGAGCGCAGCCTCCGGGGGTCCTAATGGTTTTGCTGAGCTGAAGGATTTTCTCAACATTGCAGATCAAGACTCAGAACAAGATACCCATTGGAGCTCTGACAACAGGTGCCTCCTCCATGAGATGCTTGAGGAATCCCAGACGGATTCGCCTGTTTCCTTCTACTCACATCTTGACTCTAGTGAAGAAAGTGACAACGAGGTAAAAATATGGTCAATTCCATCACAGAAAGATTTTGCTGCAGATTAAACTGTCCAATGGATACAACACTTCCATTTCCAGTGCAAGAGCTTGTAATTCTGGAATTTTGTAGTCGTACAATAATCAGAAAGCTCTATTTTTACATCAGTCAGACACATGAATTATTCTGACCAAATAGAAAATGCTTACACATCACCTAAGGAGACCAGATTATAAGTATGAGTGAAATTTTACCATTTTTTCGCATAATGTAATAGGATCCTTGGCCGAACCTGGTAAATAGAGAGTTGCAGAACTAATATGTAGGAAAAGCTGCATCTTAAATGCAATATTTACAAACCTGGAGCAGCCAGTACTTTTAATGCCATCTAACTCATCTGAAGCAGGCAGCTCCACATGACAAAGGGAGGTTGGCAAAGATTATGCCAATTGATGGAGAATTCTTGTCACCTAAACTCTATGAAAGGTACTTCTTTTTCAGCGTAGGTGTTTGGTTTCATACTTTGTTGTATACTGAGTCCTAGGTAACCTGATCCCTTCTTTATCTTGATATCACCTTTGTGTAGATCAAACAACAAGAATCTGACATGGTGCACATCTCCTGAAAATGCGATGATATACGCTCCGGGATCTCCACTGTACCATGTGGACGACAACGACATGAAAGCAAAGTACTTGCAGTCAAACAGATTACATGGCTCACTGAATAATCTGTCAAATTCGGTCCTAGAGTTAAAGACTGCAGACTCATGCTCCACATCCAACTACTCGGCCAAGGACGACATGTTCCTGCAATTCTCACCAAGGAATGATCTCAGATGCTTCAGCAACTTCTCGACCAAATTCATCAAGAAAGGTGCACTATCCGACCTAGTTTCCAGAGGAAGCATGAGCAGGAAATTCAAAACTTCCTCCACCAGTGAGGACTGGAGCGAAGTCAGCTCACGATGGGGGAAGGACAGTCAGGTGGATTTTCTTGAAAGGTTTGAGAAGGCAGTATCGAAACTATTGGTTTCAGAGGGATTAGAAAGTTGCCTTGATGCTGGCTCTGAGGTCACAACTATATGGCAGTTACTGAACAACACTTCTGAGGTGAGACACAAATCATCAGTAAGGCAAGACATCCTCGACCAACTGCTTGACAGCATTTCCACATCCAAGAAGGATAAAGCCATCAGGGCATCAGTTTATGTACTTCTGCTTATGATATCTGAAGATAGAAATGTGATGAGAGGCATCAAAAGGAAGAACTTTCACTTATCCAATTTAGCCACTGCTTTGAAAAGAGATGTGCATGAAGCTGCCATTTTGATATATTTGTTGGATCCTACCCCTTTAGAGATCAAAAACTTGGATTTGTTGCCCTCTCTTCTACATGTCGCTTGTAACTCAGACACCCAGAAATGGCCGGCACTGCTTCCACTTACACCGACATCAGCATCAATAGCTCTCATTGAGATCTTAGTGACGGCATTCGACTATGTAACAAACAATGTCCACTTGGCTTCCCTCAGCTCTCCTCCAATTCTGTCTAAGCTTGTTGATGTTGCAAAGAACAACAACTTCGAAGAAGGTGTGGCCCTGGCAGCTATTCTTGTCAGGTGCGTGCGGTTAAATGGTAACTGCAAGAAGTTCCTGTCACAGGCTACTCCAGTGGATCCATTTCTTCACCTTCTCAGACGAAAAGAGCACCGTGCCAAGTGTGCCGCACTTGAATACTTCCATGAGATTCTTCAGATTCCCCGGTATGATATGCACCCTGAAAAGTTTCAATGTATCCAATATTGACCTGAATAGCTTTTTTATTGAATGGATGGTGTTAACTTTCAGGTCCTCAGCAAACTGTTTGCTAGAAGAAATACAACAGCAAGGAGGCATTGCTATTATGCACACATTAATGGCTGCCCTCCATCAAACTGAACCTGAACACCGGGTGTTAGCAGCTAACCTTCTCCTGCAAATGGACCTGATGGTACATACTGTCCCCTGATACTCTTGAAGAGTCAGTGAAAATCCACAATTTGATATCCCAGAATATTTCTGTTTTTTTTTAGGGGAAGAATATTTCTGTTTTTCAGTTCTGCATGTTTTAGTTTATCAATCCTGCAAGAAATGAGTTCAAACAACATCCAAATACTGCTCATTGGTACTAGTATCACACTGAGCCTATAAAACAAAATCATCATTGCCACCTACAAGTAAACTCCATTATCTGACACAGCATGTTCATTTTTGCAGGGAAAATCAGATAGTAGGAGCGTGTTCAAAGATGAAGCGATGGAAATCCTGTTAGATTCTCTATCATATCAAGAAAACAGTAGAGTGCAGGCATTAGCAGCATCATTTCTTTCAAATCTCGGAGGAACTTATTCTTGGTCAGGAGAATCATATACGGCTGCATGGCTCGCAAAGAAGGCAGGTCTTACATCAACATCTCATAGAAATACAATGAGAAACATTGATTGGCTCGATTCTTGCTTGCAGGTTAGTTACAAAACATTCTTTCATTTGGCAAACAAAACATAGACTAACTGGTAAGTAATTATAACTGTAAATATGGTACAGGATACAGAAATAAGTTCATGGAGCAGTAAATCCGCAAGAGCAGTCATAAAAACAGGATTACCAGTAATCAGTGCTTTAGCCAAAGGATTGCAAAGCAAAGTGAAGGGAACCTCACATGATTGCCTTGTATGTGTCTCATGGCTTGGAAGCGAGCTTGCTGCCCTTGGTGAAGATGACATTAGATACTCCGCTTGTGAAATATTGTTACATGACATAGCGCGTCACCTGCATCCTGGATATGAACTTGACGAAAGGGTTCTAGCATGTATGTGCCTATATAACTACACCTCAGGAAAAGGTAAGTAATATTCTATTATTGCTCAGTAGTAGTTCAATCTTTTGTATGTACTAAAATTCAAGTGTCATCTTGCACATCCTAAATACTTTTGGAATATAATGATCCACACTAAAGATTAAAGGAATGATCAGTGAATCATATTTACATGGAGCTATCTATTCAAACTGCAGGAAAGCAAAAGTTGATGAGCTTGACAGAAGGTTCTCGAGAATCTCTTAGGAGGCTTTCACCCTTCACATGGATGGCTGAGGAATTACTTCAAGTTACAGATTATTTTCTTCCCAGCAATCCAGTGAGTACTGTTGGAATTTAGGTCCTCTCTCTTTCTAACTTTCACTCTAAATTGGGACAGTTTAGAGGAATCTTGATTTTTTATCATCATTGTTCCAACAAAGAAGTGCCATCTTAAGTAGCAAGCAACAGAAAGTGTAGACCTTAAAATAGATATTGCAGTCGAAGCTAAGATTATATCATTTCTACATGTTCCTTGTTATGATCTTATCAGAAGTTCTTTATGATCGAATTTTCATTACAAACAGAATATGCTTGCCATCGTAAATTTGAAAACCATAAAGATAATTCTAACAATGATTCTAACTTTCCCATTGTTAAATATGTTTCTCAAACATACGATTTAATTATCTGATGTTGTCAGTGCAGCGTGTATCATGTGTTCATACACAAATCCTGGAAACAGGTCAACCTGGCAATGGCGTAGTAACTGCTATTGCATTCTTCAGAGGGCAACTTTTTGCTGGTTATTCTAATGGCATCATCAGGGTAATGACAGATTCCATAAGCCAGAACTTCTCCTTAACATGGAAACCTATAAAATAAGCTCTCAATTTGTTATGTGGTTGACTCTATGGAGATGATAGTAACTAATTATATACAACAAAGTTTGTCACTTCAATCATGCGCTGCAGTATTTTCATAACTAAGCAATTCTAATGATAAAGTGTTCTGAACAGGCATGGGACATAAAAGGTCAAAGGGCAGTAATCATCAGGGAGGTAAAAGAGCATAAAAATGCAGTGACTTGTTTTGCACTATCAGAAAACGGGGAAAAGCTCTTGAGTGGATCAGCTGACAAATCTGTTCGGGTAAAAAATGCAACTGCTCATGTTAAAAAAAATGCAATATCTGTTGAACTGCAACTGAAAGCAATGGGAATGTTAAAATAACAGGCTCATTTGTGTTAGATCTATTACATATGTTGCTTAGATATTCCTTAGTGCAGGGACCATCTTGCATATTGTACAGTCCATCGTGTACATTGGTCCCTTTTGGGGTATGATAATAAATTGAGCTGCATATTTCTAACAATTTGCAGGTATGGAAAATGGAACAACGCAAGCTTGAGTGTGTTGAGGTGATCCAAATAAGAGAGCCTGTGCATAAATTCGATGTTTGTGCTGATAAAATTATTGTACTAACACAGAACGGCGTTCTCAAGGTACTTGTTGGCTTACTGCTCTTGGATATTATTTCAAGAAATGGAACGTAAGACAGTAATGGTTGACTTTATAATTCTACAGTTCTCTTATGGATCAAGACGCACTGAAACATTTTACAGGAGCAAGCATGTCAAATCTCTAGCTATATGCCAGGGGAAAGCTTACCTTGGTTGCTCAGACTTGAGTATACAGGTCAGTTTTGTGGTTACTAAATGCAGATAATGCTAAGAGAATTATATGTAAAAAGAGAAAGCTTTCAACAGGAACTAGACATGTCATTCGAATCCAAGATTGAGATAAGGGCACCTAGAAGAAGCTGGAGAATCAGGAAACAATCGATTAGCTCCATTGTCATATATAAAGATTGGATGTACTGTGCTGGGGCTCAAGTTGAAGGATCCACCTTAAAGGTATTAATCAAAGTTAACTCTGAAAAATAAGAGATGAACAGAAAAAGGTGAAACATTGTACTATTTGTAAACCAGGATTGGAAGAAACGGTGCAAACCTCTTATGACACTGCCAATACCAAAGGGAACAAACGTAGGGGCAATGGCAGTGGTGGAAGATTTCATTTACTTGAACTGCAGCAAAAACCCCAGTATAATTCAGGTGACATGAATTTCTCTTCTTCTTTTTTTTTTTTTTTGCTATACTGGCTATACTAGTTGTTGTAAATAAATAAATAAATAAAAGGCAAGCTTTAGGACAACATCGATTAGGTGATCCCTTATGGTTGTAACCTCAGATATGTGCCCTCTGACAACTGCTAAATAATAAACTCTTACTGCATCCTTCATGTAATAATTATAAAGAGAAACAGAACATTTGAACCACACTAACAATGAAAAGGACAAAAAATTGTGTCCATATACAACTGGTTATAACTTTTTTTATTTGGTCAGAGTACATAGGTTATAGCTGTGATATCTGATCACAAGTACAAAAATTCAGAAAACTTGATTTTGCTTCTGAATTTATTGATAGATATGGTTGAGGGAGAAGCAGCAGAAAGTAGGAAGGTTATCTGCAGGAGGCAAGATAACGAGTATGTTCACCGCAAACGACATGATTTTCTGTGGTACAGAAACCGGTTTAATCAAGGTCAGTAGCACACAATTAATTTTGATGAGTGAAATGTATGTATCTCGGTAGCAGTATGATACAGAAAATTCTTGCACAGGCATGGATTCCTTTGTGACGATCATCGGAGAAAAAAAAAATGCAACAAGGGTCAATTTAGTTGTAAATGAAAAAAAAATAAAGTGTACAGGAAACATGGAAAGGAGACAATATACCATTGTACAATCCCTCAGGAAGGCACAGCAGCACATCTATTAAATTCATGTGAAAACTCCATGAGACAGAAGTTCTTGGAAAATAGTTATAATGTAAATATTAAATAGTGAGTGTGTTTCATTTTCTTTCGTTTTAGAGGGAATGGTTATCGTATATGTTAATAAACAGTAGAGTAAATTTCTTACATTGTATAGTACCTCGTGACACAAACACATTGACCTGTACATTTATATGGTGTTCAAATTGTGACTTTGACCAGTAATTTCTGTTGTAATAGTAAGTTTATAAAACATAGGAGTATTTTGGACGCATTTTTTTTGAGACAAACCTATTAATATAGATCCTTGCAGTTGTACCCCAATGTTTCAATAGATTGACAGTCAAAGTATCAAGTTTATCTGGTACCAGATTTTACTTGAGACAACCGTGTATATAGTCCCCCAAAGCGGTTGTTTAAAATTTGCATGGCAAATCGATCCCGCTCACTCCTAGCTTACAAAAAGACGGGAATTTTAAGCAGCCAGACAGAACAGGGGGGCAAAAGGATTTTCGAAGCATTTTAAACAGGTGGTGGCGTGGAAGGGAACGCGGCCCAACATGATCATCACAGCACACAAACGTACTAATAAAGTGAAGGAGGAGCACCCTTACAACTACAAATTAACCGTAGCAACTTACTGGGAACTGGGACTAGGCGTCCAGCGTCTGCAGGAACGATCGACGCCATCCGGGCATTTCGCCGAGCAGTACCCGGGCACGGCTGTTCGGCAACACGTTCCAGCTGGATGACGGGATTCCTGCCGCTTGATGGACGCTTATCTGAAGGTCACTTTCGTGGCCTCAGTGTGAGGAGTCCGCCATCTCGCGGCCACGCCACAGACGGGCTCACATCACCTACGCGGCGACCCGCTTCACTGCAGAGCAGAGCTTTTGCTCTTCTGGCGTCTCGCCCGAACGAGGAGGATGCAGCGGACATGACGACGAAGCGCCCGCGCGGGCTCCCGCCTAGGAGGTCTGCGCAATGGTTGTGGGCTGGCATGTCGGGCCGTTTGAGTTGGGCTTTTTTAACAATGCCAACTTCTGCAACCTCTCTCTTGTCTTTTTCTTTTCTTTTTCAGACAGAAAGTCAGGTCATATGCGAGTGAATATATATCAACTGAGAAGCGAGGCAACGTGCTTAAGAGTAAACGGCCATGAAGTGCAAAGGCTAGTCACATGCATTGCCGCCCTGGATGCATGTGCCTCCCGTCCTTCTGCTTCAACGTGTGCCATGTGCCGATGTGCTTCCATGTGCTGTGAAGATACTACTTCGTAGTATATGGCTTCCGAGGCTCAAGCATATACTTGTGTCTCTGTGTCAGCAGCACGTATGGTCATATGGAGGCTTCCCGAGGAAAGAGTAAGAAAAAAAAAAAAACAGAGCTAGCAGCGCGTATGGACTATGGAGGCGGCAGCAGAGCAGATCCACGTGTTTTCTAGCTCGAAAGGCATGAACAAAGCTACTTCGGTTCCCTCATGGCACGGGAATGGCTGATAGCAGTGATTATCTGCCGTTTGGTGTGGTCGATCTGCAGGTTGGTGTCCTGGAGGGCAGCCTCGTCATCCTGTATGCATGCTCACTTCGACTGGTAATAATGCGTATATTAAAAAAAAACTCACCTGTATTTTAGAACCTATCTGCAATGTTTTTTTTCAGTCTAACAAAAAAAAATCACTTTGTTTCTATATTCCCCTCTGATAGTTTTGACCGGCTGACGTAAATGTTTTTTCACCTCTGACATTGTGTAGATACTTCCTGTCACATAATTACTACAGTATTTTAGCCACTGGCCAGTGTACAACTGTACATAGGACCGGCACATGGTGCAACCCTTCATCTTACATCCTTCAATGTACTCATTTTTTTTCCTAAGACCCGCATCTCATTCTCTTAAAAAAAGAAAAGGACCTAGACATTTAAAATCAAGACCTTTAGAAAGATATTTTAAAAAAGTACATCATTTGAAGAAGACAATTTCCAAACTTGTATAATGTGGCTAGATGGAAAAATATTACTGTTCAACATATCTTTCAATCCGTCCCCCTTAACCTTAATTTTAAAAGATCCATAACTGACATAGAGTTAGTAGAATGAAACAACATGATCCCTAAACTAATCATTGTGCTTCTTAGGGATGAATCAGATAGTTTTAAATGAAACCTACATGAAAATGGCAGATTCTCGGTTCACTCCATGTATAATGTTATGTTGATCCAAACTAAATCCAGGCTAAGACATCTATGAGAAAATAAACTCACTTTAAATATCAAAATTTTCTTGTGGAATCTTTCAAGAGGAATAACACTAACTAAAGATAATTTAGCTAGAAAAAAATTAGAAAGGCTCCCAAAAATGTTGTTTTCGTAATACTAACGAGATAATTCAACAACTTTTTTTTGAGTGTCATATTGCCCAAAATGTGTGGCGGATTTTTACCATTGCTACTGGTTAACCTATACTGCTTAATACTTATCACATTATTGGGGATTGGCTAATTTCCAAGGGAGTAAAGGAAAAAAAACTAATCATTATTGGAGTGACAACTATGTTATGATCAATATGGCTATGCAAGAATGATATTATTTTTGACAAAAAATTGATGATCTCATTAATGCACGTGGTCTTCAAAGACAGTGATGAACCGCGTCAAGCATCATCACGTACCTGCACATATTCAAGAAGACAGGGCTAGAAATGTCGATATCCATCAACCGAAAACTCTTGACGATCGACTTTCCAATTGGACTGACATCCTCTTGACTGATGCACATCTCTATTTCTTTCCTTCATGTGAAGACCAGACGCAGCAATATGTCATGCCTTGGACTGAGTGACAGAGGCGACACGGCGCAAGAACAAGGAAAACCTTGGAAGCAAAACCTCGTCAATACGCTCCACTCTAGGATAACCTTTTTCTTTTTTGAATCTACATCCAGAATATACAAGGTAGGTTCAAATGTTTTGAGTATAGTGCCATTGCGAAAAGAAAGGGGAAGGGAGAAGAAGCGCTTTCTCAGGCTTCTGGCTGCATAACTTCGATGTGTGGACGGGTGGTCATGCAGTGCAGGCTGCAAACCTCAAGTCAAATCAAGTGCCAACAATCAAGGAGCAATACAATTACCTAACAATGTGTTGAAATTGTGTGGTTGTTAGGCCAGTTTAGGTAGTTGCCACCAACTTCTTCTCCATGATGTTGGCTACTTCCACGGAAGATCCAAAACTTATGTCGGTGTTGCAAGAATTGCAAATCATGTGTACCAATACGTTCAGACAAACAAAGCGTAAGGCGTTAGAAGAATGCCCCAGTGCCCATTATGACTTTCTCTGTTGAAATCTTACGCTTAGAAGGTAAAAGTTTTTTTTTAAAATTTTTGCAGATTTCTGGTTATTCCATCCAAGCGCCAATGTGGTCCCATAATTGATAGTACTGACGAGATAAAAATATGAAAATAAATGTTTATAGGCATACCAGTAGAAGTATATGGCAATAGCTTTTGATGCCCTGAAGTTTTTTAGACTCTACCTATGTTAACGTGAACTAGTGAAAGTGCAGGTGACCACAAACCATGATAAGCGACAGAAGAATAAGGCAGGAAAAAATTTCAACACTTTTATTTGAGCTAGTGCACCACGTGGTCAGGTGAGATGGCCACGTCGTAGTTTCCACACTTGTTCATAGTCTTCTGGTGCCAGTGCTTCTCATCATAAAAGTTGTAAAGTTGAGACGAGAAAATGACTTGGCATCTATTCCCTTAATGCAATATATTTACTTTTATATGTGACAATGATAGAAAAATATATATTTTTATTGCCAGGTTGATCACCTTCAGTGTTATTGTTTATGAGCTAAAACTAATGGCATTCAATTTCATCTGAACTAGTAAGGGTTAATATTTTTGGCATGTCGTCTTAGTTGATACTCCTCCGTTCGAGAAATTTTATTGTCGGATGGTTCATTTTTGAACTGGTTGGCGTCAAAATTTGTGGAAAAACGGAGGAGTATAGTTTTTTAGAGAAGGAATATATTACAATTGTATTTGAAGGATGGAAAAAAAAGAAAATAATAACTGTTACAAACTGCCATATGACAAAGTCTAACAATAAATCAAGTAGTTTCATACAAAAACAATGAATCAAGTAGGCCCTTTTTTCATAATTCGCATTCACGTGATACTAGATTGTAAAGTGCTAAACTGCTGATCATCACGTTTGGACACTGCCTGCTCACCGATTCAATGTCCATCCATTACTTGTTGGTGTGCCCTCTATCCTGTTACAATGGAAGATGGTCTTTCAAACGGCAAATGTCTTACAATTTTATAAAAGGATCCACAAATTTGAATTATGTGTGCTTTTACCCCCTTTTGCTAATTATTTGATAGTTGAAACATCTTTACCAATGTATTAGTAATTTTATAAAAAGAACCACAAAGTTAATGATCCAATGTATTGCAATGTATATCTTGACACCTCTCTACCAAACTCTCCCCACCATTATTGACTATCCGTACCAGTGAATATGCTTACATGGAATTTCCATATACTCCATGCGTAGATTTTCAAGTTAGTTACACTAATTTGTCTAGACTAAGATCTTCATAGACCAGTTTTATGTCAATTTCTATAAATCAGATTATGAGTTTTTAAAAATCTTTAATAAAAACCTATAATCTAGTCTAACCAAGATAATTCCAGTTTTTATATCATAAAACACCTTTTGCCCCCTAAAAGTTTACCAAAATTACTTGTGTATGCCAGGGCATGTGGCATTACCATTTTTTAAACAATAAAGGAAAAGAGAGTGGTTGACAGGTCATTAGCAACAAAAAAAAAGACTAAAATATAGATTTTAAGAAACTGGTATTCAAACAGGACCATCCATTTTTTTTAGAGACCAGATTGTAGAAACCGAAAAGAAAATCTAATTTTTAAGAAATAATGGTGGATCCAAACAAGATATAAATGTTTAACAAACATGACATAGACTTTATGATTGAGTCTAGTTGATTTGTTTAAGGTCTATGATTAATCTTATTCTCGTACATCGACTATATAAACATATTATATATGATGATTTAGAATTTTTTAAAAAATGCACTAGTATATAAAAAGAAAAAAGTATAATTATACATCTAACAAAAAAATACTGATATACATGTCAAAATCTAGTGTTGTATAAAGCCACAAAGGAAATCATAACTCAAAGCCTCGCCCTACCTCCATCTCTAGTTTCTATTATATAGTGTTTTGTCATATTATTATAAAAGAAAAGTTTAAGGTCATCGATCCATTGCCCAAGCTCGCTATGGTAGAGTTAGTTAAAAGTAATTTCCCTCATTATGAAGTCCAATTCGGCAACCTAAACACAATGTTTTTTTTGGAATTAATTCGTTTCTTGGAATTACTATGCCTTGAGCAGTTCATATACACGGAATGGAAGCAGAATTTTGGAGGGGTCAATATGAAAGCTAGTCAAAATACATATCGCTTTCGCCGTAGCTGTCTCCCACATGCAATGCACATTTGTTTCTTTTGAAACGTCACACAGTACATATATTCTGGACACTTGACCTTTTATTCTACTTGAATGTACTTCAAGACACGCTCCATGCTGTTAATTAACTGTTAAATATATGCTTATCTCTAATCAGTGTTTTAAAAAACAGCCGCCTAGACTGCTTCAGTGGTAGGCAAAGCTCCGCTGCTCCGCTTTCAACTAATATGTTTAAAATCGTTTTTCCTACTTGTCCAATTATTATATGGTATCAGGTGATGTTTTTATTATTTTTGTATTTATTTGCTAAAAATACAAACGTCTAGGACTGCTTTTTTTTTAAAAACATTGTTTCTGATGCATCATCTGATAATTACTGTAGCATCCTTGTTTTGTACACAGAACAGCACTGAACACACACTAACATATAAATGACTGACATTTTCAATTTATTTTTACATCTGTTTTAGGGCAGTAATTTTACGGTAAACACTGGATTTTTTTTTTGAAGGGAATTCCCATGGAATTTCAGGAAAACCAAAACGATGCACTACTTGCTATATACTGAACACAAGTTGACTACTAGACTGAGTAAAAAGCTAGAAGGTATCACAGGATGGCGTCGCGTTGGGCATGGTCAAACCCAAACCTTGGTTCATACATAGAGTGAATAGAACTGCATGAGATGGGAGCAAGGAAACCACGCAAAGCGCAACGGGAGTGATCAGTAAATTGCACGGCAAGATTCTGCTTGCTAGCGAAACTAATACAGTGGCATCGCTTCATCGCTTATCCGAAGATTTTTTTTTTTTGGGGGGGGGGGGGGGGGGGGGTCTTTGTTGATCTCTTTTTTTTTTCTTTTGTTTAGAAAACAGTAGTATCCTTATTTGTGCCATTCCAAAATCAGAGCGTCAGAATCAACTGTGCGGTCGGTGGCCAGTCCGCATCGGGGCGGGTAGAGATGAAAATGAGGAAATTAACAAGATTCTACGCGTTGATCGGTGCATTAGAGAGTAATCCAGTTTGATATCTACACAAAAAATAAAGAAGCAACCAGCAGCTGGACCGAGGCAAACGGCAAACCCCAGCAGCAACAAGCAGCACGATCTACTACTCCGAAAGGCTTGACCCGTCACCGTTGCGAGCCCGCCGACGCGGTCGAAGTGCCCGTGCCGGACGCACGCAGGTCGCGGCGGCGATCGCGCAGGCCCTTTGAGAAGGGGAGAAAACAGAAGGCGGCACGGCACGCCAGCAACAGCAGGAGCCAAAGCTGCAGGTTCGAGGAAAGCCGTCTCCCCTGCTCCCGCGTTTGGAATCCAGTCCGACGTTTGCCGGAAAAACCATATAAAACGTCAATAATGGAAGCCAGTCGTGCAGATCGGAATAAGTCCACGTGGGCACGTGCCACGCGCCTCGGGGTGGGCCCGCTTACGGTGCCTCCAGTACGACCACAACGTGTTGTCACGCAAACTTTTTCTTAAACAACTTACGTATTACTCGACAAAAAATGGGTCCATGTGGATCCAAACAAGTTATGATGAAAATGGATCAATTTACCCCTCAATCCTCCCAATATATGGTTCCAAACAGAATAAGATGAAAATGGACTAATTTACCCCTCAATCCTCCCAATCTACATGAAGAAAATCAATGTCATTGTTTTGATACACATTTCTCAGAGTGTATTTGAACGGCGCATACTCGCATGTCTTTGCAACATATACCATAATTTTTGTTCTAGTTTCCATGTTTTAGCTCCCTAATACCGACCATTTCATATGGATTTAATTTGTTCAAAATTCTGCGGCTTTGTACTTCACAATATATATGGTTTTAGTTCATGCAACAATGTCGATACAAGCCAACATATATATGATTGTACAAATACGAGCATGATTATGATTTATCAATATGTTTCTTTTTTGTTGACAAGATATTTAAAATAATATTGTCTATAGTGGAGTAGGTTTGCAGAAAGTACTTCATGTTAATAATAAGGATGCTCTATTGTTTCTGTTATGGAAAATACTTCATCTATCTTATTTTGATAGCAATAGTTAAGATTCACTAATACATTAATTCTTTAAAAGACACATATGATATATAGGCTAGCTACTTGTTTATGAAAATATATATACCAATGACTTTGTCTTTTCCAAAATAAAAGTGTCAACTTTGTTCTTACGAGGTGCTTGATTATTAAATATAGACCTTAGACCGATTATATAATAGCATATAAACTATGTCATATTTGTTAAATTAAAGTAAGTTATATCACAATTATCAGTATGTTTAGATTAGTTTAATAATGATATTAGTTACCATACCTGATATTTGGCTTGAACTTCGGCATAACTGTTGTCAAACACAATGATCTAAACCTCCATCGGATTCGTACTAAATGGTGTTCTCGTTGAATTCACGTCACTTGTGGATACATCAAATAAAATAATCTAATCTTGACATTCAAATTCGGTTAGTCATTTGTTACTGCCAAGTTTATATTAATACCAATTGGTATGCAATTGCTTGATATGTATATTTTTCAAACTAAACATTGTGTCATAAAATTCTATTAGACCTTAGAAGTAACGCATATTTTCCATACAAATTTCAACAGACTTAAGCTTCTTTTCTTGGACTAAGAAATGCCTTCCATAATCTTTTATTTTGGGAATTATATAGCATGGGAAGAAATATGCTCTCTCTAGTCTAAGTATGACAATGAGGCCTTGTTTGGATCCACTGATATTTTAAAAATCCAGATTTTAGAATCTGTGAGTCCTCCAAATGGGACAGATTTTTTTTCTCTAAATTCTAAAATCTAGAACCCTAAATTTTAAGAATCTCATAATCTGGTTATACTCAGCTAGAGTTAGATTTTAAGAGTCTGATCGGTATCCAAACATCATCATAGATTTTATTTAGAATCCAGATTCTAAAATCTTAAAACTAAAATTAGATTTTAAGAATATGAACTGGATTCAAATAGGGCCTGAGTAACGGACATCATATATCAAAAATCAAAGAATGTAGTCACTATTTGAATTATAGTTATGTAAATAATCGTTAGAAGAAAATTATAGAACAAAATCTTGATTGAATATGCTGGAGTTATACATGCTCAACCAAAGCACAATATATTGATTAGAGATAGATATAACTTAATTTGCTAGCATGATATAATTTTGATATACTCGAATCAGATACTATAATAACAAACAAAATCTTGATTGAATGTGCGGGAGTTATACATGCTCAACCAAAGCGTAATATATTGATTAGAGATAGATATAACTTAATTTGCTAGCATGATATAGTTTTGATATACTCGAATCAGATACTATAATAACAAATCTTTTCTCATATTATACCTATATCTTTATTATTTATATAACTTGCTTTTTTTGAATGAGTTTCACTTCTATGGCATCACAGATATCATACCTTATACCGCCTTTTCTGCATAGACACCACTAGTTTATAAGAGAATTAGCTCATCATCATCATCCTTACCATAAAACCGTCATCGTGCGTCAAGATTCACAATAGTCAATAATATCCATCATTACATTTCACAACTTTATTGTCTTCATGTGCATGGCTGTAATAACTACATGACCTCCTTCTCACCGTCTTACACAAAGATTTGTTGTTATATCATCATTCATAATTTTAACCACATGATCTAGTCAAGAAAACTAAAAAATATATTTTCCATTCGCTCAACTAAAAAATTGTCGTGTCCCTCATAATAATACTAGAAGAAAATGTTCGTTTTTCTTTTTAGAAAAATTTCTGTTCGAGTTACAACTGACAAGTGTCTCTCCTAGTATCTCCTGCAGCCTTCGTCACACACGCTCGCAGCGTCGGTCCAGTTTTGGAGATAAGCCGCCGACGCGTCCACCGAACTCTGCCGTCCTGATCGGGCGACACGCGCACACACGAGAGGCCAGCTGTCTTGGCGGCCACAGCAGATCACACCGCCAGTCAAACCCCTCCTACCTTCTCCGTCCTCCACTCGCAACCCCACCGCTCGAGCCCGCAGCCGTTGGGACCCGATCTGCGCCGTCCACCTCGCATCCAACGGCCGCATCCTCCTCCTCCTTCCTCCGGCGAGCCACCGCGCTGCGCCCATAAATACCTCTGCTCCTGCCGCTGCCACCCCCGCCTGTCCGAATCGCGTCCAGGCCCCCGGGAGTTTCGCGGAGAAGGCCCCCGATTTATTTTGTCATTCACATTCAGATCCTTCCCCTGTCGGAGAGGAGAGAGAGAGAGAGAGAGATGGCGTCGGAGCTGACCTACCGCGGCGGCGGGGCGTCCCCCGTCGCCGGCACCGGCCCGGGGGCCTACTCCCCGAAGCCGTCCAAGCCGCTCGCGTGGCTCCCCCGCGCCGCCCGCTACGCCGTCTCTGAGCACCGCCCGGTGTTCGCCCTCGCCGGGATGCTCTTCGCCGCCGCCATCTTCTCCATCGCCTCCCCCTCCGGCTCCTCCTCCCCCGCCACCGGCGCTGCCATCTCGTCTTACACTACCAACAGCCACAACCCGCTCGCCCGCTACTCCGTGGAGCCGGCCCACCGCGACGTGCCCGCCAGGCACTTCGTCGGCGGCAAGGTGCCGCTCGGCCTCAAGCGCAAGGGCCTCCGCGTGCTGGTCACCGGCGGCGCCGGGTTCGTCGGCAGCCACCTCGTCGACCGCCTCCTCGAGCGCGGCGACAGCGTGATCGTCGTTGACAACCTCTTCACGGGACGCAAGGACAACGTCGTGCACCACTTCGGCAACCCAAACTTCGAGATGATCCGCCACGACGTCGTCGAGCCCATCCTCCTCGAGGTTGACCAGATCTACCACCTCGCGTGCCCGGCCTCGCCCGTCCACTACAAGTACAACCCCATCAAGACAATCATATCCTTTTTTTTTTTTCTAATGGTCCGCCATGGTTAATGCTCGGATCGCGATCGCTGCTTCTGATTTTTTTTTTTAGCAAAACAAAGATATTTATTTTCTTGGATTTTTGTGTGATAAAGATTTGATTTTGATTGCTTTTCTGGTGGAGAATTTGTTCATTTCTGTAGAATTTCTTTATCGGTTATTTATTGTTCGATGCATCTGGGCAGCAGTATTTTTTTTTCTCCCTGAGATTCCGTGTCTGTTCCTGAAATGGAATAGTATAGGACGGGAAGCAGAATTTTGTTTTGGTGTCCGGAACTCGGGATTTGTGCCACGTTTCGATGTGAATTTTGGAGTTTTCTGCCGCTCTGAACTTTGGAGCAGAGTAGAACAGAGGCGGACTTTGTCCGTTCCAGATCTCTGCTCCCTCCTGCCCGGATCAAAAATTTTCGTTCGTGCTCTGAGATGAAAACTGAAGATCCAGGATCCTCGGGACATTTCTTTTTCAATCCGTTTAAGCTTTTGCATAAATAACTGATAACTGTCTTCACTTTGCTTCATGATCTATTAATGGACTTACAAAAGTAAGCGTAGGTGTGACTGGATCTGGGTTAGTTGTGGAGTTTGCTTAATTCTGACATAAAGTACGCCTTTCAATTTTCAAAATCGAAAAAGTGAAGTCCAAGTGGCCTTGCCCTTTCCACTTTTCAGCCACTTTGCTTACTGTTCACTTCACGCAATTTCCTTGTGACTTGCTTCTTCTGCAACTGATTTTGGAGTCGACACGGGTGATTGATCTAGTCAGGTTTCACCTGTAATATACTTTCTGAGATGCTTCCTGTTAAGCCTTAACCTTTGAGATGGCACAAGACCAATGTGGTTGGGACACTGAACATGCTCGGATTGGCCAAGAGGATCAACGCAAGGTTCCTTATCACCAGCACCAGCGAGGTCTATGGTGATCCTCTCCAGCACCCTCAGGTGGAGACTTACTGGGGCAATGTCAATCCCATCGGTAAATTTCTGATCTTAGATATTATCTTGGAGTAAATTGTGTTAGGTGACACATGGATTCTCATCTCATTCGAATGTTGCCTGATGAGCTTATTGTTAGTTGGGTCATGCATGCGGCAAAAATAGCCTGATCCCACTTAGCAGGAAACTGCCGGCCACCAAATAAATGATCTCTCATGCGCATTTGTGATTTGTCAGGCGTTTATATATGATACGTTTTTGATAGAGTAGGCTTGCTGACCGTCCATTTGAGGTTGCTATATGTTTTACACAACAAATAATAATTTTTTATGACTTGATTTCGGGGTGGAATGAGCCAAGAAAAGAAAAAGACTGAAAGGCAAGCTGGATCTTTGCTCTTCTGTTTTGCCTCAAGAAGTAAATATCTCAGAAAGAAAAATATTTTCCTAAAACACAGTGATGTTCCAAATTCGTCTTATTGTTATATGAAAGTAGCCTTGTATAAGCAACTGGTGAAAAGAAAGGGATCTTGGGATCTTACTCTAAGGAGATGCTGGCTGTGGAATCTTAGCTGGGTGGTCTCTTGCATGCTTTGATTCCTTTTGGCGGAAAGGGTTGATGCTGTTAGGTGGAAGTTTGTCCCTGACTCCATGAGGGCCACTTTGTGGATCCCTTTCTAATAAAGCAAGAGGGGGACACAACTATATTTGACCAATTATGCCTAACCAAACATCCACCAACCAAGACGCCTAAGAAAATCAAGAGAGCAGACCAGAAAATTGATGAAAGTTTGTTGAGCATCCAGTACTAGGTGTTGCATACTGCTTGGATTCTATACAGAGTGGGAGAAATCTTGCATGCTCTGAGTAAGCTCCCCTAATTTTTGTTAGTCTTGATTAACAGGTGTCCGGAGCTGCTACGATGAGGGCAAGCGTACTGCAGAAACATTGACCATGGACTACCACCGTGGTGCCAACCTTGAGGTAATTCTGCTGATCTACTTGTTTAATTTCATTGGCTGAACCATTTCGCCTATGTTCAAACTAGATGTTCATGTCTGGAAAATTCTTGATGTTTCTTCAGGTCCGGATCGCACGTATCTTTAACACCTATGGTCCTCGCATGTGCATTGATGATGGCCGTGTTGTCAGCAACTTTGTTGCTCAGGTAAACACAGACGCTGCTGTTGCTATACTTGGTACAGAAGCCAAAAGATAGTATAGGTAATCTTGTGTAGCACTGAAATTAACTATGTATAATTATGGTTACAGGCTTTGAGAAAGGAGCCCTTGACGGTTTATGGTGATGGCAAGCAGACCAGGAGTTTCCAATACGTTTCTGATCTGGTAGGTCTATCTCTACCCATTTATTGGAACAGATCAGCCTAACCATTATTATCTAAAAAGCCATGGCATAGCATAAGAGTCAAATTAGCTTTTTCAGCTACTTAGCCAACTTCTAAATAAGTGATGTGTTTGAAACTTTGAATTATATACGCAGTATGATGTCATGGCATTGCACCTTGGTTCTGATTTTTATCGTCTTTACCAGGTTGAGGGTCTGATGAGGCTGATGGAAGGGGAGCACGTTGGCCCCTTTAACCTTGGTAACCCTGGCGAGTTTACCATGCTGGAGCTGGCCAAGGTTGTCCAGGACACCATTGACCCGAATGCGAAGATCGAGTTCCGTGAAAACACCCAGGATGACCCTCACAAGCGCAAGCCTGACATCACCCGTGCCAAGGAGCTCCTCGGGTGGGAGCCAAAGATCCCCCTCCGCGAGGGTCTTCCCCTTATGGTCACTGACTTCCGCAAGCGCATCTTTGGTGACCAAGACGTTGCTGCTGCCACCACCGGAGGCCAGCAAGGGTAGGAAAGAACATAAAGGAGCTTATAAGAGTTGGAAATTTTGGTGGCCTGCTTCTAGTTACTTGGTTACTCCCCCCTTACTGACAAAGCTATGGCCGCGTAGTTCTTTGGGAATATGTTACTGAATACATTGGTTGTTGCTGTAATGTTATTCTTTTCCCTGTATTTTCTCTTCCTCTTCTCAGTCTCAGCTATACGAAATTTGTCAGTTGAATCGATGGAGATAAAATGATCTAATTTTTTTATGTTGAGAGAATAGCTTACATGGTGTGTAGTATGCTACAATCATATAGACTCAAAAACAGTATATTCTGCTTTGACGCAGGATGTTTCTTCTTTTTTTTTCGACTCAGAAACTACACTGAAACGAAACATGATTCTTTCAGATGAGACAAAGATTCTATTGAGCATCAGCACAATGCATTCAGATCTATTTCTTCCTTAGCTGGTCTAATTTCTCGATAAAATAGCTCTGTTGCAAACAGATTTGTATCATGTACAATTCTTGGTGAAAAATATGTACTGTTCATCGTATTTACATCCTACATTGCTGCTGCTGTGGTCGGCCGCCTAGGCCACATAGGAAGCTGCCGCGGTGTTGAGATTGGTCTGATGCCAGACTATCGGTGCCGTCATTGCTGCTTCTCACGCTGCTAATTTTCTCCGGCGGCACCTGGTGGTGCTGCTCGGCAGTCCGGGGAGTTCTTGTCCGTTCTTCGGGCTTCCAATGACGGCTTCGCTCGTGCAGCCACGCGACAATGTCAGAGAACACCAGCTCCACGTTGTCATCGGGCTCGCCGGCTGTGAGTCCGTGCCACATGCCCGGGTAGAGCTTTATAGTCTTGTCGGCGCTGGCTGCGCGTTCGTAGAGGGCGCGACTGACTTCCGGATCGGTCACCGTGTCAGCCTCACCATGCAGGATGAAGAACGGCATCCTCACCTGTTGAAAACATATTGAGAAAAATAAACAAGGATCAACTCTGCTGTTAATTCTCTGGACTGGAAAAGCTAGTGCATCTGGAAAACCAAATCTTGTTGCATCTATCGGCATTTATGCTTACCTGGGACAGGCTGTCTTCCACATCCATACTGGTTCTCAGCAGCTCCAATGCGGTCTTCAGCCGGGGCTTGTCCTGGTAGATGAGCTTGTTCTTCCTGATCTGATCATGGTTGCACAAGAATATAATTCAGTAATAAAGCCTAAGTTATCTGACCCATTTCAGGTCAAGTGGAAGGTTTTCCACATACAAAACATGAGAAAAATTATGTTTCAGTCAAATGACACAGATCATGAGAACACCATCAACAAAAATACTGACCTTTTCGCGCTTGACCGGGTCCTTGAAAGCGGAATCGATGACGTCTTTGGTCGGGACGATCTTCCACTTTGGGATGATCTCCTCGACCTGGGTGAGGAGGGTGACCACAACCGGGTGCGGTTTCACCTTCTCTGATATCTGCAATTATGCGAATAAATCAAAAGTCCAGCAACTATATTCTTGCAAATTCGAGTTTATGTGTTCAGTTTCAGTCTGATACACACCTTACACATTGGCGCCACAAGGACTGCACCATCCCAGAAGGTTGGATCCTTCCTGTGCAGTAACAGCGCGACTGCTCCACCCATCGATTCGCCGTACAGGAACCGGCTTTTATTTCTGTATTCCTCCATGTCTGCATGCACAAGGATCTAGTAAATTCACCAATTCTATGAAAATTTCAATCAAATAGAGCAGCAGAAATGCAGAATACAAATACAATCAGTCATATGCTCTCCAACTTGGTACCCATGACAGCAATTTTTCAGTTGTGTCAGTAAATTCTTAGTGGTAATTATTAAAGCTAAAATGTTAAAGGTGTCTTACCACAGATGGACTTGAAGAACCGGTCGCAGTCAGCGACGAGGTTGTCGAACTTTTGGATGTAGCACCTGGCGCCCATGGACTTGCCATGGCCCTCATAATCAATCCCAAACACACCATACCCTGCTGTGGCCAACTTGATCCCACATGCTGCCAGTAAACCATGTTCCCCACCATTAGAACAAGGTATCATGACATCAAACATTTTTCAAAGTAACTAGACAGCAATGCTCATGAACAATGATGATACGTAAGGTCAGTTAATCAGTTTGATCAAGATCAAATCTCACCAACAGCAGTTGAACTAGCAAATTGCAGATTCTACAACAGTATACTGGATAAAATTGATAGCTTCATACTCTTAGGATGACTACCGTAGCGGCTAAAAACCTTGACCACTTCTATTGCGTGTATGGTGTGTTAATAAGCTTGTGAGCACTTCTCTAACATGTTTGACATCACCAGGACAACAACGTGTTAACAGGTTCTGAGAGGACAACAACGTGTTAATAAGTTCTGAGAGCGCAGGTTGGGTCCCAGGTTGCAGTAAATCGAGACTATCAGTGCTGCCATAGGGTATGGGCAAATGGGGTTCCAGTACAATGTCTGGGCTACATGTGCATTACCTGCAACGACAACCCCATATTCAACAAACCTAACCAGTCACAACACAAAACTAGCCTCCAAGTAAACCTTACAAGGGGACCACTTGGTGTCATCTCTCATTAGTATGAGAGGCAGGTGTTTCTATCTAGGTGTCCAATGGCGGGTGTTTCTATCTAGTGTGTTTCACAGGATCCACAGACCATCTGCCTGATGGCCCATGAACATATCAAAAAAGAAACCTGATTTGGTGCAAAATACTAATTCAGACATAAAGGCCCACAAAATGATACATATGCAACAGACAACTATCTACTATATGACCAGAAGCGACATATGAACTTTCAGTAATAATACACGATTATATAAGGATAGCGATGGATGCACTCTGGAATTTGAAACTCCGTGATGTTGACATAAGAGAGATCACAAAATGCAGATAGGACCCTATCAACATTTAAAAACAAGGTGCCTGTTCCTTGAAGGGATCCGGGAGCAAAGATGGTCGGTGGTTAGCTCACTAATCAGCATTGTCCTTTCTCTTTCTTTAGAGAGTGAAAATGACTTGCATTGAAAACTACAATCGATATCCAACTTCCAAGTCAAAACTATGACCAAGTATGTGTCGTCCATGCAAACGTTATATACGACTCCCTCCATTCTAAATTATTTTTTATTCTAGCTTTGGTGACAATTGATCATCAATTTTAAAATTTTTATATAACTTAGTAACAACTGATATTCTGAAAGTATTTCATATAGTGAATCTAGGAATGTAAATACTATATAGTTAACTAATATAAATTTTAAAAAACAATAGTCAGAGAGAGAAATGTTTTACTTTCACCAAAGTTTTAATGACAAGTAATTTGAAATGGAGGGAATACAAAACTAGCACCGCAACAATTGGTGGTGTATTGTGAACGGCATAATTATACTTATATAAAGACCTTCTGTTTGTACAAGTACTCGAAGCAAAATCAGGAGCAAAATCTGGATATCTTTGACCAACCGTGGCAACTCCAGATGAAAATATTTATAGTTGCTATTTCCTGCTTCCTACTTACTCTCTGAGCCAATGAGACCCAAAACTCACTAAATCTTTTAAGTCAGGAAAAATATTGACAGGATCCGATCCTTTAATTAATTATCTCTTATTATTATATAACTCTTAGCTGCTGCTTGGCTTCGATTACCAGTAAAATATTAGAGATAAACAATTCAAAGGTACCACATCAGCATCATCGAACTAGCTTCTTTACCAAAAGTATCATTCACACTACAAGTGTGAAGAGTATCGGTAACTACAACCTATTCTTTGCAGAAGAGTTGTTCAAATTTCGGCACGTTGGATGAACAAAACATTTTTTTTAACATTGAAATGGACGGTGAAGTTGAAGGTTGCACCGGCGAGTTGTGGAGGTTGATGGCAGTGAGGTTGAGGTTCAGACAAGTCTATTGGCACAGTTTAAACATCGGTGAAGTTCAGATGAAGTTTGGGTTGTGGATGTCGAGAGTGATATGGTTGTCTGTTTGTTTTACTTAGTATTTGTACATTATAGGCTGCATTTCTCTTTGCTTAGGCTTTGTACTTTTTAGGCTGTAAATCTCTCTCTATCTTAATGAATGGCAGTGCTCCTGTTAATTTTTCAAAAAAAAAATATTGAAATGGACAGAATAAGAGAAGCGATATGGAGGAACAAATAAAATTGAAAATCCTCAGAATAAGGGAAAACTATACTAGGACAATGTATATTAGGACAAGTAAATGGGAAAATTAGCAAACTAACTAGTAACATTAACAATCCTTTTCGTTGCATGCCTTCTCAAGGTACCTCTAGAAGATGTGCGTGCACATGCTTCAATTCCATAAATATAGGACGTGCCCCTTAATTGACTAGGAAAGCTTATGCGTGTAGTCGTCGCAGCTACTATCAGAACACATTGAATAGTTTCATCAAGGCATTCATATAGTTCCATGCCCTTTCCGAAAGCACAAGAGTACAAGACAATGTTTTCTTTTACTCGTATAACTTACTAAAGCATGCAAAACTGGTTTCGTTCTTTTTTTTTTCATGTGCCAACTACTCGCTGATTCTCCATGTCATGGAAATCAACATGTTCCGTGTTTTATGATCATCTCCCGTGCAATGATCTTTTGCTATTCTAACAATATATCGGGACAAATGGTCTTGATGCCTGCGAAGAACAGGGGTTTGTGTCTCATGCTATTTGCATATGCTTTGATTGGCTGCCTAGTTATTGCACATGCATCTAGAAGTGTCAATGGTGATATAGTAGTAGTTAACGCAATGCTTTGAATTTCTGGTAGACCCGTACGTTTCACCCCATAAGAAGAGAGAAGAATATGGATATGCACGAATATGAGGTCATGGATGATGTAATCGGAGCAGAAACAGATTAAAAGAAAAGTTCGATGCGCTAGGCACACCAGGAGCTAGTGGAACTGAAACGTCGCTCAACTTTTTCTCATTTTTCACATACCGAATGGAATATCAGAGATAGACAACGAGAGCATGAAAGATTGTGTGAAACAAGTACCTCTCATGAAGTCGCTGCACTCCATGCCGTAACCTGAAGCAGATGAACAGAGACACAAGAACAAGAACAATTAATGAAAGGTCAACACATACACGCATGACAAAATCATCAAAGCAATGTCGAAAGAGTCGAAGCGCTACGAATTTTAGGACGAAAATGAAAGTTGCAAAAGGGTGTAGGAAGGCTTTTTGGCACACCCACCATGGCAGAGGAAGACGAGCGCCTTGGGCGAGGAAGACGCCGGTAGCCATCCGCATGTGAAGAGCTGCACGCCCCTCGGGTTCCGCACGAACTCCTGCCCACATGAAATTGATAGCTTAGAGAACGAACTCGAGAAGCAGAAGTTCACAAACAGAAAAGAGCACACTGAATTTATTCAGAACTCGCAATCCAAAGAACAACAGAGGTTCTCATCAACGGCTTTCCCTTTGTTCTCACCTCGTGGTATTCTACATCCATCTTCGTCTCTGATTGCTCTTTTGCGCACCACAACTCAAAGAATCGCTTACGAAGACAAGTAATCAAGATCAATGCTTCTCAAATCAGCAGAGAACGGGATGTAATATGCAGCCTGCAGCCAACAATGTTACCGACGAGAATACAACTATGCAAGCATATAGGCAGCCCGAGCAAGCAGGAGTTGCTGAGAGAGAGAGAGAGAGAGAGAGAGAGAGAGACGGGAGCTGTTCGATCACCGATCAGGTCGGAGTGGAGGTGGGAGGAGCAGGAAGAGGAGGCGAAAGTGGAAGCGTGTGGAGGAGAGGCAACACGTGCCATATGACCACGTCTGTATTGGGAAAGGCGAGGCGGGACGTGGGTGGTGAGGAGTGGGCCCAGACCAGGATCCTCTGTGATGGAGTTTCGTTGTTAACCGTTTCATTTCGCGGGATCGTTAGATTACATGGCGTCTGCCGATCACGGATCCATCCTCCCGTGCTTCGCGGGCACCTCAAGGTCAAGGGTTCAGATCTTCTGAGCTGGAGAGGTCTGAGCGCAGAGAATGAACAGGGGACTGTTCTATTTTGGGCCGTTTGGTCAGGGCTCAAACATACGTGCTAGATTTGATGCTACAATACACATAAGTAGCAAAAGCAAAGGAATCGGAACCCGATCCGCTGTTCAACGGCAGGAATGAACGGTCGATGGTAAGATAAAGGGTTGTTTTAAGTCCTCTTTGTTTTAGATTATAATACACCCAGATTATATAATCTGATTCAAATAATCCAGATGACAAACAAAGGTATCAGGTTATTGAATGAATATATAATCTGAAGGCCTGATTATTGATTATGATAAACGCATAATCTCCTCAACATAATCTTATTTTACATTATTTTGCCAAAAGATTCAACATCCCTAATTTTTTTGCATAATCTCCTCAACATAACCTTATTTCACATTATTTTGCCAAAAGACTCAACGTCCCTAATCTTTTGATAAAAATTACCCTATATCACTGGATATGTATGTACCACATTCGTTCTTTTTTTCCACATCTTCTTCCTCGTCTATTTTCCCTCCCGTCCGCTATAAGTGAGGGAGGAGGGAGCGCGACCCATGGGTGAGACGCCGGTGGGGAGGCGGGTGTGCACATGGTGGTAGACAGAGGGAAGGCGGTCAGGCGCGAGGTGGCGTCGACGACGGATGCACATGCATCACCGGTGACACAATGTTTGGCTACGGCAGCGATGGCGAGGTGGGTTGCGGCCTGCAGGCTCACAACGGCGGGCATAGGCAGGTGCCAGAGGGGAGGCGGGCTGCCGCTTACGGTGGCAGGGAGGCGGGCTCGTGGCGGTGATCATGGGCAGGCGTAGAAGGGGAGGCAGTTGGGCGTGAGGAGGCGTCAAAAGGGAGGCGGTTGGGCACGAGGAGGCGTTGAAGGGGAGGCGGTCGGAGGCAGGCATCGAAGGGCTGATGGTCGGGCGTGAGGAGGTGGTGGCGGTGAGGTGGTTGAGCGCGAGGAGGGGAGACGGGCAGTCGCGAGCAGGCGTCGTAGGGGTGTTGGTGAAGCAGTCGGGCGCGAGGAGGTGGCCTGCGATCGACGGGCTCACGACAACGACATCGGTGAGATTGGAAGAATATTGGAAGAGAAATACATCGAAGAAGAAAAGACTAGGGACATTGTTATTTTTTTCCGTTGAAAATAAATAATCTAAATAGTAAGGGAGTATCTAATTTTCAGTTGATTGAAAATGGGGTTTTCTTTCAACCAACGTTTTTAACCCTTGGATCTAGATCTAATGGATAAAAAAGACAAAACTTTTCTATAGTCTATACATAATATTAATTAATATAAATAATCCTACAAATAAAAAATAACAAAAAAACAAAACAAAAGAAATCACACTAAAAATACCATTGATTGAAAGAATGCTACTTTTCAATCGACTGAAAAGTAGTGTGGGATATTTGCTTTACGGGTATCCTCATACAAGGCTAAGTCGATGGCCGACCGGGTACTTCATCAACAAGGAAGCCGACTGACTCGGCTTGGAGTGCAAGACAAGAAAGATTAGACTTGCCATATAGAATCCTTGTAGAGTACGACTAGAACTCTGCCTGAACCCCCCTGCCGACCGGATATATAAGGTGGCAGGGTACCCCCCATCGGGGACAGAGAGAGAGAGAGAGAGAGAGAGAGAGAGAGAGAGAGAGAGACAATATCTCGTGATAATTAATACAATACAGAACACAGGACGTAGGGTTTTTACTCTCATTGAGAGGGCCTGAACCTGTATAATTCGGCATCTTATGTAACCATCATAGTTCTTGGTCTCGACGTAGCCCTATATATTTACTGCCGGTCTTGAGCATCGATAGTTGGTGCGCCAGGAAAGGGACAAGGCTCGTCGAGATTCTCCGTCGACTACGATGGCTGAACTTCTCATCATCCAATACTCGTCGGACTTCAAGATCTCCTTTGGATCGCTCGACTTCACGGTCGGCGATAATGGAGCCCTAGGTCTGAACGACTACAGATCAGACTCGACCGCAGCCAGCCCCATGGCACGATCATCGAGTCCGTCTGATATTATCCCTGTATTGATCCCACTCGGATCCGAGCAGGAACACTCTTCCTTCGGATATGACTCGACGTTAGATCGATCTTTTGATGAGGACACGGTCGGATCGACCTACTCATATCCCCATACAGTTAACATGGTGGATAGAGTAGATGCTGCTGCTGGAAACCAGGATGAGGATCCAGATGCCAAAGAAGAAGGGAATCCAGCCGGTGGTCACCAAAACCAGCCGGTCGAAGGAGGCCGACAGGATGATAACCTGCCAACTGATGAATTATCGGTCGGTCACCACCGTCGATCAAGAGGCTCCGCGCAACGCACGCCGACTAGATCTCGACCATGACCTTGAAGTGGATGGTGTTAAGGTCTACTACACCCCATAGAACAACATCACCGGGGCCAAGACATTGCTTGACACTTTAATGGTTGACGCCCACTATCAGACTCCTGCTATGCAGAAGGCGGTGGCTATGCTCAAGGCTGCAGCAGCACAAGATGCTGCAAAGTCTCAGTTGGTCGCAAGTTCCAGCCATGCATCTCCTCAGGGTCGGCGTAGGCGTGAAGACCTGAGAAATTCTCTCAGCATCCGTGATGGACGAGACACCATCAACTCTCACCACGAGGAGCACGCTCGGGACAACCGACGCTATGAGGAAGAGCGTCATGAATGAAGGATGGATGCCCGACGGGAAGACCGATGGGACGACCAACGAGAAGACCGACGAGACGATCGACGGGAGGATCACAAAGATCCCCCTTCCAGAGAAAACCGCCGGGAAGACCGACGGGAGAACCAACGGGACGATCGTCAGAATCCTCCTCCAAGAGACAACCGCGACGACCGACGTCGATATGACGATCGGGATTGGCGTGATAATGATGGCAATCGACGATGTCGTCATGATGAGGATGTCGGCCCACGCCACCGTCATTGCCCACTACATCCCCAGACCGGCAAAGGCGGTCACCAACGCCGACTGATGACGAGATCGATGGCATCAAGGCTTACATCCCTCGGCTTCGCATTGCTCGATGGCCGAAAGGATTCAAGCCGGTTCCCATCAAAAAATATGATGGACAAACCAACCCCCGAGAGTGGCTACAACTCTATAGCACGGCGATCCGGTCGGCTAGAGATGATTCCTACATAATGGCTAATTACCTTCCGGTCTGCTTAGATCCTGCCGTTCCGATATGGCTCACATCTCTACCTGAGGAGTCAGTCATATCTTGGGGAGACCTCAACAGGAAACTCATAGAAAGTTTCCAAGCAACTTGCAACCGACCGGGCAACCAATTTGACCTCACTCGGATCAAGCAGAAGGGTGACGAGCCTCTTCGTGACTACATCAAGCGGTTTTGCGCTAAGAAGACTGAGATCCCCAATGTCCCCGATCAGCAAATCATTACTGCCTTCCTGGGTAGAATTCACAGTGACAATCTAGTCCGGGAAATCGGTCGGAAGAACCATGATCTCAAGCTCACCGCTCAAGAGTGCTTCGAGATTACTGGTAAGTATGCATCAGAAGAGTCTGCACTTGATGATATCCGAGGAAAGGGCAAGGAGAAGCGGTCGAACAAGCCTGAGTCCTCTAAGAAGGACAAGAAGAGAAAACCTGACAATGCTATCAACACAGTGGACCAGTTTTGAAAGAATCCTCGGATGAACCAGTCGTCTACTGATGAGTTGCTGAGTGGCCTATGCCCTTGGCACTCCAAAGGAAACCATAAAGCAAAGGATTGCTATTATCTGAAAGGTTTTGCAACAGCTGCGCTCAAGGTAGCCAAAGATCCCCCGAGGCGCAACAACAGCAACAAAGACAAGCCCAAGGATGATGATGACAAGGATGATTCAGGAGAGTTCTAGGAGCCCCGTAAAGAAGTAAACTTCATCTTCGGAGGCCCGGATGCCTATACGTCCAAGTGCAAGCAAAAGTTAGAGCTTCGAGAGATTAACTCGGTGGAGCCAGCTATGCCTCAGTACATGAGGTGGTCTGAGATGCCAATCACCTTTGATCGGTCGGACCATCCAAAACATCTACCAAAACTAGGTCACTACTACCTATTGGTGCTTGCTGCGACTATGAAGGAGGTGAAGTTCAACAGAGTACTCATCGATGGAGGAAGCAGTTTGGACATAATCTTCACCAGGACTCTTCAAGAGCTCGGTCTGTCAACCAATGACCTCCAACCGAGTTCTTCACCCTTCCATGGGATTGTGTCTGGCAAGACTTCAGTCCCAATTGGACAAATCAGTCTGCCAGTCACCTTTGACACCCGCGATAATTTTAGGATAGAGCGTATTCTCTTCCAGGTGGCAGACTTTGAGTCAGCATACCATGCTATCATTGGTCGACCGGCGATGGCTAGGTTTATGGCTGTTCCACACTATCCGTATCTCACCCTCAAGATGCTAGACCTGAACGGAATAATATCCCTCCACTCTGATCTTCGGAATTCTTTTGATTGTGATGTGCAAAGTTGTGAGATGGCTACCAAACAGTTGATGCTGTCAGACCAAAAGGAGATCCAGAAGACAGTCGGTATAGAGGAGCAGACTGAAGCGGAGGTTCCGGCAAAGAAACCTGCCAAGGACAAGATCCAGACCGACAACATCCAAACCAAGGAGATTTCGCTCGATCCTGAGGACCCCGATAAGGTGACTTATGCTGGGGTCAACCTTGATGAAAAATAGGAACTCGCGCTCACTCTTTTCCTCCAGGAAAATAGGGATATCTTTGCATGGAAACCATCTGACATGCCGGGAGTTCCTAGGGAAAAGATTGAGCACGTGTTAAGGGTACCTCTAGGGGCTACCCCGTTCGCCAAAGGCTTAGAAGATTTGCGCAAGACCGCAAGGACGCTATGAAGAAGGAGATAGTTAGATTGTTAGAAGCTAAGTTTATAAAGGAGGTGTATCATCCTGACTGGTTAGCAAATCCAGTCCTTGTACCTAAAACGGATAAAAAGTGGAGGAGGTGTGTTGATTATACCGATCTCAACAAGGTCTGCCCAAAAGACCC
The DNA here is from genome assembly GCA_032690845.1 of Eleusine coracana subsp. coracana. Lineage (NCBI taxonomy): Eukaryota > Viridiplantae > Streptophyta > Magnoliopsida > Poales > Poaceae > Eleusine > Eleusine coracana. The sequence goes on from CM064426.1 coordinate 10,029,147, forward strand.
CTTCGCTCTTCCTCGTATTGATCAGATTGTAGATTTAACAGCCAGGTGTGAGCTTTTAAGCTTTCTGGATGCCTATTCGGGCTATCACTAAGAGTCGAAGATCAGATCAAGAGTTCCTTTATAACACCCTTCGGCGCCTATTGCTATATCACTATGTCATTCGGTCTGAAAAATGCTGGCGCGACTTACCAACGAGGTATTCAACGCTGCCTTACCACTCAGATCGGTCGAAACGCTGAAGCGTATGTTGACGACATCATTGTCAAGACTCAAAAAGTTGAAGAACTTCTCTCTGACCTGGCAGAAACCTTTGACAATCTGAGACATTATTCAATGAAGCTAAATCCTAAAAAGTGTGTTTTTGGGGTTCCATCGGGAAAGTTACTCGGTTACATCGTTTCGAAATGAGGTATAGAGGCTAACCCAGATAAAATCAAGACAATCCTTGATATGAAGCCACCTAATTCTCAAAGGGACGTTTAGAAGCTGACTGGATGCATGGCATCCTTTAGTCGCTTTATTTCCTGATTGGGGTTAGGGGGTTACCACTCTTCCGATTGCTTAAAAAGCAGGACGGCTTTGTTTGGACTGAGGAGGTGCAGTCGGCACTGAACGAATTAAAGATTCATCTCAGCAGTATTCCAGTGTTGGTGCCTCCGGAGCGAGAAGAAAAACTTCAGCTTTACATCTCGGCCACAACCCAGGTTGTGAGTACTGTTTTGACAGTCGATCAAGAAGAAGAGGGACACGTGCAAAAAGTACAGCATCCGGTCTACTTTGTGAGTGAGGTTCTCAGCACCTCTAAGACAAGGTACCAGCAGATCTTGAAGTTGCTATATGCATTATTGATCACCTCGAGGAAGTTGAAGCACTATTTCCAAGCTCATCCAATTGAAGTTCAAACTTCTTTTGCACTCGGGACGGTGTTACATAATCGAGAAGCTGAAGGAAAAATAGCCAAGTGGGCAATCGAACTTGGTCAGTATACTATTACGTTCGCGTCTTGGTCGGCTATAAAGAGACAAGCGTTAGCTGAATTCGTTGCCGAGTGGACAGAGATTTAAAATCCTCCTACTACCCAAGATATCGAGTACTGGAAAATGTACTTTGATGGTTCCCTTCAATTACAAGGGGCAGGTGCGGGAGTTGTATTTATCTCGCCTACTGAAGAAAGGCTTCTATACGTCCTTCAAATCATGTTTCGCGCGTCTAATAATGCTGCGGAATATGAAGCTCTCCTACATGGTCTGTGTATTGCTGTGTCACTCGGCATTAAGCGCATCGACATATTTGGTGATTCGGCCTTGGTCATTAATCAGGTCACCAAGGATTGGAATTGTGTAGATAATAACATGAGTGCTTATTACCAAGAAGTACGAAAACTCGAAGACAAGTTTGATAGATTGAAGTTCTCACATGTTCTCCGAGATAATAACCAGGCAGCTGACGAGTTAGCCAAGATAGGATCATCTTGGTCTACAGTACCGCCGGGTGTTTTCCTACATGTTCTGGATTCCCCAACAATTTCTCCCCGGTCGGACGTGTTGATGAGTATTGTTGCTGATCTTGTTGGCGATGACGTCTCCAAGACCGACTGGCGTGATCCACTCATCCAATATTTGGATAAGGGAATGCTCCCCTCAGATCCTGATAAGCAACAAAGGTTGAAGATCCGATCTCGAGGATATTTGTTAGTAGGGGACCAACTTTATAAAAGGGGTGGTTCCAATATTTTGATGCGATGCATCTCAATTCTTGAAGGCCAGAGGTTGGTAGAAGAGATTCATTCGGGAATATGCGGCAATCATGCAGTTTCTAGGACTTTGGTCATCAAAGCTTTCCGGCAAGGGTTTTATTGGCCCACGACGGTCGAAGATGCACACCAAGTTGTTCGGAAGTGTGAGGGTTATCAATTCTTTGCTTAACAAATACATGTGCCTTCACAGCAACTTCACATGATACCATTGACTTGGCCTTTTGCTGTTTGGGGGCTTGATATTGTCGGTCCTTTCAAGAAAGCGCCATGCGGGTTTACTTATTTGTTTGTTGCTATTGACAAATTCACTAAGTGGATTGAAGCGAAGCCGGTCGGCAAAATTACATCCAAGAAGGTGATCGAGTTTGTCAAAGATATATTCACTCGGTTTGGATGATATCATTATCGATAATGGTACTCAATTCACTTCAGTGGAGTTCCGGGACTTTGACGATGAGATTGGAATAAAGATCCACTTTGTATCAGTGGCTCATCTGAAAAGCAATGGGCAGGTCGAACGAGCCAATGGTATGATTCTTCAAGGATTAAAGCCGCGGATATTTGACAGACTCAAACCTTATGCCGGTCAGTGGGTCAAAGAGTTGCCTTCAGTCTTTTGGGGGCTTCGAACAAACACCAGTCGAGCTACTGGACAGTCACTTTTTTCATTGGTCTATGACTCAGAAGCTATGTTGCCGACTGAGGTCAGTCTTGTCTCGGCACGAGTTCAAGCGTACGATAAAAAGCTTTCTGAGGAGAACCGAGAGATTAATTTAATTGCGGCAGAGGAGTTGCGTGATCGCGCTCTGTTTCGGTCGGCACTCTACCAACAAGGCTTGCGTCGCTATTATGATAAGAATGTCCGCAGTCGTCACTTTCAAGTTGGAGACCTAGTGCTTCGCCGAGTGCAATCGATAAAGAATCAGCATAAGCTCTCTCCTAAGTGAGAAGGACCGTACGTAGTGAAGGAAGTCACTCGCCCGGGGGCTTACCGACTGATGTATCAAGACAGCGATGATATTCCAAACTCCTGGAATATAAATCAGCTATGTCATTTCTATACTTAGCTATTATTTTGTATATTTATACATTATTTATGAATGAAACTTCAGTCTTTTTTAATGAAAGATTTTCTGATGATTTTTATTCTATATTTATTTCGATTCCTTAATTTATACTATTAAACAGTCGAGCCAAGGGCTAGCAATAATGTCCCATCTCAGTCTAACCATATTTTGGTTTTGGCCTATTTTTTGACCGACTTATTATCATGAGATCTTGAGATCTTAAGTTTTGGTCTTTATTATTTTGGTCTTACACTTATACATCATAGTTAAATACTTTGTGCTGCACATCAGACTACCACTACACTAAACCCAGAGCCAAAAGTGTGAGAGGTCATATGTCGATTCGTCGATTCTGTTTGTTACGCGGTTACGGGTTACAACCTAATATGTTATGGCAGACCGATGCAATCTTTGTTTCTCTTGATAGAAACATGTCAATGGTATCTTTGTCAAACTTCTAAAGCTATAAAAACATAAAATTAGTTTATATACAAGTATCATTACTAAAACACTACTAATGTTTTACACTATTACAGGATTATATCTCCTTTGAAGGAGAGGAAGAGTCAGCCCGAAGTTTGACCTCTAGAGTTGCTGGGGGAGTCGGCACGGTCGGATTAATTTCTATATTTTCGACCAAGGTCTGAGAAATCTCTAGCATGAAATCCAGGAGCAGCTAGCATTGGTCGTCGATCAGATCGGGGTTAAAGCCCTCTTTGATCTTGTCCAATGGCAGAGCAGGAGACCAGGATTGGCAAATCGCCAGCACTTGACTCCCGACTTCGGTCGCCACTCGCCGAGTGTTATAAGCAATGGCTTCCGATGCATGCTCCAACAAGTAGTCCAGAGAGTGACCAGTCTGCTCTACTCGGTTTGCATGAACATAGTTCATTGCTTTTTGAGCGACGTAAGATAGAGCTGCAAATAATAATTATTGGTCAGTATGATCAACAGAAGAATCAAGCAGAAGGAAGAAGTCAAAGGCTTACTGGCAAGTTTATATTTGAAGGATTTGGAGACAGTCTTAGCCTCCTCTATCTTCGCTTCAGTCTCCTTTAGCTCCTCCTGCAGCCGAGTGATCTTGGTCTTCTAATCTTCAACCAATTTGGAGAGGCTTTCCTTCTTAACCTTCAAGGCGTCAATGAACCTCTGCTGGTTGGAAGTCAACTTCTTCAGATCGGTGATTTTTTTATCACGAGCTAAAAGTAAAACTTTTAGTGTTAGAGTGGTCAGCAGATTGCCTAAATATGGATGGTAGGAAAACTTACCAGCCAGATCTACACGAACTTGGTCTAAGACCTTGTTTATCTCTTGTCGGTCGGCCAACAACTTCTTGTTTTCTTCTAGGGTCTTGGAGAGTTGCTGACCGGTGACTAGCAAGACAATGAATAAGAAGTTAGTCTAAAACATAAAGACAAGAAGATTAGGTGACCAAGGACATATCGAAAGTTTCGGCTTCAAGATATTCCACTCTAGCCTGCTTTCGCTCCATAAGAGCATACACTTTCTGATATGCAGAAGATAAATGAGCTAAAAGATGAGAGTGAAGCAAGGTAAAAGCATAATGTTGAGTTACCTTGATGGACTCCTGATGTTGGTGCAAAATCTCCACATCCTTCACCTTAGGCCGACCAAGCATATCGGCAGGAAGAGTCCTTTTACCTTTGTCAAGAGGCAAAGAGCATTAGTTGGAGTGGTCTGAGGCAGAGGCTCGGGAGTGGAGGCAGGAACCGTCTTTTCAAACGGTTTATCCACTTCGGTCGGCGTGTTTGAAGACTTGCCAACCGAATAGGCCACACCAGTCGGACGAGGTGGGAGCTCAGACCGAGTATCCTCAGATCCTTGAGCACTCTGAGAATCACTTGTCTGATTGCCGAGAAAAAACATAGAAGAAAGAGATCAGGAAATATTGAGATCAACAATAAGAGACAATGAGTATAGGGTTTAAAGATTAAACCTGGGAGCCTTCTTGAACTTGATCCGGCATATCCTCTTCTTTGAAGAAGTCGACTGAAAATCAGTCTCCTTCCTCTTTTGAGAGGGCTGGTCAGTCTTGTCAGTCTGCACCACATCTTCCGTTGACCTCTGAGTTGGGCTTGGGGGCTCCGGTCGGTCTGAAGGTCGGTTGGAGGTTGCAGGAGCAGGTTGATCAGCATCTGTGGCAGTTATTTCTTTATCGTCATCCTGGTCCCCCATATATTGGCGTCGGTGCCCGATAGTCCGCTTATGGAGCTTGTCAGGGGAGGCCAGAGTAACGACGGGAGTGACGCTGACTGGCCAAGCGCCCGCGAAGGAATTTGAACCCCCAGCGCCGGTCAGCGGTGTCCTTTTAACATAATTAGGTCCCTCAGTATCGGTCTGAGGGAGCGGGGGATGAGATACATAAGTATCTAGCACCTGCATAAAGATCAAAACATTGAGTACAATATCAAGATAGGATAACAAGGGATAGCTAAAGGCAGACTGAGGCTTACTCGGGCTCGCATTGTGCCCTTGTTATACGCCTTTTTGACCAAAGAATGGTCCTGAAGGATATTCCCTTCAAACATCTTCAACAAGCGTCTTCGATGAAGTTCACCATTCGGTGGGTCCGGCACCTCCCTGGTCTCATCCTCATCAACATAGTCCCATGCCGGGTGACATTGAAGCTTCAGGGGCTAAACTCGTCGGATGATAAAACTTTTGGCTACTGTGATGCCATCGACGCCTTCAGCCTTCAGACCGGTAATTTTCTTAAACAGAGCGACCACTTGAGGATCGGTCAGATCGGGCCTCTCTGTCCAATGCGCTTGGGGAATAGCCTTCGCACCAGTGAAGTCGGCAAGAACAGGGGGAGGGTTATCATAATAGAACCACTCATCCTTTCAATTCTTGTTTCCGGTCTTCAATGGGATATTGATGTAAGCCTCCTTCTTACGTAACTGGACACCGACTCCGCCTATGGCCACTTGGTTATCCTTGGTTGGCAGCGGTCGGAGGACAAACAGATAGCAGAAGAGATTGAAATGGGGGAGACTGCCAATGCTTCGCACAAATATACGAAGATGGCAATATGAAGAATGGAGTTGGGATTGAGGTTGACAAGCTCAATCCCATAGAAAAAAAGGAGCCCGTGCAAAAAACTGCAGCAGGGAACTCCAAAGTCATGCTCAAAGAATGAGCGAAACACTACGATCTGCTGGTGAATGGGGATGGGGCAGGATTCGCGAGGTACCTTTCAGTCGATCCGAGCCAGCTCTGGATGGATGCCATCCACCACCATCTTGTTCATGTCATCCTATGAAAGGTTGTTCTTTAAGAACTCCCGAAGTTGCTTCGGGATGTCGACCTCCGACGAGGACGACGCGGTGGCGGTAGTGGAGGAAGAAGCTGGGATTGAAATGGAAGTCCTCTTGCGACCCATCGTGAACAGGATTGGACGTGGTGGAGGAGTTTGAGAAACTTCGCCAAAGCTCGGGGGCTAAACGCGGCGGGATCTGTGGCGGCCGGAAGCGAGAAAGCTAACCCTAGCCAAAATATTAACTTAAAGGTTCGCGTGCAAATACGGCGTGGACTGAGGGTCAATCTGGTGCAGCCTTTTATACCCTTGCCTTTTTTGACCTAAGGGTCCCATAGGCCGGGGTGGGCCGTACTGTAGTGCGGCCCTAATATTAACTTAAAGGTTAATTAAGCGCTTAAGCCCATTAGGGTTACAAACCCAGAAAAATAAGACTCGAGGGTTTCTTTGATGAGAAGTACCCAAGAATTATTTTACCATATCTATGTGATTTGATGATCATGTGGCAAAGGACTTGATGGTCATATGGTTACAAGTTCAAAGGTTATGGTACTGACTAAAGTCAAATAACCAGAATTACCAAATTTGGACTTAAACGGGTAATTGGAATTAGGGAAAAGCTATATTATGACTAAAGTCATTTAGCTTAATACTGAATATGACTAGAGTCATAAAATTCCAACCGACCCATCACTCGGAAATAATATGTGCCACTCGACCGGTTTGATGATCGGTCAACAAAGTGGTCACTTAGTAATAGGACCCAAGGGTTTGATGACCAAAGGTCTGAAAGATTCAAACTTGATGGTTTGAATATCTATAAATAAATTAATAAGAGCTAATATAATTAGACTCTTGTATTATTTGTTAGTCTCCAAATTATATAAGAGTTGGGGGCTACACCTGACCGGTGCACCAGATCTATCAGAAACTTCGATAACGAGGTCTTCCTAATTTATGATTTTTAGATCGTTCGGAGAATTAAAGCTCAAAATTAGAAAGCACTCAGGGCCTGCTGTGGGAAACTTGCTTTGCGGGTATCCTCATACAAGGCTAAGTCAGTAGCCGACCGGGTACTTCATCAACAAGGAAGCCGACCGATTCGGCTTGGAGTGCAAGACAAGAAAGATTAGACTTGCCATATAAAATCCTTGTAGAGTACGACTAGGACTCTACCTGAACCCCCCTGGCGACCGGATATATAAGGCGGCAGGGTACCCCCCATCGGGGACAGAGAGAGAGACAGCGAGAGAGACATAATATCTCGTGACAATCAATACAATACAGAACACAGGACGTAGGGTTTTTACTCTTATTGAGAGGGCCCGAACCTGTATAATTTGGCGTCTTGTGTAACCATCGTAGTTCTTGGTCTCGATGTAGTCCTATATATTTACTGCCGGTCTTGAGCATCGACAAATAGCATTCCCAAAATAGTAATAATCTAGATAAAGAAACACCCTTGATTATATAATCAATATTATATAATCCAACGCTATAATCCAAATTATATAATCTGGCTGAGAAACAAACAGACGCTTAGTATGCTTCGTTGAGCATAGTTGCCACACAATGCATCACTAGAGCGAGTTGATGGAGGACCTGTTGATGTCGTCAGGGCCAACAACATATGAATCCGTTCGCGCATGCCCCGCTGCCGGATAGCAATCAGATCGCTCCTGTTGAATGAATCATGAATGATCTGCTTGCAGGCGCGCGCATGATGACCGCAGCTTGCGACTTGTGTTATTTATCCTACCACGGGATCGAGGAGTTGAAAAATGCTCAAAAGCCCGCCTGTAAAGGCCACTAATTCTGTCAAAAGAGAAATACAGGATGTGACACAAGCAGCCATGAGTGTTATTAAATATATTTTTTTTGACAACACATAATGAGACATTTATGTTGATTTTCACATTCAAAATTATATATAGCTCCACATAGGCGTATGGGACTTGTTGTTTTCCAACAAGTGGATGAACTTTATCTGAAACGGGTGGTAGGATTGAAGACGAAAGATCTATCGGGAGCAGCTAAGGAAGTCCTTATCAAGTCAGTAGTGTTAGACATGGAATCTAGGCATCGACTAGAATGAAAAGACTAAATATGTTCATAGGCTTCGGGTTCGGATCTAGCACAAGAGAGAAAGAGAGAGAGAGAGAGAAAGATATATATATATATATATATATATATATATATATATATATATATATATATATATAGAGAGAGAGAGAGAGAGAGAGAGAGAGAGAGAGAGAGAGAGAGAGGAAAGGGGAGGTGAGGTACCAACCAGAGGTGGAGTTGGCCAGGTGCTGCTGTGCGGCGATGAGTTGAGCGGCGCCCGAAGCTCTGGCTTCCTAGTTCTGTGCCATCGGGTGAAGAGGATGAAGAGGTCCCGGTCGACGATAGTGCGGCGTGGCTCGATGGCGATCCCATCATTGGTTGCGCCACCTTCATGATCAGATTAGGGTTTGTGGGTGGAGTTTCTGGCGGCACGGTGAACCTCGTACCATGTGCCACCCGGATCTCCACCCATTTTATTTAGCGCAGGGTGACAAGGGACCACTAACCAGGAAGAGGCTGGGCGCCTCCGATCAGAGCGTGGTGTCAAGGGTGTTGGGCCGTTGGGCCCAAACCTGGACATCAACCTAACAAGTAGTGAGGCACTTCCAACATATATCATGAGTGTTTTTTTAAGCTTCCCTTGAGAATGAGCCTCTAGCTCGTTGGTAGGACTCTAGGATGGGAACCTTGGAGTTTGACTTTGGGTTTTCACCAAAAAAATCCCCTCGTTGCACCGCACTTTGAGACCCAAACCGGGCTGTGGCAACGGAGCGGCCCAATCCTGGGGGATGGGGGGCATTGGTCTTCGACCTAGTTTTTGCGGAGGTGTTTTGGTGAAGCCAGGATTCGGTGGATTTTCTCGACCCGGCGTTGAGAAATTTCTCTATTCGACAACACCGTTGGGGCAGTCTTACCCCAGCCGGTGGAGTTTTTTTTTAAGCTTCCCTTAACATTCTGTGATGAATTGATGAAGCAAACTTGAGCGTTCTGGCCATCTGGTGGGGTTTAGAGAGAGGTAGAAGGAAAGTTACATGAATTCTGTGGGAAACTATGATCAAACCGAAAGGACATGGCAGCGTGGGCTTTAAGGGGCCAAGGTTATATATAATCAAGCACAATTAGCATCAAAATGGTGGTGTCTAATTGCTAACTTGAGTAGCCTGTGTGCACGTGTACTCGAGGCCAAATACTTCGCCAATGGAAACATTCCCGACTCTGTGGTTGCGGGTGATGCCTCGTTAACATGGGAGGGCTATCGAGTATGATAGGGAATTGCTCAAGAATGAGACCATTTATTGAATTGGATTGGGAAGTATTTTGCGCTTTTGGCATGATACTAGCTTCTGAGAGCTTATGCTCTGCACCCGATTGGAGCTATATATGATACCTTGTGACTTGTAAGCACTATTACGGTAGATCATGATACTAATACGTGTGAGGTACCATGGCATCGATCCAACCGTCTGTTTGAGTGCCTAATTCCATAATTAGCTAGAAATTAGTGAAAATACTTTCAACTAATTAATTAATTGAGGTCATTATCTGTTGAATTCGTTTAGGCGGAGTTGCCCCATGCCCCTGCTTCCCACCCTGCCACTCCATGTGAGAAAGCCGCTGCTACCTATGATAGCTTTTTTAATCTTGGAACGTATCAAGAAGCCGTCGATGGAAGGATCCCTTCCCTGTTCTTATGTATCCAAGAAACATGAAAATTGCAGCACGTAAAGGGCACTTCTTGAGGGAGACAGGGAGCGCAAAAGGTGATTCAAAGAAAATATTTTAAGATGGGTGCATTTCAGATTGGATTGAGTTTGGTTAGCCAGAAGCCGTGGCACCTTTTTCCTGACCTGATCGAACTCTGGCACAATAATCTCCGTTTGAGCCCGTTCAAGTTGGTCCTGTTGCTTTACAATGTTGAAGACGATCTTGTGTGCGCACGTGTCTATGAATCAGAGTCTGAAAAATGGGGTAATATCTTCTCAATAGCCATTACAGCTTGGTCTGATTTGATTAATCATGGCATCCTGGCTGGGAATGCACTTTGCTGGCTTCTTGGTTGGGGCAGAACATCCTTGTAAAATGAGCAAAAGTTAGGATAAAAGTGAGGATTCAAACTCAAGATCTCCTTACTTTATTTACCATGAGACCACTCTATTATCTTTGTTTAGTATAGAAATATTTTTTTATTTTTAATAATACTAAATAGGTTGTATCGTGCTAGTTCATGGGCTTACCCGACGGTCCAAGCACAGCCCGAAGCTTCGTGCCAGGTCCGAAATTGTCACGGGCCATGTTGGATTCGTGCTATGTTTTTTTGTGTGCTTTGGACTAGTCTACGGGTCACGGGCTTTTTGGACAGTACTATTTTCACCACTTTAGTTATAAATGAGTTGCTAAAGGTTTAATGGGCCATTTTTTTGACATGCCTAACGGACCGGCCCGGCATGATTAATCTAATTCGTACTGGATTGTGGGCTTATACTGCAGCATGTGGGCTGACCCATCACGGCTCGATATTAATTTCATGTCATACTGGTCCTATATTAATTTTGTGTCGTGCCTACCCGAAATTAAATGGGGCGTGCTTTTCTGTGCTGGGCAGGGCCGGCCCAGTTGGACACCACTACTCCAGTGCGTGGCTGCCGGCGGCCGTCCACCTCGGCACCGCACTTCGTCGCCCCTTCTCCGCCTGCTGCTCTCGGACGACGGCTTCCCCTCGACCCCTCCTCAACCTCCCGACGCTGCCGACCGGTGAAAGTAGTTTGAATCTTCTCCTGAGCTCTCTCCCCCTCCACGGCGAAGCGCTAGGTCACACCGGCGACCTCGGAAGGGCGCCCGGCATCCTCCTCCTCAGTGTGTTCTTGTCCGCTGCTCAAAAAAGCTGAAATCCTTGACTAGCTGTTTCCTGAGTGGAATTTCCGTTTCAGGTATTCCCTCGACTCCGCATCGGCCATCGAGATGAGCGAGGGTCGTACATCGCCGGCGCCGGCGTCCCTGCCGGGCAGCGACGACATGCTCGGGGAGATCCTGCTCCGCCTGCCGCCTCTCCCATCAGCTCTCCCCCGCGCATCCCTCGTCTGCAAGCGCTGGCGCCGCCTCGTTTCCGACCCCCACTTCATCCGCCGCTTCCGCGCCCGCCACCGGACGCCACCGCTGCTCGGCTTCTTCTACCACCGAACTGTCACCGCATTCGTCTTCGTGCCCACGCTGGACCCGCCTGACCGCATCCCTCCTGCATGCTTTTCTTTGCCACAGCACACAGAGAGCAGGAGATTCCTTGGCTGCCGCCATGGCCTCGCCGCCTACCTCAATCTGGACAGAACGGAGGTTGTTGCTTGGGAACCCGTGACTGGAAGCCGATGCTTCATCCCTTTTCCACCAGGGCTGGAGTTTGACGATCAATACTACATATTCAACGGCGAGATGCTGAGTGCCACCAACGACTATGGTGATGGTTATGTGGACAATGATCCCCATTTCAGACCCTTCAAGTTTGTCATGCTGTTTAACAATGGTGAAGAGAATCTTGTGTCCGCTAGCGTCTTTGAATCAGAATCCGGGGAATGGGGTAATATGAGCTCAATAGCCATTCCAGCTAATTCTTATTTGTTTGATCCTGGCGTCCTGGTTGGGAATGCACTTTTTTGGTTTGATGGTTGGGGTGGTGACATCCTTGAGTTTGATTTGGATAATCAGAGCCATAATTCAGAAGCCAATGTATGCCTGTTATACTCTCCAGTCATGGTTTAATGTGTTGCGGATGGAAGATAGAGGACTCTGCCTATCAATCATATCTGGACATAGCATGCAATTATGGGCAAGGAAAGCCTATTCAAACGATACTATCAAATGGGCGCTGCACAAAACTATTGAACTGGACCAACTCCTCCAAGTAAGACCGTCACAGGAGTCATTTCCAACAAGGAATCTGGGATTTGATAATGAATGTAATATGATTTATCTTGTGATCGCTGGACATATTTTCACAATTCAACTGGATTCCATGCAATTTGAGAAACTGCAAGTAGACTGTCCGATGGCTATATATTATCCCTATAGAAATTTCTATACTGCAGGTAATGTCTCATCTTTGCATAGCAGAAGTAGTCAGACCCATTTTGTTTTGTGTGTGTATGGTTCTGAAATATTGTTCATGTCTTTTGGAAGCATATGCATTCAAATTATTCATTCTTTCTGGTTGCTGAACTCATGGCCACACATTTTATGTTGATTTTTTTTAATATTGCCCAAGTATATGTATATTCTATGGCACTTTCTTGTATTGTAGTTTTTCTTCATAAAGTTTTATAATAGCAATACTCAAGACTGAAAAGTAGTACTGTCTGATATATTAAATGGGTTGCTTGGGTGATGGGTGGTACCGTCAGCTTTTCTTTCTTTTTCACTGGTTAGTTGTACTTGTTTTGATTGTAGGATTGGGCATTGGTGCTGGAGATGATACTCCTGAGATGTTGAACAAGACATGAGACAACCACCTCTTCGGATCTGGTAAATTGCTATGTTGCCTGAACAAGTGATTCAAATTTATCTTCAGCTATGTGGTTATTATTTGATTCATCTTTGTTTAATTAATTTCACTCTCATTGCTTTTGATGTTTATTGACAAGATAGGGATAACTATTTTCTAAAATGGTTAAAAATATGCATTCATTTGTATAAATATGATCCTTACAGGACCAAAACAATTTACTGATGCTCCCCATCCTTAACTAGAAGCTAATTAGAATCACTTTGAAGAGTTATAACTACCCAGGACCTAAATAAGTCCCTCGTAATCTGTCATGTACTGAAATATTATCCACCATTTTTTTTCCAAAAGTATACTATGGTCGAGAATTTAGTTAAAATAAGCAACTTTGATTTGGTTTTTGGATATCTGGGATGTCAATGTTTCATAGCTACACCCGTGGACGATCATGTAATTTGTCATGTCTTATTTGATGTTTTCCTTTATTGTGACACTAGATTGTTTCTACTGGCGCACGACTAAAAGAACATTTCATTATTTAATGTTACTATATTCCTTATCTGTGGTCATTACAATTTCTTGTAGTGATGTGGACTATTGCTTCTAGTGGCACGTAGTTGCTAGAAAAACTCATTCAAATCTTTCACCTAGACACGTAGCTGGTCATTACTCTTCCATCTGCATTGCCCATTGTTCAGTGTAGCCTGCTGTGACAAAATCAAGCAGTCCTGATTTCGTATCCATAGCATGCATGATGTGAACTTGATTTAGTTTTGACTTTTCAACTCGTTAGTAATCAATTTTCCCATTGCTAAAATTGTGCACAATATGTCTATCATTGAAAAGGATTGTGGGCCGTCATGCTACTGTTGTAGCAGCTACTGTACCACGGTTAGGGTTAGGAGCATACTTAAGAAGGGATTAGGGAGTCATTAGGGATTAGGTAAGAACAGGTTAGATCTAGTATCAATATCCCTGCCCTTGGGGTCTTGCTGTCGTGAGGCTGTGCCGTTTGGGTCCAGGTTAGATTCTGTCAAGGTTCATGACAACATCAGAGCTAAAATATACATGTGTTCAAAATGTAGGAATCGAAATATAGAAGTGCACGGTATGCCAAGGACAATTTTAACAACTCAATGTTCACTTTTGACAGAGTACAATAATTGTGGAGTCTTTGCGAGCTACACATCTACCAAGTTGGTCTGCCAATGCTGGTTGTTTCCGTTTCCATGTTTGTTGAGAAAATGGCTCCTTAACCATTCAACGTTGCACAAATTGGAAAAATACAGAGGCTTCATAGGTTGTTTAGTGGACTGTATGGTCGCATTGCCATGAGAGTGCATTGATGGTATTACCCCTCCATTATTAGATAACTGGCTATTTGACTTTTGTAACAGGAACAAAAATATAGAGTAAAGTGAAGAGTAAAATGTGCACCATCTTTTCTGCATTCTTTCTTGGGTCACCTTGATTTTGTATGTAGTTGATGAACCCCAAGTGAGACTGTGGGAAGTTTAAGGGCCCTGATGCATTTTACTCTAAAACGAAATAGGCATGATGGTTTTAGATTTATTCTCAAGGGTACTTTAAGGATATTGCATGCCTAAAAAAAATTACAAATGTATTTGTTAAAACATTGCAGTAAAATGTTGACTGTTGAGCAATTTTGCTGCTGAGTGTCACGTCTTCGAAACAGCGCTAGTATTTCAACTTGAGTGATCCTTGGAATGGTACAGACTACAGAGCGATTCGCCTTATGTTTGTTTTAATTAATCGGTTTGTACCATGACATAGCCGAAAGTTACTTGATATTTCCTTTGGCCTAGGTTGGTAGAGAAAATCGGGTTGAATGCTTGATTGATGGGATGGTTTGTTTCGCAGGTAATAGGAGCTCCCTGCCAGGTTTGCTGGGGTGAAGAACGTACGTTGGAATATGGAACTTGTTGATTGTGAAACTGAAACTCAATTTACAAGAAGTTGTGTTGATGTTTGGAATACATGGTGCTATGAACTTCTGTACCGTGGTTTGAAACTTTTGAGTACTCTATGTAGCTAGCGAGCATCGGGTTCTGACTAGTGACATGGAACTTCAAAGCTCATCCTACTTTATTGATCTATTCTATGTGCTTTAGTCTCCGACGTTATCAGTAGCCAGAGAAATGAGTCATTTTAATAGTCAAGAAACTTATAAATAGAAAGGTGAAACAGATCTGGCACAGACAAAACAAAACATTTCTGGGGTAGACTTGAATTATATGTGATGTTAGTTATGTTTTTAAGGCGACCATTAGGTGTTGAGGTGCTAAAAATTTCTGGGCGTACTGGTCGCCTTGCCAGGAAAGTGATAAAAGTGAGGGAGGGAAGAAGAAGAGAAAAAAAAAACTGGGTGAGAGACAGGTAGGAAGGCCAAGCAGCTGCTGGCTCTGGTGCCTTTTAACCAATACAGACCTTCTGATTAAGATTGGTGGGGAGGGGAAAGTGGCAGCAGTGGATCTCAGAGCATAGGGAGAAGGAGATGGCAAGGAGGAGTCGCTGCCTTGCTGGTGGAGCAGAGAGAGAGAGACGGCTATGCCTGGGATAGCCATGGAGAAAATGACTTCTTTGTTTTCACGTGTGTGTTAATAGGTCAATGTATGGGCTGACGGAAGGTTATTGAGCTGCCTGTCAGCTAGGTTTTCATTCCTTTCTCTTCCTTTTCTTTTCTATTTTCTATTTTCCTATCTCTATAATGCACTTCTAGTCTGTATCTCATATAGGGAAGGTGTCTCCTCATCTCGTCTTATGATCGTCTAGGCGATTAGAAGGGGGTCGGTCGCCACACCTCACCTTACCGCCTTAAAAACATAGAATATTAAATGATACAAATCCTTACCCTAGAGACTGAAATATTACATGATCTTGCCAGCACCGTCCACCCTTCCTGGACAATGTCATGATCTTCATGAGATTGAGATCTCCTCGCATACCATCGCTTCCCTATTCCTATAGATTAAAAATGTTGTAGCAAATGACTAAGCTATAAATGCCTGTGTTACAGATAAAAAAAGTACAATTTTTAGATGTTCCATTTAAAGATAAACTTTTTATTTTTTTTCTTGGGTTAAATTATGTAATCTAGCCCATCAAAAACGTTTAACCTTTAACACCAAAAAGAAAGATCCCCCCTCTCTCTCTCTACAGCCCCAACGCTCCTATCCTTCCTCAAACCTTGTGTTTTCCTTGTTGCTTCTACCAAGTAAGGCTTCATAAATAGCATGCTTTTATGCTTTTTTTTTTGTATGATTGAAAGTTTGAGTTCCTCTTCGTCAAACAAAACATCTACATGACCCACATGCATTCGACATCATCTTCATATATAGGATATAACAAATTTATGTGAGGTAGACATCTTGTGCAAAGTGGCATAACATTTATTCCAAAATGAGAAGAAACATATCAGGACTAACACGATCTAGGTTTTTGCTGATTAATGGAACATATGAAGATTAATATCTTAGTTAAAAAATGTGAAGAGTAATATAATCATCACTTACATTCAAGTATGTCATCTATGCATATGAATGAAACCCAATTGAATGAGTAAACATATTCATGTCTTACTTGATTTGTGGGAACCATTTTCTTTTCCTAATATGAAGTCATTGTCGTTTTTGTTATCCACGTATATGCTTTTATATCATTTTTATTCATTCATGCATGTGAGTTGACGATAGACTATAAATCTGTGTCATATATATTTTGTTGTTATCTTAAATATTATGTGTAGATAATACAACCTTATCTTCTTCACCTATCTTCAACTTTTCAGTTTGATAAGACAGACATTTGTTTTTTTCTTGCATAGATATTTTATCATAAAGTTTTCTAGATCACTTATATGGAGGTTGAGTATCTGGGAAGAGGCTTGAGACATTGGTGAACTGTTGTGTTCAGGGGCCGCTGCAAGCTGGCTGCCACCTTTCCCCACCTGCTGCTCCCCGCCGTTGCTCGCCGGCGATAGTGCTTCTCCTCGACCTGATGACGGGGGCCAGCTCGGGCTCTACTCACTGGGACGGCAAGACCGGTGCCTTGCGCAGAACGGCCACCGCGCTGCGGCTCAAGTTCCAAGATTTTGCCAGGTCAGATGATCACGAGCTCTATTTACTGCCTGATTTACTAGCAATTAGCGCTGATATTAAGTGATAAACAAACCATGGCACCGCAGGTGTTTCGTCCGATCCCAAGATCCGGAGCAGGCACCTGCGTCCGGAACCGATTCCACCGCCGTATTGCCCCGTGCCGTAAAGGTCACTGACGCGTGGGCCCTGGCCCCACCTGTCAGTGAGAGGCAGTACGGTCCTGCGTCCGCGGTTCAGGCGACCCTGTCGCTGCCGGACGAGCTCCTGCTGGAGATCCTCGTTCTTCTCCCGCCGCTCCCCTCCTCCCTCCCCCGCGCCTCCCTCGTCTGCAAGCAATGGCGCCGCGTCCTCTCCGAACCCTCCTTCATCCGCCGCTTCTGCGCGCACCACCGGACGCCACCGCTGCTCGGCTTCATCGCCGGCTCCGGCGTGCCCGCCTTCTTCCCCGCACTGGCCCCGCCCGACCGCATCCCCGCCGGGCGCTTCTCCCCGCCGCTGCGCCCCGGCGAGAGCTGGAGACCGCTCGGCTGCCGCCACGGCCTCGCCCTCTTCCTCGATTTTTCCCAGGCCCAGGTCATCGTGTGGGACCCCGTCACTGACGGCCAGCGCCGCATACCTTTGCCGTCGAAATTGGAGGTTAACCCATGGCAGGACGCCTACACTGGCGCGGTGCTGGTCGCTGCTGGGGACGATGGCGTTGGGCACTTATACGCCGGTGACCGCATGAGCTCCTTCAGATTGGTGTTGGTGTGCTGCAACAACACTCAGTACAGGCGTGCGTGGGCGTGTGTCTACGAATCCAAGTCAGGGGAATGGGGCAATGTCAGCTCAGTAGCTGTTCCATACCCTTGTTTTCCTGAAGCGCCTGCCGTTCTGGTTGGCAGTGCACTCTGCTGGTTGCTTTCATGGTCCGGTAATGCCATCCTTGAGTTTGATACGGAGAGTCAGAGTATGGCTGTAACCCACATTCCAAGTGACACCCGTAAAATTGATGTCGCGGACATTCAGGTGGTGCGCACGGAAGATGCAGGGCTTGGCATTGTAGTTCAGGCAAAACAGTGCATACAGTTGTGGGGGAGAAATGCCATTTCTGATGGCGGTGTTGAATGGGTGTTGCAGAAAACCGTTTGGCGGAATGACCTGCTTTCGTTAAAACCACCAGTGGACAGGCCGGGTAGCAAGCATGACAAATGGCTGTCAGGTATACGTGGTTATGATGAGGATACCAATCTGATCGTAGTAGCGACCGATTTTGGTACATTCATGATCCAACTGGACACAATTCAGATCACAGAAATTTTCGGCAATCATTTGAATACCAAATGTCATCCCTACTCAAGTTTCTATACTGCAGGTACTAGCTCGTCTTTATCATGCCCTCAAGTGCTGACCTATTAGATATATGGTATGCATTGTAATTGTTTGCTTGTTTTAACCCTTAAGCTAGTGATTGATGTTTTTGTATTTCATTTTATTGTGGGACTGCATGAATGCTTCCAGAGAACCAATTATCTATCCTACCTTATGGAATGATGGCACTGTCTATAATTTTTGCAGAATAGTCCTACTGCAAGGAATGAATACATTACTATTGTAGAGCTAAATTAACTACAACGCCAAATTCTTATCACACCCAAACAGCAATGCTATTTTAATTCATTGAATCTTCTCATTTTGTGCTCTCTACTCATATTAATTTTGCACATTGGTAACAACTGGGACCAAGCTCCTTCTGAGTAGTTTTAGATAGCTCCATTTTCTCAAACCAACCCAGTTGCCTAACTTGTTGTGCAGTCCAATAATAGTTCATAACTTGTTGTGCAGTCCAATGATAGTTCTCAGTGTTGTTAGTCACCGTCATCAATTTGGCTTCTTTCATCTATTTGTGACTTCAATAAAACCTCTGTTTTACCTATTTAGCCAAACTTTAAATATACCTATGCAGTCATGCTCATCTATTACACTGAAGGTTTAATATAACTTTTAGTCTTTTACCTTATTTGATTACTGGAACAAGTTCCTAGTAATTTTTCTTGTATTCGACAGTAGATTATTTTTATTCTTATTTGTTTTTGTCCTTGTAATAAAAGCTACTAATTTGAGTTCCAAAATGAGTAATACACTGTTGAACTAAATACACTAACACGTTTGTTTCTATCTCATTGGTTTCTCTCCTCAATTTTCATTAGTTTATAAGACTTAGTTGGCTTGTGAATTCTGCAGTTACTCGTAGAGATGATGGAATTGAAATACTGAACAATGCATGAGATGATCATCCAAACAAGAAGTGATGTCTTGGTTGAAAAAGGTGATCCACAATTTTCTCTTGCTATGTTTATACACTTTCCTTGCTAGCATCTTCGCCCCAATCCCCAATATGTAGTAATTCTGTCATTTTTTGACATGGTAAGCGAGTTGCACATAGTACTACTCTAGTTAATACAATGGATACCCACAAAACAATGTAATGACGTGCTGATGCAGTTGTATACAACCATATGAGATATGGCAAAATGATACGCTGTTTTCAATTTCCATAGTTAGTCGATGTTAGTATACTTGATAATATAGTTAAAGTGTCCAGCCTTTCCTTTGTATGTGTTTTGCACGGTTTTTTTTTTCATTCTATACTCTATATTCACAACTGGTTTGTAATGAGGAAGAGCATTTTTTTTTTACCGAGATGCGGTATTGTAGTACTGTGGACTATGTTTTCTAGTCCAGACAGTTGCCACTTGCTAGCATGTCCTCAGATTTGACTTTCTCCTTGCAGTAGTATACAACTTGTGGCGCATCTGTAGCAGACGTTTGTAACACCGGGGATCTCCTTTTGGAGTGAACCACCTATTCTCTTCTTAATGAAATGATGTGCAACTCTCCTGCACATTCGAGAAAAAAAAGTAGTATACAACTTAGTATATGTTGCTGATTATTCAATTTCCATCGTTCATCTCTGACATGTTAGAAGTGTGAATGGTTCTGAGTGTTCATGTTATTTTGTTCACAGTTGCCTGGAGTTGCCCATCAGCTTTGCCAAGATCAAGAGCAACCATTTATCTGTGGACTCTGAAATCGACAGATAGAGGTTTATTTGATTTGCTATAACTCAGTGAATTTGTATTTAGTGATGATGCATAATTATCAATCTGTGACTAGCATTTGCTAGCACATAGTGTGGAGCGTGAAACTTGAGTCTGTTTGTCACACTCCATGGTTGTTTTGACTGAATCTGGTTGATCTCGGGTCAGGCATCTGATCTCAATCATTTTACTGTTCTGTTTGTACATAATATTGTAAGTTGTGAGGTACTGAGGTGTATGGATAAATGGAACCTTCTGAGTTCAAATAGTTGTTTTTCTGCCAACACCGAAGACAGTTGAAAAGTTCCGTTTTGTTAAGATTTGGATATTAGTTTTTTGAAGCTATAACGCAAGCTGCGAAAAGACTCTTAATGATGACTTAATTAGGAGTATTAAATATAGATTACTGACAAAACCTAGTCCATAACCCTCCCTCTAAATAAAGAGACAAATCTATTAAAATTAATTAGATCATAATTAAATAATATGATGCTATAATAAACATCTTTTAATGATGACTTAATTAAGTTTAATGAATTTGTCACGCTGATACGTATTTAACTTTATAATTAGTTTTATATTTAATATATATTTAATAATCATATGTAGCATTTTAATGATTGATGTGACACCACTAAAATTTAGACCCCAAGAAATGAACACACCCTTAGCTTAATGGTTAAGACATTCGAGTAGCACTTCAGTGTGGTTCGACTTTTACTGTGAGCGAATTTACGTGGTCTGGTTAAAAAAATTCTCTCATCTAACTCCGCAACAAAGCACGATTTAAGGTCTGACCTACGCTTACATGGGCAATGTGACCGTCTTGTAAGGGTGTAGAAAAGGAGGTTCGGGAGTTTTCTTGATTTACGTGAGAGATTTTCTCTTAGAGTTTTTCTAATGGTAAAGTTAGTTAAGAGGTAACAACTAGTTCTTGCAGAAAATTGATGAGGAATAGGATCTATGTTTAAGTTTTCCATTTTTCTTAGAGTAAATATAATGAATCATACTCAGCAGGCTAAAACAAGTTCTATGTCATCAAAATCTGATGTGAAGAAGTGAGAAGAGAAGAGAGAGAATAAAGCGGACGCTATACTCGTCGCCGGATCACGCACAAGGCCCAAGAAAAGAACGCCCGCATGCAGCCTCATGCAAGCGCATGAGCGGACTTTTTGAATAGTCTCTCCATTATACTAGATGAAGTTTTTGAATGACATGGCACTACTATTAACCAGCAGCTGGTTAAACTATTAGCTCTGCTCTTAAAGGTTGCCTCTTGAGAAAGGATAAGCTGTTTTCTCTTTTTTTTTTAATAAACAATTTTAAGATAGAGGTAATTATTGGAAACACTTTTATAACAATGCACAGGACCGTTATACCCCTGCAGGTCAATTTTTTTTAAGCTGTACTGCTAGAGTAGTAACTGTGGTTTAAAAGCCTAGTTGTGCGTGCAGTATAGGTTAACTCACAACTGGGACGAGAAATTACTTGGGCTCTTTTACTGGTACTTCGAGGCCCCAGTTCACTGAGGCCCATGACTTGACAAAAGCCTGGCCCACCAACCTTTCCTTTTCCTTTTGCTCCAGTCTCCATTCGGTCTCCACTCTCCACTGACCACTTCGTTCTTCCCCACGCGGTGCCCGCTGCCTAGAAGCCGCTCTCCTCCGGCAACGGCGCCGACTCTGCGAAGCTGCGGAGCGGAGGGCAAGGCCGCCCTCCCCAAACACCGGCCACTCCACCCACCATCCATAGCTGGTTCAGCACCTTTGCCGTTCTTTCCTCTCCCAACACCACGAAACCTAGGTGGCCGGAGGCTTGAGAAGGGTGCTGGCAATGTCGACAGCAGTGACCGGTGGGTGGTATTCCGGTGCTAAAGCTCCAAGATTTTTTACCGATTTGTTACCCATTCCTAACCATCTTGGATTTTTTTTTTCTTTGGCAGCCGCATCTGTCGTCGAGATGAGCAAGGGCCCCACCTCGTCGGCGCCGATGTCTCTGCCGGACAACGACGACCTCCTCTTGGAGATCCTGCTCCGCGTCCCGCCGCTTCCCTCCTCCCTTCCCCGCGCCGCCCTTGTCTGCAAGCGCTGGCGCCGCCTCCTGTCCCACCCCGCCTTTCTCCGCCGCTTCCGCGCCCACCACCGCAAACCTCCGATGCTCGGCTTCTTCGTCATGGATTTCGACAATTGGCTCGTGCCTGTCTTCACCCCCACCCTGGACACTCCTGACCGCATCCCACCTGCGCGCTTCTCCTTCCCACAGCGCCCGGATGAGTGTTTGTGGTTCCTTGGGTGCCGCCATGGTCTCGTCCTCCTAATGAACCGGGAAGAACTGGAGGCTGTCGTGTGGGACCCAATCACGGGCAGCCGGTGCTGCATAGCTTTTCCACCGGAATTTGAGATGGACCATCTGCACCCCGACATCAAATGCGACATATACAATGGTGCGGTGCTGAGGGATCACGGCTCAGGCACCTTTAAAGTGGTCATGGTATTCAGCAATGAACTATACAAGCGTGCATGGGCATGCCTCTACGAATCAGGGACTGCAAAATGGGGTGATATCGTCTCAACAATGATCCCCTCTTCTGCTTCTTTGTCAAAGCCTGGCGTCCTGGTTGGGAATTCAATTTGCTGGCTTCTTCGTCGGAGTGGTGGTGGTGTCCTTGAGTTTGATACAGACAGACAGAGTTTGGATGTGATTTCCATGCCAGTGGATGCTGATTTCACTGATCGTCCATGTGTTCATATCATGCGGACAGAAGATGGAGATCTTGGATTTGTGATTCTGTCAGAAGAGATAATCCAGTTGTGGGGGAGGACTGCTGTTTCAGACCGTGGTGTTACATGGGCGTTGCTGAAAACTATCGAATTGGACAAGCACATTCCACTTACGCCATCAATGGAGGCACATCATCCGACATGGATAGTGGGCTTTGATGAGGATAGCAATGTGATTATTCTCTGGATGGCTACTGGTGTCTTCATGATCCAACTTGAGTCAATGAAGTTCACAATCCTGTCAACAGAGAGTGGTGTCTGCAGCTATTTTCCCTACACAAGTTTCTATACTTCTGGTAATAGTTCTCATCTTCACTCTTAACATCTGCGGTTTTTTGCTATGCGTTAGTTGAGACATCCTTCACTTGCTTAATTAATTTTGACCACCTATAGCTTTTTAAGCATCCACTGTAATTTCTTTTCCTTCCTCGGGCTGATGAACTCATATCACTTTATGTGGCTGCATGACAAATAGAGGAAAAAAAAGGAATGCAAACATAAAATTCTGTGGTACTTCCATGTTTTTTTTAGCATGACTGCATGAGCTTTCAACCAAATAGATATTTTCTCTGCTCACACTTTAAGAGCATGTCTATGGCTATTTTCCACACACAAGTTTCTAAACTTCTGGTAATAGTTCGTTTTCACTCTTCACATCCACAGTTTTTGGCAGCAGCGCTATGTGCTAGCTGAAATAATCTTCACTTGCACAATTAAGATCGACCACCTATAGCTATTTAAGCATGCATTCTTGTCTCTTGTCTTTCTTCTAGATGATGCAATCATAGCACTTTGAAGAATTGCATGATAAGTGCCTAGTAGTGGGAAAAAAAGGGAAAGTAGACATAGAATGTTTTGTGGTGCTTGTATTTTCTTTGTACAGCATGTGCTTCCAACCAAGTAGAAATTTGCTATGCTCATATTTTAGGTAACATTTAATATTCTTATATATGGTACAGCTTGAATCTTAAAGCTTTCTATATTGTTTATTTATTGGCTATCATCTTTTCTGTAGGATAATATTCATATCTATCAAAATTGATTGATCTTCTCTAAATCATAATGTCAAATTGTATCTATGTTTGCTTGTCGAATACCTTTGCTGCTGTTAAATTTTCGTTGAAGAGTAGTCTGGCTGCTGCAAGTGATGTTGTCATTTTTACTGGGTTAGAATTAATTGTATCTTTCACAAATCACAAGGCCAAATTTATGTTTGTAAGCAGTCATGCTTCTTTGTTTCTCTGAAGTTTTTGAATTGGAGTAATTTTACCTTATGTTTGTTGGAAGTAAGCAGAGCAAGTTCCCTCCTGGGTTTTTGCCTTATGTTTGTTGGAAGTAAGCATAGCAAGTTCCCTCCAGGGCTCCAGGGTACTTCTAAGTAGCTTAATTTTTTTATCATATTTCCTAGCTTTCAATCAGCTGAAAGCTTTCAGTCAATAGTTTGTTACTTTGTGTTTTAATTTTTCTTTTGTAGGATTATTTGTATAATAATTATAAACCATTGGATCTAAATCTAATGGCTCAAGGAGGTGACTGAAAGTTTCCCCAACTTTCAGGCAGCTGAAAATTAGCAAGTCCCTTTTTTTATATATTCAAAGCCAAAGCATGCTTTCTTGCTATGTATTCTAGATAAGCAGGGCAAGCCATATTCTAGGTAACTTTATCATATCTGTAATTTTGGTTTCTTTTGCCTATTTTGGGTCTTTGGGTAAAAGGTAGCTATTGACACATTTGAAAAAAGTAATATGATCGTCACACATTTGCTTGGTTGATTTATCATTTATGATCAACACACATTTGCTTTATCTTTTACAGATTGGGATTTTGTTAGTTTTCATTTGTTATACTTTTTTTTTGCTTGTAGGCTTGGATATTTGTGGTGGAGATGATGGAGCTGAAATGTGGACAACACATGAGACGATGGCCCTTTAGATCTGGTAATATGCTGTGTTGGTTGAACAAGTGTGTCTGTTTAATTCATCTTCTGTTATGTGTTTGTTGTTTTGCTTAATTTTCAGCATATTAGTTATAACATATATGCTCCAATTATTTAGAACGTTCGTAACTGCTGTGTATTTTGTTGAGATGTGAAATGATGATCCACGCAGCAACAACATTGTATTGATGCATTAGGCTCCTTACATAGGGGCACATTAATATTATTAATTGAAATAATATAACTGCTTTTTGACAACCAGAATCTGATTAAGGTCATTATCATGTCTTTTAGAATGTAAAACCTCTGTCTCTTTTTCTTATTAACTGATTTTAACTGCTCAGAATTTGGTCTTGGGTCCAACCTTTTTTTTTCTTACAATATTGAAATTACGGTGTGTCATGGCTGGTCATGTTGGCAGTAATGTAAATGTATCATTGCTGCTAGATTGTATCAACAGCACAACTATGGAAATTGTCATTGTTTTATTTAAGGTTTTCCGTTTTGATGGCACTAGATTGTATCAACTGCATATAGCCATCCCTTATCATATTGCTAGATCGTAATTTATTGTAGTGCATGTCTGAGGTATATATGTTTTTCTTTGTCAGGTAACGGGCCATCGTTGTTCTGTCAATTGCACTCAGCATCAAATGTGTCTTTTCTTGTACGTGTGAGTGTGGTGCATCTGTTTTGTGAATTGATTTAGTTTTGAGGGTTTTCGACTTATTGTTAATTTTTTCCTAATGGGGACTAGATGTGTACACAGCTTAGTGTTCACTTCCAATGAATGCAATTATCACCAACTATTTTGTTGCACCTAACCTAACTCATCATCATATGTCAATAATTTTAGAGCATGCTAACAATGTAGTGGTTTGAACTAGCACAACGTTGGTTGATATCATCGTGGCTTGGTTGGTGGTGAAAATCTGTTTGATTTGTTAGGTTTGATCTTGTTTCGCAGGTACCAGGAGCTGCCTACCACATTTACCAAGATGGTTAGATGCAGAAATGGAGGAGCAGGAAGTGTTTAATTGGCTGTTATCCGTTGGAGTTATTCTGAGCGATGCGTGGTGAAACTGCCGCTTGCTTTATGTAACACCTTACCGTGTTAGTGTTCACTATTTCCATCTGATTACTGTTAATGTAATTGTTGAAGGATGTTTTGGTCGACACGGTTAGGCAATAAATACTTGGATTAGACTTTAACTGTTTGCTTGGATCTGAAGATGTGACGTGATATGTGGGTCTAGAGCTGGAGCAATCGCATCTGTGTTTGTGAATGCATCATGCATGAGAGGTTGGTTGTTCTTTACGCGACAAGAAGCTTCTGTGCATTTGTAGCTATCTTATCTTTCTATCATATCGTTAATCTGTTACGACGATTAATTTTTAGCTAATGGAATGGTGGGAACAATCGGTATGCTTCTGTGGAAGAGTCCCGGTACAAGTGAGACGTGATGAAGTACTAATGTTTTGAATGCTGAATTTCAGGGTGAAACAGTTTGCATGCCGCCAGTGAATTTCACATTCCGTAGTGTGTTGTTTTACTCCGAGGACGCACCTTTTCTTTTCTTTTGAATATTCTTTGACTGGCATATCGTCAACAACAATGACCCGGATACAATCAGGAAGGGCATGGCAAAGTTTCAACACCTTCCTCACAATCACACTCCAGAGCAGTTAACGCATGGGCAGCTTGATTACAATCTGTAGGGTGTAGGTTTAAAACACAAGAAAACCATTTTTAGGATTACCACCGCGGCCGAACCATCCATAAGCATCCGACGCCTGAGCTCTTTTACTGGCACTTCGACGCCCAAGTTCACCGAGGCCCAGGACATAACGAAAGCCCAGGGCCACCAACCTTTTGCTCCGTTGCATGATTGCATCTGTCTGGGAAGTCTGATAGTCTGATCCTGCGGAAGCTACTAGAAGCAGATCTCTCCTCTCCATTCGACCACCTCGTTCATTCTCCCGCAGGCTGCCGCCGAGGCCGAGAAGACAGCGGCGCGCCTCCCCGACGGACAGGCGGCAATGTCGACACCAGCGACGGGTGGGTAGTGCTTCGATGCTAAAGCTCCAAGATTTTATCGGCTAATTAATGAGTCCCCTCACAATATCGTGTAATTTTCCCTTTGGCAGTCGCCCCCGCCGTCCGCATGAGCAAGGGCCCCACATCGCCGGCGCCGGTGTCCCTGAATGACAACGACGACCTTCTCCTGGAGATCTTTCTTCGCCTCCCGCCGCTTCCCTCCTCCATTCCCCGCGCCTTCCTCGTCTGCAAGCGCTGGCACCGCCTGCTTTCCGACCCCGGCTTCCTCCGCCGCTTCCGCGCTCGCCACAGGACGCCTCCTCTGCTTGGCTTATTCACCCCTACCTTCAGCTTCGTCCCGTTGCTGAGCCCGCCTGACCAGATCCCTTATGAACACTTCCGCTTGCGCAGAGCACTGGCAAGGGCTGGCATTTCTACGGCTGCCGCCATGGCCTCGCCGCCTTCCTGAACGGTAGCTGGGCGGAGGCTTGCGTATGGGAACCCTTTACTAGCAGCCAGCGTCGCATACCTTTTCTCCAGGGGATGAAGGTTAACAAAGAGCATGCCGTGTTCAGTTGTGCTGTCTTGAGCGCCATGGATGATACTGGTGATGGATATTTGCACAGTGATGGCTACCTCAGCCAATTTAAATTTACTTTGATATTGGGTGTGTTTGTTTTCATCCCTTTGATTTTTAGATCTGTCACATCGAATATTGTGATACTAATTAGGAGTATTAAATATAGATTACTGACAAAACCCAGTCAATAACACTCTCTCTGAATGACAAGACAAATCTATTAAAACTAATTAAGTCATGATTAGATAATATGATGCTATAGTAAATATCTCTTAATGATAATTTAATTAAGTTTAATGAATTTGTCACGCTAATGCATATTTAACTCTGTAATTAGTTTTATATTTAATATATATTTAATAATTATATATAACATTTTAATGATTGATATGATTTTACTAAAATTTAGATCCAAAAAAATAAACACACCCATTCACCAGTTATGATGACAACCTTATATTGGCGTGCCTCTATGACTCACAATCTGGAGAGTGGGGTAATATCAGCTCAATAGCCGTTCCATCTCTGTCTTTCTCGCATGGTCCCAGTGTCCTGGTTGGGAATGCACTTTACTGGTATTTTATGGGTTATCATGGTGGCATCCTGGAGTTTGATTTGGAGCGGCAGCATTTAGCCATGATTCATAAGCCAGAAGGCGCCCATTATATGGATAGTACATCCAATTGGGTCTTGCGTACTGAAGATGGAGAACTCGGCCTTGCAAAACTATCAACAGTGAACATCCAGTTATGGGGGAGGAAAGCCATTTCAAATGGTGCTGTTGGATGGGTGCTGCAAAAAACTATTGAACTGGACAAGCTCCTTTCACTAACACCATCATTGATGTTGGCATGGGCTACACGGATTGTGGGGTATGATGAGGATAGCAATGTGATTTTTCTTTTGGTATCGGATATTGTCTTCACGATTCAACTGGAGTTGATGCAGTTCAAAAAGGTTTCCGAGGACAGTTTATTGACTAGATCTTACACCTATTATCCATACAGGAGTTTCTTTACTGCAGGTAATAACTCTTCTTTACAGTCCTTAACAAAATCAAACTGTTGACGCACATGGAAGTTAGTAGAAATTTTTTATTTTTTGCCTGGCCATCAGTTACAATAACAACAACAAAGCCTTTTAGTATGTGCGTAGTATTTTGCATACTTTTGTACTGTTCTTTTTAGCATAGTAAGCACGAAAGTAAAGTTAAACCATCAACCATCTATTGCGTGAAGAAATGAGCAGTGAGTTGGCACATACAGAAGATCAAAAGTTGTTGTTTTCTTTCGTTTCACAACTTTGCTGCAAGATACTATTTACATATTTTGAGTCTTGTTACTAAATGACCAATTTAGTATCTCTTTTTAATATCACAGATAATTATTGGATTAGTTTCTCCCAGATCAGTTCTGGTGTTCTGGATAATTTCATTGCCTGTTTTGAATATTGTCTTGAATAATTTTGCTGTATTTGGCAGTAAATTTGGCTGCTGTTATGGAAGTGGATTTCATTAGTTAGCTGTACGCTTTTTGCTTGTAGGCTTGGATATTGGTGGTGGAGATAGAGCTGAAATGTTGGACGACGCATGAGATGATTTCCCTCTTAGATATGGTAAAATGCTGTTTTGATTGAACAAGTGTGTCTAATTATCTTCTACACTGTGTTTGGATGTCTGAATTGTGGCTCTGAATTCGGAATTGGAATTCATTGGATTCAATTCAGCTGTTTGGATGTATATGGAATTCCCATAAAGAAATGAGCCCAATTCAGCTGTTTGGATGTATATGGAATTCCCATAAAGAAATGAGCCCAATTCCGAACCATTTTTTTTCCCTGCTTGCTCGCCGCTTTCCCGATTCAGAGCCCCCTCATTCTGAATTGGTTGGAATTTCGCGACCTCCGTCTTCGCTCATGCACCCGCCAGCTCCGCCTCTACCTTCGCCTCCGAGCTTCGTCTCCGCCCCTCCCGTCCTCTCTCCACCTCCACCCATGCGCCCTTGCGACCTTCGCCTCTGCCCGTGCGCCCCTCCCTTCGTCTTCGACGAGCCGCAGAGGCCGGCAAGCTGCCCTCCGACCACACCGACCCCACGTGAGCTCCTCGTTGAGCCCTCCCCTGCACCTCGCTCCCTTTTGCCACCTTCGCTATCACTTGGTCCCCTGCCGGAGGTGTGGCTGCGACGGAGCTAGGGGCACGGTAGCCTGGTGCAGCAGCTGCTCGGCGCAGCACGTAGCACGGGAGCCGAGCGGCCTCAATCTGCCGGCGAGTCGCCAACCTACCTCCCATCCTTGTATCTCTCGGTCGTTCTTCTTCCCGAGGTCAGACCTCTCTCCCTCCCTTCCGATTTCCATGTTATCAGATTTTGCAGCCAAACATCAAATAGAATTGATTTGATCCAATTTCCATTTCCAACGAATTCCTTTGACAACCAAACAAAAACATTGAATTGTGCTCAATTCCAATTCTCTACAGATTTGGTATTGAATGCCAATTCAATTCCACCCTTTCAATTCCAGCTGTATCTTTGTTGTTTTGCTTAGTTTTCAGCAATCTTAATTGTAGCTTATATCCTTCAGTTGTTCAAAACGTTTGTCATATACTGAGTAATTTGTTTCGGTAGCAAAGCTGATTGATATGTATAATGAAAATCCACGGCTCCATGCAACAATGACAATATATCGATGCACTGGCCTCCGTATACAAGGACATGTAATATCAGTAGTTGAAAAGATATAACTGATCTATGACAACCATAACCTGATCACAACCCTCATCATCTGTCTTGTACAATCTTGCACATTGTAAATCCTCAGTTGTTTTTCCTAATTAACTGATTTTAATTAACTACTTGAGAATTTAGTTCAGAAGTTCAACCTTCCTTTTTTAACAGCTTCTGAAATTACAGCCCAAAGCTGATCATGTTGGCAGTAATGTAAATTTTATCATTTTTTTATGTGGCAAAGGGGTTTACGGTGCAGTGGTAAAGATCATTGGCTGGAGAGGTCCCACCCAGGTTTCAATCTCTAAGTGCTGCATAATTTATAGAAAATTAAAAAAATTACTCATTGCGTCCCATTTACTCGGTTAAAACCGACCTATGGTGGGTGGGCCCTCATGTATGGGGTGGGCTCAAAACATGGGTTAAGGCCCGGACCATAAGGGGTGACTCCTTGAGGATGTAACTAGGGTTCGTGGATTTTCTCGGTCACGGAAGGTTAAGCTTCTCTATCAAAGAAAGTCGTACGGACAGTCTTACCCTCACCGGTCGAGTTTTTTTTTTCATTTTTTATGTGAGATTTTCCTTTTTCATGACTATAGATTGTATCAACTGACACATGATAATTCCTTATCTAGTCCGTGTTATTTGTCGACTTGTCGTAGCTCTATCTGCTATGGACAATGGTTTCTAATGTCAGGTAGTTCCCTAGCTGCATGCATCTACCATAGTGCAAATTGATACAATTGATAAAATAAAGTTATCAGCATATTGAAGTTTTCTTGTTTATGTAGTTTGTTTATCTTGTGATTAGATTAGTTTTGACTTTTCAAATCATTGTTGGTCTACTTTTTGCCAAGGGGTGTGACAACCCTACTCCGAAAAGTAGAGTATGTCGCACAGGATCGTCTCGGAAGATGGTTAACGAAGTAACCATACACAGCATTCACACATGAACATTCATCATTTACAAGATATATCACTTAGAGGAGTAATATTACAAGTCCGGTGTTCAAATTAAACTGAGTTCAGATTTGATACATAATATGCGTCCTTAGTACATATTACATAAATTTTCGGTGGCACACACATCTCTCACACGTTTCTAAGCGAACTACACGTGGTTAGTGTACCTACAAGAGATCCATTTCAGAAACATTACATCAAAATGAAAAAGAAACAAATCAAAATAACAATGATAGTTATGCCCAGGTATTCGCCCACCCGGAAGGCAGCCGACGTTTAAGCGCATTCGGTCCGCGCATTAATCAAAGCCCAGGTCTTTGCCCATCCGGAAGGCATTCGGTATTTACAGCGCAATCGATCCGCGCACCAAGACATACCTTCGTTGAAGAGTCCGTAGTTGCAAGTAATTTAAACAAACATAACCCGGGGTTAGCTTTGCCACCTACAAGACTCTTATATGGGCACTACTAGTTCGTACCTCACCGTAACGTGGTTTGTTTACGTTTTAAAATGCTCAATTGTGTGTAGCTTATCCCAAGACGGCTCTGATACCAGCTGTGACAACCCTACTCCAAAAAGTAGAGTATGTCGCACAGGATCGTCTCGAGAGATTGTTAACGAAGTAACCATACACAACATTCACACATGAACATTCATCATTTACAAGATATATCACTTAGAGGAGTAATATTACAAGTCCGGTGTTCAAATTAAGCTGAGTTCAGATTTGATACATAATATGCGTCCTTAGTACATATTACATAAATTTAGCGGAAGCGGTGAAACGACAAAACACGACGTTGCCTACGTGAACCATGCCAGCCCTATGGCGATGGCTCACTCACCTTGGTTAGGAGAACTGGGGACCCATTCGATGGTCCAGTTTTGAGGCTCCTCACCTTCCCACACAACCTTATTACAACAATCACAATAGGTCGCTTGAGGAAAACTTGAAAAACAACATCAACGCAAAGCCTGAGTATCTAACATACTCCGTAAGACTTACCCGTCAAAAGGTTTACTAAAACCGACTCCTAGCATACAGGGGGCTGACCGGGTTTGTTTGATAGTTGCATAAAAAGCTCCTATTAGTTCTATGCTGCACTTTCAATTTCCTTAAGTAAGATTTTTACTTTGCTTATCGTGGAACACAGCTACGGTGAGTTTAGCTAGCTACTAAGACATGAATATAGCTAAAGAGCAATACATCATAGCGTTGTGTATCCCTAGCATAAATAAATTTCAGAAACTCAACCACAACTTTACTACTTAACATATCATTGCCGCTGCTCGAACAAGAGGTACTCATCACCGCGAGGGACGACAATTCAAATTGATTTACATCCTGCAGGGAAAACCCAAATACACGACATACGCATCATTTAAGAACACGTATGGCGACCGTTCACAAGATTGCTATAAAGTCGATCCGGGGCCATCGATCCCGAGTACACGTCCTCCCTGCGATACATTACTTCGTATCCGAGGATTAACCCATGCACTCTCCAGCGGTCCTCAAACCCGTGCATCCACCGTGCTGTTCACATCACCTCTGGATCGATGAGTATGGCCGTCCAACAATACGACGCCCAAGTTACTAGGTTTACCAATTCCCATAATAAAGGTATGCACTTGGTACAGTTCAATACTTGTTCGCGGAGTTGCAACGATAGGTGCTCCATTTTTATCAAGTTGATCAACCAATTGAATCGTAGTTGAATCTATAACCTACCGTTGACTCCACTAGTTTGAGCATAGCATTTGCTAACGTAAAAGCTTACTAACATACTAATCATAGGTCCGTGCGGGAGTATGCAAGTGTGTTTCATCCAAGTCCTACACTCAATGCACAATACAATATTCCTAGCTTGTGATAAAGAGAAAGGACTCGAGTGATAAAATGGGTTATGCACCGGGGCTTGCCTTGGGTGTGATCGTAGTTAGCGTCATCACCAAAGTGCACTTCAGCTCCTTGCTGGTCCGGTGTGATTTCCACGGTCTCGATTCCTATATGGAATGGACATGCATCAATGCTAAGGAATACACAAGGTTTCATGGAGTTTTCTTAATTAAAGATGGAATGCATGGCATGACAATTCATGGCACTTCCTCAGCAAATAAATATTAGTGACTAATCATTTATTTATGAATGTGTGTACACCTAAGTATGACATGGTAGCTACTGAATTTTTAAGGGACAAACTGCTAGCTACTAGAATGCAAGTTCTTAACCATCGCACTCTTGGTGTATGTCCACTTTAACATGAGCATGGCCTAAATGCTGATTAATTGACATCATGGTTGATGATCCCGACAGCGGTGGCTCGGGCTTCGCAAAATCCAGTGAGCACGCTGCACGAGGGAGGAAGCGGGTCAGAGGGGAGGGAGGTGGTGACCTTGCGTGTTGATTTGCGAAAGAAAGAGGGAGTGGGAAGCCACCTAGTCGGAGCTGGACACGGCGGCGGTCGTGGCGGGGAAGAACAGAGCACTGGCACGGTTTTCGCAGGGGAGAGGGAGGAGAAGAGGGTGCCGGCGCTCGGGGGCTGATCTGGGGTGTGGGAGAACTGGTTGCGAGTTGAGAGAGAGTGAGAGCGATGAGGCTGGGTGCTGCTACTGCTGCCGCTGCCTTTTTGCCCCGGCCGGCGGAGGATAGACCGAGAGCGGCGAGAGAGGGGGAGAGAGGGAGGGGCGTCGTGCTGTCGGCCCGGGAGTGGCTGCCGGCGGTGGGCGGCTTCAATTCCCGTCCGGTGGCACAGGGCGGCGAGTTGGCAGCGCAGTGGCCGGAGTGGGGCGACAGGAGAGCGGCAGTGGCGACCGTACCCGGGTACAACCCGTGTCGGGTTAGAACTGGCCGGAGGAGAGGGAAGGGAGAAGGGGCGGTTGACCCGGCTTGACCTAGAACTTAGACTCGGGTTAGGTAAATTTCGGCACGTTCTCGTGCTCCAAAATTGACACAAAGTTTTGTGTGTATTCAACAAAACGTGTGCTCCAACTTTTCTTTTAGGTGCATC
Source organism: Eleusine coracana subsp. coracana (assembly GCA_032690845.1). NCBI lineage: Eukaryota > Viridiplantae > Streptophyta > Magnoliopsida > Poales > Poaceae > Eleusine > Eleusine coracana. Next base: position 10,063,026 of record CM064426.1, read on the forward strand.
AGCTAGTTTTGCTTTGAGAATTTATGAAAATTCTAAACCCGAAATACACTTTTCTGACTTTGGGGGAATTTTTAAGGGTATTAAATGGTTACCAAAAATTCTGGAAAAATTCTCAAAATTCTATTTTATTATATCCATTCAGAATATGTAAAAACATTTGGGTACTTTCATAGGTTTTGATGATGTTTGTGAGTGACCCATATTTGAATATTTTGGAATTTAATTAACTAGGTTTCTTTTCTTTATCCTTTGGCACATGGATTAATCATACTTTGGCTTAGTCCTTAATTGAGGTTAGGCTTAGTTAACTTCATTTTGTGACATAGGATGTCACAGCACACCCCCCTTAAGGAAATCTCGTCCCGAGATTTGCAAAAGAACGAACAAGAGGGAGGGGTGCGGATAGTTACCGGTTTTGGGAGGCCAAAAATTCTGGAAAGTTGGCCTTCAGAAACTCCTCTTGTTCCCATGTGGCTTCCTCTTTAGTATGGTTACTCCATTGCACTTTGTAGAAGGTGATAGTGTGGCTGCGAGTTACCCGGTCCTTTTAATCGAGGATGCGAATGGGGTATTCGGGATAGGAGAGGTCTTCTTCCAATAGCTCGGTGTCGGAGATAACCACGTCGATCGGGGACTTCAAACATCTCTTGAGTTGGGAGACATGGAAGACGTTGTGCACCCGCTCAAGATTTTCTGGTAGTTGCAACTGATAAGCAACGGCGCTATGCTTTTCCGCGATCAGAAAAGGTCTGATATAGCGGGGTGCTAATTTCCCTTTGATTCCAAAACGAGATACACCTTTGTTGGGAGAAACCCGAAGATAGACATGATCTCCCTTTTCGAACTCCAATGGACGTCTCCTTTTATTAGAGTAACTTATTTGGCGGGATTGTGCGGTCTTCATGTTAGCTTGGATTTGTCGTACCTTCTCTTCGGCTTGCGTGACCAGATCGGGACCGAAAGTAATTCTTTGTCCCGACTCTGACCAATTCAGCGGGGTTCGACACGAGTGACCATACAAAGCTTCAAATGGCGACATTCCCAAACTTTCTTGATAACTATTGTTGTAGGAGAACTCAGTGAACGAGAGGCAGGATTCCCAATTTCCACGATTGTCTAGCACACAAGCTCTTAATAAATCTTTCAAATATTGATTTAGTCTCTCGGTTTGTCCATCGGTTTGTGGATGATAAGCGGAACTGCGAATGAGAGCGGTGCCGAGACAAGCGTGCAATTGCTCCCAAAAACGAGCAATAAATTGAGGGCCTCGATCGGAGATGATCGACTTGGGCACACCGTGCGAGCATAGAATCCGCACAATGTAGATCTCGGCGTATTGCTTAGTAGAGTAGGTTGTATGGACGGGGATAAAATGGGCAGATTTGATCAACCTATCCACAATAACCCATATGGAATCGTGCTTCTTGGGTGTAAGGGGTAGTCCAACGATGAAGTCCATAGCAATGTCTTCCCATTTCCAAGCGGGGATTTTCAATGGGTGTAAAAGACCGGCTGTTCTCAAATGATCAGCCTTCACACGTTGGCAAGTGTCACATTCGGAGAAATAACGAGCAACCTCTCGTTTCATGCGTGTCCACCAAAACTTTTCCCTTAGCCCGCGATACATTTTATTGCTGCCAGGGTGTATGGAGTATTTGGATAAGTGAGCCTCATCCAAAATTTTCTTTCTTAGCTCCTCATTCTTCGGAACAACAAGGCGATTGTTAAACCAAAGTACTCCATCTTCATTTTGTCGGAAACATGTAGCTTCTTCCTTCCCGATTTTCTGGCGGATATACTCCATTCCTTTGTCCTGCTTCTGGGCTTCCACGATTTCTTCCCGAAGAGTAGGAATGAGAGCCAAATTATATAAGGATTCGTGTGGAATGACACAAAGACTTGGTTCGCTCGGATCTGAAATCGGGCGAGCTTCCATAGAGCAAACAATCGCGTGATTGCATTGGTCCCTTCGACTCAAGGCGTCGGCAACCACGTTTGCTTTTCCGGGGTGATAGTGAATTTCCAATTCATAATCCTTGATCAGTTCCAACCATCTACGTTGCTGCATATTCAGTTCTTGTTGAGTGAAGATATATTTGAGACTTTTGTGGTCGGTGTAGAGGTTGACAAGATTACCAAGTAGGTAGTGGCACCAAGTTTTCAAGGCTAGAACAACGGAGGCCAATTCTAAGTCATGAGTGGGATAATTCTGCTCATCCTTCTGGAGCTGTTGTGAGGCATAGACAATGACACGACCTTCTTGCATAAGCACACAACCCAACCCTGTGCCGGAGGCATCGCAATAAACATCCAATGGTTTGGTGATATCGGGTTGAGCTAAAACCGGAGCGGTTGTCAGATGCTTCTTGAGTGACTGAAAGGCTTCTTCACATGCACCACTCCATTTGAACTTAGAATCCTTTTCCAGCAGCTTGGTCATAGGCTTGGCAATACTTGAGAAGTTGGGAATGAATTTCCGATAATACCCGGCAAGACCAAGGAAACTACGAATTTGTCTGACCGATTTCGGAGCCTTCCAATTCAGCACATCCTCTACTTTGCTAGGGTCCACTGCTACTCCTTCTGCTGATATAATGTGGCCCAAGAATGGAACTTGCTTTAGCCAAAATTCACATTTGCTAAATTTGGCGTAAAGTTGGTGATCTCGGAGTCGTTGTAGAACAATGCGAAGGTGTTCGGCGTGTTTTTCTTCGGACTTAGAGTAGATCAGAATATCATCGATGAATACCACTACGAACTTATCCAATTCGGGCATGAATACGGAATACATCAAGTACATGAAATGGGCTGGAGCATTGGTGAGACCGAAAGACATGACAAGATATTCGAAAAGACCATATCGGGTGGAGAATGCTGTTTTTGGAATATCTTCGGCTCGGATTTTTATTTGATGGTAACCGGATCGGAGATCAATCTTGGAGAAGACTTTAGCACCTACTAGCTGATCAAAAAGGATATCGATTCGAGGTAGAGGGTACTTGTTCTTGATGGTTACCGCGTTTAACGGTCTATAGTCGACACATAGGCGTAGGGTTTTGTCTTTCTTCTTTACAAAGAGAGCGGGACAACCCCAGGGAGATGAACTTGGTCGGATATAGCCCTTGTCCATAAGCTCTTGTAACTGATCTTTCAACTCTGCTAATTCATTAGGAGCCATTTTGTACGGCCTACGAGCGATAGGCGCTGTACCGGGGACGAGTTTAATCTTAAACTCAACATCCCGGTCCGGAGGCATGCCCGGCAAATCGTCTGGAAAGACGTCGGGAAAATCACAAACCACTGGAATATTTGCTAGCTCCTTTCCCTCCACATGACATACTTGAGAGGTGGACGACCGGGGATACGGCAATCGGAGAATAGAAGGGCCGTGTAATGGTGAGTTCAAGTGGACTTCTCGGTCCTCAAGGTGCAATACAGCTTTGTGACTAGTCATCCATTTCATACCGAGAATTATGTCGATGCTCTGGCCATTTAAGACGATTAGGGAAGTGGGATATATGTTGTTGTCTAGCTTAAGTGGCACTTTCCTCAACTCGAGATGAGCCCTTATTTTTCCACCGGGAGACGTAATAACGTACGGGGTTCCCATAGTGGTGGGGGTAATTTTCAGATGATTTGCACACGCTTGACTAATGAAATTATGCGTTGCTCCTGAATCAAAAAGAACCATGGCAGCATGTTGGTTGATCGAGAACGTACCCGCGAGAACGGGTTCTCCACCTTGGGTCTCTTCGACCGTGGTATAGTTGACTCGGTCATTCTTGTGAGTGGGGGTAGACGAATGAGGACGACTCCCATGGCTGCCATTATTGTTGTTGCCGCTGTTGTGGTTGTTGTTGTTGTTCCCGGAAGTGTTGGAGTTGTTGTTGTTGCTCGGATTGCGCTTCGAGAACCGACATTCCTTAGCAAAGTGACCGGTGCGGCCACAGTTGTAGCACAACTGTGAGGAGTTGGTCTTCACCACTTGATTGCTTTGCTGCGGTGGGCGAGAGCCAGAAGATTGCTGCTGGTTTCCCCCATGGAATCTCGAGTGTTGCTGCGAGAACAACGGGCGAGGTCCTCCTCCCGAGGGTACCGCAGCCCGGAATTTCTGTCCGGTCGGGGAAGTGATCGCTAGCTTGTACTTGGGCGGTGCAGAGCCGGATGAACTTCCCATAGCACGCTTCCTCTTCTTGTCCTCTTGATTGGCACGAATGACATCTTCTTGCACAATGGCGGCACTCATCAAGTCATTAAATGTGCCGGCGGTGACTTGCGCCAATCGGTCTTGCAGCTTCGGGGTAAGTCCCGAACGAAAGCAGTCTTTCTTTTTCTCGTCCGTATCGGTGTGATACGACGCGTACTGGGCCAAGTAGTTGAACTTTCGTGCATACTCTTGCACGGTTCCGGAGCTTTGCTTCAAGTTGAGGAACTCCTGCAACTTGCGCTTCATGAGTCTAGCGGGCATGTGGTGTGCACGGAAAGCAGTGCAGAACTCCGCCCAAGTAACTTGGTGACCCGCGGCGAGAGCGGCGGTGAAGCTGGCCCACCAAGCACTTGCGGAGCCACGGAGCTGCTACGCGGTGAAGAGGGGCTTTTGCTGCTCGGTGCAGTGGAGGAGTGCGAACTTCGACTCTAACATGCGAATGAAGTTGTCTGCTTACAGAGGATCACTGGCTTCTCCGAAGGTGGGCGGGTGAGTCGCCCAGAAGTCGGCGTAAGAGGATTCTCGCTGCTGTTGTGGTGGTGGTCCGTGAGCTCCCTGACGGTTCATGTTCTCTATGAACATGCGGAACATCTCATTCTGATTGTGGATGAGCTGCTCCATAGCCGTCATAGATGGCGCGTTGGGCAGCGGTCCAGTTCCGCCAATGTTCGAGGTGCCGGGAGCATCACCGACGTTCTCTCCACCACGGCGAGTTTGCACCATCTGACATATGAACAAATGTGTTAGCCCGGTCATCATATGAGACAACATGATAATAAGGCTACAATATAGTGATGAATTAAAATTTCAGATTGCTCAAATTGAAATGCTGGACAATTACACGGTGCGGACATAAGAGATGACTTAAATTCCATAATTTCCACACCATAACCAGCATACTCATGATAAAACCATAGATACATGTGATGCACTTTCGATACATAGCAAGTCTTCGGTTACATCACTCGGAACACTACACCCTACGATCTCGGAGAGCTTAGGTTCCAACTTAGCCTAACACTACCACACCATGTACATACGACCACGATGTCTCACGAGATTTCACCCTACGTACATAAGGCTACTTGGTCATCCGGAGTGGCTATCACCATCGGACTCCACGTCCATAGCTGCTGGTCCCGTGGGTGCTTCGAAGTCGGTGCCGGAATCACCGTTCTCACTCAGATCGGCGTCATCGGGTGGAATCACCGCGAGTGGGATGAGTGGCTCATTGTTAAGGATGGCGTTCAGCTGACCATTAGCAGCTTGGAGCTGTCCAATGAGCTGCTCTTGTTGTGCGATGATCGTGTAAGCGTCATTGAGGTTCCCTTCCATGACATCACGCTCATCTTGAGCTTCTTCGCGTTGGGCCTGCAGCTCGCTTCGCTCCTCCAAGAGAGCGGTAACCTGACCATGAAGAGAGTAAATCTCTCCTTGGGCAGCGGTGAGCTGGGCATTGTGTTGGTGCAGCTGCTCCTACAACACGCCGCTTGCATCATCCTCGATGATGAGTCGAGCATCATGAAGCTACTCGAAAAGGTCGGCCCACTCCAACTCGCTAGGGTGCAGCCTGTCCTCAAGGGCCGCAACCTTAGCATCATGCTCCGCGAGCTGGGCATCACGGGCGACAAGCGTGGACCACAGCGCCTCGCGCTCTCGCTCCAACTCGAGGATGCGAGCGGCAAGGTACTCCGGGTCCAACATGCGCTTGCTGTCATCCATCTGCCGGAATAAAGTTTTGCAACGGTGAGTCAAAACTTAATATTACACTAAGCACACATGCTCAAAACATCATAAGGGATGATTGATAAAAGAAAGTCACGAGATTCCCGATCCGTTCAATGACCGGTAAAGTCGAACTTCTGCGGTCGATCGAGTGAGCCACAGTAACGGGCAAAAACACTTAGTTTCTAGACAATATTAAAATTTTTGTGCCTTACCATTGTTGTGGGGAATTTCATCCTCTTTTCAACGCATACTCACACTTATCCACCCCATAAAGTCCCTGGGAGTTATGCTCATCCAAAGACAGGGAACAGAAATGAGGCAGTTTCTGATTTCCAGAAAAAGGCTACTGTTTTCGCAATATTCGACCTAGTTCCAGAATTTTCCAAGACAATCTTCCTAAACAAAACTTTTAGAGAAAAACCTCATCTTTCCAACGAGTACTTTTTTGCCTTCATTGAATTAAAATTGAGAAAGTTATGCTTGTTTTTGTGATACTGATTTTTCTGGTAAGGTGGTACACTCACCAGTTAGGTTCGAACTTCTGATCTGTTTGCAAAAAGGGGTTCAATTTCGTCCAAAACATTAGTCATTTTGCATGTTCATAGTATCAATGACATTTTTACAGGTTTTGGTAAAGTTTAATGCATATGATGTGTATGGATGCCATGCTCAATATGACGATTTCCTACATCCTCACCAAAAAGAACACTTGACCGATCATATACTCGATCTTTTCGGTGGCACACACACCTCTCACACGTTTCTAAGCGAACTACACGTGGTTAGTGTACCTGCAAGAGATCCATTTCAGAAACATTACATCAAAATGAAAAAGAAACAAACCAAAATAACAATGACAGTTATGCCCAGGTATTCGCCCACCCGGAAGGCAGCCGACGTTTAAGCGCATTCGGTCCGCGCATCAATCAAAGCCCAGGTCTTTGCCCACCCGGAAGGCATTCGGTATTTACAGCGCAATCGATCCGCGCACAAAGACATACCTTCATTGAAGAGTCCATAGTTGCAAGTAATTTAAACAAACATAATCCGGGGTTAGCTTTGCCACCTACAAGACTCTTATATGGGCACTACTAGTTCGTACCTCACCGTAACGTGGTTTGTTTACGTTTTAAAATGCTCAATTGTGTGTAGCTTATCCCAAGACGGCTCTGATACCAGCTGTGACAACCCTACTCCAAAAAGTAGAGTATGTCGCACAGGATCGTCTCGAGAGATTGTTAACGAAGTAACCATACACAACATTCACACATGAACATTCATCATTTACAAGATATATCACTTAGAGGAGTAATATTACAAGTCCGGTGTTCAAATTAAGCTGAGTTCAGATTTGATACATAATATGCGTCCTTAGTACATATTACATAAATTTAGCGGAAGCGGTAAAACGACAAAACACGACGTTGCCTACGTGAACCATGCCAGCCCTATGGCGATGGCTCACTCACCTTGGTTAGGAGAACTGGGGACCCATTCGATGGTCCAGTTTTGAGGCTCCTCACCTTCCCACACAACCTTATTACAACAATCACAATAGGTCGCTTGAGGAAAACTTGAAAAACAACATCAACGCAAAGCCTGAGTATCTAACATACTCCGTAAGACTTACCCGTCAAAAGGTTTACTAAAACCGACTCCTAGCATACAGGGGGCTGACCGGGTTTGTTTGATAGTTGCATAAAAAGCTCCTATTAGTTCTATGCTGCACTTTCAATTTCCTTAAGTAAGATTTTTACTTTGCTTATCGTGGAACACAACTACGGTGAGTTTAGCTAGCTACTAAGACATGAATATAGCTAAAGAGCAATACATCATAGCGTTGTGTATCCCTAGCATAAATAAATTTCAGAAACTCAACCACAACTTTACTACTTAACATATCATTGCCGCTGCTCGAACAAGAGGTACTCATCACCGCGAGGGACGGCAATTCAAATTGATTTACATCCTGCAGGGAAAACCCAAATACACGACATACGCATCATTTAAGAACATGTATGGCCACCGTTCACAAGATTGCTATAAAGTCGATCCGGGGCCATCGATCCCGAGTACACGTCCTCCCCGCGATACAGTACTTCGTATCCGAGGATTAACCCATGCACTCTCCAGCGGTCCTCAAACCCGTGCATCCACCGTGCTGTTCACATCACCTCTGGATCGATGAGTATGGACGTCCAACAATACGACGCCCAAGTTACTAGGTTTACCAATTCCCATAATAAAGGTATGCACTTGGTATAGTTCAATACTTGTTCGCGGAGTTGCAACGATAGGTGCTCCATTTTTATCAAGTTGATCAACCAATTGAATTGTAGTTGAATCTATAACCTACCGTTGACTCCACTAGTTTGAGCATAGCATTTGCTAACATAAAATCTTACTAACATACTAATCATAGGTCCGTGCGGGAGTATGCAAGTGTGTTTCATCCAAGTCCTACACTCAATGCACAATACAATATTCCTAGCTTGTGATAAAGAGAAAGGACTCGAGTGATAAAATGGGTTATGCACCGGGGCTTGCCTTGAGTGTGATCGTAGTTAGCGTCATCACCAAAGTGCACTTCAGCTCCTTGCTGGTCCGGTGTGATTTCCACGGTCTCGATTCCTATATGGAATGGACATGCATCAATGCTAAGGAATACACAAGGTTTCATGGAGTTTTCTTAATTAAAGATGGAATGCATGGCATGACAATTCATGGCACTTCCTCAGCAAATAAATATTAGTGACTAATCATTTATTTATGAATGTGTGTACACCTAAGTATGACATGGTAGCTACTGAATTTTTAAGGGACAAACTGCCAGCTACTGGAATGCAAGTTCTTAATCATCGCACTCTTGGTGTATGTCCACTTTAACATGAGCATGGCCTAAATGCTGATTAATTGACATCATGGTTGATGATGACATGACAATGTAGTACTTAGGGTTAAATTTCAGAAAGTTTATTTTTGAGCCACTTAGCTAAAGTGACCATATGCAAACTAATACTATACATAAAATGGTTCTTTAGTTGCCTCACTAGTTCTAGTTTATATAATTAATCAAGAACCAAGTATATAATTACACAAGGAGAAATCCTACTGCAATGTAAAGATGAGTTATTTTCATCGGCTTCCAGAAATTAATTTATTCTTATTTGCCTGAAATACACACATAAAGTAACATTTATATGAAGAATTTCCTAGTTACTTAGCAAATGATCAATTCCGACAGCAAATCTGTACTTAAGTAACTTCAAAATTTTCATGGGATTTTTCATAAGTGTACAAGTGCATAAGGAACAGAAATGCCAAATCTCATGACTAAATTCCTAGCCCATAATTTATATAAATCCAATTACTGAAAATGAGGATTATGCAATAATACTGAAAATATGCATAAAAATGGAAATGTGCTTTTGCAGAAAGTTTAGATATGCCATGAACTGCTTACTGAGCAAATTTCATGAATTTACCATTTACACATAATTACTTATGAATTTATTAAGTCAATTAGGGTTGTGACTTTGATGGATTAAATAAATTAATTTACTGAATAAACTTGGACTGATCCTGTTTTTCTCGTAGAGCAAGATTTTAGGAGTTGAACCAAATTAATTTCACAATTTTTGGCCTTGTATTTCTCGAGATATTGAATTTTGAAGTTTATTCAAAGTTCACTGTTATTTACGAATCTGCCACTGAGTTCAAATCCTTCAAACGCGCGCGTGCGCGCGCTCGCGGTGGCCGGCGACGGCGAGCTCGGCCCAATGGCCGATCGGCGGCACGGCCGGGGCTCGCGTGCGACTCGGAGAGTCTCCATGCCGAGGGGAACTCGTGGAGGGGGTCAGAGGGAGAAGTGGCTCACCGGAGATCGCCGGCGACGACGCGCGGCGGCAGAGGCAGCTCCGGCGAGGTCCACGTGACGGTGCCGAGGGAGAGGGAGGCCAGGGTGCGGTCGACGAGCGTCGCGGTGGTCCGGGGATGGTCGGCGTCGAGGAACTCGTCGATGGGGAAGGCCGGAGGGGGGCTCTTGTCAGCGGTGGGGTGAAGATCCCGACGGCGGTGGCTCGGGCTTCGCGAAATCCGATGAGCACGCTGCACGAGGGAGGAAGCGGGTCAGAGGGGAGGGAGGTGGTGACCTTGCGCGTTGATTTGCGAAAGAAAGAGGGAGTGGGAAGCCACCTAGTCGGAGCTGGACACGGCGGCGGTCGTGGCGGGGAAGAACAGAGCACTGGCACGGTTTTCGCCGGGGAGAGGGAGGAGAAGAGGGTGCCGGCGCTCGGGGGCTGATCTGGGGTGTGGGAGAACTGGTTGCGAGTTGAGAGAGAGTGAGAGCGATGAGGCTGGGTGCTGCTGCTGCTGCCGCTGCCTTTTTGACCCGGCCGGCGGAGGAAAGACCGAGAGCGGCGAGGGGGAGAGAGGGAGGGGCGTCGTGCTGTTGGCCCGGGAGTGGCTGCCGGCGGTGGGCGGCTTCAATTCCCGGCCGGTGGCACAGGGCGGTGAGTTGGCAGCACAGTGGCCAGAGTGGGGCGACAGGAGAGCGGCAGTGGCGACCGTACCCGGGTACAACCCGTGTCGGGTTAGAACTGGCCAGAGGAGAGGGAAGGGAGAAGGGGCGGTTGACCCGGCTTGACCTAGAACTTGGACTGGGGTTAGGTAAATTTCGACACGTTCTCTTGCTCCAAAATTGACACAAAGTTTTGTGTGTATTCAACAAAACGTGTGCTCCAACTTTTCTTTTGGGTGCATCAGCTAGTTTTGCTTTGAGAATTTATGAAAATTCTAAACCCGAAATACACTTTTCTGACTTTGGGGGAATTTTTAAGGGTATTAAATGGTTACCAAAAATTCTGGAAAAATTCTCAAAATTCTATTTTATTATGGCCATTCAGAATATATAAAAACATTTGGGTACTTTCATGGGTTTTGATGATGTTTGTGAGTGACCCATATTTGAATATTTTGGAATTTAATTAACTAGGTTTCTTTTCTTTATCCTTTGGCACATGGATTAATCATACTCTGGCTTAGTCCTTAGTTGAGGTTAGGCTTAGTTAACTTCATTTTGTGACATGGGATGTCACAAGGGGAACTGAGGACACAGTGTGTTCACTTCTAATGGATGCAATATGCAATGATCGCCAAATAATTTATTGCAACTAATTCATCGTCATGTGTCAATAACATTAGAGCATGTGAACAATAATTGAACTGGCGGAAAGTTGGCTGATTTCATGTTTACTTGGTTGGCAATGAAAGTCCATTTGATACATGAAGTATGTTTGATTTTGTTTAATTTTACAGATACCAGGAGTTGCTGCCTTCCAGATTTGCCAATATGATTAGACGAGGGTATCGACGTGCAGAAGTTATCTAACTGGCTGTTGCGCTGTTGGAGTTATTCTAAGTGATATTAGTTTACTGAAACTGCTGCTCACTTTGTTTAGCGCCTTAATCTTTGGACTTGAATCTATCTAGTTACTGTAGTTAGTTCATTGTGCCGAATGATGTTTTGGTCGACATTCCTAGACTATCTTCTGTATTAAGCTTTATCGGTTCACCTGAAGGCTGAAGCTGACGATGTGATGTGTTCTGTGACTCAAATCTAGCGGATGCCCAGGCGTCCCATTTTGGACACTCGAGCTGCCTGAAAATGCACGAATTATGAGTTTCAGAAAAAAAAAAGTGCACGAACTAAAGTATTAGTCCTTTTTTTTTTGTCTTGCATAGCTGAACTATGCGCTTGATCTGGACTCTTTTTAAGAGAAATGTAGTGATTGGTAGTTCGAATTCAAATTTCCGCGCAGAAGGGAGAAATCAAAAGTTGACTAATCGCAGAGGTTAGCGAGACTCGCAGCCAGCCAACACCGCCCTTGCTATTGAAACCTTTGCTACACCTGCTAAACAACAAAAACGAGGCAGCCCGGTCGTTGACTTTGGCTGCCCCGTCTCAGCCTCTCAGGTCTATCTATCCTTGGATCGGAAAGCCTCCACCGTTCGGATGAGCGACGGATCGTCCTCGCCGGCGCCGGCGTCGCTGCCGGACAACGACGACATCCTCAGGGAGATCCTCCTCCGCCTCCCGCCGCTCCCCTCCTCCCTCCCCCGCGCCTCCCTCGTCAGCAAGCGCTGGTGCCGCGTCGTCTCCGACCCCCAGTGGCGCCGCCTCTTCCGGGGCCGCCACCGCACGCCTCCGCTGCTCGGCTTCTTCGCCTACTACTCGGGGAAGCTCGCCTTCACCCCGACGCTACCCGACCGCATCCCTCCTGAGCGCTTCTCCCTGGTGCAGCGCCCAGGCCAGCGCTTGTGCTTCGTCGACTGCCGCCATGGCCTCGCCCTCCTCCTCGACTGGGCTCTGCTCGAGGCAGTCGTGTGGGACCCAGTCACCCGCCGCCAGCAGTGCGTGTCGTTTCCAGAGGAGTTCAAGGTTGACGCAGAGAACCACTTCTACAACGGCGCCGTGCTGAGCTCGGCCAACGACGACGGTGATTGCCGCTTAATCCGCTTCAAATTGGTATTGGTGCGCACCAATGTTCAGGGTCTGCTTGCGTCCGCGTGCCACTACGAATCGGAGTCTGGCAGATGGGGCAATATCAGCTCAACCGCTATTTCATCTTCTAATTTGTTCGAGTCCTCCGTCTTGGTTGGAAATGCCCTTTACTGGTTGCTGTCTACAAGTAACGATATCCTTGAGTTTGATCTGGATAGGCAGGCTCTAGCTGTAATCCAAAAGCCACCGGTGGACACCGGATCCACATTCTTTTCATGCTTTCAGGTGTTGCGTACGGAAGATAACAGACTTGGCTTAGCAATTTTGACAGAACATACCATCCAGTTGTGGGAGAGAAAGGTTGATTTGGGTGGGGTTGTCAGATGGGTGCTGTGGAAAACAGTTGATTTGGATAAGCTCCTTTCATTAACAACGGCAAGCAAGGCATGTCCAATAACCATAACAGGGTTTGATGAGGACAACAATGTGATTTTTCTCTCTACTTCAACCAATGACGTCATGATTGAACTCAAATCAATGCAGTTCACGAGACTTCCCAAAGACAATGTGATCTTCTCCTGTTATCCATACACAAGTTTTTATCCTGCAGGTAATAATTACTACTCAATAGGTGAAGTTAGGCCACCTGATATGTGAAATGAGTAGCTCAAGTAGCACATTTGGAAGCTTAAACTCATTTTCTATTGATCTTGGTATTTAGTCAACCTATTTGCATTGGCGATGCTACGTTCACTCACCAGAGTGCCATGGCACCAGGGTGCTAAGCAGATTTCAGTGACTAGTATTAAATTTCCACCTTATGTGCACCACCCAAAACCAAACGTATGCACCACTTTTCCTGCCCAACAGCCGAAATTGGCATGTGTATGTTGAAGTGGCACTCATGTCCATGGAATGCTAGCTTCGCCACTGCCTATCTGTAGTGGCAAAGTGTACCTATATTATCTTCTTGATGAGTAGCCATTCTATCATTAAACTTCCATTAAAGAATCCTGATACAAGGTTCAAACTTTAGAATACGGAAATAAAATGGTGCTTTGTTTTATGTTTTACAAGGCCAACCTTTTATATCTAAGCAGTATGCTCAATTATATCATTTTCAAAATATGTGCATATATTAATTATGTTAACTTGAAATAATTGTGCAAATTCCCAGCAAAGTACTTCTTGATGATTTCCTTTCCTCAATTTGAATAAGCAGTCTAAACATCTGCTTCATACATCAGTACACCATCACAGCTGTTCTGAGTAGTTTTCCTTGTATTCGGCTGTAGATTTTTCTTATTTCACTTATTTCTCATCCTAAAGTAAAAAAGAAAGTAACTTGCTATGTTTACATGAATATGCAACAGTAGGTTGACCGCAATCTGATATTCATACATTTGTTCTATCATATTCATTCTGCTGTCCTTAGTATCTATTCGTTCACTGGTCTTGTTTGGCTTTTGGGTTACGCAGCTCATGGTGGAGATGTTAGAGCTGAATTGTTCAATAATACATGAGACTATAATCCAATTAGATCCGGTAAAGTACAGGTAATGCTACTTTCTGCTATGTGTTTATTTTTTTTATTGTCAGCATCATAAGTGTAACAAATATGCTTCACAGATTTGAAAGTTCATGCACTTAGTAATTGGATTAATATTTCTAAAGCGGTAAGAAGCAACATTGTGATGTAAAATGGAAACAAACAGAACAACGAAACAACTTATCCATGGAAGCATACAAACGATCAAAATCGCTCATGATCTGTTGAGCAATCCGCTTTTCTGTATAATTGATGTTAAATATGTTTGAGAATTTAGTTGAAATCTTATATTGCTTGTTGTTTCCTGCTTTCATAGTTGGTTATCTAGAATTCTAGATGTTGCATGTTGTATGTGTGATTTTCCTAGATGTCTATATACTAGCATAGAAATAGAAGAACATTTTGTTTGTGTGTGTTGGGGAGGGGGAGTCATGAGGCATCACATAAGAATATTTCGTTGCTGATGTTAATGTACTTGTCTGCAGTGTTTGTGAATTACCCTAGTACTATGTGCAAAGTTTTTTATAATGCCAGGCGCATGCAGCATCCCTTTTTTCCTATGCATGAGGGAGTTGTTTTTTTTTTTGAAAATGGCAGCATTATATTAATTTAACTTATTGTTACTGAGGATAGTGCAGATCAAGTCCGGAGCCCCATTTCACCAAACTGAATCAGCACACTGATGAACTAATCTGCTACTAGATGGGCTGGCACATTACATCCTCTACGAACATGGAAAATTGATTCTTAATGACAACTTAACTTTAGATCATTTGCAAAAGCAGCAGCATATCGAACTGCTACAGCTTCAGCAAGATCAGGGTCAGCAAGAAACTTAAATGACCTTTGCTGAGTGATCCCGTATCACACTCCGGGTACAAATATGTGGTGTATTACTGAAATTTGCTGCATCAATATTGACCATCATCCACCCATCCGGTGGTGGCATCCATTTCATGATGAAAAGGACTGGACTCGCACATGTGAATGTTGGTGTTTAAATATGTGTAGCAGAATCATTTCCACATAAGCCTTTCCCTTTTCAGCAACGGAGTATGGAATATGGATGCACCTTTTCCATGGATGATGACTCTAAAAATTAGAATTATTGCTTCTTTCTTGAATGCTACCGTAAGAAAGTCAAATAGCCAATGTTTTAGTGAAGTACAATGCTTAAAATTGATTTTTACTGTTTAAGGCCAAAGAACGTTCTCATGAGACTCCATACTGCGGTAGCATACATGGCATGTTCTACCGTCTCCTCCTGACCACAAAAGCCAGATGCAACAGAGGTAGCAATATGCCTATTCTTGCTTAATTTCCCATGGTTAAACAATCATGCAATTTGCATGATGGACAATCATGTGAGTTTGATTAATTTGGCTTCCCCTTCTGTTATTAACCATCCTTGAATTGCAAGAAGTATGACTGATAGATAGGTACCAAATGTCAGTATCCTGTTCCTCCTTGTGCTCTTCAATGATATATGAACGCTGCATGACAGAAGTAAACTTGGAATTTTCACTTCTGATGGAGGCATTGATCTTTTAATACCACCTTAGCCATTGCCTATTCTGATGGAGGCATTTTGGATGTTTACGAGTTTGAAAACTGCAAATTGTTCTCCAGCTTCTGAATTTATCTTTGTATGTTTGTTTTTTTGGTCTCTACTGTTTGGATTAGCTGAAAATATGTTTGGTTAATGAGGTTATTTGCTTCACAGGTACCTGGAGTTTCCTACCAGCAGCTCTGCCCAGTTGAAGAATAGCACACTGCATGCACTGATGTGTTCAATTTGGAATTTACTCATATTCCCATCGACTATAGGGGACCTGTAGAAATTAGTGGTGTTGTCCTTTGGGATGTATGAATCTACTGAGTTTGTGCAACCTATAATGGATACTTGTGACTGACAATGTGACTTGTAAGTTCTTCAGTCCCTGGCAACCGAACTAGCTGATTCCGGAACTCAGATGTTGTATTGATGTTTTACCCAGCTTTGCGCTGCCTCTTGCGTTTTGAGTACTACAAATACATTGTACTATGATTTCTGCTGTTTACAATGGAGCAGTGACTTATATTTGTTTGAAACTTTGCATGCTTGGTACGAAAAATGGATCGGTGATTCGTGTCTTCAGAATCGGCATTGCATTCCCTTCGTCTTGTTACCATTAAACTGGATTTGTTTTGACTTTTCCCCCCTTTAACCTTGGACTTTAATAGAAACTTCGTATGGATTTACCTAGAATTTTCAGAAACTTCTATGTTGGATTCTCATGATACGGTCCCTGGTCTAAAAAGACATTTGCACCTGAATTGCAAATACACGCTACTGCTGAGTAGAACAAACAATATGTTAAATCCGATCAAATGTGCCATTAGAGAAATGTTCTGCCGTTCTACACCAAATGGTTTCTGCCGAACATTTGGCCATTCTCTATTTGGTGCAAACACATCTTGTGACATGAGAAATGATGCTCTTATGTCCTAACATGTTTTCCTTCTTAATAAGATGAAGACAAGTATTTCTCTAATGTATTTGAAATGAATATCTTTGTAGGAAACAAAAAAAATCTTAAATAAGAGGGCATAATTTTAAAACTTAAATATAGTCAGAAGAAAACAAAAAAATAGAGAAATTTCAAAATAAAGTTCCGACATCTCTAGGAAAATTGAAACAATAAAGACTTTATGAGAGGGCATAATTTGGAATTCCACATAGTTTTACCAATCAGAGTGACATGTACAAACAGGAAAACAAAGTTCTTTAACTTTTATTAACATGACAATGTTACATTGCTGAAGGTCAACCTGCCTTCAAAAAGGCTCCATTTTTGTCGCTCGCCAGAGTTGAAATTCCGGGATATTAATATATATAAATATTTTATGTTTGTGTGGGATCAAGGCTGGCCTTTGTTAAAATTTTATTCAACTAAAAAAGGGTTGCAATTGAAGGACAAGCCTAGCATAGTGGAAGTAGTCACTCACTTGTACCAAGAGGTCATAGGTTTAATGCAACCTCTTGTAATTATTGCAGGGCTAAGGCTTTGCCTCGTATAAGTATAATCCTTCCTCAAACTTCATCTTGTGTGGAAGCTTATTGTACTCGGTCTGTTCGTTTTAAAAAAGATTGCAATTGAATTGAAGCTGTTAACTACATACATTTTCGTGCTATTCTCCTGTCTAATTTTCATTTAACAACTGCATTCTCGGAATTCTTGTTTAGTGTGCACTTGCATGGGCCTTTATAGATTCCTATTCGAGCGATGGTGTGTTGGAACGAGTCATTTCAGCATGGGCCTTTATAGATTCCTATTCGAGCGTTCGAATTTGTGTGCACTTGCACAAGATTAAGGGGATTTTTTTTTCTTTCATCAACTGTTTCGCCTTCTATGTACGATCAACTTAAGTAATGCAAATTGCAGCCAAGGATCCAGTTGATGAAGGGCAATAATAGTATCTAGCGTGTACACTAGCTGGCAGATGTAAATGTATGCAAAGTCTCGAACGTTTAGTGGGGACAAAGAATGCAAATGTATGCGTGGAAGTTAAAAATAAGATCAAACATGAAAGCAGTAGATCGATCTAGTGTATGTCAAAAAATTGTTTGGTGCTTCGAAGATAAAATAACAGGGGTATGCCACTATAAATCAATTTTGAATCATATGGATCGTCGCCGGTCGGTAAAGCAGCGCTGGAATGTGGTGAGAAGGCCATGGTGGAGAAGGGGAGCGCGTGCAGGAGCAAACAAACACTTTGCTCGTTTTGACACCAGCCATATGCACGGCCTGCGTGTGTCTGCACGTGCCCTGCTTCTCCATCAGGGACCTTCTCACCAAGCTCGAGACCCGATCATCGAACTGCATGATCTATCTGTATGTAACTGTGGAGAAGAAGATGAATTAAAGAGGATAAGAGAAAGATCGAAGCAGTGGACGGAGAAGAAATGCACAAGTGAACATTGTCGATCTGATGGGTTTATATAGGCGCCAAGAGGGGTGAGACTTGCCAGAGAGAGAGAGAGAGAGAGAGAGAGAGAGGTTGGATGGAGTCTTGTAGTAGGTTTGCTCGAGACAAGCGTGCGACTGCCCATCGAGTGTGCATCAAAGGCCCATCGCAATGCCACTACGGGATGGGATGGGATAATGGGCTCCGTCCCTAGGCTTGGACGACATGACAGCAGTTAATCTTTACTGGCACCGCGATGTAAGTTTCTTAGCGGAACCACGATGTGTAAAACGACACGCTCTACTACAAAAGCCATGGTCTAATTAAACAAGTGATCCTCCAGATATATATAAAATATGCTAAAAATGCAAATGGTCATTACGTGTGTACTAAATGTAATGATTATGCGCATTGCATTGTTAAATGTCGTGCATCCGAAGACGACAATGATGAAGGGTACGCGACCAAATGATGGCGATGCAGAGAGCAGCAAAGCTAGCGTTGGATTCTCGCTCATGATTCCATTCCATTCCATGGATCATATCGTTGGAGGCCAGCAGTGAGAGAACAGAGAACCGTATTCAGCTGGCAGCCGCTTCCATGGGCATGACGTCGTCTGCTGGACAGGACAGTCTGAAATAGTTGTAAGATTGTTGGAAGGCCCAAGCAATGAATTACAATGATGCTACTGCGTACCACGGCCACGCATATAGCTCCAGCAGCTACCTAGTACTGGCGCTGTGGTAGCAAGGGAAATTTACAATATGTGGAAGAAGCAACGAACGAACGCACACGTCATCATCATTGTCCATGGCCTTTTCTTGGAAAGTCTCGAGTGTTGAGTTTCTCCAACCCTTACGTTTGTGCACGTAAACGTTAGTGTCGTACGTGTGAGCCCGTGACGATATATGGCCCATGCCCATGGACGCCACTACTGTAGATCATATCAGAGAGCTCGCAAGGTAGGAGTATATAGCTTCGTCCCGGCTTTCGGCTTAGGTGTGGCGCGTATCTAACGTCGGATTCGCGTGCAGCACTTGCATCATCTTTTGACTTGCATACGGGTAGGAGAAGCAAGCAAAGCCATCGATGGGAAGCTGCTTACGTTCTGCTTCGATTTGGATTTATTTTTAAATAAATCAATAAATCTTCTGATCTAACTAATGCGAGAGGTAGGCCTAACAAACTCTTTGTATATAGGATATAAAGGTAAATTACATTTCATCAAGCAAGTGTGCAAAGTTATGGTCTGGATCAAGAAACATTTCTGTTGTTCCAACTTCCAAATACTATCAAATTTAAAGGGACAAACTCAAAAGGTTCGATTATATATCTGTTGGCAAAATGAAAAAAAATTATATGTGCAAATTTACGTGAACACCATGAATTTACCTACCTAGGTAAATTCACGCGCTCAACTAGGACGTCCAAGACCAGGACACGGTTGACAGACAAGGAATTTAACGCTACCTCTCTTCCTATATATAGCTAGCTATAGGTGTACTGCAACGTGCAGTGTGTTTAAACTATATGTACTCCGTACTTGAATATACAAATATATATGAAGTACGGTTTAGACAAAGGGTACGATCAAGAAATTAAATTGTTCTCTACATAGAAAATATATTTAAAAAGGAGTATCTAGAATAACGTAGTACGGCCAGAATTATACAAAGATGCAGGTTACATGCTCTTCTTAACAATAGTTTCTTAATTACATAGTGACACCATCGCCGGTACAAAAGAGTAGCTAAGACTGCCCACACGGGTACGCTAGAGCGTCCGGTACCCCGGCCTCCAGTATCGCTATGGCGTAAAAACACCCGCAGCGGGGTATTGGAAGCAGTCCACAATGCAAGCGAACATGCTCCCATCTGCTACTCTCAGTGTACTGGGCGGTGCTACGCTATCCGATGTGGCATAGGGCCCGCACGCGTTCCCAACTGCCCGCGCTCCGCTACGCACGTGAGAGGATGGAGGATGCGTCACCACCGAGGAAGGAGGAGCAGGGGAAGACGCGCGTGGAAGAGGAGGGAGGTGGAGGAGAAGGCGGCCCGCCGGAGCTCCAGAAGGCAGCCCTCACGTCGGAGCCCGCGCCTGTAGCTTGCCACCTCGCCTACGTCGGAGCCCGCCCTGGAGCTTACCGCTTCGCCTGCGCCAGAACTCGCCGTCTCGCTTGCGCCGGAGTCCGCGCCTGGCCCTCACACCGGAGCCCGCGCCTGGAGCTCGCGCGACGGATCCAGAGGAGGGAGGCCCACGTCGGATCCCGTCGGAGAGGAAGGAGGGAGGCCCGCGCCTAGATCCGGAGGGAGGAGGGGCCGGGAGCTCGATGGCGGGCGCCCTCCACGGCGACGGCGAGGAGCTCGAGGGCAGAGCGGGTGGGCGGGCGTGGATCTAGAGGGAGGAGGGGCGAAGAGCTCAAGCCGGAGCCCGTGCCTGGATTGGAGGAGGGGCGGGGAGCTCGAGGGCGGAGCAGGCCCGACAGGCGTGGAGGGCGGCGCGGGAGGGGCGCGGCCGTGGGCTTGCCGGCGGGCTGCGTCATGGAGGGAGGCAGGGCTCGATGGTGGAGGGCGCGTGCTCGTGGTGGCCTAAGGAAAGAGAGAGATTGGGGGAGGAAAGAGGATGAGGAGAGAAAAAAATGAGGAGAGGCTGACGTGTGAGTCCTACAGAGACGTAGTTGGAATAGAGGATGAATTATAGAGTATGATGGGTGTGAGAAAAATAGATATAGAGAAAGGAATCTTGATGACCAGGACACATAGAGGATGAATTTAGAGGAATACCAGTGCAGTCAGTCTAAAGGCGCGCAGACAGTGGGATCCTTCACCTTTGTGCAGTTTATATTTTGTGTCACCAGCATGTGGATCTCACAAATGGCCCCCGCATGTGAATGACTCAAATTAAAGACACATTAGACATAGATCATAGTTAGGGCTGGTAATATAACTTGTTACTCGATAGCTCGCTCGACTCATAGGCGAACTCGACTCGGCTCGTTCTAATTTCAAACAAGCTGAGCTAATTTATTAGCTTGTTATATTAACGAGCCAGCTCGAGCGGGCACGTGAGCTGGCTCACGAGCCTAACAAGCCGTGTAATATTTAAAACTATAGCCTACCTATGGCTATGGATCATGATCCAATCCATCACAAGTCAACTTAACTGTATAAGTATAAACTCTAACTATATAAAGATAGTAATAACCTACTTTTAATGAGTTAGAGTGACAAATTTGAAGTTGAAGCACTACTATTTTTTTCTTATACAGCTTATAATGAATACTTAGTTATAAAAATATATTATTTTCCTATAAAAACATATATTTTAGTGACCAAAATTAATGAACATATAGATAAGTAATGTTTAATTTACAATTTAAATATATTTTATGGTTTAAAATATATGGTATTTTTATATGATGTATGTTATTTCTTTATTTTTTATTAATAACTAAAATATTTTTTTAAAGTAAAGCTCGATGAGCCATAATGAGCTAACTCGTGAGTATAATGAATCGAATCGAGCTATAATATTAACTCGTTAGTATAATGAGTCGAGCTGAACTAGCTCATTATACTAATGAACTATAACGAGTTGATGTCGAGCTGAGACGAGCCGGCTTGACAGCCAACCCTAATCATAATCGAGCTATGGGCATAGATGACGAGAGAACTACACCATGCGTTTGTTAGTACCACTGCGTTTTGTTTGACATTGACAAGGTCTCTAAAATGGAAATAAAATCAGTAATAACATTTATAAGACACATCAGTATGTTTCTTCCTCCTAACTTCAATTTTTGACGTCCGGACAATAATAAAGTCTGTTCAGTTTCAGTTCAAGTAATGAGACGGGAGGTCATGAATTTAAAGTATGGAGGTACTAGTATATATTGTTAGCATAGTCCATAGTAGGTACTACTCTCTCCCCATCCCAAAATAATTGACACATTTTAGTCATCTTTAGTTTTTTCAAAATAATTGGCATTCTCACTTCCCAAAACAACTTTCTATCTTCTTAATACACATCTATCTCTATCTCTTTCCTCTTTGTTTCCTGTGCAACTATCTTTTATACTTCTTCTTAATCTCCTTATCGGACTCCAAAATGCTAAGTAAATTAGGACAGAGTAAGTAGTATATATTGTTACCATAGTCCATAGTAGTTAACCTTATATCGATATAGACAAATTAAATATATAAAGTTCAACTGCAGCTGTTCCATATGCCTCCTATCGTGTTAATATCTTGTTAATGCAGTAATCCAAATGACAAGGCACCTACTACTGTAGGTGCATGACTGATGGCAGGTGCGTGTGCATGGGGCTTTACGTGAGGAGGGAGGAGACGATGATAGATGGACAGATGGAATGATGGATATTGAATTGAGAGTAGCTTGTGTTACTTGTGTACGTACTACATGCATTGACCGAAATCGATCTACAGTGAATTCGGACGACGTCGATCTACCGTAGCTCTCTGCAGAGATCGATCGGTGGCTGCCGCATGCTCTCGGCTTGCCTGCATGCGGCTTCGTTTACCCGTAGCTTCTTGGTTGGTTTGCACTGCATGCATTCAATTGACGCAGCTGCTCTTTCTGCTGCAGCAAGCAAACAGTAAATACTCCGGTATGGATGCATGGATGGATCGATTGATGCTTGATCGATGGATGGATGGATGGCAAGCAGTGCAAGCCCCCGTGGGCGCCATTCCATGGAGCAGAGCAGAGCAGTGAGCAGAGCGTGCATCCCCATGATGATTGGAGACGCCCTGGCTTCACGGCTGCCACTGCCATCGAGCTCATCAGCTCAAAGCATGCAAGGCCAGCGACGAGACCAGTTGACCACCATCACATCACGCATCATGTCGTCTATCTCCTGTAGCTACCGATGCATGGAGCTTCAGAACTCTCAGCAGACTTTTTTTTGTAACGGTCACTCTTAGCCCAATTGCAGTTATTGCTCTTGCTAAACCATTCGTGCCCGTGATACTGATAATTATATTAAGCTCGAGAGCAGAAGCATGCTGGAGTAAGTCATTCCGATTTCCGAAGAAAAAGAATCACATCAGCTGGCCAGGGCCAGCCTCTCATCAGAAGTTCAGAACTACTACTACGTTGGCTTGCCGTGGCTAGCTTGGTCGTCGTCCCAGTGCAGGCACTCGAGCACGCAGAATTGGACGGTTGCTTTGCTTGTTTCCATGCGCATACTGTTACTCTGTCTTGCCGTCCCTGCTAGTACCTTTGACGCCTGACCTCATCTCAAACAAGTGCGTGGCCTCCCCTGCAGACTGCAGTAGCAGCAGAAGCTACAGCGATGGGAGAACAAAACAAAGGTTGCGTGAAGACGATGCGTGGCGGGGAGTGGTACACTGCACACACGCTCCTAGATAATCTATTGCTAGATCTCTAGGTGACGGAAGCGAGAGGCAAGGAGTGTGCCCTGGAGAAGTGGCTTTTTACATGGCCATTTTGGAGGCAGGCATGGTGTGCTTCTGGCTGCGTCGGTCTGCATTTGTGCAGGGAGAGGCCGCCTAGACAAGTGCTCTCTCTTTATCTAATTTTAGGGTAGGATGATGCATATGCAGAGTAGAGAGGTTCTAGCTAGGGTAACAACGTCCCTCTCCCTTTGGCCCTCTGTTTAAATAGCATCTCATGGAGGGAGGCCTCACAGTACTTGGACACGAGAAAGTGCTCTAGAGAAATTAGATTTTCAATAACAAAATCATGAGTATCCGGCATCTATATGGTGGGATCCTGTCAGTCCACTTTTGTTGCTATAACCCTCAGAATGCGTAAGAATAAACTTGACACTAAGATAGCCCCATATCATGTAAACTTCGACAAAATTTCATCCAACCTCGATAAGATTAAGAGGGGCCGAGGGGAATATGAGAGAAATGATTTGCTTGAAATTGTGGTGCTAAGGGTTATGTGCGCTAGTTTTTTCGAAAAGTGTTTGGTTCAACAGCTACCTGTAGTACTGTACTAAAATAGCAAATTATGAAACTTCTCAGTGTGTTCGTTTCTTGGAGTCTAAATTTTAGTAGGGTCACATCAATCATTAAAACGCTATATATGATTATTAAATATATATTAAATATAAAATTAATTACAGAGTTGAATGCGCATCAACATGATAAATTCATTAAACTTAATTAAGTCATCATTAAGTGAGAAACTATGTGAATATGTGCCATGGTTTGCTATATTTGTGATGAGTAATTGACTTGAGTGGATTTGGTGTTTGAGTTGAAATGCGGAAATCCAGGAATTGCATGGGTTTGCATATCATGGTTATGACTAACCGGAGTTGATGGAAATATTAGTGATGTTGCAGGAGATGGGAAATATGTTTGCTTGTCTCATGATGTGTAGGTCACTGGAGTCAACTTAGCGGTCAACGGCGAGAGGATCGGGCACAAGGGTGATCCACACCGTACACGTGGAGAGGCAAGAAGCACGGACGGTTTCGCGATTGAGCCTCAAAACAGTGGTGGTGATGAAGACGGCGTGTTGACCAAGTCAAGCCGAACGGGATGCCGGTGCAAGTGACAAGGGGGCCCGATGGACAGGGACTGGGAGAGACTTGCCGGTGGTCAGGATCGCGGGACAAGGTGACATGCGTCAACATCGAGGAGTCGCGCTTTGAGAAGCGTGCAAGGCGGTTTCCCGGTTTGGGCCTCAAAACCGGTAGCGGTGGTTGGTGGTGCACGTGGCACCATCACAGAGCATACTTCAAGATGAAGTAAAGACGTGAAGCGTCCGATGGCATTCGGGCGATGAGGAAAAAGATGGACGGTTATACCCCCGGTGGTAGGTGGGCGTGTTATGTAGGTCAAGGGTAGAGTGGTCACGTGGACAATAGACCCTAGGGCTATATAAGGAGAGGTGTGGCTAGTGGGAGAGGGGCCTCTCTTCCATTAGCCTTGTGTTAGGACTCTATTCAAAGTGCTAGGAGAGGACTTCATGTTTGAGAGGAGAGTAGTGGGTGTGTGAGAGACATCTCTTGCTCTTCCAAATAGTGGGAGGAAGAGGGTGGCTTCCTAGCCTTGTACCTATGGATCTTGTAAGCACCTTTCTATGATATGAGAAGTATTTTCGTGCTCAAGATTTCCCTCTTCACTTGAATCCCGAAATTTTATTTTTCCTATTTTCGGACCTTTTTTGTGGTGATTTTCGATCTCACTTTTGGACGGATTTTTGGCCCGGATTTCTTGAGAAACTTGTTGCTAGGATGAGCTAGGATAATCCTCTATAGATCCTTGATGGAATTATTGGCTCCAGCACCTTCGATTTGAAGGATTTCTCAAGTTTCCCCTTTTTGGTGTTCTTGGCACAAGATCTGAAATTCGTGATGATTCCTTGAGCCAATTAAGTTGATCTCCTAGGATTAGGGTCGTGATATGATGAGGATTCACTGGTCCAAAAATTGCATCATTTGGAGTTCATTTGATTAGTTTTTGGAGAAGTTTTGACAAGATCCCGAGAGATTTTTTGTTCTGTCGGGGGTCGACTGGCACTGCCGATGACCAGGACCGACACTGCCGATTGGACTAGTTTGTAGGTTCCAGTGAGACTGCATCCCGCACCGGCACTGCCGATAGGTGGGACCGGCACTACCGATGACGCGCACTGGCACTGCCGATGGCAGTGATCGGCACTGCCGATGAGTGTTCAGTTCTGGACTGTTGAGCATTTCGTCTTCCCTTTTTGTTTCCGCTGTGTTTCTTTAGTGTGGTTGATCACTCCTAGGGCTAGTACACCACAAGTTGGTGTGTGTAGTCTTGGTGATCAATTTAGAGGTTGGCTTGGGTTGTTTTGGGATATAGGCCAAGTTCTTTTGGAGAATTTTATTTGGCTCCCATTCATCCCCCCTCTGGTCACCTTCTCGGTCCTTCAATTGGTATCAGAGCCTGTTTGATCACTAGTTGACCTTCACCGGCTTTGTGATCTGAAGGTGACATGGAGAAGCGTGCTGTCAAGCTGTGGATGTTCGATGGAGAGGACTTCTCCTACTGTAAGTCACGGACCAAGGCGTATCTGCTAAGTCAAGGACATGTAATTTGGGAGATTATTGATCAGGAGTATGCCATACCACAAGACCTGAACACTACTTCTGCAGGTGAGTTAGTCAGGTATGAGAACAACTCCAAAGCTGTCAATATTCTGCTTTCTGCACTTGGTAGGAGCGAACATGATAGGATTGCACACTTTGACACTGCTCATGCTATTTGGGATAAGCTCTGCACTTACCATGAGGGTACCAACCAGGTCAAGTCTATGCGTAAGGATTCTTACAATAGACAGTACCAAACCTTTGCACAGAAACCGGGCGAGTCACTAGATGACACTTTTCGTAGGTTTGAGGCAATTGTGTGCAACTTGCGGGCTTGTGGTACTCTTGTGTACTTGTACAATGACATTGATAGAGCTAAGCAACTGCTGTACTCACTTGATGAAAATGTTTGAGGGGTTAAAATTGCTGCTCTAGAAGAAACTGCTGAATTCAATACCCTAAACTGTAAGCAACTGTATAGCAAGTTGAAATCTCATGAACTTTCTAGGAAATCTCGTCCTAATCTTGCTATTCCTACTTCTAGCATGGCTTTGCTTTCTAGTTCTCAGAAGGGTGATCATAGTTGTGCTTCTTATGGAACTAACTCCTCACTTGACAAGTTTTCCTTGGAGTTTGCTTTGTCTTCTCTTGTTGCAGCTTCCGATGAATAGATGGAGTGCATTCCTGACGAGGAGTTGTCCTTGCTCACAAGGAAGTTTAGGAAGTTGTACAACAACCGGAAGGAGAGAAGAGGAGGTGGTTCAAGAACCTGCTTCGAGTGCGGTGACCCGGGACACTTCATCGCTGATTGTCCCAAGAAGAAGAAGAAGGCCGGGTACCGCGACTACAACACTGAAGACTTCAAGCAGAAGAAGAACCGCTTCTACAAGAAGGGCAAGAACTCCAAGAAGTTCGCCAAGGCCATTGCACGCGCCTGTGTTGCCGCCTTGAGCAATGTCGACCTCACAACAAGCGAAGGCCTTACAAGCTCGGAGGAGGAGGTTGAAAAGCCACGAGTCAAGAGGAAGGATGACTTCACCAGGCTTTGCTTAATGGCAAAGAACGACCACGACACCGACTCTGGATCCGACTCCGACACAAGCGAGGTACCTCCCACTCTCGATGAGATCTCTTCTGAACTTGATCATTTGCACGATGTTCTGCTCATGTAAGATGATAAGCTTCGCAGTGCAGTTGCGAGAGTAGACAGCTTAAGTCTAAGTTAGAGAGTGCTGATTTTAAAATTGCTTCGCTTAGGTCCAAGCTTGCTCGTGAGGACATTGTTGTTGAGTGTGAGTCTTGTCAAGTTGTGATGAGTGATCTTGCACAGAGGGAGAGTGTACATGCTCAAGTTGCCAGTCAGCTTGAGAGTGCGCTCAAGGAGCTTGATGAGTTCAAAGCTAGACCAACTCTTTTGGGTACATGTCAGAAGTGCCCCAAGCTCACAGATGAGTTGGAAGCTCAGTCCCTCAAAGTCAAAGAGCTTGAGTCCAAGTTGCTTCATGAGACTCGCTCTAAGGTCCTTCCACCACCCTGTGAGATATGTGTCTCTCTTAAGGACAAGCTTGTAATCACTAGGGAGGAAAACAAAGTCCTAGTTCAGGAAAATGACTATCTTGTGTCTAGGCTCTAGAGAACCCTAGTGAGTGAAGAGAAGATTGAGAGTGATTTGGAAAGAGTGAAGGAGAGTGCTTCTATATCAACCTATAATTTGGGTTTGGGATTTGAGAGGTGTGACAAGGAGAGTGAGAATGTGGGTAAGTTTGTACCTAGCTCCAGCTACAAGGATAAAGAAAACACCATCAAACCCAATGACACATACTATCCACCCAATCCCAAACCCTCCTTCAACCCAAAGCAAATAGAGAAGCCAAAATCCAAACCTGCAATGCAAACCAAGCCTAATCCTAAGGGTGTCTACATTTGCATGTTTTGTGGTCACAAGGGCCACTTGGATGAATTCTGTTATAGGTGTAAGAGGATTGAGAGGAAGCAAGCTGAGTTGACTAGGGATGCTTTTTATGATGATTTTGTCGACTTTCAGCCTCGCTCTTTTTCTCGTTCCTATCGTGGACAGGGTCATTCCTCATATGGCTTTGATTCACGAAACAGAGGCTTTGCGCATCAGCGCTTTGGCGCCCCATATTTTCCCCATCGTGGTGAGCGTCACTCGCGTAGATTTGGCTTTCACACAGATGATTTCTTTCCTCACAACTCAAGGTTTGAGTCAAGATGCTTTGACAGGCCATGTTTTCCCCATCGTGGTTCTCATCCCATGCGTTTGAATGATAAAGTGCAAAGAACTGTGATGACTACTACCGGTCGTATGGTTAAGTGCTAGATTCCCAAATGCTTTTTGACTAACCCTAGCACGGAGCCATCGACTTTCACTTCTCGTTCTTTGTAGGCAGCAGGTGGAGGCTTGGAGAACAAGTAGTTGATGGATTCCGGGTGTTCGCGCCACATGACCGGAAATGCAAAGTGGTTCTCCAGCCTCACTCCCTTGAAGCGTCGGGAGTATGTGACCTTTGGAGATGACAAGAGAGGAAGAGTGAAGGGAAGGGGCGCGGTAAAGGTAAATGAGAACTTCACTCTCAATGATGTTGGTTTGGTTGAGTTTCTCAAGTACAATCTCCTCTCTGTCTCTCAGCTTCTTGATGTTGGTTTGGAAGTGCGCTTTAAGTCGAATGCTTCTTGTGTTCTTGATTCGAGTGGTTCCTTGGTTTGTGAGATTTCTCGCATTGGCAGAGTTTTTCGGGCTGATTTGGCTGGTTCTCCTGGTTCTCACAAGTGCTTGTTTGCTCAATCTTTTTCTGAGCTCTGGAAATGACATAGAAGACTGGGTCACATGAGTTTTGACTTGTTATATCGCTTGAGTGGCCTAGGTTTGATCCGAGGATTGCCTAAGGTCAAATTTGATAAGGATTTGGTTTGTGCTCCTTGTCATCATGGGAAAATGATTGCCGCCTCTCATCTACCAATCAATTTGGTGATGACTGAACGCCCTGGAGAGTTGCTTTATATGGACACTGTTGGTCCTTCTCGGGTTCATTCGGCGGGTGGGAAGTGGTATGTTCTTGTGATTGTTGACGACTATTCTCGCTACTCTTGGGTCTACTTTCTTGAGAGCAAGGATGAAGTGTTTCATCACTTTCGGAGCTTAGCTTTAAGGTTGTTCAAGGAACTCCCTGGTGCATTACGAGCAATTCACAGTGATAATGGCACCAAGTTCAAGAACTCCTCCTTTGATGCTTTCTATCTTGAGCATGGTATTGAGCATCAGTTTTCAGCACCTCGGGTTCCCCAGCAGAACGGTGTGGTTGAAAGAAAGAACAGAACCTTAGTGGAGATGGCCCGAACGATGCTCGATGAGCATAGGACTCCAAGCCGGTTATGGGCTGAGGCCATTAGCACTGCTTGCTATGTTTCCAATCGGATTTTCTTACGCTCAATTCTTAATGTGACTTCTTATGAGCTGCATTTTGGGAGAAAGCCCTCGGTTTCTCATTTGCGTGTCTTTGGTTGCAAGTGCTTTATTCTCAAGCGTGGCAATCTTGATAAGTTTGAGTCGAGATCTTCCAATGGAATCTTTCTTGG
The DNA here is from genome assembly GCA_032690845.1 of Eleusine coracana subsp. coracana. Classification (NCBI taxonomy): domain Eukaryota; kingdom Viridiplantae; phylum Streptophyta; class Magnoliopsida; order Poales; family Poaceae; genus Eleusine; species Eleusine coracana. The sequence goes on from CM064426.1 coordinate 10,092,613, forward strand.
TTACTCTCTTCATGGTCATTCCTGCAAAGTTTTGAATTTGGAGACTAACACTATCGTAGAATCCTGCGATGTAACCTTTGATGAATCAAACTCTTGTGCAAGGAATGTGATTGAGACTGCAGGTACCACGGAGATGGAGGAGAGCATCTTTGTAGAAGAGAACCTACAGGGCTTGGATGATGATGATGATGAGTCATTCCATCCCACATCCGAGCTTGTTCCTACTGCTACCATTACTCCAGCAGAGGGTCCAGAAGCTTCTACATCGACTTTAGCAGCTATTGAGCAAGCTCGAACTGTGGTTGAGGGGGAGGTACACTCTGAGAGAGAGGCTCCTCACCACATTCAGCGTCGACATCCACCTCAACAGATGATCGGTAGTTTCTATGAGAGGACAACAAGGTCAAGGTCTGCACATCTAGTTTGCTTTACCAATTCTCTCTTTGTTGCAACCTTTGAACCCCGGGATGTTGGACACGCACTATCTAATGAACATTGGATTAATGCCATGTATGAGGAGTTGGAAAACTTTGAGAGAAACAAAGTCTGGATCCTTGTAGAGCCTCCAAAAAATGTCAATGTCATAGGAATCAAGTGGGTGTTCAAAAACAATCATGGGGAGGATGGTGAGATTGTGAGAAACAAGGCTAGACTAGTTGCTCAAGGTTTTAGCCAAGTGGAGGGCTTAGATTATGGTGAAACATTTGCTCCTGTTGCTCGCATAGAAGCCATTAGGATCTTGCTTGCATTTGCTGCCTCTAAGGGCATTAGACTCTATCAAATGGATGTCAAGAGTGCTTTCCTAAATGGTTTCATAGAGGAAGAAATGTATGTGAGGCAACCCCCTGGCTTTGAGCACCATAAATACCCAAACCGTGTGTACAAGCTTCAGAATGCTTTGTACGGGCTAAAGCAAGCACCTAGGGCATGGTATGCTAGGCTTAAGACCTTCTTGCTAGAGCGTGGGTATGTCATGGGGTGTGTTGATAAAACCTTGTTCACTCTCAAGCATGGCAATGACTTTCTAATGGTTCAGATTTACGTGGATGATATCATCTTTGGTGGTTCCTCTCATGCTCTTGTGTCCAGGTTTCAGGAAGTTATGGAAAGTGAACTTCAGATGTCGATGATAGGAGAGCTCACCTTCTTTCTTGGGCTTCAAATCAAGCAGTGCAAGCAAGGCACTTTCATACATCAAGCCAAGTACACGAAGGATCTCCTAAAGAAGTTTGACATGGTCAATATGAAGCCGTTGTATACACCAATGTCCACTACAACGGCTCTTGACCCTGATGAAGACTGTGAAGCGGTGGATCAAAGGGAGTACAGGAGCATGATTGGCTCCCTCTTGTACCTGACAGTGAGAAGACCCGACATACACTTTGCGATGTGTCTTTGTGCTCACTTTCAAGCTTCCCCAAGGGTGACTCATCGCAAGGCTGTCAAGCGCATCTTCAGGTATCTCAAATACACCCTTGAGTTCGGTCTTTGGTACTCTGCATCTTCATCTCTTGATCTCATTGGGTATTCAGATGCAGATTTTGCTGGGTGTAGAATTAATAGAAAGAGCACTTCTGGTACTTGTCATTTCTTGGGTACTTCTTTGATCTGTTGGTCTTCTCGTAAGCAGTCGAGTGTTACCCAATCCACCACAGAGGCTGAGTATGTAGCTGCTGCTAGCTGCTGCTCACAAATCCTATGGATTGTATCTACCATGAGAGACTATGGGTTGACTTTTAAGGATGTTCCACTCATGTGTGATAACTCCACTGCAATATGCTTAGCCAAAAACCCGGTCCAACATGGTAAGGTCAAACACATCAATGTGCGATTTCACTTCCTGAGAGACAATGTTGAGAAGGGGGATGTTGAGCTTAAATACATTGATACCAAAAACCAACTAGCTGATATCCTCATCAAGCCCCTAGATGCTTCGAGACATGCTTTTCTTCAGGGGGAACTTGGTGTTTGTTATCCCTATGGCATCATTTGAGGAGGAGTTGGTTTTCTCTTGTATATATGTATCTTACCATTTTTGCATTGCATCTCATATGTAATATATGCATTGATAGATGAGCTTTGATTCTTATGCTTCCTTGCATTTCTCCTTGCTATAATTGAGTTTGAGCTAAGTTGTGTAGATGTGATGGTAATCTCTCATGCTTAGATTTTCTAGATAGCCTGTTATAAACTCATGTGAGCAACTTGCTAATTTTAAAGATAAACTGAGCTTCTTGTAAACCTTATGATCTAATCTTGCTAAAACTTGCTCACCATGTGTATAATTGCTTTTATCCTTGTTGAAGCTTGCATTGAGGCTAGTCTAGAGGATGTCTTGGCTTTGGCACCTTGTGTTTGCAAAATGGAAGGCTTTGCAAATGTTTAGCTCATGATGAAACATTGTGGGAACGTGTGTTCCTTTTGCCGCAAAGGCATGCTCTTTTGTCTTGTGCATAATCTTGAAAAATCTGCTAAGTGCTTTGATCAAGAACTACTCAATAATGCTAAATCCAAACATTGTGACTTGAAGCCTTGGGGTGTTTGTCGTACCCAGTTGTGCGACCCTCCGCATAGATAAGAGGACATATGAGGATAAACTATAATCACTTGATCAACTGAGTCTCTGTTTCATATATGAGCATTTGTAGAGCTCATTTTCTACGAGTGCTTGTTGCGCTTGTTGAGATTGAAACTGGCTAGATTCTTATGATTCACTTGATGCTTGTTTTACCTTGGATGAGAGTACTTAAACATGTGGTGGTAGATTTACTCATGATAAGCAAAATTTGATTCTATCTAAGCTAGTCAATCTTTCTTCTTAGCATGTATAGCTCATGGTGTTTATGCCTTGCTGTCTATTTTTGATCTTTGCATGATTGGGAGCTATTGCCTTTATACTTCATGACACTATGTTTATGGTTAGCAAAGTTAAATGCTTGTTTGCATAATTGTTGAAGCTCCTTAGCTTTGCATTTTCGTGTATTGCATGTTTGCTTGTTCTTTTGCCTCTTTGATGAGTTCATTGCCAAAGGGGGAGAGAATTTTGGGGTCATGCACAAATAATGCTAAGAAACTCATATGATCTGTTTTGCACTACATGAGACCTACCACAACTTGAGGGGGAGCATATCATGATCTTGAGCAGTTTCTTGCACCTTTCATATTCTTTGCGTCTCAAGTCGCTTTCTTTGCCAACTCTTGGTTTTGTGATCCCTACTTGCTAGATGGCTTGTTTTCACCTTTTCTTTGGGTTTGGCCATTTGGATGTGCTTATCCGGCTTCGTATTTCAATATCTAATCTTTGTGCATTTGGTGTTGTCAATGTACTCATCAAGGGGGAGATTGAGAAACCATGTGAATATGTGCCATGGTTTGCTATATTTGTGATGAGTAATTGACTTGAGCGGATTTGGTGTTTGAGTTGAAATGCGGGAATCCAGGGATTGCATGGGTGTGCATATCATGGTTATGACTAACTGGAGTTGGTGGAGATATTGGTGATGTTGCAGGAGATGAAAAATATGTTTGCTTGTCTCATAATATGTAGGTCACTAGAGTCAACATGGCGGTCAACGGTGAGAGGATCGGGCACAAGTAGGGAACTTGGGGCCAGACGATCGGGATGCCGGGTGAAGTCAAGGGTGATCCACACCGTACAGGTGGAGAGGCAAGAAGCACGGATGGTTTCGCGGTTGAGCCTCAAAACCGTGGTGGTGATGAAGACGGCATGTTGACCAAGTCAAGACGAACGGGATGCCGGTGCAAGTGACAAGGGGGCCCAATGGACAGGGACTGGGAGAGACTTGCCGGTGGTCAGGATCGCGGGACAAGGTGACACGCGTCGACATCGAGGAGTCATGTTTTGAGAAGCGTGCAAGGCGGTTTCCCGGTTTGGGCCTCAAAACCGGTGGTGGTGGTTGGTGGTGCACGTGGCACCATCACGGAGCTTGCTTCAAGATGAAGCAAAGACATAAAGCGACCGATGTACTCGGGCGATGAGAAAAAAGATGGATGGTTATGCCCCCGGTGGTAGGTGGGTGTGTTATATAGGTCAAGGGTAGAGTGGTCATGTGGACAATAAACCCTAGGCCTATATAAGGAGAGGTGTGGCTAGTGGGAGAGGGGCCTCTCTGCCATTAGCCTTGTGTTAGGACTCTATTCAAAGTGCTAGGAGAGGACTTCATGTTTGAGAGGAGAGTAGTGGGTGTGTGAGATACATCTCTTGCTCTTCCAAATAGTGAGAGGAAGAGGGTAGCTTCCTAGCCTTGTACCTATGGATCTTGTAAGCACCTTTCTATGATATGAGAAGTATTTTCGTGCTCAAGATTTCTCTCTTCACTTGAATCCCGAAATTCCATTTTTCCTATTTTCGGACCTTTTTCGTGGTGATTTTCGATCTCACTTTTGGACGAATTTTTTATCTGGATTTCTTGAGAAACTTGTTGTTAGGATGATCTAGGATAATCCTCTATGGATCCTTGATGGAATTATTGGCTCTAGCACCTTCGATTTGATGGATTTCTCAAGTTTCCCTTTTTTGGTGTTCTTGGCATAAGATCTGAAATTCGTGATGATTCCTTGAGCCAATTGAGTTGATCTCCTAGGATTAGGGTCGTGATGTGATGAGGATTCACTGGTCCAAAAATCGTATCGTTTGGAGTTCGTTTGATTAGTTTTTGGAGAAGTTTTGACAAGATCCCGAGAGATTTTCTGTTCTGTCGAGGGTCGACCGGCACTGCCGATGACCAGGACCGGCACTGCTGATTGGACTAGTCTGTAGGTTCCAGTGAGACTGCTTCCCGCACCGGCACTGTCGATAGGTGGGACCGGTACTGTCGATGATGCGCACCAGCACTGCCGATAGGCGTGACCGGCACTGCTGATGGCAGTGATCGACACTGCCGATGAGTGTTCAGTTCTGGACTATTGAGCATTTTGTCTTCCTTTTTGTTTCCGCTGTGTTTCTTTGGTGTGGTTGATCGCTCCTAGGGCTAGTACACCACAAATTGGTGTGTGTAGTCTAGATGATCAATTTAGAGGTTGGCTTGGGTTGTTTTTGGGATATAGGCCAAGTTCTCTTGGAGAATTTTATTTGGCTCCCATTCACCCCCCCCCCCTCTGGTCGCCTTCTCGGTCCTTCATTAAGAGATATTTACTGTAGTATCACATTATCTAATCATGACCTAATTAGTTTTAATAGATTTGTCTCGTCATTCAGAGGGAGGGTTATGGATTGGGTTTTGTGATGAGAGTTGCGGATTCATGAGAGAGTTCATGTTGATGCTAAGGAGCGTGCTGAATTTATTTTGAAAATGCATGAGACCACTAGACTAGCATTAAAAAGATGAATGAAAAGTATAAAATTGCTGGTAGTAAAGGTAGAAAAGAAGTAAAACTTGATGTAGGAGATTTAGTATGGTTACACTTGAGAAAGGATAGATTTTCAGATTTGAGAAAGTTTAAATTAATGCCTAGAGCTGATAGTCCTTTCAAAATAATTGAGAAGATTAATGATGATGCATACAAACTTGAGTTGCCTCCCGAGTTCGGGGTTAGTCCTACTTTTAACATTTCAGATTTGAAACCATACTTAGAAGAAGAGAATGAACTTGAGTCGCGGACGACTCCACTTCAAGAGAGGGAGGATGATAAGAACATCACTCCTAAAGATACATGCAACACTCCTACAATTCTGAACTTGCAAGGTCCAATGACTAGAGCTCGTGCACGATGACTAAATTTAGAGGTGAGCTCGTTCCTATATTCTTCATTATATGTCACTTTTGAGAATGGTTTGCTACCTAATGATTATATTGTAATTAGGAACCATAGAGAGGACCAGGAGATGATGGGAGAAGGACTTGGAGACGTGGAGGACCAGCAAGGACGTGGAAGCCAAGCTGGAGGCCCAACCAAAACCGATTTCGAGTTTGTTTCGGAGCTCAGGACCAGTCTGTACTAAAACGGAGGCCCAGGATGCATACAGACTCGGATTTGGACGTTCTACATATGCACGGAAAGATAAGAAGAAGACCTTTCCAATGCCACCAGTCTCATATCAAAATTCATCCGGAGTCATCGGAAATCATCGAAACAAGAGAGGGTTCAGAATCTGTTTCGGTGCTGCATCGCCTGTTTTTGGTTTTTGGCTTTGTATCTAGTTGAGCCCAATTAGGGACGCGTTCAGAGGGTTTTGCACGACACTAGGGTCTTCATATACAGCCGTTGCCACACCATTAGGGTTCGGGTTTTATTTAGATTATTCTGTTCATAATAGTTTCGCCGTCATCACGGTTTGTGAGACCCCAACTTCGTGAGATTCATAATACATCTGCAATTGTGTTGCCGTCTTCTTTGTTCTTGCTTGTGTTTTTGATTCGCAGGCAGGGATTAGCCTTCTCAGCGAGGTCAATCGTTTTAGGACGGTTGATAACCAGAAGAGACGTCGTGCTGCGATTGCGGGGTTTAGAACATGCTGTTCTGAAGCCGGATCGATTTGTGTGTCGCCTCCGACCAAATCAACGTATCCAGAACCTTTCAGAAGATCGGAAACCCTTGTTCACATCATTTTGTCAGTAATCTATATTTAATACTCCTAATTAGTATCACAATATTCGATGAAACAGGTCTAAAAATCAGAGGGGTGGAAACGAACACACCCTCAATCTGAGACTTCTCCCGACTCTTAAGACTTTTGTGCTTATAATAAATGCACGATCCAGCGTCACATAATGAAACTTTTTATAGTTTCAGTTTTTGTTATATTTGCACCAGATATACACTCAACAAAATAATTAAGCTGGAAACCATTGTGAGTTGCTATTAGACTTATATGAATTAATTTTCAAAATAATATGGGCTAGGAGCACATTTGCAGGCCACTTCCACTTTACACAAATGGGCTACATTGTGAATCGAGATGGGCCATCAGGCCCTTACCTCACTCAAAACAGAAAGGGGTGCCTTCCTGTCTCAAAGAAAAAGAAAAAGAAAAGGTGTGCTTTCCTTCCCTCAAAAAAAAAAGAAAAAAAAAGTCCTAAAAAAAAGGAAAAAAGGTGTGCCTTCCGATAATCTCTAAGAACCTTTCATTCTTACACTGCTCAATTTTAGGTTCCGTTCTTATTATTGGTCTGCTATATTTGTAGTTTCTTTCCTGGAAGACGATCGAGAAGGCACCCAGAAATCAGGATTTTACAACAGGAAACGATTCAGAACAGAGAACCTGACTGGACTGTCCAATGGCGCGAGTTGCAACCAGCTGCGTTGCCATCTTCGCACAAAGGTGAGAGCATGGTTGATGCCACGAAATGGCAAATGCCAAATCAGTGCGGCAGAGGCTTAATCATTTGTATGGTTCAGGAGGGCGCTCTCAGCGGCGATCACCGTCGTGGAAGGATCAGGGAAGACGGTGGTGGAGAAGGCAGTGAAGCTCGGCACAGTGGCCAAGGACGTTGCCAGCGCCCTGGCCACCACGACGGAGGAGAAGACGGCGTTCTGGGAGCCGGACCCGGAAACCGGCTACTACCGGCCCGTGACCGGCACCAAGGAGGTGGACGCCGCCGACCTGCGCGCCGAGATGATGAAGCAGAGGATCCTTCAAGAGATTGACGGGGACGCAAGGAATCTGTAATTCGATCGCGAGTTGCCACGGTGCATCATACCCTGAGACCTTACCATGCATCTCAATATACATACTGATGTACATCAAACCATACCAGCCTATTAATTAAGGGGCTCACGAACCTATTAACTGATAAGGTACATTTGTGAAATTCCTGTAAAAATCATGCAATCAAGACGTTCGCTGAACACGTCACAAGGTTTTAGAAGGATCGGTTGAAAGAATTGCTTTAGTGACGACATATTAGGCTAGGCAAGCGCGTACTCGTTCTTGCAAAACTGTTCGATAAATAGCAGAAAATCCATTAGTGCATACACATAGTAGAGTTTCGTGCTGCAACCCAAACATTTCACCTTGTTCCATTAGGGAGAAAGCAGAATGATACATCAATACTAACTTTCCGTTGTTCATGTGGTCACGTGGTGGCCTAATGCCACTAACAAAAGTGTGAAAGCAGGACGGCACTAACAGTTTACACTTTTCATCCCACTCTGGTTTGTGTCCAAAGATGGGAAACTTCTTAGCTTGGGCAACCACAAAACGTGACGTCTCAGCTTCCTGACGATGGAGTGGCTGCTGGATGTTATCCAGAATCTGACTCTTATCGCTGAACCAATTCAGTTACATGTTGCCCAATTTGATCTATCATCTCCTAGCAACAAGAAAATTTCATCCTTGCAGGCAACAGCATAAGCTGATTATGCAAATCAGACTTAATATAACAATAACTAATAGGGTAACTGACAAAAAGCTGAGCGCTGAGAGCCCTCTAACCTACAGGCTTCTCCGGTTGAGTGGAGTCTCTAAATCATAGTCAAGTTGGATGAGCAAGCTCTTGGCCTTTCAATGCATTGTTTCTTGGTTGATTATATGCAGGACCTGTCAGTATGCGTATGCCTAAGCACTGGCTAACTAAGACATCATGGACTACGAAACATACTAAGGACTCGATGACAAATTGTTAATACTTGAAAATATCTAAAAACGGCAGGGTGATGCAGTATAACTTCCAAAAGCAGAAGAACAGATAGGATGGTCAGAAGCATTGAAAGGCCAAGTTTATGCTGTGGTGCAAATCTATGCATAAATATCTGAATATGACATAAAGCCCTCTTTATGTTTTGGCTGTAGGATTGGAATATGTTTCTTTCATCTATAATCACTACAGAAACACTTCAGCCAATATTGTAACTGTATCAGACTCACTTGCCATTGTCGAAGCTGCTGATATCTGAATCTCACTACACATCTAGACAGGAATTCTTGAAGCTGGCAATACATGAACATTTCCCTATGTTGTAATGAAAGAAGCTGATTTAACCTAAACAAAGGAATTTACTTAGTTGTGCAGGGAAAAAAACTGTTGCCAATTTACCAGTTGAGACTATCACAATCAGGTGACCAAAGGAAAGCATACAGAAAAAAGGTTCAATAGCATTATAATAACTGAAGAGATGAACTTTAATATTTACCAAGATAGCCTATGTTCTTGGTTGCAGTTTCATATTTTACTGAACTTCTCTAATGTTTCATATTTACCAAGACAGTCTATGTTCTTTTGCTGACTTGAGCTTCCAGGACACTAAGGTTAGCTTTCACCGTATATCATCTAAAGCTTCCTGGACACTAACTCTAGCCTTTTTTTACCTATAAATTAAGTCTTGGGCCGACAAGAAATTATCAGTATATAACTGGCATCTAGTTTAATGCTTTTTGTCAGAAGCTGCAGTGGATTCACTAAGATACACAGTTTTTGTTTCATGTGTAATTCCAACAGCAAAAAAGAAAACAGATGTCATCCAGTGGCTAATTCAACTTGTCTGGCACCTGCGTAAGTTCTGACTTTTAAGTTCCGAACATGTGGGACATGTGTACCCCGGATATCTCATCACTCGGATATATTGCCGAGTGAGCCGGGGTCCAATAACAAAGCAATGGAGATAAAAGCCCACAAAGGTTACTACTCGTATTATAGCTTGGGGTACATGAACAAACCACATTCTCGGATTATAGCTTAAAGATGAGTACATGAACAAACCATATTCTCACAAATGGAAACTAATAGAGAAAAATAGCAATCTGAAAGTATCATAAACATGGATTCATTTGAGCATCAAAGAACCTGAAGCATCTAAGAAGGTTAGCACTAAACTAGCAGAAATCTCTGCATCAAAGAAGCATCTACAAACTGCTTTCTATATATTAAATTTTTGGTAATAGTGGGTGAAGACAAGACACATCTAAATATTGTTCTATTTTTGGTAATAGTGGCAGTTTAGAAGCTTTGAAGCAGCTCTTCTTGCTTAAATTGTTCTTTTTTCAGTTCATAATTAAAATTAATGTATCAAAGTTCTGTCTCAAACAGCCTGAAAGCAAGATTTAAATTATGCTAGAAAATATCAAAATAATGGAGCCTTCAACCAACTACCACAAAGAGAATTAAAGCGCACAATCCTTAGCCGGGAGATCCAGCTACCAGTCTACCCCACCATCACAAATCCATTCCATTATCCAGACAGACAGACTGGCAGACAAGACAAAATAAACATAATTTCTGAAAGGGATATACACAGTCAAATTAGGAACTTGTATAAGATCTTGATTGCTTCTATGCTCTAAACTGTCTGAACAAGTACATGAGAGATGAAATCAAGTTCTGAACTTGCTATCCCATCTAAAAAAGTTGGGAATTTTACTCTTTATTAACCCATCTAGGACAGTAATACCACTAATAGGAGTAACTAGTAGCAGTAACCCTTGTTTGACATCTTGCCTTGCGTACATCAACAGCAGCAGTATCCAAGAACTGGTCGGGGTTCTAGAACGCACCTCGCAGGCGAAGGTTGGCGGTCCGGGCCCCTGGCTCGCGCAGCAGGTCGTTGCAGTCGAAGCCGCAGCCGCAGGTGGGGCACTCGAGGAAGTTTTCGATCCCGAAGTCGGCGGAAGCGATGCCGACGGAGAAACCGAGCTTGTCGCCAGAGCGGGTGACCTCGACGATGTTGAGCCAGAAGAAGAGGACCTTGACAGAGACGCCCTTGAGGTCGGCGATGCGGTCGTGGGAGATCTTGCCAGAGATCTTGGTCTGGTAGCGGAGCGAGTAGGAGCCCTCGATGGAGAACTCGCAGACGGAGCCGCCGGCGCCGGAGGCGGAGTTGTCGAGCGTGGCGGTGAAGGCTCCGGTGGAGTTGTCGAGGGTGTAGGCGACTGCGCCCTTTGGGAGGATGCCTGGGGGGAAGTCGAACTCCGCCAGGGCCTCGTACGCTGTCGGCTTCCCGGAGGCGGAACCGGCCGCCGCCACGGCGATGGCGAGCAGGAGGAGGACGCGGAGCGAAAACATGGCGGATTTGGGAGGCTGCTCTGTTCTGTGGCTTGGTTGAGGATGGAAGGGAACGAAAGGTTGGATTTTTTGGCGTTGTCGAAGAAAATGGTGTTTGTGTGTGTTTTAAACGACGGGTCCTACAACTACAACTACAACAGATCAGCTGTTCAGTTTCTGCTGAAGGCAAAGAGTGTTGGATAAAACATACTGAAAAAGATAAACAAATGTGTTAAAATAAATAATTGTGATTTTTCAGTCGACAAGTTGTAGAAGAGATACGGAACACACATGCGGCTTGAACTATGATGACACGCCAAGGCTCTTAGATAACATTTCTTATACTATTGTAGATGAAGCTCATGAAAAAAGCTTGAACACTGATCTTTCTCTTAGCATAAAGAAAAAAACATCCACAATGTAAACTAACCAAAAGAAAATCATTGCTACCAGCTCTGCGAAAAGCATTGCGCACTAGAGATGGTTCAACAAAGTTATAGTAATTAGTATACTAGATAGTAGAAGGCATCCTTTCATGTGCATATTCAAGAATATTCTTGATCCCCTCGACAAGGAAGGCATCGCAAGTATATATGATTGGTATGATGTATAAGGAAGTTCGTTCTTTATTTGTTTCCCTCAAATAGTCAAATGGAAGCAACCCCGGCATATTCATATCAAATCATACAGTATATTTTTAGGCCTCATTGAATTCTGAGATTTTTCCAATTCATATGTTTTTTTTCTGTGAAAATTAAACTGTTTCTTTTGAAATTTTTGTATGGTTCTTATATAATTCTTGTGTTCCAAGACGCTTTTAGAATCTTTTTTTTTTCACGAACTTAAAGGTGCAATACCAAACCCAAAATTAACCATCTTCGCGTTAAAAAAAAATCAGTTTAATTTCACAATCATCCAGTAGTCGACGATAGGTCGTTTCTTTTCCTCTGCTCTTGTTGTTTAACTGTAGCCGGTCTCTCGGTAACTCATGCGCCGCGCGGGCTAGCCTGAGTCGGTAAGGGTTGCTGTATTTCTTTCGCTGCTTCCTCTTAATGAAATACTCGTTTGTTCTTGAAAAAAAAAACAGATTTGCAAACTCGTTTGTTCAACGACTTCTTACACTAACAGTGAGATCTTTAGACTGAATTACTGAAGTTGATGATCTCGTACGAAATACATAGCATGGAGGCTGCACGTGATTCGCTGCAGGCAGATGTTAGTTGAGAGTTGAGACCAGCGGCAAGTATGGTGCCGCAACAGCACCTAACGTTCTTCACGAACCAGATTACGGTGTCTGCCTATAGCTATTGCTTCTGTTATTTTTTTCTTGAACTCGTAACCATATAAATGAATTTGGATGCTGTCACGTTGTGTAAAATGTAAATTGCGTAAAGCAAATAAAGACTTCAAGAGCCGTGTGACGGGTTTTGCAGTGTGCATCTTGAGAACGTAGCCTAATACTAGGTTCGTCATTGTTTGTTTTAGAGATTTACACACAAAATGCACTCCAGTATCATGCTCATATGCCTATGAATACTTTACGAAATTTGCAAAGGAATCAGAAACTACTTTGTTGCTACATGATCAAATATATTCAAGGTGCGTTTGGCACTATTTATTGAACTACTTATTGGAAGTGTTTATGGTTAATAAGCAATTTAAATTATCAAACAGTAAAATATCAAAGTACTTATGAGGTATAAGCACCTATAAGCACTTTATCATCTTATATTAGATATAAGCACTTTGAACAAAGCACCAAAACATAACTTATAGTGCTTATAGGTCAGCATAAGCAGTTTTAATAGATAAGTATAAGCAGTTTTGTCAAACGGGTTGACTGCTTATGTTACAATAAACACTATAAGCAATTTTTAAAAAATAAGTATTATAAGCACTAAAAGCACTATAAGCATTTTAAGTATAAGCAATGTCAAATACACCCTCAGTTCATTATATAAAGAGAGAAAAAAAGATTTGTCGCTCATTATTCCTGTTGGAGAACTGATCGTCAATTAAAGGTTGTCTCATCCGGAGTAGTGTTCTTTGTGTAATTCTTACGAACATGAGACCATCGATTTCATGTATATTAGCAAGATAATTCTGTTTCATATTTCTTTAGCAGGTCAGGCTTCAATCCTTATTCCCGCAACCTTCGAAGTCCTCCTTTCATGCTTTTTTGTTGAGAATAGCATAAACAACTACTTATGGATTGATGGCTCAACTTTATTGTGATGATTGGAGCATGGAGCATATGAAAAGCACCATAGCCGTTGTGTGTTCGCGCATAACCTTGTTGAGGTGTTGATCTTGGTAGGGAAAGAGCGTTATTTTTGGTCCATGACGAGGGCGAAGGGCTCTCTTATTCAGTGGTTCCTCTTCTCAGAAAGTGGGATAGAAGTAGATTTTATCTAGCTCGTCTTTATTTGTATCAGACGCGAATGTAATCAGGATATGTGGTGTGTGTTGTATTGAATATCTATCTCATTTTTTCTTTTTAGTATAATAGAGCATTATGTGTTTTTGAGAGAAAAAGAGAGAGAAGAAGAAGAAAGAGTTTGTCCAGTAAAACAGTTCAAACATCGTGATATTATGTATTCAATCCCTAAAAAAAATGTATTATGTATTCAACAGGTAGCATCCACACCCACACCCGGCTTCCAGCAGTTTTAATTAACTAGACACTGAAACATCTATATTAATGTTTCCAAACGGGACGCAATAAATCGGTAGAAGCACCCATATTCATTAACTTGTGACGAAAGAATAATCTACCAGTACCATACGTGTCCGACACGTAGCCAGATACCTCGATGTTTCGGATGCTACTACTGCGTCGTTGGTCAAAATTTGATGAATTTACGCAGGCGCCCCAGAGTGAATGACAAAGTCATCAGCAGGAGCAGGCAAAATCGCTTTCTCGTGCATCGTCTGCAGATCTGCGTCACATTCCAAAGCTGCGGCTGCGTCTTTTCCTTCGAAAAGGAAACCTATTTTTTGCCTCTGCATCTTCATCTTCTTGAACCTCATTGATCGAAAAGAGATGACGTGTTGTGCTACTCAAAGCTACGGTTACGTTATTACGTACAGTGGTGTCCTTTGGCGCTGCGATAAAGCTATTTGTGTAAGGCGGTGACACGCCGAGCGGCCATTTTGACCAAAACCTGCTGCGCGACACGTATCGACGGCGAGGCTAACGTGGTTAGTCGCGTGTAGTGGAGGGCACCCGCGTTCTTTCTGCGCTTGAACGCGCAACTGAATTGCCTCCACGAGCTCCAAGCGACCATCCCTCCTGCTTCGTATCGCTGCAGGACCTTCGCTTTCTAATTTTTCTATAGAAGTACTGTTGAACTCTTCGAGTACCTACAGATCTCTCTATTCCTCGTGTATAAAGAATAAAGAAATATATAAAGTTATGTTTGACAGCAACCTTTCACTAACTACTGCTTAAAACGATATGAAAGTTTTCCAGGGACACTTGAGAAATTGAGATGACCAATCTAAAAAACAAATCTTGAGAAAATCTGTTTTTCAGTTCACAAAAAGGAAAAAGCAAAAAAAAAAAAAAAGAAAACTTCTGCTTAGGATGTTGTAGTAAAACTCTTGAATTGAAACTCAGTGTCAAAATCGTGATAATCCTATGGCAATTGAGAATAAAAAAAATCATGGTAATTCAATGAAAGATCATCAACATGAAAGAAACCGGCGGGACAACAAAATGGGGTTCACACATGCCGTCAGAATGTTGATTCAGGAATAAAAGATGCCAGGAATTGCAGATATTTACAAACAAATTTCATATCAACATATTATTTAAAATTGTGCTTCAACAATTTCAAGATTTCGGAGAAATTCCTGCTGCATATCTGCAGTATTTGCAGATCGACCGCCCCACCCAATCGCCAAACTTCCTTATTATTCCACATTGTTATTATTTTGGTAATACACTCCATGACTAACAAGCTGTTGGCGCCTTCAGGCTTTCATAATGCCATCTCCTCCAATTGGAGATCCGGCAAGGCTGATGTCCCTACAAATACAACTAACCAGCAGAGAATCTCACAGGCGCGATTGAGCACCATCAACCACGGCAGCCTGCAATAGTTCCGGAATTCATATTCGAACGATTCAATAAACACAAACATGTAGCAGACCAGTAGTTTGATTAGGATGCGATGTGAGTGATGTATCAACAGAATTAGGGAAATGATGCTCTCCAGGTCTTACCAGAGATGCATTCTGACGAGTTCTAGCTGCTAAATATTCACAGGGTTTGAAGAACCCTCCATAGTCCTTTGACCACTCCTCCAGTCTGGTGTACACATATTTAGCGCCAAGCGAGTCGGCCCAAAACATCACCCCACCCCTGGTGTGAAATAGAAGTTACATGAAAATTTAACGGTTAATACGGACGTGTGAAAGGGAAAATAGTGATAATGCTACAGGATAGTAGTAACTGGACCTATAAGAAGGGAAACCCATTCCCATAATGGATGCTACATCAAGGTCAGATGCTTTCACAGCAATTCCCTCATCAAGCACTCGGCAGGCTTCATTCACCACGGGTAAGAAGATCATCTCCACAATGTCATTATCGGACAATTTCATTAGCTGAGGGTAAGGAAATCAATATGTGAGATTCCTTTAAGTAGAAACAGGGAAAGGTACTGAAGCTACTCCCCACTGGTATTTATAATGTGAAAAACGTAGCATATTGCATCTAATATGGCAAGTAAAAGATATCCATACTTCCAACTTTGAAATTCACTTACATTTCACAACAGAGTGCACCAAGTTATTTTGTTGATGTATCAGACCTAGATAACCACATTCATTGTTTTCATTATAAAAGAGAACATTAGAAAGAAGTTACTTGTTCCTAAGCAAAGTTATTATTATTATTATTATTATTATTATTACTACTACTATTTTTACATCCTCATCACAAACAAAAAGAAGATACAATTTTTCTTACTTCAATTACTTATGCAAATTGTTTGCTGTAATTGTTTTAAATAGTGCTTATTTCAGGAGATCTTAGCAACTAGCCACATCTCTTCCTGAATTTGTTTTAGGTCATCTGGAAGTGGACATGGTCACATTATGCAAAGCACAAAATATATGCTGATTCTCCTTAAGAGCAGGGCAAAAATGGGACAATAACACAATGACCTTATGATTTTCCACAACGCCCGCCATGGTCCTTGATTTCTCAATGTACTTTCTCAAGTCAGGATCTGGAGAGGCTTTTCGACTGTCACCATATACATAAAAGCCCCTTCGAGAAGATTCACCTGACTCATGGGCGCACAAAGTAAAATATAACCATGATGCACAACTTTTACAAGACCAAACTGAATTAGACTCATATATGTCAAAGAACATTTATTCAGCCTGAGAGAACCTGTCCTATTATCCTCCAGAAGAATCTGAAGAAGCATCGAATTGTAGCAACGCTCAGGATAACTTTGAAGATATTGATTTCTTGAGGCAATTGCAACACCAAAACCAACAAGATCGGCTAATCTGTATGAAATTTAACACAAAAAAAAACTCACTGGCAACATGAAGGTGACACAAAATATTATCTGAAATGGATAGCTAGAACGTTGTTATTACATTATGAACACAAAGAATGAAGGATTTTTTTTTTTTAAAAAAATACAACTAGTATCCAAGTCAGTGATAGTAGATAGATTTATGCTGCAGCTAATATAAGCAGGCACACCATAGATGTGTTCTATGTTTACATAACTGTATTGCCCAAAAAATTTATACTGGAAGGCAATGCAAAAGAAAAAAAGAGGTTAACTACAGACCAAGGAAATTATACAGAATGTTCAGACCTCAAACTCCTATCCAACGAGAGTTACATTTTGCATGGTTATCAGGATTAGAAATGGAATAAGTGCACAAAGCTACAATGGAGGAAACAATGACTGCACGTGCCAGAGCTCAGATGTCTGGGAGTGAATAATATCAGTGTATTGACTGCATACCCTAAGGTGCATACAGAATCATTCCTTATCAATAGCTTAAAATTCTTCCTTGTCCCTCCAACAAAAAAAGAGGCTGTATTTTCTATTCTTCTAATGCAGGAAGCTAGTTCATTTCAATTAGTTACAATGGAAAGAGTACAATAGTACATAGAAAGAGTACAATAGTACACAGCTTCAGTTAACTCACAGCAGTCAAGGAAAAAAACACGGCTAAATTCAACTCTTCAATCCCTGCAGACAATCAGGTAAACTCATAGTCATTTACTTACCGGAAAGGCCCCATCGGCATTCCAAATTGGGTGATCACATGATCTATGTGATAGACATCCAGACCATAATCAACAAGAAAAACAGCTGCCTGGGCATAAGGAAAGAACATCCGATTGACAGCAAAGCCAGTGCAGTTGCCAGCAACTATTGGTACTTTCTGTATCTTTTTTGCCACGTCTAGCAAGTCCACAATAACTTGTGGAGAAGTCTGATGGGTACGAACTATTTCCAACAGTGGCATGACATGAGCTGGACTGAAAATAATGCAACAGTTAGATACAGTTGAGAAAAGGGAAAACAAAATGTGTGCATAGTACATTACCTGAAAAAATGTGCCCCGACAATGCGATCTGGAGAAGATGTCTTCTGACCAATTAAATTCAAGTTTATCGTAGAAGTATTTGTGGCAAATATGCAATTTTGACTGCAGTACTTTTCAAGGTCAGAAAATATTTGCTGCTTCAGCAATATATCCTCAATAACTGCCTGTTCAGATAGCCATCAAGGTTATTGTTTTTTCAATTTCAGTTAATCAAGTACTTCAGGTTTGGTAAATTAAGGATGTGAAAGACACTACACGAATTACAGAAGTATGCAATCACGAATAATAAGATAACTGCTGAGGCAAGAAAACAATTGATGGTTCAGCGATCTAGAGTCAAGACTCTGAGTTTTGCCAAACGGCATTACCATATTTTTTCGAGAAATGCTCAACTATTATGATTAAGTAGTAGTAAGTACATATCGAATCTTTGTTTGAAGCCACCAACAAGTACAGGCGAGAAAGCTTAATAAGCAGTGCTAATCCTATGGAGCAAATAAGGAAACGGTGGATGTAAAGTAGATTTAACCTCAATGACTACATCTGCATCTCTGAACTGTTCATAGTCAAGAACACCAGATAGTAATGAAAGTTTCTTTTCATATTCCAATTTGGTAAGCTGCCCCTTTTTGACAAAACTCTGCAAATTGGCTGAAGAGAATAACAAACTTCTGAGGAATATTGGAGACAATACAATAAAAGTTTCTGAAGTGAGTGGGGAAACGTTTACCCTTGATTTTATTGATTCCAGCAGATAAAAACTGTTCATTTACTTCTTTCAAGACAACCAAGAAGTTGTTCATTATGAACACCGTTGCAATTCCAGATCCCATTAGGCCACCCCCAACAATTGCTGCCTTTTTTATCTTCCGTGGTGCCAAACCCAAGTTAGTGATTCTTGGAATCTGCTAGCGGCAGGTTCATATGGTCAGATTTACGAATCTGTCCAACATGGACTAATCGAATATCACTTTCCAAGAAAAGCATCAGTAAGTTCTATAATCTGAAATACAGCACTATATATGACTATACAGCCACTTGAAAGGAGGTTACTAGAGTAACAAAAATCATGTGACCATAGGACAAAAATCCAGAAGTGCACATGAACTTGATTTATTTTGTCCAAATGAAATAAGATAAATTTATCAAACTTTAATCTGTTTTGAGCCTTAATATTTTGATTAAAAAGCATGAAACATGATCATTTTTAGCTACTTTTCGAAAAAAGTTCTTCAATCAAATCAGTGTAACTTATGAGTTCAACCAACTATATGACGCAATCAGGTATAAATTCATTGTTCTACCAACCTTTGATGTAGCACGCTGGGCGAAAAAAACATGTCTTAGGCTTTTGCTTGTTGAAGACTCCTCAAGCATTTTTCCAGATAACACTTCCTGTTAAAAAAATGAATATAAAAACCAACTGTTGAAGACTCAGCCAAACAGACCCTAAGTGTAGAAAAACTGTAGCACCAACTAGTAATTACCTTCATGAGGCCTACACGAGGGTCAGAGACTATTCCCTCTTCAATAACATCAATGCAAACTGTGGGATGTTGAACACTAGCAGCCTGTTTTTGAGCTTGAACTCTTGCAATTCTTAGAATCTCCTTCGCTTCCCCAAGGGTCGGAAGCTTATCGGTTCTATAAAGACTCTTGAACCATGGTCTCTTCTGTTCAACAATTTCCAGTGCCAGTGAACAAGCAGCACTGACTAGTTCATGAGCTGAAGCTATGGCATCAACTAAACCAAGGTCATGAGCATCCTTGCCTTTTATAGGTTTTGACATCTATTATGAGAAGACAGCAGCACTAAGTCATGGTACTCATGGATAACATCTCTTAAATGTTTTTTACATGGCCAACTGTGATAGCACAGCAACTTGTTAAAAACAAGTCAACCTTACCAACATCATCTCAAGGGCTTTTGGCAGGCCAACAAGGCGAGGAAGCCGCTGGGTTCCTATAGAAAGTTAGGAGGTTCAAACAAAAAATAGAATAACAACAAGAATACATGAAAGAATGATCTGACCCAGCCTCTTGCCATTATATTATCTTGTTATAGAGGCTGAGAAAATATAAGTGTGATTCAAATTTTGAATCATAAAAATGATTCAATACATGGCTAGCTGTATGGTGTCAGAGGCCGAATAGAAAAGCTAGAGCAGGAGCGTTTTTTTAGAATTTGTGCTAGCAGGTCAGCACTCAAGCCCCCTTTTCCTTTCCTCTTCCAAATTCAAATCATATGGAGTATGGTCGATGGTGTATAACTGTTCATCCACTTATACAAACAACACCTCGGGTCTGTTGGAGCAGCTAATTCCAAGTTTCGAACAGGTTGTAGATCTCTAACATGTCTACCAATTCCTCAATTGCTGACGTAATTGAATTGCTTGTATCACTGAGCATAGCTGATGGCTTATATTCAGTTACTTCTTTTCTGTTAGCTTTCATAGCCCACACATCATGGAAAACTGAACATAGAAGATCCCTTCTTTTTTTTTTTTTGCAAAGGAGACAGAAGCAGGACCAAATGTGTTGATGTCTAACACGGCACTCATAGGCAAACAACTTAAGAGTACCCTCCAGCCCTCTTTAGTTCAAAAAGAAAAAAACAATACTACTTGAAAGGTATCCTTGAGGAGTATTATGTTTTGAACTAAAGAGGGAGGGAGGGTACCCACAGTTCCCAGCTTTGCACCCCTAATCAGGTGCATGTAAGTATGATGGGTCTTGAAGTTACCTCCCATTCCAGGAATGATTCCTAGTTGAAGTTCGGGTAGCCCTAATTGAGCTGATGGTGTCGAAACGCGGGCATGGCAGACCTGCATAAGGATGTTTGAATCATCAAAAGTATAGCAAATAGCCGCGTATTAGAAGATGAGTAGAACAGTTTTATGCACGGTCGTAACAACACAACCAAAACATATTGCATACCATTGCAACCTCTAGTCCGCCACCTAAAGCAATGCCGTCTATAGCAGCCACTGATGGCTTACGAGCATCTAGAAGCAACAAACACATGATTCCTCAAATGATGAAAATGGTCTTCTTGGCAAACATGGTCTAGAGCAAGAGCATGATAAATTACCTTCCACTATGTCAGTCAGAAAATCAATTGATAATGATCCAGGCTTTGCATTTTCTGGTGACATAAAAGAAATTAGTACAGTAGAGCTAAAAATGAAAACAACGAGCATGGAATTGAGCCTCAATTGTTACTTGGCTTGTTGCCAAACGCATTTATATCGAAGCCACCACAAAATCTTCCTTTGGCACCTGCAGAACAAGTAAAACATAAGAAACAGAACACTTGAATACGATGCTAGCAAATATTTTTTTTTCTCCTAAAGAATACCAGTGAGGACGATTGCCTTGACATCATTCCTGTTTAGAGCCTCCACATAGTTCTTCTGTAAGCTGGCTAAAACTGCAAAACAGAAATGACAGGGCCTGTCATACTCACACATCCATGATCCACGATGTTAACATCATCAAAACGTGCTCCAAGAGTGATATGGTGGTCAGCAGTTTTCTTTCAGCTAGTGGAACATTGGGACTGGCTAGATCACTCTACGAAGGCAGAGAGGATAGAAATCCAATATACACAAATAAATTACAGGCATGACCCTAGAACATAAGGCAACAGACAAAGCTGACATGTTAACCTTTTGTTTTTCCTTTTCAGATCGAACATGTTGACTTGTTGATCAGGAGCACATGTCACAAGGCTAATAAAGTACTAAGAAATGGGGACTGCTAGGTAAAAAATTCTGAGTGAGGTCGCACGGTCATGTTCAGCAGGCAACGTCACTGCTCCAAGTCCAGGCCGCGTTCATAAATCATAACAGACCACGCGCAGAGCGGCACAGATGATCCAACAGCTACAGTTAGAACGCCAGGCGGAATCAATAGCCGCAGCGCCCATGAACTCGAGAGACAAACAGCGGGCTGAGAGCCGCAACACACAATCCGCGGTGAAATGCTGCGGTAATCCCGCGGGGGATTCTTAAAAGAATCAGCGACCGCACCAGGGTCCACGTCCACCAGTCGAGAAATCAGATTCCCCAACCCAGAAACAGAGAAGAGGACGAGAGGAAGGGATTGATCTGTCTCGAGTGCGCGCGCGGAGGAAGGGGTGGTACGGTACCGTCGAGGGAGAGCGCGTTGACGGGCGGGTTGGAGATGGTGATGACGGCGACGCCGTCGGCGCGCACCTCCATTGAGGTAGTGCCCCTTGCCATCTCCGGCGACGGCGACACGGCAGCTCGGCACTCGGATAGAGCAGAGTGAGTTGAAGAGTCCAGCTGGGTTTTGAAGGGGACGACGCCCGGCCTGGCTGTTAACGAACGGCACACGGAAGTACGGAACTAACAAGGCGAGTGATAAGATTCAGATAGCATCTCTTTTTACTACTACTCCAAATTATTTCAATGGTTCCATTTTTCAAAGAATAACATGTTTTACTTACAGATTTTTGCCAAATTTTCATATCATCAAATGTGCATTGTTCGAGCACAATGTACGAATTATTACATTTTGGAAGCTAGTCAATGTACGAAACGGCATGTAGTAATTCACTGTCGTGCAGATCGAGTACCACATCGCTATGCCTTCAGCCTATCCACAAAACAGTGCAGTACCGGAGGAGACATTTTTGGCAGTACAAATTTTGCAAGTCTTTTGCTTCTTTGTAGACCTTGGATCACCAGGCCTCTGTCCCTTTTGTTTGTTCGACATGGCCTATCAAAATTTTGTGACGTGCCAGCGCGCAGCATAACACGATTCACCGCGCCGCATGTGGTTCGCGTGCAGAAGAAATAATATTGTGCCATCGCCGTCCTTATTTAACGTGACACACTGCCTAATTTGGTGCACGACATCTCTGATGTGACGCTGCACTGAATTAACGCGACGGCTCAGGGATAGTGGGACCAACCCACTAAAGACTTCGTAGTATTTCGAGCTCAATAAAGACTTCTTCATTTTCACCTTTTTTTTCCCTACGCTGTTCTCTTTTGAATGGAAAACAAATTGAGATGTCCCTGCACGATAAGGTAACTCACGCGTCGTTTGGAAGGAGCATCGATTACATTATAGTATGTAGCGCGCTAAAATTAGTATATGTATATCTCCTAAAGTTAGAGAAAATGATGACCAAGATCATTTCAGTTGTCAATTGTCATGCCGCCGCTCGATTTATCACAACACATCACGCATAGCTACATACCCCCTCTAGATTTGTTTTAAATAATGGGAAAAAGGAGCATCCCGACTTTGATCCCTTAAATTAAGGATGCTACAGCCGTACATACCCCCTCGAGCTGCTTTTTCTTTACAGATTTTCTACCTTTCAGTCGTCTGAAATCTTTCATTTTACTTTTATTCCTTTATATTTTGATTTTGTTTTTATAGAATTTTTTATATAATAATTAAAAACTATTGGATATAATATCTATAACTCAAAAATGATGACTGAAAGTCGTTTGAAAATTAACAACCTCTTTTCTTTATGACCTGATTTTTAGTGCAGTCCTAAGATTAAAAATTTGCTACAGAAGGTAGTATTAAACAAAAGAACTTAACAACGAAGAGGGTTATCATCATCGAATGTATAAATCAAGTACAAGAGATAGCAACACCCACATGAAAATTTCAAAAATACGGGGAGAAGGATGAAATAATGGAGGCCGATTGAACTACAGGAAAGACAAAAACGTAATTGTAGCGTCCTTTATTTCATTATCCTTGATGTAGAAGTTACACGATATTTGTACTGACGGGCGGAGGATGACGGTTCGAATCCGGGTTCTGCCTGCTCGGGACCCGTGCTGAATAGAAACATCATTCTGCATCTCCAACGGCGGAGGGTGAATGTTCGAGACCGGGTTCTGCCCGCTCGGCACTTCATGCTGGACGGAAACATCATTCTGCATCTTCATAGGCGAAGGATGAATGTTTGAAACTGGGTTCTGCCCGCTAGGAACCTCGTGCTGGATAGAAACATCACCGTTCTTCATCTTGATCGGGGGAGGATGACGGTTTGAATCAGGGTTCTGCCCGCTAGGAACTCCGTGCTGGATAGAAACGCCGCCCTCCATGTTGATCGGAGGAGGATGACGGTTTGAATCAGGGTTCTGCCCGCTAGGAACCCCGTGCTGGATAGAAGCATCGGAGCCTGCAGGGACCTCCCTCGCGGCTGCCGCCGCAGCAAGACCGACGACAAGGACGGCCAGGAGCGCGACCATATTGGACGTCATTGTGGCTGGGGGCAATGAGCCTTTTCAACTACGATGGGTTTTCCTTGCTTTTCGAGTTGTGTCGATGGAGAACAGGGGTTGACCCCATATATATATATATATATATATATATATAGGCAGAGGTCGCCGAGTAAATAATATCATGAGAGCGTTTCTATCGCTTTCCATATGTGAGATGGAAACTAGAGCGTCAAATAAGCACTTATCTCTGTTTTGACGTTATTATATGCCATATGTCCCAGCAAATCTATACCATTTCTACGGCATGTTCTTCCATATATATCATTGTCCAATCGTGTAAGTTCCCATGCAAATCCATCGATGCGATTTGGCTGAATCAATTTCAGAAACTTGATGTTTGTATATCTATCTACGTCGCTACAGGTAAACTCTTTTTTTATATATTTCCGTACACATCTGTACCTAAGTTTTCCGTGAGTTTATTTATAGCCAATCATATATATATATATATATATATATATATATATATACAGAGAAGATCTACGCTGAAGCCCCGTCAGGCTTCGGAGACAGACCTTAACTGTTTATCACATTCCTAATAAATAATAAAAAAGTTTTCTTTTTGTCATAATTCACAAACTATTAAGATCCCTTTTTGGATCCCTCTAGTTTCTAAAATACCAGATTATAAAAATTAGAGGGCTTCCAAACAGTCTAATTTTTATGTCAGTTTCTATAAATCAAATTATGAGTTTTAAAAAAAACTCATAATCTGGCTTAACCTGCTAATGCTAATTTTTATCTCGTTCCAATATAATTAACTACCAAAAATCTAGTTTATAGATTATTAAAACTAGTATTCAAACATCCCGACCCAGTTTTTATTTAAAAAACAGTTTCTAGAAACTAAAAGTAAAACCAGTTTTTAAGAAACTATGATAGATCCAAACAGGGACCAAGAGTCTATTAATTAAGGTTCTGTTTGGATTCAACCATTTTTTAAGAAAGTATGGTAGATACAACCAGTTTGTGAGAAACTATGATAAAAACAAGAGAGCTTCCAAACAGTCTAGTTTATTTCTCAGTTTCTAAAAAATAGTTTATAGGTTTTTAAGAAACCTATAATCTGGTTAGACCAACTAAGGGCAAGTACAATAATATCGTCTCATAGATCATCTCAAGCATGATATGTAATCTTAGAACATGTTATGAGACGATGAATACACATTGGATGGTCTATTGAGTTGTCTTTTATTAATTACATAACTTTTTAATTTGTGGATATAAAAAGAAATATTCATAAATTAAAAGCACACTAGAACTCATACAATAATGTGAGAATCGTCTCATACTCCCAAATTTCAACGCATGAGGTGGTTGCTTCATGAAACAATCACCTCTTTCTCTCACACCCTCTCTCTCTTCCACATCATCAAAAATCCTATATGACACTGCATGAGACGAGCTATGAGTCTGTCTACATGTAGTATTGTACCTGCCCTAATACTAGTTTTTATTTGACTAAAGACTAAATGCTCTTGATGTTTTTCAGATAATTAGGGTGACTGCCACCACCTCCATCGCACGCATGCATTCGTCCCCGTATCGCCTCGTCCTCCCGGTCACCCGTATTCCCTCTACTACTCATGAATAGAACTGCCCTTCCTTTCCCCCACCTCAAGCAGCAAACCTAGCCGTCGTTACTCCTGGAAGGAGGCAGCCAAGCCACCACCATACATGGATTTGGAAGGAGACCACGAGGATGAGGAGCTCAACTGCTAGGATCCCCCCCCCCCCCCCCCTCCACCACCAAAGAGAAATCTGAGCCAAGAATTCTTTAGTTGGTTTCTACCTTTGATCATGCCTCATCCATTGGGGGGGGGGGGAATGGTGGCCTTTGTTTCCATGTTTCCAGTGATTTGGATGGTCTGGACCTCGATTCCCAGGCCGTTAATCCAAATGAAGGTTTCAAATCATACATGGATCTTCTATAGTCACCATCGATTGACGTTGGTGGGGATGACTCTAATAGTGGAGCTTCTCGTGCCTATGACCTCAGCTTCGTGACTGGGCTACGAGAGGAGGAACTTCTTGGCGTTGGTGATGCGTTTGGTCACGACACAGCTCATGGCCGTGGCATTGACAACATTGTTGCAAAGCTTGGTCGTGCTAGTGGTCATTGCCCTGTTCATGGGGAGCAGTTACCTGTAAGCTTCACGCCCATTGGAGTGTGCCACCACAAAAGGTATGACAAGCATGAAATGCACTTAATGTCTACACTAGTGTTGTGCATGCAGGAAATTATCTATCAACACAATGAATGGTCGCCTTGATGATCGATGTGGACTCAGTGAATTGCCATAAAGATCTTCCTGGAGAGTCATGGTGATGGAGATGGATCAAGGTTAAGGACAACTAGGTCAAGTGTGTGTGATCACTTGACTAGTGTGTAGGCTTGAGTCCATAGAAAAAAACGAATCATCAAGAGGGCACGAGTCATTCTCTTAGGTCTCTCTAGTGTTAGGGATGTTGGGATACTCAAGTGAGGCTCTTGGACACTAGGAGTGGTAATGGAGAAGGATCGACCATTGTTGGAAGAAAGATAAAAAAAAAGTCAAGGAGGACAAGAAGTTTCAGTTTCAGATAAGGTCACAATAAGCTACGGTGGGGTCACCGTAAGATCCATGGGAGACTAACACTTTATACACACAAATATGCGGGTATCACCGTAAGATGTTGAGGTTAAATCACTGTAAGTTACGATGACTAGTAAGAAGTTGTGCAAAGAGGATGCAAGTCGCTAGACTGGTGCTCAAAAGGTCATTGTAAGATACGATGGGGTCACCATAAGATATGATGAGTCAAGGAGTAATGGGGACCAGAAGTTATACATCTGTAGAAGAAATAGGTCAAATCTCAGAAATGCCATTGGAGGTTATGGCGGGGTCACCATAAGCTACGGTGACCTAGAATAGAAGTTGGCCAGAAAACAGATGCCCCTGTTGAAGATGCGAGGAGATTGCCATAAGTTACAGTGACTCCAGAGTGGATTTCGTGTAGTGAGGCGCTGGAGATCAGAGGTCATTGCAAGGTTTGAACAAGGTCACCGTATGTCACGGTGACTACGTCTGGAGGTCACTGTAACTTACGGTGGTGTGTTATGGTGGACATCTCTACAGGATTGCAACTTCTTGACAATGACCTGTGAAGTGGTTGTAGCCTATATATAGCTATTGTTGGGGGTCTTGGAGACCTTTCTTGGCCATTTGTATTGGTGGGGGAACCTGTAGAGGGCTAAGAAGAGAAGAGAAGACACTTGGGAAAAGATTAGAGAGCTATCATTGAGTGTTTTGGAGAGTAACAAGAGCATCTCTTCTTCTCTAGGCTAGGGTGATTGTAGAGAGTGATTAGTGTTGTTACTCTTGATCTATGGCGAGGCCTAGACCGATTAGGTGTCGGTGATCAAGCCTATCAAGTGTGATTGGTTGTGAAGGCCATCAGAATTTTATACAAGGTTGGAGCTCGCCTTTGAAAGGAACATCAAGAAGAGAGCGCCCGTACTTGCACTCAAGGAGTGGTGAGCGTCCCAGGAGAGAGCATTGCCTTGTGTGCAGCGGGAGGAGCCTATGAGTCCAATTGGACAATGGATAGTTCTCTAGGGAGACACTATCGACTCGAGGAGTGAAGCAAGTCCTTGAGGGAGGCAAGCTCATGCCCTAGGAGCAGTGGTTATACAACCATGATATTACTCAAAGAGTGATGCGAGCTTATGTGCAAGGACTCCACCGTTGAGTGGCAGGAGGGATCAATACTTCGGTAGGAAGCAATCCAATGAGGACTAGGGGAAGACGCCATCCTTCTGATACCCTAGTCTAAAAATCATGAGTCTTCTCTAAACTCTCTCCTTACTACTTGCATTTACATTCCGCATCTTGTGCTAGTAGTATTGCTCTAGTTCTTGTTGCTTAAACCAATTGCTCTTTGTTTGTGTTGTCTTATCACTAGAATTGCATGACTAGGACCTCTTACTTATTATGTGTGCATAATTGAGTGCTTGCCTAACCACTAGTAGGCATAGGAGTTGGTTGGTGTGTGTATCACTAGCATGTGTAGGTTGCTTATACCTTTTTTAGGATCTCATGTCATGCTATAGTGCCTCTACCAGTACTGTATAGGAGTTCTTGAGTGCTAGGTAGAGAAAGTTGGAAGTAAAGTTTGTCGTGGGAGCTCTCGATTCAACCCCCTCCCCTCCTTCTCGGTCACTCTGTCCTTTCACTACTTTCTGGTGGTCGTATTACTGGCGGTGGTGGGCATGGCCGAGGAGTTGTGCATGGCATGGTGGTACTAGTAGCAGTACAAGAGGTGATCAAGGAGGTCGCGACCATGGTCATGCTCGTGGTTGTTCCTCTGTGTCTGGGTTCAAGGAGGATGGTCCAGGCCGTGATGCTTCCTATAGGTGTGGGAGTGGCCTTACATAATTTTGTTAGAGAGAGTGAAATAATTCTGGCATGTATGGCCTTACAGAATTTCATTAGGGAGAGTGTAGTAAGTCTTGAAGATTTTGGCAGATGGGATGAAGATAAGAATTACATGTAAATGCCGAGCAAAAATTTGTCTAAACCAACCAATGGTAACAATAATACCGGTCAAGATGGCGACATGAATGCTCTCTGTAATATTATTTATAATGGTTTGATGGGTCAAGTATAGTAGTAGGAGTGTGATGTAATTATGTACATTGTTTTTTTTTGACAAAGTGTACTTCATTACTTAAATTTGTATTTAGCAAAAAAATTGTTACATGGTTAGTAGCAGCCATGCATGTAGCACTATTTTTTAAGAATTACAATGGATGCCAACGCTTAGGCAATGTGATGACCACTTGGTGCCAAAAATATCTAGTTTTAATTTAAAAAGGAAAGTACAATCAAGTCATTAATAAAAAAGCTAGTTTCTAGTTTCTTAGAAACTGGGATCCAAACAGCATGATAGGTTTTTTTTTATATAAATCAGTTTCTTAAAGATTGAGAGGGACCCAAACAGGCTCTAAGGAGGCACATATCTTAAGATTTCGGGGTAGTCATAAACGTCATGCCATTGATTAGCATGTTTTAAGTCCAATACTCAAACTTAGATGGATTATTCCCATCTCAACGGAGCTAATAAACTAAGATACACTGAGGTTAGAACTAGCAAATGAAACTTCATAGACTTTCAACCTTATATATGAAAAAGAGTTGGTCCAAACTTGAATAGGCTAGTAACACTATATACAATACCATTGTAAAGCTTAAATAGGCTTGAGATGAGCTGATGACTCAGCATTTTGTTTATAGTTCCCTGCATATTAGCTAAGACAAATAGCCAAGACAACTAGAGTACTTAGGCACCAAATGCAATTCATATGACTATGGGCTTGTCTTGATCACTAGTTCTGCTTCTGGGCGTAACTCTTGACGCATGAGGAGGATAGAGTACGTAGGCCCAAATGCAATTCATATGACTATGGGCTTGTCTTGATCACTAGTTTTGCTTCTGGGCGCAACTCTTGACGCATGAGGAGGATAGAGACATGATTTCCATGCCATACTCA
This sequence comes from Eleusine coracana subsp. coracana, assembly GCA_032690845.1. Lineage (NCBI taxonomy): Eukaryota > Viridiplantae > Streptophyta > Magnoliopsida > Poales > Poaceae > Eleusine > Eleusine coracana. The sequence goes on from CM064426.1 coordinate 10,121,955, forward strand.
CAAATCTTGAAGTCATGGTGATGTAGTTTTTCTCACATCCCACATGGAGATCTAGTATTAAATTTGGATCTTAATACTTCTCATCATTTAAACTCTGGTGTTTGAGTCTTTTTTTTTGTGGAGAAGTGGCATGCATGTAGACATATGTGCTGCAATCTTTGTAATAATCAGACGCAGCCTCTTGGTGGTTTGTAATTGTAAACCATCTGGGATTCCATTCCTGTGTAACATTTTGATGATGGTTTAGAAATCTTGTGGGCCATGACATTCTTGAGATCCTAGTATACACTACGTGAAAACACACGGACCAATATGGCCCATAAGAGCGTCTTGTTCTGCCCCTCTAATCCTACCCATTAATTCACTATTGTCATTATTTTGTAACTTTTGTATGATGTTGGTATAAAATATATATACATCTTGATTCAACGGTGTGCCATGTTTAAAATGTTATATGTAACTTATTTGAATATCACTATTTGGTGGATGAAGCGTAACATGGGAATCAACCAAAAGGTTGCATCCCTTGCAAAAGGATAGCAAACCACATGGAAAATGTTATAGAAATAAAGAAGGCTTCCTTAACTAAACTTTGTTTACATACTTCATTTAATTAGTCACACCCACTTGAGTAAGTAGTGTGCAATACAAGTACACTCGATCTACTCCATGTTCGACTCCCCCTCCCCTAACCCTAAGGACTAGATGGGATTGCATCTGGGTTCATACCTCTAGGAACCTCTTGCCGGATCAGATATATCAACGTCTTGATATTGTCAAATGATGGAGGAGAAGGACCTGGATCAGGATTGGGTCCAATAGGAACGCCATGCTGGATGAAAGCACCTGTCAACTTGTGACCGGTGCTAGGGATCTCTCTAGCCTCTACTGCCATCGCCGCTAGGAGCCCTAGGCCAACGATGGCGAGGATGATGCAACACCTGTGGACATTGATGTACCTATGAGGTGACATTTTGGTTGTTCTTCTTACTTAAACATGAAGAACCATCGATGTTTGCAACTCTAGGTTTAGAGTATTTATGCCCTGGGTCCTATGAAGAACCTCATCGAAAGAGAAGTATCAAATATTCAGTCTTAATTCACTACCATTATATATGATACAGAGGAAAGATATAACTCATAACACTATATAATATTCCTTGCCACGATCTCTTTGCATTTAGCATGTTTCCCATATATAGAAGCAATTAATAGAGTGAGTTAATTGCATCCCTTGTTTCAAGATCATGTATGATTATACATAGGACATTATCAACGTATAGTTTTATCTCATGATTTTTTAAGATTGTCACACTAGCTTTAGAGTTTTGGTTGAATGGATGAAATGACCTATCTTAATACATAGTTTTATCTCATGATTTTATAAAAAAAGCATAACATTAATTAAATTATTTTATTGAATTGGTCAAAATATGTTAGGATGAAACTTTATGCTCTCAAATCAATGGAGGTTCCATGGAGTTTCATGCATGTGAAACAATGCCAAATAAAACTGCTATTAAAGTTGGTGCCATGTAATTTTAATTGATGTGCTATATCATCCTTTTTACTGATGTGGTATCTTATTTAATGCTGATAAAACTACTATTAAGACTATCATTAGGGTACCCCCAATAAGAGTTTCATTCTTATTAAATAAGGTGTCATGTCATCATTTTAATTGTGGTAAGAAATTAAGGAGAAAGAACAGGGGTTGCATCTAGACAATACTATGTGTATACTGTTTCTAACATAACTTGTATCTTACACGTAGTCCTATAATCCATCAATAATGAAACCATGTATTGTATAAGGTGTTTCATTCTTCAAGCAATAGACTTGTTGCTTATGTGACAACCTTAAGCTACTTTCAGTGGGAGTTTCATGTTTAGTAAATATGATGTCACATAAGAATGTCATTGCAAGAGATTTATGAAGAGAGAGAGAGGGGGGAATGGTTTCATCCAAATGAAACTCGATATACACAGTTTTTGAGATTTAAAACAATAAGAAACTAGCATTAAGAAGAGTAGTTTCATTTCATTTTATAAGAAACTAATAAAACCACATAGAATTAAATATCATGAAACTTTAAAATAAAGCCATGCATTATAGAGCTTGCTCCATTTGTGGTTTCAAATCATTTTTATGTGACATAACACTTTTGGAAACACCAAATGAAACCTCTTTTTGGGACTAGACTTAGAAATAACGAAATAAAACTTTATCATTGGGACTAGCCTTATACCACACTCAATCCTTAAAAAACAATTCTATAGAAAAAACTTGTAGCATGAGTTATTATGCATGGATCTCATACTTCCTTAGTCATAATTAGAACATATTACCTCCTTCTAGTAAGATTATCGTGGCCGAAGGTATTTTCCGGTGTTTGCAAGAAATATGAGCCGTTCATTGGTCTTGATCTAGTGGTCTACGATTAAAGATACCAATTAAAAGATACTTTAATATTGATGGAAGTATTTAAGTACCAAGGATAAGAAAATAATTTTATCCGGTAACCAATATAGAAGGCAGAAGCAACTAAGAAAACATGATCGCCCAATTTACATTGTTTGTTATAATTTACTCGATTTGTTGGAGCCGGCGTAGAGTTCGTTTGTCAAATAGACCAGAACAACCTCGACTATTCTGGTGTCATGGCTATGAATAAAACCTAGGCAAGAGCACTCAACTATTCTGGTGTCATGGCGATGAATAAAACCTAAGTAAGAACAACTGCGCCATGGCTAGCGCGCACGTTCTAATTTACGTATGGTTTCATAGAAAATTAAATGATGGCGTCAATTCAGGTAAGCAAAATACATTTACATATTTCCAGCCAGATTTATATAGTTTTTTCCTCTAATTACATTGTGAATTTAGATTACGTGTCACAAATAATTGTTTTACCTGATAGATTTGAAATATGCTCGGTTCTTGTTGCCATGTCACCAATGCATATCCTATTATCGTTCCGTTAATATAGGTGTTATTGTTGGCGGGCATTACAGAAATTAACCATACCAGTTTTTGGTGATTGGGGCATCCCGTCCGATTCTAGTCATGGTTAATTCTAGGAACATTAAAAAGATCACGAGTCAAACTAAATCTATTATTCATTACGGCCTAGTGGTTTGTATGCAACTTTCAATACATGAAGGTGTAGGTTCGAACCTCACATTTTTCTTATTAGTTTGCTCAGCCCCTGATGATCGTGATGTCATGGTAATGATTTCAATTTTGATAGTTTTATAAAGGTTACCAAAATGACTAGAATTTTGATCACTATTCTAGCATCCACTTTTTGTTAAAAATATTGTCAAAATGATAATCTAGTGATATTCAAGGCGGTGTGTTCCATCCAAATGAGTAAACTAATGCCACTCTGTGTAACAAGAAAAAACAAATGATTAAAACAAAACACAAATTGGATAATTCGTCTATACCTAATAATTAATTACGGTGATATTTAAGTGGAACATGATCTACATTACTTCGAGGCTCAATAACAATCATTTTCCTCCCCTATAGATCCTAAGCCACAAGCTGAGAAATCTAGATACAAATAAGTAACTATAAATCCTAAGGCCACAACCTGAGTAATCTAGATACAAATGAGTAACTCAATAGTATAAACCCAATAAATAATCACATAGATTTGGATCGATCGCTTGTCTACCCTGATCAAACTTAGATCAAACATTATATTTTAATTGACCGCTTGCCTATCCTAATAAAACTTAGATCAAGCATTATAATTATATCAGACCATAATCTAAGTAACCAAGATAAAAATAAGTAATATAACATATGAAATGTCAGTTTGGGTCGCATTTCCCACTTGTCAATTCTGATCTCATAATACGAGTGTACAGTCCAATCTCATAATATGCTAGCCTAGAATCTGTAATAAATTAGATACAAAAAGATATACAATCGAGTAATCAAATAAAAAACTGAGTAAAAATTCACATTTGAATTACCTACCCTACGGAAATTCTTCAATCTCGTCCCAAACTTCAATCGCACTTGACTACGCCATCCCAATACCCGATGTCATACCGCGCACGAAGAACAACCGAATGACAGAAATTTTTCTATGCGATTGAAATTTTCTACGCGACGGCTGTGGTCCACGAGAGTTACGTATATGTCAATAAGTAACATAAGGTCATTTGGTTACTATATTATTACCCACCTGCCACTGTTTATAATATTTTTTTATTCCGTACTTTGACCCTCTCTTAATCAACGATCTAGATTGTAATACCTCTTGGTATCTCTAGGTACCTCGCAAACATAGTAAAAGATCTAAAGTTTTAGATAAAATATATACTCCCTCCACTCAGTTTTTCTTGACGTTAGGACAGGGGAGTACTATGTTTTGTATTCAGCTACTTTGCTCTGGTTTTGCCGGTGTGGCCGTGCTGACAAGTAAACTCCTGGCGAGTTTTGTCACGTTTAATCCTGTCAATCACTGCCACATAAAAGAATGCCGAGCCACAAATGTTTGTAGATGTTTCAATGACGTTCAAAGAAATTAAAGAGAAAAGAGTTTGCGCACGGACTGATTTGTTCTGCTCTAGTCCAAGCCACGTCAAAGGCACATAGACTGCGATCTGCGGACTTGTTCTAAAGTTTTGATTCGATGTCTGATTTCGAGAGGCCTGGCAATTCGTACGAAAAAGATCTGTCTGGCAGTGGCAGTGACCAAATACATAGTACCTGCAATGCAGCGACAGCGAAAACATGTGGGTGCTGAAATATAGGCACTCTGCTCTGCATGACTGTGTTCTCCCGGCAATCTAAACTTCTAAAGGAGAGCTACGGGCAAGAAAACCGAGCAGAGGAGCCAACAAGCTGAGCCAGCGGCACTTAGCGAGGTCGCTGCTCGTGCCAATCTGATTCGTGAGAGAGAGATCTCACGCGCGGTGCCGTGCCGCACGAACCACGAATCCTCTTCTTCCACCGTCCGAGGGCATTAGGCGTTTGTCTCGTGTCCGTCCGAGGGCATTAGGTATCAAACTGTTAATCGCAGACGCGGGGTTCATACTGACCTACTATAATCAGCATTTTAAGATATCTTAATATGCTAATTGCTAGCTTCTAGGTACATACTGACATACTGTAATTAGGTTGACACCTCGTGCTCTGGGGTTCCGACTTAATGGTTGTATCATTTGGAGTTTTTTTTTTTGGCAGTTCTATCATTCAGAGTTGTGGCTCATAGGAATCGAATAGATGCTGTGCCTGACGGCCATGTCCACTTTGTGCCACCTGTGTTTGGACAATCTCCACGGACCACGGGCATTGTCCAAAGGCAAAATTGGGAATATGTATGGTCTTTGTACTGCCATTATCTACAACCGTAACTTTAGTTTATTCCATTTGCATTGGTGTCGATGGTCGATAGATAATATGTTATTAGTGCCTGCACGTGCTAACTATGGTCATGGTCAGGGACGAAGCTACGTTGGGCGAGCTGGGGGCGAATGCACCACCGCAAAATTCCAAATTGTCCACGGTAGCCATCATCACCTGCTTTAGAACTACTCCCTCCATTCCGATATTAACGTACAGGAGATTTGTACTGCCCGTAACTCAATAAGATTTTTTTGAATGAAGGAGTATATACAATTGCCAGCAACTAAGACTCGCTGCATAACCGTGGATCGTCTAAAGTGTATTCTATTGTTAGCTTAATTTGAGTTGAGTCAGTATGTAGCATAAATCATGAGGTGTCGAAGCAGTTGAAAGTCACAGTAGGGAACGACCTTTCAAACGTACTGTAGTAAGATAACAAATTGATAAGAACAGTAAAGATTTTTCTAAAAGTACAGTTCTACTCTTTGTATTTTGGCAAATTTTATTAATCAAAATCAAGAATGGCCCTCTCTAGATAGTAAAGTGCATCCATTCTTCTGTTTGTTGACCCCCTATGATATCGCGCCGAAGTTGTGTCACTGCTTACAAGTTATTTTATTTGTGATATAATACTGATTATGGAGCACAACCTAATGTAAGAATTGTCACAATGCCGCAAGAAAAAAAATTCATGGCTAGAAATGAGTGGAAGAAGTTTAGGATTCTGTTCCTTTTTTGAAATATTTTTTATTATGAAAATGGGAATAATATCACTTATCTTGACTTACCATATAATACACTGCACACAATGTACAATAATCCGAGCCAATTCCTTGTGTGCCACTAAAAATTTAGTTGATTACTTTTGTATCCTGAAATATATCGAAGTTCCCTTTGTGCCATTTATTTAATTTTCGATGTCTCATATGTTACTTCCATCCAATTGCTCGTCTAACAGCATTAAAAGCCATGCAAAAAGACGAAACTATCCCGTTTATCTTCTTCCTACCACGCGCGTCCAGCCTCCTCTCCGTGATGCCCAACGAGCTGCATGTCCATCACCACTAAGCTCTCCGACCACGCTCGCCTCCGAGCTCCCTGCCTTCCACGCCGGCCTCCAAGCTCCTTGCCGGTTGCGTCCGCCTCTAAGCTCCATGGCTTCCGCGCTGACCTCTGAGTGCCTTGCTGGACGCACCCACCTCCGAGCTCCCCATTGGGCTGGCCTCCGAGCTCCCTGCCAATCGTGCCCGCCTTCGAGCTCCCCATCGCACCTCCGAGCTCCCTACCCGTTGTGCCCGCCTCTGAGCTCCTTGCCGGCCACGCCCACCTTTGAACTTTGTGTATTTTGTGCCTGCCTCCTAGTTTTCCCTGCCTTCCATGCCCACCTTCGTGCTCCGTGGCCACATCCGCCTCTCAGATTTCTATCGGTCGTGCCCGCCTCTGAGCTCCACCCATCAAGATCTCCCAATTACGCCTAGCTCCTCTCCTCTTCCTACAGGGGATCTGAGGCATGATCCAAGACTATAATTTGGGACCCATCAATTAGTATATACTGATATTTGAAGGGTTTATTAATACCTGTAGGGCAATTAATCACTTATGAACACTTGCTAGTAAATCTTCAATAGAGTACATTCTGGTTGGCCCATTCTCTGAAACTTGCTAGTAAATCTGAAGCCGAACACTTGCACCAAACACAGTCGAATCTAATAAAATAAAGGATGAAGTATTTCCAATGAAGTATTTCTTGACGTTTTGTTTTCAGCTATTAATACCTGTGCTGTTTTGCTTTCAGCTAGTGTGCTCTGTTTCTGTCAATGTAGCCGTGCCGACCAGTAAAACTCGCGACGATTTGTGCCACGTTTAGAATCTTATTTTGGCCTAAATCGCCACCGAAAAGAATGCACGAGTCTCAAAAGAAAAAAAAAGGAAAGAATGCACGAGTTCAGAATGTTTGCACAACTATTAATGTTGTAACGTTCTCTGAAAGAAAAGAAAGTAAGAATTTCCGCACTGAGTGTGATTCGTCATGTTGGAATCCAACTTCCAAGCCACGTCAAAGGCACCAGGCACGTAGACTGCGATCTTCGGACGTACTCTCTCCGTTCCAAAATTATTATCGTTATTGATTTTTTTTCATTATTTTTGACTATTCGTCTTATTCAAAAAAATTCAATGAATATTATATATTTTTTCATGATTTGTTTTATTATTAGATAAAATTTAAATATAACTTATAATTTTTTATATTTGAATAAATATTTTGAATGAATGGTTAAAGATATTAAAAAAAGTCAATAGCAACAACAATTTTGAAACAGAGAAAATATTCTCTAAATCTTGGGATTTGATGTCTGATCTCGAAAAAATTGGCAATCTGGCGAAAAGGATTTATATATCAGGCTGTCAACAAATACATACGTGCAATGTAGAAAAGGTAGAGACTGAGATGCGGGCTCTCTGCTCTGTGCATTCCCGACAGGGTGAGAGCAACGGGCATGAAACAACCCGAACACGGGAGCCAAAGTGCAGAGCGCACGGCACTGTAGAGGGAGGGCCAACCTGTGTGCCGCGCCGGTGGTTTCACTCCCATTTGATCCATTCGTGCGAGAGATCTCGCGCGCTGTGCTGCGGCGCACGAAACACGAATTCTCTTTCTTCCACCCTCCAATGACTTGATCAAGAAAAGATGGTCTAGAATTAAGGGTGTGTTCGTTTCCACCCCTCTGATTTTTAGACATGTTCTATCGAATATTGTGATACTAATTAGGAGTATTAAATATTAATTACTGATAAAATCCAATCCATAACTCTCCCTCTGATTGACGAGATAAATCTATTAAGACTAATTAGGCTATGATTAGATCATGTGATGCTACAGTAAATATCTTTTAATAATGATTTAACTAAGATTAATAAATTTATCACACTGATGCATATTCAACTCTATAATTAATTTTATATTTAATATATATTTAATAATTATATGTAATATTTTATTGATTAATGTAACCTACTAAAATTTAAACCCCAACAAACAAACACACACTAAGACGTGTTAGTGTCCCCTGTCCTAGGTTTTGGTGCGGCATCGGAGACATGGACGGCGACGTACGCATTATTGTTGACACTTCGACGTACGGTATCGTCAGTATGGTCAATGTAAGCTCGTCAGCCCAGAGCTTACTTTTAGGCTGAAATTGGCAGTTTCTCAGCGTTCAAAGCTCGGTACTCTATGAGTCAAATAAATTGACAAACGAAGATTCTAACTGCTATACGTACAATATATACCTGTTAGGTACTTGACATACTGTAATTAGCTTAAGACACTTCCTTGTAGGAACAGAACAATTGTTTGGATTCGTGCGTAGCAAGGGTAGGGAGTAGCAGCTGTTAGTACTACTGTGGTGCTACCTGTTGGACAATCTCTGCACGGGGCAGGGTTTCAATAACCACAGTTACCAACTGGTTATCCTAATTAACCGGAAAACTAATATGAACTGGTCGCACCAACCGATCAGTTAGTTGTAGAAAACCGAAGCTAACAGTCGGTTTTTTCCTCACTGGCTTTTCAATGGCTCATAACTGACCGGTTTTTCCGGTTATTGAAATCATAAGCACGAAGTCGGTGGAGATCCACAAACATTATTATGCAAAGGCCAAATTAAGAATATATATGCTTTGTAGTCATTGTATACAAATGTAATAGTAGTTTATTAGATATGCATTGATCCTGATGTATAAAATAAGAGAGTGTCTAATTTTCAATCGATTGAAAATGAGGGTTACTTTCAATCAACACTTTTAACCCTTGGATCTAGATCTAATAAATACAAAAACACAAAACTTTTCTATAGTCTATACATAATACTAATTAATATAAATAATCTTATAAATAAATAAATTCCGCCGATTTCAATCGACTGAAATCTAAGATTCCCGATAAAATAATGCTTGCACATGCTAGCTTATGTAGTCATCATCACCTACTTTTAGTGTTAAAATAATGTTACCGACTACGGCTTGCAGCATAAAAGGTTAGTGTTTCGACCTAACTTTGTTATATACATACTACTTGAACAAAAAATTGTCTAAGATACACCAATAAAAGTTTGTTTTAAATACACCAATAAAATTGCATTTAGATAGAAAAAAAAAACCATTCATTTGTGAGTTTAAGTATTCTCCGTACAGAAATAGTCAATTGGATTCACAATGACAAGGCTGAAAGCTGTGCGTTCAAGTTAGACAGAAAAGGAATTCCAATGCTTGCATTCAGAAAGTCGATTGGAGTCACAGCTGAATTTGGTGCGTAAGCATTTGCTGTACCGTTCCGTTCTAACGCCGGCTGGCCGGTCAGATCGCGGTCGTCGTCGCTTTCTACCTAATAGTATCGGATAAACCAGATTTGCTCTGTAGTAATTAGTATAAGCTATAAAGCAGATTTGGCCGCGACGGCTCGCTGCAGTGCAGTAGATCTCGTATGTACTCGGTATCCTCGCTAGGAATCGGGTGTGGGAGCTTCTTCGTCACAGAATGTGAAACTTTGGCAAGTTGACAAGAGCTTCGCAACCGCCTGAAATCTCGTACAGAACGAAAGAAGACGGAGACATGAACCCTCTGCCTTTCTCGTGCAACAGATGACCTTCTTAGGAAATACTGTATGGGAGTACAGCAGAGGTGAATCTACCTTCTTAGGAAATATTGTATGGGAGTACAGCAGAGGTGAATCTACCTTCTTAGGAAATACTGTATGGGAGTACAGCAGAGGTGAATCTACCTTCTTAGGAAATACTGTATGGGAGTACAGCAGGTGAATCTTTCTTACAAATCCATGGGATGGAAGCAATTAACGTCTCTCCATCATCAGCTCCTCCTAGTTCATTTTTGTTTATTTATCGACAAGCTAATAGTTACCTATCCTTCAACATGCTTGCACGAATCGGTTCATCTAGCTCGTAGCCTCGTGCTAGCATAGCACCACCAAGTCCGGCGGCCGGGGTGCTCAATTTGTTTGGTTGCAGAAAGCTAATGGTCCAACATTACAATACCGGTTACAGCCAAGATTAATTAGTGCTGTTCTACCTTCTCCATGCATCAATCAATATTCATGCAAGGCTGCCACTCACTGCAGCTAGCAATGGCGGCCGTTCACAGCGACACGGCTCGCTAGGCCTAGGCGAACATGAGGTCGACGGCGTTCCACGCCTCGACGTCTCCGGCGGCGCCGTCTTCCAGCCCCAGGAACGCCTCCAGGCCCGACATGCACCTCCGCAGCGTCTCCTCTCCCCCGCCACCGCCTCCTCCGTCCGCCGGCATATCAGCAACGACGGCGGTCGTCGCCGCCGGGGATGACCCGGAGCTCTCCTCCTTGGCCGCCGCCGCAGCCATGACCTTGCGGCGCTTCTTGGGGCCGGCAGTAGTGGCGGCGGCGGCGACGCCGACGGCGGGCGGGAAGTTGAGTTTGGCCTTGGCCCCGCGGATCTCGCGCGCGGCGACGTCGTACGCGCGCGCGGCGTCCTCGGGCGTGGCGTAGGTGCCCAGCCACACGCGCTCGCCCTTGCGCGGGTCGCGGATCTCCGCCGCCCACCGGCCCCAGGGCCGCCGCCGGATGCCGCGGTACGCCGTCTTGCGCCCCGGAGCCGGCAGCCGCGGCGTCGCCACCACCACCTCGTCCTCCTCACCTGCTTGCTTGCACGCCAACAAATTATTTTGTACTAGTACAAGGATATATCATTATTGTAGCCATGCACGCACACGGAGTCAGTATATTGGCAGATTATCAGGAGGAGGAAAACAAATGACATGTTGGGGGATAGAAAGAAAACAAGGTGCGTGCTCACCGGAGATGTTGGAGGAGGATCCCGCCGGGCGTCGGGCGCCGGCGGGGACGAAGTCGGCGATGATGGCTCCGCCGCACATTCTCAACTCAAGAGCGGTTCGACAGGTTAATAGTAGGAAACAGAACAGATTATAGGATTAGGCACGAAGAGCTGCACACAGGACTGGAGGAGTGGAAAACGGTGGTGGTTTTGAGGCCTTCCTTGGTGGGGGCTATAGCTGCTTTGCTGGGTCTCCACCACCAGACGCCAACTCTCTCCCTATATAGGACCTCTGACTGAGAGGTACTACAGCGCCCCCCCCCCCCCCCCCCCCCTTTTTTTTTTTCCTTTTCTCCAGAAAAGGAGAAGTGCGGCGAGTACTACGAGGCAGTAGTCTCCCTGTGCGGTTCACGCGCGAGCGCTGTAGACTGGCACGGTGGCGGAGGCCCGACGCACAGGTACAGTCCTGATTGACACTACACTACCACAGGAACCTGACGCGTGTGAACTTGATGATACATGCACCGATGCTACTCATGGTTCGAGGAATAAGAAAAGAACAGAGGAATGGAGGCCGGCCGGCCGGCGCGCGCGGATCGCGAGGCGAGACGGGAGAGGGCTGACAAGTGGCTGGGCAACGGCGAGGGAGGCGACGCTTGCCTATCTCCAGCACATGCAGATCTAGCAGAATCTATCCCCTATCTCTCTCTCTCTATGCATGCAGATAGATCGGTTTACGGGGCACGGGTCGCGAACGCCACAGGGAAGGGAAGGGCGAGAGACGCCGCGTTGAACGGGGTCAGCATGTAGGCGTGGTTTTTCGTCAAAAAAGAGAGATCGAGATCGAGGTTTGGTGCCGGTCCCCGTCGCTGTCTCGGCCGGCGCCTTCGGTTTTTGCCGCGCCCAAACGGTGGGCACCCCACCCCCGGTTTTTCCATTTTGCTGATGAGGTGTAGCATGCCGTGTGCCGACGACACGTACTCTGCTTTATTTCTTGATTCCTTCTTCCTCGTTGCCGTCACGTCAACCGGACTCTACTATTACGCCGTAGCTACAGGATACGTGGTCCAACGTAGTGAGCATCTGTACATACGATAGTAGCAGCCATCATGCAGGTGGCATGACATACTACTGCTGGCTGCTGCTGCTTGTAGACAGTACATGATATATGCGGCTAGCTAGGGTGTCTGCAAGCCTCCAAGAGAGGGATATGTTAATACAGCAACAAGGATATACTTATAATTGTATATTATACGCCCCGTGATCTTAGGTGTTTATTTCTGCACGTGACTGATGAGTTATCTAGAGGATACTATTCACAAATGCGCAATGATTTACTTTAGGTGTGATTGATTTGCTTCTCCCAATAGCGGACCTTCCTTGTTCCATTATGTTGGCCTAGCGGTCTCACGTGAAGCGCCTGTTTCCTTCCTCCTACGTTGGGCTTGTCAGTTTCGTTTTGTCCCCAGGGCCGCTAGGTTTTGGTGGGCTGAGACAGGCCCAAAGGTTTTACTCAGTAGGCTATTCGTGACTGTTCTTTGTTGGATCAAAACACGGTGTCAAAAAAAAAAAAAAACCATGCACTTACAGCCCATAGATGCTCCACCCAATTTCCTTTTTCTAACATTTATTTATTTATATGCATATTGTAAAATAAATCCCTTCTATAAGTTTTTTTTAGATAATGGAATAAGGTTCCAACCTTTTGTAAGGTTTACATACAGCGAACATGTCACCCATAATTACAGCATTTAGCATTCAATGACTCACTAGAATGAAAAGCAAAAACCTATCATCTCAGCCTATGCTGCAAAGGTCATCCGTTGGAGGCAAAAACTTCCATGGCAACCACCTCCAACAAAAGGGAAGCCTGCATGATGAACTCCCTGCATGAGTCCTTCTGCAATACTCTCCAGAGGCGACACCAGTAAGTTACCCTGAAATCACCTGCATCAAAAAGATCATTGGTTTTTTATTAAACACCAAATCATTTCTACATAGCCAAATGAACCAGAATAAGACAGGTACACCAGCAATGATCAATCTTTTTTGCTTAGCTCTCTTTGAACTTAGCCAAGTGCTTGCAATATGATTAGAATTCAGAGGCCTAGGTAAACCGGTAGCAATGGTAAAAATCCTCCAAACATTACGGGCCAAATGGCACTCAAAGCCAACTAGCAACGGATCGTATCGTCTGCTTTTGTCTTTGGTATGGCAATCTTTGCCTTGCAAAATCCAAGCTGCTAATCCTATCTATGATCATTGCTGGTCGGCAGCGAACAGCGCCCATGAATCCATGATGGAGTCCTATGTGCTCAATTGCGAAAATTTACTGTAGAAAAGAAAGCCGAGCAGTTCGGTCTCGTTCTCGACTTCTAGCCCAGGCCTTGATTTCTCTAGAGAAAAATGCTATGGCAAATCCGAATGAGCTCTATTAGGAAACACGCAAGCACATCTTCATTAAAAATATTTTATTTTCTGAAAATCTTATTGATTATATTTCAGAAATTAGATAAAGTTGGTCATATAAATATGTCACGATACAAACTCGTATTGAAAATATAATAATAGTGCTTATGAAAAATAATTAATACCCATAAAAATATTAAATATTCCTTATAAAATTTAAAAACACTTATATGCATTAGACTGACCGCACGGGGTACTGGAAACCATCCTCCAGTACCCCGATAGCAGAAATATCGCTGCACTGATGCCCGCTAAACCGAATGCCAAGCGTCGCGGACGTCCCGGGTACGCCAAATCGAGTGGAGGTAGCGAAGGAACGCTACCTCCGATGTGGCGCGGGACCCGTGCATCGGCGCACCATCCCAACCACCCAGAAGCGAAAGAGAGAGAGAACGCGGGGGCGGAGGGGAAGAGGACAGGCGCAACAGGGGGGGGGGGGGCACAAGCTCGATGGCGCCATGGACTCGTTGTCTGTTGGACGTGTGACCTCGGGCGGGCCTCGCCGTGCGTGGGGCGGGAGGGGGGGGGGGGGCATCACTGCATCGGCGCATCCCGCGGCCTTCTCCTCCCTCCCACCGAATCTGTGTAGGGGAGGGGGACCGAAGGAGGGAGGCCTCGTCGGATCCGGTCAAAGGAGGGAGGCCCTCGCCGGATCTGGCGGGGAGAGCAGGGGAGGGGGCCGGAGGAGGGAAGCCCTCACCAGATCCGGTCATAGGAGGACGGGCCTCGGCGACGCATGGGGGAGGAGGGGCATGGCGGCGGGGAAGGCTGGCCTCGGCGGCGCGGGGGAGGAGGTGCGCGGCGACGGCGTGCGGGGGAGGAGGAGGAGGTGGAGGTGGAGGTGCACGGCGGTTCACGAGGAGGAGGAGATGGAGGTGTGCGATGGCGTGGGGGAGGAGGGGCGTGATGATGCACGGGGAGGTGGAGATGGGGCCCGGTGGCGGCATGCGGGGTAGGCCGGCCCCGGCGGCGCTGGCGTGTGGAGGAGGAACTGGAGGTGCGCGGCGGCGCGGGGGAGGAGGAGGAGGTGCCAGGCGGTGTCGAGGAGAGAGCGAATGGGGTGGGAGCGAGGGAAGAAAGAGAGATTGGACAGGAAAGAGAATGGGAGAGAGAAAAAAAGGGAGGAGAGACTGGCGTATGGGTCCTAGGAGGGGTAGTTGGGATAGAGGATAAAATATAGAATATGACGGGTGCATGAAAAAAGAGTATAGAGTAAGAAAACTTGATGATTAGGACAAATAGAGTATGGATTTAGAGAATCACGAGTGCAGTCAATCTTATATAATTAATAAAAACATCATACATGATAAATGTGTTAAAATAGGTTGCAAGGGTAATATAGTTATTTTTAAAATGTTGTCTCTCCTCAATGCATGAAAAAATGAAAAGTCATATTCTAGTGTCTTGAATGTCTATTAGCTAATTGCCATAATTTAATAGTATTCATGGGCAAAACCATATTGAGTAGTTTCCTGTAGCAAAGACCAACATTGAAGACTATCCATAAGCAAATTTGGCCTAAAAGATTTGTCGCGGGTGCCGGCTACGTGGTAGCCCCCTGAACAAGTTTGCGCCTTTTGCAGCTCATGGCGTCATGGAGATTAAACACTACCCCCTCCGTCCCATTTAGTTATCATTTCAGAGTTCAACGCGGGAATTAAGAAGAAGTGTAAGGTAGTACGTAAAAAACAAAGAGGAAAAAGATAGAGATAAAGATATATTAAAAAAAATATGCATCCAAATGTAAAAATGTCAGTTATTTTGAGAAAATTCAAGGGCTAAAGTGACAATTTTAGGACACTCACAAGATGTCCCACTTGCATCAGCAGGAGGTCGAAGAGGATGTGGCTTCCCTTCTTTTTTTTCCGCTGCAGTGCCTCTGTTAGCTCTGTTAGAGCATCTGTAGTGGGAGTAGCTAAATTAGGCTCCTAAAATCAAATTTGCAAGCCTATTTGCAAAATTTGGGAGCTCAATTTTGCTCCCAACTCCAGTGGAAGATTGCAAATGAGCTCCTATACCATGTGGGACCCGCTTGTCAGGGAAAAAAGACTTCTCCTCCAATTGCTCCCGACGCCGGCGCTCATTCCTTACCGCGCCCTGCTCCCTCCGCCGCCCGGCCCTGGCGTCGCCCGAGCCCCGCTCCACGTGCTGACGCTGCTCGCCGCTCGACCCTAGCGCCACCCATCGCCCACCTCCCCGCCATTCTCCCCGCCTGCCCTCTGATCTTGCCGATGCCCTGCTCAAGCCAGCCCCGACGGCGGGCCAAATCACCACCGGATCCAGCCCTTTGCGCCACAGCTACGCCCGGCCTAGGCTCCGCCTTGCTTCCCTCTGGTGTCGGCCATGCGAGCAAGGGTGGCCTACGTCGAGGAAGGCGAGCTCGGGGGGAGGAGGGAAGGGAACTGTTACGCCTCCAGCCCGCCGCCGCAAGCCCACTCCCGCTCCTCTGACGCCCCGACCGCGCTCACCCCCGCGCTGCCGCTCCGCCTGCGCCCGCTCCTGTGCCGCCATCGCCCCGCCCCTAGCGCCTCCATCGGCCATTGGCGCAAGAGAGAGGGAGAACAGAGAGAAAGGGAAGATGAGAGGAAAAGGAGGAAGAAAAATGGAAAAAGAAAAATAAGGAAAAAGTTGTGGGGCCCGCTGATAGGAGGGAGATAGGAGGCTTGCAAATTTGGGAGCCTCAAAGGAAAATTTAGAAGGGCATGCAAAATGGGAAAATATTTGGGAGCTCCAATGATTTTTTTGACTAGACTCCTAAAATTTGGGTTAGAGATAAATGCTGCAGTGGATATGCTCTTAGAAGCTCACTCACCCTCCAGTTGGAAGCCAAACGCGACTCGTCCATTATCGACAGGTCCTTCACTATGACGCTTATTTGGACGCACGTCACGATGTGGTCAGCTCCGTGGTCTCTCTCACCCGGCGTGGAGGACCTCCGTGTTGCCGCCGTCCTTTCCGTCGGATCAAGCTGCAATCCATCAGGTACTAGCGAAAAGAGTACTGCTATAGAGTAAACTCGTTTTGTTAGACTTTTGTACGACCAGAAAATCTAATGGTTAAAATCACTTGGGTAGAGGTTTACCTATCAATCAAAGGGTTTAAAACACTTGGTCGTACAAAAGTCTAACAAATAGATCTACTATGAAACATTTTTCCTAGCGAAAAATACATGTAGGTTCAAGATTACACTCAAATTTTGGCACGGATGTTCCTGCAAATGCTCGATGTTGCCAAATAACATAGGGATCATGGTTTATTAACTGCAGTTAACTAGCCGGTTATGGCGGTTAACCGAGAAACCGGTTTAGACTGGTTAGTAAAACCAACCGATTAGTCGAAGAGAACCAAACTTAGTACTATAGCAGTTAGGTTAACCAATCTGTTAATCGGCTGGTTTTTTACTGAACCCAGCCGAGTGGCTGCAACGGTTATTTCAACCTTGATAGGGATACACTAACGGCTCGAGCTGAAAGACGTGCACGTTCCAATGTCCGACGCACAAGACGGCAGTGGTCTAGCCATTGCAAACCTGCTCCGCTGTTCTTACTAAGTCTGAAGCTCAGTACTTAAATAATAGCTGTGACAACAAATGTGATAACATTCATGATATTCACTGCATATATTGGACATTCGTTGCGATGGACCCAAGCTATCTAACAAGCTCGAGTGTAGAGTCTCAATATATACGCTAAATAATTGAGGAGAAATAAATTTATTTCTTGAACATATGCAGGTATCATGCATAGATTATTGCACAAGAGTACCCTCCAATCCATGCATTTTGTGCAGAAGATCCATGACTTTCCCAGAAGTTCTTCACACTTGTACGGATCAATACTTGTAATACATTTACCTTTGAAGGGGCAAGAGTTTGAAGCCGGTCGTTGTACACTTATGCCATGTCTGTAGTCGGAGCAATGGATCCCACCATGTTTATTTTAGAGAACTCCCATGAACTTTCATCAGTATTCTTTTGTTTCAGACGGAACTTATTGGACAAGTTAGATGTGATCCATCTTTCAATATCAATAGTCATATGCTCACAGAGTCTTCTATTGCCCGTGTCAACATGAATTTCTTCGAGAGCCATTGCATTGTCAGCGAAGAATTTGACGAGCTGGACTCCAAAGCTGGACTCATCCAGCCTAAACTGGATGCGGACCCTCCTGAGACTGCCCTGCAAGCAGGCGAAGGAACGCCCGCTCAGGCCAGGAACATTATTAGTGATCTCCTCGTAATTTATGTCACCGTAGTTATCAATCAAGGGCTCTAATCTGCCGTGCCTGAAGCTTTCGAGTGACTTGTCAAAATCTGACGACGGTTCTTTCTTTGCTGAGCGCCAGGGCGGCGTGGTGCTCAGCTTCAATTTGAGGTCACGAACAGCAGGGCAGCACCGGAGCAGGTTTGCAATTGCCACTGCCGCCATACCGGTCGTGGTGGCATTGTGCGCCCCTTCCAGCTCAAGGCTCTCGACACCGGGGAACGCGCACAGCAGCTCGGCTCGGCTCACCTTGCCTACGACGGCAATGTTGTCCAGGTAGTAGTTCACCTTGATCTTGAGTGCCTTATTAGCGTTGGTGAAGCACTGGACGAACTGCCAGAACCGTGAGAGGAGTTCTGATTCCTCAACGTAATGTTCGGTTGGTGGGAGGAAGTGCAGGTCCACCTGAGCCATGTCCGGCGCCGGCGACATGAGCGAGAACCGCCGTGCAACCCCCTTGTATGTGAACTGTTGCAGCTGTGGCGCGTCGACCTCGATCTCCCATCCATTGCCATGATCCTCTTTGTAATCGTCCACGTCCACTCCGCAAGAGGAGAGTACAAGGGTAGTTGCCGCCGGGCAGCGGAGGCGGAGGACCGGCGCCCCCTCCATCATTCTGTCATAGTAGTAGTCATGATCTGCGAAGAATGGAATGTTTGGGCCATGTTTACGGTTTCTAGGCATGGTGAAGGAGACCGACTCGAGTGTGATGGTGGTGAGGCCCGGGGCGGCGTCTAGTATCATGGACTGGAGATCCTTGGGTGGCCACGGAGCAGATCCGTAACCGCAGTGACGAGAGTCGTGGCAAGGCGGCCGAGGCGAGCTGGTGGAAGCCGCTGCACCTGGTGAGGTCCAGCACGCGGAGGGTCTCCAACGGCAGCGACACGAGGCTGTACACCCCTATGTTCCGCCAGCTCATCTCCCTGTCTCCAAAAGACGAGGAGTGGTCGCCGTAGACGACCGGGGCGACACGGAGCTCCTCCACGTGGCGCGCCGTGGGGTGCGACACGATGGCGGCGGCGAGGTCGACGTCGTCTCGGTCGTAGCTGCCGCGGATGAAGTCTCGTATCGTGTGGTCGCTGACGGCGTCCACGCGGAGGGTGAGCCTCGTGATACGGGAGGCGGCGGCGGCGGCGAGCGCGGACTCCGCGGCGTGGAGGAAGGCGTCGCGGCGGGAGAGGAAGGCCTCGACGGCGGCGCGCTCGCTGCCGTCGTGTGAGTATTTGTAGTACGACTGGTAACCGTCAGTTTGGAGGTTGACGGTAAGGTTGACGGCGCCGGAGGAGCGCCAGAGGTGGCGCCACCGCCGCGAGAGGACGCCGGTGGATGCGGCCTCCTTGAAATGGGTGAAGTGGAGGATGCGGAGCAGGAGATCGTCGGAGAGGGAGGACAGGCGGTCCTCTCTCGCCATTATTGTGTCCAGGTCGGCGGCGGTGGCGGTGGCTGTGCCGTGATGCGATCTGCGAGGAAGACCGACCGATCTGTTGGTATATATTATTAGGAAACAGGGATGGGTACGCCACGAAATATGGGCTTTCCTTGCCAACTAGCTAGGCCGTCATATCATAACTGACTCCTGGAGTCCTGGATTATTGTGTGATAGGACACCAACCGTCACACAATCGATCTTGACTTGACCGATCGAATCCCCCAGTCCCACCCACCATGGAATCCTCCGGCGCCGGCGACCGCCTGAGCAAGCTGGAAGACCACGTGCTCGGCCACATCCTCTCCTTCCTCCCGGCCAAGGAGGCGGCGCGCGCGGCGGCACTCTCGCCGCGTTGGCGCAACCTCTACGACCACGTCCACACCGTGTCCATGGAAGAAGAGCCTGCTGATGACACGCCCGGCGACGGCTACCGCAACGCCTGCGACAGCCCCCAGTGCTATGCGCCGCGGCGGGATCTTAACCGGAAACCCAGGTTCTCCACCGGCGTCAGCGCCGCCCTCCTCGCCCGCCACCACCGCGGTGGCGCCGTCCCCCTGCGCGCGCTGCGTGTCGCCATGGCTGATTACCGTCACGCAAGCGACTGCTCCGCGATTGACCAGTGGGTCACCTACGCCGTGCGGCAGGCGGTCGTCGAGATCGAGCTCCGCTTCCGCCGCATCCTGGTTTGCGCCAGGCCATACTACCACTGCAGCGGCACCGCCACACAGACCTGCTGCCAAGAAGAAGGTGAAGAAGAAGAAGAGGAGGAGCAGGCGCCGCCACCACATTGTTCAGTTTCTGACAATAACATGATGCCCATGCCTGATGATGATATGGTGGAGGACGACCCACATAGATCAATCGCATCTCTGTCCGACGACGAGGACGTCCTGTTTTCTTCTGATGATGTCGTCCAAGAAAAAGATCCTTACTTGGACCATCACCATCACCGTTCAAAGCCGGCACCGCACACCATCACGACGGCGCTCTTCTCCTGCGCCACGCTGCGCTCACTCTCGCTCGTCTCCTGCCTGCTCGCGCCACCGGCCACCATCCACCTGCCGTCGCTCGAGACCCTGCTCCTCTCCTTCGTCCCTGATCCCGGGAGCCACGTGCAGCGTCTCGTCTCCGGGTGCCCGCGCCTCGCCGACCTCACACTGGAGCAATGCCATGCGGTGACTTCGCTCTCTGTCCTCGGCAACGAAACACGCCTCCGGAGGCTGGCCATCCGGTGCTGCCACAACCTTAAGGCCGTCGTCTTATCGTACGCGTCTGAGCTGCGAGCCTTCGAGTACAAGGGCTGCATGCCAGATGAGTCGTTCCTCACGATGCACGGCGGCTGCACGAGGATCAGTGTTCTCAAGGTTGATATCTGTGGCTGGGAGGTCATACCAGAGCATGACTTCATCAAATTGAGTAAGCTTCTCCAACAGTTCGCCAACGCCAAGTACATTCGCCTGGAATCTGCACGACTCGGCTCGGGCGCTGAAAATGACGTGACCACCGTGAGGTTCCCCACCTTGCCAAGACTCCGCTGCATCGAGCTAGGGGGGTGCCTGCCCGATAACGACGACACTGGTGCTGTAGACATGGTGAGTACAATCCTCCAGTACACACCGGACCTGGAGACGCTGACACTAGTGTTCTATCCTCACAAACAAAACTGGGACTCTACTTCGACGGAAGAGGACCCCCGCGACGCACACCACCTCAGCTACAATCCGCATGCTGTCCTCCACGCGCCCAACGCCGTGATGCCATGCCTGAGAAGCCGGTTGAGGAAGATCGGCCTGGTTTATTACCAGGGCGGAACGGCACAGAGGACGCTGGTCAAGTTTTTGCTCATAAACGCGCCACTGATCCAGGAGCTGTGGTGTTACATGGCCGAGGGACCCTTGTGGAGGCAAACCCAGCTGATGCGTGAGATAAAAGGCTGGATCACAAACAAGTCTGCCACTACTTACTTTGCTTGATGGATTCACTTTGTGCTGCATTGAATAATTTTTCAAAAGTAACACTTGGCGTCCTCAAGTTTGAAAGGATGCCTTGAGCAACTATTGTTTGATATTAACAAATTAGTTAATACATCTAGGTGTGGATGCACTCCTCTCTGTTGGTTATTAGTCAATAAGAATTGAACATGTAAAATTCGTCAATGTATTTTTGTTTCCCTTTATAATTTTTAATAATTGTTTTGTGTCAATATGTTGCCAAAAACAATGCCACATTTATTTTGCAAAAGGAAAGACCAGAACAATGTACAGAAGTTTCTGTTGTAGCGTGTGTGTTGGTTGATGGAGAAAGAAGAAGGGCGATAATGTTGCCTTGCCGCAGCAGCAGCCAAAATGAACGAGCCCAGCGTTACAGTACTTGGGTGCGAGGCAGCAGCCAACAGCTCCATGGTTTGACTGTCCGCAGTTTTCTGACAGCCCGCCCCCTCTTCTGCTTAAGAAACACCACAGGTAGCCACAGATTTTTGTACCAAGGCGTGCACAGACGGTACACGATCCAACGAGCTTTGGTAGACATAAATATAATCAGAGCGGATTGAATCAACATAGGAGAGGATTCAATCAACAGCACAACAACACACTTTCAAGCAACACACAAGAACAAGATATGAATTCATTCACCAGGATACATGTACTAGTAATAAAAGAGGGACACGTCCCGTGGCAATCGATGAAATAAGTGCAAAGGTAACATAGGGACACGTTACTTGGTGACCGATTAGAAAATTATTAGGAAGATAACATAGGACGCGTCCTGCGGCGACCGATGAGTACAGTCAGTCAGTCACATAGGTGGTGGTAGTTGTGGACCGTTCTTGTTGTTTTGGGTCGGCTGCTCCCTGTTGCATGCCCGGCAGACCTTCTGGGCGATGTACAGATTCATGATCCCCTCGCCACTTAGTTCCTCACCGCTGTCGACGATGGAGCTGTCCTCTACGACCGCACACAGGCAACCCCTGATATCAACTGCAGCGACCACATTGATGCAACACAACAGAGTGGGTGAAGACTTGTCTGTGCACTCCTCAACCATAATGCTAACTACAGGTGCAGGTTGCAGGTACTCGGCAACATCTCTGCACCAAGCCCTTTTTAAAAATACTCTTTTTTGAATTTTAACTAAAACTGCATACTACATTTTAACTTATGATTTTGGAATTAGAAAGAATAACAAAAGTAGAACTATTACTTTTTCTATATATTATCTAAAACATTTCATTACCATATATATGAAATATTTCTTATAGTTACAAAACAGGCTACTAGCTTGTGACCATATCGATAAACCATGATTTTCTGTGTAACAATGAAACACAGTATTTACAATTGTAAAAATATGTTTTCTAAGATTACAAAAATCAATGCTGCAGAATCATAATTATGAAGTTATTAACCACACCTCATGCCTACTTATTTGTTGAAGAAAGTTATATAACCTTAGTCGAACTTTTTATCTAATAGGAGAAAGTTTAATAGTAAATAATATATATATATATATATATATATATATATATATATATATATATATATATATTTGGAAAACCTTTACTCAGGAACTGACACTTTCATTCACTTATATTCTTCAACTAAATAGGATGATATATACATATACAAATTTTGTAGGTGAGCATTTGTGGCCTTAACGATCCATTGTCACACATCAAAATTTTGTAGTACATGTAGTATGTATTTCAATTTGGATATATCAAGGACATGCTATAGAGCTTTTAGCATACCGTGCTCTTGGCATTTTGGTGGATAGAAAAGCACTACAGGGTTGGTGGTGGGAGTAGATATGACGCCACATGTCAATGGACAATACCACATTTGAACTCAAATATCAAAACATATCTTTCCCCCTCAATGCATAACTCCATATTCAAATCCATTTGACCTGCTGTCATGATTTTATAACTGATATGAAAAAAATATATCTATTTTGTTTACATGTTCACACTACTATTTTAACATTTTGTACCACTTCAGTATTTGTTCAATTATTATGATGTTCAACATTATCCATAAAAAATCTGTAGTGACTCATGAAACTATCGATGAAGTTATATATGGCTGTATATCGAGAGGTTAATGTGGCATGAGGGTTGTGATTACCCTGAAACTAGTGATAGGATGGCCGGGCGGTAGATGTGAAGCCTCATTTTTTAGTGTGACTGAAGTTATAATCAGTATGATAATATAACACTCTATCAAAATCACTTTTTCGAGCAACGAAGCTACGTTATTTTCTTGGTATACATCCATTCACCGACTCACGGAGCTTAGTTACTGTCATCACTATTTGCTTTTTGTTCCCGCTTCTTCACCACTGTACAGTTTACAACATGTGTTTAGTTTTGTGCAAAATCAGCAATCTCTGTATATATCAGTGAAATGAAATTATATGTGTGCTATGTTTATTTTCTTGGATACATCTTTTTACCTCTTCTTCTCAGAATTACACTTATAATTAACTCGACCAGGAACAAATCAGTAGTACAACAACCTTCAAGAAGCAGTCAGGCCGCTGGTGAACGGCACCCCTGTCTGCGGCAGCCAGTTGTCCCCGAGCACCATGCTGGTAACCGTGAAGTTCCCGGCATCCGCGGCATCCCCGAGAACGTGGTACCCCGGCCACGTTACCCGGCGAGTGGTATCCGCGCCCGGTCCGGTGTTGTTGTACTCGGCGTAATAGAGCGTGTCGAGCGCGAAGTCCCCTGACCAGGGCATCCACCCGGCCGGATCAACCAGCTTGTCAACGTAGGACTCCATGATCACGGTGCGCGAGAAGTTCTTCCACGGCCGGCCCAGGTACGTGAGCGTCCTGAAGGCGTCGTTGGCGGCGAGCTCGGGCGCCGCGAGGAGCGTGCAGGCCTGGATGGAGGTGCCCGTGTTCTGGTTGGGGTCGCTGCGGCCCTGCGCCGTGACCGTGTTGCTCTGGCCGGGCATGGGCAGCCGGGAATAGAAGGTGCAGCCCTGGAACACGACGGCGGCGTTGCCGAAGACGTAGTCGACGGTGCCGTGGATGTCGCAGCCGCGGTAGAACTGCCGGAGGGAGTGCGTGTAGAGGGTGTCTTGGTAGGCCTCGAAGCTGCACCCGTAGAAGGCGGACAGGTCGGCGCCGGAACGGAGCGCCACCGCCTGGTGCTTGGATGGACCGGCCGTGTTGCGGAAGGTCATGTTCATGGCCACGAATCCTTGGCCCACCACAGCTGCATGCAGATGAAGGATTTGATGTCAGTTAATAATGAGGCAGAAAAGGCACGACTTTCATGTGTCAGATCGTGCGCATGATGATGATGTGACACCAGCAGGACCACGACATCTAGCTAGCTACAATGGTGATAGAGGGACTCCAACTCATGTCGCTTCGATGAGTGATGGAGCGGGACCAAATAAAAGCGACGTGTTTTTAGGTTTCAGCCTCCCTATCCACATGCCAGCAAAAAAAAAAAAAATACAAAAACAGCACTCCAAGTGTCACACTTGTCACTCCATCTTCTTTCATTTTTATTTGGTTATTAGTGAAAGTGCAAAGTTTGGTCATGTATGGTCGCCGCACTAGAGCTAGCTAACATTCAAGTCTCAAGTTATCCATATCAGAAGTCAGAATGTAAACTTTCATATCCGAGTCTCCCTCAGCATATAACCTTTTGAACTTTAATTGCAACGGCCATATATTAAATTATATATATATATATATATATATATATATATATATATATATATATATATATATATATATATATATATATATATATATATATATATATATATATATAAGAACAAGATGATGCAGGTCCTG
This sequence comes from Eleusine coracana subsp. coracana, assembly GCA_032690845.1. Lineage (NCBI taxonomy): Eukaryota > Viridiplantae > Streptophyta > Magnoliopsida > Poales > Poaceae > Eleusine > Eleusine coracana. The sequence continues at coordinate 10,147,117 of CM064426.1, forward strand.
TGCTGCTTACCGAAGGTTGCCGATCGGAAGGTCGTCCAGCCGTCGACGACGCTCCTGTTCCCGGTGATGACGGTCTGCCCGATGCCATCACCGATCATCATGATGTACCTGTAATGCTTGCTGATCTCCACGTTCTCGTCGTAGACGCCGGCGAGCACGTAGATGACGTGGTACCCGCCGCTGCCATCCAGGTTCTTTGGCGCGGCGGCCACGGCGTCCCCGACCGTGGTGAAGTTCCCCGCACCTCTCTGGTCCACCGTCACCACGCTGTTCACCGCCACCGTGCGCTCGGGCCCCTCCGCCGCCATCTGCCGCACCATCTCGTCGTCCGTCACGTCGAACAGTAGCCCCCTCCTCGGCTGCTGCTTCGGCTTCTTCTTCTTGTTACCACCATGGCCGTGACCACCGTGGTTTCCGTGGTGCGGCGGCTTCTTCTTTCCGCCGCCCCTGTGCGTCGCGGTGGGCACCCACGCCCGTGTGAAGAGCGACAGCGACAGGCTGTACATCTTGGTGCCGTTGACGGCGGGCGCGTCGAGCTGGCCGCCGTCGGACCACTTATTCCCGGCGGCGTCGCGCAGGCCGTCGAAGCAGGTCTGCTGGTTGGTGACGATGGCCGAGAGCAGCGTGTGCACGTCGTCGGCCTGCGGGTCGGCCAGCGTGTCCGTGGACCGGATCGTGTCGCCGGCCGTGGAGAGGAAGTCGACGTTCAGCTCGGCCATCAGCTGGCAGTCCCGCAGCGCGCCGACGGCGGCGGCGGAGAGGTGCCGGTGCCGGGCGAGGTAGCGGTCCACGAGCGCGGCGAACTTGCGCGCGCTGGCCAGGGACTCGGCCACCGAGAAGCGCCCGTACGTGTAGAGGTTGCCCCTGCCGCGGGGTGGGAGCACGGAGCGGCAGAAGGTCGGGTCCGTGGTGGCGTTGCACGCGTCCGATGGTGATACCGGCGTCGACGGCGGAGCGTCGTCGTCGGAGAGCGCGAGGACGAACAAGCAGAGCAGCATGATTGTGGAGAGCTTCACAGCATTATCGACCGCCATGATAGCTAGCTAGAGTCGGTGCTCTCGCTAAGCTTCTTAGGCAGTATTCTAGTTTGAAGTGAGCAGCGAGGCGACGATGAATTTATAGGTGAAGAGCAGAGGGGTTTCGTGGTAATTATGCGGTGATTTTGGGGTCAAGATACTGCCAAAAGGGATAAAAGAAATACTCCAAGAATTTTAGTGAGCGGGCAGAGGGAGTGACAATTTCTTGCCGTTTTGCGTCTCGAGAAAGCGCGTATGTACAAGTTTTTGTGCGTGTAAGTCAAGCAGTCGAGCTGGAGACGAATGAGTGTACATGGAACAACATGTTTGGATGGTGATGGCATTGATCATTTGGGGTTGGGTTGGTTTGGTCGGATTCAAATGGTTGTATCTATTGTGCTCTTTTTTTACTTTTCGTCAAAAGGGTTGAGGTTGACCAGCTTACCTGTCCCGCCCGATAATTTGGTCCTCGATCTAGGAGAGTATCTAGGTATAGACCTGTTTGTTATTCCTCCCGAAATAGGTAAAATATTTGATCCTTTAACAGGCGTGGTGATCATCTTGCGTGCTTAATTTGCTACTCCTTCCACTCGTTTCTATTTGACGTTCTAGAAACCTTGTACACTTTAACCATTAGGATCATCTATATAAGAACTGCATGGCAGTATTTGTACAAAAATGTTTTTCACCAAAGTGTGAGTTTCATGTTTAATTTTGTAAAAAGAATAGTTGCGTACAATCTAAATAATAAGGTATGTCATAATTAACAAGTTTGAAGAAATATAGTTGATGACAAGAGTTGTTTTTGAGAAATAGGAAAGTGGAAAGAAATAGTACGATATTAGTCAAATATTTCATATCTCTTCCTCTCCAAACAGAATAGAATTTGAGTTCAGCTGAAAATCTCTCTTATATCCATTTAGAGCTTATGGAGCAATTTATATGTTCTAATACTATTTTGTAATACAAACTGAAGACAATTCTATATAGTAACACCGAGTCCGAAACAGTAGCAAATTCACCTAATAAGACATCTAGATAGGTTATTTAAGTGGACCCAATCCATCAAAGTTGGAGTCACAAGCAAACTAAGTCTATCTCAAGTGGTTAGGTTCATTGTGATGGAACAAACTCACCCGAGTTCAAATCCTAATTTGATACATGTGTTGCATTTAGAAGCCCAAATTTAACATGGATGTTGCATTTAGAATTAATTATTTTTTTACTGGGAGTATCTATATGAGGGTGTTCATAGGGGTTAGTACTCATGTGTGTATGTGAGTATATCCACATTATGTTAAATTCAATAAAAAAGAGGTTGGAGTCCCAAAGTCAATATAATACTTCATTTATGGTAAGTATATTTATGGCCTCCTGAACACCACCAGGATATACAATATCTCTATCATAAAACAAGATTATTTTTAAAATTGTTGGTTAAAATAAAACTAACTTTTATTTGCCTAACTATATGGATAGGTGTCAATTTCTAAAACATCAATCGACAAATAAGTATAATATGAAAATATAATTCATGATGTATTTAATACTATTAATTTGATGTGTTAAGATTGGTAGTATTTTCTATAAGCTTGATCACGAACTAAAGATACTTTAATTTTAACAAATATTTTTATAAAAGGGTTAATTGCAAAATCCATCCCATAAGTCAGTTAGAGTTTGAGATTTCCACCCATAAGTCATTTTGTTACAAATTCTCACCTACCCATTGAGTATTGTTGTAAAAACCATCCCAATTTGCACATGTTTAATTTATTTAACATGTTTTTGTTTATTTGAAATAGCCAACGATGTTCTATCAAAAATACAAATTTTTAGAAGTACAATCTTCATAAATGTTTATAAAAAATATGTAACAAAAATACCAATTAAAGTTTGAACGGTATCCAACAATGAAGTTTAAAATTTGGATACATTCTTTATGCAAATAAGAGAAAACTAAACACACTAAAAACCTCTAACAATGTTAAACTTATTTAACTTAGCTTTATTTTAAATTTATATTAATAAAATCATATAAAACTAATTAAATATGTGTCAACTAGGATGTTTTTTGCAACAAAATACATTGGACGGGTGAGAATTTATCACAAAAAATCTTATGACTGGGAATCTAAAACTGTAAGTGACTTATGGGATGATTTATAGAATTATCCCTTTCAAAAATGGACTTGTTGAAAGAACGAGTTCACGTGAAACATGGAGAGCCTGTGTAATTATCCATCGGGAATCCAGGACCCGCAAACGCGTGTGCGTACGTTACCTAGGCCAGGCGACGGCGACGGGCCTGCTCCGCCGCGCCGCAGTGTTTACTGGCGGCGGCGGCTGCCAGTGCGCATGCGAGGCTGCAATTGAGCTTGCCTGCATCGTCAAAACCCACTGAGCTGTTGGTAGTCGAAATGCAACCGAAGCACTGGAGCGGGCCGGCCGGTTAGATGATTGTTAAAAGCGCACTAGTATCAATACTATTAGACCTACTCGCTAGTTGCTCTTACGTAGCAGGCTAGCTGCTAGTAAGTGCCTTTCGATGTAACGTCGCAATAACATGTATGCATGGATTGCTCGAACTAATGGCCGTGAATATCGATCATCGCTAGCATGGCCGATGTGACAGTGGCGTGGCGAATATATTATTTGAATTGTGGTCGGCTCTGTCATAATGCACTTATGCGCAGAGAGCAAAGGTTAGGCATCAGTAAACTGCTTATCCAAGAATGATATACACATGCCTTCCATAGATGTAGATGTACTGATGATATAGTCGCTTATTAACTGGACAACCATTCTAATATTAATGACTAATAAATGCTCGTTCTATATTGAAAAGTTTGAGTTCCAATGCAAATTAAAATTTCAAACTAAAAGCACAACACATGATTTGAAAGATTTGGTTATGAGCGACTAGGGAAGGCATATGTATCATTCCTTTAGCTGTACATGTACTTATACTGATTTCTCGAAACTAAACTGGTCCTGAAATGGAGAGGCGCTTCCCAAGACACATAATACTCTTTGCATTGTGAGGTCAAAGAAGGCTATAGTTTCCAACGCATTGTCAAATCTTTAGTCAATGAGACAATGCTTTGATCAAATATAACGTGCGCTGTACGAGTGCCTGCATGATGGGACTCTGTGGTCGATCACTCGATCGGCCAACAAATCTATGATAGAAGTACAAGACCAGGAGTCATTTTCAGTTATGACCAGCCAACACACCGACCCAAAGAAGAAAACACAACACACCTATTAGTCAAACGCTATATTAATCATACCCTAATCAGATTAGGGCACTAAGCCGAACTGCATGTTGACCTGTACATTTCAATCCATATGATTTGGCGCCGACCTACGGCATACACAGACCCTCAATTTACCTACCTAAATAAAATCCCTTTGCATGTGTCAAATTCAGCATGCTACGCACTAGGTAGCAGTTGCCCTGTTGCGGCCTGTATTCAATTTCATTTTTGTATGGTAATTTGGAGTCCAGTTCCAATTCCATTAAATTTCATATGAAATGGGTTCAAATTGGATCCAAACTTTGTGTGGCTGCTCTACTTGGACGATGAGTTATTCCTAGGGTGTTCATGCTATGTTTGTGACAGCATGGGTGTCACAACACTGTTCTCATATACTATGGGAAATATGGCGGTTGCCTTACTATTTGTGCCTGTTTTTCCTTTTTGTTTTTGTGCTAACTTGAATGCCTACTATTGTTGGACAAGCTTGGGACAATACTCCTGGGAAATTATATTTTTTCCAGCATGAAAGTTTTATTTGTTGGATCATGTCATGTGAGTTGTATTGAGATGTATGGGTGTTACACTTTTGGAGCATTGCAGATATTTTTTTTTTGAAAATATGTGCACGATGCTGTTATGGCAATTAATTTATTCAAAAGTTTTTTCCCCTTACTTCGCAAACACTTGTAGGATGTAAAAACTCACATTGCAGTGTCCCGTGTAGGCTATGCATGCAAGCAGAAATAAGTAGGCAATTTGCAGAGTCCTAGATAAATCAAAGCAGATAGAAGCATCAAATTATGATACTTAAGTGCAAAGGAAGCGTATAATTGTTTCAGTGATGTCTGGTAAATATCAAACCATCAGAACTTAATGGTGTTTTTTTATAGAAATCAAATAGAAAAACATCACTTTGCTTCTTACGAATATTAGTGAAGTAAAACTTCATCCTTTGGTAAGATATATCTGAAGTTCCTATATGCACAACTAAACTTCAGCTTTTGCAATAAACCAAATATGAATATATTTGATACTAGGCTAGCATATACTTTGTAGGCACTTATGTATGTTGGATTTTCTGAAAGAAAAAGGCATAAAAATGACAAATTTGAGGTCCATTCTTCTTTATGATATTTCTTTACTATCAACACTATCTTCAATTATATACTTCATTCTGTTGGCCTAAAATGTTGTGGCGTAATTCATATAAGATGGTAAGAGTACACAACAACACTAAACAATAGGAAACTTTTTCTGTAGTCTAAGGAATGTGGTTAAAATTATGTTGAAGAATGATAGATCCAAATATTTCTAGAATTTTTTCTTCATTTTATCTGACATTAACAATTTGATATCCTATGAGTTTATTGCTTTTTGTCCTAACATTTTTTTTCACATCTATAATCGGATGGAAGTAAAAGTTGTATAGGTTATGGAGAACCCAAAATCACTATAATAGTGAGTGAATACATTCAACATGCTACAAAGCTGCTTTTCAATACTTTGTCCTTTTGTTGATTATTCATACACATATTTACGGTCCACTGTGAGCCTGTAACCTATGCTCCAAATGATCAATTTTATTTAGATACACTTTTGAGCATTTCATAAGTGAAGTTCCATCTTATAATAATACCGAGAGTGGGTCGCTGCATGCAGGATATGCCTACTTGGTGGGCTATTTCACGTATTCCTTCTTTCGGTCTAGCTAGCTTCTTAGATATTATGTGCATGATTTTCATACATTTTTTTTCAGATAATATGCCTGTAATCTTGCATATGTTGTCTATGATCCCACTTATAGCCTTACATTACAACCTTTATAAGCTTATAAATTAAAGACATGTGTAGTGCATTGATAGTGAAGCAATTATTTATTTGTGAAACAATAGACACTTGGCTACAGGATTATGTTCCTCAATTGTGTTAATATAACACTTCTTGGTAGTTTTAGAGATATATTTAAACAAAAGTTTAGGGGTAGAACAAAGCTTACGAAGCTTATCTATTAATTAAGTGGAATGAGAACTCATGTATGAAAATATACTTCACGAGCAAGCAAATCCAATTTCTCAAAGGATCATCATGTGAGAATAGATTATTAGATTTATTTAGGCAAGCATATGACCTAAGTCTTGATTTTCCAATAGAAAATTATACTGTAGATGTCTATGACAATTATTTATTGAAATGCCCAATTGCATTAAATAACTTAATGTAGCAAATGTACCTAGTGTGCGTCAGGGGAGTACTCTAAGGCCAGTCTTAATAGGGGTTTCATTTGCATTAAATGATGTACCACATCAAAAGTGATGACATGATAGAGTAATTATTATAAAACTACACTATTTCATGCATGAAAGTCAATTGAAACTACAGAGCATAAAGTTTCATCTTAACATGCATTGACCAATCCTGGTGTAACATATTTAATGTTACGGATTGTCTATGAAATCGTGAAATGAAGTTATGTATTGAGAGAGACCATTTCATCTATAAGATCAAAATTCTAAAGCTGATGTGATACTATTAAAATATGTGAGATGAAACTATGCACTAAGGGCATCTCCAACAGTTATGTAAAAAAAGACTGTAAAAACTGATTTAGGAAGTTTCCAAATAACTATTGGGAGTAAAAAAATTGACCTCTTCCAACCGTTCCCTATTTATTGTTGTCAAATACTTTCAAATGTGGCCACGTCATCTATTTTTGTTGCCCCTAAGCATATTGTGTGCGGTGGACTGGGCTCGCATCTGACGTTCAGCTGTGATCCCGATTGGGTGTTCCTCCGTGTCGAGCTCGTTACCACACTGATCATGCTCAACTAGTGTCGCCTTCATTTTTCACACTCAGCAACATCTCCCATGAATCAAAATCGGTAACCCAGCAAACATAGACATAGCTAGCCAGCCAATAATCATGTGAGACTGCTTTGGAGTGGTAGCGTACGTGCGTGACTGAACGTGCCTACACGGCCACGGACAGGGAGCAACACATCGCCGACCGGGACAGAATCAATCTGGGAGACGGAATAATGGGAAAATTAGTTAGTTGGAAGTTGAGAGAAATCCGGTAAGTGGACCCTACCAGGATTGGGAGTGTCTATGCACTCGCCAAATTTGGCAACGACATGGGTTTCTTTTGGGAGTGGTTAAATTTCGGGAGCACGGATAGGGAACTGTTGGAAGAAGTTTTTGCATGCATTCCCAAAACAAGGTGTTTAGAAACCTGTATTGAGAATTGTTGGAGATGCTCTAAGACTGGCCTAATCGCTTGCACATTGCAGCCACATGCTATTAATACATCATCGTTGCTGAAAGTATGATAACCTGTGCCACATGACTATTGACAGGTAGCGACCATCCACCATCGCAAATGAGTTCTGTGGCGATATAAAGTATTGTTTCCATGATGTGTTGTTTTTTACTTTCATAAAAAATTTGTGGTGCCAGAACTCTGGTATCCTGAGTTACTCTGCTCGAACTAATATATATCTTCAAAAAAACATTGGCTTCAAGCAAATCGCCGCAGACAAAGTCCGTTACAAACTCTTGTGCCAGGTTCAGGTACACATGTTGTAGCCACAGACATGTCTAATCCTAAATAATTATATTTTTTTTTGAACTAAATCTCAAATAGTTCTGAAGAAGGAGATTTTCTGATATTCTGTCTCATCCAGTGGATGAAACAATTTTCTTTTTAATAAAATGGGCCTTGTTCCACCGCAGAAAACAAAATGAGCCAAAACTTGGCAACGAGGATGGGTGCGTTTGGTCTGCCCTCTCTTTTTTGCTCTGCCAAACCGACTATAATCTCCCATGTCTTCCCTACCTTCATACGATTCGAGCGATCTAATACTTCACCTTTCATTGCATCCATCAACAAGTGTGAGTCAGATCACACAGATGGTTGCAATTGACATCTGTTACAAATTGTCAAGAGAGACAGAAAATACATGTCATTTGCACTACTGCTTGCGTACTTTTGAACCTTTTCCCCCCCTTTGCTGGGCGGATTGAATAATATTCAAACTGTTTAGTATTTTCATTTCAACTGCAACGTCAGATCCAAAATCCGTTTCGTTTCCATGGTTTTCTTTTCTTGTGGTCAAGCCGATTCGTTTTCCACCCGGACATACCGATTGAAAGCTCTTTCCGAGTCGATCCGATCCTATATTCCCTAAAACACGTCCATATATCAGATCAGCTCGCATTGCCGGTGCCGACTTGGACGATGGCCTGCGACGATCGCCTTTCCGCCCTCGGCGATGATCTCCTGCGGCGACCCCATTCAAGGAGGCCGCATCCACCAGCGTGCTCTCGCGCCGGTGGCTCTATCTCTGGCGCACCTCCGGCGCCGTCAACCTCGCTGTGCGCGTCCCCAGCGACGGGGAACGACGCTACGGTTACGATAATCCCAGACGACTGGAGGAAGCTCGAGAGGCCTTCTTCTCCTACCGCGACGCCTTCCTCCGCGCCGCAGCCTATGCTCCAATCTCGAGGCTCACCCTCCGTCTGGAGGGGAACAGGGAGGACGAGTACGAGAGGTTCCTTTACCGCACCAAGTTATGAGACGAGAGGGCGGGGAGGAATCTACACCCTCCACTCCCTCACATCGTAGACCCTCCGTGTGCTGGATCTCGCCAACTGCGCTGGCCTCGAGCTCCCGGGATCTGTTGCGTTCCCGCGGCTCACGACGCTACGGCTGCGATTCTGCATCATTGAAACCGTGGCTCTCCAGGCTCTGATAGACGCCGCGCCGGAGCTTGCCACCGCGCACCTGCATTCCGTATACTTCAGCAACACTCCACGCGATGAGTCGTCTGAGGACGACCACCCTTGTGCTGGCTATGTGCAGCTTCCAGGATAACAATTGGGCCATCGAGATTGAAGCGCCGAGGCTGCGATCCTTCACATACAAAGGGTGCGCGCGGTCGTTCTTGCTGACAACGCCGGACCTGCACTTCCTTACAGACTCCGACTTTGGGCGAACCCGCGAACGAGATGAAGGCGCCACACGCATCCTCTTCTGGCAGTTTCTCAAGAATTTCAGCAATGCCAAAGTTCTTAGGATCAAGGTGAACAGCCTCAAGCAAATAGCCGCCATAGGCAAGGTATGTTTGTTCCCCGGTGTGGAGCGCCTCGAGCTGGAAGGGGTGTACGATCCCGCGAGCAACAAGGATGCGGTGGCGATAGGGAACCTGCTCCGTTGCTGCCCTGCTCTTCGTGACCTCCGGCTGAAGCTCAGCACTACCGAGTGTCATTCCGATAAGAGTTCCGAATACGCCCGACCCTTCTTGGAAAGGAAAGATCGATTGGATTATGATAAGTCTCTTGATCACTTCACGCATCGGAGGTCGTCCAAGCCGATGGTTTCCACGAACGACCAATGTGATCAAGTGTTTGACATCCCTGGTTTGAGGGGGCGCTCATTCACCTGCTTACAGCGCAGCCTGAGGAGAGTTGGCCTACAGTTTCGTCTTGATGGGGCCAACTGCTTTGGAGTTCGGCTGATCAAATTCTTCGCTGACAACGCCATGCTTCTTCAAGAGTTATCTGTTGACAGTGGAAACCGAAGACTGTTAGAACACAGAAATCTCAATATTGAAAGGTGGATTGCACCTAATAATTCAACCAAGGCTTGTCTGAAACGCAGGCGTCTCACAGAATGTTCATGGGAATTTTCAAGAAATCTGACGGCATGCACTGATTCTGCAACAGATCACGAGACAGGCACAAGAAGCTTTACAATCACAGCCTTTAAAAGGCGAACCTAGCAACATGTGAATGAAACAAATGACTCCAACAATTTCCAAGAATGTTTAGAGGACGTGAACATGTTGTTCTGTGTCATCTCAGCGTAAATGTGGATTATATTGAGTTGCATGCATCAAATGCCATGGAGATGCAGGATCTATATCTAGAGAAACTATTGGAAATAATTAAGGTAGTACGTATTCAGCAATTTGTGGACCTAGTGCTGTAAGCTCCCAAGCTAGGTGGAGTCTGATGAAGGATTATATGAGGCAAGCCGTATTCAGCAATTTTTATTTGCTAACTTATTTCTCTGGAGCAGCAGTTACTTGAATAGGTTATTTTCTATCAAACAAATTTAGAAATACATAATAGCATGTATTATCTGTTATCCCTGTTCGCAGAATGGGATATGTAAATGCAAATCATAGTAACCAAATGAATGTATAGCACATACTTCGAACCAAAACACCCACGTTCCCAGCTTGAACTTTATGGAATTGAACCCTAAAACTAATATTTCAAATATGTATGGCAGTACATAATTTTGATAATGCAAAATTGAGTCCGCTTTCATGAAACGACGTTTTTCCCAGCATATATATGGCCACTATATATACCTATTCATAAAAGACTATGTAAACAAACCAAAAGATGCATAATATAATATGTTAGATTTTCATGGTTATCATTTCTCCTCAGCTAAAATTCTTGAGTAATCACTTCATTACCACAAATAGTGTCTGTGATTTCCAATAGAGAAAATCTTTCCCATTAAACATCACAAGTTTGATTGCACGATTCTCCATGTCGCCTCTGGATCACAAAGCCAGTTAAGGGCAACTAGTGATCAAACCGGCTCTGATACCAATTGAAGAACTGAGAAGCCGACCAGATGAGGGTGAATAGGAGCCAGTTAAAATTCTTCTCAAGAACTTGACCTATATCCCAATTATAACTCAAGCCAACCTCAAAACAAATCATCAATATCACATACACCAACTTGTGATGTGCTAACTCTAGAAATAACTCGTATTAGTGAAAGAGTATAGTAGAAGTAAAAGAGAACAACCAAGACTCAAAACTATGAAAGAAACACACACAAAATAGAACAGTTCTGACAAACCTAGCAGCCGTGCTCTCCTCCTGGCGGAACCTAACACTGGCGGCAGTGGTATTTGAGAGCTCAGGAGGTGGCAGCGTTGAGCTCAGCGGCGCGGCGGCATTTAGCTCAGCGGCGGCCGCGTAAAGCTGAGGTGAGGACAGCGCTTAGCGGCGGTGTTGAACTCAGCGGCGGTGCAGTTGTTCATGCACGGCCCAACGCGCTCGTCTGTAGCCACCATCGATGCCATCGATCCATTTTGCCAGTGCCCCGATCTACAGCGACCATGTCTAGCTCCAGCCCGCCGGAGCAGTCAATAGACAAGTCAAGCAATCATTTTCCTTGTGCTCCTTCCCCAGTACGAATTTGTATTGGTTGCCGTTGCCCTGCTATTGTGGAAAACATTGTGTTTGCTTAATGCTCATGCAAAAGATTTTAAATCCTAGCTGTTTAAACTATCTTTGTTGTATTGATCTCCATTTGCTGTATTGAACTATCTTTTTTTTTTTTTGTAAAACCGAAACCATTTAGTCGAAGAGTTTTTTCGTGGTTATATATTTAGAGAGTCACTTGGATACCTCATAGTTTTAGAATGATTTCTAATTTTACAAAGAAAGTAAAATCTTTAAACTATTAGTTAATATTATACATAACCTGTTGAAGATGGTCTTAGTTTACACAACTTTTTAGTTTTAATTATTATGGTTGTACAATCACTACGGGAAACGTTTAGTTTGTCGTGTGCCCACTACATACGACAAATGCCTAAATACCTACGACAAAGTTTTTGCCGTGGACTACACACGATAAAAGAGCCATCGATAAAGGCTTTTACGTGTGTCAAAATACACTCGATAAAACCGACACTTGGTAAAATATAAATCTAGAAAAAAATCTCGAAAAAACAATAAAAAAATATTTTTCACGCGCTATGCGCAAAGTATTTAGATGCTTTGCCCACCAATATTCGAACCAGGACCTCACCTTTACATGTAGAGCACCCTACCACTGCACCACACATTAATTTGTGACTACACCCCTTCGCCTTTTTTATATTTTACATCTTTATCATGTGCTTTATATCGGGTATATAACAAAGACCATGCTTGTCGTGTGCCTTATATTGGGCACACGACAAAGACAATGTTTACCGTGTGCCTTATATCGGACATACGACAAATGCAATTTTTATCGTGTGCCAAGAAAAAAACACTCGGCAAAGATCTATCTATCTATCTATATCTATCTATCTATATATATATATATATATATTCCAACATATTTTTTATTAACTAATTTAATTCAAATAAAAAAGTGTTGAACTACAAAGTTGTAATTAATTAAAATCTACAACTTTTGTTTTGATCATTCGTTCATTTGATAAAGTGGTAGTAACATTGTTCCCGAATCTTATATGTTTTATTGAATGTTTCATGAAACTATATGAGGCTATTAAATTTTGTAAATAATATTTTTGATTAAATTTATTAATAAAAAAATGATCAAAATAAAAGTTATAAGTTTTCAAACATTATACAACTTTATAGTTCAAAATTTTTTAATTTAAATTAATTTATAATTTTAAATATAATTTAAATTTATATTTTACCAAGTGTTAGGAAAAAAACACTTGACAAAGAGTGTGTTTGTTGTGTGTTAGAAAAACACATGACAAACACCAATCTTTGTTGTATATCAGTTTGTTTTTACACACGAGAAAAATTTTACCGTGTGTTTTAATTTAACACATGGTAAAAACCCGTATGTCGAAATAAAACACACGGTACCTAACGTTGCACGGCGGCACCCGGAGAGTCAGATACTGCAAGGTGGATATCTGCGGCGAGGAGGTCTCCTCCGAGGACGATCTCATCAAGCTAACGCACCTTCTGCAACTCTTTGCAAACGCCCAGCACCTGCACCTGGAATCTGCTCGCCTCGGCTCGGGGCTGAACAACGACGAGCTCATGAGGTCGTTCCCGAGCCTCCGCCACCTCGAGTTGAGGGGCCGCCTGCCCGACGACGACACCTCCGTTGTCGCCGCCGTAAGCCGGATCCTCGAGCACACCCCGAACCTGGAGGCGCTGTCAATGGCCTTCCATCCTGAGGAATATAATAGGTGGAGCAACGACCGCAGATACTATTGTGCTAAGGAAGGTGAACTCCTTGACGCACACCATCTCAGTTACAATCCGCACTCCACTCTCGTTGTGCCGTCTGCCTCGATCCCTTCTTTGAGGAGCCGGGTGAGGGAGATCAACCTGGTGCATTACCAGGGGGGCAGGGCGCAGAGGACGCTGGCCAAGTTCCTGCTCTCCAATGCTCTGGTGATGGAGGAGCTATGGTGCAATCTCGCGGAAGGCCCCTTAAGGACGCAGGCTCAGCTGATGCGCGAGATCAAAGACTGGGTGATAAACGAAGTATGCCGACGTCCAAATCTCTTGAAATATATGAATGTTTGATTAGCATTTTATATACTAGATAGAGAATAATAGCCAAACGCTGTATTATTGTAAACCAAACTTGACTCTCGACCAAAGGGATTCATCAGAACCCAAACTTCAGATTTTTTACGAATCCTTGGAAGTACTTTGCTTATCGTTGTTGAAATGAGTTGGTATTGGATTATATCACGGACGTGCAGTGGATGGTTGCCACTGAAACCCCTTTCCAATTGTTGCGTGAGAAGAATACAGCCATGATCCAAAAATCTTATTATTAATGCTATATGCATGTGGTGCGCGTAAACCAAACCTGATATGAACTACTCTATAAAGCGCAATTTAGTGAAATGGCAATCAACAAAGAGATGTTGTATAGTTTTGTTTTTTTGCTACAAAAACAAACTTCACTACCTTTTGTTGCTGTTGATGTTCGGCTATTGATACCAGTTGTGACATCTTCGCCCTACAAATGAGCGGGTTATCGAAAGATCGAACATCGGGTGACATCTTGATGAAGCAAGTCTAAAAGTACATACATATGAGTATAAAAGAAAGATGACGCCAACACGCGGGCAGGCCGAGGAGTTCTACATCGCCTACCATGACGCCATCCCCGACATCCCAAGCCCGCGTACGAGAAGCACAACTTCCGCCGCGGTAGGAAGGGCAGGTGGATTCACGAAACGGGGCTCGCAACTGCCAGCATACATGCCATGTACGGTTGCGGAGGGATTCACCCTCCAAAGATTGGAGGAGCACAAATACGACTCCATCCATCACCGCTTCATCTCCAACTTCGACATGGATGAGGCCTTCCTCAGCGAGATCAAGGTATGGTCCGACATCAAGCAGTGCCTAGCCAACCTTGGGTGGGAAATCTTCCGCAACCAAGGGAGCAGTTTATCCCTCGGACCCGTCATCAAGTGTGCCACCACAATGACAGTCGGCCAAGATGACAACGAGAACCAGATGCTCAGTTTTCGTGTGTGGGATGAGCCACACTCCATTTGGGTCGGGGAGCTTACAATGCTCCTTGGCTTCAATGGGGAGGCTCTCGTCCATGGCAACGCACTAAAGGAGGGGCTCGATGTGTTCAAGCTATGCATCGCCAACGAGGAGGAACGCAAGAGGGGGGGCATCAAGAACCCCACGATCCAGATCCTGCATCGCTAGATCCCCGCTCACACCCCGGGGCAGGTTGACTCCACTAATATCTCTCACTTGGACTTGCAGTGGTTTTACAATGCCATTGTGACTCCCCTCAAGTGCAATCCGATCATGGTGATGGTATAAGGTTGGTCCCGCCAACAGAACAATGTGACAGGGAAGTTAGCCTTTGGAGGCTACCTTCAAATGATGATCTTCAATGTCACTGGCGGTAGCATCGTCCTTGACCCACGGCACTGGGAGAGGCCGGTTATGATGGATGACACCATGACGTGCAACATGACCATCACAGGCAGCGCGAGGCAGGGCTACTTCATGGGAGGCACCGACATCGGTCTTCCATGTGCCGACCTTGGCCTTTTCCACCCTCATAAGCTTAACGGGGGGAATTGGCTCAAGATTGACCTCCACGAGCGCTACAAGGTGGGTAAGACCAAGTACGGAAGGAAGGAGAACATCTAAAGAGCTTTGGCGAGTGTAGCAGTAGAAGGTTGGGGGAGCTAGGCCTTAGAGGGCGTTGCCCCCAGCCAGACCTCATAATAGGCCAATGAGCCGATCGGCATGGACATCATGTCGAGCGGCATAGACACCAGGTATGCAGGGATGCTGCCAATCTACCCTTGGCACTTTAGGGGGCACCCCATCATGCTCATGTAGGTCCAGAAGGGGTGGATTTCGCACCTATGCCTTGATTCATCGACAACAACATCGACTACATTGAACGCATCGACAACTTAGCTAATGAGATGTAGAACATTACCAACGAGATGACTGAGGAGTTCGAGTGGCTGAAGGTGAGGAACTATGGCTTTTACTACCCGCCACCCCCGCCATTCAAGTGATGTGTTGTGCACAAGTGACACTTTATCGGTTTTCCGGTTTGCATTTTGTTTTCACTTTTTGTGTGATCTTTTTATTTATTTGCTTATGCGTGTGTGAGCGGGTTGGGAAACCATGTATCGGGTGTGTTTTATTTCAGTTTTTTTTTTCATTATGAAGATGTACTAGTAGTAGTTTACTTCAGTAAGTTGTTTTATTTTTACAAGATCATCACCATGTAATTCGAGCTTCATGATAAAAAAATGATCAATATAATGGTGATGTTTTTGCACTATTTTGAAATATGATGCTTGTATGTATACTAATCTGAAGAGCATTCATGATAATCAAGCAAAGTTGGGCACAAACTAAAATTTGAACTTGCATTTTCAATTTATTCAGCAAATATTTCTTATCTGGTGTACTCAGAAAAACCCATGTGCTTGCATAAATTCAATTCTTGAAGAATAACTTAGTACCAAATCTTTTATAAAAAATCAATGTACATATTGTGGGTACTAGAATTTCTCCTTATTATTTGATTGCACCTACCAATGCCATATAATTGTTCCACTCAAATAGAGCCTTTGATTTTTAATGACTATGATTTATGATTGAGTTCAGTTAGGATTTTATTATTTTGGCATGAGACTTGGAAAATGGCCTTATGCTTTGTATTTATCGTGTTGATTTCCAGCCATAGTCTACTCATGCAATGCTCGCTCAGTATCTGATAATTGAGCCAAAATATCCGATAATTGAGCCAAAATTATTTGATAAATCATATCGATCCTTGACCACATCCTATTGAGTTCTTGGCTAAGAATTTGCATTAAAATGACTATCTGAGGGGAGTTATGAGTAAACGAAAAAGTACAGACCCCGTGCCGACCGGCACAAATTTGTGTCGATCGGTACCACAGGATAAAAGACAGGAGAAAAAACAGAACAAGAAAAAAAAGAGGAAAGAAATTAAAGAAAGGGTGCAAAGTCAGAATCCGGGACTAGTAAAATTTTAAGTGTGGGGTAGAGAGAATTCGCTTAAATTCAAGGAAAAAACATTGATATCTTAGCCAAGATATTTTTTACCCAACCATGTGCAATCTGATAGCGGGAAAAATTCTGAAATTCCTAAGATCAATTCTAGCCTTGCACATGTCCACTTAACTAAAAGGTATGAGTCTTTTTCTTGAGTGATAAATTCTAATGGCCTCCTTGACAAGTCTCAATAAATCTAACCAGAGGCGGAGCTAGAGAAAAATGTTGGGGGTGCAGCTCTTTAGAGAAACTAAAGTCTATATCTGATTATATGGTCAAAACTTGATTGCTTAAGCTTAATTTTGTTTTTGGCCGGATGCGGCCGCACCCGGCACCCATAATATATTAGTAATTTATGTCTATTTTCCTTGAAATTCCTCTCCAAGCTACTCATATTGCCTTATACATAAATATAGATGGAGTAGAGTAGACCTTAGGATGAGTGTCTAGAAGTTGAGTTGTTTAATTGATCAAGTGAGAAGGATAGTTCTTTTTAATCACAATTAATCTTTTTAGGTGATTCTCATTGGTGGAAAAGTTATGATCATCGAGGTAAGACTTGCATTGGGGTGTTGTTTTCAACATTCATGCACATACTATGAACTTATTTGCTGAATATTAAATCTGATTAATTCTACTATGATTAAGTGCTCAATTTGAAATGCTATTATGATAGATATGGTTATATATGAGTTGATTTTCATTCTTGACTTTGCTCAGAGACGAGCAAAGATTTAAGTGTGGGGGAGTTGTTGACGTTACTTAGTGTACCATTTTATACGTCAAAAGTGCCTTGTTTTGAGCATAAACACCATCATTTTTTCCCATTAACCCTTGATATTAGTGGAATATTCATGATTTGTTGTTCTGAAAGTTTTATTGCAGAAACAGATGAAAGGGCGACATTTTGGAGGTTTTACTGGACTTGGACCCTGAAGCGGTGAATGTAGCAGAAAAGGTTGATGTGCTGACCGACACAGGGGTGAATTGGGTTGTACAATGCTGATCCGCCTCTCCAGTTCTTAGAAGGAGGTTATTCGCAAAAGTCTTGAAGAATCATCATGAAGGGATAAAAGAATACTTCAAGATTCAAAGCGTGCAGTACAAGACTTTACTCCGAGAAATTTGATGAGGAGACCCACATGGAAGCTACATAAGACTTGGGAACCGACTTAGAAGAGATATTGGGCTAAACACGGAGTGTGCCGTGATCGGCAAGATCCTCCGTGCCAATCGCTACGAGGCATGTTTCCTAAGAAATCGACTCTATCTTGATTCACCTATATAAATACTTGTAAACCCTATGGCCGAGACATATGCCGCCAGAGAGATAGCAAATCTCATAGCCATCGAGGCTTTGCCTCGTTCTTCACATCTGTAGTTTTTAGGATTAGCTTGGTTATGATTGGCTTGAAGTTCATTTCCACAGATCATGATGAATTTCTTCACTCTTTTATGCATAATCCCTACATGTGAGCATTTCTTCAAGTACAAGTGGAACTTTATTAATTCTAACTAAAATGCATGGTGGAAATGTTGAATCCTCCTTTATTTGAGTAATATTGATGGTCAAAAATAGTATTTAATGATTGTCAACAATTATCTAGATTTTATGGTCTTACATGTGCTTGTTTTAATGCCTAATACATAGGCTAAGTATTTAGATGCTATCTTGATCATGGTGATTAGGGTAGTTTTCCGGATCCTGTATGTGCCATATTTGCATGTGTCTTTGCTTATGCATGGTAGTAGATACGTGTAGAGTAGAGGGTGGTAGACCGATTAAGGCAATTGGTCATGACAAGGCTCATCGGAAAAAGTGTCACTTCTCTACCAATCTTCAGTTTCTTGTATCCAAGTAATTCCATTTATGAAGTTTTATTTAATTGCACTTTGTGGTTACAATCTCAACTAGCAGATATCTGGTTAAACTTACCAAACAGTTTTCTTTAAGCTCCTCTGTGAATTAATAAAAAAAGCCTCCACAAAACAGCCTTCGTGTTGATGGGCACAGCAGTACGCCGATCGGCACAACCCCTGCTCACTGATAAAAAGCTTTCGCATTTTACAGTAAGCTTAATTAGATCTTTTATTGATAACTTTGCTTGGTTCCCACTGGTCTCTATGGATTGATCTAAACCTTGGAATACTCTAAGGAAAATATGCTATAATTGTACATCACCTCTTGTTATATATAAGTGGGTGTATATGAACGACCAGCACACACCTCTTAATTTGTGACAGGTGTGCCCGTCACTGATCGGCATAACTTAGTGGTGGGCATGCCTCCCGGGCCACATTTAGCGGCGGGCAATGTGATGCCCGCCACAAACATGAACCTTTTGTTGCTGATGATGCATTTTGTAGTAGAAGTGACATCCGGCCTAGAAGAAGCGGGTGGGGATGGTCGCACTTTCTTCATGAACACTATAAGGTTGTACTTCTTTGAGGTGTTAGTGTTTGGCCCGTGCTTGATCTTAACCATGGAGCATTGCTCCTGCATTGACCAAAAAACAAAATTTTCCTTCTTCCATTGATGTGGAACCAGACTACTCTGATGCCATATTGATACGAGCTTCAACAGTACTAAGGAAAGGACACTTAAGAATGAGCGGTGTTTCTTTATCGGTGACCATATCAAGTATCATTTAATATGTTCATCTTATAGTGCTAAATTATCCTAGGTAAGAGCATAAACATTATTGTTATAGCCATTATGTATATCCATATGTAATGTTGCCTTGGTGCTTTATGTAGAAACAGGTGAAAGGACAACACTATGGACAGTCTATGAACCAAGACTTATGGAAGGATGTTTGGGCCAAGAAGATGAAGCAATAAGCCAAACTCATCAAACGGCATGAACCAATGTCATTTAGCTCACTAGGGTCCAAACCCAATTCTAAGGCAGTTTGTCGCCAAGGTCACACAGGACATGGCCAAAGTGATATGGTCTAATCGAACAAGTGATTGTGGGATACTCCTGGTCTTTCTTCTTTCTGGAAGCTTGTTAGTTATGGCAGCAGTAAACTACTTTGTTAACTTGATAACTTCCGTGGTAGACATATATTGCTTGTTGCTTAAGATGTCCTTTAGATAACATGCATAAGTGTAACTTGCGTGTGTGTTTGCAAGACATTTTTTGTTTGATCTTCTCTCAGATCGGTCTTCATTGCTTCTCTCACTCTGTGGCCTACAGAAACTTCCTTTCATGTCAGGTGGAAATGGATAAGTGAAGCATCCAACGGC
Organism: Eleusine coracana subsp. coracana; assembly: GCA_032690845.1. Lineage (NCBI taxonomy): Eukaryota > Viridiplantae > Streptophyta > Magnoliopsida > Poales > Poaceae > Eleusine > Eleusine coracana. The sequence goes on from CM064426.1 coordinate 10,166,969, forward strand.
CTAGTCAGTAATGGTCTAAACTCTCTTAATTCTGGACTTTTGGATCGTTTGGATATAGATCTGTTTTTTTATGGAACAACTTCTAGCATTGTTGGGGCCTTGATCTTGGCTGGGGAGGAGCGTCGATTGTGAGTGATGGTAGGGGCTCGGAGTTTATCGTACTTGATGGTCCCTCTAACTGGAGTTTAGTTTTATGTCTTGTATGATCTTTTATATACTTTACTAGTCACAAATATAAACCAAAAAGGTTGGAGTATGTAGCGTGTGTTGTAATGGGATTCTTATCTCACTCTTTTTAATATAATCAAAGTGCAGCTCTCAAGTGTTGATGTGTATCTTTCATATGTTGATGTGTATCTTTCATATGTCCTCGACAAAACGAGCAAATTGCTCATCCATGACCAACTTCTAGATACAATGAGGGGACAACAATATGTCCGTGCATGAAACTCTTGTGGAGCTGGCCTTCCCTCTTGTATTTTGTCCTTATTGGTGCCATTTATGTTAGAGGGTACTTCCTCCTCCTTGTTCTCCTTGTTCCTGCACGCATGGTTCGGATTAGGGTATGGCGGGTCACGTGTAGACTTTTCTCGCCTTGTGGTCACCGCACTTACATTTTCATAGGAGAGTTTGGGTCGATCTGAATTTTTTTCCAACTCAACTGTTTGAGCTAATTAGGTTTCTACCATTTTATAAAAGCTCAGTTGATCCTTAAAAGCAGAGGAAAATTCTTCTATTTTGAAAGGTAGCTTTTTAGATAAAGATGTATAGATTTTAATTTAGACATAGACAAGATCATAAGGTTGGTTGTAATTGAAATTGTTAGAATTTATATTGGTATTCCTTATAATGAAGGTGGGATTGATTCCATCCTTAACCTCTTTATGGTGATACTCGGTGTTATTCATGTACAAGGCATCTTCATGGTTGTCGGGACAGTCATTCCTGATAGTGTCAAAGGGTAACCGTGGGTGTTTGTATATGAATGTTGCTATATATCTCTTTTGATGGGTGAAATCTATGATGCGAAAAACACAGAATAGACATTTAAAGCCAAAATATTATTATATAAATAGACTTCCAATGGACAAGCACAGGCAGCTACATGCGTCCAGCACTCTTCTAAACGAAGAATAAGGGATTCCGCTGCCTCCTACTCCTATAGAAGATCCGTCCCTTATTCATTGCTACGACCCTTACAACATCATAAGGACAACCAGTATATCCCAAACGCTCTGCTAACATTCAAGAACAAGCAAAGGGAGCGCACGGGAGCGACGTTACTTGTTGCTTAAGCTTAATAATGTAAAGCTAACACAGCAAAGAATTGCGGACCTCTGGTGATTCTGTCTCTCCTGAATGCCTTACGAGCATGCTGCGTATCCTCTTAGTCGCTCGGTACATGAAGGCGCGTAATGGCAAAGTCTTGGACAACTCTACGCCATCAGCTATGGCCATCGTGGAGAACATCAAGGAAGAAGCCAAGTTCTGGTCTGCCGCCGGCGCCAAAGCTCTAGGTAGTTTAGTGTCGAGAGAGTAGGGTTTTGTATAGAGTCAGTGTTAAATCAATTGGTGGCCGCGGGTATGTAGTCAATGTAAATCTTGGAGGCCATCAGCAAGCACTCAAGGGTGACTCACGTTGTACCAGTCATTGATCGTTTCTTCTTCTTAATGAAAAGATATATAGTTCTTCTGTATATTCTAGAAAAAAAAAATACTGGGTCTCTGTTGTTTGTTGCCTGGGTTGGCCCATGTGTGGGCCTCTTTACGGGCCACATTCGTACTTCGCATGGAGCATCGGTTCATCTGGCCAGACGGACTATTCGTGTGCCGGCTTGGATTATGTGGCAGGCCACAGGCATGGCGAGGAGCTGCGGCAGCATGGCGGAGACGTGTGCGGGAGAAAGGGGGGGTGAGGAGGGCACACCACGAAGGTGGGAGCGCACCGAAAAGCCGATGAGAGGGTCACGATTAGGGCTGATTGTCGAGCCAGCTCGGCTCAGCTCGACACCAACTTGTTATAGCTCATTAGTATAACGAGCTAGCTCAGCTCGGCTCATTATACTAACAAGTTAATATTATAGCTCGACTCGACTCATTATGCTCACGAGCTAGCTTATTATGGCTCATCAAGATTTACTTTAAAATTATTTTATTTATCAATAAAAACAAAGAAATAATATACATCATATAAAAATATCATATATTTTAAACCATCAAATATATTTAAATTGTAAATCAAATATTACTTATCCATATATTCATTAATTTTGGTCACTAAAATATATGTTTTTATAGGAAAATAATATATTTTTATAACTGAGTATTCATTATAAGCTATATAAGAGAAAAAATAGTAGTGCTTCAACTTCAAATTTGTTACTCTAATTTATTAAAAGTATGTTATTGCTATCTTTATACAATTAGAGTTTGTACTTATACCGTTAAATTAACTTGTGATAGATTGGATCATGGTTCATAACCATAGGTAGGCTGTAGTTTAGAACATTGCTCACGAGCCCACTCTGAGCTGGCTCGTTAACATATGAGCTAATAAATTAGCTCAGCTTGTTTGAAATTGGAACGAGCCGAGTCGAGTCGAGCCGAACTCACCTCCGAGTCGAGCGAGCTATCGAGTTATGAGTTTTATTATCACCCCTAGCCGTGATGATGATGGTCGACAAGAACGTGACACGGTGGCACGTGAAAGGGTAGGAGGATGTAGTTGTGGAAGTGCGTGGCCGCAACATGCAAGAGTTGCGCCGGAGGAGCGAAGGAAAAGAAGTGGTGGACCACGCAGGAGAGGATAAGGCTATGACCATTTTCTAATTTAGATCTTTATGTATTGTGTTTTATATCCTTATGGTGATATTTTACGTACTTATTGTTCAATTCCTAAAATTGTCATATTTACATGTTGTATTCAGACAAACTTTTAGTATTTATAGTTAAACTATAAAATTCATAATGAGGCTAAGGCAATATTTGGATCCCTACAATTTAAAAAAAAACTAGTTTTAAGAAACTAAAGTACCTCAAAACAAGTCAGTTTTTATATTAATTTCTATAAATCAAATTATGGGTTTCTAAAAAAACTACGTATGATCTAACTCAACCCAACTAATATCAGTTTTTACCTCATTCTAATAGAATTAACTACAAAAAGATAGTTTATAGATTATAAAAACTAGATCTAAATATTCTCATCCAGTTTTTATTTAAAAAATAATTTTAAAACTGAAAGTAAAAGCTACTCCCTTTGTTCTAAAAATCTTGTCATTAGGACAAGATAATTAGTGTAAATTTGCACTACTAAGTCTGTTCTAACGACAAGAAAAACAGAATAGAGTAGCTTTTAAGAAACTATGATGCATCAAACAGGACTGAGAGTGTAGCGCGTCAATCAATCTTTACTAAACGGAAGGCGGAGCCCAGCGGCCAGCGCAGCAGCTTGGGCAGCGGTGGCATGGCAAGTGCAGGGCAAGCATGGGCAGGATGATGAGGGCACATTTGTCCTTCCACACATATTTATTCTTGTCCCTCAATCACATATTCTATTTATTTTTTGATCTTGCAGCAAAATAGCCACAAATTTGTAATGGCACATAACTTGTAATATGAATATTACAGTGTGAAATGACCAATATCACAAAAGTTTAGTTCAAGTCCCACATCAAGTCAAAAAAAGTAGAGCAAATACCTTATTCCCCCTTGTTCTATAGGGTTATCCCTTATCTGCCCTCATTCGATCCCAGTTCCACCTAGTAACGGAAACTTAAAACTAGATCTCTTTTATCCCTTTTATGCTCAAAAAAGTATGACGCTACAGAGGCATCGAAGTCCATGCGCTACAGAGCGCTAGAAAAACATCAAAGCCCATGTTCCCCCGGAGTATTAAACGGCCATCTTCAACTATGTCAAAAAGACCAAAAAAAAAAACAAATTCAAACTTGGGAATATGATAACGACACCGTTATTGTGTACAGTATTCCATATAAATGAACAGATAAATTTCCATACTCAGAATACGGATGAACAGAGACGTACGAATACAAATTCTGTTCTTTGCCCTATACAGATCCCAATAGGTATTGACAGTGTACCTGGCAGTTCCTGAGACTGCAATTGTATTGAATTTCCAGATATTCTACATAAAAAAATGAATTTCTAGAAATCCTAAAGGCAAAATCCCTTAGCACTCAAACTGGATGACGAATGAGGAAACAAAAGGACATTCCAGAAAGACTATTATGTGCATCAGCAGTGAATCAAGCGCCAACACAAAGAAACAGTAGTTTACAACAACAATCTGCCAACCGTGAACATCCATGTACCATGTCGGCATGAACGACCTAGATATAAATAAACAGAATGTTAAAGAGCAATATGGGGCAATCTACTAATCAACAGTAGCATACAGAGGAGCTTCTAAATCAGATAAAATTTATCTAGAACAGGGAAAAATATTAGTGGCATGCCATCCTGTAAGAAAATAGAAAGCAAAAGACCGTAAATGGTTTCCTCAAGGATGTAAGACTCAAATTTTCAAGGTTATTTCTTATACAGGAAGATGGCTTACAGTTATATCATAAAAACACATGGTTTGCATTCCAATTAGTTGCTTAAAAGGTACAAAGAGGACTGGATAAACCATTTTGTATTATGCATTTAGGTTTTATCATTATATCCAATTGTTAACTGAAAATTCCTTTTCCAAAATCAGCTAAACTTATTTGAAATCATGTTGAGCCTTATACTAAGATAGTCTCAAAAGATATAACATTTAAAACTCTGAACTTCATACCTCATATATTATACTGCTGAAAGACTGCCAATCTTTCCCATCTCATATGTATCAGCATAATAGTACAACTTGATCTTATTTGACAAAGACAGTCCAGAGGCCACAGGAAGATTTCGCAAGTTTGAGCCATCAAGCTCAGAAATGTCATCTACAAAGGCAGTGACATCCCCATGTAATCTGAAGATAACACAACGGGATTCTTCCTGCAAATCCGGAAAATCAAAATACAGTGCTGTGTTCGCTTTTACTTCTGGTAAACGGTATTCTTCCATAACTAACTTGCCAGATTCCTGTGGAAGATCACAATCACAATAAAAATGATTTACTCACCAAATGGAATATTGGACTGGAAATACTAAGGATATAAAAAGATTTGGCTCAATGCTTAGCATAAGCAGAAAATGATCTATGGTTTGCAGTAAACTTGTAGTTGAATTAACAAGGCAAAATTTGCTCATGAACACTACTCAATGTTGGCATTTGCTCTAGGATACTACTCATTATTGTATTTGCTAGAAGACACTATTAATATGTGGTAATTGGCTAATAGGCACAAGTCAATAAAATATTTATTACCTTGTATGGAGAGAGAGAACTTTGAAAATGACTGTTTTAACCTTACAACCAATTTAAACATATTTGACAACATAAATGTATTTCTTGACATGTAAGTTAACAATGACAATGTAAATAAGCGATGTCTAAATATTTTGCAGAAACTATTATTTTTTCATAAGAAATATCAATATTATTGGTTTTATAGGCAAAACTTTAACTAAAACAGTTATTTGAAATATAATAATATTTTATTGAAAATAATTAATATTTCTTATGTTCCAAATATTTAATTATGTTCCAAATATTTAATATGAATCATCACAATTAATTATATGTTAAATATGGTTAAGACATGACGGCAAAACGGTCATTTCTAAAGCTCTCTCTTCTCCGTGCAAAAGTCAATATTTTAATATCTTAAGTGTCTATTAGCCAATTACCACAATTCAATAGTGTCTTCCAGCAAATACAACATTGAGTAGTGCCTAGCATGGATTGAAAAACCGATGAAAACCGGTTGGTTTTCGCGGTTTTCGACCAAACCGGTCCGGTCCAGTTTCAGCGGACGACCGGTTTTCGGTCGAATTATTTTTTTAATTTTGAAAATTTGAAAAAATTTGTAATTTCGAAAACCGGTAAAACCGAGAAACCGAGCGATAAACCGGAGAAACCCGAGCGATTTTTTGAAAGAAGAAATTTTCTCAATAAACCGAGCAGTAAACCGAGAAAACCGAGCGATAAACCGGAAAAAACCGGTCGGTAAACCGGAGAAACCGACCGGTTAGCTCTAAAATTTCGTTCAAATTTGGGTTTTGATATTTGAGCAGTTTATCGAGCGGTTTTTCCGGTTTTCGCAAAAACCGTAAAACCGGTGTGATCCGGTTTCCACGGTTCAATTGGTTTTTTAAACCCTGGTGCCTAGAGCAGATGCCAATATTGAGTAGTGTCCATGAGCAAATTTTCCCAATTAACAATTGTACTTTGGTAATAACATTTTATGAACTCTAATTACCCCTCTCTACATAAATGATGTGATTTGGAAAGGATTTAGTTGAAAATTCGGAAGTTTATTACAAACCTGAACAAGAGAACAGTCCATTTTAGAAATATAACCAACAAAACCAGATTTACATGATCACCTTGACCCATCCCATAGCAGTTTCGACATCCAAATGGATCCTAACTAGCTTCAGAATGATTATTGGCATATCACGTGGGAATAAATACAAAACTAGAGTCTATTTCAGTGAAAACCACAGCCATGTCTGAAAAAAAACCATGTTGGTCCAGTTTTGGGGCCATGGTGGTGTCTAGTCCTGAGTTTAAGAGTTGCAGGTCCAAAATCAGGCTGCAACTATAGCTGAAGCTTCTAAAATGGATCTTTAATCAAAGGAAAGTAAATGTACAAAAAAGAGTTGTATTTTAATCCCCTGATATTCACTAAGTCTTTTTTAAAAAATAATATCCTACCTACAGGTTGTAATTCTTTATGGGCATCAGAGTAGCAAATGTATAATTCTCTATGGATGGCAATATGCATGTCTGAATCGAAACATACTCTCTTAACAAAAATATCGCAAGCCAGTACTCCATTGGACAAGACATGTCGTCTTTAATCACTTGATATAGAATATTACTTAGTGGTTATATGTTCAAACACATTAGAATTCAAGATCCGCAATCAAATGTAAAAGCAAACAGATATAAGTACCCTAGTCCAAACTGTTCAAGGATAAACACAGGAGACAACGTGCAGCAGAAAATAACCAACCATTGTTAGGTGGATTTTGAATAGAGGCAACGTCTTATTACCTTAACAACTGTAACTTGTATGTAAAGAATTGCTGGGTTTACAAATCTATCTTCCATGTGTGTCAATGAAAACTCCTTCATTACCAACTCTGATGAAGAAGGTGAGTGGGTTACACGAGGTCTAATAACATTGAAAAAATCAAGGCGAAAACCAGCTATTCCAGGTGTATTTGGTAAGAGATATTGCTCAAGAACAAGATCATTATCTCTTAGTCTTTCAGCTTCAACTGGAATCTGGAAAATAGGAAGAAAAGCTTCAATCATAGCTCAAATGAAAAGCACAAAATTGTTCAGCAGAAGACAAAGGATTTACCCTAAATCTGCCCAAGGGTGGTGACCGATCTAAATAGCTTCTCATCCTCATTAATCCAACAGACGTATCAGGACCCATCTCCTTTCTCAAAGAGTTGCCAAAAACAATTATTCTTTTTGCGTGAATAAATGAATTTTGTGGATTAGATGGTTTTGATTCATAAAATGAGCTGTCATTTAATGAAAGAAAATCAAAATTTTCAGTAACCTTGGAGGAACCAGAACCTATATCATGGAGTGCCATTTTTATTGAAATTATACGACAGCGTATAGGGTTAGGGAAGTCAAATTTAATGTGTCTTGGTGCTTCATTCAAGCTACTAGATTTTTCTGGTCCACAAAGCTGTGGAGATGAAGATATTATATCTTGAGCATCCCACTTCCCTATAAATGTACGATCTTCTCTATGTATTTTATTACTAGCCCATATCTCCACCTGCACAACAGGAAAGGTTATTAGCATATGAAGTACAAAAAGCATATAAAAACATAGCAAATGATGGTCCAATTCTTAAATTTTAAGAACCATAGATAGCTAATTGAACCACTGTATGAATGTCATGAACAGGGTACAAGGGACTGTGAGTAAAAGCACGAGATTGTTGAATTACAGAATAAAACTGGGATGCCAGGTATCTTCTTGCCTAATGAACTAGGACAGTCTTCATCTATATATAGATGGGCAAACTTGACTCCTAAGAAACCAATCCCAACAACTAGAACTAAGGAAACTAATAGTTACTTAACCCTAACTGTCGTACAGTAGCCCATCGCTACAGTAACTGCGGCACGCTACAGTACCCACACCGGCCCATCTAGGCCCATGACAATGAAAAGGATGTTGTGCAGCTCTTGCACTTTCAACTAATTCTAGACAGGACTATGACAATAAATTGATATGTTTGGATCGTTGCTACACTAATGGTGCATATATAGAAGGGATTATCATGAAACTATTACCACGGAAAAACCAATAGCCACAAATGTAATAATAGTGTAACGACTCCTATACCAGTTCTCATAATATGGATTGCTTAAGAGATAGGTTCCATCTTGAAGTGTAGAGAACCCAAACTATACAGCTTCATATAATTAAGAAAGAAATATCATTTTATCTCAAATAAAACCAGTGGTTGCCCTCTGTTTGAAAGTTATAAATATAGAATCTCCCTGAGATGAACTGTCTAGTGGATGTTACCCAGCCAATCAGCGTCCGATTCAATTCTAACCTTCTATATATTAATGCTAGAGTGGACATCTGCACCCCTGGTCGAATTTTTTTTTTCTCATAAACCATCCAGTTTGTAACTACACTGATTGTATGTAGCATCGTATAGCCTATATTAGATATTTATTTTTCTCTTTTGTATTCCCTTGCCTTCCATTGCTATAGACTTTCTAGGAAAAAAGCTAGAGCAAGAAATATCTCTCAAGGCGGATCATCTTCTTCTTTTGGCATGCTCAAGCACATGGCTGGCTCCTCTTACTAAGAAAAAAAAAAATCCATTCAGTCAAGCTATTTGATTTTAATTTTCTATTTTCTAAATACCATTATCATCTCTAACCTCCCCAACTTGCTTGGACTTGGAGTAAAGGTTTTTTGTTGTCGTTGTTGTTAGTATATATGATTTATCATGTTTTTTACATTATCAAGAATGATGGAATATGGAAGTCAGATATCTCTATAGCTGGAAGTCTATGATCATATATAATGATATATTAAGGTATGCCTTGTTCCTAATGGTTATATAGATGACATAGCAATGTTTTCAAGTCATCCGACTAATCGCGATTAGTCGTCCTGATCGGTCCCTTGCTCTCGATCAGGGACACCGACGCGATTTGCTCAACCAGATTTCTGGTCGTCCGACTAATCGTCGCTTAATCGTGACTAGTCGTCTGATTAGGTGGTGGACGACCAGGCCAAGTGCTTCTGGCGGACGGACCTGCTTCGTGGGCTGTAAATTTGGCCCATTAGGGTTAGAAAATATAGTGCCCAAGAAGCACCGTCACCTGCCTTGTGCCTCTCTCAAGCGCCGGCGGCTGCTCTGGTCCTCTTCACGGGCACCTGCTTTGCTCTCCTATGGTCCTCTCCCGGCGGCGGCTTCCTCTCATGTCCTCTCATCCACCTCTGCTTTGTGGCCTGGCGCCCTAGTCCCCTTGGTGAAGATCCTGCTGGTGCTGCCCTTCTGCAACCAAGGGTTCATGAAGACAAGCTCCTCTGACGATGGTGATGGGTCCTTACTCCCTTCCGTCCCTCTACATCCTCTTGCTGCTAGATCTTATGGTTGTCTCTTGCTGCTGGCTGCTCCCTCTTGCTGCCGTGGTGTATGTGTAGATGTGGAAACGGTGCTACTATGCAGGACCGACCAGGCTCAACTAATCAATCTGGTCGATGACTAATCACGACTAGTCGTCTAGTCGGTCCTGTAGCGACTAGGATCGATTAGACGATTTGTAAACATTGTGACATAGGAATAACATGATGGAGTATGTTTCTTTATTCCAGACCTGTTTAATACAGTCCCACAGGGAGTCGAACCCAGACCTGCTGGATGCTACTCAGGTGCTCTAACCCCTAGTCCCCTACTGATAACTCGTAAAAAAAACATCATGAAGCATGACAAAGTAAAGCAGAGTTATCTTACAATTGGGCAGTCAGATGTTGAGTAACCGCAAGAACTGACAATTATGGCAACTCCTGCAACATCTGATAAACTAGCAAGAACAATCGAGAACTCAACAGACGTGACGTCCTCTGCAGCTTTCCAGTAAGACTGGCACTCCCCACTACCAAGTGGTGCCAGTAATGAAAGCAGTGGTTCAGAGTCATTTGCAGTTTTAACCTGGATTGAACATGTGGGCATGATTAAAGTAATGTCTATTGTACAATAAAGTTTCATAGATGAACAGAAGGAAGAAGAATAAAAGGAATATATGTTAAAAATGGAGTTATGCATAAGGCTAGTTTATTTTACTTTTTGCCATGGTCCATGTTCACAACAGTGTTGTAAATTTATAATTAAGCAGAATGTATCATGTATAGTAAAGAAAAGGCAGCAGATCATGAAGGAGTACATATAGTAGTAATTTTGAATGAAGACGAGAAAAAGTACCGAATGTAAAAAACTTGCAGATGGAAATTCTGCAAGTGATTCCTCATCATCAAGGATCTGCTTTAATTGCTGTTGACCAGATTGGATACTCTGCGATTCATAAGATATTCTGCTAGATTCAAGTCGACAGACCTGATTCACAGCATTCAGTGCTGCTTTCTCTGTACGATCTTTCCTCCGCAAACTATGACGAACCCGGACATAATCAACATACAAAGCATGTTTGACCATCTCATTACAGCATGATTTGCACACATAATAATCTGCAAGTGCTGAGTAGCCACCACTTTGACTTCCACCATATAGCTTCAGATCTCTGTAAGTGTTGAGCAAAAGGAAGGCCCCTTTCCCAGCACAGCAAGATTTGCAAACTGTCCTTTCACACTGGGAACATTCCACAAATATTGATTTACATTCACTAGTGGCTGAAGCCTGTAGTGAAGACAAAGCACGGACTTCACATGCTCTACCATAGCAGAATTCATCATTTTCACTGACATTCCAGAAATCTATGATTTCGTCATTACCCTTTTCGAGACCTATGGAAGCATTAGCACGATCCTCGAGCACAGCATGGCCCAACAGTGCTAGATTATCAGCCAAGCCAGAGAGTTTTAACAGGTATGAATAATCAACTGAACGGTTTGGATCTACTGTTGCAGGAATTACACCAACTGACAGCAATGCCTGGTCCCTTTCAGCGGCAGAAAGATTAAGATGGAGACGTTTAATTTCGAGTTTCATCATCTGTTCAAAGCTAAGACCTTTTGCCTGGAAAGAAGAATAAAACCTACATCAATATGATCCTCATGTCATTACAATATAATGACTTTTTGTTCTTCCTTCTTATAAAATTTACCAGGCAAGTAAAGTCTATTGAAAAACAAGGTAAGTTAATAGGATTCAAACATATGTTATGCTGAGTTCAAATCAATATCAGTATAGCAACCAGAACAAAACTAAAGATTAAGTCAACTATCATAAATTAGAAGTCTTCTTTGTCTGAACAAAAGCTTAAGTTATGTTGTTGCTAGAAAGGAGAATCTTATTACACAGAAAAAATGCATTGAGGCATTACAGGAAACTTCTGGTCAACACAGAAACATCATCTACCAAGAAGATTGCAGAAAATAAAAGCAAAAAGATGGATTCGGCACAAACTCATACCTTGGTATTTCCAGAAAGTGATTCAAAAAATCTAAGATAAAACTGTGCACTGCCACATTCTTCAACCATGTTATTCGCTTTAGCAACAGGCACTTCTGATGCAGGGGCAAAAGGGTTAACATCAAAACCATCATCGAAGAAGTTTGTTTGTTCCTCTTCATCTTTACCAAAAGACATATTCTCAGTTATATTTGGCTTTGATATGTCAAAATCGCCAGTGAGAAAATCCACAAAATTTCCTGAACCACCTGACTGAACTGATAAACTTTTAGTAGAAGATGATCTTACACTACTATGAACATCATTCCCAGGTAAGAAAGAACTTGCAGAAGACTTTGAATCTAGAGCACATTGAACACTGGATAACTTTTCTTGGAGTTCAGGACTATGTTTGCTATTGGTTAAAATATCTGCCCATGGAAGAGAAATCCCGAGGACTTCAATCTGGTGAAGAAGTTAACTTGTTAACAGAGAAAAAAATAAACACAGGAGAAATAATTCTAATGGCAAAAGTAACTTTTAAATTTTAAAAGATCTAAAGCTCTGTCGGCCTTTTACCTCACCAAGGTTAATGGGTGCACTTGACCTGGCAGATGGATGAAAAGATAATGCAACAATACGATTTAAAAAGTTCATTTCTCCTTCCAGCTCTTCAAAGTCGTATAATAGAGGAAGGTAAGTGTTCTCTTGAATATCAGGTCTAGCACTTTTCCCTGTAACAGCTAAATCCTCTGGATCAGTTCTTCCAGTGAGGGGGATCAACAGATTTGTCCCATTCGAGCACTGTGGAATGCAGGCACCCTGAAAAGTAATGTATTGAGTTAAAATTCATCTATCAATTAAATAAGATGTGTAAAAGATAAGAGACTAATTGAAAATGCTAGATCAAAAGAACTTCCACAGGGCTGATAATTGCATCATGCCCAGATTCCAGTAGCAAGAATGAAAAGCTGCCTAAAATGGGAGAGTTCTACATAAATAAATATAATTCAATGCATTTGCATGCTTTAATCAGATTTCATAAGAAAATACATAAAAAATTCAAAGCCACTGTATAAACATAAACTGTGCATAGAATAATTACATAAATTGCACAATAGATACAAAACCATGCAGAGGACTACAATATCTATGTATTTTGAAAAGGATACTCATCAAGCAGATGAAAACAATACCCAATGTCCATAGACCAATCCTGATACTACAAATATGGTTTTTGTAGTGTTGTGGCATCCTGTGGCGATCAACCCCCCTCACAGCACCTAGGTGACGACTAACGCGTTCTGGTGTAACTAAAACTGTGTGGCGTCCTGTGGTAACCCACCACCCTAACAACGCCTAGGCGACGCCACAAAAACACAACTACAAATGTGAAGAACATATGGATAAAGTTGTAAATTCATGCATAACTAAATCAGCTCAACGCAGAGCACAGAAGCTGTCTATCTATCTAAATTGAGCCAAGTTAATAAGCATTCAGTTAAGCTCTACTCCGTTTTTTTATTGCTGACGTTAAGACAAGCCACCGTAGTTCATTTGTAGTTCTTTATCGCTGTATGAAATGACAGTATTTTCAAACAGGAGGAGTATTTCTGTAGCAAGCTAAAATCACGTAATGAATTTCAAGTTCAAATTGTCAGAATCGCAAGATAGCATGTACTTAAATACAAATTTAGATGTCACATCCAAATACAATGTAGCTCAATATAATCAGGGGCTGTCTTTTTTCTTTCCTTTTTTTGTAAAGTGTATGACCAGTCGTAAACCTTGTTCGGCGGTGTCATCTTACTCATCTAGGTCCCCCAACTCTCAATTTGCATGTATGGGTCCCTAAACTTGCTAAGCACAGTTCATTCCTGGTCCAAGTCTCTCTGGTTAGCACCGATTCTCCTAAATGATATCATTGTAATATCCATGTCATCTATTTTAACAGCATCATTACTTGTATTACTATTTGACCCACTCAAAAATACAAAAGAAAAATCAAACAAATTCTTTGTGCTTCCTAAAGAGGTCCACATTTTTTTCTGGTTCGGCATGATCTTTCAACTTTAGTGTTGGCTCAATAGCAAATGATGAATTCATACACTTAAGTCGCATGTCCGTGACCAACGCTAATTAGAGTGATTTGGACCTCAAGTGAAGCACTTAGCAAGTTTAGGGACCTGAATGTGCAAGTTGAGAGTTCAGTGACCTAGATGACACCTTTGGACAAGTTCAAGGACCAGCTAGCACTTCCTTAATTCTGAGTACAGGGATGAGAGTTCGTCAAGCCAAAAGTTGAACAGAAATGGTATTTGCAAAAAAAAAAAGAAAGAAAGAAATAAGATGAAACATCAGGACCTAAAAAATGGTAATAAACCAGTAAGGTAAGATAGAGACAAGGACCTCAACCACAAGTTTAAGGGCATCTATGCTCGAGCCAAGTCTAACATCTACAGATGCTGGATAAGAAGAATCTTCTGCGCCATGGGAGACAGTAAGCAGCAGCCGGCAAACTTGACAGGGTTCCCCAAGGTATATAAAAAGTTCAACGTAGTCTGCACCATGCTGACAAACCTGCAGGAGTGAAAGTATTAAAACAAGTGTGAAAAACTCATTCAGACAATAGTTAAAGAACCAAGGCAACTGAAAGGAAACATTGCAGGCCAGTAAGTATGTAAAGAAAGTATTATACCCAAACAAGATCCTTCTTTTTGAAGCTAAGAAGACTGGAACCACCATCAGCCATTGGGGTGATACTAGGAACTGGCTTTAACATGCATCCAGATGGCCTAGATAGCACCTGAATCATCCAAAGTAAGCATGGTGGTACAAAAAAAATACAATTCAAATTAGCTCATTGAAATCAAGATAAATAAAGTAATCTTTCAGTAAGTATACTGATAATAAGTAAGTCTACCTACTTTTAGAGGGAAGATTGGGATGGATGGAAGATGCTTAAATAGCCTCAACCCAAGGAACATCTCTAACTGTTTTTGACGAGAACTGTCATTTAGATAATTCTGGTACCTTCTTTGCACCGTAATCTTTACATTCTGAACAGCTGAGAATTTACTGAATTTTCCAGTTTCCTCCTTGAATATATTCAGAATCTCACTGTGCATAGCTTTTGAGCCAGTGTATAATGTCGCATGAATATCACCAGCCAGAAGAAAAAGTTCAGCAAGGTGGTTAACTGGAATAAGCATTGTTGAGGCTTTGAATTGATCGAATGTCATATCAAATCTCTTCCAGGGCTTCTGTGGAGCTTCCTGGCATGGATGTTCCCAGGTGGTCGTACGTGTATTATGATCTATATAGAATGATTTCCCTGTTACAGAATCAAAGCGCTCCTCCCATCCAGGGGGCAAGGAACGAGTACTTCGGCTGTTGTATTCAGAATATCTGCTTGTTGATAACCCAAACATGGCATCTATATCAAGGGAGATATTCAATCTACTACACTGTTCAACAAAAACTTGAAGTGCCCCAAAGTAGCTAGCAGCATTAGTCCTATCAAGAGAGTCTGCACAATTGAAACGAATCACTCCATTTTGAACAGAATCCATGCAGAACCCACCACTAATGTCATTGTTGCAGACAACTGATCCTTTACATTCCTTAAGATGCTGCTTTGTATCATAGTAATTCCCTTCGCTGAAGCCAATAGCCATTGTAGGCGCTTTAAGATGTCTCCATAGGCCCTCTACTGTCTGCTGCTGACCTTTTGACTTCACAGTCGCATGCCAGTCATAATTTATCAACTGAATCCATGTGTTTCCAAGCTTTGCAGTAGACTTCATATATTGTATAGAGTCTTTGAAATGATCGACTAGAACTGTTTCGGTTTTTCCCTCACCGTATCTTAGTAAGTTAATACAAACAATAGGAATCATTCTGGGTTTCTTTTGCCTAATTGTATCCGCTTCAGATGATTTTTTGCCATATCTTCTACTCAACCGTTGGTAATATGCTAAGCTCCCCTTGTAAGGATCATTAGCAACATAAATTTCAGCTTCTACTGACACGGCATTTTTTATTTCTGCACCCCACCATATTGGTATAGTTCCACGTCGCCAGATATATGAACTAAAAGGTACACGCTGTCCACCCGTTCGTGGAGTCCAAACAAGCTGCTCACACTCTACCTCATTGCCCGTCCCTGAACATGCATTTAATCCACGAGCCAAATAGCGGGTTCCAGGATGCAATCGACTACGGCGGGCAATGAGGGCAACTGACCCACCTTGCTGCCCTGTACCAACAAAGTTCCGAGACTCAGCAAACCCCTGCAAAAGAATGACACAGTGCCCTGGTAGCCCAATGTCCTTGAAGGGCTTTGATAACCACTCATTCCAATAAAATTCCTCATCTGGTTCCTGAAGAGTCATACGACTTGGAAATGGTCTGGTAATGTCCCTTGTCTCACAAAAGTAGTACTTCCCATCAATGTCAAGATCAGCCAATTCACAGATATTCTTCAGTTCTCCATTCCCCTGTCCTTGAGGGTTCTGCAGCTGGATCTTTATCCATTGACTCTCCACCACTGTATATATGCACCCACCTCCCGGCAGATTTGGGACGGATGCGCTCAATTGTGTTGCAACCAAAAGCAAGGCATAGCTTCCCAACACCACATAACCGAGTACTGCTTTCGCATATGTGGTGCCCTTGGATAAAATCCTTGAGCCATCAGTGATGTAGTTCAATGCCACCGCCTCAGATTCAAAAACGTCCTCCCCGTACTTCCCGACATAGCGCAGGGATCCTGTGGTTGGGTCAACATATATCACCTGAGTATCCCTCCTTGTCGACAAGCTAACAACAATGTACACCTCAGTGGTCTCTAGAACAACGACCACGACCGACGTATCCTTGGACCTAGGAGGGGCCCTAATGTGAGACATCTGAATTTTTTCTCTCTGCACAGGCAGCTTGAGCGGAACTGATCTTGCGCTTTGAAGAACAATACCTGATCAAAAGGATCAACGAATTAGAATCAGTGGTGGACCGACTAAAATGGCGCGGTAGGGCGACGGAGAGATCCCCTCCTCCCCTCTTCTTCGAGATCTCCGGCCTCCAGATCGACAGACACAGCTGCCAGGCATCCCATCGCTATATCCCCATCTCCCCACCCCGTCTCCGCCCACGGGCGAAACATTCTTCCGCCTCCGTGCAGGGATCGACCCATCCCCACAACATCCAACCTAAATGTCAACTACAGGAGGGAGGAGGATTCGACGATTGGGGGCGATACCTCAGCTCTCACCTTCCGTCGAAGCTTGACGAGGAGGGCCAACCCAACCCAAGGTGGGCAGGCTTGTGCCCCGTTCTGGCCGCGCGTACCGCCGTGCTTGCAGCGTGCTGTGGTGCTGCCTGGATCGGACGAGTTTGCGTAGAGGCGGGGTAGAAGAGGAAGCGGAAGCCACCGGCAGTGTTTTTTCTCTTTCAGCTTTGAACTATAATTACATCATGGGGCATGTTTGACACGTCCGTCTTTATTTAAACAAGGGCAAACATGCAATTAGAGAGTTACTAATTTTTACCTAACTGAAAGTTTAAATAATTAGATTGAAAAAATTTATAATTTATAATTATTAGACAAAAGATCCTATAAAAATCAAAAAATAAAATGATAAAACATCAACTAAAATCTTTCAGTCGATTGAAGGCTATAAAACATGATACAATTATAGAGGTAAATATGTCCGAAGGCAAACACGTAATAATTAGATTAAAAACTAGGATTAGGATATAAAAATAATTACTTTTATAATATATATAAATAATATATATTGTATTTCTTTACGAGAACCACTACAAAAGAAGAACTAAGAAAATATGACTTAAGATAAAACTAACACTCTTCAAATATGACTATTCAAATCAATATTCTTTTAGAACTCATAATTTTTTTAAATTGAGCTTCTGAGTAGATGACACCACAAATAACTTTGTTGTCCCTCTTCTTCTACTACTCCTTCACCTCGTTTCACCTCCGCCCTGGCGCTGGTGGCAACATAGTCGCACTAGGTCACACTCATCCCTAGGTGTTTTTTCGACCGTTTTCATTTCTAGGTCACACTCATCCTCTACGACATCTCACGTGATGAGAAAAAAAATAAAAAACTCATGTCTATATTATACGCACAATATTAAACAGTGCCAAGTTATAGTGGACTATTTAGTGAAAATAGGTATAGTTGCTATAACTATCAATTTTTTTCTCAATGATTAGATATAATTACGGGAATGCTTCTTTTCAAATAGTTGAAAAGAGAGCACCCGATCAGTCGACGTCTTGAGTGGCGCGGCATGAAACTTTTATTATTATTTATTTATTTATAGAATTATATGTATTAATTAGTATTATGTATAGACTAAAGAAAAATTATCTTTTTATATTTATTGGATCTAGATCTAAGGGTCATAGACATTGGTTGAGAGTAACCCAATTTTTTGTCGATTGAAAATTAGACGCTCCTATATAATTACTAGAAAAGTGTTCGTGTGTTGCTACAGACTTAAAAAAACAAAATACTCTTTATGACTTTATAAATTATTTACATAATATAATTATTAGATATATACAATATTATTGATAATTTTTACATGAAAGATCATATTTATATTACCGTTGATGTTTCTTAGTATACCATTTTATATGTCAAAGGTAACAATTTTTTCATCATTTTTTACCATATTCTAGAAGTTTTATCCGAAAGAAAAAAAATCAATTTACGCAGTCTATAAAATAACACTGTATTACAACACAATTTTTAACTTGAAAACTTGTTCCAACGAAAAACGTTAAGACACAAAAGTTATAGATATCGTCGAGATCTTTTTGAAACATATGTGGATCATATTATTTGGATTTTGGAGCTAGAAGATATGGGTCTCATACAGAGACCTACGTAGAGAAGTCCGAATCAGAATAAATGTTTTTGCATCGCATATTTAAAAACCAAAACGGCGGGATCTGGATTTCTATTGAATACCAAAGTTATAGAACTTTTCGAGAACTATGATATAGAGTCTGAGTTTGTTTAATTTGAGCTCCGTACGAGGGAATTATGATTTTTAAAATTCGGTACTTGATATGGAAGTTACGAAACCGATTTGAATTCAATTTCTAACTTTGTGGACACGAAGTGGACGATCGTACCTCAACTAATAGATTGTAGAGATCATATAATTATATTAGTTAAAATCAAGTTAAACAAACAGTGTAAAAAATAGAGATGGAGCTAGATCAAGAGGTGGTGGGATTTGATGATATAATCCCTAGGTTTGGCGGGAACATGAAATCAATGGTGCCACTAGAGCCTGACTCAGGCTGCCTGAGACGTGGTACTTACGATGTGGGTTATCTCGATCCGGCAACGAGATCTGGTAATATTCTGCTCCCAAATTTTCGATCGAGCTCACGTTATATTGTCTATAAAAGTAGATTATCGTGTAAAAGGTGAGAGTGGGTTACTGAAGTTCGTGAGGTCTGCTGGTTCAGCTTTGATTAGTAATTTTTGCTTGATTCCTGAGATGGAAGTCCAGAGCTGGACAGTGGATTCCAATATGCAGTGCCACAGGCAACCGCAATACAACATGATTTCAAACGGTGGGTAACTATGGAGAAAGTGATAGTATACAGAAATGTGGATTACTGGATTATGTATTAAAGGTTTGCGTAACAATCAGCAAAAAAAAACTCGAGCTGCGGGGATATGACGGCCCCTGGGTTTTTTGTAAGAAGAAGACCTTCTCACGCAGGTCGAGAAAACCCCTAAACCCTACTCTCAAGTCATACACCGGGACTCAACTAGCCTGTAAGCTGTGGCACGAGTCTTTACCGTGTGCTTTGGCACTGGGGGGCGAGGGGATTTTTTTACCTCAAATCCTAAAATTTGCTTTCAACAAGAATCGAACTCGAGATCTGAGGAGATGCTATTCAGAGCCTTAACCATTAGGCTGAAGCCCGTTTCGCTAATGTTTTCTTAACGATCAGCAAGACGTCAATGTTTTCTTTTTTCTTTTCTATTTTTTAGGAGATGAGGAATTACTTAAAATTGTGCTTATATATTAAATTACAACACATAAATGTCTGTTTCATATTTTTTTCTTACTTATTTTACATTGCATCTACACTCTTTTTTCAACCAGCACTATAGTGAAAGTGTAAAACGGACTAAACGATGCAAACTCGCTCATGTTTTTCTAGTATTTCACATTGCTCTTGGTAGTTTAGTACGGCAGTGTATGCTGTTGTCTCAGCCCATGCATCTAATCTTGTTGACAGTGTCGGCCTCGTTTGTAAGATGACATCCCGCTTTGTGTTCAGTTGGCGAACCATTTTACTTCAGGCCTGTGGTTCATAGTAGAATCATACTATTTCTATGCACAAAAAAGAGAATAGATCCGTCTCTCGTCAGAAATCATTTCACAATAAGTCAAGCGATTGCGCAAGTAGTAGATGCACTACAAGTTCAACGTAATCTTTTTTTGACTAAAATGCATGAGTTACCACTGTATTTGACAACCTACTTTAATTTGGTTATTGTACACACAAAACTGTAAACTGCAGCAATTGAGCTCTGTAATTTATTTAGTAAGCTCATTTCTGGATGGACTAACTAGTTGTCAGTTCGAACTAACAATTAGCCAACTAACAATTAATTAGATGTCTATTTGAAGCTCGAACTAATTGCTAGTCCGGATTGTAGAGAAAAGCCTACTTTGTCCCTGACTAAAAGTAGAGGTGGGAAAGAAAAGAGATGAAGGGAATTCTAGCTATTCATGATTTGTTGGATCTATTAGTCTTTGTTGGATCTATTAGTCCCTACTAATTTGGTTCTTCTAACTAATAGAAAAATAACTAATCCACTCATTGGCTAATAGTTACTCTATTTTTAAATTAGGAGATCCTTTCAGCCACATTTTTCCATCGTTGGATGAACATCTAGCGGCTACGATGTTTCTTCAACCTCCCGCCTCTCCCTGCCTCATGTCCCTCCACTAATCGACGCTCCCACCACCTACCGGCCGCCCGTGGCTTCGGCAACACCACCACCGCCTCGCCGCACCGCCAAACCATGACCCACCACTGGGTCGTGACTGCCCCTCCCCCCTCCTCCAAAACCCTCCCTCTAAGGTCGGTGGACAATGGAGCTCGCCCAAACCCTAACACCACTGTCGTCGAAGCTCTCCGGAGGGCCATCATCGCCCGACAACCTAGCCTTCTTCGACGATAACCACCTTTTATGATATCATAGCAGCGTTGTTGCGTCACACCGCCCGCCCATCCCTGCGCTTTGCCACAACCCCCCCCCCCCCCCCCCCCCCCTCCTCCACCTCCGATCACGCCGCCCGCCCATCCCTGCGCCGCACCCTTGCAGTTCAATTTTTGGTGACTGATCGATTTGTAAGGTACAAAGTCGGAGGTATTAAACATCAGATTTGTAAGATTTCAGTTACAAATCTAATGTTTAATACCTCCGACTTCGTACCATATATAAGTGATAAGTCCATAGTCCATACCAACTTATCCAAGAGGAAACTGCGATGTCTTTCAACTGCAACCGAGTGACACAAACACTGTCAGCGTGACCCTATGCTTAAGATGCAACACACACCATGGAACAAGGTCACATTCACCAAAACGAAATGGAACAAACTAAATTGACGCAAAATCCACTCCCAGCACTTACCACGTCCAACAAATGTTGAAACACAAGATCAAGATCTAATGCGTACAGGGAAAGGAGCATAAAAATGTCACTAACAGGAGATGTGATTTAGCAGCAAACCCAGGTTACCAAAATCCTTTTTATCACGAACAGGCCTCCGCAACACAACTGGCAGTGGCAGGATCTACGATTCAAAGTACACGCATTACAGAATTTATCTGCCCAATTTGCATTGAAAAGAATGACATGATACAAAATAATCATCACCACCTCAATGCAAGGAAATCACTTGAGCAAATTTGCAAAGCGATGCGACAACTTAACATTCAACGACACCCATGTGGAAAAAAAACAGAGGCATTCATTCATCGAGGCACATGCATTGCAACATTTGCAGTTCAGCATGTAATATACAAAAGGATCAGAAGACAACATCAAAGACAGACCAAACCAGCAGTTAGGAGGGCAAAACAAAAGGGCGAGGGGTACATCTTTAATGTATGTACTAGCCTAAGATTGGAAACATCACATATGTTCCACAATATGGACAGAGCTGACACAGGCACCATCCATTGCAGTTTAAACTAGTACTAATTAACACAGTAACAAAGAAGTCATCCACCTCCTTGTTGATCCATCACTATCACTATACACTGAATGTCAGATGAGGATGAATTCCCTCGGGATAAGCAGAGGATGATTGAAGGCGAAACAATACAATCTTCTTCGTCAATCTCCATCAGCCAGGACGCAATCAAGGAACAAAGCTTTGTTGCACCGAGCCGGTCAGCAAAACGATTAGGGACACCGAGTTCATCCATCAACCAGAAGAAAAATCATCATGATTAGAATATGATCAGAAACGAGAGCTTCTCTTTGGTTGCAGTTTACCATGGACAGCAGCAAACAAGCTTTTCCCGGTCTTACCATATATACTCGAGATGATCCCCAAAACGCAGCAGCAGTACAAGAGAGAGAGAGAGAGAGAGAGAGAGAGAGAGAGAGAGAGAAGTATAGCAAGTGTGTGATGTCGACAATGAGCTTATCAGCAGCTTCAGTATATGTACTAGAGGTTAGACTGAAGGAAAACAGCGATCTCCTCCATGACCTCGTGGTAGTGGTCCGTGTTGGCCAACAAGTAAAAGCCTATAGTGGCCCTCTCGCGGTACACAAGCTTGACGTCGTGACCGTCTTCCCGGAGTCCCTCGGCATAGGCCAGCTGCCGATCACAGGTGAGATCCAGCCCTGACACGATGATGAGGCTCTTGGTGAAGGGCAGCCCCAAGAGCCGACGCCCGTTCGGCCCGAAGGGGTTGCAACACGGGTGGTCCCGGTCGGCGCCCTTGGGCAGGTACGCCTTCCAGTACCAGTCCCTGTCCTGGAGCGTCACAAAATACTTGCCGTCGAGCCGGCGCTCCGACTCCGTGCGCTCATTGCCACCAAACATGGCGTTCAGCAGGATGTTGCCACTGATCTCGATCCCCTCATCGGCAGCACGGACAGCGACGTGGTGGGCGATGTTGCCCCCCGAGCTGTCACCGGAGAGGAACACGCGGGGCCGCTCATCCTCCCCGCTGCGGAGGCATGGCTGTGACATGACCCACTTGAGCGCGGCCCAGCCGTCGTCGTAGGCGCACGGGTATGGGTGCTCTGGGGCGCGGCGGTAGTTAACGGACACGACGACACCGCTGCTTAGCCTCACGAACTGGCGGCACAGCTGGTCGTAGATGCCCGTGCTGAAGGACGAGTGCACGAAGCTGCCGCCGTGGAAGAAGATGATGACCGGGAACAGGTCTGGGGACGGCGCGGCGGTGAAGAAGTCGAGGATGCGCAGGGTGACCGCGGCAGCACCCTGGGCGTTGTTTGCAGCGACGGCAGGGCGATAGATGCGGACCGCGAGGCCGATGGACGGGTCGATGACGAGGTCGAAGGAAGAGACACCCTCCTCAGAGCACGCGTTGGGATATGCCTGGCTGTCGAGGTGCTCGGCGAGGTCGCGGTCGAAGGTGCCGTCTGGGCGGCGGAGCAGGGTGTACGCCAGCTTGAATCTGGAGATGAGCAGGCGTGTGTGGATCGGCACCACCGTCTGCAAGAAGAGGCAACAGTTAGACGGCGAAGAAGACGACCTCATCAATCACGCACCACAGTCATCCTATTCCTTTGCCGTTTCCTCGCATGGACAAAGAACACAATTCTTGGCTGCCGCTTGCCAGAAAAGATGCAAGCTTACTTCCTCAAAAAATAAAAAATAAAAATTTAAGCACTGGGAAAGTATGATTGGTTGCTTGCCCCTTGTTGGGTAGCCGTATCGGTAGCATCACCAGCTTCTAATTAACCCAAAAACAAAGGGGGCAAGCGGGGAGGCGGATAAATTGGGGATTGAGCCTAAAGGGGAAAGAAAGGCAGCGATGGACCGCGAAATCACCGGCCACCAAATCATAAAGCGGCGGTGCAAATCAAGCCCTTCCCTGCGCACCCCCGACACAGGAAGAACACCCCCATACGAAACGCGAGATGCGAGGAGGGAAGGGGATGATAGGGAGGGAGAGATGAGGGTTGACCTCGTCGCTGCCGGCCATGGCAGGCGGCTAGGGAAACCCTGCCGCCGCTCGGGCTCTGCTGGACCACCGGCTTCAGCTGCTGCTGCAAGATCTCTTCCCGAGTAGGGGCCGGCACGCTCCAAGTGATCCCGCTTCACAACCAACCCAGCGAGGAGCCGAGGACGCGGCGCGCGGCCGCCTCCGATCTCCTCTTCGGCGCCAAGACCCTTTCAATCCGAATCCCCGCCGCCACCAACCAACCTTCCGGCTCGAGCGGCCAAGTGGGCAGCGGGTGAGTGTTCGAGGAGGCGAGGAGCAGGATCAGGAGGAAGGGGATTGGACGGTGGCGGACGGAGGAGACGACAAAACCGGGCGGCTCAAAAACTACCCTTTCGCAAAAAGAAAACAAAATAGTAAAACCGCTTTCTCTTTCATCATTCCCCTGATTTGTTATTACTGTATAAAAGAGCATCTTCAGGAACCTCTAATAATTAGGTCCTCAAAACCTTCTTTTGAGAGCAGTTTAAAAAATATTAAGAAAAAAAATTCTTTTCTCCTTCAACAGTTCTACCCTAAAATAATATAAAATATTTTTTTATTGGTCCATAGCAGCATTTAGGTCTATAGATTTAAACTTTTCTTTGAAAAGAGGTGGATTGGAGCTCCCAATTTTTCCCCCTATTTCTAGCTACAAGTGAAAAAAGTTTATAAAGAAAATAAATATAGGGATGATTTAGGAACACTGTTGGAGATGGTTTTTTAGATAAAATACCTTAATATTCAATTTAGGGAGAGATTTTGGGACACTCTTGAAGATGCTTTGTACTTATACTTAGGTGTGTTCGTTTCCACCCTTCTAATTTTTAGATCTGTTCCATCAAATATTATGATACTAATTAAGAGTATTAAATCTAGATTACTGACAAAACCCTCCCTCTGAATGACGAGATAAATCTATTAAAACTAATTAGGTCATGATTAGATAATGTGATGCTGTAGTAAACATCTCTTAATAATGACTTAATTAAGTTTAATAAATTTATCATATTAATGCGCATTCAACTCTGTAATTAGTTTTATATTTAATATATATTTAATAATCATATGTAGCGTTTTAATGATTGATGTGACTCTACTAAAATTTAGACCCCAAAAAATAAACACACCCTTAGAGCATCTCTACCGGTCACTCTTAAAAATAGGCTCCTATTTTTTATTTCGAGGCCAGCTGGCAGATTTAGGAGCCAAAAAAATTGGTTCAACTCCAGCAGAACTTCCTATTTCAGCCTCCTATTTTACACTGACTTGTGGAACCAATTTGTCAGCGTGAAAGGTCGATCCTGTCTCCAATCCTTCCTCAATGGTGACGCGAATCCACACCTCGCCGCCAGACGACTCGAGCCACAACAATGCCACGTCGGCGACAAATTCTCACTGCAGCGCCGCCACATTCAGAGGAGGGACCCACGCGTTAATTGCTTGGTAGAAAGGGAGGATGGGCTCGCCATGGAAGGGGAGGCGCAGGGGCTACCCGGGAGGTGTGGTCGCGGAGGACGGCCGGCCGGGGAGGTGTCGTGCCAGGGCGGCGCCCCATTGATGCTCGACGGGTAGGGGAGCTTGCACTCGACGGAGGAGGCCGCCGCCCCCTAGATCCGCGTGCACCTAGGGCTGCCGCCACCCGCAGACGCCATCTGTGTCGCCTGCGATCGAGCCGACGCCAACTAAGGCCTTGTTCGTTTTTAGCTGATTAAAATAGGCTAAGAACTATTCTGGGCGGTTGTTTTCATTTTAGATCTCAACAGGTGCAGGATTAATCCAGCCCTCTAGATGTATGAAATGATTAAAATGGACCTAATTTCATTCCGGGGCTGACCTTAACTGAATAGCAATTTTCTGATAGAAGGGATTTCATTCTAGTTTATTTTGTTTCAACCGGATTGGGCTGTGTTCCGACCCAATCCGCTGGAAACGAACAAGGCCTAAGGCTTCGCCGCCCGCTACAGAGCCGTCGCCGTCGCCGCTGCCCGAGGCTTCATCGCCTGCTACCGAGCCGCTACCGCCCGCGACTAAGGCTGCCACGGTCCCGCCCGTCGTCAATGTCGCGCTTCGCCCACGGCGAGGTCGTGCCGAGCCCATCCAGCCCGTTGCTAGTCCTTCGCACCCGCGGCCGACGGCGGGATGGCTCCGCTCGAGAATCGAGAGAGAAGAGGAAAAAGGGGGAAGAAAAAAAAGAAAAGGAAAATTTTAGCGGGATCCATATTTGAGAGGGTTCCAAAAGGTGAGAGCCCAGTGAAAATATTTGAGAGCTCTCCTAAAATAAGAACCTATATAGTAGTCCTTGTGAAGTTTGTTTTTCAGTCAAGACTCAAAATATAGTATGAGAGTCCTGTTTGAGAGGTCTACTGAAGATGTTTTTATCCTGGGTGATTTGGCGGGCTAGACCACCACCGGCCTAATCCAAAGCTCCATATCAGACTGATTGCACCGGGCTCCACCATACATTCCTGGAGGAACGTTTAGTGGAAAGGAGAGCTGCACTGATCTCCTCTATTGTGTTTGCTACGGTACCGCTCCCTTTCGATTACGCCAAATAAAGGAGACTAGCGTTCCTCCGCTATGCACTGGTGCGGGGCCTGCTCCCAACCACCCGCGCGCTAACGGAGCGGAACGAGGAGGGGAGTGCGAGCAGAGGAGGAGGACGCGGAGGAGGACGACCCGAGCCAGATCCACCATCGCGATGGGGTCCAGGAGAGGGGCCGGCGAGCTTGGAGAGAGAGAGGCCGAGGTGGGATCGAGGAGAGGGGCCGTCGGGGAGCTCCAGGTAGACGCCCAAGCCCACGCCCTGGATCTGGATCTGGAGAGAGGAGAGCTCGATGGTGGACCTCGGTAGCGGCGGCGCACAGCTGGAGGAGACGGGCCTTGACGGTGGCGACGCACGGGAGAGCAGGAGACGGGCCTCGGCGGCGGCGGCATGCGGGGGAGCAGGCGGCAGGCCTCGGTAGTGGTGAAGCTCGGCACGGCGAGAGAGAGAGAGAGATAGATAGAGAGAGAGAGAGAGAGAGCTCGGTGCATATGTGGCACGCGAGGGAGGAGAGGGGGAGGGGCGGTGGCGGCGCACAGGGGAGGAGGCAGCGGACCTCGGCGGCGCGCGCGGGCCTCGTGCGGGCGCAGAGGAGGAAACGGGCCTGGGCGGTGATGCCCGATGCGTGGAGCTCGGGAGAGAAAAGAGAGATTGGAGAGGAAGGAGAGAGAGGAGAGAAAAAGAAAGTGATAAGAGTAACATGTGTGTCTCAGAGTGAGGTAGTTAGTATGGAGGATGAAATATAGAGTATGACATAGAGTATGAAATATAGAGTATGATAGGTATGATAAAATATAATATAAATTAAAGAATATGGAGGGAAGGGACCGGGCTCGACGTCGATCTCCTTGAACGGTCTGTGCATGTAAAGTTACGGCCATGACGGCTCGTGCCGGAAAGAGGAGCATGGAACAGAGGGAGCAGGGAGATAGGGAGCGCCAGGCACGAAGCATCGCGCAACGCACGAGCTCAGGCACCCGAATTTGAGCGCCTGAGCCTCATGGAGGTGCCTGACTCAGGCATGATCTCCGTAGAGCAACCAAACACGAAATTAGAGCCACCAGGCATACTCAGTCACAGGCAAATTTTGATGAGGGTAGCAACCAAACTAGCCCTATAATACTAGTATTGAGGGGTGAGGAGTTTCATTTCATATTATATACAATTAATAAAAAAATATTACATTAAGTGTAATAAAACATCAAAATAAAATTATACATTAGAGAGATTATTTTATTTATAGTTTTAAATTATTTTTGATATCATGTCATTCTTGAAAATAATAAAATAAAATTCGTCATTAAAACTAGCCTAAGCCTGTGACTAACGGGACAGTACTTGCAGTTTATGGTAACCCCCTCTTTTAATCACGGCCTGGATTAGTGCTGCTCTGGAAAAGACGCGCACAACGAGACTGCTTTCTCCGCCCATGCATTTTCGCCCGAGGGAGAGTAGAATGAGTGAACCTCCGAGACCCATTGGAAATCATAACCAGCCGCGGAAACGGATATCCATATTAAATGACACCACAAAACAAGTTAAGTTAAGAGAGGTTCGGATGTTTTGCAAGTTTATAGACAGATGTGATATGACATAACAAATTTAACAACCAACAATATATTTTATTAAAAAAAAGATGACTTAATGTTATGGGAAAGTGCGTTTTGATCATAATTCTTAAGGCTATCCAGATTTTAAAATTTTGCAAATTTATCATGACTTTGTTTTAATGAACCTGGTGTTTACCATGAGTTTCAAGAGGAACCTGATGTTCACCCAACAGAGCGTAAAAGAGGAAAAAAAAAAAGAAACGTTTCTAAGAGGAATGTGACCAAAGTACCCTTAAGGTGTCTCTCCTCCTCCCTCGGCTCTTCTATCCCTAACCCTAAGAGTTGGCGTGGCGGGGACGGGTGGATCGGCAACACTGATTGAAGGAGGCAAGCTTAAAGGACGGAACTGTGGTGCTAGAGCTTTGTCCTGGCCTGACCAGCGCTGCCGCCTCATGAGCCGAAGCTTGCGCTATTGCTGGAACTTGTCCTAACTGTCACCAGTGGAGTTGACGAGCTATTGCTAGAGCTTGAGCCACCACAATTGGAGCCTACTCGAGCTGCCGCCGCTTGATGAACTACCACTGTTGCTAGAGTGTTGTTGCCATTAGACCTTGTCTGGCGTCGCTGCTACCATCGAAGTCGGAGCGGGCAAGCTCGAGTGGTAGCAAGTTCCACCCTAGAGTCCTCAAGGAGGAGCCGAGGCGGTGTTCCGGCCTGCAACCGTTCCCAGCCCGTCTAGAAGGCCACCGTCATCTCCCTCTCCATCAACCTCCTTCCATACCAAGCCGGATATGGAATTTGACAAAAATTTAAATTTATTTATAAAATTTTAATTCAGTTTAAATTATTCTTTTTCAATTAGTCCAAATTCTGTTATAAATATATATTTCGAAATTGGGCAATTAGACAGACTCGTGATAAAACCAAAACTGTGGTAAAATCGCAAAGGACAAGTTCATCTTTTTACAACATAGTTAACACCGTTTTAAATTATATGAATTCATGGTAAGTTGTAGGTTCGGAATTCAAAATATTATGATAAAAATACAAAAATTGAAAATCTGGATCTATATCACCATTAGATTTCAAAGCTGTGGTCAATATGCAATTGGCCCGCACGTTATCCATATGTAAAATTTCAGTCAATTCAAATCTATCGTTCCTGAAAAAGGTAGGCTCTACGCTTTTAATCATCCTACATAGTCGATGGTTTAAGTATTAAGACGTACTCAGTGACTCAGCCAAGTGTTATTAAAAATAAAGTACTGTACAGTCAATGAAAAGAAAGTTTTAGAAACGAATTATGTTCGCTATAGGAGGACGATGATGAGTACCATGGTTTATGGAGGGAAGTTCACTCGACCACAAGGCCCAGCAGCGGTTCGGCCTTTTCCCCCATTTCTGGCCCAGGCGCTCCTCTGTTTTTCCGTTTCCATTCCATTCCATGGCAAGCAACCGACTTCGGGAGGGAGTCTTAAAAAAAAAAAAAAACCGACTTCGGGAGGTCACATCAAATGCAACAACACAGTGCCGCGACGCAAGAACCGGCCTACGCTACGCCTCCGCTGCGTGTTGGCGCTGGTCCTGTGCACCCTGGAGGAGGGACGTGAGCGGTCTCACGTGCTCTCGACGTGCCCTTGCCGCGGTCCTGCTATGCGTGCTCTCGTCATTTTAATTTGATGAGGCAGGCTCGGCGTCGATCTCGCACTTGCCGTCGATCACGTGAGGACGTCGCCGATCGAGTCCTCAGCCTGTGTTGCAGCGAACCCTGCATGCCCGTGGACGGCCCATCCTCTCCGCGACGGCGAAGGAGGTGACCTTGCCTGTTTCTTCCTGGCACGTCCACCTGCTTTGGAGTTCTCGGCTGGTCAAATTCTTCATTAGTCATGCAACAGTTCTGGAAGAGATCTGGGTTGAACCTTGATGTCGAAGGATGGATTGCACTCAACTCGCTCAGAGCTTCATTAAAATTAAAATGCAGGGATCTCGAAAAAAAAAAAAACTTGAATGGATATTAAGTAATAGGCGATGTCATTGTTTCAGATGAACACTCTGTGTAAAGCTTGTTATCACTTGAATATTAGGTTTTCAAATTATTCCCTGAACATTTAGGAACCAGCCTTTTGCATCACAATGGTATAGACTATAGATCCAGAGTAGAACTCCCTTATATGTCAACATTCTTATTATGTAAGATGAGAGTTTCTTTTTTTGTATAAATCCAAAAATGTTTAGAGGACAAATCAAGTTCTTATTTAGAACAGTTGTACGACATTAGGTCATAGCAACATTCTTTTGATTGACACGAACTGTACACCAACCCAAGATTTATTCATCCCAGATGCCGGCTGTACCTAATGGTACCATCGTGCACGGCGAACGCTACTCTCCAAATCGCAAGTCTGTTTCAGCACCGGTCAAGCAGTGGTATATGTGTGACCGCAGTCCGCACGTACGGACGGCGCTTTCTCTCGCGCCTCTGCTGCGACCTGCCTCTCTCCGCCTTGTCACCCTCACATCGGAAAAAAGAGAAGCGATCGAATCGAACATGCTGAATGAAGAGATAGTTTCATAGGAAGGTGCATGAACAAAATGGTACGATCTGAGGAAGGTGCATCTGACCACACAGTCATGAATTAACGTAATCCTCGAAAGAGACGTGTTGTCGCTTTGATCAATTCCTGGGGTGAGTTCATGCATTGTTGGAACCGTGATAGACTTGCCGAGGAATTTCGGCAGAATGGGTGGTAAGATGCAGGCGCTGCAACGAGGTGGCTTGTGTGTGGGTGTGGGTCGCCCATGAGCTGTAGTTCTTTGGAATGAAGATGCTGTAGGCGCAGCTGTACTAAAGCTGACAACAGGGAGATGCACGGACACATCGGTCGGCACAGGATTAAACCTACTTTTGGAGGCGACGAACCGAAGGAAAAAGAATATGGGAACTGCTGCAAGCTGGGGAGGATATCAAAAGTGATATACTGTACTCGTACCAGCTACCTGGTGCTGCCACTGTTAAATTCTCTCTCCGATCGACAAAGAACGGAGGAGGTGACCAACACTTGGTATTGCCGGACGTAGAAAATTCTAGGGACTGCGTTCGCATGGACTTTTTGTGAGTAGTAGTTTCACCAACTGGAAGTTACTACCAACAAATTTGAAGTGTTGATATTCTAACCAGAGTGTTAAGCTGAATTTAATAACGATAGCTGTCCGGGAGCATCATAAAAATGTAGAGGAAGAACATGAGCTAAATAAGTAAAATAATGCTGTTATATTTAACATTGAATAGAATGGGCAATTGCTCACTTAATCAATTCTTATTAGTATACTTACCTTGCCTCTACGAAACGACATGTACAGGATTATGTGTAGAGAGTAAATGGAGCGAAAAGAAGGGATTGCTGAGCTCAAGTTTGTTCTACTAAACAAAAAAACAACGGAATTGCCTACCAAGTCAATTGGGATGTGGCATTGATCTAAGTTCCAAAATCATATACACTTATCATTCATGGTGACATACAAAAGATTCAACCACAATATCCTTGATGAAAGTTTACAAACAATTGCTGTCACATTTTTTTCCTTTTTGAAGGATTTTGGGTCAATTAAATATCTTTGTCATAAGGACAATAAATATCAAAATTTAAATTTCTCAAAAGGCAATCACGCCATGCATGCATGATCCTAAAGGAATATAAGTAAACCATTCCCAATAGATACTGCTGCAATGTCTTCAAAGTGCTCATATGAAGCCTATTTCAAGTCCAGAAATGACGAAGCATGCAATTGTGCAGAGTATACATGTTGACAAAACTATTGTGTATTTTGTTTCCGATTCCCATAGTCCAATCACCAACCAAGGTGTGGCGGTGTTAACCAAAGGTTGAAGTCTGAAATATGTAGAACTATAGAAATAAAGTTAGCATATCGTGTTCAAAATAAAAAAGGTGTTCTAGAGTTTTTCCGCAACAAATACATATACAATTCTACAATATTCATTGGATTAATATTGTATTATTTGTAACCAGTGTATATTTTCTTCTTTTTGTGCACATAGGCACTGGTTCTAAGGTGACTGGAAAATCATATAGTAATCCAAATTTTGATTTGGTAGCTCAAAACTGAAAGAAAATAATTTGACCAAAATTGTTTAAATTGAAGCTATACACACCCTCATATAAGGATTAGACAATATTACGTGGATGGTAGACTTGAGATATTCAATGATCTAATCATGTATTTAACATATGCATTTGACTCTATTTAAAATAAAACCAGGGTAGCACAAGCTCCTATGCTCTAAAGAAAACCATTTGTTTCAGTTTTACAACAATTTCTATTATAAGACTACTATTATTGTTATATAGTCACACTTTCATACAAGGATAATGGAAATGTTAATACTAATATTTAATTAACAAAAGCACCAATGTCCAAATGGTAATATTCAAAGAGGAAATTATGCAATGCATATTAATGTTATAGCTTGTTACTTTTTCCTCAGCATCTTATAAATGGCTTGATGGAGGATGGTTGTCCTTTTATCTTATTTCATCCAGACATGCACAAAGCAATTTATGATGGATTAATTAATTATATTCTCCACAACACTTGGAATTCTATTTGACTACTACCACTTGCGTAAATATTTTGAAGAGTATATTTGATAAGGAGATGGGTATAAAAGTATCTAGATTTTCACACGTCTTTATATTTTGTTAGCAAAATTGAGAAGTAAAACCAGCAAAATTCCTACTCTAAGACATAGTGATGATATGCTATACTTAATTAGATATAAGAGACTTCAACCCAAAATGTGATATTGGTGGCACAAAAAATTTACGAGCAGTGGATGAAAAACCAACAATTTTGATTTCTAGCAACATCTGATGGTTCTCCGTGATGGATCCACTTAGTATATGTGCTTGCCATTTCACGGGTACTTAAGTGGGCAAACACAACTGGTTGAGGTTCCTTGATCCGATTGAGACACGAGCGACATGGACATAATATTTTTGCCTCCTTATCAAATCGTTCACGAACAAACATCATGAACTCAATCACTCCATCGCGATGTTTTATAGATCGTGGGGGTTCATTTATCCAGGAGTTTCTATTCATCTGTTCAAAATTCGAAGCAATTATTTTACGTGTATAAGACAATAGAACTGAAAACGTGTATGTATTACGAAGGATTCACATACTACTAAAAACATGTATGTATTACGAATTAAAGGATTTGCACCATATCTACCTTCTTAACTTGCTCTGTGTGGAGTGACTGGGTGCAGCAGCAATTGCCGGCGGGCGGAGCATATGGCACGAGGCGCCCTGTGAGTAACGGACTAGTAGATCAGTCTGGAGAAGCGAGGCTGCGAAAAAATGGAAGGACAGGCTTGTGTCATTGTGTTTCCAGCACTTGCAGCAGAACCCACTCGGTAGGATTAAGGGCCGAAGTAGCTTACCGGAATGCACCAGCGATGACGAGCAGTGGACGGTGACCAGGCCGACGAAGACCAGCGAGGTGAAGGAGACATATGCGGCCGCGACGTGCTCCGACTTCTTGGCCGGAGTTGGAAGAGAGGAGCTCGATTCGCCGGCTTTGCGCGGGACCGAGGATAAACCAGAAAAGATCTTGGCCGCTCCCTTAGCGTAGCTCCCGGTGCAAGACTAGACACCGCTCCCTTAGCTTGCATAGCTCCCGGCGCAAGACCAGACCGGGGAGGCAGATCCAGCGGCACGGCGCGGTAGCAGCGCGAGATTTCCAGCGGCACGGCGCAAGTCAAGTCGTTGCTGCTTTTCCTCTAAGATAATGTGATTTCCAGCAGCACGGCGCAAGCGACGCAGGTACTATGGTTCAAATGCCCATTCAGGCCATATTTCAACAACGAGCAGTAATATGGCCCATATTTCACGCAAACTGCGGTCCAAATGCCCATTCAGCCCGAAGAAGGCGATGTCGTTGCGAATTTTGTGACCAAAGAGATCGTCATTTTGCATATTGCACTTATGACGATTACTATCGTTACAATCCGAAGCTTTCATTCCGTCACAAAACAATGGCCATTTCTTTGGTGACGTTTTGGACATGTTTTTTGTGACAATGTGTTCCAGAGTGTCACAAATATTCCTACTTCATCAGGAACGTCATAAAATGTTGCAACGTAGTGATAGTTTGTCATTTTGTCACTCCACTTGTGTCACTAAATGCCCAATTCCTTGTAGTGCGTCATGATCTAGGTCCAAACTAACTATACGTTTCGAACACTTCAGTATATTATTTCTCTGTGGACATGAATCCAAGTGAATTTGGTGCTATATAACCCGACTCTGTACTATTTGTACTATTAAATATGCGCTACGTGATCCATTCGTAATGGACGAGACAGGAGGCAAAAGCTCTTCAACAGTTGAGGGGCTCTCCATATCAGCCAGAAGTTCAACTATAAACAAAACCAAATCAATGGCCCCATCTAATTAATTAATTAAGTTTTTTTTCTTTCATCTAATTAGTTACGCCTTCCGTGCATTTTTTTTTAGGGACACGCTTCCCCTTTTCCGATTGATGTACACTTAACCGGACCAGCTGGTGCATCAATAATAATCATCCCAGATGCTGCCGCTGTACTTGATTGTACGATCACATGGCACTAAAACAAAAAAAAGCTGATATTACTAATAAAATATATCTCCTGGACACTAGAAAACATTTGCAGCACGGACAAAATCCTGGGAAACGTTT
The DNA here is from genome assembly GCA_032690845.1 of Eleusine coracana subsp. coracana. Taxonomy (NCBI): domain Eukaryota; kingdom Viridiplantae; phylum Streptophyta; class Magnoliopsida; order Poales; family Poaceae; genus Eleusine; species Eleusine coracana. Next base: position 10,201,816 of record CM064426.1, read on the forward strand.
GTTGCACACGGTCTCTATTTTCGCCTTCTCGATCGAGAATATGGCATGCGTGCATGGCCGCTACCCTCCAGTCAGGCAGTCACATGTCGGTTTCAGCGCCGGTCAAGTAGTAGCATATCTGTATGTCGCCGTGCGTTGCTTTCTTGCCCTGGCGACCGTCGCCATGTCGTCGCGCTCACTTAGAAAATTAAAGGCCGACCCGGTGATCCAAGAGATAGTTCCATTCATATCGTGTGGGAGATGCTATTCTCCTTTTCTTATTATGCGATCTTGCACGTCACCGTCCCGATGGTGTAGGAAACGGAACGATCTGAGGAAGGTACATCTGATCACGGCAACGTGAGCATCGAAAGAGACGTCATATCAGGCATTGTTTTTACTCCATGCCTTGGAACCGTGATATTGGCTGCAGGTGCCATGCATGCAGAGGAAGTAGCAGCTCCAAGCGATGCCAACCTGCTGCGCTGTTCTTATTTGGCAGATACTGGTGTCGACGCAGCTGTATTGAAGAAGACAGTAGCAGATTGCTGCCATGCACAGTACTAGTCTTTTAGAGGAACGGACGATCACACCAAAATGAATAAATAGTGTATGCTTTTGATCAGCGGTGCTAAGAACATGATCAGGGGGGTGGTGAAGGAAGTACGGAAAATGATCGTGGGAACTACAAAAAGTTGTGGAGCCGGGCGGCATGTGATCATAACCAGGTTAGTGCCGCCACTGCTGCATTCACAGTGACTCCACATATCCATGGCCTGCTTTTGTTGGCGGGAAAGGTAATCACTTGAGGAGTTGCCACCGGCCGTGGAAAGGTCTAAGGATTCTTTAATCTTCAGAGGCAGTACCTGATTTCACTGGACAAATGAAACAGTTAGACAGAAGAAGTCCTTTTTACCCGTGAGGTTATTTTAATGCAGAACTCTACCTGCAGAAGCATACTAAGGATCAATCTGATCCAGTATGAGAGATGCGAAAAGAACTCCAAGGAATTGGTTGCTTTACGAATCTGAAACTTTATCAGCACCTTTAACTTAGAAAAAGAAAACGGGAAATGAGAACTGATTACTTTTCTCTCTGTTTTTGAAGCTACCTAGATTCTCTTATCTTTGTTTCTGCCGACCGACTATGACCGCAGGCCGTCTCTTTGCTGCTTTTCAACATCAAGTGCCGACCCGATGCAGATGCATGCATTCAGTACATCACATTGACAGCCGTGACCTATACGATTGATGTAGATGCATGCTTCTGTGATTCATGCATGTTGATAAGTTTAACGTTGGAAAGTGGAAACTGATTGTGCCCTTCCAATTTCCAAGGCCATGTATGTTCCAAGCAGTCCAGTAGATATTTACAAGCAAATATCTAGTCCAGCTCAAACGATTTTCACGAAAGATTATTTCCATCTATTTTCGATTCATTATGATGGATCACGCACACACGAAAGTCATATACACGAAAGTCATTATGGGAATCTTGATTCCAGTCAATTTACAGGGAGTCATAGTACTAATAACACTGTCACCCACAAACATGCCGAATGCAGCTACCAAACCTCTATTATCGTGCATACAAAAACACAAATCGGACACACATCACCACCATACAGTATACACACAAATCGTGCCAGTCCAGCAATATATATGACTCGATATCTCTAATCATGGAATAACAACAAAGATTATAGAAGAAAGAGACAGAAGAAGACGATATGCTCGACGATCGCTCACCAACCTTATTATCCACCACTGGTCAGTCAAGCTTAGCTTCAGGACAAGCACGCCGACACCGAAAGAAAATACTTTTCCTCCTGTAAGCAGCCAGGAGATGAGTGCCGACGAAGCGAAAGTTTGTTGTCACCTTCCATCTTTGAGCTGGAATCACGCATTGGGCGGGGTGCTCGCCTCCCCCCCGCCTCCCCCCCCCCTGCCCCACAAACACACCCCTCACCGGCGCTCGAGTCACTACTAAAAAAAGATCACAAACAGCGCTCTATTAGCAACAGTTTACAGCAAACCGTTACAGTGATTCAGAATCTATGGGACCCAATCAATAATTGAGACGACGGTAAACCGTTGCTGATAACATTTATCATTAGCGATTCTATATATGAACCGCTGTCGATAATATTCAGTATTATTAACAGCGGTTCATATACATGTTTTGATAGCTTTTTTTTTATCAACCGCGCACCTATTCATCCTTCTAAAGTTTAGGATAAGTAGTCATTTAGCTACCCTCGTTGGAGATGCTCTTACAATCTTACCCCTTCAAACGTGACGTGATGTGTGCTGATGCAGAGCACTAAACTCATCTTGAAAACATGGACGCTTTCCAAGGTGTGCCTATTTCTGTATCTCGCGGCGCATGAAAGAAGTTGGACACCAGAACGCCGAAAACAGCATGGCCTACAAACTGATGACAGTTGCCTCCTCTGCTCTGCTGGAAGCCGGAGCATATCAACCATCTGCTGCTGCATTGCCCTCTCACCAAGGAAGTGTGGTGGCTAGTCTTGTCAGACATGAGCTTGGAGAGTCGCTTCTACATTGACAACCTAGGTATCATGAACAGGTGGTAGAAGATACATGCAGGATTGCCGAAAACACTCAGGAAGGGGACTCCACACGATCTTCATGCTAGTGTGCTGGGAGCTGTGGCTGGAGCACAATAGGAGAATTTTTTTTTTCAATTACGCAGAAGAGCTACGTATCATTATATTAAGAAGAAAACAATGAGACTAGAGCCCGTACAACTCATACCAAACACATTTCTGTTTTATGTGTTACAAACACGACTTTTACCACGACCCAAAACAGACTAATCACCCGGGAGAGGGGCCATTAGGAAAGAAATCGCTTTTGCCCCTGCCATCTTTCAGAATCTTCTTTCCTCCCCTGCCTATACCAAGGCAGCCACAAGACTTGGAGCAATTCCAATTCAACACGCACTATTCTGATGATTCCAAATGATCCAAGCACCAAGAATGATGAGTGAGTTGAGACCTCGCCTTGATGAGCCAAACACCGAACAGGAGAATATTTAACAACAAGCAAGCCACGACACCGTAGATTGCCGATCGATCAAGGAAAAGGAGAAACTTTGGGCGGCGGCAAGCGCAAGAGCCTTGGGTTGTATTCTAGGGCGGGAGTAAGCTTATGTGCAGTTGGGACTAACAATAGTTCGAGGGACTTTATTGTAAATCCATGCAAACTGTTGGGCGAGCACCAAATAGCAATGGTCTTGTAAATTGTAATTAGTCATTGATCATTTCTTCTTCTTGATACAACAATATGCAGCTCTTCTCCATATTCTAGAGAAAAAAAGACGTGATATGCGGATACAGTAGTCTTGTGAGCTAGGAATGGAATGAGATTGAATTATTAGTGTGGTGCTTTTGGCTGTGTCAAAATAGCGTTTAAGAAAGCAATAGGAAGAACCACAGGTGGAACCCGTGTATCATATCACTCGGTTTGTGGTTTAATCATTTCTTTGGAAAACTTGTTGCCACACACGAATGGAAATTCAGTAATAGGCTATGCCATGTTTTAAATGAACACTCATGTAAAAGCTAGTTGCTCCCTTCCTGCAAAAAAAAAAAGAAGCTAGTTGCTCCCTAAATATTTAAAAACTTGGCTTCTAGCATCACTATGACTTATATTGAAGCAGGATTTTTTTTTGAACCTGAAAAACAGCAAGAAAACACCAACTATACAACAAGGTCACACGAAGTGACCCACTGAAAGAGAAAAGCAGGAAACTAAACAAGTAAATCTAGCCAAGCAAGAAAGGACAACTTAGTTTCAAAAAAAAAAAGGACAACTTTTCATTTTCCTTGAATCTGTTCGCTTGCATTCGACAGTCTTCTTTAAAACTTTTCTTCCAGGCCATGAAGTTAGGAGCTTTCTTTTCAAAGATTTTGGCATTTCTTTGCTTCCAAATGTTCCATATGGCAATTATGAGAATCTCCATATAGAAGATGTTTGACATATCCTGCTGATTATGCATGATCATCTCAAAGAAAGGAATGCTTGTGTTCCACATGATGTTCAGCCATTCCCAGCAGTTTTTGCTGAAAGGACATGTAAAGAAAAGATGCATAGCAGTCTCTTCCACAGACCTTCTACAAAGCACACAACTGTAATCATTGTTCTCGATGATATAATTTTTCCTTCTGAGGATATTTCTTGTATTTAATCTATCAAGGAAGAGAAGCCAACTGAAAACTTTTAGTTTGTTGCTAATCCTAACAGACCAAATATCTATGATTTGTTTTGGGGGATGAAAGTTCTTGAAGGGAAGGTCACAATTTTTTTTTTGTTGAATACTCCTTTGATCCCCATATATATTGCCATTGGTGCTTACTGTCTTCATCAACTTGAAGGCTTTGAATTATGATTTGGAGTTGCTGCCATTCTTCATAAGCTTGTTCATATAATGGTAGGTGGAATTGAGATTCTATCTCATTGCTTTGGAGAAAGTTTTTGACAGAGATATTTTTGTGCTTTGCAAAAGAGTACAATCTTGGTAGCAAACTTTCAAGATGTTGAACAATCCAGACATCTTCCCAGAACAACATTGTTGATCCATCTCCAACTGTACAAGTGGTTATACCTCTAAAGATGTCAGTCAATTTGAGAACATCCTTCCACCAAAATGATCCTTTTTCTGATGTTGCATGAGGTACCTTGTTATTGCTGTAATGGATGGACAAGATGAGATTGACCCAAGGAATATCTCTCTTGTTGTAAAGTTTATCTAGATGCTTTAACTGAAGGGCCATATTTTGATTTCTAAGGTTTATAATATCCAAACCGCATTTGTTCTTTGGTCTTGTGCATTTTTTCAGGTGACAAGTGGCTTGGATTTTGCATTGACATCAGATCCTCTCCATAGGCAATGCTTTCTGGCTCTATCTATATAATCAAGGACTGTAATTGGAACTTGTACAGTGCACATAGCAAATGAGGGCATTGATGAGAGAACTGAATTTACAAGTTGAAGTCTACCAGCATGATTAAGCATTTTTGAAGTTGCAGTCAACCTTCTTTCTATTTTACTCATGATGGGTCCATAATCATCTACCCTGGGCTTTGTGGTTCCCATTGGTAATCCAAGGTATGTGAAAGGCATCTTACCAATTTGACATCCAAACACCATAGCAAGATGTGTAGCCTCTTCTTCAGAAACATTTAGAGGTACTAAACAGGATTTACTGTAGTTCACCTCAAGTTCAATGGATTGTGAAAAAGTTTGTAAAATTCCTTTTAGGCAAAATAGCTCTCTTTGTGAGGCATTCATGATTAAAATTGTGTCATCAGCATACTGAGCAATTGGGAAATCCTCTATTCAAGGGCCTGGGATTGGCTTTGAGAGTAATCCTTGTCTGAAGGCTCTATTGATGATGTATTGTAATAATTCAACAGCCATCACAAATAATAGAGGAGAAAGAGGGTCTCCCTGTCTGACACCCCTTTTGTAGCAAAAAGGTTTTCTAGGCACACCATTTAACAAGATTGAAGAAGAGTCAGAGCCGAGGATTCTCGAGCATTAACTAATCCATTTGTTATCAAATCCAAGTTGCTGCATCATTTTAATGATCGTGCCATGTTCAATTGTGTCAAAAGCCTTTGCAAAATCTAGTTTTAGGATGACAACTCCTCTTTTGGATTATTGACATTGATGAATATATTCAAAAGCCCAAGACAAACAATCATGTATTATTCTGCTCTTAATAAACCCATACTAATTCTTATGGATTAGAGGAATCACTACATTTTGTAACCTATTGCCATTAATTTAGTAATCAACTTGAGCGCACAATTTAGAAGAGAGATAGGCTTGTACTCATTTGGTTTTGAAGGATTGTTGATTTTAGGAATTAGGGTGAAGAAAGAGCTATTGATTGCTTCTAAATTAAGAGGGCCATTGAAGAATTCATTACATAGCTCATAGAAGTCCTCTTTAATTATGGGCCAACATTTTTTGAGAAACAACCCATTGAAGCCATCTGGTTCTAGAGCCTTATCTACTGGCATAGCTTGTACAATTTTGTCTATCTCATCTGTGGTGAAAGGAATTGAGAGGCTTTCTGTAACGCCCCGCGTCCAAAGTCTGCTGCCATCTACAAGAAGTACTATGACAAGAACCATCGGGACCTCAAGTTCACGGTGGGCGACTGGGTATGGCTTCGCCTTCGCCACCGCATGCCAGCGTCGTTGCAGCTTCCGAACTCCGGGAAGCTCAAACCACGTTTCTATGGACCGTATGAAATCACCGAGGTCATCAACGAGGTCGCCTACCGCCTGCAGCTTCCCTCCAAGGCCCGCCTGCATAATGTCTTTCATGTTGGGCTGCTTAAGAAATTTGTGGGGACTCCCCCTACCGTGCCACCGGAGTTACCTCCTACCAGCAATGGTGTTGTGGTGCTGGAACCGGACCAGGCAGTTCGGATGCGCTTGGCCAGAGGGGTGTGACAGGTCCTGATGAAATGGAAGGGTGAAAGTCCCTTGATGTCGCCTAGAGGGTGGTGAATAGGCGTTTCTGAAAAATTAACAAAAACTCACAGCGGAATTAAAACTGTCAAAACCGGTTGCACCGGTTTTGTCAGAGAGCTTGGATCAAATAGTAAATAAGAAAAGCAACCAAGCTCAAGAGACAGGCAAGCTATAAAAGCAAACACAAGAACTGCCTCTATTTGATTCATAAAGAACCTACACAATATAGCAATGACCAAAAAACCGGTCCCACCGGTTTGGGAAGCCGGACCCACCGGTTTCCTCGGGGCAGAGAGAATAAAATAGTAAATTACAACATCCCACTTAGTTCTAGCAAGATTAATGAATCCTAGAGAGCATGCAAGAACTAGAGCAAGTAATCACTAAGAGTACTAGTACAACTACACATGCAACCTATGAATCACAAATAGTGAAAGCAAGAACTTAAGAGAGCAAACCAAATGAAGCACACGGAGAATTGTTTGCCGAAGTTCAGATTCACCTCGTGAACCCTACGTCTCCGTTGAGGGAGCTTGAGCTGCTCACAAGGCACACTCCAAGCCGGGTCTCTTTCAACCACTTTCCCCGATCCACTATCTTTGCTTCTTTCCTTGTGGAGGCGAAGTGGACCTTCACAAACTTTCCCAAGGCTCACCACAAGCTTGGGAGCTCTAGGGCGACGCCTAGCCGACTAGGAGGATTCACCTCCAAGAGTAACAAATGCTTCACGGATTTGCAACGCAATGCTCAAATGCTCAAGTGTAAGATTTTCGCTTTTGTGCTCTCAATCTCAATCCCTCTCAACCTAATGCTTAGGATTTCTCACAAATCACTCAAACCTCACAAAGAGGTATTGGGGAGAGCTCTACAAGGCTTTGGATGTATTTTCTTCGTGCACACTATCAGCAACATCCAAAGGAGGGGGGAAGGAAGTATTTATACTTGTCCCCCAAAAACTAGCCGTTATACTGAACCAGTCAAAACCGATCCCACCGGTTTCCCAAACCGGTCCCACCGGTTTTCCTGAACTAGCCGTTACAAGTTTGAACCAAAACCGGTCCCTCCGGTTTGGTAAACCGGTTACACCGGTTTTTTCCTGTCACAGTGAGAGTTAGTGTGAGTGTAGGTGTTGTGTTTCTCTCATCTCACTTGGGTTTTTCTTTGAGCATTGAGACATTAAATGCAAACCATGTAGCATTCCTCTTGATAGAGTGGCATGCCTAAACTCAAGATTAAAATAAAAAAAACAACTCCTCAACTTGAGCTTGCATGATCATGAATTTTGCCACTTATTCTCTTTTAAGCTTCATGAGGGCTGCCACATGTGCTTTTGCTGAGCGTCATCATATAGAGTTTGTGACTTGAAAACTCTTCATTTGTCATGTTCATTTCTACCTTTTTGTTCACAAGTCACATTATATCTTTATATTCCAATAATGAATAACACATGGAAATGTATGACCACATATAGCGTGATCGGTCCATCGCGATTGCGCTCCACTTGTCCTTCACCATGGCTTGGGTTCTTCGGCGCCAAGACTCCATCTTGCCCTTCTGCCGTCCATGGTCCATCGCGGTCAAGTCATGCCAATCCTTCACCATCTTGCTATCTTGAGCCACACATGACTTTGTATCATCGTTATGCCTTCTTTTGAATTCATATTTGAAGTATTGATTTGATCAAGTTGCTTCCAAGATTAAATGCCATAGAGAAATAACACTTGATCACTTCTTTTTCTTGACAACACCAATTTGTTGAGACCATCTCATATCAATGGTTTTCATGTCTCATATTTCCTTCAAGTCTTGGCTTGTCATAGTATTGCTTATATGGACCTATTTATTTGACACTTCTCCATTTCATCACATAGGACCATTTTCCTTACACAATCGTACACTTTGAAGATGATCATTTAGATCAATGCAACGTATGTTCTTCATATACAACCTGCTCATATACTCACAAAGAGGATTAGTTCTTTAATCACATTATCATACAACCACCAAAACCCACAAGGGGCATAGATGCACTTTCAATCTCCCCCTTTTTGGTGATTGATGACAACCTTGATTAAAGCTTACAAATGATATTCATTAAGTAATTTTGAATGCATCTATATAGGATGAGCTCCCCCTAAAACTGTGCATATGAATGGAATTCATCAATTTTGGCCTCAAATGCCAATTTGCACATTTTGAAATAAATCCACAAGAGATCCCCCTATATGTGTTCATTCGTGGGGTGCAATAAGTGTGTGTGAATATGTAGTACGTGATGCGCATTACAAGAAAACCACAAAAAAATAAATCAAAAGAATCATATGTGTTGTCTGGCAAAACCGATGCCTCCGGTTTGCCAAACCGGTGCCACCGGTTTTTCCTGACTTCACATATTCACAATAAACAATACATCAACTCAGCATGCATCACATCATAGCACAAAATAAGGTCTTAGAGAATTATTACAAGGTTAAACACACCAAATCACTCATTACAAATAGTTCTCAAGTCCACGAGATAAAAAAAAGGAAATAGAAAAGATATATTGGTTCTGTTCTGGCAAAACCGGTGCCACTGGTTTGCCAAACCGGTGCCTCCGGTTTTTCCAGACAGACCAGAACTGAAAGCAAAAACTGATGAATACTTGGAGCTTTAATCCTTCTCTCCCCCTTTGTCATCTAGCACCAAAAAGGGGTTTTCCTTTGCATCAATGATCACTCTTCCCCGTCATCTTCTTCTTCCTCTTCTTCATTGTGTGGTGGAGGAGGTGGAGGGTTAAATGGTGGCACTTGTGAAGGTCCTGCTCCACCATACCCAAACATACCCCCACTGAAATCTGCATCTCCAAACCAGGAAGTATAGGGGTTCTCCTGCTCATAGCGACTCAGCCTAGCCTCAAATGACTCAATCTCTGGACTTTGTTCACCCTCGGAGACAATGGGAGAGCGAGGAGGCTGTAGGTTGCTTTGTTGGTGAAGAAGCTTCATGGTCCTTGTGTCCTTCTTCCTCACCAGCCTTTCATGATGTGCTCTCACATCAACAACATGTTGTGACTTGCATAGTCCAAAAAGCATTCCAAATAATTTCTTGATTGGTGAGGGAGGCTTGTCCCTTTGCTGCACACTCCCTCTAGGTGTTGCAGAGGTGGATGCACCATCTGTTGGTGCTGCTGCACTGCTGCTCTCAACTGGATTCCTCAAGTCATTCTTGATTCTCAAAGGGAGATGCTCCTTGTCACACACAAAGTTACGAGCTAACACCCTATCAATCATATGCATAATAAAGGGTGCATATCCACAACTCTTCAAAGGGCTGTTAGAAATGACTTTTATCTCCTCCCACACAAAGTCAAACACTGAGAAATCATGCCTATTTGACCCCATAGCAGCAAGGATGTTTCTGTTGTAGGAGGGAAGTTTAGTGGGATCACCTTCCCTAGGAGTGAGGGTCTTCTTAAATAGCCTATTGATGTGTGCATAGAAGGGAAGTAAGTCCGTGATAGTGCCATAATTTTCTTGCTTTCCTCTAGGATACATGTGCCTCAATCCTCTATCACCAAGGCGGGTGGCATAGTGATTCCTAGGACGATTTGCATCAAGCCGCCCAAGACCAAAGAGCCTAGCAAACTGTGCATAGCTCACCTCATACCACTGGTCTTCTGTCATCCAATGCATCTTTCTTGTATCTCCATGCTCCTCCACATACAAGGTGGCATAAAACTGAGCAATTGCTTCATTGTTCTAATTCTTCTAAAAGCCAAGAATGTCCTTCACATGTTTTGCCTTGCATGCAGCAATGACTTCATTTAATATGGGATCATCCTTGCTTTCCATGTATGCCCAGTCAATCAATTGTGCATTTGCCACTGGAGTGTGCTTCTTTGACAGGATCACTGACTCATAGAAATCTTGTTGGAAGAAGGAGTGAAACCTGTAGTCAGTGGCCTCTCTAGGAAGGGGTCTAGGATCCTTGGCCCTCATCTCTCTCACAGAATCTGTTTGGCCTTTGTAGCTCACTTTCTCCCTCCATCCCGGTTTTTGAGGAATCCGAAAAGAGAGATTCCCAAGATGCATATAGGCCTAAGGGATGATCTCATCCACATCAAACTCCTCTTGCTCTTCCTCCTCTTCACTCTCCTCTGGGGTGCTAGCTACTGCTGTGCTGGAGCCCCCAGTTGTTGTCCTAGGAGCAGCCCTAGGAGCACCAGTGGGAGGGATATAGGGCTCATCCTCCATATCATCATCAGAGGAGGTTTCATCCTCCACTATATCTACTGGAGTGTCATCAATGGTCACAGTAGCTCTGGGCAGTCTCTTGACAGTCTGCTTCCTTCTTTTACGCCCAGTGTCATGTTGGGTGCCTTGATCATCATCATGCCTTGCCTTCACATTCCTTTCCCTTTCCTCATCTGACGACATGCTGATCCTGTGATAGATAAGAGTGAACAAGGTCTTAGGATACAACAGGGAAGGATAAAAGGAGGTTTGGATAACAATTAGAGGTAAAATATGCAAATAGGTGTTCTTTGGAAAAACCGGTGCCTCCGGTTTTCACAGAGAAAACCTATGCTCATAATTTTATCTAAAATTATTCTAGGTAAATACTAGGCATGAGCAATACTAGAAAACATTGCTAGGACAAGATGAATCAAAGAATCGATCAAAAACTTGAACTAGGGTTTCTCTGCTAAAACCGGTGCCTCCGGTTTGCCAAACCGGTGCCACCGGTTTTCACAGAGAAAACCTAGGTCACGAATCCGATCGATTTGTCCAAGTTTTTATGGGGATGATTCAGGATTAGGTACTAGGGCATGCCAGGGAACAATGTACCACAGAGAGTTTTGAATCTATCAAAGGTACTTAGAGATCGAAACTTGAGACCATAGGTACCTTTGGAGTGGGTAAATCCAAACCGGTGGAAGAATTGGAGCCTCCGATCTTGGGGCACAAAGATCCACCCAAGAATCGAAGATCTTCACGGAGAGACCTTAAAATCGCCAATGGAGGGGAGAGGGGGGCTGTAACTCAGTTGATTTGAGGAGAAAGAGGTGAATGGGAACCAAGGGGTAAGTTTTGGGCTCGAGCTGGTTAAATCGACAAAACCGGTGCCACCGGTTTCTAAAACCGGTGCCTCCGGTTTTGTCAGGATCTGAACAAAACCAGATTGAGTGGAGATTTTCAATGCATATTGCTTCCAAGCCTTGATTACTTTGCATTTTCATTCGTAGATCAAATCCTTGAGATTTATGATGGAGAATATGATGATGATCAAGATTTGAATGATAATGGAATTTAGGACTTGAGAGAGACGGTCGTACTAATTGTGGTTAGGCAACAAGAAATCAAGATGAACAATAACCACAAGTAGCACGACATGATCACAAAGATCAAGAATTAAATATTTTTAAAACTACTTAGGGCAAAGCATTAAATAATTTTTTGAAAATCTGTCCTAACTCACAAAGAGTATGCTTATGACATGAGTCACATACATACCAAGGCACTTCCTACCACATGGATTCTATATGTAGTAAGAAAGACAAAGAGTTTAGGAGGACATACCTTTGGCAATGTTTGTCCCTCTTTAACTAATGAAGGGAACCGCCCAAATTGACTAGTGTTTATTTTGTATTTTACCATTAATGTCAACTCTCCAGAAATAACTCTTTATGCACTTTCAATGGAAGACATTGGAATTAGTAGCACAAGATGGAATCTCACACATAGTGATCATCCATACAAAACCAAATGAAAAACACCTCAAGAAAAAAAGGAATATATATTTTCTGTCTAAACCGGTCCCTCCGGTTTAGCAAACCGGTGCCACTGGTTTTCACAGATAACATATATTGAAATGAAAGCTAAACTGAGATAGAGAGTTACTCCTTTTTGCTTGATCTCAGCATGAGGCATCATACATCATAATTTATTCCATATTGAGACTAAACACAAGATACTCAAAGAAAATATTAGTCTCTTTTTGACTCAAGATATAAAATGGATCTCCCCCTAAATATGTGCATCAAAGCTTTCGGATAATTTGTGATGTGTGCACATGTTCTATTAGGAACACGGAGAGGTTCAAATTATATTTTGGTCAAGGTAGGAAGATAATTACGAAGCATGAAATGAGAGTAGGTTAAGGAATACTCACAACCACTCAAGTGTGTGTCATTACTTCATATCTTTATGTTGGACTCTCATGGTATTTTACTTAATCATCATGGGTCAATTATCAATTTAGATGTCGTGTTGCTGTTGCCTCTGCATCACTTCATCACATTAAGCTTTTCTAGATAAACCGGTCCCACCGGTTTAACAAACCGGTGCCACCGGTTTTTTCTGGTTTCTTGTTCCCTCACTTTATCGGATAAGTCCGATGGACATCGGATATGTTCGATGATACATAGTGGCAGAGGTTCTGGAGTCCGAAGATTATGTCTGTGACATCGCACTTTCCTCATGGCATCGGATAAGTCCGATGAATGTCGGACAAGTCCGATGAACTTGAGTGACATCCTTTCTGGAGTCCAATGGACTTGTCCGATCCCACGGACAAGTTTGAGAAACCGGTCCCACCGGTTTTACAAACCGGTCCAACCGGTTTTTCCTGAGTTCTTGATTTCTTAATATTTCACTAGGAATCCTTTCATTCTTGATTTGTGTTGCTATCTTGGCTTCTTGTTTGTATTCATCAATCCTGAGAGATATTCACACAACAAATTTTCTCCAAGGGAGACATTAATTGCATCTCTTTACAAAATCATTCATGCTCGTATACTTGAGAGCATTCTACAAGTAGTAGCATGAACTTGTGGGATCATTGCTGCAGGAATAAGGAACAAGACAAAGATTGTTTAGTGGTACTTATTCTTTTCCTTGATGTCATTGATGTAGATAGTAATTTAATGTCTCCATGCTTGGCAAGTTTGCGTGTTGTTCCATCATTTTGTGCATGCCAAGTCATCAATGCATTACCTGCAGCTTATGAGCACTTTCAAGCACTTTTTGGTACCCAATGCTTGTTGGGTCCTAGAGAGTTAATCAAGCAAGATTTTGGCACCCAAGTAGACTTTGTGCTAGCAATAGGTGAACTAATCACCTTGATAGCACAAGTGTCATTGTTGGCCTTAATAGGTACACAATCATAATTGACCAACTTGGAACTAAGAGCTTGAGTCAAAGGGTAATCCTTACTAAGATGTCCTTTGTCCCGACATGTGTAGCAAGTTTGGTGCTTGATTCTCTTAGACTTATCCATAATCTTCTTCTTGATGTTTTCACTCTTGTCCATGTGTCTTGTGTATACTGACATAGAGCCTTTCTCGAATTGATTAATGGGATGGAGCTTTTCTACAGAAACCGGTACCACCGGTTTGGCAAACCGGTCCCTCCGGTTTTGACAGACTTGCTCCAATCTTGTTTGTCTTGGACATGAGGCTATCTTGTGTCCTTTCTCCTTGCATCCAAAGCATCTTCTCTAAGATAGACTTCTTTGTCTTCTAGAGAGTGTAGTTTGACTATTTTTCCTTGATGGGCATTCCAACGCAAAATGTCCCATTGATGAACACTCGAAGCACTTTATGTGTACTTTCTTCTTGATCTTTTGCTTGTTGCTCTTGTCATGAACTTTGTTCAACTCAGTGGGAAAGCTTTTGACACATGTGGCGGTTGATCCCTTCTCAAGCTTATTCACCATGCTATCACGGTTATCTTGAGATGGTTGCACATGGCCTTTGCCTTTTAATCGACTTAAGTCCATGTTTAGCCTCTAAACTTCTCTTTTGAGGTAGTCATTTTCACTTGCAATGAGTTCATCACAAGTTTCTACAAATACTTGCTCACCATCTGATGGTTTTGCTTGAGAGCAACAAGTGTTAGCACAAGATAAAACAATTGATTGTGTTGTGCATGTGCATGTGTGAGGTTGAGAAGATTTTACCACAGTAAGTGCAACCTCATGAGTTGTTTCTAGCATGGTATATGAGTCAATGAGCTTCTCATATGAGCATAGAAGATCATCATGTCTCTCTTGCAATTTCTTATGCATGCTAGCAAGTTTTTGAAACTCACCCATGATCATTTTGTTTGCTTTCTCTAGTTGTGCTATATAAGAAGATTTGTTAGTAGCACTAGTATGATCATTCCTTGAGTTGTCAACCTTTTCAACTAAGGATATATGAGACTTCCTTTGTCTCTTGGCCATGAAGCAAAATGATGTTTCATCATCTGAGTATGAGCTTCTTGGTGACATAGACTCTTCACTTGGTCTAAATCTGCAACTAGGATCTTCAACTTGATCATTAATAGAAATAGTATATGTTCTGCTAAAATCGGTGCAACCGGTTTGGGAAACCGGTGCCACCGGTTTTCCCAAATTGGCAGTTTGAGTCTTTTCTTCTTGATTGTTGGAATCATCATATACTTCTTGAATCCTAACCACATAGCATGAACATTCTCCAACTTGTATATCTTGTCGAAGACATCCCTACTCAATGCACCGAATAAGGCATTGGTAGCTTGGGCTTAGAGATGTAGACATTTTTCTTATGCTTGTGTGGTAGATTTCCCGTCAATGTTATGAGAAAAACCTACATCCACAACCCACCAAATTTTGGGACTCATCTCCCGAAAATATGAGATCATCTTAGGTTTCCAATTTGCATAATTTGTGCCATCGAAATAAGGTGCCTCGTATGAAGGTTGAGAAATGATAGAGAACGAGGCACTAGAACAACCATAGTAAATTTGACACATTTTACCTTGCGACATGATCGATTCTCCAAACGGTTAGGCCTAATAAGGAGATTAGGCTCTGATACCAATTAAAAGTCCCTTGATGTCGCCTAGAGGGGGGGGGTGAATAGGCGTTTCTAAAAAATTAATAAAAACTCACAACAGAATTAAAACTGTCAAAACCGGTTGCACCGGTTTAGCAAACCGGTTACACCAGTTTTGTCAGAGAGCTTGGATCAAATAGTTAAATAAGAAAAGCAACCAAGCTCAAGAGACAGGCAAGCTATAAAAGCAAACACAAGAACTGCCTCTATTTGATTCACAAAGAACCTACACAATATAACAATGACCAAAAAACCGGTCCCACCGGTTTGGAAAACCGGATCCACCAGTTTCCTCGGGGCAGAGAGAATAAAACAGTAAATTACAACATCCCACTTAGTTCTAGCAAGATTAATGAATCCTAGAGAGCATGTAAGAACTAGAGCAAGTAATCACTAAGAGTACTAGCACAACTACACATGCAATCTATGAATCACAAATAGTGGAAGCAAGAACTTAAGAGAGCAAACCAAATGAAGCACATGGAGAATTGTTTGCCGAAGTTCAGATTCACCCCGTGAACCCTACATCTCCGTTGAGGAAGCTTGAGCTGCTCACAAGGCACACTCCAAGCCGGGTCTCTTTCAACCATTTTTCCCGATCCACTATCTTTGCTTCTTTCCTTGCGGAGGCGAAGCGGACTTTCACAAACTTTCCTAAGGCTCACCACAAGCTTGGGAGCTCTAGGGCGACGCCTAGCCGACTAGGAGGATTCACCTCCAAGAGTAACAAATGCTTCATGGATTTACAACGCAATGCTCAAATGCTCAAGTGTAAGATTTTCGCTTTTGTGCTCTCAATCTCAATCCCTCTCAACCCAATGCTTAGGATTTCTCACAAATCACTCAAACCTCACAAAGAGGTGTTGGGGAGAGCTCTACAAGGCTTTGAATGTATTTTCTTTGTGCACACTATTGTTGGAACAACTAAGTTTATATGCTGAACCTCACCCACCTAAACTTTCAATGTGGGACTAAACCCACCTCCACTTCACTTCATGGGCCACTAGGGCCCCATCCACTATTATAGGCTTCTAACGGGCCGTGGTGTTACACTTTCTAAGTTGTCATGTGAGTGAACTAATTCTTGGAGATCAAAAAGCATTTCTCGATTCACTGTCTTATCACATGAACTAATTCTTGGAGATCAAAAAGCATTTCTCGATTCACTGTCTTACCCATCCTTTCCTTGTAAATGGTTTGTAGAGTAGCTGCTTTATCCTGATGTTTATAAACTATTATGCCTTCTTCAATTTCTAGCGTAGTGATGGTATTGATTCTATATCATTCTGTAGCTGCTGCATGAAAGAATTTTGTAGGCTGATCACCAAGTTTAGTCCAATGAACCGTGTACCTTTGTTTCCAGTATTCATTCTTCAGTTGAAGCAGTTTGAGGATGTGTGCCTTCAATATTTTCCTAAAGTTGTACTCTTGAATGTAAAGTGGTCTTTGTTCTTCAAGAGTGTCCAAAACAAGTAGCACATTGTCACATGCCTTGAGTCTCTTAGAAATATTTGTTGTAGCTTGCTCCACTTCTTAAGGTTTCTTCTTAGAATTTTGAATTTAGCTGTAATTTTGGTTGGACTATTTGTTGCAGTTAGCTTGGTGTTCCAGGAGTCAAACGCAACATCATAAAAGCCGGGCATCTCTATCCAAAAATTTTCAAACCAAAAAACTTATGCTTTGGGGATGGTTGTACCAATTTGAATTTTACATGGGACATGATCTGAAATCTAGTAGAATGAGAGTATTAGGATATTTGATAGTCCATCCGGGTGTATCGAAGCACCAGTCAATTTGTTCAAGAAGTGGTTCCCCTTGCATATTATTCCATGTGAATTTTCTCCCTTTTAGAGGTATCTCAAGAATACCTAGGTTGCTTATTACCTCATTAAAGATCATAATGTCATTCATGTTTCCTCCCAACCTGTTTCTGTACTCCAGAGATCCATAGAAGTTGAAGTCGCCTAGGAACATCCAATCTACCTCATCTGGGATATGTATATTGTTCAACCAAGACATAAATTTGTTTCTTTCCTGCCCTTGGCATGGTCCATAGACCGTGGTAAGGAACCAAGAGCTATTGTTGTGAACTGACGTGAATTGGACTGTTAAATCAAATCTCATATTGTGAACAACTTCTCCTTTGAACAGGGTACTACACCAACCTACTAGAATGCCACCCGAAGCACCAACTGATGGAGAATAAGGAAATTTGTCAAACCTTCTAGGAGCCACTTTTCTGATGAAAGAGTGATCAAACTGCTCTCTTTTCATTTCCTGAATGTAGTAGATAGCACATGAGCTTTCTTCTATTTTCCCTTTTACTGCATTGCATTTATCCATGTCGCTAATACCCCTGATGTTCCAGTTCAATATGTTCGATTCTCTATTAGTTGTACTATCCATTAGAGATAAAGAACAAATTAACACAAAAACCTTCTCCAAAGGATAAGGCACTCTTTAAATAACAGTAATCATCTTGACTGACTGAAACCCCCAAAATAGAGCAGAGGCACTTAAAATCCAAGCTAGGATCAACATCATCATGCCAGAAATAAAAATACCAGCAAGAGCACTCAACACACATCAAGATAGCCATAACAGCATTCCATATTGAACTGATTAAGACCCAATCTAAGAAGATAAGTCTGATGACAAGACCCAAATAAGTTTTAAACAAATTCCACAGCACCAAAACATAGTCTGAGCAAATCCAGATAAAAGAGGTTCTTAAGTTACAAGACCTCTGGACAGGGCATACCCTGTCAATAACTAAAATCATAGAAAAATTATTCATTGATCACTAATGCAGTCTGCTGCTCCTTGGCACCATCAGCACCATCCTTAGCAGCCAAGAGCATCTCAGCTATTATTTCTGAAGGAGACAACCGGCATTTCCCCACTACCACAGCTTGAATGGCAGTAATAGGGATCTCAGGATATAAGTCAGTATCATTAATTAAATCTGAGAGCCCTGGGAATTCAATATCAGAATTGAGAGGAGCAGGAAAAGAAGTACCATTGCTTTTTTTGCTTCTTCTTTTTTGGCTAAACAATGGCCTTGTTCAGGACAGCTGATGAAGACTGATTATCCTTATGTCCCTAGGTGCGAGCAGCTAACCTTGAGCTTCCTCTAATAGTTGCAGTAGTGATTGGGATATGCCCACTAGTTTTTGCCATTGCTCTGGTGATCATTCTCTCTGGTTCAGGGCTTTTACGCTTATTGCCTTCTGGCTGCTGGTTGTCAATGACAACAGTTTTGTTGCTTAGCTTTGCAGTCTCCTCTTCCTTCTGTTGGTGAGTGTGTTCATTCTTTTTGACCTTGAACTTTTGACGTGCATACCTTTTCCAAACTGGCGGCTTATTGTAACTTGGAAGGACCATTGGTTGTCTAGCGTTGGATGTATCTTGCTGAGCGATCTGACCATGTGCTGGCACCAATGGATTGGTGTTGATATGAAAGTTGTTGATGTTATTGCCTTGCATTTCCAAGTGAAGTGAAGTTACCGGTATACTTATAGTTTGTCTCTTTGTGCCTTCTGGATTTGAAGCAGTGAACTCTCTCACCAAGTTTCTTAGTCCATTTGCCACTAACTGAACTAGTGGATCATTGCCATCCATTTGTTGGAAACGCTCAATGCGAGTCAACTCTACTGCTCGTGTAATGTTTTCCCTTATCTAGAGTATCATGGCTAAAGCATTTGGCTCATGAGAATTTTGACCATTTCTAAGCTTCTCTACTGGCCTTGTCATTGTATGAAGGTAGGTTCAGTGAAGTTGTTCACCTGAACAGACCCATGATTGACTGAGGAAGAGTAAGAAAGCTCTTCCTGTTGCTGTTGAGGCTGGTTTTGATCATGAACATCTTGTTGATGAAGCTGTTGAGCGATGAAGGCTTCAGCTGCTTGAAGAACAGGATCCGAAGGAACCGGCACTACAGGGCCATGAAATGGATGGGGATTACCATTGTTAGCAGGCGGCTCATCTTCATCTGCAGGCATTTGATCAGCAAACTGGGAGTTGAAGATGTATATGGGAACTGTCCAATAGTGACCATCACTATTTAACTCACTACCATGCTTAATGACAATACTTCTTGGCACATCCAGTGGATCATCTATCAACACATAAGCCATAATTCTTGCCAGATTTGGATCATTGGGATCCCACTGCAAAAGCTGACCAAAGCAAGCTCCTTCAGATCAAGAGGATACCCTAAGAACATTATCCAACACTTACGAGAGAAGGGGGATCTCCTATAATTCATAGGAGCTTCATCATGCTTGACAAAACAAAACTAGTGCTGACCAATTCTGTGCGGACTAGTAACTACTAACGTGTCCCTTTCACAAGCATCTCTAAGTTGAAAGATACCAATACCATGCGAATGAGCAGCAGAAGCAATGACAGTATTTCTAGCCCTTATTTCAATGTAATGAGCAATAAGAAGCCTGAACTAAGAAAGCTGATGTGGAGTGAGGTCTACCTCATAAGTGACAGCAATGGCGTACTCCTCATGCCTCTTTGGCAGATCTCCTCCTATGAAAACCACCTTTTTTGCAGTCCTCTGATGACCACCATCTTCATGTTGCATCAACTCTGGGAAGAACCTGATCGGGTGGATGGCAAAGTTTGCCATATCTTGTTGCTTGATGGTTTCGTGCTCCTTCTCTGAGCTAAAGCATTGAGCTTGCTCTCTCTCTTGGGAGGGATCAGAAAAGGAAGAGTGTTTAGAGGGGGAGTGCTCTAGTACCAGACAAGTATTCAAAGCCAGACTTAGGGAATTGGTCTCGGGAGTTGAAAGGGCACCTTCTTCGTTATGCATTGTATCCGCAGCATGGTTGTTCCTCTTCTTCATATCATTTTCCAAGATCAAGTTATGAATAGTGCTGGGCTCAAAGGGAGCATTAAAACTAGGATACTCCAAACTGGGCTTTCGAGTCCATTTAAAATTTTTGCCAGCTCTTTTTTGAAAACAGAATTTAGCATGATGACCGTAATTAAAGCAAAAGAGGCAACGAATTTGCCCCCTCCAGTCTCTAGCAAGGTGACCCCATGACAGGCATCTGGAGCAGTGCGAAGTAGGAGTACCAGGGAGAGAACCAAAACCTTTTCCATCTAGCTTTTGAATGTTAAGCTCGCGCGTGCTATTGTCATATTGGGAAATACCACCAACATTAATGCCCAGATCTCTTTTGAGATTTCAAAAAACCTTGTAAACATGAACCTGAGCTGGTTCATCCGACAAGGGAATCAAGTTCAAATAGGAAGATTGAGATCCAGAAGATGAATGAGTTCCCAACAAATGATTATCCACAGGCTGCAGATTTGTTTCAGTCTTTCACAAATGAGAAGACCCAAAAACCCTCTTATCTGAACTCTCCATAACAAAGGATAACTTGCCAAATGAAATATGTTGTAACAGCTCAGAGGGTTTCAATTTGACGGGCGGGGAGTCTTGAACCAACTTCTTGCAAAACGAAACTTTCTTTGTGGATTTAGCGCTTCGCTTCTTTCATTGGGGAATTATGGGAGTCCAGCTTTGGGCCTCTTCCTTTTCCCATTTCTTTTTTTTCAGAATCCCATCTATCACCACCTATTCTCCAGAGATGAAAGTACACATCAAAGGTATCTGTGATGATTCTCTTTTGAGAGCAAACAAAGAAACCAACTTGTTTGGATGAAACAAATAACTTGAAATGCCGATCTTGCTGAAATTGCACATGAAAACCCACAGGCGCACCACCCAAACACGAATGCAAAGCAATGCTCACAGAGTATTCCATTAAGCGAAAGGTGAAACGACGAAAGACCGCTAGCAGCGGGAAAGATCCACGAGAATCAGAGGAAGGATGATGGACCGAAGAGCCAAACTTGTGGAGTACCTCAGTCTAAAAACGCCTACCCAAGGAGAAGTCCCAGTCCTTGACCAGCTCCTCCAGTTGCTCATCTTGTTCCAACTCAAGCAACTTCCTTGGCCGACGCTCCATGGCAGGGAGAAAGAAGCAGGGAGATCTTTAGATCAGGGTCTTGACGGAGCAGAGCCACATGGTAGGGAGCTCTCCTTCTCGGCTCTGCTACGATCTGCTGACCTTACCGCCTTGTCGTGCTCACTAAGGAAAATATGGAGAGTCGACCGAACCAAACTGGTAAGATGTGAGAGTTTCATATACTGATGACGCTCTTCTTCTATTTATTTTCGAAGAGTTTTACTGGTTAAAATACTGGTCAATAATTTTAAAAAACTACTGGCCAATAGTTTAAGGGTAATTTCATAATAGCACTATTAATTAATAATTTTATATTTATTTTTACGAAAGAATATTAAGTCTACGAAATCATTAAAATATTAATTTATCTTAAAAAATATCAAATATTAGTTATTAATTAGATTGTTAATGCAACTTTATTTATAACAATAAAAAGTAATTACTATAAATCTACAACTCTTATTTTTTTTATATTACCCTCAAATTGAGAAACTACTAGCAGTAGTTATAATTTTAGATTATGAAATCTATACCGTTAGATCAAACTACTGGTCAGTAGTTTTTTAAAACTACTAGTCAGTATTTTAAATAATAAATTATTTTAATCTTCTATGATCTTGCCTTTCGTCCCTATCCGCGAACAAAATGGTACATCTAACCTAACGTAATTCTCTCGAAAGAGATGTGGTTGTCGCTTTGATCCTGGGATGAGTTCATGCCTTGTTGGAATGGGACCGTGATAGATAGAGTTCCCTAAGAATTTCAGCAGCCGGGGTGGTAGGATGCAGTAGCGCCACAGCAATCAGGTTACCTTGTGTGTGCGGATCGTCCATGCGCTGTGGCTATTTGGAAGGTACTGTGAGTGCAGCTGTACTGAAACTGACAGCAGGGAGCCGCACACGCACACATCAGTGGGCACAGGATCATACCTACTTTTGAAGGTGATGAACCGAAAAAGGATTGGGGCAACTGCACGATGGGGACGACATCGAAGTGTGATTCTTAAACAGTATCAGCCAATGCAGCCACTGTTAAGTGCCCTCTGCGAGACCGAGGAGGTGACCACCACTTTGTATTGCCGGCCCTGCGTTCTGATGATTTGTGAGGGGAGTATTTATGAGCAGCAGTTTCACTTGAAATTTACTATATCTCCGAAATTAAGTTGTTAATGTTGAGACAGTAATGTCAAGCTGAATTTGAATAAAGTTAGCTATATGTGCCGTGGGTGGAAATAGTTCTACAACATGGAAGCAGTAAAATCAATGCCGCCTCAGGAGTCAGGACACAGGAAAACCTCGTACACATGTTTCTCCTTGTCCGCCGACGTCGTCCTTGGAACTCATGGTCTGTGGCGGGCTGGCGGCGACCCTGGCGCCGCAGATTGGGCACACAGTGTTGATGCGAGCGCATCACAGAGATGATTTTGGCGACGGTGCGCAGAAAATCCGGGGACGATCCATCAGGCTTCGGGTAACTCAGGAGACAACGAAATACCTATGCATGTGTGCTGCGACGGAGATCAGAACAGCGGGCTGGAAAGTGGCAGATCGAGGTGATGAAGACATGTACACTATACTTCCTTTGTTCATATTTATACATTATTTTAAGATTTTTAATTTTTCTATAATTACATGTTATTCTTGCTTCTCAATACAACTTTCTCTCTTTCTAATTTAATATTCTTTTTTTCTACTACATCTCTATCTCTATCTCTTTTCTTCTTGTTTTCAATGCACCTATCTTTTTACTTCTTCTTATTTCTCGTGTCCAACTTTAAACCAATATCTAAATATGAATGGAGGAAATATGTAGCTGAGGGGGAGGATTCCAGCCAGATCAAGAAGATATGGCTGGTGACAATAACATGGGATTCGGTGCCGCTGTACTAGGATAACCGTACATACTTGTTTTACATTTTGTTCACGAGATCATGAGATGGTCTCATACGCATAATATTGAATACAACGGGAAATTGTTCACATAACTGAGTGCATTCACGTAATCATTTGTCTTTCCATCATCAAATTATAGAATTAATTTGGTATTCTAGAATTACAAGCATGAATGAATAGATATCTTTACAAACATATAATTGCGTGGAATAAGAAGCTTAAGGTTCTATGAAAACCATTCTCCATTTAGCAAGTCTATAAGTTGTTTAATAACCTTGCCAAAGACTTCTTTACTCAAATAGTCCTTCTTTAACTCGTTTGAAAAACTTTCCTCAATCATTTTATAATCTTTATTTTCTGTTGATTTACCTATGTTAGAATATCCATGCATAGAAATGAATTATGCTCCATTTCATACCCAAATAATAGTACTCAAAGATTTTTTTTTTCTCCTCTTTTGCTGAAAAGTCACTTAATAGTTCCGCGCAATGATGGTTGTATCATTAGCAGGTGCAGGATAACAAAGATTTATTTTCCCCTTATGTCTGAGCTTAGAATAGTAATATAAATTATATCTTTGGCCAAATTTCAGATAAAAAAAACTCAACATTCATGCAAAAATTTAAATTAATTATCTCATTTTTCCATGGACATGAGCCCATCTCTGTATTGATTTTAGAATTAATTGTGCCCTATATGTCTGATCGTCTTGATCCATTCCCAAACAGATGAGAATGGAGAAAAGCTCTCTTATTATAAAAACAACAAACCAATGGTCCTTTTATACATTTTAATTTTGATCACTGAAAAATAGAGCATCATCTATAAAAATTATAGAAAAGGAAGACCACCCACTTTTAGAGATATGCGAAAACAACATTACTTTTTCTTAAAAATGGGAATCAACCAAATCGAACTTAAATAGATGATAATACTATCACCCATTTTTTCTTTGACAAATTGCTCTATACAAAATACAATTGAGATAAAGATGTTTTCGTTATCATTTTTTGTTGTAAGAGCATCCATTTAATCTCGTCAAATACTATAAAAATATAAATTTAGAGTGATCCCACCTTTTTTCTTCATATGCATATCTTGCGAGTTGCTTATTTCATTTAGACAAAAAGCAACAACTGATCGCTTAATCATAATCACATCAGTATTCAAATACTCTCACTTGGGCAAATTTTAAGAGTACATTTAACAAGCAGCGTGAACTGCTTAGGCCTTGTTTGTACCCAGTTCAGACTTGAAATTTCATTTTTATCTTAATATTTTGGAATCTGGATTCTAAATAAAAATCTATGTGGTGGTGTTTGGATACCAATCAGATTCATAAAATTTGAAGGGCTTTGAGTTCTTTGGCATATAAAATATGGCTCTAGATTTAAAATTTTAGAATCCAGAAAAAATCTATCATATTTGGAGGTCTCGCGGATTCTAAAATTAAGATTCTTAAAATCTCAGTGGATCAAATAGGACCTTATCTGTTTCACCAGATTTCTTTTTTGGTAGCAATATTAAAATCCCGGAACTGGGATTAAAAAAAAATGGCAATGTCCTTCTCTAAGCAATATCTGATATGCTATGCTATACTCTTATATACTTATGTGCACTTAATTAGCTCATTTTCCCATGGATATGAACCCAACTGAATGTGGTGCTATATAGCCCATATTTGTATTGTAATATTTGTATTATTAAACATGCACTACGTGATCCATTTCATAATGGATGAAACTGGAGCCAAAAGCCCTTTTCAACTATAAACAAAAACAATTCAATGGCCCCATCTAACTAATTAGGCTGTTCCTTTTAAGTTTTATTTCATCCAATTAAATAATCCTTCCTTTTTCTTTGTTTTAAGGGACGCACGCTTCGTTTTTCGATTGATGCGTGCACTCTATACACCAGACCAGCTGGTCGTACATCAATAATCATGCCACAGATGCCGCGCGGCTGTACACCTGATGGTACGATCACATGACACTATGACAAAACCACTTATAGATAACTAAAATAACTAATCGCCTCGGCACTAGAAGACGTGCGCAGTCGACAAAATCCTGGAAAACGTTTGTTCTTCCCAAGGGCTCCATTTTTCGTCTCATGCAGCTGAGAGAATATGGCGTGCTTGGCTTGGCGCTACTACCCTCCCCAATCACACGTCGGCTTCAGCGCCGGTTAAGCAGTAGTATAGATTATATGTCGCCTTACGTGCGTAGCTTTCTCTTCGTCCCGGCCAGGCGACCGTCGCCATGTCGTCGCGCTCACTTTTTTCTTTTGAATCCTCCTTGTTATGCCGTCGGGTTTTCATGTCGCCATCTACCTCGATGGAGTACGAAACGGTACGATCTGAGGAAGGTATATCTGACCACGGCAACGTGAGCAACGAAAGCGACGTCCTCATATCAGGCATTGTTTAGTCCTGCATCTGCATGCCTTGGAACCGTGATATCGGCTGCTGTGGTGCCGTGCATGCAGTAGCTACAGCTCCAAGCCATGCCAACTTGCTGCTAGCTGTTCTTCTTTGGCAGATAGCGTGGCACAACGCAGCTGTACTGAAGAAGACGGCAGACAGGTGCCTGCCATGAACAGTCTTTCATTCAGAGAACAGGAAAAAATACTTTTGATCAGCGGTCCTAAGAAAAACATGATTAAGATCAGAGGTGAAGATGTTGTACGGAAAAAGATTGTGGGAGCTGCAAGAATGGTGACATGTGATTGTTGCTATCATAACAGCAGGTTATTAGTGCTGCCACTGCTTGCATGCATAGTGGCTCCAAATATCCATGGTGTTGGTACGCTTTTGTTGGGGGAAAAGCAGAGAGGAAGCTGACCACTTGAGAACACGCCACTCGCCGTGGAAAGGTCTAAGGATTCTTGTGTTTGGATGGCTATTGGTGCTTAGAATCTTGGTAAAACAGTACTATTTTACTTGAAACTTATATTATACATATGTAAATCCTACCCCTATAAGCATCTTCGAAGACTGAGTCCATAAATCCTCTGAATTGATGAAATCACGACTGACGCCTCGCTGTCGATAAGAGCGTCGCCTACCACTGAAAGTATAATATCATTAAATTTTAAGAAATTCGCTCCTATGAAAAGTCGAACCTAGTACTTTAGGTGCTACTGGAACTTTTGTAACCACTAGGCTACAAGTCCTTTCGCACTTGAAACTTATACTAGGTCATAAATGAACTGATTAGACATACAAGTCTTTTTTCACAAAATATTTCCTGTAGGTGTTTCATACGAGTTTATTTACTGCTCAATTCTATTTGCTGATGCGTACTAAGAATCAATCTGGTTCATATTCAAAAAATAATATCTGGCCCAGTATATATATGGAGAATGCGAAGAAACTCCAAGGAACTGGTCACTTTAGAATCTGAAACCATATCACCACATAAAACAAATGTATTTTTAAAAAGATAGGTTTTCTCTTTATTTTTGAAGCTGCCTAGATTCTCTTATCCGCTCCCCTTCCGCTTCCGCCCATCGATTCTGACCTCTCTTTGCTGCTGCTTTTCACCATCAACAGCGCCAACCTGATGCAGATGCATGCATTCATTTTATCACATAGATAGCCGTGACAACTATAGGACTGATGTGGATGCATGCGTTTGAGATTGATGCATGTTGATAAGTTTAACGTTGGAAAACCTGATTGTGCCGTTCCAAGGCCATATTCGAAGTAGAGATGGACAAACCAATATGTTGTGTATCACAAAAATGATCAATCAGGCAGACCAAAGTCATATACACGAACCAGATTTCACAGCCGGGAAGAAGCAGAAGATCGGGCATCAAATCTCAATTCAATTTAATTTTTACAGGGAACCAGAGCAGTAATTAACAGTACTGTCACAAAAGCACATGAACAAAGCCGCTAGCAAATCTTTATTATGATACAAAAACACAAACCATACACACATCACCATCGTATATATAAGAAGATGTCATTCCAGAAATATACACGACCCTAACTCTCTAATCAGGAGAGCAAAAAAACAAAGATTATAGAAAGAAGACGAAGCGATATGCTCTTGACGATCGCTCACCAACCTTATTATTATCCACCGATCAGCCAGATTAATTAGCTTCAGGACAAGCACGCCGACGCGCCGAAAGAAAATTCTTTTCCTCCTGTGAGAAGATGAGTGCCGACGACGCGAAAGTTTGTTGTCACTTTCCATCGTTACGTGCTCCTCCAGCTTAGCTTCTTATCTCGCTCGCGCCGAGCTGGCCTCACACAGGACAATCCG
The DNA here is from genome assembly GCA_032690845.1 of Eleusine coracana subsp. coracana. Taxonomy (NCBI): domain Eukaryota; kingdom Viridiplantae; phylum Streptophyta; class Magnoliopsida; order Poales; family Poaceae; genus Eleusine; species Eleusine coracana. The sequence goes on from CM064426.1 coordinate 10,229,305, forward strand.
CGCCGCCGGCTGCGGCGTCCTTTGCGTTCATCGGCTCAGCGACGCCGGCGCGGCAGAGCGGACACGTGGCGTGGAGGCGCAGCCAGGTGCCCACGCAGTCGGCGTGGAACCGGTGGCCGCACCGCGGCAGCCGCCGCGCTGAATCTCCGTCCTTGAGCTCCACGATGCACACCGCGCACTCGGCGGGCTTCCCCCCCTCGCCGGCGCTGGAGTAGACGTACACGGGCAGGGCCTTGGCCACGTCGAGCGGCTGCTTCGGCGGCGCCTCCCTCCGGCGGTAACGACGGGTCGCCCACGGCGAGGCCACGGGCAGCGGGTCGTCGTCGTCGTCGTCCTCGGCGCCGGCGGAGGATGGGTCCGGCTTCCCGGAGAAGAAGCGCCAGAAGAAGAAGATGATGAGCAGGATGACGAGGATGTTGATGCTCACGACGCAGGCCGTTAGCACCGTGCCATGCGGCGCCCATTGCTTTGCTGCCTGCTCGTCCGCCATCGCCGGCGCCGCCGCCGCGGCCGCCGGACCATGGCTGCCGCTCCAGAGCGTGGCCATGGCTTCTGCGCCGACAGGATGGGTTTCCACAGCGCAGACAACAAAGAGGAGCTGCCAATGGCGTGCATAAACCGCAGAACGTGGAAACGGTTTCGGAAATCAGTACACGCTGTGTCGCAAGAACAAGATGGCCAGGTTCACAAATCAAGAATTGAGAAAAAGGGAAAGATATTTGGCAAGATAGAATTGCAAACGAGATATGAAGGGAAGAGGAAAAGAGACGAGAGAAATGCAAATGAGGAATGAGGAAGGTGGTGGGCTGGAGAGTCGACCACAAGGGGTTTATAAAAAGGTGGAAGGGGGTAGTAGCATTGGCTCTTGGGGAGTACAATGGTGACAAGCATTTCTAAAATAATCACAAAATGATTTGACTGAGGTGGGTTGGAACTTGGAGTAAGGTTGGCTCTTGATACCCAGTGTAAAGTTGTATAGAAAAACAGATCATGATGGAGCGAGATGCAATTTATTCGTTTTCATATTTCAATAGAGAAAAAATGGCATTCCAATTTTGTCGGGGTACGACATGTCAGCTAGCTTTAGCTTCTACCCAACATACGTGTGAGGCGGTAAAATTTAGTGGCAAGAGTCACCGAAATTCAACGCAGAGGAAATAAAGATCGATGGTAATGTTGCCAAACGCAGAGTCTAGTTTTCATTTGAACACTAGCAAATTGAGTAATCATGGTAGTTTTATTTGTATACTATCTTTGTTTTAAAATTATCATCATGAAAACAAGAATTTTAATTTAAAAAATGAACTAGAGTTGTCGTCCTAATAATAACCATTTTAAAATAGACAAAATACATTTTTATAAATTTGTAAAACTTTAGCCTCACAATCGAAAGATTCTTACAGCCCATGATGTAGATAGTTTCCTCTCTCCCGAAGAGCCAAGTCTACATTTTTCTTCCTTCATCCAAGTGAGGAATCAATAGTAATAGAACCCTATCTCACAATCACAGTAAATGCCGAAATAATTCCTAGGACCCTTAAGCAAGACACGCAAAGACTGATGCTGTACTTAAATTCTTTATTGAAACCTTTATCATGTGTCAGTATACTTCAACAATATGGCATTGAAAAATTACTACTTTAATTCATAGTTTTTCTAGTGTGCAATAAAAGGAGAACTTCAATTATTTTATTTGCAACATGAGATATCTTGGAGATCAAATTAATGCTATCATAACTGTGCCATTTTAAAATTTAAAAACTAAATTACAAAAAAAAATCTCAGATAGGAATTTTGGGTCGAATTCTTCATAAATATTATTGTATATTATGAAAACTAATATGCTACTATATATATATATATATATATATATATATATATATATATAAATTACTAGCATATACAACAAAATTATAGAATAAATATAATTTTAACTAGGAATTTTGGTGGATTTCATCGCATATACTATTTATATATTTATTTTTTGAAAACTAATGCTGCTACACACACACACACACACACACACACACACACATATATATATATATATATATATATATATATATATATATATATATATATATATATATATATTAAAGTAAATATATTGTTTAGGGGTTGGATCATCTGTCTTGAAAAAAAGGATCCTTTTGAGGTTTGGTAAACATAATTTTAATGAACATGCCGTGAAGTGTAATTTTAATTTTATTTAGAATTATAATATACTTATATAATATACAAATAGTGTTTGAAACTCAAAAAAGTAAAAATAAAATAAAATTCTTTATCAAGCCTACTTTACCTTATTGAATGTCTTGCACTTGGTTTCTCGTCTCAATTCGATGTTCTTCTTTCAATGTGTGAACCTATGAAATTCTCCAAAAACGCCGTGGCTATAGGATGATTAATCTAATAGTTGATTCAAGTCAAAAACAATAATAGCTAGAACTTCTAGTCTAGTTTATTCTACAACATCCAAAAAAAATTCCTCTAAACTGCTAGAATAAAACAATTAGTTTGGAATGGGGGCAGCCAAGGCCAACCTGATTAATAGGATAACTAAATACACATACACCTTTGTGTGGCATATAGCGATCAAATTTCACATGTCTATACCAACATATAAGTAATTTGTCTATGCTGCTGAACCAAGTACATGTGTGTCTAGATACGTTAGTTAGGATTTTCTTGCCCGAAGGGTAACAGTAACAGACACAAGAATAAAAAAAAACAGAAAAGAAAAGAGGCATACCCCAGTTTGATCACAATTACTTCATCACCCAAGTCCCAAAGAATATTATAGTATTGTTGTATCCAATTCATGACATGAAACAAGCCGTTTGCTTAAGGAATTTCCAAGCAGCGCATGAGTAGACTAACTCGTCAGCAATGAAATTGCTGAGTTGTCAATGATTCAGTGGTTTACATAAGTTTCCAACAACATCTAAGCAATCCAACTCATCACATGTATGGCTGATGTGTCTATATGTGATGGGCTGGGCTAGAATCTAGCCAATAGGGTGTGAGTTTTAGATCTTGCTTGAATACTTTATAAGGTTTTAAAATAACATTACAAGGGAGATAAATATTCACAACCTTCTACGTCCTCCTCTTTCAATGATGACAGCATAGTAGTAGACTTGCCTAGCTACTGGTTCAGAACATTGACTCTCTACATTTAAAATCAGTATACAACTGTACCGTACTGTCATGGAGGGTAGCTCCATTGCAAGGAAACAAGGACAGCCACCGTGTGAAACTGTGGTTAATGTTTTAGTGTGTTGTACAACCATGCAGAGGGTATAATTTAACTGATTAATGCTGAAATGGGGTTGGGTGAATAAACAAAAAACAACCTTTTTATGTGAAACAAAAGGTAACCTTTTGCGGTGGAAACTAAACAAAGTATTTCTATCAAAAAAAAAATAAAGTAACCTTTGACAACTATTAGATAAGTGTGCCATGATGAATGGATTTGAGTCAGTCGCTAGAAACCTTTTATATGAATGTAGCAATAACATCTTTAAAAAAAAAAAAAGGTCCTGCTAATTTTCAGTCAGCAGCAACTTTCAATAACCGTTTTGAGCTTTCGGATCTAGATTCAATGGTTTACATAAAAAAAAATTTATGGTTTATACATTAACAAATATTTTCTCTTCTCTTATTATTAATTCATATAATCTTATAAAATAAATAGTAGTATAAATTTAATAAAATGCAACTTATTTCTAAGTGATAGAAAAGTTTTTGAAAACTTTTAGTCCCATGAAAAGAAGGAAATATGTTTAAAAATGTATAAGCGCCATAGGACAGCCCATCATAACCTTCCACTGAATGTGAAAACAACAACAAAAAAATTCAGAATCCACATATTGTCTCTGGCAAATGTTATTGGTATCAGTTCACCTGTGGTAACTATTTTGGTGTCTTCGATGTTCAGTTCGTTTTTTTTTTCTGCTTGTTCTGGCCATGCATGTTGTAGCCTGAGCAATATACCTGTAAAGCTAATGCTGATGAAAGCAGGAAATCAGTTTCCTCCTGCCTACACGAATGCCTCTCGTTCTGGACAAATGGAATACAAAATCCCATAAGAGACAAACCATTTGTAAACCTATCACGGTCATTGTACTAAGTGGTACGATCTGAGGGAGGTACAAATGAGGAGATTAATTAAGTATCAATTGGTGATTAAAATATTTGATTAAGAAGAGAATTATGGAGTGGAGTTGCAGAATTCCTGATAGCGGCGAATGTGTGAATGGTTCACGTCTAATGGAGATGTGGGCTATAGTCATAGATGAAGTAAATCAAATGGACCAGTAACAGAAACTTATCTATAATATAGTTTTTTGGTACGATCAAAGAGGATGGAAAAATTAAGATCCATATATAGGAGACGAGTGATTTCCCAATATCCGGAGCTAGTGGAACCATGAAAAAACAATATGGGTCCAGACAGTTTTGTCATGACAAAAAGCTTATATACATCATAAATCTGGCTGGTGAACTCTCGATAATACATCCCCACATTACCATATCCACCCTCCAAAGACCCCACATTATTTCCATCTCCTCAATAGAATCCTAACCTGTGTCCCAGTTACTATCGCGCTCATCGTCATTGTTTGCCACTATTTACTTAGGGCTTTTTATGTATAGGACAGTAAAAAATGTGGTTTTGACACTGTAAAACTCTATTTTATTGCATGGACAATATGAAATCATGATATTTGTCGATATAATACTATAGCTGGATACTAGAATACTTTGAATTCTTTTCATCTCAATAAGCAAAATGCAATGCAACTTGAAATTTGACATAAAGATGCAAAGTTGTATTACCTATGCGTGACATTTTTATAGATTTTTATATTATTGTTTCCATAATTCATTTTAAAAATACATATTGTTTTGGTAGAGAAGCTATGAAAGCAATCAAAATAAAATCCATAAAAACTCATAGGTAGGGAATACGATGTTGTATCTTTGTGTCAAATTTAAATTTTTACTTCATTTTGTGCATTCAAATAAAAGAAATTAAAATTGTCTTATTTCCTGTTATAGCGTCTTGTAGATAAATACCACAATTTCATAGTGTCCACGTGACAAAATCAAGTTTTGCGGTGTCGTCAGACAAAACCACTCTTTTTCTATATCCTATAGACAAAAAGCTCCTCTTACTTTGGTGTGGGAGCAGAGAGCCATAGTCAGAATGCGTGGAGATGAACTCTAGCTAGGAGGCATTCGTAGACCCTAAATAATGTACAGCTTCTTCTTTGTATGGTTCTCTCTATACAATGTCACATACACAAATCATGACTCCTTCGGTCACTTCCCCTTCATTAAGGAGAATACAAAGAAATCTGCCGCTATCAACGACATAATAACCAGAGTCTTCCAAATCGTTGATCATGGTTCAATTTGTAGTAGCCTATGGTACTTAGATGACCAAAAAGTGGACAAAAACAATGAATTGTTATCATATGTTTTCCTCGGAACTGTTTTAGGTGCATCAGCCAAAGACCTGCTGAGAGCGTCCCCAAAAACTGACTATAAGCTGACTGTTAGAATTGTTTATTAAAGAAAAAAAGAGAGAAAATGTAGCTAGCTCTTCATGAATAATCAGTCTCTAAGAAAAATAAGAAATTTAAATATAGATCTTATTTCTCATTAATTCTTTGTAAGAGCTTGCTGCTAACTCTTAGCTAGCTCTATCTTTGGAGACGCTATGAGTGTTGAAAACAATTTGCAGCTAGAGCCTCCAAGAATAGTCATTAGAGATAATTCATCATGCATATCCAATCAGAGGGTGCAACGACAATACATGATAGAAAAATGTGTGCAACAATTATAATGCATACTACTCCCTTCCAAAATTATTGTCAATGTTGATTTTTTTTAATTATATTTGATGTTTTGTCTTATTCAAATATAAAAAATTATAAATTATATTTAAATTTTATCTAATAATAAAAATAAACCATGAGAAAATATATAATATTTTTTAAAAAAATAAATAAGATAAATGATCAAAAGTAATGAAAAAAATCAGTAACAATAATAATTTTGAAATGGAAGAAATATCATCCAAGACGGCCCTTAATCGCATCAAACGACACAAAAATCTCGACATCGGCCTGCGCAACTATCCAAAAACGTACACGCCTATGCGACAAAGTTAATTAATCAACTAACTAAACCTATCATTCACAACTCACATACAAGAAAAAAAATATACTACGTACATCACAGAGCAATCTTTTTGTTTTTTGCGAAAGATCACAGAGCAATCTTTCATCCAACACACGCAACAAAAAAAGACAGTGCGTGGAAGTTCTGAAATCAAGTTGCATGCATAGGTACAAACAAAACTGCACCGCACATTGCATCGCGCTCGCAATAGATAAAATCTGCAGTGCACATCGATTTGTTGCGAGGTCGGGGGTTGCTTTCATACTACGCCTTATTTCGTACACACCCTGTTCCGGGCAGACAGAGTACTAGAAAATTAAAAAAAAAATTCTCCAGGAGAGGGAACTGCTGGTACCACTTTGTTTTTTTGTTGAGCCTATCACGTTCGGTTGATCGGGTCAATGTACGAAATGGTACGATCTGAGGGAGGCACATGTGACGCGATTAATGTATCATTTACGACCAGCAAGTTGGTGAATTGAATATGTACTTGGTTTGAGAAAAATAAAGAGCTCCGGAATTGTTCGAGTATCAGTGGACATTGCGCCAGTCGGTGCAACGCACTGGAACGCTACTCTATATTTTGAGAAAGGCATGTGCCTAGTATGTTGGCGCAAATTCTTGGTCGTGGTTATGGTATTCACTGGTGGACGAGACGACAGTTAGGTAGCCGACCTGCGATGGATGTTTCTGAATGAGGCTGCCAGCCGCTGCTGAGAACAATGTGTGACCAGATCACAAGGACAGGGTCGTGCTTTGTGTGTTAGCGAAATGTGGTGGTCCGGGTGATGCAACTGAACTGACCCGGTTCCACAGGGTTGGCAATGCCAGCTTTCGACGGCAAGCGGTTTCAGTTTCGTGACCAGTGACAAGCCGTGATTAATTAGCGAAAATGAAACGACCTGAATCCCCCCCGGCGAAGAACAGGGGACGGGTAATCTACTGGCCGGAACAGAGGCAGCTCCTCCTCCGACTAGATTTTGGAAGAGGAAATCCCAGAAAAAGTTAACAGTTCCCATATTCACAGCTAGCTCACTCAATCTCACAAGCATGTAACACTCAAAAAGTAAACGAAAAAAGAAATCTAATCGCCGTGTCGACGATCCTGCCTAGGGCCAATAGCTAGAGTTCGCAGCCTAGCTTTGGCACCCCTTTTCGTCACACCGGGCAATCTGATGACAAATCCGTATCCGACGACTGGTTCTCCGCCGCCGCCGGCTTGGTGTCGGCGTCGTCGCCGGCAACGTGCAGCACGGTGTCGCGGCAGAGCGGGCATGTGGCGTGGGATCGGAACCACGTGTCGACGCAGCGCGCGTGGAAGCGGTGGCCGCAGCGCGGCAGCAGGCGGCCCTGCTCGCCGTCCGCGAACTCCGCGATGCAGATCGCGCACTCCATCTCCATCGCCGCCGCACTTGAGCCGCCGCCGCCGTCACAAGAGGGAGAAGAGGAGGAGTGCACGAACACGGGCAGCGCGGCGATGGCCCGCTCGACCTCGCGCGCCTTGGGCGGCGGCGGCGGCGACGACCCTTCCTCCCCGTCCGACGACGAGGCATTATCGGGGTCCTCCTCGTCGTCGTGGTCGGCGCGGCGCGGCGCGCGGGAGAAGAATCGCCAGAAGTAGACGTAGACGAGGAGGACGAGGAAGACGTTGAGCGCGACCAGGCACGCCGTCAGGGCCCGCCCGTGCGGCGTCCACGACGACGAGGCGGCGGCGGCGCTCGGGCTCTGCTGCGCCAGCGGGTGGTGGTCCGCCGCCGCACCTGCCGCCATCCACGGATCACAGCGAACGGACGGACCCGATCGGTCGGTTGATCAACGAAACGGTCGGATCGGAAGCACGGGAATGAACGGCCCGATGGGAGCGGAAGGAGCGAGACGTGGAGGCTTGGGTTTGTTTTATGCTGATGGGTGAATTAACGAGTGCCGCAGTAGTAGTAGCAGCAGCGCCGGCGGTTATAAGCGAGCGCGCTGATGAATCTGGCTCTTCCGTTCCTTGCGGCCAAGGCAAACCAAGGCGGCGCGGATACGGTGCTGCTTCTGTTCTGTGGTTGTTTTGGCTCTTGGCGAGGCCGAGCGTCACGTTCGGCTCGGTTTCATGCAGATGCAGTGAATCGATGCCGGCAGAAAGGGAAGGCGCCGCGGCAATGATACGCATGTAGGAGTATTCCGTTTTTACTTTTCTCGATACAGTGAGAGATCATATATATATATATTCTGTTTGGTAGTGAGTGGTACGGGCATCCTCTCGATCGTGTAGTACGTGCATGTGCGACCTTCATTGTTTCTCAATGTCTCATATCATCGCAGGCCCGGCCCCGCCAGAGAAATCTATTGGCCGGTCCACCATATCAACGTCGAATGGAAATCATGGCCGGACGGGAGCCACGCGTACCACGCCTCCCGAATCTCGAGCCCCATGGTTTACTTGAAACCGTCACCACCATGCTGTCCGTCCGTCCGTCCGTCCGCCCACAGGGTTGGGACGTTGGGCTCCCACAGGTCGATCATCAGCATCTACCGGAAAGATTGTAAAGGCTGCATAATTTAGTAGTATTCTTGTAGTCTAACAACAACTGGAACTTTTATCATTTTAAAATTCTCACTCAGTAGCGTTGACATATGATTACTGGTGGGTCCGTAGCACGACTCTTTTAACAACTATACATATTTTTTTTCACTGCTATAAATAGACTTGCTGACACCAAAGATAATAAGGTAATCAAACTTATTTAAATAATAATATAATGTTCAATTTACATATTTAGAAAATGCACAACTTGTCACATGCCAACAAACTCTTAGATCGGTCTGTCTATACTTCAACGTATATTACAAAGCCACTTGGCATATAAATTTACATATTTCACTGTGTTGCGCTGATGTGGCATCCAAGTCACCGCTGATGTGTCTATACAACATTGGTTGGGCAGAGCGCGAGCGTATGGGGATCGAGAAATAGATCATGCCCGCATTGTTTACAGAGGTTTTCTGTCCGTTTTTAAAAGGATAAATCAATTCAGACGGCCGTGCATGTGACGAACTGACGATGCCTCAGTGGCAACAATGCGTCCGTAAACAATTACTCGAAGGCCGCAGACCCTTCTCGAAATGTGCCATATATATTAGTTGATGCCTTGTTGCAAGACTAAAAAAACATGGCCACAAGTTGGTACCGAATTAATCTGTTGACGCCAATGCAAATAAAATAACACAAGTGGCTCTTTTCTATGTGTCACCGTTGCAATTTAGTATCATCCATATTGTTGGGAATTAGATAGTGTTTCCTGAGTTCAGGTCTTGCTGGGAAGAGACAAATTGTGCAATGCACAGGTCAATGCGCATAAAAATGCGTTTGAGAAGTAGGAAAAGTCAAATGCAAATACGATTTGCATTTCGTAATAACTGCTACAATCGGTAAGCATAGAAAAGGCCCTAATTCATTTTTGCAGTTAACGTAGACTTCAGATTGATGGGTTAGAAAATATCAAAGCATAGCCTAATTGCAAGCTGAAAGCAAAGACATGAGTTGGGCCCTTTGATCTGAAGGCCCCTCAGATAATCATCGATCTGTCGAGCCCAAACGCGTATCCCCGCTAATCCTCTAGTCTATTTTTTTTTAATGGGCTAATCCTCTAGTCTGTCTGCTCTGCACTTTGCAGGCGCAAAAGCACGATTCTCGTTAAAAAGGTTGAAGCGCTGGTCGGTCTGCCGGCAGCGGTGGATGATGATGTTCCGCTGAGTTTTAGGTTTTGTTTGGATTCACTTTCTAAATTTTAGTTATTTAAACTTTAATTATTTTTATTATAAATATGATCTCTTAAAATCTTCTAAATTTAGTCAGTCCATCTCCTAAATTTTAATTCTCTAGTCACCTTAACCCTCTTAAAATCTCCTAAACTTAAGAAAAGACAACTAAAATCAAAATTACCTATTTTCACATATGATATTTTCCTTTAATTCAAACATATATCCACTTTTTTTGTTAGTTAATAAATATTAGATATGTCTATTTTTTATTTAACAAATAATTTTAGGTATAGATCCAAACATGTATCTCCTAAATTTAGTTGACTAAACTTTAGGAGGTTAAAATTTAGCCACCTAGAGAATCTAAAAAGCACCTTACTTAAGCATCGACGCTATATTGGCATAGCTTGCATCACGAATCAACAAACGAGCATTTGCGACCGTGCGTAAAAATTCAGTTGAAGTTTAGAGACACAAATTTCTTCTACTTGTTTTTTTCTTTGGTCAAAGAAGTTTGATCTTCACGTGCATCAAACACCATGAGTGGCCGCTGGCCGGGTTTCAACGCCGGCAATAAAGACCTAAGACCGTTTTACCACCGGTGTAAGAAAGTGGCGTGAAAGCTGAAAAGCTGCCAAGGGAGCGGCCGTCATGAAAACTGAGCATTACTGAACTGGTTTTTTTTTTTATGGAGAACCAACACATCCGATTCAAATCCTGATTTGGTGGGTGTGTTGCATCTACGGCTAGTCGGCTCACTCTTTCGTAGAGTGCGTGTATATGTTTACACGGATGAGTACTCGTTTTGTGTATATGAATGTCTTTGCCAGTACTATATTCATTAAAAAAACTTCATAGCTGTCCAAAATATTGGTTCTATTTCCATTGTTAGTCTGTCCATAAGTAGGGTGAAAGGACACCAATTCAAAGAAGATTTTCCAACAATTTAGAAAATGCACAACTTATCATATTTTAACAAAACTCTTAGATCGGTCTGTCTACTTCAACGTATATTACAAAAGCCACTTGATAGCCACTTGGCATATAAATTTACTTATTCCACTATACTGTGCTGATGTGGCATCCAAGTCACCGCTGATGTGTCTATACGGCATTGGCTGGACAGACCGCGAGCGTATGGGGATCGAGAAATAGATCACACCAGCATTGTTTACAGAGTTTTTCTGTCCGTTTTCAAAGGATAAATCAATTCAGACAGCCGTACATGTGACGATGCCTCAGTGGCAACGACGGGTCCGTAAACAATTACTCAAAGCCGAAGACCTTTCTCGAAGTGCCATATAGATTACTTGACGCCTTATTACAAGACTAAAAAACTACGTGACAAGTTGGTAGCGAATCTGTTAACGCCAATGCAAATAAAATAATACAAGCGGCTCTTTTCTATGGGGATGTCATCGTTGTAATTTAGTATTATCCAAATTGCTGGGAAGTAGATAGTGTTTCCTGAGTTCGGTTCTTGCTGGGGAGAAGCAAATTGTGCAATGCACAGGTCAATGCGCATAAAAATTCGTTTGAGCAGTAGAAGTCAAATGCAAAAATCTTTTTTTTAGATAGAAGAAGGATTATATTAAATAACGACTGAGTACATCTTTATGTTATAAACACTCTGAAATATAGAGATATTATAACTAAGTGCAATCACTATGTAGCTCCAAAACTCAATCTTAAACATATATGAAAATTCATATAGATGACCACGCAGACAAACACTCAGCAAACAAACTGAAAATAAGTGTCCAGGAAATAACGGCCAATATTACTGTAGGTAGAATTGAGCATAATCCACTTTTTTTTCGTGTCTTCCTCCTTTCTTCTACCACTGAAGAAGAAGAAAAAACATTGAACCGGATCTCACAAGTCCTTCATCGCGGTTGGAACTAACCACGATAAAACGGAGAAGAAACCGGAGAATTTTATTTCATGTCAACAACACCATCTCCGTCTTGATGTTGCTGTCCAGAAACCGAAATCTTTATATCGCCAAGACATGAAAGTTATTGATGACATCGCCGCTACTATCATCTTTGTTGATGTCGTTATGGAGAGATCAAATCTACTCTTTTTCCTTAACCTGATCGACGAGAAAAAAAAAGAAAACAAATTCCTAATACCAAGAAACTTATTATGGAAAATACCTCAACCTTATCCTAAGATTTAATCTAAAAAAAAGAACAACTATACTAAGAAAAAGGATGGATCCTCACTCCTCTCTGCCGGTGTGGGTACCAGAGAAGAAGGAGGTGGGAGACCAAGCTGCGGTGGCGTCTGAGCGCTCCTAGGCTCCTGACGGCGTTAGGTCACGTCAAATGCAAAAATCTTTTGCAATTTGTACCTGCTACAACCGGCAAGCATAGAAAAGGGCCCAATTCACATTTACAGTTAGCATAGACTTCAGATTGATGGGCTAGAAAATATCAAAGCTAGCCCAATAGCAAGCTGAAAGCAAATATATGAGTTGGGCCCTTTAATATGAAGGCCCCTCAGATATCATCAGTCTGTCCAGCCCAAACGCGTATCCCCGCTAGTCCTCTAGTCTGTCTTCAGCCTTCTGCACTTTGCAAGCACAACAACACGATTCGGTCTGCCGGTAGCGGTGGATGATGCTATTCCGCCGGGTTTTACCTAAGCATCGACGAACAGCATTTGCAACATTGCGTAAAAATTCAGTTGAAGTTTAGGGACACAAATTTCTTCTTGTTTTTTTTTTCTTGATCAAAGCAGATGGATATTCACGTGCATCAAACACCATGAGTATGGCCGGGTGCAGCGCCGGCCACAAAGACGTAGGACCTTTTTACCACCGGGGTAAGAAAGTGGCGTGAAAGCTGAAAAGCTGCCAAGGGCCCAAGGAAGCAGTGGATGATGATGTTCCGCCGGGTTTATTGACGCTATATTGCGTATGACAAACCAGCATTTGCACCATTGCGTAAAAATTCAGTTGAAGTTTCCGGACACACATTTCTTCTTGTTTTTTTTTTTCTTGGTCAGAGCAGGTTGATCTTCACGTGCATCAAACAGACAAACACCATGAGTGGCCTGGTGCAGCGCCTGCCGCAAAGAGGTAAGACCTTTTTATTACCACAGGTGTGAGAAAGTGTGGCGTGAAAGCTGAAAAGCTGCCAAGGGAGCGGCCGCCATGAAAACTCACGAGTCACGCGCGTAGGAGCGTGTGGGGAGCAGTTGCAGCTGCAACGGTCACTTAGCTGGCACGGCGTGTGCCGCTCGCACTCATCGCTCTCCGAGCCCAGCCCCCAGCTCCCCAGACATCCACTGCGCTCGCTGGATTTAAAACTTCTGTTCGTTCAGTTCTCCCGAGAAACGTCCAAGGAATTCGCAGCTTCTTATTCTTGTTTTTCCTCATCCCCAAAACAGAGCTCGTGCAGTTGCTTGTTTGCGCCGTGACACAAAGAAATTTCTTTCCGTTTCGAAAGACCAGAACAAAACTGAGGAGAGAGCTGCTGTGAGCGTCGGCCGGCTTGTTCGTGATATGGGGAAGAAGAGGGCGGTGGCCGCGCCCGTCTTCCCGTTCCCGGAGACGGACCACTTCAGCGACTACGGCTTCGACCCGCAGCTCGTCCACTTCTTCTCACAGGTGGCTGTTCTGCACTCCATTTTCCAACTTCTTGCAATGTGCTGGCATGCTGCGTGTGATTTCAATGTCCAAATTGTCAGCCTGAGACGAAGCGGCCATCGACCAGGCGCCAGCATCAGCAGCAGCCACCATTGGAGGCCGCGCGGTTCAAGCTCCAGAAGCCCATCTCCAAGAAGCACCACAAGCAGCATCAGCAGCAGCAGCGACGCCGGTGGTGGAGCTCCGCCGCCTCGGCAGCGCTCCTCCTCTTCAAGCGCCCGTCAAACTCGTCGTCCTCCAACTCGAACCCCACCGCCGGAGCTCCGAAGTCCCCCTATGGCTCCGCTTCCTCCGTTCCGCTCTACTTCGCTGACGACGACGAAAGCTGCGGGAACGACGCCACGGCCGCGTGCGCGTGCTGGGCGCCGGCCATGCGGTCCGGCCACCACCTGGCCGCCGCGGAGCTCGGCGCCGCGTCGGCGTCCGTGCCGTACGTCAGCCTCAGGAACGCCGACCTCGGCCGCGGCGGTGCCGCAGGCGGAGGAGCTGCGCCGGCGGCGATGCCCATCTACCTCGTGACATGATGAACTCGGCGCGCGCCTGCCTCTGTTGAGCGTTGGGGGGTCCGATAACGGTGGGCCACGAGTCAGTGTCACAGTCAACGTACTTTAATGACTGACCCGGTCAAAGTTCAACCTCGTTTTTCCTCCTCCTCCCTGCATCTTCCTTCTCTTTCGTTGCTTTCTGATGAATGTAGTTGGTAGTTTGGATGCGTTTGCAAGGTCCAGAGACCACAAGGTTTCGTTCTCAAAACCTACTTTCAAATTCCGTTTTGAACCGTCAGGTGCTGGCATTATTTGCGCTTTCTCTAGAAATCGTGACACGGCCGCGGCGGCATCTATCGCCCATTCCAGGCACATCCACCTGTGTTTCGCGAGCTCTGGATAGTACGGAGCACACTTGAAAACTCATTTCTTAAAAATGATTCCTCCAGCCGAAAAGGGGCCCATTGCAAAAAAAGAAAACGCGTTCAAACATGTGCTGCTGGCTTCTCGTGGACCATCGGCGACGACGTGTTAAGCATCTTGCTTGGGGTACAGACAACGGTGACGGATTCTTGTAACAGAATATAAGAGCATGGAGTTATTTTTAGATTTTGAACAGTTGACTTGTTCTATTCCTGTACCTTTTTTTTTAAAACCCTATTCCTGTACCTAACGGAACTAACCGAATTGGAATCCTCTCGTTCGCCAACCTACTTGGACCGGTATTATTCTATATCAACATATTGCGCGCTAATTAAAGAGTAACCGATCCACTTCGTTCCAGAAAAGAAAAAAGAAAAAGAGAAGAGCTAATCCATATCGTCTTTGCACCGCACTCTGAATACAAATTTGCCACGGAAACATTTCTTGAGGAAAATCTAATTACTTTACAAAAATTGTTTACTCTAAACATAGAGAGAGAAAATCTATACAATTTATTATTTGAGATTCGGTCGTCCACTTCGTATCCACAAAATTAGAGATTGAATCCAAATCAGTTTCGTACCTTCCATATCAAGTACCGAATTTTAAAAATGATAACTCCCACGTCCAGAGCTCAAATGAGGTAAATTTGGACCCTATCTCGTATCACTCGAAAGGTTCTACAACTTTGGTATTCAATAGAAGACCAGATCCTGCCGTTTTGATTTCCAAATATGTGATATAAAAATATTTGTTCTGATTCAGACTCCTCTACGCAGATCTCTTTGTGGGGCTCATATCTCCAACCTTGGTAGACCAAATAATATGATTAATATATATTTTAAAAAGTCTTGACGAGATCTACAACTTTCATGTTTTAACTTTTTCCATTAGAGTAAATTTTAATTTCAAAATCACATTGCAATGCAGTGCTATTTCTAGACTCTATAGGTTGATTTTTCCTTCCTCATAAAACTTATAGAATATGGTACAAAATAGTGATAAAATTGTTACTTCTAACATATAAAATGGTATACTAACAAGCACCAACAGTAATATAAATATATCCTTTTATTTAAAAATGTCAATAATATTATATATATCTAATAATTATATTATATAAATAATTTATATTTAAATTATAAAGAGTGTTTTATTTTTTAAGTTCGTAGCAACGTACGGACACTTTGCTAGTTGAATTTGAAACAGAAAAAACTAGAGCAAATTCCCTATGTACCATTGAAACAATTTCCAGTTCCTCATGTACCATTGAAAAACTTTTAAACCCCTATGTACCACTAGTTTATTTTTCTCTACCCTTGTATATCACTAGTCTAGTTTTACTCAAACGTCTGTTAATGGAATGGTCAAAAGACCTTTTGCCCCTCCATGCATGTCCATGATACATTTTTTTTACTTTTTCCTTGTATACCTAGCATGAGCATTGCACAACAAAATGCATCTGGGTGACTGAGCAGAGTTTATAAAAAAAATGTAAATGCTGAAACAAGGTCACAAATAGCACTATATTTCATACTACAAGCTCACAGACTAAAATTTCAAGTTCTGATAAAGAGTTCACAAAATAAGAGACTAGAAGCTCACGTTTTGGTCAGGCAACAAAATAAGAATCTAAAATGCGACAGATTCATAAATTTTTGCTACAAGTTACTTCACACATTTTGACCAAAGCTTAGAAGTTTAAGTCAATATCAAGCTTCCTTTTACTTCTGGTGGACATAGCTGGGCTAGATGGAAGACTTGAGACTTTGCTACGGGTGCACATTGCTGGACTGTCAAGGAGATTTGGATGTGCATTGCCCTCCATTTGTTTTTCTATCTCCTTCTTTCCCTGTTTTTGTTTCAGTTTCTCCTTTCTGATGCCTTTCTTTTTGGTCTCTTTCTTCTTGTCGTTGCCTTTATTTGTGGATGATGCTTGAACTTGTAGGTGGGAAATCAATGCAAAGAGGCAGGGGCAAATACAGTCATTTTAGAATTTACTGACAAGTGGACCGATACTGTTTAGATGAATTATCAAACTTTGCTAATGGCGATGGTACACAGGATCAGCAAAATTTAGACTAGTGATATAGAGAGGTTTGAAAGTTTTTTGATGGTACATAGAGGATTGGAAGTTGTTTTAATGGTATGGAGGGAATTTTCTCAAAAAACTACCACATGTTTCCTCCTCAGTGTAGAAAAGAGAAATGTGTGTTATGTTTCTAATAAAAAACCATAAGCTTGCTAGGCAGTTGTAAATTTCTATGGAATTTGCCAAACTCCATCTGACGATGCACCCCTCAAGGACCAACGCTGTCGAATGTGTATCATTGGCAAAATTTGGTTGATCAATTATACCAACGGTTTATAAAGAAGTCATCGGTTTGAATCATAAGGGTGTGCCAATAGTGTCACACCATAGACTCCCTCCATCGTCGGTATATTGAACTTATAACGAGAAAAAGATTGCTCCTTCATGTGAAATTCCACACAAGGAGCTGTTACAAATTTGCATCATGTATGGAGGTTTAAATTTGAACTGGTCAAAACTACCTCTGACCCACCAAACGGGACCAAATAGCGACGTGTCCCACCATCTCCAACAATCCAAACACCCCAGAATCCTCTTCCTCCTCGCGTTTCCCGCAGGTCGAAGGAGCAAAGCGCCAGATCGTGAGATCGATCGATCAAGCGTCCAACACGAAGGGAAAAAAGAAGAAAAAAAAGTCGTGGAACTCCACCGGCCAATCAGATCGAGCCCGTCCCAGCTGTCCATCCTCACCTCTCGAAGCTTCCGCCCATGAACCTGGAGCGCCTGCCGGCGGAGCGCCACGGCAGCCACCACCGGTACGCGCGGATGCCGCCGCCGGACCCCGGCCGGGGGCCCGAGCCCGATGCCGACGGCGAGGCGGCTGCGGCGCCGGAGCGGCGGCCGGAGGTCCTTGCGGCGACGGCCTCGGCGTCATTCCGGGTGCCCGACACGGCGCGGGTGTTCGACGAGCTCCCGCGCGCGTCCATCGTCGCCGTCTCGCGCCCCGACGCGGGGGACATCACGCCCATGCTGCTCTCTTACACCATCGAGGTCCACTACAAGCAGGTCAGCGGATCCCCCTGCCAGGCCGTTCCCCTCCTTGCTCTTCTGTCCGTGACGCTGTGAGGCTTCGATGGATTGACTAGTGGCGTGTTCAGCCGGGAAACCTGCAGAATCTTGAGAATCTGGGGGTGATGCGATGCTGACTACTTTGAATTCATGCCCTATTGGTAGCTGAATTCCGTAATCAAGCCATAGGTTCTAGTTGTAATTGGTAGCAACAATGGCAGTTACTGATTTAGTTCACATTTTGTGAGGGTCGTATGCAGTCGATTTAGTTATCTGCATATGTAGCGGGATTCATACATCAGTGTTTGGAATCAATTCTCTGCGTAAACAAACAGTGTTGTTTTGACCATCTCAACAGAACAGTCCTTGGTCGTGTGAGGAGGTTCATTTTCCATTTTTGTTTTTTCCGATACCATATAGATGCAGTCTTTTTATGTGGAACAGTGGAAGTTCAGCTGAGTGGACACAATCCAATGTGCAGATCTGTGCTGTTTTAGTTCCCGGCTTCCTTGTTGCGAGCAGTTGTGCTGTCAAATTAAATGTTTCAGAGAGACTAACAGTAACGGCAGTTGGTTCTAATTTATTTATTCCATGAAATGGGCATTTTTCTTCATGATTCCTCAAACCTTTATTGCATCCAATGCATGCTTTTAGGACATATATTGAAATGCCACTGGGTTTTGATCCAGTTTTCGAAATGCTTCTAATTTCTTAGACTATTTCAATGGCAATTGATGATTTTCAAAACCGAGGCATTTTGACAAACCTTTCTTTGGGCTCTGATACTTATTTATGTTTGGGGGTTAAACGGTCAGCGGAGGCAGGTGAACTCCTAGCCGCCCCTGGTTCAAGCGCAGCATCTGCTCAATAGAATGCTAGGGGACGACTCTCCCCTTGGTCTAGTTTTTGTATTATTTTTTTGTATCCACTCTGAATAATGTTTCTTCTATCAGTTTAGGTGGCGTCTATATAAGAAAGCATCACAGGTTCTCTATCTACACTTTGCATTGAAGAGGCGTGAGTTCCTTGAAGAATTCCAAGAAAAGCAGGAGCAGGTTGGTTAATTACATGATTGGAACACTATTTGTTTTTCAAGATATGAGTGTCGTGCAAAGAGAACTACCTGATGCCATCATTAGATATTTAAATTTTCCCCTATCTTTATCGTGTTTGTACCATTTTTATTGTGTGTTTTGGACCCAATAGAAGACAATAGATGAACTGAGCCATTATCAATTGGGAGCTCATGAGTTGATTTGTTAAAACAAAGTGACGCGATGGAATCTGTAACCCTTATATCCATATATCCTAAAGTGAGTAATGTTGTTGTTTAAAATTTAAATTAAGATCCTTTAGTTGGTACACATAATAGCATTTATGCGAATTAGGTGATACTTTGAGCATCAGAAATAACTATATGCTTGGAAGCAGGAGCTAGGATAGAAACAAAGTCCATCAATACCTAATCAAATGGTTTAATTTTTTCAGATGATTTCAATACAACTCCTTACCTTTCATCTAGTGAACAGAGGGTTGAGATTTAAATCTGTTAAGGATGAAAAGATCTTATAGCTTGAGATTGCATATATAGTAGATAACAGATGATAATTGGTTTACTTTCTCTGATTCTTGTAGCTTGAGATTGCATATATTCTACTATAAGCCTAGAACACTAAATTATTTTCATTTTCTACCATTGAAGGTCAAGGAATGGCTCCAAAATTTGGGAATTGGGGAGCATATGCCAGTAGTACATGATGAGGATGAAGCAGATGATATGAATGTTCCTTCACCATCTGACGAAACCTCCATTAGGAATAGGTACATGCTTATACATTGATGGTCCTAGTGTAATATAAATGATTGACTAGTAGCTAAGATATAGTTATGATTTATCACATTGCAAATGGTGATTTAGAGCAGTTGAGTCTCCATATGTTATTCCATGCATGCAGTAAGCAAGACATTGAACCTGTTGTGGCAGAAATGTTCCTTCAAGTGCTGTTTTGCCTGTCATTCGACCAGCTCTTGGACGTCAACAATCTATTTCTGATCGAGCAAAAGTTGCAATGCAAGAGTATCTGAACCATTTCTTAGGAAACTTGAATATCGTCAACTCACGAGAGGTACCAAAGGCTTTGTACATCCCATTATGTTACTTACTAATCTTCCATTAGTAATTATAAGCATCAAAATAGCATTCATAGCATATTATTTGATCATCTTTATGTTTTTTTACTAGGTTTGCAAGTTTTTGGAAGTGTCATGTTTGTCATTTTTACCTGAGTATGGGCCAAAGTTAAAAGAGGACCATGTTTCTGTTGGACACTTGCCAAAGATTCGGAAAGACCGTAAAAACAAATGCTGTTCATGTGGATTGTTTAGCTGTTGCCAGAGCAACTGGCAAAAGGTATGGAGCCAAGTTTTTGTTGCATGTTTGTTTTCAGCTATTTTCTTGTCATTGTATTTGAACTGTTCAATTGATTATTTCCATAGGTCTGGGTTGTCCTAAAGCCAGGATTTTTGGCTTTGCTTGAAGATCCTTTTGATCCAAAGCTTTTAGATGTCATTATATTTGATGCATTGCCGCATATGGATGTAACTGGAGAAGGCCAAATTGCTCTAGCAAAAGAGATTAAGGAACGTAATCCGTTGCATTTTGGATTCCAGGTACTTTTTTTAATTTGAAAATCAAGTTTCTTAAGTCAGCAACTTTTGTGGCTTATAAAATATAGTAGTTATAAACTCTTATCAATCAGTCGAACTCCAGTTAACTACATTTCATCATGTTTGGAACTTAGTAATGCTTTTGAAACGCCACGGTTGTACCAAATAGAGCCTTCCTATGTTGTGAGATTGTCCCTGTCTCCACTATAATGTTGAAGGTGCTGAGGCCTTTGGGTAGATCCTGATTAATCTCTATTTGACAATGCATAACTAGTCCTTCATCGTGACTCTTTAGCATCTTGTCACCTAGGTGATGCCTTAAAAGCTATGCTCTCCATGTTAAAAGAATGTAATACATTCATATTGTACGATACTAAAGCTGAATTTGGATTTTCTTCTCAATCATTAGAGCAAGAATTATCCATGTCGATTGTATGGATGAACCTATTTTTGATTCTAAGACCACAGTCATATCATACTAGTACTAGGAACCATTCTGACAGTTTTAAGTTTAGTTAATTCTGCACAAGCGTTCACACTTGCCAGCAAGAGATTCGATGCTGTATGCAGAACCATTTAGGGCAAGTCAAGATGTCAGGTGCTTGCCACAGAGATTAGTTGGCCTGAGACTATTGTTATGTCGAAGACTACAGAAGTCCATAGTTCATTTACAGATTCTGTTTCTGTACCTTGGTAGTTCAAATAGACAGTCGATTATAGAAAAAAAAAACTTTCAATGGCTGTTCACATTTTCTTCACCAGTCCATTTCACTTGGCAATGCAATTTTTTTACATGTCATTCCATCTTTCCTTTGAATCTGAACCTCATAGTAGTATTCATTTGATAAAGGTGTCCTCTGGTGGCCGGACGATAAAGCTGCGTACTAGAAGCTCTTCTAAAGTTAAGGACTGGGTAACTGCAATAAATGCTGCTCGACAACCTCCAGAAGGCTGGTGTTATCCTCATCGTTTTGGCTCATTTGCACCACCAAGGGGTTTGATGGAAGATGGAAGTATGGTACAATGGTTTGTCGATGGGCAAGCAGCATTTGAAGCTATTGCTTCCTCTATTGAGGAAGCTAAATCAGAGGTTAGCCTTTTCAGTTTGTCCAACAGTTACTGGAGGATAATTCCCTACATGTATGCAAGTCAAATAACTGAAAGACAGTGCAGATATTTATTACTGGCTGGTGGCTTTGCCCAGAGTTGTATCTTCGACGCCCATTCCAACATCATGGTTTATCTAGGCTTGATGCTCTACTGGAGGCAAGAGCTAAGCAGGGTGTACAGGTACTATTTTTTTATTACAAAATGTCAGGAAATATGTACATAATAAAAGGCATGATATTTGAATTTTGAAGAGACCTTGTCATCTCTAATTATATGTTGACTAAGTCACCATGCATTTTTTTTTTATGCTTCATAACACACTATTATAAGCATCTAAGAATTGATGGTTTGCTTTTCTGGAATCACAAGATTGCAGTTTTCCCCACAAGGTCATACAGTAATAGAGAAAAACAAACTAATACCTATGCTTTAAAAATAAACCAAACTGACCTAGGTTGGTTATACATTTTGACAAACACCCTTGCATTCTAGGCTCTTTACTTGCCACACGTCTTCATATATAGTTATTTACCTGTTTTGCGTATGCTATAAGTGATGAGGTGCTCGATATGCTTATGGTTGAGATCATAAAATGGTTGTCACAGTCCACACAAGAACATTAGCATTTCAGATTCCTGAAGCTGGGAAAACAGAAATAGGCCCAACTCATCAAGGGTGGGTGCTTAATTTTGACCATTCTCCGCTTGTCAACAATTCAAGAAATGCTCCATTCTGATTTAATATGAACTACTTTGAGAAAGCATAGATTTTCGAAGAGGTCTGTTTGTCAACATTAGAATTTAGAACTTTCCAATGTAGGATGCATAAGGTTTTTTATACTTTTTTTTTCTGTTTTTTTTCTGACATGGGCTGCTGGGTGACTTGTGAGGTTTAAATCATGGAAAAGATGTACAAGTACCACACCTGTCATTTGTGGGGCAGTCTTTCTTCCCAGACGGCAGACCTGAGCATAAATCTTAATATGATTAACTAATATATACTAATCAATTTTTGAAACTTATGGGTAACATGGTCTAATAGCCTCAAAGGTACAATTGGAGATCTTGTTACTCCAAAGGGCTTGTGCATAATAAGCACTAAGCACAATTTGGCCATAGTTGAACTATTAGGAAACCAATTCATTAATAGAGAAGGGAGAGGGTTAGTGTATGGAGTAGTAATGATGGCTCAGTCAGTGGACTACTTGCATAAAGTTGGGAACTGAACCAGCTAACAAATAAAATATTTATTGAACTCGAGGGCAGAGCCAAGGCCACCATACCACTTATTCTATCTGAAACTCCGAAACTAAGCAGACCGGCTGGAACAAAGGGTATTGTAGCTGGTAATATATGCAACATATCAAATATCCGTTTTACCTTGTTTCAGCCATTTTGGTTTGACTAGAATGAAAATAACAAGAATACAAGTATTTCAGGACAACATGTGCACAAAATGCAAGTGACGCTGTAGTTTATAACATGAACTGGATATATAAATCATTTTCTTTACTTGTGTCCAGATGCAACACTATCCATTAATCACCCTGATTTCTAAAAAACAAAACTTAAGTATTATGACTCAGTTCTATGTACATGGAGTTGAGAAATCTGTCTTGAACTAAAACGGATTATTTTATTGAAATTAAATGCAAAATAAAAGCATGAAATAAATCCATATTATTGCTAGAACTGATAATTATTTATTGTTTTGGTTGACTTCAAACCCTGACAATTTTGCAGATTTACATTCTACTGTACAAAGAAGTTGCTCTTGCATTGAAAATCAACAGCTTATACAGTAAACAAAAGTTACTTGACATTCATGAGAATGTCAAAGTTCTGCGTTACCCTGATCATTTCTCAAGTGGTGTATACTTGTGGTATGGAAGAGTTTGTAGTTTCTTTTTTCCTAAGTTCAGTAAAAGATTATTTTGTTCTGGCAGTTATTGTTTTTCTTTTTGGTTTTAAGGTCACACCATGAGAAGATTGTGATTGTTGATAATCAAGTATGTTATGTTGGAGGCCTTGACCTGTGTTTTGGTCGCTATGATAGTCCTGAACACAAAGTTACAGATTCTCCAGCTATGATATGGCCAGGAAAGGATTACTACAACCCCAGGTAATTATGATAAGCAGCTTCAGATGTGCTGGACAAAGTTCTCAAATGAATCTTCAGTAGCTAAAATTGACCTTAAATTTATCTGTATACATTAGGGAATCTGAACCCAATTCTTGGGAGGACACCATGAAAGATGAGCTGGACCGTGCTAAATATCCCCGCATGCCTTGGCACGATGTCCAGTGTGCTCTCTATGGTCCACCTTGTCGTGATGTAGCAAGGCATTTTGTTCAGCGCTGGAACTATGCGAAGGTTAGTTAGCTCCAAACCCATCATAGAAAGAGTTTATCCCATTGTCTTTACAAATTGATTGTACCTTTCTTTGTTCACAGAGGAACAAAGCTTTAAATGAGCAAGCAATTCCCTTGCTGATGCCTCATCACCACATGGTAATTCCACATTATAAGGGAAGAAGCAAAGAAACAAATGAGGAGGCGGAGGGTAAACAGTCTCATGATAAGGATGTTGATGTTAGAAAGCCCGTCTCAACATCACGTGCATCATGTCAGGATGTTCCCTTGCTTTTACCTCAAGAGCTTGAACCTCAGGAATTATCCAGTGGGGATTTACAGGTTACTGATTTAGACATTAACCATTCGGATCACCAAAACAAAAGGAGCTTTAATCAGCCTTTGCTCAACCGAAAGGCAAAGTTGGATTCCTCTCGTCAGGATTTACCTATGAGAAGTTTTGTGGACAATATCAGTTCCCTTGATCAGCCATCAGTTCGAAATGATAGGCATTACGTGGACAACAAATGGTGGGAAATGCAGGAGCGAGGAGACCAAGTTGCTTCTGTTCTTGATGTTGGACAAGTTGGTCCAAGGGTAACATGTCGTTGTCAGGTCAGTGCATGGTATTTTGCAGCTTCTAGTTGATCATTATACTCTTGGGGAACGAAATAATTTTGACAGGGATTTGTCTGGTGCAAATTTTCTGTTATTTGGTAGAATACACATGCTAGAGAATCACAAGTTTCTGTTGAAAGATTGTGTTTGCATGTAACTTGGAGTTGGTCACAGCATCTGCTAATAAAAAATAATTCATTAGGAAAGAAACAAGTTCACAGCCTTTTTTAATAGCAGATGCGACATGAATGCTGTAGAAAGGGTCATACATGGAACTCTTTAGGAGTATTTTAATTTTGAAGCCGCTGGTGTACTACTGCTAAAATTTCTGGACACACTTAATCATGGCCATAGATGCATATCCAGATATCCTTGTAGAGTTGGTGCTGCACAATGTCTCTGGTAGATATGTCAAAGATTTTAATGCATTATGTTAGACTGCTACTGCATTAAGCGAAACTACCTGCCTTCGGGAGGAGCTTGGGTTGGAAGTCCACCAGTTCATGCATGCAGCAGCATCAGGGCTATCTTCTGGATCTTCATAGATAGTGTCCCAATGCTGTTTGCTCTCAGGAACATATGAAAATGTCTCTCTTATCTAGTACTTTTAGAAGCGATGCATGCAGCAACATCAGGGCTATCTTCTGGATCTTCATAGATAGTGTCCCAATGCTGTTTGCTCTCAGGAACATATGAAAATGTCTCTCTTATCTAGTACTTTTAGAAGCGTTTAGCCTTTACAAAGTATGTATAACACCGTCTGCATTTCTTGGGAATGCCAGCTTTTCATAATCTGACAATCCACATTTCGATTCATATCAAAATATATCAGTGTAGATGATTAACTGATTGTGGCTGCAGCATATAATCATATACTTTCCTTCAATTTAGTCAATTTGCCTGATAAACTTTATAAGACTTGGCAATATCCCAAAGTACACATCGTTTGTTCGAATGGAAGCGCATACTGGAAACCCGTAAATGCAGTGTTGTAGTATTTTCAGACACTCTTGTAGACTTGCTTGGGCTAGAAGGCTTTGTTATTGTTTTCTTGTACTTTTTTTTTTTGAGATTACACAGTACAACTCAGACACTCACAACGCACGCACACTCACCCCTATGAACACACGTACGCAAACCCTACCCCTATGAGCATCTTCGAAGACTGAGCCGGCAAATCCTCTGAACTGACGAAGTCACCACTGGCGCCTCGCTGTCGATGGGAGCGTCGCCTACCACTGAAAGCATAATGCCGTTAAATCGTAGGAAATTCGCTCCCACAGGGAATCGAACCTAGGACGTGAGATGCTACTGAGGCTCTTGTAACCACTAGGCTACAGGCCCTTTCGCGTTTTCTTGTACTAATTAAATGTATACCCTTTGCAAATTATCTTAGTTAAATAATATATCTTCTTCGCTCAGGTTGTTAGGAGTGTTGGTCAGTGGTCTGCTGGGACCACTCAAATTGAAGGAAGCATCCACAATGCCTACTTCTCACTGATCGAAAAATCAGAACACTTTGTATACATTGAGGTTTGTATTTTTTTGGCCATTTATATCCCAATTCTGAAATATGTTTGATTTAATATATGATTTCTGAAAATGATGTTTACTACCTGTTTGTCTCATTTAATTGCAGTTTTTTTTCTGCCGATATATTGAGAACAAATTAAGTGCTATTTCCCTCAAATAAAAAAAAACAAATTAAGCGCTACCAAGTGTGTGTTCAACTGGTTCCCTAATCTATGGGCAAGGGTTGGTAATCTGATGTACTTTGCCTTGTTTCTTGTCTCTTGAATACAAAGATACGCAGCTCTCCTGCATGTCCGAGAAACTCTTTTTTTTTATCAATTTCCACCACTCTTTGCCTTTGTAATAAGCAATGGAAATACACCACCGAGGTTTTGCTTAACATCCTTTTGGCTGGCCATTGCAGAATCAATTTTTCATATCAGGCCTGTCAGGAGATGATACAATTAAAAACCGTGTATTGGAAGCGTTGTACAGGCGTATACTTCGAGCTGAGAGAGAGAAAAAGCTCTTCAAGGCCATCATAGTTATACCTCTTTTACCTGGCTTTCAGGTAAATCTTCTGCTAGCAACTAGAATCCGGAATATATTTGTTGCTTGATTACTTACATTATCTCATTGCAGGGAGGTATTGATGATGGTGGAGCTGCATCAGTTAGGGCAATTATGCACTGGCAATACCGGACCATCTGCAGAGGCCCTAATTCGATTCTTCAGAACCTATTTGATGTTATTGGACCCAGGGCGCATGATTACATATCTTTTTATGGCCTTAGAGCTCATGGTAAACTATCTGATGGGGGCCCTTTGGTTACTACTCAGGTACACTGGTCTTTTCCCAGTTTGAGTGCCATAAATGTATGAGGTCAAAAACATGCCAATGTATCAGCATATTTAATATTCTGAACACCGTTCCTGCAGATTTATGTTCATAGCAAGTTGATGATAATTGATGACCGCATCACATTGATTGGCTCAGCCAACATAAATGATAGAAGCTTGCTTGGGTCAAGGGATTCTGAGGTATGTGTTGTAATCCTGAACTATGACCCATTGTGTTCTGTTTTTTTTTTTTTGTACTAGGTCAAGTGTCGTCATCTAAACAGTCCTGGTTCTGCCATGCACCATAGCTTCGTGATATAAAATCATAAAGAGACTCTTCATTTCAGATAAATATCAATCTTTAAAGTAGATGCGGTTTGGCAATTGTTTGTACTTTCATGAAAGTGTATCTGCACTACATTTTAGTGTTCATGTTCAGCAGAAAACTATTGCAAGCTTATTTGTTGGTTGTCGAGTTGATTATGTTTTCCCATTCAACTTTCTAGATTGCTGTGGTAATTGAAGATAAAGAAGTAGTTAAATCCAAAATGGATGGAAGACCTTGGGAAGCTGGGAAATTCTCTCTAAGTCTACGTCTCTCTTTATGGGCAGAACACCTTGGCCTTCATCCAGGAGAGGTTTGGACGCTATGTCTTGCTGTATTCTTTGTTTATCCTATGCTGATGTTATAGATTGAAAGGAACAATGCTATGTAGACGTGATGGAACTAGGACATCCTCATTTTTTCCTGTTTGTGATGTTATGTAGCCTGCTTCAGATGCTTAAGTACCATGATTCAAAATATTTGACAACACATCTTTGGTTAAAACCTTGTTTTATGATATTTTAGTGTAATGTCTGTTTTAGTTGGAAACCAAAGGAAAGCTATTGTCAATTCTAACCTGAGATCACTATTTTCTTTTATTGTGTTTGTGGATTAAAATCTTTTAAGAGAAGTTTCTAGGCCCCCAACAGAATTTTTGAAATATTTCACCAGCTGCTTGTACATATTTTCTGCCCCTACCAAGGTCATTTTCAGCCAAAATTTATTGTCCCTGTCACGATTACGTTTAATGATATTTCTTTATAGTTATTGTAGCAGACAAAAATATCCGGTGCAGTATTCAGTTTTCTCATAAAACTATAATTATTAATTCCAGATTAGCCACATAATGGATCCTGTAGATGATACAACATTCAAAAACATCTGGATGGCTACTGCTAAGGTGAGGAATATCTCTGTTTCATGTATTTTCATAAGATGATCACTAAGCACTAGATACTGATGCTCAAAACTACCATATGGATGGAAGTCATAAAATTGGTTTCCAGTGTAAGATACGTTATTTGATTTTCCTTTATGTTTGAATGATTATTGAATGATGGTGTATGCAGACAAATACAATGATATACCAAGATGTCTTCTCTTGCGTGCCCAATGATCTCATCCGTTCAAGGTATTAATTTTTTATTCCATTAGATCGCACTTCCATGAATTGATGTGGTCTCTGAAACATAGTGACTATGCAGGGTCCAATTCCGGCAAAACTTTGCTCACTTGAAGGAAAAAATTGGTCACACTACAATTGATTTGGGCGTGGCCCAAGAGAAAGTAGAACCCTACCAAGATGGTGATCTAAAAGCTACTGACCCAATGGACAGATTGCGGTTAGTAAGAGGTCACCTTGTTTCTTTCCCTTTGGATTTCATGTGCCAAGAGGACTTGAGACCATATTTCAGTGAAAGCGAGTATTACACGTCTCCACAAGTTTTCCATTAGCTTTTAATGGATAAAAAATTTTTACCCCCTAGGGCCTCAATTGTACATACTGCAAGGATCACCTTTGTAGATGCTTTACACATTTTTGTGAAGTATAAGAAACAAAAAAAAAGGAAAATATTATCATACAGTTATAGAGGTTACATGTATAGATTTCTAAAAGAAAGGGTATAAATATGGCTCATTCACCAGACTCCTCTTGCTTTATTTTTTGGGCAAGAAACACCTGAATACATCAATTGCCAATGCAAACAATGTATGAGTAGAGTTAATTCATTTTACATTTTCTTTGGCAAGAGATACATTGCAACAAAATCTTACTCGATCTTCAGTATCTCTCTCTTTTTTTTTCAATGCAAGCTCTAAGCTGTGTACCACAAATACTTACTGTCTATTGGCCCCTACTTGGCTGAACAATTTATGTAATGCGCCACATTGTGCTCTGCATTATAGCTTTTCTAGCGCAAATCAGTATCACTGCATTGGTGATTAAAACTACCGGACTATTTTGTGCTTAGAACATGTGTCATGGAAGGTGGAAGCTTGATGTTTATATATATTGGCTATGATGTTATGTTTATTCATGGTTACTCCCTCAGACCTTGGGTTGTAAATTTGTACTAGTTTGTTTGTCCTGTTAATTCTTTCCAAACGGAAGATTATATGATAGACAATTTGATGAAACTAGTGGCACCTGATTTACGGAGAAGTTTCATATTAATTCATGAGAAAATAATTGAAAGTCAACTCTGTGTTGCTATGATTGGATCATATTTGATTTATGAAATATGTTTAGCAAAGCTGTAATCCGTGAATCCCAAAATCAGAAAACTCGTATGCAGGTCTGCTATTCCATGGTGTTATTTATTTTTCTTAACCCAAGAGATGTTATATTGTGGAAGCAACTAGTGATTTGCCCCTAATGAAATCTAGCTAGGACCTTGAACCCATGAGATATTATATTATTTAGGACAGATCTGATCAGCCACGACTCCGCGCCCGCTCGCACACACAAAAAGGAAAGAAAAAAAAAAACGGATGGGAGCACTGGCGTTGTCACGTCAGCATTTCTGCCTTTCTCTACACCTTTTTGTGCCGGCTTGTTTACATGGATCGATGTTATCTTATTATGGGATTCTTGTAATATATGGATATCTTAATCTAGCTAAATTGCAGTAGAGATGGGGTGTGGGTAGTGGTGTGTCGACGGCTGTAAACTGGTTATTTATTTCTTTCAGCAAATTAAGTTACTTTTATTAATAACGTCCTATTATCTTGCTTTAGTTGTTTGGATATAGTGGACGAATCTATGCATCTTGATATTTTCAGCTAGGTGTATATTATGATTCAGATCAAATAAAATGCAAAATAAAAAAAATGGGTGCACTTTCTAGTAGATATATATCAAAAGATCAGCAATGACACCGGACCAACTATATAACGATGTTGCGCCAATCTGTTGTACACAGATGTGGTCGTACTCTCTTAGGACTAAAATGTACGGAATACAACAAGAGCTTTCATTTCTATTCTACTGTATGGCTTGGATATTTTCTTGAACAGTCCTGTTCAGTTTTATTGAACAGTGCGATCTCCTGCTTTCCTATGGTAGACGTATACAGAATGTATGGGAATAATCTGAACATTGGATTGATAATTATGGTACTAATAACGAAGAATATAGTTAGGATGGCAATGGTTTTTCATTTCTAGGCATGCTTCAACGCTAACGGCAGATTTATTATCGAATAGGTCCATGTCACCATGTGCGTTCTGCGTTCCTAGAAGACTGGCAATCAAATGTACGAGTAATTTTGGATTTTGGGATGCTGCTTAATTGGTTTAGAATGGTCATCAAACTTGATGGATGAATATAGTTAGATCGAGCACTCTAGTACACATCAACTTTCTAACCCTGATAAGGAGTTTGCGATATTTAAGTCTTGGTGCATACAAGAGATGCTGTGGCCGCCACACACCACTGCCGTAGAAGGGTGAAGAGACAGATGCATGGACCATCATGGACGATGCATCAATAGTCCGGCTCAACAGAGACAGCTTAATGGCAAGTTGGCAGCAGCCCACACCCTGTACACACCCTGTATGCTGCACATATCAGAGGATAAAAGATGGATAGATGCAGAGCTGTACACACGAGTGGATAGATGAATGCAGTGCACCACTCGGGCGAAAATCATTCCTTTCACCCGCTGGCGTTGATGCGAGTATATTGGAGATGGTCATTTGCCACTGGCATTGCCAGGACCTGCTTGTGCATGCTATGGCCGAGTCGATGGTGCGCCGGCCATCTTTATTTTATGACTCACACCAGCGTCATTCACCACAGCAGACGACGGCTCACCCAGATCTGTTGCCAGTCAAATGATCTTGAAATTTCTGTGGCTCTCTGCCATGTCATTGTGTCCGACAAAGGGGAAGCAATTTGATGCAAGGACGGCACACACACCAGCAGTCCGTGCGTAGGATTGTACATGATATTCTCACTCCCCTTTCCTCTTGATCGAGCCTGCTTTTTAGTCAAGATCTCATTCATTTTACAGGCTGGTTCTGCTGATGTCTGTTGTTCAGTTCCCTTGGTTCTTAATTTCCTGACGAGAGATAGAGTTGTAGCTTTGGTGAGTGGCTGTGTTACCTTTTCGATGGTTTCAATGTCCTGCTGGCCCTCAGACAAAAGAGATGGAAACCGGCACAAGGGATGGATGTGAGTGAACTTCAGGTGATTGGTATACGCGGCTGCAAATCAGTGGAGTTCGAGTGAGTTAAACTATTAATTAGTACACTCACTCTACCATGTAATCTTATATTACTCGAGTTGCAGACTAAATGGAATAATAATAATAAGCGCATATACTCGGCTGGGAATGAACTCAGAAACGACCCCAAGTAATTTTCAAATCAAATATGAATTGCACGGGCCCATTTACTACTACTTGAGTGGTCTTCTTTGATTGATGTAATGTGTAGTATATTGCTAAATCTAGTCAATTGCAAGCAGGTATCAAACTCAACTTTCACTACTCCATGAATCATCGGAATAACACGTGATCTATAGCTATCTCTATCTGTTATACTAGATTACCTAAAATAAAATAACAGTGTGACAAGAAAGTGACGCAATTGCTTAATACCAGGTTCTAGTTTTTTTTTTTTTGCAATGAATATTGCCGTCCATGAACTACTAGCCACATAAAAGATTTACAACTCGATTTGGTAGTTCAATGCACAAGATTTTTTATTTTAATTAAATATGTACATGTATTAATTCTTCCTTGTTTCATGCATGGCGGTCAAACCATGTTTATTCAGAAAACTGGTGTCACCTTTTCTTAACCACTTCTTGTGAAAGGGACATGTACTGTCGCATGCAGGAATACATGAATTTTCTCTCCGCATCGGCTAATATAGGCCTGTGACCTAGCAAGTGATATAAGCTAGGTCTCGTGATTAGCTGGTTTGTCAATATTGATGGATTAAGGTTGCTGTTGTGAACGCAATCACTTTCTCAATTCCGGATGTCACTTGTCACGATTCAGTATAAGCTTGTGGATGAGAATTGAAGATGTTGTTTTCTGTCACCGACTCTGTAATTATCTCCAGTAATGTCTATGTTGAGTCAGTTATGAGAAACTGTCAATGTTTTAGTATACTCTCTATATATTATGTGTTGTAGTATCACCGTCCGTAATAACATAAGAAAATGAGAGTTAGGCAGTATCTTCCCTTCAAAATAAAAAAAAGAAGAAAAAAGTGTTAGGCAATATCTGATCATGGTACATACATTATGTCGCCATCGATCAGCTGTCGATAGAATTGTAACTTTGTAAGTGCACTAGTGAATGCTCTTTTCAAGATCATGACTCGCATGTTTCATGTTAAGATAGGAAAGAGAGTTTAGTTGTGTAAAGCTACTATAACGACCACTTACATTCAAAAGTTTAATCTGATGGAGAAGAATGAATAATTCATTTATATATGATTCAACATTTTTCTTCAGGGCCTCACTGTAACTTTTCTAGGGTGCAAACGTAGAAGTAGGAGCAGCACAATAAAAAATATGGTTATTAGGACTTGAACTCAAAAACCTTTAACTCTAATATCATAAAAATTACTATGTATCAACCATTTTCACTACTATAATGATTAGTTGCATCTAAAAGAATGAGCTGATAGGAAAGTATGAATAATTCACTTATGATTCAATAATTTATTATGACCAATGTCAACGTGCAGCGATGATGAATCGCTCCTGATGAAAAAAATGAAAGTTAGGCGTTGTGTAAGTGCTTCGTATGTTTCCCCACAGGACGAACGACATATATAGCTGGCCGATATGGCCACTCATCACTATCTCCGATCCACTGAATCGCCAAAACAACAACATGATTAAAGAGGTGTATTCAGATTCAGAGAATGCTCTTAGGTTGAATCAACATAAAAATGATGTTTCGCCCACTGTTTTTCATTGGTAACTTTGTCTGGATGGCTCTACGCGTGCTCCGATCGACTTGAGCTGCTTGCCATCACCAGCCTCGGCAGATGTCTCGTCCATTGTTTTGAACGGAATCCTCGCTGGTTTCTGGAAGCGACCAAGAAGCGGCAACTTTAGCAGCTCGCATCGGGAACATGGTCGGCCGCAGATGCTCTCCAACAGAACCTCCAAAATGCCTTACATTTCCTGCCGCTCCCTGACGCATCCACGGAGTCCCAGCTTTTAACCAAGCAACCACGTCAAGTTTGTCAACTATGGGCGCTTCTATGCTTGTAACGGGCGTGAGATATTTGCTGACGATCCGACAAGAAGCATTAGTGGTCAGAGATTAAAGGAACGCGGTTACAGTTTTAGCAATTAAATATATAGTAGGTTAGATGCTTGCCTCCGAAGATATTTTGCATGAAGGAGATGTTCTTTATGTGCCTCGCTCTTGGTTTTGAACATTTCAAAGCATAGTGGATCTATTATCCCGGAAACATTTCAAAAGCTGTACACACATATAGGCTATCAAAATAAATCATGAATCCCCAAATCAGAAAACTCTAGAAGTCATATTATGTACACACATTTCTAGCGACCAATCTAGGACATTGAATAAATGAGTATAGATTCATAAGCCACGTCCAAATAGGCATAATACAGTAACCTGACTCCGACCTAAGGATTGAGCTATCACATCCACAATCATTATTTGCCTCTTCTGTCTTCTCTAGTACTCATTTTCTGCCGTCATTCTCAGTGGTACGCAAACTCAAGGGCGCAGTAACAGTAGTGCGAACATGCGAGTTGATGTGGATCCATGTCATCTTTCGCTGTGCTTTCCGCGGACAGAGAATCAGAGATGCTCCCAGTTGAACTTTTAATGCTGCTTGAAATTAATGCGGGATTTCACAGCGTATCTATCCATAAGAACACAAAAGATACACAAGACGTCTAGTAAAAATTGTGCTGATGGTCAGAATATACATTTGCAGGATGAAACATGATAGAGCACTCGCTACGGAAACGTGAAGTTTGCTGTGTGCATTGGCACATGATAAAGGTTTAAATATTGACGGTAAAATATTTATCGTGTGTTATATATGGCATAACTCATATGGTAAAAAATTTATTAGCAAAGCGGTTTTATTGTGTGCCTGATGAAAGTCACACGGCAAAACCTTTACCGTGTATCAAAATACACTCGGAAAAGTCGATACTTGGTAAAATATAAATCTAAAAAAACCCTAAAAAAATATTTTTGGTGTCAAAGAACCCCAATCGCAGCGATATTTTTTTTGTACGCTACGTGCAAAGCGCACCCACCAAGATTCGTTGGCAAAGCGGCTTTACCGTGTGCCTGATGGAAGGCACACGGTAAAGGTTTTATCGTGTGTTAAAATACACTCGGAAAAGCCGGTACTTGATAAAATGTAAATTTAGAAAAACCCTAAAAAAATATTTTTGGCATCAAAGAACCCCAGTCGCAAGTCGTAATGTTTTTTTACATGTGACGTGCAAAGCGCACCCACCAAGATTCGAACCACAAACCTCACCTTCATGTGTTGAGCCCCTACCACTACACCACATATTGATTTGTGACTATACCCTGTGTCAATCTTTTTTATATTTACTTATTTGTCGTGTGTCTTATATCGGGTACACGGCAAAGACCATGTTTGTCGTGTGCCTTATATCGGGCACATGATAAAGACCATCTTTGTTGTGTGCCAAGAGAAAAACACTCGGTAAAGACCTATTTGTAAATTTTCCAACATATTTTTGTTAAGTAAATTAATTCAAATAAAAAGTATTGAACTACAAAGTTGTATAACTTATTAAGATCTACAATTTTTGTTTTGGTTATTTATTAATTTGATAAAGTGGTATTACCATTATATCCAAATCTTATATATCTCATCGATGTTTAATAAAACTATATAAGACTATTAAATTTTGTTAACAATATTTTTAATTAAATTAAGTAATCAACAAATGATCAAAATAAAAGTTGTAAGTATTCAAAAGTTATATAACTTTATAGTTCAAATTTTTTTTGTTTTAATTAACTTATAATTTTAAATATAATTTAAATTTATATTTTATCTAGTGTTAAGAAAAAACACTCGGCAAAGAGGGTGTCTATCGTGTGTCAAAAAAAACACACGACAAACAACCATCTTTATCATATATTAGTTTATTTTTATATACGGCAAATATTTTACCGTATGTTTAAATTTTATACACGGTAAATACCATCTTTATTATGTGCTAGAAACAAAACACAACAAAATTTTAGATACACGACAAAGATTAATTTTTCCTTAGTGATTACCCTATACTGTAAAGTGGATGTGAGCAAAGTCGTTACTCCTATCTAGCTTTTTCTCCATAAGGCTCTAGCAGCTGGATTATTCATCACTCAATACTAACAACTAACAAGGAAAGGCTAGCTATTTGGATTAGAAAAAGAAGCAGG
The DNA here is from genome assembly GCA_032690845.1 of Eleusine coracana subsp. coracana. NCBI lineage: Eukaryota > Viridiplantae > Streptophyta > Magnoliopsida > Poales > Poaceae > Eleusine > Eleusine coracana. Next base: position 10,264,756 of record CM064426.1, read on the forward strand.
GTGAGGATAGTCCAACTCCAACCACTCTTTAGCGGACGACGTCGTATCTGCATTAGCGGTATAGCGATAAGTCAAGCTTATTAGTGCGGTCCGTTGATGATGACCGGAAGGTGCTTCGGAATTCAGCCAACTCGCTATTAATAGCATGGGTGAGAGAAGAGGATACGGTGTAACACTACCTATATACTACCATTTTCATTGATCTATTTACATATGTCTGTGTGGTAGTGCAAGACGATGCCAGTCGTTTTACTCCTTTATTGGCTCCAATCGACGCAGAGAGTGGACCTACTCATCCATTTACCATATTTATTTGTTGGTTCCAGCTCATGCGTGAATGAGATATCACCGAATTGATAGCTGTGTAAAAGGTGCATCTATCTATACATAGAATCTTCTAGACTCATTTGTACACAGACAACTGCGTGTAAAAGTTGCGGCACCCACTCACTGCACAGACAACTTACACATTGGACCAAGGATTAGCAAGAAGTACTAGTTTTTAAAATATTATTAGGCCAGTCTTAATACATAGTTTTATCTTACACTTTATAAGAGTATCATATCAGATTTGAAGATTTAGTTTGATATATAAAATAGTCTCTCTTAATATATAGTTTTATCTCACTATTTCATATATAAGTTATAACATTAAATTAATATCTATTTGTTACATTGAGATTGGTCAAAATGTGTTGATATAAAACTTTATGTTCTCAATAAAAATTTCAATGGAGTTTCATACCTCTAAAACAGTGTCATACCCATTTGTCCAGTTTCATATTAATTGCTATGTCATATCATCTATTTTATTTATGTGATATTTTATTTAATGTTTATGAAACCCGCTTGCTCGTTTGTGAGTTATGACATATTAATGCGACTTTATTTTGTTCGTCACTACTACGTATCCAAAGTGTTTTTTTTTTAAAAAAAAATGGGTAGCTTCATTCATCAGATAGTATGGTTGGTTACATCCTGCTCAACTGCCCAAGTAGGTTGCTCACGCAGGCCGGAGCTTTAGAATGGCACTACCCATGCCTTATTGTATTAAGAACCTGCTTAGCTAAAACATGTGCTACCGTGTTACTATTTCTGCTAACATGAGAGATACAAAAATCGACAAAGGAAGAACTAAGCTCATGCATGTCCATCAGTACTTGGGATTAGCAAGAAGTACTTACGAGCATGTCCTTTAGTACTTGGGAGATTGTTCACCGTTGCATGTCACCCATCTTTCAGAGACGCACCAGCTCCAAGCAGTCCATTTCAAATTGAACTACTTGCATTCCGCACTGCCTAACAAACAAGAGACCGTCCTTGCACGCCACTGCTTACATCATAAGAGCGTCAAGACAGTGATCATATCATTGTGCCTTTGCTCCAATGAATGCTCCATGACAGTCACGAAGCACTACTCCTGTACCTCCCCGGCTGGAGCTTGCTAAGTAGCCTCTTGCACTTTGTCCACTGATCCACCAGTGGCTTCCATTGTAGGTGTTGATCTGGACCTTTGTCTTGCTTCATTGAGCAAAGTTAAGGTCATTGTTTGACCGTACCTCCTCATCACTCTATAAATTTATTCAAACTGATGCGAATTATGTTTTGTCGAGGAAGAGAAAAACATAGGAAGCCCGTTGAAAGTTATAATAAACACTCCTAATTAAAAGTTAATTCATTAAGATTTGGAACTTCTGATGATGTGAAACAAACAAAAGAGCAAGGCAAAAGAAACTTAAAGAAAGAACCCTATCCTTACATATGAAAATGGCCAATTGGGCTAGCCGGCTGGGCCGCTGGGGGCCACCCGAGCACGGCCCTGAAAAGCACCGAGGAGGACACGACAGATCTTGCAACGTCAGAAAGGTGAAGAATGTTGGCGCCGTATGAGGAGAAAGTGCAGCGAATATCTGCCGACTGCGGGTGGGTGTGTTGATCAGTTGGTAGAACCACACTTGCTGCTTGACTCGTTTCTTCTTCACATGTTAATGGTGGACACACCGGCCTCTTGCTCTAGCTGGCCCACCACTCTGCATCGTTCTGCAAATTGCATGCTAAATTATGGTTTGGGAATTCCGGCTGGAACATGGGGTGAGTTTTGGCCTGCGCTTGATCGAACAATCACCGAAAGTTGTGTAGACAGAAATTCTTGTTTAGTCTGTCAGGACAATGGATCTGTTCTAGTCATATTACAGACAGATATAGGGTGTGTTCGTTTCCACCCCTCTGATTTTTAGACCTGTTATATCGAATATTGTGATACTAATTAGAAGTATTAAATATAGATTATTGACAAAACCCAGTCCATAACCCCCCTCTGAATGATGAGACAAATCTATTAAGACTAATTAGATCATGATTAGATAATGTGATGCTACAGTAAACATCTCTTAATAATGATTTAATTAAGCTTAATGAATTTGTCACGCTGATGCGCATTCAACTATGTAATTAGTTTTATATTTAATATATATTTAATAATTATATATAACATTTTAATGATTGATATGACCTTACTAAAATTTAGACCCAAAGAAACGAACACACCCATACTGCATCAGGACAGTCTGAACTAGGTGCCGCCGCTAGTTTTATGAACAGATAGATCTGTATGTGCGTTCAGTAGTCTGAAAAATGATTACAAGTATTGTCGGGAAATTTAGTATTCAGGCTATAGTATTCTGATGCTTGACTGGGAATGGTCATCGGAGGATGTATTCCCATAAGTTTAGCTCAGTTATCCCAAGGCCACCAATATGCTACACGTACGAATGATTTTGGGGAAAAAAATTGGTCCTCAACTACAAATGAACTATTAAGCCGAACCACCAAAGGATTTGTTATCTGATGTGTGATGTGATATCCTGTATGATGAATTGATCAATTAGCTAAAAATCGATCAGTCTATAGTGCACATATCGCAACTTTCTAACCTGAAAAGGAGGTGGCAATAATTCAAGCTCCTCATGCACAGTAGGGGCTGGCGGATCATGGACCAAGCATCAGTCCAACTCAATGAAAACAGCTTACAGCAACAGCCCATCTTGCAGACCATTTGGATTGGACTTGCGCATGAAGCATCTGTTTCACTTCAGCAGGTGGTGATGGTTGTTGGACACGACCATTTGGCACGTACGGCCATTGGCAGAGCCTGCTACTGCTGAGCCGATGGTGCCGGCCATTTTTATGACTCACACCACACACCACCACAGGAGATGACGGCTAGATCTCGCCGGTCACATGGTCCTGGAACTTCTGTGGCCCTCTGCCATGTCATCGTGTCCTGCAGAGGGGAAGCTGTTTACCGCTTAAGATCGCGCAAACACCAGCCCCGGTGCGTTTGGATGCACTTCACTCGTCTGGAGGTCAAGATCTGAATTCGTTTTACAGGCTGGTTTTGCCCATGTCTTTTGTCGAATTCCAGATGCTTGTGACAAGAGGGAGCTGATCAAGCTGCATTTAGTGCGTGCTGTGAGTGGCTTATTCATTGTTATGGTTTCGACTTTCGACCTATGCTGGCCACGTTCAGACTGCAGGAATGGAAACCAACATAGCGGATAGAGGTGCACTATGGAGTATCAAGCGCATGAGATTTCTCATCGACAGACGACATGTGCACATCAGCACATGGAAACAAATGGCTGCAATTATCTAGTAACTGAGTTCGAGTAGTACACTCAAGTCCACTCATAAACCGGGGTCGAGTTTCAGACAAGAGAATAAGCTCATAAATTCTTACAGAGATTCGGAAGCTAAGGCGTGTTTCATGTTTAGTTGGGCTGTGGCTGTGGAAAAAGCTGCTGTGAGTTGTGAGCTGTGAAAAAAGCTGTTGTGAGATGTCAGCTGTGAGGAAGCTGAAAGCCATTTGGTTAAATCTGCTGTGAGCTGTGGGCTATGAAAAATGTTATTTATTAAAAAATTTATCCACTATTATTTTATGGTCAAAATTTTAAAAAGTTATTTTAGAAATACCTGAAATTATGGGGGGTTTCTGTAAAAATTGTCAAGACACAAAATTACAAGGATTAATTACAAAGTTTTGTGAGGTCCTTTTTGTAAAGTATTGTTTTATGTCGTCCTCATCCCCTGCTTGCCTCCAGTCACCATTACTGACCTCAAAAATCTCAAATCGACATAGGGAGAAGAGGAGATAGTGACCAGGAAGTTGGGGGATCAAGTCAGCAGGCTATGGCGTCATCATTTGACGCCGGATTTCATGTCGGAGCTATGGGGATGTGCTGATTTTGGGGATGGGTGGCTATGCTGGGTTGACTTCCTCGATGGTGGCCGCTAGCTTGGAGGCAGCGAAGATGGCCGCCAGAAGAGGTGGAGGAGGACGGGCCCCGTAGCTCCTGGTCGTGAGACGGGGAGGAGGAGGGGCGCTGTCGCCATTGGCCTCTCAGATGAGGAGGATGGGCGCCGCTGGCTGCTGGCCGTGAGAGGAGGGGCGCCGTTGCCGTCGCTACTGGCTACTGGCCGTGAGAGGAGGAGAGGTGCCATCGCCGTCGCCGCTGGCCTCGGACGAGGAGGATGGGTGCCGTCGCTGACGCCGCTGCGGGGAGGAGAGTCGTGGGGAGGGACGACCAGAGAGAGAGAGAGGAGGAGGCAGTCACGAACAAAATAGAAAGTGGCATGGCGGGTAATTTCAATGAATTTACCGACGCCACAACAGCTGGAAGCAGGCCGGACCTTGCTGTGGAATATGAATGCACTGAAAGCTGCTTTTCTCGTAGAAGACTGTTAAAAGTTTTATTTTTTGGTTGAGCTACTGACTTTTCAGAAGCAAAAGCTGGTTTGAAAACCCAACCAAATAGATCCTCAGAATGCATACATATGTTTCTATAGTTCTATATAGTATAAAATATCTATGTCTTGGCATACTTCAGAAAATAATTATAGAAGACTCGACCATACCATGAATGAAGTATATAACTATCCTAATAGGAAACAGGAAACCTACCTTCCATATCATGAAAAGCATATATGCACATACACTTAGTTATTTCCTTTCGTAGTCTATTTCTTTAGAAAAATTTCCGTTACTAGCAGACTTGTTACATCTAGTTATGTGCATAAGTTTTATGAGATCTTTTACGGTGTTTGCAATTCATATCGACCGTCCATTACCTCAAATCCAATGATCCATAATTAAAGATACCAATCAAGAGATACTTAATGTTGATGGAGGTACTTAAGTATTAAAGGTAATAAGGCAATTTTTGTATCTTGACTAATCTGGAAGCTATCGATAGAAAGTGTTTGGTGTGTGATTCTCTCCTTCCTAAGGTTTACCTGATTATGATTCCTTTTTTTATCTAAAAAACACGGATATGTGGTGATTTGTTTTCCTTTTTTTTATTTTGAAAAGACTAAGAAAAAAGCATTTTGGTACACTTATTGTTCTAATTTACATAATTTTTTTATAGAAAATTCCTTCTATGTCATTGGCATAAACTTCAATCCCCTCAATATCACCTAAAAAACTCTTATCCCCTGAATGCCATTACTTTTAAATTTTTATCCTCCTCATGCCATTACAATGGCATAGAAGAGATTTTGACTATTAGTTAATTTTTAAAATACCAGTTCTACCCATATTGTCTTCTTCTCTCATGAACCAGTCTTCTCTTATCTTGCAACCACCATGGGGATGACAATGGCAACAGCCCTGTTGAGCCTCTCAGGAGCAAGGTGCATATTCCACTCCTCGAGCTCAACCTGTACCGTGCGGCCGTTGCATTCCCCACCCTCCGCCTTGTCGTCTTCTTCCAGTACCACGTCGTCCACCCCATACTGGACATGCCATGGCAGTGGCTGACCATCGTCGCCTTGCAAGCTCTGGCTCTAACTCGCATGGCTGGTCAGGCGTGATGAGGACATCACTCCTAATGATACATGCAATACTCCTTCAATTCTGGACTTGCAAGATCCAATGACTAGAGCTCGTACACGACGACTAAATTTAGAGGTGAGCTCGTTCCTACGTTCTTCATTATATGTCACTTTTGAGAATAGTTTGCTACCTACTGATTATATTGTAATTAGGAACCATGGAGAGGACCAGGAGATAACGGGAGAAGGACTTGGAGACGTGGAGGATCAGCAAGGACATGGAAGCCAAGGTGGAGGCCCAACCAAAATCGACTTCGAGTTTGTTTCGGGGCTCAGAACCAGTCTGCACTAAAATAGATGCCCAGGACACATACGGACTCGTATTTGGACGTTCTACATATGCACGGAAAGATAAGAAGAAAATCTTTACAATGCTGCCGGTCTCATATAAAAATTCATCCGGAGTCATCGGGAATCATCGAAATAAGAGAGGGTCCAGAATCTGTTTCGGTACTGCGTCGCCTATTTTTGACCTTTGGGCTTTGTATCTAGTTGAGCCTAATTAGAGGCGTGTCCAGAGAGTCTTGTACGATCCTAGGGTCTTCATATACAGCCACCACCGCACCATTAGGGTTCGGGTTTTGCTTAAATTATTCTGTTCAGAACAGTTTTGTCGTCATCACAGTTTGTGAGACCCCAACTTCGTGAGATTCATAATACATCTACAATTGCGTTGCATTCTTCTTTGTTCTTGCTTGTGTTCTTGATTCGTAGGCAGGGATTAGCCTTTTCGGCGAGGTCAATTGTTTTAGAACGGTTGATAACCAGAGGAGATGTCGTGCTGCGATTACGGGGTTTAGAACGTGCTGTTCTGAAGCCAGATCGATTTGTGTGTCGCCTCCGACCAAATTAACATATCTAGAACCTTTAGGAAGATCGGAAACCCTTGTCCACATCAAGTGATAATCAGAGCTTCAGGTGCACCGTCAGGTTTGTAGTACCCTTAGTTAATTTTATTTTGTGTTCATCCTATCGTCCAAAAAAAACCCAAAAAAAATTTCTCCTCCGCCCATAACCTCGTGTTTCGCCTTTGCATATTTCAATTTCAGAGTCCGTAGTGTTGAGTTTGTGCCCTAGTTCTTGTTTAGTCGCAGGTTTAGTTTGTGTTTTTATCGTCAGTAGTGTTTCCCTTGCAACCCTAGCCGTCATCCCCTTCACCATCCTCTGTTTTGTTGGCTTTTTGTGCTAGGGTTGATTGATCGACACACCTACCCTAGTCCCATCCTAATCCCACCCTAAACACACCGTCAACACCCCGGACCAATTCTTATAAATTTCACTTTCCGCTGCCTCCACATCGCCAAAAAAAATCCTATCCGATTCCAAACCCGACTCGGGTTTCGCCTCGAGTGTCTGGAAAACCGACTCCAACCCCCCTTCGATAAAACGGGCATAACTTTTCGCTCGATTGTCCGTTATGACGTTATTTGCAACATAATATTCAAGGTATGGGTGGTTTCCATAACTACAATCGTCGTCCACACGGTAACTATGCTCCAGATGACCCGTATGATAAAATTAAGTTTTCCATTTCTTCGTTTTCGGGTCAGTATGATGGTGATGTTTATCTTAATTGGGAGATGACTGTAGAATAAAAATTTAATGCCCATCTTGTTCCTGAACAACATAGAGTTAGACAAGCCACTAGTGAGTTTAAGAACTTTGCTATTGTTTGGTGGAATGGTCTAGCTGCTGAAACTGATTTGCCTACTACTTGGGAAAAACTTAAGGTAGTAATACGTAATTATTTTGTTCCTCCTTCTTTTTATAGAGAGATTCATAATAAACTGTAGTGTTTAGAACAAGGAAATAAAACTGTTCAGGAGTACTTTAATGAGCTTCAGAAGGGTTTGATTCGTTGTGTTATAGTTAAAAAAGTAGAGGATCAGATTTGTCGCCTTTATTCTGGTTTAAGAAAAGAAATTCAAGACATCCTTGATTATAAAGAATATTATACCCTCACCCAGTGTTTCCAGTATGCTATGCTTGCAGAGAAAGAATCACAGGGACTTTTCCAGGCTTTTGAGGAGTACAGCAAGTCGAGAAACTCCTACCCCCCATGCTCGATGGGGACTTCGGGGCTGCCCAAGCCATCTTTTCGGCTGCCCCCACCAGCAGCTACGAAGAAAACCGGTGTTGTTTCTGCAGCCCCAAGATCAGCCCCTGCACCTTCTACGCGCTCAGGTAAAACTTCTGTACAGGTACCAACTAGTAGTGCATCCTCTGTTGCTTCGATGGGGCGTACTACAGGGATTCAGTGCCACCGCTGCCATGGACTTGGTCATATAAAGAAAGATTATCCAAGTAGACGGACATATGTGGCGACAGGTGATGGTGGTTACATGAGCACCTTTAATGTGAAGGATGAGGAGGAGGACGTCGCTGCCACCAGCAGTGACATCGTCCTAGGAGGCAGAGACACCACAGGATACATAAACATTATTATTCAATGTGTCCTTAGTACACAAGTTCATTAGCCCGAGATGATGCAGCGCCATAACTTGTTCCAGGTTTTCTTCGTCATCAAGAACCGTCGAGCATATGTCATCATTGATGGAGGGAGCTGTAATAACTTGGTGAGTTCTGATGTGGTCCACAACCTTGCTTTAACCACACATCCATATCCACATCCGTACTACATTCAGTGGTTAAACGACTCTGGCAAAGCTAAGATAATACAAACTTGCAGAGTTCCTTTTTCCATTGGTTCTTATGTGGATTCTGTTGATTATGATGTCGTACTCATGCAAGCATGTTCACTTTATTAGGTAGACCTTGGGAATTTGATAATGATGTTGTACACCATGATAGAATTAATAAGTACACTTTTATGTATAAAGAAACTAAAATTACTTTGTTACCAATGACCCCTGCTGAAATTATACAAACTGATTTAGAAAGAGCTGCTAGTTTGAAAAATAAAGGTACTGAAATTTAATAACCTGTTAATTCTAATTCTACATCTAGTAATGTTAATGATTCTTCAAGTTCTAAGGGTGCTGAAATTAAATTACAAAGTCGTTCATGTCTTGCAACAAAATCTAAGTTTGCTGAAATTTCTCATAATGATGATGTTTGCTATGTTTTGATATACAAAGAAGCTTTGTTTTTGCTTGATGATATTGCTTCTAGTGCTTTGCCTCCTTCTGTCACTAACCTTTTGCAGGAGTATGAGGATGTTTTTTCAGCTGAGATACCCCCGGGATTGTCACCTTTGAGAGGGATTGAGCATCAAATTAATTTGATTCCGGGTGCTATTTTGCCAAACCGTACTGCTTATAGGACCAACCCTGAGAAGACTAAGGAGATACAACGACAAGTTCAAGACCTTTTGGATCGTGGGTATGTTCGTCAATCACTTAGTCCTTGTGTTGTTCCTGTACTTTTAGTTTCTAAGAAAGATTGTACTTGGCGTATCTGTGTAGATTATAGAGTCATTAATAATATTACTATTAGATATCATCATCCTATTCCTAGGCTAGACGACATGCTTGATGAGTTATGGGATGCTATAATTTTTACTAAAATTGATTTACATAGTGCTACCATCAAATTAGAATGAAACTTGGAGATGAATGGAAAATAGCTTTTAAAACTAAATTCGGATTATATGAGTGGTTAGTAATGCCTTTTGGTTTAACTAATGCACCTAGTACTTTCATGCGTTTGATGAATGAGGTTTTAAGAGCTTTTATTGGCAAATTTATGGTAGTTTATTTTGATGATATCTTGATTTATAGTAAATCTATAGATGAACATATGAATCTATAGATGAATGAGATGCACGTTTATTTGGTAACCTTGAGAAGTGCACCTTTTACACGGATCGAGTCTCTTTTCTTGGCTATGTTGTAACTTCACAGGGAATTGAGGTGGATGAGACGAAGATTAAAACCATAAAGAGCTGGTATGTATAAAAAACTATCACACAGGTGAGGAGTTTTCTTGGTCTTGCAGGTTTCTACCACCGCTTTATCAAAGGTTTCAGCACCATTGTTGCACCGTTACATGAGTTGACAAAGAAGGGCATTGATTTCCATTGGGGTAAGGTACATCATGAGTCTTTTAATGCTTTAAAGGATAAACTTACACATGCACCATTGCTACAATTACCTAATTTTGATAAGATTTTTGAGCTTGAATGTGATGCTAGTGGTATTGGCATTGGTGGTGTTTTGATGCAAGATAGTAAACCTGTTGCATACTTTAGTGAGAAAATTACTGGGTCTATTTTAAATTACTCCATGTATGATAAGAAATTGTATACACTTGTACGTTGTTTAGAGACGTGGCGTCATTGTTTGTTGACCAAAGAATTTGTTATTCATTCTGATCATGAATCACTTAAGTATATTTGTTCTTAATGTAATTTGAACCATAGACATGCTAAATGGATTGAGTTTATTGAGTTTTTTCCTTACATTATTAAACATAAGAAAGAGAAGGATAATGTGATCGCTAATGCTTTATCTAGGTGCTATACTTTATTGTCTCAACTTGATTGTGAAATTTTTGGACTTGAGGCAATTAAAGAATAATATACTGCTGATGTTGATTTTAAGGATGTATTGCTGCATTGTAAAGAAGATCGTGCATGGAATAAATTTGTGTTGAATGATGGATTCTTGTTTAGAGCTAACCGCCTATGCATTCCAGTTGGTTCCGTTCGTCTTTTGTTGTTATAAGAGGCGTATGAAGGTGGATTGATGGGTCATTTTAGTGCCAAGAAGACGGAGGATATTTTGGCCACACACTTCTTTTGGCCAAGAATGAGGAAAGATGTTGAGCGCTTTGTTGCTCACTACACTACATGTCAAAAAGCTAAGTCTCGCTTGAATCCACATGGTTTATACATGCCACTTCCTGTTCCTTCTATTCCTTGGGCGGATATTTCTATGGACTTTGTTTTAGGACTGCCTAGGACTAAGAGGGGGAGTGCTAGTATTTTTGTTGTTGTGGATAGATTTTCTAAGATGGCACACTTTATACCATGTCATAAGACTGATGATGCTAGTTATATTGTTGATCTCTTTTTCAAAAAAATTATACATTTGCATGGTATGCCTTCTACTATTGTTTCAGATCGTGATGCAAAATTCTTGAGTCACTTTTGGCGCAGGCTTTGGAATAAGTTGGGTACAAAGTTGTTGTTTTCTATAACTTATCACCCACAAACTAATGGACAAACTGAGATGGTGAACCGTACTTTAGGTACTATGTTGAGAGCTATTTTGAAGAAAAATTTGAAGCAATGGGAAGAATATTTGCCTCATGTTGAGTTTGCATATAATCGGGCAACACATTCTACTACCAAGGTAAGTCCTTTCAAGGTAGTGTATGGTTTTGATCCCCGTACTCCACTTGATATACTTTCTCTACCTATTCATGAGAGAGTTCATGTTGATGCTAAGGAGCGTGCTGAATTTATTTTGAAAATGCATGAGACCACTAGACTTAGCATTGAAAAGATGAATGACAAGTATAAAATTGCTGGTAGTAAAGGTAGAAAAGAAGTAAAATTTGATGTAGGAGATTTAGTATGGTTACACTTGAGAAAGAATAGATTTTCAGATTTGAGAAAGTCTAAATTAATGCCTAGATCTGATGGTTCTTTCAAAATAATTGAGAAGATTAATGATAATGTATACAAACTTGAGTTGCCTCCCGAGTTCGGGGTTAGTCCTACTTTTAACATTTCAGATTTGAAACCATACTTGAGAGAAGAGAATGAGCTTAAGTCGAGGACGACTCCATTTCAAGAGAGGGAGGATGATGAGGACATCACTCCTAAGGATATATGCAGTACTCCTCCAATTCTGGACTTGCAAGATCTAATGACTAGAGCTCGTGCACGATGACTAAATTTAGAGGTGAGCTCGTTCCTACGTTTTTCATTATATGTCACTTTTGAGAATGGTTTGCTATCTAATGATTATATTGTAATTAGGAACCATGGAGAGGACCAGGAGATGATGGGAGAAGGACTTGGAGATGTGGAGGACCAGCAAGGACGTAGAAGCCAAGGTGGAGGCCTAACCAAAACCGACTTCGAGTCTGTTTCGGAGCTCAGAACTAGTCTGCACTAAAATAGATGTCCAGGACGCATACGAACTTGTATTTAGACGTTCTACATATGCACGGAAAGATAAGAAGAAAACCTTTCTAATGCCATCGATCTTATATCAAAATTCATCCGAAGTCAACGGGAATCGTCGAAACATGAGAGGATCCAGAATCTGTTTCGGTGCTACGTCGCCTGTTTTCGGCCTTTGGGCTTTGTATCTAGTTGAGTCCAATTAGGGGCGCATCCAGAGGGTCTTTATATACAGTCACCACCGCACCATTAGGGTTTGGGTTTTACTTAGATTATTCTGTTCATAATAGTTTTACTGTTATCACGATTTGTGAGACCCCAACTTCATGAGATTATTCTGTTCATAATAGTGTTGCATTCTTCTTTGTTCTTACTTGTGTTCTTGATTCGTAGGCAGGGATTAGCCTTCTCGATGAGGTCAATCATTTTAGGACGGTTGATAACCAGAGGAGACGTCGTGCTGCGATTGTGGGGTTTAGAATATGCTGTTCTGAAGTCGGATCGATTTGTGTGTCGCCTTCGACCAAATCAACGTATCTAGAATCTTTCAGAAGATCGGGAACCCTTGTCCACATTAGGACGGGCGGATGTGGCGGCGGTCGGAGTGGAGCTCGGGCGGGCAGATGTGGTGGCGACCGGAGTGGAGCTCGGGCGGGCGGATGCGGCAGCGGCCGGAGTGGAGCTCGGGTGGGCGGGTGGGGCGGCGGCGCGCTCTGGCGGGCGGGCGGATGTGGTGGGGGCGTGCTCGGGCGGATGTGGCGGCCGGAGTAGGGGAGCTCGGGCAGGTCGGCACGTATAGGCGTATACGGCAGCCGGCGCAGGTGTAGGGGAGCTCAGGCAGGTCGGTGCGCTCGGATGCGCGATGGGTCGCACGGTGGAGAAGGGCAAGCTGGTCCTTTTACATTTTCATCTCAATTTAATATGATGAAAATGGCAAGGAAGACAATTTAAAACCAATGGCACTTAGGGGATAAAAGTTTTTTAGGTGGCATTGATGGGATTGAAGTTTATGCCAATGACATACAAGGGATTTTCCCCCTTTTTATTAACATTTACTCAATTATAATTGCTCCTTCAAACATAATAACAAACCTATCTCCATGTGTGGCCTAGGTTAGGTGTTGACTCTTTTCAGGCATGATGAGTGCTACAAAGATGAGTATACTACTTAGGAGGGCCACACCCATTCTGTCGTAATGTGCTAAATACTTACATAGGTTTTTGAGTAGAATAATAAGTAAATGATCAAATTATTTATCGGATGTGTAAATGTTTTGTCTCAATCACGACACCCATAGTTTTCCTAGCCTTCTCAAATATGTCTTGCACTTGATTTCAAGCCTTCTAGGACTCCAATGGCTCCTTGATCTCGATTCCATAATCGATTGAGGCACATGAGCAATGTATCATTCCGGTAATCAGTATGGAAACCGAGTAATAATTCATCATATTTGTTTGCATGATGTGCAAATGCCCCCGTTTGTTGATTGCTATCCTTCTCTGTTTAAATTTTTTGGCACCATACATAATCTCATGCCTTCTCGATGTAACACCTCTCGCGCTAATGGCTGCCCAATTCTCATGGCACTCAAGTCATCATGAAGAGCGATAGGAGAGGTAGGACCAATAGGGAAAACAACACACATGTTGATATCTAATTGTGGAGCTTAAAAATAAAATATATTTAGTTACCATATTATTACCCACTTACCATTGATTATGATAATTTTATTTCATATCTCACCCCTCTTTTAATCAATGGTTTAGATAGTGACACCTCTAGACACTTTGTAAACGCCGTAAAAGATCTTAAGCTTTATATGGCGCACGCAGGGACCTTGCGTGCTACCTCATGCATGTAAAGCAAATGAAGTTGCCATTGGTCCACACAGTCCACTCACAACTTGAGTGGTCTTCTGCGAATGATGCAGCGTAATATAGTATATGTGCTTAATCCAGTCAATTGGAAATGGCTGCCAAACTCACCTTTCACTTCTCCATGAATGAAACAAAATAATATGTGATCTAGATACAGTGGTTTGTGGTACCGAATTACCTAAAAATCAATGTGGTGGTAAGAAAGCGACATAATTGCTAATTAATAAAAGACCAGGTTGAAAAACCCCAGGCCCCAGCTCTTAGTGTTTACTATAAGCATTGCCGTCCATGCACTGCTAGCCACAAACATGATTTACAGCTAGATTCTCTTTTCTTAATAAACGAAAAGTGTATATACATGTATTTTCCAGTTTGTTCGGAAACTAGCCACCTTTTTCTCTAACTACTTCTTATAAAAGGGATATGCACTGTTTCATGCAAGAACATACACGTGTTTTACTTGTCACCACCACCACGGAATGTATCTAGCAAATTTGACACAGCCTGCCTTTGACCTATGGATTAGGTAAACCAGTAAGCTCTGGTCGGCATTGGTGATTAGCTAGTTAACTGTGATGGAACTTGTTAGTTTTCGTTGATTAAGTTGCGGACGAGATTATTTATAATGATCCTTCCTGCCACACGTACTCTGGTAATGTCTAGAATGAGCAATCGATTGAACGATGGGCGGCCGTTGTGACTGATCCTTGCTTCCTTAGAGCATCTTCAAGAGCTCTTTAAAAAATTACTCTCAAAATTTTCTTTTTTGGAACAGCCTAAAAAATTATGGGATCAAATTTTCTATCCTCCTCCAATAGTTCTCCTAAAAATAGACTAAAACTCTATTTAAATTGGACTAATTCAGCAAGTTTTTGGAAAAATATCATGGCAAGAGCATGTCATTGAGAGTTTTTGGAAAGGAGAAGTAGAATTGGGGGCCCCAATTCTTCTCCTATTTATAGCTACAAGTGGGATAAGTTTAGGAAAAAAATAAATTTAGAAATGATTTAGAGAAATTGTTAGAGAAGATTTTTTTATTAAATCTCATTTATTTAGTTTAGAAAGAATTTATGAGACTCTCTTAAAAATACTCTTAGCCGGACCTAGGTGTCGCCTGCTGCAGCTATCAGCAACATGAATGTGAATGATATGCCGGAGTACGTTAATTAATGATGACGGAATGATAGTCATGCCAACAAACAGTGCCATAAACTTCTCAACCAGTTTCAAATCCCTAATGGCCGTCCATGATTCAACAGTATTTTTTATAGGAGAGGTACACGGTTATGCAATGTTAATAGTATTTAAAAACTCATTCAAAAGCAATTCTCTCATAACATAATTTCGTGAAGCATATATACCCTTCTGGGACATGGATGCGATTGTTGATGTACTTATCCGCGTCACTTAATTCGTATGGTATAACCTCACAGCCACATCTCTTGCTCGTCCAACTGACGGCCCATCAAACAACAAACACATGCATCCCTTATCTTGAGAACGGTGCAGAGTTATCTTAAGTAGCTGTCGATCGATGGGTCACTGCGCAACATCGTTAGGCATAGTAAAGCATGTCAGGCGTGCATGGCATATATATATATACTCTCTCCAAATATCAGATATAATTTAGCATATCAATAAATTATTAATTAAAAATATTTTTTCTCTTTGTCCGTATTAAAAACATCTTAGAACTAACAAAATCAATAATATATACTTATCTAAGTGGTTGTTGTTTGTGGGTGAAAGTACGCTTACTGATTTAATTCTTCATAATCATAATATTTTTATGTTTTTTGAGAAAATAACTTTTTTATAAAATCAACTATAAATCCAGAATAACTTATTTTTGAAATATGGAGGGAATACCACTGTACCACCAGCTAGTTTCATGAGGATATTGTCCATGATCATCTTATTAGAGGTAAACATGCATGGGACACGTGTGGTACTTGTGTAATGCAGATATGGGCGCAAACGCGTGAGAGTCAGATGGGATCTTCGCGCGCACATGCATCATCCCGGTGCCAACGTCCAACGACGTACCACGTGTTACACGAACTGATGAGGATCATGGCCTTTCAAGCTTCTTGTTCCTTTGTACTTAACTGCTTATCATGTCGTACGAGACATTCCTTCACGATCATCAAGAACCGATACTAGTAGATAATAATGAAATTATATAAAAAGTAGCACGAGAAAAAGGGACAACATATATATTCTTCCTGTGCCAAGTTAAGCAGCTTTTTGACACGGCAAGCTTCGTAATGTGCTTATTAGGTACAGCATGCACAAAACTGGATCATCTCCATTTGCTTGAAAAAAAATAAGGTGTAGCTACGCTACCATTCACATCAGATGGCCAGGACGTGTACTCCTGTTTTAAGTTAAGTAATCAATAAATAAGTTAAGCAGCTTTTGGCTTGCTATTATTGGTGTATATATGATTGTGTCAACGACATTATTAGTTCAGACCACGCGTCTCCAGTGTGTTATGTTATCGATTATTATTTATATACTTAGCACAATATTAATGTTTATATGCATTCATGACAGCTGCATATGTATAGATGGTAGAGCTGATTGAGCATAAAATCAACACATACAGATACCTGATTATATATTTTTGTTTGTTTGATCTTATTTCATTGACTTTTGTCATATTATTATTGTATATATTGTTTTTTATGCCATGGTTTTATAGTAATCCAAAAATGATTACCATCCATGATAAGTTTGGTGCCCATAATACTATTTCGTTTTAAAATTGTTGTCACAGTTAACAACTTTAGTTATGATCATTCGTCTTGTTCAAGATATTTGTTACAATATAAAAAGTTATAAGTTAAATTTAAATTTTATCTAGTGATAAAATAAATTATAAGAAAATAATTATATTTTTAATATCTTTTAATAAGACAAATGGTCAAATATAACCAAAAAAGTCAATGATGGTACTGATTTTAAAACGGATGAAGTATTCCCTCAAATGATGTCACCAAATATATATAATGTATGATCTGTGGGAAATCTTACAATTTATTTTATCAGATAGATGTATTTGGAGTGATCGTTGCTCCACCGGGATTCTGTTCCCTCATTTCTGCAAGGTGCTTTTAATCATGAATAATGCTATGTGATGAATAACATTCCTTGTGTAAATAAAAAAATTGGAGTGAGTTAGCTGTGAGCATAACTTGATATAGACTATCCTGGATGCACTACAACAAACATGTACTCTAGCGGTGGACGAACCCCTATAAGCTTTGAACTAACTAATAATAGAGCTATAAGCTGTAGCGGCAGGCAGCTTAGTCACCCGCTGCTATCAACCTATTTATATGATTAAAAAGACCCACCATTGACATCAGTTATGTGTTGTGGCCGAGGTAAGCAGCACGTCGACACTGCCCCAGGGCCAAATCCGGTAGCCGCCTCACCGCCGACGTCACCCTGGGGCCGGATCTGGCTACTGACCGAGCAGAGCCTTGTGTGGATCTACACGGTGTCGACGGAGGGCTAGGATGCCAATGATCGCCCCGCTTGGCATGCGTCAGTGGTGTCGGGCGGGCGGGTCAAGATCTTGGGCCCAGTAAAGAGGGTGTCCGGATCCATAACTTCACATCCCCACCCCCCTCCTCGCGCCATCGTTGCCTGGCTGCACCACCGCAGCCCATCTCGCATCCCCACCCTCCTCACGCTACCGCGCTGGACTGCGTCACCGCTACCCATCACGCGCCCTCACTCTCCTTACGCTGCCATGCCCGGTCACATTGTTGCTGCCCAGCTAGCGTCCCCACTCTCCTCGCATTGTCATGCCCGGTCGCGCTGCCACTGCCCGATGGGAGAGGAGAAGGAGGGCAGAGGTGGCGATGGTCGAGACAGGAGAGGAGAGGGAGTGAGGCGGTGGTGGTCGGTAGAGGAGAGGAGAGGGGGAGAGACGGGGCAGCTGTGAGAGGACAGAGGAGGAGGCGACGAGTGGAGGGGACGGAGAGGTTAGGCTTTGGAAGGAAGAGGGAGCTTCACTGTTAATTTTGTGCAGACTCCTTAAATAATTAATCGTTAATGAACAAAAAGAGAACAGGTAAACCTAACTATTGCTCGAAAGCAAAATCAACTATAGTTCTTCGACAAGAAACCCAATAATATTGACCAAGCTCTAACTAGAAACTATTGACCATCCATTGCATATTTTAACTATATGGAAAACATAGTACATTAAATTTGCAGCGCAAGATGCGAGGTAAGTCATGTATCATACAACAAAATTTTTCAATACCTAAGCTTAGATTGGAACTTCTAGAGACAAGATTATTTTGTTAATCAAAATGTCTCTATCCATTAGCATATCAGTGAGCTGAAACTTTCCTCATCATTATTTATATATTTCGTTTTTCATTAGCTGGAAGAGTTAGTGGGGAAGACAATTAACAAACTTATCTTCTCAAGCACCATTATAGGCCTTTTGTGAAAAAGGGGGAGGTAATGAGTGGTTACAAATACATGATGCTACCCTATTCTTTGTTTTCTGTCAGGCTTGCCCTACGTATATGTAACATCTGTTAAAGAATAAATTATTTTTATGTTGAAAAAAGAAACAAAAAGGAAAAGAAAGTCCTTTATTTTGAGCTAAGTAGAAAGGAGAGAAAAGTTTAGTAAGTCTAGAAAAAAAAAATTCCCTTGCACATGTTACCATCATGATGCCTATCTTCAGTCATTAATTAGTAAGTTGCATTGTCATACTCTATTTTCTACATACAGTGTCTAATTTATATGCCAACAGTTTGAACTAACAACCATGATCATTACGATTAAATTGACAACTAAAATACAACCAAATAACCCGGCCTTACCACATGTACATGTATGCATGGTGCAACTCTCTAGTCTCTACACACATGTTGTGGATGACCAGATCTGTTGTAATTCTTTTTTTTATATACATTGTAATGCTCTTTTTAGACGCCCTAATATAAGGTGCAACAATCTAAAGAAGGCTTTTAAAATTAAAATGAACTATATGAAAAGATGGAACATATCAAAAGGTCGATAATTCTGAAAGATGTTTTCATAAAAATTTAGATGAAAAAACTATTTAAAAAAGTTAGACATATACATGGCCAGAGGGAATACTTCCGGCTGTATGTCCACACATCTTATGTGCAGCAACTACTATATATGTAGGTACCACACCTAACGATTTCCAAAGCCAAAAAGGAAAACAAGAGCATTCTAGCTAGTTATAGACCAATGGAAAAGGAGAAGAGCTGTCATACCACGAATGGAAAGCCACTAGACGTATATCATGAGCCCATATCTCTAGACCTCACTCCTAACCTTCCCCCTAACAATCATGCACCTCATCCTTCTGTTAGCGGCTTTTCGCTAACACAGTAGCCGGCACCAAACGAAAACGACGACGCGTCGTCGTCCTTCCTTTGACGCCTCACCTGGACTGGAAGCAGCCATGTGCAGGAAAACAGTGGCCGAATCGGGAAATATTTGCTCCAACATCTCCTCTCCACCAACGCGCACGCCACACGCGGCGGGAAGGCGGGGAAGCTAAGCTAATCACCGGTCAAATCGGAGGATCATTGCGCATGCGACAACGAACGAGATCATCTCCTGCCTAATTTGACGCCGGCTCAACAGCTGACCCGGTTCGGTGCGCCGATCTCGCCGACGCTGGCCACAGAGAATCTTCGTGTCGTCTACCTCCGGCCACGGCGGCAAGAAATATCTACGCCAAGTCGTCGGTCTCAGTATGGAGGGTGCCACGTGCCTGGACGCTGCTGAGCGGGACCCGCTGCACAGAAAATCACGCTGCTCCACGCCACAAGGTCCCGGCGGTGCCAGCTGGGCGGCTGTGGTGGCCACGTCAGCGTCCTGCCCCTGCACGTGGGGGCGGCAGGCTGGGAATCACGCTGACGCTTGTGCACATTCAGTAGTCAGTACACATGCTGTTTTTTTTTTCTTTCTTGCCATGAAGCTCAAGGAAAAATTGCAGCTAACCAGGTGAGGTGATTAGGTGCACAATTGCAGAGTAATTCCACGTCCTGCTTTCATAGATGGAATGCGCAAAATTTGTGGCGGAGAGCTTCGCTGGAGACACTTCTCAATATTCTTTGCGTCTTCTAAATAATGTTATCCGCTGCCGACAGATAAGTTGGAACTGGATAAACAAACATATCGACGGGTTCAAGGATAGGTTTTTGTATCTCTGAATGCTGACGATTATTGTGCAGTGTTCCGTTATATTTGGAGTTGTTAGAAGTCAAGTACCGTACGATTTCATTTTGGGTCAGAAAAGAGTGGCAAATAACATAAATAAAACTTCTCAAACAAAATCTTACCTTAATTTATTTCTCAAACAATTTAAGTTGGTACAATTTACTCTCGGTTATAATTTATCTTTTTTTTCTCTTTGCATACTTTGAATTTGACGTTTAAATTTTGCACTATGAAAGATTATAACAATCATCATATAAAAAATATAAATTTATTTTTTTTCATAAATATTATGTATAAAATTTTAGAGCTCTATAGTTAAGGTAGTATTAGATATTATAACATATGCATAAAATATATTTTATACTTTTTAACGTAAATTTCTATAAAAACTATTATTATGCAAAATTTTAGCACTAAATTCACATTGTACAAATAGAAATAAAAAAGACAAATTATATTAGGAAGTAAATTACAATAATTTAAATTATTTGAGGGAGTAAATTAAGTCAAGATTTTGTAATAATTTAAATTAGGAGCACCCTGCAGCTGGGAGTTTCAAGTCTAATCCACATCAATTTTTAATATTTTAGCCTTATATTTCATCAATTTGCATTAACCTGTTCTGAAATTAGATCAATCCTGACGTAGTATCTGGTTGATGTAACTTAGTCTTACAATTTTGTGTCACTCTGATAAGGCGACAAAAAAAAGAGAGCCTTTCAAATAAACTAAAGGATGAAATTTTTCTGTCACCAGAAAAGAAATAAAACCACACAATCTGGGGAGATATTGGGTCACCTATTGAAGAAATTTTAAAAATATTTTTTGAGCTATTTTATTTTCCTGCATGAGAGCCAGGGAATATCAATCTATAAATGCTTGTACCTGTGAATTAAATATAAATATCATCCTTTAGTTTATTTCAGTATCTTAGTTCTTGTGCAATTTGTTTTATGATGGTCAATCAAACAGTTGCTCTCTTTTCTTTTCTTTTCTTTTTTAGGTTATTGAAGTAAAGCAGTTAACCAATGGGCAACAATAAAGAGAGAAGCTACCGTGTCAGCAGAAAAACGTGATATTTGTACAACATAAGATAGACCTAGAGCCTCACCAAGTGGCAAATTGCAACATCTAGCTATTGTCAACTCTTTGAACCCACAACGGAAGATACATCAAGACTTGCTTTGATGATTGATTAGACATTAGTGAGGTCGACCGGTTGGAGATTCAGAGCTTATTCATTTCATTGTATGAGATATCAGAGTAGGTTAGCAAATGATTTAGCTAATTTTCATATAACAAGGGAGCTTGTATGGTTTGGTGGGGACAAGCTCCCACCTTTGTTTCGCATCTTTTTAATTAGATGCGACTGTTCGTTGCGCTGATCAAATAAATTCGCTTCCCTCTAAAATCAGTTTTTTTTTCTGTGAAAATCACTATTTTATCGGTGCATCAGTTCTAACAGTTTATGCATTCGCAGTTCTTTTATTAGCCAAAGACTTTTCTTGATTTGCATAATGTCTCTGTCTATAATAGAGATCAGCAGAAAATTCCATGTGAGCCTATTCATTCTCGCAGCATAAGTCTTCCGTGTCTCGCTGCTCAGTTTCACACGCGGGATGCTACTCCAGGCCCTAATAACGCAACAACAACACAAAGCACATTCCAGAACAGGGGCGTATTGCCCTCCAACACAAGGGACTTATCAAGTTTCAAAAAAAAAAAAAACACAAGGGACTTATCCACATCACCAAAAAGCAGGGGAATATGCAGAGTGCTCAAGGGCCTATCCGTCAGAAACCACACACGGTTTGCTCTGCTCCCGTGCTCCGCCTCCGAGGGGAATGTTGTTGTGCAAGCGACGGCCTCTCGTCACGGCTTGCTGACTCGTCCACGGTCGGCGCAGCCTATAGCTTCCCCTGAACCCACGGCTCTGCCTCCCGCCTCTCCTTCCTCCTCCTCCTCACTTCCTTTAAAAGCTCCTCTCCCAAGCTTTCACCCCACTTCACACCGCGTTTTCACACAACCCTCCTCTTCCTTACGCCACAGTCCTTAGCCTCTTCTCCCTTCCTCCTTGTTCTTGCTCAACAGCTCTCTGTGTCGATTGCTCTTTGCTTGCTCCTGTGTCAGGCTTGCTCGTTTCCTGCTTGATTCTTGTGTTCGTTTCTTCTTCTTCACTTGCTCCTATTTGATTTGATCCTGTCCTGCCCATCCAGTCCAATCCAATCGGAGCTCGTTGCTTGGTTTCAAAGAAATAACAGGCAGACTAAAGATCCATCCAGGTGGAACGACAGAAATATCCGGAGCGACCAATCAGCCAGTCCACCATCGCCATGGTGACCGGTCGGTGCTCTGTTCCTGTCCATGAACACCCATCCGCTTAACAAATAAATCATCGTCCTCGTCTGCTCTTCTCGGAGGTAGCTGAACTGGAGTCCCGATCAGTCACCAAGAACTGATCGATCCATCCATCCTTGAGAAGAGAATGCCGCACTTCTCGTCGCTGCTGCAGGGGCTGGCCAGGTCGCTGTCCGTGGGCAGGGACAGGAAGGCGGACGGCGCCGGCGACGGGAAGGCCGCGGCGGCGCTGCGGTCGTCGGGGACCTTGTGGGGCGAGGGGTCGGAGACGTTCGCCGCTGCTTGCTCTCGGCGCGGCGAGAAGGGCATCAACCAGGACTGCTCCATCGTCTTGGAGGTCCGTCACAGACCTTTCTCTCTCTCTGATTGATTCTTGTTGCTTGCTTAGTTAAGGTCATTTTGGTTTTCTTATTCTTTTTGTTATTACGATAATACAATCGGTGGCGTAAAGTAGCGATTGCACGTGATTTCATTCACATGCCGAGTTCTCGAAGCAGGAATTTCCTAGGGATTATACAAAAAAAAATGCCATCTTTTATTTCACAAAAAAACTTAGAGGTTTCAGTAGAATAGAAGAAGGAAAAAACAAGCTGAGAACACCGCAATAGGAGGGACTGTTGCTGGGCTGGTGTCATTCTAACCACAGAGAAGAAAAGCAAACTGCTTCCGCCTCTGCTTTTCTGTACTGAACCTTGACCACCCTTAACTTTCCGCTGTTTCACCTAATAATCAATTTTAAATCCAATCACAATTTTCAAGCCATATTGAAGAGTTCCGTTCTAGTTTGTACTCTTGAGAAATATCTAACTATTTATTCAGTGAATAGCAACTAAATTGCCCGGTATTTGTTTGAGCCACGGGCAGAGTCAAGCCAATTAGCTGGCCATAGGTATTAGAGCATGAATCTGGTGTTTCCTTTTGGCTTCTGGAGGCTTTCTCTGTCATAGCCAAGGAAGAGGCGTATACGTGTCATAATTTGCTTAAATGGGCGGGATTTTTTTGTTTCCCATTGGTGTCACTTTTCAGATCTGGGTATCTGAACATAAAGTAGCTTTGGGCGGTTAAACTCACTGCCTAAGATGGAAGGTTAACCACATCAGAGAGTAGATTCCCAGGGCATCAACCTTCTTGAGAGTTCTTCATGGACTTACATGTTTGTTGGCATCCTAGCCAGGGCTTTTGTCACTGCTTTTATAAAATAATAACAAGATTGCATTGGGCTAATTTGGCTTTTTTTTTAGAAAAAATTGCGAACCGAACCAGAGCCTTAGATTAGAGTATACAGCATGACATATGGTAGCTTGCTCAAAAGGGGAGCCGGTTGCTTCAGTTGGTTTGCTGTGATATCACACGGGAATCTTAAAATGATCAATTATCACCTAATGATTGTGTAGTACTGAATTAATAATCAGCTTAAAGCTGAGCCACACATATAATGCCAAACCAGAAGAACATTACCCATAATTTAAGAATCATGACACCATACGACAAGTTAGACACGGTTATAATTTATATTATAATAAAATGACTGGGATAACAGGAATTCTGATGAACTTGAGGTTGAGGCAGCAAAAAAAAATCATGTAAAAGTAGTTTCTTTCTCGTTGCAAAGAATTTTATTTTTTTCATACAGCTAAATAGTGTATCTCGTCGTCTTGCTCAGGGGTTCGGTTGCCAGGAGGACACGGTGTTCTGCGGCATCTTCGACGGGCACGGCCCGTGGGGCCACTACGTGGCGAAGGCGGTGCGCGAGTCGCTGCCGCCGTCGCTGGCGGGCCACTGGCAGGAAGCCATCACACTGGCGTCGCTGATCGACGGCGGCGAGAAGCGGCTCGTACGCGGCCGCCTGCGCCGCCGTCGACGACGAGCTCCGCCGCAGCCGCCGCCTCGACGCCGTGCACAGCGGGTGCACTGCGTTGTCCGTCGTCAAGCAGGGCGACCTCATCGTCGTCGCCAACGTCGGCGACTCCCGCGCCGTCCTCGCCACCAAGGCCGACGACGACGACGGCGCCGTCGTCGCCGAGCAGCTCACCGTCGACTTCAAGCCCAACCTGCCACGTAAGTCATCATTGCCCTGTGACGTGTCATTTGAAACTGATGGTTAGCCTATGACATTGTTTAATTTGGTTGGAACTGATGGGAATGCAGAGGAGGGGCAGCGGATCCGTGAGTGCAATGGCCGCGTGCACTGCCTGAGCGACGAGCCCGGCGTGCACCGCGTGTGGCTGCCGGACCGGGAGTCGCCGGGTCTGGCCATGTCGCGGGCGTTCGGAGACTACTGCGTCAAGGACTACGGCGTCATCTCGGCGCCGGAGGTCACGCAGAGGAGGATCAGCAGCAGGGACCAGTTCATCATCCTCGCCACGGACGGGGTACCCATTCTCTATTTCTTTCAAAGAAGAAAAAAAAATATTGATTTCCCTTCAATTCGACACGCACGGTGGCTGATGATGTTGGCAACTTTTCCTTCATTCAGGTGTGGGACGTGATCTCGAACGAGGAGGCCGTGCAGATCGTGGCGGCGACGGCGGACAGGGAGAAGGCGGCCAAGCGGCTGGTGGAGTCCGCCGTCCGGGCGTGGCGGCGCAAACGCCGCGGCATCGCCGTCGACGACTGCTCCGCGATCTGCCTCTTCTTCCACTCCACGCCGTCCTAGACTAGATGCACACCACCACACCTTTTTACATGCTCCAGACTAGGGAGGGTCAAAGGAGAGAACAAGACGCACATCTCGTGCCCGTCGCATTCCTCCCGGTAGAGAGTGCAGCGTCGCCGTCCAAGGGCTCGGAACGTGCTGCTTGTCGCATGATCGGGACACCGCACGATCGACGGAACCTGGACGGCGACCTGTACGCAGCTACTAGCTGGCTGGTGGATGACCGAACCGAACATGTAAAAAATCTCAGGGCGTTCACACTGCGCCTGTCAAAATGTACTAGGAGGAGCACCAGCCACTAGCACTGGCAGGGAAAAAAAATTGGGGGGAGTAAAGACGCATTTTGTCCTGATTTTCAGCGCGCGTGGCTCTGGATTTCTGTTGTGATAGCACAAACAACAGTCACGCGATTATTGTTGCGATACATCAATCAAACACAGGTCACACAAGTCGTATCATTTCACACCATCCATACACAAATCGACACAACTGCTGTCATTCTCATCAACAGCGTATTACATTCAGGGTCACAAATCACTGTCTTTGGCATCGACCGCGCAAACGATCAGAGCGTTGGGTCTCCTGCGCTGAAGCATCAGACATTATTTCACACATCCTGGAATGTAGCATCCACCCACAAGCAGCTGAAGTTTCAACATGTAGTGGCTATGAGAGCTAGCCGCCATAGCGGCTTTTCAGCGATTCAGGAGGCTCCTCTTCCATGATGCCTGCTCCAGTAGTGGCCAAGTATGCCCTGATCGTGGTCTTCCGGTCGCCAAGATAGGTGTGGTCTAAGAAGTTGCTGTATGCCGGCTCTCCAAGGTTTTTCGCAGCGAGAACACTGGTGAAGCAATCAGAAACATTAGGCGCTTGAAATATCATGCTTCTGCATGCCTAATACAATGATGACAGATAATAACAGTTATGTAGAAAATGTGTTTGCTATTGGATAGCTATAACGTTCAAGGTGATGAATTGCTTTTGCTTAGGACATATCCATCCTGCTTTAAAATACAGCACGCAATGATATCGTTTTTGCTTCAGGAATCCATCTTACTTTGAGATGTCATAGTCTCATAGATCAGTATCAGGGACAATAGATATTAAATCCCCTAAACATAATTGGTGTAGTGCAGGGATGGAATGATGCCCTAGGCGGATTCTAGATTGAACAAAAGTTAGGTACTTTTACACGTTAACTGTGAAACTGTACAAAAGATGATTAAAAAAACGATCTTCAGATTGTCATGTACTCCCTCTGGACTTTATTTGTTGACGTTGGCTAATGCCAACTTGAACAAAAGAAAACCGGGGGCAGTATTATAGTATTTTGGAGCAACAAATACTTACCAGTGTCTAAGATATAATCGACATGGTAAAATGTCATCCCTCCAGATTTTGTCTATGTTGTACCGTCCATAGCGCTGGTTGTATATTTCTTTGCTTCCTGCAGAAAGAATGGTCTAGTTTCAGTATGTGATTGACTTTGAAATACAACATGATCGAGTCATTCCTCAAGCATTTCTTAAAAGGTAAACAAAAAACATCTATGGAATGAATATTTGTCAATCACCATAAACTTAACTATTTGAACGGGATTCACACATGTCCACTTTAACTGCAATTTGGCAGTACTGCCATTCAACAGCTTCTAGCTCATAGGACATCCACACCCAGAAAAGGAGGGAGATGAGGCCATCACTAAATTGTATTTGTGTAGAAACAAGATGTTAGAATCGAGAAAACACTACCATTTAAATAAATTATATCCTACAAAATCTGATTAACTAATTAAGTTACAGATTGATAGCACATAGATACGGACATTTACAACTAGTTGAAAACAGTTAAAATGAAATGGAAGACTGAACAAAGGGCAGCCCAGTGCACAACAAATGAAATACTGGATGTGAGGAAAAAAACCTTTGCATCTCTCTTGGAAATATTCTTCATCACTGTAGCGTGCACAAACAACCTGACAGGTAAATTCCAAGAAGAATAACTCAACTGCCAGAAGCAGCAAGAGAAAAAACACCACTACGATTTCAGAGTGGATCCCTTACTGCTGAATTTGTAAATGGCACCCCGTCCAATCCTTCTGGAACAACCTGACAAAGAAACACAAAACAGAAGTGGCAACAGACAATTGTGAAAAGGTTGTAAGAATTGTGGGGAAGAAACCAACTAATATCCAACAACATGGTACATTATTTATTCATTTAACAGTCTAGGCTAGATCACTTACTGCAAGAAATCTGAATTCATGTTCCCTCTCGATAAATGCTGGCACCTGAAAGTTTTTTTTTTCATTAGTCACCAAAAGGGAAACCAGGAAACATCCATTAGTTTTCTTTGAAAATAAAATGTTTCTGCTGAGAAGCCAGCACCTCCTCCTCCTTGATTTCGAAAACAGTTACTATTATCAGTTCATCTTCACATGGCTCCACACTTAAGCTTGAGTACTCCTACAAGTCATCCAGCAGTGGAATGAACAAGGATAACTTTGTGCAAATAAAATAAATCAGCATTATGACTTTATCTGCAACTGAAAATAGGATTCAACATATCCTCCGGGACCAGAATCCTATATGGGAAAAGCACCGATGCCAATGTTACAGAAAAGCTCCTTAAAAAGGACGACAAACTAAATTGTTTATGCTTTCGAAAACCCATTTCAGTTGCCCTACATTGCTCAATGCAGCTTATAGTTTTAAATCCAAATATATTTATTTGTCCACTTTTTGCTCCACTATTGCAATTTATTGTTATTATGTGACAGACACCGAAGATTGAAATTCAGCTACTACCACCACCACAACAAATCCATTTAGTCTCGAGCTAGTTGGGTTAGCTACTGAAAATAACCTGATAACAAATTTCAAACACCTACTTAGTCTATATTCGTTCTGATTCAACGTATTCTGCCACTACAAACAGATTATTAAAAGTCCTTGATAAGTGATAGAACTCGTGCAGAACAAGAACAGTTCAACCCCATCACTAAAACCATACAAAAGCTGAAAAAATGGCCCTGGCTCAGAATCAGTAGACTATATATATAATCATACCTCAAGAAATAGTGAACTGCAGGGTACAAGCAATTAGGATATGTATTCAATAAACGAATGAAGTCGAACTAACCACGCATACAGTGCATACTGTACTGTTGATATGGGCTGGGTACAGGAACGGCCCCCTTACCTTGGTGGCCTCGACAGCGATGCCGCGCTCGAAGAAGATCGGGGCGACGTGGGCGAAGACTCGCCGGAATCCGCGCAGGGCCGCCACTCGGAAGCCCTCCAGCTCCGGGAACGTGCTCCTTGCGCTCCGCTCTGCCGCCAGGAACTCCGATACGTTAGTCCTACCAGGTTCAGGGCTTGATCAACCGAGAATCGGTAACTCAAGCCGCGCTCTGCTCTGCTCACCGGAAAGTAGGGAACCGAAGCCGACTACGGAGATGCGGCCGCCGGGGGAGGCGACGGAGGCGAAGTCCGCCGCGGTTGTCATCTCGAGGAACGAGCCGCTGGCCGCGGAGATGGATGCGGTGGGAGGAGACATGAGGCGGCGGCGGGTGGGCTCCGGCGGGCGCCGGAGGCGGAGGGCGGCGGCGGGGGGCGATGGGAGGAGGGTGAGGCGGTCGGAGCCGTTGGAGCTTGATCGAACGGCTGAGGGTGGCCCGGGGCGAGGAGTCGTCGGGGCTGAGGCTGTGGCGTGCATCGCTGTGCTGCACAGAGAACTAACGCGACATCTAGCAAGATAAAGACGTTAAGTTGATGGCTTGATGCTGGTAGTATACAGCATAAGGAACAAAGATCAGTAATATGATCTCTGTGATGTTAGAAGCAAACAGGATGCCTGTCAAGTTCCTATTCATATTTCAAGACAACCGACATAAATAAACAAAGGACTAGCAAAATTGTCCGTATATTGTTACGGACTTAAAAAACAAAATATTTTTTATAATTTAAATATAAATTATTTATATAATATAATTATTAGATATATACAATATTATTGATATTTTTTACATGAAACATTATATTTGTATTACCATTGGTGCTTCTTAGTATATAATTTTATATGTCAAAATTAATAATTTTTTATATTTTTTACCATATTATAGTCAATACACGAAATCTATAAAATAAACACTGTATTGCAACACGATTTTAAACTTAAAAACTTGTTTCAATAGAAAAAATTAAACATGAAAGTTGTAGATCTCGTCAAGACCTTTTCAAAATATATGAGAATCATATTATTTGAATTTTGGAGCTAGAAGATACAGACCCCGTACAGAGACCTGCGTAGATCCGAATCAGAACAAATATTTTTATAACGCGTATTTAAAAATTAAAACGATCGGATCTAAACTTACATTAAATATAAAAGTTGTAGAACTTTTCGAGAGCTACGAGATAGAGTCTGAGTTTGGCTCATTTAAACTCCAAATGATGGAGTTATGATTTTTAAAATTCGATACTTGATATGGAAAGTACGAAACCAATTTGAATTTAATCTCTAACTTTATGGACACGAAGTGCACAACCACACCTCAATTAATAGATTGTAGAGATAAATGAGATTTATTTGCGCTTTGACATTTGGTTTGCCTATTCGGACTTTTTTTCTCTTTCAGTCACTGCTGTGTTTTTTCTTTTTATTTTCTAGTATGCATCTTGAGTTGGATGGATATTCGCGTTTTATTTGGTGGCAACTATTAGGTTTAGTCCCACATCGGATATTGATGATGGGGGAGCCTAACTTATAAGGTGGAAGGAATCTCACCTATTAGGTTAGTCTTTTTGGGTTGAGGTGGCCCAGGACCTTGATTGGGGTTCCACTTGGGTCGACCTGGGCTGGCGGCTGGGGCTAGTGTGCGGGACGAGCCGGGCCGCACTCTAACAAATGGTATCAGAGCCATGGTCGGAAACTTGAAACATCTCATGAACCTCACACGGATATCGGACAGTCGGATTAGGTCTCCCGGACCACACAGTTTATCGGGCTATCAGAGGGGTATCCACCCGGGTATGAAAGGGAGATGGGGCCACCCAATGTATGATGGGGGATATTATTGAGTTTAATCCCACATCGGATATTGATGATGAGGAAGCCTAACTTATAAGGTGGAAGGAAGCTCACCTATTAGACTAGTCTTTTGAGTTAAGGTGACACAGTATCTTGATTGGGGCTCCACTTGAATCGACCTGGGCTGGCGGCTGGGGCTAGTGGGCCGCACTTTAACAGCAACGTTTGAAATGATCGTTGATTTTTTAGTCAAATTATTAAAACAATCATTTTCTTAGATTATAGCGACTCTTGTTTATTTTCTCGTGCCCGTCGCCTAGCGGCCCACCCGGCCAGGGTTGCTGGTCGAAATCTCAGGGTGGGCCGCAGCCCACTAGCCCATGCCATCATACACGATCTACTTGTGGCCAGAGGACAGACGACAGAGCAGCTGTTGTTTTCTTATTTTCTTGGCGGGAGCGGCCTCCTCTTTCCCGCGCCATTTCCTCCCACTCTGCCCTACCCCGCCCGCAGCCTTTGCGCTCCCCTCACTCCTTCCCTCTCCCCGACGCCCTGCCTCCGCCGCTCCTCCTATTACGTGGAGTTCATATCAATCTTGTTCCTGGTAAGAATCTCTTTCTTGTTTGGATCCGCTCATTTCTTCCCCATTTTTTTTGTTCCCTTTTCCACCAGATCCGAACCATTTCCTCTCCCGTTCGACCGAGGTCTTTTCCAATCCAATCCATCCTCTACAAATTCTTCGTTTTGTTTGGCGCAGGTAGTTCTAGATCTGAGGATGGGTAGGGAGGATGAGGCTGTTGACGCTATGGAGATTGACGGCCAGCGGCAGCTGGTAGGAGCCCCGACTGCCGTACCGGAAGGGTTCAGTGCGGACTACCTCAGGGTCTACTACGGTAAACTGATTCTTTCACTTTCAATGTGTACGGGTTGAAATCTTGCTCAAGTATTTTGTGTTTGTAGTTTTGCTTGTTGTACAGATTTGCTAATTTTTGCTCCGCACTACGATTTTTTTTTTCTTTTTGTTTAGCTCAATTTCTTAGAGTATCATAGCTTCATCAATTGGATGTCTTTGTTTCAGGCCTACCACATTTTTGTGATTTATCTGGTGTAACTAGACATGCTTTTTACCTACCTAAAGCTTTTTGTTAAAAATCGCTATGATATATTATTATGGGATAAGTTTAGAATTTAGTCTGTGCTGCTTTTTGTGCTAACAATTGATGTTGCAAATGCAGGAAAGCTCTTTCCATATGGTGATTTCTTTAAGTGGCTTTCCTATGGAAATGGTTGGTTGCCACCCCTTTCTTCTTCAGTTCAGGAGCTAGTCCTACTCCTTTTCACTGACAGAATTTTGTTGTTTTCAGATGGAAAGCACCCTGGATGTGATCAGTCTTACGTTGGGCGTAGGGAGTTTTCATTTACACTGGAGAATGACATCTACCTGCGCTTCCAATCCTTTGACAGTGCTGCTGAACTGGAGAGTTCCATCAAGGAGAAGTGCCCTTTCAAAATTGATATTGGACCTGTCTACAGCGTAGATGTATGACACAGCATCTCTAAACATGTGCATTATTTTTCTGATTGATTCTAATTTGCCGTATTATGCTCTGTTTGCTATTGCCTGATGGATTTTCTATACATGTGTAGCCTTCAAAGCGTCATGCCTACGCCCAGTCTGGCAATAATGTTTTTGTACCAGTTGAGAGGGAACTGATCTTTGATATTGTAAGAAACTCACATTTTTATCCTCTTATCCCTCTTATCTGTGTGCACATGTGCTATTTTCCTATGCAACTGCTGCATGTTGTGAACACTTTTTCAATCTTCCCAGGATATATCTGATTATGATGATGTTCGCTACTGCTGCTCGGGAGCTGATGTCTGCTTGGACTGCTGGCCCTTAATGACAATTGCTATCAAAATTCTGGATACTTCACTTAGAGGCATGTCACTTTGTTATGCAGCAAAATCAGATTTGAAGTTGATTACTTTGTTGTAACTGGAAATCTACTGGATTGTGTACTTTCTAACTATAATTTAAATTTTGGTGCAGATGATTTTGGTTTCAATCACATACTGTGGGTATACAGTGGACGTCGTGGTGTCCATTGCTGGGTTTGTGATAGTAAAGCAAGAAAGTATGCTTGAAAGAACTTCTCTTTGTTAGTTTGTTTCCTTCTCTTTGTGACCTGAAATTGAAACACATCAACATTCTCCTGTCAGGCTCACCAATGAACAAAGGGCTGCCATTGCTGACTACTTTCGAGTCTATAAGGTGTTACATCTTCATCTGTGGCACTAGATAACTTCTGCCTCCTCAATGATTTAACTTTATGAATCTGTCTCAGGGTGGTGAAAATACAGCAAAGAAAATATCCTTGACTGGGCCAGTCCTCCATCCTTTCCTTGCGTATGTCTTATCTGCCTTGTCAAATTTTATGTTCGTCCAACAAAAATTGGAATAGCTAAGTACCTGACATTATAAATTCCGCTCCTGCAGACGATCATATACTGATGTTCTTAAAAGTTTTTTCGAAGATAAGTTGCTTTTGAGCCAACAACTCTTTGCATCAGAGGATAGATGCCAGAAGATACTTGATCTAATACCTGATGAAAGTAAGGAAAAAAGTCTATAAGATACTTTTCTGAATACTTTTATGCTCCATGTATAATCAATATCAATCTGAAATGTATTTTATTTCTAGATGTTGCTAGTGAGCTTCATGACAAGTTGCAAGGAAATAGGCGATCTTCTATTTCCAAGGAAGATGTCAACGCAGCCAGATGGGAGCAATTGAAGACAACCTTACAGTCAGGAAAGAATAAGGTTCACGTTTCAGCTCCTGCAGTCATACTTACCATTCCTTTGTGGGTGCATATTTACTCCCATGCATTCCTTTTCACTTTTGTTCCGACACTTTTCAGTTTGACAGTAAATATTTCTTTGTTTTGGTCTCATCAGAATGTTATTGCAATATATCAGTTTCCCATCTACTATTTTATCTGGCAATTCATGTTAATATGTGAAATAATAGCAGTGATATTTTATGATTCAGGGTCAGGGGCTTCGTAGATGTGTGGAAGAGATTGTTTTCTCTTACACATATCCTAGACTTGATATGGAGGTAAAAGAAAAATCATCAGAAACATGATTTTGCAGTATGTAAACTAATCCATGGTCTCACTCTAATCAATTATTGCAAACCAGGTATCGAAGCACATGAATCATTTACTAAAAGCTCCCTTTTGCATACACCCGAAAACAGGTAAAACTGTAAGAGCTACACAGAACATAATTTTGTTTTAGGTTGTAATGAATAAATAAAGTGACATGTTTTCTATGCTCCACATAATAGTATAGTCAGTCAGGTCAGGTCATATACTCTAAATATCCATTTGAAATAATAGACTCTAGTACAAGTATTCCATGACTAATATACTTATCTTGTATGTAAGAGTTCACTTAAAGCATGCACTTCTGTGAAGTTTGTTTCCTGGTTGTTATGCGTCAACTATTTATTTTTAAAAAACTGCCTGAGTGTATTACTTTTGGTGCAATTCACCATAATGCTGACAGTTTACGATTTTGACACTTTCTAGGTCATGTTTGTGTGCCGATTGATCCCAATAACTGCGATGATTTTGATCCTAAAGCTGTTCCGACTCTATCAAAGGTATGGTCCATAGAGCCAATTGTAACTGAAAATTAGCATTTCATATTCTTCCAAGCGTCATGGCATAATGCTGATATGATAAATGACTATTCATCTCAGCTTTTAGGAGAGCTCAATGCTGCGGGCTTTCAGGCTGATTCTGAAAATAGTAAGTGATTAAAAACATGCATCTCTTTTGAATTTGTGCAAAAGGATGCCATTCTGTAATTTGATTTTAGTGCTATGGAGTTTTAGTACTATGGAGCTTTGATTTTAATGCTATGGCATTTTAGTAATATGGAGTTGTCAGTTGATCCTTTTTGACAACCCCTTGCACATTTCAGTTTGGGAACGAACGTCCCTTGAGAAATACATTAGGTTTTTCAGAACCTCCTTCCTGCAACCATTGCTGAAAACGTGCAAGGTATGATCCGCTCTCCCTGCTACATCACCTCCATGTACGTTTATCTGTGTGAACAACTAAAGCATCACCACCATGAGAATGAGACGTTAGACTTTCATGTGATGCGGTCTTTACATTCTGAAAAGTTGTGCGTTGCTTACTTTCAGTGCTTCTCAGAAACACGTGTCGTTTATGAAAGCAAAGCAAATCTCAGTTTTTGGCCTCCGCGTAATTTTGCAGGAGGAAATAGAAAGTGCATACAGCGCGAAGCTCCAACAGTCTAAAAATTCCTTGAACTGGTAAATCTACATAAAGCAGTTGTGCGCCGGACCTGTGCGTCATTGATCAGCACCTCCTACCAGAGGGGAACACTACTGCCGATCCTGCCTTCCTGGAAGTGGAAATTCATTCAAGCATTGCTGCGTGGACGAGCCTGGATTTGTTCCTGTATGTCTGTACACACGCTCCGATGTCTTCAGTCCTTGGATGCGTTATCCGTTCCAAGTTGTAACTAAGAGTTTGGGACCTAGGATGGGAGATTGGTGGACAAGTGGTCTAGTGTAGGATTTTACCGTCATTGAGATGGGTGAAAATGAATACAAGACTAGTGTATTATTATGACAGCGTGCTGCCAGAGTGGGACCAGAGGTTTCATGCCGGGATCCGAGGCTGGTCGCTCCGTGACCCCCTCGGCTTTCTTTCGGTGTTCGATCCAATGGCGGCATTCTACTGGTTTGCTGGCGTGTCCAAAAACAAAGGATGGATTACGACCGGTTTGCTAATGACCTACAAGCAACCATAATGTTAACACAAAAGCTTGTTTTGTTTGCTCTTGTGTCTTGTCATCCATGGCCACGAGCAAACCCCAACTTCCTATCAGTCATCTTTGGAGGTGCCATATGGTTATCGCGTGACGTGTTAACAGAACAAGCGGGCTGATTAATTACGGATATGGCCACCATCCGAGGTCACTACTGATGGTCGATGTGATGATGTCCACGATGAGTCGATGAGGGTCTGCTGGATCCTGATTATTGATGAGTGGGTTCTTATATACTAGTACTCTATAGTAGCAATAATATGTCACTATGCAACCATTTCATTAATGGAGCGACTTTGTTGGCACCCTTCTGACTCTGTTGACTCCCGCTTCTGTATACAAGCACCCATGTCATAGGATTCCCTATTAATAAGTCGTTGCACCACCTGCCAAGATCCATCCGTGCAGCGTGTGCAAAAATTAGAAGGAAAAAAAAACTGCTTTCTTTTTTTATTTGAGGTAGGGAAAGAAAGTTACAGAACATGAAACAAAAAAGATGTTCTTGCAAACACACACTCTTTATACGCAACTAAAAGAAATTGCACTGTACTGGCGTTGGGGCCAACCGGGCGGCATTTCTGCCCGCTCACAAAGTGAGATCGGTACTGCACTGTACTGTACTTAATCACACAATAAAAGGATCGTTACTGTACCTTGTCAAACTAGAATTGCCTAAAATGGGTGCCAAAACCATTTCCACAAGGTTTTTCGAAAAAAAAAACATTTCCACAAGACGGACATAGAATTATTAGAAGAGTCAAGTGCTCTTTGAGTCTTATGTACGACTGGAATAAAAAATCAATGAAGAGTAGTCTACTGATTATACGTAACCCAATTTTTAAATCCGGTTCATTGATTAGTCTTGAAACTGATATAAGCGGCATCCCTGCCAGGCTGCCACTACACACCACCATTTCCACGCACCGCGAGAGCTCCCCTCCGCTTAGCACCTGAACCAGACCAACCTCTCCAAGAAAAAAGAAAAGAAAAAAGAAAAACCATGCCCGGCGCAGTTTACAAGGGCGGAATCAAGGCGTACTGGAAGCGCCGCGGCTACGACCGCATCGACGCCGCGGACGCGCAGCGCCGCCCGCGCCTCCCCACCGCCGAGCTCGGCGACGGCCGGAGCGTCCCCTCGCCGGCGCCGGCGCCAGCGCAGCCGCCACGCAGGCGGCGAGGGTGGCGCGTGCACCGCCCCCGCGGCCTGGGCCGCCGCGTGCTGCGCGCGCTCTCGCCGCGGCGGCTGCTGGCGCGGCTCCGCGACGCCTACGTGAACGCCATGCTCCGGCTGGCGTCCTCCGCCGCCGTCGCCGGGTACGGCGCCGGCGCGCCCTACTGCACCGCCGGGGACCCGTTCGCGCCGCCGCCGCGGCCGCTGGTGAGGGAGTACCAGTACGACGAGAAGGCGCTCGTCGAGATCTACCGGTCCATCCTCGCGCGCGGGGAGGCGGCACCGGCAATCGCCGCCGCAAGGATGCCGGCGGTAGTCTGATTCCCGCCGGCCCGGTGGCGATAGAGAATCACGGAAGAGCTTGTCATCATGTCACGCTCTTCTCCCCCTTCTTGCCGCATGCAAGACTCGTGTTTGTATGCTACAGTTTCGTTTTGGTATGGTACAAGTAATTTGCAGCGCGGGTTGCGGGTTCATCGAATTGTCAT
The DNA here is from genome assembly GCA_032690845.1 of Eleusine coracana subsp. coracana. NCBI lineage: Eukaryota > Viridiplantae > Streptophyta > Magnoliopsida > Poales > Poaceae > Eleusine > Eleusine coracana. The sequence goes on from CM064426.1 coordinate 10,301,431, forward strand.
TCCATCTTGTTCCTGACCTTCAAAAATCCAAGAAGTAAATTTTTTAGATGTAGTACGTCTTTAGAGTTACGTCTTCTTTGGAGGAAATCGATTCCTAATTTCTACGTATCGTATTATAGAGGTCGTAATTTATTCTTCCAAGCAACCTTTATTCCTAGTTCCTGATTTCTACGTATCGCATATGCATCTTCATTGACGAAGTTCTGCAGAATTGCAGTGAAAATGTACTATCTGCTAGCACCATAACTAAATCATGTATCTCTGCATTATGGTCCCACGCCAGTACTATTTAATAATAGTACAGTCTGTGTTCGAAATTCATTAACTAAGGAAAAACAGAAAGTGCATCAACGTTCTCGAGAGACTGGAGACCCTTTAGCAGCCCCTCATTATTTTTTGTACCAAATCCTTCGTTCGTTCGTCCATTGCATGTGACCATGCGACAGAATAATGCACATTGAGTGCTTGTTTGTCATTGGGTGTGTTCGTTTCTATCCCTCTGATTTTTAGATATGTCATATTGAATATTGTGATACTAATTAGAAGTATTAAATATAGATTACTAACAAAATCCAGTCCATAACCCTCCCTCTGAATGACGAGACAAATCTATTAAAACTAATTAGGTTATGATTAGATAATGTGATACTACAGTAAACATCTCTTAATAATAATTTAATTAAGTTTAATGAATTTATCACGCTGATACGCATTCAACTCTATAATTAGTTTTATATTTAATATATATTTAATAATCATATATAACATTTTAATAATTAATGTGATCTTACTAAAATTTAGACCCAAAGAAACGAACACACCTATTGTCTTGGATAATTATTGTGTCAGTCAGCAGCTGCAGGTCAACTGCACTGTAGCTGCCTATACGTAAGGCGTGATGGCATCCGTGGGCATCTTTTACTAGCATTGTAAGAGCAGTTCACAAATTGGCACGTCACGGTCTAAGTGGTGGGCGCCAAATTTTCGATCGGTCCCATCCCAGATTATCCGGCAAGGATGCTTATCTGCTCTCTACTCTGTAACAGAGTTAGTTAGAGAGAGAGAGGAATCGAGGCTCCGATCTCCGTGCATGCTTCAAAATCCAAATCAAGATTAAGAAAGTTTAGAGGATTTAATTTATTAATCACGTGAAGGGTGGCGTGGGCAGCTCTAGCGTATTCCTTAGTATCTTCCACGCCACGCACATGCACGAAACGAGGATGAGAAGGAAGGTCTAATCTAAACACATCGAAAATGCTTCAAACAAATACTAGTCGATTTGAGAGGCTTTGCGGAAACCAGGCGCCCAAAAATTGTGGCACAGCTTGATGATCAAAGTAGTTACTGCCTATGTACTTGTACCACCACGACACTTGGGCAGTTGGCAACAGCGACTAGGACGTCGATGCGCCTCCGTCCAGTTTTTGTTCAGAGGCGCGGGCAACCCGATCACGGCGGACAATTAAGGAATCAAAGCCACGGGCGGCGGCGCGTTAGTGTGCCGCTGGGTGCGGTCGCGGTCGCCGATCGCCGGCCGCCACGAACGCAGCGATGAAGGATGGCGACGGGAAGAGGTCGCTCTCTCGGGATTCCCCCCCCCCCCCCCCCCCCCTTCCCTTCTCCCTTCAGGATCACGCACGTCAGAGTCAGAACAGCAGGCCGAGGAAGAAAGCTTCGTTGATGATGCTGTCGTGCTACACGCCAACCTGCAACTGAAAGGGCAGCGTGCTGGTACTAACAGTTATAGCAACGGGGGATTAATGTGACGTGGATTTGATCGGGAGCCGGTGTGTGCCGCCGGTTGGGCCAGAGAGAGGTCCACACGCGCGGCTCAAGAAAAATTTAACGTGCCAAGGCACCATCAAGAAAAATTGCGCCCTTCTCAACGGGTTCTGCGGCGACACAACAGAACAGAACCATGTGGCTCTTGAGCTAGTACCCCGGATCATTGCTGTTACAGAATTCAATCCATCATAGTGGATGCTGCTAACTCCCAGTTGAATCAATGTGGCACGGCCAACGGAGGTCGCTCCCTCGACACTCCCAGAAAATCGTTGATGATGAGTTGTGACTACACGCCACGCCACCCTGCAACTCAAAGGGCAGCGTACCTGCAGGTTATTAGGGCGTCTCCAACAGTTGTTACATATAATTTGTCAAAAGATAGTACTAAAGATAACTCTTAAAAATCTAGCTATAAGGCAATCTTTTGTGTTTTTATTTTAATCGTGCATGCAGGGAAGACAGCTCGTCAGGCGGAAGAAAAACGGAGATACAAAAGTACTCTAGTCTCACAAAATATGTCAAATATAGATATGACTATCTGCAAAGTAACTTTACCTTTATCTATACATCACCGTTGCAGCTACAGCTACCTTCCCTCTCTCTCTTATTTAATTTTGCTCCACGTCAGACTAGTTGCTGAGTTGGTTCTGCAAACGCTGCCTACAGCAGCACCATAGTGGACGCCCTTATGGATAGTATATGATATGACAGGGATGTGAACGGAGCCAGCGTGCCGGGCCAGAACAGTGCATTGGCACGGCGCCAGGACACGGCCATGGATGCTGAGGACCTACCTCTACTGTTCATCGCACAATAGTGATGGCCAAATGGGCCGGGCCTTTAGGACCGGCACGGTGCCCGCAAAAAAAAACACGGCCCAGATCCGGCACAGCCTGAAACAATTATGGGTCGGGCCGACCCGGCACTACCCATCGTGCCATGCCTGGGCCGAGGGGTGGGCACGGCGGGCGGCACGGCCCGGCCCACCTAAGCGTTGGCCCGGGTAAGCACGTTGGGTCGCATGTCGGCCCAATATGCCACGGCCCGGCCCATATAAAGCCTGTCGGCTAATATAAAAGAACGGAGGCGGGCGGCCTCCCCCAACTAACCCGAAGTCATTTTGCTCCCCCCCTTCCCCCGCGCCGTGCTGTACCCTCGTTCCCTCGTCCTCCTCGCCTCGTGTTACGCCGCAGCCTCGTGCCCTTGTCCTCCTTGCCATACTCCTCACCCTCCTCTTCGTCCTACTCGCATCGCCGTCGCGCCATGATCTGGTGCTAGATCTGGTCCGGCTCCGGCTAGATCCGTAGCTATGCCGCTGGATCCGAGCGACTAGGCGCTGCGGCGGGCGGAGAACCTCCTATTTGGCAATGGGTCGACGCCGAGGTCGAGGCCTCCGAGGCCTACAACGGGCGGCACTTCACCAGCGGGCACGTCTGCACCGGCTGGTGCGAAGGAGGGCACGTCTGCACCGGCTACGGCTACGAATTCCAGTGCACCGGCTACAGCGACGGATTCCAGTGCTCCCGCTTCGACGACACCGGGGAGTACCGAGAGCACGAGCCGGAAGAGAGGACGGAAGTGTACATCAGACGTTTGGGATGATTTCGACCCGATCTACAATGAGGTAAATGGCGTCAAGGTAAAGGTCAAAGCTAAGTGTCATCGTTGTAAGAGTATTCTCTCTGCTGCTGGCTCGGGAGGCACTGGTCATTTGAGGCGACACCGTAAATCTTGCATTGCTAAATCTGAACGTACTGCTAGGGTTTAAGGTGTGCTTCAGTTTAATCCAGATGGCTCTGTTCATTCTTGGGAATATAGTGCTGAGGTTGCTCGTCTAGAACTGTGTAGGTTGATTATTTTTTTAGATCTACCTATTTGCTTTGGTGAATCTGATGTATTTGAGCGTTACATTAAAACTACGCATAATCCTAGGTTTGCTAGTGTGTCTAGACAGACAACAACTAGAGACTTTGTTAAGTTCTATAATGATCGTCATGGCTCTTTGATGCAAACCTTGCAGTCTACTGTTTCTTCTGTTGTATTGACATCTGATATATGGTCTGGTAAGTTAAGGAAGATTATCTTAGTGTGGTTACGCATTATGTTAATTCTGATTGGATTTTAGAGAAAAGGATTCTTGCTATGAGGCTCATTGGTGTTTCTCATTCTGGTGTGAACATTGCTGAAAGAATTGAACAAGTTATTGCTGAGTATGGTTTATCTGATAGAATTTTTTCTATTACACTTGACAATGCATCTTCTAATGCTAATGTTATGGATGAGCTAACTCCTAAATTTTCTGGTTATGTTGGTCCTCTTCTGTTGCATCAAATATGTGCATGCCACATCATCAATTTGATTGTCAAGTGTGGTTTGAAACGTTTGAAATCTGTTGTTGAGAATTTCAAAACTGCTATCTCTTTTTTTAATTCTTCTAATCAAAGAATTGCTGTATACAAATTATATTGTCTTGCAATGGATGCCACTCCTAGAAAGTTTTGCTTGGATATGGATGTAAGGTGGAATTCCACATACCTTATGCTCAAGCACCTTCTTCCTCACAGGTCCACTTTTTCTGTTTTCATCAATGGACAATACCAGTCCCTTCATGGGCAAGCATTGCTTGCTCCAGAGGACTGGTATGTTGCTGAAAGGGTTTCTGATTTTCTTGGACTGTTCTATGATTCTACTGTTGCACTTTCTGGTGTTTATTACCTCACTGCTCCTTTGATGTTGCATCAGTTGCTTGATATTAGTGCACATTTGCATAAGTATGAGGGTGACAAATTTTTATGGCAGGTAGTTGTTTCTATGAAGGTAAAGTACATGAAATATTGGGGTTAAATCCCTTTTCTGTACTTATTTGCTTTTGTGTTAGATCCTAGAGCCAAGATGAGAGGCTTCAATAGTGTTTTGAGGCTTCTTTCTGACTCTACTTTAGTTGACTACTCTGCTTATTTCAGTACTGTGAGAATAAAACTAACTAAACTTTTTGTCAAGTATGAAAACAAATTTGCTGCAGTGCGTTTGCAGAGACAACCCACATCTTCAAGTACAAGTAAGAGAAAAACAAAATGGGGTAAGATCTTTGCTACTTCTGATAATGTTGATGCTGATACTGATACATGTGAGCCAAGTGTTTTGTCATCTTCTTCTACCTATTCTCAAGTTTCTGAGTTGCAGTTATACTTAGATAGTGATCCTGTTGCACCTGATGATGACCTTGACATTATAAATTGGTGGCATGAACATAAACAAACATATCCTGTATTGTCAATAATGGCTAAAGATATTATGATTGTGCCTGTTTCAACTATTAGTTCGGAATCTGTCTTTAGTCTTTGTGGCAGGGTGCTTGAGGAGAGAAGACGACGCTTGACTAGTGACATGGTGAAAATCATCACTTGCCTGAAGGATTGGCAACTTGGTGATGATCGAATGCAAGAATTGATTGAGATGTCCCACAAATCACTTGAAGAATGCTTCGAGAACCTCAACCTGGATGGTGAGGATGGGGGTGTTAGGATGCCTGAGTAGTGAGTAGTGAAGTTGTGATGATATTTTAGGAGCCGATGGGATCATTTTGTATTTTGTAATGTAAGTGTCATAAACTTGTGACTGATGATGAACACTTACAATTTGAGCTGGGTTGTACTCTTTTTTCCCTTAGGCTAAAGGGTTTTTAATGAGGCAGCCATCAAACAGCTCAATGACTCACTGAGTCAATATTAATATATTGTTTTTTTTTGGCCAATCTAATGTGTTTTGATTTTTTTTGATTTGTGATTTGGAAATTTATGAATTTTAAAATGTGTTGATATTTGTATAGATTTTGACTTTAATTCTGAAGTGTTTGAGCCTTTTTTTAAATTTTCGGGCCAAACATGTCTAACGGGCTAAGCGTGCCTGTTGGGCCGACCCGACACTCGAAATGCAACACGTGCCGTGCTATAGGCCGAGGGGTCGACCCATGGGCCAGCACGGCACGGTACTAATACAATTACGTGTCGTGCTGGCCCGAGATAGATATGGGCCGTGCCTTTTCGGTCCTGGGCCGTGCCGTGCCGGACGGCCCATTTGGCCATCACTGTCAACAGGTTTCGGTGTGGAAGGCCCAGGAGTGCTCTAGCGTCCAACAAAGTCACACGACTAGGTCCGTGGGCCGCTGTGAAAAGGCCGCTGCGCCCGCGCGCACTAAAAACACGTACTCAAAGTAATTACCTGTTGGTTCGTCAAATATTTGACTTGTTTTCCCACGAAATCTCAAACTAATTACCTGATACAAATACATTCACATGTCCGAACAAATTAATCTCAATGTTCTTTGGGAACTACTCTATCTCATAGTAGCAAACTACGGCTACGCATGAATCACACAGGACCATGGAGACGCTAACCTTGTTGGTTCGTTCTCCGTTGGCGCCGAATATCATCTGATGTGTGTCGAAGCTCCCAAAAGAACATTTTTCTTTTTTTTTGACTCCTTAACATTCTCTTAAAGGTTACACTAAACCCTAAAGGTATTGACAGTAATTTTTTTCCTAATCCAAAACTGGGACATGTTGGGTCCACGTCCATCCATCCATCTTCCCTTAACTTCACTCAGGTTTCTTGTTAATTTTGTTCGTGACATGTTGTTTATGGGACAACACTAATAAATTTGTAAGTTAAAGAAATGCATTATGAATGTTCGAAAGAGTATCTAATTCTTTATAAAACAGAAAAAATGGTTAAAATTTTGCCGAATATGAAGATTCTTTTCGTCTCTTACGAGGAAACAGATCGTGGGGCTGAGCTACGATACAATCAGCTGGCTTCTTCAGCTGCAGTGACCAACAAGAGCACAACAGTATGGAATGAGTTCACGAGATCTTAGTGGGCATGGTGCACGGTGTACGCCTGCTGTTTCCCACTCGCAGTTCCTTTTTTTTTTCCCCCACCTCAGGACGTCAACAGTACCGACAACTTGGACCCACGAGATCCAACCACGCCCCACCTTCTTCCTGCGGTTCATCGTGAACCGAGTGCTCAACACTCTGTCCTCTCCCTGCTTTGTCCGTTCCCAACCACCGTGTCTTGCTTGCTCCCTCCTCCCCTGTCCTCATTCCCTGTCATCACTCGCAGCACCACACACAGCAGCAGCAAGGGAGAGAGACACAGGAGCCGTTCCAGAAAAAGATCGAAAAAAAAAAAAAAAAACACTCACCAACACCGCCCTAAAAGTGGGAGAAGGAAGGAGGACGAGAGGATAGGGAAGCCGAGCCAGCCGGCCTAGGGTTTCTTCGATCCCCCGCCATGGACGCCGGCGACGCGTGGGGCCGTTCCTCGTCCTCGTCATCGTCCACCGCCGCCGCCGCGAGGCGCCTGCAGTCGCGCTACGGTACGCCTCGGCAGCCCTCGATGGTTATCATTTCAATTCCGGTTGTTTTTTTTCTTGATGCGGGAGGGCCTGATGCGCGAGAAATTGATTTGGGTGCGCTGTGTTTTGTTGCTGCGCAGGTCTGTACGCGGGGGTCGACGACGCGGACGCCGGGGGGGGACGAGGCGATGGACCCTCGCGGCGGGTCGGAGGCCTACAACTGCCCCTTCAGCGGCGAGGACTTCGATTTCGTGGGCCTATGCTGCCACATCGACGACGAGCACGCCGTGGAGGCCAATACCGGGGTGCGTTGCTCTCATCCATCCAAACATTCCCTGTCCCATTTGTGTCCGATGGTTACCTGTGTCGGTGGAGATATGCATTCCTAGGCGTTACTTTAGATACCTGCTGTTGGTGTTTTGAGCGGAGGTGTCACGGTGTCAGCAATTCACATCCATGATAGAGCTTGCAGATTGGGTTGGTTAGAAATGTACTTAATTTTGTCATGCCTTGTTTGTGGAATATGTTTGTTGCTTGCTTAATTGCTGGAAAGATGGGACCTTTGGATGTTTTGCTGCAAGACTCTTCTTTATCCTTGTCATCTCTGATTATGAGGTAGTTTTGTATGGAATGTAGAACATGTCAATTCCATTTGGGTGGCAATGTTTTTGGAGGGGTTTTTGATTGATTGGAATGGAAGAAAAAAAATGTGTCATCATTTAAGTATGTGCTGCTTAGAGTTTTGTTACTTTATAGGGATTAGGTACGTGTGTTTGTGTGCTGGATTGATGAAATGCTATTCTTTTATGGTTATGTTGGGAAAGTGATTGGTTTTGATTTGGGACTGTATTGGCCGGGTGTTTTATTCCACGTTAGTTGAACTTTTGTCTTTCCGGTTGGCTTAGGTTGTATCTTTTCATGCTGCTATCAGAGATTCTCGGTAGGATTTAAGAATTCTTTATTTCCTAGATGCCTGCCTTTCCTTGTTTAGTACTTTTTCTCCATTCTAGCAAAGGGTAGTAGGTAATCTTTTATTCTAGGTGGCATTTTTAAATGGAACACCTCCTTCTGTTGCTGACAGTGCGGGTTAGTTTATTGATATGTATCATACATAGTAGGGTAGAACCATTTAAGTACTTCTACTTTTACCCCTGCCTAGCCGGATGATTCTTGGTTTTGTGCTAGTTGTTGTGGATTTTAATTTGGAGTTGCCGTACTGTACTATCCTTTTCTGGAGCAGATGATCACCCTGTTATGCATGCTATTTCATGTAGCGATATGAAATTGTGATTTGCCTATTACTCTTATGATTGTTTTTTTTTGTCTCGTATGAATTCCTATTAGTTATTAATTCAAAAGAATAAAGAACAACTATCCACCTTCATGTTTTTTTAAGAATATAATAGAATTATCTTTTGAGTGAGGTTGATTTTGGGTCTGTTTACAAATTTCATGTAGTGTAGAACCATATCACATTAATTCATTTAGCTCATGCAAATTTTTAGTATATATGTTGTAACTGCCAATCAAATTAAAACCAGGAAAGCATTGAGCATTTTTTTTTAGCTGAATGCTGTCTTTGTCTGTCACTTATCTGTTCTTAGCCTCAATGGGCAAAATATTCACCACCCCTATATTGGACTTGTATCTTTCACCACCAAGCTTTAGTAGGATAGTGTTGAAAGAGTCTTTGCGGATGCTATCAAAACTTGCAGGATGAACTACAGAAACACATAATGAACATAGGTCTCATACTTCCATCAACATTGACCAAACATGAGAGCCAGTTTTTACTACTTCCATTTTTTATACCACTTGTTGCTGTCTCACAGCTCTTCATTGCTAGAATTGTTTTTCCATTTGATGAATCTACAGCTACTTTGGTATTTGGTTTTACCCCAGAAGATCAAATTAACAGATTAAAATTTTTGTTTTCACAAAAACCATATTTCTTAAATAGTTTTGACTAGACAAGTCACATAATGATTCCATTTGCTCAAACTTCATTAGACTTCTTTCACTTCAAGACTACTCACTGAGGAATCAATCCTTAGTTGTAAGCGCTCACCTGGAATTATCGATATTATTAAATGGGTGATATGTTGAGTTTCTTGGAATATATCTTGTATAGATGGTTTTTGCTAGAAACTTGAGCAGATCTTTGAAGCAGTAATGGTTACTATTTGGGAAGGTGTATCCAGTCTAATTTCTTTTTTTATCCTGCGTGGTGAAATAGTGTTAGCTATTTTAACGTGCCTTGACCAGGAACATCCTGTATAATGAATTTTATATCAAACAGTAGTCAAACACTAATGGAGTTTGTTGAAATAACTTCAGGTATGCCCCATATGTGCTACAAGGGTTGGGATGGATCTGATAGGACACTTGACAATGCAGCATGGAAGTTACTTCAAGATATCCTTTTTTTTTACTATGCTTCTGTTAATGCTGCCATGTGATTTTACATTTTCCGCATTACACAACAATTGAATGTACATGGGTCTGTTGCTTTCCTTAATGGACAACACATACAACGCAGGCGCAGAGTCCGGAAAATATCCTCAGGGTCCCATTCTTTGCTATCTTTGTTGAGAAAGGACTTGAGAGATGGCAGTTTGCAATCATTTCTTGGTGGATCATCCTATGTATCCAATCCTCCTGCTGCAGCACCAGATCCATTTTTGTCATCTTTAGTTTGTAATATTCCTGTGGCTGAACTATCCAAAGATGTACATTCCGACTCATCTGACAATAACTCTTTGCTAAATAAATACCCAGATGAAAAGACTGTAGAGAGGTATGTCACCTCAAGCTTGTACCTTCTGCCGCCTCACTGAGCTCCCTGTTTGCCACGATACCACTGTATCTGGTCAGTTTATTATAGTTCATAGTTTTCCACATTGTATTCATCATTGTCTTTATTTTTTTATGTTTGTATATAACATTATTATTATCTTCGAATTGTGCCACACCATTGAGGTATTAACAAACATACAAATTTATGTTTCCAAGAATGTAGAAATTATAAATACTTCTGAGACAAATTAGTTCTACTCGTTTTTCTGCTTATAGTATGTAAGTAACTTACCCTTTATAGTTAGGGACTTGCTAATTTTCAGCTGACTGAAAGTTTGGAGAAACTTTCAGTCACATCTTTAAGCCATTAGATCTAGATCTAATGGTTTATAATTATTATACAAATAATCCTACAAAAGAAAAATTAAAACTCAAGGAACAAACCATTGATCGAAAGCTTTCAATCAGCTGAAAGCTAGGAAACATGTTATAGTTATGTTTTCTTGGAGACCTCCGAAATGAGCAGAACTTGATGTTGCTTACTTTGTTGTGCTTAATTACTGAGTTTCTGTGCTAGTTGTAGATGGACTGTTGGGACTTATGAGCTGAACGACAAACTGAACCTTTTAGAACGCTATTTTAAGTTTCTTTTTGTTCTATGAATTTCCTGCCTGCGGTGTTTAATTTTGATTAAACTGTTATGGTGAATATACAGAGCTGAACCATCTCTGTCAGAGAAGGATCAGGAGGAGAGGACTCAAAGGAGCAAATTTGTCCGTGGGCTTGTGCTCTCGACAATATTTGATGATGATAACTTGTGAAGGAGATCATTAACCTATAGAGTACCTGCATGATACAATCAAGGAGCACAAGAATTCTATCTATACTTCAACAACCTTGTTCGTGCTGCGTTTGCTGGTGACATGCCTTTCATGGTCAAACAGGAGGTCCATCAAGTTTATGCATGCATGGATGTATGTTTATCTTCCCGCATTTGCCCATAGTGCAACAGGAGAGAGGGGAAGGTCTTATATATACTCAAAATTTAAAGTCAAAATAAACGAGGACACTATGTCCTTGGAGCGGAATTGTGCATATACATAGCGACAGGGATTTACATGTCATGTTTTAGGACATTCTGTTTAAATGTTGTAATAATAATTGGTGTTTTATATATATACTTAGTATTAAATGCCATTCATGTGAAAATCTGTAGTGCTGTATAGTGTTTGTCATCAACAGAAATCAAACAGCAAACAGAAGGTATGTGACAACTGACAACATAAAATTGCAATTCAACCTTATCAATAGGGCAGGTGCAGGAGTATGAACTTCAATCTTCTTTGAGTTCTGGTTGGAGACCACACGAACTAAAGAAGAGCAGAACACCTTGCATCATCATTTTATTTCATTTTTATAGTTAAGTGTGTCAACTGAAGGCAAAACGGTTTTTTTTCATTAAAATATAATTAAAATATGCAAATTCCTACCTGAGAAAGATCAACCTTTATATTTGACACAAATTTACGATTGATAATGCATTAGTATGTTATATGTAGAAAACAATATTACAAATCCCACAAAGTTCTATCTATTTTCCAAGTGGCCAAATTTTGTTGCATTTTAACAAACAAAGTTTCATCTAAGTGTTGGAAATTCAATAAATCCTGTGGCAATTTCGGTAGCGGTAAGACAAAAAAAAAAGGTTTCGATTGTGTCTTGTGTACTTGTATTTTAACATACTTATGCCTCGGTCACAATTTTTAAAAAAATCTAACATGCATACCTCTTCACTATTTTATGTTTTTTTAACTACTGTTTCCGAACAAGAAGTTCCGATGTTCCATTTCCATGTTGTCTCTTTGTTTTATGTATTTTAACCGTTTTTTGTATTTAAACACTAAAATTTAGATAACAAAATTTGATATTATATATGTCTTAAACTTTGAGCATCAAAACTAAGTTACACAAGGACTTTTGACATAGATCCTCAAACAAGTCAATTAAGAGTAAATTGTATTACCTTTTTGAATACACATGAAAAAGGCCTTACCTTCAACTAAAAAAGCTCCCAAATGTATGAAACTTGTGAAATAACATAACATAAACATGTTTCTAATAATCACAACAGACTTTATGTGCAGTGGTGAAGACCATTGGTTGGGAGCTCCCATCTAGGGTTCAATTTCTGGATGCTGCATAATTTATGAAAAATTAAAAAATTCACTCGTTATGTTCTATTTACTCGATTGAAACTGATCTATGGTGGGGCGGGCTCTCAAGTATGTAATGGACTCAAAGCATGGGTTATGGCCCGAAACATAAGGGACGACTCCTTAAGTATGAGATCAGGATTCATGGATTTTCTCGATCGGGGAAGGTTGAGCTTCTCTATCAAAGAAAGCCATGAGAACGGTCTTACCCCTACTGGTCGAGTTTTTTTATTAGGAAAGTTTTGTAATAATTTTATTTAGAACTTATTTCATAAATTATAATATACACTATAGTTTGTTAAAAAGGGGAAGGCTTTACATTTTGCCTTTTTTGAGAAAGTATCTAGAACTTTTTTTTTGAACTCCTAGAACCAAAAGGTTGCACGCATCAGAACTGCACCATTACCAGCACCACGTAACCCCGAACCCAATCAAACACCTCCTCGCAGATCACAGCCGTCTTATCCTAATCCGACGGCCCTCATCCTTCTCCCGCCCTCTCCCCCGCCACCAGCCGTCGTCTCCTCCTCGCCCGAGTCATCACCGACCACGCCTCCATCCGTCTCCGCATCTTCATCTCGGTGTCCTCCCCATGCCGCTGATCCGGCGTCAGCTCTAGGGTTTGGGTTTCTCCTTCACCCGTCACCACCATGGCTTCCGACGACGCCGCCACCACAACTGCCAGGTCCGAGACCGACAGCGTCGGCGCTGGAGGGGGGATGAGCAGCGAGGAGGCAGTCGCCGCGAGGCCGCTCCTCTCGCCGCCGTCCCCCTCTTCCAACGCGCCCGCGCCGTCGCGGGAGAGCGTCGAGGAGCTGGACCGGAAGTACGCGCCGTACGCGCGGCGGGACGCGTACGGGCCCATGGGCCTGGGGCCCATCGGGGCTGTCGAGGCGGCGCGGCTGGCGGTAGCGGCGGTCGTCCTCGTCCCGCTCCGGCTCGTGGCTGGCGTGCTTGTGCTCGTAGCCTACTACCTCGTGTGCCGCGTGTGCACGCTGCGGGTTGAGGAGGAGCGAGAGGGCGGCGGCGAGGGGGACGGGTACGCGCGGCTCGAGGGGTGGAGGCGAGAGGTGGTTGTGCGGTGCGGCCGCGCCCTCGCTCGCGCCATGATGTTCGTCTTCGGCTTCTACTGGATCCGGGAGTTCGACTGCCGCTCCCTCCATGCCGAGGTAGTTATGCTGGATGGTTCTACTTTCTCTGGTGCTTGCTTTCATGATATTTCATTCCTCTGATGAAATTGTTGATTATGTGCATGTAGTTAGGATTAGGAACAGTGTGTGCTCCCTTTAGTTTTCATTAATACAGGACAAACTAAGAAAGTAGAACGTAGTCCTAACATCATTAATTAAAAACCGGAGAGAATATCTATCAACATATGCGAAGACTTGCTAGTTTATTGTATCCACTTATGGTCTTACCACCTGTTTCATTCCATGAGCTTGTTTGAAGGGAAAATTTGTTAGATGTGGGAGATTCACTTGTGATACTGTGGTCTACATTACTTGTTCAACTGAACATGATAAACCTGGTGTTGTTGTGTAGTGCAGTCATCGGCCATAGCAAAATCTAATCTCAGTTTTAGTTTTGAATTTATGACTTACTGTACATTTGAGTCGTACTTGATGCGGGTGCTGTTAATTGTGTCTGTACCTATGTCATGTCACAATTTCTTTGGGTTTTCAGGATGAACATGAAGACCACTCTAAAGAGTTGGAAAGGCCAGGGGCAATTGTGTCCAATCATGTTTCATATGTGGATATTCTTTATCACATGTCAGCCTCTTTTCCAAGTTTTGTTGCCAAGGTACTGCAAAAATACTCTGACTTTGTTGTTGTTTATTTGATTGGTTGAAACTTTGTCATCTAAACATAATGATTTTGACATGTCTCTTTTACACATACCTATCATTGAAGAGATCAGTGGCTAGATTGCCCCTAGTTGGTCTCATAAGGTATTAGCCTTCTCTACCATGTTTGGTGTTATGTTTTTTTTTTCTAAGTTTTTAGTTGGAAACTGTAACATTGTCTTTCAACAGATAGTCTGATTGGTCAAACATTTGTATTCGCGATGATTTAAGCTGAACTGCTGAATTAAGAAAATTTACCTGGTGTTATACTATTATATGCAGCAAATGTCTTGGATGCATTTTTGTTCAGCGGGAGTCTAAAACATCAGATTTCAAAGGTGTTTCAGGTATGTGTTGCAGTGTTAGAGCAACACTCTTGTTTTTTTTTATAGCCTCTGCTGATAAATACTTATATTCTCATCATCAAGATTTGAGTATTTGTGATATAACATGATACTGATGAGACAGTTTATACTTAGAAAATTCTACATTGAAGCTTGGCAATTGCATGGACAATACCAAATTAGATTCACTAGCTCATCCATTGTGCCTAGAAAAGTGGCCTATTTGAATTCAGTATGACCTTGATCTAATTGTTATGTCCATGGTACAGTAGACAGACCATATGCCCATATCTTGATGGGGCATGGAAATTTGTACAGATGAATCTGGAGTTAGGCTGTATTTTCATGAAAATAGGATCTTTGAAGATATGGGAAAACACGGTAAAGTCCAATAACCACTAGAACATAAAAAAGGATTGAGAATTTAATGAGTCAGAACACGTGAAAAGTCATGAAGAAGTTTCCGAAAGGTAAATGATAGTAATTATGAACGAAATTATACTTTGCTATTTTTTGCATAGAGAAAAAACGAAGACTTGAAAATATGGTCTACACTATTTTTGACATGGGCTGTTATAGAATATTCTTATATGACTTTAGTGGGGATGTCCTAATTTCGAATCTAATAGAGTTTTACCAGATTTGTATGCTTTGAGAACTAGATGGCATACCTTTTTCAGTATGATAAAACCTCAAGAAACCTTGGAGAAACTAGATGTATTTTTAATTAAGAAGAAATTGGCATCAAAGAGGACTCGAAGCTGAGTGGTCAGGGTGTACATCCAGCCATCCACACCCAAGTTTCTAAAAATATGATGATTTAATCAGACACTTGTTTGGGTTATACAAACACTGGATGCAGTTTACTGTTTGAAACACTACTACAAGAAGTGCCCTTGTTGTTATATACATGATTTACTTTTCTTGGTACATTATTCCTTTTTTTTTTTCTGATGACTTATATTACATGCAGGTGCTGTAACTGAAAGAATTCAACGTGCTCATCAACAGAAAAATGCACCAATGATGCTGCTCTTCCCTGGTTGGTTAATAAAAACCTCCATGTTTGACCTCCACTATTGCTAGGATTTTTTTTTGTGTATGACAGCAGATAGTTTTATGATTTATTTTTTAGCTGCCCAGTGTTAATTTGCATGAGTCTACATAGTGATATTCCATTTTGGTGTGATGTATTTTTTCTTAATTTATGGAATATATTTTTCTGATTGCTCACTATTCTCTGATGCCTTTATCACGTTATCATCTTTTCTTCTCATCTTGTGATTCTCCCGATGGTAAGACCAAACTGTCGCTGGTGGAGTAGAAAAATCATCATTTTGCTCTTCTTATAGGCATTGAACCTATGAGTAGCTCTTGTATGCACCAGTTGCATTTTGTTTGAGGGTCTCTTTATTTTTAATAATGAATCCAGTCTGCCTTTCACTGTTTCTTATAAGAAATGAAATTTCATGCTACACATGCTTATTGAAAACTGTGTGCACCAATTCAGAACGTTTGTCAGCACTTCAGTTATCATACTTGAATCCTAAATTTCCAAACGTGCATCCAAGCTCTATCACATATTTGATATTACTCCCAAGTTTCCCTCTCTTTTCTTGTGTAGATGCCCTTCCTTAAGCCTACGTATCTAATTAGTTAGTGGATTTTTGTTTCTGATAACTTTGCATTCTACCTACAGAGGGCACAACTACAAATGGGGATTATCTGCTTCCATTCAAGACAGGTGCTTTTCTTGCAAAAGCACCAGTTCGGCCTGTCCTATTAAGATATCCTTACAAAAGGTTTAATCCAGCATGGGAGTCCATGTCAGGGGTGAGTAACAGCGGTGAATTCATGTATACTTGAATATTATAGCTTAACTGCCTATTATGAGACAAAAACATGCAACCCAAAAATGGATCAGTCCTCAATAAAATCACTTTAAGCTTAGAGCATCATATAAAAATTATTGACCTGTTCATTTTGTTACCTGACTAATGTGTTACTTGACAATGGATTTTTTTGTTTATATTTCTACTGTTTGACTTGGACCTTTGAATTAAAAACCACTTCATGGTCATTAGATGCAAGATAGCATGGAGAACATTGTCAGCTCTAAAATTACTAACAATAAATTCAATTCATGAGATAACTGTGGCTTGACAATTTATCTTGTGCTCATAGAATGCATCTGCCAATACTTTTCATTCAGAAGATTGTTAGGTCAAAGGGTATTTCTGTAATATTTGTACGGCACCAAAGGTGGAAGCCCCCCCCCCCCCCCCCCCCCCCCCCCCCGCCCGCCCGTTGGCCACCTCACCCCCCATAATAGAGGCTAGACGGCAGGGGTTTCACTCTCAGTTCTACTCTCTCCCTTCTCCTAGACGGACCCCTGGTTTAGTCCTTGCTGGAAGTGTACCCACTGGTAGTCAACCTTCCGTAGGGCCCCTTTGTACTTCGTAGGACTTGTATCAACAACACCTTAAGAATAAAAATTCAATTCTATCATATGTGATTTATTGAAACTACCTAATGTCTCTCACAATCATTATCTGAAAAACTTTCAGGGACGCCATGTATTTCTGCTCCTCTGTCAATTTATCAATTATCTAGAAGTGATCCATCTACAAGTTTACTATCCTTCTGATCAAGAAAAAGATGATCCTAAGCTGTATGCCAATAATGTGCGGAAATTAATGGCAGTGGAGGTATGCTCATCCTTGCAAACATCTGAATGTATTAAATAACTTGGAATGGTAATATCTTACTGTTTTATGGCACCATGTTGAATACAATTTGGTAATTCTGATTTCTGTTTTCAGGGAAACTTAATTCTTTCAGACCTTGGGCTAGCAGAGAAACGTGTGTATCATGCGGCACTGAACCAGCAATGCTTGTGTGTTCCTTGATTTCTCTCTTGTTTGAGAGGAGTGTTGTGAATATCCAATGGGCATAAATAAAGCTGTAAAACAAGTCACCAGTTGTTGTGGTCCAGTGATTATATGGGCGTCAATACATGTCAACATGTGGTCAGTCTTAACTATTGCTTGTTCGAAAACTGAACCATCTACTTGCTTTTTCCTGCAGGATTGTTATGTCAAAGCTAATTTGGATAGAATATGGAAATATGTCTCTTAGTTTTTCCTAGTCATTCATGTACTATTGTTGTAGAAACAAAAAGAAATCAAATTTTGTCACAAATGCCCATCTGTAGATGACCACACCTTTTTTCTTCAAGGATATCAGCTAGGCCTTAAAACCAGAATCTACAGCTTAAACATGAAGGGAGGCAAATTGCAATTTTGCCATTTTCGTACTCAGGATCACAGTTCACATTGATATGGTTCAAGTTGCCATGTATCCGATGTAAATGATTTGTCTAACCAATAGAATAGTTTTCCTTTTTCTCTTGAAGTCTTTGGGTATAGATGTGTACTTTTTTAAGTGGCTTTACATTTTCGTTGTTAATGAAAGCACTTTGCATCAATGTGTTGGGATTTCCTTTTTGTGATGCTTATCGGCTGTGGTTCTGCTACAATCTCTGGACTACAAGTTCAGCTGTATTATATGTCCGCAGTTCTGCTTCAATCTGGACTATATAAATGTATATTATGCTACATAGTTCTACTGATGAAACAAGTCACGAATCTTTATTCTCAAATAACTGACTTTTAGCCATGGTAGCGCTATGATCTTGGTGTCTCAAGTTCAAGATGTTGCAGACCTGGAGGGTATTTGTTTGGAGTCAGCTTCCACAACTAATGGCATCGGTGCTGGATTTTCTATTTTTGTCGTTTCAAAAGCATTGTGGGACCTTTTTTTTTTTTTTTTTTGCGTTGAACTGCACATGCGTATATAGGCGTTGGTGGGCACTGTACATGCTCTTGGGAACATAACTTGGCCTCCCTGAAACCTTAAGAAATTTTTTCAACTGATTCCAACTGAACGCATTGAACCATCAGTCATACAGCTTATGCACCATTTCAGCAGTCATGCAACTGACCAGTCTTGTATTAACTTATAAGCTTAGTAATTGATCAGCAATTTTCATGCTTTTAACTCTCCAAAGCTATTCCCTCGGAAAACGTCATAGGGTAGGACAAGCCTGAGGCAAGAAGTTTGTTTGGTCACTGATCATCTTTGAGGCATCATAATCCTTCCGGTTTTTCTTTTTAAGCCATGAACGTTAAGGGGCCTCGTTTTACTTTATTTGTTTTCATCCTCGCCATTTACCCATCAATTTATATCTTGAAACGTGCTATCTTAGAAGCAAGGCTTACATAACCGAATCGACTGGTGAATCCGGTTGTAACTGGAAAACTGGTTGGTTAACAGGTAAAATTTGATTTTGGGAGTAGATGATTGATGCCCGGTTAACTGGGCAGTTAGTCGGTTTTGGCAGTAACCGGTCGGTTTTACTGATAGATTTTTAAAAATAGACTTTAAATTCACATTTTCTGTTACAGGAAAAAAATAAAAAAAGAAAGAAAAAAGAGAAATCAGAGCCTCCCCTTTCTTCTCATTGGCCCGTGCCGCCACCCAGGCCATGCAACAGGGCGTCCTCAGCAGTCAGCACTCCGCGCCACCGTCTCCCTCTTCTCCCCTTCCCATTTGATCTTAAAGAAAGGAAATCGCATGGCGGAGCCCCATGACACACCTCATCCCCAGAGAGAGAGAGAGAGAGAGAGACGTTTATTAGGAAGCACGACCACCCAACTGCACCCTCGCTGGCTCGCTCTCTTCCTACTTTCTGCTTTGATCTTGGTTCGTGAAGGAGAGAGAGGAGAGAGAAGAAGAGAAGAGAAGAGAAGAGGAGGAGCCGACTGAGAGAGATTGAGCGGATGAGTGAGAGGAAGAAAAGATAGTCTTGGCGATGAGATAATATATCACTGTGGGCTCCACTTACAAGTGATTTCCTTTTCTTTTAATCGGTAGATTTTAATACTGACAAAAAAACCATGTTTATAAAAACAAAGATTTTATGCTCTTAAATTACTCTATTTTTTTATAATCTCTACTCCTTAATTAATAATTTGATGTTATTTAGTTTGTTATTAGCTTTGGTGTTGATTTTACGTACTGGATTAGTTTGGTACATAAGTTATGTTGTGTCTAACCTACATGCATGTCAACAAGTTCAATTCATATCATATATTGTGTCTATGTTAGCAATACAAGAACAAATTGTTGTACCCATGTCAGAAGCTTCGAGAGACATATATATAATATAGATACGACATAAATATATATATGCAAAATATCTAAAATAAAAAAAAAGAAAATCGGGTACTTCTTCAAGACGTTTTGGACCAAGATTGCATATGGCCTCAACACAAGCAACCATGGCCTAACTATATAGTCTCTTGTATGTGACCTAGCAGTATGTATATGGTTCATTGTCTCCACCAGCAACTGCAAGCATGGACGAATACGTCGACGGCTGCTCATTGTCCACGGCCGCTTGGAGCGAGTGACGATGCCACATCGCCTACTAACGATAATTACTGACGACAAGCACCTTTGATGTTGTCGTGATTGTAGGACGCTTTTGCTTGACACTACATAACCGGAGGACGCTCTTTCACCAACTCCGGCCATCTCATCATCACAACAAATCCATGAATTAACACCTCAATACTTCAGGAATAAGTTTTTTTTTTCAATTCTGTAGTAACACACAAACATGTTGCTAGTATAATTATTATACAGATAACTCTACAAAAGAAAAATCAAACACAAAATAACAAACAATAGTTTCAATATGATAGAAAAATGATTTTATCCCCCTCTCCAGTTGATCTACATTTACCACTCCATATGACTAACGGATTCATATCGCTGCATTACTTCAGTCCATGCATGGAAGGAATTTTATGCATTAGGCAGCATCTGGACCGTCTATATTCATATGAAGAACCAGCAACATTTGTCAATTAAAAAACACAAGGGCCCACGGCGTAGTTCGTTCCTCTCCCGGAGCTCTTCCAATGTCGAGAGAAAAGAGCTTCTAGGATTAAATTTCATACGAAAAATTAGCTATATGAGCTTGAGTCACGGTAAGTTTAGATGAGAATCACCGGCATATTGCAGGGGTCAAGAGTGAGTTCATCCTTCAAACCATCAGATGTCAGAACAGGAAATGAGAAAAAAAAAAATGACCCTTCTGATTCTAAAAACTGTCTATGTGCTAGAATAGCATGAATTCTAAATTCATTAAAAGTAAAGATATACCTGTAACATAGTGGGAGCATGAGAAAACAAATTGCAACATATTATGTTTTGCTCTTTTTTAATGCTTCATTAATATTTTGGATCCTAAGGATATATCTATAATTATCTTATGAATTAGTATCATCGGTTTTAAAGGAGAAACCTTTTTCTTTATTTGTCGGTTCTACCTTGTGTGTATAGTTTTTGTTTCATATTATTTTTTAATTCTAATAAAATAATTCAAAGCATAGCTGCAGATATAGGCTACCTCTAGCTGTAGTTTTTTTTTACTGGGCTGCTACAGTCCTATTTAAAACATTGATATGCTATATGCAACGGAGGTCCTGAAGTTACTATATTGAGCACTAGAGCACGAGAAGGCACTATATTGAGCAAACACCATCCGTCCATCCCTTCATTCCTTGGGGCGAACCAAACCAGTTGCAATGGCGTACAAGTAACGCGTCGCTATGATTTTTTGTTTCACGTCATTTGCTAATCCGGAATGGGAATTCATATTTTGAAGGCATTCAGGTATGTCATTTATCAACCTAGCGCTCGCTGTATGATGCAAATACTAGAATGTCTGGGGGCGGTGGCAACTTCGAATGTCTTAACTCCGACTCAAGCAATGGTGTGAGTCAACTACATTTGCATGCGAACTGTTTGGCTGATATACAGTTCCCAAGCAAATGTAGTTGGATTGTCTGGGGCGGTGGCAACTGTGCATCCATGGTACCGGTGAATAGCCAAAGAGAAGGTGAAAGGAGCGCAGCTTATCTCGATGAAGTTAAAATCGTACTTACTCTGTTTCTTTTTTTACTTGTTGTTCAGAAGATGTTTTCTGGTGTTCAGATTTATTGAACCGTAAATTTGGTAAAGAGTCAGAACGACAAGTAATTTAAAACGGAGGAAGTAGATAATAGGGGTGAATGACCAAGAGAAAGTGAAAGGAGAGCACCTTATCTCGATAAATTTAAAATCATAGATGACAATAGAAATACTGTTGTTCCTAATTGAAAAACTGGATTGTAATTTATAAAGTAACAGACCCAGGTTTCTATCACGCAGACGCAGTGCATGGTAGTGCCTCCAATGAGTATTTTGGGGTGTATTTTGGTCGTCGTGAAAGAGAAGACGGGTCGTTACTCGCTGCAGCTCACCATGCCAGGTCGTCGTAGCCCGTCGCAGCCCACCGCGCTAGTCCCCGCCGCCTGCCGTGTGTCGCGCCTGGTTCCCGTAGCCCGCCCACCGCGTCCTCGCTGCCGCCCACCGCGCCGCATCGTCGCCGTCGCCCGCCACGCCGGGTCACCCTCGCCGCCGCCAGTCGCCTCTGCTTCAGGATAAGATAGGGATAGAGTTCGGTGTTTTTGATTTTTTTCCTTCTTTTCCAATCGGTATCAACCAACGGGGTGAAGTGAGGGACGGGCGAACGGTGACCGCAGCGCGCACGCGCGGCTCACGTGACGCATCGGGGAGGTGAGATGGATTGGTCTGATTGGTTTTGGCTGGCTCCCTCCGTCCCGGATATTGGAAGAATATTTCCTATTAGGCTCATCCCATCCCACTATGTTATAATCCTATCCCAGGACGTCTCTTGAACCAAACACACATTTGGAGGAGCTGGGTGCCCAGCAGCGGGTTGATGTAAAATTATTACCCGATATCTGTACCAGGTGGAATAAAGGGAGGATGTACTTCCATGTGTATCTTCTGTGGATCCTAAAAATGTAGTGCGAAGTAGTTATACCTGGGATAGATGCAATGGTAGACTGGTGGTACCTATTCACTCATCTGTCACCCAAAATTGCTTTTATTTATATTATGGATGCAGTGATGAATCCAGGAAAGAAGCAAGGGATTACTGCTGAAATCTTGAAGCAAAAAGAGGTATAAACCTACTGGTTCCTGAAACAATAGATATCAACCTGTGAGAATGTTTCATGACAAACCACAACGAGAAGCTGGCTGCTAGGAAGTTGTCGTCAACACAAGGTCACCCGGTATCATCTTAGTCTTATGTACCTTCATCTGTTCTTCATCCCAGTATATCCGTTAGTGGAGAGAAATATATGTTGCTTAAGAATGACAAACACTAATGGACACAATAATCATTTATTTCTATCAGTGTTGGCACATGTAGGGTTTATAGGACAAAGCCGAAGTATATATTTTTTTGAACGGAATAAGCCGAAGTATATTACTTCTCATGAAGATATCCTTAGACTGCGCCGGACATCCCTGTACGCACATATCCATGGCGTCGAAGACACACCGCTCTGCATGCTAGCTGCCTATTCATCTCATGCATGACATGTGTCTTAAAACGGAATGTCATATGCAGTGATCTCTATTGCTGTATTGCAGGACACTAGCTTAGCCGGTGTTAAAAGGCCAGGACAAGAATTGTGAATCACTGTGCTAAACATACGAATATATAGGACTGCTTCAAAATAAAACATGCAACAGCTCCCCACCAAAGTGTTTGCAATCAAATGATCCTTGATACAAGCACACATAGCCAACGTGCATATAATGTGTACATATCGTGGAGAAAATTTGCTTACAGGTATCTATTCTCCGCCCTTCCTGGAATAGCTGACACAATAGCTCAAAAGGATTTTGAAAATCCATCCTGAGCACACATGACTGAAGAAAGTGGCTACTGTATCATGTGGCAACGGTTGCTCATAGGCTCTCAGGTTTTCCTTTTCTGTCACCAGTCTAAACTCTAACCTCACAAACAAGGGCAGAAATTCTACATCAATGTTTTATAACATCCATATGAAATCCTGAAAAGTAAAACTAAATGAAGAATCTGACAGCAGTGGCTGCGATAGGTTGGGGCTTCACTTGTTAGTAGCTTCAAGTAGACTGCCATGTCCAATCTAGTTATGTGCTATTTCCATCTGCAATATCCATGCCAGCAGCTGCAGTGTTCTAAACTAGAGTTGTACAGTTCTGGACTTGTAACGGGGAAAAGGAGCCAAAAGAAGGATATTGAACCAGCCAGAAATGCTACCGATGCCAATCCTGTGACAAACACCAGGATGTGTAAGAAATCATCATTTTCTTACAACGGTTTTTTTAATATATTTGTGTAAAAGAAAGAAAAAACACACCTCTTGTCCGCAGTGATGAGAAAACAGGCAAGCCCATCATATTACAAAAGACGTGAGCAATAATTGGTGACAAAAGATTCCCTGTAGTGCAATTTCGTTATGAAACAAATGAATGTATAAGACACCGAGTTATCATTACCATAATAAACTCACTTTCAACATTTTGAAATTAATTAAACTTTTAATCATGCAAAAAAAAAAGGCAATTGGGATAGAAGCCTAATAATAATAGTAGCAAGATAAGTGAACCAACATACAGATGACAAAAGTTCACAATTTAGCATGCTAAAGGTATATGTTTTTTACAAAATGGAATATAATATCATATGATAACTCGTCACAATGATGTGTAATGTGCAGAAAAGGTGATTAATACTTGATCCGGCGTGAACTAGGAATATCTTAAAACAAAATGCCGCAGGTAAATATGGAAGTTATGATTCTATAATTCAAACCGCAGTTCCAGAAACAAAAACAAGAAGTTAGCAAAAAAGCTGGAAACAAGCAAATGACCAACTTTACATTTAATGAAAGAAAAGGAAAGAAACCAGCAATACCTGTTCGGATGAACAAAAATGCTGCATACCACCCAAAAATTACAGTGTAGCCTAACTGGACACCTGAGAAAGGAAGGTAAGAAGTTAAATCATGCTCAGCGAGTGAAGAAAAATGGCATACACAACTGGTGAAAACGAAATTTTCCACAAATCCTGATGTGATGATATGGTTCACTAAAGATCTGAAGTACAAAAGATTGATATGTTGGAACATACAAAAAATATAGAAGACAAATCATATCAAATAATGAGAAGTTCATATTTGTGAAATAAGGTTCAAGTTAAAAGCACTGAAGAGAGTACAGGTAACAGTTGCAATGAGAAGTGTTAGGTGTATCGTGTATGCAGCTATAGTTTAAAGCATGATAATTCAAGGATGTGGTAAAATGATCAATTTGAGACTATGGTTTGACTGATTTCAAGATAAATCTGTATAACTAAGGAAAAAACATGAATAAAAAATAATGACATTGTTCTCAATAATTACACATTGCAAAAAGTAAGATGATATGGATAAAAGAGAAGTCTATTCTCACACTATTTCCAAATAAATTAGCTCAAAACTGTGTTCAAATACAATTGTGGGAAGGTACGAAAGAGAAAATAAGATACAAAGAAAAATACCTACAATTAGTAGTGATCTCATAAAATTGCATCCCTGCTGGTGTAATTCGAACCAGTGGTTTAAGTGCGCTGCCAACAAAAAGGTTCAGTTACTAATTTAAAAGGTCAATAAGATCAACAGCACTCAGGAAGGAACATATATGTAGAGCTAAATGTGATTCTGCAGCACTAGTTGACTGATACACCTTACACCAACGGAAAAACAGATCATTAAAAAAAGTTGGAAATGTTAGGTTAAACAATTGGTATGTTTAAAAATAGGAAAACTTGGTACCTTTAAAATTAAATGTAATGCAAAAGTTATAGCAATTTACCTAGACTGAAGAAGACTGGACTAAAAAATATAATGTTATGCATTTTGAATCCACCACATAGAAGAAGCGGTATCATGCATGCCCTGAAAACCAGCTCCTCAGTAAATGGTGCCTGATCAAAACATCATCCTTAAACAACATCACTACAACAAAAAATGGAAATCAAAGTGATCTTAGTAGTAACATTCCTCCATACTTCCATAGCATACCAACTATTGCAGCTTGAACAAGGTACCAATCAAACTTTTAACCTAATAACTGTATTCCTACAATGAGATATTCAGTCTTCATTTCACTGGCACACTAACTGCCAACATCTCGTGGCAGCACCTAATAAGTATAGGGATTCCAAAACATGGCATCAAGGGGTAGAAGAACAAACCACTACGAAGTTCCGCCACACCATTACATCTCCTACAGCGGCTCGGATCCGATGCACAATCATCTGGGCGCAGCCGATCCCCACCTCATCACCATCCCCACTCCGCGAGCTTGATAGTTGCCACAGTTTAGCAACGAACGACCCAGCGTACACAAGAGACGTAAGTAGAAGTGGAATCACCACTGCCTCAAGCTGCAGAAGCACGAGTACCAGCATTTCAGTCCAACCATTAAAAGCTCAACATCAATTAGCAAACAGAATTGGAAGTCCATTAGCAAACATAGCTTGCTTACCAAATGATCCTTCCTAATGCCGAACACCACGAGCATATCAGAGAACTCCCCGAGGCTCCAGACCTGGAAAGGACGAGGGAGAGAAGAGGAAGAGCCATGAATTTGAGATTCAGTCCGGGGATCGAGAGCTCGGGGCGACTGGGTCGGCAGCAGGGCTGTGGCACTTACGCGGAGGAGCGCCGCGCTGGCGAGCGCGGAGGCGACGGACGCGACGGCAGCGCAGGCGAAGCGGCGGTGGAGGAAGGCGCGGAGCGATGTAGGGGGTGGGAGGCGGAGAAGGACCGTCGGAGCGTAGAGGACGGCGACGTAGGAGACGGCCATGGCGGCGCAAGTGGCCACCGCCGCCGCGCCGGTTATCTCCGTCGGCGCCGCCATAGGTTCTGGGGATGTGGGCATCATACGAGGATGGTCATGGATCCAGCACTAACGGTGAGTAGGGTGGGGCGGGGGAGAGAGGAAGATGTCACCGGCGGCGGCGGCGACAGTCAGCTCAAGAGACGGCGACCGCGAAGAAAGGGATGTTCCGAGATGTCAGGCTCAATGTTTTGATGGGCCGAATTGTACCAGACCAATCGTCCGATCGGGCTGGGTTTGGGCATTCCAAGCCCGAGCCCGCCTGATGTGACATTTGCTTTGTAACTTTTTTTTTCTTTTTTGACGACTAGCAGCTGGCACGTCAACAAGACATACCAGATTTACAGAGAAAAGTCAATCTGAGCAAATAAAAGTAAGGTTTGAGATATGAGAAGCATTCTTTTAAGCGAAATAAACTTAGAGCATTTTCAAAATCTCCCCAATAACTCTCGCTAAATAAAATTAATGAGGTTTAGTATAAAAAATCATCTTTCACAGCTCCTCAAAATAACTCACAGATTAATTTTCTCCTTAAATTCTCCTTATTTATAGTTAAAAATAAGAAAAAAAAATTAGAGACCCCAATAAGAAAATTAATGTTGTTATGGTTCTAAATGCTGATATGAACCAATTAAAAGTTTTCATGATCTATTTTTAGAGAGAATTGTTAGAGGAAATAAGAAAATTTCTCCCTAATAATTGTTAGCCTGCTCACCAAAACATATTTTTAGCATCAATTTTTTAGAGAGTTTTTGGAGATACTCTTATAATACAATATAAACAATGTTTGATACAAAGGACCATTGTATAAAAATTACACTCATCCAGCCGGGCTCGGTTTGGGCATCCCAAGCCCAAACCTGCCTGATGTGAGTTTCGCCTAAACCTTTATTTAAAAAAAAAATCTGACAACTAACAGCTGACATGTCAACAAGGCATGCCCGATTTGCAGAGACAAATGATTCAGTGAGCAAATAAAGTCAAGATTCGAGGTATGAGAAGTAATCTTTTACATGTTTTCTAACTTTTAAGTGACTGAAAGTTTTCAGCCACTGGTTTGTTTTTTTATGTTTTAATTTTTTTATAGAATTATTTATATAATAATTATAAGTTCTTGGATCTAGATTCGATGGCTCAAAGCGGTGATTGAAAGTTGCCCAAACTTTCAGACAGTTGAAAATTAGCAAGTCTTTTACGCGAAATGAACTTATAGTACATTGAAAAATGTTTAGTACAAACAAATGACATATAATTTTTTAAAAGAACAAATGACATATAATTTTTTAAAAGAACAAATGACTATACAACCGTAGAAGCTGTGAAGTGGATTTATTTATAAAAGTCCACAAATACTGATATACATCGCTTGGAGTTAAGCCTCAGGAGACACCATAGGGGAAGGAGCAGGAGCTGCACCTACATCCAAATGTCCCATGGCGGAAACACCAGTCGCTTCCCCGGAGCTTTGCAGCTGCGTCATGGCTCGGCGAGGGTTCGAACGGTGTGCCTCACATAACTCTGAGAATACTACACCTGTACCATTGCAGAATATACACAAACGGTTGATTAGTCTGTGCATGGGTGGAATCTCTGCTGAACACGCATCGTTATGCACCACAATTTCTTGGATGCTTTAAAGCTTTATTTGTTTCAAAAGTCAATGTGTACTACTATATGTTGTGATGTAGATACAGGAAACCTATAATTTCTGTATGTACAAGTTTCTATATGTCAACAATTCTTTTTAATAGCATGGTTTAACTTCAAATTTGGAACAGCAATTGAAGCATTTTATGTACTGGAAACTTGTATAACAAACACAACCCATGATATTTTTTTTGGTGATATAAGTATAACATTATGATTCTTAATGATGATAAGGTCCAAAACCTGTAACAATGACACTATAGATACATGGGAGCGAGGTTTGACCGGGGTGGAAGTGGTGAATTTCCTTTGACCAAGGGCATTGGCTCCCGTGGGATTTTGACTCGTGAAGTTAGACCAGAGCC
Source organism: Eleusine coracana subsp. coracana (assembly GCA_032690845.1). Classification (NCBI taxonomy): domain Eukaryota; kingdom Viridiplantae; phylum Streptophyta; class Magnoliopsida; order Poales; family Poaceae; genus Eleusine; species Eleusine coracana. The sequence continues at coordinate 10,329,642 of CM064426.1, forward strand.
TATTACATTTCTGATCTATTTTTGCGAACTCCACATTCTATCTTTACTAAGATATATTCATGCTACATTAAACATGACGTAAGCTCAACCATGGCATTTGGGCTGTTCATCGATGGTGTTTGATTGGTGGCAAGGGGCGTGTATCAAGTGAAAACAGACTAGCTCTCGCAACATCCACAAAAATAAAATTCAGAGGGAGTAATTTTCTTTCCTAAATAAAACTGTCTAGCTATTGAAAACCTTTTGTAGTTTCAGCATCAAAACAAGCAGGGCATATCGTAAAAGTTTTGTGTAGCAAGATCGGATTTAATTTGTGCCCTTGAGAAATGAAAGAGATAATAAAACTTGACACTGTCAATGTTCAAAACCAAAACAAACAGGAAAATGAAGTATACAATAAGGTGCGTTCTCGAGAAACATTAAAAGGAAACAAAAGAGCCGGAGTTGCAGAGTATATCTCCTTTCCCCGTTTGTCTTGTCCTACTCTTAAGTCTTAACTCATTTCCGGACTAGCAGGGTAAAAAAAAAATGACAGAGCAGAGCAGAGTGATATGTTTGCATTTGCTTACCCTCTGCGGCAGCGAGGTTGGAGTAGAGGTCGATGATGTTGGGGCATCCCCGGAAGCACGCCGGGGAGCAGAGCTTGCCGGCGACACGCGGGTCGAGGAGGGAGTCGGAGGAGATGCCGACGGTGGCGCGTTCGACGCCGCACGCGCGCACGCAGCCGTCGGTCTCCACGAGTCCGGCCAGCCTGGCGTCCTCCACGGCCACCTCCGACGTGCGGCACTCGTACTCCGTCGCCCGCCCCGCCCGCTGCGTGTTCTCCAGCACGCACCGCCGCGACGTCGACGACACGGCGAACGCGCACAGCTCCGACGGCAGCTGCTCGCACACCACCCTCGCACCTGTCAAGAAGTTTTATTAACATAACAGCTTATTACTATTAGCCATCAGAATCCATGCTTCATGACTTCACATGTGCTGTGCAGAATTGGGAGGCTTACCGAGTGCGCAGGACAGGAGAAGAGAGAGGGAGGAGACAAAAACTGCAAGGTTATTGTGGAGAGCAGCCATGGATGCTGGCTGGGCTCACTTAAGCTTAAGATGTCTTACGCGTTATGGGTTAATAACGAGAGAAGAGAAAGCTTATTATTATTATATATACCAGTATTTAAAAATTCACGGAACAATTTGTCTAACAATTCACGGAACATTTGTCTTCAGGTCAATGCCTAGTAATGGTCGTCCGTGGTTTACTAACCCTTCTTTTTAGATCAAAAGGGGTTTTTATCGACTAACTTTCTTTGTTTCCATCGGACTACAGTCGTTCTTACTAGATATGACCCGTCCAAAGTGTAAATGTGAAATAATTAATGTAGTTATGCAATCATTTGTTTCGTTCAATTTTCATCATTCAATGATCAAATACGTGTTTGTTAGCTGTATAAAATTGACGTCAAAACGAGCAGTCAAAAGTGTGTGTAACGAGTGGCACAACGAAAGACGTGTCCAACGCGACGTCAAAACGAGCAGTCAAAAGTCCGCTAGAAGTCGTCCTCGTATGCCCGAATTTTCCCCCAAATTCTCAGTTATTATTGACCGATAACTGGTTTCATTAATCCGTCTAACAGTACTACCACCGTGACGACCCACAGGGTATAGCAAGTCTAGAATGAAAGGGAGACTCTGAGATGCAACCGCGAAGGTTCTTTTCCCCCAAGATGAAAGGGAAACCCGTTGTAATTAATTACTGTAGCGAACAGAGTCTCAAAAAGTAACTGTAGCGCATAGCGAACAAATTCGTAACTGAAATGTGTTAAGTTCGCAAAAGCTTCCATGCCTACAGGTCCTGTTCCAGACTTCCACAAAGTTCACTTGCAGCGTCACGTGACAAAATGCTACTACTTGCTATTGCTAAATCGGTTAGAATGCTTATCCCTTACAGCATACTGAAGTCAGACGCCCATGCCTTACTGCTGATCTGCATCAGGAGAGAGCTTCATTGATTCCATAGCCTTGCTGCAAAAATTAATGCCAAATGAAGAAGATGTCAACTAACCTGTAACCATACAAGTGCATACACAAATATATGAACAAAGAAAAAAAATCATAGTTCAATTGTGTGAAATCGTGCTGTGGGTTTATACACCTTTATCAGTCTACTAACGTTTTAAGAAGCACATACTAAAAAACAATAAACAAAAAGGTAGAAGCTATTACCGTAGTTCTCTCTCGATCTCATCATTTCCAGGATCTAACTTTTGCGCATCCAGGAGAGCATCATAAGCTTGCTTGTACTTCTGGACGTAGCGAATTCAGGCACATTACAACATAACCACATCCCTCCGAAAATTTTGAAGTAAATAAATACACTGGCAAGTCGTTAGACGTGTATCTCACCTGGAGTAGCATGTGAGCTGCAGCCTGACGATAGCAAGCTTTTGCCCAATCAGGTCGCATCATCCTGCACTTGTAAGCATCTGACAGAGCACCTTCACCATCACCCAATTTCAGTTTACAAAGGCTCCTGTTTGAATATAACGTTGCATCTGGCGCATCATGTATCACCTATTGTCAAACATGACAGGTTATATTATTACATTTTCAAAGCCTCAAATGCTATCAAACGGAAACTAGACTTCTACATACATCTGTAGACTATAGGCTTCGCAAAAACTGACAGGTAAGGTGCAAAGACTTACCGTACTGTAAAGCTTTGATGCCATTTCGTACTCTTTCTGTCTGAATGCCCAATTTGCCTGTGACTTGAGCAACGCTCTTCTTCCCTCAATGAGCCCTTTATCCTGAACAATAAAATATTAGCAGCTTAATTAAACCCAGATAGAGTAGTTGAATCTTATGATAAAGGCGCATTATCCAGGGCGATTTCAACAATAAAAAAGCAAAAATTTTATCTCTAAATTCTTCATGGATAACAACTAGGTGACTAGCTCCTTCAAATTCTTATACAGCAGTGTAAATGAAAATGCTGACATTTTGAGTTAAACCTCAACACGCCAGCCCATGACAGATCTTTATCATACGAAAAAATAATATCTGCTGGAACAGGAAAATGAAAGGTGTCCCAGATGAATATTCAGCTTGGGGTCCAACCGAAATTTTCTGAGTCAATGAAAATGGAGTCTGACTGTCTTATGGTGCAATCACTAATTTAGTAGTGATTGGTTATATTTATTTGTGTGGGGGTTTTATATGGATATACAGTAAACCTGAAGGGATTAAACTCAAAGCTATAAGGGAATTGATGGGGGACCAATCATATGTATTGACTTCTATTGGGTAAACATCCACTATCGAAGGGGGAACCAGATGGCAATGACTAGAGGTAGCAAGCGCTAATGGGATCCCTTAATGCTAATTGGATCCCTCAGAGCTAACAAGCCATTTTGGGCCTGCTGTTCTTTGCCGTGCCATATAACTGCACGAGCTGCATCGCAGGGCTGGCCTAAGGTAAAGGTTTCAAAATTAGCCTTGTTGTGAAGTTAAAAGGTTCAAATTTTCAAATTCAAAAGTGTTACAGTAGAACAGTATATTCCAGCATCCAAGACGTATTTCTCATAAAAATAGCGTTTCAGGAAAATGGAATAAACCATATTACCACCATTACATCCGAAGATGTCAATAACTGACATAGCATATGATCCAAGACAAGGTATACATAACATACCAGTGGCTTTTTATCTTGAAATTTTGCATAAGAGATTACACCATCAATGCTCCAGTTTGGGACATTTGGCAGTGGTGAAGTCAGGGGAAGCAACATTTCAACTTCTTCCCTGCATTCACGAATCGCGGCAAGCTGTATTGGCAGCCTACCCAACTGCAACAACAAGGAAAGGAATGTCATTCTGTAAAAAGCTAATGTTATTCTACAAATATGTTACAAACAGTGAGAAAAAGATAGTATTACATATTAAAAAGTTCTACTTGTGATACCGTCTGGAAAACCAGGATTGACATAATATTGGAACAAGAACGTTCAACCATGACATCCCAGCAAACAGATACTCATTACTTGATAAGCCATATGTTATAAATTTGCTATAGCGAAAATCAAACTATACTATCTTTACTGCATCTAATACAATGGGTGTCACAGTTAAATATTCTACTAACTATTACCTCATGTATCGATATGGAGTTGAAAATGTCTCCTCGCCGCAAGGATTCAAAAAGATATATTTCAGCAAAAGGAAAAACTTAATACTCCAAAAATTATACTTCATCCGTTCTAAAATTATTGTCGCTATTGACCTTTTTAGTTATGTTTGACCATTTGTCTTATTCAAAATAGTATTTTCAATGTGTAAAATTATAAGATATGTTTTAATTTTCTCTAGTGATAAATCAAATCATCAAAAATATATGTTAATTTTAAAAAATGAATAAGACGAATAATCAAACATAACTAAAAAAGTCAATGGTGACAAGAATTTTGAAACATAGTACACGAATTTGGTGTATGGAACAATTGTTCATTTTATTGCAATACATAGATAACTAATCTATCAAATTCATTTGATATTTCAAATACTAAGGGCATGATAGACATATCCCCCTCAAACATCTCATGTCTGGATTTGTAGTGACACTGTTTTCCAAATACTCTCACAAACCACTCCAACTCCACTATAGAGCAGCTTCACTATGACACTATGGAGTGTCTGGAGTGGCGCTGCTCCACAGGTAGTGGAGCTGTGCCAATCAGGGCCTAAATCTGTCCATAGCTACAACGCCAGTCGCTAGATGCAGACTTGTTGTGGCCTCCAAACTTGAAATCTGACCATTAGTTTATATTATGATAAGGATCACTAAATCCTAAACAAGTAGAGTAATTCTAGTAGGAATCTGATAGTGCTACTTTTGGCAAATTAAACATAAATTTTGTTGGTTACAATACTTGAATTTTGAAATACATAGGGCACCGGGTCATAATCAATAGAGGGAATATATTGTTAACTTGGCTTCAAGAACTAATATAAACTAAAATTAACAAATGCAAACTCACTTCAATGATGTCCAAGTGTACAGACAAACCATGATATGACGAGATCTAAGTATCTTACAAACTGAAACAAGTGTATACGGTAAACACATCTACCTGATATGTATGATACACGAAGAGATCTCAGTATCTTACAAAATGCAATTTAAATATGTACAATACTTCCTTCCATAAATCAATAATAAATGCAGCTAGGATACCTTTTCATATGATCAGCTGTCCACATTCCAGAACCATTTAGTATAAAGTATAATCTTGCACATCAATGAAAGGGCATATTGATCCAATAAGAAAGCTATTCCTGTTTCCCAGGCATAAGTGTGATGCCCTTCGAAAAATCATTGCTAAAACAGCTCCCCAACATAAACAGGGAAGTTGACCGATATTCAGTAATTTCAGAAACTTTAAAAGTTAAAACAGAGTAAAATACAAAATGCCGGAATCAGAAGAACAAACAATATGCCAAAAAATACATACGTCATCTGGAATATTAGGGTTTGCTCCAGCCTTCAACAGCAACCTAATGAAGTCAGTATAACCTCCATGGTCTGTAGCAAACACCAGAGGAGGCACAAAAGAACCTTTTCCATTAACATCAGCTCCAGCCTGTGAAAAGGATCGCGCAATAGAATTTTAAAAGTTGTCGTGGATGGTTTCAGTAAGCAAAATGACAGCATCACATAATTGAATATGACTAAAGAAAACACTAGCCTTAATGAGTAGCTTCATGCACTTCAATGAACGGTATACAAGAGAACTCATAAGTGGAGTGCCAACGCTGCTGAAAATGGTGTTGGGCTGAAAACAGAATATAAGTATTTCAGCACAGTAAACTGACTACAAACAAATCCATATTTAAATCTGTGGAAGCAAGGGCAAGATTATGCAAAATGATAATACAGTCCTACTGTTCTGGAAAGTAAAAGAAAAATGAAACAAGAAACAAAAAGGTTATATACATTTGCGTGGTGGTCCAACAAAATCTTCAGAGTCTTGTCCTGTTCATTCGTAGCAGCATGATAAAGTGGTGTTCCACCACCACAGTCAATATCAACAGGTATTCCTATTGACAGGAGGAACTCTGTTACTTTACAGCTTCCTGCAGAGTAAGATGAGAATTACAAATTACCGGTTAATTTCCTGAGGAAAAGAATAAACCGAGTACATATTACATAATAACAAATCAAATTGTATTGCAAGTAATCATGCCATAAAAGAGCAAACTTATCCAACTTTAGCCATTCATACATAAAAAAAAGAAGTAACTAGACTAGTCAAATGAAAAATGATAAATGGCACGCCCAAGAAAATATGAAGACTGGCATTAGCAAGTTTCTACTCCCTCCGGTTGTTTTTCATCGACATTAGGACAGAGTAAGTAGTTCAAAAATGAACTAATGATCCTGTCCTAACGTCAACAATAAACATTCAGTGGGAGTAGTTCAGAGTATTTTTCTTGCTACTGCACTACACTAATGTCCAGCACAGCAATATGCTTGATGATGAAAACATAAGCGATGTGTGCTTTTGTGAGAGTAACCTGTGCACACAGCATAGTGTAGAACTGTGCGTCCTTTTTGATCTGTTTTCATCAGATCACCACCATGATCAAGAAAATACTTCACAGTGGAAACATCGCCAGACTGGGCCGCTGCCATAAGTGGTGTCATACCTGCAATGCAAAAGCATAAAAGCACCATTTATATCTCTCATATGTGCTAAACGTATATGGCAGTGGTCGATTTCAGGAGCATATAATTAGAGACGAACCTTCCATTGGGCATCTTTCACGTACAGCCATATTTGGATCGCCCCCAAGTTCCTCAACCAAGTACTTACAAACCTCCAGATGACCCCCACATGCCGCACAGTGTAGCAACCCAATGCCACCCGTGCTAATAGAAAAGACTGCTGCTGGATCAACATTTCCTTTGCCAATGTTGTTAATTATACCTTTTGCCCCAAAGTAACAAAACAAAATCATCAGTGCGGAAATAAAGAACCAACATATGCAACTCACAATAACAAACAAAAACCTCATGAAAATTAAGGGAACGATAGGCAACAAACAAATCATTTTACATGACATGTTTGGTTAGCATGTTTTAAGAGTACCTGAGAACACGTTTACAAGTCCAAAATAAAAGAGGATAGTATCGTTTTAATGGCTATCAGATCAAGGACGAGTTAAAGGAACTAGGGGCTAGGTAACAGAATAGCTTTACATAAGCATGCACCACTGATTCAAAGGCTCACTGTTAAGGCAGAACATAACGCAAGATCAGATCAGCACAGCCATACACAACAACACCGATCAGATCAGATAGGCTTCCAAAGAAATTGGCTGCAAACACCCCATTCGCAACATAACAAAGGGTTCGTTTTTACTTTTTATTTTTTTAAGAGGCGAAATAATCAAAGAGATTTGTTTATTTGTTTATGTGAATTGGCAAAAGTGCAAGGAATTGCAAGCATTTACAATAGTTATTGTTACAGGAGGATGAAACAAATACCATGTAGGCAAGTACTCACCGAATCTATTCCACAATTGTTGCTGCATCCCATGGAATGCAACACAGAACAAGCATGAGTCAAGCTACCTAACTAAAACCAATGCAAATTACACCAGGGATATTGTTACAGGACGAAGAAACAAATACCAAGTAGGCAAGTACCCACCAAGTCTATTCCACACCTGTTGCTGCATCCCATGGAATGCAACACAGAACAAGCACGAGTCAAGTTGCCTAACTAAAACCAAATTACGACAGAGGGAAATTAAGCACGGGAGCACGCGAGATCCAGCAACAGGCAGAAATCAACAGTGATCGATGAGGAGGCGTTAGAGAATACATCGAGGCCGCGAGGGTACTACCTTTGATGCGGTCGAGGTCGCCTTCCAGCGCGGCCTTGAGGAGAGCTTCCTCACCTGCGCGCACACACATACACACAAATTAAAGCCGGAGTACAGGAAGGGGGGTCACCGGCCAGATAGAAATGCAGCAGGAGGGGGACGGAATTGAACGCGCGGCGTGGGACGTACTGTTGCCGCTGACGGAGGAGCGGCAGTACACGAACGGCGCCACCATGGGTCGCCTCGCCTTCGCGGCTCTTGCGCTTCGGAAGGGGAGGAGAGGACGAAAGCTTCTGGCGGAAGGAGACGGAACAAACCCTCGGAGCCGCGCCGCGCAGGAAGTGGGGGAAGGAGCAGGGTTTTGCTTTCGGGCACCTCCTGTCCTCGCCTGCCTTTTCTGTTAGGTGGACCGGGCGCTGATGCACCGTCCGCAGTGGCAGCAGACGAGGTGTACCTGCACCAGGTTCACAGAGCTGTCCGCGCAGGGAAGAGGAGCAGGAGCAGACAGGCCCTCTCCAGCACAAGGTTTCACTCAACGGAAGATGCTCACACTCACTGACATGGGTGGCCCAAAATGAGGAGCGAGGTTTTGCAGCGAGAGATAAGGATTCGGGTAATGAATCGTATAGGTATCTCTCGCGAAACGAACGGGGACAGGCAGAGGTTACTTGCGCGGCGCGAGACTGCGGAGGACAGAGCCGAGCAGGTGGGCGACGCGTGGTGGAAACGACAAGCCAAAAAAGACTGCTGCGTCGCGTGCTCCGTTTGCCATGCTGGCGGACCAGCTCGAACCGGCAAACCCGGAACCCGGATCGATGATGATTGATGATCAGGATCAAACGAAACGGACCGGTGGTCTGTGGACATGTAATGTAACGACATTTGACGACTATTTGTTTATTAACGCGTCGGAATAATACTAATATCTAGTAGAAAAAAAAGGTTCATATTAGGAATGTATCATTATAAATATACACACATGATTTTTTATTGGAATCAATTTTAAAGGATACTTATAAAGTTGTAAAAGTCTGACCGAAGCTTGCTCAAAGTGACATGTACTAAAAACGAAGAGCCATCAGTATCATCCCACGAGTTAGAACTAACTCTAATAGCATAAGTTAGAATTATAACTCTAATAGCACGAGTTAGAACAATAACTCTAATAGCACGTACATGTTCTCTACAAATTTAAATATATGCTGATGAAGCAGCAAATCTCAAATAGCCGACTGGCATGAACTAGTAGCCAGCCAGTAATCAGCTCTAGCATAATTGCACAAACTCTTATCAAATCCAGCAGAAACTCTGGCAAAACCAGCAGAACATATAAGCCGAGGATCAAGGAACAGCAACAGTGAAAAAGGATTAAAGTAATTTATTGATTCATTCCACAGCTTTCTTAACATTGTTGTCTTTTACTTTTTCATCATCATCAGACAACACAGCCACCAACATTGCCACATATATATACCTTCCCAATGCATGCTAACCAATCTATTACATACACCAATGTTAATCCCTGCCTAAACTATGGTTTCAACTTTAAATGGCACCTACCTGTTGCATGTACCAAGAAAGATCAAAATCATTGCAAATGGGTCGTTGGATGGTTACCGGATCCCTAATTTCAAATGGGAACAAGGATAGGTACAGGAGATGTGTGCTCAATGCTTTAGCGGTTGGATGTGCCGCTTAGCTGCAGGAGACATTGCATCGAGAAGGAACCTGTGAATCATCTCGAAGCTGGTGAAAGTTATCACAGCAGCAGGGGTTGTCCGGAAGAGATTTGTGGCGCATCCTCGGTAGAAGCCAGCTATACCCTCCCTATGGTAGACCTTTCTGATGCAGTCTAGTACACCTTTGTATCTGGTCTGCGCTGCCTGGTCTTGCAGCCTTGAACGAACAACCTGTATGAATCAGAATGATGAATGAGACATCAGCACACAAAGAGAAGTCAGCAAAATGCCTCACCCTGGATCTACATGTTCATTAACTGAAGTGCATTGTAATTGCAGAGGACTGGATTACTACCTCGTGAGGGTACGTCATGGTTGATGCAGCTACTTTTGCCAGAGATGAAGCAACAGCAACATCACCCCAACTCAATTCTTCAACAGTAGTATTACCTGTAAAGCAGCAAAATAAGTTTTTGTTATTTCTGCATAAACAAGACACTCAATTCTGGTGAGTGGTGACTTTTATGTATCAACAATATCCATGCTCTATACATTTTATGTCAAGAAAATGGATTAAGAGCAATACCTCTCTCAGCAAGATAAGCTTTAATTTTCTCGTATGCAGGGAACTGAATAGCAACATGACTGATACCAGCCAAGGCAGGCACAAGACCGCTTTTGGACCAGAAACATCAGCAAGTATATAAATATGTAATCATGAAACAGTACAATTGTTTATTTCCAAAAAGTATACTTTTATGAGAAGCTACCTGTACAGTCCACGAATGCCTTCCTCATGTGCTATTCTTCTCAAGGCAGCAAGTGTACCTTTGTAGGGGATTGCCACACTTCTTATTCCTTGGATCTAAAAAGAAATATATTGGAGCATTGATAGGACATCAATATAACATATTGAAATCATTAACTTATTTCAACAGTATGCAAGAATGGAATAAGATCTTATAACAAGCAAGTATAGGAGCCTTATCATGTGTGACATTGAAGTACAATACTAGATCATCTTGAATTGTCAAGACAATTTTTACTGCTTTTTGGTACAGGCTACATCATATGGAAGTAGAGAGACACAAGGACAGACCCAGTGCTGTAAGCTCCCACGGTAGGTGGGGTCTGGGGAAGGATTATATGAGGCACACCCCTGCAATTTATTGCAGAGAGGCTGTGTCGAACCCGGGACCTCTTGGCATAAGTGAGGTGACTCTGCGCCAGGCCTGTCCTAACAAAATTTCAACAAAAGGTCTGGCATGAAAATAGATGCCTCACCAGGTGTGACATGCAAAAGTACAGTACTAGATCTGTTCTTGAATAGGCAACACAATTTTTATTGCCTACTGTACAGGCTACGGAGCAAGTACGTATGGAACAATATAAATAGGGACTTGCTAATTTTCAGCTGCCTGAAAGTTGGGGAAACTTTCAGTCACCTTATTGAGCCATTAGATCTAGATCTAATGGTTTATAATTATTATACAAATAATCCTACAAAAGAAAAATTAAAACACAAAGTAACAAACCATTGACTGAAAGCTTTCAGCTGATTGAAAGCTAGGAAATATGATATAAATAAGGTAAATGAAAGTAGAAAGACATACAAAATTAACAATTATGTTGTCACGGGTTAGCAAACCTGAAATCTTGTCTTGACGACCCAGAGTGGATTTGTTACAATTGTAGTTGCAGCTCCTGCACCTGAAGCAGCAATAACATTTGCCCCTAAAGACAGTTTGTGACTTCCATCTAAAGAATCAATATATGATGTTAGTTTAAAAACTATGATGGTCTCCAAGTCATAGAAAGGGTGAACCACTAACCATTGGGCGAAAGCAAACTTTTAAGTTGCTCATAGACAGTAAAGTAGACCTGCACATCCATAAGAAAATTGTAAGCCCGTAAATATAGTTGGCTGATATTACCATGTGTGTAAAACACCTAAAAGGTGTAACTATAATGTCTTTTTTGCGAGTGGGTGTAACTATCATCTGATATGGTATAAGTATTGCTGCAGATATAAAGATACTCACTGCCCAGTTAGGTAATAGTGCTAGAACAGTTGGGGACAGGCCACGATACATTCCTCGAAAACCTTCTTGTTGAGCAATCTGTTGCAAGCTCCCAATAATTACACTACCTGTTAATGATAGAACAAATCTTAACTTTTCTGAGCCATTTTAAAATGTAAGAAAGAGGCAAATATAGGCAGAACAAAACAGTGTTTTTTTTAAAAAAAAAAATCTATAAAAAAATGTGCAAAGAACCAAAATGCTAATAAGTCTAAAAGAGTAAAAATGAACTCAATAGTAATAAGCAAACAAGAAGCATATAAACAATTAACCCGGACCATCTCTGAGGTGTATGAATCTGTGGGATCAAGCTGCTGGATTAGGATATTTGTGTTTTAGCACTCATGTCTGCATTCAATCAGTTAAAGCATTTTTTTCATTTATGACATGTATGCTGAGTACAAAATTACAGATAATCTATGCTCAGCACAACTCAATGCACATTCACAGAAACACTAGATGTGGAATGTTTACATGTTACCAATGCACATAGCCAAAAAAACTACTCTCTCTGACCCGATTTACTTGTCGTTTTAGCTCTGGACACAAGAATTAGGGAGAGGTGTAAAAGGTGGATGCACAGAAAACAAGGAGAGAGATAGAGATTGAGATGTATCGAGAAGAGAAAAAAGGTACATTGGGATGCGAGATGACAAGTAATTTGGGAAACTAGAGAACGCTAGAATGACAAATATGGGACGGAGGGAGTACTTTCATATAAACAGGACAGCTTCGCATCCAAACAAAGAGAAGGTGTGTAGTGCCCACTGAGTCGTGTTTGCATTCTTTAAATGTTGGATAAGCAATTAATGTGCACAAATGAACACATAGAATTTTTTCTTAATGTGTATCTGTATGTTTTTCACTCCCATCAGTGTCATGCAAGGTTTAGTAAAATTCACAACAGTGACAGTTTAAGATGGCTGATGCTTCCTGTATCCCATGTGCACGAAAACACTGATAGATTAAATTGTAGATGCCTATCAAAAGACCGTTGCACAGAACCAACCAATAGGAAGGCTAAAGGTACCACATCCGTCCAAACAAGCGATTCAAGCCGTTAAGATATTTAAAAGCAGATCTTCCAATACTGGAAGGTTCTATGTCAACTGGCCAAATCTCAGATTATCCATGAGCAACAAGACAGAACATACTAAAACAAAGTCGTCTTCCGTTATGTAACAGAGATTATCTTTAACATCTCTCATTCATGAGAAAACATATAAAGTGAAACAAAGCAATCCATGCAGACAATCTTCATTGTCACCAGCACATGCACTCCCTGCCCTAGTTCTTCTGAATCCTAATCATTACTCATCAAGTATAACAAAGAACTTGCTATTGCTAAGAGGATCATGTCCTTTTGAGCAACCAACTGAAACAAAATTCAGAAGAATTCATCTCTGCTCACCACCGATTGTGCCCGAGGCGATCCTGGGCAAGCCGTGCACCTGGAACCTAGTCTTGATGACATCGAGCGGGCACACAAACGTTGCGGCCACCACACCTGCGCCCAACAACACCCAAATCTGATACTTCACATACACCCCAGATGTCCCAGACCGGTGAAACCACATGGTCGTAATGACAAGAGAGCTCCAGAGCAACGTTACCAGCGGAGGCGCCGGCGGCGGCGTGGCAGAGGAGGCCGCGGGCCGACGTGACGCTATGATGCTGCTGGTGGTGCTGCGAAGATGAAGATGAAGCTGACGCCGAAGGCGACGCCTGCGAGGTCGCGACGACCCCCGGCATCTCGCCCTCCCGCTTCCCCCGATCCGTGCCTCCGCCGCACGGCGCTACAGTTCTCCCCTCGGGGGGAGAAGCACGCGCAAAGGGCGTCTACGTCGCCTAAGCTGCACCCGCGAGAGTCGGCGACCGATCGCGCCGCCCCGCCTGCCGCTGGCGACGACGGTGGGCCCGCTGGACGGCGGCGGAGGCGGCAGGCTAGGGTTAGGGTTTGGGATCCGAGGCCGGAGAGGAGGGCATTGAGGCGCGCGTGGTATTTGCAAGCTCACTTCTTCGCTTGGCTTCTCGCCTTCGCTGCTTCGTTCCCGTCGTCACGACAGCCTCGCCTGCGCTTCCGCTTCTCGTCCACTCGAGCCTCATGTGCTTCCGCGGAGGCGAAATGAAACGTGCCAGTCCGGACGGGCGGGGTGGGCCCAAGCCGGGGTTCTACCACTCATCACTGGTCGTTCTGTTTGTGGGGCTAAACTGTCAGCGATTGTTGGGCATCCACGTCTGCGGCTGCGGCGGGCCCAGGAGACCAGAGTTCCACTTGGCCTACGCGGCTGTGTGTGACTGTGTGGCTAGGAGGCGTGCTGGACCAGCTGATATTTGGGCCTGCATGTCAGTGGGATGTTCTAACATTCGTTGCGTGTTCTTGTAGAACTTCGATGGTATGTCAACCGACGAATTCGCAACCCCCTGTCACTGCAACTGGACCGTGAGTGACAGGGCCCAGCATTACAGAGAGTGGTGGAAGAGGAGCATGTGTGTTGGTAGTAGACTAGTAGTAGTTGGCTGGTAGCTGCCGGGCCGGGCCCACGGCGATGTCTGGTCGCCGCTTACCCGGCGACGCGGTGGATCAGGGGCCATTTGCCGGGGCGAAGTGGAGTTAAGTGGACGGTCTAGATGGGCCCCGGGAACGGACCACGGCGACTGATGTTTCCTTTTCTTGCTTTTCTTTCTTCCACTATTTCCTTTGCTTGCTTTTCTTACTTCCACAAATCCTCACCAGAGAGCGGATAAGAGGCAACTTCTTTTTTACACCAATCAAGTTCAGTGAAGAAGAATGAATGTCGTCTCCACATCTCTACACGATGCATACCGTATCATTTAGAGATACGAACTGAGATCCAAATTCCTTGATTTCAGCTCAAGTTTAAAATGAACTGGAGCAATTTCGCTCTTTCGAGGCCTTTAAAAAGTGCGAGAAATAAAGAGAACGCGTCCGTGTGCCGCCAAATGTGCTGTTCGTACCGATGTCAGGTGCATGTCTTGAATAGCTACTAGCCTACTATTCATACTCCTTGAATCCAGACGTCATGGACTGTGTTCCGTGCTAGGGTAACACGATTTTTTCTCTCTTTTGGGGTGAGATCTCACCACACAAACGTTCAATAACATCTGTCTTTATCGGTTAACCTTGGAATCCAAGTCATTATGATTGACGAATTCAGAGATGGAACGGATGATCAAATGTCAGTGAAAACGAAACGCACAAACCAAAGAATAACGACCTCTAGTTTATAATGATTTTCCAGATGCTCCCCCTTTTCAGCATACTACTGCTGGTATAGTCAATGCCACGATCGATAGATGGAGACAGCACCGTTTCGTATGAAATAACTCATTATAATTATCTCTCTCTATCGTTGTCACCTCTAATTAACAAAATTGGCCATATAAGCCGAGATCATCACTTCCTTTCTAAGAGAAATTTAGATTATCTAGATTCAGTCAAATCTGCAACCTTTTTGTTGAAAATGGCAAAAATAGGGGGAGCAACAACTCTCCAGGAGGCACTAGCGTGAATTTGAAATGAGATATCACATTTGCAACTATGTCGCTTTCAAACAAGTTTCTGCAATTAAAATAGGTCGAAATTGAGTGGAAAGAATTGTCCAACTTCTGTCAGTACATAACGTACAAGATTATGTTTAGCTTTTGTTGTTAGTGCCCAAGAAATGACTTGACCTGAGTAAAGCATAGAGAAGTAAACAGTAAATGTTCATGAAACTTACTGGAATGCTTCACGGACAACTCAATTCGCTGCACTACTAGTTCATATTGCCAAAAGGGTTAGGATTTTAGCTGGTGCTGATACTAAACTCTAAAGCAGGTAATATTTACAAGGGTTCGAAGAAGTAGCAGAACTAGCTTGGGAGATCTGCTATGGTCACACAATTGAGGTTAACACCCCAGGTCACCTACTCACCTTGTGCAAGCCTATTCTAGAAACGCAATGGCCTACGTGGGCTACTCACTCGGGAAACCTGTGCGAGAGAGTAAGTCGTGAGACTCCCATTCCGCTTTGCATCAAATAAAGCAGCGGTACTATTTATACCAGGTGTTTAGACTTGGGAACTTACAATGTGAGATTTCCATTCTGCTTTGCATCTCTCAGAGACACCAAATTGATGCTGCCTCCCAATGTGCTCACGGAATATATGCACGAGGACCACAGCATCCAGAGCAGCATACTCTTTCTACAAAACAGAATATGCATATTTATAATTTTTAGGAATGGAACTTATGAAAAGGTAGAACAAAAATCCTTACAAATACCTTGCATTAACAAACAAGTTTGATCTTATTTTAAACTAATGCTTCTTGCACAGGCAACCACACCATATGATTAAACAGAAAATAAGCTTGTACAGAAAAAAGGCAACCCAAGATTAACACTATGTGGTTTGCTAAAAGAAGGCTTATCTTCTTTCCCCCAGCAAAAGCATTACATGGCTTTTTATCTTCATGTAAAACCAAGAAAGCCTAAAGCATAGTACACTAAAAACTCTCAGGAGAATTTTGTGAATGTGTATTAAGGACTTTACTATAAACCTAACAATGTCCAAATTAATCATTCATACCAAGGAATGGGTTCTAACTCCCATAAGAATTCTGCAGAACTGCTTTCAGAAAACAAAAAGTTGAATGAAGATAATAAATTGGACACAGACCTGCTTCTGGCTGAGTGGCCGCAACTCCCAGTTGCTATTCCGCCGTGTTTTGTTCAGACCAGATCCTAATATTTTCTGAAAGAATTTGGAATCCATAAAGGTGGAGAAATAGAGGTTGTTATAAGCTCTACTTACGTAAAAAATATCAAAAGCTGGAGCACAAAAGTTCAGCATGATGATTGTATACCTTTGACAATCCCGAGAGACCACCTGTAGCCCCTTTGAACACTTTCTGGAGATCAAGCAGCATTTCATAGGACCGAAAGCATTCCAATTCTCCATATGATTGTGATAGTTGATGCAGATCGCATTGAACATCATAGCCTGTTTACAATAGGCAAAAGGTAGGTAACTCCTTGCTTAAGAAAATTCAGAACAATAAAAAGCTAATTTTTAAATGAGAAAAGGGTATTATATACCCAGCTTTAGTATATTAGAAGAACACATAATTCTCCTGAAGCAGCTGTCCAATGCTTTCGGATCATCGTCATACAGCTTAATCAGATCAAAGATGAAAGCTTTCTCATCTGATGCGATTTGTATGATTGAGACCTGACAATAAAGCAGGAATCAGTCGACAGAAGCCCTAGCCTACATATACCAAAGAATGGGAAACTTCTGGCAATGGGCCTAAAAATATCACGAAAAATCTAACGATGAAGTAGTGGAGAAGTGTAAAGACTTATAATTAGTGAACACCTACAACACAAACAAATGGGAATGGAGAAGCGAACAACAACTGTACAACAACAACAACAACAACAAAGCCTTTTTATCCCAAGCAAGTTGGGGTAGGCTAGAGATGAAACCCATGGGAACCCAAAAAAGAAGAGAATCACGGTTCCGGCACGTCTATTGCTAGTCTCCAAGCACTCCTATCCATAGCTAGCTCCTTAGGGATATCCCACGCCTTCAGGTCTCTCTTAACCGACTCGTCCCAAGTCAAGTTAGGTCGGCCTCTACCTCTCTTAACATTAGCATCTCTCTTTAGAACCCCACTACATACCGGCGCCTCCGGAGGTCTCCGTTGGACATGTCCGAACCATCTCAACCGATGTTGAACCAATTTCTCCTCGATAGGTGCCACTCCTATCCTGTCCCGGATATCTTCATTCCGTATTCGGTCTCTTCTTGTATGCCCGCAAAACCAACGCAACATACGCATCTCTGCTACACTTAGTTGTTGAACATGTCGTCTTTTCGTAGGCCAGCACTCAGCACCGTATAACATCGCCGGACGAATTGCCGTCCTATAGAATTTACCTTTTAGCTTTTGTGGCACCCTCTTGTCGCATAAGACGCCGGATGCTTGACGCCATTTCAACCAGCCGGCTGAAATTCTATGCCTAACATCTTCATCGATGTCACCGTCCTTTTGCAACATCGATCCTAAATAACGAAATGTATCCTTCTTGGCCACCAATTGTCCATTAAGGCTAACGTCTCCATCCTCATGTCTAGTCACGCTAAACTCGCACATCATATACTCGGTCTTGGCCCTACTAAGTCTGAAACCCTTGCACTCTAATGTGTGCCTCCACAGCTCCAACTTCCTATTAACCCCATCCCTACTCTCGTCAACTAACACCACATCATCAGCAAAGAGCATACACCAAGGGACATCACTCTGTATTTCTCGTGTGACCTCGTCCATCACTAAAGCAAATAAATAAGGGCTCAATGCTGATCCTTGGTGTAGTCCTATTTTAATCGGAAAGTCATTGGTATCGCCATCACATGTCCGAACACACGTCCTCGCGTCCCTGTACATATCCTTGATGAGGGTAATATACTTAGTTGGGACTTTGTGCTTCTCCAAGGCCCACCACATGACACT
The DNA here is from genome assembly GCA_032690845.1 of Eleusine coracana subsp. coracana. Lineage (NCBI taxonomy): Eukaryota > Viridiplantae > Streptophyta > Magnoliopsida > Poales > Poaceae > Eleusine > Eleusine coracana. Next base: position 10,347,801 of record CM064426.1, read on the forward strand.
TCTTGGCACTTTGTCATATGCCTTCTCGAGGTCAATAAAGACCATGTGTAAGTCCTTCTTTTGCTCCCGATATCTCTCCATCAATTGTCGCATTAAGAAAATCGCCTCCATGGTTGATCTTCCAGACATGAACCCAAACTGGTTTTGCGTCACACTTGTCACTCTTCTTAGACGATGCTCGATGATTCTCTCCCAGAGCTTCATCGTATGGCTCATCAACTTAATCCCACGATAGTTAGTACAACTTTGAACATCTCCCTTGTTCTTGAAGATCGGTACTACTATACTCCTCCTCCATTCTTCCGGCATCTTGTTTGACCGAAAGATGAGGTTAAAAAGCTTAGTTAACCATACTATGGCTCTGGCACCTAAGCATCTCCATACTTCGATGGGGATACCATCAGGGCCCATCGCTTTACCACTCTTCATCCTCTTCAAAGCTTCCTCTATCTCTGTCTCCTGAATTCTTCTCACAAAGCGTCTGTTGTTATCATCAAATGAGTCATCCAACTCAAGTATAGGACCTTCCTCCTCTCCGTTAAACAACTTATCAAAGTACTCTCGCCATCTGTCCTTGATCTCCTCATCTCTCACCAGGAGTCGGTCTACCCCATCCTTGATACATTTGATTTGGTTGATGTCCCTCGTCTTCCGCTCACGGATCCTAGCCATCCGATAGATGTCCTTCTCTCCTTCCTTCGTGCCTAGTCGCTGATAAAGGTTATCATATGCCTGACCCTTTGCTACACTCACTGCTCGTTTTGCAGCCCTCTTGGCTATTTTATAGCCTTCTATGTTGGTTGCACTCTTGTCAAGATGTAGGCGTTTGAAACACTCCTTCTTCTCCTTGATAGCCATTTGCACCTTATCATTCCACCACCAGGTGTCTTTTGCTTCTTGTTTGCCTCCTCTACTCACGCCAAACACTTCTGAAGCTACCTTCCGAACACATGTTGCCATTTTTAGCCACATGTCATCTGGTCCTTCTCCTTCCTCCCAGGGTCCCTCTCCTAGCATCCTCTCCTTAAAAGTTTGCGCCAGCTCCCCTCTAAACTTCCACCACTTCGTTCTCGCGGTTTTGGTACGTTTGTCCCTGTATACCCGTACCCGAAAACGAAAATCCGCCATCACAAGCTTATGTTGAGTGACGACACACTCCCCAGGTATCACCCTACAGTCCAAGCAAGCACGCCTGTCCTCCCTCCTGGCAAGGATAAAGTCGATTTGGCTCGAGTGTTGTGCACTTCTAAAGGTCACTTCTAAAGCGAACAACAACTGTACTTCAAAAATATTCATTTAATCCACCAAAGAATCATTTAGCCAATTTCAGTCAACCATACTGTTGAGAGAAGATTGATGAGGGTTTTTAATCAACAATACAACTCATACCATTTATCTATGACAGCATAACATAAGTATACAAGTAATAAACTAGAAAAAGATTATGATTATGGCTGAAGAAGCAGCAGACATGGAAATTTACACCAATTAAGATTTTACTTACCTTACTAGGTTTGCTATTCTTTTCAAAATTAGGTTTCCACTCACAGTCCAATCCAATAATTTTACAGCCTTCAATATAACTTATTGCATTAAGAAGTCCATTAATCTCATCAACCCAGACAATATCTTCTGAACCCAATTTCTTTAGATCTAAGTAATCAGATCCACAAAATATCTCCTCTCGAACTGCAGAACATATATTTAGTATACATCATGAATAGAATTATCAGAACAAAGTCAGTAACAGTAAAGCACCCTAATCCCTAACATTTTCTAAAAGTGGTTCCCAAATCAGGCCAAAAATATATGGTAAGGCAACAATGCGCATTAAATAAATTAGGTTTCAAATATCACATCAAACAAATCAATAACTAGATAGTCCAGTTTGAGTTTTCCACCCCAGGCTATCCAGTTCTACCATGAGCCAGAGTTGTGATGGCGTTCATCAGAGTGAATTTTCCAAAATCAAATAAGATGAATAACATCCATCAACCTTCTCCTTTAAGTAACATGTGCAATAACATTTTGTCCACTAGATCAGCTTACACTTACTCTACTCTTCCACGATTTCCTCATTCATTATTAGCAGTGAAATTTTATAAATATTTTCAGCGCCTTTATACAGCTATTAGAACTACGTAACATTACACTAATGGTCAGTGCGTATGTTAGGCTAGGTCATCTCTGAATCAACCTCGCCACTTCGCCAGACAATTTAAAAATGTTACTCCTAGATTCAACCAAACATTAACAAGCAGAACTCATCTTTGATATAAGACCACAAATTTTGAAATTCAACAAGCAAGTCATTTAACTTAGTTGTTCAAGCAGATAGCTAATTTCACTTGGTCATTATAGTGGATGTCATAAGGAAATGTGAGTTAAGTAATTTTTAACAGCAAATGAAAGCATAAAGGAGTAATACTATGCATAAGCAAATATTTCCCACTATTGAAATAATAACAGCCAGTAAATAAGAAGAATATAGCTCTTTAACTTGACATCAGATCAATAGCATAATGAACATCAGCTTACCCAAGGAATCAACATAACCTTCAAGAGAATATCGTTGGCAAAGCTCATCAACCTTCTCCATATAACCAGCTTCCATGGCCAAATATACCTAAACCAGAAGATGTTCTAAGTCATAACGTAGACATTCAATAGTAGGTAGGACCAAATTTCTAAAGACAACTGAAGCAATTAAAATAGTCATTCTACGATAGATAGGGATCAGATTTCTAAAGGCTATAAGATGCATAACTCCTCCTTTGTTATCTCAATATAGTTGATCCGATGCGGCCATGCCCGCATAAGGGGGAGGGTTCTGATACGTGATACTTAGTGAGCCAAGACAAAAACCAAGCCACTCATATGGAGATGAAACCCAAAACGGCAATCCACATACGAGAACCATGACTTAGGCACTTTTGTCCCCTATGACATTTATTATTACATGATATTGTCTTTTCTTTTGGTTATGCTTCCTTTCACTTCCTAGCCACTTTATATGAATAAAATAAGGGCATACAGATTGTGCAAATGTAGATGCATGTTACCAGGTATTCCATGAGTTTTGTTTCTTTCTTGGCTCTGACTTCAGCAATATCCCAGCAGCCTTTTTCTGCCAACTTCTTCACTAAACTACAGATGAAAAGGTTTTCACGGTTACAGAAGAATGGTAACAACATATCACTAAATACTTTTATATTAAACAATAGGACATCTACCTCTCTTTGTACATAAAGTTAACATCTGGGAACTCTTCTGTAAGTTCATGTTCCTTGACCAACTTGTTTGCACTCTTCAGCATTTTCATATTTAGATACTTCTGGATGATCAAACATACCATTTCCTTTCCCATGAAAACCGCACACTCCTCTGCTACCTCGAATTGATTACTTTCAATCAATTTAATGAGAAAGGACTCATCACAACACTGGATGGAAAAACGTGTTATCATAGCCACAGCAGCCGCATAGGATTCTGATTCCATAAAACATTTTACATGTTGTTTGAGATGTTCTCTTGCTTTCACTAGATCATCATCATCCAACTCAGAACCATACAAAGCATGAGCAATGTCTCTCAGTTCAACATCAAATGTCTCAAAAATCTTTACTAGTATGCGGTTCTCATGGAGTACAACAGAGGCAAGAATGTCAAGGACAAGTCGTGCAGCAAGAAGCTTTGCTTCAAGGAAATCCTTCCGTGCAGATTCCACGGTTTTGAAATGCCTTAATGAAGATGTCAACATATGGCTCAACCCTTCAGCATAAGTTTTTCCCAACAAAGGTACAATGTACATGCATTGAACAACATATGTGAATGGGCCTGGCTGTGGAGCATTATGCAGTGCCATTTTTACCAGTTGGTGAACAATCTGGAATTTTGAAGACGCTTTGTTAGTACCTGAAATTAAAGGTTATAAAATGATCAGAAGTCAGAATCTCAGTTTTTTGGACACGCATATCCCTAGCATTAACACAAAGCACATAAGCTAAAAGATAAAGGTTGTATTTTCATTGAATTATTTAAAAAATATAGGGATATAAGAGCAATAAAAAAAATCAGTTGAACAGAAGTACAGATGTTTGAAAACCCAAGTAGTTCATTGAATCTTACAGTGAAACAGAACTGACTTCAATCTAGATTCTGGCACATGAATAAATATAGGTAGTGAAATGCAAAAGTCCCAGAAATATGAATCGTTTTTGTAGGCATACCATACACGTAGCAGTCCTTCAAAAGACACATAAAAGTGGCTGCAGGAACATGTGACAGATCAGAAAATGCATGTAAACATATTGAGTGCTCTGCACTATGCTGAATCTGCTGATTGCTTTCAGGACCTTCCTGAGTAACTTCTTCAGAACAACCCATACTTCAAAGCATGCTTAGCCTGTGTAGCAAAGCATAAATTCAAGACCACAATTTTCTTTCCATGAGAAAAAATATAGATAATCATATAGTTAATGAGTTCAGTTAATTTAACAGAGAATGGCAGTAAACATGTGATCCCCCTTATAAGCAAACAAATATATAGTATAGTATCAAATCAAATTTGTTGAAAACTATATCGAAGTATTTCTGGCACGATGTAGCATTTGTTTTGGCAGATTCGCAACTTCTCATACAAACTCAACCAAGCATAGCAGACATGAACTAGATACATCGTGCTGATGATTCCTACTCTATTAATCAGTCCGATTAAAAATTAAAGCGAATATTCAAGTACAACATTCCAGTATCAGCAAGACAATAGTTTCCTCCGTACTTACTGTGCCTAGAACATTATAACCAGAGCAAGTAACAAATGCGGAAAACGTAGCAGGCCTCTATCCATTTGGTCCCTCACGCAATTCCTCAAACATAAAAAGGAAAAGAGAACTAGACTAGCATTAAAAATTACAGGAGGCATTCACCGCGCAGTAGCAAATAAATCCATAGAAAACAAAAAGAATACTTCAAGGTAAAGTGAACCACGCAGAAGCTCGTACTCGAGCAACAGAGACAGTACAGTTTACCGAGGTAAACGAAAGACACTTCCATTTCAAATCCCCACGGAATTGCGCACAAAGGATGCGTAATCTCTCATGGGAATCGGGAATTTGAAAAGAAAAATCAGTATACCTGCAGCAATTTTGGTCAAGTCGTCCTTCCCAACTTCCGCCAAGTCTATTGGGGCATCAAGAGATTCCTGGTACGAATGGATTCTAGGGTTTGTGATTTGGGGATAGGGGAGGGCCGGATGGATGGGGGGCAGAGGAAGAAGAGCCGCACGGGTCTTGAATTAGGAGAGGAAAATCTGATGACCGTTTTAAAGGGAGGAAGGATGGAGCACGTGGCCAAGACCAAGAGCAGCACCTACGCATGGCCCCACTGTTCAGGACCCGGAGTCAGCTCTCCTCCCTGGTTTGCACGGACTCTGCCTTTGGCAGCCGAAACGTTTTCCGTTTGGCACAGTTTGCTAGTTTACGCTCTTCAATTACGCTGGACACTCTTAAGCATGGTATTGTCAAAAGAGACTATTAGTTCTGATAATCAACTGATAGACATCAAAGTTATTAGAATATTCATTTTCTTGTAAAGAATATATGAATGGATAAAAATACTCCCATCTTTCCGATCACGGTCATGCAACACTTTAGATAACATTATTTCATTGATTTTTTAAAAAATATGGATAACAAAGTGTACTAAATCCAGGTGTGGTTCTGAAAAGACACTTGTCTGGATAATATCGTTAAGTGCTCATTTTTTGAATTTGTTCAGTGTAACAAGATGAAAAAACATTACTGTTCAAGAGACCCTTCATTCCAACCACTTCAATCTCTCCTTCAGGAGACCCATCATAGATAACAAACTAGTGAAATGGAACAACATGTCAATGAAACTAAGTAATGTTTCTCTTAGTGATGATTTGAATACTTAAAAATGGAACATACATGATAATGACATATTCTCAGTCCATTCCAGTACTAGGTCATGTTACTCTGGGAGAAATCTAGTTTGCGTCACCTATGTATAATAAAATCCTCTTTAAAGATTAAAATATTCTTATGGTACTTTTACATAAGGGTTACCCTAATGAAGGATAACCTTGTTAAGAAAAGATCAAAAGATTCTCAAAAATATTGTTTTATAACTCTAATAAAACAATACACAATCTTTTCTTTCAATGCCATTTGACCCAAAATTTGTGACAGATTGTCTCCATCACTACTGGCATCTCTAAGCCCGATAATACTCAACACATGGCTGCTGGAAATTGGTTAAGATTGAGGGAGTAAAGGAAAAACAGTTGATAATTGTTGGCATGGCAGCCATGTGTTTAGTAAATATGGTTATGATGAAACGATCTTGTATTTAACAAAAATCAACTATCTTTTTTATGCATCTTATTTTTAAGACGATATATTGGCTTTGCCATTGAAGGCTCTTGCAGAAAAAGATTCACAAAGAAGCTTTTATAGCATCCTCACAACTATTGAAAGTGGTTGCTATGAACATATTTACAAAGAATCGGTGGCCATCACGGTATAGGCTGTGCTTCTAGTTTTTTTTTTTTTGCGCTACATGCGCATAATATAGTAATAAGAGTCAGCATAATGCACTAATAAAAGTCAAACTTGGGTTGTATGCAACGCTTGCAAAAGAACGGAACCTTGTATTTTATGTTCTAAAAACAATTATATTAAATTATGTTTGGTAAATATTATAATCCATAAAAAATCTTTACCTTTTAATAAAAAGATAACGACGTCCGTCCTTACTTTATTCTACCCTGATTGTATTTTTGGTATAGTCAATCACCGGTAGTTTCAAATATCAAAGAAAAATAAAAAGATCCGGTCAATTTCAGGAAATACATTCACAACAATATATACCGAGACAATAATGGTAAGTAAATACATGTTAAATATTATAATTTTTTTGTCGTTTTAACTTGAAACACGCTTTCAGTAGAAAACACATATATACCGAGACAACAAAGATACTAGACAAAAGTTATGAAGGAGCTAGGAGACGTGAAGCCAAAATATGAAGACATAATAACAATGTGGCATGTAGCTATCGACTGTGAGGTGAGATTCAAGATTCTGAGAAGAATCGATGCACGAAGTATGGAGGAGATAACTGACACAGATGAATCAGAGACCGAGAAGTCAAGCGACATGAAGGAAGCAAATATGGTCGAAATCACTGCGAGTGTAGAGTCTGACGACATAGCTCTAAATGAGAAGATGAAACATGCTGCACACTATGATATAGGAGTAGAATGCTATGATGAAGCAAGGTCTTACGTCATGGAACTGGCTGCACATGAAGTCTCCGAGATGGCCATGATGTTGTTGCCATTGACTACAACATGTACAAAGCAGAAGACATAAGGGAAAATTCTAGCAAACTGGTTCACAAGATACAAACAAGTAGAAACATGTACCACTACACGAGCTCACAATGCCTCGTGAACTTCCTAAACCGAGAATCAATTAAGCAAAGATATGGAAATCGGCTCCAACAGATACACATGAACTTGCTATATACACTTTAACAATTCGACGAGCGTATGAATTCAAATGGAATGTACATACGGTCTTGAGAAGATCATATGTGAAGGCCCTCAAGAAAAGAAATCAGGTAAGACATGAAAGAGTATTGTTTGAACTATACTAGTTATAATGCTCGTGCGACACGTACGTGCGAATACTTTTCGAATGTGATATCATAGTTAGGTCAATAGTTGAAATAGTATGTGTAACTATATTGTCTAAAAAATATATTAAAATTTACATAATATATTGTTCAATTCATAATAATGTGATATATCAATTAAATCAACATATTCAAATAGTATGTAAATCTTTATATAACAAAAACATTAAGAGAAGATCCATTTATTGTTTAAACCAAGTGATATGATAATAAATGATGTGATAAAATTCTAAAAGAAACATAAACGTCTATATTCTAATATATTGCCATCACATTTATTTATTTCAACTTGAACATATTAACATATTTCTCAAAAAATTGTCATTTAAGATATGTGATCCTTGAGAGTAAAAAATACATCAGTGACGACATCCTAATTTCAACATTGTTATCTCTAAAAAATTCATTTAAGTTTGTTAAATAAATTTAATACAATTGATATAAAAATAGTTTAAAATTAATATATTTGGCCAGACTTAAAATAAAATTATATGGACACCAGTACAATCGTTGAATCACTGGCAAGGTTGGATTTTACTCCCTACTTTCCATATTACTTTGTCATCTTAGCCTTCTCCTGTTTTCCCAAATTATTTGCCATTCTTATATTAATGTACTTTTTTCAATACATCTCTATTTCTATGTCTCATCTTTTTCTACACTCAACTTTTTCACATCTTCTTAATTCCCATGCCAGAGTTAAAGACAAGTAAATCAGGGCAAAAAGAGTTGTAAGAATAATATTATATTTGTAGTAAATTTGCTTATCTAATATTGCGCAGAAAAGAAGAACCCGACACCCGTCAAGTAGTTCTCTAACCAAAACAGTTATTAAACGTAGGTGATCTAATTGTAAACTTCAACACTTCCTTTGCCGGTAACGGAGTAATACGACCATCCTGACACAACTGCTCTGAATAGAGAAAAAAATCTAAACAATAGATGACATATTCTATTGTTGCTCACTGGTTTTTTTATATATATTTAGTATACATGTTAATATGATTGTGAAGTCTTACCGTATCCAATTAAACTATATAAATGGTTGGACAAGCAACCAATATATAGAATATAAAACTACCATCTTACAAAAAAATGCATTCAGTTGTGACTAAAGTTTTAGCACAGTCAACAAGAACTGAAGCAAAAGATTCACAGTCCATCTCTAGCTCTCCTGTTATTCCTAATACCAAAACATCCTAATAATAATAAAATTCTTAATTTCCATTGCCTCTGCTACTTATACGTACATTGATGGTGGCTGCTCCTGCTTCAAATTTTAGGCCAAAGAAACCTAAATAAAACACAGAAAACAAAGTGCATCACTTCTTTGCACTGCAGCAGCTTTGTGTGTAATGTCTCTCCACCTCTCTATGTACCTGTCTCTGCATCTTAACTGTCATTCTACCCTTGACCTTCTTTATGTATCTATGTTTCTTGAATGGTATATATAGAAGTAAAATATAAGTAAAAACAATCCATCATGTCTTGGAACTAAATCAGTTTCAATAGGTGAAGCAAAATCTAGTATCCTTAAAAAAAATCCATCTTATTGGAATCCATCTATCTTGTTGGAAACAAAATCTAGTGTCCCTTAAAAATATTACAGGCTGCATTCCACTCCAATTTTCTGCCAAACTGGAAATCACTGAAATTTCTCTAGTGTTGTGGGAAAGCTAATTTCCTTTTTCCAAGGAAAAAAGTAAACTTAACTGATCTCAATAACAAAATAAAATCACTCCTAACAGTTGTTAAAAGGATACCTATAATCTTATATTAGTTACACGAAACTGCTAATTACACAAAATTACTGACGTTGACTGACAATTAGAACATTCTTTATATCATGTTTTAATGCTTTGCAACATAAATGATTATTGATTTCATTACAAATTCTTGTTTGCTAATTCATTTACTATGAGCTGTAAACTAGAACCAAAATATACGATTGTTTACTAATCACAGGATGCAATAGCTGACCAGAGCTTGTGCGGAACATTCACAAAGGTACAAATCCGAGGTGTTTAAAAGCCAAATCATGGTGCATCCAATCCCTAACTATTCAAGTAATGTTTGGTAACCACCTATATTGGACAAGAGTTGTTGATACAAGGCTCACAATTATGGTAACCACCTATATTGGACAAAAGGGAATAGAGAAAGGTAAAGATGCTGCAAGATAAGTACCCTGGAGGAGGACAAGATCAGGCTTGAAGGGGATTTAAATTATTACTCCTATGCACTACTTGTTAATTTGAGATAGTGCACAATGTAGGTTGATTCATCAATGAATGGTTGTCCGCTGATAGTATGTAGATAAATCTGAAGGTAATAGAAGCTAATTATCTCATGGTTACAATAAGTCTATGTGTAAACAAAAAGGCGTAAAAAAACAGCAAAGTCAAATAGAAACAAGTGAACCATGCTGACGAGTCATTTAAATGTTCAAACTTTCCATTATTAAGTACCACCTTATCTAAAAAGATTATTATATTTCATTCCAATAGAAGAAGCATGGACGAAGTAGGTTTGGTACGAATATTCTTGGATTGTTCTGAAGTTCTTTTTGCTTGACAATCGGTTTGCAACTTGTAATAAGTGAAAATAATAACATTCAGAGACAATCAATTATACCTGTACTCACATAGCCAATTCTGCGACACAAATGTCAATAATTGAACTATCTAATGTACAATTTGAGAAATGATTATTTGATCCACATGTAAAGCCTAACTACTCTGGTCAGCAGTAAACCCACAATCTCCATTGTACAAGCAAAAGTTGCAAGTAATAAACTATTGGAAAGACACCAACCTGAAATGACATAGCAGCTGGAGGAGCACAAACCTTGACAATTCTAGCATCAGTACTTGCTAGAATGTAAGTGGCTGCCTGGAATGTAAGGTTGTCTCTGCACCGGCACATTTGAATGGCAGTCAGTTTTAAACAACAAATCAGAGCACATAGAGAATACAATATTGCCCAATAGATATATGACAAAACAGAAAGGCGAGGAATACTGCTATGATGGATTTTGAATCATTAGCATGCCCTAAGAAGAGGGCGTTATCACATAAGCAGCATGCAAGCTCATCTTGAAACTATGGTTTGAACATTGGAAGCAGAGTGTCTTATCCTATAGAACATGATTTGCAAATAAATTAGGGGTAGGGCAAGATCAAAAGATACAAGATAACATAAAGTTCCAGAATAACGTATTTCAATCATAACACACCTAATACACCATAGTACCTTTCTTCCTTATCCAATGTTAATGATGTCAAGAAACAACCTGAAATCATCTTGGCATTTTTAGGAACACACAAAACACATTTAGAGAAAAATAATACTAACAGGCCATTGCACCAATGTGTTAGAAATATAAGCACAAATAGGATGTTACTGACGATTATGAAAATGGAGGGGTTGTGGATTAATGAAGCAGTAATACCAGTTTGAATGTCGTGAACAAGAAGACTGTAGCATCCAAAAAAAAGAACCGAATAGCTACATGATGAGTTCAACTCACCTTCAATGCAGTAATAGGATGCTTTAGCAGTTTCCTTTTTTTGCTTTGTTTTCACTTCTTTTGAACCTTTGTATTTTTTTATATAACTATCAATATATATAATCTGTAGGTCTTAGACCCTCCAGTTCCATAAAAAAAATAATGGCAGACCAACGAGTTGCCTCCAATGCGGGTGAAGTCCACGCCAAATTAGAAACTTGAGAGATAAACATGTATTCAATTTTATTTTAACACTGAAAAAAAAAGATCACTATCAACCTGTCCTGAACCAGCCTTTTTTTTTATCAACCTCCATTTTGTGGGCACAAAAAACAAGTGACAGAGTTTCATAAAAAACAAGTGATAAAGCAATCAATTTAATTTGAGAAATATATAATCATGAACCTAACTAATTACCAACTTAACCTAAGATATTTGCCTTTTAACTTAGTATGAGAACTCCAATATAATATAATGAAGAACAAACAAAGTTATTCTCCATTATATGAACTGAAAAATACCTGAAATCAAATTCAATACAGAAATTGGAATGATTGTTTATCAGGCTACTGTTCTCCTATTTGTATATTGTTATTATATAATTGTAGAGCAAATCAACATAATATTGTAGGCTCACAGGTAGCTCATAAATCATGGGGCAATCCCTTTTATTCATGAAAAAGAAAAATCCTACTACAGTTATCAAGAGCCGTTGATACGAAGCTCAAAATTATGATAACCACCTATATTGGACAAAATAGAATAGAGAAAGGTAACGATGCCGCAAGATAAGTACTCTGGAGAAGGACAAGATCAGGCTTGAAGGGGATTTAAATTATTACTCCGATGCACTATTCAACACTCATCCTAGTGCTCCAAAAATAACCGCAGTTTCTAATTGCTAACTCAAGAAGAATCCTTATAGATGTGAGATGATCTGAAAACAAGAACCAAATGCACGAGTCAAATAATCAAACAATTAATGTATAGAAATTGATAAAGCCCTATAGGACACTAATGCATCTGATAAGCTCAATTCACCCACCAACCATGCTACACAAAATTGGCCCACATAAACATATCAAAGGGTACAAATGTCATGATTTGCCAAATTACTCACCACAAACGCAAAATTAGATCATATGCACTATCAGAACGGAGTAATTTCAGACACAAAAAAAGATCGGGAACAACTCCAATAACAAGAGGCAAAAATATGGAGCGGAGCATAAAGTTTATTGCTTGCGTACCTGGTCGTGTCTTGAAGATGTTATCGAGCTCCATATGCTCTTTCTCCGCCAGCAACTATAAATTGTTCCACTCTGAGGCTCAATCAAACCAAAAGAAAATAGAGACACCCGTGAACTTGGCAATCTCCTCTGCGAAAGCAGCGGTGTGCACTTGAGGTAGATGACGGACGCGCCGTTGTCGACAATCATCATCGTTGAGCGTGAACACATTCCCGGGCTCACCAAACCCGTAGTCCACGTGGTTGAACCTGACCGACTCTAGTCGGAGATCGTTAGAGTGTCGTAGTCCAGCAGCATGCTGAATGTCCCCTTGGCCTCCCACATCACAGCCACCGCCTTCGCCACTGATGGATTGCTAGTCCGTGTGGTGCCCACGGAGTACACGCAGTTGCCAACGCTGTAGTCGCCCTCCACCGAGGGGACAGGGGAGCATGCTGTGGAGCAGGTGCCGCGTGCTGGCCCTGAAGCCGAGATGGACCTCGGCGTTGTCGGGGACGCACGCTGCCACCGCACGGCACCACCGGTCACCTGCAGCGTTGATGGCGCCACGAAGGTGAGTCGTGACACCGGGGCAAAGTGACAATGTCGAATGATGTCGTGATCTCCTTCCTTCCATCGTTCTGAATTTTTGATTGTTGTGATCACGTGTGACTATGTGGGGAAGGAAGGAGGAAAAGAATGAGAAAGGCACAGGAGGCGTGAATCATGGGTGGCTACACATGCGCCATGAAAGGAAATTTTTATTTTTTATTTGGGAATCACAGCATGAAAGGAAATTTAGGAAGTGACGATGTTTCAGGATGTGTCCCTGCGTGATGGAAGGTGACGCACAATGATGGAAGGTGAGAATGTGATTAGGGAAGGCGATGGAGTCTCAACACAAAAGAGGAAGGTGAAATTTGAAATATGCGAGATTAAGGGAAGGCGTGTGGGGTCAGATGCATAACTGAAGTCTTGTGCGGGGTAAAGGTGCTCGGCTGAATATAGATGGGTGAAAAAAGTCAGAAACTTTGGTGTTGTGTGAGTGATTTTTTAGTACAAATAGGGTGTAAGAGGTGTAACATATAAACATCTAATGGGATCAAGTTTTAATCCAAGGACTTAATGAGTTGGTCCTATTTAAATTCAAGGATCCAGATTGGTGGGTATTAGTATTTCGTGAGTGAGATATAGATCGTAGAAACTCCTCCTTTATTAGTTTAGATTATTGGAAGTGCATTACTTAGCACTATAGTTTCAGCTCCAACGGCCCAATCCCCGCTGACTCACATGTTGTTACAAACACTATATAGCAACAGTGTTGTGCACTATAGCACAAAGTGATTTTATCTTTCCCAATCAAATTGAACATGAGTCAGAAATGTAAGGAGATAGGTGGGAAGTTGATTAGAGTTTTGAGGGGATATCTCTACAATATATTAATTGAGGTACGATCGTCCACTTCATGTCCACAAAGTTAAAAACTGAATCCAAATCGGTTTCGTACCTTCTATATCAAGTATCGAATTTTAAAAATCATAACTCCCACGTCCGAAGCTCAAATAAGACAAACTCGGACTCTATCTCGTAGCACTCAAAAAATTCTACAACTGTGGTATTCAATAGAAGTACAGATTCTGCAGTTTGATTTTCAAATATACGATGTAAAAATATTTGTTCTGATTCGGATTCCTCTGCGCAGGTCTCTGTGCGGAGCCTATATCTCCTAGCTTCGTAGACCAAATAATATGATCCATATATGTTTCGAAAAGGTCTCAATGAGATCTACAACTTTCGTGTTTTAACTTTTTTCATTAGAGCAAGTATTCAATTTTAAAATCATGTTGCAATACAGTGTTATTTCTGGACTCCGTGAATTAATTTTTCCGTCTAGATAAAGCTTCTAGAATATGGTAAAAAATAGTGATAAAATTATTACTATTGATATATAAAATAATATACTAAGAAACAGTAACGGTAATACAAATATAATCTTTCATATAAAAAATATTAATAATATTATATATATCTAATAATTATATTATATAAATAATTTATATCTAAATTATAAAAAATATTTTGTTTTTGAAAGTCCGTAGCAACGCACGGACACTTTGCTAGTAACGTCATATTTGTTCCTTAGATCACCTCAAAAGGTGATTAACGGGCATATTTTCTTTTCTTTTTTTATTTTAGCCCTTTTAGGCAACATAGAAGGATCATCTTACTTACATGGAGAAACATGGAGAGGAGAGACACACCTGACTCGCAATGTCCAGCAATAGTTCGTGAACGCCATGGCTGAGATTGTAGGTCACACTGCGGAGACGCATATACGTCACCCCAATATGTTGCTCCAAATATACGAAGCAACAGGAAATTAAGTTCCTCGACCATTGGTGCCGAGAATAACAAGGTGAAGTAGAATTCCCTGAAGAAACGGAGAGCAACGGGGCTACTATATATGCAGGCACCGCCGGCTTCTTCGTAAGGTTGGTCAAGGCTGTCCACGACGAGCTCCTCCACCGAGTCCGAGCAAACGTACACGCCATATCCAGACAAGGCACGAAACGTGACAGAGTGCACGGCCGGGCACAGGGGCAGCAGGTCGCCAACAAGCTCCATGCGGGGTGAGACGAGGACGAGGCTCTTGAGAGCGGTGGGTGAACTTGCCGGCCCGTGGGAGCGCCAAGTTGACGTGATACGATTCAACTTGGAGCGTGAGGGAGGTGGTCTGGTCAAAGCAGGGCAGCTCGATGTATTCGTCGTGGACTCGCCCGACGCAGTGGCCAGGCCACAAAGTTAATTTGATGGCGAGATTCTTCGGGGCCAGCCGCTCGGCGGCACGGAGAAGCGCTGGAGGCGACGTGCTCAGGGCCCACTACTTCGTTGATGTCCCCCAGGTTCACGGAGAAGTGGAGAAGATTCAGCGTGGGGCCGGCCACCTGGACCTGGGCGAGCAAGGCGATGAGCGAGCGGACCGGGACGCCGCGGAACGTGAGCTCGGGAAGGCGTGTCCAGAGGCCGCACCACCGGCGGCCGAACGCCGCCGGCCTCGAGGAGAAGACGGCCTCCCGAACTCGCTCGCGCCTCACAGCGGCTGCTTGCCTGCGCTGCTCACAGCGCCGCCCGCCCCCGCCGCCGCTCAACCGCGCACAGCTGCTCATCACCGCTGTCGCTCCCCTCACCAACGTCGTCGCTCACTGCGCACAGCCGCTTGGCGCCGCCGCTCACCTGCGTGTGCCTCACAACGGCTGCTCGCCTGCACCACGCACAGCGGTCACTCGCCCTCGCCAATGCCGCCGCTCGCCCGTGCACAACCACTCAGTACAACCGCTCAGGCCATCGTGCCTAGAGGGCCAACTGGGCTGTCCATGCTCGCGGGCCTAACGGCACGGCCTGGCACGCCAATCCTTTTTCGTGTCGTGCCGTGGATCGCCATTTAGTTGCTCATCAACACACCCAGCACCCTTGTAACAAGATTCTGGCTCTGCCCCTACACGTGCTCCTCTTGCTATGGACGTCGGCAGCCACCAGACCTTAATGTTGAAGGCCCTATATAACTAGCGTCCAAGTCTAACCATTCTTTTGTTTTGTAAATATAGGTGCTAGGCAATATGACACCTCTATTTTCCTTCAAAAAAATTGGTGGGTGCGTCTATTCCACCGTTATTTTGCCTCCTGTCCCTGTAGAGTTAACGTATCCAGTTCAGTTCATGGACATCTCAAAAGGTCACATCACTTCTATGAATGGATACAACACTCCTCTAATTCTAGATTTGTAAAATTTAATAACTAGAGTACGTGTATGACAGCTTAATTTAGAGGTGAGCTCGTTCCTATGTTTTTCATTATATATCACTTTTAATAAATGATTTCCTACCTAATAATTATATTATAATTAAAACCATGGAGATGACTAGGTGATAATAGTAGAAGGACCTAGTGACGTGGAGGATCAGCAAGGACGTTGAAGCCAAGATGAAAGCACCATTCAAATTTAACAGACGTTATAATATAAAAGCACTAGAAAATTCCGAAAGTGGGAATTCATTAACTGATACGAAAAACAAATTGTATTCAATGGAACAATAGATTTGACAAATGGAGAATGAGTTCCATTCTGTGAACCAAACCAAAATAGTTGGAACAAATGACGAAATTTAAGCAAAATTGGCTAAAGCGATGATAGGTCATTGCACTATTTCTAGCGCTTAACTTATGTATAGTACATTTCACGTACGGGTATTGCTCGCAAATGCTGCACATTTCGTTGTATTTTTGGGCAGATCCAAACACTGTCAAACTCTTGAGGACACTCGCACATCTGAATAGGACATTTATAAAATCAATCTTCTCGTCTTGTCCTTTGAGGCCTAGTAATATTACCACTTGAAGATCAGTCAAGGGGTCGCTTGCATCTCTCCAGTTGGTATGTTGTTCACAAGGACAGTCCGGAGGGCATGATATCTGGAAATTAATATCGGTAACAGTTCAAATTCAATGCATGTGTGAAGCATAAATAAGGAATCTGCTGATAATATTCACATCAGCAGTACAGAACCGAAGCTCACCTCTGCATAACGATTAAGATTAACCTTGAGCATCCGCACTGGTCGAATCTGAAGCAGACGCAGTACCAGTGGTCCAAAAGCATGCATCTTTGTATGGAGCTCCAGCTCCAAAATAGAATACCGAGAGAATGGAAGTTTTTCTATCTCTTCCTCAAAGCTACATTCCACAAGATTAGCGTCCTGCATATATACACTTCATTAAAAGTAAAATTAAGGTCCCATGTCATGTAAAAGAAGGAATTCAGTAGAATAAACTTGGACACGAAAAACACTGAAGGAGGCAGAAACACACCGAATAACATATGTCGAAGGATAATCTGCCAACGCCGTGGATTAGGTCGTAGTTCAGACGGCAGAGGCTCATATGTTGAAGGGCCCCGATATCCCTACACCAATACCAGCAGGTCCAGAAGAGTTTCACAAGCATTGGCGCCGAGAAGGAGATCCTTGCGAAGCGGATCGTTGCCTCCTTAGCCCTTGTTCGGTTACTCCAGATTGAATCTGGGCCAAGAATTATTTTGGGCCCGAATTGAGTGAATCCGGTTGATTCACTAAATAAGAGAGAGAATGAATCCGGACCTCAGGAGGTAAAGTTTCATTCCGGGTCTTGAGCAACAGAAAATAATCGAAACGGGCCAATTTTCATTCCATCCAGCCCATAACCGAACAGCAAATTTTCGAGAAAACAGGTTTCATTCTAGGTTATTTTGTTCCAGTCGGATTAGGCCTCATTCCGGCCCAAACCGCTAGAACCGAACAAGGCCTTAAGCAGCGGGGTCACAATGTCGAGGGAGCGGATCTTACAACCGCCACCATCATTGTCGAGGCCCTCCACGGTGAGATCTTCTAGCGACGTCGAGTGCACAGTCACGTCATCGAAATGCTCACAGGTGCAGCAGGGATAAAACCAGAGAGAGCGCAAGGACGGGCACAACGGTAGCAAGGCAGCGAGCGCCATGTTGGGCCTGTAAAGTTGGAGGGTCTCTAGCGCGGTGAACTCGCCGGCTGGTGGTGGCGCCAAGTTGACGCCTGGCCACTCAAACTCAAGCGTGAGGGACGTGGTCTGATCAAAGCAGGGCAATTCGATGGCATCCTGAACTCCTCGCTCCAGAAAGTGGTCACAGACTATGATGGCGAGGTTCTTCGGGGCCAGCCGCTCAGCGGCACGAAGAAGCCAGGTGACGTGCTCGGGCCGCACATGTGCTGCAGCCTTCTTCTCCCTCAGTTTCACGGAGAAGTAGAGAAGGTTGAGCACGCGGCTGCTCACCTGGGCGAGCAAGGCGATAAGCGAGAGGACCGGGACGCCGCTGAACGTGAGATCGGGAAGGCGCGTCCAGAGGCCGCGCCACCGGCGGCCGAGGACGCTGGTGCGCGCAGCCTCACGGGCGCAGCCGAGACGGCAGAGCACGTCGAGGAGCAAGTCGTCCGGAAGGCTGCTGAGGCGATCCTCCACCTGAAAGGCTTTGCCGCCGGCGCCCCAGGGCCGACGACGGGGGCGTCCACGAGGCGGCAGCGGGTTCAGGCCACAGCCGGATCGCAACTGCATGGCTTAAGAAAGAGAGAGCTGGTTCATTGTGAAGGAAGAAAGTTGGGATAGGAAGGTGAACTGGAGAAAAGTATAAATTGGTGGATCCACCACCGGAAACCGGCACTTTGCTGTGTGCCGGACTTTTTGCTGTGAGCCAAAGATCAGACAAATGACCCTTTGCCATGTGCCAGAAAAATGACACATGGCAAAATGCCATTTGCCGTGTGCCAGACAGGTAATACACGGTAAACAATCCACCGTTAACTAAACCGATGCTGCTGCTGCCCTATCGTTAATATTTGTCGTGTGCCATCATGCAGCTCTTTACCATGTGCTACACATAGGGCACACGGCAAAGAGGACCCTTTGCCGTGTGTCCACCTTCCGGCACATGGCAAACATATTTCAAAATTTATCCATTCTATCTCAAATTTTTTCTTTATTTCACAAATAATTACTGTTACCCTATGTTTTAATTTGGGGAATTTTTCACTATGTTTATTATATTTAATAAATAGATTTTATTTTTACATGATTTATTTTGTGTAAATGAAATTTGTACTACAAGTGCATGAAATAATAGGATATAGTGAGTCAATAAATAATATTTATATTAGATTGAGACCTTATACAGTAGTTCACATGAAATTTTTAAAATCGTATGCACGAAACATTGACATGAATGTCGTATTAAATAGTATTTAAATTGTATAAAATTCAAATGAAGTCTAAAGTTCATCGGATTTGTCCGTTTATCCTTTTATCAGTAACCAAGCATGTGATAAATAGTTGAGCTTGTTTTTAATATTTTATCACGTATAATGCTTATAGACGGAATGTTACGAGAGAAGTTCTATAGACATGAGAGAGAGGACGTGATCAAGTTCGTAGATGCAATAACCTTCAAATTAGAATTTGAATTCAGTACATTTTCTTCATACAATAGAATGCACAAAATACTTCATCTTAATTTTTGGTATTTTCTCGGATTTGTATGGTAATTTTTTTGAATTAACTGCAACTATGTAATTCTAATTTGTACAAAATGAAATGTTCATAAAAGTACATGAAATAATAGAATTTTGTGTCCGTGAACTTTTTATTCAATTATATAAGGACATATTTGTGCTTAAATAAACAAAAAAAAATGTATAAGTAATAACAATAAGGTAGGAAATATATTCTGAAAATATTTTTGCCGTGTGCCTCACAGTTCAGAACACGGCAAAGAGTTTTTTTGTTTTTTTAAAAATAATTCCAGCACTTGTAAGAGGCGTGTAAAAAAATGATTGGTTTTCATCAAAAAACAAATCTTCGCCGTGTGCCCTAGATCTAGGCACACGGCAAAGATGTTATGTTTGCCGTGTGCCCTAGATCTTGGCACACGGCAAACACGTGGTGGACTTAGTCGTTTTCGACGTCTCTCTCTCACTCACACGTACACTCAACACTCTCTCTCTCACTCCCGTCGCCACCCTGCTCCGCTAGAGCTCCCCCCCCCCCCCCCCCCGCCGGAGCTCGCCTTGCCCCAACGCGACCCTGCCCCCGGCCGAACCCCGCCCCGCCCCGTCACGGCCCCGCCCCTCCGCGACCCCACCCTGCGGCCAAAGGTTGCCCCACCCCCGGCCGGCGCTCGCCCCTGTGCGACCCCGCCCCTGACCAGAGGCCTCCCCGTCCCGCCGCGAGCCTGCCCCTAGCTGGCACTCGCCCTGGCGCGACCCACCCCCGGCTAGAGGTCGCCCCGCCCCGCCGCGAGCCTACCCCTGGCCGGCGCTCGCCCCGGCACAACCCTTCCCCCGGCCAGAGGTTGCCCTGCCCTGCCGCGAGCCTGCCCACGGCCGACGCTCGCCCCGGCGCGACCTCGCCCGGCCGGACCTCGCCCCGCGGCCGGGCCGCACCCGTCGCCGCTCCTCCTCTCCGGCTGGCTGGCGGCCGAGGTCGCCTGCCCCTGGCCGAGGTCCCCATTAAACAGATGCTTCACCAACAAGGCGGAATGAGTGCTGGCAGAGCTGTGGGTAAGATATTCTTGCACTACACTACTGAATTCATTGCATTTTTATTGTATAATTATATAATAATGACATAATGCATCATATATACATGCAGTACTTCTTCACGTGTGAGCTGGGGAAAGAGGATATAGCTAGGACGGTGGCTAACAACCGCTGTCGTAAGCTCGTCAAGGACATGCACTATGAGGCGCAGGTTCAGTGTGTTATAAACTACTATGCCGCGCACCTTCGGCAAAAAATCAAAAAAGAAGAAGCAAGAACTTTGAGGCTTACGCACAACAATACATGCAGGTAAATTGACATTTATTCTGTTATCCAGTGCATCTCTTCATTCTATCCTGTTATATGTCACTAACTTGATCACGTGTAGGTGCCAGCGTGGTGGTGTCGTAACAATGAATAATGCTGGGAACGCATAGTGAACAGATGGTTCACACCTGAGTGGGACGAGTTGCACACCGCTGGTAGAGAACGACGTGCGCTAATGCCTAGTCCATCACACCACCAAGGCAGTCTTAGCAACGAGGAGTACAGGGCTCGATGAGTATGCAACTTCATTTATTTGTTTAAATGCTCCATTCTATAAAAAAATATGATTAATTTGTTCTTCTTTTGTAGTCCCAGTCACATGAAGGTGTGGAGTGCCCTGAGTTTATTGGATGGGCTATGTACCACAAGTCCAAGTCTTCTCAGGCCACCTACGACCCGCCCTCAGCATACATCAATCCCTTCATGTACTCTCGTATCAGTGCGTACACCAAGGTGGAAAAACATCTCCATGGCCCAGATTGGGATCCGACAGCCCACCCTCTTGATGCCGAGGTGATCATGAGGGCGGGGGGGGGGGGGGGGGGGGAAGGAAAGAAGCATGGCCGGTTGATCATCGGCCACGGCACTGTGGACACATCGAACACTCCCACCCTCTCCTAGATTCGAGCTAGGGACACGTCGAGTACTGGCTCGACCATACGCCCACGTCAAACAGTGGCATAGATGCAAGTGCAACAACTTGAGGTTATTTCTCTCTCATACATCAATCATTCAATAACTAAACACGTATTTGATTTGCATTGTAACATTGGGATAAAATTACATTGTAGGCTCAGCTGGCCGAAGAGAGAAGGCAGCGGCAGGAGGAGGCGACAAGGTAGCGGGCGGATGTGGCCAACCTGTATGCTTACATTCAAAGCATGCATGCTCACTTGGGAGGAGCACTACCACCGCCTCTGATTTTGTCACATCCAGCTCCAGCAACTCTTCAGGTAATCTACTACATAACCTTGTTCATTCATTTCAAGTATTAGAGATTTAGAGATGATTTAGAAACTTACAATGATTTAGAGACTTAGAATGATTTAGAGACTTACAATGATTTAGAGACTTAGACATTCATTTAGAAACTTGTAGTCTTACAATCATTTCATATTACATTCACTGAGAGACATTAACTTTCTACAGAATCAATCAGCAGCATCAAATACGCCAGACGTGTCGGTGGGCATGTCACCGATATTCCCCCGCAACAGTTGTTCCCGTCTGTGCCACAGTTCAACCCCTCTATGCCGCCTTTCAACGCACCTTAGTGACTTTGTGTAATAAAAGATCGTACTACTTGTGGATGATGATGTTTGTGGATTTCTTCCGGTTTTATGGTGATGTGCATGATATATTATGGTAATATGATGTTATATATTATGTTAATGTAATGTGATAGTGGTAATGTCATGTAATGTGATTTATTTTTGTGCCCTCTTTTTAATATTGGAACAGTCAAAAAATAAAAAAACAGAAACTATCAGGTCACTTTGCCGTGTGTCAGTATGGAGGCACACGACAAAGAGGTCATGAGCTGCCAAATTGGAAACTCTCTTTGCCGTGTGCCGCAGCTAGCACACGACAAAGGAGCCTTAATTTTGCCGTGTGCCAAACCTCCGGGCACACGGCAAAGGGAAAAATGTTGCCGTGTGCCAGATGCAGAGCATACAGCAAAGGAAAAAATGTTGTCATGTGCCAGATGTGGGGCACATGGCAACCTCCCCGGGACGTCAGATAGGCAATGCCGTTAACAGCCACATTTGCCATGAGCCCTGCCGTTGGCCCACGGTAAAAACTTTTGCCGTGTGCCCGACCCTCGACACAAGGCAAACCCTTATTTACTGTCGGGTTTGTTTGTCGTCCGGCCTTTTTCATGGGCCACACACGACAAATCTTTTGCCGTGTGTAAAACGGGCTTTGCCGTGTGCCTTTCCGGTAGTGATTGGAGGAGCCACTTACGGCCGCAATCAATGAAGAGTCTCCTCGGAATTGATGGCACGCTGCTCAAAACGAAGTCAGTCTTTCCAGCTTCCAAGATTTTCGTTTCAACTTGAACGGCGTTTGCCAGCTAGGCCATATAATTCAATTGTTTGCTATTGGTGGTCTGGTAGGTTGCGTTTTATGGGCACCAAAAGGATCGCACGGCTGGAATATGACGTTCCAGACTCTCATCTTGTTTCGTTTTGTTTTCCTAAGGCCAGTCTCAATACACACTTTTTACACTAATTTATATTATGTATTTTCTTTAAAAATAATTTCTTTTCTTAACAAGATTTTAACATCCTAATTAATTCTAGGAAAATTTTAAATTATTACAATTTTTTTTTAAAAAATGAGGTTGTTACATTCATGCTATACATGATCTGATGAAAGACATAGATTGACTCCAGTCTTAGAGGGTGTTTGGCATGGTTCTGGAGCCGAGCTCCAAAGTGAAGCAGTAAAAAACTAGCCAAATATTCTAACTCTAGAAAATTTGGTAGCAGTCCAACTCTGAAGATTTCATGAAGTTGTAGTTCATTTCTTCAAAGCATCTTAAACCCAACTCCAGAAATCAATCAAACCAACGTAGACTCAAATTTTATAATAAATTACCCGCCACTGTCACTCGTTATATAGAAAACGGTTCGCTTTTCTTTTCTTCCCCGTCCGCGCGTCTCCCCCACACTCACAGCTCTCCTTCCCAATCGTTCTCCGTGGTGCTCTCCAACCCTAGCCGCCACCTCGGCTTGGTCAGCGGCCTCCAGTCGCCTACGCCGACCCGTGTAGCTATGTTCTGCCCCGCTTCCCATGACCCGTGTCGCCCATTAAAAGCTCGCCCTTCCTCACACTGCATCGAGGACGAAGCTTGGAGCGCCGCCATCTGTGGTATGCAGGCTCGGCCAGGGCACCAATTGAGCTGATCGCCTGAGCTGGTCACCGACAAACAGCTCCATCTCCATAGACAATTCAGCCTAAAACTTCGCCTTTTTCTAGAGTTGTTGCCTACAATGTAGCCAAACACCCCCATAGACAGCTCCAGCTCCATAGTAGAGCAGCTCCAAAGCAGAGTTTTGGAGTGGAGCTGCTCTCCTATGGAGCAGAGTCATGCCAAACATGCTCTTATAGTACCATACGAGTTGTCCTTCATACAGGGCAGTTTATATGCTAGTTTATATTAAACAGATTACAGTTTTCTTAAAAACCCATCATCTGGTTCAATCCACCTAATCCTAGTTTTTATTTGGCTAAATGCCCACTCCACTCCAAGATTTATTGAAAATTACGCATTTGTCATCGCCTCTCTTTTTTTCATCTCCATCACACGGGCATCTTCTAGCTCGAGCCAATCCTTTTCCATTCCCTCATCGTCGGCATACTCTCGGGCCAACAGGGCCAATCGCCGTGGAGCAGCATCCTTCCCCGTCTTGGACCTAAACTCTCAAGCCATGGATTTGAACTCCTTGCTCACTTTCACTAGCCTCCTCCATTCCCTGGTGGTTTGGTGCTTGGATACAACATTGTGCGTGGCCATGTCATCTTCCCTTGTCGTGGTTGTTTAGGGGTGGTGCTATAGGAGGACGAAGGCCTTGCCGCGATTGATCCAAAGGCGGAGGCGGAGGCTCTGATGTAGGGCATGGGAAGCAACATGGAAGTGTTCGTCCGAGGATCAGTTCGGGGCCTAGGGAGGCAGCGGTGGTAGCTCTGGCATAGGGTGCGATCGTGGCACGGACATGCTGCTTGAGAAGAGCCTGATCTTAATGGACAAGTTCGTGGTTCTACTCGAAGTTGCAGAAATTTTGCTCGATGTGGTGGCACTTCTGGTTGAGGTGGTCGGGGCAGTGGGTAGGAGCTGGGCCTTGCTTAATGGGCCCAGACACGGAATGACCCACTTAGCATAGCCCGAGCATGGCCCAGCCCAGCCTAGGAGTAAATGGGCAGTGCCGGCCCAAAGCACGACAGGGGCCATGCTTAGGCTTGGCCTCGGGCACGATGGGCCAGCCCAAGCAAAGCACATTTAGCACAGCCCACCAAGGCACGACAACAACTCGACAGGCATGTGGGCCAGCCCAACAGGCATGCCAGCCTAGCGCCCCCGCCCCCGGTCATATATAAGGCCCGCAGCCACAACGCCACGTGCCCCCCCCCTAAACCCTACCCCTATTTCGCCTCACCCCAGTCCCCACCCACCGGCCGCCACAACCGTAACTCCGCCTCGGTGCCTCCGCTCCTCCGCTTCGCTTAGGGTTTAGCCTGTCCGTAGTGGGCCGCTCCTCCGCTCGCCGCCCGGCTCCTGTTGTAGCTCACCGTTGCAAGCTTGTCCAATCGTCCGTCCTCCCCTCTCGCTCTCGGATATCGGTCGCCCTTGTCCTTGTCCCCCTCTACACCTCACCTCACACGGTCTAACATCCATGGCCGCCTGTAGTCCCGCACTCGGGTAACATTCCATGGCCGCCAGATATGGACGTGGACGTCAACTCACTCGGCTCATGTACCTTCAGATCTAAGGTCGCCAGGGGGCTTTCTGGCTTTGTCGACCTCGTCTTTGAGCCCCATGGCAGGGCTAGACACCATCAACAACGATCTTCACGCGCAGGACCTGTGTGGCAATGATGATGATGACATCATAGATGGGACTGATGCCTTGCTTGGGACAAATGGTGCTTCTCCGGTTGATGTCGATGTGAGCCTAACGTTGAGCACAGTTGGCAAGAAGACAAGGAAGAGAACGTCCGACGTGTGGAAGGAAATGGAGGAGCTCAAGCACAAGGATCCTATCACAGGTAAGGAGGTAACGTATGGAGCTCTCTGTAACTACTATAAATCTCAGCTTTCTACTTCATTGACTAGTGGTACTAGTCATTTGATTCATCACTTGAAGTCATGTAGACAGAAGGTATTAGCTTCTAGTGCTTCTTCATAGTCGCACTTGCATTATAGTTCTGATGGGCATGTTAAACATTTTCAATACAATGAAGATGTTGTTGGGATGGCTTTGGCACTTTTAATTGCACGTCTTGATCTGCCTTTGAACACTAGTGAACAAATTGCTTTTGGTGATTATATTATAACTGCTCATAATCTTAGCTTTAAGGGAGTTTCTAGGCAGACTACTACTAGAGACACTGAGAAGTATTACTTTCTGATGCAGTCTGCAGTGATTGATCTGTTGAGTAGTGCTACTTGTGTTTGTTTGACTTCTGATATATGGAGTGACAATTCCAAGGAAGATTACCTTAGTGTTGTATTTCATTTTGTCATTGCTGATTGGGAGTTAGAGAAACGGATTGTTGGTATGAGGTTGATCGATTGTGCTCATACTGGTGTGAACATTGCTGAAAGTATCTTGCAGGTGCTTACTGAGTACAACATGACTTCTAAAGTCATGTCTATTATATTGGATAATGCTTCTGCTAATGCATGTGCTGTTAGAGAACTTGTACCTTATTTGACACCTTACATTACTTCTAATAGTGCATCTACTTCTCTATCTGCTCTTAATGTTGATGATCTTGTTAATGCATCTGGTGTGTTGCATCAATGATGTGCATGCCTATCATCAATCTCATTTTCAAGTCTGGCTTGAAATGTATTAAGAAACTGATTAAGGATTTTAGGAAGGCAATTTCTTGGCTTAATTCATCTAATCAACGCATTGCTCAATTTAAAGTTTTTTGCATGGCTCGTAATGTTCATCCTCGCAGGTTTTGTTTGGACATGGATGTCAGGCGGAATGCCACTTATCTTATGTTGAAGCATCTTGTTCCATACAAGAATGTCTTCTCTGTGTTTGTCACTACTAATTATCCACCTGGAGCTAGTGGTGAGCAACTGCTGATAGAAGACCACTGGTATGCTGCTGAAACTATTTTAAAGTTTTTGGCATTGTTCTACAAATGTACAGTTTCACTTTCTGGTGTATATTATCCAACTTCTCCTCTGATGATGCATGCAATTCTTGCTATTGTTGAGCATCTGTCTACTTTTGAGAATGAAGATAAGCTAAGATATGTGGTTGTGCCAATGAAAACAAAGTTTCTGAAATACTAGGGCAACATTCCTCTGTTGTACTCATATGTATTCATTCTAGATCCTAGAGCTAAGCTTTCTAGTTTTACAAATGCACTTCAGCTTATTTTGACTGCCTTGAACCGTGACTACTCTGCTTATTACAATGAGGTTAGAACTAGCTTGTCTAATTTGTTTGCTAATATAAGAGCAAATATGGTTCTAAGAGATTGCAGAGGCCACCACCATCATCTACTGCATGTAAAAAGGTATGTTCATGGAATACGATTTTTAGGAGGCCATCTGGCACTGCCACATCAACGTCTGACACTCCATCTTGATATGCTAATGAGCTGTCAGCATATTTGGAAAGTGACCCTGCTACCCAGTTTGATGATTCATTTAATATTCTAACCTGGTGGCATGAGCACAAAAGAACTTATTCTATTCTCTCTATTTTGGCTAAGGATATCATGACTATTCTTGTTTCCACTATTTCTTTGGAATCTGCATTTAGTTTGTGTGGCAGGTTGCTAGAGGATCGTCGTCAAAGCACTACACCTGAACATGTCGAGATGCTATCCTTGATGAAAGATTGGAAGGAAGGTGATAGCAGGCAGCAACACAGAATTGAAAACAAGGAGCTGGAGGAGAAGATGGCGAACATGTACCTGGATGGACATGGACCTGATGGAGCTGGTGCTGCTATTGAGCTACACCTGCACCTGGAGATGAAGGAAGCCAAGGAGCTGGATCTGCTGGGTAAAAATGTAATGCTGGTTTCTGGAATTCTTTTTTGCTTGAGGTTATGAAAAGAGTCTAGGCTATACTCTTTTTCCTTTAGGGTTTTATCCTCATGTAGTTGAAATGAGGTTTTACTTAAAGGTTTTTAATGAGGCAGCCAATTTTGTAAAACGTAGACTCTTTTTAAAGCCTGATGTTCTCTCTATTTTGCATGAACTTGTGTCTGTTATGAACCAATGACTATGTGGCTTGAATTTGTGATTGAAACTTGATCATGTCTGTGTGGCTTGAATTTGTGATTGAAACTTGATCATGTCTATGTGGCTTGAATTTGTGATTGAAACTTGAGCAATGCTTATTGCTTTTTTTCCTGATCAAACAAGCTATTTTTTCCTGATCATGTCTAAGGCGGGCTCAATCCAGCACGGCCCACAAAGGCACGATGGGCCACAAGCACAGCCCGGCTCGTTTAAATAGGCCCGTGCCATGCTTGGGCTCAAGCTGTGGCACGCCGGGCTAGCACGGTGCGTCCGAGAATTAAACATGACGTGCAGTCCTGTTAAGCAAATGGGCTGGCCCATTACAGGCTCGTGTCGTGCCGGCCCGGCACGGCCTGTTAGCCAGGACTATGCACTGCTCGTGCACCGCACCCATCGCTGCCACGGCTTGTAGATGGGCTAGGGTTTAGGGCAGCGTGGTTTGGTTTGAATGAACGATGCAGGGAGTTGGTGGGTGGGGGATGGTGTGAGTGGGTTGGGTCGAGCAGACCCACCTATCGATGCAAAAGAAAGTAGGAAGATAGACAACCAAATCAACTTAGATCATATGATGAAGTTGTAGACTGAAGTAGTATCCGTCTTCTATTTTGGGTAAGTGATTTTTTTGGAGGTATAAACTGGGGTGTACGTAGCAAAGATCATCTCTGTAAGGTGTACTGAATGGTGTAAACTTAGAATATAAAAAACTGGTGCATTATATAGGGGTATAGATGTAAATGAACTATTGGAGCCATGAATCACTTGAAATCTCTTCAGCAAGGGATGGTGATGTGGATTCACTTGACGACTTGTTTGCGAGTGATATGGAAGATGAAACAATTCAGATTGCAAAGAAAACTATGAAGCAAAATGATGCCATTAGCTTGCATCTTAGGTACATACTATGAAGCTGCCTTCATGCATAACAAAAGAGGACTGAAATATCATAAGATGACGAGCTAGGTTATGATTGGACTATTAGATAGCTCAATGACCTAGCAAAATGCTATAACATGTTTAGGATGAGTAGAGACCGTTTTTATTAGCTTCATGAACTACTAGCGTCTTCTTATGGTCTCAAGTCATCAAACAAAATGTGCTAAATAGAGTCTTTGGCAATGTTGGATTTCATGTATGTATAGAGGTATCTTGTAGGTGTTATGGGCTTGTGGGAAACTCGGAGTCAGCCTTTATATCTTTACTTCTCATCTTTTAAACCTTTTTATTGTTATTTTACCTAATTTTACAACATCTCAAACAACATTACATGGCGAAATCATCAATATCAGAGATAAAAAAACATACTTATGATGAAAATATGGTAGAAAATGGTGAGAAAATGTTTGCTTCTGCATATAAAATGGTATTCTAAGAAGTATCAACAATAATATAAATATGATCGTTATATAAAAATATTAAAATACTATATATGTTCAACAAATATATTATATAAATGATTTTTTTATTTAAACCATATAGAGTGTTTTATTTTTTTGAGCCCGTCACAACACACGAGCAATTTGCTAGTTTTTATTGAATCATAGTGTGTATCAGCTAAATTCGATTTATTTGATGTGTTATAGACAAAGTCATGTTCTTTTAGTGTGTGTTAGATAAATTTCTCAAAAAATATTGGTGCAAGTTTACTTAAAATATATACAACTTATTAATTAAGGTGAGGTCGTCTAGATTACTTTTTTCGTGTACAGATGTGTTTGTAACATTGTCGTATTTAGTTTGTATCCTATAATAATTCACCAATCAGTTTGAGTTGTTTTTGAACTATTTTCTAATCATGTATTGAATTAGACTTTGATTTCAATTTGATATTTCATACTAACAACAATTAAGCATCTATTGCTTTAACATCATATTTTAGATGGAAACTAATAAGAAGAATTCCAATAATAACTCACTCTAAAATTATTATAATGATATTTTTTTTAAAACTCAAAAAGGTAAAGCAAAATAAAAATAGAGCAAATGCTCAAGTCAAAAAAATTGATTAATTAAAAACTTTTTATAGTTACACAAAAAACATTCTAACCGTAAAGTTGTTTTTAACAAAGACGCATGATAACGCATGGATATTTTGCTAGTTAGCAAGAAATCAGTGAAATACAATATTTGAGTTAATGAAAATGCAATGGCGACATACCTTAGCTTCCGCAGGATGCCGTTCTTCCTCAACTGGTGGAGTTGGCTGATACAGGGAAAATCGTGCTAATCAATGGATTACTGAAGGGTCAATACATATACGGGATAACGGGAGCCACAGGCGACGGGCCCAAAAGTGCGGATCGGGGTCCTCTGTAGTGATGTGATCAATTCAGGGCACTGTATCACTCCGTACAGAAATCTTAGAGAGGATATACAGTATCCTGAATTAACACTG
Source organism: Eleusine coracana subsp. coracana (assembly GCA_032690845.1). Classification (NCBI taxonomy): domain Eukaryota; kingdom Viridiplantae; phylum Streptophyta; class Magnoliopsida; order Poales; family Poaceae; genus Eleusine; species Eleusine coracana. Next base: position 10,378,073 of record CM064426.1, read on the forward strand.
TAGCAGATTTCTATTTACCGGTACTGTGCTGAGAACTGTATTGTGTCGTCCGTTACTATAGCATCAAATCCCATCCGTTGCTTCTCGATCGAACGGGCAAAAAAATAGACTAATTCACGCTACAGTGTATCCTCTGAATTTAACTCTTCAATTGAGAGGACCCCGATCGCAAAAGTGCATAGGCCCATAGACAAATAACCCCAGTGCCGGCTCTATTGTTTAGGAGGCCCTGGGGCAAAGTTAATGTGAGGTCCTTAAGATCATGTTTTTTGGGGTTTTAAACAAGAGCATTATTACATAGCCATGCCGCTGTGTGAACATCTCTACCAGCTAATTACGGTAATTCATGCACTAATAACTTATCTCCATTTTATCTAATGAACTTGGATTTCATCTATAAATTATATATAATTGAAAAACACTATTCATTTCTAACAAAATGTTCTTGATTTTCAACAACTAATAAAAACAGTATAAATGTTTCAGGGAAAAATAGCTAATAGGAACTTAGAAATATGTGGATAATTTGACGACAATCATGTTTGCCTGATCTTGTGACTGACACACAACAGCCTAACAAAGATAAAAACCAGGAGATTTGTGATAAACCGGCAGCTTAGATTAGTGGAAGAATAGTAAACAGAAATTATATATGAATAAATTTATGGGCGTCAATGTTTATTTATTCATGAAAAAAAGAGAAACAAAAACATTTCGATTTGGACTAGGTATATTGTACATCAACCTATGTTTTACCTTGCATGGGCTGAGTTTCTTAGACCGAGCTCCTTTAGCTAAGTTCATGGGTCAAGCTACTCGGGCTGAACAAGATAGATACTTTACTGGACCACATTCTAATAGATACATCATACATATAGAGGTATGCAAATTCCTAGTCCCCTTCCTGGGCCGGGCCCTAGGCCAGTGTCCTTATTGCCCTGGCCCAAAGCCGGCCCTGAATAACCCTAATACGATTGTGTAACATTGGTACCGGTGGTAGCGTTGACCGTTGAGGAGCCTCTGGTGTAAGGCTTGCCGGAGGAACGCTATGTTGAACCTAGGAGATGGGATTTCAATATGACTGATGTCAAATGAATGTTTCTCTACAGCTCCCCCCCCCCCATATATATATATATATATATATATATATATATATATATATATATATATATACTTGGTATATTGTGACTGAAACATTTTTGGTATTATATCCAAGAGTTTTTCAGTCCTTGGGCGTTGGTTGCTGCGACATTCTAGTGTAACCATCAACTATTGGCATGCTAGATCAACCATCCATGCTATCTAGACTGATAAAAGCAGAACTACTTCAGCTTTCTGCAGAATCGAAGCCCTTGGGCGTTGGTTGCTGCAAGCTCTCCAAAATCGAAGCTCCCAAACATGAGCATGTGACCATCATGCTTAAGTCTTAATTCACAAGCTATATACAATGGTGAACACGAAACTATCTGGGGGCAACCTTTTGCAGGTACTTGGAAATCTGGCAAGGAAAGAAAGGAGTGCTGTAGAATATGTTGTACGAGGACATTTCAAGGTCTTCATCAGAAGGGATGGCTCTGATATCTCTATACCATAAAACTTTTTCCTTGCCTGTGTCAAGGGCTACCACCGTTGCCTTTGTGCCATCACCCATAAATAGTACAAAGCAGATGATACTGGGGTCGTCCATACTCACCAGTGGGAACAGTGGCGTAATGCGGGGAAGCTGAATATCATAACCTTCCATAGCCCAGAGGTCCCGAGCTTCAATAGTGACACCTTTCTGCCACTCCATCTCATCATCATCGCCACGCTGCGTCAATGTATAGATCGTAATGGTGAAACCATTACCAGGCTCCCATGAGAGAAATAGTGTGCCATCATCGCGGACAATGTTAACAAACTTCATCGTTCCACCCTTTGGTGATGCACACAGCCCGGTATGCCCCCGGCGATGCTATGTGCAATGGATCAGGATAACCGATGGGAACGTGTTCCAGAGGCAGAGGGAGGTACTGGAGATCAGGGCTGTTGTGGTTGACGTCGCAGAAAATTATCCCTCTGTAGTAATCAACCCAGCACAGGTAACTGCCGTAAGGAAGAACCACATGAGTTTCCCACCATCCGCGCAAGTCACCAAACTTGGCCTTTCCACCACGGGCCCTAGTGTCCTTGACCTCCCAGTTGCGAATACCGGTGGCATTATTGGCTTTCCTGTCCGAGCAGAGCTTGATGAGCTTGCCTTCCAAAGGTGCATCCTCGTGCCCTGTGCCAAGCCTTGTCCACGTTGAGTTGGAGCTCAGCAACCACGAACTCTCCTTCACAACCAGTGAGCACCAGCAAACCAGCGCTGCTAATTCCCATAGAAATCCGTTGCGTTCTGTTCCACGAGCCATCCTCCTCCGCAGCCAAGACCTCCTGTTCGGTCATGTACCAGCGCGGGAGCAGTGTGAGCTCGGGTCCGGAAGGTCCGGCCCAGTAGATGAAGTAGTCGATGGCCTTGTCCCATGGGGGCAGCCTATTGTAGTCGACGATGGCGTTGTCCAGCGGGAGCACCATGTCGTAGTCGTAGTCGGTGGCGTTGTCCGGCCAGAGCAGCCAGCTGACGTGTTGGTCGATGATGTCGTCCACCGAAGGCAGCCTCTCGTAGTCGATCTTGAGGCGGAAGAGGACGGCCTCGCCGTGCGCCGCCACGACGTTGTCCAAGGAGCACATCTTCCGATCTTCCGGGAAGTGCAGGCAGAGGCGGGAGGTGCCCGGCAGCGCGCTCAGGATGAAGGAGACGCGGATGTCCTCGCCGTTGCTGGCGCGGGCGCTCGTCGAGGTCGCTCCGCCGTCCCCGGGGAAGGAAGCGAGGTCTTTGCGGCGAATTTGGTTGTCTACGATCACCCAGCTAGGGATCGTCGAGGGGTCCTGTGATCTGACCTCCATTGGAGGCTTCGAATTGGGAACGAGATCGAGGGTTTTAGAGCCGCACGCGCCCGCAACCGGCAGCCGCAGCGACTATAAGAAACCATTTTTTCTTTTTTTAAGGAACTTAAGAAACCAGAGCTGAAACTGTTTTGTAGTCACGTAAGGCCTCTTGGCTGCCCACGATAAGAGGCCCAGATGAAGCCCAGGCCGGCCTACAATTAGTTTTTTTTTTTTGAATTCTACAATTAGTTTTCTTGCCTGTTCTTTCTTCGTTATCAGACAGGAGAATGAATATTAGTTTGTCAAAAATGTGTGCAACAGGCTAGCACGTCGCAACAAACTCTTTGGAAAAAAAATAAAAAAAACAAACGGTAGCATGTGTTATGAAACATTCCATAAAAACCTAGTGAGAAAAATAAGATGACAAAAAACGAACGGTAGCATATGATTTAATATATATATTCAAGGAAATTTTAAACTTACGGTTTGTGACAATGTTGTATGGATGAATGACATGTGGGTTGAGTGGTAATTTTGTTAACGTTAACTTAGTAGTACCAAAATAGAAAGTCGCTCTTATCCGAGGGGGCACTCCCTCAGAATTCCATAATAAAAGTTTAAGTCTTGATACACAAATTTATTAACAAAATTTGGACCATTGAGTTGGTAAAATAAACCAGAACAGATATAGGAAGAACAATAACTTGTAAAAGAATCACATAGGTGAAAAATGACGACTTAACTTCCTTTCCTGACAATAGGTAAAACAATGAATATTTTTTTTAAAAAAAACATAATATTGTATCACTACATTGGATTTTATAGTGAAAACAATGATTTTCTTTTTTTCTTTTTTTAAAAAAAACATAACATTGTATCAGTACAAAGCATATCTAGCACCTGTCAACTTCAATTAAATCTATTTATTTCTTTTTTCGTGAACGTGCCTAACTAAGTCTATTTATTTCGCCAACGATAACCTACCTTTGCGGCTGGTTCCAGCTCCTCCGCTTCAACCAATGATTTTCATTTGTCAGGTGGTGGTCTATATGAGACACATCCACATATCATACATGTACATATATGTGTACGTGTTTGGTGTAGTGTGTGCTCTTATTGACGCCCTCTTTAAGAGTGATCATGTAATAGAGTTTCTTCGTGTATGTATAATTATAAAAACTCATTTTATTTTATTATTATTATATGAGCTCATAGCGAAAGATCCTTTTCTCCATTGATAACCTACCTTTGCGGCTGGTTCCAGCTCCTCCGCTTCAACCAATGATTTTTATTTGTTAGGTGGTGGTCTATATGAGACACATCCACATGTCATACATGTACATATATGTGTACGTGTCTGGTGTAGTGTGTGCTTTTATTGATACCCTATTTGAGAGTGATCATGTAATAGAGTTTCTTGATGTATGTATAATTATAAAAACTTGTTCTATTTTATTATTATTATATGAGCTCATAGCGAAAGATCCTTTTCTCCATCCGTGCGTCAACCTTTCATTTCCCCTTTTGCCCCATCTCTCCGGTCCCACAGTCCACCAGCCAAACCGAATAACAATTGCCCGAATTTTGCTGCTTTCCTACCCATCTGGCCCTCCCCTCGACCGCCTCCTCCGTCCTCCTTCCACCACCACTCCATGACTGACTGCCACCGCCCTTACCGGGGCGACCTCCGCTCGCCGCCTTCCTCCACGCCGGACCCCGCCGTCCACCACGCCAACGGCTACTTCTCCTCCTCCACCTCCCCCCACTCCAATGCCTACTTCTCCCCCGCCGCTCCCAAGATCGATGCTTTCCCCGGCGCTGGCGCCGGCGACCGGCGGATGGAGATCTACACGACGGCTCCTCCGCAGTACCTGCCGCCTCCTCTGGGACACACGCTGGCGCTTCCACCGCCGCCCGGGTGGAAAGAAGGGCGCCTTGGAGGAGTAGGAGGGGGCGCCGGCAGGAAGAGCGGAGGGGGAGGGGCCAGCATGTGGTGCCTCAGTGACCCGGAGATGAAGCGCCGGCGGCGGGTGGCGAGCTACAAGGCCTACTCAGTGGAGGGTAAGATGAAGGCGTCGCTGCGGAGGGGGATCCGCTGGTTCAAGGGCAAGTGCTCCGACATCTTCCACGGATGGTAACCTCTGATGGCTCGGCGAGCCACGGGCTCTTCTCCTCCAAGAAAGGAACCAATGTTCTGGAAATCTTTGCAATTTAGATTCCTTTTTGTTTTCCTTTTCTTTCTCCCCTTTTTGCTGGAAAGCAATGTTCTGGATATTTCTTCTGCTAGATTACTACTAATCGGAATGGATTTGATATTGTGAGTGTATATTGGTGATCCAATGGCGGCTTTGCCGTTGTAGGATTCGCGGTGGGCTATGTGATGCGCACACAGTATAACTTTGTGTATTGATCTGCCATGGCCAGAAGCAGTGATTGCATATTGGGTAGTTGTGTTAGCCATCTTTTTTTTACTAATCAGATATAATAGAGTTGTGTGTTGATGGATGAAGGTTTTCCTCATGAAATTTGGAGGCCTTTTAAGGTCCGTGATGCACATCTGATATTAGTATCATGGCTTGTTTGCCATGCTTTGATGTTCAAATCATGTATTGAAGAAATCCTTGTGGTACTTTTCAGTGCTCATCATTAATATTACTTGTCTTGTGAGTTTGATTTTTGAGGCGCGTATGGACTGATGCTAAATGTCTTACGTTAATACATTGTTATCCTGTTTATTTGAGTGATGGTTTTTTGTGTGGTACTAATATCCGTGTGAGTGCTCAGTTAGAAAAATTTTGATTTGTGAAAATTATTACAGCAAGTACATTATTAGTAGGTACACTTCACTAATAAAAGGAAGGACATTGAATACTGTAACAGCTTATTTCAAAGCTGTGATTGAGGGGACAGTAAACAACTAACCATTTACATTTTCTGATATCTAATATATAATTCCAGTTAGCAAAGTCTTGTTTCACAAACAAAATTCTGAAAAATAAAAAAGTTTTCAGTGGTTGGGGTGACAGGTAAACTACTACCCTGTCATCACTGTGTCTGGTCTGAGTGTGGCATGGTTTTGTTCACCGAACCTTGTTGCATCTGTCCATATCATTGGAACATAATCAACCAAGTGATTGGTTGGTTTATAAAACTTTGTGTCGTATTAAATGAAACCAGTGAGTGATTCATCTTAGATGTCCTGTGAGGTTGATAATTAGTTATCATTGAATATACATAATGTTGTAGCATGTCAAAATCCTTAATCCCATCTTGCTTGCATTACCAGAGACCGATGAGTACTTTGCATGTTCAGGTTAAGAAAGTGCTTAGCATTGATCTTGTATGGAAGCCATTGAGCCAAGCATGTCCCCACATTAGTGCTTTTGTTAAAGAAGATTTGCTGATTTAACACATTTTTTGGAGAACAGGCAGGAGGTACTTTCATAGTTGTTGCGAGGGAAGCTGCCAGCCACTCATACCCTTTTGTGTCCTGCTTTGTGTTGTATATCTATTCCTTGTGTGCTGCATGATTGCCTCTTGAATCTTGAGTGAACAGTTGCTTTCATATGACAGAAGGGGAAAAATAGTTCCATTGACTCTTGAATCTTGAGTGAACAGTTGTCTGATGAATCTTGAGTGAATAGGGAAGCTTTGAAAATAGTTACCTGAAAATTGGTTCAACTTGTGGTCACTGCATTTGTGGGCACAAGTAATGTTGAATGCTTCTGTATGCTGTTCAGGCATGAGTAGCGTCAGCAGAGGCAGTTCAATTCGCAGGTCCTGCCAGTGCTAGCTCAATACTGAATTTGGAATCTTTGACTGATTTGCGTTATCTCTTGCAAGAGAAGTGAGGGTCAATGTGCTGACATAGTCTATAGTCTCTGTATCGTGTACATGTGCATGGTTTCTTTTCAAGATGAACTTCATGTGCATATCATCTGTCCCAGAGTTTTGTAGAGAAAGATGATGTACTATAAAAGTGTCTGTTGTAGTGTTATGGCAAATTTCTTATGAACCACTCAAAAAACTTCAAGTTTCTTATCAATCACTCAAAATTTAAAGTTTCTTATTAGCCATTGGTTTTATCTTTTGTTTCTTATTCACCACTATCATTACTTTATGATGTTAAATGAAAAAGTTAAAGCCAGTTTGGTCCTTTTTGTAAATATATCTTTCTTATTTAAAAAATATCAATATTGCAATTTTATATGCCTTAAAAAATATTACTAAGTGTATGGTCATGTTTTTCTTTTTGAAAATATTGATATGAAAACTGACTCTTTCGTATGCATTGGAATGATTAATAAGAAAACTTTAGTATAAAAATAACAATAGAGGCAAGTTGGTCTTTTCTTATTCTATTTAACATCAGTGATGAATCTACTATATCTTTATAAGTGCAACCCACTATAAGTCATTAACTCATATTTCTCTCAACTCTCATGCAGCCACGTCATCTTTTAATTTTCTACCATTAGATCATAAACTTTGAGTCCCATCTAGTCATTCATTCACCCTCACCACCGTCTCAAACGGCATCCTGCTCACCTCCCTTTACTCAAATGGCGCAGAAACTTCAGTCACCAATGTGCAATAAAGAAATCAATAAACCATCACAATTAGTGACATTAAATCTCTCCTATCTCAGGCGCCGATCACACTTCCCTGACCACTACTTATTCATCATGGTATGTACCGGATCGGCATTCACCTTTTTTTGTGTTCAAGAGCTCCTCTGCCAAGCAGGAAAACATCCTCATTTCCTTTTGTCTGTCTGTCGCATTTCTTTCTGTCTGTCTGTCGCTCACAACAAAGATTGCATTGCGCTAATTAAATCCTTTAATTTGCTTTTGTCGTCTTCATTCTCCTCTGACCATCGTATGTTTTGCATTTTTCCCTATTTTCCATTTGTATCGATAGCAGACCCAGCTGATGCCGCTCATCCAGAAGATGCTCTCCCACCATTGGCACTCATATATACGAGCAGCTCTCAGCAGCCACCAGGCCTGAGTGGCTGAGTAAATGTCGATCGACCCCCATCCTTTATGTGGTATTGATTTCTTCATGAACCTGACACTCATGGTGGTTGTGATTGTCCTCCTTCCCTTTTTTTCATCTTCAGGTGCTGGATCAATGTGGGTTGTTACGGATTATTCACAAATCAGATTTGAGATTCATTCTCTTTTGTCTTTTCAGACGCCCATATCCTAATGATGAAGGGTCACCATTGTAGTTGTCTGAAGAATGCATCTAATCCATGGCTATTTCATGTTCTTGCCCCACGACATGCACATAGATTGACCTGATATATAACTTACATGATCAGTTTTTGTGCTGCTGCATGTACTAATTTGTTTTTTTGCAAGGCACACCAACACCAACTTTGACAGCAGGAAGCATAGGTAATTCTTCCTCTGTGTGCTACTTTATTTGTTGCGACCATTAAAATTTAAAATTATCTCACAATTTCTAGACTTTATAGTAATAAGGCAATAAGCTCAACAGGCCATATATATGCAGTCTCTTTTGTCACGAGTTTTACTTTCTAGGTCATGGGTTCTACAGGTTTGTGTTTCACTTTATTAATTATTGATTTTAAATATCAAATGTAAGTTACACTGGAGTTGTGTCATTCATGCAAGATGTAGTTCAGATGAATTCTTGGTTCTTGTTTTTTTTTTAATTTTGCTTATTTTTATTAGTGATGATGTGCTTCAAAGAGATCTGCCATAGAAATGAAATGGGTGAAACTCTAATTTAGTGTATCAGTCCCTACCCATGTAATCAGGCTAATGACATGTGCATGCGTACCAATTTTGAATCATTTACGTTACATAGAGAACATAATGCCTCTTCATAGCTCTTTATGAAAGTAACTGTAATACTTTAAAGTACTGTTATCAATTCCATTTAAATCATTGCTCAACCCAAAAGACACGTTTACTACTATATAGCTTTATTGGGATCTCTGATTTCAGTTTTATTGTAACTTAAGAGCGCACGCCATAACAACATCATATACTAAAACAACTGGACTTTATATAACAGATCTTATACATACTGTAAGTATTTTGTATTTCCTACTCATGCTTGGTTGTACTTATACACTATCAAAGATTCATTTATATAGACTGCTATAAACAAAGTTTTTTTGTAATACTAAAATTCCGGCTGCACCGAACGGGGTATCACCTAGTAAGAAACAAAAGATATGACCGATGGCTAACAAGGAACTTCAAAATTTTGACTAGTTGTAAGGAATTTGAAGTTTTTTAGTGGTTGATAAGGAATTTGTCTTAGTGTTATTTGTTTTTTTAGTGAAATTTTAGTGTTTATTTGTTGAACCCTGACCAAAACGATGTATTTCTCTCGAATGTGTCTGGAATGAGGAAACTCTAAAGGTGTTTATAAGAAACAAACTTTGGAGTGTGATAGTCCATGACAACCAAACCCTGTACAATGGTATGCTGATGGCTCCAAAAAATAGTAATTTAAGGGCTTCTTTGGATTGAAGGAATAGCAAAGGAATTTTGGAGGATTTGAATTCCAAAGGATTTTTTCCTAAAGACTCCTTTGGCTCATAGAAAAGTACATGAAAAAATCCATAGGAATGCATGCCTGTGACCTCATTTCACAGGAAATTTAGCAAGAGGGTAGGACCTCATTTATTTTTTCCTGGCGGGAACGCATGCGCAGCTTCGCTTGTTCGCACCTTTTTGTCGTCATTTTGGCGCTCGCCCCTTCACGGTCGTTCCAGAAAAGAAGAAAATAAAACTGACCGAGTATCTCTTGGCCTTCTATCTGAAAATAGAAACAGAGGAGAGAGGCCTCCCTTCTCTCATATCGGGCCATATTTGGCCTTCATCCCCATCGCTGGTCCTCCGATCCGACGAGAGCACACGTGGTGGTCGCATCTTGTCCAGTTGTAAGTTTTTCCCCCTACAAGGTTGTTTCTTTATTCCCCATCTTCGAAGTTCCATCCAGGATTTAGTTAGGTCTTTTGTGCCGTAGCAACTAGGATTATGTTTCGTTGTTTACTGTTTCTAGGGAAGTCTAGGATTGATTTTCGTTTTCCTTTTTATCATTTGTGCCGTAGCAACTAGGATTAGGATTCGTTGTTTACTGTTTCTAGGGAAGTCTAGGATTGATTTTCGTTTTCCTTTTTATCATTTGTGCCGTAGCAACTAGGATTAGGATTTGTTGTTTACTGTTTCTAGGAAAGTCTAGGATTGATTTTCGTTTTCCTTTTTATCATTTGTGCCGTAGCAACTAGGATTAGGATTCGTTGTTTACTGTTTCTAGGGAAGTTTAGGATTGATTTTCGTTTTCCTTTTTATCATTTGTGCCGTAGCAACTAGGATTAGGATTCGTTGTTTACTGTTTCTAGGGAAGTCTAGGATTGATTTTCGTTTTCCTTTTTATCATTTGTGCCGTAGCAATTAGGATTAGGATTCGTTGTTTACTGTTTCTAGGGAAGTCTAGGATTGATTTTCATTTTCTTTTTTGATATGTGAAGAGTTTCCTTCTCTTCCAATAGATATTTGTAACTACATCTTGATGCAGACTGTATTGTTTTTTACAGGGAAATAATGCCGAGCAAAGGCCACACTCAGAAGAAAATGACGGATCTACAAACCTTGACTGATATAGGAGGCACTCACGCACAAGGACCAATCGATGTGGATGGGGACATTGTGTGTGCACAGCTCAGTCAAGAAAAAGGTAATAGTTCCAATTTTAGTCACACTGGTTCATTACATTATAATTTTAGTTGCATAGTAAAACTAAGTATTGTTTTGTAAAATGTTTGTTACATAAATGCAGTGAATTTAGGTGGCACAAAGCGAGCTAAATGGAGCCACCAGATGAAGGTGTTCCTCATTGACCTACTAAAAGATCATGATGTGCCGGGTTTCAGGACACAGAATGCTTGGAGTAAGGAGGCGTGGAACAATATTGTTTGTCATCTGAATGCAAAGTTTGGTACATTTTTTACTGTTTCCCAAGTGAAACAGAAGGGGCAAGATTTGAAAAAGGATTACCGTATTGTTAAAGATTTGGTGGATCAAAGTGGTTTTGGATGGAACAATGAGAGAATGATGGTGGAGGCACCAGAAAATGTTTGGGCTTCATTTGCTGCTCGCAAGAACAATGAAGCATCTCTCAGCTGGAAAGACAAGTCATTTCCATACTATAATGATTTATTTAAGCTATACGATGGTGAGCATTTTATATAGTTGAACAGTTGTGTGTGATTGTTGGTAAAAACATTGGGACTCATATTTTGCTTTTGTGAAACAAACAATTCTGCAGGTCGTTATGCTGAAGGGAGAACTCATCAAGGTATGGATCATTATGCAAACAGGTCAAAGAATGCATCAGTTCCTGCAGCACAAGCAGTGCATTTAGCTGACACATATCAGTCACCTTCTCCTACTTTAAACGGTCTAGATGAGTCAGGTTTACAGTTTCATTTCGATGAAGAGATGGAGGAGGAAAATTTAGACTTTTTTCAGCGTTCATCTGCTCAAGTTCCACCTAGCTAGACACCAATACCTTCAGAGGCTGGGAGCCACAAATTGATGTGCATATATACGCAGGCACCAACGGCTATAGAGCTTTGTGCTATGGACAAACGGCTAGTTTTTTATTTCAAACTCTAAAATAATATATTTCAAATTTAAGAATTCCTTTGCCTTTTCCTATGGTGTTCCCAAACAAGTCTTTCACTAAATTCCTATGGTTTTAGAATCCATAGGATTGGATAGTTCACACATCTCAATTCCTATATTTTTTCTATTCCTGTGTTTCTAAAATCCTGTGTTCCAAAGAAGCCCTTAACTTTGGAATTTTAAAAAGGATAAAGTCCACTTTACTCCCTCCAACTATCACCTAAGTTCACTTAACCCCCTAAACTATAAAACCATTTGTTTTACTCCCTTTAAGTTTGCAATACCATTCACTTAACCCCCTAGAGTGGTTATGCCACCGTGACGTTCGAGGTGGGCCGAAGTTGGTACTACTGTAAGCGGAAAAGACCTCCACGTACTCACCAGCCTTAACATACAGCTTAATAGCCCACCTCCGCCTTAACATTGCCCCTTCCACCCCTTCTCCTTTGTAACCGATACAGCACACGAAGACTTAACTGACCTCCATGACCGCCACCACTACCTTGTCGGTGCCTGACAAGTGAGCCCGAGCCTTTCTTAATCATTAGGGTGCCAAAACCACTTAGCAAAACCACCCAAGAGGGCAAAGTGAATGGTATTGCAAATATGGAGGGAGTAAATAAACGGTTTTATAGTTTAGGGGGTTAAGTGAACTTTGGTAATAGTTGGAGGGAGTAAAGTGAACTTTATCCTTTTAAAAATAGTAAGAACGCTATTATTTATAGCATCCAGAATATGAAAGTTGCCTAGAGGGGGGAGGGGGGTTGAATAGGCAATATAAAAATAATCCTGAAAGATCACTTAAAGAACTGTCAAATAGACAGAGTCGTCAGATGTGATGGAACTTCCATCGCCACGGAAGTCTTCTTACCAATCTCCCTCTAAACAGTAAAAATAACACGGATAACTAAAGAGAAGAGAATATTAACTTGATAGTAGTGAAGCTATGACAAAGTCAACCTAGAGTTCTTGAATGAAGAGCTAACACCACCAATAACAAGTAAAACAAGCACAATGATATGAAAGAAAAGAGCAAGCACAAGAAATAAGCGGGAAAGTAAAGAGAGACACAAGGATTAAACCCGAGGTTCGGCAACCACACTAAGTAGTTCCTACGTCCTCGTTGAGGAGCCACACAAAGTGGCCGGGTCTCTCTCAACCCTTTTTCCCGCTAAGCAATCACAAAGATCATGCTCGGATTTCTTTCTTCTCTTGATTCTTTTCCTCCGGAGGCGAATCACACCTTCACAAACGTCCCCGACTCACCACACAAAGTTGAGAGTTTAAGGGCGACCCCTAGTCGTCTAGGAGACCAAGTCTCCAAGAGTAACAAGCAAATCAAATCTTGATGGGAAGGGAAAGATGTGCTCAAGCTTTTGACTGGATGGATTCAATCTTTTTGTGGTTGGATCTCTCTCACTTGGATTGGAATCTCAAGAACAAGCCTAGGAGTAAGAGGGGAGAGCTCTACCTGAAGAGTGAGTGAAATAGCAAAGAATCCAACCCTTCCCACGGGGGAAGGGGTACTCTATTTATAGAGAGAGCTCAAAAACTAGCCGTTATAGTATTTTCTGGGTCTGACGGAACTTCTGTGGTTATCCACGGAACTTCCATCAATTCAAATTTAGCCGTTGAAAAGCACTGGAAGTGAGCAAAAGATGTTGTGATGGAACTTTCGTAAAAAGGTGATGGAACTTCCGTCACTCTCGGTTTGACAAGGAAAAAGGCTCACAGAACTTCCGTGAGAGCCACGGAGGTGCTTGGTGACAGAACTTTCGTCAAAATGTGACGGAACTTCCGTCACTCTCGGTTTGACAGGAAAAAGGCTCACAGAACTTCCGTGAGAGTCATGGAGGTTCTTGGTGATGGAACTTCTGTCATGGGGTGAGGGAACTTTCGTCACTCTCGGGTGTGCAGAAGGTAGAAACCCGACGCTGACGGAACTTCTGTCACTATCTGTTTTGCTAAGTAAAAGGCTGATTCTTAGGCTTTGTTGGCTAGGTTTTCAAACGAATTGATTTAGAGCTTAGCACAATGTTTCCCTTACTAGCAAGATAAGTTTTATCCCTCTTAATAGTTCGGCGTACCTATGACTCAAAACAAATAGCATAAAAGCTAAACTTGAACCACCATGAGCCATTTTCTTTTCACTTATATTAAGGGATAGACTTTCTCACATTAATGGGTAATTAACTTTTCTCTTGATGATCTGCATATTTTCTTCATAAGCATATTAGTACAATTTTAATCTTTTGTCATTAATCACCAAAACTCACTAGGGGACCTAGATGCATCTTCAATCTCTCCCTTTTTGGTGGTTGATGACAATAGATTAAAAGGATATAGAAATATAATCAAGAGAGAGAACAACAAAATATAGTGAGGCTCTCCCTAAAGATATGCATGATTCACAAAGACATGTGAAGGAGCTCCCCCTATATTTTGTAAAAAGTGGGGTGCCTAAAAGGTGTACAAGTGTGAAGCAAAGTGATAAAGCAATAAACAAACATCACAACCAAACTATAAACTAGAAGAAACAAGCATCACACATGACATAAGAACAATAGAGTTATTACAAAAGGTTCACAAATATGTTTTGCACACAAAGCAAATAGAGAGGGGAACTAGTCCATAGGTTCATCACTATTCTATTATAAAGCCTCTGAAACAAATATCCTTTTCACTCATCTCTCCCCCTTTGGCATCAAGGCACCAAAAAGAATAAGAGGAGGAGATAAGAGAAAGGTATTACTCATCATCATCGGTGGTTTCATCATTGTCCTCGTCGTCCTCTTCATCACCCTCTTCTTCTTCATGGCCTTCGTCCTCGCCTTCCACGCCTTCTTGTTCATCTTGTGCAGCTTGTTCTTCGTGAGCGGGAGCGGGTGGAGGAGCAAGATCATCCCAATCATAGCCGGCAAGGGGATCCTCAAAGACCAGTGGCTCACCATCGGGCTCACACTCGGAGCCATCCGGAGACACCTCATGGCCTTGAGCTCTTTGGTCTTTCTTGTAGCGCTGCACTTGCTTCTTAATGCACTTCTTGTTCTCCCAATTTTCCTTAGCATTGAAGCAACAAGCATTCAAGATGCTCTTGAGCATAGCGGCAATGGGTGATGATGGACGGCGGCGAGATGCTTCAGGTGGAGGAGTGGGGGCTGAAGCACGAGGGGTGGCTGCTTCCGCCCTAGCTGCCTGTTCCTCTTCTAACTCTCTCCGGATAGTCTCATGATGAGGGCGAGTGAGCTTAGGCACACGAGGTCTCAACGGCTGATGCTTGCACTCCTTCTCAAAAATTAATCCAGTCTCAGCCTCGATCATCTTCATAAGATAGGGAGCAAAGGGTAGCACCTTTCGAGTGTCCAAAGAGGCCGAGTAGATTTCCTGAGTAATGAGGTCCATCACACTGAAGTCTGCAGCTCTATCTTTGAACCTAGCAAGAACATTTCTAGAGTGCTCAACAAGGGAAGTGGCATATCCAGCCTTAGGAGCAATAGTCACCCGGAGCATCCCGTTGAGTGTGAAGTAGAAGTTGTGCATTCCATGAGTGGTTCCCAGATATTTAGGTTGAAGGTCCTCATACATGAATCTCAACTCAGAGTCCTTCAACACAGGCTCACAGGAGAGCCTGTCCCTTGCACCATCTGCCTCAGCATCTTGAAAGAAAAAAGTAGCAAAGCGAGAGGGGGATACCACATACTACACACCTTGTGTCATCCAATGAACATAGTCTCGTCCATCAATGTACAAGGTAGAGTAGAACTGACAGATGACCTCCTTATTCCAATCATAGTTGAATCCCATGAGGTCGTACACATGACGTGCCTTGCTAGCTCCCACTATCTCATTGAAGGTTGACTCATTCTTGTCCTCCATGTATTTCCGAGTGACCAACCGGTTCTTCCGGTTCATGTCAATGATCATAGACATGTAGTAGTCTTGGTGAAACCAAGTGAGGAACCGGGGGTCACTGGCTTCTTTATCAGTCACAAGATATTGATTTTGCCTTCTTGCTGTATGCAGTGCCTCGGCATCCTTCTTGTAGTCCTTGAAATCATGATGAGGGGGGTAGACGGGAGCATGGACTCGAAGATCCCTCACGATGGTCAAGGGCTCATTGCTCGTTGACTTGCTCTTGCGTGGTTTGGGGCGGGGTTTGGGGTGGGTTTACTTGACTGGCTTCTTCCCTTTATCAAGTGCCCTTCTAGGAGGAAGAGCGCCTCCTTGACCAACCGAAACTATTTGAGCCCCGGAACTGCTTCCCTGTCCTATCCTTCTCTTGATCACGCCTTTTCTTCTCTTGGCAAGGGGTACAAGATCCTCGTGGGAGGAGGAGGACGTGTCGGGAGAGGCTTGATGTTCCTCTTCACTTGATTCCTCACGAACGGATGGATCATTGAGGCAATCTTGGTGCGGGCCATATTCACACACCTAAGAGGCAGGAAATAAGAGATTATTTAGGAATGAGTCACAAGTAGGAGTGAGAAAGGAGACAGAGTCAGGGCACTGAACTACAGGTGACGGAAGTTCCGTGAGGGTCACGGAAGTTCCGTCGTGACGAAAGTTACCACGGAACTTCTATCAGTCTACAGTTTGCCCATGAACCTACCCTCAAACTCCCAAATCCTACGGAAAGAGTCCAAATGCTGCATAGAGAAGGTAGAACAACCATAAAGGAACTATTCTACCTAAGCCAAAGTGACACTAGGAAGCATTTGAACATTTGACCTAAGGACCAAGATCTAGGGGTCAAATTCCATACCTAGTGCAATGGAGATGAGAAAGTTGATGGAGATCGTGAAACTTCCGTGGGGAAGGTGTTGAATCTCCACCAAATCCAAGGGGAATGCCGGTTTAACCTCCAAATAACCACAAATCGCCACTTAGGGTTTGGGGAGAAGAGAGAGAAAGAGAATAGAAGAATGGCCGAGTGGGGAAGAAGAAAGAAGAGGGTCAGACCACTTAACCAGGGACTGACAGAAATTGCATCGTTGGGCGACGGAAGTTCCGTCAATCTCGGGTTGAGACATTTCTGAATTTTGAATACGCAGAAGTTCTGACAGAACTTCCGTGGCGACGGAAGTTCCGTCATCGGGTGACGGAAGTTCCAGCGCTCTCGGGTCTGAGACAAGTGCCCAAAACTGATATGACAAAAGTTTCGTGAATGGGTCACGGAAGTTCCGTCAGTCTCTGTTTGCAACAGAAACCTCCCTCTCTAAATAGAACTTTTGGACAAGTTACATATGGAGTATAAAGCTTCTCTCAACTTTTGAATAGTAATAAATCAACAGCCAAAACTATATTCACAAGCATCGACAATGTGATCTAGCGATCAAAGAATTTTGTTTGAAAATAAAGACAATATGAAATTTTTGAAAAGATTTTACTTTCAAGATATTTTGCATGATCAATACACCAATCAAAGCACAAGATTCTACTCCAAGTTTGATGAGTCAAGAATATTTAGTTCACTCCTAAGTTCACAAAACCGCTTCTCATCTAGGGGTTTGGTAAAAATATCGGCTAGTTGTTTGTCGGTTCTAACATAGCTAATATCGATGTCCCCCTTTATAGAATGATCTCTCAAGAAGTGGTGCCGGATATCTATATGCTTGGTTCGATTGTGATCAATGGGGTTATATGCAATCATGATAGCACTCTCATTGTCACATAGGAGTGGAACTTTGGTCATAGTGTATCCAAAGTCCTTTAGAGTTTGTCGCATCCAAAGTAGTTGAGCACAAGAACTTCCGGCTGCCACGTACTCCGCTTCGGCCGTGGATAAGGCAACGGAATTTTGTTTCTTGGATGATCATGACACAAGGGACCTACCCAAGAATTGGCATGTCCCGGAGGTACTTTTCCTATCCACTTTACATCCGGCGTAGTCGGCATCGAAATACCCGACTAGCTTGAACTTGGAGCCCTTGGGATACCCCAATCCTAAGTTTGGGGTGTGAACTAAATATCTTAAGATTCTTTTCACCGCCACGAGGTGGCTTTTCTTTGGAGCACTTTGGAATATTGCACATATGCACACACTAAGCATGATATCGGGACTAAATGCACAAAGATAAAGCAAGGAGCCAATCATGGAGCGGTATACCTTTTGATCCACGGGTTTACCGTTTACATCTAGCCCAAGGTGTCCGTTTATCTTCATGGGAGTCTTGTTAGGTTTAGCATTCTCCATATCAAACTTCTTGAGTATGTCTTGTGTGTACTTGGTTTGACTTATGAATGTCCCCTCTTCAAGTTGCTTAACTTGAAAGCCTAGAAAGAACTTCAACTCCCCCATCATGGACATCTCAAATTTCCTAGTCATAATCTTGGCAAACTCATCACAAAAAGATTGATTAGTAGAACCAAATATGATGTCATCGACATATATTTGGCAAACAAATAAATCATTGTCAACTTTTCTTGTGAAGAGAGTAGGGTCATCCTTGCCAATTGTGAAGCCCTTGTTGATCAAGTATCTCTTGAGGTGTTCATACCAAGCTCGAGGAGCTTGCTTGAGGCCGTAGAGAGCTTTGTGAAGTTTGTACACATGGTTTGGTTTCTTTGGGTCTTCAAACCCCTAAGGTTGTTGTACATACACCTCTTCTTGAATAGTAAGAAATGCACTTTTCACATCCATTTGAAAAATCTTAAAGCCATGGTGAGTAGGATAGGCAAGTAAAATACGAATTGACTCAAGCCTAGCTACGGGTGCATAAGTTTCACCAAAGTCCAAACCTTCTACTTGTGAGTAGCCTTTTGTGACGAGCCTTGCTTTGTTTCTC
Source organism: Eleusine coracana subsp. coracana (assembly GCA_032690845.1). NCBI lineage: Eukaryota > Viridiplantae > Streptophyta > Magnoliopsida > Poales > Poaceae > Eleusine > Eleusine coracana. The sequence continues at coordinate 10,396,440 of CM064426.1, forward strand.
ACGACCACACCGTGCTCATCTTGCTTGTTACGGAAAACCCATTTTGTACCTACAACATTTTGCTTGGGTTTCTCCATTAATGACCACATCTTATTTCTTTCAAAGTTGTTTAACTCTTCTTGCATAGCCATCACCCAATCCGAGTCTTGAAGGCCTTGTTCCACCTTAAGAGGTTCCAAAGAGGAAACAAATGAGTAATGATGACAAAAGGTAGCCATTCGAGATCTAGTAGTTACCCCCTTTTGGATGTCTCCAAGAATGTTGTCTACGGGGTAATCCTTTTGAATGCTTTGTCGTACTTGTGGATGAATTGGCCTAGATGCATCTTCTTCTTCTTGATTGATATCATCTTGAGTGTCCATATCCCCAGCATCTTGAGCTTGATCTTGGTTGTTACCTTGACCATGATCGTCACCATGATCTTGGTCTCTCCCTTGATCTTGTTCATCATGTGGCTCTTGTGGAGATGGTTCATCTTGCCTTGAGTTTGAGTCTTGTGGTCTTATCTCTCCTATTGCCATGTTCGTTATTGCATCACAAGGAGCTTCATCACCTACATCACTTGGATTTACTTGCTCTACTTAAGAGCTATTAGATTCATCAAATTGCACATCCCGGGTGATTTCAACAACACCGGTGTCTTTGTTAAAGACTCGATATGCATAGACGTTAGTTCCATATCCAAGGAGAAAACCTCCATGTGTCTTAGGGGCAAACTTAGAGGATTTGGATTTCTTGTTAAGAATAAAGCATTTGCTCCCAAAGACACGAAAGTATAAAACATTTAGAAGGTTACCAGTGAGAAGCTCATATGGTGTTTTCTTCAAGATCTTGTGAAGATATAATCTATTTGTTGCATGGCATGCGGTGTTGATGGCTTCGGCCCAAAAAGTGTCCGGCGTCTTGTACTCATCAAGCATTGTTCTTGCCATCTCTATGAGTGTGCGGTTCTTCCTTTCGGCTACCCCATTTTGTTATGGAGTGTATGGAGCGGGGAATTTATGCTTGATGCCTTCTTCATCAAGATATTCTTCAACTTGTGTATTCTTGAACTTGGTTCCATTGTTACTACTTATTTTCTTGATCTTCACTTCATACTCATTTTGGGCTCTCCTCAAGAACCTCTTTAGGATACCTTGAGTTTCACTTTTGTCCTTCAAAAAGAATACCCAACTGAAACAAGAATAATCATCAATAATTATAAGGCCATATTTGTTACCGCCAATGCTTATGTACGTGACCGGTCCAAATAGATCCATGTGAAGCATTTGCAACGGTCTTGTCATTGTCATCATTGTTTTTGAGGGATGTGCCACTCCAACTTGTTTTCCGACCTGACAAGCGCTACATATTTTATCCTTTTCAAAAGCAACATCCTTTAGTCCAACAACGTGGCCGCCTTTTAGGAGTTTGGAAAGATTTCTCATCCCAACATGAGCTAGCCGTTGATGCCATAGCCAACCCAAGGTGGTTTTAGCAACCAAATAAGTATTTAGGTTAGATCCCTCTTTGTTGGTAAAATCAACAAGATAGATCTTGTCCTCTAAATACCCTTTGAAAGCTATTGAGGAATCCTTCTTCCTAAACACGGTCACGCCATCATTGTCAAAGAGACAACTAAGGCCCATCTCACAAAGTTGTAAAACGAACATCAAATTGTATCCTGGACCATTCATAAGATAAGCATTACTAATTGTCATTTTCAAATGATATGCCTCCACTTGGTAGATTGTCATGATCAAGTGTAGAGAACATTGATCTCTCTCCGGTCATATGATTTGAGCACCCACTATCAAGCACCCATATTGCCCCACCGGAGGAGTATTTCTACAAAGGAAATTAAGCACGTGTTTTAGGCACCCAAGTTGGTTTGGGTCCCTTAACACTAGACACAAGAACCTTGGGCACCCAGACACAAGGCTTCCACCTTGTATCATGTGGCCCAACAAACTTAGCAATCACTCTACCATAAGCATTACGAGTTAGCACATAAGAGGCATCAAAATCATTAAAGGATATGGTAGGGGTCTTCATGTTCTTGTTGACTTGGGAAGCATTCTTGGGCTTGATAGCGTTTTCTTGCACCACTTGCTTTCCCTTGCTTTTATGCACAAAGTTGATATTCTTGTTGTGCCTTCTTTTGGGTACACCATTGTTGTACCCTAATCCTCTCTTGTCATGAGAAGCTCTTGGTTCACCAACCAACCTTGGCGTGATCTCCACTTGAGGTTTCTTCTTGAGCTCATTGACTTGGTTGGTTAGCTTCTCAATTATTGCATCTTGCTTGGCAATCATATCAACATCAATGTTGTGGCACCTTCCACAACCCTTGCTTGTTGAAGCTTGTGAGGATTCAAGCTTCTTCAACAATGATTGTAATTTTGTCTTGAAATCTTCAATAGCCTTTGTTAGGGCCTTGTTCTCCTCTTGCAACGCATTGCACCTCTCTTGATATTTCTTAGAGGTTGAGGTGCTTGATTCACTTGACTCATTGACTTTTGCAAGTTCTTTGGTCAAGGTCTTGTTCTTCTCCTTTTCTTGCTCTAGTTGCTTGGTGAGCTCTAGATTCTTGCTTTTCTGTTCATCAAGCAACTCTTCTTGCCTATCAACGATCCTCTCTTGATTGTCCAACTCCCTTTGTAGCTTATCTAGCATTTTTACCATTTCATGCATAGAGGGGACCAAATCCTCCTCTTCATTGCTACAATAAGAGGGATTGAAATCGGTGTGAGGAGCTACCTTGCTTTCCTTGGCCATGAAGCAACAAGAGGCATCATCTTCATCATCGTTGAGGTTGTTGAAGAGTGACCTTTTGGCTGGGGGCAGGCCAATGGCGATATTAGCAATACCACCTTCATCATCTTCATCATTATCATCGGAGATGTACTCTTGACCAATGTGAGCTTGCTCCTTGATGTATGGTTTCTTGTTAGGCTTTGACTTGTTGTTGTACTTTTCATTCTTCTTGCCCTTACCATTTAGCTTTGGACACTCGGCAATCATGTGTCCTTGTTCATGACACTCATAGCATCTTCTACTTGTTCTTCTAGCTTTTGTCTTGTCAAAGCTATTTTTGGTGAAGCCATTCTTAATCATATATTTGCCAAATTTCTTGACAAATAAGGCAAATTCTTCATTGTCTTCTTCAACCTCATCATTGTCTTCATCATCATCATCGTCATTGTCATCTTGAGTTTTCTTGGCCTTGAGTGCCAAGTCCTTCTTGCTTGTGCTCTCATCACCAATGAGCATGTTAACTCTTTTGCCCTCATCATCTCGACTCTTGTGGACATTGATTTTTCCAATGACTTCATCCGTTGTGAAGCCTTCAAAACCATCCTTCTCTTCAATGATGGTGCAAAGTGTGGGAATCCACATTCTAAGAGCCATGAGGAGCTTGTAGTTGACCTCCTCATCTTTGATGTTGTCTCCATAAGATCTTCTCTCATTCACAATGTCCATGAGCCTATCATGAGTTTGTTGAGGCTCTTCTCCCTTGTTCATTACGAAGAAGTTGAATTGATTTTTGAGAACTTGAAGCCTTGACTTCTTCACCACATCTACTCCTTCATGAGCACATATGAGCTTCTTCCACATTTTGCGGGCATTCTCAATTCTGGTAACTCTTGAGTATTCCTTAGGATTCAAGGAAGAGTGGATGACCGACACCGCTTGAGCATTGCGATGTATGTTTAGTTGGTCCGATGTTGTAGGGTTGTCCTTGTCTTCCAAGATGAAACCCTTTTCTACAATTTCCTAAATTGGTGGACCAATAGACATGAGGTACATTTTCATGCGGTGCTTGTACCAACTAAAATCTTTGCCTTCAAAGTAAGGCAATCTTCCAGTTCCACAACCATGTATGTTGGCCACATCGGCATAGTTGAATGCCATGCCAGTGTTCAAGCTACTTCCTTTGCTTGCCGAGGCGTGATCACCTTCTCCCGGCTTCGACATCTTATAATCTTCAAGCTTTCAAGCCTTGTAGAAGATTCCTGCTCTGATACCAATTGAAAGTTGCCTAGAAGGGGGGTGAATAGGCAATATAAAAATAATCCTGAAAAATCACTTAAAGAATTGTCAAATAGTCAGAGTCGACGGAACTTCCGTCAGATGTGACGGAACTTCCGTCGCCACGGAAGAGTTCTGTCAAATGACAGAACTTCTTACCAATCTCCCTCTAAACAGTGAAAATAACGCGGATAACTAAAGAGAAGAGAATATTAACGTGATAGTAGTGAAGCTATGACAAAGTCAACCTAGAGTTCTTGAATGAAGAGCTAACACCACCAATAACAAGTAAAACAAGCACAATGATATGAAAGAAAAGAGCAAGCACAAGAAATAAGCGGGAAAGTAAAGAGAGACACAAGGACTAAACCCAAGGTTCGGCAACCACACTAAGTAGTTCCTACGTCCTTGTTGAGGAGCCACACAAAGTGACCGGGTCTCTCTCAACCCTTTTCCCCGCTAAGCAATCACAAAGATCGTGCTCGGATTTCTTTCTTCTCTTGATTCTTTTCCTCCAGAGGCGAATCACACCTTTACAAACATCCCCGACTCACCACACAAAGTTGGGAGTTCAAGAGCGATGCCTAGCCATCTAGGAGACCAAGTGTCCAAGAGTAACAAGCAAATCAAATCTTGATGGGGAGGGAAAGATGTGCTCAAGCTTTTGAGTGGATGGATTCAATCTTTTTGTGGTTGGATCTCTCTCACTTGGATTGGAATCTCAAGAACAAGCCTAGGAGTGAGAGGGGAGAGCTCTAGCTGAAGAGTGAGTGAAATGGTAAAGAATCCAACCCTTCCCACGTTAGAAGGGGTACTCTATTTATAAAGAGAGCTAAAAAACTAGCCGTTATAGTATTTTCTGGGTCTGACAGAAGTTCCGTGGGTACGAAACTTCCGTGGTTACCTACGGAACTTCCGTCAATTCAAATTTAGCCGTTGAAAAGCACTGGAAGTAAGCAAAAGATGCTGTGATGGAACTTCCGTCAAAATGTGACGGAACTTCCATCACTCTCGGTTTGACAAGAAAAAAGGCTCACAGAACTTCCGTAAGAGCCACGAAGGTGCTTGGTGACGGAACTTCCGTCAAAAGGTGACGGAACTTCCGTCACTCTCGGTTTGATAGAAAAAAGGCTCACAGAACTTCCGTGAGAGCCACGGAGGTTCTTGGTGACGGAACTTCCGTCGTGGGGTGACGGAACTTCCGTCACTCTCGGGTGTGCAGAAGGTAGAAACCCGACGCTGACGGAACTTCCGTCACTATCTGTCTTGCTAAGTAAAAGGCTGATTCTTAGGATTTGTTGGCTGGGTTTTCAAATGAATTGATTTAGAGCTTGAGCACAATGTTTCCCTTACTAGCAAGATAACTTTTACCCCTCTTAATAGTTTGGCATACCTATGACTCAAAACAAATCGCATAAAAGCTAAACTTGAACCACCATGAGTCATTTTCTTTTCACTTTTATTGAGGGATAGACTTTCTCACATTAGTGGGTAATTAACTTTTCTCTTGATGATCTGCATATTTTCTTCATAAGTATGTTAGTACAATTTTAATCTTTTATCATTAATCACCAAAACCCACTAGGGGACCTAGATGCATCTTCAGAATAGAACGGTGCTTTTGTTAGCGTTCCTCTAGGAACGTTATCCGTGTCCGCGTCCCATAAGATGGTGTAGCTGGCTGGACTCGAAGTCCTGAACCAGTCGAACCCAAAACAACCTCTTCTATCGCTTCTCGATGGTGTCCGCCTCCGCAGCCGCTTTGAGCCTTGTTCTTCCACTTGTCGACCCTGGCTACGACTGCCCCGCGGTCTAAACAACTCCACCCAATTCCATCCATCACAACTGTCCTACGCCGCCGTACCTCCGCCCTCCTACTGGGGTCCCGATCCAGTAATCGAATCTTCGTCCACTTTGTGCTTTTGGAGCAGTACGGCAATTCATTGCTATGGGTCTCACGTGTTGTTGCTATTTTGACATGATCTCACGCAAATGTTCTGAGATTGGTCGGCAGGTCAAATCATGGTTAGTGTCTATACTTGCTTACGGCTCTGTAGATGTAGCTGCAATATGCTTTGATTTGAGAATATTAACTTCTTTCTTCTGCCTAATTATAATATAGTATAATCTAGCTTGCACTAGTCTGACGGTCTCCGCTGCCTCCCGACGCCAGTCCGACGGTCTCCGTTGCCTCCCCGTGCCGGTCTTCGAGACTGATGGCCCCTAAGCGGGCGCACTGAGGACGAGTCAGAGAATTCACAGGTGTCCATCTTTCTCCCAAATTATTAGTAGAATCTGCAAGCGAGTTTTTTTTATTTCCTTATTTAATATGTGAACTAAAGTGATAGGGTTTAGGATTTAGTTTAGTCTGTCTTTATTTTACATTACATGCTTTAGGCCTTCTTGTAAGCCTTGCCATCTGAATTTTTTGCAGACCTATGAAGAGGAGGACACTAAAAAGGGCACCCGCAAGCGGCACAAAGAAGATGATCCAACTGAATATGAGCCTGAAGATGTTCCCGAGGATGAGTCTGAGGATGGTGGGTCTAAGGACAATTTGATTGTTGAGTCAGAGAAATCGAAGGTATCCAATCTTTCTCCCAAATTCTTAGCAGAGAAAATTATGTAAAGTGCCAAAAGTTTTTTGTCTTTTTTACTACAACATTTTTAGTTAATTTGTGAACTAAAGTGATCTCATTGTACTATACGTTTATTTCCTAGTTTAATTTGTCTTTTTATTGCTTTACGTGCTTTGGGCCTTCTTGCAAGCCTTGCCACAGTGTTTGATTTACTTGTCGCATTGCTCCGGGCTTGCGCTAGCAAGATTTTGCTTGCTGCTGCAAGTGAGCTGAATCAGCTCTCTGCATTCGGCAAGGCAAGCTTGCTGGTCAAAAGCGAGGCAAGGCAAATCTCGCTAGTATACCAAGCACATCCTTAATTGATTGAACCACGCTATGCTTTTCATCTAATGTCTCGCTGATTCGATATTTTATTGATGTTGTTTTGAGATTAGCGAATGTGATATCCTTTTCAATTTCAATTAGACATAGAATTCTCTAAACAAAGGCGCATATATAATAATATGAAACATTAAGAAAATTCGAGTCTTCTTTTCTTATTTTTATTTGAGAATACCCATGTTTGAAGTAGGTTATTTCAGAGTATTCTTTTTTACTTATTGAATTTTGCAATATAAATTATTGCAATTCATTGATATTGCAATATTCAAATTGCAATAATTTATATTGCAAAGATAATAGCTAATTTATTGGCTAATTCGAATTAGTATGTAGAATTCGTATAGTTATGACTGTTGAAGCCTTTAATTCAAGTCTCTTGGCTCTTTTCACGCTTTCTCACAAACAGATTAAGATATTCATTCATAATTGTCTCCAATGAAATTTGATTGCTAGAGCATTGGTCCTGTTGGCTGACACTATGTTCACTTCTGATATACAGAAAATTCAGCTAAGTGATAATGTCCATGACAATTTTCTCAACAACTAGACATATTCATTATGCTACCTTGTTGTGTTGTTTGGGAAAATGGATTTCCTCAAAAAAAAAATCTGAATTTTTTGCAGATCTGAAGAGAAAGAGGGCAACAAAAAGAATACTAAAAAGGGTAAGAAAAACATAGGTTTCCATTGTGAATCTAATGTCGTTGTTAATGTAGCTAAATATTTATTAACTGAAGCAAAGGGTGTAGTTAAAGATATAGGTTTTGTTAAAGGGTGTAGTTAAAGATATAGGTTTTGGTAGCTTCCTTGAGATGAAAGTTACGAGGCTTTATTCCACTCAGATAATCATATTTATGATGAACAAGTGTGTGTCAGCTCTAACGATGAATCATTCACAATTGTTGTTTTCAAAGACAAACAAATAATGGTCACATCTGAGGTAGTGAAAAATACCTTTGCTATCCCTGCTGGAGATACATTAATAGAGGACAAGAACTGGAGCGAGGAGTACAAGAAATTCTAGAAGGTACTACACTATATCCATTATCTTTGGTTTACTTTTCACTACCTCAGATGTGATCTTTATTTGTTTGTCTTTGAAAACAACAATTGTGTTGTCCATCATAAACATGATTATCTCAGTGGAATAAAGTCTCGTAGCTTTTATCTCAAAGAAGCTACCAAAACTTTTATCTTTCACTACACTCTTTGCTTCAGTTGATAAATATTTAGCTGTATGAACAACGGCATTAGGTTCATAGCGAAAACCTATGCTTTTCTACCTTTTTAGTATTTTTTTTGTTGCCCTCTTTCTTTTCAGAGCTTTGCAAAAAAAATCAGATTTTCCTAAGGAAATCCATTTTACCAAACAACACAACAAGCTAGCATAATGAATATGTCTAGTTATTGAGAAAATTGTCATGGACATTATCACTTAGCTGAATTTTCTGTATATCAGAAATGAACATAGTGTCAGCCAACAGGACCAATGCTCTATCAATTAAATTTCATCGGGAACAATTATGAATGAACTAGATTTTATGAAATTGAAAAGGATATCACATTTGCTAATCTCGAAACAATATCAATAAAATATCGAATCAGTGAGACATTAGATGAAAAACACAGCATGGTTCAATCAATTAAGGATGTGCTTGATATACTAACAAGATTTGCCTTGCCTCGCTTTTGACCAGCAAGCTTGCCTTGCCGGATGCGGAGAGCCGATTCAGCTCGCTTGCAGCAGCAAGCAAAAGCTTGGTAGCGCAAGCCTGGAGCAATGCGACAAGTAAATCAAACACGTTGTGGCAAGGCTTGCAAAAAGGCCCAAAGCATGTACAGTAATAAAAAGACAAATTAAACTAGGAAATAGACATATGGTACAATGAGATCACTTTAGTTCACAAATTAACTAAAAATGTTATAGTAAAAAAGACAAAGAACTTTTGGCACTTTGCATAATTTTCTCTGCTAATAATTTGGGAGAAAGATTGGATACCTTCGGTTTTTCTGACTCAACAATCAAATTGTACTTGGACCCGCCATCCTCAGACCCATCCTCGGGAACATCTTCAGGCTCAAATTCAGTTGGATCATCTTCTTTACGCCACTTGCGGGTGCCCTTTTTAGTATCCTCCTCTTCAGAGCTCTGCAAAAAATTGAGATGACAAGGCTTGCAAGAAGACCCAAAGCATGTAAAGCAAAATAAAGACAGATTAAACTAAACCCTATCACTTTAGTTCACAAATTAAACTAGGAGATAGATTAAACTCGCTTGCAGATTCTGCTAATAATTTGGGAGAAAGATGGATACCTACGAATTCTCTGACTCATCCTCAGGTCCTGCCAAGCAGGAGGGCGGAGGTTTGGAGGCGTACGACAGTTGTGACGGATGGAATTGGGTGGAGTTGTTTAGGCCTGCGGGGCAGTCATAGCCAGAGTCGACGCTGGAAGCGGTTGTGGCGGCGACAGCGGACACCATCGAGAAGTAATAGAAGAGGTTGTTTTGGGTTCGGCTGATTCGGGACTTCGGGTCCAGCCAGCTACACCATCTCTTAGGCCAGTCTCAATACATAGTTTCATCTTACAGTTTTTAAGAGTGTCACATCAGATTTAAAGATTTAGTTTGATGTATGAAATAGTTTCTCTTAATGCATAGTTTCATTTCACGATTTCATATATAAATTATAGCATTAAATTAATATCTATTTGTTACATTGCGATTGGTCAAAATGTGTTGAGATGAAACTCTATGTTCTCAATGGGAGTTTCAATGAAGTTTCATACCTATGAAATAGTGTCAAATGGATTTCATCTCTATAAAACCCATTTATTCAATTTCATATTAATTACTATATCATATCATTTCTTTTGTTTATGTGACATCTTATTTAATGCTGATGAAACTCTAACTGAGACTAGGCTTACGGGATGCGGACACAGATAGCGTCCCTAGAAGGACGCTAACAAAAACAGTGTCCCATTCTGGACGCTATTAAGCGTTCTTACTATTTTTAAAATTCCAAAGTTAAGTTACTATTTTTTTAATTCTGGAGTTAATATTTTCTAAAAATAAAAAATCGGCGATGGCTACTCGTATTGTGACCTGGTGTTGCTTCGTAACTATTCTACGCATGTCCTTACATGATGTATACTGGTCCAGAGCATACTGGTCCCAACCGAAGCGCATCTTGGTTGGACCCTCTAATGGGGCCCAGGACCCTGCTGACTCGGCCGAAGAATTGTCAATTCGACACCCGGCTACAAAGCGACGTTATAAAACTTAATGTATGCCTTACAAATTGGTTTCGAAACTAAATATCAGAACGAAATGAAAGGGTTTCATTAGGAGCTTTCCATACTTTCAGTGAAGAATATCTAGCGTTACAAGGAACTAGTTGAATTCTTATTGAAGCATAAATGCTCAAGTTCCTCTCCTTTGACTTAGGGTGGCTATGGAGTTGAACTCCGATTCCTGTGCCTTCCAACCTAGTTGCCACTCGGGCCACCCCACTCCCCGCTGCCCTGGTGATTTTGTACAATTAAAATCTGGTGATTTTGTACAATTAAAATTTATGACAACATAGAACTATACTATAATGAAAAGGCAGCACACCTACCTCTTTTTACTTTAAAAGACATATTTGTCATTTCCTTTTTTATCTGGACCGACAAGAATGAAGTAAACCGTCACTTTACTCTTCGCTTAAAAGTATACGTTTACTAACAGTAAAGAACTAACTTTTGGGTGTAAGGACTGGAAAGTGAAGTAAAATTTACTTCCGTCATAATGTATCTTATTGCTTGTACTAGCACAAAAGAAGGAAAAGAGTCCCATGGATCAGTATGTACGTTTTTAGTGATGAGTATATACCAACAGGAAAGATAGAACCGAAAAACAGGAAGAAAGACGCAAACAAAGCTCTCCAATCATTTCCAGCGTTTTACAATGCAACGGCGAATGGAGGAGTCATTCGCTCATTCTCGCTTCCAGAATTGATTACTGCTTACCATTTACTTACTTGCTAAGCTCAAAGCAAATGTACCCGGTGGCATTGTAACTTGTAAAGTGGAGAGGCATAGTACAAGATAGGATTGACAACGATACCTCCAGGTTTTTTTTTCTTCCATAACAGGGTTCCCCCTGGAATTTCATTACTTTTCGGTAAGGAAACCACAAAGTCAGTACACCAGATAACTGTTTACCAGTATCTGGCCAACAAGTTTGACACAAACAAAAACTAGAAATCGAAACAAAAACGCCACTACTGAGTTAACAACTCCAAGTTGACACAGACTGGTTGCAACTGAAACAAAAAGACAGCATCCGTCCTTCCGCCTCCCCTGCTGGGAACTTGCTCATCCAGATCCATCTGTGATCGCTGGGTTTGGTTCTGCTTGATTTTCGCCTCCATCGTCATACATTGGGTGCACAGCTACCACATTGTTCTTCAGAATCTTCGCTCCCATCTCCAGTTCGTGTTTGTCCACCTCTTTCTGTAGACCTGCCCAGTACATAAGAAAGGCGCATGCATAGCACACGATCTCAGTTGGTGAATGGATAAGCTTTTTTTCAAAGCACATTTTATTTCGAAGTTTCCAGATTGCCCAACAAATGGCTGAAATGCCAACGAAGTGGAATTTTTTCCCATTAGGCATGAAGTGGTTAATCCATCTCTCGTATTGTTCAAATGAGCTTGGTCTACAGTTGGCTCCTATTGACCATGCTACTATACTCCATACATATTTACTGACATCACATTCAAAGAATAAATGTATAATGGATTCTTCATTATTGCAAAAAGCGCAAGTTTTATTGCCCCTCCAATTTTTCCTCATAAGTACATCCTTTGTTAGTATTGCTCCATTTAGAGTCAACCACATAAAAATCTTTATTTTCAGAGGAACCTTAGCACTCTAGATTCTAGTATTAGGACAGTCGTTATCACTCTCACAAAGTTGGTTGTAAACAGACTTAATTGAGAAACAACCATTCTTGCCTTTGAACCAGACTGGAGTATCTTCTTGCTCATTTAGACAGACTGACATCAAGATGTCCTTCAATTTTCTCAGTTCTTCTTGTCTTTCTTCAGATAGCCATCTTCTGAAGGATAGATGCCATCTCTTGTCTGCCAGTTTCTTAACCGTTATTGTCTGTTCATTGCAAATGTCATGAATGTGTTGAAATTTCTCTCTAAGGGAGAAATTACCACACCATTTATCGTTCCAAAAATCAGTTTTTCTACCATTCCCTATTATCATCCTCCTTTCCTTGATATAGAATTCCCTGACCTTGAGTAGGTCAGCCCAGACTGGAGAGTCCGTTTGTTTATGACTGATCTGGTTTACACATTGGTTTCCTATATTTTTTTTTGTCACAATTTCTTGCCAAAGCCCTGATTCTTTCTCAACCTTCCACCTCCAGGTAATTAAGGTCCCACTCCAATTATCTTGTTGCCATTTTAACTTGATCACTCATCACTTCATCAGTGCTGGAAGGAACAAGAAAGACAGAATGAAAGAAGTGAAAAAAGGTTGGGAAGGTGAAAGACCATTTTTGGACATTTTTACTAGCAATCTATAGCAATCCTGATTGATGATTTGAACATTCAGCTTTGTGGCGACTTATCAATCCAACAGCACATACACATTTGTCATTTCTTTTTTTTCTTTTTTGGACCAACAAGAATGAAGTAGCAATCACTTTACTCTTCGTTTAAAAGTATACCTTTACTAACGGAAAAGAAATAACTTTTGGGCCAAAGGACTGGAAAGTGGAAGTAAAAATTACTTCAGTCATATCTTATTGCTTGTACTAGCAGAAAAGAAGTAAAAGAGTCCCATCAATAAGTACGTACGTTTGTACTCATCACTGATGAGTATATACGAACAGGAAAGAAAGGGAAAAACAGAAAGAATGACGCAAACAAAGCTCTCCAATCATTTCCAGTGTTTAACAATGCAAAATGCTTAACTAATAAGATACATGATGGATCATTTGCTGAATAGAAATTTATCACTAGACATTAGAAGTGGGCCCTCAACATATATATGATTATAATAATCCTTCTCACGGTGCAGTTAGGTGTCTCACTTTTCCTTGAAGAACAATGCAACCAGTAACTCCTACCACTGAACAACAATCTGTCACTCATTGTCTCTAATTAAGCATCTGCCAACAAATTTATGTTTTGTTGAAGGATCAAGGGGGGGGGGGGGGGGGTGAATTATTTAGAAAAAAGGGAAAAGATGTGCAAACAAGAGCCAAGATACCTTTTGCTCCAATCAAACGATAGGAACTACCGTTGCAACATGGCTAGCTTATAGGTACATCTGATGGTCAGTGTCAATGTCCTTGTGGGTGGAATTATCTGATGGTTGCAGCTCTTTCCAGCTCCCTTGGCTTGGAATACAAGAAAAAAGATTGGTTTATTAGTGTTATACTGTCTTGTTAACCACCAACTACATTTGTTCAGCAAGCGTTCGGATGGGCCAGTGGAATATTGGTTGCAGCGTGAAAAATGAACTATCCGATTTTAATTTTCGGTTTTGCGTACGTCTTGAAGGATCAAGACGATGAATCTACAAACTCTCTTATAACAGCAGAAAGTAAATAGTGTATAAGAAGATCTTCTACAAACTCTCTTATAACAGCCAAAAGAAAAAAAACTGGTATTGAACAAATGATGGCTATGCATTTCGTATACGGAGGCATGAATGGGTGGGAGATAGGTGTAGATCCAACAGGAATGACTGATGAAACAGGCCGGCCAACGCACCTGATTGGATGTCCACATGTGTGAAGGTCTACAAATTTCTTGTCATCCAAATGATTCCTCTGGCCAGGTAAAATTTATTCGTATTGTTGCTAAGCTGCCAGTTGCCGGCATTCGACGCCTCCAAACACCGAGTCAGAATCCAACGCAACACACGTACATGCCGGCTAGCCATGCTGCACAAAACCGCTTGTTTCCTCTCGGTATCGTTCTAAATTTGTGGTCACCCTCCTGGTTGGATGGTGACAACAGAACCCATAAGCAAGCAGCGTACCATACTGCCAACTAATCCGGTGTATATAATTCCAATATCACGCTTACCACACACATCACGCTCCACAGTTTGCAAAGGAAACGGGCCATTATTGATCAGAGATGAAGGCAGAACACCAGTCCTTGTGCTCTTCGGCCGCAAAGAAGGCGCGAGTTTCGCCGGTGTTGCTCACATTGGCGCTATTCCTGATTTTCTCCTCCTTCCTCTACGGCGTAGACCTCAAGGAGCTCCTCGGCCGGCAAGCCCAAGTAGCGTCACAACTCATCGTCAACACAAATGCTGAGAATGAGCCTTCGGCCGGTGGTAAGCACTACGTACAACTTTCGTTCAGTGTCACTTGACCGGTTTCATTAATTCATCCGGTAATAATGCCCGGTTATTACTATAGCTGACTCTATCAGCGCTGATAATGAACTGTATCGACACATGATCAGTGGCGCCCGAGGAGGTGGAGGAGCAGACGACGACGAGGAGGAGCAGAAGGAGGTGGCAGGGGCGTTTGCCGTTCGCGCTGAACGACGAGGACGAGGACGAGGAGTGCGACCTGTTCTCCGGCAGCTGGGTGCCCGACGCGACGGACCACCCTCTGTACCGCGAGCAGGACTGCCCCTACATCCAGCCGCAGCTCACCTGCCAGTCCCGGGGCCGCCCCGACACGGGCTACCAACACTGGCGCTGGCAGCCGCACGACTGCACGCTTCCCGCCTTCGACGCGACCCGTCTGCTGCACGCGCTGCGGAACAAAAGGATGCTGTTCGTGGGCGACTCCCTTGGCCGCGGCCAGTTCACGTCCATGGCGTGCCTCCTCAGCTCCGCGGTACCTGAGCCCGAGAAGAAGAGCTTCGAGATGTCGCCCGACCAGCAGCACACCGTGTTCCGTGTGGCCGGGGAGTACAACGCGACCGTGGAGTTCTACTGGGCGCCGTTCCTGCTGCGGTCCAACGCCGACGACGCCGCCGTGCACCGCGTCGGCATCGCCGACCGCGCCGTGAAGCGCGGGTCCATCGGCCACCACGGCGCGCGGTGGCGCGGCGCGGATGTCGTCGTCTTCAACACCTACCTCTGGTGGTGCACGGGGCTGCGGTTCCGCGTCCTGGATTATGAGGATGATGATGATGGCGCGTCGTCGTCGTCGTCGTCCTCGTCTCTGATGGAGGATCCCGAGGCGGTGAGGAAGGAGGCGAAGTGGGTGTCAACGGAGGAGGCGTACGGGATGGCGTTCAGGGAGATGCTGCAGTGGGTCAGGGACAACATGGACTTCAACGCCACCAGGGTCTTCTTCACCAGCATGTCCCCCACGCACGGCAAGTAAGAAATTTCAACAGATTTCCTCTAGCTAGCTAGCTAGCTAGTTCCTCTGGAGCGAGCGAGGTGATGATGATGATGCACTGATGATCATGTGCGTGCGTTATTGTGAAAACCTAATACAGGAGCCAGGACTGGGGCGGCGCGCCGGGCGGCAACTGCTACAACGAGACGACGATGGTCGAGGACCCCGGGTACTGGGGCTCCGACAGCCGGCGGAGCGTGATGCGGGTGATCAGGGAGATCATGGACGGCGACGGCGCAGACGTGCCGCTCACCTTCCTCAACGTCACGCAGCTGTCGCTCTACCGCAAGGACGCGCACACATCCATCTACAAGAAGCAGTGGACGCCGCCCACGCCGGAGCAGCTCGCCGACCCCAAGACGTACGCCGACTGCGTGCACTGGTGCCTGCCCGGCCTGCAGGACACGTGGAACGAACTCCTCTACACCAAGCTATTCTACCCGTAGTCCAGCTAGCCTCCTCGTCGATCTCGTGGACTCCTGCCTCCTGGGATGTTGTAAGTGTAGATAGCCATCCATGCGTCATCAAGGCTCGGCATGCGAAAATCGGAAGGAGACGGCAAAGATCGAAGAGGGCAAATTGCACGCTTGGTGGCGGTAGTTAAGCTCCGTTCTCCCTAAAGAGATTTTTCCTGTGATTTTGAGCAGCCCTCAAGTGTTGCCACAATCTAACCCACAAACAAGACGCGAGTGACGACGTTACCTTCGTTTTCAAGATTGTACGTTGACACGAGGGTGAGTTTTGTTCTCTTTGCGAAATATTAACGACCTTGTTTTTTAGCGACATGTGAATGTGTTTGTCGTCAACCAAAGAACAAGAGGGAGAGAGAGAGAGAGTTGCATCGCGCGCAAGAAAGTGTGGTGATGATTGCATACTTAGGATAAGCGAGATATGGTTGCGTATTCAGAAATATGGTTAGCTGGATTGATCTGGCATTCTGGCTACCAGATACCACTCGATCGTCCACTTGTTTTTTCCTAACAATAAAGGTTATCCACCATTGTCTCAAAAATAACAAAGGACACGTCCACTACTCGGCTTGCGAAGTGGGATGCTACATGCTACACAGATAAAAGCGATAAAGGTGATATTCTTAGGAGGGCTTTCAGGATATATTATCAGGTACTAATGTTGGCAGTCCAACTAATCTTGTAGTGTTCTGTTTCATGTTACTACTTTTTTGGCGGTACATCCTTATAAATGCACTAGGGGGTGCCAAAAGTTTAAATTGTATATTGTGTGGTATCGACCTTCCGTTCGGTGACAAGTATCATTTTTCAATACCACTCATCAAAGTTAATTGATGTTCCCAATTAGTGCCTCCTTCAAGGATGGTAAAAGACAACTCATCATGTTATACGCTCTAAGACCAAGAGGGGCTCAGTCGACTAGCTCATTATGTTGCAACTTGCAAGTTTGGTTGTGACCCGGGTTTGACTTTCTTCCTCCTCGTTGGGATATCTCCCCGTGTTTGCTAATCTATGCCCGTGCAGGAAGGCTAACTAGCAGCCCTTCCAACAGCTCTCAACTTTTTTAGGAAAGTTTTGCTCCAAACTTTGATTAAAGGTAAAATTTGCTGGCGCACACTCTAAAAACTTGATTAAACTACTCAATAAAAAGTTTTCATCAAACTTTTGAACCCCTTGGGCCCATCCACGTAGGCACAGTCCCTGTCCATTGCGTCCCAACTCCCACGCTACCGTAGGCAGCCAAAGTTGCGGGTAGGCGTCTGAAAGGAATCCCATGTTATCACTGGGATTTTGTTGTGTTTTCTTGATTTGGCTTGTAGTATTAAGTACTATCATCTACTACATTATCCTGGCTACAACTCCTAGATACAAAAACAAAACTCGACTTGCCAGAGAAGAAGTCACCCCGACGGCATTTAGTTAAGGAGAAGAGACTTCTTATGCAGGCCGAAAAAATTTCCGAACCCCCTCCCTAATCATACTAAGGGACTCAGATAGCTATATGAACTATGACACGAGTCTTTACATATGCTTTGGTCTGGGAGGACGAGGGAATTTTTTTTGGTGAGACATTGAACGCGGACGGGCACGGCAAGAAAATCCCGCGCAGACCACCACGCGAGCCAGCACTCAAACGCGGGTGGCCGCGCAGGGAATCACCTCTGCTGGCCAACCGAGCCACGACTCGGTTCTCCCTATGTACGAAAAATAAACGTACTGGAAGGGGATTGTGATTCAAATTATTGAATGTAGAACTGAAATCATAAACTAACGGCAGACAATTACTATTAAATTTTGAACATTCCGTTTCTTCCAAACAAACTATGAATTGAGTCCACCCGGGCAGTGGCATCAAAACAAATACAAACATATCAAGAGATACTTGTTTAATGATGAAGTGCATGGTCTGTCCTTAAATTTATCTGTCAGTGTCACTTAGATCCTCATACTTTTAAATTGCACTTCTAACTCTCTAAACTTAGGATCGGATAATATTTATGTCCTTATACTCTTAAAACACAAATCTGGATCACTAAACTTGGCTTCATATGTCGGTTTCTAAACCTGGCTCCGATGTCATTAGGTCTCATACTCTCAAAGTATAGAGTCATCTTAATTAAATTGATTAAAACTAATTTCTCATAGATATAACTTAATTATACTCCTTCCATTCATTCATAATATATATTTAGAAGAGACAGAAAGATCAAGTCATAATTATTATTGTTAATAGTTTATGAAAGCACAATAAATAGGACACAAAAAATCTAATGGCTAGCATTTGTATTAATTACAAAGACAAAAGAAAGATGCACCAATAATTTATGTGTAGATAATCATGATGTACATAAAATGAGGATTCATCAGAATTTGCACCATATTTGTGAAAAGTTTTATAAACTATATAAATGGATAGGAGTAGTTAAATAAATACTCCCTCCGTTCTAAAATTGTTGTCGCCATTGACTTTTTTTGCTACTTTTGACCACTTGTCTTATTCAAAAAATATTATATATTTTCTCATGATTTATTTTATCACTAGATAAAATTTAAATATAATTTATAATTTTTAATATTTAAATAAATATTTTGAATAAGACGAGTAGTCAAAGGTAACAAAAAAATCAATGACGACAATAATTTTAGAATGGAGGGAGTATAAATTTCACCGTAAATGTCTATCTAGAATATTGATAGGTGTATATGAAAGTCGTGCTTTATTCTTGAAAGCATTGGTGGAGGTAGGTGCTAAATAAAATGGCGGTCACTTAGATCACATCATGATGCTAAATCACAAAATCACATTTTATTCATTATTTAATAGCTGGATATTGCTATAATTTTTAATGCTCTTCACTATTTTTTATGATATATGTATGTTTATTGACTAATGATACATAGGATGCATCAGGGTGATCAAATTTACATTCATTATTCTAATTTAATTAATTTGATTGTGATATATTATATTTTAAGCTTATATAATCTAAATGACACCTGAAGCTACATTTAGAGAGTTAGATTTGCATTATGAGAATATAGGGATCTAAATATCACCCAAACCTAAGTTTAGAGCGTAGAAGTGTAATTTGAAAGTATGAGGACCTAAATAATATAGTCGGATAAGTTTAAGAACTGACCATGCACTTCACTTTTGTTTAATTAATTCTGCTCCCCAAAAATGATGGTTAGTTCTGGTTCTGTGTACTGCAGCCATAACCTTTAATATTTTTTTACAATAAAATGAGACAAGCAGTCAAACGTCAAAAACACAACTTATCATCAGTATGCACGAAGGCATCAAAAGTTTCATGGCATAAATACGATACGGATTGACCTGTAAGAAAAAATGACAATATAGTTGTATATGTTCCTAAGTTGAGAAGTCGTATCATGTAACTGGAAAATGTGTGCTATATCATGTGAACAAGTAGTAAAAAAACTGAGAAAGTGTGGTATAGTATGCAGTACAATCACACAAGCAGGATCTATCTTGCCACGGACAAACTTCAGCATCGTCTAACGACCTGAAGACTGAAACTCAGATTTCCAGAAGCAGAGCAGCCGTGGAGACGAGCAGAACCAGCATCAGCACGATGCCGGAGCTCCATCCCAGCATGACTCCTCCGTTCCCGTAGCAGTACTCCTCGCTGTGACCCTCACCCTCTCCCCAGTCGCTGCCGCCCTGCTGCTGGTACGGCTCATCGTCGCCCTCACCATAATAGCGGCGGCCGGCGACCGGCTTCTGCTGCTCGTGGTCGCTGTGGTGGTAGTACTCGTCGCCGGCGGCGCTGACGCACTCCTTCCGCTCGCGGATCTCAAAGGTTCCTGAGAGCATTTCGACCAGGAGGAGCCGGTCAATGAATGTAAGAAGGCAAACGATCTCAAGTGCAGTGCAGAGTGAGTGAGTGACAGAGTTTCAGCAGCTGGTGTAACAGTTACCTCTTTCGGGGCCGTAGCCGCAGCCCGTGCTGAGCGCCTGCCTGACGGCGAGCACCGACGCGCCGTTGGAGAAGCGGAAGGTCTCGGCGGCCACCTCCTCCACGCACTGCAGCGCCAGCTTCGTCTCCTCCAGGCAGGGGCCGCCGCAGTACTCGTCGACGGAGTCCTTGTGCACGTGGAACGCGCCATCAGCGTTCAGCCTGAACTCCGCCGCGCACTGGGCGTAGATCTGCAAGCATCCACATTGTGTTGCGCCATCAAATTCGTCTACAGTATTTATCTCTTGTCAACGGCTTAGAATGTTCCCGTGCAAAAAAAAAAAAAAAAAAAAAAAAAAAAAAAAAACTTAGAATGTTCTGTTGTTGACATGTCTTACGCTGGGGTCATCGAAGCAATGGCACGCTCTCTCCAACAGCTCCACCACCTCCTTACCTGCAAACGTGGAGATATCAGAGGTTTCAGACTTGCTTCCATGCAGGTTTTGAGACTTTGTTCCGATTCCCACTGCAATTTCAGATCAGGATATTCACGGCAAAAAAGAAAGAATGAAGGAAATTGCAACTATGCACTCACTCGACAGGCAACACGGGATCAACAGGCAAATGGAAAGGCCGAAGGATACGAAGCTGCCACATCTTTGAGACATCGCCATTGCTTAGATCAGGGCTTAAGCTGATGAGCAGAGTTAATTCGTTGTTAAGGGCTTAAGGCTCGCAGTTGCTTCCGAATCAGGCCGTGGTTGATTGGTTATATATGGCCATTTGAGCATGCTTGTTGATGTTGATAATATTAATATTTACTGAACCAGTCCTAAACTCATACGCCAGACTATGCTCAATTGCACACTCTTTGCTAAACTTTTCCAGGAGGATTTCCTGTGTTCTAACCCTTGGGCAATGTTGCAAGTTACTGCACTACCTTGTATGCAAAATTCAACTTAAAAGGGGAAACAAATTGTTGTGAATCTTGCATATATCTGAATTTCACCTTGGAGCAAATCTGGGGATACGTTACATCGAATTACCGACTCTTTATAAATTGGTTTTGGTAAATCGATACTCCACAGGTCGTTAAACTTTCTCCCATATTCCGACATACCAACGACATTTGCATGCTTGGCCCAAGGAAGTGAGTAAAACGAGAAGTGTGGCCCAAGGAAGTGTATTGCCTTCACTTTCCCCAGGTCAAAGCTGACATCACTTTTTTTGCCATGGCCACCTGAAATTTTCTTACCAAAATCTTTGTAGATTCTAACGGGCTAAGAATCTGATCACCATGAGCCCTGCTATAAGCTTCCTTGCATGGGAACATTTTTGAAAAGCTGCTGCCAAATGAGAGGAGCTTTGAACTTTGTAGAGGTGAATCTGATCCATAAACTTATCTTGCTGAAAAAATAAGTGTAATATTCCCTCGACCACTGGTTTTTTATGTACACTACAACGGTATACTTATGTCTTCTTGTGAAATCCAGATATCGAGTAAAGTTTTATTTATAGCTCTGTCTCAACCATTAGTTTTTTTTTCATATGTACATTAAACATGTTGTTTATTTTTCACGATCAAGGTAACATGGTAATCAAGCACCAGAAGTTTGTGAAAAGGTTATCGATTGTACTCTCATACATAATGTGCATAGTTTCAGACCCAGTTCAAAACGGATAGGTTCGAATCGCCATACTCTCAGAAAGTCAGAAAAGTTCTCAAATTGTAGACATGGTCACATTAACGGGATCCTCTTATGATGTGTTTGGTTGGTCTTTTTTTTTTTTTTTGCTATGATTTTTCAAAAAAAAAAGTCAAAAACCGAATCAAAGGGATTGACTTTTAACAAAAGTCACAGTAAAAAGACTACTGTATTTGGAAAATGGAAATGACATTGTATAACTAGTATATTTCTGATAGTCTTTCTTCTGGTGCATCTGCATGTGAAGTTACATGTTGACTTTACATAACCAACTATTCCTCTAGATGTAGGAATTACATGTTGACTTTTGACTAGAAAGGAAATGAATCAAGCTTGTTACAACGATCTCACAATCGGATATATTTTATAAAGCTATAAGTACAACAGCAGCAGAAGCCAGACACAAGTGAATTTGATTTTAGAAAGCCAAATAAAACAGCAATATCATCGAGGGGAAGGCAATCTTGAGACTGGCTGTGGGCCCAGCTGCGCTACTGGTTTGCTCACCTATATTGCTTACAGCGACGAGTGAGCCTGTGGTGCACATCAACGAAAACAGCATGTTAGATGACCAAGGGCTATGACGAGGTTTAAAGAATATATATAGGTAGAAATTATTTTAAATACTTCAAAATAATGATTTTTCAATCTTATTACATACAGTACAGAGAATAAAGCCGAGAAAAAAAAGAAGACAATTGCCATAGCTCTAATGGATACAAGAAAACCAGACAAAATTGTGATCAGACATGTTAGGTTATATTAAATTTGCCACACTATCTTCTCTTATTCATTCCGAAACTATATTGTTTTTCTTTTGAAATAATATAAACTTGTACAGTATACCATATTCTAATTAAATTAAACAGTCTGTCTACTGATAATAAAAGGACAACAATCTTAACACTCCTATACCTGAAGCACCAACAGCGTTGGTAGTCCCGTTGGTGACGTTGCCGCAGGACATCTGGTAGAGGGCCTGGACGCCCTGCATGAGGCCGGGGTTGTAGCCCTGGATGTTGCTCAGGATGCCGTTCACGCAGTTCATCATCAGCATAATCTGCCCAAAGCACGGCCTCTGGCAGAAAATGTTCACCGCCGAACCGTTTTTCGTCCCCGTCCCTGCCGCCGATGGCCCCGGGGCCGGCGCTAACGCTGGTGATGACGCCCTGCTGGTTCCACCATTACCGCTCACGTTGAAGCCCAGTGACTTGAGGCACCCGTTTATCACCTGCCACGCAACATTTCTCATGCTTCTATACGCATTTGCATTTTGTTCTGATGTTGTCCATTTGTAATGTCGACACGCAACATTACAAGCAGTGGAAAAACATAGCTATCTGGTACGGGTCAAAATAAGATTAAATACTCTGCATGCTAGAATCTCATAGACGATGGCGATTATTACTGGTAAGTAGAGAACAATTAAAACATAGTTTACAACTTTATATATATACGGAGTTAGGTACTCGACGCTGCTCACTTTAGTAGGTTGAAAACTTGTTTCTATTTGCAATAAAGAACTTGACCAGATAATGTGAGCACACATTTGCTGAATTTAAAAGTTGAATGCAGAATCATCAAACGAACGTGCGGTGAAATAGGCTCAGTGTATGTAGGGAAGACCGGAAGAGGGTCATTCACCTGTCTATTGTCAAAGCAGAGAGCAGCCTGTGCCACAATCTGGATGGCATCCTGTGTTCCTGGAACTACAGCTCCCCCTGCGCCACCGCCAGCACCTCCTCCTTGTCCTACATTGTTCAAAGAAACAACAAAAGTATTCGACAAAATTATGTCAGCTTTGAGCACCAAACAAACGAAATAGCTTGTTTTGAAAGGCCTTAGACATCTCTGAAACAGCCACTCAAGCTGGCTTCTGTTCTCAGTAAAACTTAAACTGATAATTTAAATTCAAATTTAAACCCACGCGAACGAGGTGGAACTACGTAATTCGAAGAAAGGCATAAGAAGTGCTGACCAAAATGCAAGCTCCATGTCAGCAAGTAAGAAAAAAAACTGAACCTTAAAAGCGGGGTTACCTCTGCAACAAGAGATGGCAATGGACAGAAGCACAACCGTGAAACACAGATGTTGGAGCTTCATCTCGAAACAGGTAATGGAAGCCTAGCTATGATGAGTGTGTGACTCTCACTCACTGCTTGAAGATGCTTGTGCTGCCTCGCAGCATGCGATCCCTATATATTGACGGTTATTCAAGTGCATCAACTGTCTCTAAGAGCTTATTAAATGCATAACAAGGCTGTCTTAACCGCTTAATCAAGCAACCATTGCAATAACTTGCTTCTCGGCAAGAAACTTGGGATGCATCATGATCATGACCAGAGCGTATGTGTTGTCATGGAGAATGTGATGCCCGGAATGAATATGGGAGGAGCTCAATTGGAAATTGCATGTGTGGTAGCTTCGGCTGCTATAAAAATGATAGTGTAATGGTTTGCACCGGTGTTTGGTACACAAGAACCAACTACTCTTCACTTGTTTCTTAGACTCGGTCCCTGGGAAGTGCTGCATTAATCATACCTAAACAGGCATTGGTTTTCAGTTCCAGCCTAGTTCAGTTTGACAATTTCGAACCTAGTACTGTACTTGGATGTTGAAGCTCCGGGTTTCGAGTGAACGAACGCTCTGTTTCCCCGTTCGTTCTACCAGGGTTGACGAAGTTTTTCAACTTGTATATATGTAATATTCTAGTCCAGCTTGCAGCTTGCGTGGGTATTATACATGTGGCACGGGAATTAAACGGTTGTACGGTTGTTGAACCACTTAAATCAGCAGTTTTGTTTTGTATTAAACATTGTCTAGGAGCGAGCTAGATTATTACTGATGAAATATTTTAATTGTAGAAGGTCAAATTTGTGAGTTTATAGCACAATAATGGCAGAACAACTAAATAAAGTGATCAAAGGCTAAAATGTGGAGAGTTTTCGATTCAAATTTATCAAAGTTCTTGTCAGAGATATGGTAGTGTGAAGGTATGTACATATCACCAATTCGGGGTCACAGGATGCAACAGCCCAAATCGGCCGCGCGCTTACTCCATGCATCGCCCTTCAATTTGGCTGAAGGCTTTGCATTTTGCAATATTTATGTCACTTACAATCTGATGACCGTGTTAATTATGTGGGCACTAACCGTTGTATGGCCTGTGCGGCGCGCTCCCATTGTTGATAATAGAACTGGTGTCGTCCTCCTCCACATAATAAAGATTAAAGGCCTATTGTGGTGTGGAGAGAATGTTCAGAAGCTTGCTTCCACCGTTGCGCAATGACGCACACCATACATCGCCCTGGCGTTCCACATGCAGAGGAAGAGTGCGCGCAGGAACAACCGTGTTTCTCACTGTCAAAAAAAAAAAAAAAAAAACACTCGCCGTTGAGCTCACTCTTGACCGTGGCACACAACCACCAAAAACCTGCCACTCGCTCTCTCGCTACAAACGATGCACCAGGTGTGTGATTTAATTTGCTGCGTTCGATCAATGCAAAGGTCCGGATCTAGCTAGCCGCCGGGCCACCAATCTGTACGACGCTGGATTACTCTAAACATGCCGCAGTATCGTTTTGTAGAACTACTAATTCCGAATGAAATCAGCTGGCCTGATGATGAAGAGTACTAGCTAGTGCAGTGCATGCGCATTTCCTGCTCGGACTACCAACCCGAGATCACACCTACAACACGACCCGCCAGCTCGTGCGCGGCCGTTGTGCGACCAACTGTTTTTTCGACCGATCATTATCGCAGCAGACGAGTACGTGTTCTAGAACGCGCGATTTTTCGTTCCTGTCGAGAGCTAGAGTGGTAGGTTTACCGGGATCTTGGACCTGTTTCCCCCCGCGCGTCCCTACCCAGCTAGTTCCGGTAATTGAAAATAATGTGCCTGCAGTAGTGCACTGGGCTTCGTGGAGAAGTTCACATCCATGTCAAACCCGCGCGTGAGCTTCTACCGCACGTCGTACGCATCCCTATATATATCTCGAACAGGACGGCAGCATGCAATGGGCATGGCTTCTTCTTACTTGCATTGCAGCATTGGGACCGAATGATCCATATCCGTCCCCATTTCCATGTGGATGGACAGCCATGCAGCTACTGCCTACGACTACGAGGGGCGCATGTGGTGTGCACGGTGGCCGCGGTCGGCGTCGCGGACACCAGCAGACGGCAACAACAAACGCAGGACGGCAGGACGGGCAACGACGCAGGTTGTTCGATCTCACACAGTTCACGAAAGCAAGTAAGCGGCGGGGCTCCACGAACAAGGCTCGCTTCGAAGGCTGGGCCTGGCCTCAGACAAAAGCCCAAGGTTCGCTTTCCCTGGCCTGTGTGCCTTTCAGTTCAGCCTCTGTTTGTTCGTTCTGGCCTTCTGGGGTGTAGGAGGAGTACAGCATGCAGGCAGCAGGCTTTCCTTTCCACAACGATTTTGCCAGCACGGAAGCTTCCAAAGCGAGAAGATGAGGACAAAGTATTAGAGTTGCTACTACTCTTCACATCCCAACTTGTCAATGTATGTATCAAATTTCAATAGCTCCAAGGCATCGACAAATTAACTTTCCCTTTTTTATATATTTTTTCCTGCTCAAAATTTGAAGAGTAATTTGTCGATGGACAAGGTTATTTTAAGCGAGATGGATTCCAATGAGATTAGAAGTTGAGAAGTGTTCTGGTGGAGCTTTTTTTAAGTTTGCATGAATCTTAAAGTACCAACTTAATTAATTTCATATTTTAATCATCCTAATTACAGAGCCCGATCCTACCCATCTAACCCAGACCCGAAGCCCACCCATATGAGCCCGTCAACACAAGAAAAACGGATCGATTTAACATCGCATTCCCTTTCTTCTCCACTGTCCTCGTTCTCGGCGGCACCGAGGCGGCGCTGGCCCTGCCGCGTGGATCGAGTTCACATCGAATTCGCCGCTGCCACCCCGCTCGATCTGAGGCCGCGGAATTGCTGTGATGTTGTTGGATCGTGTCGCTGTCGCCGGAGTGAGGGCACTGGTGGAGGGGACCAAAGCGAGCGAGCAACAGGCAACAATCGAATCGTTGGAGTTGTGATTGTCGTTGCTCGACATTGAGACGAGGGAGAGAGAGTCAGCAGCGAGGTCCCCATCTCTATCACCCTACAATCGTCTACACACACGAGTTCTCGTTTGCACTCAGCTTGCATTCCTAGTCCGATGGCGACGACAAAGACTATCGGATCTCTACTTCCTCGCTGTGGACCCTTAGGTACCCATTAGCCATTGCAACTGCAGCGGAGTACTCTCTTCTTGCATCAGCAGTGCACCCGAATGACCATGTTAAATGATTGAAGGCACAACAATGCTAGAACCTCTGTTCAAATTGTTCAGTAGGGTAAGGATAATGTCATGGTTGGCTGATAATGCATGGTATTATAGTTTTGTCAGTGTTTGTATGAACATTGTCTTATTTTGGTTTGATTGATCAACTTTAATTGTATACATGAGTTGTAATTGTGCTTTATTTTTTTATCAGAATTCAGATTTATAATCTTAAACTGTGTCAGTTTGCTTTCACTAGTGAGGTTTTATAAGTAAATCCTTTGTGGTCTAATGCAAAATAATTGTTACATGGAGAATACTTTCAGGTATGGCAGTCAGGCAACAACATTTTGGAGTCAATGTAACTTGATTGTGAAGGTTGTTGTGTTTTGAGTGTTGACTGCATTTGCTTACTGCAATTGCAAATAGGTATTTTATTGAAATGCAGAGATGGTAGAAACAATTTGGATTCAGGTGGTAATGCTGGAGGATAAAAGTCAAATGAATGCCACAACTAGAATAATGTTAGGATCAAGCAAGTAGCTCTGGTTGCAAATATTTTTAGTCTAAAGCCTGGACAAGGTAAAACTGCGCACTGTATTTCTTGGCCAATTCACTCGCACTTATAAACTGCTAGTGTAATCTAATACTTCTATTTGGACTGCTTTATTCCATGACATATATCTAGCACACCTTGTATGCAAACAAGAAATGACATACATTTTTCTTTCTTATTTAGCCATCACCTCCTCCTCCCTGCCAACACATGTCCTCCAGACTGAATCTCCAGATATGATTAATATAGAGTATAACTGACTGGCAAATTAGGCTCCACAAAGTAAGAGACACTAGAGTTTATAGCCCCAAATCTAGATTAGTTTTTATAGAATTAGTCAGTCTTACATTTTTGTTCCCACGTAGTATGTAAAGGAGCACTATCAAATGACCAGTGCCTTCAGATCATCATATCACATAACTATTTATAGACTCCTTAGGATAGAACAATCTAAATTTTATGATTAAACCAAAACGAATCAAGTGCAATTATGACTTTGAACAAAAAAAAAGAGTGCAATTATGACTTTGACATGCAATATGTTACTTAAATAAACTTCAACTTGTTTGCCATCTAAGACCAACGAAAATTGAAAATTTTATTCTCTTCGGGTTGCCTTGTTCCGAGACGAGTAGGTTTTCTTCTTGTTGTTTTTGGGGATTATCTTCCTTCTTGTCATAAGTTCACTGACTTCATCTTTGATGGTGACTATCTGATTTGCCTCTGAGCAGAGTAATTTAGCCACCAGTTTCTTCCTGAATTCATTTATCTGTGTCTGAAAAATATTCAAAGTTTATATAAACAGGGCTGTAATTATGCTTAGGGAAACAAAAGTTCATAATATTGTTACATGTGTATTGTGAATTGGAAACTTAGTACCATCCCAGTGCTTCATGAATTTCATAATATATAATTTGCATGAGCACCTAACAAAACAATAGATTGTAACCATTTGACAAGAAACTCAAACTCTAAACTGGAAGGGGTTTACTTTCAGCATTCAAACATCTCATTGTAACAATGATACACAATTAAAAAATATGAATGAAATTCTAACATTGTATAAGCTCATAATCTAACTGAAGTTCAATTCAACACCATCAATCACGCATAAGCATATAGATACAAGACCGAGAATGTATCATTCTCAATCATCATTGTTGCCCTGACCACAACTGGTATAAAGCATATCATTTAAAAAGCACAGGTACCGATAATTATCAGTGATGACTTGCACATAAGCAGTTACAACTTGATTCAAATGCAATATTATGCAACAAACAGCTAGATGTGGTTAGGCATGCAGTTTGGCTTCACGTAATAGCAGGCAATGCAACGAAATACCAATTCTACAACAGTGTTTTGGTGGAAAAAAGAAGCACCGACAGAAATGCAAAAGTCCATTAATTTATTTTAGTTTCAATTGTTCCCACGGCATAATGATATGCAACATAGTCGCATAGCCATGTAAGCATGGGGATTCCCAAAATAAAATGCGATGCAATATCTATTTAGCAGTGATTCAGCTTCCTACACGCTGGCCTGTATCTCGAACAACTTCTGTCTTTTCTTCTCTGCGGAGATTCCAACAAATCAGGTCAAAACAATCATCATAAGCGGAGAATCCCCAACTGAATCGCGGAACGGAAAATTGGACAAATTAGTGGGGAAGTCTGGTTACCTCCATCTAGGACGGAGGCGGCAGTGCACTTCTGGGAGAGAGAGGCGGAGGCCTTGTAGTCCTTCTGCTCGTAGCCCTCGAGTACCTTGCTCATGGCTGTTGCATGCTGCTCGCTTCGATCCCCTCCACCAGTGCCCCCATTCAACAGCAACAATTCCGTGAGCTCGGATCGAGCAGGACGACAGCGGCGAATTCGACGTGAACTCGATCCACGCGGCGGAGCCAGCCCCGCCCTCCGTGCCACCGATAACGAGGACAACGAAGGAGAAAGGAAATGTGATGTTAAATTGACCCGTTTTCTCCACATTGATGAGCTCATCTGGGTGGGCTTCGAATCTGGGTTAGGTTGGTCGGGTCGGTCCCTATAATTAGGAGGATTAAAAATCAGAAATTAATTATGTTGGTGCTTTAAGATTCGTGGAGCACTTCTCTTAGAAGTTTGTGGAAATGAACAAATAAGAGGAATTTTAAAATTAGCCACGCTTAAACCCAAAACAAAATTCTCTGTGTAACATTTGTGACTTTTCGAACAACCCCCATTCGATTCATCACATTTGTCCAGCATAAGCAAGTCCTATGCCTCAGAAAGCTGTGTGCAGTAGCAATAACGCCACTTTTTTTCCGTGCAGTGTATGTCGCTCTTCTCAACAACATTACCTTTCATTTTAAGTCTTTAACTTCAACATTACCTTAACTTTAGCATACGGAAACAGCACGTCATCAATTCGTCTTTGAGTGCAGCTCCAACGCGATGATTGGAGATTTAGGGTTCTCTTGCAAGGAATTCTTTAGCGATAACGGTAAAATAAAATAAATTTGCGCAACTTTGCTAAACGTAGAAGCTACAGTAGTTACTTAGCTGAACACAACATAGAGAAGAGTTATACTAGTACTTTATATTAGTTGCATATGGCTTGATCCTGGAAGGATATGCCAACGGGAAATTGTTCTCTTGAAAGGAATTCTTTAGTGATAACGGTAAAATAAAATAAATTTGCGCAACTTTGCTAAACATGGAAGCTACAGTAGTTACTTAGCTGAACACAACATAGAGAAGAGTTATACTACTTTATATTAGTTGCATATGGCTTGATCCTGGAAGGATATGCCAACGGGAAATTGTTCTTCTGGTTTAAGCATTTCCTACGATAGGCAGAAGGAAACCCTTTCTGTTTTGAGCCAAAACTGCACCAACATTGTTCAATGCAACCTCGTAAAATAGAGAAAGGAAAAGCCTTTCAATAGGCCTCCGATTTAACGTGTTGCAGTGAATAAAAGTTGTATTAAGAGTAATTTCAAAAGCATACAATTACTTTGACACGTTTCGTATAAAACTGCAACTTACTACAACTATTTTGATATTTTTATAGTTATAAAAGGCTACCACAACTTTCTCTCCAGAATGACATGTGGGTCCCTCAAGTCTAGGCCAGGGAGCCCATCCTCTGCTGCGCACAGCAAGAGATTTGTTTTACAACTGGCTCAGATTGCTCATCTCGATTGTGTTCTTGGGGTCCAAACTCCAAAGTCAAATCACACAAACCTCGAGGTGAAGCAATCTGCACTGCAGTACCTGGAGTCCAAACTACGAACCGTCCATAAATGGAAATTCCTTATGCCCAAGGGACCAGAGAGCAAAAAGCACGGGCCGAAGTAAACCCAGTTTCATATCTTTACTCTCTCTGACCGTTGCCCACCTTCCTTCGTCCTCGCCTCCCCGCCGACGTCGCCGCAGCCGCCCCCGGCGGCTCTTCTTTCTTCCTCATCGGGGCCGTAGCCTCCGCCCCGACCACTTCTTCCTCCTCCCGGGTAAGAAAATTGTTCGTCCGGCTACCTCGCCTCGGCCTGCTCATCTCCCTAGCACGTGCCACGCGGATCTGGATCCGAGGCCGGCTAGCTATACCGGTCTGCCGGTGGCTCGACGTTGCTCTATACTCTAGATCTCACTGTGATCCCCTTTAGGTGTGTTCCGCAGTTGCACCAGAGAGGTATGGAGAACGGCGGGATCGAGGAGGCGGACGACGCGCTGCCGGTGCCCGCACCGCCGAACGGGCGGCGGTACCGGCCGGTCGGGTCGAGCGACCGCGCCGTCGTGCAGATGACCTCCATGGAGCCGGGATCCTCCTCGTCCTCTGGAATTGCCGCCGCCGTGACGCCCCAGCCGCCAAGGTGATGCAGGCTTCGCTCTGAATTCGTGGGTTTTGCGGCCATTTGATTGTGTGATGCGCAAGCGGATCGAAAATGGGGCTTGTATAGGATATAATAGAGAACCTACTTTTGTGCGGATCACTAGCGTAGGTACTATAACCCATGCGTTTTTTTCCTTTAACTGCGTGCTGTTTATGGTGTTCCAGCTGATCAATCGAATTGGGACATTGGACTGTTGGGGGGTCTACTCAATACTGGTTGACTGTGCGGTAGACAACACTGAAACTACTATTTTAGACCATCACTGGTTTCTATTTAGAGCTCTCGTTATTACATGCAAGGTTGTGACTTGAAGTCAGAGGATCCTCGTCCGGTTGTGAGACCGGTTGTGAGATACTGGGATCCATGCAGGTTCTATTTCTTTTTGTGGGCAGCCTGCAACTGCAATGCCACCATCATTAAATCTCTAGTGATATATGTTTGATGCTTTGATGTTTAATGTTGCATAAATTTTTTCTTAGTTCACACTAAGAAACACCCCTGGTTGCTACCTAAATAGTTGGGGCTTACCGTTATCCTGACAATGCCTGATTAGTAAATTGCTTCAGTCGATGTTGATAAATGAATTTTGCTGTTTCTTCTGTTTTGTGGTATTTTTTATGTGAAGTCATACACCAAACTTTATGTCACCCTGGTATAAGCTTGCTGCTGTAAGTTTCAGTTCTGTATAAAGATTGTGGCATCTAATGGATGCCACACTTCATTAAGACTTGGATATGATACTGTTATTTCCTTAAGTCAATTTAATTTCTTGAGCCTGGTAGTGTTTGCCACATGACTTGCCACAATTTGATTTAAAGTCTTGCATATGCTGAACATACGGGCTATTTAGCTCCACACACTTCTTTGTCACACATATTTGTTCATGTTGGGATCAAACCTTCTATTTGTTCACGTTGGGCTATTTAGCTCCACACACTTCTTTGTCACATATATTTGTTCATGTTGGGATCAAACCTTCTAGCTTCCATTCTCCCTTTGTTGTTGTCTTTGGATATTCCATGGAAGATTTTAGATATTGCGGCAACAGCAACTGCCCGTTAATTGTGTTTTCTGATAATCATTACAAATTAGCAAGATAATTTGTAATGATGCAGGTTGTTCAGTTTCTATATGCATAAACTCACACTCTTTGGTACATTATAGGAATCTTAAGCCAGGTGCCAATCTAACTATTGATCCAAGCACACAAGGAGGTTCTCCTGACGATCAAGCTACATCCAGTGGATCTCAAGGGGATTCAAAACTAGAGCTCTTTGGCTTTGACTCTCTTGTGAATATTTTGGGCCTCAGAAGGTACAATCATCCTTCTACAATCTTACTGATGTCAGCCAAAACTTTGTTTTTTTTTTCCTATTAAGAGAAGTGGAGGTTTGACTATTTTAGCACGGTCGTCCTGAAAATATTATGAATCACATATTTTGCTTTATGACATATCATCAACTGATTGAATCTGAACAGCATGACAGGAGAACAGGTTCAGGCCCCTTCAAGCCCTAGGGATGGTGAGGATGTAGCCATTACCATTGGACGTCCAAAGGTTGTCCACTCCACCTTGTGTCATCGTCTGTCAAGTGTTTATATACTTTCCCTAGTCAATGGTGAATAATTAGGAACTAATGACAAATTGCGATACTTTTTACATTTTAGGGAATATTTTTATGCTTCTAGTTTGAAGTTCATGATAGGAACTTGATTCACTTTCTTGAACTTAACCTAGTGTGTTCATTTTTACATCTGATTTTGGTTAGAATATTAGCAAGTCATGCATGGTCAATCTCCATTATTTGTTCAGTTTCAACTTCATTTGTCCTTGTTGCATTTACCAATCAGATTGTTAAGTGGACATTTTTTTTTTTGCCATTGATTTCTGAAAGACTGTACATCTGAATTTGTTTGGAATATCAGTTACTTAATGCATGCCTTGTATCCATAGCATATTTGGTTTTAACTTCATTCATTCTCAACACTTTCACTGACCAGATTCTCTTATCTTTTTTTCTCCTGTTGATATTTATTTGTGCAAGCAATTGATCTATCACCATATATAAATGGCATTCCAAAATTGTTGATTGGATTATTTATGAATTATATATGTATTCTTGCAGGAAACTGGACCAAAATTTGGAACCATGATGGGTGTCTTTGTTCCGTGTTTGCAGAATATCTTGGGAATCATTTATTACATTCGTTTTACCTGGTAAGGTATTGGATGGACATATTTTGTTACTTTTTATCAAGTCATCAACTAATTGATTTGTCCAAAGTGAGGTTACTCTGCTGATCAGCATGGTATTCCCGCCCTTATCTCTGCAAAATAACCTTATCGCCTCATTTTCCTTCCCGTGGCCCATGGGTTTCTATCACCTTTCGTTATAGTAACTAAATTGAAAATATTAAAGTGCAACTGTAATATGTATCAGTTTTTAGAAATTTATCCTATTTTGCCGCTCATATCAGATGTAAGTGTTATTTTAGAATTGTTGGTCCATATCTCTTTTCATTGCCTTATACAGTTTTTGTGTTATTAAAAAGCAGATCAATTCTTATAAAAGCTATTTCTATAGGATTGTAGGTATGGCAGGTGTCTGGCAGTCACTTGTGTTAGTTGCGTTCTGTGGTGCATGCACATTTTTAACAGCAATATCATTAAGTGCCATTGCAACAAATGGAGCGATGAAGGTATGTTAACATTAGCACAACTTTTAACAGAATTCAGAAAATAGGGTTGCATACCTGGTTTACCATATTATTTTGATATTATATGGCGCTTCCAAGATAGACATCAAAAACGAGAAAACTGAATTGCATTTCCTATGGTACATAGGGTGGTGGGCCATATTATCTTATAGGTCGTGCACTAGGCCCTGAAGTTGGAGTTAGTATTGGATTATGCTTTTTCCTTGGGAATGCAGTTGCTGGATCCATGTAAGTATACACGATAAGTACTTGAAATTTTCTTTTGCACATTTGTTTGAATTTTGTGACACAATGCTATTGTGATATTAGAGCATTCTATTTGCATTAGGCATCATGTTAATCCTCTTGTAGTTAGCATGTGATATATGGAATCATTAATAGTAGAAGAATAAAAGATTGAGCAATATTGAGCCTTACTTCCTTCAGCAGGGCAGCAAATCTCTATCCATATCGAAAGCATAAATCTTGATTCAATGAAACACTTGGGTGGGATCCAGTTATTTCTCCTAAAGTTAGGCCATAGCTAGTCATGATGTCTACACTTATGAAGATGATTGAGTGGAAATTAATCATTATGCCCAAGAAGAAAGTGACTAAATGGGTGATGGATGTGGAATTAACCCCTTAATGATAAGAGTAAAAATAAATGGAAAAGATAGCTCTTCTGATGCCCAGTGAAAATCTCTCCTAGTTGTTCATTTGTTGTCCCATGTTAATTTGTGTGTATCATCATGTGTGTTAATCTCCTTCCCTTGCGAACCTACTCGGACATTTTCAGGTATGTACTAGGGGCCGTGGAAACTTTTCTGGATGCTGTTCCTTCTGCTGGCTTTTTTCAAGGTAACTTTCAACTGGTACTAATCAATATGCTTATTGAAAGGTTGTTGTTTGGAGCTTGGAGCATGTTTTTACAGACAAGCCATATCTTATTTTATCTTTAATATAATAGTCAAAATATAAGACAGCATTTTTGACCTATTATTTTCCTTGTCCCCTTCTTCAGCAGCGGTTGAGTCTTCATACCCCTCCTCCTTCCCCACACAACCCTCCTAAGTCATACACACGCCCTGTCTCGCCATTTGGGCCCTATCCATTGTAGCTAGAATACCATGCATATGAGGATGACAGCTTGGCCCTGGATTCAATAGTCAGTTCATGCTATTTGAGCACTGGTTTGCTGATGATTCGTCACTCTCACTACATAGTCACTCTTTCATTTAGTTTATTATTACCTAAGATGATCCTCCTTTGCTTGTTTATTTAACTGTTGATTCACTCTTTGTCATTTCATTTGCTAAAATTTTATTCCGCACATACCATCTATGCAACATATTTATGCCGCACCGCACTGAAAAGAATTTGCCAGTTTGTTTTATCAGAATAAGTCAAAAGGGATATGTTACATTATTTAGTTTTTTTAACTTTAATTTTGATTTAAATTTGTAATGGTTTGTTTGTGTTTTAAAATGCAGAGAGTGTGACAGTAGTCAACAATACATTACTAAATGGTACAGCAACAGCTGGCACAGCAACTATATCAACACCGAGCTTGCATGACCTTCAAGTATATGGTGTTATCGTGACCATACTGCTCTGTTTTATTGTATTTGGCGGTGTCAAAATCATCAACAAGGTGGCACCTGCTTTCTTAATACCAGTCCTTTTTTCTCTGTTGTGCATTTATCTAGGTGTCTTCATTGCACCAAGGCATAATGCTCCAAGTAAGTACCTTTTTGCTGACTTTATCTTGTTTTTCGTAATTATCTGCTGAATTACTATGGTGGATTTCTTATGTAGAGGGAATCACTGGATTGAGTATAACCACAATTAAAGACAATTGGGGTTCAGAATATCAACGTACAAACAATGCTGGGGTTCCTGATCCAAATGGGTCCATATATTGGGATTTCAAGTAAGTTTTTTCCATCTTGAAATATTTGAACCTTTTTTCCATGAAAAACAATTGCAAAGAACTGAGAAAACTTTGGCACATGCTAGTTGGATCAAATTCTTCTTGCAAACCACATCCCAAGAGTTTGAATAGTACCTTAAATCCTATTTGTGGTACTGAGCCTTGCTTTGTTCTTAGGAACCATTATCAGCTTAGTCCTAAACTGCAACTTTCCAGTGTGTTTGGAAGAATGGTTCTTTACTAGAAAAGGCCCACTTGTTAGTTTAATTCCACTTCCACCTTTCATTTATACCTGATCTTGTAAATCTTGTATTTATTGTCCTTCTGAAATTAAACAAAACATACCAACTTTAGGTGTTTCAAGCTATCTGTAACCTAAGAGTCTTTGGTGCATTCAGGACGAGCACTGCTCTTTATCTATTTCCTTATGTATGTGGAAATTCATCTTGCTAACATTTTCTTGTTGATATTTCAGTGCTTTGGTAGGTCTCTTTTTCCCAGCAGTCACTGGAATTATGGCTGGTTCAAACCGATCTGCTTCACTGAAAGATACACAACGTTCAATACCGATTGGAACACTATCTGCAACTCTTACCACAACTGCTATGTACCTGTTGTCTGTTATTCTATTTGGGGCCTTGGCCACAAGGGAGGAGCTTCTAACTGATCGGTATGTGCTTTTCGATTTATTGTTCTTTTGGTGTGAGATGTCATCAGGGCATGGTTATCTGCCCAGGTGGTTATTCAATGGGTTTCATAGACAACAGGGTTAATTATGATTGTGTTTTATAATGTTCTAGCTGTAGAGAACAAATTACTCCATGCCTTGGTTGCAAAGATCACGGCCACAACAATTGATTCCATGCCTTTGTGTATGGTTTTTAGAGCTAATAAGAAGAAGCTGCAGCTGATGGTCTTATTGCTACCGTAATCATAGTTTGTAGGATTTATGGTAACGTTTTTTTGTAGCAGGTGGTCTTGATGGATGACCAACACTGTAAGGCCAATTATCATGTTATGCATAACCTAAATGAATCTTAACTTTTGTCTGTTTAGTTATTGTCTGATAGCAACCTTTCATGCATGTTTATTTAGTGTTTAAGAAACAAACCTGTTAATTTGGCCAGTGCCATAGGGCTTCAGCCCTGAGCTGTTAAACAACTCCTTATTTGTCTCATACTAAACTCACAGTGTCTCTAATAATTGCAGGCTTCTTACTGCTACAGTGGCATGGCCTGCCCCAGCTGTGATTTACATTGGTATTATTCTGTCGACTTTAGGTGCAGCACTTCAGAGTTTGACAGGGGCTCCAAGGTTACTCGCAGCAATAGCGAATGATGATATTCTTCCAGTCCTTCACTACTTTAAAGTTTCTGATGGGGCTGAGCCACATGCAGCCACTTTATTCACCGCATTCATTTGTATTGCTTGTGTGGTTATCGGAAACTTGGATTTGATTACACCCACTATCACAATGTTTTTCCTTCTATGCTATGCTGGCGTGAATCTGTCATGCTTTCTGCTTGATCTCCTTGATGCTCCTAGTTGGCGCCCTCGATGGAAATTTCACCATTGGAGCCTTTCACTTGTTGGTGCATTACTTTGTGTTGGTATGCCTCTTTACTCTTTTACCATTTTTTTTTATCATGATAGATCGTAAGTAGGACTTTTCTTTTTACATGTACAATTGAAGATCTTTTGGCTGAAATTGAGTATGACATCATTTAATTTCAAAATTTTGTTGCAGTCAGCTTTTATTTGTTTGTGCTAATTGTTTCAATGCCTATGAATGCACTTATCTAGTCAAAGCACCATTTTGTAATATGTTTTCTGCTTACATGGTTCTCTCTCAATTTTCAGTTATCATGTTTTTGATCTCTTGGTCTTTCACTGTTGTCTCCCTTGCCCTTGCAAGCCTCATCTATTATTATGTGAGCATAAAAGGGAAGGCTGGAGACTGGGGAGATGGGTTCAAGAGTGCATACTTTCAGTTGGCACTCCGAAGTCTCAGATCTTTGGGAGGTATGTATGACTTTATGCTTTCCAAATGCATAATCATGATTCATAGGTTAATGAATTCTTACCGTCCTTTTCACAGCAAACCAAGTTCATCCCAAGAATTGGTATCCTATTCCTCTGATATTCTGCCGTCCATGGGGAAAACTTCCGGAAAATGTTCCATGTCATCCAAAACTTGCGGACTTTGCCAACTGTATGAAGAAGAAGGGCCGTGGTATGTCGATTTTTGTCTCGATAATTGATGGTGATTATCATGAATTGGCTGAGGATGCAAAGACTGCATGCCGCCAGCTGGATGCTTACATCGACTACAAGCGCTGTGAGGGTGTTGCAGAGATAGTTGTTGCCCCCTCTATGTCTGATGGATTCCGCAGCATTGTTCAGACAATGGGCTTGGGAAACTTGAAGCCAAACATTGTTGTGATGCGGTACCCTGAGATCTGGCGACGTGAGAATTTGACGCAGATACCATCAACATTTGTCAGTATAATAAATGACTGCATTATTGCCAATAAGGCGGTAGTCATTGTGAAGGGTCTCGATGAGTGGCCTAATGAGTACCAAAGACAGTATGGGACTATTGATCTCTACTGGATCGTGAGGGATGGAGGATTGATGCTGCTTCTGTCTCAGCTCCTGCTCACAAAAGAGAGTTTTGAAAGCTGTAAGATCCAAGTCTTCTGCATATCTGAAGAGGACACTGATGCTGAGGAGCTGAAGGCTGATGTCAAAAAGTTCTTGTATGATCTTAGGATGCAAGCTGAGGTCATCGTTGTGACTATGAAATCATGGGAATCGCATATGGAGAACAGCAGCACTGGTGCTCAACAAGATGGTTCCCATGAGGCTTACACAAGTGCACAGCAAAGGATTAAGACATACCTTTTTGAGATGAAGGAAACAGCGGAGAGAGAAAGTCATCCGCTAATGGAGAATGGGAGGCAAGTAGTTGTGAATGAACAGAAGGTTGACAAATTCCTATATACAATGTTGAAGTTGAACTCCACGATTCTCAGATACTCCAGAATGGCAGCTGTGGTGCTTGTGAGCCTTCCCCCACCACCTCTAAATCATCCATCATATTTTTACATGGAGTACATGGATTTGCTTGTAGAGAATGTCCCGCGCATGTTAATAGTTAGGGGATACACCAGAGATGTTGTCACATTTTTCACATGATTAGATACGTTTGGAGATTCTAGAGCCGTCTATTTGTTGTAATATCTTAGCAGAATGTATACACAAGATTCAGTGCAGATTCAATCACTGAAATCAGAAGCCCTTGTCTTGAAGGCTACCGTGAGATGCGATGTCAAATGTGCAGAGCTGTTGTTTGCTTATCGGGCTAGTAAACTGAAGTATTCATTCTTTTGTGGATTCCGAGATCGACATAGCAAGCTTTGAGACAGCAATTGATTCCTACAAATTTTGTACCCATCGTCATACATATAAACTTTCCATCTAGTAGCATACTTACATGCTGTCTCGAGGAT
Organism: Eleusine coracana subsp. coracana; assembly: GCA_032690845.1. NCBI lineage: Eukaryota > Viridiplantae > Streptophyta > Magnoliopsida > Poales > Poaceae > Eleusine > Eleusine coracana. Next base: position 10,435,759 of record CM064426.1, read on the forward strand.
AGAAATACAACCTTTACTTTTGCACTTAAACATTTGTATGGTATTTTTCCTTGCATCACTTGTATACAACTGTGAGACTGATATAGCAGTAATGAAATGAGGAAAGCTGCAAAAGTGGTGGGCATGGTTACAGCTGCCGAGGAAAACAAAATCCTTGGTGTTTTTATGACAAATGCTTAGTATTATTCCTTGGTGCTTTGTGAGAAATGCCCAGAAAAACATTACGTTGTGAGGTAACTTATTCGTTGGTATGATTCATACCATATAGGATTTGTATTACTTTTCACTTAGGACTTGTTCCAAAGAGAAAATATGTTGTTTTTTATACTCCCTCCGTTTCAAATTACTGACATTCTAGACTTGTCATACACATTTTTCAATACATCGTCATACATATAAACTTTCCATCTAGTAGCAGCAGCACGAGGAGGAGGGCCGCCTGACGACGGTGCGGGCGCTACCCGCGGACGTCCGTGCGGACGTGCTTGGGCGCCTCGCGCCACGGGCCCTGGCGGCGTCTCGCTGTGTCTGCAAGGCTTTAGGCTTGGCACGCCGTCGTCGACGCCCACCGGCTGCTGCGCGCGGAGCTCCTACCCCTCTGGCTGGGTGGCATCCTCGTCGAATTCAACAATCGGAGTCGAGGACCACTGCAACGGCCTTCTTATGCTCCACCGCAGGGTGGCTAACCCTTCTACGAAGCAATGGGCACGCGTATCCCTTCAACCGCCCCCGCGCATGGACAGAGAGGCGCTTTCTACGAGGATTCGTATCTCGCGTTCGACCCCACCGTCTCATGCCACGACGAGGTGTTCTTGATCCCCCGTGTCCCCGACTGGGCCAAGCTAGACCAGACGACGCGCGAGTCGGAATGGCCACCGTTGTCTTACGACACACACGTCTACTCATCGAGAACAGGGCGATGGGAGGAAAGAACATTCGTCTGGGAAGGGGAGCACACAGGCACCATCGCCGACTGGCCACATATAATTCTAGCGGAGCAGATAAAGTTCTATAAAAGAAATAATAGCCTAAGTATATTAGTGGATTACTTAAAATAATATAACTCTTATACAAGCTAGTAGTAAAGTAACACAGAAGCACAAACACTACTAGTAAGCAAAAAGTCTATTCATACAAGTCTATAAAGTAATCAACAGGAATAAGGCAAACACACAAATATGAATAGCATGATATGTAAATGTGAAAAGTAATACATTAAAATAGAGATGACTCATGATTTTTTTTTTGAGGTTTTGGAAGGATGACGTCTTTCCCTACTTTTCGTTGGACCACTCTTCGTCGGAGTCCTGGTCCCTCTCACCACCAAGGTGGAGTTCTCACCCATGAGCCCGCAATCACTCCCGAAGTGAAGACACGGTGTGTGTCATCGCTGCCATCAAGGCATAAGCTCGTCTCCCTCGAGAACTTGCCGGACTTCTCGAGCCGATATGAGCGCTCACTATTGATATCCCTTCCAACAGCGGACTCAAACCATGTACAAATATGTAACGGTCTTCACAACCAATCACGACAGGCTCGATCACCGACACTTAACCGGTCTAGATATCACAATAAGAGTAACAACCTAGATCACACGCTCAAGTACACCCTACTTTAGATATGTAAAATCGCTCCTTGTTACTCTCACTAGCACTCACAAGATATCCAATATCTTCACCTAGTGTTTTTTTCTTTTTCTTTTGGACCTTATCAAATATTGTTAGGTATTCCACTGGCCAAGAGAGGTCTCTAAGATCCCAGCAATGAAGTTATATAGGCTCTCAACCTTAAACTAGTCATTGCTCTACAAAATCAGCTTTCTAATCCTTTAGACCGGACTGTCCGATCACTGTCTGACTGGACCGTCCGATCACTGCAAATCCAAGTTCCAACGGCTCTAACCCCTCTGCTGACTCTTACTGACCGGACCGTCCGGTGCGTTTGTCTCTCTAGTTCAGAAATATTTCGCGCGCTAGCTTTCTCGCTGTCCAAAGTGATTTGTACAGACCGGACCATCCGGTCTTTATAACTCCCAATTTTGGTAGTTTCCTCGCTTCTTCGCTGTAGGCTTCGGACAAAACCTCTGATTGACCATCCGGTCACCACTGATTCCTCTGTCCGGTCACTTCATCTTGAAGCTGAAACTCCTCGTCCTCGCTTGACTTCGTTTTCCGGCTTCTTCGAATAGTTCTTTACTTCTCCACTGTTAACTAGTACCTATGATTTCATCGAGCAACCTTGCACATTACCGACTAGACGTGACCTAAGAGAATGATCTAGACCTTCTTGATAATCTGGTTTTTCCTATGGAATCAAGACCCTAACAATTAGACAAGTGTTCCCAACACTTGCTCCATAGCTTGTCCTTAGTTTTGATCCATCTTTATTAACCTTTAGACTCTATCAAGCTCATCAAGTCTGCATGCTTGTAGTCTTTGTCATCAATCATCAAGGACACCGTCGACAATCATCATAAGGTAGAAAAGGTTTTCTACATGGACAATATTTTTATAGACATTAGTCATATTTTATGTTTCTATTCATCACCAAAACACCATACCTTATGATGACCTTAATGGTCATAAACCTTACACGCCCGATTTGGGTCAACAATGAAAGCGTGACGGTGGAAGACTTTCTGTTCTATAAATATACTCGAAGGATCACAATATAGCTAGTTTTAGCCTTTTAGATTTACTTTAAGTTAAATTCTTATAACTTTGATCAATTATACATAAAATTTATATCATAAAAGTTATGCGTCAAGATAATATATGTATCATAGTCAATCTTCATGTATATTTTACTATATATGATTAAAATTAAAAAAATTATTTTAGAACAAACATAGAATTAATTATATTTTAAAACAGAGAGAATATATAATATGTTTCGTTAGTAACCAATACACATATAAAAATTTAAACAGTTAGGTCGAGGAGAAGCTAAAATATTAGATTTTTTTTGAAAGAAGTATTAGGTTTACTAAGATAAAGATGGGATAAGATCGCCAAGCACACAAATAGTTACGGACAACCTCTATGCCATCAATTTTCAACTTGGACTCATTATTTTTGTGATGTAGTTAGATGGTGCACAATCAACGACACACTCCACACAGGATAAACATGTCATTTCCGCCTAATGATCTCTCCCTACTCGTAATATGGTTACTCTTTTGTCGCTCATGTACTCTGCGGATCACGTGAGGATAGGACGCAGGACGTCTAAACCTGGCACACTTACATTCGTTCCATCTAAGCGTGATGGGCATTAAACATTTATGATAATATATCGTTATTATGCGCATTGTAGTTCTATATGTTATATGAATTTATCAGATCTATTGTTTGTGATTTTATGACTTCTATCTATATTATGTATTCTATTTGTTATTATTGTAATATATCTTAGAATTTTTAATTTATTTTTTTAGGAGAAGAATTTTTAACTTCTATCAACTTTTTTTTTGAGAACATTTTAACTTCTATCAACTGCCTCCTGTTGAGTCGACTATTAATAAATTTTTTTAGATTGACAAGAAATGGGCTTGGGTGTTCGAGAGCCCATGGGCCATCTGTTCCTTAATCTATTCGAGCCTTTTTCTCCTCAGTAGCAGAGTTGTGGTAGAACTATCTGGATCCGAAGTTCCGAACACCCGTTTCGCGATTCATTCCAGGGCCGAGGCTGCGAGAGCAGAAAGAACTGGTGGGGAGGGGGACGGAGCAGCAGCAGCATCCTCCGCCGCCGCCGCCGTGGAGGTAGCAGCTAGCCGCGTACCACCGCCGTCTCCGGTAAGCTCCCCGCATTCCACCCCTCGTTTCGCACGGCATACCGCGCCTAAAACCTCGCGGCACCTCGATGCTTCGCTCGCAGCCTGAATCGATGGCTGAATGTTTCACTCCAGGTGTGGAATGGCTTCGGCGGTGGAGAGGCGGCGGGAGGAGCACTCCCGGAGGTCCCGCTCCCCGGCCAGGGACAGGGAGCGGAGGCGGAGCCCCCCTGCTCGGAGGAAGGACTCGCCTGCTAGGGCACGGTCTCCTGCGAAGACTAGTGAGTCGCACAGGGACAGGGAGAGGTCACCTCCGAGGGAGAAGGTGAAAGAGCATGTCAGGTCCCCAAAGCACGCCCGTGAGAAGTCACGGTCACGGTCGCCTGCCAGGAGGAGAGATTCCCGGTCACCGTCTCCACGCACCAAGCGGCTGAGGAGAGCCCAGGCTGAGCGGGAGATGGCACATGTGAGTGATGGTGACCACAGGAAGCCTTCTCACAGGGAAGGGCGGGATACAGGGAGGCACAGGGAGCATGCTGAGGGGAGGGATGCTTCAAAAGAGAGGAAGGCAGAGCGGGAGGTGGCTGATGGTGATCGCCGCAAGTCCTCTCACAGGGAAGAGCAGGACTCGGGTAGGCACAAGGAGCATGATGCTGGGAGAGATTCATCAAGGGATAGCAAGTCTGGGCGGGAGGATGCTCGAGGTACTGTCAAGGATAAGAAATTGGATCGTGATGATGGAAGGGATCATTCGATAGATAGGAGAGGTAGCAGGGATGATAAGTCTGGTGCTTCGAGGGAGGCATTGTCAGGTCGGGATGATGATAGGCATGATTCTAGAGGTGGAAAGTCTGACCGGGAGGATCGAAAATCTGCATCTTCAAGGGAGCAAAGGTTGGACCGTAGTGACAGAACGGATTCAACAAGAGAGAGAATAGCAGGTCGTGATGAGAAGAATGGTGGATCAGTAAGATCATCTAGGCGTGGTCGATCAGTGTCCCCAGACCCAGAGGAACATAGGCACAGGGGTAGGCATGAATCATACTCATCACCAAGGACGTCCAGAAGCGCAGCACGTATTGAGGTGTCTGGTGACATTCAACCCTTTTTCTCTCACTATCTGCATGTTTTGGTGTTCTTTTGGTGTATAACTGTTTCTCATTACTTCTGGAAATATTGTAACGTCCACCTGAATAAGACAAAGTCAGAATTCTTTCACCATGAAATCAGTAGTCTTAACACACTTACTATGCAGAAGCAGCAGAACAATACACCGATCCAAGGTTCAGTGTCCATGTAAACTGATTTGACTCGAGTTTTCAGATGTAGTTATCCATCTGTTTTGTATTTTGTAATGATATAATTTTACATTTTATGTTATATTGATTAAAGTTTTTTTTTTTTAAATTTTCAGGATGTGAACTCTAGGGGGCATGCTGTACCAGGGTGAGTCTTCAGTTCTCATGCCTGTACACCCTTGATTTTCTATGCATTTCAAATCCTCTATAGAAGCATTACTTCTTGCAATTTTTTAATTAGAGTTCATGTTTTATAACAATCTTGTGGAATTAGTTTATATGTATGTCTGTATTCCACATGCAGTTGCTATTTTGGGGACAGGCTGGTCATTTAAAGTTTGTATGCTAAACTTGAGGAAGAATAATCAATTGTCAACCTAAAGAAAATAGCAAAAGTGTACAGTAAACAAAATCATAATCAAGGTAGTCAAATGCGCTGCCATTTCTATCACGTTTTGAGGAGACGCACATATTTTTGCCTATTTGGTAAAGCCTTTGTCCTATGAACTCTGTATATGTAAGTTTTGTAGATTGTGAAAACCTCACCCTCCATTCGGTCTTTTGTTACTAAAGAGCTGGCTTGATGGATTGATTCTTAAAGTGGTTGACCCTGATGTCAGCTATTGCTGTACATGTCACGTTTTGTTTCATCTTATCATCTGTATACTTTTTATAAATGTTCTTGTATAGCTAAGTACAACTGTAAAATCAATTTTTCAGGAGTGAAGATGCTGATTCTGTGGCAAAGATGACAGCCGCTGCTGAAGCTCTTGAAGCAAAAGAAAAGGTGTGTACTCAATGACTAATATTGCAGATAACAGCAATTTGAGTAACTTATTCATTTATGCAATTTTTTATTTTTTCATATTAAATATGTGCCATTTTTCTCTACTTCGATTTTAATTATTTATTTGTTTTGCAGCAAAAGCCATCATTTGAGTTGTCTGGAAAGCTTGCTGAGGAGACAAATAGGGTTGCAGGTGCTTAGCTGAACATAATGTACTTAAGAATTACTTTGTTTACATCAACACAGGCATAGGATTATTAATTATTATAATTGGTATAAGTAATGATGTGGTGCTTGTGAGCTTTCTTTGCTTCATGTACTGCAGTTTCCTTGAAGATGACACTTTGTTCCCTATTTAGGTGTGAATATGTTGTATTCAGAACCTCCAGAAGGTCGCCAGCCAGATATTAGATGGCGGCTCTATGTCTTTAAGGGTGGTGAACCATTGAACGGTAGTTATGCTCAACTTTGTTTACTCTATTATGAACCTAGTGCATGGTGCATGTAATGCCAGAGAACATAATCACAGTTACCTGCTTATAGTAAATATAGCTATTTACTACTCTTATGGGCTCGGACACAACAGCTGGACCTTCCAGAAGTTATTTCATATTTTTCTTGTGCATTTTCTCGAGTTACTTTGCTTGTTACATAAGATTAAATCACTCTGATTGATAGGCATTCAATTGGCTTACTTAGTGGAAGGGGTAATTTCTTTCCCAGCTGCAAGTGGTAGATAAGTAATGTGATAGTAGAAAGGAAAGCACCAACCAGAGTGACAACGGTACTTGGGTAATCAGTTCCATCTTCGTGGGCTGTTACAAGGGATCCTGTCAACAGCATAACATACACCGCTTGCGAGCTAATATATAAAAGTTGAAGTCAATATGGCACATGCTCTTTGAATGAATATGTTTCTGGCATTAATCTGGGTATCCATTCTTATCGTTAGTCATCAGATTTGTTGACGCAGAGAACTATTTTGCAACACCGTTCACGCTCAAATTTTTCTGATAGTATCCAATTTGACAGATCCTTTGTATGTACATCGGTTGAGCTGTTACCTTTTTGGAAGAGAAAGGAAAGTTGCAGACATCCCTACAGATCACCCTTCCTGCAGCAAGCAGCATGCAGTTCTTCAGTATAGGCATGCCCACACTCTTACACTTCATATTGTCATGGCTTCATTGGTGGAGATCATATTGTGATCACTTCATCTTTCATGCTTTTGCATTCAGACTTGTGGAGAAGGAACAACCAGATGGCATGATGTCAAAGAAAGTGAGGTAATTAGATATGTTGGTTAATTACTATGCACGCTCCTACTAGTTTCTACTTAGTTCTACTTTTATATGCCACCTGATATGTTTAGTTCTCCCTCTGTGTAATGGGGAAGGATAATTAGGCCTTATGCTTTGCCTAGAGCTTGGGAGACATTGGGAGATTGGGAGAATTGTTTCTTTATTGATTGATTGCTTGATTGAATTGACTGCAGCGCCTCTCTTTATATAGAGACGGCCCTAACCAACTAGCCTTATCTCTAATTAACCTAACTTGAGGGCTAAGTAAGGGCCGGGCTACAGTAGCCACGACGCTACAGTAACATGGACCGCCACAGTAACACGGCCCAAAAGGCCTGCCCATAACACTCTGTTCTTAAATTGTTGTCGCCATTGATTTTTTTTTGTTATGTTTGATCTTTTGTCTTATTCAAATTTTTTAAAAAAGTATCATATATTTTGTTAATTTTTTTATCACTAAAGGAAGTTGAAGCATAACTTATAATTTTTTATATTTGAACTAATATTTTGAATAAGATCAAAGGCGACAACAATTCAAAAATGGGGGGAGTATGTATTAATAATGCTTCAATGGCTTCTTTTTGATAGGCCTTACTTGATGGATCTTGATAGCACAAATGGAACATACATCAACGTAAGTTTCTTAGTTTTTTTAGTGATGCATCTTTCATTTTCTTTCTTGTTCCAGAAGAACTGATCATATTTTGACCTTATGTCGATGTGTGTGCATTTCTCAATGTATTCTATTTGTGCAGGAGAATCGTATTGAACCGCGGCGTTATTATGAACTCTTCGAGAAGGACACCATCAAGTTTGGCAATAGCAGGTATGATCACGTGACAAGTACTGTTTTTGTTATCTTGTTGAAATGTGCATGACTGTCTTTGCTGGCTATCAATTCGATCGACAGTCATTTGTTTAGATTCGTCAGTACGGCTAGCAATCCTTTTGATCTGCTGTGGCCTGTGGGAATTACTCAATGTATTCCTTAAATTATGGTGTGACCTATAATGTAGTCTTCTTTTCACAACCTTTTCATGTTTGTACATGCATTTTATTTCCTGATACCTGATACTGTTCCTAGTCCTAGGGAAGTACTCCCTTTGACACCTTTACTTGGTTCGTTCTGACAGCCGAGTGGTTTGTCTCTTGAGCATAGTTGACACTCCAACCTTTTTGATAAGAGTAAAGTCCTATTTGGCTCCCCCAACTACAAGGGGTAACACGCTGCAGCTGACGGGAGAGGGAGGTGGAGGAAGGAGAGGAGCGGTGATGGCTCGGCTGACGAGGTTGGAAAGGCGGAGGAGGATGTGAGGCGGTGGGGTGGCGCGACATGCAGTGGAGGAGGAGCTGCGGCGACCGGGGTGGCAGGCGAAGTTGTGGTGCCGGCGGTGGGTGGCAGAGGTGGAGCTGCAGTGGAGGAGCGGCAATGCCGGGGGCGGGGTGGCGGCAGTGGACGGCAGAGTAGGAGCTGCGGCAGCCGGGGGCGGGGTGGCGGCGGTGGACAGCGTCAAAGTCCTCCCCGCCCAACGTCAACACTCATGAGGAAGCAGAAGAAGGGAGAAAAGAGATAATTTTTTTTTTAAATGATGTGGCATATGACAAGTGGGATTCACTACACCACGTCAGACAAAACCGCTTGTCAAAACTGTCGAGGGAGGAGAATCGCATCGGATTGAATAGTTCAAGGTGCTGGCTACCTAGTTTTATAGATGGGGGAGCCAAAGTGCGCTACCCTTTGTAATTGAGGGAGGCAAATAGGACTTTACTCTTATGATAACAATGAACATGCTGAGTGGTTTGCTCATCTATTTTGATAATAAAAAATATTCGTTCAATAAGACTTTTTTATGTGTTTCGGGGGTGGGGTGGGGGGGTCTTTTGGTTAATTCAACTTCTATTTAGCAAATGTAGTGTTACTATGCCCGCTGGTTTAGTGAAGTTTTCAAATACCACATCAATCATTTTATTTGTTTCTTGTATTCTTGATAGATGGGCTTCAGAGGTAGCTTGCATACTGAAAATGAAAACCTTTCTCCGAGAAAGTCTTCTGTGTTCAAACTTTTTTTTTTTACTTTATGGATTGGACAGAGAGTTTCACCATTCAAACATTTTTTTGTAACAATCGAGTTCATTGCTATAAGATTGTTTTGTTGTACACAGTTTTTTTACTCGTTGTCTGAGCTTTTGAACTTTTTTATTGGTACCAAGTATTTTTTTAATATCCATCCACCTTCCAAATATTCTCTAGCTAACATACGTGCCAATGCTCTTTTTGTGCAGCCGGGAGTATGTTTTGCTACATGAGAACTCCGCACAATGAGGATTGAAGTGACCAGAAACTTTTGGTACAAGGTGGCCCGATGCCTTGATGATTGATTTGGTTTTCAAACCTTGAAGCAAAACAACACCAGCTTGTCAGCTTGAGCGGCATGAATACTCTTTTTGTCATGGATTGGAAACTTGCCAGTCGGTCTTATTTTTTGTCTTGGGATTTGTCCCGAGGTTTTACCAGTGCATCTTAGGGACTTGGGGTATGGATGGCCTTATATTGTATACAGACATCGACTTTGATTATTTCGTGTTGCTGGTTATTTAGACAACCTGGCATCAGCAATAGCTGGGTTTCTGGATCATTACAGTAGTTACCGTGTTTATATATTCGGTTGATATATCAAAACCCCTTACCTGCATTTATCTACAAATCTTGGCCTGCACGCTGTTTATCACGACGGAAGTTGCTTGAATTGAATGTTATCTTGATGGCTCCTTTTGATGTATCTTGGTGAGTTGTCGCTGAGTTTTAGAGCATAAAAAATTCCTGATATGAACTGGTGGTGAGTGCGTTCAGTAAGAACCGTGACTTCGTGTCAATTTTCAGGCTTGCTTTATGATCCGCCACCATGGTAGCGCACCTTTACCTGTAAGCGCTTTTTGAAACATTGTATAGTTGCATTTTTTTTATAGGTACATAGTTGCATTTGATGTGACCTCAAAGTCCGAAATAGTTTAGCGAGAACAGAATTCCCAAGCACGATTTGAGATTGATAAAACAACAAAGCATTGTTAGGCTATCTCTAACGGTGGAGGAGACCTAAAACTCAAAATAGATATCGAACAGTGCAAAAGTAGCAGAAGGGTGGAAACCCAAAACACCGATCTCCAACGGAAATCAAAAAAAGGATCAGGTCGGGAGGAGGGAGGTGGAGCCGGTGACAGCTCCCGCAGCCACGGAATCGCGGCAGAGGACGCCATCTCGCCCGCCGGCATCAGGAGAACGAGCTCGGGTGTGTGGGGTGGAGCGGGATCTTGGCCGCCGTCGGCTGCGGGGGAAGGAGCTTGGGCGGGCACCGGATCCAGCGGATGTGCAGTGGAGGACGAGCTCGGGCACGCGGGGGAGGATGAGCTCGAGCGCGCGACGGAGAACGAGCTCGGCGCTCGGCAGAGGATCCGCGATGGAGGATGAGTTCGGCGGCGCGCGGAGGAGGAGAAGGGGGCCGGCGCGCGGACGAGGAGAAAGGGGGCCGGTGCGCGGTGGGGGATGCGGTGGCAGGAGCTAGCTGCGGCCAGGGGCGGCAGATGCGGTGGTCGCAGGTGAAGCGGGCGGCTCGAGCGGGAGGCGAGGCGCGATGGGTCACGAGGCAGCGTGTTGCATTTGTTGGTCACGGGCAAGGTACGCCCCAAAATGGGTACCCAGTTTGGGTATTCTGTTGGAGGTCTATTTTACATATTTTAGGACTTATTTTGAATTTGGGTGGCCATATAGGCCATCCGTTAGAGATAGCCTTAGACCGCAATGGGTTATGAAATAGCACAATATACAACTGAACTTTTTTTCTTTTGATTGAAGTGTACGACTGAAAGCTTAAGGATGTTGAGGAGAGCGAGCCCACTCAACACCCATCGTAGGCTCCCTGGTGGGCTCGCTGGGTTTTCAAAAGTAGATCGCTCACTTGGGCAGGCTGCCAAATGGCCACTAAGTTCAAGCCCATAAGAAAATCTGGGCTTGGATTAGCATCCTTCTTTATATAAACCCGATCCCCCGCGCCTCGTCGCTTCCGAAACCCTAGCTTCTCTTCGTCCGCCGCCGCCGACCTGTCCCGACGCCGGTGAGAGCCAATAGCCCTTCCTGTTCTGTCTTCCACGGCGTGCGCGACCTATTTGCTTCCTTTCCATCGTCCGATTCGTCGGCTGCGCTCCTATTATCTTCCGTTCTGATCCATTCCCTTGGCATCTCGGTTTAATTCTTAGGTGATCGAGAGGAAGAGCAAGAGGGATCCGGGATGGCCAAGTCGAAGAACCACACGGCCCACAACCAGTCGTACAAGGCGCACAAGAACGGCATCAAGAAGCCCAAGCGCAACCGCCAGACCTCCACCAAGGGGGTATATGCCTTATCTTTTTCTCAGCATAATCCTCAGATCCATGTGCTTAATATCTCATTGCCTGCAAATATCGTAGTTTGATAGTAGCTTTTGCTGGAATGTGCCAATATTAGTTGAAATGCAATGTTCTTTAAATTTGAGCTCGAGTGCAGATGTTATATTGTTTACCGCAGTATAATGCTCTGACAGGGCTGTTATCTAGCACCCATTCTTTTATTAATGCACTGTGGTTCACTTATAACTCCTAAGATAGTAGAACGATTTGTATACACGCTGTGGATCAAAATACTTTGATAAATATTGACTTGTAGAGTAGCGTTGCTCCCTGTTTGTAAAGTTTTTGCGGTTTCATGTATTCAAATGTTTGTTGAGCAGTCTTGAAAAAGAAAATAATTGTATGGTTTTCTACAGAAGTCTATTGGGTCGTATAGAATACAATAACTATGCAATATCTTAGGTAGTATGACTATGGTCCATTATTTGTTTCTATTGTTGCATTCTAATGTGCTTTATGCATAAAGGATTGTTTTTATTTTTCTTGCACTTATCCACTATGTTCCGGAAACATTGGATTAAAAACTTACCACCAAGTTAATTTCTTGTAGATGGACCCAAAATTCCTGAGGAACCTGAGGTACTCAAGGAAGCACAACAAAAGGAGTGCTGAGGCTGAGGCTGAGGAGTAAGATGCTGGCCATGAATACATCTCTTGTATTGAGTCAGTAGTTTTGGACAATGTATGATCATAGGAGGTCTATGTTGGTACTCGAGTCTAATCTTGTTGCCTAGTTGGCCTTGTGAAACCTATTACAATACTGTTGAATTGGAACGTATGTTTTCAGTTTTGTCAGATGTGGTTAATTCCTGGTATGATTGCACGCATTGTCTGTGATGTTTGTTTTTTGATGTTCATGGCTCACCTTTTGTAGTGTGGCCTTGTTATCCAGAGAGTTATGGTGGCTTGTGATGGATAATGTTGCTCTTTGCGGTGTTCATGTGGCTCACCTTTTGTAGTGTGGCCTTGTTATCCAGACAGGGTTATTGTGGTAATCTGTTTTGCACCTCGTGTAATGTGGCCTGTGGGGAACGTGTTGTATATGTGAGAAGCTGTAAGGATTCGGAGAAGTACTGGCTCCAAAGTATCTTATTAGATCATTGGAATTTTGCAGGATGTGACTGGTATGCTTAGTATAGTGACTGCTATGTTCATGTTGTCTACTGGTTGCATGATCTAGATTTTTAAGATGCGGCTGCTATGCTTAGTATAATGTATATATAATAAGTGCCGTGTTCATGTTGTGTCTACTGGTTACATTATCGTACACACACAACATTTATAATCAGGTAAATGCTTTGCTTGCACAGTTTTACACAGGACTACATATTTTCCAGGAAGGAAAGGAGGCTTGACTGGTGGGGTGCCGTCCGCACTATCTCACCTAAATGTGCGTGCAGCTAAACTTCACGTTGTTGTTTCATTGATTTCAGCAACATCAAGGAGGATTTCGACTACTGTTTCCATTGTTGGCCTTTTCTTCACTTCTTCCTCCAAGCAGGAGACAACCACCTTGATCATCACTTCTGCCTGCGAGTAGTTGAGTTCACCACTCAGTCTGAAATCTATGAATTCTTCCAGCCAAAGCGGGTCCTTCCCGTGCAATTTATCAGAAAGCATCTTAACATACTTCTTGAGCATCACATGCAACTTCTCATCCTCATCTTTCACCAAATAAAAAACCCTCATTCCAGATACCAGTTCAAGAAGAACAACTCCATAGCTATATACATCGACTTTTGCAGTTATTGGTGAACCAGATATCCACGAGCAATGTAGCCAATGGTTCCTCGCGCCCGCGATACATTTTGGTTAGTCCCAGATCTGCTGACCAGCTTTACCAACCCAAAATCCGTGATCTTAGGTTCAAAGTTCAGGTTCAGTAAAATGTTCTCTGGCTTTAAGTTGCAGTGGATGATCCACTCTAGACACTCATGGTGAAGATAGGCCAGCCCCTTAGCAACACCTAAGGCAATGTTGAATCTTTGCTTCCATTCCAAAGCGATCCTGCTTTTGAACAATTTGTCAGCCAATGATCCATTCTCAGCATACTCGAGGACCAACATCCTATGGGATCTTTCTGAGCAAAACCCAAATATTCTTATTAAGTTCATATGATTGATCCTGGCAATAACATGCAATTCGTCCTGGAATTCTTCTCTGCTGTGCCTTACATTTCCCAGCTTTTTTATGACAACAGCTCGACCGTCATCCAATATCCCCTTATAGGCAACCCCTGTACCTCCCCATCCAATCTCGTGCTTGAACTTCTCAGTTGCCTTAACCAGCTCTCTGTAACTGTACATTCGGAAGTGATTGGTCATTACCCTGTAACCTTCCTCAGCAGCCCACACTTGTGATGACCTCTGCTCCCTCCTCAAAACAAAGAACCATGCAAATGCCAAGAAGAAAACTTCGATTACGAAGATGGCAATGATAAAACCATAGAAGTAGGACCACTTTGGTTCTTCCTCACTGATCTTATGAAAGTAACTTGGAGATGGTTCCAAGGTTGTTGCGTTTACATGGTCACATTTAAGATGGTGCGGTGCATAATCAAGAACATTGGACTGCGGAATATGGGACTTCGATGTATCCAAACTTGAAGGGAGTTTGATGTACATTGTGCGCACAGTGGGCGTTGGGAAAGACCTTCCATTGAAGAGAAAAGATTTTGGGTAGCATGTACCGTTTCCTGCTTGGTATTGAAATCCCTTACAGGTGCAGTCACTTATGCATGCATTCTGACAAACTTGCATCGAGACCTTATCAATACGTTGCTGATCAGAACCCCAAAAATCAGTGTTTCGAAGCTCCAAAAAAATCACATTCTGTTCCCCATTGCATGTCAGGTCTACAATAGGCATGCAACCTTGTGTCCAGTTACCTGGGTTCCGCATCTGATATCCAGGTGGGCAAGAACATATGGGTATTGGAGAATAGTGGCAGATTCCATACGGACCACACAAACCATGAATCATGCATGGTTGAGCTTCGGCAACCCATGAAACTCTCCATGTTCCTTCTGAGTTGTTCAAGCTATAGAGTCTAAGATTACCATCATAATCCAGGGTAAGCCTTCTCTTAATCCCAACGGCTCTATCATCGGCAGCAAGCACATTGTTCTTCGCAAAATCACTTGAAAAAAATTCCCCAAAGTCATCAAGCATGGCCACTCTAGTACTGTTATATAAGTTTCTGTTATTCTCATAGTACTGGTAATCTGGATCTGGCCAGTATACACCGGAAACATTTGTATCAACGTGTATAAGTGACAATATCGACTGATCGGTGAATCGGAAGGTATAGTGACCAGGAACATATAACTGAGTGGTCGATACTAACTTTATTCCATCAGTGATGAGCTGTGTGGGAAGAAATGTATCTGTGGGTGAATCAAAACTTCTCCAAACAATATCACCACTAGAGTTCTTCAGGACAAGATTTCCAGAATCCAGTAGCTCAGCATATTGAACATTTGGGAAATTACCTTCAGTTTGCCATATAACTGTGCCGTCGTAGTCTGTGAGTACGATGCTTCCATCCTTGCGCAAAGTGATAGCCGAGCCCCAGGAGCGCACAGGGCTGCCACGGTTCGCACTCCAGACGGTTGTCTTGTTCGCCGAATTGGAGTACCATATCGAGAAGGTAAAGGCGTCAGTGTAGATTTGGTAAAAGCCACAGGAGAATGTGCCGTCCCGTGACTGCAGGATCTTGGTTTTGTACTCTTCGACGGCGAGAAACGATTTGAGCGGCAGGATACTGTGATGTGCGGCATGCAAGGGTAGAGCAAGCAAGAGAGGATGGCAAAAGCAGCAAGGAGAGCAGCCATGGTTGTAGAGATGAATTTTGGACTGGGCTGTTGCTCTAGTACAGGTGCTCCGATGAAGTTGTATGGAAGCTGACATGTGTCTTGGTCAAAAACAAGCAGGGTGCAATTGGGGTGACGTTTTGGAAAATTTCTTTGTAGCTTGTGACTTTGTAAAACTTATCCAGAAGGAGAGAAACAAGACTTCGCTACCAGAAATGAATTTAAGATTTAGCAAAATAAGCGTTTAACAGTTTTTAGTCGATAGGCAGGTCCCTCTCGTCCATGGGATTACAGCCAGATGATGATGCTTAATGGTGACTTTTCATTGGACTACCTGGAATCCTCTAGGAAGCACGAGGATCAGGTCAGGGCAGTCGTCGCTGTCGACTTGTGAGTTTCTGATGTCACAGTATTTCTTGAAAGGCGTAGTAATTTAAGTAAGCATGCATGATGATTAAAAGGTGGGCCAATATTATTTGTTTATTTATTATTATTATTTTCAAATGTAGCTTCTGCATACGGAATTTCATATCTGCGTTTTATTCATCTCTTCACACAGACATAATCCGAAGTCTCATTTGCACTTAATTCAGCCTTGAGAGCAGAGTTAGCATCTTTTCCAAAACCGAAGGTGTCCTACTTGGACATTTTGGCATAACAAATACTCATTGGTTCTCTTGCCCATGTGTCTACAGCTAGCCAGATGATGACGATGCTTGGGTATTGACTTTTATCGTTTGACCGATTTGTTGTAACTGTAGATCAGGTAAGGGAATCGCTGCCTAGCGACATGTCAGATCTGATGTCGCAGTCCAGAACTCATAGATGCTCAGTCACCTAACCATTTGTTATGTTAAAACGACTCTAAAAAATTATCATGATTCAGATATGGAAGGACATGTGTGGGTCACTCCATATGAGCAAAACTTATAATGCAATCACATAATCTTTTCATTTTCATTTTTTCCTTTCCTTTATTTATCCACGCGTTCTGGATCAGGACCAGGAGCGCGAACCACAATCTGAACCCGCTGACATGCCCTGGCGCATGCGGAATGTACCAGCGACGCGGTCATGGCGTCCTGGCACGAATGCCGCGCCTCTGACCTCTTCTGCACGCACAGCGGAATAGACTGCTATGCTCCTCTACGTTGCAACATGTAGGATCTTCTGAGAGCCTGTTGGACAGTGCAGATTACGAGTGCTCCTACGATGTGAATCAAAGAGCCAAGTGGTGCCAGTCATTGACGATAACAGTATGTACTGCCTGTAGAGAACTAAAAGAAACGTCTTTCCAATCGTTATGCATGGTGTCTCATGCATGGATTCTGGTTTGTGCTATGCTGTGCAGTTCGCCCTTATGCTCTTGGTGTGGCATCTGGTTGCATTGGTGACCGTTGAAACAGCAGATCACTGTGCATTCAGCAGTGGTGGACCAGGATAATTTCTTTGGATAGTCATATGGTCTAAAATAATCTTTAGGTAGGTATATAGTAGGAAAACAGTGTCAAATAGTTTGCTACAGTGTGCATTACAATGCTTAATTATCTTGATTACTGAAAATCTGGGGTAGTCTTAGGCCTATAAGGACTACCCCTGGGTACGCCCATGGCATTCAGGTGCAATTTGGTAGAGCTCCACTCCTGATTCTTCCGAGAAGTGATTCTGTGACTGAAAGTGATCCTCTTTTATTCTCTAGAATAAATTCTTAGAATCAGAACAGAGAATCACTTTTCATAATTAGGATAAGCTATTTTTTTCAGCTCTTAACTCTTCAGTTTATTTCAGAAAATCACTTCTCAGAATCAGCAGAGAATCACTTCTCCTGAAAAATTATATTTAACAAAGCTCTATAGATTCTGCCTAATTCTTAGCTCCGTACAGCTCTGCCAAACTGCCCCTAGTCTCGTCACTGTGAGTGCCCGGTTTGTAGTCAAAGAAAGAAATCAAAGTAGCTGACTAACTGATCAGATGGAAGTAACAGCTGCTTTTTTTTTGGCAGGTATACTTCGGGCGGCTGGAATCTTGCTGCCACTCGATGTTGGCATGATCCAGAAGGGGCGATGACAGTATCGGTTACAGATGCTGGAGGTTACACCCTGCCAATGTTATCTGATTCTTTTTCAGTAAACAATGATGTCCACATGTTTCGTGGGGCCTAGACTGAAAACATACTTATCTCTATATCTGCCTCTATTTCTGTAGGAGCAACGAGCAAAGAAGAATTGCATCAACCGTGAATAACACGTATAGTATAGCCAGCAGCCGCATCTAGTAATTAATGTTGGTTGAGCCAACTCATCCTTGTATGGAAGATTGCACAAATGTATATTATATGTGTCTGGGAAGTGTTTAGTTGAAACATCATTTGTAAATTTCACTTACAGTGAAAACATTTCCTAGGGCCATGGATGCCTCGAATGAATAAAACCCAAAATTCGGAGGAGGAAAAGGAGTATCTGCGCGCTTCCTAAGTTCTTACAACTAATGGATTTCAATTCAGTAAGTGCACAATTTAGAAGGAAGGTTGAAGTATCAAAATCTTACGTAACCTCTTAAAAAACAAAATACAACCGAGGAAAGCATGTTACTCGCTCACTTATTCTACAACGGCACAGCCCTTTTTGCATGAGCAATTGGAGAATCCAAGGCTCCAAGCATGATAGTAACAAAGACGATATTTGCAAATATATAAGACAGAATGTTACTAAGCTGAAAATGAGCTTCTGACATAAATACTCGCAAACAAACACACCCCCTACACACACCTAGGTCTCAAATCCGAGTGTGTGTTTTTAGTCACAACTTAATGTATACTCCGTCCCTCATGGCTCGGCCCAAAGTGAGGCGTCGTTATGTAGAGACCGACCTTTTCTCTCTATCAATACAATGATATATAACTCTTCTACGTATTCAAAAAAAAAAAAAAAACAATAACGAATCAAGGTGATGCCAGGATGACAACTTCTATTGACGCTGCATGTGAATCCAGGTTTTGATTTCACATGACATATTTATGTTTGTAAGAAAAGTAGACCAATATACCCTGTACGGAGGACCTACAAAAGCTGAACATATAAAGTTAAGAAGCAATGTATTACAAGCGCAGTTCAAAGCCAAAGAAAATGCTATTTAGTAAATAATACAGCCACCGCATTTTATGTGTAGAAATTATGTCAAGAGACACATAATTTTCATTATTTTATTTCTTCCTACTATAGCCAAGAAATTATGAACAGATAATCATGTATGATTTGCAGCATGACAGTTGAAATGTAAGCATGCCACTTATCAATTAACTAATAGCTGAAACAGGAATAAATTGAGCTCAGCAAACATAAGAGTACAAGAGAGTGAAAATGGCTTGTTTGTTTGGTGTAGTACTGTAGCTGTGCTAAGGCTAGTCAAGAGAGCCAACAGACTAAACAGCATAGATTAGACAGCTTCAAACCAACCAAGTGCTGAGCTGGAAACGCTCATCACATGTCGACCAAAAGGCTCTCGCATGTGATGTGGTACATTTATTAAGGTCTATTATCATGTATTATTGTGTAAATTCAGTTGCAAGGTCTCAACAAATAAATGGCATGATGAAAAATTGGAGATGTAGAAGAATTACAGATGTGTACATGTATGTGGAAAATAACATAATCTAGAGCTAATGCTCAAAGGTCTGAACAAACTAGATCTTCAAGAACGACATCAACACAATGTAAAATCTAAAGGTGAGCAGAATGCAGCTATATAACATTTCATAAGGAGGAAAGCGTCCCCATAAAATAGAGCACAACATGAGCTTTCCAACCTGTAGATAGCCGACCCTTTTGTAGAAGAAGATGGTCGAAATCATAGTTGAACTTTTCACATTTGAGTATTTGACAATGATAAAGCCATTTTCTATGTATTGACAAAAGAGAAACAAGAAAATAAGTAACAACACAGGTAACTTGTTAATCAGAGAAATATAACTAGTTACTCAAACAAAAGAACAAATCTAAATGTTATTTCGGTCATAGTTGTTTGCATCACACAATTAACTACTTTCTTAACATGATGTGCTAATCACCTATATCTCAAAGTAAGGAGCAATAAAGAAGCATTTCAATTCTAATGAGCAGTGAGCTTTTAGTGTCTTAAAGAATGCTAAAACATATAATTAATCAGATAGTAAGCCCTACATGTTGCTAGGTCATAGTAATATTAAGGTTGTCCTGAAAAGATGGAACAAAATCTGTAATCCATATTGATTGATACCTAAGAAATGCTTTTGAAAGGCTGTGTGCAGTAAGCAGACTAGAGAGATCCATATTTTACAATTTTCCAATAGTTAAGATAGGCACAAGGACAATTAACCTGCCTCTGAATCCATGATACATTATAATCTTTGACAGTTTTTTCCTATCACAGGAGATCATAGGTTTGTCATGGTGCAGTACTCCGCAGAAACAAGAACATATCAACAATGTTTTTCCCATTCGAGACAAAAGGATAAAGCCTACCAGGCTACCACAACTTGCCTGGGATTAAAGGCATTGTTGTTGACTTGTTGTTAAATAGCTAGCCCATAACTCATGGTGTCCATATTATGATAGAACTTAATACTAAAAAATATTAGCTTGTATATGGGCCTCATTGCAATATAAGTTTGCATAGGTAATCATCCGCTAGAAGATGCATAGACAAGAGAAGTCAGCTAACCATGCCACTTGAGTTCAAGTACTACTTTGCCACACTTGTCTGTTGTAAAAAAAGGCAATGAAGGCCACAATGCAACTGTCTATGGTGTAACCACTACACAAGGGTCATAGCTAATAAGAATCATACTATGAAGTTAAAAAAAAAAGAATCACACTATGTACTTTTCTGTAGAATTCATCGTGAATATGCATATTAAATAAAAAAGAAAACTTGTTGTTCTTCAGCAAAATAATTTTTTTTATAAGATGAATTTGCAAATAAATATATTCAGCAGAGTCTAGTGGCTGTCAGAATTCAGATGCTTTACTTTTAACATCAAAGCAAATATAAGTCTACAGTTCTTGCTTGAACCAAGGTAGTAGCCCTAGCTACACATATCTGATCCTACAGAGAAAATTATATAGACATAAGCATTTAAAATTGGTTGAAGTGGTACATTTGATGATGCTTTATTATCGTATGTTACAGTTGAGCATGATGGGAGTTAAAGTAACACCATAAATAACTAAATACTTTTGGTTCAACTACTGTAAAGGCAGATAGTATTCAAATTCAACGGTACATTACTATACAACAGCAGAATGAAAGAATAGCTCTCTCGCTTAATTAATAAAATTTGAAGCACAATAACAAGTATGTCATATAATTCCTGCTACCAACATAGTTTCTTAGAAGATTCTGCCACCAGTCTGATTTGGGACAGTTCTCTTCACCCGACTTTGCATTCTCTCCGCCCACTGATGAAACACATTAGATGCATCCAACTTCCCTGCAAATTCCACCTTCTGAGCCAAGTCATACAATATATTAGGTTTCCCAGCCTTGGAGAAATCTGCTGCAAACTTATTGTAGTCTATCTGTGGAGCTTTCATCCCTTTGTTGATCATCTCCTCGATGTATTTACATGCTACCTCTGACATGCCATGTCGTATATGCCCATTAATGAACACTGTGTAAGTGTTCACATCAGGACAAATCCCCTTCCGATGCATCTCCTCCCACACCGCACAACCCATTGCATAGTTCCTCCCAGCAAGGAAATATGACTTCATCATCATGTTGTAAGTATGGACCGTGGGCTCAAGCCCCTTCTTGATCATCTTCTTGTAAATCCTTGCAGCATCATCTGACATTTTCCTATTTGTTAGCAGTTTAATCAGTGCATTGTAGGTCCGACAATCTGGTGGGCAACCCTTTTGCGTCATCTCCTCTAATACAGCAGTCACTCTGTCCATCCTCTTTGCATTCCCAAATCCCACAAGCAAGCATGTATATGTAGCAACATCCGGCTGCAACCCAGCTTCATCCATATCCTCAACACACCGCATAGCCATGTCCATCTTCCCCCGCTTGCAATGGTCCCGAATCAACATTGTATAAGTCCACACATTCGGCTGAGGCCCCTTCACCTTCATCAACTCAAACATCTTCACTGCCTCAGGCCGCCTCTGCCCACACAGTAGCCCCTCAATCATAGTGTTGTGCGCGACGACATCCGGCTTCATCCCTTTCTCCAGCATCTCATTCCACACTCGCCCAGCCTCGACCAGATTCTTTGCATTGCACCATGCCAGCAACAATGCTGTATAAGAGCGTAGGTTCAGAGTGTATCGGTGGTGCATTTTATCAAACACCTGCCTCGCCTCCCTCCCCAGCCCCTCCTGGGCCAAAGCGACAAGCAAGCAATTGAAGGACTCTACCCCATCATCAAAACCGTGCTTCCTCATCATCTCAAACACCCCCACTGCATTCTTTATCTCACCAGCCCTGGCGTAGGACTGAATGGCGATCTTGAAGGCCTCCATGGACAGGACCCCTGCCTTCCCCATTTCTTGGACTAGTGCAACCATTGACTGGAACTGCCTCGCCTTGCCGAGGATGTGGATCATCTTGCAGTAAGTGACGGTGGTGTGTGTGAACCCGCCAGATGCGGCAGCCCACCGGAAGAAGCGGTGGGACGGCTTATGCGCGTGCTTAAAGCGGTGAAGGACAGCGAGCACGAGCGCCTCGGAGAGCGGCAACGAGAGCGCGGACAGTGCCGCTTCCAGGTTCGCGCCGGCGCCAGTGGCAACAACGTCAGCGATGGCCGCGCACACGAGGCCCACGTGCTCCGGGTCACTCGACGACGCCCCCGCCTCCTGCTCCAACGAACTCCCCTCCTCCTCGTCGTCGGAAACTGCAGATGTGGAGAGGAACCTCCTCGCCGGTAGCCGCAGGAGCGGGTCCGCGGCATCCCATGCCAGCGGAAAGGGGGGAGGTGTGCCCGGGAGGTAGCGGGATCTCGCTGACAGCAGAGAGAGCGCGCTGCCGAGAAGCCGACCCCCACCAGCGCCGCAGCAGCGGAGGCTACCGGAGCATGCGGTCAGATGCGGTGCGGGCAGCGGCTGGGGACAACGAGGTGAGCAAGGGGGGTGTGGCAGTATAGGCGGAAGTGGATTGTGAGGGCGATGGAGGTGGCGATTAGAGCCAGCAGGAAGAGCACCAGGCAAGGGCACAGCATAACCTTCGCCGCGGAGGGCTCCCGCGGCGGCGAGTAGAGCGGCGGCGACTTGGTGGTCTCCATGGAGGACGGCGGCGGCGGCGTTGGTCGGTATGGGGTTAACGGCCATGGAGGTCCAGTGCTGACTGCGCCGATCTGTTTTGTTTAGCTGTTCCTTTTTATTTTATTACTAGCAAAATATGGACACAAAATATTTGATAGATATAGGGTGTGTTCGTTTTTCACTCCTCTGATTTTTACATCTGTCCTATCGAATATTGTGATACTAATTAGGAGTATTAAATATAAATTATTAATAAAATCCAGTCCATAACCCTACCTCTGAATGACGAGACAAATCTATTAAGACTAATTAGGTCATGATTAGATAATGCGATGCTACAGTAAACATCTCTTAATGATGACTTAATTAAGTTTAATGAATTTGTCATGTTGATGCGTATTCAACTCTGTAATTAGTTTTATATTTAATATATATTTAATAATTATATATAGTATTTTAATGATTGATGTGACCCCACTAAAATTTAGACCCCAAGAAACGAACACACCAATAGTATAATTGACATCTGTTTATAAGCAGGGATTAAAATCCCGGTCGGATCCAGGCCGGTTTCCACGATTTTCGGGAATCCCGGTCCGGGCCGGTTTCATCGAAAGACCGGGATTCCGGTGAATCCCGACCCTATTTACTATAGCAATTCGGGATCCCGGCCAGGAAGTCCGGAATCCCGGTCCGATTTTGTCGGAAAAAAAATCCCGCTATAGTCCAGGATTTCAATCCCTGGTTTATACAACAAAAAATCTTTATATTTTATCTGTGAGAACTTATACATTGCTAGCTATATTTCTATAACTTATTAATTAAAGTGAGGTCGTTTAGATCATTTTTTTCGTGTTCAGAGTTGTTCATAATATTGTCGTATATAGTTTATATCCTATAATGATTCACCAACTAGTTTGAATCGTTTTTAAACTATTTTCTAATTCTTTGTTGAATTGGATTCCAATTTTAATTTGATATTTCATACTAACAATAATTAATCATCTATCATTTTAATATTATATTTTAAATAGAAACTAATAACAAGAATTCTAATAATAACTAAGTCCAAAAATTTTTATAATGAATATTCTTTTTAAAACTTAAAAAGGTAAAACAAAATAAAAATAGAGCAAATGCTCAAGCCAAAAAAATTGATTAATTAAAAACCTTTTACAATTTCAAAAACTATTCTAACAATTAAAATTTTTAACAAAGACTCATGATAATGCACGGATATTTCGCTAGTAATTTTCTATGCACAATAAAACACCAACCATTATTTGTACAAACAAATATCACTACTTGTTATACCTGAATGGCTTGGGATTGGTAGTTTTGAGCTTTCCTCCTTACTATGGATTTATGTTGCTATGCATAGTAGCTACGTGCAACTGATCCAGATTAGCATGTTGTTCTTCACATCCTTACTATTAATAAAAAACTAAATTTTTCAGAAGCGTCATCTCAATTATACCACTTCCTTCACTAAAAAATTATCACTGTTCTCTATCAGTATATTTTTACCTTCATAATACCACCTCATTTGAGGTTTCTTTTGTTAGCTTGTTTGTGCATTGACAAGATTCTCCTTGTCGTCTGAATTGTATCAACCTTAATTCTAATTTTATACGACACAAATTTGTAGTTTCTTTTTTTTTTCATATGGTGGACCAGCCCAGGGGCCCATCGGCGCCATGTGGTGGGGGCATCAGCGCCATGTGGTGGGGGTAGGCGCGAGGAGCCATAAAGGCTCAGGCCTGCTCTGTAGTGTGTGTCTATAGGTCAAATCCGAGTTTCTTTAAGTGAGATATAGTCTGCAGCATTATTATCATAAATATTTTGATTTCTTTCATCAAATCCAATATTGACACATTTAACAGAATCAAACTTTTTTTTCTACCATTCGTCCTAGTGGATTGTTTCAATCTTCACCATTGCTGGCTGCTTTTTCTTCACCTTTCTCTACCGTTTTGGGAGTTGATAACATGCACTGTTGGGCATGTCGGGCATGTACTCACGTCAAGTTCAGCTTCCTCAACTTGGAGCAGACCTCAAAGGTTACCTCCTGGGTCTTCGCGGGCACAGGGGTCTCAGCAGCCTCCTTCTTCGGTGAGCTCATGCAGCCATTGTTGAGGTGACCATTGTCGTCATAGCTGAGTTAGTCGTGGCCAGCTGAACTTGACGTCATTGTCGTGGGACTCTGACAACGCATCTGTTCAATAAATCCTCAAGATCATGCACCTTGTAAACTTAAAGACCAAATTAATCATTAAATAATACTTATTAAAAATTAAAGAAACACCATCCACTGTTGTGAAGGGAGAACATATACCCAACCTTCGATTCCATGCTACGAATCAAAATCCAGTAGAAGGGATCCCTAATCCCTCAACCAAAGAATACGAAATATGAACAAGAATCAGTAGCAATAATCCGTTGAACACAAGGAGCTAGGAGTTAGAGAAGGAGTGCTTGCCCTTTGCCATTAGCCGTTGGACTCTGATGAGGTGTGTTGTGGGAGCATAGCTCAGGCCACCATCTTGACAGCCAGCGCTCACGAATGAGACAGGGTGTGTTTGGTTGGACTATGGTTGTGTGAAAAGCTGCTGTAGCCTGTGGCTATAAAAAAAGCTGCTTTGAGATGTCAACTGTGAAAAAAGCAAGCCGTTTGGTTGACTAACTGTGGCTTCCATAAAAACTGTCAAATGGACCCTATATGTCATCCACATTACTCATCAATCATCTATTTTTTCTCTCATCTACAAGTGGATCCTATTTGTCAGCTCCTTCTTCTTCCTCCCATCTCTCTCTCTCTCTCCGAGTCTGGTCCCCGCCGAGTGTAGCGCCTTCGCTGCCCCTTTTTCCTCCGTTGTGCTCGCGTGCACAAGCCTGGCACCGCTCTCCTCCACCCTCACCGAGTCTGGCGCTGCCACCCCCCTCCCCGCCAGGTCCGTCGCCTCTGCCACCACCTTTTCACCCGCAGCCCCCCCGCGCGCGAGCCCGATGCCGCCAACTCCTTCCTCGTCGCCTCCTTCTCAACCCCCCTGCCGCCACCCTCACACGCACAAATCTGGCACCGCTCTTCGCCCTCATCTAGTCTGGCACCGCTGCCCTCCTCCTCCCCGCCGAGTCTAGCACCTTCGCCACACCCGCGCGCGCGAGCTTGACGCCGCCGACTCCTTCTCCTCCGTCGCCTCCTCCTCAATTAGCTGGTCTTCATGGGAGGCGAAAAGAATTGAACCAGTACACACTTACCGATGGCAGGTGGGTGATTTTTACAAAAGTTGCACCCCACAGCCAGTGAAAGTACCTCTGGGGTGGCTGTGAGAATTGCATAGCAAAAAAACTGCTTTTTTTGTACAGACAACTCCTACAGTCAAGCCCTTTGGTTGGCTGTTTGTCTTTTTTAAGAAGCCACAACCACTAAAAGACCAACCAAAGGCACCTGACTGCTTCAATCTGCTATTCTTCCAAGATGGAGCCTGCAAGGTTCAAACAATTCAAAGCAATCATTCACCGAAACGACCCAAACTCAGCCAAACCATATAAAAATCACAAGCATGGCTTCCCTGGAATAGTAAGCGATTGTTTTCCCTCAAATCAACTGCCACATGCCAGCACATACTTTGCCCCTCCGTTGATTTAAAGTAGCGTGAGATGCACCTTCTTGCTATCACCATTGTAGTTTGTAGGAACCCACCACTGTTAGTCCGTAGGAACCCACCATTGTTGTTGCTGCTCAGATCAACGGCAAATGCAAGCTGGGATGGCCGGTGATGAAAGGCATGATTGTGACCTAGGGATAAGGATTCATTGATGTGCGAGAGAAGAAGGTCAGTTGTCGCTGGTGCACGATCGATCGAGGAGCGACGCTACAAAGGTACACGAAACAGGCCGGGGCTTTCATCTTACAGCCTGAGTGCCTCGTGCTGGTCTCGGATTCAAAGTCCACGTAGCACATGGCACGAACGCGTGGACACGAAAAACTTTTGTGGACATGGACCCACTTGTCGGCACCGTTTGGAAGTGAGCGACACCACCATACGGACATGAAGTGAATAGACAAAAAAGCTGATGGGAGCCTTCGCACCTAAATTAATAAGAGTAGAGATTATTAATATTTTGTTGTTTCTGTTTCCTATGAGGTTAATGGGTGTAATCTTATTCGGACTTCAATGCTTGGTCCAGTTGCTAACTTGCTATGGACTAGGCCATGCAAAGAAACTCCCTATCTCCTCAGTGTCACTATCCCTTACATTTTATCCCGGCTACATCAATGTTATACCATATTGTTAGAAGTTTGGGCTGTGGCCCAAATTGATAATTCCAACAAATCCCAAAGGCCTATGTGCACATGCATGACATGGTGGGGGACTTTAGTCCCATATTGCTAGTCTTGGGAGGAGAAGAACAACTTATATACTTGAGTTGTTTCCACCTAGTTGAGCTAGTAGGAGAGAAGAGGAAGAACACACACGCGCGCTCGCTCGCCTCGCCTCGCCACGCCACGCCATGCCTTGTCGGGCCGGGCCGGGCAGGGCGAAGGGCGCGGGCGCACAACATGCGCATGAATGGTCCGGCAAAATCCAAGCCTTGCGTGTGCGGGGTCGCAGCTTCCTTTTGCTACTCAGATTTTTTGTGCAAGAGATAATTACGCTGACCAAATATGGTAAGCAATTAATCTCTCTTAATGGTGATTAATGCGCCTGCTTAATTACTGATTAATTACCATAAATGTGCTATCACTGTGTGTATATATATATGGTGAGACGTCGCCTCTACAGACACGACGAATTTTCGCCTCTCGCCATTCCCTATTGTGCTGCCGTATTGTCTTCCCCATCCCGCCACCGACGTGCCATCGGTGCCGGGAGAGCAGGTCTCCGAAACCTACGTCTCTTCGTGTCTTTGCACGAGATAGGGAACATATCAGGTTTTTGGGAAGTGCCATCACGACTGCTCGCTGGTGATTTGATCCGCATCTTCTTTATCAACCGATCGCCTACATTTGCATCGCCTTCTTCATCGACGGATCAGACTCTACTACAACCATCATCGGAGCGCTTCCCTGTAAGACATCTTTTAACCTCTTTTGATGATTAGATCGAGTGATCTAGGCATTGTTCCTAGGTGGTTGCTACTCGTTATGATTAGCATCTATTCTTGTTTATGTCTCATGATTTAATAGTACTCGTAATTGAGATAGGGACTTACTTGATGGTTTGCATGCCTAGATTACGTGTAGTATATCTAGTACTTGTACCTACTAGAATTAGATATATCATCACTAAACTGCTGTTATTTCCAACAATCCAAAAACCTGATAGGCGTTTAGTGATGGCTGGTTTTGCTGATGCTATGAAACCTGAGAAGTTCGCTGGAGTGAACTTCAAGAGATGGCAGACGAGAGTCCAGTTGTGGCTCTCGGCTATGGGCGTGTTTTGGGTCGTGGGGAACCCTCCCGCATTACCTCTCGGCTCCGAGAAAGAGATGCAGGAGTTCTCTACGGCCACGACGATTTTTGTCGAATGCATCCTTAGCGTTCTCTCTGACCAGCTGTGCGATGTGTATATGCACATCAAGAGTGCTACTGAACTTTGGGAGGTACTTGAACACAAGTTCTCGGCCTCGGATGCTAGGCGTGAGTTGTATGTCATGGAGCAGTACCACGACTTCAGAATGGCTGATAACCGTTCTGTAGTCCAGCAGGCCCATGAACTTCAACTCATTGTAAGGGAGCTCGATCAGCTTGGTTGCAAATTGCCTGACAAGTTTGTGGCTGGAGGCATTATTGCCAAGTTACCTTCATCTTGGAGGAGCTATGCCACATCTCTGAAACATAAAAGACAAAACATCTCCATCGAGGATTTGTTGGTGGGTTTTGATGTTGAAGAGAAGGCTCGGGCAAAAGATGCGCCTCCGAGAGCACCCGAAGGTCAGTCCAGCGCCAATGTGATGCAGCACGCTGGAAAGAAGAACCAGATGGGAAAAGTGTAAGCTTCATGACCATTGATGATTGGATCCCCGTGGTATGGATGTTTTAGTGATAGATGACAACTATGAAATTATGGGCTAACATCTATACGAGTGTTGTCTATGTAGGAATCATCTCTTAACTCTATTACAAATCATATGGATGATGGTGTCCTTGGTGATTGATGACAATGACCGTAAGCATCGAGGCTTGTGAACTTGATGGAGTCCAAGGGTTGATGGAGATAGATCAAAGCGGAGGACAAGCTATGATGCAAGTGTTTGGAACACTTGAGTAGTTGTTAGGGCTTTGAGTCCAAAGAAAAAACTGGACTATCAAGAGGGTCTAGGTCATTCTCTTAGGTCATGTCTAGTTAGTGATGTGCAAGGTTGCTCGGTGAAATCACAGGCACTAGGTGACAGTGGAGAAGCCAAGGAGCTGTTCGGAGAAGCCGGGAAACCAAGTCAAGTGAGGACAACAAGTTTCAGCTTCTGCATGTAGTGATCAGACAGAGGGGTCAGAGGTGACCGGACTGTACGGTCACTATATGGAGTTTTCCAGGACTTAGCGCGAGGAGCAAGGACTCTGACTGCAGGAGACTCCATACAGACCGTATGGTCTGGTCAGTAGGAGTGCAGGGACGACAGAGAGGTTGCAATTTGCGGACCTTCCTGGAATGGAGAGAGAAAGTGGACCAGACGGTCGGGTCCAGTGACCGGATAGTCCGATCAGCAGGAGTTCAGCACAGGGCAGAGAGCCGTTGGAGCTCAGTTTGTAGTGATCGGACCGTCTGGTCAGCTAGTGACCGAACAAACCAGTCTGGAGGCCCAGAAAGCTGATTTCATAGAGCAACGACTAGTTTGAGGTTGGGAGCCTATATAACTTCGTTGCTGGGGTCTTGGTGACCTCTCTTGGCCAATGGAATACCTGAGAGCGTTTAGTAAGGTCCAAGAGAAAAAGAGGAGAGCACTAGGAGAGGATATTGGATATCTTGAGAGTGCTAGTGAGAGTAACAAGGAGCTACCTTGCACATCTAAGGCTAGGGTGTCCTTGAGGGTGTGATCTAGGTTATTACTCTTAGTCTATGGTGAGATCTAGACCGGTTAGGTGTTGGTGATCGAGCCTATCGTGATTGGTTATGAAGGCCGTCACAAGTTTGTACACGGTTTGAGTCCGCCGTTGGAAGGGGCATCAATAGTGAGCACCCGTGTCGGCTCGGAGAGTCCGACAAGTTCTCAAGGGAGGCGAGCTTGTCGTGCAGCGGTGACGCACACCATGTCTTCACTCGAGGAGTGATTGCGGGTTCGTGGGCGAGAACTCCACTTGGTGGCGGGAGGGACTGGGACTTCGGCAGGAGTGGTCCAACGAGGAGTAGGGGGAGGCGCCATCCTTCCGAGACCTCGGGAAAAATCATGAGTATTCCTTGACCCTCTCATTACTATTCCGCAATTGGGTGCTCTAGTGATAGGGTGACTTGTGGCTTGCATAGGCTAGTGTGTTTAGCTTCCACGCTTTGCTTTGCATTATAAACATTAGCATGTGTAGGGTCTTGGCCTACTAGAATTGTTTAGGTTGCAACGACTCGTTAGGTTTTAGAAGCGTGAAACTGAAGTATTTGGATTCGTGGTCGGCCCACCGATTCACCCCCCCCTCTCAGTAGGCCTTCGGTCCTTACAAGTGGTATCAGAGCCAAGTGCTCAATTTGAGGCTTCACCGCCTTGAGTAAGGATGCCAGGAAAGGTGGGGAATGTTCCCATATTTGATGGGGAGGACTTTGGATATTGGAAGGCTCGTATGCAAGCCTACCTTGAGTCCCTTGATCCAGAGATATGTGCGGTGACCCATGAGTCCGATGCGGATGCTAACCTTCTGCAGCCTGACTTCATTAAGAACAATACTAAGGCCAAGAATGCTTTGTTCTCATGCATCTTCAAGGATGTGTTTGCTAGATTGGATGCTAGTTCAACAGCACACGGTATCTGGACTGAGATTTAGAGTATCCACGAGGGTACTAGTGATGTCAAAAAGGAAAGATACTATGTGCTGAAGAATAAGTATGATAACTTTGCTAGATTGCCACATGAGAGAGCTAATGTTGTGTATTCTCGTTTTCATGTGCTAGTGGAGGAGATCAATGTACTTGGGGATGATTTCAAGCTCAAGCCCGTGGAGGTCATCAGAAGATTCTTGAGGCTTTTCAAAGACCCCAAATATGAGTCCATCATCACATACATCTTGTAGAGTGACCTCAAGACCAAGACCATGAAGGATGTACTTGGCAAGATCACCGCCTTCGAGAGCTATCAGCTAGGGATGGATGATCCTCAACCATCCAACCTTGCTCTACAAGCTGACAAGCAAGAAAGGCAAGAAGAAGGTGGACATCGATGATGAAGATGAAGAGGATGATGAGGGTGACTTGACCAAGGACTTGGCTCTTCTCATGAAGAAAATGAAGACCTTCAAGAACAAGTTCACTTCCAAGTCCCGGGGCAAGTGCTTCAATTGTGGCTCGAAGAATCACTTTGTTCATGAGTGCCCAAAGCACAAGAGAGAAGCATTCAAGTCACAAGATTCAAGTGAAGAAGAAGAAGAAGGCCCCAAAGCCAAGCAAAAGATGAAGAGAGTCTTCAGCAAAGACAAGTCCAAGGGCAAAGGCAAGCCCCAAGACTACAAGAAGAAGTTCTCTCACAAGGCACTTGTGGGGGAGTGGACAAGCGACAACTCAAGTGATGAGTCCACCTCCTCAAGTGATGAAGAAGTGGTCGGCCTAGCCATGATCAAGACCACATCACCATGTGCTCTCCTTCCTCCTCCCACGTGCCTCATGGCTTCGAGCCAACTTAGGGAGAGTGAGGATGAGAGTAGTGGTTACAGCGATGACGAGGAGCGCACTTGTGCCGAATTGTGGACTATGCTTGAGCAAGCCCGCGCCATCGCCATCAAGAAATCTAAAATGTTGGATGTGGTGAGAAAAGAGTGTAAGTTGGCTGAGGACCGTGTTGGTGAGCTTGAGAGTGAGCTCAAGGACCTTGTTACATCTCATGATGCCCTAAACAAGAGTTATGACAAACTCAAGGGTGAACATGTAGAGCTTCACGAGAAGTACAAGGCCCTTGAGATTATTTTTGAGGCCATCAATGTTGAGAACCTTACCTCTCCCTCCTCTTGTTTATCAAAGAGCGACGCTTCTACTATGTGTGATGAACTAACCACCTCGGTGGAGGTTTCTTCTTGTGGGATATATATACCAGGGATACCTCACCACTCGGATATGTTGCCAAGTGGGCCGGGGACCAATAAAGATAAAGCCCATAAAGATAATTACTCGGATTATTACTTGGAGTAGACGACAAGTCAGTATTAGGGATAGAAAGTTAGAGATAGAATCCTAGTCGGAAATCATATTGTAACCGACTAGAAGACTTGCCATGTAATCCTGCCCTTCGGATATATAAGGAGGGGCAGGGGCTCTCTCATTGGGACCGAGAATATACAACACAATACACCACAGAGCACAGGACGTAGGGTTGTTATCCTTCGGGAGGCCCGAACCTGTCTAAACCTTGCGTCTTGTGTGTCCATCGATCTTACTTACTCATACGCATACCTGAATCTACTATCGAGAATATCTCTCGACACTTCTCTTGAGCCACTTGTTTTGAAGGAATATCACAAGCTCAAGGAAGAGAGTAAGATGGTGATGGATGGTTTCGAGAGGCTTACACGTGGTAGAGCCATTCACAAGGAGATTCTTGGAAGGAATCTTGTGAACAACGTCTCCCACCGGTGACTTGGCTCATATCCCGCCGCCATCGACATCATTGGGACGAGTGACTCCATTCCCGAATGGATCAAGCCCCTACTCGCCGATGACTACTATTGCGAGAGGTGTTGCAAGGATGGCCACGCCACCAAGGATTGTCCAAGGGTGAGAAGTTCCATTGCTTTACCTAATGCTAACTTGTTCCATGAGAACACCCATTTCAAACTTTTTAGGAACAAGGATGGCAAGGTGAAAGCCAAGGCTTTGGGACCACCAAACAAGAAGCGAAAGGTCAAGAGCATATGGGTGCCTAAGTGTATTGCTGATCTTGAGAGATCGGCTACGTACAAGTGGGTGCCCAAGAACAAGACCTAGTTGGTGGTGGTGGTGGACCGAGTGCTTTCATGAAGATCATGTGAAGTCCACCACAAGTGACATGGACCTCAACGACCTATCTACTCATGAGGGAGGTAATCGTGTTCGTTTTGTTTTTTGGTAGTTGTAGTGTGTTTTTCTTTCTCTTGCATTGCATGGTAATTAGGACTCCTTTGTGACTAGTATGCTTTGCATCTATGCATGTGTAAATAACTAAAAGAAAAACGCATAAAAATTAGTCAATGTCTAACCCATTCAAGATAGCTATAAGCAAGGGGGAGTGCTTGAGATGGTGGTTTGTCTTCTCTCAAGGCAAGGGTATGGCTTATAGTTAGTAAGCTTGAGAGGGGTTCAAACTTGACATTGTTAGGTTTCCTTTGTGTCTTGATTAATATTGCTTGCATTCATATAGCATGTTTACCTTCATTGCATATGTAAAATGCTTGTTGCATGCATCATATAGGAAACACAAAGGAGGCTTGTCACATTTGGAGATATTTGTGCCTCATGCTCTATATGAGATTACATCTCCGTAAGTGTGACCAAAGGAAAGGATTATGCTTCATGCCCATTGAGCAAGCTCTTATGAACTCTGAGGTTAAATCTACTCGCATGGTTCATGGACTAAGGCTCATACATACCCTTTGGTTCTTATTTGCCTTGGTTCTTATTTGCTTGATCTTTCATTTAGCTTTTGCAAAAACTATGAGGCCATAGAGTGCCACTATTTGAAAATAAGTGTTTGAGAGTTCCCTCTATATTCCAAGTCCGGTGCTCTTTTGTGTGTTTGGCAAGGGCACTTGGAAGATGGAGAAATTCCTTGTTTCAGCGAAAATCCTATTGCGACCGTATAGTCCGATCACTGGACCGTACAGTCCGGTCAATGCCGAGTGCACAGTGTCACGAGTTGGTCTGGTCATAGAGACCGGACAGAACGGTCCTAGAGACCGGACTGTCCGGTCTGTGTGGGTCGCCAGCAGACTCAGGACCTGACTAGACAGTCCGGTCTAGAGACCGTACTGTCCGGTCACTATATTGAAAATGCGAGATGCGCTTCAATATGTGACCGTTGATTCGATCCTTGTTGAATCTCGACCTTTCATCGATTATTTGACCTAGGCCAAGAGGAGTCATATACTTTGGTCTTTTCCTTGTTCATGCCGAAAGCCGAGCACACGCCCTCGCTGCCGTCTCTCTCTCTCTTGCCGCCATCGACCCGAGTTCCCAGCACCACCGCCGCCCTCATCGTGCCGCACTGACCCAGCCGAGCCGCCGCTGCCGTGCGCTGCCGCCTCGCCCCGCGCACCGCAGCCGCGCCCCCGCATGCACCCACGCTCTTCCTCGCCCTTGCCCCCGCGCACAGAGCAGCCACCGTCGCCGCGCACCTCCAGCCGTGCCGCCACTTGCATCGCCGCGAGCTGCCACCTCTCCACCTTGCGCGCCGCCTCGAGCCGTCACCTGCACTCAAACACAGAGCCGCCGCCGCTCTCTTCTTGCTTTTGGATACCGGCAAAGTTCAAGTCTTGATCTTTTCAGTGATCGGAGCAAGCCCAAGGTGTTCCTTGTTCTCGGCACATCGACTTTCCTCCCGGGGTATTGCTACTATTCTCCCATTCATCGAATTATACCCCAATTTGAGTAGTTAGCTTTAATTGATGCAATTGAATTAACTGCTCATGATTAGTTGCATTAATTAGCTAATTGACTCAACCTAGAATGCAACTGAATTCCTGCTTATCTATTAATTGCATGTCTAGGGTTTGCCTCCTGTCTAGTCTACAGTTAAAATTAATTGCCACTATTTTGACTGTACACTAGATGACTCCACCATCCACATATAGTCGATGATCACTGTTGTTATTTTGCTTAATTGTCTAGTGATCATGTCCTTCATTCAGTGCTAGGATTTCTATTGCGTATTCTTTCCTAGCGGTGCTTTACTTGTAGATGTATTAGGACTCTATGCTGATCCCATCTACACCTATGTGCGTGCAGTGACAGCAGTACAATCAGCAGGCAGACATGGCAGGGCCAGGACATGATAAGGGAAAAGGGAAGATGCCTGAGAAGCCTAAGAGCAAGAAGAGACCAAGACTCGACCCAGAGTTAGAGAGAGCCCGGAGGTTGGCTCAGCACTTGGACGCCATGGAGCAGTCACGCAGGACACCTGACTCTCGTCTAAGGATCAACCAGCCAGCTGAGGACCAGGGTTTGAGGAGGAGCACCAGGCAGAGGACTACACCTCTAGCAGTCGGAGTTGTGCCACCGCCGTGGCTGCAGCATACTCCGGTTTCCCGTCAGGGGAGATCGTCGAGAACTGTGGATCAGGGATCCTCCAGGCAGTAGGAGGAGGAGTTTGAGGAGGAGGAGACTGGAGAGGAGACCTTAGAGTCAGGGTCTGAGGAGCTGGTTGAGGAGGAGGAGTCAGACGAGGAGCCAGAGCAGACTGTCCCCTAGAGGATAGATCACCAGGTAGGAGACCCGAGGTGCACCTATGAGGTGTGCACGAGGAGGCTGCAGAGACTGGTATAGGTAGCCGGAGAGCCAGACATCCTTAGGGTTTCTGCAAAGGATCTTAAGGCGCTTTGCTTGGTACCCTTCGAGCAGTGGGTTCCAGTCCCTAGAGACCCTGCTTCTGGAGAGAGGTACTGGACGGGCCTCCAGAGGAGGATCGGTGAGGGTTTGAGATGCAACCTTGGCCTGAGAGGCAAGGACAGACTCTTTATGCCGCAGCAGTACATGACGTACGAGGCCATGAGGAGGGCCACCGGCACAGACATGAAGCAGTACTTCACGTACTTGCCAGGACTAGCAGAGCTGGTTACTGCTCCACACAAATACAGAGAGGATGTGGTGCTAGAGTTCTACGCCACACTGTGGGTTGCCAGAGATCGCTCAAAGTTCTGGTTCTTGTTCAGAGGGCAGCCACAGCGTGTGACTCGACAGGATTTGATCCATAACCTAGAACTCCTATCTTCAGACTTCCTACTTTAGAGGAGTGCCTATGGTACACTACCACCACGTCGTAGACCTCAGGGAGGGAAGATGCCTACATACGAGATGGTGTCGGTTGCCTTTCCACCACCGCGCACACCAGGGTTTGACAAAGGGCCTGCAAGACTCATCGTAGAGGCTAAGGTGGTGAGAGCGATAATCACCAGGACTATCATCCCTAGGTCAAGGTACAGAGAGGAGTTCACACTTCTCCATCTGTGGGATGTAGCAGCTATTCTGAGGAGGCAGCCGTTTGACTTGGCAGACCTTCTAATTGGAGAGATGGAGGAGGTGATCTCTGAGGGGGTTGGAGGACGTCACTTGGTCTATGGGCCCTACATTTGCTATCTCTTGAGGAGGATGAGCCTAGTGACGGTGGAGCAGTACGACGCTTTCCCTGAGGTGACCACCAGCTACTCACCTAGAGTCCCTAGGGGATCCCAGTCTACCTCCAGCCAGCACACATGAGAGGAGGAGCAGGAGTCACCGGTACTACACGAGCAGGCAGCTCAGCCAGAGACGGTGATTCCTAAGTCAGCCAGTACAGGAGCACCTCCCCAGCCGATAGGTTCGTAGTCTAAGGACACTGTCACAGTGACAACACTTGTAGGATGGTTGGGTGAGTTTATACAGAGTGTGTCAGAGGACAGATGTCAGATAATGGAGCTGATTAGAGGACATGCAGAGCTTCAGTGCCAGCAGATGGCACTTATCTTTGCTCTAGTGACTCAGATGACGAAGCTTACTCAGAGGCAGGCCAGTCAGCAGCTAGGTCCTTTAGTGTTTCCTCACTTCCAGCAGCTGCAGACTTAGCCAGGACCCTTCACTACTTTGATGATAGCACAGTCGAGTGGACTGTCACTCTCAGGGGTCTTACCGACAGGGGGAGCAGGACAGACTTTCTCTTCAGCACAGCTCTCTCCAGAGTCAGCTTTTTCTATGTCAGCGTTGTTTATTTCGCCCTCACACTCTTCTAGCTCGCAGATGGCAGGACCCTCCAGTTCATAGCACGTATCGGTCAGGAGTCTGTTCTCAGACATTGTGCACACTAGTCGTGCAGACTCCCAGACCGCCCCAGAGACAACTACAGTTTCAGATCCACCTCTTACTGCCACTGTTTCCACTCTTACTACTCAGGCAACAGAGGATCTTGTCCGTGGAGGTTTCACTCAGCAGAACGTGGCAGATCTCATACTATTCCAGACTTCAGTTCAGGAGACTGCCACAGTCACTACAGCAGCACAGGACAGCGGGTCTGAGTTGCCTGTGGACCTTGGTTTCTTTGAGCAGCTGGATGCTCAGGCAGCAAAGGCTCAGGGAGCACAACAGGATCCACCTCAGGAGCAGCCAGGAGTAGAGCCCATAGAG
The DNA here is from genome assembly GCA_032690845.1 of Eleusine coracana subsp. coracana. Lineage (NCBI taxonomy): Eukaryota > Viridiplantae > Streptophyta > Magnoliopsida > Poales > Poaceae > Eleusine > Eleusine coracana. Next base: position 10,472,889 of record CM064426.1, read on the forward strand.
GACGTCGTTACACCACTTCCTTCGACCACGAGTGCTTAGATATTCATCTTTTCCTACCTTGTTGGCTTTTTGGTGATTGTTGCCAAAGGGGGAGAAGATACTAGGTCTAGGGGGAGTGGGAGTGTGATCTTGTTATGATCGAGAGTAGCTTGTATCTAGGGGGAGCTACGAGGTTTTGGGAGATAGACCATTTGGTTCTTTTTTTGAGGAGTTATTCGCTGTTCGTGGATTATGATGAGTCATGGATTTCATTTGCTTGTGTTTGACTCATTTTGATCTCACTTGGTTTATTTCCTTTCATATGTAGTGCTTGTATTTATTGATTATCTTGCATGCCTGTGTTTGATATCAGGATGATGAATGCTTGTTTTAAATCTTATGCATTGCCATGCTATCTTGTTTCATCTCATCATTTATGCCTTGCATTGCATGTCCTTATGCTTTCATTCAATATATTGCCATGACATGCTTGCATTTTTATCTATAGTATGCTCTTCTCTCTTTTCCTTATGTCTCTAGATGTTACTTGATTGAGCAGGACCTTATGCGTTTTCTCTCTTATGTTGTTATGGTTCCTCTCGATCTTTGTGTAGCTTGTTTAGTCTGGTTATTCATTGAAGTTTTTTTAATTAAATAGTGGTTGTCATCAATCACCAAAAAGGGGGAGATTGTAAGCTTCATGACCATTGATGATTGGATCCCCGTGGTATGGATGTTTTGATGATAGATGACAACTATGAAATTGTGGGCTAACATCTACACGAGTGTTGTCTATGTAGGAATCATCTCTTAACTCTATTACAAATCATATAGATGATGTTGTCCTTGGTGATTGATGACAATGACCACAAGCATGGAGGCTTGTGAACTTGATGGAGTCCAAGGGTTGATGGAGATGGATCAAAGCGGAGGACAAGCTATGGTGCAAGTGTTTGGAACACTTGAGGGTCTAGAAAAAACTGGACTATCAAGAGGGTCTAGGTCATTCTCTTATGTCATGTCTAGTCGGTGATGTGCAAGGTTGCTCGGTGAAATCACAAGCACTAGGTGATAGTGGAGAAGCCAAGGAGCTGTTCGGAGAAGACGGGAAACCAAGTCAAGCGAGGACAACAAGTTTCAGCTTCTGGATGTAGTGACCGGATAGAGGGGTCAGAGGTGACCGGACTGTACGGTCACTATGTGGAGATTTCTAGGACTTAGCGTAAGGAGCAAGGACTCTGACTGTAGGAGACTCCATATAGACCGGACGGTCCGGTCTGTTGACCGGACGCTCCAGTTAGTAGGAGTGCAGGGACGATAGAGAGGTTGCAATTTACGGACCTTCCTGGAACGGAGAGAGAAAGTGGACCGGACGGTCCGGTCCAGTGACCGGACAGTCCAGTCAGCAGGAGTTCAGCACAGGGCAGAGAGCCATTGGAGCTCAGTTTGCAGTGACCGGATGGTCCGGTCAGGCAGTGACCGGACAGTCCGGTCTGGAGGCCCAGAAAGCTGATTTCATGGAGCAATGGCTAGTTTGAGGTTGGGAGCCTATATAACTTCGTTGTTGGGGTCTTGGAGACCTCTCTTGGCCAGTGGAATACCTAAGAGCATTTGGTAAGGTCCAAGAGGAAAAGAGGAGAGCACTAGGAGAGGATATTGGATATCTTGAGAGTGCTAGTGAGAGTAACAAGAAGCTACCTTGCACATCTAAGGCTAGGGTGTCCTTGAGGGTATGATCTAGGTTGTTACTCTTGGTCTATGGTGAGACCTAGACCAGTTAGGTGTCGGTGACCGAGCCTATCGTGATTGGTTGTGAAGGCCGTCACAAGTTTGTACACGGTTTGAGCCCGCCGTTGGAAGGGGCATCAATAGTGAGCGCCCGTGTCGGCTCGGGGAGTCCAACAAGTTCTCGAGGGAGGCGAGCTTGTGCTTTGTGCAGCGGTGACGCACACCGTGTCTTCACTCGAGGAGTGATTGCGGGCTCGTGGACGAGAACTCCACTTGGTGGCGGGAGGGACCGGGACTCCGGCGGGAGTGTTCCAACGAGGAGTAGGGGAAGGCGCCATCCTTCCGAGACCTCGGGAAAAATCATGGGCATTCCTTGACCCTCTCATTACTATTCCGCAATTGTGTGCTCTAGTGATAGGGTGACTTGTGGCTTGCATAGGCTAGTGTGTTTAGCTTCCGCGCTTTGCTTTGCATTATAAACACTAGCATGTGTAGGGTCCTGGCCTACTAGAATTCATATTTGTGCTGATATCTCCATGTTTTCTTCTTACCAGGTCACACGAGGTTCATCCGTCATGATGGGTATGGATCGTATGCTACTGTTCTTGGTGTTGGTTCGATCGATCTGAAGTTCACTTCGGGAAAGATCGTGCGGGTGAAGAACGTGCATCATGTCCCCTCAATAAACAAGAACCTCGTTAGTGGACCCCTCTTCTGTCGAGATGGATTCAAGCTGGTATTTGAGTCAAATAAAGTAGTCATTTCGAGGTTCAGCCAATTCATTGGCAAAGGCTATGATAGCGGAGGCTTGTTTCACTTCTCCCTTTCTGATTTTTGTAACAAGGTTGTGAACCATGCATGTGATTCAAACAATTCTAAGGCTAATGTTTGGCATTCTCGTTTGTGTCACATAAATTTTGGTTGTATGAATCGGCTATCCAGTATGAGTTTAATTCCTAAGTTCTCTGTTGTCAAAGGTTCTAAGTGTCAAGCTTGTGTGCAAGCAAAGCAACCTCGTAAGCCTCACAAAACTATAGACGAGACAAACTCAACATTATTAGAACTCATACATTCCGATCTATGTGAGATGAATGGTGTGTTGATAAAAGAAGGAAAAAGATACTTTATGACATTAATCGATGATGCAACTAGGTACTGTTATGTGTTTCTACTAAAAACTAAGGATGAAGCATTTGAATGTTTTAAGACCTACAAGACTGAGGTATAAAATCAACTAGAAAGAAAAATAAAACATGTTAGGTCTGATCATGGAGGAGAGTATTTTTCCAATGAGTTTGATCTTTTCTGTATGGGGAATGGAATTATTCATGAACGAACACCTCCCTACTCACCACAATCTAATGGTGTTGCTGAAAGGAAGAACCGGACATTGATGGACCTAGTGAATGCCATGTTAGGAACATCCAGTTTACCTAAAGCATGGTGGGGGGAGGCTGTTTTGATAGCATGTCACGTTCTGAATAGAGTTCCCACTAAGAATAGTGATATCACTCCGTATGAAGGATGGAAAGGAAGAAAACCCTTACTTTCATATTTGCGTACATGGGGCTGTTTGGCCATGGTTAGCATACCAATAAATAAGAAACACAAACTTGGACCTAAGATGGTTGATTGTGTTTTTCTAGGATATGCGTACCACAACACAACATATAAATTTTTGGTGATAAGGTCTGAAGCGCCTGATGTCTTAGTTGATTCACTTTTAGAGTCTCGTGATGTAACTTTCATTAAGAATATTTTTCCTATGAAAGATACATACTCCGTACCTAGTTCTTCTTCTGATTTAACTCTAGAACCTTCAACTCTACTTGAACATCCAAATGAGAGCGACGAGGATGATAGTGAAGTGGCTCCTCGAAAGAGCAAGAGACAAAGGGTTGCAAAATCCTTTGGTGATGACTTCACTGTGTACCTTGTTGATGATACTCCCACATCCACCTGATGCAGAAAACTGGAAGGATGCAGTTCATAGTGAGATGGACTCCATCATCTCCAATGGAACATGGGAAGTAACTGATCGACCAATCGGCTACAAACTAGTTGGTTGCAAGTGGGTATTCAAGAAAAAGCTCAGGCCTGATGGTACCATTGAAAAGTACAAGGCAAGGCTTGTAGCTAAGAGATATACGCAAAAAGAAGGCGAGGATTATTTTGATACTTACTCACCCGTTGCCAGATTAACCACCATCCGGGTATTACTATCATTGGCTGCCTCACATGATCTTCTAGTCCATCAGATGGATGTGAAGACAACTTTCCTTAATAGAGAGTTGGATGAGGAAATCTACATGGATCAGCCAGATGGATTTATAGTTCCTGGACAAGAGGGCAAGGTGTGTAGGTTAATTAAATCCTTGTATGGCATAAAGCAAGCACCCAAGCAATGGCATGAGAAGTTTGATAAAACTTTAACATCTACTAGGTTTGCTGTAAATGAGGCTGATACCTACGTGTACTACCGCTATGGTGGGGGTAAAGGAGTTATATTTTGTTTGTATGTCGATGACATACTAATTTTTGGGACTAGCATCGATGAGATAAATGATGTAAAATCATTCTTATCCCAAAATTTTGACATGAAGGATTTGGGAGAAGCGGATGATATTAAACTTAAGAAGGGTGAGGATGGGATTACACTTATGCAATATCATTATGTTGAGAAGGTGTTGAGTCGTTTTGGCTACTTAGAAAGCAAACCCTCTCAAACCCCGTATGATCCTAGTCTAATACTTCGAAAGAATAAAGGACTAGGAAAGGAACAACTACGATACTCTTAGATCGTTGGCTCACTGATGTACCTAGCTAGTGCAACTCATCCTGACATCTCATTTGCCATTAGCAAATTGAGCTGGTTTAATTCTAATCCGGGAGAGGATCATTGGTGTGGTATTGATCGAGTCTTGCACTATCTTAAGGGCACAATGAGTTATGGAATTCACTATTTAGGGTATCTTGGTGTACTTGAAGGATATAGTGATTCAAACTGGATATCAGATGCTAATGAGCTGAAGGCCACTAGTGGATACCTATTCACGCTTGGTGGCGATGCTGTCTCATGGAGATCGTGTAAACAAACAATTTTGACTAAATCAACCATAGAGGCAGAGCTCGCTGCTTTGGAAACATCTGCCATTGAGGCAGAGTGGTTGAGAGAACTTTTAATGGACTTGCCGATGGTTGAAAAACCAATCCCTGGTATTCTCATGAACTGTGATAATCAAATAGTTATCAGGAAGGTGACTAGTAGTTAGGATAATATGAAGTCTAGCAAACATATGAAGCGCAGATTGAAGTCTGTCAGGAAACAAAGGAGCTCCAGTGTTATAGCTGTGGAATACATTGAAACAACTAAAAACCTGGCAGATCCCTTTACTAAGGGATTATCATGCACTGTGATAGATAATGCATAAAAGGAGATGGGATTAAGACCCACATGAGTTACACTACAGTGGTAACCCAACCTATGTGATCGGAGATCCCGTCAATTAGGACATGGGAAGAACAAGCTGTTAGTTAACTAGAGAGTACTATCAATATACTTAACCCACTCCATTGGAGATGCAGTACTCTCATATTTGTAAGGTAGGATAACTTTGTCTTAATGTGTTCAAGGCTCTTTCATGAGCAAGATACTGTCCTACAGAGTATTCTTGCAAGAACACACCTATGTGAGCTTGATCGTTAGTCGTGGTCTATAAGAATCGGGAATTCTTTAATAAGCTCATGAAGTGAGACAGGAGTACGACTTATATGCTCCACCCACGAGGTAGACTCTTGGCAGCCAAGTACCAGCCAAGACTACAAGTGAAACTTGTTCACACCAAACTATCAATTCAAGGCATAGTCCATTGCACAGTTGTGGATGAGTGTAGCTTATAGCTCTAGGTGGATGTTCAACCTTTACTGGTCTCCACCTGAAAAGCTGCTATATTAACAGTACCTCGGTATGACAGGCAAAACGACATGAGCCTCTGGGATATGGTGGGGGATTGTTAGAAGTTTGGGCTATGGCCCAAATTGATAATTCCAATAAATCCCAAAGGCCCATGTGCACATGCATGACATGGTGGGGGACTTTAGTCCCATATTGCTAGTATTGGAAGGAGAAGAACAACTTATATACTTGAGTTGTTTTCACCTAGTTGAGCTAGTAGGAGAGAAGAGGAAGAACACATGCGCGCGCTCGCTCACCTCGTCTCGCCGGGCCGGGCCGGGCCGGGCGGGGCGGGGCGGGGCGAAGGGCACGGGCGCATGACATGCGCGTGAGTGGTCCGGCAAAATCCGAGCCTTGTGTGTGCGGGGTCGCAACTTTCTTTTGCTACTCAGATTTTTTGTTATGCAAGAGATAATTGCGCTGACCAAATATGGTAAGCAATTAATCTCTCTTAATGGTGATTAATGCGCCTACTTAATTGCTGATTAATTACCATAAGTGTGCTATCGCTATGTGTACATATATGGCGAGACGTCGCCTCTACAGACACAACGAATTTTCGCCTCTCATCATTCCCTACTGTGTTGCCGCATTATCTTCCCCATCCCGCCACCGACGTGCCATCGGTGCCGGGAGAGCAGGTCTCCGAAGCCTACGTCTCTTCGTGTCCTTGCACGAGGTAGGGGACGTATCAAGTTTTTAGGAAGCGTCATCGCGACTGCTCGCTGGTGATTTGATCCGCATCTTCTTCATCAATCGATCGCCTACATCTGCATCGCCTTCTTCATCCAGACTCTATTACAACCATCGACGGAGCACTTCCCTGTAAGACATCTTTTAACCTCTTTCGATGATTAGATCTAGTGATCTAGGCGTTGTTCCTAGGTGATTTCTACTCGTTATGATTAGCATCTGTTCTTTGTTTATGTCTCATGATTTAATAGTACACATAATTGAGATAGGGGCTTACATGATGATTTGCATGCCTAGACTACATGTAGTATATCTAGTACTTGTACCTACTGGAATCAGATATATCATCATTAAACTATTGTTATTTCCAACACATATTCTAACAGTTCTACCTAACTGAACCGCTCGTCTCTACGCCTGTCCATCTCATGTCGATCTTATAATGGAACAAAGTTCGAGCCTCTGTGTACTCCTGTTGGAGCACACACAGCTATTCGAATTCAAAGTACGAGCACACAGTCACCTGCATGCTGATTACAAGCTCTTAGGCTCTACAACTCAGAACTCGTCCAAATACATGACCGATAAAAGGGAAACAAACGAAGGCTATGCTTCAATTTTGTTCCTAAAATGACACCCAAATCTAGCAAAGACTTCCATAATCATCGTCTCCAGCATACGACAAGCCTTTTGGAGCAAAGGTCTATTCGCTTCTTTATGGAAGACTGACCAACACCTTATCCAATAGGTAGCTCTGAAAATGACCTGCAAAAAAGATAGATTTTGCTCCATCAAATACCATATCATTTCTATTTAATCACACATGACCCAACAAATAGCAGTTGCACCAAATAATATTTGTAATTTCAGCTTAGGACAAAAACCATGAAGTCAAGAACCAAACATATTTGCAACGCTAGAGGGTGGTTGAATGTCAAAAGTGATATGTACAGTACTCCAAATAGATGTTGTATTGTTTCAAGAGAACTTCGGTTACAACACATGCTATTCCCTTGCCAATTTCTTTTAGCCAAATTGTCTTTAGTGAGGGTTACACCTATATGTAAGTACCATAAGAAGATTTTAATTTTCAGAGGTACTTTCAAAGACCATAAAGAACAATTTTCAGGAATAATACCACTCTGAATCATAGACGCATACATGAATTTCACTGAAAATAAACCATTATGATGTAAACTCCACGCAAAAATGTCATCAGAATTAGTTAGGACAACATTAATCAGCTTTGCAACCAGCTCATGCCAAAGTTTGAGATTTTCTCTAACTAACGCTCATCGAAAAGAAAAATTGACTGGTGTTGTGCTTAGCACACTAGCCACCGGTTTGCGTTTTACTAGCCACCGTTGCGTTTTTCTTTCTCACAATAGCGAAAAGAGAAGGGTAATCTGAATTTAAAGCTGAATTTTCAAGCCAAACATCCTCCCAAAATCTAGTTTGGGATCCATTTTGCACTTTGAAGTTTCCTCTTTCCAAAAAGTATTCTTTAACTTTCATTAATCCTGCCCAAAAATGTGAGTCCCCCGGCTGTTTTTGAACTTCTGAAAGTGTTTTGTTTGACAAATATTTCTTCCTTAGAAGTTGTTTCCATACACCATCTTCGTTCTATAGCTTTAAGAGCCATTTGCTCGAGAGACATTTATTTTATAAATCCAAATTCTTGATTCCTAGTCCGCCATAGTCTTTTAGCTTACAAAGTATACTCCACTTAGTGAGTCTATACTTCTTTTTGTGTTCATCACATTGCCAAAAAAACTCCAGACCGATAATAATCAAGTTTTCGAAGGACTCCCCTTGGTACTTCGAAGAAGGATATCATATACATGGCAAGACTAGTCAAGACCAAATTAATCAAAACAAGTCGGCCTCCAACCGAGAGAAGTTTCTCTTTCCAACTGGCTAACTTTTTTTTTTTGGAATTTCTCCTCAATGTAAATCCAATCACTATTAGACAATCTCCTATGATGCATCATCGGTATACCAAGGTATTTAAAAGTCAAATAGTGTAGCATACTTCCCTTCAATTTCCTTGGCCTTGCCATAACAGTAGAGCTCGCTTTTGTGAAAGTTAATCTTTAATCCTGATAGTTGCTCAAAAGTACATAGTACTAGCTTGAGCTCCTTGGCATGGTCAAGATTATGATCCACAAAAAGAATCGTGTCATCCGCCTATTGAAGAATTGATAGGCCATCCTTCACTAAGTGAGGAATAACACCTTCAAAACTTCCATTGTCTTTAGCTCTTTCGATAAGAATGGCAAGGATATCTGCCACAATATTAAACAGAATTGGAGAGAGAGGATCTCCTTGTGGAAGGCCCTTATGCGATTGAGAATAATGACCAACATCATCATTGACTTTCACTGCAACACTCCCCCTCTCACTATTTGGTCAATCCGTCGACACCAAGTTGGAGAGAATCCTTTCATCCTTAGAGCTTGTTGTAGGAAGGACCACTTAACCTTATCCTAGGCTTTCTCAAAATCCAACTTAAGGATTAGTCCATCCAATGTTTTCCTATGCATTTCATGGATTGTTTCGTGGAGTATCGCGACCCCTTCCATAATGTTTCCCCTTTCATAAAAGCAGTTTGGGATGGTTTGATGATCTTATTGGCCACTAGTTCACTCTGTTTGCTATGACTTTAGTGAAAATTTTGAAGCTAACATTCAAAAGACATATAGGTCTGAATTGTTGTATTTGTTTAGCTTCTTTTTGTTTGGGTAGAAGCGTGATGATACCAAAATTGAGACTGTGAAGGGGTAGGTTACCATGATGGAACTCCCTGAAAAGAGGGATTAAATCCTCTTTAGTGAGTTCCCAAAAAACTTGGCAGAGCTCTACGAGGAAACCATCTAGCCCCGGGCCTTATTCTGCTCCATTTGAAAGATAGCTTTTTTAATTCATCCTTCAAGAATTCTGAAGTCAAGATGCCATTCTCCTTCGAAACTTAGGGGATGTCATCTTTTAGAGATTCCACCATGGGAAAATTGCTCTTGCTAGGTGCACCGAAGAGCCCTTTATAGTAGTTACTGATATAGCTTTTAAGCTTATCATCTCCCTCTATGACCCCTTCTTCTTAATCTAACTGGAAAATCCTGGTTTTCCTATGCTCTTTGATACCATATAAGTTCTTCTCATAAGCGATGAACTATACATTCTTTAAGCCAATTTTTTAGATCAAGCTCACTATTACTCAAGAGTTGAGTGTCTGTTTTTTTATCTAATTCTCCTGCCCTAATTAGATCCTCTTTCTCTTTCTTGTAAATACAGCTTACATTTTTGGCCCATCCTCTAAGAAATTGTCTAAGTCTCTGAATTTTGGCTTGCCATTTTTTTAACGGTGTATTGCCTCCTTTTTCCTTTTTGAAAACCTCCAAGTTCAAATTTGACTGTGGATGTTGGATCAAATGTGTTCCATTACCGATATTAAGGAGTAGAGGAGTATGATCTGAAATATCCCTTGTCAACGCTTGTACCATTGACAACGGGAATTTTTGTTCCCACTCTATACTTACTAATATTCGGTCTAGCCTTTCAAAAGTTGGGACTTCCCTAAAATTTTCCCAAGTGAGCTTGTGTTTAGATAAATAAATTCTCAAAGACGTAGGAGAGTTGTGTATCTTTGTATTGAAAGAGAAGAAAAGCCGGCCCCTTACATCAACGCCACCTCACTCCGAGCCAAGTCATGAGGTGGCGGGATTACATTCGATTGTTACTCTATAAGCACGCACACACCGGCAACTTGACCCTAAGCACAGATGCTTCTTTTAACCAAGCTCTCCACCTAGCTCCCTATACAGTTCTTAGGCCAAGACGGCGTAGGTCCCTTGCACCGGCAAGGCACCATAGATGGTGTTCCTCGTCAAATGTCCTAAGAATCTTCACCATGCTTGGCATGTTTGCCTCAAAGACGCAAGCATTTCTCTGCTTCCAGAACAACCATGCACCCATTATGATGATAGAATTCAGTGCTTTTCTGATTTCCTTGGGAGCTCTTTTAATCACGCGGTGCCACCATTCAGCGAAGGAGGGTTCCCTGTGAGAAGGTGCCCGGTTCTGGAGGTTGAGCGGCGCAAGAATCTTCGACCAGAACTCCCATGCAGAAACGCAAGTGGTGAGTAGATGTTGGACTGTCTCATCAGCTTGATCACATAGCGAACACCGGTCAGGATGAGGGAGATTGCGCCTTGCCAACCTACCAGCTATCCAACGCCGGTTGCGGATTGCAAGCCATAGAAAAACCTTGCACTTTGGGGGTGTTGGTGGTTTCTAGATGCCTATTTTATCTACCAAAAGGGATATTTTGCATCTTAATTTGGTGGTTTGGGCTAACAATTTACCCCATATTTGCATATATTTGTAGTTGTTCTGTTTTGGATGTAATCACAGGAAATAGGTGTAAAATAGGACAATTATGGATAAAGAACTAAAGAGTAATGAAGATGGGCCAAATATGGTGCTGCGCCAATCGGCGTGGACTTGCGCCGACCAGCACAGGGAGGAAAGATGACGAAAACATGACCCAGTTCGGGAAAGGTGAAGGCCCAGCCCAGTATGAGTCAGAGTCGGTGGAAGTTGACCTAATCCCGTCGGGTATAAAAGGAAGATAATTATCAAGAGCCAAGAGACGGACAACAGAGGGATGACAATCACGAGATCCAGTTATTAGAACTAGGGTTCCAGGATATTGGCAGTGGAGGCTGGTCAACACCGACGAGATCCACCAGAAGGGAGGTCACGTCGATCAGCGCGACGCTTGCGCCGATTGGCTCGTGCACGTTCCAACACTATTTCTCATCCCTCTGCTATGTCAAGCAGAAGGATGAGTGAGTAGTCTCATATTCTCTTCTCTGGTGTGGGGATCTGGTCATGTAACTCTCATACTTATTGATACTCTCTCGATGAATTTAATCTATGTGATGAACTTGATTGCATATCTATTTATCCTTTTCATTAGTTTATCGGCCAATACACTTTTGCCCATTATATAGTGCAAGAAATCAATTGGGAGCTAATAGCCTCTATAGTGACAGCCGGGGTGAACGAAACCACCATGTCTTGTAGAATATTAGAGTCATCACTCAAGTGGATAAGAATAAGGTTGCATGCTAGTGAACCAATCCTAAGGAGAGAATCCTTCATTATCCTGTTACCTCTTCAATAACATTCACCCTCCACTCTCTCACCATCATCATTCACACCAACCAACCCATTACAACTTGTTAGTAACCCTTTAATAGTAATTGTTCCGCTCGTTCCTTGTGGATTCGATAATCTTGGAATACTCTGAGGGAAAAAGAGCTACAACTGTACACCGTCCTCTTGCAGTATATAAGTGGGTGCGTAATTACGACCAACAGGGGGCGCCCAAGTTTTCCTCAGCCGCTTCCAAGGCTCAAATGTCGTTGCTCCATTGAAAAATGCCCGATAAGCATACTTAGATGAGTAGTGCCCCAAGGGCTCAAGGCGCCACATACGTTGATCTTCTTCCTGTGACAGGGCAAGCTCATGAATGGTGTCCCATAATTGGAAATATTCGAATTGGCTGACCATTGACAGGTTTCCTTGTACATCTTCTGCCCAGTTTTGATCGATCATCGCCTCAGCAACAATGCGGTTTTATCTGAGCCTTGTAGGCACAGCATCCACAACCATGGGTGCTAAGTCTACAATTGAACAACCAAAGATCCATTGGTCTGACCAAAACAAAGTGGAGTTGCCGTTACCAACCTGGGATTCCATAGCAATATTGAAGAGCGCTATTGCATTATTGTGCACCTGAATGTTTAGACCTGTCCAAACTCTATTTGGATCAGTTTTCTAAAACCAAAGCCATCGGATTTGTAAAGCCCGACTCATGATTTCTAAATTTAGGACACAGGGACCTCCCAGTTCTAGTGGCCGATGTACTTTGTCCCAAGCCACTAGGCATGAACCACCGTTGGCCTATTCCCTTCCTGCCCATATGAATCCTCTTCTAAACTTGTCTATCTCTTTGATGAACCACTTTGGGGCTTTGATGGCTATCAAAACGTGAATTGGTACCACCGAGAGTACACACCTTGTCCAAGCAACCCTTCCTGCCATGTTCATGAGTGCAGCTCTCCAACGTGGCAGGCGATCTCCCACCTTTTCGACCCAAGGAAGTAGATCAGCCTTTCATAATTTCTTGTTTGATATTGGCAAACCTAGGTAGGTGCAAGGGAATTGATCTTGTGTGCATGGCAATGCTGCATCCACCACTTCAAGTTGATCTTGGTCACACCTGATGGGTACAACACAACTCTTCTAAAGATTAGTATGTAGTCCCGAGGCTTCTCTGAATGCTGTTAGGATGTTGAAAGTAAGACCAATTCCTCATCATTCGGCTGAATAAAGAGTGTCACATCGTGAGCATAAAGGGAAATCCTTTGATCATTGTTCCTCCGACTCAAGGGCTGCAATAGGTTGAGCTCGCTAGCCTTACTAATGAGGCTATTTAGTACATCCATAGCCAAGATGAACATCATGGGTGAGAGGGGGTCCCCTTGCTGGAGACCTCGTTGATGTCTAATCTCCTCTCCCAGTTCCCCATTAACCAAAATGTGGGTGGATGCTATCCTCAATAGGTGAGATATTAAGTTGCACCAGGTCGGACCAAATCACAAGTGTGTCATGATCTCAAGAAAGAATGACCAAGAGACGGAGTCGAATGCTTTTGAAATATCCAACTTGAGGAATAAGATTGGGACCTTGAGTTGATGAAGCCGCTTGATTGTCTGTTGAACCAATATGAAGTTGTCATGGATACACCTTCCCCGAATAAAAGCACTTTGATTGACTACCACTAGTTCATTAAGGTGGGGGGCAAGTCGGTTGGCTAAAATCTTGGTTAGAAGTTTGGCAAAGTTGTGGATAAGACTAATGGGTCTGTAGTCTTTTGGAAGTAGAGCCTCGGCCTTCTTAGGGATCAATGTGAGGTAGGCAGAATTGAGCAACCAAAGCTTCCTCGTGTCCCCTTGCTGCAAGGTGAAGATTGCCACCATAAAATCTGCTTTAATCACTGGCCAACAAGCCTTGTAGAACCGGCCAGTATATCCATCCGGCCCCGCAGCCCTGTCCGCCGATAAGTCCTTTATTGTCACCCAAACTTCATCCTCTGTGATAGGTGCATCCAGCATAGATAGGTTGATGCCTTCTCAATGGAAGAAACTGAGATCCAGGGTAGATGCTCTCTGCTGCGCTGTACCATGAAGCCCATCAAAATATTCAAACATAACTTCTTGTTTGTCTGCTTGACTCGTTACTACTTGGTCATCTTGCATCAATTTCACAATGAAATTCTTTTGCTTGCGGAAATCTGCCTGCCTGTGGAACAATGCAGTGTTGGTGTCTCCATCCTTTAAGAACCTAATTCGAAAATATAGGTGGGCCACAGTTCACTCAAGCGAAGACAGGACCAAACAATGTTTCTTCAGTTCGCCTTTCAGCTACCTCTTGTTGCTGCTGAGTTGTTGCGAGTATTGGGCAATTTCCAATCTATGCAAGATCTCTCGTGACACCGCAAGTTGCGGATTGATGTGACCCACTTGATGTTGACTCCATGATTGCAGCGCCAGTGTGAGCCGTTTAAGTTTGAGAGATACTCTCTCCACAGGACATGTTGCTGTTATTGGTGCATTCCAGGATACCTCCACCGCATCATGAAATCCCGGTAGCTTGGTCCAAAAACTTTCAAAATGAAATCTCTTCTTCCCATGGATGCCCTCCTTCAGGCCGAAGCTCCCTAAAATTGAATTTCTATGTTAGCGTTGAATAAGAAAGCGTTATACCGATCATTATTCTTCTCACTCTGGTTTCTAATAATATTGTAAGTCCCCTCCAACCATAATCGGGATAGTTTCCTTCAAACACGTTTGTACCAATTCTATCAAGAAGGCTTCCTTGAATTCTTCTTGTGCGGCTCCATAAACTGTGACTATAACCCATTGAAGCCATGAGATTTATTTTGAGGATGGAATTTAACATAAAAATCCCGTTCGACAATATTACCAATATCAAAGACCTCTAGGTTAATATTTAGAAGAATGCCACCGGATCTGCCATGAGGTTCAGTCCAATGCCATAAGAAATCTCGGACACCGCAAATATTGTTTAAGGTGGTTTGAGTAATTTCTTACCTGTTTCTAAAAGAGCAATGAAGTCTAACTTCTGCTCTTTGGATGTATCTGATAGAAATCTAAATTTAGCCAAGTCCGTGAGACCTCTGCTATTCCAAAAGATTCCATTCATTTTCACATTTTTTTGTTTTTTTATTACCTTAATTTTCGGATTTTTTTCTCTCTCGGACAATGAAGCAGACTTGTTCTTTTTAAAGACTGACTGGAAATCACAACTTAGGTGGTCATTTTCATCGTCCATAGCTTCCTCCATTAGGTCACCACATAAGTGTCCAAGAGTTAAGTTTTGTAGTTCATTGTCTCATTCCGATTGTAAATGTAGGTCATCAGATTCTATTCAATTCATTCTTTTTTATCCAAAAAACAGAATCAGCAATTGCATCATCATTAACTCCTAACCTTACTACTGAAGTGTAATATGCGAGAGGGTGCACCCTTTCAATATCTGTTCTCTATTCCCTGAGATAGTAATAAAGTAGCTGTTGCCGCAGCTAAAATTGTTTTTTTTTATTCTGAAAGTAGTATGAATGCTGATCCGTTTGTGGACAGCGTTCCTTGTTGTATTGCTGATTTAGCAGCATCTCATGGTTAGTGGATTCTTTCCATCTCAAAAAGAAAAAAATCATGTTAGTATTTCACTTGTGATTTATCTCAAAATAGAGGAGTCATTATAACCTAATGGCCTAGCCCCTGGTTATTAGGTAAATATTCCCATCAAGCTCTAAAGTCTAAACAACGTGCTTTCCAGATGTTCCTCGTCCCAAGATCATAATTCTGCACATACTGCACACCCAACCTGTGGGATACTTGCCTTACGGGTATCCTCATACAAGACTAAGTCGGTAGCCGACCGGGTACTTCATCAACAAGGAAGCCGACCGACTCAACTTAGACCACAAGGCATGTAGAGATACACTTTCTATGTAAATCCTAAGGGGTTACGACTAGGACTCTTCATGTTTCCCCCTTTCGACCGGATATATAAGGCGGCAGGGTACCCCCCATCGGGGGACACGACAAGTAGATAGAGGTTTTTCTACAACATCAATACAACACACAGAACATAGGACGTAGGGTTTTTACTCTCATCGAGAGGGCCCAAACCTGTATAACTCGGCGTCTTGTGTTACCATCGTAGTTCTTCCCTATACATTTTACTGCCGATCTCAAGCTTCGACAGTTGGCGCGCCAGGAAGGGGACAAGGCTCGCCAGGATTCTCCGTCGACTACGATGGCCAAATATCCCATCATCCAGTATTCACCGAACTTCAAGATTTCCTTTGGATCACTCGACTTCACAGTCGCCGACAACGGAGCCCTAGGTCTAGAAAACCACAAATCCGACTCGGCCGCAGCCGTCTCCATGGCACGATCACCGAGTTCGTCTGGCATAATCCCCACGCTGGTCCCACTCGGATCTGAGGAAGAAGGTCCTTCCTTCGGGAATGATTCAAAATCGGATCGGTATTTTGATGAGGACTCGGTCGGATCCGCTTACCCATATCCCCATACTGTCAACATGGTGGATATAGTAGATCCCGCGGATGGAGACCAGGATGGTGACCAAAACGGTGAACATGAAGATAACCCCGTTGATGGCCACCCGAATCAACTAGCCAAAGGAGGACAACAGGAGGAGGACCCTCCAGCTGATGACTTATCGGTCGGACACCACCGTCAACCAAGAGGGTCGCACAGTTCACGCAACGCTCGCCGACTAGATCTCGGTCTAGAACTCGAAGTGGATGGCGTCCAGGTGTACCACAATCCTCAGAATAACATCACATGGGCCAAAACTTTGCTCGACACTCTAATGGTCGACGCGAATTATCAGACCCCTGCAATGCAGAAGGCGGTGGCTATGCTTAAGGCCGCTGCGACTCAAGAGGCCGCAAATCATGTATCTTCGCGAGGTCGGCAAAGGCGTGAAGATCTAAGAAATTCTTTCAGCCTCCGTGATGGACGAGATACCATCAACTCTCACTATGAAGAACGTGGTCGGGACAACCAACGCTATGAGGAAGAACGCCGTGATTGGAGAACGGACGGCCGACGGGATGATCGACGAGAGGACCGTCAAGATCCTCCTCCAAGGCACAACTGCGATGACCGACGTCGACGAGATGATCGGGATCGGCGCGATAATGATGATAACGACCATCGGTGTCGTCGACATGATGATGATGTTGGACCGCGACACGGTCGCTGTGCAACTCCATCCCCAGACTGGCATAGGCAGTCGATGAAGCCGACCGATGATGAGATCGATGGCATTAAAGCTTACGTCCCTAGGCTTCGTATAGCTCGATAGCCAAAAGGATTCAAGCCGGTCCCCATCAAAAAATAGGATGGTCAGACCAATCCCTGAGAGTGGCTGCAGCTTTATAGCACGGCGATTCGGTCGGCCGGAGGTGACTCCTATGTAATGGCTAATTACCTCTCAGTTTGTCTGGATCCAGCTGTTCGGATATGGCTCATATCTCTTCCAGAAGAGTCAATCACATCTTGGGGAGACTTCAACAGGAAGCTCATAGAAAGTTTCCAAGCTACCTGCAATCAACCAGGCAACCACTTGGACCTCACTCGGATCAAGCAGAAGACCGATAAACCTTTTCATGACTACATCAAGCGATTTTGCGCTAAGAAGACTGAGATCCCCAATGTCCTGGACCAACAAATCATTATCGCCTTCCAAGGAGGGATCTGTAGTGATGATTTGGTTCGTGAGATCGGTCGGAGGAATCATGACCTCAAACTGACCGCTCAAGAGTGCTTCGAGATCGCTGACAAGTTCACGTCTGGTGAGTCGGCGTTGGATGACATCCGGGGAAAAGGCAAAGAGAAGCGGTCGGACAAGCCCGAGTCCTCCAAGAAGGATAAGAAGAGGAAGCCTGATAACGTGGTTCACACGGTGGACCGACTTTAGAAGAACACTCGAACAAGCCAACCGTCCACAGATGAGCTGCTGAGTGGCCCATGCCTTTGGCACCCAAAGGGAAACCACAAAGCAAAGGATTGCTATCGACTGAAGGGATTTACAATAGCTGCGCTCAAGGTGGCCAATGATCCCCCGAGGCGCAATAGCAAAGACAAGACCAATGATGATGGCGACAAGGACGACTTAGGAGAGTTCCAGGAGCCCCGCAAGGAAGTCAACTTCATCTTTGGTGGCCCGAATGCCTATGTGTCCAAGCGCAAGCAGAAGCTGGAACTTCGGGAGATCAACTCGGTGGAACCGGCTGCACCTCAATTCATGAGGTGGTCTGAAATGCCAATCACCTTTGATCGGTCGGATCACCCCAAGCACATCCCAAAGCCAGGTCGATACCCGCTGGTGCTTGTTGCTACGATGAAGGAGGTGAAGTTCAACAAAGTACATATTGATGGAGGAAGCAGTTTGGACTTAATCTTCACCAAGACTCTCAAAGAGCTCGGTCTGTCAATCAATGACCTTCAGCCGAGTTCTTCACCTTTCCACGGGATTGTACCTGGCAAGACTTCAATTCCAATTGGACAGATCAGTCTGCTGGTCACCATCGAGACCCGTGAGAATTTCAGGACCGAGCGCATTCTCTTCCAGGTGGCGGATTTTGACTCAGCATATCATGCTATCATCGGTCGATCGGCTATGGCTAAATTCATGGCTATCCCGCATTATCCATATCTCACCCTCAAGATGCCAGACCCGAACGGAATAATCTCCCTCCACTCTGATCTTTGAAATTCTTTCGATTGCGATGTACAGAGTTGTGAGATGGCCAATAAACAGTTGATGTTGTCCGACTAGAAGGAGATCCAGTAGGCAGTCGGCACGGAGGAGCAGACCGGAGCGGAGGTTCCAACAAAGAAGCCTACCAAAGACAAGATTCAGACTGATGACATCCAAACCAAGGAAATCCTGCTCGATCCAGAGGACCCTGATAAGGTAACTTATGCTACGGCCAACCTCGACGAGAAATAGGAACTCGCGCTCACTCTTTTCCTTTAGGAAAATAGGGACATCTTTGCATGGAAACCATATGACATGCCGGGAGTTCCTAGGGAAAAGATTGAGCACAAGTTAAGGGTACCTCCTGGAGCTACCCCCGTTTGGCAGAGGCTTAGAAGATTTGTGCAAGATTGGAAGCACGCCATCAAGAAGGAGATAGTTAGACTATTATATGCTACGTTTATAAAGGAGGTGTATCATCCCGACTGGTTAGCAAATCTAGTCCTTGTACCTAAGAAGAATAAAGAATGGAGGATGTGTGTTGATTATACTGATCTCAACAAGGTCTGTCCTAAAGACCCCTTCGCTCTTCCTCGTATTGATCAGATTGTAGACTCGACAGCCGAGTGTGAGCTCTTGAACTTTCTGGATGCCTATTCAGGCTATCACCAGATCCCACTGAAGGTCGAAGATCAGATTAAAACTTCCTTTATAACACCCTTTGGCGCCTATTGCTATATCACAATGCCTTTCGGTCTGAAGAACGCTGGCGCGACTTACCAACGAGGTATTCAACGCTGCCTTGCTGCTCAGATCGGTCGGAACGTGTCACACCCCAAAATTTCAAATTTTGGTTAGTGACCCAATTCCACCAAATTTAAACATTTTTTTATATTAGATTAAAATTTTATTATAAATTAATTAGATAATTTGAGAATTATAATTTATTTTAGGCAAAAAGTGCTATTTTCTAAATTAAATAAATTAATTTAGGCTTTAATTATTTTATGTGTTGCATTCATGCTGGTTAAGTTCATTAGGTTTTTATTGTGTGAAAAAGTATTTAAAAATCTGTTTTTAATTGAGTTTATTTGGATTTAGAAATTAGAAAGGAAATAGAAATAGAGAAAGGAAGGACCCAGACCTCTTTGGGCCAAAACTCCCCAAACGAAGCCCACCCGCACCCCCTCTCTTTCCCTCTCCTCTCTCTCTCTCGGCTTGGGCCGATTCTCTCCCCGCTCAGCCCACTCCCCCTCGCTTCTCTTCCCCCTCCCGCTTGGGCAGGAACCCCCCGCCTCGGCCCAACCAGCCGGCTTGGCCTAGATCGCAAGCGCGCGGCCCACTCACCAGCGCAGCACCCAACCCAGCCCCCGCCCTCACTCGCTGACACCACGGACCCACCCGTCATCCCTCTCCTCTCGCCTCTCTCTCTTCCCCCACCGACGCCGGGAGTTGCCGCCATCGATCCGCCTACCTCCCGCCTCCCTAATTCCCAAACCGACGCCCTGAGCTCCCGAACGGACGCAATTACTCTGCTCCCCCACTCCAAGCCTTAAATTGTGCATTCACCCGTGCTAATGGCCATCAATAGCCACCGCCGGCCATTGATATCTGGCCACCCCTGCGCCGCTCGGTTTTCCCCCTCCCCGGCCCTATCAAAGCGACCCCGAGCATCGCACTTTCCCGCCACTTCCTCCCATCACCTCCCCCTTGACCAGCGACCCCCGGAGCACCCTTCCCGCCGAGCTCCAAAGATCACCGCCATCTCCTTTCGCTGCCGACCACCTCCGTGCCCTCTCTGACCCGCGCGACACCTTGGTGAGCACCCCCCTCATCGCCCTCTCTCTCCCCGTCCTCTCACGGCGAAGATGCCACCGCCGCCGCCGTGTAGCTCGCCACCGACCGTCGCTTGCCTCGCCTAGTCCTTCTCGGAGCCACTCGATCGAGATCCAACGGCTCGGATTTAAACACCCCGAAGGGGTATGTGCTAGGTCTATGGATCCCATAGACCCCTGATCAACCCTGGTCAACAAAAACTTTAGACCCGGTCTATGTAAATTCCCAGTAATTGGTAGATTTGCGCATAAGCCCCTAAGCTTTGACCTAATTAGTTTCTTGACTAAATTTTTAGAAAAACATTTAGTTTAATTATATTTTAGCTCTGATCTTTTCTTAAAATTTATTTTTGACCCTGGAAATTTATAGAGAAACCCCTGAGCTTAATTTTAATTATAATTTCAGCCCTGTCTTTTTACACTTAGGCCCCTATACTTAAATAAAATTTTGTAAAAATAACCTTATACTTTTTTATAATTATTTTTCAGTCCTAATATTTTACACTTTAGCCCCTGAGTTTTATTAAAACTATATTTAAGACCTAATATTTATCCAGGATCTTTATTTAATTATTTTTAGGCCTCTGAAATTGTTTTAGCACTATAATTTTTATAGAAAATCCCCTAGCCTCTTCCTAAATTATATTTTAGCCCCTAAATTTTATAAAAACACCCCTGTACTTATTTTCAATTATATTCCAGCCCTGTCTTTTTACACTTTAGTCCCTGAACTTTTTATAAATTACATTTTAGTCCCTAAACTTTTTATAAACTATATTTTCTCCCTGATATTTTACAATTAAGTCCCTATACTTTTCTAAAATTACTTTTAGGTCCCTAAACCTATTTGTTTTTACTGTTTTAGCCCTAAAACTTCAAACCTTCATAAGTTTTCAACCGTAACCCAGATTTAAGTAATTCTTGCGCCAACACGGTTGTAGTGACTAATATTATTTATTTATACTGTCTTACAGTAATTTGCTAATTTTAGTATTTTAACCCTACACCTTTAAACCTTCATAACTTTTTACTCGCAACTCCGATTTAGATGATTCTTGCGCTCACGCGATCGTATTTTTGAGTTTGATTTTAAAGTATTTTATTATTGTTTGGTGTACTGTTTCTTAGTTTGTTTATATGATTGTGTGCATGTCGTGTCTATGTGACGTTAATTAGAGAACGTGTTGATCCTGGAATCGCAAGAGCGTGAATTGAAGACCTGAGCAGCAACATCCATTTTCAGGCAAGTGTCCTTGATGCATCTTGTACCTATTATAACATTTATTGTAGAAATGCATGCTTGTGTCAATTGAATGGGTACCTATTGTTAGGGTTTTCCTAGTATTGCTTTATCCTTTTACTTGTCGCCATGAACTAGTTGGTTGGATGGTTGTGGGTAGATAATGCTTAGGTTGCTTGTGGGATGTTGGGGTTAATCTTAATTAATGAATAATATCATGTGAGAAAATGATTGGTAATTTATGTTAGCAACATGGACTTAGGGATCTATGCAAGCCGGATGGAATGGATGTGGTGCCGTGGGCACATGGATGGTGGTGGTAGGCTTGTTGTAGATCCTAGGACCCGGTTCTTAGAGCGGTAACCCAGGACAACAGTGCCATCACAAGGCTGCTATAGAATAGCTCGGCTGATTAATTAGGAGTTCTCCTAGTGTCGGTGCAGTATTTGGTGGAGCAGGGAATGGAAGTCAAGAGGACTGTCCTTGTATCCGAATGGCTCAAGAGGGGGCTCTTGGGGTGATGAGCTGCTTGGTGATGGGCTATCACTTATGGACGGGAGTGAAACCTTAGTGGCTAGCATGTACTGGGAGACCCTTTGTAAAAGCCTCGTAGTGATCTCCTAGCCGCACACCTAAGGAAGTGTGCTAGTGCTTGGCCGACATGGCAACATGGAGACTCTAGTCCACCTGGCAACAGGGGACAAAATCACGACTTGTGGGTAAAGTGGTACAAACTCTGCAGAGTATCAAACTATCATGATAGTCGTGCTCACGGTCAAGAGCGCCCTGGAATCCTCACAAGATTAGTTGGTTATCGGTTGTGGTTTGAAATGGTTGGGAATGGTTGGTTGGTGGATGAGATTGGACTTGGTTTGGATACTATCCTAAGGGTTAATGGTTGGGATGACCCCACTTAGTAATTAGGATGCATAGGAAATTAAAAGCTCATGCAACAAACCGCTTTAAAGCCTTCCTTGTCTTTAGTCCCATGTCATCTTTTCCCCCACTTGCTGAGTACGACACGTACTCACCCTTGCTATATACCACATTGCTGCTCAGCTATAGGAGAAGGATGGTACACTATGAAGACGATGGAGGAGACTAGGCATGCGATCTTCTGATCGACTTCCTGTGGGAGCTAAAGGACGCCAACGCTTAGTTTATTCCGCTGCAATGTAATCTTTTCTTTTTGACCTACGGGTCACTATTGTAATAATATTATTGTTTTAATAAAGATATTGTTCTTTTATCACAATAATTGTCATGTGTGCATGAAAACTTGATCCTGGGCACGCATACAGATGCATTCGGTTTCGGTCGTTGGAATCGAGTGTGATAGAACGCGGAAGCGTATGTTGATGACATTGTCGTCAAGACCCAGAACATCAAAGAGCTTATTTCTGACCTGGCAGAAACCTTTGACAATCTGAGGCATTATTCAATAAAGTTGAATCCCAAGAAGTGTGTTTTTGGGGTTTCTTTGGGAAAGCTACTCGGTTACATTGTTTCAAAATGAGGTATAGAAACCAACCCGGATAAAATCAAGGCGATTGTTGGTATGGGGCCACCTAATTCTCAAAGGGATGTACAGAAGCTGACCGGATGCATGGCGTCTTTGAGTCGCTTTATTTCTCGACTGGGGGTTAGAGGGTTACCACTTTTCCGACTGCTTAAAAAGCAGGAAGACTTCGTTTGGACCAAAGAGGCGCAGTCGGCATTGGACGAGTTGAGGTTTATCTCAGCAGCATTTCAATATTGGTGCCTCCGAAGCCAGGAGAAAAACTTCAGCTTTACATATCGACCGCGAAGAAGAGGGACATATACAAAAAGTACAACACCTAGTCTATTTTGTGAGTGAGGTCCTTGGCGCCTCTAAGGTAAAATACCAACAGATCTTGAAGTTGTTGTATGCATTGTTGGTCACCTCCAGGAAGTTGAAGCATTACTTTCAAGCTCATACGATTGAAGTCTAGACTTCCTTCGCACTCGGCACAGTGCTACACAACCGAGAAGCCGAAGGCAAAATCACCAAGTGGGCAGTCGAACTTAGTCAATATACCATCACGTTCACTCCTCGGTCGGCTATAAAGGGACAAGCGTTAGCTGATTTGTTGCTGAGTGGACAGAGATTCAAAACCCACCCACTGCACAAGACATCGAGTATTGGAAAATGTACTTCGATGGGTCTCTTCAATTACAGGGAGCGGGTGCAGGAGTCGTGTTTATCTCACCCACTGGAGAGAGGCTTGTTTCGCGCGTCTAACAACATTGCGGAGTATGAAGCTCTTCTACATGGTCTGCGCATTGCCGCGTCACTCGGCATCAAGCGCCTCGACATCTTTGGTGACTCGGATTTGGTTATTAATCAGGTCACTAAGGATTGGAACTGTGTGGATAACAATATGAGTGCTTACTGTCAAGAAGTAAGGAAGCTCGAAGACAAATTCGATGGATTGAAGTTCACGCATGTTCTTCGAGACAATAACCAAGTGGCTGATGAATTGGCCAAGATGGGATCATCCCGGTCTGTGGTCCCGCCAGGTGTTTTCTTACACACTCTGGATTTCCCCATGATTTCTCCTCGGTCGGATGTATTAATGAGTGATGTCACTGATCTCGTTGGTGATGACAATATGGAGACCGATTGGCCTGACCCGCTCATCCAATATTTGGATAAGGCAACGCTGCCTTCGGATCCTAATGAGCAACGGAGGTTGGAGACCCGATGCTGACGGTATTTGTTGGTGGGAGACCAACTCTATAAAAGACGAGGTTCAAACATCTTGATGAGATGTATCTCGATACCAGAAGGCCAAAAGTTGGTAGAAGAAATTCATTCCGGGATATGTGGCAATCATGCAGCTTCCAAGACTTTGGTCGGCAAAGCTTTCCGGCAAGGGTTTTATTGGCCAACGGCGGTTGAAGATGCACACCGGGTCATTCTGACGTGTGAAGGTTGTCAATTCTTCGCTCAACAAATGCATATGCCTTCACAGCAACTTCAGATGATACCTTTGACTTGGCCCTTTGCTATTATGGGCTCGATATTGTTGGTCCTTTCAAAAAGGCACCAGGCGGGTTCACTTATCTATCTGTTGCTATTGATAAATTCACCAAGTGGATTGAAGTAAAGCTGGTCGGCAAGATTATGTCGAAGAAGGCTATCAAGTTTGTCAAGGATGTCTTCACTCGGTTCAGGGTTCCCCATGATATCATTACCGATAATGGCACTTAATTCACTTCAGTGGAGTTCCGTGACTTTGCCGATGAGATGGGAATAAAAATCCACTTTGCATTAGTGGCTCATCCTCAAAGCAATGGGTAGGTCGAACGGGCCAATGGTATGATTCTTCAAAGACTAAAACGTCGGATATTCGATAGGCTTAAGCCTTATGCCGGTCGGTAGGTCAAAGAATTGCCTTCAGTTCTTTGGGGGCTTCGCACAAACACCAGTCGGGCAACTGATCAGTCACATTTCTCATTGGTCTACGGCTCAGAGGCTATGCTGCTGACCGAAGTCAGCCTTGTTTCGGCATGGGTTTAGGCGTATGATGAACAGCTTTCTGAGGAGAATCGAGAGATTGATTTGATTGCAGCAGAGGAGTTGCGTGATCGCGCTCTGTTTCGGTCGACACTTTACCAACAAGGCTTACATCGTTATTATGATAAAAACGTACGTAATCGCCACTTCCAAGTTGGAGATTTAGTGCTTCACCGAGTGCAGTCAACGAAGAACCAGCATAACCTTTCTCCAAAGTGGGAAGGACCATATGTTGTGAAGGAGGTCACTCGCCCGGGGGCTTACCGACTGATGTAGGAAGACGGCGATGATATACCAAATTCTTGGAACAAAATCAGCTATGTCGTTTCTATACTTAATTATTCCTTTGTATACTTATACATTATTCATGAATGAAACTTCAGTCTTTTTGATGAAAGATTTTTTGATGATTTTCATTCTATATTGTCTCGATTCCTTAATTTATTTTTATTAAACAATCGAGCTAGGGGGCTAGTAATAATGTCCCACCTCAGTCTAACCGTATTTTGGTTTTGGACTACTTTCTGACCGATTTATTCTCTTTGAATACGGTCTTTATTTTATTGGTCTAACGTCTATACATTATGGTTATATACTTTATACTGCATATCAGACTACCACTACACTAAACCCAAAGCCAAAGTGCGAGAGGTCATGTGTCGATTGGTCGACTCTGCTTGTTACGCGGTTACGAGTCACAACCTAAAATGTTAAGGCAGACCGATACAATTTGAGTTTCTCAATGACAGAAACATACTTATGACATTTTTATCAATCTTTTAAAGATGATAAGCATGAAACTAGATTACATACAGGTAATGTTGTTTTATTACATAGATATTGCTAATGATCTCTAATATTACAGGATTTACAGCTCCTTTGAAGGAGAGGAAAATTCAGCTCGAAGCTCAACCTCAGGAGTTGCTGGAGGAGTAGGCACGATAGGATTGATCTCTATATTGTCGACCAAAGCTCGGGAAGTCTCCAGCATGGAATCCAAGAGCAACTGGCATTGGTCGTGAGTCAAGTCTGGGTTGAAGCCCTCCTTGATCTTGTCCAATGGCAGAGCAGGAGACCAAGATTAGCAAATAGCCAAAACCTGACTCCCGGCTTCGGTCGCCACTCGTCCAGTGTTATGAGCAATATCTTCCGACGCATGCTCCAGCAAATACTCCAAGGAATGGCAAGACTGCTCCACTCGGTCGGCATGAACATAGTCCATTACCTTTCGAGCGGCGTAAGATAGAGCTGCAAATGATAATTTGTTGGTCAGTATGATCAAAAGAGGAATCAAGCAAATGTGAGAAATAACGAAGGGCTTACTGGCAAGTTTACATTTGAAGGATTTGGAGGTGCTCTTAGCTTCCTCTATCTTGGCGTCAGTCTCCTTCAGCTCCTTCTACAGCCGAGTGATCTCGGCCTTCTGGTCCTTAACCGACTTGGAGAGGTTTTCCTTCTCAGTATTCAAGGCATTTACAAACCTTTGCTGATTGGAAGTCAACTTCTCCAGGTCGGCAACTTTCTGGTCATGAGCTAAAAGACAAATATTTGAATCTTTAGCGCTAGAGTGATTGGTTGGTTATTTAAATACAAGTGGTGAGTGATCTTACCAGCTAAATCTTCTCGGCCTTGGTTTAAGGCCTTAGTCATTTCTCTTTGGTCGATCTGCAGCTTTTCAATCTCCTTCTGTGCTTTGGCAAGCTGCTGACCGGTGACTAGCAAAACACCAGCAAAGTGTTAATCTTATTTAAAGACTTGAAGACCAAAGAGTTTAGGACATACCAAAAGTCTCGGCTTCAAGGTATTCCACCCTAGCCTGTTTTCTCTCTATGAGAGCATACATTTTCTGTATACAAAAAGGGGTTAAGCTTAAAGGCAAGATTAAGACAAAGCAAAAGCAGAGTATTGAAGTACCTTGCTAGCTTCTCAATGTTGATGCATGATTTCCATGTCCTCCACCTCGGGCCGACTGAGTAAATCTACAGATAATGCCGCCTTACCTTTGTCAAGAGGCGAAGGGACGATGGCAGGAGCAGGTTGGGGTACAGGCGCCGGAATGGGGGTAGGAATTGCCTTGTCGACTGGCTAATCCACCTCGGTCGGCATCAAGACAAGAACATAAAGGATTGCTCAAAGCAGACTGAGGCTTACTCGGGCCCGCATAGTGCCCTTGTTATACACCTTCTTGATCAGCGAGTCATCCTGAAGGATATCTCCTTCAAACATTTTTGACAGGTGTTTCTTACGGAGCTCACCATTCGGCAGGTCATGCACCTCCCTGGTTTTGTCATTATTGACGTAGTTCCATGCCGGGTGACTCTTGTGACAACCCTACTCTGAAAAGTAGAGTATGTCGTACAGGATCGCCTCAGGAGATGGTTAACGAAGTAACCATACACAGCATTCACCCATGAACATTCATCATTTACAACATTACATCACTTAGGTGCATAATATTACAAGTTCAGGGTAGAGTATAATTAAGTTCAGATCTGATATAATACATATGTCCTTAGTACATGTTATATAAATTTGCAGAAGCGGTGAAATGACAAAACACGACGTTAAGTCCTACGTGAACCATGCCGGCCCTATGGCGATGGCTCACTCATCCAGGTTAGGAGAACTAGGGACCCACTCGATGGTCTAGTTCTGAGGCTCCTCACCTTCCCACACAACCTTATTACAACAATCATAATAGGTCGCTTGAGGAAAACCTAAAAAACAACATCAACGCAAAGCCTGAGTTTCTAGCATACTCCGCAAGACATACCCGTCAAAAGGTTTACTAAAACCAACTCCTAGCATGCAGGGGGCTGACCAGGTTTATTTGACATTTGCATAAAAAGCTCCTATTAGTGCTATGCTGCACTTTCAATTTCCTTAAACAAAATTTTACTTTGCTTATTGTAGAACACAGCTACGGTGAGTCTAGCTAGCTGCTAAGACATGAATATAGCTAAAGAGCAATATATCACAGCATTGTGTATCCATAGCATAAATAAATTTCAGAAACATAACCACAACTTTACTACCTAACATATCATTGCCGCTGCTCGAACAAGAGGTACTCATAACCGCGAGGGACGGTAATTCGAATTGATTTACATCCTGCAGGGAAAACCCAAATACACGACATACGCATCATTTAAGAACACGTATGACCACCATTCACAAGATTGCTATAAAGTCGATCCGGGGCCATTGATCCCGAGTACACGTCCTCCCCGCGATACAGTCCTTCGTATCTGAGGCTTAACTCATGCACTCTCCAGCGGTCCTCAAACCCGTGCAACCACCGTTCACATCACCTCTGGATCGATGAGTATGGCCGTCCAACAATACGGCGCCCAAGCTACTAGGTTTACAAATTCCCATATTAGAGGTATGTACTTGATACTATTCAATACTTGTCCGCGGAGTTGCAACGATAGGTGCTCCATTTTATCAAGTTCCTTATCCAAGTGTACAAATGCATAAGGAACAGGAATGCCAAATTTCATAATTAAATTCCTAGCCAATAATTTACATAAATTCAATTACTGAAAATGAGGATTTATGAAATAATACAAAAAATATGCATGTAAATGGAAATGTGCTTTTGCAGAAAGTTTAAGGATGCCCTGAAATGCTTACTGAGCAAATTTCATGAATTTACCATATACACATAATTACTTATGAATTTATTAAGCAAATTATGGTTGTGACTTTGATGGATTAAATAAATTAATTTACTGAATAAACTTGGACTTGATCCTATTTTTCTGGTAGAGCAAGATTTTAGGAGTTGAACAAAATTAATTTCACAATTTTTTGCCTTGTATTTCTCAAGATCTTGAATTTTGAAGTTTATTCAAGGTTCACTGTTATTTATAGTTTTGCCACTGGGTTCAAATTTTTCCAAGCGTGCGCGGGCACCCGCGCGGCGGCCGGTGACGGCGAGCTCGGCCCAGCGGCCGATCGGCGGCACGGCCGGGGCTCGCGAGCTACTCGCACGATCTCCATGTCGAGGGGATCTCGTGGAGGGGGTCGGAGGGGAGAGGGTCTCACCGGAGGTGGCCGACGACGACGCGCGGCGGCAGAGGCAACTCCGGCGAGGTCCACACGACGGTGCCGAGGGAGAGGGAGGCCAGGTTTTGGTCGACGAGCTTCGCGGTGGTCCGGGAACGGTCGGCATCGAGGAACTCATCAAGGGGGAAGACCGGAGCAGGGTTCCCGTCGGCGAGGTGGGGCGGTTTCGGCGGCGGCGGTCTTTTCTCCTCAAATTCCGATGAGGGCACTGCACAGGGGAGGGAGGGAGTCAGAGGGGAGTGGGGTGGAGTCCTTGCGCGTTGATTTACAACGGAAGAGGGGACGGAGAGCTGGCCTAGGCAGAGCTCGGGGCGACGGCGGCCATGGCGGCCAGAACAGGGCACTGGCTCGGTTTTTCGCCGGGGAGAGGAAGGGAAAGTGAGTGCCGGCGCTCGAGGGTGCTCAGGAGGGTGTGAGAGACGGTTGCGAGTTGAGAGAGTGAGAGAAATGAGGCTGGTGTGCTGCTGCTGCTGCTGCTCCCCTTTTGACCCGGCCGGCGGAGTGCTGGCCGACAGCGGGTGAGAGAGGAAGAGAGAGGGAGGGAGGGTCGCGCTGTCGGCGGGGGAGTGGCTGCCGGTAGTGGGCGGCTTCAATTCAGGCCGATGGCACAGGGGAGGGAGTTGGCAAAGCAGTGGCCGGAGTGGGGCGACAGGAAACGGCGGTGGCGACAGTGTCCGGGTACAACCCGGTGTCGGGTTAGAATTGGTCGGGGAGAAGAGGAAGATTGACCCGGTTTTGACACTGGACCTTCACTCGGGTTTGCTCTGTTTTTCCACGTTACCTTGCTTCAAATTGGACCCAAATTTTTGTGTAGGCTCAGGAGAACGTGTGCTCATACTTTTCTTTTGGACGCCCCAGCTAGATTCGCTTCGAGAAATTATGAAAATTCCAGACCCGAAATACACTTTTCTGACATTGGGGGAATTTTTAAGGGGATCAATTGGTTACCAAAAATTCTGGAAAAATTCTAAAAATTCTATTTTATTATGGCCATTCAGAATATGCAAAACTATTGGGGTACTTCCATAGGTTTTGGTAATGTTTGTGAATGACCCCTTTTTGAATATTATGGACTTAATTAAGTAGGTTTCCTCTTCTTAGTCTTTGGCACATGGATTAATTATACTTTTGCTTAGCCCTTAATTGATGCTAGGTTTAGTTAACTTCATTTTTTGTGACATGGGATGTCACAGCACACCCCCTTAAGGAAATCTCGTCCCGAGATTTGCAAAAGAACAAACGAGAGGGAGGGTTGCGGGTGGTTACCGGTTTTGGGAGGCCAAGAATTCCGGAAAATTGGTCCTCAGAAACTCTTCTTGTTCCCACGTAGCTTCATCTTCAGTATGGTTACTCCATTGCACCTGGTAGAAGGTGATAGTGCGGCTGCGAGTTACCCGGTCCTTTTGATCGAGGATGCGAACGGGGTATTCGGGGTAGGAGAGGTCTTCTTCCAATTGCTCGGTGTCGGAGATAACCACGTCGATCAAAGGCTTCCAACATCTCTTGAGTTGGGAGACATGGAAGACGCTGTGCACCCGCTCAAGATTTTCCGGTAGTTGCAGCCGATAAGCAACGGCGCTATGCTTTTCCGTGATCGGAAAAGGTCCGATATAGCGGGGTGCTAATTTCCCTTTGATTCTGAAACGAGATACACCTTTGTTGGGAGAAACCCGAAGATAGACATGATCTCCCTTTTCGAACTCCAATGGACGTCTCCTTTTATTAGAGTAACTCATTTGGCGGGATTGCGCGGCCTTCATGTTAGCTTGGATTTGTCGCACCTTCTCTTCGGCTTGTGTGACCAGATCGGGACCGAAAGTAATTCTTTCTCCCGACTCTGACCAATTCAGTGGGGTTCGACACGAGTGACCATACAAAGCTTCAAATGGTGACATTCCCAAACTTTCTTGATAACTATTGTTGTAGGAGAATTCAGCGAACGGGAGGCAAGATTCCCAATTTCCACGATTGTTTAGCACACACGCTCTTAGTAAATCTTCCAAATATTGATTTAGTCTCTCGGTTTGTCCATCGGTTTGTGGATGATAAGCGGAAATACGAATGAGAGTGGTGCCAAGACAAGCGTGCAATTGCTCCCAAAAACGAGCAATAAATTAGGGGCCTCGATCGGAGATGATCGTCTTGGGCACACCGTGCAAGCATAGAATCCGCACAATGTAGAGCTCGGCATATTGCTTAGTAGAGTAGGTTGTATGGACGGGGATAAAATGAGCATATTTTGTCAACCTATCCACAATAACCCATATAGAATCGTGCTTCTTGGGTGTGAGGGGTAGTCCAACGATGAAGTCCATAGCAATATCTTCCCATTTGCAAGCGGGGATTTTCAATGGGTGTAAATGACCGGCTGTTCTCAAATGATCGGCCTTCACACGTTGGCAAGTGTCACATTCGGAGACATAACGAGCAACCTCTCGTTTCATGCGTGTCCACCAAAACTTTTCCCTTAACCCGCGATACATTTTGTTGCTGCCAGGGTGTATGGAGTATTTGGACAAGTGAGCCTCATCCAAAATTTTCTTTCTTAGCTCCTCATTCTTCGGAACAACAAGCCGATTGTTGAACCAAAGTACTCCATCTTCATCTTGTCGGAAACATGTAGCTTCTTCCTTCCCAATTTTCTGGCAGATATACTCCATTCCTTTGTCCTGCTTCTGGGCTTCCACGATTTCTTCTCGAAGAGTAGGAATGAGAGCCAAATTATATAAGGATCCGTGTGGAATGACACAAAGACTTGGTTCGCTCGGATCTGAAATCGGGCGAGCTTCCATAGAGCAAACAATCGCGTGATTGCATTGGTCCCTTCGACTCAAGGCGTCGGCAACCACGTTTGCTTTTCCGGGGTGATAATGAATTTCCAACTCATAATCCTTGATCAGTTCCAACCATCTACGTTGCCGCATATTCAATTCTTGTTGAGTGAAGATATATTTGAGACTTTTGTGGTCGATGTAGAGGTTGACAAGATTACCAAGCAGGTAGTGGCGCCAAGTTTTCAAGGCTAGAACAACGGAGGCCAATTCTAAGTCATGAGTGGGATAATTTTTCTCGTGCTTCCGGAGCTGTCGTGAGGCATAGGCAGTGACGCGACCTTCTTGCATAAGCACACAACCCAATTCGGTGCCGGAGGCATCGCAATAAACATCGAATGGTTTGGTGATATCGGGTTGAGCTAAAACCGGAGCGGTTGTCAGATGCTTCTTGAGCGACTAAAAAGCTTCTTCACATGCACTACTCCACTTGAACTTAGAATCCTTTTCCAGCAGCTTGGTCATAGGCTTGGCAATACTGGAGAAGTTGGGAATGAATTTCTGATAATAACCAGCAAGACCAAGGAAACTGCGAATTTGTCTGACTGATTTCGGAGCCTTCCAATTCAGCACATCCTCTACTTTGCTATGGTCCACGGCTACTCCTTCTGCTGATATGATGTGGCCCAAGAATGGAACTTGCTTTAGCCAAAATTCACATTTACTAAATTTGGCGTAAAGTTGGTGATCTCGGAGTCGTTGTACAACAATGCGAAGGTGCTCGGCGTGTTCTTCTTCGGACTTAGAGTAGATCAGAATATCGTCGATGAATACCACTATGAACTTATCCAACTCGGGCATGAATACGGAATTCATCAAATACATGAAATGGGCTGGAGCATTGGTGAGACCGAAAGACATGACAAGATATTTGAAAAGACCATATCGGGTGGAGAATGCTGTTTTTGGAATATCTTCGGCTCGGATTTTTATTTGATGGTAACCGGATCGGAGATCAATCTTGGAGAAGACTTTAGCACCTACTAGCTGATCAAAAAGGATATCGATTCGAGGTAGAGGGTACTTGTTCTTGATGGTTACTGCGTTTAACGATCTATAGTCAACACATAGGCGTAGGGTTTTGTCTTTCTTCTTCACAAAGAGAGCGGGACGCCCCCAGGGAGATGAACTTGGTCGGATATAGCCCTTGTCCATAAGCTCTTGTAACTGATCTTTCAACTTCGCTAATTCATTAGGAGCCATTTTGTACGGCCTACGAGCGATAGGCGCCGTACCGGGTACGAGTTCAATCTTAAACTCAACATCCCTGTCCGGAGGCATGCCCGGCAAATCGTCTGGAAAGATGTCGGGAAAATCACAAACCACTTTAATATTTGCTAGCTCCTTTCCTTCCACATGACATACTTGAGAGGTGGACGACTTGGGATACGGCAATCGGAGAATAGAAGGGCCGTGTAATGGTGAGTTCAAATGGACTTCTCGGTCCTCAAGGTGCAATACAGCTTTATGACTAGTCATCCATTTCATACCAAGAATTATGTCGATGATTTGGCCGTTTAAGATGATCAGGGAAGTGGAATATATGTTATTGGCTAGCTAAAGTGGCACTTTCCTTAACTCGAGATGAGCCCTTATTTTTCCACCGGGAGACGTAATAATGTACGGGGTTCCCATAGTGGTGGGGGTAATTTTCAGATGATTTGCACATGCTTGACTAATGAAATCATGCGTTGCTCCTGAATTAAAAAGAACCATGATAGCATGTTGGTTGATCGAGAACGTACCCGCGAGAACGGGTTCTCCAGCTTGGGTCTCTTTGACCGTGGTATAGTTGACTCGGCCATTCTTGTGAGTGGGGGTAGACGACTCCCATTGCTGCCATTATTGTTGTTGCCGCTGTTGTGGTTGTTGTTGTTGTTCCCGAAAGTGTTGGAGTTGTTGTTGCTCGGGTTGCGCTTCGAAAACCGACATTCCTTAGCAAAGTGACCGGTGCGGCCACAATTGTAGCACGGCTGTGAGGAGTTGGTCTTCCCCACTTGATTGCTTTGCTGCGGTGGGCGAGAACCAGATGATTGCTGCTGGTTTCCCCCATGGAATCGCGAGTGCTGCTGCGAGAATGACGGGCGAGGTCCTCCTCCCGACGGTACCACAGCCCGGAATTTCTATCCGGTCAGGGAAGTGATTACTAGCTTGTACTTGGGCGGTGCGGAGCCGGATGAACTTCCCATAGCATATTTCCTCTTCTTGTCCTCTTGATTGGCACGGATGGCATCTTCTTGCACAATGGCGGCACTCATCAAGTCATTGAATGTGCCGGCGGTGACTTGCGCCAATCGGTCTTGCAGCTTCGGGGTAAGTCCCGAATGAAAGCAGTCTTTCTTTTTCTCGTCCGTATCGGCGTGATATGACGCGTACTGGGCCAGGTAGTTGAACTTCCGTGCATACTCTTGCACGGTTCCGGAGCCTTGCTTCAAGTTGAGGAACTCCTGCAACTTGCGCTTCAAGTCCAGCAGGTATGTGGTGTGCACGGAAAGCAGTGCAGAACTCCACCCAAGTAACTTGGTGACCCGCGGCGAGAGCGGCGGTGAAGCTGGCCAACCAAGCACTTGCGGAGCCACGGAGCTCCTGCGCGGCGAAGAGGGGCTTCTGCTGCTCGGTGCAGTGGAGGAGTGCGAACTTCGACTCCAACGTGCGAATGAAGTTGTCCGCTTCCAGAGGATCACCGGCTTCTCCGAAGGTGGGCGGGTGAGTCGCCCAGAAGTCGGTGTAAGAGGATTCCCGCTGCTGCTGTGGTGGTGGTCCGTGAGCTCCCTGACGGTTCATGTTTTCCATGAACATGCGGAACATCTCGTTCTGATTGTGGATGAGCTGCTCCATAGCCGTCAGAGGTGGCGCATTGGGCAGCGGCCCAGTTCCGCCAACGTTCGAGGTGCCAGGAGCATCACCGATGTTCTCTCCACCACGGCGAGTTTGCACCATCTGACATATGAACAATATGTTAGCCCGATCATCATATGAGACAACATGATAACAAGGCTACAATATGGTGATGAAATAAAATTTCAGATTGCTCAAATTGAAATGCTGGAAAATTAAACGGTGCGGACATAAGGGATAACTTAAATTCCATAATTTCCACACCATAAGCAACATACTCATGATAAAGCCATAGATACATGTGATGCACTTTCGATACATAGCAAGTCTTCGGTTACATCACTCGGAACACTACACCCTACGATCTCGGAGAGCTTAGGTTACAACTTAGCATAACACTACCACACCATGTACACATGACTACGATGTCTCACGATATTTCACCCTACGTACATAAGGCTACTCGGTCACCCGGCGTGGCTGTCACCATCCGACTCCACGTCCATAGCTGCTGGTCCCGTGGGTGCTTCGAAGTCGGTGCCGGAATCACCGTTCTCACTCAAATCGGCGTCATCAGGGGGAATCACCGCGAGTGGGATGGGTGGCTCATTGTTAAGGATGGCGTTCAGCTGGTCATTAGCAGCTTGGAGCTGTCCAATGA
This sequence comes from Eleusine coracana subsp. coracana, assembly GCA_032690845.1. Taxonomy (NCBI): domain Eukaryota; kingdom Viridiplantae; phylum Streptophyta; class Magnoliopsida; order Poales; family Poaceae; genus Eleusine; species Eleusine coracana. Next base: position 10,508,150 of record CM064426.1, read on the forward strand.
GCTGCTCTTGCTGTGCGAGGATCGCGTGAGCGTCGTTGAGGTTCCCTTCTATGACATCACGCTCATCTTGAGCTTCTTTGCGTTGGGCCTGCAGCTCGCTTTGCTCCTCCAAGAGAGCGGTAACCTGACCATGAAGAGAGTAAATCTCTCCTTGGGCAGCAGTGAGCTGGGCGTTGCGTTGGTGCAGCTGCTCCTGCAACACGCCGCTTGCATCATCCTCGATGATGAGCCGAGCATCATGGAGCTGCTCGAAAAGGTCGGCCCGCTCCAACTCGCTAGTGTGCAGCTTGCCCACAAGGGCTGCAACCTTAGCGTCACGCTCCGCGAGCTGGGCATCACGGGCAACAAGCGTGGACTGCAGCGCCTTGCGCTCTCGCTCCAATCCGAGGACGCGAGCGGCAAGGTACTCCGGGTCCAACATGCGCTTGCCATCATCCATCTGCCGGAATAAAGTTTTGCAAGGGTGAGTCAAAACTTAATATTCCACTAAGCACACATGCTCAAAATAGCATAAGGGATGATTGGTAAAAGAAAAGACACGAGGTTCCCGATCTGTTCAATGACCGGTACTGACGAATTTCTGCGATCGACGGAGTGAACCGCAGTAACGGGTAAAAATGCTTAGTTTCTGGACAACCTTAAAATTTTTGTGTTTTACAATTGTTGTAGAGAATTTCTTCATCTTTCCAACGCATACTCACACATATCCATCCAATAAAGTCTCTAGGAGTTATGATCATCCAAAGACAGGGGACAGAAATGAGGCAGTTTCTGATTTCCAGAAAAAGGCTACTGTTTTTGCAAAATTCAACCTAGTTCCCGATTTTTCTAAGACAAACTTTCTAAACCAAACTTGTAGAGAAAAACCTCATATTTCCAACGAGTACTTATTTGCCTTCATTTAATTAAAATAGAGGAAGTTATGCGTGTTTTAGTGAGACTGACTTTTCTGATAAGGTTGGACACTTACCGATTAGGTTCAAATTTCTGGTTTAGGTGCAAAAGGGGTTCAATTTCGTCCAAACCTTAGTCATTTTGCATGTTAACAGTATCAATGACATTTTTACAGGTTTTGGTAAAGTTTAATGCATATGGTGTGCATGGATGCCAATGCTCAATATGACGGTTCCCTACATCCTCACAAAAAGAAAACTTGACCGACGGTATAACTCGATCTTTTCGGTGGCACACACACCTTTCACATGTTTCTAAGCGAACTACATGTGGTTAGTGTACCTGCAAGAGATCCATCTCAGAAACAATACATCAAATTCAAAAGAAACAAGCCAAAATAACAATGATAGTTTATGCCCAGGTATTCGCCCACCCGGAAGGCAGCCGACGTTTAAGCGCATTCGGTCCGCGCATCAATCAAAGCCTAGGTCTTTGCCCACCCGGAAGGCGTTTGGTATTTATAGTGCAACCGATCCGCGCACAAAGACATACCTTCATTGAAGAATCCGTAGTTGCAAGTAATTTAAACAAACACAACCCAGGGTTAGCTTTGCCACCTACAAGACTCTTATATGGGCACTACTAGTTCGTACCTCACCGTAATACATAAAAACGATTTGTTTATGTTTTAAAATGCTCATTTGTGTGTAGCTTATCCCGAGATGGCTCTGATACCAGCTGTGACAATCCTACTCTGAAAAGTAGAGTATGTCGTACAGGATCGCATCGGGAGATGGTTAACGAAGTAACCATACACAGCATTCACACATGAACATTCATCATTTACAACATTACATCACTTAGGTGCATAATATTACAAGTTCAGGGTAGAGTATAATTAAGTTCAGATCTGATACAATACATATGTCCTTAGTACATGTTACATAAATTTGCGGAAGCGGTGAAACGACAAAATACGACGTTAAGTCCTACGTGAACCATGCCGGCCCTATGGCGATGGCTCACTCATCCAGGTTAGGAGAACTGGGGACCCACTCGATGGTCCAGTTCTGAGGCTCCTCACCTTCCCACATAACCTTATTACAACAATCACAATAGTCTAACAGACCTCTAGCATACTCCACAAGACTTACCCGTCAAAAGGTTTACTAAAACCGACTCCTAGAATGCAGGGGGCTGACCGGGTTTATTTGACATTTGCATAAAAGCTCCTATTAGTGCTATGCTGCACTTTCAATTTCCTTAAACAAGATTTTACTTTGCTTATTGTAGAACACAGCTACGGTGAGTCTAGCTAGCTGCTAAGACATGAATATAGCTAAAGAGCAATACATCACAGCATTGTGTATCCATAGCATAAATAAATTTCAGAAACATAACCACAACTTTACTACCTAACATATCATTGTCGCTGCTCGAACAAGAGGTACTCATAACCGCAAGGGACGGCAATTCGAATTGATTTACATCCTGCAGGGAAAACCCAAATACACGACATACGCATCATTTGAGAACACGTATGCTCACCGTTCACAAGATTGCTATAAAGTCGATCCGGGGCCATTGATCCCGAGTACACATCCTCCCCGTGATACAGTCCTTCATATCCGAGGCTTAACCCATGCACTCTCCAGCGGTCCTCAAACCCGTGCAACCACCGTGTTGTTCACATCACCTCTGGATCGATGAGTATGGCCGTCCAATAATACGGCGCCCAAGCTACTAGGTTTACCAATTCCCATATTAGAGGTATGTACTTGGTACTGTTCAATACTTGTCCGCGGAGTTGCAACGATAGGTGCTCCATTTTATCAAGTTCATTATCCAAGTGAACCATAGTTGAATCTAGAACCTACCGTCGACTCCACTAGTTTAAGCATAGCATTTGCTAACGGAAAAGCTTACTAACATACTAATCATAGGTCCTTGCTGGAGTATGCAAGTGTGTTTCATCCAAGTCCTACACTTAATGCACAATACAATACTCCTACTTGTGATAAAGTAAAAGGACTCGAATGACAAAACTGGGTTATGCACCGGGGCTTGCCTTGGGTGTGATCGTAGTTGGCGTCTTCACCAAGGTGCACTTCAGCTCCTTGCTGGTCCGGTGTGATCTCCTCGGTCTTGATCCCTATATGGAATGGACATGCATTAATGCCAAGGAATACACAAGGTTTCATGGAGTTCCCTTAACTAAAGATGGAATGCATGGCATGACAATTCATGGCACTTCCCCAGCAAATGAAAATTAATGACTAATCATTTATTCATGAATGTGTGCACATCTAAGTATGACATGGTAACTACTGAATTTTTGAAGGGGACAAACTTCTAATTACTAGAATGCAACTTTTAATTATCACAATCATAGTGTAAGTCTACTTTAACATGAGCATGGCCTAGATGTTGATTAAATGACCTCACATGCTGATGAGGATATGCTAATGTAGTACTTAGGGTCAAATTTCAGAAAGTTCATTTTTTTGAGCCACTTAGCTAAAGTGACCATGTGCAAACTAACACTATACCTAGACATGGCATTTTTAATTTCATCACTAGTTCTAGCTCATATAGTAAATCAAGAACCAAAAGTATAAATGCACATGGGAATTTCTACTGCAATGGGAAGATGAATGATTCTCCATGAATTTCCAGAAACTAATTTATTCCTACTCTTATTAACTATGCACATGAAGTAACATCTATATGAGGAAATTCCTAATTAATTAACAAATAATCAATTTCGTCAGAGAATTTATACTTAGGTAGCTTCAAATTTTTCATGGTATTTTACATAAGTGTAAAAATGCATAAGGAACAGGAATGCCAAATTTCATAATTAAATTCCTAGCCAATAATTTACATAAATTCAATTACTGAAAATGAGGATTTATGCAATAATACTAAAAATATGCATGTAAATGGAAATGTGCTTTTGCATAAAGTTTAAGGATGCCCTGAAATGCTTACTGAGAAAATTTCATGAATTTACCATTTACACATAATTACTTATGAATTTATTAAGCAAATTAGGATTGTGACTTTGATGGATTAAATAAATTAATTTACTGAATAAACTAGGACTTGATCCTATTTTACTGGTAGAGAAAGATTTTAGGAGTTGAATAAAATTAATTTCACAATTTTTGGCCTTGTATTTCTCGAGATCTTGAATTTTGAAGTTTATTCAAAGTTCACTGTTATTTACAGTTTTGCCACTGGGTTCAAATTTTTCCAGGCGCGCGCGCGCACCCGCGCGGCGGCCGGCGATGGCGAGCTCGGCCCAGCGGCCGATCGGCGGCACGGCCGGGGCTCGCGAGCTACTCGCACGATCTCCATGTCGAGGGGATCTCGTGGAAGGGGTCGGAGGGGAGAGGGTCTCACCGGAGGTGGCCGGTGACGATGCGCGGCGGCAGAGGCAACTCCGGCGAGGTCCACGCGATGGTGCCGAGGGAGAGGGAGGCCGGGGTTCGGTCGACGAGCTTCACGGTGGTCCGGGGATGGTCGGCGTCGAGGAACTCGTCGAGGGGGAAGACCGGAGCAGGGTTCCCGTCGGCGAGGTGGGGCGGTTTCGGCGGCGGCGGTCTTTTCTCCTCAAATTCCAGCGAGGGCACTGCACAGGGGAGGGAGGGAGTCAGAGGGGAGTGGGGTGGAGTCCTTGCGCGTCGATTTGCGAAGGAAGAGGGGATGGAGAGCTGGCCTAGGCAGAGCTCGGGGCGGCGGCGGCCATGGCGGCCAGAACAGGGCACTGGCTCGGTTTTTCGCCAGGGAGAGGAAGGGGAAGTGAGTGCCGGCGCTCGGGGGTGCTCAGGAGGGTGTGAGAGCCGATTGCGAGTTGAGAGAGTGAGAGAAATGAGGCTGGTGTGCTGCTGCTGCCGCTACTCCCCTTTTCACCCGGCCGGCGGAGTGCTGGCCGAGAGCGGGTGAGAGAGGAAGAGAGAGGGAGGGAGGGTCGCGCTGTCGGCAGGGGAGTGGCTGCCGGCAGTGGGCGGCTTCAATTCAGGCCGGTGGCATAGGGGAGGGAGTTGGCGAAGTAGTGCCGGAGTGGGGCGACAGGAAACGGAGGTGGCGACAGTGTCCGGGTACAACCCGGTGTCGGGGGAGAAGAGGAAGATTGACCCGTTTTGACCCTGGATCTTCACTCGGGTTTTCTCTGTTTTGCCACGTTACTTTGCTCCAAATTGGACCCAAATTTTTGTGTAGGCTCAGGAGAACGTGTGCTCCAACTTTGCTTTTGGGTTCCCCAGCTAGATTCGCTTTGAGAAATTATGAAAATTCCAGACCCGAAATACACTTTTCTGACTTTGGGGGAATTTTTAAGGGGATCAATTGGTTACCAAAAATTCTGGAAAAATTCTCAAAATTCTATTTTATTATGGCCATTCAGAATATGCAAAAATATTGGGGTACTTCCATGGGTTTTGGTAATGTTTGTGAATGACCCCTTTTTGAATATTATGGACTTAATTAAGTAGGTTTCCTCTTCTTAGTCTTTGGCACATGGATTAATTACACTTTTGCTTAGCCCTTAATTGATGCTAGGTTTAGTTAACTTCATTTTTTGTGACATGGGATGTCACAACTCTGTAGCTTCAGGGACTGCACTCTGCGTACTATGAAGCTCTTGGCGACGGTAATTCCGTCAATACCTTCAGCCTTTAAGTCGGCTATCTTTTTCAGCAGAGTGACCACCTGAGGATCAGTCGGATCGGGCTTCTCTGTCCATTGCGCCAGAGGAATCGCCTTGGCACTGGTGAAATTGGCAGGAACAGGGGGAGGGTTGTCATAGTAAAACCACTCATCCTTCCAGTTCTTGTTCCCGGTTTTCAATGGCACGTTAATGTAGGCCTCCTTCTTGCGCAACTGGAAGCCAATGCCGTATATAGCTACTTGATTGTCCTTGGTCGGTATCGGACGGAGGACAAACAGATGGTGGAATAAATTGAAATGGGAGAGGATTCCCAGAAATGCTTCGCACATGTGCACGAAGATGGTGATGTGAAGAATGGAATTGGGATTGAGGTTGACAAGCTCAATCCCATAAAAGAAAAGGAGCCCGCGCAAGAAGCTACAGCAGGGGACTTCAAAGCCATGCTCGAAGAACAAGCGGAATACAACTATCTGTTTATGAATAGGGATGGGGCAAGATTCACGGGGTACCTTCCAGTCGATCCGCACTTGCTCTGGAAGGATGCCGTCGACCACCATCTGATTCATGTTGGCCTGGGAGAGGTTGCTCTTCGAAAACTCCTGAAGCTGCTCGGGATGTCGATCTCCGATGAGGAGGACGCAACGGGGGCAGTGGGAGTGGCAGGGATCAAGGTGGAAACCTTCTTGCGACCCATGACGATGATGGTTTTGGGCGTGCCGGATCGGATGCTGAACCCTAGCAAAGACTTGGGGGTTAAGCGTGGCGAGATCTGCGACGGCCGGAAGTGACGGTGCTAACCCTAGCTGGAAAGCTGAGGAGTCGCTGAGAACAGAGGAGGCGCAAGGAAGACGAAAGGTTTGTGCGCAAATGCGGCGTGGACTGAGAGTCAACTCGACGTTGCCTTTTATACTCCCGCTTTTTGAACTAAGGGTCCCATGGGCCAGGGTGGGCCATACAGTGATGACGATTTTTTTCTTAAGCAGAGATTAATTAAGGGCCTTAAAAGTGATTAGGGTCTAAAGACCTTAAGAAATAAAGCTCGAGGGCTTCTTTGATGAGAAGCATTTGAAAAATATTTAGCCATATCTATATGAGTTGATGATCATGTAGCAAAGGACTTGATGGTCATATGAATATAAGTTCTAAGGTTATGGTATTGATTGAAATCAATAACCAAATTGTCAAAATTGGACTTATGGATAATTAGAGTGATTAATTATCAGGGAAAGGCTGTATTATGATTGACGTCATTTAGCTTAGTATCATTATATGATTGATGTCATATTGGTCCACATGAATTGAATATGATTGAAATCATAAAATTTAGACCGACCAGTCACTCGGCCTATTAAATAATCGGTCAGCAAGACTGAAGCTTTGCAAGTTAATCTACTGGTTTGATGACCAGAGGTCTGTTAGACTCAAGCTTGATGGTTTGAGTAAGATATATACAAAATAATAAGAGCTAATATAATTAGACTCTTACATTATTTGTTAAGTCTCTAAATTATACAAGAGTCGGGGGCTACACCTGATCAGGTGCACCTAACCGGTGCACCAGATCTGTCAGGAACTTCGATAAAGAGATCTTCCTAATTTATGGTCTACATTGAAGATCGTTTTGAGAGTTGAAGCTCAAAATCAGGAAGCACTCGGGGGCTGTTGTGGGATACTTGCCTTACGGGTATCCTCATACAAGACTAAGTCGGTAGCCGACCGGGTACTTCATCAATAAAGAAGCCGACCGACTCAACTTGGAGCACAAGACATATAGAGATAGACTTTCTATGTAAATCCTAAGGGGTTACGACTAGAACTCTTCATGTATCCCCCTGCCGACCGGATATATAAGGCGGCAGGGTACCCCCATCGGGGGACATGACAAGTAGACAGAGGTTTTTCTACAACATCAATACAACACAGAGAATATAGGACGTAGGGTTTTTACTTTCATCGAGAGGGCCCAAACCTATATAACTCGGCGTCTTGTATTACCATCGTAGTTCTTAGTTTCGATGTAGCCCTATACATTTTACTGTCGATCTAAGTTTTGACACAACCCAAAAAGAAAAATGTAACGTCAGCCAATGCATAGAACCATCATTTCATGGCCAATGATCCAGCCGACGCCTCAGATATCAACGAGAGAGGTTGTCGGGCTTGGAGGCAAGCAACAATGTCGAAAGGGTGCAACTCTGCTCCATCAAATATCATATTGACTCCCGGCAAGGCAACATCGTTGGTATTTGCATCTTCTTGATCTGGTTTCGCTACGGGTGATGTGGATGGCTGCTCTTCAGTGACAGATCTCGTAGCGGCCTCATACACAGGGGTAAGGGCGTATGACCTGCCGAGATCCATAACAAGATTAGAATAAGTCAGCTATAGGATTAGGGATTACAGTAATTATATCACTAACTATGCACCAGAAGCGCCACTATGTTCTCCAAGCCCTTGAGAAATGTACCTGAGGATGTTCCCGTCAAAGCTCAGAACTTCAGTGAAGCATTTCTGTCGTCTTGCAGGACCTCCATTGGCAGGCGTTGACGGATCATGAAACGGGCTCCATCTTCCGCTCGCAATGTTTACTAGTTTGCGTGGAGAATTATTCTTTGAGACTCCCCGCTGATTGAACAACCTTGCTGTTGGACCAGTTGCTTGATACTCGGTGCAGAGTTCTCTCAACTGTTTTTTCACATTCTGCATTGTCTCATAATGCTCAATGATATCGTCTTTCTGAAGTATATGTGATTGGACTACCCGTTCACATATTCTTTCACATAGATTCGGATTGAACAAAGGAATTCCAAATTCCAAACTCAAAGGTATCCACGCATAACATTCATTCTCAGATTGCTCACTGGATTCACTTACCCTGTAAAGCCTTATTAAACGAAGATAACCTATTGTGCTCAACTCAACTTTACTGGACAGACCCTCCAATAATAAAATCAAATTTGAGACTTGCTTCTCAGGTAAATTAGTGCCAGCTACCGTGGACGCAATAGACCCATCTGCATTTTTCAGAGGCAATGGGATATCCATGGTGATAATATTTCCTGTTTCATCCAGATCTTTTATGCTCAGTGGCTGTACTATAAGGGCAGAATATTTTGTCACTGAGTTCAAGTAATCCAACAGAAGAGTTCCTTTCACCAAGTTACCTTCAAACTGGCTTCCTGATCCACCCACCACGGACTGATCCCAAGACCATATAAGCGCCTTTTCGCAGTTCGTTAAAGGTTCAGGAAGCAATCTCAATCGCTGCCCTTTCATAAAAACTGCAGATATTGGGCCACAACACCCAGATGTATACAGTGCCAGCTTCATCCAAGGTGTCATGGAAGAGTAAGAAGGCGGACCAAAATGTACAAGGCCAGCACTGCTAGGTATAACTGACGAAGATGGAAAAGGAATCATTGACACCATAATGTCATAGTCCCTGAGAAGTAATCTTTCAAGTGTTGATGGACCCAACGAAGCTAAGCTCTCACAACGAAGAATATTTACTCGGTACTTTCTTTTAGTTTCGGATGACAGGCTGTTACCGGTTGAACCACCCATCTCTGTACTCTGGACGTTGTCAAAATCATCTTCGAGTATGCTTTTCTTTTTTTCAGACAAAATAGTCGAAGGTGATGATGTACCTTCTGCAGCATCGGAATCATCCATTTGGTGTCCCTGTTGAGATAATCCATCCTGGTTACTGACGTCACAAGATTCTGTAATTCGAAGTGAGCTTTCATTGCTCTCGTCAACATTATCAACACCATTTCTAATGCTCTCATCAGCCGAAGGGATATCTGAAGCTTCATGAAAGGAGCACTCCTGACTATTTGCTTCGCTTAACTTATCACTGGTTTCATTATATGAAGTTCCACCGGACAGAAGACACTCAAGAAAGCACCGAAGGCTAAAAGCATGATTTGCAAATTCCTGCAGCACACCCTCAAACTTTTTTCCTTCTAAACTTGCTAGATCCTTGCATAGATCACCAATGCAAGAATCACCAAGTTTCCCGGCCTCATATAGAGTTACAGCATGAGACTTTAAACCTGTAATAGGTTAGGGAGGAAAAATTAGTCCATTATGCCACTTAGCAGAGAAGTGTCATCAAAGTTATACAACCATGAAGTATTTGAGCCAACTGTACAACTTCAGCCAGAATCTTCGGTATAGCACATTCAGACAGTGATGTTGAAAGATTACCTGTTAGAAAATAAATTATGTAGGAAATAACTTGGGAATCTAACCTGGAGACAATGATCCCATCATCAAGTATGAAGTTACGTTAGCATCCACAATGAAGCCCACGTAAGCAGCCCCAGAGATTTTTCTGTGTCCATCAGAATCATTGATAAGCAACTCCTGACCGGACTTTTCTGAGGTGATACTCGTACGCAAACCATCATCATAGTCGCTAAGAAGGTTACTGGGCAGTGCAGAACTGCTTGAATATCTAAGAACAGAGTCCGCATCCAAAAGTTTAACGGCCCAACCCAGTCGACATGCAAATGATGCAGCTGCCTGAAGCTGATAAAGGTCAGCCTGTAAAGTTGCAGCCAATTCAGCAACTGTGGCATTTTCACTTGATACAACGAATACAGCATATAGTAGCCTGCAGTATAAAAAATGTAGATTGATTTTAACATCTACAGACAAAGCGCAACACACTACAGATTAATAGAGGATATAGCTCATTACAGTGACACAGAAGACTACTGAAAGAAACTACTTACTCTTCAATTGGGTCTTCGTATGACTGGTCCTTGTTTGAAACAAAACCTTCAAGCCTGGAAACTGAACCAATGATACAAGCTCAAAACTGAAGCATTACCAAGTACATGGTTTATAAGAATAAATCAGGAACCTCGTGTGTTTTAGGCCGAAATAACTTTTGTTCCTTATCAGCACATAAAAAGGTTGAATGAGGAGGCTGTACCAATTAATTACAGGCTGACTTAGAGTAAATATGGGCCTAAACTACCGACATCCTTAGAATAAACAATGACAACTTGCTGCCATTGCGTACCTCTGAAGCGATCCTCGGGATAAACAGGGACATCGAAGTATACCAGTCCTCTCCTGTAAAGACCACTTATAACCTCTGGATCAAATAGAACATATGAATTGACTTCCTCCTTACATATTTTGTCTATTGCTGATGTCGCTTCTTTTGAAAGCTTCTACAGTGAAGCACCAGCACCAGCACCAGCACCAATTCCCACAAATACAAGGTACTACTGTATTATTTTATCTCATTGAAAATTAAGTTCTAGTAAAATCAATCACGACTGAAACGAGAAGATTTATTCTTCTGTTAAACTACAATGTCCTTTTAAAAACGGACCTAACCTTAAACTCATCCAGTGTAAAGTTGACAAACCGCACTCCCCACCATGGTTCTATCGCCAAGTCTGCAGGTTGTGCAGGAAGCAACTCTTTTGCAATTGATTTGTTCAGCTTCCACATTATCGTCTTAAATGCACACAAGTGAAAAAAAAAATGATTATATAATAGGAAAAAAATGTTAGGAATATATTTCAATTATATGGAACCAGTTTATGTAATACTCTTAATCAATTACTACATTACAGCAATAATACTAAGATAGGCACCTGGATTTATAGACAGAAGAACTAATACATAAATAATACAGGGACCACTGATTGTAGAGAACGGCCATGTCATAGTTAATAATAATACCTTTGATCTGCACCTATTCATGATATCAATAAATTCATTTCTTCCCACACCAGTAATCCTCAGAGCATCAGCAGCACTGAAGTTTGGAATACTGTCGTATGGTTGCTCTGCCAGTATTATCGATAAGTTAGAAGATTTTGTTTCCTAAAACTTATCAATAAGTTAGAACCAAGAATAAGATTACTTTTTGAGAAACAACACATCATTTTTCTCAAAGGCATTATTCACTTAGTGCAGAAAATGTACATTGGTAAGAAAGGTCACAAGATAGTTGTAGAATGACCACACATCAGAGATGCTATCCTATAGGATAATCAATCAGATGTAGTCTTGTTATAGAACTATTTCTTATAGTAATAAACATGAATAGATATCATGAGTGAAAGTGCAACAAATGAGCATAAGTAGCAAATAGTGTGTTGCACTTTACGATGGAGCATTAACTTATACAAGTTACGGGCTTCCTAATTTCCATGGTTAAGAGATGATATTTACATGTTATCTTCCTTAAGTTTTGACCAACAATGTTTAAGTGTCCCAGCACATATGTATTAGCGATTGTGCATAACTGCAGGTCAATTAGAAAGTGAATAGTGAGTGTAAAAAGCTAGTTGTTACCATTCTTCATAGCTTCAAAAAGTACATCACAGTAATATTTGAAGGGTGATATCCTCATTACTCGACATATATGGTCTGCAAGGTGGTACGGGTATAGCTGAAATACATTGTGCAAGTATCAGTCACGAAACCTATTGAAGCTTAGGTGCACAATGTGAAAGAAACAACAGGAACTGGAAGAATACTCCAGCAAAAAGAGGACGAAGAAAATTAGATGAGATGCAACGACTGATAAACCAAGTAAGATTATCAAATGCACCAGAAAAAATTAGATGGACGCTGGAACCATCAGGAAAATTCAATGACTAGTTCGATGTACAAGCACTTACTGAACCCAAGGATGATTCATAGAAGCATGATGGCTACTTGGGAGGCAAAAATCCCCCTAAAAGTAAAAATGTGGCTCCTCAATAAAGATAGAATACAAGCTGCAGAGCAATTAAAGAAGAAAAATTGGAAAGGGTCACACCACTGCAAGTTGTGCGGTCAGCTAGAGACCCCTTCACACATAATGTCCGAGTGCCTCACGGCAAACTATCTTTGGTGGCACCTTAGAGACTCCCTTGCATGGTTGGGAGAAACCGAATACAATCTCAGATGTATAAACATCATGTCAATCGGAAATGAAGAGGAGAGAAAATTTAAGGCTGCAATAGTTGTGGCAGCCTGTTGGCCAATTTAGCTTAGTAGAAATGAGTATGTTTTTAGTGATGCTATTATGACAATCCCAGAAACACTAATTTTCGAAATGACTATTATGTTGCAGAAATGGAGTTCGCTGAACAATTCAGGTATGAAGGTGAAGGTCCTGGAGGTAGCTACTTTGATTGAGAGACGAATTAGGCAAGCAATGACGAACCCCAGAGAAGTGATGGGCATCGGATGACCTACTGATGTCTCTTGCTGTTGCGTTCGTTCTATGTTTTGTAAAATTAGGCAAGTGTCGTTTAGTTCTTAGCTGAGTAGATCTGTAAGAACGTGCTGTCCCACTCTTTTTATGGGCGGAGGTCGCTACTCTTTGTAAGCTGGAATCCCCAGCAAATTGCACTAGAATCTCTTTTGTGTTGTATGCTTGTAAGCTGGTAACCCCAGCAGTTACTCTATGGTGCTTTCGTAATAAAGCAGGGCCAGAAGCCTTTTATCTAAAATAAAAAAGAGGATGAAGAAAAGGTGTAACACTCCAATCGTGGCATTTTGCATCAGCTAGTACCATAATACCACAAGCCCACAAGTATTAAAGATGTTTGTCAACTACATATGAAAGGTGCTTATACAAACGATATCATCAAAGTCCTATACAACTTTCAACGAAGAAAGAGGAATAATTTTGTACAAATAAAACTATGAGCAAGGCGTACCGCAAGGTTTTTGCGAAGATAGCGCATCATATCCTCATAATACTCCCCTTCTTTGCATACACTTCGGGCAAAGCATGTGTTCCATGGCAAGCGTTTCCTTATGCAATAATCCTCGATCCTGCAAATGATGTTTGCGATAATTGGAAAATCAGGCATCAGACGAACATCACTGAAAAGATGCAGACTCTTTAACTACCTAGCTAGGTCAGGAGCTTCAATGGTCTCGTTCCATTGCCCCATATTATGGACTATTGCTAGAGTTTATTTATCCAGACGTTTTCGTCCAAAGAAAATATATCATTTCTGGACATGCTAAGTCACCTCTTTCTCTACGGACACTACTTCTATTTCAAAACATGCATATCATAATGTAGTACTGTTCTCTTGGCATTGCACTCGACGTCTCGACCCAGGCACCCAGAACACTACTACCCTCTACTAGGCACATACACCTATTTTTATGCCCAATGTTGTCACATAAATCTTGCATTTCCCGGCAGAGGCCAAAGTTCCGTGGAATCATGCAGGGTCACACTAATTGCAATTGGTTGTCAGTAATCGATCGGTTGTCGTTGCATGGGTACCTGCGGTGCCAGTCCTCCTTGGTGACGACCGCCGCCTGGATGCGCTTGGGGAGCGCCTCCCACGCGGACTCCTCCCTGATGGCCTTCACCATCATCTGCTCCTCCACCGTCGCCGCCATCTGCCGCTGCATCCTCCCCTACCCTGATCCTCACCCCTGACGCGCGCGATCGAGCAATGCGATTGGGGAGCCGTCTCGGATCCCGCTCGATTCCTGAGAGAACGAGGGAGGCGGACAAGGAGGAGGCACGGGCACACTCGGTGCGGCCGCGGCCCTGCGGTTTGCCGGTTTCCTCCTCTACAGAAGGATTTACCGCTTCCGTCTTCAGAGTGCGTTTACGCAATCGCTGTGAGATTTTTCCGCTTCCGCTGCTAAGACGGACAAATTGGGCTCCGTACTGGTTACAGTCTTACAGTAACTTTGTTTGTCAGCCCAGCCTGGTCCATGGAACACACAGCTCTTGCCTCGTGGGCTTTAACCTCAAGACAGGCCTCTACTCAGTGGCAAAATGGCAACCCGATTTCCTCCTTACATTGGGCTGATCGTTGATTCTTGCACGTATAGGAGGTCCGAATAAGTGATACTCCCTCTATCTCAAAATAATTGGTATTCTAGCTACATCCAATTTCTTTAAAATAATTGATATTTTTACTTTTCAAGACATCTTTTTCTCTTTCCAATACACCTCTATCTCTATTACTCTTCTCCTTGTTTTCTGCGTACCTACTTTATTCCTTCTTTTCTTAATCTCCATATCGAGGACTAAAATGTTAAATATTATGGTACGGAGGGAGTATCTCTTGAAGATGTGGAGATACCAGTACCTGTTTTTTTTTTAATGAAACAAAGACGCTTTGGCAGATCATGGTGGCGTAAGCGTAACCACAGATCCGTGATTCCTTGGTCCTGATCTTTTTTTTTTTGTTGCTTTTTTTCTTTTTCACGTCGGCTTGTACCCCAACCGAGCATAAGAAAATGACACGCTAACGTAACCAGCAGAAGAATTTCTCTCGGATGCCAGCCGGGTTTGCCCCCCCCCCCCCCCCCCCCCCCCCAAAAAAAAAAAATACCATCGCTGCAGCTGCTCCAGGAAAAGTTCCGTGCCAGCCGTACGACGCCGATCGAGCCGCATGCAATTTAAAATATCTTGATCGGATTTGTGTCAGCAGAGTCGTTACCCGTCAGTGCGGCTGCCAGACCCGATCGCGCAGCTCCAAGGAATCTGCGATCGGTCTTTCCGTTCCACGCCTGAACTGATGCGATTTCACTCGCTCCTTCCGCCCGCGCATGAGCGAGAGATGGACAGGACGGACACGGGAGCTCAGGGTCTTCCGCTCGCTCACTCACAGCGCGTGCTTTGCTGCGACAAGCCATATGTCCCGAGACCATTCAGTTCCTTGTACGAGTGACTGATTACGAGATCTGGGCTTTATTTGGTTTAGCTTTACGTCACTGTCTGTGCACCTCAGGGCTGAATGCAAATAGGACTTCACTGTAACAATCAGAAGATTTTTTTCCCCGACGACCGGACGACCTTATCTGTCCAAAATGTATTTGTATAGTTGGATGAGAGGTTAATCAATGACAGGAGTGTTTCTATAAAAATGCATCCACGTTGGAGATGACGTGGATGCCAACCATAAGCTGCAACTATATATTCTACTTTTTACATCAAACGCACCACTTAAATAAAATATATAATTCATTTAATAAGAATAATGCATCCTCTGCAAATATTATTGTATTTGACATATCACCTAGGGTCTGTTTGGTTGTGCTTCCAACCCAGCTTTTACTTTTAAAAAGCCAGTAGCTGAATCAAAGAGCAAAACTTTTACCTGCTTCTACGAGAAGAAGAATTTTCTATGCTTTCAATTTCGCAGCAAGGGGAGGATTGCTTCTAGCAGCTGCAGTGTCATCAATTTCACCAAAATTACTCGCCATGCCACCGATAGGTGGATACATCTTTGTTCTATTCCCATCAACGACTCTCTCTCTCTCTCTCTCTCTCTTTCTCTCTCTCATCTTCTCGAGCAGATGACCGCACACCGCTCCCCACTCCGTCCCTAGGGTTAGGGGTGCGCCACTCCTTAGTTGGGTCGGTGGTGGCTTCGGAAGCCTCGACGATGGATCTACGTGTCTCTGCTCTCTCTCTCTCCTCTTGTAGTCCCAGCTAGCAGCAGTGACGCAAATTGGCGTGGCAACGACCCAAATCAGGGTGGCGGTGGCGCAAATTAATTGGCGGTGACCCAAAATTAACAAAGATGCAACACACCGGGAGGTTCTCAAAGCTTCCTCGTCTTGCCCCCTCCGGACCTGTCTGATTCCTCTTCCCTAAAGTCCAAGTCGATATGACGCCTTTCTCTTTCCTAGCTTTTGCAAGTGCATGTCCTCCTGATTTGCATCCCTGCATGCCAGATCCGCATCCTAGGTATGGTCTCCCTACCTTCCTCAAAGTTGGATTGAGCATATTTGATTATCAGACTTGCTTCTGAAAAAAAAATGGGTAGCAAACTTTGCAAATAGAATAGTTGTAACCAATAGTACGGAACAACTTGTAAGTAGATAGCCTGAACAATTTGTTTCATTGATCAAGAATGGCTGATAAGGAGATATAGAAGATGAAAATAGGGTAAATGGAATTTTCACATCAACTGGTTAGAAAAACCTTGTATCTAAGTTTCAAGAAAAGTCCGGTAATAATCGAATAAAGAAACAATTGAAGAACAAGCTGGATAATATGAAAAAAAGAATATACATGGTTCATGGAGTTCAAGAATTGAGCCACTAGTCTTGGATGGAATGGGGAAAAAGAACTATTGACTGCTCCAAGACATGGTGGGATGAACACCTAGCTGTAAGTTTTACTCGTTGTTAAATATTAATTGTACCATTAGTCCATTCCGATGATATGGTGTGTTTTGCTAACTTTTCTTTCAATTAATTTCAGAGGTGCAATAATTCTAAAAAAGAAATCAAATGCAACCATGTGAGGTTCAAGAAGAAAGGATCAAAGCACCTTGATAATTTGCATATGTTGTTTGACAAGATACATATGAGTGGTGCAACTGCTTCAAGTGATGTAAATATATCATCCGATGAGTCAAGTGATGATAATATAGCTGAGATAGAACCTGATGATGTCAAGTTGGCTGCTTTGAAAAAATCCAAGAAGAAAAAGAAGACATACAAGAGATCTTCTACTGCTACCCAAGAAAAGAATGAGAAGAGCCCATTCCTATGGTTGTACAAGAATACATGCTTGAGAATTAAAAATGTAGCAGAGAAGATATCCTCAACTCCTCCCACTAACACTATCCCAACCATTGCAGAGGTCATGAAGATGGTGAAAGATTGTGGTGTGCAAGAAAAAACTACTCTAATGCAAACAACCACATTCTTGATCATGAAGCCGAAATTTAGGGAGGTTTTTCACTCGTTGGATACAAATGAAGGAAGGTGTTGGTATTTCTTATGATCACGGATGAATCCGCAAATGCACGGATGTCATTATAGTACTTCACCTAAGAGTATTATAAGGTCTCAAATTCACAAGGAACATGTGTGTTTAATCTTCTATCCTAGTCTGTTTAAAAACAACAACAATATGATAGGCAGAGGGTAGAGAGGATTCCTATGGTAAAAGATCCTAAAATAAGATAGATTTAGTCTCAACACTATTAGTTATTATCAAAGTCTCGATGTCACATTTATAAAAAACTATGATACTCTAACTAACTAGAACGATGATTCTATTAGCAACTAAGGAAAGAACTTAGTTAATAAAGAAACTAAAATATCAAAGAAGGATCATATATACTTACTAAGAAAGGAAAGCATCCGTCAAGATACAAGCGTGTAGAAGACGTCGACAAGCCCGGACCTTCTTCTAACTCTTCATCACTCTCTTCATATCTTCTAAGTACTAACTAAGCAGTGCTAGGCCTTTTGAGTGGAACACTAATCACTTCTTCTTGTGTGCTTGGAGTGGAGGCACTCCCCTCTTTATATAGGGCCCAAAAGCGGTTCCTAGAGACGGTAACTACCGCCCTAAGCGGGGGAATCGAAGTAAAAAAAGATAGTGTCGAACTAACATAAAAAGGTGGGTTGTATTGGACCTACTCAAGCTTCGGTTGAATTGACCTGTTCGGCCGAACATAAGTGGGGCCTAATGATCCCCATTCTTCTCTTGCAGTCTGTATTGTGGATCCCAATGTCTGTTACGGGGCTTAGGTCGGTTGTTGAAGCGGTTTAGTCCCTATAGTGGGCACATGAATCCATATGTTGCGTTCTAATTGGTCGGGAGTATGTTTCTTACTCCAATTACTTTTGTTTTTCTTTTACTCCATAGATAAATCAACTGCATATAAATAATCATCAACACTTGAGAAAATTGTTAGTAATAAACTTTTACCACTATGTTGTTTATTCGTATTACGTTGTTTATATAAGGATCTGATAATCGGATTTAGTATTTAAAGACTGTCAACAAACTCACCCATACTTAGCCTTTGTTTGTACTTAAGTAAAGGTTTAAAGCAAAGATAGATAATAACTTAAATTAGTAGGATGCTAGCATACAAATTGTCTTTCAAGTTGCTGTTTGATTTTAGATCATATGGCTTGCATTGTTAAGTGCAAGAAGAGATCGCTAGGAACGTATCTACTAGCCAATGCTATCCCGAGGCAGAAAATGGCTTTGCATTGTTAAGTGCAAGAAGAGATCGCTAGGAAGGGACACGAGAATGTGACACGCTAACGTAGTACTAGCAGAGAAGGGGGGATAGAACGTTAGGCACCAGCCGTACTGCACTCCACTCGCTCTGGCCGCCCTCACTACCGCACCAAACGTCGTCCGCAACACGCGGCCAGCCACAGCGAACCAACTGAGGAAAAAGAGACGAAACTTTTGTTTGTCGCGGACCCCTGACTCCCTGCCTGACGACGCGCGCACCGGAATGGTTGACCCCAACGGCCTGCCGCTGCTGCGCTGCTCCATCGGGAAAGAGGAAAGGTCCAGCGCTGTGCGATGCTGACGCCAACCCGCACGCACTTCCAAAACAATCGGGGCCAGGTTTAGTCAGACAGGCTCATGACAGTGTGCGAGTGCGTGGATGGGCAGAGCAGGCAGCGACGGGGACAGATGCGTCGCGGATCGCGATGCGACCACCGCTCAGCTGGCTCCAATCAAGGAATCTTTGAGACGGGGTATGCCCGCTTGTCGCGCCGGAACTGACGCCACTCATTCCTTCAACGGCTTTTGATCGAAGCACTGACGATGGTCATGGTCTGATCATCAAACTCTGATGGATCACAGATGGCTCCACCCGTCCGGCCGTCCGGGAATTCCTGACGCAACGTAGTACAGACGTGCTCCGGAAATCACGTGGACGGACGTGAGATGGGGCGACCCTATTTTTTGCCTTTATCTTCTTTGACATGATACTGGGATCCGGGACCAGGTGTTTCGTCAGTGCCAAAACAGATTCCAGTCCGAGGCTCCATAGTCGGAGACTCGGAGCTGTATATATGAACTGGTTCTTCAGGAGTAGATAGTGCTGGCCAATTCTAGCGATGGTGCCGCGCAGCTGCTTTCTCCATTGCTTCTTCTTCCTGGCCACACCTTGTTCCTCCGGTGTTTCCACTCCAACTTCGCGAGCTAGAGCCATGGCTAGGATTATTCTTCCGGCAGCGTCGCGCAGCTGTGATCAGTTTTCATGTATTGCCCTCGTTGCCTTTTCTTTGATCCGTTTATTGTTATTCAGGCTAGGTCGATCGTAATGCGTGTTGAATTGGAGCCGTACCACATGTCCCAACAAACTCGTGATAAATAAAATATGGCACTAAAATATACAGAGAACGGTAGTACACTGCAAGGAGTCCAAGAGCAGCTAACGACCGGTGTCAAGCTTAAATTAAGCACATGCGCCAACCAAAAATGTTAATGATTGGCTGACCTGATTCTCCTACAGCATTCTTTTTTTTTTTAGGAAGTCGGGAGGGGATGCCCCTACCTAAATTTGATTAAAATGAAAGAGTCGAAGTACATGCAACATTTACAAATCTATAAGAAAAATAGTACTGCCTGGACACACACAGGTGCCAATAAAATGCAGAAACCTTGGACGCCTTAACTAGGAAGTACCGGTAAATCTCCTTCTCAGCCTACTTGTCCACCTAGTAATGCAATTTCTAATTACTGTCTTGAGACTTAATTTGGTCGCTCGGAAGGATCAAAGATGTTCTCCTACAGCATTCGAGCTAAACAATAAGAAAACAGTGCTCTCCACTCTCCAACGTGAAAGGGGATCGGATGGCGATGCATTTCATGTCAAACAGGAGCATGATTGGGCGGCTCGCTCGTTGGTCACGTGGGATTTTTGCGTCATTGATCAACGGAGAATTGAAATCAAACGCTTTACAGCCACTGAGGCGCCACAGAACACGCGACTTGTCGCGTGCTTCCTGGAAAATGGACTCCATTATCAATTATCATCTTCAAAAATTAGTGTCCTGTGGTGTATATGCATAACGTGCAAACTAAGACAAGAAAATTCAGCATATAGATTGTGTCCTCGGGGCATCATGTTATGAGAAACAAGTCAAATACTAGTAGATATGGCCATGCACAAATCGAAGTTTGTTAGCCAGTAGGTGGTCAGTCAGTCAAAGTGCTTAACTGAACGACCGTCCGGACAACATATAAAAGGTACTCCTAACTAACAGTCTACCTGACACATTTCCCTCATGAAACGGAACTGATTATGTGCTGAAAAGCTAAACGATTATGTTAGCTCCCATTTAATTTAATAGTTTCTTCTTCTCGATGGAAAGGAGTGTCTTTGAAGCAAGATGGCCTTGCTGGTTCTGGATTATTCTTGTAATAAATGCAATATAATGCAAAAAAAGAATCTCCCAAGCAGCAAAAAGACAATATGAAAGTTTTGAAGGAACAATTGGCCAGTATTTTATCTGTTAACCGTAAGAATGCCACCGGGCTGTGGCAGCCTTTTAGCAGGTGAACAACGGAATGATGCACAGCACTTCCATTCACATGCTCCTCAAATATTCAAATACGAAACCAAGATATAGAGCTCACCATCGTTTTCATCTCTGGATATTGCAGAACGAATTAATAGCTTCACACGCTCTACTAAAATATATAATCAGATCGAAGGTGTCGTCTTGGACAATGAAAAAAAATAAGGAAAAGAAAAAGACCGGGTTTCCTCGTCGCCACACGCTGCATGGGCGACAAGTTGTAGCGCAGCGGCTAAAGTATGATGGTTGGGTGCCTTGGATCGAACACGCCCCCAACAGAAAATGGTCGCTCGCTAATCCTTTTCCCTGGTTGCTTTATTTAGTTTGTTGCTAGTAGCTCGCTAAATGATTGTTGAGAGAAATTTCGTCAAACCCGCACCAAATTGACCTTTGCACCTTGATGGCTGCACATTCACGCAGCAACAAACTTGGTCATGTCATGTGATGGCGGTTGCCAGCGCCCGCCAGACGCCGACGAAAGCACCCTGCGAGCGAAGCTCGGCCGCTGCTTCTGCTTGCCCAATCTTTCTATTCTCATACAGTTGCAGCTCTGCTTCCATTTTCTACCGTGAAAATTTGGCTTTCCCATTTTGCTGTATGCCTGCCTCGCGCCTTCCGCGTCAGGTCGTCAGCCGCGCACGACGCGACAGGGGGCGGGACGAGCAGCGCACGTGCCCGCGCGGCCATTGCCTGCACGCGTACGAGCTTCCATTGGCCGCTGCAAAAAGCCGGTACATGTTGGTGGGGCCGGTATAACAAAAGGAAAGGACGACGGGACCCTGCTGCTGTTGCTGCGATCCTAGGCAAGACGCAAGACTAGTGAGCAGTGCGCGAGTTGAATGTAGCGGAGATTCATTGGGGAGCAGCCTGCTGCCGTGCCCCCAAACCAGCGCAGGGCCCTACCATTTCCGGTGGTCTCTCTCTCTCTCTCCTTGGTCCGCGGTGAAAGCGAGGCGGATTCGTTTGGATGATTGAAGCGACGATGTCTCGCATGGATGGATGAGCATCTTCGTTGATGTTTACTTCTACTTCTCCGTCAAGTTCACACTTACCGTGAGAATCTAATGCAGTACTATGCCATAAGAGATCTCTAAGAGCAAGTATTATAGAGCCAGCTCAGCTGGCGAAATGGTATGATACCTCAACAAAATCTGATGTGGGAGAGAGAAAGTAGGAGAGAGATAAAAACAAGTGATTGACGAGACGCTAGCCAGAAGCGAGCGATTTGCAACACGTCACCATCCTCCTCACTCCAGTTCACCCATGTCACAACTCAATTGGCTAGCGTATTAAAAATTTTAGAGCCCATCACCACTGCGCAGTCTAGCTGGACTCACAATTCGCCAGCAAGCGGGGGCACCATTAGCCCTGCTCTAACAAGTTTGTAGAAAAAAAAGAGATCCAATAAAAAAAGACTCCTAATGAATGGCTGCAACTGAGGCCGCTGGTATTAGAAGTGTGTAAATTTATAGAATACTTTGACAGAAGCATAATATTTAGATCTGGTTTCTAAAAATTCTGTTTTAAAAATTACTTTTAGAAATTGTTGAAGATGCTCTAACCAAAGTTCAAGAGTAATCTGACCACAGTAGAGATGGAACCGAGTTTTCATAGAAAGACGAGGAGTGCATTTAGTTATTTTATTTAGGGAAAGAAAAATCTGAGGCTTTTACCCTATCAATCATTATAAGCTTTCCTTTGCATGTAACCGTTCACACATGACCTGACACGCCGAGGACCGCCGGCCGGTCCACCCGCTAATGGCGGATGGTGAGGCGCCGGCCGCACTCACACACGCAGGTCTATTTCATTCTTGAGGAACCGTCCAGGCCAAGGAACCCATCAACGGCAGCAGGAGAAAGCAGGAAGAGGGAGACTTGGCGCCAAATCCGTGTGTCGGCTACCTAGTCAGCCTCTCAGCTCGGAAACGCATCAATTCTTATGGCCTTGCATTTCCACAATGTCGCGCCCTACCCCACGTGTGCATACAAATACACGCCTCTCGTCGGTAATTTTCCAACCACTACGATGAGGAACAGCAAACGGACGTGTTGCGTATTTAAGTGTGGGAGGATCCGCTTGGTTTGTTATGACGCGTTATATATCATCAGCCCATAAATGTCCAAGATTCATGAATATTGATTGGTATGTCGTATGATTTCGTAGTCTGTACAAAATGCATGTACGACACCATGCATTTAGACTTCGTTTTTATGTTGAAGAATAATGAAGATTAAATTCCATCGTCATGATTTTGCATACATATATGAAAGGATTCCTCATACGTTACTGAAACTTATATTTATCCCTTATTCACCATTAAAAATATGTCATCTTTTCTAGATATCAGAACACGAATACTTTGCTAATAACTCAGTATATTGCAAATAATTATTGGTTGATCAATTTTAACCATCAATATACTAATGGTCATGTTCATTTATATCCTACCCAAAGTAGTATAATATTTAAAACCGTATTTATGTTCAAATTAGAGCTGAATAAAAAAGTTACTCGGCTTCCTGAGATGAAAAATGACATATCGCAATTAGGAAAAAGAAATTCTTTACAACCTTGATGTAAACCGAAACCCATACAACCATGGACTGCATACAACACTGATGTCCAAGTAGGTTACATCTCACCAAGTCATGATCTATCAAACCAAGGAGCAGAGCGAAGTAAGCTACTAACAATAAAAACTTATCAAGCGGGTCTCCTTTTTTGATCCAGAAACTATAGTATGGTATCTTTAGAGAGATCAAGCTGCTAACATTTCTTGCCGCATTTAGTTTTTTCCCATGCATTTAATTTTATTCAATCTCTAGAGATTAACCCATCATCTAACGCCTTGGTGCTCATACGTAGCTAACTATTTTAAATATAAATTAGTAAAGTGCCTATGCATTACTACGGGTTAAAAAAACAAAACACTATTTATGATTTAAATATAAACTATTTATATAATATAATTATTGATATTTTTCTACTATTTTTCATCATATTCTTATCATAAATATTTTTTGTCTCTAATGTTAATAATTTTTACATGTAGTGTCATTTGAGTGCTATTTTATAAAATTAAGTGAAATGACATTAAAAAAATGCTCAAATATGAGAAGTATCGATATGAAGCCTAATTTGCCATATAAAGAGAAATTCTCACAACTTCATGATGTCTAAAAGACATAACTGGATCTCTATAAAGCCCAACATGTAAGACTAAGGTCGTGACTTAATGCTTAAAGATTTGTAAAAGCTTTATCTGATAGGAAAAATCAATTCACGTATAATAGAAATAATGCTGCATTACGACGCAATTTTGGATTTAAAAACATGCTCCAATGAGAAAATTTAAAATACAAAAGTTGTAGATCTCGTCGAGACGGAACATATATGGATCATATTATTTAGACTTTGGAGGTAGGAGATATGAGCCCCGTATAGAGACCTGCACGGATGAGTCCGAATCACAACAAATATTTTTAAATCGTAAATTTGAAAACCAAAGTGGTGGAATCTTGATTTCCAATGAATATCAAAGTTGTAGAATTTTTCAAGAGATATGAGATAGAGTCCGAATTTGCCTCATTTGAATTCCGGACGAGAAATTTATGATTTTTTGAATTCGGTGCTTGATATGGAAGTTACGAAACCGATTTGAATTCAATCTCTAACTTTGTGGCGTACGGCAGATTTTTGATAGCGTGAACATGTTCATCTAAATTAATAGATTGTAAATTGATTTATCACTAAAAATAAATCAAAGTATGAATTAGAATCAATTCCTAGTTAAAAAATAAATTCAAGCGTATCCATCATTTCAACCATTTCATAATCGAATTAATTTTCTTGCCGCATTTATTTATTTTTTTCTTACGGATAATACGCATTTCTGTGAAGATAAACAATGCCACTTGTGTTGAAACACGTGGTTCGTCTCGAGTCCCGCGAGGTTTCTATATCCATTTCCGCGGGATTAGTACATTCTTTCTCCCCCAGTAACACACTGCTGGATTAGTGCTCCAAAGTCGAAAACAAACATCACATGGAGCACCGCACCGCGATTCCTTTTGACCGTTGTCATTTGGCGAGACACACATGTACCGCGATGACTAAGCTAAGCATCCAGCACAACTACGGCCTCCACCCTGCGCGATAATTACTTTGCGCGGGCCCACGCTAACGACCTCCTAGCCTGATCGAGCTCAGCAAAAGCATCCCCCCCCCCCCCCCCCCCAGAGGCCTGGGAGGCTGAGACGGTGGACCCCGCCCGGTGTTCCTCTGTTCGTCCTCTTCCTCTCATCACCTCGCTTCTTAAAGGGCGTGCCTCCATTCTCCCCCATAAATAACACAACGTCAGGAAAAACGAAGAACATAGCAGCAGAGAGCGAAAGCAGCCGCGCCGGCGGACAGGAACGAGAGGAGGGAGAGGAAGGATCGATCCTCTTAATTACCCCTGCTGCGCGCGCGCTTGATTCGGTTTGATCCTCCGATTGCTTGCCGTCGCCGGTGCAGTAGGTAGTATAGTATAGCAGGCAGCTAGGGAGGGAGCCGGAGGCGGCGGCGGCGACGGCGACGGCGATGCGGATCCCGCGGCGGAAGGGCGGGGCGCTGGTGGTCGGGGTTCCCAGCCGCCGGGCGCAGGTCGCCGCCGTGTTCGCGCTCGCCGTGCTGCTGGGCGTCTCCGTGCTCTACGACAGCGCGCACATCGCCGCCTCGCTGCGGCGCCACGGCGGCGGCAGCCCGAGAGCGTACGCCAAGCTCGCCGGCGCCGCCGACTCCACCACGGCGAGGGTGAGTCAGTGGCTGTGCCGTGTCTGTACTACTAACTACTTCCGTTACCGCGGCCTTCTCAGTGGTTTGACCTGTTTGTTTCCTAGCAATTAATACTGTCAGTTTGCAGTCCGTGCAGGAGGAGGCGACAGCGCGTGCGCCGCCAGCGCAGGTAACGGAATCAGCGACGGCGGCAGCGACTGGGCCCACAGATCAGGCGGACCCGCCCCCGCTCTCGCACCAGGAGCAGCAGCAAGCATCATCAGAGGACCACCAGGACTCGAGCGCGACGCCCGGGGCGACGGCGGGGAGCTCGCAGCAGGACGCGCCACAGCTGGAGCAGGTGGTCGAAGGCGGCGGAGAAGAGCAGCCGCAGCCGCAGCCGGAGACGGGGACGACGTGCGACTTGTACCGCGGGCGGTGGGTGTACGACGAGGCCCGCGCGCCGCTGTACAAGGAGAGCGGGTGCGGCTTCCTGACGGAGCAGGTCACCTGCATGCGCAACGGCCGCCGCGACGACGGCTACCAGAAGTGGCGATGGCAGCCCGACGGATGCGACCTCCCCAGGTACGGATTGCCTTGCCTGATCGGCGTCTGATCCCTTGCTTGCACTCCCCCTCTCCACTTTCCCCTTTTCTCCCGCCGGATACATACCGCCTACGGACTACGGTACCTGTACAGCATTAGGTGCGTGCCGCGCTTTCGCGGGTCGGGGGAAAAAGCTGTGGCCGGAACGCGTGCTGCGCGTGGGCGGCTAAGCGCGCGGCCAGATCAGCTGCCGAGCGCCGTAGCTTTCCTTTTTGTCCCGGAGCCGACGGATCGGTGCGGTGTATCGGTCTTTTATCTTTTCCTTCCCCCCTCCTCTCTTGCGGCTCTCTTGCCCAACTTGTCCGGTCGATGCGCAATAGCGTGAGGGAGTAACAGGTGTATCGTTGTCGTTGCTATCTCAACTTGTTCCGGCGCCACTGCAAACGGTACAATGCCAACTGTAAAATACTGCTCGTAATTGCTCCAATTAGCCACTACATTCCAGAGTCTAGACTACTTTACGTGTCTAATTCTAACTGTGGCAGCGGTGACTCCAATTACTGCAAACCGACAACGGCGGTGCGTCGTCCTCCGGTACTGTTACATAGTATCGGCCACGTACAAGCATTGTGTGATTATTATGATCGCAGCTACAACGGGTTCGTTTCACTACTGTTGCAATGCTTGCAGTCGCGCGATTGTTCGGTCCTCTGCCGTCCCCGAGATCCTTCCTATTTCCGTCCTTGTTGCTAGCGGGCTCAATTAACGTTTCGTCAAGGCAAGTCGTGGTGCAGGGATCGCCCTGCGTTAAAGGCTGCAGGGTACGTTAGGTGAGGTCGATCCGCGCAAGCCTCCGCTCACTAGCTTACGTTTCTTGGCAACAAAGATTTGTGTATGGGGGTACTTTATTTGGTTAGGTGCTGCAAATGGAGTTGGAGGCAAAAAGAGAGTCCACTGGTTCAGCAGCAACAGTCTTTCTTTGAACAGATTACGAGCAGTTTAGTGGTTGACAGAGAAGTTTCGTTTGTCAGAAAAAAAGTTGTTGGAAGGCTGGTGTAAGTTAAACAGATTGAAATCTCATAACAAATGGGAGTTGTTGCATGACATGACATTCAAAAGACCTCAGGTTCTAACTAACTGCAAATGATTAGATGCACTTATAATTTCTGGTCAGTAAACTAATCAGCAGCCCACTTCAAAGAAACACATGAGCTGCATTCAATATTTCAAGAGCATTATTGTATATCTACTCTAGAGTTTGTCACGTTGGTCGAGACTCTAACGAGCGTTTGTGACATTCAAGGAAAACCAGCTAAAGTCTATTACAGCACACATCACAGTAAAATAATGAGTGCCCGACTTCAAACAATACAGCGACCAAAATATGAGTTAGATTTCAATCTCCAAAGTTTGTCAAGTGGGTTATAGTTTAGCTCACATTGATTAATATCAAGTGTACAAGTAGCACTTAGTGCACAGTTTACTAAGTTTTATTTGTTCCAAAAAATGCCTGCAGCTAAAAGCTGGAGCTTACTTAAAACTATTATTTACCAAATATATATGGGTATAATGCACCTGGTAAACATTTGTCGTTACACTCATGCTCGTTATTTGCATTTTTCTGATATGTGCCCCTGAATCAGTAGCTAATACGTGTAGTACAACTTTCTGATGGTTTGAATTTTTTATTGCAGATTTGATGCTAAGGTGCTTCTAGAGAAGCTAAGGAACAAAAGGCTGATGTTTGTGGGGGATTCGCTGAACCGGAACCAGTGGGAGTCCATGGTTTGCCTGGTCCAATCAGAGGCTCCATGGGACAAAAAGTCGCTTGTCAAGAACGGTTCTCTGAATGTGTTCCGTCTGCAGGTATTACAATTTGCATGCTCACTAGTGGTTCCTGACCCTATACAGAAAACAAACATGTACAGCTTATAAAAATCTAGCCAAAATCAGCTTGGTTTGATGGAATTTTATTCACACTATCATCCACATTAGTTTAGCAAGAGTACAAAAGGATTTTAGGAGTTAAGCTTAAATACCTGGGAGCATAAGACTTGAGCAAAAATTTTGGAGATCAAACAGAGCTTATGTTGATTTTTCTTCAACCTTCACCTTGGAATACTTGGTTAATGATGTGTACATGGCATATTTCAGGAGTACAATGCAACAGTTGAGTTCTATTGGGCTCCCTTCCTAGTTGAGTCAAACTCTGATGATCCAGACATTCATAGCATCAGTGACCGGATGATCAAGCCAACATCGATCGCCAAGCATGCAGCAAACTGGGAAGGGGTGGACTATTTGATCTTCAATACTTACATATGGTGGATGAACACACCACAGATGAAAACTTTGTGAGTAACTGTAGGCTTAATCCTTCAACCCTCTTGAAAAATGAAAACTATTTATCTTCATATATTTTCTTTCTTTGCTTAAGCTCATACAAACTAATGTGATTGCAGGCGTGGTGGATCTTTTTCGAGGAAACGAGTTAAGTATGATGAAATTGAGCGTGTCGTTGCGTACCAAAAGGTCCTCAAGACATGGTCAAAATGGGTAGAAGAGCACATAGATCCAAACAGAACAACGGTCTTATTCATGAGTGTGTCGCCTGTGCATATGCAGTAAGCCCCTCCCTCAGTCCTTCTCCTGAACAATGATTGTATCTTGATACGAAATTTCTCCCGACATTGCTCTTGGCTTTAAACTGCGGGTTGCCGTTGTGATGTTTTCAGCTTTAATGCCTTCTGCTGTTGTTGTGCCACAAATGTACTACTTCTAAAGAAGTGAAGATGCTGGGTCTGACCTGATAACATATTCGTCGTCTTGATGCAGGAGTGAAGGTTGGGGCAGTCCTAACGCCATAAAATGCTTCTCCGAGACACAGCCGGCAATCAATTACACAAAAACATTGGAGCTAGGCACGGACTGGGATCTGTTCGCGACGGCTCAACGCGTGATAAAATCGATGAAGAAGGTGCCAGTGCATTTCATCAACATAACAGCATTGTCAGAGATCCGCAAGGATGCCCATACCTCTGTGCACACGCTACGGCAGGGAAAGCTCCTGACGGAGGAGCAGAAGGCAAACCCGAGAAAATTCGCGGACTGCATCCACTGGTGCCTGCCTGGCGTGCCAGACACATGGAATGAATTTGTGTACGGTCACATTGTATCGAGCCCGCAGCGACAGATGACTGAGGATCAACCTCACAGATAACAGCGAGAATGCCTATTTGAAATATGATAGTCCATTTTAGTGAGGAAAAGATTCATGATCGATGCCATAAGTTAGATTTTTTTTAGTTCTAAGAAGTCTATGCTGTTGGTTTGCCTAGCATTTGTTGGAGGGTGAGATCACAGCACAGAGAATAGAATGAACAGCCAAGATCACACATGAGGAGCGTTATCGCACCGTCTGAATGGACGTATCTCGCTGCTTCTGCTTGTCATCTGGAAATGGACCGTATCTCGCTGACAAATGTACATACATAATTTCATTAAAGTACTTCATAAAAATATTCATACTCATGCCCTTATCTTAGACGTACACAACTTCTGCTTTTGAAAAGTTTTCCCATTCTAGTGACTAGTAAGAGTGTGTTTGGTAGGGTTTATATTTATATAATAAATTGTTTATGCTCTAGCTTATTTATCAAAAATACTTATTCAACTTATTTGACTTATATAGCATAAACAGTTAAACCGTTTGGCAAAAGTGCTTATTCAAAGGGTTTATCTAGAGAGTAAGCATCAAAAAACTAGTATTTGGTGCTTATATAAAACTGCTTATGCTAGTATAAATTCTAAAACTGCTTATAACTGCTTATGTCAATAAACACTTATAGGTTCAACCTGTTTGACAGGGCTTATGACTTATTGCTGCATAAGCAGTTCAATAAACAGTTCTATAAACCCTACCAAACACACCCTAATTATGTTTGAAGCAAGCAGCAATCTTAATCCGAGACATTAAAAAATAATGAGCGCATGAGATTGCCTTATGGACCAGGAAGATTTCTCACGATCTCAAGCAAACAAGTCCGGTATACATGATGAGTTTTGTAACACCCATGGTGTTTATAAAAACTAGAGTGACAAAGCTAGGAATATCAAGTGACCATAAACGAGCCCATTCAAAAATTTTAGAGACATTTGAATGCCAATTGAATGAATTTTGATCAAATTTGAACCATACTTGTACTACAAGTCAGATTTTTCCAATAGAATATACTGCCAACAAAAATTATATGTTAAATATATTAATGAAAAATAATTTTCAGCCAAGTTTTAGATTTTTATTCGAAACTTAAGTTGCCAAATAAATGCTCTAGTTCCTAAAAACACCTTAACTTTGAAAAATCTTCATTTAAATTTGAATTTAATAAAAACGTAAACATATTTTTGAAATTAAGAGCGCATCGTGGTGAGAATGCACATATTTTTAGTTTTTTCTCTGGAGCTATGAAAATAAAGTTACGAAATGGTTATGAGGAGGCAGTTTGAAACAAATAACGAAAAAGAAAAACAACTCTGGTCCCACATGTTAGTCTCACGCACGTTCTTCTTCTCCATGGATTGGTCGCCATGGGTGGCACGGCCGACGCCTGCTGCCGCGTGGTTGTCGCTGTGAGGCTTCGTCCACAACTGGTCTGAACCACCTCCAAAACCAGCTGCGCTCGTCCCCGGTTTCTCCCATTCCAGCCTTCGTGCTTTCTCTCTCTCCCTCGCCCTCTTCTCTCTCGGCTGAGCTCAAGCTCGTCATGACCGCCTCCACTTCTTTCTTGCTGCCCAGCCAACTCGCTACTTCCCGGAGCAAATCCCACCACCAAAACGTGTGCGTGGTACTCCTCTCGGTGCTGGTGTCAACCATTTCCCCAATGAGCGCTTGAGCTGAGAGTATTTTGAGGATTTCTCCGATGACCTGCACCGGCCACCATTGTTGGCAGCTTCAGAAATTCTCTGCACACGGTAAGATTTGTCTCGACTCCTCTCGCCATAAGGCCCCTTATCCATGTCACACAAGCTTTTAACCCTTGTCGGCTCCATGATTCTACAGCTCCTCGCCGGAACGCAACCTCTACCGCCGTCGCCGCCTCGGCTCCGGCCGCAACCCACTTCGCCTCGTCGCGTCACGTCCTGCTGCCGTTCTTCCCTATGGCCAAATCACCTTCGAGCCCCACCTTCTGCTGCTCTCTGGCATCAAGCGTCTCCATACTGGGCTGAAGTACATCATGGTGAAGCTTGCACGTCTTGATCCAGGCGTCCTCGTACCTCCTCCCATGCGCACGAGCTTGCCGGAGTTCGTGTCGTGCCACATCCCCATCGTCGACCACCTTTCCAGTCACCACATCAGCTGTGCCGCTCTTCTTCTTTGTCAGGTGAAGTGCTATCACTTGGTTATTGGTGCTTCCGTGCCTTGTCCCCCCTACGTGCAATATGCCGAGCTGCCGCCATTGATGCCGCTGTTGTGCTTCTGTCACTGCAGGCTGCCCTACACGCCCTAGCGGACTACCCTTTGCTCGCTCTCTCGTCCTGTCATGCTCCTAGCTGTTGCCGCTGCCGAGATGCAGCGAGGTGTCGCATCAGGACATGGCGCAATGGAAGGCAGGAAGCAAGCTAGGTGTGTTTGTTTCCCCCATCTGATTTTTAGAACTGTCATATCAAATATTGTGATATTAATTAGTAATATTAAATATAGATTATTGATAAAATTCAGTCTATAATTCTCCCTTTGAATGACGAGACAAATCTATTAAAACTAATTAGGTTATGATTAGATAATGTGATGCTATAATAAACATCTCTTAATGATAATTTAATTAAGCTTAATAAATTTGTCACGCTTATGCGGATTCAACTCTATAATTAGTTTTATATTTAATATATATTTAATAATCATATATAGTATTTTAATGATTGATGTGACTTCACTAAAATTTAGATCCAAAGAAACAAACACACCCTAAGTAGCTATTCTGTTTAGTTTTGTATTAATTCATCTCTGAAAATTGCAAAGTTCACTAAAAAATAATAACAGTTTTGATTAAGGTGGAACAAATTTGGTTAGCTCTATCTCATGATAAAGTTGTGATAAAAATACTCTATGACCTGAATTCATTACCAAAAAGATATATTTATTTTCCAAATTGAGTTAAAGCCTAAACAATTCTTAATTTATTACTCTAATATTCTAATCCAACGAAACCACTTTAACAAATCTTTCTTGTTTATGCTTAATCAAGAGTACTCCTTATCAGTCTGGAACAAGTATTAAATATTTTGAAATCGAATCATATTTTGACCCTAATGATATTATTTCCAGTTTTGTAAACAACTACACCTTAACTCATATAACTGTTTTTGTAACATTCATTTTGTACAGTGATTCTAAGATCATGGTCGATATCTTTTCTTTATTCATTTCGTTTGCACCTCTTCTCATAGCATTACAAACATATTCATTGTATTATATCTATATCATTCTTTTATTATTTTAGTCTATATTAAATATTTGTCCTAAGTGCTATTTTTAATAATTGAAAATAATTGACACATTGCATGCTAGATAAACTTGAGACATATATCCCTTCTGGTGAGCTTTACCTAAGATAAATTTCTTAAGAGTATAGCTCTTTCGGAACCATGTTAATTATATTAATTTTATACATGGGCTTAAGTAACCAATATAACTATATAGTCAATTATCTTAGAACTATATCACTTGTATGCACAATACGCTTAGCAACCTGTTCTACCCAATGGAACCTTGTTTAGTTTTCTTAGCCACTAGCCATGTTACATATACTTTTATAATTTTTAACTCAACATATATAAGCACGTTATTTATATGCACAATATGCTAACCGTATGGAGCCAATGAAAGGAAACTATATGAAATAAAAAAAAAATCCCCACTAACCAGTACACTAAATATTTAATTTATATATTATAATAATAAATTTTTCCTTAAGAAAGTGTAATAAATTTCCTCTCACACATATCAATGCATTGCACCATGTAGATCTCGAGAGGAACTACGTGGTGATCCATTAGATGTAAGAACCATGAGGAGGAAGTGATCCCGCTAACCAGTAATAGGCGCAGGCAAGCCCCGGTGTATTCCACTTATTTTAACTATTTTATTTTTTTATTAGTTAGGGATGTAAGCTTGTCTGTGCATTAAGTTCATAGGAGTTGTTTGAAAACTTAGTATTGCAGTTGGTCCCCTTACCTGATAATAGCCTCAGAACAATAGTTGCTCCGCTTAATTTAGGATAATTATTTATCGAGTGGTATGAAGACCACTCGTAGATCAGAAAATACTATCACTTGAGAATATTGTCAAAAGGAAGGAAAGGTAGAATGGGATAACAAATGAAGATCGGACGGGTAACTAGGTGGAAAGGGAAGTACAGTTTGTCTTTAAGCAGGTAGCCTCATCCGAGTCACACCTAAGGCTACGCCTCGTGTCCGACTCATGGGATCAAGTTTGAACGTATTTATAGGAGTTATGGGCCCAGTAAACTAACGTAGCTACAACCACTGCCTAGTCGGAAGGTCCCTGATCCTTAAGGTGGAACTGGGGCTGAGAGGAGGGAGGAATCTACCTATGGATGGCGGCACGGGGCGTATCGTGTTGGGTGACCCTTCTCGAGAGAGCCAGGCGCGGAAGATCTTGTATTATCGTATGCGAAAGGTTGCTCTATATGGCTTCCATAAAGCGCGTATGGATTGTGCAAACAGGTTTCTCCTGCAGGATGTAAATCGATTCGAGTTGCTACCACTCACAGTAACGAGTACCACTTGATCGCTGCTCCGGAACAGTGTTGAAAGGTATTAATTATTGGAAGGGTTTAATATTGTTGTTTGGAAATTATTATTATTATTAATTATATTACAACCATGATTGTTGTAGACATAGTGTAAACTAAAATTTACTATTTTCCCTATTAACTTATCTTGATGCTAAAACTTAAAAACTAGGGATTTACTCTTAGACTGGTTTTTGGCAATATGAACCCTACCTTTAGCCTGTGTATATCTAGAAGTCGACTGTAGTTGACCACATTGACGGGTCAGTCTTGCTGAGTAAACTAGTTACTCAGAGTGACGTTCTATGTGGTTTTCAGATGAACAGGATGGAGACTGCTACTGTGACTCTTAGACTGGTTTTTGGCAATATGAACCCTATCCTTAGCCTGTGCATATCTAGGAGTCGACTGTAGTTGACCACATTGACGGGTCAGTCTTGCTGAGTAAACTAGTTACTCAGAGTGACCTTCTATGTGGTTTTCAGATGAACAGGGTGGAGACTGCTACTGTGATGGGAGATTTCACTGGGACGACCAGCGTCCTGACTGCTGGAACATAGAATGGGAGCCTTGCACCGACAACGAGGAGGAGTAGCATGTTGATTGCCGGCCCGGTGTTTGGGCAAACATCTATAATGCCGGATGTGCTGTGTGACTCGTCGTGAGAGGACAATTGTATCTTACTCATTCTGTCGAGCTATCTAGACTATTTCGTTTCCATATTTTTTTAAAACTCTGGTTTATAAATTATAAATTTAGATTTATGTAAAACTCTGTACTCTATCTATGTTCTTGTTGTAATTATATTCTCTGCCATATGTTATACTATTAAACGTCACAGCACGTGTCGTCACCCAGGAAGATTCTGGAATAGAGCCGGCTCTGTGGTAAGTCGGTTCTATTACAAGTTTGAATGAATCTTGTAACTATTTCCAATTTGTATTTGTGTATCATTTTGCCTTGCTTCTCATAAGGGACTAAAGGACTTTTTAAAGTTGGGAATTTACTATTTTGCCCCCTCATTTTTCAAGGTACGGCTTGCTGGTGACATCTATCTGAAACCTGACGACTAAATTAGGTAACTTCGTCAAAAAGCATACTTCAAAGCTTTTAAAAGGAAAAAGAATACGTTCACAGAAAATCTGCGCTGGCACAGCAGGAGTTACAAAACCGCGTACGCTTTGAACATCCCTGGACTTCAAACCCGCTTAAAATATAGCATGAAAAATTGAAGCATGTTATAAGCCCGACAATAGAGAGCAAAAAGTTACGAATCTTCCGCTAGTTCTGTTCTGTATTCTGTACGTAAAACGTCCATGGCTATTTACATCTGTCACAAACATCATTCTAGAAATACAGGGAATCACCTCAACAACAGATTATCTCGAGTAGCCAACCTAATCTGTGCAACTTTGCCGTACAATGATGCACCTCTAAGCCTGCAAACCTTCAAAGAAAAAAGGAGTAATGCTACAAGGTGTTCGTAGTGCTTGCAGGGATCATTTTCCAGCGTCTGCATTCACTGAAATTACATTTGCATTGCTAAACCTTCTGACTTCATGCTGATGTGAACCTTCTCAACTTCTATTAGTCCTGCAAGGTGTGTGCTTGGCAGTAGGAGGCGAAGCAGTGGGAGCATTGAAATGCCAGGGGGTACTCTGGGCTGAGCTGTCTCGATTGCAGATGACACAACATGGGGAGGCGGGATGCTGTACCACTGGAGATACCACGAGAGGATTACTACATCCTTTTTGGCATCAGGCCATTTGCCAGTGCTCAAGTAATTGCGGAAGTTCTCCTTGAGGTTCGGCAATTCTGTGAAGATATTTCCCACACGTTTCAAGAGTGACTCCAAGAAGGTGGGCTGAATAATGCCTCCATTTGTAATTCTGCCATCAACCAGTGCTTCATTGTAGGCAAATGCGACCTGCATATTGACAAGAAGACTCACAATAACATTAACTCTTGAAAGCCCTGAGTCATCAAAGATAGAAGGTGTGGCAACATCAGAACAGAAGATGAGAATAAGGCAGTTACGATATGTAAATAGAGAACTATTTGATGCTTAATTTCTTTGGTGTTAGGCTTACCAAAAAAGACTACAAGAAACCAAGTTTGAAGATTGCAGCATGAACCGGTTCCTGACAAGGTCTGTCTTACCCTAAGATTTCAAAAACCTTTTGGAAGAGTTGGTTGCATGCATGTTGTCTTCGTCAAGATGCATAAAATATGGAAATTTCACAAAATATAAAAGAAAAATACAATTGAAGACATGGCAGTCCTAAAAAAAGAATTAGTTTGCTTCTGACAGTGAGGCTGGTATTTTTTTACTGAGCCTGGCAGTAACCAGACTTGTAAGAAACAGAAACAAGCGACAAAGGACTGTCTACAAACCTTCAAGTTGGGAAGAAACATAGAATCATAGAAAGAAAAATGTCCCGTCTTCAAATGTTCGCCCATTGACTCAATTATGGTGTAAAAACTGATATAGACCTGGAAGAGAAATAAAACTGTCACTAATATGATTATATACATGGCTGTTGATAAATACGGAGCAGCAAATGAGATAGACTCCGTAATAAACCTGTAACAGTGATGGCCTATCTTTACTCATACATTCGTAGAGTACTTGAGAGCAGAATTCTCGAAAATTGCCATTCCATCTGTTGGAAGTAACATTAGAACAAAATACAACAAACTGATCAAATGATGTGGCATACATCATACATGTCCATAGTGATTATGGCACTAAAAATATATAGAAAAGGGCAAAAAAAAAAAACACTTACCTGTCTTTCCATGACTCGCAACACAGTTTTGCAAAAGCAATCAAACTTGGATTGGCCGAAAATGTGCTTACAAGTTGGTCAACTCTGAAAGAACTATGTTTAGTGCTGTTCAGTTGAGAACTACAACTAGCAGATGGTGTCTCACCGACCTGAAATTTGGATTGAACAAAACAGTAAAATTATATAAACCAGGTCTGCTTTTAGCCTTCGATGGAAACATTAATGTACATGTCTGCACAACTGTAACAAAATATAACCTCATGCATTGCCCGTGAAATTAAAGACTGGCATCCAATTGGATCATCTGAATAGGAGCATGATCCAACTTTCCGCTTTATGTAGAGTACTCCCCCATTGAATGGGTCTGTCCTATCTCCACATCTCCACCATGGTTTCTCTGTTTCAGACAGTATAAAATGTAAACATATAATACAACTTTTGTGACAAATATATGTAGTACTCAGAACAAGTAAAATACCTTCAGGTGTAAGTTTTATCACCTGAGGCCAATATCTAGGCCCACAAACTCGAATGCTCTTAAGCTGCAAAAGAATTGACTGTTTAGAATATGGGAATTTATCAGTGTAAACTCCTACCTGAATATACAAAACTATGTGAAATTTTATGTACTTTCCAAAAATTCTGAAAATGCAGTGTATGAAGAAGATTGCCTATAGCCAGGCAAAATTGCATGATCAAACATATGTTTATTATGAAAAGCTTTATATATAAATATCGTGTCACCAAAAAATCTGAATGTAGTTGACTACACTTACCACTGACCGTTCTGGCAGAAGACAAGGTGTCACCTCGGTATAATTGGTTTCATCATAATACTCTGTTTCAGCAACAGTCACTTCCAATGGGCAATACACTGGAAGTCCTGTGTCAACATCAACTGTTTGAACCCACCGAGGTTCTGAAGCCAGTACGTATAGGTGTCTGAATGCCTACTCACAGTACCACAAAGAATTTCAATTTGCTTGCAACAAGAGAAGGTATATACAGTGAATATCAGATCAGAAAATACATGATAAATTACCTGGAGATGACAGCGATTATCATTTGGTCCTGTGGGAAAACGTGGGTAAAGTGCAATTAATAATGCAGCTATTGCACTATTTCGAGTTGAAAATGTGTGTGTCCCACCTCCAAGGAATAAGAATCCTATAGCCATGCTCACCTACATTGTTAATAAACCAGATTAATCTATTTTGTCACAATTTCAGCTATTAGCCAGCATGGGCAAGAATTTTCAGATAGAGGATAGGGCCTACGATCCTTCAATCTTCCATTGAACTTTCCAAATATTCAAAAAGTACTCAATGCAAACAAAACTCTTGACTACAGCCTCAAAGAATATCATTTAAAAAGTGCCTTGTTAAAAAATACCCCATGGACTTTATCTGGAAACAAGAACCCTAACAAGTGATGAACAAAGGTTGCCACTTCATAGTGCATAAATAAAGAAGTTTTTTTTTGAGAAATAATATAAGATATTAATTATTAGCCTTTTGTCAGGTAGTTCCAAAGAAAATGTATTAGCACATGACACCTATTAAGGATACTCACAGCCATCTGTAATCCATAATTCACTTGTCCTTCTGCAGAAATTCTTCCTCTAAGATAACGTAGTAAGCGGAAAGTCTGCAAATTTCCAGATCCTGCCATTACCTTAACAAAGGAAAATAAAACATGGAGGTTAGGAAACAATTTGTTAAGAATATGAGAAACACTCACAATTATGTAAAGCCTTGACAACAGATGCGAGTAGTATGTACTGTGTGATTTACATAATAAGAGAAAAAAAAACATGAAATACACTTCAGAACTAACCAGAGATAGAGATAGAACAACAAGATGCAAGCAGAGCTCAAGAGTTCCGCGGTCAACATACTGTAGCAATCCCTTTGGCAGTATACTTGCCGTTCGCACAGGTATATGCTTGATCTGTATGAAATAAGTAATTATATCACCAATATACCATTTAACAATTGAATTGAATAGACATGCACCCACCTCATTTAGGAAGTGGGTGGCGTAGGTGTAGAGTAACTCTTGGGCATCACCATTTCTGCTGCCAGCATACTTGAGTCCTGCAAACATTGATTATGCTGGTTAATGGCAGCAAAAGTCCAGTAGGTTCACAAGAATAACTAATGTGGGTTTCTACTGGTTAATTGCATCATAAGTCCAATTATGTGTCAGTGAATTGAAGGGGGGTTTATAAGTACTACATCCATATAATGATCAGTTACGGATCAACTGTTGCCACAAATACAAATGGCAATTACTGAAATCAAACTTTGAAATCTAGAATAAAAAACTAGCTGGCCGAGACCAAGAGAACCACTAAACACTGTCCACTGCTAATTATTTGATATTGACATAAGATCAAACAACTCATGTGATGAGAAATTAAAATATTTTGTTTAATGACTTTAAAGTTTACAAGAACATTATATATGTTGGGAAAATCAAGAGGCGCAACAGGTAGACTCATTAATTAGAGTCGCCAAAAGAAATAATGTTACTCACCAAGTGCAATGCATGCTCCGGTCACTATGTTAACATAGGCTTGAGAAAGAGCTTCAGCATCAAATTCGTCACTGTTGATAGCCCCTTCACTCATAATAGAAACACCAAACATGACAGTTTCAGGAATTTGAGAGTAAATCCAATCCTTTGTAGGTTGTATTCTGCAAAATGGCATCATTATTTAACTTTATGTTACTATTTTATTGCACCAAATATTATAGCCATACAAAGACAAAAATCATGAGGTTACCTGCTCCACAGGATTAAATTCCTGGCTATTATGCGAAGCATAATAAAGTCAGGTCTAACATACTGCAAATCAAAGTGAGTATTCGGAACACTGAGTCTAGCTGCAATCTCCTCTGACTCAGCCTGTAATATGAACCATACAAATGCAGAAATCAGGAAGGTGTCTCTTACACAGTATAAACTATTTCTTACAGATACAAAGAAGCATTAAGTGACTAAGCCCCAATGTGGGGTTTCATTTTGGTGTTTCAAAAGTGTCACATAAGCAATAAGAATGATTGAAATAGCTCATACAACACATAGCTTCATTTTGTTATTTCTTAGGCAACATGAGCAAGAGAGAAGTGTCTTGGAAACAGTATAGACATGGTTTAATCTAGATGAAAGTCCTCTCCTCTCCTTTTTAATTCGTTGACACATCATCAGAAATGGTAACATGGCATCCTATATTTAATAATGGAAGTGAAACTCCCATTGGGAGTAGCCTAAGAAAACATACCTTCAGATATATTAAGGCTAGAGCAATTATTGCTCCAGGAGCAGTTACGTCAACATTTATTTGTGATCCATCCATCATCTGCAAAAAGCAAAGACAATATTACAATCAAAATATACAGCTACTTAAAGAAATTAGTAATTCACTGGACAATGTGAAAATGACCTGCCCAGTGTTGCCACTTTGATCATCGATAGCTGTTGCATTTAGGTTCTTTTCCTGAAAAATATAAATCAAATACAAATAAATAAGCACAAAATATTTTGCTATCAGGTTGAACCTCAGTGTTACAACGTACAAAGGCCTCCATAGTATCAGCAGTGTTGCGTTATGGAGAGGTTAGGTTCGTTACATAGGAACTTCATAGGCAATATGATTTTTTCATGTAGGATACAATTCTCAACGAGGTTATAAACCATTTCTACCATAGGAAGATTGATCAATATGAATAAAAATAAATCACGAGATCAAGAACTAAATATCTTGTAACGCAGTTGTAAAGCCACCAGTAAAGGTGGCCGACCCTGAATGCAGCATATGCTCAACCTGGGTACATATCTCCCAGCACCTGCACAGGCAACCTTAACCTGCTGGTGGAGTTTTCTTTTAAGGTTTCATTTCTTCAAGGATATAGATCACTCCCAAAAAGCTTTAAAAACCCCATATAGAGATAAAACATTAAATTTTGGAAAGATGAAAAGCTAGGACAAAATCTTACATGGTAGACTTCTTTACTGCCAATATACTCAAAAAGTCGATCTAGAAAAGTATCCATAAATCCAAATGCATCGTTGCCATGACCTGTGAAATAAATTATGTTATCTCAGTTTTAGTGTCTCATCAAGGATGCAACAGGAACACTTTGCATGAAATGTAGCTTACCTAAAGCAACAAATCCCAGTGCAGAACCAGCAGCAACAGCGTACCCTTCCCTTTCAAGCACATTGTCACCACCACTTCTTCTGCCAATCTCACCCTACAAATAGAGCAACAAAGTTTTAGCCCCAAGCAAGTCAGGATACATTAGGGATGGCACCCAACAAGAACCACATCAACCTAAAAAAAAAAAAAAAACACATGCACCCATATACAAAGGAATGGTAATAGGGTCACAGTTGGGACAAACATCATAGACCAAAAAAAAAGGCTTTTCTTTGCTCATTGAGTATAAACTTGATAGAGGTCAAAGAAAAAGAAATAAAGAGACTTGTTGAGTGGCAAAGTTGAACCAAT
Organism: Eleusine coracana subsp. coracana; assembly: GCA_032690845.1. Classification (NCBI taxonomy): domain Eukaryota; kingdom Viridiplantae; phylum Streptophyta; class Magnoliopsida; order Poales; family Poaceae; genus Eleusine; species Eleusine coracana. Next base: position 10,549,445 of record CM064426.1, read on the forward strand.
TACCAAAAGTATCTTCATGGTGACTGCATGTGCTGACCCTTCATATAGAAGTCCAATTCCCATTACTGCTGCTGACTGAGCAGATGGAAAACGATTAAAATATAAAAAATAATTAATAGTCTTATATAAGGAATTGTTTAAGATGACTCGATAGGACAACATTAACAACAAATTATCCAGTAAGTCATGATTGATTGGTTCTTATATAAAGATAAACTAGAGCATCAACCCAAGAAATTACAAGAAAACAACGATATAAAACATACAATTTAGACATAAAAGTCACATTAGCTTTACTCGTAACATAATTTTACTGGTCATCTAAGACCAGAACATCCTGATACAGTACTCAAACTAATAATAATAATCTACCACTTGGTTCAGGGGTGCTATTCACCAAAAGCAAATCATATGAGAAGAAGACGAGAATAGCTCCAGCACCAAGAGAACCATCCACCAATGATGAGCAAGAGGTTCTGCCCTACATTACTGTCTGTTGTGTCGGCAAAGCTGTCTATGCTGCAAAACCTTTGAGCACGAAGATTTATCAGCATGCACCAACCCTCGGAATGGAGGGACCTTGTCTTGCTGCCAGAAGCGGCCATGGTTGTAACCTTGCTGGCTGCTCAATCCAAGTTGCTATCAGGGGCTGTGCAGAAAGTCAGCGTATGTGGGCTTGATTACTACACAAAGCCAAAAGTATGGGTGTATGCTCCTACAAGGAACGGTACTTCAAGTATCGAATGGGGGTCATCATTCCTGGCACTATATATTTGGAGGAACGGCAAATACACCTCAAAATATTTACCACTTCCCCTTCAGGCATATGCAACCGCTGGACTCCATCTCGCTCTGGAATTCCAAATGCTGCAACAAACTGTACGTTTCTACATGGCTCCTCATGGATACAAGAAACATCCTCCGAAGAAAGCAGCAGAAACTGCAAGACAACTACAACTGTGTACTGTGCTCAACAAACCAGAACCTGCCATTCACGTTTTCTTAACATGCCCCTTCAGTCAGAACTGCTGGCAGCACCTATCCATGTCATGAAATGTTGACGTGTACTTTGACACAATGATGTTGATAGTCAAGCAACAGACCCAACACCCTTTCTTTATGGAGATTTTCATCATTGGCATGCTGCTTGGCAGATCTGGAAGCAGAGAAACAACCTTTGCCAGAGGTCCTCCCACCTCAGGCTTGGAAAACCAACTTCCTTGAGAGGCCTCTTTCCAAGCTGACAGGATACAGACAGACAAAAAAAAAAAAAAAAAAAAAAAAAAGCAATTCTCCAACCTTATAAACCTATATAGATAGCTCTTTTTCCCTTCCCTCTTGCATAGCTTGCTAGGCATCATCTCATGTACAATCTTTTTCAGAATCATTTATTTAATAAAATCCACTGCAGGGGCTTCCCTTGCTGTATTTAGTTCAAAAAAATTGAACAGTGAATATAGCGGCCAGCCAATTCATCTAGGTTATGATACTACTGCTGTCTCTCGCTCGCACCCGCACGGTGATCAGACATTTAAGCTAAACCACCAGGTTTCACCAGTTCCCGTGGGCACCAATGAAGGGAGAAACATACACTGAAAAAAATGGGTCTAATACAGTGTTACCTGTAGAAGAGATGGCAATTCCAATTCTGGAGTGGACGATGGATGCCGAGAAGGAACGTGAAAGTAGAGCATCTGTACAAGGTACCAAAAGCATCATATAGTTGTATTAGAGCAAATCAATCAATTCAAAGTGAAAGAAGCAATAATGGCATTACAACACAGAATTTTTAACATTCCTCAAACAAAACAAGAACTTTTAACTAAGCTGTTACAACGCTTCATCATAATATTGGGATACATTAGATTGGAGATTCTGCTGTGTATTTAGAAAAGAAAAAGGTGTATCTTTCACGCTCAATACTCGTAGTTTAATAGATGGGGACACCGGGTGCGGTTCTATATTATGGAAAAGGAGGGAACAATTCAAAAAAATTGTACACTGACGGGAAGCCTTCAGGAAAAAAAAAAGGTCAGACACATATGGGCCTCATTTGTTTCACTGTTCTGCAAATCTAGCCTAAAACTGTGAATATAAGTTATTCCAACAAGTCCTGGGTAGGCAGGTAGTCCAGATTCATAAGATCTAATAACATGTATATTATACTCCAGATGTATATTGTACTTAATAGCAGCAGGAAAACCTTTTGTCCCAAACAAGTTGGTGCAAGCTAGAGATGAAAGAAAAGTGTAGAAAATAGTAGTACTAAAAAGAACAATGCACAAATCTTAATTTTCTTTCAGCTGTTGTAGAAGCTTTCTTTGGTAAGAAGGATAGAAGCCGTAAGAAGGCAGCGTTCACAGCAGCAAACCAAAGTGGCTAAGATAGGTCTGATAGAATCAGAGTCAGATGCTTGCTATTGTAGAAATTTGTTTAGTTTACAATCCACAATTCAGTATAAGATAGAGTCAGTTAGGAAGATGTGTTTGATCATGAGCCCTAGTAGGACGTAACTAGGAGGACCTGACTATAGAATGCCAGCCAATTGAGAAATAAAGCATGAAAGTCAAACCCCAATATTCTCAGAGCCTCCTCGTGGGAGCGAGATAGGTTTAGTTGCTACCCACACCACATCATCAGCACAGAACCAGTGACCAGAATACATTTTCGTGATACAAAAGATGGTTTACCACTTTAAGCTTGATATGGATTGAATTAGGGGAGGGATAATTGGCAACATAGATCGACTAACTCACCCTCTGAAGAGGCTCTGAGAAGTATTTAGGATCTATTTTTTGCTTGATTAAAAATGAATATGCAGTGTATTTATATAGCCAACCTCCTAATTAAAAGATGTTAATAGAATGCCCCTATCTCTATCTAGTGCTTATCTCTAACTTGATTGCCAAACAAACTAACAAAATGACTAATAATCAAATGAAATGATTTATCTTGAAACTGAACTTGTCATTACATATTTGTGGCCTTCAGCCAACGCCCCTTGACTCTGTCCATAATAAAGCTATATACTCCATCCCAAAATGTAAGTATTTGTTGATTTTTAGAAATCGCGCGACCGCTCATCTTATACAAATGCTTAAATTTTGGGATGGATGTAGTAGTACATTTTCACAGTTCTCAAACATTAGATATTCTAGAGACGCAAAAAAAAAAAACATTAGATATTCTAGTCTTTTCAAATAGGAGTGGTGCTACAAGATCAAATGGGGAGGTAAGGGTAGTACAGCAGAATTACATTGCCCAACGAAAATAAACCCTCACTCCCAAGCAAGTTGGGGTAAGCTAAGGATGGAACCAACAAGAATTACCAAAGGGAAGCAAACGGGAGTAAGATTAGTTGGAAGTGAAAATCAACAAAAAAAAAACTGCCTTCTTAACCATGATCCAAGAAAAAAATATAAATCACTCCAAAAAGAACCAGATCAAATATGTGGAATAAGACTTTAGATAACACTTTCCAATACAGATCCAAAAGCTTATTTTTAATTATGATTATTAACTCCGCCAAAAAAATATATATGCCTGCATGCAACAACATCACATATTAATACCTTGGAAATTGCAGGATCCATTGTTCCCCTATGAGATGCAGCCAAACCAAGTAATAAACCAAGTGTTGTTATATCATGTTCCTGCAATAAGACAATTATTAATCACATTTAGCAAAATGTAGAAATAGAGGCTTGCAATTACGAGAGAACAAAATTATGTAGCACTATTTCTCCTAATAGGCTGCTAACAAACACATCAGTGAAGCCAGTTTTTTTTAAAAAAAAACGAACTTCATGGCTACAGGATGATGATGTGCCCAACGCTCTCATGATTTTGTAAATCACTACTTCCATTATAATCCTATAAACCACATGCTCATGACACAACACAAATAACCAAAGAGAACAATAATATCACCTGTGACAGATATCGATATGCATCAGTTATTGTTAAAACTCGTAGGTGCTCGTGCAAACCAAATGCTAGAAGCAGGCCAGCATGAGTAAAATTTGGTTCAGAGGGCCTGTTGTATTGAATCCATGTCCTCAACATTTTCTCCTGTAAAAACATTTTTATTATAAACTCCATATTTTCAGATATCCACTACAGTTGGATGATAGACTTTGTATATTTCAGATTATTAGTTTACCTGAAAAGGGGCAAGCCTCAAGCCAGCAGCGACACCATTATGAAACTCAGCCCAGGATTTGAATTCTGAGACACTTCTACTACTTAGGTCAAGATTAACCTGTATAAATGTATAACAGAAAAATGGAGAAATGAAAAGTAGTAGTAACCACAAAGTATTTCTATCAAAGTTCATAACAGTTTTTAATCCCAATATTAAGAGGATTAACTATTGTAACTTCTACACATATGAGTTCATCTATCAAAACTGAATTCCAAAAGATTATATAATTGTTGATTACTCAAGATGGTGTGATACAAATGTAAATGCAAACCTGAAGCAAATAACGCTGACATACTGTACAATCTACATATCAAACTCTACAGATAGCAAAGTGATAAACTGAAAGCATAATAAGAGGATAAATAGTTACCGTTGCATTCTGCTGTGCAGGCAACCGACCTGACAAGACAAGCTTTGGGAAGACCAGAGTCTGCAGAGAAGGAAATAGTTTCAAGAAATGAGGAAACTAAAAAGTGGATATTCTATTATAATTGATAAAGACCAAACATCAACCATCCAGGCTATACATAGTGGTATAAATCATACCTCTGTCAACAAAGTGTAAGTTGTAGCCAACGTAAAAGCCCCACGCCCAAAAGGTAAAGCTGTTGTTCTTTGTGCAAAATTCCATAATTGTTGCTGAAAACACAGAGTTGGTAACAAGGACAATTCATAAACAGTGAAATCTAAAAAAGTAATTAGATTGAAATGGTTATTCCTCAGAATTCATAGCAGTGATATATTTAAGAGGGAGGAGGGAGGGAGGGAGGGAAACATTTTGTACAAAGGAAAGAGTCAATGGATGGAACAAATTGCTGCTGGCAGTGGATCAGGAATGAGGAACTTCAAAGTTAGCCATGGTTTTGTGGTCACAGGTCAAACTGTAGTTTGGATTTCCCTCAAAATTGTAGTTTTAATTATTGCAATTATGAGCAAAGAAGCAAGAAAGAGGCATACCTGTTGTAGATCCTGGTCAGACACGCTAGGATTTGTAGGTGTTTGTATGGCAACAGGTCTTGCTGAGCATAACAGGCGTCTAACCTAACCAAAAGAGTATGAAGGAGCTGTATTGTTAAGAACAAAGAGGCAGGACTTCAAATTAAACAATTAAATGCAATCCAGAAGTTCAGAAATACAGCTCTAAGAAAGAACCTCATTCAAACGCAAATCATGACCAAATCGTAGTTGAGTTGTGGAAGTGAAGATATGTTCCATGCCATCATCAACTGATCTACAGACAGAATCTGAATCCTCAGAATTCAAAACTTCTGATGTAGGGATGTCAGATGCAGTGGATGGTATGGTTACAGGTTGCAAGTGTAGCATATAAGGGGCTGCCATTGATGTCATATTATGTTTGTTCCAAAATGACTTTTCCTTCTTAACTGAGAACCCATTTTTTGCTGTAGCTAGATCCTCTCTGCCAACAAGAACATATGCTAGTGCAGGCCAGTCATTAGGAGGAGATTCACGGCATTTGTCCAGGGCCTATAGTATGAAACAATAACTCAAGAGAAATTCAATGTTGCCATATCAAAAAGCAGAGCAAAAAGTTGACTCACATGGCGAAGCACAAGTGAAACACCAATAGGTAACAAATCCAACTGCTGACGCCCAAACTTTTCAGCCACCATTGCCAAAACAGTAAGCTCCTCGGTATTTCTGGCTGAACCACTGGCAACTTCACAATACACACCAGAAGAGAGAAATTTCCCATTCCGTTCTGCTCCTAACAACAAACTATAAAATGACACCACCTTTCTACCCCAACTCATAGAACAACCTTTCTGTTTACACATTAACGCAGGAATGTCCTCTAAGTTCGCCGAGTCACAACCATGACGCAAACAATTTTCAAACCAACGAAACAGAGATGGTGGTGTTTTTAAAGCAGATGAAGAAGCTACTGAATGGAATTCAAATAAATCAAATGGAAAGTCCCGGCAATAATAATCAACATAACTATGTTCACCCAGAGATGAAGCAACCATACATAACAATGAAGCAAGAAGTCCTAGATCCCTGGAAAAGTAAATCAAAAGGTCAATATTTGGTCTAAAAATATGGGCATATAACATAACACTGAATGCAAAAGGCCCCAGACTATTAAAATCAGTTTGAATAAGGGAGCTAATAAGGTAAAGTGCAATAAAACAAAATAAAAACAAACAGGCTAGACATATATAAGTTTTATAATTCAAATAGTCATCACTATGAGTTAGTAATAAATACTAAAATCACAATTGTTAGAGGAAAAAATGCCTTATTACTGATAGACAAATTGATCTGCACTATTTAATAAGCTAGGAGGAATCATTATCCTGCTACTTGTTTTCTCCAATATCTGTCTCGAGATAAACAAGCTTTTCTCATAAGAACTTGCAAAATTTAAAGTCTCCATCACTTTTAGATGCTTTGATGTTGAATTTTATAGCAGTATGTAATGAGAATGGCATTCATTGATTTACTGTTGTTGCCATGAAGCAAGAGTGCAAGGCAGCAGCACTGATGCGAGTCTTTTGGCCCAAGAGTAAGTAATCCAAGCTTTTCAGAAGTATGATTGTGTTAGAATTACTTTTAGTAGGTGGTACAACTTCGTTAAGTTAGAAGAATAAATAGCTGGTCAACAGGCTATGAATCCTTTGGTTGCCTTGCAAACATTTATGAAAGTAACAACAGAAACAACATGCAAGTGTTTACAAAAGTAATATCAACAAAGTAAATAGAACAAAGGGACAAAAACAGAACTCACTCTTTCCGCAAAATATTAAGCTTCAGGTTCTCATATAGGGCATGTAATGTCTCCATTGTTTCTCTCATAAACTGAATATAAAATGACACATCTGGGCTATGGTCATCCTGGAGAAAAGGCTTACAGACCATGCTCACTGCATTATTATATGATATAGGCAACATTAAATTAGAAGAGGTTGGTGTCCGTTTGCAGTACTGGGCATGGTATTTGCTGTTGATCAAGAAGTCCCAAGCTTTACTTGGTGATGAAGGTGACATAATTGGCAAAGTTTGTCCATATTTTGTACAGACTTTTCTTATTAGATAGCTAAAAGATTCCCATTCCGAGTCCGTATGAGAGCTCGAATACTGGCAGGCAGCATCACTGACACTCCAGAATAGAGTAACAAAATGGCTGTAAAAACAACTCTGCAAACCCTCTGCCAATGCAGTTATACAGTCAGTAACGAGAGAAGATGAAGGTTTCTTGCGCAACGAACATCTGAGCATCTGGAAAAAGTAAATTGTAAAATGTACCTTAGGATAGAATGAAAAGTTAAATCAACGCAGTATAAAATTGGAGACAACAGTGATAAAATAAGCATCCACATAAGAAACTCATTGACATTAATAACAAATTAAAGACTTGCATATAGAAAATACTCCCTCGACCCTCCATCCACGTATATAGTGCATATATTTGGAAGTGGCTCAAGTCATAATCATTATTGTCAATAACTTATGTAGGCACAATGAATAAAACATAAAACCATCCAATGGCTATAATTTGTATGGTCACATGGTACGGTCAGAGATCTACTCCAACTCCAGACATTCCTTCGAGAGCTACAAACATAAGGTGAAAATGCAAATTATGTCTGGCACTATCAATGGGGCACCACAAAGTACATGACCTCCAAGCTCTATCACCATGCCTACAGAAATATGCAACCACCAAGACCATTCATCTGGCTCTGAGACTCCAAATGCAGCAATAAGCTCAGGGTATTTGCTTGGCTACTGCTAAACAACCGGTTAAACACAAGGAACCTGCTGAAAAGGAAAAGCTACAAAATTGATGGAAACAAGAGTGTGTCCTCTGCAACTAGCAAAGAGAAGAGACGGCCTTCCACCTCTTCTTTGCTTGCCCATTCAGTCAGGAATGCTGGCAGCACCTCGCCATCGTCTGGCACTTCAACACTGACTTCTACTCAATGATGGACCTAGCCAAGGTGGAAGCCCAGCACCTACGTTACACCGACTCGGACACGCGAATCGGACACGATACATGTCGGACACGTCGACTCGGCAATTTCTCAAAAATGCCGGTGTCGGATATGGTGTAGGATATCGGCAATTTTTCCTGAATGGAAACAAAGAACTATTACACCTTTGATCAGGAGCAGCCAACCTTTTGAAGGCTGGAAAGTCACCTTCATGGCAGAGGAAACGCTGCAAGCACACAGAATGCAGCGACAAAAACAGCAATTTTTCAATGAGCTAATAAACTTATACAGATAGTCGTTCCCTGCTCTCTTTCTTCAGTGTTTTGGCCACCTCAAGGCCCTGCAACCCTTTTGCAGCTTGTACAGCTCTAAGAGCCTTTTCGCTTTTCTATATTCTTTAATATATGCCTACCACAGCAGGGGATTCCTCTGCTGTTGTAGTTAAAAAAAAAAGAGAGATCTAACAGTTTAAACAAAGTGAACCACCACTAAAGTGATTTAAACCATCAGAGTTCTCATCATAATACATGGTTATACAAACAGGTCAGATGTATAGCAGTACTAAACCAATAATATGTGCAGTTTATTTCAAAAAAAATAATATGTGCAGTAAACCAAAAGAATACCAAAGGAGTGCATGAACACCTACCAGACCATTGCTGCATGTCACATTTATGCGACCTTCGACAGCATCAGCTATGCTTGTGATCTTCAAATCATGATGAACAAGAGAAGTCTCATGATTTACATCATAATTCAGAAAGATACCCTTCCCCAATACAGTAGGAAGAGTATATCTGCAGAGGCACTGCTTCCCAGACTGCATTGACCAGTTAAAGAAAGTTGGGGGTCACTTTGATAAAATAAAATACAAGAATTGTAGAAGCAGCTTCACCTAACAAAATTTATTTACCGTAAACAAAATGCATTCTCACACAGCCTTTTGATAGGTTCAAGGTATGATAAAACAGGTGTGAAATCGCCCTAACAACTTGGCTGGATTTGTCTGAATGGAGGAGACTTGGATCAGCAGATCAAACGGGGAAAACTTTTGGTTTGATTCTTAACTAAAGAAAAACAATGCACCAGCATCTATTTATACATGTCGTTCATATCTGAGAAGATAACTACAGTGATGTTACAAATTTCTTAGGCCTCTGTTGTAGCATTCTTTGAACAGAAAAGAAGTGCCCGCGGTCTCAAGCATCCTAGATACAACGCTGTGAGCCCTGCCATTGGACTGTTTCTTCGCCTTCCCTCATACTGCCTTCCTCCTCTCTCACACAAATCACGAACGAATAGCATGACCTCATCCCTCTCCAAGGCACAGGCTCTGCTGCTGCCTCCACACCGCACCCGACCCTGCACCTCCCCCCATTCCATCAGTCATCCCCCACCCCAAATTCCTCACTGTCCCTCAAATGCCACAGGAGAGCTCGATGACGACACCAAAATCCCTCAACACACCCAAATGCTGCTACCATTGGAGAACTCGACAGCGACGTGGAAGGGATTGCAACCAGGTTAGGGTTCAGGGGCTTCGATTTGGTGTCCCCTTCCTCTTTCCCTGGCTTAGAGGTTGGGGAGAAGGTTTGCCTGGCAATGAGAGGAGGTTCGGCGGGGCGGCGATTCACCACCAGAATCATAGGTGGCAAGAGGGCGGTGGATAGGGGTCACGGTGGCAGCATGAAACAGCAAGGTGGTTGCCGCAGGCGGAGTAGGGTCTTGCCGGAGGGCCACACCAGCAGCACCTGGGGTGCAGCTCGTGTGCATCGTGGTGTCGGGAGGGTGGCTCACGTCTCTAATAGAGGAGGCAGCGGCATCGAGTGGTGGGCTGTGAGGGCTCTCAGCCACATGGATAGTTCAATGTGCTCATCAGCGCCTGACCCAAAGATGTGGATATATGGTACATGTGAGCCAGTGAGCACCAAATCCGGGTTGTTGTTTGAATCCTTAATGCGACAGAACTTCAGAACATTGCCTATGTTTTGAAAAGTGGAACTACTCCTTATCAACTAATGGACAACAGTGTCTTTTATGACATAACAAACAACTAGAGTAATGAACCTGAATTCAAACCCAAACCAGCTGCAGGTTGTTATTCAGGACCAGACTACAGAACAACAACAAAAAAAAAGAGATTATTGTGATTTTACCCTTGCTTTGAAGTCTAATTGTGATTTTACCCCTTGTTTTTCAACTTTGTGATTTTACCCCTGTGATTTGAAAACGAAGACAAAGATTACCCCTACCAGGGGTAAAATCACAATATTTTGACTCTGAAGTTATTGCAATTTTACACCTGGTAGGGGTAATTTTTGTCTTCGTTTTGAAATCATAGGGGTAAAATCACAAAGTTGGAAAACGAGGGGTAAAATTACAATTAGACTTCAAAGCAAGGGTAAAATCGCAATAGCCCCAAATAAAAAGGGTACCGTATCAACACAAGGAACATACATAAAGAAGTAGATCATTATCTGAGCTCAGAACGAGAATGTCTGCAAAAGGGAGGACTCCAACCCGTACTCTGCAGATAATATAGCCATGTTAGGACTACAAGATTAGGATAGAAAACTAAGTTCTCAAGAAATCCACCTTGGACGAGTCACGACGACTGGTGCAGCAGCAAATGCATGAATGTTCCAGCTCATGTGAGGCTGAATATCACCAGAAGTCTCATCAGTAGTCCCAGCAACTTGAATCCTGACAGCAAGCAATGTTTTTTGTTCATGCAGTAAAAAGCAAATTATTGGCATCCCATCAATATCAGTCGCCAAGAAGACCTGATGTGAAAAATTAGTCATGTTCAAGTAACAAAGAAAAAATGCATAGTGCTACCATAATAATCAACATAAAGTAGAATATAAGAAGATAACCATAGTGTCAAGATAAACCATGCGTTCACCATATTTGGATATCTCCCTAATTCAAAATTTAAAAGAAACAAAGGAACATTGAGAGTAACTGAATTTTAAATTGCATCAATTATCCCACACCAAGAAAGCATCTTTGATATGATAGAAACCTACAACATCAACTACTTACATTATCACATTTTCACTCAGAATTATGAGCAAAAGATCCACAAGGTTGTACAAACAATTCCCCCACACCACCCACCAACCCAAAAAAACAAATTGCCTTGTCCTTTGTTATTCTGAAGTGTGGGTATTGGAGAACGAAGAATTGAAAGAGTCCATGTTAGGTCCCTGTACCTTCCAGTTAGTCCCGTTTTTACTTTTCATGCTGTAATAACGAATAACAGCCTCTACTTGCAACACCAGGTCAAATATTAGCCATTCCAACAGTTGTGCCAAAATACTGGCTAGATAAGTAGATAACTTGTCTTAAATTGACTATCTTAACAGAACAAAAGATTAACCAAGGTGGAAAACAGCAATTTAACATGCTAGTATCTCCTAGGATAAAAGATCCTGAGGTCAGATAAGACTGATTTTTCAAAGGAAGGTTAAACAGTACAGAAGAAACAAGACAAGGAAGATGAAGATAACCATATCTACAGAAATAAGACATAACATGATGAATACGTTTAAAATGGAGCAACCTTACTAGCAGCAGATTGGGAGCAATTCCCAAGCCATATCCTATGAAATGCACATTTATGTGAAGAAATATCACATGAAACTGGCAGTGTTATGTTTTCATTCATTGCTTCCTGGTAGCTTGTAGATTGAATTTGCCAGACGGCATGTTGAAGTTTTCCTGCACATCATGATTACATTTCATATCCAGCCAAAAAGGGGAAGGAAAATGTGCAACTAGAGAAATGTGAAACAAAACCTTTATGATATGATGCCATTAGAGGTATTGTATCACTGGTCCAGATAATCTTTTCATCAAAATCTTTCATTACAGTTAAACTGTCCCTTTCATCAACATATGTCGCCTGCCAATAGTTGATTGATTATGTATCAGAATAGTACCAAGTAGATCAGCCCTACTAGAATGTTAAAATTACATACGAGCATCTGCACTTCTTCCTCCGTCCCCCAAATGTAAAGATTTCTTGACTTTCAGACATCACGTTTGACCATTTGTCTTATTTCAAAAAATTGTAAAAATATTCTTTATTTTATAATGAAGTGTCTTATCATTAGATATATTAAGCATGACTTATTTGTTTTTATATTTTTGAAAAAAAAGACGAATAGTCAAATGTGATGTCTGTAAGTCAACAAATGCTTATATTTGAGGCACGGAGGGAGTATTATATTTTTGCAACACAACCACTAACAAAAATTACATGATTACAATGTTGACCAGGTGTGGATGATGAAAAAGAAGAGGTCTTCAAACTCTCAAATAAAACATAAAGATGATATAGCACAAATATACCTGAGGCTCTTCAAGTGGATGTCTCAAGATGAGGTGTGATGAAATATTGGCTCCCTCAGCTTTGCTGTCGGCCTCCACAGTGTTTGTTTGGTACAGAACATTGAAGTTAAATCCATATTCTTTGATAGGACGAGTCAAATCTCTTGCATTTAGCAGTGAACTCGAGGATGGCAACATACGGCCTCCATCAGTTGACTTCTGAAGCAGAAGGCCAAAAGGAAGTGGCCATATTGATGAAACAACATATGGTAGTGGAATGCTAACTAATTCACCTGTAACATATAATGCATGCAGAAGAAGCCTCAGAAACTTAAATACATGCAATTTTCATGTGGTTCACTTGGTATTATAACAGAACAGGTAAGCTCACCAGTTACATTGTATATAGATAAAGTATCAACTTGAAGCACACAAAGAAGAGCATCACAGATTGTGTTCATCCTACACCAGCAAGCCTACAACTCAGGTTTTCATCAATAGACGAGAATCCATCATTAATTACATAAGAAAGATGATGAGTAAGAGGAAAGCAAATGCACAGAAAGTTCTACATAGAGGAATTATAAATTGCTACATTGAACATCTAGTTGATTTTCTGGCATCCAACTATTTCTTACATTCTTTTTAGAAAAAGAAAAGGTGAGCAGTGTAGCTTCATTGAAAAGTATTCTTCTCTTGAAGATGGATTAAAACAACTAAGCAGTTTGTCCAGGAGGAAGAACAGTCATATATATATACAAGAATCAAAACATGGTGAACTAAATACAAAGTAAATATTAATAAACCCCCCCACACACGCACCACACAATGGGTACCAAGTTCAAATATCATTGTCTATTTTGTGAAGCTTTTTTAAGCAGCTGAGAGATATGACTAAATTGTCAAAAACGTCTAGGGGAAATCACTGTTTACAATGAACACTGGAGCAAGACATAAATGCATCCATACCATAATGACTGTATTAGGAGATATATATCTCCTATGAACACGAGAACCATTACTCCATATTATCCTGAAAGACAGAAAACAGAAAAAAAAAGTGATGCTAAACAATCTAATAAATGCAAAATCTCAGTTTACTTGCCATTTTGACTCTGGACACATGAAATAAGGAGGGGTGGAAACAGAAAACGAAAGAACGGGGGAGGGAGGAGATAGAGATGTATTGGGAGGCGAAAGTGGCAAGTAATTTTAGAAAAATGTAGGAGGCTAGAATGACATGTAAAATGAGATGGAGGGAGTAGAATCAACTAATATAGAATTCAATTTAGCTTTGCAAGTTGATTTTATTTCCACCACAACGTCGGTGCAGAGAAAGAAGGGGGGAGACACACCTATTGCCGCGGATGAAGAGCTCGTGGTCGCCCTCGGAGCCGGAGGCAGAGGACTCTTCAGCTGGATCGGGGATGGGAGAGGCGGCGACATCCGGGTCGAAGAGGAAGTAGTCGTAGTCCTGGTCCTGCTGCGGCGGCCGCGCCAGGGGAGCACCATCACCGTCGGCCTCCTCGACGGCGAGCCCGTGAGGGCGGAACTCCCGCAGCACATTGAGCTGCCGCGATCCAATCGCCGGCGCCATGACCCCACTGCCGGCGGTACTCTTGCTGGAGAGGGAGGATCCGCCTGAGAAGGGGGCGAAATGGCGCAGAGCGCGGTGCGGAGGGTGCAGCAGAGTGAGGCAAAGGCGGGGCCTGTATGGGGAGCGGCTGCTTTTCTGCTATTACCAAAAGCGGCGTTCAAGAAAGCCGCGTTTTGGAGAAGCGAAGGCGGTCGTTTGGCTTTCTTGCCTTTTCCGGGAGGCCGGGTGATGGGGGAGGGTGCTGTGCGGGTGGCGGACCTCGACAAGGCGGCGCCGCAAGGAGGGTGCCGCCTGACGGGGAGGGCGGCTTGGTGCTCGGTGTCCGCCCAGCGACAGCGATGGGGCCGCCGCGCGAAGATCCCCGTCAAGAGAAGGCGGCGGACCTCGACGGAGTGACGGCGGAGACGGGGTGGGCGGGTGGCGACGGGAGTCGGGGATGGGAGTCGGACCTCGACGGGGAGTCAGGTGGACTGGTGGAGACGGGAAGAAGACGAGCCTAGCAGTCGCAGCGTTGTCTCTTGGGAATTTGGAGGGCTTCGAAATAGTTTGCGGCCGTTGGGGAGAAGCCCTAGCGAGTGGGGTGTCTTGCGAGCGGCTGATTCGTTTTGGACGGGGCCTATTAGATATGGGTTCTATTTTGTGCAAACTATTTCGAGGTAGCGCAGTCCATCAAGGCCCAATAATCATAGGCCATGATCCACTCGTCCAGGTAACTATTTTCTTTTTTGTCTCAAAAAAGGGTAAGTATTTTCGTTTTGTTTTGTTTTTTCAGACGATATTTATAGTTCATTGTCATATTCATTCCGTGCAGAATTCACATAGTAGCAACATTTATTATGTGTACAATATTTATAGTTCATTGCCACTTCTCTTATGCAAGTTTTATTTTTGAGTGCTCAATATCACAACTCATTATGCAAGAAACTTTTTTCTTCTAAAGGTAACATTTTTACAAGAAAGTTTAAACAGGTTTTGAAACTATCAGAACATCTCCGATGCTCTCATCATCGAGTTGTACTAGAAAAAATATATGAAAATTTTCGACAAAAATATAGTTGAATAGTTCATGTTATCAGCTATCAACATGCAAAAGCACATATGTAATAAATATTTATCAATATACGTAAGAGAAAAGAGAAATATGTGTTTGAATAGTAATGGGTTACAGGTCTGAAATAAATAGTTGTAACCCGCAATTGTTGTAGCTGATTTTTTATTTTTTACTATGTATTGCACAAGTATTTGTTACATGTATGCTTTTGTATGATGATAGATGCTAACATGAATTATACAACAATATTTTTGTTAGAATTTTTCATACATTTCTAATGCAACTGGATGGTGGGAGCATGGAAACAGTGCGGGAGCATTAGAAATGTTCTCTTGAAACTATGACTAGAAGAAATAAAGCTTCAGGAGAAAAGAATGGCACATAGCCAAAGAATTTGAAGTATAGGAAGTGCGAACTAGCATGTTAAAACAGAGGAATTAGCGTGAAAATTGAATGATGATTTGTAGAAGAGTGAATTTCATATACCAAATGTGTTTAATCACGTGCTACTAGTACTTGTTTTTAACACCACTCTACTATTAATAGGCCATAATATAGTGACGGGCAGATCGCCCACATTCGCCACTGGAAATAGGCATTGGTAGTGGGTGGACGTCCTTCACTAAGACCTGCGTGAATGCATAGTTTTATTTTACATTTTTTAAGAGTGTTATATCAAATTTAAAGATTTAGTTTGATGTTTGAAATAGTCTCTCTTATCTTACAATTTCATATAGTATTAAATTAACATCTATTTATTATATTGAGATTAGTCAAAATATATTGGGATAAAATTCTATATTCTTAATGGGAGTTTTAATAGAGTTTCATACCTATAAAACAGTGTCAAATGAGTTTCATCCATAGCAATTAATATGAAACTAGATAAATGGGTTTTATCCTGTAAAACCCATTTATCTAGTTTCATATTAATTGCTATGTCACGTCATCTCTTTTACTTATATGCCATCTTATTTAATACTGCTAAAAACCCCCCACTGAGACTGGTCTAAGAACCCACCAAGGAAAAAAAAAAGAGGTGGAGACCCATGATCATTAGAGAAATACTCTGGTGGAGTTGTTTCCAAATTAAGCACAAATCCCAAAGTAGATGAATAATTAATCTATTATTAGCACTTTTCATCATCAATACCCATTATCGGCCCGATTCGGCACAGTCAGTCCAGCCCGACTCCTTATCTCGTCAAGCAGCGGTGGCGCGTCCTTTAAATATGGGATCGACGGCCGGTGTCACCGAGCGGCGGTGCTATCACAACCGGCCAATGACATGAATCCCTCATCATTCTTCTTATGACCATGTGTGGGATATATATATCAGGGATATCTCACTACTCGGATATATTACCGAGTGGGCCGGGATCCAATAAAGATAAAGTCCATGAAGATAACTACTCGAATTATTATTTGGAGTACACGATAAGTCAATACTAGAGATAGAACCCTAGTCGGAAATCATGTTGTAACCGACTAGGATACTTGTCATATCACCCTGCCCCCGGAATATATAAGGAGGGGCAGGGGCTCTCTCATGAACAACCCATATCATATCCCGTATAATACATCACAGAACACATGACGTAGGGTTGTTATCCTTCGGGAGGCCCGAACCTAACTAAATCTTGCGTCTTGTGTGTCCATCGACTCTCGGTCTTGCGTATGCCTCTACCGATACACAAGGATCATGGATAGCCCTATAATCCACTGCCGATATTAGTATCGATAGTTGGCGCGCCAGGTAGGAGCAGCGCGAAGATCGACTTATTGAGTTCGATGGCAAGTTTTTGAGAAAAGTTGGATCTTCATCGACAACGATCAACCGGAGGCAACAACTCCATCGGGCGAGGCGGCATAGCGTATAGTAGCAGTGCTGCATGCGCGACGCTGTGTTGCGTTGTTTTGCTGCAATCGACGCCCGAGGAGTCGGCGAGTATCAAGCGACGAAATCCTCGGCGAGTCTGGATCACGTACGGTGGCTATACTTGGAAGCCGAATCCAAGTTTACGCGTCTCACAAGGAAGGAGTCCGAGTTATCGTGACAGATGACTCGGGCTTGCATTGGCCGAGTTGTGCGATAACACTAGGGAAGATAGCGGTCCTATATCTGAGAGGAACGTGTTACCAACAACACTGATCAATGTCGTCATCCACCGGTCACTCGGCGACTCGACTAATCATTCGGCGACACAATCACTCAACGACTCGGGACAACAAGTCACTCGCTGACTCGTTCATCGGCTTGATGGTTTAGTGACATGCTCGGGGGCTCGTGTACGACTCACCAAATATCAAAGCTAAGTTACATTTATAATTTTTGTATTCTACCAATTCAATTTGAAGGCCGTAGGTTCTTCATCTTACTGTGATTGTTTTAAGTTTCTTTTGAACTCATTTTTTTGCCTTGACAATATTGGTCAATAATTTTTCTCGGTGGTTGATTTTGACTCGTACGTGTTTGGTCGAATGAGTTTAGCAGTACACAGGTGGTATTAGGAGGAGTTCAGCTATTTTGCTTAGTTGCCCGTCTGACTCTCATTACCCAAGTTGGTCAGTCTAGCTCCATGGCTCATATCGTTTGTCGAAATCGTTGTGCACATCGTTCTTTTAATAAACCTTGTTTGTTTTTTATGTCTGTTGGTTAAATGATCGATTATTTCTGCCAGTACTCTAAGCAAACATAGACCTTAGATGAATAACAGAAATTCAACAGACTTAGATATTAAAGGCGTTGTTTCATCAATACTTTGTATTAATTTTACATATAACTATATTATTTGTATTCTTATATTACAATTATCTCGTCGATATCACTCGATCACGGAGCGCCGAGTCATTGGATCACTCGGTCATGGAGCACCGAGTCATTGGATCACTCGATCACGGAGCGCCGAGTCATTGTATCACTCGGTCATGGAGCGCCGAGTCATTGGGTCACTTGACTATGATCAACTACTCATGATTTTGGTCGGAATTATTTCCAGAAGGGCTATCATGATCATGGTTCATGATTTTACTCAATATTGGAGAGCCCTGCAAGAGTTGATATTGTTTACTTGGAATCACGTCCGGGGACTCTTATACTTATTACATTGGATCAAGTATCACCCGGATATTTTGATGACTGCTATGCTTGATATATCTTATCAAGTATTACTTGGATTCATTAGTACCAATGGCTTCTTTTGTTAATTGGGGAGAGTGGTAGAACCAATCTTGGGGGCCACCGTATTAAAACTCCTCATCAAATCAGTCAGAAAAAGTGATAGATCCAGATTTACATACGATGTTATTATTTTTGACTCACAAGATATTTTATGATCTAAATACCTTCTGAGTCGGGGGCTATACCTACACCTAGTAGGTGAATTTTTTCCCCCGCATATAGATATTATTTGGCGCATATTTTTAAAAATTCTTGGAGACCTTTACAAGTTTGTTTTTGTACAATAAAAAGTTAATCATATTTATGATAAATCATTAGTCAATCAATTGAAGGTCAACAACTAACTTGCAAATCTCTCGAGGGCTACTGTGGGATATATATATACCAGGGATACCTCACTACTCGGATATATTGTCGAGTGGGCCGGGGTCTAATAAAGATAAAGCCTATGAAGATAACTACTCGGATTATTACTTGGAGTACACGACAAGTCAATACTAGAGATAGAAAGTTAGAGATATAACCCTAGTCGGAAATCATGTTGTAACCGATTAGAACACTTGCTATGTAACCCTGCCCCCCCCCCCCCCCCCCCCCGCGGATATATAAGAAAGGGCAGGAACTCTCTCATGGACAACCCATATCATATCCCGCATAATACACCACAGAACACAGGACGTAGAGTTGTTATCCTTCGGGAGGCCCGAACCTATCTAAACCTTGCGTCTTGTGTGTCCATCGACTCTCGATCTCGCACATGTCTCTACCGATACACAAGGATCATGGGTAGCCCTATGATTCACTGCCGATATTAGTACCGACACCATAAAACCAGCCTCTCAGTGGGTCTTGCCGAACAGGCTCCTGCTCTGCGACAGCGGCACAATAGCTCTAGTGTTGGTCCGTTCTATCATTGATTTCAGTTTATAAAATAAATCTACGATCAACTTCATCTAGTTGGCAAATCAAATCTTCTTTGACGGATTATTCTGGGCATAAGTCGGTTTCGTTGTTTTGATCACGCCATAGGAGAAGCAATAGAGAGGCGGCCGCAGCTCACAATCAAGCCGGCGTACTGTAGTATTTGTTCAGACTCATGCAGCGATGATCGGCAGTCGTCGTCAAATCCTGCAAAGGTTCCCCGGGGTGCCCTCTTTTACAAACATGCTGCCTACATTATATCCCACTATGTCATCGTTCATGAACAGACGAAGAGAACAGCGGTATCCCAGAGCAAGTTTGGTTGGGTTGGGCCTGGATAGGACTATAGGAGCGTAGGGCTGGACTCAGCCACGAAAATGATTAATTACATTGACAAATTAATTAAGCTGTTTTGAGATTCGTGCTAATTTTTTTAAAAAAGAAGGCTCCACCGGAGCACTTCTCTAATCATTAAGCTATTGAGAGAGCGTAACTGTGACCCTTTCATTCTTGTGTGTCAGATTTGTCACTGAGATCCTTATTGTCTTCTCGCCTCTCTCACCGCGCACCAGCGTGGTCGCTTGTCGTTTCGTCGCTCGCCATGCGCATGGAGGTCAAGGACCGATGCTGTACAAATGAAGTAAAGAATGGGTAAAGAATAAAAGAAAGCACAACTCTGCACAAAGTGTTACCACGTTCAAATGATGCAGACTCCAGGTTTAGATCAAAGTCACCCATTTTTGTAGCATACTTTTATTCACCGGCTAAAATGTTGTACTGCTGCTGCTACCATGTTCATTATACTAGGGCTATAAATAGTCGAGGGAAACGGAGACACTGAAAAAACTACTACGAACCAAAGGGGAAAAGAAACGGCCCCATGCAGAAAAAAACAGGAGTATTTTAAGCCTAGCACGACACGAACGAAAGTTTTGAAGCCCAGGTGCATGCAAAAAAGCACAACGCGCGAACAGCAAAAAAAATAGCATGAGTCCCGCCCAGCGTGCAAAAAGAGCAAAAAAAACCATCTCAGAGCAAGGCAACAGGCGACAGGAATCAAACCCGTGCCCTGTGATTTCGAGGTGGACAGTGGCAGCCAGTCAGGAAGAGAGGGATCGGTGAAAACACCGTATTTAATATGATAAACATGGAAAAATAGACTCAAATTAATTATATTTTAATATACTAAACCTTATCCTAAACGAGTTGTATTTCAAAACTGGAGAGAATACTTAATTAATTCCTACGTGATAACTAGGATTCCATCCTAATCAGGCTTGGCCTGGGTCAACTAATTTGTCCACTAAGGGTGTGTTTGTTCCACTGAATTGATTTGCACAGATTCATCCAATCCAATGTTTGTTTCATCGTCAGTCTGGATAGGATGGATAGCAGCAGAGAATATTTTTCATAGATGCTAGATAAGTCTGTTCAGGAAAATTGGCCGGACAACGCTGTCCAACTTCTTTAAGTGTGATTGTTAGTGAATAATTAAAGATTATTAGTATATTATTATAATACTAATATATTATATTATGAGATTATGGTTAATAAACACTCATATGTTAATTAATATGTAAAATATATATGAATTAAAATGTGATTGCTGGTAATTAGCATATTTATTATTAATTAAATATTATTATAACAAAATTATTATTTATAAATATTAAATTAGGTTAATTAGTATGTATTTTATTATTATTATATACAAGTAGGATATATAATTAAATTAATTATTCTCATTCAACTTCTCTTATCCTTTCAACCAAACAAAAAATTTGAATTACCCTGTCTAATCAAATAAACACTAAATTGGATAATACTATTTTAGAAAATATGGATGGGATGATCCAATGCAACTTTAATGCGTAAACTCCCGGCTACGACGTAAGTGTTGGGAGACGCAAACTCGCAGCGCCGCCGCCGCACTCCGAGCTTCTGTTGTGCGCTTTGAGCTCCTGCGAATTGCCATCTCAATTGCGGCGAGATGGAAGCCAGCGAGTTGTGCGCGTGATGGTGAGTGAGCTGTTGTTTCTATTGCCTTCAGGTCCTCCTCCAGGCTCAACATGCTCTCCATCTCCCTCCGGTGTCGCCATTGCCACCTATGAGGAGGCGCACTTCGACATCTGCAGCATCGAGCTGTAGCTCGCCCCCGTCGCTTTCGAGGCCACATGCTTCGTTCTCATCCAGATGGTCCTCACGCCTAGTCGTTTCAACCCGATCACCTCCCTCGACTACGTCGTGTGCTGCTGCCCAGGCTGTGCAAGGTCACCTTCCAGTTCCAGCTGGACGGCCGGACCTCTTCATCTTCGGCACCAATTCTCTCTTCAAATCAGTTATGTTATAGCCCAGAGTTTGTCCGTTAATCACGCTTAGAGTTAGTGGACCTAGGCCACGTCTAACGTCGGAGGCTGATTAGGATGGAATCCTAGTCATCACGTAGGAATTACGTAAGTAGTACTTAGCTGTAGCATTACTCTTTTTTTAGTGCGTGTTTTGGTCTGGTTCTGACATGCTACTATTTTTATCCATTCCACTACAAGACAGGTTGTGTCTCGCCCTTTTCTCAACTCATGTTTTAACTATCGCAGCCTGTGTGTGGACTTCATTTCACAGTCTATTGGTTGTTGTTAGTGGCGGACTCAAAAAATTTATAGAACTTGGGCAAAAATTACAACACATAACAAGTTTACACAAATATATCAATCACTAACACAAGTATATGAAAAAAAACCAAATTAACTAAGCAATTTGATACTAATTAAAGCCTAATAGAAGTTAATCACTTTGCATGCGTGAAGTACTTTGCAATTAGTGTATTGATTTGGCCATTGGAGCCCGAGCAGGTGCCCAGGGTCGCCAGGCCCTGGGTCCACCCCTGGTTGTTGTGGAGGGATGAATCTAGCCATGTGTTGTTTTTAGTATGTGTTTGGTTACTTGGCTTAACTCTGGCTTGGCTAGGAATAAGCCATGGCCAAGTCAGCCTAGATTTAATCTGGCCATAGCACTTATTTTTAGTTGATTGGTTAAATTAGGCCTGGACAACATAGCTCGTGTTTGGTTTTGGCCTTGGCTACGATGGAGAAACCGAAGCGGCGTGCGATGAGGAGGTCGGGGTGGAGGCAGCACACGACGGTGAAGACGAGACAGAGGCGATGCAGGCTAGGGTGGAGGCGGCACGCGACATGAACATCGGGACGGAGGCGGCGCGTGACGGGGAGGACGAAGCGGAGGTGATGCGTGACGGGGCGGAGGCGACACACAACAGGGAGGACACAGCAGAGGTGGTGCGCGACGGAGAGACCAGGACGGAGGCGGCAGGCGACAGGGCGGATGCGGTGCGTGACGGGGAGATCATGGTGGAGGCTTCGCCGGACAGGGAGGTCGGGGCGGAGGCGGCGCGCGACGGGGAGGACGAGGCGGACATGGTGCACGACGGGGAGGCTAGAGTGCAGGCGGGTGCGTCGGGGAGGTCAGGGCAGAGGCGGCGTGTGGCGGGGAGGCCAGAGCGGAGGCATCGCCGGGCGGGGAGGTCGGAGCGAGGCGATGTGTGAAGGGGTGGAAGCGAGCGCACAAAGAAGCAGAGGTGGTGGGCCCAGGCTAGCTCGGGCTTGGCTAGAACTAGACGACCGATTTCAGCAGCTCCCGCTGGCCAGGTTTCAAGCATCTTTTTGCATTAGTGTGGCCTGTCTATCTCTCCTATGTAGGCAACCAAAAACGAGCTGAAACAAAAATCTTGCATTATACTAGCCTAGCTAGAAGATAGGAGGGCAATCAAACACACTCTTAGTGTCTTCCACGTACGATTCCTAAGTCCCGTCGGCACGTGTTACAACATCTCACCATGTGGCCGTCCTTCTGTCTCTTTGTTTTTCTCTTAGGCTAAGTCCAACGGGTGACCTATATGACCACCTAAACTTAATATAGATGCTAAAGTGTCTAAAATTGATCTCCAACGGAGAACCCAAAGGGACTACCCATTTTCGGAGCTGCCCGCTCCATGACCCAGAAATAGAGCACCCAACCTGCGACCCAGCGCTCGGACACCGCCGCCTCCCGCTCGAGTGCCCGCCTACCCACCCGCGCAGCGCGAGCTCCTCCTCCACGCGGATCCTCGGTCGCCTCTTTCGCCTGCGCACGAGATCCTCCGCCATGTGACCTCCTCCTCTGCTGGTCGCCAGAGCTCCACCCGCGTCGCCGCGCGTGACCTCCTCCTCCGCTGGCCGCTAGAGCTCCTCCGCCCAGGCCACCGCGCATGACCTCCTCCGCCATGAGATCCTCCGTCTACGCGTGACCTCCTCCTCCGCCCGTGCATGACCTCCTCCTCCGCGAGATCCTCCGCCCGCGCACGAGCTACCATCGCCGCCGGCCAACATCCGAGCCCTCCCACCATTGACAGCCCTGTCATCCCCCCAGTAGCGGCGAAGAAGAAGCTCAGGCCCACCATCCTCAATTTGGGTCTCCGATTTTTGGGTTTCTGTTAGAGATCACCAGTTCTGGGTGGTGCCCCTTCGACGGCACGGCTACCCAATTAGCACTTGGGGTCTCCGATTTGAGTCTTTGTGCTTGGAGATAGCCTTACGTCTCCCAGGGTGTTGGCCGGTCCTCTCCTTCCGTCCCCGGTCCTCTCCCTTCGTCCTTGGTTCCCGTGGGGGCTATTGCTTTCTGTCTTCCGCAGCTGCTCCACAACAAGGTCAGTTTTGATTCCCCGCTTACCTGTCCGTCTTCTACTACCACTTCCTATTTTTGTCCATGGCGTCTGACATTTTTGCCATGTTATCTGCTTGGCTGTTGGTTGATGTGTTGCCGCCTCCGTTCTCATTCTGGTTCGTCGTCGTCTCGTTGTGCTTTGCGCGAGTCGTTTGACAGCTGAGATTCCGTTGTGCTGCCTTTATGCTTTGCATCATTGCCCTGCATTTTGCTCTTCATTTTGTTTACTGTTCCTGCCTTCTTGCATGTCATGGCGGATTGTGTTCCTAGCTGTGACCTGTTGCCGTATTTTCGTCACCCTGTGTTTGTCTTGCATGTGGGTCGGTGTGCAAGTGAGATTCTATTATTTTCATGTTATATTGTCGTCTTTTTCTTCTGTCTTCCTCTTCGTTTTGCTTAGGAGTGTTTGTTTCTTTTTCGTTAAATTTTAGAGTGTGTTTGGTTGAGTTTTCTCTGACTTTGATTTTTTAGAAAAGTTAAAAACTCAACCCCGGGGCTGGTTTTCAGAAAAAAGTCACAGACAAAATAGCTTTGTAGCTAGTTCATTTCTAAAGCACGTAGAGATGTGCTTTTTTGGGTTTTGGTTTTTTTAAGTTTGGATTTATTTTACTGTTCTTTTAAATCTTTTTAAATTTATTTAAAGTTTTCAAAAAATATTTAAAAAAATATTTTTGAATTTTTAAAAACTTTTGAAAATCTTGAATCTTTTAATTACATGTAAATTTGAATGAATAACGTATTATTTTATAGTTATTAGCTCATAGTAACTTTTTCATAGTCGTTTTTCATCAAACGGTTTTTAACTTTTTCATAATTCATATCTCACAATAGCTTTTTTTACAGGCCAAAACTCACAATAGCTTTTTTTCACAGTCACTGCCAAACCAAACACATCCTTAGTCCCGTTACATGTTGTGCTCAAACTTTATTTACAAAATTTGAAATTCCATCTACCAATAAATAATCTGTTAAAATAAAACCAAGTTGGCTAATTGATAAAAAGTAGCTCTGTACGTGGCGACACGTACGTGCTATTCTTATACCATGATTTGTTTTACTAATAAAGCAACCTGTTATTATAAAAACAGATGACGCACTGACACATAGGTTATTCGTAACATAAGTGCTCATTCTAAAGATGTAGACTCTTGCACATGCAACATAAGAAAACATAATGCCACAAGTAGTTTGAATACAAATAGTTATGTGAAAAGAACACAAGATTTGTTCATTTTAATATTTTTTCATAAACAGGAATTGATGGCTCCTTCATATCGTTTGCTTATTTTAGGGTCAGCACAATCATTTGAAGGCTCACATCAATCTGCTGCTGCTAGCAGTACAGGGCAGGCCAAAGCCAATGTGAGTATATTATGAGCCATCTGTAGGAACAGAGTAGAGTGTCCTGTGATCAAACAAGGATACATCAAACTCTATATTAGAAAAATTGTAAATACTCATTAGCATGACAAACTAAACAGTTGTAAAGGTATAATTAATAATGGAATTTTTCAAAGTAATACTCCCTCTGGATTTTTTTTTGACATTCAGACCAGAAAACTAGTTCATATTTACACTAATTGTCCTGTCTGAACGTCAACAAAAAAAATTTGGAGGTAGTACTAAATACTACTACAATGTTGCTGAATTAATCTCTAAGATATTGTATAGGGCAACAAAAGCAAAATAGGAAATCAGTCTAACTGAATCACCTCCCTGCCCCGTCCGACATTAGCCAGGTATCTCGTTGCGGCCGCATGCCACTGCTGCTGGAAATCATGGAGAAGAGAGCGCAGCACCTTTTCCTCCACCGCCACTGCTCGATGCACCTCTACTCACCCTTCGCTGGTGGCTGGTGATAGCTCGGGCGCCGGGGATGGAGCATGCCCAACAGTTCTGCCGCCGCCTCGCAGGATCTAGGTGTCGAGGAGGGAGGGAGGGAGCCCACTCGAGGACGTCGTGCACAAACATGGAAACACACGTACAAATTGAGCTGCTGCGGGCTGTAAGGTCCCAGTTTGGAAACTTTCTGCATGATGAGCTCCGGTACGTCAGGGAGGTATGTCTTGGACAGGTGAAAAAAGTTCAAAGATTTTCAAGCAGATTATAATCATTTTCGTGTAAACATGAGATGTGTAACACTCCATGTGTGAGTCCAAACTTAATCTAATGGTCAGATTTGAATCAGCGGATGGATTCACGGAGAAAAAGAGGGTGAATAGACTATCTCAAGGTAACACATATAGATAGGCAATGTTTATTCTTTATAGAATATAAGAATAAGAAAAAACCTAAACATGTGGCCCAGTCTGCGCGGCAGAGTGCGCCAACTTCGCTAGTTGGTAACATGCATAACTATTTTGCTGTTAGCATTCTTTCCCGGGGAGTAAAACAAGCGACATCACTTTATTTGCAGGAGCATAAGATCTAACAGGAGCACCCATGGTTAATTACATCCTCTACAAACTAGCAGGCACAACTACAACTTCCAATGTATGATTGCCTCCTATAACCCAACACTAGCACACATGCCGCCTTATTATTTTATAGGTAATATATAATTTGGTGTGCTTTGGGGGCACTGTTTAGTTCATTGTGAATGTTCTGCTGGGTTGATCTCGGAAACACCATTCATCATATTGCTTCTCATGCTGAATTCCACAACCTGCATGGTTGAAAGAAGCAAAAGTTACAATTGAATTTTCCTCGTTACTGCATTTCCTGTTTACACAGGTTTTAGCTCCAACAAAAATGATATCAATTCAAGAGTGAAGACTAGTCAGAGAATATTGAAGGTTTTTCATATATAACTAGAGAAGAATTTTTCCAAAGTGCCAGAGAGGAGATTAATGTGAATGCAGACATTAAGTATGATTCAATGGCAACTGCAGGAAAGTATGATTCATCTCGCGCTAACTTGGTCTGGTGCCTAGAAGTAGGTTTAGGAGGAGTGTGTTCAGGTTGTTTTTCTATGATGGCTTTGATTTTAGGCGTGTGATGGCCTCACTCATGTTTTTGGTCCCCATATGAGTGAGGAACATGTAGGGGACCCTCCTGTTTTCTCTCTATTTGCAATGAAGCGCAGTTCTCCTGCGTTTTTTTTTAAAAAAGGCACCTGTGAGGATGTCTTAAGGGTCCAATTCGTCTGGTAAATCGACATTGTTTAGGTAAACCAGCTTCATTTCCTTTCTCCAGATCTGAAATTCATACCATTTTATGACTTAGATTTCAAACACGTTTCACAAAGAAAAAAAAAGTACACCAATGCCTGATACCAAACAATGGTCATACCATCTCCCTAAATTCAACTCTGATATGCGGTACATTCGTTTTGTGAATATCATTTCCAGAAGGGCCTCTTTTGAAGTAGTTCTTACCAATCCAGTGTGCCTGCAAGAGATCACATGATTAGCTCTAGGGTACCCCTAAAAGAGGGGGGGGGGGGGGGGGCATTATTTCAAAGCATCTGGATCAGATTTGAAGCCATCAAAACTAAAAAAAATGTCCAAACAAACAGAAAAAGATTGTTCATTTACCTTCAGAGCATGTGAAAATCCTGATTGATATACAGAGTTTCTTGCAATTTCACATAAGTCACAAGAACTGAGCTTCCATAGCTGAAACAAGGAAATGTAGGTAGTTGCTCATGTGAGTTTTGCATAGGTGCAGGAGCATCCGTCATGTTCTATGTCGGGGTTCCCATCATATTCTATGTCTATGGCTCTCTCTATGTGTACATACAAGCGAATGTAAATTACATATATGCATGCATGTCATGATACGTTTTTGGATGGATATTTGCAGGAAAGGAGAAAGAGGAAAGTACCGAAGCAGCAATACTGTATTCTTCCACCAGAGGTTCCTTGGTTAGGTGAATTTGCAAAGGATCATCCGTTGACAATGAGACATTCAGTCCTCGGTTGAAAAAGACAGGAAAAGGATTGCGATGATAATCAAGAAACAGGGAGTTGTTGCTCAATGGGGACATCGCCAGACCAATCTGATAAAATGAAGCAACAGTTATGGAGCTGGATGACAACTCAAAAAGCTAGAAACAGAAAATTTCACAACAACGGACAGGTCTATCTAGTCTATCTGTCATGCCTTTTATGACGATTCCCTCCAGCCACCAAAAAAGCGGTGTTCCCAAATACCACTAGTTTCAACTATAGTATATATAAAACCTACTAACATTAGAAAAAATGATTTTTATGAGAGATTAGTCGACAGAAATTTTTCTAATATAGGCAAAACTACAAATTTACTCCGATGTCTTTAAATGTTGCCTATTTTAATTGGATTATTGGTACTGGTGAAGTAGGAAGTAAATTTATAGAATGCAAACACAAAAGAGCCCAAGCTCATGATGGATCATGGAACATGGTAGCATTACCTGAGCAAGGTAGTATAAATACTGAAGCACAGGAGACTTCCTTAAATTAATTCCATGAGAAATGTTGTGACAAAGAAGAAATGTTGCGGCCAAGTGATCAACATCTCCAGCCTGCATGAGCATACCATGATACAATTTAGAGAGAACATGATACCAGATTTTCAGGGAGGAATATAAGACTGATTTTACCTCGCCAGCATGAGGACGGAATTTTATAGTGGTCATCCCCTTTGACTCACGCAGCTGAAAAGTGAAAGGAAGTGTTACTCCCCTAGAATGATGCAGAAAAATTTGAGTGCAAGGGATGATTTGGTCACCTTGTTCAGTGTATATAAGTTAGCATAGCAGTAGTATGCATAGTACGCAAATGCAGGGTTAAAAACATTGGTCCATTCTTCAGGAGTGGGCATGTGCTTCGTTGGACGCCTTTCTGGTTTGCTCTCATCATCAACCAAATCCAACCCTACCACCTGCAAGGTAGGGAAACAGTCAAACCTAAAGCTGCATGCCTGAGATATTCTCTAGTTGAGTTAGACAATAATGGTAAAAATTAGATAGCATCTCAGTCCCACCTAGCAAAATCTCAACACACACGAAATTCAGTTGTTTAGAGTTTACAGTTCACAAATGAGAAAAGATACATATAACTGTCGTGACCTAGATTCCATTCAACACTGGCACATCATGATAACTTATTTGCAAGAACTGCTTTTGGCTGTTAGTTTCATTAGGTGTTTCTTTCCAGAACAAGTTGCAAAATGGAACAACCATAAATTCAAAAAAAAAAAAAATCAGTTTGATTTCCCAAAGAAATTATTAATTTTCAGAACTGCTTTCTGGCAGAACCTTTAAAAAATTATTAAATAAGCACAGCACAGCAATGAACATCAACAGTGAATGTTGTGCCAAAAAGAAAAGTGAAGCCAGAACAAATGTCCTCACATTTCCAATATAATAACACTTTAACTAGGCACATTATGTATTCTAGTTACAATATATAGACTAGCTACTTTTAGTAAATCATCCATCTCACTAATCTTTCAACATGACCAAGAATTGTGCAGTTGTGCCAGTTCAATGACTAAAAACCATAACATATTTACAAAAGAAAAATGAAGCAACAGCAACATACAGCATGCAGATGTGTGAATTATGTATTCAAGACACAAGGGCAACTCAAGTAGATTATCCAACACATAGTTTACAAAACTCGACTGCAACTTTCCAACCTGCTTTAGGAAGACATGGAGCTGTGGGTGTGAAGCTGGATCAATAGTAACCTCAAAGAGAGGAAGAAAAATGTTGTCCAGAAGATTTTGAAATGATGTAACAATGCCCATTTGCTTGTACACATTATATAAGCGGGGAATCTGCAAAGAAAGTCAATCTTTACTTTTAGTTTTATGTTCAATAAAGTTAGTCTCTGGGACATAATTATCTTCATGAGATACTGCATATTCTAAACCTACATCTATTAAAAAGAATCAGTAACAATTTAGTATCAATAATTATTCATGTTAATTCTGAAAAGTTCCAAAGGAAATAATTCTTATGAGTTTATGGATTGAATTATATTTCCATGGATAAGAACTGCATCTTAGGCCAAATCCTCATTTTGCAAGACGACAGCTGTTGACTGTGATATTGTACAACTTATAGAGTTCCTCCTATAGGTATTGAAACAATTCAGCAGCGCCTTCCTTGTCGGATTGAGGACTTCCCACTGAAATATCTTGGCTTGCCCCTATCCTTGAAAAGGCTCACAAAAGCACAGCTGCAACCTTTCCTTAACCGGCTCGCAGACTTGTTACCGGGTTGGAAATCTGACTTAATGACCAAGTCAGTCCGGGTCATACAAGTCCAGCACATATTAACAGCAACAGTGCTCTATCATGCAATGGCACTCGATATGCCACCATGGGCGATAAAGGCCATTAATAAAATCAGAAGAAGTTATTTATGGCAAGGAAGGAGAGATGCTGAGGGAGGTCACCGTCTTATTGCCTGGTCAAAGGTAACACGTCCAAAGGAATTAGGAGAAGTGGGAATTTCTGATCTCAAATGCCTCAATTGGGCCCTGCAAGTTCGGTGGTTGTGGCTGAAAAAGACTGAACCTAATAAGCCTTGGGCTTCCTTCCCGCTTAAAATGAATGGATGCATCAAGGCTCTCTCTGCAATGGCGATCATCTCTGAAGTTGGCAATGGAACCACTACCCTATTCTCGCAGGACAGGTGGATCCTTGGCCAACGCTTGGAGGATCTAGCACCGCATATCTTCTCCATGGTACCGTGACGGATAGCTAACAAGAGAACAGTGGCTGAAGCTTTAGTTGAAAATGTGTTGGGTCAGTGATATTCATGGGATAGCCACAATACCTATAACCTTCGAGTTCTTGGCCCTGTGGGACGTCATTTCCACGGCAACTCTTCAACCCGATGTTCCGGATACGCACATTTGGCACCTGTCAGGATCTGGGAAGTATTTGGCCAAGTCAGCTTATGAGATCTTCTTCCAAGGCTCCATATCCTTCGACCCTTGGGAGCGTATATGGAAAACCTGGGCCCCGGGCAAGTGCCGCGTCTTTGCATGGTTAGTCGCACACAATCGCTGCTGGACTGCCGACAGATTGTCGCGTCGAAACCTGCCTCACCCTGACCACTGCCTGTTGTGTGATCTAAGAGGATGAAACAATTAGTCATCTCCTCTCGGCCTGTGTTTTTGCACACCAATTCTGGAATGAGCTACTCCAGCGGGTGGGTCTTGCCAGTCTAGCACCTCAACAGTCAGATCATTTTGATGAATGGTGGAGCCGAGCTGCTAGCTCAGTGGACACTTCCATTAAAAAAGGACTGAGTTTTCCCATCCTACTGGGCGCATGGATCCTATGGAAACATCGCAATGACTGTTTTTAATGGTGCAACTCCAAACCTCTCCTCAGCGCTAACTATGGCTGGCCCCTCTTCAGGTTGGCCATTTCCTGGCCTTGTACAGGTGGTGTGTGTACAGTTCTTTCCTTTTCTGGCTGTCCCAGCAGCCTTTCTTTATTAATAAAAATTAACAGTAGGGGCTTTCCCTACTGTACATTCCTCAAAAAACGCTATAAAGAGAGAGCTAAAACATTATGCAGCACAAATAGAGTAAAGTAAACCTGCAAAACGTGAAAATTTAACACATGGTAATGTTTCAAAATTTCCATAAAAGATCATGTATGTAGCACACAGAGTTTAGAAAACATGTCAAACTTCATTTTCAAAATCATATTTGATACTGAGATTATTAAAAACACAAATGATACGGTTAGCATATGATGAAGGCCAAATTGATTCCAGTCTATTTTATTTCTTGATGTCTAGAAGGGGGGGCCTGGCACAATGGTCCTGGGTTCGAATCAGCCTCCTTGCAAACAAGGGGAAGGCTGCCAAGAAATTCCCTTCCCCAGACCAAATGTGTGAGAGCTTTCAGTACTGGGCACGCCTTTTAGTAGGAATTTGATGTTCAATTTTTACAGAACTTCTTAACTTCATGTGTGCTGCATACATGATATTTTGACATTTTCTAAAAAACTATACTCAGGAGCCCCTGGGCAAAAATAAAAAATAAAATAAAATAAAAACTGTTCCAACTATTATAAATTTATAATACATAGTTACAAGTACTACATGGGCATAGCAGACTGCCAGTATGCACGTAGGATGGTGGGAAAAGCAGACAACAGCTAAATAATTTGATGGGAAAAGTCAGAGTTGCTGCATATTGGCAATCAGTTCAACTAAATCATTAAATTATAAAATCTACAAGTACTATAAAAAGTTGAAAACAAGAAGAGAAAGGATACCTGAACTAGCCAGACAACATTATCACTATACAATTCATTGTTCACTATCCAACTCGCAAGTTGGTCCCACTCACTTTGCTTCCTCCCATATATTGAAATCCTGTATTCTGCCATCTGGGAAATTACAAAAGAGCAGATTAAGTTTAACGACATCAAGATAGGAGTACATTTGAATAAAGAAACAGAAAAAAAATTTGAATTATTAGTTTACCTGATATTTGCTAGCAGAAAGGTCAGTGAAAACTTGCTTCGTCACCTCAGCAAGAAAACGACCTAGTTTAAATAGAACAGCAGTTGAAAAGTATTTCAAATAGAAACCAAAAATAGCTGTCATGAAGTAATATTGATCACAAGTACATACAATTATCAATTAAGATCTGATGATCATTCCTAAAACTAAAATAGATAAATAACTAAATACTGAACATAGCAGTAAGTATGTCTTTTATGTGATTATCACTGGCCTGTTCAGAAGACAAAACAAATTGATTATAGTATCAAGTAAGGCAAAACAAACACTATAATCATGTATAATTAGTGCATCACATCAGACAAGGAGGCTGTCATCAGCCTAATCACTGTCTCATAGGAAATACATGACCATATAATCATGTATAATTAGTGCATCACTAAGGAAAGCTAACACCGGCAAAATTAAATCTCGAAACAAAGCGTACATTGCAGGGTTATAGTGACCGTGAAAACTGCTGTAGTTCACATAGAATAGTATGTATTTCTGTAAAAATATATTTAAGCTTCTTCGGTAAGTAGTAAACAAGTAATTATGCTAAATTTGCTGCCTGCCATTCTAACATCCTATTTGGCAATCTATATTTTTCAGGACCTAACCCATATAATGCAAAACTGGTCTTGAATTTATATAGACATATATCTAGATTCTCAAAGGAGAAAAGGTTGAGGGGAAACAATAATAGTAACACAGAGCTGACAGCATGGCATTTTTTAAATGAAAAATGGAAATTACATAAAAGCCTTGATAACAGAGTACTAGTAAGTCTTTGTGGGAAAATAGGGCTTTAGAACAAGCAATACCTTGAATGAGATTGTCCTGTTTAAGGAATATCTCTCTGAGCCTACTTTGGCCACATGGATTGTATTTAAGGTTAAATTTGTCAAAACGGTGAAATGTACTTTTGTCTGCATGGACATCTAGCAAATCAACATTCAAGTCATACCTGAGGAAAATCAGAAAAAATATTAACCAACAGTACCAGAACCATACGAGCATAGAATAATCTCTTAACGTACCCAGTTAAGTCCAAGCTCTCAAAAACCTCCTTTAGAGTCATATAAGTACCGTCTCTGAAAATGACAACCTAGAAGGCATCATACATAATTATGAATACACTTCATCAGGAGTGACCACGTAATGTTTCAATACATAATCTAGGAGTCATCCATCGATTGGTTACAGAACATACCTCATCGGGTTCTTTTCTTAGTTTGGATTTTATGAACCGCAGCAAATGTTTCTGATTCATGCATGCTGAGTGGTGAACATGAGTGTCAACCTTCCTGACATTGTAAAAATCACGATGTGGAGCAGTCTTCTGGGCAAGAAACTCCCTATCCGAATTTAACATCAGATGAAACTTGAAAATCTGACAGGAAATAAGAAACACATCACTACTAAAAATACTGCACGAGGGAATGCAAATACTTTTGATGAACCAATGAAGGAAGTAAGGGGTTCGATAATATGATTACATGCTCAAGAAATAGCAACCGGTTGTGACAGACAGTTCTTGTGTTTCCAGCAGCAATCACCAGGAGCATATAATGCAAATCGGTGAAGAAGGTTGTGGCATCAGCCACAGGATAAACTCTCTCCGCATCTGTAGGAAAAGGGAAGAAATAGATGAGTCCTAGGAAAACTGGAATCGTCTGGTTAAGCAAGTGGAATACGCTAGGTGGAATCCTTACAATCTTTATCCGCATACACATGTACAACACCATCAACCATCCGGAAAACATGCTGAAAGCAGAATTAATCGTTGAGATCTGGAGGACCAAAAATAGAAGATATTATAACACAGCTAAAGCATAACTAAGTTACCTCCGACTTTGGTTCAGGCACATAAGTGAATGGGTTGGGGTTAGGTTTTGGAGTACTGGGATCATTTATGACCTCCCTCTCCCATGGAGCAACCTCTTCTCTAAAAAGATAACATTCTCTTAGCTCAAGGCACCTCTGAAGAATTTTGAAGACCTCAATTTCATCAGGTGATGGAATCGCTGAAATAAATAGAAAATACCATCATTAACAAAAATCCATGTGGTACAGAAAAAAAAAAACTCAGTGCTCTGATTTTCTTCAGATGAATGCAACAGGGCGACAGCCAGATTAGAAGCATTCACTTGCAAACAAAGAAAATCAACGCATATGCTGAATCCCATACCCTTTGGAGCAGTAAACAGCTTGATAAATGATTCTTGCTGAGGTTCTTTCCGAAGAATATCTGCGGCAACTGGATCAGGTTGAACAGCATGAAGATCATTTGATATACTGTGAGAACGTATCATCTTTGCTGCAGCTAACGGCGTTGAAGACCCATTTTCCACAACTGCACTTCCTTTGTGTTCTCCCTCCTGATCAAAATGTATTAATTAATTAGCAGGAAAAAATGAGAGGGTTTCAGCACCAATTCCTATACAACATGAAAGTGAAGACTAAGTGCTTCAAATACAATTAATTCATGATTAATAAAAGCAACTAATACTATGCGCTCGTTTGGCTGTTACTGACATAGCAAAATTTGGTCAGAAATTGCGTTACACTTACACTATCTATACTTTAGAGTATCTACCAGATGAATGGCCATTATTATGTAGTGCCTTTGAATAATATGAAACATGCAGGGTTTCATCTCTAGCCTACCGCAACTTGCTTGGGATTAAAGGCTTAGTTATTGTTGTATGCAGAGGCATTATTCATTGACATCTTTGCACCAGATAAAGATTATTTTCAGAAAAAATACTTATTCCAGGTTAGGATGAAATCTTTCAAAAGCTTGTATCGAATTGCCACTGAGCTGGTTTACCAAGGTATGAAGCAATCAACTTGCTACCGAGAAGAAGGTTGCTGTTGAGGAGCAAGATAAGTAGATATTGACTGACACCCTTCACGAAGGTCATTTAAGCTAAAATATGATGCAAAACACTTGCTAATCAATCTTTGCATTGCATGCAACAGTCGCGAAAAAGAAGGCCTCATTTCATGTGGGCTTATGCAAAACCATCCCAACGCCTGTAAGTGTGAATCCACAACGAAGAAACTACACCATTCTTTGGCATCAGTAGCTTTCCTAGGAGGGAGGTTACACATGCAGCCATATTCAGGAGATCTATAGTTTCAACCTAGGATTGAGCCGCATAAAGAAGTTTATCGCCCTTACATATCAATGCAAAGACTAATCAATTCACAGGATATCACGAGACATAGGTCCCCATAGTTCTTTGGTATCCTTA
Source organism: Eleusine coracana subsp. coracana (assembly GCA_032690845.1). Classification (NCBI taxonomy): domain Eukaryota; kingdom Viridiplantae; phylum Streptophyta; class Magnoliopsida; order Poales; family Poaceae; genus Eleusine; species Eleusine coracana. The sequence goes on from CM064426.1 coordinate 10,585,124, forward strand.
TTTGTTGACTTGGAGAAGATAACTTCCCTACCAACTTGTATCAAACCCCTCTATTTGCGCATACCTATTCCATATTCTTTGTATCTATGATTCAGACCAAAGGACCATAATAATAGTTCTAGACTTTTAGTGCATCCTATTAATATGTTACTGATGGAATCCAAGTAATAACCGTTTACCTTTTTAAACAAAAATAAATCCTGTATATGACCACTTGATAAATACTGTGTTTATTCAAGGTAAATTTATAGGAACAAATACGAAATCCTAGAAACAAGAACAGATGAAAACTGAAGACTTAATGTTCAACAATTCCCTGAAGAAGTTGGCCTAAATTCAATTTATATCATGTCATCATTTCCATCTTTTAAAAGAAATGTTCAGCATGTTGTTGTGCATTTCCATATTTTAAAAGAAATGTTCAGCATGTTGTTGTGTCATGTATGATTCATGCCAGGGTCTACTTCAACATAAACCATATAAGGCTGAGAATCAAAGTAGAAGATTAACAATGGTACCAAAAATATAGTAATGCATACCCAAGTGGTTGACAGGAACTTACTATGTTTCCATTTGTGTTCATGTAACCATTCTCAAGTTTACCATCATTCTGTGTAGCACCATCATCATCTGATCCATCTGCACTCTCAAAAGCACTTGTACTAGCGACAGGTGACTTGGGCGACTTTGGTCTAACCCGTCTGTTTGAACCAGAGCGTGCCATTTTTCTACTCCCTGCAAAATCATATGTTGTTATCCAGGGCCATTGCACAAAGAGAAGTAAATTTACTGCCTTGCATATTCCAAAAAAGGATGAAATGTGCCAAGAAAGTTATACCCTTGTAGATATATCTTGTGCTAATTACACTACTTGTTACCAATGAGTGGCATTTGTGTAGTAGATATAGAATAAGAAACTTATAAAACTTTATTTGCAAGGAGTTAAAAGTTTTCCTTTATAAAGTAGATTCACATAATTTAATTCTAGAACAAACTGCAAGGGATCATCATGCAACTGGTTAGACTAATTAACAAATCTACTAAAACATCAATAAAGAATGAAATGTTGTTAAAAGTGTATGACTTCCAAGCATACCCTTTTTTTTAACTAAGATACCTCTTTCTGCATTTCATATTTTCACTCATTATAGTTCATGTTAAGTTCCCACAACAGCATTGCATCAATTTGCGGATTAAAAAGCAACATAGGATGTTGTTGACAATTGGTCCTGGGGCTTCTTATCAATCAAAACAACAGCCATTTTTCAACTTACAAAAATTTTATATCATCATAAGAAATCCTGGGTCCTGGCATTAGAATTTATGACCTTTACATGCTAACCTATTTATATACGGGATTTCTGAAATCGAGAACTTGCACCGATTGCTCCATGCATAAATTCAAAGACTCGACCAGGGGGAGGACTTTCCCCTGATTTTCATCTTAAGAAGGAGGTGCCGCGACTCGAACCCGGGTCGGGAGCGCACGCACCTGAAGCAGGGGTGCTATGACCAGTACGCCAGGAAGGTCTTGGCCTCCATGCATAAATTAGTGGTGCATTAAGGGATATATCTTACATTCAACATGTGCATGCTTCACCCAGGAGTGTACTATGTATAAGTTCCTGTCATATCTTATACTGACACTATTATTGCTTACTTTGAGTTACTACAAATACACAATTTTGCAGCATTAAGTGCTCACGGCAAGTGTCGCAGGGGTACTTGTTAAGCTCGACGGCATGGTCATGCTCGTACGAAACCAACACACCACCCTGCCCGATCGGACGCCATTTCACGACCTAGCTGCTCACCTATCAACAAGCCGCAATCCTATCCATTCCAGTTCCAGTCCAGTGATCCGCACCCAGACCGGCCAGACAGCCGTGCATACCCACACGTGTACCTAAATGGAAGGATAAACATACCGTCAGGGCCCAGGTGCAGCCTGGGCAACCCCTGAGGAATCTGAAGTAAGGTGTCGGCGTCCAGCGCAGAGCTTGCGTGCGGCCCCACCACCCCCTCCGCGTCATCCTCCTCCTCCTCCGCCACGAGGTACCCACCGGCGGCGGGGCCCACGCGACCACCGTCGTAAAACGCAGAGAGGTCTGGTAGCGAGGCGGAGCCCGCGCCGGCGGGAGCGGGAGCACGGGTCCGGCGGCGGCGGCGGCTGCTGCTCGCGGAGCGGGCGAGGTTGTCGCCGAACTGAGCGACGGTGCGGCAGTGCAGGTAGTAGCCCGCCGCCGCGGCGGCGGCGGCGCCCACGAGAGCGGCGAATGCGAGCTGCAGCTTGTACCCGGAGGCGGAGTCCATTGCTGGCGGGCGAGAGGCCCTGGGTTTAAGCGCGAGTTATTAGGGGCTCCCGATTAGAAGGGGGATGGGAGAGTGGGAATGAGGCATTATCATTAGCAGTGGCATCAGAGGGGAGGAACCAGGGACAGTGTTGGGGCCGTATTTATAGGGCCCCGTGCTGATTGCGACGGGTGGATGGGGCCCGCCGTCTTTGGTCACGCATCCACTCCGGTGGTTGTGTTCGTGGAGGTGGTTTGGCTTTGTTTGAGCGCCATGTAGACTGCTGTTTGCGTGATTATGTTAGGGTTTAATCACCTTTGTGTACGCCTTTTTGAACTCAAAAGAAGGCACCGAGGCTTTGCGAAAAAAGTAGCTATCCCATGGTAAGAAAACAATGTCAATGTATATCATGAACAACTTGTTGTGTATATATTGCTTCCAAAATCATAATTTAAAGATAAAGTCCATTTACTCTCTGTCCAGATAACTCCTGAAATACCATTTTGGTTTGTATTATTTCCATTATTCATTAAATTAAATTGGTTTATACCTTTAACTGATATTCTAATTTTGATTTAATAACATAGACTGGGATTTAAGTTGAAATTGATCTTCATAACCTTATACATGTCTTGTCTGATATGGCAAATAAGTTAGCATGACACAATGGCTCAATTTCTAATGTGTGTATCTTTATATCTATGCCCTGTGAATAGGCCTATACCTTAATAATAAGGTGTGTTAGTAGCATCTTTTAGGTCTTAGATTTTATCTCCAGTAAGAGCGAATTTTTTGGACTAAGCCAAAGCATGTGTATGACCACGTCTAAAACCAATCGGAGTTTTCTATACTTGTGTAAAAAGGTTCTTCTTCTTAAGCCAATGTTATTGGGACGGTCCATCCCTTTTCATACATCTCTCGAGACATATTCTTATGTGGTACTACGTCAAACTTATATATATTTAAAAGAATTCTAATTATAATTAGAAAAATAGGCGTAACTTTACCGTATAGGAAATAATTAGAAAAAATAGTTGTTTTGTGGAAGTATTAGTCAGAGTTTCCATTTCAACCTTTTCTAATGTTTAATTCTTAGAGTCAGTTTATTGTTATCTCTTTTAAGAAATTCTTACTTGATTTTTTAATTATTTAGTATGGAGTGATAATTTCATATTTTTATTGAACTAATTGAGTGCCAAAAGCGGTTGCAAATGTTTATCAAGCTTTTATTAACCGAAGAGAAGGATTGCTGCTTTGAGTTTTCTTGGTTATTTTAGGATTTAGTAACCTATGCATAGGTTTTGCACCTATATGACGGCATGGAGGCTTTTTCTATAAAGATGAAAATTTTACAACAAGATTAAAAGAGGAGTATGATGCCATGACATTAAGTTAGATGATGTCATGGTTGTTTCGTAGTTTTAGATAAGGTTTGGCATTTGGTGTAGTTCCATGTAGGATATGCCAAAAATTTGGTCAGAAACATAAATGAATTTGGATTTTAGGCATAGACAAATATGTGACTTGTATTTGTAGGTGACACTAAAAGCTATGTTGGAGTGTTGGATAACGAACAATTTCTGACTCATCATCTACAAACTGCCACCTAACACATTTATTACTCTGCATTAGTATTTTAAGTATATATTAAAAATTATAATTTATTTTTGTCAATCAATTTAAATATATATTATTTACATATTTTAAGTATAATTTAACCTTGTCTTATGTAAGATAAATAGCCTCAAAACATGCACAATGGTATATAATACCAAAGAGGAATTGGCATTACTTCAAGCACCATGAATGTATTTTAGGAAATTTCATTGGCAAGAAAGAATTTCTTGATAAAGACAAATAGAAAGGAATGAATTAGTATTTTTTTATTCTACTTCAGTCTATTTTTTAGAGGAGGGACTTAACGTCCTCACTTTCCTATACTTTGTCATCAATTTTTTCATTTAGGTTATATATACTCCCATCCTCCCTACTCCTCCTCACTCCCGGTGCCCCCTCCCCCCCCCCCCCCCCCCCCCCACACACACACCTTCACCCTCCCTCATAGTCACTCACCCCTTGCGAAATCCTTCCTCTGTGTGTTTTTTGAGCCAAAACTCTCCCGATCTTCTCCCCTCTACTTGATCCAAAATTCCTGATATTCTAAGTTCTACCTCTTTCATCATTGCCACTATGTTGGATCCCTTATGACCATCGGCTCCTGCACCACTATGACCACGCCGGCTCCCATATCGCAACAACTCTCCTCACCTAAGATTCATCTTGTGCCACCACCACTGCTTGGTCAACACCATGAATCAGTGGAGCTACAATTGAAGGGTATCACCCGTTACCCCCAAAGGAGATAGAGTGCCAACCAAGTCTGTTGGAGCCAAATGAGGTGACCAAATCCAACATGTAACTTTTCGTATTTGGTTTAAAACTCTTTAGAATCAAGTTGATTTCTTTCTATTCCAAGTTAAAATTCTAAGATAGAGTTGAAACTCTTGAAGTCGAGTAGAAATGATCTGAATTTGACTTTAATTTTTTTAAAAAAAAACACCTTCAAACTTTTCAAAATGGATTTGAAGTTTTTTTGGTTGGAGATGATTGGATATTGTGGTTGGTACTCTTCTCCTAAGCTATAAAAAAGTAGAGCATTGATGTCAAGGTCATATATTAGACACCACAATAAAGGTTGGAATTTGGAACCAGGTCATTCTGAGCCTAGTCTTGTACATGCACAACATCATATGTGGTTCATTCTTCTGAGTAGACATAGGCTTTACTAAGCTCATGGTCAGTTGGCCAAGAGTTGGTTGTCGGACAAGGGCAAAATGTTGTTGAGGCTTGTGTTTAGTAGGTTGCATACAACACAGTTCTGGTCAAGTTGGTTCAACAAGGGTGTTCTTACAAACAAGTTCCATGGTTGGCAGGAGAGCCACATACATCAACGTGTTGTCATGGTCGATGCAAAGGCAGGGCCATGCATATCATCATCCTTGATGAAAACTTGATGAAAGGTAGATTTGAACTTTGATGTGGCAAGTATTGTTATTGATGATGTGGGTGTGACCTGTGGTGCAACACAAGGAGCTTGAGGTGATGCAATTTATGCGGTTGCTAAGCGCGAGGTCGATTGAAAGCAAGATGGCAAGCTCTAACTTGGACGATGTCAACACAGTTCAATCTGGCGAGCGAGGAATCCCTTGTGGTGGTGTTGAGTGTACAAACATCTAGGTTGACCCACATGCAACGCAAAGTACTCAAGGTCGGAGGCCAAGGCCTCAACCATAGCTCCACTAGGTTCATCATCATTCATGGTTGAGGCATGAACATCAGTGAAGCGACATCTTCTCGATAAGGTGACATGGAGGTTTTGGTAAGGATAGATCTCAGAGTTGGAGACAGGGTCGAGCGATGACCATGGTTAGGAGGCAACATAGGAGGAGGTGAATGGTGGCATTAATTAGGAGAGGACCAACAAGGTTGTAGCCACGTTAAGGCCAAATGCGAAAGATACAAGGCAAGTAGATTTCATAGTCCTTGCACGAAACTGTACCTATATCCACTTATCAATATTAGAAAGGTTGTAACATGTGGTATGTGGAAGCAGGAGATGAGGGGGGCCCACTTCCTTTTTGGGCGAACAAGGATGTTTGGCCAAACAAAAAAGTCCACCTTTTGCACCGCCTTTTTTCAAGCACACTAATAGGTGGGTCCTTTAGTCATTTAGAGGGTGAGGTCAGTATTTGAGTTGGTTCAATCCTTGTAGTGGGTCCATGAATTCGTGTGTTGTCCTCTGATTGGTCGAAACACTAGTGAAAATTGTTAGTAATAAACTTTTATTACTATGTTTTATTATTCTTTTTATGTTATTTATGCAAGGATTTGATGATCGAATTTAGCATTTAAGCACTATCAACACAGAGTTGTGTCTTCCTTTGTCTCTTCTTCCTCTTCTTTATGGTCATCATTATCATCTTGCGCTTGGGCATTGGGTGCCCGATGCTTCCTTGTCGTGTCCTCTGGCTTCTCCCCCAATGATAGTTCCATGTCAGGGTACCTTAGCTTCACAACTCTGTTCTGGCGGGTGCCCCAAAGCATGGTTTCGTGTAGTTCCCATTCCTTTGGAGTTATTGGATCCAGGAAGTGCATGAATTTCCTCTCCACTTCTTTATACTTGACCTTCAGGAGTAGGCTGTGGTTCAACTCCAACTTGCTGTTCCCCAGATTCTTAGTGATGAAGGGGTCCATAAGAAGTGCATCTACGAAACATCCCATGCAGATCTATTGCAGCCATAAAACATCGTCATCCTCCCGCCTCCCCTTTTTCTTTTTTTTTTAGCCTAAACACATGTGTGCAATGCAAGGTTAACATACCGTTCCGACCGCTATAACCGGTCGAGTCCGATTCAGCGGTTAACCAGTGAAACCAATTGGTTAGCTGGACAAAATTTGATTTTGGGGGCGCATGGTCGGGGTCCGGTTAACCGGTCAGTTATACTAGTTAATCGGTTGGTTAGGGCAGTTAACCTGTTACAGAAGTAACCAACTCGGATGATCGGAAAAAAATAGAAAATTGATCCAAAAAATAGGAAAAATTTAGGCATGACATTTCTTAAATATTGAGCACAATATTAGACATAAATGTGCAATACATTGAGTTTATACAACATAGTACAACTATATTGTTCAATACAAAGCATCCAAATATAGTTGTTCTATAAATAATTATACAATGGTTTTCCACAAATATAATTGTTGAATACATAACATCCAAATAATTTCACTCACACCCATGGGCGCAAGTACCATGCGGACTAATACTCTTTGGTTGACATGAGTGCATTGCCACGAGTAGCCAACAATGTCGCCTTGTACTCATTCCATGTTTGCCCAATCCACGTCGTAGTTGTTCTCCATTCATTGAGCAACAAGTTATAGAAAATCAGGGTCCTACCACTTATAAACCCATTGTGGAGGAGGTTGGATGTCCGACGGCGGAGCAATGTATTGGTCGTAACCATGGGCATAGGGAGAAGAGCTACCTGCGTTGATTGAGGACTCACTTGCATAAGGAGAAGAGTGAATTCCTAGATAATGTTGCCTACCCCTTGTAGTTACCCCCTCACGTATGGTCGTCCTTTGAGAATGTGGAGCACCATGGTCTTGATCCTGGGTAGCATAAGTGAAATCTTCCTCGCCTGCAAAACAAGGTGATGAGTGAGTGAACAGTCAATTGATTGATAGGTGATCATTGTTTTTATTACCTGTGAAGTGGACAATTGTTGAAGGAGGAATAGAGGTAGCACCAGGGCCATCCGAGTCACCAGCAGAAGGGGTGGAGCTGCTATCATCTAACTCTTGATAGGTTAGGCTGCCATTGTCACTAGGAGTAGAATCATCACTATGCACTGGTTGTGATTTAGTTGTTTTCTTTTGTTTCTTGCCTTTTTCCTTCCTCCTCATGCTTAACATTTTGCGATTTCCTATATGTGTGTCACCCACATGTTTATTCGCCCACTCACCAAGAGAAGTAGTTTTAGTAATTCTTTATAACTCTATAGGAGTGTCATTTTCGATCACCATTCTCGATGGAATAGGGGTGTCACTCTCGGTGCTCTCTTCATCAAGTAATGGAATAGCATTGGACCGACCGTGCTACATCCAATCTCGTATCGGATTTGCTTGACCATATAAAGAAAGTTCCATTAATCGATCGAATGGATCATCTTCTCGTGGCTTGTATAATTCAGCTTGCCTCAAACGAATGTGTAGGTTGTAGTTCACATAAACCAAATTGTGGAGTTTCTTATATGACAACTTGTTGTGCACCTTTGTGTGGATCAAAGCAAATGTACTCCAATTACGCTCACAACCACTAGAGGAACAACACTGAGACACAAGATGTAGTGCAAGCTTTTGGAGAGTTGGTGTATCACTCCCAAACATAGCCTACCATTGTGCTGCAAAAAATAAAAGAATATAACATAAGTGTGAATGTTTCACATAAAATGTAGATGACGTAAGAAATGCACAAGGACTTACAATGTGAAGTATTATTATCACAGGCCATCTTACGAGCCAAGTCTGAAGTAAAAGCGTCATCTTTTCTTCTATAAGTCTCACCTTCATGCAGCACCAAAACACATGTCTCAGTGTCTGCCATAAACTAAAATGCCTCTCAAAGGTCATTTAGAATGTTATTTGATGTGCCATACACATAGAGACATTTGGGATGTAAAGCAGCAACTGCATTGACATAAGTCCTGCTTGCAATATCACCCATCCTAGGATTGACCACTGCCATAAATCATTCAAGTTCATAGTGGTTGCCCTGAAATAAACTTTCATACTCGTTCCTCACTATATGGAATCTTAGCAGGACTTCACTCAAGTTTGACTTCTTGTCCTGATCAGCAAATCGAAGGAATGCATACAAAGTTTTCACAGACTTGACCACCAAGCTCATGTTGTCCCACCATGACAAGCTAGAAAGGCATGAATGAGCATATCTTCCCTCACCCATGTCAGTAAAATGACTTTCCAAGAATGTGCTTGAAGCCATCCATGTCATAAATTTATCTTTGCGCCAGAGCATGCTTTTTAAAAACATACAATTTGTGCCAAATCTAGTAGCATTCCATCTTACCAACTCACCTCCAATAGCGGTCCTCATCATGGCATGCAACTTATTGTGGTTGTAACAAGGCCATCTCTCGACCCCCGTTGAGGGGGTCGATCGCACTCTGCCTTGCTTGACCCGCTACAAGGGGGTCGGGTCCGTATTCACCCCACTCGACCCCCGTAAGGGGTCGAGAGGGCCGCGGATAAGATCGCCAGCACCGTCTCATCGAAGTGCTCTCCACCGCACAAACACAGTGACGGTGGCACACCTGCTACCCTCGCTAACCCCTGGCATCAGTCATCATGCCGGTGCGCGACAATGTACCACGCCGCTAACCCCGCGGGAGTGACGGAGAGGAAAAATCCGGTCATCATGGATATGGTGTGATAGGACGCCATCCGAGCACCCCGCCCATATACTACACGATGAACTGACTCCCATCAAAGACGATCCAATGGGGCGAAAGTCCACAACTACTATTTGCACCTTCGCGTGCGCCGTACTTAACATGCGGCTACATTATCAAGGGGTCTAAACCCCTACAAACCTACTCTCATCGCCATCAGTGCCGACCTGGTGGGACGGAACCCGATGCCCTGACACAGCTCGATATGACGACCCTAAACAGGGAAGATCAAGGACAACTCGACGGAACGACACACGGCCTTGTGACAATTCATTACGCTGAGCCATCTAGGTCATCCGACTCACCCCAACTACAGGAGTGGAAAGCCTCGATTCATCGATGAAAGACGGGGGCTCGCCTCAACACAGCGACTGCAAAGCACTAAACCAAGATGGCGGGACCCGTGAAGACCAAAGGCCGCGCCACCGACCAAAGTCTAGGCCCCCTTTTGCATGAATTCAACAACTCCCCACAAGTTTTCTCCTCCCTCTCTCTCTCTCTCTCTCTCTCTCTCTCTCTCTATGTAAGACAGGCCCTCCTCTGGAGGTATAAAAGGGGAGGCCCCTCTTCTTCCCAAAAGTCGAATGGACACATGCACTCACACGCACACATATGTTCACTGAGACTTGGAGAACTCTCCTCTATCAACTCCATTATACATCCTGGTGCAAGTACCAAGAGCAGGCACTCAAACTGGACGTAGGGGAATATCCCGAACTAGTATAATCTCTTGTGTCCTATTGCATTCCCATCATCGAATCTAAACGCGCATCCCCGGAACAAACTCTACTAGCCGGTGATTGAAACACCAACACCATTTGCAATACACCATGAAGTTGATGATGCTCATCCATGTTGGTCTCATCCATGAATCACATATAATTGTAATACCGAGAGTTGGCCAATCTCGCTGGAACCTCTCAAACTGCTTTTTTATTTTGGCCTTGTTTTCATCTATATATACTCCATCAATCTCACGTCTAGTTGGGATTGCAATGCCCTCATCTGAAACATCAAAGAATTTAAATTAGTTCACTGCTTTAGACACATTCAACAAAAATTAAAAAAATCACCTCACCCCACCTTTGAGTCTCCTTGACGGCGACTTGAAAGTAAGGATTATCAACCTTCTTGTTGGGGATGTCTTCAATATGGAACCATTTTGACCAAACACTGTATTTTTCCCAGCCTTACACTTTGTTGTCCATGGTCCAGTATCAATCCTAGTTTGAACCTTCTCCTTATTTTTTCTTACGTACGTGGACCGTCTGAGCATGTCTAGCAATATGTCACCCTACGATTAAGATGAACCACCTCCATACTCATATTGCCCACCTTGATCACGGACGCGCCTCGCATATGCCTCATCCTCTTGAGACAAATCCAACACACGCTATAACACCTCATCCTCATCATCATTTATATCATAGACCACATTTCCTTTCTGGCAACTTTCTCCCTTCTCAAACTATCCTGTTGTATGTCCTTCTTCCTAGTCATAATTCTATCCAGCTCATGACGATAGTAGTCCCGAATATCTGGTGGAAGATTACTACAATGTATCACATTACCACCTCTTGGCACCACCCCCCTTTCTTGAAATCTTATAATACTTGCATGACCATTCTGGAAATTGGTTTACACCATGTTCCCACACATCACCACTTTGATTACGGTCCGTCAAATCTCCCTACATAACAAATGACATATACAATTTGTTACTTCAACATTACAATAAATCATAATATACTAGATGTTTAGTATATTTTTCCCTTTCTAAATTATCTATGTTTCAAAGGCTAAGCTATACATGACTACCAAAATTACCTACTATATTACCTACCTAAGTTTCTTATCTAAATGATCTGATAAAAGGAAAAAAAAAGCTTACCTCTGTAAGCGCATCTAGCCAGACACAGACGGCGGTTAACCGCTCCTCCTGGCTAGTTAATCGACCTCCCAGGCCGGCTAACCACCCGCGCTGCTGGTTGTCTAAGGGCCGCTGCTACTTGGCCCCACTCGGTCGGTTAACCGAGCTCCACGACGGGCTAACCGGGCTGGCCTGGCGGCTACCTGTCCGCCTACACGCCTCCGGTCCGCCTAGATCCACAACAGGCTACTCACTCCAGCCGGGTAGCTAACCGGGCTGACCGAGGGGCTAGCCGACTGGGGGCGGTGACGGCGGCGATCGGCGACCTACTGAGGACGACAGAGGCTCCCAGGCGTGGCCATGTGGTCACGGGTACGTCAATGACAGTGGCGAAGCCAGGACCAAAATCTACCTATGGCGAACATACTAACAGGGATTTTAAAACTGCTACAGTAGCAGTTTTTTTCTCCCTGAAAGCTGATCGATAAACCAGAAAAACCAATCAAAAACTGTTTTGTTACAGTGTCTAGGTTCGGTTTTTCTAATAAACCGGACGTCCGGTGAAACCGAGCCAGACCGGTTTTGATGAAACCCACGAAAACCGGCCAGTTTTCAACCATTTTTCAACCCATGCATACTACTACTAATTTGTTCAATATTCAATAAAACCCCATAATTATATGAGAATATAAAATCTTAATAAGTAATGATTGGTTGAACGTACTGTATAAGTATTAAGTACGGCGTAATGGGTGGGGAAGATCGATCCTCCGATGTTTCATGGTTTGAAAGCGCTTCATGATTGGATAAGTATCAAGCCTTTTAAATATCTCCTTCTCGGTGTAGCATATCATTAAATCATTGAGCCATTCATCATCCATCTTGTTGTCGAGAGCGGTCTTGATAATTTTCATAGCCAAAAAAGCTCTTTCCACAAATGGCGTTGCTACTGAAAGGAGTAGTGCTAGCTCAATTAGACGATAGACCAATGAAAACATCAATCAGGGAAGGGAGGCGAGGCGGCCGATGGGACAAAGTCATGAAGACAAACTGACAAACGGAGGCGAGGCGGCGGATGGGACGAAGGCAGAAAATCGATCAGGCAATCAGCGATCGTGTTTACTAATTACTAGCTGCACTATAACAAGAGAAAAGCCTAATTAATAATAAGCCCATATAATAATAGGCACATAAGGCCATAATGTTTCATCAATTAAGATTGTGTTTAAACTTGCTAAGCTGCCAGCGGGTAGGGGGGTTTTGCCGACGTGAGCTATGGCTGGTGCCGTAGCTTGCCATAGCGGTGGCTTCGCCACTGCGTCAATGAGTGGCTTGGAGCGGATAAGGTAAGGTTTTTTTTTTCTTTTTTTCTTCCATCATTTTTTTTTAATGTCGAATGAGCTTGGATTTTGATGTTTTCTTCACCATAAATTTTCATGTTGTCTCTAGTTTTTAACAAAATTTATACAAGTTTTTTAATTTTTTTCAAATTTTTTAAAAAATTCAAATTCGATTGGGGGTTAACTCGTCAGCTAGGATAACCGGCCCTGTCCGATTTGTCGGTTAACTGGGTTAACCAGCTGGTAACCCCGGCGTATGTGCCCCTCGTGACCCTTGTGCAGCACTTATTTAACTAATTTCTTTTATTCAACCCAAAATTAGTTTTATTTGACGCCTAACAACCGCATGGTAATATCAGACGCAATTTTGTAATCTGTCAAGATGTCGACTGGCCATTTGGTGCGACGTACATGAAAATCTCAATTATTTCGCGCGTTTTACTCGTGCACCGTGTTACGGGCATCTTTCACTGATCCGTCCAACTCCTAGTCGCAATCGCCGTCGCTATCGATTTTCGAAACGGGAAAAGGATGGGTGCATGCGTTTTGAGCGCGCGTGCTCGTGACGAGGCGAAGCATCGCAACCGGAAATAAACTGTCGAAATAGCACGTCCCCGTCATCGCCGGTAAGCCTTGTTACTGCTCAGTTTTGTTTGCTCAGCTTGTAAGCTTGCTAGGACAGTAGAGGACTGTTTCTGGACACGGCGAAAAACTTGCAGCATGTTCGTTTCAGTTTCTCTGTTCAGATGGACGGCTGGTCGTAAACCTTTAATTTCGCTGTTATGATTACTGAGTCTAAGTAAATCCAATAGTCCATTGTTTCACTATTAGGGATCCTCAGTCATCCATGCTTTGCAAAATTCGGATTAGCTCAAATTACTCGAATGGTGGGTCACAAAAAACTAATACGAGATGTAAATTTGTATTTTGGAAAACAGTATCAACATTATAAGAATTACTATATTTCTACACAATATTTCAGGGGAAAAAGGGCAAAGAAAATATCCAGAGTCAACATTCAAACCATATACTACAATCAAGCAGGGATGCAAGTTCATTGTTTTTTTTTGGGGGTTAATAGAGCGGTCCAAATTTCTCTCAAATGATCCAATTTCACCTTATCAATCTAGTGTGACCACTAGTACCCATCGGCAAGACCACCTACATCCCTAGTGCCAGGGCACGGGACTCGGCTGTTCACTGTTCTGCACTTACCTACTACTACTACACACAAAGCAAATGCTCCTCGAAGAGACGAATCGGCAACCAACTGACAAAGGCGCCCCTTGTACCGTAACACAGGGTTAGCAACAAACAGGCAACGCATGTGCAAACACTAGCGAGAGATCACTTTCCCAAAAAGCACAACTATAGAACACCCGCGCTTAGCATGGCATAGACCAGTAAGGAACAAAGTACAAAAGCAATACACCAAGAGTCATCCCAGTTACTAAGATTACTTTATAATGCAAGTTCAAAACAGGCTACCCACTGTTCCAAAACAGCATCAGGATTCAGGAACCGTATGCAATCGTGACTCACATCATGGCATGACTCGACATTTTACTTAAAACTCTGGAACAACAAATGTAGTATCTCTCAGCTGCTGCGGATAGCTCTTTCCTGGACACACCAACAGCATCAGGTGTGTAACCTGAGGGGATTCAGACATCAGCTGCCTTCGGGGAATTCTCAGGCGTCTTGAGTACGTCAGGTGCCTTCCTCGTCTTGTGTGTCTCAACAGCAACTTTGAACTCCTCCCTAGTGGCAGTGTCCTTGAACTTCAGGGCAAATGTAGCAAGGCCACTCTGTGATTCACTGACACTGTTCAGGCAGGCAAATGTCACGCCCTTCTTATCCATGTCCTTTAGCGACATGTCATCGTAAAGGCTTGCATTCAAAACCAGCCGATAATTGCCCTTGGCCCTCATGACAAGCCGAGCCCTCTCACCACCAGATACAGGGACATTTAGCTTCAATTCACCTTTTCCTCTTTCCTTCCAACCCCCATCCAAGTATTCATACAATGCAGAATCAGCAGTAAATACCGCCTTCTCATTTTCTTCGCCAGTTTCAACAGGGCCCTCTGGCATAGGAAATTTCTTAGGTGCTTCTGCAGTAGTAGCAAGTGCCGGGGACGAACTACTATTGTTGGTAGCACCAAGGTTGAAAGAAGGGAATGAAGATCCATCAGTCTTTAGGCCAAATAAAGGTCCACCACTTGAGCCATCCTTTGGCGCTGAGCCTACTATTGTTGGTAGCACCAAGGTTGAAAGAAGGGAATGAGATCCATCAGTCTTTAGGCCAAATAAAGGTCCACCACTTGAGCCATCCTTTGGCGCTGAGCCAAATGAGAATGATGAGCTTGAAAATCCTTATCTTCATTTCAGCTTCATCTGCCTCTTTCTTTTCTTCAGTATCCGCCTCTTTTGTTTTGTCCTCAACTTCAGATGACACGCTGTTACCTTCCTTGGGTTCTTCAACAACTGATTGTCTTCCCAGATCCATCCACTGTGTCTTCTGCCTTTTCACCGGTTTCAACAGGTTGCGATGGTGTTTTAACAACATCAGAGTCGATTTTGCAGCTGATTCATCCTTCTGAACCCCAGGTACATCAGAACCAGCATTTTTAGAGGGTACAGACAAAACCTCTTTATCACTACCATTGCTGCCTTCATCAGCTTTGACATCTGAAGGCTTAGGTTGTGTCTTCTGCCAACCCAATCAGACCAGCAATTTTAGAGGGTACAGACAAACCTCTTTATCACTACCATTGCTGCCTTCATCAGCTTGACATCTGAAGGCTTAGGTTCCAGAACAGGGGCCACTTGTTTGAACACCAGAATCACTGGGAGTAAACCTGATTGCAGCAAAAGGATTAGAAGAAGGTGCCGCTGACTGCTGCTGGCGCCGAACCTTCACAATTCTTCGGGTTGCCATCACCTCCTCACTAGCTTTCTTAAAAGATCCCATCTCTGGCTCTGGTCCGTCATCATCAGGCTCAGGATTATCTTTGTTGATTTGGGTACCTGCAACCCTCTTCCTCGAGGTTGGAGGTTCCTCATCTGCCATTTTCAAGTTAGCAGTACCTGGAAATTAAAAGGAATTAAAAAACGAAAGAAAACAAGAAAACAGTTCCACTGGACGCCATGCAGTTAAGAGAAAACAGCAAACTGTAATTGGGATCGAACATGTACATGAATTAAGTCTAAACGATAGTGTATGCACAATACTAAAAGCTCAAACTTCTACATAGCGTGACCCACAAACACCCAAATAAGAATGAAGGCTGTAAACTCATCAAAATATCTACAGAAACTAAAAAAAAGAACTTAAGGCATATGGGGCTATGCATTATATGGAATGCTTAGAGTGAACAAAACCTAACAATCAAAGTACACTATAATGTGAATGCTAATATTGTTGTTTTGTTTAAAACGTTTGAAAAACTCAAAATGTAACAGAACTATGTTCCCAAACATGAACATGTGACAGCCATATAGTGTGTTACAGAGACAGTGGCAAGAAACTCACCACTCTACCTGCACTACAATATTACAAAAAACATCATTTCCAACTCAATCTGCCATCTATCAGTATTATACAAGATTGTGATGGAAACAAAAAGAATATGTTGCCTAAAATAGTGTATTGTGTATTGAACTTAAGTTATGTTCTGTGCTAGTTGCAAAAAGAATTATCATCTAGGTATGACACTGACTAACATATAAAATAATTACAGCCAGCTCAATAAATATAACAAATGAAGTAACATCTCTTAAGAGATCTGGTATCTGTAAATTTACATATATATCTACATCAATATGCATATATCCCAGATAAGTGGCTAAGCAAAGAAACATGTCAAAACTCATTTTAAGGACATCATGCAAAGCTAGCACTAAAGTTACAACTACAAATGCGGTGCTTTTCATTTACAAATATATAATACAATAAACTTGAATCATCTATGTCCAGGCTCCGGAATAAAAGAAGAATGCCTACTTCCCCAGATGAAATGGACTTTGTAACATTTTTGCAGCATGTGAGCAACTTAATTTTCCAAGCAGCAAAACAAAATTTAGATTTTGCACATCCATAAAGCAGCTACTAGTCTGATCTTGCATAGATTAACAGCTACTAGTCTAATCTCATTATTAACTAATTGCATATATATTCTGAACCAAATATCCTTCGTGAGTTAAAGATCCTTTCTGTATGACAGATCTTAGGTCGAATATCTAAGAAACGTAAAAAACTAGTGTGTTGATCTAAGCTAAATACAACTACTGAGCTTGCCCACTGAATGGATGAGTAACCCTTAGCTCCATCTGACCTAATCTAAAAACCGAGTCGACGGCTACACGAAGCATCAATCTAGCCCTAGCAAGTAAAAAGGGCTAGAATCCTGAACTGCCTCAAACGGAACAGGACAAATAGAAAAGCAGCAAGCCAGTAACACAGCTGAAATTTTCAGCCCCTGCAGAATATTTTGAATCAGCTTAACTAGAAACTATTTTCCCAGAGTTGCTACTAGAAACCACGCAATAGGAACTCAGATTAGGATTTGAGAACTCAAGATCCTTCCGGAAACAAAAAGAAAGCAAACATCGTCATCCAAGCGAGCAGGGTTAGGGTTCCCTTACCGCAAGAAACCGTTAGAGCCGAGGCGGCTCCCCGCTCCACACCGGAGCAGGGATCGGCGAGGGCGGGCGGCGACGGGGAGCGAACGTGCCTGCGAGGGGAGGTGGCTGTTGCGGCGGTGAAGCGGAGATGGGAAGGAGAAACCCTAGTATAGACTGGAAAATGATAGGAGGGGGAATGCGGCGGCGGGCGTACGTGTTGGATGGACGAGACACGAGAGCTGTGTGGACGGCGGTGGCGTGGGCCTAACTGGGCCTCCCGTGTGGTGCGAGTGACTCCCGCACGGCCCGTGACAGCCCATCATAGCTAGTTTCTTTTTTTTTTGTCTAAAAAAAAAGCTAGTTTTTTTTTGTACTTTTGGGTTTACAAACAACCCACGTTTGACCCTACTTACCAACAAATTCGGAATGATTTAATAGCATCAATTGAACAAAATTTATCAAACTAAACTTAAATTCGGACTCAATCTCTACAACTTATGAATTATAGTGGCGTCGTCCACCCACCATACTCTGCCACACGGACGTATCAGTTTTACGTTAAAAAGAAATCAGCATGATCAAGAATAAGAGTTGGAGTCCGATCAGACCAACGTGTGCTAAGTTTCCAAATAAAACCATCAGAGTCTTAGTCCACAATTGACTCCATTCGATTCCCATTGATAAACGAATCATATTATAAAACGGAGTTCCATAACCTCTTCATAAATACGTACAAAACAAGTGAAGGAGCATACAAAACAAATCTAATAGTCCTGTAAAGCTGTGTGCCGCCGAGTTCACAGGAAGCCCAACCCCAAGACCTGTAGCCGAGTTCAGCAAGCAAACCAAATAATCTCTCGTCGAGTTGCCGTAAATCACCATCCACACCAAGTCGTCAACTTCCTGTAACGTCTGCCACATAATTAACCCATCTAACAGTCACTGTCGTGTCTGTACCACCAAGCTGTGACAAAGAATAATCTGGAACCCGTCGCCGAGTCATCAAAGTAATAACATCTCAAATCATCAAGCAGAATCTCACTGAGTTTCAAGGTGGACACAGCTCTGTGTAACTAAAGAGGGATGATGACAGATACATCGAAATAGATGATGACGATGAAATAGAAACAAGTAGCATGGAAAAAAAGATCATAACATACACGGATGACGACATGATAAACCTGATTAACAAGGTTACATCTCATAAAATTTATCCAGATGTATCTGTCTACAAACAATATGCATTTTTATCATATTTTCAGGTGTTCATTCCAATAAACATTGTGCATAACCACTAGTACCTTGCTGTGATCAACGCAAAAAAGAAAGAGATACAAATTCTAGACTCAACAGGACCAAAAGAACGAGGAGACCTGACTGATACTGTAAGCTCATTATACTGAAATATACTACACAATTCTGCTTACTCAGTTTTGCATATTAAAAAAAATGATTTCTCATTCTGATCCAATTTAAAATCAACAGCTACACGGACTGCAAAGACATATCGACATTGTATAAAAAAAAGCTATTCCAAGAAACAAGTGGCCTGACCTACAAGTTGCTTCCTGGCCATACATAGAGATCTTCAAAGAAAGTATGCAGACGGACGAGTAAAAAATGTGATCAAACTATTTACTTTTGTTCGATCAAATAAAAATGCATGCCTGACAATAAAATATTCCAATAATATAGCTGTTCCTGCGGTCTATTCCTAATAAACTTTACGGAATACTAGAAGGGCAATGGCCTGACCAACATATTTAACCAGGTAAGCCACAAATTCTATATGCTATGTCTGTATTGCAAAATTATTTTTGTGGATATGCTTTACAAATACTATACAACTATACAACTACCGTGCAGGACGATATTACACAGTTCATGCCAAAGTTAGTTGCGATCTTACTAACAATAAATCTAAACAAGCTAAAAGGATGCCCGCCATTAATCGAAAGCTACGGTCAGTGATGCTGCCGTGTTAGAGTAAGCTTCTTATGATCATTGAAAAATTAATCACCTAATAACAATAGATCCTATACTTGACTAGAATACTAAATGCATCATTCATAATTCTTGCAGGACAAAGTGGGTCTGAAGCTACAACCCATACATAATAACAATAAGTTTGAGACAGATTCAGGAGTTCTTACGTATGGATAAACACATGTCCAATGATCTATTCAACATGGGAGTGAGAATCCTAGCAAGCAGGGACCACCAAATCCTGAGAAGATCAAATCGGAGGGTGACAATAAAATATTCCAATAATATAGCTGTTCCTGCGGTCTATTCCTAATAAACTTTACGGAATACTAGAAGGGCAACGGCCTGACCAACATATTTAACCAGGTAAGCCACAAATTCTATATGCTATGTCTGTATTGCAAAATTATTTTTGTGGATATGCTTTACAAATACTATACAACTACCGTGCAGGACGATATTACACAGTTCATGCCAAAGTTAGTTGCGATCTTACTAACAATAAATCTAAACAAGCTAAAAGGATGCCCGCCATTAATCGAAAGCTACGGTCAGTGATGCTGCCGTGTTAGAGTAAGCTTCTTATGATCATTGAAAAATTAATCACCTAATAACAATAGATCCTATACTTGACTAGAATACTAAATGCATCATTCATAATTCTTGCAGGACAAAGTGGGTCTGAAGCTACAACCCATACATAATAACAATAAGTTTGAGACAGATTCAGGAGTTCTTACGTATGGATAAACACATGTCCAATGATCTATTCAACATGGGAGTGAGAATCCTAGCAAGCAGGGACCACCAAATCCTGAGAAGATCAAATCGGAGGGTTACAAAGCATTACATGAACGACAAATTCTGCGTGAGTAAAAAAAAAACCTCAAATCTCTACTACATTCAAATATAGCGTCTGATTCAAATGCTGATAATATTAATGTATTTTTCTCGACAGACTATCTCTGAATTCGGACGTGACCCAAAGTTTTGTAATAAGCTCAACGTTCACGAACTATCTAAAACACTGAAAAGCTGGCCTTCTCTATACTATGACATCTCGTGCTGCAGATACGTAAGTGTATCTACATCTGACATCAATCAAACACAACTTTATAGATATCCTAACAATGCTTAAGCATGCAGGTACTTCTGTCATACAATATTATAGGGATATACACGCTCTTTGTGTTAGACCGCAAAGAAAAATCTGTGATGATGTTTGACCCCAAACCAATGGCAAATTGGTTTAGAAACATACCATACAAAAGGTTCGTGAAGAAGATAATAAACATCAGCAACAACTACTGTCTTGCAATATGCCCGGCATGACATGAGGATATATTTCTGTGGAAGTATATTCTAATAGAAGACACTCCAATGGTGGACATCAATGGGTAAATAATTGCTAACTACAATGCTACACAGATTTAGTTAGTTAAAAAACACTTAAGCCTACCATATCTGACTAATTTTTCTACTTAGGTTGTTAACCGGTGACATGGTTCTGCAAATAATGTCCACGTTCGACGGTAAAGAGCAACCGCAATCAATCTCTATGGTGAGTAAAGTATATAAAATAGAAACACATTCATTAATTATTTTTTCTAGGACTATAAACATATAAACTAATAATGTATGTTCCCATAGGACAGTAGAAAAATGTGAAGGAGGTTAGTGGTCGACCTATTGATGTTCGAAGGAAATACAAGTCAATCAGTTATACCAGCCAACATACAGGACTGTCCAAACCGGATCAAGCCAAAAAGTGTTTAAAGATATACACGTGATGCAAAGTAGAATTGATTATTTATTTAGCTAAGTTGCTTAGGCCCAAGGATTCATATGTTACTGCAATATCTAAAGTTATGATATAACTACTATTAGTATTTTAATTTCTATGCAAAGCAGTGTATATCCTTAAAAAGTAGTATATGTTTGCATAAAAATAGAGATAAACATAATTACCTTACTAACTGTCAACATTCCAAAACTAGCTCCGTCTTCTTTATGAAAATTTTCATGCCTAATAGAAGAATAACAGCAACTCAAATCATGCATCATGAGAAAAAAAATAAGTATTCTTTGGACAATATAAGAATAAAAGTATTTGACAATGCCAAGCATATATTTAAAATGGCAACTGAATGTAAGGAGAAGAATTCTTACTTAAAGCAAAATATCTATAGTTCGGTTTTTCCAATTTCAAGTATTTTGCTGGGGAAGGAACAGAACAAAAACGGTTTCTTGACTTGCCTATTGGCTGCTACGGTTAGCTGGAGATGGACATAGATGATACAATTATAACTACAATCAGTATTTTGATTTCTATGCACAACAGTGTATATCCTTAAAAAGTATGAAAATATAGATGAGTCATCACAGGGGAGACACACACAAAAAAAAGAATAAGACAACATTAGGTTTAACAGGCGTTTAACAAAATAAGTTAGACTCAACATAATTTTTCACGATTCTGTGCCTTTATAGAAGAAAAAGGAAAGGGATTCAAAACAGACCTTTGAGTCAACTGAATCACCATACAAAGCAAGCTCCTTTGCAACACCAGTTAATTGACTACTTATGCATGACTTGAGTCCTGGCAGAACAGTCTTTATATGTTGGACCAAAATCTGAAACCAGATACATGCAGTTTAATATAAATTCCAATAAACACTGTAAGCTGGATTACAAACATTTTTTCATAACAATACCTGGTTTAATTACTTTGCTAACTATGGTATCCCACAGTACTGACCAATACCATGGTATGCCTAAAAATGAAGGAAATAAATTCTGTTAATTTACCTATAGAAAGAATATAAAAAAATCATGAAAATGTTAATCTTTCAGGCAACATACCGGCTGAGTATGGAAGAATTTCTCTTCACGAGACAGAGCACCCTTGATACTGTGATCTAAATTGATATCCTGAGCCATTAATAACATATCATTAGAGCATGTCTGGCATAAAACAGGCTCTAAGAAGCTGGAGTTAGGAACATGCAGAAGCTACAGAGTAAGGTAAAGCCATTTTGCTCCCATTTTACACTACAATAGTAGTCCTAAGAAACAATACAGGACACGGAGAAAACAATTGGAAGAATCGGAGTCAACTCGCAACAGGGTTTAAAAGGCTAGATAGAAAGTATATCCATAACATTTCAGTACAAAAGTATTTCCTCATGATATTATCAAGCTATATAAATTTTATGAAAGTTCATAGCTATGACTAAAGTCCATCATTATAAATCAAAACAGGAGGGGTCACAAAGGCTGATAACTAATGAACACACTAAACAAACATATTTAGATTAGATCAATCATTGACTTCTTGCCAGTCACCAACCCAAACTCCAGGAGCAACCTCGCCCCAACCTGGATCCGCCTCGTGTCGACCGGAGAGAAAATTGAAGAGAACGAAATACAAAACAACGTCACCCACCCTGGAAAAGAAGAAAACAACCTCATCAAATCATCTTCTGGGGAGGGCAGTGTCGGGGATGGAGCTCGGCTGCTCCGCTCTGATGTTCCTCCTCTTCCTCTATCAAGCACTTCAAAACAAAGCTCACCAGCCACCACCCAGATCTTGTCCATCGTCAAGGGCTCACCGCTCCAGCAAGTAACAGAGCAAAATGCCCCCAAACAAGTACAAGAGTGCAAGACCCCTGGGACGCAGGGAACGGGGTGGCGCCGGCGAGCTGTGCCTGGGACGCAAGGCGAAGGGATGGCGCCGGTGAGATGCCCCTGGGCCGCAAGCCAAGGGAGCGGCGCTGACGAGCTGTCCCTGGGCCTCAGGGAAGGGGGGTGGAGCCGCAAAAATACGGCTGGATCGCAGGGCGAAGGGATGGCGCTGGAAAGCTACGCCTTGGACGCAGGCCGAGGGGTGGCACCGACGAGCTGCCCTGGGCCGCGTGGGAGGAACTCTGACTCAGATCTTGGATAACAATGAGAGATCGATGGTGAGGGTCGAAACAACAGAGGGAAGCTGGAGGAGGGCTGCAGCGAGACGCCTCCTTCGCCTAGGAGAGAGGAGATGACATTGGCTTTAATGACACAGCGCCGCAGCAGAACGAAGCTCCCATTTGTAACGGCTGGAGATAAGGCTAGCTAGCTATCTGTTTTTCCAGTATCTGTGCAGAAAAATTGAAAATAATTAAGGGTATGTTTGATAGGATTTATACTTAAAGTGTTTATAGTGTTAAAAATATTTATTGTGTTAAAATTATTTATAGTGCTTATTGTAGCATAAGTAGTCAATCTGTTTGGCAAAACTGCTTATGCTTATTTGTCCAAATTACTTATGCTGAGAGAGAGGATCACCATAAGCACTAAAAGCTATATTTTGCTGTTTTGTCCAAACTACTTATGGTAGTACAAAATAGCAAAGTGCTTATAGGTGCTTATACCCCATAAACACTTATGCTATTTTACTGTTTGACACTCTAAACTGCTTATAAAGCATAAGCACTTTCAATAAACAGCAGCATAAACCCTGCCAAACACACCCTAAGAGTTTTCTGTATCTCTGAATTTAACAAAAATAAAAAACTTAACGCTCATAGGATTTCAAAAATATAATATAGGTAACCACTTATACGTGTTCTGCTGGAGAGACTGCATAATAAAATTTAAAGAAAACCAATAAATATTATTCCAAGTAACTAACATGAGTCAAAAATTAAAATAAAATAAAATTTTCAATTCAAATTATCAAACCAATATAAAAAAATTATAATAATTATTTCAGTTTTTTTATTTTAAAGCCCGTGGCAACGCACGACCACATTGCTAGTCCTTTTTTATTTGTGATACTACTCAAATTATTTACATGTGATATTTTAGAGAATTCGTCATGTCTCCCTGAAAGATAAAGATGCTCCACCTCTCATTGCATAAGGGTTATGTTGTTTCCTCCGTGTCATAATTTTAATTTCTTTCTCTATTCTTCCATGCTTCTCTACTGTAGCACTTGTCACTCGGTCAGCAAGAATCACGGTCTGCTTAGAGAATCCACTCCTCTCTTAGTGGTATTGTAACGATGACACATCACAATCACCGAAGGAAGAATTTTCACCCGATGCAAGCAGCTTCCCTTCCCGTTCCTCTTCTTGCTGCTGATCCAAGAATCTGACAATCTGCTCGAGAAGCTATGCAGCCTTCCTCTTTCCTCTTTCTAAGCCGTTCAGAGCAAGCTTCTTCAACAGATCCATAATTCTACACTCATGCGCGCCAGCCAAATGTTATCATTGCAAAGATGCCACATCACTTATATAGCAACAGCACTCTCTGCACTATCCTCTCTGTCGATCATCTCCACAAGCACATGAGGGCCTCTACACTGGTTGTTAGGGCGTCCACAGTGGTTTCTTGCATAGACAAAGTCCAATAGTGCTGAAGATAGCAAGTAGTACGTAGCTTATCTTTTGTGGATCTCACATATCTCATTTTTTTTATCCTAAATCTTATCTTCTTCCTCTGCCTGGTCTTATCCCAACCATCAACACGTCCGCTGGCACCCACAAAGCATGTTTATTGGTGTCGAGTTGGGCAATATCTAACTTTTAGTTTGATATACATAGGTATTGCTACGAGTGGTAGCTCTATGATCTATCTTGTTTTGCACTACGGTGACAGGGCTGAAATAAATATGTGTATGACATGTTCCACCATAAAGATAAGATATAAAAACCATTACAAATGCCCTTAGCTGCACTTCATATGTAGATAAGGAGAAAGACCAATATAAAACAAGGTAACTATAACACTCTGTCCTAGATTTTAATGGCCTCACTCATATTACTATTTTAATCTCATTCTCATCCCAAGAGTGAGGCTCAGGCAGCGAAGGGTCCATAAAACGTGTTCGGAGGTGTTGATCTTATCTTAATGTAACTTTTGGCTTGGCAATAACCGAGCGCTACTGTGGCAGGTAACTTTTTTCTCTTTTCTAATTTTCTATTGTTTTCATCTGATAATAACCATCTGACCAGTGTGAACGCCCTAATATGCTCTACCGCCCCAATTCCTGACTTCCCTTCAGGGTGGCTGGACAGTATTTAAGTATTGTCATGGCCTCAGCCCCAATGAGATATCTCGTAGGCATCATCAGGTAAAAACATTACAACGCTTGCTGCAAATTTACATTGATCAACTTTAGTTTTCTAGTAACAAAGCAATATTTAGAATTAGAGATCCATAAAAAAAACTAAAAGTCCAATCTCCAAGCCCACTCCTGTTCCAAGATAACAACAGCTAGTAGTCGAATATCACAATTAACTAACTGCACATTTTCTAAATCGGATATTCTTCTTTGCGAATTTGATAGTCTTACTGTATGCCAGATTTTAGGTCAAATTGTCATATTCTACTTTTTCTGTCTTATATTATTTGTTATTCTATATTCTTTTAGTTTTCTTAATTTATTTGTCATTCTCGTATCTCAATCTCTCTCCTTCTCATTTTATGTGTATTTATTTTTTTCTACTTTTTAATCTTTCTTGTTCTCGTATCAACTAAGCTACGCTTTGCACTATTTATTGAACCGCTTATTAGAAATGTTTATGGTCAATAAGCAGTTTGAACTGCCAAACAATAAAATATCAAAGTACTTATGAGGTATAAGCGCCTATAAACACTTTCCTATTTTATACTAGTTATAAACACTTTAGATAAAATAGCAAAACATAGCTTATAGTGCTTATGAGTCAGCATAAACAATTTTAATAGATAAGTATAAGCAGTTTTACCAAATAAGTTGATTGCTTATATTACAATAAGCACTATAAGCAATTTTTAAAAAATAAGCACTAAAAATACTATAAACACTTTAAGTATAAACAATGCCAAACACACCTAATCAAATGAACAGCTACAAAAGGTACGATATAGGATACTGAACAGCCTAAAACAAAACAATACAAGAAAGAAAAAGCAGTAAGGCAGTAACAGAAAACGTAATTTTTCAGCCCATTGAGAATATTATTAATCAGCTGAAACTCTCTTTTATTTTTCCCGTAATTGCTGCTAGAACACCACGCAAGGAGGAAGATTAGATTTGAGAGCATACGGCAATGAAAAACGATCCTATATGAAACAAAAAGCAAACACGCATTGCCATCAGAGCGATCAAAGTAAGGTTCCCTTATTGCCTGGCCTAGGGAAGAAACTGTTTCCGAGCCTGGCCAGATGCAGATGAAGACGAACTCATGCAGGTGCAGCCATGCAGGAGGCGATAGCAGGAAGAGGCGGAGGCGCGGTGTGGCTGGTGTACGTTTTGTCTCTTGGATGCAGTGTGGGTGAAAGTGGGCCTCGGCCCATCTCTTTTTTCTTTTTTGACAATTCAAACCTGTATTCTATTGAATTAATGACAGATTACAGATTTTGGGTATAGGAACCCCAGGAGAAGTGCTGCAATACCTCTAAGACCGGGCATTATAAATGGTGTGCTAAGTGATTACAAATGAGAAGTAAAGTGCTTGATGTATCATCTGATATTGCGTTGTGCGCCAAATTATGTGTTATTGTGTTATCTTCTCTATTGATCTTGGAGATTCTGTAGTTAATGTCTTGAGTGTTATGTCAAAACTGGTATAATAGAGATCTCAATGTTCAATCTCCTGATTCATGTCGAAAGTTCCCTTGGTTGCTGGTGGAAGTGAGCACCTGATTGTCGGAGCAGAACATGATGTTGTCATAGTGAAGAGCTTTGACAATGACCCTAGCTTTAGCTTGTAATGAAGAGGAGCAACCGTCCGTAGACGCGTGGATGTGGACCGCCGGAGTGATGGGACCTGTGGTGTTGAAGAAGAGCACTCCAATACCCACCCTGTTGTGAGGTGAGGGTTGTGGCCGGCATTGCCGCGTCGGTGTGACATCGAACTCCCTGCCATGGGAGCACCACAGGAGACTGAGTTTGTGACATCGCCGATGTGCTGTGATATTGGGTTTGGTCTTCTTTTTCCTCTTGTTGTAGTTGTGCTCTTGTTGCTAAGTGTACCTTTAAAATAGACTAGTTTTTTGTGCTGAAGCGATGATCGTTACGCGTCCTCTATATGAACCACAATAGGACCAAGCGGTTATTGATTGTTGCGGCTGTGGGCGCAGCTCCTACCAGTAGTATCAGCTGGTCCTGTACTCCAATTTGGCTCTGAAGGAGCGCATCTGATCTGATGGCATTTGGACCATAATACCAGACCGCCCGGGCAAAGTGACAGTCGAAGAAGATATGGACATCAGTTTCAGGTTGAGCACGCTGTTCCGCGTACGACGCTGTTTAAAGCCCCCGTCCGGCGCCAACTCATCATCGCTAATTTCCTACAGTGTATTATCTAATAAATACTTGCAGTTTTGAATAATTTTTTAAATATAGTTACATTTACTTTATTTATAAATTAACACTAGCAAAGTATCCGTGCGTTGCTACAAACTATAAAAAATAAAACACTCTTTATAATTTAATTATAAATTATTTACACAATATAATTATTAGATATATACAATATTGTTGACATCTTTTACATGAAATATTACATTTGTAT
The DNA here is from genome assembly GCA_032690845.1 of Eleusine coracana subsp. coracana. Lineage (NCBI taxonomy): Eukaryota > Viridiplantae > Streptophyta > Magnoliopsida > Poales > Poaceae > Eleusine > Eleusine coracana. The sequence continues at coordinate 10,612,811 of CM064426.1, forward strand.
TACCACTAGTGATTTTTTAATATACCATTTTATATGTTAAAAGTAACAATTTTATCATATTAAAGCTTTATTCGGAAGAGAAAATCAATTCACAGAGTCCAAAAGTAGCACTGCATTGCAACTCGATTTTAAAATTGAAAAATTACTCTAATAGAAAAAGTTAAAACATGAAAGTTGTAGATCTCGTCGAGACCTTTTCGAAATATATATGGATCATATTATTTGAACTACAAAGCTAGGAGATATGGGACCCGCACAGAGACCTGTTTAGATGAGTCCGAATCAGAACAAATATTTTTGTATCACATTTTTGGAAATGAAAACTATGTGATCTGTACTTCTATTGAATACCAAAGTTGTAAAATTTTTTAAGAGCTACGAGATAGAGTCCGAGTTTACCTCATTTGAGCTCCGGACATGGGAGTTATCATTTTTGAAATTCAGTACTTGATGTAGAAGGTACAAAACCGATTTAAATTCAATCTCTAACTTTATGGACACGAAGTGGATGATCATACCTCAATTAATATATTGTAGAGATACATAAATATTACTATAGTAGATTACATGAACAGGCATCTAATTCCATATTATTATAGATCAATCGATTGGAACACATAAATCATCTAAACCAATAAAGCATGAGTTCCTATAATATCTTTTTTCACCAAAAGAATTATATACCCATTAATCTACAATCTTTGATTTAAGTAGGACGCTTCCTATCTAACCACACGATTAGAGGATGAAGGAAAAATTTATATTACATGACACCTTCTACAGTCTTGTGTCAAACAAACTTTTTTCACCCATGCCCATATAGCACCCCACCCCCCACGCGCACCTTCCAAATACTCCATATATCCCACTTATGCACGGTGCCCCCTGACGCCGTCTTCCAAAAGTTTTGCTCCCTTCTTTATTCCTTTTCCAATTTTATACCCTCTTTCCCTGACTAAATTATTCCTTACAAAACCCGTACATCACTTGTTCTAGACTTTCCTTAGATTTTCACTTCTTGGTTTAGTTTATCTTGCACAATTGTTTTGCGGAATTCCAATTCTCAGCTCAAATCTGAAACCTGTATTATGCAAGGGACTGCACCGCGAGCCAGTAGACTTTAGGGTTCGACCTCTTCAGCGCATTCCTCGACTGCACGGCGGCACGAGTCGACGACGGCCTCCAGGTACGTGAAGGTGTTGTTGTACGCGTCAGTGAGCCGATGCTCGGGAGCGGAGACGACGAGGGTATAGCGGGGATGTTGCTGGCCGGGTCGGCGGCAGGGTAGAGCGGGATGGCTACGGTGCTGTTGAAGCTTACGGTCCCCGGTCATCTGGAACTCGAGCTGATAATTGAAATCATTGAGGCATCTGGCTCGGCGCGTGAGCAAACGAGATCCAATTCCGTAAGTGTTTATTTCTTTCTTTATTCAGTGTATTTGTCTGTTTTCTGATTGCAATACCATTGTTCTAATTTATAAACCTAATTGTGAGTCATTTTTTCCTACACCTTAATTTCAAGATCTCAATTGGGTCATGCATAGGTTTTGAATTTGAGCTGATAATTAATTCAAAGTATTTTTCTATGGTTGGTTAGGCCTCTACCATGGGCGATGGTGATGAAACACATGCATCGGTCCAATGCGAAGAAGGATTCAAGAAAACTCACTACTGCAAGAATGCTCACCGTAAGACCAACATGTATGGGCGATCATAATAATAATCTACATGGTAATATTTCTATTTTCAAACTTTATTATGTCGGCACCTTGTATTTTTTTTTCTCCATGCGTAATTTTACTAATATCAGGCACTGCCACCTCCATGAGTACAAGAGGATCCAAACATTCTCCTATAGTGCAAGATAAAGAGAATTTGCCACCCATGACACCATGGTCGAGGAAGACCGACTATCACAGGCAGCACCAGGCAAAATACTGGGCAAATAAAACTCCAAACCAAAAATCATTGACACATGTGTCATAAATGTATAGCAACTTAGGTAAAAATCAGAAGAAATGACGGTTTGGAGTAAATTTTGAGGTGTGTGTGTTAAAAAAATTTCAAAAATAAATCTCATAATGCTGACCCTTGTGACTTACCAAATTTGCAGTAATTGAGAGCACTACCGACATATCTTCTAAAAATGCAGTGTTGCAGATGCACTGGAGGTGCAGAAAGCTAAAAAAGCCAATTAAATGCGAGAGTATCATAGGCGAAAGAAGGAAGAAGAAGCCCTGATGCTAGAAAAGCAATGTATTTGGCAATCATGTACTAGCAATTATTGATATGAAAAATAGTGTTTTATTGTTCCAACACTGCAGGATCATAAGGTTCAGTAGTTACATTTGGGAACCAGGCAATCAACATGGATCTCCGATGGCTCTACCCAGACTTGTTTATGGACAGTGTGCTCCTAGCAATTGTAATTCTTAAAGGCATCCAAATAGAGGTAAGTTTTTGACTAGGATATATGTTGTTGATTTTGTTTTCAGCATTTCATCTGTTTACATGTCAGACATATAGATAGAGAAAATAGAGACGTCGATATACCTATATAGATGCCAATAAATACTGAACACCAAATTCAAATAGTGAAGACTCGCTGGACGTTAATCGTTTCGCCAGTCATCCGATTGAAAGACTTGCGCTGATGCGGAAATGATGGCCAACAGTAATCCTAGCGGTGTAATCATCAACATGGAGGGTGCATAGACACAAATCGGATGACTAGCGGCAAGTGAAGACTTAACTACAACGGTTTAAAATATGAATTCATTGAACTGAATTAATTGAATAGACTAAATCTGGTGTCGTATGTGAGCTCTTTCTTTGGAAGAGAAGAGAAGCATAACTTAATTGCTGGACAAAGGAAGGAATAATTCGTTGTGTGTTTACGATTTTAAAAATGAAAAGATGTAGTGGGATGCCAGCTCGAGATCATTGTCGGATATTCATGTACTATAAACCAAACATGTTGAGTTTTAAGGCGAATATAAACTAGTAAATATCCCAAAAATAATTACGGTGATCATACTTTTACATGTTTATGTCCCTACCACGGTATATGTATTTCCAAAAAGGACACGACAACATATACTTGGAAGTAATTGGCTTTGATCCTTTTTTCCCCTGCCACATATGCTCTTCTTTTGGCCTCGCAAACCCTGGACTTCTCATACGTCAGTAGCAAATTTGACACACGATGTTAGGTACCTTCTTCCTTTAATCAGATTGTTGTTTTTTTAATCTCAAATCCATCATTTTCCATGCCATAGTAGATGCCTCCTGTAATTAGTTTTCTTACTTCAATTGATTAATTGTTCTAGAGTTTTATTTTTTGGATTGACTTCCTAAAGGACGGGAACAATGTGAGTAAGAATGAAGTAATATTTTCTATATCATAATTGGGTACAATTACCTTTAAAAATGTTTATATCTTACTTTTGTTTACATGATATTATTTGTACTTTGCAGTTAGACCCAATCATTGTAAGCTCAGGGCTGAAAAGGGTCCTTAATGATATAGCTCGAACCTTTGACTTTGAAGTGCTAATCCCAAAATCATCTCTAGTATGGAATATTATGATTGCTAATCCCACTAATAAAGCTATGGCTTGACATCATCTTGTATACAAATATATGACGTGTTTCAAACAAAACTCATACGGTGTGGAGAGTCCATGAAGGAGCCTTATGAAGAGCCAGACGCCATTGCCATTGCTTACCACGATGAGTTTGATGGCCCTAACAAAACTCATGCGGCGTGTAGAGTCCATGAAGCCGTGGCCGACATGCCATGCCACACACTCAGCGGTAGCGCATGCCTAGAGCTCAACTTCGGCGCCGATGTATCAGACGGTATTTTTCTATCTGGTACCTAGTTGTTAATCGTGCAACCGGCGTTAAGTTTGCAAGGTAAGGACGTGGACATTGATGTTGATCAACCAAAAACAGAGGGCTTAGAATGGTAAGTAATATTGTTCAAGATTTATATTTAGGTATCTTAACATTGTTACGACATCTTATTGTAGCTTTTCAAGTTATTTAAATTGTGTATACTTTATTAGAATTCTAGATAACACAAATCTTTTGTTTGCTAATTGAATACATTGACTCCTATGTGTTGATAGATGGGTTCGTTTCAATGAAGTGGATCAGGAGCACTTGTCAAACACATGAAAAGTGAGGATAAAAGTATTTTGTTTAACAAAGGGATCTCATATTGGTCAGTTTTACGTATGACTGATACTTGTAGATGAGGAGGTGTGTGTATGTATATTTTAGCAATTGATATATATATTTTGACCATTTAGATCGCTTAAATTGTTAGTTATGATATGAAAACTTGTATCTTCCAGGGCACCAAAATGGAATCCTTGGTCTTCGGGTGACCCAGTTTCTCAATGGATCGCCATGTTATTGAAGATCAAATATATGATTTCATGAGAGTTGATTTGGGGTGTAGTCATGATATACATGTATATCAATTGTTTTTCATAGATCAAAACTTCTATGTGAGAATATCTTCTGAAACTACTATCAAGATATCAGAAAGGGGGGTTTATATCCCTTTGTTTTCACGGAGTTTCATGGATTTTTTGGATCTACCATTTACCCCATATAAGTCCTATAGGGGTACTAATCTGATCTCGGAACATGACAAATGTAATTGCATTAACTTTGTACAATTATGCTAATTTGATTTATACTTAGAATATAATTTTTGTAGATATTATTGGCGTGAAGGAATTCTTGGAATTCTTTGTACCCCACATAAATGGATCATCTATGTTTCTAAAATCCATGACCGAAGGAATTCTTGGCGTGAACCGAGCAGGCACGCCGCAGTAATAACCCAGCAGTAAGCACTGGTTACAAACCCACCATATTTGAGATGGTACTCTAACATGATCTAACATGAATTTTTTACAGGGGAGAGGTGCTTATCATCCATGTTCGGGGGTCACATTTTATGTTGCATGCTCAAAAATGGCGGAAAACCACGGCTACCTTCATGTTGATTGCCGTTCTACATGTGAAAATGAATACAAAGAGAGGTACCATCTACTTTATGAGTTGTGTGTATCATATTATCAGCCCTATTGACATCTCTTTTTATATCGGTCCTTGATATAACTGAATCATCTCTTTTTTATGCTACAGAGCTGTTCGCAATACTCCATTAGTGACATCATCTTCTCGCCGGAAAGAGTGGAATCTACTGAATTACATGGTGACATATGATTTGACTTCACACCCACTTGCATTTGTTTACATGTTCATTTTAACAAACAAATTATAATTGATTTTGCAGAAATTCTATGTCATTTGATTAAGAAACCAAACCAAACAAAAGAATTTGCACACGTTTGCATGGTGCGTGGCAAAATCAAAAGTAAATAAGGATATAATTGAACCTTTTGTAATAATAGAGCTACTTGTAAAGAAGAATCAGGCTCAGATGTCACCCACGAGCCAGAGCATTAGTGAATTCCTAGATTGTGGCATGTTTAAATGATCTGGCTTTTTTGGTATAAAATTTTTAAATAATTTGGATTTGGATGATGGGACAAAATACTATTACCCTCTATTAAGATATTACTTTTGATAGTAGAAGCGCGTACGTGTCGCACGTGCATAATAACTAGTAAACATACAATAGCTGAAAGGTGTATAGTAATATGCTAGGTGTGTTCGTTTTCACTCCTTTGATTTTTAGACATGTTCCATCGAATATTATGATACTAATTAGGAGTATTAAATATAGATTACTGATAAAACCTAGTCCATAACCCTCCCTCTAAATGACGAGATAAATCTATTAAGAGTAATTAGGTCATAATTAGATAATGTGATGCTACAGTAAACATCTCTTAATGATGACTTAGTTAAGCTTAATAAATTTATCATGCTGATGTGCATTCAACTTTGTAATTAGTTTTATATTTAATATATATTTAATAATCATATGTAGTTTTTTAATGATTAGTGTGAACCACTAAAATTTAGACTTCAAAAAACAAACACACCCTATATATTAAAAATATGTAATATATATTTTTTTTCAAGTTATATAGTAATCTAAAAACACATAAACATTATCACTGAAAATTTATCATTATTTTTATCACATAGATAACAATGTTATCTATGATTATACAACAAAACAAGGAGTCAGAGACTACCACAAAATCCTTACATAGTCACCCACGAATGTGTCACGGTAGTTTTCAATACCCCTCATATAATCTTCAGACGTAGAAATGCCGACCACTATATAAACTAAGAAAGCTCGAAGAGCTATCTTTATTTGTTTAATGAGAATTGCACACACGTAGAGTTGACAGGTTAAATAGGCCATACTACTTGCCTAATCTTTTGTTTTGATGGATCATAGAGCGAAAAAAGGCCTTTCCTGATTTATCATAAACTAAGGTCCTATTTGGATTCACTTCCTAAATTTTAGTTGACTAAATTTTAGTCATTTTTACTTTAATCAGCCCACCTCTTAAATTTTAGTTCTCTAGTCACTCCAATCCTTCTAACATCTCCTAAACTTGAGAAAAAATCACTAAAGTCAAAACTATCCCTCCTCACATGTTATATTTTCTTTTAACCCACACATATTTCTACTTTTTAATTAGTTAATAAAGATTAGACATGTCTATTTTTTATTTAGTTAAGTATTTTAGCTATGGACTAAATTTTAGGAGGCTAAAATTTAGCCAACTAAAGAATCCAAACTGGGCCTAAAGTTATAATCAAAGCTATATTGAGAAACAAAAAGATAAAGTTTAGTAAAAAAGTGAATTACATCGAATCAATAGTTTAAAAGATTACGTTGAGCTAGTGAAATGAATAATGTGAATTGTTCAGAGAGTTACAATAGACTTAGTCCTTGTTTTTCTTTGTTATGACAACAACATTTCACGGAGGAGTATATTTCTTTACAAGTATGAACAAAACCAGTCCTTTTCTCTAATCATAAAATAACGGAATAATAAGTTAATCTTTCTTTGTCTTTCATTTCATCCCCGGCCCCTTCCTTGTTTGTAATTCAAAAAAACGGGACGACACGCAGCGGCACACGCACGGCACGACTACACGAGGGCGTTATCGATTTTATCCTCCACCCTCACTCCCCAGCTGGTCGGTCAGCTAGCGGCTGCTACCTCTTCGCTCTCTGCTCTTCCCCATGGCCGCCGCCCACCTCCTTGCCGCCGCCGCCTCATCCTCCACTCCTTTCCGCCCCCCTCTTCGCGTTCTCTCTCCGGGGTCCTCTCCTCATCTCCGCCTCAGCCGTACAGGTACAACCCGACACGACACACATCTCTCTGGCTTGTGGAACATTGCACAGTCCAGGCAGGTTTGACCTTTGCATGCCGGTTCCATTCGCAGGGAGGCGGCCGTTCACGGTTGTCCGCGCGGCCGAGACAGACGCCAAAGACTGTGCGTGCTCGCGCGGCTGCAGCGCCGCCCCTCAGTTCGATCGATGCGTCGAGCTGTTTGTGTTGGCGTTCTCAGTTGCTCTCCCTCTCTGATGCGTGCTTGCTTGGTTGCGCAGCGAAGGCGAAGGGGAAGGCTCCGGATAAGGCGCCGGCGGCCGGGTCGAGCTTCAACCAGCTGCTGGGCATCAAGGGCGCCAAGCAGGAGAGCGTGAGTCCTCCTCCCTTCCATCTGCTCCCCGTGCATTTGATTCTGCATTGGTTCGGCACGAATCATGGAGCTCGTGTACCCTCCGCAGATTCTAAACTTTCACATATTTGGCCTTAAGAGTGAAAAAGAAAAACTGAAAGATGCAATGTGGTAGTTTATGTGCAGTTGTGCACTGCTATTGCCAGAAGGCCTGCTTACCATTATAGTATATCACAAAATGCGTGATTTGGTCCCTTTTTAATGTTGTCGACTTTCGACTGGGTAATGACTTCGCTAGCAAGTGAATGAGACATGTAAACAACTAACACATAGTGGCTTCGGTAAACAGAGAACTTTTTCGATAAGGGGTATTCCCCATTTCCATTAATATCATAACGGGAAGTACAACCACATGATAGTAATTGTTCGCCAGAAAAAAAGATAAAAAAACTACCAGAAAGAACTTCTGCACCCTGACATGAAGGGAAATAGGGGCGAGAAACTGGAAGGCAAGTAAAATAGGACCAGACTACAGAACGACAGCTGAAGCCATACTCATCCCTTATTACAGCAATATTAAGACTGGTTTCTTTGGATCCTAAACAGAGAACTGGTTTTGGATGCTGAAAATTATGCTTTAACCTTGTTGCACGAGACCTTTGAATCGCTTCCCTTGGATATTTTATGATGGTATGCAACAATTGTGTATCCATCCTTAGTCCTTAGATACCCAAGCAAGAATCTGTTATTATGTTGGTCAATGGCAATTTCTTCTAAAGTTCTGTCTGCTATGGATCAAACCAGGTTATACGTATGTATTGCTTGATATAATTTTCCCTACATCTGCTAAATAGTGTCCTCCTGTGCTTAGCCAGGCTTCTAATGCAGTGGAATGGTTTGAGTGATATTTTCTTGTGGCATAATGTTCAAATTAACATTGTTAAATGAAAGGGGCTCAAATGACAACATAGTTTTGTTTGAACTTTTTAAAGAGACCTATTCGTTTCATACATGTGTAAGTTAACATCATGCACACCTTAGTACCCTTTTCTTGAAACTGGTAATGATGTGCCCTCTTTCACATGATGCTCACAGGACATATGGAAGATCCGCCTTCAATTGACTAAGCCAGTGACGTGGCCTCCACTTGTATGGGGTGTTCTTTGCGGAGCAGCTGCCTCTGGTAATGTTTGCTAAGTACTCCATTCCATTTTAAATGACATCCTAGCACTTGAAACTTCTGACTTAGATGATGATCTCGCCAATCGATGCTCTTTGCATGCACAAGTATAGGCATGGCTAACTAGCTGCTTGCTTTCTTTGGTTGCTTTGAGAGCTGGGCGTGGCTGGCTTGCTAGGGCCAGGAGCAATTATGCATTAATGAGAGTACCTTCCTTCCTTAATCCATGTGCCCATGGCTAGAGCGTCATATAAAATAAAATGGAGGGAGTATAACGTTTATGTCAAATCAGCGTGTCCTCTGTACCTCTCGAGAACCATCCACCCTGCAGATTTGGGCAATTGTATCTTCCTGTGTCGTTACATCATGTGGTGCCATAGTTATTTAGTTGTCAATGTTCCTATGGCTACTACTTTGATCTGAAAAAAAGTGTTCTTGTATTTTCTTCATTATAATTAAGTAGTTACTTACATTTACTGAGTTAGGCAAGCAACTGCCAAGAATCACTTCGATTTAGGATGCAGAGTACAGTGGCCTGTTGTTGTGCATATGGTTACTGTTCCTGTTGGCATAGAATAGCATACTTATATTTTCTTTCCCTCCGTAATGCTATTCAGGAAACTTCCACTGGACAGTTGAAGATGTTGCAAAATCTATTGTATGCATGTTAATGTCCGGTCCATGCCTTACAGGATACACACAGGTTTACTTTTATATTCCTTGTGGTGGTTTAAATCACTAAACATGTGCTGTATGGAAGACTTTCTACTAATAGGCATGTCAGCTCCAAACATTCTTTACTGTAGACAATCAACGACTGGTATGATCGAGACATTGATGCAATTAATGAGCCATATCGTCCAATCCCTTCAGGTGCTATATCAGAAAATGAGGTATGGTTATATTAGAGATAGTGCCAGTTTTGTGTATTAGAATTTGCAGTTACACAAATGTTTAATTGCAGACTATTATATGTAATAGTTATTAGGTATATGTATTGTAACTTGTCACTTTAGTGGTGGTAGCTAACTAATTCCAGAAACGGAAGCTATTGATGTAATACTCTAGTTATACAATGAACTGGAGATGGAATTTAAGAACTGGCGTACAGAATTACCTCATGAAACAAACTACAAAATTGATGATTTTTACCATCTTTGGAAGCATGATATATACTCCCTCCATCCCATTTGGCATTCTAGCCCCCTTCAGTTTTCCCAAAATATTTGGCATTCTCACTTCCCGATGCACCTTTCTCTCTTCCCAATACACCTCTATCTCTATCTCTTTCCTTCTCGTTTTCTGTGCACCTACCTTTTACACTTCTCCTTAATTCCCGTGCCGGGCTCCAAAGTGCCAACTAAATTGGGACGGAGGGAGTACATTGCTTATCTTCTAGATTATCTATTCATTGTTCCTTCGATCTAGTCTTTTGTTGACTAAATTGGTAGTCTTTTGTTCTTATGAAATATCCCTTTTCATCTTGGCCTTTCCCTTGAGGCACATGTAAATGTAATGCCATATACTGTCTTGTAACATTGCAGTGAAGCTGTCACTTGATGATAATTATACTCTGATGTTGTTAATAAGATTTTACTTTTGCCAGCTCTATGAACAAGTGTCATGACAAAACATGTTTCTGATGACAATGCTTTGCTTTAGGTAATAACTCAGATCTGGGTGCTATTACTGGCAGGGCTTGGATTGGGTGCTTTGTTAGACGTATGGGTAAGTCCTTCAAAACTCTTATCTTGTCCCAACAGGTTGATGAAGTGTTCAAATATTTCCTTCTGATTTCTTTCATTTCAGGCAGGGCATGATTTTCCTATTGTTTTTTATCTTGCTGTTGGTGGCTCCTTACTTTCTTACATATATTCAGCACCACCTCTTAAGGTACTTCTTTTGTTTTGTTTACAATTTGGTTCTCTTCTTTGAAATTCGTCATAAATTTCAGCTCGAGGCAGTTCCTTGGGGGCTCAACGTGCTTTCTGATTCAAACATCATCATTTTAATTCGTCATAAATTTCAGCTGAAGCAGAATGGATGGATAGGGAACTTTGCTTTGGGTGCCAGTTACATTAGCTTGCCTTGGTATTGTCAGCATTGTCTGTTTTCTTTGTGTTGAGCAAATAATGTTTGCAGCAACCTTACCACATATATTTAAAACTTGCAACTATGTATATTTTTTCAGGTGGGCTGGCCAAGCGTTGTTCGGAACTCTTACTCCTGAAATTGTTGTCCTGACGACTTTCTACAGCATAGCGGGGGTTTTCCTCTCTACTTCATATTCACCTTCTGTTTTTAATCGTCCATACCTGTTATGAATCTGGACTATTTTCTTGCTTATGCAGCTAGGAATTGCCATTGTAAATGATTTTAAGAGCATTGAAGGCGATAGAACACTGGGGCTTCAGGTTATTCTTCTTTTCATAATTACTTTTCTGAATTATACACAGATGTCTCTCTGTACTAATTTACCTTTATTTTCTTAGTCTCTTCCTGTTGCTTTTGGGATGGAAACTGCAAAATGGATATGTGTTGGAGCAATCGACATCACTCAATTATCTGTTGCAGGTAAGACAGAAAACTTTATTTTGTTGCTTTATCCTTCTCTTTTCATATGGTTTACCTTGCAGGTCTACTATACTAGTTTCAGTTGCATAACATGCTATGGATGCCACGTGGTTTGTACCTCCATTGTGTTGTTGGAGGTGCTATAGTACCTTCCATATCACGATAGCAATCACATCCATTTTTTTATGGAACCTTTAATTTAATATATCAGATTTTGAATAGTTACCTATTTGATGTAACCTTTAATAAAAATTTGAGATAGTTGCTTTGAACACAAGATGTAGTTAGTGAAAATCATGTTAGGGTTAATTTCAGAAAAAATCATGTGTCAGCAAACTATGTCTGAAGGTGACACAGTTTAATTATGTTGTCGTTGAGTCTGACTTGAATGAAATGTAAACCCTAAACCCAAGACCCATTGTTGTGGCATGTCAATCATCGGTAGGCTGGTTCACTAGGTGAATCTGTGCAATCCAGGGAGTAGGCAAGGAGCTACAAAGGATTTAAATTCTCTGATTATTTTGGCCACTTGGGAGATTTGGAAACATCAAAATGACTCTGTTTTTAATGGCGCATGGTCGATAGTCTGGCAAGTGTTGGAGTCTGTTTGCACTTGGCAATGATTGTGTCCTTTGGTGTTTGCCTGGAGCCACTTCCAGTCCTCAGGTTGCTGGGCTGGGCATTGCACTAGAGGCGTGCTAGTTGTTTATCGCTAACACTCGTGTGGCGCATTATTTTCTGCAGGGCCAGCCTTGAGAATTGTCTGGCCAAGTGTAAAATTTGTTTGAGGGGCCCTTGGTCTTTGGGCTACATGCATAAATGGGCTAAGCTTGTTGTTACGTTATACGCTCATATAAGGTTGACGGCCCTCTGGCTTCCTAGGGCCTGGTGCGATCGCACCACCATAGGGCCGATGCTGATTTTATGTAACCCGTCTCGTTTTGTGAAAGAAGGGGGGGGGAGGGGGGGGGGGGGGGTTGACTTGTAAGAGGTGGGTTACATCTCTCCTTTCGTAACTCTTTTCTTAATAAAATGATACACATCTCTTATTTCTCAGAGTCTACTTGTATAAATGTCATTCCTCTACTTTGTACTGTTTTTATTTACTTCTTTTTATAAAATAACACACAGCCCTCCTGCATATTATTATTGATGTCGCTGGGTAGTGTAAATTTGTGCTGCCCAATGTCAACAATAAAAATGCGGAGGTAGTACATAAAAAATATTATTAGAAGATATGGCAGGGAAAAACTTATGATTGATTGACCATCTAAATTGAATTTCTGTTGGGATTTATTCTAACATTGAAATTTCACTTTACACCTTTTCAGCCTACCTTTTCAGCACTGGTAAGACGTATTATGCCCTGGCACTGCTTGGACTAACAATTCCTCAGGTCATCTTCCAGGTAAGTGATGGTTCTACTTCCTCCTTGACTCCTGTTTTTGGCTGATTTTCTTTTTCCACATATTTTCACGTTTTAGTCTGCTCTTCTCACTACATGTTAGCACTATGTTTACTAAAGTCAAAGTACTAACCTCCAACGAATGGACCTCCGAAGAATAATCTTATACATAGCTCTCCACTATAAATAGAACATTGCTGATACAAACACTTTTATTTTTCGACACCTGCAAAATCAAATGCAGAGAGAACAGATTGTCTGTTTAATTAATAGTTCAACTTTATTTCCGTGCATTTAATCCTCTTCCCTTTCACGGAGCAGTTCCAGTACTTCCTGAAGGATCCTGTAAAGTATGATGTCAAATACCAGGTACTCTTCATATCTCCCTTACTTTCTTCGTCCAGTCATTTCCTGTTCCAAAGCTCCAAACAGGGAACTTCAGGCAGCCATAATCTGATTAGGACAATCTTGCTCTGGTAACAGGCGAGCGCGCAGCCCTTCTTTGTCTTAGGCCTGCTAGTGACAGCCCTGGCAACCAGCCATTGATGAATTATTAGTCCAATCAAAACTGAATCCGCCGAAGATGATTGCACAATTTCTGATGAAATAAGGTTTCAGCTGCTATGAATGTGAAGAACAATGCATGACCTGGTTGTGAGCAGGATGCCAGGATGGGTGGGATCGTCTTTTTTGGCTTGTAGAACTTAGGGTAATGCGATGCAACCGTGAAATCAAGTGACGGGACGGAAGAAAAGGTTAGCGATGTCTATTGCTGTTGTAATAGATTCATTAGATGCACGATATATAGTTGACATACCTTTATATGTGTCTGAACTGGGATTCCACTCTGCGTCACACAAACTGTTTGCAAAAGAAATCGTGCATTATTAGTGTCTGTACGTTATCGTGTTACTGCGTGACCAGTAGTTTGCTTTTTGAAAGTTTATAATGATGAACAGGAGTGCTGTTCAAGATGAACTGATTCCCACTCGAGAGCTCCATCAGCAAGTCATGCGTTTTACTGAATCATCTTTCCTTGTACATGTGCTACGCCGGTCTCCGCTATATAAAAATGTGATAAGACGAAGTTAATGAAGCCTGAAGAAACCTGAACTGCCTGCCTCACACTAAGCCGTATTAGCACATACCGACGACAATTATTAGTACCCTAACCAAAGAACGCTACAAGGCACACATAACCACACACACATACATAGATGATCACCTACATGCGCGCAATAATCTACATTATTCAGTACACACGCATATGCCTTTTGTTCCATCCATGCAAGGGAACATATGCCGTTACACCTTATTAGACCCACACACGACGCGCACGCACGAAGGCACATAGGCCTTGGCGTCCAGCTCCTCCCTCCTCTCCTGACGGTGACGGGACGCCATTGATCTCGCCGGCAAACGCACGAGAAAAAGAGATTATTACGAGAGGGTGTGATTGTTGCTTCTACTAGCTGCCAACGAGACTTTCAGATAGCGATGTTTATTTGTCGGAGTTATGCGTGGTCGTTGCATGGACCCGTCGTTTTATAGCTGAGACAGCTCATTATGCCAGGCGCCCAGTCGAGCGAAGGCCCGTCGTGTCGTACTGTAGCGTCGAGGCTAGCTGTTGCAGCCGCGATGCTGCGTTGCCGACGCGTGTCTGCGCAGCGCCCCAAACCGAGACGGGCGGCGACCGAGCTCCGAGCGGGACAATGTACAGGGATGGACCGGATTGACCGTTGCTCGGCAGTTTTCTGTTGGAATCGTGGTCCAAACTTCTCTATGGCGGTGCCGGCGCGGCCCATACATCCGTTGCCCCATCTTTGTTTTCATGTTCTTTCATGGAAGATAACTGATTGATTTTGTACTGTTCTCCCTCCATTCGGTCTTTAGAATGTCATGATTAGTTTAAACGTTGTTCATACACGAATCGAACTACTACGATAAAAGACATTGTCAATCATATGAGCTCTAGTACGATAGATTTTACATTGCTGTGATAAAAGTGAAAGTTTGTAATTAATTAGGTGTCAAAGGAGAGTTAAATAGCCGCAACTCAATAATACCAACGTCGGTACGTTTGCACGCATTAAGTAAAGACACATAAATGAATTAATACTTACTAAGGTTAATCTCAATACACTCTTTTATTTTACGGTTTTTTTAAGAGTGACATGTTATTTTTGTAGTTTTATTTTATGAAATAAAAATATATCTCTCAGTGCTCACTTTCATAGCATAATTTTATAGAACATTAAATTATTGCTAAGTGTTATTTTGTTATTGATTAAGGATGTTAGGATGAAAGAAAAGATTCAATCCACTTTCATGGTGTTAAAAATAGTGTCAATATCCTTTTTCATAGGATAAAAGGTATTTCTTCTCTTTCATAATAAATACCAATGTGACATAAAATTAATTGTAAATGAAAGACCTAAAACAAGCTTATCATGTTGTAAGCTGTCTGAATAAAAACAAGTGTGTGCAACATTTTTAGAACGTGTCATTGTCTGTTGCCAACGATGGCTGGGAATAAACACAACTATGAGGAGGGTCGGAATTATAATTAGATTTTATTGTTTCTTGCTTGTTGATCCAAAAACTGATACATAGGTCAACCTTTTATTTAGCCGCCAATGCAAGAAACATAATCAAACACTGCAAAGTTCTCTTAACCTTCCGAATGTATACATCACTGACTAGAGATAGAGACTAGGCTCTGCTACTTCTGAGAGTGCCCACCGGCCATTGATGACACGTCCATCTCTATGACCTATTGACCCATTATTGCTCAAATTAAATAAATTATACCTGGCATTAGTTATTAAGAAATCGAAGAGTTAATATATGTAGTCCTTCAAAAGCAAAGAAAGGCGTAAAAAAAGGAAACAAATCTACTCAGCGCAGATCAACCAAAGTTAACAAAGTTGTGAAATATGCTTCAGCCCAATAAACACAATTACGAAAATATATTTATAATCTTGTTGAATATATATCTTGACAGTTGTGAAAATATATTGAAAATCCTGTTTGCAACACTGAAACTTCATCGTGAAAGTAGACAATCAGCCAAACATGAACGCAACCTGGGAGTTTATGAAAACCTTCGGATACACGCGCAGCTCACACCTGCGTTACAGAGAAACAACTAAAGGATACAGTGTCACTTGCAAGACCTGAGGCATCATCAGTACCTAGTAAAACCATGCACGCACAAGCTAGAGGCGCGCACGGAAACAACAAACAGGCCTCTAAAACCAAACCACAGGATGAGGAAGCCCGAGGAAAACTTTGCCTCATCACAAGGACACAGCAGCGACACGGACACATTACACTAATTAAAACCTAACCGAAGCACACAGCAGACGCATGGAAGCACGAATGCTGCGTGATGCACTACGTTATTCAGTACAGTACTACTACTCATGCCTTCTACTACCTTGCAGAGTGCTAGCTAGGATCTAGTAGCGACTAAGCTAGCTAGCTGCTCTAGGCCTTGGTGGTGAACTTGGACTCGTCGATCTCGATGCCCTCCCTCTCGGCGCGCTCCCCGCCGGACTCCTCCTTAGTGCTGAGCCCGCCCTTCTTCCCCATCTCGCTGTACCCCTCGTGGCCGAGCTGCTCCTTGCGGGTCTGGCCCCCCTTGCTCCCCATCTCGCTGTAGCCCTCGTGGCCCAGCTGCTCCTTCCTCGTATTGCCTCCCTTCTTCCCCATCTCCTTGTACCCCTCCTCGCCGAGCTGCTCCTTCCTCGTCTGGCCACCCTTGCTTCCCATCTCGCTGTAGCCCTCGTGGCCCAGCTGCTCCTTCCTGGTCTCCCCACCTTTGGTGCGACCTGCATCATCATCAACACACAAACATGAAAAGAGAGAAGAAACACAGATTAACTAGTTCTTCATTAACTGAGTGCGTTGGGAGGTAAGAGGAGATTACAAACCCTCGGCGAGATGCTCCTGGGCCTCGAGGCTCTTGCCGCCAGTGCCTCCGGGAACGACGGTCTGCCCCTCCTGCGCCTTGGCGTCCAGCTTCTCCCTGCTCTCCTGACGGGACGCCATCTCTCTCACCACCGAAAGAACACAAAGAAGCTTACAAAGGGCCGGGTGTGGTGTGATTCAGTGATCGTTGAGCTCAGATCGTGTTGCTGGTGTGGATGGCAAGGAGCGTCGTGGCTCTCCATTTATAGCCGCAAATTGAAGGCGGGGCGGCGCGTCGCGCTAACTCGCGAGGCAGCTAGGGCGCCGTGGCCGTGCCTACGTGTGCGCCGACGCGGAGGCCGCGCAGGATCCCTCGGTCCCGTGCTTCGCGACGCGTGTCCCTTGAACGCCACGGCCGGCGACACGTATGCATATAGGAGCCCGCGCGCGGGTTCAGAGTCTCCCAGAGCGAGCGAGCTGAGCAGACATGCGTGCGCGTGCAAGCGTGCAGGGTTATCCTGCCATCCATGCCTGGAAGCGAGAGCTAGCAATACTAAGAGAGAGTGATGAGGCTGCCTGTGGTGGCGCTGTAGCGGAGTGGCTAGCTGGTGGTCTCGGCCAGGTGCATTGCCGACGCGTGGCTGCTCCACGCCCGAGGAACCATGGATCAGCATTAGCTGGTCTCGCCGTGTGTGTGACAGTGTGGAGGGATGGGACGAGCCGAGACCGTTGCCCGGCCGCTTTGATTCGGCGGTTTCCTGTTGGAGAATCATGGTCGTCCAACATCTCTAGGACCTGATTGGTTCACGTTTGTTCTACTTCCATTATCCAAAAATAGTTAACTTAATTTCAGACACCAGAACTAAAAAGAAGTATAAAATATAGTTGTACAAAAAATGAGCAGCAGAAAGATAGAGGTAGAGATAAATTGAAAAGATAAAAGTTATATTAAAAAGTGAGAATAGCAAATATTTTAGAACAAATAAAGTTGACTAAGATATTAATATTTTAGTAAAAAAGAAGTACCTGCCGAACTATATGATGTGTGGTTCAATAATAGAGGGAATAACACCTCTCGTTTTTTCTTTGTACGATAATTACTCTTGTATCATTACAAATCTTCCGAGTTCTAATTTACTAACACAAAATAGCTTATCTCATTAGAATCATCTCAGGTTAACATATTCTGTAGGGCAAATTAATTTGTCTACAAAATACTAGAAAATATTGGTTATTTCTATAACGAAACAAAGCTTTTTGATTTAGTGTTTTGCACATATAAAACCAGATTTTTAAATATCTCACATATAAATTATGCTTTCATATATGTTATCAATAATTAGTAAAATATGTAAAAATATATTAATATCTCACTGCTCTTGTAAACTCACGGTTGTCATGCAAGCAAAGCTCCCTGATCGAGATGGTGCCGCCACCACATGTTTGAGCTCGAGTTCATTGCCGACATGCGCCATGCGATCTACTCAATCCATACTCACCTACGTGGACAAAGACAATCGAATAAACTTCTATGGACATAATATAGCAACAAGTTGAAATTATCATTCTTGCCATTGCAGCATCCGTCTAGATGTGCGAGCCGAAGAATGTTCAACTTGAGATTATGTCGAGCTGATGTCGTTGTCGTGCCCCGCTCGAGCTCATGTTTGGCATGGCGGCCATGATTAACCTTGCTAGTGCACCCTCGATATGGCTAGCTCGCCCTAGGGGAGGAGGAGCATTCACCCCTAGGGGGCCGCCATTGTCGCCGGAGATGATCTCTCGCGTCCCTATTATTTTCAACATATCATTATGGTGCGCTCATGTCCAATATTGATGTTATAGGGATTTATAGGCTATTTATTTTTAAAATTATTTTAGAGAAAAAATATGAATGCATGATAATAATGACATGCAAAAATAATTACAAACACGATGATATATATGAACATGTTTTGATAGTTGTTTCAGGCAAAATCTAAAATGGTATACTTCATCCGTTTCAAAATAATGTCATTCTAATATTCAAATTTTGTTCAATAACAAATATGTGTGATTTCTGATTTTGAATACATCTTTATCTTTTTCTAATACATATTTATCTCTATTTGTTTTCTCACTTTTATACCCATCTTTTTCACTTCTTTTAATTCTTATGTCTAAAATTAGAATTACATCTATTTTTGAACGGACGGATCGGAGGGGGTACCTGCCTCGCCTCTTTCTAAATCGCAGACTTCATCTGTGTTTTTTTGTTTCCTGTTTATTTATCAATACAGTATCATGAAAACTGTGTAAAAGTTGGAAGACTGGAAATTTCACGAAAATTGATACTTAAGATGTATCCATTTCTTCTAAAGTTTAGGATATGTGGTTACATAAAAAAATCTGAAAAATTCACCATCGCAGTGGCATCAACATATATATACGAGTGCACACAAAATTTCATCCTCGGCTACACCATTTTTGAAATTGAAAATTAACAAAACTAAACTTCAAATGACTACTATAAATAATCTATTTTTGTCACACTTGTTTATTTGCTCAGATCTCTATCCAGCTCTTCAAAACTAGCGGCATGACTAGGACCAGTCTCATCCTCGTATCTTCCCGGAGATAATTAAGAGGAGCTTAAAAAGTCTTGAGAAACGATTCTATGTTAAATTGTTAATACTTAACAAATCAAAAGAAAAGACCTGAAGTTAGGACTGCAACGAAGAGAATTTTTAAACAATCCCGGGCCGGCCACTTGGGCTGAGCTTAATTAGGATCGATATTGCTCGATCGACAGGACCACAAAAGCGCGAGATTGTTGTTGACATTTGACCAGCCAGAGAGGAGCATCAAGGAAATGAAGACAAATGGCACTGCACGGATGGAATGCAATATTTTTGTTTCCACTGAGCATAACGAGGAAGGTAATGCTGTCATTTAGATTTAGCTGCTTGAGCATACGTCGAAATAATATCCCTCGTTGCAAATGAAGTCTGCGCGACAACATACATGGAAGCAACCATACTGACCGCGCATATAAGATGACATACACACTACGGCAACATTTCGGATTACCAAAGGAAAACAAGATACAAAGCACTACCTGACCGGATGATACATGCATTAGCTCTTGCTGCTGAACCATGCGCCGCGACCTGCCTACTACCTAGTACAGACGAGACGCATGGAACACGAACACAGGCTGGTAAACGACAAAGCCTGAAGCAAGCACGCCAAGGATTGGACCTAATTAAGCTAAAGGAAGCCAGCATACATGATCATACACAGACGCGCGTATGATCTCCTACATGCATGCTCTCGCGCCCTACATTATTCATCGGTACACACATGCCTACATACGCTCTCCACGCTGTAGGAGGAGCAAGTGCTACGACTACTGCAACCTAGCTAAAACTGCTTGCCTACACACGGAAGCTATAGCATCATCTCTAAGACTTGGTGGTGAACTTGGACTCGTCGATGTCGACGCCCTCCCTCTCGGCGCGCTCTCCGCCGGACTCGTCAGTGGAGCTCAGCCCGCCCTTCTTCCCCATCTCGCTGTACCCCTCCTGCCCCAGCTGCTCCTTCCGGGTCTGCCCGCCCTTGCTGCGCCCTGCAGTAATAAGTTGAACACAACGAAAGCAGAAGGAAGTTTCATCAGTTACTTTAGCCAACATCAAGGGAGAGATGGATGAACGGCAGACATAGACTAGTAGTACTGGCTTATACTAGCTACCTTCGGCGAGGTTCTGCTGGGCCTCGAGGCTCTTGCCGCCAGTGCCGCCGGGGACGACGGTCTGGCCCTCGCGGGCCTTGGCGTCCAGGTCCTCCCTCCTCTCCTGACGAGACGCCATGCCTGACTGGACTGTGCTTCACTACTTAATTTGAAGTGCTGGAAAATTTGGAACTACGCTAGCAAGCAACGAGTAGTGTTTTCATCTTTGCTTGGTGACGAGGAGAGGGAGAAGGCGCCGCCGCCCTTTTATAGCCGCCGTGAGCGGCGCGTCGCGAGTCCAGGCGCCGGCGCGTGTGCGCCGACGCGGACGGGGCGCTGGGCGGCTCGGTGCCCGCGCCGCGCGACGCGTGTGCGGGAGGGCTTCCGCCGGGCGACACGCACGTACGGGGTGAAGCGCCCCGGGCGTGGTTATCGATCTGGAGATCGATCGAGGGTGGCCGAAGCTGGCAGCGCCCGGGTACGTACAGGGGCTCCCGCCGTCCTGCTGCGCCGACGCGTGTGAGGCCATGTCGCTTTTGGGACGCGAGACGGGATCAAGTTTTGGCATGATCGTGTCGGGCTCCGGAGACCCAGGGCACGCAGGGGGGCAACTGGCCGTTGCACGCTTCACTTGTCCCTTCATCTGAATGGAGCACAAGTATAGGCATGGTTCTCGTTGAGTGGCATTCTTTGCTAAAATGTTTATGCTAAATACAAAATTATTCTAGAATTTTCTAGAAAATATACAAGCATGCACAAAATTCTCTATTATGCTCAAAATCCATTCTTTCAAAAATTTAAAATTTGTTTCACATCACATAGTACTTACTATCATTGTTTGTATATAGGGACAGGATAACACATACTTTAGTGATAGTTTGACCGTCTCGTCACTACGTCTTGTAGCTAAAAATAATATTTTGTAACGATGTATGGCTAGAAAACGATACGAACCGTCGCTATAGAAGAATTAGAAGCGGTGGGTGACATCTTTATCCGTCGCTATGCATCATAAACAAAAAGAGCTCAAGGTTATTGCTGTATCTTCAGATCTGTGCTGCCGCATGGAGAGGTGGAGGGAGAGGCGGCGCTCGAAGGAGGCAGGATCCGCCCACCTCCTAGATCCATGCCCGTCATCGTTTGAGGAGTTCGATCCATCACACGCAGAATGCTTGCCACCGCCTCCCGAAGGTCAGGGGAGAAGCAGCGCTCAAGGGAGGTTAGGGCGTGTTGGTATTTCTTATAGGGAACATGTATATCTAATCTTATATTCTATTCCGTCTGAGGACAATAAAAATATGGTAGACAGAGGGTACAGATGACTCCTATGGTTAAGGATCCTAAAATAAGATAAGATCAATCTATAACTGTTTACTTCGGGCACTGGCTTACCTCTGCATCTACAGGTAACTCCGATCAACAGCTCTGTGACGTATCCGAACTTGGAGAATTACTAAGGCCAGGTAGGGATGTCACTACATACTTACTACCTCTCACAAACCACAGGGCACACAGTAAACAAAGGTAACCTCTCGTCTAGATACCATGTCTACGCTATTAATGCTATCAAAGTCTCGATATTACGCTTATAGAAGACTATGATATTATAACTAACTAGAGCAATGATCTCGTAAGCAACTAAGGAAAGAACTTACTTAAAAAGAAAACTTAAATGTCAAAAGAAGATCACGAATACTTACTAATAAAGGAAAGCATCCGCCGAGGTACAAGCGTGGAGAAGGCGCCGACAAGTCTGGCGCTTCTCCAAACTCTCACTCACTCTCTTTCTATTTTCTAACACTTTGACAGTGCTAAAGTCTTTGGAGTGGAGCTCTAAACTCTTCTTCCTGTGTTATGTTAGAGTGGAGGCATTCCCCTTCTTATATAGGACCCAAAGGCAGTTCCTGGATGCGGTAACTGCCACCCTAAGTGGGGAACCTGACGTAGGAAAGACGATGGTGAAACACCACAAAAAAATGGGCTTCATTGGGTCCACTCAAGCTTTGACCGAACATAAGTGGGACCCAATGATCCTCATTCTTCTCTGGCACGGTGTTTTGTGTGTCCTAGTATTAAGTATGGGGCTTGTTAGAAAATTAGGTATTTTTAGATTGAATTTAATCCATGTTATTAGTAGCATATAGGTGATGACAAGTTTCACTAATTTGTAATTACTAGTTACGATCGCAATCAGACTAGTAAGTACAAGGAGAATAAGAGTGTACCCCGCGGAGGGACCAGTGCCAGAGGCACCGGCGGCTCCATTCGTACCAGTCGTCATGGTATGTTACTTGAAGTAGTCGAACTTAGTTGACGCGGGTAGAACATTGTTGCCGTGCAGTCCCTCGAACGGCGTCGGGAGGAAATCGTGTCATGGATCGGGGACGCGCCGGGAGGAAGTCGATGAGGCTAAGCAGTCGCGCCGTCAAGCGCTCCCCAAAAACCTGATCACCCGCACACCCGAGCAGGTGTCGCCATATGGGAGAGGTTTCGGAGGCCTGCTCACCCGAAGCTCCGTGCGCGCGGATCGCCGGGACAGGGAAGAACTCGGAAGGCAACTCGACAGAGAATAGGAATGTTTGCTGGAATGGGGTAGTACCGGCATGCACGTATATATAGTCTCAGCGTTTTGGAAACTGCAGGCGATGAAACGGAAAACTGACGCATGCAGCAATCAAAGCAGGATTTCGGTTTCCTCGAATCTTGCCTTTTCGTTTCCATGCTGCAAAACTTCTAAACACGCGTAGGCAGGCAGGCAGGCACGACACGGTTCGGCTCGGCTTGCTCGCTCGCACGCACGCCATGCCACGCCTCGCCTCGCCTCATCACGGCATGGCTCGGCTCAACTCGCTCGCTCGCACGCACGCACGCATGCCACGCCACGTCACGCCTCGGCTCGGCTCGGCGGCGGTGGCGACGGCGCGCGTACGCGTGTGGCTCGCCTCTTGCCCCTCTCAACTTCTCTAATAGGTATAACAAGAGTTCACCTATTAAGTCGAGTCAACACGCAGTAAATATTTCATGTAGAATTAAATCATTATATTTAATATGGGCCTAGACTTTATTAGTTATTAAATAAAATATAGGCTAGCCTATATTATATCTAACAATCCCCACCAAGTCTAGAGTTTATAAGAAATGTTCTCGCATTACCTTTTGTTGTTTGATATACCAGTATTTTGATGGAGATTGTTAAGTTGAATATCCATCTAGAGTAGAAGCTACGCTTTTCGCAACTGAATAATGAACTAGGCCTTGACTTGACAGTTTTGTACAAACAAGGTTTCACCAAGACTCTTTACTGATACTAGGTTGTCAAGAGCATCTCCTCTGGTTGGAGCGTATAAGTCATACTCCTGGCCCTTTCATGAGCATCTAGAGATTCTCACTATCTCATGGACTGTGATTAATAGTCGGACTCATATAGGTGCATTCCTCGGGGGATATCCTATAGGTTGATATCTCTGCTTCTTATAAGCTATTGGAACACGTTAAGGTAAAGAAAAACCAGCCTATCATACATCATAGGAAAGAAGTATATCTGAGATGGACCAATAAAGGATCTTTCCTCTCAAACTAGTTTCAGCTTGTTTCGCCATTCCACTTCATGGGATCTCCGATCAAATGAAACAGGTTACCACTAAAATAGTTTATTAGGTGGGTCGCATGCCCATCTTACTCGATGCACTATCTATCACATTACGTGACAGCCCCTTTGTAAATTGATCTGCCAGATTTTTAGACATATGGACATAGTCCAATGCTATTACTCCGGAGTTTCTCATTTTCCTGACAGATTTCAGTCGCCTTTTAACATGCCTGGATAACTTCATATTGTACTTAGAACTGTTCACCTTGACTATCACAATCTGGTTATCATAGTTCATGGAAATAGCTGGTATAGGTTTTTCAACCACCGGTAAGTCCATAAGGAACTCACGAAGCCATTCAGCCTCAATTGTGGCGATGTCTAATGCTGTTAGTTCTGCTTTCATGGTTGACCTCGTTAAGATGGTCTGCTTGCAAGTCTTTCAGAAAACAGCGCCACCTCCAAGTAGAAACACATATCCACTTGTGGCGTACATTTCATCAACATCAGATATTCAGTTGGCATCACAATAACCTTCTAGTACCCTTGGATACCCGTTATAGTGAATACCATAGCTCATTATACTCTTTAGGTAACGCATTACTCTCTCAAGAGCAAATCAATGATCATCTCCTGGGTTTGATACAAACCGACTTAATTTACTCATAGAAAAAGAGATGTCAGGCCTCGTAGCGTTAGCTAAGTACATGAGTGAACCTATGATTTGGGAGTATCTTAATTGATCCCTTACTATTCTCCAATTTTTCCTTAATAGCACACTAGGGTCATAAGGTGTTGAAGCAGGCTGACAATCGCTAAACCCAAAGCGACCCAAGACCTTCTACACATAATGGAACTCCATCAGTGTCACCCCACCATTACCTTCTCTAATCAGCTTGATGTTAAGTATAACATTAGCTTCTCCCAAATCCTTCATCTCAAAATTATTAGACAGAAAATATTTTACCTCCTTAATCATATTAAGGTTGGTCACAAAGATTAGAATGTCATCAACATATAAATACAAGATAACTCCCTCGTCCCCACCATACCGATAATATACACATTTGTCAGCTTCATTTACAGCAAAGCCGATCGATATCAAAGTTCTTTCGAACTTCTCGTGCCATTGCTTAGGTGCTTGTTTTAGACCGTATAGGGACTTCAACAAGTTACACACGAGTTCTTTTTGACCATCAGTTACAAATCTATCCGGCTGATCCATATAGATCTCCTTCTCTTACTCTCCGTGTAGGAAAGTTGTCTTAACGTCCATCTGGTGGACGAGAAGATCATGTGAGGCTGCCAGGGAAAGTAATGCTCAAATTATGGTCAAACGAGCGACAGGTGAATAGGTGTCGAAATAATCTTCACCTTTCTTTTGTGAATATCCCTTTACCACAAGCCTTGCCTTGTACCGCTCAACGGCACCATCAGGCCTCAGCTTCTTCTTAAATACCCATTTGCATCCTATGGGTTTATAATTATAAGGGCGCTCAACGACTTCCCAAGTATCATTAGACATAATAGAATCCATCTCGCTCCTTACTGCTTCCTTTCATAAGTGAGCATCAGGAGAGGAGTATGCCTCCTCAATAGTAGTAGGAGTGTCATCCACAAGGTACACAATAAAATCATTACCAAAGGATTTTGCAACCTTATGTCTCTTACTCTTTCAAGTGACTTCATTGTCATCCTCCTCAGGATTACTCATATGGGGTTGTGCACTGTGTATAACCGGTATAAAAATCTCTTGGGGAATTATAGAACCATGACTAGAAATGCTATGTTCATTCTTCATTGGAAAATTACTCTAAAAAAATGTAGCATCTCTGGACTCAAAAATTATACAGACTTCTATGTCAAGTACTCCAGATTTAACAACTAAGAATCTATAACCCACGCTGTTAAATGCATACCCAAGGAAAACACAGTCAACAGTTTTAGGTTCTAATTTGCACTTTTTATTAATTGGCACGTTCACCATGGCCAAACAATCCCAAGTGCGCAAGTATAAAAAAATTATTTTCCTCTTAAACCATTCCTCGAATGGTGAAATTTCTTTATTCTTTATTGGCACTATTCAGGACATGACTCACCGTCAAAATCGCCTCACCCCACCATTCCTTAGATAGTCCCGCGGTCTCTAACATGGCGTCAACCAAATCAGTTAGAATGCGGTTTTTTTGTTCGGCAATCCTATTGGATTCAGGTGAGTAAGGCGGTGTCCTCTCATGAATAATTCCGTGCTCAGTACAGAAGTCAAAAAATTCATTGGAAAAATATTCTCCACTGCAATCAAACCTTAACCGTTTGATTTTTCTCTCAAGTTGGTTTTCTACTTCAGCTTTATAGATCTTAAAGTAATGCAACACTTCATCTTTTGTTTTCAATAAATAAATATAGCAATAACGGGAACAATCATCTATAAGAGTCATGAAGTATTTTTTGCCGCCTTTAGTCGATTTGCCGTTCATTTCACACAAATTGGTATGAACAAGTTCTAATGTCTCTAAGTTCCTCATCTCCGCAACCTTATAAGGCTTACGAGGTTGCTTAGATTGCACGCATGTATGATATTTGGAACCTTTGACTAAGTTAAATTTAGAAATTAAATTCAAATTTACTAACCGCGTCATACAACCAAAGTTAACATGATAAAGCCGTGAATGCCAAATATTTGACACATCCAAAATCAAGACATTGTCATTCAAAGAGAAGCGGAACAAGCCTCCGCAATCATAGCCTTTTCCAACAAATGTCCCGTACTTAGAAAGTACGCATTTATTTAACTCAAGAACAATCTTAAAACCATCTCTATAAAGTAGAGAGCCACTAACTAGATTTTTCTTGATGGAGGGGACATGCTGGACTTTTTCAAAAGCATGACTTTCTTGAAGTAAGATTGAGAGCGATCATACCAATACCAAGAACATGCGTATGCGATCCATTCCCCATTAACAAAGCTCTAGTTACGCCGGCCTGATAAGAAGAAAACAAAGAAATATCAGCACACACATGTACATTAGCTCTAGTGTCTATCCACCACTCAGGCGAATGACAAACTGAGAGAATAGTAGGTAAGAAATTACCATATCCCGATGTTCCCGTAGTCTCGCTAATTACCACATTTGCTGATTTCTTTGGCTGAATGAATTTACGGTCCGGGCATGCACTTGCCCAGTGCTTAGTGCTACCGCAAACAAAACAACCCTCAAGCTTTTCTTTTCCCTTTTTCTTCTTGAAAGTGGTAGTTTGCTTTGGCTTCTCTTTCTTGTCTTGCTTGTTCTTCTTGTTGTGAAATTTATTGGAATTATTTTTCTTCTACACCATATTGGTGCTAGAAGACTCAACTCCTTTTTCACGCATGTCTTTTGTTCTCGATCTCTCCTCAACATCAAGAGTCCCAATAAGGTCAGCCACGCTGAACTCTTACCTCTTGTGTTTTAGATAGGTAGCAAAATCCTTCCAAGAAGGTAAGAACTTGGAGATAATACCTCGAGCCACAATTTTGTCAGGTAACAAGTATGGAAATTTTTCGAGTTCTTTTGCTAGTGCTTGTATCTCATGAGCTTGTTCGACCACGGAACGGTTCTCGACCATTTTGAAGTCAAACAATTGTTCCATGAGATACAACTCACTCCTAGCATCAGAAACACCGAACTTAGCGTCCAATGTATCCCATAACTCTTTGGCAGTTTTACATATGATGTAGGAGTTAATATACTTGTCAGCGAGAGCGCTAATCACACCGCCTCGAAACAGGTTATCGGCAGCCTCGAACGCTTTCTCCTCTTCAGGAGTAAATTGTTCGGGCTTCCCCTGTGTGGCGTGATAGCAATTCATCGCTGTCAACCATAGTATCATCCGTGCACGCCACCTCTTATAAAACATACCATCAAAACTATCGGATTTCAATGTAGCAGCAAATCCTCTAATAGAAAAATGCCTATCAGGTTTTTGGATTGTTAGAAAATTAGGCATTTTCAGGTTAAATTTAATCCATGTTATTAGGAGCATATAGGTGATGACAAGTTTCACTAATTTGCAATTACTAGTTACGATCGCAATCAGACTAGTAAGCACAAGGAGTATAAGAGTGTACCCCGCGGAGGGACCAGTGCCGGAGGCACTGGCGGCTCCATTCGTACCAATCGTCATGGTACGTTGCTTGAAGTAGTCGAACTTAGTTGACGCGGGTAGAATGTTGTTATCGTACAGTCCCTCGAACAGCGCCGGGAGGAAGTCGTGTCGTGGATCGGGGACGCGCCGGGAGGAAGTCGACGAGGCTAAATAGTCGAGCCGTCAAGCGCTCCCCAAAAATCTGATCGCATGCACACCTGAGCAGGTGTCGCCTTACGGGAGAGGTTTCGGAGGCCTGCTCTCCCGAAGCTCCGTGCGCGCGGATCGCCGGGACGGGGGAAGAACTCGGAAGGCAACTCGATAGAGAATAGGAATGTTTGTTAGAATGGGGCAGTACTGGAATGCACGTATATATAGCCTCAGTGTTTTGGAAACTACAGGCGAGGAATTAGGAAACTGCCGGCGATGAAATGAAAAACCGACGCATGCAACAATCAAAGCAGGATTTCGGTTTCCTCGAATCTTGCCTTTCCATTTTCACGCTGCAAAACTTCCAAACGTGCACGCGGCAGGCCATGCCTCGGCTCGCTCGCTCGCACGCACGCCACGCCTCGCCTCGCTCGCTCGCACGCACGCACGCATGCACGCACGCCACGCCTCGGCTCGGCTCGATGGCGGCGGCGGTGGCGCGCGCGCGCGTGTGGCTCGCCTCTTGCCCCTCTCAACTTCTCTAATAGGTGTAACAAGAGTCCACCTATTAAATCGAGTCAATACGTAGTAAATACTCTATGTGAGATTAAATTATTGCATTTAATATGGGCCTAGACTTTATTAGTTATTAAATAAAATATGGGCTAGCCCATATTATATCTAACAAGGCTTAGGTCGGTTCTTGAGGCAGTTTAGTCCTCGTAGTGGGCTCATGTGTAGGATCGAAGGACCCCGGTTAGAGGCGGGGTGAATAGCCGAATTAAAAAATTTAAAAACTAACTATCCAACTAATTGCGGAATTTAAAGACAATTGGATAAAAGCAAGAAATTGACAACTAAACCTAGGTTTGAGTTAAAGTAGGTTAACAATCCTAGGTGACATACATCAATCAATTTCTAGTATGTAAACAACATATGAAAATACAAGTCAAGAGACAAAGTATATTTTCCCGTGGTCTCGGTGATTTGCCGATCACCCCTAATCCATGTTGAGGTGGATTCAAGCGTATGAAGTGCTTCTCTCCTCAAGTATCCACTTCTCCACCACCAAGAAGGGCTCACAAAGAACAACTTGAGATAGAAAATAATCAATACCTTGAACCTCTCCAAACCTCGATTCCACTAGGGTTACTCTTCACCGCTCCGGCGAGGTGAGCACCGCACCTCTCACAAGAATCCGGACCTCCTTCACAAGCTTCTTGAAGGGCTCACGAATTTGACTACTCCAAGCCGTCTAGGAGGCGGCAACCTCCAAGAGTAACAAGTCGATGACGCTTGCTTGAGGATCCCAAGTGTCACAATGGTCAAAACACTCAAGATTAGGGCACTCACACTCACACACTTGCAATCTTTCCACTAAAGCTTTGTGTGAGAAGGGAATGAGCTCCAAAGGGTGTACAATGCTTTTCTAATGGCCAAGAGAGCCTCTATGCACAGGATAGAGGAGGTATAAATAGGCCACCCTTTGAAAACTAGCCATTACAGCTTTCTGCGCACCGGATGGTTTGACCGTGACTCCCCACGGTCGGACCGTCGTACAACCCAACGGCTAGTTTGACTTTCAAACTCGTTCTGGCACAAGCCCGACGGTCAGACCGTCATCACCCACGGTCAGACCGTTGGGACACTTTTAACTTTCACCAGAGAACAAAGTCTCTGCCGATACCAGACATGCACCGACGGTCAGACCGTGGTTAACGAAGGTCAGACCGTCAGGCCATCACCTGAGCAACCAGAGAGGCCACTCCTCTGGCCGTCTCTGGTGCGCACCGGCAGTCAGACCGCTAGGAGTGACCTGCCAGCCCCCCCTTCTTTTACTCTTTGCTTTCTCTCAAAGATATGGGCACACTCAACTCACACAGAACCACTCACAAAGATAGGAATTGAGCATTTGTGGCAACCATGGATACTCAAGGTCATTTCATCAACCCCTCTTGATAGTATGGCATTTAACCTATAATCCGGTTACTCATCTCTAATCTCCTTGTGACCGGAAAAAAGGAAAACCCTATCAAGATACCTTTGCCTTGAGCCATCCATGTGTATATCAATTCATCCATTATTCCATCCCTTATTTTGACTACAACCATAATCATCTCAACAACGTAGTTAGTCAAAAATAAGGGTCGTCATTAATTACCAAAACACTAAAAGGGGCTTAGATGCTTCATCATGAATCCGTGTGCTACATTCTGATTGGTCGAGAGTTTGTTTGCTCCACTATTTACTTATGTTTTTCCTTAACTCCATGGATAATTCACCTGCATACAAATAATCACCAACACTAGTGAAAATTATTAGTAATAAAGCTCTACCACTATGTTGGTAATTTTTTTATATTGTTTATGCAAGGATTTTATGATTGGATTTAGCATTTAAGGATCATCAACAAACTCCCCTATACTTAGTCTTTGCTCATCTTCGAGTAAAGGTTGAAGACTAAGGTGGATCAAAACTTCAATTGGTGTGATTCTAGCATGCAAATTATTCCATGACGTACCTATATCCATAACTTTTGAAGTGTTTATCATGTTATCTTGGGTGGTTAAGGAATGGAACGGTCCTGACTCCACTTCACTCGTTCTGCTGAGTAATTTGGGTTTTTGAAAATATTTTCAAAACAAATCATAGTTGTACTCCACAAATAATTATGTCAACTCGCTCAATGTGTATGGTTTCTCGCCAAGGCATTTGACACTGCCTTTTTTCATTCTACTTCTAAATATGACTTTATGTAGAGCTCAAGGTACGGGAAAAAGAGAGGCACACTTGTGTCTCATATATTACTAAGTCAAAAACCGAATCCAAGGAGTAAAATTCACAAACTTTTGATCAAGCATGTACACATGTTGATATGTGGATGGAAAATGGATGAATGTGAATACTCCATTTTTAGATGCTTCCTCCCTTTCTATTTGATAAGCATTTGAGGACATGGGCTAATTCTTTCTCTCTCTTTTTTTTGAATTACGAGTAGCCCAAGTCTCTTTCACAAGGATATTTAGAGAGAGTTTATCAGAATATGATGGAGTACTTTATTCAATGGATGGATGATTGATATGAAAATGTTATCTTCTAGTGTAGAAGATTTAGCATATGGATGATGGATATGGTGGTGCTAACTTCTAGTAAAAAAGTATTAGGAAAATGGTGTGCACATAATCTTGATCAAAAAGTCATAAATAGTAACTCACAAGGGTTACAACAATTTAACAAAGTTCAACAAGACAACAAACATCATATGCATAAGGTTTTCAATGCGTTCATCATATGGCCTTGGTAGGAAGATATAATCATTAAGGAGTCAAGCTATTGATTTTAATTTTTGTAAGAAAAATTCTCAAGCACAAGAAGCATAAGAGCAAGATTCATTTTGTTAAACCATATCTCATAAATCAACTACCTACGTGACATTCTTTCCTAAAGACATAGTTCACAAGCAACAAGTCTATGGACTAGGAATAAGGAGTATGCAAGCCAATCAAATGGAAGCATGATATAAAATGGAGGGTTTCACAAGGTTCATTTAGTTTTTGAGTTAAATTTTAATGATTGTTTCAAGAGGAAAAATTGTTAACTCACAAAACAGGGAGATGAAGGGATTAAGTGCGCAAACTGTCATAGTGAAGATAGTGGAAGATGGGATGTGCCTGGCCACCACGCTCTTTCTCATGATGTTGACCTCTTGTGTTTGCGCATCGGAAAGCCTGAGATGCCTTCCCCACACTTGGTTTTGTACATGGCTGCTTTTTATTCAAATACGAACAAAAGTTTGTGGAAATAGAAAGGACTCTACTGGATTAAGAACCAAGGAGCCTAAATTTATTCAAATAAAAACAAAGACAGTAATGCTAGGGTAGAGCAATGAAATTAATTAAATTGATCATGTCTACCTCCTTACCTTGGATGTCATCTGGCTCTAGGAAGACTTTTAAATGATGACCATTTACCTTCAATAGATTCCCTCTATCGTCTTGGAGTGTGATTGCTCCATGTGATGTAGCATCAACGATGGTGAATGGTTCTTCTCATTTACTCTGAAGCTTCCCATGGCCGAACAACTTGACTCTGGAGTTCAATGCAACACCTTGTCACCTGGGTTGAACTCCTTAGGCTTGATCCTCCTGTCGTGCAATCTTTTGGTTCTATCCTTGTAGATCTTAGCACAATGATAAGCCTTTTCTTTCTATTCCTCTAACTCAAACAGCTGCATTTTTTATGTCTCCCAGTCTTCCTAAAGTCCATTTTCCATTTTCAAATGGCCTAATTTGCTCTATGTTCCAGCTCGACTGGTAGATGATAAGTTTTTCCATATACGAACTGGAAGGGAGACATACCAATCGGTGTTTTGTATGCTGTCCTATATGTCCAAAGTGCATCTATAAGCTTCATCTTCCATCCACTCCCTATCTCATGCACGGTCTTCTACAAGATGTTCTATGGGCGTGTTTGGAGTCGGTACCTCTGCATGGCATTGCTTCTATCCACTTGGATGCATAATCAATGGACACCAATATGTACTCACAATCATAGGACTTTAGAAATGATCCCATGAAGTCAATGCCCAATGCATCAAGTAATTCCACTTAAAAGTTGTATGTTAGGGGCATTGCATTGCGTGCAGTAATTCCTCCATGCTTCTGGCAACTCTAAAATCTTTGAATGAATCTGTGTCTTCATGCATTGTTGGCTAGAAGAATCCACTCTGCCAGATTTTTGCTTCAGTGCGGTATGTATCATAATGGCCTCCATATGGAGATGCATGACATTTCTCAATTCTCTCGGTGCCTTCGATTCTTGGGACCTGTCAGCACTAGGTATGGATCATCCCACATGTGATGTTGACTCTCATGGATGAGCTTCTTCTTATTCTCCCCTGGTGGTACATATTCTGTAACAATGAAATTCACAATGTTTGCATACCAGGGGTTGGAGTCCGTCACTTACAGTAGCTGGTCATCATGGAGGAAGTCATTTATCAAAATTTCGCATGTTAGTCAGTTGCATACACAACAAGTGATCCTCAACAGAATTCGCAACTCCTTTCTTATCTCTAATTTTAAGGTCAAATTCTTGGAGTAGAAGAACTCATCTAATTAGCCTTGGTTTACCATCTTTCTTAGTGAGCAGGTATTTTAATGCAACATGATCAGTGTGAACAATAACTTTTGCTCCTACTAAGTAAGACCTATAAATAATAGCCTATGTTGTCAAATTGAGAGATTTCTCTGATATTATGCATATTAGATAGACTGTTATGAACCATGGAATTATTTGTATGTCGCATTAACCATTGAAAGAACCATGTAGCATAGGAAGAGTCTACTGATTTGGTTGACTATTCCAAGTTGGTTGAAACACGAAGGACTATTCCATTAGGGTGGCAAGTCCCTTCGGAGAAGGTCATAGCTATTGCAGCACATTTAGAGACCAAAACTAATCCAACCATTGTATTTTTTGTTGTCTTTTTGATGAAAAGAGCCTTTAGGTAATTGCATTTAAAGGGAATGCATATACACTTATTAGCATGATTGGCAACATCTATAGAAAGCATTAGGAGATTTTCAATAAAATCTGGTTTCACCATGATTAGTATGTTTGCTATATAGAGTTAATCATCACAGTATATTGTTCTAAATAATGTAACCACCATTCTCTTAGTTGTATAGGATATAGCTCAATATTTAGACGTTGTGCCTTTATTCAGATTGGAACAAGGATACTGATTTCTCCTGTTTATTTTCATATTATAAGGGAATAACTCTTAAACTGGATTGATGAGAGTGTGGATCGAGGATCCAGCTAGTAGGCAAGCATTGCCTTTTATGCAAGCCATGCCATGATAAAGTTGAATCCATATCAAGATTTGTATAACATGTGAATTAGGCTTGTGATGATGTGAGGAAGGCAGTATATCACAAGGATGGCAACAAATATGGATTTCAGCATCCATTTGTCACCAAAGCTGATAGTGTGCCCCAGCTGCCATCGTCCCACTAGCTGCTTATTGTCATATTGTAAAAAATGCACCAATGTATTTTTGATATTTTTTAATAGCAGGGACTTGAAGGTTCTGCAACTGGGAAATAAAGAAGAGAACCTGTGTCTAGAGAAATATCAGAGATGCGCATTTCACTGTCACATGCATGGAAGAGCAATTTGGCTCTAAAGGTTGGTAGCGTGCATTGTGGAGAAAATTCAGTTTGGTAGATTTAAACATTAGGATTTGCATAGGATTATAGGCCATATGTACGTGGTACGGCAAACTAAATATAATATTTGGAATTGTGAAGTAAGAGGACACCTACAATTGTAATATGGATAGTTTGCCAGTTTGAATGACATTGTTTTTCCATTTCTTCTCATGAATGTGGCAGAGGGTACGACAATTGAAAATTAGTAGAAAAACATTAAGTGTGAAAGAGTTATTTTTAATTATATGCTGAATTGAAATATTGATTGGTTGATAACATGTTTGTGTACACTGTCTGAGATCCAATGTACTGTAAATATTGTCACTATATCAAATTTCTAATATCCATCGTAATGCATGACCTATTTGATAAATGTTTTCTTTAAATTTAAAAATATTTTGATAAATGTTTTCTTTAAATTTAAAAATAATTTATTAATTAATTTTATGATGGATTGTATTGCCAGTTGTATTGTCATGTGTTTCTAGAGTTTTCGTTGCAATGCACAGGCAATTTATCTATTTTCTATTTACTATGAAATTTTTGGTGGACCAATATTGTGAAAGATAACTATCCGTGTACCACGTTAACATTTGTCAATAAACGGGAGCCGTATATTTTAAGACAAGATGATACTCCCTCCATTTCACAAAGGATGTCGTTCTAGCCTTCAAAAATTTTACCGCAAAAGATGTCGTTTTCGGTTTCCAAGGTCACTACTCTCTCAGCTATGACACACGATGGGATTCTCTGTGGCTCGAACGCTCCCTCCCCAATCACCTCCTAGTCGATGGATTGTCAAAGGCCTTCTAGGTGCTCCCAATCGGCGGATTCCCCTGGAGCGCGCCAGGCAACCGCACGCCCGAGGGCTCCGCGGCTCCCTCTCGCATGTCTTCACTGAGACTTCAGAGTGCCACCACTCCGGCCTCAGATCTAAGCACGAGCAGGTCGCCTGGAGCATGGCACGCAGTTGCACACCAGAGGGCTTCGTGGCTCCCTTCAGCACACCTTCACCGAGACCTCGTGGTGCCGGTACTCTGGCCTCCGATCTGAGTGCGAGCAAGCGCAAAGAGGTGTGAAGGGGCTGCTGTCGTTGCGATCTCAAAGAAGAACGTCGCCCACACCATAGATTTGGGAAGGAGAGAGAGGGCGGGTGGTCTCGTTGTTTCGTGCTCATCATCATCGACCCGTCGCCGCCTGCTATTTGGATATGCACCACCGCACACGAGCATTGTGTGACAAAAAATGGGAGCGATGGGTTTGTTCTTGGGAGAGGATAGCTGTGGAGAGGGTAGTTGTGTGGAGCACCGAATTCTAATGAGAGACATGTGTTGTCATATACTCTCCTCCTTAGGCTGTCTCCAACGGTTCCGACCTAAATCGGAGACCCAAAGGTGTAAATAGGTAGTCGGGAGGTTGAAGGAGCAGGACCAAAAATTCGTCGTCTCTAATGGGAGACCAAAAATTGGGCCGAGCAGGGAGGCGGAGCGGCCGGAGCAGGCCGATGCGTGGGGGAGAGAGGGATCCGACGGAGAGTTGCGCGATGACGGCAGGGGAGATCCAGCACGGGAGTGTTGAGCGACGATGACGGGGGAGCTCGTGACGGCCACCGGGGAAACTGCAGCGACGGACGACGTGAGAGCTCGCGATGGACGGCGGAGCTGTAGTGACGGGCGGCTGGGAGGTAGCGGAGCTCGCGATGGGCGGCAAGGGAGGAGGAGCTCGGAGCTCAATCGACGAGGGCGGCGGGGATGCGAAAGAGGAGGCAGAGCAGCTCAAGCTCGACCGGCGGGGGAGGCAGGGGAGGCGGAGATGCGACGGGGGAGACGAAGCGGTTGGTTTGGGTCGCGAGAGAAGTGCTCCATATGTGGGTCGTCGCCCAGACGATTCCCAAAAATGGGTTGGATTCTCCGTTAAAGGATGTTTTTATACTCTTTAAGACCCATTTTGAATTTGGGTGGCCATATGAAATACCCGTTGGAGTCAGCCTTAGGCCCTATTTAGATCCAGACTAAACTTTAAGAGATTTTGCTCCAAACAGGATCTCCTAAAATCTTCTAAATTTTAGTCATACCTCCTCCTAAAATTTAGATCACTAGTCAGCTCAACCTTACTAAAAACTCCTAAAGTCTGGAAAAAACAAGAAAAGACCAAATTACCCTCAGCACGGTCCCGTCCTCTTTCTTCTCTGCTGCTCCCGCATCGGGAGATTTGCACCCACCGCCACCGCCGATTTGGAGCAGCCGCCGCCGCCCGCCGATTTTTGCCCGCTGCGGCCTCTTCGTCCTGCTCCTCCGTGCCCCTGCCGCTCCTCCCGCTCGACCCCGTCCCATCGCTGTAGCCCGCCACTGGAGGTCGCCGTCGCTGGAGCCCCGCCCCGCCGTCGCTGGAACTTCGCCTTGCCCCCATCGTCGCTGGAGCCCCGCCCCGCCGTCGCTGGAACCTCGCCCCGCCCGTCATCCCTGGAGCCCTGCCCTGCCCTGCCGTCGCTGGACTGGATCCACCAGCAGCTCGTGGGGGGGCGCGGGGGGGGGGGGGGGGGGGGGGGGGCGGGGACGTGAAGAGCGCCTCCCAGAAACGGTCCTGCCCGGCGCCTCTAAAGTCGAGCGTCCCCGAGGTGGAGTCGATGCAGTCCTGCCCGGCTCCTCTGCTGCCTCCTCTGTGAGTTCCCCCAACTCTCGCCCGTCTCTTAAAACTCTCGCCCGTCTCTTAACTGATTGAAGCGTGAGCCGCTGCATCAAGTTGAGCTGTGAACATGCATTGCACGATACGTATATGCTTTCCTGCCTTGGCTAATTTGTAGAGGCCACTTTCTTGAGTGGAGGCGATGGGATTCCTGTTCTAGTACTATATGTTCTAGACTCTAATAGTAACTTTGCTTGCCGGTCCGTCCTAATCGTTATTTTAGCCTGAGAATATCAGAAACAGAACATGAGTGTGCGATGTTTGCAATGACCTTTTACTGCCCCAGTTCTTTGGGCACTGAATTGCATGACAAACGATGAATCACTCGATTGGATCGAAGCAGCATGTGTTTATGGAGTCCATTATATTTCCCGAACTAATAGCTAACATCTGTGTTACAAATCAGGAGGCCAAAAGTTGAGTGAGCCAAAGAACCAAGTTTAAAGAAAGATTAATTGTCCTATAATCAGTTTGCAGCTAACTGTGTCTTAGTCTGAACATTGAGGGCAAAATTGTTGTCTGCTACCTTTCTCTTACGGTTGCAATCACTGCAGCTGTTGTTAGTGGGGTTACTGCTTTCGTTGTGCAGCTGTTGTTAGTGGGGTTACTGTTTTCGCTGCTTAATTTTTTAATTTACTAGACCTCAATACGTTATGTTTAGATCATTCGGAAAGATCCTATCTCTATCTGTAATTACTTTCCTCAATCTGTTATAGAACACATTCATGAGCTTTCAATATTTTTCTGCTCATTAATGATAATGTCTTACACAAAATATTTTTCCTCTTCCCTGTTGCAGAAAAGACGGTGAAAGTTTGTTGTCCGGCGGGATGGCTAGCTTGAACGAACAGCAAGACTTCTGGCCCCACGAGCAGGCTACCCCGGCAGCATGGTCCAGTCCGGCGGGATTTGATTTCTTCTCTCAAGTAGACAGTACCGATCCAGCGCACCGGCTGCCGACCGGGAACGACGACCACAACGACGTTAACCTCTACCTCGACCTCAACTCTCAGGCTCCCGACTACCTTGCAAACACCTTCCCCCACATGAATGTATTCCGTGATAATGTAGCTAATGCTTTGTTTGCAAGACGAGGATGAATTGTTGTAATTATGTGGAGAGAGAATAATTTTTGTATGGACCATTAACTAGAAATGTGGTGATAAATAGCACCGTTAATACATTCATATTTGCTTGCTAGGTGAGAAGATATAAATATTTATCGTGCTATCTGGATTGCTCAATATTGTCCATTTCATTCTTTATATTTGTGTACAATAGAGTAGAACATTGACTTTTTTTTTTTTTACTTAAAAAACGCCTGGCATAGAGCCAAGAGGCAACAGGCAATGTACACAGGGAGGGAGGGATCCTCGGCAGTCGAGGGCCTCCTCAGCCAACAGATCCCATCCTACGGTTAAAAAATGAAACTCCCGTCAACCTCCTCTGTTTCTTTCTTCTTCAGGAACAAACCAACATCCGCTCAAAAAAATCGATCGCCAATAAAGCGATTTGGCTCTATGAGTATTAATGGCCATCAAAATGAATGCGTTGTATGAGGTGGATTGTAAATATGTAATCAATTTCGACCAATCTCATTGATAATATCATGAATTTTATAATTTTATTATTAGAGTTTAAGAAGAGATAAAATAAAATTAAGAACGAATCAGTTCATCAAAATCAAATCAACCAATTTGTATGAATAAAGAAACTTGTGAGAATTTCCACTAGTAATATTTTGGGCTTCTAGCAACTAGGAAGGCAAGGGGAATCGAGCGTGAATGGCACAGACGGATATGGATGTTTCTTGACAGAGTAGAGTTAGAGACTTTTGTTGAACTGAAACCAGAGTCGTAGGATATGAGTAGACGGCTGAGGAGTCGACTGCTGAGGCGTCGATTGCCGAAGATCTCGATCCCACAGGGAGATGGGGGAGCAGAGATGAGATGTGGCAGGGGCAGTAAAAAGTGAGAAAAGTTTAGGGGCAGAATTGTCCATCTTTTATTTAGTCAAGGATTTTAACTAGAGATCTAAACATGTACCTTCTAAAGTTTAGTTGGCTAAACTTTAATTAACTAAACTTTAGGAGGCTAAAGTTTAGTCAACTAGAGGATCCAAACATGACCTTAGTATTGATGTTGGATTCTAAAACGTTATTTTCTGAAGACATAGAGAGAGTAATTATTAAGTGAAATCAATAACTAGTAGAGACAATAATATGAGAATGTTATGTCCGATAATTTAAATATCATGCACTAAACGACATCAATTTTCGAATGGAGGAGCTGCTTAGTAACCTGACTCGACGCGTGCAGGCATTACTCCTGTCACGCACATGTGATAATCTACGCGGTCGGATGCTCAATCGACGGCGCTCAGGTACCCCCACCATTGACGCAACCGCGCTAGAACGTCATCGTTTCACGGACAAGTGCCCCCACACGTGGCTACACTCCCTGGGCTGGACCAAGTCTCGCGTTCGCTGGCCCACCTGTAAGCCTTATCCAACCCTCACGTCACGGCCCAAGCCAGGATGTCCGCACCTTTGGGGCCCACCAGTCAGTGACACACGTTACCCCGAAGCCCTAGCCAGACGCCGCCTCCACCCCACTCGCTCGCCGCGTCTCCACCATTCTAATCCCCCGACCCCCCTCCAGGCCCAAACCCCGCTGCCCCCAAACCCTAACCCCAAACCTCTCACCCTGCGCCGCCGCCGCCACATCGCTCCATCCTCCGCCGTCCCCGCCTCCAATCGAAGCAGTGAGTATCCTCCGTCCGCTTGCGTGCTCCGGGCTCGATTTGTCTCATTTCCTCCGTTGTTCGTCAATCTCTCGCCATTTCTGATCGTTTTCGGGTGCCGCGGTGCTTTTTGCTGCAGATGTCGGACGATGAGGTTAGGGAGGAGAAGGAGCTCGACCTCTCCTCCAACGACGTCGTCACCAAGTACAAGGCTGCTGCAGAAATCCTCAACAGTAAGCTCGCCTCTCTTGCCTTACCGTTTTTGCTGCTGACTGCGTTTAGACTGTCGATGGGAGGGTTGCTGCCGACGCTGTGCTTTCGCTTATAGGCTAGTTGCCACTTAGCATTTTGTGAATTATTAGCCGTAGCAGCTGTTTGCACAAATTTCTTGTCCAGTTTAGTATTCTCAGGGACGGCAGAGTTTTTGAGAGAGACGTTGGTGTATTTCGTTTTTTGGTTGGTGGCTGTGTGACCTTATGAGTCGAGCTGAGGAGGATTCTGCACTGTGGGTGATGGCACATTGTGTTGGTTCCATTTTGATCCAAAGCTGTTTGCCATATTCTGATAGTAATCTAATGCCTTGTACTAGTTTGTAACGTTGAATTTGGTTGGCCTATGGGTTTGCCTTTAGTGTGATGGTTTATATAAATATCCGAATTCTAATGCTGAGAAATTTTCTGTTCTCTGTGTGATTTAGATGCTCTGAAGCTGGTGGTGTCTGAGTGCAAGCCGAAAGCTAAGATTGTTGATCTTTGTGAGAAGGGTGACTCTTTCATAAGAGAGTAATAATCCTTTTTGTCTTGGTTCTCTTAATTGCTGCTTTCAAGCTGACTATCCTGCTTACTTGGGATTCTTTGTTGGGAGCAGTCAAACTGCAAATGTCTACAAGAACGCAAAGAAGAAGATTGAGAAGGGGATTGCCTTTCCAACCTGTGTATCCGTGAACAACACAGTCTGCCACTTCTCTCCACTTGCCACTGATGATTCAGTCCTGGAAGAAAATGATATGGTTAAAATGTAATCCTCTGCTGCAATGCTTTTTGTTATGTTCTGCTTCTTTGAAAATTTTGTGCACGTGCACAGCAACTAATTGTGTTCTCTTTTTACAGAGATATGGGTTGTCATATTGACGGTTTTATTGCTGTGGTGGCTCATACGCACGTCATTGCAAATGGACCAGTCACCGGAAGAGCAGCTGATGTTCTTGCTGCTGCTAACACAGCAGCAGAAGTTGCAATGAGGCTTGTTAGACCTGGGAAAAAGGTACATCCTTGTCATTTGTCAAAATAACAGTGTCCATGATTGATTTTTGTGTCACATTATTTGCATAGTTGATTGCTCCCTATGCATGTGTGTTACGTGTTCTTTGTTTTTTGTTTTCATATTCATCCAAAGCAAACTGTTATGGATTTAACAACCTACTTCATTTGTCATCTTCGTCAAGTATGTCAGTGCTCATAGAATGGCAGCTGTTCTGTAAATTTCATTTTTATTCAGCTACCTATGTCTTCTGCAGAACAAGGATGTTACTGAAGCAATTCAGAAAGTTGCGGCTGCCTATGATTGCAAAATTGTGGAAGGTGTTCTCAGCCATCAGCTAAAACAATTTGTCATTGATGGTAACAAAGTTGTTCTTAGTGTCTCCAATGCTGATACAAAGGTGGATGATGCTGACTTTGAAGAGAATGAAGTATATGCAATAGATATTGTCACAAGCACTGGAGAGGGAAAGGTGTGAATCAGTGTTTTATGATGTCCCTTCTGTTTCCCTTGGCATACTTATGAATAAGATGTTCAATATTTGTGGCAGCCCAAGTTATTGGATGAGAAGCAGACCACCATCTACAAAAGGGCAGTGGACAAGAACTATCACTTGAAGATGA
This sequence comes from Eleusine coracana subsp. coracana, assembly GCA_032690845.1. Classification (NCBI taxonomy): domain Eukaryota; kingdom Viridiplantae; phylum Streptophyta; class Magnoliopsida; order Poales; family Poaceae; genus Eleusine; species Eleusine coracana. Next base: position 10,654,614 of record CM064426.1, read on the forward strand.
AAGCGTCAAGGTTTATTTTCAGTGAGATCAGCCAGAAGTTCCCGATTATGCCTTTTACTGCTAGGTTTGCTTCTACACACTGACATTTTAGTTCTGATGCCATTAATCCTGGTTCAATCTATTTTAACAGATTGTGACTTGCCACAGGGCATTGGAAGAGAAGCGTGCGCGCTTGGGCTTAGTGGAATGCATGAATCATGAGCTCTTGCAGCCATACCCTGTACTTCATGAGAAGCCAGGTAGCAAGATAATATCCCTTGTCTTGAATACTATGGGTTGCTTGAAATAGCTTCATGTTGTCATGACTTTTCTCCTTGGTTCAATACTAATCTTTGTAAAGCCTGTGGACCTATGTTGCATATAGGTTTTTGTTCTTTATTATTATTATTTTTCATGTGCTTTTCATTTATCCTAGTAGTTTATTTCAGTTAAAATTCTGGTTTCTTCATGCAGGTGACCTTGTTGCGCACATAAAGTTCACTGTGTTGCTGATGCCAAATGGATCAGATAGGATTACATCACATCCTCTACAGGAGCTACAGCCAACGAAATCCATTGAAGACAATGCTGAGATAAAAGCATGGCTTGCTTTGGGAACAAAAACAAAGAAGAAGGGTGGTGGAAAGAAGAAGAAAGGTTGGTTCTGCAAACACAAAGCTGTGTGTTTACATACTGAAGCTGTTTTTCGATAATCTAGTAGTTGTAACATAATTCTTACAGTGTTTTATTCCTGCAATTGACATGTTCTTTGTTTATTTAATTTGTTCATATTTTTTAAGTATGTTTCTAATTAATGTAGGCAAGAAAGGAGATGCAGCAGAAGCGGACACACCTATGGAGGAGGCGACAAATGGTGCCCCAAGCCAAGAATAATTCTGATTTTTGAAATCACTGCCTCTAGTTTTGCTCTTGTTTCTTTGCTGCATCTGATAGTGTTATATAACATTCAGTTGTGGAAAATTGAGAACTCTTTGAAGTGTCTAAGAAATGGCGACTCCTGCTGCATGTTATCGCATCAAATGGCAGATCATTATCTATTAGACACATCTAGTGGTAGGTTCTGAACCATATACTGGATACACCTATGCTTGTGCTGATGGATGTGTTGAACGCAGTCTTTCGGTATTGTGATAACTGGTGGTGTTCGCTTTTCTTTGTGTATCGTTTTGCTTGTGCATCTCTGTTTGAATCATCCTTTCAATCTCCCGGTATTGATCTCCCGGTATTGATCGTGGCTCTTACCAGATCGATGGTTCCTGGTCGGATGATTTGTGGTATTTGGTACTGTTGGGTTAGTGTGATCGTGGCGGTTACCAGATCGACGGTGCATGTGTTTTAAGTCTATTTTAGCAAGTGATGCTTAAATCTGTGTGGTCCATGTCTTAAAGCTGTTGCAGAAGAGGGCTAGGCGAGTCATGTGGCACAAAATGTGCCATTATGGTTTTGAGTGAAGATTTTGAATTCACCAATGCGACAAGTTCACTGGTGTTGTGTTATATAAGTGAAATGAAAATGTCCTCGAATGATTTGTTTTTGTGAAAGAGGAAAAAAGTACTCTGAACTGCGTCAAAATTCGTTCGGTCACAACAAATATTTGGAGTATAATATCTCTGGCTAAATTGTGTTTTAAGGGGCTGTTCGTTTTCATAGATTAAAATTAAATTTTAGTTCTAGTAAAACAAACGAAAAGGATAAAAGTAGAGTTAAAATTTAGTTCTAGAGAACAAATAACTAAAAGAAAGATTAAACTTTAGCCTCTTAAAAAAATATTAAAATCTAACTCAAATTTTAGTAGCTAAATTAATCAGAATCCGCCATGTACCCAATTTCACCGAACCACTCCAAGCTGTTATCGGCAAACTGTTTGGATGTACCAAGCCAACGAAGAGCTAGCAATTGTCAAAAAAAAATAAAAACGAAGAGCTAGCAACAAACTGCCGCTGTTTGCCAAACCGCGTGGTCGGTACGCAGCTTCTTTCTCTCGCTGCCAGTGGGCCCCATATCCGCTGGCGACGCCCTCCCCGCCTCGCACAAAAACCCTAGCGCGCTAGCGCACGACTCCCCTGAAAACTTCTAGAAACGTATCCTTCCTCGCCTGCCATCTCGCCGTCGCGTCTCCTTTCGAATTTCTTTCTCCCCGACAAGGTCGCAGCGATCTCCCACTCCCATGGCGGACAAGGAGCCCGTTGCAGAGCGCCCCGAGGCGACAGTAGAGGAGGAGAACGCCTCCGCCGCCGCCGCGGGTGAGGAGGAGGACACGGGCGCCCAGGTGGCCCCAATCGTGCGGCTCGAGGAGGTCGCCGTCACCACCGGCGAGGAGGACGAGGATGTTCTGCTCGACATGTGAGGCGCCGACCCCCTCTCCTCTTGTCCGAGGCGCGCTTGCGCCCGCCGGGGCTCGATCCGATGATTAACTGCTGCTTCGGATGGATTTTGCAGGAAGGCGAAGCTTTATAGGTTCGACAAGGAGGGGAACCAGTGGAAGGAACGGGGCACGGGTGCCGTTAAACTGCTGAAGCACAAGGAGAACGGGAAAGTGCGCCTCGTTATGCGCCAAGCCAAGACCCTCAAGATCTGTGCCAATCATCTCGGTATTCCCTTTCTCTCCGATTGTGATTTGCCGTTTTTTCTGCTTCTCTCGGGTTTGGTTCATCCCGAATTGTTGATTGGTTGCGAGTGTGGGGTGTGATGCCGTGTGCAATTATGCAGTGGTCTCGACCACCAAGATGCAGGAGCACGCCGGCAGCGACAAGTCTTGCGTGTGGCATGCCGCGGACTTTGCCGACGGCGAGCTCAAGGAGGAGATGTTCGCTATCCGATTCGGTTCTGTGGAGAGTGAGTTCTTTTCTTCCCCTCTTTGTGTGTGCTTATTTGTTGTTGCAAAAATATGCTGCACAGTTTATTCAGTTTCTTCTAGATTGTGTGTGCCCTGTATGTAATGTGCTTGGTTGACACGAACTCTCTTCAGCAGAATCATGTTTGTGCTCGAAGCATGTGATTCTTCTTTCTTTTCTTGTTGTGTGTAGGTGTCAGATTATGAAATGAAATTAGCCCTGTTTGACAATACCCTACTCACAACATTAATCTAGCCCTGTTTGACAATACCCTACTCACAACATTTTTGTGTGTGGCACGATACTCATTAATATTGTTAAACCTGTTTCTTTAAGATTCAACACTGTTTAATCAATTGATGCATAGTTACTGTTTGCAAGTTACATTTGGTTAGCTTACTGCCATTGGGGGAAAAAATAGTGCAAACAAACAGTTTTATGCAATGGTGCAATCATTAAGCTCTACCACTTCGATCTTGATCTGAATGCAGGGCTTCCTCCCGCATCCCACCGATGCAATTTTACAAATAACTCCTGTGCTGTATTATGAATACAAAATGATACCTGAAATCTTTCCCTGTCCATTACTCTGTCTGCGGTCGCATCGGAGAACTTGATCTGTTCTCCATTGTCTCTCGATTCATTGATCTGGATTTGAGATGACATCACTCTTGCTCGCCTCGTCTCGCGCGGACCTATGATGTTATTCGGAATTATCTCTCTCGGTCCTGATCCATCGCAATTAGCCATGGGCAAACTGCAAGCTATGAATCTTTGATGCACAGCCTCAGTCGGGGCAAGAATGATGCATGGGCGGTATGATGCATGGGCGGTGATGGACTCGCCCCGTCGCTAGAGTCTTCCTTGTTGAGCAGGAAACATTGAAGAGGCAAGAGTGCAGGCAATTGGCTCCTTTTGGTTGTGGTGTTCTGAATGAAAATGTAGCTGTAGAGACCAAATTGTGTTGTAAGTTGTAGATGGATTTGGATGAGGATTATTTATTCTGAATTTGTTAGTTGTATTGTAGAGTACTGGCGACTTCTTGATTGTTTTTTGAGATGGTTTTTAAAGTTTGTTTTTGTGAAACTGTCCATGATTCATGATGAAGTCTGTTCTTTATGCCATCTAATCATGGGATGTGTCAACTGTTCTATATCCAAGTAAAGGATTTCATTCTGGAATCAAGACTGACATTTGTAAAGCTACTCATGTTTGTTTCCTTCAAGCAAGTGGAAGAGAGAATAACATGGAACCCTATCCACGCCAGATCAGGAGGTAAAATTGTCTAGTCGACGGGGCAGGGAAGAGAAAGTGGGAGGGGAGGGGGGGGGGGGGGGGGGGGGATTCATGGCGGCTGCGTGCTGATGCCTTATGCCATCTTGAAAACACAGGAGACATAATCGGCGCATCAGTATTCATGTCGTGATCAACAGAGCTTGCAGTTCTCTAGCAAGATGAAGTCATGCGCTTGAAAAGAATGAGGATTGAGGAGATTTTTTTGGAAAGCGTAAATCCACATTATATATATGTATATATTTTTGCAAAGTTGTGATGGCGGGACAGTGGGAGGAAGTATTGCCCTCAGATCGGAATTGTATGCACTGGATTCAATGTTTACAGCATTTCCTCAAATAGTTCATTTGCACTAAAATTTTCCCCTACTTCCATTATTCACAGATAAGATGTATCATCTTGTTCAACTTATCAACTATTCCTTCATTATATACGATATGATCAGCGTCACCCAAAGTTTGATAGTGATTCTGCGGTTTGTAAAGTAGCTCGATTTGTCTTCCCAGCTTGCTTAGTTTCTTGGAGGAGGTGCCCTTGAGGCATACTGGGGTGTGATTCATTGATCCATGCTATTTCTATCTATAAAAATGTTTGGTGCTATTTCTTGATTTTGTTTCTCTGCTCTATGTTCTACTGTCCGTTACTGGGTACTGTCAAAATCTCAATGTATAAAGTCTGTCCTACATAAGAGCAATGCACTTGGATATTTTCTCTCCCTGATTTCATGTTCGTGTTTAGTACTGTAGGTTTCCAATGCTGAAAGTAGTCAACCAGACACTCCTTAGAAAGAAGTACAATTTAGTGTTCCACATGTAAGCGCCTTCAATGTATGAAATTCCCATTTGCTGGGTGGATTGCAATCTAGAAAAATAATTTATCCATTGGCTAGAATCTAGTGCTCTGAAAAGTTGAATGTATGAAATTCCCATTCACTTATGTTTTCTGAAAAGTTGCTGAATTTCACTCACAATAATTATTTTTTCTTCTCATTACAGACTGCAAGAAGTTCAAGGACTTGGTTGAAGAAATTTCTGAGTCACTTACAAAGATAGAAGACAAAGAAAGTGAAGATGGTTCATCCACGGCAGGCTTGCTGGAGAAGCTTACTGTGAGTGAGACAAAATCTGATGAAAGTGCCAAGGAAGAAACAACTGAATCTGGCAAGGAGACAGAAACCAAGGTGGCGGCAAAACCTTTAGAGTAGTGGATATAGCTGCACCCGTGCAGTAGATCTGCCAAGGGACATGTTTGTGGGTACTTCCCCTATGGTGGAAGCTGGTACCTGTTAGCCATGAGATATTCTGCTATGACTTTTATGGCGAGTGGGAGCTGTCGAGTCCTCTGGAATAACTTTTTTGCTCTATGAGACCAGTCTTTGAAGTTCAGAGGTTGGCACTTAGGTCCGGTCTGCCCTGGACTCGATTTTGTTGAAACTTGAATTGGTCTGTGTGAAGTTGAAGCGATTGGGTTGTATGCTGCAAGAATTTGATGTGTGGATCGTTGTTGTTGATTGTGTTATTATCTTCTAGTACTTAAGTGATTTTCATTTAATTTTACATGCCTGATGTGCTGAGATTGTTTGTCTAGATTATGTTATTTTCTGTCCTGGATAGCTGCTACGGAGAGATTGGCTAGGGGTTGAGAAAATTGATCTTTAGCATTCTTTTCACATCTATCACAATTTGTAGATGTTTGATATGTTTTATGCTAAATTTAAGGGTTTTTTTTGTAAGTACCAATTTTTTAAAGTTGAAGTCCCATCGGGTTTGGAGAATGCAAAAGTGAAATTGAATTATCTGATTCCTTGTTTGAAAGGGGACTAGACTTGCTGGTCAGCTAGAGTTGAGAACTGTGCGCCTTGATTCAAGTTCAAGAAGTGTGTGCAAAACTGCATAGCTCTGCTTTGATTTGTACAGCAGCACCCCTGCTTTGGTCTTCCTTTTTTTTTTCTTGATCTGGTATGTACTGCTCAACTTAGCTACTGTGTGTCTGATTTGTAAGGTCTTTCAAAATTAATGTCGACCCATGCCCAAGTATAACTGGATTCTTGTAAAAGTAGCAAGTATTAGCAACTGATGTTTTTGTTTTTGCTACATATATATAGTTGAAAAAAAAAGTGAGGACACCTATTGATTCAACTTCAAGAAAGGGTTGTGTCCATTTCAAAAAAAAAAGGTTGTGTAATTAGAGTTGCTCTTTCTGTTTTAGATTAGAATTTCTCTATAGAGGTGTAGGTCTAGCTCCTGCGTCATACATACGCCTATATGTTGATATGGAAATCTAAGAGTGTGTTTGGTACTGTTTATTAAACTGTTTATTAGAAGTATTTATGATTAATAAGCAGTTTGTACAGTCAAACAACAAAATAAAGAAATACTTATAAGGTATAAGCACTTTATCATTTTGTACTACCCATAAGCACTTCGGATAAAGCAGCAAAAAGTAGCTTAGAGTGTTTATGGTGATCCTTTCTCTCATCATAAGCAGTTTCACAAAAATATGATAAGCAATTTTATCAAATGGGTTGATTACTTATACATTATAAACATTATAAGCATTGTAAGCAATTTTGAGAGAATAAATACTATAAGTACTTTGAGCATAAGCAGTGCCAAACGCACCCTAAGTTAGATACATAATGCATTATCAAGAGCATTGATGTGAACTCACCCATCATAATTGAGGATTGATGAGGGCGGCAACCGCTGACAAGAAGTCAGAGAGATGGAACGGCGAGCAGCATTGTTTCTGATCGTAGGATCGACTTGCTTGTTGTTGAAGATTGACTTCATCCGCAATGTAATAAGTGTCAAGCTTGTTCAAGAAGTTCGAAGTCGGATGAGGAGTTTCAATTCAAATTCGAAACATTTCAAGTTGGAATCTGAAAGTTTCAACTAAAACAAAAATAAGAAAACACACCTTCTATAACAATGGCGTGCGGCCTAGCGGGAAACAACTGTCGTGTTAAGGCACGACAGGGGACATGGCCCTCTTCCTCCAGCATGACAAGGGCACGATATGGGTCGAGGACGATGACATAGTATGAGGAGGGACCAAGGACAACGATACTCGACATGGATGAGGAGGGGGGGGGGGGGGGGGGGGGGGGGTAAGGGGCAGCGGCGCACGACGAAGAAGCCGGGGACTCGACGGGGCTTGAGTGGCGGCGCACAGCGGGGAGCAATGGCGCTCTGCGACCATGGGCGGAGCTCCTCCCAGATCTGAATCTGAATCGGGAATGAGGGTAAAAAGAAAAATAAATAAGTAGGACCCACACAAATTTGGTACAATAGGAAAGAGAAAGGTCAATTTCGTCCTGCTGACCTCCTCGTGACCACCCATGCAACGATCTTTTTAGAATCTCGATAAATTATAGGAGTTTGTTTTTATTGTCCTATATCTTTTGAAGAAATAGTTTTGCCGCATTCATGCTATTGCACTTCTTTATGCAAAATGTTTATTCATAATTCTTAACTTGCATAACATGAGAACATGTTATAATGATAATCTTCTAATACTTGTGGGGATGTTTATCAGTAAGTCTATGTGATGCTTTCACATCTTCTCTTTTCTAGGGTCTCTTTGGTACATATTCTTGAAGAAACAAACACATTTTAGTTTCTGCTCGAAAACATTTCTCAACCAAAGACAAAATCACTTCTAAAATTATTTGGCAACCTATATGGATGGAGTTTACCAAAAAGTTGAATAGGATTGACCTGACCAATATAATCCTAGGTGCATTGTGATTTTTCTATTTTTCCAGTAAGACATAATGCGAGGCAAACCAATGGCTAAACAACTACATAGGAAAAAAAATGCAAGCGAAACCGTCTGTATTTTTGGCCCATTCAGCCCATTGCTCACCGACATGGACAAAATAACTAAACGGATAGTTGTTTTTCTTACAATTTGTTCTTCCTATGGCTATTTTGCTCACAAGTCACAACAACCAAGATTTGATTCGACGTCAATGAAGTGCTCCCACACTCAAGAAAGCAAAATGGAATGCTATCGGATTGCTCCCTGATTTCTCTCTGTCAAAACATGAAGCAATTGTTCTAGGAACGAGGAGAAAAACAAAAAAAGCAAAGAGCAACTTGATTGAAAATGCGTGACTGGGAGCACCATGAAGACATCCATGTGGATGGCAACAGCATATAAATACAACAAAATTGTTAGGGAAGGTGATAAATGAAGATTCATAGGTAAAATAAAACACATGCATTGCTGTTTCGCTTGGCCAAGCCAAAAAGCTAAAATGTTTCGAATGATTTAGGGTTGAAACGTTCAGTTGTGACAACATTTGAGACAGTTTTCACTGTTTTTCATGAGAACTCATAATATTTTCCCTTACCAACACACCCTTAGTATAAGTATAGTGAATCAAATATATAGAATTTTAACCATGTCGTCCACCATGTTGTTTTTACTTGATAAATCATGAACCATTTTTATTTCTGTATTTTATACTTACCAATAATACTTACTTCATTGTCCTGTCTTGTTTACCACAAAAATTTGTACAAAACATAGGGAAATGGGCCCTCTAGTTTTTCTTATTTTTATTTTTTATTTAGAAAAATATGGCAGACATGTGCCCATCACCAACCATGCAATTTGCCTTCACAGTTCTTTTGATTATAACTTTTAAATTTCATATCCACGTGTCCATATGCAATTGTGTGCCATGAATGGAGTCCTACTGAAGTTATTAAGTATGGATCCATGGATGTTGTTCATTTCTTTATGGAAAAATTGTAAAGGTATTTTTATTCTTATATTTTATTTAAATATTTGTTGAATCAGTATTTTCGTTCTTATTTCTTGTTCTAATCTTTTCTTTCTGGAAAGCAATGGGCAGTCAACACTATACAAAGTTGAATTGGAATTCCATTTTGATTGTATCAATGAGGACTACGACATGATAAGGTAAAATATGTGATTTGTACAATCTTTGTTTTATGTTATTGTACCTCTTTGTTTCGTATTTTTGAGTGAGCTTTTATTCATGTGTAATTTGTGTGTTACATTACAGAAAGAATGTAGCTCCCCTTGATTAGGGAATCATCTAAGATGGCTTTTATTCAATGACAAAGTATGAGACTTAAGTGTTTCCACATAAGATTGCATTTTTTTTCTTTTGTGGTGGAGCAATTTAGATAAGGCAACCAGAGCATTGACAATGAGTCACGGTTGGAACGATTGACAATCTCGAAAATTTATCATCCAACTACTACTATTAGGAATTTAACACATTGTCTACTACTAGTCTAACACAACTCAGGTGATGCCACTCGTAGAAAGATAAGATGTTACAATGACCATATTTTCTGCTAAATTATGCAATAGAGTTGTTGTTTTGTTGGGCATGCTTCCAATGATTTTCTCTTCGTTGAACATCATATTTTCTAGTCGGCATCTTACTAAAATTTATGAGTTTCAAACTGTAGTTTTCTCTCTATGTCTACGTGTGTTTGTTAAATACCTGTAAAAGCACCTCCATCTCCATGGATGCTGTGTTTTTCTTTCTATACACAACGCTTAGATAAGAGCAGCACGGTTTTGTCATCAACATTATACCACCGCACGAAAGAAAAATCCTCACCGATCACCTGCTCCTCAGCATCTCCCACTGCCACGTGGGCCTATGTCCCACCTGTCATACGAACATAACCGCCGCATTTTTAACCGCCTGGTCCTCCTCGCCCGGTTCAGACCGACGGCGGCCCCACCTTCCCCTTCTCTCTCTACGCTCCCTTCCTCCGCCTTCGCCGAAGCTTTCTCTCTCCATTTTTTCCAACTCGAGCTCCGCCCCCGACCCTCGCCGCGAGCAAAATCCGGGGCACACTCTGATTGGTGTTCCCCTGCCGCCGGCGTCGCTTCGCCGGATTGAAGATCCGGATCTCCTTGCTCGCAGTAAGCCCTAATTCCCCGTTCCGTGCAATCCGGCTCCGGCGAGCAATCGCGCCGGTTCTGGGCAATTCTGGGGTCCGCGAGCGGTCAGGGTAGTTCGCGGAGCTGTAGAGATAGGGTTCCTGTCGAGGGCGCGTGGCGCTGACGTGTGGGGCCTGCCGACCTGGGGGTTGGTTTGATCCGTGGGCAAGGGTTTGGGACGCAGGATCCGGCGGAGGGTCAGTCAGGCTGTGGCGCATGGGAAGATGACGTTCGCGGGGGAGCGAGAACTAGTCCGTGTCGGGAATGGTGCTGGGTGCTGCCGCTGGGCTTGGTGGGATCTCTTCTGAGATCCGAGGCTATGAGTTCAGCGCTGCCCTGTGGATTGGATTGAACGTGCTGGGGTTTGGTGGTGGCAATTTTGGCACCTTTCTATGCTTTGCGTGTTGCGAGGAGATTCTTGATTGCAGCTTGGCGCGTGGCTGTGTGGTGGTAGGATAAGCGGTGGAGCTCTGCTAGTGTCGCCTAGCAGAGTTTGTTTCTTTCATTGTTCATGTAATCTTGGATGGATCATAGTAGCTTCCAATTTGAATAAGAGAGTTGATTCCTTGCTGAGATGCATTACAATTTCATGTGACATTGGTCATTCTTAGCAATTATGGAAAGAGCTCGTAGAATTTAGTAATGTATACCGTTGCATTGATGGGGTTAAAATCATTAGTCCATGGGCTTCATTGGTTTACGTATTTTTGTATCACTGTTGCAATAGAATTCATTTAGTTCCTGTATGCAGAATACATGGTATTATGAATGCTTCACTGTCGAAAAGCTGCAGTATTGGGAAAGTGGTTGTTTATTCAATTACTAGATAAGAAAGAATAACATAAACTGAAATCTGATAAGCTTATGTAAACACTGAATGGTGGTACAATTCCATAAGAGCTGTTTTAAAGCTAAAATCGCTTTTTCTCCTTATTTTTCATATGCTATAGTACTGTTAATAAAAAAATTGAATATACTTAAAATTTGTTTATCTTTTCTGTTGACAGGTATTGCGGTGGTTTGAGATTCAATACTGCCTTTGGCTCCATGACTGCAAGATTAGGTTTTTGTTGTCACCTTTTTAGTTATTATTTCCACATGTTAGTGGTTTAAAAGCTGCCATAAGTGGGCAATGGCATCTGGTACAAAATCTGATTTGATGTCTGGAAGTCCGGATGGGCATGGGTACTTCAATCCGCAACGTGGGGCATATGCAGCTGCATCATTGGAAAGGTCAGGAAGCTTTCGTGAAGGTGGTGATAGTTATACGATGTTTCCAGCATCAAGGTCAGCGGCAATGGACTCTGCCACTTTGCTTCAATCGCTCGCTGTGGACTTAAGACCTGCAACTGTGGATCATAAGACTTCTCGCTTTGATGTAAAGAAATCAATAAGTTCCATTTTAGGAACCTCCCCAGAAGAGTCCACATCAACTCCATCTATAGGAAGAAATATACCTAGTGCTGTTGAAGAGATCAGACGTGTGAGAAGTAATCTTAATGATGTCTCAAATAAGGCCAGGTATTCTTTTGTTATGCCTCTGTTGTCTTCAGAAACTTATCAGATGCTAGAGGCTAGAAAACACTTTAACATAACCTCCATTTCCGAAAGAAAAAATTATTTATCAGTATTTGAAATTTGTAGGGGAACACACATGGGGAAAGTTTCCCATAAGGAGTTATATATGGGTTCTAGTTATTCAAGAATTGTTCATTGTTGAATATCTTTGCAGGGAAAGAGCTAGAGCTTTTGGTGGCGCGGTAATGAAGATTGATAGACTTTGTCCCAATATCGTACGAAAACGTTCTAGAGGAGATGGCTCATCAAACGAACGATCTAGTGCATTATTGTCTGGAGGAGCAATACCTAAGAATGTTCCTCAAAGCCATTTGAATGATGATATGGAGCTTGGGCCTCAGAGAATAGAAGAAAGGCCAAAGAACGCAGGACAAAATAGGCGAATACGTACATCCATTGTGGAGGTTGATTCTGGCGCCTTCATATCTTAATTCATTATTATGTTTTTACTCTTGTTCTGTTATGGATTTTAATTGTTATTTCCACAATGTTGGATAAAATGATACCGTTGATTCTCGGATAAGCAAAGAACAAGTTACAGATTTTATGTCTACTGTCTAGATGAACTTGTTTGTGTATAGGCATAAGCATTGTGTTATTCATGTGGCTTAGTTTTTTATTTGCAGTATGTTCAGTGTATTTGATTACTATTATTTATCTGATGACATTTTAACATCATGTCCACAAGCACAACTATGATATAGTTTGATCTGCTATGTATGTGTATACAATTTGGTGATTTTCTAAGTATATTTCTGATTTATCATTAGATGGATGCTAGGATTTATCTGATGATATTTCTTACATCATGTGCACAAGCTCAACCATCATGTAGTTTGATCTGCTATGCATGTGTATACAACTTGGTGTTTTTTCTCAATATATTTCTGATTTATCATTAGATGGATGCTAGGACCACTGGCCCGTCAAGGGGGCCAGGGCCTATTGATAGAATCTCAGATCCTGGTAAAGCTACCAACAGTGGTTCAGCAGTCCCGGAAGAAAAGATCAGAGGTTTGGCAACTAGTATTGATGGTTGGGAGAAGCCAAAAATGAAGAAAAAACGTTCTGCCATTAAGGCGGACATGTCATCAGCTGGTAGTTCAAGGGCTGCTGATACAGACCAGGAGTTGAAACAAGGGCAACACAAATTTAATAATGATGGTAGGGCAAGAATGGCAAGTTCACCAAGTTTCAGGTTAGATTCTACTTTACACATGGTATTTTCATTCCACTCCTGTTATTGATGCTGAAATATTCTCCCTCAAAGCTTTTGTTTCTAATGGGAAATTTATTCGCGTGATCATGACAATTAAGAACATGTTAATATGTTTCATTTTAGATGTTCTGCAATTTCATTAAATTGTTGAGCCTTTGTTACTATGCTTTTTAGATGATTCGTTAGAAAGATTATTGTGGAGTTCCTCTCTGTCTCCTAGGTATCAATGATATCAAAATGAATATGCAGGTCTGGAACTATTGCTAATGCATCTGGCACTAGTAAAGCAGAGTTGCTTTCTGCACAAAATGGTCTTGTTGGACGACCCTTAAATAGGAGCGACCAAGACAGTGGTTTCCATCCTACTAACAAAAGGGATCGCCAATCTATTTTGGATAAAGAATTGCCCAGTCCAAGAATTGTTAACAAGTAAGATATGCTTCACTACCTTTCTCAAGCTGTCATCCTCTACTTCACTGTGCCACATGGAATTGAGGTGGCTATTGGCTGCACGTGAGCTAGTTGTCCTGGACACCTAGGCAATCGCTCTGCCAGTTGCCCTACGTAACACATGAACAGGGTCATGACACATTTTAATCTTTTTCAGGACTAATGAAGATGACAGTGGTGCTAATATCTCATCGTTACCAAAGGCTAATGGTTCTGCTAGAGGACCCCGATCAAATTCGGGTTCATTGTTGAAGTCATCTCCAAACATTCATCGATTACAAGCTGCTTCTGATGATTGGGAAAATCCTTCTAGCACAAATAAGTTAATTTCTGCCACTGGATCTGGCAATGCCAAACGCACAAAGTCTACACATTCGTTATCTCCTCCCACCCAGTGGGGTGGGCAGAGGCCTCAAAAGATATCCCGTTCAGCTAGGAAGTCAAATTTAGTCCCTATTATCACAAGTACTGATGGTGCATTGGTACCAGGTTCACTAGACAGTCCTGTCAATGAAGATTCGACAGGGTTACCGAGGCGCGCCTCTGTAAATGGTCTTCAACAAACAAAACGAGATCATGGTCTCTCAACTGGATCTGAAGGTGATGAATCCGGAATTGCTGAGAAAAAGTTGAGGGACAAAACTAAAAGGGCTGGTGAACTGGATGATGGAAATGGATCTGGTTTTCAGAAAATTGCTATGCTTGGGCATCCTTCCAAAAGGAACAAGTTGTCTGCTGATGAGGATATTGGAGATGCTGCTAGGAGACAAGGAAGGGCTGGACGGGGTTTTACTCCAACCAGGCCTGGCACTCCTGTATCAATAGACAAGCTTGAAAATGCTCCAACTACAAAACAAAGAAGTGTGAGAACAGTCTCTGAGAGAAATGACAGGTGATTTCGTCCTCAGTTATCAAGCAGTTGTATGACATTTGACTCATTGGCATTCTAACTCTGAATTTTCATTGCAGTAAATCTGGTAGACCAATGATTAAGAAGGTATCTGACCGTAAAGGCAACACCCGACCTAGGCATATAGGCAGCAGCATCCAATCGGAATCTCCTGGTACATGCTTACTGACTTCTCTTCTTATAGTGATTATGATGTTCTTAGCAATTACAATGGTTCTTGAGGTCCACCAAACTTGACTTGCTTGCATTTCAGTGCAATCAGAAGATGATCAGGAGGAGCTTCTTGCTGCAGCTAATGCTTCCTTAAGTATGGAGTCTGCTTATCAAATTCTGCAATTTACTTTTTCCCCCTTGGGAACTGTTTAATGAATCTTTTGTTCATTGCAGGATCTTCTTGCGCAAGCCCGTTCTGGCGGCAGGTTGAACCTTTCTTTGGTTTCTTGACAACAGAAGACATATCCTATCTAAGTCAACAGGTAACATAAGATGATCATGTGTATCGAAAGAAGTATATATGCTCTTCAGTCGATTAATTTATTGTTTCTTGACCAATACTTATGTTGATTAGATACATTCACCGGATGACTCCACCTTGTGTGTACCGGTGGAAGGAGATGAAAGCCAGAAATATAAGGTAAATTATATTTTGCTTTCATTCACTGCAGGACTAACAACAACGTACTACTATGCAGTTATTGTGTTTTTGTATGTAGAAACGGTGAAATTTATGTGTAACTTGATATACATTAGCTAACACTTTATCATGTGATTTTCGATGCACAGGGTAGTCTGGAATATATCTCGCAGCCATCAACTCCTGCAGCTAGCAACAAAGATGATCACACTGCCCTTCCAAACGGATATGGCTTGGACCAGTTAGAGAATGGCATAGGGGTTGCCTGGGAGACAAGCTGTGTTGAACCTATCCTAGACCAACTTGTCCAAGGAATTGGGGCGCGGGATGCTTCAGTTGGCCAAAGGCTTATTCAAGCTTTGATTGATGAAGATAAGGTTGAAAGTATTGCCAATAACACTTACAGAGGTGAGGGATATCCATATGATACACATGAAATTCATTTTGATGATGGAGGATGGAAGACAAATTCACATGGTTATGGGTTAGAGCCTTTAATAAATTTTGAAGATTCAATGAGAGGCCCAAATGGTTTGGTATTGGATTCTGACTGGAAATATAATGATGACCTATCACATAGAAGTGGTAATTCAATGCACAAAGCCAAGGTGTGGCCTGAGTTGCAGTACAGTGAGATGTGCTTTAGTGATAGGATTATCATTGAGCTGAGTGAAGTCGGTGTATCAGTTGAACCTGTGGTAAGCTTTTTTTCAACTTTAAATTGCAGCATCTCCTGTGTTTGTTTTAGTTAATTAGTGTGGTCTTTCTTTTTAGTCTGTTACTTATAGTGATAATCAGACTATCAACATTGCCATTGGCCATTAATACTGATGATATTCTTTTGGAATATTGCAATTCCTAAGATTATTATTTCACCACCTTGATATTTTTTCAGTAATATATCTTGAGATGTACACAGTCAGAAACCCATGTCCTGATGACTCCTTCTAGCTGTTCCTTTTTTGAATTCATCTCACTTCTGTCTTTGGTGGCTTGTTACCTTCCACAAACTGAAAGCAGACGAGATGTGCCTGTGATCATATCCATATTTGATAGCATCATACATAAAAGTTCTAAGTGAACTTCTCACACAGAATTGCAATATGGATGTTATCATGTGTATAGGTCTATTCAATGTTGTTGCCTTGTTGGATAGGTCTCACAGTACGGATAGATTTAACCACAATTGCGTATAGATGTAATATGCTATCATTAATTTATGTTAGCCTTATTCATTGGCTGACAAAATGTATTGCTCCTTGTCTGGCCCCATGACCTATTAAGTGAGCTGCACTGCATCATTTGCTAAAAATTTGAAATTATACTTTTGGTTCAATTGAGTTAAAAAGATTTTGAATTGGTTAAAAAGCTTTGTGTTTCTTTAATGGATATCTACAAAGCTAATTGATATGTATTTGAACAATGTATTCGTATGGACAAACCTGAATCTCCATTTATATTTTGACTCTTTTGTTTCTATTTCAGCCTGATCTTGCACAGAGTGAAGACGAGGATATCAACACTGAAATCTGTAAATTAGAAGGCCAACTTCGTAAAGAGGTACTTATAATTCACCAAATGCATTCGAATGAGCTGATTTTAGACAACCTGTTTCACTATTTTTTCTTGGATTAGCCTGATTTACAATTTTGGATTTTGTCAATCCATGTCTTCAATTTAATATTATTATGTTTAATATAATACTTCTGTGATAGGTTGTGGATAAGAAAAACTTGCTGTTGAAGTTAGATGGTGTTGTTAGAACTGCAAAAGAGACTCAGCAGAGGTATTTTCAGATCATGTGTTACCTTTCATGGAAACAATTTGTATGTTCCAAGCTCTTATGTCTACTTGATGCCCTCTTAACAGGGAATTTTCACGGCGAGCCATGGACAGGCTTTTGTTGATAGCATATGAGAAATATATGGTAACTTTCTCAAATCTCCAAGTTGCAACTATTCTCATTTTATTGGTTGGTCTTATGATTAAGATGTACATGTTTGTAGTCTTTTTATCGACCTAATTTAGTTTCTTTGCTAGGTTTCCTACAACTATTTGCTCTATGAATCTATTGTTTTTTTCATGACCTTTTTTTTCTAAAAAGAAATCTTGGTTTAATTTTTATCTAAAATTTTTGGCTGCTGAACATGTAATATTTGATGCCCTGAGAAAGAAAATGTCACATTTTGTTCCATATAAAAGATATGTTCTTTATCTACCTTTTTTTTCTTACTGGTATAAAATTATGGGCTAGAGAAAAAGGTAGCCACATGTTTCCCAATAATTCATCAACATTATAAGCATCTTTGTAGTTAGAACTCGTGTTAACTTCATATCTTTTTGAAATTATTAGCCTCCTTTGCTTGGACTATTTGTTTGACATCAAAAGATGGTAAGTGGTCTACTGGGAGTGTAGTGGTTCGGAATCTCCCTTTGCCTCGCCAATCAGTGTTATGCAGGAGTACTGGTCATTTCTTTCCCTTCACAACCTTTTTTTAGCAATGTTCCCTTCACAACCTTAGTTATCCCATCCTCGACTTGGGCTGACTGTCCTTCTCTTTTATCAAAGGCACTTGTTAGCTAGTGCTTCTTCAGAGTGTTTCCTAACCGTGCAGTAGTTTTATCAATTTCTGTTGAAAAACGCAAATGCAGAAAAAAAAACTTTTTGAAACATTTTGTCAGTGCTGAGCCTATGACCTTTGTTGCTTAATAGATCCTCATGTTTAATATTCAACCTACTATATTAAGTGGGATGTATTTTTTTTCTTCCTATCTCCAGGCTTCCTGTGGTCCAAGCAGCAAAAATATTAACAGAGCTGGGAGACATGCTGCACTAAGTTTTGTGAAACGAACATTAGCACGTTGTCGAAACTATGAGCAGTTGGGAGTTAGTTGCTTTGATGAGCCCACTTTCAAGGATATGTTTGTATCAGCAACTTCTCACAGAAGTGGCCCAGATGCTGCGTCACAAGGTATTGTGGTCACCATACTAAATATTATTTATGTAAACTTTTTACTATATATTTCAATAGCTATGAATTTACATTTGTTTTTGGAGCAGTTTTCATTTTGACTTGTTTTTTTGTATCTTATGAACGATCACTCAGGATCTGATCTATTGTCTTATTTGCAGATAACAATACAGTTAAATCAGTTCATAGAGCTGGTGCTTCAGATGCTTCACGAGCAAGCAGTCACCTTACAGATCTGTCATTTGTGAAGGAGGATCCCTGGACAAATAATGTAAAGCAAAGGGAACTATTGCTCGACGAGGTTGTAGGTAGCATAACAGGAGGAACCCTGAAAACATCTGGCCTTGGGACTCCTCTTGTCAGCAACGCAAAAGGAAAGAGAAGTGAGAGAGACCGAGAAGGAAAGGGGCACAGTCGAGATGGCGGTAGAACTGGTTGTCCATCATCATCCAATGCGAAAGGAGAAAGAAAGAATAAAACAAAGCCCAAGCAGAAGACCGCCAACATCTCTACTCCCACAAGCAGTACTCCTAGGGATCCACAGTTACCTGCCAAAATTACGCCTTCCAGCAATGGCAAGGACACAGCAGCGGCTGCTGCTAGGCGTGATGATCCAGTGAACGCTTCAAATGATGTTTTGATGCCAGACTTGTCTAACCTTGAGCTGCCCGGAATGGATGGTGACTTTGGCGGCTGGTTAAATAATATAGATGATGATGATGGACTCCAGGATCTCGACTTGATGGGCCTCGAGATCCCCATGGATGACATCAACGAAATTAATCTCATGATATAACTTTATATTCATCTCGATGGGTCCAACATAAAGCTCCCTATAGTGCACAGGTAACAGGTGATTTTCTCATGATAACCACCACCAACCAGCAGGTTTAACAGCAGGCCAGATAGGCTTGAGGTAGTTTTGATAAAGTTTATAGAGACCTCTTTACAACCCCCACCGACATATTCCCCTTTTTGTATCATCGTGTAATTTGCCTCCCTACCTTGTACCGTATGTTACTATCATGTAGACGTGTACATATCTATTTTGGCATTGTACGAGGTAGGGAAGCCAGTTGCTTGATTTATCCAAGTGTACTCAAAAGGTTGTATATATATATCATGATAATCACCTAAGTGCTGAAATAAAGCGCGTCAGTTATAGCTTTAATTTACTCAAAGGTGTGTTTTTTTTCTCTTTCTGTTTGACACCTTGTTTGTTGTCCCTCCTGTTACAGTTGACGCACATCATTTTTGCTATTATACTTTCTCTCCGTGGCACTCTGAAAACATTTTTGTATACTTTTCAAGGAGTAATATCAAGTATTTGCGTTCTTGTGTCCGAATGACATGTATGGATTCGTTTGTTTAACGTGTGATCAAACGGCATGAGCACGCGTTTGCTCTGGTATAGCAGTTGGCCATTCTCGGCCATGAAGATGTACTTGCTATCCCAGTACAGTACGCAACATGTAATTTTTTAAGCACGGCACACATCGTCCCACAACATATGAGCTAATGAGAAGGAAATAGTAGCAAGTTGTAACTGAAGGAGAGATGACTCGGGAGGAGAAGAAAAAAAAATGCCAAAGGTTGGAACTGAAGGTGTGATCGCGTGATGAATAATCAACCATATATAGGCAGCAGAAGTGGAACCGGCGAGAGCGAGCAGTGTCACGTCCACGTAGACGTGGGAGCGGTTTCGTTCGGTTGGGTAACGCCGCGGCGTCCACCCAACCCCACTCGCGCACGCACAACACATTGAATGCCGGACATCTCAACGACACCCCAACAGAACGGCAGGCATCCATGACTGCTCGCATCGAACCGAACCAACAACGAACCCCCCCCCAAGAAAATCGAAACCTGCTGCTACTATCCAGCGGTTACAGAGTCAGTAACTTTACTTGCATTGCAGATTAATAAAAGCTAGTAGTAATTTACTGTTTTACTGCTACCGATGGATCATGGATGAGCTATTAAACTAAAAAAAAATACTGCCTAGTACTACTAATTAACTCAGTGACCCTATCGATGCATGCATGAAGAGATGGAAGATGAACAGCAGGACGCTGGATAAGGAAAAAAGTTGCGACGGATCGTCTCCTCCTCGTCGGAGATATATGGAAGAGGGACACGGATCAGTCGTGCCGGCCGTTGGCGGCGAACGGGAAGGCGACGCCGGGCGGTGGCGGCTGCATCATGGCCATGACCCGGTGCACCTCCTCCGCAATCATCCGGCGCATCACGGGCAGGAACCACGGGTCCTGCTCCATCACGGCCTGCATCTTGTTGGCCACCGCCACCCCCTCCACATCGGCCTCGGTCGCCGCCGCCGAGGCGCCCCGCGGTGGCGAGGCAGGGACGGCGCCACCGCCCGGCAGGCTGAGGCTGAGCGAGGTGACCACCGGCTCCTCGGGCTCGGCAGCGGCCGGCGCCAACGGAGGAGCCTTCGTCGTCGCTTCCTCCGATGGTGGCGGCGGCGGCGTCGTGACAGCTAGAGGAAGCGGAAGCGGAAGGTCAGTGGAGACGATGCGTGGTCGCTTCTTGGGCGGCGGCGCCCGCACCGATTCGTCGCTGCTCCCGTCGTAGTCATCGACGTCATCCTCCTTGTGCTCCTCCTCTTCCTTGGGACCCACCGCATCCACCAGCGGTGGGAACGGGATGGGGTGCACCACCGCCTCCTCCTCCAGGTATCCTCGATCCGCCAGCGGCGCCAGCATAGGTGCCTCCGCCGCCGCCGCCTCGACCAGCTTCGTCACCGGCATCGCCGTCATCTCCGCGCACCCACCACCAGCAGCCGCGGCGGCGGCCCTTCGGTTCTTGCGCAGCGTGGAGTTCCAGTGGTTCTTGACGGCGTTGTCGGTGCGTCCGCGCAGGAGCCTGGCGATGGTGGCCCACCGGTTGCCGTAGCGCGCGTGCGCCTCGACGATGACGTCGTCCTCCTCGGGCGTGAAGGCGCGGCGCTCCACGCCGGGGCTGAGCTGGTTGCACCACCGCAGCCGGCACGACTTGCCCGACCTGCCGGGCACCTCCGCGCCGATCACGGTCCAGCTGCGCGCGCCGTGCCGCGACACGGCGCGGCGCAGGAGCTCGTCCTCCTCGGGAGTCCACGAGCCCTTCATCGTCGTCGTCACCGGCCCGGACCCGGAACCCGAGGACGAGGACGACGATCTCCTCATCAAGTTGTTGTTGTTGTTGCCGGTGCCGTCGACGATGCCGCCGGGAACCACCACCATTTCCGACGATCGGGTGGGTAGCAGGCGGCGGAGTGGGGGAATATAATGGTGTGCGGAGGAGGTGTTTGGGCGTGGCGTGGTATATATGGAGGGATGCGTGGTTGGGTTCGTGTGCGTTGGTTGGTTCGTGTGATCGGCGGGCGGGCGGGCGGGTTAGGTGGTGCCGATCCCGAGTGGAGGGGCAGTTTCGGGCGGCCGTTTGCGGTGGGTTTCGGGCGTTTAATTTCTTCCTCGCTCCCATGGGATGATGGGAGCTGTGGTGGTGGGCGGAACGGGCGCGCCGGCGTGGGACGCGAACCGGCGGGCGGTTACCAGCTGACCTGGCGGCCGCGCGAGGGTCTCCGGGACGGGACACGCGCGCCGGTGAGACTGGCCTGGCTGGACCCCGCCCGGGTCTCCCTCCGTCCGGTTTCTTTCGTTTCTCGGCTGATGCCGTACGTCACGAGCGCGACGACCGCGGCGGGCTTACGGGCTTCGTGTGCTTCTGTTCTGTTGCCCCGGGCCTGACCTGAACCTGACGCACTGTCGGTCGGTCGCGTATGTGCTGCCGAGGCCCGGAAAACCGTGGGGTAGGTGGGGTTTTTTTTCTTGCTCACGCACACAACAGAAATGCTATACTCGTCAGTTCAATGTTTTGTTACGCGCAACTAGTTGCGAGTCCCTTAGTGTTTCGAGTTGATTATGAGTTGACAAAACTCATATATGTCCAACTAGTTGAGCCGTGACTAAAACTAATTGATTGGCTTAATCTTTTGTTAAGCTAGTTAAAACCGTACTACTAGTTTTTTACTATACAAAACAGTACTGCTACTGTAGTTATTAACCAGAAAAGGGACACAGCATGCATGACAGACGCGGAGATGCACGCGCCCTAATGACGCGCACGCTACCTCGATCGTTTGACACGAGCGACAACATTCGCGTGACCAGTAGCAACAAAAGGAGAGAGAGAGAGAAAAAAAAAACACTTGCACTCATATCTTAACCACCTGATAAAAGATTTTTATGGAGTGCACGCCCAAAAAAAAAACGAAAATCATTTATTTTAGGCGTCACGCATGCGGTTTCACACCCATGAACAAGTCAGGCATTCGTTCCTCGGGAACAGACAAAAGAGAGAAACGCAAACGCGAAAGCAGCAGCAGCAGCGGTGGGCGGTTACCTGGGCGCCAGGAGGGGTCTCGGGACACACGCCGACGATGACCTGGCCAGCCAGCCCCTCGGTTTTGTTCCGGACTGCTGCCGTCACGACTCACGAAGGGGTCTGTTATTGCCCCCGGCCCTGACCTGAACGGCTCAACCTGACGCACTGTCGGTCTGTTGCGTTGCGGGCGTTGAAGCTGCCTGGGTGCCTGCCCGGAATACCGTGGGTTCCCTCCTACCTCGTCCCATCGGATCAGGATTTCCCGCTGACACGACTCTTACACACAACAGAAAGAACAACGACTCTTGCTGCGCCGATCCATCTCGGCGCGCTTCCCCTTGTTGTTTTCTCATCATGTGCAGCTAATAATGATAACTTTACCAAACGTTCCATAGCATTCCGCGGTTGATTAATGACAACTTTACCAAGATTAATTAGGGTTGTCATATGCATGTGGCACAACGACATTGCTGCTGCACTGCACGTGTTGAATGTTACTTTTTTTGTTGTAGTTGATTCGCTCAAATTGATAGTACTATCTTCAGAACAGAGGAAGTACATGTGCTGCTGCTCCTGTCAGTTTTCCTGACTTCCTGATGAGTACTATTGGTAAAAGTAGCAATGCAAGTAATAGAGAAATGGACGTACATTCTACTTCTACCCAAAGGCCGCTTCTTCGACACGGTAACGTTCACGTGATTAGTACCCCCAAAAAAAAAAGATGCACTCAAATAATCTTAACCATCCAAGATATTTATCATATAGTATATACTGGGAAAAAAAGGATACTACTAGCTAGCTAAGAAAGTCATTAGACGTGATGCATGCGCTCTCCGTTTCACATCCATGCACACGGCACTCGTTCCTCCGGAGGAACAGACAAAACGAGGCAAAAAAGAGAGAAACGAAAACGCGAAACAAGAAGAAAAGGCAGCTACTACTGTAGCTGTAGCTGTGAAGGATTCACCTGTCTGTCGGTCACCGTCTCTGCAGGTGCCGAGCGCGCGTCGAGTTGTCAGCCAGTCGTCACACACCCGCCCGCTCTCGGTCGCGAGAGAGAGAAAAAAAAAGTGTCACTCTCAATGGATCGGTACGTACGTTACGTGGAAAAACGTTGTGCCTCTGTGCCTCCCTGCTGCTGCACACCTGTGACGGTGAAAGCTGGACGACCACCACCTGCAGGCTGCAGCTAACGGAACACAGACAGCATCAGCTTGAATTTCGGCGGGTGAGACGAGACGTCGATCGATGGACCGATTATTACCACCGGCGGAAAAAGGCCGACGACGGCCCAACGAACTGCAGCGACGATCGACCGACCGATGATGACCGACGATGGGCGCGATATGGATGAGACGACGAGCGCGAGCGCAGCGGTTGGCGTAACGACCGGCGGCGGTTGGCAAGCCCTTGTTCAATTCGATATGGATTGCAGTCTAAATCATATAGATTGATTAGACGTGATTTGAAATTTGATCTGATATGAAATGAGTGTTCAATTCGATCTAGCATGATTTGAAACTTATTTTAAAACAATCTTTTTCATACCTCTAATGCATGGAACAAAATATAGCCTTCCGAGTCCGGAATTGAATCCACGACATGAATTTGTTATTTTATATAGATTAAGTGACATATGTAATTTTACTCAATCCATGTCTTATAAATAATAAATGTAGATTTCATTCCATAGCAATCGAACAAACCCTTGCTATGGAATAAAATCTACATGTATTATTTATAAGACATGGATTGAGTGAAACCACATGTATTACTTAATCCATGTGAAATAACAAATCCATATCGTGGTTTCATTCCCGAACTCAGAAAGTTAAGTTTTGTTATATGTGTTGGAGGCATAGAAAAGATCAATTTAGACTCAGTTTCATACCATACCAAACTGAACCGAACACTCATTCCATACCAGATCGAATTTCAAACCACATCTAATCAATTCATGTGGTTTAGATTTTGATCTATGCCATTCCGAGCCTAAACGAACAAGACGTAAGATGGATGTGTATATCTTCCCCCTCCCCTCCCCGGAGCAGAAGGGATGGAG
Source organism: Eleusine coracana subsp. coracana (assembly GCA_032690845.1). Classification (NCBI taxonomy): domain Eukaryota; kingdom Viridiplantae; phylum Streptophyta; class Magnoliopsida; order Poales; family Poaceae; genus Eleusine; species Eleusine coracana. Next base: position 10,678,886 of record CM064426.1, read on the forward strand.
AGCCGCGCGACCGGGCACCAAACCGGCCGGGGAAGCTGCACAAAAAAAAAGGGGGGCGAAACCGAACGTCCCAACCGCACACTAACCCCGACTCCACACACATCACTGTGAGACGTCGTCACGGGTCACGGTCTCACGGACGAATCCGCGCCTCCGGGATGGACTTCAGGACTCAACTAGCTAGAAAAGAGTCTACGGTGTCCAGCATATATATTCAGCCCACCGGACCCGGCCGTGTGATGCAGCCCACTCCTCTATATACAAGGCACCCATGCCATGGAGCGCATTTCTCGCTTCTTTGCATCTCCGCCCACTTTTATCAAATCTGCTGCCCATGTTTTGTTATTTAATCAGTTCGCCTCAACTGATCCCAGCGCTACCGTGTGTTGTTTCTTGTATGATCTGTTCTATGTGAATTCTCAAGTATTTAAGTCTATAGATCAATATATATAATAGTGCAACCTAGTCTCGTATTCAAGACCACGTCAAATATCCTAAACGCATGTATCAAATGTTCTTCTATAGGTTTTGTCAATGCAGTGTGGTTACGCGCCCAGATATTGTATACGTTGGAGTGCTATTTCCAGAATCCATTTATGAATCCAATTTCCACCATGTATGAACTTATGCTTGCACGTTCTCCAGATTAATTAATGATTACCCTCCATGCACTACGAACCTGAAATTTTGACTACTCTAAAAAGGTACTTTTCATTCGATCTGTACGATAGCAAACTGAAACAAGTTATATTCAGCATAATTAAGTAACAACATCAAGTCATCCGCATGTAGTCGTCCATTTAGCAAGCTACAAAAATATCGCTTGTTATGTATTTTGCAAATACACACGACAGTAAATCAGTAGTTGTGGTCCAGAGAGTGTGTAGGTGAATCAAGATACAAATGCATCGGCCCTGCCAAAAGTTATTGGATAAAAGTTTATGAGCTATTTATTTTCAGGTGTAATTGTCATCCCTTTTCAAGTGTCGAGAGTTCCAAGGTTCAGTCAGTTTTCAATGTGAGGTTCAGTCGATTTTTTTGGTCCAATCAGAGTTATACACGTCATTGTCTCTTGCAACAGGATTGACTGCATTCAGTCTGATTATTACTCAAATTTCGGCCCTGCCAACAGAAATTCAACTAAAATCAATGAGATAAACAGTGAAATATAATGAAGTAGGCTTAAGGTAACTGAATCAACTCAAGTGACTGACCAAAAATGTTGCGGTACACAGGTTGAAAAGGGGGAATAAAATGTGAATCTATATATTGAACAAAACTTCCCGGCCACGAATAATTTGGTAGTAATGAAATTCACAAAAATACCAATGTTGTAGCTCTATAGTAACAACAAATTCAAATGAAAAAAATGCCCAAGCAACTGAAACTCAAAATTGATACGAAAAGACCACGATTTTTGTGGAATCCGACTAACAATCTAATGGAAGCTGTGGTAAATTCAACCACACATCTGACGGTAATTCATGTGAATTTGATCCCTGCAGAAAAGGAATCAAAGTAAAACGAGGGCACGAGGTCAAATGAGGGCACGAACTGGAAGGATGGGAAAGGAATGAGGACACAAGGTTAAGAACTTGAGATCAAAACGTAAATTCAAACTTGAGATCAAATGACTGTAATCACCGCTGCAACTGCCGCTGCAGTTGGAAATGAGCGGATAAAAATGTAGCAAATGCTAATGACTGTAAACTACACAGGTCGGAATAGAAAAAGGTAAATTCGCAGAAAAAAAAGGAATAGAAAAAGGTAAAAAAGGCCAAAATTAAGCAATTCGGCCCAACAAAAACCATGTAAGATAGCCCAACATCCAGATGAGAAAATTGACTGAAATGAGATCTGTTTCTAGCTGATAAATGTTCAGCAATTACGTAGAATTTAATTTCTATATTTTATATAATAGACATTATAAAATATTATTCCCCTAGAACCTAGTCTTTTTTTTTTGCGAAGGCCCTAGAACCTAGTCCATCTTATACAACAAATTTGCTCTTCATGGAAAGCTTGGAAAAACAATAACCCCACCCCACCCCCCCCAAAAAAAAAATAAAAGAGAGACAATTGAGACAAATATATTAAAATTGGTCACATCTGGCTATAATCATTTCAAATTTAATCAACCGCTCTCTTCTCAAACAAAGAGAAACGGGAGTATAATACATGCACGCAAACATCAAACTAAAATATGACACAGATTACCATTGATTCTTGACACCAGCAGTTGGATGGCAATGCATTTTGATCATGACAATATAAAAGCACAGAGAACTAGCAACTTTATTACTGTATCAGTTTGCAAGTAAAATTCACGTTCTGACCCCCCCCCCCAAAAAAAAAAAAAATTGCTCTTCATGGAAAGCTTGGAAAAACAATAACCCCACCCCACCCCCCCCCCCCCCCCAAAAAAAAATAAAAGAGAGACAATTGAGACAAATATATTAAAATTGGTCACATCTGGCTATAATCATTTCAAATTTAATCAACCGCTCTCTTCTCAAACAAAGAGAAACGGGAGTATAATACATGCACGCAAACATCAAACTAAAATATGACACAGATTACCATTGATTCTTGACACCAGCAGTTGGATGGCAATGCATTTTGATCATGACAATATCAATATAAAAGCACAGAGAACTAGCAACTTTATTACTGTATCAGTTTGCAAGTAAAATTCACGTTCTGACCCCCCCCCCCCCCCCCCCCCCCCCGCCAAAAAAAAAAAGAGGAGAAATTGCAGACGATTTCAAATATATATATGCCGCATTGATTATAGTATGCATCCATCGCCCATGCAAAATGATATGCATGATTCAAAATGAATCCTGGATCAGAAGAAATCCTAGATCCCCCCATCCCAATACTGCCATCGCATCCCTATACCCCGGAAGAGGCCCGAAGCAAAGAAGAAAAGGTGAAAACAAAAATATTCTAAAGATAGATTTAAGTACAGGGGAATGGGAAATCCTGGAAAGCTGGCCTATATATCTACTTTGCTGGCTTCCCAAGCGCATGCATGCATATGCTGGTATGCATGACAGAGAGTGCCATGGCGGCCCTCTCTGAAGCTGAAGATGGATGACAGAGAGTGCTCTGATCATCGATGGTGCCGGCAAAAGTATCTATCGCGCCGTGGCGGTCATTTGAGGAAGAGGTCGTAGAAGAAGGGCTCCGGCTCCTCCCAGAGCAGCGCCGCCGCGTAGTCGTCCTCCTCCACGGCGTTGCAATAATCCCACCCCACCACCGCGGCCGCCGCCTCGTCCGACGACGGCGTCAACGCCTGCCCTGCCTCCGTCGTCATCATCGACGCAGCAGACGATGGCGCGACGACGGCGGCGGGCTCCTGCGGCGCCGCCACCGTGGTGGTCACCACCGTGGACGCCGCGGTGGCCGTGCCGGCGTAGCACAGCATCGGGGGCGGCGCGGGCGGCGCCGCCGCCAGGAGGTGGAACTGCACTTGCTGCTGCTGGTAGTGGGGGCGGAACAACCCCGGCGGCCGCGGCAGGATCGGGCGGAGCGGGGGCGGCGCGGAGGAGGAGTGCGAGGAGGAGGAGGAGGAGGAGGAGGAAGGAGGGGCGGCGAGGAGGTGCGGCGGCGGGGCGGTGAGGTTGAGGTGGGCCCGCGGGCCGTAGAGGAGCAGCGCGGCGCGGTCGTAGGCGCGTGCGGCGTCCTCGGCGGTGGTGAAGGTGCCGAGCCACTTGCGGGACCGCTTCCTCGGCTCGCGGATCTCCGCCACCCACTTGCCCCAGCTCCGCTGCCGCACGCCGCGGTACCGGAAGTTACCGTTCTCCGGCCCGCCCTTATTCCCAGCCGCCTTGTTGCCCTTCCTGCAGCTGCTCCCTCCTCCTCCTCCAACGTCGCTGCTTCCTGCCGCCGCTGCCTCGACCGTGGCAGGGATCAGCTGGCTGTTGTTGGGTTCCATGGGGGCAGTGGCGCCAAAGGTATAAGAGAGGGATGGGGAAGAGAGAGAGAGAGAGAGAGAGATGCTTTGCCTTTGCGTTGGGGCGAGAGCGCTAGGGATGGAAGAGGAGAGAGCCAGGAGGTGGATGTGCTTGGTGGAGAGGGGCGGTGGTCAAATATATAAAGGGAGAAATAGAGTGTGTGTGTGTGCGCAGTACAGCGAGCAGGCGTGCTCATGCACCGCAATCAATCGAAGGAGGAGGTTGGTCGAGAGCGCAGTGAAAAACGTCTGGCCTTTTTAGCTACTAGCTGCTGCCATGAATGTAGACAGTAGAACGTTGGACGAAAATTACAGAGCATGGATGCATGCATTGCTTGCTCTGGCTTGGCTGTGCCTGTGCGCGTTGCATGCATGCGGGCGGAATGCATACGTCAAATTCAACCCATCGCTTCCACCACTCAGCAGAATGAAATTACGGCTTGCTTCGTGTTTCCAGCCGGACCGCTTCCTCTATCATTACTGCAGCGAGTTTCCAAAGTCTCAAAGGTCAAAAGGATGAACGATATATTTATATTTCCAGTTTCCAAGAGAGGAAGCCCACTCTACTCAAAACTCAAAACACAAGTTTTACCATTTCTCGCTTTATTGTGACTCCGTCCAGTTTGAATATATATAACGACCCCTTATTGACTTTCACTGTTTCTTCAGCATCTCTCTCGTGCAAGCATTAGTGTAACTATTCTCTCGCTTTAATTTGTTTCCAACACTGTATAAAAACTTGTACTTCCAAAGATTCATTAGTGTAATTATTCTCTCGCTTTGTTTTCCAACACTGTATAAAGGATAACAGTACTTCCAATATTCACATTAATTAAGCATGTGTTTCATATTATCCTTACGTTGACCCAGCAGAATTACCATTCAACATAATGGGAATAACCGTCTTGTTTACTCACTACTCCCTCCATCCCATGAAGAGTGTCGTTTTTAACTTTTTAACATTGTGTTTGACCATTCGTCTTATTTAGTTGTTTTTTCAAATATTATTTATTTTTTTATAATTAGTTTTATTAATAGATATACTTTAATTATAACATATTTATTTTAATATTTACATAATTTTTTTGAATAAAACAGAAGGTCAAAAGTGATATCTCAAAGTTAAAAGCAACACTCTTCATGGGACGGAGGTAGTACTATAATGGAGTTTATTATTAATATAGTAGAAATGCAGCGTGCCAATTTCACTCAATTTTTAACTCGACAAAGTTTAGTACAATCCTTAATAAAAAATAAAACGAATTTTTCACCGTTATAATTGTCTATTCCTGTATTTTGCTCCTCTTTTTATTGCTGCAAAGGAAATATAACCCTTCTATCGAACTTAAATTTATATAGCCATATAGTTTTGATTGTTGTATAGTATTAAATCTTTATTTTATATAGCTGACTTTGCCTTCTGAGTTGTGCATTAATTAGTTCTGTCTTTCGCGTACTGACCAGACGTCAAGTATATTAGCTAAAATGAAGCACATTAGTTCTAAGTATTCCATTTTAGCTGATGAACATTAGCTAAAATGAAGTACATTAACTGCAAAGAGCTAATTATAAGCTAACGTAATATTTTTAGCTAAAATGAGTACGTTAAATACTAAGAAAATGTAAATGTACAACTAGTGTACATTTGTACATTCATAAACCAGACGTTACCAAACCATGCACTTCCAGACACCATGTTCAAAATGTTTTTTCTCAAAAGAAAACAAAAAGGGAAGATACGACGAGGAAGGCTAGTCTTAGCGCGAATTTGCCTTCACCTAGCTCGTACGCGGGGAGAGTTCAGCGTGAAGGACGTGACGTTTGTTTATTTGTTTGTTACGAATGGATGGACTGTTCGAGTTACGCGACAGATACTCTATCTAGTGAACCTGCATAACAAGGCAACAAAAAAAAGGGCTTAAAAAACCTCAGAAACAATGGGACAGGTGCATCGGGAACGAGCTAGCAAACCGGTATACACAGGAGTAGTATCCTACATGACCATGGTGAAACGGTTCCTAATCTCTCTAGCTGTTACTAGATGCAAATAAGATGGTTGTACTTTCGTTCCAATGCAAAGCTTACAACCGTGCAAAGGGAAGGGAGAGTTAAACGGTGTTGACATTTCGAATGAGAAGTGAATCTGGAGATAGAGAGAGAAGCGAGGACAGGTGATGAAGAATTTGCTTGCTGCGTCTGAAATAAAGTTTGATAAAGAAATAGGTGATCTAATTGTTGGCGCTGAAAAACTATTGCGCGTCAAAACTTTGGTAATGAAGAAATGGAACAACTGCCATATAGTAAAACTGAAGGGTAGTAGTTACATTGTTATTAAAAATAAATCAAGAACCAACTCTTCGCACTATAGAAAAATCAATCTTTGTCATGTGCCTGAAACTTTACTGGATGTTTTGTTTTGAGCACTCGAAAGGTGGATATTTGCCGTGTGCTAAATTAAAACACACGGTAAAATCTTTACCGTGTGTAAAAAAAGTTGACACACGGTAAAGGTGGGTGTTTGCCGTGTGTTTTTCTTGGCACACGGCAAACACCCATCTTTGCCGAGTGTTTTTTTTCTAACACTCGGCAAAATATAAATTTAAATTATATTTCAAACCGTAAATTAATTTAAATAAAAAAATTTAAACTATAAAGTTATATAACTTTTAAAGACTTGTAACTTTTATTTTGATTATTTATTCTTTACTCAATTTAATCAAAAATATTGTTCATAAAATCTAATAGTCTAATATAGTTTTATTAAATATTCAATGAGACATATAAGATTTGGGAACAATGTTACTATCACTTTGTCAAATGACCAAAATAAAAATTGTAGATCTTAATAAGTTATATAACTTTGTAGTTCAACACTTTTTTATTTAAATTAATTTACTTAACATAAAATATATTGAAAATGTATAAATAGATCTTTACTGAGTGTTTTTTTCTTGGCACACGGCAAAGATGATTTTAACCGTGTGCCCGATATAAGGCACACGACAAACATGGTCTTTGGCGTGTGTCTGACATAAGCACATGGTAAAAAAGTAAATATAAAAAGATTAGATATGGGATGTAATCACAAATCAATATGTGGTGTAGTGATAGGGGGCTCTACACACGAAGGTGAGGTCCCGGGTTCAAATCTTGATGGACGCCCTTTTACCGTATGTCCGATAGAAAACATATAGTAAAGCCGGCTTTACCAATGAATATTTTACCATGTGTAACCCACCGTGAATATTTAGACCTTTACCGTGTGCATTATCGGAACTTAAAATGAAGCGCTGCAGTGTATTTGAACCCTGTTGCTTGTTTTCAGCAATGGCATGCATGGGACTAACTGTAAGCCACAATCCAAGAAAACAAACAAAAGCTCACGCTGGCTCATCATCATCGACGGTACTCTGGGTCGGATCTAGCAGTATCCGTGTTCCGGCCGGTGGGTCGCTGGGTCGGATCGAACTGCAACATGGAAGCATATGGACATTGTACGCTAGCTAGCTACCGTTCGTAGGTGCTGCTAACTGAGGCTGGCAACCTAGCTTGTCACTTTTCAGCAGTGTTCTTCGGCGTCAAGGAGCTCGACAACATAGCTGTCGTGTGCACCATGTGTAGAATTCTTTATTTGTTTTCTTCCTTAGAGAGCAAGGAACCAAAATACATAAATTAATATAATAAACAATGGCATCGATCATTTACTTTCGAGAACAATAGTAAGGCTTTTATGGGAAAAAGCACGAGAAATAAGATGTTCAAAAGTTCAGGTCGTTTGGACAGGGTTCATCTATGAATTATATTGTACAGTGCCTTAGGTGAACGACCAGCCTTAGGAAGAAAGCGTACAGTGCAGACCGGCAAGCAAGCATGGCTCTGACTTGCTCCCCGCACGCAGCACGTGAACGATTGTTGTGTTCAGATACTGCGTGCTTGCCTGCCGTTTTACGGCAAATTCCGCTTTGGGTTCATGTCATGTCTATATATTGGATTTGGATCACATGAGAGTTGAGACCAGCACCATTGTACAAACTGAAACTGAGTTTTATTAAAAAAAAAACTGAAACTATTGAGAGCATATGAGAAGTGGATAATCTGTTGGTTACCTGATACTAGTTTTTTAGAGGAATTCTATTTTTATAAAGGGATCAAATCTCTAAATTTAGCTAAGATTATTATACTTAGACTGCTAGAGATGCTCTGAGAAGTGGAGATGTAGATTCCCCTCCTCTTCTTCTTTTTTATCATCATATGCCCCTGTTCATGGCCTTGGATCGGCTCCTCCATGAGCAGGTGCAACGACCGTGTGCGAGATTGTATTTTAATACTACTCCGTATAAGGTTTCATTTCAAGATGGCTCCTCGATGTTGGCATCTACCCAGCCAGAAGTGTTTTTGTTGGGAATCTGTAGACAACCATACCACATACCACCATATATATTATTGTTTTTTAAATTAAGAAAGAACTATGCACTATTCCCTGAATCAAAAGCCGAACGCGCACGGCCCCATGATGCATATCCGACGCTCGAGATGACTGTCGAGATGGAGGGGCCATTAGCATCGTCCAGTGGCAACTTTTTAATGGGCATTAGAAACGTTGACTTTTTTTTTGAAATTTTAGAAACACTGTCTGGAGCAGAAGATGTCATTAATTGGATATATTCATAATCATATTGTGTTGGGATGTCGTAATGACGTGGTTTTTGACAAATCAGATATTTTTTTTTATTTATATGTGATCTTTAGAGGGACATACTAGTCTCGGTTTTGGCCTCTCCTCCTTTAGAAAGGGGATGAGCACTCCATAGTGAAGATGGCATATAAATCGTTTGAGATTATGGCTATGGAGATCTTCGTAAGCAATAGCTAATGTTTTTCTAACAAAATAAATTTTTAGTGCAGTCTAAACTGATAGATAAAAACGTTATGGCTTCACTATGGGCTGTAGCATTTTGCAAATGTTTCAGTTTGAGTTTGTAATAATTAACTGTCATACGCTCTGATCCTTGCAGACATTGAAATATTGATATATATGTCCCCTTAAAACAAAACTGAAGCCATCAACCCAAACTTCCTGTTAAGGTCAGGTGGAGGAAGCCAAACAGAAAGGATCTTGGACTGTTCAAAATTCATATGATTTGCTTCATCAGGAGAATATTGAAAAAGCAGTGACATATGTATGATCCGGGAAACAAATGAAATCCTCACTATAACACATATTTTCACTTGAAAGGATTATGTCAGCATGATACAAAATCACTCGATGCTATAGGCCCAACCCAATTTGTCCAACCAACGTCCAGGGTCAAAAATATTACATGTGTCTTGATTTGATATTGGTTAGACGATTAAGTTGTATCTACAACATTTCTCTTACTGAGCAATGTACTGATATCTTGCAGTCTTTAGGACTGATATTTTACACTACATCATCATTAATAGCCTGCAAGATTCTAGTGATATATCGACCCCATATGTTACGTCCTTGGGAATATGAATCTTGTGCTTAGCATTTTTGAGTAATTATCTGATTGCAAATTAATTTTTATAAAAGTGAATTATTTTATTTTGGTGATGCGAAAGAATTACAGAATGAATTCTTACAGATTTTTGAATGTGAGACATGCTCTTTCCCTTTTCATTATCTAGGCATTACTATGTATCATAGAAAGCTTAGGAACATAGATTGGGGGGGGGGGGGGGGGGGGGGGAGTGGAGAAAATATTCTAAAAAAACTCTTCTATTGAAAAATCAAGATGTTATCTATAAGGGGTGTTTAGTGCTTATTAACTCCATTCTTAGTAATCTTTCTATCTATATGCTATCTTTTTTGAGCTACCAAGAGAGGTACTTAAAAACTGAATTATTCTAGATCTAGACCTTTTTGATAGAGTGATAAGCATAATAACGAAGTATAGACTTATATAATATACTAGTATTTTGTATACATCTAAAGATGAAGGAGATCTTAAAATCCTTAATTTAGACCTTCAATATAGATGCTTACTTAGTAAATGATTATATAACTTGATTAATGGAGAAGGGGTATGGTAAACTCATTTGAGAAACAAATATTTGAGACATAAGACTATCACACAAGTTGAATATATGTCGGAAGATTCTTATTTTTGGTCTAGTCTTATGAAAGTCATGGAGGACTTTTTGGAAATGGGCAAATTTAACTTAAGAGATGAGACTCAAATAAGATTCTGGGAAGATAAATGGTTTGACAACTTAGTTTTTTAAGACTAGTACCCTAGTCTGTATAGTATTGTAAGAAAGAAAAGCGCCACTGTGAGTGCGGTCTCGAGAATAACTCCTTTGAATGTCTCATTTATAAGGTCGTTTGTTGAAGACAACCGGGGAGCCTGGCATCACCTTGTGGCTAGGGTTATCAATGTTCAACTAATAAACAATAGAGATAATTTTAATTGGATTATTTACAATTAAGAAACTTACTTAGTTCGTTCTATATATAAGGCATTAGTTGTTATATGTATTATATCATACAATCATGTTGTCTAGAAGGTTAAAATGTCTTTGAAAATAAAAAAAATTAGTTGGTATATGATGAAAGATATAATCTTGATCAAGAACAATTTAGCAAAAAGGTGATAAAAAGAATGTGTTAAATGTTGCTTCTGTAATTTAGATGAGTCAGTCCAACATCTCTTTTTTATTTCCCAAATGCTAAATTGGTTTGGAGAGTAGTTCAAGTTTCTTTTAATTTTACTCCTCTAAATATTAGTTATATGTTTGATTCTTGGTTGCAAGGAGTGGATAAGAAACTAAAACTACAAGCTTTGGTTGGGACTTATGTTATTTACTGGGTTATTTGGCTTAGTTCAAATGATGGGGGTTTTAACAAGACATGGTTTTTTTCCTCCATGTAGGTACTGTTTAACAACACATGAGTTTTTTCCTCCATGCAGGTACTGTTTCCTCCATGCAAGAACCCACTGAATCCACTTTTGAGCGTTGCTACAAAAGGAGGAAGAAAGGCCCCAAATTCAATGGAGTTGTCGTGCTCTTATAACCGTGATGATGAAGATTTTTGCTTCAAATAGCTGGCGCTTCAGCAATAGACTTCCTTGTTATTGAACATTTAATTCATTTGACTATCCATATGGTGTTCTGTAGCACCGAGTATGCTTTCAGTAACAGTTATCAATCAATACAGAAGCTGAAATAATAATAAATATTCCCTTTTCTAAAATAATATCCTTTGCAATATATTAAAAAGCTAGAAATACTCATAGATTTCAAAATCAAGAGTCTATTTTCTGTCATCTTTCGGCGAAAAGCTGAACAAAGGGCGCCATATGAAGCATATGAAGTAGGAGAGCCAGAACAGAGTGCGGCAGCACCACATCAGTACACTGTATGCCACGCACTACTAATGACAGTAGTCACAAGGTTATCAAAGACTTCCCACGCACTACTAAGTACTATAGAAATTAGCTGTACAAAAGGCAAAACATCTGTTGATCGACAAGAAAGCAGGTGATTGCCATGGTAGGTTTTCTGATGTCAAACCTCACCCATGTCTTCTCATGTTAACTCAACTCCAGAGAGGTACCCAAGGGTCGCAGGCAGATTATCGTATCAGCAAAATGTGTAGCATGGCACCCAAGGTGAGGCGACTGAAGCATAGTAGTCATGCCTTCTACAGGACACCGTTTCTGTGATCCCTGCCTGCACCGCCGCTACCCTCAGTCACACCATTAGGTGTGCTTGCTCTGTTGGTGTTTGCTGTGCTGGGGTATGGGGAGTAGGACGAAGCTGCACTGCCATTGTTGCTTCTGGTACGTCCAGCTATACTGCTTCTTGTGGTCTTCGTTCGAGCCTTTCGACCCTGAAATACAAGTGAACAGAGAAGTTGAGATGAGTGAATTATGTCTTTGTTCACTGAACTGTTGTAAACTGTTTTGAATAAAAAAATAAATATAAAGATTCACTGTTCTCATGCCAAAAAAAAAAAAAACCTTTACTTGCAACCAGGATCAGTGGAGAAACACAATAAAAGCTCGGTTTCGACTGAAATGGATCAATTGAGAGGTAAATTGTGGGAAATATGTGTGCCCGTATCTTCATGGGCCGACTACCACAAAGGGGATAGGTCAGGCCAGGAAGACAAGACTGGATGGCTTACGACATGAAGATACAGGCATGCTGCACAAGCAAGATTAGCGATAGAATCATTTCCAAACAGGCCCAGGTGAGCAGAACCCCTATCGAAACCTGGAGAAGGGATGAGCCGTCATATGCTCATCTATTATTCACGAAAACAACCGCCAACACAGGATGTAAGGTATTAACTCTTCTCTAGGGCTTGAACCTGTCCAAATCAGCATCTTGTGTTACCATCGATTTCTTGGTCTCACACATAGACCCAAAAATATGGGTGTGTTCGTTTCCACCCCTCTGATTTTTAGACCTGTCCCATCGAATATTGTGATACTAATTAGAGTATTAAATATAGATTACTGATAAAACCCAGTCCATAACCCTCCCTCTGAATGACGAGACGAATCTATTAAAACTAATTAGGTCATGATTAGATAATGTGATGCTACAGTAAACATCTCTTAATGATAACTTAATTAAGTTTAATGAATTTGTCACGCTGATGCGCATTCAACTCTGTAATTAGTTTTATATTTAATATATATTTAATAATCATATATAGCATTTTAATGATTGATATGACCCCACTAAAATTTAGACCCCAAGAAACGAACACACCCTATATCACCAAGAACAAATGTCCACATAATGGATAAAAAATCTCCTCATTGTGAACTAGTTTAAAACTTAATGTCACTGTATGAGACCCTCCTAGAAGCAATTGATATACTAATTTGGTTGAGTTTCCAATAATCTTTAATTCTGTGTGGATGTTTCCATAGGTTGCTTCTACAGCTTACCCTTTGGATGAAGCCTTCTAGAGGAATCAGTTTCAGTTTACATCTGTTACAGTTTTCATCAGGCACCACACAGAAAATCCGATAATACAATCGCCATGATAATTCATATTAGACATGGGTGCCAAAATAATGCAAATTTACCTATGACTAGGAAATGCAAAGAATACTGGTTCAAACAAACTGCTTGATATATTCGAGCAATCCAATTCCAACATCAAGAATTCCATTGGCCTCTTACCCTGATTTAATATGCAATTAGGTGCTTTAGCTATTGTCAGGTCATCATGTGCTTAATCTAGAATCTAGTTTCACCCAAAAGTCAAATGTTCATAATCAGTTGTATATCAGCAGAATAAATAATGAACATTCTTCAAATATCATTACGCAAATTGAATCAAATGCCCAAACGTAGATCAATGAAAGAAATCACTTCACAAGAATCGAAACCAGAATTGTCACAAGAACTCAAGACAACTAAATCAAGTTCCTAAATAGTGTTGGATCCATGTAATAGCTGTGCACTGAATGACCCACTTTCAGAGCAACCTCTGATTTCGTAAAAGAAGAAAAATAACAATGGAAGCAGTCTATTTAAAATATGCAGTTCAACTGTTCATTCTACCTTTGATCCCCACAGCCTAGATCAACTCATCCACATCCACCACACAGTTCAATGCAGTTAAAATATTTTTCCACTCAGGACTAGTGGTTTGTTGTACAATGCATACAAAATATAATGAATTAGCAATGTCTAATTCCAGGAGCAAAACCCCTTATTGGTTAAGTGTATAAATAAATGATTAAAAACCATTGGCTCTTTGGTTGTAAACTTAAACTGCCCAGTTCTGAATAGTTTGGAATTAATTAGTATGGAATCATTTAACGAACTCAAGACCTTGTAGAGATGCAAAAGAAGTTACTTGTGGTGACTATTAAAAGAAAAGCATAGAATTTTCACTGAAAGAGCATAGCCATTGATAAAAGTAACTAGTTTGTTAGCTACTTCAGCAGTAACACTAGAAAGTAGTTGTTAGTTTAGCTGACAGAAGGCTTCTGTTAACTCCATCAAAGAAGTCAGGGTCCAATCCAACAAAGCAGGGTTCAGACTTCAGAGAGGTAAAAACAAACATTCATTAACAAAAGAAAGAGACAGATTGAACTCAATCCTTAGTGTAGTTGTAGATAAACTGTTCTCTTACGGGCTTAACCAATTCACCTTCAATTTTTCCTCAGTAGTAACAGTCTGTTTCATAATTCCATAAAACTAAAGTAGCTGGTTGTCTTTCTTTCCACCTGCAAAAATTTCTCAGCTACCCTGGAATACAAATTACAGTGAAAAATAGCTCCTTCCACAGCTACAAATGACAAGCACCCTGAAAAATAGCTCCTCCCACAACCAAAGCTCATGCATAAAGCATTTCACAGTTTTCGTGAAGATTAGCTACTAAGAAACAATCCGTTAGGAAACCAGTAAAGGTAACATATCATTCTCACTCGGATTAGAACAGACCATTGCTCTCAGCAACAGGCAGCAAAATCACAAGTGAGGAGGAAGCAGAGATCCGAAGGGAATGGATTACCTTGCCCATGCACTTCTCGAGGTGCGGCGCGAAGCGGCCGGCAACGACGGGGTGGCCACAGTTCATGCACTCAACGACGTCGGCCGCGATGGCCGGGTGCGTCTGGCCGAACACGTCGACCCCGCCCTTGCCCCCGCCGCCCTCCTCGGCGCCGCCGCCCGCGGCCCTGGTGTGGTGGTCGCCGCCGCTGGTAGCGGCGGCGGCGCGGGTGGCCCAGACGCGGAGCTCCTCCTCCTCGGCGTCGACGCTGCGGTCGAGGCCGAGGCGAGCGATGCGGTGGCACTCCGACGCCACGTCCGCCACCGCGCAGTCCAGGAGCTCCTCGAAGCAGCTCAGCGCAAGCTACCGCCGCGCGCGAGGGCAGAGGAGAGGCGAGAGATCCCCCGGTCAGATCGCGAATGGAAGGAGAAAATTGCGAGAGGAAGCGGGAGGGCGCGCACCTGGGATCGAGGGCTCAGGGAAGCCTCGTTGGAGGACGACATGCCGCTTGCTGATTCTTGTGCGGGGGGTGCCTGCTCTGTTCTCTTTGGTAAAAACGCCTAAACCTGTGTTCCTCCCATTCTTGCCAGTTGCCAGCAAAAGTCGTAACCGAATATTTGATTCGAAATTCGTGCTATAAAACATATAGTACAAATCACACTGGACAAACATTAGTAGACATTAGTATAAGATTACTTTTTGATCGTTCCATATGTATTTTGGCTATAGTTATGCATCCAACTACTCTTTGAAGACCATAATCTCCATAAAATAAGTAAGCAAAGACATTACGTTGCTATGCAAAGCAAAGCAATTCCGGTTTGAACAATAGCACGGTATTATTGTATATCTCAATCACAACTATAGTTCCAAGCCATTCACCTCATTCTATAGTCATATATAAACTTGAGCTCGCAACACCAAAATATAGTGATCTTGAGCTCGCGCAGCACCAAAATAGTAAAGAATATAAAAGACCAGGCAAAAAAGGTTATGACAATCATATTGAGTAATGACACAACTTGGTACACCAAATCGAGAAGACAATATTTCACTTCCGGAGAAATAGTAAAGTTACGAGAGAGTCTATTGAAATGATTTAATTATATTCAATCTATTTAGGCCAAAATATGGCATGGATCCTTCGATTGGGTTTTCAGAATTTTTCACACCATCAAGCGTTTTAAAAGTTTACCATAGATGGTTTTTGATCATGTTTAGATCCATAGGACTAAATGTTAGCTGACTAATTTTAGTCTTTAAGTGATCCAAACATATGGATTAATTGGTAGTCAAGACTCAAGAGAGGACTAATTATTACCCAGGAGAACCCAACTAATAGGGATTAATTGCTCCACCAAAACATTAAAACACAGTCATGTCTCTTATCTATTTTCAAATATACTCAGCCTAATAATTAGACTTTTCACTACATTTTAGACTAACAATTACTCTGGGCTCCAAAAAAACATCTAATTAATAGTTAGTTGACTAGTACCAAACTAATTGTTTTACGTTATCCTAATATTCAATGAGATAAAATTAAAATTTCGTGCACAGAAAACAATGAATACAGAGTTTTTTTTTTGAGATTAATACAGAGGCTACACAGCTCGTGGGCTGTGTCAGTCTCTGCATCACAAGGTTCTTTCAGACTCCAAACGTATCTGATTATTGTTTTACTGTATCGGCTGGTGTGGATGTTGTGCCATGTGTCATGGCTATGTGGATAGAGGCAATCGGGAAGTGGAGCTAAAAATTATCAAGTACAAATCTGAATTTTACTTTACTGATGATCATGGTAGTATTCTGAATAGTCTGGAGTGTTGCTTTCAGGATTCCCTGTTTTATCTAGTACTACGAAGTGTATGTCATCTGGATAGTTTGGGACGTGGCATCTGTTAGAGACTATTCGGTATTGGTCATGGGAAAATGTGATGTGATGCTTCGTTCCAAATTTCCTCACTTGAGCAGTATATCTATTGTGATACTGTCTTCTGCGATAGAACATTCTATGTTCTCTCAAAAGGAAAATAAAACAACTCTCTTTTTAATAGGGCTAGAGACTCCATATGCATATGGCCAAATATCAAATGAAAGCAAGCAATTAACCTGCCTATCAAATAAATATCTGTATAAAGTTTTTTTTTTGAAGAATTCAAATTCAGTGATTTAACACTGACATTTAATTCAGTGATTTAACACTGACATTTAATGTTTATCAGATGAAATTCAGTGATTTAACGCTGACATTTAATTCAGTGATTTAACTCTGAATTCTCTTTTTAGACAAGGCAATTTGTATTAATATCTCTGAATTCTGTGAACAAGAAAAAAAATCAGAGCTTGCAAGCATGTGCTGGGAAGCACTAGCAACACATGGGCACCTACGGCTGGTTGTGATGTACATTATGACGTCAATAAGCATTCTACCGTGGTCATAATATCTGAAAAGCGTAGGGAGCGACCCAGGAGGACGATCTGATGAACGATCGGCGGGACCCTTTTTGCATTTTTCACTTTTGAAGAGGGAAGTTGTTCAGAACCTCTGTTGCAAGTTCGATCGCTCAGTTCCACCAATGAAGCCAACAAATGCTGGAGAAGTCAAGTGAATCAAGTGCCGCAGCACTTCATATCGATCGACTGACAACGGCGTGAAGGATTTCAGTTGCCTGAAAACAGGGATGCCCATTCCGTCGTTCATGTCCATCTTACATTTCCTTTCTACTGATATTTCTGCTATCATATTACTGAATTGCTTCAGTTTGCATTGTAGAGGTCTTGTTGCACAGGTTGCTCGATTCAACGAGTTTGCCAAAATTAACAATAATCTAGAGGAAAGGAACAGAAGGAAAATGACACTGAAGAAAACAGGGGTGGATATTCAGAAGTGATCTGAAAACAGAGTATATTGCAGATATATGGGGAAACACTAGCATCGTTTGTAACTTGTACTGTATATCACAGCCAATCTGATTTACTACAGTACTACTAATCAGGGTAACATTCCCTTTCCGTTAGACAAAGATGGCGAAGTGATAAACTACAATGCTGGAAGTCCACAGTGGAAATGGATTACACCACGGACAATCTTGGACTGAAGATCGCAAGGTATGTCTTGGTCTGTATGCAGCGGAGGCGGTTGACTCTGCTCGCGCGCGAAGAACTGCTGCTGGTG
This sequence comes from Eleusine coracana subsp. coracana, assembly GCA_032690845.1. NCBI lineage: Eukaryota > Viridiplantae > Streptophyta > Magnoliopsida > Poales > Poaceae > Eleusine > Eleusine coracana. The sequence goes on from CM064426.1 coordinate 10,696,511, forward strand.
CCCGACTCTGCATCTGAGATCGTCGGCGTGCTGGGAGTGTAGTCGGCCGTAGCATCCCTTATGGACGGGGTCGCCGGTGTGTAACCTGGCGAGAAGGCACTGCCGCTGGAAGGAGTCGACGGGGTGGAGTCCGACGAAGCGGCGAGCCTTGGCGAGGCCGGGCTGTTCCAGGGCGTCCTCGGCGTGGGATCCGGCGAGGCGGCGCGGATCGGCGAGGTACTCGAGGCAGCGTACTCCGGCGACGCGTAGTCTGGCGAGGCGGGGCTGTTCCAAGGCGTCTTCGGCGTCGGATCCGGGGAGGCGGCGCGGCTGGCTGGCTGGTTGCTGGACGGCGTCAGGGATGTGTACTCCGACGGGGTCGACGGCGAGGCGGGGCTGTTCCAGGGTGTCTTCGGCGTTGGATCCGGCGAGGCGGCGCGGATCGGCAGCGACTGCGTCGACGGGGCATACTCCGCCGGGATCGAAGGCTCGTAATCCGGCGAGACGAGGCGGCTCATCGAAGCAGGATCCGCCGCCATGGTGGTGCCGCCGCAACCCCATGACAGCGTCAAGGGCTCGCACTCCGACGGGGAAGATAGGGCGTAGTCCGGCTCTGGCGAGGCGGGGCTGTTGCAGGGTGTGGGCGGCGTGGGATCCGGAGAAGCGGCGCGTATCAGCGGGGTCGACTGCTTGTGCTCCGGCGACATGACGCGGCTCATCGGAGCGGGATCCGCCGCCGCGATGGTGCCGCCGCGACCCCGAGCCGGCGTCGTGACGCACCAGCAGCAGCAGGGCGCGTGGCTGCCGGCCGCCGAGGGCACCTCGATCCACTCGACCGAGTCGTCCCGCGCGCGCTTCTTCTTGGCCGCCGCCGCGGAGGAGCAGGCGCCGCCAGCCGCCGCGCGCTTCTTCTTGGTCCCTGCCGCAACCGCCATGAGCCGCGCTAAGACGAGAGGGCGCGACGGAGTCAAGATCGAGGGGCGAGGGCGCGACTGAGATGGGGCGAGGGCGGATGCAGGAGCAGGACCTTGCCTGTGCGGCGGGGCGGGCAGAGGATTTGGGGATGGAGGGAGGGAGCCAAATTTATAGTGCTCGGTCGGGATGATGCGGGATGGCACGGCGCCACCGCCAACTCGGGGCTCCCGACCCGATCCGAGTCGGAGCGTGCCAGCTGTTTTTCTGTTGTTGCCTCCGGCGTCCATTTCGTTCGGACCAAGTAGTGGGCCCAGGCAAGGGAAATTTAACGAAGATCAGCATATGATCAATGCCTGCTCCACAATACTCGAGCGTGAAATTCTTGATAATTTTATTAAAAATATATAATGCGGATCCGTAATCTGATGCTTCCAGTTCTGGAACTTGGATTGGCCTTTTTCATCAAACAAGTTCAATATGACAAGTACCTTAAGACCGTTTACTACTCCTCTGTTTAATATTATATAATATTTTAGAAAATAATAAAGAAATCAAGAAAAGTAAATTAATTCTGCCACATGGTTTACACAGCAAGCCAGGCACCATGTAAAACAAAATAAATATTTACTCGGTGGGTCAAAACACAACACAAAGTACATCCTTCAGCAAATTCTAGCACCACCAAGGCTCATCTGCAGCTTCTGCTGTCTGAGCGATATGACTGCCTTGATGAGGGACAGTGAAAAAGGGAGTGTGATGGCTTGCCTCAAAAATCATATATTTTAAGAAAAGTTAAAGAAAAAATTGAAGACTCCAAAACGTCCTATAATCACATCTGATGCTTCTTGCATCACCAATAACCGCAATTTCATGACAATATATATCAACACATTGAAGCCAAATCGAAAACACAATGAATCGTAGACTTGAGGATTGCAGTATATCTTCTCAGATTCCTTCGTTACTACTCTTGTTCTTCTGCTCCTCCTCCTACCATCATCATCTCTGACCATATTCTTACATAAGAAAACTAACAACCCTGCTCCAGGCTTATACGTCGGTCGAAGTTGTTAGTGGTGCTCCAGATCTCATGGGGCTCTCACGAGTCGTTCACATCTATAATTTCTCATGGAATTTGAAGGCAATACATTGCTATTGTCATGTACATGGAAGACAGCCACAAAAGTGCCCCGACTTCTAATAAAATGAGGCTTTAAACACAATCAAGCCTCTCTTTTTGTTTTTTGACAGACGATTAGGGATGTTGAGATTTTTAACAACCAAACCAAGTTGCTAGGAATTTTGAGATTAGCTATTTGTTGAAGATAATAATTCATGAGTATCGTGCAAGTAATTTACAACAGATTTCAAATTCGCTTCAAATCTAGTGTAAAATCTTGGAAATTTTACACTCAACCACTAGCGTGGAGCAGCAGAGCAGAGACCTGCGCAACACAGGGCACTGAGTGTAAAATTCCACGAGGATGTCACACCATCCCTGACATTGAGTGAATAAGATGAATGATCAAATGTTACAAAAAATTCAACTACATCAACAGTGTAAATCTGAAGGGTGTAACATCACAAAAACAATGATAATTTCCCTTTATGTAGTGTAGTCATCTGCCCTTAGTGCTTCTCAGCACTTGCTTGCTTGCTCTTCTCGTTTTGCAGAATTCAGAGAAAAATTCAGTGGTTTTCTCTGTCTGAAGCAATGTTACCTAAACGTCGTGTTATGACATAGAATCACTTAATTTCCTTTGGTAAACACTAGAATGCATGCCAATACTCAGAGGAAACTTGAAAAATAGCATGACGCCATCACATGACATTTTCCATGATAGTGGACAAAATTTATCTTATCAATATTCAGAGTAGTCAAATTTTACGCAACTGTTATATATTGCATGTACGTATGAGTTTTGTAGCGTTTTGTGTACAAAATTTATCTCATCATCAAGGAGAATCCCGTTAAACTGAGGAACGTTGGGCTGCAATTGGGCCTTAATTTATTTCTGTCCTCTGATGTACTAATGCAACCAGCCCAGCCCAGGTGAGCATAGGCCGTCGTTTAGACTTTTTTTTTTTTGAGGATGTCGTTTAGACTTCTTCTTGCTCCGTCTGAACTCTGAAGACAAGCCGGCCGCCGCTACTCGCCCCCTGGGTTTTGCGGAGCTTGGTGCGAGGGGGTAGGGGAGGTTTTACGTGGAGGTTAGGTAGGGTGCCTCCGCCCTTTCCTTTGCCCCGCACCGGCACCCCTAGTCCCCGGCCATGGATTACAATCCTGGCGGCGCCTCCCCCGACCACATCGGCGACGGAACCCTTCACCTGGTCTGTGAGTGCGGCTACGCCGACGACTACAGCCCCGATGACGCCGATTCCGGCTTCTTCTCATGCCGCCAGTGCTCCGCTCTCCACCCGATCCAGGCCACCGCCGCCGACCCCCACGACTTCCACGCCATGGGCAGCATCTCCGTCCGCCGCGTCGCCACACAGCCTACCATGACCCCTAAGCTCCGCACGCCTGCACCCAACATGGCACATCATACGCCGTACCTGACCCCTCATACGCCCTACATGACGCCTCACGCTGCTGCCGCCGCACCTGCTTTCGACGACTTCGACGAACCAAGCGAGCCCCGAGACTTTGCGCTCGACCCCGAGGACCTGGGGCCCCGGATCCGCTGGCGCTATGTGCGGGGGCTACAGGTGATCCTGCAGCGCCAGTTGGAGGTGCTGGTGGAGCGGTTCCGGGTGGGCGCGCTCATTTGTGGCGTGTCCGGAACCATCTGGATGCGGTGGGTTGCTGCCTCCGAGGTGTTCGACGAAATGTGGGCGCGTCAGGTGCTCGCGGACCACGAGGCAGTGGAGAGACGGATGCGTTCTGGCGGCGGAGGTGATTAGTTTATGGATTTAGGCCCTTCGGTTAGTCAGAAAAAACATGACGAACTTGACATAAATGTCTCTTCCTTGTGTGCAGGTGACAAGAAATCTGACGAGGTGAAGGAAGAATGGGAGGATGAAATCTTGACCCGAGGAAGAGACAGGCGCCGTGTTGAGTTTTCCTTTCTCCGCTCATTGAGAATGAAGCTGCCTGTTTACTCAACGTTGGCTGTCTCTTTTTTATCCTGTCATGTTGCCCGTGAAGCCGTCCTACCAACTGACATTTACAAGTGGTCAATGGAAGGTAAAATCCCTTATATGGCAGCGTTTACTGAAGTAGACAAGCTCCTTGGGAGGTCTATGCAAGAATGCCCTTTGGATGCTCGGCAGCTCTTCAGGCCGGTGCGAGTTATCGGAGCGTGGCAACTGGAAACCGCAGCTGGATCCATAGCAGCAAGAATAGGCTTGAGGCTACCTTCAGTTAACTTCTATGCAATTGCTCTACGTTGTTTGAAGGACTTGTCACTACCATCAGATAGAATCATTTCCCATGCATG